>CM075067.1:81312482-86312482 GCA_037428765.1 Rubia yunnanensis
GGGTGATGGGAAGAGGAGAAACCTGATGCAACCACTGCGGATGACATCGATATAGTTTGTAATGAAATTGTAGAGATTGAATCCCTGGCACAAGATATTGTGGCTGACAATATTGTACCCTCATTGGAGGAAAGTGAGAAATTGTGGCCATCATAAGGACTGCAATGGTTACTCCAACAATTACACACATACCAAGCATCATCACTAGAGAAGTAAGTTAAGTCAAATGCTTACTTTACAAATTTTATAGTGTCCTTTACAAATTCCGAAATTTAGTCACAAGTACCTTTCATATCTCAAATTATTTTTCACATGATAGGACATGTTGAATTTTGATCCGCACACAATGAACCCCTCGGATGGTAGGTCACTTGAACAACTCTCAATCATCAAAACACATATTTTGAAGGTATTTTATTCTATTCCTTGGATATTGTTGCTTGTGATGCCACCTTCTGTTGGTACCTTTCGTTTTTCTAATGAGTAAACTATTTATTTTCTGGTTAGGGCCTTTCGTGTTTTTATAGGAAAATTGTTTCTCCTTCCATCCAGGACTCTGACCCCATGGAAGAAACATGGCAAAGATTGAATTTAATAGTCGGTGTCGAGGCATTTGAAAACTTTGTGGGTGGGATAACTTTTCAGGCTTATCCCAGGACTGTTAAATTATTGGGAACAAATATGGCTCAACATTCCTTGACACATCCACACAAGAGCTAAAAGCAACCAATTTCTAGCCATCCCTTCCATCACCAAAGAAAGGCACCAGAATAATAAAGAAAAGCATGTCACAACCACATCCCGAAGTCTGTGGTTAATAGTCATTGTACTACCTCCCTCCCTCTATAAGTGTTCTACTTCACTATTCATGAATAAAGTGGATACTATTTAGAATGTAAAAACCCATTTATATATAATTGTGAAAAATTTCGTGTGAGATATTGCTACATTAATCATATCACAACCACATCCCGAAGTTTGTGGTTGATAGTCATTGTACTCCCGCTCTCCCTCTATAAGTGTTCAACTTCACTATTCATGAATAAAGTAGAACTATTTAGATTGTAAAAACTCATTTATATATAATTGTGAAAAGTTTCGTGTGAGATCTTGCTACATTCATCGTATCGTATGTTTTTAGAATATCTATTTTTTATTTTTCATTGTGCATAATTTCAGATATTGAACATTTCAAATCACCAATGTATAGTTTTTAAGCAAAGCAATAAGACATTTATAGAGGGACGAATGGAATACTTGTTTTGGGGGGGGGGGGGGGTTAGAATCAAGCTATTATTATGGATACCAGCTAGCCTTTTTTAGTTGATTTTGCATCGACTAGAACTGTTGCATTTTTAAGGTTGGACAACACTATGATGCCTTCTAACTTTTGTAATTCAAGTACTCAGTCATTATCGTCAAACAAGATTATGAATCTTTATAAATGTAGTGTTTCATTTCTTCAATCTATATAAATGCAGTGTGCAGTATTTTATTTCTTCAATGTTCATAAGTGTAGAAATGGAATCCATGTGAAAAGTGTTTAAAAATGCACTTACATAACCCTTCAATTATTAAATTCGTGCAACCATAACCCTACAAGTTTTCAATCGGTTCAATCATAACCCCCATCATTTCTTATAAGTGCTCATATAATCATGTATCAATAGAACCGGGCATGTTTAAAACTGATTAGAACTACATTCCACAAAGAAGATAATTTCAATACTCAAACAACAACAATACATTACAATCCCATCTTCTAATCAAAACAACACTACTAACAACCAAGCCACACTAACGTGTCCAACAAAGTACAATTTAACATCACCTACATCATCTAAGTGCCAGCCAATTCAACACATTTATTACGGTCACTTCCCCAATAACCAAATCAACCAAAGCAACAAACTAAGCATATTAATTAGCTACTGACAACACCAAATTCATATTCATCAATGCCATTACTATGCCCTTGTACTTGAAATGATTTGTATGTGCATAGTTGCAATGTCCATGAACCAAAAGCTCATCTACGATTTCATTTTCAACATTCCTTGTCCAAACATCACACTTGGAATGAATTGAACTATTGACACTCACTCTTCCTCGACCAGTCGCATCACCTATAATCTAACACTTCCAACCACAAACGTAACATCTATAATAAAGTCTTCTAGGATTTATGTCCATATTAATCACGTAGATCATGGTATCCATCGAACAAATCTTGCACACAACTCGTTTGCAACGAGGTCGGTTTACACTATAACTATAAGGATCCATACAAGCCGCCTAACAAAACATATCACAACATTAAATAGACTAAAGCTACATAATTCACCACGAACTAAATTCAACAATCAATTTGGCCCCATTTTGAAATCAATTAAAGCCTCAAATCAAATTAGGGTTCATACATAAAACCAATTCAGAATTCGACCCCCTACTTGGACTCCCTTCATGTAAACAGACACGAATGAAGCAAATCCCACTGGAATTTGAGGCCAATTGAGATGCTCACAAAATAGAAGCTTCAAATTCCAGCTAAGACGTGCAATTTTGGCTCTGAAGTTTTTGACAAAGCTCTTTTTATTCATGGAATAAATGATGGGACCCACATATTGAGAGGGGTAAATGGTCACCGAATTTTCTGAAATGAAGCAAGGGTCAATTTTTTCAGTTCATAAATAGTCAATGTTGATCTTCGACGTTAGGGTTATGAGTTTCTGATACGCCGATTAAGAGTATACTAGCACTTATGAAAAACTAGGGGGTTATATATGCATTTATCATGAGAGCATATTTCCCCTATTTATATGAGTTATGACACATTTTAACATGGAAAATGTGAACGTGAGATTCATAATATAACACTATTCTACTTAGAGAGAAACTTCTCCCTTCTCACTCCATTAAATTTAGTGGTTTCCTCTCCCTCTTCTCTATTCCTCCTAAATGAAGGAGATGGAGCCTTCTTATCTTTTCATACTTTTGATTTTATGATTTTTGAGGCTATTATTGAAAAGGAAATTTCCTTTTTTGCTTGCTTTAGATCTAATAGTATAGATAAGGAAATAGCATATTCTACTGTTTCATAGGGTTTCATGAAATACGTTGTATATTCTAGAGCTTCCTAGGGATTCATGGAATACCTTTGTAGACACAACCGCCATCAGTATAAGTTTTACATTCTATCATGGTACAAACCCATTTTTTCTAAACCCAAACTTATCCCATTTCTTTCTTCCCGAGATTATATCAAGATTTTTGAAATAAAAATAATGTTTAAACAACATAATATGGCACAAAATAACATGATTAAAGCCTTCTATTAGAGACTGTTTATGCCCAGCATTGAGAAAGAAGCTGCCGATGGAGCGGGTGGATGGGACTACGTACAAAGAAAGGAAGAGCAAGAAAAGTGGTTGACGAGCGACTTCAGAACCTAATGCTCACTGTCAGAGCTCGATGAACGATGGAGAACAATGTTGACGACTTGAGCGCAAGGAGTGAAACCCTCAGAGATCAGGAAAATTTGTAGAAGTGTGTTAGATTTGCTTCAAAAGCTGAAAAATCTAAGCTACGTGTGATGTTTTCTCAACGATGGTCGGCGTTAAGGGTCACCCACGATGATTGACGGATTTAACAGATTCAACGAGAGTGATTTTTGCATAGGAAGGAAGGATCACCAAGCTGGTTACACCATGCGTAGATTTGAAGTACAACATGGTTCGGCTGACAACGAATACAATGTTGGTCGATGATGGGTAGGGCTCAAATGGAATGGGTTGGGTCCAGGGTTTAGGTCACCAGGTCGGTCGGGTCATCATGGTAGGCCTGGTCTAGGGTTACATAACCGGTTATGTCACCAAGTTGGGCTTCATCAGGATGGTTCTCTCAAATAAGCGGCTTGAATGGGTTACTATGGCTAGTTAGGTTTTCAAATTTTAGGTTGGACTAGCTGCAACATGGGTCAGCATAATTTTTAGCACAATAGAAGTACACTTCGAAATTTCAACCAATATGTAGGAACTAATCACATCAAAATTTATTTATTCTATTCAAGCTAAAAAAAATTAATCTCTCATGATAAAGAAATCTTGTTGTAACCTCCAATAGTGACTCTGCAGCGAAACCACTCTCACTTTATATCTCTATTTCCTTAGAATTTATTCTGGTGATAGCCAAAAACTCGGAAGACATCCACAAAGGAAATGGTCGTTGCGTTGATATCTCTGGTGATAAAATGCAGTAAAAGACTAGCACATGTGACACAATGTGCGAGGGCTAAATCCAGTAATTTGATTTGAGTAGGGAGAAATCTTTTTGATAATGGCGAAACTCTTTTTTTTATATAGTTTTTCTAGTATGGCCTTGGAAGAGAAGTTTTTTAGCGGGCAACGGACAATGACGACTCAAAGAAATTATGTTTCTTCATAAAGGAGGGGCATCACTCAAGGATGCGACTCATTTTTTACTTAAGTTTTTTACCAATATGATTTCTTTTTCATTGATTTTAACTGAAATCATATATTAGTAGGTTTCTTTTAGCAAAGTGTTTCTGCATAAATGGGTTCAATCCCACTACTCATGTAATATGACCGATTATATCGTAAAAAACCTTCCATGTATTGATCGTTAATGTGAAGGACTGGACACCCCAAAACCCCATCATTAAGATGGTTTACTCCATTCATCTTTTGAAAAAGAAAAATTCAATGGTTGAGTTCGAATGTTATCACAACGGTTGAAGTCTAGTGACATTATCACAAAATTGTGGGTTCGAATCTCACCATAGATAAAGGGAGGTATGTTTTGTTTTGGCCCATTTAAGTTATTACTCAACTTTTTTATATAAAAAATAGAAGAAAAAATACATTCAATGGTTTTCGTTGTGATAATAATTTTGTGTCAATTAATTGATAGTAACTTAACATAAGAAATGAAAAAGAAAGGCAGATTTTATAACTCAAATTTGAGGGCAAAATAGGTTAACAATTCAATGTCACTTGAGGTGTCTTGTGAACAACAAGTATTTTGTTAATCTAAATATAGTATATATTTGAAAAGCAACAAAATGCCTGATTTTTAAACAAAATATATATGTATATATATTATTAATAATTTAGTTATTAAAATTACAAACATTGGGTGATCATTTTAAACCAACATAATTATGCTCTCTTAGCACTTTTTATCTAACTACTTAAAAAAATAAATGATTGAAATTAACCACTTAGATATTGAATATCAACGATTACTACTACAACTTTTCATGGAGACGACACTGGGTGATCAAATGCTAATTTTTTAAAGGGTTGAGCAGTCTAAGTAAATTGAAGGGTGATTGATTCCTTCATGTACTAATTGTTGATGTCCTTTTAAACATCTATATGTTTATACAAAAAGTGTAGATTAAGTAAGAATGTGACTATTATAAGTATCATAATCTTGTTCCTTGGTTAATTTTGGTAATAGTCCAAGCAGCTTATGCGGATCCCTTGTCTCTCCTATGCCCAATCTATTTTCAAGATTTTGATTTCTTTGTCTGCTATCTTTGCGATCGTCACATGATTAATTTATATTTGTGGCCATTGTGGTATATCCTTAATGTCAGGAGCCTGCAACCGTATTTTTATTATAGTAGCATCAACTCGGCAGCGGCAGTGTGGGGAGTTCTTGCTTTGCAAGGCTCCCTTGTGCGCACCGAGGCAATGCCAAGCCTATGGGTCCTGGTGCTGGGCTACCGTGATTTACCTCTCATACGATGGCCTGGGTGTGGGCTGGTATGGGCCGCTGAGGGCGAGCGGATTGATCGCCTTTTGCCAATTATAGTAGCATCAACTTGGACACGGTTGAATGCGGTTCCTGGATCCAACTCTCATTCCTCGAGATTTGATCATTCTTATATTTCATATACCATATAATGTGAAGGGGGAAAGTATGGGTTCATTATTTGGAGTCCTTTTAAACTAATTCCATAACCATGTTTGAAAGTTCAATGTGCCAATGTCAAAGTTGGAACTCGGGGGTGACGTTTTCCATATGCATTTGATTAATATGCATAAAATTTTAAAAGTAGGTTGTCTAATTAAATTTTTAAAACTTTATTCAGACATTAAATTGACATTAGATAATTAGTTTTTGGATCTATTGATTTTTGAATGACGATATAATTTTTTTCCCCACTTTACTGAGGAGTATTAGTATTTTCTTCTTTTTGTTTGATAAAAAAGAATTTTCATTACTTCAAAAAATAATTTTCATCAAAATTAGTATTTGTTAAGTTGGTCTTAATTGAGATGATTGAACTCAATTGAATTAAAAGAAGAAGGATAAGTTAACTTCTAAAGACCAGAGCGTGAAGAATCTCATCTTATTTTTGTGTCAAAGGTGGCATGGAATGAGTTAAACTATTGGAAAAAAAATGCAAACATTGAAACTAGCAAAGGGATGCTCAGCTCAGCTAGATGACCTATTAGCAAAACAAAACAATTTATTAAAGCAAAGGGAGAAAACAGACTGGCTGAAGGATGAAAATAAGAATAAAAAGTTCTTTTATACATGGGTAAAAAACAGAGAGGGGAGGAACCACATTATGCAACTCCAAGATAGCTCGGATGCCTGGATAGCGGACCTGAGAAGTTTACAAGCTCTTGTGGTAGATCACATCAGCACGATCTTCGTCAAAGAGTCGATATTGCCCCTAGACGCATTTGGCCAAACAACAATGGAAGATGTTTTGAAGCTAGTTAAGCCCTCAGTCACTTCAGAACAAAAGAACAAACTTACAACACTGGACTCTAACAAAAAAAGTCAAAATAGTGGTGTTCCAAATGGGAAAATGGAAGGTACCGAGGCTGGACGGATTCCCAGCGGGGTTTTACCAATACTAATGGATGGAAGTTGGGGGGCGGTCTTACAAAAGTGTTTCAGGAATATTTCACTACAGGGGAAAAGCTAAAGGAGTGGAACATCATACTCATCCCAAAGGTTAAGGTACAAAAAAATCTCCTGCTAATTTGTGGCCATTTAATTTATGCAATGTTACAAAGTTATAGAAAAAATTCTTACGAATAGACTAAAATAATCATTGGATTTCTAACCTCGAGGAATCAGGCGATTTCGTCCAGGGAAGATCTATAGTCAATAATTCCTTAATAGCGCATGAGTTGATAGAAAACATTAGGATTTTTTTAAAAAAAGGAAGAAAATAGTGTGTGTGCTAAAAATTGACATGAGCAAGGCGTATGATAGAGTCTCATGGGCGTTCCTAGAAAGTGTAATGGTATGGATGAGATTCCCACCACCACGGGTAAACTGTATCAGAGAATGTGTCACCACGGTCTCGTAATCCATAGAGTTCAATAGGATATACGCACAATAAATCAGACCAAAACAGGCTTTGGGGCAAGGATACCCACTACCCCCAATGCTCTGCATCTTGTGTCAGGAAGCACTCGTCAATGTCGACGTTAGAGCCATTCTAGAATGTTTGCAAGGGGATCCATATTGGAAGCCTAGTATCGCATGAATCAGGTTAATATTCGCAGATGATTGCATATCAATCTTTGAAGTAACGATGGCTAGTATAAGGAAATTAGCATCCACCCTATATATATAGGGTGAATCAACTTTGAAAAATCAGCATTCCTAGTGAGCCTAAATGTGCACATCCACACATCTAATCAAATCAAACAAATATTCAGTGTCAAATCGAATATCCTACATGGAAATACTTCGGCCATAATTTATACTTTGAAGGCTCAAGGGTTAAGATGTTTAAGTCTATGCAGCACAAGATCATATGTAAAATAACAACGTGAAAGAAAAAGTGACATGCCGGTCATGGATAGAACTACCTGATGTAAACATGTACTAACATTCCTCGCACAATATACTATCAAGACCTTTGATACCAACAACTACTGCAAGAGAATTGGATAGATATATGGCTAGATTCATATGAGTGGGCGAACCGAAAGGTGGAAGCATCTATTAGAAGTTATGGCCCAAATTGTGCATGTCTAAATGGTTGGGGGGACTAAGAATGTGTTCTACATTAGAGACAAACCAAGCCCTGCTCAGAAAGAAAACATGGTCTTTAATTATGAACAAAGAGTCATTCTTCTTAAAATTCTTCATAGCAAAGTACTGTAGAAATATGGAGTTTTAGAAATACAGCTAAAGCAAGGCTACTCCGGGAGTTAGAGATGCATACTATGGGGAACGAAGCTTATCAAATCTCATCTAAAATGAAAGATAGCCACAGGAACCAAGGTGGATATCTAAGCCAATTAGATCCCTACTTAGAAAAATCCATATCGTTTTGAAGGAAAAATCCTACCAAGAACGAAGTTTAAAGTATGCGACCTAATAAACAACCAAAATGAGTGAAGGATGATGAAATTAAAGGCACTAATTCCACACAAATCAATAAAAGAGATACTCAAGGAACATGTCCCAAGACATAAAATTGGAGTGGGAGACTATCAAGCATGGGAAAAAGATCAGCTGCGGAAGTCTACAGTCTAATCGGGATACCACACTGCATGGGAAAAAAGGTGAAAATGGCTCCATCTACATCCACAAACATGAGGATATCACATGGAGCTACAATGATGTGGAAAACAATTTGGCACAATAGAGTACCAAAAAATCAAGTTTCTGATATGGATAATGATACAATGAGCACGCCTAACACAATCGATTCTGCGAGGAAGAGGTCTAAATATATCAATGAAGTACCAAATGTGCTTAGCATGTGAGAAATCAATGTAACATATAATCTTCGAGTGCGACTTTGCAAGAAGAGTATGCAGGTGAAAAATGTTAGGTTTAGATGTTTTTATAATGGGATGTCGTTAACCTTGGGAAAATGGCTACAAAGTGGTCCAAAATTGCTCAGGAAAAGGAATACATGAAGTTGACATGTGTAATCATACATGCTATCTGGTGTGCTAGGAATAAAGCCACTAACAGGAACCCTTGTCCCTATAACAACTTTGGCCATAATAAAGTCCTACTCTACTGAAGATACAACATGTACGTCCACAACCAACTCTGATATAATGAGCTCAGATGCAGTGCTAAACATGCGCTATCAGCAGACCCTACCACATGAGAAACCAACCTAGTAGATTGAGATGACAACTGATATAGAACTAAGGTGGTAGGGAAATATAACCACAACCGATTGTCCACAACACAAATGAATTGTGTTAAAGGCAAGCGCTTCTTATTCTGAAAAAATGGGAATGAGATAGTGACTTGGTGTTCATACAAGAATGTGCACAACATAGAGTGACAAGGAAAAATATTGTATTAAACCATTATCGGCAACACAAGCAGAGTTATACTAAAAGCAATGAAGAAGGCATGCCTCAGGAGCGCAACACATCTAGTATTCTACACAAATTCCGATAGCACGTTGCGATTCATCAAAATCTATCCCCAACATCCCCTAGATGTCAGACTATTTATAGACTGCTAGTCATCAGGACACACTTGTTAGCCTGATATATATATATATATATATATATATATATATATATATATATTGGATTCATGTTAGAACATCCTGACCACGTAAAAAGCATATTAACGATTGAGATTATTTTTGAAATACTGAACCCAATCGGATCCGGTTACCATATCATTGACCCATTCATATTAAATACTTGTGCATCCATATATGATCCATTTTCTTTATGAATATGAATTGCTAGGACAATTCTTAATTATTATTTTAAATCAATCTTTCAAAGATGCTTGAAAAATGGCCAGTGGCGATTACAATGAGTGGAGTTGACATCCAACCTAACTAGCCTCTAGCAATAACAATCATATTGCAAGGATATCTAAATTACATGCCAACCAGACTAATCGTCTGTACTATTACAGATAAGAGATCTAATAAAAAAATTGTAACATCGCCCTCGGGGATATTAACTTGGTAAAGAGGAGCGTATCACGCATCAATATCATTGCGCCAAATAGGGATATTCTACAAGTGTAACACCACTTGATCCAACCACAATCTATGTTATCCTTGAAATTTGGTTTTACCGAATTTTTCTAATTCTTATTAGTATGTTCCAACATGACCTATCTAACCAAGTATGCAATATATTAAAGCATTAACGACATAAGACCTGGTTATGCAGTTCGGTGAAATCCACCTACATCTGCTGGGCCTGGGCTTGTTCAGAATGAATCCACTAATTAGAAAGATACAGTACAAAGTACATCATAAAAAATACTTATCTTTACTAACTATAACGTGTGAATTCTGCTAGCTCCCCTAACTACCAATTCGCCTTGATCAGACTCCCTCTGACCTCGAAACTCATCGACGTTGGATCTCCTCCTCCCGAGAAATTAAGGCATATGATTTTGAACTTTGAACGACGGGTCACGTATGTTGGAACATAGAACTCTGGCTCTTTGCAATTCTCTTGAAAGATTGAAAATCTGTGTGCAGATTTTCTCTGATTAAAACCGTAATTAATGCATCCATGGTTGTCCCCCTTTAAGCCATGAGCAAATTAGAATTCCCCGTGATTATCTCCATAATATTCCTATTCCATATCTGCTTCTCGAAGCATATCCAAATCCCATAAATAAAGGAATTTTCCTTATCACAATATCTCCCATATATTCGATAATATCAACTCCATATTTGTAAGGGTTTTCCATAAATCAACTTTGCTTCTATATACCTAATATATAGAAGAATATTCAAATTTTCATAACTCACAAATACCATAATATTCTGTCTTCTTTTTCCGTAAACCTTCTTGGCGTAAATATGTTGTTTTTGCATGTTCCAACATGGAAAGTTTTTCGTTTTCAAATATGTTCACAAAAATTTCCAATTAAAATATCCAATTAAAATATCAATGCATATCTTTTGACTTTACTATCTTCCCCTTTGGCATTTTGTGGACCCAAAATATTTTGGCAATTAATATCACAACGAAAAGCTTGTCATCACACACGTGGGTCTTCCCAACACCACCTATGTTGGAACATAAGCACAATACTGAATCGGATAAAAAATTGAATACCAGAATTTCATCCAAATATGAATACCAAAAATTGAATACCATAAATCCAAAAATACCCTAAAAAACATACTTCAGATTACAGCCAAATTCAATCCAAAATCCAAAATTCTCCCCCTGGGGCCAGAAATATGCCAAAGGCAGTTAAAAACAAAAAAACATAAGCAGCAAGTAGGCTACCCCTGGCTGCAACATCTATGTTAAAACATAGAGAAAAAGTCTTGTTCAGGAGCAGGCCTCCAACCGCGCTTTCCCTTCCTCCAGTTTTGCCTTCTCTTCCTCTAGCGCTGCCATTTGAATGACTATTTCACCCAGTATCGAATTCAGAACTACCAGTTTAGTCTTCTTTTCAGCCGATGAAGAAGTAGACTCAGACGGACTCCATGGTAGATCATACACATGCCTCAACCTGAATGTCTTCTTGTTCAGCCTCAGGAATTCCGTGTCAATAACCATACCTTTTGCCTTCCCCTTTACCTTGGTGCTCTTAGTCGCTGCTGAAATCAAACCGGGATAGACAATGTCATGTTTTTCTTTGGGAGTTGTGGCTTGCCTTACCAGGTTCAGCTGAATAAAAAGTCCAAGATTGACTAGCTTCTGTGCTACAACACAGAACAGTAACTTGGCCATTTCTCTTGTTAGGGCAGTCATGTTCGAGGATGGCATCCAGCAGTTAACTGCTATCTAATACAGGCCAAAGAACCTTGATGAAAGGTATGAAGCTTGTGAATACCCTGCTTCAGGCCACTTAGCCTTGTACCCTCCTGAGATTGTCTCCAGTATTTGATCATCCGATACCCTTAAATCCTCAGGAAACACCCCTTCAAACTTTGGTGTTTGCAGCCCCAAAACCTTATTTATCCTGGCAGCTGAGAGATCCATAATCTTCCCTCGCACATACACCCTTCCAAACCAGGGAGAGTCAACTTCCAGATTTTCAGCCATCAAGTTGGTGTACACCTCAATAACCACTTGCCTATTATACAGCAGCTGGACAGTGGCCGCCCTCTTCATCCCTATCAAATTCAGAAAATCTGAAAAACCACTCTTCCTGTACGCCTCCAAGTCTATAGGTCTCTCAGGAATAAACTTCCCCTCAGCAAAATCTCTCCCATTTCTTCACATTTTAAATCAAAATATGAAAAAGAAAGTGCATCGTTTATAGGGAGGGGAGGCAACACTTTCCTCTTGGTAGATTCCTGACTCTTCTTGGCTTTTTTTGTTGGTGGAGAATCTTTTGGTGAAGCCATCTTTCTCCTGCCCTTAACTGATTGTAAGAATTCATCCAGCACTTCATCACTTGAATAATTCATCTCAGAGTGTTCATGTGTTGGAACATACTGAGTATACTCTACCTCTTCAGTTTCAGCAGTCTCTGTTGGGACATACTGCACTTCTTCTTATTCACTTGGTTCTGCAATTGGTTCTTCACTGTGAGCTCCTTCCTTGTCATCATGTACATCTCCAGTTAGATTAACATGGTCTTCTCCTCCCATATCATCATCAACATCCATCTCTTCACTGTTTTCATCCCCAACCTGCTGTGTTGGACATAGGCACCATGTTCCTCTTCCTCACTATCAGAGAGGTCAATAATTATCGGTTTCCTCAGCTCTTTCATTCTCGAAGTTGCCCCTCAAATCACAAAATCCCACAGGCAATCTGTCAGTAGACCGAATCACTTCTAGTCCTGTAGCATCCTCATCACTAATTTCTCTAATAACAACACAGCTCGAACGAGGAATTGAAGAATAAATATGAAATTTGTCCTTCCCTCTGTACTCATCATATCTCCCCCTCAGGAACTTCACTTTATAATTTTCAACATTCCACAACTCTCCAATATTCCCGGTCACAAATTCCTTGACCTTGACACTTAGAAATTCACCCTTTATGCTCTTAATCTTTGTCAAGTCTATTGCCAATCTACTAGCTTCTAACTATTCAAATATATCATTCATAGTCTTGAATTCCATCCCATGGATTTTAATAGTTGGAGGATCAGGTTTAATTACCTTTTGAAACGGGCTCTTTCCTTTGGTACTGGGGCATCCATCCTGATCTCCATTATCCAAAACAGAGTCACGACCTTCTTCATTCTGCTCAACACCAATATCAGCCTCAACATTCTCTTCACATTGACTGTTATCTTCGGGCAAGACTTCCTCAACATTATCCTCCGTTTGTTCCTTGGTTGCATCTGCTCGATGTTGCAGAGATTCTTGGTTTTGAGATTCAAAAGTGGGAGAATTGGGGTTTGACATTCTCTGGCATGAAGATGTTGTGGGAGAAGAATCTTGGGGAGAGTTTGCAGCAAGACTTCGAAGAATGCCAAGATGAATGGGAGAGTGGCCGAAAAGGGAGGGATTCGAAGGGATTTTGACAATTTTGAATCCAACACAAACTCTTGAACTCCCCTCCTCTTTTTCCGTGAAACCCCTTTTTGGTTTCCCAAGATGGTAATGATGACTATTTTCCCTCTTGTCAACTCAAGATATCACATCAAAAACAACTTCCAACATATCATAACTTCTTTTTTTGCACACCTTTTCTTCTTTTCATTTTTTTTTGTTTTTCGACTAAAGGCAATGGTTACCTCAAATATGAAAAACAACTAAGTATTGTCTAAGACTTTCAAAAGTGGTAGTGTCTAACGGCTTGGTAAAGATATCAGCAATTTTCTCGTGTGTTGGAACATAGACTACCTCCACTTCCTTCCTTTCAACAAGATCTCTAATAGAGTGATGCCTTATGTCATTTTGTTTGGTTCTCGAGTGCTGGACTGGATTTTTCGAGATATCAAAAGCACTTGTGTTGTCACATAAAATCTTCAAGGGGCCTTGATAAATTTCATAATCGTTCATCATTTGCTTCATCAATAACAATTGCGCACAACAACTTCCAGCAGCAAGATATTCAGCTTATGTGGTAGATAAGGAGATTGAATTCTGTTTCTTACTATACCAAGAAACCAGATTCGTGCCAATAAAGAAACATCCACCTGTAGTGCTTTTTCGATCATCAGCATTACCAGCCCAATTAGAATCACCATACCCAATCAACTCAGAATCTTGATTCTTAGAATACCAAACACCATACTCAGAAGTCCCACTTACATATCGAATAACTCTTTTGACTGCCGTGAAATGAGACTCTTTTGGATCAGCCTGAAATCTTGTACATATCCCAATGCTGAGACATATACCTGGTCTACTTGCTGTTAAATACAATAGACTCCCAATCATTCCCCTGTATAACTTTTGATCAACTGCAACTCCTTTCTCATCCTTGACAAGTTTGTCAGAAACTCCCATAGGTGTCCAAACTGCTCGAGCATTGCTTAACCCAAATTTCTCACTAGATTCAATGCATACTCACTTTGATTTATGAACACGCCATGTTTTCCTTGCTTAACTTACAGTCCTAGAAAGTATGTGAGCTCTCTAACCATGCTCATTTCAAACTCAGTCTGCATAACCGTGACAAACTCATGTACCATAGATGGTGAAGTAGAAATGAATACTATATCATCCACATAAATTTGAGCAATCAAAATTTTTAATGACTTAGCACAAATAAAGTGTGATCTACTCTCCCTCGACGATAACCTTTCTTAAGAAGAAAGTTAGTAAGTCGTTCATACCATGCCCTGGGTGCTTGCTTTAAACCATATAAGGCATTCTTGAGGCGATATACATGATGAGGGTAATGAAGATCCTCAAATCCTTTAGGTTGTTCAACATAAACTTCTTCATTTACCACACCATTTAGAAATGCACTCTTGACATCCATTTGATACAATGTAAAATTCATAGAGCAGGCAATAGCAAGTAAAATTCAAATTGACTCTAACTTGGCAACTAGTGCGAACGTCTCATCAAAGTCAACACCTTCAACTTGTGTGTATCCTTGACCAACCAGTCTAGCTTTGTTTCGAGTAACATGGCCATCAACATCAGATTGATTCTTGAAAATCCATTTTGTGCCAATGACATTATCACCTTTAGGACGAGGAGTGAGATATCATACATCGTTTCTTGCAAACTAACTTAGTTCTTCTTGCATTGCAGCAATCCGGTATTCAACCAATAATGCCTCCTTGTAATTCTTAGGTTCAATGAGGGAGATGAAGCATTGTAATCCAGCTAACTTCCTATAATCCACCCGAAGAACTGGCCTAGTACTTCGTGCCATTGAATCTGGTTGATCCTGTGTTGGAACATAGGATCCGACAATGGGGGATGATATTCCAACATGCTCCGTGTCAACTGGTTCAGCATTAGTTTGTTCAGATGTTCCAACATGTGATGAATCTTCCTTGTCAGGTTGACGAGGCTATATTGGAACATGAGTGTTACCAGGTTCTTCTTCTCCGACATCTGAGTTTTATCCTTCTTCAGAATCGTCTACAATAACATTGATAGACTCCATAAGTGTGTTGGTCCGATTGTTATAAACACGATAAGCACAGCTGTTGATAGAATACCCAGGAAAAAATCCAGTATCACTACGATTATCAAATTTCCCCAATTGCTCTCTATCTCTGAGGATATAGCACTTGCTTCCGAACACATGAAAGTATGAGACATTTGGTTTCCTACCCTTCCAAATTTCGTAAGAAGTTTTACGGGTGAATAGACGCAGGTATACTCGATTAATCGTGTAGCAAGCTATGTAAATGGCTTCAGCCCACCATTTTTTGTGAATTTCTTTCTCGGCTAACATAGCTCGAGCCATCTCCTGCAGGGTTTTGTTTTTCCATTCTACTACACCATTCTGCTGAGGAGTTATTGGTGCAGAAAACTCATGTTGAATATCAAGCTCATCACAGAAATCACTAAATTGAGAATTTTCAAATTCTCTACCATGATCACTACGAATTCGAACAATCTTTCCAACTGGACTTCCTTTTCCAGTCTGTAACTTTATCACCAGACTTCTGAATACTTCCATTGTATCAGATTTTTCTTTAAGAAAAGCTACCCATATATATCTAGAGAAATCATCAACACATACAAAGATATATTTCTTTCCACCTACACTTGGTGTCTGGACCCATCAAATCCATATGCAATAATTCTAGATTTCTTGAGGTAGTTATATATTGAACTGATGAGTGGGGAGATCGAATTTGTTTACCTTGTTGACATGGTCCACACACAATTCCATCCTTGCTTGTTAAGGTAGGTATACCTCGTACTGCTTTTGCATTTACAATTTTCACCAAGGTTTTGTAGTTGATGTGACCGAACTTCCTGTGCCACAGAATTCCTTCATCTTGATTCGAAATCATAAATCGTACTTTTTGTTCCAGCAGATAGCAATTATCTGATGATCGTATGCCTGAAAAAACCTTGACTTCTCCATGTTTCACTAGGCATTTATCTTTCCAAAATTCCACAATCATATTATCATCACACAGCTATTGACTTATGCTCAGTAGATTGGCCTTCAGGTCTTCCACGAACAGTACAATAGTGAATAATGGAAATCCCTGAATCTATAGTTCACCTTTTCCAACCACTCGACTCTTCTTTCCATCACCAAACGTAACATAACCACCATCGAAGGTGTGATATTTGTAAGAAATTCTTGAGTTCCAGTCATATGGCGGGAGCATCCACTATCAAAGTACCACGAATCTCTGGAATATGATATAAGTGACGTATGTGCAGCAAGACATGTACCAAATTTTTTGACAACCCATACCTTCCGGACCATTCTGGTTTTCTGGACTTCGCCTATGTTGGAACATTCATCGAGTTGACACACTGCCATTTGATCTCTGAATAGTTTCTGACATCTATCCTCGGAGTGACCTTGGTATGAACAGTAGGTGCAGATGAGAGATTTCCTTTTATAGGGCTTGCCAAACTTTCTCCTTACCCCTCGAAGCCTTGTCTTGAGATTCGCTGGATTTTGGAGTAACTCGAGTGCCTCAGACTTGAGTGTGCCTATGTTATACCCAATTCCATGTCGATTTCTAAAATTCTTTCCCATATCCAGAATATCATCAAGCTTAGCTTTTCCATAATTCAGTTTAGAAATTACTGCTTCAGAAGTCTCAGCTCTCTTGGTTGCTAAGATCAACTTTTCATTTAATTCTTCAATTTCCTTTCTAGGTTTGGTAACTTTTACATGCAGTTCTCTTTCTGTTTCCATCAACTGCACTTTTTCTTCCTTCAGTTCTTTGTTTGTATCAACCACTTTAATCCATATAGTGTACATCTTTTCATAAGTGCTGTAGATTTCTTCATCACTAACAACAAGACCATCATCTTCATCACTGGATGTTTCATATGGATCGATGTTGGAACATACAACTTCAACTTTATCCAGTGTGTTGGAACATCCGTTCTCCGATGCATCATAAGTTTTTGCTCCAAATACCACATAGTTGCTTATAAGTTCCTCTTCATTTTTCTCTTCTTCTTTCTCTTCTTTTTTCATCTTCACTCCATGAGGTGATATAAGATTTTCCCTATTTCTTCCAAGTGTTCGCACATTCAGCCTAAATATGACCATATCCTTCACATTCCCTGCATTGAATTCGTCCAGGCTGTTTTGGTTCACTGCTTTGATTTATGAAGAACTTCTGGTTTCCTTGCTCAAATCTTATTCCACGATTATTTCCAGTATTCTGTGGCCTTGGTCGATTTCCTCCAAACCACTCCTAAGATTTCTTGTTTACTACTTTCTTCAGCATTCTAGAGAAATTCTTCGTGATAAGTGCAAGCTTTTCAAATTCATCATCACTGTCAGAATCATGATTGTCATTTGATGAAGATGTTCTGAATGCCAACTCCTTTTGGATCCTTTTTGTAGCTGGTTGAAATGCCATCTCATATATTTGTAATGAACACATTAGTTCATCTAAGCTCATGGTGACTATATCTCTTGTTTCTTCTATTGTCGCAACCTTCATCACGAACCTTTTAGAAAGTGATCTCAAGGTCTTTTTCACCAGCTTCGCCTCTTTGTAGAATTTTCCAAGTTGGTATGCCATATTTGAGATGTCCCTAAATTTTCCATTGAATATAGCAATGCTTTCATCCTCCTCCATCTTGAGTTCCTCAAACATAGTAGCCAGCATTGTAGTTTAGATTCTCGAACTCTACTGGTTCCTTCATGAACAGTTTGCAGAATATCCCATGCTTCTTGGCTTGATGACATGTAGAGATGAGTTTGAACTGGTTTTTATCAACAGCGGTGAAGATTGCATTCAGTGCCTTTGAATTTGCCAGAGATGCCTTAAGATCATCAGGAGTCCAATTAGCTTTGTCTTTGAGTTTCTGCTCCCTTTGACTTGACTCTCCTTCTATCGCCTTAGAGCTTGTATCATCGTCTTTTGTAGGGTGATTCCATTCATTCTCAACATAGAACCATGCAAGTTCATCCAGTGAGTTGATGAAAACTCTCATGCGTGCCTTCCAATAGTTGTAGTTGTTACCTTCTAGCAGAGGTGGCCGAGACACCGAAGCTCATTCTTTAGTTGTCATGGTAAACCAGATCACACTTTCCTTGACACAACCAAGGGAAAATAAGTGACCAAGCTCTGATACCAAATGAAATTTGGTTTTACCAAAAATTTCTAATTCTTATTAGTATGTTCCAACATGACCTATCTAACCAAGTATGCAATAAATTAAAGAATTAATGACACAAGACTTGGTTACGCAGTTCGGTGAAATCCACCTACACCTGCGGGGCCTGGCCCAGTTCAGAATGAATCCACTAATTAGAAAGATATGGTACAAAGTACATCATACAAAATACTTATCTTTACTAACTATAATGTGTGAATTCTGCTAGCTCCCCTAGCTACCGATCCTCCTTGATCAGACTCCCTCTGATCTCGAAACTCATCGATGCTGGATCTCCTCCTCTCGAGTAATTAAGGCATATGATTCTGAACTTTGAACGATGGGTCACGTATGTTGGAACATAGAATTCTGGCTCTTTGCAACTCTCTCGAAAGATTGAAAATCTGTGTCCAGATTTTCTCTGATTAAAACCGTAATCAATGCAGTCGTGGTTGTCCCCTTTTATAGCCATGAGCAGATCGGAATTCTCCATGATTATCTCCATAATATTCCTATTTCATATCTGCTTCTTGAAGCATATCCAAATCCCACAAATAAAGGGATATTCCTTATCACAATATCTTCCATATATTAGATAATATCAACTATGTATTTGTAGGGATTTTCCATAAATTAACTATGCTTCTATACGCCTAATATATAGCGAAATATTCAGATATCCATAACTCACAAATACCATAATATTTTGTCTTCTTTTCCATAAACCTTCTTGGCGTAAATATGCTATTTTTGCATGTTCCAACATGGAAAGTTTTTCATTTCCAAATATGTTCACAAAAAATTGCCAATTAAAATATCAATGCATATCTCTTGACTTTACAATCCTAACTGTAAACACATTGAAAAACACAGATCTGACGAACCCAAATTAATGAAAACCCAGAAATAAAACCACAAACGAAACAAAAAATAGACTATCTATAAAAACAGATCGAGAACAATACTTCAACGTGAATAACTAAATTGATTTATCATTATAAAGACAATGATCTAATCGATCAGGTCGAAAAACAAAACTAATCTATAAGACAAATATCACACATGTAGAAAATAAGGGTAATAATTGTGTGTTTGTATTCATGAATTCAGAATACATTATATAGTAGTACAGGATACCTATACAAACTAGGAAAAGGTAATAGAATACAATGACATCTGTAATTAAGGTAAGAATACAAATCTAATTCTAATTCCTTAACACTCCTCCTCAAGTTGGAGCATGGGGATCAAAAATGCCTAACTTGCCAAGTAAGAATGAAACTGGTTACGTCTGAGAGCTTTAGTAAACAAATCCACAGGTTGGTGTGTAGTACGGATATGTTGAGTAATTAGTGCACCAGATTGAACAAGATCCCGGACAAAGTGACAATCAACTTCAATGTGCTTGGTGCGTTCATGAAAAACTGGATTGGCCGCTAAGTGAAGAGCGGATTGACTGTCACAAAAAAATCTCATAGGAGAGGAGTGTGAAACCCCCAAGTCCTTCAGTAAATACTTAAGCATAACAACTCACAACAAGTAACCGCCATAGCACGATACTCCACTTCAGCAGAAGACCGAGAAACAGTAGGTTGCTTCTTGGTTTTCCAGGAAACCGGAGAATCACCGACCATAACAAAGTAACCAGAGAGAGAACGCCTAGTAATCGGGCAGGTAGCCCAACCGGAATCACAATAAGCAGTCAATTGTAAAGAACTACGGGAAGAGAGAAATAAACCTTGACCAGGATAACTCTTCAGGTAATGCAACACACGAACCACAGCTTGCCAGTGAGGAACATAAGGAGACTTCATGAATTGCGTAAGAGTATGTACCGAATAACTAAGTTCAGGATGAGTAATAGTCAAGTATATCAGACGCCCAACCAAGTGGCGATACTGCTCCGGGTCATGGTAGGCTGGGCCTTGAACACGTGCCAAATCATGTTGTTGCTCCATCAGAAAATCAATTGGTTTAGAAGCAGCTAAGCTTGTATCAGATAAGATGTCTAAAGTATATTTCCTTTGCGAGAGAAACATCCCCTCCGGTCTTCTAGCAATCTCTATGCCCAAAAAATATTTAAGCAAACCAAGGTCCTTCATGTGAAAACAAGAACCCAAGTATTTCTTGAACTCAGAGATAATCGATGAAGAACTACCAGCAATAACCAAATCATCCACATAAACTAGAACATGTAAAGAAATGGATCCACAGGAACAGACAAATAAAGAGTAATCAACCTTACTCTGAACAAAACCAAATGCCCGTAAAGCCTGAGACAGTTTAGCAAACTGATTTAGTTTAGCAAACTGATTTCTAGGAGCCTGATGAAGACCATAAAGAGATTTCTGAAGGCAACAAACCTGGCCAGGAGGAACAGTGTAGCCAGGCGGAGGACGCATGAACACTTCTTCATGCAAATCACCATGCAGGAAGGCATTATGAACATCCATCTGATGCAGTTCCCAACTATGGATAACTGCAACAGACAAAAACAATAGAATAGAACTCGTCTTTGCAACCGGAGCAAAAGTCTCAGTGTAATCAATTCCTTCAACCTGGCGATTACCAAGAACCACGAGGCGCGCCTTATGACATTCAATAGTACCATCTGGACGAAACTTTGTCCGGTATACCCATTTGCACCAAATTGCCTTCTTATGCGCAGGCAAGGGAGATAAAGTCCATGTCTGATTTCGCTCCAGTGCAGTAATTTCTTCAGCCATAGCATCCCACCAATGAGAATGACGGGAAGCCTCGGAATAAGTAGTGGGATCTGCACTAGATGTTACAGCACCCAAAAATCTAGAATGTATACTAGAAAAATTATCACAATTTACATAATCAATAAGAGAATAGAGAACACCTGAGGAAAGTGATGATGCGTGAGGGAACGTAGGAGGGGGGGTCTTCAGTAGTTAGAGCACAAGCATGATCTTCACAATCGTAATCTGCCAAGTATGATGGAGGACGACGAGATCGAACACTCTGTCTAGTTGGTGGCAACTCAGCAGCGGAACTGTCCATTACCAGAGAAGCCGGTAAAGTAGATACCGAGGACGTAGCATCGGCGGCGACTGGCAGAGAATAATCGGCAGCGGACGGTGAAGGTTGACCGACAGCGGTCGGTGTGGCGGTACCAGCATCGGGCGGTGGAGGACTCACCGGCATTGACCGGCGTTGACTGGCCGGTGACGATTGGTGTTGGCTGGCCGGTGTTGACTGGTGGTGACCGGCCAATGGTGATCGGCAAGACAGCAGTCGGCAGCAGCTGGCCACCGGTGGATGGCAGAAGGCCAACGGCGATAGGCGGCGGCAGATCGGCAGCGGGAGGCCAAACAAAAACTCTGCGCGGCTCCGGTGAGAAGGAGGAGGAATTCGGCGGTGGTGTGGTGGCGCTGCCAGGTTCATCGGATAAAGCAGATGCCAGAGTTGTAGAGTATGGAAACTGGTCTTCAAAGAAATCAACATCCCGACTGTTAAAGATCACTCGGGATTCCAAGTCAAAAAGGCGATAGCCTTTCTTTTTGGCAGGGTAACCAAGAAACAGACACCGCCAACTTCGTGGTGCAAACTTGTCACGATATCTGGGAATATGAGCAGCAAAACACAAGCATCCAAAAACCCTTAAGGATGAATAATTTGGGGCTTGCCCATAAAGCAACTCAAAAGGAGTACGACCGTTGAGATGCTGAGTCGGTGTTCAGTTGATCAGGTAGGCAGCAGTAAGAACACATTCTCCCCAAAATTCAATAGGAAGATTGGCTTGGAACCGTAAAGCACGCGCCACATTGAGTAAATGGCGATGCTTTCTTTCAACCCAACCATTCTGTTGTGATGTGTCAACCATAGATGTCTCAAAGATGATCCCAGATGCAGCAAAATGAAATCGCAAAGGCAGAAATTCAGTCCCATTATCAGCCTGAACACGTTTTATGGTTCGGTCCCACTAGTTCTTCACTAAGGCACTAAATTCTAAAAATCTAGAGGCTACTTCAGACTTAGCGACTAATAAATAAACCCAAACAACTTGGGAATAATCATCGACTATCGTCAAAAAATAAAATGCACCACTAGAGGATGGAGTTCTATAAGGTCCCCAGACATCACAATGTACTAATTCAAATAATGTAGTAGAATTTGTAGAACTCAATTGAAATCTATGTCTAGTCTGTTTTTCTCTATAACATACAGAGCAAGGTATAGTAGTATTATTTGTGCTAAAATCAAGAGTTGGAATAGAAGACAGCACCGTAGATGATGGATGACCAAAACGTTGATGCCATAAATCAGATGAAGAAACCGAAGCAACTTTCGGAATAGACTGCAGGATAGGAGGACGAATGCGAGTATCCAATAGATGAAGCCAATAAACCCCCCCCCTTTCTGTTCACCCACGCCAATCACAATCCCCGTACTAATTTTTGGTAAAATGCAATAATTTTCAGTAAACAAAGCTAGACATTTTAAGGAAGATAACAATCTAGAGCATGATAATAAATTGCATCGCAAAGTAGGTATGTAGAGCACATGAGTAAGGGTGACATCACCAAAACAAATAGACCCATATTGTGTAGCAGACGACACAGATCCATCAGGCAGTATAACATTCACAGTATTAGTAGCAGTAGTAATATCAATAAGAGAACCTTTGTCACCAGTCATGTGATATGAGGCTCCTGAATCAAGAATCCAATTTAAAGTAGACTTACCTGACCCATGGTCAGATAACAAATCAAACTGATTAAATAAATGTATGGCCGTACTCCATTGGTCGTTAGACAGAGCAGGACCAAAATCAGATCATGTAGGTAAGCCAGAGGAGGCGGCCACCGCAAATCCTTGCGGAAACATCACTACGCTGGCGAAAAGAGCCATAACACAAATGGAAAGTACAATTAAAATAAGAGAAGAGACAAAATATGCTGAACCAAAGCCAAAAATGGAACTGGCGCGCGCCCCCTGTGTGGCATGTACAAATCACGCACTGGGAAGGGGTGACTACGCGTCTGGTGTACCCGCACGTGGATTCACGCGCCTTTGGAAGGTCACGTGCGTGAATCTCACGCGCGTCTCATAGAGCCGCTAGTCTGATTCCTCAGTGCTGGTCTAATTCAGACGGGGCCAATGAAACCCGACCGAGCTCATCGGTCTGATTCGGACGAAGTGGGGCTAGCCGGATTGATTTGGGAGCTCGCCGGTCAGAGCGGAGCTAGCCGGACTGATTCGAGAGCTTCACCGGTTGGAGCGGGAGCGAACGGAGCCATGAGCGGTTCAGGCCGGCAGACGGAGTCGAGAGCGGAAGCAGGTGCAGGCCGGCGGAGCGGGAGCTGAACTGGTGGCGGAAGAAGAACGGCGGAAGAAGAAGATCTGATTTTTTATTATTTTTTTGGGCAAAAGAAAGGTAATCCGAATCGGCGGCGCGTGGAAGTCACGCACGGACGACGGTGGAAAATTTAGGACGGTATTTTAAGGTTTCAGGATTTTAGGCTTTGATACCATGTAGAAAATAAGGGTAATATTGTGTGTCTGTATTCATGAATTTAGGATACATTATATAGTAGTACATGATACCTATACAAGATAGGAAAATGTAATAGAATACAATTACATCTATAATTAAGGTAAGAATACAAATGAGAGAATGATTTGCAGTAATTAATTTTATTATTGATATCTAAATATATAGAGATTACAATAGAGGTATAATAAGGAAAGAACTCTAATCAGAATAAATCATAATCTAATCAGGAGTCTGATTTAGTCTAACACCCCCCTTAAGCGAAGCGTCGGATGCTCGCCGACGCACAGCTTGTACCTGAAGAACTCGAACAGCGGACGAGAGAGCCCTTTGGTGAAAATGTCCGCAATCTGAAGAGAAGTCGAAACATGAGCAACGCGCAGCTTTCTGGATGTCACCAACTCACGAACAAAATGATAGTCGATGTCGATGTGCTTCGCCCGCTTGTGCGCCACTGGATTCTGAGCCAAGAAGATAGCACTACTATTGTCGCATAATAACAGTGGAGAACCAGAAAGTGGAACCCAAAGATCACGAAGCAAATGAGTGATCCAAACCACTTCCGAGGCAGTGTTGGCGAGAGCACGGTATTCAGACTCAGTGCTAGAGCGAGAAACAGTGGGCTGTTTCTTGGCACTCCAAGAAACCAGATTCCCACTAAGAAAAACCGCATAACCATACGTGGACCGACGAGTCTCCAGACAGCGAGCCCAATCAGCATCAGAGTATCCTAACACATCAGAAGTACTAGCAGAGCAAAACCGGAGACCAAAATGAAGAGTGCCACGAACATATCGCAAAATCCGAGTCACAACAGTAAAATGGTTATCTCTGGGATCCTGAAGATACTGACTCACCATGTTGACCGAGAATGCCAAATCAGGGCGAGAGATGGTGAGATACTGGAGGGCACCAACAAGAGAACGATAAAGTGTAGGATCCCGAAATGGAGGACTGGTAGAGCTGTGAAGCTGAGAACCAGCAACAAATGGAGTAGAAACTGGTGCCGCATCAGACATACCGGCCCGATTTAAAATATCCCGAGCATACTTTACTTGGCCAAGCAGTAATCCTGAGGAGGTAGGCGAAACTTCAAGACCAAGAAAGTAATGAAGAGCACCAAGATCCTTGATTGCAAACTCTCTGTGTGTCCGATCAATGAACTGGTGAAGAAGAGTCGAGTCATTGCCTGTAAGAATGATATTGTCCACATACACAAGTAGGTACAGTAATGACGACCCTCTCGAAAGGACAAACAAAGAAGTATCAGCTGAGCTGCACCAAAAACCAAGCTGTGTCAGATAACTGCTGAAACGCTGGAACCAAGCTCGGGGAGCCTGCTTAAGACCATAAATGGCCTTTTTCAAACGACAAACATAGTCTGGATGGACAGAATCCTGATAACCAACAGGCTGCTTCATGTAGACAGGAACATCAAGAACACCATTAAGGAAAGCGTTCTTGATATCCAACTGATGAAGTGGCCAGGAACGCATGGTGGCTATGGCGAGAACCGTCCTAATAGTGAAGGCTTTGACCACAGGACTGAAAGTGTGGTCAAAATCAAAACCTGGAATCTGTGAGAAACCCTGCGCCACAAGTCTAGCTTTGTGATGCTCAATAGTGCCATCTGGTCGATACTTGAGCCTATAGACCCATTTGGAGCCAACAATGTTGACATTTGAAGGTCAAGGCACCAAATCCCAAGTGTGCTGACCACGAAGAGCATCCATCTCATCATCCATGGCTGAAACCCAGGCTGGATCCTGAAGGGCAGTGCGATAATCAATGGGCTCTGTCTGAGAGAGGAGTGCAGCAGTGAGACCATAAGCAATAAATCCCGCCGCTGAATGGCACCAATAGAATACCGAGTGGCCATCCGATGAGTACGAAGCTGGGGCGGCGAATCTGGAGGAGTCGAACCAGCTGATGACACGGAGGAAGATCGAGCTGTGCTGACCGGAGAGTGGCCGTCGGAAGTCACCGGAGAAAGAATAGCTGATACAGGTTGAGACATGGTGGCCGGTGGCTGAGGAGTGCTGGCCAGCGGCTGAGATATGGTGGGTGATTGGCGAGGAGCCGGGTCTAGGTCGGCCGTCCAGATGGAAGATGGTGGTGAAGGAGGGGCAGCTGGAAGAGGCACAGACACAGGCGTGGTGGCCCCAATCGATGAAGTAACAGTTCCATCAAAAAATGATGAAATCTCTAGATCTGAAATCGAACGACTGTCCGTGGAAGCTGAGACATAAGGGAAGAAAGTTTCATCAAAATGAACATGGCGAGAGATATAGATGCGCCCAGACGTCTGGTCGAGACACTGGAAGCCCTTGTGACGAGGGCTATAGCCAATAAAAACACAGGGAATGGATCATGGTGCAAACTTATCAGTAGCAGTGGCACGCAGACATGGAAATGCACGACAACCAAACGGGTGAAAGAGGGTATAGTCAGGCACATGACCAAAAACAACCTCAAAAGGTGATTTGCCATTCATAACTGAACTAGGCAAACGGTTAATAATGTAAACCATAGAGGAGAAAGCTTCCACCCAATAACAGTGCGGCACAGAAAAGTGAAAAAGCATGGCAAGACCAGTCTCTGTGATGTGACGATGCTTCCGCTCGGCCCTGCCATTCTGAGCAGGTGTATAAGGCGAGGACATCTGATGATGAATGCCACATGATATGAGATGAGCCTGAAGTCAGTGATTAGTAAACTCGGTGCCAACATCGGTCTGAAAAATTTTAACCCTAGCAGAAAACTGATTCTCAACGAATTTCTGAAACTGGATAAAAGTGTCATAGAAATCCGACTTATGCTGCATTGGAAGAAACCATATGAATCGCGAGAAATCATCAATGAAAACGGTATAATAAGAGAAACCACCGACAGATAAAACAGGAGCTGGTCCCCACAAATCACAATGTACTTTATCCAATAAACCAGTAGCACACTTGTCACTAGTGGAAAAGGGCAAGCGGCTACTCTTGGCCATCTGACAAGGAGAGCAACTGACAGATGCAGGCATAGCAGAAGTGACAGAAATAAGGCCCCATCGATTCAATAACTGAACAGTATCATGAGACACATGACCGAGGCGAGAGTGCCACTGCTCAAAAGAAGCATGAAGCTTTGTAGAGCGTAGTTTGCCTAAAAAACTGGAATCACCAGTCTCAAGAAAATAGAGACCAGACCTATGACGGCATTTACCAATTATCGCCCCTATAAGCTTGTGCTCAATGGAAAATGCATCGGCATCAAATATAACACGAACATGTAGATCACGAGTAAGCTTACTAATGGACAATAAACTTCTAGTAATCTTAGGGACCACAAGGACATCATTAACAGAGAAACCAGATAAATGACATTGGCTGATGTGAGAAATAGATAATGATTCACCATTTCCAAAAAGAATAGAATCAGAATAACGATAACGTTGTAACTGATCAAGATGACTGGTGTGAGCAGTGATATGAGATGTAGCACCTGAATCAACAATCCACTGTTTTGACGAAGAATGACAATTGGGACCATTCAAACTGGCCTGAAACAACACCTTGTCCGCAATCCAATTAGTGGAGCAATCTTCCCGAGATATAGGGCCCAAATGAACCATAGCGGAAGACCGGAAAATAGCACAGAAATTGACTGGATGTTGATGAGAATTTAAGAAACTCGTCGGAATGTGAGCAACTCGCGAGAATTTGATTCAGCTCACGATAAATTGATCAACTCGCGAGAATTTGAATCAACTCGCGAGAAACTCCCTTGCTGGCGAGATGACTCGCGCGTGGCTTCACGCGCGGAATTTCCTTCTGGTGCGCGAGATGACTCGCGCGTGGCTTCACGCCCGGAATTTCCTTCTGGTGCGCGAGATGGATCGCACGTGGCTACACGCGCGGAATTTCCTTCTGGTGCGCGAGATGACTCGCGCGTGGCTTCACGCGCGGACGAGTTCTTCTTCTTTGCCGTGACGCGATCGGCCGTTCTTCTCCGGATGGCTTCGTCATCGGACGAGACAACCGAGATTTCTTCTTCTTCTCCTGCGAAGGAGCCGCCGCTGGAGAACGCCGGAGGAGAAGGCCGCCGCTGGACTTCGCCGGAGGAGGACGCCGGCGCTGGAAGACGCCGGAGGAGGAGACAACCACTGGAGAACGCCGCCGCTGGAGGAGGACGCCGACGCTGGAAGGCGCCGGAGGAGGAGACAACCACTGGAGAACGCCGCCGCTGGAGGATGCCGGAGGAGGCGACCGCCGCTGGAGGATGCCGGAGGAGGAAGACTCCGCTTGAAAAAGATGAAAATTTTCCCGGAAAATTGAGATTTGAGAGGACGCCGGAATTTGACCGGAACTTCGCCGGAAAAGAGAGAATGGGGGAGGCGCTGAATTAAAATTTAGGTTATGGATCAGAACTTGCTCTGATACCATGAGAGAATGATTTACCGTAATTAATTGTATTATTGATATCTAAATATATAGAGAGTACAATAGATGTATAATAAGGAAAGAACTCTAATCAGAATAAATCATAATCTAATCAAGAGTCTGATTTAGTCTAACAACAGATCTAATTCTAATTTCTTAACAATACATTTTCAATAACAAAATTATGAATTGAAATAAACTATCGTTCCACATTTCCCCTAATGGGAAGATAATAAAAATCGGAAAAGAATTGAAAAAGGGGCTGCGCAAGAAAAGGTTCGCTGCAGAGAGGGTTTTAGTACAAATCTTAATTAGTACTCGTGAACCGGAATTCGATTAGTTGAATTTCACTTTTTTTAAATTATCCCCTGGAACTTGAATTTTCTGCTAGCTAATATGTGAAGAATGTATTGTGTTGTTTTTTTTTTTTTTTTAAGTTAGGTAGTCTGAACATGCGTATTTAATTTTTTATGAGTTCAACTATTGAAATGCAGTATTTTCATAAGTTATGCAAAGATTAAAGTTTTAATTCTAAATTAGAAGAAATCAAGATTAAAATTTTGAGTTGCATTAATCAAGTCATAAATTTACGTTATATAATAAATTTTTAATATTGCAACTAAAACTTTTTACTCTTTAATTTTAACTCAACATTATCTTTTCATATAGATATGGAAAGATGTCTTCAGAAGAATTGGCCTTTTTTTTAATCTAACTATGGAAATGTGTAGTATGCTTTGTTGGTGCCTCGTTTTCATGTTTTGCATATAAGGTTATTTAAACATGGTGCCTTCTTTTCATGTTCTGGTTGTGCCTTTAGACACTTCCACCATTTATCATTCGGTGCTTAGTATATAACTGATTGGTGCTTCAACTACCGCTTATAAATGTTTCAAAAATAATATGTAGGTGTTTTTGTGTGTGCTACGAAATAATTTGGTGCATAGAGTACAACTCGTAAGTGCTTCAACCATCTTTTATAAGTGCTCCAAATAGAATATGTAGGTGCTTATTTTATAACTTGCGTGTGGGTGCTTAGAGTACACTCGTAAGTGCTTCGGCTAACGCTCGTAAGTGCTTCAAATGTAACGTGTAGGTGTTTCTTTTATATCTTGTATGTGCTACGAATATAATTTGGTATTTAGAGTACAACTCATAGGTGCTTCAACTACTGCTTGTAAGTACTTCAAATGTAAGTTGTAGGTGCTGCTTTTATAACTTGCTTGAGCTACTAAAACAACTTGGTGCTCAAAGTACAGCTCGTAGGTGCTTTGACCATTGCATTTAAGTGCTTAAAATGTAATACGCAGGTGCTTTGACCATTGAACGTTGATTGCAATTAAGTGTTTCAAACGTAATATGTAGGTGCTTTAACCATTGTTTGTAAGTGATTCAAATCATTGTTTGTAAGTGATTCAAATCATTGTTCGTAAGTGATTCAAATGTATTGTGTATATTTTTTTAATACTAAGTTCAAATGTAAGAAGCTTCAAGTTAAATAGAGCTCAAAACAAGCTAAAGATTTAACACAGGTTCAAGGCAAGTATCCAACTAAAGCAGCTTAACAATATCGAACAACAAACTAGAAACATAAAATAATGTCGCAAAAAGGCCATGTTCGAGTTCTCTAGAAAAGAGATGTTCCCTTTCCCTTCTTGTCTCCACCGATCTCAAAGTGCTTGCACCTCTTGATGGGATGCTGTGAAACATGATTGCATCCCTGACACTGAACCTCAACACGATCTTCTTGGTAATTTTAGCCTTCTTGTGTTTATGTAATATGTAGGTGTTTATTTTATAACTCAATTTGTGAAATGAAACTCAAGTAAGAATAAAAAGGTAAAGCATTAACAAAAGTAATGACAAGTGAAAGGAATTATGCTTGTAATACTTTGCATCAGGTAGGTATATATGCAGAATGCATGCTTTTCAAAAAAAGAAAGAGAGGAGACGTCTAATTAATCTTTAAATAATGCTTGTAGTCAAATGAGATACTTATGAGAAATGGCCAAATGGGTAATGAAATTGACGATGGTTACGACAAAAGGATTCAGACAATATGCTGTATATTTTCTTCGTGGGTTAACAAATGGGTTAGTGGCCCAGGTCAAAGATAAAGTGTTCTATCAGATCGTGTCACAGTAAGATCAGAGATTTAATTGTAAATAATATTTTTGATTGAAGGTTTAAAAATTCAGGGGGTTGAATATGAAATTTAAATATTTTACATTTAATTTCATGTATAAATATTTTTTTTTATTTTCTCATATTTTTTAAAACTTTTTCTCTCCTCTCATTTTCTCTCTCCTATTCAACCGATCTCCTTCCTTCCTCATTATTTTCTCTCCTATTCAACTGATCTCCTTCTTTCCTCATTATTCTCTCTCCTATTCAACCGAACTCTTCCCTTCCTCATTATTCTCTCTCCTTTTCATTTCTCTTTCATCTTCTTCAATTCAAACTCGTTTTCTTTCATTCAATCGCTCATCGTCTCCGTTTTTCTTTCTCTTTCTTGCGCGCAGTGATTCACCACAATTTTTGGAGTTTTCCGGCAAATTTTCCGGCGGTCGAACATAATAGAGCTCTGTTTTGTGTTTATCTTCGAAATTAATGTTTTTGCTCAGAGTTTTTATGCATATTTTGTTGTTTTCTCGTATTTTTGTTTGCCTTTTTTTGTTAATGTGATTTTCTAGGGTTTATGTTGTTCAATGTGTTAATATTTGGGGACTTCTCTATTTTTTTGTGTTTTATGAGTTGTTCTTATGGATCTGTGCTAATATTTGTGTTGTTGTTGCCGTTTGTTAGATTTCTAAGGAGATTGAATCACTGCTGCTGTAATCGAGAAGGAAGAATGATTTGTAAGCTTTCTGAATTTTTGGCTGTGATGTTTCAGGTACAGTTAATGTTGTTTCTCATTTTCAGTGTGATGTTTCCGGTTTTAGGCTTTAAGCACTGTTATCAGTGTTGTGATATTTTAATTTCAGCGCTTGATACTTGTGGTGTTTTAATGCTTAAGTGTGTAATTGATGTTCAATTTTGATTGTGTGTGATATCTTAGGGTTTTGTTATGATTTGTGCTAATTTTTGTTGTTGTTGATGTTCCTTAGATGTCTAAGAATGTTTGTGCCACTGTTTCTGCAATCGAGAAGGAAAGAGGATCTGTAAATTTTGTCATGTAGTAGATGTGATGTTTTAAATACTGTTGTTGATGTTTCAAGTTTTCTATGTGATGTTTCATGTTTAGGGTTCAAGAACTGTTATCTGTGCTGGCGTGATGATTTAATTTCAGTATTTGATAGTTGTAGTGTTTTAAGTGTGCAATTAATGTTCAGTTTTGTTATTTTGATTGTGCATGTGTGTGGTGTTTTCATGCTTAAGTGTGCAATTGATGTTCAGTTTTGATTGTATGTGATATCTTAGAGTTTTGTTATGATTTGTGCAATTTTTTGTGTGGTTGTTGCTATATCTTAGATGTCTAAGAAAGGTTGTCCACTATTGTTACAATCGAGAAGGAAGTAGGATCTGTAATTTTTGTTATTTTTCAGATGTGATGTTTTACATATTGTTGTTGATGTTTCTGATTTTCTGTGTGATGTTTCATGTTTAAGCTCTTAAGTATTGTTAAGTGTGTTAGTGTAAATTTATAACTTCCGCATTTGATGCTCATGGTGTTTTCACATTTAAGTATGCAACTTATGTTCAGTTTCGTTCTTTTGATGTTTTAGTGTGTACTGATTGATTTTTTAAATTTTTGATATTGATGTTTCTCAACGTAGTCGTCAATCATGTTATGTGTGTTGGAGGTTTAGTTTTCAGATATTGATGTTTTAGTTATTGTAGGAGATTTTTTTCTATTTTATTTCACATGAACACTTTATTCGATGTCATTGATGAGATAATAAAAACATGCTATGAGGAATCATGCTTCTGAAGATGTTTCCTTGAACGGAGGACCGGAGTCGGCCTTTGATCTTGGTGTTGGTGGAGTAGAAGAGTCATCCTCTTCAAAGCCAGCAAGAGAGAAGGCAAGTTCGTGAACAAACACGCGACGAAGGAAAATAAGTTTGGGGGGGGGGGGAGGTAGAATTTGATTGATTGGTATTTGTTAGAGATGAGACACTAGATTGTTTGATGCTTTAGGTTTATTTGGATTTTTTAGTTTTTTTATGTTAACGATGTTTTAATGCATTTGAATCCTTTTGTAATGAATGATGTTTAACAAGTTATTTGAAATGCAATAATAGTGGAATGTATAAGTGCAGTGGAATATATGATTATCCTGTTTAAATCAACATCTTCATCGATACTTTTGTAAAACATCACACACAAAAAATTGAACCATCGCAACATTATAGTGTAACATCACACAATTTTTTTGAACGAACACAGCATTGCAATGTAACATCACAGTATGATATTAAATAATAATCATGTCCAAACAAGCTAATTTTAGATCAACTGAGCATTATGTGTATTTAAATTTTGTATTGGATGTTAATTTATTAGTCTTTGGAGGTTTAACTAATTAGTTTTTATGTTTAACTATTTTTGTTTAATGTTTATTTTAGTTTATACTTGACATTAATCTATTTTTATTTATTTTGATGTTTAACTATAATCTAGTGTATTTTTAGTGTTTTTATTTGGGCAAATTCTTGGGAAAGACGGTCTTTCCATAGGCTTATGGAAATACGGGGTTTGATTATAATAATAAAAGGTAAAAGGTCTTAGTTGCAATATTAAAGTTTTAGTATGCAATATGTAGTAGTTATAAAATTTATAACCCGGTTCATGCAACCCAAAAATTTTGTCTTCATTTCCTGTAATTTACACTTTAAACCTTGGTCTTTCCATAACTTATGGAAAGACCGTCTTTCAAGAGACAGCCTCTTTTATTTGATATTTAACTATTTTATTGTTTTTATGTGAGTTTTATCTATTTTAATTTAGTTCATTTTATAATTTATTTTTAACCTTGATGTTTAAATATTTTAGTTGGATGAATTATTATTTAGATGTGATGTTTTAGAAATTAGACCCAAATTACAAACTGATTCAATGAATGTACTTCAATAATGGGCCAAAATATACTCAGACCCAAAATGTGACCCAAGTATGATTCAACTGAAATCCGATACTCAAACCCCGGCCGCCAGAGATACTCAACTAAAATCGACGTAGAAACCGTTTCCTCGACGACTATACGAGTTATGTTTACTCTATGTTACGACAACCTGACACTCAAGGCATCATTGAGCGAAGATGAATTCTACGGAATCTCATTCTTCTCGAAAAGTTTCCCAAATCTGGAGGTCCTCACCATTGATCTCAACACTTCTCCAAGAGTTTTCGAAGTAAGCTAATTAACTCATCAATTCTTTTGTCGTGAATAGTTCGATCCACATCTATCTAACAACTTGACTAATGGAAGGCGATGTAACACAGGACTACGATGCTCCAAGTGATATCTGGTACCATCCATTCTATCCGAACCAGTACATGAAGCCGCTGAAATCCATTTCCTCTCTTGAACACTACCGCCAGCCGCTGACACCGACCAACCACCACCGGCAGCTAGCGAATCAGACTTGAGGAGCTCCGGTTGCAAAGCTCAACCTTGACGGCAGAGACGGAGCTCTCCCCGCAGGTGTCGTAGGGAACGCCATCGAAATCCAAGGCGTAGAGGTCACCCATTCCTTCTCCGGCGGCCAGATGATTGAGCTTTGCAGGATTTCAGAATCCAGATAGATAGATTAGAAGTAAAACCTTGACGATGCCGTGAGAATTTACAGATTGATTTCAACAAACGAATTCACAGATCGATTTTTCCTTGCGCCTGATCGATTTTAACAAACGAAGCCATGAGGATTTACAGATCATAGATTGATTTCTACAAATCACAGATCGACGCCAAAGAAAGCGAGGCAACGAAAGCAAAGGCGAGGCGACGGTGGAGAAGACGATGCGACGGTAAAGAAGACGAGGAGACGGCGGAGAAGTCGAGAAGGCGACGACGGCGACTGCGGAGAGGTGAGGCCGTCGACGTGTCAGGGAAGGCTGAAGAAGATGATGCTCTATTCTGTAAACACTTCTGTTTATTTACAATTTGATCCTTCTAGTTTTTGGAGTTTTCGTTATGGACCCTGAGTCCAAATTGTTTATAATTTTTCCCCCCAATTTAGTTTCCATTTTCTTATTTTCTCTCTAGTCTCTGGTCTCTAGGGGTGTTCATATATACCTGGCCCATCCATCTATCTGCTCGACATTAAATAATCGGATATTTTTTTAATTTTTCGGGCCGAGTACCCAGCTCGTAAACCATACATTTTACCGAGTCTGGGCACGGGCCGTAAAAATTCTATTTTTGGGTACCCGTTTATTTAAGTTTATTGAATTATAATAAGAGTCCGTCTCTTGAAAGATAGTCTTTTCATAAGTCATGGAAATACCAAGGTTTAAACTGCAAATAAGAAGAAATGAAGTTAAAATTCTCGGGTTGCATGAATTGGGTTATAAATTTTATAACTAGTACACGTTGAATAATAAAATTTTAATATTGCAACTAAGACCTTTTATCTTTTATTATTCTAGTTAAACCTTATCTTTTCATAAGCTTATGGAAAGACAGTCTTTCCTAAGATTTTGCCTTATAATTAATATTATAGCTTATGGAAAGATGGAAAGACGAGGTTTCCCAAGATTTTGCCTTATAATTAATATTATAACTTATGGAAAGACACTCTTTCCCAAGATTTTTCCTTATAATTAATATTAAATAAGACAAATAAACAATCAGACTCAAACTTTTAAACACTAAAAAAGTCTTTAAGCTTTCACATTCCTTAACTTAAGATGTAGAAAAATAAGGGTAATAATTTGTGTTTATTCATGAACTTAGGATCCATTATATAGTAGTAAATGATACCTATACAAGATAGGAAAAGGTAATAGAATATAAATACAATTACAAGTAATATTTTAATTCCTTAACACCCTCCCTCAAGTTGGAGCACGGGGATCAGAAATGCCCAACTTGCCAAGTAATGAATGAAACTGGTTACGTCCGAGAGCTTTGGTAAATAAATCTGCAGGTTGATCTGTAGTGCGGATATGATGAGTAATTATAGCACCAGACTGCACAAGATCCCGGACAAAATAACAATCAACTTCAATATTCTTCGTACGTTCATGGAACACTGGATTTGTTGCAATATGAAGAGCAGATTGACTATCACAAAACAAACGCATAGGAGCAGTATGTGCAACCCCTAAGTCTTTCAGTAAAGACCTAAGCCATAACAACAACTCACAATAGGTAACAGCCATAGCACGATACTCCACTTCAGCAGAAGACCGAGAAACTGTAGGTTGCTTCTTGGTCTTCCAAGAAACTGGAGAATCACCAATCATCACAAAGTAATCGGAAAGAGAACGCTGGGTAATAGGGCAAGCAGCCCAATTAGAATCACAGTAAGCATTCAACTGTAACGTACTATGAGAAGAGAGAAATAAACCTTGACCAGGATGACTCTTCAGGTAGTGCAACACACGAACAGCAGCTTGCCAGTGAGGAACACAAGGGGACTTCATGAATTGCACAAGAGTGTGGACTGAATAACTCAGTTCAGGATGAGTAATAGTCAGGTAGATCAGGCGCCCAACCAGGCGTCGATACTGCTCTGGGTCATGGTAGGTTGGACCTTCAACACGTGCCAAATCATGTTGTTGCTCCATAGAAAAGTCAGTCGGCTTAGAGGAAGATAAACCGGTATCTGATAAAATGTCCAAAGCATATTTCCTTTGTGAAAGGAACATCCCCTCCGGTCTTCTAGCAATCTCTATGCCCAAAAAATACTTAAGCAGGCCAAGATCCTTCATATGGAAACAAGAACCTAAGTATTTCTTGAACTCAGAGATGAGCAAAGAAGAACTACCAGTAATAACCAAATTATCCACGTAAACCAGAACATGTAAAGAAACTGATCCACGAGAAAAGACAAACAAAGAGTAATCGGCCTTACTCTGAACAAATCCAGATACTCGTAAAGCCTGAGCCAGTTTAGCAAACAATTTTCTAGGAGCATGTCGAAGACCATAAAGAGATTTCTGAAGGCGACAAACCTGACCAGGCGGTACAACGTAGCCAGATGGAGGACGCATGAACACTTCCTCATGCATATCACCATGCAGGAAGGCATTATGAACATCCATCTGATGCAGTTCCCAACCACGAATGACTGCAACTGACAGAAACAAGCGAACAGAACTCATCTTCGCAACCGGAGCAAAAGTCTCAGTGTAATCAATTCCTTCAACCTGGCGATTCCCAAGAACGACATTCAATAGTACCATCTGACCGAAACTTCGTCCGGTAACATTTTCATCCAATAGCCTTCTTGTGCACAGGCAAAGGAGACAAAGTCCATGTATGATTTCGCTCCAGTGCAGTAAGTTCCTCAACCATAGCATCTCGCCAATGAGAATGATGGGAAGCCTCAGAGTAAGTAGTGGGATCTGCACTAGAAGTTACAACACCCAAAAATCTAGAATACATACTAGAAAATTTATCACAATTTACATAATCAGTAAGAGGGTAGAGAACACCTGAGCAAAGTGATGACGCATGAGGGAATGTAGTCGAAATGGGGGGGGGGGTCTTCAGTAGTAAGAGCACAAGTATAATCATCACAATAATAATCTGCCAAATACGATGGTGGACGACGAGATCGAACACTCTGTCTGGTAGAAGGTAAATCGACGGCAACTGGCGGAGAAGTACCGGTGACGGACAGTGTAGGTAGACCGGCAATGGCCGGTAAAGAGGAACCGGCGTCGGGCAGCAGAGCACGGCCGATGGATGCCAGTGTCGTGATGTCAGAGATGACCACTGAGAGTTGGTCGGCGACTGTTCTCGGTGAATCGATAGCATTGACCGATATTGACTGGTATTGACCGATCAGCATTGACCGGCTGGGGTTGACCTACGTTGACCCATCGATATTGACCGACATTTACCCGCTGGTGTTGAACGGCATTGACCCACCGGTGATGACCGACGTTGACCCGCGTGGACTGGTCGGCGTCGACCGGCGGTGAATGGCCAGCGGTGATCGGAAAAATAGCAGCCGGCATCGGAAAGCCAACGTTGACCGACTGTGGTTGATCAACTTCAGAAGGTGGATCAAAAAATCCGTGCGGCTTGGGTGAGAAGGAGGAGGAATCCAATGATGTTGTGGTGGTGCCGCCAGGTTCATCGGATGAAGTAGAGTACGAGAACTGGTCTTCAAAGAAATCAGCATCCCGGGTATTAAACATCACTCGAGATTCCAAGTCGAGAAGACGATAACCTTTCTTTTCGGCAGGATAACCAAGGAACAAACACCGTCAACTTCTTGGTGCAAACTTGTCACGGTATCTGGGAACACGAGCAGCAAAACACAAGCATCCAAAAACCTGTAGAGAAGAGTAATTGGGTGCTTGGCCATAGAGTAACTCAAAGGGACTACGACCGTTGAGAAGCGGAGTCGGGGTTCAATTGATCAGGTAGGCAGTAGTAAGAACACATTCTCCCCAAAATTCAATAGGAAGATTGGCTTGAAAACATAAAGCACGCGCCACATTGAGTAAATGACGATGCTTTCTTTCAACTCGACCATTCTGTTGCGGAGTATCAACCATAGATGTCTCAAAAATGATCCTAGATACAGTAAAGTGAGACCGGAGAGACAAAAATTCAGTGCCGTTATCAGCCCAAACTCGTTGAATTGTTCTTCCCCACTGGTTCTTGACTAAGGCACTAAATTCTAAAAATCTAGAAGCTACTTCAGATTTAGCTACTAACAAATAAACCCAAACAGCTCGAGAATAATCATCTACGATTGTCAAAAAATAAAATGCACCACTAGAGGATGGAGTTCGATAAGGTCCCCAAACATTACAATGTACTAATTGAAATAATGCAGTAGCATTTGTAGAACTCAATGGAAAACTATGTCTAGTCTGTTTTGCTCTATAACATAAAGAGCAAGGTATAGTAGTAGTATTGGTGCTAAAATCAAGAGTAGGAATAGAAGACAACACCGTAGATGATGGATGGCCAAAACGCTGATGCCATAAATCAGATGAAGAAACCGAAGCAACTGTCGGAATAGATTGCAGGATATGAGGATGAATGCGAGTATCCAACAGACGAAGCCAATAAACCCCCCCTTTTATTCACCCACGCCAATCACAATCCCCGTACTGATTTTCTATAAAATGCAATAATTTTCTGTAAACAAAGCTAGACATTTTAAGGCAGATAACAATCTAGAGCATGATAATAAATTGCCTCGCAAAGTAGGTATGTAGAGCACATGAGTAAGGGTGACATCACCAAAACAAATAAACCCATATTGTGTAGCAGACGACACAGATCCATCAGGCAGTATGACATTTACAGTATTGGTAGCAGTAATAATATCCGTAAGAGAACCTTTGTCACCAGTCATGTGATATGAGGCTCCCGAATCAAGAATCCAAGGTAAAGTAGGCTTACCTGACCCATGGTTAGATAACGAATCAAACTAATTAAATAAATGTATGGTCTTACTCCATTGGTCATCAGACAGAGCAGGACCAAAATCAGATCGTGTAGGTAAGCCAGAGGAGGCGGCCACCAGAAACCCATGCGGTGACGTCACTACGCCAGTGAAAATAGCCATAACACAATTTATTTTGATCAATAAACAAAATAAATAGTGTCCAAGTAAATATCAGTCAAAAGGATAAAGCAATCAAGCAAGCTGTGGGAACAATAAGGCGGTTCACTTCCCGGTACTGCGCGTGGAAACACGCGCTGCTGGAGGGTGGCCGAGTGTGGTTCAACCGCGCGTGAGTTCGCGCGCCTATGATGGTCGTGCGCCTAGAATTGTTTGTTTTTTTTGAAAAATGATACAACTATTTATTCGTTCAATAGTTTGTGGACAGAGATCCGAGATCAGTCATGCAAACAAGTCATAATTTATACAAATTATGAAGAAAATTGTCAAGTTTTTGTCGCTAGTTATTTATCTCAGTAATATTGATGCTCTTTGTCGGGTACCATGTTACCCGGCCCGAATAATTCAGGTACCCAATTTTTTTGAGCCGTGGTATGGGCCACATTTTAAACTACCTGCATATGTGTGTACCCGTAAGTTCGGGTACCCACATTTAAACACCCTTACTGGTCTCACTATGAGATGGTTTCATAGGAGACAAACTCCAGATGAAATGAGTAAATTGAAATCATATTAAATGGACCGTGATTCACATTAAATTGAAGACATGTGCAGGTAAAGAGTCCAGACTTATATTTTAGTAACACATGAATAAATAGAAGCCATCAGATCAAATAGTTGAGTGTTATTTGTTCTCACATTAAGGGGGTGTTCTCACCTGACTATAATACTTTCAATTCCTCTTAGATTAAATTGTTTTTTTGGTTCCCTACAAAGTATCTTATACCATGTTTTGGTCCTCATTTGCAAATCAACCCTCAGACGGTACCCAACAAATTCGAAACAATTTGTTTGGTCCTCAAACCCAGCTTTCGGCCTGTTTTCTGGTTTTTCGACACAAGTGTAGGGCACGTGACTTTTCTTTCCGGTAAGACCAGGGGTAATTTAGTAATTTAGTAACTTTTCTTCACCAGCCATTATACCCTGAAGCTTCCTCCTTGCCGCCATCTCCACCGCGCTGGTCGTCGCCATTGACAAAACCATCGCCGGTCGTCTTGTCACCGTCGCCGCCTGGAGGTCCCTTTCTTCCCCAATCTATTGCTCCCCGATTTGCTCTCCTCCGATTTCTCCAATCTGACCCATTTTCCTCCGATTTACGACCAATTTTCTCTCCTCCAATAACCCACCGGAGCTTAGCTGAAGGCTTCGCCGACTGAAGCTACGATGCCGAACTGATTGTTGTGTCCTCATCGGAGTGCTGCACAGTTTTTCGGGTGTTGAGTTGAAGCAATCCCTCAAAGCTAGTCAACGCGGTGGTCCTTCGACGCTGCCGCCAGAGGCCCTTCGCTCATCACCATTGGCCTTAAGATAGCTCAAATGTTAGGATAAATCAGACTACTGATTTATCCTAACATCGGAGTTCCTCGGAAGCTCAACCCTTTAGATTGTTGTAGCCTTTCATTGCCTCTCGATCGAGCCTGTGCACTCGCCGAGTCCACTGAGTTAACTCGCTGAGTCCACTAAGTTAACTCGCTGAGCTAGCATTGCCTTCCAGCTAATCGCCGCCAGCATCACCTTCGAGATGTGTCTTCCGCCCAGTGCCTAAAAAAGTAGAGGTGGCAAAATAAATGTGCCTTCGAGAAGTAGATGTGCCTTCGAGATGTAGATGTGCCTTCGAGATGTGCATTCCGCCTAGTGCCTCGAAAAGCCCTGCCATTGGCTCCTCAGAGCTCCATCATCGACCCCTCGAGTTCAAGCCCCGCCGCCGGAGCCTCTTTTGAACAGGCCGCACCGGAGCCTCCTTTGAACTTGTCATCGATTGCCTTTCGAATCCACTGCTGCCTTCAAGTCTACAACTTATAGTTGGTGTCTCTTGAGCCCAAGGGTTGCCCTTTCAAAATCCCGGCGGCGCTCCATCAGAATCCGTTGGTGGTGCCCTTCCGAATTGACTAGTAGTTGTGATGGCTTTGAAAAGGCACCAATGGTGGTGCCTTCGAAATAGCTGTCGGTAGTGGTGGATTCAAATCGCCGGTGGTGGCCTCGGAAATCCGGTGGGGGTTGCTTCGACTTGTCGCTGGTGGTGGTCTTCGAAATCCGCCGGTGGAGTTTTGAATCTGGTGACCTTGAATCGGCCTCTGGTGAAGAAAACCATGGCACCGCTGCCCAGGGTGAAGTAAAAAAAGGAGTAAATGTATTTAATTTGTAAAATTACTAAATTACTCCTGACCTTACTAGAAAAAAAGTCACGTGCCAGGCACGTGAGTCGAAAAACCAGAAAACAGGCCGGAAACTGGATTTGGAGACCAAACGAATTGTTTTAAATTTGTTGAGTACCCTCTGAGGGTTAATTTTCAAATTGAAATCAAAATATGGTATAAGATACTTTGTAGGGGATAAAAAAAATAATTTAATCTTCCTCTTAATAAGAATGAGCCCATTATTTTTTGAAAGAAAAGTTCAACGACTTGGGCTTGCCAAAATTAGATCATAAAAATGGTCTCTACTAGTAGATTGCTTTCTTTTTGGGCAGCCTGATGAATTAAAAATCAGGCCTTCCAAATTCTAGTCCACAAAAAATGCAATATCAATTTGGTCAACGAGCATCTCCGACCGGGCTCGTCCCAGTCAGGCACACACCATAGTTACTCAAAACAGCACATACCGAATCAAGTCCTAGGACGATCACCCATGGGTGTACCTAGTGGTTGAAATATGGGTGAAAAAACTAATAAGTTCAGATTTTCGATAGTGATAGTGCAAAAAGTTCTTGCTTTACAAAGCTCAGTGTGCACGGAAACAAGCCCAAGCCCATATGGGACCGGTAGGGCACATCTCGTGATAATTAGTCCACCGTCCAGTTAGATTCCCTCAAACTCAATCCCCACCGTCAAAAGGCACCCAAATCCAACGGTCCTCCTTCACCCAAAAACCCTTTGACCACACCCGCTTGTACTCCCCTCTTCTAAACTTGTACCTCCGGCCCGACACTTTTTCACCGTCAAATTTGTTACCCCACCAGAAAAACAGTCAAAAAAGGCAAAGCATTTCCTGAATCCACTCTCCACCCTTGAAATCCTTCCTATTTCTCCTTCCTCCACAATTCAACACAAACAAAAAAAGGGTGAAAAAACAACCCTACCGATCCCGAAATCCATCTCCGCAGCAACAATGACGGCGCGTGAGGAGAACGTGTACATGGCGAAGCTGGCGGAGCAGGCGGAGCGGTACGAGGAGATGGTGGAGTACATGGAGAAGGTGTCCAACTCGCTGACGGAAGGGGAGGAGCTGACGGTGGAGGAGCGGAACCTGCTGAGCGTGGCGTACAAGAACGTGATCGGGGCGCGTAGGGCATCGTGGAGGATCATCTCCTCCATCGAGCAGAAGGAGGAGTCGAGGGGGAACGAAGATCACGTGAACACAATCAAGGAGTACAGATCTAAGATCGAGACGGAGCTCTCCGGCATTTGCGACGGCATCTTGAAGCTTCTCGACGTCAAGCTCATCCCCTCCGCCTCCGCCGGAGATTCCAAGGTTTTCTACTTGAAGATGAAGGGCGATTATCATAGGTATCTCGCCGAGTTTAAGACCGGCGCCGAGAGGAAGGAGGCTGCCGAAAGTACCCTCACCGCCTACAAGGCCGCTCAGGTATGATTGCTTTTCTACCTGTTCTGTTTGTGCAAATAATGTAATTAGACTTTCTAACATCCTCAATTTTGACAACTAATTTTTATGCATTTGGGCTCGATGCTCTTTTGATTTCTCTTATCTGCATCTTGTGGCGAAATGCGCTTATGTGTAGATTGGAATTTGTTTGTCATGGTAACTATTGTGAAGATAAGAACATTGTTGTTCCTTAATTTTGAACTCAATGAGTGACAGAATGAGAGCTTTAGAGGGGGTATTAATGCCGGTTTAGCATGTCTTGATGCGGTTTGCCTGTAAATTGTTGATGCATTTGAACTCGAAGCTCTTCTTCTTTGCTTTCTCTTAGTTGTGGTAAGTGTCAAGAGTTTGTTCTAGAGTTACTTGATTATGCAAATGCAGTTGTTTGATCCTGATGTCATTTAACGTAGTAGCGGTTTATTGTATGTATGAGATGGTATTGGGCAATGAGTTTGTAGTTATTGTTGCCTATGTGCTGCAGGATATTGCAAATGCAGAACTTGCCCCAACCCATCCAATCAGGCTTGGATTGGCCCTTAACTTCTCCGTCTTCTACTATGAGATCTTGAATTCTCCTGACCGTGCCTGTAATCTTGCAAAACAGGTAAATTTCTTTGGAAAGTGCCAGTCTTCATCATGGATTTGAGCTTAGTTTAAAAAACAGCAATCTTTACCACTTCTCTATCCCCTTACCTGTTGCCATTTGTAGGCTTTTGATGAGGCCATTGCTGAATTGGACACCCTTGGAGAGGAATCATACAAAGACAGCACTCTGATTATGCAACTCTTGCGTGACAATCTCACCCTCTGGACTTCCGATATGCAGGTATTGTATTTCGCTGAGCATTCAATTCAACCCCACTTTTTACCGCTCCACAGTTTTTTCTTAAGAGTCTTGTTTTGAACTGCAGGATGAGGGAGCCGATGAGATCAAGGAAGCTGCTCCCAAGGAAGGCGGTGAACAACAGTGAGGGGCCATTTAGTTCTAGTTGTTGGGAGTTGCTTCTGCTCTGATGGTTTTAGATGGGAGAAGTTACCTGTTGTGATTGTCATCAATTCCTGACTTTTTTTTTTTTCCCATTTTCGTTTTTAGATGCTTTGTGTTGTTATTGAACCTGTTTTTAATTATCAATCAATATGATCCGTTAAGTCTCTTCATTTTAATGTCATCTATGTTTGGCCAAGTCGAGGGGTTGTGTTCTCTTCTCGTCTCTTCCAAGCGAGGCCTTCGTGTCATTTCCTTGGCGTTCGTTTGGCCTTCCAAACACCTTCTGACACTTCTCCCGTTCCAATGTATTTTTGTTTTTGGGATGTATACCAAGACTGGTGCTAATGTATTTGACAAACTTTTGTTTTTGGGATATATACCAAGACTGGTGCTAATGTATTTGACAAACTTTTGTTTTTGGAATATATACCGATACTGGTTAGCACTCGTGCATCACCCGTGCGGTTTCATGTTATTATATTATATAATATGACAGTTTTGGAAAATATTGCTTTGCATAGCTTTATGGGAAGACGAGATTCAAATATAATAAAAGCTTTATGGGAAGACGAGATTCAAATATAATAAAAGGTTTATGGGAAGACGAGATTCAAATATAATAAAAGGTAAAAAATTTTAGTTGGAATATTAAAAATTTATTATGCAACGTGTAGTATTTATAAAGTTTATAATCCAATTTATGACTTATAGAAAGGCCATTTTCAAGAGATATACTCTTATAATATTTATTTTATTTAAATTATGAATTAAAATATAATATACTGCACAACTTCCATTTAAGTCGGTCCCACTTTTAAGCTATACACCTTTCACTTGAGTCCTATACATTCCTATTTTAGAAAAAAAATGACCTGAATACTTTTATGAGATGTGACAAATATACACATAATCAACAAAACTACAAACTCAACAAATCTAATTTTGGGCTCATATCGGGTGTTGCTATATCACGCCCTGTATATTACTAGTTTATGCCCTAATACGTATATATATGTGTAATACTAATTTTAATTTTTTTTTTAAAAAAACTCTGCCGTTGCCGCTGCCACCGCCACCGCTGCCATCATCAGAACCACACCGTCCCCAGCTCCACCATTGGAACCTGACCATCCGTCCCTAGCTCCACCGTAGCCCGTCGCCGTCCCTCGTCTTCTCCTTCGTCCCCATCCCCAACAAAACCCTACCCTGCCGCCGTCCCTAACCATCGGTCGTCTTCTCCTTCGTCCCCGTCCTCAGCAAAACCCTAGCCCACCGTCCCTCCTTCTCCTTCATCCCTGTCGAGCAAAACCCTAGCTCGTCGTCCCTCCTTCTCCCTCTCCTTCGTCCCGTCGAGCAAAACCCAGCCCGAGAGAAGAAACGAGAATCAAAGAGGAGAAGCAGGAGAGGAGAGCGGCAGAGAAGCGGGAGAGGAGAACGACGGAGAGCAGCGGAGAAGCGGGAGAGGAGAGTGGTGGAGAGTGGAGGAGAGCTGGGGCGGGAGAACCGGGGGGGAGAACCGGGTGAGGAGAACTTGGAGGAGAAGGAGAAGGAGAAAGATAGCGGAGAAGGGGAAAGAGAAGGAGAAGGAGAAGGAGAAGGAGAAGGAGAAGGAGAAGGAGAATGAGAAGGAGAGTGGGGAAAGGAGAACCAGGAGGAGAAGGAGAAGAAGGAGGACGGGGAGAGGAGACATAGATTGGGACCGAAGGAGAGCAGGAAGAGGAGTCGCCGGAGAAGACGGAGTTGCCAGAGCACTGCGGACGGCGGAGAGCGGAGAAGGGAAACAGAGAAGAAGAAGAAGAAGAAGAAGAGGAGGCGAAGAAGAAGAAGAGAAGAAGAAGAGAAGAGGAGGAGACCGGCGGTGGCAGTGGCGACAGTGGTGGTGCACGACGGCGGCAGCTGTAGTAAATAATAAATTTTATTTAATATTAATTAAATATATGTAAATTAAATAAAAAATACATATTGTATGTTAAATAGAATAAATACAATGCGTGATCAAGTAAAATACAGGGCGTGATATAGCGATTCACCTTATATCCCTAAACCCAAAATTTGAATCCCCAAAACAATACCCTAAATATGATGCTAATCCTTTATCTTGACAAAACAAAGCTACCTCTCGTCAATTTTCACAAGCACCCAATGTATAACCCTATTTAACTGCCGCCTCAATCGGAATTCTTTGCTTCGGTTGATCGCTACCTCCACCAAAAACACCACCTTTACCAAAAAAAACCACCTCCTTCTCCAGATCTGGTGTTCGTTGTCGTGTTCGTGCAATAACCACTCCATTCACGTGTTGAATTAGCCAATTCGACGCCGTCGTTCGTGCTTAGCGACGATGATGGGAGCGGTGACGACGAGCGATGGGAGCGACGATGACAGAGAGAAGAGGAGCGGCGATGACAAGGAATACCTCGATGACGACAACGACGCGATGGCTGGAACAACGAGGATTCTAGGACGGCGTCGGGGACTATGGAACTAAATGACGATTTTTAATGGGTAAAATGGGTTATTTGTGATGATTTATTTGTAAATTTTTATTTGATGTTGTGAATTATAGCATTAGTTGAGTTGTTTGGGGGGGTTCGAATGTTGATGGTGGTGGCTAGTTGTGGGTGGTGGCTAGTTGTGGGTGGTGACTAGTCATGGGCAGTGGCGGACTGAACAACACTGTAAAATAATTTTTTCCAAACACTTAATTTACCGTATTCTTCAAACAAACAAATATTAGTAAATAAAGAAAGAAATATGAATAAAATTTAAAAAATAAATTAGTAAGCCAATGATACTTATACTCCCTCCGGTACTCTATTTATGGCCCCCTTTAACCAGTAATTTTTTCATGACATGTTTGACCATCGATAACTTTTATTGTATATAGTAATGACCATTATGTGAGATGTCTTTGGATTCTCCATAGCGTGTAGTTTTTGAAAAGTAAAATTTTATAATATATTATCGTATGTAACAAAAGTGATCGATGGTCAAACATGCCTTGAAAAAATATCAGAAAAAGGGGGACATAAATAGAGAACTAGAGGGAATAAATTAATTTGTACCTAATTAAATAAATTTATGTGTAATTACGAATAATTTAATTTAAATCAATATATATCTAAAAATTAACCAAATAATTTAATAAATTAATTAAATAACAAAAAAATTAATTGAAAATATAAATTTAATTGAGAATATAAATTGCCTTAACTCGAAGAAGGAAATTTTTTGGAAAAAATATTTTTTTCATAGGCTTATGGAAAGTTGAGCTTTAATTTGAATAATAAAAAGGTAAAATATTTTAGTTGCAATATTAAAAGTTTATTATGCAACGTGTAATAGTTGTAAAGTTTAAACCCCATTAAATGCAACTTGAAAATTTTATCTTCATATGTATCTTCTTTTCTTGATCTTTCAGTTTGCTGTTTAAACTTTGGTCTTTCCATGATTCACGGAAAAACTGTCTCTAGAAAGGATCTTTGGAGAATTGAATTGTCCGAATAAAAATAAAATTTTGTCAAATTCATACTTGGCTTCTTGATGAATTAATGCAAAAAATATACCCTATAAATATGGCTAAAATAGAGCTGCATGAGAGTCCTAATTTGAAAAAAATATCCTTAAAAAAGTGGCTAAAAGAGTAAAGTAGTACTCCCTCCATTTTTTTTTCATTGGCACATTTACTAAAAGTGGTGTTTTTTTTAATTGGCACTTGCTATTTTGGGCAAGTTTAAGGTTTTTACATCCACTCAGTTTACTTTCTCTTCTTTCAATTCAATTTCATCCACTCATTTAGCATCTCCTCCATTCTAATACCAAAAGAGAGGTGCCAATGAAAAAAACCCGAAGGGAGTAGGATAGGACACTTTGAAAAGCCTGCTTTCCAAATGGAAAGGCCAGTAAAGGAGTATCCAATAAGGCTCACAGCGTCGTTTCATTAAACGGTAAAGTAGCACTCCAATAAGGCTCACAGCGTCGTTTCATTAAACGGTAAAGTAGCACTCCAATAAGGCACGCAACGTCATTCCAAAAATCAAGTAGGTAAAAAATATTAAAAGATCAGCACTTAAACCGTAAGACAAAACAAAAAGGGAAAAAATAGAGAAGTCGTCTTCTCTGGCAAGGGGGATGGAAAGCAGTGGCCAAAACAAAAATTTCCGATCGACGAAGAGTTGCTACCTTACTCATCGGATCCCAGAAACTCAGGTAGGGCTGGAGTCCTACTACACGTAACAGTAGGCCTGTCCCTGATCGTGGGTGCTGTTTGTTTGGTGTGCTACTGTTGGGAAAGATGGTAGAAGGGAAAGATAGTCATTTTACTTAATCCAAAATTTTGACACTTTATTTCTCCGTCTGCAGCTGACACTTTCTTTCTCCGAGCCAGAGGGAGTATTATTTATTAATAAATAATAAAATAAAATATATTTGTATAAATATAATATACGTATATTTTACAAATATAAAATATTGTATAAAAATATTACTACAATATATATACAATATATTGATACAAATATGAATTACAGAGTGTATAATTATAATTAATTAAATAATATATAATAAATTTTAGTCCATTATTATTCATTTTTAACACTGTATAATGCATGATACACGATTTTAATCATATATGACATATTGATAAAAAGTATGAATACCTAGTAGTATAGTTTTTTTTTAAGGAAATAATAAAATTGTTTTTGGTTAGAAGTAGAATGAAAATAAATGTATCTTTTTACTGATGAAATATTTTTTGTGATAAGAAATTTTTTAACTAAATGAAAATAAATGATTTGTTTACTATTTAAAATTAATACTATTAAGAATAAGGTAGAGTAATGGGAAAACCGTCTTTCCACAGCCTTATGGAAATACGGAATTTAATTCAAATAAAAAGGTAAAATGTCATAGTTGGAATATTAAAAAATTATTATGCAACGTGTAGTAGTTATAAAGTTTATAACCCGATTCGTACATCCCAAAAAATTTATCTTCATTTCTTCTAATTTGCACTTTAAGCTTTGGTCTTTCCATGACTTATGGAAAGACTGTCTTTCAAGAGACGAACTCTAAAAATAAATATTTATTTAAAAATTAGTATTTAATTTACTTCTTCTATTTAGAGTGCGTCTCTCGAAAGACAGTCTTTCCATAAGTCATGGAAAAACCAAGGTTTAAAGTGTAAATTAGAAGAATTGAAGATAAAATTTTTGGGTTGCATGAATCGGGTTATAAATTTTATAACTACTACATGTTGCATACTAAATTTTTAATGTTGCAACTAAGACCTTTTACCTTTTATTATTCGAATTAAATTCCATCTTTCCATAAGCCTTTGGAAAGACCGTCTTTCCCAAGACTTTGCCTTCTATTTATATAATTGAATTTTTATATATTCTATAATTAATAATAGTTTAAGTAGTATTAGGCTGACTTTTAATCAGGGAATGTAAGATTAATGCAATGTGTTGGAAATGCATCATTAATTATGACAAGTTGCATTAAATCATACATCTTCTAAATATTCCAATACTTTAAATATATTTTATTTAATAATTAAATATTTTTAAAGTTGATAAGGCAAGCTTTCAAAGTGTCACTTGCCCAAGAAGTTGCTCTTTTAGTATATAGTAAGATAATCCTACCTACTTGAGTAAGTGTCAATATATCCCTAAGATAATTTTTAGTACAAAAATAACCTTAACTAATTGATGAAAGTGTTAATATAGTCCTAAGACACCATCTCCGACGTTGACCAACGTTGACCACACATAAATTACTATAATGTCATTTGGCCTAAACTTTAAAGTGTTACGACAAATTAGCCCCCATGCCACTATCGCTAGCTTACCGCCACTCTGCCACCACCCCACCCAGCCAACCCCGTAGTCGCCCCTTCCTCTGACACTCCAACCCCGTAGTCGCCCCTTCCTCTGACACTCCAACCCCTCTACCACAACTACCGCCACTGTCGCGAAACACCCTCTCTATTCCAAATTTCCATCTCGACCACCACCTCAATCCGCAGATTTTTTTAACACCTCCCTATTTCCCTCCACATATGGGTGAACAAATCCCAACCCCCGCCGAGCCTGAGCCTATGCTTCAGCCCCAACCTCTGTTAGAGTTGGCTCCTCTGGAATCACCAGCACTTGCTCTACCATTTTCTTCTTCTGTAAGTGCCAATGTTGTTAACCCGAGCCCATAAAAAAATTCCAATTCAACCCCGGAAGATGAGAAAACTTTCCTCAAACCCTTCCCTCACCATCGCCACCGCCCCCTCCTCAGACGTCGTCGTCGTCACTCCCCAGCCCTCCAGCTAACCCCGCCACCACCATTTTCAAACCTGCCCCCTCCATGTGGCACCGCCAGTTCAATGAAGAATAGATCTGAGCTCGTGAGAGCGCGACCGGAATTGAATCTGCCACTGTTGGAAGCCGGACTGTCGCGGAGGCGCTTTGTGGCTCCGGTGGAGCTGCCATTTGGACTTTTGGTGGAGAAACGCCTCCTTTGGAGGTCATCGGTGAAGAGACGACATTCAGCTGGTGGTGTTGGAGTCGGTGTTTGACTCAAGATTGCCTTTGTGGCTGCGCTGAATTGTGGAATGACAGAGCTCTTCTCAGGCAGTGCCACAACTTTTCTCAAGCAATAAGCGTGAATGGTGGAAGAGAAGGAAAGAAGAAGAGAAGAAATATGAAGAAGAATAGAGTTTTAGGGGTTATAATTGTAATTTCATTTATTATTTTAAAATTTAAATTTTTAAAGAGGGGTGAACATACCAAAATGGGTACGTTTGTACTTTTGCTAATTATCTAGAGTTATATTTACAATTTCAATTATCAAAAGGTTATATTGGCATTTATGTGAATTAGGTAGGGTTGTAAAAGCACTTTTCTCTTCTCTCTTTCACAAGATTATTTCAACTTCATACATTCATTTCATTATTTTCTTTCTAAATTAAACTCCATCCATTATTATTGATAAAAAACACTACAAAATCTTTTCTCTCTATAAAACACGTGAACCCAACCCCTCAAAGACAAACCCTAGCTTGGGGAGGCTGTTAGTGGTGCGGTGACCTCCCTTTTTTTCTTTTCATTTTTTCCTTTTCTTGTAATTTTCTTTTCAAGTTTGTTGATCTAGGGGCGGACGATGAAGACACTTGTGCTAGCGCCGCCTAACTTCGCCATTAGTTCGGAACATTGGCTCACACTGCCCTGCTATGCCCAGATCTGGTTCTCAGGGCAACCTCTTAGCGGGTCCCTGGTGCGTTGAGCTATTGAGTCGAAATGAGTGTCGTGCGGAGAAGACAAGTCATGCAGAAAAAGGACAATTTGCATCGATCCTCGGTGGAGACGTCGCACAGGAGAAGAAGGGCAAGTCTGCAGAGAGAGCATGGAAAAGGAAAATGAGTCACCAATTTGTGGCAGAGATGATTCTTTCCAAATAATAAGGATGGTCGGTCAATTCATGCAAATGCCAGCCAGCAAAACACACACCCGGGCTGCCATGGATAAAGAATTATCGGCTGACAGATTCGCTCAGAAATCGTCCACTGGCAAAGAAAAATAATGGCTAGCCGATGAGGTTGATTGTCGCTCGGAGAAGAAGAAGTGGCCCCCCGACGATGCACGATGGTTGAGCCGCAAAGCGGTAGTTCCAGCCTCGCCCTTCCCTGAATTCCAGTTTGCACATCCAACGCTTGAATATTTCTCTCAACCCAGCCCTAGAACATATCCCCTCTCCACTAACACCTCGCCGTCTAAGAAACACCGGTCTTGACTGGTTGTAGTCACGATAGCCTCGTGGTGATCGCGGTGGAGAGACGACGTGAATTGGTGGTTGACACTGGAGAAACGAGATATGGGCTACACTCAATCGCCTAAATAGTTTGTTTAACAGAGGTGATGGGTTCTGGGCTGTAGTCAAACGGGTCATCATGTGCCAGGTACATGGTCTAGCTTCAACAACTAAAAAATTCAAGAGACAAATGATGTTTGCTCAATGACGGTCGACGTTAAGGGTCACTAACGATGATTTCCAGATTTAGCAGATTCGAAGGGAGTGATTTTTTCATAGGACGACGAGTCACCAAGTCGGGTACAACGCACATAGATTTGCAGTAAAATGCGGTTCGGTCAACACTGAACGTTTCTTTTAACAAACACCTGTCTTTCCCTGAAATCCAACCTGCACATCCACCGCTTGAATATTTCTTTCAACCTAGCCTTAGAACCTATTCCCACTCCACTAGCACCCTGCCATCCAACAAACACAATAAACACCCGCCTTGATTGGCTGTAATCACGACAACCTCGTGGTGGTTACGGTGGAGAGACAACGTGAATTGGTTGACAACACTGGACAAACGAGATACAGGCTACCCTTAGTGGCCTAAATGGTTTGTTTAGCAGAGGTGATGGTTGCGGGCTGCAGTCAAACATGTCATCCTATGGTGGGTACATGGTCTGGCTTAATGAAAAATAAGAAAATGGTCTTCATGCGGTAATTTGTATTCGTCGAACGGAGTTTTCTAGCGTACATCGGAGTTTTTACTAGCCTGTAGCACCATATCTACGAAAAGTTTGGAGGGCAATGCGGCATAGTCGATACCCCTTTAAGGGTGCTAGAAAATTTTGGTTAAGGATTGACTTGCTTGGAAAGACAACTAGGGTTTATTTTAATTTTAAATTTAGTTTTAGTTGTTATTTTGACGCTTTTATTTTACAGGTTTACTGTTGGTGATGTCGTAACTCCAACAAGTTTTAGGTGCCTCCCCGCTGGTGATTGCGCAAATCCAGCTACAACCTCCAAGATAGGTAAGTCAAAATCTTAAAACTACGGGTGGGAATTACCCTCACCAACCCAAAATATACATGGACACAACTTAGTACCATACTGCTTCGAAACAAAATGGGCGACTCTTGCCCTCAAATCACCTCTGATATGTATTTTCCATCGTGGATGCAACCCGGTAAATACTATACGCTTGAGGCATGAGTCGAGTAGTAGACTGCCAATACGGCATGTTGACTTTAATCCGAGGATTTCCTATGGTTTGGAAGGTTTATTCTTCGAGACTCACCCCACAGTGTTTGAACCAAACAATGTGTTCAACTTTTGGAAGATTAGTTTCAGCTGTAAAATAAGGGTTATGCAGCTCAAATATGGAACAATGATATAACAATCTGCAAACTTATGATAATAGGAACACTTTTTTTTTCAAATATAAATAAATTCATCCACTCATTTGGCTCTCCATAAATCCAAACATCTAAACCTATAGTACCATATAGAGAAACGAAGAGAGTACAACTTATGTTCAACTTTTCCCTGAACGCGTATATCTCTTTTGGGGATGAAATTGTACTCTTACATTTTCTTTTTCCATGACAAAAAATTGTTTTTTTATCTTTGAGAAAAATTATTCATATGTGTTGGGGAAAACGCGCAGCAACGATTACAGTAAGTGGAATTGACATCCAACCTAACTACTCTCTGGCAGTATATAATTTATTACAGGGATATCAAAATTACATGTCAACCAGACTGAACATTTGTACTGTTACATATTATATATCCAATAAAGATTATAATATTGCCATTGGGATATTAACTTGCTTCCCATGAAAATCTTGACCACTTGGCAGAGAGGGGCGTATCACACATTAATTTCACTACGACAAATAAGGATTTTCAACAAATGTAACACCACTTGATCCAAAGCACGATCTATGCTATCCAAATTGTAAACACCTTGAAAAACATAGATCAGCCCATGCAAAGAATCCCTAATAGAGTAATACAAACGAAATCACGAACACACGATCCTTGTAACCAGATCTGATAGAATACATCAAAGCGAACAATTAAATTGAGTGATCATCAAGAATACAACAATTTAATTTATCAGGTCGAAAAACAATACTAATGTATGGATACAAATCATATTTATTCATAAACATAACCATTTAAAAAATGTCACTTGAAAAACTACCATTTTCCCATTTTTCCATTTTCCCATGATCTGAAAATGGAAAAGGAATATTGAAATTTTTTTGAGGCTTTCGAAAAGGGATAATGCGACGGTAGGGATTCAGGGGTGTGAGGGAATTCTTAAACAAATTCAATTGACTTAAATCGTAAATTTAAATTGATCCAAGTAAACAACTATCATTTGCACTCAATTTTTTTCCAGGATTTAATTTGCTTTAACCGTTAATTTGAATTTATACCAAATTAGATATTGTTAGATCTTCTTATAATATTTTTTTTAAAGAAAGCCACCCGTGATGATAGAGGGTTTGGCAGACCCCTACACGTTTATTAATATAAAAAATAGTATAAAAAGAGAGGGACTTAATGGCCTTACCTCATGAAAATGTTTGTTTTACGATTCCTGTACATAAGCCTATAGAATCTAGGGAATTGTAAATCCTAACATCTGAAAACAAAACGTGGGAAACATCTTTATAAAACATACATCAATAAGTGTACAAATATAGAAATCTATCTAGTCCTTAAATAAGGAAAATTGATAGCATCGAGCTAAATTTGTCCTTGTATCTCTCATGGCAAACTTGCAAAATGAAGATGTTATTTACCTGATTGAGTGTAGTTAGTTTGGCCAAAGAGTCTGCTATTTTGTTTCCTTCCCGAGGAATGTGTGTGATGGAGCACTCTATCTTGTCCATTATCTTCCATGTCCTGCGTTTCGCTTCCAAACTTCTCCAAGGGATCTTCCACTTCCTTCTCAGCACTTTAACAACTATCAAAGAGTTTGATTCAATGTGCACAATCTTGATTCTTTGCATTTCGCCTATACCTATTGCGCCATTTTTCAATGCCGAGCCATCAACATTAAGCTTTATATTGTGTGAAGGAGACCAGAAAAAAACCACTAGTCCATTCTTGACTTTCATGGACCTACAAATGTTGAGTGTAGGATATACAGAAGATAGATCCCAAACAATATTTATTTTGTGTGCTAATTATATGTCATTCAACAAGTTCAATATGTGTTTAGAAACAGGTTTCAGATTAGGGTTAGTACCCTCAAAGATAAACTTATTTCTAGCACACCATATTGACCAAGAAACAATGCATGGTAGAGATCTAAGGATATCGGCAACACTTTTATTATTTACATCTATTGTCCAGTAGAAGAAAAAAATGTTCCAGAATATATTATGAGTAGCGTGTTGGATTTTAAAATTTTTGTTCATCAACTGCCATATTTTATCTAAAAGTGAACATGAGCTGAAGACATGATGTAAATCATCTGAGCTATTTTTACAAAAAATAATATTTAAATGGTAAATTCAGATTGAAATCTTACATCAGGCATTGCAATCAATTGATTTAGTAATCTCCAATTCCAAAGGCTTACTTTGTGAGGCATGAAAGAGGACCATAGAAATTTAAATGATGAAATTTTAATTTTTCTATGCCTTATTAGCTCATAAGCAGATTTTAATGCGAAGTTTCCATGCTCTGTAGTCATCCAAATCAGGAAATCTTTTTTTTTTTTTTTCAGGGAATAGATAATATTCAACTTTTAGTGGGATGAGAACTGGATCTGCTAAAAAATTTGAAGTAAGGAAACATAAAAGCTTTGTTGATTCAGGAACTCTGTAATGGACAGATCTGGAAGAAGAAGCTCGGTTTCTGAATGCCATAATTTTTTTAGAGGGCCTAATTTTATCCAATTTGCATCCCAAAATGATGATTCTCCATTTCCAATTTGGACAAAAGAGTTATTGATTGCTAAATCTTGAATTTGTATGATTATTTTTCCAAGATATAGTTGTTTTTTTGTCATCAGGAGTTGACCACGTAAAATGGGACCAAAGAGATTTTCCTTGTTGAACTTTCCACCATAACTTTAAGGAAAATATTTTTGTCACTGTGTTATGGACTTTTAAGTTTAAACCATTGTCATCTTTAGGAAAGGTTAATTTAATATAACTTCTCCAAATTTTCCTTTTATTGTTTACCGTGTCTTGGTTATACCATAGAAATTTTGCAAACACCTTGTGTAGCTTTTCTATGGTATGCTGAGTAGGTTTTAGCATTGTTAGGATATGCAAGGGTATTGTGGGAAAAACATGTTTCATTAATGTGAGTCTGCCGACTTGAGTTAAAATTTTATTCTGCCATGAGTTGATTTTAAAGTTAATAGAGTCCTGATCATAGATGTTTTTATTTCTTCCAGTAAAGATTGTACATCCCAAATATTTAAAAGGCAGTGATCCTGAAATCATTCTTGTTTTAGTTTTAATTACTGAGTTAATTCTTGGGTTAGCATGTTTTGACATGAAGAAAGAGGATTTTTCTAAGTTTATTTTTTGTCCCGAGGCTTTTTCATAAAATTTTAAAAATCCCATTAACTTTTTAATTCCTTATTTAGAGTATTTTAAGAATATTGTAGTATCATATGCAAATGAGAGGCGTGTTACTGGTTTCATTGAACCTGGAAGCTTGTAATAGCCAATGTTAGCATATTTGAATATGAAACTAATGTTTCTAGAGACTGCTTCTGCCATTAGGATAAAAAGTAAAGCAGAAAGTGGATCACCTTATTTTAATCCTCTGGAAGCTTGGAAAAAACTAAAAGATTATCCATTGATTAGGATAGAGAAGAAAGCCGCCCTTAGATTTCCCATTATTACTTTATTAAGGTGGATTGAGAATCCAAATTTTGTTAAAAGTTTAGATAGACAGTCCCAGGAGACCCTATTAAATGCTTTCATCATGTCAAGTTTGATAATTATATTGATTCCAGGTTGCTTGGAATGAATATAATTAGTCATTTCTTGCATGAGTAATACATTATCAGTTAGTTCTCTTTCAGCTACAAAAGTTATTTGTTCTTGTGAAATCAAATTTTGAAGAATGAGTTTCAGTCTGTGTGAAATTAGCTTAGTAAAATTTTTATTTATGAAGTTACATAAGTTAATTGGCCTTAAATCTTTAAATAAGACACAAACTTCCTTTTTTGGAATCAGTGTGATTAATGTATCCGAAATGGCTTTTGGGATATGTTTTAACCTGAGAGAGTCATTTACTGCTTCTATTAAATTATTTTTTAATGATAGACCAACAATGCTTGTAAAATGCTCATGGGAAACCATCTGGTTTAGGGGCAGATTCATTATCCTTGTCGTTTAGAATGATTATGATTTCTTCAAGAGATGTGGATTTAGTTAACTCTGTATTTATGTCTTGGGTTATGAGTGTGGGTATATTTTCCAACAAAACTGCTGTGTTTATACTAGAAGGGTCTTGATTATCATCTGATAGGAGATTAGACTAGAACTTTACTGCTTCTGATCCAATTGGGCATGCTCATATAACCGGTCTCCATTATCATTCTTGATGGATGATTTAGTTTGCCTTTTGTGTTTGGCTTTTACTGGTAAGTGAACAAAAAATTAGTATTAGAATCTTCCTCCCCTTGACTTTTGTTTCCAAAAAAATTCTTGATTTTTTAAAGCTAAAGTTAATTCTGCTTTAGCTTTGTTATATTAAGTTAAAGTTTCTGAATCCTCCCCTTTTTTCAGATTTTCTTCTGCAATTAAGAACAATTCTTCTGATGACTTTACCTTATCAAAAATGTTTCCAAAAACATTTTTGTTCCACTGCTTTGAAGCCAGTTTAGTTTTTTTAAGCTTAAAAGAGAACTTATTCATTCCTAAAAGATTGGAGTGAATGTTCCATGAATTTTCGATTAGTTTTAAAAACTCTAGATGAGAGAGCTAGGGTTTTAAAACTTGAATGGCTTTTGCTTTGTTGTGACCTATTTGTTAGATAGGTTTATGATGATAGGAGAATGATCAGATTGGTCTCTTGCTAAGGTTTGAGCATAGGTTATAGGCAATAGAGAATCTCATTGTTGATTTGTTAGAGCACTGACTAATCTTTCCCAAACCCTACCCTTAGGCCTCATGCCCGTCCATGTAAAAAGGTTTCCTGAAGTATAAATTGTAGAAAGCTTTGCCCGAGAAATGAAGTTTTGGAAATTTTTAATACCTCTTTGATTAGGAATTGAGGAACCAATGTATTCCTCTTGTTTTTCAATTATGTTAAAATCTCCAATTAAACATAAAAGTTTGTGGCTTACATTCAAAATTGAATTCCACCGTACTTTTCTTTGTTTAATTGTGTGTTTAGCATAGATAAAACCTACGAGGCATCCCTGCTTGAGAGAGGAGTGGTTAATTTCAGAGAGGATGATTTTATCTTCACATTTGATTATGTTAAGGTTTACAGAATCCTCCTAGAATACCCAAATTTTATTTAAGGGGCTATTATAAAAATTTTTATAACCAATCTTTTTAGCAATTTCTTGTTTGGATTCATTTTGCAACCTTGGTTCTATAATTGCCATTATGTCTGTTTTAAATCTCTTCTTAATGTCTTTTAATCTAATCTTTGTAGGGTTGTTCCCAATTCCCCTAGCATTCCATGAAAGTATATTAAGATTAATAATTAAAATTAGTTTGTTAGAGTTCAATGTGGATCTTGTGGAGATGGTCTTTGGAGTAGAGGTCTAATTTTTTTTATAGTACCTTCTCGGCTTAGTGTTTGTCTCAGGTTGTTCTTGTGAGACAGTCAAGGAAGTTTCTTCAACCTGAGAATTTGACACAGACTTTTCTATAGGTTTTGTGTTTTTTAGAATGGAGTCCAACCTTTTTTTGAGATCCCCTTATATTTTCTTTAATCTCTAAAATGTTTAAGATTTTTCAGATTCAGAGTGGATGTTAAGACTTTGAATTTGTTCATTATTTAACCATTCGAGTCTTTTAGTTTTAGACTTATTTGAAGTGAGAATGGGGGAAACCCCAGCATTGATCTCAATAAAGTCTTTAGAGTTATCATTTTTTTATCCGTGTTTTCATTTTCTGAATTAACAGGTTCCAGGTTCTAATCACTCTCTTTTGGGAATTCTGAGCCTTCTGTATGGTCAATTTGCTAAAAAATGTCAAACTGATTAATGCTAACATTTGGTGTGGTTAGAAATTTAGTTTGTCATTGTTGCAGATGATTTGTTAATAGGGAGGTTAGAGTTATATGTGTCAGGAATGGTAATAACATCTTGGGCAGGCACAAAACAAGCCATAGATTAGAGAGAGGAGTTCATATTAGGAGTAGAATTAAGAACCCGTGATCCCTGGACATGGATAATTACTTTAGAACTTGTATCAATATCATCCATTTCCGCCTCCTTGTTTGATCTCAATGCTCTGTTACTATCTTTTGCCACTTTTTCCTAAGAAGAGACAACTTGGTCAGGTTTATTAGAATTGGTCTGTTGAGCAATAATAATTTTGTTTTTAAGAGTTGAAATGTAAGCTTTCTCCTTTGCCAAAACTCCAGAGAAAGAGGTGCCAACCACGTTACCTTTTTCAGTTCCCTATTCACCATTGTGGTTGGACTTCTTACCTGGGGGAGGATTATCTCTTGGCCTCCATGTTGTGAATTTGGTGTTATTTGGATCAAACCTACATACATGAGCTAGATGCCCTAGTTTTAAGTAGTTAGAGTAGTATTGTCAGAGACCCTTGTATTCTATATACTGCCAAAATCTAATTTCTCTAAAACTGAGCCATAACCTTTCCAAAAGTGGTTTAGACACATCAATCTAAACACAAACATAGGAAACATGAGGCCTAGTCCTATTCAAAATGGCCTTATCTACTAACAGGAGGTCCTACCAGATTACCAGTCGACATAATAGCAGAGTAATCAAAGAATTGTTGAGGCAATCCATATAGGGCTAGCCAAACAGATACTATTGGGGAAACATCATTAGGGATTAAATTTGGCATCCATTTAGTCATTCTAATAGAATATGGTCCAAAGTTCCACACTTTATGCAACCAATACCTATAGTAATCATCAGGAAGTGCAAAATGAATAAGAACATATTTGTTGCCTAACATATTAATTTCAGTGTGACGGCTTCAAGAAAATTTCCCTAAAAGCATCCATTTTAAGGGTTCTTCCATCTTGTCGCATTCTTCGTCGTAAAAGTGCAATCCCGGCTCCCCTAAATGATCAATTCGCGATTTTGGAATGAAGGGGGATCTGTGGGATTGAGTTTCAGGTTGAATGGCCAGGGTTTTTTGAGTTTCAGTATTCAGTGCTTAAGCGTAGGAGATGGCAGGGTTAGGACCAGTGTTCGGCTACGCCATAGTGGCATCACCGGTTTGAAATCGGAGGTGGGAAGCAGTGAGGGAAGGGTTTAAGGTGATCGCATACCCTATTTTTTTGAAATTGCCTTAGAGCGTTCAGAGAGGAATGCTTAACATTTATCTTATAATGTTTATTTTTAAACATCATCTTTTTATGTAATATAACAATTAGAAATATTAATAATTTAACAAGAATTTTTATACCGTTTAAAATAAATCTATAGTTTAATTTAGAACATAATAATATAGTTTAGTATCAATGGAAGCTTTCTATGCGGTGTCTAAATATTAGTTTTGAAGATTTATCTTTGCTGCGGCTCTTTTTTCAGAGACGAATGTTGGTTTACCCAGTTTTTAACGGCGTGACAATGTTTTCTCACCGTTACACCTCCGATGACATTGGCAAACACATATATAAATTTTATTTATTAGATCTGGTATCCGAAGTGTTTCCGATGATGTCATGGTGCTTGGAGGGGTAATTCTACTTTATTTTAAAAAAATTCAGGGCGGGAGGCTATTAATTATGCATTTTTGTGTTTTCATTTGATTTTTTTCTTCCTTTTTACAACTTTATGTTTTTTCTGTTTTAAAAATGGGATGTATTTAATATAATTGTTTTGGGGATTTAAGTATCGTATAGGACTATCTCTGTCATTGTATGTTTTTCTGACGACCATTTTTCTGGTAAAATATAATTGACTTCGAATATGTTATCCAAATTTCAAAATGGTTGGGAGAAATCTAAGTCTAAGTGGATAAAACAATGATCTTCTTTTTATTTATGAGGTTTGAATCAGATTTGTAGACTATGACCACTTGGAAGTTTAGGCCAATTATAATGTTAATTTGATTTAATGGTGTTTACATCCTTTTAAGGGTCTAGTTAAAGATATGTCTACGCATTATAAGCTTTTTTTATACATTGACGACAAATTATTTTGGCAATTAGAACACTTGATTTTAGTCTCCTAGTTTAGGGAAATGGTTAGTTTAATGGAAACATGCCAGATCTTTAGTTGGGGAGCTTAATTTTTCTTAGTTTTGATTGCCTTGATGTTTTATCAGAAGTGTGAACGGATCACTTTGCGTGCGTTTTATTTGATATTTCACTGTGATTGGTTCTGTTGGGTAGTTTAGGTCGATTCTATTGGACGGATACACATTGAAAGCCACTTATTCTTGGTGTGCCTTTCTTATTTCCACATAGTCATTTGTTTAGAATTATAATATCTAATAGTGCATTTGTGTATTTCTCTTTTATTGCCTCTGAGTTTTTTAGATTTGAATTGTAATATTTAGCTAGTGTCTCTATGTAAAATGAGTTTATCCCATATCATCACTTGTTTGTAATAGAACATTGTGAAAAAATTGAGCTTAATTGAAAAGGGATGGGAACCCTATAAACCCACGATTTGAAAAAAAACATAAATCTGACTTACCATTGTTGATCAGCTTGATGTCGATGCCGACAAAGCCATAGCCATTGCCAAGGATAGCACCACAACCTCTCTCACTCCACCGCCGCCATCGTCCCCTTATTTTCCTCATCTTTCATACTTTCATGGTTTCACTATTTTCCCGGTGATTTTGAAAGGTGATAATTATCGTGAATGGACTACTCCTCTTCGCAATTATTTTTGCGCTAAACGAAAGACGGGGTTCTTGAATGGATCTTTATTTGTCAGGAACCCACCTGACACCGTTGAGGAGCTTTTTGGATGATCTGGCTCAAAAAGTTTTAGTTGGCAATGGCCCGAGAATTCTATAAATCCTTTATGATATAGCAAATTGTTGCCATAATGATCAATCTTTACTGCATACTATGACAAATCCAAGATATTGTGGTTTGAACTGAATACTCATGTGCCTCATAGGATTTGAAATTACAAGGATTGCAAATGGGAATGGTATTTTGATGTTGTCACTGGTTGTGAGAATGAGATTGTTCATCAATTTCTCATCGGTTTGGATGATGGCTTCAACACTCTTTTTTCGAATGTTACACCCTTGCAGTTCCAGAGGAGGAGTGTTACACGACCTTGATTTGATCACGTGATTCTCAGATTAATTCAATGGCATTTGCTACATGACGTGGTCTTCCATCTATCAATGCTTCTACGCTCCTAGTCAATCGCAAGAACATGATGTGATATCATTGTGGTGGCAAAGGTCATAATGTTATCACTTGCTTTAAGATCTATACTTATCTAGAGGCTTCTCAGAAGGAAGAGGGCTCGCAAATGGCCCAAAGTTGCAGCCGGCGAGTCCTCAGTCCACCGTCGCCCATCTTCCTTCATGCACACCATTTGTTAGCTCAACACAAACCACCACTTTAACTGCCTTTGCCAATGCCTCTGCTGCCTCGAATGATCAGAATCGTGTAGCTGTTATTCTGGTACTATCCGATGCTCATTGGTGTACAAATTTTTTTTATTTTCTGAATTACAGAAACCACCCTGAAATGTGTCAGGTATACTTACTTCAACTTGGATTCTTGACTCTAGAGCTTAATATCATATGATCAGCACTAAGAATATTCTTTATGATCATATCGTTGTTGAATTTATTGATGTTGTTTTACTCAATGGAATTATATCTATTGTTGTGCAACAAGGAACACTATGCTTTGGAAATATAGTTTTTCCACGTGTTTTGTTTATTCCTGAATTGCGTTAAATTATTGTCTTGTGCTAAGTTTCTTGCTACCTTAAAATTTCTAGCATTGCTAACAGAAAAAGTGTGTGCATTACATGAAATCAATTCCAGGATAGTGATAGGTGTGGATGAACAATTGGGTGAAGTATATTGCCTTCACATGATTGGGGATTTGCACCAGCCATCTTCAACGTCTTTGCTAATTATCTCTAGCATCTCCAAGCCTTCTGTTTCTGCGAGCCTCTAGCATCAACGTTTGGTTATCCTTTCACTCTGGTGTTGTCATCTATATCAATTATATAAAGATAGTCATGCTGATTATAATAACCCTGTTCCCCGCTTTGTCTACTATAGAACAAAAATAATCTAGGACTAGTTTTCCTTTGAGTTGAAATAAAACAAGTTAGCCATTTGAGTTGATTCATTGTAATGTTTGGGGGCCTTATAACTTACCTTTTACTAGAGGATACTATTATTTTTTAACTAGTTGTTAATGATTATTCCCGAGCTATTTGGGTTCAGTTACTAGCTGCTAAATCAGAATAAGCTGTCTGAATTATTAATATTGTGCCTTTATTCAAACATAGTACTGTCTCCCAGTTTGATGGGTTTGGGCTGACAATGAGACTGTGGAAGGTCGTTGCCATAACTCTCAAAGTTAAATTTATAAGCCCTTATTTCTTACAAACTACAACTAAGTGGATAATGGCAAATCGGGATCGTCCACGAAGAAGAGGGATTTTCTTAAGCGTTTAAACATACAAGGTTGATATTAGGCTAGAAGTAGATATATATAGATATATAAAAGCAAGTAAATGTGGGTGGGGGGGGATTTTTGTTGGTTTTTGGTCCTAAGTTATGAAATTAAAAGACAAGCTAACTAGCAAAGTCAAGTAACTATGCTAACCAAGGAGGGATTTTCTTCTCAGTGTTGCTCGTGCTTTTCATTTTCAGGTTCATACACCAATTGATTTTTAGGGAGAGTGTGTCTTAACTGTGGCATACTTGATCAACCACACTTCTTATCTGGATGGTTAAACTCATTATCAGTTGTTACATGGTCGTGAGCCAAATTACACCCTCTTATGTGTGTTTGGTTGCTTATGTTTTGCTTCTCAATTGCCTAGAATAAGCGATAAATTTGCTTCCTATATTCGTAAGTGTATCTTATACTGACGGAAAAAAAGGATGTCCCATTTATGATCTTGAATCACACTCTTTTTTTGACAGTCGTGATGTTGTGTTTTATGAAAACCAATTTTCATTTGCACCTGTTGCACAACCTGTTCCTGCTGATTATCCATCATCGGTGTTTGAGAAGTTGCCATATTGGCCCTTCTTACAACCTTCAGATTCACCTCCGACATCCTAGCCACGTTATTTCTCCGTCCCTGAGCATGTTGAGCCTGAGCTTGCATCCTTCGTCGGGCCGCTACCGCCACCCTGTTGAGATGGCTTTTGAGCCTGATCCTACTTGATAGAGTACGCGTGTTTGACGTTCGCTTGCTCACTTGAATGATTATGTCTGCTCTGCCACTTGCATCAATATCCCCCACTTTGCTTCGTCCACTTTTCCTTGTCCACTTTGCCCTTATTGTTGTCCTTAGTAACTTTTTAGCATATAGCTGATTTTGTTTACTATGCTAATTTTTTCTGTTCATATTCTAGATTTTTGGGTGCATTGACTTCTAGCACAGATCCCACATATTATACCGAGGCATCTCAGTTTGCGCATTGGCAAGTGGAAATGGAAGACGAAGTTGATGCTCTTGAGAGAAAATAATACTTGGATCATGTCTCATCTTTCTTTTAGCAATGTGCTTTAGGATGCAAGTGGGTTTTTCATACCAAATACAATTTTGGTGGTTCGATCGAACTACACAAAACATGTCTCGTTGTTGTTAGTAATAATAAAATTGAGGCTTTACTGAGACCTTTGCTCTGGTTGCTTGAGTTCTATTAGTGTTTTTCTTTCTTGTGATCACGGTTGGGAGCTTCACTAGAAAGATACTCACAAAGCATGTTTGCGTGGGAACCTTGAGGAGGAGGTATATATGCGTTCCCCTCTAGGATATTGTGTCTCTTCCCCTGATATTATTTACAAGCTTCAAAATTTTTTATATGCTCCTCATCAGTCTCCTCGCAATTGGTTTGCTAAGCTGGTTGCTCCTTTCAGTGTGTTTAGTTTCGTACAGAGCTAGGTAAAATACTCTTTATTCTCTTACTTAAGAAATTCAAATTTTTTACATGTGTTTGTCTATGTTGATGATGTGATTATTGCTAGTGCTTCTTCTTCTCTCTTGAATGAATTCAAGTCCTACTTGAGTTTTTGTATTCAAATGAAGGATCTTGGTCCGCTAAAGTATTTTCTTGGAATTGAGATAGCTTGCGGTCCAGATGGGATGTTTCTTTCTCAGCAAACATATACCCTTGATATTTTTTTATGATTGTGGTCTGTTGGTGGCCATATTAACAGATTTTCAAATGGAGAAGCATCATGATTTATCTCGTGTCAAGGGTCCTAAATTTGATTCGGCTTGTTGTCGATGCTTTGTTGGTCATTTGAAGTATCACACAATCACTCATCCGGAGCTTAGTTATTATGTTCATACACCTGCTCAATTCATGTAGGAACAGAACATGGCACATTTGGCATGATTCCTTACACGTGTTTTATTATTTGGGGAGTTATACATGTCAAGGTCTCTTTCTGTCTGCTAAGAGCATGTTGCAGTTGACAGTTTATTGTGATTTTGATTGGGCTGCGTGTCTTATTACACGTTTCTCTTTGTCAAGAAAACATACACATTTTGTGGAAAACTAAGAAGTAACCTGCAGTCTGTCGCTCGTCTATTGAAGTTGTATACAAAAATATGGTGGTTGTATGTTGCGAATTTCTCTGGCTCAAGTCTCTCCTTCATTCACTTGGTGTTGGTAATTCATCCATATGCGCATCTTTTGTGATAGTCAAGGAACTATCCACATTGCGGATAATCCTATTTTTCATAAGCGTACAAAGCATATTGAGATTAGCTGTCATTTTGTTAGGGATTTCATTCAGTCAGGAGAGGTAGTTACTCATCATATTGGTACCTCCAGTCAACCAGCTGATCTCTTCATTAATACTCTTGGTCGTCTGCAGTTTCAGAATCTTCTTGACAAGTTGGACATTCTTGATCTTGATGCTTGAATTTGAGGAGTATTAAGGATATTTTGTAATATTCCATTTCTTGTATAATCATTGGCGGATCTATTGATACGCGAGGTAGGGCTCCAGCCCTACCTCGATCGCCGGCCGGAGCTTGGAGGAGGCGGGAGCGCGTCTCCGGCGCGGCGGCAGCAAGGGCCAAGCCCTGCTCGCCGGAGAAGAAGGCCGCGCTGCGGCCTTCTTTTTTTAAAAACTGATACGCACTAAAACGACGTCGTTTCACGTTAGTGAAACGACGTCGTTTCGTTTGGATTTATTTTTTTATTAACTAAGTATTAAAACGACGTCGTTTCACGTTAGTGAAACGACGTCGTTTCACTAAGTAAGACGAAAAAAAAAAGAAATCAGCAATGGATTGGGCCAAAAACTGAGCCCAATCCAAGCCAATTAATCCATTATCCATCCTTTAAAAGCTGGACTGCTGGAGACGAGAAGGACAGCAAGCAGCACTCCTCCTTCCTCCTCTGCCTCAGTCGCCCTCTCAGCCCGTCGCCGTCGCCGCGCCACCGCCGTCCACCACCGCCGTCCGCCACCGCCGGCTGCTTGCCTGCCTCGTCCCGCCGCCTCTCCAAACCTGAAACCACGGTAAGTCTTCTCTTCTCTTTATGCTAATATTTATTAATTTTAGGGTTTATAATTTATTGTCTTTTTAATTTATTTCTTCAAAACTTAAATATATGTATAATGTGAACATGATTTCTAGATTGGATGTTGGTTGAATTGAATTTATATGGTTGTATTATATATGATTGTTGAAGTTTTGTTGAATTGCATAAATTGATTTAGTTGAATTGCATATTTAGTTGGAATTTAGTTGGAATTTAGTTGGAATTTAGTTGAAATTATAATTGTAAATTGTTTGATTTATTTTGTATAATTGTATGTGACAGTGAAATTGTCAATTTGTCATAATCTCGGTTTATGGAAATATGGAATTATCAATTATGGATATTTGTTAAATTGAATTTAGATGAATATGATTTTATGAACTTTTTATTATCTCAATTTGTTATTGTTTCGTAACTCTTTTAGATTTTTTAAAAATAAATCAATTTGTTATTGTTATCTCAATTTTTTTGTTATTGTTACTGTTTCCCAGGGGCGAAACCAGAAAAATTTTCTTAGAGGCGAAAATTTTTCAGCCTCCCCTGAAAAAAATTTCTGGTTCCGCCCCTGTGTATAATAAGGATTAGATTATAATCCCTTTCTTTTTGGGCTTTTGTAAAGTGCCCTATCTTGCATTCTTTGGCCATGAAATCATCAATCGTTGAGATTTTACATCACCGTTTTCAGGTTAAGTAACACTGTCGATTGCTGTTTGATTGCTATTTTTAGGTATTTATGATGAATTTGAGACACCTCGAAACCACTGACGCTATGAAAATGACAGAGAGATGGATTGGATAGGAAGTGGCATCAAAGCCCAATAGAAAACCCATATTCCGATGCCGATTATAGAATTCTTTAAACTCAGGTGACATGGATTTCGGTGTTGATGGCAGTCATGGCCCTGCTGGTGAGCTTTGGTGAGATGCGAAAGAGGAACGATTTTCAGTGGAAGAGCGGCCGACTCCTGTTCGCAACCACTGCGGTGAGCATAATATGGCACCAGGGCAATAGTAGACTATAATGGATGTCGGGAATGTGCAGGAAATGCAGCAGTTCAGATGGGTTTGTTCTCATTTATTTGTAACTTCAGTTCCCTGATTTCACTGCTTGATTTGAAATTAACCCGAAAAATAGTACTTCCTGTGTTTCTCTGATAGTGTCACATTATTTTGTGCGTTAGAATTTAGGAGATACTAAATGAGTGGATGAAATTGGATTGAAAGAAGAAAAAGTGGAATGAGTGGGTGTAATAACGTTAAACCTGCCATAAATAGAAAGTGCCAATATAAAAGGAACATCTCAAATTAGAAAGTGTGTCATTATTAAAAAAGCGAAGGGAGTAATCATATTATAACCTTTAAATTATAAAAAAGTTCATGTAATGTTTTTTTTGTTTGTAGTTTGTCCTTAATTTTACCATAGAACAGTCTGATAAAAGATGAAATATTTATTTCCTATTTTTTTTGTTTGTAGTTTGTCCTTAATTTTACCATAAAATAGTTTCATAAAAGATGAAATATCTATTTCCTCCACCACCACCGCCACCACCAATCCCTTATGAGATCAGAATACAAGATCTCTAAATTTCCAGCATTTTTTGTGAACATAATTGGTCTTCAAACCATGAACGGAATTGAATGGAAAAATTTTGCAACATTTTATTAAATTAGATTTACTATAATTTTTTACATTTTATTGAATTAATTTAAAATAAAATTATTTAAATTTTGTTGAATTAAACTGAAATGAAATTTGAATAACTATATAGGGCTTAGTGATCCAAAATACTTCCTCCGTCCAGGTATTTTTGCACTTGTCACTATTCATTTAGTCAAATTTTGTTATTTAGAAAAGTAAATTTCAAGTAATGCATAAAATAATATACTATCATATGTGATATAATTAGAATTGTGTTAACATATATTTTTATAATATTATTTTTTAACATTTGCAAATATGTATAATTAAAAATATTGTTAGTCAAAATTAGTTCTGACTAATCTGAAAAAATTAAAATATATAGAAATAGATGGGACGGAAGGAGTATTAGAAAGTGATACAAAAGCATTGTTTGACTAACCTTCACATTTTATTAAAAAAACAAAAAAACTCAACCTTTATGTACTGATGATAGTCGAAGATACTTTAGTAGGCTAATTGTGCGATTGGCTGTTGCACTCTGTCCATCTCAGTTTATACTCTGTGTTATTGGAGTTGAGTAGTGCAGAGAACAACTACGAGTCTACGACTAAACATGAAAACGTAACCAACGGGTCCGAGTGTCCCAACTTTTATGTCTTTGTCTGCAACTTGCACGTACTTGACTCTCGTAAGAGACAGTGTAAAAATTACTCGATCTGTCCCAGGGAATTCGTACAAAATTTTTTTTACGATTTTAAAAAAATATGTTTCACTATAGGTTAGAATAAAGTAAGTTGATGCTTATATAACATTTTATTCTTGTTGGCTAGGCTAGAGTTATATTTAGACTAGTCAACTTTGTATTCTATTTATACTCTTCTTCATTAATCGGAATCAATATGGGAAATCAATCTTTCAGGGTATCAGAGCAAGTTCTGATTCTAAACCCTAATTTTTATTTTCCGGTCATCTGTCCCTCCCTCTTTCTTTTCCGGCAGACATACCAACCTGATTCCGACGACTTTCCGTTCAACTTCCGACCAAATCCTGGCGATCTCAGACAACATATTTCCGTCCAACTATTTGGTTTTTTCGGCATCTGTCTTATCCTGGGCATCCAAATTGTCTTATCTGACGACAAAGTTTCAGCACACGTCCAATGTCTTTGTTCTCTGGCATCTCTGTTCAACAATAAGTCGACGACCAGTGCCCAAGGTCTTCTTCTCTAGTCGCATTCTCCAACGGCGTCTTCCGATCTTCGGCCATCCTTTTCCAGCAAAGACGCGTCTCACGCATCTCTGTATTTCGATTCTCAGGCAGTGTCTCGGGCATCTCTATGCTCCAGGGAAGAAGCCGACGTCCTGCATCCTCAATCAACAAAGTGCGTGAGATCCACACGCACGCAGGCCATACACGCACGTCCCGTTAATTGTGCATGGGCTACACACGCCCAATAGTCTCATGCATGTCTCCTTCACTCGCATGTGAAACACACGCGCCAGCAGCCTCCTTGCGTGTCTCCATCACCCGCCCAGCGTTTCCAGCGCATATTATTCTCAATTTTTTATCCCTATAACTTATTTTGGTGGTTTCTCAAAGTTTAAGCACCACGACTCGAAGTGGATTGTGGATTCTTATGCCACAAAACACATGGCATCGTCCCCCACTACTGTTGATCATGTGAGACCTTATAATGATTTTTCCTGCGTCTATGTTGGTAATGGTCAACTCTCTATCACTCATGTCGGTGGTTCTCAGATTTCTAAATCATTGTCTCTTTATGATATGCTTATTGTGCCTGATATCACTAAGAATTTTCTTTCGATTAGCAAATTAACTCGAGATTTAAATGTTGTTGTCTACTTTGATGATTGCTCATTTATTATTCGGCATAAAATCACTAGTGAAACCTTGGGTCACGGTCATAGTGAAAATGGACTTTATGTTTTAGATTATGGTGCACTGCTTTGTTGTCTACTGTGGAATCAAATAAGTCGCGTGCGTCTTTTAAAATTTGGCATGCTAGACTTGGTCATGTTCCGTATTCCATTATTTCTGGTTTGCGTGTTTCTGGATCTTTATATGTATCACCAGTTTTGCCGAAACCCACCCTTTGTGATGCATGTGAAAAGGCAAAAGGAAAAAATTTATCTTTTCAGTCATATGATAAACGTGCTGCTAGGGTACTTGATCTAGTTCATTGTGATTTATGGGGGCCCTAGCCTATTATATTTGCTGCTAGGGTACCTCGTCCTCAGTTTGAGTTCTTACGTTCCAAGCTTTGCGTTGCGACCAGTCCTACGCTTCGCTTGAGGGAGGTAGTAGATATATAGTTTATTTAGAATCAAAATAAGAAAGGAATATCCTTTCTGATTGGTTTTGTATATCCTTTGTACTTACTATATATATATATATATATATATTAATACACACAGCCACAATCATTTGTGGGATTTACATTATATCAATAAGCACTTGTATGTCAGTGATACCAGTGTTACAAAATCAAAATTCAGCACAGGTACAAAAAAACTATTGCCTATGAATAAATTCGGTATCGGTACACTTAATATCAATGCTACAAAACCATAATTCAGCACCGGTACACAAAAAATCGGTGCCTATGAATAAATTCAGCACCGTTACACTGAATACTGGTGCTACAAAACCAAAATTCAGCATCGGTACACAAAAAACTGGCACCGGCAACACAATTTTGGGCCACAATGTAATTTTCCAGGAATCTATAGAAGTAATCAATCTTGACTTTCGAGACCCTCCCGTTCACCCATACATTCCCATATTGCAGAGTTATGATTGTATATTATTGAATTGTATTTTGGTTCCACCAGTTTCTTGATTCGATGACTCCAACTTTCTTGGAGGGACCTAAGTGCAAAAGGTAAAAACTTTACTCGTAACTCCAAATTGAAATTTGCTCGAACGTGATCCTACCATATACACCCCCATTGTATTTTCCATGCCTGTAAGGGAATATTTATCAAAAATCGATCAAATGAACATAGCCATAATCATTTCCGATTTCACTTTGTAACTTCAAAGCAATCAACCATAAGTTACTCTAGAACATGTACCAGTGTTTTTCAATATTTTACCAAAAAAAATATTTATTTTATGTTTCCATATTTATGCAAGAATAACAAAAACAATCTATTTTTGGAGCATTGTGCAATGGGGTAACACAATTTTGGGCCACATTTTAATTTTCAAAGAATTATGTCACAAGCTCTTCCATTCACCCATTGTAGCCCTATTTTCAATAATGTAATTGTCTCTTACTTAATGTTTTTGGGTTTCCCCAATTTTTTTATTCATCTCCTCCAAACTTATTCTCATGGACATAATTGTAAAAAAGAAAAAGTTAACTTAGAGGGCAAAATATACTAGCACCGACATTTTTTTCAATCATACAGGTGCTAGGCACTCTCATGTTCCTCTCTCCCATTGGCCACACGCCTTTGCTACAACTACTTTTACCATAAATCGGTTGTTCACTCCGGTTCTTGCGGACGATTACCATTTGAAGTTGTTAATGGTCGGGTTCCCATATACATGAACTTTCATGTGTTTGGTTGTCGTGTGTACCCTTATCTTTGTCCATATGCAGTTCACAAACTCGCTCCTCATAGTTTTCCCTGTATCTTTCTTGGGTACGACTCCCAGTACAAGGGTTATCGATGTTTGGATCCTATGTCTGGAAAGATATATGTCACCAGCCATTCTCGAATTGATGATACTTTCTTCCCTTATGTCGATGGTTATACTTCAGTATCTCCGTTCTCTCTAGATGTCTCTACTTTTTTGGATCCCGCTAATACATCAGCCGATACTCCTACTTCTATGGCGGCATCTCCTCCTGTTCGGCTTGTCACTTCGGTTGCCAGCCCTCCTGGCTCATCGATGCTGTCGTGCTCACCGACTACAACACCATGTTTTGTTTGCTCTGACGATTTGGACCATCCAATGGCTGCTCAGAATCATCCTGCTCCGCCTATCCCACCATCGACCAGCTCACCTGGTCCACCGACCAGCTCATCCGATTCTCTGGCCACCTCACCGGCCCCTTCGTCGGCCACCTCATTGGCCCCTTTGCCTGCTGCGAATGCTCCTCCGATCTCTCCACCTCGGCCTCATACGATGTACTCAATCGGTGACTGGAGCTATTTAGCGCATAGATTATTCTAATATCATTGCTCACGGTCGTACTGCTACCTTACTTGCTCAATCAGAGCCCATAGATTATCGCACTGCTCTTCAGGATCCGGCTTGGGTTTTTGCCATGGATGATGAAACGACAGCTCTTCATGAATAGTGCACTTAGGATTTGGTGCCTTTCCTATCAGACGTCAATATTGTTGGCTCCAAATGGGTTTACAGACTAAAGTATCAACCATATAGCACTATTGAGCATCATAAAGTTAGGCTTGTGGCACATGGTTTCTCACAAATTCTGGGTTTTGACTTTGACCACACTTTCAGCCCAGTGGTCAAACCCTCCACTGTTTAGACAGTCCTCACCATAGCCACTATGGATTCCTGACCACTTCATCAGTTGGACGTCAAGAACGCTTACCTTAATGGTTTTCTTGAATCTCTGATCTATATGAAGTAGCCCGTTGGTTATCATGATTCTACTCATCCTGACTATGTTTGTCGCTTGTGGAAAGCCATTTATGGTCTTAAGAAGGCTCATCGGGCTTGGTTCCAGTGCTTCAGCGGTTATATGACACAGCTTGGTTTTCAGTGTAGCTCAACTGATACTTCTTTATTTGTTCTCTCGAGAGGATCATTGTTACGGTATCTACCTGTGTATGCAGATGATATCATTCTTACAGGCAACAATTCGACTCTTCTTTGTCGGTTCATTGATCAGACACAGAGAGAGTTTGCAATCAAGAATCTTGGTGCTCTAAATTACTTTCTTGGTCTTGAAGGTTCACATACCTTCTCAGGGTTACTTCTTGGCCAAGCAAAGTATGCTCTGGATATTTTGACTCGGGCCGGTATGTCTTACGCACCACTTGTTTCTATGCCACTTATCGCCGGTTCATAGCTTCACAGCTTTACTAGTCCTCCATTTTGGGATCCTACACTCTATCATTCCCTTGTTGGTGCCCTCCATTAGCTCATCATCACTCTTATGGATTTGGCTTTCTCGGTTAACACGGTGAGCTAGTAGCTTCAGGATCCCAAAGATGGCCATTTTGCTGCAGTGACATAGATTTTGCCATATGTTCGTGGCACCCTTCATTTTGGCCTTACCTTTCGTTCTGCTAGTACTCCTGAGGTGTTGGGGTACTCTGATATTGACTGGGCCCACTGTCTGGGGACTCCACGGTCCACTTATGGTTATGCAGTTTATCTTGGTGGGAATCTGATTTCTTAGTGTCCAAAGAAACAACCCATTGTTTCTTGCTCCAACACTGAGTCTGAATACTGTTCTCTTACTAATGCTGCTTCAAAGGGGGGCCTGGCTCACTCATTTGCTTCGTGATCTTAGGGTTCCGCTTTCTGGTGCTCCATTGATGTTATGTGACAACATCAGTGCTATCTTCTTGGCTCAGAATTTGGTGGTGCACAAGCAGGCAAAGCACATCGACATTGACTATCATTTTGTTCGTGAGTTGGTGACATTTGGTAAGATGCACGTTGCACATGTTCTGACTTCTCTTCAGATTGCAGACATCTTCACCAAAAGACTCTCTTGTCCGCTGTTTGAGTTCTTCAGGTCCAAGTTGTGCGTTGGCGAGCATTCAACGCTTCCCTTGAGGGGGGGTGTAAGAATAAAATAAGTTGATGATTAGATAGGATTTTTATTTTGATGACTAGGCTAGAGTTATATTTAGACTAGTCTACTTTGTACTCTATTTATACTCTTCTTCATTAATCAGAATCTCTATGGGAAATCACTCTTTCACTATAAATATATGCAAAAACGGTGGCATAAGAATTGATATTTATAAACTACATGTTACGACGAATATAACAATATCTCATAAGATACTATTATTGTTCATATATCTATTCAAATATGTGGTCAAAGTAAGACAACTTTGACTTTTAAATCGTAAGTGTGCATAATCGACTGGGACGGAGGGAGTAACGTTATCTTAATCTCTTGTACTGTAAAAATTACAATAATTTAGAAAATGAGAGCTACTCTAAGACCTTTGATTCAACCAATGGGAGTTTTGAATTCTATGATAAATTCTATTTGCTCCACCGTATTTTACTAAATACATTTTATGATGAGTTAAGTGCTCATATAACCCTAATTCCAGTAAGACATTCGATTCAACCGATGTGAGTTTTAAATTCTATGATAAATTCTACTTGCTCCACCATTTTTTACTATATACATTTTATTAAGAGTTAAGTGCCCATATAACCCTATGTTTTGGTCGAAAGTGCCAATATAACCCTGTAAAATTTGAAAGTATGATTATAACCCTATTATTTGCTTGAAAGTGCTTATCTAACAATGGCAACCTGAATTTGGTCGGAATTATGTGAATTGATCGTACCTTTCTTTAAAAAAAATTTAAATTTCATAAATTGTCTAAAGGGATATTTCACCCTCATCATTTCTGATGTATTCCTTTAGACCCAACATTTTACCCAAACTATAAAAGCCAAAGTTAAGGTCAAAGTCAATTTCATAAAATTTTCATTTTCACACCATTCAACTCCGTTCTCCACAGTCAAGGTCTCCACTTTTCGGTGCTTGACTGAGTGGCACCGGTAAATGGTGGTGAATGGTGGCGTGGAGCTGTGGGGCAGGCTGTGCGGGTGGCGAGTAAAGAGAGGGGATGGTGGTGAAGGGCTTTATTGAGCGGAGGTGGCGAATGTCTCCATTAAGAGGCGCTTGGATGAGAAGCGCACTTCTCCATATTGGAACAACCTCTAGTCCGCCGTCACCACTTGTCCTTCGGGAGGCGGAGGAGGGCCATGGGTGGAGGACTGGCGCCATTAGCCGGAGACAGTGAATAAGGAACAGTGGCAGTGAATCAGGTGGTAGTGAATCAAGCGCTCGGCGGTGAATTGGGTAGTGGAGGTGAATTGGGAATGGCGGCGGTGAACGGGTGGTGGCGATGAGAATCAAGCATTTAGGGAGGGGCTGAGGAGCGGAGCGGCTGGCTAAGGAAGAATAAAAATGGTGGTGGTGTTGCTAGGGATAGGGAAGGCAACGGGTAAGGGAGGGGGTGAGAAGCGGTGGGGCTGGCTGAGGAGGAATGGAGATGGAAGTGGAGTTGGTTAGGGAAAGCGGTGGGTAAGGGAGAGGCTGAGGGAAGGCGGCGGATTGTGGGGGAAGAAGTGGGTTTGGACAGATGGAAAAGTTGGTAAGGCGGTGAGGTTCCGGCAGAACTCCAGATTTCAGCGACGGCGGCAGTGGAGGTGGTGGAGCAGCTGTGAAGAGAATGAAGAAGAACCCTAGGGGTACTTTTGTCTTTGCATATTTGTTTTAAGCTTGGGAATATTTTAGTCTTTTTAGGTTTGGTCAATGGCGGAAAATACCAAGTCAATGCCGAAGGGCATGTAGAAAAACCAAAAACAGAATCGAAAACCAAATAATATGAATTCGAATAACCCAAACAAAATATAAAATACGGTTTTTGGATAACCAAATTGAGTAAACTGATTCTTGAATATGGTTATTGGTTTGGTTTTGGATGTTGAAACTCAATCCAAAAACTAACTCCAATACCAAATTGCAATTAAAAAATAAATAAATTGTTTTTTTATTAATGATATAGTTTTAAAAATATTAAAATGTTATGTTTGAATTTTCTTTGTAATTGCTGGATTTTTATTTTAAACACTTGATTTTGATGATGTGGAAATTAAATTACATATTTTAATATAACTTTAAATTAGTTTATATATTTTTTAGTGAATTTTTTAATAAAATACCCCATGAATTTGGTTTATTCAGTTTGAAACCAAGTTCAAACCAAAACCGAATTTCAAATCTGGTTAGGATAATTCGGTTTTTCGGGTTATTCGATCGGTTCGATTTTGAGACATTTATGGGCAAAACTAAATAACCCAAACCGAATAAATCAAAAACTAATTAAACCGATCTGATGCCCACCCCTAGCCGGAATGGTGCCAAAAGGTTATATCGGCACATTTAATGCAAAAGTTAGGGTTGTAATCACACTTTTAGATCATACAAAGTTATATTGACACTTTCGAAAAATAATAGGGTTATATTTGTATTTTTCCCTTCTATTAATATTGACATCCACTTGAACTGAGTTTGGAAAAAAATTTCAATAAATGAACGAATGAAATTGAAAAATCTTACCAAAAAGAGAGAATGTGTCAATATAAAAGGAAGAAAAATAAAAGTACGGCCAATATTAGTAGAAGAGGAATGTATTATTTACACTAATTTTTACCTTTATTGAACCAGTGCATATTAAATACTGTCTTACTTTTAATTATGGTGAAACTTAAAAGATTCTGTCTCTTAAAAGGCGAATTTTTCATAAGTCATGCAAAACTAAAGTTTAAACTGCAAACTAGAAGAAATGAAAATAAAATTTTTGAGTTGCATTAACCGGATGACAAACTTATAACTACTACATGATGCAGAATCAATTTTTAATATTGCCCTGCCACTAACTATATATTCACTCAATCCCATATTGACATACTTTATATATATTTTTTTGTTACACAATTAATGCCATATGTTGAAAATTACCTATATGAAAAAGAATATATTGTTAAATTCTTGCAAAGTTCTCTTTAATTTTAACAACTTTGAGACTAGATCCATTGCTTTCCAAAAATATCCATACTTTTCCATAATTATTCTCTTCCACATCAACTCTCCTAAAATATTGTGGCAAAGGTAAATAAGTTAATATTTATGGGATGGAGGGAGTATAACAATTTTAATATGAGACCACAGTAGCAATAAGAGAAAGATACACTCAAGCACTATACATATCACAATACTAAACTAAAGCTTGTGTGGCAACAAGAGAAGGCACACAAAGGAAAAGTGGTTTTCACTGTGTAGCTGTTTAATAGTATTAACCCGATACCACTAAACAAAACTGGTCACAGTGAGGCATCAAATGAGCCACACGCAAAATGTTCTATCTACACTTCCAATCAAAATATCAAACACAATCAAAACAAAGAAAATATAAGCTCCCCCACTAAAGATTTGGTACTTCTCCATCTAACCCGTTCAAGCTCCTTTCCCCACTCTAGGAGACTAAAATCAGTCGCTTTAATTGCCAAAAATATATTTTTTTCGTTGGTGTAAAGGAATCAATTATAATGCGTAGAATTGTTTCTAACTCAATTAAAAAAAGGATAACCCAATACATCAAAACCTACAAATTTGATTGACACCCCCAGAAGGGACGAAAAGCCAGAAATCCGTTATTTTAATGAATTTGACTTGTATTTCTCATTACCGTCTTTGAATTTTTGGATAACAAATCTGAAGCCAGTGTATAATTTTACTGGAAAAAGGTCACCGAAAAATATATAGTGACAGAAAATTTCTACCCAATGGTTAGGTCCAAAAAAAATATATTTAAATACCACTATTTTCGTAATATCATCGTGACGATGATAGGTATGTCAGATTTTTTAATGGTGCGACAATGCCAATTCCACCCGTTTGTCTTTTATGGAAGCAGCATGCGCGGAATTTTTTTTTGTTATAATCTAGTGTGCCAAAATTTGTCCGACGTTTAAAATGCACAATATTGAGAACTATTTCCAACAGAGGCATTGTTACGAGGGGTACTTATTTCCTTTTATTTTTTCAGCTTTTAAACATTTTTCTCCTTATCAGGTGGGAGACCCTTAAAAACTTAATAAACTAATTATACAGCATTTTAAAAAATTATATATAAAATGTGGATTTATTATTACTTTATAATATAAATATTGATGTATATTAGTATTAGTAACTCACGTGGACCTAATAAGGTAAGTCATTTGAAGAAAAAAAAAAGATTTTGGATAAACACCATCACAGAAACAATATTTTCTTACGACCAATTCATTTAAGGAAGTGATGCGTTTGAAATCCGATGAAGTTGTACCTCCAGTCATTTGGTCGTGATCTACAAGAAACAAACCATGGGAGGTCTCAAAGGAAAAATCCCTCATAAATCAGTAACGATTTTGTAGAGAATAACTATAAATCAATATCCAAATGAATAAACATCCCTTTCCTAATCGCCGTTGTATACCTTTAAAACTCTAATTACTTGCGTGATTGTAGCTTAGGTTGGACCAAATTTTGATCAAACCCTAATGGGCCCAATTACCGTTTTATAATGTCCACAGTACACAAGAGTATCATTAGGAAGAGAGGCGGGTGAAATTAAGTTGAAACATGAGCAAGGGCTGACCTAGAAATGTTTTTGGTGGGTCATATTAATTGTTGCAATTTTAAAAAAAATCTAAAATTTGACGAAATAACGTAAAGGTGCGATGAAAATATTATAGGTTGAAAATTAAAATACGAAGTCCTGTTTTATACCGTCTAAACTTTAGCCCAGAGTTTATTATGCAATTACCGTAATTTTTAATAAGAGTGGAGTTTTTTTTTATATAAAAAAAGCTGAAAAAGTGGAGGGTTTTATTTTAAATATAAAACTTTTGGTCCATATATATATATGTATTATAATTCCAAAAATTAATTTCATTTTGGACAAATACTGATATGACCCTATGTTTTGGATGTTTTTGCTAATATGACCCTGTGAAGTTGAAAAGTGTTATTGTAGCCCTGTGTTTTGCATCAGAAGTGCTATTGTAGCCCTGTCTTTTGCATTAGAAGTGCCGATATAACCTTTTGGCACTATTCTGGGGTTGACTTAGTAATTTCCGGCATTGGCCTAAATTAAAAAGATTAAACTACCCATAGTATTAAAATTACAAAGAGATAGACTAAAATACCCTAGGATTCTTCTCCCTCTTCATCACCACCACCATCACCACCGAGCTGCCACCACCACGCCGCCGCCGCTCCACCGCTGCTCCACCATTGCCGCTTCACAACCACCACCACCGCCGCTCCACCACCACCACCGCCGCCGCTCCTCCTCCACCACCACCACCGCCGCCCCACCACCACCGTCGCCGCCGCCAGAAATACAAAAAATAAAAAATCATCGATCATCAACATCGCCCACCGATCAACAAAGAATCACAAATCAAAACTCAAAGAAACACTGAAAATCGGACAAAAAGAAACACAAATTGAAAAACTCATAAACACAAATTGAAAAACTAAGGGTACATCGGACGAAGACTCCATCATCGCTCCACCACCACCACCACCGACACCGCTTCACCACAACCGCCGCCGCTCCACCACCACCACCATTACCAATCGATGGAAACCCTAGCTCACAGCTCTTTCCCAACCACCGATTAAACCCTAGCCCCACTGGGCAACGAGCCTATCCCGCCACCGCACATAACCCATCCTCACCGAGAAACAAGCACCGACTCCCAGCCTAACCCAAACCTCGTTGCAAAAATATCCGAGCCAGACCCAAGCCCCGCCAAAGGAATCGAGGACATAGAAGAAAATAGGAGAAGAAAATGGAATCGGGGAAGTAGAAGGTTAAGAAAATGGAATTGGGGAAGGAGAAGAAAATCGAGGAAGGAGAAGAAAATGGAGGAAGCGGAAAGGGAGGAGAAGAATATGGAATCAGGGAAGGAGAATAAGAAAGAAGAAAATTGAGGAAGAAGAAGAAAATCGTAGAAAGAGAAGAAAATTGAGGGCACTATTATCCTTTTACATTTTAAATTTTTTTGTAAAACAGGGGTATAATAGTCATTTCATGTATTTTCAGCCAAATTCAGGCCTCCAGGGTTATATTAGCATATTCTAGCAAAACACAGGGTTATATTAGCACATTCTAGCAAATCACAGGGTTACAATAGCACTTTTCAACTTCACAGGGTCATATTAGCACAAACCCTTAAAACGTAGGGTTATATGAGCACTTTACTCTTTCATTTTCCATTTCTTCCTTTTGCCAGTAACTGCTTCCTGTAACCACCCAATTTGCCGTAACCACTGCCTAAACATCCAAATCTCGCCGGAATCTCGCATCATCTACTCCATATCTGCAGCCGTTGTGAACCTCTGGCGATTTTCAAATTTGATGGAGGATTCGAAGGAACAATGGCGACACCATGGGAAGCTTGGTGGCGGCTCAGAAGCGGTTGACCAACGACGGCGACGGACATTCCAGAGAGCGAAGTCGCCATCTCCGAGGTTGAAGTTCCTCGCCAAGGCATTTTTACAACGTAGAGAATCGGAGTTGGCGAAGTGGGATTTATAGCTCGGAGGTGGCGACTTAGAGAATCGAAGGTGGCGACGTTGAGAATCAGAGTTGGCATAGTTGGATATCGCACCTAAGATTCACGCGCTTTTGCTATGTGAGATGCATGCACTTTTACTACGGAGAAAGGCGGACGTCGACTTCAATGGCGGTAACAACGACAGATGGCGACAGATGGCGGCAGCTGAGCTTCGGCTTATAAGAGGTGAGGTTTAATTGTGTTTTATTTTTTCAAAGTACATACTGAGATTAAATATTATTTCTCTGAGGATATGTTCAACAATAGTGCTCTGGTGTAGTGGTTAGTACTTTGGACATTGACATCATAGACCTGAGATCAATTCCCACCAACACCTTTTCTTAAGAATTATACTCTTGAGGTACTGTAGATTTTATTTTTGACGTTTTCTTTCATGTTGATGTTTTTCATTATTCGGGTGAGATTTAGTTGATATGAGTTGATGTTTTGTAGTTTTTTGGGAGATATGGATTGATATTTGTAGATTTTTTAAAAACGTTTCTCATGTTGATGTTTTTCATTTTCTGGGTGAGGTTTGAGTGATAGGTGTTGATTTGTAATTTTTTTGGTGATATAGGTAAATGTTTTGTAGTGTCTTTTTTTTCACGTTGATGTTTTTCATTTTCCGGATAAGGTTTAGGTGATAGAAGTTGATGTTTGTAGAATTTATACTCTTGAGGTATTGTATGTTTTTTGTTTATGTTTTCTCTCATGTTGATGGTTTTCGTTATTCGGATGAAGTTTAGTTGGTATGAGCTGTTGTTTTTTAGTTTTTTGGGTGACATGGATTGATATATGTAGATTTTTTTAAAATTTTCTCATGTTGACGTTTTTCATTTTCCGGCTGAGGTTTAGGTGATAGGTGTTCATGTTTGTAGCTTTTTTGGTGATATAGATTGATGTATTGTAGTGTCTTTTTTCTCATGTTGATGTTTTTCATTATCCGAATAAGGTTTATGTGATAGAAATTGATGTTTGTAGCTTTTTGGGTGATATAGATTGATGTTTGTAGTTATTTTTAATATTTGTTTTTGATTATTTAGGCTTTTTTTTAATGTTTTATGATTTCCAGAGTGAAAATTTTAAATTTTTAGGTACGGTAGCTTTTTGGTTGAATTTTTAAGTTTTTTTTTCTCTAATGTTGATGTTTTTCCATTTTTTGGGTGAGTTTTAGTTGATATGAGTCAATATTTTGTAGTTTTTTTGGGGGGTTATATTTTGGGTTGATATTTTAAGCTTTTTTAAACCTCTCATGTTGATGTTTTTCATTTTCTATGTGAGTTTTAGGTGATAGGAGTTGATGTTTATATATTTTTTGGTGATATAGGTTGATGCTTGTAGTGTTTTTTTTAAATTTTTTTTGTTGATTTTTATTTAATTTATATATTTTTTTGCTAAAATGTTTTATTCGATGTTTTATGATTGTCCGTTGATCGATGTTTTGATAGTTGTTGCCGATGTTTCTGATTTTTAGTTCGATGATCATATTATTTCTTTTTGCATTTTAAAAATATCTTTTGAACTTTTTTGATTTTTTTTACAGATTGCAGCTGGTGGGAAAATGATGAAAAATTGGAGAAAAGTCCTTGGAAAAATATTAGAGAACCTTGAAAAAAATGTTATAGATAGGTATCTGTAAAATTATTAGATATAGGTCCTGAAGAACTGAATAAAAACCCTTGTCTAAAGTTTAGCCTGCCTAATAGCAGATCATCTCAAACTAAAAACAATTTAGGGCATTGATCAAAAATATTTTTTAAGTAACTAATTGTTTAAAAAAAAAAGTTAAAGGGGGAGCAACTGCCCTGGGTTGCCCAAGGCTGCCTCCAAGTTTACATTCAAGGTAAAAAAATTGAATGGACTTACCACTTACACAATCTCCGTTGAAAAGGATAAAAGTAAAAAATATAAATCTAAAGGGCATAAAACTAAGTATTGTTACGTATGTGTGGCACGCCAATGGCGTAAAGGACCCCAATTGGAATTCTACTGTACACTTTGTAAAGATAATCAATTGTGTAATTAAATACAATTATCCATTATTTGAGAAGGTAAGCTACTTTATAATGAGAAAATCTCCTATAACACCGTCTCACAATAGGTTATGGTGAGATAGGGATTAAGATGAAATTTAAGCAAATTTGTAGATCTGAAAATTTGGGTAAAAAATGGGTTATAATCTCAAATCGAATCTAACTCAACCCTTCATTTTCCTCATTTTCTCTCTTTCTTCCAAACCTAATCACTACTGTAGTAGCTCCCTGCCCGTCGAAGCTCACCATCACTCCCATCGCCTCCTCTGCGTGTCGCCGTTGATCGAGTGCAAGGATGAACGACAACATTTTCCATGGCATCAATTTCTCCCTCTAGACCTCCTCTCTATCCTCACTTAACTCTGGTAAGTACTAATTCTACAGTGTGGCATGTGCGTATTTTAATTTTCCAAGGAATTACTGTTTTTGTTTTGTCTTCCTTCAATCATAAAGGTTTACTTATTTCCAGAAATGGACACATTGCATAAATCTGGAGTTGGTTGCATTGTGTGAACAAGCTAGGTGGTTCACTGAAAGTTGATGGCCTTAAAGCTCCAGGATTTGATGAAAGGAAAAGTCAATATCTTGGCGACATTGCAATTTTGACCGGAGGTACTTTATTCCCTCAATTTTCTGCTGGTCTCGATAATCTTTGGCATTTTGTGATCTAGATCTCTGTTGTGATCTTTCGAGGACGTTTAGGGAGAAAATTGGTCTTACCTTGGACAAGACGGGTAAGGAAGCCTTGGGCCATGCTGCAAATGGCAACAACATTCATCCCATTATGTCTCCAATGCATGGTATATAAGATGAGGTTGGAGATAAATAAAGGGCAATATACTAATATAACCCTATATATTTGAGTAAGTACTAATATAACTCTTTATTGATTGGAACTACAAAAAGCCCTAATTAGTTGGTGAAAGTGCCAATATAACCCTCTGGTGGACAATCCACCGTTAACCTTGTGTTTTCGACTGTTAACCCCATTGAAATGACAAAAATGCCCTTTGACCCTAATGTTGAACTTGAGTGGCCATTGTACGCTTATCCATCACTGCTGCTCCATCGCTATTCCGTCGCGCTCCACCGCTGCTCCCCTGCGTGCCACTGCTTGCAGCCGCACTCCACTGCTGCCATATCCGTCTGCCCATCTCCATAGTTACCATTGTCGCTGCGTTCCACCGCTGCCATCTCTATCCACCACCACACCTTCTCTGCCCAACCTCCATGAACACCACCATATTCCCCTATTCCTCCATCCATACCCACCACCCACCACCGCTTAACACCCAACCCCAGCCCCGATGCCAGCCAACCCCAGTTTCGACACCACCACTTAACACCCAATTGCCATTCTCGGCACCTCCCCTAATTTAAGCTCCGCCCAGGCTTATCGACTACCACCATCTTCTCTCCTCCTCCGCCTAGGCCTATCGCCAAATGCGGCTCAACACCGAACTCCAGCCCCAACGCCAGTCAACCCCAGCCTCGACACCATCACTTAACACCCTATTGCCATTCTCGACACCTCCCCTAATTTAAGCTCCACCCAGGCTTGTCGACTACCACCATCTCCTCTCCTCCTCCGCCTAGACCTATCGCCAAATGCGGCTCAACACCGAACTCCAGCCCCAACGCCAGCTAACCCTAGCCTCGATGCCACCTTGCAACTCCCAATTGGCATTCCCAAGCCTCGACGCCACCTCAACTCCACCACTCAACACACACCTTGATGCCGCCTAGAAACACCCGATTGCCTTTCCTTAGCCTCAACGCCACCGCCTAACACCTAATCGATGGAAAATTCTAGAAGATGGTACCAAAGATCGTTGAAGAATAACAAGAAAAGAAGTTGTGGTGGTGAATAGGGAAGAAGAGAAAAGGGGTAAGAAGATTAAGGTAATTATAGGTGTAATCATAATTTCATCATTTTGGTTTTTTTCCTTTTCTTAGAGGGGTAAAATCAACTTTACTCAATTCCGACCTAAATATGCTGGAATGGGTACGTTTTCACTTTCACTTACTTTCTAGCGTTATTTTGGATCTTTCAATTATCAAAAGGTTATAATGGCACTTATGTGAATTATATGGGGTTATATGCTCTTTTCTCTTCAATAAACGGTGAAAGAATGTTTAATGGTTTTGTAGTTAAAGAAGGGAATGAAGAATGATGTTTAAGGAGTTTGTTTAATGCTTAACAAATATAGTGCTAGTTGTAAAGATATGAACTAACTGACTAGTTGTAAGTTCTATCATTATCTTTAAAAATAAAGATGAAAGTCTAAACTAAGTCCTTAAAATGGTTAATAAACACTCTAAACAAATGAACTAGTTACTATATTTGTTTGTTGTAACTTCTATCATTATCTTAAAAAAGATGAAGATGAAAGGATAAACTAAATCCTTAAAGCGGGTACAAACACTCTAAACATATGAACTAATTAATATATTTGCTTATTGTAACTTTTATCGTTATCCATCCATTAGAATTGATTATGATACACACTGATTTATGATTTTTACTATGCATGTACACTCATATTCACCAACCCATATACTTGTCATCTGTTATATTTCAACTCACAATCCACTCCCCAGATAAGATGGCCATACCACCAAGCTTTTGCACTACTGGAAGGACAATCATGTCAATGAAACAGAGATACTCTAAAAGAATGCCAAAAGAAAAGTTGCTATTAAAATATAATTCTCTTTGTAGATTAGCTCTCCAATGTAGAAAATTAAAATATTATAGTTGATGATGGTTTAACCTAAGGAAGGCCCAAACAATGTACTGGGCTTATTTTGGGACAATAAAGGTATAAAAGATAGTCAGACTTAATAACCGTATTTAGTGGTGATTAGGAGTTATAGTTGAAAACAAACATTGTTAAGTTATACGATATAAATACCAGGTATGTATTCATTATTGGTAATTGATTGATACACAATATTCATACACTTTGCTGGCTAAAGCATCAGATAGTTTTCCTCTGGGACTCCCGAGGCTTGTTGTTTTGTAGATTGCTACCAAAAGACTTATCATAGAAGCTTGATTGGTTTCAAGATGCATCAGCTAGCATGCCCGGTGGAACCGATTAAGTCAAATTCAAGTTTTTTGGTTTATGTCCCCTTCTACGTGAGAGGTTAAGGATGAAGAGAACAAGCGCTAATGACGAGATACAATCCCTATATCGAAGAAGAAGAAATATGGTTGATCATTTGGTGTCCCATATTGTTGAGTGCGAGGTGGTGCAAGTCTCAATAGTCCAGCTTGGAACAATGCGAGTCTAGAATGTTGAGCATGGGGGCAGTACAAGTTTTTGATTAGGTTTAATTTGCCACTAGTCGTGGTCTATCGAACCAGTGTAGCAGGGTCTTCGAGGCGTCCGACCGAAGGTTAATGTAGAGCATGGTGCTGGGAACACATGCCCTATACAGAATATGCCAGTTGGGTTGTACGATGAAATAGATGGTTGTTTCACGGAAGCTTATGGTGATTCCCACATCGAGGCCTATAAGCAAGCTGTTCTGGTAAATTGAAACATGGCAATCAATAGTTCACAGCCAGATTTGGTGCAGGCAGCACATGTATTGGAGGCTGCAAAATATCATGCTACTTATCTCTCGATACATATGGGTGTGTCGAGACATGTGGTACCTTCAATAGCTACAGAGATACACGTGGGTCCTGTTTCTCAACCCATGTTGGCATTCCCATATCTTGGCTATATCAGGGAGGGGTATCAAGTGCAACCCCAACCTTATTTTCTAGAATATCCATTTGGGTTGGTATATTCAGTACCTCCCTCAATACCAGTGGCTTTGATGGCTGCTTTCCTAAGAATAGAGGCTAGATATGGAATGTTGTCATCCTTGGGGATCCAGGGACATGGTAGCATAGGAATACAGAATCCTTTGACCAGTCAAGGACTTTATGGCCCTTACAGGCAGTTTTAAATGTATTCAGGGGCTATGCACCCCTGGATGAATCCTAGTTATATAGATTCCCATTTTATGTATCAAACGACATATGGAGATGTCAATTGGGGTTGGAACTTGCTTAGAGAAAAGCATGTATTAGTAGGAGACGCGGGGGATTTGTTGAAAAGGGAATTGGATAGGTTGATTGGGCCAATTGATCAAGCGGCAGGATCACCCTTTAGCCCAGTGATAACTGGAGCTTGATGGGCGGTTGATACTAAGCCCCTAGAAGGGCATCTTACCTATAGTGGGGAAATGAATCCTAGAAAATTATCTAGACATTTTTGAGTTTGATGAATTATAGGGGCTTTGCTGAAAAGTTGACGTGTAAATTGGTCTGGAGTTACCTTTGAGGGAAAACCCATGAATGGTATAATAAATTGCCGAGAGGTTCTTTGCATTCTTATAGAGATTTTAGTGAGGCAATCTTGAGCCAGTACACCTAAAAGAAGAAGTTTACTAAGACTTTGTTGGAGTTGTACCAGACTAAGCTGAAATCAGGAGAGACCACATTAGCCTTTTATCACTATTATTTGGATGAAAGTTTCAGAGTGGGGGAAACCACGAAGAATGAGCTGATCTAGGAATACCTGCTTGGAATGCAAGATCGAGAGTTGTACAAAACGTTAAGTACCAACAATCCTCGAACCTTGCAAAAACTCTAAGAGGTAGTTAAGCAGTACTCAAAGGTTGAAGAAGCCACCAAGAAAAAGAGGGAAAGCTTGGTGGATAAACTAGGAAAAAGTAATGATCTTTGAGGAAATAAACCAATGGAGTTGGTTAGACCCAACTTCGAGAGGTATACACCCATGAACAAATCTCTGACAAAAATTTTAAGTATATACCGAGGGATACTTTGGATGCCCCAACCCATGTAGAACACGGCGGGTGCACTGGCTGGGAGAAGATGTTTGAGGTAAATGACTGACCTCCCTTCCGGAGGATTTTCAGGAGATCCCTCCATTCCCAATAGTTGCAAATCAACATCGGGAGGAACCCTTTGACCAACAGGGATCGAAAATAAGATTCACGCAATTGACTCAGACCCATTGGAAGCTGGGGGCTCTCCAAGGGGCATTTCTTCCTCCTCATCCTCAAGGGTATGCGGCACCTCCTTGTGAACACTACCCTTCTCCCCTTCGAATACTCTTGAGGAGTTACCTCCTTCATTAATAGAGGCTTTAAATTCTATATCTTCGATAATGGATGACTTCCTCTCAAAGGATTTTCCCGTACCTGCGGGCCAAACATTTGAGTATCCCTCGGGGGATATCGATAATCAAAATCTCATTGGAAATATAGTTAGTACGACCAAGATCGTCGATAACTGTGTCGGGATCTTGGTGGGTACACTTGGAATCACTAAACTCAGTACTTGAACTCACCTTTTCAGGTGATTCAATTTCTTCCCTCTTTGACCTAACCTCAGTGAACGGCGTCGTCTAAGTAAATTTCTCACCAAAAATAGCCATTATGGAAAAATGGGAAGAGCAAAGATGAAAAGGTAAGTTGATTTACCGATAAAAGAAGAAAAGATTGGTAAGGATGAGAGATCGAAAAAGAATTAGTGCGCTGTGAATGTCTTCTGAAAATGAATGCCTGCAAATAAAGTGAAGGAAGGTGAAGAAGTGAGCAGTTAAGAAGCTTGAAACGGCGGCAAGATAATGATTTCCTTAGAATAAAGGAAAATTTGAAAAGCCATGAGAATATTGTTATACCGTTTTAGAAAATTCTGTTATCCACACGATATTTCGCACAACTGGCCAGGATGCATGTCTTTTCAAATTCTAGGAAAGGATTAGAAATAAGAAAACTAAATACCGCCTCGAGGCTCAAGATAATGAATAAAGGATTTTTACTCCCTCATGAACTTAAAAACTTGATCCTTTTGATAATCATCTCGAGGATCTTTTAATTGCAATATCAAAGCTTCGTAGTCTCGAGGATGTTTTAAGTTTTCCGGGGGCTTTTGATGATGGTTTAACCTAGGGAAGGCCCAAACAATGTATTGGGATTGTTTTGTCCCAATAAATGTATTAAAAAGAATCAGACTTAATGTTAAGTTGAAGACAAATATTATCAAGTTAAACGGTATAAATACCAGGTATGCATTCATTATTGGTAATTGATTTGATACACAATATTCATACACTTTTCTCACTTAAGCATCAGAGAGTTTTCCCCTGGGACTTCACGGGGCTTATTGTTTTGCAGATTGCTACCGAAAGGCTTATCAGAGCAGCTTGATCGATTTCAAGATGCATCAATGGCCGATCAAAGCACACATTTAACATGGGGTGTGGAGAATGCTAGGTTTGGAAACACATCTTTTATTTTTTTTCACATTTGCACATATCTCCAACTATTATACACGTAGGGCAGTTTATCTTTTGGAGGCAACATTATTGCCTCAATCCTACCAAGGCTACAACTCAATCTTACAATGTACTTGTTTCTTCATAAGTTGGGGTACCTAATAAATATCCCCCACCCCCACCAACACCATTTGGTGGCTTCATTTTAAAAAAAAAATAAGAAGAGGAAAGTCTAATGTTAATTCTTAAAATGGTTAACAGACACTCTAAACATATGAACTATTAAATATATTTTCTTCTTGTAAGTTCTATCATTGTCATTTAAGAAAATGAAAGTCTAAACTATGTCCTTAACATGGTCAACAAACACTCTAAACATATGAACTAAATAATATATTTTCTTGTTGTAAGTTACATCATTATATTTAAAAAATGAAAGTCCAAACTAAGTCCTTAAAACGGTTAATAAACACTCTAAACATTTGTACTAAATAATATATTTTCTTGTTGTAAGTTTTCTAGTGTAGAAAGGGATCATTAAAGGTGGTTTTATCGTACCCGAGAAAGCATATTTTAAGTGTCTTCTTTGGCTCCGCCTTTAATCATGTAACGATTAAAGGTAGTTGAAAAACCTCCTTTTATTGGACCCGAACAAGGTTTCAAATTCAGAACTTGTATATGAGGATCTAAAAAAGGCTTTTGGAAACCAATATCGGTTTTTGGCAACATTCAAGTGAAGCACAAAAAATACAGAAAATACAACAAAGACCACAACAAAAACATACTTCAAGTGAACTTGTTCGTACAACATTGGACGGCGGGGCTTTCTCAGGTCGCAGACGACATCGCCTTCACAATGGTGACAACTCTAAGAAGGATGCAAATTGACATGGGAGCGGCAAGTGGTGGTGAAGAGGGAGCGGCGCGGTGGTGGTGGTGAAGAGGAGTGGTGTGCGGGTGGTGGAGAAGAGGTAAGAGGGGTGGCGGATATGGGTGGTGGTGAAGAGGGAAGAGGGGGTGGCAAATGGGTTGTAAATAGAGAAGAAGAGAAATGTTAAGGAGACAAATTATGCTAAGGAATGAGAAATGCACTGGTCGGCAGCTCATGTGTAAGAAAAAAACAATAAAGAAATAAAGAAACCTACTTTATATTCTTGGGCTAAATAGTCCAACAAAGGCACCCCATTAAAGGTGATTCTTCAATGAGGCGGTTCCTCAAGAACCACCTTTAACCGATTTTGAACTGCCTTTAAAATGAATGAGGGCCTTGGGGTAGTAGTTTCGAATTCAGAAACTCCTTCCGAAGGCGGTTCCTTAAAAAAACAAAGGAACCGCCTTTGATTGGTGCCTTTAATGTGCCATTCTTCACTAGTGGTTCCATCTTTATCTTTTTTTTTATAAAAAAATGAAAGTATAAACTAAGTCTTTAAAACGATTAACCAACACTTTAAACATATGAACTAATTAATATATTTGCTTGTTTTAAGTTCCACCATTATCTTTTAAAAAAAATGAAAGTCTAAACTAAGTCTTCAAAACGGTTAACAAACACTCTAAGCATATGAACTAATTAATATATTTAATAGTTGTAAGTTCTTTCATTTATATTTTAAAAAATGAAAGTTCAAACTAAATATTTAAAAAGATTAACATACTATCTAAATATATGAACTAATTTATACACTTTGTAATTATAAATTATATCATTAATTTGGAAAAAAATAAAAATCTAAACTAATTAATTAAAATGATTAACAAACTATCTAAGTATATGAACTAATTTATACACTTTTTAAGTATAAGTTCTATCATTAAATTGAAAATAATAAAAGTCTAAACTAAATCATTAAAATGATTAACAAACACCTTCACAAGTGTTGCACGATAACAAGTGGAATCATTCTAAAGATAAATGGAGTCATGGAATAAAAAGAGTGGAATCATTCTCTCTACAAACATGACAGTATTGCAAACATTTCTTGCAGAGAAAATCAACTATTTTTACAAGTAGAAAAATGTGCTAGTCTTTGGGGAAAATGGTGCCAATGCCAAATAAATTAAGCAGCATCAATGACTTAAAACATGATGTAAGCGGATATCACGAGCAGGAATCACAACGCATCTTATCCAAAAAAAAAAAACCACAATGCATAATCCAGTTGGAACCAAATTTTTCGAGCAAAATTCTAGTGGGTTCTAGCCACCATTTGCACCGGAATAAGGGAGCATTGGTTTCATCTACGTGAGGACTATATTTTTGTATACTCATACGTTCAATTTGGGTTCCGTTTGAATGATAAATAAGGGCTCACAATTGATTAATTAAAGAGTAATTTATTGGGTTTTTGGTATATTAGAAATACCACATTGGAAATGGGGAGAAAATATGGCTATTATAAAGGCTAGTATGAAAACACGTAGTTTAGGAAACCTTGGCTTAAGACCACACGTGAGCGGTTCGATTCGGTTTGGATTGGGATGGGTCGGGCTTGGGCTTGGTCCTAGGGTTCTCGATTTTGGTAGGTCATTTTGGAATTTAATATTTGAACCGGTCAACCCTCTTAATTGCAGAGGCATAAATTGCTCTCCTTGTCTTCCTCCCTTTTCATTGTAGGGTGTGGACTACTCTCTTCTGAATTAAAGAGGTGTGTATTGCTCCACGATTACCTCTTAGCCATTATTGCCCTTTACCTCATGGGATTCAGAACGCCATCGAACCGTTACACGCTACAAGACATTTTCATAATTAAGGACAGAAATCTTAATCTCACCTCTGCATCGATTTCAACCTTTTACCTCAATTGGTATAACTTCTCTGCTCCCTTTTCATTTACTTTATTCGGTTATTTATTTTCATAACTGATTGTTTAGTTAATTGGAATTTAGGTTCTAACAATCTCAATTCTGAAAAATAAATTTTGCCTATAATCCTCACAACTAATCAATATGGTATTGTGAAGTTCGTAATAGAATCAGTAGTACAAATTTATTTGGGTTGTTCTAAATTTTTTAAACTTTTACATTGCTAAATTTCATCAATATAGCATTATTGATAATGTAGTGTGTAGTTTTACAAACTTCATGACAAAGCTATTCATGCATCAACCTACTTTTATTGAAATATTTTATTAATTAAAACTCACCAAAGTGAGGGGGTATATATTGGGCTCCCCGAACCCATCAAAAGAAACAATGAGAAGTTCATATACAAACTATGTGAAGCAAAGTGTAAAAGCGTGGAAAAGCTAGGCACAATAAGTGTTTTTTCAAATCCTAAGTCTCCAAACCCCTTAAAGACTAAGGATTTGGCCCTAAACCCATTTCGAGATCTAATATGGCCTCCCATTTTTTTGCCTCCCTAGTGTCGACAAAAAGAGGTGCCTTCCATAATAGTCCCTTACAAATCACTACCCCAGTAGTGATTCACTGTTGAAGCCTCAAAGATTGAGTAGCAAGACGTGTTTGTGAAGATTGAGATGATCCTTTTGGATGTACAAGTCCTCTATCTAGCTTTATAATCCATAAGGTGAGCTCCTCCTCTTGTTGATAGCCTGAGAAGAGATCCAGGAAGTTCCCACCGATGCTCCAAACTTCAGAACCTGAGAAAGAAAACAAGCAATAACAATAGCTGGTTCTAGCAAAAATAGTAAGGAAAAGTTCATTCATAGTTAAGATCATTAAAACCGGATATATGGAAAACAAGCATCATCCAAATGAATGAGACCCTTAATATGCTTAAGTAAACTGTTAAAAGAGAAAGAAGAACTCACCCTATTTGAGCTTGCATCTTTAACAATGGAGTCAGCCACACTGTTACATTCTCTATAAATGTGTGATATTGAAGCACCGAGTAGATCAAACTTGTTCCAGATTTCTCTAACTAGTGATGTGTATCTCCATGGAATTTTATAATCTCTTCTAATCATTTTAACCATCAAGAGAGAGTCACATTCTACTTGGATATGGGATAAACCTGCTTGGGAAGCCAGTTGTAAACCTAGCTTCAGACCTTCCATTTCAGCTTGCAAGCAGGAGTAGTTTTCAAGAGCTTTGACAGCTGCATTGATAAGCCTGCCCTGAGAGTCTTTGGTAACAACCCCAGCACCAGAACTTCCATTTCCAAGAACAGAGCCATCAATGTTAAGTTTTATAAGAAACATGATGCTTCCACTGAACAATCATTTCCTTCTTTTTGTTCTACCTACATACTTGGAATAGAGAAGAATGGGGACTTTTATTGAAATAATAACGTAGTAACAATTTACGTCACAACATCATAGCTTTATTTAATTTTGGATTAATTTTAATTCTAATTAATTCTAAATTTTGTAACGCTCTTACAGTTAAAGACAATTAATTTGGTCAATTTTCAAAATGAACCGATTAATTACGATTCTAATTAAGGGAGCAATAATTCAGATTATTTGTAACTTTCTAATTAATTTCAAATCTTAATATTGAAATTTAAAAGTTGAAATTAAAATTAATTATGAATTTTGTAAAGATTTTTGAATTGAGGATAATAATTACGATTAATCATTGATAGATTAATGGAATTTTTAAATCTTGAAAATTAGAAATTGATATTTGAGCATTTGAATTTCAAAATTGAGAAAATAATTTTTGAATAATATTTTAAAGTGATTTTTATTGAATAACCAATAAAAATTCTCTCTAACGAGACTGTCAATTTTAATGAGACATTGTGTCCCTCCACAAGAGTTTCCTGGGAATTTTGAGGAAATTCTAAAAAAAATGTTTTAAATCTCTTCTAAAGCCATTCAGAATTTGTTTAATTGTTTGAAAAACATGTTTGTGAAAAATGACAAATGATAATGTCAATACTGGAAACCTTGGTGAGTCGACGCCCCAAAGTTTATTAGGGAGTGGTCTACCACCAGTGGATTTACCAGTGGGCCAACCCTCGGTAGTTCAGCCCATGGTTGTCTGACCTACGATGGAGAAATATGTTCATTAAATCAGGCATATGGTATTGGCATTACCAAATGCTCAGCATGTGGGAATTTTACCTGACAAGTTTGATGGAATGGGATTCAAGATGTGGAGTCAAAAGATGCACTTCTTCTTGGCCACGCTGAATTTGGACATGTACCTCAAGGAAGACAAACCTGTCATCTCTCTGGATAACATTGATGTGTATGCCCAGACAAGCCTTGGCAATTGGATTCAAGGGACTATATGAGCAAGGGCTGCATAACACCATGAATGATTGACTCGTTGTATGATGTGTACATTACTTAAAAAACTAGTAAAGATTTGTGGGATGGCTGGCGTTGCACAAGAAATATAAGTCTCAAGACGTGGGCACAAAGAAGCATGCAATGTCAAAGTTTTTTAACTATAAAATGGTAGACTCAAAGCTGATGATAGAGCCGGTTGAAGAGTTGCAACTTATCACCGAGGTCATTGCTGAAGGAATGAACATCTGTGGAAGCTTTCAAGTAAGTGCCTTCATTGAGAAGCTTTTCCCAAGTGGGAGAACTTCATGCACTATCTGTTGCACAAACAGAAGGGAATGCAAGTTGAGGACTTGATTGTCAAATTTTGAATTGAGTCAAGTAACTGAAAGGTCTTTAGGGAGTAGCCTGAGCAGAAAGTAAATCCGGCAGAGCATAAAGGAAGAAAAGAAAATTTTAACCCCAAAACTCAAGCAGCTTCAAGAAGCAACCCGCCAAGAAGTTCAGTGGGAAATGCCACAAGTGTTACAAGATTGGGTACAAGCTGAACGAATGTTACAACAAAGTTGACTTGAAGAAGGGAAATGCTATAGCCAACCTAACTGAATGACAGCTCTCAGATTCAGATCTATGTGCTGTGATGACTGATGTAAACATGGTTTGGAGTAATCCAGACGAGTGGTGGTATGATATAGGTGCTACCAGACACATTTGCTTAGATAGGGGTATGTTCACAACATATCAGAAGAGCAAGACTAAAGAGAAAATCTTCATGGGCAACTTGGTCACTTCAACAGTTGAAGGTTAAGGGAATGTCGTATTAAAGATGTCTTTTGAAAAGGGGCTTACACTCAACAATGTCTTGCATGTGCCAGACATTTTCAAGAATCTAATCTCGGACACTCTCCTCTCCAAGAATAGGTTTATGATCAAGCTCGTGTCTGACAAGTTAGTTATATTTAAGAATTGGGTGTATGTGGGAAATGGATATGTGAAGGATAGACTAGTCAAAAATGAATGTAATGAAATCCATCCCAAAAACTAATGTATCGGAGTCTTCAATGAATAAGAATAATGCTTTTGCTTATGTCGTTGAGTCTTTTAACATTTGGTGGACATGTGAATTATAAATATATTAACAGACTAATGAGCATGAACATGATTCCAAAATGCAAAACAAGTAAAGACAAATGGGGAGTATGCGTACAGGCAAAACTTATCACGAAAACACCATCCCAACTTGTGGAAATGACAACCAATCCTCTAGGATTAATTCATATAGATCTATGTGATTTAAATTTTTTACCAACTAGATGCAGTAAAAAATTATTTTGTGACTTACATAGACAATTGCACAAGATGTTGTGTTTTGTATCATTATGTAGCAAAGACGAAGCTTTGGAAAATTTCAAAGAGTACAAGTTGGAAGTTGAGAACCAACTTAGTATAACAATTAAAATTATCCGAAGTGATAGGGGAGGTGAGTATAATGAACCATTTAATGCGTTCTTTTGAGAGCATGGTATTGTTCATCAAATTACCGCTCCCTACTCACATGAATCTAACGAAGTTGCGGAACGAAAGAACCTAACTCTCAAAGAGATGATAGATGCAGTTTTGCAAGAATCCGGCTTATCCCAGAACATGTGGGGGGTTATACTAACCTCAAACTATATTCTCAACAAGATACCACGTAAGGTGACAATAAAAATGCCTTATAATTTACGGAAAGGTAATGTACCTTCTTACAAATACCTGAAAGTGTGAGGGTGCCTAGCAAAAGTAGCAGTACGACCTCCTAAAAAGGTCAGAATTTGATCTAAAACTGTTGACTGTATTTTCGTCTGGTATGCACACAATAGTAGTGCTTATCGATTCTTGGTGTATAAGTCTGATGTACCAGATATACACATAAATACAGTAATGGAATCAAGAAATGCATCCTTCTTTGAAAATGTGTTCCCGTGTAAGGATAACGTAAGTCATAAATGGGCTCGTGAAGAAGAAGAAACAAGTACTCCTGGTTAACAAATAGAAGAGGGCAATGGTGAACCTAGACGTAGCAAGAGAGCTAGAAAGGAGCAATCATTTTGTCCTGATTTTGAAATGGCTTATCGATTAGAAAATGATTCTAGAATATTTAAGGAAGTCATGTGTACACTGGATGCACCTTCGTGGAAGGAAGCGGTGAACAATGAAATTGATTCCATTGTGCAAAACTATACATGGGAGTTAATAGATTTTCCATCAAGTTCAAAAGCTCCGGGGAGCAAGTGGATTTTCAAAAGAAAATAAAAAACAAATGGCTCAATAGAAAAGTGCAAAGCTGGGCTTATGGTGCATGGATTTAGCCAAAAAGAAGGTTGGATTTCTTTAACACCTTTTCTCAAGTTATAAGAATAACTTCAATTATAATGCTAATAGAAACCGCAGCTATGTGTTCATCAGATTGATGTAAAAACAGCTTTTCCAAATGGATAGCTTGAAGAGGAAATTTATATGAAACAACCTGAGGGTTATGTCGTCCTTGGACAGAAACACAAAGTGTGTAGACTTGTGAAATCCCTATATGGGTTAAAACAAGCACCTAAACAGTGGCACGAAACATTTGACACTGTAATGATGCCAACTGGTTTCAAAATGGACGAATGTGACAAATGCATCTATGTCAAAGATACTCCAAATGGATACATTTTGTTGTACCTATATGTGGATGGCATGCTTATCATAGGTAGCAATAAAGACATGATCAAACAGACCAAGAACTTGCTTAAAGGAAAGTTTGACATGAGCAACTTGGGACTGGAAGATGTGATCTTAGAGATAAAAATCTTTAGACACTCTGAAGGAATAGTCTCGTCACAAGGACATTACGTCAAGAAAGTACTTGATATATTCAAGAACTATTCAAGTGGGATAGCTAGAAGTCTCAAGGAACCTCATCTCAAGATGATGAAAAACTCAGGTAATGGGATATTACAATTTGAATATGCCCAAGTGATTGGGAGTCTTATGTATCTGGAAAATTGTACAAGACCCGCACACTGTTAACGTACTGAGTCGTTATACAAGCAACCCAGGACATAGTCACTGGAAAGGGATAACTAGAGTTTTGAACTATTTGAGACATACTCAAAGGTATGGGCTGCATTTTGGATGATATCTATCTATTCTAGAAGGTTATAGCGATGCTTACTGGATAGCATTTTTAAAAAGTCAAAATCCACAAGTGGGTATGTATTTTGGTGGTGCAGCTGTATCATGGAATCCTAAAAAACACTATTTGCCAGATCCACAATGGAATCTGTGTTCATTGGTTTAGTTAAATCAGCTGAAGAAGCAGAATGACTTCGAAACTTTATGATGATATTACACTATGGGAAAAACCAGTGCCAACCTTAAGTGTACAAAGTGATAGTCAATCGACTATACTTCAGGCACCGGGTTCCATATATAATGGTAAATATTGTCACATAAGAAGAAGACATAAAATCATGAGATAATTGATCTCAACAGGTGTGATCTCAATAGATTACATAAAATTGGCTGACAACCTAGCAGATCCATTTACTAAAGGTCTTTCACGAGATCAAGTTATTAAGTCATCTAAAGGAATGAGTTTAAAGCCTATGACTACAGAGGATGCTTGATGGTAACCCTACCTAAGTGATTGGAGATCCCAAGAACTAAGTTTGAGGGGAGAACGAAAATCAAGTTGAACCAATGAAAGCACTTTGATATTTCAATCTCTTTCCAGTTCCTATGATGACAGGAAACAATGCTACCTTTGCAAGTTAAGGTTAAGCTTGGCTTTTAATGATTCTATGTCTTTAAAATAAAGTGGGGCATGACAGGATACCCTTTGTGGTTAATCACCTTATGATTGTGAAATGGGGCTATTTCTTGGAGAATTCAGAGAGGCTGAATTTTCCAAGTTCACTCATGAATGACCATGGTTGTTCAAGGCCAAAATGAACACATTCAGAGAACCTAGTTCCATGAGAATATGAAATTGTGGGATATTCAATGTCTATATTTACACAAAAGCTCGGGTGGTTTAAGACATCATGTTCACTACCTGGTCGAGTAAATCCGATAACTATGCACTATGGGTGGTTCAAGGCTGAGAAACTCTACCGTTCCAAATACAATGATTCTTCGGTCTTACTCTCAAAAGTTTTCCTGTCTAAAACACGCGTGTTATAGGAGTTCCAACCACCGTTTGGGGGATTTTTGGAACCTAATTTTATGGGAAAGATTCCAGTGGGCTCCAACCACCGTTTGCACTAGAATAAGGGAGTGTTGGCTTCATTTTTGTGAGTACTATATTATAGGATACTCATACGTTAAATTTGGGTTCCGTTTGAATGAGAAATGAGGGATCAAAAGTGATTACTTAGAGTAATATTTTGGGTTTGTGGTACATTAGAAATACGACATTGGAAATGGGAAGGAAATATGGCTAGTGTAAAGGCCAGATGAAATCACTTGGAATATCAACTAGTAATTTAGGAGACCTTGACTCAAGATCACATATGCACAGTGCAGATCGGGATGGTTCGAGTCGGGCTCGGGCCTCGGGTTTTCGATTTGGGTAGGTTATTTTGGAATTTGATTTTTTAACCTGTCAACTCCTAATTGCACAGGCATAAATTGCTCTCATTGCCTTCCTTCCTTTTCATTGTAGGGCATGGATTGCTCTCTTAAGAATTGAAGAAGTGTGGATTGCTCCATGGTTACCTCCTAGCCGTTAGTTAGTGCCCCTTGCCTAAAAATGGCTGCCTGTAGCCTCATTCTAAGACACACCAAGAATACAATCCTCCTCTCCTCACCTACCTTTGTTCTTTGTGTTCTTTGCGTTCTTCGTGTTCGAGTTTGAGAGTAAGGCACCGAATTGGTTCGCTAGTTTTTGCTGCGGAGTTGTGCAAGGTAGAAAAATGTAGCAGTTGTACCCTAGGATTCGGAACGCCATCGAACAGTTACACACTACGGGCCATTTTCATAATTAAGGATAGGGATCTTAATCTCACCTCTACATTGATTTTAGCCATTTACCTCAGTTGGTATTGTTTCTCTGCTCCCTTTTCATTTACTTCATTATGTTATTTATTTTCATAATTGATTGTTTAGTTAACTAGAATTTAGGTTCTAAAAAATTCTACAGAAATCTAAAATACAGTGTATGTCGCAAGAGAATTTGTGTTCCATTCTACAAATAGTCGTGTCTATGATGAGTAGAATCTTTTTTTTTAAATCAAACACCCTTAGGTGGGGGATATTTTATAAAGGTTCCCCAAACCTGTTAAAAAAAGTTATACATAATGGCAACTGAATTGCCCCAAGATGTGAATCTAAAGTTTAAATCTATAAGGATTTGTAGCTAGAACAGAGGGTTGGAAAAAAGGTAATTGCGATTCCAGAATGAAGAATCTCCACCCCATGTGTTAATTCTTCCATCCGGCCAGGCAGCACCTTTTAATACATTGAGATTAGTTAACTGAAAAAACAAAAGATCCGTAAAGGGGTTCGAGCATGCTTGCATTGGGTCCAAAATCCGTGAGGGCGATCACTTGTTAACCAAAGCAAGTGATCGAGCATGCTTGCATAGAGTCCAAAATCCGAGAGTACAGGGATGTGGTGCAGATGGCCGTAATACACCCAATTTCTTGTAATACGACCTGTGTCAAAACAGAGAAAACGGTAGTCTTCATTCTAATTAATGGCATGCAGATTGTTTGTATGAGTAGAAAGCTCATGAGAGTGTCCTAAGATGATAACTGAAATGGCAAAAAAAATCATGTACCAACTCTAATCACCGGTAGGCCACTTCTGTCAAGTGCTAAAAGTCCCCTAAGGAAAGGGGGGGCTGACTGGATGTCTATATCGCCATGAAGATTTTTTTCTAGAGCATATTTAGCAAGATAATCAGTTGCACTATTTGCCTCCCTATGAATGTGATGAATTGGGTATTTAAGATGTTTAGAGTTAAGAGAACTACAGATGGAAAAAGTTCTCCAAGGGGAGCTCTTGGGATTTTGAATACCCTGGACAGCTATTAAACAATCTGATTCCACCACACAAGTACATATATCCAATTCTGAACATAATTCATATCCATGTAGAATAGAGAGTAATTCAGCATGTAGAGGGGATGGAGATTGGAATGTTTTAGCTCTCATTATAACCACATTCCCAGTCCAGTCTCTAACTATCACAGCCGAAGAAGAAGAACCACTTCTATTCCATGTGGCATCAGTATTAATCTTATATCCTGATTGTGGCTTCTTCCATTTTACGGTAGTTAAAGATTTTTTCCTCTTTTGAAAAATTTGTGGGATAATATTTTCCTGAGTCCAGTACTTATGCTTGTCTACCCTACCAATTAGGTAATGGACAGTAAAGATGTGAAAAATCATGCCTTTAATCTCATTGAAGCAAGCAACTTGGGAGAAAGATTAATTTTCATAGATAATTTTGTTCCTTTTAATCCAAAGAAACCAAGTTGTGACAAGAAGGGCAACAGTGGTAATGTTAGAGTGAATCTTGGATTCTGCCTTAAAAGATAGATAATATTCAACTCTACCCTTGAAATTAGCAAAAACTGAATGTTGTAGATGTAAAAGGTCACTGACAGAATCCCATACAGCAATAGAGGAGGGGCACGAATTGAAAAAATGATCCAAAGTATCTGTGTGGTTCAAGCAGAGTGGATATTTAGAGACTAAAAGGAAACCTAACCAACATAATATGTTATCAAAAGGAAGAATTCCATTCATAGCTCTCCACAATAGAACAGACATTTTCTTTGGGATGAAAGAAGACCAAACCTTAGAAAAATGTCTGATTTTTGCTTTCTTCTGCCTGAAAATGTTGTATGCCGACCGTATGGAAAATAATCCATCTGTGGTTGGAGTCCAAACAAGCTTATCCTCATGAGAGTGTTCCAGTTTAGCAGCCTGCAAAATGGCATATAAATTGGTAGCCAGATATGGCTCCAGCTTTGGAAGGAGATAAGCTTTGTTGTTTATAAAAAACCTGAGAGAAATATCCTCAAAGGGGATAATTCTCTCATGAGGCCACTTATAAAACAGAGCTCCTTCTCCTGTCCAATTAGAATTCCAGAAAGAGCAATCACCAAATCCATAAAGAACCCGAGAATAGCTGTTTGCCTTAGCTGTGATATAGCATATTCTAGACCAAGTATGTGATTTTTTTATAGGAAATAGGAAGCGACCATAATAAAGAAGTCCATTGGTTATTATTTTGTTGCAGTTTCCACCACAATTTACATGAAAAGGCATCCACAATAGCTTTTAAATCCCTAAAACCTATGCCATTTTCATCTATAGGTAAACTCATATTTTTCCAAGACCTCCATTTTTTCCTATCAATGTTGTCAGTATTCCCCCCAAAAAAACTGGATGCTATTTTCTCCATTTTTTAAAAACAATCCTTGGTGGACTCAAAACAGCGAAGATATGCATTGGGATTGAAATAAAACAGTGATTAATTAGTACTATCTTACCAGCAGTGGTGAGCCATCTATTCTTCCAGTTATTGATTGATTTCTCCATTCTTTCTAGTAGAGGTTTATAGTGTACCTGTAGATTTCGACCAGAAAAAATAGGGACTCCCAAATATTTGAATGGAAAAGAGCCTTTTTCCATTCCCAGTAACCTCTTTATGGAGAGAACTGTTGATAATGGGGTTCTGTGGGAGACAAAAAATTCAGATTTTGCAAAATTGACCTTTTGTCCAGTAGTCTGCTCATATGCAATCAAAAAACTTTTAAACCTCTTCAAGTTTGTAGGTTTTGCATTAAGAAAAACTGATGTATCATCAGCATACATTAAGTGTGAAACAGGTGAACAGGACAGAGGAAGACCAAAATTTTGGAGATATCCTATGTTGAAAATTTTCTTTAAACCTCTAGAAAAAGCTTCTGAGAGTAGGTTATACAGAAAAGGTGAAAGGGGATCACCTTGTTTTATGCCTCTAGAGGATGCAAAAAAATCGGAGGTTACTCCATTAATTAAAACAGAAAAATGAGCAGCTGCTATGTTATGCATGATGATTTTAACAAAATTTCCATGAAATCCAAAATGAAGAAGTATAGAGTTTAGGAAAGACCAAGAGACTCTATCAAAAGCCTTTTGCATATCAAGTTTTACTATCAAATTTTGAACCTTTGATTTTCTGGACAAAATTCTGGTAATCTCCTGCACTTGGATTACATTATCAGTGATGTCCCTACCCTTGATGAATGCACTTTGCTCCGGAGAAATTAAAATTTGCATCAAAGGTTTGATCCTTTCCATTAGCATTTTTGAGAACACTTTATTAACAAAGTTTGATAGACTAATTGGTCTGAAATCAGAGAAGGAGGTAGGGATTGGTTTTTTGGGTATTAGGGTAAGCCAGGTGCTTGAAATAGCCTTTGGGATGTTTCCATTGCTTATAAAGTCATTTGCAGCATCAAGCAAGTCATGTTTAATGGTTTCCCAAAAAGTGGTATAGAATTCACCAGAGAAACCATCAGATCCAGGGGCACTTGATTTGTTTAAATCAAAAACTGCATACTTGAGTTCCTGGATAGTGAAAAGTTGAAGAAGGAGTTGATTTTGCTCTTCAGTAATTACTTTAGGTATTTCCTTTAAAAAATAGTTAATGTAAGTTCCTGATTTTGGAGTGATATCCTCATTTAGTAATTCCTTAAAAATCGAACTCCTTCTTCTTTAATCAATTGAGGATCTGAAATCCAGTTCCCTAGTCCATCTTTGATTTTATTAATTCTTGATCTATCTCTCCTTTCCCTAATGGTGTGGTGAAAATAACTGGTATTTGCATCACCATACTTAAGCCAATTTAACTTAGCCTTTTGCTTTAAGAAAATGTTTTTTTTCTTTCTGAGATCTGATAAGTAAGGCTTTTGACTTATTAAGTTCAGCTAAATCTGATTCATCTTGAGATTGTTGAAAAATTATTTCCAGATCATTAACTTTAGCCTCAGCTTGAAGCAGATTTAGATTTACATTTCCAAAGTTGTTTTTGTTCCATTCTTTAATTTCAGTCTTAAGCCTCTTAAGTTTATGCACTAACCTGAACATCCCTTTTAAAGGAGATGATAAGTTCCAGTTTTTAACCACTAAATCCTGAAAATCATGTCTAGTAGACCACATATCCTGATATCTAAATGGCCTGGGCACCATTTCTTCAGAAGATTGAATACACAATAATAAAGGAGAGTGGTCAGATGTCATTCTATTTAACACTTGAATTGAACTGTTAGGGAATAATTCCAGCCAATCTAGATTGCTTATGCCCATATCTAATCTTTGGAACATGAGTTCCTTGCATTTATCTCTGAAACGATTATTGCACCATGTAAAAGAGTTTCCTACCGTGGAAATTTCATGCAAGTCCAGATTATTAATGAAATCATTAAACAGTTTCATACTTTTATTGGGGGTTGATTTTCTTCCCTTATATTCAGAAACTGAAGCTACCGTATTAAAATCACCAATGTATATGGAGGGTTCAGGGGGTGGTGTTCTTAAGTCATTCCACAGGTTTTCCCTCATTTGTCTATTGACACTAGCATATATAAAGAAACAGTTCCAACTAACTGATGTTGAAGTTTCTGAGATCCTGGCTTGTAAGAATTGGTCTGATTCATTTAGACTGACTACACTAAAGGCTTGGTTCCATAAGATCCCGATTTTTGCATTTTGGGCAGGGAGTGCAAATTTGAAACCTAGCTCATGCATTAAAATATTTAGATTCTGTTTATCATGCCAAGGTTCAATCAGACAAAGAATATCAATCTTGTGAGTCAACTTAAGTGCTTTTAATCTATCCATTGATGTTCCATATCCTCTAACATTCCAAACTAATATGTTTCCTATGATGGTGTATTTAATCATTTAAAACCTACTGGGATTGCTTTGTGTGAGGATCTAAGCTTCCTAAGTTTTGTAGTTGAGGCTTTACTATTGTTTCCTATTTTATCCTCACCTTTCTCCATAGTATCCATAGTATATTTGGTTTTAAGAGTACTAACCTTAGTCTGAGCATTTTTATCAACCTTTGTGTTCTGATCTGTAGAGGCTGGAGCATCCTCACCAGCCTGGGCAGCTTCAGGGAGAACAGGTGATTTGGTTGCTGAGATGAAAAGCTGATCTGAGTGATAGGCATCTTGTTTATGTCCAGGAGTGGATGGTCCCTCTATTGTGATTGAAATGTTATCATTTGTTGTTGAGGGCACCACTAACTCGTGAGATTCCAAAGATTCATGGAAAACATCAACAGCTTCTCCCTCCTGTTCTTCTTCATTTAAAACATCTAGAGTTTGGAAAACATTAGATATTGTGACAGTGTTATTTAGTGTTAAATCTTCCAGATTAGGAGATGTTTCAGCCTGTTTTTTTTCTCCAGAAAGTAGCAGTGATTGGTTTAGATATGTCATCTAAGGAGTAGAAAGAATCAGTTCTTTTCTTATGGCTAACAGTAAAAGAGTTAAAATTATTTTCCTGATGGTAGCTTGAGGTATTTCTTTGGATTTGGAAATCAAGTTCCTTTTGAGACACAGTTAGATCTGAGGATCCCTCAGCATTTACTATCACTTTAGAATGTGGTTCAAATTTTTTCTGTGGTTCTACTTGTTCTGGGATTCTTCTTTCCTTATTTCCATTTACTGTGTTTGTGTCAATGTACCTCTTCCTTAGCTCAGGGTGCAGAAAGTTACAATTATCCTGATTATGACCTATTATCCTGCAATGAGTACAATAAGTAGGAAGTTCCTCATATTCTATGGGGTAATCTGCTACTTTGTTACCTATTCCTACCACAATAGTTGAGGGGAGTTGAGACAATAGATCTACTTCAACACAAACTTTAATGGCAGATGGTCTAGTCAGAGCAGATGTAGCAGCATCCATTTTTAGATATCTACCTATCTGACTACTCATGCCAATGATTGCCGAGGTGTTGTAAAAGTGAATAGGGAATTTATGAATTGTTACCCAAGCTGGAACGATAGAAGATTCTGCTGTTGGAGAAAATTTCGGAGACCATTTCTGGACTTTCATGACTGCTCCTTGGATCATCCATTGTCCCTTCATCCAGCATCTCTGGTAGTCCTCGTTTTCTTGAAACCTAATTAGCACATGACGATAATCAATAGAACCTAATTGAAATTTAGATTTGAAACCAATTGATTTGAAAGCTGTGCGAAGAAGCTCCATAGTTGGTTTTCCTCTGTTGAACTTCCCGACTAGGGCGTTATGATAATGTGATGCCAATAGTTCACCTTCCTCCTGAGGAAGGATGAAAGCTATCTTGTCCTTGTATTCAGTGATGGGATGTAGATTGGGTGTATCGGGTAGGGAAGTGAAGAGCGGTGGAGGTTTAGCGGTTAGAGCTTGCATGAAGCTTTTGTTGTTGGCGAGGATCGTATCTGCGGTGGGATTGGGAGTTGGCAACGCCATTGACGGCAGCCAGATCAGAGAAAAGTGACCGTTATTGATAATAAATGTGACAGGGAAGGTGAATAATAGAGGAAAGTGAATAGTAAGTGTGTGTTTCGCACCAAATTCGTCCAAAATCACACACAGTTGACAGAGTGAGTTTGAAGCTTAGTGTCATAGAACATTAATGAGTAGAATCATTACGCCAGCAGATGAGGATGCAGCTACAAGACTTAGCATAGACCCGACCTGAATGTGTTACAAATCAGACATGGTTATACTGCAATATCACTGAACTAGAATGGGACAACAATAGTTTTTTTTTAATTTAAAGCACCACCATAGGTGGAGAGGGATATATATTAAGGATCCCTAATCCTCAAAAGAAGGCCTAGAGATGGCCAAGTTTGTACAGCGAAATTCTCACTAAGAGAGTCATAGGGTGGGATCTAAGCACCCGTAGTAAAGATGCCATCAACTTATCCCTAAATAGTCCGAGATACAATGTCAAGGAAGCATATGTCAACCAACATATTAGTGAATCGAGTAATCGAAACACAAGGCTGTCGATTGGCATGTATGCCTTAACATTAACACTATATTTCCAGAGACCTGTTACTATCTAACTCGAGAACTGATTGAAGCCTTTCAGTTCCGAAACTCGGCATGATGACAAGCTTTCATGCCGAACTGCATTATGTCCGAGCTGGAAGCTAGAGACCACAAGCAGCAATCAGCTTCTTCCTGCAAAGAGAAAAGAGTGGCATTAGTATTAATAGGGGGAGGGTATAGTAGAATCTCCTCCCTGCAAAAAGAATTCAAGATCATTAGTAACGACAGGAAGAAGAGACTCATTTTCCAGTTCTGATTCCAGGAATGCCCATTTTATCAAGATATAGCAGCCCTTTAAGAAAAGGAGGTGCATCCTGGATATTAAGATCACCAGATAGGTTATGTTCCATGCTATACTTTGCCAGAAAGTCTGCTGGATAGTTACTTTCTCTGACTATGTGCTGGATCAGAATTTTGCCATTCAAGGAATGACAGTCAGAGTAGATTTTCCAGGGAGAAGTTTGGGGGTTTTGGATGCCCTTAACTGCAATCAAGCAATCAGATTCCACAACACTCAGCCCCAGATTCAGTTCAAAACTAATTAAGTAGGCACAAAGAATAGCCTCCACTTCAGCCTGTAAAGGAGTAGGACATTGAAATGTTCTTGTTCTCATAGTAATGACATCTCCTTCAATGTTTCTAACAATAACAGCAAGGGATGAAAACCCTCCTGTTTTCCATGAAGCATCAACATTCATTTTCAAACCAAAAGGAGGTTTAACCCAAACAGCAGTGGAGCAAGGTTTTCTTTTTTTTGAGCAATCTGGGGAACAATTCTATTCTCCACCCAATATTTATGCTTATCCAGATTCCCTGATAGATTATGAACTGAGAAGATATTGTATATCATACTCTTTATATCATTTAGACACACTACCGGGGAAAAAATAAGATCATCAAATAGGAGCTTATTTCTATGAATCCAGAGAAACCATATAGTAGTAAGGAAAGCTGTTGAAATGATAAGGGAATGGGCCTTAGAATCAGCTTTGTAAGATAAGTAAAATTCCGTCATGCACTTAAGATTAGAGTAAGATGAATTTGGGAGAATGATCAGTCGATTAATTTCCTTCCAAATTCCCATGGAAATGGTGCAAGAGTTGAAATAATGATCCAATGAATCAGCATGATTGCAAAGGGGACATTTTGAAGCAATTGATATACCAAAGCGCCTTATTATGTTATCAAAAGGTAGCAGGCCATTCAAAGCCCTCCATAGAAGAATAGACATTTTCCTTGGGATAAATGAGAGCCAAACCTTATGGAAGTTGAGAATTTTTGGTTTCTTCAACCGAAGTGCCCTATAGGCTGATTGAACAGAGAAGTTACCAGATGGGGATGGAAGCCAGATAAGCCTATCATCATGACTATGCTGAACTATTGCTTCCTGCAAACATTTAAAAAAATTGGTAGCCTTAAAGGGCTCCAGATGTGTGAGTAGAGAAGATTTATTCATAATAAATTACCTAAGAGGGAGATCCTCAAAAGGAAGATTCCTGTCTTCAGGCCATTTGTAGAATAGGGCCCCTTCTCCTGTCCAATTAGAGTTCCAGAAGGAGCAGTCTGCTCTACCATATAAGACTCTAGTCAGGCCATTAGCAATCTCAGTAATAGAGCAAATCCTCTTCCATGTATGTGAGACCTTATAAGAATCAGGCAATGTCCATAGAAAGGAGGTCCATAATGTTTGATTTAGTTGCAATTTCCACCACAATTTATAAGAGAAGGCACTAATAATTGCATTTAAATCTCTGAAACCAACACCATTTTCTTCCACAGGCAAACTCATTCTATTCCATGATCTCCATTTTTTCCTTTTGCCAAATTCAGACTCCCCCCAAAAAAAACTGGAGGCAATTCTTTCCATTTTTTTAATCACCATTTTGGGAGGACTTAAAACAGCAAAAACATGAATAGGAATAGACAAAAAACAATGATTGATAAGGACAATTTTACCTGCCTGAGTAGGCCACCTGTTTTTCCAGTTTCCAATGGTTTTTTCCATTCTCTCCAAAAGGGGCTGATAATGAACCTGCAAATTCCTTCCAGAAAAAATAGGAACACCAAGATACTTAAAAGGCAGTAGGCCTTTTTTCATACCTAAAATCCTGCTTACAGATTTGACTAAAGTATCTGGAGAGAACTAAGGCAAGAAAAACTCAGACTTTGAGTAGTTTATCTTTTGCCCTGAGGTCAATTCATATGCCATTAAAAATTGTTTAAATCTCTTTATGGCCCTGGGTTTAGCACTCAAGAAAACTGCAGTATCATCTGCATACATGAGATGGGAGATAGGTGCACATGCAGCAGGCAAGCTGAACCTGTCAATGGATCCTATGGAGAGCAGTTTTTTGTAACCTCTGGAGAAAGTTTCAGACATTAAATTATACAAAAAAGGGGAGAGAGGGTCTCCCTGCTTTATACCCCTCGATGAAGAGAAAAAACCAGATATGCAGCTATTAATTAGAACTGAGAAGTGAGCTACTGATATGTTATGCATGATTAGCCTGACAAATTTGCCATGAAATCCAAAGTGCAGGAGAACAGAATTCAAAAATGACCAAGAGACCCTATCAAAGGCCTTTTGCATATCCAATTTAACAATCAGATTAGGAGATTTGCATTTCCTGGATAAAATTCTTACCATTTCCTTCATTAATAAAGTGTTATCAGAAATGTCCCTGCCACTCATGAAGGCACTTTGTTCTGTTGAGATGAGAGATGGCATGAGAGGCTTAATCCTCTCCATGAGGAGCTTGGAGAGAACTTTATTAATGAAGTTTGACAGACTGATGGGCCTGAAATCAGAGAAGGAAGTAGGGACTGATTTTTTGGGGATAAGGGTGAGCCAGGTACTTGAGATGGCTTTAGGTATACTTCCCCCTGAAATAAAGTCATTGGCTGCCTCAAGGAGATCTGTCATGATGATACCCCAGTAAGTGGTATAAAAGAAGCCAGGGAAGCCATCTGATCCTGGAGAACTAGACTTATTAAGATCAAAAACAGCAGCTTCTAGCTCCTGAAAACTGACTTTTCCCAGTAGTCTATTGTTTTGTGGTTCAGTAATAATCGAGGGAATCTCCTGAAGGAAGTGATTTAGATAGGAGCCTGATTTATGAGGGGAGTTCTCATTAAGTAGAGCCTTATAAAACCGTATTCCTTCAGCCTTGATTAAGTTAGGGTCTGTAATCCATGTACCAGCCCCATCCTTGATCTTACTGATTCTGATCCTAGCATTTTTCTCTCTAACAGCATGGTGGAAGTAGCCAGTGTTCGCATCTCCTTCTTTTAACCAGTTTAACCTAGCTTTCTGCTTCAGGAACGTGTTCTTTTCCTTTAAGGATCTGGACAAAATGGCTCTGGCTTTGTTAAGGTCAGCTAGGTCCAAATCTGATTGAGATAGCTGGAATCTTATTTCCAAATCACTGACCCTCAATTCAGCATCTACAAGATTTTGGTTGACATTACCAAAGTTATTTCTATTCCATATCTTAATGTCAGTTTTCAATCTCTTGAGCTTGTGGACCATTCTATGCATCCCTCTGAATTGAGATGGTAGGTTCCAATTATCTTCCACTAATTTCTTGAAATCAGGCCGACTGGACCACATTTCCTGAAATCTAAATGGCCTAGGCATTCTTTCCTCAGAAGACTGAATGGATAGGAGAAGAGGAGCATGGTCTGAGGACACCCTATTAAGGACTTGTATTGAGCTATGGGGAAAAAGTTCTATCCAATCTAGGTTACTAAGGCCTCTATCTAACCTTTGTAGAAGGAGGTCCTTACACTTATGTTTGATTCGATTGTTACACCAAGTGTAAGGATTACCTACAGTAGGAATTTCAAGCAAATCTAATGAGTTAAAATCATGAATACTCCTAGCAGAGGGAGATTTCCTGCCCTTATACTCAGCAGACGAAGCCACAGTATTAAAGTCACCTATATAGATGGAAGGATCTGAACTAGGGTTACCTAAATCATGCCACAGAAATTCCCTTCCTTGTCTCGTGACTTTAGCATAAATAAAATAGCAATTCCAACTCACAGAAGAAGAATTCTAAGTTATTTTTGCTAGCAAAAACTGGTCAGTTTCCTGACTGCATGTTATATTGAAATTATGATTCCAAAATATCCATATTTTAGCATTTTGAGCAGGTAAAGCATTAGAGAATCTTAGATCGAGTTTTAGTTTAGTAATTTCCTGCTTATCATGCCATGGCTCAATTAAACACAAGATAGAGATATTATGAATCATAACAAGAGACTTAATCCTATCAATTGATGTTCCGTACCCCCTCACATTCCAAACAAGCATATTCCCTATTATGTTGCAATTAATCATTGATCATGTGAGGGGGCTTTGTGTGAAGATCTGAGATTCCTAGTTTTATTAGCTGAAACAGAATTTACAGGAACTAGTTTACTAGCCTTTTTTTTCTTTCTGATTTTGCATTGTTAGGAACAGTATTAGTAATCATAGTGGAGAGACTAACCTTATTGCAGGGAGGTTGTACCTTCATCTCACACTGGTAATCTGAGCTTTCACCAACATTATCCTGGGTATGGCTATCATCGTCATTGGGATCAACAGCTGGGGGTTCAGATTGGGGGATAACCAAATCCGCTGATGTGCTGACATCAATGTGACTAGTTGTGAACTCATGATTTATATTGTCCTGATTTTGAGAAAAGGGTGCTTCAGTGTTTGACTCCTGTATCTTGCCACCTAGGAAAGGGTTATCTGTCCCAGAACCAGAAGGAAGTTCCTTTAACCCATACTGTTTCTCTAGGTTGTCACCAACATAATCATGAGAATGGCTATCAACATTAATGGTCATAACAGCTGGATGTACAGTATGGGAGAGAGCTATATCATCTATAATACTGTCATCCGAGTTCCTGGATATGAGGTCATGGCATACAATCTTCTGAGGATGGATTGAGGTTCCTTTAGTGTTTGACTCCAGTATCTTACCTGCGGATCCATGTGGTTCTGCACTGTACTGCCTATGGGGCAAGCTCTCTTCAGTTTGTGCTACTGACCTCTGAAGCTGCACTTCACTAGGATCCGAGTTTGTATCATGTGTTTCAACAGCCTCATGGAGGATCTCTACCACGTCAATATCATCTTCACTAAGGGTCTCCAGAGTTTTAAAAGCATTTGAGATCTTGATGGCACCATCTGCTCCTGAAATGTCCTGGACCTCGGTCACAGGGATTGGGGCTTTTTCCTTCCAGTAGGTGATAGGCTTTGATGTATCATCTAGAGAGTGAAAAATTCTTCCTTTTTTCCTCCTAGCTATATTGAGAGTTCTTGAATCAACTGGATGGTGTTGTGTGCCTAGTGACCCACTAATTTGCTGAGCAGCTGGCACATAGGGTTGGTTTTGAGAGCTTATTTCCTTTTGTGAGGCAGTAAGGCCAGAGGAACCAGCTAAGCTAGGATCATTAGCAATAAGAGGAGGTGCTACTGTGGTTACTTTATCAGGAGCCTCAGAGTTGACATTATAACCTGGAGCCTCAGAATAGACGTTATCAGGAGCCACAGAGTTGACATTATGACCATTAGTTGAAACTCTAGCGTGTGATTTCTTTCTCAACTCAGGGTGAAGGAAGTTACAAGTATTATGAGCATGACCTATGATTTTACAGTGTGTACAGTACAAAGGCAGATCAGCATATTCAATGGGGTACTCCACAACCTTTTGACCTATACCAACAACTATGGAAGCAGGTAGCTGAGCAAGTAGATCAATCTCAATACACACTTTGATAGCAGAAGGTCTAGTAAGTGAACTAGTGGCGGAATCCATTTTCAGAAATCTCCCTATCTGACTGCTAATTCCTATGATAGCAGCAGTATTGTAAAAATGAATGGGAATTTTGTGAATCGTTACCCATGCAGGGACAACCGAGGATTCTGATTCCGGTGAAAAGTCCGGAGTCCACTTTTGTACTTTCATGGTTGAACCCAGGATCATCCACTGGCCCTTCATCCAGCACCTCTGATAATCGTCATAATCCTGAAATCTGATGAGAACATGTCGGTAATCCAGGGAGCCCAATTGAAATTTTGCCTTGAATCCAATAGATTTGAAAGCGGTATGAAGAGCCTCCATAGATGGCTTGCCTCTGATAAATTTGCCAACAAGGGCATTCTGATAATGTGAAGCTAGAATTTCCCCTTCTTCTGGTGGGAGGATAAATGCAATTTTGCCTTTATACTCAGTGATCGGATGCAGGCTTGTGGTATTTGGGAGCGAAGAAAATAGGGCTGGTGTTTTAGCTTTTACAGCTTGGAGAAAGCTTTTGATCGGCACCGTAGGGGACGGGTTGAGAACATTTTCTGGCGAGGGCGCCGCCATTGGCGGCGTCCAAGGTACCGTTAGTGACCGTTTTGTACGGGAGAATAGTGAGACAACGCAGAAAAAACGAAGGTGAAGGTGAATAGTGCTCAGAAAACGACGTAGTTTAGAGGTAGGAAAGCGGAAGAAAAATCTCACACACTTTCGCACCATAAATCTCACACAGTTAACATGAGAATTTCTAAATACAAGTGAGATAGAAAAATGGATGGGACAACAATAGTCGATAGAAGCAAACCTCTACAAGAAAATTCAGGCCAACATTGTAAGATTCTCCATAAACTAGCAGATCTTCACATTAAAGATGGCAACCACCCTCCATTACATCTTCATATACTAAGAAACTCTAGCTTTGAAACAGTGCAGAACAAATTTTGAGACCTCAAATCTCAATTATGACATAATAATGGCAGAGTGACGATACTTAGGTTCACGGTATTACTTGCAAGAATCACAATTGTAACACTTGAAGATTCTCAAGTTTTTAATGAAGTTTGCAATCATTAATTCTGCTGATTGGTCGAAACCTCAAATCATAGTACGAGGCATCTACATCAAATAGTAAATGAGTATACACTTGAAGAGAGGCAATAAACATAAGAAGAAACTATTAAATATATATAACTAAAAGAAAAACAGGACCATATACGAAACCTTTAAATAAAATACTTAAAACATTAAATTAATAAATTAAGGCAATAAAAAGTAAGATAAAGGTGCTAAAATAACCCTACCTTTTGGTCGAAAGTGCCAATAAAATCCTGCAATATGAGAAAGTGTCAATCTCACCCTGAACTTGGCTAACTTTTAAGTCAACGGATATTTAGCCGGAATATGGTAAAATGATGATTTTACCCTTGATATTTTAAAAAAGAAAATTTCAAAAAATATGAAAAGATTGAACTTTCTTTTCTTATTACCCTTTACTTCTTCTTCCCTAATTTCACTCCATATGATTTCACCCCTTCTAGAATGCTATAATAGCCTTAGATTTAGCGGCGTGGGCCTAGGGTTACGGTGAGGCTGAGAGGGTGGTGGAGGGGCATGGGGCTGAGCAAGGCGGAGCAACGTGAGCTAGGGTTACAGTGAGACTGAGCGGCGTGGGGCTGAGCATGGCAGAGCGACGTGGAGCTAGGGTTGCAGTGAGGCTAAGCGGGTGGCGAAGCAGTGTGTGGCTGAGAGAGGTGGAGCGACATTGGGCTAGGGTTTCCGGTGGTGAGACTAAGCATATGGTAGAGCGGCATTGAGCGGAGTGAGGCTAGAGTTTTTTTTCTGTGGGGGTTAACAAAGCTAGCGGGTGACAGGTAGGTGGTGCACCAGGGTTATGGTGGGATTTGGAATGGATGACGGGTAGGTGGAGGAGGAGGTGGGGGTTAAGGTGGGATTTGGAGCAGCCAGCGGCGATGTGTTCAAGGTGGCAAGGGTGTGGGAGATGGCTAAACTGGGATTGGCACTGGCGGGGAGGGGGGTTAGGGTGATTTGGAGCGGGTGGCGGGGGGGGTGGTGGAGGCGGTGACGACAGCGGCAACGGGTTTAAGGTGGTGGAGGTTAGAATGGCAGAGGTGAGGGAGACGGCAAAACCAGCATCGGGTAGACGGAGGGATTATGGCAGGGCTAGGGTTCAGGTTGGGGTGGGTGAAAGAGGACAAGGGTATGATGGGTATCAAATTTTCGGCGTTGGCTTAGAGGGTATTTTGGTCATTTCAATTTCTAGTCAATGCTTGAATTTCTTGGGTCAATGCCGGAATTAAGGAGTTTAGTTATATTGTCACAATTTGACTACTTCCCCCGTCCCATAAATATTGGCCTATTTACTTTTTCACGGTCTTTATTGATCATGTTTGACCATCAAATTCTCTAGATACATATAACGTTTCGACATAAAAAAATGATATAGAAAATAGATGTTAAGATGAATCCAACAATATCTCACATGATTTTTTTATTATATATATGTATATTAATTTATATTCAAGTTCAAAATTTACCAAGTTTGACTTTAAAAAATTAAATAGGCCAGTAGTTATGGGACGGAAGGAGTAGCAGTTAGGGTTAGATTGGCACAATTGATAATAAGTTAGAGTATGATTGCCACTTTTTTAGATTGTAGGGTTATATTGGCACTTTCATCCAAAAGTTAGAATAATAAATGTATTTTTCCCAAAAAGTAAAATGCAATAACCACACAAGTATAAAAACAAGTATCACATAAGAATAAAAAAACATGACCATATGAAAATCAGGTATGTGCAATCCTCTAAAAAAACCTAAATATTATAACAAATACAGTAAAACCATAAGATTATGCTTGAACAAAAAACCATTGTGTGAGCATTTGCACATTATAATTCAGTCAGTACTATATAAATGAAACAACACAACTAAAAACCTAGCTACTGAGGGGGCATCGCCGTCGCCGGTGGTCCGACGAAACCCTAATATTTTAATTGTGTTTTTTTGTTTCCTAGCTTGTAGAACAAGAGGGATGGACATGAAACCACCTGTATCGTCGGTGCCATCTGAAGCTTTCTGGCAACCACCTCCGGCCTCCGTGTGCAAAGTGATGAACCGTTCATGGAGATTGGCATCACCAGGACTAGATAAAGAAGCCGGTCGGCGTTGAGCCAACATGCAGAGAAAAATGACAAGGTCCAACAACGAATAAGGTTCAGCAGAGAGGCCGACTCGAGCAAAGAACCAGAACTGCCCAATGGACAGGCCCAGCGAGACGACGCCCGCACCATTCCAGTGATGGAAATGGCGACCAGATCCGGTCGTCTGCAATAAATGGGGTTCCAATGTCCAACTGGGTTCTGGCGACACATGCGGGCCACACCAAGGGCTCAATGCGGTGATGGTAACCTTGACCTGGAAAACCCACGTTAGTCTAACGAGATCACAAGCAGTCTAGCAAAGCTTTCCAGCGAGCTCACCGGTAGTCCACAAAGTCAGCAACCTTCTGGCTCGGTCAATAGTCACCTAGTGGGTAAACGATTGTTCAATGTGATCAACGGAAGTACATCGGTCACAGAAGGCATTAGGCGGTGAATGTTTGTTCCCAACTCAGCCCTGCCAAAAATTCTGGCCTAAAGCACTCAAGCGTAATTTCTTCTCTAGTCTATCCCTATAATCTATCCCTACCAATTGTCTTGTCTAGTCGCTCAACAAATATCCATTGTGGTCGGCTGTAACCATGGCATCTTCATGGTGATTGTGATGGAGAGTCGATTACTAACATTGGTTGATCTTGTCATTAAAGGTGTTAGGTTGCGGACAACAGTCAAAATAGGTTATCACGTGGTGGAAGGTATATGGTTTGGCCCACTGAAAAATATGGGTCTTTTGTAGTAGTATGTATTCGTCGAACAGAGTTTCTGGCCCACAACGGAGTTCCTACTAGCTATAGTACCACATCAGCAGCAAGTCCGGAGAATAATACTCTTAAGGCGACAATTACTTATGGGTTAGAGTAGATATGCGCTTTATCATAACTACCCTAAATGGCGGCAGGGTTTAGGTTAATTCTGTTTTAGCTTGTTTTTGTCTTTTTCTGGGTGTGTTGTTGGTACTCTCTTGACTTTGGCGAGATTTAGGCTCTCTCTCTTTGTGTTCTTAGGAGAAATCCAGTAACAACCTCCAAAAAGGTTCTCAAATCAGAACTATGGAGTTGTGGCAATCCGGTGCGGATAAATCTGGCTAACACTGAACAATATATAGTATCAAACAGCTTCAAAACAAAATGGACCAGACATCGGAACTCATTCAACAAACTCTTCTCATTGCTGATTGGAGAAATCCGCTGCAGCCTCTTCAAACTACAGAGCTGTTGCCACCCGACGAAGACGAATATTGGAGGTGCTATTTGAGTAGCAGATTGCCTATATGGCACATGAACCTAATGATAGGTCTATTTGTGAGAGGTATTTGTGGGAGGCTCATCCCACAGTGTGTGAGCCAAAAGAGTTTAGAACGTTTTCAATAGATTAGTTATAGTTGTTAGTTAGGGGTTGTGTGACATAAACCTTGCGAAAATATGTAACAATCTTACGGATAGTGAGAATGAGAACGAATCTTTGTTTAACAAAAACAAAGTCTATAAACATAAGATAAAAGTATTTAAAAACATAAAGAAAATGAAACATATCAAAGCTACCATTTACAACTCAAAACAATAAATATAGTAAAAAAATTAAATTAATGTGTTTTTTTCTCTAAAAGCATTGTATTCAGTTTGTAAGCATTGAAACTCTCATTCATGAATGAAAAGTAAAATTATTAAGGACATTTAGAATATTTTGTAAATATTCTGATTAGATTCTATAATATTCTTTTCCCATTAGATTTATGTAAACACACTTAGATTATAATCCTTTTCCATTTATGATTAGCTTTGTTTCTTTTTCCTGTTGGCCTTTGGTCTCTTGTAACTTCCCTATAAATAGGGCCATTCTATGATGAATACAATCATCCAATTATATTTTACATGGTATCAAAGCCTAAATTCTGAAAACTATTAAAACCTGAAATACCAAAAAAATGTGTTTGCTTCAGCTTCCGCCGACCAATGGCCAACGCTGATGACCGATGAAACCAAGAAGTATGGCGCCTTCAAAACATTGTTGATTGGCCTTGATCTCCAATCTACGGAAGATTCTGCCGCCACCAATCTCCAGGCCACCGCCACCTAAGCCACCACCGATCTTGCCACTGCAGATTTCAACACCCTTGCTAATCGTCTCCATAAAGAAATTGATGCTACCAAAAATCTCAGCACCTTCTTCAACGCTCATGTGCTACTGCTGGAAAATGATTGTAAAACAAGTTAAATTTTGTCAACTTTTGGGCTTTGTTTTGAGTTAGGCTCGAACTTAATTAGAGTTAGTGGGCATCATTTTTGGATTCTCCTCTGCGAGTACTATATAATCGACTGTTTAAACTCTCAAAACGGATAAAGGGTGAATGAGATATGGATGCTCAAAGAGTCACTCTTAGAATGTAAACTTTACTAAGTTTTCTGTAATTTTTGACTGTCTAAAATGCGGTTGGATCGTGTGGAAGTCCCTAGAAAGCCCAAACTACGTAACAAATATTCTAAGAATCACGTGTGGAATATATGAGATTTGGTACGCAGTTAATCATGATAAGGAATATGATATCCTTATCTTTCCAGAATCTATTCAAATATTTGAAAATATTTGGTGGTTAGAGAATATTTTCTTTGATTAAGGGAATCAGATCTTCTACGTATCTTCCCATAGGGTTTCTTAGACATCTATAAATAGAGCCTCTATGTCAGACAGAAACCTCGCACCATTCTCAAGTTCTTCCCTACTTCTAAAATTGAGTCTTATCTTCTTTCTCTGTCTTTGTCGGTGATTATCCTTCGGGCTTTGTGTGACTCCGAGGTAATTTTTACTTGTTAAAATTACCTTCGATGGTTTTATCCTAGGGAACGATGTCCACGTCGGGAATCATTCGTTTCAAGGACATCGCGTGTACTCGTGACTCCATCAATCTATGATATATGTGATTGTTTGAAACATACTTATTAATTGTACGCGTGAATAATTAATACTATTTCATTATTGTTACTTATTTTAAATTGTTTGTGTAATTTCGTTATTTAATTTCCACATGTTTTATAATTATACGTTCAACAGCCTTGAAACGAATAATTTTTTTTGTTGAGTTATATTGATTAAATTTAGTCGTAAAATTACAAGATGAAATCGTATGCCATAGATGTCGCAGCCAAATTATATTCCTATTAACAATGTGAAATGCATGTCTTATATGCCGCAATATGTCATACATGTTGTAGCCAATGTGGAATGCATGTCTTATATGCCGCAATATAAATTAATGCTATGATAATATGCAATATGCCATACATGTCGTAGTCAAATTATATTCCTATTAACAATATGAAATGCATGTCTTATATACCGCAATATGCCATACATGTTGTAGCCAATGTGGAATGCATGTCTTATATGCCGCAATATAAATTAATGCTATGACAATATGCAATATGCCATACATGTCGTAGTTGAATTATAGTTCTATTAACAATATACAATGCATGTCTTCTATGCATTAATATAAATTAATGCTATGACAATATAAAATGCATGTCATAATACTCGACTAAATAGTTGTTCGAAATTTATGCATGCCAAAATGAAAATATGCATGTCGATTAAATGGTTGTTAGAAATTGTGTATACCTTTTATCTTATAAGTTGCATGCTATATGTGCTGCAATTTTTTGTTGTTGTTGATGCAGTATAGCTTAATATCATGCATGCTGTATTCAATGGTTGAAATTGGTTGATGAATTCGAAATGAAGAATTCAATATTTGTATGCTATAGTATGTTGAAAATTATGCTTTAGTTTCCCGCGGAAATTCTTTTAGAATAATTTATGATTTGAAAAAATCGATTGGTTTTGGTTGTTTACAACAGAACCATGTCGAGTGATGAGACTACTCATGGGGCGACGCCTCTTGTGACTGTTCAGGCTTAGACTACCCCTGGGGCGACACCGCTTGTGACTGTTCAGGCTAAGACTACCCCAAGGGCGATGCCTCTTATGGCTGTTCCTCTTGCTGAGAAACCCGAGAAGTTCAATAATGGTATGAACTTCAAGATATGGGAACAAAAAATGCTCTTCTACTTGTCCACTATGGGTTTGGAGAGCTATGTTCGCGAAGATCGTCAAGTTGCGGATGAGACTGTGGAAGTCCAAAATGCTGTGGTGGAATGGAACTCTAAGGAGTATATCTGTAGCAACCTCATTTTGAATAGCCTTCACGACGCTATTTGGAGTGTGTATCAAGTGAAGGAGCCTTCTAATGTGCTTTGGTAAACTCTTGACCAAGAGTACAGGGGTAAGGAGGTTGGATCCAAGAAGTGGGTCATTGGTAAGTTCCTCGACTACAAGATGGTTGATGCCAAATCTGTAGTCAGTTAAGCTCAAGAACTGCAAATGATGATCAATGAGCTGATAGCCGAGAAGATGATGATAGGTGAGACTTTCCAAATCTACAGTATCATTGAGAAGTTGCCTCCAAGCTGGAAGGACTTCAAGAGTTACCTGAAACACAAGCAAAAGGCGATGACCCTGAGTGATCTAATCCCAAAGCTTCGTGTTGAGAAGGATAACCGCAACTCTTAAAAGAGGATCAATGGGTCCGTGCCTATGGAAAAAGCCAATCTTGTGGAGGCGGGTGGAAGATCCAAGTCGAAGAAGTTCAAGGCAAAGAAAGGATCCAAGTTGGGAACTAAGGGTGGAGTTGCTAAGAAGTTGAAGTTCACTGGCAAGTGCTACAACTGCAACACCATTGGCTACAAGTCCTCCGACTGTAGGAAGCCAAGGAATGCCAAGAACGAGGCCAATATGGTTGACGATCTTGCACGTGATGTGGAGGACATCGATCTTTGTGCTTTGATTTCTGAAGTCAACATGGTGGACTCCAATCCAAAAGAATAGTAGATTGACACTGGTGCTACCAAGCACATCTGCTCAGTCAAGGAAGTGTTCTCAAACTTTAAGGCAATTGAAGATGGCGAAACCATCTACATGGGAAACTTTGCTACTTCCAAGGTGAAAGGCCGCGACACTGTGGTGCTGAAGATAACGTTTGGGAAGGAATTGACTTTGAAGAATGTTCTGTGTGTGCCAGACATTCGCAGGAACCTTGTGTCCGGTTCTGTGTTTATCAAGCATGGCTTTAAGCTAGTGTTTGAGTCTGATAAGTTAGTTTTTTCTAAGCAAGGTATGTTTGTAGGTAAAGGTTATGAGCTAGATGGTATGTTCAAGTTGAACACCATGGTTGTACCTCCTAAGAAAGATGAAATGACTGCTTCTTCTTCTGCCTACATGATTGAGTCTTCTAATTTGTGGCATGGTAGACTAGGACACGTTAATTATGATTCGATAAAAAGATTAATTAACATGGAGAACATACCTAACATGAAAATTGATACAAATCATAAATGTGAAACTTGTGTTGAAGCCAAGATGACTCGAACATCTTTCAAACAAGTCAAACGAAACACGAAACCTCTTGAGTTGATACATACCGATATTTGTGATCTCAAGTTCGTCCAAACAAGAGGAGGTAACAAGTATTTCATCACCTTCGTAGATGATTGCATGAAATACTGCTATATGTACTTGCTGAAAAGCAAAGATGAGGCAATTGAGAAATTCGTACTCTACAAAATGGAAATTGAAAATCAACTTGATAAGAAGATTAAGGTGATTAGGAGTGACCGTGGAGGTGAATATGTAGAGCCATTTAAGGACTATTGTTCTGAACATGGTATCATTCACGAGGTCACTGCCACATACTCACCACAATCAAATGGTGTGGCTGATCGTAAAAATTGCACTCTTAAGGAGATGATGAATGCAATGTTGATAAGTTCTGGGCTACCACAAAGCATATGGGGAAGGCTATTTTGACGGCCAACTATATTTTAAATAAGATACCATGTAAGGATGAGAAAGCAACTCCCCATGAGCTGTGGAAAGGAACAAAGCCATCTTTTACGTACTTGCGAATGTGGGGAGTGCCTTGCAAAGGTGTTGATACCAACCCCTAAGAAGCTAAAGATAGGACCTAAAACGGTTGATTGTATCTTTATAGGGTATGCACATGAAAGTAGTGCTTATCGCTTTCTTGTACATGAATCTCATCATCCCGAGATTCACAAGAACACAATCATGGAATCAAGAAATGCGAACTTCTTTGAAGATGTGTTCCCTGCGAAGGAAAGGGTTGGATCGTCAAAAAGGACCATTGAGTCTGTAGACGAAGATGTAGGAATTCCTGATGATCTCGAGGATCAAGAGGAAGGGGATGAACCTAGATGAAGCAAACAGATTAGGACTGAGAAGTCATTTGGTCATGATTATCTAACGTATATGCTTGAAAGTGAGCCACAAAGTCAGAAACAAGCTGTGAATTTGTCTGAGGGTCCTATGTGGAAAGAAGCGATTAAGAGTGAAATCAACTCGATTTTACAAAATCATACTTGGGAGCTAGTGCACTTACCACCTAGGTGTAAACCACTAGGCTACAAGTGGATCTTCAAAAGAAAGATGAGAGCCGATGGTTCGATTGACAAGTACAAAGAAAGGCTTGTAATCAAAGGTTATAGACAAAAGGAAGGTCTTGACTACTTTGATACTTTTCTCCTGTCACGAGAATAAGCTCCATTAGAATGATACTAGCTATCTCCGCGTTACGTAAGATTGAGGTTCATCAAATGGATGTGAAGACTGCCTTCTTGAATGGAGATTTAGAGGAAGAAATCTACATGGAGCAACCTGAGGGTTTTATCGCTCCAGGTCAAGGAGGGAAGGTCTGGAAGTTGGTGAAATCATTGTATGGTCTCAAACAAGCTCCAAACCAATGGCATGAGAAGTTTGACCATGCCGTTCTAGCCAATGGTTTCAAAATAAATGAGTGTGATAAGCGCGTCTACGTGAAAGACACGGAAAATGGATATGTAATCCTATGTCTATGTGTAGATGACTTGCTCATTGTGGGTAGTAATGGAAAAATGATCAAATCTACCAAGGACATGTTGAATTCTCATTTTGACATGAAGGATATAGGACTGGCGGATGTGATCTTTGGGATAAAGATCATCTGAAGCTTTATGGTATCACCTTAACCCAGTTTCATTATGTAGACAAAATCCTTGAGAAATTCAACAAGAATGACTCAGAGGTGGCAATGACTCCAATAGATCCCAATTTGCATCTGCAAAAGAATAAATTAGAGGCTATTGATCAGGTGGAGTACTCGAGAGTCATTGGAAGTTTGATGTACCTAATGAGTTGTACTAGATCATACATTGCTTACACTGTAAGTAAGTTGAGTATATACACGAGTGACCCCAGTATGACTCACTGGAAAACTATAACTAGAGTATTGAGATATCTACATTTTACTCGTGATTATGGTCTACATTATGCGAGTTATCCAGCTGTAATTGAAGGATACAGTGATGCAAACTGGATACACGATATAAAGGATCTGAAATCCACTAGTGGGTATGTATTTACACTAGGTGGGGGAGCAATCTTACAGAAATACTCTAAACAAACTGTTATTACTCGGTCCACAATAGAATCTGAGTTTGTTGCTTAGACAAGGCGGGTGAGGAAGCCGAATGGCTCCTCCAATTTGTAGAGGACATTCCTAGATGTCCAAAGCCTGTGCCAGCCATATGTATACATTGCGATCGTGTGTTGGCTATTGGTAAGGTTAAGAATATGCTATATAATGGGAAGTCTCGTCATATTCGACAAAGACATAGTTCCATTAGACAACTTCTCTCAACTGGAGTGATCACAATTGACTATGTAAGGTCAAAGGACAACATAACCGATCCCTTGGCAAAAGGGTTGAATCGAGAGATAGTGGAAACATCATCAAGAGTAATGGGACTAAAGTCCATTAAATGATGGGTTACGTGTGTGGACACCTAACCTATGTGACCGGAGATCCCAAGATCTAGGTTCAAAGAGATAACTAAACTGCAAAGACCTATCGCGATCACTGGGGGGGGGGGGTTCATACCTCCTGTCTTATTTCCTATGATGAAGAAATAGTGAAGTGAGTGGAGGTTAAGCATTAAATTGCTTTTAATGATTCACGGCATCGAGTGTATGATACTTGAAAGAGCACATAGTTTATGGAATTATTCTTACGCTAAGAATCACCTATGTAAGCGAGAAGTGTGGCCGCTTCAAAAGGGAATTATTGGGACGCAATTCCTTAAAAACCTTATAGAACTAGGGGGTGTGCCATGGCCTGATTAATGGGGAAAGCACAAAGGCTAGGAAAGATGTCTGTGGGAAGTGCATTGTTGTTCACACAAGCGGTCAGGGAAGTTCAAGGACATCGCGTCTACTTCCTAACCAGTGGGCTAAGTGTACTCTCTCAAGGGAAAGTTCAAAGGGTGACACCTACTTATCCTATGCAGCATCTATGTCGTCGAAATGAATCTATCACCAAGTCAAACTCCGTGTCTGGAGTGATTGTTCTGATTCCACATCAATATCTATTCATGTGGGGGATTGTTGGAAAATGATTGTAAACAAATTAAATTTCGTCAACTTTTGGGCTTCGTTTTGATTTGGGGTCGAACTGAATTAGAGTCAGTGGGCATCGTTTTTGGATTCTCCTCTACGAGTACTATAAAATTGACTGTTTAAACCCTCAAAATAGATAAAGGGTGAATGAGATATGGATGATCAAAGAGTCACTCTTAGAATGGAAACTTAGGCGGAATTCATTCGCACGTACTAAGTTTTCTGTAATTTTTTACTATCTAAAATGCATTTGAATCGTGTGGAAGTCTCTAGAAAGCCAAACCGCGTAACAAATATTCTAAGAATCATGTGTGGAATATATGAGATTTGATACGCGATTAATGATGATAAGGAATATGATATTCTTATCTTTCCAGAATCTATTCAAATATTTGTAAAATATTTGGTGGTTAGAGAATATTTTCTCTGATTACGGGGATCAGATCTTCCACGTATCTTCCCATAGAATTTCTTAGACATATATAAATAGAGCCTCTATGTCAGACAGAAACATCGCACCATTCTCAAGTTCCTCCCTACTTCTAAACTTGAGTCTTATCTTCTTTCTCTGTCTTTGTCGGTGATAGCCCTTCGGGCTTTGTGTGACTCCGAGGTAATTTTTACTTGTTAAAATTACCTTCGATGGTTTTATCCTAGGGAACGATGTCCACGATGGTACTCATTCGTTTCAAGGACAGCAAGTGTACTCGTGACTCCATCAATATGTGATATATGCGATTGCTTGAAACATGCTTATTAATTGTATGTGTGAATAATTAATACTATTTCATTATTGTTACTTATGTTAAATTGTTCGTGTAATTTTGTTATTTAATTTCCACATGTTTTATCAATATACGTTCAGAAGCTACTACCTACATATCCTTTTTTTTCCTTCATACTTTAGATAACTTGACTCTTCTAGTCCCTCTAGTGATTCTGAAAGATGATAATTATCGAGAATGGGTCGTAGCTCTTCATTGCGCCATCTGTGAAAGGCAAAAGATGGGGTTCTTAAAAGGAACAATTACATGTCCCGATGCTGATTCTCCAGATTATGAAACCTAGTTTGTCGTTAACTCTACTCTATTCGATGGATACTCCAGACATTGAGCCATCTCTTCGATCATCCATCATTTATCGTGAATCAGTAAATAAATGTGGAATTATCTTGCTAAGTGCTTTTCAATTGGGAATGATCCTATTCTTATGAAAATTCGTTCAAATATTGTGAATTGTCACTGGAACGGACAACAAATTTTTACTTAGATTGGAAAATTCCAGAAGTTGTGGGAATGGTTGACTCAACATCTGCCACCTCGTCCTTATTCTTGGAAAACATGTACTTTCCAATGTTTCCTATAGGTTTCCAATGCTATCACTGATCGTGAGTATGAGATCGTGCCACTTATGGGATTGAATGGCGGCCACAACACTCTTTGTTCGAGCATTACATGTGAAGAACCATTTCTGCCTCTTAGTCACGTTTTCACCTTTGCATTTTAGCAGGAGGATCACAAGACCATGGTACAATCTCATGATTCTCATATTAACTTAGTGGAGTTTGCTTCCCCATCACGATGTGGTCAATCAGGGGCCAATGTGTCCCAGAGTCAAATCGATCGCAAGAATTTATTGTGCAGCCATTGTGGATGTAAAGGACATGAAATTACCAAATACTTTGAGATCCATGGTTTTCCAGACATGTCCACCAAAACTCATAGATGAGACAAACAGCAGCAGCAACAACAACAACTAGGGAACTGGACCACCGCCGCCAGCCAGCCGCAATCAAACAGCCGCTGCTTCCAATTATCTCAGAGGATATATGCATACCAATATTATAGGAGTTCTTTTGATACTTTTCCTCAGACTTGAGACACCTTGCAAGTTTTCCAATTAGAACAAACACTTGATGTAATGCTCACAAGTGCATATTTGAAAAGACATAATCTAATGGCTCCAGTTCATACAAAGTAATTCAATAATAAATTGCATATAAGTGTAAAATGTATATTACTCATCTACTTCCTTGAATGAATAAGGTCAAAATTTAGCACAAATAAACCTTTGATCCAATGAAAATGTCCAAAAAAATTGATAATGTGTTCACAACTTATGCACAAAAACCTAATCTAGCTCAAAAAACAAAAACTGAAATGCATACTAGCCAAAAAAATCCAGAAGATGAGCAAAAAATGCAAAACAATACCAGCAAAGCCAGAAGAAGAGCTTGACGACCGCAAAGAAAGCTTCGTAACTCGATTCCCAAGTTTATTAGCCTTATGAACCAAATCACCAACCTCCAAACCTTCATCTACGGATAAAATTTAGTATTTCTCCAAATCACTCCCAATTTGACGCTAATAAACAGCCGCTGGATTAAACAATAAAAAGCTCTCTAGATTAATCAACACCAAATTCAAAATAAATTATTTTGGCAAGAAATCACAACGGAATTGATGGTTGGAAAGAAAAACCCCTGTTATGAGAAGAGAGGGAATATGGCGATGAAAAGGAAGAAATAAGACGAGATGAAAATATCCGCAATCAATTTATAACACACTTTTGCTATTTATTACTAAGACCCCCCCCCCCCCACTTTCCTTTTTTTTGCATATTAATATGGTGAGACGGTCTCTTACATGTCTTTGTACTACATTTAAACATCTGATTTCTTATATTTGGTTCAATCTGGGTGATTGAAATTGGTATGTTTACTAGGTGATGGGTGCCTAGTTGGTAAAAATAGTAGCAATATAAGAAAATATTGTATGGTCACTGGTCTTAAAGAAGTGGTTTTTCCCCCAAAATAGACAGTACAAAAAAATAGTTTCAAAAAAGGAATTCAGATTTTTTTTTGTTTTTCAAATTGAATTGGTGAATGTGATAAATCACCGTCTTTGAAACGAAATTTGCTCAACCTGTAGTGCGAGATTCAACACAGACACTTGTTTCCTAAGGTACCACATGACCTCTTGCTCATCGCTCAAGCAGTAGAGGAGGAACTCAAAATATTATGCTCAGAATTTAGTAGGCAAGAGAGGGAGAGAGGAGAAGGCAAAAAGTTGTGTGCCTCTGAAGTGCTTCCAAATTGGCCTTTTATAAACCCTCAAGGCAATGAACAAACCACAAAATATGGGCGGATGTGAAATCAATTCAGCAGAAAATCATAACAACTCCTCTGCAATGATACAAATACAGTTTGAATTTATCAACAGAAAGATCGGAGTAAAAAACCAACTGGACTTTACCAGGTTAAAATAAAGTTTAAATGTATCAGATTGAACCAACATGTATTTTGATCAAGTAAAGAAAATCATAGTTTCACTGTATGGAGAAAAAATAGAGATTTAGTTTAAGACGTTTGATTATTTGAGAAGTTTCATAATTATGGACTCTCGAACTAACCGTGACCCAATATAAAGATTAATATAGTCGCAAATCGACTCAAGCTCGTGCTCGCCTCGCCTCGCCTAAGGTACCACATGACCTCTTGCTCATCGCTCAAGCAGTAGAGGAGGAACTCAAAATATTATGCTCAGAATTTTAGTAGGCAAGAGAGGGAGAGAGGAGAAGGCAAAAAGGTGTGTGCCTCTGAAGTGCTTCCAAATTGGCCTTTTATAAACCCTCAAGGCAATGAACAAACCACAAAATATGGGTGGATGTGGAAGCAATTGAGCAGGAAATCATAACAACTCCTCTGCAACGATACAAATACAGTTTGAATTTATCAACAGAAAGATCGGAGTAAAAAACCAACTGGACTTTACCAGGTCAAAATAGAGTTTAAATGTATCATATTGAACCAACATGTATTTTGACCAAGTAAAGAAAATCACAGTTTGACTGTATGGATAAAAAATAGAGATTTAGTTTAAGACGTTTGATTATTTGAGAAGTCTTATAATTATGGACTCTCAAACTAACCGTGACCCAATAAAAAGATTAATATAGTCGCAAATCAACTCAAGCTCGTGCTCGCCTCGCCTCGCCTAAGGTACCGCATGACCTCTTTCTTATCACTCAAGCAGTAGAGGAGGAACTCAAAATATTATGCTCAGAATTTTAGTAGGCAAGAGAGGGAGAGAAGAGAAGGGAAAAGCTGTGTGCCTCTGAAGTGCTTCCAAATTGGCCTTTTATAAACCCTCAAGGCAATGAACAAACCACAAAATATGGGCGGATGTGGAAGCAATTCAGCAAAAAATCATAACAACTCCTCTGCAACGATACAAATACAGTTTGAATTTATCAACAAAAAGATCGGAGTAAAAAACCAACTGGACTTTACCAGGTCAAAATAGAGTTTAAATGTATCATATTGAACCATTATGTATTTTGACCAAGTAAAGAAAATCATAGTTTCATTGTATGGAGAAAAAATAGAGATTTAGTTTAAGACGTTTGATTATTTGAGAAGTCTCATAATTATGGACTCTTAAACTAACCGTGACCCAATAAAAAGATTAATATAGTCGCAAATTGACTCAAGCTCGTGCTCGCCTCGTCCCGTCCCATCCGTACAAGCGGTCGTTGGCGATGTTGCGCACGAGAAATCTTCTCCTTCTTGCTCATTTAAAGTAGTAGTGAAGCCTTTCCCTATATTAAGTAGAATTCCTCCCTATAAAATTCCTATGTGGGACAAAGAGCAAAAATAAAACACAATTTTTTTTCTTAAAGTTGATTTTGGGATGAAAACCCCATTTTGCATCACAAGCATGTATGATTTCTACTTGGTATCAGAGTTGGTGATATGTCTAGTAGGTTATGGGTTCCCATGAATTACTTATACATGGTATTAGAGTTGGTTGGTATGTCTACTAGGTGATGGGTGTCCCTATATGTAGGGGTGGGAAAAAACCGAAAATTGAAAATCAAACCGAAAATTGAGTAATCTGGATTCGAATAACCCGGACCATATTTAAAATACGGTTTTTGGATAACCAAATCGAGTAAATCGGTTCTTGAATATGGTTTTTGGTTTGGTTTTGGATATTGAAACTCAATATGAAAACCAAACTGCAATTAAAAAATAAATAAATTATATATTAATGATATAATTTTAAAATCTAAAATTGTTATGGTTGAATTTTCATTGTGGTTGTTGGATTTTATTTTAAACACTTGAGTTTGATGATGTAGAAATTAAATTACATATTTTTTTTATAGAATTTTAAATTAATTTATATATTTTTAGTAATTTTTTAAAATTTTCCATGAATTTGGTTTATTCGGTTTGATACTAAATTCAAACCGAAACTGAATTTTGAATTTAATTCGGATAATTCGATTTCTTGGGTTATTCAGACCGATTTTGGTTTTAAGTTTTTTAGGGGCAAAGTCGAATAACCAAACCAAATAAACCGAAACCAATTAAACTGACCCGACGCCCACCCTTAGCTATATGAGTTCTAGGTGATAGGTGCCCAAATATGATTTTTACATGGTATTAGATTTGGTTCAATCTAGGTTATTGAAGGGGTTTATTGGTTGATTTATTCATGGTGCTAGAGGTGGTTCGATCTTGGTGATTGATTTCTACATGGTATCAAAGATGGTTAGATCTAACTGATTGAAGGGCCCCTTTTGATTTGTTTGATTGATCGGCTTGAATTGTTTGGTTCGTTCAAGTGCAAAGCCTTGGCCCTAGTCAGTTGCACTTGAAAGTGGTGATTTACACCGATTACCAATTGGTTTCATGATGGAATTCCACTGGACTTATGTAGGGGTGGAATTGGTACAGTTACCATCACTTTTTACTAATACCACGTACCATACCAACAATGTCGGTATATTATTTTTAAAAACCAATACCGTAACAAATTCTTGGCATATCAACATATCGGTATATGCAAAAGTTGGCTAGTATCGGTACAGTATGGTAGAAAATCCCCCAATATAAGTTATAATGAATTAATGTTTTACTAATTAAATAAAGAGTCCGTCTGTCTTTTCATAAGTTATGGAAAGACTAAAGTTTAAACTGCAAATCAGAAGAAATCAAGATAAAAATTTTGCGTTGCATTAATCTTGTCATAAACTTAAAACTACCGCACGTTGAATAATAAATTTTTAACATTGCAACTAAAACATTTTACCTTTTTAATAATTATAATTCAGTGGAAAGACAGTTTCCCCAAGACATTGCCTAAAATAAATTAGAAATATAAAAAATAGAATTGTATAATCTTAATTTTGAAATATGAAATATTCTCTAATTATAATAATAAAGTAAGATAATAAAATTAAAAAGTTATAATAAGTAAGAAAATTAGGATTTTAATATTTTTTATAAGGGTTAAAACAAAGTGTCGGTTGTAAAAAAGATAATTTAAGAAAATATTTTAAACTTTAAAAGATATTCCACATATTGGAACTAAAACACAAATTACATATTTTAAATGATTGCTATTGGTTCTAATATCAACAAATGACTAAATCTTAATAAAATAAAAGCTCAAATTTCACATAAATATATTTTTTAAATATATAAATGTAGGGTGCCATGAATCAGGTTATAAACTTTAACACTACTACACGTTGCATAATAATTTTTTAATATTACAGCCAAGACCTCTTAGTTTTCATTATTCTAATTAAATTCCATCTTTCCATACGCCTATGGAAAGATGATCTTTCCCAAGACTTTGCCTTTTAAGTGAAAACAAGTAATAATATATATTTGGATGTGAAAATATAAAAATATACAATGTAAAAAATATTTTTAAAATTTCTAAATTTAGTATGTAATTTAACAAATGCAGTGAATAATGTAAAAAATAAGTGGCATGTCCATGGGCTTATAGACAAGTCACCAGTCAGAAGACCCATTGTTTTCTCAATACCATTACCATACCATGTGGTAGGTACTACCATACCACATGATCTGTTACCTTCGGTATAGCTTTTCCTAAGGGGCCTATCGAGTTTGTGTTTTGGGCATTGGCGTTCATGTTTGATTTTTTATAGTATCATATTTGGTCGATTTGATTTGGTTTGGTTTGGTTTATTTTATTTGGTTCGTGTAAATACAAAGGTTTAGCCTATCTAGCTGTACTTGCGGGTGTTAGAGTATCTCATATTGGGGATGAAGAGACTAAATTTGTAGGATTACTTCTTCTTCTGGTGTACTATATAAAATGAATACTTGGAAACGGCATGCTTGTGTCAACCGTCGCCAGGGGCATGGTGGTCATTTTTCAGCAAGGCCGAACGTGTCCTTCTATGTGCTCTCAAGTGGCCGCCCAAAACGACGTCGTTTTGGGCACCACCTTTTTCCTCTTGTGCATACCATTTGTCAAAAGTTACGGTGCCTTCATGTGCGGTTGCATGTGCTGCCAAGTAGCCAACGAAAATGACGTCATTTTAGGCACCTCTTCGAGACACTACCCCTTCGAGCACACGAGACACAACCCCTTCGAGCCCACGGAGCATATACCCATTCAAGGGCACGAAGCACTGCCCCTTCGAGGGAACAATGCACTACCCCTTCGAGGCCACGAAACAACCCCTTCAAGGCCCAAAGACCTCTTCGAGGCCCAAAGACCCCTTCGAGGCCCCAAGACCCCTTCGAGGGCACGATCCATGCCCCTTCGAGGCCACAAGGCACAGCCCCTTTGAGGCCACAAGGCACAGCCCCTTTGAGGCCACAAGGCACAGCCCCTTTGAGGCCACAAGGCACAGCCCCTTTGAGGCCACAAGGCACAGCCCCTTCGAGGCCACAAGACCCCTACGAGACTACGAGGCACTACCCGCTCCGAGCCCACGAGTCACTACACCTTCGAGGGCACGAAACAAAACCCCTTCGAGCCCATGAGGCACTACCCCTTCAAGGCCACGGTGCACTACCCCTTCGAGGCCACCACCCCTTCGAGCCCAGAATGAACAACTCCTTGGAGCCAAGAATAAAAAAAACCCCTTCAAGCCCACGAGGCACTACCCCTTCGAGACACTACCCCTTCGAGCACACGAGACATAACCCCTTCGAGCCCACGAAGCATATACCCATTCGAGGGCACGAAGCACTGCCCCTTCGAGGGAATGATGCCCTACCCCTACGAGGCCACGAAACAACCCCTTCGAGGCCTTCGAGGACACAAAACCCCTTCGAGGCCACGATGCACTGCCCCTTCGAGGTCACGGTACTATCCCTTCGAGCCCACGAAGAATATACCCATTCGAGGGCACGAACCACTGCCCCTTCGAGGCCACAAAACAACCCCTTCGAGGCCACAAGACCCCTTCGAGGCCATAAGACTGTTTCGAGGCCACGATGCACTTCCCTTTCGAGGAAACAAGACCCATTCGAGGGCACACTACCCCTTCGAGGAAACGATGCACTACCCCTTCGAGGCCAGGAAACAACCCCTTCGAGGCCACAAGACCCATTCGAGCGCACGAGACACTACCCCCTTGGAGCCCACGAGTCACTACCCCTTCGAGGGCACGAGACAAAACCCTTTGAGCCCAACGAGGCACTACCCCTTCGAAGCCACGGTGCACTACCCCTTTGAGGGCACGATGCACAGCCCCTTCGAGGCCACAAGACCCCTTCGAGGGCACGATGCACAGCCCCTTCGAGGGCACAAGACCCCTTCGAGGCCATAAGACCCCTTTAAGGCCACAAGACCCCTTCGAGGCCACGATTCACTGCCCCTTCGAGGTCACGGTACTACCCCTTCGAGGCCACGAGCCACCACCCCTTGGAGCCTAGAATGAACAACTCCTTGGAGCCAAGAATAAAAAATCCCTTCTAGTCCACGAGGCCATGAGACAAAACCCCTTCGACGACACCATTCACTGCCCCTTCGAGGCCACGAGACCCATTCGAGCGCACGAGACACTACCCCCTTTGACCCCATGAGACACAGCCCCTTCCATCCCACGAAGCATATATCCATTCGAGGGCACGAAGCACTGCCCCTTCGAGGGAACGATGGACTACCCCTTCGAGGCCTCGAAACAACCCCTTCGAGGGCATGTGACACTACCCCTTCGAGACCACGATGCACAACCCATTCGAGGCCACGACACTACCCTTTCGAGTCCACGACAGAACCTCTTCAAGGTCACGGTACTACCCCTTGGAGGCCACGAACCACCACCCCTTCAAGCCCACGAGGAACTACCCATTCGAGGCCTCGAGATAAAACCCCTTCGATGACACAATTGACTGCCCCTTTGAGGCCACGAAGAACAACCCCTTATTGGCCACAAGACCCATTCAAGCGCACGAGACACTACCCCATTCAAGCCCAAGAGGAACTACCCCTTCGAGGGCACATTCACTACCCCTTCAAGGGCATGATGCACTGCTCCTTCGAGCTCACGGTACTACACCTTCGAGGCCACGAGCCACCACCCCTTCGAGCCCATAATGAACAACTCCTTGAAGCCAAGAATAAAAAAACCCCTTGGACCCCGCGAGGCACTACCCCTTCGAGGCCACAAGACCCATTCGAGCGCACGAAACAACCCCTTCGAGGGCATGCGACAATACCCCTTCGACACCATGATGCACAACCCCTTCGAGGCCACGACACTACCCCTTTGAGTCCACGACACTACCTCTTCGAGGCCACGGTACTACCCCTTTGAGGCCACGACACTACCCCTTCGAATCCACCACACTACCCCTTCGAGGCCACGAGCCACCACCCCTTCGAACCCAGAATGAACAACTCCTTGGAGCCGAGAATAAAAAACTCCTTTGAGCCCACAAAGCACTACCCCTTTGAGGGCACGAGACAAAACCCCTTCGATGACACCATTCACTACCCCTTCGAGGCCACAAGACCCATTAGAGTGCCACGAGACACTACCCCTTTCGAGGTCACAAGGCACTTCCCCTTCGAGGGCACGATGCACTTCCCCTTTGAGGTCACGCGATTAGACCCCTTCTAGGCCACGAGCCATCACCCCTTCGATCCCACGAGGCACTACTACTTCGAGGACACGAGACACTACCCCTTTGAGAACATGAGGACCTGCCCCTTCGAGGCTACAAAACGACCCCATCGAGTCCACGGCCCTTCGAGACCACGAGATAAGACCCCTTCGAGGGCAACAGACAAGACCCCTTCGAGCCCATAAGCCACCACCCCTTCGAGCCCAGAATGAACAACTCCTTCAAAGGCACGATGCACTACCCCATTGAGGGCATGAGGCACTACCCCTTCGAAGCCACGATGCACTACACCTTCAACGCGACGACACTACTCCTTCGAGGGCACAATGCACTGCCCGTTCGAGGTCACGAGATAAGACCCCTTCGAGATCACGAGGCACTACCACTTCGAGCCCACGAGGGATGGAGTCTTAGTCCTTGAAGGGGTCCGGCTCACAGCCTCAAAGGGATGGAGTCTTCAGTCCTCGAAGGGGTCTAGCTCTCAGCCGTCGAAGAGATGGGTTCTCAACCCTCGAAGGGGTCCAGCTCTCAGCCCTCGAAGGGATCTAGCTCTCAACCCTCGAAGGGATGGACTCTTCTATCCTCGAAGGGGTCCAGATCTCAACCCTCGAAGGGATGGACTCTTCTATCCTCGAAGGGGTCCAGCTCTCAGCCCTAAAAGGGATGGACTTTCAGTCGTTGAGGGGGTCCAGCTCTCAACCTCGAAGGGGGTCTAGCTCTCATCCCTCGGAGGGGTACATTTATAGCTTCAATTACAACTCTTTTAACATTTTTATACAATTTCTATAATTTTTTTATCAAAATCACCACGCGTGCAACGCGCGTGTAGCCACACTAGTCTATCATCAAATGATATTAGGACCTAGGTTATACACGACCTATTTATTGGGCATACAATTTAATGGATAGTATACTTCGAGAAGGTGATCAATCGTATAATTAATTTCACACCTATCAATGGTTTGAGAAATTAATCTGCATTCAAATTCAAATGTACATTTAAATTCACGTCTCAATTCACGAATAAACGGCATTGAAAATGTACCCAAAAAAATTACCTTTCCCAAATTTACTTTGAATGAAATAGCATTTAATATTTCTAAATCAACCATGTGAATCAACTGCCCTCAAATCACAATATATTAAAAACATGGTCATAAAAAAAATTCTAAATTCATCATCTATGTTTTTTTTATATAGGAGACGTGTAATTAATTGGCAAAGTCTTGGGAACGACCATCTTTCTATATTATAAAAAGACGAGATTTAATTATAATAATAAAAACTAAAAGATCTTACTTGCAATATTAATAATTCATTATGCAACATGTATTAGTTATGAAGTTTATAACCCCGATTCATTCAACCTGAAACACTTTAATCTTTGTAGTTATATGGCGTAGGGCAAGAGGGTGTTTTAATAGACGGACTCTAATCAATTTCACACTATCAATGGTTTGAGAAACTAATCAATTCTGCATTCAAATTCAAAAGTACATTTAAATTCACCGTCTCAATCCACAAATAAACAACATCATTGAAAATGTAAAAAAACTTTACCTTTCCCAAATTAACTTTGAATAAAATAACATTTAATTTTTCTAAATCGACCGGTTGAATCAACTGCCTGAAATCACAATTTTTATTTTTAAATCCACCACCTTAACCACTCAATTTATAAAAAATTATGTTGATAAATTCAATAACTTAATTTACAAAAACTATATCAGTCAAAAATATATATAAACTCAACAGAACTCACGAAAATATTGAATATGTTATTAACGTTTTTACTAAACAACATCATTGAAACTATTATACCAACTTTACCTTCCCCAAATTCTTTAGAATCAACCCTTTATCTTCCTTAAATTTATTTTGGTTGAATCCCAATTCATATTTGGAAATTTACATTTAAATCCACTACCTCAATTTATGAAAAACATTGTCATTAAAAAATTAATAAATTGACTCTGTAACTGAAAACATGCACAGAAATATTGATGCAACAAGACGTGATCGTTTATGTGTTTTTATTAACGGTAAACCATCAATCTGATTATAATAAATAACGAATAGATTAAAATATTCTTTCAGATCAGATTGGGAAAGACGATAAATTAGAGCGTGAAAAGGTAATGGTAAATGATAAATTAGAGCTTGGAAAGGTAATCGCAATACTCCCTTCGTCCCAACTTAAACTGCATACTTCATAAAACGTCACTATTCATTTTCTAACTTTGACCACATATTTAAATAGACATATAAACAATAATATTATCATATGTTATATGGTTTGATTCGTCGTAACACGTAGTTTCTAAAAAGTAACTTTTTGTATGACATAATTATACGTAATTAAACATATTAACGATTAGACAAGTTACTTGATCAGCGTAAAATTCTCTCTCATACCATTTCATTTGGGACGGAGGGTGAATATATTTCACACTTATCAATGGTGATGGTAGATTTCAATTCTACATTTAAATAAATGATTCATCAAAAACGATGTCATTGAAAATATTATAAAATTTTCATCTTTCCCAAATTTATTTAAAATAGAATCATAATTCTTTTTAAATACACATCTAAATTCTAAAACTAAAAACTTTACTTTCTTCAAATTTAGTGAGGCTTTAAACAATGGCAAAGTTTTGTGGAAAACAGTCTTTCTATTTGCTTATGTTGAGGCTTTAATCAATGGCAAAGTTTTGGGGAAAACGGTCTTTCTATATGGAAAGACGGGTATAATTAGACTCTTAATCAATATATATACGAATACATATTTTCAAATTCACATATATATTTAGAGTCCTACGGTATTTCCATAAGCCATGGAAAGATGAAAGTTTAAAATACGAATGAGAAGAAATGGAGCAGATGAAAGTTTAAAATACGAATGAGAAGAAATGAAGCTAAAATTTTTGGATGGTATGAATAGGGTTATAAATTTTATAACTATTCCACGTTGCATAATAAATTTTAGTATTACAATTAAAATATTTTTACCTTTTATAATTCTATTTAAACTCCGTTCTAGGGAAGGAAAGACGTCTTTCCCAATACTTTGTCCTAAATTCAACGCCTACATCCACGAAAAATATCATAATGGGTAATTCATCATCTAATTGAAAACATGCATATAATTTATTTATTTTTTTAATGTTAGATGATTATGTGTGGAGTATCAATTGAAAATATCTTTGCTACACTCATGGAAAACGATAAATTCTACTAAATATTTTGAAAAGGTAAAATCTACTGTGCATTCAAATTTTTAAAAAACGATATCGTGGAAAATAATATTAAAAAATTACTTTTCCCAAGTTTTGTTTAGAGTGAAAATAACAATTCATACTTTTAAATCCAGGAAATTACCATTCATATCTTTAAAGCCACATATAAATTTAAATGTACCATCTCAACTTTGAACTTCAACATATAGATTTCGAGTGAAATCACAATTCATCTTTTTAATTTATTTCCACAATAAATCCACCACCTAAATTTATGAAAAACATTATTATAAAAATATTTGTAAATTCTTCTTGTCTTTTTTTTTTTTTTGAACAAAACAAATACTTTTTTTTTAAACCATCCAAAGATGGGGGAAATTATATTAGGCCTTCCCAAGCCGTGTAATAAACAGAAACTTAAAACAGAAAGAAAAAGATGAAGCCATGACTTAGTTGAGATATACAAGAGTGAGCCATAAGCTCTTGAAGCAACATTGTTGCTTCCAAAATAATGTAGGGTAAGTAGTTAATAGTTAGAGGATTACAAAAACTATTAGTCTATTGGAGAAGATCTTCGAACTTTTTAGTGAATCGTAATAACGAAACACAAGGCAGTCAAAAGCACTCCAAATAGACTAAAGAGCTTATCCTCTACTAGTAGAAAAAGCCATCAGTATACAGCAAATGATCCAGCAAGTGAAGCCATCAGCAAGTGAAGTCCTTCGATCCGTATGCCATCCAGTGCATTGTACACAGCAGTTTGATGCAGTTTCAACCTACAAATAACAGTTCAAATCAGTAGCATCCATTCATTGTACCATTCTTAATGAAGGTGTACCTATCTGATCTAGCCTAATTAAACCTTGAATAGTATTGGAGAGCATTTGAAATCTAAACAGGGTACTGGTCTGAGCTCTGAGACAAGCTTTTGCAAGTGAATCAGCAACCAGATTTGCTTGTCTCTGAATATGCACTAGGTTGATATCACTCAGAAGTTGGTGAATATCATCAGCTAACTGGAACAATTTCCAGTGTGCATTTAGGGGATCAAGAACAAATTGAACTGCATTTAGACAATCTGATTCCATGTAAACAGGTGAAGAGTATCCTGCACACTTATCTAAAGCAAACTGAATTGCTTTCAGCTCAGCTTCCAGAGGGGAATTGGCCTGTGTATATTTAGTATGAGCAGCTATGGAACTACCCCTATTATCTCTGATAATCATACCAAGTCCACACATGTTAGAATGACAACACCATGCAACATCAACATTAATTTTGTAACTCCTACATGGCTTTGTCCAAGCAATTTTGAAAATTTTAGGCTTTGGAGTAGATTTGATCAGAGGTAAAAAGGAGTGTTCAGCAATGCTTAAATCAATAGTAGAGGCTATAAAAATAGGTTTAGCACTAAAAGTGTAGAAAATTTGATCCCTTGTTTGAGTGAGTACTAAACCTGTTAATGGCATGGCAGAGTCATATGAACATTTATTCCTCATTTTCCACAGGTTCTAACATGTTATTAAGGAAGCAGTTCAAATAATTATTGAATGCAAAGAACTCAAACCAGGATAAGTGAGATAGCATGATAGTCTTTCCCATATAGATGGGAAAGATCTGTCCCTGATTCCCATGAATTGATGGACATTTTTCCAAACTTGCACAGCAAAAATGCAGGAATTAAAGAAGTGATCCAGAGAGTCCTCATGATTATTACACATACAACATTTGGAAGGCAAACAAAATCTCATTTTTCGCAGGACATTATCAAAAGGTAGATATGAGTTAATCAATTTCCACATGAAAACAAAAAAAAATTTCTCAATTCTAGAACTCCAAAGATGTTGAATAGAAGCAATAGTACCTCTCTGGGTTCTGAGCAAGAGATAAGTGGATTTAAATGAGAACTCACCCCTGATTCCAGGTTTCCATATGAGCCTATCATCTCTGTGTATTGAGAGCTTTGCTTCCTGTAAAAGAGAGATAGCATAAGAGGGTAGAACAGGAGAAATTTTTTGAAGCAAACTTGATTTATTTGAGATGAACTCTGAGACTGTACAGGCAGCAGAGATATCAACAAGGTTTTGATCACAGAGATACATAATGGGACCTATATCTAACCAATTCGATGTCCAGAAATTGCAGTCACCTCTACCAACTATCACTCTAGAATTAGATTCTGCCCAAGCATTAACGGAACAAATCCTCTTCCAGTTAGGAGAAGACCTAGAAGAGGGTGGCAGTGACGCAACAAGACGAGTCCACAAAGCCTCACAGCCTTTTGATATTTCCACCATAGCTTAACTGAGCATGTATTTATTATGGTGGTTATTGATCTAAAACCTAGACCGTTTTGATTAATGGGAAAGCAAAGAGCATCCCATTTCCTCCATGTTCTTTTAGGTTTTAGATCATTAGACCCCCAAAAAAATCTGCTGAGTTTTTTTTCTATGACAGAAATGATCTCTTTGCTAGGTTTTAGAACTGACCATATATGCTGAGGAATAGAATAGATGCATGACTGTATGAGTGTGATTTTTCCCCCAGTAGAGAGCCACTTATTTTTCCAGCTACCTATCCTACTATCTATCTGTTCAAGTAATGGTTGAAATTTTTTTTTGTGCAATCCCAGTAAAAATAGGAACTCCCAGATATGTAAAAGGAAAACTCCCAATTTTCATACCCAGAATCCTCTTTATATTGTTAACTGTGTGAACAGAGGCATGTTTTTCAATGAAGATGTCACTTTTACTGTAATTTATCTTTTGACCAGTAACATGTTCAAATTTGGACAGAAAAGCTTTAAATCTAATCAATGTCTGATTACCAGCTTTTAAAAAAACCACGGTGTCATCTGCATAAGATAAATGTGAGATTTGGAGAGAATTACCTGGAAGGTCATAGTATGCCAACTTACCATTCTGAAAAATAAAAGCTAAACTCCTGGTAAATGCCTCAGAAAAAATGTTAAATAGAAAAGGAGAGAGGGGGTCATCCTGTTTGATACCCCTTGTAGATTGAAAAAATCCAACAGGCTTACCATTTATTAAAATAGAGAACCATGCCTGTGATAGGTTCTTCATAATGGAAAAAATGAATTTAGCATGAAATCCAAATTTAGCAAGGACACAATTTAGAAAAGACCACTTAACTCTATCAAAAGCCTTCTTAAGATCTAATTTGACAATGCAATTGGGGTCTCTTTGCTTCCTGTTCAGAAACCTTACCATTTCCTGAAGGTAGATGACATTATCTGAGATGTCTCTACCTTTAAGGAAAGCTGTTTGGTGTGGAGAAATGAGTTTGGGCATTAGAGGTTTAATTCTTTCCATTAAAACTTTGGAACATATTTTGTTAACTACATTGGAAAGACTTATTGGCCTATATTCATCAAAAGAAATAGGGGCATTGTTTTTAGGAATAATTGCAATCCAGGTACTACTAATACCCCTAGGAATGCTGTTCCCAGCAAGAAAATCATGGGCTGCAGAAAGTAAATCATTAGCAATTATGTCCCAAGATTTAATGTAAAACTTAGCTGTGAATCCATCTGGCCCAGGGCTACTATTCTTATTAAGACTAAGAACAATATCCCTGAGTTTAGACAATGAAACAGGTTGCAGGAGTCTATCATTATCCTCTTGAGTGATCAATTTAGGTATCTGACTCAAGAAATGAGACTGGAAAAGACTGCTATCGGGGAAGATATCATCTGTTAAGAGATCCTGGTAATAGTGAATGGCTTCATTCTCAATGTCCTGTATATTATCTAGCCACTGACCATTACTACTCTTAATTTTTGTGATCTTTAGTCTACATTTTCTTTCCTTAATAGAGTTATGGAAAAAACTAGTGTTATTGTCCCCTTCCTTTAGCCATTTAACCTTGGTTTTGTGTTTCCAAAAGCTTTTCTGTTCTGCTAGAGCCCTAACCACCTTAGCCTTTGCTTCTTTAAGTTTAACCAGATTATGAACAGAAGCATTAAAGTTATATATATGTTCCTGAGCTTCTCGAGCAGTTTTAGCATGCACAACATTATCATTTATGTTGCCAAAATGTTCCTTATTCCAGATTTTGAGCTCTTTTTTCAATCTTATGAGTTTAAGAAAGAAACCAAGCATTCCTGATTTATTAGGAGGAAGATCCCAGTTTTGTTTAATTACATCACTGAAATCTTTCCTTTTATACCAGGTGTTCAAAAATCTAAATGGCCTAGGGTTAGATGGGATATCACTACCAATAGTAAGAAGCATAGGGTTATGATCTGAAGAAATCCTATTCAAAATGTGAACAGAAGAGGCAGGAAAAGTAGATGACCAAGAAGGAGTACAGAGACCTCTATCTAATCTTTGGACAGTAGGGTTCCTTAGCCTCTTATTACTCCAACTAAATAAGTTACCCACTGTATTAATTTCTTCCAAAGCCATTACATTAATAAACTCATTAAAGTCCCTCATACTACCAATTTTGGGAGTAGATGGACCTTTATATTCATTTATAGATGTAATGGCATTGAAATCTCCAATGAAAATAGAATCTGAGTGAGTAATGGACTTAAGATCAGACCAAAGATTTTTCCTACCATTTCTAGTTCTGAGGCCAAACACAAAGAAAGCATCCATGCTTTTGTTCAATGTGAGACTATTCAATGTAACAGCTAAGAATTGCAAATTGTCACATTTAACTGTTAAAGATATGCTAGAATTCCAAAAGAGCCAGATCTGGCCATTAGTTGCATACATACAATTGTCATAATGTAACAGTTGTCTATAAGAATCACATTGCATGTTGTCATGTTTAGGCTCAATTAAACAGATAAGCTCAAAACTGTGCCTATTGATCAAGTTATGAAGTCTTAGCATAGAAGTATCCATTCCCCTAAGATTCCATACCAGAAATTTAATCTTAAGTGTTGTGTTATTCATAGGGAAACATTATTAGAGCTTTTTGATCTAGTCATGATAGTATTTAACTGAGTTAAATATGTCTCATTACTATGATTAGTTACTTTTTCTGATTGTTTACCTTTTTTCAGCTTGCTTGGTTTGGAGTGTAAGATAGTAGAGCTTACCTGACTTACATGATTAGCACTATTTTCTGTATCATTGGCAGAAGATGCTTCCAGGTGTTCAGTTAAAACCTTCGGGGACTCTACTATAGAAGGATCAGATGTAACAGAAAACTCTGGGACCTCAGCAATGATTGGGAATCTGTTTTGCCTGTGTTTCTGCTGAGAGAAAATAAAATTTTTAGCAGCAATAATGGTATTAAAAGGTGAGAAAGACTTACCCCGTTTGCTAGGAATATCATCCTTAGCAAAACCTTTCTTTGTGTTGAGATTTGGTGGAGCAGATAGAGAGTGCTTGGACAGATGTGCTGAGATTTGGGGGTTTGAGGAATGCTGTTGGGGGTTAAAAAAGCTGAGGGGTTCATTATCTAATTGGGTGAGGTTGATGGCCTTACTAGGAGACTGAAGTTGAGAGTTTGTGTACTCTGCAGTATCATCTTGGATCACCTTAAGATGTTCAGCATTAGCATCATCAGAATCCTGGTCAACATCAATATCCTGATTAGGAACCTTAAACTGATCATCAGAATCAGAATCTTGCCCAGCAGCATCAGTATCCTGAATCTGATCAGCATCAGCAAACTCCTGCTCACCAACAAGGTTATCTTCAGTAAAAGCCTTTTTCTCAGGAAGCTTATCCTCCACCACATAAGGAGACTCAGAAGCCCCTACTTCTTCGACATTTATAACTGAAACAACCTGCTGCTTTGGAACATATTTGAAGGTCTGTGAGGACAGAGTTTTGAGTTTCTCTGTAGCTGAAACACCAGAACCCCCAGCCTTATTGTTATCATCATGAACTAGGCTTACAACATCATTAACTTGACCTCAGAACCCCTTTGTTGATTCCTAGTTTGAAGTACTGCCTTTCCATCCCCTGAATCCATATGGCTAGGGTTAAATTTATCCATCTTATGGGTCCTTGATCTCTTAAGTTCTGGATGCAAATAAATGCAATGGTTATCATCATGTCCTATAGATTTGCAGTGGTGACAGTATAGAGGAAGTTCCTCAAATTCTAGGGGTAATTTAACCACATTATACTCTATTCCATCCTCCTCTATACCCACTCTAATGAATGATGGCTGCTTTTTTTTCAAGTCTATTTCAACACACATCTTAACTGCTGAAGGTCTAGAGAGAGCAGCAGTAGCAGCATCCATTTTAATGTAATTCCCTATTTGATTTCCGATAGATTCTAACATAGCAGTATTATAGAAGAAAACTGGGACATAGGGGATAGTAACCCATACCGAGACTATGGAAGATTCTGCCTCAGGGGAGAAATCAGTAGTCCATTTGAGAACCTTCATTGGGGCATGATTGAATATCCATTGACCTTTGAGCCAGAGCCTCTGTTAATCCTCCTTGTCTTGAAACCGAATTAGCACATGTCTGAAATCGATAGATCCAAGTTGAAATTTACCTTTGAATCCCACAGAGTTGAAAGCATCATTGAGGGCAGTCATCGGTGGCTTGCCTCTTGCGAACTTACCAACCAGGGCATTTTGGTAGTGAGAAGCCAAAGTTCCAGCGTCTTTGCGGGTTACCAAGCAAGCTATATCTCCCTTGTAATGGGTTTTTGGCACAATTTCCGGGTTAGAGGGAAGGGAGACATTTAGAGGTGGTGGTCGGTTACCTAAAGCCTGAAGAAAAGATTTGCCCCCCGCGTTGCCACCGCGGCCAGACGGAGGAGCCGCCATAACAGGAAAGAAAAATACCCGTTTATGACCGTTATCAGATAAGGAAAGAGGTAGAAAAAAATGAAAACGGTACCGTTTTGGCTAGTGCGTGAATCGCACCTTTGATCGCACACACTTACACACTTAATCGCACACACTTTTTGATGATAAATTCTTCTTGTCATAACAAACAGCATTGATAGAACTCATATATTTTTTATATATTTAATGTTTATTTATATGTATGAAATGTTAATGCTTTCGAGTATGTGCTTTTTATCGCTAACCATCTCTTCCAAGTATTAGTACATAAAAAATAGGTTGAAAAACATTATTCAATATAATCTATGGTATATTTAGTTTCACATGCATTAATGGATTGATGAGGTAATCAATTTTACATTCAATTCTCCATTTAAACCCATCGTGATATGAATTTCCTTGCGAAAATTTGGATTTACGAAAATAATATCTTTGATCTAGTGAAGGGATCTGCAAACCCTCACCATCTCGCACGAAATTCAAGTATCTAGTCCCTCAGGGTACACCTAATCTCGACTTGCTCTCTAACTAGCCATCAGGATCAGATTACAAGGTTTATTGATACTTAACTAGCTCTCGGGTTATGCAACAATGGAATAGCTTGCAAGCAAAGAGTATGAACTCAAAAGGTTGTATATTTGATTGATAAATGTGTGTTAAATTCGTCCATAAGGCCTCCCTATTTATAGGGTTACAATCTTGCCCTAAACCCTAATCACAAATGGGAACTAAATCGACTTATGACAGCTTTAAGAAGCTAAAACTATATCTAACTAAAATACCTAAAATAAATGGTAATCTAAGGTAATCTGATTAAATTATTCAAGATGCAACCTTGAAGAATATTATCATATCTAATCTTACCAAATCTAATTCTAATTATAATAAAATTGAATATACTAAACCCTAATGGACTGTATTTCAAAATTCAGCTCTTCAAAGCCCACATGGCTGAACTGTCAGTCCATAAACCCAAAATGAAATAATTTTACAATATTTTACAGTGATCACACTACCTCATTAAAAATCTAGTGGGGAAAAAAGTATAGTGTTCTTCATGATGTCTTAAGTTCGTCGACAATCTTGAATAATGAATCCAAGATGTCGATGGTGAGTCCTTCAATTCTTCATCATAAAGTTGATCCATCAAAGAACTTAAAGCACATCAAAGCATTTGATATTCGTATCATTCACTCTTGGATCAAAAAGTTTCGTCCTCCAAACGAGAAGAATATAACCTATAAAGACATTCTTGAATTCCTGTAACAACTTAACAAACCGTGAAAATGTATTGACAGTAATACCTTCTTTGGAATAGTAACTTTTTTTAAAGGACATTATAAGAACAGAAGAATGATTAGTCAAAGATCGATTCACATCTCATATTGAAGCATAAAATGATTTACCAGAGTCAGTAGATAGTTCATGCCTCATCATATAAATAGAAAGTAAAGGACTAAGATGTGAAGACAAGACTTTATGTGACTTTTCAAAATCATTCTGCAACTTACCTATTTTACCTACCTTAGGATCGACTTGGAACTTATCTATGGCAACGTTTACTGTCATTTTGGTGGAATTGACACTATTTTGGTCAAAATTACTTGCTCCTTATGGGGAAGTAATTTTGGCAACATCTGTGGAATACGCCTCAAAAATATCTTATGTTTCAGGACATTTCTCACCTCTGTCAATGATGATGATTTCATCATCTATTTTTTCTTCTTCGGTGTCATTCCGTGTAGGCATATCATCATCTTCCTCCACCTCCATTGTTGTTATCATTCGTTCATGGGGACAGTTATTATGAACATGTCCTCGTTCATTACAATGAAAACATGTAGGAGTGTTAGAAGAAATTGTATCTGATAAAGTAGAAATTGATTTACTTGTATCTTGGTTAAGTGACTGATTGGTTGTGATCATTCTTTGATTGATAGGTTCAACTGGTGGATTTGAGTAGGTTTTGGTCAAATTAATGTTTCCTCGGACACCCATGTCCGAATAGCTACCACCCCTAGTCGAATTTGGGCTTCTGAAATCAGAGACTTGCCTTTGACTGACATAGCTGAAATTAGAGCTTCCTCTGGGCCTTAATGTCGACTCAACCAACATGGCCTTGAACAATAAATCCTGAATGGAAACATAATACTGGAGCTTAACCGAAACATGGAGATTTTCTCTTAGACCTTCAATAAACCGATTCTTTATAAAGGAATCATTTTCTCTCATGCCAACTCTTCCCATAGCAAATTTAAGATCTTGCCAGTATTCATCTACACTACGGTTGCCTTGCTTCATAGTGATGAGATACAAATGTTGCTCCATCAAATATGTTCGTGGAACATGATGCAATCGAAGCTTGGTCCTCAATTTCTCCCAGGTGGAGATAGGTTTCTTTCCGGCAAGATATCTTGATTCTTTCAAATTCTCTCACCACTCTATGGCATAATGGGTGAAAGAATACTCTGCGACCTTGATCTTCTCTTTCTCACGGTAGTTGTTAAGATAAAATAGGTTCTCAATCTGCCTCTTCCAATCCAAGTAGTTCACAGGATTGTGTCGACCATCAAATCTAGGAATATCATACTTCAAACCTTTGATGTCACAAGCAGATTCAACTTGTCTTGTAGAACGAGGTGTCATTGGATTTTATAACTCATCTTGTTAGGGAAATAGAAACCCTTTCCTTGCAGGAAAAGTTATAGATGGTAGTTACCTTATAGAATTAGTTTACTTATGTAATTAGTCATAGATGGTAGTTTCTTCATAGACTTAGAATCTATTCCTATAAGATTTTGGTTTGTCGTATCTCTATATATTGTAATCATCATGATTGATGACGGGGGTCATTGATGTGATATCAATGCACCATATAGTAAATTCATTAAACTAGTATCAGTACGGACCTGTTCTCCGGGATTACTTCTGGAGGCAGACATAGTGCAAAATCAGGTACGGATCAGCAGCAGGTGTAGCAACCGGCGGCGGATCAGATCGGCGGCGGCGGATCAGATCGGTGGCGACGCATGACGGGAACGCGGCGGCGCATGTGCTTCGGGATCGGCGCTTGTAGCTTAACGCACAGACCGATCAGATCAGGAGAGGCAGCGCACGGATTACCACAGCCAAACAGTGGCGGTGGCGATTGGCGAGTGGCGGAACAAAGTAGATGGCGGGGGCACGTGGATCGACGCGTGGCTTGACAGTGGCGTTGGTGGCTCGGAAAAGGCAGCAGAATATTTTTTTAGGATTTCTGGATTTTAGACTCTGATACCATGATACATATATATATATAAATAAGACTTAATTATGGATAGGGTTACAACAAACCAAAGTCTAACAAGAATAGATTCTAAGTCTATAAAGAAACTACCATCTATAGCTAATTCCATAAGTAAACTAATTATATAAGGTAACTACCATATATAACTTTTCCTACAAGGAAAGAGTTTCTATTTCCTTAACATATCTACCTTCCTAGACAATCTCTGAAACTCGTTCCAATTCATCAGAAATGATGTCATTTAAAACGTTAGAAAAACTTTTATCTTTTTCAAATTTGTTCGGAATGAAATCAGATTTTTAAAAAATACATGAACATCTGAATCCACTCTTCAAAGTTATGTATTCTTTAAATTTATTTCAAGTATAATCACAATTTATATTTTAAATTTTTCATTAAATTATATATCTAATTTAGAAAAACATTTTTATTATCTAAACAAAACAAACATATGCGCTTTTTTTTATTTTTGAGTATATGGATGAAATGTTGATTTAACAAGACTTATGCGAGCATGTGTTTTAAGCGGTAATTATCTACACCAAATTTTAATATATTTAAATAAAATTCACGGTAACGAACAGTATAATCTATTGTGAATGTGAAGGTACATTCAAATTCAACGCATCAAATTCACACCAAAAAAAATTGTCCATTGAAAAATGTAATAAAAACGTTACCAACACCAATGTGATGTTAAATGTTATAAAAGCTTATTATCTCAACTTTGTCTTGAATGTTATCACAGTTCATATTTTAAAATGCACATTTAAATCTGTTACCTCAATTTGACCTTCTCCCGATGGAACCACAATTCATAATTTTTATTTCCACATTTAAATTTACCACCTCACCTCAATAGAAACATTGTCCTAAAAAATATTTGTAAATTCTCCCTCTCATATTGTTAAGGAATTAAAATATTCTTACCATAATTGTAGATGTAATTGTATTCTATTACATTTCCTAGCTTGTATAGGTATCATGCACTACTATATAATGTATCCTGAATTCATGAATACAAACACACAATTATTACCTTTATTTTCTACATGGTATCAGAGCCTAAAATCCTGAAATCTTAAATAGAAAAATTCCCCTGCCTTAAAATCCGAGCTCCCGCTGCCGCCGGAACACCACAAGTGCCGTCGCCGCTGCTCCACGCCACTGCAGCTGCCACGCGCCGACAATCGCTGTCAGTCAGCTCCAAATCGGTTCCGCCGCACGGCCGGAATTCACCAACCTTCACGTGCCGCCGTTAGTTCAACGCGCCGGTGTGTCCAGTCGATCCGATCTGTCGCCGGTTATTGTACCTACTGCTGATCTGTACCTGATTTTCCACTATGTCTGGCTCTGAAGAATGGACTAGTTTTGATGCATCTGAGGCTTCGAAGCTTCAGGATATGAGTGGTTATGATGTGATTGCAGCTTTACTTCAGCAGTTGCAGTTGCAATCTAGCCCTCGGACTACTTTACCTATTGGTTGTATGTCGACTGATCCTTACTTTATTTGTTCTGGCAATGGTCCAGATTTACAACTCATACCGAACATGCTGAAAGGTCAAGAAATTACATTGAATGGTCTGACGTGATTTTCCGCGCATTCCTGGCTAATAACAAGATTGGGTTCATTGATGGATCCATTACCAAACCCCAGGATGGTCATCCTGATGCTGCTGATTGGCCTGGGGTGAATGCTACCCTTGTCTGCTGGATCTTGCAAACCCTGGATCCGGTGTTGAGATCTTCTACAAACTCGTTTTCCACAGTTAAGGATCTGTGGGATGACCTGAAGGCACAATTTATTCTTGCCGATGGTATGAAGGTTTTTGCAAATGCAAGAGGCTATTCAAAGTTGCAGGCAGAACGATCAATCCATCGACATTTACTTTGCCAAACAGAAGAAGTTGTTTGCAGATTATCACTGCATGCGGCCTCCCGTAGTTTGTACCTATGAAGAGAGCAAGGCATTATGTCATTGCAATATTTCTGCGAAAGTCTTCCAAGAAAGAGAGAAGGATTTGATTAATCAATTCATCTCAGGCCTCGACGAAGGTTTTCACACCTTGCGATCACATATCATGAGCATTAATCCAATACCATCTGTCATGAAAATGTATGCCCTTGTTGCTCAGGAGGAGAATCATAGAGCTGTCATTCGAGCTCGTGAGCCTTCTTCAGACTCCATGGCTTATGATGCACGACGTCCACCACCTGCAAGTTCTTCGCCAGTTGTTCTTTCGGCATCTGACCACAAGAATCTTATTTGTACACATTATCATCGCAAGGGTCATGATAAGGATACCTGCTTCCAGATACATGGTGTACCAGAATGGTTCAAGGAGTTGAAGGAGAAAGCTGAGACCACCAAGAAACCGGCGCCAGCTTTCCGGCTGTCTGCCACCACTGCCAGTCCCGGAGGTGCTTCCGCGGCCCTCACTCTCCCACCACCGTTTGCCAGCGCAGCGATATCACCGCCCATTCTCGTGGTTGCGGCTTCCTCTGGCCGTGTCCCTGCCCGATCCAACTTTGGCCCTGCTCTGTCTGATGACCAATGGAGCACGACCATGCAGTTATTTAATCAGTTTAATTCTCTTGCTGACAATGAGTCTGGTAAGTCTACTTTACCATGGATACTTGATTCGGGAGCCTCATATGACATGACTAGTGACAAAGGTTCTCTTACTGATCTTACTACTACCATTGATATTGTGAATGTTATTCTACCTGATGGCTCTGTGTCATCCACCATTGGTTCATTTCATTTTTTGACTATAGTAGATGATTATTCCCGAGCTGTTTGGGTTTATTTGTTAGTAGCTAAATCTGAAGTAGCTTCTAGATTTTTAGAATTTAGTGCCTTAGTGAAGAACCAGTGGGGCCGAACAATTCAACGAGTTTAGGCTGATAACGACACTGAATTTTTGCCCCTGTAATCTCACTTTATTGCATATGGGATCATCATTGAGACATTTATGGTTGATACACCGCAGAAGAATGGTCGAGTTGAAAGAAAGCATCACCATTTACTCAATGTGGCATGCGCTTTGCGATTCTAAGCCAGTCTTCCTATTGAATTTTGGGGAGAATGTATTCTTACTGCTGCTTACCTGATTAACCGAACACTGACACAGCATCTCAATGGTCGCACTCCCTTTGAGTTGCTCTATGGGCAAGCTCAGAATTACTCATCATTAAGAGTTTTTGGATGCTTGTGTTGTGCTGCTCATGTTCCCCGATATCGTGACAAGTTTGCATCAAGAAGTTGGCGGTGTCTGTTTCTTGGTTATCCTGCCAGAAAGAAAGGCTATCGGCTTTTTGACTTGGAATCACGTGTGATCTTTACCAGTCGGGATGCCAATTTCTTTGAAGACCAGTTCCTGTATCTGCAACTCCGACATCTGCTTCTTCCGACGAACTCGGCATCGCCACCACATCACCGCCGGTTTCCTCCTCCTTGCTGCCGGAGTCGCACAAAAATTTTAATTCGCCAGTCGTTGCCAATCCTTCGCCGCTGGCCCACCGTCGTCCGCCGACAGTCAGCCGCTACTGCCTGATGCTGGTTCATCACTGCCATCCACCGCCGGTCGTATGCCACCATCCACTGCCGGCTGTATGCCACCGTCCACCACCGACCGTACGCTACCGTCCGCTGCCTGCCAGCTGCCGCCGTCCACCGCCAGCCAACCACCACCGGTCGTACGCCGCCATCCACCGCCGGTCGTATGTTGCCGTGCGCCGTCGACCAGTATGCTTATTGGCTTCCCAGCATGCTCATTGGCGAGCCTCTATGACAGAAGAACTTACTGTACTAAAGCGCAATTAGACATGGATTTTGGCTCCTCTGCCTTTAAATAAAAATGCCATTGGGTGCAAATGGGATACCGGACAAATTTCCAGTCTGATGGTACTATTGAACGTCATAAGGCGAGCCTAGTGGTTCTTGGGAATCGCCAGGTGGAAGGAATTGATTATACTAAGACTTTTGCTCCAGTTGCGAAGATGAGTTATGTTCGTTTATTCATGTCTGTTGCAGTTATTCGTGGTTGGGAACTATATCAGATAGATGTCCACAATGCTTTCCTGCATGGTGATTTGCATGAGGAGGTGTTTATGCGACCCCCGCCTGGCTATGTTGTGCCCCATGGACAGGTTTTTCGCCTTCAGAAATCTCTTTATGGTCTTCGTCCGGCTCCTAGAAATTGGTTTGCTAAATTGGCTCAGGCTTTATGAGCATTTGTATTTGTTCAGAGTGAGGCCGATTACTCTCTATTTCTCTTTTCTCGTGGATCAGTTTCTTTACATGTTCTGGTTTACGTGGATGATTTGGTTATACCTGGTAGTTCTTCTTCGCTCATCTCTGAGTTCAAAAAATACTTGAATTCCTGTTTCCATATGAAAGATCTTGGTCTACTTAAGTATTTTTTGGGTATGGAGATTGCTAGAAAACCGAAGGGGATGTTTCTTTTGCAAAGGAAATATGCTTTGGACATTTTATCAGATACTGGTTTATCTGCCTCTATACCTAATGGCTTTTCGATGGAGCAACAACATGATTTGGCACGTGTTGAAGGTCCAGCCTACCATGACCCGGGGCAGTATCGATGCTTGGTTGGGCGTCTGATATGCATGACTATTACTCACCCTGAACTTAGTTATTCAGTCGATACTCTTGCGTAATTCATGAAGTCTCTTTGTGTTCCTCACTAGCAAGCTTATGTTTGTGTGTTGCACTACCTGAAGAGTCATCATGGTTAAGGTTTATTTCTATCTTCTCGTAGTACGTTGCAATTGACTGCTTATTGTGATTCGAATTGGGCTGCATGCCTGATTACTAGGCATTCTCTTTCTGGTTAGTTTGTACTGATTGGCGATTCTCCGATTTCTTGGAAGACTAAGAAGCAACCTACTGTTTCTCGGTCTTTTGCTGAAACGGAGTATCGTGCTATGACGGCTACCTGCTGTAAGTTGTTATGGCTTAAGTCTTTACTGAATGACTTAGAGGTTCTGCACTTCTCTAGTATGCGATTGTTTTGTGACAGTCAATCCGCTCTTCATATTGCGGAAAATCCAGTTTTTCATGAACGCACAAAGCACATTGAAGTCGATTGTCATTTTGTCTAGGATCTTGTTCAATCTGGCACAATTTTTACTCAACATATCCGTACGACAGACCAACCTGCGGATTTGTTCACTAAATCTCTCAGACGTAACCAATTTCATTCTTTGCTTGGCAAGTTGGGCATTTCCGATCCCCATGCTCTAACTTGAGGAGGAGTGTTAAGGAATTAGAATATTCTTACCATAATTGTAGATGTAATTGTATTCTATTACCTTTTCCTACCTTGTATAGGTATCATGTACTACTATATAATGTATCCTGAATTCATGAATACAGACACACAATTATTACCTTTATTTCCTACAGATATGCATACAACATGTTGTGTTGTTTTATGTTTATTTGTGAATGTTGATGCAAGAGGTGACGAAGTATGTGTTTTTCGACGGTGAACCCTCTACTTCAAATTTTAATATATTTAAAATATATTTAAAAAACATTTTTGCTATAATCGATGGTATACTTCGATTGGTAATCAATCGTGAAATTAGTTTCACACTTATCAATAAATTCTACGTTCAAATTTACATTTAAAATCACCACCTCAATCACGGAAAAACAATTTTATTAAAATCATAATAAAAATTTTACCTTCTCCAAATTTGTTTTTAAATAGAATCCCATGTCATTTTTAAAAAAAAACGACTTTAAATAAACCGCCTCAAATCACAATTCATATATTTTATCCCTTCAATTCATAAAAAAACATGGTCATAAAATTAACTGTAAATTCATTCCCCACATAATCCATGTTTTTTTATATAATATTTATTTTTACACATATATGAAATATTAATGCAACGTGTACGGGTACGTGATCTTCAACAATCAACCATCCAATACAAATTATAATATATTATTATTATGTTCAAATTTTTCTTTGCTATAATGGATGGTATGAGAAGGTGATCAATTCTACGTTCAAATACATATTTAAATCCCTGCCTACAACATGACATGTTACCAAAGTTTACCTTTCTCAAATTTGTTTTACAATTAATTACCATTTGTATTTTCAAAATCATGATGGGTAGACGGGAAATGAAGGTTGGAAAAAAAGAGGGAGTAGACAGTAGAGTTTGATGGGAGAGGATGAGAGGATTAATTATCCATGCTTCTTTGTTCGGGCTTTGCTTGGTCTCAGGTTTATGTTCGTGAAAGAATGATTTTGTATAATGATTATGATATTACGGAAAGAAATAAATAGAATATAATAAGAAAAGCAAGTGTTAGTGGAACTCATTCACAGCAACTAAGTCATAAACCCTCCCGCCACCGTGGACGACAATCTGAAAATGTCCGCCACCTCCGTCACCGTGGAAGGCGGTGGGAAAAGGATTCAAAACTTTGACGACTTCGTGAAAGTTCACGGATTGCTTATCGCAGCCTCTGGAATCCCCCACTCACTCCACCGTACACTCTTCGAGAAGCTCTCCAATGAGACCTTCGACGCCGGCGAGTTCTTCCAAATTGAGCCCATAGACGAAGTCTCCGGCCGACAGAGACGGCTGACGCTCACGTCGGAGTTCATGGCCAAGGAGTCCAATCTTTTTCTCGTCGACCACGCGTGGACTTTTCGCCTCTCTGATGCTTACAAGCAGCTGCAGGAGGTTCAGGGGCTCGCGGAAAGAATGGCCGCATTGATGTGTGTGGATGGTGGTGGAGCTGAGGATGAAAATGAAGCGAAATTGAGTGCTGAGGAGATTGTAGAGAGTGAATTACGCCAAGTGAAAGAGGGTCGTGTTGATTCTATAAGATGGTTGGAGCTCGATGAACTCGATATAGATGATTCCTTGCTTGATTCTCTTGATTTACCTGGTAGATTTCCTAATTTACTTGCGCTGAGCCTGTGTGGGAACAGACTCGAGGATGTGGAATTAGTTTTAAAAGAAGTTGCACAGCTGAAACACCTTAAAGCTGTCTGGCTGAAGGACAATCCAGTTATAGAGAGTGGAGGGAATCGTTTGGCTGATGCTATTCTTCGTAGTTGTCCGGAGCTGGAAATTTATAATTCACAGTTCACGGCTAGCTATGGAAAATGGGCACTTGGATTTCGTGGAGGAGTATTTGGGAAGGAAAATCCTGGCCATGATCTCCAAAGCGATGTACCATTGCATAGTATTACCTCTCTCGATGTTTCGAATAGAAATATTCGCAATCTTGTGAGAAAGGCATTCTCACTTGTAGAATTTCCGTGCCTTTCATACTTGAATCTCCGTGAGAACCCAATGGATGAGAACTTAATGACTGACCTGCTGGAATTGCTTAGAGCGTTTAGCAACTTACAAGTCTTAGAGGTTGATATTCCAGGTCCCCTTGGAGATAGTGCTGTTGAAATTGTCGAGTCCCTTCCTAAAGTAGCTTTATTGAATGGTGTTGATGCATCTCGGACCCTTGAGTCTGAGAAGTCTGTGGTTGACTCAATGTTACTACCACGGCTTCCTGAGTGGACTGATAATGAACCTCTTCCTGAACGAGTTATCAACGCAATGTGGCTCTTCTTAATGACATAGAGACTTGCAGATGATGAAAAGCTTGACGAGACCTCCATCTGGTATGTGATGGACGAACTGGGTTCAGCTTTGCGGCACAGTGACGCACCAAATTTTAGAGTTGCTCCTTTTCTTTACATGCCAGAGGGCAGCTTAGCATCAGCCGTGAGTTATTCGATTCTCTGGTCTACAAGTAACATTGAGAGAGGTGATGAGTGCACTCGTGATTACCTTTTTGGTATAGGTGAGGATAAACAACGATCCGCTAGACTTACTGCTTGCTTCCATACTCCTCAAAATTATTTTATGAGAGAGTACGAAAAACATAGGCTGAAATTGCAAGCAAAGAAACTTCCTTCGCCACCAATGGGCCCATCTACCAGTGAGAGATTGTCCCGGAGTGACGGAACTGCATGCGGGTTTACTCAGATATACCCCAAGTGGAGGAATTTTTGACACGTCCTGAATTTGTGACATCTGAGCCCAAAGATGCAGATGTTATCTGGACAGGCATGCAAGTAGATGAGGAGATGAAGAAGGCTGTCGGACTGGATGATAAGCAGTTTGTTAATCAATTCCCCTTTGAAGCTTGCCTTGTCATGAAACATCATCTTGCAGAAACTGTCAAGAATGCTTATGGATATCCTGAATGGCTTCAGCCAACTTATAATCTTGAGACAGAGCTTAATTATTTCATCGGAGATTATTCTGTGCGTGAGAGGGATGGATTGAACAATTTTTGGATATTAAAGCCATGGAACATGGCAAGGACGATTGATACTACTGTAACTGGGAATCTATCTGCAATTATACGTCTTATGGAGACAGGTCCAAAAATATGCCAAAAGTATATTGAGCATCCTGCACTGTTTAAGGGGAAGAAATTTGATCTTCGCTACATAGTCTTGGCTCGTAGTATTGTACCGCTGGATATTTGTCTTGCCGATACCTTTTGGGTAAGGTTGGCAAATAACTACTCTTTGGACCCAAACAGTTTCTTCCAATACGAAACTCATTTTACGGTTATGAACTACAGAGGAACACTTAATCATATGTGTTGTGCGGAATACCCGAGAAAGAACAAGCAAAGAAAAGAATTAAAAACAAGACACCGAGATTTTTACGTGGTTCACCAATTGGCTACATCCACGGTCGACCAAGATCGGATTCCACTAGAGAGAAAGGCTAGAATTACAGATTTCCTACTTTCTACCAATCCTATCTCTTAAGAGATAAAAGGCGAGGCACTATATATAGTCCTCTCCACCTTAAACCCTAACGGATTTGGGCCCAGAAACAATCTGGCCCAAACCAGAACAGGAGACAGAATGCCAATAATAGCCCAAACAGAGGACATGCTATACCGTCGGGCCGGGGGAGTCTCTGCCCCCCCCGGACCCCCAAGCGAGGGTGCGCTCCGCCCCCCTGGACCTCCCGACTCGCAGACCGGGCAGCGAGACCCCCATAACAATCTGTCGAAGCGGCTAATACGTATTCAAGGCATACCAACAATATGAATACGTCAGACTTTGTGAAGGAGTTTGAACTAGAGCATCATGTTGATTGACTGGATATTCATGTAAGAGTGAAAAAGATGATTAGATCTGTTTTTGAATCAGCGGAAATTGTTCATCCAGAAATGCAAAGTCCAACCTCCAGAGCAATGTATGGGGTGGATGTTATGCTTATTCTAATTTCCAACCAAAACTGCTGGAGGTGACTTATTGTCCTGATTGCAATAGAGCTTGCAAGTATGATACTGACCCCGTGGTCGGGTCAGGAGGGGTCGTGAAAGGCAGTGACTTCTACAACTATGTGTTTGGCTGTCTTTTCCTGAACGAAACTGCTCAGGTATCCCCATTGTAGTGGAGTTGCACTTGCATGCCACTGTTGTGTACAACATACTCTCTTCTTGCCATTGATGGTCACCAAAGGTACAATCAAAGTGGACACCACTCCTCTATGAAGATTCAGCTTCAAAACTGAAGATAGGATGGATTAAGTTGCCCATAGTATGTTAGGTATATGGCAGTTCTTGAAATTTCTGGAAATATGGACTGCAGACTTTAGCATGGATGACAGTAGAGCACTGTAGTGTGGTATCATTAAAGAAAGAGGTTCTTGATCGGTTTTACTACTCGCTGCAGAATTTGGAAAAGAAGTTGCGCTGTTACGGTTTGTTATTTGGATATTGTGTAAAATGGAAACTGCCAAGTTTTTATTATCTTTCACTTGAGTGTATTTGGGAATTCAGACTGTTTCATCTCACTTTCCTATTTAGCTTTGTACGCTAAGACTAAAAAAAGTGCTAGTGGAACTCTAGCCTAGTCAATAAGTCTTATCTATAATCAATCAAATCTAGTCATCACACTGACTAATTCTTATACCCCCTCCCATCATGCGAAGCGTCAGATGCTCGCTGACGCAAAGCCTGATTTGAAGAACTCAAACAGCGGGCGAGAGAGCCATTCGATGAAGATGTCCGCAATCTGAAGAGAAGTAGGAACATGAGCAACTCGCAGCTTACCAGAAGCAACCAACTCTCGAACAAAGTGATAGTCAATGTGCTTTGCCCGTTTGTGAGCAACTGGATTCTGAGCCAAGAAGATGGCGCTGCTATTGTCACATAACAGCACCGGAGAACCAGACAAGGGAACTCGAACATCCCGGAGCAAATAAGTAAGCCAAACAACTTCTAAGGTGGTGTTGGTAAGAGCACGATACTCAGACTCAGTGATGGAACGAGAAACCGTGGGTAATTTCTCGGCACTCCAAGAAACAAGGTTCCAACCAAGAAAAATAGAATATCTATAAGTACATAGGCGAGTATCCAAACATCTAGCCCAATCATCATTAGAGTACCCCAACACCTCTGGAGAACTAGGAGAACGAAAATACGACCAAAATGCAGAGTGCCCCGAACATATTGCAAAATCTGCAGCCAAATGGCCTTCTCTAGGATCCTAAAGATACTAGGTGACAGTATTGACCAAAAAAGCCAAATCAGGGCGAGCGATGGTCAAGTACTTAAGAGCCCCAACTAGAGAACTATACAAGGTTGGATTCTAAAATTGTAGACTGGTCAATTGTGAAACTGAGAACCTGGCATAAACGGTGTAGAGACTGATGTAGCATAAGACATCCTTGCATGAGTGAGAATGTCACGAGCATACTTTTCTTGGCCAAGAAGTACACCTGATGAAGTAGGTGAAACTTCCAGGCCAAGAGTAGTGAAGAGTGCCAAGGTCCATAATCGCAAACTCTCGATATGTCCGATCAAGGAACTACCAAATTAGAGTCCAATCGTTCACTGTAAGAATGATGTCGTCGACATACACCAGGAGATACAGTAACGATGATCCTCGTGAAAGAACAAATAGAGAGGTGATGACTGAGCTGCAATAAAAACCAAGCTGAGTCAAATATATGTTGAAGCGCTGAAACCATGCCCGAGGAGCTTGCTTAAGGCCATAAATGACCTTCCGTAAGCGTCAAACATAATCTGGATAAACAGGATCCTTGTATTCTCCATATAAATTGGAGCATCGAGGACGTCATTAAGAAAGGCATTCTTGACATTTAGCTGATGAAGTGTCCAGGAGCACATCGTGGCAATGGCGAGAACTATCCAAACAATTAAGGCTTTAACCACAGGACTGAAAGTGTGATCAAAGTGAGAATTCGGAATCTGTGAGAAACCATGTGCCACAAGTCTAGCCTTATGACGCTCAATAGTTCCATCTAGTCGATACTTCAGTCAATAAACCCATTTGGAGCCAACAATATTAGCGTCCAAAGGGCGAGGAACCAAATCCCAAGTGTGTTGACCATGAAGAACTGCCATCTCGTCATCCATAGCAGAAACCCAACCCGGATCCTGAAGGCAGTGCGATAATTCGTGGGCTAAGACTTTGTAAGCAAGGCAGCAGTAAGACCATGAGCGACATTATCTGAATAATCCCTGCGCTGTATGGCCCCAGTAGCCGACCTAGTAGTCATCCTATGGGTATGAGGTCGAGAGGAGAAGCTGGGAGAGTGGAGTCAGCTGAGGCAGCTGGTGATGGGGCGGCCAAAATTGGCAAAAACTAGGCGGTCAGACTGGCTGTCAGAGATGCAAGTGGCGCTGGATGCTAAACTGGATCTGGATCGGTAGCACCAATGGAGCAAGGGGCCGAAGGAGATGTAGTCGGCACAAGAGAAACAGTAGGCAAATGAGGTGCCGAGTCAGAATCAGGATTGATAAATGCATAAACATCTAACATTGAATGTGGAGAACCGGTCGCTGAAGGAATGGATGAGGAGAATGGAAAGCACGTCTCGTCAAAATGAACATGTCGAGTGACATAGATTTTGACAGTAGTGTGATCGAGACACACAAAACCTTTATACTGCGAGTTATAGCCAATAAATACAAACAAAATACTGCGAGAAGAAAACTTGTGGTTGGCAAATGGACAAACGAATGGGATGACTCAATAACCAAAAGCATGAAAATTGGTGCATATAGGAACCCAACCATTAATAACTTCATATGGTGATCGTCCACCAAGAACAAGAGTGGAAAACCGATTTATGGTTTGAGTGGATGCAGCAAAGGCGTCAAGCTATTGGGAGAGAGGAACATAAGAGTGATACAATATAGACAAGCCCATCTCAGCAATGTGGTGGTGCTTGCGCTCAACCCGACTGTTGTGCTCAAGAGTATACGGGCAAGAAATCTGATGATGAATGCCCTTTGTCTGAAAGTGATTGTAATTAACCATTTACGAACTCAGACCCCCTCCCCCCTCACTTTGAAAACACCTTAATGGTGGAAGAGAATTAGTTTTCCAAAAAGCCTCAAACTGGCGATAAAACACCCCAAAATAAAATTTGCGACGTTGAGGATAAAACCAGGAGAGTCGGGAATGATCATCGAGGAAAATAGCATAGTAGGAGAAACCATCAACATATAAAGAATGTGTTTGGAAGAGCTGTCCTTATAAGCAAAGTTGGCTTATTTTGAAAGCAGGGGAGACCAGCTTCTGTTTTTTCCCAAAAAATAGCTTTTGCTTCTTAAATAAGCATTTTTTGTTGTTTACCAAACAAAAAATATGTGCTTATCTTAAAAGTAAAGCACTTATAAGCCCTGCCAAATAGAGTCAAAATAGGAGAAGGCCCCCATAAGTCACAATGAACTAGATCAAGTGCCTAAGCAGCATGTTTATCATTTGTATAAAAAGATAAATGCTTCCCTTTAGCCTTTTCACATGCACCACAAAGGGTAGGTTTCGGAAAAACTGATGAGACGGAGAAAGATCCAGAAGTTTGCAAACCAGAAATAACGGAATGCGGAGCAAGGCCAAGTCTAGCATGCCCGATTTCAAAAAATGAACGCGACTTATTTGATTCCACAGTATATGATGCTACATGGAACCCGATTACGCAGCGCTGCCTATCCCGTCACTGCGCCCCGCAAAACAAAGCCCCCGGGGTTTACCCGTGGGGAGAGTCTCCGATGGTAAAGTCATCCCTAATAAGTGTAATGAGGAATAACATAGCATAATAATAATAATAGAAGACATACCTGAGTATGTATACTCTCTCAACCCTAGGGTTTTTATGGTATTACCCTTCAACCATGTTGGGTCAAGTAGACCCAATTGTTAATATTATATGACTATTCATTACCTTAGCTTGTGGCCCAATATTATTGGGCCACTAAAGATTTATGCACTATTAAGAAGCCCCTAGAAAATCAAAGGTCCTTTCAAGATCTGAGAGGCTCTCAAAATAAATTGATACCTTAGGAGCCTTTGGGGGGGACCCGTTCGAGAGACTTGAGATTTCAGTTCTTGATATGACATTTGGTTTTCTGAATAGGTACTACATATATGATCTTTTCATATAATATTCTCTCACTTGAGCGTTTCTCGAGATAAGAGGACCACCGGGCTGAAACTCAAGAGTGAAAAGACTGATCAAAGCCAATTTTGGATTGTGCTGAATCTTGAGATAGAAGAACCAGCAGGCCAAAACTTGAGAATGAAAGGCTGATCAAAGCCAATTTCAACCAGAAACTTGAGAATAGAAGGCTGACCAAAGCCAATTTTGAACTGAAGCTCGAGAATGAAAGGCCAATCGAAGCCAATTTTGAACTATGCCAAATCTCGAGATAAGAGGACCAGCGGGTAGAAACTCGTGAGTGAAAGGCTGATCGAAGCCCATTTTGAGATGAGACTCAAAAATGAAAGGTTGATCGAAGCCCATTTCGAGCTGAACTTGAGAGTGAAAGGCTGATTGAATCCCATTTTAAGCTGAGACACAAATATAAAAGGCTGATCGAAGCCCACTTTGACCTGAATCTCGAAAATGAAAGGCTGATCAAAGCCAATTTTGTGTTGTGCCAAATCATGAGATAGAAGGACCAGCGATTCGAAACTGGAGAATGAAAGGCTGATCGAAGCCCATTTTGAGTTGAAACTTGAGAACGAAATGCTGATCGAAGCCCATTTTAGGCTGAGACTCAAAAATGAAAGGCTGACTGAAGCTAATTTTGAGATGAAGCTCGAGAATGAAAAGCTGAACGAAGCCCATTTCAAGCTAATATTAAAAAATGAAAGGCTGATCGAAGCCAATTTCGAGCAGAGACTCAAAAATGAAAGGCCGATCGAAGCCAATTTTGAGTAGAAGCTTGAATATGAAAGAATGATCAAAGCCCATTTCGAGCTGAAGAGTCAACAATGAAAGGTTGATCGAAGCCAAATTTGGGTTGTGTCAAATCTCGAGATACAAGGACCAGGGGTCTGAAACTCAAGAAGGAAAGGCTGATAAAAGCCCATTTTGAGTTGACGTTCGAGACGAAAGGCTGATCGAAGTCCATTTCAAGCTGAGACTTGAAAATGAAAGGTTGACCGAAGCTGATTTCCAGCTGAAGCTCAAGAATGAAAGGCTGATCAAAGCCCATTTCAAGTTGAGACTTGAAAATGAAAGGCTGATCGAAGCCAATTCTGAGCAGAGGTTCGATAGTGGAAAGCTGATCGAAGCCCATTTTGAGTTGAACATGAAAATGAAAGACTGATCGAAGCCAATTTTGGGTTGTACAAAATCTCGAGATAGAAGGACCAGTGGTCAAAAACTCGAGAATGAAAGGCTTATCGAAGCCCATTTTGAGTTGAAGCTCGAGAACGAGAGGCTGATCGAAGCCATTTCAGGCTGAGACTCAAAAATGAAAGGCTGCCCGAAACCAATTTTGAGCTGAAGCTCGAGAATGAAAGGCTGATCGAAGCCCATTTCATGTTGAGACTCAAAAATGAAAGGCTTATTGAAGCCAATTTTGAGTAGAATCTCGAGGGTGAAAGGCTGATCGAAGCCAATTTTGAGCAGAGACTCGAAAATGAAAGGCTGGTCGAAGCCAATTTCGAGCAGAAGCTCGAATATGAAAGGCTGATCAAAGCCAATTTTTGGCTGTGCCGAATTTTGAGATAGAAGGACCACCGGTCCGAAACTCGAGAATGAAAGGCTAATTGAAGCTTAATTTGAGTTGAAGCTTGAGAATGAAAGGCTGATTGAAGCCTATTTTGAGTTGAGACTAAAAAATGAAAGGCTGGTAGAAGCCAATTTTGAGCCGAGACTCGAAAATGAAACGCTGATCGAAGCTAATTTCGAGCAGAATCTCGAGGGTGAAAGGCTGATTGAAGCTAATTTCAATTATTTATAGGGGTTTAATCCCTCGGCACTCATATATGTGGGGGATCTCAGCCCCAAGCGCTTGATAGGCCGCAGAGGCCTTTCAAGTGTTTTCAGCTGTTCAATTCCTGAGCACTAATCTATGTAGGGGATTTTGGCCCTGAGCGCGTGAGGGGCCCTGGAGGCCCTTCAATTATTTGCTAGGTTTTTATCTCTGGTACTTATACATGTAAAAGGGGTTTTCAACCCCAAGCTCTTTTTTTTATACACGGAAGGGGATTTCGACCCCAAGCGCTTACTTTCATAAAAGGTTATTTCGACCCCCAAGCACTTAATGTGTTAAGGGTTCATTCTAGGTTAGCCGTGAATATGTTGTTCGAGCGGATTAATGTGTCGGGGGTCTGACCCTCGGCTTTCTAGTCTGTGTTAGGGCCCAAGGGACTGGATCCCGCCTTATTTATTTCTTGGGAGGCCTTTGGGCCCCAGAATTTTTGAGTAAGGAGTTTGATTCTCGGCCTTCTAATCTATGTTGGAAACTGAGGGTTTTTGAGCCCCAATGGACAGAAGTAGGGGATTCGACTCTCGGCCTTCTAATATGTGTTAGAGCCCAAGCATGTTTGAATCCTAATATTTAGGAATAGGGGATTCAAACTTTGGGCTTCTATTCTGTGTTAGAATCCGAGGATGTTAGAATCCTTGTATTTAGGAATATAGGATTCAACGTTGCCTTCGAATCTATGTTAGAATCTGAGGGTGCTCGAATCCCTGTATTTAGGAATAGAGGATTCGACATTTGGCCTTCTAATCTATGTTAGAATCTGAGGGTGTTCGAATCCTAGCATTTAGAAAGAAAAAAGAGGGGATTCAAACTTCATGCTTCTAATCTATGTTAGAGCCCGAGGATGTTCGAATTCTAATATGTAGGAATTGGGGATTCGAACTTCGGGCTTCTAATATGTGTTAGAATCTGAAGATGTTCGAATCCTAATATTTAGTAATTGGGGATTCTAACTTCGGGCTTCTAATCCATGTTAGAATCCGAGGATGTTTAAATCCATGTATTTAGGAATAGAGGATCCAACATTCGGCCTTCTAATCTGTGTTAGAATCTGAGGATGTTCGAATCTCTGTACTTAGGAATAGGAATTTTAACCCCCAAGCAATTAACAGTATTCAAAGGTCCTTCAAGTATTTACAAGGGTTTTTTTATCCCTTAAGCGCTTAATCTTAGGAAGGGAATTTCGACCCCTTTATTTTTAAGCCCTTGAGGCATTTTTAGATACATGTATAGGGCTCAACCTTTTTCATTTACAAGTCCCCATGGTATCTATGCATAGATTTTAGGGATTTGACTCTTTTGTTTATAAGTCATCGTGACATTTTTCAAAGGGGGCTCTGAGCCCCTTAAATCCATCGTGGCATTTGACAAAGGTAGCTTCGAGCCTCTTAAAGCCATCGTGGTATCTGACAAAGGCAGCTTTGCCTTCATTGAAAGTATGGGGCACCCTACGAGCTATAGCAACATTTGTGTTGGGCGCGCTACACCCTGGTCGAGGATTTGCATGTCGAGTGCGTGTAAGGATTTTGATCCTTTAGCGATTATGTATGCAGGGGGTTTGACCCAAAGAGCTTATTGATGTGCCCATTCTATACGGTTGTATTAGGGTTTTTGGGATTAACTTTTGTACACTTTTGTGCTCTAAATGTGACATTTTGCCTTGAAATTATCTAAGGATGGTTAAAAGCGACTTTGACGTTTTTATCACTTTTTAGAGAATTTTGTGTGACAAGGTAATTTGTTTGAAGACTTTGAAGAATATCTTTGAAGATTCGAAGATTTGAAGACTTGCATTTGAGCTTTTTGAAGATATGAAGAGTTGAAGAGGTGAAGAAAGGAGAGCAAAGCAAAGGGTGAAGGATGATCTATGTTTTGAAGCAGAGTTTTCAGAATTTTCCGAGAAGAATCAACCTCCAAGAGTAGTACCATTGGATTCCTCTTCTCGAGTACTATAAAATTGACTACAAGAACTCCCAAAATGGATCAACAGTTCACCCGGAGGAAGCAAAAACAAAACAGGACTGAATTTTACTGATCTGGTCGCGATCGCGATGCTTAGTCGCGAGTCGCGACGGCATCGCGATCCTGCCCCGCAGCCACCATTTTTCTCCCCTTTTTCTTGTACTATAAATACCTCTTCTCCCACTTCTTCCCTAACACTCTACGCCCGACTTGGGGGCTTTAAAACCCTAGTTTTTCACCATTTTCTTCCATTTCTTCTTCTTTCTTTGTAGATCTTTGTTCTATGTTATGGATTTTTATTATCTAGCTTAGTTTTATCTTAGGAGCAATGGATTGAAACTTCCATATCTATGTAGTAAGAACCATATCTATCTATTTTGTGCTTTTGCTATTGTGCATTTATTGAGCTTTGAATGTGAATTGTTAATTGCATTGATGTTGTTGGAAGCTTGAGTATATGAATTGCTTATATGATTACTTGTTAGGGTTGGGAGAAAGTAGCTAATTCTCCCCTCTTTTAATGTGGAATCCAAGAGCATGAGTTAGAGCTTCTTAGTTGATGTTGTTGTGTTGATAATTGCTAGATGAATGTGATGATGTCGAACTCGTTGTCATGTTTGTTTTAGGTATAAAATGAGAGAAGTCTATGAATGTCGATCATTCTTGACTAATCTTGTGTAAATGCCTGAATTGGTTAAATGCTTAGATACGGTGTAGTATTTATAAGTGTTGCCAAGCTTGTTGATTTTTCGTGCTAAATGCCATCAATGGGATACTCTTAGTCCTAAGGGAGTCATTGGTGAGGTTTTACAAGAGATGTCGAATTCACTCTTGCAAACTACTAAGAAGGATAGAAGATTTATCTTCACAAGAAGTAGTTGAAGTAGTGAATAGATTGTTTCACTCGTTCTTGAAGCCTTTATTATTTAGCATTTATGTATTCTTGATGCTATGTTTCACTTCATTTATGTCATGGGTTGTTTGAGAATAGGAAGTGTTTTTATGATTGAAGTGTTCGGGTGTTAGGAAAGTGACGAATTCCTTAGCTCCTTTGCATGAAAATCTATGAACATGAACTTAGAACTTCTTGTGCATAATGTGTAGTGATTCTTGCTAGATAAGTATGTTAATGTTAAGCCAAGTAATGAATGTGATAGAATGAGTGAATGGTTCAATGATCTATATTAGATTTGGAAGTGGATATCAATTGCCCCCAATGTTTTATCTTTGTAGTTTTAAACCCTTTTTCTTAGTTTTGTTTGATGATTATCCTAGTTACTTGGCTTTGCTAGTTATCTTGTCTTTTAAATTTCATAATTTAGGACCACCAAACAACCAAACCCCCCATTTACATATTTTTATATGTATGTATATATGTCTACTCCTAGCCGAATATAAACCTTTTGTGCCTAAACGCTTAGGAAGATCCCTCTTCTTCGTGGACGACCCCGACTTGCTGCTATCTACTTAGTTGTAGATAGTAAGCATTTAGGGCTTATAAAGATTAATTTTGAGAGGTACGGCGACGACCTCCCACTTATGTATATGCAAGTATATGATTTCTTGAGTGCTTACGCATATGTGGGGTTTGACCCAAAGCGCTTGGCAGGCCATTGAGACCCTTCAAGTGTATGCAAGGATCATCCTTGAGTGCTTATGTGTCCGAGGGGTTCAACTCCAAGCGGTTGTGTATTGGCACTTTTACACATGTAAGAAGGGGGTTTCGACCCCAAGTGCTCATGTATTTGCGCTTTTATAAATGTATGGGGGGTTGGACCCCAAGCGCTCATGTATTTCCATTTTTACACATGTAAGCGTCTGATGGGCCATGGAGGCCCTTTGATTACAAGGTTTTTATCTTTGATTCTAACATGTGTTAGGGAACTTTGGCCACAAAGCGCTAAACCAGCTATGAATGCCTTGGAGCTCATATCATGAAAAGGGAGTTCGACCCCGAGCGCTAAATAGGCTATGAATGCCTTGGCGCTTATATCATGAAAGGGAAGTTTAGCCCCAAGTGCCTATTTATAAGGGTTTGAATATTTACAGGGTCGTGGAGGCCTTTCAAGGAGAATCCTTTGACCTATAGCGCCATTCATGTTGGGGGCGTTATACCGTGGTCGAGGATCTCATTAATTTGGTACCGATGAGGTTGGCCTTAGATTTACAGCAATGATTTCCCTCGAGTGCGCTACCCCCCCCCAATCGAAGTGTGCCACTCATCGGTTGTAGAGGGTTCCACATTGATTAATCACAATGTTTTTATTTCCATCCCTTATTCATGTAAAATGGGATTTCGACCCCAATCGCCCAACGAGTTGTGAAGGTCTTATAAGTTTTTTATGCTTCTTGTTAAGGAGAGTGAAACTCGGGAGTGAAATGCCTTTGCAGCCAAATCTCGAGGCTGAAGGACCACTGAGTCAAAACTCAGGAATGAAAGGCTGATCGAAGCTCATTTCGAGGTGCGACCCAAAAATGAAAGGCCAATCGAAGCTAATTTTGAGCAGAAGCTCGAGAATGAAAGGCTGATCAGAGCCAATTTCAAGTTGAAGACTCGAAAATGAAAGGCTGACGAACCCAATTTTAGGTTGTGCCAAATCTCGAGATAGAAGGACCAGTGGGCTGGAAGTCAAGAATGAAAAGCTGATCAAAGCTCATTTCGAGCTGAGACTCAAAAATGAAAAGCCGGTCGAAGCCAATTTCGAGCAGAAACTCGACTATGAAAGGATGATCGAAGCTCATTTTGAGCTGAAAACTCGAAAATGAAAGGCTGATTGAAACCAATTTTGATTGCTTTCGAGGATTCAATTATTCACCAGGTTTATTTACGTAAAGAGGGAATTCGACCCCAAGCACTAAACATGCTATGAATGTATTGGCACTGATATCTTGAGAGAGGATTTCGACCCCGAGCACTAAACAGGCTATGAATACCTTGGCGCAGATATCATGAGAGGGGATTTCGACCCCAAAGTATTTGATGGCCTGTGTTGGCCTTTCGAATATGTACTGCTCTGATTTGAGAAGAGTGATGCTTGATAGGGGTGTTCAAATGCGGGTACCCGCACTCTCGGGTACCTGCACATCCGGGTACCTGCATGTGTGAGTAGTTGAAAATGTGGCCTAGCCCGAAAAGCAGGGTACCCACAATGCGGGTAACTAGATTGATTGGGCTGGGTAATATGGTACCCGTTGACTCGTTTAAAATTTAAATTTTTGAGAAAAATTATCATTTTATTATATTAAATAAACTTGTATTAGTGCAAGAAAACTATCGTAACGATGATGGAAATGTAGTTTTACAATTGAATTCTCGTGCCATTTGTTGTACAAATAATTACCACCTTTTATTATTTAAAATCTCACCATATAATGATCACGAAAAGTAAAAAGTTTGTAATCATCATCACCATTCCCTAGTTTGGATGAACTTATCAAAATATGTTGAACAGACAAGAAAAAATCATTGTCTTAATTTTTTTTTTATTTAGTGGAGAAACTTTCAATTGGACGTACAGCTAAATGAGGTTGACCTGGGCCTGACTGAAAATTTGAGGTTGAAAAGGAAAGGACAGTACTCAAAACTCAGAAGGAAGAATTTTAAAATTTTGGGGTTGAAAGAGAATGATTTAAAATTTAGCACTTGAATATTATGTTAATTCACATTATTTAATAATTAATATTACATATGTATGAACAACTAAGAATTGAGAGTAGATATGTAGAAAAAATTATATCATATCAAAATTAATTAGATATATTTTAATTTTACTGGATATCCCGGGTACCCAGAAACAGTATTTTTGCGCCCTGACCCGGACCCGGTAAAATGTAAAAGTTCCAAACGGGTACCCAGCCTTGAAAACTGAAAATGTACCCGGTTATTTTAAACTGTGCCGGTAGATGGACAGGACGAGTAGTGCGGGCCGGGTATTTTTGAACACCCCTAGTGTTTGATGCGCGTTCGATAGGCTGTGTTGGCCCTTTGAATATGTACTACTCCGATTTGAGGAGAATGGCACTTGATGCGCATTCGATGAGCTTTGTTGGCCCTTTGAATAAGTACTACTCCGATTTGAGGAGAGTGGCACTTGATGCGCGTTCAATGGCCTTTGTTGGCCCTTCGAAAATATATTACTCCGATATGACAAGAATGGCGCTTGATGTGTGTTCGATGGGCTTTGTTGGTCCTTCGAATATGAATTACTCTGATTTGAGGGGAATGGCACTTGATGCACATTCGATGGGTTTGTTGGCCCTTCGGATATGTATTACTCCAATTTAAGGAGAATGACGCTTGATGCGCATTCGATAGGCTTTGTTGGCCCTTCAAATATTTTACAAGGTATGTGCCTTGGGTGCTTGTTGCACGTTCGAGGGGCTTTGTTAGCCCTTCGAATATTTTACAAGGTCTATGCCTTGGGCGCTTGTTGCGCTTTCGAGGGGCTTTGTTGGCCCTTAGAATATTTTACAAGGTTTGTGCCTTGGGTACTTGTTACGCATTCGAGGGGCTTTGTTGGCCCCTCAAATATTTTACAAAGTTTGTGCCTTGGGCGCTTATTGCTCGTTTGAGGGGCTTTGTTGGCCCTTCAAATATGTACTAGTGAGGGTGCTCTTAGATTTACAACGGTGTTTTCCCTCACCGGGGTGTGCTACCCCCAATCGTAGAGCACCAGTCATTGATAGATTTTTAATTACGTTGCAAAAATCACAATACGAGCAGGCATATTGAACATTTCAAGGTTTAGGTGTGACCTGAGGCATTTCTTGAAGAAAGCATTGAGCGCAAATAATCCAGTGCACACTTAGTACCCATTGTGGTGTGGCTAGGTAAAAATACCAGTTACACGATCACCTGATTTTCACCAAGAAGAAAGAAATTAATTATTTATCGTCATTATTGTGAAAGGCTAATTTATCGTCATTATTTAGAGGAATTGAATAATTTTAATTCAATACTCAAACTTATCTATGTGCGTTTTGTGGGGTACCACCAACGAGTTGTTTGGTCCATTTTTCTTTGGCCCAAAATCACAATTTTGTTATTACTTGGCCTTGTCCAGAATCCTATCCTTTTAGTGACCATGAGTTTGGTGATTAACATGGGACCACCTGATTTGAGTTTGTGAACAATTCTACGCATGTGAAACTTGCTTACTCCCTCCGTCTCAAAATAAAATGCAGGGAAGAGAAAGTTGGCAGCAAAATTCAACAGTAAAAAATGGCCATCTTCTCAGTACAAAAGGTTAAAATTTGTACTATGATGGGACAGAAAAATTACTGTACAGAAAGGGTTTAATTGTGGATTATCCCTGACGGGAACAGTAAAAATTTCCTCATTTTTTATAACTTTTGGCTCCAAATTTTACTTTTGGAGCCAGTTGAAGCTACTGTTCACGAAGTTGAAAATTTCACCCTTACATCTATAAATAGGGGCATTTATTACAGCTCCCAAACCAATCAAACAAAAACCAAAGTACAACTCTCAGAAAATTTTTGGCCAGTTCTTGAAGAACTGGCCAGATACAAAAACCATATTCCTTCCTTCAGTTTATATTCTTGATCGAGCAACGCTGTGATGGTTCGGGCAGGCAAACCTGACAGATGATCAGAGGCAGGGCATAGCCCATTTTTTGCTTCAACACTTCAAGAATGGGCAGATTGAGCGGCAGCAGAGACTCGAGGCAGCACAGAGATGGTTATGTTCAGTGCTAACCATCTCTACAATATGGTCGCGGGTGAAGCAACAACTTCAAAATAGAGAAGCTATGAATGCTCGTTCAAAAAGACATGGGCAGTGTGGCAGAATCAAGAAACCGATCAACCTGGAGGCCTTAAAGGCAATGCCTAAAGGTACCGGTGAACCTTTCGGAGCACAACAACACAAATGCATGTTGAAAAAAACACCATACAAAGGGCTATAGCAAGCAAGGAGATAAGAAGCCGCACAAATACAGTGCATCCACAACTAAATTTGGCATGCAAAGAATCAAGGCTAGAATGGTGCCTAAGTAAACTGGGGTGCAACATGTAGTTCCAGCCCATGGAAAATGTCATACACATCGATGAAAAGTGGTTCTACTTGACAGAGGCAAAACAAGGTATATTCTAGGTCCCAATGAACCTGAACCCTACAGAATCACTCAAAGCAAGCATTACATTCCAAAACTCATATTTTTATGTGCTGTGTGTAGACCATTACTTGACTTAGAGGGTAATGTAATGTTTGATGGGAAAATAGGGGTGTTTCCATACGTGGATTATGTAGTAGCCAAGTACACGAATGTAAATAGACCTAGCTGCAACCACCTCAGATGGGTTCAACATACAGTTAGTGTGCCAACCATCAAAATCACCCGACCTAAACATTCTGGATTTGGGGTTTTTTGCCTCAATTCAAAGTTTACAGCAGCAAAACACTAGTCAAGGCCTAGATGAGTTACTGGAGGTTGTGTATGATGCATTTCAGAGATATGATCCTAGAATTATTGATAAGATTTTCCTATGTCTACAATGTGTCATGGTTGAAATCATGAAATGCAGAGGTGGGAATGAGTTTAAACTACCACATATGGGAAAAGACAGGCTAAGAAGGCTTGGTATGCTGCCCCACAATTTAATTTTGACCCTGAGCTAGTAAGGGGTTGTTTGGAACACATGGTGGTTGTTGGGATAACAAGGCACATTCAAGACCTGCTGATCAGTATGGAGATGGTTTTATGTGCAAGGGATCTGTACTTATGTAGGGTTGTGCTTCTAGATTCAGGTATATGGTAAACATACTAGTTAGTTTTGGTAAAAGTATGTTTATAGGGCAACCTTATAAAAGTTGGGAGGGCTAAACTCCATTCTGTATGCATGATATTTGAAAAACATGTGTTCTAAAATTGTTTTAGAACTGAGGCAAACAAACATTAACCATAATGTAATGGATAGCTAAACACACACAGTCATTTCGAGATAACAAACACTACAAGGTTGTCATTCATGTGTTTTTAACAAACACGGTTGCTGCTTAAGTGTGAACAAACAATATCATCATAGGTGGCTAACAACTAATACAGGGTCAAATGGGCAAATAATTTCAGAGCTAGGTTTAATCACATCATGCCCCGCCAAGATCAAATCTGTTTCGAGGCTGATAGCCATGGTTGCATGTTTTAATCATTCATAACAGCTACATCATTAATCAAGGGTTCAACCAGCACATAAACATGACATCACAAACAATTTCAGAAGCTATGATATCTCATATAAAATGCAGTTAATATATGCCCAGCCAAGGTCAGGGAGTTTTGGAAACATACTGCATTGTTGCATATAAGAACCACAAACACATACACATGCATAACTTTGACTGCTCCATTATTGCCCCTGATATGAAACATGCCCTACCTGACTCAGATTCTGCATCAGATACAGATGAAAAATAGGGAACAACTACCTTGGTTTCAACTGAATCTGAGTCAAAATCTGAGTGGTTGCACATTTGATCATAAACAACACACAGATTCAACTATCCAGCATAAAAAAGTAGCACACAGGCTATCACAGACAAGTAGCACACAAGATATCACAGACAAACACAGCACCAAGTAGTTGCTGTATAAAGCAAACCTACAGTGAGAGGTAAATTGTTAGTAAATTCTCAATAATATTAAATTCCAAAGCAACAGCAGAATTGAAATGGATCATTTATTACAAACATGTGAGTAATAAAACTATTTTCCAGCATCAGGATCACTATGGCGAACATATTCAGTCCAGTTACCAAGATATGGACAGGCCCCAGTTTCCCAGAAACCAGGCTCACCATACTTAGGGAATTCACTACCCTTGAAGTACACTGAAAGATGTGAATCACACCAGGATTCAGAATCAGGGGGCTGTGTTTCATCAGAATCAGGGGGATGTGATTCATGTGGATCGGGGGGCTGTGTTTTATCTGAATCAGGATCTGAATCTAAGTGGTAGAGGACAACTTCAGGTATAGGGCTAAAATGTGTGGCCACCAGGGTATCCCAAGATTCAAATGAATCAGTATCAAGGACAGGGTACTGGGGGTGGGATAACTTTACTTCCCTTCGTTTGTGACTCAATATCATGAAGGCCAGTAAATAATGTGGGAAAATACTTGCCTCAAACTAAGAGTCATACTCGGATTCACTCAAGGATTGGCAAGGGGTAGACTTACCCTTCCCAACCATGACCCTATCACCATGATCCACCAGGTAAGGGTAGACACAATGGGTGAGGATTGGGTTTTAGATGCAAAGAATGACAAGGGAAATATTAGTTCTTATGACAAGGGGTGGGACTAGGGTTTCAGATGCAAACGGGCACAAGGAAGAAACAATACAGTATTAGTAAGAGTAAAGTTAGACACAGCTAAACTCTCAGATAATGTAGAACAACAATATACGAGAGCTTAAGACATCACAGGTGAATATGAATGAGCGTAGACAGTTTTCAAAAACCCTAATCCAGCACAACATCCTAATTAAGAACCTCATAGAAGGAACAACATGAAGAAGCATGCATTTCACAACTATCATGATTGAGCATATGAAAGAATCAAACATCCAAATATACATCGCATGCAAACAGATTTCATATAATATGTGTTTAAAAAATAGGTCCAAAATATCTTTGGAAACCCTAATCGAGTCAAATCTAGGATTTCAGAAAAGCAATACAACAAGAACACCACAGACAGGGGTATGTCGGTCACAGATCCGGCAACAAGGATGAACAACTCTGCCAATAGTCACAAAATAGACATCATCTTCTTGTTAAATAACACAAAAACACAAGAAAGCAAGGACTAAAAAAACCCATAATAGCAAGAACACCACTGACGGGGGTGTTTCAGTTAGAGATCAGCCACAAAGGCTCAACAAATACGACAAAAATCACAAAAAAAACAAGCAATTCATGTCAAGAAGTTCTAAAACACCAGAAATCTTCGCATGCAACCATTTTTCTTCAACAAAACTCAAGAATAAGTACATTCCATCATATTCAACATATGAAACACAACGAATCCAGAACCCAAAACTCAAAAACCAACTTAATGAGTTCAAAACCAACAAACGAGCGAGCACAACACAGATCGGGACTCAAAATGCTGTGACAAGCATTAACAAATCACATACCGTGTCACTTTTGAAAATCCTCAAACAACCGAAGAAAACCCTAGTTTGGAAACTCGTAAGGCTATGATAACAACAACCAGAGATTCTCATCACACAGAATAATCGAAAGCATTATAAAATCGAGGGGGATAGACCAAAGAACAGACAGAAATCAGATGGGAAGCAGCTAGGATTTTTTGTGTTAAGAGAGAAGAGCTGTGAGTTTGAAGAGTGAACAAAAAGAAATGGGAGAGTAAAGGAGAACGTACAGGAGTAAATGAGAGCATTGGGAAGATCAAAAGTTACGCATGTGATAAATCTGACCACTTTCCCAAACACAAAACCATGCTTCAACACACATCCCTATCCCTTGATTGATCAGCCAATTAACCATATTATTTTATCAACTTCCAGGGGTATTTTGATCTTTTCAGATTCGGTCAACTAGTCTGAAAATGAAAAATTCGGAGACATTACAATTTAGTTGAGGACAACCAAACATTAAAAGTATTTCGTTTATTTCGAGATAGAGAGAATATGTTCATGACCAAAAACTTCAAGAAACTCGAATAATAAAGACTTTTCCAAAAGCTCCTTAAATTGGGTTTGTGGCGGTGTGAGCTCGGTCTCCATAGAAACCAGCGAACTCAAGTCGCCGGATTTTGGGGCCACCACCGCCGGAATTAGGAAGCCAGCACCACCGGAATTTGGAGGCCACAACCACCGGAATTTGGAGGCCCCAACCACCGGAATTTTGAAGCCCCACCACCTAATTTTTGAAGCTGTGTTCGAAGGCAAACGCCAGTCACCACCAGCGGCAAGCCGAAGCCACCACCAAAATTCGGAGCCCCATCACTAGGGTTTTCGAAGCTGTGTTCAAAGGCAACCGCCAGTCACCACCAGTGGCAAGCCAAAGCCACTACCGCCGGGATTTCAAAGGCCCGACCGCCGGAATTTCGTACTCGAAGGGATTTCGAACGGCAGGGCTCTCGAGGCCATGGCGGACCTCTCGAAGTATTGAGGGGCAACGTCTTTTCTGAGGTGCTCCCTGGCTAGCTCGGGGGATGAGCGGCGGAAGGCAGGGGGTCTGGCGGTGAGAAGAAAGGTCCTCGACGGTGGCGTCAGAAGACCGCATCGGTGAGGAAGAGGTGAACAAGGACTTGGCGCGTGGACTCACGCGCCAGCATAAAAGGCGAGGTATGCCAGAGCGCGTGGAGTCCACGAACTGGGTCTTCCTCCTCAGCGGCGCGTGTGTATTTCACGCGCTCGACGAGACTTCTTCCTCCTCCAGCGAGCTGGGTGGCGTGGCTTCTGTGCCAACTTACAAAAATGCCCCCTTACAGACGGCATGGCCTTCTGTAATCAAATTTGAGTTTCGGTGCTAAAACATCGAAATGGGACACAAGAAGCGCGCATCCGCCAGAAAAGATAGAGATCTGGCTGCGGTGGTGAGGTTGCAACACGGTGCTGGCCCTTGTTCAATCTCATAAACATGAGCTGTGAAGGGAGGCTTTGGATTTTTGTTGAAAAATGGGATCTGTGTGCCCATTTTGACCAGAACTTTTTTGGAAAACGGATCTGCCATGATTATGCTCATTCTTGGCCCGAAAAAATGGGATTTTTCTGGAGAAGAATTTGCACAAAGTAGATCACATCATCCGCGGTGGAGGGAACTAACTTCTCTCGAGGTCCACTGGGCATGCTACTTGATGTTACATAGAACCCGATTATGCAGCACCGCAAAACAAAGCTCTTGGGAGTTAGGGGAGAATCTTCGATGGTAAAGTCACTCCAATATTTATAATGAGGAATAACATAACATAATAATAATAAGAGAAATACTTGAGTAGATATACTCTCTCAATCCTATAATTTTTATGGGATTAACCTTTAACCATATAGAGCCAAGTAAACCTAATCGTTAATATTATATGATTATTTATTATCTTAGCTTGTGACACAATATTATTAGGTCACTGAAGATTTATGCACTATCAGTATACAACAAAACAGATGCACCGTAGTCTTAAATATAAAACTCATTTTCACTATGATCGTGATCCAAAATTTCACTAGTGATTTTATGTTAAATAACAAATGAGCAATCGTCAAAGCAGACAATAACATTTAAATCTCGAGTTAATTTGTTAATTGAAAGAAAAATTTTAGATTTAGAATTCCGAGAATCACCAACATGAGTAATAGGGAGTTGAGAACCATTATCAATATAAATGCAGGAAGAACCATCATAAGGTGTCACATAATCAACCGTAGCAGGAGATGATGTCATGTGTTTTGTGGCCCCAGAATCTACAATTCACTTGGAGCCATGGTGCTTAAAATTTTAATTATCACCAAAATGAGCCATATTGCAAACTAGTATGGCGAAAAGGATGCTATTGTGCACAATGCGCAAAGAAAACAGCTTACAGCAGAGAAGTGCACGCACGCAAAAAGCTTACGAAATAAGGCGCGTGAAGTGCACGCGAGCACGAGAGAGTAGTGTGAGGCCTGCGCATATGGGACACACGTCAACTTAAAGGTTGCTGGAAGAGTCCTAGGTCGAAGAATCGTTGTCTGTTGTAACTGGGAGATGTCGTCGGATGAAGAGTCACCGTTGGAGAGCAAAAATTGTTGCTTGAAGACACCGGAGTATTGAAATTTTCCTGAGAGAGGATCCAAGAGCACCTTGGATCGAAAAAAGGTTACCGACGGAAATTGCCGAAGAAATTGCTGCCGCTGAGAGAACCGCTGCTCGACGGATGTTGCGGGACGGAAATCGCTGAGGACGACAACTGAGAGAACCTCTGGACGAGTTTGTCGACTGCTGGAGAGAAAGTAAAGGATGACAAAAAATGGGGGTTCTTGGTTTTTCAAACTAACCATTTCTAAGCATAAAAGTAAAAAAAGCAAAGTACACTAATTAAACTAAGCACTTGGGGAATCATTGAGCAACATGGTCATTCTAATGCTTCTATCCTCGATTCATCCACATTGATATTTAGGCAACCTAATAGAGTGTCCATAACACATGGTTTGGCCGATGACATACACTTCCCCGTCCCTATCATGACAGGTGCCCTCGCAACTCTCCATTGACACCACCAACGTAATTAGGAGAGTACAACAAGGTCCGACCATTGTTGTAGGTATGTTTCTCCCCCGAGTGATTACATCTCGGGCTTCCACCACATATTCACTACTTCCCTCGGGTCCTATCAATTAGGCCCAAGGGTCGTTGGCACCTTATCTATGATCTAAGGTATCTCACAACCCTAGTTTGCTACTATTTTCTATCTCTACCTAGAACCTCTCGAACAACTTTATGAAGTCAGCTAAGACTAGTACGATGGAAAGTAAGTTAGAGCATTCTTGAATCCCCCGTGCACACACCTACGCAGACGCGTTCTCCCTTGCCCATTCTAACAACCAGGTTTCTCATCCCAAGAGGGCATCGATATTTGCACAATACATGAATATAGCCCAAAGTGTGTGCTTACATGTGGTGTACTATTCATGCATTTCAAATAATCAAGCACAATCATAATAATATCATGAACACAAAACTAGGAAGAACTAAAGAATTTCAAAAAACATGTAGATTTAGACCATGCTACTATAATTCATCCCCGAGCTATAGAAAGTACTCTCTAGACATGGAATTCAATAAAGATTTGAATTCCACATCTTAGGATCAAAGAAAAGGGGAAAAAAAGAGTTCTCTCCTAACTACAAAGATAAAACTACTAATGAGAAAGTGTCCAAGCTACTCTTGGATATGAAAACCTAGTAGACAAAGGTTCTATTTATAGTAGTAGGAGATTGGGCCTAAAAATAGGTGCAAAATAGGCAAAAATAAGGTAAACCCTAGCTCAGCCCCCGCCCGTAGAGTGTCCTTGGCGCGGGGCGTGGGGCGCGAGGCCTCGCGCTGGCCGCGTCCATTCATGTGGGGCAGGGCGCCAGATCTGATGGGTGGTGCGGATCTTCAAGAGTTGTGGGGCACAAAGCTTGGCTCCAACCACGTCTATCCCCTGGCGCGGGGCACGTGGTCTGGTGTGGGGCGCCATCAGGGTGCTGAAAATGAAGGTTCTAATTTGCGCCCGTGGCCGTTGGCGTGGGCCATCATTAGGAAAGTTTCTCTCTCAAAAACTTTGGCACGGGCCATGTGATTTCCCACTCCTCTCAGGTTGGTCTTGTCATATTGAGCTTGGAATGGTACGAGATGCTAAAAACGGGACGTCCCGCTCCCATACTTAGACTCCCCACTCCCATACTTAGACGCATGAAGAGGGTCTTCACTTCGTGCATGGAGGCCTATGGCAACTAGAGTGGGTTGCACCGTAGCCTCATGTTAGTCTTCTTGGCGCGGGGATGCTCTTTTGGTGTGGGCCGTTGGTGCCAAACCATGAACGGCCCGCGCCAACCCGTTTGTGCATCGGCCGGTTGAACTAGTTTCCCTTGCTACGGGTGAACCGTTAGTCCAATTTGAGAGTTTTAGTAGTCGATTTTGTAGTACTCGAGAACACAAATATAATGAAACCAAGTTTGAAGGATAACTCTTTTTGGATCTTTCTCAGACTTAAGTACAACTCATCGGACCACGATTCCCCGTTTCTTCGTTGGCCACTTTGAACTCTGTTCCCACCTATCTTTGGCTTCAATCTTCCACTACCACAATATGATGTCTATGGCCTTCATCTTCTACCATTCTAGAGGTGAATGGCCTTCGATCTCTTCTACCGTCCTTACGAACAACCTTCAATATCATCTACCACCCTTACAAATGGACTTCACATAGCATGTAGCCAAAAAGTACCACGGGCGACCTACTAAAGATGATCACAAGAAAGATCAAGGAGACTGTGGATACAAGATGTCCATTAGTACCAATTAAGTCTACAAAATGCGGAATTTAGACAAGAAAATCAAATATGGCCGTCTAAACCCCTTGTCACGTTAACTCAACTAATACTAGCAATCCACCAAATAAAACTAGCTAAAAACTATGCCAAATGCAACGGTTAACGCACACATAATGAAGCTGATCAGACTCCCCACACTTAACTCTTTACTCGTCCCCGAGTAAATAAAAGTCAAGACAAAGAATCAAGCGAAATGTAGTGTGCAAGCATAAGTTATTCGAGACATTAAACTTATTCCTTGATTACCTTGTTTCCTCCCAAAAGAGTAAAAAATCTCACAACTCTCACACTCCCCGAAAAACATAAGTAATCTAACCACCCAAAAGTAAAATGTGGAAAAGGCTAAGCCAAAAAATATGTGTTAAGCTAGCTTACTTTTCCCAAAATGATCCCAAAGTAATCAAAGAGTTGTCTTAAAAAACAATCCACCGTGGAAGCATGCATCATCAATCTAGTTTTTTGTTTTATCTCAATTTCTCTCATTTTTCTTAGGAGCTCTTTCAAGTTTTCATCCTAGCTTTAACACATAAAGGGTACTTACTTCTCACCTTTTTCCACACGGTCTCTCATTTTTTCCTAGGCGCATAAGTCTAGCCGGGCCTAGCCTCTCACTTTTACCTAGGCATTTCGACTTACCTGGGCTTTTCCCAATGTTACCCAAGTCATCCTTTCGGGGTTTCAACTTGTCCGGGTTTTTAAGTTTTTTTTCATTTTTTCAAGTTTTACAAAATTCTCTTAGAAGAGCTATTAACTACATAGAAACAACTAAAAATCATAAGTGCTATATAATCCCCTAGACTCCCCACACTTAAACCTTGCATTATCCTTAATGCATATACAAAATCAAAGAATATATGTCAAGGGAAAGAAATAGGAAAACACTTATAGTGAAAAATGAACACTAAAGTTTACCCTTGATGGCACAATCATGGAATGCAAAGAACAAACTATCATCACCCCAATAAATGACCCTAACCTCAAATCAAGAAAGTTCAATCTAACCACTATCATGCATCACAAATCGAATAAGGAATTGAATCATAGTTGAGAGTAACCTCTTAGGTCTCGATGTGTGTATCTCAAGGGTTTTGAGGGTAGATAGGTTTGGGTGGTACATTGGTGGGGGTAAGGTGGTGGTAGGAAAGAAATGGTGATTGGGGCGTAGGAAAGGTTGTGAGCTTCATAGGTTGTGCACATCTACACATCCTATGAATTTGGGGTTTGGTTCTCCTACTTATCCACCATTTTGATCATCACGAATCATGTACATCTACATGGTCAATGAGTTGGACTCCCGGTTTGCTCACCTTTCTCCAAGAACCATATGCTTCCTACAAAACAAACATGCACACCAAGTGGAATAGTGTCCCCAAAAAAATGCTACAAATAGGAAAACACACAAAAAATACTAAACTAATCTAATTTTTTTTCAAAGCTTGGGTTGCCTCCCGAGAAGCTCCGTACATTTAAGGTCGTCAGCACGACCCTAATGTTATCCATATGGTGCAGGTTTGTACCCCATCACCATGGACATCCAAACATGGAAAGGTGGGGGTAAGAATCTTCCAAGAGGAAGATATAGTAGAGAATGAGTCACCCTTAGGGGGAATAAGTGGTTTAGAAGCTTAGCATATTCAATTGGCTTCCCTATGGTTTCCTCTAAGGGTTCCAAAAATGTGGGAGTGGGTTCTATAGGTGGAGGTAGGGTGAAAATAGGTACAATGGAAAATTAAGTATAATTGCCCATTCCTCAACTTCTTCACTCTCAACAAACCATTCCCCATCCCCCTTAGATTCATCTATCAAAATTTCACATTTAACTAGAGATGGTTCATTTTCGGAATATTGGGTTTCTAGTTAACTCACCCTTTTCATCAAATCAAGCACTTCCCCTTCAACTTTCCCAATACTTGAGAATAGTTGAGTTCCCAAATCGCTAATCTCGCTAAGCATTTTTTATTGGAGTAAATCACTACTCTTGGTCACATTAGATATAGCTTGCAAAATTTCTACACAAATTGTTGGTTTCCCAATGCATCTTCACATCACGAATTTGAGTTACCACTAAACCTCGAATTTGGAGAATTGTGGTATGGGTGCCAATTTTTTTATCTCATCGGCCTTGGGAACCAACAACTCTAACCTCTCTCTCACTTTTGCTCATCAAAGAGAAAGACTCTGTAGGGTGGTAGCAATGACATATCCTACAAAATCTCACTCGTTGAGTTTCTCTTCTCCCAAAATCACTCAACCATGGACAACGCTCCGTAGGATAGTCATAATGACACACCCTAGAATGTGTCATCCGTTGAGTACTTTCCCGTATTTTTTTTCAAACACACAAAATTTGGAATCATAGTGAAAAAGTCCTCGGTTTGCACCAAGAACTCAAGCAATACCTACTCCTGAGAACAACAAAAAAACAAAAAAACAATACTAGCTACTCTACTAACATATTATAATTGATGCTTAGACTAATAGAATCCCCGGTAATAGTGCCAAAATTATGACTTGCCTCCCCCCGGGGTCGTTAATCATAGATAATTATCCCAGGCGGAGGCTGGGGTCAGAAGATATAAATTTGTAGTTTTGCACCCATTCTCAGTGCTACGCTACCTACAAGGTAGTTAGTGATAAGTCATGGGTTTGTCCACAGAGATGATAGGTCTAATATATTGATCAAAATACAACCTCACACGGCTTGTCAATCTGTACAAGTGAAAGGAATAGCTAGCAAACCTAACATGCAAAGGGGGTTTTGGTTTTTCAAACTAACAACTACTAAGCATAAAAGTAAAGAAGCAAAGTACACTAATTAAACTAAGCACTTGGGAAATCATTGAGAAACATGGTCATTCTAATTATTCTATCCTCGATTCATTCACATTGATATTTAGGAAAACCTAATAGAGTGTCCATAACATGTGGTGTGACCAATGACATACACTTCTATGTCTCTTTCACGGTGGGTGCTCTCGCAACCCTCCATCGACACCACCATCATAATTAGGGAAGTACAACAAGGTCTGACCATTGTTGTAGGTCTATTTCTCACCCGTGTCATTATGTCCCGGGCTTCCACCACGAATGCACTACTTCCCTCGGGTCCTATCAATTAGGCCCAAGGGTCGTTGGCACCTTATCTATGATCTAAGGTATCCCACAACCCTAGTTTGCTACTATTTGCTATCTATACCAGGAACCTCTCAAACAACTTTACGAAGTTAGTTAAGACTGGTGCGATGGAAAGTAAGTCAGAGCATTCTTGAATCCCCCATGCACACACCCATGCGGACGCGTTCTTTCTTACTCATTCAAACAACCAGGTTTCTCTTCCCAATGAGGCATCGATATTTGCACCAAACATGAATATAGCCCAAAGTGTGCACTTATATGTGTACTATTCATGCATTTCAAATAATTAAGCACATTCATAATAATACCATGAACACAAAATTAGGAAGAACTAAAGAATTTCAAAAACCATAGAGATTTAGACCATGCTACTACAATTTATCCCCAAGATATAGAAACTACTCCCTAAACCATTCAAATAAAGATTTGAATTCAACATATTAGGATCAAAGCAAAAGAAAGAAAATAAAAAAAGAGAGTTCTCTCCTAACTACAAAGATAAAACTATTAATGAGAAAGTGTCCAAGCTACTCTTGGATATGAAAACCTAGTAGAAAAAAAATTGATTTATAGTAGTAGGAGATGAGCCTAAAAATAGGATAAAATAGGGTAAACCCTAGCTTAGCTGCTACCCGGCACGGGGCGTCACGGATGGTGCAGCCCGTAAAGTGTCCTTGGCACGGGGCGCCAAATCTGGTGCGTGACATGGATCTTCAAGAGCTGGAAGGTGTGAAGCTTGGTCCAAGCCACGTTTATCCCCTGGCGCGGGCTGCGTCGTCTAGTGTGGGACACCATTAGGGTGCTGAAAATGAAGGTTCTGATATGCTCACGTGGCCGTTGGCTCGGGTCGTGATCAGGAAGGGTGCTCACTCAGAAAATGCGGCATGAGCCATGTGATTTCCCACACCCCGCTGGCTGGTCTTGGCATATTGAGCTTGGAATGGCGTGGGACGCTGAAAATGGGGTGTCCTGCGCCTATACTTTGCCGCATGGAGGTTTCTTCACTTTGTGCTTGGCAGCCCGTGGAATTTTTCGTGGGTTATGTCATAGCCTTGTACTGGTCTTCTTGGCACGTGGCTGCTCTTTTGGCACTGGTCGTTGATGCCAAATCATGAATGGCCTGTGCCAACCCGTTTGTGCCTCAGCTGGCTGAACTAGTTTCCTTTGCTACGGGTGAACCGTTAGTTTGATATGAGAGTTTTAGTGTTCAACTTTGTAGTGCTTGGGAAGAAGAATCCAATGGAAACAGCCTTGAATGCTAATTCTTCTTGGATCATCCTCAGACTTAAGCACAACTCATCGAACCATGATTCCCCCATTTCTTTGTTAGCCGCTTTGAGCTCTGTTTACTACCATGATTTGATGTCCGTGGCCTTCATCTTCTACCATTGTAGAGGTGAATATCCTTCAATCTCTTCTACCATCCTTGCGAACGGCCTTCAATATCTTCTACTTCCCTTATGAACGGCCTTCACATAGAATGTATTCAAAAAGTACCCACATGCGACCTACTAAAGATGGCCACAAGAAAGATCAAGGGGCCCATGGATACAATATCTCCATTAGTACCAATTAAGTCTACAAAATCTGGGATTTAGACAAGAAAACCAAACATGGCCATCTAAACCCCTTGTCACGTAAACTCAACTAATACTAGCAATCCACCAAATAAAACTAGCTAAAAAATATGCCAAATGCAATGGTTAATGCATGCATAATAAATTAGATTAAGGTAAGATCAGACTTGCTTTGATACCATGAAAGAATGATTTCCCGTGATGATTCGAGTACTACTGAATGGAATAAATAGAGTGCAATAAGGAAAGATTGTGCTAGTGGAACTCTAACCTAGTCAACAAGTTTTATCTATAACCAATCAAATCTAGTCATCACATTGACATATTCTAACATTTTTATTTTAATCATAGATGGAAGTTAAATTATAGAAATGAGACCCCTAAATATTTATGTTTGTAATTTTAATAATAGAAATGAGACCCCCAAACGATTTCTTCTTCTGACTTTGAATTCAATTACTCTTTTTGTTCATCTAATTGTGGCATTTCAATATATGAAAATACTGTGAACTAGGTCTGGTTTAGTGGTTAACCACACTCTCTATAACTGAGAGGTCTCTGGTTCAAAACACAACCCCATCAAGAACTGTGAATATTTGAGTAATTTCTTGATGGGGATTACCCAACATCATGGGACCATATCGGTGGTTCCCGCTGTGGTTTCCCAACCTGCGGGTGGTCGATGATAGTGAGATAGTGGTGGTCCCAGTTATGGTGGCAGTGGTTCATTGTTGGTGGAGCTTTTGAGTGTTCTCAGGAGGGCATACCTAGCTATTCAAATGGATGGAGTTCTAGGCTCCACTGAGCTTCAGTAGATTTAATGGTGGTGTAACCTAGTTAGGTCTTAGATTAGGATGTCAATATGTAATTTGGTTGCTTGTATGTAATCTTTCAAAAAAATGAAAATACTAGAGTGCAGCCTTGCCGCACTTCCCCATCTTTCCTTTTAATCCCTACATTTTCTTCAATCTTCTTTTACCCATCTTCCAATCATGAAAAGATGTGGAAACAATAATTTTTTAGTTAGTATTCTTTGAGTATATATGTTATTGAATAAGTATGGATTTATCTTCATACAATAGTGTTCTTTGTCGACCATATAGATTAAATGTTGTGCTCATGATGATCACTCAATTTAGTTATTCAAGTCAATGTTTTGTTCTGATCTAGTTGTACAGATCGTGTTTTCACAATTTTATTTGTGTTGGTAGGGTTTCCATTGATTTGGATGCGTCAAATCTGTGTTTTTAAGGTGTTTTATAAGAACTTAGTATTGGTGAAGAAAGGTTGCATTTCTCATACTGATCTGTACTCTTTATACATGGAGTTTACAACAAATTCCTGATCTATCTCTAGGAAGTTATAACTGAGTACAAAAGAGTCTCCTATAGAGGAGGAAAGAAGATAAGTACAAAGAAATGGTCAACAATATTCACAGAATAATACCCTCATGCAAGCTCACGGTCGGTTAAGAACGAAAATCTTGGATCGCAAGTTCTTGAATCTTGAAGAGCTTATAATTTTTGTGAAGATGTTTGCAACTTGATCAACAGACTTGACGTGTCGAACAATCAACTCTCCTACTTGAACTTGCTCTCAGACAAAGTGGTAATCAATCTTGATGTCTTTTGATAGCTGATGAAACATAGGGTTGGCCGTGAAGAAAGTAGCACTAAGATTATAGCAAGGAACAATTGGCGGACCACGAGAAGAGCCCGAGATACACAGTTTGAAACCTTGATGAAGCAAAACTTTATTGAGTTTCTGAAACCATGCTCGCGAAGTTTGTTTCTCACGAAGCTTGTTTGAGGCCATATAGGGCCTTCTTAAGCTTGAAAACATAGGTTGGACAATCAGGGGAAGCAAAGCCTGGGGGTTGTTCCATGTACATGGTTTCCTCTAAGTCACCGTTGGGGAAGGAATTATTAATATTAACTTGGAGAAGAGGCCAATTCAGAGAAATAAAGATGCTCAGCACTAAATAGATGGTAGTCAGTTTGTCCACTAGACTGAATGTGTTAAGGTAATCAACACCATCTTCTTGATTGAAGTCCTTTATAGAGTTCAATCAAGACATATGGTTTCTTCTTGATCCTAAACACCCATTTACAACCAATAATATTAGAAGCATGAGACCTAGGAACTAAATCTCATGTCCCGTTAGTCATTAAGGCAGTAAACTCTAACTGCATAGCATATTGCCAATTGGGATTCTTTTTGTCTTGTAAAAACATTTTGGGTTCAAAATCAAAGGGATAAAAAATAGCGGGATATTTGGTGGCAAGATAAGATTTAGGTTTAAGTGATTGAGTAGGAGCACGAGTGATCATACCATGTTCACAATTGTTGAAAGGGCGGAAATATAACGGAGCATGTTGATAGGCTTGTACCGGAGGTGGACTCAGTGATGAGGGTGGTTCCATCATCACTGGATATTGGGGCAAAGGGCCAAAAGTTGGTTGGACAGAAGGTGACGAGGTTGAGGGAGATGAATACCCCATTGTGAATGTAGGTTGGAGAGCGTGGAGTGGAAAATCTGAGAAAAAATTTGATGAGGAAGTTGACTGATGTGCTCATGGAAAGGAAAAGTGGGTTCATCAAAAACTACATGCCGAACAATGAATGTTCAAGAGGAAGGAGCATGAAAACAAAAATATTTCTGCAACAGAATGAAATTCCAATTTATTACCGATATAGGGACGAAGATATGATAACACAAACAATCAAATGATTTGGGAAAATGATAATCAAGTTAGCGATTATACAAGCATGCATATGGTGACTTGTTTTTGAGAATATATGATGGTTCGATTTCAAGGTAAATGGAAGTGTGAAAAGCTTGTTCCTAAAAACTGATTGGATGGTTGGAATGAGCCGAAAGTGCAAGGTTTTTTCCAACAATGATGCGATTGCACCTTTCCGAGGCATTTTGTTTATGAGTGCGAGCACAATATATGTGCTATTAAATGTCTTGTGTTTGAAGAAATGATGAAACATTGCAATATTCACCACCCAATCATATTGAAAAGCCTTTATTTTTGTTGAAAAAATTAGTTTCAACCATGGTTTAAAATTGTGAAAAGGAAAAAAATACTCGAGATTTATTTGTTAAGAAGTAAGCCCAATGAATTTAGTGCAATCATCAATGAAAATAACAAAATAGCGATTAATATTCATAGAGGAAACAGAAGTAGAGACCCAAACATCAGAGTAAATTAAATCAAAAGGATGTTCGAAAGGAACATGACAAGCCGGCAAATGATGCTTCTGACTTTAACCTAACTAACAAACACTACATAGAGGTTGATCGAAGCACTCTGGATTGTGAAAACTCTGAATTGCGGAATTTTGAGGAGCACTCTTAACGAAGGTTGATGGAAGCACCCTTTTGAAATCAAGAAGACATATACGAAGTTTGGTCAAGAACACAACTTTAAGTTTTTCACTAACACAAGGGTCGAATTCCACAGAACCCAAGTACTAGTTGCGCAAAAATTAACACAAAGAATGCTATTAGTTCTAAGCACTAATCTTTTACTATTTCGTTTAAAAAATATATAATTTCACAAAAATTTATTTATATAATTATTTGATAAATTATGAATATATATTTCATATTTTAATTAGTATATTATTTATAATTGGTACTCCCACCGCCCCAGCTAAACTTGCACATAATATTTTTTTTGGTCTCCAACAAACATGTTTGACTGTAAATATGTGTAGGTGCAGACAATAACAGTGCACAAAAAAATGATGTTTAGAAAATACATGTTACAAATTAATCTAATGATAAAATTGTTATTCATATAAGTATTTAAATATGTGGTCAAAGTCTAATAAATTTGACTGAAAAAAGATTTTGTGCAAATTTGATTGGAAAAGAGGGAGTAGTAGTTTTACTAAATTTGTTTTAATCTATATATATTTTTGTTATTTATCAATTTTTAGTAGGCAAAGTCTTGGGAAAGACGGTCTCTCCACAGGCTTACGAAAAGAAGGGGTTTAATTAGAATAATAAAAGGTAAAAGGTCTAAGTTGCAATATTAAAAATTTATCATGCAACGTGTAGTAATAATAAAGTTTATAACCTGATTCATGCAACCCAAAAATTTTATCTTCATTTTTTTTAATTTACACTTTAAACCTTGGTCTTTCCATGACTTATGAAAAGACCGTCTTTCAAGAGACAGACTCTTTTTAGTAAAAGAAATATATCTTTGTTGTTGTTTGTAAATAAAACATAATATTAATAACTATGCTCACTTATTTTAAATCGTGAGTTGCACGGGCGTTAATTTTGTTGATCTTATCATTCAAGAATGTTAAACTTGTTTATTAAGTAAATTAATGGTGGATATAATGTAGTACTAACCTAATTTTTTTAATGATTTTTTTCAAGAAGATGAGGTAAAATTACAAAGGAGTCAAAATGGGACGATTTGGGTCAAAATCAGACCTGCCCCAAATTGAATTGACCCACTCAACCCAAATGCGATAGTGACCTGACCCAACCCAAATGGATCTGGTCAAAATGGATCTCGTCGGGTCGGCAATTTAAACACCCCTAGAGGTTAGTTGAGTTTGATGTCAAATTCACTAATTGTAATCATTGTTGGGCCTTTTTTTCCAACACTTATGAATGATTATTTTCAAAAAAAATAAAAATATAAAGATACTAAATGTGTGATATAAATTGAATAGAACGAGAAAAAAGTACTCCCTCCATCCCAGGGGAATCTGTACACTTTCCTTTTTTTTAGTGTCCCAGACAAATCTGCTCACTTTCCATTTAAGGAAGTATTCAACTCATCAAAAGACAAAACTTCCCCTAATTGATTAAAATTTTACAAAACATAACATAAGAAAATTCACTCCCTCACATTTTCACTCAGACTCAATAAACCCTACTCTAATGTCCTCCGCCACCTGCTCTAATTTCGCCACCACCACATTTTTCCTCCGCCACCCCATCTTTGCTCCGGCCACCATTTCTCTGCCAACCCATCTTTGCTCCGGCCACCGTTCCTCCGCCACCAATCTTTGCTCCTCCTCCCGTCTTCCCATCTTTCCTCCTCCGCCACCAATCTTTGCTCCGTATGTCGTCCTACTTTGATCGTCTGCCGCCCCATCTCTGACGCCGTCCCTCATCTGCCTTAACCCTAATTTCCGCCACCCCATCTTTGCTCCGCCATCGTCCCTCCTTCGCATTAACCCTAATTTTGCCGCTGTCACCCACCCGTCACCACTGTCACCCACCCCCACCAAACTCGGAGGTGACACGGGGACGACTTGGAGATGACGTGGAGAAGACAGATCTGAGGCAAGGCGGAGATAGTTCACTGGAGAGAGGCGACGCGAAGAGAAGTTGAGGCGAGTGTGAGCGGCGGAGGAGGAAAAAATGTGAGCGGCGGAGGAGGCGAGTGTAAGCGGAGGAGGAGGAGGAGATGTGAGTGGCAGATGAGGTGAGTGTAAGCGGTGGAAGAGGAGATGTGAGCCTCCGCGAGAGAAGGCAAAAAAATAGAAGGTTGAAAATAGGTTTAGAAGGCAGGGATATATTTGTCTTTCCACCAGGGGAAATTTTGCGGAAAGATTTTCTCTCTCTGCAGATTCCCCTGGGACAGAGGGAGTACTATCTCCGTCCTAACTGAATTTCCATATTTTCATTCGGAATGTCCCAACTGAATTTGCACACTTCCTATTTTAGTAAAGAGTAATAAGCAAAATGACCAACTTATCCCCTTCATAAAGTTTTTTTAAAAAAAGGGAAGTAGAATCAAAGAAGGGTTCTGCAACTCCTTTCTTCACTTCATCCATGTTTGCAACTCCATTCCTCATTTCACTCTCCTCCAATTCCTTTCTTTCACCGTAACTCCCCCTTCATCTTTTCTTTCACCGCAATTTCATTCTTCACTTCCCTTGTTTTTCTTCATTCATCACGAACCCAAAAATTAGCAGAATCAACCTCAACTTCCCCCTTCATCCTCTTCCTCAAATTCAAAATCATCAAACTATCTCCTTCATCATCCTCCTCTGATCCAAAAGCATCAAACTCACCCTCATATTCTTCAACTTCATCAACACAAGAGATCCGCTGGTGTTCTTTGACAAAGAGGGCAAGAGAGTGACACGACATCAACCCACAAATTTTTCAACGAATTTTGATAGAATTACAGAGTGAGATCTGGGTTGTATTACTGCTTTGCCATTGATTTTTCAATTATGGTAAATGAATTTGTTGAGATTCTAGAATTCGAAACTTGGAGAGGGGGACGATTTGTAAATTAGGAACTAGAGGTTGCAAGTCGCGGTTGTTGGTGGCGGGTCTAGGTGGTGGTGGAGGGTGGAGGGCGGAGGTGGCGGTTCATGAAATTAAGCAGAAGGGCAGGAGGTTGATGGGGTTAAGCATGCCATTTTACACAAATTGAAAAAAATGAGGTTCTCTTTCTCTCTCCACAAAAACAAGTTGGACAGAGGGAGTACTCTAGTTTGAAAGTGCCGAATAAAATGAGAATTTTATAAAAGAAAACATGACACAATTAGCTCAACATATGATACCCCAAAAGATTTCCATTTCCCAAACTTCATCCTTCGCTCTAGGGGTGTTCAATCGGTCGGTTTATTGGTTAAGCGGTTAATCATTTTTGTTTCTACCGGTTTATAAAATTTTAAAAGGAACCGAATAACTGACCGATAATGTTGTTAAATTTATTGGTTCGGTTAGTATCGGTTTTGGTGTCGATTATCATATATTATTTATTTAAATTTAAAAACATAAATCCATATTAATATTGACTAGTAGTTAGAGCCGCAAAATGGGGAATAAAAACTAAGACCTTTAGAAATCGGTTTATTGTGCTGCATGGGAGTTGAACAATTTTTTGAATTAATATTAAATTTGTAGCATGAGTTGCTGACGATACTTACTAGTTTTGGGCACAATTATTAGTTACATCGGCTTTTGTTTGCATAATTATTATTTAAAAATAGAGTTCGTCTATTGAAAGACGGTCTTTCCATGTGTCATGGAAAAACCAAAGGTTAAAGTGAAAATTAGAATAAATAGAGATAAAATTTCAAATTGCATGAATCGGGTTATAACTTTATAACTACTACACGATGCATAATAAATTTTTAATATTGCAACTAAGACCTTTTACCTTCTATTATTCTAATTAAACTCATCTATCAATAAACCTATGAAAAGACGGTATTTCTCAAGACTTTGCCTTAAAATTATATGGGTTAATAATATAGATTTTAAATACTACGTTAATTTGGGCTAGGAACCTAAAGTTTTCTTATTTGGTTTGTGATCAAGGTCCAAAGTTTAATGAGATATTTTTTGGGATTAAAATTAATTAATATGTCATAAAATCTCTTATCGATTATCGAATTAAACAGAATACCATTTTTTTCATTTAATTCCAGTTTAGTTTTGATCGATTATCAGTTTTTCAGGTTTTTTTAACAGCCCTACTATGCTCAAAACAAACTCATATACAGAGGAAAAATTCAAAAGCAAACTTCCCATTTCATAATTGAACACATTAAACACAGTAATAGAAAGGAGATGAAAAGAAATTGTTTAATTGTAACCTTAAGAAGAAACATTTCCGGTAAAATACCACCAAATTAAGGGACTACCATCCTCTTCTTCTTCATGTACAAAGAAAAACATAATCTACGATATAACCATTAAACCACTTCACCTTCCTCAGTGCTACTTTTAACAAATATCTATTTGTGACCCTATAATCTCTTCTTTAACATGAAAAGAAAAAATCCATCCAATTTCCCCCAAATTACCAACAAAACAATCCCCTAAGCATATTACCTTCTTGTCCTAACTCTTTCTCGCAATTACATCACGTGCCCTTCCGCCTTGGACTTGGCATCGGCGGGGTCGGGGACAGGGGAAGCTGCTGGTGGAACCCTAGCTGCGACGGAGGAAACATCATGCTCGGTGACATCGCGGCGTACGGTGACCTGGGCGACGGTATGCACCCAAACGGCTGCGGCGAGGTAGGCATGAGAGGGAAGTTGGGCATGGGCTGCGGCGGCGGAGGAAGGCCGTTCCATCTCGGAGAGGCGCCGAAGGCGGCAGGGGTTTGAAGAAAGCGCATGTAGGCAGAGATCGGAGACTCCGCCGCCGCGTGCACCGACGGAAAAGGAGGAAGCGGAGACAGCGGCTGCCGTTGACCCGGGAAGAATCCAGCAGGCTGGCTCAGTTGCGGCAGCTGCGGCGGAGGGCGGTTGCTAATCTGCGCCAGCGGCGGCGGGCGGATCCGCTGCAGCCGGGAGCTCTGCGGCTTGGGCGGCTGTATCGGCGGCGGAGTGGAGAACCGCTCGTGCGCCGGCGAGCCGGTGAGCCGCTGAACGACGTCGCGGAAGTCACTCTTGTTTATGTTATAAACCGGCGGCTGGTTCTGCTGCGGCGGCGGTGCCGGAGGTTGGTTCTGCATCTGCTCTTCAGTAAGGCTCTCGATTTGGCTCCGGTCAAAGCTCGCCGCGCGCCTAATAGGCTTAGAAATCTTATGAGATATCTTATTCAGATGCTTCAAATAAACGTCTCTGCTGTTACTCCCACCGCCGCCGCTAGAGGTGGTGGCGATGATGGCAGAACTTGTACCCGGCGCAGTACCTGTTGTACCTCCACTAGTATCACCGCAGCTTTTTTGCTGCTGCTGTTCCATAAATATAAGACACAGAGTCACACACAGTGGGTGGTGGAGAGAGAGGAGAGGCTCCGCTAGTTCAGTCTCCTCAACTGAAGAGTCCTTTTTGTTTCTCTCTCTATTACTTTCTGAGATTCTCTCTCTAGACTGGTCTTCGCTGCGCCTATATATACACGTATACCGGTATGCGTATTGGTGGATGGATATGAATTGCTCTTTCTTATCGTTACCTGTGTGGGCCCATTAAGCTTGTGGGGACTTGGCACTTCCACTTCCTTAAGCCAGTACAATAAATTTATTTGGAGGAATTAAAAATTTACTTGGCACTTTCCCGTTTTACTATATTTGGCATTGTGTATTTTTTGTAATAAAAAAATGAGATGAATTTAAAAATACATATAAATATGATAGTGTGTCAAACTTAAAAAAACAGAAAGTGTTACATGGGATTATGGGAAACTGCAATTTACGTTATTAATAAATTACATAAACGTCTAATTTATAATTAAATTGTTTTCCACTGTCTTTCATATGAAACTCAACCCATTGTTTTTTACTTAAATTTAATTAAGTGAAACATTTTTACATTATGTTAATCAGAATATGACTTATGTCGATAATCGTAGATAAAATATAAAATAGAATATTAAATTCAGAAAATAAATAATTTTGATGTAAAAAGTTGGTCTATTCACTAGTTTTACATTATAAGTCGAAAGTATGCCTAAATATGAACAGGAAAAACATATATTTTGTACGGGTTATAAAATCACCACTGCATGTCGATCTCACATTAATAATATTTTTATCGCATTAATTTTTTTTTTATTAATTTGTGTTTAAGAGGCATTTTATTATATCATATAATGACATTCACAATATCATAAACAATGTTATCACTACCACTAATAGCTTTCCATTGTGCACGTTTATAATTCCAGTTTAATATCCGTTAAATCTAAAAATCTTCAAAACATAAATATCAATGATTAATTTATTTGTCGAGTTTGGTGTTTTTATTTAACGTAAATACGTTTGGATTGCGATTCTCTAATTTTTCCACTCACATTTAACGTTTGTTGTTTTTTTCCCCTTTTGTTATACAATAACGCTCGATCCTTTTTTTGTGCTGTATTGGCACCACATACAGGACACATTGTCCACAAGGTACTCGTGAATGTAATCTAGGATGATTATTAGGTTGTTGGTATGGTTTACTTTTTTTTTTGTTACGTCTTAGGACACCTTAATTATAGATATTATCACATTCGTAATTTTTTATCATTACAATTTATTAATTGTGAGTATGAATATAAGTATGAAAAACACACCATTTCTCCTTCTACAAGTGTACTATTTCATTATTCAGATTGTAAAAATTCATAAATAGAGTTTATATATAATATATATATATAGAGTCCGTCTCTTCAAAAACCGTCTTTCCATAAGTTATGGAAAGACCAAGGTTTAAAGTGTAAATTAGAAGAAATTAAGATAAAATTTTCGGGTTGCATGAACTGGGTTATAAATTTTATAACTACTACATGTTTCATACTAAAACTTTAATATTGCAATTAAGACCTTTTACCTTTTATTATTCTAATCAAACCCCGTCTTTCCATAAGCCTATGGAAAGACCGTCTTTCCCAAGACTTTGCCATATATATATATATATATTAATTTTTTTGTTATGAGTAACTTAACATATTGAACTTATATAATCACTTATGAAAAGTAAAAAAAAAAAAGAAATGGTAAAACACTTTAGATGTATGGGTAGTAACACATTTCAACTTGATAAAATTAACCTTATTAGATTGATGATTAAATTTTATAGAATTTATTATACTGTGTTTAAGAGGCATTTATTTCATCATACAATATTTTCATTATTTCAAAAATAAGTCTGTCTCCAATGAGACTGGTGAGACCAGGACTAGAGAGAAAATAAGAAAGGGGAAACTAAATTCAAGAGCAAAATTATAAACAATTTGGACTCGGGGTCCATAATGAAAACTCCAAAAACTAGAAGGATCAAACTGTAAATTACCAAAAATGTTTACAGAACAGAGTATCACCTTCTTCAGCCTTCTCTGACACGTCACCAACCTCGCCTCTCCGTCGTCGCTGCCGTCGCCTTCTTGCCTTCTCCGCTGTCTCCTCGTGTTAAGGAATTAGAATTAGAATTGCATTCTTACCTTAATTGTAGATATAATTGTATTCTATTACATTTTCCTAGCTTGTATAGGTATCATGTACTACATATCCTGAATAGAAACACACATTATTACCCTTATTTTCTACATGGTATCAGAGCCTAAAATTCTGAAACCTTAAATAGAAAATTTTCCGCTGCATTAAATCTTTCCGATCTGCCGCCGTCCAACGTCATGCACCGTCGATCTTGCCGCCACGCCGTCCGACGCATCCGCTGTCCGATGACGTCCACCGTCCGCTGCTGCCACGCGTCGCCGTTCGATGTCTGCCGATCGCCATCCACCTTCACGCGCCGCCGCTTGCTTCGCGCCGGTGAGTCCTGTGATCCGATCTGTCGCTGGTTATTGTACCTGCTCCAGATCTGTACCTGATTTTACAATATGTTTGGTTCTGAAGAATAGCCCCGTTTTTATGCTCCTGAGGGTTCGAACCTTCATGATATGAGTGGTTATGATGTGATTACAGCTTTACTTAAGTAGTTGCAGTTGCAATCTGGCCCTTGTACCACTTTTTCGATTGGTCGTATGTCGACTGATCCTTACTTTATTGGTTCTAGCGATGGTCCAGGTTTACAACTTATACCAACCATGCTGAAAAGTCAAGAAAATTACATTGAATGATCTGATGCGATTTGTCGCGCATTCCTGGCCAAGCACAAGTTTGGGTTCATTGATGGATCCATTATTAGACCCCAGGATGATCATCCTGATGCTGCCGATTGGCCTGGGGTTAATGCTACTCTTGTGTGCTGGATCTTGCAAACCCTGGATCCGGTATTGAGATCTTCCACAAGTTCGTTTTCCACAGTTAGGGATATGTGGGATGACCTGAAGGCACGATTTATTCTCGCCGATGGTATGAAGCTTTTGCAGACGTAAGAAGCCATTCAAAGTTGCAGGCAAAACGGTCAGCCCATCGATATCTACTTTGCCAAACTAAAGAAGTTGTTTGCAGATTATCACTGCATGCGACCTCCCCTAGTTTGTACCTGTGAAGATTGCAAGGCATTATGTCAGTGCAATCTTGCTGCAAAAGTCTTCCAAGAGAGAGAGAGAGAGAAGGATTTGATCTAACAATTCATCTCTGGCCTCGACGAAGGTTTTCATACCTTGCGATCACACATCATGAGCATTGATCCAATGCCATATGTCATGAAAGTGTATGCCCTTGTTGCTCAGGAGGAGAATCATAGAGCTATCATTCGAGCTCGTGAGCTTTCTTCTAACTCCATGGCGTATGTTGCACAACATTCACCACTTGCAAGTTCTTCGCCAGTTGTTGTTTCTGCAGCTGACCTCAAGAATCTTGTTTGTACCCATTTTTGTCGTAAGGGTCATGATAAAGATACTTGTTTCCAGATACATAGTGTACCAGACTGGTTCAAGAAAAGCAATAAATCGGTGCAACCTTCCCAGCCGTTAGTCACCGCCGCCGGTCCCAGAGGTGCCGCCGATCTCCCGCTCCCGCCGCTATTTGCCAGAGCTGCCACATCGCCGACTAGTCTGGTGGCGACAGCTTCTTCCGGTGGTGTACCTGCCGGTTCCGATTTTGGCCCTGTTATTTCTGATGACCAATGGAGTTCGACCGTGTAGTTGTTTAATCAGTTTAACTCTCTTACTGGCGATGAGTCTGGTAAGCCTACTTTACTATGGATACTTGATTCGAGAGCCTCATATCACATGACTAGTGACAAAGGTTCTCTTACTGATCTTACTACTACTATTGATTCTGTGAATGTTGTTCTGCCTGATGGCTCGGTATCATCAACTTCACAATATGGATCTCTTTACTTTGGTGGTTTTATTCTGCCGCATGTTTTCTATATACCTACATTGCGATGCAACTTACTGTCATGCTCTAGATTGTTATCTAACCTGAACTGTCTAGCTTTGTTTACTAAAAATTATTGCATTTTACAGAAAATCAGTACGAGGAAAGTGACTGGCATGGGTGAACAGAAGGGGGGGGGTGTCTTGGCTTCGTCTGCTGGATGCTCGTGTTCACCGTCCTGTCCTACAGTCGCTTCCTACAGTTTCTTCAGTATCTTCTTCCAATTTATGGCATCAACATTTTGGTCATCCATCTTCAACGGTGTTGTCTTCTATTTCTTCTGGCATTAATAAACATTTTGTACCATATTCTATATGTTATAGAGCAAAACAGACTAGACATAGTTTTCAATTAAGTTCTTCAAATACTATTGCATTGTTTCAATTAGTTTATTGTGATGTTTGGGGACCTTATATAACACCATCTTCTAGTGGTGCATTTTATTTTGTAACCATCGTAGATGATTATTCCCAAGCTGTTTGGGTTTATTTGTTAGTAGCTAAATCTGAAGTAGCTTCTAGATTTTTAGAATTTAGTGCCTTAGTGAAAAACCAGTGGAGCAGAACAATTCAACTAGTTCGGGCTGATAACATCACTGAAATTTTTCCTCTGCGATCTCACTTTACTGCATCTGGGATCATTTTTAGACATCTATGGTTGATACTCCACAACAGAATGGACGAGTTGAAAGAAAGCATCGTCATTTACTCAATGTGGCGTGTGCTTTATGGTTCCAAGCTAGTCTTCTTATTGAATTTTAGGGAGAATGTGTTCTTACTGCTGCCTACCTGATCAAACGAACACCGACACAGCATCTCAACGGTCGTATTCCCTTTGAGTTGCTTTATGGGCAAGCTCCAAATTATTCATCCTTAAGGGTTTTTGGATGCTTGCGTTTTGCTGCTCATGTTCCCAGATATCGTGACAAGTTTGCACCACGAACACCTCGCCTTCTTCGTCGTCGCATCGTCTTCTCCACCGCTACCTCTCATTCGCTGACGTTGCTTCGCTTTCTACTGCATCAATCTGTGATTTACAGAAATTAATCTGTGATCTGTAAATCCTCATGGCTTCGTTTGTTGAAATCGATTGGACGCAAGGAGAAATCGATATGTTGAAATTGATCCGTGAAATCAATCTGTGAATTCGTTTGTTGAAATCGATCTGTAAATCCTCACGGAATCGTCGAGGTTTTACTTCTACTCTATCTATCTAGATTCTGAAATCCTATAAAGCTCAACCGTGGGGCCACCGGAGAAGGAATGGGTGACCTCTACGCCTTTGATTTCGACGACGTTCTCGGCGATAGCTGCTGGGAGAGCTCCGTCTTCCCCATCAGGGTTGAGCTTTGCAACCGGAGCTCCTCATGTCTGATTGGCTAGCAGCCGACGGTGGTTGGTCGGAGTCAGCGGCCGGCGGTAGAGTTCAAGAGAGGAAACGGATTTCAGCGGCATCATGTACTGGTTCGAATAGAATGGATGGTACCGGGTATCACTTGGAGCATCGTAGACCTGTGTTACATCGCATTCCATTAGTCAAGTTGTTAGATAGATGTTGATCGAACTATTCATGACAAAAGAATTGATGAGTTAATTAGCTTACATTGAAAACTCTTGGAGAAGTGTTGAGATCAATGGTGAGGACCTCCAGATTTGGGCAACTTTTCAAGAAGAATGAGATTCTGCAGAATTCATCTTCACTCAATGATGCCTTCAGTGTCAAGCTGTCCAACATAGCGTTAACAGAACTCGTATCGCTGTTGAGGAAATGGGTTCTCCGTCGATTTCAGTTGAGTATCGCCGGCGGTTGGAGTTTGAGTATCGAATTTCAGTTGAATCAAACTCTGGTCACATTCCGGGTCTGAGTATATTTTGGCCTATTATTGAAGTACATTCATTGGATTAGTTTGTAATTTGGGCCTAATTTCAAAAACATCACATCTAAACAATAATTCATCCTACTAAAATATTTAAACATCAAGGTTAAAAATAAATTATAAAATAAACTAAATTAAAATAGATAAAAATCACATAAAAATAATAAAATAGTTAAACATCAAATAAAAACCTAAAACAGACACTAGATTATAGTTAAACATCAAAATAAATTAAAATAGATTAATGTCAAGTATAAACTAAATACACTTCAAACAAAAATAGTTAAACATAAAAAACAATTAGTTAAACCTCCAAAGACTAATAAATTAATATTTAATACAAAATTAAAATACACATAATGCTCAGTTAATCTAAAATTAGCTTGTTGGGACATGATTATTATTTACTGTCATACTATGATGTTACACTGTAATGCTATGATGGTTCAATTTTTTTTGTGTGATGTTACACTATAATTCTGTGATGGTTCAGTTTTTTTTGTATGATGTTACACTGTAATCTATAATGCTGCGATGGTTCAATTTTGTGTGTGTGATGTTTTACAAAAGTATCGATGAAGATGTTGATTTAAACAAAATAATCATATGTCCCACTGCACTTATACATTTCACTGTTATTTCATTTCAATAATTTGTCAAATATCATTCATTACAAAATGTTTCAAATGCACTAAAACATAGCTAACATAAAAACTAAAGAAATTCAAATAAGCCTAAAACATCAAACAATCCAGTGTCTTATCTCTAATAAACAAACCATTACTTTTTAAACATCATTCAAACAATACATCCCAAGCAATCAAATTCTATCCCCCCAACTTATTTCCCTTCGTTGCGCACTTGTTCACGAACTTGCCTTATCTCTTGCTGGTTTTGAAGATGATGGCTCTTCTACTCCACCAACGCTAATATTATAGGCCGGCTCCGGTCCTCCATTAAAGGGAACATCTTTAGAAGCATGATTCCTCATAGCATGATTTTATTATCTCATCAATGACATTGTAAAGCTCTACCTTGGAAAGTGTTCATGTGAAATAAACAGAAAAAATTACATACAATAACTAAAACATCAATATCTGAAATTGAAACATCACAATAGCACACATAACATGACAGACAACTACATTGAGAAACATCAAATACAGTATTTAAAACATCAATATCAAAAATTTAAAACATCAATTAGTACACACTAAAATATCAAAAGAACGAAACTGAACATCAGTTGCATACTTAAATATGAAAACACCACGCACATCAAATACTGAAATTATAACATTACACCAACACACTTAACAATACTTAGAGTTTAAACATGAAACATCACACAGAAAACCAGAAACATAAACAACAGTATGTAAAATATCACATCCGAAAAATAATAAAAATAACAGATCCCACTTCCTTCTTGATTGCAACAACAGTGGACAAGCGTTCTTAGACATCTAAGAAACAACAACAACAACACAATTTTTTCACAAATCGTAACAAAACCATAAGATATCACACACAATCAAAAGTGAACATCAATTGCACACTTAAGCATGAAAACACCACAAGTAGCAAGCGCTGAAATTCAAAAATCACACCAACACTGATAACAATATTTAAAACTTAAAACCTGAAACATCACACTGAAAACGAGAAACATCATTACATGTTCCTGAAACATCACTGCTGAAAGTTAAGACAAATCCTTCTTCTTTCTCGATTGCAGCAACAGTGTTGTAAATCTTTTTAGACATCTAACAAACAGCAACATCAACACAAATATTAGCACAAATGGAAACAAAACCTAAGATATCACATAAACAATCGAATAACAAAACTGAACATCAATTGCACACTTAAAACACTACAAGTATCAAAATTAAATCCTCACACCAGCACAGATAACAGTACTTGAACCCTTAGCATGAAACATCACAGAGAAAACCTAAAACATTAACAACAATATTTAAATCACCACATCTGTAAAATAAAAAAATTTACAGATCCTCTTTCCTTATCGATTGCAGCAACAGTGGCAAAAACATTCTTAGACATCTAAGGAACATCAACAACAACAAACAAATTAGCACAAATCATAAACCCTAAGAAATCACACACACAATCAATACTGAACATCAATTGCACATTTAAACATGAAAACACAAGTATCAATCGTTGGAATTAAAACATCACAAGAACACTGATAACAGTACTTAAAGCCTAAAACCTAAAACATCACACAAAAAACAAAAAACATCATTAACCGTACCTGAAACATCACAGTCAAAAATTCAGAAAGCTTACAAATCATTCTTCCTTTTCGATTGCAGCAACAGTGATGCGAATCTCCTTGGAAATTTAACAAACAACTCACAAATATTAATACAAATCCATAAGAACAACTCACAAAACACAAAAAAATAGAGAAATCTTCAAATATTAACACATTGAACAACATAAACCCTAGAAAATCACGTGAACCAAAAAAAGCAAACAAAAATTTTTAAGAAAACAAAACTTGCATAAAAACTTTGAGCAAAAACATTACCTTCGAAGATAAACACAAAACGAAGCTCTATTCTGTTCGGCCATCGGAAAATTCACCAGAAAATTCACCGGAAAACTCCAAAAATTGCGACGAAACACTACGTGCAAGAAAGGGGAAGAAAAATGGAGATGATGAGTGGTTGAATGGAAGAAAACGGGCTCGAATTGAATAAGATGAAAGAGAAATGGACATGAGAGAGAAATAGGAGATTTGAGTTGGAGAGAGAATAAGGAGGAAGGAAGGAGATCAGTTGAATAGGAGAGAGGAAATGAGAGTAGAGAGAAAGTTTCAGAAAATATGAGGACATAATGAGGAAATGTTGATATTTATACATGGACTTAAACGTAAAATAGTGAAATTTCACATCTAGCCCCTAGACTTTTAAAGTTTCAATTAGAAACTCCATTTACAAATAAATCCATGATCTCACTATGAAACGGTCTCATACAAGACTTTGTCTTTAAGAATATTATTATCAGTTGTCACTGCCACTAAGAGTCTGTCTTTTGAAAGACGGTATTTTCATAAGCTATGGAAAGACCAAGGTTTAAAGTGCAAATTAGAAGAAATAAAGATAAATTTTTTGGGTTGCATGAATCAGGTTATAAACTTTATAACTACTACACGTTGCATAATAAATTTTTAATATTACAACTAAGATATTTTACCTTTTATTGTTATAATTAAAACTCGTCTTTCCATTAGCATATGGAAAGAAAGACGGTCTATCCCAAAACTTTGCCTGCCACTAATTATATTAATTTTAATTAATTGATAATGCATCGAATGAAATATTACCAACCATCCACGTTTTACGTCCGGTCTAATATCATCAATTAAAATTTGAAACTACAAATTCTGGTACTCCAAATAAACATGATTAATTGAATATCAATGATTTGTCACGTTTAGTGTTCAGTTCTCCATTCACGTTTTACGTTCGGTTCCCTCTTTTTACCATTCACGCTTATTTAACGCTTCTGGTTCTGGTTCATTTTCCGTTTTGTTGTTCATAACATCGGTTCTTTTTTGTGCTATATTGGCACATTGGACATAAGGTGCTCGTGAGTGAAACCTAGGATGATTATTAGGTTGTTAGTATGGTTCACGTTTTTTTGCTGTGGTACATTAGGACACTCTCATTATAAGTATTATTATAACATTTGTGACTTTATATCATTACAATTTACAAACTGTGGGCACAGATAAAGGATGAGAATCATAACATGTAGCAATTGAATTCGAATTTTGTATATTCAATTGTCCCTCCATCCAAAATTAAGTTGTACATTTCGACTTTTAACAATTGAGTTGAAAAATACAAAATTCATAATATCTTCACAAAGTCTTACTTTAAACCCTATACACAAATATAACTCTATATACTTGAATAAGTGCAACTATAACCCTCAGATAATTAAAACTAAAAAAATAACCCTAACTAGTTGATGAAGGTGCAAATATAACCCTCTGGTGAGAAATCTGGTGTTGGCCATGCTTTTCCGGCGTTAACACCCCCACCCTCCCTGAAAATGACAAAACTGCACTCGGACCAAAAGCTGGATTTGGGTGGACAATTATACCCTTAACCCCCGCGGGATCACCGCCGGACCTCGATTGGACCACTGTCCCGCTGTCGGCGTAACATGTAGGGTTATATCAGCACATTATGAAAACTGATAAGGTTATATCAGCACATTGCTAAAACTTATAGGGTTATATTAGCACATTCGTAAAAAGTGTAAGGTTATATCAGCACATATTATAAAGGCAAAGTGTATGGTAATACACTCTGCTAGCCCTATCGAGCAACCACATCATCATATACACCATTATCACATCGTAACAATATTATGTACACCATAAAATTTGACACCATAACACTCTCATTCATATTAAACACCATTCATATTAAACATTATAAATCTTAGGTGGTAAAGCACATCAAAATAACAACTACACATAACACCAAAGATCATCCAATCATCAATCCAGACTATACACACCAAAATAAACAAAGTATCATCAAAACCCCTAAAATCTATGCCACATGTATTGTATATCTCTATTCATATGACGGGAAGCAAAAGAAAATCAGAGAATCAAACTCAATATTGCATTAATCTAGTGAATCAAGTGAAATTTCGGATGAAGATACCATTTTTGAAAGGTTCCCGCACCTGCACTTCAACGTCCATTGCGTCGACCTCGCCAAAGCTCTTCCTTCACCGCTGGAATCACACTCTAGAACTTTGGCAATATGTAGAAGAGGTTGAAATGACGGTTGACTGCGGTTGGCGTTGATTTTATACTAATATGACATATTATTTTTATCTTACGTGCTGATATAACATACATTTTTTACGAATGTGCTGATATAACCCTATAAGTTTTAGGAATGTGCTGATTTAACCCTATTAGTTTTCATATTATGTTGATATAACCCTACATGTTACGCTGACAATGAAGCAGTGGTCCGGCGGCAGTCCGACGGTGGTTCAATAGTGGTCCGGCGACAATATTTGGGGTATTAATAATGGTAAGTGCAATAACGTTATTTTCTATTTTTTAGTTTTTGATTTTTTTGAAGATCAAAAATGTCTTTTCATGAAATTCTGGCTAAAAGTTGTCGGAAAAGGTTATATTTGCACTTTCACTTATTATCTAGGGTTATATTAGCACTTTCAATTATCAGAGGGTTATATTAGCACTTTCAATTATCAGAAGGTTATATTTGCACTTATGTGAATTATATAGGGTCATATATGAACTTTTCACTACTTTAAACCGACTAACCGTTAAATGAGACATTTTATATATTTTTTATTGAACATTTTATAATCAGTATGACGTCTAATAGTGTGATTTCATAATTATTTATTTATTGCAATGATGTACATATAATTATGAAAATCTTTTTAAATGAATCTCAGGGCATAAATAATTATAATCCAACTTTAAAAAATTATAAAAAATATTTTTTTATGATGTGTCTAACAGTTAATCGGTCTAAAATGAGCATTCTTAATATCTTTCATTATAAATAAAAAAAATAAAATTTAAATCATAATAAATCTTACAAGATATCATATTATAATATTCTTACAGTTAGTCAGCCAAAGTGCCTACTGCGTGTTGACCTTCTTTTGACTGAAATATTGTACTATAAATACCCAAAAACCTTATCCTCTCCACCTTATTCATTCCTTCCCAAAAAAATACTCTATAAAACACTAGGGAGCTTTTATTTCTTCTTCTTTTCTTCTATGTTTACCATGGATTCTTGCTCTTTTGTTATGGGTTTTCATAATCTAGGCTAAATATACTCTTGGGAGCAATTGGTAAATATTTCTAGTATGAATTTGTGAGATTTGGTTTATTCTATTTTGTGCTTTGATTATCAAGTATGTTTTGTGCTTTCTTGTGTGATTAATGCTTGATATAGACTAGGATGAGCAATTAGTTGATGGTTGTGGCCTGATTATGTGCTAGGTTTTTGGTCAAACCCAAAAGACTTTGACTTTTTGTCAATGTGATTATTGTTGGTCAATTCTAGGTTATGATTAGGAGTGACAACTAATTATAATTGTTGATTGATGAAATTGCGTAGGCTTAGGATGAAGTTGAATGAGCTTGACTAATTATAAATATGGCTCATTAATAACGATTAACATGAAGGTCGATCATCATAGTCGTTATTAGTAGATTTACTTGTGCTATCTATGTGTTTCTCGCTTGTAGGACATTGTGTAAGTTGTAGTGGGTCTCTATGTGTATTGCTATCCTCGGGGAAGTCTATGGCGTCGATCGTCTAGAGTAACCCGATGGTAAGGGTTATTGTGTGACGTCGATCGCTCACTCTAACTATAACAGAGGAGTGGTGAGAAATATCAACACTCGAAAGATGTTGATAATTTCTCCATAATATGTGATTAATGCATAAAAATGGGATAATTAATCGATGATCAAAGGATGACTAGAAATGTAAATCAATTGTGCCTAAGACTCGCTATAATCTTAGTTACATAATTTATGCTATTTGTGATCGTATTTACATTGCTCTAATTGTTGGTCAATTTAGTTGTTAAAGTAGTTATAGCGTTTTCAAAAATCAAAACCCCCCAACTGGGTTACCACACACATAGAGTGACTTCCTTGCGTGCATTTTAACTATGCTTTAACACTTGATAAGCCCTCATTTTTCTCGTGGACGACCCCGTCTTACCACTTGCTACTATTTAGTAGTTAGCCATAATTTTGGCATATAAATACTATCTTTGAGAGCACGACGACGACCTAACATGGTGCTTGTAATAAGTTTTATAGACATGATGGAATCTTATTTCGTGATGATAAGCTTTGTGTTCCTCAATATTGCATGAGAGAATTACTTGTTCGGGAAACACATTCAGGTGGTCTTATGGTGCGACAAAGGATTGAACGGACGAATGCTCAGAATGTGAAGAAACAAAACCTAGGCTGTAAACTGGTGAGATTCAACCCAGGTGATTGGGATTGGCTACATTTGCGCAAGGAAAGGTTTTCAAAATCTCAGAAATCTAAATTAAGTCCGTGTGGTGATGGTCCTTTTCAAGTTCTAGAGCGTGTGAATCATAATGTTTACAAGATTGCTTTGCCTTGTGACTATGGTGTTAGTTCTACGTTTAAGATTGCTGATTTATCTCCATTCAGCTTTGAAGATGATTAAGTGTCGAGGACGAAACCTTTCGACTATAGAGGGGATGATACAAATTCAGAAACTACACAGTCTACACGAGTCGTGCCATCATCAGTGCCAGCTTCACCCTTCTTGCCAGATCCAGCAGCACGAGTCGTACCACCAACACGGCCTGTGGCAACACCCGTGTCAGTTGACGTGCCGACACTTGATCAAAGCTTCAAGAGTTATGCTCGAGATCCTCTAAGCAATATGGTAGGTCCTATGAATAGGGCAAGGAATAATCTTAGAGATGTGGCATTGAATACTTTGATTGATCAGCTTCATGATGAAGAGTTGAAGAATAAATTGAAAATGTCTTGGATTAATTGTTCAAGAGTTTCGAAATAGTGACGACATCATGAAGAACACTATATTCTTTTTTCCACTGAGTTTTTTTACCGAGGTAGTGTGATCATTGTAATTTATTTAGTTTTAGAATAAGGCCCCTTAACTTGGCCATGTTGGCATTGGAATAGTTAGTTTCGGCCATGCATTTATTTTAGGTTTTAAAATATTCAATTATGATTTGATTAGAATTAAATTTGGTAAGTTTAGATATGGTAGATTTATTCAAGGATTCAACCAATACTTGGGTTGATTTACTTGGATGAATATGGTCGTTATTTGGATTTAAATAAGTTATTTTAGTTAGATACAGTTTTAGCTTCTTAAAGTTGCCATAAGTCTTTCCAATTTCTGATGGGAATTACCAAATCCCGTCTTCTTTTTAATTTGTACTAGCCGAAATCCTACCTATAAATAAGGGGAGAACATGGATGAATTTTGGGAGGTTGTCGCCGTACCTCTCAAAGTTAAATTATAAGCCCTAAATGCTTACTAAATACAATTAAGCAGATAGTGGTAAATTGGGATCGTCCACGAAGAAGAGAGATTTTCTTAAGCGCTTAAACATATAAGGTGGGTATTAGACTAGAGGTAGATATATATACATATATAAAAACAAGTAAATGGGGGGGGGGGGGGGTTGGTTGGTCCTAAGTTATGAAATTAAAAGACAAGATAACTAGCAAAGTCAAATAACTATGCTAATAATCAAATAAACTAAGAAAATGGGTTTAAAACTACAAAGGACAAAGCCTTGGGGCAATTAATATCCACTTCCAAACTTAATGTAGATCATTGAACCATTCACTCATTCTATCACATTCGTTACCTATGAGGAATGCTATTACTTCCTAATTGAAGATCAACATTCATTTCTTCTTAAGAGTAATTCATAAAGGCGATTCGATGACCGTTTGCAAACCTCATTGACAATCCCTTTAGGCGATCAACGACCATAAAGATATTTCATCAATGACATTATACATAAAGAATCATAGATTTGATAACAAAAAGCATTCAACCAAACACATAGCCATTTAACCAAACATAGCATTCATTAGGCTAAACCTAGAATAAATCACATCCAAGATTCAACCTTCCATTGCACCTATAGGATAAATATGAGAACAATCCACATTAACATACTTATCTAGCAGGAATCACAACACATTATGCACTAGAAGTTCTAATTCCACGTTCTTGGATTTTCATGCCAAAGAGCTAAGAAATTGGCCACTTTCCTAACACCCTAACAATTCAATCATACAAACACTTCATATGCTCAAACAACCCATAGAATAAATGAAGTAAAACGTCACATTAAAACACATGAATTCTAAATAACAAATGCTTCAACAAAGAGTGAAATAGAGGTTCTTACTACATAGATATGGAATCTTCAATCAATTGCTTCTAAGTACAAACTAGCCTAGATAATAAAAATACATGATTAATCCTACAAAAACTAAGAAAAGAAAGAAGAAAAACTAAGGTTTTATGTCCCAAAGTCGGGAAGAAGAAGAAGAAGAAGAGGAGGAGGAAGAGAGAGAGGATAAAGTTTGATATTTATATTACAATAAGTAGAAAAGAGTTCTGGCCACACGTCCGTTGCGACTCGTGACCAATCCTTTGCAAGTCGTGACCAAGCCAAGTTTCAACATCTTGATTTCTTTCTTCTTTTTGTTTCAAGTCCTCCTCTTCACTTCATATTTTGAGCACATCAAATTTATACAAACTTTTATCAATTATATATTCATATTTTGAGTTCATACTCGTTGTTTGTTAAGCATTAAACTGTTAGGTTTGACCATTTAAGATTAATGCTTAAAACCATTAGGATTCTTTGTGTTAATTTTTGTGTAACTAGTGCCTGGGTTCTGTGGAATTAGACCGTTGTATTAGTGAAGTTCATAAAGTTGTGTTCTTGACTAGACTTCATCAGTGTCTTCTTGATTTCTAGAGGGTGCTTTGATCAACCTTTCGTTAAGAGTGCTTCTCAAAATTCTGCAATCTAGAGTCTTCGCAAGGAGATTTATATCATTTCCAACATCTATTTTTTTGAACCATCAAATTGAATTCCAAATTCAGACCTAATTTGGACCCCCGATCAAAGGTGGTTTTCGAACCAACTTTGATTGAAATCGATCAAAGTCTGGACCAGAGAAGACACTTGGTCGATATAACTGCCTTTAACAGACCTTTCTCCACTAGTGGATATGGATATTTATAAATAATATACCGGAAATATTGATATTGTACATGGTATTAATAAAAAGTAATGGTAACCATATTGTATTTACCCTTACTTTTTTGTACTATATATATATATATATATATATTTGAAAGATTACAGATAAACAACAAAATTACATATAAACATCACATTCTAGGACCTAACTAGGAAAGAACACAATTGAATCTATTGAAGGTCAGTGGAGTATGAAACTCTATCCATTTGAATAGCTCGGGGCGCTCTCCTGAGAACACCCAAACACTGCACCACCAACGACCGCTGCCACCGGAGCCAGAACCACTATTATCCCACCTTTATCGACCACCTGTAGGTTGGGAAATCACATCGGGAACCACCAACATGGTCCCATAACAATGGGCAATCCCAATTAGGGAAAAGCAATATTATATGAAGATTAAGTTGCTTTTTTAGTCCCCTACATATTCTTCAATACCTTCTTTTGGTCCCCCACTCAAAAACCACGTTTAATCGCCCAGTAACATTCTAAAAATGAATCTTTTGGTCCCCTGAGGCAGTTTTCAGGTAGAGTCAATGGTAAAATTGGTCAAAATATGTAAAATGACCACTATACCCTTGAGTTTAAAAAAAGAAAGAAAAGAAAAAACATCTTCTTCCTCGCTGACCTCCTCCTTTGACTTCGCTCTAGACCTGAACTCCAACTCTCATTCTAGCAGCGAGAGCTCCATCCTCATCACCACCACCACGACGATGAAGAAAGTGTTCGCTTCAATCACCACCGCTACCGCTGGGTCTTCAAGCGAGGTGGGTTCAGCGTCGGCTGGGAAACTTCTCAATTTCTCGTCAAACATAGCAGACATTTTTGGCTCCGGGTATGTCAATCAGGGATTTTCGAAACAATTAAGCTTCTCAATACGAGTATTTCGAGTTTCAAGACTTACATGGCAGACTTTTTCGGGCTTGGGTTACAAAACCGAGTGGGCAGGATCATCATAGCCCAACCCAGTTGTTCGGCGGTTGAACTAAAGACGGGAGAGCAGATCAGCTGCGGTGGGTACTTAGATCAGACTAGTGGGATCTCTGGTTTGGACTACCAAATGAACGACAACGGCGATGGTAGAGGTGGAAGGGAGCAAGGGATGTTTGATTACACAAGGGCAGAACTAGTGGTCCGATCGTGATTATAATCACTCCCTTAAGAGCAGCAACAATGATGGCAGTGATCAGTGGCGGAGGAGGAGTAAGGATTAATGGCCAGTGGTTTTGGAGTAAAGGAAAATTAAAAGTAAAGGAAAATTAAAGAAAAAAATTTAAAATTAGAAAATTTTAATTGAAAATATTTTTTAATTAGTAAAATTACTAAAATATCCCTGGATATATCTGAAAACCATTCCGGTTTACCTGAAAACCACCTCAGGGGACCATAAGATTAATTTTTAGAATGTTACTGGCCGATTAAATGCGGTTTTGGAGTGGAGAACTAAAAGAAGGTATTAAATAATATGTAAGGGACTAAAAAAGCAATTTAGTCTTATATGAATATTGCTTGTATTTAGAATAGAATCCTTTTTCTTTATTGTATAGGTATTTTGTAACACTATATAATGTACCCCAGATCATGAATACAATTACAGCATTACAGTCTTATTTTCTACATGGTATCAGAGCCCAGGTTGGGTTTATTTGTCCGATGTGTGGATCCCCTATAACTAGGCCCGATATGGGTCGTGGAGTCTTTCCACATTGGCACATGAGGGTGCGTGTTGAAAGATATATCCCACATCGATTTCTTAAAGACTAAAATCCTGAAACCTAAACCCTAAATGTTTTGTCCTAAATTTTCCCATTACCTCCGTTGTCGCCTTCCGCGCGTGACCTCCACGTGCCAACGTCCGTAGCTGCCTTCTTACCATAATACTGATCGAAGGCTCCGTTGCTCTTTCTAAATTTCTGCAGCTCTGATTTCCTACAACTTTCTGATTCACGCGCCACCTCTGTCCATTTCACGTGCCACCGCCTGCCTTTCTCATGCGCCATCACACCTCACAGAAGATCTGGTCCACTGCTCCTGCTGCTGATCTGATCCGCAGATCGTACTATGATGTTGAATCCTACTTGTGTTCTAGCCATCGGCGCCATCGCACCCCACCGCCCTCAGCCGCTGTTTGCCAGTGCAGTGACGTTGCTGTAAGGGTTTGCGACGGCCGCTTCCTCCGGCACCCCTACTCGATGTGATTTTGGTCCTGCTCTGTCTGATGACCAATAGAGTACGGCCCTACATTTATTCAATCATTAATTCTTTTAATGACCATGGGTCATGCAAGCTTACTTCACCTTGAATTCTTGATTCATGAGTCTCATATCACATGATTTATGACAAGGTTTCTCTTACTGATATTGCTACTGCTATCGGCTCTGTTAATGTTCTACTGCCTGATGGATCTATGTCGTCTGCTACACATTATGGTTCTATACATTTTGGAGATACCACTCTTAATCGTGTGCTTTATATGCCTACCTTCCAATGTCATTTATTATCATGCTCTAGATTGTTGTCTACCTTAAAATTTCTAGCTTTGTTTACCAAAAATTATTGTATTTTACAAAAAATCTGTATAAGAACTGTGATTGGCGTGGGTGAACAACAAGGGGAGGGGGGGATTATTGGTTTCGTCTGCCGGATACGCGCGTACACACTCATATCCTGTAGTTAACTCCGATAACTGCTTCAATTTCTGCATCCTCATTTGATTTATGGCATCAACATTTTGGTCATCCATCATCTACGGTGTTGTTTTCTATTCCTACTCTTGATTTTAGAACAAATAATATTTTTATACCTTGCTCTACGTGTCATAGAGCAAGAAGACTAGACATAGTTTTCAAGCTAATCTACCTATTGATTTATGGGGAGAATGTGTTCTTACTGCTGCATTTTTGATAAACCATAAACCAATGAAGCAACTTAACAAATGCAAACCATTTGAGTTACTTTATGGATGCAATCCAAACTACAAACTTTTGAGAGTCTTTGGATGCTTGTGCAATGCCTCTTACATTCCCAGATATCGTGACAAGTCTGCTCTAAGAAGTCGACAATGCATCTTCCTTGGGTATCCCGTTGGAAAGAAAGGCTATCACCTTTATGATTTGGAATCTTGAACCTTTTTCAACATTTGCGATGCAGAATCTTATGAAGACCAGTTTCTGTGAAACGTGTACCTGCTCAGCCTGCATAGTCACAAATAAAACCTTAGTTTTATGACTCTCTGCCATCAGCTCCATTAGTGACTACTAACAGCGCCACCAACTCACTGCCAGCATCACCACTGCCGACGTTGGATGCCACCCTGCCCTTAGATAGCTGACGCCTGACGCAACCTCTGACACCGATCACCAGCTGGTTCTGCCGCATGAAGCAGTCTCTCCACCGCCTAGCGCGACCTCTTTGCCACCTGCTGCAGCGGCCCTGCCACCTGCAGTGCCTGCTCCACCGCTAGATTTTCTGCCAACTCCATCCCCAGCATCGCATCCTGCAGCCGACTTGCCTCCTTCTCGACTAAGTGTTTGGGATTGTTAACCTCCTACTTACCTGAATAACTATGTCTGCTCTGTGCCTGCAACTAAAACCCCCCTCACTACTACGATCACTCCTACGCCATTACTCTTCTCAGGTGTTCTCTATCCTTTAACTGATTATGTAAATTACGACAAATTTTCTATTATGCATTCTAGATTTTTTGGTGTACTAACTTCTAGTGCAGATCCTACCACTAATTCTGAGGTGTCAAAGCATGCTCATTAGTGCAATGTTATGGTTGATGAGATTGATGCTCTTGAGTGCAATGAGACTTGGACTATGACTTCTCTTTCTCCGGACAAGACTGCAATTGGATGTAAATGGGTATATCATACCAAGTTAAAAGATGATGGTACCATTGAACGTCACAAAGATCATTTGGTGGTTCTGGATAATCATCATATTGAGGGAACTGACTATATTGAGACATTTGCTCCTGTTGTGAAGATGAGTTCTATTATCCTATTTCTGTTTGTTGCAGTCATTCGTGGTTGGGAACTTCATCAGATGGATGTGCATAATGCTTTTCTACATTTTTATGCACCATTCTTTTGGCTATCTTGTGCCCCCAACCTAGTTTTTCGGCTTCACAAATGTTTTTTTTGGGTTGCGACAAGCTCCCCGCAACTGGTTTGGCAAGTTGGCTCATGCTCTACGCACATTTGGCTTTGTTCAGAGTAAGGCTGATTACTCTCTTTTTGTTTCTCGTGGTTCGGTTTCTTTGCACGTGCTTGTCTACATGGATGATTTGTTGATTAGTGGTAGTTCTTTGTCGCTAATCTCTGAATTCAAGAAATATTTGAGCTCTTGTTTTCACATGAAGGATCTTGGTGCACTTAAGCATTTCTTGGATACAGAGATTTCTAGAAGATCGGTTGTGATGTTTCTTTCACAAAGGAAATGTGCCCTGGACATTTTATCAGATACTGGTTTATTGGTTGCGAAACTTTCTGACTTTCCAGTGGAGCAACAACATGATCTTGAGCGTGTGGAGGGGCCAAAGCCTAGTTGGCCGTTTCATTTATCTTACCATTATACATCCCGAGCTCAGTTATTCGGTTCATACGCTTGCTCAGTTTATGAAGTCTCCTTGTGTTCTTCACTGGCAAGCTGCACTGTTGGTTCTACACTACTTGAAGAGTTATCCTGGTCAAGGTTTATTCCTCTCTTCATGCAGTTCTTTACAGTTGAATGGTTTCTTTGATTATGACTGGGCTGCTTGCTCCATTACACAATGTTCTCTTTCTGGTTATTTTGTGACGATTGGTGATTCTCCAATTTCATGGAAAACCAAGAAGCAACTTACAGTTTCTCGTTCTTCTGCTGAAGTGGAGTATTGTGCAATGGCAGTCACCTGTTGTGAGTTATTATGGCTTAAGACTTTTCTTCGGGACTTAGGTGTTGTGCATTCTGCCCCCATGCGATTGTTTTGTGACAGTCGGTTTACTCTTCATATTGCTACCAATTCTGTTTTCCATGAACGTACGAAGCACATAGAGGTTGATAGTTATTTTGTACGCGATCTTGTACAGTCTGGTACTATTGTTACTCATCATATTCGTACTTCTGATTAGCCTGCAGATTTGTACACGAAAGCTCTTGGATGTAATCAGTTTCAACTACTACTTGGCAAGTTGGGGATTCTTGATCTATATACTCCAACTTGAGGAAGAGTATTAAGGAATATAAATATTATATGAATATTAATTGTATTTAGAATAGTTTTCCTTATTTCTTTTGTAACACTTTATAATGTACCACAGATCATAAATACAATTACAACATTATAGCCTTATTTTCTACAATTCCCATCAAGAAGTTGCTCAAATATTTACAATTCTTGATGGAGGCGTGATTTAAACCCTAGACTTCTCAGATATAGAGAGTGTGAATTACTACTGAAGCAGGTCCAATTCACACTTTTTAGTACTATATTAGATTTTGAACCAGTCACATGCGAAATTGAATTTTCTAGTTCAGATTTAAAAGAACGGGATTGTGTTGATACTAATTCCTCTTCTTTTATTTACATAAGTTCAGTATGTTAATCAATTAATTTTTTGTTTTGAAATAATTATGCTAAGGTGATGAGAAAAGCGGCCAAGAGCGATTACAACTAATGAAATTGATATTCAACTCAACTTGCATAACAATAACTAATCTATTGCAAGAATATTTGAATTATATGTCAACGATACTGATCATCTATACTATTACAGATTAGAAATCCAATAAAATGTAACATTGCCCTCGGTGATATTAACTTGCTTCCCGCAAAAATCATGACCACTTGGAATAGAGGAGCGCATCATACATCAATATCATTGCGCTAAACAAGGATCTTAAAGACTGTAACACCACTTGATCCAAAGTACGATCTATGTTGTCTAAACTGTAAACACCTTGAAAAACATAGATCGGTCCATCCAAATAAATGGAACTCCTAAATAAAACACAAATACACGTTCTGTACAACTAGATTGAGAACATTTATGTTGGTTTTACTCCGCTGCATCAAACTTGATCGGAATTGATGTTGATGAATGCTTCTATGAAGCAAAACATATAACTCTACAAAATAATGTAATAAAAGGCAACCTTCAAGTTGTGTACGAGACACTTTCCTTAAGGCTTTATATGTTCCCTTTTATGTGCATATGATTCAGAACAAATATCTTCTATGATAAAATGAAGCCTGGTTGACAGAAGTGTGCACTCTCTTCTCTAACCCCAAATAAACAAGGGATCGAAGAGCAAGAATTCTCTAAGAAAAATGCATTATCATTCTTTTCCTCTTTGTGAGGTTTTTCTCTCATATTTGAGTACTTCTCTTTTTTTTCATGTTTTCTTTCATTATGTTTGTATTCTAGTTGCATCCTTCAAACTTAAGACAACTCATCTATTTATAGACTAATGGCTTGAGATGAAATAATGCATCTCTTCATGATATATACTCTTCGGGAACTTGAAGTCATATCTATTGGTGATGAACAATGTTTACACCGCTTTATTATTCATAGTCACATCTTTTCAATCATTGGAAATATCCAACAATCCCCCACCATTTCCGATTATTGAAAACATACTCTTTGAATCACAGAAAACTCTTGATAACCCATGCATCGGCAAGTGGTGTCTTTCGATTGAACCAAAGCCTTAGTGAAGGTCGCTATAATTTGTCGAACCACTTGGTAGGCTATGCTTTGAACCAATGGTATGTAACAAGCCACATTGACCAACACACATAGATTCACTTCTTTCCCATTGTTATATACCAAAAAGTTTAAGATTTATGTGTGCCTATCCTTTCATGAATGTTTTCAAAATGTAAAGTCCGAAAATCTTGCAATTGATATTTAAGTCTTACACTCATATAGGCAATTTCATGTGCCTCTTTACAGTACGAACAATACCAAGGCCAATCAAACTGCCCCCGTCATTTATGACTCTTTCATGGACTTGTTAAGAACTTTAAAGTTCACCCTTAATATTAATCAAGCGGGTTAAACCAGCACTCCCTCTTTTGGGATGTTTTAATTGAGTGCTCAAACCACCATTATAGTGTACTTTGACTCATTGAGTCCAAAACGTGGTATCTAACCAAGTGTGGATTGAGGTTCCACCATTTAGTGATTTATATGGACTTTCCATCCCACTTTTGATGTTTCACTCATCAACTTACTCGATGATATCATCTGTTTACGTGACAATCACTTTCGTCAATATGCAATTACTCATGTCATCTCTCTTGGAACTTCTTCTCCATAAATGTCGTCATTTGAGTAATATCAAATAAAAATTCACATTCGTTTAATTTATAGGATTTATCTTCTCCCAATTCAAGTTTGGTTTATAAACCAAATTCTTTTAGGATTTCCTATGATCACAGAGTTCACGAAACTTTTATGTCTCAACAGGATCAAAAGAATCACATTTTCTCAAAATCATCTTTTTGTTCAGAAGAACTAACAGTTCCTTCTTGCAGAGTTACACCAACTCGTGCTTTAGGGTTTTTATCAATCCTCATGATTCATAGATTAAAAACCGTCCATATCTCTTCACGTTATATTGACAATCAAAATATGTTTCACATTGAATCTGTATACCCTTAGTTTTCACATTTGATAATGCCCAACTATTACACAAATATAACTAGCAAGATCATAATAATTTTCCAAATAACAATGAACATCGAAAAATTATTACCAAACTAATTTTAACTCATTAATTTTTTTCTAGAACTAACAGACCCAAATATCTCCAAGTTATTTGACAATAACTAGAAATATAGTTATTTCTCCAAATTTCTCTAAATAAACACAATCATTTGTCAATTTATATTTCCAAATAATTTCTTACATTTACATATGCAAGGACCAAATTTTAATTCGTGTTCTATCATTATCTTGTTGGACATTAAATTCAAAAATGACTAACAAATAATTGGCGAATGTTGTTTCGCTCACCAAAATAATCTGCAAACTCTATAGATGAGATTAGTACAGAAGCAAGCAAGTCGATCCCACAAGGAACATAGCAAAAACTATAATAAAATAACTACTAATATAGAACACTTTTGGTGTAGCCACCACACCTTAGTTTTCAAATTTATCTAACAACTAAGAATGCAACTAACTAATATAAAATATGAAGTAATAATGAAAACAAACATGTATAAAAATATATAAAATATATGAATACGTTAATCGGCTCGGAATAACTCACATTAGTTAAGCATCGATCGCATCGATCATCGGCGCAAAGATAAATCAATTCATATGTATCTGTCAGTTATAGGACGACAAGTATTTGCTAAACCCTCCCAATTCTTTCTTACTTTATCGACAATTGACCAATTATAACTAATCAATCGTTTCTCTTACCAAGATGCCCCCGGAAAGTATTCACTAAACCATATACACACCTCAATAGCATCAAGAATGAAAAGAACCTGATACAACAATTACCAAAGTAAAAACAAATAGTAACATATGTTTAATTGTTCCCCCATCTTGCTATTACAGTCTTAGCTAGTGAGCTATTTTTTCACAAGAACTCGCTACTTACTAACCCTTTCCAACGATTACGTATTGGTGGAATTAGATAGCATTATCCAAATAATATTCAATTTTGTCAAACTTAAACACATTAAGAATAAATTAAACCAAGAACAATCAAGAACACATAAGAATTAATTATAAAACAATTAGGACTCATGATTCATAAACTGATACTTACTATTCCATACTGATATATAAATTAGCTACTCATAATAATTAAACTAAACAAATAAATTATATAATAACAAAACATAATTAAAAAATAATAAAATAATAACTACCAAAATCAACTAAACAAATTGACCACGATATTGGCTTGTATGCATGTTGTTGCTGATGAAACCAAATAATTAAGCCGCCGAAAATATAACAAACCAAACCAATACTGAAATTACTCCTCTGGATGTATGTGTATTCGAATTGTGTCACATTACATGTCCTTATACCGCATGGTCATCCAAGAAAACAAAACCGAATGCAAGTCTAATTCGAATTCTCAGGAGAAGAAAATAAATAGAATATATCAAAATCTATTCTAACTCTGACTAACAAATTCCTAAAATTACGGAATTTCAAATGAAAATAGATAATACAATCCTTATCAATATGGGAAGTAAATATCTTTATTTTTATCAAATTCACATGTCTCAATAATTCACTTTTCACCCCATAATTTTAGCAATTATGCTTTTCCCTCACTTCCTTCGTCCCTGGAAAAATGCTTATAAAATAAGAACATTTTCCCTTGGAGCACATCGCCTCATTAAAAACATTAACCTGGAAAACTCAGTGGGAAAAACCATTGGTTAAGGGAAAATGAGTACAATGTATAGCTCCCTCTCAATTCTTCACAATTAATGAATTCCTGCACTAAAAGCACCTTAAAGTGCAAATTATATCTCAATAAAATCATAATAATCCCATAAAATATGAACACAATATAACACACATCAATACTCTAAACATATGAACTACTAATATATACATTTGCTAATTGTGATTTTTATTACTATATCGCATAGAATAAAAGTCTAAATAAACTATACATACATACATATATATATATATATATTCATACATACATACATACATATATACATATACACATATATATACATACATACATACACATATATATACATACATACATATATATACATATACATATATATATATATATGTGTTGGAAAATGATTGTAAAATAAGTTGGATTTTATCAACTTTTGGGCTTTGTTTTGAGTTGGGCTCGAACTGAATTAGAGTCAGTGGGCATCGTTATTGGATTCTACTCTGCGATCACTATAAAATTGACTGTTTAAACTCTCAAAACGGATAAAGAGTGAATGAGATATGGATGCTCAAAGAGTCACTCTTAGAATGGAAACTCAGGCGGAAATTCATTCGCACGTACTAAGTTTTATGTTATTTTTTACTGTCTAAAATACGTTTGGATCGTGTGGAAGTCTCTGGAAAGCCCAAACCGCGTAACAAATATTCTTAGAATCACGTATGGAATATATGAGATTTGATACGCGGTTAATCATGATAAGGAATATGATATTCTTATCTTTCCAGAATCTATTCAAATATTTGTAAAATATTTGGTGGTTAGGGAATATTTTCTCTGATTACGAGAATCAGATCTTCCACGTATATTTCCATAGGGTTTCTTAGACATCTATAAATAGAGCCTCTATGTCATACAGAAACCTCGTACCATTCTCAAGTTCCTCCCTACTTCTAAACTTGAGTGTTATCTTCTTTCTTTGTCTTTGTCGGTGATAGTCCTTCGGGCTTTGTGTGACTCCCGGGTAATTTTCACTTGTTAAAATTACGTTCGATGATTTTATCCTAGGGAACGATGTCCACGACGGGACTCATTCGTTTCAAGGACAACGAGTGTACTCGTGACTCCATAAATATGTGATTGCTTGAAACGTGCTTATTAATTGTATTTTAAGTTTTTCAATTATACGCATGAATAATTAATACAATTTCGTTAAATTCCTCGTGTAATTTCATTATTTAATTTCTATATGGTTTATCAATATACGTTAAACAGTCTTGAAACAACTCGATTAAGAGTGAAATCGACTCGATTTTACAAATTCATACTTGGGAGATAGTGGACATACCACCTAGGTGTAAACCACTAGGCTACAAGTGGATCTTCAAAAGGAAGATGAGAGCCGATGGTTCGATTGACATGTACAAAGCAAGGCTTGTAATCAAAGGTTATAGACAAAAGGAAGGTCTTGACTACTTTGATACTTATTCTCATGTCACAAGAATAAGCTCCATTAGAATGACACATGCTATCTCCGCGTTGCGTAAGCTTGGGGTTCATCAAATGGATATGAAGACTGCCTTCTTGAATGGAGATTTAGAGGAAGAAATCTACATGGAGCAACCTGGGGGGTTTAGCGCTCCAGGTCAAGGAGGGAAGGTCTGTAAGTTGGTGAAATCATTGTATGGTCTCAAACAAGCTCCAAAGCAATGACATGAGAAGTTTGACCATGCCGTTCTAGCCAATGGTTTCAAAATAAATGAGTGTGATAAGTGCGTCTACATGAAAGACATGGAAAATGGATATGTAATCCTATGTCTATGTGTAGATGACTTTCTCATTATGGGTAGTAATGGAAAAATGATCAAATCTACGAAGGACATGTTGAATTCTCATTTTGACATGAAGGATATGGGACTGGAGGATGTGATCTTAGGGATAAAGATTATCTGCAGCTCTGATGGTATCACCTTAACCTAGTCTCATTATGTAGACAAAATCCTTGAGAAATTTAACAAGAATGACTCAAAGGTGGCGATGACTCCAATAGATCCCAATTTGCATCTACGAAAGAATAAATTGGAGGCTATTAATCAGGTGGAGTACTCGAGAGTCATTGGATGTTTGATGTACCTAATGAGTTGTACTAGACCAGACATTGTTTACACTGCAAGTAGGTTCAGTAGATACACGAGTAACCCCAGTATGACTCACTGAAGGCTATAATTAGAGTATTGAGATATCTACGTTTTACTCGTGATTATAGTCTACATTATGCGAGTTATCCAGCTGTAATTGAAGGATACAGTGATGCAAACTGGATACACGATATAAAGGATCTGAAATCCACTAGTGGGTATGTATGTACACTAGGTGGAGGAGCAATCTCATGGAAATACTCTAAACAAACTGTTATTACTCGGTCCATGATGGAATCCAAGTTTGTTGCCTTAGACAAGGCAGGTGAGGAGGCCGAATGGCTCCTCCAATTTTTAGAGGACATTCCTAGATGGCCAAAGCCTGTGCCAGCCATATGTATACATTGCGATCGTGTGTTGGCTATTGGTAAGGCTAAGAATATGCTATATAATGGGAAGTCTCGTCATATTCGAAAAAGACATAGTTCCATTAGACAACTTCTCTCAACTGGAGTGATCACAATTGACTATGTAAGGTCAAAAGACAACATAACCGATCCCTTGGCAAAAGGGTTGAATCGAGAGATAGTTGAAACATCATCAAGAGTGGGACTAAAGTCCATTAAATGATGGGTTACGTACGTGGACACCTAACCTATGTGACCGGAGATCCCAAGATCTAGGTTCAAAGGGATAACTAAACTGCAAAGACCCATCGCGATCACTGGGGGGGGGGTCATACCTCCTGTCTTATTTCCTATGATGAAGAAACAGTGAAGTGAGTGGAGGTAAAGCATTAAATTGCTTTTAATGATTCACGACATCGAGTGTATGATACTTGAAAGAGCACATAGTTTATGGAACTATTCTTACGCTAAGAATCACCTATGTAAGCGAGAAGTGTGGCCGCTTCGAAAGGGAATTATTGGGACGCAATTCCTTAGAAACCTTATAGAACTAGGGGGTGTGCCATGGCCTGATTAATGGGGAAAGCACAAAGGCTAGGAAAGATGCTGTGGGAAGTGCATTGTTGTTCACACAAGCGGTCAGGGAAGTTCAAGGACATCGCGTTTACTTCCTAACCAGTGGGCTAAGTGTACTCTCTCAAGGGAAAGTTCAAAGGGTGACAACTACTTATCCTATGCAGCATCTATGCTGTCGAAATGAATCTATCACCAAGTCAAACTCTGTGTCTGGCATGAATTTTCTGATTCTACATCAATATCTATTCATGTGGGGGATTGTTGGAAAATGATTGTAAAACAAGTTGAATTTTGTCAACTTTTGGGCTTCGTTTTGAGTTTGGCTCGAATTGAATTAGAGTCAGTGTGCATCGTGTTTGGATTCTGCTCTGTGAGCACTATAAAATTAACTGTTTAAACTCTCCAAACGGATAAGGAATGAATGAGATATGGATGCTCAAAGAGTCACTCTTAGAATGGAAACTTAGGCAGAAATTCATTCGCACGTACTAAGTTTTCTGTAATTTTTTACTGTATGAAATGCATTTGGATCGTGTGGAAGTCTTTAGAAAGCCCAAACTGCGTAACAAATATTCTTAGAATTACGTATGGAATATATGAGATTTGATACGCGGTTAATCATGATAAGGAATATGATATTCTTATCTTTCCAGAATCTATTCAAATATTTGTATAATATTTGGTGGTTAGAGAATATTTTCTCTGATTACGGGAATCAGATCTTCCACGTATATTTCCATAGGATTTCTTAGACATCTATAAATAGAGCATCTATGTCATACAGAAACCTCGTACCATTCTCAAGTTCATCTCTGCTTCTAAACTTGAGTGTTATCTTCTTTCTCTGTCTTTGTCGGTGATAGTCCTCCGGGCTTTGTCTGAATCCGAGGCAATTTTTACTTGTTAAAATTACCTTCGATGGTTTTATCCTAAGGAACAATGTCCACGACGGGACTCATTCGTTTCAAGGACAACGAGTATACTCGTGACTCCATCAATATGTGATAGATGTGATTGCTTGAAACATGCTAATTAATTGTATTTTAAGCTTTCCAATTGTACGCATGAATAATTAATACAATTTCATTATTGTTACTTACGTTAAATTGCTCGTGTAATTTCATTATTTAATTTCCACATGTTTTATCAATATATGTTCAACAATATATATACATATATATATATATATACACACACACATACATATATACATATACATATACATATACATATACATATACATATACATATACATATATACACATACATATATACACATACATATATACACATACACACATACATATATATATATATATATATATATACATACATACACACACACATATAAATATATATATAGGGAAATGGTTCAATATACACCTTATTTGTACACCAATTTAAAGAATGAGTGAGATTAGATTAGATGGATGGTTAGGATTTGGTGTAAAAATTGGTGTACAAATAAGGGTATTTATTGAACTCTTCCCTATATATATACACATACATATATATATATATATATATATATATATATATACACACACACATATATATATACCTCTATATATACATATATATGTGTGTGTGTAAAAATGATAGGTTGTAAAATGATTAACACACATTTTAAACATATGAACTAATGTATACATTTTTTTGTTTTAAAATTTTATATTTATATTGCAAAAAAAAAAATGAACGTCTAAACTATATTCTTAAAATTATTAACATATATTTTAAATGAATAAACTAATTTTATGTATAGATACACACAAATTTTGTTTAAAGTTTGATACGTATTATATTGATAGTTCAAGAACTAACGTTAGTTTTTTAAAAATATTATCAAAGTATAAATAATTATTAAAAGATATGTTTATTCAATAGATAAAAGAAACTAAATATAGTCCAATACATTTGTTTGTGAAGGGTGGGAGGAAAATTCTCCGGACTAACATTTGTATATGCAACCGGAATGTTGCTTGTTCGAATCCCCGAATACTAGTTTTTTTTTTTCAGTTTCCCAATCCAGTAGTACAAAGCAACCCAATACGGCGGAGCATCCAACCTAAATTTAATTCTTATAACCCGAGTTTGACCTGCAAAATAATTACTAAAACTTTCAAAAATTGCACATAAGCCCCTTCGAGAATTTACTCAAAATTTCAAATTGTATATAAAACCCTATTCTCACCATATGAAATGGTAGATGGCCTCACCCAATTCTTAGTCTAATTTTAACTTCTCCTTATATTGGCAAAAACCAAATGGATATAATCAATAAGATTGTATTGTACTTTCTCACTTCTTACTTATCATACTACAAGAAAAATGATCTATTACTTCTCCCCTTTTACCTCAACTTTTTTCTAAATCCCAAAAAATTGAGGTAAAATATTCTTTTACCTCAATTGTTTTTTTCGAAGTAAAAAATATTTTTTACCTCGGTTACGAAAAGATGAGGTAAAAAGTACATTTTTTACCTCAATTTTTTTTAAAAAAAACCGAGGCAAAAAGTTTGACGTGACCGATGTCGCACGTATGTCTGGCTTACCGACGTCAATTGTTTTGTGACTGAGGTCGCACGTGCCTATCCCAGACACGAATGAACGACCTCGCATGCATGTCATGTCTGGCTTACCTACATAGGTTGTTTTTGTGATCGAGGTCACACATACATATCCCAAACACGAATGAACGATCGCACACATATTTGGCTTACCTACGTCAATTATTTTGTGATCGACGTCGTACGTACCTATCCCAGACATGAATCACCGACGTCGCACACATGGCTAACCTATGTCGGTTGTTTTTGTGATCGAAGTTGCACGTCACTCTCGCAGACATGGTACTTATAAGTATATGAATAACAGATAACACCCTTTCAATGCACAATTTAAAATAATTGAATATATATATGAATTAATAATGTAATTTATTTTTTAACAAAACTAAAATATAATTTTTAATTTTTTTATACAACTCCATTTCTTTTGAATTTTTGAAAAGATTTTATAACTATGCTTTTAACTATTACTTTATGTTTATATTATCAAATGAAATAAATTAAGCGTAGAGTTAGAGTAATACATGATCGAAGTCGAATATAAATAAATAAACTTTATTTTCTAACCGAATAAAATTTATGTACTATCATAATTATACATACTACTTATTTATATAATGATGAATAAGTGCTATATACAATTTTATTCGGTAAAAATCATGTTTATTTATTAATATTCAACTTAGATCACATATGACTTGAATACTACATTTAATTTATTTCATTTGACACGTGGCTAATTCCATGAGTGACACGTGTCAAAGGTGACGTGGCTAAGAGTTACTCTTTTAGTATTTTTCATTTGACACGTGGCTAATCCCTTTCTTAGTTCTATGTAACCAACTCTAAGTTACTTTATAACATGTACTAGCGCTTTCCAACATTTTACCAAAAAAAATATTTATTTAATATTTCTATATTTATGTAAGAATAACTTAAATCATGTATTTTGGTGCAATGTATTATAGAGTAATACAATTTTGGGCCATGGTGTAATTTTTCAAGATTGTATAGAAGTAATTAATCTTGACTTTCGTAATTTGGGCCCTTCCGTTCACCCATACATGCCCAAATTGCAAAATTGCAACTGTACATTATTGAATTGAATTTTGATGTTGCCAATTTCGTAATTTGACAATTTCAACTTTCTTGGAGGGACCTCAGTGCAAAAAGTAAAAACTTTACTCGTAACTCGAAATTGAAATCCAGTCGAACGTGATGCTACCCTAAACACCCTAATTATATTTTCCAAGTCTGTAACATAGTATTTATCAATAAGCATGCACAAGAATATATTTTTAATGTTTTTCGATTTCCCTTTCTTACTTCTTAGTAACCAACTCTAAGTTACTCTAGAACATGTACAAGCGCTTTCCAACATTTCACCAAAAAATACATCTATTTAATATTTCTATATTTATGCAAGAATAACAAAAATCATGTCAGGAATTGAATGTTAGCCTAGCTGTTGAAGTCTTGTACTACTACCATGAGGTCATGGGTTCAATTCCTACCAAGGACAAGGGAAGGAGATGGAATTTATTGTGGGATCATTTGAGTTATTACCGAATTTTTTTTAAAAAAATAATAGCAAAATCCATGTATTTTGGGGCAATGGATGATAGAGTAACACTATTTTGGGCAACTGTGTAATTTTTCAATAAACGGTCAACCCTCATTTGACTTTTTATACATAAACACTAATGAAATGTTTGACTTAACTAATCAATGGTCAACCCTTCTCTGACTTTATATACATAAACAATAATTAAAAGGGTTGACCTTAACAAAGGAATTGGCTTTCCACATATAATCATTAATAAATAAATGTTTATCTTAACGGGTGAACGCTCAATCCCTACTATTGAAAACTAAGTAACGATAAACCCTTAATTACTTGTTTTTCCATACATAAACACTAATGAATTGGCTAGATCTTAACTAATTAACGGTCTACCCTTACTTGACTTTACATAAATAAACACTAATAACTAAGATTTGACCTTTATTAATCAACAGTCAACCATTATTTGACTATCCATACATAAGCACTATTGAAAAAGTTTGACCTTAACTAATTAATGGTAATTTCTTACCTGACTTTACATAAATAAACACTAATAACTAAGGTTTGACCTTTATTAATCAACGGTTAACCTTTATTTGACTATGCATACATAAGCACTATTAAAAAGGTTTGACCTTAACTAATTAATCTTACTTGACTTTTTTCATATATGAACACTAGTAGAATGCTTTGATTTTAACTAATCAACGGTTTAGCATATAAAAAATAAAGACATAACGTTAGCTGAAAATTTTTTTATTCTCTATTTCTAAATTATATATTTATAAATTTTATTTCATAAATGTTCCCTGTTTATAAATTTTATTTTATTAATATTAAATTTATAATGAAATGATGATTATTAAAAATTCACTAGATTAATTAATTAAACTAATGAACATAATTAATGAATCTAGCCTAATATTAATTAAATTTTGAACAAATTAGATGAAATGACTGGTTTATTTTCAGTCCAATGTCAATTGAGCCCAAAATCTAAAGCAAAACCCTAATACTGTAAATAAGCTAACCCTAATTCCCGTTACTTTCAACCTCTCCGCCTCTTCTCATTTTTTGACAACTCTCCACCTCTTCTTACATTCTACCAATGAAAAAAGCAAATCCTCCGCCTCTTCTTCCATTCCACCGCCGCACGCCACTGCCCCTTCACTTTAGCGGGTCACCGCTCAAACCCAAATGGAGGTCCTGGTTCAACACAGGTTTAGGTCAAAGTTAAACCTCACCGTAGCGTGGGCAGACACACCTCCATTGGACGTCATCATGCCGCTCGCCATTGCTGCCATCATTATGGCTGTATCAGGAGCTTTAGCTTTAATGGTGGCGGTGTTGGGAGCTTTAGCTTTAGCGGTGGCGCACTGATGGGGAGATCCTTGTCCTGCGAAACATAGTGGCGGCTCTGGTGTGGACCGAGGGCCTAGCACTCTGCTCTGCTTCCACTGATGCTCAGCCGGTGCTTCACCCATGAAATGCTATGCTTAGCCGCAACTCTGTCCAGAAATGCGATGCCCAGTTTTTGCTCTCTCTCACGCTACTACTATAAAGGATTCTGTTTTAAAAATTAGTTTGTAAATGATATAGAATCTATTTTTCCTAATCTTTTTTGTACAACTAATATATTTTTGTAGAACTAATCTCTTATATATAATCTTGGTTGTATTTTGTAAAATATGTTTTAGAGATTTCTCATTTCGGTTCTGTACGTTTTGCCACTGAAATCTCATTGTCTACCAAAAGTAGAATCGATGATCGACATCGATTCTACTTTCGGTATTTTTTTAATTCCAGAAATAATACGTGCGATATCGCACCAGTGTCGTTCTAGTTTTTTACTGTGGATTTTGACCAACATCACACTACTGTCGTTTCAAATTTTTTTTACAGCAGTTCCACAAGTTTTGTGCGACATCGCATCCTCCTCGCTTGCTTTCACTTTTTACCTCGGGTATTTCTTTAAAATTCATTTTTTACCTTGGGTATTTCTTGAAAAACCGAGGTAAAAAATACTTTTTACCTAGGTTATGAACCGAGGTAAAAAAAAGGTACTTTATACTCCCCCCAGTATTTACCCCAGTTTTTTTGGACTTAAAATCGAGGTAAAAAGTTCTGTAGAATCGAGATAAAAGGTCCTGTTTCTTGTAGTGTCACTAGCTTTTTCCCCCTTTTCCCCCAATAAGTATGAAGGCATTTCTTTATTAATTATTTCGAATATCCCTAGAAAAGAGAGTTCATCTCCTTTGAGACGGTCTTATGGTGAGACCAAGGACATACTAATAAATAGTAAAAACATAAGATGCAACCTTTTCAGATTTGGGCCTAAATTTGGATTATTTCTATCTCAGGGTTAAAATTTAAAGCGCAAAACATTTCAAGGACTGGATTCAATAGTGGAGGCTGGCCTATTAAAGACGCTTATATCGGATCAAGAATTCACTTTGTAGGCGACTTCTCTAGTAGTAACTTTTATCGTTATTGATCAAAGTCACCTTAAGGAACTGCCTTTAAAATGCACTCCTCAAAGGAGGTTATTTTTCGCCTTTCAACATGTTGAAATATCTGCCTTCCCCAAATTACAAGCTTGGAACCTAAGTCCCGAATCCAGAACTAAATGTTGATCATCGGACGAGAAAATAGGGTTACAATACCAGAACGTAAATGACGTTCCTCCATTAGATTCAATTTCTGGCCTTTGCATTTAGTTACTACATCTGATACATTTTCCGATCCGCTATTGTATTTTGACGCTTAACATGCATAAAACCATATACTACACTCCTGCATCGGGGACATATTTTGACATTTAGTTTCGAATCCGAAACTCAAAATTGACTCTCTATGAATGCTCTATGCATGAACCTAGGACATGGTTCACACTCGGAACTTGTTCGGGAAAAGATGTTAAAACAAAAATTACCAATATATTTAACCCGACCTATAGAAAAGCCTCATATAACAGCTCCAGTACATACAAAGATCAATAGAATAAGCTAACAAAGCACCATTATGTAGATAGTAATAGAGTTCAACTAACCATAACCCCATATCCCCAAAATGGGTGGAAAATTGTAGAAGATTTCTTCTATTGAGTGTGAGCTAGGGTTTACCTTCTCCTTTGGAAAACAACTTTGAGAAATGTTAGATAGATTGATAAGAATGGAAGAATGGAAGGGGAAGAGGGTTTTTGGTAGGAAAAAAGAGAGGGAATTTGCGCTGAAAATTGTGTACGAATGTGGATTTGAATATAATTTAATGCTTCTTATTTCCATTGGCCCGTCTAATCTGTTTTGAACTCGTAACTGAGATCCGAACATCTTCCGCACTTAGAACTTTGTTGGCTGTATTAGAGGCCGAGAGTGAGTTATGGATTCCGAATTGACTCTTACTATATAAAATATGGGGGTTTAGAATTCAAAAATCTCCAAATCGATCAAAACCCCAAATCGACCAAAAATCCCAAATTTCACAACAAATTACTCAATTTTGATTACAATGGCAAGGAGTTGTGGATGTATGGTTTGCAAGTGTCTACAAGTGCTCATGAACCGTTCGTTTCTTTAACGATCAGGCGGAACAAAGGTACATCTATTTCTATAGTCGTAAGTGCACGGACCTTAAAGTTGTGCTTCAGTTGGACATTGGGCCTTTAAGATTAAAATATTTGCTACAACATTTTGAAAATTTTCAATATTGATAAGTTGTTTAAATTAGCTGAACCCATTCATCATGATGAGGTAGTTCAACTTTTTGTAAATCTAGGACAGAGGTTAATGGTGTATTGATCCCGGTCACTAAATTTACGATCAATGAGCTCTTAGGGTGTAATTAAACTAACCCCAAAACTTTTTTTTCCTGAGGGTGTTAAGGCCCCTTAGAAAGTTTCCACCAACAACATTGCCCTGGCATTATTGAGTACAAACCCTTATGCCCCGTGACTATGGCTAGAAAATATTTCTATAGAGAGGGATCAACACCGGGTCAAGCGGAAAATTATAATGTAGGTGTTCTTAATGTGGAACAAAGGTTAGTGTACGAGTGGATTTGCATGAATATATTACCATCGGGGGGTCATGTTTACGAGCCAACCACAGGAAATTTGATGCTATATATTTTACTATGTCATGGAAGACTTAAGATAATCCCGGGTTATACTATATTGAGTTACATGCTAAAGGATGCTGTTAATAAGAAGAAGGACCCCCCTATGGGGGGTTGATCATGATGATGCTTAGAAAATGGGGTGTTACGCCTGACATGTTAATAAGAAGAAGGACGCCTGACCAATGCGCCTAGATTATTATGGCAAGTCGTGGTTTGAGCACACACATTTAAGTGCGGGATTTGATAGAAAATATGAAGTTAGAGTCATCCCTGGAGAAAAGGATAAGAAGGCTAAGAGAGCTAGGGATTCATTAACACAAAGGGAGGAGGCCTCGTCATCTCGTGAGTTTCATTTCGAAGGATAGTTGAGTTTTTTTGGTTAAACTTTCTTGAATTTCCATATAATTTTGTAATTTTGTTTTCTTGTAGGTGCTGGTAGTTCTTTGGCAGGTCGATTGAAGAAAACAATTAGCATATACATGGCGTGTCTACGCGTGGACATTAGTTCCGCAAACGTAGAGGTGGCTGCGACAGAAGCTAGTCACGGCAAGTTCATCGCTTCTTCCGGCTTGGGCATCAACCCTGCATTTTTTGAGAACATGCCGACCTTGAAGCCGGTGTTCTCCGACGAAGAATAGGAAGTGGAGGAGGAAATGGAAGATGAAGTTGATGAAGATGGAGTTGAAAAGGTGGAGGATGTGGAGGATGTGGAGGCGTTTGCCAACAATGCTAATGAACCATGATGATGTGTTTGTAGTTTGTAAGATGGATGGAATTTGACATTATGACTGTTGAACTTTTTTAGGAATTGATTTCAAGACTCTATGAAAAGTCTAAGACATTTAGTAGTAAGGAAATTTGTGTTTGGGTTTAATCAACTCAATGAAATTGTTAAGACATCTCTAGAAAACTTCAAATTCAAGGCTATAAATTTTTTTTAACCTTTTGAGTTATCTAGCAATTAAATTTAGTAGGTGGAATGGCAATAAACCATGGACCTTAATTTCTGATATTGACCATGTTATCGGAAGGCTCAAGATGTTCTGTTACACTATTGTGTACCAATGTGTGTTACACTAATTAGATTCTGCCATGTGTCCCTTCTAAATAAATTATACTTAGATAAAAATCATTAAACTAATTTTAGCTAATTTAGGAGAGACACATGACATAATCTTATTGATGTAACACACAATGATACACAAAAGTGTAACATAAGATCCCGAGCCTTATCTGAAGCAGTTCCGAGCTTGGAATGCTATCTCAGCTATAGAAAAACAGTTCAGAAGAGGTTTGTAAGTCGAAACTTATTTACATTGATATGGAATAGCCGAGTTTGATAATTATAAGTTCGGAAAGTTCAGTTTCGACCTCTTGTGACATTTTCGTTCCTATTTAGTCCAAAATTGCGTCAATTTTTTTCATGATTTTTTATAGTTCCGTGCTTAGAACAAACAATCGTACCTTTGTATTTGTTGCCCAGAATGATTTCTGGACTTGGAACTCATTATGGGTTTTATCTAATGTAGGTAAGGCGCTATTACGAACTTGTAAGAGAACCCACTATATAAAAAAAATTCCATTGAAATAGAAAAATCCCCAAATCAGAAAACCTTGTTCATTCCTCCGGCCACGGAACGAAAAAAGGAAACTCCAATTTAAATTCAATTTCAAACGGAAAACCTATTTTGCAATGTCCCAATCCAACAAAGGGACTACTAGGAGATGTGGGTCTAATGTAGGTAAGGCGCTATTACGAACTCGTAAGAGAACCCACTATGTAAAAAAATTCCATTGAAATAGAAAAATCCCCAAATCAGAAAACCTTGTTCATTCCTCCGGCCACAGAACGAAAAAAGGAAACTCCAATTTAAATTCAATTTCAAGCGGAAAACCTATTTTGCAATGTCCCAATCCAACAAAGGGACTACTAGAAGATGTGGGTCGATTACTCATTCAAGGAGTTTGCATTCTTCCAATCCTGAGTACGAAACAGCTAGGTTTGTATCACTTCCCACCCACTTTAGATACAATGAATTACGTGATGTTGCAAAAATTTTAGATTCCAATATCATTGATCTCAATGTATATCAAAGCATATGCTTAGCAGACGCGGTCATGAACTTTTCCAAACAACACATTCTTCGCCTAATTACTTTGAATGAACTGGCTTATTTTGATGAGGTATGTCAATTTTATAATAATTTTCATGAGATTTAGGGTTGGCGTAATGGAACTAGGGTTAATGGGTTTAACATTGATTTAAGTCCTTGGGAAAATAATAAATTTCTAGAGTGCCCCTATAAGAGTGCTGATGATGTGTACCCCTTGGCTGCTAATGGTCCTTTGGATGATGTGTATCATAGAGAGAAATGTCCTCTAGATACTTGCTACCTGAATGTTGACCATTTGACTTTAGCGTTAGGTATTTTTAGAGAAATGCCCATGACTTAGGGAGGCTCAAGTCCTTTAAACTAGACAACCTCTCTTTAGATCAACGAACTGTCTATGAGATTATAGCTAGAACCATAGTACCCATTAAAGACCACCTCACCAAACCCACATATACCACTCTTATGATGTTCTATTACATTATTGAGTGTAGAAGAATCAACCCCGAGAGCGTAATTTCTAAACATATGCTTTCGATTGCATCTTCAAAAAAGTAATAAAATAAAAAAATCTCCCATATGGAAATTTGATTACTTTGATCTTGAAAAGCGTGTCCAGGATTGTTCCATGATGAGGAGAAGCCAGTGAAGTGGTTTGAAAAGGAATATTTCTTGAAGAATAAGTGTGTCCTCATTGACAAAAAATGGTGTCACAAGAATGAAGATGCCACAGACCAAAGTAAGAGGCCGAAGATTTAAGAAGAAGGTAAAATTTTAAATTTACAAAATTACTTTATTTATCTAAAATATTATCATCTTTTGATACAAAGGAATCATACCCAATATTCAATAGAGGGTTCAAAACTTGCTACAAGTGAATGAGGAGTGAGATTTTCCAACTTCGGGAGCGTATTTTGAAGTTAGAGAGTCGGCAACGTGCATTTGAATGTCAATTTGCATCCACGTCATGATCTCGCTCATCGAGAGATTCTTTTGCGTAATTCGTTATAGTTGGCTATGACATATTGGTGGAGAGATGTTATAAGTATTTTGTTATGCTTAAACAATAATTGTTTTGATGGATGTATTCTAGAATTGTATTAAGTTTTAGTTCTAACTTGATCCAAGATGTGAAATCTAGTTTTTGCTATCGTATTGGCGTCCTTGTCCATTACTCGTAATTTCTTTACCTAGTGTGCAATGGTTGTCTTTCGATGATTTGCCCGACAAGAACAACAAAATATTAAAATAACCATAGGATCCAATGTAGTTCCAGGCTTGGAACACACTCCAGACTTAATGTCAAAATGCACAATAAAGCTACTAGAAGCCACTATATTACCTTTCTTTTTTTCCTTGTTGGATTCTTCTTCTTTGGCCTTGTTTTCTTCTTCATCTTACCTTGGACATCAACCCAAATTCCTTCCTCATGATCTGTGTGACCCAAATAAGTAGACAAAGTTGAGTCGTCCTCTTTGAGCACAATGTCATTATCATTTCTCCCCTTCACACAATTTTTCCCAAAACTGAAAAAATCTTCTCGTTCAAATTCCTCAAGGAATGCTCTTATACCTTCAACAAAAATCTCCCATCTAGGGTCTATGGGATCTTTGACATAGAAAACTTGATGCACTTGTGCGGCCAATATGAACGGATTATCTTGCAAACCAGTCCGACTTCTATCTACTAGTGTGAATCCCATTGGCTCAGTTCTTTGACCACTATGTACATCAACCCATTGGCATTTAAATAAAAGGACTTAGAAAGTAAAATAATCAAGATCCCAAATTTCTAACACTGTCCCAAAGTACAAGTGTTAGTGTAAATGGGATTGCTATCACGCCCACCTCCAACATCTAACGCCTCTGAGACGAGTGTAACACCACTGTTTTGCGACACTCCCTTATCATCCACCGATTTTGGAAACACTAATGATCTTAGCACAAATACTCTTGAAGAACAAACAAAGCTTCATAATGCACAATATTACATAGGGGGGGGGGGGTAGTGACGACCTTTGGCAATGGGATTCAATTCTTGCATCAAGTTGTGGCAGTCATGGGATTTCATACCAACCAACTTCAAGTCAATCAAAGGAACACAAAAACTAATGTTGGACGAATAAGGACCAGGAACCTTAACACTATTCAAGGTCTCACAATATGTTTTTTTTCTAAATGAAACATTGAATAGCAAGCGGGGCGGGGTAACAGTCATCGCAGCGTGTGACCTCTAAATTATTCCAATAAGGCAGTCTAAAAAATATTGAACATTTTTCCAACTGCCTTCAAAAACTGCTTTTTTCTTCCCCTTCCCAAAATCATTAGGAAAATTCCTAACCCTCTCGAATACCTCGGAACCCAATAATGGAATTGGTGGTCTTCTTTCCTCCATTTTCCCATTAGATCACTTCCTCGCTAATTGCCATGGGTGGACCTCATGAAGAAAATGCTTATGCCCTTGATGAACAATTTTACGACCATGCTTCAATTGAGTAAATCATGATGACTTCTTACAAATAGGTCATGCATTGTGCCCCTTCTCCAAGTATCCAGACAGATTGCCATATGCAGGGAAATTAATTATGGTGCAAAACAATAATGCTTTCAAGGTAAAAGTATCATCCATACCACCATCATACGTGCATACTTCATCTTTGAACAAAGTAAAAAAATCATTAATAAGAGGAGAAAGGTAAACATATATATCATTACTGGGTCGCTTGGGTCCAGAAATCATCAACGACAGTAACACATACTTACGTTTTATCATAAGCCAGAAAGGAAAATTATAGATCACTAACATCACATGCCAAGAGCTGTGTGTGCTGCTCATATTACCAAAAGGATTCATTCCATCAGTTGATAGGCCTAACCTTAAATGTTAGGAATTGCCTCTGAACTCGTGGTATATGGCATCTAGCTTCTTCCTCTACTCAGTATCTGACGTATACCTAATCGCATCATCTCTAACTTTAACTCTTCAGAATGCCAACACAAAAACTTGGCATCTTCCTTGCATGCAAACAATTTCTTCAACCGTTGTACGATTGGGAGATACCAAAAAACTTTAGCCAACGTCTTCTTCTTTGATATAGACCTCCTACTTCTGCGCCCAAAACTATGGCACCACACTTCATCTCATACCTTGACTCATCGTACACCCAACATTTTTCTAGTAACTCACCATCCTTTCCCCTATACAACATACAATCATTCACGCATGCGTGGGTTTTTTCCCCAATTCAAGTCCCATTGGACAGAGAATCCTTTTCGCTGCATACAATCTATCCGGCATAAGATTATCCCCGGGAAACAATTCCCTAATTAATTCAAGTGTCTCCATCATCCCTTTATCCTTCCACCCAAATTTGGCCTTCAAGTTCATAATTTTCAAAGTCCCACTCAAAATCAAATGTGTGAACTCATTGTACAATGTTGTCCTTTTGTCATTATGTAAAGCTTCAGGAGCCTCTGGTTACCCATGAAACTCTTTAGAAACATCCTCTACCATCTCATCAAATACATCGTCACTATGTAAATCACCATCTCCCTTTCTATTCCCACCTACAACACTCCCTACCTCCTCGTGCCACACCCAATTAGTGTAACTAGTATCAAACCCCCAAGTGATTAGATGTTCATGTAACTTCTTTCTCCCCAGAAATGCATTATTTTTACGATCTCTACACGGGCATTGTACACGCACCACACCATTCTTCAATGCGTTTTCAAACACTAACACAAGAAAAGATTCAATTAAAGGAATGTAATCGGGTGAATTCCTACGATTGTTACCAATAAGTTCAATACGATCCACTGCAAACACCCTGCATGGAAATGCCGTAAATTAGTGGGATGAACCAAACAAACACTAAACCATCATAAACCTTCACCTTTCATACAAAAAATTACCCTAAATACCACTAAACCCTAACCCATACATTTAACACAATTCAACTCTTATAATTAATACCCCCCGTCCCAACTATATTTGCACTTGTTGACTTTTGTAAGTTGACCAAAATTATTTTTGACCGTTAATATCTTCACTTGTGCACATTTAAAATAATAAAAAGTTGATAATATGAAAATAGACGTTACGAAGATTCTAACAAGATCCCATATGATAGTATATTATCTTATATATTACTCGATTTTTACTTTTCAAATTAACCAATTTTGACTAAATGAATAGTGCTTGTGTAAATTCAACTGGGACGGAGGGAGTACATTTAATGAAAAAATTAATATCAAGCATACCTTCCCCAATTAGTTCATCATCAATCCCTAAATTGTGCTAGGTGTCCAATTCTTTTGTTTTCCCAAATGATAAACCTGTTTCAAAATAGCTGAAAGTTGACCAACCTATAGTTCCGATCTCGAGACTAATGCACACCCTCTATCTTAATGTACAACACAGTCCTGAGTACTAAACACGGTCCAAAACAAGTTTCGGTTGAGGAACTTCCTTTGTTTCTTCAATAATAGATTAACCCGGTCTTCTGAACCCAGAACATTCATCGGGCGTTACATTCCAAATTCGTAACTTTGTACCAACAAAGGCACTGAGTCACAACCGCCTTTGGAACTAGTCAGTTAAAGGCATTTATTAATAGAATCACCTTTAGCCAGGCCATTTAAAGGCGGTTCTATCAATAACCGCCTTCCTCTAATATTGAACCGCTCTCTGATGTGGTAATCCAATCATGTAATTCAATCATCGTTCACCGTTAAAGCTTTTCTCCGTCAAAACAAGTCTAGGAAGTAATTCTTGGAAAAAGGCTCCGACGATCAAGTCAGTCTCTCTCTATAAGAACTGGAATTTCTCAGTTAAGTTGCACTTACCTTAGCTTATGCCGCTTTTCCTATATTTATAGCCTAATGTAGTCGTGGATGTGCGTTATTAGGGATCGAGATTGTGGGTCATGCCACAATCGCTATATTTATGGTTTATGGCTAAGTATCTGTATTCATTCTACATTTCTCGGTTCACAACCTGACCCATGGCTACAAGGTTCTGCCTTTATCGGTTCATGGTTGATTTTTTCCTTGGGCTAAATGGGTTCATCTATTACAAAGCAAAGTTGGGCTGGGCCTGGAGATGCTGCACACGAACTTCTTCCAACCGCCGCCTTCTCCACTTCCTAGAAAGGTATTTCACTTTTTGTCAGGCTGTCATAATTATGTACTTGTTCACCTTTTGGCTTTTCATTTTCTTTAATTAAATCCCCTAACTGTTTAGAATTATCCATGTTCTTCTCTTCTCCTTTATTGCTCCTATTCTTCATCGTACTCCATTAATCTCGTAAGCCTCTCTTTTCTCCCTGTTTTGTTCCCTTTTTGAAGCAATTTCTGTAGTTTTGTATTTGTAGGGTATTCGTTCCATAATATATCTCTCATTTCATCTTGATCCAGAGGTTCACTTTATTTTTCCGCCGTACTCTCTCTGTTCTCTTTATGAAATTTGGCTTGAATTTTTGTTTTTGAGATTTGTGATTATAGTTGATAACACTCTCTCCCGAATCTTAGGGATTTTTGCCATTCCAATGCACTACAACAAACAACACCTATACCTCAGTTTTTCAGGCTTTTTTACACCAGTTTTTTGGCCCCCAAAAAACTGAGGTATATGTGGGTGAAGTAAAAAGCAGATTTTTGACCTCGGTTCAAAACCGAGGTAAAAAGTACTTTTTTACCTCAATTTTTTACCGATGTTGGCAGATTTTATGTGCGACATTGCTTTTAGTACTAAGGCCGACGATATGATACAATATTTGTGACATCGTTTAGGTCACCGTCGGGATATAAGATGAACGGCCATACCAACATGACATGAAATTTGAGAGGAAAGTTTGCAACGTCATTCTAGTCGACGTCGCTCTAAAGAACTACGATATTGCAACATGCGGTGCACAGATGTCGTGTGTATGCTGATGTGGAACGGTGAACAATACAACATCATTTTGAATCAGCGATGTCGCAAAAGAAATTACACGCCAGTTCTATATGCAATGTTGCATTTGTGTCGCTTGAGTACCGATAAGTGCGACATCGCAGATCAGTCGTGGAGAGAATGCTTTGGTTAAATAATATAATATTTAATAATTGATGGAAAAAATCGTTTGTCGATATCCATTACATGTTATTTAGTATTGGATTACTCTATAAATGGTTAAACATCATACAACAATCAATTGTCATTAAATTAATATGGGAAAATTTAGAAAGACATGTTAAAATCCACAAAACTAGCCATAACATATATTACAAATACATGTTACAATATATAATAATACATAAGGTTGCTAAAAAATTTAAACATTAAAGGTATTTAATTCACTAGTGGAGAATGACCCTATAGGCACCGGTAATTTTCCACCATAAGCACTGGTATATTATGAATTTTCATACCAGTGCGTATGTGAGCAGTGCTAGTAATGTGGTACATTGGCACCGGTATGTGTTACCGGTGCTAGAAATTTATGCCAGCACCAGTATGTATTACCAGTGCTAGAAATTTATGCCAGCACCGGTATGTGTTACCGGTGCTAGAAATTGAAGTCCCCCAACCATACGCACTGGTTTGGAAATTTTCAAAATACCTGTGCTAGAATTTGGGCAGCAAATAAAAAAAATACAGCCAGTGATTTTAAACTCACTGGCTGGAAAAAGACCTTTAAGCCTTAATATAGTTCGTCATTCAATCAAAACGACAACATGTTACTAATTTTGATGCATTTTACAACACTTTTATAAAAGAATAAGCATTACATATGCAGTGCAGTGCCCTATAACTAATGCTTAGTAATTTTAAATGTCAAAATAAAATAGTTCTTAGGCAGCCGAAGCAAGGAGTGTTTAAACAAACCATGTCAAACACTTCTTGCTACGTAGGCCCATAGACTGTAACATCTCCACATTTTAAACATCAACTACAAACCAACAAAACAACAATAAATTCTGCACAATTTAAATTACGAAGTTGTACTACAAAACAATATCTATCCTTGCTTCAGGGGAAATATCTATCCTGCACAAAATAATTAATTGTTGTCGAACAAAATAATTTCAAATGTCGTAATGATGCAAGCACACTGAAAGAGGCATGGTGTGTTTACATATGTCTTATCAATGAACACACCCTGCCTTTTTCAGTGTGCTTAAATGATGCAAAAGTTCCACATTTGAAATACAGGAGTTCTACTAAAGTCGTAGCTCCTTTGTAGAATGGAAGAAGCATAACTTAGTTAGAGGGCACAACATGAATGGAAAGCAATTGCAGTGCCATCAACCTAATTCTTCCTCCATTAAGCTTGTTCTACAAATGCTATAAACATTATGCAGTTGAGGGGAATACATTAATCATATGCAACCTATGCAGTGTTCTTTAACTAATGCTTAGTCATTTAAAATGTCAAAATGAAGCAGTTCTCGGTCAACTCAAGCAAGGAGTTTTTAAACCAACCATTTCAAACACTCCTTGCTCCAGATTCCCGTAGACTGTAACATCTCCACAGTTTAAACAAACCATGTAAAACATACCTTGCATTCACAAACTAAGCTACAATCTAACAAGTTCTACAAATGGAATGGAATACTACAAAATCTCCACATTTGAAATGGAAGAATTCTACAAATGCTATAAGGATTACACTCAAAGGCAGCCTATGCAGTGCCCTTTAACTAATGCTTAGTAATTTAAAATGTTGAAATTAAGTAGTTCTTGGGCAATGAAAGCAAAGAATGTTTAAACAAACCATGTCAAACATTCCTTGCTTCGGAGGCCCGTAGACTTTAACATCTTCACAGTTTAAACATCTACTACCCATACTGTTTTCCCTACATTATCAGTGTACCTTAAACATAACAAGCTTCAACCACATGTACTTCACTAGGCTACACCTACTAGTATCAGAGTACATAAGTGAATAAGACACTAAATAAAGAAACCTAATTCCAATCAACGAGACCTAAGGAAGCCAATAATTACCAAATTCAAAACTTCCCTACGAAAGCAATCGAATAGCAACGATCAACAAATAGCATTAAACAAAGAAAACAAAGCCAACAAACAATTCTTTCAGAAAGAATCAACAAACCTTGTAATTATAATAAATTACAGTAGCGTCTCTTGTATATATTTCCCCACCCCATCTTTTCGCAGCTTCTCTCGTGAACTAGCTGCATGAATAAAGGCGTGTTAACAAAACTGAAATGAAATTGTTAAAAATTCAAAAACCTACAAACAAACAAGAACAAGATAATTCCCTCCATCATAGATATCCCTAACCTACAAACAACAAAAACTAGATATCCTAAACTTATTTCTAGGCAGATACACACATATACTTAATCATATACAAAAAATACAACTCTATAAACATCATTCAATAAAAATGGGAAGAACTTTACAGTAAAAACACCAAAAAAACACGCATACCTTACCTCTCATTTTTGATTTGCGACCACGCACAGTAGAATCCAACAATGGGCGTACGGATGCGAATGGGCTTGCGGATGTGAATTCATGGCAGTGGTGGCAGTTTGGTTGCGGATGTGAACTTAGCGGCGGTCCTTTAGTGGCGGTCCTTCAGTGGTAGCATCGGTCCTTCAGCAGCTGTAACTGGTGCCTTTGTTGCCATCCCCTCCATTAGCGGCGGTGTCGGAGGTCCTGGTGGGGGTGGTGGTTGGCCTTTGATATGATGACTGTGAGGGAAAAACATAGGGTTAAGTTGAGTATTAGTAAACGCAGGATTACAATTGGCGGTTGAGTTTTAATGAAAGGAAATACTGAACGGTTCAAATATACACGTCATATTAGCACCGGTAGAGAACACAGCTGCTCCAGGCTGCGTATATTTGAATTTTTTTCATCATTTTTGGAACCCGAGAGCAATAATATAAATTTTTTATCTAAGTGTCAAGCACCGATATTGTTACCGGTGCTACAAGTAGTTGACCCGGTGCTAATATTTGTAAACGCAGCTGCCTCAGGCTGCCTCATAATTATTTTTAGAAACAGAGAGGAATGGAGATAAAAGTTTTTCTAAGTGTCAAGCACCAGTAACTATATTAATTCTTGGCACTTCGAAAAACTTTTATCTCCATATAGTTACCGGTGCTACAAGTAGTCGACCCGGTGCTCATATTAGTAAACACAACTGCCTCAAGCTGCTTCAGATTTTTTTTAGAAATAGAGAGGAATGGAGATAATAATTTTCTAAGTGTCAAGCACTGGTAAAGCTACTGGTTCTATAAATTCTCAAGTGGTGTTGAAATACCGATGCTAGTTATATACTTTCCAAAATTTTAAATTTCACCCCAAACCGTTCATCCACTGACCAATATCGTTGGATTGTTTTTTTGGTTAATGAAGTTAAGTAATTGTTCATAAGAAATCAATTAAACATTCTGTCATTCCCATGTTTGGAAATTGTGTATGATGGGTCCCCAAAATGGACCCATACATAACTTTGCTAAAATTGTACTATTGCCCAAAAATGCGTTACACCGTCATTTTTTGATCGAATTTATTTCATTTTAGGTTTCCATGGGTTAATTGAAGTTTTTAAACAGAAAAGTAACTTTTAGTGAATTTTTTTAACCATTAGTGTAAGCGTTATAGTATCTTACTATAGATGACTAAGAAGTTCTATCAGGGAGGATTATTAGTAGTGTTTTGTGAAGATATATTCATAAAATATTTGATTAGTTCTTGGTATATACTTTACAGATTCATAATGTAGCATGACGTTCAAGCGAATTTTAATTTGGACGTTCCAGTGAACTTTTTACATTTTGCACTTAGGTCCCTCCAAGAATCTTGGAATTGTCGAAAACAAAATTGTCAATTCCATATTGAAATTTCATAATTCAAGTTCACAACTATGAGATTTGGACATGATTGGATAAATGGAACATCCCCGAAATGGACATGACTTCATAATGCTGAAATTGCACTATTGCCCAAAATTTTGTTATGTACAAATTGCACCGGTTCTATACCAGTGCTACAACCTAAAACCATACCGATGCTAAAATATTCCTATTTCCTGCGTGCATTTTCCATTTTCCTGCTTGATTTTTGTGGAATAATAGGTTTTATCCACCGGTACGTGCATAACCGGTGCTCACAGTTATCTCATTTATCATTCATTTTCACAACCGCACCAATTTTTAAGTATACAGATGCTTTAAGTTACAAAGGCACCGGTACTTCAACGTTCATATGTTTATACAGGTGATGTAAATCACAAAGGCACCGGTTCATCGTTGTTCATACGTTTATACCAGTGCTAATGGTAAAATTAGCACCTGTATTAGGGCACTGTACCTTCGTACCGGTGCCTTTGCACCTATTTTTTAGTTGTAAGGCATAAACACTGTCAGGACGAGTAGTGAAATGACAAGTTATCCATCTATAGTCTATCCATAACTCTCGCTGTCCTGTTACATGGAATACACAGCAAACTAAATTTAAGTTAGAATTGGGCAGACCCAAATTTAATATACACATAATATAGTTATACTTAGACGACGTGAATGTCAACTTGGAAAAGTAACACATATGGGTAGAGCGATGTCGCATATTATAGTAATTGTTATCGTCCAGGCCGACCTAAGTGCGAAGTCGCACATTCAAGAAATGTCATGCTTTTTATTGCCATGTGCGTCGTCAGTCTGAATTCAGGATTACATCGCAAAGGCCAACTAATAGTGACCGACATCACACATTCATATCGTGTTCATACAAATAAGTAAATATTGTACACAATCAGCCCTAATCTAAGCATTTTTTCTCATTCCCTACAAAAATGGCATCATCTGTGGAAACAAAAACAATAGACACTATATAACATGCAACACAATCATCATACATTATGAAAATATACAAGCTTTGATCTATGAGAAAAATAACATGTAGAAGGTATGGTAAATAAATTGCTAAATTAACATTAAATGTATGGAAAACTACCTCAACTAATTTGAACCTGGAGGTGCTCCATCATCGGGCACTTTTCATATGCCCGCCTAAAAATTTTGTTTCCACTGGAAATTTCATTATGAGCGACGTCAGCTGTTGTTTGGTCGTGGATCCAAATTTGACAACATACCCGCGACATTGCATACGAGGGCAAATTGGTAAATTTTGAAGAAGTCTTAAAATACCCTGTGTTAAGATTGGGGCTCCTTCCGTGAAAATATTAACACAATAATGTTACCTACAAATTCGTATTTGGACTTCTACCACTTTCTTGGGGGGACCTAAAGTGTAAATATTTAAAAGTTTACCAGTGGTCCCAAACTCGATTCCGATCGTCCGAAAAATGAACGTTGTCATATTTAGTCAAACTTATAATAGCCAAAACTAAAAAAGAAGAAACTACTCTTATTCCACAGTCTTTCAACCAACCCTTTGTATACTTATAAGTAACTAATTATAATTTATTCTAGACCACGTACTAGCGCTTTCTAAAATTTGATGGAAGCGATTTAATTATATTTTATTTTCATAAATAACCAAGAACAAGAAATTTCCTTTGATTCTATGTGGTGAAAATTATCGTTCCCATAACGCTTATCCTAGGGTGTAAATTGAAATACTAATACAAATGACGGACGATTACCCAATTCCATTCATCCGTTCATGCCTAAATCGTAACATCTTGGTCATGACATTTTGAATTAGATTAGGGTATATCCAAATTTTCATTTCCATTTCTTCCACATTTGTGGAGGGACCTAAGTGCACAAATTTAAAACTTGACCCGTGGAGGTAAAATCATGACCCGTGGAGCTAAAATTGATTAGAACATCCCGGAAGGGACCTATGCCATCCTCAACCAAACTTATAATCCTCAAAAATGATAAATAAAGAGGCATGATCCCATAGAGACTTCTCCCACTCAAGATTTTCTAATTAACCTTTGCATACTTATAAGTAACCATCTATAATTTACTCGAGACCACGTACTAGCGCTTTCTAAGATTTGATGGACGCAATTTTATTATATTTTATTTTTATAAAAAAAACAAAGAATAAAAAATTTCAATAGATTCTTTGTGGTGGAAATCATCGTTCCCATAACACTCATCCTAAGGGTATAAATGGAAATACTAATACAAATGACGGATGATTACCCCGTTCCAATCATCCAGTCATGCCTAAATTGGAACATCCTGGTCATGATATTTTGAATTAGATTAGGGTATCTCCAAATTTACATTTCCACTTTGGCCACATTCATGGAGGGACCTAAGTGCAAAAATTTAAAACTTAACCCGTGGAAGTAAAATTGATTCCGATCGAAACAGACATTAATCAAGTTCATGGACAATTATAAAATTAAATAAGTATTTCTAATATACTATAGAGTGTTATTAAGGTCAATAATATATTTTTTTGGTCAAATGTGGGCTCATTCGATATGCTAGTAGGCTGAAATGTTGAGGCCCGTAATCACACTTGCCGATGTTGGTCATATGCCAGCTATTATATCAGAGGGGTCGATTATTCTACGACGTTGCCCTCGCCAAGCGAATTTCACAAGGGCTCTTCATGACTTTATACATGGAGCCCATTTATAATATTGCGACGTTGCTATAAAGTCGGTCGTCTATCACTACAGCGATATCGGTGCAAAGTCGCACTAACCGCGCCGAATAACACAAGGTCCCAAAACAACGTCATTTCAAAATGGCTATAGATAAATGGCCCCCCTGAAGCAGTTTAAGCTCTTCATTTCCAAGTTTCCCATGAATACTAAGAGTCTCTCTACCCATTTCCTCTTCTCCTTTGACAAAGGTATGAATTTCTACTCTTGTAGAGCCTAAGTTTTTGTAATTGTTGCTTCACCTTGTTTAATTAATCTATGTTTTTGTTTGAGTTGTATTTTTGGTTTTCTAGTTCTTACTCAAATTTGTTAGAGTGAAAAGCTTTCTTACATGTGAACCTAGGTATTATGTTCTTGTTTGTTTCAGGACGTTTTTATGTAATTTTGCATCCTTACTGCACATTTTTTTGTTGGGTTTCTATTTTTTTCCATTGCTGTCTTTGATGCATACAAAGTTGGTCTCTAGTACACGTTATTCAATTTATGCATGCGACGTCGCACATTCTTATTTAAAGTTATTGCATAAAACATTGCAGTTGTATCGATGTATACATCGATATTACCGATGTCTTAGTGATGTCGCATGTAGGAATTTTACTTAACTTAATGTTTATTTTTGCGACCTTGTTTCATTGTCAGTCATGATATCGGTTTTTCCGACTCACCGGTGACATCGCTAGTACATGTCAACACTGCCACTGGTCCTGACCGATATGTTCCTGCGACTTATTATCGACGTCCCATGTTGTTTTTATAAGGATATTTTACCGTAAAGATATTGTTCACTTCATATACATGACTAATGGCTGGTGAAGGATCCTTTAGGCACTCATTTTTCCTGGTATTTTACCATTTTACGTAATATATTTACTAATACATATACACACTCTATCTAAATTAATTTTTATTTGTATTAATTACACAGTTCTCCACACAAAGGAGAAACCCTGAACCGGTTGTGTTCGACATTGAAGACCATACAATTGCTCCAGAAAACCTGCGTTTCCAGTGCACTTTGAAGCAGCAAAACTTTGGGAAGAACCCAACTTTGGTAAGGACTAAAACTTGCAAATAATTAAAATCATGAAATTATTTGATTTTCAATTACTACTATTTGTTTATAATTGCATATATTTGTTCATAATGAATTTTTTTTCCGATTAGTACATCTCGATTGAAACTGTACCACTTCACCCAAATGCAAAGACCCTTGTTGTGATAAGGTGCTACGGGAAAGAGTGCACATGAACTACTCATGGCAAGGGTAGATCAAGGCCCTATCCTCAAAGAGTTTTTTCGAGTTCCTTTCCAGCAATAACTTTCGCATTAGGGACACCTTGTTCTTCAAGATCATAGAAGTAGGGGGGCCAATTGTCTTCAAGGATATCATAATTTGAGCAGATTGAGTTTCTTGTAATTCTATTATAATATTGGGAGTCAGTCATTTATTAATAATATTTAAACTATTATATGTACTAATTATTTTGTAACGAAATTTTCATGATTAAATTTTTTTCTAATAAGTTTACTACCATATTTGAACAATATGTAATTGACTATATGAGCGATTTGATATGTGCGTAATTTTTAAAAAAATTTCCAACCGTACCATTTAAAATATTTTCATGTTGGTTGTAGTTTTCCCTATTAATTATTCAACCATTTTTAATCGTAGCACAACAAAACGGACCTTGTTAAATTTTAAAATAACAAATTGTAACATAACAAAACTCCTATTTTTTTCATAGTTAATCCTTCTGTTATCATCTAAAAGTTCTATATTTAATTATCTGTGACGCCGGTCATCCATCTCACGCTCTGTTGGTGACAACGACAGAAAATGCAATTTTTGAAACAATTTTATAACATCAATGCAACGTCGCACGAGCATCGGTATCATTATGTACTTTGTTTTTTAACCTTTTACTTTAGTTCAAATAATAACCTAGGTAAAAAACCAATTATTTACCTCAGTTTTTTAATAACCGAGGTAAATAATATCTTTTCCTTAAAAAAAAGAGGTAAAAGTACTTTTTACCTCAGACTTTTGAGCTAAGCCAAAAAACCAAGGTAAAAAGGGCAAAGTAATAGGTTCAGTTTCTTGTAGTGATGTCTTCTTATAACATTTCCGTAACTTCTACACCAAATGTCCCCAATGATGGTATTGATTCCGGGGAGGATTCTAACCAATTCATCGGTTCTATAGCTATTAGCAGTGTTCTCTCTGATAGCTACGTTGAAGACTTAAAGAAAAATTTCCCTTTCTTGTCTCGTACGAGCTTAGAGCTCCGGAGTCCTCTGAAAGCGTTCACACTTCTCCTTCTGATTTTATCCCCCGTTACTTAGATTATCTCAAGTTTGGACTCTCTTTCACTTTGCCTCAGCATGTTTTGGACTTGATTTAACATTATTAGGTCGCACTATGTAAGTTACATCCTACAACTGTTTCAATTTTTGTGGTCTTCTATCACGTGTGCGAGGCAGCTCAAGTGCCTTTTTCCATTGACTCTTTCTATAACCTTTATCATCTTCAAAAAGATAAAAACTCTTATGATGAGTTTATTCTTTACCCCCTGATCCCAACTGTTGAGTTCGTTAGCGGGTTTCTAAATAATTGTGGGGTGTAGCGTAAATAGTTTTTCTATATAAAACTTGGTAATGATAGTCAACCGTCCTTTTCAATTTGGAACTATAATATTCCTAAATCAAAACATCCTAAGACTGGGGTTCATCTTAATGCTGAGTGTGAAGTTGTAATATTTCTCAGTAACTATTCTATCGGTCTTCGCTTTGTTGGTTGTTTGAGCAAAGGTGTTTACTTGTCATTATTTTGTCGCTTTCACTTTGTTCTTCTCTGTAGTTGTTCTTGTTGGTCTTGTATATTTGTGTGTTTGTCTAATTTCCTCTGTGCCTTAAAATTGTAGATATGGATCCAAAAAAGTGCTCCACTAAAAGAAACTTTATTTCTTATGATGAGAATGAACATTTAGAGATACCGGTTAATGAGACCAACGACAACATTGATATTGTCGCCCTCCAGGAAATCATTATCAAAGCTACTGCTCAGGCGATAGATTCTGGGGCCATGACTAAAGAAGGTAAGGAGGGGGGCAGTCGCAACTCCAATGAGACCTCCCATAGAAGAAGGCGCAAGGCTCGAACCGATGACTCTATAACAACCTTGGAGCTTGTTAATAAGAAGGGGCATGTTAGCCATTCCCTTCCCAAATTTTTGTCTCGAAGCCATGATTTGATGGTGGGAGGAACTATTCCTGCTACCCTTTCCAAGCTATCACATCCTGAGACAGTGGTTGTGGTATGTTCTTTTTTGGAATAGTATTGTGATTTGGTGTTTCCTAATGTCTATCGATTGCAATTTTTTTCTTCTTATTTTGAAAAAAAGATTGGTGAGAGTCTTCAACTCGTCTGTAAATTGGTTGCCGAGTTTGCTAAGGGAGATGGGGAGATTCTAGAAAAGTGGCAGGTTAGCAAAGCGAAGTGCATTTCCCTGAATGTTTCTCTTGAAGCTGCCAATGAGCGAGTGCGTGCTATTGAAGTTTGTGCTTTGGCCGCTGAGGGTGAAGTGAAAAAGCTGTGTTCTCAGTTAGAAGAGATGCAGACAACTGGCCATACTTCGCATGGGCATTCTCAAGTTCTAGTTGATCGACTTGTGAAAACTAAATATTTTTTTATGCTTTATTTGAAGAGGTTAAAAATTGCACTTGCAAAGTTTGGTACTGCGAGGCTTTGGTCAAACTGTGGAAGCTGAATCCTATTGTGAAAGTTGATAAGCTACCCGAACTGGCCAAGTCTGAGAAAATTTTGGAACAACAGAAGGTTATTCTTAACAAGGTGTTCATTACCAGCATTTTTTATGGTGGTCATCCTTATGCGCCGCTATCCCATCATGCCGGTCTTTCTAATTTGCATTCTGCAACTGAGTTGAAGGAGTGTGCGGTTGATTACTTTGAGGATCTTCCATTTAACTTTTCCAATTCTGAGCTTCACATTCTTGAGCCCATTTCTAATCCTAATGTCGATGTGAACCTTGTGGGTGATATGAATGTTGAAGGCTCTGCTTAGCATGCAAGCAAGAAAGATTTTGCTGTTGTTGTCTACACTTCGTCTGCTTCTCCTTCTAAAGCTAGTCAATCTTAGTGCTATGGATTTTAAGCACTTATTTGTAATTGATGACAATATTTGAAGTATGTTTGTACCATTTTGTATTATCAAGGATGTTATATTTTTTTATTGTCTTTCTAATTTTGACCATTCTCCTTGTATTTATTTATATGCAAGGCTTTGAAATAATGGTTAATTGTAACTTTTTGAAAAGTGTTGAACATCTGGGATATTATGTTAATTTTCCTCGTCGCCCTGGGTTTTTGTCTCCTCGCTTATATTGCCCTACTAAACTGATTGAAAATACTAAATGTTTATCCAAGGAATATAGTCAACTTATCTTTTCTAATCACTTTTATCATGTGGAATCTATTCCTTTACATATTGGATGGGAAGCTCCTACGTCCTCATCAACTCCATCTTCTTCCATAGCATGCCCTTATAGAAAGTTTATTCCCGAAGGTTACAATATTGAATCGCTGGACAAGGATATCGTTCATAGTTTGGTCGATCTTAAATATGTTAGTGTGTACATGCATTTGCTTAACCTTCCTACCTTTGTCCAAGAATGGGTGTTATCATTATGTATTAGTCTGAAGTATATGTTGCTGAGTAATAATGACCTTGAAGCGAGATGGAAGAAGATTGTAAAAGACACACAGGATTCTATGCATGAATTAAGAGAGTTTTGTGCAAAGAAGAACAACCTTATTCACCGTCGAAATTTGAGTATGTCTAAGATGATTAAAAAATAGGAGGTAGCTAAGAACTTTGCTGCAATTAACACTCACAAAGCTCATCAGAAGACCTTGATCGTTGATAAGCAATGTATTCACATTGATGATTACTTGGATCAGGTGAAGAAAAAAAAGAAGAGCGTGATCACCTTTCTTCTTCTGCAATCAGTTGGCAAAGTAAGTTTGACGAGAATTTTGCTATAAATACACAGCTACAAAGTGAAAATGATTTTCTGCTCGCTGAGTGCAATCGCCTTGATTCGTCTGTGCACAACCTTGAGCAAGCTTGCATTGTTTATAAAGATAAGCTTCAAACCCTCACATCGCTATCTCGTAGCTCTACTTGTGATGGAGATCTTACACTATGGAAATTGGCGGGCAGTGAATTAACTTGTTCGAGGCTGTTCGGTTGCACATTCAGTGTCTAGAGGACAAAGTGCAAAATTTGATGGCCAAGAATAAAAACTATCAAGAAACTATTGATGTTATGGGTGTGCACATAGATTGCGAGGAGTTTGGCTCTATTACTGACTTTAAGGCGTATTATGCTAGAAATTTTGTTCATATGGAGCAAAGGGGTCTAACACGTCATCCTTCTTACTTGCACATAAAATGACAATACGATCATATAGTAAGTGAGGAGTGTGGGGATGAGGAAACCCACCGTAGGGCTGAGCACTCTCATTGCAAGACTGGGCACACTCGTCGTTGTGGTGGTTCATAATCTCCTATTTTTATACTGCTCTTTCTATTTTGTAATGTTCTAAATAATCCTGTTATAATTTTGGAGACTTGCTTGTTCGCTATCTCTTGATATTTGAAATAACAAGTTGTATTCCTCCATCGTTTATGCGGGATATTATTCCTCATTTGCAAGTTGTAGGGGTCGCATGACTAAGTTTCTGAAGTTTCAAGATCTATAGCTTGCACATATCACTCTTTTTGTAGGCATATATGACTTTTTGCAAGATCTATAGCTTGCATAGTGAATATAGCGAAGCTGCAAGATTTATTACTAGCTCGTGTCACTTTGATTTTATTTTTGTAGGCATAACTACCTGTTTGCAAGATCTATAGCTTGCATAGCAAATATAGCAAAGCTGCACGATCTATTATTTGAAAATATAAGAGCTTCAATTTTTGTGAAGCGTAAGATCTATCGCTTGCTGGTGTCATTTTTATTAGCACATCTTCCCTTGTGCAAGATCTATAGCTTGTGAAAGTAAGATTTGTGAAGTTTTAAGATTTATAGCTTGCAAAATTAGGTAATTGTGTTGTTCGAGTTATAAGAATGAATGCTCTTTTTCATTGACTTCAGGCAATCTCAATGTTTGCTACGATATGCTTGATTGTATTCGGTTTCTAACAATCGCGAGACTTAGTGCTTTGATTATAGATTTGATAACATCTACAATGTGCAAGTAAAGAACTAAAAAAGTAACCTTGGCCCGAAAAGAGTGTTTTTGATATTTACAATGTACGAATGCAATAATATCGTCTTGGAAACAAAGGAATGAATGTAACCAATGATTATCTCATGGTTTCTATACAACTAGATATTTCCTATAATTTTCCTTGGATATAGACATAGAACTTTCTCAAGTTGATCACGTGTCAAGTATTGGGAACACTGCTGCCATCCAACCTCTCTAGCTCCTAGCAGTTGGATCTGTGTGCTTTGTAACCTTGTAGGGTCCTTCCCACTTTGGGCATAGATTTCCTCTTTCTTCTGCTAGGATTGCTTCATTTTTTCTCAACAAAAGATGGCCAATATGAAATTGCATCTATTTAAAATTTTGATTGTAAGCTCTAGCCATTCTTTCCTTGTACTTAGCCTCTGTGATCGTTGCCATTTCTCTTTTTTCTTCCAGTTCGTCTAAATCTAGCCTCATCATTTCCAAATTATCGTTCTCCTTGTAATCCTCTACTTGAAGACCTGAATTACCAATTTCCACTCATACTACTGCCTCATGACCATAGACCAGACTGTATGTTATCTCCCCCATTGGTTATCGAACAGTTGTTCTATATGACCATAAGGTATTAGGCATCTCGTCTACCCAGCCAGTTTGCTTTCCGTCCAACTACTTTTGAATACACTGGACTATGGTCTTGTTTTACTTCTACATGGCCGTTAGCTTGAGGGTGAGCTACAAATGCAAACTTTTGAATAATGCCTAGCTTTGAACACCATTAAGTGAAGGTACCGCTTATGAACTGCGTGTCATTGTCTGTGATGATAATGTGTGGCACCCCGAAGCGACACACTATATTTGCCCAACGAAGTTTCTTATTACCTCAGTTGTGACTCATCCTAATGGCTTCGTTTCCACCCATTTCGTGAAGTAATAGATTGACACAATTATAAATTTGGCATTGCCCATGCCCTTTAGGTAGGGTCCAACTAGGTTGATCCCACCATTTATCAAATGACCAAGCTCCATATATCCCTCTCAAAGAAGCCTGCTGTTTATGCAACAAGGAGACATTAATCTGGAAGCTTTTGCATTTGAGCACAAAGTTATGCGCACCGTTAAACATTGTCGGCCAATAGTATCCCGCTCGGATGATCTTTTTCGCAACTGTTCTAGCTCTTTGATGCGTTCCACTCAGCCTTTTGTGCACTTCTCTTAAAATTTCACCTGCCGGCGATGGTCCTTATCTGTTGGAAATATTCCCTTACTCTATTAGCCGTGTCATCCAGTTTACACCTTTTGTCTAGATTGTTGACATAGTTTTCATCACCAAGCTTCTGACTGGCATGACCTCCACTATCACATCTTTATGTTCGATTAAAATTCAAAGTGGTTGTTAGCTTGCATAGTGCGTCTGCTTTTGTATTTTCACTTCTTGGTACGTTTGGGATGTCAAAGCACTCGAGCTGGGCTATGATCTGATAGACCCTCCTTAAATACATCACCAACTCTTCTTCTCGCACCTCGTAGTCTCTTGTACTTGCTGAACTACGCTCTCTGAATCACTGAATCCCCAGACACTTTTTACCTTCACTCTAATGGTAAGGTCTAGGCCACATATCAAATCCTCATATTCTGCTTCATTGTTAGTGAGTAGGAAGTCAAAACAAAGTGAATATCTGTCTTCCCTTTCTTTTGGGTTGATAAATAGTAATCCTGCACCACAGTCCTTTTTGCTGGATGCTCCATCAACGAACAATTTCCATGTGAAATCTACCCACTTCGATTTTCATTTGTCAATCCCCAGATTCTGGCATGTGTTTGTGCCTTGCACGTCTTCACTTGTCATCTCTGCGATGAGATCTGCTATAGCCCGAGCCTTGATCATTGTTCTCGGCCGGAATTGGATCTCATATTGGCCCAGTTCAAGAGCCCACTTCGTCATTCTACCAGATGCTTCCGGTTTTCTTAGGATATTCTTGATTGGGAACTTAGTGTAGATAACGATCCAATGACTGTGGAAATATGTTCTCAATCTTCTTGTTGAGTATATTAAAGCCAGGGTTAGCTTCTCAACTGGCATGTATGCCCTCTCTTCACTTTCTAAGATTTTGCTGATGTAGTACATCGGCACTTGTTTTTGGCCTTCTTGCACACCAAAACTGAACTCACCGCATTCTGCGAGACCGCCAAATATAAATATAGGGTTTCCCTAGAAACTGATTATTTCAACATTGGCAATGTTTGAAGCTTCTCCTTCAGACACTCGTACGCTTTCTAACATGTTTCTCCACTGCCTTTAAAACAAACCTACTGAGCGCTTCTAACAATCCCATTAATATTTTCACCTCTTTGACCGTTCGTAGCTGGGGAAGGTCCACTATAGCCTGAATTTTCTCTGGGTTAGCCTAGATCCCTTTGGAGGATACCTTGTATCCCAAAACATTTCCGGTGCCTACTTCAATTACGCATTTTTTAGGATTAAGTCATCCCATTGCTATTCAGTGTATCCAAGGTCTCTTTTAAATCTGTAATGAAGTCACCCACTTTCCTGCTCTTAATAACCATGTCATCAACGTATGCTTCAATATTTTGTCCTATTTGACTGCGAAATAAATTATAGACCACTCTCTGATATGTTGCTCCTACATTTTTTTAAATCCAAATGACATTTTCACATAACAAAATGTTCCAAAGCATGTTATAAATGTCATCTTCTTGGCATCTTCTGGATTCATCTGTATTTGGTGGTATCCTATATATGTTTCCAAAAAGGCTGAACATCATACCCCAAAATTGCTTCGACTAGTTAATCAATTTTCGTCAAAGGATAACAATGTTTTAGACACTCCTTATTTAGATCAGTGAAGTCTATGCACATTCTCCACCCTGCGTATGATTTTTTCACCATCATTAGGTTCGCTAACCATTTTGGATAGATGACCTCTTTCAATATATTGACCTGAAGCAGTGATGTACCTTACTCTTCAATCACGTTTTGCCTATCGCTAGCGAAGCTACACTGTTTTTGTTTGACTAGTTTGACCGAGTCACTGATACTCAAAGAATGGGTCGACTCCTCCCATGTTCAGTAGGCTCCATGCAAATGTATCTTTATGACTTCACAGAATTTTTATGACCCTCTCCTTTTCCATATATAGAAGAATTTCCCTATCTTTAAAAATTGTCTTTGCCATCCAAACTAGCTAGCTCTGTTTCTTCCCCTAGGTTTACTATTGATTCTAATTGCTTGAGTAGTCCACCATTTGAGATAGTGTTAACCATCTTAGTCTTTTCCATATTTCTCCCTGCCTTCATCGCAATAACCATGCACTACCTCGATGTTTGTTGGTTCCTACTTATTGTCACGATTCCAGCTGGAGTTGGGAACTTAATTACTGATTGGTATGGGGACCATATCACTTTTGTCGTGTTTATCCAGGGCCTTTCGATAATGGCATTATATGGGATTAAGGCATCCTTGACCACAAAGTCACACATGATGGTTCTAGATTTTTCACTCTCTCCAATGGTGACAGACAGCTGTACATTCCCCAAAGGTGTTTCTACTCATCCTGTGAATCCTAAAAGGGAGGACGTGGACTTCTTTAGGTCAGTTTGCTTGAACCCTAGCATATCAAAGCAATCCATGAATAGTATCTCAACCACACTTCCATCGTCCATGAACCGTTGCATTTAAAATTTTAGCAATGATGACCATGGGATCGTTATGAGGTGAAGCGTTACACACTGCACCATCCTCGCTAAAAGTGTTTGCTTCGTTTTGACGGAATCTTTTATCAACAAGATCTTGTGGGGGAGAATATCTGGCTTTAGCTTTCCAAGTATTGTTTGATAATGACTCATTTGATCCATGTATGGATAGGATTAAATTTTCTAAAACTTCGACCACTATATCATCATTGTAATCCACTGTCGCAGTCATTTTTTTTATTTTTGGCTAGTGTGCTCTCCATCCCTTGGTTTCTTTCCACGTTGTTCCTTGATTTGTTGGCTTTGCCATACTGGCTTCCTCATTCTTTCCTATATTGGCTTAGGTAGCCATTCTTCAGGTTCCCTTCATTTGTCTCCTCAAATCTCTGCAATATTCTATGTCTTGGCCATGGTCCTTGTGGAAGCCAAAGTAATATTCTCTTGACTTCTTCTCTGGAGGTGCTATCATAGGTGTTGGTTCACGAAAAGTTCTATGTTCGCATGCCATATATCTTTTCTCAATCTTGTTAGAGGGGTTTCTTGGGATGGTACACTCTGCATCCCTGGGTCTCATCCCTTGAAATGGATGTTTCCCTTTCCTTTTTTTATGAACCTTTTTTTGTGAATCTTCCATTGTCCGCTTCTTCTCTCTCTCTCTCTCTTTCTTTATCTTATGATTGTTCGCTTCTTCAGTTTGAACATATTTCTCAATCATCTTTTCTAGCTCTCTTAGATTTTTCAGGCATATTTTTTTGTTAATTCTTTAAAGAATTCTCCTATTTGCATACCGCCTGTGAATGCCCCCAAGGAAGATTGAAATGACAGATCTCAGACTTGAAATGACAGGAGGATTTGGACCTTCTCAATGAAAAAAGAGAGAAGGCCTCCCTCCACAAAGCCAAGGTCAAAGAAAGAATCAAGCGGTATCACGACCAAAGGGTTCAAAAAATCCAATTTTCCCTGGGAGATCTCGTAATGAAAAGAAACAAGAAAAGCCAAAGAGAGACAGAGGGGAAACTATCAACAAAATGGAAAGGACCATACAGAGTCGTTGAAGCTGGCCCCTGAAGCAGTTATGTGTTGGAAGGTGAGTCGATTCCACGCAAATGGAATTTTTCCAACCTTAGGAGGTACTATTCCCCAAATTCCAATAGACTTGGTGAGGCCAGAAAATAGCCCGCCCCAAAGTAGCTATGGGCTAGAGGACATCTTCAACAAAATAGTGCCGTAAGTCGATGGAGTTCCGAGAGGTGCAGATATAGAATTAGAGATCGTTACCGGGGCGGGATCCGTCTGCTGGGCTAGGATCCTAGAAGAGTGGCTTAAGCAAGTGAAGACAGAGCCTCTCCTTACGCGGGAAGTCCTAGTGGGGTTACCCTCCACGGGTCTGGAACCCCACTCCTTCTAGGAGTAGAACAAAAATTTGAAACCCCTCTTATATTCATCTTTTCCTTTTGTAATTCGCCGAGCCACCTCTTAGCATCCTAGTAAGATTTTTTGTAGTTGGGATCATCCGTTATGTGTTTCCTCTCCATGATGTTGATGGTCTCTTGGAGAAATACTTCAATGTCTTCGATTAAGTTTGCCTCAATAGTCCTAAGTAGGAGCCCATACGGCCGAAGGCTATTAGCAGTCATTGTATAAGTCTGATATAACTTGGCATAGTTCCTCTCAATCTTTTCCTTTTTCCTATAGGTAGCCATGCAAACCGCTTTGTTTTCCTTAACCGCCCACTTGATGGAGGGAACTAAACGTTGGTAATCATGATTTTGTTTTTTCCACTCCTCTAGTTTGCTCGATAATCTCATTAGGCTGAGAAGATGACACCCCAAAAGCCCTTAAAGCTTTTGCAATGGCGATACACTCATGCCTCAAACTAAACCCAACTTTGGTGGTGACCTTTTCAAGGACCTTGTTGTGTCAAGATTTAAGGAGGCGATAGTCCTCCAAGAGCCTGTCCTTTGCTATAGAAAAGAGGTCCCTTTCCTCCCTTGAACGACTAAGCGCATCGAGGAGTTATTTTTGTCTCTCATGAAGACCATTACGCCATAGGCTAAGTTTCTCATAGGCATCTCGAACCTCTTCTTAGAGCTGGACATATTTATACTAAACTCAATTTAGTGCTCCCATGCCACTGTTCATTTCGATGATACCATTCTTTCATAACTTAGAAGAAGAAGTAAAAAGTTGCACCCCTTTGTAGTTGGGAGGGCGGAGGGGGGATAGGGCACTAAGTATAGAATCTACAAGTGACAAAAGCAAAAATGCATAAGTAAGGGAATAAAAACTTTCATTTATACTAGAAAAAGCGAGTACATTCAAAGTCCTAAAGGAAATAGTTCATACATTCTCTCTTTCCTCTATGCTACGCTCCTCTAGGTTAGAGCTCAAAGAGGTTGTTCTGGGTCAGGGCTTCGGCAGAGGCAAGGGGTCCGGCTGGCTCCACTTGTCGTCCATGTCTACTTCAAGATTGTGGATCTCCTATGCAAATTAGAGTTTTCCAGAGGCCATCAGATGATCGAGCAATAAGAACTTAATACCCCTATCCTGGATGAACTTCCACCAAAGATAGTCTAGCCGCTCTGGCTTTGAGTTGTTTTTTTAGACATCCACCATAGTAGCATATTCGGCGGGTTGGTCTTTGTAAATTGAATGGGCATGAATGTAGTAAGCCCCGCCAATACTCCGGAGAGGGAAGCAAAGAAGTTCTGAAACCTCTTGGTCTTCACAAGTTTGTTAGTGTAAGTCTCGAAGATGAGGGCCCACCCCTTGGCAGAGTGAAAACTGGCCAGCTTAGCTTTTTTTATGGTCAGGGCTTGGATGGACGCCTGGGCCTTCGACAACTTCATCTCGAGCTCCTCCAAATGCTCCACGTACTTGGAGGCCACATTCTTCAATTCCTCCTCATGCTGGGAGGCTACTTCTTTCAATTTCTCCTCATGCTCGGAGGCTACCCTCTTCAGTTCCTCCTCATGTTAAGAGGCTAATTTCTCCAACTCCTCCTTATAATTATAGGCAGACTTCTTTAGCTCACCTTTGAGCTTGTTCACTTTGGCCTCACGGGCCTTCTCCAAGTTTACCACCTTGGTGTTAACCTCTTGAGCTTTCCTGGCTTTTGTCAAGAGGGTCTGGGAGATATAATCTAGAGTAGTCGAGGTGGTAGCAACCTCCAGAAGGTCAGCAAGCATGTGATCAACCTTACTCAGATAGGTGAGGCTGCTCGGCCTTGGTGCCAACTTGCGATTCAATTACAATGGCCTCCTCGGTTCATTGCCTTACAGGGGAAGGGTTGTGAGAAATGATGGTCTCACATGGTTTTTTGTTGTTCGCCAAGGCATCAAGGACCTCTGGTTGGACCCCCGCATGGAGATCCGGCTGGCCAGCACCAGCGCCTGGGCTGGAAAGGGGTCTTTGGGTAAGGCTCCTCAAAGGTCATCTCTTCTTCTTCTTCCCCATTCCTTAAATTGAAGAAGCTAGTGAAGCCCACAGAATAACACAAAAAAAAGTCAGTTGAGGAAATAAAAAGTAAAAACAATGAAGGCAAAATCTAAGAAGCCGCAAACACCTTTGAGTGGTGGGGAGGAACTTCTAGAGGGGGCCTCTATGGTGTTATCAGGCTTTAAGGGCTCTGAAACAGTTTTGAGAGGCCTCAAACAGGTTCAGAGGGCTTTGAAGAACCATCCTTTATCTTCTTTGGCCTTTTTGTGGCCCCATCGTCGGTAACTAGAGGGACCTTCCTCTTAACTTTCTTGGGCTTATCGCCCTCAATCACCTTCTTTTTCCCCTTCCTCTTATCCATGGGAGGGGCTTTCGAAGGGTTCTCTGGAGGAGGGGGCTTAATTAAAACCGGTTCTTGGTTGTAAACCTACTGCTCGTAAACCTTGTCCGACCAAACGTGGTTGCATTTCCTAGAAATTTCTAGGGGCTCACTCAACAGTTTATCCCTATATGCTATCACATGGTCAGGATTGGAATAATTAGCTGCGTTCTTGAACACGGGTCTCGAATTCCAACCTGGGATGTAATATCTCTCGACCTCACAATCAAACGTGTATGGGATGTTCCAAGAGCCTATTTCTAAGGGTCAGTATCCCACCAATTTTTGTTCCCCAATGTTCTATGGCCTTGTTATAGGACAAATAATCCAAAGACCTAAATAGTTTGAAGCTCAGGGTAATTCCTAAGTTATGGAAACGGGTTATGAATGCCATAACATAAAGTATAATGTTTGAATGTAGTTGGGTTAGAATAACTTGGTGCTCCTCAAGAAGATGAGAGAGGATGGAGGAAGGGGAAAAAAGCCCAAATCGGAAATGGTGCTCGTAAACAGCACATCTACCAAGCCTCGTAACCTAGGATGGAGGGTAGGGGAATACAAATACCAAATCCGAAATGGCGCTCATAAATAGCTCACCTACCAGGCCTCATATCTTAGGGGTTTTGTCTTCTTGAAGGACCTCTTATCGCAAATCCTCCGGAGGTTAATCACAAGTGGAAGGGATGAGAACAAATGGGAAATCTACTTAGGGATTGGTTGGGGGCTTTCGGGAACTGGGGTTAAAATATTTTCGAAAAAGAAGGGATTGCCCTCTTCATCCTTCTTAACCCTGGTCTCCCTCGAAACTCTGGACCTCGAGGTAACCCATTTCCAGTGGCAGCCCTTAGGCGGTACCGGAAATTTGGTAGAGCTCCCTCCGCCTTCCCCTACCAGATGAATTGGAACCAGCGATCGATGAGGAAACGATGTTGGAATCCCAGAGGTGGGAACTTTCAACCCCACTGGTGGAAGGCATGGCAGAGAAATAGGTCGGAATAGAAATTATTCCCCCTGATGGTGTTTGCGATATCTTACAAAGATAAAGAAAGGACTGAGTAATGGTAAACTTACTGGTTCTTAGCCAGAGTGTTTGGCCGGAGTTCTCATAAAATGGTAGTGAAAGAAGAGAAGCGCTTTGGTTTGCCCTAAGTAAGAGAGAAAGAGTTTGAAAATTGAAAAAAAAAATTGGGTAGAAAGGAATATAAAGTGTGGAAAGGCATCTTATATAGAGACAAAAAAATGTAATGATTACCTCGGGTTGCCAAGCAGTAATTGAACATGTGGGTAAATAGGCCGCATGGGTGAGAAATCCAAGGCATTAAGGGGAGAAGTGGCACGCATGAATCCAACCTGGACCTCACGCGCTCAAAGGTACGAGTGAGCATCACGCCCTCATAACCTTACACTTCTCATGCTAGAGCCCTCTCAGGAATAAAGAGAAGAGAAGCGCTCTGGTTTTCCCTAAGTAAGAGAGAAAGATTTTGAAAATAGAAAACAAATTTGGGTAAAAAGGAATTTAAAGCATGGAAAGGCATCTTATATAGAGAGAGGAAAAGGTAATGATTTCCTCGGGCAATCAAACAGTAAGTGAATATGTGGGTAAATAGGCCACGTGGGTGAGAAATCCCAGGCATTAACGGGAGAAATGGTGTGCGTGAATCCAACCTGGACCTCACGTGCTCAAAGGTACAAGTGAGCATCACGCCCTCAGAACCTTTCCACTTCTCGCTCCCCTCTTATTCCTTACCGTTAAGGCCTAAAGGCCCCGTGTTAATAAATGGGGTTGGAACCAGGCCCTCAGACTCTAATGCAGATTAGAAGCCTAATGGTCATACCCCCTCTTCCTTATTGGTTGACGCCCGAAGGCCCCGTGTAAAATAAACAGGGAAAAAGCCAAGCCCTCAGATTCTAATGTAGATTATAAGGCTGAAGGTCGAACCTCCCCTGTTCCTTACTAGTGAGGCCTGAAGGTCACGTGTAAAATAAACAGGGTCGGAGCTAGGCGGACTCTAACACAGATTAGAAAGCTGAGGGTTGCATCCCCTGACAAATTTATCCGCTAGAAGGACAAATTCAAAGCCAACCTAGAGGATCCCTGATCTGCCCAGGGAACGAACCCTTGAAGCATTTTCAAGGTTAAAAACCATGCCCCTGAAGAATTGTTGGGGTTTAGAAATCGTACCCCGCTCAATAGTGAATTCCAAGCAACCTTATCAAAGGATGAATCACCAAATTCGTAGGGGCTGACCCAAATTCAAACCCATGGCCTTGGGATGAATTCGAACGATGAACACTCAAATTTCCAAGGGCTTATTAGTAATGAGTAAATTCGCACTAGGCGCAAGTGCCTAGTCTAGCCGGCCCAAGGCTCATACCTTGGGTAATACCCTTTGGGCCACCCCAAGGGAGAAGTACTTGCTCCACATGAAAAAAAATATTTTCCCTACTTGCCTACCTATGTAAAGGCTAAAGGTAACCCTACAAACTCTACTATTCATTCCTAGTTACACAGTTTCGCTATTGTTTGCTAACTTGATCGTCATATTCTTTTCCCCCGGAAACCTCCAGGGGCTTTGTCTTGCAAATTCAGGTTACCACGGCAGCACATACGGTGGTGGTAAATTAGGGCCCATCACTCCCATCGTAGATTTTTGACATGTAGAGGAAGTTTGAAATCCTTGGGAATTTTGAAATCTCGAAGATGCGGTGCTAAGGGTATTTTGTCTACATCATCGTCTGCCACTATATCATTTAACTCATATTAATATTTAAGGTTCTCATGCCCTTGACTTATTCTTTTATCTATTCTAGGAGGTTTTGCCTCCAGCGTGGTTAGAAACTGTTTGTACAAGCTCTCTAAGTTCGCTTCTAAAAATGTTGCAAACGCCCTCCTTTCTTTTTCCTGGTTCATGTTGGGAGATTCTTCTTCCTCCTCCTCATCCTCTGTATCTTCCTTATTGTGTTCCATCTTTCTGCTGGGTACACACTCCAGGTCCTAGCTGGGATGCATGCTTTTATTGCGTGTTGGTGTGTGTTCTTATGTCTGGTGGTTATGACATTCCCAATTCTGGTGAACACCATTGTTTACCTAAAGGATTTTGAAACAAAATAAATTTTTGGTTCCCCATAGTCGGAACCAAATGACATGGTAATCCAATTAGGTAATTCAATCATCGTTCACCGCCAAAGCTTTCTTCCTGCAAAACAAGTCCCGGAAGTAATTCTGAGAAAAAGTCTCCGACGATCAAGTCAGTGTCTCTCTATAAGAACCGGAATTTCTCAGTTAAGTTGAATTTACCGTAGTTTATGCTACTCTTCCTATATTTATAGCCTAATGTAGTCGTGGTTGCATGTTATTAGGGATCGAGATCGTGGATCATGCCACGATCGCTATATTTCTGGTTTATGGCTAAGTATCTCTCTTCATTCTGCATTTCTCGGTTCACAGCCTAACTATGATTACAATTTTCCGCTTTTATTGGTTCATGGTTGATTTGTGTCTTGGGCTAAATGAGTTCATCTATTACGAAGCGAAGTTAGGCTGGGCCTGGAGGCCAACAACTTCTTAGTTATTGGGATAGGTATACACCACCTTCTAACTCAAGGGCAGTCTGATTGAAGCAAGTTCCGAGCTCGGAACGTCTTCCCAAAGGGGGTTCCTCAAAAATCTTATGAAACCACCTTCTAAGTGATGTCTTTAATGATCCATCCTCCACTAGTGATTGCAAATGTTTTTGAAGAAAGGAAAAATACTGATTTTCCTTCCGCCTCCTTCGTTGTCTTTCACCCCATTCTGGCGGCGGCGATTCAATATACGGTAGCCAACAACGGGACTGAACGTCGCGATTAAATCCATGGAAGAATTGGTTCATGGATTTGAATGCAGAATATGCCTTGAAGATTAAGATCATACCCTATGAATTTGGATGGAGAATCGGTCATCAATTGTATATGTAATGAGTGTGGTGACACCTTCTTCGTGATCGCCGGAGCAATTGCAGAGGCCATTCTACGGGTTGATATAAAATTACAGTGGTTGCCCTTTAGTTTCAAACAAGTTGAAGAATATTAATCAGGTGTCACTGCAATTCGATGACGCTAAGTGCATGCTGATGAAATGAGATTGGGCATGTGCTTGGTGATGTTTGTCTTTTTTCGTGTTCTTAGCAATTAATCAACTGTTCTGTTCAGTGTATCCAAAGGAATTTCAATGCAATTGCTTATACATGTGCCTATGAGAGCAAATTAATCAAAAGGTACAATTACTCCGTTCTGTATTGGTAGGGTTGATAGATTCTGGCGGCGATCAGCTGCTTCTTGTGTCGGGTCGAATTTGGGGTGATTTTCGGGTTTAGAGAGTGGATCTAATTTGATTATCTGGGATTTATTTTGTGTTTGGTATAATTCCTAAAACTTCATATCTAAATAATAAGTCATCAAATTATAATAGTTAAACATCAAATATAATAGTTAAAAAATAATTTTAAAAATAAATTAAATTAAATAGATAAACATCACATAACATACTAAAATCAACCTAAAATAATTAAATATCAAATAAAAAGACTAAAAATACACTAGAGTATAATTAAACATCAAAATAAATTCTAGATATACAAATCAAATAAAGATAGTTAAACATCAAGTAAAGACACTAAAATATGTTAAATTACAAATATTTAAGTAACAAATAAGAACACTAAAAGTTCACGTCAAATAAAATAATTAAATATCAAACGATAACACTAAATAACACATCAGAATAAAAAATAGTTGAAGCATTAAATAAAAACACTAAAATATACATCAAATTAAAAACACTATAATACACATCAAATTAAATAGATAAACATCAATACACTAAAAACACATCAAAATAAAACTTAAATACACATAAAGTTCAAAACATAAATTGTCACATCAAAATGTGAAACTAATTCGCACCGTTGAAACATCTATGGTTGCACAAAATAAAAAACATAGTATTCGGGAAAGAAACATCAATTTCAACTCTTAAAAGGATGCGCTAAAGAACTACTAACACACCAATAAAAATAAAAATATTTATTATAAAATTTAAATTTAAGATAATAAAATATCACTAATTAGTATCAACATGTATGTATAAAGTTTTACAGTTTTAACATAAAAACATAAAATTTACAATAAAAGATCCAAATTTTAACTTTAAAAAGTAACTTTAATGGGAAAAATGATTTTATGGAAAAACATCATAATGTTTGGTTGAAACATCACTTACTGAAGTGAAACATCAAGTCTAGTATTAAAAACCCGCGCATTGCGCGAAAATGAGGAAAAATTTTAATCCGTGAATTTCTCTAACCCGGATTCTTGACCCACGAGATTCTTATGATCTGGAATCATCAATTCCCCAATTATTTATGACCAAAACTCCCAAAAAATAGTATTTTCACCCAAATCCCTCCTCCTCTACAAAACTTTCTTGAATTATATTTAGAACCCCATCTTGAAATTCTCATAGGAAAGGTACGAGCGACTTCACGCTCTTTTACCTTTTCTAAGTGAATTTTGTGTGACTAGGAAAGAACATCGAGATTTGAAGACCGGAGGCCATTGGAGATCATCTTTTGAAGACTTTGAAAATTTGAAGACTAACTTTGAAGATTTGAAGACTTGAAGAGTTGAAGGATTGTGTAATAGATTGAGGGCTAGAAGACAAGAAGAACAGCAAAATATGTTCTGTTCTAGGCGCCCGTCGCAAGTCGCGATGGACCTTGTCGTGGGACCCTCGTAACGAATGGGTGGCCAGAAATCCATCTTCTTTTTCTTGTACTCTAAATAGCACTTTATCTCTTCTCTTTCCTTACTTCTTCTCTTCACGATTTCAGAGCAAAAAACCCTAGGCTTCTCTCTTTTTCATCTTTTTTTATCTTTGATTTTATGTTTAAATTGTTGTTGTTAATTAGTATTGGTTTTAGAAGCTAAATCTAGTTCTTGGGAGCAATTGACCAAGGCTTCCAAGCCCATGTCTTAAGAACATTTTGTAGCCTATTTAATACTCTTACTATTGTGCATTTATGAAGCATTGAATGTTGGTTGTTAATGTCATTAATTTTCTTGAAAGCTTGAGTATATGAAGTACTTGTATGATTGCTTGTTAGGGTTTGGGAAAAAGTAGCCAAGTTTCCCTCTTCTTGATGTGAAATCAAGAGTATGAATTAAAGATTTTGATTGTGTTGATGGGTTGACAATTGCTAGATGAATGTGATGATGTTGAATTCGTTGTCATGTTTGTTTTAGGTAGAAAATGAAAAAAGTCTATAAATGTCGATCGTTCTTGACTAATCTTGTGTAAATGCATAAATTGGTTAAATGCTTAGACACGGTGTAGTGTTTATAAGTGTTACCAAACTTGTTGATTCTTCATGCTCAACGCTATCAATGAGATATTTTTAGTCATGTTTCGACTAGGTGAGTCATTGGTGAGGTTTGACAAGAGATGTCGAATTCACTCTTGCAAACTACTATCTAAGAAGGATAGAAGATATATCTTCACAAAAAGTTGTGAAAGTAGTAAATAGGTTGCATGTTTAATGATAGATAAGAGGCTTGGAAGTGGAAGTCAATTGTGCCCAAGGTTCCGTTAATTGTTGATTTAATCACCTTTTAGTTGTTGCATGCTTTGTATATTTAACTTGTTTGTTAGTTTATTTTTCTTTCAATTTCATAACTTTGGATACCAACCAAAATCCCCCTTTTAAATGCTTTTATATGTATTTATATATGTCTATGCCTAGTATATTTTCCGCTTTATATGTTTAAACAATTGAAAAGATCCCTCTTCTTTGTGGACGACCCCGACTTGCCATTGTCTACTTAATTGTAGATAGGAAGCATTAGGACTTATAAATTGAATTTTTGAGAGGTACAACGATGACATCCCAAATATTGGCGCACTGACGGGGGAGAGGCATTTATTTTTAAGTGTTTGGGCATATTATGTGTGACTATGTGGTTGTTGTAAATATTTGTTAGTTTGCTTTTATTTTGTTTTCTTAGTTGAGTTGCCAATTTGGTTGGGTCAGAGACGTACTGTTTGAGTTCTTGGTGTATGGTTCGTATGTGATCTTCTTCACAAGAACCCCTACACTACAACCCCGATTTAGAGTTGAATTTGAGACGGGCCAGGAGGTTTTCTTTGAAAATTGTGAATAACACTCCTCTTAGTGACCATTTTGTGGATACCTCTACTTCTATGGAGCATCAGCATGAGCATGAAGATAGTCATCCAGGAGGAGGGCCTCAACATCCTCCTCTCCAAGGAAGAGCTCCTCCCATCCATGGAAGGGAGATTCCTTTGGGGCAAGCCCTACCTTGATCAACCACCAATATGCATAGAATATCCCTTGGTTGAACCAAATGGGAATTTTGAGCTCAAGACCTGGTTTATAAACTTTCCACCTATTTTCCTTGATAGGAAAGGGGAAAATGCCAACAAGCATCTAACCGAGTTCCACTTTTTATATAGTGGTACGGTTTCCCACGGAGTAGATGAAGACTTCTACAAATTGAAGGTGTTTCCATTCACAATGAAGGATGGTGCAAGGGATTGGCTCTACTACCTACCACCCAAGAGCATCAAAAGTTGGATTGACATGAAGATGAAATTCTTTCCAAGTACTTCCTAGCCTCAAGGTCTGCCGCTTTCAAGAAGGACATTAGCAACATCCTCTAATGGCATAAAGAGTCACTCTACGATTATGGGGAGAGGTTCAAGAAACTTCTCTCGAGTTTCCCTTACCATGACTATTCGGAGGGAGATTCGGTCTATTATTTTTACAATGGTCTTCTTGATGAGGACCAAAGACTAGTGAGGAGTTCTTGTGGTGGCACACTTGGGAACAAGACTTCGGAGGAGGCTATGAAGTTATATGAACAGTTAGCTGAGGAGTCAAGGAATTTTAGCTCGATGGCCGATTTGAGATAAAGAAATCCAATGCTCATAAGTGATCCTTCCACTAGTAGAAAGCTTGAGGACCAAGTCTCGGACCTTACTTCTATGGTGAAGTCTCTCAGACCAAGTCCGAGAAGTGTCACATGTAAATTCTTGTGAAATTTGTTCATCAGTGCATCCTACGGACGCTTGCCTTACTTTGCAAGATGATTATATTGAGGAGGTGAGTGCCATGGGGTATCAAGGTGGGCAAGGCTATCAAGGCAACCAAGGGTACCAAGGTTACCAAAGCTATCAAGATAATCAAGGCTACTAAAACTAGCCTTAAAATTTGGGTAATCATGATCACCTAAATCTCCGGTATGGAAATCCTAAAGGAGGCCAAAATGCTCAACTGTATCGCCTCCCTCAACAATAATAATATTAACCGCCTAAAAAATAATACCAAAGGCTTTAGGAGAAGCCCCGAGACTAAGGGGAGAGTTCGGGCTTGACAAATGATGAGGTGATGCAAACCATTCATAGGTTGAGTTTGTGTGCATAAAGGGATGAAAAATTCCAAGATGAAGCCAAGGCGTGCATAAAAAACTTAGAAACTTAAGTGGGCCAAATAGCACAAGCCATGAATTGGATGGAGGCACGAGAAAAAGGGCAAGCTCCTTTCCCAACAGTAACTGAATCCCTACCAAAATGCTAGTGCTACCACTTTGAGAAGAAGTAGATAGGTTGACACTCCCCCGGGTGGTGAAATTGTTGAATATGAGCCTATGAGAGTTGAGGTGTTTGAAAAAGAGGTAGAAGAAGAGGCCGAGACATCGGCCAAGAAGAAAACAAGGAAGGGGAAGGAGAAGGAAGATGAGGGAATTGTTGAAAAATCAACCTCCATTGCCAAACCTTCATCCCCTCCTCACAAGAAGGAAAAATTTATGGAACCCCCTCCATATGTGCCGGGACCACCATTTTTGGATGCCTTGAAAGACAAAAGGAGGAAGGAGGACAACAAGGACATCTGCAAAGATTTTTGTAGATGCAAGGTGGGATGCCTTGAAAGACAAAAGGAGGAAGGAGGACAACAAGGACACCTGCAAAGATTTTTGTAGATACAAGGTAAACATTCCATTCTTAAATGATATTGAATGAATTCCTAGATATGCTAAAGTTCTTAAGGGATTATGTGTTGTGAATAGAAAGCAAAGAGCCAAGAATAAGTTTATAAGTGGGAAAAGTGAACATGTTTCCACCTAGTGTCAAAAGAGAGTTACCCCCTAAGTGTAGCGATCCTAGCATGTTCACAATCCCTTGCATAATAGGAAATACACATCTTGAAAAATCCATACTTAATCTCGGTGCATCAATAAATGTGATTCCTTACTCTCTGTATGAAAACCTCAACTTAGGTACTTTGTGCAAAACCGGGGTGGTAATCCAATTAGCCGATCGTTCTAGTGCATACCCTAAGGTTATTGTTGGGGATGTGTTGGTTAAGGTGTATTTCTTAGTATTCCCCGCTGATTTTTATGTCCTTGAAGTGGAGCATGATAAACATGCCACCCCAATTTTATTGGGGGATCATTTTTGAAAACTTCAAGGACAATGATTGATGTGCATAATGGTACCCTCACAATGGAGTTTGCTGGGATAAAAGTATATTTTAACATAAATGACTCTATGAAGTATCCTAGTGAAGAATATGTTTGCCATGACTTAGATGTTATTAAACATGTTGTGCAAGATGTTTTTGAACTAAGTGGTGATGGTTCTTTGTTAGTTGCTTTGAAATGTGATAGTAATGATGCATACAATGTATATTCTATGAGCTCTAACTTAAAGGAAAGCTTTGAGGACTTGAACTTTGTTGAAGAGATGAAACTAACCTTCTCAAACTCTCCTCCTCTACCCTTAAAGGAACCCGAGAAACTGGAACTCCTTCCATCACTTGTGAAAGCCCGGTGATTGAGCTTAAACCATTGCCAAGTGACCTCACATATGCATTTCTTGGGGAAGGGGAGACACTTCCGGTTAGCATTTCAAGCAAGCTTTGTAAAAGCCCCGGTGATTGAGCTTAAATGATTTCCATGTGACCTCAAGTATGCATTTCTTAGGAAAGGGGAGACACTCCCAGTTATCATTTCAAGCAAGCTTACCCAAGAGCAAGAGGAGAAATTAATGGTGGTGTTGTAGGAGAATAGGGAAGCAATTGGATAGACTATTGCCGACATCAAAGGCATAAGTCCATCTACTTGCATGAATCAAATATTTTTGGAGGAAGCTACTAGGCCCATGTAGCAACCCCAACATTGATTGAACCCACCTATGATGGAGGTGGTGAAGGCGAAAATCCTCAAGTTACTCCAAGTAGGTATGATCTATCCAATCTCAGATAGTAAGTGGGTGAGCCCAACTCAAGTAGTACCCAAGAAGAGTGGGGTGATAGTATTCGAACATGAGAAAGGTGAAATGGTGCCTACCCGAGTCCAAAATGTGTGGCAAGTTTGCATTAACTACTAGAGGCTAAATGCGGAGACCCAGAAAGATCACTTCCCGTTGCCATTCATTGATCAAATGATCGAGAGGTTAGAAAGTCACCCATTGTATTGTTTTTGGATGGGTACTCGGGAAACTTTCAAGTGCCCATAGCTTGGGAAGATCAAAAAATGAAAACCTTCACATGCCCCTTTGGTACGTTTGCTTACCGACGTATGCCTTTTGGGCTATGTAATGCCCCCACTACTTTCCAAGGGTGTATGGTAGGCCTTTTCTAAGAATTTGTTGAAAACTTTGTTGAGGTATTCATGCATGATTTCACCATCTATAGTAATTCTTTCGAAAACTATTTAGTAAATTTGGCACAAGTTCTTAAACGTTGCATTGATACCAGTCTTGTGTTAAATTCTGAGAAGTGTCATTTTATGGTAGAGCAAGGCATTATCCTAGGCCATGTTGTCTCCTCTAAGGGTATTGAGGTAGAAAAGGTTAAGATAGACACGATTCAAACATTTCCTTATCATACTAATGTGCACGAAGTGCACTATTTTCTTGGTCATGCAGGATTTTGCCACTGGTTTATCAAGTACTTTTCAAAGATAGCATCTCCCTTGTGCAAGTTGTTGCAAAAGGAGGTGGAATTTGTGATGGATAAGGGTTTTAAAGGGGCCTTCGATACATTGAAGGAAAGGTTAGTCTCGGCCCCTATCATATATCCCCCAGATTGGTCTTTGCCTTTTGAGATCATGCATGATGCTAGTGATTATGCCGTTGGAGCGGTGGTTGGTCAAAGGGTGGGAATAACACCTCACACTATCTACTATGCAACCATGTCTCCGAATGAGGCCCAAAGAAACTACTCCACCATAGAAAAGGAGTTGCTAGCAGTGGTATTTATGTTGGAAAAAATTTGATCTTATTTGTTTCGTACAAAATTATTGTGTACACTAACCATGCAGCACTTCATCACTTGATGATGAAGAAAGTGGCCAAGCCATTTGAGCGAATTTGAGCTTGAGGTGCAAGACAAGAAAGGCACAGAGAACCTTGTGACCGATCATTTGATCTGGTTGCCTCCATGCTAAGATGTTGAGGTAAATTCATCAATGAATGAGAAACTACGGGAGGAGTTCCCCGATGACCAATTGTTCGCTATCAGGGACTTCCAACCATGGTATGCCGACATTGTGAACTTTCTTTTCTCTGATAAATTTTCTCCTCATTTTTCTAAGTCTCAAAGAGATAAGTTAAGAAGTGATGCTAAATATTATGTATGGGATGATCCCTTTTTGTGTAGAGATTGTGCTGATCAAGTTGTTAGGAGATGTATCCTTGATAATGAAGTGCATTCAATTCTTGAGTTTTGTCATTCTTATGCATGTGGCAGTCATTTTTGAGCAAAGAGAACCGATAGGATAGTTTTAGAAAGTGGCTTTTATTGGCCTACATTGAATAATCATGCATATACCTTTTGTAAATCTTGTGATGAATGCTAAAGAATAAGAAAATATTCCCTCTTGGAATGAAATGCCTCAACGATCCATTTTGTATTGTGAATTTTTTTTTGTTTGAAGCATTGACTTTATGGGACCTTTTCCTAATTCTTGTGGCTTTACATATATTCTTCTTACCATTGATTATATGTTGAAATGGGTTGAAGAAAAACCCACTTGGACTGATGATTCTAAAGTGGTTACTGATTTCTTAAAAGACATCTTTTCTAGGTTTAGGGTCCCCTGAGCCTTGATTAGTGATCATGGCACCCACTTTTGTAACCGAACTGTAGAGGAACTTTTGAAGAAGTATGGAGTCACTCACAAGACATCCACTGCCTATCACCCACAAACCAATGGTCAAGCCAAAGTTTCCAATAGGGAAATCAAGTCCATCCTTCAAAAAATGGTTAGTCCCAACCAGAAGGATTGGAGTTCTCGGTTGAATGACACCTTGTGGGTATATAGGATGGCTTACAAGACACCGGTTGGTATGTCACCATATCAGTTGATCTTTGGTAAGCTATGTCACCTACCGGTGGAAATAGAGCACGAGTCTTATTGGGCGGTCAAAGAATTCAACCTTGATATAGATGAGGCCGGTTTGCATAGGAAACTCCAAATGCAATAATTAGATGAGATCCAGAGGGAGTCCTATGAGAATTCCAAGATCTATAAGGAGAAGATAAATGTGTGGCACGACAAGATGATCACTAGGAAGGAATTTGACGTGGGTCAAAAGGTCCTCCTATTTCAATCCCGCCTTTGCTTATTTCTCGGTAAGTTGAGGTCACGGTGGATTGGCCATTTTCAGGTGGTAAAGTGTTCCTGCATGGTGCGGTGGAAATCTTAGATTGAGCTAAGTTCAATACCTTTAAGGTAAATAGACAACAATTGAAACTTTACCACGAGAGTTTTCTTACAGAAAAAGGAGAGGATGTTGATCTTCTTGATCCGGTGTGTGAGTAAGATCCTAGAAGAGGAGTAAGTCATCCTGACAATGTTAAATAAAATTGGTTTTGATCATTCGGATCGTCATTTATGAATTTTTGTCGATGTTGTTTTAACTTGAGTTTTTGTCATTGGTTTCATTATTTGGTTTTATTCTTTTCACGGGTGTGTTTTTACATGATTTTGCTGCAATTCAAAGAGAATAGAGTTGGATTTATGCAAGAAGGAAGGAAAAACTTGGACATGTGGTAACATTGAAAAGCTTTTTCTAAGTACTAGGCATGTTATCCGCCGCGAGTCACAAAAACTACATTGTAATGAGATCAGCAAATTTTTACAAAATGTGAACTCTAGGGCTCAAGATGTCGCAACTTGCGATGGCCCTATCGTGAGTCGTGATGGATCATCATGAGCCGCGATGGTTTGGTCACAACACGGGACCAAATCAGGGAGAATTTTCAAAAAATGTTGTCTTTTAGGGCTAAGATATCGCGAGTCATGACTCGCAACCATATGCTGACCCTGACTGAATGTTAACCTGCCCATCGCGAGTCACGACCAGTCTGTCATGACTCACTTGCAAATACCCTTTAAAAATAAGACGAGCACCAATTTTTCTTAAACCTTTCCTGTCATCCTCTCACACCTCCACTCCACCCCCAATAAGCTGCTAATCCACCACCCTTTTGTCCAGAAACCCCTCCGAATCCATTCAACAATCTATTTTCCCCAATATCCACCCACAAATTGGCCAAATTCACCCCTAAAACCCTAGTTTTAGGGAATTCCTGAATTTCAGGCAAATAAGGCTAAAATTTTTCGTGGGCTTCGTTGATTCATCATCCTACACTCTCCATCGGTAACATCCCTCACTTTCACATGCTTTAATTGATTATATTGAGATTGTGAATTTGGTAGGATTGCTCTAATGTGTATGATTATGCTATTTCTTCACAATGGTGCTTTTGAATTGCTATATTGATGATTGTGATGAGTTGTATGAATTACTAAGGTTGTGGGATTGTTGAGCTTAATTATGATATATTCATGAACCATATGTGGAATTTTTGGGTGATTTACTATCGTCAGATTTGGTTGAGATTGTTGACATTCTAGGCATAGTGTGATGATTGATGTGAAAATCCCAGAAAGTACTTTGTTAATGCTAGAACATTCTTGAATTTTTATTTCAATGGTAGAACTTTCTTGGATATTTTCACATAGGATATACATGATGGTATGTACTGTGCTTCTACATTATTGCATCGGTGTGGTTGGGCTGTAGAATAATTTCAAACATGATTAGATATCCAATGCATGATGTTATTGGTGAAATATGATGTAATTGTTGTGTACTTTTTCTAGCCATGCGATTTGGTTGAACATTACATATGTGAACTTATGAACATTCTTGGAGCTCAATAGTATTTTTTCATGATTGTAGTGTGTCAACTACACCATTTTGACTATGATGGATATTTTTTGTGTGATGTACTCTAGCGAAGATTGCATAGTTTTACCCCTTTTATATCCTTGTGCATTTGACATTGTTTAATGTGGTTGATAGATATGGCCCCTACAAAGAGACCTAGGGCTCCTACCCGAGGTGCACGCAACACCGCTCCACCTCTACCTCCGCCATCGACTCCAGAACTGAACCATGTACCTCCTGCTCCAGACCGGTATATGGGTTCGACTCTGATCACCGGGTCCTACGCGGATAGGTGGGATGTCTTGGTCACCCGTAAGCTCATGGAGACGAGTTTCATTGATGGGATAACACTTGATACTCTATGACTGATAGAGCTAGTTCGTTGCCTCCTCATGGACAGGAGTGTCTCCACCTACGGGTGATATGCATTGGAGTTCTTATGTACTGTCCAGCTATGCAGCATATATAATAATGAGCCGTGTGAGAAGTACATCACCTTCCACCTGGACAATATACCTTGAGAGATGATAGTCTCGTAGATGAGGCAGCCTTTGGATGGGACATGACAGAGATCTAGGCAAGGTTGGACCCACAGGCCCCAGAGCGTTAATCGAGGAGGATATGTTGTTTTGGCATACCATTAACAGAAGTCTGAAGAACTCCCATGACAAAAGTAGCATCATCATCCATCCTGCACTCTGTTTCATGCACAGGTTCTTAGCGGGCACAATGTTATATTCATCAGAGCCGACGAATGTGCCTGACCGTGATATTCATTTCCTCTAGTATTTGATGGGTGAGGGAATGTGATATGGACTATGGGTTAAGTTATTGATTAAGAGAGTGTTGAGGAGGCTGAGAAGCCAAATGGCAAGATTATTATGGGGTGTATGGTTACCTTCATAGCGGAGCAGTTGGGAATATTATCCTCGGATAGCTTCCTACGCTTGGGTGGATGTGCCTCATACCTCATCACTATGGAGAGGTTGGGGAGATTCGGCATGATCGGCACCACACAGGTCCTAGGATTATGCCACTGGCTTTTTGGGGCAAGGAATGTCACCTTTATGACACTTCCTCAGTGCAACATGACCAAGTTGGAGTTTGATACACCTTTGGAGGATTTAGCGATCCGGGCCGTCTCTTCATGTAGGGAGGACTTTGAGCTGGGGCTCAAAGATCGAAACTCAGTCCCTGTTCGGTTTGACGATGGCACCTTGCCATCCGTTGAGCAGCGTGAGCAGCATCCTCCATCACCTCCACCAAGACTGAGCCGATGCAGAACCATCACTTGCCACCTAATATATCTCAGCCTCCACCTGACTTTTATGAGTGCCTGATGCAGACTGTTCAGCATGTGGAAAGGTTGAGCACAACCTGTTTGTCTCACAGAGCCTCATGGAGATGGATAAGGAGATCGAATACCTCTAATCCTGGATTTTAGAGATGCAGTCGTAGAGCAGAGAGGTAGAGAGAGCTGCATTAGAGGAACACCGATGAGATGATGTAGTATTGGTAGACTTACGACAGGGACTCCGATGATGGTGCCAGGCCATCTCATTTCTAATGTGAGCTCATTGTTTTACACACCCCATGCTTTGAGTTGTATGTTTTTGCCCTGTTTTGTCTACATTGAGGGAAATTTAGCATTTTAAGTGTGGGGAGGGGTAGTCACTACTTTTAAGTTTTGCTTTAGATTTCCTCTCTTTAGACTTGGATATTTTGGGATGTTTTTCTTTGTTTTCGGATATTTTTCATTTGTTGCACTTGGATGCTATTAGCTTTGATAATTAGAAATAATTTTGCTACTTTTGATTGGTAACACATGGAAAAATGAAAAAAATTGAAAATTTTGAAAAAAAAGAAAAGAAAAAAGAAACAAAAATAAAAAGAATCCCGCTAAGTTGAAAATCTGAGAGGGCAACTAAGGAAAAATTGAGGGCCCGGATAGGTCAAAAACCTGAAAGGGAGACCTAGGTAAAAATAAGAGGCTAAGTGTGCAGATTAAGGTGAGATGTGAGCCAAAGAAACATGATGTGTGACTAGGATGAAAACCCGAAAGGGCTCTTAGGCAAAAAGAGAGAAAGAGAGAAGAAAGGGAAAATGCTATGATTTCACTCATTTGCCGGCATTGGAGTCATAAGGTTGTGGTTTCCATATGGATGGATTGGGTAGCTCAACATCTTGAGACCTATTGGGATTGGGTAATTTTGCGGGGAAAATGAAGTAAGTTGTGTAATTCTTGATTATTGATATACTTCATTTTTAGGATGATATATTGGTATAAAGTGGAGTATGTGTTTGAAATTGATGCATTCTTTTGGCTTCACTTTGTGCCATTAGATTTGGGATTGTCAATTCGGGACTTAGAAATGTTTTTATAGATATCAATGTATTGATAGGTTGATATGGTTTGGGTAGATTTAGGAATGGGGGTTGTGGGTAACTTCTCATTAGATCTTAACTTTGGGATGTGCGATATTGAGAGTTTTGTGAGGTATTGATTTAGGGAAATAGTAGTTAGGATATAGATACGTGAATTCGTTCGTGTGCTTGAATCTTTTATTACTCGAGGGGGATTAAGGTTTAAGTGCGGGGATGTTTGATGTGTCCATTTTATGTGCATATTTTGGTACTTTTTGGATCAATTTTGTGCTCTTTTGTTATCAAGAGCTTGTGTTTTACCTTGAAATTCTCTTAGGAGAGGTAAGAGCGACTTTACACTCTTTTACCTTTTCGAAGTGAATTTTGTGTGACAAGCAAAGAACATCGAGACTTGAAGACTGGAGGCCATTGAAGATCATCTTTTGAAGACTAGCTTTGAAGATTTGAAGACTTGAAGACTTGAAGACTTGAAGGATTGTGTAATAGATTGAGGGCAAGAAGACTAGAAGAAGAGACAAATATGTTCTGAAGGGTTGAAAAGAGAAAATGTTAAAGGATTGTGAGTCGCGATGGACCCTATCGCGGCTCGTGATGAACGTGTAGCCAGAAATCCATCTTCTTTTTCTTGTACTATAAATAGCACCTTATCTATTCTCTTTCCTCACTTCTTTTCTTCCCTATTTCAAATCAGAAAACCATAGGTTTCTTTCTTTTTCATCTTGTTTCATCTTTAATTTATGTTTGAATTTTAGCTGTTAATTAGTATGGGTTTTAGTAGCTAAATCTAGTTCTTGGGAGCAATTGACCAAGGCTTCCAGACCTATGTCTTAAGAACACTTTGTAGCCTATTTAATACTCTTACTATTGTGCCTTTATGGAGCATTGAATGTTGGTTGTTAATGTCATTAATGTTCTTGAAAGCTTGAGTCTATGAAATACTCGTATGATTGCTTGTTAGGGTTTGGGAAAAAGTAGCTATGTTTCCCTCTTCTTCATATGAAATCCAAGAGTATGAATTAGAGCTTTTGATTGTGTTGATGGGTTGATAATTGCTAGATGAATGTGATGATGTTGAATTCGTTGTCATGTTTGTTTTAGGTAGCAATTGAAAAAGTCTATGAATGTTGATCGTTCTTGACTAATCTTGTGTAAATGCATAAATTGGTTAAATTATTAAACACAGTGTAGTGTTGATAAATGCTACCAAGATTGTTGATTCTTCACGCTCAACGCCATGAATGGGATAATTTTAGTCGTGTTCTGATTAAAGGAGTCATTGGTGAGGTTTGACAAGATATGTCGAATTCACTCTTGCAAATTACTATCTAAGAAGGATAGAAGACATGTCTTCACAACAAGTAGTGAAAGTAGTAAATATGTTGCATGTTCAATGATATATAAGAGGCTTGGAAGTGAAAGTCAATTGTACCCAAGGTTTCGTTAATTGTTGATTTAATCACCTTTTAGTTGTTGTTGCATGTTTTTCATATTTAACGTGCTTGTTAGTTTATTTTTCTTTCAATTTCATAACTTAGGATAAAAAACCAACCAAAGCCCCCCTTTTTAGATGCTTTTATATGTATCTATATATGTCTATGCCTAGTATGTTTTCCTCTTTATATGTTTAAACACTTGAAAAGATCCCTCTTCTTCGTGGATGACCCCGAATTGCCATTATCTACTTAATTGTAGATAGGAAGCATTAGGGTTTATAAATTGTATTTTTGTGAGGTACGATGATGATTTCCTAATTACACATTAATCCTTGGTCTCATTAAAAGACGGTCTCGCACAAAACCACACAAAACCTTTTCTTGAAGGTAATATTACACTTTTTATAGGAATCAAAATCTTAAGCAAGAAATTAGAATCAGGAAGAAACAAAAATGAATCCTTAAGCTATGCCAGCCCATAATAAAATCCTCTTGACGCTACTGGGTTCAGCCCACCCCACCGACTTAACTGCAGTTCCACTACTCCCTCATTCCCAGCCAATCTTGAAGAAAGAGAAAGATGATGTATTAATTTGGGGTGTGTGAAATGTCTATTTTTCCCTTCCCTCCATTTTCCCTTTCTGCCTCTTTGTTCTTTTTATTCATTCTCTCCACCACTCCTCCATCGTTCACTATTAACCTCTTCATCTGTCCATGTGTTCAATCAAAATCCATCACGCTAGTGGAGATCACACTGAGGATGCCAAGGAAAGAAGCACAGTTTGTCAATTCTGCTCCAGATATGCGGCAATCGGGGTAGCCAGTGATGGAGACATGGTGGTCAACATTGTTGGGTTAAGCTGCGCTGGCGGTGGTGGAGGAGGGGTAGTCTACGGGGGTGGAGAAATCGGTGAAGGACTAGCGAGGGGAGTCGGTGGTGGCATAGCGGTCGTGGGTGGAGGAGGTGAAGGGACTGGAGTAAACAATGGGTTTGTGGTAGGGACGGCGGGAGTGGGAAGAGATTGGGTGGTTGGCGACGGTGGAGTTGGTGAGAGAGGAGCTTGGGTGGTCAGAGATGGAGGAAATGGTGAAGTTGCGGGTGGGCTGCGGGAGTGGGAAGAGATTGGGTGGAGTTCCGAGTTAATTGTGGAATTGATTGGGATGAATATTGTGGAGTTCGAGTTGTTTTATTTGGGAAATTGATTGTGTGAATATTATTTGTATTTTGAGAGTGACTTTTTTGTGATCCCGCATGACCTGGACGTTGAATCTATGCGCTTTTAATTCAATAGCATTTCCAACAGGCCGTTAAGTTGCTCTTAGGTTCATCAACCTACAACTTTGAGGTTTCATCTACAACAATGCATATTATCATATTCACTCATGATCAACTTAAGGACTTGTAACCGGATCACATGACAAAGCACCGCGCCAAAAGCTCTCTCAAGGAAACATTCATGCCTAAATCAAGTTCAGTTAATCCATCAAAACTAGTTGACAAGGGGATTGTAGCGAAGCTAAGAGCCAATAAGACCCTCTCCTTGATTTTAAGTTGTTTCACATAGTTCACACTTTGGACTAGCATTACAGTCGAATTCAACTGGCCATAACCATGTTCAAAACCATCCATATCACCATACCAGCTAGCCATCGCGATCAGAATAAGAGTCACTGAAATCAATGAAGTCACCCTACTCATAGAGATATCCCTACACAGAGAATCGTCCAAAATGAGGTGCTCTAGGTTTGGTGCATCGATTTCATGCAACCTGAACTTCCCGTTAAAAAATTTGGCGTACAGAGAAACAAAATTGAAAAACAAAATAAAAAAATAAGCAGTTGTTATTATATTTCCTTTTACCATTCTATTCTTTTTTGCACTATACTAGCCCATTAGACATGATGTTCACATATGAGCTTCTAGTCATCCATAAAAATCTTCAAGTTGTCGAGTATAACCTAAGATTACTGAAAATTAATTTTATTTTGGTCAATGAAATAAACACTAACTATGTATTCTTTACCTAATATAGAGAAGAAAAATTGATAATCAAGTTATGTCAAAATCCCTCGGAGCAAACCACCACCAACTTTATCTACCTCCTTTAAAGAAACAACCATTTGTTGAATTTTTAATTGGCATTTCTTCAAAGTGCCACAAGTCCTTCTGAAAAATTGGTGTATCATGGTCGTGATTATCTCTTTGTTTACACCTATAAATTTTACCAAAAACATGACTACCATATAGGCTCCACTCGTAGAATGACCAGACAAGCTATGCCATGCATATCCATGAACCTTTAAATAATATGTTAAAGTGGCTGTTGGATTTACTACTGAACAACATAATTGCAATTAAATAGTTCTAAAATAATTGTACCACACAACTAATAAGTTTAAATAATTTTTCAAGGTATGTTTATTTAAATCTTGATATAGGGTTACGAGAAATTATCCTAGTTTGCTTTGTTATGTACTCAACAAAGAGTATTGACAAGGTTCAAGGAGAACTAATTATAATATCATCAAAATATACATGATACCAATTGTTAAATTTATAATAATAAATGTAGGAAAAATGTTTGTAACATTCATGCGTATTTCGTGCAATATTAGAACATTGTACCAGATGTCCGCACAGTAGTATGTGCTTCACATGACAAATACTTTCAAGTTTTTATGGTAACCCGCGAATATGAAATCGATTGATTTCTAAAGGATGGTTGTAAATTTTTAATTAGATCAATTTTTTACCACAATAACAAACTTTTTGAAGTTGTGTTTTTTGAAAAATTTAATTTATTACATATAACATTTAACAAACATTTTATCACTTTCACTAACATTTTTAGTTGAAAATTTTCTGCAAATAAAAATATCAACTAAAATTAATAGAGTGCACCTCTGTGCATGTTTAGCGTACATTTAATATTTGTTAAAGTTCTAATCTTGATAACCTGAATATTGATGATTGTGATTATGCCTTGTTGATGTTTATTATCCGACCTCTTTTTTTTATTGGTAATTTGCATTTGTTATTAATTTTCATTTGAACATTTATTTCTCTTTCGTGCTCTATTGGAACATCGTACACAAGGTGTGAACGGTAGCAACTATTTGCATGTTGCCGATTATGGTCTGGAATTAATGATCTTTGGTCACTGAAATCAACAGTAACCATGTACTATCTTCCCAACATAGAGAATCAAAATTGATAAATAAGACAAACTAACTATGCAATCCCGCATGACCTGGACGTTGAGTCCACACACTTCTAATTCAATAGCGTTTCCAACAGGCCGTTAAGTTTCTCTTGGGTTCATCAACCTGCAACTTTGAGGTTGCATCTACAACAATGCATATTAACACATTCACTCATGATTAGCTTAAGGACTTGTCACCGGATCTCATGAAAAAGCATCGCGCCAAAAGCGCTCTTGAGGCAGCATCCATGCCTAAATCAAGTTCAGTTAATCTCTCAAAACTAGTTGACAAGGGGATTGTAACGAAGCTTAGAGCCAAAATGGCGTTCTCCTTGATTTTAAAGTGTTTAACATAGTTTACACTTTGGACTAGCTTCACAGTCGAATTCAACCGCCCATGAGCATGTGCAAAACCATCCAAATCACCATACCAATTAGCCATGACGATCAGAATAAGAGTCACTGAAACAAATGAAGTCACCCTGCTCATAAAGATATCTCTACACGGAGAATCATCCAAAATGCGGTGCTCTAGGTTTGGTGCATCGATTACGAGCTTCCCGTTAAAAATTCGGCGTATAGAGAAACAAAATTGAAAAAAAAATAAGACTATTGAATAAATTCAATCTCCCCACAACTCGAAAAAAATTCAGTGGTTGTTATTATATTTCCTTTTACCATTCGATTCTTTTTTGCACTATACTAGCCCATTAGACACAATGTTCACACATGAGCTTCTAGTCTCCATAATAATCTACAAATTGTCGAGTAAAACCTAGGATTACTGAAAATTATATTTATTTTGGTCAATGAAATAAACACTAACCATGTATACTTTACCAAATATAGAGAAGCAAAATTGATAATCAAGTTATGTCAAAATCCCTCAACTCAAACCACCACCAACTTTATCTACCTCCTTTAAAAAAACAACCATTTGTTGAATTTTAAATATCCATCTCATCAAAGTGCCACAAGTCCTTCCGGAAATTGGTGTATCGTTGTCATGATTATCTCTTTGTTTCCTCCTAGATCTTTTACCAAAAACATGACTACCTTATAGGCTCTACATGTAGAATGACCAGACAAGCTATGCCATGCATATCCACGAACCTTTACTTAATATGTTAAAGTACATGTTGGATTTACTACTGAACAACATAATTGCAATTAGATAGTTCTAAAATAATTGTACCACACAACTAATAAGTTTAAATCTTTTTTCAAGGTATGTTTCTTAAATCTTGATAGAGGGTTATGAGATATTATCCTATTTTGCTTTGTTATGTACTCAGCAAAGAGTATTGACAAGGTTAAAGGAGAATCAATTATAATAGCATCAAAATATACATGAAAACAATTGTTAATTTTATAATAATAAATGTAGGAAAAATGTTTGTAACATTAAGCTTATTTCGTGCTATATTAGGACATTGTACTTGATGTCCGCACAGTAGTATGTGCCTCACATAACAAATACTTTCAAGAATTTATGGTAACCCGCGAATATGAAATCGATTGATTTCTAAAGGTGGTTGTAAAATTTTAATTAGATCATTTTTTTATCACAATAACAAACTTTTTAAAATTGTATTTTTTGAAAATTTTAATTTATTACATATGATATTTAACAAAAAAAATTTATCACTTTCACTAACATTTTTAGTTAAATTTTTTTTGCAAATAAAAATATCAACTAAAATTAATAGAGTGCACCTCTATTCCTGTTTAACGTACATTTAGTGTTCGTTAAAGTTGTAATCTTGGTAACCTGAATATTGATGATTATTATTATGGCATGTTCATGTTTATCATCCGGCCTCTTTTTTTATTGGTAATTTGCATTTGTTATTAATTTTCATTTGAACATTTAATTCTCTTTCGTGCTCTATTGGAACATTGTACACGAGGTGCGAACGGTAGCAAATTTTAGCATCTAGCCGGTTATGGTCTAGAATTAATGAACTTTGGTCACTGAAATTAACAGTAACCATGTACTATCTTCCAAACATAGAGAATCAAAATTGATAATAAAGACAAACTATGCAATCCCATATGACCTGGACGTTGAATCCAAGTGCTTCTAATTCAATAGCGTTTCCAACAGGTCGTTAAGTTGCTCTTGGGGTTCATCAACCAACAACTTTGAGGTTCCATCTACAACACTGCATATTAACACATTCACTCACGATTATCTTAAGGACTTGTCACCAGATCTCATGACAAAGCATCGCGCCAAAAGTGCTTTCGAGGCAGCATCCATGCCTAAATCAAGTTCAGTTGATCTGTCAAAACTAGTTGACAAGGGGATTATAACGAATCTAATAGCTAACATGGCGTTCTCCTTGATTTTAAGTTGTTTAACTTAGTGCACACTTTGGACTAGCTTCACAGTCGAATTCAACCGGCCATGAGCATGTGCAGAACTATCCAAATCACTGTGCCAGTTAGCCATGGCATCATAATAAGAGTCATTGAAATCAACGAAGTCACCCTGCTCATAGAGATATCCCTTCACAGAGATTCGTCCAAAATGAGGTGCTCCAGGTTCGGTGCATCGATTTCAAGCTTTTCGATTTTCCGGTTAAAAAAATTAGCGTATAGAGAAATAGAATTGAAAAAACAAAAGAAAATAGAAATATATTGAATAAAATCAATCTCCCCACAAATCGAAAAAATTTGGCAGTTGTTATTCTATTTCCTTTTACCATTCAATTCGTTTTTGAACTATACTAGCCCATTAGACAAAATGTTCACACGTGAGCTTCCAGTCTTCCATAAAAATCTGCAAGTTGTTTAGTATAACCTAGGATTACTGATTTTTTTATAAACATTTTGTCAATGAAATAAACACTAACCATTTGTACTTTACGTAATATAGTGAAGCGAAATTGATAATCAATTTATGTCAAATCCCTCAACACAAATCACCACCAACTTTATCTACATCATTTTTTAAATAAAAAACCATTTATTGAATTTTTAATAGGCATTTCATCAAAGTGCCAAAAGTCCTTCCGGAAATTGGTTTATCTTGGCCCGTGATTCTGTCTTTGTTTTCTCCTAGATCTTTTACCAAAAACATGACTACCATATAGGCTTCACGTGTAGAATGACCAGACATGCTATACCATGCATATCCACAAACCTTTACTTAATATGTTAAAGTGCATGTTGAATTTACTACTGAACAACATACACTACTGCAAGGACCCCCTATGGCACCGGTATTTGTAGGCATAGGTACCGGTATTTTGGCCCCCAGAGTACTGGTGCCTCAGTATGGAACATAGGGGGAACATAGTTACAAAGACACATGTCAGAAAATATTAGTGCTAAATAATGATATTGAGCACTGGTTATAAATACCAGTGCCAATAAAAAATACCGGTGTTGATTAATGACTTACGTCACCGGTTTTTAATACCAATGCCAAAAATAGAGTGGTGGTGGTAACTAGTAATATACAGATGTGTTCTTATTACAATCAACACTGTGTGGGTAAAACCGTTTCTTATGATTGAATACCAACACCAGTCTGATGGTTACTGATGCCATGTTATTAGAATCGGTTGCGTATGAGGACCGGTGCTAAGTTTATTAAATCCAACACCGGTATATATGTTAATTGCCGGTGCTTGTTTGTAGTACGCTCTTAATTTTTAGCATTGGTAATTTTTTAGAAAACCGATGCTGGTTTTGATTTTCATTTGCAATGCCCTATTTTAATTTTCCCTGCCAAGCCAGATTGAAACCCTTCCAAATATGATAGATGAAACCTATATAAGCCAGTCAACAGTACATAATAAACTTACTATATTAATATTAATAAAGAAGAAATGAATGTAATATAAAATAAAATTGTCTAAGAAAACATAATCCCTCAAAAAATCAAATCAATGAAAAAACATTAAATATCTCAGGAAACCATTTTTTACACTTTCTTAAACTCGTCCATGTCCATAGATGTCTTGAAAAGTTTGGAAAAGTTGTACACCCATGGCTGACACCATCTTTGGCTACACTGCTAACTCCAAGGCATTGTATGCTTCTCGTTTTTCAAAAAATAGTTGTTGCAATGAAAACAACCCGATGAATAATTACGTGAATGTAGTTACTAAGTAATAATTAAGAAAATTTTAATTTGGAATATGTCGACCAACCTCGAGAATGTCTATAGAGGTAGCTTTAGCCTTGGCTCTTCCATGTAGAGGAGGATGTAGTATCTCCATTCCCAGAAACTCAATTGAGTTTGGTACCGCAAAAAGAATTGAGTTAAACCTAATTGTATTAAATAATGGTGGCAATGAAGGGACTCTTGGATTTAATGACTTACACTGATGTTTGTGATTTTCCACGTGTAATCCTGAGGCGATTCCATCTCCATCTTCTCTCTTTGATATTTTCATGCAATCTTGATAATCATAATGAACTCTTATTGGTTAGGTTACTCGCACTTGTAGACATTGAAATTAGTATGAAGAAAGTAATCAAAGTACCTGGGAATGATTTTGTTTTCATTGATGTTTTTAGGCTTGATTCATCCGGTCAGCGAGTCAAGGATGAAAACCTCCTCTGTACTAGGACAGATGAGTATTAAGTACCAATGATCACTGCGTTGGAAAAAAAGTAGTGATGGAGATGCCACGAAGACTATCACCATAAATGTAGACATTTCACGTCTTGATCAAACATTTAATAGTTTTGTTTGGGATCCTCTAAGTGACATGACGGGACCTATGAGTAGGATAAGGGCTAAGCTTAGAGATGCTTCTTTAAATGCTTTGATTGATCGCCTTTATGATGAAGAATTGAAGAAGGAGTCACCATCGACATCTTTGATTCATTAATCAAGATTGTCAACAAACTGAAGACATCAAGAAGAACACTATACTTTTTTTCCCACTGGGTTTTTAATGAGGTAATGTGATAACTTTAAAATAATGTAAAATTATTTCATTTTGGATCTTAGACTGTAGAGCTCAGCCATGTGGCCTTTGAACAACTGATTTTTGAACCAGTCCACTAGGGTTTCGACAATATTGAATTTTATTCTGATTAGAATTAGTTTTTGTAACTTTAGATAAGGCAATATGCATCCAAGTTGTAGTCTTGGTGAGTTTTGGCCATAGATAGTTTATTTTATGTATTTTAGTTAAATATGGTTTTAGTTTCTTAAAGCTGCCATAATTCTATTCAGTTTCTGACAGGAATTTCCAAATCCTTTCTTGATTAGGGCTAGGGTTTTGGATAAATTCAACCCTATAAATAGGGGATGAAATTTTGAGTTTTGTACAACTATTATCATTCCGAAATATAAACCTTTGAGTTCATACTCTTGTTGCTTGCAAGCTTCTTCCATTGTTTCTTAACCCCAAGGGCTAGTTAAGTATCAATAAACCTTGTAATCTGATCATGAGGGCTAGTTTGAGAGCAAGTCAAAGTTAGGCGTACCCCGAGGGCTAGACACCTTAATTTCGTGCGAGATATTGAGGGTTTGTAGATCCCTTAACTAGATAAAAAATATTAATTCCACAATCGTGAGTCTTCGTAAGGATATTCATATTTGTTGGTATCAGAGAAAAGCAAAATATCTATTGGAGGCCGAGGAAAAAAATCTGGGGTTTCGAGTTTCTTGCTTTATTTATTTTCAAAACCTTTTTTATTTATAAACTTTTGTGTTTTTTTAATCTTTCTTATCAGGAGGATTGAATCTAGAGTCGAAGGGTCCGAGAGTTAGAATACTTTGGTATTACTAACCACCTTCACCTTCATTAATCGAGTCAGGAGGGCATCAAAGGGTCTGAGTGTTAACAAGTATTATCCGCCTTCATCTCCTGGTCAATTTTGTAGTTTTTAGGTAGCTTTAACAGTTTATGTGCTTTCAATATTTTTCTTCCACTCTTCTAAAAATTATTACATGCTCATAATCTTATTTGTTTTCTTTATCGTTCTTTGATTCCATGATCTTGAATTGTTCTTTAATTATTGATTACACCTTATTAAAAAAAATAAAAAATAGAGTCTTGTATCATTTTTCATATATATAGTGTCATATTCTCAATCCTTACGATCTTGAATACCTCGAAGTTTATTTGAATCAACAGGAAGTTGTCGCCGTTTCCTTATTCCAAGTTTTGTAAGGAGATTTTTGTTCCACAGCTTTTCAAAAATCAAAAACAAAAGGTAGAAGATTTTTGGGTTTCAAATTCTGAATATAGGATTTGAAATTTGAAATTGGAAATTGGAAATTTGGGCAGATTTGCAAATTTTGAATGTTTCGGGATTGTTTTGTAATTTTCAAAATTTTGGGAATTGTACACAGTTTTGAATTGCTTGGGGGAAAAGTATCTGATTGTGATTTTTATATTGAGTGTAAAAATATAATTTTTGTCTGAAAAAGAAAGGAAGAAAAAGGAAATCCATTTTTAAAAAGGAAAAGAAAAATCAAAATCCTAATCGGAAGAGGAAAATGAAATAAAAGCCAATTGAGAGAGGGGTTTTGATTCAAATTTTTGATTTGAGGGACAAGTAAGTCATTAAAATCCATTACCACAATGGATTTGGATTTGAGTTCCTATTCCAATTTATTTTCGGAAAAGTTTCTTGAATTTTAAGAACCTATTTGTCACCTATATAAAGTCTTCTTATTTTGATCATTACTTCTTCAATACGGCTCTGATTTGTGCCATTCAAATTGCATTTTGTTCCTTGTTCTTTGTAAATTTTTTTAATTATAGATCACAGTTAGAGTTTATATATATCTAAATTTTGAAATAAGTTCTGCAGTACTCATCTTCCTAGTTTGCTTTGAATTGCGGTGAATTGATCAATTGTCCTCACATTAGCCTTTGCCTTGTGTTTTTTGAGTGTTATATATTTGGTGAGTGGGAAGGGAGAATGATTTTTAAAACTAACCGTTTGATTTCCTTAGCAGTTTAGTGAAAATGGAGGACAAAAATCCATTTGTCCCACCTTTTGTTAGCAATACTAACAATTTTCCATTGAAAAACACCTCTAATAGTAGGCATGGTAATCATCCAAGTGAAGAGGGTCCATATAGTTAGGAGCGACATCGAATTAATCCAAATGAAGCCAATGATCTTGATCGGTTTACTGTTGCAATAAATGCACTTATGAGTGAGGTGCAAAGGTTGGTGAGAAACGTTGACAGCATGACACCGCCTATACCTACATCATTAGTGAAGAGGGAAGAAACCCAAAAATATTCCCTTCAATTCAATGGTTCTGGAAGTTCAGATGACTATTCTGATGATGGTTCGGAAAGGCGATCACACTGAGGGTCTTCTAGAAGGAACCGCCACAATAAACCTCATTCCCAAATGAGAATGAAGAGCGATTTGGGATCTAAGTTGGGTTTTGATGAAGCTCAAGACATCAAGGGAATGAAGTATGACATCCCTCGATTTGATGGTCAATACAATCCAGTGAAGTATTTTGATTGGGAGCGACATATTAAGAATCTGTTTGATCTAAAAAATTATTGGGAGAAGGAAAAATTCAAAGTGGTGTAGTATTCTTTCACTCACTATGCGGCTAAATGGTGGAAAAATAAAAAGGATTCGCGATATCTTGCCAGAAAGAAGCCTATCTCCACTTGGAAGAGATTGGGATCCGAGCTTCACCAATATCATGTTTTGCCTACTTACTTGATGGAACAACATTCTTATTTGTCCAACATGAAGCAAGGAAATTGCATAGTTGATGAATACTAGCAAGATCTTGAGTTGACCATGAGAAGGGTTGGAATGAAAGAAGACGACGCCTTCATAAAAAAATGATTCATTGAAGGCTTGTGTGAAAACCTTCTAATGCTAGTCAAGCTTCAACATCACATATCTGTGAAAGATTTATTGGTGAAAGCAAGGTTGGTTGAGAGTACCCTGTGACCAAGAAGGCCACATCCCAGAGTTTTCGGTCAACGACCAAGGTTTGACTCCAGGAACCTAGTTTTAGCCATAGTAGGGACACACCAATAAGAGGATGAGGATCGGTTCAGACTTATTCATATCTGAATTATAATCCTAGTGAAAGAAGGGAGGCATCACCAACCCCATAGACTTCAAAAATTCCAGGTAAACCCCTACCTCATCATCAAATTTGGTTTCTGTTAACTCTCCTACGTGTTTTCATTGTAAAGAGAGAGGACATGTCCGTAGTAACTGTTCTCATGCATGAGTGTTAACACCAATTGAGGAAGGGGATGGATAAGATGATACTAATATGACACCATTGTATGAAAGTGGTGAAGAACAGGTAGATGAAGAGATCATCATAAATGATCATGGTGAACATGGTCCGGAAACACAAGGTAATTTGATGTCATTAAGAGTTTTAAACTCTCAAATGGCTGAAACACATGTACAAAGGATTAACATTTTTCATACCCGTTGCCTTGTAAAAGATAAGAATTGTTTACTGATTAATGATGGTGGTTCTTGTTCTAATATTGTGTCTAATTTTCTTGTTAAATCATTGTCTTTGCCCATGACTACTCATCCATCACCATATAAACTTATTTGGTTGAATGGTAGTGGTGAAATTAGGGTTAAAAAATGCATAATTAACTTTAAGATTGTAAAATACCATGATTCTATCTTATGTGATGTTATACCTATGGAAGCTAGTCATATTTTGTTGGGGAGACCTTAGCAGTTTGATCGTAAATCTATGCATGATGGTTACACTAACAAAATTACTGTGATGAAGGATAGAACAAGGTATACTTTGGTTCTATTATCTCCAGTGGAAGTTTTAGAGGCACAAAGATGCATGAAAGTCGACAAAGAGAAGTTTGCGACTGATGTGCAAATGGCCGACCAAAACCATACTTGAAAGAGATCGGACACAAGGTGAAAAATGGAGGCAAAACCTTGATAATTTCGACCAAAAATCAAGGGAGGCCGTGCTAGGTAAGCCAGGTAAGCCAGGTAAGTCTAAGAATGATTCCGATAAGTCGCATAAAATTCTATCTTCACATCTTAGTCCTTTGCCATCGATCTACATGATGAGACATGGACTTCCTAATGATTCTCATAGATTATTTTATGCATCAATTTGGGATGTGAATTGTGCTTTTGCTAATCATTTTTATGTGCTTATCATGCATTTTAAAGAGAGCTACTTTGCTAATTGTTGGTATGCCTTGAATACTGTAATAGCCGCTTCTGCGACCCTGGCCTGGGGGTCCGGGGGGCAGCAGATGCCCCTGGCTAAACTGATTCTGATTATGCTGGTGATGTTGACACGAGGAGATCGATGACTGGTTATGTATTCACTTTGGGAGGTTCTGTGGTTAGCTGGAAGGCAACTTTGCAACCTACAGTGACGTTGTCTACTACGGAAGCAGAGTACATGGCTCTGACAAAGGCTGCAAAGGAGGGAATATGGCTGAAAGGGCTGGTTAGTGATCTTGGTCTACATCATGATCAGGCTACTGTGTACTGCGACAGTTTGAGTGCAATCTGCCTAGCCAAGGATCAGGTCCATCATGAGAGGACCAAGCATATTGATGTCAGATATCATTTCCTGAGGAGTGAGAGGAGAATCAGGGTGAAGAAAGTGGGAACTGCTGATAACCCCGCTGATATGTTCACCAAACCTGTTCCACATAGCAAGTTTTAACATTGTTTGGACTTGTTGAACATCAAAGCTGATTAGGTGCTCTTTGGGCAGTCCCGGAGTGAAGGGCGAAGTCTACTCATCTGGCACTGTAATGGTGCATCTGGAGTTTTTTTTCTACTTTGAGGATTCAAGTCAAGGTGGAGATTTTTTGGTATGCCTTGAATACTGTAATAGCCACTTCTGCGACCCTGGCCTGGGGGTCCGGGGGGCGGCAGTAAACACTAATTCTGTTCTGCACTTAGATATGTAGAAATCTGGCCAATTTCTTGGCGTCTGTAACTTGCTACCTACTATAGTGAATCCATCTCCCGTGGATGTATCCAAATTTGGTGAACCACGTAAATCTTGTGTCTTGTTATTTTCGTTCATATTTTCTGTTCTTTCTCCATTCCGCACAACACTAGTGATGATATTTGTATGCATGATCCTCCACGGCTTGCTTAGATATTACAGAAATTTGAGGATGTCTTGCCGGAAGCCTTACCCGTGGGTTTACAACCTTTACGAGGTATTGAACACCAAATTGACTTGATTCCAGGTTTGGTTATTCCAAACCGTCCGACGTATAAAGCAAACCCTGAGGAGACAAATGAACTACAAAGATAAGTCAAGGAGTTACTTATAAAAGATATGTGCGAGAATCCCTATCTTATTGTGTTGTGCCCATAATTTTAGTTCCTAAGAAAGATAAAACTTGGCGATGTGCATTGATTGTCGTGCTATTAACAAGATTACTATTAAGTATCGCTATCTTATTCCTAGGTTAGATGATATGCTTGAAGACTTTCATGGATATGTGATTTATACTAAGATTGATTTGACTTTGGGTTATCATCATATTCGAATTAATAAGGGGGGTGAATGTAAAGTTGCATTTAAGACTAAGTTTGGGTTGTTTGAATGGATTTTTATGCCTTTCGGTTTAACTAATGCACCTAGTACTTTTATTCAATTGATGAATCAACTCTAGATAAAGTTTATTGGTTGATTTGTTGTGGTCTATTTTGATGATATATGATTTACTCTAAGTCGATTGATGAACATATTGAGCTTATTAAAATGGTTCTTGTTGCACTCTGTGAGTCTTGTTTGTATGCGAACATCAAGAAGTGCACATTTTGCACTTCAGAAGTGGCATTTTTCGGTTTTGTGGTCTCTAAAGAGGGCATAAATGTCGACGAAACCAAAATTGAGGCCATTAAGACCTGGCTAAGACCTACTAATGGCAGTCAGGTATGTTTTTTTTCATGGTTTAGTTAGTTTTTATAGACGGTTTGTGCGTGCTTTGTCATTTATTGCTGCACCTCTAAATGAACTATTTAAAAAGAATGTGAATTTTTTTTGGACTGAGAGTCAAGCAAATGCATTTAATGAATTGAAAGTACGATCATGTAATGCTCTTGTTCTTGGTTTACCTGATTTTAATGGTACTTTTGAGATTCATTGTGATGCTTTTGGTGTTGGTATTGGTGCTATTTTTATGTAAGAGAATAAACCTTTAACTTATTTAAGTGAGAAGCTAAAGGGTGGTGCTCTAAACTATTCTGTGTATGATTAAGAATTTTATGCAATTGTACATGCATTTAAAACTTGGCAACATTATTTGTTGCATAAAGAATTTTCATTCATAGTTATCATGAATCCTTGAAATATTTGAAAAGTCAGATGAAGTTGAATAAGCATCATACTAAATGGTCCAGTTTCATTGAACATTTTCCTTATGTGTTGCGTTAAAGAAGGGGAAGGAAAATGTTGCTGCCGATGCTTTGAGTTGTAGACATGTTTTACTGACATGATTGGGATGCATTATGTTAGGGTTTTCATTCATACGAGAATTATATGCGACTGATTCTAATTTTTCATCTATTTATACTGCATGAGAAAATGGTGCTTTTGAGAAGTTTTTTTGGCATGATGGTTTCTTGTTCATGAATAATAGGTTATGTATTCCTCAATGTTCTATGCGTGAATTACTTATTAGAGAAGCTCATTCCAGAGGTTTAATGGGGCATTTTGGTGCATTTTAAAATTTTAATTTATTGCAAGAACACTTCTATTGGCCAAAAATGGCACTTGTTATTGACAGGGTTTGTAGGAATTGTCTTAATTGCTTGAAGGATAAGTCTAAATCTAAGCCTCAAGGTCTTTATACTCCATTACCTATTCCTACACATCCTTGGGTTAATATTTCTATGGATTTTGTCCTAGGTTTACCACGATCTCAATCAGGTAATGATTCTATCTTTGTGGTTGTGGATAGATTTTCAAAAATGGCACATTTTATCCCTTGTAGGAAGACAAATGATGCAAAACATGCAGCAGATCTATTTTTTATGGAAGTAGTTTGGTTACATGGCATTCCTGCGTCCATTGTCTCTGATAGCGATGTTAAATTTTTATCCTAATTTTGGAATACCTTGTGGCGCAAGTTAGGGACAAAGTTTTTGTTTTCGATTGCCAGTCATCCTAATTTTTTATGTTCTGTGCCTTTCTGGCAATGACCACATAACTTTAGACTATAAATAATTTTTAAGTTTCCACCACAACTTGAAAGAGAAGCCGGGTATCATAGTGTGAATGTTTTTAAAATCCAATCAATTTTCTGATTTTGGAAAACACATTTTACTGTAGGATTTCCAAACCTTCTTGCTTCCATGTTCATTATTGATAATTCTCTAGAAATATTTGCCAAATAATACATGGGGTTTATCGGTAATACCTTTAGTAAGTTGAAGCACTGTAATCAGATGAAGAGGGATAGTATCTAAGACATGCTTGATCAAAACCATTCTTCCAGCTTGATTTAGGGATTTATTTTGCCAAGAATTGAGTTTAGAAAAAATGGAATCAAGGAGGCTTTGAAAGAAAAAAAATTTCCTTCTTCCCGGAGAGATTGGGCACCCTAAATATTTAAAGGGAAAAGATCCTTCTATCATGCCTGTTTCAGTTAAAACTATTCCTTTAATCCTTGGAGTGGCATGTTTGGACAGTGTAAAAGAGGATTTTTCAAAATTAACCTTCTATTATGTGGCATTCTGATAAGTTTTTAAAATGCAGATTAAAGTCTTAATGCCAATTTTTGAGTATTTTAAGAAAACTGCAGTGTCATCTGTAAATGACAAGTGTGTGACCTTAATCATTAAATGAAGCATTTTATAATATTCCAAATTGGAATATTGGAATAGGAAATTAATATTTCTTGTGAATGCCTTAACCATCAAGATAAACAAGTATGGAGAGAGAGGGTCTCCTTTCTTTAACCCTCTTAATGTTGAAAAAAACCATTGGGACTGCCATTTATGAGGAATGAGAAGAAAGAGTCTTTTATATTACCTATTATAATTTTAACCAACTGTTCAGAAAAGCCCATAGTTTAGAGGATTTTGATTAAATATTGCCAGGAGACTCTGTCAAAAGCTTTTATCATATCAAATTTGAATATGATATTATAACCACTTGATTTAGTGCTAAGGAACTTAGTGATCTCTTGTATAAGCAAGACATTATCGACTAATTCCCTTCCCTGAACAAATGCTGATTGTTCAAGTGAAATAAGGAGAGCCATTAGATGTTTCAATCTGTGGGCAATCAGTTTGGACATAACTTTATTAATAAAATTACATAAAGTGATTGGCTTGAAGTCTTTAAAGGATGAACAAACTTCTTTTTGTGAATCAGGGCAATTAGGGTAGATGAGATTGCTTTTGGGATCCAATTTCCATCTAAAAATTCCAGAACTGCTTGCAAGAAGTCAGTTTTAGTGATATTCCAACAGGATTTTAAGAACTTACCACTAAACCTATCCGGGCTAGGGGCTAAATCACTCTCCATAGAGGGGATTAAACTATAAAGCTCTTCCATGGTTAATGGTTGTAGTAGAGAATGATTCATATCTTCACTGACTAATTTGGGAATGTTCTCAAGAAGAAAAGATGAGTTAATACCTAAAGGATCAGTATTTTCACCTGTTAATAGATTGGAAAACAAAGAAATAGCTTCTTGACTGATATTCTTATGGATATCCAACCAGTTCCCATTTGAGTCTTTTATTGAGGCATTGTTTTGTCCACGATGCTTAGCTTTGACCGTGTTATGATAAAATTTGGTGTTAGAATCACCCTCTTTAAGCCATTTTAGTCTTGATTTTTGCCTCCAATAACTTTCCTGTTGTGCTAAAGCCTGAGTGAGTTCTGCATTAGCTTTATTAAATGCAATTAGGTTGCTATCATTTTCCTAATTTTGCAAGTCCAGTTCACATTTGAAAAAGTATTCCTCACAGGTTTTGACTTTGTCAAGTATGCTCCCAAATATATTTTTGTTACAAGCTTTAAGAGTAATCTTAAGGTTTTTTATTTTAAAAGAAATTTAAAGCATTCCTTTCAGACGAGTGCTGATTCCCCATGCTTGGGTCATCATTTCAGTGAAGGTTGGATGCTCAACCCAGCAGTTTAAAACATTGAATGGTTTTGGCCCAGTAAACTTGTTAGAAGGTTTAATGTGAAGCATTAATGAAGAGTGATCAGATTGTGCCCTAGCTAGGTCATTGATATATGAAGAAAATAATTCACTCAACTAGTTAGAATTTTCTATCCCCCTGTCTAGCCTTTTCTAGAATCTCCCTTTAGGCCTCATACCAATCCAGGTATAAAGATTTCTTGAAGTTGGGTGAGTTATGTAGTCACCAGAGTGAAGAAAAGTTTTGAAATTTGAGATTACATTGGGATTTGGAATAAAAGGTCTAATACATTATGATTGGTCTTCTATTACGTTGAAATCTCCAATTAGTAGTAATGGAAGATTTGGGGAGAGAATTATGAGTTACTCTTGTTAGGATGTACTGAGTATGAGTGTGTAAGATGTCTATCTTAACACTCTCATCCCAAAAGAGCCAGATTTTATAACCTACAATAGCAAAGTGTCTTTTAAACCCTATTTCAAAGGCTGATTTATTAATATGAATAGTGTCCAACATTCAATTAGTGCCAATATAGATATGTTATGTCCGTACTTTATATCTCTAACTCTAATATGAGAGGCTATGTTCCCCGTTCCCCTGAAATTCCAACAACATAGGTTTAAATCCATATAAAGTTAATGTTTGGAGGACAAGGAGGAACGAGTTATAACTATTTTAGGGGTAGAGGAGTAGTCCTTTTTGGTATTTTTCCATGACATAGCATTGGAGTTGTCCTCTTGGCTGCTAGAGTCTTGTAAAAGCACATAAAACTTATTTTTAGAGGCTACCATTTTAGATAAAAAATTTGTCATGTGAGGCCAGAGTATGATGTTCATTTAGATTTTCAGGTTCAAAGTTGTAACCATAGTTGAAGGTGTTCATCATTATATTAAGTTCTTCATTAATTATCACCTTCTTTTTGTGATTTTTATCTGAAGTTAGAAGAGAGGAACAACTATATTTTCCTAAATGTGATAAATCTCACTATTTGCAATAGTTGTTAAGATAGTGTCTCAGTTGGTGGTTTCCTGATTTAAGATGTTAGGATCTTTGGTTTGTGTATTAGTATCCTTAAGTCCTGATTCTTCAGTTGGTTTTTTAGATCCTTTGTGGCTTAGGATTACCACTTCTATAGGCTTTGTAGCTTGAGGAATTGTTTCAGGGGTTGGTAGGGATAACAATTTGAGGAATGGGGGAGAAGGGTGTTTCAGTTTCCACATTGGTGGATCTGTGGGATTTAGAGGAGTTGGCTAAGCGATGTGCTTTTTCTAGTTCATGGTTAACATTGTTTGAAGCAGGTAACCTAGTAGATTCAGTATCAACAAGGAAAGTCTGATCATTAGAGGCATTACCTTGAGAAATTGTTTTCTTTGGCCTCCATACCTCCTGCACCACAGGGTTAGTAATATTTTTAAGAATTTTAATTTTATTTTTCTCCTTTGTGGAAAACCCTGAGGTGGATGGGGTTTCCAACTTTCCCCCATTTCCTTCCATGTACATCATTTTCCTGTAATTTCCAGAGATTGAAATTGGTTCGAATCTGCTCAGACTTACAGACAGAGAGAGTGTGACCTAGTTTCAAGCATTTAGCACAATAATCCGGAATACCCAAAGATTCCACAGATTTCCAATAGCATATTCCTCTAAAACTTAACCAGATTCTATTCAGTCTAGGCTTTGTTATATCCATTTCAACACAGACCTTAGCCACATGTTGTCTAGTTCTATTTAAAGTTGCCTTATAAACTTTAACTGGATGATATATTATACTTCCTATATATATCATAACTTGAGTATCAAAAAATTGTTTTGGTAATGGGCAGTCTAGATGGGAACTATAGGTAAATCAGTGTTAGGATTAAATGTAGGTTCCCATTTTCTAATCCTAATTGATTATGAGCCAGAGTTCAAAATTTTATTGATCCAGCACCTATAGTAGTTATTAGAGAGGGCAAAGTGAATCAATGACTAGTGGTTGTCCAATAGATGAATGCTCGTATGCCCTTTGACGCCGGGCGTCTAAAATAATGATGAAGCTTCACCAATTGAGGTCTGCTACATGTGAATTTTTTGACGAGCTTCAACTTCAAAGGCGCTTCCAAAATTTCACAATCCTCATCTACAAATTGGAGGGCTGGATCCCCTGAATGATCAATTCTTCTGTTTGGATTGAGGGGAGTTCTATCATTCAATGTATTGACTTTATTTGTGGGATGAATTTGAGAATGTTCTAGGTTTAGTAAATGAGGGATTGAAGATGTAATGGATGGATTTCAGACTATGTGGGCATAGGACAGAGGCGCAGTGCTTGGTGGTGGCTCCGTCATGATGCCGGTGCCATTCGAATATCGTTGACAGAGAGCAAGCAGTAGGTTTTCATAGAGTTTCTCAGAGCATTTCACTTTTCTCAAAGCATTTTGCTTCCAAAATGTGTTTTGTGTGAGTCCCTTAATATTTTTAGGCATACTATCATGATTAGAAAAATGAGTGGTTTACTTTTGATTCACTTGCAAGTTTTTCTAGGGAATCTTCCACACTGTTGGCCTCGCTATAAATGTGTGCAATTTTATAGTCCTAGTTGTTTAGTAGCTTCCATATATTTATGATGTAAAAGATAAAGCGCCACGAAATCCTTAACTCTCTTGTTACAATTTTCACAAGAATCAATGAGTCACATTCAATTTGGAGAGAATAAAGACCATTTTGTAGTGAAAGCTCTAAACCATGCTCTAATTTTTTAAATTCAGCTAGTAGGTTGCTGCCTTATCCAAGATACCTTGCAGCTGCTAGCTAGATCTGACCTTGTTGGTTTCTGACTATAATACCAGCCTCTGCATCTATTTCTATGGGTAGATCTGTCGACATTGAGTTTAACTTTCTCGGGGAATTCCCAATGGATAGTCTCATTTGATCTCCACTTCTTCTTTAACCTGAAAGATAATTTCACTAACACATTCAGATTTCCATACATTGACCATTTAAGATGTAAATTATGAGCATGGAATATGTCCAGATACTGTGGTGTGGTCATCTTAGTGATTTGCAAAGTGTTAGGTTTTATGAATTCATGTAAAAATATGTTTCTAGCACACCATATAAATCTGGTTACTATACATGGAAGAACGCGAATCAATTGAGCGATTTCAGAATTTTTTACATCTATGGACCAATGGAAAAAGAACCCATCCCACAGATACAAAAAATAATGATTTGGTAGGTTAAAAGAAAAATTAATATGGTTTTATATATTCTGAATGACTCTGCAAGAGTTAAAGGAGTGGTGGATATCATCATATTCATGCTCATAGAAAACACACTTTGAGTGAAGATTGAAAAATAGGTCTTCTAATATGTCAGGCATAGCAATCAATTTATTTAACAACTTTCGATTGTAAACACTTATCTTTCAAGGCAGCAAATTAGACCACAGATGCTTAAAAGATGGAACCACATCCTTTGTGTTTCTATGTAAAACATATGCTGACTTTTAAGAGAGAAAGAACCATTTTCAGTTAATTTCCAGACAAGTATATCCTCATATTCTGGGTATAAAATGACTTCCTGCTCAAGATAGTTCAAAATATGCAATGTCAGCCCAGAACTTATCAGATTACGAAAATAACTTTTATTGGAGCTAAATTAAACAATAGAAGTATAGGGGAATGAGTTATCAAGATCACTATTCCAAAGATAATTAGAGGACCAAAACCAGTCCAATTCGAGTCCCGAAAGGATACTGCTCCATTCCCAACCTGCAAATAAGAGTTAGAAAAAGCTATATCTAAAATTTCCTTAATCCTTTTCCAAGTTTTAGAGATTTTTAGATAATCTAGCATATACCACATGACCCAAGACCATAAAGATTTTTTTATGAAGCTTCCACCAAAGTTTAAGTGAAAGCTATCAGTCATGGTATGCAAATTCTTGAAATCAAGACCGTTTTCTAATTTTGGATTACAAAATTTTGGGTATGATCTCCATACTTTTATTTACTTATAGCATTATTATCAGAGATCCTCCAAAAAACTCTGCAAAAAGTATATGTAGCTTATCAATAACTCCTCTTGTTGGTTTTAAAACCGTGATTAAATGAATAGGAATTGCTGACAGAACGTGTTTGATTAAAACCATTTTACCGACTTGATTTAAAAAGTTATTTTGCCAACATAGGATTTTGGAAGATGCTGAGTCAATCGAAGTTTTGAAAAAAAACATTTTTGCACCTTTTAGTGAACATAGGACATCCTAGATATCTGAATGGGAAACATCCGGGTGTTATACCTATTTCATTTGATAAAACTGTCCTTATTCTAGGGGGTGCAAATTTAGAGATGTAAAAAAAGGATTTTTCAAAACTCACTTTTTTGCCAGTAGCCCTTTCAAAGGTTTAAAAAAAACAAAACTGAGTTTTCAGACCAACCTTTCAAAATTTCATAAAAATAGTTGTATCGTCTGCAAAAGAAAGGTGAGTCACCTTGATCATAGAATGTAGCCGCTTGTAATAGTCTATATTGGCATATTGAAAAAGAAAATCCAGGTTCCTTGAGAAAGCCTCTGCCATGAGAATAAAAAAGAAAGGAGACATGGGATCCCCTTTCTTGAGTCCACGTGCGGATTGGAAGAATCCATAAGATTTTCCATTTATAAGTATAGAAAAATAATCTCCTTTAATGTTGCCCATAATCAAATCAACCAATGAGTTTTTTAAAACCGATTTTTTAAAGCAGTTTGATTAAAAAAACCATGATACTCTATCGAATGCTTTCATCATGTCGAACTTGAAGATCACATTAAAACCACAATTTTTGTTGTTTTAAAAACTAGTTGTTCTGCCATTAAGAGCACATTATCCGCCAGTTTTCTTCCTTGAACAAATGCAGTTTGTTCAGGCGAGATTATTACTGACATTATGGGCTGAAGTACGTGTCTAATGATTTTAGAATTTTTTATAAAAAATTTGCACAGACTAATTGGTAGAAAATATTTAAAAGATGACACTACCTTTATTTTTTTTGGGAATCAAAACAACTAATGCAGAGGCAATTGCTTTTGGAATGGGTGTACAATTTAAAAAATCATTTACTTCTAGCAATAAGACATCTTTAATGATTTCCCAGCAGTGATTGAAAACCATACCTGAAAAGCCAACAGGACCAGGAGCCGAATCACTAACCATTGAGGAGATGATGCTAAACAGTTCAATGGTAGTGATTGGTTCCATCAACGTTGTATTCGTTCCCTCTGTAATCAAATGTGGGATATTTTCTAATAGTACAGATGTATTCACTCCAAAAGGGTCAACCACTTCATCAGTAAACAAAAAAAGAGAAAAAATTCACAGCTTCCTTCCCAATCTCATTTTGATCATCAATCCAAGTATCATGGGAATCTTAATGAAAGAGATGTGCTGCCTACTATTCTTAGCTTTCACTGAATTTTGAAAAAAGCTTAGTGTTATTATCAGCATCCCTAAGCCATTTAACACAAGATTTCTATTTCCAAAATAATTTCCTGTTGAGAGAGGGCTAGAGTTAGTCCTGCCTTAGTAGAGTTATGTGCTATCAGATTAGTGGGATTGTCAAGATTTTGAAGGTCGTGTTCAGCTTTTAAGAAAACTTCTTCAGCTGTTTCTACTTCATCAAAAATATCCCCGAAAACATTTTTATTCTAAAATTTTAAAGCTGTTTTAAAGTTTTTTAACTGAAAAGAAAATCTCAGCATGCCTTCTATGTTAGTTTCTATGTTCCATGCATCAGATACTAGTTTGGAAAAAGAATGATAGCTAATCCAACAATTTTGAAACTTAAAGGATTCAGATCCTGTTTTATTTCTGCCTGAACTAATGTTAAAAATGAGAGGAGAATGGTCAAATTTTTCTCTAGCAACGACCTGTATGGATGAGGAAGGAAAATCATTAGTCCAAAGGTTATTAGCTAATCCCCTATCTACTCTTTTTCACACTCTCCCTTTTGGCATCATTCCTGTCCATGTAAAAAAACTACATGAGGTGGGGAGAGGTGAAAAATTAGAATTGTTGGTGAAAGCATTAAACTCTGCTGTACAATTAGGTTCAGGAATAGATGGACCAAGATACTGAGATTGGTTATCAGTCACATTGAAATCTCCAATTAATAAGATAGCTTTGTTTTCAAATGCTTGCAGGGATTTCCATAACTTGGTCTTAGCCTTGTTTGGATGTTTAGCATATATATAAAAGCTATAAGGCATTCCTTTTCAAAGTGAGCATGATTAATTTTGACAAGAAGATATTGTTCATGTGTTACAACTATGTCAACAGAGAGAGCCTCATCCCACGTAAACCAGATTTTGCAATTAGAGACAGGAAAAGCATTTTAATATCCCATCTCAAAAGCAGTAGAATTAAGCTAATCATACTGGATAATGGGTTCAATTAATGCAGTGAGACTAGTGGGATGCCTATGCTTAATATCTCCGACTCTAAGCTTAGATGCAGCATTACCAATGCCTCTAACATTCCATATACAAAAGTTTAAACCTATCATTAAAAAACTTACGGATTAGAGGTAGGAGGAACGGGTTACCACCGTTTTAGGAGTAGTAGTGTAATCCTTCTTTGTGTACTTCTTTAGCTTAGTTTGCTGCTCTTTTGTGACGATTTGAGATTCATCCCCTGTGTCTTGCGAACTTGTAACTTTCAAGAGATCGCCAAATCTATTTCGGGAAGATATGAGGTTAGTAGAAATATTTTCCGGGGGGAGCTTAGAAAATATCACATCATCATCATTCGAATTATACCTCGTATTAATGCATGAGTCATCATTTAACAAATTCAGGGGTTTATTGCTAGCCTTTTTTGGTTCCTGATGATAATAGTGGTTCTAGTCTAGCATATATTTCAATATAGTTATCATTTTGAATTTCGCTGGTACTACTTTTAGATTCATAATTTACTTCCTCATCAGATATTGGCAGTACGGAATCCGAGGGAAGGACATCTTTGTTTTCATCGGACATATTATCATTAAGCGCCATGGAGTCATTATTTGCAGTAATATTCAAAGATGACTCCTTCACAACAGGAATTGGAATGAGGTTTGAAGAAAGAACTTGTGCCTCTAGCAAAGAGGATGATTCCTTTTCCCGGTTCTGCGAGTGTACTTTCCTTTGCTCTTCTTGGGATTTTATTTGAATGGTATTGATCTGCGCCTCTTGTGAAGGTAAGCCTATTTTTGGTTAAACTTGTGAGGCTCCTTGATTGTGATTGGACTTATGCATGGTCATAGAATCTGTGGCGGTTGATGCCTCCTTGGTGACATTTTCAGAGCCATTGGCTTTTACAGAATCCACCTGAGATTGTTTCTCAGCAACGGGCATCCAAACTTGTCTGATATTGTGCCCTGAAAAAACAGATGAGCCATTCTTTTCCAAAGCGGATTTCTCAGGGACAATATTAGTAGCATCAGTGTAAATAAGATTTTTTTTCTTTAATAGACAAACCTGATGATGAAGGTTTTGAAGATTTTTCCGGGGATTTCCCTTTTGTCTCAGAATTGGAGGGACGCCAGAATGATTGGTGACGATTAGAAGATAGATCAACCTTTCAAGATGTCTTTAAATGTCCTAGTTTTAAACAAATGGAGTGGTAATGATGGAGATGTCAAGACGACTACCACCATAAATGAAGACATTCCACGACTTGATCAAACATTTAAAGGATATGTTCGGGATACTCTAAGTGATATGGCGGGAACTAAGACTAGGTCAAGGACTAAACTTAGGGATGCTACTTTAAATGCTTTGATTGATCGCTTTTATGATGAAAATTTGAAGGAGTCACCATCGACATCTTGGATTCATTATCCAAGATTGTCGACGAACTGAAGACATCATGAAGAACATTATACTCTTTTTTCCCACTGGGTTTTTTTTAATGAGGTAGTGTGATCACTGTAAAATATTGTAAAATTATTTCATTTTGGATTTATTTGGCTGATCTTAGCTCGGCCATGTGGGCTTTGAAGAGCTGAATTTCAAAAATACAGTCCATTATGGTTTAGTATATTCAGTTTTATTTTTATTAGAATTAGATTTGGTAAGATTAGATAAGGTAATATTCTTCAAGGTTACTTCTTGAAGAATTCAACCAGATTACCTTATATTACCATTTATTTTAGGTATTTTAGTTAGATATGGTTTTAGCATCTTAAAGCTGCCATAAGTCAATTGAATTTCCAGTTGTGATTAGGGTTTATGGCTGAAATCTACCCTATAAATAGTGGAAGTCCTTGGGCGAAATTCTCACCACTTTTATCAATCAAATATACAACCTTTTGAGTTCATACTCTTTGCTTGCGAGCTATTCCATTGTTGCTTAACCCCGAGGGCTAGTTAAATATCAATAAACCTTGTGATTTGATCCTGAGGGCTAGTTAGAGAGCAAGTCGAAGTTAGGCGTATCCCAAGGGCTAGACACCTGAATTTCGTGCGAGATAGTGTGGGTTTGCAGATCCCTTCACTAGATCAAGATATTAATTCCGCAATCGTGAGTCTTCGCAAAAATATTCATATCAAGTAATCTGGTATTCCTTCCTACTCAATGTACTACCATAGACCTAAATCTCTATAACTAATCCACATACGCTCAAGAAGAAGTTTAATAACATCCAGTTTGACACACACATTTTCTACATAAGGCTTAGTTCTATTGATTGTTCCCTTATCAACTTTAACAGGAAGGCCTATAAGATTTCTTTGGGAAAGCATAACATATTCGTCAAATAATTGTTGAGGAAGGCTATACATTGCAACCCATACTAGTACAATTGGAGAATCTGAGTTTGGATTAAACTGAGGGCTCCATTTGGTGATGTGAATTGAATAAGCCCCAAAGTTCCAAACTTTGTGCATCCAACACCTGTAATAAACATCAAGAAGAGTAAACTGGATTAGAACTTGACGATTGTCTAACTAGATAGATCTCGTGGGATCTTTCGTAACCAGCAGTTTGGAAATCCCGTCGAAGCTTATCTAATTGAGGGTGTGATCACGAAAACTTTCCGACGAGTGTCCATCTTAATGGAGCTTTGAGTTTGGCACATTGTTCATCGGTGAAGTGGATCCCTAGTTCCCCATGGTGATCTATTATGGGCTTTGGAATGAAGGGACATCTAAAGGGTAGTGGTATGAATGTATTGTTCATAGAGGGAGGCAATTGATTAGCAGATGTAATTATTTAGGCAAAAAACAATGGATTTGCATTGTTGGTTCCCGGTCTCACCATATTGGAGGTGGCAAAACCCTAAGGGGTTGAGATCGGAGATCATAGGAAAAGGATAAGAGTGCTTCCGTAAGTTTCGGTGGTTAGCACATAATCACTGAGAAACATAATCCAAAAATCAAATCAAATAAAAAATTATTTATCTAAAACAATTTCCCACAACTCATAAAAATTTGGAGTTTGTTATTATCTTTCCTTTTAACACTATACTGGAACATTAGACACGATGTTTGCACATGAGGTTTTAGTCTTCCAAAAAAATCTGCAAGTTGTTGAGTATAACCTAGGATTACTGAAACAACATTTTATTTTGGCCATTGAAATAAACACTAATCATGTATAATTTACTTAATATAGAGAAGCAAAATTGATAGTCAAGTTAAGTCAAAATCCCTCAACACAAACCACCTCCAACTTTATCTACATTTGTTCAATTTTTAATTAGCATTTCTTCAAGGTGCTACAAGTCCTTCCGGAAACAAGTTTATCATGGTTGTGATTTTCTCTTGGTTTCCTCTTAGATCTCTAACCAAAAACATGACTATTGTATAGGTCTCCACACGAAGAATTATTGGACAAGCTATACCATGCATATTCACGAACCTCTACTTAATCTATTGAAGTAGAGGTTCGTGAATATGCATTGAAGTGCTCGTTGGATTTACTAATTAACAACGTAATTGCGACTAGATAGTTCTTTGATAATTGTACCACATTACTAATAAGCGTAAATCTTTTTTAAAGGGCTGTTTGTTAAAATCTTGATATAGGATTAAGAGACATTATTAATTATTTAATAATAAAGGTAGGAAAAAAGGTTTTTAATATTCGGCCATATTTCGTGATATATCTGGACATTGTACTTGATGTCCGCATAGTTGTGTGTGGCTCATATAACAAATATTTTCAATTTTTTATGGTATCCCTTGAATACGAAATCGAATCATTGCGAAAAGATGGTTGTAAATTTTAAATTAGATTGACTTTTATTTTTATCACAATAACAAACTTTTTGAAATTTATTTTTTAGAACAATTTAATTTATTACATATAATATGTAACAAATTTTTTTATCACTTTCACTAATAGTTTTAGTTAAAAACTGTTTGGTAAATAAAAATAATAACTAAAATTAATTGAGTGCACCTATGTGCATGTTTAACGTCCATTTAATGTTCATGAAAGTTGTAATTTTGGTAACCTGAATACTAATGATTATGATTATGGAATCTTTATTTTTATTATTCGATCTTTTTTTAATTGAAAATTTTCATTTGTTATTAGTTTTCATTTGAACATTTAATTTTCTTTTGTACTGTATTGGCACATCGGACACGAGGTCCGCAAAGTAGCAAATATTTGCAAGTAGCCGAATATGATGTGGAATTATTTAACTTCGATCACTAAAATTAACACTAACCATGCATTCTTTTCCTATCATACACAAGCAAAATTGATAATCAAGACGAAACACCTATGATATCCCGCATGGCTTGGGCGTTGAATCCATGCTCTTATAATTCCAATAGCGTTCCAATAGGCTATCAATGCTGCTGTTGGGTTCATTTACCTGCAACTTTGAAGTTCCAGGTACCACGCTGCAGATTATCACATTCATTCATGATCAATTTAGGGACTTGTATCCGGATCACATGACAAAGTATCTCGCCAAAAGCGCTCCTAAGACAGCAATACATTTCTAATTCCAGTTTAGTTAATGGGATTGTAGCAAAGCTAAGAGCCAATATGGTGTCCTTTCTTGAGTTTCAGATGTTTCACATAGTTCATAGTCGAATTCAACCGGCCATCAGCATGTGGAAAAATCCAACTCATCATACCAGTTAGCCATGCCGGTCAGAATAAAAGTTATTAAAATCAATAAAGTCATCCTGCTCACAGAGATATCTCCACACAAAATTGTCCTAAATAAGGTGCTCCAGGTTTGGTGCATCGATCTCAAGCTTTCTGACCTTCTCGGAGAAATAGAATTGAAAAACACAATGAAATATAAAAATACTTCATAAAAGCAATTTCCCCACAACTAAAAAAAAATTGGTGTTTGTTATTATCTATCCTTTTACCATGCTATTCTTTTTTGCACTATAAGGGCACATTAGACACGATATTTGCATATGATCTTCTAGTATTCCATAAAAATATGCAAGTTGTCGAGTATAACCTAGAATTGCTCAAATAACATTTTATTTTGGTCAATGAAATAAACATTAACCATGTATAATTTACCTAACATAGAGAAGCAAACTTGATAATCAAGTTATGTCTAAATCTCTCAACACAAACCATTTGTTGAATTTTTATTGACATTTCTTCAAGGTGCCAAAAGTCCTTCGGAAATTGGTATATCATGGTCGTGATTCTCTCTTCGTCTTCTCTTAGATCTCTTTCCAAAAATATGACTACTGTATAGGTATCTACATGTAGAATGATCGGACAAGCTATATCATGCATATTCACGATCCTTTACTTAATGTGTTAAAGAGCCCGTTGGATTTACCACTGAATAAAATACTCCTGAATAGATAGTTCTTCGATAACTGTACCACACCACTAATAAGTTTAAATCATTTTTCAAAGTCTGTTTTTTTGAATCATTATATAGGGTTATGAGACATTATCCTATTTTGGTTGTTATGTACTCGAAAAAGACTATAAACAAGGTAGATGGAGAACCAATTATATTATCTTCAAATTATACATGGAACAAATTATTAATCTTTTTATTAATAAAGGTAGGAAAAATGTTTGTAAAGTTTGTGTGATTTCGGGCTACATTATAACATTGTACTTGATGTCTGCACAGTAGTGTGTGCCTCACATAACGAATATTTTCAAGTTTTTTTATGGTAACCCAGGAATATAAAATTGATTCATTTAGGAATGATGGTTGAGAATTTTAATTAGATTGATTATTTTTTTTTATCGTTTATGGAACATTTTGATTTATTATATATAATATTTAACAAATATTTTTATCACTTTCACTAATATTTTTAGTTAAAAATTGTACTCCAAATAAAAGTAATAACTAAAATTAATTGAGTGCATCCATGTGCATGATTAACATCCATTTAATGTTCATTAAAGTTGTAATCTTGATAACATATATATCGATGATTATGATTATGGAATGTTCATGTTAATCATCTAGTCTATTTTTTTATTGAAAATTTGCACTTGCTATTAGTTTTCATTTGTACATTTAATTCTCTTTCGTGCAGTACTAGCACTTCATACACGAGGCCCGCACAGTAGCAAATATTTTCAAGTAGCTGAATACAATGTGGAAGTAATGAACTCTGGTCACTAAAATCAACACTAACCAAGTATTCTCTTCCTAACACAGAGAAGCAAAAATGATAATCAAGACCAACCAACTATGCAATCCTGCATAACCTAGACGTTGAATTCATGCGCTTCTAATTCAATAATGTTTCCAACAGGCCGTTAAAGTGCTCTTGGGTTCATCTACCTGCAACTTTGAGGTTCCATCTACCACAATGCATATTACCACATTCACTCATGATCTGCTTAAGGACTTGTAACCAGATTGCATGACAAAGCATTGCGCCAAAAGCGCTCTGGAGGCATCATTAATGCCTAAATTCAGTTCAGTTAATCTCTCAAAACTAGTTGACAAGGGGATTGTAGTGAAGCTAAGAGCCAACATGGCATCCTCCTTGATTTTCAGATGTTTCACATAGTTCACACTTTGAATTAGTCTCACAGTCAAATTCAACTGGCCATCAGCATGTGCGAAACCATTTAAATCACCATACCAGTTAACCCTAGAATAAGAGTTGACCCATCTCCACTCGGGTAGATAGTAGCAAGCCCAGGTTTCCAAAGATAAAATTTAAATAAATTTATCCCCAACGAAGGCTTCCAAAGCTCAAATTTAAAGATTTTATATTATGCTCTAATTTATACTACTATGCTACCTAGAGGGTAGATAATGGCAAACCCAAGTTTGTCCATAGAGATTCTAGATGTCTAAAAGCCAACTACACACAGCCACGTTCGGTTTGTCAATCCGTCCGTGTGTTAGGAATAGCTAGTATTGTAAAACAAGTTTTTAGGGGGGGTTTTTAACTAACAAATACAAGCATGCGAGATCACAAGAAAATGAAACTATAAATACTAACACCTGGGGAATACTTGCATAACATTATTGGTGAAATGTTTTTATCCTCGACTCAATCACATTCAAGACATTAAGCCTATTGTAGTGCTTATAACACGTGGTGAGGTCAATGGTCAACACTTCACATACCTGTCACATAGGGTGCTCTTGTAATCTTCCATCGGCATCGCCTCCATAATTAGGGGAGTGCAACAACGGCCATGCCACTGTGTAGATCTGCTTCTCCCCCATACAGTTACGTCACGGGCACTACACCACGATTGCTCTACCCCTAGACCTACAAAGGCAAAGGGAGTAGGCACTCTATCGATGGCTCTAGGGTCACAAATATTCTAACCCAAGTTTACTACCAATTTCTATCTCTATCCATAACCCTCCGGACCAACTCACCAGCTATACTAGTGTGTCATCATCGTAACAATAACTCAGAAAAGACCTACGTGCACAAACCCACATGGATCCGGACAGCGCTACCCATATCACATATAGGTTTCTCTTCCCTATGAGGTATCAATATATGCGCCACATGAATATAGACTACGGTGTGTGGCAATCGTAGTGTGATATTCATGCAATTAACAAGAATATGAAGAACAAGCCAACATAATAACATAAACACATAGAAATAGATAGATCTAAAGAATTTCCCAAAATATAGACCAAATTTTGAATACAAATTTAATCCCCAAGAAAATTAACTACTCCCTAAGCATTAAACCGAAGTATTTCATTGGATTCAATGCCCTTGGGAAAAATTAAGAAGAAAAGAAATGGAACTAGAGAGAAGAGGCATTCCCTTTCTCTCTCTAAAATGCTGTCCAAGAGTAGAACAATGTGCCAAACTTGAAACTTAGTAGAAATAGGTTTATATTTATAGTAGTAGGGAAATGAGCCTTGAAAATGTTTAAAATAGGCCAAAGAACCCTAGCAGCCGCAACTTGCTCGGGTCGTCTCGTGTGGTACGGACGTGCTGGGTGGTGTTGAAGTGAGTCATGCGGCCAGGAATGACCAAACTGGTTGGCTCTGGAATGGGCGGTGCTGGTTGAAATTGCCCATGTTGGCCACCCATTTCACGGGCCATGCCGGCTGACACAGACCGTCGGATGGGAGTCGGTTTCTGAGCAAAATGATGACACAGGCCACTGAGAATATCACACCATATCGGCTGGTCTTCAAATCATGAGTTGAAATAACATGGGCCCTTTAAAGGGAAACAACTTGCATTCATACTTAGTTGATTTGGGATGTTGGGCGACACAGGCCATGCTGAGGTCGACGACTCGTGCCAAAGGAGACTGGCACGGGCCATGCTAGGTGAGGCCTCGTACCAAGGGATGCTGGCATGGGCCGTACTGATCTGGATGCCTCGTGCCAAATGGTGTTGGCACGGGACATGCTGGACTGGGAAACTTCTGCTGGTGCCTTCAACCATGGGCTATGCTGCTCCAAGCGCGTCGTGGTGGTGCCTTCTGGCATGACCGTGTCGGCTGGAACGGACCGTGTCGGCTGATGCGACTGTCATTCGTATTTAGAACATGACTTTTGACTCCACTCTCTTTCCGGCTTCTCTCCTTATACCACTACACATTTAGCTCGTGACCTTCTACTATCTTCTACCACTCTTATAAGGGCCTTCTAATATCTGCTACCACTTTTGCAAATGGATTTCTACAAAATGACGACAAAATACTCACGAGAAACCTACTTGTAAGATCACAAAGGAATATTTGAGTGTTCGTGAATACAAAGTATCCACTAGTTCCAATTAAGTCTACAAAACTCAGGATATAGATAAGAAAACCAACAATGGTCATCTAAACCCTTTGTCTCGTAAACCAACTAAAACTAGCTATCAACCAAACAAAACATGATAAAAATTGTGTGGAATACATTAGTTAATGCATACATAATGGTGCTGGGCTGGGCTACTTTGGCACGAGGCTGACTAGGATTATCTCCTTCAAACTTTTTCCTCAAAAATCCTGCATCGAAAAACACAAAACCGAGAGTAGCATTGTTCGATAAAAATTGATGACTAATATTCCTTAAGAGCACCACCAAAAATCAATCATGTTCCCAAATATTCTCTAAAATTTTGAAAAACTACTAAATTGAAATAAAACACTGTTTCTTTATTTTTGTCCTCAAAACTTATTATTTCATGCAATTTTTCAAAAACTAAGAAGAGTGGATTGATGGGTGGCGGGAATCACCATCCTTGATGCCACAATTGACCACGTCCCTATGGACGGGTCTTCACATCATTCCTGGTTTGCCCTTTACCTTTGGAGAAACGAACGAAACACATTGATCTTTTTCAATAGTAGATGCATTTTTGTTGAGTTTGGGAGTAGGAAGGGGCTTAGAAGTTATTAATTCCTCATCCCGCTTCTTCCTTCGCTGCATGTTAGTGGTGGAAATCGAGGGAAAAACATTCTCATTCAAGCTCGGAGAAACAGGATCAACACAAATTGTATCAAAACAATGATCACTCAAACAAGATAGGACATGTAGGGTTTTGATATCGGGTAATACCTTATCAAAATCACTTTCAAAGGATTCACTAAAGCATTCATTTTCATTCATCATGCAAGAGTTGTCAAATTGAGCGGGTTGATTACACAAGGTTATTACATTGCACATGAAAGAGGAAATAGACGAGTCATTATTAGATTTGTAAATATCAAATGCCACCTTATCAATGTCGTCCTCTATGGTTAGTGTTCCCAAGTGAACATCAATCTTTGTACTTGAAATTTTTAGAAACGGTCTCCCCAATAAAATTGGGGGTACACTACCATCGTGCGCTACGTCAAGGACATGGAAGTCTTCCAGAAACACTAAGTTTCCCACTCTAACCATCATGTCCTTCACTAAACCTCGAGGGCTAGCTTCGGAGTGATCGGCTAGTTGAACAATCATCCCAGTGTCCCTAAGTTCACTTATGTCTTGGCTTTCATAAAAACTATAAGGGATCACATTAATAGATGCTCCTAAGTGAATCATGGAATTCTTCACTAACTTCCCACCTAAGGAAATAGGTATTGAAAACATCCCGGGGTCATCACATTTCTTAGGAACATTCTTATGATTTAGAGTGGCGACTCCCCATATTTTTAATTTTCCTACTTTCCTAATTAGTTTTTCCATATTTTTAGTGCATGAATTTTTTAAGAATTTAGCATAAGAGGAACATGCTCAATCAACTCTAAGATAGGAACAGTTACCTCAACCTTTTCAAAGATTTTCTGAATGTTACCATCATTTGTTGCCACATCTGGCCTACCTGGGAGGTCGTCGATGTACCTCTCAAAGTTAAACTTATAAGACCAAAATGCTTCCTTTCTGCAACTAAGTATATATTGGCAAGTCGGGGTCGTCCACAAAGAAGAGGGATCCAAGGGTTTAAACATGTAAGGTTGATATTATGCTAGAGGTAGATATATATATATATATACATATATAAGCAAGTAAAAAGGGGGGGGGGGGTTGGTTTTAGTCCTAACTTGATTTCCACTTCCAAACTTCTATCAATCCTTGAATATACAACCTATTCATTACTCTAACTACTTGTTGTGAAGATAAATCTTCTATCCTTCTTAGATAGTAGTTTGGAATAGTGAATTCAACAGCTCTTGTCAAACCTCACTAATAACTCCTTTAGTCGATAAACGATTAAAAGTATCCCATTAATGGTGTCGATCACAAAGAATCAACAAGCTTGGTAACACTTATAAACACTACACCGTGTCTAAGCATTGAACCAATCCATTCATTTACACAAGATTAGTCAAGAATGTTCAACGCTCATAGACCTCTCCTACATGCTACAATAAACAAACAAGACAAAGAGTTCGACATTATCACATTCATTTAGCAACTATCAAACATCAACATCATTAGAAGCTCTAACTCATGCTCTTGGATTTCATATTAAAATAGGGGAAAATTAGCTACTTTCTCCCAACCCTAACAAGAAATCATAAAAGCAATTCATATACTCAAACAACCAATAACATTGATGCCATTAACAATCCACATTCAAAGCTCAATCAATGCACAATAGAAAAAGCAATAAATAGATAAATAGAGTTCTCAAGATATGGCTTAGAAGCCTCAATCAATTGCTCCCAAGTACAAAACTAAGTTAAATAATCAAATCCCATAACATAGAACATAAATCTACAAAGAAAGAAGAAGAAAATGGAAGAAAAAGGGAAAAACTATGCTTTTGGAGCCCCAAAGTCAGGCTTATAGAATGGGGAAGAAAGGGGGCTATTTATAGCCCAAGTGGGTTTAAAAGAAGTCAAATGGTGCAGCAAAATGGGCGGGCGTGCTGGCCGCGCGCAGGTATGGGGCACTGGCGCGAGGAAGAGCATGTTGGTGGTGCAAGGCCTGGACGCTGGCGCTGAGCGTGCGTTGAAGGTCTGGGAGCCTGCACCATGGGTCATTTCTCTCGAGCGGATGCGTAGTGAAGGGCGCAACCCGTGCCCCATGGTTTTCTTAACCCGGCCATTCGGCAGGACGGTCTTTGCACTGTTTTAAGTGAAACGTTGCTCCGATTTTGTAGTTCTTGCTGTAAATTTTATAGTGCTCGAGAAGACAAATCCAATGGTGCCACCCTTGTAGGATGATTATTCTTGGATCATTTTAAGAACTTTGTCCAAACTCCCGGGTGACAATTCATCCTCTTCTTTGCCTTCCTTCTTTGACCCTTCTATCTTCTACCACGTTTTGGCCCATGGCCTTCACTAAGCCACTCTAAAGGGCTCACGAGAAATATAAAAATTAAGCTCACAAAATGAAATCTAGGTGCTCGTAAGGACCAAAAATCAATTAGACAAAAAAATAGGTTACAAAATGAAGGATTTAGATATGAAAACCGAAAATGGTCATCTAAACTCCTTATGATGTAAAAATAGTTAAATCTAGCAATCTTCCAACAAAAATATGACAAAAGAGATGTTAAATGCTTCGAAAATACATGCATTTGATGTCTCATCAAATCTCCTCACACTTAAACCTTTACTAGTCCTCGAGTAAACAAGAACAAGCAAAGATCAAAGCATAAACTATCATGCAAATTTTTCCAAAACATCCAACATCGTATTCGTAGACCACCCTAACCCCCAAGACATAAGAATCTCTCACACTCTCACATCCCAAAGCCTAAGATAATCTAAACAACCAACAAACCATAACAAAAGTGAGGTATACTTGTAATTCCAAGCTAACTTACTCTACCAAAAAGGCCACCCAATAGACAAATGAAGAGAAGCATAACATTTTTAAATTTCTCTCATTTTCTCTCTTTTTTCCAAGGAGCCATCTTGGGATTTCATCCTAGCTTCACACATATTTCTTTTTCAATGCTCACTCTCACCTTTTTTCCACATCATTTGGCCTCTCATTTTTGCATAGGTAGCCCTTTCGGATTTTTGACCTATCCAGGCCTCCCACTTTTGCCTAAGTTGCCCTCTCAGGTTTTCAACTTAGCGGGAATTTCTTTTTCTTTTTTTTTCAAACAAAACATATCAAAGTGGAACATATGCACACTACAATACAATAAAAAATGACATATATTTCTCTTTACCTCCCCACACTTAAAACACACATTGTCCTCAATGTGAAAAGGTTAAGATAAGGAATAAGGGAGAAAGAAAAAATTCTCAAAACTAGGACCTTGAAGGTCCTTCTTGGTGGTGGCAATACTCACTTCTCAATGAATATTCTCTCCTCCATATTATTGAACTCTGCCCAATATGCAACTTTGATCCATCCACTACGAAGCCACAACTATGCAAATTCCAATCAACACTCACAAAAGACAACAACTAGAAGTACTCCTAGATGGTGGTTTTGGTAGTGGTTTTTGGTGGTGGATTGTGCTGGTATTCTTGTGGTTTTGGGTAAGGGATTGAAGATATGGTTAAGGATTCTTTTTCAAGAAAAGAAAAAAACTAACCCAATTTAAAAGCTCGGGTTGCCTCCTGCAAAGCTCCTTATTTTTAAGGTCGTCAACACGACCCTAATGTTATCTATATATTGAAGGTTTGAACCCCTTCACCATGAGCATCCAAAATTAGAGAGGTGGGGGTAAAAAACTTCAAGAGGAAAGTCTTGTGGAGGTGGAGATGGTTTAAAAGGAGTTGGGTGGTTAGGAGGCTTGGGATGGTCTTTTGGCTCCTCTCGTACTCCCTAAAAACTTCCAAAAATTGAGGAGTTGGTTCACTTGGTGGGGTAGGGGTGATGATGTAAAGAATAATGAATGTAACACAATCACCTCTTCCTCCAATTTGTTGTCTTCAACGACTGACTCCTCATCCCTTTCAAACTTGAACCCATTCATCATGGTGACCTCACTCACCTAATCTTCGAGTTCGACTTGGGATGGTATATTTTTGGAATCACGATCTTCCATTCGGGCCACCACTTCCAATATATTCCTCACATTCCCCTCAATAGCCTCAACACTAGAGAAGATCCGACTGCCCGGTTCCTCACTAGTCTTGGCCAATTTGTTCAAGTTTCCTATTGTATTCACGACTTCCTCATGTGTCAACCTTGAACTTTCTTGGTGGACTTGGTTTTGGGGTATGGTATAAGGTGGTGAAGGCCAATTATTTTGCTCGTTTTGTTGGTTTTTTGGTTTATTCTCATACCACCAATCCGGATTACCACTCCACTCCAGATTGTAAGAATTGTGGGATTGATACCATTCTTGGGCTTCTTGCCCTTGAATACCAACTTCTCCTACCTCTTGGTAGCACTATTCATAATTCCCTTAGTTTTGGAAACCAAGATTTCTTTCCCCCTCATAGTGCACCTCCCTTAACATAGCAAGACTCAGTAGGCTGGTTGGAATGACACATCCTAGAAAACCTTGCTTGCTGAGCCTCTCTTCTCATATGAGTTCCCTCTAGGTGAGATGTTCCATTTTTTTAAAAACTTTTCCCCAAAAGTCCAAAATTATATTGCATGGATTCTCGATAAATATTTACCAAGAACTCAAGTAATACCTACTCCGAACAAAAACAACCACCAAGAAGTGGAATATAAGAACAACTAGCTAATATGCAACCAAATATGCCAAAACACTTAAAAATAAACTCCTCTTCCCCGACAATGGCGCCAAAATTGGGGAGGTCATCGTCGTAGCCCTCAAAGTTAAATTTATAATCCCTATATGCTTCCTATCAAAACCTAAGTAGATAATGGTAAGTCAGGGTCGTCCATGAAGAAGAGGGATCTTTCCAAGGGTATAAACATATAAGGTTGATATTAGGCTAGAGGTAGATATATATATATATATATACATATATATATATATATATACATATATATATATACATATATATATACATATATATATATACACACACATATATATAAACAAGTAAAAAGGTACAAGTTAACTAGAAAATTCAACTAACTATGCTAATCATGCAACAAACTAAGAAAAAGGGGTAAAAACTACAAAAGACAAAGCCTTGGGGGCAATTGATTTCCACTTCCAAACCTTTATCAATCCTTGAATCTAAAACCTATTAATTACTGTAACTACTTGTTGTGAAGAAGAATCTTCTGTTCTTCTTAGATAGTATTTTGCAAGAGTGAATTCAACATCTCTTGTCAAACCTCATTAATGACTCCTTGGGTCAATAAATGGCTAAAAGTATCCCATTAATGGTGTTGATCACGAAGAATCAACAAGCTTGGTAACACTTATAAACACTACACCTCAATGCTAAAATATTTACACGAGATTAGTCAAGAGCGTTCAATGCTCATAGACCTCTCCTATTTTCTACAATAAACAAACATGACAACGAGTTTGACATTATCACATTCATATAGCAATTATCAACACATCAACATCATCAGAAACTCTAACTCAGGATTTTGGATTTCATATTAAATGAGGGGAAACTTAGCTACTTTCTCCCAACCCTGACAAGAAATTATAGAAGCAATTCATATACTCAAACAACCAGCAACATTGATGCCATTAACAATCCACATTCAAAGCACAATAAATGCACAACAGCAAAACCAATAAATAAATAAATATAGTTCTCAAGATATGGATTAGAAGTCTCAATCAATTGCTCCTAAGTACAAAACCAAGCTAGATAATCAAAACCCATAACATAGAACATAAATTTACAAAGAAAGAAGAAGAAAATGGATGAAAATGGGAAAAAGTAGGGTTTTGGAGCCCCGAAGTCGAGCTTAGAGAATGGGGGAAGAAAGGGGGGCTATTTATAGCCCAAGTGGGTAAAAAAGAAGTCAAATGGCGCAGCAAAGCTCACGGCGCATGTTGGGAGCACTGCCAGTATGCAGGCATGAGGCGCAGGCATGAGGAAGGGCATTTCAGTGGGAGGCCTAGGCTCGAGGGCTCGATGCGAGGCCCTGGCGCGAAGCCTGGAAGCAAGCCTCACGCATAGGCCTGGGTGGTTGTGCACTTGGCCATGTGCGATTAGGTGCTGAGTATGCGTTGAAGGTCCGGGAGCCTGCGCCACGGGTTATTTCTCTCGAGCAGGTGCACGGTTAAGTGTGCAACCCATGCACCACGGTTTTCTTCACTCGGATGGTCGGTTGGTCGGTCTTTGTGCATTTTAGATGAACCGTTGCTTCGATTTTGGAGTTCTTTTAGTCAATTTTATAGTACTTGAGAAGAAGAATCCAATGGTGCCACCGTAGGCTAATTCTTCTCGGATCATTTTAATAACTGTTTCCTAACTTCTGGGTGACAATTCATCCGCTTCTTTGCCTTCCTTCTTCGACCCTTCTATGTTCTACCGTGTTTTGGCTTGTGGCCTTCACTAAACCACTCCAAACGGCTTAATAGCAATCTACAAATTAAACTCAAAAAATGGAATCTAGATGTTCATAAGGACCAAAAATCCATTAGACTAAACATAGGTTACAAAATGATACATTTATATATGAAAATAAAAAATGGTCATCTAAACCCCTTATGATGTAAACCTAGCTAAATCCTCCAACAAAAATATGAAAAATGAGATGTTAAATGATCCGGAACATACATGCATTTGACGTCTCATCACTTCCCCTAAGTGAACTTGAAAAAGGTGGTGGAAGGGTCACTCTCACCTCGGTGGGTGGGAGCTTTTTGGAAGGATCTTCCTCGAAAATTATCTCTTGCTCTTCAAAATTGACATTGTTATCTTTCGTAATTAAATCATCTTCTTGCACAATGTCTTTCTTGCCCTCTCGCATCTCTTTCTCACTCATTTGCTTTAATGCCTTACATTCCTTGGGTTGGGAAGGTAGCTTTCTGGACTTCTTAGCATCAAGCCAACTTACCAAGGTGGCAAGTTTCCCAACTTGTACTTCAAGGTTCTTGATGCTCGCGAATGCTCTAGTACTAAGCTCTTCAATCTCTCTCCTTGTTCGCTCTGTGAACTCATCATGTTTCTTTGCCAATTGCACAATAACATATAGGGTTTCCTCCCTATCCAGCTTTTACAAGGCGATGTTTTTGGAAAGCCTTTCTCCCCTAGGATATAGTTGAGGTTGTAGACCTCGGTTGTACCCATGACCTTGATTCTCCTCGCGCCAATGAAAGTTGGGGTGATTGCGATACTTAGGGTTGAAGGTATTTGCGTAGGGATCTTGCCTCTCATTTTCTTGGTTCCTCTGGAACCCTTGTTGTTATTGTTGTTGTCCCCTTTCAAACTGCAGATTACCTTCCAACACATTCACCTCTTCCACATCTTCGACCACTTGTGGGCACATGTTGGTGGGATGGTCTAAACTGCATATTCCACACACTTTGACTTGTTGGATTCTCTACTTCATGAATTCCTTCATCATAGAGGCAAGTGCTTGCACTTACTATTCCAACTTGGGAGATTGATTCGGCTCATCCAACATTTTCTCTCTCGATCTTGTGTCGAATTACCTCTTCCATTCGCCATGTCTTCGAACAAAGCCATTGCATACCTCAGACTCTTGCTGGTAATGGAACCATTGTAAACTACCTTAACCATTCTCATGTCATCATCACAGAGCCCTTCGAATAAGTAATACACAAAGTTTTCTTCCTTGAATGGGTGATAAGGACAACTAGCCAACAACCTTTTGAATTTTCCCCAATACTTATATAGGGATTCATTTGCATTCTGAGATATGTTGGATAGTTTTTTCTTCAACCTCATGGATTTTGAAGCTAGAAAATACTTTTCAAGTAAATACCGCTTCATATCCATCCACGATGTAATGTACCCCGACAAAAGATAGGATAACCAATCCTTTGTCGAATCTCGCAATGAAAAGGGAAATTATCAAAGGTTGTAATCTTCTTCCGATACTCCACGCGGCTTCATTTTGGTGCATACAAGATCGAACTCTGAGAGATGCTTGTTTGGTTCTTCCCCAACCATCCCATGGAAATTTTCGAGGCATTGGATCATCCTGCTCTTTAGCTCGCATGTGAAATTGGGTGGAAATGGGGGGAAAGTGATGCAAAGGAGTTGATTCTCCAAATTTGGAGCCATCAACTCCCTCAAGGTGTAGTTATCCTCTGCCATGACTACTTGCTCCTCAATTTCTATCGGTTCTTGTGGAACCCTTACTCTAGTCCTTCTTCTTCTCCTTCAACTACATGTGTAGTTCACAAAGTTCCTAAGTTTGTGGTATGGGTATGTACTATAAACTAGAAAACTAACAAAAACCAACCCCAAAACAACACTAGAAAACAGGTTAAAAGCAAATCAAATGGAACAACTATAAACACATGCTCAACACTAAAAACCAACTAGAGCAATGAAAGAAAAACAAAAAAAATAGTACAAACTACTCAACTAAAGTGCTATGCAAGTTAAAAATTAAACGTTTGGACTAACATCGCTGACAACAACTCTAAAATTTGACCTGCCTCCACTCAGGGTCGTTAAATAATCGTAGGTAATCAATCAAAACCGAGCGAAGGCGTCCAAGGATAAAATTTAAGGATTTATATTTTGCTCTTAGTCCTACTACTATGCTACCTAGGGGGTAGATAGTGGAAATCCTAGGGTTTTCCACAAATGCTAGATGTCTAAAAGCCAACTACACTCAGCCACGTCCAAGTTTTCAATCCGTCCGCATGTTAGGATTAACTAATATTGAAAAAAAGTTTTGATGGGGTTTTTAACTAACAATTACAAGCATGAAAGATTACAAGAGAATAAAACTATAAATACTAACACTTGGGGAACAATTGCGTAACATGATTGGTGAAATGTTTTGATCCTCGATTCAATCACATTTAAGACATTAATCCTAGTCTAGTGATTATAACACGTGATGTGGTCGATGGTCTACACTTCCCCATACCTTTCACGTAAGGTGCTCTTGTAATCTTCTATCGGTAACGCCTCTATAATTAGGGGGGTGTAACAATCATTCTTCTGCTGTGCAGATCTGTTTCTCCCCTGTACGACTACATCCCGAGCACTACACCATGAATGCTCTATCCCCGAGCCTACAAAAGAAAAGGGAGTAGGCACCTTATCGATGGCTCTAGGGTAAAAAATATGCTAACCCTAGTTTGCTGCCATTTTATATCTCTAACTGTAACCCTTCATACAAACTCGCCAACTATACTACTGTGTTTTCATCGTAACGGTAACTCAAAAAAGATCTGAGTGCAGACACCCGCATGAACCCAGACCCCGCTACCCATGTCACATATAGGTTTCTCTTCCCCGGGGGTGTCAATATATGCATCGACATGAATGTAGACTATGACGTGTGCCAATCTTAGTGTGACATTCATGAAATTAACAAGAATATGAATATCAAGCCTACATAATTACATAAACACACAGAAATAGGTAGATCTAAACAAGCTCCCAAAACATACACCAAATAATGAATACAAATATAATCCCCAAGCAAATTAACTACTCCTTAAGTGTTAGCCACTCATGGCACTGGCCGTGCCGGTTAACACAGACCATCAGATGGGCTCGGCCTTTGGCCTTCTAATCATGTGCGCCCACATCATTTGGCACAGGCAATCGGCTGGGAGTGGTGTCTTAACCAACTAAATGGTACGAACTGTGTGGAACTTTGTGGGACATCAACTGGGAGTCTGTTTCTGAGCAAATGATAGCACTGGACATCAACATGTGTCGTTTAAAGGGAAATGGCTTGCATCCATAATTAGCCAATTTGGGATGTGGGATACAAGAGTCTTGTTGAGGCATTCGACTCATGGCAAATAAGGTTGGAATGGGCCTTGCTGGGTGAGGCCTCGTGCTAAGGGCTACTAGCACAGGCTATGATGATCCAGGTGCCTCATGCAAAGTAGTGCTAGCACGAGACGTGCTGGACTGGGCGCCTCGATGTGGTGCCTTCTGGCATGGGTCATGCGCTACATGCACCTTGTGTTGGTGCCTCCTAGCATGGCTATGTCTGTAGGCACGGATCGTGTCAGCTGATGCGACCATCCTTCATCTTTAGAACTTGAACTTCGACTCACTCTTTTTCCGGATTCTCTCCATCTACTACAACACTTTAGCTCGTGGCCTTCTATTATATTCTACAGCTCTTGTAAGCAGCCTTCTACTATCCAGTACAACTTTTGCAAAAGGCCTTCTACAAGATGACGACAAAATACTCAGGAGAAACCTACTGGTAAGATCACAAAGGAAGATCTAGGTGCTCGTGAGTACAAAGTATCCATTAGTTCCAGTTAAGTCTACGAAACTCGAGATTTAGATAAGAAAACCAACAATTGTCATCTAAACCCCTTGCCTCATAAACCTAACTAAAACTAGCAATCAACCAAACAAAGTATAATAACAAATGTGCCAAAGGCATTAGATACCGCATGCATAATGGTGCAGATCAAGAGTCGCCGAAATAAATACAATCACCCTGCTCATTGAGATATCCCTACATAGAGAATCACCTAAAATGAGGTGCTCCAGATTTGGTGCATCAATTTCAAGCTTCCCGAACTTCTCGTTAAAAAATTCAGCTCATAAAGAAATAAAATTGAAAAAGAAAATAAAAATATAAAACTATTTAATAAATCCAATCTCCCCACAACTTGAAAAACTTTGGTGGTTGTTATTATATTTCCTTTTACCATTTTATTCTTTTTTTTTCACTATACTAGCCCATTAGACACGATGTTCGCACATGAGATTCTAGTTTTGCATAAAAATCTGCAAGTTGTTGAGTATAACCTACGATTACTGAAAAATCTTTTTATATTGGTCAATGAAATAAACACTAACCATGTATACCTTACCTAATATAGAGAAGCTAAATTGATAATCAAGTTATGTCAAAATCTCTCAACACAAATCACCACAAACCTTATCTACATACTTTAAAAAAACCATTTGATGAATTTTTAATTGGCATTTCATCAAAGTGGTACAAGTTCTTCTGAAAATTGGTGTAACATACTCATAATTTTCTCTTTATTTCCTCCTAGAACTTTTACCAGAAACATAACTACCATATAGGTCTCCACACGTAGAATGGTAGGACAAGTTATACAAGGCATATCCATGAACCTTTACTTAATATGTTAAACTGCATGTTGGATTTACTACAGAATACACAGTTCTAAAATAATTGTACCACGTAACTAATAAGTTAAATCATTTTTGAAGGTCTATTTCTTTAAATCTTAATATAGGGTTACGAGAGATTATCCTATTTTGCTTTGTTATGTACTCAAAAAAGAGTATAAACAAGGTTTAAGGAGAACCAATTCTAATATCTTCAAATTATACAGGAAACCAATTATTAATTTTTTAATAATAAATGTAGGAATTTTTTTTGTAGCTTTCAGGCGTATTTCTTGCTATATTAGGACATTGTACTTGATGTCTGCACAGTAGTGTGTGCTTCATATAACAAATATTTTCAAGTTTTTTTATGGTAACCCGCAAATATGAAATCGATTCATTTCAAAAGGATGGTTGTAAATTTTAAATTAGATCAAATTTTTATCACAATACTTGCGTAACATGATTGGTTAAATGTTTTGATCCTTGATTAAATCACATTAAGCCTATTCTAATAACTATAACACGTGGTGTGGTCGATGGTCTACACTTCCCCATACCTGTCACGTAGGGTGCTCTTGTAATCTTCCGTCAGTAATGCCTCCATAATTAGGGGAGTGCAATAACCACCCTGCTGATGTGCATATCTATTTCTCCCCTGTACGACTATGTCTCGGGCACTACACCACGAATGCTTTACCCCAAGGCTTAGAGAGGCAAAGGGAGTAGGCACATTATCGATGGCTCTAGGGTTGCAAATATGCTAACCGTAACCCTTCATACCAACTTGCCTGCTATACTACTGTGATGTCATCATAACGGTAACTCGGAAAAGACCTATGTGCACACACCCACATGGACCCAGACCCCGCTACCCATATCACATCTAGGTTTATCTTCTCTGGGGTTGTATATATATGCATCAACATGAATGTGGACTACAATGTGTGCAAATCTTAGTGTGACATTCATGAACTTAACAATAATATGAAGAATAAGCCAACATAATTACATAAACACATAGAAACACAAACTCTCAAAACATACACCAAATCATTAATATAAATATAATCCCCAAGAAAATTAACTACTCTCTAAGCATCGAACCCAAATATTCCATTGGATTCAATACCCTTGGGCAAAATGAAGAAAAAAAGAAATGGAATTAGAGAGAAGGGTTATTCCCTTTCTCTCTCCAAAATGCTCTCCAAGAGTAGAATAATGTGCCAAACTTAAACCCTAGTAAACATATGCTTATATTTGTAGTAGTAGGGAATTGGGCCTTCTAAAAGGCCCAAAATAGGCCAAAAATCCTAGTGGCCGCAACTTTCAAGGGCCGTCTCATGTGCCGCGGGCGTGCTTGGCGATGCTGGTGCAGGCCGTGCGGCCAAGCATGACTGTTTTGTGTATCAATGTCAAGCTTCCCAAACTTCTCATTAAAAAATTCGGCGTATAGAGAACTAAAATTGAAAACTAAAATAAAAATATAAAACTATTTAATAAATCAAATCTCCCCACATCTAAAAAATTTTTGGCGATTGTTATTATATTTCATTTTACCGTTATATTCTTTTTTGCACTATACTGGCTCATTAGACACGATGTTCGCAGCTTCTAGTCTTACATAAAAATTTGCAAGTTTTTGAGTATAACCTACGATTACTGAAAAATCTTTTTATATTGGTCAATGAAATAAACACTAACCATGTATACCTTACCTAATATAGAGAAGCTAAATTAATCAAATTATGTCAAAATCTCTCAACACAAACTACCACCAACTTTATCTACATCCTTTTGAGAGAAAAAAAAACAACCGTTTGATGAATTTTTAATTGGCCTTTCATCAAAGTGCCACAAGTTCTTCCAGAAATTAGTGTATCACGGTAATGATTCTCTCTTTATTTCCTCTTAGGCCTTTTACCAAAATCATGACTACCGTATAGGTCTCCACACGTAGAATGATCAGAGAAGCTATACCATGCATATCCACGAACCTTTACATAATATGTTAAAGTGCATAATACAGAACAACATAAATGTAATAAGATAGTTCTTCAAAAATTGTACCACAAAACTAATAAGTTTAAATCATTTTTCGAGGTCTATTTCTTTAAATCTTAATATAGGGTTACGAGACATTATTCTATTCTGCTTTGTTATGTACTCAAAAAAGAGTATAAACAAGGTTTAAGGAGAAAAAAATGTTTGTACCATTCAGGCGTCTGTCGTGCTATATTAGGACATTGTACTTGATGTCCGCACGGTAGTGTGTGCCTCACATAAAATTTATTTTCAAGTTTTTTATGGTAACCCACGAATATGAAATCAATTCATTCAAAAGGTCGGTTTTAAAATTTAAATTAGATCGATTTTTTTTTAATCACAATAACAAACATTTTGAAGTTGTGTTTTTTGAAAATTTTAATTTATTACATATAATATTTAACAAAAAAGTTTAACACTTTCACTAACATTTTTAGTTAAATTTCTTTTCTGCAAATAAAAATATCAACTGAAATTTATTGAGTGCACCTCTGTGCATATTTTTTTTTTAATGAGAACACCCGAGGGTGAGGGATATTTTATTATAGGTTCCCCAAGCCTTGATACCCAATTGGTCGAATATACAGATAGAGTTGGTTTGTGAGAGTAAGAGATGAAACAACAGGGTTGTCTCCAAAAGTCCTAAAAGTGTTTGCTAAATTAGTGAATACAGCTATCCAAAGTGGATGGATAGGTGTCGAAGTTGCGATCCAAAACAAGAGGATCTCCACCCCTCGTGTTAATCCTCTGTAATGGCCAGGCAACTTCAATCACGAAATGAGAAAAATACCCATGAGTATGCTAAGCATTGTAGCTTTCAAGCTGAGAATATCTTCGAAGGAAGGGAACTCAAATTCCCTGTCATCTGAGCAACGGCCTCACCAATCTGAGCAGACAAGTCACCCAGCAATCTGAGCAGCCAAGCCTCACCATAGTAACAGCAATCTGAGCAACAGCAATCTCACCATAGTAGTGCCAGAAGTCCCTTGATCTGCAAAAATCAACAATAGAATTCAGCAGCATCAATTCCTAAAACCTAGAAGTTTTAGAAACTCGAATATGAGGAACACAGCCTCTATCCATAGCTATAAGACCCTGAATTTTTTATGTAACATTAGTCATATCCAGCCCTTGGTTCAGATCAAAATGATGTTTAGCTATGGCATGAGCTACAGAGTTACACTCCCTATATGTGTGTATCAGTTCAGCATTACCAAGTAAAGATTTTGCTTTATATACCAAATCAAAAACATGCCATTGTGCCTCATAAGGATTATGAATCATATCAATAGCAAGCTTACAATCTGATTCCACAATAATATTACACTCCAGATGGTCAAAAGAATAGCAAGCATGTAATATTGCTTCAATTTCGGCATGTAGGGGGGATGCAGATGTAGCACTTGCCGAACTAATTCTAACAGGTAAGCCAAGACTGTTCCTAGCTATAAGACCCACAGAGGCTTTGTTAGGACACCAAGCTGCATCTACATTGATTTTTATGACTCCATGTTTAGGCCTTTCCCAAAAAACAGTCCTTAAGTTAGGTTTAGGGGGAGGCCTTAGCAAAAGAATGAGATGCTGAAAAGATGGTGGTACTGAGACAGTAGATAAAATCGTCGGAGGACAAACACTAAGTGTCAATTTAATCAAATCATCCACCTCAGTACAGATAAAATTCATGGAAAAAGGCTTGTGGTCATATAGATAGTTATTTCTAGCTTTCCATAGACTCCAACACACCACAGATGGGAGAATCATGCAATATATCTGATAAAACTTAGGTAGGTCTTGACAGTTCCAAAACAGATAAAATCTTTGAGGTATGGAATGTAGTGTATTAAGATTAAAAAGTATTGAAGGAGTCAGTTTCAACCAGACTGAATGGGCCAGGGGACAAGAAATAAAGTAATGTTGGATAGAATCAGATTGAAAACAACCAGGGCACTTTGAAGCTAGGCTAAAACCGCATGTAATAAGAACATCATCAAAGGGGAGAAAAACATGTAGTAGTTTCCAGATAAAGATTGAGATCTTTTTCAGTAACAGTGGATTCCATAAAAACTTAGAGACCGGAGAATTACCTCTTGGTTGAACTAGAGATCTATAGGCCGACTTAAATGTAAATTTACCCGACGGTTATGGCTTCCAGATGATTCTGTCCTCCCTAGCATCTGTAAGTACTGCATCCTGGAGAAAAAGAACCGTATCATGTTCAAGAAAAGATGCAATTTGATTCAGAATAGCATTTCTGTTGTGTATGAAATCCGCCACAGAGATGTCATCCATTGTAAAGTAGAGGTCCATGAGGACACCCGTTGGCATTCAGAAAATTACATCTTCCATTTCCATGTATAATTGAAGAATTGTTAACAGCAAATTCATTAATGTAACAAATTCTCCTCCAAGTAACTGATTTCCTGTATGATGGTGGAAGAGACCATAGAAGTTTAGACCACAATGAAGTTCCCAATTGGCTCTTCCACCATAGTTTGGCCGAACAAGAATCGACAATGGCTATTACCGATCTAAAACCCAAACCATCCATGTTAGTAGGTATTGCAATGTTTGCCCATTTTTTCCAAATCTTATTCTGTTTTCCTTCAGTCTTTCCCCAAAAAAATTGAGCCAATTTTTTCTCAAATGTTTTAATTATACCTTTTGGGGGATTTGTAACCATCCATGTATGCTGAGGAATTGAGTACAGAACTGATTTAATGAGGATCATTTTCCCCCAGAGCTTAACCAGTTGTTTTTCCAATTTTGTAGCTTAGCATCTACATTGGCCAGCAAGCAGTGGAAAGAAATATCTATTCAAAGTTCTTCCTCTGAAAATAGGGCATCCTAGGTATTTAAAGGGAAAAGTCCCTTTTTTCATTTTTAAAATTGCTTTCACCTGAATCATTCTTGCCACTGTAGCCTTTCTACTTAAATAAAAGTCTGATTTCTCAAAATTAAACTTTTGACCTGAGCAATGTTCAAAGATTTCAAGAAAGGCCTTGATCTTAATTAGGTTAGGTTTAGAAGCTTTCATAAATATTATGGTATCATCCGCATACATCAAATGAGAAACTACAGGAATTGAACCAGGAATCTGATATGAAGCCAAACATTTATTCACGAAAATAAAGGTTAAACTCCTAGAGAAAGCCTCTGAGAATAGATTAAAAAGAGAGGGGGATAGAGGGTCACCTTGTTTGATTCCTCTTGTTGCACTGAAAAATCCTACTGGATTTCCATTGATAATGACTGAAAAGTAGGCTTGAGACAAATTATTCATAATAGCTGTTAAAAAATTCCCATTGAAACCAAACTTAGACAAAATCTGTTTGAGAAAACTCCATCTAACTCTATCAAAAGCTTTCCTCAGATCAAGCTTGAGGATGCAGTTAGGGATTCTATGTTTCTTATCCAAGAATCTAATCATCTCTTGTAAATATAGAATGTTATCAGATATATCCCTATGTTTCATAAATGCTGTTTGGTTCAAGGATATCAGATTCTCCATATGAGGCTTCATTCTCTCCAGAAGGACTTTAGAGCAAATCTTATTCAACACATTAGATAAACTAATAGGTCTAAAGTCATCAAATGAACTTGGGGTTGGTTTTTTTGGTATCAGAGTAATCCAGGTACTGGAAATCCCCCTTGGAATTTCATCACTAGAAATGAACTCATTTACCACTTCTATCAAATCTTGTTTGATAATCTGCCAACATTTGGTGTAAAACTTTGGAGAGTATCCATCTGGCCCAGGGCTACTGTTCTTATTTAAGCTTTTAATTACCTTTTCCAGTTCTACCTCAGTTACTGGCATTGCTAGTTCATGATTATCATTATCAGTTATGATACCAGGAATCTGACTTAGAAAATGAGTGTCAAAAGTATCATCCAAGACTAAATCAGGTTCACTCAGCAAATCAGTAAAATATTCAACTGCTTCCTTTTGTATGTCTGACTGAGAATTAATCCATTGACCTGATCTATTTTTTAGTTTGGTTATGTGGAGTTTACAGTTTCTTTCTTGCACAACCTTGTGGAAAAAAGAAGTGTTATTATCACCTAGCTTATGCCACTTCAATCTTGCTTTTTGTTTCCAGTATTTCTCTTTTTCCTTTAAGACTTTTAGCAGCAGAGCATTTTTTTCATTGAGTTTAACTCGCTCAGTTGAAGGGTTCAAATCATAGTTAGCTTCCTGAGTTCTTAAGTCTTCCTCAGCTTTTGTCACATTTAGATCAATGTTTCCAAATTTATCCCTATTCCATGATTTTAAAACTTTTTTAAGTCTGATAAGCTTAAGGTAAAACTTTAGCATTCCAGTTCCTGACAAAGGTGATTCCCAACTGTCTCTTACCACACTCATAAAATCATCTCTTAGAAACCAGGCATCGATGAATCGAAATGGCTTAGGATTAGAAGAGGTAAGATTTGAAACCTGTAGGAGAAGAGATGCATGATCCGATGTTTGTCTATTTAAAATCTGAATTGAAGAAGATGGAAACTTAGTGATCCAAGAGATTGAACATAGGCCTCTATCTAGTCTTTTCGAAGTAGGATTCCTAAGCCTAGAATTACACCAAGTAAACATATTTCCTACCGTATTAATTTCTTGGATTCCATTAGAGGAGATCCAGGAGTTAAAGTCTCTTATACTACCTAAGGCAGGAAAACAGGGCCCTCTATATTCATCTAAAGAAGTTATTGAATTAAAATCACCTATGAAGATAGTGTCACCCTTTGGAATTGATTGAAGGTCAGACCAGAGAACCTTCCTACCATCTCTATCTCTTGAAGCATATATGAAAACTGCCTCCATATACAGATTCACAGAATGATGGAAAATAGTAACATGCATAAACTGATCATGAAAGGAATTCAGAGAGATAGCTAACAAATTAGACCACATAAGCCAAATCTTCCCACTAGGCAGTGTCAAATTATGAGTGAATGAAAGTTTTTTCATGTAATCTTCACATTGGGAATTATCGTGCATAGGCTCAATAATACACAACAATTGAATTTTCTTGATCCTGCACAAATTAGTTAGCCTAAGCATTGAAGTGTCCATTCCTCTTAGATTCCACACTAGAAAATTAACATTAAGGTGTGTCATCATTGTTCACTTGATTTAGAACTTTTTGTAGATGACCTAAGCATCATCTTATTTAACTGACTTAGGTAATTGTTTTTCTTAGACTTAATCTTACCTTGGATATTACCTGGAAGGGAAGAACAGGAGGTTTTTTTATGTGTAGATATGATCTCCTCTAGAGGCTCCGATGTCTCAGTTTGCAATTCCTTTTCTTTAGAGCTTTCAGCAACCTGCAAAACTGAAAATCTATTCCCCGTTTTCCCAGGTTGGGAGAAAGAGTTTTTGTGGTAAGGGTTGTACATAGATAATGAACCAGAGCCAACTTGCATATCATCTTTAACATAAGCAGTAATTATTGGCTTAGTAAGTGAAGTATCCTCAATCAACCTCAAAATAGAGTTATCAGAAATTGCCGGAGATTGAGTGTTATTGCTGGAAGTACCCAATTTTTCCTGATTTACCACCACAGGGAAAGCTGTATTATTCAAATTTTTAGGGGATTCCATCATAACTTCATACTCATTCTCAGGGAGAGCTTGGTCTTCCAATAGTGGCGGTTTATCAAATTTCTTACCCGTTGCCTGCCATAGGTACTGAGGTAAACTATGATTCAAATTAGGCTCCTGGGTTCTGACATTATCATTCTGTAAGTTAGCTTTACACTGAACCAGAGAATGGCCTAATTTCGAACAATGACCACAGTAAAGAGGAATGTCCTCATATTCAATCGGGTATTTCTTATTATTGGTCACAGAACCCAGCCTTATGAAACTACTCAGGGGTTTTTGGAGATCAATTTCGACGCAGAATTTTATTGCAGATGGTCTTGTTAACATATCAGTTGCTTGATCATTTTTAATGAAACTGCCTATGCTATTCCCAATAGCTTCAATCGAAGCTGTATTATAGTAATATAGGGGGGGCTCCTTAATAGTACACCAGATAGGAACTATTGGTGATTCTTTACGAGTAGAGAATTCAGGGGTCCATTTTAGCATTTTCAGGGAGATCCCATTGAAGTTCCAAACACATTTCATCCAGCATCTTTGATAGTCATTTATATGTTCAAACCGAATCAAAACATGTTTGTAATCAAGGGAACCAAGTTGGTACTTACCTTCGAAGCCCACAGTTTTAAATGCCAGTTCCAATTGTTCCATTGTAAGCCTGCCCCTTGTGAACTTTCCAACCAGTGCATTCGCATAATGGGCAGAGAGGGTTGCTATCTGATCATCTGAATACAGGCACGAGGGCTCCCCTAGGTGCTGGGATTTGGGAATGAGCTCTGGGTTGTTTGGTAAGGTTTTCGATAGAGGAGGAGCTTTGGCTTGAAGTACTGTGGCGAAAGTTTTGGTGGGAAATTGAGTGGCCGGAGGGAGCGCCATCTCAGTTGGTATCCCCAATTGGTACCCCATAGCTGTACCAAACCGATCAATAGCCGTTGCCGGCGGAAGAGCCGTTACCGGCGAAGGAGCCGTTACCGGCGAAGGAGCCGTTACCGGCGGAAGGGGGAGAAGAAGAGAAAACTAAAATCGTTTTTTACTGTTCACGGAGAGAAAACTGACACGGGACCTCTGTGCATATTTAACGTCCATTTAATGTTCGTTAAAGTTTTAATCTTGGTAACCTGAATATTGATGATTATGATTATGGCATGATCATGTTTATCACCCGGCCTCTTTTTTTATTCATAACTTGAACTTGTTATTAATTTTAATTTGAACATTTAATTCTCTTTCGTATTGTATTGGCACATCGGACACGAGGTTCGCACGATAAAAAATATTTGCAAGTAGCTAAATCTGATGTGGAATTAATGAACCCTGGTCACTAAAATCGCCACTAATCATGTTTTCTCTTCATAAAATAGAAAATAAAAGTTGATGATCAAGACGAACCAACTATGCAATCCCGCACGACATGGACGTTGAATCCATGATCTTCTAATTCCAATAGCATTCCAACAGGTCGTTACTGCAACTCTTTGGTTCAACAACCTGCAACTTTGAGGTTCCATCTACCACAATGCCTATTATAACATTCATTCATGATCAGTTTAAGGACCTGTAACCGGATTGCATGAAAAAGTATTACACCAAAAATGCTTCTGTGAAAGCAATTCATGCCTAAATTCAGTTCAGTTAATCTCTCAAAGTTAGTTGACAAGGGGATTGTAGCGAAGCTAAGAGTCAATATGGCGTCCTCTTTGATTTTCAAATGTTTCACATAGTTTATGTTGAACGTATATTGATAAAACGTGTGGAAATTAAATAACGAAATCACACGAACAATTTAACATGAGTAACAACAATGAAATAGTATTAATTATTCACGTACAATTAATAAGCATATTTCAAGCAATCACATATATCACATATTGATGGATTCACGAGTACACTCGATGTCCTTGAAACGAATGAGTCCCGTCGTGGACATCGTTCCCTAGGATAAAACCATCGAAAGTAATTTAATAAGTAAAAATTACCTCGGAGTCACACAAAGCCCGAAGGATTATCATCGAAAAAGACAGAGAAAGAAGATAAGACTCAAGTTTAGAAGTAGGGAGGAACTTGAGAATGGTGCGAGATTTCCGTCTGACATAGAGGCTCTATTTATAGATGTCTAAGAAACCCTATGGAAAGATACGTGGAATATCTGATTCCCGTAATCAGAGAAAATATTCTCTAACCACCAAATATTTTACAAATATTTGAATAGATTCTGGAAAGATAAGAATATCATATTCCTTATCATGATTAACCGCGTATCAAATCTCAAATATTACACACGTGATTCTTAGAATATTTGTTACACGGTTTGGGCTTTCTAGAGACTTCCACACAATCCAAACGCATTTTAGACAGTCAAAAAATTACAGAAAACTTAGTACGTGTGAATGAATTTCCGCCTAAGTTTCCATTCTCAGAGTTACTCTTTGAGCATCCATATCTCATTCACCCTTTATCCGTTTTGAGAGTTTAAATAGTCAATTTTATAGTACTCGCAGAGGAGAATCCAAAAATGATGCCCACTGACTCTAATTCAGTTCGAGCCCAACTCAAAACGAAGCCCAAAGTTGATGAAATTCAACTTGTTTTGCAATCATTTTCCAACAATCCCTCACATGAATAGATATTGATGTGGAATCAGAACAATCACGCCAGACACGGAGTTTGACTTGGTGATAGATTCATTTCGACGACATAGATGCTGCATAGGATAAGTAGGTGTCACCCTTTGAACTTTCCCTTGAGAGAGTGCACTTAGCCCGCTGGTTAGGAAGTAGACACGATGTCCTTGAACTTCCCCGACCGCTTGTGTGAACGACAATACACTTCCCATAGACATCTTTCCTAGCCTTTGTGCTTTCCTCGGTCGTGTCCATTACTCAGGCAATGGCACACCCCCTAGTTCTGTAAGGTTTCTAAGGAATTGCGTCCCAACAATTCCCTTTCGAAGCGGCCACACTTCTCGCTTACATAGGTGATTCTTAGCGTAAGAGCAGTTCCGTTAACTATACGCTCTTTCAAGTATCATACACTCGATGCCGTGAATCAATAAAAACAATTTAATACTTAACCTCCACTCACTTCACTATTTCTTGATCATAGGAAATAAGACAAGATGTATGAACCCCCCCCCCCCCCCACAGTGATCGCGATGGGTCTTTGCAGTTTAGTTGTCCCTTTGAACCTAGATCTTGGGATCTCCAGTTACATAGGTTGGGTGTCCACGTACGTAACCCATCATTTAATGGACTTCAATCCCATTCCTCTCGATGATGTTTCAACTACCTCTCGATTCAACCCCTTAGTCAAGGGATTGGCTATGTTGTCCTTAGACCTTACATAGTCAATTGTGATCACTCCAGTTGAGAGAAGTTGTCTTATGGAACTATGTCTCCGTCGAATATGACGAGACTTCCCATTATAGAGCATATTCTGAGCCTTTCCAATAGCAGATACACTATCACAATGTATACATATGGCTGGCACAGGCTTCGGCCATCTAGGAATGTCCTCTACGAATTGAAGGAGCCATTCGGCCTCCTCACCCACCTTGTCTAAGGCAACAAACTCAGATTCCATCGTGGATCGAGTAATAACCGTTTGTTTAGAGGACTTCCACGAGACTGCTCCTCCTCCTAGTGTAAATACATACCCACTAGTGGATTTCGGATCCTTTATATCGTGTATCCAGTTTGCATCAATGTATCCTTCAACTACAGCTGGATAACTCGAATAATGTAGACCATAATCATGAGTGAAACGTAGATATCTCAATACTCTAGTTATTGCTTTCCAGTGAGTCATACTGAGATTACTCGTGTATCTACTCAAGTGTAGGCAATATCTGGTCTGGTACAACTTCTCAAGTACATCAGACTCCCAATGACTCTCGAGTACTCCACCTGATTAATAGCCTCCAATTTGTTCTTTCGTAGATGCAAATTCGGATCTATTGGAGTCATCGCCACCTCTGAGTCATTCTTGTTGAATTTCTCAAGGATTTTATCTACATAATGAGACTAGGTTAAGGTAATACAATCAGAGCTTCGGATGATCTTTATCCCAAAGATCACATCCGCTAGTCCCATATCCTTCATGTCAAAACGAGAATTCAACATGTCCTTGGTAGATTTGATCATCTTTTCATTACTACCTACAATGAGCAAGTTATCTACATATAAACATAGGATTACATATCCATTTTCTGTGTCTTTCACGTAGACACACTTATCACACTCATTGATTTTGAAACCCTTGATAAGGACGATATGGTCAAACTTCTCATGCCATTGCTTTGGTGCTTGTTTGAGACCATACAATGATTTCACCAACTTGCAGACTTTTCCTCCTTTACCGGGAGCCGTAAACCCCTCAGGTTGCTCCATGTAGATTTCTTCCTCTAAATCTCCATTCAAGAAGGCAGTGTTCACATCCATTTAATGAACCTCAAGCTTACGCAACGTGGCGATAGAAAGTATCATTCTAATGGAGCTTATTCTCGTGACTGGAGAATAAGTATCAAAGTAGTCAAGACCTTCCTTTTGTATATAACCTTTGATTACAAGTCTGGCATTATACTTGTCAATCAAGCCATCTACTCTCATCTTCTTCTTGAAGATCCATTTGTAGCCCAGTGGTTTAAACCTCGGAGGTAAGTCCACTAGCTCCCAAGTATGATTATGTAAAATCGAGTCGATTTCGCTTTTAATCATTTCTTTCCACGTAGGCCCCTCAGACAAATTCACAGCTTCTTTATAACTTTGTGGCTCACTTTCAAGCATAAACGTTAGATAATCATGACCAAATGATTTTTCAGTCCTAATCCGTTTACTTCGTCTAGGTTCATCCACTTCCTCCTCTTGATCCTCGAGATCGTCGGGAATTACTACGCCTTCGTCTAGTGACTCAACGGTCCTCTTCGACGGTTCAAACCTTTCCTTGGCAGGGAACACATCCTCAAAGAAATTTGCATTTCTTGATTCCATGATCGTGTTCTTGTGAATCTATGGATGATGAGATTCATGTACAAGGAAGCGATAAGCACTACTCTTATGTGCATATCCTATAAAGATACAGTCAACCGTTTTAGGTCCAATCTTTAACTTCTTAGGGGGTGGGATTAATACCTTCACAAGGCACCCCCACATTTGCAAGTACGTAAAGGATGGCTTCGTGCCTTTCCACAACTGATGAGGAGTTGCTTTCTCATCCTTACGGGGTATCTTATTCAATAGATAATTGGCCGTCAAAATAGCCTCCCCCCACATGCTCTGTGGAAACTCAGAACTTATCAACTTCGCATTCATCATCTCTTTAAGAGTGCAATTTTTACGTTCAGCCACACCATTAGATTAAGGCGAGTAAGGGGCAGTGACCTCGTGAATAATGCCATGTTCAGAACAATAGTCCCTAAATGGCTCTACATATTCACCTCCACGGTCACTTCTAATCACCTTGATCTTCTTATCAAATTTATTTTCAACTTGAGTTTTGTAGAGAACAAATTTCTCAATTGCCTCATCTTTGCTTTTCAGCAAGTACACATAACAATATTTCGTACAGTTATCCACGAAAGTGATGAAATACTTGTTACCTCCTCTTGTTTGCATGAACTTAAGATCACATGTATCGGTATGTATCAACTCAAGAGGTTTCGTGTTTTCTTTAACTTGTTTGAAAGACGTTCGAGTCATCTTAGGTTCAACACAAGTTTCACACTTATGATTTGCTTTCCATGTTAGGTATGTTCTCCATTTTAATTAATCTTCTTATCGAATCATAATTAACGTGTCCTAATCTACCATGCCATAAATAGGAAGACTCAATCATGTAAGCAGAAGAAGAAGCATTCATTTCATCTTTCTTAGGAGGTACAACCATGGTGTTCAACTTGAACATACCATCTAGCTCATAACCTTTGCCTACAAACATACCTTGCTTTGACAAGACTAACTTATCAGACTTAAACACTAGCTTAAAGCCATGCTTGATCAACACAGAACCGGACACGAGGTTCTTGCGAATGTCTGGCACATACAAAACATTCTTCAAAGTTAACTCCTTCCCAGACACCATCTTCAGCACCACAGTGCCATGCCCTTTCACCATAGATGTTGCAGAGTTTCCCATGTAGATGGTCTCTCCATCTTCAATTGCCTTGAAGTTTGAGAACATTTCCTTGATAGAACAAATGTACTTAGTAGCACCAGTATCAATCCACCATTCCTTTGGATTGGAGTCCACCATGTTGACTTCAGAAATCACAGCACACAGATCGATGTTATTCACATCTAGTGCAAGATTTTCAACCATGTTGGCTCATTCTTGGCATTATTTAGCTTCTTACACTCGGAGGACTTGTGGCCAACGAGGTTGCAATTGTAGCACTTGCCAGTGAACTTCGACTTCTTTGAAACTCCACCCTTAGCTCCCAGCTTGGATCCCTTCTTTGCCTTGGCCTTCTTTGACTTGGAGCTCCCACCAACCTCTACGAGATTGGCCCTTGCCACAGGCATAGATCCATTCATCCTCTTTTCAGAGATACAGTTATCCTTCTCAACACGAAGCTTTTGCATCAGATCCCTCATGGTCATCACCTTTCGCTTGTTTTTCAGATAACTCTTGAAGTCCTTCCAACTTGGAGGCAGCTTCTCGATGATAAAATAGACTTGGAGAGTCTCACACATTGTCATCTTCTCGGCTATCAGCTCATTGATCATCATTTGAAGCTCTTGAGCTTAACTGACCACAGACTTGGCATCAACCATCTTGTAGTCGAGGAACTTGTCGACGACCCACTTCTTGGATCCAACTTCCTCACCCCTGTACTCTTGGTCAAGAGTTTCCCACAACACCTTAGAAGGCTCCTCACTTGATACACATTCCAAATGACATCGTGAAGGCCATTCAAAACGACGTTGCGGCAGACATACTCCTTAGAGTTCCACTCCACCGCAGCATCTTGAACTTCCTTAGCGCTTTTCTCATCCACAACGGGACGATCTTCTTGAACATAACGTTCCAAACCCATAGTGGACAGGTAGAAGAGCATCTTCTATTGCCACATCTTGAAGTTCATACCATTATTGAACTTCTCGGGTTTCTCAACATGAGGAACAGGCACAAGAGGCATCGCCCCAGGGGTAGTCTTCGCAACATCATTGCTCGACATGGTTCTGGGATTCACCAATGTGTACATACAAAATTATTCATCATTAAATATAAGTACACATAAAGTATCATAGTATAATATTTTAAACAATTATACATAACAAATTGCTCAATATGATTACCAAAATCCATTAGCATGCAATCAGATATTTTCGCAGACTTGCAAAACCATATGCATATTAGTAGCATGCATATCTTTCCAAACATGCAATTTCCACAAAGCATGCAGTCACAGATATGGAATATATTAAATAGCATGCAAGCAATGTATAACCGTACGCATGCGTATGTGAGGCATGCAAAAATATGGTAACGTAAGGCATGCAATATTGAGCATAATGGTAAGGCATGCAATATTTATGCAGATTAATCATATAATCACATAAGCATGCATAAATCGTGTAATTTTTTCCATACTAAGTTTAATCAGTATAACTCAACAAATATCATTCGTTTCAATACTGTTGAACGTATATTGATAAAACGTGTGGAAATTAAATAACGAAATTACACGAACAATTTAACATGAGTAACAACAATGAAATACTATTGATTATTCACGTACAATTAATAAGCATGTTTCAAGCAATCACATATATCACATATTGATGGAGTCACGAGTACACTCGATGTCCTTGAAAAGAATGAGTCTCGTCGTGGACATCGTTCCCTGGGATAAAACCATCGAAAGTAATTTAATAAGTAAAAATTACCTTAGAGTCACACAAAGCCCGAAAGACTATCACCGACAAAGACAGAGAAAGAAGATAAGACTCAAGTTTAGAAGAAGGGAGGAACTTGAGAATGGTGCGAGGTTTCTGTCTGACATGGAGGCTCTATTTATAGATGTCTAAGAAACCCTATGGAAAGATACGTGGAAGATCTGATTCCCGTAATCAGAGAAAATATTCTCTAACCGCCAAATATTTTACAAATATTTGAATAGATTCTGGAAAGATAAGAATATCATATTCCTTATCATGATTAATCGCGTATCAAATCTCAGATATTCCACACGTGATTCTTAGAATATTTGTTGTGCGGTTTGGGCTTTCTAGAGACTTCCACACGATCCAAACGCATTTTAGACAGTAAAAAAATTACTAAAAACTTAGTACGTGCGAATGAGTTTCCGCCTAAGTTTCCATTCTCAGAGTGACTCTTTGAGCATCCATATCTCATTCACCATTTATCCGTTTTGAGAGTTTAAACAGTCAATTTTAAACTACTCGCAAAGGAGAATCCAAAAATGATGCCCACTAACTCTAATTCAGTTTGAGCCCAACTCAAAACGAAGCCCAAAAGTTGACAAAATTCAACTTGTTTTACAATCATTTTCCAACAGTTTACACTTTGGACAAGCTTCACAATCGAATTCAGCCGGCCATTAGCATTTGCAAAACCATCAAAATCACCAAACCAGTTAGCCATGGCAATCAGAATAAGAGTAACTTAAAGCAATGAAGTCACCTTGCTCATAGGGATATCCCTACACAAAGAATCGGAAAAAAAATGAGGTGCTCCAGGTTTGGTTCATCGATTTCAAGCTTCCCAAACTTCTCGATAAAAAATTGGCATATAGAAAAACAATACAGAAAAACAAAATAAAATATAAAACTATTTAATAAATCCAATCTCCCCACAACTAAAAATAAATTGGAAGTTATTATATTTCCTTTTACCATTCGATTCTTTTTTGCACTATACTGGCCATTAGACACGATGTTCGCACATGAGCTTCTAGTCTTCCACAAATATCAGCATGTTAGGGAGTATAACCTAGGATTAATGAAAAATCTTTTTATTTTGGTCAATGAAATAAACACTAACCATATACTTAACCTTATATGGAGAAGAAAAGTTTGATAATCAAGTTATGTCAAAATCCCTCAACACAAACCACTACCAAATTTATCTATATCCTTGGAAAGACACAACCATTTGTTGAATTTTTAATTGGCATTTCTTCAAAGTGCCACAAGTCCTTCCAGAAATTGGTGTATCATGGTCATGATTCTCTCTTGGTTTCTCCTAGATCTTTTACCACAAACATGACAACTGTATAGGTCTTCAAACGTAGAATGGTCGGACAAGCTATACCATGCATATCCCCAAACCTTTACTTAATCCGTTAAAGTGTCCGTTGGATTTACTACGGAATAACATAATTGCAATTAGATAGTTCTTCGATAGTTGTACCATGCCATTAGTAAGTTTAAATAAATTTTCAAGGTTTGTTTCTTTAAGTCTTGATATAAGTTTACGAGAAATTATCCAATGTTGCTTTGTTATGTACTCAAAAATGAGTTAAACAATGTTAAAGGAGAACCAATTATATATCTTCAAATTATACATTAAAAAATTGTTAATTTTTTAATAATAAATATAGGAAAAAATGTTTGTAACATTAAGGTGTATTTCGTGCAATATTAGGACATTGTACTTGATGTCCGGAAAGTAGTATGTTCCTCACATAACAAAAAAATTAAAGTTTTTTATGGTAACTCACGGATATGAAATTGATTCATTTCTAAAGGATGGTTGTAAATTTTAAATTGGATCAATTATTTTTTTATCACAAAAAAAAAACTTTATCAAATTGTGTTTTTTGAAAATTTAAATTTATTATATATAATATTTAACAAAAATTTTTAGTTAAAAACTTTTCTGCAAATATAAATAATAACTAAAACCAATTGAGTGCACCTCTGTGTATGTTTAACGTCCATTCAATGTTGGTTATAGTTGTAATCATGGTATCCTGAATATCAATGATTATGATTATGGAATGTTCATGCTTATCATTCGGTCTTCCCTTTTTTTTTGAAAATTTGCATTTGTTATTAGTTTTGTTTTGAACATTTATTTCTCTCTCTTGCTATATTGGCACAGCGGACACGAGATATGCACAATAGAAAATATTTTCAAGTACTCGAATTTGATCAGGAATTAATGAACTTTAGTCACAAAAATAAATACTGTCCATGGATTCTCAACCTAACATAGAGAAGCAAAATTAATAATCAAGATGAACCAACTATGCAATCCGACCCGACTTTGATGTTGAATCTATGCCCTTCTAATTCTAATTGTGTTTTCAACATGCCGTTAATGCTGTTCTTGGGTTCATCAATATGCAACTTTGAGGTTCCATCTAAAAAAAATTAGATTATCACATTCATTCATGATCAGCATAAGGACATGTAACCGGATAGCATGACAAAGCATTGCACCAAAAGCGCTCCCGTGACAGCAATCCATGCCTCATTCCAGTTCAAATAATCTCTCAAAGCTAGTTGACAAGGGGATTGCAGCGAACCTAAGAGCTAACCTACCATCATCCTTGATTTTCATATGTTTCACATAGTTTAGACTTTGGACTAGCTTGACACTTGAATTCAACCGACCATCAACATGAGCAAAACCATCAAAGTAACCGTACCAGTTAGCCATGCCGGTCAGAATAAGAGTCACCGAAATTAGTGAAGTCATCCAGCTCAAGGAGATATCCCTACACAGGAAATCGTCCAACATGAGGTTCATCGATATCAAGCTTCCCGACCTTCCCGATAAAAATTTCGGTGTATGGAGAAAAAGAATAAAAAAACCAAATCAAATATCAAACCTTTTAATAAAATTGATTTTCCCACAAATCGACAAAAATTCAGCGTTTGTTATTATCTTTCCCACACCATTCGATTATTTTTTAACTATACTGGCACATGGGACGCGATGTTTTCACATGATCTTCTAGTCTTCCTTAAAAATCTACAAGTTGTCGAGTATAACCAAGGATTATTGAAACAACATTTTATCTTGGTCAATGAAATAAATACTAACCATGTATACTTTACCTAATATAAATTTTTAATCAAGTTATGTCAAAAACCCTCAACACAAACCACCACCAACTTTATCTACATCCTTTTTTAATTGCCATTTCTTCAAGGTACCACAAGTCCTTTCGGAATTTGGTGTATCATGGTTTTGATTTTATCCTGGTTTCCTCTTAGATCTCTTACCAAAAACATGACCACCGTATAGGTCTCCACACGTAGAATAATCAAAGAAGCTTTACCATGCATATCAACGAACCTTTACTTAATTTGTTAAAGTGCTCGTTTGATTTTCCAAAAGCATAATTGTGATTAGATAGTTCTTCGTTAATTGTACCACACAACTAATAAGATTAGTTCAATTTTCAAGGTCTGTTTGTTTAAATATTGATATAGGGTTATGAGACAATATCCTATTTTGGTTTGTTATTTACTCAAAAAAAGAGTATGCAAGGTTAAAGGAGAACCAATTATATTTTCCTAAAATTATACATGAAATCAATTATTAATTGTTTTAATAATAAAGGTAGAAAATAATGTTTGTAATATCCGGGCATATGTTGTGCTATATAAGGACATTGTACTTGATGTACGCACAATAATATGTGCCTTATATAACAAATATTTTCAATATTTTATGGTAACCCACGATAATAAAATTGATTCATTTCTAGAGGATGGTAGTAAATTTTTAATTAGATTGGTTCTTATTTTGATCACAATAACGAACTTTTTGAAATTGAGTTTTTGGAAAAAAATAATTTATTTTTTATAATATTTAACAAACATTTTTATCACTCTCACTAATACTGTTAGTTAAAAACCATTCAGAAATTAAAAATAATAAATAAAATTAGCTGAGTGCACCTCTGCGCGTGTTTAACGTCCATTTAATGTTCATTAAAGTTGTAATGTTGGTAGCCAAATTATTGATTATGATTATGGAACGTTCATGCTTATCATTCGATCCCTTTCTTTGTAATTGAAAATTTGCATTTGTTATTAGTTTTCATTTGAACATTTGTTTCTCTTTCATGCTGTATTGGCCCATCGGGCACGAGGTCCGCATAGTAGGCAATGTTTGCAAGTAGCTGAATATGATGTGGAATCAATGAACTTCGGATACTAAAATCAACACTAACCGTGTATTCTTTTCCTAACATAGAGAGGAAAAATGGATAATTAAGATGAACAACCTGTGCAATCCTGCATGACTTGGAAGTTGAATTCCATGCTCTTTTAATTCTAATAACATTTCAATAGGCCGTTAATGCCGCTCTTGGGTTCATCAGCCTGCAACTTTTAGGTTCCATCAACCACAATGTAGATTATCATATTCATTCATGATCAGTTTAAGGACATGTCACTTGATTCCATGACAAATCATCGCGCCATAAGCACTCCTGTGATAGCAATCCACGCGTCATCTCTCAAAGCTATTAGGATGGGACTTTAGTGAAGCTAAGATCCAATGTGGCATTCTCCTTGATTTTTAGATGTTCCACATTATTCAGACTTTGGACTAGCTTCACAGTCAAATTCAACAGGTGATCAGCATGTGTAAAACTATCCAAATGACCATACCAGTTAGCCATGCCAATCAGAATAAGAGTCTCTAAAATCAGTGAAGTCATCCTGCTCACTGAGATATCCCTACACATGAAATCGTCCATAATGAGGTGCTCAAATTTTGGTGCATTGATATCAAGTTTCCCCACCTTCTCGATAAAAAATTTGGCGTACTGAGAAACATAATTGAAAAATCAAATCAAATACAAAACTATTTATTAAAAAAAAATTCCCCACAACTCGTAAAAATTTAACATTTGATATTATCCCTTCTACCATTTGATTCCTTTTTGCACTAGCTGGCACATTAGACACGGTGTTCGCACATGAACTTCTAGTCTTCCATAAAAATCAGAAGTTGTCAATCATAACTAAGGACTACTGAAACAACATTTTATTTTGGTCAGTAAAATAAACACTAAAAATGTATACTTCACCTAATTTAGAGAAGCAAAATTGATAATCAATTTAGGTAAGAATCCCTCAACACAAACCACCACCAACTATTTCTACATCCTTCAAAACAAACAACCATTTGTGCAATTTTCAATCGGCATTTCTTCAAGGTGCCACAAGTCCTTCCGGATATTGGTGTATCATGGTTGTGATTCTCTCTTTGTTTCCTCTTAGATCTCTAACCAAAAACATGACTATCGTATAGGTCTCTACATGTAGAATGATTGAAAAAGCTATACCATGCATATTCACGAACCTTTACTTAATATGTTGAATTGCTTGTTGGATTTACTACTTAACAACATAATTGCAATTAGATAGTTATTCGATAATTGTACCACATTACTAATAAGTTTAAATCAATTTTTAGGATTTGTTTTGTAGAGTCCTCTGGAGTTGGACTTAGTTATGGCATATTGCGAATTCTGGTAATCTGGTGTTTTAACACCGTTTTACAGGTTTTCCAGATTTTCGAAAAACAGGTTTGTCCACGAATTATGGAGCATATTATGGAGTATATTTATGCGATCAAATCAGAATATTGTGAAGAATATTATCTTATTTCGTGGGAGTCTAATTCTGGTAAACGAATATTCCTGTAATAGTTAGGAATTGATTTAGTAGTTTATTTATGGAACAAGTCCTAGTGATAAAAGGATTGTCCATTTAAATACCAGATTAGCATTAGATCTTTCCTTAGTCTAGAAGTCTATTTATGGTAGAGTTAGACAAGGAAAGAAGTTGATTCAAGGCAGGATTGCGATGGGATAAATAGAAGACGATTACAACGCAATCAATTCATGCGACCAAGATTCAATCTCTACGTGAGAGCTTTGGAGCGATCTACCGTGGTGTTTGGAGGTTCGTAAACAACCGACCAAGTTCTGAAGATCAGAAACAAGGAAGTCTTAATTCCTCGGGAGGAGGAGATCCAGGAAGACGCGTTGTTCGTGGGGGTTCAACGGCGTAGGATCGACAGTGAGGGGAACTCACAACATTCACTCATAGGTTAGCAATGGATTAGTATTTAAGTTAAGCTTCTTGTACTAACGACTACTTTCTAGTGAATGGTTTCTGATCTGGGCAAGGCCCCGCAGACGTAGGTGTATTTGCACCGAACTGCGTAACCAAGTTGTGTGTGCACTGCGTATTTCGTTTTGTTTTTAACACCAAACTGATCTTGGTGTTCCAACACCAAACTGTTAAACAACTTGGTATAAAGGTTTAGAATTCAGGTGAAACGGAATTTCAATTAGTATCAGAGCAAGGCACTTGCTAACCCCTATACAGGGAGAGTGAGATCAGGTTTCACCATGGCACCAAAGGAGGGGGCCTCTGTCACGCGACCACCGTTGTTGGAACAAGGCAATTACGCCTACTGGAAGGCACGTATGAAAGTATTCATTGGAGCATTAGATGATCAAGCATGGAACTATGTAGTGAATCAGTACACTCCACCTCCAAGTGACAAAACTAAAGAATCGAGCTCATCAACGATCAAACCATTTTCTGAATATTCTACTGAGGAGCATAGAGCTTACGTGTCCAACTCAAAGGCATTGAATGCCATCTTCACAGCAGTAGATGAAGATCAATTTAAGATGATTTCAAATTGTGAGACTGCAAAGGAAGCATGGGATGTGTTACAGACGTATCATGAGGGAACAAGCTCAGTCAGAGAATCAAAGTTGCAATACTATACATCAAAATTTGAGGAATTGAAGATGCGGGAAGATGAGACTATCTCCGAGTTTAATGGACGAGTCCAAGATATTGTAAACAAGGCTTTTCAGTTTGGCAAAAAGTACAAAGATAAAAAACTTGTAAGGAAGGTGTTGAGGGCATTACCTCCACGGTTCAATATGAAGGTCACAGCAATCAATGAAAATGGAAGGATTGGGATGATGACACTTGATGAGCTCATGGGGTCTCTGGAATCTTATGAGATGGAGATGCTGCAAAATAAAATCGGAAAGAAGGAGATGGCTTTTACAAGCACAACCTCTGGGAAGGCAGATGAAAATACAGATAATGAAGATTCCGATGAAATTGCTAACATAACCAGAAACTTCTCCAGATTCATGAAGAAGATGGGCAGGAAGCCACAGGACAAGTCAAGTGGGAGCAAAAATCCGAATGCCAACTTCACTCCCAGGTTCGGTCAGGCAACTGATGTTGAAACACCGAAGATCAAATCGGTAAATCCGAATCTGAACAGAAAAATCCAATGCAGAGAATGTGAAGGCTTTGGACACATACAAGCTGAGTGTGCCAATACACTTAAAAAGCAAGGAAAATCATATGCCATAACCTGGAGTGATGATGACGGAGGAGACGATATTAAGGATGGAGAAGAGTATACAAATCATGTTGCATTCGGCATGTCATTGGAAGAATCTTTTGAGATAAATCGCAGTGTGTTGAATGAAGAAGAAAGTGATAGCTCAGATGAAGAGACTAGAAGCATTAGTGATGATGACATTCGCAAAGAAAGTATGGAGATGTATAAAATGTGGTTAAAAGTGGCGGATGAAAACAAAGAGCTCAAGGTTGAGAACAAGAGGTTATGTGAAAAAGTTAGAGTGAATGAACTTGGAAAGAAAGATGCAATTGAAGAACTTGAAAAACTTAAAAAGGAATTTGCTGAAGTAGTTCAACGAGCGGAGGCAGCAGAACAGGCTATTAGACGTCTCAATACAGGGAAAGCTAAGCTTGAAGATTGTTTGAAAATGGGACAAACTACCAAATTTGGAATTGGGTATGAAAGATCAGTTGATGCGTTGAAAAATAAGGCAGATCAAGGTGCACCTGCTCCAAGAATAATTGAGGAGAATTGTCCCATCAAGAGAATCAGGAGATGCGGATACTGTGGAGTTCAAGGTCATGTGAGAAACAGGTGCTTCAAATTACTTAGGACACTGTCTGTCAACCCAGCATATCGGTATTTCAACACCATTCCAGGGTACAATACCGTGCACCAATTCAACACTGGAGGATACAGGAACGGATCCTTGAACACACATGCAACTCAAAGATCACATCGCATCACTCGACCAGTAAGCCAGGTATGGGTTCGAAAGTCTCAAGATATTTGTTTTTCAAGTTTTGTATGTTTTGGAGCACATACAGGAACCTCGTGGTACTTCGACAGTGCGTGCTCAAGGCACATGATAGGAGTTCCTGAATTTCTGCGAAAATTCAAACCTGGATTTGGTGGACATGTTAAATTCGGTGATGGAAAACGAAGCAGAATAATTGGCAAAGGGGAGTTAGAAATCAAAGGGCTTCCAGTGTTCCAAGATGTGTTGCTAGTGGAAGGTCTGAAGGCTAACCTATTGAGCATCAGTCATTTATGTGATAATGATATGACAGTGTACTTTGACAAAGATAAGTGTATTGTAAATCATGGGTCTGGAGTATTCACTGGATCCAGATCAATGGATAAGTGTTATCTACTCGATCAAGATGTCACCTGCTTGAGCTCGAAAAAGGAAGTCAGTACACTGTGGCACAGAAAATTGGGGCACATAAATTATAAATCCTTGGCTTGTATTTCCAGACTAAATGCAGTCAGAGGTATTCCCAAAATCAGTGAAATCAAGGAGACTGTTTGTGGATCATGTAAGGAAGGAAAGCAAATTCGTATTCCTCACCATGCTGTACATGATGTTTCAACATCAAGACTTTTGGAGCTTCTACATATGGACCTAATGGGGCCAGTGAGTACACCAAGTGTGGCAGGGAAGAAGTATATTTTTGTTTGCGTGGATGACTTCTCGAGGTATACGTGGGTATCATTCCTCAAAGAAAAATCAGAGGCCGCTGATGTATTCAAGACCTTGGCGCACAAGCTTCATGTAGAAAAAGGAACCGTTCAAATTGCACGCATCAGGAGTGATCATGGAAAGGAATTCGAAAACTCTAAATTCTGGGACATCTGTGAAACGCTTGGTATACATCATGAGTTCTCTGCCCCCATAACCCCTCAGCAGAATGGTATAGTAGAAAGAAAGAATCGGACACTGCAGGAAATGGCACGAGCAATGTTGGCTGAGAAAAAAATTCATTCTAGATATTAGGCTGAGGCAGTACACACTGCATGCTACACCATCAACCGAGTATATCTGCGTCCGTTTACCGAGAAGACACCGTATGAGATCTGGAAAGGAAAGAAACCAGATGTGTCGTATTTCCATGTCTTTGGCAGTAAGTGTTACATTCTGAAGGATCGAGAACCCTTAGCTAAATTTGAATCTAGGAGCGACATTGGAATATTCTTAGGCTATTCTCCTACCAGCCGAGCATACCGAGTACTGACTCAACATTCTGGGGTAGTCATGGAGTCCATTAATGTGGTGATAGATGATTCAGAGGACGACAATGCTGGAGAAGGTGATGCGCTTGATTCAGCCGTTCCTACTGGTGTTGGAACACCAGCACCATCAATCGGTGTTGAAACTCCAGAATCTGGAATTCTTGATTCTGACCAGAATCCAACGAGACATATGCATTTAAGGGATCAACCCCGTGTCAATTACAGAGAATTAGCAGGATTATCGTGTTTCATCTCACTCACTGAGCCAGGAAATTACAAAGAGGCTTTGCTAGATGAATATTGGATTTCGGCGATGCAAGAAGAATTGCAGCAATTCGAGAGAAACAATGTTTGGTTTCTTACCCCACGACCTGTTAATGTAAATGTGATCGGTACCAAGTGGATTTTCAAAAACAAATCTGATGCAGATGGTAATGTCACCAGAAATAAAGCACGCCTTGTTGCTCAAGGGTACACACAAGTAGAAGGGGTTGACTTCGATGAAACTTTTGCCCCTGTAGCCAGATTGGAGTCCATCAGACTGATTTTGGCCGTGTCCTGCATACTAGACTTTACTCTTTATCAAATGGATGTCAAGAGTGCATTTCTGAATGGCATAGTAAAAGAGGAAGTTTACGTGGAGCAACCTAAGGGGTTTGAAGACCCTCAGTTTCCTGATCATGTTTATAGGTTGAATAAGGCGTTGTATGGACTCAAGCAGGCACCTCGTGCTTGGTATGAGCGACTGACAACCTTTCTGATTCAAAAGGGCTATCGTCGAGGGGGAGTAGACCGTACACTGTTCGTGCTGCACAAGGGGTCAAAGATTCTAATTGCACAGATCTATGTGGATGACATTGTGTTTGGATCTACCGATTCAGCCTTGGTGAAGAAGTTTGTTGACTTAATGACTCAAGAGTTCGAAATGAGCATGGTAGGAAAATTGTCATATTTTTTGGGATTGCAGGTTACTCAGGAGAAGAATGGTTTGTTTATCAATCAACAGAAATATGCTGAAAACTTGATCAAGAGATTCGGACTTACAAGTGCAAAGGCAGTACGGACCCCAATGGCAACCACCGATAAGCTTACAAAGGATGAACAGGGGCAAAGTGTTGATCAGAAATTGTACAGGAGTATGATTGGCAGCCTGTTGTACTTGACTGCAAGCAGACCAGACATCTGTTTAAGTGTTGGTATTTGTGCTCGCTACCAAGCTGATCCAAAGGAATCACATATGTCAGCAGTGAAAAGGATTATTCGGTATATAAGTGGAACAGCGGAGTATGGAGTATGGTTTTCTCGGAACAAGGATTCACAATTAGTAGGTTTCAGTGATTCGGACTGGGCTGGGAATGCTGATGATCGTAAGAGTACCACTGGAGGGTGCTTCTTTGCTGGATCTAATCTGGTCAGCTGGTATAGTAAAAAGCAGAATTCTATATCTTTGTCCACAGCTGAAGCAGAATATTTAGCTGCCGGAAGTTGTTGTGCGCAGCTGTTATGGATGAAGCAGATGATGAGAGATTATGGTTTCGATGATGTGAGTCTGACAGTTCTGTGTGATAATAAAAGCGCCATTGATATTTCCAGGAATCCTGTGCAACACTCTAGAACAAAGCACATTGATATTCGACATCATTTTATCAGAGACCTGGTTGAAAAAGGAGAAGTCGCTGTCCAGTATGTACCAACAGCAGAACAACTGGCTGATATCTTTACAAAGCCTCTGGATAGAGAGACGTTTGAAGGACTCAAACAGCACTTGGGTGTCTGTCGAATGTAAGGTACTCTGATGTGTACTTTCCATTGTATTATTTACTGTTTTGTTTTTTCTTTTAAAAAAATTAGAAAAATTAAAAATACCAAAAATATGTGGAGTGGTGTTTAAACACCAAGGGAAATCGGAGAAAAGTAAATCAGACGGGCTGAAAATTTGGGCCAGAAAAGTGTGTTGATGGGCCTAAGGGTTCGTATGTGGCAGTCTGAAAAGAAGGGAAAGTAGATGGTCTTTTGGGTTTCTGAAAAAGGGGGGAAAAGAGAAAGTTGATTCCCACAAAAACTCAAACTCTCGACGGTTCATCTTCCTACACAGTTCGCAACTCCCTGTTCATCAGAAAAATTTTTTCCAAAAATCCTCGATTCGTGTAGCTCACTCAAAACTCTGTAAAGATGGTAAGTTCCACATTCCATAAGATGGTCGGAGATTTCGTCAAGGTTCGGGTGCCGGAGAATCCTCGAGTCGAAGAACTCGACCCCGATACAGAAGTGGCAGATTCTGGAGAAGGCTGAGAACGAACGATAGTTCAGTGGGATGGCAAAAACCGTCGCCGCCCAAAACCCAGGTTTGACCACTCGTTTGTTCGTGATGGTGTGTATTTTTCCTCTGTTTTGGAGTTCATTACCTAGATGGTCCAAAATAGGGATTACATTGATCTGAGAAAATATAAAAGTTTACATGGCAAGATTAACGGGTTTAAACTTGAGGGGTTATTAACTGGTGGCATAGGAGAGATTAGGGAAATCAGTGAGTATAATGTCAAGCTGGTTGGTGTTGATTTCGGAGAATGTTACAGAGTAGGAGAAGAAGAGGGTCAGTTCTTCACAATCTACACACGGATAGCCTCTCTGCATAGGCCTATTATCAGAAATTTTGGGGATAATGTAGTTGTGCAGCCCTGGATAAAAGTGGTTAAAACCACTGATTTCGATAAAGCAATAGACTGCTTTAATGGACCTCTGTTTCAGATGCAAGAATTATTGAGGCAATTGCCTGTTCCTGTTGTAGAGGTGAGTGATAGTGAGGAAGAAGCAGATTGTGCAGGAGAAGCTAATATAGATGGAACAGTGATGAACGAACCAGAAGGTGGTTCTGAGCTGAGTGAGGTTTTGGCAGAGTTTCTGAGGTCAGACTCTGAGAAGGAGGTTGATGAGCATGTTGATGATGATGGTGCTGTTGGTGCTGGTTTGCTTGATACTGATGATCAAACACCAGATGAGAGCCATGCTGAGAAGGAGCAGAGTCCAGCTGATCTGGGTATTGGTGTTGAAACACCACTGGAGACAAGTCCAGCCCAGGGATTCAAGAGGAAAAGGAAGGAGGCTGGTGGTGAAACACCATCTGAATCTGGAGACAGATCTGAACCTCAGATGTCTGAGACAGGTGAAGAAAGTTTGGCCTCTACCTCCAAGAGAGTTCGAAGATCTAAAAGATGCAGAGTCAAGAGTACAGCTGACAGTGAAAATAGTAATGAGCCTATTGGGCAGAAGTTGAAGAAATTGCGTGCAGAACGGCTGAAGAAATCTGCTGAGGAAATGAAGATCAAAACACTGTCAGCACCAGAGGTCAGTAAGGCTATCTGCAATGAATTTTATGATGATGCTAGCCAAGAAAGAATGGAGTTCATCAGTGGGAGAAGGATACTGGCAGAGAGGCCAGCAGATGATGAAAAGTACCGAGAATGCGGCTTTACTGATTTTCTTCAGTATCTCAGAGTACTCAAAGCTGCCACATGTTTTGCTAAGTATAATAAACAGATGGTGATGGAGTTTTACTCGAATTTGAAGGAGGAGTGTGAAGACGAAGACTCTCTGTGGTTTCACAGAGTATATGTGAGAGGAACAGTGGTGGTATTTTCCCCGGAGGCAGTAAATGTTTGTCTGCAGCGTGGAACATCGAGGAATGTTCAGGCGGTGTTCCAACACCAAATGCCAGAGAGTTTCGATGCAGTGGCAGTAGAGTTGACCGGTGGTGTGGAAAGTTCGTGGCCACTGACTGGCAGAAAACAAATACCAGCATCAAACCTAACCTCCAGATATTATTTCCTATACATGGTGGCTGTTCACAATTGGATCCCTTCTGTGAACAATACCAGTGTTACTAAAGAGATGGCAACACTCCTTTATAGCCTGGGAGCGAGGCATAGGGTCAATCTGGGCAGGTTGATATTTAATGATATTTTGGACTGTGCTCGCAAGACGAGGAAGGAAGCTTTAGTCCATCCCTGTGTGATATCGATGGTACTGCAAAAAGGGGGAGCAGTTGCAAGCGAGACCGATGAAGTACTGGCAACCCAAGCATTACGGCCAACTCTCAGAACCTTGAGTGGTCGTATAGTGAAGGATCTACCTTGGACGCCTCCAGTAAAGACAAATGAGGATGAAGGTGCAACTCGGCTGAAAGCCATTGAGGCGAGAGCTACGGTATGTCAAGAGATTCTTGGGCGTCATCAGGATGCGATAGTCAAGATTCAGGGGGAGCTGGCAGCTTTGGAGGCTGAGAGAGAGGCATTGCTGGCAGCGAATCAAAATGAAAATGGATCAGATGCTGGTGATTCAGACAATGCTGGATCAGAGGAGTCCGAGTGATAGTTTGGAATGATTGGAATTCTTGGTTTTCTTGGTTTTTCTTGTCATATTACTGAATTCAGGGGGAGAATTTTGGATGATTATGGTTTTGACTGATTCTGATTTATTTTTTGAATGTTTTATGTTTCGGTCTGGATATCTGGTTTTCCATGCTATTTGTGCTATCTGGATTTCTGTGTTTATTGTGATGATGAATTCACCAATATGCCAAGGGGGAGATGGTAGAGTCCTCTGGAGTTGGACTTAGTTATGGCATATTGCGAATTCTGGTGATCTGGTGTTTTAACACCGTTTTACAGGTTTTCCAGATTTCCGAAAAACAGGTTTTTGTCCACGAATTATGGAGCATATTATGGAGTATATTTATGCGATCAAATCAGAATATTGTGAAGAATATTATCTTATTTCGTGGGAGTCTAATTCTGGTAAACGAATATTCCTGTAATAGTTAGGAATTGATTTAGTAGTTTATTTATGGAACAAGTCCTAGTGATAAAAAGATTGTCCATTTAAATACCAGATTAGCATTAGATCTTTCCTTAGTCTAGAAGTCTATTTATGGTAGAGTTAGACAAGGAAAGAAGTTGATTCAAGGCAGGATTGCGATGGGATAAATAGAAGACGATTACAACGCAATCAATTCATGCGACCAAGATTCAATCTCTACGTGAGAGCTTTGGAGCGATCTGCCGTGGTGTTTGGAGGTTCGTAAACAACCGACCAAGTTCTGAAGATCAGAAACAAGGAAGTCTTAATTCCTCGGGAGGAGGAGATCCAGGAAGACGCGTTGTTCGTGGGGGTTCAACGGCGTAGGATCGACAGTGAGGGGATCTCACAACATTCACTCATAGGTTAGCAATGGATTAGTATTTAAGTTAAGCTTCTTGTACTAAAGACTGCTTTCTAGTGAATGGTTTCTGATCTGGGCAAGGCCCCGCAGACGTAGGTGTATTTGCACCGAACTGCGTAACCAAGTTGTGTGTGCACTGCGTATTTCATTTTGTTTTTAACACCAAACTGATCTTGGTGTTCCAACACCAAACTGTTAAACAACTGGGTATAAAGGTTTAGAATTCAGGTGAAACGGAATTTCATGTTTGTTTAAATATTGAGGGTTACAAGATATTATCCTATTTTGCTTTGTTATGAACTCAAAAAAGAGTATAAAAGGGTTTAAGGAGAACCAATTATATTATTTTGTAATTATACATGAAACTAATTATTAATTTTTAATAAAAAAGGTAGGAAAAATGTATGTAATATTCGGGCATATTTTGTGTATATCTGGACATTGTACTTGATATCCGCAAAGTAGTGTGTGCCTCATATTACAAATATTTTCAGGTTTTATATGGTATCCCACGAATATGAAATCAATTCATTTCGAAAGGATGGCTGTAAACTTTATATTAGATTGACTTTTATTTTTATCACAATAACCAACTTTTTGAAATTGAGTTTTTGGAACAATTAAATTTATTTCATATAATATTTATTAAACATCTTTATCACATTAATAGTTTTAATTAAAAACTGGTCAGCATATAAAAATAATAACTAAAATTAATTGAGTGCACCAATTGCTTGTTCAACGTCCATTTAATGTTCGTTAAAGTTGTAATCTTGGTAACCTGTGAAAGAATGATTTCCCATAATGAATAATGTATTACTGTTCATAATAAATAATAAAAAGAATGCTAGTACTAGTGTGACTCTACTCTGGTCAACAACTCTATCCATAACAAATCAAGTCTAATAAAAAACTAGTACCAAAGCTTGGATTGGAAAAAATTGTACAACGGACGAGAGAGCCTTTTGGTGAAGATGTTTGCAATCTAAAGAGCAATGGGAACATGTGCAACACCCAACATGCCAGAAGAAACCAACTGTCGTACAAAGTGATAGTCCATATCGATGTGCTTCGCCCACTTGTGAGCAACTGCATTCTGAGCCAAGAAGATGGCACTCCTGTTGTCACATAACAAAAGTGAAGAACCAGAAAGCAGAACTTGAAGATCTCAAAGTAGGTGATCAACCAAACAACCTCAAAAGATGTGTTGGCTAGAGCCCGGTACTCAAACTCCGTGCTGGAACGAAAAACAATGAGTTGATTCTTAGCACTCCAGGAAATAAGGTTTCCACCAAGAAAAATAGCATATCCATAAGTTGATCGAAGAATCTCCAGATAGCGAGCTCAATCTGCATTAGAATAACCCAACACCTCAGAAGAACCGGGGGATCTACATGTAAGAACAAAATGTAGTATTCCTCAAACATGTCAAAGAATCTGAGTAACTACAGTAAAATGATCATCACGAAGATCGTGAGATACTGACTGATAGTGTTGACCGCAAAGGCTAAGTCAGGACGGGTAATGGCCAGGTACTGGAGGGCCCCAACCAGAGAATGTGACAACATCCAATTTTGAAAAGGAAGACTGGTGGAGCTATGTAACTGGGAGCCCAACAAAAAGGGGTAGAGACTGGAGCAGCATTAGACATCCCGGTACAAGTAAGAATGTCATTGGCATACTTAGCTTGGCCAAGAATTAAACCCAATGAAGTAGGTGGTACTTCTAAGCCAAGAAAGTAATGAAGGGCCCTAACTCCTTGATGGAAAACTTCTGATGTGTCCAATCAATAAATTGCCGAAGAAGAGTCGAATCGTTACCTGTAAGAATGATGTCATCGATATAAACCAGAAGATACAATAACAATGATCCCCAAGAAAAAAACAAATAGAGAAGTGTCGGTGGAGCTGAACTGGAAATTGAGCTGAGTCAAATAAGTGTTGAATCGTTGAAACCATGCCCGAGGTGCTTGCTTAAGACCATAAATGGCCTTCTGCAAGCGAAAAACATAATACGGATGAAGCGGATCCTTGTAGCCAACAGGTTGCGCCATATACACTTGAGCATCGAGATGTCGTTGAGGAAGATTTTTTTGACATTCAACTGATGAAATAGCCAGGAACGCATCGTGGTAATGGAAAGAACTGTCCGAACAGTGGAGGCTTTGACCACGGGACTGAAAGTGTGATCAAAGTGAAACCCCAAAATCTGAGAAAAAACATGGGCTATAAGTGGAGCCTTATGATGATCAACCATGTTATCATAACGATACTTCATCCGATAGAACCATTTGGAGCCAAAAATATTGACGTCCAATAGGCGGGGAACCAAATCCCAAGTCCACTTTCCACGAAGAGCTTCTATCTCCTCATCTGTAGAAGAAACCCAAGAAAGATCCTGAAGAGCTGAACGGTAATCTGTGGGTTCCGTCAGAGTAAGAGAAATAGCAAAAAGATTGTGAGCGACAATGCCTGAGTAGTCACTGCACTGAATAGCCCTAGTCGTCGATCGAATGGCCATCCGATGAGTACGATTCTGAGGAGGAGAAGTCATAGGAGTGGAGTTAGCTGAGGCAACTAGTGATGGGGCAGCCAAACTGGGCGGAGACTGGGTGGCTAGACTGACCGGCAGGGATGCACGCGAAGCTGGATGATTAACTGTTGCCGGATGTGTAGCACATATGGAGCAAGGGGCTGAATGAGATGTAGACGGGAAAGGAGAAAATGTAGGCAAATAAGGGGCCAATGCAGAACCAGGATCAAGAAAGGCAGAAACATCTAAAACTTAAAGTGGAGAACCAATCGCCAATGAAATGTATGGGGCAAATGGAAAGCAAGTATTGCCAAAACAAGCATGTTGAGTGACGTAGATTCTTCCAGCAGTGCAATCGAGGCATCAAAAACCTTTATACTCTGATTTGTAGCCAATAAATACACACAGAATACTGCGAGGAGACAGCTTGTGGTCGATATATTGGCAAACGAATGGGAAGACCTGACAACCAAAGGCATATAGGAACCCAACCATTAATAACTTCATATAGTGATAGTTCATCAAGAACATATGTGGGCAACCGATTTATGGTTTAAGTGGCTGCAGCAAAGACGCCAGGATAGTGGGAGAGAGGGACATGAGTTATAAAACATAGACAAACATATCTCAGCAATGTGGCGGTGCTTGTGCTTAGCCCGACCGTTCTGCTCAGGAGTATATAGTCAAAAATTTGATGATGAATGCCCTTGGTCTGAAAGTGAGAGGCATAAGCGACCATTTACGAACTCAGTCCCTCCATCACTCAGAAACACTATAATGGTTGAAAAGAATTGGTTTTCCAAAATAGCCTCAAACTGGCACTAAACATTCCAAAAATCATATTTGCGGTGCAGTGAGTAGAACCACAAGAGTTGGGAATGATCATCAAGGAAAATGGCATAGTAGGATAAACCATCAGCAGATAAAAAAGGAAAGGACCCCCACAAATCATAATGAATCAGATCAAGTACCCTAGTAGCACGTTCATCATTTTTATGAAAAGATAAATGTTTCCCTTTGGCCTTTTCACACACATCACAAAGGGTGGGTTTAGGCAAACCCTATGAGACAAATAAGCATCTAGAAGCATACAAAATATAAATAGTGGAATGCGGAACATGACCAATTCTAGCATGTCATGTTTCAAAAGATGCACGTGACTTATTTGACTCCACAGTGGACAATAAAGTAGATGCACCATAGTCTAAGACATGAAGCTCATTTTCACTATGACTGTGGCCCAAATTTTCACTAGTGATTTATACTGAATAATAAATGATCAATCATCAAATTAGACAATAGAGTTTAAATCTCGAGTTAATTTGCTAAGCAAAAGAAATGTTTTAGTGATATCCGGCACAATAAGCACATCATAAAGAGATGGAGATTTTTAAATCCGAGAATCGCCATCATGAGTAATAGGGAGTTCAGAACCATTACCAATAATGATGCGGTCGGGACCATAATAAGGGGTCACATAATCAATTGCAGTAGTAGGTGACGTCCTGTGCTTTGTGGCTCCAAAGTCTATAATCCACTTAGAATCATAGCGCATGTGATTTGGAGAGTGCATACAAACAGATGCAACAGACTGTGTTAGTTTATATGAATGTACTTGAGAGGAAAAGTGGTAGTAGGATGAAGAGGTGTGCCTCAAATTACCACACCACCGGAAAATAGATGAGACATAACAAAAACCTGCAAAGGTGCAAGGAGATGGGAAGAAATTCCACAAAACTGGCACACAAGGCGCGGCTGAGTGTTGTAAGGTGTGTGGATACACACGTGTGAATGTCACACGCAAAACTCTTCTTCTTCAAGCGGGCACATGAATCTCACACGCTATAGGAGATGCCACCGTTGAAGTCTGGAAACCTGCTGTCGCTACAACTGGAGAAGAGCTGGAGAAGAGGACGAGACGCGACTGAGCACGACTGATCACAGTTGCGGCTGAGAATTGCTTAAGTGAGACCAAATCTAAGGCGGAGGATGCGGTAGGAGTCAATGCCGCGGGTTCTGAAACTTGCCGGTGGAAGGCCTTTGAACACTGACGCAAGATGAATAGGTCAGAAACACCGGAGACAATGCGCGAAGACGCTGGAACTCGAGAACACTGAACATCGGAAGCTCAATCAGATGCCAGGAAAATTTCCATAATTTATTGCAGAGAAGAAGACCTGCTATGCCAAAAACTGACCAGAATTTGGCCATAAATTTGTCGGAGCTTGGATGGAAAATGAACGGCGGGAAGGCTGAGGCAATAATGAAGAAAATAAGATAGAAAATAAAGAGAAAGTTTAAATAAAGAGAAATTTTTGTTCTATGGATCAGAATTTCTCTGATACCATGAAAGAGTGATTTATCGTAGTGAATCATGTATTACTGCTCAGTATAAATAAAGTACAAAAGGAATGCAAGTACTAGTATGACTCTAGTCTAGTCAACAACTCTATCTACAAAAAATCAAATCTAATCAAATACTTGACTTATTCTAACAACCTAAATACTGATGAATATAATTATGTTATCTTTATGTTTATCATTTGATTTTTTTAATTTAAAATTTTCTTTTGTTATTAGTTTTCATTTGAACATTTAATTCTCTTTCGTGATGTATTGGAAAAATAGGCACATGGTCCAAAATGTGCTTCATTTTGCGTGCGTACACCATTGCATTTGGCCTCATTTTTAGCTTGTTTTATCTGGTGGATTGCTAGTATTAGTCAAGTTTACGTGACAAGGGGTTTAGATGGCCTTTTTTTTATTTTCTTTTCTAAATCCCGCATTTTGTAGACTTAATTAGTACTAATAGACATCTTGTATCCACGGGCTACTAGATCTTCCATGTGATCATCTTTAGTAGGTCACCCATGGGTACTTTATGGTTACATTCTATGTGAAGGCCATTTGTAAGGGGTGTAGAAGATAGTGAAGGTCGTTCACACGGATGTTAGAAGTGATCGAATGTCATTAACCTCTAGAATGGTAGTAGACGAAGACCACTAATGAGACGTCAAATGCATGTATTTTCCAAAGAATTTAACATCACTTTTGTCATATTTTTGTTGTAAGATTTCTAGATTTACGTAGGTTTACATGATAAGGGGTTTAGATGACCATTTTCGATTTTTATATCTAAATCCTTAATTGTAACCTATTTAGTCTAGTGGATTTTTGTCTCTTACGAGCATCTAAATTCCATTTTGTGAGCTTCATTTGTAGATGTCTCGTGAGCTCTTTGGAGTTTTTTTAGTGAAGGCCACATGTCAAAACATGGTAGAAGATAGAAAGGTCGAAGAAGGCAAAGAAGCAGATGAATTATCACCCAGAAGTTTGGACAAAGTTCTTAAAATTATCCTAGAAGAATCAGCCTACTAGGGTGGCTTCATTGGATTTTTCTTCTCTAACACTACAAAATAGACTGCAAGAACTTCCAAAATGGATCAACGGTTCACCCATGGGAAGCAAAACAAGAAGCCGCGAATTGTAGCTCGCCTATCTTAATTTTTGGGCTGAAACCTCTACCGCCCGAGCGACGCCATTTCCGCCCGGGCGGGAGCCTGCTGCATTGTTTTGGTTTTTCTTGACCAAATTAGACTATAAATAGCCCCTCGTCTTCCCCATTTGCCTAAGCCCGACTTGGGGGCTCCAAAACCCTAGATTTTAACAATTTTCTTCCATTTCATCTTCTTTCTTTGTAGACATTTGTTCTATGTTATGGGTTCTGATTATCTAGCTTAGTTTTGTTCTTCGGAGAAATTGATTGAAGCAGCCACACCTATGTAGTAAGAACCTCTATTTCACTATTTCTTAAAGATTTTGTTATTTAGTATTCATGTGTTCTTAATGCTACATTTTACTTCATTTATACCATGGGTTGTTTGAGAATATGAAGTGTTTGTATGATTGAAGTGTTAGGGTGTTAGGAAAGTGGCCAATTTCTTAGCTCATTTGACATGAAAATCCAAGAACACGGACTTAGAACTTCTAGAGTATAATGTGTTGTAATTCTTTCTAGATAAGTATGTTAATGTGGATTGTTCTCATATTTATCCTATAGATGCAATGAAAGGTTGAATCTTGAATGTGGTATGTTCTAGGTTTAGCCTAATGAATTCTATGTTTGGTTAAATGGCTGTCTTTGGTAGAGGCCTTGTTGTTATCAAATCTATGGTTCTTCGTGTATAATGTCGTTAATGAAATACCTCTATGGTCATTGTTTGTCTAGGGTGATCATCAGCGAGGTTTACAAATGGTTGTTGTTTGTCTTTGCAAACTACTCTTAAGAAGGAATGTGTTGATCTTCCATTGGCATTCCCCATAGGTAACAAATGTGTTAGGATGAGTGAATGGTTCAATGATCTACATTTGGTTTGGAAGTAGATATCAATTTCCCCCAAGGCTTTGTCTTTTGTAGTCTTAAAACCCCTTTTCTTAGTTTTATTTGATGATTAGCATAGTTGCTTAACTTTGCTAGTTCTCTTGTCTTTTAACTTTCATAACTTAGGACTACCAACCAACCAAACCCCCTCCCCCCATTTACATGTTTTTATATGTATGTATATATATCTACTTCTAGCCTAATATCAACCATTTGTGCTTAAACTCTTGAGAAAATCCCCCTTCTTCGTGGATGACCCCGACTTGCCGTCATCTGCTTGGTTGTAGTTAGTAAGCAAAAAGGGCTTATAAATATTAACTTTGAGAGGTACGGCGATGACCTCCCAAATTTTGGGGCCGCTGTTGGGGAAGAGGCATTTATTTTTAAGTGCTTAGGCGTATTTGGTTGCTTATTAGCTAGTTTTTTTTTTCATTTTCCACTCCTTGGTGGTTGTTTTTGTTCGGAGTAGGTATTGCTTGAGTTCTTGGTAAAATTTTATCGAGAATCCTTGCAATATGATTTCAGACTTTTGAAAATAAATTTTTAAAAATAAATAAATAAAATAACGGAGCATCTCACCTTGAGGGAACTCATGATGAGAAGAGAGGCTTAACAAGCAAGGTTTTGTAGAATGTGTCATTCCGACCATCCTACCGAGTCTTGCTATTTGTTGTGGGAAGAGCACTATGAGGGGTATTATGAAAAGTTCTACCAAGAGGTAGGAGATGTTGGTTTTCAAGGGCAAGAAGCTCAAGAAGGGTATCAATACCACAATCCTTACAATCTGGAATGGAGTGGTATCCGGATTGGTGGTATGAGAATGAACCAGAAAACCAACAATACGAGCAAGATAGTTGGCCATCCCCACCTCATACCATACCCCAAAACCAAGCCCAACAAGGAAGTTCAAGTTTGACACGTGAGGAAGTCATGAATACAATAGCAAACTTAAACAACATTGCTAGAGAAGAACCGGACACCCGGCTCTCCTCTAGTGTTGAAGCTATTAAGGGGCATGAGAGGAGTATATTAGAAGCGTTGGTCCGAATGGAAGCTCGTGATTCCGAAAATACACCATCCTAAATCAAACTCGAGGATTCGATGAGTGAGTTCACCAATGGAAATAATTTTGAGTTCGAAAGGGATGAGGAGTTGGTTGTTAAGGATGATAAAAAAGAGAAAGAGGTGTTTGTGCTACATTCATTAGCATCGTCACCCCTTCCCCCACCTAGTGAGCCAACTCTACCATTTTTGGAAGTTTTGAGAGAGACAAGAGAGGAGCCAAAAGACTACCCCAAGACTCTTAACCACCCAGCACCCTTTAAACCACCTTCACCTCATCAAAAATTTCCTCTTGAAAGTTTTGTACCCCCACCTCTCTACTTTTGGACACTCATGGTGAAGGGGTTCAAGCCTTCACCATATGGATAACATTAGGTTCGTGCTGATGACCTTAAATATACGGAGCTTTATCGTGCTGACGATGTGAATAAACTCAGCCTTTTATTTTGGTTTTTGTTGTTTATTTTTTGTTATTTTTCATGTTCTTCTTACGGTGTATTTTTCTGTGATTTAGTAGAAGAGTGAGGTGCATTGCATTGAAGAAGATGAGGGAATGAAATCCATGAGAAAGGGAAGAAATCTTAGAATGTTGGTGAGAAAAGATCGAATTCTTTGTAAGTGCTGGGAGAGCTTGTGATCGTGAGTCACAACTATCTCACAATGACCTCGCGGTGACCTCGCGAGGTCACATCAAGAGTTGCGTTATGATCAGAAGTTTCACGCTAGAAATCACCCTCCATACACTACTTTCCGTGAGTTACGACTACCTTGCGAGGGACCATCGCAGGTCGTGATGTGATCAAAAGTCTCGTGCTAAAAATTAGCCCCCAGCCACCACTTTCCGCGAGTCGCAATGCCTCGTCGCTAGCAACAGGTCCTCGAGGCCAAAAGCCTTTCACTCTAGTAGAAGCCCTTGAGGCCAATGAAGTCTTCGAGACCACGGTTCCTTAAGGCCACAAGCCCTCGAGTCAAGCTGAGCTGAACAGTGCAAGCCCTCAAAGACCTCGGGTCCTCGAGGCCAAAAGTTTTCGACTCGAGTAGAAGCCTTCGAGGCCTGTGAAGTCCTCGAGATCTCGGGTCCTCGAGGCCACAAGCCCTAGAGTCGAGCTAAGCTCAACCATGCAAGCCCTCGAACCTTGGGTCCTCGAGGTCAAAAGCATTCGACTCGAGTAGAAGCCCTCGAGGCCTTCTCCTCGAGGCCAGTGAATTCCTCGAGACCTCGGGTCCTCGAGGCCATAAGCCCTCGAGTCGAGATGAGCCTAACAATGCAAGCTCTCAAGACCTTGTCTACAAGCCTCGACTCGATCTGAAGCTCTCGGGACCTCATCCCCTCAAGATATTGGATCCTTATGCTAAGGCCCTCGAGACCTAGAGTCCTCGAGGCCACAATCTCTCTAAAGCCCTCGCGATAGAAGCTCACAACTCATGTATAACTTAAAAGTCCATCAGCCCTCGAGACCTCGGGTCCTTGAGACCAGCCCTTGAGACATCAACCCCTCGAGACCTCAAGGATGCATGCCTCAACTCGAGCTAAACTTAAATGTCCATCACCATCTCGAGGCTAGTTCTTGAGACCAGCCCTAGAGACATCACCCCCTCGAGACCTCGAGGTCGCAAAACCCTTGGCTCGAGACGAACCTGGAAGACCATCATTCCTCGAGACCATTATTCCTCAAGTCGAATAGAAACCCTCGAGACCTTAGGTTCTCGAGGCCACAAGCACTCGATTCGAGCAGAAGTCCTTGAGACCTCAGATCCTCAAGGCTACAATTCGACTCGTGCTGAAGCCCTCGAGACCTCAGGTTCTCGAGGCTGCATTCCCTTGACTCGAGCTGAAGTACTCAAGATCTCGGTTTCTCAAGGCCACAAGCACTCAACTCAAGCAAAACCCAAAAGTGCATCATATCCTTGAATCCTCGGGTCCTCGAACCCAAAAGCCATCAACTCGAGATGATGCATCGCGAGTCACGACCAGTTCTTTCGCGAGTCGCGATGAGAAATCCAATTTTTCATCTGAGCTTAAAAACTGTATAATATTTTCTTCTTCTCCAAATACTCCCAAGACCACTACATATCTACTCATTCCTCCACCATCTCACATATATTGACATATGAAAATTCTTGCATCTTTATAGTATCTTTGTTGATCGTAGTATGCCGACTACATCATTGAGTCTTTTATTGCTATGTTCTATAATGATTCTTGGATATGTGTCGATATATATTTTTATTGGACAATATTATAGTGGTGATTACATGATGGATTGGTTGTTCTTTAATAATACTATGGTTATTTACTCTTGATGCCAAACCTAATATTACAAATCCTTGTGTACTTGTGAGTTTGATGGTGTTCTTTGTGGTGTTAGTCTTGATCAAACGGCGCCAAGGAGACAACGTTTTGCTCGAGGGGTGAGTTCTTCTATGGCACTTTTACTCCCCCTTCCGGCTTCGAAGCCAATTTTGGGACCGAGTCTATACAAGTACATTGGATTGCACCATATCACCGACGACTATGCGGAGAAACGGGTGTCACTCTACCTCTTACCTTGAGTTTTATTATTCTTACCTTACATGTTTACATTGAGGGTAATGTAATGTTTTAAGTGCGGGGAGGGGTTAGAGGACTCACATGCATGCTAGCTTCATTTGGAATACTTTTTGCTACTTTTGATTGGAAAAACATGAGGGAAAAAATTGAAAATTAAAAAATAGAAAATGAAAAAAAGAAAAAAAGAAAAGAAAATCCGCTAAGTTGAAAACCCGAGAGGGCAACTTATGCAACATTGGTGCCCCGGATAGGTCAAAAACCCGAAAGGGGGGCCTAGGAAAAAATGAGAGGCCAAAATGTGCGAAAAAAGGTGAGATATGAACCAAAGAAGCATGATGTGTGGCTAGGATGAAAATCCAAAAGGGCTCCTAGGAAAAATGAGAGAAAAAGAGAGAGAAAAATGCTATGATTTCACTCATTTGCCGGCGTTGGAGGCGTAAGGTTGCGGTTGTCATACGGATGGATCGGGTAGCTCAACATCTAGAGACACCGTGCGATTGGGTAACTTAGCGGGTTAGGAAACGAAGTATGGTTATGAAATTCTTGATTCTTTTATACTTCGTTTTGGTTGATATATTGACATGAAGTGAAATATGTGTTTAAACTTCCTCTATGGTTTTGACTTCATTTTTGTGTCATTGGATTTTGGTTGATATATTGGTATGAAGTGAAGTATGTACTTGAATCTCCTAAATGATTTTAACTTCATTTTTTGCCATTGGACTTTGGGAATATTAATTCGGGACTTTGAAATGCTTTTATGGGTAGTGAATTGATAAGTGGTAAGTTTTGTTAGATTTAGGAATTGGAGTTGTGACTGTGAAAAAATCTCATTTGAGCTTTGATTTTGGAATTTATGACATTGAGAATTTTACTAAGGCTTTGATTGGGGGAATATTAGTTTAGGATATAGACATATGAATTCCTTCATGTGCTTGAATCTTTTCTTATTCGAGGGCGAGTAAGGTCTAATTGCGGTGAGGTTTGATGTGCCCATTTTATATGGTTATATTAGGACTTTTAGGATTCACTTTTGCACACTTCTATGCTCTAAATGTGACATTTTGCCTTGAAATTCTCTAAGGAAGTTTAAAAGCGACTTTTACGCTTTTATTACTATTCTAGAGAATTTTGTGTGACAAGGTAATTTGTTTAATGACTTCGAAGACTTTGAAGATTTGAAGATTTGAAGACTTGTATTTGAACTTTTGAATATTTGAAGAATTGAAGAAGTGAAGAGAAGATGAGGATATGAAACGAAAAGGAGAAAGAAGAAATAGTGATGGACTTGGAGGCCGTCACGATGTCATCGCGACTCGCGACAGACGAAGGGCTAGAAATTCTCCTTGCTTTTTGTACTATAAATACTCACCTTATCATCTCCTCTTCAGGAGCTTTTGACACCCTCTTCTTCTTGCATTTTATTGGGGTTAAACCCTAGTTTTTCTTTCTTTTCTTTTCTTTTCTTAGTTTTTGTAGGTTAATCATGTCTTTTAATTGTCTAGCTTAGTTTTATCGTGGGAGCAAAGGATTGAAGCTCCCATTTCTATGTAGTAAGAACCATTTATACATCTATTTGGTGCTTTTTCTATTGTGCATTTATTGAGCTTTAAAGGTGAATTGTTACTTGTACGATTACTTGTTAGGGTTGGGAAAAAGTAGCTAATTCTCCCCTCTTTTAATGTGGAATCCAGGAGCATGAGTTAGAGCTTCTTAAATGATGTTGGTGTGTTGATAATTGCTAGATGAATGTGATGATGTCGAACTCGTTGTCATGTTTGTCTTAGGTAGCAAATGAGAGAGGTCTATGAATGTCGATAGTTCTTGACTAATCTTGTGTAAATGCATGAATTGGTTAAATGCTTAGACACGGTGTAGTGTTGATAAGTGTTGCTAAGCTTGTTGGTCCTTCGTGCAAAATGCCATCAATGGGATACTCTTAGAAATAAGGGAGTCATTGGTGAGGTTTGCAAGAGATGTCGAATTCACTCTTGCAAACTACTATCTAAGAAGGATAGAAGATTCATCTTCACAACAAGTAGTCGAAGTTGTGAATAGATTAATTCGCTTGTTCTTGAAGCCTTTGTTATTTAGCATTCATGTGTTCTTGATGCCATGTTTTACTTAATTTATTCCATATGTTGTTTTAGAATAAGAAGTGTTTGTATGATTAAAGTGTTAGGGTGTTAGGAAAGTGACGAATTCCATAGCTCCTTTAATATGAAAATCTAAGAACATGAACTTAGAACTTCTTGCACATAATGTGTTGTGATCCTTGCTAGATAAGTATGTTAATGTGGTTTGTTCTCATATTTATTCTATAGATGCAATGAAAGGTTGAACCTTAAATGTGGTTTGTTCTAGGTTTAGCCCTATGAATGCTATGTTTGGCTGAATGGCTATGTCTTTGGTAGAAGGCTTGTTGTCAAATCTATAGTCCTTCATGTATAATTCTGTTAATGAAATACCTCTATGGTCATCGTTTGTCTAGGGTGATCATCAACGAGGTTTACAAATGATCGTTGTTTGTCTTTGCAAACTACTCTTAAGAAGGAATGATTGTTGATCTTCCATTGGCATTCCCCATAGGTAACAAATGTGTTAGGATGAGTGAATGGTTCAATGATCTACATTTGGTTTGGAAGTGGATATCAATTGCCCCCAAAGCTTTGTCTTTTGTAGTCTTAAAACCCTTTTTCTTAATTTTATTTGATGATTAGCATAGTTGCTTAACTGATGTGTCCATTTTAGGCGCATTATTTAGTAGTATTTAGGATCACTTTTGTGCTCTTTTATTATCGAGAGCTTGTGTTTTACCTTGAAATTCACTTAGGAGAGGCAAAAGCAACTTTGTACTCTTTTACCTCTTTTAAGTGGATTTTGTGTGACAAGGGAAGAACACGGAAGCAACGGAGACCGGAAGACATTGAAGACTATACTTTCGAAGACTTTTGGATACTCACTTCGAAGACATGAAGACCGGAGGCCTTTGAAGACCATTTTTGGAGCTGTTGAAGACTTGAAGATTGAGAGGGATGGCTATGAAGAAGACAAAGGAACAATGCAGAACTCTGGCTCCCGTCGCGACACCGTCGCGACACCATCGCGAGTCGGGGCATCGTCGCGAGTTGCGACGAACACCGTCGCGAGTCGCGACCAACGGGCGGTCAGAAATCAACTTTATCTTCTTCCGACTATAAATACTACTCTTTTTCTTCTTCTTCTCCAGCCTTTTTCAGCCCGCTTTTCTCTGCATTTTTGGGCGAAAATTCTAGGTTTTTCTCTTCTTTCTTTTCTTAGTTTTCTCTTAGTTTAATTATGTCTTTTGTTGTTCTAGAGTAGTTCTTGTACTTGGGAGCTATGGATTGAAGCTTCCACTTCTATGTATTGAGATTCATTTATATCTATCTATTTGATGTTTTTGCTATTGTGCTCTTATTGTGCTTTGAATGTTAATTGTTGATTGCATTGATGTTGTTGAGAGCTTGATGATATGAATGCTTGTATGAATTGCTAGCTAGGGTTTGGGGGATTTGGGTTAATTTCCCCCCTGTTCTTGTTAGGAATGTATGAGTGTGAATTAGAGCTGTTGATTGTGTTAGTGTGTTGACAATGTGCTAGGCGAATGTGATTGATGTCGAACTCTTCGTCATGTTCGTTTGTGTAGCAAACGAGAGAGTCATATGCTCGTGGATGAATGTGCGTTGCACGTTCATCCAATCTCGTGTAATTGCATGAATTGGTTTAATGCTTAGTCACGGTGTAGTGGTCATAGGCATTGCCAAGCTTGTTGGTCCTTCGTGCTAAATGCCACCAATGACATCTTGAGTCGTGGTCGCGACTCGGGAGTCATTGGTGAGGTTTGACGAGAGATGTCGAACTCACTCTCGCAAACTAGGAACTAAGAAGGATAGGAGTTTAGTCTCCACGACAAGTAGTTGAAGTATTGAATAGATGATTTAAACTCATTCTTGAAGCATTTGTTATTTGGCGTTTATGTACTCTTGACGGTGTGTTTCACTGCATGTGTGCCATGAGTGGTTTGAGCATAGGTAGTGCTTGTGTGGTTGAATTGCTTAGGTGTAGGAACGTGACGAATTCCGTAGCGCCTTTGCATGAAGATCTATGAGCATGAACTTAGAACTCCTTGTGATGTGTGTGTTGTGGTACTTGCTAGATGGGGTGTGTGAGCGTTGGGTCATGAATGCTATATGATGGAATGTGTGAATGATTCGATGAACTACATTAGATGTGGAAGTGGATATCCGTTGCCCCCAAGGCATTTTATCTTTGTAGTTTAAAACCCCTTTTCTTAGTTTCGTTTGATGATTAGCATAGTCACTTGACGTTGCTAGTTATCTCGTCTTTTTACTTTCGTAACTTAGGAACCAACCAACCAACCAACCCCCCCCCATTTACTCGCTTTTAAGTGTGTGTATATATATTTACTCCTAGCCTAGTATCAACCATTTGTGTGCTTAGACGCTTAGGAAGATCCCTCTTCTCATTGGACGACCCCGATTTGCCACTATCTACCTAGTTGTAGAAAGTAAGCATTTAGGGCTTATAAATTATCTTTTGGCGCGCGGGCGCGACGACCGCCCGCGCCTGTCATTAACTTTGCTAGTTCTCTTGTCTTTTAACTTTCATAACTTAGGAAAACCAACCAACCAAACACCCCCCCCCCATTTACATGCTTTTATATGTATGTATATATATCTACTCATAGCCTAATATAAACCATTTGTGCCTAAACGCTTGAGAAAATCCCCCTTCTTCATGGACGGCCCTGACTTGCCATTATCTTCTTAGTTGTAGATAGTAAGAAAAAATGGATTATGAATATTAACTTTGAGAGGTACGACGATAGCCTCCCAACGTGCCACAGGCTGCGCCATCCACAACGGCTCACGCCAGGCGGCATGTAGCTTAGGTTTCTCACTTATTTGGTCATAATTCTCTCAATTGTCATCGGATTTCCCTCTACCTTATATCAAAATATTCATTTTTCCAAGATCATTCAATGCACTGATTCTCAACTCTAGAAGGTTCACAGATTTGAGCAGCTTATTCGAGAAGGATTCAGCCACAAGAGGGAAAGATGACTAGGGTTTTGACCTAATTTTGGCCTAATTTGGCCCTATCTTTAGGCCCAATATCCTACTAATATATAGAGGAGTCTTTAGTCCTCTAGTAAACCATAAGTAGGCATAATGTAGATTAGTTTTCTATTTATATAGTTAGATAGAAGGAAGAGGAGAATTCTCTCCCTAGAGTTCTTCTCCTCTTTTCCTTCTCTTTTCTTTTCTTTTCTTTTCTTTTCTTTTCTTCAATGTAGAGAGTTTATTTCATTTTTAGACTATTAGGTGAGCAACTCTAGAGAGAGAATCACTCTCTCATTTTCTTGTCTTTCCTTTTATTTTTGTTTTGATCCTATGATATGGAATTTAAATTCATATTTGAATTCCATATCTATGGAGTAGTTTCCATAGCTTGGGGATAAATTGTAGGCATGCTTTAGTTTATATGCTTATGTGAGATTCATTAGATTCATCTTATGATTTGTGTTTGATTTGTGACTATTCTTGTGACTATTCCCGAATGTTTGAATTAGATTCATATTATTGTGACTATTCTTGAAGGTTTGAATCGCATGAATAGTACACCACATGAAGCACACACTTTGGGCTATATTCTTGTATGGTGCAGATATTGATGCCCCCTTGGGAAAGGAAACCTGCATGTTAGAAAGGGTAAGGGAATACGTTGTTTGTGCATGAGTGTGTGCACCAGAGACCCGAGTATTGCTCTGACTTATTTGCCATCGCACCAGTCTTAACTGATTACGTAAAGTAGTCCGAGAGGTTACATGTAGAGATTATGCATAGTAGCAAGCTAGGGTTGTAAGAGACCCTAGTCTCATAGATAAGGTGCCTACGACCCTTGGGCTAATTGATAGGACCATTTGGGAAGTAGCACATTCGTGGTGGAAGCCTGGGATGTAATTGCACGGGGGTGAACATAGACCTACAACAATGGTCGAACCTTGTTGTAATCCCCTAATTACAATGGCGATATCGATGGAGGGTTGCGTGCGCACTCGACGTGATAGGTACGGGAAAGTGTTTGCCATCGGCCACACCACATATTGTGAACACTATATTAGGTTGTTTCATAAATCTTACATGTGAATGAATCAATGATCAAAGAATTAAATAATCCATGCCTCATAATGGTTCCCCAAGTTCTTAGCTTATTAGTTTACTTGTGTCTTTTTATGTCAATGGTTTGTAGTTGTTAATTTGAATTACCAACCCCCCCCCCCTTTGTTTGCATTTACTAGCTATTCCTTTCACTCATATGGATTGACAACCTGTATGAGGTTGTGTTGTCATTGAATCTTAGACCCTAGCATCTTTGTGGACAAACCCAAGGCTTACCGCTAACTACCATATCAGTAGCATATTAGTGAGAACGGGTGCAGAATATAAATTTTATCTTTGATCTTTCCACAAAGCCCTCTGCCTGGGTTAATTAGCTACAGTTAACTACCTTGGGTGGTGGTAAGTCAGTCCGTACAGTATCACATATTTGCAAGTAGGCAAATATGATGTGGAATGAATGGACTTTGGTCTCTAAAATTAACATTAACCATGTATTCTTTTCCTAACATATAGAAATGCAAAATTGATAATCAAGCTGAACCACCTATGATGATATGAATATCAAATGCTTTGATGTGATTTAAATATTTTGATGGATCAAATTTATGATGAAGAGTTGAAGGAGTCACCACCGACATATTGAATTTATTATTCAAGATTGTTGACCAACTGAAGACATCATGAAGAACACTATACTCTTTTTTCCCACTAGGTTTTTAATGAGGTAGTGAGATCACTGTAAAATAATGTCATTTTGGGTTTATTGGACTGATAGCTCGGCCATGTGGGTTTTGAAGAGCTGAATTTTGAAAATACAGTCCATTAGAGTTTAGTATATTAAGTTGTATTCTGATTAGAATTAGATTTGGTAAGATTAGATAAGGTAATATTTTCAAGGTTACTTCTTGAAGAATTCAACTATATTACCTTAGATTACCATTTATTTTAGGTATTTTAGTTAGATATAGTTTTAGCTTCTTAAAGCTGCCATAAGTCGATTCAGTTTCCATTTGTGATTAGGGTTTGAGGCAAGATTGTAACCCTATAAAAAGGGAGGCCTTATGGACGAAAATTAGAACCTTTCATCAATCAAATATACAACCGTTTGAGTTCATACTCTTTGCTTGTGAGCTATTCCATTGTTGCTTAACCCCGAGGGCTAGTTAAGTATCAATAAACCTTGTAATCTGATCCTGAGGGCTAGTTAGAGAGCAAGTCGAAGTTAGGCGTACCCCGAGGGCTAGTCTTCTGAATTTTGTGTGAGATAGTGCGGGTTTACAGATCCCTTCACTAGATCAAAGATATTAATTTCGCAAATCATGAGTCTTCGCAAGGAGATTCATATCAGTTGGTATCAGAGCAAAGCAAAAGATCTACTGATTCTGAAAAAAAATTAAAAAGGAGGGGTTTAGAGTTTTGCATTAATTTATTTTCGAATTTTTATATATATATACTCTTTCGTGTCATGTTTTAACTGTGTTTGTTTGATCTTTCTTACAAGGAGGATTGAATCTAGAGTCGAAAGACGTTGAAGGGTCTGAGAGTTAGAATACTTCGGTATTACTATCCGCCTTCACCTTCATCAAACGAGTCAGGAGGACGTCGAAGGGTCTGAGCATTAACAAGTATTATCCGCCTTCACCTCCTGGTCAGTTTCGTAGTTTTAAGTAGCTTAAACAGTTTACGTGCTTGTGATATTTTCGTCCACTCTTCTGAAAATTATTGCATTCTCATAATCCTATTTGTTTTCTTTATCGTTCTTTGATTCCGTAATCTAGAATTGTTCTTTGATTACACCTTATTAAAAAAAAAGAGTCTTGTGTCATTTTCCATATATATAGTGTCATATTCTTGATCCTTACGATCTTGAATACCTCGAAGTTCATTGGAATCAAGAGGAAGTTGTCGTAGTTTTCTTATTCCAAGTTTTGTATAGGCGATTCTTTTTCCAAAACTTTTCAAAAATTTTTAAAAAAAAGGTAGCAGATTTTGGGATTCAAAATCGGAATTTAGGATTTGAAATCTGAAATTTGGGGCAGATTTGCAATTTTCAAAAGTTTGGGGGTAGATTTGTAATTTCCAAATATTTTGGTAATTGTGACCGAAAATTTTTCTTGGGGAATAAATTCTGGTTTTGAGTTTTATAGTACAAAAAAATGAAAAAAAAATGAATTGTGGCTGAAAAAAAAATGAAAGAAAAAGGAATCCGGTTTGAAAAAGGAAAAAAAAAGTCAAAATCCTAATCGGAAGAGAAATAAAAGCCACTTGACAGAGGGATTTTGATCTGAATTTTTGACTTGGGGGACAAGTAAGTCATTAAAATCCTTTACCAAAAGGGATTTGGATTTGATTTCCTATTCCAATTTGTTTTCGGAAAAGTTTCTTGAATTTTCGGAACCTATTTGCCGCCTGTATAAAGTAATCTTGTTTTGGTCATAATTCATTCAATACAGCTCCGATTCATGCCATTCAAATTAAGTTTTGTTCCTTATTCTTTGTAGAATTTTGAATTCCAGATCGTAGAGCCAAATTTTTAGTTTATATATTTTTAAATTTCGAAATAAGTTCTGCAGTACTCATCTCCATAGTTTGCTTTGAATTGCGGTGAATTGATCAATTGCCTTCACATTAGCCTTCGCCTTGTGAGTTGTGAGTGTTATAAACTTGGTGAGTGACCTTACTAAACAAAGGGGAAGGGGGGACATTTATTCCTGATGGTTTGTTTCTTCTTAGCAGGGATGGCGGACGATCCATTCGTCCCGCCATTTGTTGCCAATCCCAACAATAAACCTAAAATGAATTCCATGAATGTCATAAATGTCATAATGAGCGAGGTTCAGACATTTTCTAGGAAAGTAGATGAGTTATCAAATCCAACGACACCTCGTTCTGCAAGACAAGTTGAATCTGTTTGTGACATCAAAGGTTTAAAGTATGATATTCCTAGATTTGATGGTCGATGCAATCCTTTGAAATACTTGGATTGGGAGAGGCGGATCGAGAACCTATTTGATCTTAATAACTACCGTGAGAAAGAGACGATCAAGGTAGCAGAGTATTCTTTTACCCATTATGCCACAAAGTGGTGGGAGAATTTGAAAGAATCAAGATATCTTGCAGGAAAGAAACCTATCTCCACCTGGGCGAGATTGAGGACCAAGCTTCGATTACATCATGTTCCACGAATATATTTGATGGAGCAAAATTAGTATCTCAGAACTATGAAGCAAGGAAACCGCAGTGTAGATGAATACTGGCAAGATCTTGAATCAACTATGAGAAGAGTTGGCATGAGAGAAAATGATGACTTTATAAAGAATCAGTTTATTGAAGGTTTAAGAGAAAATCTGTAAGTTCCGGTTAAGCTCTAGTGTTATGTTTCCATGCAAGATTTATTGTTCAACGCCAAGTTGGTTGAGTCAACATTAGGGCCCACTGGAAACTCTAATTTCAGCTATGACAGTCAAAGGCAATTCTCTGATTTCAGAAGCCCAAATTCGACTAGGGGTTGTAGCAATTTGAACTTGGGTGGCCGAGGAAACCTTAATTCAACCAAAACCAACTCAAATCCACAATTGGAACCCACTGATTAAAGAATGATCGCAACCAATCAGTCTCTTAGCCAAGATACAGGTAAATTAATTTCTACTTTGTCAGATACAGTTTCTTCTAACACTCCTACATGTTTTCATTGTAATGAACGAGGACATGTTCACAATAACTATCCCCATGAACGAAGTATAACAACAATAGAGGAGGAAGAAGATGATGATATGCCTGCACTGTATGACACCGAAGAAGAACAAATAGATGATGAAATCATCATTGTTGACAGAGGTGAGAAAGGTCCTGAAACACAAGAATTTTTTAGGCGTATTCCACAGATGTTGCGGAAATTACTCCCCCACAAGGAGCAAGTAATTGCGACCAAAATTGTTTCAATTACACCAAAAAGACAGTAAACGTCGCCAAAGACAAGTTCCAGGTCTATCCTAAGGTAGGTAAGACAGGTAAGTTGCAGAATGATTATGAAAAGTCGCATAAATTCTTGACTTCACATCTTAGTCCTTTACTTTCTATTTATATGATGAGGCATGAACTATCTACTGACTCTGATAAATCGTTTTATGCTTCAATAAGAGATGTGAATCGATCTTTGACTAATCATTCTTTTGTTCTTATAATGTCCTTTAAAGAAAGTTACTTTTCCAAAGAAGATATTCCTGTAAATATGCTTTCATGGTTTGTTAAGTTGTTACAGGAATTCAAGGATGTCTTTATAAGTTATATGCTTCCCGTTTCGAGGACGAAACTTTTTGATCCGGGAGGGAATGATACGAATATCAAATGCTTTGATGTGATTTAAATTCTTTGATGGATCAAATTTATGATGAAGAATTGAAGGAGTCACCACCGACATCTTGGATTCATTATTCAAGATTGTCGACGAACTGAAGACATCATGAAGAACACTATACTCTTTTTTCCCACTGGGTTTTTAATGAGGTAGTGAGATCACTGTAAAATAATGTCATTTTGAGTTTATTGGACTGATAGCTCAGCCATGTGGGCTTTGAAGAGCTGAACTTTGAAAATACAATCCATTCGAGTTGAGTATATTCAGTTTTATTCTGATTAGAATTAGATTTGGTAAGATTAGATAAGGTAATATTTTCAAGGTTACTTCTTGAAGAATTCAACTATATTACCTTAGATTACCATTTATTTTAGGTATTTTAGTTAGATATGGTTTTAGCTTCTTAAAGCTTCCATAAGTCGATTCAGTTTCCATTTGTGATTAGGGTTTGAGGCAAGATGTGACCCTATAAAAAGGGAGGCCTTATGGACGAAAATTAGAACCTTTCATCAATCAAATATACAACCGTTTGAGTTCATACTCTTTGCTTGCGAGCTATTCCATTGTTGCTTAACCCCGAGGGCTAGTTAAGTATCAATAAACCTTGTAATCTGATCCTGAGGGCTAGTTAGAGAGCAAGTCGAAGTTAGGCGTACCCCGAGGGCTGGACTCCTGAATTTCGTGTGAGATAGTGCGGGTTTGCAGATCCTTTCACTAGATCAAAGATATTAATTCCACAAATTATGAGTCTTCGCAAGGAGATTCATATCATATGATCTCCCGCATGACCTGGACATTAAATCCATGCTCTTATAATTCCAATAGCACTCCAACAGGCTATTAATGCTACTTTTGGGTTCATCAACCTGCAACTTTGAGGTTCCAATTACCAGAATGCAGATTATCACATTCATTCATGATCCGCTTAAGGACCTATATCTAGATTGCATGACAAAACACCATGCCAAAAGCGCTCACGTGACAACAATCCATGTCTAAATCCAGTTCAGTTAATCTCTGAAAGCTAGTTGACAATGTGATTGTAGCAAAGCTAAGAGCCAACACATCGTCCTTCATTAGTTTCAGATGTTTAACATAGTTCATACATTGGACTATCTTCATAGTCGAATACAACTGACCATTAGCATGTGCAAAAATCCAAATCACCATACTAGTTAGCCATGCTGGTCAAAATAAGAGTCATCGAAATCAACGAAGTTATCCTGCTCACAGAGATATCCCTACACAGAAAATTGTTCAAAATGAGGTGCTCTAGGTTTGGTGCATCGATTTCAAGCTTCCCGACCTTCCCGATAAAAAAATTGGCATATGGAAAAACAAAATTGAAAAACAAAATGAAATATAAAACTACTTAATAAAAGAAATTTCCCCAAAACTCAGTAAAATTCCGTGTTTGTTATTACCTTTCCTTTTATCATGCGATTCTTTTTGTACGATAATTGAAAATTAGACAAGGTATTTGAACATGAGCTTCTAGTCTTCCATGAAAATATGCAAGTTGTCGAGTATGACCTAGGATTACTTAAAGAACATTTGATTTGGTTAATGAAATAAACATTAACCATGTATACTCTACCTAATATAGAGAAGCAATATAGATAGTCAAGTTATGTCAAAATCCATCAACACAAACCATTCGTTGAATTTTTAATTTGCATTTCTTCAAGGTGCCAGAAGTCCTTCCGAAAATTGGTGGTATATCATGATCGTGATTCTCTCTTAATTTCCTCTTAGATATCTTACAAAAAACATGACTGCCGAATAGGTCTCAACACGTAGAATGATCGGTTAAACTATAGCACGCATATCCATGGATCTTTACTTAATCTATTAAAAAGGCCGTTGGATTTACTACTTAACAATATAATTGCAAATAGATAGTTCTTCGATAATTGTACAAAACCACTAATAAGTTTAAATAATTTTTCTAGGTCTATTACGTACTCCAAAAAAGAGTATAAACAAGGTAGATGGAGAACCAATTATATTATCTTCAAATTACACATGAAACCAATTATTAATATTTTTATTAATAAAGGTAGGAATTGTTTTTGTAAAATTCGGGTGTATTTCGTGCTATATTAGAACGTTGTACTTGATATCCGCACAGTACTGTGTGCGTCACATAACAAATATTTTCAAGTTTTTTATGGTAACCTACGAATATGAAATTGATTTATTTCGAAAGGATGGTTGTAATTTTTAAATTTGATCGATTATTTTTTATCAAAAAAAACAAACTTTTTGAAATTGTGTTTTTGGAACAATTTAATTTATTACATATAATATTTAACAAATATTTTTATGACTTCTACTAATACTTTTTGTTAAAAATTGTTCAGCAAATAAAAATTGTAACTAAAATTAATTGAGTGCACCCCTGTGCATGATTAATGTCCATTTCATGTTGGTTAAAGTTGTAATCTTGGTAACATGAATATGGATGATTATGATCATGGAATGTTCATGTTAATCATTAGGTCTCTTTTTTGTTGAAAATTTGCATTTGTTGTTAGTTTCCTTTAAACATTTCATTTTCTTTCGTGCTATACTAGCACATCAGACACGAGGTCCACACAGTAGCAAATATTTGCATGTAGCCAAATACGGTGTGGATTTAATGAATTTCGGTCACTAAAATCAACACATACCATGTATTCTCTTCCTAACACAGAGGAGAAAAATTTATAATCAAGACGAACCAGCTATGCAATCCGCATGACCTGGATGTTGAATGCATGATCTTCCAATCAATCGAGGATTCACTAGGGCGCAGTGTGAGTTTACTAACTTCACACAATTTCATGCCCATGTTAAAGCCAAGTTTTAGTACAACTGAACTTTACTTTCAAACTACTCAAATCAAACTTGAGTGTCTTTATGCTCGAAACACATTCAAGTCTATTGCTCGACTCAAGTTTGAGTGCATTGCTAGACTCAATTTCGAGTTTACCCTTTTGGTTCGAGTTAAAGTCCTCCCGACTTGATCAACCTGATTCAAATCTCTCGTGGCGACTTTTTCACTTCAAGTACCTATCAAAATTCATATCGTCGTTGAATTTTTAGGTTTTCGTCTACCCCCCACATTGGGCTGGTTTTATTAAACATCCTCACATGTGTTAAGTTTCTCAAAACCTCGTGTCTTGGGGTTCCTAGACCAAATGTCTTAGGATTCCTCATCTCAGAATTCTAAGGCTTTCCAACCAAAAATCTAGAGAATTGACCAAATGTCTTGGGATTCCATATCTCATGATTCTTAGATTTTTTCAACCATAAATCAAGAGATTTGACCAAAAGTCTCGGGATTCCCATTCTCAGGATTCTTAGTTGTCTCAACCAAATTCTTGAGATTTTCCCCTCAATTCGTTGATTACAAATAATTAAAGGTTTTTAGCATAGTCATGATAACTCGTGCTTTAGGGTTTATACCTTGGTTCACAAGAACCAATACCCTAGACATAGTCGTAAACTAATGTCTTCATATTCACATTTTTCAGGTCATATAAAATAACCAGAATATGTTGAACTTCGAGCCCATATGCTCTATCTGTGCAATCTAACAATTGTCACTCGTGAGCCATATGCTCGTAAACGATCAATCAAGATAGCCAATTATTGGGAAAAGCCTTGTCAAACCTTTCATTTGCATAAAAAGGGCACTTTCCCAAACAATTAATACAATCATAGCATATAAAAGCATAACCCAATTTTAGACACAACATAGATCTAAAATTTTGTATATGCAGCTAAATCAAGTCCCTAAATGAACGAGAACACATCATGGATCAAATAACCCAATGCCACATACTTCATTCATGCACGAATATATTTCACTCTTGCCGAGAGATGTCATGTTTAAGTGCAAATGAAGTTTACCAATTTTTCGCATGCGATTCTCAGACCAAGTATATAAAAGGCAAGAATCACTAGCAGCACATCCTCACACAAATATGGTTTAAAATCTTTAACCAACATGAGCAGCCCACACAACCAAATTATTATACCATGCAATGGGTATTTCTAAATTTGACCAAATATTTAAGCAAATACTCTAACATTTCAAGGGCTAAGGAAATTTAACATGTCTCATAATTTCCAAACATATGTACTACTTTAATGTAATTGAATAATAATGTCTGATCTCATATTCTAAGCTCATGGCATATTTTTTTTTTCCAAATTTAATCCAATCTTTCATGCAAAGAATCAAATATGATTTCTTACCATACCAACATTTAATCTCATAAGCATAAATATCATGGAATTAACATATTTCCATAATTACGCCATACATGCTCAACTCATTTTCCCACATAATTAAGGGATTAATATAACCAAATCCATTTACTATCAAATTCGATAGCCTTAGTGTACTGGACATATATGTGCACATATTATTCACACAACTCTCTTTGTAACAAAATCATGTTCACGTCCAGATTCACGCAAATGGTTATCAAATATAATTCAAGCAATATATGTATATGTAGCATATGCCATGATTCACTTTAATTAACGTGTATACGTATCATAGTTTGCAAAACCGTGGTTACACTCTTGATTCTTTCATGTTGCCAAGCAAATCCTGCCGTATCTCCATGCCTAGTTTCCCTTCCATAAGAGATATACAACCGTGTATACTCGGATTCACCAATGCGTACATACAAAAGATTTCCATCGTTAAATATATGTACAAATCTCAAATATCGTAGTATAATATTTTAAATAATTATACATAACAAATTGCTCAATATGATTTTGTTGTAAATAACCAAAACCATTATCATGCATAATTTTGCAAACATACGATTTCCATAAAGCATGCAATCCCATGTGATTTGCGCAGAATTACAAATCATATGCATATTTTCGATAAATATGGCATGCAGATGGTATGCCGATTAATGAATATATCAGGCAAGTCAAGCAAGTAATATATGCATTATTACCTTACATAAATATTCTGCAAGTAATAGATGCATACCATATTTATGGAAGCATTATTACCGCATGATTATTTTGACTACATCATGATTCTTCACGCATGCATCTTTTGACCAAATCAATATAAATCAAAAAATATCATTCGTTTCAAGACTGTTGGACATATATTGATTATATCATACGGAAAATCAAATAACAAAATTGAACGAGCAATTAATATATGCAAGAATAATAGACTTTTATTAATTATTCAAGCATACAATCGAAAAGCTTAAATTATAAATAATCAAAACATAAATCATGTTTCAAGTAATGATGGAGTCACGAGTAACACTCGCTGCCCTTGAAACGAATGAGTCCCGTCGTGGACATCGTTCCCTAGGATAAAACCATCGAAGGTAACAATTAACACGTAAGAGTTACCTCGGATTCACGCAAGGCCCGAAGGACTATCACCTCGACAGAGCATCAACTGGAAACTTCGAGAAAGACAGAAAGAAGACTCAAGTTTAGACTATGGAGGGAATTGAGAAATGGTGTGTATTTTCTGACTGGCTTAGAGGCTCTATTTGTACTGCTCTAAGAGACCCTAATCATGGAAACATGATATTCTGATTTTCTGTAATTAGAGAAGAATAATCTCCAATTACCAACTCACCAAATCCGAGACATTCCATATATACTCGAATCAAATCTGCTGGAAAAGGAAGAAATATTTGCACACATATTCTTCATCGTATTAAACATGGTAAACCGCATATTTATTTAAGACAAGATAAGAACAAAATATGGAAGTATTTTGTTCTTATCTCTTAAGAATTACACACAAGCAATTCCATATATACTATGCGGTTGGGCCTTCCAGAGACTTCCATGCGGTCCATACGCATTTTGGACAGTCCAGAGAAAATTACCTGGGCCAATTTTTGCCCATTTTTTCCTCTTTCAAGAGTGATATTTAAAACATTCATATCTCATTCACCCTTGATCCGTTTTGAGAGTTTAAATAGTCGATTTTATAGTACTCGCGGAGGAGAACCCAAAAATGACATCCATTGACCCAAAATCCATTCGGGTCCCACTCTAAACGAAGCCCAAAAAGTTGATGAATTTTAACCTTTTAACCATCATTTTCCAACAATCCCCCACATGAATAGATATTGATGTAGGAATCAGAACAATCACTTTAGACACAGAGTTTGACTTGGTGATAGATTCATTTCGATGGCATAAATGCTGCATAGGATAAGTAGGTGTCAACCTTTGAACTTTCCCTTGAGAGAGTACACTTAGCCCACTGGTTAGAAAGTAGACGCGATGTCCTTGAACTTCCCCTACCGCTTGTGTGAACGAAAATGCACTTCCCACAGACATCTTTCCTAGCCCTTGCGCTTTCCTCGGTTGTGTCCATTAATCAGGCCATGGCACACGCCTAGTTCTGTAAGGTTTCTAAGGAATTGCGTCCCAAAAGCAACCACACTTCTCGCTTACATAGGTGATTCTTGGTGTAAGAGTAGTTCCGTAAAATATTGAGCTCTTTCGAGTACTACATACTCGATGTCTTGAATCATTAAAAGCAATTTAATGCTTAACCTCTATTCACATCACTGTTTCTTCATCATAGGAATAAGACAGGAGGTATGAAACCCCCACAGTGATCGCGATGGGTCTTTGCAGTTTAGTTGTCCCTTTGAACCTAGATCTTGGGATCTCCAGTCACATAGGTTGGGTGTCCACGTACGTAACCCACCATTTATTGGACTTAGTCATATTCCTTTCGATGAGTTCTCAACTAACTCTCGATTCAATTTCTTCGTCAAGAAATCGATTGAATCCTTTCGTCAAAGAATAACAACTCTTATCATATTGACCTTACGTAGTCAACTTCGGTAATTATCGTAGAGAGTAGTCATCCAATGGTAAAGTTTCTTTGTCGAGACACACCATCATCGATATGGCTTTAAGCTACAAGCTTTACGCTACACCAATACGCATAAAAGTGCTTTGGTCATCCTAGGGTATATATTTCCTACTTTTTTGTCCAACACGATGGACTTAGATTCCTCTATGAATCTAGCAAGAGAGAACCATTTCTCTACACAACTCAAGCCATATCCACAAGTCTCACACACAGCTAGTTTCCACTAATCTTTTCTAGATTACCCGTGTATCATCTTACTATCCATTGTAAGAATTGTCTAATGTGCACTTTAATAAGTACAACAGACTATCAATGACTCTTGAGTTCTCTTCTTAAGAGACACATCACCTTTACAAAAAGGTAACTCATAATGTTTAGAGTCATTCCATTGAATACGACATATCTCCTAGAGACTCAATCATCGTATCAATTTTACTATCAATGAGAAAACCATCAATTCAAAGACATAAATGACATGATTATTTTTCGTGTCCCTTAGCATATCTGCCTTCATCAAACTCATTGATTCAATAACACTGGATAAACAACAATTAGTTTGGTCACATGATGGGTCATTTAGGAGCATTGAGCTTTTCATTTTTGCTCTATTCAGATTTTAATATCTAAGTCTCCAAATAACCATTTAGGTCCATTAGATGTACTTCTAGCTTTCATAAAACCTTGATAGCAAGTACCATCACCCTTGGACTCATTCTCACGTCTAGAGAACGCCCATCAAGTACACAAATATACTTACTAATTGTTCAAATCTACTAGTACTCTAGTGATTTGCACTCATGGTAGATCAATCTCTCTATTGATCACCACTTTCCACAAAAATTATTTCATGGAATCTCGTTTCCTCGTGGGTTTATCCCTGATCCTTAATGATTTCATCTATTGACTCTTAAGTCCATTTAAGATAAATCAGGATCTTTAACAGAAACTTCCACAAAATACATTTTCCATCAAGATATATTTCTAGTTTCTGTATAATATTTCTTGTGAATTTCAAGAAATTGATAGCACTTCAACATTGTGCATATCTAGTAAAGATACTGTTTAAGTATTCCTTTTACTATATCCGCAATAAGCCAACCCACACATTCGAAAGAACTTTTAGGATGGCTCTATGAGGAGCTTTATTTTCCTCCTTCTTGGGGTATCTTATTTAAAAGATCGCCAGCCAACTTAAAGGCTCCCCCATAACGCTTGATCATTTCTAGCAATTTCCTTCAATCACCAAATGACCTTGCAAATGTCTACATTGTGAATCACATTCCCCAAAGGATTCTATGTATTCACATCATGGTCACAGATAACCTCATATGTTTTATGTGCATCACGTAAGTGGTTCGTTAATATACAAACCCAACTTACTAAAAGTCTGTGTGTTCAATAATGAATCAAACACTAGGTTCTTACCCATGAAATTTCTTTTAGGGCTAGATCCTTTCAACAATCAAAACACCTTCATGTATTGATCTTTTATCGTGAAAGTCTCTCTTATTCCTTCAACTCCCTTGGAATTAGAGATAACTAAACTTTTCGATCTCAATTAATCGTTCTTCCTCACATGACCAATACCACAACCGATGTAGTATCAATCAATCGAGGATTCACTAGGGCGCAGTGTGAGTTTACTAACTTCACACAATTTCATGCCCATGTTAAAGCCAAGTTTTAGTACAACTGAACTTTACTTTCAAACTACTCAAATCAAACTTGAGTGTCTTTATGCTCGAAACACATTCAAGTCTATTGCTCGACTCAAGTTTGAGTGCATTGCTAGACTCAATTTCGAGTTTACCCTTTTGGTTCGAGTTAAAGTCCTCCCGACTTGATCAACTTGATTCAAATCTCTCGTGGCGACTTTTTCACTTCAAGTACCTATCAAAATTCATATCGTCGTTGAATTTTTAGGTTTTCGTCTACCCCCCACATTGGGCTGGTTTTATTAAACATCCTCACATGTGTTAAGTTTCTCAAAACCTCGTGTCTTGGGGTTCCTAGACCAAATGTCTTAGGATTCCTCATCTCAGAATTCTAAGGCTTTCCAACCAAAAATCTAGAGAATTGACCAAATGTCTTGGGATTCCATATCTCATGATTCTTAGATTTTTTCAACCATAAATCAAGAGATTTGACCAAAAGTCTTGGGATTCCCATTCTCAGGATTCTTAGTTGTCTCAACCAAATTCTTGAGATTTTCCCCTCAATTCGTTGATTACAAATAATTAAAGGTTTTTAGCATAGTCATGATAACTCGTGCTTTAGGGTTTATACCTTGGTTCACAAGAACCAATACCCTAGACATAGTCGTAAACTAATGTCTTCATATTCACATTTTTCAGGTCATATAAAATAACCAGAATATGTTGAACTTCGAGCCCATATGCTCTATCTGTGCAATCTAACAATTGTCACTCGTGAGCCATATGCTCGTAAACGATCAATCAAGATAGCCAATTATTGGGAAAAGCCTTGTCAAACCTTTCATTTGCATAAAAAGGGCACTTTCCCAAACAATTAATACAATCATAGCATATAAAAGCATAACCCAATTTTAGACACAACATAGATCTAAAATTTTGTATATGCAGCTAAATCAAGTCCCTAAATGAACGAGAACACATCATGGATCAAATAACCCAATGCCACATACTTCATTCATGCACGAATATATTTCACTCTTGCCGAGAGATGTCATGTTTAAGTGCAAATGAAGTTTACCAATTTTTCGCATGCGATTCTCAGACCAAGTATATAAAAGGCAAGAATCACTAGCAGCACATTCTCACACAAATATGGTTTAAAATCTTTAACCAACATGAGCAGCCCACACAACCAAATTATTATACCATGCAATGGGTATTTCTAAATTTGACCAAATATTTAAGCAAATACTCTAACATTTCAAGGGCTAAGGAAATTTAACATGTCTCATAATTTCCAAACATATGTACTGCTTTAATGTAATTGAATAATAATGTCTGATCTCATATTCTAAGCTCATGGCATTTTTTTTTTCCAAATTTAATCCAATCTTTCATGCAAAGAATCAAATATGATTTCTTACCATACCAACATTTAATCTCATAAGCATGAATATCATGGAATTAACATATTTCCATAATTACGCCATACATGCTCAACTCATTTTCCCACATAATTAAGGGATTAATATAACCAAATCCATTTACTATCAAATTCGATAGCCTTAGTGTACTGGACATATATGTGCACATATTATTCACACAACTCTCTTTGTAACAAAATCATGTTCACGTCCAGATTCACGCAAATGGTTATCAAATATAATTCAAGCAATATATGTATATATAGCATATGCCATGATTCACTTTAATTAACGTGTATACGTATCATAGTTTGCAAAACCGTGGTTACACTCTTGATTCTTTCATGTTGCCAAGCAAATCCTGCCGTATCTCCATGCCTAGTTTCCCTTCCATAAGAGATATACAACCGTGTATACTCGGATTCACCAATGCGTACATACAAAAGATTTCCATCGTTAAATATATGTACAAATCTCAAATATCGTAGTATAATATTTTAAATAATTATACATAACAAATTGCTCAATATGATTTTGTTGTAAATAACCAAAACCATTATCATGCATAATTTTGCAAACATACGATTTCCATAAAGCATGCAATCCCATGTGATTTGCGCAGAATTACAAATCATATGCATATTTTCGATAAATATGGCATGCAGATGGTATGCCGATTAATGAATATATCAGGCAAGTCAAGCAAGTAATATATGCATTATTACCTTACATAAATATTCTGCAAGTAATAGATGCATACCATATTTATGGAAGCATTATTACCGCATGATTATTTTGACTACATCATGATTCTTCACGCATGCATCTTTTGACCAAATCAATATAAATCAAAAAATATCATTCGTTTCAAGACTGTTGGACATATATTGATTATATCATACGGAAAATCAAATAACAAAATTGAACGAGCAATTAATATATGCAAGAATAATAGACTTTTATTAATTATTCAAGCATACAATCGAAAAGCTTAAATTATAAATAATCAAAGCATAAATCATGTTTCAAGTAATGATGGAGTCACGAGTAACACTCGCTGCCCTTGAAACGAATGAGTCCCGTCGTGGACATCGTTCCCTAGGATAAAACCATCGAAGGTAACAATTAACACGTAAGAGTTACCTCGGATTCACGCAAGGCCCGAAGGACTATCACCTCGACAGAGCATCAACTGGAAACTTCGAGAAAGACAGAAAGAAGACTCAAGTTTAGACTATGGAGGGAATTGAGAAATGGTGTGTATTTTCTGACTGACTTAGAGGCTCTATTTGTACTGCTCTAAGAGACCCTAATCATGGAAACATGATATTCTGATTTTCTGTAATTAGAGAAGAATAATCTCCAATTACCAACTCACCAAATCCGAGACATTCCATATATACTCGAATCAAATCTGCTGGAAAAGGAAGAAATATTTGCACACATATTCTTCATCGTATTAAACATGGTAAACCGCATATTTATTTAAGACAAGATAAGAACAAAATATGGAAGTATTTTGTTCTTATCTCTTAAGAATTACACACAAGCAATTCCATATATACTATGCGGTTGGGCCTTCCAGAGACTTCCATGCGGTCCATACGCATTTTGGACAGTCCAGAGAAAATTACCTGGGCCAATTTTTGCCCATTTTTTCCTCTTTCAAGAGTGATATTTAAAACATTCATATCTCATTCACCCTTGATCCGTTTTGAGAGTTTAAATAGTCGATTTTATAGTACTTGCGGAGGAGAACCCAAAAATGACATCCATTGACCCAAAATCCATTCGGGTCCCACTCTAAACGAAACCCAAAAAGTTGACAAATTTCAACCTTTTAACCATCATTTTCCAACATTACTAATTATTTTTAATAATAAAGGTAGGAAAAATGTTTGTAACATTCAGGTGTATTTCGTTCTATCCTAGTGCATTGTTCTTGATATCTGCATAGTAGTGTGTGCCTCACGTAAAAAACATTTTAAAGCTTTTATGGTACCCACGAATATGAAGTTGATTCATTTCGAAAGGATGGTTGTAAATTTTAAATTAGACTATTTTTTTTATCATAATAGCAAACATCTTGAAATTATGTTTTTTGAACATTTTACTTTATTACATATAATATTTAACAAACATTTTTACCGCTTTTACTAATATTTTTAGTTAAAAATTGTTCTGCATATAAAATAATACTCCCTCCGGCCATTTCATGTTCCACACTTTGACTTTGATAGTTGACTTGAAAAATGTTCGGTCCTTAATATCTTTCCTTAAGGATAATTAAAACGTGTGAAGAGTTGATATTTTGAAAATGTACATTATAACGAATCTAATAAGGTATCATACAATAGTGTTTATATTTGTATACTAATTCAATTTTGTGGTAAAAGTTAAGAAATTTTTACTAAATGAATAGTTAAATTGCAGATTGAAATGTGATAGGGTAACTAAAATCAAATGAGTGCATCGCTGTGCATGTTTAATGTCCATTTAATGTTTTTTAAAGTTGTAATCTTGGTAGCCTGAATGTCGATGGTTATGACTATGGAATTTTTTTTATTGTAAAATATGGATGCGTGTTTTTATTGATAGTACACAGGTGTTATATAAAGGAATCATATGGAGAAGTATAAATGGAAAATGTTCTAACTACGGTACAAGATAATACATAGAATATGATAAAATATCTCCTTAACACTCCTCCTCAAGTTGGAGCATGTGGATCACGAATGCCCAACTTGCCAAGAAGAGTCTGAAACTACTGTCGTTCAAGAGCTTTAGTAAATAAATCCCCAGGTTGACTGTAAGTGCGAATATAATGAGTAGCAACTTCTCTAGACTGTACCAAATCAAAAATAAAATGACAGTTAATCTCAATGTGCTTCGTCCTCTCATGAAACGCAGGATTGGCTGCAATATGGAGAGCTGCTTGACTGTTACAATATAAACGCATTGGAGAAGAATGACCAACTCCCAAATCGCGAAGAAGGGACTTAAGCCATATCAACTCATAACAAACAACAGCCATGGCCCGATACTCAGCTTCAGTAGAAGAACGAGAAACAGTCAGTTGTTTCTTTGTCTTCCATGAAATAGGTGATTCACCAAGCATTACAAAATATCTAGTCAAGGAACGATGCGTAATTGGACAAGCAGCCCAATAAGAGTCACCAAAAGTAGATAGTTGAAGAGAACTTATAGCAGAAAGAAATAAACCTTGACTGGGATGAATCTTCAAGTAGTGCAGGACGCGAAGGGATGCATGTCAATGGGTGACATGCGGCTTCTCCATAAACTGCACCAAATTATAGACCAAATAACAGATTTCCAGACGAGTAATAGTAAGATAAATGAGCTTCCCAATTAGACGGCGTTATTGCACAGGATCAAGATAGAAGGGACAGGTCGAGCACTCCAAATTGTGTTGTTGTTCCATTGGAAAATCCGTAGGCTTTGCAGCTAGCAATCCGGCATCATGTAAAATGTCAAGGGTATATTTCCATAGGGAAAAAAACATACCGTCAGGTCTCCTAGCAATCTCAATACCCAGAAAATACTTTGGAGCACCAAGATCCTTCATGTGAAAGCAAGAGCTGAGATACTTCTTAAACTCAATCATCAGGGCCAAGGACGAACCAGCAATAATCAAATCATCCACATAAACCAAGACATGCAGGGTAACACCCTTGCGCAAATAAGTGAACAAAGAGTAATATGCCTTACTCTGAACGAACCCAAAAGTGCGTAGGGCAGTAGCAAGTTCCGCAAACCAGTTGCGCAGAGCATGACGAAGACCATAAAGAGATTTTCAAAGCTTGCAAACCAAACCCAGTGCAGGAATGGTATAACCAGGCGAAGGACGCATATAGACTTCCTCATCCAAATCACCATGTAAGGAGGCATTGTGAACATCCATTTGATAAATATCCCAATTTCAAATTGCAGCAACAGGCAAGAATAATCGGACATAGCTCATCTTGGCGACAGGAGCAAAAGTCTCAGTAAAATCAGTTGCTTCAATCTGTCAATTTCTAAGAGCAATGAGGCGATCTTTATAATGCTCAATAGAACCATCTGACTTGAACTTGGTCTGAAACACCCATTTGCGCCCAATGTCATGTTTGTCAGCAGGAAGATAAGATAGGACCCAGGTATTGTTCTGCTCAAGAGCCTCGGAATAAGTAACAGGGTCTGAGCTATCAGTCACTGCAGCCAAAAATACAGATGCAAAATCAAAAAATTATGATAAGTAAGATGATCAGCTATAGGGTAACGAGTACCTAAGGACAGATCAGGCAGAGTAGAGAGAGCAGCAGAGGGGATTTATTTCTTGAGTAGAAGTGCAGACATAATATTACGGTTTAAATAGAGCACGAAATATGTGAATACTCGACGATCGAAGAGATGGCGGAGACACAGAATAAGAGGAAGCAGACTCTGGAGCTAAGAGCAGCTCAGACGGCAGAGCAAGGTGGTCTGATGGAGATTCGGACAGGCTCAGCCGCAGCACCGGAGTTGCTGGTGGTGGAGAGGGGCAGGCCGACGTGACTCTCGGCTGCAGCTGGTAGGAGGCTGGTGATGTCGCTAACGGTTGGTCGGTGAAGACCGGTGACATTGTCGGAGGCGGAGGAGCAGTCATCCGTGCGACCGACATGAGAGGGACCTACGGCAAGTTGACCGAGGCTGGGGATAGAGCCGACTAGAAGTTAACGGTAGGTGGTCGTGACTTCATTGGCTCTGGTGATGGGTGATTGAACGCTGGAGGATGAACTAGAGTGGCCCGTGGCTGCATCGTCTGAGGCGGCAGCGTAGCTAGCTCATCTGCAATAGGCGACATCACCAAATCCTTCGAAGGAGAAATGTCAGCAATCAGAGTAATAGGAAAGCAGTCTCCATATAACACAACATCTCGACTGTCAAACATAGTGCGAGACTCTAAGTCATAAACACGTCATGCTTTCTTGGTAAGATGATATCTAAGGAAAACACATTTGCGACTTCTGGATGCAAACTTATCATGCGGCTTTGGAAGATGGGACGCGAAGCACAAACAATCGAACACGTGGAGATGGTTGTTGTTAGGCGCGTAGCCATGAAGAGGCTGATAGGAGTGCGATTGATCAGATAGGCAGTAGTAAGAATGCATTCTCCCCAGAAGTCAATGGACAAATGGGCCTGAAATCGAAGAGCACGAGCCACGTTTAAGATGTGACGGTGTTTTCGTTCCACGCACCCATTTTGTTGCGGCGTGTAGACAGTGGATGTCTCAAACCAAATTCCTTTCTCATCAAAATAGCATCTGAGAGGAAGAACTTCAGTTCCATTGTCAGCTCTAACTCTTTGAACTGGCCGACGGAACTGTATCTGAGCAAGGGCAAGGAACTCCTTCATCTTGGCAGGTACTTCAGTCTTAGATACTAATAAATAAAGCCAAACAGCTTGAGAATAATCATTTGATATAGTCAAGGAGGAAAAAGTTCCACTAGAAGATTGTGAGCTATTAGGCCTGTGAACATTACAATGAATAAGTTCAAATAAATAACTAGCATTAAAGGTACTTAAGGAAAAGCTAGATCTAGACTGTTTTTCCCAATGACAAACGGAACAAGGAATAGTTTTATTCAAATGACTATGACTTAAAGTAATATCTGGTATAGAATACAACACTGAACTGGAAGGATGACTAAATCGCTGATGCCACAACGAAGGGGAACTGACGGCGGCAATAAAGGCGGGTGGTGGTGATTTCGACAACAATTTTTTGAGTCTGCGCAACCAATAAACCCCACCCCGCTGATCACCCATGCCAATCAGTGTCCTCGTGCTGATATCCTTTATGATACATAATTTTTCAGTAAGAAAAACTAATCATTTTAAGGCTTCAGTTAACTTAGTAAAAGACAATAGATTGCATCGCAATTCCGAAATAAAGAGAACATGAGTAATAAAATTATCTCCAAAATATAAGTTCCCATGATGAGAAGTAGTAGATATAGAGCCATCATGAAGAATAACATCAATATGATCAGCAGGTTTAATGTCATTTAGAATATTCTTGTCGTCAGTCATATGAAATGAAGCTCTGGTATCTAGAATACAAGGTAAAACAGACTAACCTAACGTTTTGTCAGAATTAGTCAACGTAGAGAAAATGTTAATAACCGAGTTCCGTTGCTCTTTGGACAAGGTGGGACAAAAAGTTGTCCGATCAGCATCGGAAAGAATGACACCGGCGTTGGCGTCAGTAGGAGTTACAGTGGTGATGACAGGGGCTGCTCCGGCGAACGGCGCAGCTGCTCGGGTGCTGGTTCGTTGGGGCTGAACTCTCTGAACAGATCCTTGTTGTCTCTGTTGTTCAAGCCATGCAGGATAACCATGAATTTTAAAAAAAGTAGAAGCATCATGACCCTTGCGGTTGCAGTGAGTACAGAGTAAAGATTTTCAATCAACAGCAGTGGCATGCGGCTCGGATCCCCGTGCGGCTGCGGGTGCCTTAGACGTGGGCTGAGGTCGACGTGCATCATAGGCCATATTGTCCGGGGCAGACTCACATGCATGAACAATATTCTTGTGACGCTCCTCCTGAATGGAAAGCGAGTGAACACGACCAATAGGAGGCACAGGATCAAGTGTCAGGATGTGAGATCTCAACAAATGGTACTCTTCATCCAAGCCTATGAGAAATTGATAAATGATGTCTTTCTCATGGGACTGCGCATCAATTTTAGCATAAGGGAAACACATGTCTGAGCAGGCAAGTAAGTATTCAAATCATCCCACAACTTCTTACAATTTTTATAATAAGCAGTAACAGATTGACCATTCTGGCGACAAGTATAAATGGCTACTCGTATTTCACACATGCATTGACCAGTGCCAATAGAGAAGCGCAGTTTAAGATCATCCCAAAGTTCCTTAACAGACGTACGATAAGTGACACCGGAAAAAATGGATAGACCAAGTGTCTGAACCACCCAACCAACAAGCATAGAATTCACACTTTTCCAGTCATTGTAAAAAAGGTTAGAGGGTGATGTCTTAACAACAGAACCATTAAGAATACCATTCTAATGTTTTTCAGAAAATGCATTAAACATGGATTCACTCCATTCATTATAATTATCACCATTAAAAATCTCAGGACAGATTCTCAAACCTGGATGATTTGACAGATAAACATAGTAGGGATGATTGGTAGGCAAAGCAATGAGAAGAGTCACCACATGACTGGCGTATGGCCTGTGCAGCGGCCATAGCTGCAGCATGTACGCCAGCCTCGAAGATAACAAAATCTTTAGCAGGAAAGCCCGAAGGATGCGGCGGCAGCGGCAAGGGATTCACCGGCGATGGAACAATGGGAATGACGTTGTCGGTGGTGATCAAATTGGCTCCAGCAGCAGCGTTGACAGGCAGTGGCAGCGCGTGGACTGGTGGTCCTGCGGCGGCGGCATCATTGGAAACAGATTAAGAGCAAGGTAAATATCTTCAATTTCAACATGATCAAGAGGATTCATGGTGACGTTGAGTCCATGCTCTTCTAATTCCAATAGCGTTTCCAATAGGTCGTTAATGCTGCTCTTGGGTTCATCAGCCTGTAACTTGGTGGTTCAATCTACCACAATGCACATTATCACATTCATTCATGAATAGCTTAAGGACCTGTAACCATATCACATGACAAAGCATCGCACCAAAAGTGCTCTTGTGATAGCAATCCCTGTCTGAATCTAGTTGAGTTAATATCTCAAAGCTAGTTAACAAGGGGATTGTAGCAAAGCTAAGAGCCAATATGGCATCCTTCTTGATTTTTAGATGTTCCATATAGTCCATACTCTGGACTAGCTTCACAGTCGAATTCTACCATCCATCAGCATGTGAAAAATATCCAAATAACCATACCAGCTAGCCATGCCTGTCAGAATAAGAGTAACTGAAATCAGTGAAGTCATCCGGCTCACAAAGATATCCCTACAACGAAATCATCCAAAATGAGGTGCTTATGTTTGGCCTTCCCGATAAAAAAATTGGCATACTGAGAAACCAAATTGAAAAACAAATCAGGTATAAATATATTTATTAAAACCAGTTTCCCCACAAATGTAAAAAAATGGCGTTTATTATGATCTTTCCTTTTACAATTTGATTCATTTTTGCACTATACTGGCACATTATACACAATGTTCGCACATGAGCTTCTACTCTTCCATAAAAATCGGCAAGTTGTCGAGTATAACCAAGGATTACTGAAACAACAATTTATTTTGGTCAATAAAATAAACACTAACCATGTATACTTTACCTAATATAGAGATGAAAATTTGATAATCAAGTTATGTATTTTTTTATTTTTTTTAAATTAAACCATCCTAAGATGGGAAAATTATATTAGGCCTTCCCAAGCCGTAAAATTACAAAACTGAAAAGTAAAGAAAGGGGGGAAGCCATTGGCTTAGTTAATATGTACATTTGTGAACCATAGGCTCATTGAAGCAACATTTGTTGCTTCCAAAATAAAAAAGAGTAGGCTAATTGTTAGAGGATTACAAAAACTCTTAGTTTAAATGGAGATCATCGAACTTATTTGTGGATCGAAAAGACGAAACACAGGTCAGTCAAAATCACCCCAACTAAACTAAGAAGCTCATCCCTTACAGAGCTAAACAGTCAAGAAGAAAGCTTCGAGATCGAAAACAAGTTCCATCTAGCAACTCATCAATATAGACAAGAACAGCCATCAATCATCTAGTAGCATCCCTGAAGCATCCAGCAAAATGAGCAGAACTAGCAAAGAAGGGCAAATGACCTGCAAACAGCAATGGTAATCAGTAGCATCCATTCAATTAACCATACGAATAGAAGGTGTACCTATTTGGTCCAATCTAATAAGATCCTGTATAGCATTGGATAAACTATGGAAACTAATCTGAGAGGAACCAGTCTTGGTTTTTAGGCAAGCTTCGGCCATAGAATCAGCTACCAAGTTAGCTTGCCTATGAACATGAGCTAGGTTGGTTAATTGGTTGATCTCATCCGCTAATGTGAACAATTGCCACGGTGCATTTAGAGGTTCCATACTACACTTAACAGCATTGAGACAATCAGATTCCAAGCAAATGGGAGGAGAAAAACCTGCAAATTTAACTAAGGCAAAACGAATAGCCTTGAGTTCTGCCTCTAGAGATGAACAGGCAGAGTTGAAATAAGCATGTGTAGCAATAAAACTACCCCTACTATCTCTAATGATCGCGCCAATTCCACTCCTGTTAGAAAGACTACACCAAGCAGCATCAACATTAATTTTATATCCCATGCTTGGCTTTGTCCAAGCAATTTTAAAAATTTTTGGTTTCGGAGATTGTTTGATCAGGGGGAGAAAAGAATGCTCTGCAATACCCAAGTCTATTTTTGAGGCAATAAAAACAGGTTTAGCAGTGAACATATAAAAGATTTGATCTCTTATGTGATTTAAAACTAAACCTGTTACTGGAATGGCCTTATCATATAAACATTTGTTTCTCATTTCCACAAATTCCAGCATGTTATTACAGCTGCAGATCGAATAATTACTGAATGTAATGAGCTGAGGCCAGGGTAAGTGAGATAAAAGGAAAGTCTCTCCCATATAGATATGAATTCCCTATCTCTAATCCCCATGAATGGGTGAATAGATTTCCAAACTTGCAAAGCAAAATTACAGGAATTAAAAAAGTGGTCCAGGGAGTCTTCATGTATACGACACATGCAACATTTGGAAGGCATGGAAAATCTCAGGTTGCGCAGGACATTATCAAAAGGAAGGAAAGAGTTCATCAACTTCCATATAAAGACAGATACCTTTTTTCAGTTCTAGAACTCCAAAAATGTTGAAAAGAATCAACAGTACCTCTTTGATTACTGAGCAAAAGATAGGTTGATTTGAAGGAGAAATCTTCCTTGATACCTGGTTTCCAAATAAGTCTGTCCTTCCTATGCATTGATAGGCTAGCTTCCTGTAAAAGAGAGATAGCATGAGGAGTTAGAAATGGTGAAATTTTTGGAAGCAAAAGTGATCTGTTGTCAATAAACTCAGAAACAGTACAGGAGTCTGAGATATCAACATTCAGTTGATCACATAGATCCGCCAAGGGACCTATATCTAACCAGTTTGAAGTCTAGAAATTACAATCTCCTTTTCCTACTATGACTCTACAATGAGATTCTGCCCAAATATTTATGGAACAGATCCTCTTCCAGTTAGAAGAGGTCCTGGAAGAGGGTGGTAGTGATGCAACAAGTTGAGTCCATAGAGCCTCAGCCATTTGGTATTTCCACCATAATTTAACTGAGCATGTATTAATGATGGTGGTTATTGATCTGAAACCTAGACCATTTTGGTTTATGGGAAAGCAAAGTGCTTCCCATTTCCTCCATGTTCTCTTAGGTTTTAGATCATTAGCCCCCCAGAAAAATTTGCTAAGTTTCTTCTCTATGACAGAAATTACCTGATTGGTAGGTTTTAAAACTGACCAAATATGCTGAGGAACAGAGTAGATGCATGATTGTATCAGAATGATTTTCCCTCCAGTGGAGAACCATCTATTTTTCCAATTACCTATCCTACCATCTATCTGTTCAATTAAAGGTTGAAAATATATCCTCTTTGCTTTCCCAGTAAAAATGGGAACACCCAAATAAGTGAATGGGAACTTTCCAATTTTCATGCCCAGTATTCTCTTTATACTATTGACTTTATGTACACTTGCATGTTTCCCAATGAAAATATCACTTTTATTATAGTTAATCCTTTGTCCAGTAACCTCTTCAAATGTGGCCAGAAAAGCCTTAAATCTGATCAAAGTTAGGTTACTGGCTCTCAGAAAGACCATAGTATCATCAGCATAAGATAAGTGAGAGGTTGGTAGTGCATTACCTGGGAGTCCATAGTATGTCAGTCTACCATTCAGAAAAATGTAAGCTAAGCTCCTGGTAAAGGCCTCAGAAAAAATATTAAATAAAAAAGGGGAGAGTGGATCTCCCTATTTGATACCCCTTGTAGATTGGAAAAAACCAACCGGCTTTCCATTAATTAATATAGAAAACCATGCCTGTGATAGGTTCTTCATAATGAGAAAGATGAATCTAGCATGAAATCCAAAAGTAGCAAGGACCGAATAAAGGAAAGACCACCTAACTCTATCAAAGGCTTTCTTGATATCCAATTTAACCATGCAGTTTGGTTCTCTTTGTTTGTTATTTAAAAACCTAACCATTTCCTGAAGGTAGATCACATTATCCGAGATATCTCTACCCTATAGGAAAGCTGTCTGGTGGGGAGAGATGATTTTAGGCATTAGAGGCTTTAATCTTTCCATTAACAGTTTAGAAAAGATTTTGTTAATTACATTGGAAAGACTAATTGGTCTATAATCATCAAAGGTAGTAGGTGTACTTTTTTTTGGTATAATTGTAATCCAGGTACTACCAACACCTCTAGGAATATGATTCACGGTTAGAAAATCTTGTACTGCAGAGAGTAAGTCATTAGCAATTATATCCCAAGATTTAATATAAAATTTTGCAGTGAATCCATCCGGGCCAGGGGTACTATTCTTATTAAGTCCAAGAACTATGGTCTTAAGTTCTAGCATTGAAACAGGTTTCAGTAGACAATCATTATCTTCTGTAGTGATCAATTTAGGAATCTTACTAAGAAAGTGAGGCTTAAAAAAATTGCTATCAGGGGAGCTATCTTCAGTTAGAAGATCCTGGAAGTAGTGAATGGATTCATTCTCAATGTCCTGGATATTGTCTAGCCACTGTCCATTACCACTTTTAATTTTTGTGATCCTTAACCTACATGTTCTTTCCTTAGCAAATCTGTGGAAAAAGCTAGTGTTGTTATCCCCCTCTTTTAGCCATTTGACTTTATCCTTGTGTTTCCAAAAACTCTTCTGTTCTAATAGAGCCCTGACAAGTCTAGCCTTAGCCTCCTTAAGATTAACCATATTCTCCACCGTTGCAGCCAAATCATAGATGTGTTCCTTAGTTTGCATATCAGATTCAGCTTGTAACACATTGTCATTTATATTTCCAAATTGTTCCTTGTTCCAGATTTTAAGTTCATTTTTCAGTCTCTGGAGTTTAAGAGAAAAACCTAACATTCCTGAATTTTTAAGGGGAAGATCCCAATTATGTTTTATTATGTCACTGAATTCTTTCCTTTTGTACCAAGTGTTGAGAAATCTAAAAGGCCGAGGAGAAGATGAGATATCACTGCTAATAGTAAGTAGCATGGGATTATGGTCAGAGGAAATCCTATTCAAGATGTGGACAGAGGAGTTAGGAAAGGTAGTTGCCCAAGACAAAGTACAGAGGCCTTTGTCCAGCCTTTGAACTGTGGGGTTCCTTAATCTATTGTTACTCCAAGTGAAATGGTTACCTACAGTATTAATTTCCTCCAAAGCCATAACATTAATAAAATCATCAAAGTCCCTCATACTACCAAGTTTAGGAGTGGAAGGGCCCTTATATTCATTTATAGATGTTATAGCATTGAAGTCACCAATAAAAATAGAATCAGAGTGAGGCATAGACTTTAGATCCGACCAAAGAGTTTTCCTACCATTTCTAGTTCTAAGACCATATACAAAGAAAGCATTCATGCTTTTGTTCAGGGTGAGACTATGCAAAGTAACAGCTAGGAATTGCAGGTTATCACAGTTAACTGTTAGAGAAATACAGGAATTCCAGAATAGCCAGATCTGGTCATTATTTGCATGCAAACAGTTGTCAAAGTGTAATATTTGTCTATAAGAATCACATTGCATGTTATCATGTTTAGGCTCAATTAAACATATAAGTTCAAACCTGTGCCTGTTTATCAAATTATTAAGTCTTAGCATAGAAGTATCCATTCCCCTAAGATTCCAAACCAGCAACTTAATCTGAAGTGTTGTACTATTCATAGGGAAACATTATTGATCTAGTCATGATAGTATTTAACTGGGTAAAATAGGTCTCATTACCACGGTTAGACACTTTTTCTGTTTGTTTCCCTCTATTTAATTTGCTTGATCTGGAGTGAGAAGCTGTAGGGGTTACCTGACTAACCTGGTGAGTATCAATTCCAATCCTAATGTCAGAAGATGAAGAGTTTGTTTTTTCCTTTGGTGAAGCTTCCTCACTGGATATGTCCTCATTCTCAAGTGGGAGAAATCTATTGTGCCTGTTTTTCTGCTGAGAAAAGATGAAATTTTTAGCAGCATTAATTGGGTTAAATGGAGAGAAAGGCTTACCCCGTTTGCTAGGAATATCGTCCTTAGCAAAACCTGACTTTGGGTTGAGATTCGGTGGAGCAGATAGCGAGAGCTTGTCCAGATTACAGGGGGCCGAAGCTTCGAATTGGAGACCTCATCATTCTCATCCTGAGTCTCCATCGGGTATTCAGCATTGTCATCTTTAGGATTTTGCTTAACATTTATGGTCAGATTGAGGACCGAAGACTGATCTCCACCTACTTTCCCATTCCTATCATCACAGTCTAGAGAAAATTCTGCAGATTGCTCATTAGCAGTATCATCATTATTTAGAAAGTGTATCTCAGGTATCTTATCTTCCACCACATGAGAAGGATCAGGATCCACATTATGTTCAACATCAATAACTGAGACTACTCTCTGCTTTGGAACGTACATGAATTTATGGGAATGCAAGGTTTTGAGTTTATCAGAAGGCAGAACCCCAGAACCCCCTGCCTTATTGTGATCAGAATCTCGACTTATTTCATCCTGAACAGGATCAACAGAAACTTTCTGTTGATCCTTGGTTTGAGGTATCATCTTTCCTTCTCTTGGTTCCTTATGCCCCATGTTTGGTTTATCCATCTTGTCAGACCTAGATTTTTTTAAGTTCCGGGTGCAAGTAAATGCATAGATTATCATCATGTCCTATGGTTTTGCAGTGGTTACAATAAAGGGGAAGGTCCTCATAATCTAGTGGAAGTTTAACCACATTGTACTCTATCTCATCCTCCTCAATGCCCACCCTAATGAAAGATGGTTGTTTCTTTTTTAGGTCTATCTCAATACACATCTTAACCGCAGAAGGCCTCGAAAGGGCAGCAGTAGCAGCATCCATTTTAATATAATTACCTATCTGATTTCCCATTGATTCTAACATAGCAATGTTATAAAAGAAAATTGGGACATAGGGGATTGTAACCCAAACTGGGACTATGGAGGATTTAACCAGAGGGGAAAATTCAGTATTCCATTTTAGTACTTTCATTGGAACATGATTAAAAATCCATTGACCTTTAATCCATAACCTTTGATAATCTTCCTTATCCTGAAACCTAATGAGAATATGTCTAAAATAGATGGATCCCAATTGAAATTTACCTCTAAATCCCACAGAGTTGAAAGCCTCGTTGAGGGAAGTCATCGAAGGCTTTCCTCTTGCAAACTTACCCACCAGTGCATTTCGGTAGTGAGGCGCGAGGGTTTCTGCCTCTTGTCGAGTTACCAGGCAGGCAATGTCTCCCTTATACTGTGTTTTGGGAACTATCTCAGGGTTAGATGGTAGGGAAGCGTTGAGTGGTGGTGGACGATTGCCCAAGGCTTGAAGAAAAGTTTTGGCCGCAGTAGTTCCACTGCGGCCAGGCGGAGCCGCCATAGTGGTGGTAGAACCAGAGGAATATGACCGTTGATAAGAAGAAAAACAGAAAAAACGGTAAGAAGAAGAAGATGGATATTAGTGTGTGATTCGCACCAAATTCGCACGCACAAACAGTGTTAGCTTTAGCATATAATCAAGTTATGTAAAAATCCCTCAACACAAACCACCACCAACTTTATCTACATCCTTTAAAACAAACAACAATTTGTTCAATTTTTAATTTTCATATCTTCAAGGTGCCACAAGTCCTCCCAGAAATTAGTGTATCGATGTTCTGATTCTCTCGTGGTTTCCTCTTAGATTTCTTACCAAAAACATGACTACCGTATAGGTCTCAACAAGTAGAATGATCGGAGAAGCTATACCATGCATATCCACGAAGTTTTATTTAATCTGTTAAAGTGCCTGTTGGATTTACCACTGAACAACATTATTGCGATTAGATAGTTCTTCGATAATTGTACCACACCCCTTATAAGTTTAAATTTAGTTAAATATTGATATTGGGTTACAAAAACTTATCCTATTTTGCTTTGTTTTGTACTTAAAAAAGAGTATAAACAAGGTTAAACAAGAACCAATTATATTATTTTAAAATTATTAATTTAACCAATTGTTATTTTTTAATAATAAAGGTAAGAAAAATGTTTGTAATATTCGGCCATATTTCATGCTATATTAGGATATTGTACTTGATGTTCACACCGTAGTGTGTGCCTCACATAATAAATATTTTCAAGTTTTTTATGCTAACCCACGAATACGAAATCGATTCATGTCGAAAGGATGGTTGTAAATTATAAATTAGATTGATTCTTTTTTTTTTATCATTAGAACAAATCTTTTGAAGTTGATTTTTTGGAACATTTTAATTTATACATATAGTATTTAACAAACATTTTTATCATTTTCATTAATATTTTTTGTTAAACATTGTTCGGCGAATAAAAATAGCAACTAAAATAAATTGAGTGCACCTCCGTGTATGTTTAACACCCATTATATGTTCTTGAAAATAGTAATCTTGGTAACCTGAATATCGATGATTATGATTATGGAATGTTCATGTTAATCATTTGATTTTATTTTTAAAGAAAGTTTGCATTTGCTATTAGTTTTCATTTAAACATATAATTCTCTTTGGTGTTGTATTGGCATTATGGCATATCAGACACGAGGTCCGCACAATAGCAAATATTTGCAAGTATATAAATCTGATGTGGAATTAATATATTACTCATAATATTTAACAAACATTTTTATCACTTTCATTAATATTTTTAGTTAAAAATTGTTCGACGAATAAAAATAGCCACTAAAATTAATTGAGTGCACCTCCGTATATGTTTAACGCCCATTAAAAGTTCATGAAAGTTGTAATCTTGGTTACTTGAATTTCGATGATTATGATTATGGAATGTTCATGTTAATCCTTCGATCTTTTTTTTTTATTGAAAATTCGCATTTGCCAAATCTCAATAAAATAAACACTAACCATGTTTTCTCTTCCTAACATAGAGGAGACAAATTGATAATCAAGACGAACCAACAATGCAATCCCGCATGACATGGACATTGAATCCATGCTCTTCCAATTCCAATAGCATTCCAAAAAGCCGTTAATGCTGCTCTTGGGTTCAATAACGTGCAACGTTGAGGTTCCATCTACCACAATGCCTATTATCCCATTCATGATCAGTACACCCACGGGTGTACCTCAGTGGTTGGGAGATGGGTGGGTAAGCCAATGATCCTAGGTTCGATACTCGACAGCGGCAGTGTGGGGAGCTCTTGCTTTGCAAGGCTCCCTTGTGCGCACCGGTCCATACCAAACCCATTGGTCCTGGTGCTGGGCTACCGTGATTTACCTCTCATACGATGGCCGGGGTGTCGGCTGGTATGGGCCGCTGAGGGCGAGCGGATGATCGCCTTTTGCCATTCATGATCAGTTCAAGGGCCCGTAACCGATTCCCATGACAAAGCATCAGGCCAAAAGCACTCCAGTGATAGCAATCCGTGCCTACATTCAGTTGAGTTAAAAGCTAGTACACAATGAGATTGTAGCTAAGTTAAGATCCACTACGGCGTCCTTCTTGATTTTCATATGTTTCACATAGTCCAGACTTTGGACTAGATTCCTAGTAAAATTCAACCGGCCATCAGCATGTATAAAAACATCCAACATCATACCAGTTAGCCATGTCGGTCAGAATAAGAGTCACTGAAATCAATGAAGTCATCATACTCACAAAGATATCCCTACATAGAAAACAATCCAAAATGAGGTGCTCCGAGTTTGGTGCATTGATTTCAAGCTTCCCAATCTTCACAATAAAAAATTCGGACGGAAAACAAAATTGAAAAAAAAAAATTAAATATAAGACTATTTAATAAAATCAATTTCCCCACATCTCAAAAAAAAATTGGCGTTTATTATTATCTTTCCTTTTACCATTCGATTCTTTTATGCACTATTCTAGTGCATTAGACACGATATTCGAACATGAGCTTCTAGTCTTCCATAAAAATATGCATGTTTCATGTAAAACCTAGGATTACTTAAAGAACATTGTAATATGGTCAATGAAATAAACACTAACCATGTACTTTACCTTATATAGAGAAGAAAAATTGATAATCAAGTTATGTCAAAATCCCTCAACACAACACACCACCAGCTTTATCCACATTCTTGCAAATAACCATTTGTTGAATTTTTAATTGGCATTTCTTCAAGGTGCCACAAGTCCATCTAGAAATTGGTGTATCATGGTCGTGATTCTCTCTTCGTTGCCGAAAACATGACTACCGTATATGTATCCGCATGTAGAATGATTGGACAAGCTATACCATGCATATTTACGAACCTTCACTTAATCTGTTAAAGTGCCCGTTAAATTTACTACTGAACGCCATAATTGCAATTAGATAGTTCTTTGATAATTGTTCCACGCCACTAATAAGTTTAAATCATTTTTCAAGGCATGTTTCTTTAAATCCTGATATAGGGTTACGAGACATTATCATATTTTGCGTTATTATGTACTAAAAAAAGTATAAACAAGGCCACAGGAGAAACAAATTATGTTATCTTCAAATTATACATGAAACCAATTATTATTTTTTTAATAATAAATGTATGAAAAATTGTCTGTAATGTTCAGCCATATTTCGTGCCAGACTAAATTGTTTTTTTGGTCTCCGATTGCAAAACACCCCTCGTTCATCACCCCACAAATTCAAAGCGGTTTTTTGGGTCCCCAAACCAGATTCTGGGTGGTTTTCAGGTATACTAAATTATTTTTTTGGTCCTTACCATATGATCTTATATAATCTCTTGGTCCCCAAACCCAACTGATAACCCCCTTGAAAACCGCCTAAGGGACCGAACAAATCGTTCGGCATTTGTGGGGTACTAAACGAGGGATGTTTACAATTGGTGACCAAAACATGGTATAAGAAGCTATGTCGGAAACCAAAAAAATATAGTTTTCCATTCTATATTCAGACATTATACTTGATGTAAGCACAGTAGCGTGTGCATCTCATAACAAATATTTTCAAGTTTTTTGTGGTAATCCATGAATATGAAATCGATTAATTTCAAAAAGATGGTTGTAATTTTAAATAGATTGATTTTTTTTATCACAATAACAAAATTTTTGAAATTGAGTTTTTGGAACATTTTAATTTATTACACATAATATTTGACAAACATATTTTTAGTTAAAAATTGTCCGACAAATAAAAATAACAACTAAAATTAATTGTGTACACCTCCATGATGTCCATTTAATGTTCGTTAAAGTTGTAATTCTGGTAACCTGAATATCGATGATTATGATTATGGAATGTTCATGTTATACATTCAATCAATCAATCTCTCTCTCTCTCTCTCTCTTATTGAAAATTTGCATTTGTTATTAGTTTTCCTTTGAACATTTCATTCTCTTTCATGCTGTATTGCCATATCAGACACGAGGTCCGCACAGTAGCAAATTTTTGCAAGAAGCCGAATCTGATGTATACTTAATGAACTTTGGTCATTAAAATCAACACCAACCATGTTTTCTCTTCCTAATCAAGACCAACCAACTATGCAATCCCGCATGGCCTGGACGTTGAATCCATGCTCTTCTAATTCCAATAGCGTTCCAACAGGTCGTTAATGCTGCTCTTAGGTTCAACAACCTTAAACTTTGATGTTCCATCTAACACAATGCCTAGTATCACATTCATTCATGATTAGTTCAAGGACATGTGACCAGATTGCATGACAAAGCAGCACGCCAACAACGCTCCTGTGATAGTAATCCATGCCTAAATCTAGTTTAGTTAATCTCGCAAAGCTAGTTGACAATGGGATTGTGGCAAAGCTAAGAGTCAACATGGCATCCTTCTTGATATTCAGATGTTTCACATTCCCCACATTTTGGACTAGCTTCATGGTCGAATTCTACCAGCTATCAACATGTGCAAAACCATCCAAATCATCATACCAGTTACTGTGCCCGTCAGAATAAGAGTCACTGAAATCAATGAAGTTCATCATGCACACTGAGATATCCCTACACAAAAACGTAGGAAAAAATGTTTGTCAATTTCGGATGTATTTCGTGCAATATTAGGACATTGTACTTGCTGACCGCATAGTTCAAGTTTTTTATGGTAAGCCACGAATATAAATCGATTCATTTCGAAAGGATGTATGTAAATTTAAAATTAAATGGATTAATTTTTATCATAAAAATAAAAATTTTAAAATTGTGTTTTTGGAACGTTTAGTTCTGTTACATATAATATTTAACAAAGTTACCAAGACCATGATGCACCTGAAGATGAAGTAACCGTGACAGAATTTATGGGTACCTGACACTGCGTTCACCAAGTTTGCCAATTTGTTATTGTATTATTTAATGTTTTTCAGGCTAGAAAATTGAGTAGGTGTTGTAAGGATACAAGGTTTTAGCCAGACTAGCACACCATGTATAGTCCATGAATTTGGACCCCAGTTCGACCTTTCTGAATTGTTTTCTTCCTCCATAGCACATAGAGATGAAAAACTACTGATGTCCATACATTGGTTTTCATAGTGTATCATTTGGTAATGGAAACTTGCATCAATCATACAAAAATTTAATATTTAACAAATATATTTATAAATTTCTCTAATATTTTTTGTAAAAAAAAATCTGCAAATAAAAATAATAACTAAAATTAATTGAGTGCACCTATGTGCACGTTTAACATCCATTTAACGTTCGTTGCCATCATGATATCCTAAATATCGATGATTATGATTATGGAATGTTCATATTTATCATTCGGTCGTTTTAATTGAAGATTTGCATTTTTTATCACTTTTCATTTGAACATTTAATTCTCTGTCGTGTTTTATTCACACATCGGACACGAGTTCCGCACAGTAGCAAATATTTGCAAGTAGCTGAATTTGATATGGAATTAATGAACTTTTGTCACTAAAATCCACACAAACCATATATTCTCTTCCTAACATAGAGAAGCATAATTGATAATAAAGACGAACCAACTATGCAATCTCGCATGACCTGCACGTTGAATCCATGCTCTTCTAATTCAAATAGCGTTACCAAGAGGCCATTAATGCTGATCTTGGGTTCATCAAACGCCATTTTTAAGCTCTAAAAGTGCAAAAGCATTCTTTCATGGCCAGCTTAAAGACCTATAACAGGATCACATCACAAAGCATCATGCCAAAAGTGCTCCTGTGACAGCAATCCATGCCCAATTAATCCAATTCTGTGGTTCTCTTAAAGCTAGTTGATAAGGGGATTGTAGTGAAGCTAAGATCCAACATGGCATCTTCCTTTATTTTCAGATGTTTCAGATAGTTCACACTTGGGACTAGCTTTATAGTCGAATTCAACCGGTCATCAGCGTATGCAAAACAATCAAAATCACCATACCAATTAGCCATGCCGGTCAGAATAAGAGTAACTTAAATCAATGAAGTCATACTATTCACAGAGATATTACTACACTAGAAATTCTCCATAATGAGGTGCTCCGGGTTTCGTGCATCGATATCATTCTTCACGACCTTCCTGATGAAAAAAAGAACCAATTATTATCTTCAAATTATACATGAAACCAATTATTACATTCTTAATCGTAAAGGTAGGAAAAAACGTTTGTAACATTCTGGCATATTTCCTGCTATATTAGGACATTGTACTTGATGTCCGCCCATGGTGTGTGCCTTACATAACAAATATTTCCAAGATTTTATTGTAACCCACGAATATGAAATCGATTCGTTTTAAAAGGATGGCTGTAAGTTTAAAATTAGATTGATTATTGTTTTTATCACAGTAACTAACTTTTTGAAAGTATGGTTTTGGAACATTTTAATTTAGTACATGTAAAATTTAAATTTTTTTTTATCATGTTTATCATTCAGTCTCTTTATTTTTTATTGAACTTTTTCATTTTTATTAGTTTTCATTTGAAAATTTAATTCTCTTTCATGCAATATAGGCATATCAGACATGAGGTCCGCACAGTAGCAAATATTTGCAAGTAGCCAAATATGATATGGAATTAATGAACATTGGTTACTGGAATTAACACTCACTAGTTGGGGGAGGGGTCATTAAAGGCGGTTCCATGAACCGCCTCAAAAAATGCCAATTAAATGCAGTTATAAACTGCGTTTGATAGGCTGAAGGAACCGCCTTTGATATGTTCCTAACTCGGTAGGAGTCTAGGTTCCTTCAGCTCTGGGTGCTATTCCAAATTCGGAGACCCTATTCAAGACAGTTAAAAACTACCTTTAAATGCTCGGTTTAACAAACTTGATCGGTTTTCAAGCTCGAAAACAGGTCAAATTCATCGGACCTGTGCCAATGGTTATGAACTTGGAACCTATTTTAGTTCCGAGTTCAGAAAGACAGTCATGTCAATTAAAGGCGGTTATGAGCTAGGCAGTCTCAAGTCCGGTCCCCCATTCTAGTCCCAATCTGTAAATATTTTGGAGCGCATTTTTTGTTTTGGAAATTTTCTTCCGAGTTCGGAAGCTTGTTCTGCTACACAAATATAATAGGGCGGAATGTCATTACGAACTCAACACAACTTCAAATTTGAAAATTATTTTTTCATTCATATCCCCGGTTCAAAATAGGCCTCATTCAAAGACACAAAATAGGTGCATAACAAGATCTTGAAGAAGAGGATCCACGTTAGGATTGAGCATGTCCAGGCTTCTCGCTGTAACGAGGAGTGCAAGGAGAGGATCAGAAGGAATGAAGTGCTCAAGGCAGAGGCCAAGGCAAGAGGTGAAGTTATTAGCATGAAGAGGCAGCCAGAGGGTCCTAAACCTGGTTTCATGGTTGAGGGTGCTACTCTGGAGACTGTTACTCCTATTCCCTATGATGTGGTGAATGATCTCAAGGGCGGTTATTAAGTATCATCCATTAGGTGTTTTCATGGTTGCTTTTCGCTAAAGATGTTGGATTTTGAGATATAATGAATGTTTTATTTGTTAAGTTTCATCTGGTGCTTATTGAGTTTGCTACTGTATGTTTCATCTGGTGCTTATTAAGTTTCAGTCGTTTAAGTTTAAAAAAAAAAAACAGAATTGTAACATAATATACACTAATATATTCTACTTGGTCACAAAAATCTATAGAAAAGGCTAACTAAGCAATATTCTATAGATAGGAATATAAATGAACACAATTCTGTTCCGAACTATCACTACATACTAATGTATCTAAATTGTGTTACTATACCATGTTGGGGTTGCCAAGAGAGTGGGAGCCGTTGATAATGAGATGCCGTGCCAAACAATTATTTGCGTTGTTGATTTCTTCTTTTGAATAGGACCTCATTGCCTTCGGAAGAACTTGAGAGTTTCAAGATATTAGCAAATATAAATTAGACATTGAGAAACTATTCATGTTTAGGAGAAGCTAATGTACACCTTGCAAATCCACATTTACACCTTCTATGCACTCTATTGCGTACAATATTAAGTAATAGCCGCATTCCCATATTTGGACTCGTTGCTTGTACTGAGTTAAAACCACATTAAACTTGTAACATATAGAAATACCTAAATAAATCTCTTTGGAAAAAGAAAATAAATTGTACTAATTTATACCTTGATTTCTACAACCTCAAATTTCATTCCACCAACTTCACAAGTGTCCTTCAAGCGGACTCCAAATCTTGACGAATGCTTCCGATGGTTGGAAGTGCAATGAGTCCATCCAATACACCATTTCTTTTCCGGAACAATCATGATCAATTGCCAATGATCTCTAATAAAAAAAATTAAAATAATGTTAGTAAAATAGCCTAAATTATGTTTGTAAACATTATTTTGATTGTTAATATGACCTTTCAATGTAGGGCGCAATGACCAATTTCTTATCCTTCCTCCCAAGATTTTTGCGCATGTAGTCGATTCTCTTTTTCTTTGTACATCCAATTTCTTAAGTCATCACTTGGCACATGTATCCGACCCATGCTTTCTTTTGATGTACATAAAATACAAGTACCTTCAAAATAAGAAAAGTTTCACATTAGCTGTAAACAATGTGACATTAATAAATAGTGAAAAAGAAATAAATGTATATATAAATAAATGTTACTTACAAGATGTATAGAGACATTAGCATCTGATTAACTTGCTCACATTTCCATAAGTCCTCAAAAACGCTCCATAGCACAATGATATCTTGTTTCACACCAAATTCGCAATCGTTACCCAAAAAGAGTAAGTCGAGTTCCGTTCATGTAGTTGAAGCAAATTGTTTAGCACTCGTACGAAGTTAGATCAGTCTTTTAGGCCTTGTCCTCTTGGAACCGGTTGTCTAATATTGTCCAGTGTTGTTTGGATTGGTTTGGGTGTTTTGTGGATCAGTTTTGGTGTAGCTTGGACCACTTTAGGTGTTGTTGGATGTGTGAATTTCAAATGTCGATCCTTTATGGGATCGGCATAAATAAGTCGACGAGGCCACAAAAGAAATATTCCAAGTGCTAGCCCAACATTTTTGTATTCGCAGGTTGGAATTGGCAACGGGGAGCCTTTCACCAACACCTTCCAGAGAAACTCTTGACAAACCTTCTGCTATTGGTACTGTGTGATGATATCTCATTAACTCATGAAAAAATCCATCGGCTACGTGGAGTGGTCTACCATCAATGTCTCAATCAATGTTTAATCGACACACATGAGAACCCAACATTGCACCAATTACATTTGTCAACCATTTCAACAAAATTGGTATGAATGATTTCAAAAAGTTAATTGTGTACCTTTTTATCACTTGCCAGGATGGCATTGTCGAGGTTGCCAGCCTTGTCATTCTGAGTTTTAATTGCCTTTTTATTTACCTCAACATCCTTGGTAATGATGGTGTCCAATTGAGTGTTAAATCCTCTAAGTTCTTGGTAATAGCAAGGTCGGTGTGTTAGATCAACTTTCGAATGAGAATGTCTTATTGCTCAATGTGTTTCCCTTGTTGAAGGGCTTGTTTTTGCAAAGTGTGGATCCACGATGGTTGTGCACCCCTATAGTCCGAGTAATCCCAAACATTTCTCTTTGGGTCATGAACCCTCCCACTCCCCAAACACGCCCCGTGTGATCGGGTTTTTATGTAGACTCAATAAGTATGTTTTCCTTAAACGTGGGTATGAATTTTCCCTCCAATTAGTCATTCTTTAATTTTTCCTAACAATTTGTCATTCTTTAATTTTTCCTAACAATTACAACTATTGGAATTGATTAGCTAATGTAAACGGGAAATAGGGTAGACAAGAAAAAATAAAGGACGTGAAAGTTTACCACTCGTTGCACAATTCCTTTTTCCTCCTCCTTTTCATACATTCTCTCCTTGTTTTGTCGACCTTTGAGGAATAAATCACACCAATCAATATTATCCACATCCATTGGTCTTACACTTGCCCTTGCCTCTTCTTTGGTTATCACTGCCTCAATTGCAATTTGGACATCTTTTTCAAGACGTTATTCCACTATTTGCATTTCCGTCATTCCATACCCCCCACGGCTTAAATGATAAGGAACTGGATTCGAATCGGCTAAGCGTTGTTTTTCTTTTTGCGTACCCTATGTTAGATACATGTCAACACTAAAGACACCTTAATCTAAATACTTTGTAAATTATATGTTTGATTACTAAATTTAGAATCATTCTCCAAAGCCCTTCTCTTGTGGATCTCCCAACTCTCTGATTGAATGTGTGTGTACATTATCCATGGCTGATCACCCTTCTTCGAAGAAAAAATGCAGTCCCTAGACAAAGTATATTTGTGTTCCCACCAAATCATGCACATCATAGTTGTAGCCTTCTTTCTTAGGAATGCCATATCCAAGCAATAAATTTCGAATGGTCTCTAAGAAGGTTTAGAACAATCGGAGATAAAATAAGGGGAAAGTTAATATGTTCAATAAGAGTTACAAAGAACACTATGGCCATTAAGGGTACCTTGGATTCATCCACAGGGTCTCCTTATAGTTCTTTAGCACCTCATGCCAACTATCGTACTTGATTTCGACCCTTGTTCTTCCTATCTTCGCAACCCAACTAGACCACTTTGCTCATTCTTTGGTCAAACACTTGGCCAACTTGTTGAAAACCCATGTAGTCAACTCTTTCCTAGCCATCCTACGCTCTAGTGCTCTACAATAAGTTTTGGTTATTCCTCTCTCCCCGACACATCATCGTCATTGCCACTATATCCCACTTGCGAGGGTTAGGAATTCTGTGAACGTGACGGGTCATCATGAGTCTTTGTTAGACATTGTTAACCCCTGCATATAGAAACTTCTCAACAATATATGAAACTAACTTCATAAAACATAGTTAGTAAAATTATAATCCCTAAATTTTTCCCTAGGTCAACAAACAACAACCACTATATAAAACACAAAATGTCAATACTCCTAGTGCTACGTAAATGATATTCATTAGGTAAGATGCTTAAATAAAATATTAAACTAGCATTTTGAACATTAGCCCTAAAGAAACCCAAAAATGAAAGAAAACATCTCTTCCATTCAAGAAATCTAGGGTTTGGAAGCACCAACCTTTACATCAATTAAATTAGAGCTTCATCTCCCTCAAAGATTGCCCACCTACGAGTAAAGTAGGAAATAAGCTCATACCCAATAACAATTAAGAAATTGAAGTTAAAATTCACAAAATTGAAGAGGAAAGTGGGTGTATTAATCATTGAACACACACCTTTGATTTGAAGATGAAGAGAAATGGAGATTAAAGGATGGAAGAAATGGAGTAGAAGGATTGAGAGTTTTTTGTGTGGTGGGAAATGGTTGAAATTAAGGGTATTAAATACAAAAAAAACTCTCCATCTTTCTACTCCATTTCAACCATTTTCAACCATTTCAACCATTTCAACCATCCTTCTACTCTCCATCCTTAAGAGTACTTAATACCCTTTTTAAAAACCCCCCTTTAATGTTATTTTTTGCATCCGAATTAGCTTTCGAATATGGAATAAGTTCGTCCCTTTGTAAAAACCCTACGAACAGGTTCCGAAATTGAAAAAAAAAATCCCAAATTGAGTTCAATCATTTTTCAAACAAAGAACTCTAAATTGAACTCTCCTCGAACCCTAACCCCTACAATCCACACAATTCGTCCAACCCGCAACAATGTCAAGGCCAAGGTACACAAAGAAAAACACTGGGGCCGCGAGTGACCATATCAATCAACCTATTCAAGAGATTGGGGCATCAGAACGATTTTTCTCCGTAAAGGCAAATGAGAGGTATATGGAATTTCTAAATCATAAATTCATTAATTTCAAGGTTATTAATGCATCGTCTATTGTGGAATTAAGTTTGCGCTATTTGTTAGAAAGATTCAAGGTTCAACACCTTGTAAAAATGATGTGCTTAGAGGATAATGTGTACCATGATATGAGGTGATTCAATTTTATGCCAATTTAGGTCAAAGCTTTAGTGATAGGGAAAGTTCAAAGGTTAATGGGAAAATCATAACGGTTAACAAGTATACAAATAATGAAGCCCTAGGATTGAGCTTTACCTCACCCGAGAAATTGATAACTAAAACCGATCCCTATAGCCCCCTGGAAATCTATCATCAACAAAGTTGGCCATCTGTCACCGAGTACACCCCATTAAACCCCTTAGAAATTTCTAGGAAGTATTTCAGGCGAAGGGGAACTACACCAGGCTCAGCAGATAGTTATGACATTGGGGTTCTAACGGTTGAGAAGCCTAATTTATGAGTGAATTTGCTTGAATGTGTTACCCATGGGTGGGCACACATATGAGCCGACAATTGGGAATTTGATGCTCTTTTACTACGTGATGAAGGGTGTGAGGATAAACCCCGGGTACACCATACTTATGAGCATGCTAAAGGTGGAAAATGCGAAGAAGGTGGATCCACCCTACGGTGGATTCATTACGGCCATGATTAAGAAAGCCGGAGGCGTAACCCAAGATCGTCATCAAAGACTGGAGTACTATGATCAGGCGTGGTTCTAACATAAGAACTTGCATCTTGGATTTGATGGTAGATGGGAGCAACGCGTGATTCCGGGTCAAGCCGCAAAGAATGCAAAAAGGGCTATGGATGAGGATGTTAATATAGTCGAGGTTTTATCTTCTCATAAGTTTTTTATTTATAATATTACAGATCCAATTTATATTATGTCCAAAAATTATATGTTTTTATTTTTTAACAATGTGTTTGTAATTTCCTTGTGTTAATAGGTTTGCAAAGTAGTTGGAAGAGCCGAATTGCCCAGTACTTGAATTGAATTTGTGGAAATATGGAGAAAACCCACGAGATGTTGGCTAGAGTGGAGGAGCAACAGTAACGTTTTTTGGAATCCAAGGAAATCACTCTTGGGCTAAGCGAGGATGAAGATTCACCTAACTTCAAGCCAATTTTTCTGGAGAGCGAGGAGGAGGCGGAGGAAGATCTAAACCAAGAGGAAGGGGCGGCGGATTATATTTTATATTGGATTTCTTAAAATTCTTGAATTCAAGAATATGTTGGAATATTTTAGTATGTATTTTAGCTAATTATGTGGGTAAACTTCAATAGGGTCTACAGGAAAATGTATTGAGTTTGAAAATGGCCATTGGGTATGAATCAGTTCCAAGTACGATAATGATTCTTGGATTCTAAAATAAAGTATCTCTGGTGAATGTCGTTTCACTCACCAAAATAATCTGCAAACTCTAATGATGAAATTAGTACAGTAGCAAGCAGAGTCGATCCCACAAGGAACGGAGCAAAATCTATAATAAAATACCTACTAATATAGAACACTTTTGGTGTAGCCACTACACCTTAATTTTCAGATTTATTTAACAACTAATAATGCAACTATAAAATATGAAATAATAATGCAAACTAAAATATATAATTGTCTATAAAATATATTAATAAGGTAATCGGCTCGGAATAACTCACATTAGTTAAACATCGATCATAGGCGCAAAGATAAATCAATTCATATGCATCTATCAGTTATAGGAAAGTAGGTACGCTTAACCTCCCCAATTCTTTCGTACTTTATCGACAATTAACCAATAATAATTAATTAATTGTTTCTCTTACCAAGATGCCCCCAGAAAGTATTCGCTGAACCAGATACACACCTCGATAGCATTAAGAATGAAAAGAACCCGACATAGCAATTACCCAAGATTCGCAAGTAGTAACGCACACTTAATTGTTCCCCATCTTGCTATTACAGTCTTAGCTAGTTAGTTGTTTTTCACAAGAACTCGCTATTTACTAACCCTTTCCAACGATTACGTATTGGTGGAATTAGATAGCATTATCCCAATAGTATTCAAGTTGATCAGGCTTAAATCTATCAAGAATAAAATAAACCAAGAACAATTAAGAACACATAAGAATCAATTATAAAACAATTAGGCCTCACGATTCATAAACTAATGCTTGTTATTTCATGCCGATATATAAATTAGCTCCTCATAATAATCATGCTGAATAAATAAATAATATAAAATAAAAACAAAATTAAAATAAACTGAAGAGGGATGGAAACAATAAACTGAATAGTGACGGAAACAGTAAAATCAAACCAAGAAATTGATTTCATGCAAAACAATGTGAGTTGGCATGAATAATTCTTCAAACCAAGCACTGCTCCTCCTCTGGTTTGTCTTCTGGAACTAAAAATTGAAATACTAACTAACAAAGTAATTAAGTAACTAATGTCTCTCCCCCTCTTACAAATCTGCATTCGGCCGTGTATTTATATACCCAAACCAAAATCAAATCCTAATCAACTTTTAATTACTTTTCTTTTTATGGAAGAAATAAGGAAATAAGATAATATCTATTCTAATTCTAAATAACTAATTCCTACAATTAAGGAATTTCAAATGGAAGGAGATAATACAATCTTTATCAATATGGGCAGTGAATATATTTATTTCCTTCAAATCCACGTCTCTTCAATAATTCATTTTTCACCCCATAACTTCAGCAATTATTCTTTTTCCTCTCTTCCTTCATCCCTGGAAAAATGTCTTATAAAATAAGAACATTTTCCATTGGAGCACATCGCCTCATTAAAAACCTTAACCTGGAAAACCGAGTGGGAAAAAACCGTTGGTTAAGGGAAAAAGAGTACAATGTATAGCCCCCTCTCAATTCTCCGCAATCAATGAATTCCTGCACCAAAAACACCTTAAAGTGAAAATTATATCTTAATAAAATCATAATAATCCCACAAAATATGAACACAATATAACACACATCGAATATCCTCACACTTGAATCATACTTGCCCTCAAGTATGAAGTGAAGAATATAAGAGTAATCAACAATCCACAGTGGTCATAAGTTCTCACTCCCTCATACGACTCTATCTAAAATGACCCTAAAAAGAAAAGGTAAGATGAAAACACAATTCACACAACGAGACAAACAAAAATTCAACATTTAAAAACTCTAGCTTCTACTCTTATAACGATAAATTTTCCCCTGCCAAGGAGTAAATGATCACGTTAACGCACCTGGAAATCATCAACCCTTAAAGTAATTTAAATGAAAATGTTCAAGATCAGAAAATCTAATCATCAATTCAGTCAAAATCGGACAAGCAATGAATATTTTCTCACAGTTTCACTCAATCACTCTTAATATATGAAGGACAGTCACTCAAATGATTCACAAGTTATAACATAGAGAAGTTAATATGCAAATCAGGAAGGTCTTTCTCAAGGGTTGTAACGGGGCTAGGGACCATTTAGATTGGTGAGATCCTAAGGGTTCTAAGCTCAAACAATATCGATCAAAATATTATGCATGTTTTTTTTTCAACCATCATCCATGTATAGTAGACATTCACCAACAATCTTCATCTCATGGCTATTATGAGAAAGCCAAATAAGATCACATCAAAGTAGGTGCTATTTATTTTTTCTTTTCTTTTTTTTCTTTTTTTTTCTTCTCTTTTTTTTCAGCACCATTCTTCTTCAATACAGTCCAAAACTGGTACTTTTTTTAGAGGAAAATCGCAACATAAAAATATGATTTTTCTCTCTCTCTTTTTTCATTGTTACGCCTCTCCAGTTTGGCCAAACGGAACCCCAGTGTCACTGTTCATAATAAAATTCAGCCTTCAATTTTTGAAACCGTTCAGTCTGGGCAAACTGGACACATACTCAGTATTGTCATCAACTCAAGAGAACACAATGGATGAATTCATCAACATTAACTCCAAGAACATGCATAATAGGGCCAACAGAAAGGATAAAACAAGGCTTTGGCTAAATATATATTAACTCATATCAAAGAACATAGTCAAAGCTTCAAAGTGTTTCACTAGGGGTTAATGTAATTGGTAGGCAATTTAAGCTGTGTGGTTCATCCTAGTGCCTTCCATCACTTTCACACATAACAACTCCAATTATAACAATGTGATCTCTCAGAACAAATATTGATGTAAAGAGTGCTCTACTCTAGCTCAAACCTTACTTTAGTAGGCTAAAATATTCAATTAAACTCGTCCTTTTTCGTCATTCCAAAAACCATATCAATCAAATTTCACAAATCATAGAAAATCTCATTCAATAACTTCAAGGCATATTAGATTTACCAAGTTTGTTACAATGAAGTTTACAACCGGCAGGGTACTTTTATCAAGAGCCACTAGAATTTTCTCATGTCAAATTATCGACTCAAGCAACACAAAAACACATGTTTGACTGTAAAAAAACCTGAAATAAATAAAAATATATTTTAAAATTTTTTTTTCAAAAATACAAAACAAAACACACAAGAAACCTCCTCACACTTAAACTTTGTTTGCCCTCAAGCAAATAATGCAAAGCTCTTATGAGAAAAGGTTTAACACAGAGTCAACATCATAAAAAAATGACAAAGGAAGAGGGAACTTATAGTGGTGGGTCTCGGAAAAATTCCCAATCAAGAGGAAAGCGTTTGATCATAGTCAGAGTCTGCCACAGGCCCCCCGTTTGGCCAAATGGAACCCTGCGAGTCCAGCTTTCCAAATGTGTGAATTCTCCATGGTGCAAATTCAAGTGCTTCAAATCTGTAGATCAAGAATTGAGATCAGATGAGGCATTGAAATTCCAAAAAATAAATAAAAACTTAAAAGAAGAAAGAAAGAAAAAAAACTAAGAAAATTGGGTTGCCTCCCAACTAGCGCTTTTGTTTATAGTCTTTGGCTAGACTTTTGGATGCCTTTAATGAATATTTGTTGGGCACAATGGAATTTCTTCCATTAATGCCACCTGAGAAGTATCATAGTATGGCATAAGGCGATGACTATCGACGAGGAATGCCCTTTTTGCGTCCATGCTTATAATCTCTACCATCCCATCAGGCCAAACATAAGCCACTTCGAATGGTCTAGTCCATTTAGACTTGAATTACCATGACATATATTGAAAGTTTGACTCAGATATAAGAACTATCTGCCCAACCACAAATTTCTTAGGCTTCAAATCTCTGTCATGCCACAACTTATTGCGCTCCTTGTACCGCATAGCTTGATCAAACCCATTCAATCTTAGATCTCTCAATTCTTGGAGTTGGAATTTTGCTTCTTCCTCACACTTGAGCGACTCCATACTCACTGGAAGAGTATCATCATCTCCTTGATAATCACTTGAAATTTAAACATTTTCCTCTTCTGGACTTGTAGGCATTTGAATTCCCAACTTGTCCTGCAAAACTTTAGTCTCAAGAGAATCTTGGACAAATGGGTCAGTATGATAAATTGCATTTACATTCTCAGCATCTATAGATTTCTGCATGAGTTTATCAATGTTGAGTGTGTACTTATCACCAAAATAATCAAGTGAAATAGTTTCATTCCCAACATTAATAATGGTGTTTGCAGTTTTCAAGAATGAACGACCCAACAATACCCCTTGTGTTCCCTTATCATTGGTATGATTCATTTTTACCACATAAAAATCTGCTGGGTACACGAAGTTATTGACTCGCACAAGCACATTTTCCAACAACCCTTCAGGACATACACAAGATTTATCTGCCAATTGAATTACCACTCTAGTGTCTACCATTTCAGCTCCATTCAAAGTTTGATACACAGATAATGGCATGACATTAATTGAAGCTCCTAAATCACACACGGCAGCATTGATCTTCTTATCTCCTATATAACAAGGTAAGGAAAACATACCTGGGTCCTTGCACTTTTGAGGCATTTTCTTTTGGATCACAGCTGACACAGATTCACTCATTATGACATTGCTTGAATCCTTTGGCTTTCCTGCAATAAAATCTTTCAAAAACTTGCTCACAGGCGGGAGCCTTATAGCCTGCAAGAAAGGTAGGTTAATCTCCATTTTTCCAAAGATAGATAGGAAATCAACAGAATCCTCTTTCTTTCTAGCTAAACTACGTGGAAAAGGAGGAAGAATTTTAATTGGAGGATCATTCTGACCCGACCTTGGATTTGACTCCTTGGTTTGATCAAAATTCCCTTGTACCTCACTTTCTGTTTCTGTCGTCAGCCCCTGTTTGGCCAAATCGGGGTCTGCGACAGACTGCTCCGGCCGCTTCTTAACTCCTTTTGCTGCGGTCTTAGGAGGTAGTGGCTCAAGCTCCTTTCCACTTCTTAACGTGATCTGATTGGCCGTCTCTCTAGGGTTGCGTTGCACTTGAGATGGTAATCCAGGTTGCTTCATTCGGAGCTCATTCATCGAGTTTGACAGCTGTGAAATTTGTCGTGTGTGCTCCTCCAAGGTGGCCTCAGTCTTTTTCGAATTTTGGATCTGGTTTTGAAGCATGCCCATCATCATGTCTAGCTTTTCATCCATAGACTTCCCTTGAGGAGGTGGTGGATTCTGAGCATATGGAGGGGGAGGAGCTCGATGGGGTGGAACATATGGTTGTTGTACTGGATTTCCTGGATCTCGCCATCAAAAATTGGGATGATCTCTCCATCCCGGATTATAGGTAGCTGAGTACGGGTCTCCCCTTGGCTGCCTTTCATTCCAATTCCCCATGGCATTAGCTTGTTCATCCATTGCAAAAGGGCATTGTAAAGTGACGTGGCTTGGACTGCAGCAGATGTCACATGGTTTTTCTTGAGGACCAACTGAGGAGCTAGCAACGGTAACCTTATCCACCAACTTGGATAGTACCCTCTCCATCCTGTCCATCCTCTCCTTAAAATCATCTTGGCTTGAGGGCTCTGTTTGTGCCACTCTTTTCAGGATTCGGATCTCATCAGTGTCATACTCCTTCTTGGAATTGATCAACTTCTTCACTATCTCCTTTGCTTCATTTACTTTGATTTCCAAAAATCCACCATTGCTTGCGGTATACAGCAAATCCTTGTTCACAGATGTGGATCCTTGGTAGAAATACTGCAGCAGTTGCCCCTCGGTGTATCGATGGTTAGGGCAACGATCTACCAATCGTCTGAACCTCAGCCAAAATGTACTCAGCGGCTCATCATACTCCTGCTTGATGCTCAAAATTTCTTTCCTCAGTGCATCCGTCTTAGTGGCTGGAAAGAAATAGTCCAAAAACAGCTTCTTGAGCGCATTCCAGGAAGTGACGGAGTTAGGAGCCAAGCTTGAAAACCACTGGTTCGCTGCTCCTGTCATGCTGAACGGAAAAGCCACCAACTTGAACTGATCTTCTGTGACACCAACTGGTCTTTTCTGAACCTTACAAATCTTGATGAACTCGTTCAAGAAATTGTAAGGGTCTTCATTACTCTTCCCATAGAACTTCAGAAGCACGTTCAGCAATGCCAACTTAATCTCAACAGGGGTCGCAGCATCTGGCAAGGAAATTGGTGTGGGAGGGTCTTCTTCACTATGCCCCATTAATTCCCACATGTACGGATTGTCAGCATTGGGATCCGCCTCTCCTCCGTCCCCCATTACAGTATCGGGAATGGATTCAATCTCTGATTCGGATTCTGTCTCGGAAACAGCCTCTGTTTGGCCAAACAGAGGGTCTGCGGCAGCTTTCAGCTTCCTCTCCCTGGCGAGTTTGTAATTCTTCCTGGCTGTCTTTTCAACTTTAGAATGAAATATCAATTCCTGCTCCTGGGACCTGGTCATATACCAATAACTAAAGAACAAAAATTAGTAGCAAAATAAATAGAAATTAACTACCGTTCCCCGGAACGGCGCCAATTTGGTGAACGTCGTTTCACTCACCAAAATAATCTGCAAACTCTAATGATGAAATTAGTACAGTAGCAAGCAGAGTCGATCCCACGAGGAATGGAACAAAATCTATAATAAAATACCTACTAATATAGAACACTTTTGGTGTAGCCACCACACCTTAATTTTCAGATTTATTTAACAACTAATAATGCAACTATAAAATATGAAATAATAATGCAAACTAAAATATATAATTGTCTATAAAACATATGAATAAGGTAATCGGCTCGGAATAACTCACATTAGTTAAACATCGATCATAGGCGCAAAGATAAATCAATTCGTATGCATCTATCAGTTATAGGAAAGTAGGTACGCTTAACCTCCCCAATTCTTTCGTACTTTATCGACAATTAACCAATAATAATTAATTAATTGTTTCTCTTACCAAGATGCCCCCGGAAAGTATTCGCTGAACTAGATACACACCTCGATAGCATTAAGAATGAAAAGAACCCGACATAGCAATTACCCAAGATTCGCAAGTAGTAACGCACACTTAATTATTCCCCATCTTGCTATTACAGTCTTAGCTAGTTAGCTGTTTTTCACAAGAACTCGCTACTTACTAACCCTTTCCAACGATTACGTATTGGTGGAATTAGATAGCATTATCCCAATAGTATTCAAGTTGATCAGGCTTAAATCTATCAGGAATAAAATAAACCAAGAACAATCAAGAACACATAAGAATCAATTATAAAACAATTAGGCCTCACGATTCATAAACTAATGCTTGTTATTTCATGCCGATATATAAATTAGCTCCTCATAATAATCATGCTGAATAAATAAATAATATAAAATTAAAACAAAATTAAAATAAACTGAAGAGGGATGGAAACAATAAACTGAATAGTGACGGAAATAGTAAAATCAAACCAAGAAATTGATTTCATGCAAAACAATGTGAGTTGGCGTGAATAATTCTTCAAACCAAGCACTGCTCCTCCTCTGGTTTGTCTTCTGGAACTAAAAATTGAAATACTAACTAACAAAGTAATTTAGTAACTAATGTCTCTCCCCCTATTACAAATCTGCATTCGGTCGTGTATTTATATACCCAAACCAAAACCAAATCCAAATCAACTTCTAATTACTTTTCTTCTTATGGAAGAAATAAGGAAATAAGAAAATAAGATAATATCTATTCTAATTCTAAATAACTAATTCCTACAATTAAGGAATTTCAAATGGAAGGAGATAATACAATCTTTATCAATATGGGCAGTGAATATATTTATTTCCTTCAAATCCACGTCTCTTCAATAATTCATTTTACACCCCATAACTTCAGCAATTATTCTTTTTCCTCTCTTCCTTCATCCCTGGAAAAATGTCTTATAAAATAAGAACATTTTCCATTGGAGCACATCGCCTCATTAAAAACCTTAACCTGGAAAACCCTGTGGGAAAAAACCGTTGGTTAAGGGAAAAAGAGTACAATGTATAGCCCCCTCTCAATTCTCCGCAATCAATGAATTCCTGCACCAAAAACACCTTAAAGTGCAAATTATATCTTAATAAAATCATAATAATCCCACAAAATATGAACACAATATAACACACATCAGTCTCCCTAGGGTTACGAGTCCAAAAGTTGTTCGGCTCCAATTGACCATTGGTGCTGAATTTATTTCCGAGTTTGGAAAACTCGGTTCCAAGTTTGTCCAACAATTTCGTACAGTTTGGTTCCATCCTCCGGACACGTCACCGAGCCCAACTATGTTTGCTTGATGATGTTCTATTTGATCATACACGGTAGAAAGATCAACCTCGGGGCAGAGATATTTAAACACATGCTCTATATTACCACTTCGACAAGGGTGGTGAAAAGCCTTGCATACGGGAGTTTGATCACAACCATATTGAAGAAGGTTGAAGGGTTGGATGTTGCTGGTTAAGACAAACCACCAAAGTGTTTTGACAAAAATTACTTTAAAAATAGGGGGTGGATCTTGGTTGATGGTAAGTGGTGCGATAAGCCCAAGCAAGGAGGGGAGCCGAGCAAGAGGCCGAGAGTTAAACAAGGTTTGCCAAATTGTCTTTTAATATTTGACTTATGTACATTGTCTCAATGCATATTAATATTTGCTTGTTTAACTTTAGTAGATTTCGAGAAGGCCTACCTCAAAGGTATAAGATATTGCTATAAAAGTGTTCACAAGGAGTTCTCCACGATGAAGGGGAGGATTTTAAAGATGGAGAAAAGACAAAGATACTACGAATGCCATCTTGCGGCAATGCAAAAACCTCGTCTTGACCGATCCACATCCACGGTCAATCTACTGGATGATTTGGAATCGCAATTCCATAGATTTTGCTTCAATTTTTGCTCATATTTGCCTTTTGAACTTGTTTGGAATTGAGACTTGTTGTTAATTTCTATGTTTTACTATGGATGTTGATTTATGGTTAACTTTAAAACGCTTATAATAGTTTGAACTATGGATTCATATTTTGATAACCATGTTATATTCCAGCTAATTCTTGTAAGGGTTTCAAATGTTTAGGAATTCATTTAATTTCAACAAAAAGACAACTACAATCAAGAATTTTTAGGATGCTACTTCTTATGTTTTCTTTTTTTTGGAACCTTCTTGGACATCCTCTTTTTATAAGTGACCTTTCCACGGACATCAACCCAAATTTCCTCATCATGATCGCTACATCCCACGAAACTATTCAAACTCATATTGTTCTCCTCAAGGAATATAGCATCATCGATAGCAACACCAGTGGAATTTTGATCGAAACCAATAATTTCTTCGACTTCATAATCTTCTACAAATGTTTGTTTCCCTTCCACCACAATATCCCACCTAGGATATGAAGGTCTATCACATAGAAAACCTTGTGTGCTTGGGATGCTAAGATGAAAGGATCTTTCCGTCAATCGATCTGACTCCTGACAACAAGTGTGAAACCAAAATCCTCAGTACGCTATCCATTGTTGAAATCGACCTACTTACCTTTAAAAATAGAAACTCATATAGTGACATAGTCTAGCTCCCAGATATCCAAAATTGTGCCAAAAAAAACAGTGATGAGCATACATTGGATTATTATCACTTCCACTACCAACATCCAAAGCTTCAGAAACTAAGGAAACCCACTGTTATGAACCACACCCTTATCATTCACATATTTTGTTGTGAATGTAAAACCATTGACATAATATCCTGCATAAAATAGAATAGTACCAAGTGGTCTACGAGCCAACCATTTCACTGTCATGGGATGGTCTCCCATAGTTACGTGTTCACACAACCATGATGAAAAAGTACCACTTGTAATTCCAGGACCAGGGCTTCATTAAAATTAGGGTTTTGCAACTCTAATGGTATTCATGTGAATCTATATGTATGGGACAACATGGCGGTACTAAAATCTTCCTCACCACGGCATAACAATTTCCCCTGCCTAACCCCATGACCTTCCAATCGCCCCTCTATTAGGAGTTGGGACCCCAACCGAATCGACCTCTTTCAAATAATTGTTACAAAACTCGATAACCTCCCCTTCCATATACCTATGTACAATACTTGCATCGGGCATGTACCATTTCTTCAAAAAGTGTTTGAATATTTACATGTACCTTTCATACGGGTGCATCCACCTAAGAAATACAGAACCACTGATATGTCCATTTTATGTGCATAATTTAGTGCTATTTTGGGTCACTTTTGTGCCCTTTTATTATCAAGATCTTGTGTTTTACCTTGAAATTCTCTTAGCTTTATGCTCTTTTACCTCTTCTAAGTGGATTTTCTGTGACAAGGGAAGAACACGGAGGCATGAAGACTGGAGGCCATTAAAGATCACATTTTCGAAGACTTTTGAAGACTTGCTTCGAAGACATGAAGACCGGAGGCCATTGAAGTCCATTTTTGGAGATATAGAAGACTTGAAAAATAAGAGGAATTGCTATGAAGATGAATGTATACCACAAGATGAAGAAAAAGGAAACAAGGCAAAATTCGGGCACCCGTCAAGAGTCGCGATGGGGAGACCGTCGCGAGTCACAACGAGCCCATCACGAGTCGTGACTAACGGGTGGCTATAATTTCACCTTATTATTTTTGTACTATAAATAGCACTCGCTTTCCTCTCATTCACATCTTCTTCAACTGCATTTTTATTACAGTTTAGAACCCTATTTTCTTCCATTTCCATCTTTGAAATCTCTTGTATTATGTTTGGTTGTTTAGCATTAATTAGTATGAACTCTTGTAGCTAAATCTAGTTCTTGGGAGCAATTGATTGAAGCTTCTAAGCTTATGTAGTAAGATTCTATGTTTGCTCATTTATGAACATTTATTGGAGAGCATTTATTATGCCATTAATGTTGCGTTTTACCTAATTTATACCATGGGTTGTTTGAATATATGTAATGTTTGTAAGATTGAAATGTTAGGGTGTTAGGAAAGTTCCAAATTTCTTAACTCATTTGATATGGAAATCCAAGAGCATGGATTTAGAACTTCTTGTGTATAATGTGGGGTAATTCTTCAAGATGAGTATGTTAATGTGGTTTGTTCTTATATTTTTCATATAGATGCAAAGAAAGGTTGAACCTTGAATGTTGTTTGTTCTTAGTTTAATCTAATGAATGCTTTGTTTGGTTAAATGACTATGTCTTTGGTATAAGGCTTGTTATTATCAAACATATGGTCCTTTGGGTGAAATGCCACTGATGAAACACCCCTATGATGTTGTTTGTCTAGGGTGATCATCAATGAGGTTTGCAAATGGTCGTTGTTTTTCTTTGCAAACTACTATTAAGGAGGATTGAATGTTGATCTTTGAGTGAGAAGTGATAACATTCCCCATAGACAATAAATGTAATTGAATGAGTAAATGAATCAATGAGCTATATGAAGTTTGGAAGTGGAAATCGATTGCCCCCCAACGTTCCGTTGATTATCATTTACATCGCATCTTTAGTTGTATTGCATGATTAGCATAGTTCTCTTGCTTCGCTAGTTGTATTTCAATATGATAACTTAGGATCAAACCAACCAAAAACCCCCCTTGTTTACATGCTTATATATATATATATATGTATGTATATGCCCTGTATGTCTTCTCCTATATATGTTTAAACACTTGAAAATATCCCTCTTATCGTGGACTACCCCGACTTGCCATTATCTACTTTATTTTAGATATGAAGCATTAGGGCTTAAAAGTATAACTTTGAGAGGTACGGCGATGATTTCCCAAATTTTGGCGCCGCTGCCGGGGAAGAGGCGTTTATTTTTAAGTGTTTGGGCATATTATGTGTGATTATATGCTAATTGTAAATATGTGTTACTTTGCTTTAATTTTGATTTTTTTAGTTGAGTTGCCATTTTCACTTGGCATGGAGATGTATTGTTCAAGTTTTTGATGTCTGGTTCGTACGCGATACTCCTCACAAGAACCCCTACACTACGACCCCGAGTTAGAGTTGAACTTGAGACAGGCTAGGAGGCTTTCTTTGGAAAGTGTGAATAACACCCCTCCTAGTGACCATTTTGTGGATACATCTTCCTCTATGAAGCATCAAATTGAGCACGAACATGAGCATCCTCCTCTCCAAGGGAGAGCTCCTCCTCTCCACCAAAGAGAGATTCCTTTGGGGCAAGCTTTGTTAAGAGAAATCATGGCTGCCAACCTCGATCAACAACCAATGTGCATCGAGTATCACATGGTTGGACCAAACAGGCACTTTGAGCTAAAAACTGGGTTCATTAACATGCTACCCATCTTCCTTGGTAGGTAAGGGGAGAATGTCAACAAACACCTCACCGAGTTTCACTTCTTATGTGGTGGTACTGTCTCCAGTGGAGTGGATGAAGATTTTTACAAGTTGAAGGCATTCCCGTTCACACTAAGGGATTGTGCAAGAGATTGGCTCCACTATCTACCGCCCAAGAGCATTAAGAGTTGGCTTGATATGAAAACAAAGTTTCCAGCTAAATACTTTCCGGCCTCTAGATCCACCGCCTTGAAGAAGGACATAAGAAACATCCTTCAATGGCACGAAGAATATCTCTTCGACTATTGGGAGAGGTTTAAGAAGCTTCTTGCGAGTTGCCCTTATCACGGTTATTCGGAGGAGGATTTGGTTTATTACTTATACATTGGCTTTCTCTATGAAGATCAAAGGTTGGTGAAAAGTTCTTGTGGTGGCACCCTTGGGAACAAAACATCCTCTGAGGCCATGTAATTATACGAAGAGCTAGCGGAAGAATCGAGAAACTTTAGCTCAAGGGCCGATTTGAGAAAGAGGAATCCAATGCTCGCAAGTGACTCTTCAAATAATGGAAAGCTCAAGGATCAAGTCTTGGCCCTTGCATCTATGGTCAAATCATTGATGACGAAGCGGGGGAATGCGCCACATGTTAAATCATGTGAAATTTGTTACTTGGCGCATCCTACGGACACTTGCCCCACTTTGCAAGAGGATTATGTTGAAGAGGTAAGTGCCATGGGCTATCAAGGGAACCAAGGCTACCAAGGCAACCAAGGCTACCAAGGCAACCAAGGATATCAAGACGGGCAAGGCTACCAAGGTAACCAAGGCTACCAAGCTTTCAAGGGTACCAAAACTGGCCGAACAATTCAGGAAATCGTGATAACCCGAATCTCCGGTATGGAAACCCTCAAGGAAGCCAAAACCCTCAACCATATCGGCCTCCTCAACAACAATATAGGCCACCTCAAAAAATTTCAAAGGCTCCAAGACAAACCCCGAGACCAAGGGGAGAGCTTGGGGCTAACAAAGGATGATGTGATGCAAGCCATTCACCAGTTGGGCATGTGTACGGAGAAAAGCAAGAAATTCCAAGATAAAGCCAAAGCAAGCATCAAGAACATGGAAACCCAAGTGAACCAAATAGCTCAAGTGGTGAATCAGATGGAGGATCAAGAAAAAGGCAAACTTCCCTCCCAACCGGAAATCAATCCTCAAAAAAATGTGAGTGGAAGGGAAGTGAAGGAGCCCCCAAGCAAGGGTTGTTTTTAGTGAAAGTTTAAGAAAGAAGAAGATCATGAGAAGAAGGCAGAAGAGTTGGCCAAGGAGAGCCAAGGAGAAGAAACAAAGGTGGAGACATATGTGCCAAGACCGGGATCAAATCCCGAAACCTCATCCCCACCTCACAAGAAATCAAGAGGGGCAGAGATCCCTATCTATGTGCCGGAACCACCATTTCTGGAGGCACAAAAAGATAAGAGGACCAAGCAGGACACCAAGGACATCTACGAAGTCTTTCGTAGATGCGAGGCAAACATCTCACTCTTAACTGCTCTACATCAAGTTCCTATGTATGCTAAATTACTTAAAGAATAATGTACCATCAATAGGAAACAACAATTGAAGAGTAAGAAAAAGAGTGTGAAGAGTGAATATGTCTCCGCCGTGTTTGATAGTGAGATGCCCCCTAAATGTGATGATCCGGGAATGTTTGCAATCCCTTTTGAGATAAGAGTAAAATTTGTTAACAAGGCCATGTTAGACTTAAGTGCTTCAATCAATGTAATCCATATTCCTTGTATGAAAGTCTAAATCTAGGCACTTTGCACAAAACCGGGGTTGTTATCCAACTAGCCAATCACTCTAGCATATACCCAAAAGGTATTGTGAAGGATGTGTTGGTGAAAGTGGATTCTTTAACATTCCACGCTGACTTTTATGTTCTTGAGATGGGAGGTGATAGTAGCTCCAAACCTATCCTTTTAGGAAGGCCATTTCTAAATACTTCAAGGACCATAATTGATGTGCATAAAGGAACATTGACCATGGAATTTAAGGGGCAGAGGGTAGAATTTGACACTATTAATTCTATTGATCACCCTAGTAGATATCATTCTTGCCAAACTGTTCATGTTATTGATGACGAAGGGCAAGATGAAATTGAGCCCATAAATGGTAGTTCCTTAAATGTTGCTATAGATGATGTTTTGAGTTATAATTTGATTTCAAATGTTGTTAGTACTAACTTGAAGGAAAGAAATGGCGAATGCACTCTTGGGTGTGCATCATCCAACCCTTTTTGTGCGTCTGCAGGTAAGCCAGTAAGGGTGTTTTTCCCTCGTTCTCTTGAGAAGACTTCGGTGGAAGAGTGCAAACCACCACTGAAAGCTCTTAAATATTCATACCTTAGAGAAGGAGAGCTACCCCCGAATGCTTATGTGCTTGAGATCACCATGGAACAAAAAGGTGAGTTGTTGGAGATGTTAAGGGAACATGAAGAAACCCTAAGCTACTTGAAAGAGGTTTTGTTGGGGGACAATGCGAATCCTGATTATTTGTACCCTGACCAAGGAAATGAGACCGATCATCTCGGTTTATTTTGTGAGTAAATTCCAAGAATGGGGAGTAATTCGTGCCGACGGCATTAAATAAACTAGATTTTGATCATCCGGATCGTCATTCGTGACTTTCCATTGATATTTTTTGGTTTTGGATTTTATCATTAAGTTTCATTATTTTGCTTTATACGTTTCACGGGTTTTTTCCATGATTCTGTAGCAATTTTGAAGCCAAGGAATTGGACTTTTGAAGGGAGAAAGGCTTGGAGTAGAGAAGGAAAGGCTTGGACAAGAGAAGGAATCAGAAAAAAAAAATTTCTAAGAACCAGGTAAGAAGTGGTTGCAAGTCACAATGGCCTCGCGAGGGCACGTTGCCAGTCGCGATGCCCTCGTGAGGGCCTCGGCGCAAATCGCAACCAAATCAAGGATTTTGGCTAAAAATATGGGTCTCGGCCAAAACTTTCCACGAGCGCAATGGCCTCGCGAGGGCCTCGTTGCGACTCACGAGTCACGATGTACTCATAAATCTTATGTTGAAATTGAGGTCTCGGCCTCCACTTTTTATGAGCCACGATGGCCTCATGAGGACCTCGTCACAACTCACGACCGAGTGGTCATGACTCGTGATTTACTCAGAAATATTGTGTTAAAATGGAGGTCTCGGCCTCCACTTTTCATGAGTCGCGATGGCCTCGCGAGCCCTCAAGACATATCCCCTCGAGACCTCGAGGCAGCAAACCCTCAACTCAAGCAGAACTTGAATGACCATTACACTCTCGAGGTCAGTCTTTGAGACCAGCCCTCGAGACGTATCCCCTCGAGACCTCAAGGCAGCAAGCCCTTGACTTGAGCCAAACCTGAAAGTCTATTACTCCCTCGAGACCTCGAAGCCCTAAACATTTGACTCGAGCAGAACCATAAAGTCCATCAGTTTCTCAAGACCAGCCCTTCGAGACATCACCACCTCGAGAACTCGAGGTTGTAAGCCCTTGACTCGAGCTGAACCATAAAGTTCATCACCCTCTCGAGGCCAGCCCTTCAAGACATCATCCCCTCGAGACCTCGAGGTAGCAAGCCCTTGACTCGAGCTTACCCTGAAGTCCATCACCCTCTCGAGGCCAGCCCTTAGAGACATCATCCGCTCAAGTTCTCGAGGTAGCAAGCCCTTGCCTCGAGCTGAACCTGAAGTACATCATCCTCTCGAGACCGGCCCTTCGAGACATCGCCACCTTGGGTCCTCGAGCCTAGCCTCTCGAGACCTTAAAGCTGTGAACCCTTGGGGTGTCATCTTTCGTCCTTGAGGCCGCAAGCCTCTTGAGACCTCGAAGCAGCGAGCCCTCGAGGTGTCATCGTTCATGCTCGAGCAAGCCTATAAAGACCTCGAAGCCGCGAGCCCTCAAGGTGTTATCTTTCATCCTTGAGTATAACCTCTCGAGACCTCGAAGTCACGAGCTCTCAAGGTGTCATCTTTCATCCTTGAGTATAGCCTCTCGAGACCTCAAAGTCGCGAGCCCTCGAGGTGTCATCTTTCATCCTCAAGCATAGCCTCTCAAGACCTCAAAGCCGCAAGCCCTCGAGGTGTCATCTTTCATCCTCGAGCCTAGCTTCTCGAGACCATGAAGCCGCGAGCCCTCGAAGTGTCATCTTTCATCCTCGAGCATAACCTCTTGAGACCTCGAAGCCACGTGCCCTCGAGGTGTCTTCTTTTATCCTCTCGTATAGCTTCTCGAGGCCTCAAAGCTGTGAGCCCTCGAGGTGTCATATTTCATCCCTCGAGCCTAGCCAGACCTAACGCCCCTCGAGACCACCCGTCGCGAGTCGCAATGAACACATCGCGAGTTGCGACGGTCATACAAATCAGCTTTGAATGATAGGCTAAACCCATTTTTCCAAAAATATATCCACAATCCGCTGCTACTCTTCATCATTTTCCGCTCCTCTTCACCATCCTCAACCTGTCCTCCACCAAGCGCCGCCGCTCGCTAACAGCCACCCTACACCACTCAGAACCACCACTTCATACCCCATCCTTTCTTCCCAACCTCCACCCACAAATCAAAAAAAATTCTTTGAAGAACACAAACCCTAGAATTTGGGGGTTTTGTCACTTTGAGCGATTCGATTTTGAATTGATTGTTGGCTTTCTCTTTTATTCTCTCTACGCATCTTGGTGGTACATTTCTTCACTTTATTGAGCTTGAATTGTGATTACGAATGTCTACTCTATTATTTTTATGGATATTGTGTGGATTATATGTAATGCCTTAGGAAATTGATTAGTTGGATCTTGGTTGATTTTGGTGAATAAATTGTTACTGCAATTCAATTTGATGGGTATGGTGTGCATATTTTGTGGTTGCGGTATGGATTGTATTGTGCTTGTTTGAGTTGGGATTGTGTGCATTTGTGTTGTTGTGGCTGAGAACAGATTGTGACTTATGCTAGATAGGAGGCATGTTGGCCCTTAATTCAACATAGTTGTTATTTGGATAAAATGTTATTGTTCTTTGCAATGTTATTTTTCTTAGGATAGTTTAGCCATGGGACGTGAATGTTGACATTGTGAATGTACTAACGGTAGCTAAGCTGGTTGAGCTCAACTGTGGTTTTGAGATATAACATATTGATTTCAACTATGTGAACTTCATGGATTTGAGAATATGGGCTTGTTGAACATATTATGGATTGTATATGCAATTGTGATTAGGATTTGAACTAGTTGACTTGATTTTGATTCGGCTTGTGATGATGAACTAGTTTAAGGTTGAGTGTGGATTTGCAATATTGAATATACACATATTCATGTGTGTTTGTCTTGTTTGCTGTGATTGTTAGATATAACCCCCACGAAGAGACCTTAGGCTCCCCCCCTCGAGGCAGGTGCACCACTGCTCCACCTCTGCCTCCTCTACCGGCTCCAGAATTGTGCCATGTACCTTCCCCTCTGGATAGGTACATGGGTTTGACCCGGATCACCGAGCTCAATGCAGAAAGGTAGGAGGCCCTGGAGAAACGCCAACTCAAGGAGGCAAGCTTTGTCAATGTGCCCATATTAGATGCTCTCAGGCTCACTCAGCCTATCAGATGCCTCCTCGCAAAAGGGGGAATGGAAGGGTTTATGAGTAGAAGTGCGCCCTCTTACTAGAGGTACACGCTGGAATTCTTGTCCACGGTCCATATAAGCAACATGAGAGGCGATCAACCATGCGAGAGGTACATTGCTTTTCATTTAGATGATATATCTAGGTAAATGACCGTCTCACAGATTGAGGAGGCCTTTGGGTTTGACACTGCGGAGATACGGGTCAGGCTGGACCCACAGGCCCAAGAGGGATCAATTGAGGATGACATGAACTTTTGGAATGTCATCAACATGAGGCCGAAGAATTACCATGATAAGAGTAGTGCCATTATCCACCCTGCATTCTGTTATGTGCACCGTCTGTTAGCTAGCACAGTACTTTGCTCCGCGGAGCCAACGAATGTGCCAGACAATGACATTCACTTTCTGTGGCACTTAACGAGTGAGGGACCAGGATATGGGCTATGGGCGGAATTGTGGATGAAGAGAATCGTGGAGGTGGCAGGAAAACCTAAGGGGAAGATCATGGTTGGAGGCATGATAGGCCTTTTAGTAAAGTACTTGGGATTGGTTCCTCCAGTCGACTTTCCATGCTTAGGGAGGCGAACGCCCTATGTTATCACTACTGAGAGGTTAGTTAGATTTGAGATGCTCACTGCCACACGGACCACGGGGATTTTCCATTGGTTGTATGGTGCGAGGAAGGTCACATACATGTCACTTCCTCAGCCCAACAAGATGAAGCTGGAATTTGACACATCTCTAGGAGACTTGGCGATTTCACCGTACTCCTCATGTAGATATGATTTCCAGCGTGAGCTCCGCCACCTTGGCCCAGCTCTTGTCCAGCGTGATGATAGCACTCTACCTCCCTCTGAGTGACAGCAGCAACAACACTCCATGCAACCACCACTAGAAACAGAGCCGATGCAGGAGGACGATGTGCCACATCACTATTCCCAGCCTCCACCTGACTTCTACGAGCGGATGATGTAGACTATGCAGGATGGATTCCGCTGTAAGGACAGCATGATATTGGAGCATAATGTATTTGTCTCTCCGACTTTGATTAACATTCACGAGGAGATTGACCACTAGTCAGCTCGCATCCATGAGATGCAGTCCCAGGCAGGTGGTGTCTCAGGCCCCGATCCAGGAGCGGAGAGGCAGAGAACTAGGAGGCAGAGAACTAGGAGACAGAGGAGCATGGAGTTGCTAGCACGGTATCAGCAGCGGTATTTCGATGGTGGCCCTTCTTCATCACAACAGTGATTTTGTGACCACCATATCTTTACCCTTTCCATACTTCGCTTTGTACGTTTTTGCCATATTGTATACATTGAGGGCAATGTAGTGTTCTAAGTAAGTTATCGTGTAGCTTGACATTGTGAGAACCTTTTAGGAGTGGAAAATTTAGCGGGAGAAGACAAAGTAAGTTATGAAATTCTTGATCGTTAATATGCCTCATTTTTAGGTTAATATATTGATATAAAGTGGAGCATGTGTTTTGAACCTTATACATGTCTTTAGCTTCACCTTGTATAATTGGATTTGGTATTATCAATTCGGGATTTGGAGATGTTTTAGGGATATCAATGAATTGATGGGTTGATATGGTTTGGGTAGAATTAGGAATAGGGGTTGTGGGAAACTTCTCATTTGACCTTAACGTTGGGATGTGCGATATTGAGAGTTTTGTGAGATATTGATTTGGGGAATAGTAGTTAGGATGTGGATACGTCATTTCTTTCGTATGCTTGGTTCTTTTATTACTCCATTTTATGTGCATAATTTGGTACTATTTTGGGTCACTTTTGTGTTGTTTTATTATCAAGAGCTTGTGTTTTACCTTGAAATTCTCTTAGGAAGGGTAAGAGCAACTTTACGCTCTTTTACCTCTTCTAAGTGGATTTTGCATGACAAGGGAAGAACACAGAAGCATGAAGACAGGAGGCCATTAAAGATCACATTTTCGAAGACTTTTGAAGAATTGCTTCGAAGACATGAAGACTGGAGGCCATTGAAGACCATTTTGGAGACATTAAAGACTTGAAAATGAGAGGAATTGCTATAAAGATGAATGAATACAATAAGATGAAGAAAAGGAAACAAGGAAAATTTTGGCACCCGTCGCGAGTCGTGATTGCCTCGTTGCGAGACAGTCGCGACGAGCCCATCGTGAATTGCGCCAACGGGTGGCCAGAATTTCACCTTATTATTTTTGTACTCTAAATATCACTCTCTTTCCTCTCATTCACATCTTTTTCACCTGCATTTTTATTATAGTTAAGAACCCAATTTTCTTCCATTTCCATCTTTGAAATCTCGTGTATTATGTTTGATTGTTTAGCATTAATTAGTATGATCTCTTGTAGTTAAATCTAGTTATTGGGAGCAATTGATTGAAGCTTCCAAACTTATGTGGTAAGATTCTATGTTTGCTCATTTATGAACATTTATTGGAGAGCATTTATTATGCCATTAATGTTGTGTTTTACCTCATTTATACCATGAGTTGTTTGAGTATATGAAATGTTTGTAAGATTTAAATGTTAGGGTGTTAGGAAAGTTGCAAATTTCTTATCTCATTTGATATGGAAATCCAAGAGCATGGATTTAGAACTTCTTGTGTATAATGTGGGGTATATCTTGCTAGAGGAGTAAGTTAATGTGGTTTGTTCTCATATTTTTCATATAGATGCAAAGAAAGGTTGAACCTTGAATGTTTTTTGTTCTTAGTTTAATCTAATGAATGCTTTGTTTGGTTAAATGACTATGTCTTTGGTAGAAGGCTTGTTATTATCAAACCTATAGTCCTTCGGGTGAAATACCATTGATGAAACACCCCTATGATGTTGTTTGTATAGGGTGATCATCAATGAGGTTTGCAAATGGTCATTGTTTGTCTTTGCCAACTACTATTAAGGAGGATTGAATGTTGATCTTTGAATGAGAAGTGATAGCATTCCCCATAGACAATAAATGTAATTGAATGAGTAAATGAATCAATGAGTTACATGAAGTTTGGAAGTGGAAATCGATTGCCCCCAAGGGTCCGTTGATTATCATTTACATCGCATCTTTAGTTGTATTGCATGATTAGCATAGTTCTCTTGCTTTGCTAGTTGTATTTCAATTTGATAACTTAGGATCAAACCAACCAAAAAACCCCCTTGTTTACATGCTTATATATATATATATATATATGTATATATATGTATGTATGTATATGCCTAGTATATTCACTCCTATATATGTTTAAACACTTGAAAAGATCCCTTTTCTAGTGTGGACGACTCCGACTTGCCATTATCTACTTTATTGTAGATAGGAAGTATTAGGGCATAAAAGTATAACTTTGAGAGATACGATGACGACCTCCCAGCCAAAAAGCTTTATCTCCCTGACTAGATGAACACATAACTGGACCATAATGTCAAATAATGATGGTGGAAAAAACATTTCCATCTGGCATAAAACTTTAAAAATCATTAACTGCAAACGCTCCAACTTCGACACACTAATGCTTTTGCTACAAATGGACTTGAAAAATAGACAAAGCTTCGTAATGCATACTCTTACATGGCATGGAAATGACGATCAAATCACAATGATGTTAAATTCTTGCATTAGATTGTGACAATCATGAGACTTCAACCCCACCAGCTTCAACTCCTCAACTGACACACAAGTACTGATGTTTGAAGAATAGGTGGTCGGGACCTTAACACCTTTCAGGGTCTCACAGAAAAAAAAATTCTCCATTTGAGACATAGAATAGCAAGTAGAGGGCAAGAAACAATTTTCACTGGAACTCACAGGGCCTAGGCTCTTCTTAATTCCTATCTTGACCAAATCTAAACTAGCCTCAAGTCTGTCCTTCATTTTCCCCAAGGTATTCAACAAGGTCCCGACCAAAGAATCACATACATTCTTCTAAATATGCATAACATCTAGACAATGTCCAACATCCAATCGCTCTCAATAAGGCAATCTGAAGAAAATGGAGCATTTTTTCCAACTCCCATCAACGGGCACTTTACGTTTCTTCTTCCCAAAGTCATTGGGCAAATTCTTCACTATTTCAAATATTTGTGTGCTTGTTGATACAACCGGAATTTCTCTAGCCTCCACGTCCCCATAGAAACTTTTTTTTCCAAACGCCGTGGATGATCTGTTGGAAGAAACCTACGATGACCTTGATACACAGTTTTACAACCATGCTTCAATTGGTGGTGATCAGTGTCCTTCTCACACACGGGGCATGCAAAGTGGCATTTCATTGAGTAACCGAAAAAATTACCATAGGCGGGAAAATCATTGATAGTAAAAAATAAAATTTATTTCACTATAAAATAATCTTCAACACTCCCGCCATATGTTCACACACGCTTCTCAAATAACATCAACAAAACCTCAACAAGAGGAGCAAGATACACATCTATGTCACTACCCAGTTGCTTAGGACCGAAAATCAACTCAGATAACAACACGTACGTATGTTTCATTGTCAACCATGACAAAAGATTGTAGATAACCAACATAACAGGCCAAGAACTGTGTGTACTACTCATATTACCAAATGGATTCATTCCATCGGTGCATAGGCCGAACCTCAAATGTCGGGGGTTCTTTTCCAAACTTGGGGTAAAGAAAATCAATTTTTTTCCATTGCTCACCATCTTATGTATGTCTTATCACATCATCCACTAGCTGATCCCTCTCTGCGTGCCATCACAACAATTTTGCATCTTCCTTACTTGCAAACAATTTCTGCAATCTGGAAACAATTGGGAGATACCACATCACTCTTGCCATTATTTTTTCTATATTTTAGTTACCACTTTGGCACCCTTTGCAATATGTCCCATCTTCAATTTGTATCGAGACTCACCACATACCCAGCATGTTTCTATATATTTATCTTCTTTCCCCCGGTACAACATACAATTATTATGGCAAGCATGTATTTTTTTCAATTTCAATCCCATTGGGAAAAGAACTTTTTTTTGTGGCGTACAACCTATCTGGCATCACATTACCTTCCGGGGGCAATTCCCTAAGCAATTCTAGAGTTTCTGTCATTGACTTATCGGTCCACCCAAATTTGGCCTTCAAATTCATTATCCTCGGAGTCGCACCATGTAGCAGATGTTTTGAACCGAGATGCAATTGCGTGTCTTTTTCATCAATTAAAGCTTGTAATGCCTCGGGTTTACCGTGGAACTCTCTTGCAATATCCTCAACCATTTTGTCAAATTCAGCATTCCCATATAATTCATCTTCTACATTCAGGTCACTCAAATCAGTCGTCCGCACCGATTCCCCAACTTCCTCATGCCATACCCAATGAGTGTACAAAGTTTGAAACCCCTTCATTATTAGATGTCTCCACAAATTGGTGTATCCTTGTCGTGATTGACTCTTTGTTTCCTCTTAGATCCCTTACCAAAAACATGACTACCGTATAGGTCTCCACACGTAGAATGATCAAATAAACTATAGCATGCATATCCACGAACCTTTACTTAATCTGTTAAAGTGCTCGTTGGATTTACCACTTAACAATATATTTTTTAAAATAATTGTACCACACAACTAATAAGTTTAAATCATTTTTCAAGGTCAATTTGTTTAAATATTGATATAGCATTATGATAAATTATCCTATTTTTCTTTGTTATGTACTCATAAAAGAGTATAAACAAGGTTAAAGGAGAGCCAATTATATTATCTTCAAATTATACATGAAACCAATTATTACATTCTTAATTGTAAAGGTAAGAAAAAATGTTTGTAACATTCTGGCATATTTCCTACTATATTAGGACATTGTACTTGATGTCCGCCCATAATGTGTGCCTCATATAACAAAACATTTCAAGATTTTATTGTAACCCACGAATATGAAATCGATTCATTATGAAATGATGGTTATAAGTTTGAAATTAGATTGATTACTTTTATATCACAGTAACAAACTTTTTGAAAGTCTGCTTTGGAACATTTTAACTTAGCGCATATAGAAATTTTTTTTAAAAGTATTTATTTTATCACATTCACTTATATTTCTAGTTAAAAACTGCTCTGCAAAAAAAAATAGTAACTAAAATTAATTGAGTGCGCCTCCATGCATGTTTAACGCCCATTTAATGTTTCTTAAAGTTGTAATCTTGGTAACCTGAATACCGATGATTATGATTATGGAATGTTCATGTTTATCATTTGGTCTCTTTATTTTTATTTTTTGAAACTATTCATTTGTTAACACGAGGTCCGCACAGTAGCAAATATTTGCATGTAGCTGAATATGATCTGGAATTAATGAACTTTGGTTACTGAAATTAACACTAACCATGTATTCTCTTCCTAACATAGAGAAGAAAAAATCATAATCAAGGCCTGGACGTTGAATCCCACATGGCCTGGACGTTGAATCCATGCTCTTCTAACTCCAATTGCATTTCCAAACAACCATTAATGCTGCTCTTGGGTTTATCAACCTACAACTATGAGGTTCCATCTACCACGATGCACATTATCACATTCATTCATGAACAACTAAAGGACATGTAACCGGATCGCATGACAAAGCATCGTGCCAAAAGCGCTCTTTTGATGGAAATTCATGCCTAAATCCAGTTCAGTTAATCTCTCAAACCTAGTTGACAAGGATATTATAGTGAAGCTAAGAGCCAACACGGCGTCATCCTTGATTTTCATATGTTTCACGCAGTTAATATTTTGGACTAGATTCACTGTCGAATTCAACCGGCCATCAACATGTGAAAAAACATCCAAATTACCATACAATATAGTCATGCTAGATAGAATAAGAATCATCGAAATCATGCTCATATAGATATCCCTACACAGGAAATCGTCCAAAACGAGGTGCTCTAGGTTTGGTACATCGATTTCAAGTTTCCCGACCTTTCGATAGAAAATTTGGCGCATGGAGAAAAAAGAGTTGAAAAACAATATTAAATACAAAAATATTTGATAAATGAAATTTCCCCACATTTCAAAAAAAAGCTTATCTTTCCTTTTTACCATTCAATTCTATGTTTCACTATGCTAGCACATTAGACACAATGTTCAAACATGAGCCTCTAGTCTTCCATAAAAATCTATAAGTTGTCGAGTATAACCTAGGATTAATGAAATAACATTTTATTTTTGTCATTGAAATAAACACTAACCATGTATACTTTACCTAATATAGAGAAGCCAAATTGATAATCAAGTTACGTCAACATCCCTCAACACAAATCATCACCAACTTTATCTACATCCTTTAAAACAAACAACCATTTGTTCAATTTTTAATTTGGATTTCTTCAAGGAGCCACAAGTCCATTAGGAAATTGGTGTATGATGGTCGTGATTCTCTCTTCGTTTCCTCTTAGATCTCTTATTAAAAAACGTGACCACTATATTGGTTTCAACACATAGAATGATCAGACAAACTATTTCTTGTATATCCACGAACCTTTACTTAATCTTTCAAACTGCCTATTAGATTTACTACTGAACAACATAATTGTGATTAGATAGTTCTTTGATAATTGTACCACACCACTTATAAGTTTAAATCATTTTTCAATGTCTTTTTATTTTAATCTTGATATAGGGTTACGAGACAATATCCTATTTTGCTTTGTTATATTCTCATGATAGAGTATAAACAAATTAAAGGAGAACCAATTATATTATCTTCAAATTATACATTAAATCAATTATTAGTTGTTTAATAATAAAGGTAGGAAAATATGTTTGTAATACTTGGGCTTATTTTGTTACTTGATGTCCACACAGTAGTGTGTGTCCACATAACAAATCTTTTCTTGTTTTTTATGGTAACCCACAATATGAAATATTTTCATTTCTAAAGGACGATTCTAAATTGTAAATTAGATCAATTAATTTTTTTCATCACAATAACAAACTTTTTTTTGGAAACGTGTAAATTTTTCATTGATTTTCAGAAAATTCCTTACATTCTCATTTACAAACTACCTTTTTATATTCATATTCTAACATAAAGTTAGCACAATGTTCTTTTAACTTTTGTATCTCCCAGCTTCTATGCAAAATATCCTCCAAAATCTGCTTTAAAACATCGTTCCTCCACTTCTATGCCATATACTGCTTCAGTAGCAGCAAGCTTCATCTTCTTAGTTTTCCAGCCTTTCCCATTGCACCTAAAGTAACCACACATTTTCTGCACTCCATTCTCTTGGTTCCCTCTTCCTTTGCATCCACCCAAGCACTTCTGCCCAAATTTTGTTCGTTTTCCTGCACTCAAACAACAGGTGTTGTACAAACTCATCATTATCGCACTACACATCCTTTCTCAATATTTCATCCAAACTTTGCTAGTCTAGCTTTTGTAGGTAATCTTCCATGTCACGTCATCAACATTATGAATTTAGCCCTTGGCCTAGAAGCATTTCCAAAGAACATTTTCCTCTACTCAGACTTAGCATATATTAGGAATATGCCTTGAGGTTTTTGAATGATATTTTCTGTGATTTGTGAAATTTGATTGATATAATTTTTGGGATGATGAAAAAGGATGGGTTTGTTTTAACCTATAAAGTGAGTTTTGAGCTAGAATAGAACACTTTATACATCAATCTTTGTTCTGAGAGATCACATCATTATACTTTGAGTTGTTACATATGAAGGTGATGGAAGGCACTAGGATGAACCACACGGCTTAAAATGGCCCACCAAATATATTAACCCCTAGTGAAACTGATACGAGATCAAAATGTCAATAATTTACCATTTTCTTAGTTAACAAGTATATTGGCTGAATCCTTGAATGAATTTTCTTTATCTAAACTTACCAAATCTAATATAACCAGAACTAGAACTTCTATAATTGCCATATTTTGAAATTAACTCTGAATGAGCACACTACCTCACTAAAAAAAATCCGGTGGGAAAAAAGTATAGTGTTAAACTCCTAAAAATACTAAACTAAGAAAACTGTAAATGAATGACATTTTTTATCTTGTATCAGATACACTTTGAAGCTTTGGCTATGTTCTTTGATATGAGTTACTATATAATTAGACAAAGCTTTTTTTTACCTTTCTCTTGGCCCTATTATGCATGTTATTGAAGTTGATGTTGATGAATTCACCCATCGTGTTCTGTTTAGTTGATGGCATATAGAGTATGTGTTCAGTTTTCCAAAACAAAGGTTTTCAAAACTGAAGGTTGAATCTTATTATGAGCGGACGCTATGGTTCTGTTTGGTCAAACTAGAGGGAAAAACTGTGAAAATAAATTTTATTTATTGAAGTTGGAACTTCCTCTCTTCCTCACACTTGATTGGTTTCATATTCAGCTCCTTTACAGCCTGAGATGCCTCGTTCTCTAGTTCGACTGGTAGATGACACATCTTTCCAAAAACAAGTCTGTACGGAGACATGCTGATAGGTGTCTTAGAGGCAGTACAATATGCCCACAAGGCATCATCTAATCTTTTGCTTCAATCCTTCCTCGAGGGGTTAACAGGTTTCTCCAAATTTGTTTTATTTCCCTATTTGACATCTTGGCTTGGCCATTAGACTGGGGATGATACGTGGTAGTCAACCTGTGATGAACCCCATACTTCCTCATGAGAGCTTCTACGATATGGTTACAAAAATGAGTGTCTTGATCACTGATGATTGCCCTTGGTACTCCAAACCTGCTAAAGATATGGGATTTCAAGAAACCTGAAACAACTTGGGCATCATTAGTACAGATGGCTTTAGCTTCCACTCACTTAGAAACATAATCAACTACAATATAATATATAAATTACTAGAAGAGTAAGGGAAATGCCCCCATGAATTCCATGTACACATCAAATATTTCACAAACAATTATTGGTACCTTGGGCATCTCATCACGATGAGAGATATTACCTATTCTTTGACACCCTGAACAATTCTTACAAAAAAGATATACATCTAGATTAAATTTTAGCCAAAAGAAACCACTATCAAGTATTTTACGAGATGTGCATTTTGAACTAAAGTGTCCACCCAAGAAAATGAATAACAATGCAGGAGAATGTCACCTTTATTTTCCCTGAAAATGCATCTCCTAATTATTTGATTAGTTTCTACCTTTCACAAATAAGGCTTATCCGAAATATAATAATTAGAATCACTTTTCAATTTAAGCTTTTGTGCTGGTGTGAATGTGTGTGGAATCTCCCCAATGATTAAATAATTCACAGTATCAACATACCATGGTTTCCTACCTTGCTTACCTTTGGTATCAGAACTTCGAATTGCAGGAGTAAGCTTTTGTTTTGTTGAGTTAGGGCTTGGACTCACGTCAGGAGAGTTCTAGTTGGCCAACGGGAAGATTGTTTCTGGTGATGCCCGCAACAAACTGTGGTCCGATTGGGCCAAACATAAGGGCTCCACTGCATACAAATACTCTTTGGAAAATTCTCTGTAATTGGTTAACAATTTTCAAGCCTAATTAAATGACTCAAATGGTCCGCCAGATGATTCTTTGCCCTTTTATTGTCATGAACAACTCAAATGGGCTTACCCACTTTCTATCATAAATGTGATAGATAATTCCCATTGAAAGTAGCTTGAGGATCTCCTTAAGCACAACCTCTCTCATGTCCGGGTTCAATTTCCGTTGTGGTTCTCTACTTGGTTTAGCATAATCTTCCATCAATATATGGTGCATGCAGATATCAGGGTGGATTCCAGTGATGTAAGCTAGAGTCCAGTCGATGGCCTTCTATTGCCTCTTTAGTAAGCCAATTAATTGCTCTTCATGTATTGTAGTTAAGTCACTAATGATGATAACGAGAAGTACCTTATCCTTTCCCAAATATACATACTTCAAGTGCTCGGGTAAATCCTTCAACTCCAAAGTCAGAGAATGGACATCAGATGGAAGTGGTCTGCCGCAGAGGTTCTGTTTGGCCAAATAGAAGCATGCACATTCAGAGTTATTGTGGATCTGTATGGCCAACTGAGATGATGGAACTGTACTGAAAATACAAAATGATTAATTTTCTTTTCTCTCATGAATTAAGTTAACGAACACGTACCGGGGTCTTTGCACTTGAGTGGTAAATTCTTTTGAATCAGCGTAGACACATTCTTACTCATTATGATTTTTACCAGCATCTTTAAGTTTCCCTGCGATAAAATCCTTCAAATTTTTTCTAAGAGGGGAAACCTTGTTGCCTGCAAAAACAGAAAGTTAATATCCCTTTTTCCAAATATAGATAAGAAATCAACTAGATGTTCTTTTTTTTCTTTTCTAACCATCCAGAGAATGGGGCACAGATTTTTAGTGATGGATCTTTCAAACTTAAATGCTTACTTACCTTGGCTTGTTTAGGAAAACAAGAATAACCTTCAACTTCTCCCGCAACTTGGACAAGAGATAGGGTTCTATTTTAACAATTGGAAGGTGTATGATCTATCAGTAGAGAGGTCCGGTTTGGCCAGATGGGAGCCTGCGGCACTGCTGGCCTCTTGAATCTTTTGTAGTTTCTTAGTTGGAGGATCACTTAGTCCTTTCCTACTTGGTAATGTAAATTGATTCAAATTTTCTCGCGGATTTGGCTGCACTTGTGACAGTAGCCTTCCCTGACTTCCTCTAATCTTAATTATAGAAGTTGATAGTTGTGCCATCTGATTCTTGAGATCTCCAATTTCTTGCTGAATAGAATGTTTATGTGCAATTTGGTTGTCTTGCAATAATTTTTGTGACTCTATCAACTCATCAATCATATCTTCAAGATTTTTCCTGGTCCGCCCTTATTGATTTGGGTTGCTGAGTTGATACATTCCTATCTCAGGTGGTGGTTTGTAGACTTCTTCTCGTTGTTGCGGTTGACTTCCTTGACCTCTCCATCCAAAATTTGGATGATATCTCCACCCTGGATTGTAAATGTTGAAATAGATTCAAAACGATTTTGTTGGCTTCCTTTAACATTACCTATTGAGTTTTATTAAACACTTTCATCATCAATAATTATAGCACAACTGTGTATCAGGTGCCCTATATTTCCACACACATCACAAGGCCTTTGAGTTTCAATAAAAAATTCTTTCTTCTCAATGGTGGCAACATCTTTTTCATCATTTTCTCCATCTTTTCATCCATCTTTTCCTCCCAATAAAAAACTCTTCCTTCCGCCACTTTCTTTGGTTAATGATATGCTCCTTTGCAGCTTCAAGAACATTTTTCAGCAATTGCTTTCCTTCGACCCTAATTTGTTAAAAAATAATCCATTACTCTTTGCCAATTCCATAGTTGAAGCACGTCATCAACTACCTTTCAGACATCTTGTTGTTTGGAAGACTATCCACTAAATTCTTAAATCAAACCCAATAATCATAGATGTTCTACTTGTTACTCTTGTGAAATAGATCGTATTTCCCTCACCATTGTAGATGCCTTGGTGTCAAAGAAAAACTTCTCAAGAAAAACCTTCTTTATGCTAGCCTATATAGTGATCGAATTTGGCTCTAAGGTAGCAACATCAGACATAGCAAAAGGAATGACCGCAAGCCTAAAGTGATCTTCAAACAATCGATTGGGACGCCTTCGAACCTTGCAAATCATTAAAATTTTGTTCAAGAAGTTATGAGGTTCATCCCTTGACTTTCCATAGAACTTTGTGATCACGTTTTAGAGATTGAGCTTAATCTCGATTAGGGGTTCTCCTTCAGGTAGCACAATGGGGATGGGGGATCTCCCACAATTTGGATTGAGAGTTTGTACATCAGTATGTTGTCATCTTCAGCCATCTCTAATTTATGTTCTTTGGAAAAATCAGCTTCGTCAGATAGTTTTGTTTTGCCAAATGAGGAGCCTGCAGAATCCAAGGCTGAGAGTTCTCTTTGTTTTCCAGCATGAGCTTCCTTACATTTATTCTTAGTTGTCTTCTCAACCAATGGATCAAATATTAGTTATGGATTTGAAGATCTGCTCATAAACAAAAACGTAACCGAGATCAATAGGAAAAAAGAACTACTATAAAAAAGGTTCAATCAACAAAAATCAACAAAAAAAAAGAAAACAAAAGAAACACTAACTACTCAACTAACACATCATGCAAATTGATAATTGAACTTCTAAACTAGCATCCCCGACAGCTGCGCCAAAATTTGACCCGTCTCCACTCGAGGTCGTTAAAATGGTGTTGTATGCGTTCCAAGCAGGATTAATGGGTGGTCAAAGATAAAATTTATAGTTTTGCACCCAACTCACTACTAAGCTAACTATGGTATTATCCACAGAGATGCTAGAGTCTAATAGTCAATTACGCACAACCACGTATGGGTTTTCAATCTGTCAGTGTGCTAGGAATAGCTAATATAGTAAAATGAAGGGTTTTTGGGTTTTTTCAACTAACAACTACAAACATAAAGATGAAACACAAGTAAACTACAGAGACAGACACAGGATATATTTGCATAATAGGGTTGATTAAATGTTCCGATCCTTGACTCTATGACATATAAGACCTCAACAACCTAATCTAGTGCTCATAAAATGTGGTGTGGTCGATGGTTCGCAGTTCCTCATACATGTCACGTAGGGTGCTCTTGAAATTTTCCATCGGCACTGCCTCTGTAATTAGTGGATTGCAACAACGACCCTGCCATTGCGAAAATATGTTTCTCCCCCATGCGATTACGTCCCAGACTCTACACCACGAATGCTCTAACCCTAGGCATATAAAGAGGCAAAGGGAGATAGGCATATTATCAATGGCACTAGGAACGCTTAAAACCCTAGCTTGCTACTATGTGCTATCTCTACACGTAGCCTTTCGAACCAACTTGCCAGCTACAACTGGTGTGTTGTCATCGTAACGGCAAAACTCAAAAAAGACCTACGTGTACACACCGGACCTCTCTACCCATATTACGTCCAACTTTCTCTTCCCCGGGGGGCATCAATATTTGCACCAACATGAATGTAGACTAGAGTGTATGCTAATGGAGTTATCATTCATGCAATTATAACAATTCAATAACAAGCCAACATAGATTATATCACAATTACATAGGAGAATCTAATGAATCTCACAAAATATAAATCAACACATGAATAAAAAATACTATCCCCAAGCTATAGAACTACTCCCTAAATATGAAATTCATTATTTCTTTAAATTACACAATTTTGGGCAGAAGAAAAATAAAAAGGGAAAAGAGAAAGAACCTAGAGAGAAGAGAGAATGTTTCTCTCTCTAAGCTACTTTTCCAAATCTAAGAAAATGATCCAAAGGCTTCTAACCCTAGTAGACTAAAGATTTATATATAGTAGTAGGGGATTGGGCCTAAAAATAGGCCATAAATAGGCTAAAGCCCTAGCAGCAGCCGCCTGACACGGGGCACCATGGATGGCACAGCCCGTGCCGCTGACGTGGCCTTGTACCAGCGCGGGATGCCAGATCTGGCATAGGCCGTCTACCTCGTGTTGGCGTGGGGCGCCGGTCCTGGCAAGGCCGTGCTGGCGCGGTTCGTATCATCTAGCATGGGTCATCGATCAGATGCTTGTTTTGCTCAGTGTCTTACCACATACCTCTTTATTCTTCACACCACAAGGGCTGGTCTTGACATCTTGGACTTGGAACGGTGCGGGCCATGTGAAACGGAATGGTACATGCCCATACTTAGCCAAATTTGGAGTGAAAAGACAACTTGAAGACACGACCAGCCGATGATGGCACGGCCCATGTTGGGTTTTGGCACGGCTCGTGCTGTTTGGCATGGCTTATGCCAGAGGCCCCTGACACGGGCTGCATGGCATGGCACGGGCTGTGTGTGCTTAGTCTTATGGCTCCCATGAGTGGTCTGTGCCACCCGTGTTGGTTCGTCTTACTAACTTCTTTGCTCTGCTACGGATGAACCGTTGGTCTGATTTGAGAGTTCTTGTAGTCGATTGCATAGTGCTCAAGGTGACAAATCCAATGGAACCAACCCCAAGGGCTAATTATTCTTGGATCATTCCAATAATTCTATGCAACTCTCAAACAACTATTCTCCATTTCTTCCTTTGCCTCTATGAACTTCAAGCCCGCCTATCTTTTGCTCAAGCCTTCTACTACCATAATGTAGAGTCTGTAGCTTTCATCTACTGACATTCTAATGCGAATGGCCTTCAACATCTTCAACCGTCCTTGCGAACGACCTTCTATACAAATGTGACAAAAAGTACCCACGAGCCACCTACTAATGATGATCACAAATGATAATGACAAATGAAGATCTACGCTCCCGTGGATGCAAGGTGTCCATTAGTATCAATTAAATCTATGAATTGCGTGATTTAGACAAGAAAATCAAGCATGACCGTCTAAACCCTTTGTCACGTAATACTAACTGATACTAGCAATCCAACAAGTAAATCAAGTCATTTATTATGCCTAGTGCATAGGTCAACACATGCCTAATAATGCACATCAACCGCACAAATAAGAACGGGAGACATTAAAAAGAGACTTAAAATCAACTTCTTCACCATACTTGAACCTATGCTTACTTATGACAAAGTTCAGAACATAACATTACACACAGGTTTTCAAAACTTCTTCTCAAACCTACCTGTAAGAACTGGATCTTAGGGATGACTCGGTCAAAATCAATATTATTTCACTCAATGACCAATTGATCCTCAAAAAGTTTACACGCCCCTCCATAACCAAAGAATGCTTAAATGGGTTCATTTATGCCAAACACACCACTAGAGAGAGAAAGGTTGCGTAGAATAAAATACTAAACTATAACTTTCAACCTCTGAGTCTAATTGGAGACTTCAATGTTATAAGCTCAATAGAAAAATATTTAGGTCCTTCCATACATGATCTGAGTTAGGTCTTAAGTTAATGAAAATGTTTCTTCAATGGAGAAAACCTATATATCCTTATCCTGTGACCAATGATTTATTACTGTATATTTTCTTTATGTACATATTTATATATTTTTATGCATAAGGTATGTATCAATACAATCGACATCACTAGATTTTGTGATATTGCGATTTAACTAGTACTTTGTCATTTAAATTCCAAATCTTGAAACCAGATATGTGTTGTGTAGAAACAAACCTGAGCTATCACTTCCATTATTTCTAGCAGAATAATGGTGGGCTCCCTACTATACTCTTTGTGTAGTTTTGTAGCAAGGATCTTGCAAAATGGATTCTGCCCAAATTAGCTAATATCTTGAGTATCCCGGTTAAATCATCGAGCTATATTCCGACATTATGCTTTCTAGCCATGAGTGAGAAGCTGGATGAGATAAAAATGTTGGATACCTCAAAAAAATATTCTTGTACTCTCGCCAAGAGACATTTGACGTTGACGTTGTTCTTGTAGAGGATCTTATTCTGTATATTTTTCCACTCCTAAGTTTGTAGTTTTTTCCACCAGAGAACTACCAACGAACTTGATGATGTATACTCGATGTTCTTTAGTCCCTCCGTCCCACCTCAAATTGCACAGAATATTTTTTACAGTATCCAATAAAAACTTTTGACTGTAAATATATGTAATTACATATAATAAAGACACACAAAAAGTTGAAATTTTAAAACTTCATATTACGGTAAATCTAACGGTATCTCATACGATAATATTATTGATCGTTTACTTCAAATATATGGTCTAAATTCGACAAGTTTGATTGAGAAAAAGATTCTTTGCAATTTGAGTTGGGAGAGGGAGTATGATTTTTTTGCATGTTCTTGGTATTATTTCTTTGGGTTTCTTTAGATTGTTATTTGAAGTGAAGAAACTGTAATTGTGATTTGAATTCCTCCATGTCGCTTCCAAATAATCACTTGGGATGGCACTACCAAGTTCTGTTTGATCTCGTTGGCTTGATAAAGTAAACAATGGAAATTTTGAGCTTGGTATACATAGCTTTGAGTCATGGGGCAGAATGGACATCTGGGAAACAACTATATCTTCGTGAACAAATAAACTGTTTTCTTTCTGCTATAAAATTGATTGTATGCATGTAAAATGGACGGCAGCCGCAGGCCATCTATCCACTTATAGCCACTTATAGAGAGGTAAATCAATTAGAATCAGTATAATCTACCCTTTGAATTAATAGCAATCCTACAAATCCAAGAATTTGGCTGAACAATCAGTTTTTTATGTGTTGCTTTTCACCTTTGATGCAATGTCTTTCTTGACTGGAGACACATGCAAGATCAGGCAGCCTTTCTTGAAGAGCCAGTTTTTGAGCAGGTATAGGCTTATAAACTCAGTTAGGAATACGAATCCCACGAGATATCTATTAGGCCAAAATGATGGATAACAAAGACAACGTGATAAAAATAAAGGAAATAATGGACACAAGAATTTACGTGGTTCGGTCAAGTTGACCTACATCCACGGCCGGAGGAGACCAAAAGCTTCACTATATATGGAGAAAGTATTACAAGACTTTGCCTACCACCTATGAAGGAATTATGTGGCAAAATATAAAGATGAGGGCTTTGGCTTCTACAACTACAAATGAGAGCTAAAGGGAGAAGAAAGCAAGTAGCAAAGGAATGCTATGCTTGAAGTGTTTTTGAACTCCTAAGTTCATCCCCTATTTATACTACTCCAAGTTCACCAATGGCCAAGAGCTCTCAAACAAAACTTATCCCAATATTCCAAGAAATCCTCCTTCTTGCTTCAACCATGGGTTGTGACATTATTTCCAAATGGTTCTTGCCAAAAAACCATGATAGTTGAACCACAATAGTCAAAGAAATAATGCTTCAATTTGCTAAGCATGGGATGAGAATAGTGTTGCAATTTAATGCTTTGAATGATTGTCTTTGCTATCCTCCAAAGAAGTGAATGTTCATGGACAATTGGGTGAAGACCACACATTTCTTCACAAATCTCCACCTTGGTTTGAACCCCAAAAGTAATAGCTTACTCACCCTCCTCCGGCAAGGCCCTAATGGGCCGAATCACCAACAACTAACACCAATCAAGTCCAAGCACTGCTTGAACTTGAAATAGGGAAGAGTCTTCGTGAACATATCAGCAAGATTATCCTTTGTATTGATTATCCGAACAAAGACCTTCTTTTGTGCAATGATATCACGAATGAAGTGGTACTTAATATCAATATGCTTCGTCCGCTCATGATACATCGGATTTTTAGTCAAGTAAATTGCACTTTGACTATCACAGTGAATGGTAGTAACCTTTTGTTGTAGAGTACATTCGCCGAAGAGACCTCTCAACCATAAAGCTTCTTTGATTGCCTCTGTGACTGCCATATATTCTGCCTTAGTAGTAGCTAAAGCAACTACATGTTGTAAAGTAGCTTTCCAACTAATTGCACAGCCTCCAATGCAAAGCAACTACATGTTGTAAAGTAGCTTTCCAACTAATTGCACAGCCTCCAATGCAAAATACATAACCTGTAAGAGACCCGCGCTTATCAAGATCACCGGAAAAGTCTGAATCAACAAAACCAACCAGAGTGTTATTGGTTCTACCAAAAACCAAACACATATTTGAAGTACCCTTTAAGTATCTAAGAATCCACTCCACAGCTTGCCAATGTGTTTTTCCCGGATTGGCCATATACCTGCTAACAACACTAACAGCTTGTGAGATATCAGGGCGAGTACAAACCATTGCATACATTATACTCCCAACTGCATTTGAATAAGGAACTCTAGCCATATAATCTTCTTCTTCCTCTGTTTTTGGTGATTGGGCAGCAGATAGCCTGAAATGGCTACCTGGTGAACGTCGTTCACTCACCAAAATAATCTGCAAACTCTAATGATGAAATTAGTACAGTAGCAAGTAGAGTCGATCCCACGAGGAACGGAGCAAAAACTATAATAAAATTCCTACTAATATAGAGCACTTTTGGTGTAGCCACCATGCCTTAATTTTCATATTTATCTAACAACTAATAATGCAACTAACTAATATAAAATAATAATGCAACTAACAGATATAAATGTCTATAAAATATATGAATAAGGTAATCGGCTCGGAATAACTCACATTAGTTAAACATCGATCATAGGCGCAAAGATAAATAAATTCAAATGCATCTATCAGTTATAGGAAAGTAGGTACGCTTAACCTCCTCAATTCTTTCGTACTTATTGACAATTAACCAATTATAATTAATTAATTGTTTCTCTTACCAAGATGCCCCCGGAAAGTATTCGCTGAACCAGATACACACCTCGATAGCATTAAGAATGAAAAGAACCCGATATAGCAATTACCAAAGTAAAAGCAAATAGTAACGCACACTTAATTGTTCCTCATCTTGCTATTACAATCTTAGCTAGTTAGCTGTTTTTCACAAGAACTCGCTACTTACTAACCCTTTCCAACGATTACGTATTGGTAGAATTAGATAGCATTATCCCAATAATATTCAAGTTGATCAGACTTAAACATATCAGAAATAAATTTAACCAAGAACAATCAAGAACACATAAGAATCAATTATAAAAAAATTAGGGCTCACGATTCATAAACTAATGCTTTTTATTCCATGCCGATATATAAATTAGCTACTCATAATAATTAAACTAAACAAATAAAGAATATAATAACAAAACATAATTAATCTAATGATGTAATAAAAATTAAAGCAAACCGTGATAGATCAATTGCATGCTCTGAGATTATGAAAATATCCTTCAAAACAACCAACGCATACATCCACTGAGTATGATGTGAGTCTTCAGAATGCTTCCATTATTATAACCCTAAAACTAACTAAATAACTCAGTAATTGGGGGAAATATTTCTTGTATTAATGTGTGTCTGCGGTCTGTTTTCTTTGCCGAAGAGCAGCATGTATTTATATACATGTACGTGCAACCCAAAGAATTACATACCAACCCAAATCTAACCCTAATTCCTTTTCTTCTTACGGAAGAATTAAGGAAATAAGATAATATCTATTCTAATTCTAAATAACTAATTTCTACAATTAAGGAATTTTAAATGGAAGGAGATAGTACAATCCTTATCAATATGGGAAGTGAATATTTTTAATTTCTTCAAATCCACGTCTCTTCAATAATTCAATTTTCACCCCATAACTTCTGTAATTCTTCTTTTGTCTCTCTTCCTTCATCCCTGGAAAAATGTCTTATAAAATAATAACATTTTCCATTGGAGCATATCGCCTCATTAAAAACCTTAACCTGGAAAACCCAGTGGTAAAAAACCATTGGTTAAGGAAAAAAGAGTACAATGTATAGCTCCCTCTCAATTCTCCGCAATCAATGAATTCCTGCACCAAAAACACCTTAAAGTGCAAATTATATCTCAATAAAATCATAATAATCCTACCAAATATGAACACAATATAACACACATCACTACCAAGAGGAGTGCTAACTGGCTTGGCATCATGCATGCCAAATCGCTCCAAAACTTTTCTTAAGGTAACTCTCCTGGGTCAAGTACAACTTTCCAACTCCTCGATCTCTTCTTATCTCCATACCAAGAATCTTCTTAGCTGCACCCAAATCTTTCATCTCAAATTCACTATTCAACAAGGCCTTCAACACATGAATTTCTGCAAGATTCTTAGCTGCAATGAGCATGTCATCAACATATAATAGCAAATAAATGAATGAGTTATTTTGTAACTTCCGGAAGTAAACACAACTATCATACATGCTCCTGGAGAAACCATAACCCAACATAAATGAATCAAAACTCTTATACCATTGTCTTGGAGACTGCTTTAATCCATACAAGGATTTCTTCAACAAGCAAACTCGGTCTTCCTTACCTTGAACTTCAAAACTTTCAGGTTGACTCATATAGATATGTTCATCTAATTCACCATGCAAGAAAGCTGTCTTGATATCCAGCTGTTCTAACTCCAGATCATACATGGCAACTAAAGCAAGCAATACACGAATAGAGCTGTGTTTCACAACAGGTGAGAAAACATCGTTGAAATCTACACCTTGTACCCGACTGTAGCCCTTTGCGACCAACCGTGCTTTATACCTTGCATTATCAATACCTGAAGTATCTTCCTTTCTCTTGAAAACCCATTTGCAACCAACAATTTTCTTTCCTTTTGGTGGCACCACAAGATCCCATAATCTATTCTTGTGTAGAGATTCCATCTCTTCATTCATAGCCACCAACCATTTGTCTGAATTAGCACCTGAAACTGCCTCTAAATATGTGGAAGGTTCCTTGTCTCCACCTGTTTCCTATGCCACTGATAAAGCATGTGCAACCAAATTTGCATACCTCAATGGTGGTCGAATGTCACGTCTCGGTCTATCTCTGGCAATGGAATAATCCCCATCTCCCGGTTGATCTTCAGCATGTTCATGATCAGATTCTTCAACACTTCTTGGGTTGGGTTTCTCTCAGAAGAAACACCAATCTCTAACTCCACCTGCTTTTGTGCACTATCCTCTTTTTCTGAATCACAAGGATTACAAGACTCTTTTCCAAGATGTAACATATAAGATTCATCAAATGTAACATCTCTACTAATTACAAATTTGGGTGATTTGGGATCAGGATACCACAATCTATATTCTTTCACCCCTGAAGCATAACCGAGGAAAATACATTTCTTAGCCCTAGGCTCTAGCATTCCCTCGTTAACATGCATATAAGCTGGACACCCAAATATTCTTAAATTAGAGTAATCAGTAGGAATACCTGAACAAACTTCCTATGGAGTCTTGAAATTAAGAGGTACACATGGAGAGCGGTTGACGATGTGACAAGTCGTGGATATGGCTTCTGCCCAAAAGTCTAATGTCAACTTGGCATTTGAGATCATGCGCCGAGCTCTTTCCAAAAGAGTACGATTCATCCGCACTGCCACACCATTCTGTTGAGGAGTCATTCTAACATTACGATGTCGAGCTATTCCTTCATTTTTGTAGGACTCATTGAATTCATTTCCACAAAATTCCAACCCATTGTCAGTCCTCAGTCGCTTACTTTTTTTTTATGTCTGTTTTTCAATCAAAGTCTTCCATTGCTTAAATGTTAGGAAAACATCACTTTTAAGCTTCAAAAAATATACCCAAACTTTTCTTGAATAGTCATCAATAAAAGTAAGCATATATCTTGCACCACCCTTAGAAGGAACACGAGAGGGCCCCCAAAGATCAGAATGAATGTAGTCCAAAGTACCTCTTGTTTTATGAACTGCAGGTGAACGAAAGCTAACTCTTATCTGCTTTCCAAAAATACAGTGTTCACAAAAGTCCAACTTACCAGTACTTTGACCACAAAGTCTTGCTTAACAATGTTAAGCCTTTCTCGCTCATATGTCCCAACCTCATATGCCACAATTTGGTGATGTCTTCATCTGAGGAAGTTGAGACAGCCACTGCCCCAGTTACTGTAGATCCCTGCCAAACATACAAAGTGCCAACTCTACAAGCCTTCATTAGCACAAGAGCACCTTTACAGATTTTTAGTATTCCACCATCACCTGAATATCTATACCCGAGAGCATCAAGAAAGCCAAGAGAGATGAGAATTTTCTTTAAGTCAGGAACATGCCTAACATTAGTGAGTGTCATAATAATGCCATCGTGCATTTTGATTTGAATTGTTCCTCTACCAACAACTTTACAAGGAGCATTATTACCCATCCAAACAATTCCACCATCCCATTCTTCATAAGTGGAAAACACCTCCTATCATAACTCATGTGGTAAGAACAACCCGAATCTAAGAGCCACTCACTAGAAGGCCTTGATTTATTATCCATGGCCACAAATATGATTCCATCACTCTCATCTTCTGCTACACTAGCTTCACCAGCATTGCTGCTACTCTGCTCATTTTTATATTTTCCTTTATTTTTCAATTTAAAACAGTCAGCCTTGATGTGCCCCGTTTTCTTGCAATAGTTGTAAATTTTATTTCTGTATCTAGACTTAGACCTCTCTTTGGATCTACCACCTTCAGAATCTCTATTTTCTCCTCTACCCTCACAAACAAACTCTCAGCATGAGTTTCACTCGATTCCCCTGTAATGTCCCTATCAATATGCTCTTTAGATTTTAATACAGATTTTATACTATTGTATGAGACCGACTCTTTCCCATAAATCATAGTATCTCGAAAATACTTAAAGGACATGGGAAGGGAACATAACAATAAAATGGCTTGATCTTCTTCATCAACTTTAGCATCTACATTCTCCAAATCCAAAATGATGGAATCAAATTTATCAAGATGTGAGAGTATAGATGTACCTTCCGCCATTTTTAACATGTACAACTTTTGTTTCAAATAGAGGCGATTCTCCATTGTCTTCTTCATATATGTAGATTTCAACTAATCCCACATACCTTTGGCAGTTCTTTCACTAGCAACTTCCTGCAAAACCTCGTTAGAGAGATTTAAAATAATGGCCGATCTAGCCTTCTTGTCTAGATCACCAAAATCTTCCGGCGACATGTCCGCTGGCCTTTCCTCCACTCTTTCAAGGGCTAGCTCACATCCATTCTAGATTAGGATAGCTTCCATCTTGAGTTCCCACATACCGAATTTTACACTCTGGTCAAACTTTTCAATAGAAGTTCTTGTTACCGTCATGATGGCTAATAGATCAAAAATGAGATATGGCTCTGATACCAATTTGTTAGGAATACGAATCTCACGAGATATCTATTAGTCCAAAAAGATGGATAACAAAGACAACGTGAAGAAAATAAAGGAAATAATGGACACAAGGATTTACGTGGTTCGGTCAAGTTGACCTGCATCCACGGCCAGAGGAGACCGGAAGCTTCACTATATGTGGAGAAAGTATTAAAAGACTTTGCCTACCACCTATGAAGGAATTATGTGGCAAAATATAAAGATGAGGGTTTTGGCTTCTACAACTACAAATGAGAAAGGGAGAAGAAAGCAAGTAGCAAAGGAATGCTATGCTTGAAGTGTTTTTTGAACTCCTAAGTTCATTCCCTATTTATACTACTCCAAGTTCACCAATGGCCAAGAGCTCTCAAACAAAACTTATCTCAATATCCCAAGAAATCCTCCTTCTTGCTTGGGTTGTGAACATTATTTCCAAATGATTCTTGCCAAAAAAACTATGATAGTTGAATTCCAATAATCAAAGAAATAATGCTTCAATTTGCTAAGCATGGGATGAGAATAGTGTTGCAATTTAATGTTTTGAATGATTGTCTTTGCTATCCTCCAAAAAATGGAATGTTTATGGACAATTGGGTGAAGAACACACATTTCTTCGCAAACTCCATTTATATGCCCTTAAGTGATGCGTGTTTCTGACAGTGCTTCTTGATTCTTTCTTTGACTCTCTCAGGTTAATTAATGGCCATTTGTGATTCAAAAGTGTTTTCCTATGACGAGTAGTGAGAGATTTTGGGGAGAACAATACATGTACTTTATTAAACTACATTCTTGACCCAATTCTTACTATATTTGTCTGAATTGCATGACTGGAGGATGAAAATGTTTCTCGTAGCGAAAGAATTTTTGGAGAACAATACAGGTACTTTATGAAACTGCATTTGTTGACCCAATTCTTACTATATTTGTCTGAATTGCATGACTGGAGGATGAAGATGTTTCTCGCAGTGAACCTTGAATGTCCAATACTCAATCCCGAATTATGTGTTAGAATAAATCAGACTCCGGATTAGATTATGATTTATTATGATTAGAGTTCTTTCCTTATTACACATCTATTATACTCTCTATATATTCAGATATTAACAATACAATTCATTACGGCAAATTATTCTTTTATGGTATCAGAGCAAGTTCTTATCCTAAGCCCCAAAATTTAAATTTATTGTTCAGCGCCTTACCTCTTCTCTCTTTTCCGGCCCTGATCCCGGTGAATTTCCGGTCAAACTCCGGCAGCCTCCGGCAGCTCTTTTCTGTCCACTGGTGCTCCAGTCAGCGTCATCATCTTCCGCTCGTCCATCAGGTTCATCGGATTCGTCATCATCGCTCATCATCGACCGTCCAACAATGGCGCCTTCGTCGGAGTCGTTCACCGCCTTTTCCAGCGAACTCGAGTCCTCCATCTCCGGCATCCTCCGGAGTCTTCTCAAGCCTCAATTTTCTTCTTCCGGTGAGTTCTTCCAGCGGCGAACTTTCCATCAGCGGCGAGTTCTTCCAGCGGCGAACTTTCCATCAGCGGCGAGTTCTTCCTGACGTCTTCAGATCGACGTTTCCATCAGCGGCCGACGTCTTCACATCGACGTCTCCAGCGCGAGATCCACGCGCGATTTCCAGCGTGTGAGAGCCACGCGCCAGCTCAGCCGAAGGAGACATCTCCAGCGCGTGAAGGACACGAGCGAGTTGACTCGCGCATCAAGCGAATTTATCGCGGCCTTCAATTTCTCGCGAGTTGAACCTATTTCTCGCGAATTGCTCAAATTCTCGTCAGCACCCAGTCAATTTCTGTGCAATTTCGGTCCTTTGCTATGGTTTATTTGGGTCCTATATCTCGGGAAGATTGATCCACTAATTGGATTGCGGACAAGGTGTTATTTCAGGCCAGTTTGAATGGTCCCAACCGTCATTCTTCGTCGAATCAGTGGATCGTTGATTCAGGTGCTACATCTCATATCACTGCTCACACCAGTCATCTTGATCAGGTACAACGTTATCGTGGTTCTGATTCTATTCTTGTTGGAAATGGTGAATCATTATCTATTTCTCACATCGGCCAATGTCATTTATCTGGTTTCTCTGTTAATGATGTCCTTGTGGTCCCTAAGATTACTAGAAGTTTATTGTCCATTAGTTAGCTTACTCGTGATCTACATGTCCATGTTATATTTGATGCCAACGCATTTTCCATTGAGCACAAGCTTACAGGGATGATAATTGGTAAAGGTCGTCATATGTCTGGTCTTTATTTTCTTGAGGCTGGTGATTCAGTTTTTTAGGCGAACTACGCTCTACAAAGCTTCATGCTTCTTTGGAGCAGTGGCACTCTTGCCTCGGTCATGTGTCTCATGATACTGTTCAATTATTGAATCGACGGGGCCTTATATCTGTCACTTCTGCTATGCCTGCACCTGTCAGTTGCTCTCCTTGTCAGATGGCCAAGAGTAGCCGTTTGCCCTTTTCCACTAGTGACAAACGCGCTACTGTTTTATTGGATAAAGTACATTGTGATTTGTGGGGATCAGCTCCTGTTTTATCTGTCGATGGTTTCTCTTATTATGCCGTTTTCATTGATGATTTTTCGCGATTCACATGGTTTCTTCCGATGCGGCATAAGTCGGATTTCTATGACACATTTATCCAGTTTCAGAAATTCGTTGAGAATCAGTTTTCTGCTAGGGTTAAAAATTTTCAGACCGATGGTGGCACCGAGTTTACTAATCACCGACTTCAGGCTCATCTCATATCATGTGGCATTCATCATCAGATGTCCTCGCCCTAAACACCTGCTCAGAATGGCCGGGCTGAGCGGAAGCATCGTCACATCACAGAGACTGGTCTTGCCATGCTTTTTCACTCTTCTGTGCCGCACTGTTATTGGGTGGAAGCTTTCTCCTCTGCAGTTTACATTATTAACTGTCTGCCTAGTTCAGTTCTGAGTGGCAAATCACCTTTTGAGGTTGTTTTTGGTCATGTGCCTGACTATACCCTCTTTCACCCGTTTGGTAGCCGTGCATTTCCATATCTGCGTGCCACTGGTACTGATAAGTTTGCGCCCCGATCCATTCCCTGTGTTTTTATTGGCTATAGCCCTTGTCACAAGGGCTTCCAGTGTCTCGACCCGACTTCTGGGCTCATCTATATCTCTTGCCACGTTCGTTTTGATGAAACTTTCTTCCCTTATGTCTCATCTTCCACGGACAGTTGTTTGATTTCAGATCTGGAGATTTCATCTTTTTTTATGGAACTATTACTTCATCGATTGGGGCCACCACGCCTGTGCCTGTGTCTGTGCCTGTTCCAGCTGCCCCTCCTTCACCACCATCTTCTCTCTGGACGGCCGACCTGGACTTGGCTCCTCGGCCAACGCCCACCACATCTCAGCCGCTGGCCATCGCTCCTCAGCCACCGACAACCACGTCTCAGTCAGTATCGGCTATTCTTTCTCCAGCAACTTGACGGCCACTCTTTGGTCAGTGCAGCTCGATCTTCCTCGGTGTCATCAGCTGGTTCGACTCCTTTAGCTTCGCCACCCCAGCTTTGTACTCATTGGATGGCCACTCGGTCTTCTACTGGTGCCATTCAGTACCGGGATTATTTGGATATTATTACTCATGGTCTCACTGCCACACTCCTCTCTTAGACAGAGCCCACTGATTATCGCTCTGCCCTTCAGGATCCAGCCTGGGTTTCATCCATGGATGATGAGATGGCCGCTCTTCGTGGTCAGCACACTTGGGATTTGGTGCCTCGACCTTCGAATGTCAACATTGTTGGCTCCAAATGGGTCTATAGGCTCAAGTATCGACCAGATGGTACTATTGAGCGTCATAAAGCTAGACTTGTGGTGCAGGGTTTCTCGCAGATTCCGGGTTTTAATTTTGACCACACTTTCAGCCCTGTGGTCAAAGCCGCCACTGTTAGGACAGTTCTCGCCATAGCCACCATGAGTTCCTGGCCACTTCATCAGTTGGATGTCAAGAACGCTTTCCTTAATGGTGTTCTTGATGTTCCAGTCTACATGAAGCAGCCCGTTGGTTATCAGGATTCTGTTCATCCAGACTATGTTTGCCGTTTGCGAAAGGCCATTTATGGTCTTAAGCAGGCTCCCCGGGCTTGGTTCCAGCATTTTAGCAGTTATCTGACACATCTTGGTTTTCGGTGTAGCTCAGCTAATACTTCTTTATTTGTCCTTTCGAGAGGGTAGTCGTTACTGTACCTACTTGTGCATGTGGACGATATCATTCTTACAGGCAAGGACTCGACTCTTCTTCGCCAGTTCATTGATCGGACACACAGAGAGTTTGCGATCAAGGATCTTGGTGCTCTTCATTACTTTCTTGGTCTTGAAGTTTCGCCTACCTCCTCAGGATTACTGCCTGGCCAAGCAAAGTATACTCGGGATATTTTGAATCGGGCCGGTATGTCTGACGCGGCAACTGTTTCTACTCCATTTGTCGCCGGTTCTCAGCTTCACAGCTCTACAAGTCCTCTATTTCGGGATCTAACACTTTATCGTTCTCTTGTTGGTGCTCTCCAATATCTCACCATCTCTCGCCCGGATTTGGCATTCTCGGTCAACACGGTAAGTCAGTATCTTCAGGATCCCAGAGATGACCATTTTGTTGTTGTGACTTAGATTTCGCGGTATGTTCATGGCACTCTTCATTTTTGTCTCCGATTTTGTTCTGCTAGTACTCCAAATGTGTTAGGATACTCTAATGCTGATTGGGCTCGCTGTCTGGAGACTCGTTGGTCCACTTATGGTTATGCGGTTTTTCTTGGTGGGGATCTGGTTTCTTGGAGTGCCAAGAAACAGCCCACTGTTTCTCGCTCTAGCACTGAGTCTGAATACCGTGCTCTCGCCAACACTGCCTCAGAAGTGGTCTGGCTCACTCATTTGCTTCGTGATCTTCGCGTTCCGCTTTCTGGTTTTCCACTGTTGTTATGCGACAATAGTAGTGCTATCTTCTTAGCTCAGAATCCAGTGGCGCACAAGCGGGCAAAGCACATCGACATCGACTACCATTTTGTTCGTGAGTTGGTGACATCCGGAAAGCTGTGCGTTGCTCATGTTCCGACTTCTCTTCAGATTGTGGACATTTTCACCAAGGGGCTCTCTCGTCCGCTGTTCGAGTTCTTCAGGTCCAATCTGTGCGTCGGTGAGCATCCGACGCTCTGCTTGAGGGGGGGGTGTTAGAATAAATCAGACTCCTGGTTAGATTATGATTATAGGGCTTAGGGTTTAGATTATAATACAATTCATTATGGCAAATCATTCTTTCATGATGCTCATATATCTCCATAAAACCCCATTTTAATCGGTTTTTCTCCCTTAAGCTATACTTGCGATCAAGTCGACGATGTTCCGCTACGCTAGAGTTTGGATTTTGACTCTTTGCTATTTACTAGATGCAATGGAAAATGGGATAAGATGTTGCACTATTATGGCTGTCTTCTACATGGCTGTCTTCATACATTTGGCTGAAAGTACTCAATATCAACTGCAACACTGCAACAAGCTTTTTTTCATCACTCACGTTAAATGCAGTAAACTAATCTGCATACTTTCATCCTCTTGTTGATAAGGTTTTGATTATTTTGTTTTTGGTTGCCAATTACTTCAGGGATTTTAGATGAACTAGTGATCTATCGTATTGATCTCTATTAGGGTCCTGCCCTCCTCCATTTATTGTTTACTATTTTCTAACCTTTTGATTTCTTTATCTGTTGAAAGCTTCAAACACAATGACCGGATTTGATGGAGTTCCTCTTTTCCAGGTTAGCAGTTTTCATTCAAAGGAACATCTTAGTTGTATTTGCAGAGGTGTTGTGGTTCAATAAAACCTGTACAGTATAAGTAGTTTCTTTTGGAAATATTATTTGATTAAGAACCTATGATGGAGTGGATACTGCTTCTTAAGCATGCGCCAAAACTGGGGTTGCCAAACCTTAACTTCGAAATGGGGCGTAGTTCGTTTTACACCATCGATTGGACTTTATTAATTTTTTGTATGTATGTGGGTGATTTTCTGTTAGAATAAATCAGACTCCTGATTAGATTATGATTTATTATTATTAGAATTTTTTCCTTATTACACCTCTATTGTACTCTCTATCTATTCAGGTATCAATAATATAATTAATTACGGCAAACCATTCCATTATGGTATCAGAGCAAGTTCTGATCCTAAGTCCTAAATTTTAATTTATTGTTCAGCGCCTCCCTCCTTCTCTCTTTTTCGGCCCTGATTCCGGCGAAGTTTTTGGTCAAATTCCGGCGTCTCTTTTCTGCCCACTGGAGTACCAGAGGCATCGTCATCGCTCGGCCACGCGCGTCATCGGAGTCCAACAAGTCGACGTCTTCCAGAGGCGTTGTCAACGATCCAGAGGCGCGCAATCCTCAGCTCGGCCACGCGAGTCATCGGAGTCATCATCTTCGGTGTCGACGTCTTCCAGCTCGACCAACAGGTTCATCGGAGTCGGCGTCCAACAAGTCGACGTCTTCCAGCTCGACCATGTGCCCGTCTTCAGATCCACGCGCCGTCTTCCATAAGCGCGTGTAAATCACGCGCGATTTGATTGGCGCAACAAAGGAGTTCTCGCACCTTCAATTTCTCGCGAGTTGAACCTATTTCTCGTGAGTTGAACTTGTTTCTCGCGAATTGCTCAAATTATCGCGAGTTGAGGCACTTTCTCACGAGTTGCTCAAATTCTCGTTAGCATCCAGTCAATTTCTGTGCAATTTCGGTCTTTTGTTATGGTTTATTTGGGCCCTATATCTCGGGAAGATTGCTCCACTAATTGGATTGCGGACAAGGTGTTATTTCAGGCCAGTTTGAATGGTCCCAACCGTCATTCTTCGTCGAATTAGTGGATCGTTGATTCAGGTGCTACATCTCATATCACTGCTCTCACCAGTCATCTTGATCAGGTACAACGTTATCGTGGTTCTGATTCTATTCTTGTTGGAAATGGTGAATCATTATCTATTTCTCACATCGGCCAATGTCATTTATCTAGTTTCTCTGTTAATGATGTCCTTGTGGTCCCTAAGATTACTAGAAGTTTATTATCCATTAGTAAGCTTACTCATGATTTACCTGTCTATGTTATATTTGATGCCAACGCTTTTTCCATTGAGCACAAGCATACAGGGAAGATAATTGGTAAAGGCAGTCATAGTTCAGGTCTTTATTTTCTTGAGACTGGTGATTCCAGCTTTTTAGGCGAATTACGCTCTGGAAAGCTCCAGGCTTCTTTTGAGCAGTGGCACTCTCGCCTCGGTCATGTGTCACATGATACTGTTCAGTTGTTAAATCGATGTGGCCATATTACTGTCACTTCCGATATGCCGGCATCTGTTAGTTGCTCTCCTTGTCAGATGGCCAAGAGTAGTCGTTTACCTTTTTCCACTAGTGACAAGCGTGCTACTGGGTTGTTGGACAAGGTGCATTGTGATTTGTGGGGGCCAGTCCCTGTCTTATTGGCAGGTGGTTTTTCTTATTATGTCATTTTCATCGATGACTTTTCGCAATTCACATGTTTTTCCCGATGCGGTATAAGTCGGACTTCTATGACACATTTATTCAGTTTCAGAAATTCGTTGAGACCCAGTTTTCTATTAGGGTTAAAATTTATCAGACCGATGGTGGCACAGAGTTTACTAATCATCGACTTCAGCCTCACTTCATATCATGTGGCATTCATCATCAGATGTTATCGCCCTATACACCTGCTCAGAATGTTCGAGCTGAGCGGAAGCATCGTCACATCACAGAGACTGGTCTTGCCATGATTTTTCACTCTTCTGTGCCACATTGTTATTGGGTGGAAGCTTTCTCCTCTGCGGTTTACATCACTAACTGCCTACCCAGTTCAGTTCTTGGTGGAAAATCACCTTTTGAGGTTATTTTTGGTCATGTGCCTAACTATACCCTCTTTCACCCATTTGGCTGTCGTGCTTTTCCATGTCTGTGTGTCACTGCTACTGATAAGTTTGCACCGCGATCCATTCCGTGTGTTTTTATTGGCTACAGCCCTCGTTACAAGGGCTTTCAGTGTCTTGATCCCACCTCTAGGCGTATCTATGTTTCTCGCCACATTCGCTTTAATGAAACCTTATTCCCTTATGTCTCATCTTCAGCGGACAGTCGCTCTATTTCAGATCTGGAGATTTCATCATTTTTTGATAGAGTTGTTACTTCATCGATTGGGGCCACCACGCCTGTGCCTGTTCAAGCCGCCCCTTCTTCACCACCATCTTCCATCTGGATGGCCGACCCGGATCCAGCTCCTCAGCCAACGGCCACAACACCTCAGCCACCGGATATCACTCCTCAGCCACCGTCTCAGCCACTATTGGCCATTCTTTCTTCGGTGACTTCCAACGGCCACTCTTTGGTCAGCGCATCTCGATCTTCCTCGGCATCGTCAGCTGGTTCGACTCCTCCAGCTTCCCCGGATGATGATATGGCCGCTCTTCGTGGTCAGCACACTTGGGATTTGGTGCCTCAACCTTCGAATGTCAACATTGTTGGCTCCAAATGGGTCTATAGGCTCAAGTATTAACCAGATGGCACTATTGAACATCACAAAGCTAGACTTGTGGCGCAGGGTTTCTCGCAGATTCTGGGTTTTTATTTTGACCACACTTTTTCAGTCATGTGGTCAAAGCCTCCACTGTTAGGACGGTTCTCGCCATAGCCACCATGCGTTCTTGGCCGCTTCATCAGTTGGATGTCAAGAACGCTTTCCTTAATGGTGTTCTTGATGTTCCAGTCTACATGAAGCAGCCCGTTGGTTATCAGGATTTTGTCCATCCAGACTATGTTTGTCGCTTGCGAAAGGCTATTTATGGTCTTAAGCAGGCTCCCTGGGCTTGGTTCCAGCGTTTCAGCAGTTATCTGACACAACTTGGTTTTCGGTGCAGCTCAGTTGATACTTCTTTATTTGTCCTTTCGAGAGGGTCGTCGTTACTGTACCTACTTATGTATGTGGACGATATCATTCTTATAGGCAATTACTCGACTCTTCTTCGCCAGTTCATTGATCGGACACACAGAGAGTTTGCGATTAAGGATCTTGGTGCTCTTCATTACTTTCTTGGTCTTGAAGTTTCGCCTACCTCCTCAGGGTTACTGCTTGGCCAAGCAAAGTATGCTTGTGATATATTGAATCGGGTCGGTATGTCTGACGCAGCACCTGTTTCTACTCCATTTGTCGCTGGTTCTCAGCTTCACAGCACTACCAGTCCTCCATTCCGGGATTCTACACTTTATCGTTCTCTTGTTGGTGCTCTTCAGTATCTCACCATCTCTCGCCCAGATTTGGCATTCTCGGTCAACACGGTGAGTCAGTATCTTCAGGATCCCAGAGATGACCATTTTGCTGCTGTGACTCGGACTTTGCGGTATGTCGTGGCACTCTTCATTTTGGTCTCAGGTTTTGTTCTGCTAGTACTCCTGATGTGTTATGGTACTCTGATTCTGATTGGGCTCGTTGTCTGGAGACCCGTCGGTCCACTTATGATTATGCAGTTTTTCTTGGTGGGAATCTAGTTTCTTGGAGTGCTAAGAAACAGCCCACTATTTCTCGCTCTAGCACTGAGTCTGAATACCGTGCTCTCGCCAACACTGCCTCAGAAGTGGTATGGCTCACTCATTTGCTTCGTGATCTTCGCGTTCCGCTTTCTGGTTCTCCACTATTGTTATGCGACAATAGTAGTGCTATCTTCTTGGCTCAGAATCCGGTGGCGCACAAGCGGGCGAAGCACATCGACATCAACTACCATTTTGTTCGTGAGTTGGTGACATCCGGAAAGCTGCGCGTTGCTCATGTTCCGACTTCTCTTCAGATTGCTGACATTTTCACCAAGGGGCTCTCTCGTCCGCTGTTCGAGTTCTTCAGATCCAAGCTATGCATCGGCGAGCATCCGACTGAGGGGGGTGTTAGAATAAATCAGACTCCTGATTAGATTATGATTTATTATGATTAGAGTTCTTTTCTTTACACCTCTATTGTTATTGGGTATATGTTCAGATATCAATAATACAATTAATTAGGACAAATCATTCTATCATTTTCATTGGCTTTGTAAACCTGGATTATAGGAAGAAAATGAACTTGTTAATGAAATCCAAGTATTGTTCATGTATTAAATTTTTAGAGGACTTTGCTCTGTGGTGAAGTGTACACTTTATTTTGGAACTCAGTTTATTAAAATTCTCATTGCTTAACACGACTGCATATGATCTGTTTGTAGCCTGACCTCCTTGTGGTGAAGAAGAAACAGAGATGCTATTTCCCTGTATACTTCCGAAAGGTGTGTTTGGAATTTCTTAATTGTGTGTTTGAGATTAGAGTGGGCATAAAAGTATGAATTGGTGAATTACATTTCTTAGATTTGTGATTGAGTTACATGAATATATTGAGAAGGAATTGCCTACGGTGTCAAGGGCTTCAAGGGGTCCTGGTGTTTCTCAGCACATCGTGGTACAAAAGTCGGTCCTGCTGCTTTTGTTTATTTATTTTTCTTTTATGTAATTGCACTTCAGTAATTACATCCATCAAGGGTTCAGTTTCTGGTTAAGTTTACATGTTTTTGGTCCAACAGAAGCAAAAGCAAATAAGTACTACTCCCTCCGGTCTAGAATAATTGACACTTTTATAATTGATACATTTTTAAAAAAAATAAAATTAGTGGAGAAGATTGTATAGGAAAAGTAAAAAGTAAATTGAGTTGATGAAATTAATCTTAATTTTGCAAAAAATGAAAGGTGTCAATGTTAAAAGACCAAACAAAAATGTAAATGGTGCCAATATTAAAAAACCGGAGGGAGTATATCTAATGATATTCTCCTTCCTTTGGTCTAGATTTCTTTTTTTTTTTTATCCTGTGTTTAGTATCTTAATTTGTCTTATTATTATGTACTTGGATATACTGCACATGGGAAGAAGAATAGTAGGCTTTTCGAGCAACTAGAGTAACGGAGTTATTCTGCCACAAATCATCTTCACCAGAACCAAACGAAGACCGCTTCTGCCACGAATCAACTAAAAATGGCAGACGAAGAGTACGAGATGGAAGGAGGGTGCGAGGAGGAGCCTATGGAGCCTGACAAGATGAATGGGCTAAAATTGAAGATGAAACCAATAACGAAGATGGGCTAGAACACGTCCCCTCTGAAGAAGAGGAGAAGCATGTAAAGGCTCCGGTGGAACACCATCTTAAAACTTTCAAATACATGACAAAGTATAAGCGTGTTAGAATCCAGGGCACTCGTGCATTGTAGATTACACACAGGGCCGTCTCCGACATTTCGGAGGCCCTGTGCAAATGAAAAATGAGGCCCCTAAATATATTAATGTAAAATTTTCATATAAGAATTATATCAAGAGTGTGTCTCTTGAAAGACGGTCTTTCCATAAGTCATGGAAAGACCAAGGTTTAAAGTGTAAATTAGAAGAAATTAAGATAAAATTTTCGGGTTGCATGAACCGGGTTATAAATTTTATAACTACTACATGTTGCATACTAAAATTTTAATGTTGCAATTAAGACCTTTTACCTTTTATTATTCGAATTAAACCCCGTCTTTCCATAAGTTTATGGAAAGACCGTCTTTCCCAAGACTTTGCCTTATATCAATACGATATTACAAATTTTCTAAACAAAATCAAAAGGCAAAAAGATAAAATACTAATAGCTAATTACTATTATATTAAATATTAAATACCTAATAATATAATTTTGGGGCCCCAGAAATTTTGGGGCCCTGTTCAACAGTACCGGTTGGGCCATATAAAGGCCGGCCCTGATTACACAGCATACCAATGTGGTCCGGACTAAACTGCATAGAGTACAGTATACTTTACCTAGTGTATAAATACATGTAAGCCGGAATCAGAAGAGACATGTACATACGCGCATTGGCGGAACTACTTGAAGGCGGGGGCAGGCGCGCGCCTGCCCCCAGATCCGTCGGCCAGGCGGAAGTTACTGTTCCCGACCGACGGATCGAGGGTTTCCGCCTACGGCGGCGTAGGCGCGCCGCCCGTTCGCCGGAGGAACTGAGGAAGAAGCCTCTCCCGCCCCTGGCTCTCTTCTTCATCTTCAGCCTCTCCCGTTCGTCCCCTGACTCCCTCTCGCTCTCGGCTCCTCTGTCACACCGCCGCGGCGCCGCCGGTCGTCCGCCACCCGCCACCGCCAATCCGCCACGGTGCAATTTCAGCCTACCCTCGCATTTTTTCCTGGTTCCGCCACTGCATACGCGATAGGAGTTTAGTGTACTATTCATATTAGTTTAATTTTCCCAAAGAAAGAAGATGGGCAGCTGCATGTTTTGAGATTAATTGAATCAATGTTTTCTTCCACTTGAGTGCGCAGACATTGATCATCTTTCTTACGGTTTGCTTTGTTTATTTCCTTATTATTCTATTAGTTTGATTAGGTTTCGTTTTTATATTCTTTCTTTTTTAGTTTAATTATTATGGATAGGTAATTCATATATCGGCCATGCATTAGTTTATGAATCGTGATGCCTAATTATTTTATAATTAATTCTTATGTGTTCTTGATTGTTAATTGGTTTATTTTATTCTTGATATGTTTAACCCTGATCAACTTGAATATTATTGGGATAATGCTATCTAATTCCACCAATATGTAATCATTGGAAAGGGTTAGTAAGTAGCGAATTCTTGTGAAAATTAGATAACTAGCTAAGACTCTAATAGCAAGATGGGAAACAATTAAGTGTACGATACTAGTGAATACTTGGATAATTGCTAAATCACGTCCTTTTCATTCTTAGTGCTATCGAGGTGTGTATCTGGTTCAGCAAATTCTTTCCAGGGGCATCTTGGTAAGACAAACAATTAAATTATTATAATTGGTCAATTGTCGACAAGGTAAGAAATAATTAGGAGGGTTCCACAAATACTTATCGTCCTATAACTGATAGATGCATGTGAATTGATTTATCTTTGCACCGAAGATCGATGTTTAACTAATCTTTATTTATTCCGAGTAGATTATATATTATACACATTTTTATATTTGTTAGTTTGCATTTTTATTTGTATTTAACAGTTTGTTAGTTGCATCTTTAGTCGTAAGAAATATCGAAATTTAAGGTGTTGTGGCTACACATAAAGTGTTCTATATTAGTAGGTATTTTTTTTATAGTTATTCCCCTGTCCCTCGTGGGACCATGCTTAATATTGTGCTAAACTTATCTAAAGAGTTTGCAGATTATTTGGGTGAGTGAAACGACGTTCACCAGTTTCATAGTTACTTAATACCGTGGGTTAATTATGTTAGCAATTTCTTCAAATCTGTGAGCTAATCACGCGAGCTAGTAAATGAGCGATTTGTGCAACTAGTGCTTGGGTTCATGCGAATTAGTCCATTGTGTTAATGAAGTTCTTAAAGTTGTGTTCTTTACTAGACTTCGTCTGTGTCTTTTTTATTTCAAGAGGGTGCTTCGATCATTATTCGTTAAGAGTACTTCTCAAAATTCTGCAATCCAGAGTCTTTGCAAGAAGATTCATATCAGTTGGTATCAAAGCAAAGAAAAAGATAACCCGGTGACCGAAAATTTCAACAGGGGTTTTAGAGTTTTTTTAAATTTTATTTTCAAATTTTATTCTATCAATTTATAAACTCTTTTGTGTCATATTCTAACTGTGTTTGTTTGATCTTTGTTACTAGGAGGATTGAATCTAGAGTCGAAGGACAATGAATGGTCTGAGAGTTTGAATACTTCGGTATTACATTCCACCTTCACCTTCATCTTAGAGTCAGCAGGACGTCAAAGGGTTTGAGTGTTAACAAGTACTATCCACCTTCACCTCCCAATCAATTTCGTAGTTGTTAGTAGCTCATACAGTTTATGTGCTCGTGATATTTTCATCCACTCTCCTGAAAATTATTGCATGCTAATAACCCAATTTGTTTTCTTTTATTGTTCTTTGATTCTGTATCTTTATTTTGTTCTTGAGTTCTTGATTTCACCTTATGCAAAAAAAAGAGCCTTTGTTTTGTTTTCTAGATAAAATGTCATATTTTTTATCCTTACGATCTTGAATACCTTAATGTTCATTTGAATAGAGAGGAAGTTTTCTCGGATTTCTTATTGCAAAACATTTTAAAGACAAGCAACTTGGTTCTAAAATTTTTGAAAAAGAGGGTAACCGATTTTGATGTTTGAAATCCGTGGCATTGGGGTTTAGGTTCGAGAAAATCGGAATCGGTTGGTATCAGAGCAAAGAAAAAAGTTCATGTGACTATCACATCGCCGGCATCAGTTGGTATCGTAGGAGGATATAAGTTGATACCACCATATCCGTATTATATCAGAGCAAGCCGATCTATCTGTGGACATCTAGTTGGCCTACAGATAAGAGTTCCATTCTTGTTTTTATTATCAAAAAAATATATTAGATGGGACATCATTTATGTCGGACATCCTACTGCAGCCGAACATCCTCTCATTGGCGGAACTAGGGGGCGAGGGGGTGCTAGCGCCACCCCTAGGATCCGGCGGCCTGGAATTTAGGCCTAGAGCCACCGGAAGCCACCGGATTCTGCCCCCCCTGAGAGCCATCGGCGTCGGAGAGAGCAGCGGGCGGAAGAACCGAAGAAGCCGATCCGGACGCAGCTTGAATATGAAGCAATTTTTTGTTTTTTTGTTGGGCCGTAAGGCCATTAGTTACATATATATTGTTTGGGCCAATTGGGTTTCAGCCCAATTGGCCCTTTATTTTTTTACCCTTCAACTAAGAAAAACGACGTCGTTTCACTTAAGCCAAAACGACGTCGTTTTGCTTAGTTGAAGGGTAAAAAAATAAAGGGCCAATAGGGCTGAAACCCAATTGGCCCAAACAATATATATTTAACTAATGGCCTTACGGCCCAACCCTAACCTAATAATATATACTCATCATTCATCAATCATCCTTATGAGAGTAGAGGCCATTAGTTTGGGACAAACTCCAAGCTCAGCCGCGCACCACCACCGGCCAGCCGCCGCCGCTGCCTGCCGCCGCCTGCCGCCGCCCGCCGCTGCCACCGTCCCCTTCTTCAACCACAATCAGCGGTCCGCATCCAAGCCAAAGCCAAACCAAGGGAGAAGTATCAAAAGGCCAATATATTTTTGTTGTGTAATTTATGTTGAATAACTTGAATTAAATTGCTTATTTGTATGAATTGGGAATACTGAATATAGATATGAATAATTTAGGGGTTGTGTTGAAATTGTGATGTTTTGAAATTGTGCTAAATATAGATTTGAATAATTTGACATATTTATATTTAATTAGACATATTTAATTTGTGATATTTAATTAGACATATTTAATTAGATGTATTTAATTAGACGTATTTAATTAGACGTATTTAATTAGACATATTTAATTAGACATATTTAATTAGCGTTGCAAAAAAATTTTAACCTCATTTTCGCCCCCCCCCCCCCCTAATATATACTCCTGGTTCCGCCACTGCATTCTCTCCACTGGATATTAGAAATCCACCGTCACCGGAATCCTCACCGCCGCCAGCTTCTCTAACCGGTCAGCTCCATCCAAAACTGCCACTTAGCTTTAGCTCTGATCGCCACCATCCTCATTCCCTACTTCTTGACACTGTTGTTCTCTCTCGGTCGATCGTTGTTTTTTTTCCGATGCCGAGCTCGTCTTTTCCACGTCTGATTCTCTGCAACTGCGCCTCCATCACTGTTTCAGTGCTTGTTGAATAGTGCTTATTGAATACCGCTACAGGCTCAGCGTAGACGACCGTTCCAGCCATGAAGAACATAGCTCATAGTCTTCATGAACGAGCACATTATGCGTGTGAATCTCACGTGCACGCCACTTGAAGTCACGTCCGCCACACGCGTAGGACACAAGCAATTCCACATTTTCATCTCGCAATCTTCTCATTATATCGTGAGTTAGTTGATTTATTGTGAGTTATTGTAATTTTCTCGTCAGCTTCTTGTTATCTAGCAAGTTAAACCACATCAGCATCTCAGTCACTGCCTATTCAGCGTCCAATCATCGTTTATTAGAAGGACTCCGTAGGGATGGCGTAGGACGCTTATCTCCAGTTATTTTTTTAATATTGTCCATGTTTCGAGGACGAAAATCTTCAACCATGGAGGGAATATACGAATTAGGATTTCTTACATTGTTTATTAGATTAAGATTTCAGGAGGATAATACTATACTCTTTTTTTCACTGAATTTTTTTAAATGGGGCAGCGTGATCAATTTAGTTTGTTTTTTATTATTATGAATAAAGCCCGTTAACTCGGCCAAGTTGGCTTAAAGAAATTTTGGTTATATTCTAATTTAGGGTTTAGAATATTCAGTTCTTATTTTATTAGGAATAATTAGGTATTTTAATTAAATATAATTTTAGTTTCTTAAAGCAACTATAAGTCTTTCCAGTTTCTAACAGTAATTACCAAATCCTTGTCTAATTTGTATTCTTGAAAGCCATACATATGTACTATAAATAGGGGCCATACATATGTACTTAATATCAAGTAGTACTATGTATAGATCCTTGTAGGTTATTTTGGATGGCAATTTTGTTGCCTCACCACATACATTGACTCATCTTGTAATTGGTTCTTAATGAGGAATGGGGAGCCTCTAATATATCATCCCCCACCTTAGGGTGTTTTTATTAAAAAAAAATGTACTATAAATAGGGGATGGTTTTCAACACTTTAACTACCTTACCTTTTTACCAATTATATATTCAGAATTTGAGTTATTATTCTTTGCTTGCAAGCGTTTCATTATTACTTAATCCTACAAATTAATTAAGTTAGCAATTTCGTTCAAATCTGTGTGCTAATCACGCGGGCTAGTTAGTGAGCGATTTGTCCAACTAGTGCTTCGGTTCATGCGAATTAGTCTCTTATGTCAGTGAAGTTCTTAAAGTTATGTTCTTGACTAGACTTTGCCTGTGTCTTCTTGATTTCAAGAGGATACTTTGATCAACATTCTTTAAGAGTGTTTCTCAAAATTCCGCAATCCATACTATTCGCAAGGAGATTCATATCATAAGCGCTAACCATATGTTCTTTACCTAATATAGAGAAGCAAAATCGATAATCAAGTTAAGTCAAAATCCCTCAACACAAACCACCTACAACATTATCTACATCCTTTAAAATAAACTACCATTTGTTGAGTTTTTGATTGGCATATTTTCAAGGTTCCACAAGTCCTTCCGGAAATTGGTGTATCATGGCTGTGATTCTCTCTTTGTTTCCTCTTATATCTCTTACCAAAAACATGACTACCGTACAGGTCTCCACAATTAGAATGATTGGACAAGCTATACCATGCAAATCCACGAACCTTTACATAATATGTTAAAGTGCATGTTGGATTTACTACAGAACAACATAAATGCAATTAGATAGTTTTCAAATAATTGTACCACAAAACTAATAAGTTTAAATCATTTTTCAAGGTCTATGAAACTTTATTTAATCTTATAAAATGCATGTTGAATTTTTAACTGAACAACTTAATTGCAATTAGATAGTTCTTCGATAATTGTACCACGCCACTAATATGTTTAAATCATTTTTCAAGGTCAGTTATGTTGATATAGGGTTACGAGATAATTCTACCACACCACTAATAATTGTACCACGCAGGGCTGTCTCCGACATTTCGGAGGCCCTGTGCAAATGAAAAATGAGGCCCCTAAATATATTAATGTAAAATTTTCATATAAGAATTATATCAAGAGTGTGTCTCTTGAAAGACGGTCTTTCCATAAGTCATGGAAAGACCAAGGTTTAAAGTGTAAATTAGAAGAAATTAAGATAAAATTTTCGGGTTGCATGAACCGGGTTATAAATTTTATAACTACTACATGTTGCATACTAAAATTTTAATGTTGCAATTAAGACCTTTTACCTTTTATTATTCGAATTAAACCCCGTCTTTCCATAAGTTTATGGAAAGACCGTCTTTCCCAAGACTTTGCCTTATATCAATACGATATTACAAATTTTCTAAACAAAATCAAAAGGCAAAAAGATAAAATACTAATAGCTAATTACTATTATATTAAATATTAAATACCTAATAATATAATTTTGGGGCCCCAGAAATTTTGGGGCCCTGTTCAACAGTACCGGTTGGGCCATATAAAGGCCGGCCCTGGTACCACGCATGGTTTACATCTTGATATAGGGTTACGAGACATTATCCTATTTTTCATTATTATGTACTCTAAAAAGATTATAAACAAGGTTAAAGGAGAACCAATTACATTACCTTCAAAATAAACATGAAACAAATTATTATTATTTTAATAATAAAGGTAGGAAAAAAACGTTTGTAACGTTCAGGCATATTTTATTCTATATTAGGACAATGTATTTTGATGTCCACACAGTTGTGTGTGCCTCACGTAACAAATATTTTCACACGGTTCAAGTTTCATTTATTGGTTTCAAGCTTCCTTACCTTCTCGATAAAAATTTAAATGTTTGGAGAAATAGAATTGAAAAAATATTAAATTTAAGTCTATATAATAAAAGTAATTTCTCCATATCTTGAAAACAATTCAGCGTTTGTATGAGAAAATCAGTGGCAAATTTACATGAAAAGCATAACACAACCATTGAATCCTAGGAAACAATTTTTTCAGACCTCTATAACTGTAGAGAAATTAATGGCTGGAACAAATAGAAAAATAATAGGAGGGGAGTGGTTGTTTACATGTTCGTAGGGGTGGGCGTCGGGTCGGGTTGTTCGGTTTTCGGTTTAATCGGTTCGGTTTATTCGGTTTTTTTTCAAAAAAGGCCAAAACAGAAACCGAACCGAATAACCCGAATAACCCGAATAACCCGAACCGAATTTGAAATTCGGATTCGGTTCGAAATCGGTTTTAAACCGAATAAACCGAAAATATTACATATATTAAATAATTACCAAAATATTACACCTTAGCTTGAAATTTAATGGAAATTAAAAATCTAAATTTTACATCAACCAAATCAAGTTTTCAAAATAAAAATCCAACGAATACCTTACAAATTCAACCACAATAATTTTACTTTAGCATTACATTTAACATTAAAGTAAAATACTTCATTACATAATTTATTTTCAAAGTGTTCAAATTCTTCAAGCCGTTGAGCACTCCACATTCATATTCAGCTTGAGGCAACCTGAGAAGAAAAATCACAGATCATCATTTTCTGAATGCATCATCATAGTCAATTAAGATTTACTGAATGCATCATAGTCAATTAATATGAAGGGCTTAAGATGTAAATCTTGTACGGACTTTCAAAAATCCAAAGCAAATGAGCAGCTAAACATCCACAACAGTTGACTCCATCGTTGTTTGTTGGATTTCTGCAATGAAAAATATATATTAAAGAAGTGCAAATTAGAATTTAAATAATTTAGCATGAATATGATATTACCTTCTTCAAATTTTTCAAGCTCCTCAATGTTTTCTTCCACTTTAACTTCAGTTCCAGCACCACGGTACCAATCTTGAGCACATATCAAGGCTTGTACAAGTTTAGGAGTTAAGGAACTCCTAAATGCATCAAGAACTCTCCCCCCCGTGCTGAAAACTGACTCTGAAGCAACCGTAGATATTGGAATAGCTAAAACATCCCTAGCAAAATTGGACAATATGGGAAATTGAGGACTATTCCTCTTCCACCATTTCAACACACAGAAATCTGGAGCTTCAAACATGCTTGTATCATCAGCACTTTCCTCGGTTAGGTACCTATCAAGTTCTGATTTGAAATCCCTAACAAAACCGGATTCTGTCTTTTTCTTTTTCAATGCAGCCCTGTTCAGATCCCTAATTTTCTTCAATGGGTCAAGGTTGTCACTCGAAAAAGAATGTGATGAACAAGAAGATGTTAATGAAGTAGGTACTTCAGCAAAATTTCCAACACTATAAATCCTCCTATAATCATTGAACACTTCATACATAGCACCCTTAACGATTTCAGCAATGCGTGCCCCTTCCTCATCACCATACATTTGACAAAGAACTATTTCACAATACTCCAATTTGTTCCTCGGGTCAAAAGCACTAGCAACGAAAACCAACATATTGAACTTCTCCACATTTCCCCAATATTTTTCAAACTTCCTCAACATTGAGGATGCCATCTCTCTCATTTCAGCATCGGGGCTCTTCAAACTCTCTTTCAAGAGTGCATATATAGAACTAATGTCATCCAAATAAGAATCGGCAGTAATATACTTTGTACCCGAAATTCTTACCGTAAGCACATAGAAATGTTTAAGAAAAACAACAAGCCGACGAACATTATCCCAATCCCAAAGTTGTGGAACAACCACTTCTTTTACAAAATTGTCATCTTCTTGCTCCAAGTATCTGAAAGCTCTCTCATACTCCAAAGCCACACTTAGCATCAAATAAGTAGAGTTCCATCTAGTAGCAACATCTAAACATAGGGATTTAGAGCTTTCACAATTCTCCAATTTTGCATAACCATAGAACTTCCTTAGCCTAGCCGGTGATTGCCTAACATATTTCACCGATGCTCTAACACTTTCAACAGAATTACCAAGTTCTTTTACCCCATCTTGAACAATTAGATTGATAATATGAGCCACACATCTAACATGCATCCATTTTCCTTGTAAAATACAAGACCCTCCCCAATTAACACACTTCTTTTTCAAGTAGTCAAGAGCAACATCATTAGAACTTGCATTATCAACTGTAACAGTACAAATAGTATGCAAACCCCAATCAACCAAGCACTTTTCTACAGATTTCCCAATATCTTGACCCTTATGACTATCAACCGGACAAAAGTTCAATATAACCTTTCTCAAATTCCAATCATTGTCTATGAAATGACCAGTGAGACACATATAATTAATTCTTTGTACTGATGTCCAAGTATCTGTAGTAAGGCACATTCTAGGGGCTATTTTTCTCAGCTGGGATTTAAGATTGGATTTTGCTTCAGCATACAACTGGTAACAATCCCTAGTCAAGGTTCTTCTAGATGGAATCACAAAGGCGGGTTGAATAATTCTTATGAAGCGTTTAAACCCTTCATGTTCAACAAACTTTAATGGGAGTTCATCCATAATAATCATTTGAGCTAAACCCAACCTACCATCTTTTTGATCAAATTTCCAAGCCACCAAGCTAACTTTTTCCTCACCGCTAGTCATAGTCTCATTCAAAGATGTATTGTAGGTCAATTGGGATTGGGTTGATGGCTTATTATCAGGGTTCATTGCACATGTGCCAATATGGTTTTTCATATTAGTGGTCCCACTAGATTTACTATTAGAACCATATTCTCTACCACAGTGCTTGCATCTACTTCTCGAAGAACCTTTATCATCAGTGAATTCGATAAAGTGGTCCCAAACAACTGACCTCTTTTTGTAAGTCTTTCGCTTTCGGGGCACATCATGCACACCCTTTGCCCCTACAGCTCCAGTAGATCCTTGTGAACCCTCACTAGAGAAAGTCGAATTAATGTTGCTCTCATTTGCTGCAACCTCATCAGACATTGTTGCTGTTTTTCAATCTGCAAAACAAAAAAAATAATAATCATGAGTTGAGTTTAATTTTATTTCAGGAAACTACTTAGATTTCTATTTCAGGAAACTACTTAGAACTTTTCCTTAAACTAGAAGGATCTTTAATTAACACATAAATTAGATGCCAAGTTAGCTCAAAACTACTACATATTGCAAACACAAAGCCTACTCAGATTCTTAATACAACTACAATTTCAGAATCCAAACTGCAATAGCATTAGCAATATCACATATAATTTATTAAGCCTCCTAGGGTCACAAGAACACAATTAATCTAAACTGCAATGTTTAAGTGAACTATTTAATGAAGATTATTAGTTTAAAAGTTATAGGTATATAATTAGTTTCAATTCAATTTCAGTTTCAATTCAAGCGGGTGTGATGAAAATAAATATTACTGGAAATAATTAGTTTCAGCTGCAGCAATTCAATTTCAGCTGCAGCTGATGCAAAAAATTAGTTTCAGCTGATGAAAATAATTAGTTTCAGCTGCAGCAATTCAATTTCAGTTTCAATTCAAGCGGGTGTGATGAAAATAAAACTAACCCTGTTTCATTTCAGTTTCAATTTCAATTTCAGTTTCAATTTCAGTTTCAATTTCAGTTTCATTTCAGTTTCAGTTTCAATTTCAGTTTCAATTTCAGTTTCATTTCAGTTTCATTTCAGTTTCAGTTTCAATTTCAGTTTCAATTTCAGTTTCATTTCAGTTTCATTTCAGTTTCAGTTTCAATTTCAGTTTCGAAGAGTTTTCAAGTCATCAAACCAACCCTGTTCATTTTAACTGTGCTGAGAATAAAATCCTTTTCATTTTAACTGCATCAGTGAACAGTGATCAGTGATCTAATGAAACCAAAACCACAGCAAAATCCATCTGCATCCCTACCACATCTTTACCTGATTTTGAGAGCTCCCTGATGATGGATCAACTGGTTGTCTCACAACTAAGTGTAATGTATGCCCATCTTAGTAATCAGATTTATGCCTTGTCAGGAGTTCCTGGCTTCCTGCACATGCTCAATTAAGTTAGTAATCAGAACTATATTGCAATGTAATGACACAAGACTTTGAGGGCCATCTAATTCCATCTTACCTTGAAAGTTGCACCAGCATCAGCAGCAATATCAAAATTTAGCAATACCACAGATAAGCATGAAGGTTGATGAGCGCAAGAGTTGATCAAATAAGATTCACCAAGGTTTCAGAGCTTCTCTCAGAAGAATTATCAAGCTGATCAGTTTCAGACAAATAGCAACAATGAGTATGCATTTATCATACAACCTAACAACTATAAACATCTGTGTATTTGGCCTATGTTCCCGTGGATACAACAGCTTAGGTACAACAGATGATATAACAGCTAGTGTACATGCATTTAGTATACAACATTACAAAGTAATGAAAGTATAACTCGGAGATGGTACATGTATAATCTGTACATACAATATTAGGACTTTGAGTGCTCATGAAATCAGAAGATTGTACAGAGTAGAATAGATTGAACCAGAAACACCAATGACAGATCACAAGATATATTTCGTACCCAATTAATAACAAGCCAAATCCAAATAATAACAAAGCTGAATCCAAATCAAGCAATCAAGACCTCGTTATATCCAGAATCAAGATCTGTATATGCTAACAACATTAGCACAAGCAAAAACAAAGCTTACCAGGAATGGCAGCGGCGCCGGAATCGGTTGTTGGATCGACTACGGGCGGGAAAATGCTCATCAACGGACTCACGGTGAAGAAGAAGAAAAGGGTTTCGCCTTTCGCGTTCGCGATGAAGAAGAAGAATAGGGTTTCGCCAATCGCCTTCGCGATGAATTAGAAAAGGGTTTCGTCGTCGCCGAGGAAGAAGAAAAGGTCAAAAGGGCTAGTTTTTGGTTTTCATTTATTTTTCATTTTGGGCCATAATGAATTCATGTTTGGGCCATGAATATTTACATATTAATTTCTGAGTTTGAAAGTTTGGCCCATGATATTAGAATTATATTAGTTAGTAATTTATTATATATTTTATTTATTTATTTATTTATTTACAATTCGGTATTCGGGTCAGTTTTCGGTTTGAGTTTCAATATCCAAAACCAAACCAAAAACCATATTCAAAATTCGGTTTATTCAATTCGGTTATCCAAAAACCGTATTTTAAATTTAGTTCGGGTTATTCGGATTCGGATAATTTGGTTTTTGGTTCGGTTTTCGGTTTTCGGTTTTTTTGCCCACCCCTACATGTTCGAGGTTCTGCAGAGAGAGAGGGGCAAAATGCACATCGATACGGCGTATCAGCTCAGCAGCTGCAGCGGAGGAGTAACCTTGTGAAGCAAAATGTAGTCTGTATCTATTAGCTAAATCACTTGTCTTATTTCTAAAAAAAAATTGATACTTTTTATTTTAAAATTCTATTAATAATTATAATGTTACATTAATATTTCATAAATTATATTTTATGGTTAACTATTATTGTCCAAAATTGCTTGAGACATGAGGGTATCTTGATCATTAAATGTAATGTACAGGTTAAATCCGAAAGTGCTATCTTTCCTTTTACAAGTCGATTATTTTTTGCACTATACCAACACATTAGACATAATGTTTTCACATTAGCTTCTAGTCTTCCATAAAAAATACGGCTAGTTGTCGAGTATGACCTAGGATTATTGAAACAACATTTTATTTTTATCAATGAAATAAACACTAACCATGCGTACTTTTACCAAATATAGAGAAGCAAAGTTTATAATCAAGTTAAGTCAAAATCCCTCAATACGAACCACAACCAACTTTATCTACATCCTTTAAAACAAACAACCATTTGTTGAGCTTTTGGTTGGTATTTCTTCAGGGTGCCACAAGTCCTTCCGAAATTTTTTTTATCGTGGTCGTGATTCTTTCTTCGTTAATCTTACAAAAAAACATAACTACCGTAGAGGTCTCCACATGTTAAAGTGTTCATTGGATTTACTACTAAACAACATAATTGCAATTAGATAGTTGTTTTATAATAGTACCACACCACTAATAAGTTTAAATAATTTTTCAAGGTTTGTTTGTTTAAATCTGTATATATGGTTTCGAGAAATTATCCTACTTTTCTTTTTTATATACTCAAAAAAGGTATAAACAAGGCTAAAGGAGAACTAATTATATTATCTTCAAATTAAACATGAAACCAATTATTATTTTTTTATTAATATTAAAGGTAGGAAAAATGTGTGTAATGTCCGGGAATATTTCGTGCTACATTAGGAATATGTACTTGATGTTCGCATAGTAGTTTGTGCCTCACATAACAAATATTTTCACATAGCTCAGGTTTGGTGCATCGATTTCAAGCTTCCTGGACTTCTCGATAAAATTATGAAATCCTTAAGAAAAAAAGACCCTAATAGCTTACATTAGAAAATTCACACATTGAATTCCATACACGATTGACCCTCAAACAATTCACTTTAACACACACAGGAACCGAGCAGATTACAGATGACCAGTACCCACGAAAACTATCATATATAATCATGATTTATTTAAAAAATTCTGAAATTAAACCCTTAAGGACTAGACTCAATTAGCTTTCATTAGAAAGTTTACAAATCAAAATCCATCCACAATTGACCCTCAAACAGTTCATTAACATGCACTGGAATTAGACAGATTACTGGTTGACCACTCAGTACTAAATCGACCATAGCTTTCTACTCAGACACTTGAAACATCTGAATAGTATATCATTAGAAACTAGATTTCAATATATTTCATTCTATATATCATACATAAATTTTGATTACCTTGTTCCCGTTAAAATATATAGTACAGCATGACTGCAGAACTAAAATCATCACTGAAAAACATCTATAATCCTGCACACACATCACTCATTATTTAATAGAAAGTTTCTTACGTTAGTAACCTAATCTGACTTGTTAAAGAAGAAGAATAAACATACGATTCGCTTATGGATCAAGAACCAACGTAGAAAGCTTCAACAATCACCCTGCCTCCTTATCGTTCTGGGGAAGCAGTAACTCATTCTAGAGGCTCCCTTCAATACTCCTATGTTCTTCACTTGATTCCAACAGTAATTTTGTTTGTGTAGTTGTTTATGGGGCAGAGAGGTTTCTTGTGTAGAAAATTTTAGGGTTAGGTCTCTTTCATCCTTATATACCTAGGTATAATACTTGTAGGACTTGGTTAGTTTAGTTTGATCATGTTTTGATTCTGACCGAGAATTAAGAGTCCTTTTCGAATCGAAATCTACACTATCTTTTCACGTAACAAACTGTGCCTTGGACAAAGTCACTCTAGTGGAGGATTGAGGGATTAAAGGCAGTTCTATCGAACCAGATAAAACACCTTGTAGGGGCCTTCCCAGAAGGTGCCTTCTCTGAGAGTACCTTTGATCCTCCCCAATCAAAGGCAGTTTTTAGAACCGCCTTTAAACATTGCAATTGAAGGCAGTTCTTTTCCTCCTTCCACCAGAGAACCGCCTTAGAACTTTTCAATCAAAGGCGATTCTTTTCCTCCTTCCTCCAGCCAATGGAACCACCATTAAATGGCCTTTGAGTTTGGAAAAGTTCTGGTTCGTTGGTTGTGGTTGTGACTTCCGAACTCAGAAGGTACTGTAGGTTCTGGTACCTGAACTAGTCTCGAGGTTGATGCTCAGGTTATTTCATCGGGTCCAATTTTCGTTCAAAAATTGGTTTTCGATCTAGAATTATTTATTTGCATAAATATTGTCCTAAGTTTGGAAAATTATTAATTCCATCAGCTTTGGTTGTCAGTTCCAGAATTGGAAGCTAGCGCGTGTTCCTCCATAACCTCCACTTTCCGTTCCAAACCGGGTTTTTAGGCAGAATTAGTTATTTACATATTTTTGTTATGAGTTCATAATTACTTTTAGGTCCTTGGTTTCCGAATTTGGAAAGTAGAAATCGTGCCTTTGGGATTCAGGGATGCACTCTTCCGAGTCGGAAATACTTTCGTCTTTAATTGCAAAATTATAAATATTTGTAAAACCTGGCATAAAATATCCTCAAATCTCCATTAATGTTTCCAAAATTTATTTTTGAATACCATTTCTTGGTTTTAAAAAATGTGTATTTATCGCTACATTAGCAATTATCTATACATAGGAATAAAAGTCACGTAGATTCTATTCCGCACATAACATTTATTGTTTATAACTATCTAATACTGCACAACATGATAGGCTTCAACAAGAATCTATAGACAATGATAACCAAGAAACTATCAATAGATATGAATACAAAATTATCCAATTATATTCCGCAAAATACGTGTAACTATTGTTAAGATATTTTTCATAATACCACGTTTGGTCTTTCAAGAATTGCGGATTGGAAATTTATAAGGTTAATAGTTTATAATTAAATATGCCGAAAAAGAGCTTCATACACTTCATGCCTTATAAATTTCTGGGTAATCCAACCAGACATCTTTAACGCACTCCACCATGTATAACATCACGTAGTACCTGCACTCCCATGTTTTTACTTGCTTCTTATACTAATTATGTGTATGAGAAGAAGTTATTAAAAATTTATTTGAATAAAATCTCTTTTTCACAACTGTACTAATTCGAACCTTGATTTTGACTAGGTGCAAGTCATTTTGACGATTAGGCTCCTTGAATGCACTCTCCAAAATATCTAAAAATCCTTGGGAAGGTTGAAAGTACAATGGATCCAGCCAAAACACACGCTTGTTGTCCAGAACAATGAAAATTAATCTCCAATGATCCCTACATCCAACATTTATATTAGTATGCATGTTTATGCCTAATAGTATGAAAATATAATTCATTGGTTATGCATAATAGTATGAAAATATAATTCATTGGTTCTCAATGTATAGGGAAATGTTGATTTTTTTTATTCTTTCAGGATATGCATTTGCATATGTATTCTATCTGATCTTACTTTGAACACCCAATCCCTTGAGTCAACAGACACAAATAGCCTACCCGGCCCTTCTTTTTTTGGTTAGAAAAGTAATACATGTACCTTACACATCAAATTTAGATTTTTAGGTATCAACATGTAATATTCCATCCTAAAAAGAGAAATATAAAAAATGAAAATTGTACTTACAATAGAAAGTGGGACATGATAGTTTGGTTGACTTGGCCACACTTACACAAATATTTAAAGTCATTCCATAATGCAATGATTTCTCGGCTTCTTCTAACAACACACTCATTTCTAGAAAAAAAAGTATATGATGAGTTATGTTAGTGTGCCGAGATCCAATCGGACAATACTCGGACAAAAGGTGGTGAGCCCCTCTCCACTCTTGCTATTGTCATTTAAGGTTTGGTGTTTTTCGCCACTGGTACCATAGTTTTTGTGTTTGTCGAGAAATATTGCTTAGGATGAGCCTGCATTCTTGTAATCTCGTTCGAGAATAGGCAACATTTCATTGTGCACAAATGGTTTCTCCACGAATACCCTCAAAATGGCATCCCCAATTGGTTTGGAGTGATGATGTTTCATCAACTCAAAAAAATACCATCGGCTACATGTGGCGGTGTATTATTTTCAGGAACCACTATGCAAAGCTTGCACATTTGAGAACCCTACAAAAAATAAGTGTACATACCTTTTTGTTCATGAAAATATTTTTTTCATGTGTAAAAAATATTTTGTTCCATCGGCCTTACATGATGTCATTTATTTTTGATAAGTGTACGTACCTTTTTTGGCAATGATAGGATTGTCTTGTCCGGAAATGCATCAATCTTGGGTCCTGGTTTCAATCCATTTTTGTTCACCTCAATGTCACCATGGGAGTGGTGAGAACCTCTTAATGGGGGCTCTTAGTCACTATTAAGATTGTCGGGATTTTTGGGGACAAGACTGTTTGGTTTACTAACTTTCCAATCAAAAGTCCTATTGATGTAATCGTTTTTCCCTGAGAATCGCTTCCTTTTGCAACAAGTAGATTCTTGATGTCTTAGACCTCTCATATAAACGAACAATTCCAAAACCCTCCATTTGTGTCACAAATGCACCAACCCCTCTAGCGCATCCTGGGTGATTTTTTTTTCCAGTTACCTCACACAAGATACCGTGCTTGCCGGTGAGAATGAATTGACTTTTCATTTGATCTTGTTTTGATTTAGCCTACCACATTGGAAACGACAAATTTCATTGATACCCTGCCTAAGTGGGTAATATGTTCAAGAAATTAATAAAAGCTAATAATACACATACCACTTTTTCCGCAAGTTCATTTTCCTAAACTTTGTCAAATCCATATTGTTTTTTTGAGCATTGACAAATAGATCGATGTGATCTATTTTTCAATGCTCAAAAAATAATGTGGGTTTTTCTACATCAACAGGAACAATCGAAACCCTAGCCTCTTCCTTAGGCATTCCCCTTTGAATTGCTAGTATAACATCTTGTTCTAATTGTTCTCTCACCATATCGAGTGCTGTAAATCAATAACCTCCATGACTCTTGCGATGCAGAGTTATGTTCAACATACCATTGCATGTTTTATCTACCCTGGTAACCTACGAGAAAAGAGAAAAGCAATGGAACATCAACACTAACAAAATCTAAATGTAAACCATTTAGATTTGGAGTGGACTAACATTTTTTTTCATTCTCTAATGTTCTTCGTTTGTGGATCCCCCAACTCTCCAGTTGAATATGTGTGTATATTATCCATGGACGACCCCCTTTTCTATTTGAGAAAATGAAATCTCTTGAAAGGGTGTGCTTGTGCTCTCGCCGACGTTTTGATAACATCTTCATGGCTATCTTTCTTAACCCATCCATGTCAGGGGCATCTATTTAAAATGGTCTCTATTTATTGTGAAGTATAAAAAATAGTTAGAAGCGATTGACTTCCCCATTAACTTAAATTAGATTAATAGGATTAGAATAAAAAATTATATAACTATGAAGGGGTACCTTGCATTCCATCCATAGGGCGGCATTGTATTCTTTTAGCACATTGTGCCAAGAATAGTAACGGATGTCCACCCGATCAACTTTACCAACCTAACGTGACCACTTTGCACAGTCTTCTGAAAAACACCAGCTCATTTCGTTGAAAACTAACGAGGTCAATTCCATCCTAGCCAATCCCCTTTCCAATGTTCTACAATGCATTTTTGTAATTCCCACATGTCCGTTCCCTCCTTCATTTTCCTCCTCATCAACCGTTGTTTCAGTATTTCCATTATTGGAATTTAATGCATCATCTCAAATCCTCTTCTTCAACATTAGACTACGACCACCCATTAAAATCACCACTTGTCAAACTTTAATGCTACTATTTCACAAACCCTAGAAGTAGTAAAAAAATAGCAACATGATCTACTAATGTACATAAATATACACACAATCATCAATATTGAGCTAAAAATAAAGATGGATCACAAATGGAAAGTTTTAATTTATAGAAAATTATTGTATGCAAAAAATATAGTGTAATAGTTTACCTTAAACTCTAGTAATAAAATTATTAGTAAGCAAGGATGACCAAAATCTAGGATGTAGTAGCATTTGAAATCAAAATTCTCCTTATTGAGCAAACCTTACCTTCCCACTTGCCTTGAAACCCAAAATTTTCACCAATTACAAAACCTAGCACAAATGAAAGGACTACATATCCTCCATTTCTATTTGTGTGTAGATTGAGATGAGAAGAAAGTGATGATTGTTGAGGGTGGGTTTTGGGGGAGAGAAAGAGGGGAACTCGCTCTCAAATTGTTAACATTTATTACTCTATTTGAAATGTATTTAATGCCGCCGTATAAGCACTTATTTTATAAGTTCCAGACTTAGAACTGATTTACCTTTTATTATGTAGCCCAAAAGATGTTACGGACTCAGAAGGTGGTTGGGTGCAAATTAAAATGGAATAGACGGACTTCCGAACTCTAAACTGTTTTGGTCCAGTTACTGCATTTTGGACCTAAACATGTTACGGATCCGGAAGTTCTTCTGGTTGCACTAAATACTGACTAGAATGACTTCCGAACTCGGAAGCTGTGTGGATTTTTAAGAAAACCCCCAAATCGGATTTAGTTTCACGAACCCAAACCTTTCCAATCAAACTAGAATTCACTAAATTTGCACTCGAGGGTTGCAGAAATGAAAATCATGGTGAGAAAGAGGAGGAGGAGGAGGAGGAGGTGCGGGTAATGTATCATTGTGGAGTCATGCTCTTTTCATTGAGTTGAGAGATTCGGAGAAATTTTTCAACACCAAAGCCGATAGAAGATATGTTGAGTTTTTGAAATTAGAAAGTGTACAAATTTTAAAGTTGTTTGTGGCAAAGATATGCATGATTTGTCCTTAGGATTTATATTGAGGTATTTTTGGAATCAGGAAAAGGATAAATTGATAACCTGTAAGGAGAGTGTGCACCACAACGAGGTCATGCGATTCTATGCAAACATAGGGCAGAATATTATGAACAATGATATGACCCTAGTTAATGGAACACAAGTGACAGTCAGGAAGTACACTATAAATGTCCTTTTAGGTAATGCATATAATATTGCTTCGAGTTTTATGCATGATACACTCGATGGTCCCCTAGAGATATCCAATCAATAGCAGTAGCTAGGTGTTAGTGAAGGCACCCCTTTGTGCTCGTAGAAATGGCTAAAAAGTATTTTGGTATGAGAGGGAATTCGGCTAGTCAAGCAGATTCCTACGACGTAGTTACTCTGTCTGTTGAACAGAGACTCGTTTACGAGTGGATTTTCTTGAATGTCCTACCATCGGGTGGCCATGCCTCCGATCCAATGATTGGAAATATGATGCTATTTTATTATGTGATGAAGGGGATCCCCATTAATCTAGGATATACGATCTTGAACTACATGCCAAAAGAGGCGAGAACCAAGGAGAAGGGTCTACCTTACGGTGGGCTTATCACTTCTTTGCTAAAGCAGTTTGGAGTAGATAGACCATTACGGTTGGATTTTTATGACATGAGCTGGTTCACCCACAAAAAGTTGGTAATTGGCAGTGATGGTAAGTGGAAACACAAGAAGATTCCAGGGGCAGCCGCTAAAGCAACAAAAAGGGTAAGGGGTGCCGAGTTGGACATAGCTGAGTCTTCTTCGTCTCATGAGTGTGCCAAATTTTGTATGCATTTATAGTATGATTTTATATTTTCCATCAATTAAATTGGTATTTGATTGTTTTCTTAAGTTGTTAAGGTGGCCGAGTAAGTTGGAAGAGTACCGTGAGTAGGTACCTTGCCTATATTCGAGGTGACGTAACAAAAGTTAATGAGGATTTGGCTCGAGTCAAAGCCCAACATGCAAAGCTCATGGAAGCCGCAGGGTTGCAATTGTCATTTTATAACGTGCCAATGCCTGACTTTGCTCCCGAATTCTCTGAAAGGGAACCCAAAGATGAAGATAATTAAGACGCATATGACCATGCCGAAGGAGACGTTGGTCGTGAAGAGGGTGTTGGGGCAGAGATCATTATGCAGGAGGACAATAATATGGAGGATGCAAATGAAAATGACAAGGATAATGCCGTCCGGTAGGAGAGTGACTAGGATTTTGTAGAGACGTTTGTGATAATTGAACATGGATGTAATAATTTTGGAAATGTCATGTAATTTATGAATCATCGAGCATTGCTGAATTCTGAGTTTTGATAATTTTGTAGAAGGTTTAACTTGAAGATGATTTTTATTCGAAGAATTAAGTACCAAATTGTTGATTTCTTTATTGGTATATTTTTTGTCAAAAATATTATGCCACTATCGGTCCTCTTTTGTTGATCTCTATGTCAATGGCACAATGTGTTATTATTTGTAGTCAAGTCTTGCCCGTGAGTGTCTCTGATTTTCATAAATGCATGAAGCAATTTTGAGTCCGGAAGCTTGTCGTGTTAGTGTAACATTTAGTCCGGATAAGGTTCCGTACTCGGAAGATAAGTCTGACTTCATCGTGTACTAGGATTAAATTTTCTTCCAAGTTCTAGTCCAATTTCTGGACCTAACCTGCTCACCAATGTATATTTTTAATCCTTTTTTTACTCATTAAATAGTCTTACGAGTCTGGAAGATCATCTTCTCTTTGTTAAATTGAGTCAGGATTATGTTCCAAACTCGGAGGCTATTTTAACTTGATTGCATTGAAGAACTCAATTACCTTCCGACTTCAGTTGCATTTTCCAGAGTAAACCTGGTCAAAATCAGTTGTTTAGGCCTTATTTTTTTCCCTCTATGAAAATTTCTTCCGAGCACGGAAGAAGTTCTTGCTTTATGCTCAATTCGTTCAATAAAATGTTCCGTCCTCGGAACAGATTTTCCGAACTCTGGTGCAATTTTTGGACTTAAGCTGGTGGGTTGCAATCCTTTTTTGCATTTGCAATGTCTTCCATTTATGAACTTGTAATGAGAAATTCGGTTCTTAACAAAATGAAGAAGAAGTTCTTCAAGACTCATAACATGAAAATTGGATCTTCTATAAAAGGGAGTATATAATAAAAAACTCGATCGGCCCTGATGAAATCCCCAATTATCAAACCCTAACCTCTTCATCTTTCACTTTCAGCTCCGGAAAAAAAACCCCCAACCCCATTTGAAAAAATTTCACACGCCAAGCTTATTCAAAGAATGTCGTCATCAAAACAAGGAGCTCAAGGAGGCAAAGGGAAATCCAAGGCAGGTAGCTCGAGGTGCTCAAGAACCACGAATGACAAAGTGCTAGATTTGTCTCTACTCAAGCACAAGAGAGGTACGAGGATATATGCCAAATTTGAAAATTGATTGATTTCTACATTATCGATCTAAATGTCATATAGCATAGGTTTAGTGGATCCCATGCAAAATTTTGAGGGTCAACATGTTCTTAGTTTATTGGCCTTAAACGAACCCTCCTATTTTGACGAAGTATGTAAGTTTTATAAAAATTTAATTGAGGTAGAGGGTGGTGGATACGGAACTAGGGTGAATGGATACAACATAGATCTTAGTCCACGGATTATTAACCAATTTTTATAATGTCTATACAAGGTTCACAGACATGTATACCCCCAAAAAAATGAAGGCCCTTTATATGAAACTAATCATAGGGAGGCTTTTCCCCTTTAGTTTGATTACCTTTTTGTTGATCTCATCGCTTGTAGTCATAGATACTTCGGGCGCAATCCTGCCAACTTAGGGAAACCAGAGAAATTAAGTTTGAAAAAGTTGACCATAGATCAACGAATCGTGAACAAAATGACAGCTAGGAGTATCGTACCAACCTCCGGCCACGTAACATAGCCAAACTTTGCAACATTGATGATGTTTTATTACATCACTGAGGGGAGGAAAATAAATCCCGAGGCTGAACTATTTAAACACATGCTCTATGTAGGCACATCAAAAAAGTTGATCAAGAGTCTTCCATACGGGAACTTAATCACTTTGATTTTGAAAGGGGTTTAAGGGACTATGTTGCACGGGTGAGGAGAAACCATGCAAGTAGTTTGACAAATACTAACTGGGTATTGCTTGAACACAAATGGAAACACAAGGCACAGGACGCAGACGAGGCCAACAAGGGGCCAAGAGTTGAGCCCAGTATGTTTGGCATTTTTTAGTTTACTTTTAATCAATTCAAGTTTATTGTAAATTATTAACATTTTTATCTATTTACCAAATTTAGAGGAGCTCGACATGCAATTTGTGAAAGGATTTAGAGCATGCTACAAATAGGTTTGAGGGGAACTTGCTCAGATGAGAGAAAGGATATGGAAGTTGGAGCAGAGTTAAAGTGCATTACAAGCCCATTTGGATTCTACATCGGGATCCAATCATGAAGGAGGATCGTAAGTGTGATTGTTGTATCATGAAGCAAATGATTTAATGTTATTTTGTTGTACAAGAAAAATTGTGATGACTGTTTACATGTTTCAACTATTTTATTTTGGGTGAACTTTGCTAGTTCGAATAGTATAGATTGTTTTGATGCGTGATTTTTGTGTTTCTATATTTTACTAATTCATTTTGTGCGCCATGTACATAGTTAATAGGCGAATTTACAGTATGTGTAGTTCAAATGCAAAGTTAAAGTAGGTAATTGAGCTAGAAAAGGTGTTTTACCATAACTCGGGATGAGCTTCCGGTTCCGGAAACTGGTCCATCCTTCAAGATTACAAAGATTGAAACTAAATTGATTTAGTAAAAGCAAACCTAGTTTTCTTTCTTTCTTTTCCCAATCTTTTTACAACTTCCTTCTCCTCTGCTTGATCTTGCCTCGGTCATTGACCCAAACCTTCATCATGATTAGTATGCCCCAAATGACCACGTAAACTCATATCATCCTTCTCAAGCATAATGTCTTGCCCATTTGATCTTATCTCTACATACCGACCAAAGCCAATTATATCCTTTCCTACATAGTCTTCAAGAAAAGCTCTTTTTCTTCAACATCTATCTCCCAATGAGGTTCAATAGTGTCTTTCACATAGAAAACTCGGTGATCTTGTGATATCAAAATGAATGGATCTTCTTTCCAAGCGACTAGACTATGATCCACAAGGGTGAATACTGAATCCTCAGTCTTTTGTCCCCTATTAACTTCAACCCATTGGCATTTAAACACAGGTACTTTTAGAGTCACATAATCAAGCACCCAAATATCAACTACAGTACCAAAGTAATGCATTTGCGCGTACATGGGATAGTTGTCACTTCCACTAGCAACGTGAAAAGCCTCATATACAAGTGTCACCCTGCTGTTCTGGGATACACCCTTGTCATCCATTGATTTTGTACCGAAAGTAAACCCGCTAATGTCTTAAGATCTGTATGATAGGACTATGCTCATTGGTCGGTGAGCTAACCATTTAATTATACAGGGATAACCACTGATATCTATATGACTTCGTAGCCATGAAGCAAAGGTGCTTATGTGTTGTTGCAAAAACACAAGCTTCATCGAACTTAGGATGCATAACTCTTATCTCCTTCATGTGGACCTCAACATACGGAACAACATCCACATGGTTCCAAAGTGCGTAAAGGTGCACTGCACACAAATCTTCCGCAGTATGGTTAGTTAGTTTTCCCTGTCTTATTCCTCTACCAAGTACTTGCCCTTAATGTCAAAAATTAGGAACACCAATAGAATCATCTTCCTTCAAGTAATCCAACAAAACTCTCTGACCTCTTCTGCCACATATCATTGCACAATACTTGCATCGAGTATGTACCAATTCTTCATGTAATGTTTAAAGATTGTCATATACCTCTCAAAAGGGTACATCCACATCAAAAATACCGGTCCAAACAACTTGATCTCACAGACCAAATGAACTATTATCCGGCAGAAAACCTCGACTATCATCGGTTGCAACCTATCGAGCTTGGCCACACTAATGTTTTTGGCACAATTTGACTTGACAAATAAACATGGTTTTGTAATACACTGGGTTATTCAACAATTTTCCAACCAAAGAGTCACATACGTTCTTCTTAATGTGCATTACATCGAGACAATGTCTTACTTCCAAGTACTTCCAATAAGGACGGTTGAAAAAAATGGAACATATCTTCCAACTACCTTTGGTCGTAACTTTACGCTTACTTTTCCCAAAATCATTTTTAATGTCCTTTACTTTGTCAAAAACCTCAACCCCCGTTATTGGTAAAGGTTCAACTATGTTCTCCACTTCCCATCAAACCACTTTTTCGCTAATCGCCATGGGTGACCCCGGGGAAGAAATCGTTTGTGCCCTTGATAACTCGTTTTACAACCGTGCTTCAATTGAAAAAAGGAAGTATTATTTTCACAAACAAGACATGCAAAAGGAAGTATTCTTTTTGCTGAGTACCCAGATAAATTTCCATATGCTGGAAAATCGTTAATGGTGCAAAATAACAAGGCCTACAATTCAAAATAATCTTCGACACAGCCGTCGTATGTTCTAACACCTTTGTTGAAAAACATTATCAGATCATCGACCAAAGGGATAAGGTAGACATATATATCATTACCGGGTTGCTTAGGTCCTAAAATCATCAAGGACAGTAATACGTACTTTCGCTTCTTGTCAACCACGAGGGTAGGTTATAGATCACCACCATGACAGGCCATGAGCTATGTGTGTTACTCATATTACCAAATGGATTCATTCCATTGATAGACAGGCTAAGCCTTAAATGTTTGGGATCCGCACACAACTCAAGGTACAAAGTGTCAATCTTCTTCCACTGCTCACCATTCAACGTATGCCTAATGCATCATCTTCCGAACGATCTCTTTTCGCATACCATTTAAACATTTTTTAATCTTCTTTCAAATAAAATAACTTCTTAAACTATGGAATGATAAGGAGATATCGTAACATTGTTGCCGGGGTCTTTATTTTCAAAATTTGAAGTAACTTCTGCACCAACCTCAATTCCGCCTCACTTCAACTTATATCTGGATTCACCACAAACCCTACACTGGTCTCATTCCTTATCCTCCGAGCCTTTATAGAGCATACAATCGTTGGGAGAAGCATGCATGTTTTTTAATTCCATTCCCAAAGGACAAAGCATTCTTTTTTTTGCATACAAACAGCCAGGAAAATTGTTACCATCTAGAAGCAATTCCCTAACTAGTTCTAAAGTCTTCGTCATCCCTTTTAGTCCACCCTAATTTTGCTTTCAAATTCATCATTCACAAAGCTTTACTCAAAACTAAATGTTTTGAACCACTATACAAAGGTGTCCTATTGTCGTTGTGCAAATTTTCTAACACTTTGGGTTTCCCATTGAGTTCTATAGGAACGTCCTTCAACATCTCAACAAACACTTCATCCACGCCACATTGATCGAATTATTTACGTCCAACACCGTCTACAATAGCATTGTCAACCTCCCTGTGCCAACCCTTGCATGATGAGATGTGCACGTAACTTCTTCCTACACAAAAACACATCATTCCTACAATCTTTACACGAGCCATGTTCTCGTACCATGCCATTCTTTGAAGCATGTTCAAAAGCAACAAAAATAAATGATTCTACCAAAGGGAGATAATCAGGTGATTTTATCAAATCTTTATCAATCAATTCAATTCGATCCATCAAAGAACCGTATAATAATTAAATTGAGATTTTCAAACCACATGACCATCATACAACATAACACATTTTTTCACAATGTCCAATTCAACTAAATAAAAACCATTTCAAATAGCAATATATATGCTTTCCGACACAAATTCATTTATCTACTAATCGCATATATATATATATATATATATATATATATATATATACGTGTGTGTGTGTGTGTATTTATGTGTATGTATATATATAACACAACTGAGGAAGAATTACATACCTTGATCCTCCCAAATGTATTCTACATTAGTTTTGGAAGAAGCCCATTCAAATTATATGAGTTCTTCAAACCAAATGACCTAGTCTGCAGTTAATACGATCATCGACGATCATGTTCCAAACTCAAAAATGGTTGACCTTCCAAACCGTCATGAGCCAATCAAATTCTCGACTCGGAAATGGATTGGATTTAAGTTCCGAATCCAGAAATACTTTTGACCCTTCAACATACGACATGCAAATAGCTTCCAATTCATTAACTTAGCTCGTGTCCCTTTTATGAAATCGGAACACCTTCATTAGAAGGCAGTTAGACATAATCGCCTTCTAATCAAATCAGTAGAAGGGGGCCAAATATAAAACCACCTTTGTGAATTACCATCCAAAGGCGGTTATCGGTTATCAAATATCCACCTTCCTCTTTATTAAAACCGCCTTCAAAGTTACTAGGGACCCGATCTAGGCCACTTTCAATTTTGGAAGACTTCATGGAAGGCGGTTCTTGCAAAAAAAACTATAAAATCGTCTTTGATTGGTGTCTATAATCAAGGTTCCTCCACTAGTGTCCTGATCTCGATTGGCAGCATTTGATCATGTGTGTAAATCCTTCTCTCACCGAAATTCTTTATTTATCATTTTTCCTTTACTATTATTGCATTTTAATCCTCAAAAAATTATCTTTCTACCCAACAAGAAATAAATTATTTTCATAAAAAAGGTTCCTTGTTTAAAATGAAGCAAAATTCTCGAGTCTCGCATTCACCACTCCTTAAGGAAATTTCGTCCTGAAATTACTATTTGATTTTAAAAAATATATTATTCCTATTTAATTATTAAACTAATATGGATATTTATCTCTTGTTCAACTTCCTAGGTGTCCTCTTTGACTAAGGCTATCTCCTTGGCCCTCAACTTTTTCACTAGTCGTTCCAAAATCTATTGACTTTTCTCTTCATACCCAAGGATATCATCAATTTGCAAGTTTTCCAAGTTGACTACATGGTTTGGGTAAGGATGGAATTTTTTGAGCATAGTAACATTGATGACGGGATGAATCCTTCCCATGGCTTCGGATAAATCCAGTCGGTAAGTTACCTCACCTACACGATGAGTCATAGGAAAGAGGCATACATATCTCATACTCAAATTTCCTCCTGCCATTTTTTATAACGCGAGTGTACGTAGGGTGTTACCTTCAAAAACACTTTATCTCCCAAGAAAATTATAAATTCTTCATAATGGTGATACTTGTATTACAATAGCGTGGTTACTTAAGACTATATAATCACTAGTCCTCCAAGTATATCCGATTCTTATGATAGATATCACTTAGCACCGCAAATTATACCGTACTTTGGGGATATGGTAAGAATAATGTCTCTGGGTAATATATTATTGATAAACTTGTATGTTATAGTGATCGTAATGGGTAGTAACAATCCCATAAATATAGAACAATAAATTACTATATTATTTATTTACTGGGGGTACATACTCCAATATACCCTAGTTGTACCATATACGAATTGACTTAGCACAACCTTTAGAATATTACTAATCAATCTCATTTAACTCTAAATAAATATTATATATTTATAATACTTCATAAATTCTAGCAGCTAATATGTCTTCATTCATTTACAATAAATTTATTAGATTTGTAGGGTCTTATAAAAACAAATCTAGGGTCTTAAATCCAATCTTTAAATTCCCTTCTTATCACATCATGAAATCAATCCCACTAGGTGGATCCTATTAAAATGGTCAACTTAATTCATTGTAATAAAGCGGTATCACCCATAAAAGAAATGCAAGGTGCTAACTTAATTAGGTAACGCAATATCTACTCAGGGTATGACTTGAAATATTTTTTGTTAGTTTACATTAAATTATTTGTTAAGGATCATCTGATCTTATAACAGTTTGAGATAGGTAACCCAGGGGATCAATGATTATAAGTCAGTAACTATGATATTGTATTCACTAAATTCAAATATAATTTAAACTTATTATACTTTTGGAATTGAAGTAATCTTTTAATGTCCATTAATCAAGATATATACTTATAATTGAATTAAAAACCTAAAGTTTGAAGATATGTTTATATTTTAGAACTTGTGCCCCAAAATTTTAAACACTTCATAACTACATTTCTCATTGGTGTCTTGATCGATTTAACTGTCTTTTGACGCTAAATTATAGTTTGAATTTCCAAAATCCCAAATATGTATGTGATGAAATAATATAAAGCTGAAAATCATAAAATATAGGTTGTTTTTAAAAAAGGTATATGTAAATTTTGAAATCAAGATTTGTAGAATAACAATTGCAGCATCTTTGCAGTAATATTTTTTTAAATGGTTTTCTCAACCAAATTTAAAAAATCCTTTGCTTAAAATATAGCTTAAATTTCTAGGATTACAAATGTGTAAATATCAACTATAAAGGAGTTACAAAGAGTGAGATATCATGTGTATACAATCTTGTAGTACTCAAAACATAGCAGGTTGAATTAAATTATCACACTAATTTCTTACTATAATTTTTTTTAAGGTTCAGGGTGTGTACTATAGATTACTTTACAAGGATTATATTTAACACATTCAAAGTTACGGTTTATAGGATATTGATTTTCAAAGTAAGGTTCAAGCTATTGCATGCAATAAATCGGACATGTTAAATGCAAAACTTCAAAATCCTTTTTCTTACTCGTTTCTTTACCATATTGGTTCATCGTTGGTTCTAAATTGTATTTCTAAATCTCTGATTTTCAAATATATAGAGTTTATTCTCAATAGATTAATGGATTTTAAGATACTGTCTTTTAAAATTTAGCGATTCTCTTAAACTAAAATTTTTCAGATTCAAGGTGTTGTTAGATGTTTCACACAAGATTTAGACATATTTCTATCACATTCTTAACAATTAGTTTTAGGTGTGAGGTCAGATATAACCACCCCTTCTTTCGAGGTTTAAGAAGTACTTTACTTGACAAATATGTGCTTCATTGATGGGATGGGATAAATTTTACTTACAACATGTTTAGGCAAGTAGTTTACTAGAAGGTTTAAAAACAAAACAGGCAACTTACGGTCAAATACAAATGTCAAGTGAAAGTATTTTTATATTTACTAAGTTTCAGTTATTACCTTCTCAAGGATCCTCGACACTCTTATCATTGCTTTCAAGCAATGATGTTATTAGATGGCTCAATGACATATCTATGTTTTTCTACCGCTCCAAACATCCAGTAAGTGTAGTTCTTAATATTTTTCTCCATTGAATTTGGCTCCTCATTCACTATCTCCAACTGTTCATCCAATCTTCATAGCCTTTTTCTCAGCTTTCAATTGCTCGATAAATAGTCTAGCACTATCACAAGGGTCCTTGAAAATTAGCATTAAAGGAAAGGAATTGTTCCTCCAAGTCTCGCGCTTCCTCCCTCGGGATATTGCATTCCTTAATTATGTGTATTTATTTTTAAATAAATTCACAACATAAAGGGGTTATAGTTAGCTCGATTTATATTCCTTGTCATGGTTATTAAGCCACCTTAGTCCCTGGGGTTGACTCTAAAAGGAAACAACATGAACACGAACATGATTATCGTTGGGGCAATGTTTCTTAAATCAAACCTATATAAACTGTGGTCGGGATTTCTGGGATTTATCCTAAGTATTTTATGGAAGTTTTTTATGTTCCCTAGGGTCCATAATCTACGCTGTGATACAATTTGTAACGGCCCCGCCCAAAATTGCAGGGAAAATTTATTACGATGATAAACTCTTAAAATAATATTCTTGTAAACAGTGGAAATGGGTAAGTTTAAACAATAAATGCTAATTTCATAATCCAAAAACATGTCTTCAAACGAAATAAATGAAACTAAGGGTGTAGGGTTGTAGGCATCATCCACTTGTTATTCGTCACGCACGTACCTCACCAAGCGCTTTAACCTAAAAAGATTTTAAAAAGAGTGAGGGTGAGCTTTCGCTCGTAGGGGTTCCAAGTCCGTGTTTCATGATGCAATCGGGATGCTATGCATGCAGTTTAAAAAATAATAATTTTATCCACTTAAAATAGTAAGCAGGAAATCATGCCATGCATGACCACTCACAAGTAATATCACATACAAATCATTTATCACGGAACAATATCAATCACTATATCACTTTGCACGATAGTAACATCACATAAAAAAGATATAGGTCAGGTGGGAGGTTATCGAGGCACTCTACTCATAGCCTTAGAACAAGATCCTGATAATCATTCCATGATATGATGAACACGGTAACGGTCACTAGGAAAAAAGGTAGACCAACATCACTGGTCATAGGAGGGTTTATCCCGAGATAATCGACATAACCTAAAGAAGCCTAACCAAGCGATCAGGCCCTATGCTGACCTCATAGGGTTTTGGTTATTCAATAGGGTTTTGGGATCCCAGGTCAGGCTAGCACAGTAATATAGTTCAGACTATGGGCAATAAAATACACCCATAGTAACAGGTAAATAGTCAAGAGCAAGTTAGGCTATGGTCGATGAAGTACACCCATAGTAATAGGTAAACAGTCAAGAGCAAGTTAGGTTATGGGTGATAAAATACACCCATAGTAACAGGTAAACATTTAAGCACAATTCTGGCTATGGGTGATAAGGTACACCCAAAGTTAACAAGTACAGGATCAAGATCAAGAAATGCATATGCAGTGCAGATTACCGGCTCGAGTAATTTATTTAAAATAACGGGGTTCTGTAATATAATTAGAAAATTGACTTTTAAAACATTTGATTTTGAAACATCGGGAATAGGTTTTAAAAATATTGTAAAATAGCTTTTGGTTTTCAAAGTGTTTTCTTCAAAAGGTTTAGAAAATGTTTGGTTTAAAACAATTTCGATAACTATTGGGAAATGTAGAAACCCTCACCTTTCTTGCAACTTAAGGACTATGATTCTCGGTGAAACCTATGAATGTGATATATCATGAACTAATTAAAATTTCTTTCAAGTTCTACATAACACAAGGAAACCGTAAAACTGATCTAAAATTAAAGGATTTACTATTGACTAGTACTCACAAAAATGACCATAATTCTCTACACATCATCCCGATAATTACGAATTTTAAATCCTTAAAAACTAGACTTCTATAGCTTTCATTTGACAGTTTACACTTTAAATTACATACACCATTACCTCTTAAACAAATTTCTATAACCGGACTAGAACATATTAATTTAAAACAGACCAGTATTCACGATAGCATTCATAACTGATCACAAATTATTCCTATAACTATGAAATATAAACCCTTAAAAACTAGAGTCATATAGCTTTCATTAGAAAGTTTACACTTTGAATTCAAACATATTTATCCCTTAACAAATAACTATAAAACAAACTGAAACAGATCAATTTATGATTGACCGGTACTCACAAGAACATTCATAACTCATCACATATTATTCCAAAAATTATGATCCAAACCCTTAAAAACTGGACTTAGATACATTTCATTAGACAATTTACACTTTGAATTCCATACACATTTACCTCTTAAACAAATCACTATAACACGAACTGAACAAGATCCATTCACAGATGACCAGTAATCACGAGAACAGCCATAAATCATCACATATTATTCCAAAAACTATGAAACCAAAACCCTTAAGAAAAAGACTCAAATATATTTAATTACACATTTACACATCAAATTCCATACACGATTGACCCTCAAACAATTCACTTTAACACGCACTGGAACCCACAGATTACTGATGACCAGTACCCACGAAAAATATCATATTTAATCATGATTTTTCATTAGACATTTTGCACAATCCATACACAATTAACCCTCAAATAGTTCACATTAACACACACTGGAATTAGACAGATTACTGGTTGACCACACTATACTAAATCAACCATAACTTTCTACGCGTACACCCTAAACATCAGAATAATATATCATTAGAAACTTGATTTCAAGATCTTTCATTCGGTAGATTATACATTATTTTAATTACCAATTTCCCATTCAAATATCTAGTACAACATGACTGCAGAACTAAAATCAGAACTGAAAAACATATATACTCCTGAACACACAGCACTCATAATTTGATACGATGTTTCCTATGTTAGTAGACTAATAGTGACTCGTTGAAGAATAATAATAAACTTATGATTCGTTTATGGATCAAGAACCAATGTAGAAAGCTTCAACAATTGCCTTGCTTCTTTCTCGTTCTAGGGAAGTAGCAACTCGCTCTAGAGACTCCCTTCAATACTCCTATGTTCTTCAGTTAATCAAATTAGTATTGTGTTTGTGTAATTGTTTATGGTTCAGGGAGGTGTCTCATGTAGAAAATGTTAGGGTTAGGTATTGAAAGAGTGATTTTCCTTGATGAGTTTTGTATTACAGCTCATAATAAATAGAGTAAAAAACATATAAGGAATACTAGTACAAATATGACTCTAGCCTAGTTATCAAACTCTATCCATATCTAATCAGATATTTGTCTTATTCTAACCCCCCATCTCTCTCGAAGTGTCGGATGTTACACGATGCAAAATTGGACCTAAAGAACTCGAATAGCGGATGAGAGAGCTCCTTGGTGAAGATGTCCGCAATCTGAAGAGTAGTGGGAACATGAGCAACATGCAACTTTCTAGAAACAACCAACTCTCAAACAAAGTGATAGTCGATATTTATGTGCTTTGCCCGCTTGTGAGCAACTTGATATGATCCAAGAAGATGGCACTACTGTCACGAAGATCACGAAGAATATGAGTCACCCAAACAACCTCAGAGGCGGTGTTGGCTAGTGCTCGATACTCAGATTCCATGCTTAAATGAGAAGTAGTGGGATGTTTCATTTCCACCAAGAAAAATAGCATAATCATATGTAGATCGAATGGTCTCTAGACAAGGGCCTAATTAGCATCAAAATAACCCAGCATTTCAAGAGACTTGGAAGACCGAAAAGCAAGACCGAAATGTAGAGTGCCTCAGACATATTGAAGAATCCAAATGACCACAACATAATGATCAACACGAGGGTCCTGAAGATACTGATTGACTATGTTGACCACAAAGGTTATGTCAGGACGAGTAATCGTCAAGTACTGAAGAGCCTTAATAAAAGAACACCATAGAGTTGGATTCTAAAACAGAAGGCTGGTGGAGCTGTGGAGCTGTGAGCCTGGCACAAAAGGAGTAGAGACTGTGGCAACATCAAACATTCTAGCCCGAGTGAGAATATCCCTGGCATACTTTTCTTAGTTGAGAAGTAAACTCAATGCAGAGGGTGTAACTTCCAAACCAAGAAAGAAGTGGAAGAGTGCCCAAATCCTTGATAGCAAACTGATATAAATCCCCTTGCAAAGACTCACAATTGCGGAATTAATATCTTTGATCTAGTGAATGGATTTGCAAACCCTCACTATCTCGCATGAAATTCAGGAGTCTGGCCCCCGGGGTACGCATAACTTTGACTTGCTCTCTAACTTGCCCTTAGGATCAGATTACATGGTTTATTACTAAGCCCTAGGGTTAAGAAACAATGGAATAAGTTCACAAGTAAAGAGTATGAACTCAAAAGGCTGTATATTTGATTGATAGAAGTGTGACAGAAAATCATGAATGATGTCCCCCTATTTATAGGGTATAATTCAGCCAGTACAAATAGAAACTGGAATAACTTATGGCAGCTTTAAGAATCCAAAACTATATCTAACTGGAAACCCTAAAAGAAATGGATAATGCCTTATCTAATCTTACCAAATCAATTCTATTCAAATCAGAACTAAATATTCTAAACCCTAATTAAAATTACCAAAACTCTCTAAACCAATATGGGTGAGTTAATGGGGACTTATTCTAAAATAAAATAAATTATAAATGATCACACTAGCTCATTAAAAAACCCAGTGGGAAAAAGAGTACATTAAGTATCATAGTACGACATAAGGTAATGCCTATCGATGAGGAATTCCCTTTTTTTCATCCATGCTTATAATTTCTACCATCCCATCAGGGCAAACATAAGCCACTTCGAATGGTCTAGTCTATTTAGACTTGAATTTCCATGACATATGTCGAAAGTTGGACTCGGAAATAAGAACTTTCTGCCCAACCACAAATTTCTCTGACTTCAAATCTCTGTCATGCCACATCTTATTGTGCTCATTGTACCGCATAGCTTGATCAAACCCTTTCAATCACAGATCTCCCAATTCTTGGAGTTGGAACTTTCTTTCTTCCTCACACTTGAGTGACTCCATACTCATTGGAAGAGTATCATCATCTCCTTGATAAACATGCTTCAGATCGGGTGGTAACGCCTTCAACTCCAAAATTGAGGTTTTCACATCCGATGGGACTAGTCTGGCAGACGGGTCCCATTTGGGCAAACTGAACCCTGTACGCACTTCAGAATATTTCGAACATCCACTTCGGACTGATTCGAGTTGGGCATTCCTTGATTTATTTCAGTTATGGGCACCACTTTCTGAGAGTACACTGAACACAACAATTTGCGGATTTCCTTATCGCTTGAGACTTGAACATTTACCTCTTTTGGACTTGTAGGAATTTATCCCATCTTATCCTGTAAAACTTTAGTCTCAAGAGAATGTTGGACAAACGTGTCAGTGTGATCAATTGCATTCACATTCTCAGCATCTATAGATTTCTGCATGGGTTTATCAATGTTGAGTGTGTACTTATCACCTAAATAATCAAGTGAAATAGTTCCATTCCCAACATTAATAATGGTGTTTGCTGTCTTCAAGAATGGACGATCCAACAATACTCCTTGTGTTCCCTTATCATTAGTATGATTCATTTTTACCACATAAAAATCTGCATGGTACACAAAGTTATTGACTCGCACAAGCACATTTTCCAACAACCCTTCAGGACATACACAAGATTTATTTTCCAATTGAATTATCACTCCAGTGTTTACCATTTCAGCTCCATTCAAAGTTTGATACACAGATAATGGCATAACATTAATCAAACCTCCTAAATCACGTATGGCAGCATCAATCTTCTTATCTCCAATGTAACAAGGTAAGGAAAACATACCTGGGTCCTTGCACTTTTAAGGCATTTTCTTTTGGATCATAGCTAACACAGATTCACTCATCATGATCTTGCTTGAATCCTTTGGCTTTCCTGCAGTAAAATCTTTCAAAAACTTGCTTATTGGTGGTAACCTTATTGCCTGCAAGAACGAAAATTAATCTCCATTTTTCCAAAAAATTGATACAAAATCCATAGGCTCTTCCTATTTTTTTCTCTAATCTACGAGGAAAAAGAGGCAAAATTTTAAGTGTAGGATCATGTAAACTCAACCTCTTACTTACCTCGTCTGGTACTTTGGATTTACCTTTATCTTTGGTGTCAATATGCTCAGGATTCTCAGATTTTTTGGTGGTTTTGTTGCCTTTTTCCTCTGCGTCTTGATTCTGAATATCTGCTATAGGGTTCGGTTTAGGCAAACCGGACCCTCCGTCAGTGAACTCCTTTGCTTCTTTTCTCGTAGATTTCAATGGTAGCGCGCCAACTACCATTCCACTTCTAAGAGTGACTTGATTTACTGTCTCATGAGGGTTCAATTGGACCTGAGAAGGCAATCTAGGCTGCTTCATCCTAAGTTCATTCAGAGAATTTGACAGATGGGCAATTTTTCGTGCATGCTTCTCCAAGGTTTATTCAGTCTTCTTGGATTTCTTCATCATCATGTCCATCAACATATCCATCTTTTCATTCAGATATTTCTCTTGAACTCCTTGCTGGGGCTGGGGAAAAACCAGAGCTTCTCATTGCATTGGTGAAATATAGGGTCGTTGGTAATGTTGAGGCTGCTGCATCGGAGGGGGACCTTGTTCTCTCCATTGGAAGTTAGGGTGATCCTTATACCTTGGATCAAAATGTTGGGGATATGGTCCACCTTTTTGCTGCATCTCATTGAATTTCCCATAGCATTTGCTTGGACATGTATCTATCCCATGGTCATAATGCATTGCAATGTTGTATGGTTCACTGCTCCACACGTATCGCAAGCCCTTCTTGTACAGACGCAACCTTGTCAATGACCTTGGATAAAACAATTTCCATTCTTTCATCGTTTCCTTGATCTCATCTTGTTCGGGAGTGGATGTATATGCCACCTTCTTCAAGATTTGAACTTCCTGTTGATCATACTCCTTCTTGTAATCCACCAACCTTTTGATGATCTCTCTAGCCTCATTCACTCGAAGGTGAGAAAATCCACCACTACTGGAAGATTTCACCAAGTCCTTGTTGCTGGATGTTATCCCTTGATAGAAGCATTGAAGCAGCTGGCCTTCCGTCATTCGGTGATTAGGGAAACAGTCTACCAACTTCCTGAACCTCAGCCATTACATACTCAATGGTTCATCATGCACTTGCTTAATGCTTGTGATCTCCTTCTTCCAAGCATCTGTTCTTGTGGCTGGAAAGTAGTACTCCAAGAACAATATCTTCAATTCTGCCCATGTCGCAATGGAGCTGGGGGGCAAACTAAAAAACCACTGATTTGCTGCTCCTGTCAAACTGAACGGAAATGCCACCAATTCGAATTGATCTTTTGTCACGGCGGATGGCCTCTTCTAAAACTTACAAATATTGATAAATTCGCTCAAAAAATTGTAAGGGTCTTCGGTGCTTCTTCCGTGGAACTTTGGAAGTACATTCAGGAATACTAGCTTGATTTCAATAGGATTTTCGGTCTCTGACAGCTGAATAGGAGTGGGGGGTCATCTTCACTATGACCAGTAAGTTCCCACATGTATGGATTGTTTGGGTTCTGCCCAGGATTTGGGTTTGGGTCAGCTCCGTTCATCTCGATATCATTTCCCGAATCAGAGGTGGTTGCTGAAATCGTGATGGGTTCGGTTTGGCTAAATCGAAGGAGAAACTGCTTTTCGTGCCTTTAGTTCTGCTTGGCTGTCTTCTCAACTTCCGGGTCAAATATTAAATCCGGCCTGCATGATCTGCTCATAAACCAAGCACAGTATCACACAGATTAGTAGGAAAAAATTATAGAAATGGACTTACCATTCCTCGGCAGCGGCGCCAATGTGGTGAACGTTGTTTCACTCACCAAAATAATCTACAAACTCTTAAGATGAAATTAGCACAGTAGTAAGCAGAGTCGATCCCACGAGGAACGGAGAAAAAACTATAATAAAATACCTATTAATATAGAACACTTTTGGTGTATATACCACGCCTTAATTTTCAGATTTATCTAACAACTAATAATGCAATTAACTAATATAAAATAATAATGCAACTAACAGATATAAAAATCTATAAATATATGAATAAGGTAATCAGCTCGGCCTCTTGTTCGTTTGTAGCTTCGGTAAGGTAAGTGATTGTCTGGAGAGGCTATGGCTTGCATTTCGTTAAGGGTAACTCATATTAGTTAAACATTGATCATAGGCGCAAAGATAAATCAATTCATATGCATCTATCAGTTTTAGGACTGCAAGTATTTGCTAAACCCTCCCAATTCTTTCTTACCTTGTCGACAATTAACCAATTATAATTAATCAATTATTTCTCTTACCAAGATGCCCCTGGAAAGTATTCGCTAAACCAGATACACATCTCGATAGCATTAAGAATGAAAAGAACCTGATACAGCAATTACCAAAGTAAAAGCAAATAATAACGCACACTTAATTGTTCCTCATTTTGCTATTACAGTCTTAGCTAGTTAGCTGTTTTTCACAAGAATTCGCTACTTACTAACCCTTTCCAACGATTACGTATAGGTGGAATTAGATAGCATTATCTCAATAATGTTCAAGTTGGCCAAACTTAAACACATTAAGAATAAATTAAGAACAATCAAGAACACATAAGAATCAATTATAAAACAGTTAGGCCTCACGATTCATAAACTAATGATTATAATTCCATGATAATATATGAATTAGCTACTCATGATAATGAAACTGAATAAACTACGAATATGATTAATTAGCTAATAAAACCAAACCGTGATATTGCTCCAGTAGTTTGGTTCCGTCGTCGAAATCCTAATGAACTTAAACCTAAGGAACAAATATAATATGCTACCAGAAACTGATGTTTGTATCTCTGTATGAATATTATGTGTCCCCTCTCCTTCTATTCCAATTGTAATATGGCCGTATATATACTTATGCCGCAAAACCAAAATCAAATCCAAATCAACTTCTGATTCTTTTTCTTCTTATGGAAAAAAATAAGGAAAGAAGAATATCTATTCTGAATCTATAACTAATTTCTAAAATTAAGGAATTTCAATTGGCAAGAGATAATAGCATCCTTATTAATATGGAAAGTGAATATCTTTAATTCTTTACTTCTTCAAATTCAAATCTCTTCAATATTTCACTTTTTACCCCATAACTTCAGCAATTCTGTTTTTCCCTCTCTTCCTTCATCCCTGGAAAAATATCTTATAAATAAGAATATTTTCCATTGGAGCACACCGCCTCATTAAAAACCTTAACCTGAAAAACCAAGTGAAAAAAAAAACCATTGGTTAAGGGAAAAATAGTACAATGTATAGCACCCTCTCAATTCTTCACAATATATGAATTCCTGCACCAAAAATACCTTAGAGTATAAATTATATCTCAATAAAATCATAATAATCCCACAAAATATTGAACACAATATAACACTCATCAAACAAAAGCCATTGAAGAACTTTTCTCTCTCCCTTAAATTACTTTCACACATATATAGAAAAGAATACTACTACTTCGCGGCGATTTACACAATATCGCTCTAACGTCTCTGAGTGCGATTTACACACAGTGGAAGTGCGATTTAACCTTCTCTCATCCCCCAACGCCGGCGATGCCAATATGGCGGAGCCACCGCCTCAATCAGTTCCCCCAGTCATCTCATATGCACAAGCGGTCAGTCAAGAACTAAGAGAGGCCCTTAACCTCCAACCCTCTCCACCACAAAATGCCCAGAAAACACCACTAGTACTCAAATCGAAGATCGAGCATCTCGGTGAACCGGGGCTCCACTTCTCGGATGAAGAATGTTCAAGGTTGGAGGCCCCCCTAAAATGGACCCTAGTTGGCAAGTTCGCTCGGAGCCAGCCCCAAATCGACAAGCTCCGAAAGGATTTCCAAACGGCCGGCTTCAAAGGTCCGAATAGCATAGCCTTGTTGGACAACAAACAGGTTCTAATTTATTTCTCCTCTCCTGAGGATTACTATCGTTGTTGGTTACACAAATCATGGAACTTCAGAGCTTACTCAATTAGGATTACGAAATGGGTACCAAATTTTAACCCTAATGCTGATTCCCCAATTGTCCCCATCTGGATTGCACTCTATGGTCTACCCCAACAATTTTTCGATAACAATGTGCTTATGTCCATTGGCAATTTAGTTGGAACTCCTATTAGGGTTGACAGAGCTTCAATTAACAGAACCAGACCTCACGTAGCTAGAATCTGTATTGAAATAGATGTAACCAAACCTAGACCAGACAGAATTTGGCTAAGTTTCAGGGAGGTAGGTTTTTGGCAATACATTAAGTACGAACATGTTCCTTTTTATTGCAATAATTGCCTTAAACTTGGTCACTTAGATACGGCATGTAGATCTGACAAAAGTCTGCCCCGTTTCACCCCCTGGAAACCTAAGAGTAATCTTAATCAAGCTGTGAAAAAATTGAGTGCCACTGATGAACAGGGAAGGCACACAGGTAAGGGGCACGGTACCAACATAACTGACAACTCTGTGCTAAAAACTAAGCAGATTTATGCGACTAAAGCTGCTAACACCCAACAGCAAGTACAGGGTAGTTTGTCTATTTCAGGTGGAACCCCGATAGCAAAGATGACATCCCCTGAACAAGGTCCGAATGAAGATACACATAAGAGCAACGAATCAAGTTCTGAAGTTTTAATCCTTGAACAAGGATCCCAGGTTCCTCCTTCTCACCCAAAAAAAACAACTGTTGATACTAATCCTGTGAATCACCAATCTGTTGCTGTCTCTTCTCTAAAACAAACTGAACTGAATCCAGTCTCTATCAAACACAATGATTTTAACAACCACATTCCCAGAACCCCAGCCTCCTCCAGTAACTCTACCCATGCCATGGATAAAAACCCCCTTACGGTTAATCCGGCAAAGCCGAGACAGGCCCCTTCCATCTCCCCACAAGTTCCAAATACTAAAGCCCTACAAGCCTCAGCTGATCAACTTCTACTAAGTGATAACCCCTTAATTAAAACAACTAAGGTAAACAACACGGGCATGGGGATACAAGGAGACCCTAACACAGCCCCCCACCCCAATCACAAAACCACACACAAAACCCTGGACTGGTTAAATGCTGAAACCTTCTCCTTCCATCAGAACAAATCTTTGACTAATGAAAACTTAAACCTGGAACAGATCAAGGCAGAATTAATTAAGGACCACTCCAAATTATCCCAAATCCTAAACCGATCACCCATGGAGCCTAAAACTAAACAAAGAAAACACTCCAAAAAGGACTACTCATCTACCCCGAAAACGGTCTTCACCCGTTCATCTTTGAATCTCTCCAAATCCTTCCCATGAATAGTCACAACATCTGTGTTTGGAATGTGAGAGGAATAGGCAATACCCCTACCCAAAACCGTTTGAAACATATCAAAAGATCTAACTCTATCAAGATCTGTGCCATAATTGAACCCTTTCTTAATCAAGATCATATACAACTCATTGCAAATAAGCTAGGATATAATCAGTCATTTGCAAACTCAATCACTAAAATATGGCTAATGTGGGAAGATGGAATTAAAGTTGATATAATCACAGTGCAAGAACAGGTGATTATTGCCAACATCAAATGCCAGGCTCAAGCACCAGATTGCCATGTAGGTTTTGTGTATGCTAAACACTCAATAAATGAACGAAATAAATTGTGGAAAACCTTAGCAGCCTGAATTAACACTCCACTGTGTCTAATTGGAGACTTTAATGTAATCACAAAAAACGAAGAATACTTAGGGTCATCAATCCCAAATCAAAACAACATCAGGAATTTTAACTCCTTTCTGAATGATCAATCTTTCTCTGAAATCCCAACCTCCGGAAGTTTATACACCTGGACTGGAATGAGGAAAAAAGGGAGAGTTTGGAAAAGGCTGGATAGAGGGATTTCAAATACCAACTGGTGGACTAACTTCCCTAGCTCAAAAATCAAGACCCTAACCAGAGAAAGCTCTGACCACACTCCCCTTATTCTTACCATTTCTGACACTCCCCCCAAAACCGGTCCCAAACCTTTCAAATTCCAGGAATGCTGGATAAACCACCCATCCTTCACGCAACTGGTGAAGGACAACTGGGAAATCCATACCAGGTTCAAAGGGATGAAAAGACTGGTTTTCAAACTAAAGCTTTTAAAAAATGCCTTAAAATTTTGGAACAAATCTGGATTCGGAAATGTTTTTGACACAGTTCAGATGTGTGAAGAACAACTCATCAAAACTGAAGAAGATTTACAAAATAATGAATCCAACGAAACCTTACAAGCCTTTAACTTAGCCAAAGCCAAACTTAGACAGGCCATATCAAATCAGGAATCATTTCTTAGGCAGAAATCAAGACTTAACTGGTTCAAAGAGGGAGATGTAAACTCCAAATTCTTCCACCTTTCAATCCAAAACAAACACAAAAGACAGTCGATAGTCCAAATCAAATCCCAAACGGGCACCTGGCTCACTAACTCGGAAGACATCGAAAATGAAGCCATTAGCTTCTTCTCCTCGCTCCTAACCGCTGAAAATCTAGACCCCTCAGGAATTAATAAGGCCTGGATCCTAGAGAACATCCCTCAGTCGGTGTCAGAAGAAATTAATTCATCACTTCTCAGAGAGATCAACATGGAGGAACTCACCAAAATAGTTTATTCCATGAACGACCACTCAGCCCCGGGTCCGGATGGATTCTCCGGACTCTTCTACCAAAAGTACTGGGAGATCATTAAGTTTGACGTACTAGGGGCAGTAAGAGATTTTTTTGCGGGTGCTCAGATCCCCAAAGCTATCTCAGCTACACAAATCATATTAATACCAAAAAAGGATGTTTGCTCAGCTTTCACTGACTATAGACCCATTAGCCTATACAATTTCTCGAGCAAAATCCTTTCCAAATCGCTTTCATCCAGACTTAAGACATATCTAGACTCCATAATCAGACCTGAACAATCCGCCTTCATCTCGGGAAGAGAAATTACGGATAATGTCCTCCTAATGCAAGAATACACGAACTTCCTTCATAACAAAACTAAAAACCCAAACCTGATCATTAAACTTGACATGATGAAAGCCTTTGATAGAGTCTCATGGGACTTTTTAGCATCAGTTTTACTTAAACACGGTTTTTCCCAAGCCTTTGTATCTCTCATAATGGAAAACATCAATGTTGCAAGGTTCTCCCTGTTAATCAATGGGAAGGCAGTTGGCTTTTTCAGGGCAACAAGGGGACTAAAGCAAGGGGACCCCCTTTCCCCCTTGCTTTTCATTTTAATGGCAGAAGCTTTCACATACAATCTGAATTTCCTTTTCAATTACGGGAACATCCAACACTACAAACTTCCCCCAGGGATGTTACCCTCGTCCCATCTCGCCTACGCAGACGACACAGCTATTCTTCTCAAGTACACAAGAAAAGGTCTGCAAACTATACTAAATTTCCTCCATTCATACGAACTGGCCTCGGGGCAAAAAATAAATTTTGAAAAATCCACCTTTTTCCTCTCCAAATACTGCCCAACAAGAATCAAAACACAAATTAAAAATGACTCAGCCATGTTGGAAGGCTCTATCCCCTTCAAATACTTGGGATGCCTCATTTTCACAGGACGTAGCAAAAACTCACTTTACCAGAGCATGTTACTCTCAGTTTTAAACAAAATCCAGCATTGGCACAACAAACTAATCTCGCCGGCTGGCAGGGCAACTCTCATCAAACACGTTTTATCCTCCATGCAAATCCATCTCCTCACAGTCCTAAAACCTACCTCCCACACCATTAACCGAATACATGAAACACTTGCAAAGTTCTTCTGGAACAACTGCTCAGATCATTCCCAGAAACGCAGAATCTGGAGATCCTACTCCAAATTATGTTTCCCCACCTCTGAAAATGGACTTAACTTTACCAATTTGAACACTCTAACAAAATCCTTTTCGTTTAAGCTTTGGTGGAAGCTTCAAACCGGTAAGTCCCGCTGGGCAACGGTTATGTGGTCGATGAAAGACACCCACAAACACACAAGAACCTGGAAAAGAATCAAGGAAGTAGACTTATTAGCTTCGCAACAAACCCAAGTTAATCTAGGCTCAGGAACAGTGTCCTTCTGGAACTCCAACTGGTCATCGTTTGGAATTTTAGCTGACCTCCAACTCAATCCCTCATCAACCCCTTATCCCAATCTAACGGTGGCAGATTTCCTAAGTAACAAAGAATTCTTCACTATATATATAGTCAAAGCCAGACATTAAAAAAACATAACAAACTCCAGAAAGTAATTTTAAAAAAACAGAGAAAGATTCCCTATTAGCAATATGTTCTAGAAGCATATCAGAATTCAGAACCGAAGCAATGAATCCTAATATAGAAGCCCTAAAACAATGGAGATTAACAGTAACCATCTCGAGCGCAAAAATCCTATGAAAGTGGACAAGGGGAAAACCTACCTTCTATAGTCGTCTTGGACCCCAGAGTAGATAATGAACATCTCAAGCGCTTGGATCCCAAGTAAACGATGACCATCTCGAGCACAAAAATGTCTCCGCGTATAAGCCATCTTTGATTAGACCCCCTATGGTGATTAAAAGAGATTCAAGAACTCCAAAACTAGAAAGATGATGAAAAGTGGGCTTTAACAATGTTCACCTTGGTTATGTCCGGAATGCAATTTCGTCCTAAAATGCTATGAAATTGGGCAAAGGAAAAACCATACTAACCGCTATGACTGCATTGACAACATGAAGCGGACAATTCTTGCCCAGTAGCTTTTTCCTCAGCTCCAGAGCAGTTAGAGCTTTGAAAATTTCTGATATCTCAAGGAAAATTATGAAACATAATTTGCTCTAGCATTGAAAATTGAAACAAAAGGAACCCAAAAAAATATAGGAATGAAGTCATAACACACACATAACATTGAATTCAACATAAGAAGGGCTGAAATCATCATGAACTAAAAAATGGAGGTAGTTTTAATGCTTGATCCCATCGAAAAACAAACAATAACTAAGCATTCCTACAAAGATTCAGAAACTACTACGATTTAGTACTCGCACATTTATGTCATTGTTGTGCTATTATTAAAAGATTGAAAAGAAAAGATGATTACCTTCCTCTAAAGCAAGCTGTCTCCAAGCATTCCACTCTACAGATCGAACGTCTGCATGTAGAATATATGCTTATATGAATTTTCTTTTAACTTTCAGCAGTTCAAGGAAGAATGAATCGTGTAAAATATGAACGAGTAATTTTATTGATGGTACAAGGGTGCTATATAAAGGCACCATATGCAGAAGTACAAATGGAAAATGATTCTAACTACGGTACAAGTATACATAGAATATGACAAAAAATCTCCTTAACACTCCACCTCAAGTTGGAACATGTGGATCACGAATGCCCAACTTGCCGAGAAGAGTCTGAAATGATTGTTGTCCAAGAGTTTTAGTAAATAAATCTGGAGGTTGACTGGAAGTACGAATATGATGAGTAGAAACTTCTCTAGACTGTACCAAATAACGAACAAAATGACAGTTAATCTCAATGTGCTTCGTCCTCTCAGGAAACACAGGGTTGGCTGCAATATAGAGGGCTGCCTGACTGTCACAATATAAATGCATCGGAGAAGAATGACCAACTCCCAAATCGCGAAGAATGAACTTAAGCTATATCAAATCACAACAAACAACAACCACTGCCCAATTCTCAGCTTCAGCAGAAGAACGAGAAACAGTCAGTTGTTTCTTTGTCTTCCATGAAATAGGTGATTCACCAAGCATGACAAAATATCCAGTCAAGGAACGGTGCGTAATAGGACAAGCAGCACAATCAAAGTCGCAAAGAGCAGATAGTTGAAAAAGAACTCTGAGCAGAAAGAAATAAACCTTGACCAGGATGACTCTTCAAGTAGTGCAGGACGCGAAGAGATGCATGCCAATGGGTGACACGCGGCTTCTCCATAAACTGTGCCAAAGTATAGATCGAATAACTGAGTTCCAGACGAGTAATACTCAGATAAATGAGCTTCACAATCTGACGGAGATATTGCATAGGATCAGGATAGAGGGGACTGGTCGAGCACGCCAAATTGTGTTGTTGTTCCATTGGAAAACCTGTAAGCTTTGCAGCTAGCAATCCGGCATCATGTAAAATGTCAAGGTTGGGACAGAAACATACCGTCAGGTATCCTAGAAATCTCAATACCCAGAAAATACTTGAGAGCACCAAGATCCTTCATATGAAAGCAAGAGCTGAATTATTTCTTAAACTCGATCATCAGGGACGAGGAAGAACCACCAATAATCAAATCATCAACATAAACCAAGACATACATGGTAACACCATTGCGCAAATAAGTGAACAAAGAGTAACCTGCCTTGCTCTGAACAAACCCAAAAGTGCGAAGGACAGTAGCAAGTTTCGCAAACCAGTTGCGTGGAGCCTGACGAAGACCATAAAGAGATTTGCGAAGCTTGCAAACCAAACCCAGTGCAGGAATGGTATAATTAAGCGAAGGATGCATATAGACTTCCTCATCCAAATCACCACGTAAAAAGGCATTGTGAACATCCATTTGATGAATATGCCAATTCTGAATTGCAGTAACAACCAAGAATAATCGGACAGAGCTCATCTTGGCGACAGGAGCAAAAGCCTCAGTAAAATTAGTTCCTTCAATATGTCGATTTCTAAGAACAACGAGGTGAGCTTTACAACGCTCAACAGAACCATCTGACTTGAACTTGGTCTGAAATACCTATTTGCATCCAATGGCGTGTTTGTCAGCAGGAAGAGGAAACAGAACCCAGGTATTGTTCCGCTCAAGAGCACTATGTTCATCAGCCATTGCTTCTTGCCAGTGAGGATGACGAGAAGCCTCAAAATAAGTAACAGGGTCTGAGCTATCAGTCACTGCAGCCAAAAATGCAGAATGCAAAACCGAAAAATTATGATAAGTAAGATAATCAGCAATAGGGTAACGAGTACCTGAGGACAGATCAGACAGAGTAGAGAGAGCAGCAGAGGGGGGGTTTATTTCTTGAGCAGCAGTGCAGACATAATCTTGCAGTTTAACTGGAGCACGACGGATGCGAGTACTCGACGGTCGAAGTGGCGGCGGAGACACAAAATTTGAGGAAGTAAACTCCAGCACCGAGAGTAGCTTAGATAGAGGAACAAGGCGGTCCGATAGAGACTCGGATAGGCTCGATCGTGGCACCGGAGGTGCTGGCAGTAGAGAGGGGCAAGGCGGCATGACTCCTGCTGGCAACTGGTAGGAGGCCGGTGACGTTGCCGATGGTTGGTCGGTAAATACTGGCGACATTACCATCGGCTGAGGAGCAGTTGGCCGTGTGGCCAGCAGAAGATGGGCCTACGACAAGTTGACCGAGGCCATGGACGGGGCTAACTGGAAGTCAAAGGCAGGTGGCCGTGACTCCATCGGCTCCGGTGGTGGGTGATCGGATGCCAGAGCATGAACTAGAGTGACCGTCGGTGATATCGTCTGAGGCGGTGGTGTGGCTGGCTTATCTGCAGGAGGCGACATCATCAAATCCTCGGAAGGAGGAATGTCAGCAATCAGAGCAAAGGCAAAGCAGTCTTCATAGAACACAACATCTCGACTGGCAAACACAGTGCGAGACTCCAAGTCATAAACACGCCATGCTTTCTTAGTAAGAGGATATCCAAGAAAAACATATTTGCGGCTTCTGGATGCAAACTTATCACGCGGCTTTGGAAGCTGGGATGAAATGCACAAACAATCGAACACACGGAGATGGCTCTGGTAGTGCACGCGGCAGTGAAGAAACTGATAGGGTGAACGGTCATTCAACACTGGAGTTAGAGTGCAATTGATCAGGTAGGCAGTAGTAAGAATGCATTTCCCCACAACTCAATGGGTAAATGGGCCTAAAACCGAAGAGCACGAGCCACGTTTAAGATGTGATGGTGTTTTCGTTCCACGCGCCCATTTTGTAGCGGTGTGTAGATAGTGGATGTCTCGAACAGAATTACTTTCTCATCAAAATTGCATCTGAGAGGAAGAAATTCGGTTCCACTGTCAGCTCTAACTCTTTGAACTGACCGACGGAACTGCGTCTGAGCAAGGGCAAGGAACTCCTTCATCTTAGCAGGTACTTCAGTCTTAGAACTAATAAATAAACCCAAACAGCTCGGGAATAATCATCTAATATAGTCAAGAAGGAAAAAACTCCACTAGAAGATGGTGAGCTATAATGCCCCCAAACATCACAATGAATAAGTCCAAACAAATAACTAGTCTTAAAGGTACTTAAGGGAAAGCTAGATCTAGACTGTTTTGCCCGATGACAAATGGAACAAAGAACAGTTTTATTCAAATGACTATGACTTAAAGTAATATCTAGTATAGAAGATAACACCGAACTGGAAGGATGACCAAATTGCTAATACACAACGAAGGGGAACTCAAGGCAGTAGTAAAGGCGGACGGTAGTGATTTTGGTGACAATTACCCGAGTCTGTACAACCAATAAACCCCACCCTGCTGATCACTCGCGCCAATAACTATCCTCGTGCTGATATCCTGTATGATAAATTATTTTTCAGTAAGCAAAACTAAGCATTTTAAGGCTGCAGTTAACTTAGGAAAAGACAATAGATTGCATTGTAATTCCGGAATGAGGAGAGCATGAGTAACAATAATATCTCCAAAATAAAATTTCCATGATGAGAAGCAGTAGATATAGAGCCATCAAGAAGAATAACATCAACATGATCAGCATGTTTAATGTCATGTAGAATATTCTTATCGCTGATCATATGATATGAAGCTCCGGTATCAAGAATCCAAGGTGAAACAGACTTACCTGACGTATTGTCAGAATTAGTCAACTTAGAGAATATGTTAATAACCGAGTTCCACTGCTCTTTGGAAAATGAGGGATCGAAAGCTGTTCGATCAGCATTGGAAAGAACGGCACTGGCGTTGGCGGCAGTAGGAGTCGTGGCGTCGACGGAATGGGCTGCTCCGGCGAACAGTGCAGCTACTAGGGCATTGGTCCGCTGGGGCTGAGCTCTCCAATCGGATCCTTGTTGTCGTTTGTTGCTCAAACCATGCAGGATAATCGTGAATTTTAAAACAAGTAGCAACATCATGACCTTTGCAGTTGCAGTGAGTACAAAGTAAAGATTTTCGATCAATGGCAGTGGCAAGCGGCCCGGATCCCTGTGCAGCGGCAAGCGAGTTTGGTGTAGGCTGGGGTCGACGCACAACATGAGCCATATTTTCTAGGGCAGACTCACGACCATGAACAACAATCTTGTGACGCTCATCTAGAATGGCAAGCGAGTGAACACAACCAATAGGAGGCAAAGGATCAAGTGTCAAGATGTGAGATCTCAACGAATGGTACTCTTCATCCAAGCCTATGAGAAACTGATGAATGATCTCCTTCTCATGAGACTGAGCAGCAATTTCAGTATGAGGACAAACAAATGTCTGAGCAGGTAAGTAAGTATTCAATTCATCCCACAACTTCTTACATTTGTTATAATAAGCAGCAACAGACTGACCATTCTGGCGACAAGTATAAATGGGTGCACGTATTTCACACATGTGTGGACCATTACCAATAGAGAAGCGTTGTTTAAGGCCATCCCAAAGTTCCTTAACAGACGCACGATAAGTGACACCAGAACGAATGGATGGATCAAGTGTCTGAACTACCCAACCAACAGGCATAGAATTCACACTATTCAAGTCATTTTAAAAAAGGTGAGAGGGTGATGGCTTAACAACAAAACCATCAAGAAAACTCTCCTTATATTTTGCAGAAAATACATTATACAGGGATTCACTCCATTCATTATAATTATCACCCTTAAAGATCTCAGGACAGATTCTCAAACCCGAATGATCTGACGAATGAGCATAGTATGGATGATTGGTAGGCAAAGCATGAGAAGAGTCACCAGATGACCGGTGTATGGCCTGTGCAACGGCCATAGCTGCGGCCTGTACGGCAGCCTGGAAGATGGCAGAATCTGTAGCAGCGGCAAGGCGGGAACGACGTTGCCGGTGGCAATCAGATCAGCTCCAGCAGCAGCATTGACAGGCGGTAGCGGTGCGTGGACTAGTGGTCCTGCGGCGGCGGTGGCATCATTAGAAACATGATTAAGAGCAAGGTCAATATTTACAATTTTAACATGATCAATAGGATTCATGGTGACAGGAACAGGGAGGACAACAACAGATCCTTGAACGGCGGTGGTGGTGGCGGCGGCGGCGGCATTGGCGCGTGAAGGATCGACAGTGGCGGAAGCGGCGCGGTGGTGATATTTTAGGATTTAGGTATTCAGGATTTTAGCTCTAATACCATGTAAAATATGAACGAGTGATTTTATTGATGATACAATTATGCTATATGTAGGCACCATGTGCAGAAGTACAAATGAAAAAAGATTCTAACTACGGTACAAGATATACATAGAATATGATAAAATATCTCCTTAAAAAATTGTTAAAAAGACTCCATGCATGGTTATATGAAACTATTTTCCTAAACAAAACTGTGAAATATGTTAGTGAGCTGAACAGATTCTTTCAAGAAACCCCTCCTGAAGCCTCATTAAGATAGTCCTGCAATAATTACCATAACCATGACTTCTAAGCAGCCGGGGAATCACCAAAATCAAAACCAAAGATAAGTTTTTGAGGATACCACATCAATCTTCAGATTAGAAAGGCAAAAATATGACAAAAAGTCGGCAACCGTTTCAACTCAAAAATGACAAGCTTAAACATTTGATGGTTTATAAAAAAACAAAAGTCACCTAGTAGCTAAATCCCAGAGATGAATATTTGTAGTAGAAGGGAAAGTACCCAAATCAATATAAAATACTTACAATTATGATTTCAACAAAGAAGATATGCAAAAAAAATACCTCCATGTACTATCATACCCTTCTTTTCTTCCCATCCACACAGTAGCCGCCGGCTTAATCTCTAACCTCTGAAATTGGTGTTCGATAAGCGAGTGTTCTGCAATTTCGACCCTAATCTTCAAGCCCAAGAAAAAGTCATCGAACATATCCGGGCCGATTATGAGATTGAGGAAGAGGAGAGAGTGGTGTGGCGGTTGCGGTTACAGAAGCCATGAATCAGGCGTTTGGAGATGGGGTTGGGAGACTTGAGAGAAATGAAAGTGAAAGAATTGATGGTGAATTGGTGAGGGTGAAGATCTAGGCAAATGAAATTTGGGGAATTTGAATTGAAAAATACACGCCTTCTTCTAGAAAGGGCGGTGAACTCCATGTTTACCAAAATAACAATTTGAAAACATCAAATACATTATTATTTTAATTAAGGAAAGGATATGCAATTGTTGCTCTCTTAGTTTTCCATATAGGGATTAAGATTCAATGCTACATTGTAAAATGGTAAATTGTCACATTAGTTATGAATGTATTATATTTTAATTAATTTTTAAAATCTGATGTAAAAATTTGTAGAAATGAAACATGGCAAAATGAACATGGAAAGGCAATGTGGCAACAATGACTTCATTTAATATATAGTATAGATGTCGGCGGAAACTTAAAAGGACTCAACCAAACCTAAAGTAGTCGAGAGATCTATCCACTTTATGGGCGAAGCTGGATTTTTAAGGAACTCCATAAAAAATCGAGTCAAACAACCTTAGAACAATACTAATTAGTTTATCTACGAATTTTAGGTGGGATTAGAAAAGGGAAAGTCTCAGCAAACACGGCCTTTCCATAAGATTATGGATAGTCCTCAGGGGCATTTAACTTAAATGTTGTAATTTTTTATAAAATTTAAATATTGCATTTTATAAGTTAAAATAAGTAATAATATGTATTTGAAGGTGAAAATATATAAATATATGATATAAAAAATATTTTCAAAAATTTTAAATTTTGTATGTAATTTAAGAAATGCAATGTATAAGGTAAGAAATAAGTGTCTTGTCCATAAGCTTATGGACAGGCCGCCTGTCAGGAGACCCACTCATTAGAAAATTATCATTAAGGAGATAGAGTAGTTCTCACACTTTATGTAAAATGTCTCGATTAATTTTAATGAAATAAATATTTTTATTAATTGAAAATTGTATATATTTTAAAAGAGAAAGTCTCTTGTTAGACTGGCTAACGGTTAGACCGATCATGAAAAATTACATTTCAATAACTTTTAAGGTCAAATTATAATTTTGAATACACTGCAATACATTTTACAAGTTTTCAAAATCATAGCAATATCGTTGCAATAAATAAAAACAAACATCATATCACCACATTAGTTACATCAATTATAAAATGACCACAACTAATGATTAGTCGCACTAAAACAAAATTTTTTATTTTAAAAGGATTATTTCAGTTTAATTTGTTTATATATCTCTCAAACCCTAACCTTTTTTATAAAAAAAAAAATCAAACCTAAAGCTTTATCAATCATCATCTTCTTTCTCCATCTCTCTCACGCCCTGAAAGATGTGGAAAGTTATTATTTATTAAATAATTTTAGAATTTTTTTTTCAGTTTTATTACTCTATACGTGAGACTTTTTCTCATTTAATAAGCGTAGAGATTCTCCCCCCCGTAAGTGTGTGTTTCTTCCGCGTTGCATAGGTGTGGAGCTCATGCACTTGTCATGTTTGTGATCCAATTGGTTTCCCGTAGTTGGATCCAGGTTTGATCTTGTTTGGATTCTAGATTTGAATATGATCACATGTCCAAGCTCTAAATCAAATGGTGATACAAGCATAGTAAATTTCTATTGGACATAGTGATATTGATATTTTATATTAATCGAGTTCTCTGATTAAAAAATGGAACCAACAAAGTTTAGTATTGGAAAAATAAACGATGAAAATAGGAGAAAAATCATTGTACCGATTCTAGGAACATCACTCAATGACAGCGAGTAATGCTTCCAGTAAGGGAACCAGGAAATCAAGGGGGATAAAATCCCTCATTTTCCGCCACAAACCCTCCATTTTCTTGGTGTGTATCTTGTTTTTCATTTAGAATATCATTAGAATTCTTTGATGAATTTGGGGGTTTCCTAAAGAAAATGGGAACATGAGGAAGAAGAAAGTGAAGCGCGGCCATACAGGCTCTTCATACAAAAATATACTCCCTCCATCCCAACTCAAATTGCAAGGAATCTTTTTTACGATTATCAAAAAATATTTTTGACCATTAATATATTTAACTATGTATAATAACGACAAATAAAAATTTGATATTTAGAAACTAATTGTTACGACGAATACAACCATATAACATATGATAATATTATTGTTTATATATCTATTCAAATATGTGGTCAAAGTTTGACAGTAAATAGTGACATAAAGTGAAGTGTGCAGTTTGAGATGAGACAAAGGGAGTATGAGGAATGTGAAGGACATATTCCTCAGGGGCACCCCTTTTATAACATTCGAGGTACCCAAAAAGACGCCTCCAGAAACGAAGTCAATAATTGCTTTGAAAAGCAGGGAAAAATGTGCGGATATAACTCTGGAACTTTTCACTTCCCCAAAAGAGTTTACACACTTTACATCGAGTAAAGTGGTTGAGGCAACGAGCCACCATGATAAGAAAAATAAAGGCCATTAAATTGAACAATGAAAATTAATAAGAGAGAATTGATGGTCGTCTTCTAAATTTGCACCTACGGCTTTCTCAGGGGCTATTGACTAGGATTGGAACCGAATCTCCCCTTTAATTGAACGCTCAACCACTATCCCACACTTGGGCCCAAGGCAGAGGGGGTGTATTATCTTTCTTATCACTGGATTCGGGGTAGGGATGGCTGACACGATCGATCCGCATTGCTCTGGCGGAGAAGGGAGCGATCGTTGGTGGATCTAAAATCATAACCACCTCCTCTTGCTCATTGAAGACACAACCTCCCACCTTACTCGTCACAGATACCATCCCCATCCCCCTCTTTGCTCGCTGGAGGAAGCTGTGCTCTTGGCGGAGCCCGCACCGACAGACTGTTCTTCTAGAGGTGCAAATGGAGCGCCATGAAGTTGACAGTGGTCTTTCAAGTCACCAGAGAAGAAAATCGATTGACTATTGACGAGGGTGCTCTTAGCGGCTCCCGTTTGGTGGTCGGCCAGCAGTGGATGTTTTCCCTACCTCTACCCTTCTGGAGATTCACCCTAAAAGCACATTTAGCGCCTTATATTTCTTACGTTCACTTTAGTCCTAAAATCTATACCCACTCTCAGCATACTTTTTCTGCTCAATAAATGTTTGGCGTGGCCGGTTGTAGCCACAACATCCTAGTGGTTATCACGACAAAGAGACGACGTGATCAGGGTATGATTCACTAGTGGTGATAGGTAGCGGGCTGCTGACAGGCGCGGGCGGTCGTCGCGCCCGCGCGCTAAAAGATAATTTATAAGCCCTCAATGCTTACTTTCTACAACTAGGTAGATAGTGGCAAATCGGGGTCGTCCAATGAGAAGAGGGATCTTCCTAAGCGTCTAAGCACGCAAATGGTTGATACTAGGCTAGGAGTAAATATATATACACACACTTAAAAGCAAGTAAAGGGGGGGGTTGGTTGGTTGGTTTCCTAAGTTAACAAAGATAACTAGCAACGTCAAGTGACTATGCTAATCATCAAACGAAACTAAGAAAAGGGGTTTTAAACTACAAAGATAAAATGCCTTGGGGACAACGGATATCCACTTCCACATCTAATGTAGTTCATTGAATCATTCACACATTCCATCATTTAGCATTCATGACCCAACGCTCACACACCCCATCTAGCAAGTACCACAACACACACACCACAAGGAGTTCTAAGTTCATGCTCATAGATCTTCATGCAAAGGCGCTACGGAATTCGTCACGTTCCTACACCTAAGCAATTCAACCACACAAGCACTACCTATGCTCAAACCACTCATGGCACACATGCGGTGAAACACACCGTCAAGAGTACATAAACGCCAAACAACAAATGCTTCAAGAATGAATTTAAATCACCTATTCAATACTTCAACTACTTGTCGTGGAGACTAAACTCCTATCCTTCTTAGTTCGTAGTTTGCGAGAGTGAGTTCGACATCTCTCGTCAAACCTCACCAATGGCTCCCGAGTCGCGACCACGACTCAAGGTGTCATTGGTGGCATTTAGCACGAAGGACCAACAAGCTTGGCAATGCCTATGACCACTACACCGTGACTAGGCATTGAACCAATTCATGCAATTACACGAGATTGGATGAACGTGCAACGCACATTCATCCGCGAGCATATGACTCTCTCGTTTGCTACACAAACGAACATGACGAAGAGTTCGACATCAATCACATTCGCCTAGCACATTGTCAACACACTAACACAATCAAAAGCTCTAATTCACACTCATACATTACTAACAAGAACAGGGGGGAAATTAACCCAAATCCCCCAAACCCTAGCTAGCAATTCATACAAGCATTCATATCATCAAGCTCTTAACAACATCAATGCAATCAACAATTAACATTCAAAGCACAATAAATGCACAATAGCAAAAACATCAAATAGATAGATATAAATGAATCTCAATACATAGAAGTGGAAGCTTCAATCCATAGCTCCCAAGTGCAAGAACTACTCTAGAACAAGAAAACACATAAAAACTAAGAAAAGAAGAAGAAAAGAAAGAAGAGAAAAAACCTAGGTTTGGCGCCCAAAACAGAGAGAAAAGCGGGCTGGGAAAACTGGGAAGAAGAAGGAAAGAGAGAGTATTTATAGTGCAAAGAAAATAAGAATGATTTCTGGCCGCCCGTTGGTCGCGACTCGCGACGGGGTTCGTCGCGACTCGCGACGGTGTCGCGACGGGGTCGCGACGGCAGCCACAGTTTTGCATTGTTTATTTGTCTTCTTCATAGCCATCCCTCTCACTCTTCAAGTCTTCAACAGCTCCAAAATGGTCTTCAACGGCCTCCGGTCTTCATGTCTTCGAAGTGAGTATCCAAAAGTCTTCGAAAGTATAGTCTTCAATGTCTTCCGGTCTTCGTTGGTTCCGTGTTCTTCCCTTGTCACACAAAATCCACTTAAAAGAGGTAAAAGAGTACAAAGTTGCTTTTACCTCTCCTAAGTGAATTTCAAGGTAAAACACAAGCTCTCGATAATAAAAGAGCACAAAAGTGATCCTAAATACTACTAAATAATGCGCCTAAAATGGACACATCAAACCTCCCCACACTTAAACCTTACTCGCCCTCGAGTAAGAAAAGATTTAAGCATACGGAGGAAATGACATATCCACATCCTAAAACCCCAAAATAACCACACAAAATGGACATATCAAACCTCCCCACACTTAAACCTTACTCGCCCTCGAGTAAGAAAAGATCTAAGCACACGGAGTAAATGATATATCCCAAAACCTAAACTAATCCCCCAATCAAAGCCTCACAAAAACTCTCAATATCAAAAATCCCAAAATAAAAGATCACATGAGAATTTTTTCACACACACATCCCCAATCCTAAATCTAACCAAACCTACCACTTATCAATTCACTACCCATAAAACATATTTAACAGCCCAGAATTGATATTCCCATAATCCAATGACACAAAACGAAGCTAAAACCATAGAGGAAGTTTTAAACACATGCTTCACTTAATGCCAATATATCAACCAAAAACGAAGTAGAAAGAGATCAAGAATTTCATAACCATACTCCGTTTCCTAACCCACTAAGCTACCCAATCCCAAGAGGTCTAAAGATATTGAGCTACCCGATCCATCCGTGTGACAACCGCAACCTTATGACTCCAACGCCGGCAAATGAGTAAAATCATAGCATTTTTCAATTTCCCTCAATTTCTCTCATTTTGCCTAGGAGCTCTTTCGAGTTTTCATCCTAGCCACACATCATGTTTCTTTAGCTCACATCTCACATTTTTCCGCACATTTTAGCCTCTCATTTTTGCCTAGGCCGCCCTTTAAGGGTTTTCGACCTATCCGGGCCCCCAATGTTGCCTAAGTTGCCCTCTCGGGTTTTCAACTTAGCGGGTTTTCTTTTTCTTTTTTCTTTTTCTTTTTTTTCTTTTTTTTCTTTTCATTTTTTTTTCTTTTTTTGTTTTTCTATTATTTATTTATTTATTTTTCATGTTTTTCCAATGAAAAGTAGCAAAAAGCATTCCAAAACAATGTAGCATGCATGTGAAGCCTCTAACCCCTCCCCACACTTAAAACATTACATTGCCCGAAATGTAAACACGTAAGGCAAGAACAATAAAAATCAAGGTAAGGGGATAGAGTGACACCCGTGTCTCCGCAAATTCGCCGGTGATATGGCGATATCCAAGTACTTGGATGGTCCCGAGATAGGTTTCGGAACCGGAAGGGTGAGCAAAAATGCCGTAGAAGAACTCGCCCCTCGAGAAAAGCATTGTCTCCATGGCGCCGTTTGATCAAGACTACACCACAAAGAAAACATTAAACTCACAAGTACATAAGGATATGTAATACTAGGTTTAGCATCAATAGTTAATAACCATAGTATTTTCAAAGAACAACCAAATCACACTCAACCAACACTATAAGAATAATCATGAAAAATATCCAACATATATTGACATGTATACAAGCATCATTATAGGATATGCACTTACGATCACAATGATGTAGTCGGCATACTACAATCAACAAATGTACTATAAAGATGCAAGAATGTTCATATGCCAATATATGTAGGACGGTTGAGAATGAGTGGAGATGTGGTAGTTCTTGGGAGTGTTGGGTGGAAAAGAAGGAAAGATCATGCAATGTTTAAAATCATTTGGAAACTTGGAAACTTGGAAGCTTGGAAACTTGAAATACGGGCTCAAAAATTTTTTTTTCGAAAGTTACTGAGCACGTCGCGACTCGCGACGAGCCTCGCGACGTCATCGCGACGCGCGGAAAGTGGAGTCCGGGAGCTCGAAATGTTCTGAGCCCGTCGCGACTCGCGACGAAGTAGGTCGCGACTCGCGACGAGCCTCGCGACGTCATCGCAACTCGCGGAAAGTGGAGTCCGGGAGCTCAAATTTTTCTGAGCTCGTCGCGACTCGCGATGAAGGGTGTCGCTACTCGCGACGAGCCTCGCGACGTCATCGCGACTCGCGGAAAGTGGAGCCCGGGAGCTCAAAATGTTCTGAGCTCGTTGCGACTCGCGACGAAGGGTGTCGCGACTCGCGACGAGCCTCGCGACGTCATCGCGACTCGCGGAAAGTTGGCGCTGGGAGTGGATTTTGCTCCCCTGTTCGTCGCGACTCGCGACGAAGCCCATCGCGACTCGCGACGGCAGGGTATCCCAGTCTTAAAATTTTTTCTTCTTCTTACCAACTGTCCAAGCTTTCTTCCCTCATTCGTTGATCTCGTTCCTTCATCTCCTTCATTGCAATGCACTTCACTTTGCTACAAAATCACAGAAAAACAAGCCATAAAAAGAAGAAAACAAAACAACAACAAAAACAAACTAAGAAACACAAACTAAGAAACAAAAACTAAAAGAAATGCCGAATTTATTTAACGTCGTCGGCACGACGAAGCTCCGTATTTTTAAGGTCGTCGGCACGACCCTAATGTTATCCGTATGGTGAAGGCTTGAAGCTCTTCACCATGAGCATCCAAAATAAGAGAGGTGGGGGCACAAAACTTCCAAGAGGAAAGTCTTGTGGAGGTGGAGATGGTTCAAAGGGAATTAAGTGGTTAGGGAGCTTAGGATAGTCTTTTGGCTCCTCTCTCGGTTCCCTCAAAACTTCCGAAAATATTAGAGTTGGTTTACTAAGTGGGAGAAGGGGTGACAATGCTAATGGATAATGTAGCACTATCACCTCTTCCTCCATTTTTCTATCCTCTACAACCAACTCCTCATCCCTTTCAAACTCAAAATCATTTTTATTGGTGACTTTACTCACCGAATCATCGAGTTCAAGTTGGGATGGTGTGTTTTCGGAATCACGAGCTTCATGGCCCAATACCTCTAATATGTTCCTCACATGCCCCTCAATGGCCTCAACACTAGAGGAGAGCTGGGTATCCGGCTCCTTACTAGTAAAGGAGTTCAAGTTTGCTATGGTATTTAAGACATCCTCACGTGTCAAACTTGAACTTCCTTGTTGGGCTTGGTTTTGGGGTATGGTATAGGGTGGTGATGGCCAATTAGGTTGCTCGTAATATTGGTTTTCTGGCTCATTCTCATACCACAAATCCGGATTACCACTCCATTCCGGATTGTAAGAGTTGTGGTATGGATAACATTCATGAGCATCTTGCCCTTGAAAACCAATATCTCCTACCTCTGGATAGCACTCTTCATAGTACCCATGGTTTTGGAAACCAAGGGTTCTTTCTCGGTCATCGTGCTGTTCCCACAACAAATGGCAAGATTCGGTAGGATGATCGGAATGACACATCCTACAAAACCTTGCTTGTTGAGTCTCTCTTCTCATCATGAGTTCCCTCAAGGTGAGACGCTCCATAAAATTTTTTTATTTTTTATTTTTTTTATTTTTCAAAAGTTCGGAATCATAGTGCAAGGATTCTCGATAAAATAAATCACCAAGAACTCAAGCAATACCTACTCCGAACAAAAACAACCACCAAGTAGTGGAAAATAAAAACAACTAGCTAATACACAACCAAATACACCTAAATACTTAAGAATAAACGCCTCTTCCCCGGCAACGGCGCCATTTTGACAGGCGCGGGCGGTCGTCACGCCCGCGCGCCAAAAGATAATTTATAAGCCCTCAATGCTTACTTTCTACAACTAGGTAGATAGTGGCAAATCGGGGTCGTCCAATGAGAAGAGGGATCTTCCTAAGCGTCTAAGCACGCAAATGGTTGATACTAGGCTAGGAGTAAATATATATACACACACTTAAAAGCAAGTAAAGGGGGGGGGGGTTGGTTGGTTGGTTTCCTAAGTTAACAAAGATAACTAGCAACGTCAAGTGACTATGCTAATCATCAAACGAAACTAAGAAAAGGGGTTTTAAACTACAAAGATAAAATGCCTTGGGGGCAACGGATATCCACTTCCACATCTAATGTAGTTCATTGAATCATTCACACATTCCATCATTTAGCATTCATGACCCAACGCTCACACACCCCATCTAGCAAGTACCACAACACACACACCATAAGGAGTTCTAAGTTCATGCTCATAGATCTTCATGCAAAGGCGCTACGGAATTCGTCACGTTCCTACACCTAAGCAATTCAACCACACAAGCACTACCTATGCTCAAACCACTCATGGCACACATGCGGTGAAACACACCGTCAAGAGTACATAAACACCAAACAACAAATGCTTCAAGAATGAATTTAAATCACCTATTCAATACTTCAACTACTTGTCGTGGAGACTAAACTCCTATCCTTCTTAGTTCGTAGTTTGCGAGAGTGAGTTCGACATCTCTCGTCAAACCTCACCAATGGCTCCCGAGTCGCGACCACGACTCAAGGTGTCATTGGTGGCATTTAGCACGAAGGACCAACAAGCTTGGCAATGCCTATGACCACTACACCGTGACTAGGCATTGAACCAATTCATGTAATTACACGAGATTGGATGAACGTGCAACGCACATTCATCCGCGAGCATATGACTCTCTCGTTTGCTACACAAACGAACATGACGAAGAGTTCGACATCAATCACATTCGCCTAGCACATTGTCAACACACTAACACAATCAAAAGCTCTAATTCACACTCATACATTACTAACAAGAACAGGGGGGAAATTAACCCAAATCCCCCAAACCCTAGCTAGCAATTCATACAAGCATTCATATCATCAAGCTCTTAACAACATCAATGCAATCAACAATTAACATTCAAAGCACAATAAATGCACAATAGCAAAAACATCAAATAGATAGATATAAATGAATCTCAATACATAGAAGTGGAAGCTTCAATCCATAGCTCCCAAGTGCAAGAACTACTCTAGAACAAGAAAACACATAAAAACTAAGAAAAGAAGAAGAAAAGAAAGAAGAGAAAAAACCTAGGTTTGGCGCCCAAAACAGAGAGAAAAGCGGGCTGGGAAAACTGGGAAGAAGAAGGAAAGAGAGAGTATTTATAGTGCAAAGAAAATAAGAATGATTTCTGGCCGCCCGTTGGTCGCGACTCGCGACGGGGTTCGTCGCGACTCGCGATGGTGTCGCGACGGGATCGCGACGGGGTCGCGACGGCAGCCACAGTTTTGCATTGTTTCTTTGTCTTCTTCATAGCCATCCCTCTCACTCTTCAAGTCTTCAACAGCTCCAAAATGGTCTTCAACGGCCTCCGGTCTTCATGTCTTCGAAGTGAGTATCCAAAAGTCTTCGAAAGTATAGTCTTCAATGTCTTCCGGTCTTCGTTGGTTCCGTGTTCTTCCCTTGTCACACAAAATCCACTTAAAAGAGGTAAAAGAGTACAAAGTTGCTTTTACCTCTCCTAAGTGAATTTCAAGGTAAAACACAAGCTCTCGATAATAAAAGAGCACAAAAGTGATCCTAAATACTACTAAATAATGCGCCTAAAATGGACACATCAGCTGCATTCAAAATGTGTCATCCTATGTCGGGTACATGGTTCAGCCCATTGAAAAATAAGAAATCGGGTTCTACATTGGTAGTTTGTAATTGGTGAATGGAGCCCTCTGGCATACAACAAGGTTTTAATTGACCTGCAGCACCTCATCTTCAGCGGGTTTGAGGGGCAATACTCCTTAGACGATGCCTACTTCTGGATGTTAGAAGATTTTCACTATGGATTGGCTTTCCTGGATGATAGCAGGGTTTAGGTTAATCTTAAATTTTACTTGTGTGTTTAATGTTTTATTTTCTAGGTGTGATGGTTGTGCTGTTGCGACTCAAGCAAAATTTAGGTTCTTTCCCCCTGCAGATTGGAGAAATATGCGAAAACCTCCAAAATGGTTCTCATACTAGAACTACGTAGTTTTGGTAACCCACTGTGGATAAACTCGTCAACCATGAATATGGGGCAATGCAGTACCGTTCTACTTAAAATCAAACGAACTTGCACTCGGCACTCCGCTAACACACACCTCCCACCGATGAGCGTAGAAATCTAACAACATCCTCACCAAACTACAATGCTGATGCAAGTGAAGACGAGAAGTTCCGAGACACGGATAGAGTAGCAGACTGTCAAGATGGCATGTGGTTTTCAATTTAGGAATTGACAGGTTCACTATGAAAGCCTCATCCCATATTGTGTGAGCCACAAAATTAGGTAGATTAGTTCTAATTAGTAGTTAGGGTTTGTGCGACTGAAATTTGACACAACTATATAACAATTTTGAATCTAATGAGAATGAGATCATTGTTTTTTTTAAAAATAAATAATCCAATATTTTCTGCCTTTTTGCACTCATTGATCCACTTAGGTCATTAGACAAACTTGGGGCTGGTGAGGAAACAAGCCCAAGGCCCATGCCTTTGTCAAACGTTGTTTCCGATTAGGAACCTTACCTTCGATTAACACCCACTGCCTGCGGACTCCGCGAATCAGCTCACTTCAATTATCATTGTTAGATTCGAAGCGGCCCTATATTCTGCTGTAATAGGAGACGATGGCTGCCGCCGATGCTGTAAATCATCCATCCCTTTCTGAGGTCTGCGTTTAAAGAATCGATCTTTGTGTTTTTAATAACTGGGTTCATCTGGGATTCTTGAGATCTGTTTGTTTTCAGTTGGTTGATAAATTATTGTCCAGGTTTACTTTTTTCCATTAATTTGATGTGGATTGTTCAAGCTATGTTCTGGTTGGAATTTCTGATGAAGATTTAGTTTGTTACTTGATATGAGTTGATTGGTTATTTCGCACCATGTATTTTACATATGTGTATATTCTGAAACCTTGTAAATTATTCATGTTTGTATGAATTTGTCTTTTTAGGCTGGCCCAAAATATAGTTAAAATCACTGTCCATTGGATGTGATTTATGAACTTGGATGAAAAGTGAAAATACGAAAGGAAAACTAAGGAATTTGAAGCTACATCATTATTCTACTGTGTGTTGTAGGTGTACGTTAAATTTAGTCTGCAAGAGTGCTGCTTACCTTGGATATCTTTTATGTTAATGATCTACTTGTAGTTTTGAGAAGCTTCATCTTCTTGTGTTGCTAATGGTTATGCTTAAAGTGATTTTATAGTGAAGCCAACACACTTAGAGCAGTGTCCGTTGGCGGTGATAGAATCATCTCTATCTAGTCTCTCAAATATAATGTTCCATTGGTTCTTAATTGTGAAAGTTTGCATAAGTTTGAGTCTCAGAGAGTGGATAATCGAGTGTTGTTTCAAACTAAAACATAAAATTAGTTGCTCAATCAATAACATGGTTGTTTGTTAAGTTTAAACTAATTTATGACCTTGCCTGCTTTTTTTCCCCTTAGCTTTAAGATGCGTCAAACAAAAATAGTTGTTCAGTCAATAACATGGTGGTTTGATTTTGAAGTTTAAACTACTTTATAAAGACTTGGATGCTTTTTTCCCTTGGCTTTAAGATGCACCTAAAACAAAAATCAGTTGTTCAATCAATAACTTCAGTACATCTTTAAATCCATTGATTTATCATTACAAAGTCCTATCCTTGAACTCAAGGAATATATATTTTCTTCCATTAATGCCTGAGAGTGAGTGGACACTGTGCAAGATGAATATTAGTCTAGCTGAAGAATCCAACTTCCTATGACGTGCATGCTTTTTCGCATGTTGTGCTTACTATCTCACAGCCACATTTAAGATGGTTAAATCTGCAAGCCCTGAGCCAGAGAAATTGCATGACCAGTGAAATCCAACAAGTATCAAAATAGAATTATGTGGCAATAGGGGACGAAACCTTGAAAGTTTATGCTTTCTGAGCTTGTGCAACACACACAAAATGGAAAGAGTACTTAATTTGTTGTGTTGTTCACCAAATGTTGATTTTCTAATTTTTCTGTGAATTTTTGGGTCCAGACTTTTTGCTTTTGCATATCCATGGAAACATTCTTCATTGATGTACTTTTTCTGAGCAGGACTATTTTCTGAAGGGGAAAGACAAACCTGCTGAAAAGGTTGTTGAAACTCCAGTAACCACTCCCGCTGAGGAAACTGTTGTTGAAGCAGCAGTACATGCTGTTGAAGAGAGCCCTGCTGTTGTTGAGGCTGTGAGTAATGATTCTGCTTCTGCTGTGGATGAAAGCAGTAAAACAAGTGATGCTGCTGTTGGTGACAGTGTCGAAGCCCCTTCTGCTCCTGAAAGCTCTGATGCTGCTGAAGCAGAAAATGCAGATGACTCATCTGCCAATGAAAGTGCTGAAAGTGAAACTGTAGCTGATGAAGAAGCTGTTGAAGATGCCCCAGTGATTAAGGTTTACAATCCTGCATTCTGGACCTTTTTTTTTGCATGCGATTTGATATTTGCTATGCTCATCTATTTTAGTTCCTTATTTCCCGATCATCTGGCAGCTTGAGACTGCTCCAGCAGACTTCCGTTTCCCAACTACCAATCAAACCAGGCACTGCTTTACCCGCTATGTTGAGTTTCATAGGTAAGCAAGTGTGGTGTATTTCTGTCATGGCTGGATACTTCTTCTTGATGATCTGTAATGCTAATCAAGGTACTCAATTCTTGGTACTGGCTCTTTTTTATCAGATGTGCTGCAGCAAAAGGTGAAGATGCTCCCGAGTGTCAGAAGTTTGCCAAATATTATCGCTCACTTTGCCCTGGGGAATGGGTACGTTATTTTGGCTTTTACATACTGGAAAAGCATATGCATCTTCTTGTCGATTTTAGCAATCTACTGTTATTACAGTGATTGGCTGCATTTTCTTTCTTGGATATTGATCTTGGTTTATGTTTGTGCTGATTATTATATATCAATCGAGAACTGTGTTCCGTGTCTGTTTCTTTTTCCGTCGGATGATACATTGAGTCACTGAATGATACTTAATATCGGAACATGCTTATACTTCATGAATGACCGATACTTAAGTAGGTCGATTTAATGTTATATTTTGTATGTGGATGCAGGTTGACAGATGGAATGAGCAAAGGGAGAATGGCACCTTCCCTGGCCCTCTGTAGAATTTAACGGCGGCTAATTGAATATGGTTCTTGCAATTCATTTTGCAAGTTTTCCCTAAATCACAGAGAACCTATTTAAACTACCTGAGAAAAAATAAAGAGTTTTGGCTTGTCTGTTGGAGCTTGTTCAAGTAGCAAGACTAGTTGCTCCTCTTCAGGGGAATTTCTTTTCACTTTGTGATGATGACAATGTCACGATGATGCATAATTGAGTTGCACCCAGTTTAGATTTTGTTGCTTTCATTAGTTGATTGCCTACGTGAAACCAAATTCATGTTCTGATGCAACAAAAGCCAAGATTCAGTAGAAAATTTTGAATTCAATTCAAAGGCATTATCAATGCTTATTTTATGCCAATGAATCAAGAATATTAATCGCTCAGCAGTTGAAGTTTAAGGTCAAACAATCATTTGAATATACTCTGGCAATATTCATAGCTTTAAACGCAGTATCAAACTTTTTTTTTTTGTGTGAGAGACGGTCTCAAACTTGATAATCTGATGCATGGAGAATGGTTGCAAAGGTTCGGTACGATTTTGAGCATAACTTTTGCAATCGGGCTCATGTGATTCTGAAGGCGTTGGAACCGTCTAGACGAGCAAGCTTTTTTTTTTGGTGTGAGACACAATCTCAAACTTGATAATCTAATGCACGAAGAATGGCCGCAAAGGTTTGGTACGATTTTGAGCATAACTTTTGCAACCGGACCCAGGTGATTCCGAAGGCGTTGGAACCGTCTCGATGAGCACTACAAGGTATGCCTCGCTCCGTTTTTTTATTTGAGGTCGTTTAAGGCATCAAAACACTAATTTACTGTTTTTGAGTGTTTTTCGATTTTCGTTTAATTTTGGAATTTATTAATTCCGAAATTTTTTTTCGTTTTTCGTTTTTCTTCAGAATTCAATATTTAATGACTTGTATTTTTGGAAATTTCAACTTTAATAATAATATTATTCGATAATTTTTTTCTCTTTGGTGGATTCTAGAACCAAAACCTAGGGTTTGTTCTTGCAACCCTTAATTGTTCTTTAAGATTCGGGGCGAATCCTTTCGATTATTCTAACTACGTCAATTGGTATCAGAGCAGGTTTTTCCCTGTACTTTTCCATTGATTGAAGATGAGTGATCAACCAATAACCCAGGTAGAAGGAGCAGCGATTACCGCAACACTTGTTGCTTTGAGCAAGCAGATAGAAGCGTTGACAACGCGGGTGGAGACTCTGAGCAATGATGATCAATCGGCCAAGAGGAATCTGAAGGGGAAGAATATCGTCGAATATTCATTAAGTCCGGATGAGGAATAAATCATCACGCGGACTTGGACGAATCATGATAATCAACGGAATAATCTGGATTACTGGGTTAAGGCTGATATCCCCTTGTTTTATGGATCCATTGGCGTAGAGGAGTTAATGGATTGGCATTTTGAAGTAGATTGCTTTTTTTATGTCATGAAAATTTCGGAGGACAGGCAAGTGAAGATGATCGCAGTGAAGTTGAAGAGTACGACGTCAACCGATGTGTGGTGGGACAGGCTGGCTGGCTCAAGGCGTAAGCAGAACAAAAATCAGATCAGATCATGGAGAAAGATGAAACAGATGATGCTGGATCAATTATGCCCGTTGATTACGAACATATTTTGTACAAATCGTACATTGAATGCTCCCAGGGAAGGAGATCAGTTCAGGAATACACGACTGAATTCATGCGTTATTGTGAACGCAATGAACTTGGCTAGTCTGAGAATCAGAGGGTGGCTAGGTATATTAGTGGCCTGAAATCTTCAATTCAAGAGGATGGGGTTACAAACCGTGTAGACTCTGACCGAGGCTCAAACTTTGGCAATGAAAGCAGAGATTATGGAGAATTCCCCTCGTGGTGGAGTTGGTGATTTTTCTGACTTTCAGAAAGTTCAGACCCAAAGCAGTTTCGAGTCGTCTGGTAGCAAGGAGAAGATCGTGGTAACCGAGGACTCCAACCTTGGTGCTGGTGGTGGTGGTGCGCAGGAAAGGAGAGTGTTCCCAGCCAGGGCATGGATGCAGAGATAGCCTAACATGTATACTAAGCCATGTAGTGACAAGTGTTTCCGTTGTGGTGGTGTGGGGCACATGTCGAATGTTTGCCCATCAAGGACTGTGGCTCTTCTGGAAGCTGATGGCGAGGATGATGCGGCGGATAAGTATGAGGGAGTTGAGTTCGCCGTAGAGGAGGCAACTGAGAGGGTAAACATTGTGGTGCAGTGGATTCTGTTGTCATCCAAGGATGAGGGACAGTGTAAGAATCTTTTCAAGACTCACTGTTCAATTAATAAGAAGTTATGCAATTTAATTGTGGATAATGGTAGTTATGAAAATGTCGTGTCTGCGAAGTTAGTTAAATATTTGAACTTATTATCCAGTGAGCCTCATGAAAAACCTTATACCTTAGGTTGGGTTAGAGGTTAGGGTGACGTTAACTTGAAGTGTTCCAATTTCAATTGGGAATCATTATAGGGAGAACGTGATTTGTGATGTACTGGATATGGATGTATGCCATGTGTTGTTGGGCGGCCTTGGCAGTTTGATGATGACGTTACGTATAAGGGGCTTGACAACATCTCGTTGTTTACATGGGGCAGGCATAGGATTGTTGTGGCTCCTATTCAGCGTTTTGGCAGTGTCACTGATGTGTGTTATATTGTGTTCATATTTTGTGGGATTATTATGATTTTATTGAGATATCATTTGCACTTTAAGGTGCTTTTGGTGCAGGAATTCATTGATTGCGGAGAATTGAGAGGGAGCTATACATTGTACTCTTTTTCCCTTAACCAACGGTTTTTTCCCACTGGGTTTTCCAGGTTAAGGTTTTTAATGAGGCGATGTGCTCCAATGGAAAATGTTCTTATTTTATAAGACATTTTTCCAGGGATGAAGGAAGAGAGGAAAAAGAATAATTGCTGAAGTTATGGGGTGAAAAGTGAATTATTGAAGAGATTTGTGTAAAGTCAAGGAATTATTTAATTGGCAATTTTGTGTTAAGTATTTGTGAACTGATATACAGACCATGTTGGAACATGGTGCTGGAGCAGAACTTGAGCAGGTTTTACGCCAAAGGTTTTAACGGAATTCAAGCCGATATATTGAAGTATTTTGGAATTTATGGTAATTGTATATTTGGCTATATATCAAGCGTGTGAAGCATATTTGGTTTATGGAAAAATCCCTACTTATATGGAGAAAATTTATTCGAATATATGGGAGAGTTTGAGATAAGGTAAATCCCTTTATTTATGGGATTTGGATATGTTTCAACAATCAGATTTGGAATAGGAATATTATGGAGATAATCAAGAATATTCAGATCTGATTCGTGGATATAAATATGGGACAAACACGGCTGCATAAGACACGAGCAAAATCTGCACCCAGATTTTGAGATCTTACGAAACTTGCAAGAGCCAATATACTGTGTTCCAACACTGTCTTGCCGCACTAAGTTCAGAATCGTACACCTTAATTCCTCGGGAGGAGGAGATCTTGCGTCGACGGAGTTCGAGGTCAGAGGGAGTCTGATCAAGGCAGATCGGTAGCTAGGGGAGCTAGCAGAGTCCACACGTCATAGTTAGTAAAGATAAGTATTTTGTAAACTGTACTCTGTACTGTATCTTTCTAATTAGTGGATTCATTCTGAACTGGGCCAGGCCCCGCAGATGTAGGTGGTTTACACCGAACTGCGTAACCAAGTTGTGTGTCTTTTACGTTTTACGTTATTTTACACTTGGTTAAACTAAGCATGTTGGAACACACTAGTAAGTACTAGAAAAAGTGGTAAAACCAAATTTCAATTGGTATCAGAGCTGAGTCACTTATTTCTCCCTTGGTTGTTTCAAGGAAAGTGAGATCCAGTTTTACCATGACGACAAGAGAAGGAGCTTCAGTCTCTCGACCACCACTGTTGGAAGGAAACAACTACAACTATTGGAAGGCACGTATGAGGGTCTTTATCAATTCACTGGATGAACTGGCGTGGTTTTATGTCGAGAATGAATGGAATCATCCTACAGAAGATTCTGACACAAGTTCTAAGGCTGTGGAAGGGGAGTCGAGTCAAAAACCCAAAGACAAAGCTAAGTGGACTCCAGATGATCTTAAAGAATCACTGGCAAATTCGAAGGCCCTGAATGCAATCTTCACTGCTGTTGATGAAAATCAGTTCAAGCTTATATCTACATGTCACCAGGCAAAGAAAGCATGGGATATTTTACAAACTGTTCATGAAGGAACCAGTCGGGTGCGGGAATCTAAACTACAGATGCTGGCTACCAAGTTTGAAGAACTAAAAATGGAGGAGGATGACACCATTGCTACATTCAATGGAAAGCTCAGAGATATATCCAACATGGCATATCAACTGGGAAAGGTTTACAAGGAAACTAAGCTAGTGAAAAAGACATTGCGATCTCTTCCAAAAAGATTTGCAATGAAAGTAGCAGCAATAGAGGAAGCAAGAGACTTAGCCACCATGAGCCTAGATGAATTGATGGGTTCGCTACAAACTTATGAGATGACATTCTAGCAATCTACTAAAAGAATCTCCAAGGATTTAGCATTCAAAGTTTCTCCGGTCAAGGCAAGTCATGAGTCTGATAGCGATGATGAGTTTGAAAAACTGGCACTTATTACAAAAAAATTCTCAAAGATGCTGAAGAAGGTGGTTAACAAGAAATCTCAGGAGAGGTTTGGTGGAAACAGACAAAAGCCACTAGATTTGAACAATAATCGCGGAATGAGATTTGAACAAGGAAATATACAGTTTGGGAGGAATCAGAACAACGAAACAAAACAGGCTGGACGAATTCAATGCAGAGAATGTGAAGGATTTGGTCATATTCAGGCTGAATGTGCTAACACCCGCAAGAAACAAGGAAGATCATATGTCACCTCTTGGAGTGATGATGAAGATAATGAAAAGGATGAAGAAGAACTTACGAGTAATTACGTAGCTTTTGGAGCAAAGGTACATGATACATCAGAAGGTCAGTGTTCCAACACACTGAACAAAGGTAAGGCTGTATGTTCCAACAAGAATCTGGACGATGCTCGTAGTGATGAAGATGATCTATCTGTAAGTGATGAAGAGATCTATAGCACATACGAGCAAATGTATGCTATGTGGATTCAAGTAGCTGACAAGAACAAAGAGTTGAATGAAGAAAAAGGAAAGCTAATTGAAAGTGAAAAGGAACTACGATCCACTGTTACAGAACTTGAAAAGCAAAATGAAGAACTGAGTCAGAAATTGATAGCAGCAGTCAAGAGAGCCGAGATGTCTGAAGCAACTATCTCTAAACTAAATTCCGGGAAAGCAAAGCTTGATGACATTCTGGATATGGGAAGAACCGTTGGTGATAGACACGGGATTGGATACAAGGAAGAAATAAAGACTGAAGTTCTCAAAAAACCAGTTACTCTCAAAGCTAGGATTCGAGAAATAAAACGGAAGTATGAAAAGCCGTATCAAAGAAAGCCTCTAATCTGCGAATACTGTACATACCAAGGTCATGCTGAACATCAGTGTAAAAAACTGATCAGAGATCAAATGACTGGAAGACAACTGTGTTCCAACACAGTCGATACTCATACAAGAATCAGGAAGGTATGGGTTATTAAAAGGTCCAGTAAGTGTCTGGTGGCACACACTTCTCTGTCAGCCTATTCCAGTGATTCTTGGTACTTTGACAGTGGTTGTTCTCGCCACATGACTGGGACTCCAAAATACCTTACAAACATTACTCCATATGATGGCGGATATGTAACTTTTGGTGATAGAAAAAGAAGCAGAGTAATTGGCAAAGGCGAATTAAAGATTGAAGGGTTTCCAGTTTTCACAAGTGTACTATTTGTTGAAGATCTAAAAGCAAACTTGCTTAGTAGTAGCCAGCTGTGTGACGACAACATGATAGTGGAATTTCAGAAGGAAAAGTGTGTAGTGAAGCATGGTGAAAACAAGGTTCTTTCTGGAATACGATCTTCAGACAACTGTTACTTGTTGGAACAAGAAGTTCGATGCATGCTTTCAAAGCAGGATGAAGGAATTCTCTGGCACAGGAAGCTTGGACACATCAACTATAAAACACTGGTGAAAATTGCTAATATGAAAGCTGTACGAGGAATGCCAATCTTGACTAGCAAGGATGAAATTGTGTGCGGACCATGTCAGCAAGGTAAACAAACTCGTTCTCCTCATTCTTCAGTTCAGTTTATTACTACTTCTAGAAATCTGGAATTGCTACATATGGACTTAATGGGGCCAATTAATACACCTAGCATAGGAGGAAAGAAATATATTTTTGTGTGTGTTGATGACTTCTCCAGATTTACTTGGGTAGCCTTCTTGAAAGAAAAATCTGATACGATTGAGGTATTTCGAAGCCTTGTAGTAAAGTTACAAACTGAAAAGGGAAGTCCTGTAGGAAAGATAATCCGAATTCGAAGTGATCATGGCAGAGAGTTTGAAAATGAACAATTCAGTTCCTTCTGCAATGAGCTAGGAATCCAACATGAGTTTTCGGCTCCTATCACTCCTCAACAGAATGGCATTGTTGAAAGAAAGAACAGAACTCTACAGGAGATGGCTCGAGTTATGTTGGCAGAAAAGGATGTTCACAAGAAATGGTGGGCAGAGGCGATCAATACCGCGTGCTATACAATCAACCGAGTGTATCTTCGACCATTCACTGACAAGACAGCCTATAAGATCTGGAAGGGCAGGAAACCAAATGTCTCGTATTTTCATGTGTTCGGAAGTACATACTATATTCTCAGAGATAGAGAACAGTTGGCAAAATTCGATAATCGAAGTGATCCAGGAATATTTCTCGGATATTCCATCAACAGCCGTGCCTACAGAGTTTTTAATCATCGAACCAATACTCTCATGGAATCCATAAATGTAATTGTGGATGATTCAGAAAAGGAACAACCTCCAGAAGTTGTAGAGGAAGAATATGCCAACACTCATGTTCCAACACAGTCTCAATGTTCAGACAAAGCAAAGTCTTCAGCAGATTCTACTGAACCAAATGATCACCAGAACCCTAACTCTACTGAAGATGGCCATGTTCCAACACACGACCATGTTCCAACACAGTCACCTCCTACTGACGACCATGTTCCAACACTCGATCAATCTGGCTCCACCATGAGAAGTACTCGATCAGTACCTCGAGTTGATTATCGACGACTGGCTGGTCTACACTGTTTCGTTTCTCTGATTGAGCCCAAGAACTATAAAGAAGCCTTACTTGATGAATACTAGATTGCTGTAATGCAAGATGAACTCGGCCAGTTTACCAGGAATGATGTTTGGTATCTCGCTCCCCGCCCCAAAGGCATTAATGCATTGGTACGAAATGGATCTTCAATAACAAGTCCGATGCAGATGGCCTAGTCACCAGAAACAAAGCTAGACTTGTTGCACAAGGATATACTCAAGTGGAAGGTGTTGATTTTGATGAAACTTTTGCACCTGTTGCCAGGTTAGAATCTATTCGTATTCTACTAGCTATTGCCTACTCTTTGAACTTTACTTTGTACCAAATGGATGTCAAGAGTGCGTTTTTATATGGAGTGGTGAATGAGGAAGTTTATGTGGAACAACCTAAAGGTTTTGAAGATCCCCATTATCCGAATCATGTATATCGTCTCAAGAAGGCCTTATACGGATTAAAGCAGGCACCTCGAGCATGGTATGAACGACTTACTACCTTTCTACTTCAGAAAGGTTATCGTCGAGGGGGAGTAGATCGCACTTTATTTGTGCTTGACAAGTCCTCAAAGTTTCTAATTGCTCAAATATATGTTGATGACATAGTATTTGGCTCCACTTCACCATCTATGGTACAAGATTTTGTCACCACAATGCAATCTGAATTTGAAATGAGCATGGTTGGAGAATTGACCTACTTTCTGGGATTACAAGTCAAACAAGGACGAAATGGTCTATTCATCAATCAAAGTAAGTATGCCTTGAACTTGATTAAGAAATTCGGACTCAGTAGTGCTCGTGCAGTTCGAACTCCTATGGGAGTTTCTGATAAACTAGTGAAAGATGAAAAAGGAGTTTCAGTCGATCAGAAGTTATATAGAGGCATGATTGGAAGCTTATTGTATTTAACCGCAAGCAGACTAGATATATGTTTCAGTTTTGGAATATGTGCGAGGTTTCAAGCTGATCCTAAGGAATCTCATCTTACTGCAGTGAAAAGGGTTATTCGATATGTAAGTGGAACTTCAGAATATGGTGTCTGGTATTCTAAGAATCAAGATTCAGAGTTGATTGGGTACAGTGATTCTGATTGGGCTGGCAATGCTGATGATCGAAAAAGTACTACAGGTGGATGTTTCTTTATTGGAACAAATTTGGTGTCTTGGTATAGCAAGAAACAGAATTCAATCTCTCTATCTACTGCGGAAGCAGAGTATCTTGCAGCAGGGAGCTGTTGTGCACAATTGCTATGGATGAAACAAATGTTGAAGGATTATGGAATTCATCAAGAACCTTTGAAGATCTTATGTGACAATACAAGTGCCATTGATATTTCAAAGAATCCAGTTCAACACTCAAGAACCAAACATATTGACATAAGGCATCATTTTATTCGAGATTTAGTGGAAAGAAAAGAAGTGGAAGTGGTCTATGTTCCAACACACGAGCAGTTTGCTGATATATTTACAAAGCCACTTAATGCTACCACTTTCGAGAGCCTTCGACAACACTTAGGTGTTTGTCAAATCTAAGGTAATTTTTACCTTTGATTAGTTTTTTCGTGTAAATAATTTTTGCTTCTGTTATTTACGTCAAAAAATTAGAAAAAGAAAAAAAAATTCTGGAAGGAAGTAAAGACTTACCAAAATAGGAGTAGTTAAGTAAGGAGTGTTGGAAGTTAAAACAAGAATAACTCGTTGATGGGACAAGAAGAGGAAAGGATATCATTACAATTTTTGGGAAATCTAAAAAGGCTCTTCGCGGGAAAAGAGGCAAGTTTATGAAGAGTTGAAAGTTGATTCAAACTCTAAAACCCCTTTCGAATTCTATCCTTCTCGGCCCGAACTCTTGTTCTCCAAAAACCTTGCCAAAATTTTTCTTTTGCTCTCACGAAACTCTCCTGTTATCAAAGAAAGAATGGAAACCACAAGCACTCCTAGTTTTGAAGCACAGGCGTCAGACAATGGTGTAGAAAACACAGAGAGGAAGGGATCTGGCGGCAATGTCGGTGAAGAAAATCACGGAGCCGAGAACAGGGGTCCATATGGGAAGGTGTCCGGCCCTGATCCTCCCCTGATAAAGATAAATGGTATGAAATTTAGATCTTTTGATGATATTTTCGAGTGGCTGCAAGCAAATAGATATTATGTTGATCTTAGCAAAATCAGAAGCATAGATAAAGAGTTGGAAGTCTTGCATGTGAAAATTAAGGAGATTGTGTCTGGTCATTTTTCTGATGTCTGGGATATTGAGTATAAGACTGTGAAGTATCTGAGAGGGATGTACGGTCAGCTGAATGGTAAAGGGAAAGATAAATTTCATGTTTTCTGTCGTATGACTGCTCATAGTTATGTGTGGATAAGAGAAATTAATGAGGAACAAGCTGTTGGGATGAAGACAGTAAGGTATGGAGACAAGCTACAGGTTGGATTTTTTTGATGAGGAGAATGCAAAGAGGATGGAGAAATTGAGAGAACCTGTGATTATTGAACTGTCTGATGATGATGACAGTGTTCCAACACAGGAGGAAGAATCTGTGTATATGGAGGAAGAATCTGATGCTGATCTGGGGGGTACACAAGGTGATGAGTTTCAAGAAGATTTGAATGATGAAGCCCCTGATCAGTCTGATGAAGAAAGGAATCAGGAGATTGAAGTATCTGATGAGGATCTGCCGGCTCAGGGTGATGATTCAGAAGAAGAACCAGCTGAAAGAGCAGACTGTGTTCCAACACAGGATACCCCTGATCTGACATACTCCAGTGACGAGGTCTTGGATGAATTTTTCCAGAAGGCAAAAGGAAAAAGGAAGGCTAGCTCTGCCATGAATACTGAGGCAGCAAAAAGAAGTAAGAAGAGATAGGATAGCAAGCCAAGGAAGGCTCTGCCACCCCCATCTGTCACTCAGACTTTTTCTGCAGTTTATTTTGACAAGAAGGGAGCTGAGATGGAAGATTTCTTCTCTGAGAAGAAGTTTATTGCTGAGAGACCCTTGGACTTGAAGGCTTATCAGGAGAGTGGGTTCACAACTTTCCTAAAGGCAATGGGGATGATGAAGGCGGCCACAATTCAAAGGCAATTCAATCGACAGGTGGTTCTCGAGGTATATGCTAATCTCATGCCTGAGAATCTAGATATTACTTCTCCGTGGTTCGGTAGAGTATATGTTCGGGGAAAGATTGTAGAACTGTCTGCTGCTAGAATCAATATGTTATTTGGGCTGAAAATTCCAGAGATAGGGGGAGTGTTTCCGGACGATTTGGAGATGACTGATGATGAAATTTTGGATGTGATTTCTGGAGAATATGAGAAGAAGTGGCCGGCAGTAGGATACTCGCAAGCATCATGCTTGACCTCCAGATTCTTCGGGCTGTATCAGATAGTTGTTCACTGCTGGTTACCATCTAGCAATACTACTACATTGACCAGGGAAATGGCCAAACTGCTCTATTGTGTTGGAACACAGCAGGAAATAAATCTAGGGTTATTAATTCAGCAACATCTGGTTCGACAAGCCACAGCTCCTAAGGTGAATGATGCTGTAATATACCATGTCTGATCTCAGCGTTAGCCAAAAGCGCAAAGGTGAAGGGGGAGGCCTCTGATGTGATCATTGATACGGAGTTCTTGCAGCCTAACAAGAAGACATTCGGACTCCGTCATGTGCATGATCTTCCATGGACAGCTTCTGGGTCAACCTCCTCATCAGCAACAGCAGATAAGAAGACTCGGTTGATGGCTATTAATGCTAGACTTGGAGCTGTAGGGATTCAGATTGCTTCGTTACAAGCAGAGCAAGCACGGTTGGAGGAAGAGAAGTCAAATCTGGAAGGTTGATTAATTCAGGGGGAGTTTAAAAGATTGAATTTCGTTTTTCATCATTTTGTGTTGAAGTCCCTTTGGCCTATGTGTGGTCCCATAATGAGTAATTTCGGATATTTGGTTTCAATTTGGTTGTAATTTCTGGAATTCTGGATTTTGATTTTCGACTTTCATTATGTGAATTCTGGTATTCTGCGCTCACTGTATGACTTTGATTCTGTGCTGCAAGTCCAAAATATTATGGGTCCACAAAAATGCCAAAGGGGGAGATTGTAAAGTCAAGGAATTATTTAATTGGCAATTTTGTGTTAAGTATTTGTGAATTGATATACAGACCATGTTGGAACATGGTGCTGGAGCAGAACTGGAGCAGGTTTTACGCCAAAGGTTTTAACGGAATTCAAGCCGATATATTGAAGTATTTTGGAATTTATGGTAATTGTATATTTGGCTATATATCAGGCGTGTGAAGCATATTTGGTTTATAGAAAAATCCCTACTTATATGGAGAAGATTTATTCGAATATATGGGAGAGTTTGAGATAAGGTAAATCCCTTTATTTATGGGATTTGGATATGCTTCAACAATCAGATTTGGAATAGGAATATTATGGAGATAATCAAGAATATTCAGATCTGATTCGTGGATATAAATATGGGACAAACACGGCTACATAAGACACGATTTTACAGAGCAAAATCTGCACCCAGATTTGAGATCTTACGAAACTTGCAAGAGCCAATATACTGTGTTCCAACACTGTCCTGCCGCACTAAGTTCAGAATCGTACACCTTAATTCCTCGGGAGGAGGAGATCTTCCGTCGAAGGAGTTCGAGGTCAGAGGGAGTCTGATCAAGGCAGATCGGTAGCTAGGGGAGCTAGCAGAGTCCACACGTCATAGTTAGTAAAGATAAGTATTTTGTAAACTGTACTCTGTACTGTATCTTTCTAATTAGTGGATTCATTCTGAACTGCGCCAGGCCCCGCAGATGTAGGTGGTTTACACCGAACTGCGTAACCAAGTTGTGTGTCTTTTACGTTTTACGTTATTTTACACTTGGTTAAACTAAGCATGTTGGAACACACTAGTAAGTACTAGAAAAAGTGGTAAAACCAAATTTCAATTTGGATTTGAAGAATTAAAGATATTCACTTCCCATATTGATAAAGATTGTATTATCTCCTTCCATTTAAAATTCCTTAATTATAGGAATTAGTTATTTAGAATTAGAATAGATATTATCTTATTTCCTTATTTCTTCCATAAGAAGAAAAGTAATTAGAAGTTGATTTGGATTTGGTTTTGGTTTGGTGTATATAAATATATATATACACGGCTGGAACAGAGGAGGAGGCATTAGATTAGTTACATTAGTTTAGGTTTTAGTTTCAGTTAATATTTTATTAGCTATTTTAGGTCTGAAGAACATGGAGGAACGGTATGCTTCTGGTTCGAATTATACACATCACGAGAGCATTCCTGTCACATTAATTCCTAGTTTGATTTATGTAGTTCGTTATTACTTTATTAGATTAGTTATGTTTATTCATATTCTTTATTTGTTTAGTTTAATTATCATGAGTAGCTAATTTATATATCGGCATGGAATAACAAACATTAGTTTATGAATCGTGAGGCCTAATTGTTTTATAATTGATTCTTATGTGTTCTTGGGTTATTTTATTCTTGATAGATTTAAGCCTGATCAACTTGAATATTATTGGGATAATGCTATCTAATTCTACCAATACGTAATCGTTGGAAAGGGTTAGTAAGTAGCGAGTTCTTGTGAAAAACAGCTAACTAGCTAAGACTGTAATAGCAAGATGGGGAACAATTAAGTGTGCGTTACTACTTGCGAATACTTGGGTAATTGCTTTGTCGGGTTCTTTTCATTCTTAATGCTATCGAGGTGTGTATCTGGTTCAGCGAATACTTTCCGGGGGCATCTTGGTAAGAGAAACAATTAATTAATTATTATTGGTTAATTGTCGATAAAGTACGAAAGAATTGGGGAGGTTAAGCGTACCTACTTTCCTATAACTGATAGATGCATATGAATTGATTTATCTTTGCGCCTATGATCGATGTTTAACTAATGTGAGTAATTCCGAGCCGATTACCTTATTCATATATTTTATAGACAATTATATATTTTAGTTTGCATTATTATTTCATATTTTATAGTTGCATTATTAGTTGTTAAATAAATCTGAAAATTAAGGCGTGGTGGCTACACAAAAAATGTTCTATATTAGTAGGTATTTTATTATAGATTTTGCTCCGTTCCTCGTGGGATCGACTCTGCTTGCTACTGTACTAATTTCATCATTAGAGTTTGCAGATTATTTTTGGTGAGTGAAACGACGTTCACCAAATTGGCGTCGTTGCCGGGGAGCGGTAGTTAATTTCTATTTATTTTGCTACAAATTTTTGTTCTGTAGTTATTGGTATATGACCAGGTCCCGGGAGCAGGAATTGATATTTGATTCTGAAGTTGAAAAGATAGCTAGGAAGAATTACAAACTCTCCAGGGAGAGAAAGCTGAAAGCTGCCGCAGACCCTCTGTTTGGCCAAACAGAGGCTGTTTCCGAGACAGAATCTGAATATGAGATTGAACTCGTTCCCGATACTGTAATGGGGGACAGAGGAGAGGCGGATCCCAATGCTAACAATCCGTACATGTGGGAATTAACGGGGCATAGTGAAGAAGACCCTCCCACACCAATTTCTTTGCCAGGTGCTGCGACCCCTGTGGAGATAAAGCTTGCACTGCTGAATGTTCTTCCGAAGTTCTATGGGAATAGTAATGAAGACCCTTACAATTTCTTGAACGAGTTCATCAAGATTTGTAAGGTTCAGAAAAGACCAGCTGGTGTCACAGAAGATCAGTTCAAGTTAGTGGCTTTTCCGTTCAGCATGTCAGGAGCAGCGAACCAGTGGTTTTCAAGCTTGGCTCCTAACTCCGTCACTTCATGTAATGCTCTCAAGAGGCTATTTTTGGACTATTTCTTCCCAGCCACTAAAACGGATGCCCTGAGGAAAGAAATTTCGAGCATCAAGCAGGAGTATGATGAGCCGCTGAGTACATTTTGGCTGAGGTTCAGACGATTGGTAGATCATTGCCCTAACCATCGATACACCGAGGGGAAACTGCTACAGTATTTCTACCAAGGATCCACATCTGCGAACAAGGATTTGCTGAATACCGCAAGCAATGGTGGATTTTCAGAAATCAGAGTAAATGAAGCAAAGGAGATAGTGAAGAAGTTGATCAATTCCAAGAAGGAGTATGACACTGATGAGATCCGAATCCTGAAAAGAGTGGCATAAACAGAGCCCTCAAGCCAAGATGATTTTAAGGAGAGGATGGACAGGATGGAGAGGGTACTATCCAAGTTGGTGGATAAGGTCACCGTTGCTAGCACCTCAGTTGGTCCTCAAGAAAAACCTTGTGACATCTGCTGCAGTCCAAGCCACATCACTTTACAATGCCCTTTTGCAATGGATGAACAAGTTAATGCCATGGGGAATTGGAATGAAAGGCAGCCAAGGAGAGACCCGTACTCAGCTACCTATAATCCGGGATGGAGAGATCATCCCAACTTTTGATGGTGAGATCCGGGAAACCTAGTACAACAACCATATGTTCCACCCCATCGAGCTCCTCCCCCTCCATATGCTCAGAATCCACCACCTCCTCAAGGGAAGTCTATGGATGAAAAGCTAGACATGATGATGGGCATGCTTCAAAACCAGATCCAAAATTCGAAAAAGACTGAGGCCACCTTGGAGGAGCACACACGTCAAATTTCACAGCTGTCAAACTCGATGAATGAGCTCCGAATGAAGCAACCTGGATTGCCATCTCAAGTGCAACTCAACCCCAGAGAGACGGCCAATCAGATCAGGTTAAGAAGTGGAAAGGAGCTTGAGCCACTACCTCCTAAGACCGCAGCAAAAGGAGCTAAGAAGCGGCCGGAGCAGTCTGTCACAGACCCCGATTTGGCCAAACAGGGGCTGACGACAGAAACAGAAAGTGAGGTACAAGGGCATTTTGATCAAACCAAGGAGTCAAATCCAAGGTTGGGTCAGAATGATCCTCCAATTAAAATTCTTCCTCCTTTTCCTCGTAGTTTAGCTAGAAAGAAAGATGATTCTGTTGATTTCCTATCTATCTTTGGAAAAATGGAGATTAAGATACCTTTCTTGCAGGCTATAAGGCTTCCACCTGTGAGCAAGTTTTTGAAAGATTTTATTGCAGGGAAACCTAAAGACTCAAGAAAGGTCATAATGAGTGAATCAGTGTCAGCTGTGATCCAAAAGAAAATGCCTCAAAAGTGCAAGGACCCAGGTATGTTTTCCTTACCTTGTTATATAGGAGATAAGAAGATCAATGCTGCCATGTGTGATTTAGGAGCTTCAATTAATGTCATGCCATTATCTGTGTATCAAACTTTGAATGGAGCTGAAATGGTAGACACTAGAGTGCTAATTCAATTGGCAGATAAATCTTGTGTATGTCCTGAAGGGTTGTTGGAAAATGTGCTTGTGCGAGCCAATAACTTTGTGTACCCAGCTGATTTTTATGTGGTAAAAATGAATCATACCAATGATAAGGGAACACAAGGGGTATTGTTGGGTCGTCCATTCTTGAAAACTGCAAACACTATTATTAATGTTGGGAATGGAACTATTTCACTTGATTATTTTGGCGATAAGTACACACTCAATATTGATAAACCCATGCAGAAATCTATAGATGCTGAGAATGTAAGTGCAATTTATCATACTGACCCATTTGTCCAAGATTCTCTTGAGACTAAAGTTTTGCAGGACAAGTTGGGAATTCAAATGCCTACAAGTCCAGAAGAGGAAACTGTTCAAGTTTCAAGTGATTATCAAGAAGATGTTGATACTCTTCCAGTGAGTATGGAGTCGCTCAAGTGTGAGGAAGAAACAAAGTTCCAACTCCAAGAATTGAGAGATCTAAGATTGAAAGGGTTTGATCAAGCTATGCGGTACAAGGAGCGCAATAAGTTGTGGCATGACAGAGATTTGAAGCCTAAGAAATTTGTGGTTGGGCAGATAGTTCTTATATCTGAGTCAAACTTTCGACATATATCATGGAAATTCAAGTCTAAATGGACTAGACCATTCGAAGTGGCTTATGTTTGGCCTGATGTGATGGTAGAGATTATAAGCATGGACGCAAAAAAGGCATTCCTCGTCGATGGTCATCGCCTTATGCCATACTATGATACTTCTCAGGTGGCATTAATGGAAGAAATTCCATCGTGTCCAACAAATATTCATTAAAGGCATCCAAAAGTCTAGCCAAAGACTATAAACAAAAGCGCTAGTTGGGAGGCAACCCAATTTTCTTAGTTTTTCTTTCTTTCTTTCTTCTTTTAAGTTTTTATTTATTTTTAGGAATTTCAATTTCTCATCTGATCTCAATTCTTGATCTACAGATTTGAAGCACTTGAATTTGCACCATAGAGAATTCACACATTTGGAAGGCTGGACTCGCAGGGTTCCATTTGGCCAAACGGGGGGGCATGTGGCAGACTCTGACTATGATAAAACGCTTTCCTCTTGATTGGGAATTTCTCCGAAACCCACCACTATAAGTTCCCTCCTTCCTTTGTCATTTTTTTATGATGTTGACTATGTGTTAAACCTTTTCTCATAAGAGCTTTGCATTATTTGCTTGAGGGCAAGCAAAGTTTAAGTGTGAGGAGGTTTCTTGTGTGTTTTGTTTTGTATTTTTGGAAAAAAATAAAATAAAAATATATTTTATTTTAGTTTTTTTTTACAGTCAAACATGTGTTTTTTTTTGTGTTGTTTAAGTCGATAATTTGACATGATGAAATTCTAGTGGCTCTTGATAAAAGTACCCTGCCGGTTGTAAATTTCATTGTAACAAACTTGGTAAATCTAATATGCCTTGAAGTTATTGAATGAGATTTTCTATGATTTGTGAAATTTGATTGATATGATTTTTGGGATGACGAAAAAGGATGAGTTTAATTGAATATTTTAGCCTACTAAAGTGAGGTTTGAGCTAGAGTAGAGCACTCTCTACATCAATCTTTGTTCTGAGAGACCACATTGTTATAATTGGAGTTGTTATGTGTGAAAGTGATGGAAGGCACTAGGATGAACCACACAGCTTAAATTGTCTAACAATTACATTAACCCCTAGTGAAACACTTTGCAGCTTTGACTATGTTCTTTGATATGAGTTACTATATATTTAGCCAAAGCCTTGTTTTATCCTTTCTCTTGGTCCTATTATGCATGTTCTTGGAGTTAATGTTGATGAATTCATCCATTGTGTTCTCTTGAGTTGATGACATTACTGAGTATGTGTCCAGTTGGCCCAGACTGAACGGTTTCGAAAGTTGAAGGCTGAATTTTATTATGAATAGTGACACTGGGGTTCCGTTTGGCCAAACTGGAGGGGTGTAACTGTGAAAAAAATAGAAAAAATCATATTTTTATGTTGCGATTTTCCTCTAAAAAAAGTACCAGTTTTGGACTGTATTGAAGAATAATGGTGCTGAAAAAAAAGAGAAGAAAAAAAAGAAAAAAAAGAAGAAAAAGAAAAGAAAAAAAAAGAAGAAAAAAAATAAATAGCACCTACTTTGATGTGATCTTACTTGGCTTTCTCATAATAGCCATGAGATGAAGATTGTTGGTGAATGTCTACTATACATGGATGATGGTTGAAGGAAAAAAAAACATACATAATATTTTGATCGATACTGTTTGAGCTTAGAACCCTTAGGATCTCACCAATCTGAATGGTCCCTAGCCTCGTTACAACCCTTGAGAAAGACCTTCCTAATTTGAATATTAACTTCTCGATATTATAACTTGTGAATTATTTGAGTGAATGTCTTTCATATATTGAGAGTGATTGAGTGAAACTGTGAGAAAATATTCATTGCTTGTCCGATTTTGACTGAATTGATGATTAGATTTCCTGATCTTGAACATTTTCATTCCAATTACTTTAAGGGTTGATGATTTCCAGGTGCGTTAACGTGATCCTTTACTCCTTGGCAGGGGAAAATTTATCGTTATAAGAGTAGAAGCTAGAGTTTTTAAATGTTGAATTTTTATCTGTTTAGTTGTGTGATTTGTGTTTCTATCTTAACTTTTCTTTTTAGGGTCATTTTAGATAGAGTCATATGAGGGAATGAGAATTTATGAACGTTGTGGATTGTTGATTACTCTTATATTCTTCACTTCAAACTTGAGGGCAAGCATGATTCAAGTGTGAGGATATTTGATGTGTGTTATATTGTGTTCATATTTTGTGGGATTATTATGATTTTATTGAGATATAATTTGCACTTTAAGGTGTTTTTGGTGCAGGAATTCATTGATTGCGGAGAATTGAGAGGGAGCTATACATTGTACTCTTTTTCCCTTAACCAACAGTTTTTTTCCACTAGGTTTTCCAGGTTAAGGTTTTTAATGAGGCGATGTGCTCCAATGGAAAATGTTCTTATTTTATAAGACATTTTTCCAGGGATGAAGGAAGAGAGGAAAAAGAATAATTGCTGAAGTTATGGGGTGAAAAGTGAATTATTGAAGAGATTTGGATTTGAAGAATTAAATATATTCACTTCCCATATTGATAAAGATTGTATTATCTCCTTCCATTTAAAATTCCTTAATTATAGGAATTAGTTATTTAGAATTAGAATAGATATTATCTTATTTCCTTATTTCTTCCATAAGAAGAAAAATAATTAGAAGTTGATTTGGATTCGGTTTTGGTTTGGTGTATATAAATATATATACACGGCTGGAACAGAGGAGGAGGCATTAGATTAGTTACATTAGTTTAGGTTTTAGTTTCAGTTAATATTTTATTAGCTATTTTAGGTCTGAAGAACATGGAGGAACGGTATGCTTCTGGTTCGAATTATATACATCACGAGAGCATTCCGGTCACATTAATTCCTAGTTTGATTTATGTAGTTCGTTATTACTTTATTAGATTAGTTATGTTTATTCATATTCTTTATTTGTTTAGTTTAATTATCATGAGTAGCTAATTTATATATCGGCATGGAATAACAAACATTAGTTTATGAATCGTGAGGCCTAATTGTTTTATAATTGATTCTTATGTGTTCTTGATTGTTTTTGGTTAAATTTATTTCTGATGTGTTTAAGCCTGATCAACTTGAATATTATTGGGATAATGCTATCTAATTCTACCAATACGTAATCGTTGGAAAGGGTTAGTAAGTAGCGAGTTCTTGTGAAAAACAGCTAACTAGCTAAGACTGTAATAGCAAGATGGGGAACAATTAAGTGTGCGTTACTACTTGCGAATACTTGGGTAATTGCTATGTCGGGTTCTTTTCATTCTTAGTGCTATCGAGGTGTGTATCTGGTTCAGCGAATACTTTCCGGGGGCATCTTGGTAAGAGAAACAATTAATTAATTATAATTTGTTAATTGTCGATAAAGTACGAAAGAATTGGTGAGGTTAAGCATACCTACTTTCCTATAACTGATAGATGCATATGAATTGATTTATCTTTGCGCCTATGATCGATGTTTAACTAATGTGAGTTATTCCGAGCCGATTACCTTATTCATATATTTTATAGACAATTATATATTTTAGTTTGCATTATTATTTCATATTTTATAGTTGCATTATTAGTTGTTAAATAAATCTGAAAATTAAGGCGTGGTGGCTACACCAAAAGTGTTCTATATTAGTAGGTATTTTATTATAGATTTTGCTCCGTTCCTCGTGGGATCGACTCTGCTTGCTACTGTACTAATTTCATCATTAGAGTTTGCAGATTATTTTGGTGAGTGAAACAACGTTCACCAGTCACAAGGAGTAAGCAATCAATTTTTTGGGTTATAACACGAAGTGAAGAGAAACTTGATGAGGCTGTTGCTGAAGCTGATTGTGTTTATTCCATGGGGATGAAAAGGTTGTTGAATGCTGAGGAGGAGGCACCGAGTCCAGTGGAAGTGCAGGAAATTTTGGAGGATTACAAACAGCTAACTAGTTACGAGCTTCCAAGTGAGTTTCCTCCTCCAGGAAATCAGTGGCTGACATTAAGTACTGTGAGGATGGGGTTCTATATCCTGATAAGAACTCCGGGTTGAGTTCTTTGGAGGTGGAGGAGATTGATGCAGGGAGAATGACCGCAAATGTCTGATATGGGTTTGAGCATCGGAATCAGGCTATTTCAGAGGCGTTGGAACCGTCTCGACAAGCACTACTAGATATGCACCGCTCCATTTTCCTATTTGAGGTCGTTGAAGGCCTCAAAACAGCAATTTACCGTTTTTTAGTGTTTTATGATTTTCGTTTAATTTTGGAATTTATTAATTTCTAATTTCTTGTTTTCCCATTTTTCTTCTGAATTAAGTATTTAAGGACCTCTTGTATTTTCGGAGATTTCAAATTTCATAATAATTTTTTCCGAGAAATTTTTTCTCTTTGGTGGATTCCAGAACCAAAACTTGGGGTTGGTGCTAGCAGCCCTTGATTGTTCTTTATGATTCGTGCTTGCGAATCTTTTCGATTATTCCGACTGCATCATTATGAATCTATGATTTCCAAAATATAAAAGTTTCAAGAACAATTAATGGTACTCCTATAGCTAAGTCTTCAAGAACATAGTTTTCTTATTTCTTTTAAAATTTCTGTTTAAAAGCGTCACTTCTTGAAAGATACCAAAACGTTTTAGTACACAGTAAGAAATCACGGGTGCTTAGGTAAAGAGATGTTTCTGCCATACTTAAACAAACAACTTGGTTTCAAAATGCTCCAATTGCTGATTAAAGTTAGCTCAATATTCAATTTTTTTTGTCCAAAATGATGATTGGGGGTTTCAGTTCATCAAACTAGTTAGGTTACACCGCACGTTGTGTGGTGAGCTTGATAACAAATTATACAAATTCTGTACGAATGTTAAAAAAGCTGTAATTTAAGCTATAAATGTACCAATTATACATGTAAATGAAACGTGGAGATGGCGAGAAGTGAAGATTCAGGTGGAGAGGGTTCAAGTGGAGGGGTTCGAGAGATACAGATTCGAGATGTGAAGGTTCCAGTGGAAGTTCGAGGGTGAAGTTCGAGATCCGTAACTCTCCAAGCGGTAACTCTCCAAGCGGTAACTCTCAAACCATTACCTCTCGAACCCTCCACTCGAACACTCACCTCTCGAATCTCCACTGAAACCCTCACCTCTCGAACCTCCAATGGAACCTTCACATCTCGAATCTCTACCTCTCGAACCTCTCCAATTGAACCCTCTCAACCCCCCCCCCCACTCGAACTCTCACCTCTCGAATCTCCACTGGAACCTTCACCTCTCGCACTTCCAATGGAACTCTCAAATCTCAAATCCTTACCTCTCCAATCCATCCAATGGAACCCTCTCAACCTGAACCTTCACCTCTCGAATGGCCCAATTGTTTAAACATTTTTTGGGTGGTTCAATTTTTTCAATCCCACCAAACTTCAATCAATATTACGGTTTTTTATTCTGATTAGAATATTTTGTTTAGATTATGATAATCAATTTATATATTAAATTAAAATACCGTCACTCGTTAATCTTTTGATCCACCTGTCTCACCTGCGAGTGATGGATAATGGATGACGAACTACATGAATAATGAGTGAATGGGTGGAGGAAAATAAGTAGATCGCAATATCACGACCTGCATTTTACTTGATTACGCCCTGTATTATAACTATTTAGTATATAATATGTATTTGAAATTTAATTTAAATAATTAAAATATGTTTAAATTAATATTAAATAAAATTTATTATTTACCACCTTCGCCGCCGGCAGCCGAGCACCGTCGCCGCTGATCGCCATCCGCTAAGCACTGCCGCCTGCCGTTAAGCGCCGTGCACCACCGCCGCCATGCACCACCGCCACCGGCCGCCAAGTACCATCGCCACCGGCCGTCGAGCACTGCCGTCGTGCACCACCTCCGCTGTGCACCACCACTATCGTGCACCACCGCCACAGACCACGAAGCACCGCCGCCATGCACCACCACCGCCACCGAGCACCACTGCAGCCGCCGCCGCAGCCGTGCACCAAACCTGTGCACCACCGCTGCCGTACACCACCTCCGTCGGCCGCTCATTTTTTTTCTCTTCTGCTCTCGCTCTCCTCTCCCTGCTTCTCCGTCCCTTGTTTCATCTTCTCTGGCGAAACTTCGTCTTCTCCAACGACAAGTGGCAACTGCCCGTTCTCTTTTCCTCGCCCCGTCCCTGTTCTCCTCTCCCAGTTCTCTTTTCCCTGCTCTCCTTCTCTGGTCCGGCTTCTCCTTCGCCCGGTTCTCCTCACCTGGTTCTCCTGCCCCGGGTCTCCGTCGCCCAGTTCTCTTTTGCCCGGTTCTCCTTCACCCCGGTTCTCTTCACCTCTCCGGTTCTCGTTCTCATTTCCCTACCCCCATTCTCACCGGAGAAGACGACGGAGAAGGCTGGGGACGGATGGTTAAGGACGGTGGAGAAGACGGACGATGGTTGGGGACGGATGGTTGGGGATGGTGGCGGAGAAGACGAACGATGGAGAAGATGGAGAAGAGCGGCGACAGAAAAGGTTGGTGGTGCCGGTGCCGGTGCCGGCGCCTGCGAAACCATTGTTTTTTATTTTCTATTTTTGTATTTTTGGAAAATTAAAATTTATATTATACACGTATATACGTATTAGGGCATAACCCAGTAAAATACAGGGTGTGATTTAGCAACACCCAAAAATAAAATGAATGATGGATGTGACATGTGCTTCACTCGAAATAGACGATTCTTAAATATGTTCTAGTAAATCAAAATGCATGAAAAAACATCAATTTTAAAACAACAAACACATTGCATATAGGTGGGAGAATACATCCATGTAAATAACAGCTCACAAATACAATAACACACACAAATTTATAGTGAGATCCTTTTACAAAATTCGTTTTCTTAACTTAGATAGAAGACAAAGCCTTGTGTGAGACGGCGTCGCAGTGAGATCGGGGATTAAAATTGTTAAGAATGTAGTATGGGGTTTCAAATTTAATTTTTAAAAGTTGAGGGGTTGAATATGTAATTTCATTAATTTACATTTAAGTTCAAATATAAATATCACTATTTTCTCTTCTTCTCCCATTTTTTCTCACGCATTCTCTCTCCTCCCTCTCTTCTCCGACGCAAAACCCCCTCCTTGTTCTTTTTCTTCTCAATTTCTCTTTCATTTTTCTTCAATTCAACTGCTCATTTTCTCCATTTTCTTCCATGTTTCTTGCACAGTGAAGAACACAGTGACTCAAGGAAGATTCGCTTCATTCTCCGGCAAATTTCTGATATAGGTTTGGTTTTCGACAGCCGAACACAATACAAGCTTCGTTTTGTGTTTATCTTCGAAGGTAATGTCTTTGCTCAGAGCTTTTATGCATATTTTGTTGTTTTTTTTTTCAATTTTCTTTTTGGTTCATGTGATTTTCTAGGGTTTATGTTGTTCACTTTGTTAATATTTGGGGATTTCTCTATTTTTTGTGTTTTGTGAGTTGTTCTTACAGATTTGTGCTAATATTTGTGTTCGTGCTGCTGTTTGTTAGATGTCCAAAGAGATTTGCATCATTGCTGCTACAATCGAGAAGGAATGAGGATTTGTGAGTTTTCTTAATTTTTGATTGTGATGTTTTAGGTATAGGTATTGATGTTTCCCGTTTTCAGTTTAATGTTTCAGGTTTTAGGCTTCAAGTACTGTTATCAGTGTCGTTGTTATGTTTTAATTTCAGCGCTTGATACTTGTGGTGTTTTCATGCTTAACTGTGCAATTGATGTTCAGTTTTGATTGTGTGTGATATCTTAGGGTTTTGCTACGATTTGTGCTAATTTTTGTGTTGTTGCTGATTTTTAGATGTATAAGAATGCTTGCCCATTGTTGCTGCAATTGAGAAGGAAAGAGGATCTGTAAATTTTGTTATTTTGCAGATGTGATGTTTTAGATAACGTTGTTGATGTTCCAGGTTTTATGTTTGATCTTTCATGTTTAGGTTTTAAGTACTGTTATTTGTGCTGTTGTGATGATTTAATTATAGTATTTGATGCTTGTAGTGTTTTAAATGTGCAATCGATGTTCAATTTTATTTCTTTGATTGTGTGTGTGATATCTTAGGGTTTTGTTATGATTTTTGCTAATTTTGTGTTGTTGTTGTTTCTTAGATGTGTAAGAATGCATGCCCACTGTTGCTGCGATTGAGAAGGAAAGAGGATCTGTAAATTTTGTTATTTTGCAGATGTGATATTTTAAATACTATTGTTGATGTTTCAAGTTTTGTGTTAGATATTTCATGGTCAGGTTTTAAGTAATGTTATCTGTGTTGGTGTGATTATTTAAATTCAGTATTTGATGCTTGTAGTGTTTTAATTGTGCAATTGATGTTCAGTTTTGTTGTTTTAATTGTGCGTGTGTGTGTGATATCTTAGGATTTTGTTGCTATTTGTGCTAATTTTTGTGTTGCTATTTTTGTTTCTTAGATGTAAGAATATTTGCCCACAGTTGTTGCATTCGAGAATGAAGTAAGAGCTGTAAGTTTTTTTTAGCTGTGATGTTTTAGCTACTGTTGTTGATATTTCAGGTTCTATCTTTGAGCTTTCATGTTTAAGCTCTAAGTATTGCTATGTGTGTTGGTGTAATATTTTTAGTTTCAGTGTTTGATGCTTGTGGTGTTTTCATATTTAGGTATGCAACTGATTTTCAGTTTTGTTCTTTTGATATTTTAGTGTTCACTGTTTGATGTTTTTAAATTTTGAGATTGATGTTTTAAATATTGTATTTTATTTTTCTCAATGTAGTTTTCAGAGATGTTATCTGTGCTAAGTGATGTTTTAATTACAGATATTGATGTTTTAATTACTGTATGTGATGTTTTATATAATTTAATGAATACTTTCCAAGACAGCTCTATGATATCATTGATGAGATATTAAAAAAAGGCTATGAGGAATCATGCTCCCGAAGGTGTTCCCTTGAGCAGAGGATCGGAAATTGACCTTTGATCATTGCGTTGGAGTAAAGATTCATCCTCTTCGAAATCAGCAGGAGAGAAAGCAAATATGCGAATAAGCGAGCAACGAAGGAAAACACGTTGGGAGAAAATAGAATTTGATTGTTTAGGATGTATTTCTTGACATTGATTTTTCAGTTATGATGATTGTAAGTGTTAGTGTTGAGGCATTGGATTGTTATTGATGTTTTAGCTTGATTTGAAAATTTTCAGTTTAGGTTACCGACTTTTTAGTGTATTCAAACCCTTTTGTAATGAATGATGTTTGATGGTTTGATAATTATGTCGATTGACATTTTCACATGCTAATGTAAAACTTCAAATTAAAGTTTGCAACTTTTATATGCTAATTATATATGCATATGTAGTGCCAGTGATGATTCAGTGAATACCTTCGATTTTGAGTTGTCAATGTATGTTGTTTTATGTCTTGTTCATCTGTAATGTATGTAAAGTGGTACGTATCATTTTACATCTGTAAATTATCATGTAATAATAATAATAAGATCAGTGGATATAAGTGGAACGTCAAAATAGTTTTTTTTTTCAAATGCTACAATAGTGGAATGTATATTTTCAACTTATTTTAATAAGATGTTTTACAATGTTAGTTTGATATTTAAATTTTTTAATTTGATGTTTAGTAATTTTTACATGATGTGTACTTTTAAGATGTATATTTTCATTTTATTTTAATAAGATGTTTCACAATGTTAGTTTGATCATATGTATTTTTTAGTGTTTTGTTTGATGTTAAACTATTTCAATTTTGATCTGATCTCATTTGATGTTTTAAATATTTTATTTCATGTTTACATATTTAAATTTGATGTGTAAAAACGAGGTTTAGTTATTTCGTTTGATAGTTTAGAGATTTTAGTTGCTTTTTTATGTTTTTGGTTTGATGTGGCCGTTAGATTTTTGGGCTGATAGTTAGCTCAACATCAAACCAGGCCTGATTCTTCTCATCTGAAAACCTCAAAATTGCCGGAATCTCAATGACCAAAATCCTCCTACTGGAACGGTAATGATCGAAATTGTGCCGCCGGAATCACCCACCTCCTCCTCGAACCTCCCCTTTCTCACCAGAATTTTCTTGCACCCTCTATCTAGCCCTATTTTCTCTGATTCAATCGCCAGATTTGACTTTGAATTTGACCCTCTCGATTTCAATGGCGGAAGACGTTGGTCACTACTTTCAATGGCAGAACCCAAGTGATTGAATACGACGTCGGCGATGACAAATCCTGCGATTGAAGTCCTCCGCATCCCGACGTTGACGTCAACGGTTGAACTGTGATTGAAGTTCCTCCGCTGATTGAAGGTGTGCTCGGTAAAGATGGCGCCGCTCTCTAGCAACATTCGAGCGGCGTCCAGGTGGCCGGCGAGGCAGGCGTAGTAGAGTGCAACGGAGTCCCACTGGTCCTGAGCATTGACAAAGGCAGAGAAGGAGAGGTGGCGACGTCGGCGTAGCTAACAAGGTGAAGGAGGAAGATGCATTTTTTGTTTAATTTTTATTAATTGCTGGTTGGTCCTCCATCTTTTCATGTTTTTTCTTTTGGGACCCAAATAAAAGTATTTGTAATTTGACCCCAAAATTTGATTTGCTCTTTACCTATTGTCACTCTAGTTCTTGATCTTACGGTAAGACGGTCTCGCAGAAGATAGACCCTAGATAGAAAACCAGAGCGCTAATTAGTTCGTGTATGCATTAGAACAATTCATATGTTGTGTTCTGGGGATACACTACAAATCGTATCCCAACTACTAATTGAGAATTTTTTTTATTTATTCACTATTCATTATTAGAAGAGTTAGTTCTTTCTGAATTTTAGGATATATTTTAGGGCAAATCTATTTACTAGTACCAAACTCCTAAATGCAGGTAATTTTAATGATTAATTAACTACATTATTCTTGAACATGCATTTATGAGTTTTAGACATCTAAATTGAATTTGATTCTAGAGTCGGTCACCTATGAGACCGTCTTATGGTGAGACCAGGGACTAGAGACAAAATAGGAAAAAAACAAATCAAATTTGGGGGCAAAAACACAATTAATTTAAACTCGAGGTAATAAATGAAGAACGCAAAAAACTTGGGGGAACAAATAGCAAATATAAGAAATTTACCCAAAAAATGCATCTTCCTCCTTCGATTTGGTTACTCCAATGGCGCCACCTCGTCTGCTCCGTCATTGCCGCTACGTCTGCTCCCCCATCACTGCCTCGTCTGCTCCGTCATTTCCACCGCATCTGCTCTCGCATCCACTTTCCTCCGCTCCCTTCTTTCACCAGCGCCAAACCCTAACCCCCAAATCCGATTACGCTCCCTTCTTTCACCAGCGCCAAACCCTAACCCCCAAATCCGATTACGCTCCACTCCCAGAATCCTCATCGGCAACGTGAAATACACCTTTAGTTCATCGCAATTTCTTATTCCGATGAGAGTTTCCGTCAATTTCTGGAAATTTGGTACGGTTTAAAACCAGAGATTAGCATCGTCGTCGGCGTTATTGTTGAAAAAGTCCGGTTTGACCTTTGCATCAGAGTTACAGATGTCATCAGTGGAAAATGAGTAGATTGAAGCCAACGATGGATTCCTGGCGACAATTGGGTAGGGTTGATAGGATTTCCGGCAACAATTGGTTGGGTAGGGTTCTTCCGACAATTGGTTGGATTTCCAGTGATAAAAGCATTTTTTCGGCGACAATTGGTTGGATTTTGGGCAAAATCTGACAAGTTCATTTTTCTGGGAAAAATCCGGCCAGTTCATTTTTTAGACAACGATAACATGTCATTTTTCCGGCAAAGGTGGATCACATGATTAATTTGGGCCTGATTATTTTTGCACTTGCATTGGGCCTAATTTCTAAAACATCATTTTCAAATTATAATTCATCCTATTAAATTATTAAAACATCATTTGGGCCTGATTATTTAGGCTTTGTCTTTAGTTGGCCCTAACTTTTAAAACTTCACCTTCAAATTATAATTCATCCTATTAAACTATTAAAACATCAAGGTTAAAAATTAATTCTAAGGAAAAATAAATTAAATAGATAAACATCACATAAAAATAATAAAATAATTAACATCAAATAAAAAAACTAAAAAATACACTAGAGTATAATTAAAACATCAAATAAAAAAAACTAAAAAATACACTAGATTATAATTAAAACATCAAATAAATTTGAATAGTTTAATGTTAGGTATAAATTAAAATACACATCAAACAAAAATAGTTAAACATCAAATAGATAAGTTAAAAATTAAAAAAAGAATAAAATAACATCCAATACAAAACTAAAATACACATAATGCTCAGTTCATCCCAAATTAGCCTGTGGGGACTTGATTATTATTTATTGTCATACTGAGATGTTACACAATTATGTTGTGATGGTTCAATTTTTTTATTCGATGTTTTATAAAAGTACTAATGAAGATGTTGATTTAAACAAGATATTCATATGCTCCACTGCACTTATATATTCCATTGTTGTTGCATTCAAATAACTTGTTAAACATCATTCATTACAAAAAAAGGTTCAATTGCCCTAAAAATTCGCTAACATAAAAATGGATGAAATTCAAATAAATCTATAATATCAACAAGAATCAAGTGCCTCAGCTCTAACAAATAAACCTTTACTTTTAAACTGCATTCAAACAATACACCCAAGCAATAAAATTCTATCCCCCCACAACTTATTTCCCTTCGTTGCGCGCTTGTTCACGAACTTGCCTTCTCTCTTGCTGGTTTTGAAGAGGATGACTCTTCTACTCCACCAACGCCAAGATCAAAGGCCGGCTCCAGTCCTCTGTTCAAGGGAACATCTTCAGGAGTATGATTCTTCATAGAAAGTTTTTATTATCTCAACAATGGCATTGTAAATTATACTTTTGTGAGTTTTCATGTGGAAAAAAATATCACGTACAGTAATAAAAAGTTCAATGTTTGAAATTAAAGCATCACAATAGCACACATAACATGACTGCCAACTACATTGTGAAACATCAAATGCAGTATTTAAAATATCAATATCAAAATTTTAAAACATTAATCAGTACACACTAAAATATCAAAAGAACGAAACTGAACATCAGTTGCATACTTAAATATGAAAACACCACGAGCATCAAATACTTAAATTAAAACATCACACCAACATAGATAAAAGTACTTAAAACCTAAAGCATGAAACATCACACAGAAAATCAGAAACATCAACAACAGTATGTAAAACTTCACATATGAAAAATAACAAAAATTACAGATCCTACTTCCTTCTCAATTGAAACAACAGTGGGCAAACGTTCTTAGATATTTAAGAAACAACAACAACAACACAAAAAATTGCACAAATCGTAAGAAAATCCTAAGATATCACACCCAATCAACACTGAACATCAATTACACACTTAAGCATGAAAACACCACAATCATCAAGCGCTGAAATTAAAACATCACACCAACATTGATAACAATACTTAAAGGCTAAAACATGCAACATCACACTGAAAACGAGAAACATCATTAACTATACCTAAAACATCACTGCTGAAAATTAAGAAAACATCCAAATCCTTCTTCCTTCTCGATTGCAGCAGCAGCGATGCAAATCTTCTTAGACATCTAACAAACAACAACAACAACACATATATTAGCACAAATCAAAACAAAACCCTAAGATATCGTACACACAATCAAAACAACAAAACTGAACATCAATTGCACACTTAAAACACTACAAGCATTAAATACTGAAATTAAATCATCACACCAACACAGATAACACTACTTGAACCCTAAACATGAAACTTCATACAGAAAACCTGATACATCACCAACAGTATTTAAAACATCACATATGACAAAATAACAAAATTTACAGATTCTCTTTCCTTCTCAATTGCAGCAATAATGGGCAAGCATTCTTAGACATCTAAGGAGTATGAACAACAAAAACAACAACAAAATTAGCACAAATCATAACAAAACCCAAAGATATCACACACAATCAAAACTGAACATCAATTGCACACTTAAGCATGAAAACACCACAAGTAGCAAGTGTTGAAATTAAAACATCACAACAACACTGATAACAGTACTTAAAGCCTAAAACCTGAAACATCACACTGAAAATGAGAAACATCATTAACCGTACTTAAAACATCACATCCAAAAATTCAGAAAACTTACAACTCCTTCTTCCTTTTTTGATTGTAGCAGTCGTGATGCAAATCTCCTTAGACATCCAACAAACAGCATCAGGAACACAAATATTAGCACAAATCCGTAAGAACAAATCACAAAACATAAAAAAATTGAGAAATCCCCAAATATTAACACAGTGAACAACATAAACCCTAGAAAATCACATGAACCAAAAAAAAGAAAACAAAAATTTTTAAAACAACAAAATATGCCTAAAAACTCTGAGCAAAAACATTACCTTCGAAGATAAACACAAAACGAAGATCCTATTGTGTTTGGCCACAGGAAAATTCCTTGTAAACCTTCAAAATCACGCGCAAGAAAGGAGGAAGAAAAATGGAGAGGATGTGCGGTTGAATGGAAGAAAAGAAGCTCGAATTGAAGGAATGTGAAAGAGAAATTGAGAGGAGAGAGAAGAAGGAGATTTGCGTTAGAGAGAGATTAAGGATGAAGGAGAATAGGCTGAATAGCAGAGAGGAAAGGAGAGGAGAGATAAAGTTTCAGAAAAATATGAGAGAAGAATGAGGAAATATTGATATTTATACCTGGACTTAAATGTAAATTAGTGAAATTTCACATCCAACCCCTAGACTTTTAAAATTTTAATTAGAAACTCCATTTGCAATTAAATCTCTGGTCTCGCTATGAGACGGTCTTATACAAGACTTTGTCTTGATTCTAATGATATAATTTCAGTCTCAAATAATTTTAATTCTTAAAATATTCCCCTATAATTTTGATAAACATTATTAACTACTTTTTTTCAAACATTTTTTATAATCAACACAAAAATAATTACAGAGTACAAAACTAGTTAACTAAGAGTATAGTCTATGTACATTGAGAAAAGCTAAGGAGTCGATGATCTTTGTATTTCTCCTTACTGCGGCAGATTCTCAGAAGAAGAAGACAACATCATATGCAACTTGTATATGATCATAAGAAGTAGGAATTCATTGTTACAAAGTGATTCTAACGTGAAATGATCAATCTGGAAGCGTTTTAATTTACTTAATAACGATGTTTGTATCATATTGATCAGGTGGTCGATTGTCCCTCGGTAGGACGGATAATGACATCAAGAACTATTGGAACACAACGTCGATAGTCTAAAAAGCAACGCAACAACAACAAAAAGAAAAGTGGTGAATAACAATAATGCGAAAGCCATAGACATTAATTTATACAACACAAACACGGTTATGCAGCAACAAATGACCTCACCAGTATATCAGCCATCTCTGGAAAACATGCTTTACATTAAAGGTATTCAACACCAAGACCAATCAATTGGGATTAGCTTTACCCATCCTCATTACACAACCAATTGCCTAGCAGCTATTTTGATCTTTATTCTTACCCCTGTTAGAGATGTTTATTATGGAAATAAGTGTTTTTTCCTAGTATTTGTTGCCATGCTATATTTTAAACTTTCCAAGGAAGCACTCTAAGGAATGATGTAGATTAGTTAAAAACCGATGGATACTTGTTTTGATTATATTATTAGTTGAGTTACTGCAGATACGAAGAAGAGAGGAGGACATCCCCCTGTACTGTGAGCACTGTGCTAAACTGGGATATTCACTTGGTCAATGTAAAACTGTCTCCCACAATAATGCTAAACCAATGCCTAAATGGTATGCTACTGGGCATAAATTTGCAAAAGCCCCTGCTATGTTTACTAACAATCAGCCCTCCTCCATTAAACCCAACTCAGAAATCATATCTCTTCAGCTAGCTAATACTAACCCTGCCTCTGATCCTTTGGCATATGGCATCGAGATAACAGGGGCAATTGCTCAAATTACCACATCTCAGTTACCTCAATCACCTCCCCCAGACCACCCATCAGCAACACAAGCCTTAGATAAATCCCATACAGCCCTTAGGGAACTAATAAACCTAACAGAGGTTACTATCCCTATAAATAAACCTAAAATATATGCTAAGGATGACATAGGGATTGGCTTTCACAACTTGACTCGTTTCCAGTGCTCCCCCGTTAACCCCCCACTTTCACACCAAGGAAAGATGGAAAACATATTTTCTGTTTTGCAGGATATGGAGGACTTGTCTGACGAAGGCCTAATTCTAGACTCTCTGGAATCCTTTGATGATGGGTGTGTAGCTGACTCAGATAATCACTCTCAGGCCACCCCTGTGGTAGTTTCAAGTAATCGACCAGGTAAGAATGATTGCCAAGGTAAGATTAAGACCAAAAAAAATTACCTTGTCCAATTGAATAAGATGATGCTAAGATCTGCCACTAAAAGCCATAAATCAGTTGATCAATGATGCACACTGTCAAAATTAACTTTCTGGTTTGGAATTTGAGGGGAATTGAAACTTCTATGCTTAGACTGAAACATTTGATTTTGAAAAAGAAAATTCAACTTTTATGTATTATAGAACCTATGCATGATAACTCTCAATGCCAATCCTACATGCAGAAACTGAATTTTTCTAATAACCTTCCTCTCCATAATGGTAAGATCTGGCTAATGTGGAATGACGCACTGAATGTTAATCTCATATGTCACCACGAGCAATTCCTGAATGTTAAAATCTTTCACTCTGGCTCTAATTCTCAAATGGAAATAGTTTTTATTTATGCCCTTAGGAATAGAGAAGGTAGGAAGTTATTATGGCATGACCTAGGTCTTCTACCACTAAACGAAACTGTTTTCATAGGTGATTTCAACACAATTGTCACCCCTGATGAATATAGAGGTCCTAGCTCTCCTAATCTAGGAAGTATTCAGGATTTTCATAATTGGATTAACAGCAACGGAATACAAGAGATTAATACTGTAGGGAACATTTTCACATGGACCAATGGCAGACTGAGAAACCCTACTTCTAAAAGATTGGATAGAGGTCTGTGTACACTCCAATGGAGCAATAAATTCCTAGCTTCCTCCATACAAATCCTCAATAGGCAATCCTCGGATCATTCACCCCTCTTGTTCCAAATTGCTACTCAGACTCCCTCATACCCAAAACCTTTTAGATTTCTCAACGTTTGGTTCAATAGGCCGGACTTCTTGGATTTAATCAGAACGAACTGGGTCTCTCCTATTCACCAAACAGGTATGATGGGTCTATATCTTAAGCTAATCAGAGTTAAGAAAGTAATTAAAATATGGAACAAAGAAAGCTTTGGTAATATTGACTCTAATGTAACGATGGCTGAGGATAATCTCAAAAGACATGAAGTAATCTATGATTTATCCCATTCAGAAACTGATTTTATCATTCTTAATGAAAAAAGGGCACTTCTTCTCAGAGCTTTAAAAGAGAAAGAAAAATTCTGGAAACATAAGTCAAGATTGAATTGGTTTAAATGTGGGGATAATAATACCCAATTTTTCCATAAATCTGTTCAGGAGAAGAACTGTAGATTGAATGTATCTAAAATCAAAAACTCGTCTGGCCAATGGCTGGACAATTTTTCAGATATTCAGAATGAAGCTGTCAAATATTTCTCAGACCTGCTAACGGAATCTAGGAACCCTGGGGATTCCACCTACTATCCACATTTCCTCAGCCAGATTCCTTCCATTATCACTGAGCAAGATAACGCCAGTTTATCTAGGCCTGTAACAGAAACTGAACTCAAATCTGTGGTCATGGGGCTGAATAGGAATAGTAGCCCAAGGCTTGATGGCTTCTCCGGTAAATTTTACATCAAATGCTGGGATTTCATAAAAGATTACCTACTATCTGCAATAAATGATTTTCTTCTAGGATCTAACATACCGAGAGGTATCTCTAGCACTTGGATAACTCTTATTCCTAAAAAACCTACCCCATCATCTTTTGATGATTTCAAACCTATTAGCCTTTCTAATGTTGCTAATAAAATTTTCTCTAAGGTTCTCATGGAAATACTGAAACCATATATGGACAAACTAATCTCTCAAAACCAGACTGCTTTTATGAAAAATAGAGATATTTCAGACAATATCCTATATCTCCAGGAGATGGTTAGATTCCTTGACAAAAAAAATAGGGTACCAAATTGTATGCTCAAACTGGACCTGAAAAGGGCTTTTGATAAGGTTAGCTGGGGTTTTTTGCAGAATATTTTGCATAAATTTGGTTTCTCAGGTAAATTTCTTAAGGCGGTCATGAACAACCTTTCCCAGGCTTACTTCTCTGTGCTCATTAATGGTAATCCTGTTGGTTTTTTTTAAATCATCTAGAGGTATCAAACAAGGTGATCCCCTCTCTCCTTTACTGTTCAATATCTTCACATAATCCTTCTCCAGGAGCCTTTCCTTCATCTTTCAAAATAACAGTTTGCAATATTTCTCCCTTCCCTCTACTATTCTACCAGTCACCCACTTAAGCTATGCTGATGACACCATAATTTTTATGCAAGCTTCCAAATCTGGCCTAACTAAGATTAAAGCTTTTCTGCAGATATTTGAGTTAACATCAGGACAGGAAATCAGCTATGAAAAGTCAGAGTTTTACATTAGCAAGAGAGCTACAATCACTAAGAAAAATCAGATTAGGTCTATCCTAGGAATGAAGAAAGGAATTTTCCCGTTGAAGTACCTAGGATGCCCTATTTTCAAAGGAAGAACCTTATCTAGATATTTTCATCCCTTTCTTGAAATTATGGATAAGAGATTTAAAAACTGGAAGAATAGATGGTTAAGTGCAGGAGGGAAGATGACACTCATCCAATCATGCATATACTCTCTCCCTCATCATATTTGGACTGTTTGTAAACCACCGAAGTCTATTATAAAATCCATGGAAAAAAGAATGGCTAGTTTCTTCTGGGGAGAGACTGAAGAAAGAAAAAATATGGTGTGGAAAAAGTGGAATGACATTGCTATCCCTAAAACTCATTATGGTTTGGGCTTTAGATCTATTAGGTCAATTATTGAAGCTTGCTCCCTGAAATTATGGTGGAAGAGCCAATTAGGGGTCACTATGTGGGCCAAATTACTGTGGTCCTTTCCACAGTCCCACAAGAACTCCAAAACATGGAAAAGAATCTGTGAGGTTAACCCTGTTGCAGAGAAAAATTCACTGATTATTCATGGTCAAGGAAAATGTGATTTTTGGGCTGCTAACTGGTGCCCAAATGGCCCGTTGATAAACTGTGTCCCATCCCACATCACTTCCATGTTTTCCCCCTGCTCAGTAGCCGATTTCATAAATAACAAAATGTCAATTTTACCTAAGATCGTTCCTTTCCTAGAAAATGATACTCTTCAATTTTTGCAGGATGCAGAAATTGTACATGATAGAGAGGACAGGATGATCTGGAAACCTGAAGAAACTGGTAGATTCTCTTTCAAGTCAGCTTATAAAATTCTAACATTTATACCAGGTAACTTCCAAGTTTCTAAGCTTATATGGAACACTAGGTTACCTAAGAAGATTTCCATCTTTACATGGAAATTGCTCAACTCATTCTTACCTTTTGATGATATCCTCATTAAGTGTGGTTTTAGCTTGGATTCAAAATGCCCTGTGTGCAATCATTCTGACTCTCTGGAACATTTTTTCATTAACTGCCTGCTTGCTAAATCTGTTTGGATTCAAAGTGCTCGTTTAGTGCATTTCAACCTGCAAAATGTCCACAATGTTATAGACACTTTCTTCATCTTCTGGAATTGTAGTGACCTTTCTGGGTTTCAGAAAATAATATGTCATCTGCTGCCCCCTTTGATCTGTTGGGCTTTATGGAAGGCTAGAAATGCCTACCTTTTCGAGGACAAACCCTTTTCGTTTACCCATATAAGTAAGGAAGTTATAAATACTCTGAAACTTTCCATTTCAGCCTCTTCCCGCCTCCCTGATATACACCATAACTCATACAATCAATTCCATTCTCTGATATCCTTACCCAGACCACCACCAAAGCCAACCATCTCTACAGTATACTGGGAATTTCCAGGTCCCAATACCATCAAGGTTAATGTGCATGCCTCATGGTCTACTACATCTGTTTCCATTGGACTAATTGCTCGTGATAACTAGGGTTTCCTACTCCTAATCAAGTCAGAGTCCATATCAGCCATTCCCCACTGGAAGCTGAAATAAAGGCGGTCCTTCTGGCTTGTGAAATCTGTATTCCTAGATATCCAAACTTAATTATCGAATCTGATTCTCTACAGGTAGTTCATATGATCAATGACCCATCATGCTCCAAATGGACTGTATATCCATTGGTTTTTCCAAGTTCACACACTACTATCCTAGGTTTCTCTTAAGCACATATACAGAGAAGGTAATGCAATGGCAGATGCTATTGTTAAACACCACTCAACCTCCCGGATGGACTCTTCACTAAATTTGAACAACGTTCCGGCACATATTAAAGGGCTAATTTATATGGATAGCATTCATACACCGTATGTTAGAATCCATATGCAAGCCTCTAAAAATGATTGATACTGCTGATTCCTCTTTCCTGTTTGTCGCAGGTGTGCTCGAGGGAACATTCGTGTGCTCGAAGGGTGCTTGAGGGGACAACAGTGTGCTTGAGGGGACAACAGTGTGCTCGAGGGGACATCCGACTGCTCGAAGGGATTTCTGACTGGTCGAGAAAACTTTTGTGTGCTCGAGGGGGCATCCGTGTGCTCGAGGGGGCACCCGTGTGCTCGAGGGGAATCTCATGTGCTCGAGGGGATAGTGGTGTGCTCGAGGGGACTTTTTTCTCCTTGAGAGGTCACCCGTCTGCTCGAGTGGACAATTATATGCACGTGGGGACAAATATATGCACGAGGGAACAAATATATGCACGAGGGGACAATTATGTGCTCGAGGGGACATCCTGTGCTCGTGGGGATTTTTGTGTGCACGAGAGGACTACCGACTGTTAGAAGGGACTTTCGTGTGCTCGATGAGACACTCATATGCTCGAGGGGACTCCTGAATGCTCGAGGGGACTCCCGACTGTTCGGACAACATCCGTGTGCTCGAGGGGACTATGGTGTGCTAGAAGGGACTTTCGACTACACGAAGGGACTTTCATGTGTTCGAGGGGACTTTCGTATCCACGAGGAGACTCCAGACTGCTCGACGGGACATTCGTGTGCTCAACAGGACATCCGAGTGCTCGAGGGGACTTTCAACTGCTCAAAGGGACTTCCGATTGCTCGAATGGACTTTCAACTCTCGACGGGACATTCGTGTGCTCGAGAGGACATCCGTGTGCTCGAGGGGGCATTCGTGTGCTGGAAGGAAATTTTGACTGCTCGACGGGTCGTTCATATACCGAAGGGACATCCGTGTGCTCGAGAGGACATCTGTGTACTCGAGGGGACATTCTTGTGCTCAAGAGGACATCCGTGTACTTGAGGGGACTTTCAACTGCTCGAAGGGACATTCGTGTACTCGAATGGACTTCCGACTACTCGATGGGACATTCGTGTGCTCGAGAGGACATTCGTGTACTCGAGGGGGCATTAGTGTGCTGGAGGGAAGTCTCGACTGCTCGAATGGGCCGTTCGTACACTCGATGGGACATTCGTGTACTTCAGGGGACTTTCAACTGCTCAAAGTGACATTCGTGTGCTCGAATGGACTACCGACTGCTAGATGAGATATTTGAGTTCTCGAGAGGACATCCATGTGCTCGAGGGGACATCCTCGTGTACTTAACTAGTCTTCCAACTGCGCAACGGGATTTCCGTGTGCTCGATGGGACATGTGCTAGAGGGAATGCTCGAGAGACTCCCGACTGCTCAAAGACTGACTAACTTAATCCTCCATCCGTTTTACTTACTGACTTCCTGAATGGTAGTTGCTTGGCCAAAGTAATGAATTAACACTGGGTGTGGAGGTTCGTTACTTTGGAATCGGAACTTCTTTTCCCCTAGTTCTTGCATATATATAGACACATAGATAATATTTTCTGACCATTCTTTTGGAGGCAATGATGTTGCCTTTTGTACAAACTACTATGATGACTCTGGCTCGCTTTTTAATGGTTTGGGGTACCAATATATCAACCCCCACCTTCGGGTGTTTTCACTTAAAAAAAGAAGAATAGAGGAGCAGTAAGGGGCAATAAATATTAGGGGATATATAGAATAAGAATTTTATGAGATCTAAAGTTGTAAAAGTAGAATCTGATAGCTAATTAAAACTACCCTGAGGGTAATATAGTAAATTAACCATTAAAATTACCCACACTTAGGATTTCTGTACCTGTACTTAGATTTTGTGTAAAATTTCTGGGTTGCATTTATAATGTCATAAACGTATAACTATTGTATGTTGTATAATAATTTTAAAAGAGTGGGTCTCCTGACAGGCGGCTTATCCATAAGCGTTTGGACATGACACTTATTTTTTACCTTATACACTGCATTTGTTAAATTATATATACAAAATTTAGAATTTTTGAAAATATTTTTTTATATCATATATTTTTATATTTTCGCCTTCAAATACATATTATTACTTGTTTTAGCTTATAAAACAAAATATTTAAAAAAATGTTAAAAAATTAAAACATTTAATGTAAAAGCCTCTGTAGACTGTCTATATGATAAAGTAGTTTCACATAATGATTCTGATTAATGATGAAGAGTATATATAGAGTACAAAGAAGACTAGTCTAAATATAACTCTAAGCCTAGTCAACATGGAATAAATTATTATCTAATCTTCTACTTGCTTTATTCTAACACCCCCCTCAAGCGAAGCGTCGAATGCTCGCCGACGTACAACTTGGACCTGAAGAACTTAAACAGCGGATGAGAGAGCCCATTGGTGAAGATGTCCGCAATCTGTAGAGAAGTTGGAACATGGGCAACGCGTAGCTTGCCAGATGTCACCAGCTCACGAACAAAATGGTAATCAATGTCTATATGTTTTGCCCGCTTATGCGCCACAGGATTCTGAGCCAAGAAGATAGCACTGTTGTTGTCGCATAACAGCAAAGGCGAACTAGAAAGTGGAACCCAAAGATTACAAAGCAAATGAGTGAGCCAAACCATCTCCGAAGCAGTGTTGACAAGAGCACGATACTCAGACTCGGTACTAGAGCGAGAAACAATGGGTTGTTTCTTGGCACTCCAAGAAACCAAATTCCCACCCACATAAACCACATAACCATAAGTGGAAGTCTCCAGACAGCGGGCCTAGTCAGCATCAGAATATCATAACACTTCTGGAGTGCTGGTAGAACAAAAAACCAGACCAAACTGAAGAGTGCCACGAACATAACGCAAGATCCGTGTAACTGCAGCAAAATGATTATCTCTAGGATCCTAAAGGTACTGACTTACTGTGTTGATCGAGAAAGCCAAATCCGGGCGAGTGATTGTGAGAGACTGAAGTGCCCCAACAAAATAGCGATAAAGGGTAGGATCCCGGAAATGTGGACTAGTGGAATTGTGCAGCTGAAAACTGACAACAAATGGTGTAGAAACTGGTGCATCATCAGCCATACCAGCCCGAGTCAAAATATCCCGAGCATACTTTGCTTGGCCAAGAAGTAACCCTGGGGAGGTAGGAGAAACTTCAAGACCAAGAAAGTAATGAAGAGCACCAAGATCCTTGATTGCAAACTCTCTGTGCGTCAGAGAAATGGACTGGCGAAGAAGAGTCGAGTCATTCCCCGTAAGAATAATGTCGTCCATATACACAAGGAGATACAGTAATGACGTCCCTCTCGATAGGACAAATAAGGAAGTATCAACTGAGCTGCACTGAAAACCAAGCTGTGAAAGATAGCTGCTAAACCACTAGAACCAAAATCGAGGAGCCGGCTTAAGACCATAAATGGCCTTTCGCAGGGAAAAAACAAAATTTGGATGAGAAGAATCCTAATAACCAATGGGTTGTTTCATATAGACTGGAGTGTCTAGAACACCAGTAAGAAAGGTGTTCTTAACATCCAGCTGATGAAGTGGCCAAGAACGTGTGGTGGCAATCGTAAGAACTGTCCGAACAGTGGAGGCTTTGACCACAGAACTGAAAGTATGGCCAAAGTTAAAACCCAGAATCTGCAAAAAATCCTACGCCACAAGTCTGGCTTTGTGGTGCTCAATAGTACCATCCGGTCGATACTTGAGCCGATAAACCCATTTGGAGTCAACGATGCTGGCATCCAAAGAACAGGGCACCAAGTCCCAAGTGTGCTGACTACAAAGAACAGCCATCTCATTGCTCATAGCTAAAACCCAGGTTGGATGTTGAAGGGCCGAGCGATAAACAGCGAGCTCTGTCTGAGAAAGAAGTGCAGCAGTAAGACCATACGCAATAATGTCCGAATAGTCTCATTTCTAAATGGCACCAGTGGCTGACCGAGTGGACATCCGATGAGTACAAGACAGTGGCAGCGAGGCTGGAGGATTCGGGCCAGTGGATGACGCCGGAGAAGACCCGACTGAGATGGTCGAGTGGCGACCGATGGATAAGGTCAAAGAAGGGGCAGTTGAAACTAGCTGAGGCATCGTGACCGGCGGCTAAGAAGGCGGGACTAGCGACAGAGAAGCTGGTTCTAGGTCCTTCGTACAAATTGTGCATGGCGGCAAGGGAGACGATGCCATAACGGGCACAAGGGCTGCAGAGTCGCCATTAGGATCAATAAAAGTAGAGACATCAAGAGTGGATGTTGGAGAGCCCGAGGTCGAAGAAGTAGCAAATGGAAAGTATGTCTCATTAAATTGAGTATGAAAACTGATGTAGACTCTGACTGTAGAAGAATCTAGACACCGAAAACCTTTGTACTGTGAACTATAGCCAATGAAGACACAAAGAATGCCGCGGGGAGATAATTTGTGATCCGCATAAGGTCAAAAAAATGGAAAGACCCGACACCCAAAAGGATGAAAATTCTAGTAACTAGGGTCACGACCATATCGAAGCCTATAAGGAGAAGAACCATGCAGTACATGAGTAGTTAGTCAGTTGATCGTGTATGCAACTGCAGCAAATGCATCATTCCAGTAAGAAATAGGCAGATGCGAATGAAAGAGCATAGTAAGACCCATCTCGGCGACATGCCTATGTTTGTGCTCCGCACGACCATTATGTTCCGGAGTGTAAGGACATGATATCTGATGATGAATGCCCTTAGTGGCAAAATGGGCCCGTAGACGAGTGTATAGAAACTCTGTGCCACCATCACTCTGAATAATCTTAATTTTGGGTGAGAACTGATTCTCTACAAATGCCTCAAATTGTAAGTATGCATAAAAAAATTCCGGCTTGCGACAAAGTGGATAAAGCCAGGTGAAACAAGAAAAATCATCCAAAAATAAAGCATAGTAAGAAAAACCATTCGAAGATAAAAACAGGGGAAGGTCCCCATAAGTCACAATGAATCAAATCCAGTACATGCATAGCACGTTTATGGTTCTCAACAAAAGTCAATCGTTGACCTTTCGCCATGACACACGGGGCGCATGTAACAAGTTTTAGCAACAAAGAAGAAAATGAAACTAGAGCAGACTTCTGCAAACGGGAAATAACCGCTATCGGTGCATGAACCAAGCGAGCGTGCCAAAGCTCATAAGATGCACATCATTTATTCTGCTGTAAATGTGAAAAAAGTACTGCCTCGCCTCTATCCAAAACATAGAGACCACCCTCACTGTGGCCCCTGCCCACGACGTCCTAGGAAACTTTGTTCTGAATGACAAAGTTCCGATCATCAAAGGTGACAAAAACATTTAAATCACTGGTCAATTTACTAATAAACAATAGATTCTTAGTAATATCAGGAACAACCAAAACATCATACATGCATAAATCATCAGAAATCTTAGTATCACCAACATGAGAGATTCGAATAGAAGCACCATTACCATCAGAGACATGAGAATTACCATAATATGGAGATACAGACTCCAAGCTAGTGGCGGATGATGACATATGACTGGTGGCGTCGGAATCAATATACTAATCAGAAGATCATGCAATAGGCTCTAACTGCAGAGATGACTAAAAACCTTCAGTCAGATGAGTGGAGTCTGTATGAGTATTGGGATCTTAAGAACCAGTCTGAGCAAGTATCCTGTAACAAGTCGAAACATAATAACCGGGACAACCACACCAAGTGCATTACGGTCGACCACGACCATCCCCTGCCGAGAATTGACCGCCATACTTGACGCTTCCGTGACCTCCGAAATGGCTACCTCTAGCGGCGTGTGAGCCGTACGCACCGCCGTTAATCGACGGCGCGTGATCCCACGTGCGGCCAGCCAAAGGGTTTTCGCCTGCTGTGAATGTGGCAGGCCCAGTGGCTAGGGCTGGATGATCCTTTAAAATTTTCAAAAAAGCTTCGTGGATTTTGGCACGAGATAAAATATCGGCATACAACAGAGTAGGCGAAGAATTAATTAATGGCGCAGAAAAATCCTTAAACTCAGTTCCAAGGGCAGTAAAAAACCAAATAATTTGATCATCATTCGATACAGGGAAACCCATCATAGACAACTGCCCAAAAAGTTCCATAAATTTAAGATGGAGTTCATGAACTATACCAGTCTTACGTATACCGTGGACAACAGCATGAAGACAAAGGATGGTTGTGATGTGTGTTACATTGTGTTCATATTTTGTGGGATTATTATGATTTTATTGAGATATAATTTGCACTTTAATGTATTTTTGGTGCAGGAATTCATGGATTGTGAAGAATTGAGAGGGAGCTATACATTGTACTCTTTTTCCCTTAACTAACGGTTTTTTCCCACAGGGTTTTTCATATTAAGGTTTATAATGAGGCAATGTGCTCCAATGAAAAATATTCTTATTTTATAAGATATTTTTCCAGGGATGAAGGAAGAGAGGGGAAACCAGAATGCTGAAGTCATGTGGGTGAAAAATGAATTATTGAAGAGAAGTAGATTTAAAGAAATTAAAGATATTCACTTCCCATATTGATAAGGATTTCATTATCTCATTCCAATTGAAATTCCTTAGTTTTAGTAATTAGTTATTTATTTAATATTTTATTCTTTTCTTCCGTGAGAAGAATCCGAATTAAATTTGTACTTGGTTTATTATTTTGAGATGTCGCACAAAGGTATATAAACACCTTAGGTTTTGTGGAAAAGGACATACATATAAGTAGACATTAAATTAGTTACGGAGACATTATTTACTTTTTTTGTTTTCAGTTTTGGCAGCAGCATGCTTCGAGGAATTCTGTGGTGAATAATGATTGATTTGATTTCCAATGCGCAACCGTTTGGGAGTTTAGGTTTAGTATTTAGGTTTTATTTTTATAGTATTTATTTTTAGTTTCATTATCATGAGTAGCTAATTTATATATCGGCATGGAATATCAAGCATTAGTTTATGAATCGTGAGGCCTAATTGCTTTATAATTGATTCTTGTGTGTTCTTGATTGTTCTTGGTTTCATTTATTGTTAATGTGTTTAAGTTTGGCCAACTTGAATATTATTGGGATAATGCTATCTAATTCCATCAATACGTAATCGTTGAAAAGGGTTAGTAAGTAGCGAGTTCTTGTGAAAAATAGCTAACTAGCTAAGACTATAATAGCGAGATGGGGAACAATTAAGTGTGCGTTACTACTTACGAATACTTTCTTTCTTAATGCTATCGAGGTGTGTATCTGGTTCAGCGAATACTTTCCGGGGGCATCTTGGTAAGAGAAATGATTAGTTAATTATAATTTATTAATTATAATTGGTTAATTTTTGATAAAGTACGAAAGAATTGGGGAGGTTAAACGTACCTACTTTCATATAACTGATAGATGCATATGACTTGATTTATCTTTGCGCCTATAATCGATGTTTAACTAATGTGAGTTATTTCGAGTCTGTTAGTTTGCATTATTGTTCATATTTTTTTATTAGTTAGTTGCATTATTAGTTGTTAGATAAATCTGAAAATTAAGGTGTGGTGGCTACACCAAAAGTGGTCTACATTAGTAGTTATTTTATTATAGTTTTTTCTCCATTCCTCGTGGGATCGACTCTGCTTGCTATTGTACTAATATCATCCATAGAGTTTGCAGATTATTTCTGTGAGTGAAACGACGTTCACCGAATTGGCGCATCTGCCGGGGAACAATAAGTCAATTTCTATAATTGTTTCCTACTAATCTGTGTGTTACTGTGCTTGGTGTATGAGCAGATCATCTAGGCCAAATTTAATATTCAACCTGGAAGTTGAGAAGACAACCAAGCAGAACAGAAAGCAAGCAAAGGCGCGGGAAGCAGTTTCTGCTGAGACCCTTCAGTTTGGCCAAACCAAACCCGTCACAATTTTAGCAATTTCGGGAACTGATATCGAGATGGACGGAGTTGGCCAAAACTGGAATCCTGGGTAGAACCTAAACAATCCATACATGTGGGAACTTATTGGTCCCCCCACTCCGACTCAGCTGCTAGAGACTGAAAATCCTAATGAGATCAAGCTGGTGTTCCTGAACGTACTTCCAAAGTTCCACGGGAGAAGCACCGAAGACCCTTACAATTTTTTTGAGCAAATTTGTCAAGATTTGTAAGGTTCAGAAGAAGTCATCCACAGTGACAGAAGATCAATTCAAATTGGTGGCATTCCCATTCAGTTTGACAGGAGCAGTAAATCAGTGGTTTTCAAGCTTCCCACCCAACTCCATTGCGACGTGGGCAGAATTGAAGAAATTGTTCTTGGAGTACTACTTTCCAGCCACAAGAACAGATGCCTTAAAGAAGGAGATCACAAGCATCAAGCATGAGTATGATGAACCATTGAGCAAGTATTGACTGAGGTTCAGGAAGTTGGTAGACAGTTTCCCTAATCACCAAATGACGGAAGGCCAGTTTCTCCAATGGTTCTATCAAGGGATGACATCCTTCAACAAGGATTTGGTGAACTCTTCCACTAATGGTGGATTTTCTCACCTTCGAGTGAATTAAGTTAGAGAGATCATCAAGATGTTGGTGGACTCTAAGGAGGAGCATGATCAACAAGAAGTACAAATCTTGAAGGTGGCACAGACATCCACTCCCAAACAAGATGAGATCAAGGAAAGGATGGAAAGAATGGAGAAAATGCTATCCAAGGTCGTTGACAAGGTTGCATCTGTACAAAAAGGGCCTTGCGATATGTGTGGAGCAGCCAACCATACAACATCACAATGCATTCTTACCATGTGAGAGATACTTGTCCAAGCAAATGCTATGGGAAATTTCAATGAGAGGCATAAAAAAGGTTGACCATATCCCCAAAATTTCAATCCAAGGTATAGGGATCACCCTAACTTCCAGTGGAGAGAACGAGGCCCCCCTCCACAGCAGCCTCAACATTACCAACGACCTTATGTTCCAACAATGCAATGAGAAGCTCCGATCTTTCCTCAGCTCCAGCAAGGTGGTCAAGAGAAATCTTTGAATGAGAAGATGGATATGATAGTGAAGCAATCCAAGAAGACCGAATCAACCTTGGAGGAGCATGCACGATAAATTGTCCATCTGTCAAATTCTCTTAATGAACTTAAGATGAAGTACCCTAAATTGCCTTCTTAAGTCCAATTGAACCCTCATGAGACGGTAAATCAGGTTAAGCTCAGAAGTGGAAAGATAGTTGGTGTGCTGCCATTGAAATCTGTGAACAAAGAAGCGAAGGAGTTCACTGACGGAGGGTCCAGTTTGCCCAAACTGAACCCTACAGTAGATATTCAGAATCAAGAAGCAAAGGAAAAAGGCAATGAAACCACTGAAAAATATGAGAATCCTGAGCATATTGAGACCAGAGATAAAGGTAAATCCAAGGTACTAGCCGAGGTAAGTAAGAGGTTGAGTTTACATGATCCTACACTTAAAATTTTGCCTCCTTTTCCTTGTAGATTAGAAAAGAAAAGGAAGAGCCTGTGGATTTTGTATCAATTTTTGGAAAAATGAAGATTAATCTTCCATTCTTGCGAGCAATAAGGTTACCACCAATAAGCAAGTTCTTGAAAGATTTTATTGCAGGAAATCCAAAGGATTAGTGCAAGATCATGATGAGTGAATCTGTGTCAGCTGTGATCCAAAAGAAAATGCCTCAAAAGTGCAAGGAGCCAGATTTGTTTTCCTTACCTTGTTATATTGGAGATAAGAAAATTGATGTTGCCATGTGTGATTTAGAAGCTTCGATTAATGTTATGCCAATATCTGTGTATCAAAATTTAAATGGAGCTGAAATGGTAGGCACTAGAGTGGTAATTTAATTGGTTGATAAATCTTGTCTATGTCTTGAAGGGTTGTTGAAAAATGTGCTTGTGCGAGTTAATAACTTTGTGTACCCCATAGATTTTTATGTGGTAAAAATTAATCATACTAATGATAATGGAATACAAGGGGTATTGTTGGGTCGTCCATTCTTGAAAATGGCAAACACCATTATTAATGTTAGGAATTGAACTATTTCTCTTGATTATTTTGGTGATAAGTACACTCTCTGTTGGAAAATGATGGTTAAAAGGTTGAAATTTGTCAACTTTTGAACATCGTTTTGAGTGGGACCAAATGGATTTTGGGTCAGTGGATGTCATTTTTGGGTTCTCCTCTGCGAGTACTATAAAATTGACTATTTAAATTCTCAAAATGGATCAAGGGTGAATGAGATATGGATATTTGAAATGTCACTCTTGAAAGAGAAAAATTGGGCAGAAATTGACTCAGATTAATATTTTTGGACTGTCCAAAATGCGTATGGACCACGTGGAAGTCTCTGGAAGGCCCAATCACATAGTATATATGGAATTGCTTGTGTGTAATTATGAAGATATAAGAACAAAATACTTCCATATTTTGTGAGACATTTTGTCTTAAATAAATATGCGGTTTACCATGTTTAATACACTGAAGAATATTTGTGCAAATATTTCTTCCATTTCTAGTAGATTTGATTCGAGTATTCATGGAATTTCTCAGATTTGGTGAGTTGGTGATTGGAGAATATTCTTCTCTAATTATAGAAAATCAGAATATCACATTTCCATAATTAGGGTCTCTTAGAGCAGTATAAATAGAGCCTCTAATTCAGTCAGAAAATTTTGCACCATTCTCAAGTTCCTCACTTATTCTACACTTGAGTCTCACTTCTTTCTTTCTCTGTCGGTGATAGTCTTTCGGGCCTTGCGTGAATCCCAGGCAACTCTTAAATGTTAATTGTTAGCTGCGATGGTTTTATCCTAGGATACAATGTTCACGACGAGACTCATTCGTTTCAAGGGCAGCGAGTGTTACTTGTGACTCCATCATTACTTGAAACATGATTTATGCTTTGATTATTTGTAATTTAAGCTTTTCGATTGTATGCTTGAATAATTAATAAAAGTTTATTATTCTTGCATATGTTAATTGCTCGTTCAATTTTTATTATTTGATTTTTCGCATAATATAATCAATATATACCCAACATTCTTGAAATGAATGAAATTTTTTGAATTATATTAATTCGAAAATTGCAAACAAAATTTGCAAACGAAATATGCTTACCGTATATATTGCATACGGACACTGCATGTATGATTAAGGTTCCAAAATTGCATATTTTGGATTAAATTGCTTTCGTCAAACAGTGCTTATTTTGTGATAGCATGCTTAATTTGAGTATCCATAATTATTTACACCCTATGCATGGTAATTGCAAGTCTGCGCATGGAAATTGCAAGTCCGAATAACTACTGTAGTTAGTAATACTATCACCGTATCACGTAATTGTTGATGTTGTATTTATTCACTGAATATTAATATACTGTAAGTGAGGTATATATTGAACGAGGAGTGATGGATTGCATGCTCTGATTGCATTCTAATGGTTTTGGTTATTTATAACAAAATCATTTTGAGCAATTGTTATGTATAATTATTTAAAATATTATACTATGATATTTAATGTGTACTTATATTTAATGATGAATAATTTTTATATGTACACATTGTATGAATCCCAGAACCATTTCGAGCAATGACGCTGCGAAGACTACCTCTGGGGCGGCGCCTCTTGTGGCTGTTCCTCATGCTGAGAAACTCGAATAGTTCAATAATGGTATGAACTTCAAGATGTGGCAATAGAAGATGCTCTTCTACTTGTCCACTATGGGTTTGGAACGTTACGTTCACAAAGATCGTCCTGTTGTGGATGAGAGAAGCACTAAAGAGTTCAAGATGCTGCGGTGGAGTGGAACTCTAAGGAGTATATATGTCGCAACCTCATTTTGAATAGCCTTCACGACGCCATTTGGAATGTGTATCAAGTGAAGGAGCCTTCTAAGGTGTTGTGAGAAACTCTTGACCAAGAGTACAAGGGTGAGGAAGTTGGATCCAAGAAGTGGGTCATCGGCAAGTTCCTCGACTACAAGATGGTTGATACCAAGTCTGTGGTCAGTCAAGCTCAAGAGCTTCAAATGATGATCAATGAGCTGATAGCCAAGAAGATGACAATGTGTGAGACTCTCCAAGTCTATTGCATTATCGAGAAGCTACCTCCAAGCTGGAAGGACTTCAAGAATTATCTGAAATACAAGCGAAAAGTGATGACCATGAGGGATCTGATCCAAAAGCTTCAAGCTGAGGAGGGTAACTGTATCTCTGAAAAGAGGATGAATGGACCTGTGCCTGTGGCAAGGGCCAATCTCATGGAGGTTGGTGGGAGCTCCAAATCGAAGAAGCCCAAGGCAAAGAAGGGATCTAAGTTGGGAGCTAAGGGTGGAGTTTTGAAGAAGTCGAAGTTCACTGGCAAGTGCTACAACTGCAAACTCATTGGCCAAAAGTCCTCCTAGTGTAAAAGGCCAAAGAATACCAAGAATGAGACCAACGTGGGTGAAAATCTTGCATTAGATGTGAATAACATCTATCTGTGTGTTGTTTTTTCTGAAGTCAACATGGTAGACTCCAGTCCAAAGGAATGGTGGATTCCAGTCCAAAGGAATGGTGGATTGACACTGGTGCTACTAAGCACATTTGCTCTATCAAGGAAGTTTTTTCAAACTTCAAGGCAATTGAAGATGGAGAGACCATCTACATGGGCAACTCTGCAACTTCTATGGTGAAAGGGCATGGCACTGTGGAGCTGAAAATAACGTTTAGGAAGGAGTTGACTTTGAAGAATGTTTTGTATGTGCCAGACGTTCGCAAGAGCCTTGTGTCCGGTTCTGTGTTGATCAAGCATGGCTTTAGGCTAGTGTTTGAGTCTGATAAGTTAGTCTTGTGAAAGAAAGGTATATTTGTAGGAAAAGGTTATGAGCTAGATGGTATGTTCAAGTTGAACATCATGGTTGTACCTCCTAAAAAAATGAAATGAATGCTTCTTCTTCTTCTTCTGCTTACATGATTGAGTCTTCCAATTTATGGCATGGTAGACTAGGACACGTTAATTATGATTCGATAAGAAGATTAATTAAAATGGAGAACATACCTAACATGGAAATTGATGCAAATCATAAGTGTGAAACTTGTGTTGAAGCTAAGATGACTCGAACATCTTTCAAACAAGTTAAACAAAACATGAAACCTCTTAAGTTGATGCATACCGATATTTGTGATCTTAAGTTCGTGCAAACAAGAGGAGGTAATGAGTATTTCATCACCTTCGTGGATGATTGCACGAAATACTGTTATGTGTACTTGCTGAAAAGCAAAGATGAGGCAATTGAGAAATTTGTTCTCTACAAAATGGAAGTTGAAAATCAACTTGATAAGAAGATCAAGGTGATTAGAAGTGACCTTGGAGGTGAATATGTAGAGCCATTTAGGGACTATTGTTCTGAACATAGCATCATTCAGAGGTCACTGCCCCTTACTCGCCTCAATCTAATGGTGTGGCTGAACGTAAAAATCGCACTCTTAAGGAAATGATGAATGCGATGTTGATAAGTTCTAGGTTACCACAGAGCATGTGGGGGGAGGCTATTTTGATGGCCAACTATCTTTTGATTAAGATACCACATAAGGATGAGAAAGCAACTCCCCATGAGTTGTGGAAAGGTACGAAGCCGTCCTTTACTTACTTGCGAATGTGGGGGTCCCTTGCAAAGGTCTTAATCCCACCCCAAGAAGTTAAAGATAGGACCTAAAATGGTTGACTGTATCTTTATAGTATATGCACATGAGAGTAGTGCTTATCGCTTCCTTGTACATAAATCTCTTAATCCCGAGATTCACAAGAACACGATCATGGAATCAAGAAATGAAAAATTTCGTTGAGGATGTGTTCCCTGCCAAGGAAAGGGCTGAATCGTCGAAGAGGACCATTGAGTCACTAGACGAAGGCGTAGTAATTCCTAACGATCTTGAGGATCAAGAGGAGGAAGTGAATGGGCCTAGACGGAAGTAAATAGATTAGGATCTAAAAATCATTTGGTCTTGATTCTTTAACGTTTATGCTTGAAAGCGAGCCACAAAGCTATAAAGAAGCTGTGAATTTGTCTGAGGGGCCTATGTGGAAAGAAGCGATTAAAAGTGAAATCGACTTGATTCTACATAATCATACCTAGGAGCTAGTGGACTTACCTCCGAGGTGTAAGCCACTGGGCTACAAATGGATCTTCAAGAAGAAGATGAGAGCAGATGGCTCGATTGACAAGTATAAAGCCAGAATTGTAATCAAAGGTTACAGACAAAAGGAAGGTCTTGACTACTTTGAAACTTATTCTCCAGTCACAAGAATAAGCTCCATTAGAATTATACTTGCTATTGCCGCGTTGCATAAGCTTGAGGTTCATCATATGGATGTGAATACTGCCTTCTTGAATGGAGATTTAGAGGAAGAAATCTACATGGAGTAACCTGGGGGGTTTACGGCTCCCAGTCAAGGTGGAAAAGTCTGCAAGTTGGTGAAATCATTGTATGGTCTCAAACAAGCACCAAAGCAATGGCATGAGAAGTTTAACCATGTCGTCCTTGCCAATGGTTTCAAAATAAATGAGTGTGATAAGTGCGTCTATGTGAAAGACACGGAAAATGGATATGTAATCCTATGTTTATGTGTATATGACTTGCTCATTATGGGTAGTAATGAAAAGATGATCAAATCTACCAAGGACATGTTGAATTCTTGTTTTAACATGAAGGATATGGGACTGGCGGATATGATCTTGAGGATAAAGATCATCTGAAGCTCTGATGCTATCACCTTGACCCAGTCTCATTATGTAGATAAATCCTTGAGAAATTCAACAAGAATGACTCAGAGGTGGCGATGACTCCAATAGATCCAAATTTGCATCTACGAAAGAACAAATTGGAGGCTATTAATCAGGGGGAGTACTCGAAAGTCATTGGAAGTCTGATGTACTTGAAGAATTGTACTAGACCATACATTTCCTACACTGTAAGTAGATTGAGTAGATACACGAGTAACCCCAGTATGACTCACTGGAAAGAGATAACTAGAGTACTTAGATATCTACACTTTACTCGTGATTATGGTCTACATTATTTGAATTATCCAACTGTAGTTGAAGGATAAAGTGATTCAAACTGGATACACGATATAAAGGATCTGAAATCCACTAGTGGGTATGTGTTTACACTAGGTGGAGGAGCAGTCTCGTGGAAGTCCTCTAAACACACGGTTATTACTTGATCCACAATGGAATCCGAGTTTGTTGCCTTAGACACGGCGGGTGAGGAGGCCGAATGGCTCTTTCAATTCGTAGAGGACATTCCTAGATGTTCAAAGCCTATGCCAGCCATATGTATACATTGTGATATTGTATCTGCTATTGGAAAGACTCAGAATATGCTCTATAATGGGAAATCTCGTCATATTTGACGGAGACATAGTTCCATAAGAGAACTTCTCTCAACTAGAGTGATCACAATTAACTATGTAAGGTCGAAGGATAATATCGCTGATCCCTTGACTAAAGGTTTGAATCGAAAGGTAGTTGAAACATCATCGAGAGGAATGAGACTGAAGTCCATTAAATGATGGGTTATGCATATGGACACCCAACCTATATGACTGTAGATCCCAAGATCTAGATTCAAAAGGACAACTAAACTGCAAAGACCCATCACGATCACTGTGGGGGTTTCAGACCTCCTGTCTTATTCCTACAATGAAGAAACAGTGATGTGAATGGAGGTTAAGCATTAAGTCGCTTTTCATGATTTGTGGCATTGAGTGTGTAGTACTTGAAAGAACGCATAGTTTACGGAACTGCTCTTACATCAAGAATCACCTATGTAAACGAGAAGTGTGGCCGCTTCGAAAGGGAATTGTTGGGATGCAATTCTTTAGAAACCTTACAGAATAGGCGTGTGCCGTGGCTTGATTAATGGACACAACCAAGGAAAGTGCAAGGGTTAGGAAAGATGTCTATGGGAAATGCATTGTCGTTCACACAAGGGGTAGGAGCAGTTCAAGGATGTCGCGTCTACTTCCTAACCAGTGGGCTAAGTGTACTCTCTCAAGGGAAAGTTCAATGGGTGACACCTACTTATCCTATGTAGCATCTATGCCATCGAAATGAATCTATCACCAAGTCAAACTCCGTGTCTGACATGATTGCTCTGATTCCTACGTCAATATCTATTCATATGGGGGATTGTTGGAAAATGATGGTTAAAAGGTTGAAATTCGTCAACTTTTGAACTTCCCCTACCGCTTGTGTGAACGACAATGCACTTCCTACAGACAACATTGATAAACCCATGCAGAAATCTATATATGCTGAGAATGTGAATGTAATTGATCATACTGACCCTTTTGTCCAAGATTCTCTTGAGACAAAACTTTTGTAGGATAAGATGAGAATTCAAATTCCTACAAGCCCAGAAGAGGTAAATGTTCAAGTCTCAAGTGATAAGGAAATCTTCAAATTGTTGTGTTCAGTGCACTATCAGAAAGTGGTCATAACTGAAATGAATTAAGGAATGCCCAACTCAACTCAGTCCGAACAGGATATTCTGAAAATTTTTGAAGTGCGTACAGGGTCCGGTTTGCCCAAATGGAACCCACCTGTTAGACTAGTCCCATCGGATGTGAAAACCTCAAATTTGGAGTTTAAGGCCATACCACCCGATCTGAAGCATGTTTATCAAGGTGATAATGATACTCTTCCAGTGAGTATGGATTCGCTCAAGTGTGAGGAAGAAACAAAGTTTCAACTCCAAGGATTGGGAGATCTAAGATTTAAAGGGTTTGATCAATCTATGCGGTACAAGGAGCACAATAATATGTGGCATGACAGAAATTTGAAGTCTAACAAATTTGTGGTTAGGCAGAATGTTCTAATATCTGAGTGCAACTTTCGACATATGTCATGGAAATTCAAATCTAAGTGGACTAGACCATTCGAAGTGGCTTATGTTTGGCTTGGTGGGATTGTAGAGATTATAAGCATGGACGCAAAAAGGGCATTTCTCGTAGATGGTCATCGCCTTATGCCGTACTATGATACTTCTCAGGTGGCATTAATGGATGAAATTCAACCATGCCCAACAAATAATCATTAAAGGCATCCAAAAGCCTAGCCAAAAACTATAAACAAAAGCGCTAATTGGGAGGCAACCCAATTTTTTGAGTTTTTTTTTCTTTTAAGTTTTTTAATTTTTTTTAGGAATTTCAATTTTTCATTTGATCTTAGTTCTTGATCTACAGAGTTGCAGTACTTGATTTTGCACCATGGAGAATGCGTACCTTTGGTGAGCTGGACTTGCAGGGTTTTGTTTGGCCAAACTGGAGGTTAGTGGCAGAACCTGATTTTGATCAAACGCTCTCCTCTTGGTTGAGAATTCCTCCAAACTGACCACTATAAGTTCCCTCTTTCCCTTTTATTTTATTTATCATGATGATTGACTATGTGTGAGACTTTTTCCCATTAGAGCTTTGCATAATTTGTTTGAGGGCAAACAAAGTTTAAGTGTGAGGAGGTTTCTTGTGTGTTTTGTTTTGTATTTTTGGAATTTTTTTTTTTAAAATTTCAGTTTTTTTAGTCAAACATGTGTTTTTGTGTTGTTTGAGTCGATAGTTTGGCATGAAGAAATTCTAGTGGCTCTTGATAAAAGTATCCTGCCGGTTGTAAACTTCATTGTAACAAACTTGGTAAATCTGATATGCCTTGAGGTTTTTGAATGAGATTTTTTATGATTTGTGAAATTTGATTGATATGATGTTTGAGATGACGAAAAATGACAAGTTTAATTGAATATTTTAGCCTACTAAAGTGAGGTTTGAGCTAGAGTAGAGCACTTTCTACATCAATCTTTGTTCTAAGAGATCACATTGTTATAATTGGAGTTGTTATGTGTGAAAGTGATGGAAGGCCCTAGGATGAACCACACAGCTTAAATTGCCTACCAATTATATTAACCCCTAGTGAAACACTTTGAAGTTTTGACTATGTTCTTTGATATGAGTTACTATATATTTAGCCAAAGTCATGTTTTATCCTTTCTCTTGGCCCTATTATGCAGGTTCTTGGAGTTGATGTTGATGAATTCATCCATTGTGTTTTCTTGAGTTGTTGACATTACTGAGCATGTGTCCCATTTGCCCAGACTGAACGGTTTCAAAATTGAAGGCTGAATTTTATTATGAACTGTGATATTGTGGTTTTGTTTGGCCAAACTGGAGGGCGTAACTGTGGAAAAAAAAGAAAAAAATTTCTTATTGGTAATGTTGCGATTTATATCTCAAACGTATTGGTTTTGGACTATATTGGTGATGGAAAAAAAATAAAAAGAATAAAATAGCACCTACTTTGATGTGATATTACATGGCTTTCTCATAATAGCCATGAGATGAAGATTATTGGTGGATGTCTACTATACATGGATGATGGTTGAAGAAAAAGACATGCATAATATTTTGATCGATATTGTTTGAGCTTAGAACCCTTAGGATCTCACCAATCTGAATGGTCCCTAGCCCCGTTACAACCCTTGAGAAAGACCTTCCTGATTTGCATACTAACTTCTCTATGTTATAGCTTGTGAATTATTTGAGTGATTGTCCTTCATATATTGAGAGTGATTGAGCGAAACCGTGAGAAATATTCATTGCTTATCCAATTTTGACTAAACTGGTGATTGAATTTCATGATCTTGAACATTTTCATTTCAATTGCTTTAAGGATTGATGATTTTCAGGTGCATTAACGTGATCCTTTACTCCTTGGCAGGGGAAAATTTATCGTTATAAGAGTAGAATCTACGGTTTTTAAATGTTGAATTTTGCCTATCTCGTTGTGTGATTTGTGTTTCTATTTTACTTTTTCCTTTTATGGGTCATTTTAGATAGAGTCTTATGAGAGAATGAGAACTTATGAACATTGTGGATTGTTGATTGATCTTATTTTCTTCACTTCATACTTGAGGGCAAGCATGATTCAAGTGTGAGGATATTTGATGTGTGTTACATTGTGTTCATATTTTGTGGATTATTATGATTTTATTGAGATATAATTTTCACTTTAAGGTATTTTTGGTGCAGGAGTTCATGGATTGTGAAGAATTAGGAGGGAGCTATACATTGTACTCTTTTCCCCTTAACCAGCGGTTCTTTCCCACTGAGTTTTCCATGTTAAGGTTTTTAATGAGGCAATGTGCTCGAATGGAAAATGTTCTTATTTTATAAGACATTTTTCCAGGGATGAAGGAAGAGAGGGGAAAGAATAATTGCTGAAGTTATGGGGTGAAAAGTGAATTATTGAAGAGATGTGGATTTGAAAAAATTAAAGATATTCACTTCCCATATTGATAAGAATTTCATTATCTCATTCCTATTGAAATTCCTTAATTTTAGTAATTAGTTATTTAGTTAATATTTTATTCTTTTCTTCCGTGAGAAGAACCTGAATTAGATTTGTACTTGGTTTATTATTTTTAGCAGCAGCACAAAGGTATATAAATACCTTAGGCTTTGCGGAAAAGGACATACATATACGCAGACATTAAATTGGTTACTGAGACATTAGTTACTTTTTTTTGTTTTCAGTTTTCGCAGTAGCATGCTTCGGGGAATTCTTTGGTGAATAATTATTGGTTTGATTTCCAGTGCGCAGCCATTTGGTAGTTTATGTTTAGTATTTCTGTTTTATTTTTATAGTATTTATTTGTTTAGTTTCATTATCATGAGTAGCTAATTTATATATCGGCATGGAATAGTAAGCATTAGTTTATGAATCGTGAGGTCTAATTGTTTTATAATTGATTCTTATGTGTTCTTGATTGTTCTTGGTTTAATTTATTTTTAATGTGTTTAAGTCTGGCCAACTTGAATATTATTGGGATAATGCTATATAATTCCACCAATACGTAATCGTTGGAAAGGGTTAGTAAGTAGCGAGTTCTTGTTCAAAACATCTAACTAGCTAAGACTGTAATAGCAAGATGGGGAACAATTAAGTGTGCATTACTACTTGCGAATACTTGGGTAATTGCTATATCAGGTTCTTTTCATTCTTAATGCAATCGAGGTGTGTATTTGGTTCAACGAATATTTTCCGGGGGCATCTTGGTAAGAGAAACAATTAGTTAATTATAATTTGTTAATTATAATTGGTTAATTGTCCATAAAGTACGAAAGAATTGGGAAGGTTAAGCATACCTACTTTCCTATAACTGATAGATGCATATGAATTGATTTATCTTTGCGCCTATGATTGATGTTTAACTAATGTGAGCTATTCCAAGCCAATTAAATTTTATAGATTTTTTATATCTGTTTGCATTATTATTTCATATTTTTTGTTAGTTAGTTGCATTATTAGTTGTTAAATAAATCTGAAAAATTAAGGCGTGGTGGCTACACCAAAAGTGTTCTATATTAGTAGGTATTTTATTATAGTTTTTGCTCCGTTCCTCGTGGGATCGACTCTGCTTGCTACTGTACTAATCTCATTTATAGAGTTTGCAGATTATTTTGGTGAGTGAAACGACGTTCACCAGGTTGATGCACCGGTGTCATGATAAATGGACTGAAGATTGTCCCATATCTCCTTGGAAGTAGTGCATTCAGGTAAAACCGCCAAAGCATCTGGCGTGAGAGAAGAAAAAAGAAGACTGCACACAAGTTAATCTTCATCAACCCAGAGATTATAATCAGACTTGACCTTCAAGTAAGCCTCCATGAGATCGGTCTTGGTGGTGGCGCCAAGACTGGGGGTAATGCCGGCGGCCTGAGCGTAAGTGGCGGTAGAGTCGTCGGCCAGAGGAAGAGGAAGAACAGTCGGGTTGGGCTTGGAACCATCAAGAAATCCATACTTTTTCTGGGGCTTGTAAACATAGCCAACTTAACGCTTCCACAAAAGATAATTGATTGATGACAGTTTGATAGTCATCATGTGGATCAATGTATTATAGGATAATTTCTCTTCAGACATGATGAGAGAAGAAAAAATTGCAAAGAGGGAGAGGGGAAGATGGCAAGTCGGCGGCAGCAAGAGGGAGAGGAGGCAGTCACACTGAAAAAAAGGGTTTAGAACCGGGTTTGCTCTGATACCATGATAAAGTAATTTCCTATAATGATTTTGATTAATGATGAAGAGTATATATAGCGTACAAATAATATTAGTCTAAATATAACTCTAGGCCTAGTCAACATTGAATAAAATATTATCTAATCTTCTACCTGCTTTATTCTAACACCATAAGCTAATGAAAAGACCGGTTTCCCTGGGACTTTCTCATTTTTTAATGTTACAACCAAAACCTTTTACATTTCTATTACTATTCAACTTAAACCCCATTTTTTCCATAATTATATGGAAAGACAACCTTTCTCAAGACTTTGCCTTAAAAGTTATCCAAGTTATAGAATAACTTAAAACAAACATTAAATCACCCCATTAATTATAAAAATGACCCCATCTAACAATTAATCAGCCTAAAAATAACTATATCTCTTATATTACAAGCTCCTATATCTCTAGGAAATAACGAGTTATATATTTCTTCTTACACGGGATAAAAATAGCTATAGCTCTTATACTGCGAGCTGTATCCCAAGAAAGCTCTTATATTGCGAGATCCCTCCGTCTCATTTTAAATTACTTATTTTCCTTTTTACGATATTCAATGAATATGTTTGACCGTAAATATCTCTAGTTACCTATAATATTGTCACATAAAAAATGATATTTAAAAAATAGATGTTAAGACAAATCTAACAATATCTCACATGATATTTTTATTATTTATGTATTAATTTATATTTAGGGTCAAAATTTATAAAGTTTAACTGTCAAACAGCAAATAAGCAGTTTAGAGTGAAACGGATGGAATATATCCCAAGAAAATACAATACAAACTGTGCAACGCTAAAGGGACACCCACACCATAATGATTGGTTCCCATTGCCATACCCAGTGGCGGAACCAGCCTAGTATTTTAGGGGGAGCTTACTTATACTGATAAATTTTTTTTCGAACACTATATTATATTGGTAATTTTTTTCTGGGTGCTGAATTACACTGAATTTTTTTTTCTGAACACAAGTCGACATATTCAAACAAAATTCGCTTCAATAATAAAGTGTTTATGAAATAATCCAATTTCTACAAATACGATAAATCACACTTACAATTATTCGATCTTGTTAATTAATATGTTAAAAATAACTTAAATAAGCTTATAGAAATAAAATTAGAGCAAATCACATGTATAATCAGTTTATACTTAAATGAAATAAGTTTATACCTAAATGAAATCAATTTATGTCTAAAATTAATTAAATAATTTAATAACTTGGTAAAATTATAACTGAAAATATATAGCTTTATTGTGATTTTCTTAATTTTTTTTAAAATTACCATATTCAGCAGCATTAATTTAAAAATGAGATAAAGAATCTCTTGTGATCCTCTCATCTTAATTAATTATAGTAACAAAATCATATTTAATGCAAAATACCAAATATCACAAATGACAAACAATTATACTACCGAATATAAAGTTACAGTAAACTATTGTTAGCAGTACTATTTTGACTTCCATAAAAGCAGTGGGCTTCAAAGACTTGGTTAAGAAACCTGACAGCGGGCCCATGGGTTTGTTTGAATGGCCCAATTGATTTTTAACCCATATTTTGCCTTCAAACTTTTAATCAAAACGACATCGTTTTGATGTATGAAGGGAAAGAGAAAAAAAAGCAGGTCAGTCGTCTTCTTCGGCGAGAAGACAAACAGGGATAGACCTGACCATCCAGAGGGGGGCGAAAACCATTTTTTCGATGGAGACTAGACCTAATTTCAGCGCTACTAAATCTTAGGGGGGGGGGCCCTGCACCCCCTCGCCTCCCGAGATCTGCCCATGGCCCTACCATGGTTGCATCGGCCAAGATGGATTATTTCGGGGTGGCACTAAATGTTGATCCTGTACCGTAGTTTGTGATGTCGCTATTTTCACCCCAGTTAAATTAACCCCTGCTACTTAAACCCTAACGTCCCCTTTTCGGAACAAAGAAAAAGGAAACTACTACAGTTCCACTAAACAAAAAAGTATAAACGAAAACAACCAAATTAGACATGCTATAAAAAATATTAAAAAAAGGGAATGCAGAGTTCTCTATATTTAACCAAGATTCTGGGATTTACACCCGAGGTTACAAATTCTTGGACATAAGCTCCTCCTTCACCCTGGCAACCCAATCAAACCATACAAGCCATCAGTGTGTCTACAAATATGGCATTATTTACATACAAAAGGACTCGAGCAAGTAAACATTTCTGAGCTTCCTCGGAAAACAACAACGCTACAAATGGCTCGTAAAAGGAAAACTAGTCTTGAAACATGAGTCCGACATAATCTTCATACTCATCCATACCTACAGGTAAACCCCATGCTTAATATAGTTGAACAAGCTATGTGAATACTCGTTGGCTGAAAACTCCTGCAGAAAATAGGCCGGCTAGGGAAGTTCTGCAATTAGATAATACGGGTTCCATCTGCAAAAAGATAACATACGCAATGTTTAGTAGAAGTCAAAAGGAGATTTTTATAAAATTGGAGTCAAAGAACATCCTCAACAGTGGAATTACAGAAGTAGATCTGAACATTAAAGAGTAAAAACACTAATCATGATCATAGCTGTAAAAATACCGTTTTTGTAACGCCCAGCCCAAAATTGCAGGGGACACTTATTACAATGATAAATTCTTAGCAATTATTCTTGTCTGCAGCAGAAGCGAAAAAGTTTAAACGGTAAATGCTAATTGCATAATCCAAAAATGTGTCTTCAAACGATCTAAATGAAACTAAGGGCGTAGGGCCACAGGCGTCCTCTACTCGTTATTCGTCACCCTCGTATCTTATCTAGTGCTTTAACCTAAAAAGATTTTATGAAGAGTGAAAGTGAGCTTTCGCCTGTGGGGTTTCAAGTTCGCAGCCATTTTTCGTGATACAATCAGGGTGCTATGCATGCATGCAGTTTAAGAAAATCATTTCATCCATTTGAAATAGTAAGAAGGGAAAGCATGTCATGCATGATCATTCGCAAGTAATATCACATGCAAATCATTTCTGAAGAAACAATATCAAGCAGTATATCACTTAGCAAGATAGTAACATCACATAAAAAGGATACAGGTCTGGTGGGAGGTTATCGGGGCATTCTACTCATGGCTTTTGAATGGGATCCCAGATAATCACTCCATGCTATGCTGGAAACTCCAATGGCTATAAGGCCAACATGATACGGCTATAAGACCAACACGAATTATCTCAAGATAACTGAAAATACCTACAGAAGCCTAGCCAAGCAGTCAGGCCATGTGTCAAGTACACGATCAATATCAAAATATGCATATGCAATGCAGAACACTAGCTCGGGTAAATTTATTTAAAATAACATGATCCAATAACATAATTAGTCAATGGATTTTAAAACATTTGGTTTTAAAACGATAGGAATAAACTTTTAAAACGATTGTAAAATAAACTTGTTTCAAAAATATTTTCTTGAAAAGATTTTAAAAAGTTTTGATTCTAAAATGGTTTTGATAATTGTTTGAAAGGCAGAAACCCTCACCTTTCTGGCAACTTAAGGACTATAATTCTCGATGAAACCTACGAATGTGATCTATCACGAACTAATTAAAATTCATTTCAAGTTCTACATAACACAAGGAACCGTAAAACTGATCTGAAACTATAGGATTCACGTCTGACTACTCGCGAATATGAGCATAACTTCTCTACACATCATCCCAAAAATTACGAATTTTAAATCCTTAAGAACTAGACTTCTATAGCTTTCCTTTAACAGTTTACACTTTAAATTCCAAACATCATTACCTCTCAAACAAATCGCTATAACGCGGGCTGAAATAGATTAAGTTAAAACTAACCAGAACTCACGATAACAGTCACAATTCATCACATTTTATTCCGCAAATTATGAAATCAAAACCCTTCAGAACAAGACTCATTTAGCTTTCAGTAGACAGTTCACACCTTGAATTCCATACACGATTAATACTCAAACAATTCACTTTAACACGGACTGGAACCGGAGAGATTACTGATGACCAGTACTAACAAAAACTATCATATTTAATCACAATATATTTAGATAATTCTGAAACTAAACTCTTAAGGACTAGACTCAATTAGCTTTCATTAAACAGTTCACACATCTAAATCCATACCCAATTGATCCTCAAACAGTTCACTTGATCACGCACTGGAATAAGACTGATTACTGGTTGACCTCTCCATACTAAATCGATTATAACTTCTTACTCAAACATCTTATAAAAATCCAAATCATATACCACTAGAAACTAGATTTAAATACCTTTCATACGGTATATCATAAAAAAAATTCAATTACCTATTTCCCATTCAATTCTCTAATACAATGTGACTGCAAAAAATAAACACGCACTGCAATCAGAGGTTACTGGTTCACCACTCAGTACTAAATCGACCATAACTTTCTACTTGAACATTTTAAATATCCAAATCATATATCATTAGAAACTATATTTCAATTATCATACATAAATTTTAACTACTTATTTCCCATTCAAATCCCTAGTACAAAGTGACTGCAGAACTAATCACGTACTGCAATTCGGACAAATTACTGGTTTACCATTCAGTACTAAATCGATCATAATATTCTACTCGGATATCATAAAAATACAAATCATATATCATTAGAAAATTGATTTCAAGACCTTTCATTCGGTATATCATACATAAATTTTAATTACTTATTTCCCGTTCAAATCCCTAGTACAACGTGACTGCAGAACTAATCACATACTACAATCGAACAGATTACTGGTTAATTGCTCAATACTAAATCGACCATAAATTTGAATTCTAATATCATAAAAATAGGAATCATATATAATTAGAAACTAGATTTCAATATCTTTCATTTGGTATATCACACATAAATTATAATTCCTCTTACCCATTCAAATCTCTAGTACAACTTGACTGCATAACTAAATCCGAACGGAAAAACATATATACTCTTGCACACAAGTCACTCATAATTTCAGATGGAGTTTCCTACGGTAGTAACCTAATTGGGACTTGTTAAAGAAGAATAAACTTATGATTCGTCTATGGATCAAGGATCTATGCAAAAGCTTCCACAATCACCTTGCCTCCTTCTCGTTCTAGAGCAGCAGCAACTCACTCTCGGGTTTCCTTCCAATGCTCCTACGTTCTTCACTTGATCATAGTTGTATTTTGTTTGTGTGGTTGTTTATGGTGAAGAAGATAAAAGGAACGGATGAAAAAAATGATGAAGTGGTGGCTAGGGTTCTTTACGTGTCGAGAGGTGTTCTAGTAGAGAATAAATTAGATTTAGGTCTCTTGATCATTATATACCTAGGTAGAATACTAGTAGGACTATAACTCTTCTCACCAAAATTCTTTATTTTTAATTTCACCTTCACTATTATTTCAATTTAATCCTTAAAATATGTAAGGTTCACCTGCAGTCTTTTAAAAGTTCACCTTCACTATTATTTCACCTTCACTATTATTTCACCTTCACCTGCAGTCTTTTAAAATTCAGCGCTTCTTTTAAATTAAAACTTTTCAGATTCAAGGTGTTCTCCAGAGCTTTCACAGAAGATTTAAACACATTTCTATCACATTCTTAACAAGTAGTTTTAGGTAAGAGGTCAGATATAATCACCACTTCTTCTGAGGATTAAGAAGTAATTTACTTGACAAATATGTGCTTTGTTGATGGGATAAATTTTACTTACAACATGTTTAGGCAAGTAGTTTATTAGAATGTTTCAAAACAAAACAAGCAAACTTATGGTCAAATACAAATGTCAAGTGAAAGTATTTTTATATTACTAAGTTTTAGTTATAACCTTCACAAGGATCCTCGACACTTTTATCATTGGTTTGAAACTACTAATGTTATAGATGGCTAAAGGACATATCTATGTTCATCTATCCCTCCAAAGATTCGGTGAGTGAAGTTTTTAATATTTTCCTCCATTGCATTCGGCTCCTCATTCATTATCTCCATTTGTTCGGCAAATCTTCACAGCCTTTTTCTCAGCTTTCAATTGCTCGATAAGTAGTCTAACACTATCACTAGGGTCCTTGCAAAATGAGTATCAAAGTTAAGGAATTGTTCCTCCAAGTCTCGCACCCCTTCCCTTGGGATATTGCATTCCTTAATTATGTGTATTTATTTTTCAATAAATTCACAACATAATGGGATTATAGTTAGCTCGATTTCTCTTCCTTGTCATGGGTATTAATCCACATTAGTCCCTCATGTTGACTCAAGGAAACAACAGAAACACGAACACAATCGTCGTTGGGGCCATGTTTCTTAAATAGTACCTATACATAAACGGTACTCGGGATTTTTGGTATTTATCCCAAGTATTTTTATGAAAGTGTTTTATGTTTCCAAGGGTCCAGAATCTACGCTCCGATACCATTTGTAATGCCTCAAACCGAAATTGCAGGGGACAGTTATTACAATGATAAATTCTTAACAATTATTCTTGTTTACCGCGGAAGTGGAAAAGTTTAAACGATAAATGCTAATTGCATGATTCAAAAATGTGTCTTCAAACGAAATAAATGAAACTAAGGGTGTAGGGCCGCAGGCGTCCTCCACTCGTTATTCGTCACGCTCGTACCTTACTTAGCGCTAAAACCTAAAAATATTTTAAAAAGAGTGGGGGTGAGCTTTCCCCCTCGAGGGTTCCAAGTTCACAACCATTTTTCATGAATTTTAATTACTTACATGATACATAAATTTTACTGATCTTTAATTAGGTAAGGTACATAAATTTTACTTATATCATACACAAATTTTAATTACTGATCTTTACTCAGTATATCATACATAAATTTTAATTACTTATTTCCCGTTCAAATCCCTAGTACAAAGTGACTGTAGAACTAATCACATACTGCAATTCGGACATATTACTGGTTAACCACTCCGTACTAAATCATCATAACATTTTATTCAGGTATCATAAAAATACAAATTATATATCATTAGAAACTAGATTTCAAGATCTTTCATTCAATATATCATATATAAATGTTAATTACTTATTTTCAATTCAAATCCCTAGTACAACGTGACTGCATAACTAATCACGTACTGCAATCGGACAAATTACTTGTTAACCACTCAATACTAATCACGTACCACTCAATTCTTAACGTCCAACTGATGTAGAGACCAAGAACGCATAGTAGCAATAGCAAGACTTGTCTGAACTGTAGATGCTTGAACCACGGGGTGGAAAGTATGGTCAAAGTCAAAACCAGGAATCTGAGAGAAATCCTGAGCTACTAAGCACGTCTTATGGCAATCAACCGAACCATCAGGTTTGTACTTCAACTGATAAACCCATTTGGACCCAACAATGTTGACGTCTGGAGGGCGTGGAACAAGATCCCAAGTATGCTGACTACGAAGAGCTGCCATCTCCTCATCTATGGAGAAACCCAAGAAGGATCTTGTTTTGCAGAACAATAATCAGTTGGTTCTTTCTGAGCAAGAAGGGCCGCAAGAAGACCATAAGCATTAATATTTGAATAATATCGTCAATGAACAACTCCAATGGAAAAGCATGTAATCATGCGAGAAGCTGCTGGATGAGGAGAACCCAAGATCTGGGACGTGGCCGAGACGGCAGGGCTGTGGCCGAGGTGCCATCACGAGATGGGATGGAGAGGCCCGTGGCCATAGCGCCATAAGGGCACGTGGTTGTGGCAGAGACGGTGAGGTTGTGGCCATCTGTGGCTGTGGTTGTGGTTCCTGAAGAGCCCGTGGACGAGTCTTCATCGCTAGAGGGTATAGACGGACCATCACAGCTAGGTGCGGGCAAAGAACCATCGTGAATGGATGTAGGCGAGAGGCCACTGCGGCTGGATATGAGACGGGACAATGGACGCGGGTCAGCTTGTGGGGCAGCTGGCTGAGACGGCTCATCATCAGGAAATCAAAATCGAGGTGGGAATGGAGCCGAGGCTGGTGATAGCACTGTCCCACAATCCGGATTAGTAAAGGTTGAGATATCCAAACCTGAAGAGGGAGGTTGGAACCAGAGGAAAATAAGTCTCGTCAAAACAACCATGGCGAGAACATGAACCTTCCCAGTGAAAGGATCAAGGCACCGAAACCCCTTATATTGCGAGTTGTAACCGATAAATATACATGGAATACTATGGGGAGACAGCTTATGTTCAGCAAATAGATGAACAAAAGAAAAAACCCAGCAACCAAAAGGATGAAAGTTACCAAATAATGGGATTCCAACGATAAAGAAGACCATAAGGTGTCGATTCCTGCAAGACTGGAGTAGGCAAATAGTTGATAATGTAGATAGCAGTGGTGAACGCATCATCCCAACGAGAAATCGAAAGATGTGAGTGAAAAAATATCATGAGACCCATTTCAACAACATGGCGATGCTTGTGTTCTATGCGCCCATTCTGTTCTGGGGTGGCCGGACAAGAAACCTGATGATGAATACCTTTCGCCGCAAAATGTGATCTGAGCCTGGTCTTTAAAAATTCAGTGCCACCATCACTTTGAAACACTTTAATTTTTTCTGAAAATTGATTCTCAACAAGTTTCTCAAATTGCAAATAAGTGTCGACAAAATCGGATTTGCATTGAAGGGGGTACAACCAAGTGAATCTTGAAAAATCATCCACAAATAATGCATAATACGCAAATCCACTTTCAGATAAAACCAGGGAGGGACCCCACAAATCACAATGTATTAAATCAAGAATATTGTCAGGATGTTTAGGGTCTCAACAAAAGCCAATCGTTAACCTTTTGCCATAACACATGGGGCGCAGGTATGCGGTTTAGGCAACAAAGAAGAAACTGAAAGTAAACCAGACTTATGTAAATTAGTAATCACTGCACTAGGAACATGACCTAGGTGTGTATGCCACAACTCATATGAAGCTCGACTCTTATTCTGCTGTAAAACTGAAATAAATACTACATCTCCTCGGTCCAAACCGTACAATCCATCCTCACTGTGCCCCCGACCCACGACGGCCCTAGTTACTTTGTTATTAATGACAAAATTTCGATCATCAAATGTAAGTAGGACACCCATATCTCTGGTTAACTGGCTAAAAGACAGTAATTCTTAGTAATATCAGGCACAACCAAAACACTAGACAAATGCAAGTTCTCAAAAACTTTAGAATCACCAATTTGAGATATCATAACTGGAGCACCATTACCAACAAGAACACAAGATTTACCAGTATAAGGAGTGAAACTGTCTAGGCCTGAGGTGGAAGTCACCATATGACTGGTAGCACCGGAATCAAGGTACCAATCTGACAGGCGAGAAGAAATATCAGACTGCTAAGAGGAGTGATGATTTTCTGCCAAATGAGTGCTTGGTGGACGACCAATATGTTCATGCATCTGGTAACACGTCGCAATATAATGACCGAGCCGTCCGCACCAGGAATAGTGAGGACGGCCGCGACCAGGGACCGGACCAGTCGCCTGAGAACCAAAAAGGATTTTCCAACCACTGTCGCACCTACCACCGAATCAACCATCGCGGCCACCACAGGAAGGCCACATGCGGCCGCCTCGAGTCGGTGTGTGATCCCACGTGCGGCCGGCTTGAGGTGCATCGCTGGTCTGAAACGTAACCTGTCATGTGGCTGGTCCTTAATGTCCCTGTAATTCATCAAAATGGCCTTGTGGTTTTTGGCACGGGAAAGAACATCCGCATAAAGTGGGGTTGGAACAACATTAATCAAAGAAGCAGAAAAATCTTTATACACAGGACCAAAAGCAGTTAAGAACCATAAAATTTAATCAACATTTGAAACTGGATTACCTATGACAAACAATTGTTAAAAAATATCCTTAAATTTGAGATGAAGTTCATGAACAGTACTAGACTTACGAATACCATGCCCTTATGTGCGAAGACAGAGAATGGTGGAGGCACCGCTATTCTAATATATAGGAGCAAGATTATTCTAGATTTCTTTGGAAATTGCATAATATGGGAGTTCCGCGAGAACTGTAGCGGTGAGAGAGGAAAACAGGACTCTGTAGAGAAGTTGATCTTCATCAACCCATTGATCATACTCTTGTTTTTCTTTCAAATAAGCCACCTGGAGATCAACCTCACTACCACCTAAAGGGGTTGAGACAGCTGCAGAAAAATACAAGGTCTGTGGTGGTGGTGGGAGTGTGGGACGCAATCTAGTGCTATCAATGAAACCGTACGGACCTTGAGGACGAAGGACGTAACCTGCTTGACGCTTCCAGAGAAGATAATTTGATGGGTTGAGTTTGATCTGCATCATCTGGACAGTAAATCATTATTATGTAGTTTAATAGAAATTCATTTAACCACCAACACCATTTCATACGACAATAGTTGGCTTGGATTCTTTGGTACCCTTGTCCACATCATCATTACACTTGATAGAAAGTTGACCGGTGTCCTTATTCTTCCATTGATCTTCATCATTTGGATCACTAGAATGGACAAACATAAAGAAGGAATAAAAAGTTCACCATGCCTCGACGATGAAAAATCAGTTCTAGTGTTTCTATGTTTAGCATACTCTTCAGATGGACATGAAAATGACTACCTTGACTAAAAGTTTACATCTAACTTTATGGACCACTTTAATCCTCTTTTCTTCAGCCTTCTTCATAGAGGGACTACTAGACTGCTCAGCACTCTCTTTTGTGAAGAAGCATATGTGCGAAGGAGTGAGTCTTCAGCCCTCGAGGGGGTAAGTCTTCAGGGGGGTTCTTAATCCCTCGAGGGGGTGGATCTTCAGCGCTTGAGGGGGAGGATCTTCAGCCCTCGATGGGGTGGAGCTTCATCCCTCAAAGGGGGTCAGGTTTCATCCCTCGAGGGGGTGAGTCTTCAGCCCTCGAGGGGTAGATCTTCAGCGCTCGAGGGGGTGGATTTTCAGCCCTCGAGGGGGTGAGTCTTTAGCCCTCGAGGGGGTGAGTCTTCAGCCCTCGAGGGGGTGAGTCTACAGCCCTCGAGGGGGTGAGTCTTCACCCATCGAGGGGGTGATTCTTCAGCCCTCGCGGGGGTGGATCTTCAGCCCACGAGGGGTTGATCTTCAGCCCTCGAAGGGGTGGATTTTAGGCCCTTGAAGGGGTGAGTCTTCATCCCTCGAAAGGGTGGATATTCAGCCCTCGAAGGGGTGAGTCTCCAGCCCTCGCCGGGGTGGATCTTCAGCCCACGAGTGGGTTGATCTTCAGCCCTCAAAGGGGTGGAGTTTAGGCCCTCGAAGGGGTGAGTCTTCAGCCCTCGAAAGGGTGGATATTCAGCCCTCGAAGGGGTGAGTCTTTAGCCCTCGAGGGGGTGAGTCTTCAGCCCTCGAGGGGGTGTGTCTTCACCCATCTAGGGGGTGAGTCTTCAGCCCTCGCAGAGGTGGATCTTCAGCCCACGAGGGGGTTGATCTTCAGCCCTCGAAGGGGTGGAGTTTAGGCCCTCGAGGGGGTGCATCTTCAGCCCTTGAGAGGGTGCATCTTCAACCCTTGAGGGGGTGAATCTTCAACCCTTGAGGGGGTGAATCTTCAGCCCTTGAGGGAGTGGATCTTTAGCCCTCGAGGGAGTTGGTCTTCAACCCTTGAGCGGGTGGATCTTCAGACCTCGAGCGGGTGGATCTTCAGACCTCGAGGGGGTAGATCTTCAGCCCTCGAGGGGGTGAGTCTTCAGCCCTCGAGGGGGTGAGTCTTCAGCCCTCGAGGGGGTGAGTCTTCAGCCCTCGAGGGGGTGAGTCTTCAGCCCTCGAGGGGGTGAGTCTTCGGCCCTCAATTGGGTGAGTCTTCGGCCCTCGAGGGGGTGAGTCTACAGCCCTCGAGGGGGTGTGTCTTCACCCATCGAGGGGGTGAGTCTTCAGCCCTCGCGGGGGTGGATCTTCAGCCCACGAGGGGGTTGATCTTCAGCCCTCGAAGGGGTGGATTTTAGGCCCTTGAAGGGGTGAGTCTTCAGCCCTCGAAAGGGTGGATATTCAGCCCTCGAAGGGGTGAGTCTCCAGCCTTCGCCGGGTGGATCTTCAGCCCACGAGTGGGTTGATCTTCAGCCCTCGAAGGGGTGGAGTTTAGGCCCTCGAAGGGGTGAGTCTTCAGCCCTCGAAAGGGTGGATATTCAGCACTCAAATGGGTGAGTCTTCAGCCCTTGAGGGGTGTGTCTTCACCCATCGAGGGGGTGAGTCTTCGCCCTCGCGGGGGTGGATCTTCAGCCTACGAGGGGGTTGATCGTCAGCCCTTGAAGGGGTGGAGTTTAGGCCCTCGAAGGGTTGAGTCTTCAGCCCTCGAAAGGGTGGATATTCAGCCCTCGAAGGGGTGAGTCTTCAGCCCACGAGGGGGTGAGGCTTCAGCCCTCGAAGGGGTGAGTCTTCTAGCCTCGAAGGGGTAAGGCTTCAGCCCTCAAAGGGGTGAGTCTTCAGCCCATGAGGGGGTGAGGCTTCAGCCCTCGAAGGGGTGAGTCTTCAGCCGACGAGGGGGGGAGGCTTCAGCCCTTGAAGGGGTGAGTCTTCTAGCCTCGAAGGGGTGAGTTTTCTAGCCTCGAGGGGGTGGATCTTCAGCCCTCGAGGGGGTGAGGCTTCATCCCTCGAAGGGGTGAGTTTTCTAGCCTCGAGGGGGTAGATCTTCAGCCCTCGAGGGGGTTGATCTTCAGCCCTCGAAGGGGTGGAGTTTAGGCCCTCAAAGGGGTAAGTCTTCAGCCCTCGAAAGGGTGGATATTCAGCCCTCGAAGGGGTGAGTCTTCAGCCCACGAGGGGGTGAGGCTTCATCCCTCAAAATTGTGAATTCTTTAGCCCTCGAAATGGTGGATTCTTTAGCCCTCGAAATGGTGGATTCTTTAGCCCTCGAGGGGGTGGATCTTCAGTCCTCGAGGGGGTGGATTTTCAGCCCTTGAGGGGGTGGATCTTCAGCCCTCGAGGGGGTGGATCTTCAGCCCTTGAGGGGGTTGACCTTTAGCCCTCGAGGGGGTGGATCTTCAGCCCTCGACGGGGTGGATCTTCAGCCTTCGAGGCGGTGAGTCTTCAGCCCTCAAGGGGGTGAGTCTTCAGCTCTCGAGGGGGTGAGTCTTTAGCCCTCGAGGGGGTGTGTCTTCACCCATCGAGGAGGTGGTTCTTCAGCTCTTGAAGGGGTGGAGTTTAGGCCCTCGAAGGGGTGAGTATTTATCCCTCGATGGGGTGAGTCTTCAACCCTCGAGGGGGTGGATCTTCAGCTCTCAAGGGAGTGGATCTTCAGCTCTCGAAGGGGTTAGTCTTCAGCCCTCGAGGGGGTTCATCTTCAGCTCTCGAGGGGGTAGAACTTCAGCCCTCGAAGGGGGTGGAGCAAAATACCTCGAGGGGGTGAGTCTTCAGCCCTCGAGGGGGTGGAGCAAAATCCCTCGGAGGGGTGAGTGTTCAGCCCTCGAAGGGGTGAGGCTTCAGCCCTCGAAGGAGTGGATTTTCAGCCCTCGAGGAGGTGGATCTTCAGCCCTCGAGGGAGTTGATTTTCAGCCCTCGAAGGGGTGGATCTTCATTCCTCGAAGGGGTGGGTCTTCATCCCTCGAAGGGGTGGGTCTTCATCCCTCGAAGGGGTGGGTCTTCATCCCTCGAAGGGGTGGGTCTTCAACCCTCGAAGAGGTGGATTCTTCAGCCCTCGAAGGGGTGGATCTTCAGCCCTCGAAGGGGTGGGTCTTCAGCCCTCGAAGGGGTGGGTCTTCAGCCCTCGAAGGGGTGGGTCTTCAGCCCTCGAAGGGGTGGGTCTTCAGCCCTCGAAGGGGTGGGTCTTCAGCCCTCGAAGGGGTGGGTCTTCAGCCCTCGAAGGGGTGGGTCTTCAGCCCTCGAAGGGGTGGGTCTTCAGCCCTCGAAGGGGTGGGTATTCAGCCCTCAAAGGGGTGGGTCTTCAGCGCTCGAAGGGTGGATCTTCAGTCCTCGAATGGGGTAGATCTTCAGCCCTCAAAGGGGTGGATCTTCAGCCCTCGACGTGGTGGAGCCTTTTGCCTTCGAATGTATCTAGCTCTCAACCCTCGAAGGGGTGGATCTTCAGCCCTCGACGTGGTGGAGTCTTTTGCCTTCGAATGTATCTAGCTCTCAGCCCTCGAAGGGGTGGAGTCTTCAGCCCTCAAAGGGATGGAAATCTTCAGTCCTCGAATGGGTCCAGCTCTCAGCCCTCGAAAGGATGGAGTCTTCATTCCTCGAAGGGATAGAGTCTTCATTCATTCGAGATGTGAACTTCCACCTGGAGAACCTTCACATCTCGAATCAGTACCTCTCAAACCCCTCCTCTTTAACCTTCTCCACCTGAACCTTCACCTCTCACTATTTCCACACTTCAATTACATGTATAATTGGTACATTTATAGCTTCAATTACAACTCTTTTAACTTTCATATACAATTTCTAGAATTTGTTATGAAGCTCACCGCGTGTTCGGTGCAGCCACACTAGTATGTATAGAATGAGAATAAAATGGGGAATCTCATTTATATTTGGTAATTATTGGGGAGGGATTATCTGTCAAAATCAGCTGCATTTCAAAAGGTGCATAAATATGAACGAGTGGGATAGTGGAGCTGCCCTGTTAATCGCGCTCAACTATCTCCTTCAAACTAGTCCACTATTCTCTTCCGCTTACTCAATGAAATGCTGGATTTCTCAGCATCAACTATTCTCTGACTCAGCCGCAGTCTTTGACCTCGACTTATTCCTTTTTCTTTTCCCCATTTCCAACAATGTAGCTTCCTTCATCACCAGTGTTGTAGGACAGCTAACCGGAGGGTCCAACAATGTAGCTGCATCTGTCAATGGAGGTGTAATATCTAGTGAGGCGATCTCATCAGTCGTCGCTGGAGTGCATTCAGTGAGACCTGATTCCGGGGACACTTTTGCCTTTGGTGGACATAATTATTTCATATAGCCTGTTGGGGTTCCTCTCTTTTAATTTTCATACAAACAGAAATGGCACGTGTAAACCACGCTGTTCTGAGTGGGGTGACTTTATGTCGTCGATTAGCCTTCTTCTTGATTTTCTGAATGCGAACCGTGCAATTAGAGCTGGGCTGCAGAATAGACTCACACCTGCAAAAGAAGAAAAACAAGTTTCGCATTTGACGCCGATGCAAAATCAATGAGAAAATCAATTGAAAGCAATTACATGAACATCTGAAACTATGGGAAAAGTAAAAGCAAGGGAAACTATGGATAGAGAGCTTATTTCAGGCGAGCTATAGTTCTTTTTCTTTTGAATGAAGTCTAATGTGTTTGAATGCAAAGTGCAACAAACCTAATAGCGGTCCCCATGGCCAGTTTGGATGATTTCTGTCAGACCAACTTTCTTCTCTCCACACCTTTTGCAGCGAGCACCTTTTGCAGCGAGCTAAGAGAACCATGATAGAGGCATATCTGCAACGGTCTAGAGGATTCACATATTCGAGTAGGACTACAATAAAAACAACCTAAAATTTGGCTAAACCATGTACAGGCTTCAACTCTCCATTAACAAATCGTCCAGCTAAAACAGCATTTCTCTGCAAGTACAGCCGCAGAAGGATTAAATGATGTACTGAACACCCTCAAAGCTACAAGAGATGCTGAATAGTGTGAACACACATCTAATAAGTTGAGTTCCAGATTCTAGTACTATGAAGGAAGTAGAATGTCTTTAAAAATCAGACTAGGCCAATTGCAGGATAAATGCACCAAGCCTTAATCATGTAATGACTCCAAGACCAAGAAGATATTAAGCATGTAAGTTTACCCCGAGATTGAAATGCAATGACCGCCTCTTTTGATTATACTTTGTAAAATCGGCCAGACACTCATAACAAACCTTCTCAAGTGCAACTACAGCAGTAACAGCACCATCTGGCCAGCAATTAGATAAATTATCCTGAAAAGAACAAAAATGTACGATTTGGTAAAACAAGCATCAATCTTGTGAGTAATTAAGACAAGCCCAGTTTATTTTAAGAAATCTGACAAGAAATCACACTGACATTTTGTTTCTGGATTCCACTTCCATTTTCAGGAGTTCCTTTGCCTTGACCATCACTCTCGCCATTGGTGGCAGGATGGCATAGAGTTTTAATTGACTCGAGCACTTTTTCTAGCCACTTATCCCGTTGTGTTTCGTCTGTCAAGGCCTTGATGCTTGAAAGAATGGTATAGCCTTCTGATGGGTTACTTGAAGCATTTCCAGGTGTCTCAACTTTACCAGGGGTCATAACTTTACTAGACTGGCCTGCCTTTGAAGGTGCTTCGTCTTCTAGAGAAACATCTAGTGGTGCCATGTTCATGCTCTTTCTTCTCTGAAGTCGACTAGTTCTCATTTGGTTTTCATGATCAGCAGCAGCATTATTTGACTCAATGTCACGAAAATCTTTAAGGCGTGACATGGTCTTCTGAACAAGGAGATCAATCTCTTCCTGTTTGTTATCCTCATATACCTTATCTGAAAGCTTGAAGAGTCATCACTGGTCAGAGTCGTACGCTTTTTGAACTATGAAGCCAGGATGCTGCTTCCTGTAAGGTATCTGCTTGCTGAGAGGAATGAAATGCACAGCGCACTTGTGCATTTCTGAATCTGCGGGAACTTGATCTCCGTGGAAGCTGTAAAACGACTCTCTTGTATCAGTGGATTCCCAATTCCCCCCTGCTTTCTTCTCCGCCTCTTCCGTGCGATAAAACCACTGTCCAGTTACCATCAGACTGCCATTTCTCGGCTGTGAAATATCCTGCATGTACACTTCATAGATTCATGGGCATATGAGAAGTGCAAAAATGTATCAATATAATGTACACCGAGTATCAATTAAGTAGCAACAATCACCTACGTCCATCGATCAGGAAAACCTTACATACAAATCAACCAAGGAGGATTCTGCACTCACATATGAACTGTTACATCGCAAGGGTTGATATTTTTCTAGAGAACTAGTATGAAAGATATCCAAACAGACGGTGGTTATCGTGAAATTTGCCATGGATGGAAAACATGGTCACCACCAAAAAACACAGTTTTGAAGGAACTATGGAAGAGATAAAAATGCAAAATGGCAAACCAGGAGACCATTTACACCTGTTTAAACACAATCTTCAGTACCCAGAGTACACATAACATATCGTGTCCACAACCAAAAGTATGCTACCATAGCATTAGTAACAAACAGAAACCAGACAGGCATGCATTTTAAATTTCCATCTGCACCTTCATCAACAAATACTAATAGAATACGCATTTACCTTAATTGTGGCCTCATAAGGCTCCAGTACTGCTTCCTTGGGAAAAAAGCGCATGCAATCCTCCTTCATAGTCATCCACTACATCCCTCCTGACTCTAAACAAGCCACAAAAACCACCATGCTAGGACTTTGCTGTAGTTTGTTCTTTTTGCAGATCGATGAATCTTCCAAGCAATTCTTTTGCATTACTCTAGAACATTAAAAAATCTTTAAAATATCTAAAATGAGGTAGAACTATTTATTAGGAGAATGTAGCAAGATATTGCCTTCCACTGAAAAGGATGAGACCAAAAAATTATATTTCCGCAACACATTACCCGGTGAACTTCATCTTTAGCTTGTAGGAAAGATCTCACAGTTAGTAACTTCATAAACATTCACATTCAGTTATTGATCCACTCATGGAGGAGAATACGAAGATGTACACTTACAATGAGATGTAGAGCTCTGCTTGTTCTGCGAACCACCACATGAGATAGATAGGTGGTGGGATGGTATTGCCTGAAAAATCTCTCAACACTATCACCAACACTACCTCGAGGATTCGCAGGCACGCCACCAACCAAAATGGTAAAGTGGCTCGGATTTGATGAGAGGAAGTATGAAATTCTTTTGGAAGAAACATATTTATACTCCTGCACAAAAACAATTTGAAATAAATTTCAGACCACTTTTTAGAACTATCCACCAAATACATCAGAATAGTATGCACAAAGATATTTCGGCTATACACAGTTCTTGCTGAAAATGAACGAACTGCATAAAAGTTAACTCAATAGACATCATCCAAATTATCTTTATGTTTACACTAGAGATAGTTTAGTGCCGGTCTACACATGCAAGAACAGAATGATCATTATATCATTAGTAAACAGACTAGTTACATTAAAAAGAAGAAAACAAATGAAGATGGTTAGAAAATATACTGCACCGAAGTGTACCCATAGCCTGCTTCAGAAGCATTCAAGAATTATATAACTATTTTCTTAATGCACTCCTATCAGGATAACAGTACAAGTATAGTAAGTCATGCACATCCATAGTCACCGCTTTGAGCCATTCTTGACATTGGAAATTGTAAAAATGTCCAAAGAATTACTTGCTAGATTAGCAAAATCAACATCCTCGAGTTGATGCTCGGTTTCTCTTTGCAAGGATGCTCGGTTTTGTAGTATTTTGGTTGTAGTTTTCTTCTTTAACATCTTTAACCTATTACAACCTCCACTTCGTCTTCTCCACGGGAACGCAGCGGCGGAGCCTGTATTTATTAGACGACGCGGCAACGACACGGCGGCAACGCGGCGACGACACGGCGGCAAAATGGCGGCGACGACACGGCGGCAAAATGGCGGCGACGACACGGCGACAACAAGGCGGCAAAACGGCGACAACGCGGCGATGACACGGCGGCAACGCGGCGACGGCACGGCGGCAACGCGGCGACGACACGGCGGCAACGCGGCGACGACACGGCGACAACTGTTATATTAATAACCTTGTCGGTTTTTTTATTTTTCATTTAGTTCACCCATGTTCTCCATTTCATTTAGGAGCATTTAGGAGGTGCATGCAATTCACCCATGTTCTCCTTCTCATTTAGGAGCATTTAGGAGTATTTAGGAGCTGTAGTTATTCCTACATTTGTAACTTATTTTTCAACTCTTTTTATAGCCAAATGAATGAAGAAAAGTAGTAAGTTTTTTACTGCACCAAACCTTTTTCTTTGTGCTCTGGTTTTCTTTCAAAACCAACATTTGGTATCAGAGCACGCACGATCACGGCGACAATGTCTGGCGAGAACGAGATTTCGCTGTCGCCACCGCGGGGACGTGGAAGGCAGCGTGGACGGAGCATGGCACGGCGGAACCATAACGAAGTGATCGTCCACGAACGGACAAATCTTGGCGGCAACATTGTGTATCCTACGCTGACAGCAACCAATTACATTGAATGTTCCCTTGTGATGAAGATCAATCTACGCGCCCAAGGGTTGTGGCAGGCAGTTTCCGGCGAAGGCGAACCAGATGAGCGCGAGGACATAGCGGCATTGTCGGCGCTAATACGAGCAGTCCCGCCTGAGATGGTGCCAGCCCTAGCCGTGAAAAACACGGCTCATGAAGCTTGGGAGGCAATTAGAATGATGCGAGTCGGAGTGGATCGCGTGCGAGAAGCGACGGCGCAACGACTACGCAAAGAATTCGAACAGATTGCGTTCAAGGAAGGTGAATCACTCGATGCTTTTGGCATGCGCATCACAGGCATTGTTAATAACCTCCGCTCTTTGGGTGACGCCGTCGAGGAGGTGAAGGTGGTTCAGAAGTTCCTGCGGGAGGTTCCGAGCCAGTACGCTCAGATTGCATGCTCGATTGAGACACTCCTCGAGCTGGACGGCATGACTGTTGAGGAGCTAATCGGGAGGCTACGGTCGGCTTCTGAGCGGTGCTTCATAAATTCCATGGGCAACGCAAGTGGTCAAGTCCTCCTCACGGAACAAGAATGGATTGCACGTGGTAAGAGCAACAACCCCGGGAGCAGCGGAAAAGGCAAGGGTTTTCGAAAATGGAAGAAGCTAACAAACGGCGGGCGAGACGGTGGTCAGCGTGCTTCGAGCGGCGATCGTGACATGACGAATATGAAGTGTTCCAATTGTAACAAGTATGCCGGCCATATCTCCAAGGATTGCCCCGAACCACGGCGTGAACGGAAGGGACGAGCAAACCTTGTGCAAAATCAAGAAGAGGAGGCATCACTACTTGTGGTGAGACTACACTCTCTCACAACCGGGACTCAGGCAACCGACGGTCATGTTTTGCTCAACGAGGTTCGGTCACAAGCTAGGTCGACAAAGCAAGCCGGCCAATGTGACATAACGTGGTTCCTGGATTCAGGAGCAAGTGCCCACATGTGCGGAAGACGTGATCACTTCTCCGAGTTGGACACAAACGTGCGAGGCTCCGTCAAACTTGGAGATGACACCTCAGTGGAAATTGAAGGCATTGGCACGATCCTCTTCACGTGCCGAAATGGTGAACACCTCACGCTCACGGAGGTGTACTACATACCCCGACTACACAGCAACATCGTCTCCCTGGGGCAGCTGGACGAACTCGGGTACGACGCGCACATTCGGCACGGATGGCTCCATCTACGTGACCAGGACGGGCGTTTGCTCGCGCGGGTGCTGAGAAACTGTGGGCGTCTCTACGTGTTGCACCTCAACCTGGCGCGCCCTGTGTGTCTAGCCGTGCACGGCTCCGAGGATGGATGGAGATGGCACGCACGTTACGGGCACATGCATTTTGAGGCACTCCGGCGTTTGTCGCGTGACAACCTAGTGCATGGTCTCCCAATGATTAATGACGCGGAGCGGCTGTGCGATGCCTGTCTCGCGGGGAAGCAGAAGCGAGCAACATTCCCTAAGCAGGCTTGGAATCGTGCGAATGAGCGACTCGGCTTGGTGCATGCGGACTTATGCGGGCCGATCGATCCACCCACGCCAGGAGGTAAACGATATTTTCTTCTAATGGTAGATGACCATAGTCGATATATGTGGATTTCTTTGCTTGCCTCAAAGGATCAAGCCGCGGACGCGATCAAGAAGATAGTTGCAGCAGCTGAACTCGAGAGTGGATGCAAACTGAAGGCACTACGCACTGACCGCGGTGGTGAGTTCACCGCCCATAGTCTTGGTGATTACTTCTCGGAGCACGGCATTCATCGGCAACTCACGGCACCATATACGCCGCAGCAAAACGGCGTAGTTGAGCGACGAAACCAAACCGTGGTTGGAATGGCTCGCTGCCTTTTGAAGGCTAAGGAGATGCCGATGAAGTTCTGGGGAGAAGCAGTGACGACGGCGGTCTATTTGCTGAACCGTGGAACGACGAAAAGTGTAGCGGGCAAGACACCCTACGAAGCTTGGCACGGACGTCGGCCAAGCGTGCAACACCTGCGTGTTTTTGGGTGCCTGGCTCACGTCAAGACCACTGACCCACACATGAAGAAATTGGACGACAGGAGCAAGCCAATGGTTCTGTTTGGGTATGAACCAGGTACAGCGGCGTACCGTGTCTATGACCCGACCACGGATCGAGTGAAGTGCTCCCACGATGTTGTTTTCGACGAGGACACCGCATGGGATTGGAGTAACTCAGCAGACGGCGAAGAGAAGCGCAATCCGCCGATAATGGAGACATTTTCTGTCGATCGTTTTGTCTCAACTGTTGCAGGTAACCACACGACAAAAAATGGCTCGTCCTCGCATGTCCGGAGTTTCACCGGAACCGATGAACAAGACACGAACAAGGAACCGTCAACACCGACTGCAACACCGACTGCACCAACGGTCGAGTTTGTATCCCCGCCAACTGCTGCAACGGAGTCATCTCCGGGCGAGGCGCCTCGACGGTATCGCACGATGGATAATCTACTTGACTCGACAATCCCTGTTGAAACCAGAGATGATGAACTGTGTCTCCTCATCGCTGACGAACCGGCGTCTTTCACTGAAGCCGAGAAGGATGAGGGGTGGCGTGCAGCGATGGTGGAAGAGCTGGCTAGCATTGATACGAATCAAACATGGTATCTTTCTGTGCTACCTGCAGGAAAACGAGCGATCGGACTGAAATGGGTTTATAAACTCAAACGTGACGAAAATGGAGAGGTGATGAAACGGAAGGCGCGATTGGTCGCGAAAGGCTATGTGCAGCGTCAGGGGGTGGACTTCAATGAGGTTTTCGCTCCTGTCGCGAGGTTGGAAACAGTGCGAGTACTGATCGCACTCGCTGCTCACCATGGCTGGCCCATTCACCATATGGACGTGAAGACCGCCTTTCTCAACAGTGAACTGACCGAGGAGGTTTACGTTCAACACCCACCAGGGTTTGTAATTCAAGGCGAGGAGCACAAAGTTTTACGACTTCAAAAGGCTCTCTATGGCCTTCGTCAGGCTCTGAGAGCTTGGAACGCGAAGCTTGATGCTAGTCTTCGCAATCTCGATTTTGAGCGTAGTGAAGCTGAACACGCAGTCTATCGTCGAGGTAATGGAGAGCTGCTGCTCCTAGTTGGTGTTTATGTCGACGACCTAATAATCACTGGAGCCTCAATCCTAGAAGTGACCAAGTTCAAAGCAGAGATGATCAGTTTGTTCAATATGAGTGATCTCGGAAATCTTAGTTATTATCTAGGGATTCAGGTACAGAGAAAGGATGGTGAAATTACTCTCTGTCAAGCAGCTTATGCGAAGAAGTTATTGCAGAGAGCGGGAATGGCTGATTGCAATCCATGTGCTGCTCCAATGGAGGCAAGACTCAAGCTGCGCAAAGTTGGTGAAGGAAGTTTAGTTGACGCCACATTATACAGAAGCTTAGTGGGGAGTTTGAGATATCTGGTGCACACAAGGCCAGACATCACATATGCAGTCGGCTACGTTAGTCGATTTATGGAGGAGCCTCACTCGGATCACTATGCAGCAGTGAAACATCTACTTCGTTATGTGGCAGGAACTCTAAATTTTGGAATTTCTTACAGGAGAGGAGATGGAGTTCTAAGTTTGACAGGATATAGCGACGCTGATTTGGCAGGAGATGTAGACGATCGAAAGAGCACGACAGGCTTAATTTACTTCCTCGGCCAAGGTCCTGTAAGTTGGCAGTCGCAAAAGCAAAGGGTGGTAGCAATATCATCCTGTGAATCGGAGTATATCGCAGCTGCAACTGTAGCTTGTCAAGGAATATGGCTTAGCAGGCTGTTAGGAGAGCTGAAAAATGAGCCACCACAAGTACCAAGGCTGCTGGTGGACAACAAATCGGCAATTGATCTCAGCCGAAATCCAGTGTTTCATGATCGGAGCAAACACATCGACACCCGATACCATTTGATTCAAAATTATGTGGAGCAAGGTGAACTTGAAATCGATCACGTCAACACTGAAGCTCAGCTTGCCGACTTACTGACGAAGTCACTTGGACGAGTTCGTTTCCAGGAGCTAAGGAGCAAGATTGGTGTTGCCGACACAACATAAGCAACGACAAGATTAGGGGGTGATTTGTTATATTAATAACCTTGTCGGTTTTTTTATTTTTCATTTAGTTCACCCATGTTCTCCATTTCATTTAGGAGCATTTAGGAGATGCATGCAATTCACCCATGTTCTCCATTTCATTTAGGAGCATTTAGGAGCATTTAGGAGGTGCATGCAATTCACCCATGTTCTCCTTCTCATTTAGGAGCATTTAGGAGTATTTAGGAGCTGTAGTTATTCCTACATTTGTAACTTATTTTTCAACTCTTTTTATAGCCAAATGAATGAAGAAAAGTAGTAAGTTTTTTACTGCACCAAACCTTTTTCTTTGTGCTCTGGTTTTCTTTCAAAACCAACAGCAACGAGGAGACGACACGGCGGCAACGCGGCGACGACACGGCGGCAACGCGGCGATGACACGGCGGCAACACGGCGACGACACGGTGGCAACGCGGCGACGACACGGCGGCAACGCGGCAGAAGGCTAGGCAACCGCATAATCCCTAATCCATTTCCTTATTTTTTTTTCTTTACTCCCTCCGTCCCACTCCAAAACTGAATACTTTCTATTTTGGATTACCCCGATTAAATTGCAACCCTAGAATTTGTCATTTTCATCAAAGGTGACCACGAAAAGACCAAAATGCTCCAGGAATCCCTCGTATTTACAATCATTAAGACTGATTAATTAGGAAAGTGGGACAGCTTTGGACAAGCGCCCAAATAATGGTGGTAGATATGGGGATTAATTTTTAAACTCCCAACCCCTTACCAGAGTTCACATGCATCTCATTTAGTCTTCCAATGCTCCATTATTGCTCTCACAACGCTCTCATTTGGCTTCTGGAATTCCCTCTTCAACGCTCATTTATCTCCCCATTCCTCTCATTTCTCACTCAAAACTCACAATCTCTCCTCTCTTCTCTCTCAATTCTGAAAACCCTAGCCGCTTGTGCTCTTTTTCGACTTTGTTCTTTGCTGAAAACTTGTGTTATTTGTGCTGTTTTCGTTTAATATATCTAGTTTTATCACAGCTTTTTGGCTTGGGTTTAGGGTTTTTATGAGTTGGTTGGGGGTTTAAAAATAAAATCGAATTCTTAACTTTTTTATGTTAATCACAGCCTTTTAACCCTCGATTAAGCTTTTGTTGGGTGATTTACGGATTATTGAACAATAATTGATGTTCTTTGTGGTCTAGGTTCCGATCTACGATTTTTCTTATGTTGGATTTATGATTTTAGCCACTATTCTTCGTTTTCGTTGTTTAAAACCGAATGTGTGTGTCTTATTTTAGATTTTCATGGTCATTTTCGAAGTAAATGCATCTGGGTTTGTGATTCTTGAACATAAGTTAATGTTCTTTGTGGTCTGGGTTTGATCTAGGGTTTTTCTTGTGTTGGATCTGTGATATTCGCAATTGTTCTTTGTTTTTGTTGTTTAAAACCAAATGCATGTGTCATATTTTTTAATTTAATAATCATTTTATCAGTCAATCATGTTGGGTTTGTGATTAATGCTGTTGTTGTTCATTTATTTTGGCCGATCTGTTATTTGGTATCCATGTCCTTGCTGATTTAGCCAATAGATGTTGATAATCTCTGTTTAGCCTCGATTCAGGTTTGATCAGTTCAGTTTGGGGTTTTAAAAATTAATTGGTTTTTTTGGGGGTAGGGTTTGTGCTCTTCTACATGAATATTAAAAACTGCTTGCATGTGCTAATTTTTTTTATTTGTTCAGCAATTTATTTACGGATTCATGTTTGGGGTGCCCTGTTTTACCAGATGTGTGATATCATGTCTATGTTCTTGCTGTTTTGATGTTAGATATGAACATAATTCAGTTTTATCTTGTCTAGGTTTTTATACTGATTATATTGTATCTTTTTTGTCTTTGTATTAGCCATTGTTGCTTTGCCTGCGTGTTGATTACCCTGTGGTGCTGTGTTTGTGTTGATTATCCTTTTCTTTTGTTGAAACATGGGGTCATAGGGATAAGGTCATGGCTGGGCAGGATAAATATGCCCCTTGCCAACCCTTGAATGATTCCCAGTATGAGTCACAGTTTGAGTCCAACTTTGATCCCACACTGTAAACTGGCCTTGAAGATATTGACTCACAACTCATTCATGCCAGCCCACTCCACTACCATGTTCTTGATACTGACTCATTTGGATCCTTGGATACCCCCGTGGCCACACATTTTAGCCCTGCACCTAAATCTGTCCTATACCACTCAGAATCATATACTGATTAAGATGAAACACATCCCCCTACTACTGATCCCAATAAAACACAGCCCCCTAATACTACTACTGATTCTGATGCAACCCAACCCCCTGATTCGGATGAAACCCAACCCCCTAATTTCGATGAAAACCCCTGATACCGATCCTGATAAAGCACAGCCCCCTGATCCTGATACTGATTCCAATGAAACCCAACCCCTGATTCCGATGAAACTCAACCCCCTGATACTGATCCTGATAAAACACAGCCCCCTGATCCTAATACTGATTCTGATGCAACGCAACCCCCTAATTCCGATGAAAGCCAACCCCCTGATTCTTATCTTATTCATCTGAATCTTGGTGTGATCCACATCCTTCAGTGTGCTTCGAGCGTAATAAATTTCCCAAGTATGGCGAGCCAGGGTTCTGGGAAACTGGGGCTTGTCTTTATCCTGGTAACATGCCAAAATATGTGCCTAAAAGTGATTCTAATGCTGAAAAATAGTTTCATTACTCACAGGTTTATATTTTTGGCTTCTTTTCAACTCTGATTTTACCTTCAAATTTCAAATTGTTGAACATATGCTAACTGTTTACCTCTTAATGCAGGATTGTTTATACAGTGTGGTTGTTGTTGCTTTTTACAGCAACTACTTCATTATGTGTTTGTCTGTGGTATCTTGTGTGCTACATGTCTGTGATAACACATGTGCTACTTGTTATATGCTGGGTTTTTGAATCGTGTGATGTTTATGTTCAAACGTGCAACCACTCAGATTTTGACTCAAATTCAGTTGAAACCTTTGGCGGTTGTTCCCCATTTTTCAACTGAATCTAAAGTTGAACCTGAGTCAGGCAAGGCATGTTTCAGATCAGGGTCAATAATGGGAGCAATATATATGCAGCTATGCAGTGTTAGTCACTAGACTTATCTGATCTTGGCAGGGCATTTGTTTATTGATGTCATAGCTAATATGTGTGCTAGTTGGGTATGTGCTGGTTGAACCCATAATTTATGATGTAGTTGTGATGAATGAATAAACATGCAGACATGCTTATTAGTTGCTAATCTGATCTTGGCGGGGCATGATGTGATTACACCCAGCTCTGAAATTATTTGCTTAGTTGATCCTGTTGTAGTTGTTAGCCACCTATGATGATACATTGCATGAACACTTTGGCAGCAACCATGTTCTTACAAACATTAGGATGGCAGCTTTATAGTGTTTGTCCCTTCGTTGTTATATGTGTGTTTGTCATTCCTCCCGGCTTGAATGGTTTATCATTCTGGACTAACCTGTTTTGCCTCATACTTAGAAATAGATTTTTAACGTAAACACATTTTAAAAAGCTTCAAACAAAAGGGAGTATAGCCCTCCCAGCTTTTACAAGGTTGCCATATAAACATACCTTATCAAAATAACTTGCATATTTACCCTAGACCTAAATCTAGAAGCACAACCCTACAAAAGTACATCATTTTCATGTCTACACTAACTCCATCATGATTAGCAGATCTTGTATGTTCCTGGTTCTGCCAATAGGCACCATGTGTTCCAAACAACCCCTTACTAACTCAGAATCCACAATCAGATTGTGGGGCAGCAAACCAAATCTTCTTAACCTTTCCTTTCCCATATGTGGCAGTTTGAACTCATTACCACCCTGCATTTCATGATTTCTACCATAACACTTTGCAAGCTTAGGAATATCTTGTCTATGACCCTAGGATCCTCCCTGTCAAATGCATCATGCACAGCTTGTAGTAGTCTATCTAGGTTTTGGCTAGGGTTTTTCTGTTGTAAACTTTGAATAGAGTCAAAAAAATCCAAGTCCATAATGTTTATCGGGTGATTTGGCTGGTTGGAACACTAACTGAATATTAAATCCATCTGAGGTGGTTGCAGCTAAAAAATCAGGGTCATTTGCAAATATGTGGGTAGGGGCATTATCTCGTTGTATGAAAATATTTTTGCTTGCCCACACTGGCCATTTTGCCTTGATAGCTAGTATGAGTTCATTGATAAGCTTGTGTCTAATGGCATCTCGTGTTGTGGATGTTATGGGTTGTGGTATCATGGTTCCCCTAGGTCTATTTATTATTGTGTACTTGGCTGCTACATATTCAACATAAGGAAACACACCTATTTTTCCATCAAACATTACATTACCCTCTATGTCAAATATAGGTCTACACACAGCACTTATGAACATGAGTTTTGGTATGTAATGCTTGTTTTGGGTGATTCTATATGGTTCGGGTTCATTGGGACCAAGAATATACCTCGCTATAGCCTCTATGATATAGAGCCACTTTTTGTCGATATGTATGATGTTGTGCAGGGTCTTGAACTGCATGTTGCACTCTAGTTTGCTTAAACACCATTTCAGCCTTGATTCTTTCTGAGCTGTAGTTAGGCATGGATGAACTGCATTTGTGTGGCTTCTTATCTCCTTGCTTACTATTGCTCTGTGTATGCTACTTCTACCAACATGCAGCTTGGTGGCTGTGCTTCGGCATGTACACTTGAACTTTAGTGGCAATGCCATTAGAGCATCTGGGTCGATTGGCTTCTTGCTTCTTCCACAGCGCGCGTGTCTTCTCAAACGGGTGCACACAGCCTCGCCATTTCGAAGCTGCTGCCTAACTCGCGCCCAGGTTGTGCTAATGGTCCTAATTGAGCATGACCATCTTTCTGCTGCCTCCACTCTACTATTGTTCTCAAGCTGCCCATTTTTTATGTGTTGAAGGAGAAAATGGGAAATCTCCTACCTTTGTTCATCAATGAGATTTCTCCCCACCATGACAACTCTACTTTTGCTCGATGATGAAGATCATAAAAAGTGCAGGTTAGGGATTTATGAATTTGGGCAGTTCTGAAAGAACTGGCCGAAAAGGATTCTGAGGGCTCTGGTTTTTGGTTCTGTAGGGTGTGAATAGGTGCTGTAATATTTTTTTTTATAGATGAAAATTTTGATTTTTTTAGGTAATGAACAGTGAACGAAAAAGTGTAAAATTGGCTCCAAAACTATAGATTTTGGAGCCAAAAATTAACTTTTGGATGGAATAATCAGTGCTTTAACATTATTTAGCATTGTTTTTTGAGTCAAATTTGGGGCATTCAAATGGCTAATTTTGACTTGTACTTTTTCAGCTTTTTGGACCGAAAAGTGTCCTTTCGACACTGTTCAATTTTGCCTCCACTTTTCTATTTCTTGCAAATTATTCAGGGACAGAGGGAGTAAATATATTAGGACATCCCCCAATGCATTCATACACCCTAATTCCATTCCATTCATATCTCTTTATTTCCCTTTATTCATTTCCAACTTCTTAAACCCTTCGACCTTTTGTTCAAACTTGCTACTCGAACTTGCAGCACTGTGAATTCCAAAATTTAATTCCTGACTTTGGATTCCAAAATTTGATTCCGAAGTTTGAATTCTAACTTTGGATTCCATTCAGATTGATTTTCTTATGTATGTCCAATTGCTAATTTTGTATGTTCTGAATTTTCAATATATTTCGATTCCGAACTAATTCTTATGTTCACTTGCTTTCTTATTTCAATTCCAAGATTTCAGACCTAGGTGTAGTTTTGAATTTCACAATGTCTAAAGAATTGAATGTGATGGACTTGGGGCAAATATTCAAACCCAGTTATAATTTTCTTATCAAAGTGCTCCAGCTATTGTTCATCGGCCGCAAGTTCAACCTTTCCGCTACCACGAAATTCCCCGGCGATCTAACCCAGGTTGATCTTTATGGGCTGGGGAAGGAGCCCTAGAGGGTATTTTTTGGAGATCAAGAGATTTGGGAGCTGAGTGATGAAGCAGATTCAGAGATGAAAATAAGGAAAAAATATGTGGTGCGCGAAATTTCTAAAATTGGAAAGAAGAATGTTTCGAGAACTGTAGGGAGTGGTGGGTGTTGGCTCGACAAAAGGGAGGGAAAATATTTGATGATCAACAATCAAATGAAGGGGCACAACAAGACTCTCACATATAAGTATTGTAGTGATGATGTCAAGGTCGAATGCAAGTGCTACTATTACTTGCACGAACTGTGTTTATCCCAGAATGCTCTTCAGGAAGTTGGATTTTTGAGCTCTGACTATGTGATTTGTAGGATGTTGAAGAACCTCTCAAAAGGTTGTATGATCAAATGTGGCAAGAAGCAGCGAGAACATGAAGCTAATTGCTAAGAACAGGTTTCCAAGAGATGTCGTAATACAACAACTTCTGATGTAGAGGTGGTGAATGTAGCTCCAGTGGTGATGTTAGCTTCAAGGTGATGGTGCCATGGCAGAGCCTTCGGAATGGACGGAAGGAGATGCCATGGAATTGGAAGGGGTGTTGGATTCCGTTGGCTCAGATGCTTCTGAAATATATTTGAGTGGCTTGGATGGTTTTGTAATAGATTTGAGTTGTTTGACTGGCATAGAGTCCTTCTGAGAGTAGTGATTGTAGTCCTATTTTTGTAGTTTATGCACTAGTAGTTCTTTGTGCGGTGATTGTAATTCTATTTTTGTAGTTTATGCACTAGTTTTTGGTGCAGTAAGTAGAACTTCTCATAAGGAATTGAGATGCTTTTCGTAAATTTGAGCATGTTTGTATTCTGACTGTGATCTTATTCAATTCATAAACCTAATTCATACTTTGTTGTTTGATTGAAAGCATTAAGATTATTTTTTCAGACAATACTTTGTAGATGATGAAACTGGAGTGTATAACTGAAATATTCACTATGAAAGAAACTATCCAAATGTATACTACAACTTTTGTACACTTTTGCAATTTGAACATAATTTGTATACCCATTATTGAGTACACACATTCAAAAAAAATTTACCAGAATATAAACCATAGACGGGAACAATGAATATAGAAGCAAAGCAAGAGACTGAAAGCAACTCAAAAAAAATAAATTCAACTAGCTTCCAAAGCAATTATAAAAAGGATAAATTTAGCAGCATATGATATTCTTAGTTTTCACTCCATGTTTATAGTAAGCATATAAATTTCCAGCAGATTACAGATCTCTTGCATCAAAATCCCAGCAACGGACCAAATCTCCCTTATTCTTGTGGTCATACTGACCCCTCAAAAAGCACTAAATTTATTAGCTCTCCTAAAGGACCCGGGGTTGATGTACACCATTGATGATCATCCAAAGCAAATCCTTGCGCTCAAGCTGCTGGAGAGTATTCTTTAATTACTTCATCTAGCTTCTTCATCTCCCCCTCAGACCTAGTTTGTATCGAAAACATATGTGCCTTTACAGTCACATCATCAACGTCACCCTAAAAACACATCAATGAAGGTGATAAACTTTTGCATCGAACACATAAAGAAAAACCACACATCAATTACAATATGACTTCATTTTCATACCTATTTCCCTAAAATATCATAAATTACATAAAGCATAGGCACATTTAACAAAGAATAAAACGTAGGACTTGGCAATGATTCAACAAAGAATATGGCATGTGCCTCAACCTGATCTAAACACAATTTCAAATACACCCAAAGAGCCAACAAAATTTTTCTCATTGAATGAAGGAGCACTATTGAACCTGACACAGGGATCTCAACTCTAATGGAGTTTTCTGGAACTAATTTCTGAAACAGTGTAACTTCATGCATAACTATATCAAAATCCAGTGCGGGCTTAAAGTTACTGCAATGTAGTTGGAGTGTACAATGATCGCTACAAAACTTGGAAACATGTTTGGAGCTCGACCTATCTACTTTAACTACTTAATGGAGCTTTAGTATGAAACATAACCATTCTCATTTTACATGTAATATACAAATGCCTTCTAAGGCCTACACAAATTGATCATGAAATCTATATGTTGTACACCAGTTAAGAGTTGCACTACTACGTTAACTACAATTTCACCAAAAGGATATTGGTAAAGTAGGTATTCACCTTTTCCAAAAAGTTTGGCTTCATATTTCCCAAATGTTTTGTTCCAATTCCATTGGGAGGACTCAAAGCAACTACATAGCTAGTACTAGGCGGAAAAAAAAGAGCACTGTACAAATAAGAGATGTAGAAATAAACATTTGAAATCAAATAAACTAGCATTTCAATTTAGAAAAACCTAAACGCTTACTACCCTAAGCTGGAAAACCTTCAGCTTTGATACATTTAATGGACAAAAAAATTATCCACCTAAATTATAATTGATAGGAAAAAACATTAAAGATACCCAAATGGGCTAGACTAAAGCGGCAATAGATTCAAAAAATTAGAGCTAGAGTAATGCTACATTCCGAACAAGAACACATGTTAGTGTAAAACTGCATAAAGATTCATAAACGACGGAAAATAGTTCTATATAAATTTGGTAAATGTTTGATCATAAGAGATCTGATACTATAGCACAACACTTTGTGCTCTGTAGTAACTACTCCTCGTGAAGATGATCTGGGTTTATAAACTTTCCACCCTGAAAAATTCAGTTGATTAGTTAACAATCTCTCAGATAAACAAACAAGAGGGCTGGATAATTGTATAAAAATCTCCAACTTTTGCATTTAAATTTTGTCTGTCAGTTAATAATTCAATCCAAGAAAAAATGGAACGCAATATCCAATTATGAAGAAAAAGAAATACCTAGAAAGCTATATTCTCCTTGCACTTTGCCACATTAACAAATGAAACATATCAATCTATTGTTTGACATAACAAAGAAAAGCTTCAAATCCTTGCCCTTGTGGTCCGCACCGCAAATGGCACACAAATGGAGAAAGATGAAAGGTCAAAAATGCTTTTGTGGCTTCAAGGGCATCCCCTATTGATGTCTCAAGATAACTTAAATTATCTTTGCATAGTCGCCTTATGAAAAAAAAACAAATGCTTTGATCTAGTGAATAACCCACCTTCAGCATATTACTTAAAAAAATAGAGCATCACCCCAGTTCTCTCTTTCATAAAGACACTGAATCAGCCTCTTAAACATTTCTCTGTGTGGTTTCACCTCAAACTTAAGCATATCGCTCAACCAAGCCATCCCTTTAGGAAGAGATCCTTTCTCAACGAGTCCAACAATGATTGAATCATGAGTACTGTTTGTGGGTGCCACACCCCTTTCTCGCATATCATCAAACAATATTAACGATTCGTACATGCCTCATCTAACAAAGTGTTGTTAGCATTATATATTTAGTCATCTAATTAAGGGTCTTTTGATCCTTTCATATATTTTTTTAAGGTTATGTTTATGCATTCTATTCTTTTAAAACTAGATGAACATTGTTGTTCTTTCTCAAGAATCTATGGTCTTCTTTTCTCGCTATAATCTCAATTATATAGTTCTCTAAATCTTCATGGTATCAGCGCTATGGATCGAGAGGGATCGAAGATAGAGTGAAAGAGAAAACGAGTGGTAGAAGATAGAACGAAACAGGGATTTTTGAAGTTAGAAGTTCAATTTTGGTAGATTTGCGTTTTCTCGAAATCCAACCGTTGTATTGAGCTAAAATTTTGGCAGCGCGTTTCAGAGGCTTGTATAAACATTCTCAACGGTTGGGATCAAATTTTGAGGTCTAGAAGTGTTGCAGTTCATCTTGGAAAGAAGCTCTGCATTTTTTGCATTCTCTTGTGCCAGTTTTAGTAAATTTGTATTTTCTTGAAATCCGACCGTTGAATCGAGCTAAAATTTTGTAACAGTGTTTTAGAGTCGTATTTCTACATTATGAAAAGTGGATATTGAATTTTGACATCCGTAAGTGCTGCAATTAGCATTGTGCAGAAGCTCTGCATTTTTGGTTACTTATCTTGTTTATTGGAAGAATAGGAGATTTGAGCATGCTTCTATATTTTGATTTGAGATTTCGGATATCGATTTGGGACTTAAGGATTTTCATGTATTTGTGAGTTTTGGATTCACGAGTTTGGATTTGGGACTAGTAGTTTTGATTCTTGGATTATTTGCTACAAATTTTGAATCTTGTTTGAGTTGGTGAGTTTTGGGTTTTCCCCTTTTGGATTTATGCTTGTGATTTCACTTGGGTTGCAACTATCATTTGGATTATGTTTGGAAATATTTGAGTGTTTGGAATTGTGCTTTTGTGATGGCGGGATGCAAGGATAATTCTTTTCCACCGATTGATGTTGAAATGAACCCATACTTGTTTAAGCAATTCTAACAGTTCCTTGCCTTGCAGCCTCCTTTCATGTCTATCTCAAGCTCAAAAGGTTTGTCACTGTCATCTATCTCAGGTATATTGTCGTCTGTTTCAGGCATATCATCTTCCTTGTCTGCCTCGGGCATATCATCTCTTTTGTGGATTCTAGATTCTGGTGCCTCTCATCATATGTCTCCTTAATTATATTCTTTTGTTTCTTTATCTCCGAATGCACCTCTTTCCATCATGGCCACTGATGGCATTCATATTTCATTGGAAGGTGTTGGTAGTGTTTTCACGTCTCATGTCTCTCTTGGTGATATATACTATATTCCTAGTCTTGCACTCAACATTTATGCAGTTGGTCAGTTATGTGAATCTGGTCTCAATGTCTTTTTTCTTCCTCTTGTTTGATTCAGGACCCGCAATCTCAGAAGGTGATTGGGACGGGCCGTAGGAAGGGGAGCCTTTATGTCTTGGATGAACTAAACGTATCAGGTGTTGTTGCTTCTGTGTGGATTTATCTTCCTTTCATTTGAGTCGTCCGTCCTTGGATTTTTATTTGTGTCACTCACGTTTAGGTCATGTTTCTGCACCTCATTTGAAATTTTTGGTATCTACTGGAGCTTTAGGACAATTGAACTCTCATGATATTTCTGATTGTAGTGGTTGTAAACTTGTAAAGTTTTCAGTATTACCCTTTCATAGAAGTATTTCATCATCTTTTGCTCCCTTTGATCTTGTGCATTCTGATGTGTGGGAACCCTCTCCCATGCCTACTAAAGGGGGTTCTAGATATTATGTTTCCTTCATTGATGATTTCACTCATTATACATGGATTTATCTTATGAAGTGTAGGTCTAATTTTCTTTTGGAACTTTATCATGAATTTAGAGCTCTCATAAGAACACAACACTCTGTTGTCATTAAGTGTTTTAGGTGTGATTTGAGTGGTGAGTACACTTCGAATAATTTTTGTCAGTTACTTGCTTTTGATGGAACCACACGTCCAACCTTATGTACTGACACCCCTCAACAAAATGGTGTTGCTGAACGAAATTACTGTCACGCTGTTGAAATAGCTTGCTCCTTCTTGTTGTCAGCCGAGGTTCCTAAAGTCTTTTGGGGGGAAGCCACTCTTATAGTTGTCCATGTCATCAATAGAATCCCAACATCTCACAATTTAAGTTTGTCACCTTTTGAGAAATTGTATGGATATGCGCCTGATTATTTCTCTTTACGTATCTTTGGTTCCACTTTTTTTTTGTTCTTCGACCACAAGTTGAGCGTACTAAATTATCTCCTAAATCTGCCTTGTGTGTTTTCTTGGATTATGGTAGTGGTCAAAAGGGATATCATTGTTTTGATCCAGTGAGTCAAAAATTGTATGTGTCTCGTCATGTCTTATTTTTAGAGCATATTCCATTCTTCTATATTCCCACTAGTTCACATCACTTGAGTCAGTCGGATCTCATTCACATTGATCCTTTTGATATTTCCACCGATGAGCTTCCACCAATAACATCTGATACTTTGGTTCATGAGACATTTGCTCCGACTTCTCCACCTACATTGCCACCTAGGACTACTACATCACCTACTAAGGTTGTCGATGATCCTCCTCTGCTTCAGTCCACTCGTATTCTTAAGTCTACTAAAAAACCTGACTTTTCTTATTCTTTGTATTCTACTTCTTTTGCTTCCTTTCTAGTGTTTATTCATTCTATGTCTGAGCATGTTTCCTATAGAGAGGTTGTTTGTGATCATCTTTGGCAGGCTGCTATGGCTGAGGAACTCACTGCTTTACATCAGACTCACACTTGGGATTTGGTACCTTTGCCTTTTAGAAAGCGTACTATTGGTTCTCGTTGGGTTTATAAGACTAAAACTAAATTTGATGAATCTATCGACCGATACAAAGCCCATCTTGGTGCAAAAGGTTATTCTCAGAAGTATGGTATAGATTATGAGGAAACTTTTGCCCCTGTTGTGAAGATGATCATAATCCGTACTATGATTACAGTTGCTTCTGTTCGTCAGTGAAAAATATGGCAAATGGATGTTAAGAATGCATTCTTATATGGTGATCTTCATGAAGATGTTTACATGACACCTTCTTCCGGGGTAGCGCATCAGCCTGGTCATGTATGCAAGCTTCACAAGTCTCTATATGGTCTCCAACAAGCTTCCAGAGCCTGGTTTGAGAAGTTCTCCACCGTGATCACCTCTCTCGGCTTTCTTCCTAGTTCATATGATTTGGCATTGTTCATCAAGCATACAAGTAAGGGTCGTATTCTCCTCTCTTTGTATGTTGATGATATGATTATTACTGGTGATAACTGTGATGACATAGAATTGTTGAAGTGTGATTTGGCTCGGTCTTTTGCTGTGAAAGACTTGGGTTTTTTCCATTACTTTCTTGTTATTGAGGTGGCTTCTTCTTCCAAAGGATATCTTTTATCTCAGTCAAAGTATGTAGTGGATCTTTTGAGCGTACACGTCTTACTGATAATAGAATTGTTGACACTTCTCTTGAGACCAATGCTCACTACTCTCCCACTGATGATATTCCTTTATCTGATCCCACCTTATATCGTTGCACTAGTTGGCAATTTAGTTTTTCTCACAGTTACTCATCCAGATATTGCTTATGTTATTCATGTGGTTAGTCAGTTTGTCACTGCCCCTACTTCAGATCATTGGCAAGGCACCCAGTTTCATAGTCTTTTGTTTCTTTCGTCATCATTATTATAGTTGCGTGCATATTTTGATGCTGATTGGGCTGGTGATCTAGATGATCGCAAGTCCACCACTGGATTTTGTATCTTTCTTGGTGACTCACTCATTTCTTGGAAGAGTAAGACACAAGATGTTATTTCTCGCTCCTCCGCGGAGGCTGAGTATCGTGCCATGGCTTCGACTACTTGTGAGATTGTTTAGTTACGCTGGTTGCTTGCTGATATGGGAGTCACGCTTCATAGTCCTACACTGTTACATTGTGATAATCAGAGTGTTATTCACATCGCGCATAATTCGGTCTTTCGTAAGCTAACCAAGCATATTGAGATTGATTGTCACTTCACCAGCCACCATTTGCAATCTAGGACTATTTTGCTACCTTTTGTTCCCTCTTCTCTTCAGATTGCTGATTTGTTCACGAAGGCTCACTCATCTTCATCATTTTGTTTCTCGTATGACAAACTCTTGATGCTTATTATTGTAGCATCGTGAGTTTGAGGGGGATGTTAGCATCATATATTTAGTCATTTAATTGAGGGTGTTTTGGTCCTTTCATATATTAGCTTTAGGGTTATATATGATTATGTATTCTACTCTTTGAAAACTAGATGAACATTGTTGTACTCTCTCAAGAATCTATTACCTTCTTTTCTCTCTATAACCTCAATTATATAGTTCCCTAAATCTTCAAGTGTTTCTATCAAAACAGTATACTTCATCCGTTTCTTTATTAGTGGCACACTTTCCTTTTTGGGTTGTTTCTTTTATATTGGCACACTTTCCATTTTTGGCAAGATTCCTTCAATTTCATCCACTCATTCTATTTTTTACTTTCTACATTCAATTTCATCCACTCATTTCATTCATCTAAATTCAAGCACCTAAACCTATGATGCCACTATTAGTGGAACGGAGGGAGTAGGTAAGACTTCATGAAAAAGGTTAGCTCCCATTTCTAGGTTCCTTACATAAGCCCCAAATCAAAGAATTGTACGTGATGACATCACGTGCAATGTTTCTTTCAGCCATTTGCTGGAACAAGTCAAAAGCTGCTTCCACTTTCTTGTCCAAGCAAAGGCCATTAATCATGGTGCTGTAACCAACAGTGGTCTTACCATAACCCACTCCACACATTTCCTTGTAAAGCCTCTCTGCTTCAACAAGATTACCAACTTTAAAATAACCATATATCAGTGCATTGTAAGTGAACTCATTGGGACTAATACCTTTCTGCAGCATCTCATTGCATCTCCTAACCATTTCATTTCACTAAGGCCGTGAATCATTGTTGTATACATTACCTTATCCGGAATATACCCTCTATCCTTGAGATCATTGAAAACCCGAAAGCCCTCATGTTTCATATTTCTCTTGCAAAGTCCATTGATAACTTCCTGGTAAGTCAAAATATCCGGAGAAAGATTCTTTGCAATCATAAGATGCAGAAGACCAGACATCCTTGAACAATTACCCTGCTTACTAAAGGCGCCTATCAATTTATGAAAAAAACATGAGAAGGGACATATCCATCCTCCAAAACTTGACGAAGAAGGCTATAGCCGCTCCAAATCGCGTTATTCATACGAAAAGCTTGAATCAAGTATCCAGTTGTATCCACATCTGCCACAACACCACTTCCAATCATATCCCCATAAAATTTCCAAACAAGATCAATTTTTCCAGCTCGGAGTGAGCCCGACAATGTTGAATTCCAGGTTGTTTGAGCATGGAAAAAAACAACCCTCCTCATATAATCAAATACATTAACAGCTTCTTCAACGAGTCCATTTTCATATTGGCACTGTGCATAGGCATAGCACTCCAAAGAACACGGTTTAGGCACAAATTTGGTGACCTCGAGAAAATTCTAAGCTACTTTCGCAGCCTTGCCTCCACAAGTCCATGAAAAATCACAGCAAATGAAAACTGATCAGGCAAGAACCCATTTTGGGAGCTTATCCAGTGATAAAATTGCAACAACAAAATTGCATTCTTCTGGTGCTTGAACACCTCGCTGTAGAAACCGGGGTCCACAAAATCGACATTGGGAAAATCCGACAAAAGGTTCTGCTCCTATCTGGGTAAATCATAATGATTCTGGATACCTCTTTGGCTACCTCAATGATATTAAAGTTATTATTTGAAACAATGTGGCATCTGGGTTTTGCTGGAACTCTTCATTTCTATGCTACATTTACTGCCATCACATAGATTCTGACTTCCGCCCCGATTATTGTGATTTTGCAAAGAGGTTTCAGGGCTTCTACATATATTGGGATTTGTAAAACTTGAAGGTAACTGATAAATAGTAAAACCCACCACAAATGATTGTGTCTGTGTGTATTGATATATATATATATATATATATCTATATATATATATATAGTGAGTACAAATAAATATGGAACATGATGTATACAAAACTAATCAGAAAGAATATTATTTTCTTATCATCATTATAAATCAACTATATTTCTATTACCCCCTCAAGTGAAGCGTAGGACTGGTCGCAACGCAAAGTTTGGAACGTAAGAATTCAAACTGAGGACGAGGTAACCCCATAAAGATGTCAGCAAGCTGCAAGTCTGTAGGAACATGAGCAACCTTGAGCTTGTTAGAATACACCAAATCACGCACACAATGATAGTTAATATCAATGTGCTTGGCTCTCTTGTGCAAAACTTAATTCTGAGCCAGAATGAGAGCACTATTATTATCACACAGCAAAACAGGAGGCACAGATCGATACACGTAAATCCCAAAGAAGATTCATCAACCAAACCAACTTTGTGGCAGTATTTGTCATAACACGGTATTCTGATTCTGAACTAGAACGAGAAATTGTAGGTTGCTTCTTACCACTTCATGACACCAGGTTACCACCAAAGAAAATGGCATACCATATGTAGACCTACGAGTCTCACTGTAACGAGCCCAATCAACATCAGAATAACCCAGACCCGGTAAAGCAGATGAATTTACGCAAAACTAAAGATCATAGTGGAGAGTACCATGAACATAGGGCAGAATTTGAGTGACAGCTTGGAAATGGTCATCAGTAGGAGCCTACATGTACTGACTGACCGTGTTCAGAACATAAGACAAATTGGCACATGTAATCAACAAATATTGAAGTGCACCAACCTGAGATTGATAAAGAGTGAGATTTCTAAACGGCGTGCCGGAAGAGCTAGAAAGCTGCGAAAAACCACAAAAGGAATGGCAACATGTAAAGAATATTGCATTCCAGCACCCGCAAAATTATCCTTGACATATCAAGCCTGACCAAGGAACAAGGCATCAGATGTACAAACAACCTCCAAACCCAAAAATACTGCAGAGTGCCAAGATTAGTAATATTGAATTCCTGATTAACCCGATCAATAAACTTCTAAATGAGATGACCATCATTCCTAGTAAGAATAATGTCATTAACATAAACCAACAAGTAGAGAAAAGAGGCGCCATGAGAAAAGACAAACAGAGATGTATCGGAAGAACTGTATACAAAACCTAGGCCAATAAAAAAAAAGCTAAAACATTGAAACTAAACTCAAGGAGCTTGCTTCAAACCATAAATGACCTTGCGTAAACAACAAACAAAATTAGAACTAACTGGATCTTTGTATCCAACAGGTTGTTCCATATAAATCGGTGAATCAAGAACACCAATTAAAAATGCATTCTTGACATCCAGCTGTCATAAGGGCCAATTACGAGTGACAACCAGACATAAAACAATACGAATAGTAGACTCCTTCACCACAAGACTAAATGTATGATCATAATCAAAACCAGGTAGTTGCAAAAATTCCTGAGCAACTAACCTTGCTTTTATGTCTGTTAAGAGAGTCATCAGCTTTATACCTCAAATGAAAAACCCATTTTGAAACAACAACATTGGCATGGGATGGATGAGGAATTAAATCCCACGTCAGCTGAGTGCGAAGAGCATCAATCTTTAAGTCCATAGCAGCAACCCATTCAGGATCCTTGACAGTCGAGCGGTGCGAACAAGGCTCAGTTTTAGAAAATAAAGCACTCAGAAAATCAGTAATACCATATTTAGAAAAATCCTTGTATAGGAGGGAGCTAGTGCGCGATCGAGTAGCCATCAGATGATGAGAGGAAGGACTCAATGTTGATGGCACGAATCTCGAAGTAGGCACAAAAATTGAGGTGGGCACAGAACCCAAGATTGGTGGCGATCGAGATCGAGCAAAGGGAAGCTGGCATCGCAGATTGCACATGCTGAGCAGATGAAAAAATTTCTGTGGGGGCTTCCGGAGCCGGGGATGGCAGCGCGTGAGCCACACGCGCTAGTGGCGCGTGAGTTGTACGGGCTGGCGTCAAACTGGACGTGCTGGCTGCTTGTGGCGTGTGATGCGGCTAGGCTGGTGGCACATGCTGCAGCTGGGCTGGCAGCGTGTGTTGCTGGTCTCCGTACAGAAGATAGATATGATTTTCAGATAAACCATGGGATCCCGGTACAGACTGTAAATCAACATCTTCCAAAATAATGGGCAATTCGGCTATAGAGGCTGGCTCAAACACCTCTGATAGCACATACGATGGATCCAAAAATGCAGAAACATCAAGTGAAGGCGTATCAGTGACAGTACCAGTAGGGGTAGCTGGAAAAAATATCTCATGAAACCGAGTATGGCGAGTGATGTACTTCCTCTTCATAAAAGGGTGTAAATAACGATAACCCTTGTACTGTGAACCTGTAACCTAAAAATAGACAAGGTATACTCTGAGGTGCTAATTTATGCACAGCATAAGGCCTTAAATACAGAAAAACCCAACAACCAAATGGATGAAAATTGGAGTAGTTAGGAGTAGTACAAAAAATAGTGGACAATGGAGACTGGCCATATAAAATCGGATAAAGGAAGTCTATTGATGATGTAGAATGCAGTAAAAAACATCATACCAAAACGAATGATGAAGGCCAGAATGAAAGAGCATCAACAGACCTGTCTCAGTAATATGACGATATTTCCTCTCTGCGCCACCATTTTCCTCTAAAGTGTAAGGGCAAGAAAGCTGATGATGAATGCCCTTAGATGCAAAATGAGATCGCATGCGATAATTCACAAAATCGGTTCCACTGTCACTCTGAAATACTTTAATGGTGGTAGAAAACTGGTTCTCAACCAGAGCCTCAAAATGCATATAAGCCTCCACAAAATCAGACTTTCGTCGTAAAGGATATAACCAAGTAAACCCAGAAAAACCATCAATAAAAATGACATAATAGGAGTAGCCGGCTCGAGAGACATTAGGTGAGGGCTCTCAAAGATCACAATGAACTAAATCAAGTATGCGTGGTGTGCATTTTAAATTGTCACTAAAAGAAAAACACTAGCCTTTAGCCATCTCAAAAATGGAACATAAATGAGGCTTAGGCAGCAGACTAGTAACTGACAAACATCCAGACTTGCTCAAAGAAGAAATAATGATGTGGGGAACATGGCCCAATCTAGTATGCCAAAGTTCAAAAGATGCTTTAGAATCACTCGATGCAACAAAAGTAGATAAAGCAGCACCACCATAATCCAAAACATATAAACCCCATGACGATGACCTTTGCCAATAACATCACTAGTAAACTTGTTCGAAATAGTGAAAGAAGAATCATCAAAACAAATAATAGCATTCATATCCTGAGTCCACTTGCTAATAGACAACAAATTTTTAGTAATTTGTGGAACCATCAAAACATCAGACAAGGATAATGAATCAGACACTCGAGAATGACCAATATGGGTAACATTAAGAACAAAACTATTACCAACAATAACACGATTGTTACCAGAATAAGGAGTCACGCGATTAAGAACAGACTGAGAAGATATCATGTGTTGGTCGCGCTAGAATCAGCAATCCAACGAGCATGTGAAGCAGAATGTGGTAAAGAGCCTACATAAGAAGCTCGAGAGACCAAGTGAGAACACATTAAAGCAATGTGACCAAAATTCTTGCACCAATAACACTGCAACTGGTACCATTCACACCGTGCAATTTAGAGCAAGAAAAAGCATACCAAGAACGTCACACCATTGGCACCGTGATTGATCAAAATGAGCCATAACAACAATAAAATAAATAAATAATAATATTAATAAAAGAAATTAAATCAGCTGAAACATGACCGTGGACAACGCGTACAAGTAGCAGGGGCAAAATTTGGCGCGTAGAAGCACGCACACCAGAGAATGGATGTGCGCGTCAGTGTCACGTGCGAGTGAAGACACACGCTAGTTGAAAAGAACTGGGTGGGCATGTGAATCTCACGCGTTGGAGCTTCAAAGTTGGCCAGAAAAATAGACGCCCACTAGTGACGCAAACTAGAGAAAAATAAGGATGCCGGCAACGCACACTACCACCGAAGACAAGGGAAGATCATCTGTCAGCAGAGTACCGAGAACAACACCTAGCACTTGACGGAGAGGACGTCGGATGGAGAGAATGACGCCGGGTACTGATTTGAGGTTGTCGGATTAGATCAAACCAATTGCACAGCAAGGGCTTGCGATCGGCAGTCGACGATCATCCGGGACCTTAAACAGCAGCAGAAGATGAAATCTGAGACATGGTGGCAACGAAGACAGTTCGCCGATGGAAATTCAGGTCGTCGAAAAATTGATGAGGAAGAAGAGGCGGCCAGGGTAATTTGTTTGTTTTGTTTTGGTTTTTTCCTGGATGTATTTTCAGTAGAGAAAGAAAGAAGAGGATTTAGAGACAAAAGCCAAAAATTTTAGAGAAACCTGACTGATAACATGATAGAAAATAAAATTCACAAATAATTGTGATTGTGTGTATTGATGTATATATATACATATATATATACACATATATATACATATATACATATATACATATATATTAAAAAATAATATCCAAGTGGATAATCATGCTACATGTAATAAATTTATTGGTTACCTATATTTTCTATCCTCTCATATCCCAACTTACCCATTTTCTCTCTTCACAATCACATTCATACACACACTACGGAAGCTCTCTTCCAAAATTTTCCAAAAAAAGTTCTCCCTTCCAAAAATCAAAATTTAATCCTTTTATTTCCTTCCTATTTGTATGGAAAAAGAGGGCTTAAATTTTAAATTTCCAAGCTCAATAATCTCCAATTTCTACTCTACATTCACCCATATGCTCAATTTGGGAGGATAAATTCAATCTTTGGAAGCAAATCAAAGGTTAGTTTTATTTTATTTATTTAAAATATGCATTGTTTATTTATTTATTTGACTACATAATATGAATAGATAATAATTATTTTTGTTATACATTTATTATACATAATGTTGTGTTTACCATATATTAGTTATTATGATTTAAATGTTGAAGAAGAAAAATTAATTAGAAAGTTACAAGTTGAACTATACAAAAACTACTTCTTAATCACATAAATTCAATTATACATAAATTAGTTCTTATCAATACAAATTATAAAAATTACTTTGTTTATGTATGTAGGATATGAAGAGATTTTTTCAACCTACTAAAAGAAATAGTAGTGGGGAGTCTTCTAGTAAACCTAATGATGAAATTTCAAAAAATCGCTCAAGTGCACAATTTAATGGGGATGATATTGCTTATGATCCGGGTTTAAGGAAGCCAATCGAGGAGTTTGATAAAGTTATTCGAGATCAAATTCGAAGAGAGTATATTGTTAAGGGGCATTATCAACCAATTTGTCACAACTACCCAAAAAATAAAGTTGGCAATCAAGAAAGTAGTTTTCAAGCTAGTTGATATAGAGACTTTCCATGGCTAGAATATAGTGTGTCCAAAGATGCAGCATTTTGTTTTTGGTGTTATCTTTTTCCAGCATCACATAATAAGAGAGGTGTAGTTGCTCAAAAGGCTTTCTTAGTAGATGGATTTACTAATTGGAAAACGGCAAAAGAAAGATTTTCTCTTCATGTTGGGGATGCGAATAGTTGTCATAGTGATGCAAGGATGAGTGTTGAATCTTTTAAAGATCAAAGACATAATTTGATAAATGTGTTTCAAGTACATGATTCTACCCCTGAGGTTTCTTATTGCACTCGTTTAACTGCTATGTTTGATGTGACACGATTTCTTTTGAGACAAGGGTTATCTTTTCGTGGACATGATGAGTCTTCTAGTTCGGTGAACAGGGGTAATTTTCTTGAATTGGTTGAATGGTATTGTCAAAAAAATGAAGATGTTGCCAAAGTTCTTAAGAAAAATGCTCTGGGTAACAATCAAAGGACCTCCCCTCATATTCAAAGAGATCCAGCTCGGGCTTGTGCTGAAGAGGTAATACATTCTATTATTACTGATCTTGGTGATAGAGTTTTTCCTTTGATGGTTGATGAGTCTCGAGATGTTTCTACAAAAGAGCAAATGGGAGTTGTTTTTCGATATGTGAATGAAAAGGGAGAAATTATTGAGCGATTTATTGCTATTATACATGTGCCAGAGACTACTTCTGTTTCATTGACAGATTCTATTGTGGCTTTGTTTGTGAAACATGGGTTGTCCTTGGACAAATTGAGAAGGCAAGGACATGATGGAGCTTCGAATATGAGGGGTGAATTTCACGATTTACAAGCCTTGATACGAGAGGAAAATCCACAGGCTATGTACATTCATTGTTTCTGTCATCAACTCCAATTAGTTCTGGTATCAGTTGCTAAAGAAATTTCTACGATGGCTGGTTTTTTTTCTTATGTCACTATGATTGTGACTTTGGCTAGGGCATCTTGCAAACTAATGGATAAAGTTAGGAACTATGAACATGCTAGACTTTTTGTTGCTTTAGAAGAAGGACAAATTACTAGTGGTCAAGGGTTGAACCAAGATACTGGTTTGGCAAGACCCGAAGATACTCGTTGGGGATCACATTACTTGACATTGCTTTGTTTACATACGATGTGGCCTTCAGTGATACAAGTGTTGGGTGATATTCATAACCATGGAAGCAGTTCAGAGAATAGAGGTACTGCGAGAAGTTTGATTGATAAAATGGATACTTATCAATTTGTGTTTGTGATGCATTTGATGAAATACTTGTTGTCAATCACGAATGAACTATCAGCTGCCCTACAACAAAAGGATCAAAATATTGTCGATGCCATGAATTTGATTGCTTGTGTGAAACAACCATTACAAGCCTTTAGGGAAGATGGATGGAAGTTTGCCATTCTCTCTCTGAAAATTAAGCATTATTCTCTCTCTGAAAAACGACGCCCTCTTTCTGCCTAACAGCTTTATCGCTACCGTCCTCCGCCCTGCCATGGCGGCGCCTGAGCCATGGATCAGGGAAAAACCTTCCTTCGCCCAAGCTTTGAAACAATCCCATCAATCAGCCACCCCAGATTCACCAGAACTCCATCCCCATTTCAATTACAAAGGTGAATTAGCGGTTTTATACCCAAAAGAAGAAGTGGACATCCTGGCTGCTCCATTCTCAAAAGCTCTGGTCGGAAAATTCAGTCGCGGTCGCCCCACAATGGATTTCCTCAGAAATCAGATCAAGACTATTTGCTTCAAGGGCGATGTGCAGCTATCGGCGATGGACTCTAGGCACATCAGAATAACCTTCGACATCGATGAGGACTACCATCGCTGTTGGCTCAAATGCACCTGGTCCATGGGAGGAGCTATTATGCGCATCATCAAATGGACAAAACATTTCGACTACAATGAAGAATCTGCTCTAGCACCGGTATGGCTCACCGTGGAATTTCCCCCGGTATACTTCTTTCACCCTAAAGCTATAACAGATTTGGGAAATTCTTTAGGAGAGCTTCTTTTTGCTGATGCACCTACTAAGAACTTAACCAGGCCCTCCACAATTAGACTTTGTGTGGAAATGGATGTTTCGAAGCCAAGACCAAACAAGATAAGGCTAGGTTCAATAGCACATAACAAATCCTATGCCATTTCCTACGAAGACTTCCCTCAGTACTGTAAGAAGTGCCTAAAGCTGGGTCATAGTGAATCCTATTGTAAAAGGGATCAAGGGATGAGGAATTTTAAGGAACCCTTAGGCTCAGGAATCCAGAATACCATTAAGGTTGCTGATCCTAAACATCCTGAGGCAGCTTTGTCAAAGGAAATCAGAAACCTACAAAAGAATAAGGGAAGAAATCAGGAAACAACTAGGATGTATCAACCTAAGCGGAACCAAAACCTGCAGAAAATGGTCATCCCTACCACAGTGGCCTCTATTCAAAGTGAGCAAAACAAAGCATCCTCATCTGGCAATAGATTCGCTGTACTAGAGGAAATAACTTCAGATGAACATCATAAGCAAGGTTTACCACATGGCGAAGGAAAAGTCCTAGGCCCTAACCCCCTAAAGGTAGCAGAATCAACTCCTCTACATGTGAACCAACCAGAAAAAGGCTCCCAGTTAACACAGGATTCCCCCCACAAAATGCCTAACATTGACACAACAGATGCTACTTTGGAAATCACCTCCATTGAAGATCTAGAGGAGGAAGGATATGAATCCAGAGGTTACAACACAGCCCCTTCCTCTCCCCTGCAAAAGAATATCCTTTGCACATCCTTTACTGATGATATACTATGTACTAGAGCTAGGACTCCATTAAACTCTGATATATTTTTACATGATCGTTTCTCCTGGACCCCTAACATTGAAACCACTCCAGTTGTACATAGTAAGCAAACAATGATATCACAGGAGAAGGAGAAGCAGGGAATCACAGTATCCCCAAGAAACTCCGAGAAAGTAAGCAATCGAGACATTCAGCAGGCAGGGGAAACATTGCAACCAACCACGGAGCAAACGGATCCAGAGGAGCAAACGGATCCAGAGGAGCAAACATTGAATCCAGAGGAGCAAACACAATCACAGGTTACCCTCCCCAAAAGGAGCTCCAGGTTAGCTTTAAAATCCAAAGTTTCCAATGACAGTTAAATGTATGATTTGGAATGTAAGGGGAGTATCAACATCAGTGGTGAGGTTAAAACATTTGTCTAGGATACATAAACTGGATCTTTTAGTCATAATTGAACCCAAAGGAAACTTAAACCAATTAGACATGTATAAAAAGATGTTCTGCTTCAGGCATCACCTGGGAATGATACACAATAAGATATGGATAATGTTTTCAGATAGGATTGCCATAAATCTTTTAGAAATCCATAATCACTACATACATGTGGAGATAGATATAAAAAACTGGGATAAGAAATTTAATTCTTTTTCATTTATGCTCCACACAGTAGGGAAGATAGGCTCAAGGTTTATACAGATTTAGCTGCTAAAATAGATAGCTCCCCAACCCTGCTAGGAGGAGATTTTAATGTCATAAGATCAGTGGGGGAATACTATGGCCCTAGTTCCCCAAAATTAGATTCAATCTTAGACTTTGTCTCTTTCATAAATGAAGTTCAGGTGGATGATTTAAACACTGTTGGTAATCTACTAACATGGACTAACCACAGATCTTTCAATCCAACCTCCAAAAGATTGGATAGGATAATGGGAAACACCAGTTTTTTTAATTCATTCAACCATTCCACTGTTCAAATCTTAAGTAGAACAACTTCAGACCACTCCCCAACGCTGTTAGAAATCTCAAACTCAGATATCACAACCCCTAGACCATTCAGATTTCAGGAAATGTGGCTTAACAGAATTGAATTTAGGGACTTGGTCTTAGATAGTTGGACTCAGCCTATTCAGGAACAAGGTCTAGTTGGTTTCTCATTCAAACTGAAAAGACTTAAAGCTGATATAAAAACATGGAACAAGCTGGTTTTTGGAAATGTAGATGAAAACTTAACAAAATCAGAAAAGGAAGTTGCTGAGTTGGAATTAAGATATGACTCAACTCATACTCTTCAGGATAGAATTGAATTGAATAAGACCAAGACTAGACTAACTAGACATCTAGTTGAACAAAATCTCTTCCTAACACAAAAGACTAGGATGAAATGGCTTAAAGATGGAGACCTAAACTCTAAATATTTTCATAAATCCATAACTGAAAATCATGCTAGATTATCAATCATGAAGATTCAGGACCAGGAAGGAAACTGGTTGAACTCTCATTAGTGATGCAGCAGTAAATTTTTTCAAAAACCTGCTGTCTGATGAAAATGAAGACCCAACTGGTCAGTGCATATCATTTCTAACAAAAGAAATACACCTTTCCATCTCTGAACATGGTAACATTAATTTGTTAAGGCCTATAACTTTGGAGGAGGTAAAAACAGCTGTATTTGATCTTTCTCCAGATGCTGCTACAGGGCCTGGTGGTTTTCCAGGCATGTTCTATAGGAAATTTTGGGATATAATTAATCAGGATGTCTTATCTGCAGTGCTAGAATATCAAGTTGGGATCCCAATTCCTAAATCGGTAGCAAGCACCCTGATAGTCTTAATACCAAAAACAAAGACTCCTAAGTCATTTAGTGAATTCAGACCAATAAGCCTGTCTAACTTCATTAATAAATTAATGTCTAAGATTATGGTTGAAAGGATTAAACCATTAATGAACTCAGTAATATCAGAGGAACAATCAGCCTTCTTAAAAGATAGGGATATAGCAGATAACATCTTAATGATGAAGGAAGCGGTTAGAATGCTGGACAAAAAGAATGAATCACTAAATCTTATTCTGAAGTTGGATATGATGAAGGCTTTTGACCGGGTTTCTTGGTCAACCATCAACACTCTCTTATTAAGATTGGGATTCCATGGACACATAGTTAAAATCATCATGAACAACATTAATTCAACCTGGTTTTCTGTCTTGATTAATGGATCACCTTGTGGGTTCTTTAAGCCATCTAGAGGGTTGAAACAAGGAGATCCTTTATCTCCTTTCCTCTTCAACATATTGACAGAACTTCTAACAAGAAACCTTAGGATTCAGTTTCAAAATGGGAACATTAGGCAGTTTCGAACACCAGGGGCAGCAAACAATCTAAATCAACTTTCCTTTGCTGATGACACAGTGGTGTTCCTAAAAGGAACCACTAAATCCATTAAAAATATGATGACATTTCTGGAAATTTTTCAAAAGGCCACTGGCCAAAAAATAAATTTTCAAAAAAGTGCTTACTATGCTGGAAAGTTAAGCAGAAGTAAGGAAAAAGAACTAAAGGACATAACTGGCATGCAAAAAGGGGATTTACCATTTTCCTACCTAGGAGTTACAGTTTACAGAGGTAGAAAACTTAATAAACACTTCAAAACCCTAATTGACATGATAAACACAAAAATCAGTAATTGGAAAAACCAGTGGCTCTCAGGGGGGGGGGAAAGATCATATTGATAAACCATGTTTTGACATCTATACCTCAACACACATGGGCTGTCACTGCACCCACTAAATACACAGTCCAAAAATTTAGATCTATCTTTAGCAACTTCCTATGGGGGACTTCTGAACATGGTCTGAACAAACATTGGGTTTCATGGGATAGATTATCATACCCACTGGCTGAAAAAGGCTTAGGAATAAGGCACATCCAAGCAATAATTGACTCTTTTTCTATTAAAATCTGGTGGAAGCTTCAAATTGGCCAATCCCCTTGGGCAAAATTCATGTGGTCTTTACCAGATAATGCTAGGAAATCGGAAACATGGACAAGGTTCAGAAAAATTAATGACATAGCAGAAGCTAACTCAAAGGTGATCATTGAGAATGGATGTTCGAACTTCTAGATAGCCAACTGGCTTGGCTCGGGTCCTCTGATCAACCAAGTTGATGAATATCAGGTACAAGCAAACTTTCCATTCCTTACTATTTCTGAATTTCAAAGGAACAAAGGCCAGTACCTCCCAAAACTTACAGGTTTATTCAATCCTGACATAAATTTTGAGCTTCAAAAGGACATGACCCTAACAGATAAAGTGGATTACATGATATGGAAACCTGATATTCCGGGTTCCTTTACAATCAAATCTGCATATTAAGTACTAAGACCAAAAAATCCTGAATTGGAGATTTTTAAAAAAATTTGGATCAGGACCATACCTATGAAAATCAGTTTTTTCATGTGGAAAATGACTTTATGTGCTCTACCATTCGCTGATGTCTTAATGTCAACCGATTTACATTTACCATCCAAGTGCACAGAGTGTGATAGCATAGATTCCTTATCCCATTTTTTTAATTCCTGTCCTACAACAACGTTTTTATGGAACAAATTGCATGAGGCTTTACACATCCCAGCTAGATCTTTCAGTAACATTAGGGAAAGATTGGTTTTTTACTGGTCTCTCAAACACTCATCATCGGCTAATTGCTCTATAATGAATGTTCTGCCATGCCTAGTTTGCTGGGAGTTGTGGAAAGCCAGAAATAAAATGATTCATGAAAATAAAAAAAAACATGCACCCGTGATCTGGAAATGCATATCTAATCTATGCTCACTGATATACTCGGTTCATCCACTAGATATTTTCCACTCGAACTGCCATCTCATTAACAATGGATTACTGCCTAATCTTACAAGGAGAAGAACAACTAGGCTGTACTTAATAAAGTGGGAACCTCCGGATATAGGCCTCAAAGTAAACTGCGATGCAGCAATACATGGCGATAACGTAGGTCTAGGATGTGTTATAAGGGATGCAAATAAATGGATTACATATGTTGTATCATTTTTCATGACCACAGATAATGCCTGTTTCTCCTCCTATATTGCAGTGCTCCGAGCTGAAATGATGTCTATCTGGAAAGGACTACAAGTGGCGGCGGAAAGGACGGAGCATCTTCATATTCAATCGGATTGTTTTGCGGCAATAAGAATCATCCAGGGGCAGCCTTGCCCTTGGCCACTCAGGCTAATCCTGCGGCAGATAAAGTCAGCCACTGCACGGTTCCATCACGTTCGTTTTAGCCACATTCACAGAGAAGGTAATCAAACACCGGACTTTCTGGCTAAATTAGCAATCAGAACTGGAAGCTCCTCACAGTTTGAAGAATTGCTCACATCACAGCGTCTTCTCTTCCTCAACCGTAGGGAAACTCTATTCCCTCAATTCCGATGGAAACATAAGTATAGTAATTAGCTCGTAAAGGTTTTGGTTAGTAATCTCTTGATAGTCTGGCCTTCGTGAGCTTCACACAGGGGGTGGAGGGCTTACAGAAGGAATCACTATCAAGAGCATAGATTTAACATTAGTTTTAGTCTATCTTAGGATCTGGCCTTCTCAGTCTTGTATCGCTATTTCAAATTTTGGGTGTGGGAGCCCTAATCAATATCCTCGCTCACTATTGAGTGTTTTGCGCAAAAAAAAGGGAAGATGGATGGGATATTATTTTGGAAGAAGTTAAAAATTTTTGTAGGTTGCATATGATCCCACTACTTGATATGAATGACAATATGACTAGTCGTGGCTATGGAAGACGAAGGGGGCAAGTCATAACCAATTATCATCATTATCACGTAGATTTGTTTCTTCAGGTATGCTTGTTCATCAAATTTTGTTAAGAAAGAGATTTTTTTGTGTTATTGACTGTTAATTTTAAAATTTCAGGTTGTTGATTTGATCATACAAGAGATGAACAATCATTTTTCAGAAGTTAGCACAAGCTGGCTTAGTTGCATTGCCTGTCTTGATCCAAGAAATTCTTTCTCCCAGTTCAGCGTTCCAGAATTGATACATCTTGCAACTATATATGCGGAAGACTTCTCTCATACTGATCACATGTATCTTGAATCTCAGTTGAGGAACTATATCCATGTTATGCAATACGACCATCGTTTTTCAAGCATTGAAAACTTGGGTACTCTTGCTCTGAGGTTAGTTTAAAAGGATTTTCATATAATATTTCCATTGGTATATCGGTTGATTGAGTTGGCATTGGGTTTACCGGTTGCAGCTGTTACTGTGGAGAGGGTGTTTTCTACTATGAAAATTGTGAAGACTGATTTGCGTAATCGCATGTGAGATGAATTGATGAATGATAACCTTGTTGTGTACATTGAGAAGAGGATTTTTGCAATAATCGACAATGAATATAGTCTGCAACGTTTTCAAAACATGAAATCTCGAAGAATGCAGTTGTCTTCGGTTCCTCCTAGAAGTTAGGTTATTACTGTTCAAATAATATTTTATATGTATGTTAAGAATTTCACTGTTCATCATATTAATTTCAAGACTTAAGTATTATTGTTTTTTTTGTTAAAAATTTCCTAACTAGCCCCAGCCATGAGAGTTTTCTGGCTCCGCCCCTGTATACATATATACATATATACACATATATACATATATACACATATATACATATATACACATATTTACATATATACACATATATACATATATACGCATATAGACATATACACATATAGACATATACACATATACACACATATACACATATACACACATATACACATATACGCACATATACACATATACGCACATATACACATATACGCACATACACACATATACGCACATACACACATATACGCATATACACACATATACGCATATACACACATATACGCATATACACACATATACGCATATACACACATATACACATATACACACATATACACATATACACACATATACACATATACACACATATACACATATACACACATATACACATATACACACATATACACATATACACACATATACACATATATACATATATATACATATATATATATGGGAAGGGTTCCGTTAACACCCTTATATTTACACAATTTCATACATAAATTATAGACCATTAGATTTAATCTAATCTAATCAAGAAATATTTACCAAATTTACTCCATATTCACGGACGGCTCAGAGCCGAGCCGTCTTCCATATTCACGGATTTTACTCTTTCTCTCAATTCCAAAATTTTCATGGCTGCTCTTCATATCCCTAATTAGATTCAAACCAAAATCCCAAAACTCTCTGATTGCTCTGCCGTCCCTCCGCCATCATTCTCAAGTTCTCTGCGATTGTAGACGGATCCTCACCAAAAGTGTGAGTGTGCACCGCCACTCCGCCGCAGCATCTGAACAACATTTATCACCTCCGATCAGACAGGCTTGATTGATGCCCAAAATTTACTGTCCATTCCCAATCGGATGGGCTTGCTTGATGCCCAGAATTTGCTGCCCATTCCCGATCAGACGGTACCCTTCCTTCAACCTTGACACCGCCTCTGCCACTGTCACGTGGACTCGGTTCCAAGAAGCATTGGTCTGTCTTGTCCCAAATTTTCTGCATTGTTTTTTATTGACATCTTTTTTTACCTTTTATAATTGAGTTTCAATAGCATATTCAATTGTTTTCTCTCGTGAGTTTTAGTCTACAGAGGTGATTGTATTGCTTCTTATCTCTTTGATTGCTTTTGTTTTACAATTTTACTATAATGCTCACTACATTCTTTAAGTGTACTGATCTTTGGATTGTGAAATTGGAAAGCCGATTAGCTCAAAAGGTAGAGCATTGTGCATTTACACAAGGATGTGGGTTCGAATCCCTCATGGGCTGTCAATCTATGTTTTTCCCTCTTTGATATTGTTTACTTTCCTTATTTAGTTGAATCAATCTCGCCATTGCAACTCACAGCTCACATTTTATAGATGAAAAACACTGAGCATGATGATGTATATTTGTGTTAATTAGACATATCTGGTGCAATGCAACTACATTCTGACAAGGGTTCCTACTTGATGAGATAAAAACATGTATGATATCCATTTCAATCTCTTCCATGCAGTTCATCTACCAAGTATAGTAGATGCACAACCAGAATTGATTTTTAAATAGATTATAAACAGGTGTATCATAAGCAAGAATGATTTGCACTTAACAAAATAAATAAATGTCATTCCAGCCTTGATTATGTGTAGCATTACTAAAATGGGAAGCAGGTTACATACTTATATGCCTTGGGTAGCTGCTTCAAATCCCTTATGCCGAAAATAGAAAGCTAAAAACAAGTATGGTAATATACTTTACAGGGTAGGCATGATTACATTCATGACTGTCTCACCCTATGAACAGGGCACCAGGTGAAGTCACCTCAACATAGTACTTCTACGGTTCTACCTCAAGGTTAATTGATGAGGATGAATCTTTTGAGTTTAGAATCTTGCACGAGAATTTTTTTTAGTTACCCATAGTAGATGGTTTAAAGTTTAAAATATTATATTATACAACATATTATAGCATTATATTCTAGATATTCAACCAAGGCTTTGCTATGGCATTCAAGCATTCCTAAACATATGGCAGCCTTCCACCGAAAAAAAAATCTTGGTTCATACCTTCCACCCTGAGTGCAGGTTGATCATCTAATGCATTAACTTCCACATCCAGACTTCTATGCATTGACACAGTGCCCTTTGCTATTTCAGTATCTCCACCACTTAAAGGAATGTTCGTCATGAGTACTCCTTCCTGATATGGAGATGGAGTAAGCTTGTTTGCTTCTCAATAGCTCTAGTATGAATATGCTTGAGTATGAACCAAGCTGCTTTTGAACTATCACTATGAAAGAAAAGCTCTGCTTAGAAACATGAAGCATCCTAGACACATGGGCTGAAGCATGACAAAACTAATGTTCAAGTCCCATTATAAACTTCAACTTCTACTATAATTTCTGCTTCCGTTTAAAGAATTATAAATATTGACTAGCTGATGAAATGAGATGCAAAACAGATTAAATTAATGTCCAGAATATCACAGTAGCTCCCAACTCACATTTTATGGCTGTGTTTTTCTCTCTTTGATATTGTTTACTTTCCTTATTTAGTTGAATCACTCTCGCCATATCTGGTGCAATGCAACTACATTCTGACAAGGAAGCAAGTTCCCGCGGACCAGTGTGCCTACTTGATGAGATAAAAACAGGTATGATATCCATTTCAATCTCTTGCATACTACATATTAGGGGCAAGTGTGTCTGAGTCTAGAAATATGCATATCTGGTCTTTTAGCGGCATGATTTTTGTTTATTCATTTTTAAATGAAAACACTATACTCTTGATGGTAGCTAAGGCTTCTGATTTGTATATCATAAGTAAGGCTGATGAACTGCATCAAAAGGTTGGCCTTGCAGTACCTAATAAATAAACAATAATTCATTCATCTTTGAGAACAATATTAAGCCATCAAATTCCATCATCTTAGAGAGCAAAATAAGCATCAAAATCCCTTCTTATCAGAGAACAGAATAAGGGCAACAAGGCCAATTCATATCAGATAATATATTTTTATCTGAATTTTCAGTATAATGAAAAAACAAACACAACAAGAGAATAACAAACTATACTAATTGATTAAATAATATTCATGAACTCAAGTCTCAATATAATCAAAGAGTACCGATTGATTCACTTTTATTACACATAAAAATCTCAATTCTCAACCCAGAAACAACACAATTACCTTGTAAACTTTTTCAATTCTTCAAAGGGAAAAAGAAACATAACAAGAGAATAAACAAGGATGTTCTTCACACGTAAAAATAAAAATTTGTATACTCTAATCTAAATCGGTTCAGAGACATCTAGGCTATTGATCCCTAAATGTGCCATTTTTTGTATTACAATGAATGCATTCACTAACCGCTGGCCTTTGATGTGTTTGCAAGGAAAAATATTCCAGATTCACGAATCAAATGAGAACTTTATACATATATGGAGAAATATTCAAAAACAAAATCATGAAAAACATTGAAAATATGCCATATGTACCTTTGACGCTCTCTTCAAGTTCTAATTTCTTCTTTCTTGGACAATTGCGTTTGTCATGAGGTTGATTAGTTCCACAAATGGAACATCTTCTTCCTTTATTCTCATGTGCCAATTCTATAGGACGTTTGTACCTCACATTTTCTTTGAACTTATCATTTTTCTTGGACTCTTTGCTTCTTCCTTTCGTCTGCGACACATTAGGATCCAAAAGAATAGGAGACTGATCAGGCATCTCTTCATATTGAAGCGGTTGAGATTCTCCATCATCTCTTTTAGCAATGGAAAGCTTAGCAATTTTTCCTCCAAGTTCTCTAATACCCTCTAGAAACAAGTTGTAACCTTCTTTTGTTTCGTAAGCAACGTATATTGAGTGGTTTCTCGACACAAGTGGCTAAACCTCATGGTGCTATTTTGTTTTCCCAAATTTTTCTTAACTTTGTCATCCACTCTGAACCTATTTGCTCCTTTCAACCACCTTCTATTAATAAAGTATTCAGGGATTTCATCAAGATCAAGTTTAGAAAACACCTTCATAACATGAACACGCGGAATTCCAACAAACTCAAAATAGTGGCATTCACACACCCCTTCAAAAGTGCTGGAATTTAACTTCACCACCCATTGATCAGTACTCGTTCCACGCTTGAACCTCACGGTATGTGTGTTGGAATCAGAATCACCAACATCAGCCCTATACAAGTCAACATTAATCCATATTGACTTAAACTTGTTAAAAATATTTCTCGTGTATATATCCTTAGCATGCTTCAATATAAAACTCTTATCTGGCGCCAAACGATACTTCTGTTCAGAGTTATGACCCTCTTCTCTCTCCCTGATCTCTATCCTTTTCAAAGTATTAACCCCCTCACTTCTGCCTGTAGTGTGCATACCAGCAAAGAATGTAGTGCTATTATACACAGGAACCCACATTTCATGATCATCATACAGTCCTGTAAGCCAAGAATTATCCTCTAATTCATATTTTACCATCAACTCCTTCCACATTTTCTCAAAATCTTCAATTCTGTATGTATATTTGAGACATTGCTTCATCTCTTTTTTAAAAGATGACTTCTTAAAGTACAAATGTCCCAACTTCTCTCCAAACTTCATCTTTATATGCCAATAGCATAGCCTATGACATGTATTTGGAAACACTTTGGGAATCGCCGCTCTCATTGCTAGATCTGAGTCAGTGATCATAGATGTTGGATCAACCCCACCCATTGCTTCTTTCCAGGTTTCAAACAAACAGACAAAGCTTGCTTCAGTTTCATCTTATAGCAATCCACATCCAAAGTGAATAGTCTGAAAGTGGTGATTCACACCTGTAAATGGAGCAAATGGCAAACAATATTTGTTTGTTTTGTAAGTGGTGTCAAATGTCACCACATCTCCAAATTGCTGATATGATAGTCTTGACCTTGCATCGACCCAAAAGAAATTAACCGCTCTTCCTTCTCCATCACACTGAATGGCATGGTAAAACTGAGGGTTCTCGGCATGCCTTTTCTGAAAATTCAAATACATCCATTGAGCATCTCCAACATCCAGCTTTTGACGAACATCACGAAGATGATTCCAGCAAGCACGATCATTAAAACCAAGCACATCTCCTCCTAGAATAGAATTTACTTTGTTTATTTGTAGATTCTCTTTACTGAACAATTCCACCATGACTTTTGCTCCTTCTGGGATTTTGGCATGACTTGTTTTCAAAAGAATTTTGTTGGGTGATGGAACAAAGACATGATTGTGGTCATCCTCAAACTTTCGAACCATCCACTCATTAGTTTTAACATCAAGGAGTATCCGCATCTGAGCTTTGCAACCTCCTCTCATAGTTGATGTATTTGGATAACGCTTTTGTACCGGGACATTTTCATCAATTTTCTTTTCATGAGACCCATAATGAGCACAAACAAAAAGAAACGATGTAGGTCCATCATATTCATTTCTTGTATTTTGAGAAGTTTTGCTGACAATCTGAAAACCTTTATAAAAACCGTACTTCTCGTAATACTCTCTAGCAGATTTAGCCGAACAAAAAGCTTTTCCCACATAAGGCTTTTCTACCATATCTCCTACAATCTTAGTAGGCGTATCGTCTACCTCTGTGCGAGGAGTTACTTCGATATCACTTCGTATATTACTTACATCCAAAGTTTGTGATTCCATAGTGTCTAAAGTCCCTATGAAAAAAAACACTTGATCAATTAGAAAACAATACACTAATTTAATCAATATGAAATTACATATGAGTTTGCGATTCCTACGTTTCTTTGCTTGCACAATTAAGAGTACATATAGGAAATACCTGACATGATCCTCGAGAAAAAGAGAAGGAAGATGTTTATGGATGCAGGTATTGCTAGAGAACAAGAGGAAAACGAGCAATCTGGAATCTGGTTTGTTGTGCAGTCGTGGAGAACAAGGAGGATACGTGTATTGTGAATAGAGTAAAATCCGTGAATATGGAAGACGGCTCGGCTCTGAGCCGTCCGTGAATATGGAGTAAATTTGGTAAATATTTCTTGATTAGATTAGATTAAATCTAATGGCTATAATTTATGTATGAAATTGTGTAAATATAAGGGTGTTAACAGAACCCTTCCCTATATGGGAATATATGGGAATATATATATATATATATATATATATATATATATATATATATATATATATATATATATATTGAGTACAAATGATATGCAAAGTAGAAACATCTGACTGAAAAGCACGCAGCTTGAACTTACAGCTATGAGAGAGGATCAAGAACTACTTCTTTACTACAGTTTAGAAGCTGCAAAGAAATTTGCAGGGTATGAGAAAATGTGATAACAAAGAACGAGCTCTTGAAATTTTATGATGAAAAAGTTGAAATACCACCTTAACCGGACTCTATTTGGCAGAGCTTTTAGCCTGTTGTTCTTATGAGTAAAACGTTTTTTTAATATTTGGTAAAGTGATAAAAAATAACTTATTTTAAAAATAGAAGCTACTTTTGAGGAAAAAGTAGAAACTGATCTCCCACTATTTTCAAAATAAGCCAGCTTTACCAAACTGGTGAACGTCGTTTAACTCACCAAAATAATCTACAAACTCTATAGATGAGATTAGCATAGTAGTAAGCAGAGTCGATCCCACGAGGAACAGAGCAAAATCTATAATAAAATACCTACTAATATAGAACACTTTTGGTGTAGTCACCACGCCTTAATTTTCAGATTTATTTAACAACTAATAATGCAACTATAAAATATGAAATAATAATGCAAACTAAAATATATAATTTTCTATAAAATATATGAATAAGTTAATCGGCTCGGAATAACTCACATTAGTTAAACATCGATCATAGGCGCAAAGATAAATCAATTCATATGCATCTATCAGTTATAGGAAAGTAGGTATGCTTAACCTCACCAATTCTTTCGTACTTTATCGACAATTAACAAATTATAATTAATTAATTGTTTCTCTTACAAAGATGCCCCCGGAAAGTATTCGCTGAACCAGATACACACCTCGATAGCACTAAGAATGAAAAGAACCCGACATAGCAATTACCCAAGTATTCGCAAGTAGTAACGCACACTTAATTGTTCCCCATCTTGCTATTACAGTCTTAGCTAGTTAGCTGTTTTTCACAAGAACTCGCTACTTACTAACCCTTTCCAACGATTACGTATTGGTAGAATTAGATAGCATTATCCCAATAATATTCAAGTTGATCAGGCTTAAACACATCAGAAATAAATTTAACCAAAAACAATCAAGAACACATAAGAATCAATTATAAAACAATTAGGCCTCACGATTCATAAACTAATGCTTGTTATTCCATGCCGATATATAAATTATCTACTCATAATAATTAAACTAAAAAAATAAATAATATATATACAAAACATAATTATATGATATAATAAACACGAAATTGAACAACAAACCAGGAAATTGGATTTGCGCACCAAATTGCTTCAGGAAATCAATTGATTCCAATACCCTGCATGTTCTTTCGAAAACCAAATAACTACGGTAAGCTAATGTTTTTTTTTCTTTTCCAAACTAATCCTCCCTTCCTCCTAATAAAAACAAAAACAACCACGTCTAGAACTCCTTTTTGAATATTGTTCCGTCACTAATGTCTGCTCTCTCCTCTGTTCCGTATATATATATATTTATATACATCAAACCAAAACCAAATCCAAATCAACTTCTAATTACTTTTCTTCTTATGGAAGAAATAAGGAAATAAGATAATATCTATTCTAAATAACTAATTCCTATAATTAAGGAATTTTAAATGGAAGGAAATAATACAATCCTTATCAATATGGGCAGTGAATATATTTATTTCCTTCAAATCCACATCTCTTCAATAATTCACTTTTCACCCCATAACTTCAACAATTATTCTTTTGCCTCTCTTCCTTCATCCCTGGAAAAATGTCTTATAAAATAAGAACATTTTCCATTGGAGCACATCGCCTCATTAAAAACCTTAACCTGGAAAACCCAGTGGGAAAAAACCGTTGGTTAAGGGAAAAAGAGTACAATGTATAGCTCCCTCTCAATTCTCCGCAATCAATAAATTCCTGCACCAAAAACACCTTAAAGTGCAAATTATATCTCAATAAAATCATAATAATCCCACAATATAACACACATCAAATATCCTCACACTTGAATCATGCTTGCCCTCAAGTATGAAGTGAAGAATATAAGAGCAATCAACAATCCACAATGTTCATAAATTCTCATTCCCTCATATGACTCTATCTAAAATGACCCTAAAAAGAAAAGGTAAGATAGAAACACAAATCACACAACTAAACAGATAAAAATTCAACATTTAAAAACTCTAGATTCTACTCTTATAACGATAAATTTTCCCCTGCCAAGGAGTAAAGGATCACGTTAACGCACCTGGAAATCATCAACCCTTAAAGTAATTGGAATGAAAATGTTCAATATCAGGAAATCTAACCATCAATTTAGTCAAAATTGGACAAGCAATGAATATTTCCTCACGGTTTCACTCAATCACTCTCAATATATGAAGGACAATCACTCAAATAATTCACAAGTTACAACATAGAGAAGTTAATATGCAAATCAGGAAGGTCTTTCTCAAGGGTTGTAACGGGGCTAGGGACCATTCAGATTGGTGAGATCCTAAGGGTTCTAAGCTCAAACAGTATCGATCAAAATATTATGCATGTTTTTTTTCTTCAACCATCATCCATGTATAGTAGACATTCACCAACAATCTTCATCTCATGGCTATTATGAGAAAGCCAAGTAAGATCACATCAAAGTAGGTGCTATTTATTTTTTTCTTTCCTTTTTTTTTCTTTTTTTTTCTTTTTTTTCTTTTTTTTCTTCTCTTTTTTTTTCAGCACCATTCTTCTTCAATACAGTCCAAAACTGGTACTTTTTTTAGAGGAAAATTGCAACATAAAAATATGATTTTTTTTCTCTTTTTTTCAGTTACGCCCCTCCAGTTTGGCCAAACGGAACCCCAGTGTCACTATTCATAATAAAATTCAGCCTTCATTTTTCGAAACCGTTCAGTCTGGGCAAACTGGACACATAATCAGTAATGTTATCAACTCAAGAGAACACAATGGATGAATTCATCAACATTAACTCCAAGAACATGCATAATATGGCCAAGAGAAAGGATAAAACAAGGCTTTGGCTAAATATATAGTAACTCATATCAAAGAACATAGTCAAAGCTTCAAAGTGTTTCACTAGGGGTTAACGTAATTGGTAGACAATTTAAGCTGTGTGGTTCATCCTAGTGCCTTCCATCACTTTCACACATAACAACTCTAATTATAACAATGTGATCTCTCAGAACAAAGATTGATGTAGAGAGTGCTCTACTCTAGCTCAAACCTCACTTTAGTAGGCTAAAATATTCAATTAAACTCGTCCTTTTTTGTCATCCCAAAAATCATATCAATCAAATTTCACAAATCATAGAAAATCTCATTCAATAACTTCAAGGCATATTAGATTTACCAAGTTTGTTACAATGAAGTTTACAACCGGTACTTTTATCAAGAGCCACTAGACTTTTCTCATGTCAAATTATCGACTCAAACAACACAAAAACACATGTTTGACTGTAAAAAAACTGAAATAAAATATTTTTTTTCCAAAAATACAAAACAAAACACACAAGAAACCTCCTCACACTTAATGCAAAGCTCTTATGAGAAAAGGTTTAACACAGAGTCAACATCATAAAAAAATAAAAGGGAAAAGAGGGAACTTATAGTGGTGGGTTTCGGAAAAAATTCCCAATCAAGAGGAGAGCATTTGATCATAATCAGGTTCTGCCACAGGCCTCCCGTTTGGCCAAACGGAACCCTGCGAGTCTAGCCTTCCAAATGTGTGAATTCTCCATGGTGCAAATTCAAGTGCTTCAAATCTGTAGATCAAGAATTGAGATCAGATGAGAAATTGAAATTCCTAAAAATAAATAAAAACTTAAAAGAAGAAAGAAAAAAACTAAGAAAATTAGGTTGCCTCCCAACTAGCGCTTTTGTTTATAGTCTTTGGCTAGACTTCCAGATGCCTTTAATGAATATTTGTTGGGCACAATGGAATTTCTTCCATTAATGCCACCTGAGAAGTATCATAGTATGGCATAAGGCGATGACCATCGACGAGGAATGCCCTTTTTGCGTCCATGCTTCTAATTTCTACCATCCCATCAGGCCAAACATAAGCCACTTCGAATGGTCTAGTCCATTTAGACTTGAATTTCCATGACATATGTCAAATCTTTGACTCAGATATAAGAATTATCTGCCCAACCACAAATTTCTTAGGCTTCAAATCTCTGTCATGCCACAACTTATTGCGCTCCTTGTACCGCATAGCTTGATCAAACCCTTTCAATCTTAGATCTCTCAATTCTTTGAGTTGGAACTTTGTTTCTTCCTCACACTTGAGCGACTCCATACTCACTGGAAGAGTATCATCATCTTCTTGATAATCATGCTTCAGATCGGGTGGTAACGCCTTCAACTCCAAACCTGGGGTTTTCATATCCGATGAGACTAGTCTGGCGGCTGGGTTCCGTTTTGCCAAACCGGACCCTGTACGTACTTCAGAAATTTTCAAAATATCCGGTTCAGACTGAGTCAAGTTGGGCATTCCTTGATTTATTTCAGTTCTGGGCACCATTTTCTCAGCGTGCACTGAACACACCAATTTACGGATTTCCTTATCACTTGAGACTTGAACATTTTCCTCTTTTGGACTTGTAGGCATTTGAATTCCCAACTTATCCTGCAAAACTTTAGTCTCAAGAGAATCTTGGACAAACGGGTCAGTATGATCAATTGCATTTACATTCTCATCGAAGCATATAGATCCGTAAATAGATTTGTATGTGTAGCCACTTCAGTCGTGCTCGTCGTTTCTCGAAAGTCTCTTTTTTCTGAGAGTAAAGCGCACTCACTCTAACGACGTACCTTTTGCATGATGGGTCAACGAGGGCATGGTTTTATCAATATTGAGTGTGTACTTATCACCAAAATAGTCAAGTGAAATAGTTCCATTCCCAACATTAATAATGGTGTTTGTAGTTTTCAAGAATGGACGACCCAACAATACCCGTTGTGTTCCCTTATCATTGGTATGATTCATTTTTACCACATAAAAATCTGCTGGGTACACAAAGTTATTGACTCGCACAAGCACATTTTCCAACCACCCTTTAGGACATACACAAGATTTATCTGCCAATTGAATTACCACTCTAGTGTCTACCATTTCAGCTCCATTCAAAGTTCGATACACAGATAATGGCATGACATTAATTGAAGCTCCTAAATCACACATGGCAGCATTGATCTTCTTATCTCCTATATAACAAGGTAAGGAAAACATACCTGGGTCCTTGCACTTTTGAGGCATTTTCTTTTGGATCACAGCGAACACAGATTCACTCATTATGACCTTGCTTGAATCCTTTGGCTTTCCTGCAATAAAATCTTTCAAAAACTTGCTCACAGGCGGGAGCCTTATAGCCTGCAAGAAAGGTAGGTTAATCTCCATTTTTCCAAAGATAGATAGGAAATCAACAGAATCCTCTTTCTTTCTAGCTAAACTACGTGGAAAAGGAGGAAGAATTTTAATTGGAGGATCATTCTGACCCAACCTTGGATTTGACTCCTTGGTTTGATCAAAATGCCCTTGTACCTCACTTTCTATTTCTGTCATCAGCCCCTGTTTGGCCAAATTGGGGTCTACGACAGACTGCTCCGGCCGCTTCTTAGCTCCTTTTGCTGCGGTTTTAGGAGGTAGTGGCTCAAGCTCCTTTCCACTTCTTACCGTGATCTGATTGGCCGTCTCTCTGGGGTTGAGTTGCACTTGAGATGGTAATCCAGGTTGTTTCATTCAGAGCTCATTCATCGAGTTTGACAGCTGTGAAATCTGTCGTGTGTGCTCCTCCAAGGTGGCCTCAGTCTTTTTCGAATTTTGGATCTAGTTTTGAAGCATGCCCATCATCATGTCTAGCTTTTCATCCATAGACTTCCCTTGAGGAGGTGGTGGATTCTGAGCATATGGAGGGGAAGGAGCTCGATGGGGTGGAACATATAGTTGTTGTACTGGATTTCCCAGATCTCGTCATCGAAAGTTGGGATGATCTCTCCATCCCGGATTATAGGTAGCTGAGTACGGGTTCTTCCTTGGCTGCCTATCATTCCAATTCCCCATGGCATTAGCTTGTTCATCCATTGCAAGAGGGCATTGTAAAGTGACGTGGTTTGGACTGCAGCAGATGTCACAAGGTTTTTCTTGAGGACCAACTGAGGTGCTAGCAACGGTGACCTTATCCACCAACTTGGATAGTACCCTCTCCATCCTGTCCATCCTCTCCTTAAAATCATCTTGGCTTGAGGGCTCTGTTTGTGCCACTCTTTTCAGGATTCGGATCTCATCAGTGTCATACTCCTTCTTGGAATTGATTAACTTCTTCACTATCTCCTTTGCTTCATTGACTCTGATTTCCGAAAATCCACCATTGCTTGCGGTATTCAGCAAATCCTTGTTTGCAGCTGTGGATCCTTGGTAGAAATACTGTAGCAGTTGCCCCTCCGTGTATCGATGGTTAGGGCAACGATCTACCAATCGTCTGAACCTCAGCCAAAATGTACTCAGCGGCTCATCATACTCCTGCTTGATGCTCGAAATTTCTTTCCTCAGGGCATCCGTTTTAGTGGCTGGGAAGAAATAGTCCAAAAACAGCTTCTTGAGCGCATTCCAGGAAGTGACGGAGTTAGGAGCCAAGCTTGAAAACCACTGGTTCGCTGCTTCTGACATGCTGAATGGAAAGGCCACCAACTTGAACTGATCTTCTGTGACACCAGTTGGTCTAATCTGAACATTACAAACTTGATGAACTCGTTCAAGAAATTGTAAGGGTCTTCATTACTCTTCCCATAGAACTTCGGAAGAACATTCAGCAGTGCAAGCTTTATCTCCACAGGAGTCGCAGCAACTGGCAAAGAAATTGGTGTGGGAGGGTCTTTTTCACTATGCCCCGTTAATTCCCACATGTACGGATTGTCAGCATTAGGATCCGCCTCTCCTCTGTCCCCCATTACAGTATCGGGAACGGATTCAATCTCAGATTTGGATTCTGTCTCGGAAACAACCTCTGTTTGGCCAAACAGAGGGTCTGCGGCAGCTTTCAGCTTTCTCTCCCTGGCGAGTTTGTAATTCTTCCTAGCTATCTTTTCAACTTCAGAATCAAATATCAATTCCTGCTCCTGGGACCTGGTCATATACCAATAACTAAAGAACAAAAAATTAGCAGCAAAATAAATAGAAATTAACTACCGTTCCCCGGCAGCGGTGCCAATTTGGTGAACGTCGTTTAACTCACCAAAATAATCTGCAAACTCTATAGATGAGATTAGCACAGTAGTAAGCAGAGTCGACCCCACGAGGAACGGAGAAAAATCTATAATAAAATACCTACTAATATAGAACACTTTTGGTGTAGCCACCACGCCTTAATTTTCAGATTTATTTAACAACTAATAATGCAACTATAAAATATGAAATAATAATGCAAACTAAAATATATAATTGTCTATAAAATATATGAATAAGGTAATTGGCTCGGAATAACTCACATTAGTTAAACATCGATCATAGGCGCAAAGATAAATCAATTCATATGCATCTATCAGTTATAGGAAAGTAGGTACGCTTAACCTCCCCAATTCTTTCGTACTTTATCGACAATTAACCAATTATAATTAATTAATTGTTTCTCTTACCAAGATGCCCCCGGAAAGTATTCGCTGAACCAGATACACACCTCGATAGCACTAAGAATGAAAAGAACCCGACATAGCAATTACCCAAGTATTCGCAAGTAGTAACACACACTTAATTGTTCCCCATCTTGCTATTACAGTCTTAGCTAGTTAGCTGTTTTTCACAAGAACTCGCTACTTAGTAACCCTTTCCAACGATTACGTATTGGTAAGAATTAGATAGCATCATCCCAATAATATTCAAGTTGATCAGGCTTAAACACATCAGAAATAAATTTAACCAAAAACAATCAAGAACACATAAGAATCAATTATAAAACAATTAGGCCTCACGATTCATAAACTAATGCTTGTTATTCCATGCCGATATATAAATTAGCTACTCATAATAATTAAACTAAACAAATAAATAATATATATACAAAACATAATTATATGATATAATAAACACGAAATTGAATAACAAACCAGGAAATTGGATTTGCGCACCAAATTGCTTCAGGAAATCAATTGATTCCAATACCCTGCATGTTCTTTCGAAAACCAAATAACTACGGTAAGCTAATGTTTTTTTTTCTTTTCCAAACTAATCCTCCCTTCCTCCTAATAAAAACAAAACCAACCACGTCTAGAACTCCTTTTTGAATATTGTTCCGTCACTAATGTCTGCTCTCTCCTCTGTTCCGTATATATATATATTTATATACACCAAACCAAAACCAAATCCAAATCAACTTCTAATTACTTTTTTTCTTATGGAAGAAATAAAGAAATAAGATAATATCTATTCTAATTCTAAATAACTAATTTCTATAATTAAGGAATTTTAAATGGAAGGAGATAATACAATCCTTATCAATATGGGCAGTGAATATATTTATTTCCTTCAAATCCACATCTCTTCAATAATTCACTTTTCACCCCATAACTTCAACAATTATTCTTTTGCCTCTCTTCCTTCATCCCTGGAAAAATGTCTTATAAAATAAGAACATTTTCCATTGGAGCACATCGCCTTATTAAAAACCTTAACCTGGAAAACTCAGTGGGAAAAAACCGTTGGTTAAGGGAAAAAGAGTACAATGTATAGCTCCCTCTCAATTCTCCGCAATCAATGAATTCCTGCACCAAAAACACCTTAAAGTGCAAATTATATTTCAATAAAATCATAATAATTCCACAAAATATAAACACAATATAACACACATCACAAACAGAGCCCTAATCTCTTCCTAGACGAGGGTTTGATATCGGATTCTGCTTTTGATTTGAAGATGCCTGGTTGTTCTTTGGGGTATTGAGGAGATGGCCGGGCATATACTTTGTTCCCTCCTTCCCATAATCGGCTCATCTACTATTTCTTCTATTCAATATATAACTTATTTTTCAGTTTATAATCATACTCGTATCTATAGATTTTTAAATCGGAGTTTAAAACTGGAGTAAAACTCGTGTTGGACCAACTAGCGGTTACACCAACCTTGTTTTAATAATTTTTAGGGTTATATAATAATTATTTATACATTGTGATACATTTTAAAAGTTGAATTTGTCTCTTGAAAGATGATCTTTCCATAAATTATGAAAATGTCAAGGTTTAAACTGCAAATTAGAATAATTCAATATTAAATTTGGGCAAATCTATTTACTGGTACAACACTCCTAAATATAGGTAATTTTAATGATTAATTTACTACATTATCCTTTTACCTGCATTTAGGAGTTTTAAATCTTTATTTTGTATTTAATTCTAACGATATAATTCCAGTACCAAATAATTTTAATTCTTATATATTTTCCCATAATCTCAATAAATATTATTAACCACCTCTTTTTTCAAACATTTTTTTATCGTTCACACAAAAATAATTACAGAGTACAAAACTAATTAACTAAGAATATATCTGTGTACATTGAGATAAGCTATAAGTCGATGATCTTTGTATTTCTCCTTACTGCGGTGGATTCTCAGAATAAGAAATCATATGCAGCTTGTATTTAAACATAAGAAGCAGGGATTCATCATTACAAAGTGATTTTAACGTGAAATGATGAATCTAGGAGTGTTTTAATTCACTTAATAACGATGTTTGTATCATATTGATCAGGTGGTCGGTTATCGCTCGGAGGGACGGATAATGACATCAAGAACTATTGGAACACAAAGTCTATAGTCTAAAATGGAATGCAGCAACAATAAAAAGAAAAGTGGTGAATATAATGCTGAATTCATTAGCCATCAATTTATACAACACAAATACGGTTCCGCAGCAACAAATGATCTCACCCGTATGTCAGCCATCTCTGGAAAACATGCTTTACATTGAAGATATTAAACATCAAGATCAATCCATTGAGATTAGCTTTACCCATCTTTACTACACAACCAGTTGCTTAACAGCTATTCTGATCTTTGTTCTTTCCCCCTGTTAGGGATGTTTATTTTGGAAAAAAAGTCATGTTTTTCCTTGTTGCCTTTCCGTATGTAAAACTTGCCAAGGAAGCACTCTAAGGAATGATGTAGATTAGTTGAAAACCGATGGGTACTTGTTTTAATTATATGGGAAATATGCAGATATGACCCTATATGTTGAGAAAAGTGTAAATATAACCCTCAATTGTTTTAAGTGCAAATATAACCCTGACTGTTGAATGAAAGAACAAATATAACCCTCCGACCATAATTCCGGCGTTGACCAAGAATTTTCAGCCATTGATCCACTTACAATGACTAAAATACCCTTAAGACCAAAGCTTTGATCCGGATGGACAATTTTGCCCTTACTAACACCGGAAAAATTCTACTCACCACCACCACCACCCGCTGCTACTGCTCCCTGCCAGATTCTTCCTCAGTGCCACCACCACCATTCTTCCCTCCTCCGCCACCATAGAACCCCACGCAGCCAGGTCTTCACGACAGCGTACACCACCAGCCGCCGGAGTTCCACTCGTCTCCGCCCAAAGCTTGCCACCGTCCGCAATAGATTCGGCGAGTCCAAACATCAACCAACTGAGCAGCACCACTCGCTATGCCATGCACCCCACAGGAGGTCTAAAACACCAGACCCACTCAGCCTGTGCGCAACCATCAGAACTCCAGGCCTAGCACCGCTCTATCTTCAAGCAGTCAAGCGCAGGCACAAGGAAGCCGTGCGCCACCACTCTCCGGCGAGCCCCTTTCGCTCATTGCTGTTGAACCGAAACCCCACCACTACCACCACCAATCCATGGCCACCACCACTGAGATATAATAATTTTTAGTTACCTTAATACTCTAGGGACATCAAAATTTGTTGCATCCCAGGTGACGGGATATAATTTGCCACATTAGTAAATGTTTTCAAGTTCAAATATTCTTTGCTCAAAGTATCTTTTTGAGTCAAGTGCTCATATGACCCTATGTTTTGAGGGTTAGTGTTAATATGACCCTGTGAAGTTGAAAAGTGGTAATATAGCCTTGTGTTTTTCCAAAATGTGCTAATATAACCCTATAGACCTGATTTTGTCCAGAAAGTAATGAAATGACTATTATACCCTCTATAATTAAAAAAAGAAAAATTGGGTTAGATAGAAAGACGTTTATACCCTTGTTCATTGAGACAAATGCTTCCTTTCTTTCTTTTTCTCCTCATTTGTTTCCCGCGCCCAACCTTTCGTCTCTTCCTAGGAGAACTCCAACAGTACTCGCATTTTCAATCGGACCGGTCTGGACGTTGTTCCAGCATTTTCAGACAGGTCATTCAAGCCGGAGTCGACCGGTGGTTGGCGTTCTCACCAGGTGTTCTCTTGCTCTGCCGTGGTGGTGGGTTTGGGTGGTGAAAAACAGAGGAGGTGTAGACATGGTAAGCTCTGACCCATGTACACCAAAATTCGTCCAATTGTATGCGTCGTTTTGGTATATCGCTGATGGTTTTGTTGACTTTGTTTCACATTTTGCGTTGTTTTGGTCGTTTGTTCACTGCCGATAGGGTTTTTTAGGTTTTTTAATTTATGGGGTTATTGCGTTCACCTTTTGTAGGTGTTGGTTCTTAAAATCCATCTTGTATGCTGTGTTACCACAATTTTGTTCGGTTGGTACTGTTTGTGACCGCGACGGACTGGGGTTAGGGTTTTCATGTTTTTCGGTTTTCGAGAACAGGGGTTGCATGAGAATTTTGTGTGGAACAGGGCATGAGGGATGAAGAAATGTGTGAATTGTTTGTGATTTGTTATTGTTCTGATTGGGTTCTGTTCTGCTTATTTTTTGTAGGATGATGTCGATGTTTTTTACAGCATGAAGCTTCGTCATGGTGATAGGTGGAAAGTATTGGATGGCATCGATCCGGATAGGTACTCACTGGTTGTTTTGAAGCCTGATTTCACCGAGCACTTCCTGAATGATCCGGAGTTATGGAAGACAGTACAGCTTACATTAAGCTATCTGCATCCAGTGAAGCAGAAGACATTTTTGCGCACCGAGAATGACATTGTTCGCATGTTCAAGGATTTTAAGGTGGAGAAATCAGTGGTGATTTTTGGGGAGGTTGTGGATGGACTTGCCGGGCAGGGTGAGTGCAGCACGGATATGAAATTGAAGTCCACTGGAAAAGTGAACGAAACAGGCGTTGCGGTGGACATCGATGCCTCAGACTATAGCAGTCAGGATGACACATATGTTGACGAACCTGAGGATCAAGCAGTGTTGGATCAGGAGGCTGATTGGATATACCGCTACACAGAAGAAGGATCTGAGGTAGGATCCGAGGACAATGAAGATGTGGAGAACAGAACCAAACCGGATGGGAGAACAACAACATAGCTGAAACAGATTATGATACTGAATCTGATAATGGGGGTGATTTTGACCCTTTGAGAAAGTGCATGAACAGGGCAAAGTTTGAGAAAGGGCAAGGCAATAGGGTGAGCTTGAGAGAGGGTATGATGTTTCCGTCCCAGAAAGACATTAAGCAAGCCTTAGTTTATTTTCTATTCAGGATGAATTTATGTACAAATTTTTTAGAAGTGAGAAAAATCGGGTGACTGTTTTCTGCAAGGATCCAAATTGTGATTGGAGGTTGCATAATTCCACTGTTTCAGGTAGTCAGACTTTTTTGATAAGGATGCTGACTGGGCAGCACACTTGTAGGCTGGAAGGACATGTGTTGGCCCCCAAAAACTGGATTGCTCGCAGAATTTTGGGGTTGTTGGCTGCTGACCCAAAAGTGTCAAACAATGTGCTTGAAAAGCACCTGTTGAGATTCGGAGTGTAACCGAAGAGGCATCAGTTAATGAGGGCGAGGCTAGTGCTTTGCATATGATTAATGGTCACCATGGGGAGTCTTTTAAGGCGCTGCCACGGTATTGCGTGGAGGTGGCGAAGAGTAATCCTAGAAGCCTAGCAATTTTGAAGTATGATGGTGGAGCAGTGCAACCAATACCCACTGTGAAGGGATTTTTTCTTGGATTAGATGGTCTGAAGAAGGGCTTTTTAGAAGGTTGTCGACCATTCCTTGGTTTCGATGGTTTTCACTTGAAGGGGAGGTACGGTGGTGTGCTTTTGAGTGCCATAGGAAATGATCCCGACGGTGGATTCTATCCCCTGGCCGTAGCGTATGTTGAGAGCAAGTCTAACGATAGCTGGTTATTTTTCGTTCGGATGATGGAAGATTTCCTTGGTGGTTTTACAGAAGGTATACCGTGGACCTTCATGACAGATCGTCAAAAGGTAATATTTTCATTACCCATATTTTCAGTTTATGTGATGATTTGACCCTCTGTTTTGTTTGTATACCCTTGTGCTAAATTAACCCTATCCATTGTATATATGTGTTCCTATAACGTGAAGCATTTTAAAACGGATGTGGTGTTGTTTTGGTTAGGGGTTGAGAGAAGCAATTTCCGAGGTTGTTCCCCATGCCACCCAAAGGAAGTGCGGCCGCCACATCTACGCCGACTTCAGGAAGAAATGGCCCTCTAGCATATTGAAGAAGCTTTTTTGGAGAGCGTCAAAGGTAGTGTTTCCTCCTTTATGTGCTAATATTAACCTTATTACAACCCTATATTTTTATACTTGTGTGTTGATATAATCTTGTGTTTTGGTTATAATATGCTTAAAGGACCCTGTGTTTTGGAATTCAAGACGCTCAGTAGACCCTATGTTTTGGTAATATGACCCTGTGTTGGTATTAATGTGCCAATATGACCCTGTGTGTTGGTATTAATGTGCCAATATGACCCTTTGTGTTGGTAATAATGTGCTAATATGACCCTGTGTGTTGGTATTAATGTGCCAATATGACCCTGTGTGTTGGTATTAATGTGCCAGTATGACCATTTTTGTTGGTATTAATGTGCCAATACGACCCCGTGTTTTGGCATTTTTGTTGTAGTCATACAATTTAATGGACTTTAAAGCAGCAATGGAGAAGATTAGGGAGCTGTCGGAAGAGGCGTATGTGCATTTGGCAAGTCTTGGGGATTCCTTATGGGCAAGACATACTTTCAGTATGCGCCTGAAGTGTGACAATGTCACGAATAATCCCGCCGAGTCTTTTAACCATTGGGTGGGAAAACTGAGGGAGAAACCAGTGTTGACGCTTATGGAAGGGCTGAGAATAAAGCTTATGAATCGGTTGAAGGAACGGTCAACCCAATGTGCTGTGTGGGATACTATTGTGTGTCCAAGGATGGACAAAATGTTGAAGATAGTATCTAGACAAGGTCGAAGGGTAACATTCCACCAATGCTCAGATAATGTATTTGAGGTTGTCCATGGCGACACCAATTACGCTGTGAGGATTGACAGGAGGTCTTGTGATTATGGTGTATGGGATCTGTCTGGGGTGCCGTGTAGACACGCTGCTGCAGTGTTGCTGCAGAAGAGGCTCCCTCTGCACGAGTATTATGACGTCATGCTAACAAAGACACAATTTGAGAAGGCCTATCATCACAAGATTCAACCTGTCTTGCACAGGGCATTCTGGGGACCTGATCGTGTGCAAGAGTGTAATCCCCCTGGTATACACCGTCGGGCTGGAAGATCAAAGAAGAAGAGATCGAAAGAGCAATGGGAGGCCGAAGGTGTAGGAGGGAAAGCTCACAAATGCAGCACTTGTGGGGGAGTTTGGACACAATAAGCGAGGATGTCAAGGTGGTCCAACAGCTAAGGAAAAGAAAGAGGCGGAAAAAAGATGTGCATCAGCTACTCCGGTATAATAATTGTTCACTATTGCATTAGCTTTATACTTACATATTTGTATAATAACATTTTTTTAAACTTTATTTGCTTAGGTGATGGAAGGGACTTCAAATACAGTGAGCACTCAAGACACTGAAGTCAGTGAACTAGCTCAGGAAATTCAAGGCAGTACTCGTGGCAACCGGCCACCTCGGAGGGGAAGGTCACAGGACACTGCCTCTTTAAAGGCCAAAAAAAACAAGGTGACAATAAAAAGGGGAAAGAATGGTGCAACTCCTAGTTATAGTCGTCAACCTAAGAGGGGAACAGGGCCAAAGGTATGCCTTCTATGCTTTCCTGTTATTTATATATCACGATTTATAGTCTGATCTTAGGGTCTGAGTTTAGGGTATGAATTTAGGCTGTTATGCTGCACGATGTAAGAGGTTCGAGGACACGAGGTAGCTTAGGGTCTGAGTTTAGGGTCTGAATTTCAAGGACAAATCTGGGCAGTTTTTAGGGTCTAAATTTTATGGTATGAATTTAGGCTGTTATGCTATAGATTCAGGGACCGGATGTTATGACAGTCAACATTGAAGATCCAGAAGCACCTACTATGAAACGAACCCAAATAAAGCAGAAGGCAAACCTGAATTTGACCGAAGAAGAAAAGATTCCCAGTCCGGAGCAATTACAGGTATGGATACTTGGACTTGTCCTCAAAATTCCATATGTTATTCAATTTACATCACTTACAACTACACATTTTGTCTCAGCAACATGGGTCACAAATCGACGAAACAGTTGGAGATGAATTCCCTGACCCGGACGAGGACTTTGAGAACCAACTGGTTGCAACATTAGACAGCGCCAAAAAAGAATTGGTAAGCTAAGATGCGGGAAGATCTTCAATTGTTCCACTCCTAAGTTATGGGGATGAACATGGAAATGTCGACAATGCTGGTGCTGAGTTGGTGGTGTATGAGGGGGGTGATAAAATTGGTGAGGGTGCCATTGTTGCCGATGCTAGCTATAAGAGTGTTGAGGGTGGCATTGTGTATGAGGGTTTTGAGAAGGATGTTCAAGATGTTCTTAAGGGGGATAGGGGTGGACAGATTGTAGTTGATGTCTATGACAGTCAGGGCGGAGAAAAGATTGATGATGATGTCTTCGTCGATGTCCCGGTTCTAAAAGAGAGGGAGGGTGATATACCTAGTTCAGAGGTGCCTATGGCTACAACTGTTGTACAGTCCGATGCTTATGTTCTTGGGGATGGTGTCCCAGATATGGAGAATTTGGTTAATGCCCCTGTTTGGCAAGGGGATATGGTAGAGGATTACGACCTAGATGAAGGTCCTTATGAGCAAATTGTTGTTGATGATTTGGGCGAGAATACGCACAACATGATTCAAACAGTGGCCATTATACCCCGCCAATACACACATGAGGTATCCTTTTTATCTTAACATGATTCATAATATGTTGATGATAATTTTTAGTAACCTAGGTTGGGTTGATTGTGGACAGGATTTGCAAGTTGGTGTTGTGGACCTGGACGACTGGAAAGTGCTCCAGAAACTCCCACTAATAACCCCCAATTACTATCTCTGAGGTAATGGTAGGATTTTTTTACATTCAGCACTTTACTCTTGTATGTATGCACCCAATCTTTTGTTCCACAAAACAGCAGCATAAGCCAATCCGACTAGGAGACGGCCACGAGGAATTCAAGAACATGCTTTGGGGGAAGTCATTCTTGTACAATGAGAGGACTGCAAAATTGATGGACACAACTCTAGCTCCAACTTACCACAGGCCATCAAGCTCGCAACCGCCTGGTCCACCACCTACTGAAGACTTGTCAGAAGATGCTAGAAGTAAGTCGCTCCCACCACCGGAGACGGACCCTCGGGGATGATGTATGATGATGGATTTTATAGCACTTTTGATGATTCTAATTGTAGAATGGATAACGAACAACTTTCTAGTACCTATCATTCTCACTTTTGTGAACTTTGTACTACTTACAACTATAGCACTTTTATTCTCCTAGAGAAACAGTCTACCTTATACTTTTGGAAGACAATGTGTATAGTTAATTATTAATTTACTAATTAGACTAGAATGTTGTTTTCTATACTTCTAGGGTTATCGACCATAAAGGTCCCTACAACATAGGGTCTGATAAAAAATAATTCGTACCACACGGGGTTAGATTACCACTTTGTGGGAAATGTTAGGGTCACATTCGCACTAATCTACAACATATAGGGTTAGATGAGCACTTATTAAGCAAACATATGGTTATATTAGCACTAATTGAAAGCATATGGGGTCAGATGTGCAAATATTATGCAAACATAAGGTCAAATGAGCACTAATTAATCAACCCTAGGACCAAGCATCCAAATACTTTCTCTGAATTACAACAGAAAGTACACCAACAACAACATGAACTAAGCTAACACATCTCGCGCCTAACACATCCCACAGCCAAGTACAACCAGCCAACACTAAATTCTGGGACTAAGCTAACACATCCCATACCTAACACATCCCACAGCCAAGTACAACAAGAACATGGACTAAGCTAACACATCCCACGGCCAAGTACAACAAGAACATGGACTAATCTAACACATCCCACGCCTAACACATCCCACGGCCAAATACAACATACCACACAAACAATAGTAACATGTTACCACCAACCAACACTAAATTTAGTGCTATCAAGCCCCTTAGGATCAGCGGACAATTACAAGCATTTCTGGGTGCTACAATGCCTTGCCTAGGGCCACCCATTTGGGCTACAACCAGTTCGTTTGGAGATTCCTGTTTCTGAACCGGTCTACGAACTCTGGAGTTGGGATGAAATGGAGTTACACCACTGTCATGACCCGACTCAACGACATCAGGCACAACTCACTACTGGAATCCATCTTCCTTGCATCGATAATACATTCTGCCCGAGTTCTTTGCGCTTCTTGACATAAAAACACTAGTTTATTTCTCACACACCTTGCACAACACACTTTCCCAGCGACAATTATTCACACTACAACTCAATGACTCCATCCTTCGGGCTAGTTAAACGATTACAAAACCACATCAGGAATAGTTCAACATCCCAGAACCATATAGCAACAAAACTATATATAATCGAGAAATCCCAAATCATACCTAGGGTGCGTAACCAGATCGATAAATCATAATACCAAGCAATTTCCGATACGATACTACACCACAATACTAGAAATTCCAATTCCCCCAAATCAAAGCCTAGGGTTCATACAATGAACGAGATTAAAAACTTCGACATACCTGGGATGGTAGTCGACCACGAATGAAAATTTGGAATGCTAACTCGGCCGGAGAAGTAGATCCAAGAGGAAGAGAAGGAGTTTTTTCGTGGTTGGAGATCGATGAGCGGAAGAGGAACAAAAATTGGACACAGAGGAACAGTTCGGAGGATTTAACCGATTTCAATTCAAGTTGTAAAGGGTAAAATGGGCAGTAAAAATTTTGGATTCTAAGTCAGGGATATTTTCATCATTTCAAATTTGGTCAATGCTAGAAATTGCAAAGTCAATGCCAGAATAGTGCCACAGGGTTATATCGCCACTTCTGATGTAAAACACAGAACACTTCTGATGTAAAACACAGGGCTACAATAGCACTTTCCAACTTCACAGGGTCATATTAGCACGAAGCTCCAAAACATAGGGTCATATCAGTATTTTGCCCTATCTTTTTTTTAAAATCAATATTTCTATTATTTGATGATTTTTATTTTATTTATTTATTTCTCGAAATAACTTCACTCCCAAGCGGATAAATGCGACTTGGTGTTCGATCCTGAGTAGCAAGAAAATGGCAAATATTCAATCCTTAAAAATTGCAGCAATCCCCTGCTTCCTTCCTACACCAAACATCACCATCCCATCTTCATTCAAATGCCGACTTCCTCTCCTCAGAGCCGCCTCTTCCACCGCCTCCAGAACCACCGTCTCCGCCGCCAACCCGGCGGATTACACCAAAGGTAACCTCTCTTTCCCGGATGAAACTCACCTCCATGTCCACGAATTCAGTGTCAAAATGTGAATTTTTTATCTGGGCTTACAGTGTTGAAGCCCCAATGGAAGGCCTCAATAGACTTCAAGTGGATAAGGGATAACAAAGAGGCGGTGGCGGATAATATTTCTAAAAGGAACTCCATTGCGAACCTGGAGATTGTCTTTGAGCTATATGACAGAGTATTGGATCTTCAGAGGGTCAGGTTTTCCCTTTTTTAACATTGTTCCCGTTACCATTTTGTTTAATTGGAGTGATTTTGTATAGCGACTCTTGTTAGATTTTTGCTTTAAAAACAAGGTTTAGTGTTGACATATTTTATGTTGATTGTTCAATTTCTTAACAAAATGTGTTGCTTGTTGGAACTCAGATATGCTATGTGTTATTTTTGAGAAATGGTGACCTGAATTAGTTGGGACGGAGTTTCTTTTTTCTCAACTGTTAGCTAATGTATTACAGATAGCAGGAAGTTGAGAGGCTTCGGGCGGAGAGGAATGCAGTTGCAAACATGATGAAAGGGAAATTAGAACCTTCTGAACGGCAGAAACTCATTGAAGAAGGTTTGTCCGCGTACATATATATGATCATATCTACTCTAATGAACCCTTGAGCTTGTCACTGAATCTACCTGGGGAATTGTGCAGGAAAGAATATAAAAGAGGGGCTTGTTACCCTGGAGGAAAATTTGTTGATACTCACGGATGAGCTTCAGCAGGAAGCACAGTGTATACCAAATATGACACATCCAGATGTTCCAATTGGGGGAGAAGATGCATCTGTTTTGAGGAAAATGGTACGCTTTTCATAGCAGAGTCTTGAAAATATTGGACCTGTTTTTTTCCGTTCTGCTATAAGCTTATTGATTCAAATCTTGATTTTTTTCATAGGTTGGCGAACCTCCTAAGTTTGACTTCCCAATCAAGGACCATGTGCAATTAGGCAAAGACCTAGAGCTGTTTGATTTTGATGCTGCTGCTGAGGTAGTCATTCTGTTCTAAGGTATCCAATCATTTCATCACCGATACAATACATATTCATTTGGAAATCATTGACCCTAGGCTTTATATGGTTGCATACTCAACTGCACAATCATTTCTACTGTGTAATTTTAGTCTGTCTCTAGAGCTTGTCAATTCTTAACATGAAGAAAGTGCCGTTCCTTCAAGAATGAGGATAAAGTATAAGCGTACCGTGTCATATAGCTATCCCATCTTCTCTTATAATTAAAATTTAATGTCTTTCAGGTTAGTGGTTCTAAATTCTACTACCTGAAGAATGAAGCTGTTATGTTAGAAATGGGACTTCTTAACTGGGCAGTTGCAGAAGTAATGAAGTATGGCTTCACACCCCTCATCACACCAGAAATAGTGAGGTCTGCTGTTTTAGAAAAGTGTGGCTTCCAACCACGTGGAGCAAATACTCAGGTAATTGTATGCTTCTCATTATTGAATTGGTAATACCCGACAAAATCAGTACTAAAAAGTTTGAGAAATACTGTGTTATTCTTGGCTCAATGTGCAAAGTCAACTAACGCTGTACATCATGACCTGTCTCACTTGAATTGAGATTAATCAACAACTTTTATGTTTGCCCATTTCTCAATTTAGTTGAACAATGCCTTGTTTTATTTTATACTTGTAATTTGTGTTCGAAAACTAGGAGAAAAAGGATTGTCCTTACAAAATTTGCTTAATCTTTGTTGCAGCATGCATGGGTTGTCAATTACACTGTAAATAATGAAAAATCAAAAGTTCAGTGCATCAGTTTATCTTTGTTTTAACACATGTCAACAGGTTTACTCCATTGAGGGAAGTGATCAATGCCTCATAGGCACTGCAGAGATTCCTGTAGGTGGAATTCACATGGATTCCATTGTCCCGGAGTCCTCTCTACCACTGAAGTACGTGGCTGTCTCCCATTGTTTCCGTACTGAAGCGGGGGCTGCTGGTTCCACAACTAGGTAGGGATATGTGACTTGCCATGGCATACGGTGTATTTTTCACATTGGATTCATGGTAGTAAAATTTCTCATTCAATGGAGACATGAGTCACATGACACATTTATAGCCAATGTTCACATCTGAAAAGTTGCCTCCTTCATTGAAAGTAATTGTTCGATTTGACAATTCTGGAGCAGGGGTCTTTATAGAGTTCACCAGTTCAGCAAGGTGGAAATGTTTGTACTGTGTCGACCGGAAGAAAGTGATTCTTTCCATCAAGAACTCATTGAAATTGAAGAATCCCTTTTCTCATCTCTGGGCCTTCATTTCAAGTGCGGACCTCATTCTGTTTTTATTATTCTCATGCTGACATAATTTGCTTGTATTTGCTATTCGCTAATCTACAAAACCAATATGTTCTCCTCAGAACACTGGATATGGCATCGGAGGATCTAGGTGCGCCAGCCTATAGGAAATTCGACGTGGAGGCATGGATGCCGGGTTTGGATCGCTATGGAGAGGTATGCACAATCACTTTATCGCATTGCACATTCCAAAAGTCTATTAAAGCGTAGGTCTGTCATTCATTTACCTCGTATGGATACTACAGATAGTTGATATTACCATCTCTTCATCTGATATTGATTTTGATGGACAGATTTCGAGTGCATCAAACTGTACTGATTATCAAAGCAGACGATTAGGGATCCGATATCGTCCTGGACCATGGCCGAGTCCTAAAAAGGGTAAAGGCAGTGCTGCTGCAACCCAATTCGTACATACACTGAATGCAACAGCTTGTGCGGTTCCTCGAATGATGATATGCTTGCTTGAAAATTATCAGCAAGAAGATGGCACTGTTGTTATACCTGAGACATTGAGGCCTTACATGGGAGGCCTTCACACAATATCTTACAAATACAAGTAAAATACCTTTATACTGATTCTTGTATTCTTTAATTGGCAGCTATAACAGCTGCGTGTTGTACCTCTAGGCTTGATTTTTTGCATTTTTGACATTAAGCAAATGTTATGTATTATAGGTGCATTATGCTTACCTCCATTGATTTTCGGATAAATTATGAATGAATTCTTGAATTTTTCTGTTAGATCTTGGTCCCGCCTTTTAGATCAGAATATGAATGGAACATTCATGGTGAAATATGTATATTGTCAACTGTAAAATTCCATCAAAAAACTAGAATGCCAATATTTTTCAGCTCCTGTTATCCTTTTTTTGTTGCCATTGTTATTGACAGTTATTTGCTCATTTGAATGCTACCCACTTATGCATATCCAGACATTTTTTTATGTATGAAATCTCCATAATATTATTAACAAGGTAAAAAAGTGTCCCCAGCATGAAGCCCTGAAACATGATCATATCAGACCACAAATGGCGTAAAAAATCCAGGAAGCAACTCTGCAACTCTTGTTTGTTTGTGTTAATCATTCCTCAAACAGCATTTTATGCAAGAGAAGTATAGTCTGTGTAGGTTTCTAGAGGATACAAAACAACATAGCTCATACAAAAACAGATTGATAGCTGCATCTACAATTTGAGCTTGCCAAGTTCGATTCTTTTGACAGGATAAGAATACGCCTCGTAGTTGATTTGCTGTCCCAAAGAACTCAGTTTTGTAAGAGTTGTTATCAAGTCGACCTAAAAACAACACATGACCATGATTTCCTAGTTAATAATGCTTAGAAGTTATGTCCTAAATCTACATTCTGAAAGAACAAGGAATCCTGAACTTGCCTCGTAGTCGGTTCGAGAGACTGTCTCTCTACTGCGTTGGTATTTCTGAACCCATGGAAAAACTTCTGGATCCTTTGCAAGTAACTCTTCAGTTGCATCTTGATCAGGACCCAAAAATGCTGACATAACAGCCAACTGGACAACGAAGAAACAGGATACCGCGTTATACTATGAGACATCCGATCTTCTGTAACACTACCCGAAAAAGTTGAACACATGTTAAACTATTGAGTGTGTTACCTGACGAGGGCCAAAACCAACAGCCTTGAATTTGTCTTTCATCTCCTGAACACTTGCTGTCTCCCAGATGGGCACCCGGCCCTCTGGATCGGGTTCTTGGGCATCCGACCTTCCGAATAGTTTGTCAAACAACCCCCACTGTTGCATGAAGATACAGCCATTTCAGACCAGTTCGAAAACCAAAGTAGGAAGATAAAACAAAGCCTTTACAAAACCTGTCCTGAAGAGCCATAGGCACTGTATAACAACTGGCCTTTCTCGACATTGCCACCGCACTTGAGAATGGCGGAAGCCAAGAAGGTGGATTTCACTGCACTTTGTGCTGCATCAAACAAGATAACATGATGAGCAAATGTAAATTGCATAGGATAAAGAGCGATAACAATGAAGGAGAAAAACCTGCAAGCTGGATCAGATCTGCATATGAGATCGGCCCCCCTTTAGAATACGAGTTGATTTCCTTCTTCGCTTCCTCCAAGAAGCTCAATGCAGCATCAAGTCCTTTATTTTCAGGTCTGCTGATCTCTGAGCTTCAATGAAAGAAAGATTTCTTAGTTGAACTAATGTAACCACAGTTCACATAAGATAGCAGGTTGAAATTCTCATCACTGGTAACTACCTGAAGCGTATCGATCCATTTGGCCCGCCAGATTTTGTACTCTACACATGCAATTCTACACGTTTCAGTCTTTCCGACATTTTATAGAGTTCCATAATGACAGTGGAAAAGTAAAACTCATCCCTGACCTTATCATAAGTGATAGAGTCATTGAGTGCCAATTTCAGTATTGGTTGAACGAGGTCTGGATTCGCCTGCAAAAACGTACTTTAAGAATGAGTCACCGAGTAATGAGACAAGATGGAGTAAACTGAAAGCATGCTATCCAAGATTGATCTACCGTAAAAGCCGTAGAGAAGGTCCCCTTGATGCTTGCTAAGATAAGAGCAAGAGAAAACAGAATTATCAAGAAAATGAGTTTACTCACTGGAGTATTTAGAATCAAGAAACATGGTCATATAATGGCAGTAGTTTTGTAACACTTCCCCCATTCCACTCGAGGAGTCCAGTTTGCAATATTAAAAACAATATTATATACACGACTCTTCTGAAAGAACAGAGACCGGCTTACATTGAAACTCGGAGCGCTGCCTCCTTTGAATCAAGTCAGCAGCATCAGCCAATTCGACAAAAGAGCTGGATCGGGTAACTATTTCCTAAGGAAGAATCATAACTGATGCAAACTCATCATCAAATCACTCTGACAGTCTCACAATTGCATAAAGACATTTGTCGCGGAACGTTACAATTACACTAAATTGGTTAAACGGGACTAATTCATCTAACTATCATCAGCAACAATGTAGGGGAGTGAAAGCCTCACCACACCAATTGTAGCACCGAGCAGAATATCCCTTCTACGAAAGCCATTTTCTTGCGCATTATCGCCATCAATTTTGCAACAAACTAGACACTGCAACAACACATTACATGATTCTGAAATCTCATTGCACAGTGCAGTCATTTTTGTGAAAGAAACATTACAGAAAAGAAAAGCCTCCAAACACGACAGGAGATTGTAAGAAGAGTTACCGGGTTGGCGGGGTGTCTGAAGCCAATGGTGGGAGGCACAGGGACGATGGGAAGAATAGGGACAGTTGAGATGAAGGATACCATCCCAAATTTCTTGCTGCGTTTCTGTGGTGTACTGTGTGGAAATGTAGATTACATTGGTGGGTCAGTTTGGAATTTATGTGGATATCTTGTTATCCTATCCTCACAAAGTTCTTCCTCCACATCGCAACAAAGATAGTATCTTGCTTTATCATGCATTACAAATTTACAATTTAACATTATTGCATGTAAAGGTGAGGTACATTTATTACATGATGTAAAGCTGAATAGGGGACTGAGAAAAGGGTAAAGAATGATTTTTTTTTTCATTTTCCCATATGTGGGAGTTTATTGAAGTGGATAAACCGTCCAAGGATGTCAAAATACACGAAGACAGCAGCTTTACCTAGAATAAACCGCTGCTGCATATTGCTTTGGCCTATCGAACTTTTCTACATTCTAAAACCTTCTTCTATACATATGATGGTATCAGTCAGTCTCAGAGGGACTTTGCTAATGTTCAGCTCATGCACCACATCCCGCAACCATCAGAATGCTATGCTCACTCGCCAATAAATAGTTTTACGTTTAGAACAGTCCGATCGGGGCACCTCAATGAGTGTAAAAATGAGCAAAAAGAATGCGAGAGAGAACAGCATATCAGCTATCTCATGATCATTGAGCTGTTAGCGACCGGTGATTCTTTCTGGCACAAACAATCTGGTAGAGGGTTCACGTAGAATGCCTCTTCTGATCGGAACCTGTCTGTGCCCTTTGTCCCTGAGATGGGACCTTTTCTCTTCCTTGGAGAGCCTTGCCTGAGCAAAATAAACTTGTAAACAAAAAGTTGAAAGACTTTCTAAAACACATGTATGTATGAGACTTTACTTGAAACATACCGTCTTCTGTGTATCTCTACAACTCGATCTGCCAAAGTCTTGACTTCTTTGATTGTCCCCAGCTCAAATTTGTCAAAAAGCCGAACTAGAGCTTTCCTGTAAATCGATGAAAAAAAGAAGAGCATTATTTATTTCTGGTAGTGGCGTGACAACCATCACAATCTGTGTAAATAATCTTGCCTATCGGGTGAAATGGTTTTCTTATGCCCAAGAAAACGACGATGTCCTTCCACTGCCCTTGCCATGTTACCAGAGTATGATGGAATGAATATATCACTCTGAACCGATACAATGTAGTCCAGTGCAGCCATTTGAGAAGCATGATTAGCAAAAGGTTCGAGTTCCTCAGCTGAGGCCAGCTTTTCCTGTAAGATGGAAGGAGAGTCATGGGTGAAACAACATATTTCGGGCTTAATAATTTATTCTGCTGTGCTGAAACATATAAGCGTTTCTAGACACTCGCACCACCATATGTCCACCAAAGTCGTACCTTATTCATCAACAATGGAAAGCGTGAAAGCAAGTCAACCATGTGTAAATCACCGCCATATATTTCTCCTGCCGCAATATAAATGGGAGTGTTTGACTGAAATCCCAGAGCGCTAAGGAACATTCCGACTTCCTTGGGAGTCAATGGACAAAAGCCTCTACATCTTTGTTCTATAGAATCGATTTCTTTTACTTTCCACCACGAAGTATTTTCTCTGCAAAATTAATAGAAGAAGAGATCAAAAGCAGTGAACAAGTCCAGAGTCAACAATGCATTATTTACTTAATATTAACCTACCTGATTGACTTAAGTTCATCAGCATCTTCTGGAGATAAACCGTGAGTGCATCCACTATAGGCAAGCATGTCTTTCTCATATCGCAAATGTAATGCAATGTAGGGGCCATGGGCCCTCATCCGATCCACCAACAACTAGACAAAGTGGAAAAATACAGAGCTAATTTAAATCCGCATGAGAGAACCAAATTTTCTGGTAATCAAAAAGCAACAAGCCTATGAGTAATACCTTCCCCATCGCTTCAATTTCAGGAGCAAAACGTAATGCTTCATAACAAGCACGGCAGCGCAACTTTTGAACGTCTGGTGGCAGGTTGTTATTTGCTAAACGGGAATCAGACTTGGCTGCTCGAATAACCTGAAATATTCATCAAATCAAATCCCGAGCAAAAACAAGAGGAAATAATATTCGAACCTGTCCACCACCATCAATACCTGATATTCTTCCCACATTGAAGCTATCTCCTGCTCATAGTACTCTAAACCAGACCAACTTCTGAAGTGCTTAACTGCTCTAGTAGCATTTGCAAGCTCGTTTGGAAGTTTTTTGATGATTTTAACATCATTCTTTAAAGCATCAATAAAGTAGTCTTCATCGAAGACATCTGAAAAATTGCTGTAGTCCAAACAACAGAAAAGTAAGTTTCCTCCTATGTAAAAAAACAAACTACTTGATCGAGGCTATCATAGAGTGACAGAGAGTAACAGAGGCCATCTCTCCATGTAAGAACAGTTTAAATTCTCCTCTGGTCATTCAGTAAAAGAAAACAGCAAACAAATACAAATTCACTACATACCTTGAGTCATTCCAAAAAGAACGTTTGTCAAGGTCTGGGATCACAAGAGTAGCATTTATTATCCGAGCAACAGCAACCATGTCACATATCTGCCAGATTTACTTGATCAGTTCCCAATATATTTCAGAACTATATAAAGGAGTAGAGGGAAACACAACAATAGATAGAGATTTAATTTCACAGCATCAATCCAACAACCGAGATGAAATGCAAATGCTACTCTTAGGATACTGTATTTTTCCTTGTCTCTGGCTTAAAAAAACTTCAATCAGAATAATATATGATCACTTTACAAGTTTATCTTTAATATATACATTAAACACTACCTTCACAAACAAGTGTAACTTTTTTTAAAAAGTAAAGTTAAATAAACATAGAAAAAAACAAATTTTAGCAGAAACAAAAATTATAAAGCTGTAGAAAGGTTTCAAATTACTTTGACAACTTAACATGAAATCAGGAATCAAATGAAAGGGCGGTACACCTTTAAGTTGCCAGAGAATGAGGTTGCCTTCTCCACTCATAAGGATAGACTATAGTATCTTGAGAAACGTTTCATAGGACATCAGACTACATCACTACACATCCTAAAGATGAAAAGAGGGCATCTAAAATACTACAATAGCACTAAAAGATGGCAGCCGCCAAAACTCTAAGCAGCCAAAAAAAATAACAGTAGTCACATAAACTGAACAAATGTTTAAGTTACGAGGAGCAAGAAGTACAGGTAAAATAAACTTTAAAGTCGTCCATGTGACTGAGCATTAGCAAATATTCTATCGTCAAAACACAATGAGAAATTGAAACGAGAAAACAGGTGAAAAGAATGTCATATTTCACAATAACATGACCGGAACAAACAATCAAATTTTCATCCATCAAAACAGAATTCATCAAGCTAGGAAAGAAAATTACCCCGGCCCTCATCTGATTCAGCCCGCCATTTGCATGAACCAGTAAGTAACCACGGGATTCAGGAGGAGCTGGCAAGATTAAAGTGCAATATTACGAATCAGCACCACATAAAAGTCCCATATGGGCACTCACTCAAGTAAGTAGTGTCCCCTTTTTTGTCTTCTGATATGCAAAAGAAAACAACGGAAAACCACCTGTATAATCTGGACTCGGGAAAATGCAAGGTGTAAAGTCCCGGTTGGGCGGAGGTTTCCATAACTTGTTCAAGCTCGAATTCCAACTTGCAGCATCCAACTGTCAAATCTAAAGGAGTGAAAACACGAAAGATGCATGACTAATTGTATAAAACATGTGTTCTCCTACAACTACACCACCCAAAATCCACACATCCCACATGACCTCCTTTTCTATATAAAAAGTTAATTCACAAACTATACTGGCAACTCAACAGCTAGGAAGAAAACCACAGCACCTTGCGAGCAGACTGCGAGTTCTTGGAAAATCGCGGCGGAGCAAGTTCTTGGTCCCACCTTTGCTCTGTCTGCAGATTTTGATGCTCGATTTCATGCTGCTGCAACATTAATATGTCCAAGAATGTCAAAAGTCTTTATCAAAGCAATGATTTCTCTCCAGTGATCTCAACAAGTAGACTAATTAAACAAAACAATACACATACCCAATCACAATCAAATATAAATCTTGCAAAAATCTCACCCACAAAAAAACAAAAATGAAATCAAATCCCAGAAATCACAATCAAAGAAAAATAAAAGCAAGAACAAAGTAGGGCCTACCGTTGTGGGCAGCTTAGTGACTTCCGAGGAAGGCAATTCCACCTGCAAGTGAACAGAGACGAGCGCCAGCAGAGCTATGACCCCAATGGCGCACGTTAGCAGCTTGCGCACCGCCGCCACCGTGCGGCGCTTCCACTTTTGCATCACGCCTTCCCTGGACAGTTTCCCCAAAACCCACCAAGAAAAAGCACGCCTTTACAGCATCCCACAAGTGCAGAGCTCCAAGAAGCAAGAAAAACGGCTGGTTTTAATGGGCGGTTATATAATACAGAAGCGTGGGAAGTGGGGAGAACGTAAAAGTGGTGAACTGGAGAAAACGATGCTTGAATGTGGAGTAATGATACTGATGCGCATCAAACGCCAATGGGGAAAGTTTTGGAATTTAATGTTGGGGACAATTAGGAGTGGTGAAAACTGTAAACTTTGGATTGTACAAGTTGAAAGTGTGTTGCAGAGTTGATTACTTCCATTGGACTGGTATTGGTGAGGTTATTGTCAACACCTTTTCTGTAAGAATTCATTGAGTGGTTTGAAAATAAGCTTCGTAACAACTCCAATAACTCAAATTCTTAGGAAATACCATCTTTCCATAAGTCATGAAGAGAGGAGATTTAATTAAAATAATAAAAGGTAAAAGATATCTAAGGCAAAGTCTTGGGAAAGACGGTCTTTCCATAGGCTTATGGAAAGATGGGGTTTGATTAGAATAATAAAAGGTAAAAGGTCTTAGTTGCAATATTAAAGTTTTAGTATGAAACATGTAGTAGTTATAAAATTTATAACCCGGTTCATGCAACCCGAAATTTTATCTTAATTTCTTCTAATTTACAGCTTAAACCTTGGTCTTTCCATAACTTATGGAAAGACCGTCTTTCAAGAGACGGACTCAAAGATATTAGTTACAATATTAAATATTTATAATAGAACATGTACTAGTTATAAACGTTATAACCCGATTCATGCAATCCAAAATATTTATTTTTATTTCTTCTAATTTGCAATTTAAACCTTCGTCTTTCCATGACTCATGCAAATACCGTATTTCAAGAGACAGACTCCAACAATAATTTGTCTCTATGCATAGTTAATCTAAATATTTTATTATAAGATATAGCATAGTTATAGGTTAATCAAATATCTTATCTTATATTACATGTTGAAAATTTAATTAAAATGGTAGCATTACACTTAAATAATAAACTAGTTACTAGTGAAAGTCATGAACCACTTAATAAGAAAGAAAAATGCATCTATGATATCAATCAACCATGTTAATAATGGATTTGCAATACCTTCAACACGAGTGAGTGATCGATTAAATTCAATGAGACATCTGTTAGTTAGGAATATGCAACATCTTAAATCCAATAAGGTATCGATCCATTATGTTCGGTAGGGATATTCAACATTTTCAATGCGAACGAGCCATCATTCAAATTTAGATAACTGTTCGACCATCTAATTTAATGAAAACAGTTAAGCATTTTCACAGTAATTATACTCCATACCCATTGAAAGGAGTATGAATCATCACATTTATTAAGGAAACATGAAACTCCTATTAAACAAAAATCTAAAACAAAAAAAAGAAGAATGAAACAAAATTAAAGATCTTTCCTCTACCTTTCATGGAAAACAGATGAAAAATATGATTGAAAATGATTAATTATCAATTTTATCTTGATTACTCATTTCTAAATTGCACACAAGACCTCTTGGAATTTGGGACCATCCAAGCTTCGATGATATTTATGAATCTCATAAAATAACAAGACTTTTTCTCTTTTAGTTAATAGGTTCCATTCTGTCCAAATTACAGTGTAAGGGAGATTTACTATTATTAAAATTGTAATTTTGATAAAAATAATAAAATCATGTTTATATTCTACTAAAAGAAAGGAGTACTGGTGAAAATGTAACCTAAAACACACCCATACTTCTTTCTTCACTTGTAAAAATGGTTGTTTTTCAATACCATACAATTAATTATTGAGGTTATGATTTTTTAAAATAGGAATAAAAAGATAGTGTACTTTGGGACTTGAATATTAGTATGTTATTGGTCACGTTCTTTTTTTTTTATTACTGTACAACAAATAGCGGTTTCTGCTTAAAGTGCAAATGTATCACAAGTAATCAATTCACAAAATATTTAAAATTCCGTCACAATCGTGATTAGCCATTCTGGCTAGTGTTCTCTCAATCATGAGCGAAAGTTCTCTCAATCAATGCCAATTAATTTGCTAGGTTTTGTTCGCTAACTTTGTTAATACCAAAAAAAAAAAAAGACTGTGAATTGAATATCTTGATAATTAATTGGCAGAACTCTAAGGCTCATTTTGGGATGATTTCTAAATAAATTAAATTGAATTGAAATTAAATCTGCTAAATAATAAAAAATAAAAGTAATACATTAAATTATATCAAATTATATTAATTATTTTTTTATTAAATTGAACTGAACCTACACCATTTTGCAGTTTTGAGCGAGATGCAGGCGCGGAATGAGGAAGATTGGAAACCTCAAGTGTGAAAATGTGGCCATTTTCCATCCCACAAAGCACGTTTAAACACACTCATTGCCGGAAGTATACTGTACTGCCTTCATTTTAAAATATTACCCTTGGTAAATTCCAGTACTCCGTGTTGCTATTCCCCCATCAATTACAGGCTGTCTTGCTGCCTTTTGCTCAGTTTGTTTTTGCCTTTCCTCAAGTAAGTCCAATGGATTCTCTAAAACAGTCTCTAAGATGGGAATTCAAAACTCATATTCTCTATAATTTTTTTTTGTCACAATTCCGATAGATTCTCCATTTTACATAGTTTAGCATTTATTTTACAATAATAATTAATTTTTTAAATTTAAATAATAATATTATATTTACTTTCTCTCCAAAAGTATAAGCCTTGGAAAACTTGAAAATTTCTAACTTTATGGATTCATTTATAACTAGTTTGACTACACCGTGCGTTGCGCAGTGAGCTTGATAACAAATTATAGAAATTTTTTAGGAATGTTAAAAGAGCTGTAATTTAAGCTATAAATGTACCAATTATACATGTAATTGAAGCGTGGAGATGGCGAGAGGTGAAGGTTCAGGTGGAGAGGGTTCAAGTGGAGGGGTTCGAGAGGTACGGATTCGAGATGTGAAGGTTGCAGTGGAAGTTCGAGAGGTAGTTGGTTGGAGTGGAAGGTTCCGGAGGTACGGATTCGAGTGGTGAAGGTTAAATAGTAGGTTCGAGAAGTGGAATTCTTGATTTTGGGAGTTGGAATGTTATTGTTGGATGGGGCTCATGCTTTGGGCTTAGTCAGGTTCAAGATGGATGTTAGGAGATGTTTTGCTATGTGTTGGTTGAATTGAGCTGTTCGACGGCCGACCATGGTGGATTGTTTTTTTATCGGAATCATCAATAATGGTATACCCAATGTGTTGTCCTTGTTTTTCAATTTCATGAGAATGCCTATATCAAAACGAATGGAGGAGCAGATTTTTTCATAATTGGTGGATTATTTGAATTTTGCCCAATTTCAGCAACTCACCGGCACCGAAAAAATGCATTGTAGGCGAGGACTCAAATCTGGGCGCTCGACCCATTTTAGGGTGTCGTCGGGCCATTCAACCCGAGAAAGAAGATACGGGGCAGAGGCTCCCTAGAATTCCAACCCAGTTTAAGGCGGCTGTGTCAAATGACCCATTAAAAGATAAGGCCAGGTCATGGGTCTTAAACCCTAGCAGCTTGAAGCCTCGAATGGTAGTTCGAGTGGTGGAATGATGCCTTGAATGGTGGAATGATGCCTCGAATGGTGTGGACGCAAGGTACAATTGCTCTCGAATGAATGTACTCGCGAGGTGTGGATGCTCTCAAAGTGGAAACTGTACCCATGGCAGGTGGATCGTGCATAATAGATTCGAGAGGGAACATGCACTCTCGAGTTATGGATGATTACTAATTGAAGACATGAATGTCTCGAGAGGTACATGGCTCGAAATGATGGCGGGAATCTACATCCTCGAGGAGTGATTCGTGTGTTGATCTGCTCTCGAGTGCTCTCGAATGCTGGATGTCTATCCTCGAGGGGTGGTTGGTTAACCCTTCGAGTGCTGGATGTCTATCCTCTCGAGGGGTAGCCCTTCGAGGGCTGGAGGTATAACTTCTCGAGGGGTGGATGTTTAACTCCTCGAGTGGTGGTTCGAAGATGACGTGGATGTAACCTCAACTGCTGGATGTCTAGATTAGATCCTCGAAGGATGGTTCACTAACCCCTCGAGGGGTGGTTGACTAACCCCTTCGACAGGTGGTATGAATAACATGGAATGCTCTCAAGAGGTGGTAATTTAACCCTTCGAGAGATGGATGTGTAACCTCTCGAGGGGTGGATGTATAACTCCTCGAGTGGTGGTTCGTGGATGACATGGATGCAACCTCGACTGCTGACCCCTCGAAGATGACGTAATCTCGACTGCTGGATGTATAACCACTCAAGAAGTGATTCGTGGATTGCCCTCGAGGGTACTGCGGGTTCGAGTTGGTGGCAATGGTTCGAGAGGTAGAAGGCTTCAGGGGTACATGCGAGATCCTTAAGGGGTGGTTCCCTCGAAAGCCTAGAACTCGACCCCTTCGAGGACAGAAGACTCCATCCCTTCGAGGGCCAAGACCTCGACCCCTTCGAGGACAGAAGACTCCATCCCTTCGAGGGCCGAAACCTTAACCCCTTCGAGGGCCGAGACCTTGACCCCTTCGAGGACAGAAGACTCCATCCCTTCGAGGGCCGAGAGCTCAACCCCCTCAAGGACAGAAAGCTCCATCCCTTCGAGGGCCAAGAACTCAACCCCTTTGAGGATCCCCATCTAACCCTTTAAGGATACCCCATCTACCCCTCGTGTCTCCCATCTGTCGAGCCATTGGCACATGCACGCTAAGTATCCATCACTAGAATCCTCAATGTCACAAACCCCTCCACCTGAAACCTAACTTCTCGAGTAGGTACCTCTCGAACATGTCTAATGTAACCCCTCCCTTCGAGGACAAAAGACATCATTCCTTCGAGGGCCGAGACCTCGACCCCTTCGAGGACAGAAGACTCCATCCCTTCGAGGCCCAAGACCTCGACCCCTTCAAGGACAGAAGACTCCATCCTTCGAGGGCTGAGAACTCAACCCCTTTGAGGACAGAAGACTCCATCCCTTCGAGGGACAAGAACTTGACCCCCTCGAGGACTGAAGACTCTATCCCCTCGAGGACTGAAGACTCTATACCTCTCGAACATGTCCAATGGAACCCCTCCCTTCGAGGACAGAATACTTCATCCCTTCGAGGACCGAGACTTCGACCCCTTTGAGGACAGAAGACTCTATCCCTTCGATGGCCGAGAACTCAACCCCTTTGAGAACAGAAGACTCCATCCCTTCGAGGGCCGAGAACTCGACCCCCTCGAGGACAGAAGACTCCATCCCTTCAAGGGCCAAGAACACTACCTCTTCGAGAACAAAAGACTCTATCCCTTTGAGGGCCGAGAAATCGACCCCCTCGAGGATATAAGACTCTATCCCTTCGAGGGCAGAGAACTTAACCCCTTCGAGGATCCCCCATCTACCCCTCAGGTCTTCCACATATCGAACCATTGGCACACACACGCTAAGTATCCATCACTCGAATCCTCAATGTCTCGAACCCCCCCACCTGAAAATTAACCTCTCTAGTAGGTACCTCTCGAACATGTCCAATGGAACCCCTCCCTTCGAGGACAGAAGACTCCATCCCTTTGACGGCCGAGACCTCGACCCCTTCGAGGACAGAAGACTCCATTCCTTCAAGGGCCGAGAACTCGACCCCCTCAAGGACTAGAGACTCCATCCCTTCAAGGGCCGGGAACTACACCCCTTTGAGGATCCCCATCTACCCTTTCGAGGATCCCCCATCTACCCCCGAGTCTTCCACTTATCGAGCCATTGGCACACGCACGCTAAGTATCCATCACTCGAATCCTCAATGTCTCGAACCCCTCCACCTGAAACTTAACCTCTCGAGTAGGTACCTCTCAAACATGTCCAATGGAACCCCTCCCTTCGAGGACAGAAGACTCCATCCCTTCGAGGGCCGAGACCTCGACCCCTTCGAGGACAGGAGGCTCCATCCCTTTCAGGGCCGAGACCTCGACCCCTTCGAGGATAGAAGACTCCATCCCATCGAGGGATGAGACCTCGACCCCTTCGAGGAAAGAAGCCCCCATCCCTTGGAGGGCCTAGAACTAGACCCCTTCGAGGACAGAAGACTCCATCCCTTCGAGGGCCGAGACCTCGACCCTCTTCGAGGACAGAAGCCTCAATCCCTTAGAAGGCCTAGAACTGAACCCCTTCAAGGACAAAATCCTCCATCCCTGCGAGGACCAAGACCTCGACCCCCTTCGAGGAAAGAAGCCTCCATTCCTTTGAGTTCCTAGAACTCGACCCCTTCGAGGACAGAAGATTCCATCCCATCGAGGCCGAGAACCACCACTTCGAGGATCCCCCATGTACTCCTCAAATCTTCCACCTGTCGAGCCATTGGCACACACACGCTAATTATCCATCACTCAAATCCTCAATGTCTCGAACCCCTCCACCTGAAACTTAACCTCTCGAGTAGGTACCTCTCGAACATGTCCAATGGAACCCCTCTCTTCAAAGATAGAAGACTCCATCCATTCGAGGATTGAGACCTCGACCCCTTCGAGGACAGAAGACTCCAACCCTTTGAGGGCCGAGACCTCAACCCCTTAGAGGATAGAAGACTCAATCCCTGAGGGCCGAGAACTTGACCCATTCGAGGACAGAAGACTCCACCCCTACAAGGGCCGATAACTCAACCCCTTTGAGGACAGAAGACTCCATCCCTTCGAGGGCCGAGAACTTGATCCCCTTCGATGACTGAAAACTCTATCCCTTCGAGGGCAGAGAACTCAACCCCTTCGAGGATCCCCATCTACCCCTTGAGTCTTCCATATGTCGAGCCATTGATAGACACACACTAAGTATCCATCACTCGAATCCTCAATGTCTCGAACCCCTTTATCTCAAACTTAACCTCACGAGTAGGTACCTCTCGAACATGTCCAATGGAACCCCTTCCTTCGAAAACAGAAGACTCCATCCTTCATGGATTGAGACCTTGACCCCTTCGAGGACAGAAGACTCCATCCCTTCGAGGGCCGAGAACTCAACCCCTTTGAGGACTGAAGAATCCATCCCTTCGAGGGCCGAGAACTTGACCCCCTCGAGGACTAAAGACTCTATCCCTTCGAGGGCAGAGAACTCAATCCCTTCGAGGATCCCCATCTACCTCTCGAGTCTTCCATATGTCGATCCATTGGCACACGCACACTAAGTATCCATCACTCGAATCTTCAATGTCCCGAACCCCTCCACCTGAAACTTAACCTCTCGAGTAGGTACCTCTCGAACATGTCCAATGGAACCCCTCCCTTCGAGGACAAAATACTCCATCCCTTCGAGGACTGAGACTTCGACCCCTTTGAGGACAGAAGACTCTATCCCTTCGATGGCCGAGAACTCAACCCCTTCGAGAACAGAAGACTCCATCCCTTCGAGGGCCGAGAACACCACCCCCTCGAGGATAGAAGACTTCATCCCTTTAAGGGCCAAGAACACTACCTCTTCGAGAACAAAAGACTCTATCCCTTTGAGGGCCGAGAAATTGACCCCCTCGAGGATATAAGACTCTATCCCTTCGAGGGCAAAGAACTTAACCCCTTCGAGGATCCCCCATCTACCCCTCAGGTCTTCCACCTATCGAACCATTGGCACACACACGCTAAGTATCCATCACTCGAATCCTCAATGTCTCGAACCCCCCCCCCCACCTGAAAATTAACCTCTCTAGTAGGTACCTCTCGAACATGTCCAATGGAACCCCTCCCTTTGAGGACAGAAAACTCCATCCCTTCGACGGCCGAGACCTCGACCCCTTCGAGGACAGATTACTCCATTCCTTCAAGGGCCAAGAACTTGACCCCCTCGAGGACTAGAGACTCCATCCCTTCGAGGGCCGAGAACTACACCCCTTCGAGGATCCCCATCTACCCTTTCGAGGATCCCCCATCTACCCCCGAGTCTTCCACTTGTCGAGCTATTGGCACACGCACGCTAAGTATCCATCACTCAAATCCTCAATGTCTCGAACCCCTCCACCTGAAACTTAACCTCTCGAGTAGGTACCTCTCGAACATGTCCAATGGAACCCCTCCCTTCGAGGACAGAAGACTCCATCCCTTCGAGGGCCGAGACCTCGACCCCTTCGAGGACAGGAGGCTCCATCCCTTCGAGGGCCGAGATCTCGACCCCTTCGAGGATAGAAGATTCCATCCCATCGAGGGATGAGACCTCGACCCCTTCGAGGAAAGAAGCCCCCATCCCTTTGAGGGCCTAGAACTGGACCTCTTCGAGGACCGAAGGCTCCATCCCTTCGACGGCCGAGACCTCGACCCCCTTCGAGGACAGAAGCCTCCATCCCTTCGAGGGCCTAGAACTGAACCCCTTCGAGGATAAAATCCTCCATCCCTGCGAGGACCAAGACCTCGACCCCCTTCGAGGAAAGATGTCTCCATTCCTTTGAGTTCCTAGAACTCGACCCCTCCGAGGACAGAATATTCCATCCCTTCGAGGCCAAGAACCACCACTTCGAGGCCGAGAACCACCACTTCGAGGATCCCCCATGTACCCCTCAAATCTTCCACCTGTTGAGCCATTAGCACACACACGCTAATTATCCATCACTCGAATCCTCAATGTCTCGAACTCCTCAACATGAAACTTAACCTCTCGAGTAGGTAACTCTCGAACAAGTCCAATGGAACCCCTCCCTTCGAGGACAGAAAACTCAATCCTTTCGAGGGCCGAAACCTCTACCCCTTCGTGGACAGAAGACTTCATCCCTTCGAGAGCCGAGAACTTTACCCCTTCGAGGAAAGAAGATTCCATCCCTTCAAGGGCGAGACCTCGACCCCTTCGAGGATAGAAGCATCCATCCCTTCGAGGGCCTGAACTTGACCCCTTCGAGGACAGAATGCTCCATCCCTTCGAGGGCCGAGACCTTGATCCCCTTCGAGGGCAGAAGCCTCCATCCCTTCGAGGGCCAAGAACTCCCCTTCGAGGACAGATGGCTCCGTCCCTTTGAAGGCGGACGCCTGGACCACCTTCGAGGACAGAAGCCTCCATCCCTTCGAGGTGCTAGAACTGGACCCCTTCGAGGACATAAGGCTCCATCCCTTCGAGGGCCGACCCTTGACCCCCTTCGAGGACAGAAGCCTCCACCCCATTGAGGGCCTAGAACTCGACCCCTTTGAGGATAGAAGATTCCATCCCTTTGAGGCCGAGAACCACCCCTTCGAGGATCCCCCATCTACCCCTTGAGTCTTCCACCTGTCGAGCCATTGGCACACGCACGCTAAGTATCCATCACTCGAATCCTCAATGTCTCGAACCCTTCCACCTGAAACTTAACCTCTCGAGTAGGTACGTCTCAAACATGTCCAATGAAACCCCTCTCTTCGAGGATAGAAGACTCTATCCCTTCAAGGACAAGACCTCGACTCCTTCAAGGACAGAAGACTCTATCCCTTCGAGGGTCGAGAACTTGACCACCTCAAGGATAGAAGACTCCATCCCTTCGAGGGCCGTGAACTCAAGCCCTTCAATGACAGAAGACTCTATCCCTTCGAGGGCCAAGAACTCGACCCCCTCGAGGATATCAGACTACATCCCTTCGAGGGCTGAGAACTTAACCCCTTCGAGGATCCCCCATCTACCCCTCGAGTCTTCCTCATATCGAGCCAATGGCACACGCACGCTAAGTATCCATCACTCAAATTCTCAATGTCTCGACCCCCTCCACCTGAAACTTAACCTCTCGAGTAGGTACCTCACGAACATGTCCAATGGAACCCCTCCCTTCGAGGATAGAAGACTATATCCCTTCGAGGGCTGAGACCTCGACCCCTTTGAGGACAGGAGGCTCCATCCCTTCGAGGGCCTAGACCTCGACCCCTTCCAGGACAGAAAAATCCATCCCTTTGAGGGCCAAGAACTTAACCCCCTCGAGGACAGAAAACTCCATCCGTTCGAGTGCAGAGATCTCGACCCCTTCGAGGACAGAAGACTCTATCCCTTCAAGGGCCAAGAACTCAAATCCTTCGAGGATCCCCCATCTACCCCTCGAGCCATTAGCACACGCACGCTAAGTATCCATCACCCGAATCCTCAATGTCTCAAACCCCTCCACCTGAAACTTAAACTCTCGAGTAAGTACCTCTCAAACATGTCCAATAGAACCCCTCCCTTTGAGGATAGAAGACTCCATCCCTTCGAGAGCTAAGACCTCAACCCCTTCAAGGATAGAAGGCTTCATCCCTTTAAGGGCCGAGACCTCAACCCCTTCAAGGACAGAAGACTCCATCCCTTCGAGGGCTGAGAACTCGACCCCTTCGAGGACAGAAGCCTCCACCCTTTGAGGGCCTAGAACTCGACCCCTTCGAGGGCAGAAGGCTCCATCCCTTCGAGGCCCGAAACCTTGACCCCCTTCGAGGACAGAAGCATCCATCCCTTCGAGGGCCTAGAACTCGACCCCTTCGAGGACAGAAGATTCCATCCCTTCAAGGTCGAGAACCACCCCTTCGAGGATCCCCCATCTACCCCTGAGTCTTCCACCTATCGAGCCATTGGCACACGCACGCTAAGTATCCATCACTTGAATCATCAATGTCTCGAACCCCTCCACCTGAAACTTAACCTCTCGAGTAGGTACCTCTTAAATATGTCCAATGGAACCCCTCCCTTCAAGGACAGAAGACTTCATCCCTTCGAGGGCCGAGACCTCCCCCTTCAAGGATAGAAGACTCTATCCCTTCGAGGGCCAAGACATCGACCCCTTCGAGGCCAGAAGGCTCAATCTCTTCGAGGGCCGAGAACTCAACCCCTTCAAGGACAGAAGACTCCATCCCTTCGAGGGCCGAGAACTCGACCCCCTCGAGGACAGAAGACTCCATCCCTTCGAGGGCCAAGAACTTAACCCCTTCGAGGATCCCCATTTACCCATTTGAGGATCCCCCATCTACCCCTCAAGTCTTCCACCTGTCAAGCCATTGGCACACGTACGCTAAATATCCATCACTCGAATCCTCAATGTCTCAAACCCCTTCACCTGAAACTTAACCTCTCAAGTAGGTACCTCTCAAACATGTCCAATAGAACCCCTCCCTTCGAGGACAGCAGACTCTATCACTTCGAGGGCTGATATCTTGACCCCTTCGACCACAGAAAACTCTATCCCTTCGAGGGCCGAGATCTCGACCCCTTCGAGGACAGAAGACTCCATCCCTTCGAGGGCCGAGAACTCGATTGCTTTGAGGACGGAAGCCTCTATTCTTTTGAGGGCCTAGAACTGGACCCCTTCGAGGGCAGAAGGCTCCATCCCTTTGAGGGCCGAGACCTCGACCCCCTTCGAGGACAGAAGCCTCGATCCCTTCGAGGGCCTAGAACTCGACCCCTTTGAGGATAGAAGATTCCATCCCTTCGAGGCCGAGGACCCACCCTTTGAGGATCCCCCATCTACCCCTAGAGTCTTCCACCTGTCGAGCCATTGGCACTCGCATGCTAAGTATCCATCACTCAAATCCTCAATGTCTCCAACCCCTCCACCTGAAACTTAACCTCTCGAATAGGTACCTATCGAACCCATCCAATTGAACCCCTCCACCTGAAAGTTCACATCTTGAATGGGTACATCTCGAACCCATCCTATCGAACCCCTCCACCAAGAAGCTCACATCTCAAATGGGTGCCCAAAACGATGTCATTTTAGGCTGCCACCTGGCAACACATGTAGGCGCACATGGCGATGCCGTAATGTTGACAAAGGGCATGCACAAAACGACAAAAATGGTGCCCAAAATGACGTCATTTTAGTTGGCCACTTCAGAGCACATGCAGGGGCACACGTTTGGCTTGCCTACGAAATGACCACTATGCCCCCGATGATGGTTGACACAAGCTTGCGGTTTCAAAGTATAATATTTATATAGTAACCAGAAGAGTAATTAAATATCTTATACTCCCTCTATCCCAGTTGAATTGCACTTTTACTTTTTGACACTATCATAACCCCTATATTTGAATAAATATATGACAACAATATTATCGTATATGATATTGTTCAATTCGTCTTAATAACTAGTTTCTAGATATCAACTTTTTATTTGTCGTTATTATACGCAGGTGAACATATTAACGGTCAAACATGCTTCTTGAATAGCGTGCTAATAATTGCAGTGCAATTTCAGCTGGGACAAGGGGAGTAACTATGTTAGTTATTTTAATAATTTAAAAACAATGACTATTAAATTCATAAAAGGCATCACTTTAATTAGGTAATTCTAAGTTTCTGCTACTATTTAAGAAAATGTAAGGCAAATTTTTCGACCAAAATATTTTTAAGGAGGCAAATTTTTTTTGAGAAAAGTGCAAATATAACCCTATGTAATTGAAGTAAGTGTAGATATAACCTTGTGCTATTCGAAAGTGCAAATATAACCCTATCTATTCAGGTTATGTGTAAATATAACCTTTTCAGTCGGATTCCAGTTGGAAGTGAAATGACCAATTTGCCCCTGATGGATTCTTTTTAAAAAACTTCAAAAATCAGCATTTTTTAAATGATAATATTACCCCCAAACCTCCAAAATGGTAATATATTGGCATTAATACCCCTTTTGTGTCTTCCATTCCCGCCCAAACTCAACTTTTCGTCTTCTCACTCTTCTGAGCGCAAAAGAACCCGAACGAACCCAGACCCGCTCAACCTTACTCATTCCCGCCGGTTGTATCCGATCGCCAGTTGCAGTCTGACGACGACGTAGGTCACCCACTGAAGTCGACGTAGGGAGCCCGATTGTGGTTGTGGCGACTTGAAGGGAACTCAGAATTGCTATAGTAAAACCCTCAAAAAATGGTATGCCTTCATAAATCCGTGGGAATGTGCAAATTATTGATGTTCAGAAGTATGTTTTTTGTGTTTTTCACCTTTTCAGCCCATTGAATATAGAAAGGCCACGAAGTTGTAATGAAACCAGGGTTTTAAAACCCTTCTTGTTCGATTTTATTGTTTATCATCTGGATTGGTGCTTTGAATATGTTTAGTGTTGTGTATGTGGCTGTTATTGTGCTCTGTTTCTATACCTAGGGTTTATAATGTTGATGGTAGTTAAATCGTTGAAGGGGTACTATGTTAACTGTTTTTGTGGTTGTTATGGTACTCTTAGTAGTAGGTTTGATGATGTAGATTTTGTTTTGTATTGTGCTAGATTGTATGTTGAATGTGTGGAAATGCATTATTGTGGATGGTGTTGAACATGTTTGTGATTTATCACTCTTTCTGATTATTGTTTGGGGGTGTGATATTTTTGAATGTTTGTTGGCTAATTTTCGTGTTGTGTACATGAAGTGAGTGGTTTGGTCCAAGTTTGTGACCTAGATTTAAGAATATATGGATTGTTGTAGATGGAAAAACTGGTGAAGTTTTCTAACCAAATGACGAATGTTCAATGTTTCCATGACTGAACCTGGACATTAGGCCCTCTTGTTGGGTAACCAAACAGTGATTGCAAGTTTGGTGAATATGCTCTTCGTAAATTGTTTCCTATAGTGCAGAAATAACCATGTTTGTTTTTTTAAATGTGCATATATAACCCTGTATGTTCAAGATACATGCATATATAACCCTGTATATTTTACATATGTTCATATATAACCCTAAAAATTAACTGAAGTGCAATGTTACCCCGGACTGTTTCCTAATTGTTCATATATTACTTTCTGTATATCTTATATGTTTAGATACCACCCTGACTATAATTATATGTGTAGACATAACCCTTAGATTATCTTAATATATTTTTAATTTTGGATTTGTTTTTAATGTTTTTGGATGAAGTGTACACAATTATCCTCCGTCATGGTGCCCGTTGGAAAAGGCTTGACGGTATTGATCCCGATGGATACTCTCTTGTAGTATTGAAGTTGGATTGAAGTGAGCATTTCTTTGGGGATGCCGAGGCGTGGAAATCACTGGATTTGTCGTTGAGTTTTGGTGATGATCGAAGCATCCTGCAATCAGAAGAGGATGTTACCAAAATGTTTGCCTCAAGCTGCGGAGGAAATAATTTAGAGGTATATTGTGAGGTCCTTACCCCTCCTCAAGGTGGTTCTTGGGGTGAGAGCAGCAGAACGGGGAAGCTGGAAAAAATAAGGAAGAAAGATAGTGGAGAAGGTGGTAGAGCTGTGGCCGAGGGTTTGGTGGAAGAACACAGCTCCGAAGATGAAGATTATGTGCAACCCAATCTCGAAGAAGGCCACGATGAACAAGACCGAGACTGGTATCATCGTTACACCGAGACAGGTTCCGAGATTGAGTCGGATGGGGATGGTGGTAGTGACACAGGGCGGGGTTTGGACGGAGATACTGATTTGGAAGATGATCCCATGAACAACTGCACCAATAGGGACAAGTTTAAACTCAAAGCTGGGGATAAAATTAAACTATTAACAGGGATGGATTTTTAGACCCAGAAAGATTTGAAGGCTACTTTGCTCGACTACACGTTGCAGGAAGGATTTGTGTTTAAACATGTTAAGAGCGAGAAGAGTAGAGTAACAATGATTTGTGCGGCGCATGATTGTGGATGAAGGCTCCATAGCTCGACACTCCCCGATGGCCATACATTTAGAATTCGTTCAGTGGAAGGGAAACACACCTGTAGGCAAGAGATGAAGGCACCGCAGGGATGGATATCAAAGAGGATTGTTAAAATGCTTCAGGCTGATCGGCAGGTGTTCAATGAGGTGCTTCTTTTACAACTGCTAGTTCGAGGAAACAAAGAAAGGTACAATTATGTTCATTTTTGGCACAATCTTTGTTAGTTTATGTTCATGTTGTGGTTGTCCCTCATCTAAATTTCGATGTGAAGGTCCAAGAACAATGTGATGGAGAAGTTCGAATTCAAAACAAGGACGAGGCTCCAACGGGTGGTAACCAGGCCGTCGAGGTATATATGAACTCACTTAGGTTATGTGGGGTTATGTCTGATTTATATAAAATTATGGAGGCTCCACAGGAATTACTAGAGCCGTTTTTATTTTATGAACTGTAGGATACAGCAGATGATGATATGGGGTTGCAATTTGATACGGAGATAAAATTCCCACCACCATGTTTGAACGAAACTGAAGTAAACTACAATGTCTTATTAATATTCTAATTTTTTGTTGTGCGTTCTGAATCAAGGTTGTCTTACTAATATGGCAATACTCTACGGACATGGTAATATTCTCTTGCAGATAATGGATGTGATGCCTATCATTCAACAAGTAGAGAGTGAAATCGCTCTACCAGAGCCACAGTCAAAGAATGTCCAGAAATACAGGAGGACTAAGCAGAAGGTTAAGCGTAACATAGCATAGGATGCTAGTGACGACGAAGTAAGACAATAAATCAAAATTAAGCAATTCTGATCAATGGGCTGAAATCCTAACTACCACTCTTTGTTAGGAGCAAGATGAGTTTCAGTGTAAGGATGGGGATGAAATGATAATGCTAGCAACACTTGATTCTGTGGAGGAGCAGGACTTCAGCATCCAAGAAGTGACTACCACATCCAATGTCCATCATTTTCACTATGCTCAGGATTTCCCCCCTCCCATCGGAGGCGTAAGACCAGTCGTATTTCACACAATACTGGGAAACACTGTGATTGAAACTGTCAACCATCTGGATCCATCTGACCCGCAGGTAATTTTAGTATACAGGGTCATAATTGCACTAACATGCGACACCGCAAGGTTACATATACACATATTAATATTATTTAGGGTTACATCTGCACAAATTGAAATTATTTAGGGTTAAATCTGTAAATGTTGATATAGTGTAGGGTTATATCCAGATTACATAGAACTAATTATATCGGAATCTCCTTCTATTTTCAGCTGTCTGGGCCCCCACCACCAATAGAGTTCCCTTTATTTGGTATTGAAGTGGCGGTTACCCGCAATAGAATTTGGGGAAGGACTTTTCTATACAATCCCAGGATAGCGCATTTGCTCGACACAACTTTGGCTCCGTCAGTGAATACCACCCCCAGTGCTGATGTCCCACGTTCCAGCTCGCAACCACCTCTTCCTGTCCCTCTGGACTCAGAGAACGAAAGAACAAGTCCAGGAAGAAGTGCATCACAACCACCACCAGATGAACGCGCTTGACCTTATGAACGCATTTGACAATGTACTGTTTCATCTGTAGCAGCTTCTGTAGCACTACGATTATTGTAGGTCACCTTCTTTTGGCTGTTTTGCAAGCTTTGCTTCCTTCAACAGATGTTTATAGGAACTATGTGGCACACTATACATTGGGTGTGGTCCACTTCCATTGTTATACATTTGAACCTACATTCATGCATTGTCATGTGTTGATAATTATTGAATTTGTATGGATACGTACTTTTTTGTATGAACAGAATACCTGAATCAACAGAATATATGCACTTTTATTGACTTATGTGAGGTTAAATTAGTAATGATATATGTTACTGAGTGACACTATGTAATTCATTACAACTGTAACAAATGATCACATTCATAAATCAGCCAACAAGTTCAAGTGCTTGTGCACCTCGAATAAATTGAAGACAAACATTCAACAAGTCTAAAACCTACATAATTAGTAACAGAATGCAAACCGAAGCAACAACTACAACATGTTTGAGCAAGTCAAGAACTGAATGAAGCCACCAACTTTCACTTTCCAAGCAACCCCAAGAAGAATATGGCCATGTTCGCACCGAGGAAAACCAAATTCATTACGATCAAAGCCTTAAGAATGAATGAGCAGTTGCAACCATTCTTCGGTGCAACATAAGCTTCACCTGGCACAACCACAACTTCTTCGACCTCAACATGGCCAGCAGTATTGACTCTTGGACCTCGACTACGAAACTCGTGATGCGGCAACGAACTTCCTGTACTTCCTCTTCCAGAATCAAACATATCTGACACAACCCAACCCTGAAATCCGTGATTACGAGGGCATCGATAATAAGGCCTCCCCGGATTCTTGGCCGACCGAGACACACAGACAATCGTTGCCTTCTTACAAACCCGGCATTCGAATCCTTCGCAATGCACACCGTTCATACTGTAACTTGACGAAGCCATTCTAATCCCTCGCCAAGAATAAAGAAACAACTACTTCATTAACACAAGACTCTAAACACAATTAATCATCATATACACCGAAGTTTAATCTACGGAAATCAAAAAATTGCTTTCCCCAAATTCAAATCTAGGGTTCAATGCAAAAAATTAGTTACCTTCAGCAGAGAACGGACGACCTGAAATGCAGATGAAGGGATGCCCGCGCTATTGACGGGAAAATGATGGGGGAAGAAGGCCTAGGTAACCGCGGCGGCGAAGTGGATGATGAATGCGGTGGAGCGGCATGGGATTATCTGCACTGATGGGAGATTGAACGGCCAAGTTTTTTTGAAAACAAGGGAACTGAGTATGGTTTTTTGTGGGCCAAATAATAAGAAGGACAAATTTGTCATTCTAGGTCAGGTGTTTAGCCATAAGGGTATTTTAGTCATTGCAAGTTGGTCAACGGCCGGATTCTGATGGTCAATGACAGAAACATGGCCGGAGGGTTATATTTGCACTTTCATTCAACAGTTAGGGTTATATTTGCACATAAAAACAATTGAGGGTTATATTTGAACTTTCCTCAACATATAGGGTTATATCTGCATATTACCCAATTTTTTATGATCATCAAACACAACCATTTTGATATTTCACTATTTTTCATCGAATGAATAAAAAAGGAAATAACTAATTTTTGAATATCATATTCATATCGTGGTTCATGTTAATTATTATTTGATGATCATAAGTTTAACACGAAGTGTTATTTTATACTGCCTAACTGTTAGACATATTTTTTTAATAAATAATACTAGGGTGATTTGATTGAATTCATTTATTACAACGAAATTCTTGAATTTTGAAAATCCTTTCAAATGTATTGCAAATATATATAATAATATTCTAACTTTAAAAGTTATAAGAATGAATTTTGTCATGATTGATTTAATAGTTATGCGAACAAATAGTAGATACTCTCAAAGTTTTAAATACCAAAGAAATTTAAAATTTGATAACTCTAACGACAAAAATAAAATGAAATAAAGAAAAATTGAATAGTTCAAAGGTTCAATTTTCTATGTTGATTCAACAAGTATAAAATGTTTCAATGGTTTAAACCTAAATATTTTTGGTATAAATGGAAAATATGCATTAAAGTTCAAGTGTTAAACTAATGATTACATTAAATATTTCATTCTCCAAATGATTTTTCTCTCTCTACCAGTAAAGAGAACCAAATATTCTCTTTCATCAAATTCTCTATTTTGGAGAATGAGATGGAGAAACTATTGGAGCTAAGATAGTACCTAAAATCTCTAAAATCAATCAAATTCTCTATTTTAGAGAACCCGTTGGACTTGCTCTTCCTCAGCATCATATAATAGAAACTATTTGTTTTTTGGATGGTGTTGGATATCGAAGTAATTTTAACTAACATAAAAACCAAATTTTCTTAAAATAACATACTAATATTATAATATGTTACTGGTTTTAATTCTTTACTACATAAAATCAATAATACCTTGGTAACATACTAGTATTATAATTTGATGTTGATTTTAATTCTTTATTATATATAATCAATCATAACTTAGTAACATACTAATATTATAATTTATTACTAATTTTAATTATTTACTATATAAAATATATAAATTCTAAAGATATATTTAAAACCATATTATTAATACAGTATTATTAATATTATTTAAAACCACATAATCTGAAATAGCAAATATTTGGATTTTTTAATAAAATATTAAAGTACTTTTGATAGAAATATGTACATATTATTTATTTATTTATTAATGTATGGTAAAGTCTTGTTTTAGACCGACTAATTGTTAAATGAGGACATTTTATAATTAGTGAGACTAATAATGTCATTTGATACTTACTTTTATTTGGTGCAATGAGACACATATAATTATGATAACATTTTAAAATGAATCTCAACATATAAATAATTAATTTATAAATAATTTGAATGATATATTATAAAAATAATCAGTTTTTATTGCATTCAATATTTAACACTAAATTAATTATTTCACTTCATAACTCGTATACTTTTCCTCAGATGACTAAACTTTAAAATTTTAAATAAAATTTAATCTCTATATTTTAATTAATGATATCGCATTGCAGGACTCCACTAGTTTCTTCTAAAAGTTGTCACTATGATTGAAAGTATTTCTTTTGTATTTTTTAAAATTAAATGTATTTTTTGAATTCTATTTTATTTTCTTGATTTAAATTAATTTAATTTAATTAAACTGCACACAACTAAAATAAGTAGATTGAATAAGAGTAGTTGAGTTGCATTAAAATAAATTTCATTGTATCAAAATTAACTTAACTGAACTGGTTCATATTATCTTCTTATGCAGGGAGTTATATTTCCGCTTAATAAATATGGGATTTTCTCTCCTTATGTTGAGTTTAAATATTTTTTTAACTAATAATTAATTGTGAATTTCTCTTCTTACTAGCCAACTTTTTTTTCAAAGATTATACTCCACTAATTCCGTACTATTAATAGTGACACCATAGGTTTATGTGCTCGAATTTATGTGAAGAAAATGAGTGGAAGAAATTGAATGTAGAAAGTAAAAAGTAGAATGAGTGGATGAAATTGAAGGAATCTTGCAAAAAATAGAAAGTATGCCAATATAAAAGAAACAATAAAAAAAGGAAAGCGTGTCGCTAATTAAGAAACGGAGGAAGTATATTATACTATTATTTCTTCATTAATCAATACTCTATCTATTTTCTTAACATTGATATAATTTTTAATTTAAAATATTTATTTTATATTAATGTCTTTTAGTTATGGCATATTAAAAGTTATTTCATCTATTTATTTTACTTTTTATTTTGTTATTTTCAGTCAGTCATTTACTATTTTCTAAATTTCATTATTTAAGAGTGATGTGTCAATAATTAAAAAATGAAAGAAATACTCATATACATGTAACAATTAATCATAGTAATCTTTTTGACGGCCATTTTTCCATTAAGATCATATGTTTTTTTCAACTTATATTTACTTCGATTTAGTCAGGTAAATTCAGTTCAATTCAAATAAACTAAACTCGGTTAATCTTAACATTACTACTTTTTAGTATTAATTTAATTCTTATCAGTATAAATTGGACGAAAAGAGGCTAACCAAGAGGTAGACAAAATGATGCATAGCTTGACTTTGTCTCCAAAGTGGCCAAATTTATGAAACGTTTAACTTCATAGGCAGTTCGGCACAGCAAACCCTGGCCAATACGTAGTACCTAAAATTCTCACCAGCTAATGAAGCCATTTACAAATCATAAGGACGAAACAGTCTCACTTATCTTATGGTGAGACGGAGGATCTAAATATAATTGTTTGAAAATGAGAAATGAGGTTTTGTATTAATTTATGAAACTTTATTTTGTGCATTATCTTATCATAAGTAATGGTGAAACGGTATCATATGAGTTTTTCTTGTAAATATAACAAAGTGTGGATCTCAAGTAATATTCTAAGAGATCCTACTGGGAAACAGACCATTTATGCAGCATTCTTATTGACTAGCTCAATAAATTAACAAACAGGCAGTATTATCACCTATTCAAATCAATCATAGTACCATTTACTGAGATGCATACAGACTCGAGAATCTGGGAACGTCATATTATAGCGTTAATTATATGCCCTAATTACGTTCACGAATCTAATCAAGATTTACACCCATGGGCAAGCGATTAAAACAGGAGACCCCAACAAAAAATTATAATAGTAGAATGGACATACTAACTCCGTCCCAACAATAATTTGATGTATTTTAATTCGATGTATTTTAATAATGCAGGTCTTGCAGCGAGCAACCGTCATGGACCATCTCCTCATTGGAAGATAATATGAAAACTACCCATCCCAAATAAAATAAGTCATTTCCTCTGTCGAATTTGCAATCTTGCATCGGCCAAAAACCTAAATCAAAGAGGAAGACCAGCTAAAGTCAGTGTTTGTCATGTAGAGATCAAGATATGTCGATTGAGCATATATTCTTCCATTGCCCCTTATCCCACCAAATTTGGTTTGCAGCAGATCTACATGAAGAAATTTATAAATTCCAGCAACAAAATCTGAAACTCTGGATTACGGATTTGCTTATCAATCTTGACAAAGAGTCAATGACGCTTATAGCAATGCTGATGAATCAACTATGGTTTCACCGAAAAAAACTTCTACATGAAGAAAAACATGAGTTACTCCCTTCTCATTGTGTTCAATTCGCCTTACACCAAATGGAAGAAATCAAACAAGGGAAAATTAGAGAAAATCTTATTAAAGAACCAATGAACGAAGCCACATGGACAAGTGCTTCCCAAGAATAGAACGGATTGATACTTTTCTTTCATGCAGCAAAAACAAAAGACTTCACTTGTTTTGGTTGGTTCATCACATATCCACAGAATGATAATTCATGGAAATACAACGAAGCATCCAAAATAGATCAAATCCTCACAACGCTTGATGTGTGATATTTAGTTGTTCATTTTTGAAGGAATTTAGTGCTCTTTTATGTGATTTTTGGTACTTAATTGATTTATTTTGTTGATAGATCACTATTTTTGGAGCAACGCGGTATTGGAGACGGAAGAATATACATAGAGAAGGGAGGAGCAGTGCTTGGTTTTGAAGAATTATTCACGCATACATTGTTTTGCATAATACAAATTCCTGGTTTGATTTATTTAGTTCGTTATTTAGCTAATTTATATATCGGCATGGAATAACAAGCATTAGTTTATGAATCGTGAGGCCTAATTGTTTTATAATTGATTCTTATGTGTTCTTGATTGTTCTTGGGTTATTTTATTCTTGATAGATTTAAGCTTGATCAACTTGAATATTATTGGGATAATGCTATCTAATTCTACCAATACGTAATCGTTGGAAAGGGTTAGTAAGTAGCGAGTTCTTGTGAAAAACAGCTAACTAGCTAAGACTGTAATAGCAAGATGGGGAACAATTAAGTGTGCGTTACTACTTGCGAATACTTGGGTAATTGCTATATCAGGTTCTTTTCATTCTTAATGCTATCGAGGTGTGTATCTGGTTCAGCGAATACTTTCCGGGACCATCTTGGTAAGAGAAACAATTAATTAATTATAATTGGTTAATTGTCGATAAAGTACGAAAGAATTGGGGAGGTTAAGCGTACCTACTTTCCTATAACTGATAGATGCATATGAATTGATTTATCTTTGCGCCTATGATCGATGTTTAACTAATGTGAGTTATTCCGAGCCGATTGCATTCATCATATATTTACTAGATTTTTATATCTGTTAGTTTGCATTATTATTTTATATTAGTTAGTTGCATTATTAGTTGTTAGATAAATCTGAAAATTAAGGCGTGGTGGCATCACCAAAAAGGTTTTCAAAAATTAGTAGGAAAAATAATTAATGATTATTGCTTCTGTTCCTCGTGGGATCGACTCTGCTTACTACTGTACTAATTTCATCATTAGAGTTTGCAGATTATTTTGGTGAGTGAAACGACGTTCACCAACGCTAGCAGAGTCAGCGGCTTTAAGACATGCACTAACAAGATGTGTCGAATTACAATTCTACCTAGACCTAATAAGAGGTGACACACAAATTCTAATTAGGGTCATCCAAAATGAAGAAGAGGATAGATCAGATTTTGGACTTCTATGTAATGATATCAATTCTTTGATATGAAAACTCAAATATCCTATTGCTCAATGGATCCCAAGATAAGCAAATAGTGTAGCGCATAAATTAGCACAGTTTCCTAAAATAAATTGCATGTACTCCTACACATGGAGCTCGACTCCACACTTTGTAACCAACTCCAATTCTTGATGAAATATAACTTTCTTTCAAAAAATAAAAAAAAACTTCGTCCCAACAAAAATGACATAATTTATTTTATGCAGTCAAATTAATTCAACTTCGACCATTTTGTTCTATTAATATATATACAAGACTGTCAACATGTGACATAGTATTGTTGAATGAGATGGTCTCCTGTGAGATGCACTTCTTTCTCCATTCCTCTTCACATTTCTTCTCCTCCGGAAATGAATTGGGGAAAGATCCATGCAGAAGGTGTAGAGAGGAATGAGGAAAAAATGTAGAAAAGTCTCTATCTAAAGTTTAGTCTGCCTAAAATAAGACTATATGTGTTCTTGGATTTGTTATTACATACATTTTCAAATTATTATTTTTTCAGAATTTCTCTACACATATAAATAAATATTGATGTAATTGACTCCAAAAGTCAAACTGCACCATTTTCGCTGGGACGGAGGGAGTACATGTTTTGCATTCTATCAACAATTAAGACTACAACAATGTTCATTTTAACTAATTAACTGTTTCTACATTTAAATTCAATTCAATTGACTTCAATTCAATTTTGTTAATTATTTTAAATTTGATGAAATTTAATTTAATTTAATTTTATCATTACCATTTTTTACTTGAAAAAGTCTTGGGAAAGACCGTCTTTACATATACTTATGGAAAGACGAGGTTTAATTAGAATAATCAAAAGTAAAAGGTCTTAATTGCAATATTTAAAATTTATTATGCAATGTTTAGTAGTTATAAAGTTTATAATTCGATTCATGCAACCTAAAATTTTTATCACCATCTCTTCTAATTTGCACTTTAAAACTTGGTGTTTCCATGTCTTATGGAAATACTGTCTTTCAAGAGACGAAGTCTTTTTTACTTTATCTATTTTTATTTCAATTTATTCTAGTTTTATTCAAATCATAACAAAAATAACAAGAACTAATAATTCTATTATGAATTTAAATTGAAATCCTATAAAATTGTAATCATATAAACTGTCGGGTATATATATTTATGCTGGTTCGACCATTAATTTGTTAGTGTGAAACAGCACTAAACCCTACCGCTTGAGTAATAACCTTATCATCAAAATTACAAAATATTAGGTATATTGCGTTCCTACAATTAATTTGCTAGTGTGAAAAAGCACAAAATAATCCTACGGTTAATTTGAATAACATTATCATCAAACCTGATATTTTGTTTGTTTCTCTTGTTTTTATCACCGGAGTAAAATCTTGATTAGATTCTTCAACGTAGTTATTAGGGCATACTTTCATTCATTGATGTTTGTTAAATTATGATATATTGATGTACTTGGGGTGTTCATCCACACTAGTGGAGAAGTGATTAAAGACATGCAATCAAAGTGGTTCTTAAAAAATCGTCTTTAATTAGGAATCGAATCAAGTTTTGAACTCGGAACTCGATCCCAAGTCCCGTATTTCATTTTAAAAGCGGTTTGAAATTGATCAAAGACACTTTCACTTTTAGTGAAAATCGATTAAAGGCGGTTCTATTGTAGAACCACCAATAGAATCGCTTTTAATGCAATGCTTTGCTGGGCCACTATATAAACAAAAACCCTAGATCTCTCCCAAGTCCATGTCTTAGTTTATTTTCACATTTCTCTCTCTCTCTCTCCCTCTCTCCAACCCTCTCTCCCTCCCTCTCCAGCCCTCCCTAAACCCTAAATCACTTCGTCGTCGTCTCCCTCTCACTCCCTCTCCCTCTCCCTCTCACTCCCTCTCCCTCCTGCCTCACTCCCTTTCCCTCCCCCACCCAGCGCCGACGGAATCCTCCCCTTTGTCGCGCCACTCACTCTCCTTTCTCCACCCAGAAGCAATGTCAGCATCGTCTCCTCCCTCCACCACGCCGCGTCGCCGCCCTCTGCTGGCTGCGTCGCCTCCACCCATACACGCATCGCCGGGCCGCGTTGCTGTGTTGCCTCCGCCGATCCTCCTTCCGCTCCGAAAAAGTTGAGTTTCTTGTTTTTTTGTTACAACGCTTACAAATCTATGATTTTTTATTGTTTTTTAGTTACAATATCTATAGATTTAAGCCCCAGAAATATCTCTCTTTTTTTACAGATCAGATTCTTTTGCTTGCTACCAGTAACCTTTTTTTGGACCCCCGAAATAGGTTATGAATTCAAAACCTAATTCGGACCCCAATTGTAGAAAACAAGGGTAATAATTGTATTTCTGTATTCATGAATTCAAGATACATTACATAGTAGTACAGGATACCTATACAAGCTAGTAAAAGGTAATAGAATACAATTACATCTACAAGTAATATGGTAAGAATATTCTAATTCCTTAACACTCCTCCTCAAGTTGGAGCATGGGGATCAAAAATGCCCAACTTGCCAACTAAAGAATGAAATTGGTTACGTCCGAGAGCCTTAGTGAACAAATCCGCAGGTTGGTCTGTCGTACGGATATGTTGAGTAACAATAGTGCCAGATTTAACAACATCCCGGAAAAAAATGACAATCAACTTCAATGTGCTTTGCACGTTCATGAAACACTGGATTTGCCGCAATATGAAGAGCAGATTGACTGTCACAAAACAATCGCATAGGAGAGGAGTGCAAAACCCCTAAGTCCTTCAGTAAAGACTTAAGCCATAACAACTCACAGCATGTAACCGCCATAGCACGATGCTTCGCTTCAACAGAAGACCGAGAAATAGTAGGTTGCTTCTTAGTCATCCAAGAAACCGGAGAATCACCAATCATTACAAAATAACTAGAAAGAGAACGCCTAGTAATCGGGCATGCAGCCCAATCCGAATCACAGTAAGCAGTCAATTGTAATGTACTGTGAGAAGAGAGAAATAAACCTTGACCAGGATGACTCTTCAGGTAGTGCAACACACGAACAACACCTTGCCAGTGAGGAACACTAGGGGACTTCATGAATTGCGCAAGAGTATGGACTGAATAGCTAAGTTCAGGGCGAGTAATAGTCAGGTACATCAGACGCCCAACCAGGCGTCGATACCGCTCCGGGTCATGGTAGGCTGAACTTTCAACATGTGCCAAATCATGTTGTTGCTCCATTGAAAAGTCAGTCGGTTTAGAGGTAGATAAACCAATATCTGATAAAATGTCCAAAGCATATTTCCTTTGCGAAAGAAACATCTCCTCCGGTCTTCTAGGAATCTCTATGCCCAAAAAATACTTAAGTAGACCAAGATATTTCATATGAAAACATGAACTTAAGTATTTCTTAAACTCAAAGATGTGCGAAGAAGAACTACCGGCAATAACCAAATCATTCATGTAAACCAGAACATGTAAAGAAACTGATCCACGAGAAAAGACAAATAGAGAGTAATCGGCCTTACTCTGAACAAATCCAAATGCACGTAAAGCTTGAGCCAATTTAGCAAAACAATTTCTAGGAGCTTGACGAAGACCATAAAGATATTTCTGAAGACGACAAACCCGTCCATGTGGCACAACATAGCCAGGCGGGGGTCGCATAAACACCTCATGCAAATCACCATGTAGGAAAGCATTGTGGACATCCATCTGATGCATTTCCCAACCACGAATAACTGAAATAGATAGGAATAAATGAACAGAACTCATCTTTGCAACCAGAGCAAAGGTCTCAGTATAATCAATTCTTTCCACCCGGCGATTCCCAAGAACCACTAGGCGCACCTTATGACATTCAATAGTACCATTGGACCGAAACTTCGTCCGGTAGACCCATTTGCACCCAATGTCCTTTTTATTTAAAGGCAGAGGAGCCAAAGTCCATGTCTAATTGCGCTCTAGCGCAGTAAGTTCTTCCGTCATAGCGTCTTGCCAATGAGCATGATGGGAAGCCTTAGAATAAGTAGTGGGATCTGCACTAGATGTTACAGCACCCAAAAGTCTAGAATGCATACTAGAATAATTATCACAGGTTACATAATCAGTAAGGGGATATAGAACACTTGAGGAAAGTGATGATGCATGAGGGAACGTAGTCGGAAGGGAGGGGGGTGTTCAGTAGTAAGAGCACTTGCATAATCATCACAATCGTAATCTGCCAAGTAAGATGGTGGTCGGTGAGGTCGAACACTCTGTCTGGTAGGTGGAAAATCGACAGCGGAACTATCCGGGACCAGAGAAGCCGGTAAAGTAGATACCGATGAAGTAGATTCCGGCAATGAATAACCGACGGTGGATGGCTGGTGGCGACTGGCATCGGCTGGCGAAGGATGATTGGCTGGAACCGATCGGCGGCTACCGATGGTGACTGACCGACGGTGGATGATGGTGACTGACCGGCGGCAGACGGCGGTGACTGACTGACGATGAATGGCAGCGACTGCCCAACGATGGACTGCGGTTATTTACCGGTGGTGGACGGCAGCGTACGACCGGTGCCAGATAGCAGTGGGCCGGTAGTGACCTGCGGTGAAGGATTGTCGGTGGTCGGTGATGATTGGCCGACGGTGGATGGCAGAATGAAAATTTTGTGTGACTCCAGCAGCAAGGAAGAGGAAATCGACGGTGATGTGGTGGCACCGCCAGGTTCTTCAGAAGAAGCAGAGGTTGGAGTTCCAGAATACGGGAATTGGTCTTCAAAAAAATTGGCATCCCGACTGGTAAAGATCACACAGGATTCCAAGTCAAAAATGTGTTAGCCTTTCTTTCCAGTAAGATAACCAAGAAATGAACACCACTGACTTCTTGGTGCAAACTTGTCTTGAATCTGGGAACATGAGCAGTAAAACACAAGCTTCCAAAAACTCTTAATGATGAGTAATTCAGAGCTTGCCCATAGAGCAACTCAAAGGGGGTGCGACCGTTGAGATGCTGTGTCTGTGTTCGGTTAATCAGGTAAGCAGCAGTAAGAACACATTCTCCCTAAAATTCAATAGGAAGACTGGCTTGGAACCGTAAAGCACGCGCCACATTGAGTAAATGGCGATGCTTTCTTTCAACTGAATCATTTTGTTGCGGTGTGTCAACCATAGATGACTCAAAGGCGATCCCAGATGCAGTAATGTGAGATCGCAAAGGAAAAAAATTCAGTGCCGTTATCAGCCCGAACTCTTTGAATTGTTCGGCCCCACTAGTTCTTCACTAAGGCACTAAATTCTAAAAATCTAGAAGCTACTTCAGATTTAGCTACTAACAAATAAACCCAAACAACTCGGGAATAATCATCAACTATAGTCAAAAAATAAAATGCACCACTAGAAGATGGTGTTCGATAAGGTCCCCAAACATTACAATGAATTAATTAAAACAATGCAGTAGCATTTGTAGAACTCAATGGAAAACTATGTCTAGTCTGTTTTGCTCTATAACATATAGAGCAAGGAATAGAATTTTTATTAGCGCCAAAATCAATAGAAGAAATAGAAGACAACACCGTGGAGGAAGGATGTCCAAAACGTTGATGCCATAAGTCAGAAGAAGATACGGAAGCCACTGTAGGAAGAGACTATAGGTTAGGACGATAAACACGAGTATCCAGCAGACGAAGCCAAAACACCCCTCCTTTCTGTTCACCCACGGCAATCACTTTCCTCGTACTGATTGTCTATAAAATGCAATAATTTTCAGTAAACAAAGCTAGACAGTTTAGGGTAGATAACAATCTAGAACATGATAACAAATTGCACCGCAATGTAGGTATATATAAAACATGAGGTAGAGTAACACCACCGAAGCAAATAGAACCATATTGAGTGGTTGATGACACCGAGTCATCCGGTAGAACAAAATTCATAGTATCAATAGTAGTAGTAAGATTAGTTTCTAGAACATTTGTCACCAGTCATGTGATATGAGGCTCCCAAATCAAGTATCCATGGTAAAGTAAGCTTACCAGACTCATTGTCAGTAAGAGAATTAAACTGATTAAATAACTGCATGGTTGTGCTCCATTGGTCATCAGACAGAGTAGGGCCAAAGTCAGATCGAGCGGCAACGTGGCTGCGCCGGCAAACAGTGGCGGGAGAGGGAGTGCCGCGGCAGCACCTTTGGGACCGACGGTGGTGGCGGACGTCCGGGAAGCTAGCACCGGTTTCTCGATGAACTCGGCTTTCTCCTTCAACTCTTGAACCATTCTGATACACCATGTATCGGGAAACATGTAACCTTATCATGACCCCTGCGACGACAATGTGTACAAACAAGATTCTTGCGGCCAGATGCAGAAAGAACAACTGGCAAAGAACTTACAGGTGGTGGATGTCGTGCAGCATAAGCCATGGAGTTAGAAGAAGGCTCACGAGCTCGAATGACAGCTTTATGATTCATCTCCTGAGCAACAAGGGCATACACTTTCATGACAGATGGTATTGGATCAATGCTCATGATATGTGATCGCAAGGTGTGAAAACCTTCATCGAAGCCAGAGATGAATTGATAGATTAAATCCTTCTCTCTTTCTTGGAAGACTCTCGCAGAAATATTGCAATGGCATAATGCCTTGCTTTCTTCACATGCACAAACTAGGGGAGGCCGCATGCAGTGATAATCTGCAAACAACTTCTTCAGCTTGGAAAAGTAAATGTCGATGGGCAGACCGTTTTTCCTAGCAAATCTGAATAGCCTCTTGCATTTACAAAACCTTTATAGCATCGGCAAGAATAAAACGTGCCTTCAGGTAATCCCACAGATCCTTAACTGTGGAAAACGAGCTTGTAGAAGATCTCAACACCGGATCCAGGGTTTGCAAGATCCAGCAGACAAGGGTAGTATTAACCCCAAGCCAATCAGCAGCATCAAGATGGCCATCATGGGGTTTGGTAATGGATTCATCAATGAACCCAATCTTGTGCTTAGCCAGGAATACGCGGTAAATTGCGTCAGACCATTCAATGTAATTTTCTTGACCTTTCAGCGTGTTTGGTATAAGTTGTAAACCTGGACCATCCCCAGAACCAATAAAGTAAGGATCAGTCGACATACAACCAATAGGTAAAGCAGTCCGAGGGCCAGATTGCAACTGCAAGTGCTGAAGTAAAGTTGCAATCATATCATAACCACTCATATCCAGAAGCTTCAGAGCCTCAGGTGCATCAAGACTAGTCCGTTCTTCAGAGCCAGACATAGTGGAAAATTAGGTATAGACCAGTAGCAGGTACAATAACCGGCGACAAATCAGATCGACAGGACACATCGATGTGTTGAACGAGCGGTGGTGCGTGAGGGTTGAAGAGCTCTGGTGGGCCGGCGAGGCGGAACGACGACCTGTGCGGCGGGACAGAAGCGGCGCGTGGAGATGCGGCGGCAGCGCGTGCAGACGCGTGGTGGCGCGTGCGGCAAATTCGAACGGCGGAAGGAACTCGGGATTTCAGCAGAAATTTTCTATTTAAGGTTTCAGGATTTTAGACTTTGATACCATGTAGAAAATAAGAGTAATAATTATGTGTATGTATTCATGAATTATGATACATTATATAGTAGTACAAGATACCTATACAAGCTAGGGAAAAGTAATATACTAATACAATTAGATCTACAAGTAATATGATAAGAATATTCTAATTCCTTAACACCAATAGAAGACGGTTTTTTAACCGCATTTAATAGGCCCTTCTGCACTAGTGTGATGAATTGGTATATTACAATAAAACAGGCTTCAATGACAAAATATATTTATTCTTCACAAACTTACAAATCATTTTTCGATGATGAAATTTAAACTCACTTGTATGATAAAAAATAAATTAAACCTCATCTGCAGTATTTCGTCACATATAAAGTTTTAGTGACGAATACTAAAATCTGTCACTAAAACGTTACTAAATAATTGACACTAATATTTTTCGCTAGTTTCATAACTTTAAGTGACTAAAAATATTTCTTTACCAAGTGGGCCACATTTTATGACGAATTTACATGCTCTCCAATATTGTTAAACCTTATAATAGTCAAGGGTGAAGAAGGTGGTGTTATTGAGTATGAGGTGATGGGGGTGTTTAAGCGTTGTGTATCGGTGGGGCAATGAATCAGAGGAGAGGCGCCGTGAAGAGTTGGGTGGCAATGAGGCTGTGGAGCGCCGTGGCGAGGAGCTCTTGTGGTGGAGCACGATTCTACGTGTTATTAGGTTGAGAGGGAAGGTTGCTTCTGATTGGTCAAAGGAGAATGAGACGTGGAAATTTGGTTTTACCAAATTATCTTAATTATCACTACTATATTTCAATATAACGTATCTAACCAAGTATGCAATAAGGTAAATCATAAAAATACGAGACTTGGTTACGTAACCCGGTGAAATCCACCTACATCTTCGGGGTTTAGTCCAGTTCAGAATGAATCCACGAATAAGAAAGATACAGTACAAAGTACACCATACAAATATACTTACCTATCTAATTATCTCCCCTTGCTACCGATTTTTGCAATTAAGTTCATTAGTATAATGCAGCTGTGATGTCCCCTTTATAGTCCATGAGCACATATGAACTCTCTATGATTATCTTCATAATACTTCTATTCCTTATCATCTTCTGAAGCATATCTAAATCTCATAAATAAAGGAATTTTCCTTATCTCAATATATCTCAAAAATCAAATTCCATATTTGTAGGGATTTTCCATAAACTTATTATGCTTCTACCACCACCTTATGTATTAAAGATTATTCAGACTTCCATAAAACAACATAATCGCAATATTGTGTTCAACAAGTAAATCCTTTTAGGCTGCAGCTGCTGTACGTATGTCCCAACATGGAATATTTTTTTTTCAAATCAGTTCACAAGTTACCAATTAATTAATCCATGAAACCCCATGACTTTACAATCTCCCCCTTTGGTATTTTATGGACCCAGTCATTTTGGAAATAAGATCACAAAGAAAAACTTCCAATCTTACAACATAAGTCTTCCAGAAATCCACTTATGTTGGAACATATGCAAAATACTGAATCTGATTAAAGAATACCAAAAGAGAACCAGAAAACCAGAATTCCAGAACAAAAGAAATAATTTAGATTACAGTAAAAAATTAATATCCAAAATACTCTCCCCCTGGGGCCTTGAAATGCCAAAGGCAATAAAAATACTGAAAAATTCAATAAAATCTGCCCCCCTAAATTCAGCACCGAACCTATGTTGGAACATAGTCCGTTCAAAACTGTCAATCTTGTTCAGGAGTAGCATCCTTTGCTTCCAACCGAGCTTTCTCCCCCTCAATCTTTGCCTTTTCAGCTTCCAGAGCAGCAATCTGGATGACTATAGCTCCCAATCTTGCATTCAGAATAACCAGCTTAGCCTTTGTTTCATCCCCAGTAGAAGTAGATGTCTTTGGATTCCAAGGGAGATCATGCACTTGTCTCATCCCAAAGGTCTTCTTATTGTGCCGAAGAAACTCAGGTTTAACAATCACATCCTTTGCCTTAACCTTCACTTTTGCACTCCTAGCTAATGCAGAAATTAAGCACTGATAAATCAGTTCATGGTTGTCCTTGGGAGAAATTTCTTGGCAAACTACGCTCTGCTGTATGAGCAACCCCAGGTTGACTGGTTTCTGTGTTCCAACACAGTACAAAAACTTTGTCATCTCTCTTGTCAGAGATGTAGTGTTAGAAGATGGTATCCAGCAATTAACTGCCACCTGATAGAGACCAAAAAATCTAGATGATAGACAAGACACATGCAAATATCCTGTGTCTGGCCACTCAGTCTTGTACCCACCAGTTATCACTTCTAGGATTTTGTTATCTTCCACATCAAATCATTAGAAAAAATACCTTCAAAGTCTGGAGTTCTCAACTCTAATATCTTGTTCATCCTTGCAGCAGAGAAGTTAATTATCTGTCCCCTTACATAAACTCCATCACACCAAGGGTAGTCATCCTCCAAGTTCACATCCATCAGATTTGAGTTAATCTTAGTAACAACCTGCTTGTTATACTGAAGTTGTATAGTGGCATCCCTCTTCATTCCAATTAATTCCAAAAATAATCCGTAAAGCCACTAGTTCTGTAAGCCTCTAGGTCTATTGGCCTTTCAGACATGATCTTTCTCTCCGTAAAAATTTCTCCTATCTCCTCAAAAATATTATCAAAGCAAGTATCAGAAAGAGCAACACTTACAAGAGGAGGTGGTAGCACATTCTTTTTCTTTGATCCAACTTGAGTTTTATTTTTGTATCTCTTGGCTGGTGGAGAAGTCTCAGCGGTAGACATCTTCCTCTTAGCCCTTATGGTTTGAATGAACTCATCTAAAACCTCATCACTGTAGTAATTCAAATTTGGCTCCTGTGTTGGAACATGCTTAGCCTGACCAACCTCTTCATCTTGCTCAATATCTGCATCAGCTTCACTCTGTGTTCCAACATACTGCTCATTGCCTGACTCTTCCTGCATCAGATCAAATCCCCCTATCTTTCCTTCTTCTGATTATTCCAGATCATCATAAGCATTCCCAGTATAATTAAACTGGTCTTGATCACTGATATCAGCATCGGTATTCTCTAAGACAGGTTCATCAACCTGCATGTCCATAGTAACCTCTGTCTCTGCCTTCTGTGTTGGAACATACCCATCACTTTCTTCTCCTTCACTGTCAGACACCACAATAATCAGAGGTCTCCTAAGTTCTTCCATCCTCTGGGCAACATTGGCATCATAGAACCCTAATGGCATCATGTTAGTGGATTTTACAACCTCTAACCCTACTGTCTCTGATTCACAATTTCTTCAAGTTTCACACTACTCGGTCTTGGAATATAACAGTAAACATGGAACATATCCTTGCCGTTATGCAACCCGTATACCCTTCTCAACATCTTAAGTTCATAATTTTCCACATCATCAAAGTCTCCTATATCCCCTGTGTACAACTCCTGGATATCCACATCTAAAACTTCTCCCCTTAAGTTCTTTAAATCTTTAAACTTAGTCAAGTCTATAGAAATTCTATTTTCTTTAACCCAATCAAAGAATTCTTCAACTGACTTAAAATCTCTACCATGCAGAGTGAAGTGAGGGAAATCATGACCAAATACCTTTCTATAGGGAGTCTTGCCTTTGTTTGGAACCTCATTCTTCTTTTCTTTATTGTCGGAGGTGAGCTTGGGGAGTTGAGCACCATCTATGTTCTTGTTCTCGGCTATGGTGAGTTTACAACAAGAATTTCTCTTGGAAAGAATGGTTTGAGTACAGGGAGGTTTTGGAGCTTTCAACTTAATTAGGACTATAAAACAGGACCTAAAATTCTCGGCAAGAATATCTCAAAAAGTTTTGAGAATCCAAAAATGACAAGGAGAAGGAGTATATTGGCTGAAAATAGAAGGGATGTGAAGAGATGGAAAAAATTGAACCAAATTAAACTCTTCCCTTTTTGCCTCATTAGTCGTGTAACCCTTTTTCTCTTTCCAAGAAGGGCAATGATTTCACTTTTCCCACTTGTTAACTCTTGTCACACCTTCTTGCACTTCCAACATACCATATCTTCACAACTTCTATTCTTGTAGCCTTTTTCTTTTTCTTTTTAAAAATATAATCTTTTCTGTTTTTTCGTACACAAAAATAAAGCGAGAAAAAAGCTATATAAAGAAATACCTCAAATCTGAGAAACACCTAGTGTTTTCTAAGGAGCTCAAACTTGGCAGCATCCAACGGCTTTGTAAAAATATCTGCAAATTGCTCAGATGTTGGAACATAAAAAACCACCACTTCCTTCCTTTCCACAAGATCTCTAATAAAATGATCCCTTATATCAATATACTTCGTTTGAGAGTGCTGAACTGGATTTTTAGAAATATCAGTAGCACTTGTGTTGTCACATAAGATCTTCAAAGGCCCTTGATGAATTCCATAGTCTTTTCAACAGTTGCTTCATCCATAATAGTTGTTCACAGCAACTTCCAGCAGCAAGATATTCAGCTTCAGCAATCGATAGTGAGATTGCATTTTGTTTCTTACTGTACCAAGAAACAAGATTCGTGCCAATAAAAAAATAGCCACATGTATTACTTTTACGATCATCTGCATTACCAGCCCAATCAGAATCACTGTACCCAATCAGATCAGAGTCTTCATTCTTAGAATACTAGACACCATACTCAGAAGTCCCACTTACATAACGAATAATTCACTTGACTGCAGTTAAATGAGATTCCTTTGGGTCAGCCAGAAATCTTGCACATATTCCTACGCTGGAACATATATCTAGTATACTAGCTGTTAAATACAATAGACTCCCAATCATGCCCCTGCATAATTTATGATCAACTCCAACTCCTTTCTTGGCCTTTACCAATTTTGAAGAAACTCCCATAGGTGTTTGGACTACTCGATAATTGCTTAGCCCGAACCCTTCACTAAGTTTAGGGCATACTTACTCTAATTTATGAACAGGTCATTATTTTCTTGCTTGACTTGCAGCCCTAGAAAGTACATGAGTTCTCCAACCATACTCATCTCAAATTTGGCTTGCATTATAGCAATGCCATAGATGATGAAGTGGAACAAAACACAATATCATCAACATAGATTTGAGCAATCAAAATCTTTGAGGCCTTTTTGAGCACAAACAATGTGCGATCTACTCCCCATCAACGAAAACCTTTATGAATTAGAAAGTTATTAAGTCGTTCATACCATGCCCCAGGTACTTGTTTCAGACCACACAATGCCTTCTTGAGTCGAAACACATGGTGAGGGTAATGAGGATCCTCAAATCCTTTGGGTTGTTCAACATATATTTCTTCATTTACCACACCATTTAGAAAAGCACTTTTGACATCCATTTGATGTAGAGTAAAGTTCATAGAGCAAGCAATAGTAGGTAAAATCTAAATCGACATTTACCTGGAAACTGGTGCGAATGTCTCATCAAAATCCATTCCTTCAACCTAAGTATATCCCTGAGTAACCAGTCTAGCTTTGTTTCGAGTGGTTTTTCCATCAATATCTTATTTGTTTTTGAAGATCCACTTTGTTCCAATGACATTCATGCCTTTAGGGTGAGGAGTGAGATACCATACATCATTTCATGCAAACTGAACAAGTTCTTATTATATTGCCACAATCCAGTATTCATCAAGTAAAACTTCATTGTAGTTCTTAGGTTCAATGAGAGAGATGAAATAGTGCAATCCTGCTAATTTTTTGTAATAAACCCGAGGGATTAAGTGAGTACTCCTTGTTATTGGTTCTGATTGCACCTGTGTTGGAACATGCGATGAGTCAATGGAGGATGATGTTCCAACATACTTGATATCTTCAGGTTCAGCATGATAGTCAGTCTGCTCAGATGTTCTAACATTGGCTAGCTCATCAGGTTGACCGTGCTATGTCAGAATATAGTCTTTATCCAGTTCATCTTCTCTATCACCTGATACTTGTCATTCATCGGAATCATCCACAATGACATTAATGGATTCCATGAAAGTATTTGTCCAAAGATTGTAAACACGATAAGCTCAACTGTTCACAGAATAACCAAGAAATATTCCAACATCACTACGATTGTTGAATTTCGCTAATTGCTCTCTATTTGTGATAATGTAGCACTTGCTTCCAAACACATGAAAGTATGAGACATTTGGCTTCCTGCTCTTTCAAATCTCGTAGGTTGTTTTGCTTGTGAATGAACGTAGATACACTCGGTTGATTGTATAACAAGCTATACTAACGGCTTCTGCCCACCATTTTTTGTGAATTTCTTTCTTGGCTAACATGACTCAAGCCATCTCCTGAAGTGTCATGTTCTTTCTTTCCACAATGCCATTCTGCTGAGGACTGATTGGTGTAGAGAATTCATGCTGAATTCCAAGTTCATCACAGAAGTCACTGAATTGAGAGTTTTCAAATTTCCTGCCATTATCACTACGAATTCTGACAATTTTTCCAATTGGACTTCCTTTTTCTATCTGTAATTTTATCACAAAACTTCTAAACACATCCACATTATCAGATTTTTCTTTTAGAAATGCTACCCAAGTAAATCTAAAGAAATCATCAACACAAACAAAGATATATTTCTTGCCACACATACTAGGTATATTGACTAGACCCATCAAATACATATGCAGTAATTCCACATTTCTTGAGGTAGTTATATACTAAACTGAAGAGTGGGGTGATCGAATTTGTTTACCTTGTTGACATGGTGCACAAACAATTCCATTTTTTCTTGTCAATGTAGTCATCCCTCGTACGACCTTTGCATTTGCAATTTTCACCAATGTTTTGTAGTTGATGTGACCGAGCTTTCTGTGCCACAGAAATCCTTCATCTTTTTTTGAACTCATACACTTCACTTCTTATTTCAGTAAGTAGCAATTATCTGATGATCGAACGCCTGCAAGAACTTTGGCTTCACCGTATTTCACTATACATTTGTCTTTATGAAATTCCACGGTCATATTGTCGTTACATAGTTGGCTGATGCTCAGCATATTTGCCTTTAAATCTTCAACAAACAAAACAGTAGTGAATAATGGAAATCCATTAATCTGCAGTTCTCCTTTTCCAACTACTCTACTCTCTTTCCATCACCAAAGGTAACAAAACCACCATTGTATAGTTTGATGTTTGTCAGAAATTCCTGAGTGCTAGTCATGTGGTGAGAGCAACACTATCAAAGTACCACGAATATCTAGAATGTGCTATAAGAGAAGTATGTGCAAAAAGGCAAGTACTAGAACTTTTAACAGCCCATACCTTTCTGACCATTTTTGATTCGCTGAACCTTGTCTATAATGGAACATGCTGAGGGTTTTTGTCCTGTCATGATATCCTTGAGCAATTTCCGACATTGTTCATCTGTATGACTTTGATACATCTAGTAGCTGCAGATGAGGGGTTTCCTTTGATGAGGTTTGCTGAACTTTCTCTTTACCCCTTGGATCTTCGACTTGAGCGTGTCTGTGCTCCTAGGTGGGTTGTCATACCCAATTCTATGTCGATCTCCAAAGATTTTTCCCATGATTCTAATGTCATCAACTTTTTCCTTTCCAGTGTTCAATTTGGTAATTGCTGCTTCAGACGTCTCAGCTCTCTTAGTTACTAAAATTAGTTTTAAATTTAACTCATCATTCTCTTTTCTGAGTTCAACAACTAACACTCGAAACTCCTTCTCTATCTCAACCAGATGGTTTTTCCCTTCCTTCAATAATTTTTTTGTATCAACAATTTGAAGCCACATGACATACATTTTCTCGTATGTACAGTAGATTTCTTCATCACTCACAACCAGTCTGTCATCATCACTAGACACATTATCAAAATCTATGTTGGAACATACGGCTTCATCTTTCTCTAACATGTTGGAACATTCATCATCTGATCCACCATGAATTTTTGCTCTAAATGCCACATAGTTGCTAGTAAGTTCCTCTTCGTCTTTCTTGTCTTCTTCATCTTCACTCCATGAGGTGACATACGATTTTCCCTATTTCTTTTGGGTATTTGCGCATTCAGCCTGAATATGACCATATCCTTCACATTCCGTGCATTGAATTTGTCTAGGCTATTTTGATTCACCTTTTTCTAGGGAACAACTGATTTCCTTGTTCAAACTGTGTCCCACGGTTATTGCCAGATTCTTATGCCCTTATTCTATTTCCACCAAATCTGTCATGCAATTTCTTGTTTGCCACCTTCTTCAGCATTCTTGAGAAATTCTTCGTGATAAGTGCAATTTTTTCAAATTCATCATCACTTATGATTGTCCTTTGATGACGATGTTCTAAACAACAACTCCTTTTGGAACCTTTTTGTATTCTGTTGGAATGTCATCTCATAAGTCTGTAATGATCCCTACATCTCTTGCTTCTTCTATTGCTGCAACTTTCATTGCAAACCCTTTAGGAAGTGATCTCAAAGTTTTCTTCACCAATTTTTCCTATTTGTAAACTTTTCCAAGTTGATAAGCCATATTGGAGATGTCTCTGAGTTCCCCGTTAGTACATCAATAGTGTAATCCTCCTCTATCTTTAGTTCCTCGAACTTTGTAGCTAACATCTGTAATTTGGATTCTCAAACACAACTAGTTCCTTCATGAACAATTTGTAGATATCCCAAGCTTTCTTGGCCTGATGGCATGTTGAGATGAGTTGGAACTGATTTTCATCAATTGCTGTGAAGATAACATTCAATGCTTTTGAATTTTCCAATGAGGCCTTGAGTTCTTCAGGAGACCAAGTAGATCTGTCCTTAAGTTTCTGCTCCCTCTGACTTGGCTCTCATTCTTTTGCCTTAGAGCTTGTTTTAACATTTTCAGTAGGGTGATTTCACTCAGTTTCAAGAAAGTTCAATGCTAGTTCATCCAATGAGTTGATGAAAACACTCATGTTGTTGCCTTCCAGCAGAGGTGCCCAACACATCGAAGCTACTTCTTTGGTTGCCATGGTAAAATCGGATCACACTTTCCTTCACACAACCAAGGAACAAAATAAGTGACCAAGCTCTGATACCAAATGAAATTTGGTTTTACCAAATTATCTTAATTATTACTAGTATGTTCCAACATAACCTATCTAACCAAGTATGCAATAAGGTAAAGCAAAAAGACACAAGGCTTGGTTGCGCAATTCGATGAAATCCACCTACATCTGCGAGGTCTGACCCAGTTCACAATGAATTCACTAATCAGAATGATACAACACAAAGTACACCATACAAATATACTTACCTATCTTCTGCAAGCTCCCCTTGTTACCGATCCACCTTGATCAGACTCCCTCTGACCTCAAAACTTGTCGACACTAGATACTCTCCTCCCGAGGAATTAAGGTATATGATTCTGAAATTTGAACAACAAGTTACGTATGTTGGAACATATATATGTTGGCTCTCGCAGTACTCTCGGAAAGATAGAAAATCTGTGTGCAGATTTTTGCAATTAAGTTCGTAAGTATAATGCAGCCGTAATGTCCCCTTTATAGTCCATGAGCAGATCGGAACTCTCCATGATTATCTCCATAATATTCCTATTCCTTAATAGCTTCTGAAACATATCCAAATTCCATAAATAACGGAATTTTCTTTATCTCATTGTATCCCATATTTCTCATAAATCCAATTCCATATTTGTAGGTATTTTCCATAAACCTATTATGCTTCTACCACCGCCTAATACATTGCAGAATATTCAGACTTCCATAAAACAACATAATCGCAATATTCTGTTCAACAAGTAAATCGTTTTACGCCGCGACTGCTGTATGCATGTTCCAACATGGAACGTTTTTCTTTTCCAAATTAGTTCACAAATTACCAATTAATTAATCCATGAAGACCGCATTACTTTACCATGTGTTTTTCTTGATAAACACAAGAATACATATGCTTACATGTTAAGGTTTAGATTAGTATTAGTTGCCTTTTGGGTTGATTTCCAAATTACATATGAATAGAAGAAATGGAATTAAGGCAATGTTGTGTTTACAGTCAAATGACTAAATCATGAATATTGAAGGATTGTTTTTAACTAGAGTGGATTTCTTGACAGACGGCTTTTCCATAAACTTATTGATATGCCACTTATTTTTTACCTTATACACTGCATTTGTTATATTATATAAAAAATTTAAAAAAATTTGAAAATATTTTTTTATATCATATAATTTTATATTTTCACCATCAAATACACATTAATACTTTTTTAACTTGTAAAATACGATATTTAATTTTTTTAAAAAATTACAACATTTAAGGTAAAAATTCCTGTGTACCGTCCATAAGTTTATGGAAATGCCGTCTTTCGTGACTTTCCATTTTAAAAAATAATTAGACAAGGAAATCTTTCCATTCAACAACTTGTATATCGGCCTAACTTAATTTTGTTCTATTTTAATATTAATTTTTTAATTTGAATAAAAAAACAAACTTTTAGTAAAACTACAAAATATTTGATGTCATAATACTTTTTATAATTGATGACATAGGCATGCCGCACGACGCTCGCTTTTGAATTAGAGGAAGGCTAGGTCGATGGAGGTGAACTTTCAGCGATGGTGAAAGTCAACATCAATAATGGTTAATTTACGCACACTGTTATTTATGGTAATTCCGTGATAGTAAAACTAAGCCGCGCTTATCAGTTGTTTGTAGTCGTCGTTTGAAACAATCCGAGTGATGGGACAGGTGTGGTATGAAATTTTTTTGTGGGCATGAGTATGTAGGGATCATAAGCTGCGTATGAGTGGGGTAGATTTTGGTGGAGTGATGAGACGTCAAATGCCTGTATTTTTCAAAGCATTTAATATCTCTTTTGTCATATTTTTGTTATAAGATTGCTAGATTTAGGTAGGTCATATTTTTGTTCTCTCTCTCTTTCCTAGCTTCTTCTTCTTCTTCATCTCGATCTTCCTCCAACGGCTATATCTTCATCTGATACGTTTCTCCAGATTTCCCCTAGGGAAACCATGGCGTCGCCGACGCCTTCTCCACCGGTTCCCAATCCCCCTATCCCCCAGGGCCACAAAAGCTTCATCCAAGCGCTAAACACCAAACAAACTCCCCTGCTCTCATCACTCCCGGACACCCCAAACCTACATCCGATTACTGAATTCAAAGGCAAAATTGCATATATCCTCCCACCTGATGAAGGAGAACTCCTTGCTTCGCATTACCAAAATGCCCTAGTTGGGAAATTCATCCGGGGGAAACCTCCTATGGATTCTCTGCTACAAGCCTTTAAATCTATAGGTTTTAAATCCAAATTTCAGATTGGTTCAATAGATTACCGACATGTGCTAATTCGATTTCAGGAAAGCGAGGACTATCAAAGGTGTTGGATGAAGGGGCTTTGGACAATCCAAGGATACTCGATGAAAGTACAGAAGTGGTCGACCGATTTCTCACCCTCGGTGGAATCCTCCATTGTGCCGGTCTGGGTAACGTTTCATAATCTGCCACTACATTTCTATAACAATTCTGCAATAATAGGTATTAGCTCACAGGTTGGAAGATTTCTTAAGATGGATGCAGCCACCAAATCCCTAACTAGACCATCTGCTATAAAAGTTTGTGTAGAGATTGATTTGTTATCACAGCTCCCAAACTCAATTGTGGTAGGAATAGGGAACAAGGTGGCAGATTACCCAATAGAATATGAAGATCTGCCTCAATACTGCTCTCACTGTAAAATGTTAGGTCACAACAACTTAAAATGTAACCAGTTGCACCCTGAGTTAAGGAAAATAACTTTGAAAAAGACAGAAGTTCCTCAGGCTAATTTTCATATGGAGAACAAAAGACCAGAAGTACAATCAAAAGAACTTAACATGGAAGGATCCTCTGATCTAACTGTTCTTCAAAAGGAAAAGGAATCTCAAAATCAAAAATCCTTTTTATTGCAGCAAGAAATTACCAACAATATGCTTAAGTTTAGTCATAAAAAGAGAAATGCAACTTTTTATTCTCTTGATGATATATCTAAGCCAATAACTACTTCTTTTTGGAGGAAAAAGAATCAGTTAAATGAAACACCTCAACCCCAAACAAAAGCTACACATGAACATGTAGTTACTATCTCTAATGCTTTTCAATCATTAGATGATTTTCAGGAAGACTTGGAAGATGAGGCAGTAGAAGTTTTTCATGAATCTGTGGAATCACAGGATGTAATTCCTCAGATTATCTCTGATAATATTGAGACCTCTGTTCCTAATCATCCTTTTGTTGAGAAACTCCCAGCAGGAGACACAGAGCAGATTATTTCAGAAGAAAACACAGGAGCTAACAAAGGGGATTCACTCAGAAATGAAACTGATAAGGAGGAAATCATGCAGAATAAGGTTAGCTCTCCTGAATTGGTTTCCACTCTGGGTAATATAGAGACAAGTAATGGTAGGTCAGGTGATAAAGGAAAGACAACAGCAAAGAAAGTTAGAAATTTAAGATCTTCACAGAAAGCTAACCCCAAAATTTTTAAATGATTAGATACACCATAATAGGAAATGTTTTAGTGTGGAATGTCAGGGGTATTGGAACTTCAGTAGAAAGATTAAAGGCCCTAAAACTTAAACATAGAATAGATATTCTGTGTTTAATAGAACCATGGCAAGATAAACAAAGGCTCTCAGTATTAAAACATGATCTTGGATACCATAATGCTTTAGCTCCACAAACTGCCAAAATCTGGATTTTATGGGAACCTTCCTTCCACATTACAATTTTAAATGAGACAGATCAATATGTTCATGCTAACATAACTGAATCAACTTCATCTTTTACCTGGCATTGTTTCTTTATTTATGCAAGTGTGCATAGACAATTGAGAGAGGACTTATGGAAGGATCTAAATGACATTGTTCAAGCCCCCTCTATATACATAGGAGATTTTAACACAGTATTGTCAGTATCTGAATACAAGGGAAGAAAGTCCACACCTAAAAAGAGCATGAGACAATTTAAAGACTTCATAAATTTTAAGGACTTGCATGAAATTCCTACTGTTGGGAATTCTTACACCTGGAGTAACAACAGATTTAAGGATAAATGCAAAGATTTGATGTTTCAAAGGCTAGACAGGGGATTAGCTACCATTGATTGGTTGGAGCTTTTCCCTAATAGCTCCATCCAAGTATTAAATAGGATGACTTCGGACCACTCCCCCTTACTTCTATCTGTCCAATCATCTGAGGAACAAGCACCTAGACCATTTAGATACCAGGACATGTGGTCAAACAGACAGGAATTTCTTGATTTGGTAGCTAAAAACTGGCAGATAGCATCCCCTTTTCAAGGAATGTACAGGCTTGTATTTAAATTGAAAAGGTTAAAGATGGAAATTAAACAATGGAATAAAATACATTTTGGTAATGTATCACAGAATCTAGAAAAATATGAAAATGTGGTCAGAGATCTGGAAGTCACATTTCAGCAAACAAATGATGATTTAATCCTTAGTGAGTTGAATAACTCAAAACAGTTGCTTATGAGGGCTCAAAAAGAAAAATTTATATTTCTTAAGCAAAAAGCTAAGATTAACTGGTTTAAATTTGGTGATGCCAACACTAGCTATTTCCACCACTCAGTTAGAGAAAAGAGAACCAAAACCAGAATAAGCAAGATTAAAGATGGGAATGGCATTTGGATCTCTGATCCTTCTCTAATCAAAGAGGAAGCAATGAGATTTTATAAAGAACTTTTTCATGAGGAAGATAATCACATAGAGGGGACTTTTCTTAATCACTTTCTCAAAGAAATACCTAGGATAGTTACTGATCAGCAAAATGATCATCTCTTATCTCCCTTCCAACTTCAGGAATTAAAAAATGCAGTTTTTGACCTAAATCCATCTAGCTCACCTGGACCTGATGGATACTCAGGAGCATTTTTTACCACTTTTTGGGAAGTAATCAGTACAGATCTCTTGGAGGCTGCTAATGATTTCTTAAAAACTGGAAATATTCCTAAAGCTATCTCTAGTACCTGGTTAACATTGATACCCAAAAAACCTGTTCCAGTAACCTTTTCTGATTTCAGGCCCATAAGTTTATCTAATTTTGTGAATAAGGTTTTCTCTAAGATGATCATGGAAAGGATAAAACCACTAATGATTTCTCTCATATCTCCTGAACAAAGTGCCTTCATAACAGGGAGAGACATATCAGATAACATAATTATGATGCAGGAAATGACTAGAATTTTAGTTAGGAAATCAAAAGCTCCAAACCTCATCCTTAAATTAGACATGCAGAAAGCTTTTGACAGGGTATCATGGTCGTTTCTTAACTCTATCCTGTTGCAATTTGGATTTCATGGATTATTTGTGCATAGAATAATGCAAAACATAGCCTCAGCTCATTTTTCAGTGCTAATAAATGGTGTAACTTCAGGTTTTTTTGCTGCAAATAGGGGCATTAAACAAGGGGATCCTTTATCCCCTTTTCTGTATAACATAGTTTCTGAGGCCTTTTCAAGAAGCCTTAAAAAATTGTTTCATCTAGGCTATCTACAGAACTTCAGATTACCCAGGAATTGTCCACATATTACTCATCTTATGTTTGCAGATGACACAGCTGTTTTTCTGAATGGTATTCAAAAGAATCTGAAAAGATTTAAAAAATTCTTGTATGCATATGAACAAACCTCGGGCCAGAAAGTAAATTTTACCAAGTCTAACTTCTTTGCTGACCCTAAAACACCAGTGGATAGAATGCAATTAATTTCTAGGACCTTAGGTATGACAAGAGGCACATTTCCTTTTAAATATCTAGGGGCTCCTATTTTTGTAGGAAGAAATAAACAAGTGCACTATCTACCAGTTTTGGAAAGAATGGAAAAAACTTTAAACAACTGGAAAAATAAGTGGTTAAGCTCTGCAGGAAAAATCATTCTCATTAATCACTGTTTCTTATCCATTCCAATACATCTGTTTGCAGTACTAAGTCCACCTAAAGTAGTCTTAAGAAAAATGGAAAAGCTAGCATCAGGACTTTTTTGGGGGCAAAATGAGATCACAGGAAATAGAAAGAAATGGAGATCATGGAAAAAAATGAGTTTCCCAATTCAAGAAAATGGAATAGGATTTAGAGACATTAATGCAACAGTTGATTCCTTCTCTTGTAAACTTTGGTGGAAACTACAGCTCAACAAGTCTCAATGGACTCAACATCTGTGGTCTCTCCCAAAATCTTATAAGAATTCTCACACTTGGCAGAGAATTTGCAAGGTAACAGAAATAGCTAACAGTTTTACTAGAATTCTCTATGGAAAAGGTTCTTGTTCCTTCTGGAATGCAAACTGGATAGGTAGTGGTGCTTTATTTTATGAATGGCCGGATGGAATGGACATTCCATTCCCTCAGATAAGCTTGAGCTCTTTCATAGCTAACAAAAATCACTACCTACCAATATTGGAGCCTCATTTTGCTACCACTACTAATCTAATTTTGCAGGAAGTGACACTTAAACACACGCATGAGGATAGACTGATTTGGACTCCTACAATGGATGGCAACTTTTCAACTAACTCAGCTTATAAGAATCTTAGACAAAAAGGTACACAAATCTTATACCTTCATAAAATCTGGTCCCCTTTCATTCCCTCCAAAATGTCTGTGCTAATTTGGAGAGTGCTTAATGGAATCCTACCATTTGATAACATTTTATGCAAATTTGGTTTTTCCATAGCATCTAAATGTCCTTTGTGTAGGAATCATTCGGATACTATTGACCATTTCTTTAACTCATGCCCCTCCTCACTTGAAATTTGGAACAGATTTAACTCCATCATACATCTTCATCTCCCAATTTTTAATAGTTTCAGAAATCGGGTTGAATTTTTTTTATCTAAAAGGGCAGACTCGAAGTTAACCTCCATAGTGATTAAGGCAGTCTTAATAGTCACATCTTGGTCCCTCTGGACTCATAGGAACAAGTGTCTATATGATAATCAGCCATTTTCTCTTGATGCATGCTTTCATAATGCTAAGGAGTTGATCAAGCTAATCTTTACTGCACATCCACTTAGAGGCAAAAAAGAGAAACATAAAGACCTAATTCAAGCAGGCCTTATACCTGATATATTACATAGGAAGAAAAAAGAATTTGTAGCTGTAAGATGGGAAAAGCCACATTCTGGATTTAAACTAAACACAGATGCCACATGGATATCTGGGGGTATCTCTTCATGTGCAGTAATTGTGAGGGATAAGAATGGTCAGGTTTCCAAACTGAGAGTTCATGTCTTTCATTCTGAATCCCCAATTCATGCTGAACTGATAGGAATTCAAATGGCATATGATTTATGCACAGAGCTTAACTTACATGGCTGTTTGATTGAGTCAGATTGCCAATCTGCGGTTAAAGGAATTCAGACACCAATGGCCTGTCCTTGGACAGTTTACTCTACCTGTATATCCTTGCATGAGCTGCATAAAATGAATCCAATCACATTCATCCCAAGGGAGGCCAATACAGCTGCTGACTTTTTAGCCAAATATGCTAAGGAAAATAATTTGCATGGAGATTTAAACATGGACATGACTCCACCTTTTTTCAAAGGTCTCATTCAGCTTGATAAACTTGGAATGCAAGGCATTCGTCTTGCCTCCTGAATTCAGTTATAAGATATCAGATGCTTTTATCATAGATTTTGTCATTTGCTTCTATGGATACTGCTGGCTGCTTTTTCTTGGTTTTTTGCAGGAAAGGAGCATATCAATAAACGAAGGAAACGTATGCAAGTTCATACTGAAGAGGGGAACACTTCAATGAACGAAGGAAACTTATGCAAGTTCGGACAACTTTGCAAGATTGATATCACTGCTGGTCTCTTCGGCAGCTTATTGCTTCTAGGATTTTAGCTAACTCCTGATAGACTCCTCTACATTGCTAGATAATTTTCATCTTAACGGTCGCTTCGTTGACAAATAGAAGTCTCGTACTTACGTTTCTTCGCCCTGTTCGCGAAGTGATCCGTTAAATGATCATTTCAGATTAGATTTACTCACAACAGTCAAGAGGATCTCATGCTTTTGGAAGCACTATGTTGTCCTTCAGGGGCAATACTTAGCTCTGGGTTCATCTTTTTGTATGACCTTTTGTAAATCCTGTATACTTTATGCCTATTACTGGCCTGGGGAGCCAATATATACCCCCCCATCTAAGGATGGTTTAAAATTAAAAAAAAAAGGTAGGTTTACATGATAAGGGTTTAGATGACCATTTTCGGTTTTTATATCTAAATCCTTCATTTTGTAACCTATGATTAGTCTAATGGATATTTGGTCCTTACGAGCATCTAGATTCTATTTTGTGAGCTTCATTTGTAGATGTCTCGTGTGCCCTTTGGAGTGGTTTAGTGAGGGCAACGTGCCAAAATGTGGTAGAAGATAGAAGGGTCGAAGAAGGAAGGAAAAGAAGCGGATGAATTATCACCCCGAAGTTTAGACAAAGTTCTTAAAATTATCTAAGAAGAATCAGCCTACAAGAGTGGTGTCATTGGATTCTTCTTCTAAATCACTATAAAATTGACTATAAGAACTCCCAAAACGGATCAACGGTTCATCTGTGGGAAGATAAACAAGAAGCCGCAAATTGTAGCTCGCCCCGGAGAATGGATCTGAATTTTGGGCTGAAACCTCCACCGCTCAGGCAAGGCCATTTCCGCCGCTCGGAGGATGCCATTTCAGCCCGGGCGACACCTGCTGCGTTTTGACCTTGTTTTTGACCAACTTGGGCTATAAATAGCCCATTTTATTCCACATTTGCTCAAGCCCGACTCGGGGGCTCTAAAACCCTAGTTTTTCACCATTTTCTTCCATTTCTTCTTCTTTCTTTGTATATTTTTGTTCTATGTTATGGGTTTTGATTATCTAGCTTAGTTTTGTACTTGTAAGCAATTGATTGAAACGTTAAAGCCTATGTAGTTCACTATTTCCTGAAGCTTTTGTTATTTAGTATTCATATGTTCTTAATGCAATGTTTTACTTCATTTATGCCATGGGTTGTTTGAGAATATGAAGTGTTTGTATGATTGAAGTGTTAGGGTGTTAGGAAATCGGTCAATTTCTTAGCTCATTTGACATGAAAATCCAAGAACATGGATTTAGAACTTTTTGTGTATAATGTTTTGTGATTCTTACTAGATAAGAATGTTAATGTGGATTGTTCTCATATTTATTCTATAGATGCAATGAAGGGTTGAATCTTGAATGTGGTTTGTTCAAGGTTTAGCCTAATGAATTCTATGTTGGTTAAATGGCTATGTCTTTGGTAGAAGGCTTGTTGTTATCAAATCTATGGTCTTTCGTGTGAAATGCCATTGATGAAATACCTCAATGGTGTGGTTTGTTTAGAGTGATTGTCAATGAGGTTTGCAAATGGTCGTTGTTTGTCTTTGCAAATTACTATTATGAAGGAATAAATGCTGATCTTCGAATGGGAAGTGATAACATTCCCCATAGGTAACAAATGTGATTGAATGAGTGAATGGTTCAATGATCTACATGAGGTTTGAAAGTGGATATCAATTGCCCCAAAGGCTTTATCTTTTGTAGTTTTTACCCCTTTTTCTTAGTTTGTTTGATGATTAGCATAATTACTTAACTTTGCTAATTGTTTTGTCTTTTACTTTCATAACTTAGGAAAACCAACCAACCAAAACCCCCCCAATTTACTTGCTTTTATATATCTATATATACACATACAAACATATATATACACATACACACACACACACATATATACACTTCGTAGCCTAATATAAACCTTATATGTTTAAACGCTTAGGAAAATCCCTCTTCTTCGTGGACGACCCTGATTTGCCACTATCTACTTAGTTGTATTTAGTAAGCATAAAGGGAATATAAATTATAACTTTGAGAGTAAGGCAACGACCTCCCAAATTTTGGCGTCGCTGCCGGGGAAGAGGCGTTTATTTTTAAGTGTTTGGGCATATTTGGTTGCATATTAGCTAGTTATTTTTATTTTTCACTTGTTTTTGGTTGTTTTTGTTTGGAGTAGGTATTGCTTGAGTCTTTTGTGAATTTTTATCGAGAATCCTTGAAATATGATTCCGGACTTTTGAAATAGATTTTTTTAAAAAAATGAAACGTCTCACCTTTAGGGAACTCAAGATGAGAAGAGAGACTCAACAAGCAAGGTTTTGTAGGATGTGTCATTCCTACCGAGTCTTGCTATATGTTGAGAGAGGAGCACTATGAGGAGGAAAGAACCCTTGGTTTCCAAAACCAGGGATATTATGAAGAGTGCTATCAAGATGTAGGAGATGTTGGTTTTCAAGGGCAAGAAATCTAAGAATGATATCCATACTATAATTCTTACAACTTGGAATTGAGTGGTAATCCAGATTGGTGGTATGATAATGAGTCGGAAAACCAACAATATGAGAAAAATAGTTGGCCATCACCATCTTATACCATACCCTAAAACCAAGCCCAACAAGGAAGTTCAAGTTTGACACGTGAGGAAGTCATGAATGCAATAGCAAACTTGAACAACTTTACTAGTGAGGAACCAGACACTTAGCTCTCCTCTAGTGTGGAGGCTATTGAGGGGCATGCGAGGAGTATATTAGAAGCGTTGGCCTGAATGAAAGCTCATGATTTTGAAAATAAACCATCCCAAGTAGAACTCGAGGATTCGGTGAGTGAGGTCACCATGGGAAATGAGTTTAATTTCGAAGGGAATGAGGAGTTGGTTGTTATGGATGAAAAATGGAGGAAGAGGTATTGTGCTACATTCTCTAGCATCGTCACCCCTACCCCCACCTAGTGAACTAACTCCACCATTTCAAAAATTTTGAGGGAGATAAGAGAGGAGCCAAAAGACAATCCCAAGCCTCCTAACCACCCAACTCCCTTTAAACCATCGCCACCTCCACAAAACTTTCCTCTTGAAAGTTTTGTACCCCCACCTCTGTATTTTTGGATGCTCATGGTGAAGGGGTTCAAACCTTCACCATATGAATAACATCAGGGTTGTGCCGACGACCTTAAAAATATGGTCTTCTCGGGAGGCAACTTCTGCATTTAAGTTAGGATAGTATTTTTCTTTTATTGAAAAATAAAATCCACAACCATGTCCTCAAACCCTTACCCAGAATCACAAGAATACCTCCACAATCCACCACTTAAAACCACTACCAAAACCACCATCTAGGAGTACTACTAGTTGTTGTCTTTTGTGAGTGTTGATCGGGATTTACATAGTTGTAGCTTCGTAGTGGATGGATCAAATTTTCATATTGGGTAGAGTTGGAGAACATGGAGGAGAGAACATTCATTGAGAAGTGAGCATTACCATCACTGGGAAGGACCTTCAAAGTCCTAGTTGTGAGTATTTTTTCTTTCTCCCTTATTTCTTTATCTTGTCCTTTTCACATTGAGGACAATGTGTGTTTCAAGTGTGGGGAGTTAAAGAGAAATATTTCTCATTGTATTGTATTGCAGTGTGCATATGCTCCACTTTGATTTGTTTTGTTTGAAAAAAAATGAAAAAAAATCCCCGTTAAGTTGAAAACCCGAGAGGGCAATTTAGGCAAAAGTGGGAGGCCCAGATAGGTCGAAAACTTGAAAGGGAAACCTATGCAAAAATAAGAGGCCAAATGGTGTGGAAAAAGGTAAGGATGAGCATTGAAAAAGAAAAATGTGTAAAGCTAGGATGAAAACCTGAGAGGGCTCCTAGGTAAAATGAGAGAAAATAAGAGAAATTGTATGCTTCTCTTGATTTGTCTATTGAGTGGTTTTTTCGGTGGAGTAAGTTAGATTGACATTATATGTATACCTCACTTTTGTTATGGTTTGTTGGTTGTTTAGATTATCTTAGGCTTTGGGATGTAAGAGTGTGGGAGATTCTTATGTCTTGGGGGTTAGGGTAGTCTAGGAATATGATGTTAGATGTTTTGGAAAAACATTGACATGCAAGTTTACGCTTTAATCTTTGCTTGTTCTTGTTTACTTAAGGACGAGTAAGGTTTAAGTGTGGGGAGATTTGATGAGACGTCAAATGCATGTATTTTCCAAATCATTTAACATCTCTTTTATCATATTTTTGTTATAAGATTACTAGATTTAGGTAGGTTAATATGATAAGGGATTAGATGACCATTTTCGATTTTTATATCTAAATCCTTCATTTTGTAACCTATGTTTAGTCTAATGGATTTTTGGTCCTTACGATCATCTAGATTCCATTTTGTGAGCTTCATTTGTTGATGTCTCGTGAGCCCTTTGGAGTGGTTTAGTGAAGGCCACGTGCCAAAACGTGGTAGAAGATAAAAGGGTCGAAGAAGGAAGGCAAAGAAGCGGATGAATTGTCACCCGAAAGTTTAGAAAAAGTTCTTAAAATTATCCGAGAAGAATAAAACTACAAGGGAGGCGTCATTGGATTTTTCTTCTCAAGCACTATAAAATCGACTACAAGAACTCCCAAAATGGATCAACGGTTCACTCGTGGGAAGCAAAACAAGAAGCCACGAATTGTAGCTCGCCCGGGCGGAAATGGCGTCGCCCGCGGATGGATCTAAATTTTGGGCTGAAACCTCAGCTGCCCAGGCGACATCATTTCCGCTCTGGCGACACCATTTTTTCCCGGGCGACGCCTACTACGTTTTTACCTTCTTCTTGACCAACTTGGGCAATAAATAGCCCCTTTTCTTCCCCATTTGCTCAAGCCCAACTTGGGGGCTCAAAAACCCTAGTTTTCACCATTTTCTTCCATTTCTTCTTCTTTCTTTGTTGATTTTTGTTCTATGTTATGTGTTTTGATTATCTAGCTTAGTTTTGTAGAACAATTGATTGAAACTTCAACACCTATGTAGTAAGAACCTCTATTTGACTATTTCTTGAAGCTTTTGTTATTTAGTATTCATGTGTTCTTAATGTTATTTTTTACTTCATTTATGCCATGGGTTATTTGAGAATATGAAGTGTTTGTATGATTGAAGTGTTAAGGTGTTAGGAAAGTGGGCAATTTCTTAGCTCATTTGACATGAAAATCCAAGAACATGGATTTAGAACTTCTTGCGTATAATGTGTTGTGATTCTTGCTGGATAAGTATGTTAATGTGGATTGTTCTCATATTTATCCTATGATGCAATGAAATGTTGAATCTTGAATGTGGTTTGTTCTAGGTTTAGCCTAATGAATGTTATGTTTGGTTAAATGGCTATGTCTTTGGTAGAAGCCTTGTTGTTATCAAATCTATGGTCCTTTGTGTGAAATGCCGTTGATGAAATATCTCTATGGTGTGGTTTGCTTAGAGTGATTGTAACTGAGGTTTGCAAATGGTTGTTGTTTGTCTTTGCAAATTACTATTAAGAAGGAATAAATGTTGATATTTTAATGGGAAGTGATAACATTCCCCATAGGTAACAAATGTGATTGAATGAGTGAATGGTTCAATGATCAACACAAGATTTGGAAGTGGATATCAATTGCCCTAAAGGCTTTATCTTTTGTAGTTTTTACCCCATGTTTCTTAGTTTGTTTGATGATTAGCATAGTTACTTAACTGTGCTAGTTCTTTTGTCCTTTACTTTCATAACTTAGGAAAACCAACCAACCAAAAATCCCAATTTACTTGCTTTTATATATCTATATATACATATATACATATATACATATACACACACACACACATATATATATATGTGTGTGTGTGTGTATACATATAAACCTTATATGTTTAAACGCTTAAGAAAATTCCTCTTCTTCGTGGACGACCCCGATTTGCCACTATCTACTTAGTTGTATTTAGTAAGCATAAAATGACTTATAAATTATAACTTTGAGAGGTACGACGATGACCTCCCATGGAGATCTTTCCCTCATCCGCCCCAATGGGGCGGGTATGGATGTAGTTTTGGTGGAGGTGAGGCGGGTATGGGTATGAAATAATATCAGTCATGGGTATTGGGTTGAGCATGGAAATTAGTTCTCACCAACCCCATCCCCGTCCCGCCCCACTAGACCAGCTATATACATACTAATTATATATATATATAACTATTCGTTATCCATAATGCACATATCTTACATGTGATATTTTCATGTAAATAATTATTAAAATTTTAATATTATAATTATTATTTAAAAGAAAATTTTAGGAATTTTTAAAGGTACAAGTGGAATGAGTACAATGAGTTTCCAAATGGGTAATGAAGCGGGTATGAATTTTATAATACCCGATGGAGCAGAGTGAATTTTAATGTTGTACTCGTCATAGGTGATGAAACGGGCGATGGTATAAATTTTTTGTGTGGTTGGAATAGGTATGGAGAGACCATCCGCACCCAATGGCGGATCTAGGGGGGGGGGCACTGGGGGCACGTGCCCCCACTGATCCCACCTTTAATGCACAATTGTCACAAATTTTTTTTTATATATATATATATATATATATATATATATATAAATCTAATTGTACATATGTTCCTAATATTTATAGATAAATTTTAGCAACATTAAATAAATTTATTAATTGTACAACTTTTTACTTGCCCATTTCAATCAACATCATAAATTTTAGACTTGGTAAAAGTATTAGTTTTTAAATTTTATCTCTATATCTTCTATTACAAATACTAAATGATTTTTTAATGTTTCTAATATAAAACAAAATACTCACATTATTACTTGCCTTAAGAGTCTGTTTGCACCCTTTTTGTTTTAATTGATTATTCTAAGGATAATTTTAAAAAAAATTTATTGATAGGAGGAATCTAAATATACATTACATACCACTTAATAATGTACTAATCATATGCATTTAACCAATGGAATGAAATATTTCTAGTTGAATCCATGATTGTCTTGTTGCAATTATCGAAAAATGTATATATTATTGAGTTATTGAAGTAAGAGTTATCGAACGTTATCAAAATATTAAATTTTTAAAAGAAATATTCTAAAATTAGACTATTTATATTGTGATTAAAGTTTCATTAGTATACTTTTACCTTATATATATTTTTTAATATTCATCATATATTATTAATATGCCCCCAATAAATCTATTTTTTAAATACGACATTGTCCCCACCCTTTCCGTCCCATTATCATCCCTAATAGTAACTATATACGGTAATAAACTATATCAATGAAGATTAAAAATAAATAAATTATACCCTGCTACATTCTATAGAGCCTCTCTTAATCATTTGAGTGTTTACCAATTATTCAACCAGCGTAGCATTGATTATTAGCACTTTGTAGTGTTTTTGTGATGAAAATATGCAACTTATGAATTGTAAATTTGTAATTAGAGAAAGTTTTAGGATAGACAGTGTCCATCAGTCCACAGTTTTTTTTAATAAAATTTAAATATTTTATTTTACTAGTTGGAGTCCCACCGCGCGTTGCGCGGTATTTTTGATACAAAATTTTGATTTGAATAAAATTTATTTTTAGATTTCAGAGATTAAGTATAAACTAAAATTAAATTATAAATATAATGAGTCTATCTCTTGAAAGACGGTCTTTCCATAAGGTATGGAAAAACCAAGATTTAAAGTGCAAATTAGAATAAATAAACTTTATTAGTCAGTCTAATATGAAATATTGCATTTTATTTTTATTATAATAATCCGTGTATGAATTTCTCAAATAAATCAAGTAGTACTTGATTAAGTTAAAAGAATGATAAAAAGGGTAAGAATTATAGTAATTAAGAGGAAGTTTATTCTCTAACTAATGCAATCAATACATATCTCATCATTCTGTTAGTAAAAAGAATATGTATATCGTTATTCATTAAAAAAAAGGAAACTAAAATTAAAAAGATAAATATGATTCAAATTAAACTCAAAACAATAAAGTAAAATGGAATAGAGAAATAGAGAAATATGAAATCGAGAAATATAATGGAATAAGGACCATCCTCGATAATGGATAAATTTTGAAACCTATGTCATCCTTCTTGTCTTTGAGTTTGGTTGCTCTTCATTTTTACTTTCAAGTTCATCTTCACTTTCAAGGCTTGACATCAAATTATATTGGACCTTTTTATTTCTTCCTCTTGAGTTTTTGACTATGTAACAATAAAGAAACAAACTATTAGCTTATTAAAAAGAAATTTGTATAGCATATTGGTTTAAGAATTTACCTTTATGGATCCAACTAACATTAATCAATCAACTTGCGTTTATCAAATCATACAAAAAATAATAGCTCGTGAAGTAAGGAAATTGTTATGTGAGTAGAGAGGTTTGAGTAGAGAGGTTTGAGTGGAGAGGGTTCACGTGGTAATGGGTTCGAGTGTAGAGGGTTCGAGTGGTGAGAGTTCGAGTGGAGAGGGTTCGAGTAGTACTTGATTCGAGTGGAGAGGTTCGAGTCGCACTGTATTTGAGTGGTACTGGGTTCGAGGGAAGAGGGTTCGGGTGGTACTGAGTTTGAGTGGAGAGGTTTGAGTGGAGAGGTTCGAGTGGTACTGGGTTCGAGTGAAGAGGGTTCGGAATGTGAGGGTTTGAGTGGAGAGAGTTCGGGTGATGAGGGTTCGAGTGGTGAGAGTTCGAGTTGAGATTCGAGTGGTACTGGGTTCGAGTAGAGAGGGTTCGAGTGGAGAGTTTAGAGTGGAGAGGGTTCGAGTGGTACTGGGTTCGAGTGGACTGGGTTTGAGTGCTACTGGGTTCGAGTGGAGAGGTTCGAGTGGTACTGGGTTCGAGTGGAGAGGTTCGAGTGGTACTGGGTTCGAGTGGAGAGGTTTGAGTGGAGAGGTTTGAGTGGTACTAGGTTCGAGTGGAGAGGTTTGAGTGGTACTGGGTTCGAGTGGAGAGGTTTGAGTCGAGGCGGATGGTTGATGTTCGAGGGGTGGATGGTTGATGTTCGAGGGGTGGATGGTTTGAGTGGTGGCGAGGCGGATAGTTCATGGATCGAGAGATGATGCCTCGAGGAGGATGGTTGATGGTTCCAGGACCTCGAGGGTTAATGAATCGATGGAGAGGTCCGAGTGGTACCAGGTTCGAGTGGTAATGGGTTCGAGTAAAGAAGTTCAAGTGGTACTGGGTTCGAGTGGAGAGGGTTCAAGTGGAAAAGGTTCGAGTGGTACTGGTTCGAGTGGAGAGGGTTCAAGTGAAAAGGGTTCGAGTGGTACTGGTTCGAGTGGTGAGGGTTCGAGTGGTACTGGTTCGAGTGGTGAGGGTTCGAGTAGAGGTTTGAGTGAAGAGGTTTGAGTTGAGAAGTGATGCCTCGAGGGGGAAGGTTGATGGTTCCAGTGCCTCGAGGGTTAATGAATCAAGTGGAGATGCATCGAATCAACACCCCTCAAGGAGGATGGTTGATGTTCAAAGGGTGGATGGTTTGAGTGGTAGGGAGGCCTCGAGGCAAATTGTTAATGTTCAAGAGGTGGATGGTTCAAGTGGTGGCATGGTGGATGTTCAAGAACTGATGGTTCGAGGGGTGATGGTTCCAGGAATTGATGGTTGGTTTTCGAGGGATAGGTGGTTCGAGGGGTATATGCCTCGAGTGGGTCATAGTTCAGGAGCTAATGTGGATGGTTCGACGCTCTCAATGGTATACCCCTCTTGAGGGGTGGTGTACCCTCGAGGGCTGGTGTACTCTAGAGGGGTGGAAGTGTGACCTCTCGAGAGGTGGTGTACCCTCGTGGGCTGGTACATCTCTCTCGAGAAGTAGATGGCGCACACTCGAGGGGTGGAATGTGTACTCCCTTCAGTGGTGGATGGTTTACCCTCTCGAGAGGTAGATGGTGTACCCTCGAAGGGTGGTTGACAAACTTCTTGAGGGGTGGATAATACTCTATCCAGTGGTGGATGGTATACCCCTCTCGAGGGGTGGATAGTACTCTCTCCAGTGGTGGATGGTACCTTCACCACTCGAACTTCTCCACTCGGACTTTTCCACTCGAACCCTTGAACCTCCTTTACTCGAATTCTTTCAACACAAACCCAGTACCACTCGAACATAGTATCACTCGAACCTCTCTACTTGAACCGCTCCACTCGATTCCTCATCACTCGAACCTCACCACTGGAACCTCTTTACTCAAACCCTCTCCACTCGAACCTAGTATCACTCGAACATCTTTTGGACCTATTCTCCTCGAACCCTCTATTTGAAACCTCTTCACTCAAACCCTTTCCACTCAAACCCAGTACTTCTCGAACTCCTATTACTCAAACCGATCAACTCAAACCATCTCCACTCGAACCCTTTCCACTCGAACCCAGTACCACTCGAACATCTTTACTCAAACACATTACCACTTGAACCCAATACCACTCGGACCTCTGCATCGATTCATTAACCCTCGAAGTCCTGGAACCATCAACCATCCTCTTCAAGGCATCACCCCTCGATCCATCAACCATCCACCTCGCTGCCATTCAAACCATCCACTCCTCGAACATCAACCATCTTCCTTGACTCAAACCTCTCCACTCGAACCCAGTACCACTCGAACCCTCTCTACTCGAATTAAGTACCACTCAAACCCTCTCTACTCGAACCCAGTACCACTTAAACCACTCTCCACTCTACACTCTCCACTCGAACCCTCTCTACTTGAACCCAGTATCACTCAAACCAGTACCACTCGAACCTTTTCCATTCAAATCCTCTATTCGAACCCTCTCCACTCAACCCTCACCACTCGACCCCTCACCACTCAAACCCAGTACCACTCGAACGTCTTTACTCGAACCCATTACCACTCGAATCCAGTACCTCTCGGACCTCTCCATCGATTTATTAACCCCCGAGGTCCTGGAACCATCAACCATTCTCCTTGAGGCATCACCCCTCGATTCATCAACCATCTGCCTCGCCACCACTCAAACCATCTACCCCTCGAACATCAACCATTTGCCTCAACTCAAACCTCTCCACTCGAACCCAGTACCACTCAAACCCTGTACCACTCAAACCTAGTACCACTTGAACCCAGTCCACTAAAACCCTCTCTAATCGAACCCAGTACCACTCAAACCCTCTCTACACGAACCCAGAACCACTCGACCCCGAACCACTGGAACCCTCTCCACTCGAACCCAGTACCACTCGAAGCCTCTCCACTCGAACCCAGTACCACTCGAACTCTCTCCACTCAAACCTCACCACTCGAACTCTCTCCACTCGAATCCTCACCACCCGAACTCTCTCCACTCGAACCCTCACCACCCGAACCCTCTCCACTCGAACCCAGTGCCATTCGAACCCTCTCCACTCAAACTTAGTACCACTCAAACCCTCTCCACTCGAACCCCATATCACTTGAACCCACTCCACTCGAAACTCTCCACTCGAACCCTCTCTACTCGAACCCAGTACCACTCGAACCTCTCCACTCAAACTCTCTCAACTCGAACCCTCACCACCCGAACTCTCTCCACTCGAACCCTCACCACCCAAACTCTCTTCACTCGACAACAATACGAATCATAAAAAATTTAAGTGAAAAGTACATATATAACCATACATAATTTACATAAGTGAAAATTTAACCAGTTGATAATTGAAAGTGCAAATATAACCCTAGATAATAAGTGTAAGTGCAAGTATACTCATTCTTATAGATTTAGGTTGGGATTCAATGAAAAGACTATGTTACTGTGAAAAACATGAAATGTTAACAATATGAATCATAAAACCAACAAAGTCATAATTTCAACCATATGTACTCCTTATAGGACCCAGAAAAAGCACTTTGATTCATATTGTTTTTTAATTGGAGCATCATCTTCTACTACGACATGTTGCCTTCTTCTTCAATTTCAATCTCGTCTCCAAAAGATATGGTGGTATATTTTGGTACAATTCCACCTTCTCTCTAGCAACTTTACTTGAACTATATATTAAATATTTTGATTTTCATTGTTGCAGAAGAGAGGGTGATCTAGATTATCAGTTGCAACAACCATATAATAATATTACCTGTGAGAATTCATGACTTCGGGATCCTTTACGATTCTTTGGCGACGTAGGACATCTATGATGAGAAAAAAAAGAGCATGCCAAAGGAAGTAAGCAACTAAAGGAACAAGAAATGGATTAGTCCAGACATTGTATTTGCTTTCAACATAAGGCCATGAAGGTCTCCGAGGGGTTCCAACAGGATGCATAGCTTCAAAGAATACAGGATCCCACCATCGAATTGTGAAGAAAACCAAACTTGACCCAAATAATTATATTAGAATAAGCATGGGAACCAAGAAGCATATTCATCTAAAAATATAACATGTGAAACAGATCAATGTCAAATATCAATAATGATACGTGCAGACTGCGGTGCAATGTAGTTTGTAGCAAGTATCTTAGTTAATGTTACATGCAGTATCGTGATGGTCAGAGATACTGCAAACACATTTCCAATCAATCTCCAGTTCCGTTGATATTAGGACATAACAATCAAAATTAGCACTTTGTTGCTTTACTATAAAAGATATAACTAAGCCAAGCTAAATAATGCTAACAAAAATAGTAAAAAGAAATCAATTGCAATAAAAAAAGAGATATAGTAGAAGTACACAATTATTGACATGCAGGTGAAGAAATACGATAAAATCTGCTTTCAGCATATTGGACTTCCAGTTACTATATTAGCAAGGAACAATGTAGGTCTTGGCTCCAACTTTAATGTTCATTTTCTGGATTTCAATATCCATGTATGGTGATATTACACCATTACATATATCTTACACTTAAATAAGTGTTCAATTGTTGCCATAAGTTAATCCAAGACAGGGTTAGACAGAAGATAAAAACAGATGCAGAATCACTTGCCAAAACTGATTCATGATAGAAAAATAATAACAAATCTTCATTAAGCAGTCAAAAATCAATATAAATATAGAAATAGAACCACCACTTTGAAAGAATGAAGAATGGGACAAGATTTGATTTATCATCATAAAAAATAACCTTGCTTTCAAATAAGCAAATGGGCCACACCATGAAAGGAGAAAAGACCATCCAACTTACCAAGCAAAAGGTGTATGAAGACGCTCAAAATTTTATCAAAAGAGTTGAACACTAAGCTAGACCTCCATACAATCAGTGCCCAAGCTAGAGGCCCTTGCATATGCATTGGAGGAAGTCAAAATATCAGAGAGAACAAACACAAGACCATAAAATTCTACCAAGATAGCTGCTCATTAATAGCCCACCTCTACAAATGAGAGGTAAATCATGAAAAACTTTTTATTTCTAGGGTAGAAGAGAAGCATGACCAAGAAGATTGTGTTGGCATAGTAGCAGAAATCCTGTTGAAAATGATCGTTCATTTTCATTAGAAAAAAAAATAGAAAGGAACGCTAAAAATTGGGCGGAGGGAGAAATGAAAAAAACAACTCACAATGCAGAATGTGTTTCCACCATAGGCGAAGGCCTCGTAGAGCTTCCCCCTCTCTTTTCTATTTCCCAAAACTCTAACAGGCTCATTGACGCGACGAGGACACTCCGCCAGAGTATCAAAGGTAACTTCGTCTTTCCCTTCATCATCATCTTCTTCTCCCTAAAAAATGTTCAATTTTATTAGCTTCGATAGGTTTACGGCGATAATGTCAGCGGCTTCAAACGACAGAAAACTTGGAGGCTCAAAGATTGTACCAATCTCCGATTATATCATAAAACAAACATAAAATTAAGAGTCAAAGATTGTAGTCGATAGGTAAAGAATAAGGTGTACTTCCTCGAGGCCACCGGATCCTCCGGCACTTCACCAGATTAATTAATCTCATGACACAGTTTCAACTCACGAAATTGAAGAAAAAATAGGTAATTTTCAGTAAATTTGATTTATAGGGTAGGTATTCATGTATGGATGTTTACCTAACGTTGACCATGGCGATATTGTGGCGATGCCTGAGAGAGAGGAGCTGGGAAGAATTGATGTAGCTGATGCTCTCAACCATCTTTTGTTCTCGTCTTTGTAGATTCGATGCTTCGTTCGGTGCCCCTCTGCCGTCGCACACCATACACTTGGCTTCAGAACAAATCAATCAATTTCAAGATTACAGATTCAGATTAAAACCCTAACTAATTCAATCAGATTCACGATAATCATATAAAACAATAAAAAGCATAGGAGAGAGAGTGTTGTATCATCCATGTCACAGAAACAAAGACGAAAGGATTGAAAACAAAAGTAGGAACATAGATTGAAAATCAGAAGAAGAGGAGAAACAGGAGACTGCATGAGAACGACATCATTTTTGTATATTAAGTTAGTCAAAATGACTCAAATACCCCCGGTTGACAGACAGAAAGAAAACAATATCTATTATAGGGTGCTTGGGAAAAGTTAAAACTAGTAATAATGTGTATTTGAATGCGAAAACATAAAAATATATAATATAAAAAATATTTTTAAATTTAGTATGTAATTTAACAATGCAGTGTATAAGGTAAAAAATGTGGACTGTCCACAATCTTATTGACATGGTGCCCCACAATTTGATTAAGTTGGTAGCCAGCATAGTAACATTTACAAAGACTTGGGTGAGAGTTTCTCACCCAAGCTTATGGTGAGACTAGGGTCCTATCTGAAATTTTAATAGTTATAGGAACTTAGTTGCAATAGAATATAAGGTTAGTTTCATCCCAATTTCTCAATTGGTCGACCTATTGTCCATCGCTCAACCATTGCTCTGCTCCGATCGTCCGCTACTTCTCTGCTCGATCGTCTGTGCCTCTCTGCTTAGTTCCTGATTGTCCGCCGCTCCTCCACTTCGATCGTTCGCTGCTCCGATCGGTTTCCGCTCCATTCCGATCCTCTACCGCTCAGCCTCGATCCTTTGTTGCTCCACTCATTTCTACTCTCTTCTTCTTCTTCTTCTTCTTCTTCTTCTTTGATCTGAAGCCTAGGTTCATTCCTTTCCTTATTTTTTTCTTGTTTTCTGGCTTTAATCGTTGATTTGAGGTCTTGACGTGGTTATTCTGTCATCTTATCACTGTTTAATCGTCTTTTTAAATATATTATTTGCAGGTCCTTTGTTCTTCTCCGGCGCCGCCTTCCTCTGCCACTCGAGCCTCCGAAACCAGCATTGTAGAGCCCCTGGAGAAGTTCACGATAATTTCATCGTTGTTGCTTAAATTTCATTTTGTGATAATTTTCAGATAATGTGTTTACATTTTTTTTAGTTTAATGTTTACAATAATTTATTTATGTGTTTACATTTTTTTATTAGGCTTGTGCAGTTTAATGAGACTTCATGAATTGCGCAAGAGTATGAACTGAATAACTGAGTTCATGACGAGTAATAGTTAGGTATATCAGACGCCCAACCAAGCGTCTATACTGCTCCGGGTCATGGTAGGCTGGATCATCAACACGTGCCAAATCATGTTGTTGCTCCATCGGAAAATCAATTGGTTTAGAAGCAGATAAACCCGTATCAGATAAGATTTCCAAAGCATATTTCCTTTGCGAAAGAAACATCCTCTCCGGTCTTCTAGCAATCCTTATGCCCAAAAAATACTTAAGCAAACCAAGATCCTTCATGTGGAAACAAAAACCTAAGTATTTCTTGAACTCAGAGATGAGCGAAGAAGAACTACCAGCAATAACCAAATCATCCACATAAACCAGAACATGTAAAGAAACTGATCCACGAGAAAAGACAAATAAAGAGTAATCGGCCTTACTCTGAACAAAACCAAATTCTCGTAAAGCCTGAGCCAGATTAGCAAATCAATTTCTAGGAGCCTGACGAAGACCATAAAGAGATTTTTGAAGGTGACAAACCTGACCAGGAGGTACAGCGTAGCCAGGTGGAGGATGCATGAACACTTCCTCATGCAAATCACCATGCAGGAAGGCATTATGAACATCCATCTGATTTAGTTCCCAACCACGGATAATAGCAACAGATAGGAACAATCGAACATAACTCATTTTTGCAACTGGAGCAAAAGTCTTAGTGTAATCAATTCCTTCAACCAGGCGATTTCCACTAGGCGCGCCTTATGACGTTCGATAGTACCATCTGAATGAAACTTCGTCCGGTAAACCTATTTGCACCCAATTGCCTTTTTATGCACAGGCAGAGGAGCCAAAGGCCATGTCTGATTTCGCTCTAGCGCAGTAAGTTCCTCAACCATAGCGTCTTGCCAATAAGAATGACGGGAAGCCTCAGAGTAAGTAGTGGGATCTGCACTAGATGTTACAGCACCCAAAAATCTAGAATGTTTACTAGAAAATTGTCACAATTTACATAATCAGTAAGAGGATAGAGTACACCTGAGGAAAGTGATGACGCATGAGGGAATGTAGATGAAGAGGGGGGGCTCTTCAGTAGTAAAGCACAAGCATAATCATCACAATCATAATCTGCCAAATACGATGGCGGATGATGAGATCAAACACTCGATCTGGTTGATGGCATCTCAGCACCGGAACTATCAGGTACCAGAGAAGTCGATAAAGTAGATACCAAGGATGTTGCATCGACGGTGACTGGTGGAGGGTTACCGGCACCAGATGGCAAAGGTAGGCCAGCGGCGGCTGACGCAGAGGTACCTACGTCGGGTGGCGAAGAATGGCCAGAGGATGCCAGTGGTAATTGGCCGGCGTTGACCGGTGGTGAATGGCCAGCGATGACCGGCATTGACTGGCTGGCGTTGACCGGCCGGTATGGACCGGTGTTGACAGGCCAGTGTGGACCGGTGTTGACTGGCCTACGTTGACCGATGGAGATTAGCCGGTGGAGACCGGCGGAAGACCAACGTCTACCGGTGGTGTTGGCTCGGCAGCTGAAGGCGGAATTGGAATTTCGTGTGGCTCCGGCAAGAAGGAGGAGGAAGCCGACGGTGATGTAGTGGCACCACCGGGTTCATCGAATAAAGCAGATGTCAGAGTTGTAGAGTACGGGAACTTGTCTTCAAAGAAATTGGCATCCCGACTGTTAAAGATCGCTCGAGATTCCAAGTAAAAAAGGCTATAGCCTTTCTTTCCGGCAGGATAACCAAGGAACAGAAACCGCTGACTTCTAGGTGCAAACTTGTCATGATATCTTGGAACATGAGCAGTAAAACACAAGCATCAAGAAACTCTATATGATGAATAATTTGGAGCTTGTCCATAGAGCAAATCAAAGGGAGTACGACCGTTGAGATGCTGGGTTGGTGTTTGGTTGATCAGGTATGCAGCAGTAAGAACACATTCTTCCCAAAATTCAATAGGAAGACTGGCTTGGAACCGTAAAGCACGCGCCACATTGAGTAAATGACGATGCTTTCTTTCAACTCGACCATTCTGTCGTGGAGTATCAACCATAGATGTCTCAAAGATGATTCTAGATGCAGCAAAGTGAGATCGCAGAGGCAAAAATTTAGTGTCGTTATCAGCCCTAACTTGTTGAATTGTTCAGCCCCACTGGTTCTTCAATAAGACACTAAATTCTAAAAATCTAGAAGCTACTTCAGATTTAGCTACTAACAAATAAACCCAAACAGCTCGGGAGTAATTATCTACTATGGTTAAAAAATAAAATGCACCACTAGAAGATGGTGTTCTATAAGGTCCCCAAACATCACAATGAATTAATTGAAACAATGCAGTAGCATTTGTAGAACTCAACTGAAAACTATGTCTAGTATGTTTTTCTCTATAACATATAGAACAAGGTACATAATGTTTATTAATACTAGGAGAAATAGAAGACAACACCGTGGAGGATGGATAACCAAAATGCGGATGCTATAAGTCAGACAAAGATACTGAAGTAACTGTAGGAAGAGACTGCAGTACAGGACGGTGACCACGAGCATCCAGTAGACGAAGCCAAAACACCCCTCCTTTCTGTTCGCTCACGCCAATCACTTTCCTCGTACTGATTTTCTGTAAAATGCAATAATCTTTAGTAAACAAAGCTAGAAAGTTCATGGTAGATAACAATCTAGAGCATGACAGTAAGTTGCATCGTAATGTAGGTATATATAAAACATGAGGCAGAGTAACACCACAAAAGCAAATAGATCCATATTGTGTAGTCGATGATACCGAGCCATCAGACAGAACAACATTCACAGAATCAATAGTAGTAGTAAGATCATTAAGAGAATCTTTGTCACCAGTCATGTGATATGAGGCTCCCGAATCAAGTATCTAAGGTAAAGTAGGCTTACCGGACTCATCGCCAGTAAGAGAATTAAACTGATTAAACAAGTGCATGGTCGAGTTCCATTGATCATCGAAAATAGTAGGGCCAAAATCGGAATGGGCAGGGACACCGCCAGAAGAAGCTGCCGCCACTAGACTAGGCGGCGACGTGGCTGCTCCGGTAAATGGCGGCGGGAGCGGGAGATCGGCGGCATCGTCGGGACCAGCGGCGGTGACTAACGATTGGGAAGGTGGCACCGATTTCTTGCTTTTCTTGAACCAGTCTGGTACACCATGTATCTGGAAATAGGTATCTTTATCATGACCCTTGCGACGACAATGGGTACAAACAAGATTCTTGTGGTCGACTGCAGAAGGAACAACTGGCAAAGAACTTGCAGGTGGTGAACGTCGTGCAGCATACACTATGGAGTTAGAAGAAGGCTCACGAGCTCAAATGACAGCTCTATGATTCTCCTCCTGAGCAACAAGGGCATACACTTTCATGACGGATGGCATTGGATCAATGCTCATGATGTGTGATCGCAAGATGTGAAAATCTTCATCGAGGCCAGAGATGAATTGGTAGATCAAATCCTCCTCTCTCTCTCTTGGAAGACTTTCGCAGCAAGATTACACTGACATAATGCCTTGTAAGCTTCACAGGTACAAACCAGAGGAGGTCGCATGCAGTGATAATCTGCAAACAACTTCTTCAGTTTGGCAAAGTAGATGTCGATGGGCTGACCGTTTTGCCTGCAACTTTGAATGGCTTCTTGCGTCTACAAAAGCTTCATACCATCGGCGAGAATAAATCGTGCCTTCAGGTCATCCCACAGATCCTTAACTGTGGCAAACAAACTTGTAGAAGATCTCAATACCGGATCCAAGGTTTACAAGATCCAGCAGATAAGAGTAGCATTAACCCCAGGCCAATCGCAGCATCAGGATGATCATCCTGGGGTTTGGTAATGGATCCATCAATGAACCCAATCTTGGGCTTGGCAAGGAATGCGCAACAAATTGCATTGGACCATTCAATATAATTTTCTCAACCTTTCAGCATGGTCGGTATGAGTTGTAAACCTGGACCATCGCCGGAACCAATAAAATAAGGATTAGTCGACATACGACCAATTGGTAAAGTAGTCAAAGGGCCAGATTGCAACTGCAGCTGCTGAAGTAAAGCTGCAATCACATCATAACCACTCATATCCTAAAGTTTCGAAGCCTCAGGAGCATCAAAACTGGTATGTTTTTTAGAACCAGACATATTGTAAAATCAGGAGAGCTCTGGCCGTGCGGCGGTCGGAAGTGGCAGCGTCAGCAGCGTCGAAGCAGAGGCGTGTGGCACGGAGCGGCGAACGGTGGTGCATGTCACGGCGGCGCGTCAGCGAGTGGCAGAGCGTGTGTTGATCGGCGAACGGCGGCGGGAGCTCGAAGGGCAGCGTAATTTTCTATTTAAGGTTTCCGGGTTTTAGGCTATGATACCATGTAGAAAATAAGGGTAATAATCTGTGTTTGTATTCATGAATTTAGGATACATTATATAGTAGTACATGATACCTATACAAGCTAGGAAAAGGTAATGGAATACAATTACATCTACAATTATGGTAAAAATATAATTCTAATTCTAATTTCTTAACACGGTAAAAAACAATGTACCTTACAGATCGAACAATACGCTTATTGTGGTAAGCGCTTTTCTTTTGACATAAGTGGAATTAAGGAATTGTTGTACTCAATTTCTTCTATTTTATAACTGAATTGTGTGCATCATAATGTAGTGCTCGTTCTTGGAATCTCCATTCGGCGCAGGTAGGCGAAGCTGGGCTACTATTGCATTTAGTACAGTTGTTGTTGAGCTTGGTTTAGCTCAGCTTCTTCACAGTTTTGAATGAGAGCCTTCTCCTGGTGCTGTGGCTGAAGATATGGACATGACGGAGGTTTTTGGCATCACGGTGCACAAGATAGGTCCTATGATTGTTGCTGCTAAGCCACGATTAAAAGCTGAGAGACCCGTGATTAACTAATATGAGTGAAGTATCAGTTTTACTTTGGTTTGTTTTTGCCTTACTGTGTTTACCAGTTTTATTTGAAGTAGTATTAGCTTCTGGTCAGTATGACGATTATCTAGTTCATGCCTGAGCAATAATGGCACCAACTTTGTTTATATGTATAGTTGTTTAGTTGTGACAGGAGTATTGTGTATTTGGTAGAATGGTTTAGTTCGTGTATTGGTCGACTTGATTAGGAAAAACTGTGGCATGAGAGGTGCATATTTGGATGACGGAATCATGTACTCAAAGTCAGAGTTGTTTAGTTTGTGTATTGGCTGACTTTCTTTATTTGTATGGTTGATAAGTTTGCTTATATCATGTGGCAGAAGTATTATCATAAAGCCAATTATTTAGTTCATGGCTTGGCTAATGACAAAGACGACAAAGACGACAAAGACATGTCTTTGTCGTCTTTGTCGTCTTTATCATAAACCCCGCCACCATCGCCGTCGATGACTCGACCACCCTTGCCCCGCCGCCTCCCCCCACATCCACCACCCTAACCCCAGCCACCACTTTCCGCCCCAGCAACCACCCGCACCGGCCTCCATCAATCATCTTCTCTTAGAATCAAAACCCACCACGGTGACAAGAAGAAAAGGGGATTAAATCCATCCTTGGACTTCGTAACAGGCTCCCCTTCGTCGGTGCCGATGTATCTTGCAATGATATTGTATCACTGTTCCCGTCATTGTTGCCTTCTTTGTCGATGCCTCCGTCACCCACTAGACTGACACAATTCACATGATAGAGGCAATTTGTAGAGCTGGAAGAAATCGGCCACGCATTGAACACACTACCGCTTGACCGACAAGTTGCTGGTGGAGGAGAGAACACACCACCATTTCCTCGGTGGTGGAGCAGAGGAAAACGAAAGAAATGTGAAAGAAATAAATGGAAAACAAAGAAATGAGTGCTGGGAAAGAAAGAAATGACGGGAAATTATGTATTTTCATGTATTTTCCTTTTTTTCTTTTTTAAATCAAGGGAAAAATTGCCGTTTCATAAAATTCTGGCCAAACAATCATTGACTAAAAAGTCAGCCGAGTCTAGGGTTTTATTAGCACCATCTGAAATTGCAGGGTTATATTGACACTTTCAGTCAAAAGGTAGGATTAGTTTAGCACTTAACTCTAAATTTGTAAGCTATAGATGAATTATGAATATTCAATTTTTATTTGATTAGAATTAGATATGTTAAATTTAGATATGACAGATTCATTCAAGAATTCAACCAATATTTAGATTGATTTATTTTAATGAATATGGTCATTATTTAGATTTAAATTAGTTATTTTTAGTTTAATATGGTTTTAGTTTCTTAAACTGCCATAAGTTTTTTCAGTTTCAGATAAGAATAACCAAATCTTTGTCTCTTTGTATTCTAAGACCATACCCATGCACTATAAATAGGGGATGGTTTTCAACATTTTAAGAACGTTTGACATTTTGTACATCATATATTGAGTTATTACTCTTTGCTTGCGAGCATTTCATTGTTACATAATCCTGCAGGTTAATTAAGTAAGCAGTTTCCTTCAAATCCGTGAGCTAACCATGCGGGCTAGTTAGTGAGCAATTTGTCAAATTTGTGAGCTAATCATGCGGGCTAGTTAGTGAACAAATTTTTGAATTAAGAGTCAATCCCGAGGGCTAGTTGGTGATCAATTCGTGCAGTTGTTGTTAGGGTTTGAGAGATTCCCCTAGTTGCAGTCAAGAAATTATCAAATTCTCTGTTCAGAATTTTCGCAAGGAGATTTATATCATTTATCAAGCATAATCAAACCAGGTGTCTCCCTATTGAGTTGTGCAAAGCTGAGAATGAGTACTTGTGGATTCAGGAGTGCTTGTTTAGCTAGTTCATCAACTGGATTATTAGCTTGTTTGAGAATGTGCTTAATGCTTATATGTGCGGTATTCTATTAATTTGAAAAGCTAGACCATACAAATTTCACGGTGCCATCATTGGACTGGTTATAGAATTGATGGCGTTTTCGCAATCCGATTTAATGGTGAATGGATCATAGCAAAAGTAAGGGGAGTCGGGAGCGGGTAAGGGTGAGGGCAAGGGGAGGGAAAAAGGGGAAAGGAAAAAAAAAAAGAAAAAAAAGGAGAAATGGAAAATTACTATTTTGCCCTTGAAATTGACGTTTTAACCTTATGAAATGACCATGACTCAACATTTCTTTAAGTTAAGGGGGCCAAAAGTGTTTAAAAAAGGAGTCAAAGGTGAACAATGATAATAGTTCAGGGGCCACTGAAGTCGTTTGCCCTATTGTTTTTCGACCTGATAAATTAGATCATTGTGTTCCTGATGATCACTCGACTCAATTGCTCACGTTGATATATTTCGCCTGGTCTAGTTGTACATATTATGTATTAGTGGTTTCGTTTGTGTTTTTGTTTGGTCAATCCATGTTTTTCAAGGTGTTTACAATTCGGGCATCATAAATCGTTATTTGGATCAAGTAGTGTTTACATTTTTTGAAAATTCTTATTTAGCTAAGTGATATTGAATCGTGATATGCTCATTTTTTTAAGTGGTCATGATTTTTGTGAGAAGCAAGTTAATATCCCGATAGTGATATTTACAATTGTTATTGGATCTTTGATTTATAATATTACAGACGATCAGTCTGATTGACATGTAATTTAAATATTTTTAAAATAATTATTTATTGTTAGCCGAGACTAGTTGAGTTGGATGTCAATTTCTCTTGTTGTAATTATTGTTAAATATTTTTCCAACAAGCATGAATGATTATTTTCATGAGAAAAAAATGGATTCGAACTACCACGCATGCTGCATATGTATCACAGTAGAAGAAAAAGTGTGTGTATATATATACTATCCCGGGTCGCCCTCTAAGGGTGCTAACTGTGCAGCCTAGCCGTGTACAATCGTTTCACGACTACCGCTTAGATTCCACGTGTGTCGCACACCCTCGGTTGCTTGCAGCACACCGAGCCTTTAGATGGACGTGGTCGAGTGTACAGTGGAATATACACACACGAGTTTAGATTGGGAGAATGGCTTCACACACACAAGCCAACGTTGCAATATAAGGCCCAATAACAGGGGAGCAAACACTCATAATCAATATATTACAAAACGGTAACCGGATGTGGGTAGCTCAGTACTCCACATATATGATGTGCAAACATTATCACGAGTGCTAGCTGAATAGGTAAAATAAGGTCAAAGGCTAAAACGACACATAGGCTTGGACCTTGATCAAAATAGCTACACTAAACTAATAACTAAGCTATTACAAGTATTTACAAGCAAAAGAGAAGACTTCTGGGACAAGGAGCTTGGGATGTGTCTTCTCGGGTCGTGGCGCAGCACTTAGGGCGTTGTCCTGGCGGGAAGCTCGCACGGACGTTGGGCACAGATGGCTCGGGCGTTGTGCACAGGCCGTCGCGGGCGCAGAGGGGGAACATCACGGGCAGTGAGCGGTTAGGTGGTTGGCACTGGATGACCTAGAGGCGTGTGCGGCGCGGTCGAGGGAAACCGGTTCGCAGTGACGCGTTGAGCAGTATGGGACCGCAGCATCGTTTTGGCACCGATGCGGGCATGGGGTTGCGTTGAGGTTGGGTGATGAGCCCCACCCCGTAACATCCACCCCCACTCATGAAAAATCTCATTTTAACTATTTTAATATCAAACTATAATTATTTATACATTGTGATCTATTTTAATTTTTTTAAAAGTTATAAGAACCTCATTGCAATAAGTTTGAAAAAACATGAAATCACCCTATTAGTTACATTCAGGGGTGGATCTAGAAAATTTAACTTGATGGATCATAGTTTAATTTTGTGGCTCTGTCACGTAGTGTTAGAATTTTGATAAATTTTAAAACTAAGGGGGATATATAGATTCTAAAATAAAAAATATACTAGAGCACTAATTAAAAAAGGCAAAGTCTTGGAAAAGGCAAAGTCTTGGGAAAGACGGTCTTTCTATAGGCTTATGGAAAGACGAGGTTTGATTAGAATATTAAAAGGTAAAAGGTCTTAGTTGCAATATTAAAATTTTAGTATGCAACATGTAGTAGTTATAAAATTTATAACCCGGTTCATGCAACCCGAAAATTTTATCTTAATTTTTTCTAATTTACACTTTAAACCTTGGTCTTTCCATAACTTATGGAAAGATCGTCTTTCAAGAGACGGACTCATTAAAAAATTTTTAAATGGATTATTTAAAAAAGAAATTACCCTACCATACACAGAGGTAGCTCCGCCTCTAGTTACCTCCATTTAAAATAACCCTGTGTCTAATATTTTAATTAACAAAAAGAACCATCTACGGCGAGTTGTGCCTATCATAAATCCGTATGGCGAAAGATAGTAATATTGTTACAAGTGGTAGACCAATCATGAGATATTCTTTGAATTGAAAATATATAATAGAGCAAAGATATAACTCTAGGCGAAAGTGAAGATATAATTATGCGATAATTGAAAGTGCAAATATAATCCTATATATTTAGGTTATGTGTAAATATAACCTACTCCGGCATTTTCTAGCAATTTGATGCCGGAATTAGGTGAAAAGACAAATTTACCCTGGTCAGTTTATGTTTAATAAAACTAAAAATTCTAAATGATGTAATGACCACATTGCCCACCCATATCCTTCGTCTCCTTCAAACCCTCGCCTTCTGATTCGTCTCCTTCAAACCCAGCATCTCCACTGGTCTTCGTCTCCTTCACCAACCTCGTCCTCTTTGTTGCAAACCCTCACCTTCAGATTTCATTTTCTTGGCGGCACCTAAACCCTCTCCATCCTCGCCTTGGATTTGATTTTCATTTTGAGCTGCGCTTTTGGGCCCCTTTGCCTTCTGAATTGGATCCCTCATCGCCTCCGGGAGTCGACGACGAGGATGGAGAGGATGGTGTTTGCTGTCACCAGTGGAGGCTCAACGACGGGGTTTGCCTTGGAGACAAAAATGTCGATGCCAGGGAGATCCAAGAGTGCCTTCGGATTGTACGGGTTCAGGTCAGTTTTCTAGGTCTCGATATTCCGGCCCTTGGCTGAGCGGCACCAGAAATGGTGATTGATGGTGGTGGAGGTGGGTTTAGGTGGCGGAGGAGGGAAGGCTGGCAACGATAGGTTTAGGTGGTGGGGTGGGGCTGAACATAGGTGTGGTGGTGGGGCTTAGGTGGTGGTGGGTTTGGTGTTGGCAGAGGTGGTGGAGTTTGTGGTGACCAACGTGAGGTGGTGTCCGTGGTGGTCGTGGTGGCACTGGAAGGGTGGGGTTTTAGTTGATGGCAGCGGGAGGCGGGGGATGGTGGTAGTGGTGGTGCCAGAGAAGAGGAGCGGTGAAAAGGACGGGTGGTGAGTAGATTGGGAGCTTCTGGAGGTTAGTCGGAGTAGCAATGAGAAGGTTTCGATGGCATTTGGTAGCAAAATCGACGAGGTTCTGAGCGAAATCTATGACGGCGAGTTTGGTGGCATTTGTTAGCGAAATGGGAATTTCTCCTGTGAAATTATTCACACCACCAGCGAAGATCTTCAGGTTTGGTAAAGTAAGCCCTATATCCGGCGGAAACATGAAGTTGGTTTTGAGTGACGGAGAAGTAGTAAATATCTGATAAGTTGTAGATCATTGGAGGAATGGTTCTGGTAAACTGACTGCCGTAGATTTGAAATACCCTTAAATTCAACAGTCGGGCGAGCTCCAGTGGAATTTCACCGGTGATGGTAGCAGTGGTGGCGGGGGATGGTGGTAGTGGTGGCATTGGGGTGGTGGGTAGTGGCTAGGAGATGGTTGACGGGTGGCTGGCGGAAGCCTTAGAGGTGGTGGCCTGGCGGTGAAGGTGGAGCGGTGGTGGAGGACTAGTGGTAGGCATAGGCTTTTTTATCTTTTAGATTTTTGTATTTGGCTCAAAGGGCATTTTGATAATTTTTTTTCAGTCAATGGCCAGAAATGGCCAGTCAATGCCAAAACAATGGCTTTAGAATAATGGCTTACAAAGTAGATCCTTCATTGGAATCCTCCGCACTCATCCGCTCACTTTTTCTCATCTGCGACCCAAGACTTGACGTTGTCCACTTCGATGATGTCGTCGAATTCTATGGTCGTCTTCTCCTCAAATCTACCGGTCTTGACATTGTAGGTGGGGACGTATGGGGCGGTTGATTATTGGCAGGAATGGTGGTTATGTGGTGATGGTGATTTGTGGCTGTGTGGTGGTGGTGACCTGGTGGCTGTGTGGTGGTGATGACTCGGGAGGGCAAAGAGTGAAAGAAGGGGCATATTTTACTTTTTCCCCCGTTCAAAAAAAAAATACCAGCCCTTTCTCTCTCTGCAGAAAGGGCTGGGATGGAGGGAGTACTACATTTTACCATAAAAAGAAAGATGACAATATTACAAAAGCAAACGAAAATTATAAGTATGTCAAACATAGTGAAACAGGGGAGTACTAACCTATATATGTATATATATATATATATATATATATATATATATATATCTTCATCTATTGTTTTCTTTTTATTATTTTAAAGATGCTTTTTAATTCTCATCATGGTCATGTCATTATACTTGATCTATATGTATCAGGGAAAAAAATCCAAAGAAACACATAATTTAAAATAAAAAATGTTGGATTTTTTATACAATGATAGAGTACTTTTGATTGAAATATGTTTACATATTATTTATTTATTCATATCCGACAAAGTTTTGTTTTAGACCGATTAACTGTTAAATGAGGATATTTTATAATTAGTAAGATTAATAAGGTCATCTATTATTTACTTTTGTTTATTGCAATGAGATGCATATAATTATGACAACTTTTTAAAAATGAATCTCAACGTATAAATAATTATTTTTTAAAATAATTTGAATGAAATATTATAAAAACAATCATTTTATTGTATTCAATATTTAACGGTTTCAAACTAAATTAATTATTTCACTTCATAACTCATATAGTTTTCATTAAATGACTAAACATAGATTTTAAATAAAATTATATGTTTTAAAATTTTAAGCATGAAGATTCGTGCTTGTTATGAAAGACGCTCCTCTGAACGCTCCTCAACTTCCACCGCTAAACCTAATGGCTACATAGAGCTGCGCTAGCGCCGTTGTGATGGCGGAGCCACCAAACACTCATTCCTTTTCTTATTCTCATATGCTTAGCAAAAAAACCCTTATTGATACACTTTCAAATTATGCATGAACTCCATTCAATCCAAAGCCGAGAATCGACCACCTCGGAGAGCCTGGCCTCCAATTCACTAATGAGGAATGCAAACGAATTGAAGCCCCTTTGCGCTGGACATTGGTAGGCAAATTCTCAAGAGGGCGCAAATTGAGATAAGATTTCCATACTACGGGATTCAAAGGTCAGTCTGACATTAATCTGCTAGGCAACAAACGAGTTTTAATCCACTTCTCCTTCCTTGATGATTATTATAGATGCTGGATGCATACAATATGGATCTTTTGTCCTCACTCCATTAGAATCACTAAATGGACACCTAATTTTGATCCCAATTTGGATTCACCAATTGTGCTTTTTTGGATCTGTTTATATGGCCTGCCACAACAGTTCTTTGATCAATGGGCAATGATGTCTATAGGGAGCCTAATAGGATCACTAATTAAGGTTGATAAAGTCACACTGAATCAAAATAGACCACACGTTTCTAAAGTTTATGTGGAAATAGACATATCTAAACCACTTGGAGAAAGTATATGGCTTGAAGTTAGAGACCCAGGTTATTGGGAATACATTGAGTATGAAAGTCTGCATGTTTACTATTTGAAATGCCAAAGATTGGGTCATGTTGCCTTTGTTTGTAGAGCTGAACCAACTAAAAATACTCTCAATATTTGGAGGCATAAATATACTCTCCCTATTGATCTAAATAAGAATTTGAACTCAAATCCCAACACTGCTGACCAGATAAGGAAAAAAGCAAATGTTAATAAACCCCCAACCTAAAAAATTGGAACAAAGGAGATAGTATATATTCCTATTTTAAAGAACAAGCCTAACCCCAAAAAGACTTCTGAGAATGATAAAGCAAAGGGTATGATCAGACATATAGTTCAAGCTACCTATGAAAATAATGTATTGCAAAGTAGCCCATAAGTCACTACTCCACAAAATCAAAGCTATCCTAACCCTGATATGACCCAATGTACCTCTAATCCTCAGGTTGTCTCTATTCAAAACTTTTCTTTGATTAATTCACAATTGACTTATGAGAATATACTGTCCGAGAACACTATTCAAGTTTTAGATGTTGAGGACAATAATGTAGAAAAAAATCTAAATATTGTCTGCGAGTCAACTGAAATAGTTGAACCCTCACAAATAATCAATCCTGAAACCACTAATTCAGATCAGGAAAACATAATCTAGGCACCACATATAACTAAATCCTTAGAAAGTAAAAATGAAGAAGCAAATCCTAAGTCCCAAAATAATTTTAACTTAGAATGAAGATTTCATAGAAATTAATGGTTGTGACTCAACTTTCCTAACTTATGGTATAAAAAAAACCTTTGATTGACTTAATACAGAAAGTTCAATTCACAGCTCTGACCATGAACTAGAATCTTCTAAGCTCAATTGTGAGGAAATAAAAAATAACTTGAATCCCAAAACAAACCAAATCTTCTTATAAAGGACTCAGAAAAAGAACAATCAGGGTTAGATAAAAAAACCGAAACCGGAAAGTATAATAGGAAGTATTACACATACACTCCTAAGACAATCTTAACAAGATCCTCTTTGACTTCTTCTAAATATACTCAATGATGGGATTGCATATCTTTGCCTGGAATGCATGATGGGTTGGAAAATCAGCCACTCAAATTAGAATAAAAGACATCAAGAAAATATATAAAATCCAGCTGATAGGGTTAATTGAACCAATGTTAATGTCTGAATCAGTTCAGGACACAACTAATAAATTGGTTTTAGAAACTATTACTCAAACCCTGATTGCGAAATATGGCTGTTCTGGGAAGAATCTCTAACAATTAATGTTATATCAGTAACTAATCATCATATTTTGATAATCTTTAATCACCAATCTTTAACAAAGCTCTGTAACTTAGCATTTGTTTCTGCTAAGCATACAATTAAGGAAAGATCTAAGCTCTGGAAAACATGTTCATTACAAACGTATGCTTGATATGTTTAAAGATAGTTTGATTCCTGCTTTTGATATAAATGTGCAAAAGTGTGATATTTGCATGTTGAATAAAATTGTTAGGCAACCATTTAAAAGTGATGAAAGAACTTCAAAATTGCTAGAACTCATACATAGTGACTTGGGTGACTTGCATGCAACACCTTCTTTGGGGAGTAAAAAGTACTTAATAACATTCATTGATGATTATTCAATATTTTGTTACATATATTTGTTACATTCCAAAGATGAGGCAATTGTGAAATTTAAGACTTTTAAAAATGAGGTTGAATTGAAAAAAATCAACTTTGATTAAAAAGTTTCGCACTGATAGAGGAGGTGAATATTATGATCATTCATTTTTTGAATCTTGTGGTATCATTCATGAGGTTACCGCTCCATATACACCGCAACAAAATGGTGGGGCAGAAAGGAAAAATAAGGTTCTAAAAGAAATTGTTAATTCCACGTTATCCTATTCTAGATTGAGTGATGGATTTTTGGGTGAAGCTATGTTAACAGCTTGCTATTTATTAAATAGGGTTCCTAATAAACGGAACAAGATCACTCCATATGAGCTTCGGTATAAAAAGAAACCAAAATTGAATTATCTTCGGGTTTGGGGTTGTCGGGCAGTTGTTAGACTTCCAAATCCCAAGAGAAAAATATTTGGGGAACGAGGTATTGGTTGCATCTTTATTGGATCTGCTGTGCATTCTAAGGCTTATATGTTCTATATTACAGAACCTAATGATTTTATTTCGATTCACACCATAATTGAATAAACATATGCTATCTTTGATGAAAATTGATTCTTGTCAGTACCAAGGCCAAGGGATTTAGTTCCTACTTCAAGTAAAACTATGGAGGAAGATGAAATGCCTCCTCCAGTCAAGTCACCTGAGTTTAAAGGAGCAAGAGAGGTAGGATTGAGAAGTCTTTTGGTCCTGATTTCCAAATTTATTTGGTTGAGGGATCAAGAGATGAGATAGGTTATAAATATTCGTATTGTTATCATATTGAAGAGGATGCTAAGACATTTAGTGAGGCTATGAAGTCTCGAGATGTTGCTTTCTGGAAAGAAGCGATAAATGATGAGATGGATTCTATCATGGGTAATAATATGTGGGTTCTTTCTGAAATCTCATGTGGTTGTAAACCATTAGGTTACAAGTGGATCTTCAAAAGTAAAATGAAATTCGATGGCTCTATTGACAAGTATAAAAGCTAGATTGGTTATCCAAGGCTTTAGGCAAAGGGAATGTATTGATTATTTTGATACATATGCCCGAGTTGCTCGGATTTCCACTATTACGTTGTTGATTGCATTAGCGGCCATTAACAACCTAGTGATCCATCAAATGAATGTCAAAACTATATTTTTGAATGGAGATTTAGAAGAGGAGGTTTACATGAAACAACCTGAAGGGTTTGTCATGCTTGGAAATAGGTTTGTAAACTTGTCAAATCATTGTATAGGCTCAAACAAGCTCCTAAAAAATGGCATCATAAGTTTGATTAGGTGGTTTTTTTTAATGGCTATGAGTTAAACCAATATGACAAATGTTTGTATAGCAAATTCAATAGTTCTGGAAATGGAGTTATCATTTGTATAGCAAAGACACGGGGGAGGTAGATGTGATTCTTGGTATTAAGATCAAATGAGAGAACAAAGGAATTTCTCTGACACAATCTCAGTACATTGAGAAAGTACTAAAGAAATTCAATTATGAGAATTGTACCCCGGTCAGTACTCCAATGGATTTGAATGTGAATCTTATGCCTAATATGAGTTATGCGGTATCACAACTAGGGTACTCACAAGTAATTGGTTGCTTGATGTATGTCATGAAAAGCACAAGGCCGGACATCATTTTTGAGGTTGGCAAATTGAGTAGGTACACAAGTAACTCAATACGCATCATTGGCAAGTAGTTAGGCATGAACTTAAATACCTAAAGAAAACAATGAATTATGGTTTGTGCTATGTTGGATTTACTTTGGTTTTGGAATGTTATTCAGATGCTAGTTGGATAACAAATACAGAAGATCATTCTTCTACAACTGGTTGGGTATTGTTGATTGGTGGAGGTGACATTTCATGGGCTTCTAAAAAGCAAACTTGCATACCTAACTCCACTATAGAGTTAGAATTTATAGCTCTTGCAGCAGCCGGTAAGGAGGTGGAATGGTTACAAAATCTGGTATATGAAATTCCGATGTGGCCTAAGCCGATTTCACCCATCTCTATTCATTGTGATAGTACAAAGAGTCTATCAAAAGCTTATAGTGAAGTGTACAATGGAAAGTTTAGACACTTGGGCATTAGGCATAGCGCAATACGTTAGTTAATAACTCATGGTGTGATTTCAGTTGATTTTGTAAGATCTCAACAAAATCTAGCAGATCACTTGACGAAGGGACTAGCTAGGGAATTGGTATACAAGTTGGTGATAGGGATGGGTTTAAATCCTATTTAAATCTCTGATTATGGGATACCTTATTTTGCTCAGATACGATGTTAGAGTAAAATTCAATGTGGAAGACCTATTGATTGAGATTGATACATATGATTTCATATCCCGAAGATAATATGTTTGAACCTGCATGTAAGTTAGGTTGAAGTTTATATTCTTAATGGATCTTTTGACAAAGTACATTTGCAGGAGTACGATTAAAGAGATTCACATATACAAAGTGTGAAGTGTAGTCACTTCAAGAAGTCCAGGCTTGGCTTTCTATGCACTCATGAAAGGATAGGGACTCATGGCTTATACAGTGCCATGTTTTAGTTTTTGAGTTGTATTTGAACATGTGTGTGGATTATCTTCAACTGTTCAAATGGGTCAAAAGGTTCAATCTTTATAAAAAACCCAATTCTCAAATATTTGGAATGTGTAGTTCACTAAGGTGAAAATTCAATCTTCAAGATATTTTCACTTACACACTTGTTTGGTTTGGTTGTTGGATTTTATGAATCAAGGATAATACTTAAATGGGGGAGGATTGTTGGTGTTTTAAGAAACACAAGCAATTTAAGTATGATTGGATTCGAGTAGTTGTGAGCTCAGGATGTAAAAACATGTTTGGTGGTGCGGAGTGCACACTTGTACAAACTTTATATGTACTTACTGTGCGGAAAAATGTACATTTCAGAGTTGATTATAATTTTGATAACTACGGTACACTGGATGTGGAAATTATAATCATTTACGTGAAAAGATGTGCTGTTTCAAAATTCATTTCTAACATCTAGGATGCATTGAATGTGGAAAATATAATCATTCATGTGGAAAGATGCATTGTCTTACAATTTTATCAGAGTCGTACAGTGTAAGTGTGGTGGCTTATAACCCACAGATTTCACAATGGGGAGCATCTCTTTGGGGCATCTTACAATCAAATCCGAATGGTGCAATGTAAGCGTGGTGGCCTATAACCCACAAATTCCATGATGGGTAGTATCTTTTCAGGACATCTCCTATGTAAACATGTGTATGCATAGGGGTGGGCGTCAATTCGGTTTAATCGGTTTTTGGTTTATTTGGTTTAGGTTATTTTGGTTTTGCCCCTAAAAAACCGAATCCGACCCGAATAACCCAAATTATCCGAACCGAATTTGGAATTCGGTTTCGGTTTGAAAGCGAATTCAACCTGAATAAACTGAATTGATTTTAATTTTTCAAAAATAATTACTGAAATCATATAAATTAACTTTAAATTAAATAAAAATATGTAATATAATTTCTACATCATCAAAATCAAGTTTTCAAAATAAAAATCAGACAAATACAATACAAATTCTACCATAACCATTTTAGCATTGGCAAAGTCTTGGAAAAGACCTTCTTTCCATAAGCTTATTGAAAGACGGGGTTTAATTAGAATAATAAAAGGTAAAAGGTCTTTGATTAGTTAAGTTATTAACATTTTCATGAGTGTTTATGTATGTAAAGTCAAGTAAAGATTGACCGTTGATTAGTTAAGTTCTAACCATTTAATTAGTGTTTATATATGGGAAGTCAAGTAAGGGTTGACCGTTAATTAGGTGTTTATGAGTGGAAAGTCAAGTAGGGGTTTACCGTTAATTAGTTAAGTTATAATCATTTTATCAGTGTTTATATATGGAAAGTCAAGTAAGGGTTGACCGTTAATTAGTTAACTTATAACCATTTCATTAGTGTTTATGTATGGAAAGTCAAGTAAGGGTTGACCGTTAATTAGTTAACTTATAACCATTTCATTAGTGTTTATGTATGGAAAGTCAAGTAAGGGTTGACTGTTAATTAGTTAATTTATAACCATTTCATTAGTGTACTATGTACGGAAAGTAAAGTAAAGGTTGGCCGTTAATAAGTTAAGTTATAACCATTTCAATAGTGTTTATGTATGGAAAGTCATGTAAGTGTTCACCGTTGATTTGTTTAGTTCTAATCATTTAATTAGTGTTTATGCCTGAAAAGTCAATTAAGGGTGTCCGTTAATTAGTTAAGTTATAACTTTTTTATTAGTGTTTATGTATGTAAAGTCAAGTAAGGTTTGAATGTTGATTAGTTAAGTTCTAACCATTTCATTAGTGTTTATGTATGGAAAGTCAAGTAAGGGTTTACCGTTGATTAGTTAGTTCTAACCATTTCATTTGTGTTTATGGAAAGTCAAGTAAGGGTTGACCGTTAATTCGTTAAGTTATAACCGTATCATTAGTGTTTATGTATGGAAAGTTAAGTAAGGGTTGACCGTTGATTAGTTATAACCTTTTCATTAGTGTATATGTATGGAAAGTCAAGTAAGGGTTCATTGTTAATTAGTTAAGTTATAACAATTTGATTAGTGTTTATGTATGGAAAGTCAAGTAAGGGTTGGCCGTTAATTAGTTAAGTCATAACCATTTCATTAGTGTTTATGTATGGAAAGTCAAGTAAGGGTTGATTGTTAATTAGTTAAGTTATAACAATTTCGTTCGTGTTTATGTATGGAAAGTCAAGTAAGGGCTGACCGTTAATTGGTTAAGTTATAACCATTTCATTAGTGTTTATGTATGGAAAGTCAAGTAAGGGTTGACCGTTAATTAGTTAAGTTATAACCATATCATTAGTGTTTATGTATGAAAAGTCAAGGGTTGATTGTTCATTAGTTAAGCTCAAACCTATGTTATTAGTATTTATTTATGTAAAGTCAATTAAGGGTCAATCATTTTTTATTTGTATTTGAGTATAGAATGTCAAGCCATAATCTATACATGTGTACATCTTAGAGCAACACCTCATCTTTGACACATGTCACCCTTGAAATTAGACACGTGTCAAATGAAATAAATTAAATATAGTGTTCGAGTCATATGTGATCGAAGTTGAATATCAATAAATAAACTCTATTTTTCACCGAATAAAATTTTATGTACTACTATTTTATATACTACTTATTTATATATTACTTAATTATGAATAAGTAGTATATAAAATTTTATTCGGTGAAAAATAAACTTTATTTATTGATATTCAGCTTCGATCATGTATTACTCAAACTCTACGTTTAATTTATTTCATTTGAAAATACAAACATAAAGTCATATTTAAAAGTAAAATTATAAAATCTTCTAAAATTCAATAAAAATGAAGTTGCATAAAAAATTTATATTTTAGTTTTGTTAAAAAATAAATTACATTATTAATATATATATATATATATTCAATTATTTTAAATCGTGCATCAGAAGGGTGCTATCTAGTTATTCATGCATTTACAAGTACCATGTCTGCAAAACTGGCATGTGACGTCAGTTACAATAACAACTGACGTCAGTAAGCCAGACATGTGTGGGATATTGTTATTTCATGTCTGCGATAGAGATGTGCAACGTCGGTCACAATCATAAGCGACATTGGTATGTTAGTCATTCGTGTCTACGAGACTGACGTACGACGTCGATCAAAAAAATAACCAACATCGGTAATTCAAACATGCGTGCGACGTCGATGATTTTCTTTGAGAGGGACATGCGATGTGGGTCACAATAATAAGTGATGCCGGTAAGCAAGAAATGTGTGCGGCATCGCTCGTTCATGTCTGCGAGAATAACTTGCGACATCGATCACAAAAATAACTGATGTCGGTAAGCCAGACATGCATGCAGCATCGGTCATTGTAGAATTTTTACCTCAATTTTTTTAAAATTGAGGTTTTTTAACTGGGGTAAAAAATGTTATTTACTTTGAAAAAAGAACCGAATTATACCTCAGTTATTTTCCCTAAGCTAAAAAATCGAGGTAAAAGGGGTGAAATAATAGGTCCAGTTTCTTGTAGTGTAAGAGTTGAACAATCCACACGAGAAGAAGCAAAAATGCTAATTTTTGAGAGAAAAAACTTCAATTTTTTGAGTTGCACCCAAGAAAGAGTGAGAGTGAGTGTTTTTGAAGAACTTGAATGAGCTAAATTATTCACATGGGGTGAGGGAATGTACTATGAATCTCTAATCTCAGCAAAGAAGATGATTTAGAGGGGAGGTACAAATGAGATAAGGATGGCATTTCTGAAATTACAAAATCTAGGGGACAAGAGTACTAATCATTTTATGCACAAGGGAGGTTTAGAATTACTATTTACATCAAGAAACCTAAGGGATAAGGGGTTTTCTGAATTTATGAGCCAAAATGCATTTTTAGTTTGAAATCTCATTTTTCGCAAATATGCATTTTTCGCCCAATTTACTGTTCGCACGAGGTTCTAACACATGTAGCCTCGTGCTGAGGGTTCCTGACATGAGGCTACCCTCATACTGAGAGCACTTGACACGAAGCTACCTTCGTTCTGAGGGTTGTGGCATGGGCCGTGTTGCTGGCACAGGCCGTGCTAGCGACCCTGGCACGAGGCTGCCGGCGAACATGCCTTTTGATCCTTAGTTTTCCCTTTTTTTGAAAAACTTTGTCACCCAACAAGCCCTATTTCCTTCCAATCAAAAATCACAAGACTTAAACTCAAATTTATCAATCAACATGAGTTTCATTTCAAGATTCTTTATCACACACAAAAACATGCAAAATCTATCTACTAAAAAAGTCTTGAAAAACAAAACAAAATAGGACATCGTATTACTGTTGTCGTCCTCGCGACTTATTTCTTTTTCATGCATTTACATTGAAAGAACCTACCGTTGGGTCTCCGGAGTCTCCATCAGCAACTCCACACATGATGACATCATTGTGGAATCATCGTGTGTGGAGAGGTCTTCACAAAGTCTCATCCTTACCTTTGAGCGCTTTGCTTGCCATAGAGAGTTAATCTCCGTACCTTGCCAATGTTGAGTCCTTAACCATTTCCTTGGGTTTAAGAGGTGGTTGGGGGAGTTTTACATCCTCGACACTCTCTACTAATCGCTGCATGTTAATGAGCATGGAAAAATATTTTGAAACAGACATATCATCACTTAAATTATGCATTGCATAGTACTCATCATCGATGTCATCACTATCAAAGAACTCATCTAGGTATTGGTTTTTATTCACCATGCAAGAATTGTCAAATTGATCATGTTCATCAAACAAGGAAATGCATTTCCACACAAAGATGATTTGGATGAATCATGCTTAGAATTGTAAATATCAAACCCCGCCTTATCAATGTCATCTTCTAGAGTTAGTGTTCCCAGGTGGAAATCGATCTTTGTCCTTGACGTTTTTAGAAATGGTCTCCCAAATGAGATTAGGGGTGCACTTTCATCGTGTGCTACGTGAAGGACATAGAAGTCCACTGCAAACACTAACTTGACAACCCGAACCATTACTACCTTCACTAACCCTCGAGGGCTAGCTTGGGAATGATCTGTGAGTTAGACAATCACCCTAGTGTCCCTAAGATCACCTATGTCTAGCCTTTCATAAAGACTATATGGAATCACATTAATAGATGCTCCTAAGTCAATCATGACATTGTCCACAAACTTCCCACCTAAGGAGATAGGTATCAAACACATCGCGAGGTCGGCGCATTTTGTAGGAAAATTCTTATGATTCAAGTAGCTCCCCTCATTTTCAAATACCCTACCTTCCTAATTGGTTTGTTCCTATTTTTAGTGCATGCAACTTTTAAGAATTTAGCACAAGGGGGAACATGCTCAATCAACTATATGATAGGAATGATTACCTCAAATATTCCAAAGATTCTCCTAATGTTTGCATCATTTGTCGCCACCTTCAGCTTTCCCTAAGTGCACTTGGAAATGGCGGTGGAAGGGTCACTCTCACCTCAACAATGATCTTACGCTCTTTGAAATTGGTCTTGTTAGCTTCCACAATTTGATCATCTTCTTGCAAGACCTTCTCGGACTCACGCACATTTTTTTCAACTCATTAGCTTCAATGTTCTCACATTTCTTGGATTGACCTTCGGTTGGGAAGAGATCTTTCCGGACTCTTTGGCCTTAAGTTAGCTCACCGGGTGGTGAGTAGCTCGACTTGGATCTCGAGCTTTTTTATGCTCGAAAAGGCCCTAGCCCCAAGATTATCAATCTCACGCCTTGTTCACTCCGCGAACACATCGTGCCTCTTTGCCAATTGGCCAATAGCATCCAAAATATTTTCGCAATCAGACTTGTAGAATAAGGTGTGGTTGTTAGAAGGCCCTTTTCCCCCCTAGATAGGGTTGAGGTGGAGCTTGTTTACCTCAATTGTACCCTTGAACTTGATTCTCTTTGCACCAACAGAAGTTGGGGTGATCGCAGTACCTAGGATTGAAGGTATTTGTATACGGGTCATGCCTTGCATCACCTTAGTTCCCCCTAGAACCATTTTTGTTGCTGCCCCCTACCGAATTGTAGCCTATTTCTTCCATTGAAATCCAATGTTTTCACCTCCTCAAAATCTTTGACCACCTATGGGCACATGTCGGTGGGATGGTCTAGACTACATAGGCCGCACACTTTGGCTTGTTGAATCCTCCACTTCATGAATTCCTTCATCATAAAGGAAAGTGCTTTCATTTTCTTTTCCAACTTGGGAGATAAGGACAACTAGCCAACAATCTTTTGAATCTCTCCCAGTACTCGTACAAGGAGTCATTTTCATTCTAAGATATGTTGTACAATTGCTTCTTCAACCCCGCAGACTTTGAAGTTGGGAAGTACTTTTCAAGGAAATATCTTTTCATGTCCATCCATGATGTGATGCAGCCCGGTGAAAGGTAATACAACCAGTCATTTGCAGTGTTTCGAAGTGAGAATGGAAATGCCCGCAGGTTGTAGTCATCCTTCGAGACTCCATGTGGTTTCATATTTGTGAACACAAGGTAAAATTCCAAAAGGTGCTTCTTTGGATCCTTCCCGGCCATCCCATGGAAAGTTAGGAGACATTGAATCATCCCACTATTCAACTTGTAGTTGACATTGGGTGGCAATGGGAGAAAAATAATGCAAAGGGGTTGATTCTCCAAACTTGGAGCCATCAACTCCCTCAAAGTGTTGTTGTCCTCCACCATGACTGCTTGTTCTTGTTCTACTTAAGTTGGCTCGTGTGGAACCCCCACTCAAGTTATCCTCCTCCTTCTTCTCCGACTACCTACGTACTCTGTTATATAGTGTGAAGTCCCTAAGTTCGTGGCTCAGGTGTGTACCATAAACTAGAATCCATATCAACTAAAAGAAATACTAGCAAAATGATTAGAAGTAAAAAAGATCACTATGAAAAAGGCTCAACAACAAAAACCAATAAAACAAAAATAAAAACAACCCTAACTACTCAACTAACGTACTATGCAAGTTAACAATTAAAATTTTAGACTAGCATCCCTGGAAGCGGTGCCAAAATTTAACCCGCCTCCACTTGGCATCGTTAACAATCGATGAGCAGCTAACCCGAGTGCAAGGCATTCAAAAGAGTCAAAGATAAAATTTACATTTTGTTCCCAAACTGACTACTAAGCTACCTATAGGGTAGATAGTGGCAAAACCGGGTTTGTCCATAGAGATGCTAGATGTCCAAAAGTCAACTACACACAGCCACGTACGGGTAGTCAATCCGTCTGTGTGTCAAGAATAGCTAAATTTTGCAAAACATGTTTTGGGGGATTTTCAACTAACAACTACAGGCATATGAGATCTCACGATATTAAACTATATAAACTAGCTCTTGGGGGTATTTTCATAACATGATTGATAAATGGCTCTTATCATTGATTCATTCACATATAAACATATAAACCTATCATATGCCTACGTCACATAGTGTGGAGATAGCCAGGTATTTCCCTACGTCTGTCACACGAGGTACTTACCACCAATACATGCTTATCCCACCATCTCTGTAATTAGGGATGCACTCTCATCTTAGAACTCTGTAGACCATCCCGGTCATCTAACTCTCAATGCTAATGCACCCTCGCTTAGATACAAAGCCCGCCTAGAAGGGAAATGCCTCACATAGGTCGCAACCATTAGATATGAAAGTAAGGGCATTACATCCCAAACTCTCCACTATGGATTGCAATCCATAGGCCTAGAGAGGCAAAGGAAATGACACCTTGTAATGATTCTAAAGTTAGCACAACTCTAGTCGCTACAGATAATCATGCTAATCTATTGGGGTAAGCGAGTTTTCCCTCGTTAAGATTTGCCTAATCGATCGCCCGACATGTGATTTCTCACACAACTAGCCAATTAGAATTATGGTTTAACAAATAGAAAGATATTCTCTTGAGGTAACAAGAATGTACTCATCTCCTCGGTGTTCTTGAACCTACTCTATAATCTAACACTCCCAAGATAGCCATGAAGCCTGGCATGATATTACACTACCATACATGTATGGATGCATTATAATAATGGCATAGCATGAATATCACAAGAGTGGAAAACATAAATCAAGCGCAAATATTCATAAGACATAAAGATAGGATAATCTATAAATCTCATGTAGCCAAAATCAATACATGATTACAAATACCATCCCAAGCAAATTAACTACTCTCTAAGCATTAAACCCAAATAGTTTGTTGGATTCAGTGCCTTTGGGCAAAGGGAAAATAAAGAGAAGAAAAGAAAAGATTCTAGAGAGAAGGAAGACCTCCTTCTCTCTCTACCCTACTTTTTAAGTCTAAAAATGAGCATAAACTTAAACCCTAGTAGACATTGGTCCATATATACAGTAGTGGTAGTAGTAGGGAATTGGGCCTTGAAATAATCCCAAAATAGACCTAAAAACCCTAGCAACCACAACAGACACAGCCAATGGAAAATGGCACGGTCCATGCTAGCTGGGTTGCCTTTGTGCTGGCGCAACCCATTCGGTCTGGCATGGGCTGTGTGCCTCATGTTGGCGCAGCTTGCCCGGTGTGGCACGAGCTGGTTGCCTCATGCTAACGCATGCCGGTCGGTCGGTTAGCCGGCTGATTCGACTAGTTGATGTCGTCTTCAATTCTTGGCTTCTTTGAACTTCAATTCTGCCTTTCTCGACTCAATTCCATCTACTAGCACACTTTAAGTCTGTAGCCTTCATATCTACTACAATTCTTGCAAAAGGGCTTCAAATATCTTGTACCACTCTTTCGAATGGCCTTCCACAAAATGATGCCAAAATATTCACAAGCAACCTACTAGTAGAATCAGAAATAAAGATCTAGGAGCCCGTTAATACAAACTGCTCATTAGCTTCAATCAAGTCTGCAAAAATTGGGATTTAGAAAAGAAAACCATTAATGATTATCTAAGCCCCTTTTCGTGTAAACCTAACTAAAACTAGCAATCAACCAAGTAAAATATAGTAACAATTACATCGAATGCATTGGTTAACGCATGTAATATGGTGCACACCAGTGTATCTCAAATCTAATAGTATTTGGAGATAATATAGCCTTGTTCACCTATAAACAAGTATTTGATTTATTCATTATGTTTTTTTTTTTCAAATTAAGACCCGGTGCATTATGGGCTTGGGGTTATGTAATGTATCCCCCAACCAAAAGCTTAAAAGCAAAATTACAAAAGAATTGGCCCAACGGAAGCTTGGACCTAGTATCAAAATATTGTGATAAACAAGACAAAGGATTACAATGATAGTAATATTTAGGGTGTGTTTCCATAGTTGCACTCCTCCACCCCCGTGTGAGAGTGAGTTGGCCAGACATCCTAAGATCACTAACATTGTGTAGCTTTCTAATTGTGCTAACCTATTCTCATATTCATTCTCCTGAAGTGCGGAAAATGTTTATCTTTTCTTATCAGAAAAGATCTAGCATGAGTTCCTAAACGTTTTGGCTTGCACCTGTTAGACTATGTAGTCTGCAGGCTGATTCCCTTCTTTGAAGATATGATGGAAAGTGAAAGCTCCATGGTGCATGAGTGCTGTGATTTTTGTGACTGTCTAAATCGTAGTCCATGGTGATTATTGGGTTGAATTCATGATCACAATTTCTTGGGCCAAGTCCGATTCCATAGTCACATGTTGAAACCCCCTATTGGATTGCCATCTGCATACCTGCAATAATTGCATTTAGCTCAGCATGTAAAACAGACAAGGAAGGTTCTTGATTTAAAACTAAGAGAGCATAAACAAGTTTTCCCTTGAAATCTCTAGCAATGTGATGCGTTGAGAACTCGACAAGAATTTGAACCACCGGATCCTTAGCATGTGACCTGTAAAACAAAGTCCCTAGAGAGTCTCCGGGGAAAAAACCCTCTGATGATAAAGTCAGTGATTAATCTCAGTAATTAGAAGTAATTTTTTATGATCTCAAATTAATGACATACCTTCATATTTAAACTAATTAAACCCTAACCGTTATTACATGTAACCATAATTCTTATTAAATACATATTAAATGGTCATCTTGGCCCATCAATGATTAAACCTTATTGGGCTAAAGATAATATTTAATGAGTTGGGCTGCGGCCCAATTATAACTTCATAAGAGTATCATCAAGAGCCCTAGAGAACTCGAGACATGATAACTATGTTCGAGTATTTGAATCAACTTAAATTTGAATACATTAACATCGTAGGAATGCCTTAGTTCTCTTAATACCATATCTTTGACTATATCAAGTTTTCCTCCCTCGCTCGAAAGGGTCTCTCAAAATCATGTACTTTCGAGCTGCGTATTTTCTTTAAGGGGGGAGTTTAATATCGAGCCCTCAGCATCGATGATCAGCTGGGTAAAAATTATGAGATTCATAAGCGAGGTTTAGAGAAAGCATATAGCACTAGTGCCAACATTCTTTACTCAAAGTTTTCACCAACAAGATGACCCAGACAAAAGAGTTTCAACACTTGATTCTCTTTGGCCAAAACTAAGGAATTTATTTTTATTGTCTTTGTAGTGTATGAATCTGAAGGAAGCAATAGAGGAGTCTCATTATCATTCGATTATGACCATCTCTCGAGTTGGTGAGGGTTAAGCGGGACTTAACCAACACCAACGAATATTTAGAATCCTAGTGCAATAATAGTCTCCCGACCATGCAGGGAAAGGAGATTTCAAGCTCGTGTTAGCAAGATAGTAAAGCAAAACAGGTATTCCAAGGAAGAAATCAACGTCCAAGAAGGGACTATTAAAGCCCATGGTACAATGTTTGGACATCTAGCAACTAACGATTCCTACTTCAAGGGTGGACTTCTCAATAAAGCTTCATCATCGAGTCCCTTATGGAGTCTTTAAGAGATTTTATCATTGAAGCATATCATGCTTTATATTGTAATATTTATATATTTATTGAAGTTTACTTGAGTAATTTTACTCGATCAAGTCTACGGAGTTTTAGACTCGACGTAGATTGAGACCATGTCGCTCTAGGCATACAAAGCTGAGCAAGTCGTTGGTAAAAATGTAGCACTAAGCATACATGTTATAACCATAAATCTCATAGTTGGATGTAATGTTGGGAGTGTGATACCTTAATAATGAATTTGGAGTCGATGAGGGTGTCCTTTAACTTTTGGCAGTGGTTTCCTTGGGTACACTTATTTTTATAAGCGTAGCCTATCAGCATACTCGAATCATCACAAAGAAAATTGCTTATCAGCATACTCGAACCACAACTCGAATCCTCACCTTTAGCTGGAAATATCATCTAAAGTGCCGCTTTAAAGCAACCCACTCGATCATCAACTAGAGTGCCGTTTTAGACCAAACCACTCGAACATCTGTCGTGGCTGGAAATATCATCTAGAGCGCTGCTTAAAGCAACCTGCTCGATCATCAACTAGAGTGCCGCTTTAGATCAAACCACTCGAACATCGCTTAAGAGCGGGATCGAAACTGTTGAACTTGGTGTTTTTTACGCAAGTCAATAATACTTGGACATGATAGCATTGTTAGGTTGAGAACCCCCCGAAGATCGTAAGAACAACAACAATATCAATAATCTAGTATCGAGGGGATGTCCTTCGATTTATAGTAGTGATTCTCCATGGGTGCCCTACCCCCCCCAGTCGAAGGACATCAGTCCACTTGTATTCTGGCTTCCGAAAGAGAGCCCTAATAATGTAGAGACTAACCAGAGTGAACTATCCAGTCACTTGGAAAAGTTCCATTCATCTATCAGCAAAATGTAGCACCTGGTTAACATTTCGACTGCAACAAAAACAATATTCTCCTCTTTTCCATGCATTTAGCAAAATCACACATCTCCACCTCATGCTATAATGCTTCCAAAATTCAAAAGAATAACGAATACCACACCATCAGAGAACAATACCGAAAACTATCTTGAATAATAGATAGAATTAAATAAAGCAGTTCTTCAAATAAATAATGCATGTTGTGCCAACCCTTCAGTTCGTAGTGGTTGCCACAATAGATATTAATTCCAAAAAATTCAAATATATCGTGAACTACGGGGATAATATTTACTCCCAATATAATCAAATTATATGTGTATATATATGTATATATTTGTGTTTGTGTGTGTGTTTCCCACAGTAACATATTTCAATTTTACTTGCTTTTCTCATCTTCCCTCACTTGCAATATTCAATAAGAAAAGGAGTATAATTACAGACATCGTATTTATATCCCAGGCTATTCATTTTATTAAGTACAACCTTCACATGTTTAAAAGTACAATATTTCAACCTTCTTTCAATAGGAATCGCGCAAGCAGGAAACCATTTTCTGTATGGTTTTGTTCAAATAGTAATGTGACTCATTCATATTAGTAATTGAAATGAGGAAGAGATATCATACTATTGAGATGGTGGACAGTTACAGCCCCCAAAATTATTTTAAAATTTTAAAAAGGACTTAAAATAATTTTAATAATAATAATAATAATAATTTAAAGTAAGTTTATGAAAAAAGTGTTTTTATAACCCTACCTAGTTGACATAAGTGCCAATAAAACCTTTCAGTATTTGAAAGTGCCAATATAACCCTATCTAGCTAGTGAAAATGCCAATATAACCCTCCCCGGCAATTTTAAGCCGGAATTTAATAAAATTACATGTTTGCCCTTCTGGAAAAAATTAAAATACAAACAAATAGGAAATAACGTTATTACCCTTAGACTCATTGTCGGATCGCCGCCGGAACAGGTAGGGTTATATCAGCACATTATGAAATCTTATTGGGTTATATCAGCACATTCCTAATGTCTGTAGGCTTATATCAGCACATTTCTAATGTTTGTAGGCTTATATCGGCAAATTCCTAAAACTTATAGGGTTATCTCAGCACATATTATAAATATTAAGTGTGTGGTACTCGGCTGGCCTTAACGGGCGACCACATCATCATATACACCATTATAACATCATAACAATATCATATACAACATAAAATTTGATATCATGATACCATCATTAATATTAAATACCATTATCATATATCATAGCCTCATTTCAAAACTCATCAACATTAAAAACCCTAGGTCTAAGAACACAGGAAAATAACAATCACACACAACACCAAAGGTCATCGAATCATCAATCCGGACTAAACACAACAAAATATCATTAAAACCCTATATTCTACAGTACGTGCTGATATGACCCTACATTTTTTACTAATGTGTTGATATAACCCTATAAATTTTAGGAATGTGCTGATTTAACCCTACAAGTTTTTATAATGTACTGATATAACCCTACCTAATGCGGCGGCGGTCTTGCTGCAGTCCGGCGAACTATGAGGGTAAAATTGTCCACATAATTTCAGAGTTAGCCCAAAGGGTATTTTGGTCAATTTACATAGAGTTAACGCTGGAAATGGGGTCTGAAGGTTATAATGATATTTTCATTAACTTGATAGGGTTATATGTGCACTAAAAATTATCATAGGGTTATATTGACACTTACTCAAGTAGATATAGAAACTTGACTAGAATCTGCCAACTCTGGACACATATAAGCAAAAATAAGAATTCCCACCTTTTCATCAAAACATGAAAAATGTGAGAATAGAATACCTGAACCTCATCTTCAATGAGGATTATAGGGTAACCAGCAAGTTGTCGTGCACACACGGCATGCTCCGTGCACACAGAGTTGAATCTACTCAACCAAAAATTAGAACACGAAGTAGCATCTCTGCATTAGTTGGTTCAACCAAAAAGAAAATCACGACGACATCATATCTCACGTACTAACAAACAAAACCCAAACACCTTTCTTGGTCAAATTAGTGAAACCCCCATGATCAGATGTCTGAATCCCATGATTACAATATTTCAAATATTTACATATGTATCTCTGGTTTATTTTCAAGCACATGCAGCCGAACTGAAACCAAGGAAGAAGGAAAATGATAGTCTTAAGTAAAAACAAATGGGAAAATATCACAGAAGTGAGTAGCATTGAAAAGAGCAGTTAAATTTGGTTTTACCACTTTTTCTATTACTTACTAATGTGTTCCAACATGTTTAGTTTAACCAAGTGTAAAATAACGTAAAACGTAAAAGACACACAACTTGGTTACGCAGTTCGGTGTAAACCACCTACATCTGCGGGACCTGGCCCAGTTCAGAATGAATCCACTAATTAGAAAGATACAGTACAGAGTACAGTTTACAAAATACTTATCTTTACTAACTATGACGTGTGGACTCTGCTAGCTCCCCTAGCTACCGATCTGCCTTGATCAGACTCCCTCTGACCTCGAACTCCGTCGACGCAAGATCTCCTCCTCCCGAGGAATTAAGGTGTACGATTCTGAACTTAGTGCAGCAGGACAGTGTTGGAACACAGTATATTGGCTCTTGCAAGTTTCGTAAGATCTTAAAATCTGGGTGCAGATTTTGCTCTGTAAAATCGTATGTTATGCAGCCGTGTTTGTCCCATATTTATATCCACAAATCAGATCTGAATATTCTTGATTATCTCCATAATATTCCTATTCCAAATCTGATTGTTGAAGCATATCAAAATCCCATAAATAAAGGGATTTACCTTATCTCAAACTCTCCCATATATTCGAATAAATCTTCTCCATATAAGTAGGGATCACACACCTGATATATAGTCAAATATACAATTATCATAAATTCCAAAATACTTCAATATATCGGCTTGAATTCCGTTAAAACCTTTGGCGTAAAACCTGCTCCAGTTCTGCTCCAGCACCATGTTCCAACATGGTCTGTATATCAGTTCACAAATACTTAACACAAAATTGCCAATTAAATAATTCCTTGACTTTACAATCTCCCCCTTTGGCATTTTTGTGGACCCATAATATTTTGGACTGCAATCACATAATCAACTACATTCAACGAGCAGAATAATGATCATAATACCAGAATTCAAATAATGAAAGCTGAATTCCAGAATTCCAGATATCCAGAATCCAAAATTACAACCAAATTGAAAACCAAATATCCAGAATCCAAAATTACTCTCCCTGGGACCACACAGAGGCCAAAGAAACTTCATCACAAAATCATAAAAAATTAAACTCTGTCTTGAAAACTCCCCCTGAAGTAATCAACCTTCAAGCCTTGATTTTTCTTCTTCCAACCGTGCTTGCTCTGCTTGTAAGGCTGCAATTTGGATTCCCAAAGCTCCTAGTCTGGCATTGACAACCAACAATCGAGCCTTCTTATCTGCCGCTGCTGAGAAGGAGGTTGAACTAGAAGCTTTCCACGGAAGGTCATGTACATGTCTGAGCCCGAAAGTCTTCTTGTTAGGCCGCAAAAAATCAGTATCAACTATCACGTCTGAGGCCTTCCCCTTCACTCTAGCATTCTTGGCTAAGGCAGAGATTAGTGCTGGGTAGATAACTGCATCATTCACTTTGGGAGCTGTGGCCTGTCTAACCAGATGTTGCTGAATTAAGAGCCCGAGATTGATTTCCTTCTATGTTCCAACACAGTAAAGCAATTTGGCCATTTCCCTAGTCAGTGGAGTTGTATTGCTTGAAGGCAACCAGCAGTGGACAGCTATTTGATACAATCCAAAGAATCTGGATGTCAAGCATGAAGCTTGTGAGTACCCCACAGCTAGCCATTTCACCTTATATCCTCCAGAAATTTCTGCCAAAATCTCATCATTGGTCAACTCCAAATCATCTGGAAACACTCCCCCTATGTTCGGTGTTTTCAATCCAAACAGCAGATTAATTCTAGTAGCAGACAAGTCTATAATCTTTCCCCGAACATATGCTCGACCAAACCAAGGAGAAGAGATGTCTAGATTTCGAGGCATGAGATTAGAATATACCTCTAAAACCACTTGCCTATTGTATTGCATCTGTATTGTTGCTGCCTTTGTCATCCCCATTGCCTTTAAGAAATTTGTGAACCCACTCTCCTGATAAGCCTTCAGGTCCAAAGGTCTTTCAGCAATAAATTTCTTTTCAGAGAAGAAATTTTCCATCTCTGCTCCCTTCTCATCAAAGTAAACTGCAGAAAAAGCCTGGGAGACAGATGGAGGAGGCAGAATCTTCCTCGGGTTGATATCCCGTCTCTTCTTACTCCTTTTTGCTTCCTCAGTATCCATGGCAGAGCTAGCCTTTCTTTTTCCCTTTGCCTTTTGAAAAAAAATCATCCAGGACCTCGTCACTGGAGTATGTCAGATCTGGGGCATCCTGTGTTGGAACACTGTCAGCTCGTTCAACTGGTTCTTCTTTTGAATCAACACCCTGAACTGGCAAATCTTTATCAGCTACTTCAATCTCCTGATTCCCTTCATCATCAGACTGATCAGGGGCTTCATCATTCAAATCTTCTTGAACCTCATCACCCTGTGTAACCCCCAGATCAGCATCAGATTCTACCTCCATATACACAGATTCTTCCTCCTGTGTTGGAACACTGTCATCATCATCAGACAGTTCAATAATCACGGGTTCTCTTAATTTCTCCATCCTTTTTGCACTCTCCTCATCAAAACATCCAACCTGTAGCTTGTCTCCATACCTTACCGTCTTCATCCCAACAACTTGTTCCTCATTAATTTCTCTTATCCACACATAGCTATGAGCAGTCATACGACAGAAAACATGAAATCTATCCTTCCCTTTTCCATTCAGCTGACCATACATTCCTCTCAGATACTTCACATTCTTATATTCAATATCCCAAACATCAGGAAAGTGTCCAGAAACAATCTCCTTAATTTTGACATGCAACACTTCTAAATCCTTTCTTATACTCTTGATTTTGCTTAGATCCACGGAATATCTATTTGCTTGTAATCATTCGAAAATATCATCCACACTTCTACTTTCAAAACCCAAGAATTTCAATGGTCGAGGGTCAGGACCAGTTACCTTAGGCTTTTTCTGTTTCTTGCCTCCAGACGCTTCTTCTTGGGCATCAGAATCTCCACTCTGTTTCTTGACAGAAGCCTCTTCCTCTTCCTTTTCCTCTTCAGCTTTATCAGGCTCTGCTCCAGCTATCTCCTCATTCTCCTCATGGTTAGCATTTACTTTGTTCTGATCTTGAGTTTGTGACTTACCCAATTCAACATATCTTCTCGGCTCATCAAACACTACCAATTCCGAATTCACTGAGCTCCGGTCTTCCTCCATAATTTCTAGCACTGAAGCTTCTTTTATCGGAGAATTTGGGCTTGACATTATTTGGTACAATGCCGAGATAGAGGAGAGTTTTGAGTATAAGATTTGTGGCAAGAGTTTTGGGGGAAAAAATTGGGCCGAGGGTAATAGAGTGCGAAAGGGATTTTAGAGTTTGAATCAACTTTCAACTCTTCATGAACTTACCTCTTTTCCTGCGAAGTGCCTTTTTAGATTTCCCAAAAATTGTAATGATATCCTTTCCTCTTCTTGTCCCATCAACGAGTTATTCCTGTTTTAACTTCCAACACTCCTTACTTAACTACTCCTCTTTTGGTAAGTCTTTACTTCCTTCCAAAATTTTTCTAATTTTTGACGTAAATAACAGAAACAAAAATTATTTACACGAAAAACTAATCAAAGGTAAAAATTACCTCAGATTTGACAAACACCTAAGTGTTGTCGAAGGCTCTCGAAAGTGGTAGCATCAAGTGGCTTTGTAAATATATCAGCAAACTGTTCGTGTGTTGGAACATAGACCACTTCCACTTCTTTTCTTTCCACCAAATCTCGAATAAAATGATGCCTTATGTCAATATGTTTGGTTCTTGAGTGTTGAACTGGATTCTTTGAAATATCAATGGCACTTGTATTGTCACATAAAATCTTCAAAGGTTCTTAATGAATTCCATAATCCTTCAACATTTGTTTCATCCATAGCAGTTGTGCACAACAGCTCCCTGCTGCAAGATACTCTGCTTCCGCAGTAGATAGAGAGATTGAATTCTGTTTCTTGCTATACCAAGACACCAAATTTGTTCCAATAAAGAAACATCCACCTGTAGTACTTTTTCGATCATCAGCATTACCAGCCCAATCAGAATCACTGTACCCAATCAACTCTGAATCTTGATTCTTAGAATACCAGACACCATATTCTGAAGTTCCACTTACATATCGAATAACCCTTTTCACTGCAGTAAGATGAGATTCCTTAGGATCAGCTTGAAACCTCGCACATATTCCAACACTGAAACATATATCTGGTCTGCTTGCGGTTAAATACAATAAGCTTCCAATCATGCCTCTATATAACTTCTGATCGACTGAAACTCATTTTTCATCTTTCACTAGTTTATCAGAAACTCCCATAGGAGTTCGAAATGCACGAGCACTACTGAGTCCGAATTTCTTAATCAAGTTCAAGGCATACTTACTTTGATTGATGAATAGACCATTCCGTCCTTGTTTGACTTGTAATCCCAGAAAGTAGGTCAATTCTCCAACCATGCTCATTTCAAATTCAGATTGCATTGTGGTGACAAACTCTTGTACCATAGATGGTGAAGTGGAGCCAAATACTATGTCATCAACATATATTTGAGCAATTAGAAACTTTGAGGACTTGTCAAGCACAAATAAAGTGCGATCTACTCCCCCTCAACGATAACCTTTCTGAAGTAGAAAGGTAGTAAGTTATTCATACCATGCTCGAGGTGCCTGCTTTAATCCGTATAAGGCCTTCTTGAGACGATATACATGATGCGGGTAATGGGGATCTTCAAAACCTTTAGGTTGTTCCACATAAACTTCCTCATTCACCACTCCATTTAAAAACGCACTTTTAACATCCATTTGATACAAAGTAAAGTTCAAAGAGCAGGCAATAGCTAGTAGAATACGAATAGATTCTAACCTGGCAACAGGTGCAAAGGTTTCATCAAAATCAACACCTTCCACTTGAGTATATCCTTGAGCAACAAGTCTGGCTTTGTTTCTGGTGACTAGGCCATCTGCATCGGATTTGTTCTTGAAGATCCATTTCGTACCAATGACATTAATGCCTTTGGGGCGGAGAGTAAGATACCAAACATCATTCCTGGTGAACTGGCCGAGTTCATCTTGCATTGTAGCAATCCAGTATTCATCAAGTAAGGCTTCTTTATAGTTCTTGGGCTCAGTCAGAGAAACAAAACAGTGTAGACTAGCCAGTCGTCGATAATCAACTCGAGGAACTGATTGAGTACTTCTCATGGTGGAGCCAGATTGATCGAGTGTTGGAACATGGTCGTCAGTAGGAGGTGACTGTGTTGGAACATGGTCGTGTGTTGGAACATGGCCATCTTCAGTAGAGTTAGGGTTCTGGTGATCATTTGGTTTAGTAGAATCTGTTGAAGACTTTGCTTTGTCTAAACATTGAGACTGTGTTGGAACATGAGTGTTGGCAGATTCTTCCTCTACAACTTCTGGAGGTTGTTCCTTTTCTGAATCATCCACAATAACATTTATGGATTCCATGAGAGTGTTGGTTCGATGATTAAAAACTCTGTAGGCACGGCTGTTGATGGAATACCCGAGAAATATCCCTGGATCACTTCGATTATCGAATTTTGCCAACTGTTCTCCATCTCTGAGAATATAGCATGTACTTCCGAACACATGAAAATACGAGACATTTGGTTTCCTGCCCTTCCAGATCTCATAGGCTTTCTTGTTAGTGAATGGTCGAAGATACACTCGGTTGATTGTATAGCACGCGGTATTGATCGCCTCTGCCCACCATTTCTTATGAACATCCTTTTCTGCCAACATAACTCGAGCCATCTCCTGTAGAGTTCTGTTCTTTCTTTCAACAATGCCATTCTGTTGAGGAGTGATAGGAGCCGAAAACTCATGTTGGATTCCTAGCTCATTGCAGAAGGAACTGAATTGTTCATTTTCAAACTCTCTGCCATGATCACTTCGAATTCGGATTATCTTTCCTACAGGACTTCCCTTTTCAGTTTGTAACTTTACTACAAGGCTTCGAAATACCTCAATCGTATCAGATTTTTCTTTCAAGAAGGCTACCCAAGTAAATATGGAGAAGTCATCAACACACACAAAAATATATTTCTTTCCTCCTATGCTAGGTGTATTAACTGGCCCTATTAAGTCCATATGTAGCAATTCCAGATTTCTAGAAGTAGTAATATACTGAACTGAAGAATGAGGAGAACGAGTTTGTTTACCTTGCTGACATGGTCCGCACACAATTTCATCCTTGCTGGTCAAGATTGGCATTCCTCGTACAGCTTTCATATTAGCAATTTTCACCAGTGTTTTATAGTTGATGTGTCCAAGCTTCCTGTGCCAGATAATTCCTTCATCCTGCTTTGAAAGCATGCATCGAACTTCTTGATCCAACAAGTAATAATTGTCTGAAGATCGTATTACAGAAAGAACCTTGTTTTCACCATGCTTCACTACACACTTGTCCTTCTGAAATTCCACTATCATGTTGTCGTCACACAGCTGGCTTATACTAAGCAAGTTTGCTTTTAGATCTTCAACAAATAGTACACTTGTGAGTACTGGAAACCCTTCAATCTTTAATTCGCCTTTGCCAATTACTCTGCTTCTTTTTCCATCACCAAAATTTACATATCCGCCATCATATGGAGTAATGTTTGTAAGGTATTTTGGAGTCCCAGTCATGTGGCGAGAACGACCACTGTCAAAGTACCAAGAATCACTAGAATAGGCTGATAAAGAAGTGTGTGCCACCAGACACTTACTAGACCTTTTAATAACCCATACCTTCCTAATTTTTGTATGAGTATCTACTGTGTTGGAACACAGTTGTCTTCCAGTCATTTGATCTCTGATCAGTTTTTTACACTGATGTTCAGCATGACCTTGGTATGTACAGTATCCGCAGATTAGAGGCTTTCTTTGATACGGCTTTCCATACTTCCGTTTTACTTCTCGAATCCTAACTTTGAGAGTAACTGGTTTTTCGAGGACTTCAGTCTTTATTTCTTCCCTGTATCCAATCCCGTGTCTATCACCAATGGTTCTTCCCATATCCAGAATGTCATCAAGCTTTGCTTTCCCGGAATTTAATTTAGAGATAGTTGGTTCAGACATCTCGGCTCTCTTGACTGCTGCTATCAATTTCTGACCCAGTTCTTCATTTTGGTTTTCAAGTTCTGTAACAGTGGATCGTAGTTCCTTTTCACTTTCAATTAGCTTTCCTTTTTCTTCATTCAACTCTTTGTTCTTTTCAGCTACTTGAACTCACATAGCATACATTTGTTCGTATGTGCTATAGATCTCTTCATCACTTACAGATAGATCATCTTCATCAGTACGAGCATCGTCCAGATTTTTGTTGGAACATACAGCCTTACCTTTATTCAGTGTGTTGGAACACTGACCTTCTGATGTATCATGTACCTTTGCTCCAAAAGCTACGTAATTACTCATAAGTTCTTCTTCATCCTTTTCATTATCTTCATCATCACTCCAAGAGGTGACATATTATCATCCTTGTTTCTTGCGGGTGTTAGCACATTCAGCCTGAATATGACCAAATCCTTCACATTCTCTGCATTGAATTCGTCCAGGCTGTTTTGGTTCGTTGTTCTGATTCCTCCCGAACTGCATATTTCCTTGTTCAAATCTCATTCCGCGATTATTGTTCGAATCTAGTGGCTTTTGTCTGTTTCCACCAAACCTCTCCTGAGATTTCTTGTTAACCACCTTCTTCAGCATCTTTGAGAAATTCTTTGTAATAAGTACCAGTTTTTCAAACTCATCATCGCTATCAGACCCATGACTTGCCTTGACCGGAGAAACTTTGAACGCTAAATCCTTGGAGATTCTTTTCGTAGATTGCTGGAATGTCATCTCATAAATTTGTAACGAACCCATCAGTTCATCTAGGCTCATGGTGGCTACGTCTCTTGCTTCCTCTATTGCTGCTACTTTCATTGCAAATCTTTCGGGAAGAGATCGCAATGTCTTTTTCACTAGCTTAGTTTCCTTGTAAACCTTTCCCAGTTGATAAGCCATGTTGGATATATCTCTGAGCTTTCCATTGAATGTAGCAATGGTTTCATCATTCTCCATTTTTAGTTCTTCAAACTTGGTAGCCAGCATCTGTAGTTTAGATTCCCGCACCCGACTGGTTCCTTCATGAACAGTTTGTAAAATATCCCATGCTTTCTTTGCCTGGTGACATGTAGATATAAGTTTGAACTGATTTTCATCAACAGCAGTGAAGATTGCATTCAGGGCCTTCGAATTTGCTAGTGATTCTTTAAGATCATCTGGAGTCCACTTAGCTTTGTCTTTGGGTTTTTGACTCGACTCCCCTTCCACAACCTTAGAACTTGTGTCAGCATCTTTTGTAGGATGATTCCATTCATTCTCAACATAAAACCACACCAGTTCATCCAGTGAATTGATAAAGACCCTCATACGTGCCTTCCAATAGTTGTAGTTGTTTCCTTCCAACAGTGGTGGTCGAGAGACTGAAGCTCCTTCTCTTGTCGTCATGGTAAAATCGGATCTCACTTTCCTTGAAACAACCAAGGGAACAATAAGTGACTCAGCTCTGATACCAATTGAAATTTGGTTTTACCACTTTTTCTAGTACTTACTAGTGTGTTCCAACATGCTTAGTTTAACCAAGTGTAAAATAACGTAAAACGTAAAAGATACACAACTTGGTTACGCAGTTCGGTGTAAACCACCTACATCTGCGGGGCCTGGCCCAATTTAGAATGAATCCACTAATTAGAAAGATACAGTACAGAGTACAGTTTACAAAATACTTATCTTTACTAACTATGACGTGTGGACTCTGCTAGCTCCCCTAGCTACCGATCTGCCTTGATCAGACTCCCTCTGACCTCGAACTCCGTCGACGCAAGATCTCCTCCTCCCGAGGAATTAAGGTGTACGATTCTGAACTTAGTGCAGCAGGACAGTGTTGGAACACAGTATATTGGCTCTTGCAAGTTTCGTAAGATCTTAATATCTGGGTGCAGATTTTGCTCTGTAAAATCGTATGTTATGCAGCCGTGTTTGTCCCATATTTATATCCACGAATCAGATCTGAATATTCTTGATTATCTCCATAATATACCTATTCCAAATCTGATTGTTGAAGCATATTCAAATCCCATAAATAAAGGGATTTACCTTATCTCAAACTCTCTCATATATTCGAATAAATCTTCTCCATATAAGTAGGGATCACACGCCTGATATATAGCCAAATATATAATTACCATAAATTCCAAAATACTTCAATATATCGGCTTGAATTCCGTTAAAACCTTTGGCGTAAAACCTGCTCCAGTTCTGCTCCAGCACCATGTTCCAACATGGTCTGTATATCAGTTCACAAATACTTAACACAAAATTGCCAATTAAATAATTCCTTGACTTTGCAAGCAGAATGAATACTAGGAACTTTGCACAAGTAATGTCATCCTCCATACTAGAATAAACTAAATCACAGATCACGGAAGTTAGCATTCATACCTTCACGTACTTAGTCATCCTCATCCCAAGGAATCAAAACATAATTAAAAACCAAGGGAGACTGCCCAAAAGAGATGTAAAGGAAGGATCATACATAATAATGTAATTTCAGTAGAAATAATAATGTAGGAAAACCTATAAGTTAACTTCCCTTCTTGCAAGACCCATGTCTACAAGCCATGATTATCACAATGGAAGTGATTTGGGTTTAAGATGTCTCATTTCACATATAAGAAACTAGCCTTGTTACGTACGATATGTGCCCACCAGGATTACGATGAACACCTGAACACTCAATGCAGACAAGAACTCCCAGGTTTAACGATGCCCAATCTGGTTTAACACCACCACAATCGGCAAAACCATTCTTCCCGCATACTTTACGCAGAACATCAATCGGCTTCTTGCTTTTTACATATGATCGTGGTTGATGAGAATTTCTAAATGGCCGCTCGAGATGAATGGGGGAAAGCCTTTTGGATGTATAGTCTTCAATTGTTATGTAATCCGTAGAAAATAAGGGTAATGATTGTGTCTGTATTAATGAATTCAGGATACATTATATAGTGGTACAGGATACCTATATTAGCTAGGAAAAGGTAATAGAATACAATTACAGTTACAAGAAATATTGCAAGAATATTCTAATTCCTTAACACCCCCTCCTCAAGTCGGAGCATGGGGATCAGAAATGCCCAACTTGCCAAGTAAAGAATGAAACTGATTACGTCCGAGAGCCTTAGTGAACAAGTCTGCAGGTTGGTCCGCCATACGAATATGGTGAGTAACAATAGCACCCGATTGAACAAGATCCCGGACAAAATGACAATCGACTTCAATGTGTTTGGTACGTTCATGAAAAACTGGATTGGCCGCAATATGAAGAGCAGATTGACTGTTACAAAACAACCACATAGGAGAGGATTGCGAAACCCCCAAATCTTTCAGTAAAGACCGAAACCATAACAACTCACAGCAGGTAACAGTCATGGCACAATACTCCGCCTCAGCTGAAGAACGAGAAACAGTAGGTTGCTTCTTAGTCTTCCAAGAAACTGGAGAATCACCAATCATCACAAAATAACCAGAAAGAGAACGCCGAGTAATTGGACATGCAGCCCAATCAGAATCACAATAAGCAGTCAATTGTAACATACTACGAGAAGAGAGAAATAAACCTTGACCAGGATGACTCTTCAGGTAGTGCAACACACGAACATCAGCTTGCCAGTGAGGAACACAAGGGGACTTCATGAATTGCGCAAGAGTGTGGACTGAATAACTCAGTTCAGGACGAGTAATAGTCAGGTAAATCAGGCGCCCAACCAGGCGTCGATACTGCTCCAGGTCATGGTAGGCTGGACCTTCAACACGTGCCAAATCATGTTGTTGCTCCATCGGAAAGTCAGTCGGCTTAGAGGAAGATAAACCGGTATCCAATAAAATGTCCAAAGCATATTTCCTTTGGGAAAGGAACATCCCCTCCGGTCTTCTAGCAATCTCTATGCCCAAAAAATACTTAAGCATACCAAGATCCTTCATATGGAAACAAGAACCTAAGTATTTCTTGAACTTAGAGATGAGCGAAGAAGAACTACCAGCAATAACCAAATCATCCACGTAAATCAGAACATGTAAAGAAGCTGATCCACGAGAAACAACAAAGAAAGAGTAATCGGCCTTACTCTGAATAAATCCAAATGCTCGTAAAGCCTGAGCCAGTTTAGCAAACCAATTTCTAGGAGCCTGTCGAAGACCATAAAGAGATTTCTGAAGGGGACAGAGCTGACCAGGCGGTACAGCGTAGCCAGGTGGAGGACGCATGAACACTTCCTCATGCAAATCACCATGCAGGAAGGCATTATGAACATCCATCTGATGCAGTTCCCAACCACGAATAACTGCAATGGACAGAAACAAGTGAACAGAACTCATCTTCGCAACCGGAGCAAAAGTCTCAGTGTAATAAATTCCTTCAACCTGACGATTCCCAAGAACCACTAGGCGCACCTTATGACGTTCAATAGTACCATCTGACCGAAACTTTGTCTGATAAACCCATTTGCATCCAATAGCCTTCTTGTGTGCAGGCAAAGGAGACAAAGTCCATGTCTGATTTCGCTCCAGTGCAGTAAGTTCCTCAACCATAGCATCTCGCCAATGAGAATGACGGGAAGTCTCTGAGTAAGTAGTGGGATCTGCACTAGAAGTTACAGCACCCAAAAATCTAGAATGCATACTAGAAAATTTATCACAATTTACATAATCAGCAATAGGGTAGAGAACACCTGAGGAAAGTGGTGAAGCATGAGGGAACGTAGACGAAGGGGGGGTCTTCAGTGGTAAGAGCACAAGCAAAATCATCACAATCATAATCTGCCAAATACGACGGTGGATGACGAGATCGAACACTCCGTCTGGTAGAAGGTGGATCAACGGCAACTGGCGGAGAAGTACCGGTGACGGACGATGTAGGTAAATCGACGGAGGCCGGCAAAGAGGAACTGGCGTCGGGCGGCGGAGCACTACCGATGGATGCCGGCATCGTGACGTCGGAGATGACCACCGGGAGTTGGTCGGTGACTGTCGTTGGTGAATCGATGGAGTTGACCGGCACTGATCGATGGGGTTGACCGGCATTGACCGGCCAGGGTAGACCGGCATTGACCCGCTGGCATTGACAGACGTTAACCCACCGGGGTTGACCGACGTTGATCCAACATCGTTGACTGGCCGGCGTCGACCGACGGTGAGTGGTCAGTGGTGATCGGTAGAACAACAGCCGGCGTCGGAAAGCCGACGTTAACCGGCAGTGGTTGATCAGCTGCAGAAGGTGGATCAAAAAATATGTGCGGCTCAGGTGAGAAGGGGGAGGAATCTGACGGTGTTGTGGTGGCGCTGCCAGGTTCATCAGATGAAGCAGAGTACGGGAACTGGTCTTCAAAGAAATCAGCATCCCGGGTATTAAAGATCACTCGAGATTCCAAGTCGAGAAGACGATAACCTTTCTTTCCGGCAGGATAACCAAGCAACAAACACCGCCGACTTCTTGGTGCAAACTTGTCACGGTATCTGGGAACACGAGCAGCAAAACACAAGAAACCAAAAACCCGTAGAGAAGAGTAATTGGGCATCTGGCCATAGAGTAACTCAAAGGGAGTAGACCGTTGAGAAGCTGAGTCGGGGTACGGTTGATCAGGTAGGCAGCAGTAAGAACACATTCTCCCCAAAATTCAATAGGAAGATTGGCTTGAAACCGTAAAGCACACACCACATTGAGTAAATGACGATGCTTTCTTTTAACTCGACCATTCTGTTGTGGAGTTTCAACCATAGATGTCTCAAAAATTATCCCAGATGCAGTAAAGCGAGACCGGAGAGGCAAAAATTCAGTGCCGTTATCAGCCCAAACTTGTTGAATTGTTCTTCCCCACTGGTTCTTGACTAAGGCACTAAATTCTAAAAATCTAGAAGCTACTTCAGATTTAGCTACTAACAAATAAACCCAAACAGCTCGGGAATAATCATCTACGATAGTCAAAAAATAAAATGCACCACTAGAGGATGGAGTTCGATAAGGTCTCCAAACATCACAATGTACTGATTGAAATAATGCAGTTGCATTTGTAGAACTCAGTGGAAAACTATGTCTAGTCTGTTTTGCTCTATAACATACAGAGCAAGGTATGGTAGTATTATTGGTGCTAAAATCAAGAGTAGGAATAGAAGACAACACCGTAGATGATGGATGACCAAAACACTGATGCCATAAATCAGATGAAGAAACCGAAGCAACTGTCGGAATAGATTGTAGGATATGAGGACGAATGCGAGTATCCAACAGACAAAGCCAATAAACCCCCCCCCTTTCTGTTCACCCACGCCAATCACAATCCCCGTACTGATTTTCTGTAAAATGCAAAAATTTGTAGTAAACAAAGCTATACATTTTAAGGCAGATAACAATCTAGAGCATGATAATAAATTGCATCGCAAAGTAGGTATGTAGAGCACATGAGTAAGGGTGGCATCACCAAAACAAATAGACCCATATTGTGTAGCAAATGACACAGAACCATCAGGCAGTATGACATTCACAGTAGTGGTAGCAGTAGTAATATCAATAAGAGAACCTTTGTCACCAGTCATGTGATATGAGGCTCCCGAATCAAGAATCTAAGGTAAAGTAGACTTACCGGACCCATGGTCAGATAACGAATCAAACTGATTAAATAAATGTATGGTCGTACTTCATTGGTCATCAGACAGAGCAGAACTAAAATCACATCGCGTAGGTAAGCCAGAGCAGGCGGCCACTTCAAATCCTTGAGGCGATGTCACTTTGCCGGCGAAAAGAGCCATAACACAAATGGTAAGTGCAATTAAAGTAATAGAAGACACAAAATAGGTTGAACCAAAGCCAAAAGAAGCAATTTGGCGCGCGCCTCCTGTGTGGCGCGTGCAAATCACGCGCCGGAAGAGATGACTGCGCATCTGGTATACCCGCGCGTGGATTCATGCGCTTCTGGAAGGTCGCGCGCGTGAGATTCACGCGCGTCTCACGACTGAGCTCACGGAGCGGACGATTCGGATGGTGCCGATGAAGCCCAACTGAGCTCGCCGGTCTGATTCGGGTGGAGCTCGTCGCTCGGATGGCGCCGTCTGTGGGGAGCTTCGGATGGCGCCGTCTGTGGGGGCGGAGCTTCTCCGGTCGGAGCAGGAGCAGACGGAGTTGGTTCTTTTTGGGAGTGGATTCAGGCGAGCGGACGGAGCCGGGAGCAGGTTCAGGCCGACGGACGGAGTCGGGAGCGGAAGACGAACGGCGGAACTGGTGGCAGAAGACGAACGGCAGAACTGGTGGCGGCGTGGCGAAAACAGTGTTGTGTTTTTTTTTGGTAAAAGAAAGGTAGTCCGGATCGGCTGCGCGTGGAAGTCAGGCACGGACGACGGCGGAAAATTTAGGGTTTCAGGAGTTTAGGCTCTGATATCATGTAGAAAATAAGGGTAATGATTGTGTCTGTATTAATGAATTCAGGATACATTATATAGTGGTACATGATACCTATACTAGCTAGGAAAAGGTAATAGAATACAATTACAGTTACAAGTAATATTCCAAAAATATTCTAATTCCTTAACATAATCAAAATCAGAACTATCAAAAGAGCCACTCTCACTGGCCCTCTAGGATGAGGCTTCGAGAATGGAACAGGCCCTCGAGGGGCTTTTTCGCCATCGTATGCATCACTTTTACTAAACTTGTAGAAAGTCCCAGAAATTCGCCTCTCCTCCAATAGTTTTTTGAGCTTGCCATTATCACACCTAGGTCCTCCTCGCCCGCCGCCGTTGAGCGCCATAGCCACGGCTACAGGGTGCTCGACGTATTCCATCGAGGTACGTGACCCCTTCCGAATTTCAGGCAGAACTCAAAAAGCCTTTGCCACTATAGAAGACCCAACTTCTTCTGCAGCCTTCGTCAATTGCCAATGCATCGAAGCTCGAGACCATCCCACGTTCAACCCTTTTCATTCAAGAAACTGCACTTGGGGCTAAGAGCACATGCAATGGTAGAAATCGCTACCGGTTTCTTACCAATTAAATATATTATTTTTCTCATTCTCTCTCTTCTATCTCACTTTAAAAAACCACTTAAGAAACCACACATTTTCTTCTCCACAATGGTAAGAAACCACTTTTTACTATTTATGTACCCCACTTGATTTTCTCTATCCTACTCATTAATTTTATTATTAAAATTTAATTTAAATAAATTTGTCTACCCAAAATGAAATGAATGTAAAATTTAATAATTTTTAAAATTGAATTTCATTTTTTTCAATATTTATTCCAGATTTTTTCAATAATTTTCTTCAATAATTTTCCCTAAAATTATTCCAAATTTTTATTCCAAATCATTCCAAATTTTAATCAAAAATCATTCAATATTTTTAATTTAAAAACATTTTAAAATTAAATTTTAAAAATAAAAAAAATCAGCTTTTTTTTTTAAAAAAATAGAAACAAAGATAGGGACACGTGGCCCAACCAGAGGGTGCCACGTGTCCCTCTATTTACAAAAAAAATGTGTGCTGAATTTGAGTGGGACACGTGGCCCAATGTGTGGGTGACACGTGTCCCACTTAGGAGAAATAAAATGGGCCACACATGGCGGCCCCCTTCTCTGCCAGATGCTCTGCATCTCCTGACGGAACGGTTTTTTAACCGGTTCCCTAGTTGAAAACTAGGGGCCGATTTTTTAATAAGAAATCGACCTAAAAACCCCTACTGTGGATGCTTTCGGTTTTTAGAGCGATTTTTTAATTTTTAAGAAAGCCACTGCCCATGCTCTAACGTAAGCATCGACGTCTAAATTATCGAACTTGAAGATGCTTCTGAGGCTCCTCTCTGGGCATCAAAATTGTGAAGATGCATTCCGATACCATGTTCCAAACCATTTCACCTTGATTGTTGACTCCTGATGTTTCCTGTTGCAAAAACATATTCCCAAAAATATGTTCCTCTTGATAAAAAAAATAACGATAGCTCGAGGGATGGTGCCCCTTTTTGGCGGTGGTTGACGCTGAGGTATTACTGAACGATGGCTGGAATCGAGGGGCGACGTCGAGTGGTCGAGGGGTAGGCCCTACACGGACCTGTTCTTCTAGGGACGATGGGTAAGCTTTCGAGGGGCATGCTTTCGAGGGACAGGCTCTGGCGCCATCCAAAATGCATTCCCTTTGCAAGGTTTGATGTTATCCAATGTGTGAATGGTTGCCAACCCACAATCCACCAGTTCACATCTGCCTTATGCATACAGAAACCTGGTTATATGTTTCATACAGTGATACAGGCTCCGAGGAGGGATGAAGCTTCGAGCAGTAGCGGCGGGTAGGAGCTTCGTCAGACAGCTTTGAGGGATGACGCTTTGAGTAATAACGGTGGGCAGGAGCTCTGTCATAAGAGCATTTCGAGGCTAAACCTACGAACGAAGGCCGTCGCGTGCTCTCGAGGGATGGAGGGATGAAGGGCCACGACATCGAGCTCTTAGAGAAGATTATTTATCACCTTGCTTCGAGTTTTCTTTGACCTGCATACATTCTTCGACCTGCTTCACGCCTTGCATTGAGTTTGTTCCGGCGAGATCTCGAGGGACAAGAGTTGGTTTCAACGGAGACTTTGGGTTTGTTCCTCCATTTCACTCTAATCGCGGCATTGCGCAGAATCATGTCGGTGAAGCTATCGAAGCTAGAGGCTTCAAGTACATGGTTTGTTGACGAGATGATAATTCTGGTTTCACCTCATCAATGGACTCGAGACTTAGAACTCGAAGGTCCGTGACCATGGCTGACGTAGACTCCAGGGACAAGACAAGCTCGAGGTGAGACGCCGAGAGTACTGGTGCCTGGCTCGAACTGGCGCCAAGGGGGGCTCTTGATAACTCTGACTTGGCTTTGCCGACAGAGACGAGAGTTGGAATAAACTTCCTCGAGAGGTGAGGGACGAAACCCTTCTCGAGGGCAAGACCCTTCTCGAGGATTCCAATGGTATATGAGCTCCCAGATTCTGACTAACCACAGCTCACTGAATTTCTTACCATCTTATCATTGTGTTCGTGCATACTTGGACAATCTTCAATGGTGTTGGGGCTGAATAAGTCATACGTTCTTTTCAATGTTGCAGGTTTCATTGGTCACACGTATGGTTCGATAGGCGCACGATGCTTCGAGGGTTGACAATGGTCGACGATGGATGAACTTGAGGGATTACTAGATTAGGGCTGGACTTGCGGGACGACAATGGTGGAAGGCCGCAGCGACGAGCCCACAATCACCCAAGGCGTTTTGGCGGTGGTGATGCAATCTGACAATATTGGTCATATGCTCTCGATGGATGACAACGAGCTCAATGGACAAGCTCTCGACTGAGAGTGCTTGACTTTTACATGCATCAAATTTAAAAAATGGCCGCCGGTGTGTTTGTTGGTAAATCTAGACATGAGGATGGAGGACGCATATGTGGAATGCGTCCTCAAAATGGCCATTTTTTTTTCGTAATATTTTGAGGATGCATTTTCGAAATGCATCCTCATTTTTTGCCATTTTTTTGTTTCTGAATATTTAGATGACGCATTCCAGAAATGCGTCCTCATTTTTTGCCAATATTTTTTTATCTGAATATTTAGAGGACGCATTCCATAAATGCGTCCTCAGTTTTGTATTATTTTTTTCCTGAATATTTAGAGGATGCATTCCAGAAATGCGTCCTCAAATTTGCAAATTAAATTTTCGGTGAAAATGGTGAGGATTTAACTAATTTTGGTGAAAATTTAATTTGCAAATTTAATCATGTGTTTTGTTTTGGTAAATTTTTGGTAAATTTGGCAAGTTAAGCTTTTGGCAAAAAGTTTTTATTCGGAAAAATGTTTATTCCCAAAAACTGATTCCAGGAAAATTTTTTTATTCCAGGTATTTAATCTCAGTTTGGTCCTTTTTTTAAAATCGTGTCCTGAATTCAACAAAAGCGTATTTTTCTAAATGAGTCGTGAATTTAAGTAATAAATTATATTTGAATGCTGCAATGTATAACTTATTATTTTCATACACTTGTTTTCGGTGAAGATTGCGCATAAGTAGACTTGTGTTTGTTTGATGATATTTTTAAAATTAGTGTAACGATAAATTAGGATAGTGTGATTTGCAATTTTTTAAACTAATCTTGAATATAGGTGTAGGAATGAATTATTGCATAGATAGAATGAATACAAATTAGCATAAATGTACAATAGCCGAACAATACGTGTGAAATGTAATGCAAATGAGTGTTGAATTGCATGTAATGTCCTAATGACGACCTCTGCAAAGTTTTCCACCCGTTCCACACGGGGGAGAACATATGGTCTTGGATGTCCGTCGTGGAACAGTCATCTCGGTAGGTACATGTACTTCCTCACGTGGAGCTCCCTCTGGTATTTCCTCCTCCATTTCATCTCCTGCCTCCTCATTCGAATCATAATGGACATGTGGAACACTACCTGTATCTAATGGAGCGGTAGGCGACATGTATGCATAACTAACTCTGGGAGTGACATATGCAGTGTAATCTGATGTAGTCATGTCGTACTGTGAGGGTCCATCATGTGATGGTCCGCCAATCGCTGGACTCGCATGTGATGGTCCAGCTCGTGTGAACCAATGTGTTCTGTATGGCCCCTAGCACGCGGCCTCCGGCCTCCCTGTCGACCAGGTGGAGCCTGACGGTGGCTTCTGATGTCAGTATATCTCACACCAGGGAAGGCTCCTCACAGTGCACAAATGGCTGATAATACTGCAGTCTAGAGGGCTGATGCGCATATTGTAAACTACGTGTGACAACACCATGCATTCCCCTGATAACGTCCGCGAAACGTGAGGGACATTCATCCAAATACATAACTTTTAATTCCTTTTCATTCGACATTCCTTTTCATTGTATCCTCAAATATGTGCTCCACCCAGCCACAATAATAAAACTATTACTACAAACTTAATACATTAATCAGTAAACAATTCACATAATTACTTCACATAGTCATGCATCAGCATTAAACGCTATCATAGCATCAGACCAAACATAATCATTCAAACTACACACAATCATACAACACATTCATATTAACAAAATTATTTTGGGTTCTCCACAAATTATAATGCAACACGAAATTCAACAAGAAATTTTCTAGGACAACTCACACATAATCGTTGAACACATTCGTAAAATCATGTAAGGTTCAATTAGCTTCACGAAAATGAAAAATTGACTGGGCATGTGTCTGAGACATGCGGACAAGGTGACCAAAGTGGCGGTCAACGGCGGTCAACGACAGTCAACAACGGTCAACGGTGGTCCACGATGGAAAAATCTAAGCTCTTCAACGATGGACGTGTTCGGCAACAACCAAAAAACCAATATAAATATCAGCAAAAATAAACATACAACATAACAAAATTAAAAATTGGAGACCTATGAAAAACATCCAACCTTGAGGTGGCGCAGGTGACAAAATTGTCGGAAGTAGGCGGAGATGGACGCTGAAATGCGCAGAGGTCAGGAAAGAGGTGGAGATTGGCGCAGAATGCCGGAGAACCAGCGGCGCAAAGGCAGAGGAGTGGAATGGCGGTGAAGGATCGAAAAGGAAAGGAAGAAGAATATGAAGATCCAAATGGGTTTTGGACGCTTTTAACACAGATTGGAGGACGCATTCATTGAATGCATCCTCGCCACGTGGCAACGTGGGCTTCACCAATGCAGAACTTCATAAAGCAAAATAAAAAAAAATAGGAGAGGACGCATTAGGCAATAGCATCCTCATGAAAAGTCAACGAAAAAAAATCTGCATGCTGGAGAACGCATTCGCAGAATGCGTTCTCCAGAATGCATATTTTTTGTGTTAGCCAAAACTAGAAATTTTCCCTCGACTGAGGCTTCAAAAATGTGATGATGATCTCTCGAGGACAAGCTAGCGAAGGATGAGTATCCGAGGGATGAGTGGTCGATGAAAGCTTCGAACCTTTCAGTGAGCCTAAAGGGATTCAACGGCAAGTCGAAGGATGTTGCTCGAGAGTCTTCATATAGAATATCGCGGCGGAACGATGACGGAACACTCACGGCGGAAATATGAAGAGATTTTTTAGTCTCATTATTCTCATGGAAAATATGTCGTAGTGGTGGTTTGGATTGAAAATAATCATAAGTTTTAGTCTTATTTTTAAAGTCCACTAAAAACCTTGATCAACTGGGTCATTGCTCTATTGTTTGTTTGTTGTTGTGCAAGTTTTTTTTACTATTTGGGTGCTATTGTTGGTCACAGCTCTTTCAAGAAGAAAACACCTAATGCCATTAAGGAGATTAGGAAATTTTCCAAGAAATCCATGAGAACTACAGATGTAAGGGTGGATGTGATCGAAATTCAACAAGCCCATCTGGAGCAGGAACAAACTTCTCAACAACAAGCCTTTGAGGGAAGGCTTCAACGAAGACGACGATCTATTTGAGGGGAGCCTTTGTAGACAAGCCCTCGATGATGACGACGAGGAGCAAACTTCTCAACTAAGAGCTCTCGAAAATTTGAACGCTCGAGAATACAATATTAGAGGGAATGCATGGTATTTCTAGTGGGGAGCCATTGTAAATTTTGCCAATGTGAAACCGAATGAGTTGTTGATTTGTTGGTGCATGTTTGGAAAAATTTGGATGCAGGTGGGCATGTTGTGAAATTTGGACATCACGGTGGAGGACGCATTGCGTTCTCAAGCAATTTTTTTTTAAAGAATGCATCCTCAATTGTCTTCTGTCGAGTATACCACGCCTTCTTATAGGAAAGGGTGACATTGAACTCCGTCTTCACTTGAGCTTGTACATCTTTCACTGTGTATGAAGGGTCAATGTGGTGGCAAATTGAACGTGCAATCATTACCGATGTCAGGTTAATGTTACCCGTCGATCGACCATCACCAACACAGGCATGCCTACTTGCCCATTTCATGATCTCCCACATGCCATACGAAACCTTTTTGCTAGCTCTGGCAACCCAATGGCAATTACTAGTTCCTTCAACAACGTCCTTGCATTTCGCATACCATGTGACCTGCTCTCCACGACTCTGTGTTCCCTGTTCATCATGGAACTCCACCTACGAATAGCTTCTACCAATTCCAGCTTCGTCTAGAATCGCATACCCAAGGCCACTTCACCGGTCTCTTGAACATAACTACAAACTCCAGCACCACAATTAGTTAGGTCATAGCCATCCTCATCAGGGCCTCCATAATCCCTAAAGTAGGCCTCTGTATCAGGATTCGCCAGAATATAGAACGACGTGGATACATTGTTCGTGCACGCCACTTGTTCATCATCGTCCCCGAGATTCAAATCAGTTGATAAGGAATGATCATCTTCACTTTCTTCATCAAGTTCAGCTTCCTCACCATCGTCTTCGCTACTAACATGACGAACAACATGGTCGCCAATTTCACCCACATAATCATCATCGAAGACATTCGGCTCCTCATGATCCACACCATAGATACCACCACTTGTGGACGGCTGAGCACAATCCACGTGAATATACGCATTAGATTGGCTGGACCCACCAATGATAAAACCTAGGCAATGAACAGGGGGTGGTAAACTTGGTAAAGTTGTAAGGTTCTGCATGTTGCTCAACAATGACATGAACATGCTTGACCGTGCCCCGTCAATGGTGCTTGTCAACTTCTCCGTAACAATGAACAAATCCACTGAGAACAACAATAATCGATCAACAATGTTAAAGAAGAATACGGTAGACTCATCATCATCCACATTATAACACTGATAGTATACGGCTGAACCAATCAGCTCAGGACAACGATAATATATTTTCAACATATACCCCTCACTTGCAATACCAAGCCTTATGACGATTAAATAAACTAACTCAGAGTGGTTTAACCTCCTCTCGAGAGTCACGTTCCACTCCTGCATGGGAGGATCATAATACACACCCACAGTCAAATTAAACTTAATCTGACCCCCTTTGAACATATACACCGTCAAAAATATCGTACAACTGCATTATACAAATACATAACTTTTAATTCCTTTTAATTCAATGTTCGGAAACATGGTTTTATTCAGCAACTTAAATTCAAACTATTACACTATCCTCAAATATGTGCTCAATTAGGCCACACTAATAAAATTATTACTACAAACTTAATACAAAAATCAGTAAACAATTCACATAATCAACTCACATAGTCATGCATCATCATTAAACACTATCATAGCATCATACCAAACACAATCATTCAAACTACACATAATCATACAGCACATTCATATTAATAAGATTTTTTTGGGTACTCCACAAATTATAGTGTAACACAAAATTCAATAACAAATATTGTAGGACAACTCACACATAATCGTTGGACACATTCGTAAAATCATGTAAGGTTCAATTAGCTTTAGGAAACTCAAAAATTGACTAGGTGGGTGTCTGAGACTCACGGACAAGGTGATTGCAACGGCGGTCAATGGCGGAAAAATCTCCGCGAGTCTACTGTCGGGCGTCTTCTGCTACAGGGTTAGAATCAATTTCAGTAAAAAAAACCAAAAACACCAGAAAATAGAAAATTGAAGAGCTAAGAAGATAAACTACACTGGTTTGCGGCAGTGGCGAGGACAATGAGATGAGAACCGGCGAGGACAATGTCGAAAATAGAGAGCGGGGAGTTGGGAACGTGAATTCACAAATTCAGGTGAACGTGAACGGAGAGCGGGAAGGAGGTGGATAAGGACACGGAAACAGAGCGCATCGGCGAACATGAATGGCGAACGTGAAGTCTGCGGGAAGGAGGCGGAGAACACGATGTGAAAACATTGGGATAATTTTGGAATTTTGGTCATTTCAACGAAGGATTGGAGGACGCATTCAGTGAATGCATCCTCGTCGACGTGGCAGCCAAGACTTCAACGCTGAATTAGAGGATGCATTTCAAGAATGCATCCTCGTTGACGTATTTGGAATTTTTGAAAACATACGGGAAAAAAATACAAATTACAGCGAACGCATTTGCCTAATGCGTTCTCCTCATTTGATGCCACTGTGTGCTATTGTAGCCACAGTTCTAGCATTTTCCTAAAACCGAATATGCTACCAATGCTCTACCAAATATATGCTTTGGCAAGGAGTTCACCAAATATGAAAACAAATGGCCCCACAAAGTAGTTGCTAACCTTTGTTGAAGTAATACGGCCAGAATTCCGGGAATCAGAGATGGCGTCGCTAGAAGAAGAGGAGAGTACAATACTAAGGATCTCGATGTTCACTTAAGATTCCCCACGGCACCACTTGATGCGTAGGGAACTCGATAAGAATCTGAACCACCGGATCCTTAGCATGTGACCACAAAACAAAGTCCCCAGGGAGCCTTCGGGAAAAAACCCTCCGATGATAAAGTCAGTGATTAATCTCAGTAATTAGAAGTAATTGTCCATGACCTCAAATGAATGACATACCTTCATATTTAAACTAATTAAACCCTAACCGTTATTGTCTGTAACCGCAATTCTTATTAAATACGTATTAAATGGTCATACTGGCTCATCCATGATTAAACCTTATTGGGCTAAAGATAATATGTAATGAGTTGTGTTGCGGCCCAATTCTAACTTCATAAGAGTATCATCAAGATTCATTGTGTGGAAAGAGTTTATCTTTTCTTATCAAAAAAGGTCTAGCATGAGTTCCTGAACGTTTCGGTTTACACCCTGTTAGACTATGTAGTCTGCAGGCTAATTCCCTTCTCTGAAGATATGATGGGAAGTGAAAGGTCCTTGGTGCATCAGTACTGTGATTTTCACGACCGTCTAAATCGTAGTCCATGGGGGTTCTTGGGTTGAGTTCATGATCGCAATTGCTTGGGCCAAGTCCTATTCCACAGTCACTTGTTGAAACCCCCTATTGGATTGCCATCTGCATACCTGCAATAATTGCGTATGGTTCAGCATGTAAAACAGACAAGGAAGGTTCTTGATTTGAAACTAAGAGAGCATAAACCAGTTTCCCTTGAAATCTCTAGCAATGCAACCTATTCCTGTACGATTTCCCAATAAAGCTGCACTGGTAACCAGAATCAAAGGGATTCCATTTGATCAGATTAGCCAAAAAAAACTTTCCTTTTTGTCAGCCTAGGAATTAATCCAGACTCCATTAAGTAGAGATTTTTGCTAGTGAAGAGCAGGTTAGGGTGGAGCCAGAATAAAAGAAAAGAAAAGTCCAAGATTTTATTCCACAAAATCCTAACTTCCGTTTGTTTTCCTTCAAATTGCTTCAGGTTTCTCTCCTTCCAAAGGATAGTCAGAGAGATGTTATGCATAGCCGCAATCCTCAGTTTAGACCCTTTTTGGGTGGTGAGATAATAGATTAATCTCTCATGGATTGAACTAAAATGTAAAGATGGTATATCTAGATGCAGATGGAATAGATCCCACAGAGATTCTTGAGCTACTGCATTCATTAAAATAATGAGACATTGAGCCCACATTACAACAACGAGAACACTTAGATGCTAAACTAAAGCCTGTGCACATGGGAATGTTATCAAACAAGAAAGGTTATTCATTATCTTCTCATTACTCACACATAAACACCTTTGACTAATTTACATATCGAGAGTCTTCTCTGGCAGACTAACTGGAGTGAGTTCCGTACGGATCGCTGCCATGATATCCATAAATGTTACCACTTAAAATCTGAGATTGAAAAGTGTATTAATCGTGGTCATCTGCGAGAGTGTGTGGCTAGAGCACAACCGAAGAAGGATGATCAACCAAGAGACCATGATCGGCGAGGGAAGAGGTTGAATCGAAACCATCCATATAAGGGTAACAATCAACCTCCTTTTCCACGGAATGATGCTCAATCATTGGTAGACCAGGAACAAGCAACTGTTAATTACTAGTCAATGTGATCAATAGAATTATCAAACAATTTCAATAAAGGTCCACGTCAATATGTACCACCCGCATAACCCAAGAAGAAGTGTTTGTGTGAAACCATCACCTTTTCTGAAGAGGATCACGCATAACCCAAGAAAAAGTGTTTTGTGTGAAACCATCACCTTTTCTGAAGAGGTTCACACACCACACACTGATATGATGATGGTAATCTCAGCTACTAGTGGAAACGCGCTTGTGACAAGATTTTTTTCACTAATCAGTGGGGTAAGGTTATGTTTGCGATTTGTTTTCATCAATTGAAGATCGACAGAAATAATTATCAAAGCCAATGATACGAGGTTAGTTTTCTTAATTTATTATTAAATTAGGAGTTTAGGAAGATAGCACTATACTGTTTTTTTTCAATGGGTTTTTTCAGTGAGGTCGTGTGATCATTTTAATTTATTTCAATTTAGAATAAGTCTCATTAACTCGGCCATGTTGGTGTTGGAAGAGTTAATTTCGACCATACCATTATTTCAGGGTGTAGAATATTCAGTTTTGATTTGATTAGAATTAGATATGTTAAGTTTAGATATGGAAGATTCATCAAGAATTCAACCAATATTTGGATTGATTTACTTGGATGAATATGGTCATCATTTAGATTTAAATTAGGCATTTTAGTTTAATATGATTTTAGCTTATTAAACCTGTCATAAATCATTCCAGTTTCTGACAGGAATTACCAAATCATTGTCTTCTTTGTATTCTTGAAGTCCATACCTATGTATTATAAATAAGGGATGGTTTTCAACATTTTAATTACGTTTTACATTTTATACATCATATATTGAGTTATTACTCTTTGCTTGCCAGCATTTCATTATTACTTAATCCTGCGGGTTAATTAAGTTACCCATATCCTTCAAATCTAAGCTAATTCTAAGGGTTAGTTAGTGAGCAATTATATCCTTCAAATGTATGAGCTAATCATGTGGCCTAGTTAGTAAACAGTTTATGCAGCTGTGATGAGGTTAGGTTAGATTACCTTGTTATACTCAAGAATCCATAAAATATTCGGCATCCAGAATGTTCATAAAGGGATCTATATCAGACAAAATCGTCTCAATCTGATTTACATGAAGAACAAAGTATCCCATTAAAATAATCACATTGTCGGTGACAATAGGAGATGATGAGAGACGTGCAATTATGTAAATTTGCTTCGATGAACACCCATTCACCATTTAATGTAATTACTACTGATAAACACTAGCATACGCATCGGTATTTCGCAGCTTAGGTATCAATATTTTGGACCCCTGGAATACTGGTGTCTAAGTGATCCGGTGATAGAACGTAGTTTTCTATTACTGGTAATCAATACCGGTGCTAACCCAGTTGGGTGTACCGGAGCAAATAAAAGTGAAGAGGTGCTGAAAATCTACATGGGGTACCGGTTGTGTGGTTAGTAGCGGTGCTAGTAAATAGGTGATTTATAAAAAAAATATGGCCAGTGTGAATAAACTCACCGGCCATAACATGAAACCCATATAATCATAAATAACAATAGGACGAACAAAACACACAAAAAAAGTTTATGTAAAAAAGGGAAAATTCATAACCACAATTCAGAAGTTTATTACATATATCTGAAAATACATAAAAGCCCACAATCCATAAAAAAACCTAGACCTAAACATAGATTAACAACATCAAATATCATAATAGAACCTAATCTCCATAAACCCTGAAATAACATCGACTAACTAGAACTGTGAAGGTGAGGTCAGACGCAAGGGTTGAGGCGCAGTCGAACACTGTGGTGGCTCTGAGAGCTGAGACGGGATGGATTTTTTACTTAGGCACGACAGATGTGAGCTGAACCTGGCATTTTTGGGGGAGCTTGCGACTCCCACCAGCTACCAGAGCGCGTGTCTAAACTTGACGTTTCTGGTCTAGGAGATGGCACCAGGGCTGGTGTGCCTCGTGTTTGTGAAAACCTGTAAAATTTCATGAATAATTTTATTCAGAACAAGTTCATATATAAACATATGATCTAATACAAATTAAATACGAACTAAAGACATAAACATGGAATGAAATTGTTCATGTTTTTTTTCCAATAATTAGGTGTTTTTTGAGAAATATTACTGAAATTATACATTAAATGAATAGAACAAATACAAGAACTAATGAACTAAACACTAAAGGTAAGTACATGAGCATATCAACCCAAAATAGTCCAAACAAATCAATTTTAAGAATGGTCACCTTTTCGATTGCTTGGGCCATGGCTGAATCTTGGTCTGTAAATATTGTTAATGGCTCTTTACCACTCATTTATTTTCTCAAAATATCTACAAGCCATTCAAAAATTGAATCTTTCTCGTTGGCAATGAAAGCACATCCAAACATAACTATATTGTCGTGGTTGTTCATTTCGACTATTGGAGCACAAATTAAGTTGTATTTGTTGGTCATGTATTTCGACGAATCATTTAATAAAGTTAGATCATGTTACTTCATGTGTTAATGCAATTACACCATTTTAATTAATATGTTACTTCGTACGTTTCAGCAAATTTTAAATACCTTAATTTTCTCAACAAAATACATATAGGTCAATTTTAGACCTTGGTGAACTATCAAGCAGAATTAGATCACTTTTATTCATTGTTTCGTGCTATTACATCGTGTGTTTGATAAATTACATTATATGTTTTAGCAAATTTAAAAGCAGTCAAATTTTCTCAAAAAAGTGTGATATATTTTACATCAATTGTTCATGAAGTTACATCTTGTGTATAACATACTACTTTAAATGTTCATACCGTTACTTCGTGAGTTTTAAATGTATTTTACAAAAGCTAAACCATAATTGTATGTTGTGTCAAATGCCATTAGATCGTCGTACAAGGAGAGTCTTCCTTCATCAATGAGTCGCTCCAAAAAATGTTGTTAGCCTACCATTATCATCAAATTTAACTCTGAAGAAGAAATCTTCCTCTTCAATACTCTTCTCTGTGAGAGTCTTTCAGTTACTTACTGAGCATCACCTCCTTCAATCTCCTTCATGTGCAACATGTTCACGTAGTTTAGATGATCCTTAATTGTGTGTCCTAGATTATGAATACCACCAGCTTCAAAAGCCATAAACTTGAATCCATAACTAGGTTTTAATCATTCGCCTTCCATTCCTTCTATAGTTTTTTCCTTTTTTCTCAGTAATTCTCCTTTCACTTCTCTGCAAATACTACCGTTCGACTCAAGTGAAAGGATGATTGTGAGATGTCACATGATGCAAAACTTCATAGGCTCCATCGATAAATTTAACTCAAATTCCAGCTGTGCATCTTATTCCTGTAACCACATTTTTCCTTATTTTTCTTCTTTTCTTCTCAGAGCCCTCTTCAATGATATTGTTGTCGAAAGGTGTGTCGGGTATTTCATTCTTCACTTTTATGTTTCCCTGATTTGAGCAGACAAAATACTTCTCTAGGTTGGTTCCATTTTTTTTACCTCTTTGTGTTGAACATAATGCATTTGACTGTTTTCTGTATAAATCATGAAACTCTGGTAGTGTTTTTGCTCTCAAACCTTTGAAGCAATCCATAACATAAATTTTTGATAGGTCGCTTAAATTGGTGACAGAATCTGGTCCTGCAAAATTGTATCCTTTCAGTAAATAATTACATCAACTATTATATTGGTTTGTTCGTGTATCTTACAATTTAGTTTGGCCTTCATAAACAGTTGTTTAGTCACTGATAAATTTGTACACAGAGGTACATTATCAAAATATTTTGATAACAAATCCTACTAATTGAATATAAGACATTAAGCACTACAGATTTTATTTTTATTAAGTTACATCGTGTATTTAACATATTACCTTTTGTGATAAAGTAAATTTGAAAGCATAAAAATATTCTTAGCAAAATGCATGTAATTGAATTCTTGACGAATCATCTTACAAAGTTCAATTTTTTTTAATTCATGTGTTCATGCAGTTATATCCAGTGTTCATCATATTACCTCATATGTTTCAGAAAATTTAAAAAAAAACACCTACATTTTATCGACAAATTGCATATAACCTAATTTCAAACCTTGGGAAATTGTCCATCAGAATATCATCACGTTAATTCATGTGTTCATGCAGTTACATCTAGTGTTCATCATATTATCTCATATTTTTCAAAAAATTAAAAAACACCTACATTTTATCAACAAAATGTATATAACCAAGTTTTAGACCTTGGAAAACTGTCCATCAGAATATCATTCAGTTACTTCATGTGTTCATACAGTTACATCCAGTGTTCATCACATCACTTCATATGTTTCAAAAAATTATAAAACACCAACATTTTCTTCACAACATACATATAACTAAATTCCAGACTGGAAAAAAATCATAATATAAGAACGTTACTTCACTTGTTCATGCAATTACTTTATGTGTTTAACTATATATGCAAAATCAAAACCAAACCTGGATGTAAACTTGTTGAATTTTCAGACTTGACATAATCGTTGCTTTCTCCTTCATACAAAACAATTTCATTGCCTTGAATTTCTTTGTCTTCCATAGTTTATAACAACACCTTAGATCGTAAATTTCAACCGTTAAAACTAAGATTTCAAAATGTAAAAGTAAGATCTTAGATTGCAGATCTTACCTTCGCCGATGTAGAAGCTTTCTTTGATGTTTATGTCGCAAAGTTCCGTCTCTAAATCCGATTCAGGCGCAAAACCAACGCAATTCCATCGCAAAATTTCAGTTCTGATTTCGGAGATCGCGAGCTTCAACCAGAGATCGCATAATTACAGACCATTTGCTTCAATCGAAGATTTGATCGGCAATCCCAGCAGTTGATTCCAGTGTTTAGCAACTTGAATTCATATTGAGTTTGAGGAGTGAACAAATTCTATGATTTTTGGAAGGAAAGAGAATCTGGTAGTTATTTTGGGAGGTTGAGAGAATTTGGGTTTGACCCATTTTTGTTATGACTCATTTTTTACCCATTTTAGCCTATTTTCCTATTTTGCAGTATGGTCCCTATTTTTCAGCTGCCTTCCTATTTATTGCAGTATGGTCCCTGGTCTTACCATTTGCTATGGTGAGACGGTGTCACAGGAGTTTTTCTCTTAATCAAAATAGTAGCAATGCGAATTATCGTGTTTTAGGTTTGGGCCGAGGTTGTGATTAGGGGTGGTAAAATAGATCTGCAACCTTCGGGTTATGTGGATTATCCATTTTTAAACCAGTGTGGGTATGGGTAAAATGGGTTATTGGTCAAATGAGTAATGAGTTAAATAAGTAATTGAAAAATATGGGTTGGGCATGTTGGTATTGTAGGTTGACCGCTGATTTATCCATATGGGTTGAAATCCATAGGTATACTCATATGTGTTTGCATATAAACCCATTTGACATAATGTATGGGTAGAAACCCGGGTGTTTACCCATATGGCCCGCGAGTTTTACCAATGTGATTGGTATATAAACCCATAAGGGTGCATATATGAGCTGAAATCAGCATGTTTACCCATTTTGATCCGTGAGTTAAATGATGAGTGAATTTCAACACGATCCATTTTGACCCATCATAAAATGGATCAAAATTGATCGTACTATATTTTTAATTACTTATATTACCCCATGCATGTTCGACCCATTCGGGGTTTTGTTGATGAGAATGGCATTTTGAGGATATTGAACTCAAATGGTCAAATAAAGTTGATAGATAAACATGTTTGGTAACAGCCTAGCTATGGAATATTAATCTTCTGGTGATGATTTGGCAATATTTGGCCATACCTAAATAATTCCAAAACCATCTACTACTTGCTTACTGACACTACTACTGTCAACTGTGACAGGTATTGTACCTTCTGTACTCTCATTAATATTGTTCAAATCCCACAAATTATTGTATGGCTCTCTACCTTCACAAATCATGAGCCTTAATTAACTAATCTTGCGTTTGAAGTTTAACCAGGTAACACTGTTTGAGATGTAGTAACTGTAGTATGGTATCACTATCAGTACAACAAATTAATTCGATTTACGGCTCTGCTCGTGTATAATAATTGTTTAAAATTAAAATATCATCAAACATCGATCAACAAAATGTCATGTACCAAACCATCTACGAATAGAATATGGACATTCGATTGGAAAATTAGGGTTAAAAGGTTGAAATTCATCAACTTTTGTGCATCGTTTTGAGTGGGATCCAAATGGATTTTGGGTCGGTGGATGTCATTTTTGAATTCTCCTCCGCGAGTACTATAAAATCGACTATTCAAACTCTCAAAACAGATCAAGGGTGAATGAGATATGGATGTTTGAAATGTCACTCTTGAAAGAGAAATTAGGCGAAAATTGGCCCAGATTAATTTTTCTCTGGACTGCCCAAAACGAGTATGGACCGCGTGGAAGTCTCTAGAAGGCCCAACCACATGGTATATATGGAATTGTTTGTGTGTAATTTTAAAGATATAAGAACGAAATATTTTCATATTTTGTGAGATATCTTGTTTTAAATGAATGTGCGGTTTACCATGTTTAATACGTTGAAGAATATTTGTGCAAATATGTCTTCCATTTCCAGCAAACTTAATTCGAGTATTCATGGAATGTCTCGGATTTGGTGAGTTGGTGATTGGAGAATATTCTTCTCTAATCACAGCAAATCAGAATATCATGTTTTCATGATTAGTGTCTCTTAGAGCAGCATAAATAGAGCCTCTAAGTCAGTCAGGAAAGTTGCACCATTTTCTCAAATCCCTCCATATTCTAAACTTGAGTCTTCTTTCTGTCTTTCTCGAAGTCTTCATCCGCTGCTCTGTCGAGGTGATAGTCCTTCGGGTTTTGCGTAAATCTGAGGTAACTCTTACGTGTTAATTGTTACCTTCGATGGCTTTACCCTAGAGAACGATGTCCACGATGTTACTCATTTGTTTCAAGGGCAGCAAATTTACTCGTGACTCATTAATTTGTTATTGATTGAAACGTGATTTATTTCTCCCATGTATTACTTTAATTATTTGTAATTTAAGTTTTCTGATTGTATGCCAGAATAATTAATAAAAGTATATTATTCGCATATGTAAATTGTTTGTTCAATTTTTATTATTTAATGTTCGCATGATAAAATCAATATATATCCAACACAATCAATTATTTAAACTTGACCGTTAAAAAATGTTATACTAACTAGCTCTCTCCGCAAAATAGTGCTTCGATTTTGTAATTCAATAAAATAGTTTAAGTGTCTGACCGATATTTATTTGTAATACTTCCTCAAATTTTTTTTTAGGATTGCACTTTTTAATACTTCATATATATTTAAATTTTGACATTTAAAAAAAATCAATTTCGTTTACTTTTTTTTTCTTCTATTTTAAACACAATTGTGTGGATGGAGTGTGTATTTATTGGCTGATGATCTTCTGTTACACTTTTGTGTATCACTGTGTGTTACACCAATAAAATTCTATCACGTGTCTCACCTAAAAAAATATACTAAAATAAAAATCATTAAACTAATTTTAACTAATTTAAGAGAAACACATGGTAGAATCTTATTGGTGTAACACACAATGATACATAAAAGTGTAACAGAAAATTCTGAGCCATAGATTGAGGGAGGAGAAATACTCGTACTATGAGTTGTTCCACCATAAATTATGGTAAAATAAGGGGTTAAGTAGTGTACTCCCTATGTTTCTTAATTAGTAGCACACTTGCCTAATTGAGATGTTTCTTTTTAGAGTCCGTCTCTTGAAAGATGGTTTTTCCATAAGTCATGTCAAGACCAAGGTTTAAAGTGTAAATTAGAAGAAATTAAGATAAAATTTTTGGGTTGCATGAACCGGGTTATAAATTTTATAACTACTACATGTTGCATGCTAAATTTTTAATGTTGCAACTAAGACCTTTTGCCTTTAATTATTCGAATTAAACCCCTTCTTTCCATAAGCCTATGGAAAGACCGTCTTTCCCAAAACTTTGCCTTCTTTTTAAATGACACACTTTTCATTTCTGGCAAAATTTCTCAATTTTATCCACTCATTCTACTTTTTACTTTCTACCTTCAATTTCATGCACTCATTGTCTTCGTCTAATTCCAAGCACCTAAACCTACGGTGCCACTAATAGAGAAACGGAGGGAGTATTAAAAATTACAATACCCTACACTCCCTTTGTTTCTTTATTAGTGTCATCATAGGTCTAGATGCTTGAATTTATGTGATGAAAATGAGTAGATGAAATTGACTGTACAAAGTTAAAAGTAGAATAACTGAATTAAATTAAAGGAATTTTATTTAAAATGAAAAATGTGCCGGTAGAAAAGAAATAACTTAAAAATAAAAGTGTGTCAATAAATGAGAAACTTAGAAAATATCATATCTCATTTTAAAATGATTATATTTAAATACTCTGTATAATCATAAAATTAGGTGTAGCTTCTCACTTAAATGTTACTGAGGGAATGCACGCGATCTAATAGAGGACTTGAAATATTCGTTGGTTAGACTTGGACTCCAGTCGTTCAGTCGAGGATTCAAAATAGTATGGGATCCGCAATCTGGAATTGATCATTTCTGTGTGAATCGACCTTTGGTCAAAATTTTAAGCAATTGCATGTAAGTTTCAAATTTCAAATGGTTGAAGTCAAACACGATTTGTAGACTTATGCCTGAAGATCACATACGCCGACAATATAATATTAATATCAGAATTAACTCCTTGTTGTCTTTATCCTCAAAGAAAATCAAGGCCTTAAAACCTTTTTTTTCCTCTCTCTCTCCTTTATTTTTTTATAACTAAATGTATTTTTCTCATCGTAAAAATGATACTTCCTTCATCTCTTACACTAGAACAACTAATTATTTTAATCTTTATAAAGTCATAAAAACTTCAATTGACTTAATTTATTAGATCTATGAATTTTAAACATAAACACTTTTTGTGGTAAGATAACTCGTGAGCTTATATATTGAGTGCCAATGTAATAATCTAACACACTCCCTTATAAGTACGTAATTATATTATTCATCGTATAAGTATGAATGTGAATTAAATGAGGCTACGAGAGACTTATCATGAACTACATCTCTAAATAAAAGTCAATGATTTTAATAAAATATACTCCAATTATTATTTTTTAAAATGTAAGGAAATAACAAATTCAATGTACGAGCTAGAACACAAAGAAATAGCCTAATACTAATGCTTCCCCCATCTCGATCTCTACAACTTCTACATGATATCCCAAAACAAAACAATTTTATATACATTCGAAATTTTCAAAAAAATAAATCAGGGCAAATAACTAGTGTGCTTCCATCATCTGTTTCAAAGTTCTGGAATGATCGGCATCAACATTCCTCTTATGACTCCTCGGACGCAACAATTTGGACCAAAAACCACTCTTTTTCTTCCTACGATCTTCACCGCCATCAACATCATTTCCTCCATCTCTCCTTCTTGTAATAACCGCCAGGGACCTGCTCTTGGTAAGAAAGCTATCGTTTCTGTTCTTGGCGCTCTTGAAGAAAGTCGTAGTAAACCCTCTTCGGTCCGCCATGGCGTAATGTCGGCGGTTATACGCAGGAGAAGAGCAGGAAGAACCACTCGACGATGACGATAGCGACGACGAGGAGGTGGACGATTCCACAAACGCCATTTTCGTTCTTGATCTGGTTGCACGAGAGGCTGAAGATAGCTTCGAGAGCTTCTCGTTGAGGCAGATTGAGCAGACTCCGGGAGATTGTTGGTGTTTGGGGTGCTTCCTGCATATTATGAGTTGTCTGGAGGTGGAAGTTCTTGGTTTGTTGGATCTGATCATGGGTTCCATATCGGGTGTGAGAGAATGTTTCGTTTGTTTGTTTGAGGGGGAATTTATAGGGGCGGAGTGGGTGTTTTGTGGGGTGGTGCGTGTGCTACTTCTATGACCTTTCATGGGGGCTTCCTACGGCTTTGTTGACGCTTTGAAAATTGAAAAGTCTTGGCGTGGCTCTGAAGATATATGCACGTACGGTTGGATGTTGAGTTGAGGTCATTACTCTGTCCCCTCCCACTTATTCCGCATTTAATATTCTACTTCGATATTTAGAATCAATTATATAAATTATTAACTATTAATATTTTCTATATATACATCATAATAAATTCATCCACGTATTATACAATCAAATTTTTACAAACAGATGGATCGATAATCAAGAACCTCTTTTTATCATTTTTAATAAGTTTTCTAACCAACGTTCTAAAACAAAAATAGTTTAATTGATATTTTGTATTTTACATATCAACAGAATTTAATAGTTTAATTGATATTCACCAAAATTTAAAATTTTAATTAGAAGGTTATTGCGATTACTATTTTTTAGGTGTGGGCCCGTCCAGGAAGTTGAGTCGGCAGCTGACCGGGGGCGTTTGTGCGTTTTGGCGGCTTTTTGTTTACCCTAAGCAAGCGAAATAAAGTTATTTTAAGCTTTTCTTTCGGTACAAGTTGGACGAACGGGCGTGGCGGTGGCGATCACAAAATAGGTGGCGGTTCGATTTTTATTTTACTAAACCTTTTAACTTTTTGGTTATGTTTGTGGCTACTTTGTTGACAGTTTATCATAGGTTAATTAATTAGTTGTTGATAAGTTTGTTTGAAATTAGGTGTCGTCTACTGTATATATTTGTGTATCATAAAGATTTTTATGAATTGTGTTCATACATTATCTAAATGTAGATTACATGTATTATGTTTGTACAATCGAACAATATTAGTTATCACTAGATGGAGTCCCACCGCACGTTGCGCGGTATTTTTGATAAATTTTTTTATTTGAATTAAATTTGTTTTTAGATTTCAGAGATGGCAAAGTCTTGGGAAAGACGGTCTTTCCATAGGCTTATGGAAAGACGGGGTTTTATTATAATAATAAAAGGTAAAAGGTCTTAGTTGCAATATTAAAGTTTTAGTATGCAATATGTAGTAGTTATAAAATTTATAACCCGGTTCATGCAACCCAAAAATTTTATCTTCATTTCTTGTAATTTACACTTTAAACCTTGGTCTTTCCATAACTTATGGAAAGACCGTCTTTCAAGAGACTGACTCTTCAGAGATTAAGTATAAACTAAAATTAAATTCTAAATATAATGAGTCCATCTCTTGAAAGATGATTTTTTCATAAGGTGTGGGAAGACCAAGGTTTAAAGTGCAAATTAGAATAAATAGACTTTGTTAGTCAATCTAATATGAAATATTGTCTTTTATTTTTATTATAATCCGTGTATGGATTTCTCAAATAAATCAAGTAGTACCTGATTATGTTAAAAGAATGATAAAAAAGGTAAACATTATAGTAATTAAGAGGAAATTTATTCTCTAACTAATGCAATCAATACATATCTCATCATTTTGTTAGTAAAAGAAATATGTATATCATTATTCATTAAAAAAATGAAACTAAAATTAAAAAGATAAATATGATTCAAATTAAACTCAAAGCAATAAACTAAAATGGAATAGAGAAGTAGAAATAAAGATTCTACAACGTATGCAAAAAATTGAAATAAAGATTTATCTCACCTTTATATGAATCGAATTATGTAATTTTTATGTTTTTAACTGATGGTATTTATATACTTTGGTATGAAATATTTATGGTTTTAAATATATTTTTAGAAGTTATATATATTTTAAGAAGTCATTATTGAATATATGTATATATATATTCATATTTATATTTTTTTCCTAAAATGTATCTTTTAAACCAAAAATAGTGTAGTAATTAAATGAAATCAGTACCATGTAATGATTTTGATTAAGTAATTTTTAACAATAAATGTAGCATTCATTATTTTTCAATTTACCAGAGTTTATGTATTTATTTTTTTGAGATAAAGATATACTGTGATATCTTACTTGATTTTTTGTTACCAAATATGAAAGTAACTTATCATAATTAATTGGTACTTCCATAGATTTAATATTATTAGAATGTTATTCATATATAGTACTTCCAATTACTTTATTTCTTTACCACACGGGTTCGAGTGGAGAGGGTTCGAATGGAGAGGGTTCGAATGGAGAGGGTTCGAATGGAGAGGGTTCGAGTGGAGATGGTTCGAGTCGAGCGGTTCAATTAACAGGAGTTCGAGTGGTACTGGGTTTGAGTGGAGAGGGTTTAAGTGGAGAGGGTTCGAGTGGAGAGAGTTCGAGTAGAGTGGGTCCGAAAGAGGTTCGAGTGATACTGGGTTCAAGTGGAGAGGTTCGAGCGAAGAGGTTCCAGTGGTGAGGTTCGAGTGATGAGGAATCGAGTGGAGAGGTTCGAGTGATACTATGTTCGAATGGTACCGAGTTCGAGTAGAGGAGGTTCGAGGGTTCGAGTGGAAATGTCCGAGTGGAGAAGTTCGATTAATAAACATTTGTAATGGTTTCATCACAATCTCCTCATTTGTAATAAAAAGCTTTGATGGTCTGATGGCATTATTATCACTTTATTTAACAGTTACCTTATATAAAATTTACATTATTAGATTGTTCTTGATATTCCTTAATTATTGTTTATTTATTAATTAGAATATTTTGATTGATTGAATTGAAGTGTAGATAACCTCTAGAAAAGTAGTTGAAAAAAGCAAAAAAGTATTATGTATATGTCATTTATAGGATAAAGTATTGTTTAAATAAAATATTTTAAGACATAAAATAGTTATATGAATGGAATATGTATGTGCAAAATAAATATTCATCCTATATTTGTTTAGTTAATATATTATATTTTTAAAATATTTATTTTAGTTTTATATGGAAATTTGTCTGATCTATGCGTTCAAGGAAATCCTTATAAATTTGTTGCTCAATTCATTCGCTAAACATACATAAATATTCAATGGAAATTATGCTATTTAGCCGTCCATGATGATTTATCCAATTTTTTTATTTGAGCCAAAAATTGAGAAGCAGTTTGTTATTGTAAGTTTTTTTTATTGGTTTATATTTTGCAATATTTTTTAAATTGTCATTGATTGTGTAATGTTTATGTTTTATGTATTTAGAAATTGCCGACTGAAATTCTATCAATAATTCAAAAATCTGGTGATGGATTTGTTGAAGTTTATAGTTGTTTTAAATCGGAGGAGTTTTATTTGGAGGAGGATAGTTATGGTCAACTTATTTTCAGCTATGAACAAATGTGCAGTTTCATAAAACCATTTGGAATACTACAATCTGGATATCTTCAATGTATAAGTACTTGTCCAAACATTCTGTTTGTCAGAGGATTCAATCATGCAGGTTATGAAATTAAAACGAGTAGTAAACATTCCGCTCTTCATTATTTATATCATATGACGACCCTAAAACTTGGCAATGATAGTAAACTGGTAAGCTAATAAATAAATGAATTATCACTATGTTATTTTTCATTTTTTGCTAATTTGTGTTTTTTATTTTGTAAATGCAGTGGTTGCCCTCAACTTTCGATTACTCTAGAGGTTGGAAGTTGACAAAAATATCAACTAAAGTTGGTGTTTTCAATGTGAAAGCAACATACTTAGGATAAGATGGACTCATATTTGAAGGTCCTGGGTATAGAAATTTCTATAGTTGCAATGATCTAAATGAGGCTGCATTTGCAATATTGAAATATGAAAAAGATGACAAATTGGAGGCTATGTTCTATTTATCCGATGGTACACAACATCCTTTTAACATCCTCTATCCATTATCCTTTCTTGAAGCAAGGACTTCGTTGAGCAATCCTATTATTATAAGTAAGTAGAATGTTGTTAATTTTTATTTTTCACATTTTCAATCCTCTTTCCCGTATGTTGTGACAAATCTAAAATGGGTATGTTTATAGGTGATACCTCTGATATAGAAGAAAGTTCGGAGTATGAAGTTGAAGTTATTGATTCATCTTCAAATCAGGAAGGTGTAGTTATTAGTCCATAAACATGAGTGTGAAAAATATCTATGACATATTTGCGTTTTGGTTCTAGTTAATATTTTTATACAGAGTTATGGTGTTTTTGGAAATTTGAATTATGAGTTTTGCGTGTTTAAGTTATGTTATTTATTTTTGAGTGTGATGTAATTTTCTTCGTTGATATACATTTTATAATTATTTATTTAATGCATTCTTCTTTTACAACTCTGTAATAGATTAGGAAATGTAAACATGCCTCTCATTAAGAAAATGTTTGAATTTGGGAAAGTTTGATCCAATGATTTGCTTCTAAAGTACTGTTAAGAGATTTTTCAATCTGGATCTCTCATCAAATGAATGAGGCAAAACCAGCACGTTAATAATGAGCGCACCTATTATACGATTTTCCTTTCATGAATTTCACTTTGGGTGTTGACCAAGGCAGTGCAAATGCAACAATGCACTTCCAATGAGGTTCGACCACAAGCGGTGGCAGAAACTGTTGCACAAGGCATCTCTCTGGGTGAAGATGTCATGCATGGTTCCTACGTAAAGTTGTCCTGATCAAAATGGTCATCCTTATGGTGGACAAGCAAAAACCACTAATGAGAAAAATATACATGGGGAAAGAAAAGTAAACTCTAAAGATGGGATGCCATGCTTGAGGAGACAAAAGTCATGCAACACATAATTTTACAAAAGGAATATTCCCATGCAATTGAAAATTGAAATTAAATTGCATTATTATATGTAAATTGGCAGGATCAATTTACATATTTTCTCGTACACCAAGAGGAGGAATATTCTTTGCAGTTCTGTTATCATCAATGCAATTAAAGAGTATAAGCCACTGTTAACTGGAAGTGAGCTTCATTCTAAACATTAACCAATAAAACAGGCCAAATGTATACACGATGTAATATGTGATATTCATCATCTATTATGCAATAAGAATGGCATTATGATTGTAATAAGACAAAAAAATCCAGCACTAATTTAGATATTTTCCTTGACATATAAGCATGCCATTAGGCTCAGATTGGCTAGAGCAGCAAAAGGTAAATCTTGAATAGCTATTGACATGAAGCAAGACAAGAATCATGAGAAGGCAAATAAGTTACTTATTTAATGTTACCTGAAATTTCAATTAGTTTAATCACTTACCTACATGATAACCTCTAGGATGTTAATATAAGGGTACATGTAAGCTTGTTGGTGTCGGAATCATGTCAATGTGTAAACTTGTTTTTTCCCCACAAACTCAAGAAACTAAAAGAAAATATTTAATTTTTCATCCACCCTGTCTTTTTCCTCTCTCTAATTGCTACTTTCATGACTCCCTCCATTTTCCAATATACCAACCAAAACTTAAAGACCTATTTTCACATCAGATTTGGCTTTCAGGAGGCACACTTTTCTTGACTGAAACGAGACTCATCCAATAAAACATCCCACTACCTAACAGAGCTCGCTATTAAGGCTCAGCTACATAGTGGTACACTATCTTAAAAGGTTTAGCCCAAATCTTAGCATTCCAAAAATAAGGCAACCTACATTCTCATCCTACATTGTTTTTAGGACTTTACCATTCAATTCAAATAAAACACAGAACATTTCAGAATGCTACATGCAATCCAACAAACAAATTTAGCTATTAGCTGACTAAGAAGTGGCACATTACGTCACAAATACTTACTCATAGAACTTAACAAAGCGATCTAGATCACCCACACGTAACATAACTTAACAGAGTAGTTCAGGAATAGATTGGCGCTGACTGAGCTCAAAGGGATAGCCATCAGGATTCTTAGCAAAAGCTATGAAGGTCGAACCACCTCTCATGGGTCCAGGCTCAAAATATCAAAAAAATGCAACCACCGTATCTTCGGCCAACTTGTAAACCTGGAAAACACGAGAAAACAATACAGTAATGAGTCAAGCAACCTGATGCACGTCAAATAACACAAAGTAATCCCATCAATTGTTTAGTGTTTACTCACATCTGGGGTTGCAATAGTAAAATGGTCAAAAAGAAAACAAAACATACCCTCAATCTCTTGAACTTCTCAGGCTCCAAAAACTGGGTGAAAGAATCATCTAAAGTGGCAGTCATCTTCTTTATCGCCACATATGAAATTACAAGAACTAATGAATAAGACATACCAAAGGAAATTTTGAAATAATGGGAAAAAATCCTCACCTGAGACATCTAAGTCCTCTTCTTGTAATTCATTGTCACCAAAAATTTCAGTGAAAACTATATTCTTGGTTCTGTTATCTAATCTTGTTTCTTCAAAAGTTGGTGGAGTTAAGAGAACTTTCACTGCTTCTAATGTTTTAGCTCGCGACAGAGCAACATAAAGCTGGCCATGTGAGAACACTGGTTGTTCCAAATAAACTCCAACAAAATCCAGCGTTTGACCTTGTGACTTATTTATAGTCATTGCAAAACAAAGCCTCACTGGAAATTGGAACCTCTTAAACAGAATAGTGTGTTTCTTCCCTTCATTATATATGAAGGATATTCTTGTGATAAAAACATGTTTGCCTTTAAACGATCCAAAAGCTATGTCAGCTTTTATAATGGATTGACAAAGCTCTTTACAAATCAATCTTGTCCCATTACATAAACCTTCTGTTGGATTCAAATTTCTTATGAGCATTATAGGACAATTTGGCTTCAATATGAGTTTATGAGAAGGAGAACCTTTTGGATTTAGGGTATTGAGGAAATCCTCATAATCACTTTGATGTTTCTCATTTAGAGTCCTATCAGTGCTGATGTATACAACAGGTTCACCTGGAAAGCTTTCAATGAGAAAAGCATTGATCATAGCCACACAAGAATTGGTTGCTGCTAAAATACATCTTCCGATCATTTTCATTGGATTTATAGCATAGCTATTTAAATCAAGAAAAACACATTAAATTAACCTGTAAAAAATTATATGAAAATACACTATAATTTTTAAAAAATAAAATAAATAAGACTTACTACTTCGCTAATAATTCCTCTTTTCCAACATATGGAATGACAATATTAGATGGTAATTCAACTTCTTCATTATCATCAATAGCTTCTGTCCCCTCACCAATCCGCAATATATATGAACAGAATTTAGGATCATTGATTGCTCTAAAATTTTGTTGTAGCTTTATTTTTTCTAGTTCTGGCCACATGTTTGAATAAACAATAGATGACAACACCATCTCTTCTCTAGATGCTTCAGGTATAACAGGAAAAGTTTTCCTAAAATCACCTCCAAATAAAATAACGTTGCCTCCAAAAGGAGCCTCTGAATCCATGAGATCTTTCAATAAAATGTCAATTGCCTCTATAGATTCTCATTGTGCCATTGTTGCTTCATCCCAAAGTATTAATTTTTCCTCAATAATCAATATTGCAAGTCCACTCTGCTTGCTTAAAATATGAATTTGCTTTTCAGCTGAATTAAAAGGCAATTTGAATCTCGAATGGGCAGTTCTTCCTCCAGGTAAAACTGAAGCTGCTACATCGGATGATACTACAGCTAATGCAATATAACCTTCTGACCTTATCTTTGCCAACAAAGCTCTATATAGAAAAGTCTTTCCCGTGCCTCCAGGACCATCGATAAAAAAACATTTTCCGGTTTCACCAGCAACACTTTCAAGTATTCGATCATATGCAATTTGTTGGTTGTCATTTAGCTGCGTACACAACAACAATTCTTCTGGAGAAACATGAATATTTTTTCACTTAATATTTCACGGGTCATTAGTGCATCATCTGGTTCCAAATCAATATCATCTAATATTCCATAAAATCGAAGATCCTTGTTCATTTCAATCAAAAATTCATTAATAATACGAAGCATTTTCTTTTTCTATCAATGGTTCTTGTATATGATTGAGAGTTTCATCATTCTTCTTAAAATCTGAACATAATTCAGTTTTATAATTCTGCCACAATTAATTTATATTTTGTGGAGCACAAAATACTAATAAAATAGCAAATAAAGACCTTAAGGTACCTGAAACAAATAAAAGAGAATGTTTAAACAAATTCAGATATAAGTGAACAAATAGTCATATATAGGGCTGCAATTTGTTCACTTATATCATATTTTATAATTCATATAATTATTCTAAGGAGAATCATGATATACTTTTGCTTTGCAAGATTTTTATCAAGCAAATGAGGCTCTTTTTGCAAAGTGAGTGCATGTTAAAGTAATCTAAATAGTCAGGTTTTATGATGACATTATTTATGACTATATTCATACAATCATTTATTTATGACAAGTTCAACGTTTCCTTTTTATATTTTACTTACTTCATGTACTTGCAATATATTATTTCTTGAAAGGTTATAAAAATAATATTTTTTTATTTTATTGATCATTTAATAAATTCCAACAAAATTTATTATTTGTTTTACAATTTAGATAGTTATTCTTAGATGAATATTTTTATGATTTATTTATTTATTTCAATTCAAATGTGACATGTAAATATTATATATTAAATAAATTAAATATTTTTAATCAAAAACACCGCGCAACGCGCGGTGGGACTCCTGCTAGTATAAATAAAGCAAAATGAAATATACGCAAAGTCTTGGTTGAATTAAAATTACAAAAAGATTAAAGGTTTAAGTTGCATAGTTAAAAATTTATTGTACAAGTTATAAATTTATGACCCGATTAATACAACGCGAATGTTTTATCTTTATTCTTTCTAATTTGAAATTTAAACCTTTGTCTTTCCATAGCGTATTTCAAGAGATGAACTCTAAAATAAATTTAAATAAAAACATATAATTATTACTGCTGTGTACTATGGACCTAGATAATAAAATAGAGAAAAATGAAATGATAATTAAGATAAATAGAATTAAAAACACCATATATGAAAATAATCAAGCCATAGACAATATATTCGTTTATTGAATAAGATAAATTCAAAACACGCCGACAAGGGCATTGCAACCAGCACGCATTTGGCAATAGACTTGTTTTTGTATACAAAAGTCGTCTATCTTTCACTGAGCTCAAAGTTTTTTGAGGACCAAAACCTGCTAATTTTTTGTAACCTTAAATGAGCAGTGCATACATCTTCAATCATGTAACAGTACTTCTGCCACTACTTTAACTAAGTTGATATATGTAATTTAACCGAGAAGAAACCCTTACACGAAAGATACAATCAATGTAATGATGTGTTAGAAGAGAGTGCAGCAAAATCCATATTCAAAAGGCCGTTATGCAAAGATTTCCCTTCTTGTACTAATCTGCAATGGCTGCAAGCTGAAAGAACAACGAGAAAAGTAGGGTTGTTTGGATGCATTCCCTTACAGGCCATCTTATCGAAGAAAGCTACTGCTTTCTCAAAATGCCCATGCTGCGAGTAAGCGTTGACCATGGAGTTGCGCAAAACAATATCGGGTCTCGCTATCTTATCGGCCACTTTCTCAGCTTTATCCTTATCGCCGCAGTTTATGCAGGCTTCTATAAAAAAGCTTGCAATATGGAAGTTTTTCGCCAAGTTTAATTTCACACTCCAACATATCAATTGCCTAGTTGAAAATGAAAGCAGAATCTGTAAGAACACATGATAACGTGTATTCATCGCATGATGTTCGATCCACAACCACGGTTCGGAAAGTTTCCAATGTTGATCCAAATCTCTCATGCTGAACAAAGCCGACTATAAGCACATTCCACATCACCACGGATGCATTCCTCCCCATATCTTAACACTGTTTTTTAGCATTCATTGATTCTCCAAGTTCTGAGTACATGTCTACAATGACAGTTCCCACAAAAGCTCCTGAAACCATAACATTCTTGATCATATGAGTGGGTAGCCATTATCAAAATGCCTCATTCCTCCACAACATGAGAGTGCAAAAAGTGAGTTCCTTTTCCATATGAAACAATTGCATCCACATAAATATATACATTTCAAACATGCCATTCTTTTTGTACAAGTTTCCTCAAAAGTATTGAACAAAAGAAGCTATCAACTTAATGAAAAGTTATATTGTAGAATTCTACCCACATAATCATACCTAAAGTGGAGAATGGAAAGGGCCAAGATCTTACCGAACCAAAATAAGATGCCGCTAAAGATTTTGCTAGTTAAGTTATGCCAACACCGGAGGGGCAACAGATGAGCATCGCAACAATTGGCCTCTTTGGGTCCTTTAGACCAACCCTGAATCTTTTTACAGCATAAGAAATGGCAACAACCTCATCTTGTCTAACTACCTTCTCAAATGGTTCCTACCACCTTTATACTTTAACTTAGAGTGGTATTGTACAACCTCCCCTTGGTCCATATAAACACTTGAACCCAAGAAACTATATCAGCATCGATCTTATGCTAAGAATCATACATATAGACCAAACACAGCATACTAAGTTCATTTCTTAACTAAAAAACTTACACTTTATGATTACAATTGTCTCCACAAACGACACACATCCAAATTCCCAACCCTACATCTCCTTCTGTCATTTATTTGATCATAAAAGAGCACATATATAGCTCATGAGTACCAATGCCTTCATTATACAAGTATGCAACAACACCGTTAAAAAGTACACAACCCAACTTAGACAACACATTTCTAGCACTTTCACTACATCGTATAGAACCATGAAGATCGTAAGCATGAACACATTTCCAATCGGGGACCAAAGTGTATTCACTCATGTAGGCAAAAATTAAACCACAATCAGAAAAAAATGCTTACAGAGACATTTGAAACTTATAGTTCTGAGAAAAATAAAGAGCTACAGAAGATGTTAAATGGACTTATAGATGATGAGGAAGATGCCTTCTTCAGGAAACAACAAAAGCAAAGAGGACCTTAGTTGTTCAGGCTTTGAATTTGAGCTTCTTCATCACTTTTGCATGAGCCACGGGGACAGTACCCGGCTTTCGCAACCCATGCCTTGATTTTTTTAAACTGCATAAATAAGGACGGTGCTGCAAATAATTGTAGATATACAGTCCCACTACTCAATTGGTAGTATTAGAAGCTTGGTGGTTGGACTCACTGAATCCAGTCTAGGATAACAAAATAACTACCAAAGCATCCCTAGCAATTAACATCTTTATAGAAAATAAAATATTACGTACGAATTGACTCAAAAGGGGGAAAATATTTAGGGAGATGAATAAATAGAAAGTAGTGCCCTTTATACCACGTTTGAAGCATAAAAATAAATTTTAAAATTTCATTTGGGTAAAATAGAAATGCAAAATAATAAAAGTTTTCAACTCTGCTATCCTAACATATAGCAGTAATCATAATTAGCTTCAACACTCATTCCCAATAGGAATTCCTTTTAAAAACAACTAAAATAGAAGTGAAACTATGCATCAGTTAAGGTAATGCATGCTTCCAGAGAAGACAATGACTGTAACGAAAAATGACAGCCTCAAGGATGAGATAATAAATAAATAAAAATCAGTGCATACACTCCTATGATCAGCACTTTAGAAGAGTGTAGTTCACTAACATTGAGAATTAAACCAATGCTTCATAAAAAAAAATTGGTTCAGCCATGAGACTTACAATTGGAATGGGCAGAGTGGACCAGAATCAAAATTATAATATCTAATTACATTGTTGGTTTTATAATATCTAATGGGCACAGTGGACCATAAATTGGAATACCCTTAAACCTTAAACAGCGTGCTAATGATTGCAGTGCAATTTCAGTTGGGATAGAGGGAGAAGTTCATAATGATCCTTCAATAGTTAGAAGGGGAAATAGCGGAAGTATTAAAAACAAGAGAAACAGAACAGAACAAATTGTTTGCTTGCTAGGTAGTTACATCATGTTGATACACAAATCCAAAAATTCCACGGTAATTATCTTAGGGTCAAATTAAACCCATTAACAATGTCCCTACCAAGAAAATGAGATCAATGTAAGATAAGAGATGTTCATACATGCAATTAGCAAAGATGTCCATGGATATGACCTTCAGAGTATCTTTTTGAAAAGGACTTCAGTAATATCTTTATGGCTTTTAGGCCGGCTCACCAGTGTCCACTTCTTCGATTTATACGAATTAAAAGGAATAACCCATCAGTTTCAATAAGGTGGGGTTTGAATTCCTTTAACTTGGTTTTCATGCTATCATATGATTTAGAGGAACATCCAGCATCATGGCTAATGTATAAACTAAAAATTTTGAGATTCCAAATGACTAAATAGTTTATTGATTGTTCAATGACATCCGAAAACTGTTCCCAGAAACTCAATAGTTTAAAAAAACTTAAAATGAGCAGAAATTTAACAGCAAATGCAAGGACGTGGAAAACAGTTTGTTCGACTTCAATCCTACGAACCTACATTTTCTTGATTATTGGATGTAGTTTCCATGCTTTGATTCCTCAAACAAGCTGCCATAGTGAAAAATCATCATTCAGAAACTGAGAAAATTAACCAAAAATTACCGGAAATTGATAAAAAATATATCGCTTCATACAGGAAAAGTTGCTTTTTGGATTTGGGATTACTCGGCCCGTCCAAGTTGCAACTGTATGCTTCTTGTCGTCGTCGCCGCTCCAACTTGTCCTTGTTCCATCCCTAGCCATCTTAATCTGATTCTCGGCTTGTTCTTGGCGAGGAGGCGGAGTTCCAGTGTTGCCTGCTTTTGCAATTAGATTGATGGAGAGCCGAGGCTGGAGACCATTTGGGTGATGAATTCGTCGGAGACGGCGGCTCTAGGATGAGGAACTTGTAGAGATATCAAACGGGAGCGGAGGTGAGGAAGAACGTGATGAAGAAGCGGAACAGGGAAGAAGAGAGGGATTTTGAAAGCAAAACGATGTCGTTTTCTCAAAGAAAGGAACTCATAAAATTAATTAAATAGCCCCGATTGACAGACATAAAGCAAACAATATCTATTATAGGGTTCTTGGGATAAAATGAGGCATAGTTGGGTAGAAAATATATTTGGTGGGGGTTGGAAAGATTTTTTATTAAAAAAATATTTCAATATCAGAGGGGTTGGCGGAATTTCTTTCAATTGCCCTTAGTAATTTTTACAGTAATTTTCTTTCTGGCGGGGACAGAGTCCACTTCAGCTTCCTAGTGGCTCTGCCACTGACGTGTAGTGTCACTAATGGAGGAAAGCCTATTAAAGACAACAATAAAAGGAATCACCTTTGATGAACATAAATTAAATGTGGTTCTATTGTAGAACAGTCTTTAATGTGCTGACTTTATTTTCTTTATGGGCCTAAGTATAAATAGTTATTTTCTCTCTTCTCTTCCCTTAGTAAAATTTCCTGAATTTTTCTAACACTACAAACTCCCTCTCGCCGCCCACCCTCCAAACTAAACCCCAAATCTCTCCTCTCACTCTGCCGCCCGCCCTCCACCGCTCTCCTCTCTCTCTATCACTCACCCTCCACCGTTCTCCTCTCCTTGTCACCCTCCTCTCCCTCCTTCTACCCTTTCCCTCCTGCCGAGAAGCCCCTCCATCCACAAAACCCCTCCGCATCTGCCGCTCGCCTCCGCCTCCGCCAGTGAAACCCTCCATCGCGTCGAAGCCTTCCACCGGTGAAGCCCTGCGCAGGCGAAGCTCGTCTCTGCCTCAGCAGGTGAAACCTTCTTCCGCGTCAAATCCTGCCACTATTAAAGCTCTCCTCCACCACCATGGCATTTATTAGGGTTCAGTCCAGATTATTATTTTTATAAACCAAAGTCAGTTATGTTAGGTGTCAGATCTGTTCAAGTGATTTTTTTAAAACTAAAGTTGGATTTGTTCTTAATGTTATTTGTCTTTGTCCTTTAGGGACATTGAGATCAATCCACATCCCCGACTCCCAAACCCAATGCTCCAGCCCGAATTAGCTTGCATCATAGTACTTAGGCTAGATCTTTACTTTCGATTTGATGGGAACCTTCTTCTTCTCTAGAATGACGGTGATGACATTGTCGTAGGGGAGTGTCTGACTCTTTGTGGAGAGGGCGACTTGATGCATCTTTTGCATGATAGTGTACCCTGGGTCGACTACCTTCTTCTTCGCAAGGTGGTTGTACATGACGGTCCCGTTGATCGTGCACTCTGTAGGATGTCTGACTAGGATAAGTACTTGTACAATTATACTGAACATCATTCTCTCCTGAAGGTTGAGAACACCAAGATTGATCTCCTTCATTGGGATGAGTCTATTCCCCACTTTAATTTTTGAAGTACTTCTCCACCATTCGGTTGGGGTCAAGCGCCCCAAATGAGTCATTCTCGCTGACCCATCGAGGGCAATTGTCCCTGCAGTACAACTGTAGAGGTGCAACCTCTGGCTGATCCTCCCCTCCTATTGTGCAACCAATCACCTTGTTCATGAACTCTTTAGTTATCTCCAAGTTCATCCCATTCACTCTTGTTTTAAAGGAGGTCAATGTTTCCATCTAAAATTGGCGTGGAACCCCTTGACCTCTGTATCATACATCGATTTATCCAAGTATATTAAACCCTCCATTTGTGATGGCTTGAAGGGTTTGAGGAAAACATAAAGGTGTAGTCATTCCACATCCTCAGGCTTCATAACCCTGACTTCTTTTATTCTACGGCCCTGGATATTTTTGAATCTGCCTTCTCCTTCACGAAGTGTAGTTTGTCCCATGTTGGCGATGAAGGGGTGGTCATTGTCTTCACGATCTTTGTGCGTGATAGAGCTGCCCTCGTGTTGTCATCCCTTCTCCTCCTGGATGTCTGCTTTATGTGAGCCGTCTGAGAATATGCGAGCCATCTGAGAATCAAAGGGATGTTGATCAGTTAGTGCAAAAGTCAAGAACTCAATGATGTCAATGTGTTTAAGTCGACTTCAGATTCATGTCGCAAACACTTCATCTAGACCGATGTTACAATGCAATATTGCACATTCATGTTCATGAATATGCGACATCGTAGATTAATTAGCTATGGCAAAACGGTATGCGACTCAAACACGACTAGTCCTAAAACACATATAATCTCAACTAAAACATCACAAAGTAAACAACTAATATGCCACGATTGAATAACCAAGCAATGGCCAACTAAAGAAGTATATGAAACCCAAAACACTAACATCAAACTTCATCCAAAAATCCTTACCTTGTTAGGGTTTCTTGCTCTTGAAATTTGGAGAATCCACCAATGCACTACGTCCAAAGCAATTTAATGTTGGTTTTCATTCTACTGTGATATGTGACCAACCGATTCCATTGCGGTTAGACCAATTTTTTTACCATTTTTTTCAGGTGTGAGGTTTTGGTGCGATGTTATTGGTTGGGAATGCGAAGGGGAAGGGTGTTCGGATACTTATATACCCGTTGTGAAATGCTGTCATTTTGTGCGACTTTGTAGGTGTGTCACATAGACCGGCGAAGTTCATAGGCAGTAGTGTAAAGTCCCGAATTCTAGGTTTAGGCCCAACATTGGGGCCCAAACATTTTTTGGATGGGGCCTGGACCATTCAATCAATAACTAGCGTTATCGCAACTATAGTCGCTCTATTCGAGATAAAATTGAAACCACTCTAATCTTGAACATAATAAACACTAGGACGTATTAGAGTAGCGGTCCATTCCAAAATTAAATAGGGTTGTGGTCAGTGGTGAACGGAATAACACATGTATTTGATGTCGCATCACTGTCTTCGCCACTGAGTCCAAACCGACGTCGCATTTATTGATTGTGGGCCGGATAGCCCAAATTTCATATTCTACGTTTCTAATGAAATCTAAAAGTAATAAAATTACTTCCATCAAATTACAACCACCGTATTTGAATTCAGCCATTGACCCATCATAGGAACGGGACCAAATTATTCACAAAAAGTGCATTACGGCACTATAGGGAAATTACACTATGGCCCAAACTACCGTGGTTGTTACTGTGTGTTTAGAGACAATCACTTGAACAAAACGACAAATGTTTCATATGAAAATTATGCTTACTAGACACGCGACCCTGGGTTATCTTTCAGGGTTTTTTTTTTGTAGAATTCCATTAATACCGTAGCGATAAACGTTATGGGAACGAAAATTTCCGCCAAATATATAAAATCACATGAAATTTCATATTCTCGCATTTGTTTGAAAATATAGTTGTATTAAATTTCCATCCTTATGTTTTACGAAGCGCCAGTACGTGGTCTAGAGTAAATTGTAGTTGATTACTCAAAGTATACGATTGTTAGTCGTATGATCTTGTGGAAGTCTATGGATAAATATAATATTGCTATCGGTTATTATAAGTTCGACTATATATGGATGGCACTGCTTCTTTTTGGGACAATCGGAATCGATTTTATTCTGGACCACACATTTTTCTTTTTTTATTTTTGCACTGAAGTCCCTCCAACAGACTGGGAGATGTCAAAATGCAAAATCGGCTATACGCTTAAGGTTTCCACATTGTCTGGACCACCATCTTTAAATTTGGCCACGAACTAGCTAGTCAACGGAACAGGCCCAAATTATTCACAAACAGTGCATTACGGCACTCTAGGGAAATTACACTATGGCCCAAACTACCGTGGTTGTTACTATGTGTTTATAGACAATCACCCAAACAAAACGACAAATGTTTCATATGGAAATTATTCTTACTGTCTTACAGACACTAGACCCTGGGTTATCTTCCGGGTACAGAATTCCATTAATACAGTAGCGATAAGCATTATGGGAACGAACATTTCTGCCAAATATATAAAATCACTTGAAATTTCATATTCTCGCATTTCTTTGGAAATAAAATTTCTTTCCTTATTTTTTACAAAGCGACAGTTCGTGGTCTAGAGTGAATTGCAGTTGATTACTTAAAGTATACAATTGTTGGTCGTATGGTCTTGTGGAAGTCTATGGGGAAATATATTAACAATTTATTTTTTACTTTTGGTTATTACAAGTTCGACTATATATGGATGGCACTACTTCTTTTTGGGACAATCGGAATCAATTTTGAGACAATCGGAATCAATTTTGAGACTACACACTGTCTTTTTTTTTTTGCAATTAGGTTCCTCCAAGAAACCGGAGAGATGTCAAAATGCAAAATTGGATATATCAATATTTTTATTCAAATTTTGACGACAATGTTGTCCTGATTGGGGCATGAGCGAGTCGAAAGAAGAGCCTGGAACCTTTAAACGGATATTTTTACAAAAAATTTCCATTATTACACTATGGCCACATATGCGGTGTCGCACATATGTCTCATAGTTAGATAGGCATAGTGAAGAGCTAGTGAAATTTAGAGTGGGACCAAAAATTTCAGACGAATATTTGAATTAAAATTTCCCACCAAACCTATTTTCGTTTCAATAACTCTCACCACTAACACTCATTTTCATCTCCAATACATATCCCACAAACACCTTATTCATTTACACCACAATGAAATGGATCATTGGAATGGATTCATTTAGTCATCAACAAGTATCCAAAGAACGGAGCATCTAGGTTCAAATTTATTGAGGTACTAATACATCTTTTACATATTTATTTCACCAAATATGTTACCATGTATACCATCAATGTGTTTTTTCTTCATTTATGGAAGATTAAAGAATTTCATGAAGGGTGAATCATTGTGTCACATTTTATATACAATATGTTGTGTTTCTTACCAATAAGATGACATGTTTGCAAAAGGTGAGAAAAATGGCTTAGATTAGGATGAACACAATATGAATGTGCGACGTCGGTCTTTAATTGCACTGTACGATATGATACCGAGTAAGACTCGATGTTGCAGATGTGAGGAATTTTTCAGTTTAGCATTCACGTACATGAATATCCGAGTTTGGTTTTATCCCGGTCTCTGCAACCTCGGTAGTTATGAGTCTGACGTCAGTTTGGTACTGTTCTGTTACCAACGACATTTTGTGAATAATGTTGTCTACATATGAATATATTACTTGTAATTTTTGGTACAGCCCAATTGTAACATTTTTGTTTCCTATGCATTGGTTGTTATTGGATCAAATGGAGTTATCGGTGGATTCTAGCATATCAGATAACCTTAGTTGGCTTCTCACCGATCTCCCTAGAAATATGAACGTAGTACAGCGTAGGAAATGGAGGTTAAATGTAATTATTGTTTCAATTTTATAACAACCTTATGTATTTTATTTTATTGTTGCATTTATCTGTAGTATACTAGTATGTCGTAATCTTGTGGGTTTAAGTGAACATTTCAGTTAATGAGTCCCACAATAATTGAACAACAATTGAATGTTGTTTAATGTTCAACCATTACTCGAATTATCACATTATTTATAACATGCAACGGTTATCGAAGACCGATTGCTTGTGTCATCGAACATTTGTAATTATAATAGTTTCCAAGAAATGAGAGCTGAGCGACTATACCGCGACATTGCAATATTTGACTCCTGCAAGACATTAGCGACGTTGCATAGACCGCGTCACTTTTTTTTTTGCGAGCTCGAACATACAAAACGACATCGTTTTATCTGTATTCCACATCATTAGGGACACGACGTGGGTCCCTTGCTATGCGCGATATCACTTCGCATCGATTCCAAAATTGCTTGTATTATGAACAACATCACGGGGTGCGACATCGACGCACATCCCCTACCATTGTCTACTACATTCCTTTCATTGACATCGCATGCTTCAAGATGTCGGCGTTGTTTCAAACAATGTCACAACCAGGGTATCATAACATCGGCCTTCTGCCATGATGCGACATCAGTTTCCATTCATGCCGATGTCGGTCGAAAACCAAGCTAAAAGGATACTATTTACCTCGGTTCTGAACTGAGGTAAAAACTACTCTTTTTACCACAGCCACATTTACCTTGGTTTTTTCAGACCTGAAAACAAAAGGAAAAAAGCATTGAAAAACAGAGGTAATATGTGATATTTGTTGTAGTGATAGTGCATATCAAAATGTGACACTAATATTGTAAAAGTAAATTATCTGCATTAAAATTTCAAAATACATCGAGACATACATCAACTAAGAATCTAATATTTAGATGAAAAAAAATCAATATCAGTATTTAAATTGACATGCTTGACACCTAACACATCAAGTATTGGTCTCCTGTGAGGTATCATAAACTTTAGGTAGGGACCTTACTGCAATTATTTTCTCTCCACATTTCCTTTCCTCTTGGGGAGAATTGGGGTAAAAATCTCTACAGAAGATGTGGAGGAAAATGGGGAAGAATTGGGGAAAGGTCTCTACAGGAGATGGGGAGAAAAATGGGGAAGAATTGCATAAAGGTCTCTGCCTAAAATTTAGACTGTCTAAAATAAGACTATCTGACGCTTCAATAAAAATAAAAATATAAGTTTAAAGTTTAAAATTGAGCATAAAACGTCACAATTTAGTGTCAAAATAAGTAAAGTTTAAAATTTTTGAACATATAAACATAAGATTTTACATTATTAGATCAAACATTAACTTTAAAACACAATATTAATGAAAAAAATGGTAAAATGCATTCATGCCCCCTAGTTCCTTGTTTAGTGCACACATACCCCCTAGTTTTTTCAAAAGTGCACATGTACCCCTGGATTAGCCATGACCCAAAAACTCATACCTCTCCTGCCTGAGTCCGACGTTGGCCAATATTGAAAGTACCAAAACAACCTTCACTTCATATTTCAAAAAGCTAAGGACCATTTTACCCTCCATTGAAGTGAGACCTGCCCTTCATCAACATCGATATTAAAATGTCGTGTCAAAACTTTGAGTCCAAAAACAGCGCGATTTGGACTAGGATCCAAAACTCTTCATCTATGACTTAGCCGGACGAGATTTATTTCCTGTTTCCAACCTTAATTTTGGTGGATTTTCCTCATCTGTGTCGGATTACTCAAACAGATTCAGGATACGGAGTGAACTTTGAAAATGGTTTCTAATTTTTGGTTTTTTTCTTTTGGGGCAAAAAAGTCATTTCCTTAAAGACTGATAATGACCAAAGTTAACCAATTTTCCAGATGACATCACGGTACAAATGTACTTCCAAAAACACTGGGGGTATAGATGCACAAAACGAGAAACTGGGGGCATAAAAGCACTTTTTTTTTAAAAAAAAAGCGTCTATGAAAAAACATTACAATATTTGATTACAACATCAAGTTCGTGAATGAAACATCAATTTTGGTATAAAAAATTTGCACAATAGAAAGAAAAATGGACTCGCGAGTTTTTCGATCCGAATTCTTGACCTCTGAGACTCTAATGGCTTGGAATCATTAATTGCTCAATTATTCATGCCCTAGTACCCAAAAATATTCTATTTGCACTCAAATCTCTAGTTTTATCCAAATTTTCTATAAAGTCTATTTAAAACTCTATTCTTCTATAATATTAATAAAAACTATATTTTAATTTCGGTCTCACCTTGAAAGGGTCACGTACAATACTTTGTCAAAAAATTGTGGTAATTTATACTCTCTTCATTTCTCAGCATATGACACACTTTTATTTTTGGGTTTTTTTTTATGTTGTCACACTTTCAGTTTTTTGCAAGACTCCTTCAATTTTATTCACTCATTCTACTTTTTTACTTTCTAAATTCAATATTATCTACTCATTTCACTAACCTAAATCCAAATCCCTAACCTATGGTGACATATACAGAGGAACGGAGGAAGTATGATACATTAGTTGTGTGATAGTTACGGGTAAACTTAAAGACAGGCAGGGAGCACAACATGTCATGTGTGAAAATTCTCTCTCTAACTTTCCCCTGGGCGACGTCATCTCCACCCCAATAGTACAAATCCACCCACAGACCACTGGAAACTACCAAATCCTGCCAATGAATTCAATCACGATTTGCTACTTCAACCCAAACATCATGTTTATAACGGCGGCTCCACGAGAGCCTGCCCTCATTGGCCCAAACCCTAATTTCATGACCCCACAAAAAAAGACAATTCAACCTCAAACCGATAATGAAATTCAAGGATAAAGACTGTCTTGTTTGATAATGAAGAAATTAACTATCATAACCATTTAAGAAGTATTTGGTCGTAAAATTTTCAAATGGAAGGCCTATGCTGGAATTCATCAGGCACCCGTTTAAAAAGACAGGTTTTAGACGAGATCCAATCATTACTCCACTCGATCATTGGCACATGTTCATTAAAATCGAGCTGGAGGAGGACATACGGAAATGCTAGATTAAGCACAATTGGAATATTGGAGTCCATATTATGAAGGTATTCAAATGGACAAAATATTTAGACATCAATGAAGAGCCTCCAATTGTTCCAATATAGGTAACCCTTATATTCCCTCCAGCACACTACTTACATCCTGAATCGGTTCCACATATTGCAAATAGACTAGGTCAACTTGTATTTGCGGATTCCCCTGCAAATAATATGACCAGACCATCTACAATTAGACCGTGTATTGAGATGGATCTGACGGGCCCTTTCCCATATAAAATAAGATTATGATCGAGCTGTTATAAAATCATATATGAAGATCATCATGCATATTGTACCAATTGTGCTAAGATAGGTCAATCAGCTCAGGAATGCAGATTTGTAAAAGAGGTGAAGGAAGATAATAGAAGGCCAAAGGAGCAAAGGAAACAAGTTGTTATAGTGGAGCAGAACAATCACAGAGAGGACACTAACAAAAGGACAACAATAATCCGGGAAAAAAATGCAACTGTGAAACAGACTCGAAAAAATAAGGAACAACCACCGTGAACCAAAAACGAAATAAAGGTCCCCGGGATACACACTCTCAACATGAAATAAATTTGTACATCAATGGTACAAGGTTCAAATGGAAGAAAGTGGTACATAATCGGGCAAACGTCTCTCATACAACAGTAGAAAGATATAAATATGAAAAAGAAGGAGAGTTTTACCAAAAAGCTGAAGATCTATTTGCAAGACCTGAGCAAATAAAGATCAACACAGATGTATCAGAACCACTCAGAATCACAAAACAAAATGAAAATGATCAAACACCACCAAAATCGGCAAAGCTGATCAGACACAAAGAACAATGGAGATCAACTGATGACCTTCAGGCAAAGAAAAAACAGGTTTCTGCTTACACATGACATGCAACAAGCAATGGAAGATCTAAAAGAGTTTAGGAATTGATTCTCACTGCTCAACATGATTCACAATGAGGAAAACAATAATATGGAACAAGATGGAGTACAAGATCAGAATCAAGAAGAGGAGTTGGACCACATATTAGGCACAAACAGATTTCCCAAATCTGGTAGAAGCTTTTTAATTATTCTAACTTGATAATGATGCATGCAAAGGAAAAACATAAAGTTCCCATGAATTATAATTTTCTAACTTGGAATATTCAGGGGATCGAAAAAGGGTTGCTAATGATTAAGAAACTAATTAGGGGTCAAAGACTGGACTTACTGGTAATAATTAAACCTAAACATATCCTACCAACATTAGATGAATATAAAAAAACTAGGATTTGATGTCTCATTCTCTCTGCAAGATAGCCATATTTGGATAATGTCCAGCAATAAATTTGTCATGGAGTTAATACACGCACATAACATATTTATACATCTTATACTAACACATAAGCTTCTTCAAACATCCTCCCAGCTGATAGCAGTGTATGGCCAACAAACTAGGAGCCACGTGAACAGTGTGTACTCAGACCTAGAAACACAATTTCTATTCATTAATGAACCTTGTGTACTAACTGGGGATTTGAATGTGATTTGGGAGCTCACAGAATATGAAGAAATGTCAAATCATAATTTTAACTTGGTGAATGATTTCAACACCTTCCTAATAAATAATAACTTTGTGAAAACTAATACACTTGGAAACCTGTATACATGGACTAATGGGAGAAGAGGATATGATAGGGTGTTAGAGAGATTGGATAGAACATTAGGAAACCAACTTTGGTTTAATAATTTTTCTAATTCAATAGTTCAGGTGAAACGAGTCAAACTATTATTTATTACAGTTTTCTTAATTTATTATTATTAGATTAGAGTTTTAGGAGGATAACACGATACTCTTTTTATCACTGAATTTTTTAGTGAGGTAGTGTGATCATTTGTAATTTATTTCATTTTATAATAAGACACATTAACTCAGTCATGTTGGCATTGGAAGACCTAGTATCAGTCATGCCTTTAATTTAGGATTTAGAATATTCAGTTTTGATTTGATTAGAATTACATTTGGTAAGTTTAGATGTGGCAGATTCATTCAAGAATTCATCCAATATTTGGATTGATTTACTTGAATCATTCATATTTAAATTAGGTATTTTTGTTAAATATGATTTTAACTTCTTAAAGTTGTCATAAGTCGTTCAACCTTCTGACAGGATTACCAAATCATTGTCTTCTTTGTATTCTTGAAGGCTATACCTGTGTACTATAAATATGAGATGATTTTCAACATTTTAACCACCTTTGACATCTTTTTATCAATCATATATTCATAATTTAAGTTATTACTCTTTGCTTGCGAGCGTTTCATTGTTGCTTATCCCGCAGGTTAATTAAGTTGGCAATACTCTTTAAATATGTGAGCTAATCTCGTACGCTAGTTAGTGAGCGATTTGTGCTACTGTGGTTAAGGTTGATCGAGATTACCCTTAGTTACAGTCAAGAAATATCAAAATTGCGCAATCCAGAGTTTTCACAAGGAGATTCATATAAGTTAGATCTTCAAAGCAAAAGTTTATATGGTTATCATATCAGTCGGCATCAATTGGTATTATAGGGAAATATCAATTGGTATCAGATCAAAACAAAAGTTTATGTGACCATCATATCAATTGATATCAGAGCAAAGCAAAAGTTTTTGTGGCCATCATATCAGTTGGCATCAGTTGATACCATCTTAGCAGAGCAAGAAGATCTATTTGTGGGCGCTCAACCATCTACACATATGAGTTCTATTCTTGTTTTTTTATTCAAAAAAACATCCAAAATTGAAAAAAAAAATCAGAAATCCAACCACAAGTCATCTCGCACCACCGCTGCTCAGCATCAATGTCGATCACCCCCAGCAGTGGCGGATCTATTGATACGCGAGGTAGGGCTCCAGCCCTACCTCGGTCGCCGGCCAGAGCCAAGAGCAGGCGGGAGCGCGTCTCCGGCTGAGCGCGTCTCCTGCTCGCCGGAGAAGAAGGCCGCGCTGCGGCCTTCTTTTTTTTGAAGTCGTACGCACTAAAACGACGTCGTTTCACGTTAGTGAAATGACGTCGTTTCGTTTGGCTTTATTTTTTTAAAACCTAAGTAGTAAAACGACGTCGTTTCATGTTAGTGAAACGACGTCGTTTTACTAAGTAATATGAAAAAAAAAGAAATCGGAAATGGATTGGGCCAAAAACTGAGCGGCCCAATCCAATAACCAATTCATCCATCCTATAAATGCTGGAGCCTGGAGGCGGGAAGAACAGCAAGGCAGCACCACGCCACCAGCACTCCTCCTTCCTCTGCCTCACTCCGTCACTCGCTCAGCCCCGTCGCCGCCGCTGGCCCGCCGCCTCTCCAAACCTGAAACCACGGTAAGTCTTCTCTAGTTCTCTTCTCTTTATGCTAAATTGCTAATATTTATTAATTTTAGGGTTTATAATTTATTGTCTTTTTAATTTATTTCTTCAAGACTTAAATATATGTATAATGTGAACATGATTTTTAGATTGGATGTTGAATTGAATTTATATGGTTGTATTATATATGATTGTTGAAGTTTAGTTGAATTGCATAAATTGATTTAGTTGAATTGCATATTCAGTTGAAATTTAGTTGGAATTTAGTTGAAATTATAATTGTTTGATTTATTTTGTATAATTGTATGTGACAATGAAATTGTCAATTTGTCATAATCGGTTTATGGAATTATCAATTAGGGATATTTGTTAAATTGAATTTAGATGAATATGATTTTATGAACTTTTTATTTTCATTTGTTAATTATCAATTAGGGATATTTTTATTAAATTGAATTTGAATCGATGAAAAATAAATCAATTTACATATTTTTCCTATTTGATATTTAATAGGTTATGGATAAATTTTTAATTCGAAGTAGCGGAGTAAAGAGATCGAATGAGTCTAATGAACAAAGGCACAATGAAGAGGGTAGTAGTACAAAACAATCTCGTGTAGAATTCAATCAGAATGATATTATAAGTGATCCCGAGCTACGTAAACCTATTGAAGAGATTGATGTTTCTATTAGAGATGAAGTGCTAAGAGAATATATATTAAGAGGTCCTTGCCAACCTAAGAATCATACTTTTCCAAAGACAGTGTTCAATGATGAATTTAGAAGTTTTCAAAAGGGTTGGTTTGATGAATTTAATTGGTTGGAGTATAGTGTTTCAAAGGATGCGGCATTTTGTTTTCCTTGCTATCTTTTTAAGAATTCAGCAAAGGGGACCGCATATACTGTGGATGAGGTGATGAATTGGAAGAATGCCCTTAAAGTATTTAGGAAACATGCTAAGAATGTGGATGGAATTCATCATGGTGCAGCAATTAAATTGAGAAATTTTAGCCTTCAAAAGAAAAGTATCTCACATTGTTTGGATGGTCATTTCACCGAAGCAAAAAAGGCATATCACACACGTTTGAATGCGGTTTTGGATGTGACAAGATACTTGTTAAATCAAGGTTTGGCTTTTCGTGGTCATGATGAAGGTTGGGATTCGCTCAACAAGGGTAATTATCTTGAATTGGTTGAATGGTATTGCAAGCGAAGTGAAGATGTTGCTAAGGTAATGAATGAAAATGCTCCCGGAAATTGCAAGTTGACATCCCCCAAAGTTCAGAAACAGCTCTCAAGTGCTTGCGCTGGCGAGGTAACTGATGCTATTGTTAATGACATTGGAGATAGTGTATTTTCTATTCTTGTTGATGAGGCTCGGGATGCATCAATAAAAGAGCAAATGGGGGTTGTTTTGAGATATGTCAACAAACAAGGATGTATTCTTGAGCATTTTCTTGCTCTTGTGCATGTTTCCAATACTAAAGCTATTACTTTGATGGAGGCTCTTAAGTAACTGTTTGTAGATAAGAAATTGTCCTTGTCAAAGTTGAGAGGCCAAGGATATGATGGGGCTTCAAATATGCGAGGGGAGTTCAATGGATTGCAAGCTTTGATATTGAAAGAAAACTCTTCTGCGAGGTATATTCATTGCTTCTCTCACCAACTTCAATTGGTTGTTGTTTCTGTTGCATATTGTACTCTATCTGTGGGTGAATTTTTTGGGTATCTTGTTCAAACTGTGAATCTGGTTGGAGGTTCATGTGTTAGAAAAGAGATGCTTGTGCAATTAGAACATGCTAGACTTGTAGAGGCATTGGAGAGTGGGGACAAGGTTAGTGGAAGAGGCAAAAATCAAGAAATGAGTTTGAGAAGGCCTGGTGATACACGTTGGGGATCACATTACAGTACTATTCTTCGCTTTAAGGCTATGTGGTCTTCAATTATTCAAGTGCTTCTTAATATCTGTGAGCATGGCAATTTAGTTGAAAATGCCTCTACAGCAAAGGGTTTGATTGATAGAATGGAGAGCTATGAATTTGTGTTTTGTATGTTTTTGATGAAGCATTTGTTGGGAGCTACAAATCAATTGTCCCTTGCCTTGCAACAAAGAGATCAAAATATTTCGATGGCTGTGCGAATGATGAATAGAATGAAGACTGAATTGCAAGAATTCAGAGATTGTGGTTTTGATAAATTATTGGATGGAGTCAACACATTTTGTGTGAAGCATGAGATCACATTAGACGTGATGGAAGCACAACAGAAAATTCGTCACCGTTCTAGACGACGGGGAGAAATGTCAACCAATCATGATTTCTACCGTGTTGATATTTTTCTTCAGGTACTACTTTAATATTTACATAGTTTAATTTATTTTGTTTATAATATTTTATATGTATTTTTTATCTTACTGTTATATTTTTTTAATGTTTCAATACTAGACCGTTGACAAGATGATTCTTGAAATGAATCATCGATTTTGCGAAGCAAGCTCGGAATTACTCACTTGTATTGCATGCCTTGATCCGAGAGAAAGATTTGCCATGTTTGATGTTGGTAAGTTGCTTCGCCTTGCTGAACTTTATCCGGATGACTTCTCCCTTGTTGAGCGTTTAGAACTAGAGCAACAACTTGATTTCTTCATTCATGATGTGAGAGATGATGATGCCTATTCGGCCATCAATGATCTTAGAAGTCTTGCTCAGCATATGGTTCGATCACGTAGCATGGTACTTTATCCGTTGGCATATCGTCTGATTGAGTTAGCATTAGTTCTACCAGTTGCAACTGCTTCAGTTGAGCGAGTTTTTTCTGCCATGAAGAATATCAAGACCGATCTTCGTAATAGAATGGGAGATGAATGGTTGAACGATGTTATGACGGTATATATTGAAAAGGATATTTTTGTTAAGATTGAGAATGAACCGATTATGCAACGTTATCAAGCCATGGAGTCTCGTAGATATCTGTTGCCCCCACCTTTTTCTAGTTCTACTTCTAGTAATTCGAGCGTTAGAAAGTAGTTATTTTAGTAGTTTAGTGAACTTGTAAAAATATTATTGTATGCTACTTAATTTATTATATTATGTAGTATTTTTCATTATTGTTGAGTTGAATTTTTAAAATTTATATGTCATTAATATTTATCACCCTTTCTTCCCTCCGTCAATTCCCTCCTCAGCCGAGAGCCCTCCGCCACCAGGTCTCCGCCGCGACGCCACCGGAAGCTGCCTCGTCCCGGCGACCCCAAAAATTTTTCAGCCTCCCCTGAAAAAAATTTCGGGTTCCGCCCCTGACCCCCAGTGAGCTACTCTTGTCTCAGATCTGGTAAATTCATCTCCGACTCCAAACAACCCAGCTCTGTCATTCTTCTTGCCCGTCTGTTTGCCGCTTATATTCTCCGACGAAAGTCGTTGTGGTTTCAGATCTGGTTTTCTTCTCTGATCAAGTCCACCGCTGCTGAACCTGTCAACAACCCATCAGCATTTTTCTCCAGATCCGCTCGCACCAGCCATAAGCCGGACTTGCTCCTATTATCTCCGGCGTGATTCTGCAATCTCTAGTTTAGCGTGACTCTGACGAAGTCAGGCAGTCCAGCAGCAAAGAAGACATCGGCGCGTGACTTTCACGTTGGTGCTCTCACCAAGGCACGTGGAACCTCACCCGCACGTCACTTGAGGCACATCTGCTACACGCACGATACAGTCATCCCACCTCCTCATCTTGTGAGCCACCCCAATTTATCGTGAGATTTAGATTTTATCGCAAGCTATTCTAAGTTTCTCACCAGTTGTACTCTTCTCTCGAGTTGAAGTTGTTTTTCCCAATCACTGCATAGTGACCATCCAATAACTGCCTCGTAAGCATTTAGTCACAATTTATTATTAGCAAGACTTCGGAGGGATGGCGTGGAACGTTTATCTCCATTCATTTTTAAAGATAATTCGCGTTCAAGGATGAATGGCGTGGAACGTTTATCTCCATTCATTTTTAAAGATAATTCGCGTTCAAGGATGAAACGTTTCGACCACAGAGGGAATGATACAATGTCAAAATATTATTTATTATAGTTTTCTTAATTTATTATTATTATATTAGAGTTTTAGGAGGATACACTATACTTTTTTTTCACTGGTTTTTTTTGTGAGATAGTGTGATCATTTGTAATTTATTTCATTTTAGAATAAGACACATTAACTCGGCAATGTTGGCGTTTGAAGAGTTAATTTTGGTCATGCCTTTATTTTAGGGTTTATAATATTTTATTTTGATTTAATTAGAATTATATTTGGTAAGTTTAGATACGACAGATTCATTCATGAACTCATCCAATATTTGAATTGATTTACTTGAATAAATATGGTCATCATTTAGATTTAAATTAGGTATTTAAATTAGATATGATTTTAGCTTCTTAAAGTTGTCATAAGTCATTCCAATTTCTGACAGGAATTACCAAATCCTTGTCTTCTTTGTATTCTTGAAGGTCATACTTGTGTACTATAAATAGGGAATGGTTTTCAACATTTTAGTTACCTTTGACATCTTTTTATCAATCATATATTCATAATTTGAGTTATTACACTTTGCTTGCTATCATTTCATTATTGCTCAATCCAGCGGGTTAATTAAGTTAGCAATACTCTTGAAATATGTGAGCTAATCCTGCAGGCTAGTTAGTGAGCAATTTGTACAGCTGCGGTTAGGGTTGTACGAGATTAACCTTAGTTACAGTCAAAAAATTATCAAAATTCTGCAATTCAAACTTTTTATAAGGGAATTCATATAATTAGGTATTAGGTAGGAACAAATTTGATCACAACCCTCTAATGCTAGAATTTCAGCTTCAATTTAAAATACACCCTAAACCTTTTAGGTTGCAACAATGTGAACATGTTAGACTTCCTAGGCCTTGTACAATCAATTGGGACCAATCATTAGACACTTAGGTTATTCAGGGTAGGCCAGTCAAATGGGTTAATTGGATCAACACATTATTCAAATTCAATTAATCTTTATTCAATTAACTCATTTATTAATGGATCATAATAAATTTGATCGTAAATGGGCTGGGTCATTAAATGGATAACCCATTGGTAACTCATGAGATAACTCACATGACTTAATGAGTTAAAATATATTATTCAATAAGTCATTATGTAATTAATCCAATAAGTTATCATTCAATATTTTCTTCTAATTTGGGTTACAAGTTGTCATTATCCAATGAGATCAGGTATTAAATTTTAATATCAATGTGTCCCATATTATGTTAACTCAATGAGAATCTAACAAATACCCCATAAATACCCAAAATTATCCATTTAACATAAAAATTCACTATAATTCAAAAATTATTCGAGCTCAATCTCGTGAAGTATTCGAGCTCAATCTCGTGAAGTATTCGAGCTCGTACAGTATTTGAACTCAATCTCGTAGAGTATTCGAGTTCATACAGTATTTGCACTCAATCTCGTACATCATTCGAGTTCATACAATATTCGAGCTCAATCTCGTACAATATTTGAGTTCGTACAGTATTCGAGCTCAATCTCGTACAATATTCGAGTTCGTACAGTATTCGAGCTCAATCTCGTACAGTATTCGAGTTCGTACAGTATTCGAGCTCAATCTCGCACAGTATTCGAGCTCAATTTCGTACAATATTCAAGCTTGTACAATATTCGAGTTCGTACAGTATTTGAGCTCGTACATTATATGAGCTCGAGCTCGAACCCAACTAATATTGTTCGTTAATTTCGTCGAGTTTACAAAGCCAACACATTATATATTTTTTATTTTTATTAAATATAATATAATATGATGTACAAAATATAATAAATGATTATATATTTGGGGAAAATTAAATAATTCGTTGTCAAACTTGTGAAAATTTAGTTATCTTATGATATGAAATTGTTCATGGGTCACCCATTACCCAACCCAACTCAACCCACCCAAAACTATCCAACGGGTAACTCATTATCCAACCCAACTAAACCAAATAACTACAACTCAATTGTATCCATTAATCCAATGAGTCATTATCCAATAAATTGTCATAAGTGAAGGCCTTAAGGAAGGGCAAAAGAGGAAATACCTGGAGCAGCTGAAGCTGATAACAGAAGGAGCAATGGCCAACAGAAGAAGCAACGGTCTTGGCTGGAAAAATGGTTGCAACGACTGCAACAGCTGGAGAAGCTACAGCTCAATCAAAGAAGGAAGAATGTCTATATAAAAGAGAGGTAGTCAGTAGGAGAAGGCATCGATTTGGCATTCATGTAATAGAATCCGTTACCTTCTTCTTCTTCCCCAAAATCTCTTCCCCTGCAACCTGCCTTCTTCAAGCTCTTCGCCTTCCTCTTTCGTTTCTGTATTTCTTTTCTTTCTTTCTGCTGCAACATTAAGCAAAATTGAGTAAAGATTACTCTAATATCCTTACTGAGAAGTTGGGCTCGTGACAAGTGGTATCAGAGCGGTTAGGTTCTCGGCAAAAGAAAATGGTGGACAACACTCGGATGAAGGCTCTAGAATCTAGGGTCAACGACATTCTACAAGAGGTGAAGCTTCAGTTTGAAACAAACAAGGAGCAGTTGAATCGCAACAACGCTCAAGTTTACGAAGCTATAGAGGAGAAGTACAAGATTTTGAGTTATGATATTGAAAATAAAATTCAGAGACAGATGAATAATCATTTGGAGAAGTTTATGGATAGCCAGGAAGAACAAAAGAAGGAAATCTCAATTATCAGAGAAATAATGTCTCAGTTCATGCAGGGGGATTACAAGCAGAAATCAACGGTAAGGGAGGAGGAAAATTTAACTGTGGAGAGGCGCAATCGATCCCCGGAAGTGATGCGTAGGAATGGAATTCAGTATTTTTCACCTGAGATGGAGCATAGGGGCAATTTTCCTGAAATAGAACATAGAAGAGGAACAGGATTTCAGTTCAAGAAAGACAAATTCAATCCTGATATGGAAGAAACAAGCAACTAGAGAGATAAGGTAGGAAAGAGTACTAGTTTATATCAGCCAAAAATAGAGTTAACTATGTTTTCTGGTGATCGACCTAAAGAATGGTTGAGACGTTGTGAGAGATTCTTCAATTACTTTCAAATTGATGATCTGCAAAGGGTGGAGGCGGTGGAGATATATTTGGAAGGAAGGGCTGAGGTGTGGTTTCAGAGTATCAAAAGAACTAGAAGATTTTGGAATTGGGAGGATTTTGAAGAAGCGGTAATGAGGCAGTTTTCAGAATTGGGAAATAAAGACCCAGTGGAGGAGTTCAATAAACTCTATTAGCAGGGCAATGTAAGAAGCTATCAGGAACAGTTTGAGGAATTACGAGCAATCATCATAGGTAAGGATTCTTACCTTTCTGAGCATTATTTCATTTCCAGTTTTGTTAGTGGATTAAAAGAAGAGATCAAACCTATGATAAGGATGCTCAGACCAAACACACTGCAAGGAACAATGGAGTTGGCTATTTTACAAGAACAGAATTTGGAAGCCAGTAATAGGAAGCATAGGATGTTTGGGAACCCTGTGAATAATACTCTGCCTAGAAGAGATGAGAAAATGTCAGGAAAGGTTACTGATCCAGCAGGAATTGATAGCGAGGAAAGGAGAAAGACGTTTGGAAACATTAAGAGGTTAACTCCTCAAGAATTACAGTACATGAGGGACAATCAGCTCTGCTTCAGATGTGGAGAAAGATTTGGTCCAGGCCACAGGTGTAAATTCAAGCAGGTAAGTCTCATTAACTCACAGGAAGTGGCCGAGGATAATGACATGTATGTGGTTGAGGTGGAACAAGATGAAGAAATGACAGAAGAAGAACCTGAACAACTGTGTTTGAAGGCTATTGATAATCGAGACAAAATTTATTCTATAACAGTGTATGGATGGGTGGAGGGTAGAAAAATCAGTATATTGTTGGATACAGGGAGCAATGATTCTTTTATTGATCCTGATATTGTGAAAGAGGTAGGGTTAAAGCAGGTCCCTACTCGACCATTTGTAGTAAAAATGGTAGATGGATCACAGTACAGAGGAACTACCTTCTGTCCTAAGGTTTTGTGGAATTACAGGGACACAAATTCTGCTATGATTTCATAGTGATGTCTTTGGGAGAATTGGATATGATATTGGGGGTCGATTGGATGAGACTTTACAGTTCAATCACATTTGATTTTGCAGAAAAAAGTATTTCATTTAGAAGTGAAGGGAACTGGTGGACATTACAGGGAGATGATGATGAAATATTCATGAAACTGATCTGGGGTTATGAGGCTAGGCAAATGAGTGAAATGAAGAAGAGAAGGCTATTCCATCTGGAATTAAAGGAAAACACAGAAAAGGAGCTGGAGTGTAGGGTGATCAGAGAATCAAACTCAGAGCAAGCTCAGAGGGAAAGTGAATTTGATCACAGCAGTTTGCTTGAAAATGTGCACATGGTGATTAAGGAATGTGCGGATGTGTTTTCTGTGCCAAATTCTATACCCCCTATAAGAGCCACAGATCATTAAATTTTTTTAAAGAATGGGGCCAAATCATTCAGGAGCAAGCCTTACAGATATGCTCATGCTCACAAAGAGGAGATTGAAAAACAAGTGGAGGAAATGAAGAAGAACCAAATCATCCGTGATAGAAGTAGTCCTTTTTCATCACCAATGATTCTAGTAAAGAAAAAAGGCGACACGTGGAGGATGTGCATTGATTATCGAAAGCTAAATGAGCTCACCATTAAGGACAAGTTCCCTATTCCTATTATTGATGAGTTGATGGACGAACTTCATGGAGCGAGGTAATTTACTAAACTAGACTTAAGGTCAGGGTACCATCAAATAAGAGTGAAACCTGAGGATGTTCACAAGACAGCATTTCAAACTCACCATGGACATTATGAATTCCTTGTAATGCCTTTTGGCCTCACTAATGCTCCAGCAACATTCCAGTCATTAATGAATTCAGTTTTTAAAGACTATATGAGGAAGTTCGTGTTAGTGTTGACATACTAATCTACAGTAAGACACTTGAAGAACATAGTATGCACCTAGAACAAGTCTTGAAGCAAATGAGAAACCATCAATTGTTTGCTAAACAATCTAAGTGTGTGTTTGCCCATGACAAAATAGAATATTTGGGACATACTATATCAAGAGAAGGAGTGTCAATGGATAAGCGAAAAATAGAAGGTATATTAAATTGGCCAAAACCAGATTCAGTCAAGAAACTAGAGGATTTCTGGGATTAACGGGATACTATAGGAGATTTATTGCTTCATATGGAGAGATTTGCAGACCCTTACATGATCTATTGAGAAATGATTCTTTTAAATGGAATGAGCATGCTACTACTGCTTTTGAAAGACTTAAGGTAGCTATCACAACAGCTCCAGTACTCAGGCTTCCAGACTTTAGCAAACCTTTTGTGGTTCAAACAGATGCCAGTGACTGTGGCATGGGTGCAGTATTGATGCAACAACAACGGCCTATTGCATTTTTAAGTAAATCTGTTTATGCCAAAAACATAACTCTTTCTACATATGAAAAGGAATTGTTCGCCCTAGTCCTAGCAGTAGGGAAGTGGAAGCATTATCTCATGGGAAGCCAATTTGTGATACGAATTGATCATCAATCGCTTAAGTATTTGTTAGATCAGAAACTAACCAGTGCATTGCAGCACAAATGGATCACTAAATTACTGGGGTATAGCTTCGAGATTCAGTATAAGAGAGGGTCAGAAAATACAGCTGCAGATGCTCTCTCTAGACAAATGGGAGAAATAGTTCCAGAACTAAAGGAGGATAGTAAAGGTGGTAAATGTAACAAAAAAATGTATGGAATGGAGTAGGATAAGGTGAGAAAGAAGACTGTAACAGAGGTAACTCAGAATGCCACAGATGGTAGAAGGGATCTTCAGGCTGATAAAGGATCCACAGAGGGGTCCAACAAAAAGGATCTTCCTACTGTGATCTCAAGTTAACAAAGGGCAAAGGTTTATACCATTACTTCAGCTAGACCCGAATGGATTAGACAAATCAGTAGCAGCATGTTAATGATCAAGCTCAAGAAATAATTGTGGAATTGTCATCTAGCTACCCAGCAAGAGCACCTGCTCAGTACCAGTTTATAAAGGGCATAATCAAGAAAGGAAAAAGGATTTATGTGGGCAATAGTGGGAATATTAGACGACAGATTATTGATACCATGCATTCATCAGCTTTGGGAGGGCACTCAGGCCAGAATACCACTCAAAAGAGGGTTGAAACCTTATTCTATTGGCCAGGAATTAGAAAGGAAGTGGAAGATTATATCAAGAAATGTGTGGTTTGTCAACAGAATAAAGGGGAGCATTGTCATCCCCCGAGATTACTACAACCACTTCCTATTCCTACACAAGTATGGAGACAAATAACTATGGATTTTATTGAGAGTTTGCCTCAGTCTCAAGGATGTGACACAGTTTTAGTAATTGTGGACAGGTTATCTAAGTCTGCTCCTTTTTTACCAATATTTCATCCTTTTACAGCTCAATCTATAGCTACTCTATTCCTTTCTGAGTTTTATAAACTACACGGTCTACCAGAATCCATTACAAGTGACAGGGATAAAATATTTTTGAGTCATTTCTGGAAGGAGCTGTTTGGACAGCTGGGAGTTAAACTCCATTTTAGTACAGCTTATCACCCTCAAACAGATGGCAAACTGAACGTGTGAACCAGGTATTGGAGACATATCTCCATTGTTTTTGTGGTGATAAACCAGATACGTGGAAGGCTTGGTTAGGGGCAGCAGAATGGTGGTACAACACATCGTATCACTCAAGTATTAAGATGACACCCTATGAAGCAGTTTATGGTACTAAGCCAATTATGATGCCTATGGGACTTTTTACGGACATCATCATACCAGCAACAGTTGATATAGTTCAACAGAGGGAAAAAGTCCAAGTTCTACTACAACATCATCTTATGAAAGCTCAGGAAAGAATGCAGTATTTTGCTAATAAGCACAGAACAGAAAGGGTGTTTCAGGTGGGAGATTTGGTATATCTTAAACTTCAAAAATACAGGCAAACCACTCTAATGAATCAGAACAACCACAAACTTTCTCCAAAGTTTTATGGTCTATATCGGATTCAGTTAAGAGTGGGAGCTGTTGCATATAAACTACAGCTACCAAAAGGTTCAAGAGTTCACCCAGTATTTCATATTTCATTACTAAAAAAACATGAGGGACCTGAACCAAGCACCATCACACAACTCCCTCAGGACGATGCCTATGAACATCCTAAACTGTATCTGAAATATATCAAACAGAGGCGATTGATTGACCTACATGGTCAATCCACAGTACAATGGCTCATAGTTTGGGAAGGATTGTCAGAGAAGGAGGCCTCTTGGGAAGACAGTACATTCATCACACAACAATTTCCTGCATTTCCACACTAACTAATCCTAGTTCACTCGAGGACAAGTGTGGTTTAACAGGGAGGGATTGTCATAAGTGAAGGCCTTAAGGGAGGGCAAAAGAGGAAATACCTGGAGCAGCTGAAGCTGATAACAGAAGGAGCAACGGCCAACAGAAGAAGCAACGGTCTTGGTTGGCAAAATGGTTGCAACGGCTGCAACAGCTGGAGAAGCTACAGCTCAATCAAAGAAGGAAGAATGTCTATATAAAAGAGAGGTAGTCAGTAGGAGAAGGCATCGATTTGGCATTCATGTAACAGAATCTGTTACCTTCTTCTTCTTCCCCAAAATCTCTTCCCCTGCAACCTGCCTTCTTCAAGCTCTTCGCCTTCCTCTTTCGTTTCTGTATTTCTTTTCTTTCTTTCTTTCTTTCTACTGCAACATTAAGCAAAATTGAGTAAAGATTACTCTAGTATCCTTACTGAGAAGTTGGGCTCGTGACATAAATCTTATCCAATAAGTGAAAATAGTTATGGATAACGGTTATCTAATGGGTGACCCGGCCCGTTTGACGAGCCAAATTTTGGGTTTCAGTTTAAAGCTTAAAAGACAAAAACTTTCTAAAAATATGGAACCAAGAAGATTTGGACATGTTATTGAAAACATCTTGAAAGCTGAAAAACATATTGTTGAATTGAAAGCCAAACTGGATAATGCATGTAACTTAGTTGACCAAATCGAGCTAAATTTAAAGAATGCTAAACTAATTAGATCCCTCGCAGAGGAACAAGAATTTCGGAAACAAATATCTAGGAAAAATTGGCTGAAAATGGAGAACTTAACACGGCATTCTTCCATAATAGTGTCAAAAATAATGAATCCCGACTGAGCATTAATGAAATTCAGAAACTAGATGGGAACTAGATCAATGAACAAGAGGAAATTGGTTAATTTGCTGCCTCTTGTTTTTATAAAAATCACCTTACAGATGAAACAGAGACCACTCGGGGATTGACGTGAAATACTTCCTAAACTTTATCCCTACAGTCATAGGTGAATCAGATAATATTGAGCTGCTTAAAACAATTGACCTAGAGGAAAGTATTCGACCTGGTAGAACATAGTGCACCCAGACCCGATGTTTTCAGTGGGTTTATCTATAAGAAATCTTGGAACGTAATAAAATAGGATCTTTTACAAGTTGGGCAGTAGTTTATGTATGGTATATAATTGCTTAAGTCTTTATTAGGCACATTTATAACTCTTATTCCTACAATCGAAACCCCAATTTTTGCTGAATGAACACAGACCAATCAGCATCACAAACTTCACAAATAAGATATCATCCAAGATTATCTCTGAGAGAAATGCATTTCCCTTGAACAATCAGCATTCATCAAAGATCGTAAAATCTTGGATAATATTTTCATAAGAGCAAATGATTTCAGAGGCTCTCGAACTATCATATTCATTCACCTTTGGTCCTTTACTTTTTTCCCATACTTTCGGCCCCTGAACTTACAAAACTAGTGTATTGTGGTCCTTCCATTAGGTTAAACAGTTAGCCTTTGGTCAAATAGTCAATTTTAAGGATAAAATGGTCATTTGCCCATTTTCTTACTTCTTTTTTTAAAAAAATATTTCCTTTATTTTTTTCAGCCCACACCATTTTTCCTTTTAGCCCACATCATTTTCCGTCTCTCTCTCCCCCACTCAAAATCCTAACTCTGCCACACCACCACCTCGCCGCCGACTCCACCTTACCGCCGACATCCCCAACTCCACCACACCACCACCTCGCCGTCATCTCCAACTCTTTAACCCTTCCCCTTTCCCCTTCCAGCTCCCAACATCCCCAACTTCACCACCACATATCCCACATCCTCGTCATCTGCTTCTCCACAACACATCCCTCACATTCCGTCACCGTCGTCAATTTCTCCTCGCCATCCCCAATGCCATCCTCTGCCACGCCGACATCCTCAACGTTGTCCGCTCAGTCGCTGATCGGGACCCAGCTCAGCGGAAGCTCCTCATCCGCGGCCTCGGCATGGAGACCACCATGGAGAAGCTCTGGTCACTTTTTGCACAGTATGGCAAGCTGGAAAAATCCTTCGTCATTCTCATGCAGTACGGTGGTGGTAATTGAGGTGGCGGACGGCGGCCAAAGGGAGACAGGATCAGGGGCGATCATAAACGGAGGAGGAACTGGTGGTGGTAATTGACAGTGGCGGACGGAGGCCAGAGAGGAAGGGGAAGAGGCCAGAGGGAAGGGAGAAAGAAAAAGAAAAAATGGAAAGAGAAAACAATAGAAAAAAGAAAATAAAAAATTACTAGTTTTCCCTAAATTAACGTTTTGACCATATTTTAACTGTTTGACTTGACAGAAAGGTTACAAGTTGCTAGTTTTGTTAGCTCAGGGGGATTAAAGTATGGAAAAAAAAGTGTAGAGCCAAAGGTGAACGACGAGAATAATTCGAGGGCCACTGAAGTCATTTGTTCTTCTTATAATTCAGGTTCTGGTATGGTTGTTAGATAAAAAGAGATCAATCACTCAATGTGATCACAAAAATAAACATGTTTAAAGAAATTGATAGAGTTTCTTGGCCTATAATCAACTCTCTGCTTTTAAATTTTAGTTTTCATGGTTGCATTGTAGCTCTAATCATGGGAAACATAAGTAAAGCTTGTTTTTTAAGTATTAAACAATGGAACACCATACAGATACTTTAAACGAAGTAGAGGGTTGAAACAGGGAGACCCCCTATCGCCTGCTTTATTTAGCTTCATCATAAACTCTTGAATAGGGGACTAGAATTTATGTTTCATAACAATTACATTGACCATTTTAAATTACCTCAATTGGTAGAAAATATAACTCATTTATTCTACGCGGATGATACAATTATCTTTGATGCATCTCTAACAACCGACCGGTTCGTGGGCTTAAGTTCTTCTCGAACTAACTTGCAATAAAACTGTCCCTAGGGGTTCCAAGGGTCAGCACTCATATGCCTAATTTAGCCCAAGCATTTGATATGATTAAGACATAATGAATGATAAGTAAATGCGTACCTTGTATTTATACTCCATTTCCTAAATAACGTTCTCCTCAAATATCGCCCTTCATTACCCACGAATGTGGTAATTATGTTAGGGTATTAAATATTCCCCTACTGGGCTGCCACATCTTTGGCCCAATGGCCTTCTTAGGCTTGACCTCTATCAAGAGCCCCCAGAAAAGAAAGTTCTCAACCTCAGAAGTCTGGAACGTCATGAAGATTTTTAGAGGTCTCGAATGCATGGGACAGTTCGAGAACTTTGAAGATTCAAAATGAACCTTGCATTTCTTTGCTCGTGCCTTCAAATGAGGGAACCTGATTTTCTAATCAACTCTGGCATTAGGATTCCTAAAGGTGCGCTCGTGCTATACAACCGCGAGTGTCACTGCTCCCCAAACAGCGCATTGTCAGAAGACAGAAAAGGAATTACATATTTCCATAACTTTTTAATATTTCCAAAGCAATTATTATCCGCCGTTTTAGCCCTCATTATTACCTCTTAATCGCTCTCCCTTCTTTCACTTTTCTCATTTGCAGGAACTTTCTTACAAGTATCTTTTCTCTACTTCTCTTTTGAGCGATCTAGCTTTCATCACCTTTCCTAGAAAATCAGTTAGTACATTCATCTCTATTCTCATTCTAATCTTTTCATTTCCTCACCTTGAAATAATTCCCCGCTCTGATGAGGGTTCCGCTTCCGAGAAATTTCACGGTAAGATTAGGGTAGGCGGGATGGGGGGTAGTACGCTGGGAAAAGCTACTAGAAACTCATAATGCACTCATTCCAAAGAATTCTGATATGATTCAGGTGCTGGAGAAGGTATGTCTGATCAGATTGCTAACATTCCTAGGGAAAGAGAGGGTCTTCCCTGTGCCTGATATGCCTCCTCGAGAGCCCGTTGAGAACTGGCCACCTGGCATGGGAAAGCCCTATATAAGGAAATCCCCTACGAGTGGCAAAATTGGTTTATACCCTCCTCCAAATCTAGAGCTCAAATTGGAAGGGGGTCAAATACATCTCTGGTCTGTAAGGAAACGTCTCTTGAGGCCATAGAGGAGGAGAAATTACCTCTTTTGAGAGAGAGGACGTCCCTCAAAGGGGAGGAAGCACCCTCAAGAGCGCCTCAAGTATCTTCTTTGGCCAAAGCCTTTAAAAAGAAGAAAAAAGGGGACTTATCAAAGGTTAAGGCTAAGGGACTCAGGGAAGGAGTCCCCCAGTTCCAGTAGTGGGAACCGCTATCTCAAAGATTTTGGACTCTATCTCTCTTGGCCAACGAATGGCCCCAGATGCCAATTTTTAACTCTTTCGAGAGGACCATAACCTTCCTGAAGGGAGATAATCCATTTCCCTAAGACATCTCCGCAACAGGCTCACTTTTCCCTTTCCGCCCCTTTTTTCCAAACTTCTTAAACAATTCCAAGTGAGCCTTGCACAAGTCCATCCCAATGTCTTGGTGATCATCATAATGTTCTTAACTCGATGTGGCGAGTTTGACATCAAGCCCAGATATAAGCTTCTTCGTTCGCTATACTTCGTGTCTTTTGGGCAGTCGACTGACATATTGTCACTTTTACCAGCCGAGAGGCACATCACAAGGTTTTTGAAGTTCCTGGTAATTTGGGTGACTGGAGAAGCTGGAATGAAAGCGGGAGGTATCGAGTTCCCTCATAGAATTGGGCCGTGTGAGTCGAGTCTCCCAAACCTAGGGAGTATATCTGTCTGGATGCCCTCGAGAGGGACAGGAAAAACTGTTGTCCAGCTTTCTTGACTGCAGCCGCTTCAACAATCCTAACTCTCAAATTGGCAGATTTTCATTTCCTCCCGCAGTCTACGAGGAGTATGTGTAAAAAGTACTATGGAAGAATATTAGGAAGACGAGAAGTCTTCCTGATAAGGCTCCTTCTAAAGGGACTGTTTCTTCCTCGAATTAGGCCTCCACTCCATTGAATCAGGCCTCTCTCTTACAGTAGGTGGCAAAAAGCTTACTCCGACCATTGGTGATGGCGAGCCTCCTCACACTAGGAATGTTCACCAAAAGACATGGGCGAGTGGCAACAATGTTGGTAACACATCCCCAACACTATTAATAGGAGCACTTGGTGGTGAGAACGTCCATCAACGGTCTACACCCCTTTCGAATTATGTGGCATCCATATCCAGGATTGAGCATCATCTCTCGAGGATGGCCTCTGACCTTAAGGTTTTCCTCCGTTCCTTTTCAAAATTTATCTATCATCCTCTTTCCTAGCATCAATCTAAGTTGAACTATTTTTCTAGGCCTTCCTTTTTTCCACGAGGCCACTGAGAAGATGGTGGCTTTTGACTTCGCTTGTACCTCTAGCAACGATTCCCTCCAGGAAAATCTCGGTAAACAGGATGCTGAGATTTTCGAATTGAAGAAAGCCCTCGAGGAGAAGGATAGGGTGATCGAGAAGAAGGATAGGATAATCAAGGAGAATGATAGGGTGCTCAAGGAAAAACAATTATTTCCTTCGAGGAAAAACAAAGATTTCTGGAAGGGGAGAGGCAAAGCGTTGAAGCCGAGAGGCGTCAATGGATGCTGGAGAAGAATACCCTCGAGAAGAGGGTTCAGGTGGTTGAGGATCCGGCCTCACTGGTACAACTACTCGAAGCCTTCAAACACAAGCTTTTAAACAGCCCTGAGCTGCTTCAACTGTATGTTGACCTCTTAGGGGTGGCCAAAAATCTCGGCTGTAGTGAATTAGCCGAGGAATTTCTGAAGCCACAAGTCTCTGCCTCTCTGTCTAAAGATCTTGCTAAGCAGGTGGATGATCTAGTCAACCTAGAGCTCAAAGCAACTCTCGATGCAAAATGGGACGAGGCAATCAAGAACAACGGCTTTCGCTTTGCCATGATAGATTTCATTAAGTCCAAAGGGCAACTCTTCACTGCTGAGGGGATTTGAGCGATACCCCTTCCAGAGGCTATGGATGCCTCCCCCGAGCAGAATTAAACCGCTGTCCGAGTGGAAGAAATGATTGTTTCCACCTGAAAAGAAGATGATTCTAAGGTTTTTCCATGATTGTAACTTTTCCAATTAGGGCCCCCAATTGTAACCTTTTCTTTTGAGTATCAATATAAGAATATTTCTTTTGCTATGATTTATTGATTTTTCCCTTGTTTTCTTTTCGTAGTATAACTCGTTGAAGAGAGTGTTAGAAGGTGCTTGTAAGGAGCTTTTGAGTGCCTAAAAAGAGTTGAGTGAAACACACAAATAGATATTGAAGGTCACCCGTAATCTATCCAATTGTAGTCGAGAGAAAGAGTCCTTGAAGGACAAGCTCCACCAACTTGAAGCTGAGATGAAGTTGTTGTAGGCTGAAGACCATTCAACCTTTAAGGGGTTTGTTAAGGATTTCCTGAGCAAAGAATTTAATGGTACATATACTTTAGAGGTGGTCGAGGGTCGTGATTCCGTGGATAAAGACCTTGAAGAGCTGATGCATCAAATCTATTTAAAGTTTGGTTCTCTGAAGTCCTGTATTACTACTACGACCAGGCTTCCAGTAGTGGAAGAGCGCCTAATTGGTTGCATGGGCAAAAATTACAGGCTAGTAGCCAAAATGGAGTTACTTTCCAAGCAACATCTATAGTGCAAAGTAGCTAGCCTTGAAGAGGAATTGCTCGCTTGGAAGATAGTTAGCGAGGATCCCTATTCTTCAAGCAAACCTCATCCATCCCCTCGATGGAGCGCCCTTGGTTGAAGATAGTTCTTTGGTAGAATCCCTCTTTTCTAAGAACACAAGACTCGCAGAGGAGATCGAGGCCAGGAAGGTACAGGCTAAAGAAGTCGAGGAGCGCATCGCCGATTTCGAAGAAAAATTACTGCACACGATGTAAGCCTTCGTTCCCACATGCTTTCTCACGGCATTCCTTCCTCATATTTAATCAGCAATGATCAAATTCCAAAATTTCTACTCAAAGCTGCTCGATACTGGATGGATGAAGTTGACGTCAATGAGAATGGAATTTCTCAGCAGAAAAAGGCCTTTGACCTTATCCTTGACTGGTTGGCGGAGCTGAAGGTAAAAGGATCCACCCCCTTGAGTTGCCATTTTGCTCCTCGTTCACAAAAATCTGCCACTAAAGAAGCTGACAAGCATCTCATCCCCTTGAGCAAAGTTACCGAAGGATCTACCTCAAAAAATCGCAAGAGCGTTGGGTACTCCGCAAAGGGCCCATTTAAACCTTGCATAAAGAAGCGATGTAAGATCGTTGCTCCCCTTAATCCTTTTGAATATCCTTATCCTATAGAAGAACAAATGAAAGACATCTGGAGAGCTGCTGGTATAAAGCTTGAAGATCTCGAATAGATAGAAGCAAAAGAAAAGGGGCTGGGAAAACCTATCTCCACTGAAGATTTGTTTAGGGCGAGGTTTCCTCCAACTAGATGAATATATTTAGATGTATAATTTTATGTATTTTTCATATCAAAATTGTACTTCTAATAATTGACAAAGTTCGAATAAATAGCATGTTTCACTCTATCTCAAATATTTTACCCCTCGAATACGAGCGCCACGTGCAACTTACTTAGGCAAAGCATAGTATGAATATCTTTGGTAAGTAGAAATTAAAAAAATCCAGAGACACGCGCATTTTACCCAGGTTCAGTGTTTCCACCTACATCCTGCTAATCTTTACACTAGTTCATCAATCCAAGATTACAAAAGTAGCCCTTGAGTGCCGCTTAAAAGTGCACTGCCCGAACCTCACCCATAGCTGGAAATATCATCTAGAGCGCCACTTAAGAGCAACCCACTTGAACATCAATTGGAGTGCCGCTTTAGAAAAAACACTCGAACATCATCTAGTGTGCTGCTTTAAAGCAACCCACTCGAACATCAAGTAGAGTGCCACTTTAGAGCAAACCACTCACCATAGCTGGTAGTATTTTCTCCGGTTGGTAATGTTCCACCTCCTTGGCACTCGAACACCATTCATCTCTTTGAGGACATAACTTCCTCCCGGGTGCAATTCGATCACCTTATAAGGTCATTCCCAATTTTTTCAGCTAACTTCCCTTCAAGTTCCTTTCTGCCTTTCTTGTTTTTCCTCATTACCAAGTCCCCCGGATTAAACAACACCTTCCTTACCCTTTTGTCATGGTATCTTCTGACATGCTCTTTGACTTTAGCCTTATGTAGAGAAGCTAACTCTCTCTTATCCTCCACCGTATCTAAATCCAGACATCGGTTCTGCTGATTGATTGTCTCATCTGCAGCAGCCATCATCCTTGGGCTAGGAACACCTATTTCCATAGGGATTACTGCCTCTGAGCCATATACTAAACTATGAGGCATTTCCCCAATAGTGAAAGACTCAGCTGTCCGATATGCCCATAACACATTGGGTAATTCCCATATCCAGTTACCTTCCACCCCCTTGAGGCATGCTCATATTCCATTTACTATCGTTCTATTTGTCATTTCCACTTGTCCATTAGCTTGGTGGTGGTAAACTGATGTCACTTTTTGCTTAATCTGATATTTCTCGCACCACTTCTTGTAGGAAACTATATTCCATTGTCCGTAATGATCATTCTTGGGATTCCAAAATGGCACACAATGTTCTTCGAGCAAAATGAGATGACTGTTTTTCCTCTTATGTTTTTCAGGCGCTCAGCCTCTACCCACTTTGTTAAAAACTCAATAGCCACTATTAAGTATCTGAATTTTCCAGGCGCTTTTGGAAAAAGGGCCTACCAGATTGATCCCCCGCTTGTCAAATGGCCACGAACTATAGGTGCTTCTTATATCTTCCTGTGGAATATGTGTTATAGGGTCATGTCTCTGACACTGGTGGCAAGCCTGAATATATCGATTTGCATTCTCGAACATAGTCGGCCAGTAAAATTCCGCTTGAATGAGCCTCCTTGCCACAGACATGGCTCTCTAGTGGCGGACGCATACCCCTTTGTGGACCTTTCTTATGAGATACTCTGCCTCATGAGTGTTAACACATTCTGTACAACATTTCTTCTTGCAACACATACATTGAAGCTTTCAACCTTATTTTTCTGGCATCTACATCATTTTCGAGCAGGACACCCTCTCGAAGATATCCCATGAACGGTGTCATCTAGGAGTCTTCCACTTCTATCGCCATACAGGTTCTTTAAAAACTTTTCCTGCTCAAAGTTTCCATGAGTAGTTGCTTCTGGGATTGGGTTCCCAAATCCAAAGAAGCGAGCTTACTTAGAGCATCTACTTTATAACTACTTTCCCTCGGAACCTGTGTTAAAGTATAAGATTTGAAAATTTTTAACAGGTTCTTCACTTTCTCGAGGTATCTCTGCAAGTTAAACTCTTTGGCCTCGTATTCTCCATTCACCTGCTGAACCACAATTTGAGAATCACTGAAAACCTCCAGTTCCTCCACCCGCAGCTCCCTTGCAAGGCACAATCCAGTGATCAGGGCCTCATACTCAGCCTCATTATTAGTTTCTTTGAATGCAAATCTCAATGCATAAGGGTACAAAACCCTGACACCACTTTCTCCTGAATGTGAGAAACCATCCACATACAACTTCCATACCTTACTTTGGCTCGCTTCCACCCATCGAATGGGATCCAAACATACTTCAAGGGCCACTATGCAGTCTGCCATCGCATGTCCTTTAATTGCAACTTGAGGTTGATATTGGATATCATGCTCTCCCAATTCCACTTCCCACTTCATCATCCTTCCTCAAATCTCTGGCTTCAGCAGGATCTATCGAATGTGGTGGTTCGTGAGCACCACAATTTTGTGCCTCGGGAAGTAGGGTCTCAATCTTCTGGCTGCATGTACAAGGGCTAGAATCAACCTCTCAAGAACTGTATACCTCATCTCTGGCCCCTAAGAGGCACAACTGACAAAGTAAATCGGATGCAGAACCTTCTCTTTTTCTTTTACCAGGGCCGTGCTGATTGCCAACGGCGATGCAGAAATATACAAGTATAGCATCTCATCCTTGCTGGTTTCATCAAGGTGGATAATATTCCTAAGTGTTCCTTCAACTACTTGAATGCCTCATCGTACTTTACATCTCAAACTTCTTTGCCCTTTGAAGGACATCAAAGAAGGTTAAGTGGTTCTCCGCTCCCTTCAATAGGAACCTGCTCAATGCTGCTAGAGACCTTGTAAGCTTCTGTACATCCTTTATTGATTGTGGGCTTTTCATTATCCTCAAAGCTTTGATCTTTTCCAGGTTTATATCAATCCCTCTCTTTGAGACCATGAATCTGAGAAACTTCCCCGCCTCCACACTAATAACACACTTAGATGGGTTCAACTTCAAATTAGCCCCTCGAAGCCTACTGAATGTTTCCTCTATGTCTCTTAAGAATTCTTCATAACTTTTACTTTTGACAACCATGTCATCCACATATGATTCTACGTTTTTCCCTATCTTCCCCCTGAACAGTCTATCAACCAGCCTCTGGTAGGTAGCCCCATTGTTTTTTAAGCCAAAGGGCACCTTCTTATAGCAGTACGTGCCTACATCGGTAATAAACGATATTTTTTCCTTGTCTTCCTCTGCCATGAGGATTTGGTGATACCCCTTATGCGTGTCGAAGAACGCCAAAATCTGATATCCAGTTGTGGCTTCCACCACCTTGTCGATTGGCGACATCGGGTAACTATCCTTGGGGCAGCATTTATTTAAATCAGTAAAGTCTATACGCATTCTCCATGCTCCATCATGCTTTGGAACCATGACTGGTTTAGCAATCCAGTTGGGGTAGAACACTTCCTCGATGATGTCTTCCCTCAAAAACTTCTCCACCTCCTCTCCTCCTCTTTAATTGCTTCAGCTCTTTCGGAAGCAAACACTCTTCTCTTCTTCTTCAGTGGTTTAATCAAGGGGGTCAATATTCAGCCTATACAGTGCGAGACTCTAAGGTACTCTTGTAAGATTAGAGGTATCCCACAAGAACACGTCTCCATATTCTCCCAACAAGTCTTTCAGTCCCCCCTTAACATCTTCAGGAATTAGCTTCCCAACAGCTACTGACCCTGTATCCTGAACAAGCATCTGTATTGTATCTTCTAATCCCACATCTACGTGTACCGTCGCTACATCCCTTTGCCTTCTCACTTCCCATGCCGCCAAAAGATTGCATTTTCGAGCCATAATTTGATCTCCTCGAATGGATGCCACCTACTTCTCAGTTAGGAACTTCATCATCATGTGATAGGGTGACCAGACCGTCCAAGCCTGGCACATTCATAGCCTTCCTAAAATCACATTATAAGGGGAAGGAGTATCCACGACAATGAAATTACACCTAATGGTTAACCATTTGTCACCATCTGCTACCCGAACTGGCAATGTTATCTCTCTTATGGGGAATATCGGGTTTCCCATGAATTTGGATAAAGGGGAGGCAGACTTTCTCAAATTCTTGCGCCCTATATCCAACTGGTCAAAACATTCAGCAAACATAACTTCTACCCCACTTTCGTCATCAACAAATACCCTTCTTATCAAATACATTCCAATAATGGCTGAAATTACCATCCGCATGAGGTGTTTGGTCTGGTACGGCATCCGCTTCCAAGAAGGCGACCGTCTCGTCCGATCGAAACCTCTTGTGACTGGGCTCTTCCACAGGAACCCTTCGAGCTTTTGCTCTTATCACAATGTTCAAATATCTCTCACCCACCATGCCATTGATGACATTAATTACCCTTTGTACGGGTGCTAACCCCTTCAACTTTGTTTCCAAAAGCTCAAGTTCTTCCATCTTAATGCCAGAATCTTTTTGAATATCCTTCATTTGCACCTCTACGGGATACTCGGAGGGGTCGAGCCGTGCAATAGTTCTACCTTGCTTCTTCAAAAACCCCTTGCTTCGGCCATGTTGACTGGAAGAACTCTTGGCAACCCAATTCGAGGACCCAAGATTCTTATCAGCTCTCTTGGGAGATGGATTTGGTTGAGAATAATTGCAATGGCTTGAAGAGGAGGGGCCCTTTAATCACAATTCCTTTAACCATTCGAGAATAAGGTCGGAAGCTTTCTTCTATCGAAGGATCCCATCCTCATACACGTTGACCTTCGTAATCCAATAAGAAGAGGCCTTGAGAAGAAACTTTGGCAACTGATCATTGTCAATCAAATATGGGGTGGGAATACTATGAGAAAGTATGTGGGTTCGAAGGCTCACTTCATGAACGACAATATTCTTATCAAACTCCGAGATACGCTCCTCAAGGTCCTTGGCCTGGAGTTTCCAAGCCTCGATCTATCCTACAAGTCAAGTATTCTTAGATAAAAGGGACTCTACTAGAGAAACATTTCCCGCAGATGAGTTCCTCGTGGACAATTCATTACTAGGGAAGGGTCTTTGCTAGATACTTTTCATGCTAGTAACTCCTCTTCGAGAGTGGTTAATTTCCCCATGGAAACCATATATCCTTTGGTGATGTCCTCTCTTTGCACCCTTAACTTATCATTTTCGCACATTCAAGAAGTTAGGCGCCCTTCCATGACTAGTAGCCTAGTCGTGTTAGCAACACACGCCTTCAGAGACTCAAACTTCAAATTTAGTTGGCGCGATAATTCTTCATAGCTTTGATCTGTGGGATCCCGATCTTTTACCAGCTCCAAAGGATATGTCTCGTTGAACTCCTTGGCTAAGAAACCCTTAACAAATTGCTTTAAGATTGGATGATATTTAGTTTTCCACAACTTAAGTTCCTCTTTGAGCTGATTAATTTCATTCTTTAAGGTTTTTTTTATCCTTTTTACATGCAGAAAGTACTCGCATCACCTGCATCAGTTGCTTGTGTGTTTCATTCAGCTCTTTGTTAGTGCTCGAAAGCTCATGGTAAGCACCTTCTGGGAGCCATTTCAATGAATTAAACTACGAGGAAGAGAAATACAATAAGAATAAAGAGAGAGAAATTAAGAAACCCAAGAAGATATTCATCTTTTAAAACAAAGAGATTACACGAGGAGGCCAGGACTGCCAGATTTCACAAATTAAGGATGAACCTTAGAGTTATCCTCCTTCAAGATGGACTAGATATGTTCTTCCGTATTTGGCTCAGGTTGAGCTCTTTCCTTGGAGGCCTCGTCTGTGGCCTTTGGAAGGGGAATCACTCGAATTCCTATAGCAGTAAGAAATTGCCCCTTGGACTTGATGTAGTCCATCAGGGCAAATTGTAGGCCACCAAAATTGATTGCCTCATCCCACTTTTTGTCTAGGAGTTCCTCGAGCTCAGGTTTGACAAGCTCGTCTACCAACTTAGCATCCTCCTTGGACAAAAGAGGACGAGAGTTGAGGCTTCAAGGTTTCCTCGACCAGGTCACTAAAATCCAGTTTCTTTGTAATTTTAAGAAGGCTTACAAAGAAATTGAACAACTCAAAATTGTTTAGCAACTTGTCCTTGAATGCCTCTAGAAGTTAAATCTGCTCAATAGGGTTCTCGGCAGACTTAACCCACTTCTCAAGGGTATCTTTCTGAAAAATGAGTTGTTGCTTCTAAGAGTCAACTCTCGTCATCTTTATCTTCTCCTCTTCGAGCATTTTCTTATCCTCCTCACGTGCCTTTCTGTCCTCCTCGAGCACCTTCTTCAGCTCGTAAATCTTAACATATTTTTGGCTTAGTTGCTCTTGCAACTTACCATGACCCGTTGTCACAGCTTGAATAAAAGTAAAAAAGTTTTAAGCGGCTTGGCTGAGAAGATGGGAAGCCTACATAACCAAATCAATCGTTAAGCACTTAGAATTATATTGTAATAAAACCTTAGGGAGTTCACGAAATAACCTGAGGATTCGTGAACATGGTCGCGAAGGATTAATTATCCACAGTTAGGATGCTGGAGGTAGTTGTTGCAGCATTCGAGGAGGGTGCCTCGGGGAGAACTTGGTGGGGGATGCCAGCACTCTTCCCACTTTCTGTTTCAGTCCTTTGACGGACATTCCTAGTGTTGAAGGTTTGAGCATCCCTCTGGGGCGACATAGTCCTTCCACCGCCAACTGGAGCATCCCTCGGGTCATTTTTTAGGATATTCTTCTTGTTTTTAAAGACCCTCCGAGACCACTGGAAAAAACACAAAGATGATGTTAGTAAAGAAAGACAAAAGAAAGGAACAAAATAATAATAAAGTTCCATTAAAACACCTTCAGAAGCTTCCGAGAGCTCAAAACCAATGTCAGGAGTGCCGAGAGGGGTCTTCGAGAAGGCCCTAAAGTCCTATTTTCCTCTTCTTTCCATTCTTCAGAAGCTTTTTATACACATACTTCTCAAGATTACAACCGACCAGGCAAAGTAGTCGATAATCTGGTTGGGGTTGGTAAAAGGAGTGTAATCAAAGGAACTAGATAATAATTTCTGCCTATCCTTATCGATATCCTTATGGAAAATGTATTCCCCTGGGTTGGGAGACTCGACTTATACATTCCAATTCCAGGGCAGAACTCGATGCTTCCTACTATCAAACGAGATCCCCTTCCTCCATTTCGCCAGTCGCCCAAATTTCTAGGAATGGTGAAAACCTTGTGGTGTATCTCTCGGCTAGTGAAAGTAATAATCCTAACAGAAGATTTTCCACCATAGGACACATAATACAATGAACAGGGCAACTTATACCTTGGCTTGATACCAAACTTGTGGCATCTCGATAAGAACATCATGATAATCACTAAGACATTGCGATGGACTAGGATGGGGCTCACTTGGAACTGCTTGAGAAGTTTGGAGAATAAAGGAGGAAAAGGAAAAGTAAGCCCACAACATAAATGCCTGAGGGAAAGGGTTGATCTTCCCTCGGGAAGTTTACGAGGGGTATCTCCTTCTCGAAAAGGATGAAAATATACATTCGGAGGTATTCATTGACCAAGGGGGATCGAACCTATAATCTTCAAGATAGCCTTTCCCGCCTTCGAGGATGGGGGCTCTTTACAGAAGTCTTAACCTTCCCCCCTCTCGATCCTCATTTTTCTTCTTGAGAGGTACTTCTTCTCCTGGAGATATTCCTAATGCCTCATGGGGCGATTCCCTCCCGTCGGGGGGTACATTTTCTCTTTGAGGAGACACATCTTCTCCCTCTTGGACCTCGAGAATAGGACTCGAGGGGGGATAAATAAACAATTTTACCAATGGTAGAGGCTTTCTCACATAAGGTTTACCCATGCCTGGGGCCCAAATTTTAGTGTATCCCCCAGAAGGCATATATGTGATGGACAAAAATCCAGTGTCAAGGGTAGTATGGTCTAGCGCATTCCCTCCCTTGCCGGAATCACATCGCGGCTCATCAGAATAATCATGTTCAAAACTAGAGCTTACTCCCTTTGGTGAGCAGACTCGCTCCTCATTCATCGTAACCTCACTGGAAAACCCCCTCTTGGCATAACCCTCGTTGGAATCAGTCATGATTTCAAAAGGAAGAAAGAAACAGAGCAACAGAAGGAAAAGAGGGAAAAACTTACTAATTTTTGGAAGAAAGATGACGAGAATGAGATTGCTGATGAAAATGGGGGAAAGAAAAAGCTCTGAGATAAATTTCCCTTGTGAAATTCTTGCAAATGAGTAAGAATGGAAAAGTGAAGAAAGAGGAGCAGTTAATAGATTTAAAATGGCGGCATGATTAATAACCGCATTGGGAAGTTAAAAAGTTATGAAAAGACACAACTGTCTTTCTGTATTCTCTCTGCATGCCATTTTGAGAATAGAAGCACGCGTGGTTGCTAAACACACGCGGTTTTTGTCATTAGAACACGCGTATCTCTTGAAATTCTGGTAAAAGAATTTAAGGAGAAAACCAGATTCCCACCTTCGAGACCTGGAAATGTATGGAAAAAAGTTTATCCTGAACCATTACATCCTCGAGATACCCTTGAGAACGAATGGTCTCGAGTAAGGATGACTCGAGGATCTCGAATCACTAAGAAACTTCAAGATTTTGCGCCGGTCACGATGTGTCATTCCAGGGTTTCAAATAAGAAGGATCTAGTTTTCTGGGGGATCTTGACGAAGGTCTGGCCCAAGAGATTTGTTGGGTTACCATATTTATAGGGTAATTGATGGCTATATTTAAAGAGAATGTTAGTTAAGACATACGATATAAATACCAGGTACGCATTCATTTTCTGATTCATTCTACCTTAATCTCATACGAACTCTTTGACTGAATTAGCCATCAGAAGACTGACCCCTGGGACCCCCAGGGACAATTTATTGCTGGTCGGTTTGAGAAACTCGAGCTCGTTGACTGGTCGGTCGTTCGAGACGCATCAATAAGAAACCATTATCTCTACTATTCATGCATCTCACTTGAATTTCTCTATCATACTCAATGATTTTAACATTAATATTTAATTTAAATAAATTTGTCCATCCAAAATAAATTGAATGTGAAATTTAATAATACATTTTTTAAATTTTATTTCATTTTTTTTGCAAAATATTTATTAAATATTTCACTTTTTGTTTTTGAATATATCATATTTTATTTTTTTATCAAAATAATTTTTTGAAATTTATTTTAAACTTTCAAATGCTATTGTAGACAAAAAAAATTTTAAGAAAATAGAAGTATATTGTGAAATTTGCATGTCAAGATGCCTCACTAGATGAGAAGGTTAACCACTTAAGAAATCACCACTATGAAGTTGTGTGGTTTCTTAATATTGAGAAATTACCATTACCCATATTTTTAGATGGAATATATAACTTAGGTGCTTGGTGTACATCTTGCCTAGCAATCCACACAGGGCTGGAGATTGATTGACTAGAAGACACGTACAAATTGACACCTTCATGTTTATCACCTTTTGGAGGCAAATGTATTGCCTCATGACAAAATAGACCTAATCGGTTTAAGGAAATTTTTATTTTTCGAATTTTAACATTGACTTACAAGGTTTGGGAAGCCAAAGAAACTCCCCCTTAACATGTGGTTTTAAAAAATATATAAAAAAGTTGGGGGATAACTTAGGAGATCGGCGGATAACTTTCAGCATTTTTTTTCTTATGTGTTATTATTTAAAATTAATTAATAAATAAAATAAACTCCGATCCTTAGAAAAGATAATATGGATTTTAATAATTTATTTTTATTTACATATATTATTGGATAAGAATTTGTAATTTTTTAACAATTTTGTTTTTAAATGTAATTTATTTTAAATATAAAATTAAAAAATATTTTATATTTAATTTAATTTTTATTATATCAAAAGAATTTAAATAAATTTTGTGATATTTTTTTAGAATCAAACATAAAAATTCATTAAAGGATTAAAAATATCCACTTACATTAAGGGAAGTGAAGACAAAACGTTAACAAAAAATCTAAATTTTTCTAAAAATTTAATCTTATTAATTTTATTAATTTTTTTTATATTTATCCTTATTTTTACATATATCTATTATTTTTGCATTTATATACTATGAGAATGTTACTTTTTAAACCTCCTTATAATTTGATAAGTCATTGTGAACCTCGTACCAATAACTTTTATAGTTATACTATTAGAGCACCATTGCGCGTTGCGTGATGTTATTAATTAAAATATTAAGATTAAATTTTTATGTATAAATTGTGTCTTACATTTAAATTGAAAACAAAGAATTTTATTGAATTTAAATTTTAGTCGAAAACTATATTAGATAGTTAGAAATCGTTAAATATTAAATACAATAAAGTTTAATTATTTTTATAATATTTCATTCAAATTATTTAAAAAGCAATTATTTATACTTTGAGATTCATTTGAAAAGGCTACCATAATTATATGTATCTCATTGCAATAAACAAAAGTAAATATCAAATGACGTTATTAGTCTCACTAATTATAATAGGTCCTCATTTAACAGTTAGTCATTCTAAAACAAGACTTTGTCATATATAAATAAATAACATGTATACATATTTCTATCAAAAGTACTCTATCAATGTAATCGAACATTTTTGTAATTTCAGATTATGTGTTTCTTTGGATTTTCTTTTATATATATATATATATATATATATATATATATATATATATATAATACAATGAGATATGAATGGTTTTAATTATATCTTAAGAAGTTATATATTCTAACAAATTATGATTGACTATATATAACAAAGAATTAAAATCTGTAACATATTATAATATTAGTATATTTTTTATGACAACTTGGGCTAGGTTGGTCAAAATGACTTTAATATCCACAGTTGACAGCACCAACAACTAATTTCTATTATATGGTGCTTGGGATTATAATGATTTATTTTTTAAAAATTACAAAATGCCATTGCAATAAATGGGATCAATAATCAAATCTCTCAAGGTAATTTTTTGGGAAATACCGTCTTCCCATATGCATATGAAAAGACAGGGTTGAATTAGAATTATAAAAAGGTAAAAGATTTTAGTTGCAATATTAAAATTTTACTATACAACGTGCAGTAGTTGTAAGTTTATGACCAAGATAATGCAACCCGAAAATTTTATGTTAATTTATTCTAATTTGCAGATTAAACCTTAGTTTTTTCATAACTTATGAAAAGACTCTTTCAAGAGACGGACTCATCTCTCATTTAGTTATTTTAATTTTAAAATAATTATCTTAATGATTAGCCGGTGTAAAATCATTTCTTTTTAAGGGAAATTGAATTTATACTCCTCTAGTCCTTTGTATTTTTGGTCTCTAATTGTAGGTGAAATTTGGTTTTACCAATTTTTCTAGTCCTTACTAGTATGCTCCAACATGACCAATTTAACCAAGTGCATAATAAAGTAAAGCATAAAGAACGCATGACTTGGTTACGCAGTTCGGTGTAATCCACCTACATCTGCGGGATCTGGCCCAGTTCAGAATGAATCCACTAATTAGAAAGATACAGTACAGAGTGCAGTTTACAAAATACTTATCTTACTAACTATAACGTGTGAATTCTGCTAGCTCCCCTAGCTATCAATCCGCCTTGATCAGACTCCCTCTGATCTCGAACTCTGTCGATGCTGGATATCCTCCTCCTTAGGAATTTAGGTTTATGATTATGAACTTTGTGCAGCAGGTCAGGTATGTTGGAACACAGGAATCTAACTCTTTGCAATTCTCGAAAATCTCAAAAATCTTTATGCAGATTTTTGCTCTATTAAATCCGTGAGTATGCAGCCGTGTTGGTCCCAATTTATATCCACGAACAGATTGGAATACTCCTTGATTATCTCCACAATATTCCTATTCCAAATCTGCTTTTTGAAGCATATCCAAATCACATAAATAAAGGGATTTTCCTTTTCACAATATATCCCATATATTCGCAAATATCAACTCCATATATTTAGGGATTTTCCATAAATCAACTATGCTTCATACACCTACTATATAACAGAATATAACAATTTCCATAAGTAAAAAATACCATAATATTCTGTCTTCTTTTTACGAAAACCATCGGCGTAAATATACTCTTGTCGAGTGTTCCAACATAGAAAGTTTTTCGTTTCCAAATATGTTCACAAACACAGCCAACTAAATATTCAATGCAAATCTCTGACTTTACAATCTCCCCCTTTGGCATTTTGTGAACCCATACCATTTTGATCATGAATCTTGCAACGAAAACGAAAAACTTATCACACAACATAGGTCGTCCAGATCATCACCTATGTTGGAATCACACAACACCATGAACACTACCAAATCCATAAAACAAATTAATACCAGAAATCCATAATTCCAAAAATTCAGATTACATAGCCATATCAAAATGAATATTATCCAAAATTTCTCCCCCTGGGATCACACAAATGCCAAAGACAAAAAAAACATATGCCAGAGGCAATAGCCAAGCATCCTGAGACTCCCCCTGAGTTTAAGCCTCCAATTTAGCTTTCTCTGCCTCCAGAATGGCCTTCTCTGCCTCCAGAGCTGCCACTTGAATAGCAATGGCTCCCAATCTTGCATCTAGAGACAGTAACTTGCCCTCCTTTTCTGCTTCAGCTGATGTAGAACCTTCTGATTTCCACTGTAGATCATGAATGTGCCTTAAACCAAAAGTCTTCTTATTTGGCCTCAAGAACTCTGTGCCAATCACAACATCAGTTGCTTTTCCTTTCACTTTGGCACTCTTGGCTAGTGCAGAAATCAGTGCAGAATAGATGATTGCATCATTGACCTTTGGGGCAGTAGCTTGTCTGACCAAACTTTGCTGAATGAATAACCCAAGGTTGGCAGGCTTCTGTGTTCCAACACAGTACAGCAATCTGGCCATCTCTCTTGTCAATTCAGTGGTGTTTGTTGAAGGCATCCAACAGTGAACAACAATCTGATATAAACCAAAAAATCTCGAGGACAAGCAAGATGCTTGTGAATACCCCGTTGCTGGCCATTCAACCTTATACCCACCAGAGATAGTAGCTAAAATCTAATCATTAGAAACTCCCAAATCTTCAGGAAAAACTCCATCTATTTCTGGTGTCTCAAGACCAAAAATTTTGTTAATTCTAGCTGCAGACAAGTCAATTATCTTTCCCCTCACATAAACTCTTCCATACCAAGGGGAATCAGTCTCCAGATTTCCAGTCATGAGGTTAGAGTATATCTCAATTACAATCTGCCGATTGTACTGCAGTTGTACTTTGGCTGCCTTTGTCATACCCACTATTCTTAGAAATTCTAAAAATCCACTCTTCTTGTATGCCTCTAGATCCACTGGTCTTTTAGGAATAACTTTCCTTTCAGAAAAGACCTCACCCATTTCCTCCCCTTTTAAATCAAAATAGGTAGATGACAAAGCTTTACTTACAGAAGGGGGAGGAAGTATCTTCTTCTCCTTGCATTCCTGCTTTTTCTTGCTCCTCTTTGCTTGTGAAGACACCTTAGCATCTGCAGCCTTCCTCTTGCCTTTAGCTGTCTGATAAAACTCATCAAGGACTTCATCACTCGAGTATGCTAAATCAGGAATGTCCTGTGTTGGAACATTCTCTGAACCTCCAACTTCATTCCCCTTCTCAGATTCTTTTCCAGATAACTCATCTTGATCAAACTCCTGTGGGTCAGTCAAATCTTCTTCAGGTGCCTCAACATTCAAATTATCATGCATGTCACTCTGGTTTTCACCCCCCAGATCAGCATCAGAATCCAAATCTATATAATCTTCATGTCCACACTTCTGTGTTGGAACACTGTCCTCCTCATCACTGTCCGACAGTTCAATTATCACAGGCTTCCTCAATTCTTCCATCATTTTAGTAGCATTCAAATCAAAGAAGCTAACCTGTAATTTGTCTCCATACTTCACAACTTTTCTTCCAGCACCCTCTCCCTCACTAATCTCTTTTAAATCTACATAGCTTGGAAAGGGAATACGACAAAACACATGGAATTTATCCTTTTCTCTGTATTCTGCATATTTTCCCAACAGAAATTGCACATTCAAATTCTCAATCCTCCTTATTTAACTTATATTACCTGTCACAAGCTCCTTGACCTTAACAGTCAGGTATTCACCTTTTATGCTTTTAATCTTTGTTAAATCTACGGCAACTCTGTTTGCCTCTAGCCATTCAAAGATTTCATCTACACTCTTAACTTCCACGCCCATGAATTTCAAAGAAGAAGGGTCAGGGCCAGTTACCTTTCGGTCCTTCCTCTTAGCACCAGTGAGCTTTTCTTGTTCATTAAGTTCAACACCAGAGCCCCCATCCTTTTTACCCTCACCAGATGCCTCTTCCTCTACCCCAAGTTCTTCAGCTTGACCAAGTATTCCACCAGAAAGTTTTTCGACCCCAAATTGATCCGAGATTCCTCTACATTGATCTTGATTTTCTCCCAGTACTAATTCGAACCTAGCTTGGTCGGCACATTGTCTATTCCCGTCAACCAATACCAACTCCAAATTGATCGAACTTTGATCTTCCTCCATAACTTCTAATGGTGGAGATAATTCTTGAAGATCTAACTCTTGTGTGGGAACGGTAGGGTTGGAAGCCATTGTTTTTGCAGAGATTCCGAGAGTAAGAATTTTGACAATGGTTTGAGATGCTTTCGAATCCGGCCAAAAAGAATATGGAAAGATTTTGGACTAGTAGAAACCCAAACCAACTCTTCAACTCACCTCCTCTTTTCCCGCGAAACTTCTTTTTTTATTTCCAAAACTTATAATGATGGCCTTTTCTTCTTGTCAACTCGAGATGTCCCATCAGAAATAACTTCCAACACACTAAGCAAACTATTTTTGTACATATTTCTTCTTTCTATTTTTTTTTGTTTTTTTTAAAAAAATAATTTCTAAATAGAATATTTACAATAAAAAATATAGGTAAGAATTACCTCAAATTTGACAAACACCTAAGTGTTGTCGAAGGCTCTCAAAGGTAGCAGAATCCAACGGCTTGGTAAAGATATCAGCAAATTGTTCATGTGTTGGAACATAGACTACCTTCACTTCCTTCCTTTCAACCAGATCTCTAATGAAGTGATGCCTTATATCAATATATTTAGTTCTCAAGTGCTGGACTGGATTTTTCGAGATGTCAATTGCACTTGTGTTGTCACACAAAATCTTCAAGGGGCCTTGATGAATTCCTTAGTCTTTCAACATTTGTTTCATCCACAACAATTGTGCACAACAGCTTCCAGCCGTAAGATATTCAGCTTCTGCAGTAGACAAGGAGATCAAATTATGTTTCTTACTATACAACGACACCAAATTCGTACCGATAAAGAAGCATCCACCAGTGGTAATTTTTTGATTATCTGCATTACTAGCCCAATCAGAATCACTGTACCAAATTAATTCAGAGTCTTAACTTTTAGAGTACAAAACACCATAATCAGAGGTTCCACTAACATATCTAATAATTCGTTTAACTGCAGTGAGATGAGACTCCTTTGGATCAACCTGAAATCTTGCACAAATCCCAACGCTGAAACATATATCTGGTCATAATTCAAATTTTATTTCAACAAAACTTACAACTAGTAAAGATATTTGTTCATGTGTTTATAATATTTGTTAATTGTCTAAGGACTTAGTTTAAACTTTTATTTTTGTTAAGACTTATAGCAGGATTGGTAATAGCGCTTTATTTAGATTGGGCCCGAGTGCCTAGCCTAGTCGGCCCATGTCACACTAATTACCCCTAAAGTAATATCCTTTGGGTAATAACCATTGGGCCGGACCAAGGAAGAGCCTTAGTACTTGCATCACAAGAAAACAAAATAGTTTCCCTACTCACCAACCTATATAAAGAAAAGAGGTAACACTATACAAACCACTCTGAGGGATCTGTCTTGCAGGTTCCAGTCAAAGGAGTGGTGGACTCGAGATGACGGTTTTGGGGCGCATCAAGTTGGCATGCCCACTGGGATCGTTTGTCAGATCTGTGAGTTCTGTTGTTCATGTTCGCTTCTACAGAAAGCATATTGCATATAAGTGAACGGGTTAAAAGTAGAACCTTAGACGTCAGTGAGAAAGTACAATCCCTTACAGGGGAAGAAGGGGGCGGAAAAGCAAGAATATGTAATTTGATCCACCAGCCCCTCCAAGTACCATGAACACACCCCCGGTAGTAGCTACATACTAGATCTTGACAACGATGGTGCCAGAGGGGGTCTCGGGTAGAAGCTACCATACCATCCATACGAGTGGAAGTTAGTGTCGAATCCTGGGTAGGAAGCGCTGGAGTCTCTCTATCACAAAGCCAAGCGCACCAACAAAAGGAGGATGAGCATCAATTCACGGAAGCTACCGCGGATTTGCAGGTGGAAGCGGCTATGGGGGGTCGTTCAAGCAACTAGAGGCACGAACAGTGTGTTTCCCCCGTCGCAGCGAGACCTGGCGCAACTCGCTCAAACCCTCAAATCTGTGAGCTGTCAGATAGAACCCCCGATGCTCTATCAAAGAGTGATCCAGCAGCAAGCGACGCCCCTACTCTCGATGCCTCTAACGTGATGTCCTGTCTTGTCGGTGGAATCTATCATGCATAGTCTACATTATCAGCTCGTAGAAGTTCGGTGAAGGCTGGGAATAGTGAGGTGGAGCATCGTCCTCCTGCATGGACTCTGTCTCTGGTGGAGGCTGAGCAGAGTGGTGTTGCTGTTGTCGCTCATAGGGAGGTAGAGTGCTATCGTTGCAGCCAAGATTCCAGTTACAAGCTACCCCGATGGTGCCTTACCCCATAAATATGGAGATTGGTGCCCAAGATTGGCCACAACCCACCTTTCCTAGTTCTACTCAATTTTGACATATTCGGTGCCTATTTTGGCCCCCCACGTGCCTAGCCAGGAAATTCACCAAATGAATTCATGATCTTAAGCAAAGATCCCCTCATCTGACCTGTTTCACCAAGGACAACAATAGCCATATCAGTTTTCTGCATTGGGAGGATCGTGACCTGGATACCTGGCTTTGAAACATATGTACCAGATCTCCACTCTCGATATCTCCCTTCTATCGAGCCAGTACATGGACCTGCGCATGGGAGACGAGTCGATTGATACCCTTGAAAGGCTGCTGGATAGATTAATTGGGCCATCAGGCCAAGTCTCAGTCTCCTCCTTCAGCCCGGCAATTATGACAACTCGATAGCAAGGTAAAGCCACCCTAAGGGTTTCCCACGTACAACATAGACTGAAACCCTCATGAGTTTACATAGACCTTCTTAAGTGTGATGAATTCGAGGGACTTCATCGAACAGCTGAAGTGTAAGCTGTTAGGGAGTTAAATTCGGGGCAAAGTCCAAGAATGGTTCAACAAGCTAAGTAAGGGATCATTTCATTCCTACCGAGATTTTGGTAGGGCATTGCTGAGCCATTTCTTTCAAAAGAAGCGATTCACTAAAAATTTTATCGAACTCTACCAAAGTAAGCAAAAGCAGCTCTATGCTCGCTGTCTCCTGGCTCTCCTGAGAGTAGCTCTTCACCTCTATAGCCTTCTATCTATGCCACAGCTCCTATGAACGAAACCAAGAGGGATGGCTGAGGGCAGAGCCTCAGGCCTTACTACCAAAGGACAATATCCGTCGAGCCTTGATACAATCAAACGAGGAGCCGTGCAAATCGACAGAGGCATTATACCATCGATACATAGATGAAAACCTCAGAGTAATCAACCGCATGGAGGATGGTGTAATCCCAAGCTACATGAATGGGATTTCAACCTTGACATGTATAAGAAGCTGGTATTGAAAAAACCAGAAACTCTACAGCAGCTGCAAGAAATTGTGGAATAATACTCAAAGATAGAGGAAGCTACAAAGCGAAAGAAAGAAGGAGATCGATGGAGCGAAAGAAACTCTAAAGCATTAGAGCCAAGGTAGAGAAGTCCCGAAGCTTTGAATAAAGGCTTCAAAAGTTACATCACACTGGCGAAAATCCCGTGATACACTCCATCCACAAAGGGCTGTTCCAGACTCCCCCTCCCAGCAAGACATACCATCGAAGAGGGATTCACCCAAATACTTCAATCACCACAAGGAGCCTGGTCATGATACAAATGAGTATGTCCACCTGAAAAGAGAGATCGAAAGATGTGCAAAAGAGGGCTTACTTCCGGACTACATCGAAAGACCAAGGGGAGAAGGCTCCACGAAGGGAAAAGAAAGACGCCAAACGGGAAACCAACAAAAAGGGAGACGAACGAAGGGGTCGAGATCAATAAGGAAATAATGCAGAATGAACTAAAACTCAAGTGGGAGAGAATGGTAGGCACTAGCTGGAGCCTCAGGTGGATAGAAATTGGGGGAATGGCCAACAGAGTGATCAAATTCATCAATGGGGTGGTGGGGGACCAATCCTCTAACACCATAAATAAAGATCAATTCTGACACATCCCCCCTGGAGATTCTTCCCAGAAATGGCTCCAGCCCAAAGAAGCCATAACTTTCTCATAAACAGACCCAGTACCCACTTAAACCCCCCATACAAACCCAATTGTGATTCACGCAACAATTAGAGACTTCTACGTCAAAGAGTGTTCATAGATGATGGCAGCGGTGTAGAAGTGATGTTCGCCCACTACTTTGACCAGTTGGGCCTAGGGCATGAAAGTTTAAGGAGAACACCTTCACCACTATCTGGTTTTACTGGAAAGATGGTGCTCCCCTTAGGTGTCATAACCCGCCCAGTCATAATGGAGGATGGAAGTAAAGAAGTGATGGTCAACTGTAGTTTCGCCATCATCAATGTTATATCCCCCTACAATGTCATATTAGGTAGGCTCTGGATGTCCCAAGCCCGGGAAATATTGTCCCCTTTCATTTAACTATAAAATTCCTTACCAAGAAGGGGATAGCGGTTATCAAGGGGGACCGGTCTGTAGCTCAAAGCTGCTTAGTAATAGCTCTGTAGGAAGCAAGGATAGGGTGGCTTCTATAAATGGAGAAATGAGACCTACAGACACCGAGCCCCTAACTGTCCAATCATCGGGGACGGTGACTGTAGGAATGAAATACCAGACACAACGAAAGGAAAACTAAAGGACCTCCTCGATAACAATGCGTATGTATTTTCATGGAGCACCATCGATCTCATGGGAGTGCCCAAACACTTAATGGTACACAAGTTGAATGTCGATCCATCCCAAATGGCCATCAAGCATAAGAAAAGGTCGTTCACCTCTGAAAAAGCTAAAGCCATAAAAGAGGAAGTCCAAAAACTTCTTCGAGCAAAGGTCATCAAAGAGGTATTCTACCAAGAATGGCTAGCAAACCCCATTATGGTTCCCAAGCATGACGGTGCTTGGAGGATGTGCATAGATTTCACGGATCTCAACAAGAGTTGTCCCAGAGATAGCTACCATCTACCTTTAATTGATGTGCTGGTCGAATCAATAGCAATGAGGTACTCGCTTTCTTTGATGCCCATAAAGGCTACCATCAGATACTCATGGAAAAAGAATACAAACAAAAGACGTAGTTCATCATGGACATGGGGACATTTTGCTATTAAAAAATGTCATTCAACTTGAAATGTGCAGGGGCTACCTATCAAAGATTGGTTGATAAGCTTTTAAAAGATCGTATAGGCAGGAATATGGAAATATACGTAGATGACATGGCAGTGCAGAGAAATGATCACGACCAATTTCTGATGGATCTTGAAGAAACATTTCAAAGGCTCTGGGATGCAAACCTAAAGTTGAACCCAGCCAAGTGCGTGATCGGAGTAGGGCCTGGTATATTTTTGGGATTCATGGTCTTAGAGAGAGGAATCGATGTCAACCCAGAAAAGGTCGAAGCATTGATAAAAAAATGAAACCCCCCCAAACGGTTAAAGAGGTCAAAAAACTCACTTGGTCATTGGCAGCACTCAGTTGTTTTCTATCGAAGGGCGCAGAGAAACACCTACAATTCTTTGAGGTGCTCTGAAAGGCCAAAAAGTTTGAATGGACAGATGAGTGCGACCAAGCATTCCGGGACTTAAAGGATCACCTGCGAAGCTTGCCCACCCTCATGAAACCAAAGCAGAGAGAAGATTTGTACTTGTATATCTCAGCATCCCCCTTAGCAATAAGTGATGTTTTAGTAAAGGAGAAAGAAAGGTCACAACACCCTATCTACTTCGTAAGCAGGGCACTGCATGGGCTAGAAATGTGATACACTGCCCTTGAAAAGTTAATATTGTCCATAGTTCATGTGGATAGATGAATTTGGCCATTCTTTCAGAGCCATAAAATTATCTTCCTCACTAGTCAATCGATCAGACAGGTACTCCTCAAACCTAAGGCTTCGGTCCAAATGATGAAATAGGCAATTGAACTAGGGGAACACGACATCCAATTCCACCTAAAAGTGGCTATTAAGGTCCAAACCTTAGAAGATTTCATCGTGGAAGCAATGGAACCAATTGAGGTCTACCGGGAAGAAAAGTTTAAAGAAATATGGAAACTATATGTTGATAGATCATCGCACTAGGGGGGGAACGGAGTGGGAGTCTTGCTCATAAGCCTCGAGAACATAGAATATCCCTACGCACTATACATTGACTTCAAGGCCACAAAAAATGTGGTGGAGTATGATGCACTGATCATCGAGATTTGAATAGCAAAAGACCCGAGGGTTCTAAACCTCTAAATCTTCAGCAACTCCCAAATTGTGGTCCAACAAGTCAAGGAGGAATATGAGGCTAGGGAAAGGAGCTTGCAATGCTACCTGGAGGTGGTGAAGCCCCTCCTCGAATAGTTCTATCATTACACCTAACGCAAGTCCCCCGGAAAAAGAATCACAAGGCTGACACCTTAAGTAAGTTGGCTCCATCGAACTTAGACTTGCAGTCTCAGAGGCACTTGATGGTGGAAAGGCTGAGCAAATGTAGCTTTGATGAAGAGGCGGCTGTGATGATGGTGGAGGAGGAAAACTTGTGGATAATGCCAATTATGAGATACTTTCGAGATAGAACCCTCCCCGAGGGCCCCATCAAAGCAAGAAAGATCAGATGAAAGGCCCCTAAGTACATGATCCATAAGGATGTGCTCTATTGGTGGGGTCATTTATAACCACTTCTCTGATGTGTAGCCTCCCAAAAAGTTGACTACCTAATCTGCGAGACCCATGAAGGAGCATGCAGAAGCCACCAAGGGGCCCGATCGATAGCCAAAAAATCCTCCTAACGGGGTATTACTGGCCCAAGATGATTGATGATGTCAACCGGCACATCCAAGCCTACCACCAATGCTAGAGGCATGCACCAATCACCACATTCCCCAGGAAGAGATGATGTACATCAATAGTTCCAGGCCATTCAAAAAATGGGTAATCGACCTGGTAGATACTTGATTGTGACTGTAGACTACTTCACAAAGTAGGTCGAGGCAGAAGCTTTAACTGGCATAAAAGGGAAAGCAGTGATTGGTTTTTATGCTAGAAGAACATCATCTGCCTCTTTGGGATCCCCCGAAACATCATAACTGACAATGGTACCCAGTTTGTTAGTGACCCATTTAAAAGCTGGTGCAAAGAAGACAAGATCTGCCAAAGGGTCACTAGCTTATACCATCCCCAAACTAATAGATAGGTGGAGGTTATGAACCGGACCATTGTCAATGGCATCAGGTCAAGGCTTTAAGGGGCAGGAGGAAATTGGATCAACAAATTGCCCAGTGTGCTTTGGTCGTATCGGATGATGCAGTCCTATGCCACGGGTGAAACCCCATATAAACTGGTCTACAATTCGGGGGTGGTAATCCCCGCGGAGATAAGGCTAGCCACCTTCTGAAGGTTTGCTATCAGCAACGAAATTTAGGAGGTCAACGATGAGCCGTGCCATCTCGACCTGGACCTTCTTGAGGAGAAGAGATAAAGGGTATCTCACCAAGAAGCCAAAGTAAAGGAGAGGATCAAATGGTACCATGACCTGAAGGTCCAAAAAATCTAGTTCTCCCCAAGAGACCTTGTCATGAGGAGGAATGAAAAAAGCCAAAGAGAGCCTGGGGGTAAACTAACTCCCAATTGGGAGGGACCGTACCGGGTTGTTGAAACGCACCTCGGAGACAGCTACATGTTGGAAACACCCCAAGGCAGGTCAATTCCCCACAGATGGAATGTCTCAAATCGTAGGAAGTACTATTCTCCTAAATCTCAGTAGACTTAGTCAAGCTAGGGAGTAGCTTACCCAAAAATAGCTATAGGATAGGGAACACCTTCGACGGAGATACTTGTTGTAAGCCAAAGAAATTTCCTAGCTTTCGTTACCAACCTGTTGAAATATTCTTCTTCAAACTATCACTACTTATCCGATTTGCACTATGAGTCGAGGAGTTTGAGGCCTCTCACTTTGCTCAACACATAAGCACTTAAGGATTCAATCCTTGCAAAGCCACTACGGCTTGCCCAACGCTTGGGGTCAAAATCCCTCCATACTCATAAGTGCTTAAGGATCCATCCTTGCAAAGCCTCTATGGCTTGCCCAGCGCTTGGGATCGAAATCCCCCAATACTCATAAGCGCTTAAGGATCCGCTTGCCTAACGCTTGGGGTTGAAATCTCCACATACTCATAAGTGCTTAAGGATCCAATCCTTGCAAAGCCCCTATGGTTTTCCTAACGGTTGCCCCCATACTCATAAGCGCTTAAGGATCCAACCCTTACAAAGCCCCCATGGCTTGCCCAGCGCTTGGGGTTGAAATCCCCCCATACTCATAAGCACTTAAGGAGCCAATCCTTGCAAAGCCCCAGCGGCTTGCCCAACACTTGGGGTCGAAATCCCCTCATACTCATAAGCGCCTAAGGATCCAATCCTTGCAAAGCCCCCACGGGTTTCCCAACGCTTGGTCTCAAACCCCCTGCATGCATAAGCCCTTAAGGATTGAATCCATTCATAAAACCGAAGGGGTCTCATGGCCCACCAAAGTGCTTCAGGTCAAACTCCGCATTGGCACACGCAATCCTACCTGGCTAGCTCGCAGATAGAAGGATCAAAACCCTTAATCGAATCGCAGTACCTAGTTAAGCCGCAAAGGCTAAGTCCCTTGAAGAATTCACAATTACTCGCTTGATATATATTTCATACATGGCACCACAAAGGCTTACAAACAAAGGGAAAAAGGACTTGCACGCACATACAAAGGGAAACTACAACACACAACATCTACCAATGTACAAAACAAAGGTGAGGGAAGCCCTTCAAAGTAAATGGAAGGATCCTATACTAATATCTCGAACTTGATGGGGACCATAGCTATTAGAAAATCCCTATCGAGATCCGGCTGCTCTACCCTTAATTCCCCAGCCTCTTGCATCAGGATAGGATTCGAAGGCCCACTGCCAAGACTTCAAGATCTCCTTTGCAAGGGAGCAACCTCAGCATCTTCACCTTTCTCGAGAAATTTTGTGAAAGGATCGAGTTCAACATCACGTTTAGTGTTGGAAAGGGTCTCTCAGCCTCTTCCGATAGTGGCACTGCTTCATCGACTGGAGGAAGGGCCCTCAGCCGAGGAATGATCGACCCTCCCAGGACTAGAGGCACTTCCATGACTACCTTCTTGGTTGGTCTTCGGAGTCGGCACCCTGGGCGCTATGGGTTGTGAACTCACGACTACTACTCAGGCAGGATCAGTCTGCCGAGTAGGGGTGGTAGAGGCACTTTAATTATCTTTACCAGAGCATGGACTTGAAGCTTGTTGGATTGAAGGCTGGCCTAGACAAGAGAAGACATAACCACTCCTCGTGCAAGAAGTGTTAGAGAGGTTTCCCCCCTCAGAGCTTGAAGCTCCACTCTTCTTCTGGGGAGCTCGAGAGCTTGAAGTTTCATTCTTCATTTGGGTAGCTCGAATCCCCGCTCTTCTTTTTCTTCCACAAATTTTTTAGCCATATTTTGGTATCATTATAGGCCTCACCATACTTGGGATGATCGGTAACTTTCTTTTTCCACATGATGTCAAGGGTCTCTTGGAGATATACCTCAAAGTCGTGAACAAAGTTTGTCTCGGTCATCCTAAGTCGAAGGTATGAAGCTTATAGACTATCTGCACAAGCCTTAAAAGTGCGGTGCAGTTCTTCATTGTCCATCTCAGCCTTATCCTTGTAGGCAATCAAGAAAAGTGCTTCGTTCTCCCTGACGGTTTGCTCTAAACCCGACACGCGAGATCGAAGCTCCCAGTTTTGGCCTTTCCACTCCTGGAGTTTGGTTGTGGCCATGCGAAGGGATGCACGAGCTAGATTAAGGTTATCCAGATGCAATATGACCTTGTGACGGTAGCATTCAACGACTTCGTTGGGTTACAAAGATGACCCTCTCCCCCCGGAAACCTTAAAGGCATTGGAAGTAGCCATATACTCGTGGATTGAACCAAAGCCAACGTTGGTGGTAACCTCCTAGAGGACCTCGTTAAGCCGATAATAGAAGAGGCGATAGTCATCAGAAATCCCATTCTTGGGTACAGCGAGAAGGTCATTTTCTCCCTCAAACGACTGAGTTTATCGAGGAGCTCCTTTTGTCTATCATGCAGACCGCTACGCCACAAGTCAAGTTCCTCGTAGGCAGCTCGAAGTTCCTCTTCAAGGTGAAGAGGCCTATAGCAAAATTGTGAGGCATCGATCTGGTGCTCCCACGCCCACTCTTTGTTCCTATGATACCACACTTTCATTACTTGAAAGAAGAAGTCAAAGATGATCCCTCTTTGCAGTTGAGGGGGGCAGAAAAGTACCAAGTCTAAAAATCTACAAGATGATAGAGAAGTAGAAATCCATAATGAAAACAACTTCATTGATAATAAAATAAGGGAAGCATTCGAAGATCCTAACAAAGATAGTTCATACATCATTGGTTTCCCCTATGCTACGCTCCCTATGAGAGGTGCTCGAAGAAGCTATCGGGCGGTGGGCCTGGGATCGAAGCCTGGGATCGGATAGTTTCCACTCCCTATCCGCATCCACCTCAAGGGCCTGAATCTCCCCAGCTAGAAAAAAAGTGGCCCAAAGCTTTCAGGTGCTCGAGAAAAGGAAACTTTGAGGCTCCATCCTAAATATATTTCCATAAGATTTGTTCGAGATGGGGGGACCTATGTTGCTTTTGTGCATTTCTAGCATGGTAGTATATTCAGCCGAAAGCTATCGGCTAACTGCCGCAACTAGGGAGTTTTGAGCCACCTCCATGTAAATCTCGGATAGTGACTTGAAGAAACGTTGAAACCCCTGCGTTTTCACAAGCATATTTGTGTAGGTGTCGAGCACAAAGACCTGTTGCTCAGTGGAACAGAGTTCTCCAGCCTAACATACTTGTTGGTTAAAGACTAGATGGACTCCTCTGCCACCGAAAGCTTATCCTGGAGCCCCTTCATCTCAGCCTTGCAACCGGAAGCCACCTTATCAAGCTTTTATTGAAGCTTCTTCACCTTAGTCTCGCGATCGGAGGCCACCTTATCGAGCTTCTCTCTAAGCTCATTCATCTCCGCTCTATGGGTGGAGGAAACATTTTTAAGGGATTCTTCAAGTCCCCACCCCCCACCCCTCCTTTGCACTAGCCTCATTGGCTAGCCGATTCTTAGCCAAAAACCCCCGAAGAAGAGAGTCCATGGCCCCCACTGCAATAGCCACCACCGGGACTGCGACGAGTGAGGGCTCGACAGAGCCCAAAGGAATGAAGCTTCCCTCCCCCAGGTTATGTTCAGTATTTGAATTAGCCCTTGTGGGGGGGTCAAGTTCTCTACATGATGGGGAAGGGGCTACGAGAAGCAGGTCCTTTGCAAGGCCTTTTGCCCTGAAGCTCAGAGTCATCGGCCGGGGGGGGTGATTGGTGTCGAGGGGAGGACTTGATATGGTCTTCGAAAGGTGATGAAATATGCACCTCCCCTTCCTTCTCCAAATCATCAAATAAACCTATAGAAACAAAGGAAAAAAGGGGTAAGAAAAATAAATGCATAGTAACAATACAAAATCTAAAAAGAGGAAAATGACGGGTAAGTAAAAAAGCAAAACTTAAAGTGTCGCAAACACCTTCAGGCAAAGAGGGAATATCCTTCGAATATGTCTTTACCCCCTCGGTAACCTTTGAATTTTCAAGGACAGAGGCCCCGGCCTCCTCTACGAGTATCGTGGTTTTTGATTAACCAACCCACATTGCCCTCTTGACATTTTGAAAGCTCTACCATCCAGATTTTTAGGGGCCTTCCTTTTTTCACTCTGGTGCTTACTATCCCCGTCTCCTTTCTTCTTCTTCTTTTCAAATGAGGGAATCTCTGAGGAATTGGTAGGATGAGGCTGTTGTATCAGAACTAGGGCTTGTTTGTAAACCCACTTCTCGTACACCTCTGAAGGCCAAACATAACAAGAAGACTCCTTGTGACCCTTAACAGACTCCTTGTAGTCAGTTGCATCCATGGAGTAACTTAACAGACGGTCTCTATCTGTGATCAACCCCTTTGGCATGGAGTACATGGTAGTGTTCTCGAAAGTGGGCATTGAATTCCATTTTAGGACCCAGTAACAGTCTAGAGGGACTTGTCGAGGGCTCTCCAGTACCAGGGTAAAGATATTATAAAAAAAAAAAAGAGTCTCCCCTCCTTGTCCCTTTATAGTAAAAACTCCCTCAAAGAAACACATTTTCGACTAGAGCCTTTGGGTAGTGCCGAGCAATGGGCCAAAGTTTCTTTATCCTCCGGGAAAGAAGTACTCAAATTGGCGACAGAGGAGGAAATGGAACTGGAATCCTGGAAATGGGAACTATCCCCCGTACCAGTGGACGGAATAACAAGGAAATAGCCCGGAATCCCATGTTAACCTCCCACCGGTGTTTGCGACATTTTAGAAATACAAAGGGTTAAGTAAGTAAAAAAGGAAGAGAATGAGACTTACTAGTGTCTTAGTTAGAGTGGTTTGGCTAAAGTTCTCAGAATACGACAAGAAGCTCTAGAGGAGAAAGAAAGCTGTAGAAATTTTGGGTGTAAATGTGATTAATAACTTCCTAAGATGATTTATATAGAGGGAGAAAAGAAAAGCAATGATTACCTCGGGCTGCCAAAAAACAAGTAATGGCATGAGATAGTGGGCCATGTAGGTAAAAGATTCCCATCATTAATGGGGAAAGTGGCGTGTGTGGAATCTAGCGTAGGTGCCACAACCAGGAAAAGGGGTGAATGTCACGCGCCTCACGTCATTTCCACTTCTCTGGTCGGGGGCCCCTTTGGTAACAAGAAACCAAGGCTTCTCTTTGCCTTAATGTCAAGGCCAGCGACCTCGTACATAAAGATAGGTGCAAAATTGGTCATAATCTGTGGTCCTTAGTTAAAATTAGAAAGATGAGAGCTAAACCCTGAAGAAACAAATTCATTCAAGGATCGCACCCCAAGGACAATTTCAAGGCCGAACCTTTGGACCTTATAGGGGCTTGGAAACCACATCTTTTATCTCACGATGAGTTTGAATGAATCTTAAATCCATTAGGGGGGATTCAAAGGTTAAACGCAGGCTCCTAGAAGGAACTCGAGGGTCAAACCCTCAACCTTGACCCTCGAGTTCCTTCTAGGGGCTTCTTGATAGTGCATTATTTAGGTTCTGCCCAAATGCCTAGCCTAGTCAGCCCATGTTACACTAATTACCTCTAAAGTAATATCCTTTGGGTAATAACCATTGGGCCGGTCCAAGGAGGAGCCTTAGTACTTGCATCACAAGAAAACAAAACAGTTGCCCTACTTACCAACCTATACAAAGAAAAAAGGTAACACTGTACCTAGTCAGCCCAGGTCACACTAATTACTCCTAAAGCAATATCCTTTGGGTAATAACCCTTGGGCCGACCCAAGAAGGAGCCTTAGTACTTGCATCACAAGAAAACAAAATAGTTGCCCTACTCACCAACCTAAATAAACAAAAGATGTACTACTCATATTCATTCTTTCATATTCACAAGACTCTGGCTGACTATATCATCAGAGGCTCTTCCCCCTCGAACCACTCAGGGGGCTCTATCTTTCAGGTTCCAGCCAAAGGAGCGGCGGACTCGACGGCGATGGCTTTGGGGTGCATCAATTGGTATACTCATTAGTTCATGTGTTTAGATAGTTTGTTAACCGTTTTAAGGACTTAGTTTAAACTTCTATTTTTCTGCAAGTTTATAACTATTAAAGATATATTAGTTTGTGTGTTTAGAATGTTTGCTAATAGTTTTATATATTTATTTCAAACTTTCATTTTCTACAAGACTTATAACTAGCATTGGTTTACTAATTAGTTCATGTGTGTAGAATGTTTGTTAAGAGTTTAAGGACTTAGTTTAAACTTTATTTTCTACTAGACTTATAGCTAACATTGATATACTGAATAGTTCATGTGTTTAGATAGTTTGTTAATCGTTTTAAATATTTAGTTCAAACTTTCATTTTTCTGCAAATTTATAACTATTAAAGATATATTAGTTTGTGTGTTTAGAATGTTTGTTAATAGTTTTAAAGATTTAGTTCAAAATTTCATTTTCTAAAAGACTCATAGCTAGTATCAGTATATTAGTTAGCTCATGTGTTTCGAGTGTTTGTTAACCGTTTTAAGGATTTAGTTCAAACTTTTCTTATTCTGCAAAACTTATGACTATTAAGGACATATCAGTTCATTTGTATAGATAGTTAGTTAATCATTCTAAACTCTTAGTTCAAACTTTCCTGGTAGTTTGTAGTTTTAAGTGATTAGGTTAGAAGTATAGTGCAGTAGTTCATTATTATTTGACTAACTTTTCTGTTGTAGATGAAACTATGCAGATGATATACTTTTTTAGTTCATGAATTTAAGTGATTAGATCACATGTTCAAGGAATTAGTTTAGAATTTTATTTTCAGAAAAATAATTCAGAACTTACACATATCATATATTAGTTGATATGTTTAGAATGTTAGTTTATCAATTTAAATAATTAGTTTTGGTGAAGATGTATTTCTTTCCCTGCACCACTATGTTGTGCTTCTTTACCCTCCTGCTTCTCAAGTCTTCCTGCACCACTCTATTGGTCCTGGACATTCATACACATCTATAGTCTCATGTTCATTAGAAGAATGACTGACATAACAATGGTTGTTGTTGTTCAAAGTATTGCAGTAGGGCCGCAAAGTAACAAATTAGTAAATAGAAAAATAAAGCCATATGTTATAAACAACAAATGAGGGTTACAATGCAGGAAAAATCTTAATAATGTACCGATACTATTTTACTTGAAGTTCCATTAAAAGGCTCATCTTTTTCAAGATCAAGTTCAAACTCGTCCGTTTTCTCATAGGGATGTGAAATGATCTAATTTTTTAGCTGCATACTTCTAGGAAAGTTTTGTACACATTAGACTAGTGTTGTTGTGTTGAAGTTGGTCTCACCATCTGTTCAAATGAATATCAGTAAATACACATGAATGTTTTCACAAAAATCAAGATTGAATGATTAGCAAATCTGAAATCAGCCATACAACAAATACAATGTGTACCACAAAATAGAGCTTAGACAAGGCCAAGGGGTTTGCTTCTTCCATTAAAGACTTGCTAGAATACTTAATGTGCTAGTGTGCTAGATTTACAGCAAACAACTTATTGGTAAGGCCCCTCTGTTCATGTTCCATAGCAAAAATCACCTGCAATTCACAAGGAGACGTGGATTCCGAACGCTGAGTTCTCAATCGCAACCGTGAATGCATGAAAGAATGGAGTGAATTCCTTAAACGGCGGATATGCAATGGTGATATGGGCAGAAAAGGGGGAAGAATTGGAAGGGAAATAGAGGCCCGTGTGAAAGGGAATCTGAGTTTAGAAGGGGAGAAATAAAAGAAGAAGAGTGTGGATGAAATCATTGCCCTTCTTATAACCCGGATTCGACCCACTTTAGTAACCCATTTTTTTCAATTTTTCATTAATTGCATTTTAATCCTCTATCTCACATAAACTTTGGTGAGGCGGTCTCACATGAGACTTTCTCTTCTCATAAAATAAATTGAAGCATAAAAGCTGATAATGTATGGGCTGAAAGCCCACATCCAAAGCACCTCGGCCCAGCTAAAGGACGTCGGCCCAAGGAAAAGAGTAATGGACCAAACGTGCGCTAATGGGAAGACTAGTACAACTGCTATCCCATCAGCCACCAAACACGTACATCAAAGGAATAATCAAAGAACCAAGGTAAGATTACACAATCGAATACTATTCACTCTAGACTTCTCATATACGGCAAACGTGGCTAAACGGAGCATCGAAGCAGGCACGGTCAAGCGCCTGCCTACCTGACTTTAGCCTGTCTGTTTTGTAGGTGCCGGCACGAGCTGGACCAGAGAATATCACAGAGAGACGATCAACAAAAGTTGGCATTAACAAAAGCAATTTAAGATTTGTCAAAAAATGGAATAAGCCATTAAAATAACCCACCAAAAAAAAAGAAAACTATATTATAAATGGATTGAAAGGAGTACTCCTTTTCGTTGTATTTAACACATTTTTCTTTTAAAGTTGTTTAGCACACTTTTTCTTTTGGTAAAGTTTTGGAAAACACCGTCTTTCGATCGACATATGGAAAGACGAGGTTAAATTAGAATTATAGAAAGGTATAAGATTTTATTTGCAATATTAAAATTTTATTATGCAACGTGTAGTAATTGTAAGTTTATGACCCAATTAATGCAACCAAAAATTTTATTTTAATTTGTTTTTTTTTGCTGTTTAAACCTTGGTCTTTCCCTAATTTATGGAAAGATCGTCTTTCAAGAGACAGACTCTTTTCTTTTTTATTGAATTTTTAAAATTCATTCTCATTCTATTTTTTTTTCTTTTTTTTTCTTTCTAAATATAAAAGCAATCTCATTTCATTCTGTAAATTTAAACATCTAAACCTATACTCACAAATACAGGGGGAATATATAATTTTGACTCATATTCCGCTTCCAAAAATAATGATTGTCATTTATTTTCTGGGATACTCCCTCGGTCCCAAATTAAATTGCACAAAATCAAACATTTAGTCAAACTATGAAAATTTTGGCTACATATTTAAAATATATATATATATATAATAATATTGTTGTATGAGATATTATTAAATTCATCGTAATATATAATTTTAAAATATTAAATTTTCATGTGCAATTATTACATATAGTTACATATATTTACGGTTAAACATGTGTTGGAGGCCGGTAAAAAAATTCTTGTGTAACAAAAAGAAGGGTGTTGCTATATCACGCCCTGTATTTTACTAGTTACGCCCTAATACGTATATATATGTATAATACTAATTTTAAATTTTCAAAATAAAACAAAAATAAAAAACAAAAAGAAAAAATATTTGCGCCGCTGAAGCTGTGCGCCGCCGCCGCCGCCGTTCTCCGGCGGTCTCCGCCGCTGCCGTCGCCGTGCGCCACTACCTTCTTCGTCTTCTCCGGCGGTCGTCGTCGTGCGCCTCCCACCGTCCCTCATCTTCCCCAGCTCATCCCGCTGCCGTCCCTCTTCCCCAGCAAAACCCTAGCTCCGCCGCTGTCCCCGTCGAGCGAAACCCTAGCCCTGCCGTCCTTCGTCCCCATCGAGCGTAACCCTAGCCCGAGAGGAGAACGGCGGAGAAGTGGCGGCAGAGAAGCGGGAAAGCGTGGAGGAGAACTGGGCGGAGGAGAGTAGAACGGGAGAGAGAGAGCGGGAGAAGGGGAAGGAGAGGAGAACGGAAGGAGAGGAGAACGGAAGGAGAAGGAGAGCGGGAGAGGAGAACGAGAGGAGAAGGAGAAGGAGAAGGAGAAGGAGAGCGGGAGAGAAGAATGGGAGGAGAAGGAGAAGGAGAAGGAGAGTGGGAGAGGAAAACGGGAGGAGAAGGAGTCGTCGGAGAAGAAGAGGAGGAGGAGGAGGAGAATGGGAGGAGGTGGTGGCGCACGGCTAGAGAAGACGAAGAAGAAGGTGGCGCACGGAGGAGGAGGCGGCGGCGGAACAGCGGCGCACGGAGGTGGCGGAGCGGCGGAACAGCGGCGCACGGTGGCGGCGGAGCAGCGGAGGTGGCGCATGGAGCAGCGGCGGCGGCATTATTAATTAAATAAATAATTAATTTTATTTAATATTAATTTATTTAAATTATTTAAATTAAATTTAAAATATATATTATATATTAAATAGTATAAATACAGGATATAATCAAGTAAAATACATGGCGTGATATAGCAATTTACCAACAAGAACCATTACGCACCACTGCACGCTGACACACACAACACTAGTCATCATCGCCTCGGTCTCTTGCACCGACATGGGAGACAAGGGATGCACCAACATGGAAGCTACACATATATTGATGGGCCAAAACAGTAATAGCCCAAATATGCCAACTCAATTTTAGACCTAGGCAATGGAAGCCCAAAAAGGGTATTGCAATCAGAAAATTTGAGCAGCAATTTTGGATAGATTAATCTTTTAGAAACAATACTCCCTCCGTTTTTTAAAAAAGTTTGACAACATTTCTATTTACGTATGAATTTTAAGATTGTCACTTTTACTTTAATGGAAAGAAGTGAATCATTCTACTCCCTCTATTTTTTTATTACTGGCACACTTATCTTAATAGGATATTTCTTTTATATGCATTTTCTATTTTTTTATAAAATTTCTTCAATTTCATCCACTCATTTTACTTTCTACATTCAATTTTATCCACTCATTTTCTCTATTTAAAGTCAAGCATCTAAACTTATGATGCCAATATTAATTAAACGGAGGGAGTACATGACTCATTAATTTTTTTTTACTCTCTCCACTCATTTTTGTCCACATTCTAACATGCAAAAAAAACCCTAAAACTATGGTGTCAAACATAGAAAAACAAAGAAAGTATTATATTTTAAAATTAATCATATTTAATATAATATTATGAGATTGTCTCAAGTTAGACTGATTATAAAGAAATATCATTTCAATAACTTTTAAGGTCAAATTAATTATTTGTATATTTGTAATACATTTTAAAAGTTTTTTAAAATTTATAGAAACTTTGTTGTAATAAGGAAAAGAATACATCAAATCACTTCATTAATTACATCAATTATAAAATGACAACGTCTAACAGTTAATCGATAGACTTTGTGTAATATTACAATTTGTACATAGCTAAAAATTATGATAATACCCAGCTACGTTGGTATATACTCCCTCCGTCTCGAATAAATGGCACACTTTTTATTTTCGTCCGTCCTATATAAAATGGCACACTTTAATTCTTACCCAAAATGGTAAAGAATATGTTGTCAAATTCCTACAATATCCCCCTTTAACTTCAACAACTTTATGACTGGGCCCACCTTTTTCCCAAAATATTCCTACTTTTTCATAATTATTCTTTGCCACCTCATCTTGCATAAAATACCGAGCCAAGTTTCAATGTGCAATTTATTCTGAGACGGAGGTAGTATAAGATTACAATTTGTACATAGCTACAATTATGTTAATACACAGCTACAATTATGTTAATCAAATAATATACAAAGGCTATAATTAAGGAGTTCATCAAGGAAAATCAGTTAACAGTCAGCAGTTTAGAATTCATTCCTTATCATGCCCCCTCAAAATGGTCGACCACGGAGAATGGCTGATTTTGTGAAAATGAAGTAAAGGTGGAACGAGGAAGTGACTTTGCTAGTGCATAATAGGGGCATTAACAGCGGTGAAAAGAGGTTTAGACACTAGTTTTGAACAGCATCCACGATGCCATCGTGCAACGTGTGTTGTCGTTAGACGGAGGTTCCACAATCGATGGTAATTGTTGCCTTCCATGGCGCTTTTGAGCACCGTGGAAGCTTATTTTTTAACCTCCGCCTATTTTTCCGACATCACAAAATAATTCTGAACCACTCTTGATTTTAGAAGTGGCCTCGGAAGTTTATAAAAAATCCGGGCTTTCTAGTTTTGTTGAAAATAAAAAATCCAGATCTACCATATCATCCTATCGTTCATATGAACACAGACTAACATTCATCTTCATCTTTTGCACGCATATCAAAATCACCTACAATCTAACCAATAATAATAAACGTTCAAACAATCATCAATCCACCTTGAATAATAACATACATAAAATTGATATGTGGGTTTATCATTAAGGAACTCAACACAGAGAAGAAACCACCATGATATTATATAACACAGATCGACATTCATCTTCAATACAACACAACCATGGTCATCCTCATCTCTTACAGTTATATCAAATCCAACAATCAAACACATACTAATAAATATTCAAACAATCAACAATTCATCTAGAACAATAACATACACTAAAATTGATATGTGGGGTTATCATTAAGAAACTCAAAACGAAGAAGAAATCATACCGTGATAATATGAAGTTTATCATCACGCCTTTATATTTGGAGTCGCTGCCGTGGATTTATATTTAAAACTAAAAAGAGGAAGGGTTAGATTTGGGAAAGGAGGGGGAGTAGAATGAAAGGAAAGGTGGAAGAATGAAAGGAAAGATAGAAGAATGAAAGAAATGATGGAAAAATGAAAGGAAAAAGGGATACACTCCATTATAAAGGTGGAATGTTTTTTTAGGGTTCTTACTTTATTGTACTCCTAAAACCAATTTCGAGGTCAAAATCTCATTCAGAAATGCCTCGGACGTGCATTAAAATTGTAGCTTTTGGTGCATATTTTTATAGGATTTTATAGATGGCAGTTCAACCACCGTTGTCTTCTATTATGAAGTTCTGAGACACTTATGAAATTTCTAACGACATGGGAAGTGAAATTCCAAAGGAACTTCCTCCCTCAGAAGTGCCCTCAGAAAAACCTTAAAATAGTAGCTTTTGGTGCATATTTTTGTAGGGTTTCTTTGATAGCGATTCAACCTCCGTTGTCTACTTTAGTGTACTCAAGACACATGTACCGACTTTGGAAGTTCCTTCAAAAGTGCACAAAAGTAAACAACAGAGCCATCGTACGTCACTTTCAATGGTAGTTTAAGACCAACCATCGTTGATCGTAAAATGTTGGACGACGGCTATGCTCCAACCACCTTTTAACAAATTTTTGAAGTCGTCATTGTCAACCTGACTGCCAAAATACATTTTCAAAGATCATACCTACACTAGAAGGCAGTTTAAGGTATTTTTTACAGGACCACCATCTAATGGCGCCCTTAATGGCCATTCTTTAACTGGTGTTTGGTTAGAGCATCTGCCAACTGATCGTTAGTTGAAATGTATGCTACCCGCAAATTCATAGCTTGGATGTTTTCACGAACAAAATGATAATCCAGCCCGAGATTTTTCATTATAGAATGGAACACAGAATTTTCACTAGCATAAGTGGCTCCAACATTGTAACAATTATGGCAGGAATGCAGGAATAGTCAGCCCCAAATCTTGAAAGAATTTTTGTATCCAAAGCACTTCAGTCGCAGATTGGCCATAGCTCGATATTCCGCTTCTGTAGAGGATCGAGCTCTTTTATTATGCTTTCTTATCATTTAGGAAATATGATTTTTTTTACCTAAATATACTATCATCTCTATCACGTGCCCAATCTGCATCTGAGAAAGCTTATAATGTGGACGGGAAATGTCTATGAATGATCAATCTCATATGCAGGGTGTCGTTTAAATAGCAAGGAAGCCTTTTTAAAAGCAAGTCAATGATCTTCAGTTGGACATTGCATACATTGAGCAAGTTTGTTGATTGAGAATGCAACATCAAGGTGATTAAGACTAAGATATTGCAAGTTACCAATGATCTTGAACTGGTTGGCCTTTCAACGTTAAGAAGGGATGAGTGGCAAGAGGGGTATCCACTAGTTTTGCACCATCCACATTAGCCTTTCATAAAATGTCATATATACTTCTTTTGGCTCAAGAACAATCGATCGGGATGAGGCAAAACTTAAACTCCCAGAAAGTATGACAAATCACCGAAACCCTTGAGAGAAAAATGTTGAGATATAGAGGACATAAACTCTTCAAGAAATTATGAAGCATTGCTAGTGAAAAAAACCAACAAATAAATTTTTAATCCATTTGAATGTAGATTAAATAAGAAGTTATCAGAGATGGTATTTTTTTTAACCCGGATTCAAGTATAAATTGGCTAAGCTCTTGATACCACGCCCTTGGAACTTGTTTAAGACCATGCAATGATTTACTTGATTTCCACACATAATATGGATGTTAAAAATCACTATAACATGGAGGTTGTGATGTGTATACGTCATCCGTAAGAGTTTGATTCAAGAAAGAATTGTTAATATCAATCTGGAGTAAAGTCCAACCTAGACTAACTGCAAGAGATAGTATATGCAAACAGTAGCTGGCTTAAAGACGAGACTAAAAGTTTCATTATAGTCCAAGCCCAATCGTTGATGAAATCCCCTTGCTATAAGACGAGCTTTATACTGCTTTATGGAACCATTTAGATTCCGCTCAATACGAAATACCCATTTGCTGCCAATCACATTTTGATGTCCAGATAGGGGCACAGGATCCCATGTTTTTTTTTAAGAAGAGACTGAAACTCCTCATTCATAGCCTTTCTCCAAACCAAAAATTTTAAAGCTTAAGCAATTGTTTTAGGTTCAATTTCACAAACAGGGGCAAGAAGAGTAAGCTTATTAATAGGCTTACAAATGTTATTGCAAAGTCTAGTGGTCATGGTATGAGTAGGAAGCAGTCTTGAAGGTGGTGGGGGTGGTGTAGGTGATGGATATGTGGAGGGATACATTGATGTAGACTCTATTTATAGATGTGGAGGTGATGTATGTGATGAAAGAGAGGCTATTGAGGAAGTAGATAGAGAACTAGAATTTGAATCTATGGAATGAGTGAAATTTGGAGGTAGAGGATGGTTAGGAGTTTGAGAAGTAGTTGCAGAAGCTAAGGGAAGAGACATAGGATACCATTAATCAATTATGGCTTCTATAGCATATTTTGGTGCTACTAGATCAGAATATGGGAACTTTTTTTCAACAAAATGAACATGGCGAGAGGTATATATTTTATGTGTTTTAGGCTCAAGACAATAATAGCCACCAAGAGTAACCTATAAAGGTACATGGAGTGGATTTGGACCCAAGTTGATGGTTTGCATAAGGTTTTAACTATGGATAACACAGACATCCAAAAATTTTGAGTTTGTAACAATAAGGCATTTTTTTGAGAAAAAAAAGATAAGGAGAGACAATATTTAAAGTTGGTGTGGGAAGCCAATTAATGAGATAGACAGCCAAAGAACATGCATTTTTCCAATACATTAACGGCAAAGAGGAATGAGTAAGAAGAGAAAGACATGTTTCAACAATATGCCTATAATGCCTTTCAGAATAGCCATTATGTTGAGGGGTGTGAGGAGGTGTAGTAAGTTGTGAAATGTCATTAGATGATATATATGCCTTTGGTGCTTAAAGCTCACCACCATTATCCGAGTATAAGGTGATGAGAGGAAGTTGGAAAAAGTTTTCTACTAAGGCTTTATATCTAATGAAGACTTATGTCAAGTGCTTTTGTTTTAAAGGATAAAACTAAGCATACTTGGTATAATGATCAACAAAGGTGATGTAATATTTTAAACCATCAGGAGAGAAAAGAGGCAAAGTCCAAAGATCTGTATATTTGTATTGTAAGGGAGCAGTAGAAGAGATAGATGAATGGAAAAATGAAGTTGATGAGTTTTATTGCAAGCACATGAATTACGATCCAAAGTAGTTATACTAGAAATACTCATATTAATTGAAGAGACAAGTTGTTTTAAATCTTCAAGAGATAGATGACCAAATTTATGGTGCCAATCCTCAGAGCTACCAATTGTACTTGCAAAAACTTGAGGAGAAGTGGGATGAATCTCATCGATTCCGGACTTAGATAGACCCTAGAAGAGAGTTGTTCCAGTTTTGAAATCCTTCACATGAAAAGAATGGGGTAGGGATGAAATAGAAGCACTATTGTCAATACACAATTGAGAAATGGAGATGACGTTATGAGACATAGAGGGTACACACAGAACATTATTAAGTTTGAGTGAGGAGAAAGGATGAGAAAGAGTAAAGGAGCTAGTGTGAGAGATGTATAAACTTGTACCATCACCAACAATGAGTTCTTCAGTGCCATCAAATGGGGCATGAGGGATTAATTTTGGAGATCAACTATGACATGATGAGAAGCACCGCATAGCCAAAGTGACGCAGAGGATGAACTATGTATCGCAACAACATAAGCTTGTGGGGTATTAGGCTTATGAGAAAAAGCCTTGAAATAACTTAAATCATGAGGTGGAACAACATTAGGAAATTGTTGAGTGAATTTAGAACATTGTGAGACGACATGACCTTGATCTCTACACCATTGACTCTTACCCAAAAAGGGATAAATCTACTTGGTAGCATTCAGACCAGGAGTTGATAGAATGCAAGGAGCATTAGATTAACCAAAGTTGCGACTTTGTGGATGAGCATAAACTGCAAAAAAAATTGTTGGGGTAAACTTTGTTTGATGGTTAGCTCTTGATTTATCATCTTTTCATGAAATAAATCATGACTAGTAGGTGTAGGTGATGGAAGACAAACTATAGTAACATTATTTGCAGTAACAGTAGGTCCAGGTGGTGGAAGAGATCCATCAACATACTGAAATAAATAATGACTAGTTAGAATGACTTCTAGTTGCATTTTCCATGGGAGATAGTTGGTACAGTGATGGTGTTATGGATGCTGATGAATGTGAATGGCTTGAACGATCATTGATGTTAAGAATTTTAAAAGGAGAGATTGAGTTTGCCATGGAATATAGAATTAAAAAAGATGAATGGAGGAGTTCGGATAAAAAAAGCTCTGATACCATAAAGGGATTCGAGAAAGAGATGTGTTTTCATTCATACACTCACTGGTATATATAAGATTACAATGTACATAGGTATGGTTATGCTAATACACAACTACAATTATGCTAATTAAATAATATACAAAGGTTATAATTAAGAAGTCCATCAAGAAGAATCAGCTGAGAGTCAGTAATTTAGAATTCATTCCACGTCACTTGATTTCCTTAGTAAACAATGAAACTTGAGAAGATTACAATAATTCTATCGGAGATGAATGATTTTGAAAAGTCATCCTGAATTAATTTCGGTGATAACATACCTCTAAATCTTGATAATCTTGAATCTCAATTCAAAAACTAATTGGTATGAAATGGGGCTTCTAATTTTTTTTTAGATTATTGAACGAAATGAATTTCGTTGAATTGGCAAAAATTACAAAATGTGCACACACTACTCTAAATATTTAGAATTATAGATAAGGGAAAACAATTTGTGTGACCTAAACTATAGTCATTGTTCACATTTGCCCCTTCATTTTATTTTTGAACACTCTTGACCCAAGACCAACAAAACTGTTAAGTAGTGTCACTCTCGTCTAGTCAAACCGTTAAGTTTAATCTTTGTTGACATTTTGAGGGGTAAAAATGTCTTTTTTCTATTCAATCCCATAATTCTTGCAATTCATAAGAATGTCTTCTCGGATCGTGTGATGCATGATAAATCTCAACTCGGATCTCGTCCTAAAAAACGACATCTGAACGCTTGAGAAGACATCTCAACTCATATCTCGCCAGTTAAGAAGACATTCTTCTGAATTGCAAAGAATTCCGAGATTGAATAGGAAATAATTTTTTTTGTCGTGATATTATACTTCATACTGGTATGACTAATGTTGTTCCTTTTTCTACTATGTTTGTGGCTTGCTCTCAATTGCTTATCTCTACCATTGCTCTTTTTTTAAATAAAAAAAATCTCATGCTTTATCGTTCCCTCATTGTGCTCCTCAGTACTTGACGATTACTAATCGTAACATATCCTATGATGTGGACACTTTCAATCAGTTTATGCACGCTCCGACTAATGATTTTTTTATCAACGGTTTTTGTGTTACGTTCGCTGGACACTTCACTTCAGCTTGATGTTTTGCTCTTCTTTGAGTACTCACTTTGTTCTTAGCTACTCTAAAGATGATTGTACTCATTGTTTAGAGACTCGTTGTTCGGCCGATGTGATTATGCCTTTTTTATGACTTAATTTTTTGGAGTGTCAAGAAATAGCCTAATAAATAAATAAATAAATATATATATATATTAGGGTTTGTATTGATCCATGAGTCAGGTGTGGGTCTTAATATTTTTAGATCGGATGCATAGATATTTTTATACTATGTAATTTATCTGATCTAAATCCAATAAATCTAATAAAATTGGACATACTCTCTCCGTCCCAATTAAATTGGCAGAATTGCATTTGGCCTCCTAATTTATGTGGGTTGGTATGGCAGTACACATGGATTGAAAAAAAAAGGGTTATTTCGTTCGCTAACATCATGCATGCACAGGGAATAAAAATAGTCCAATTTGATAATCTTCTTCATGTGAAAAGATAATTTGAATATTTTCTTGCTCAACTTTTATCATTTCAAGTAATTTTCAAATTGTGTCAGTTTTATTGAAGCGAATAATAATAGAAATTCCGTCGGTTTAATTGACAAGGAAAGTATGATCGATTAAACATCCCGAAACTTGTGGTTCTGAAATGGTCCTACACCCATACTCACCCTTAGTCTACATGCTGCATATGGCAAAGGAATCTCCTAAAGTACGCCCCCGAGCACGATAAAAACATTTCCAGCTACAATTTTGCATTTTTATTGCATCCAAAGAAATCAAATTTCCAGGAAATTGCAAAAATTATTGAATTACGGTATTCCTTTTTCTTGTTCATTCATTCATCTACAAGTCGATTAATCCGGCGGCATTACAAGATTCTCACTGGTTTCTTGGATCAGAAATGTACCAAAAGGGAGGGGCTTGATCAAGCTGCGAAAAAAAATTACAGGACTCATCCACTGTAAATTGATTCAAACTTTGCTGCTGATGATAATCCTTCGAATCCAGCAGATGAGGATGATAAACCGGTGCAGCAGATAAAGAGAATGCTGCAGATTGTTGATCCAAGAATGTGGGATTGTAAGAAGAAGAAGAAGAAAAGAGCTTTGAAATCATGGGATTGTTCCCATCTTCATTCAACACCCCACTTGAATCACTGTCTGAGAATCCTTCCTTGAACTCAATCATCCCTTTTGCGTCTTGATGATTCCTGTACATTAGCCCTAGATGATCACTTGAATCGTTGTACTTCTCAGAAACAATGTTGTTTGGAGAACTTTGTAATGATGTCCCTATGGAATCTTTGGTTTCTTGATTTGGATGATGATTCTCCTCCCCAAATTTCTCTTTTAACCCCCTCAACTGCATCAAAAGCCACCAACACGATAACACAGTCAGCCATTGGCGGAACCAGGAATTTTATTTTTATTATTGCGTTACTAAAATGAAAGTAAAAAGAAAGAAAAAAGAGAACTAGAATTTTACCTCTGCAACTAAACTTTCTCTCTCTTGCTCAACTTTGGTGTAACTGAGCTGAAGAGCATCGTAGTTGGCCTTGAGAAGGTGGTAATCCCTCTCCAATTGCTTGGTTTTCCATCTGGCGCGACGATTTTGGAACCATATCGCGACTTGTCGTGGCTGAAGACCTAATTCTTGAGCCAATTTGATCTTCCTCTCAGGATCAAGCTTGTTGTCAACTTCAAATATCCTCTCCAGTGCTTGTACTTGGTCAATATTCAATCTCCTCTTTTTCCCACTGCAGTTTATCACTTCCATACTGTCTTCATCCTCTAAACCCTCAAGCATAGCCTGGAAATCATTGCTGTACCCCATATCCTCCTTCATGTTCTTATCTACACTTTCAAGAAAGCAGCAAACAAAATTATTGCAAGAAAAGGTGAGTGAAAATGATGCATGAAATTAAAGAAAATGCAAAAAATTACCTGGAGAATCTGAGGAGGTGAATCTGTTCATAAGAGCCCTCTCTTTTTGTTATGATTCTGAAAATGGATGTGCATATATCTAGTGTCAAAATGAAGAGAAAATGAAAGAGGGGGTTTTCTGGACTAACAGCATGGAAAGACCTGGCTTTGTAAAGAGTGGACAAAAGTCAAGTGGGAACATATAAAAGTATTAAAGAACTGGCCCTTCATCATTACCCAATCAATCCCAATGAAACAGGTGAAAAAAAGGAGGTATTGATAGGGTTCTTTAAGCCTCTCCTCTCAACAGTAATAAAGAGGTGTGTTTACGTGTTTTTTTTTTTTTTTGGCTACACAGCTACATCTCCTTTTTTCATATGATGTGAAAAAATAATTTTCCCTCCTGGCATTACAAAGTCTTATTTTAGGACCACTAATTATTAGCGTGATTAATTTACAATTGATGTAACTGGTTGGGTGATTCTAAGTTTGTTTTTATTTATTGCAACGAGCTTTTTATAACTTAATAAAACTTTTAAATTGTATCGAAATGTATAAATAATTACAATTTAGCTCTAAAAATTATTGAAACGAAATTTTTCATAATTAATTTAACCGTTAGTCGGTATAATAGGAAACTTTCTCTTTTCTCTTTTAGCACTGGGGTTTTGTGTGTCCCATTTTTTAGGTACTGCATTTTCTTTCTTACTTTTGCTTTGATTGAACGAAATAAAGACTAAAGAGGTTCAACTTTAGTGTGATTTCAAAAGAGTAAAGCATTAAACTCTCTTTAGAGCTACAGTTAAACTATAAAGGGAAGATTCACCATCCATAATGAATTCTCTCTCAAGTTCATGGAGTATTCATATGTTGTTGTATCTTAGAAGTAAGAAGAAATCAATGTAATTTGTCTTTCGTCCATAATTTTCCAAGATATGTGATTTGATAGTACTAGTCAATTGCACAAGTTCAAGAACAAAACTCATAATGACATAAGGTCGAACTATACACAAACATGAATTCAAGAGAAATTACTCAATATCCCAAAGTAGTGTAAAGAAAAAAAAACGTTTTTAGATCAATCTAAAAAAATCTTTTTATCCAGTCAAAGTCTTGGGAAAACGGTCTTCCTAAAAGTTTATGAAATGACGGAATTTAATTAGAATAATAAATGTAAAAGTTCTTAGTAGCAATATTAAAATTTTATTATACGTGTAGTAGTTATAAAGTTTATGATGTGATTCATACAACCCAAAAATTTTATCTTTATTCTTCTAATTTGTACTTTAAACCTTGGTGTTTCCATGAGTTATGGAAAGACTGTATTTCAAAAAACAGACTCTTTTATCTAAATTCAATATGCAATTTAACTACTTATTTCATTAAAATTTGTTAACTTTGATTTTAAAATTGAATCGATACATCAGAATAAAATATTATCGCTGTCAAAAAAAAAAACTAAAGTAACTAGTCTAGTTCAATTAGTCATAGCACAGTGTAAAAAATTACATGCTTATTAATCATCAACCCAACTTCAAATTCCACCCCCTCCATCCCCAATGGGTTGATTGGTAATATGTGGGAGGTTTATCCCATGGTAACATATGAATTGAAATTGAATTTCCTTTCCAAAAAAGAAGTGTACCAAAAGGAAAATATTTTTGTCGTACATAGTAAAATTATGATCCGTCTTCTTCCCAAATAAATTTACGATTTAACTAAATATTTGATCAAAATTGCTTAATTTTAAGAGTGCGTCTCTTGAAAGACGGTCTTTCCATAAATCATGGAAAGACCAAGGTTTAAAGTGTAAATTAGAAGAAATTAAGATAAAATTTTCGGGTTGCATGAACCGGGTTATAAATTTTATAACTACAACATGTTGCATACTAAATTTTTAGTGTTGCAACTAAGACCTTTTACCTTTTATTATTCGAATTAAACCCCGTCCTTCCATAAGCCCATGGAAAGACGGTCTTTCCCAAGACTTTGCCTAATTTTAACCATAAAATTGAATTGATGTGTAAAATAAAGCATTATGGTACGTCACAGTGTGTAAATTTAAAATATTAATTTTGGTCATAATTCGGGAAAAGAGATTATTAATAACAAAAATTGAATCAACTGTCCATAACTAAAGTGATCACCTTCAACATTTTCCCCGGAGAATAAAAAACTGAAAGATGAGAATTAGCAATGTGCTGATTCCAACTATGCACTATTACAATTCACGAGAAGCCATCCAAAGCAGTAATTCTCGAATCACATCACTTTTGGTCACCTCTTGAGTTCATGAAAAACATATGCAGCACATGGCGTGATGCTAGGACCACTTGGTATATGCAAGCAAGAATATTGCCACCAAAGTCCCAAATTAAGCCACAATGTGCAATAACAAGAAGTAAATAGACGGTCGGCTGAAGGCAGGAAAAGTCACAAATAATACTTCAAAATGGTGTTGCGCAGGTGTTCACACGCTGCTCTCTCTCATAACTAGAGTTCTCCTTTGCTCTCTAATCTTTACGTAAACGCTGGCTTCAACTTCATTTTCGTTGCTAATTATTCGGAGTTGGGCTGAAAGGATGTATCATAATTAGGACTCTCCTTCGCCCTTTCATCCTTGGGCACGCTCAGATCTCGATTTTACTGCATTTCAGTCAATTCACTCTAAAACGATTGTTGTTACTGCTAGTCGAGAAAATATCAAGGTCGGGTGAGCCAGGCTGTATGCATGGCTAGGAAGGGCAGAATGCAGAAAGGGGGCATCTGCCAAAACTGAACTTTGCTACCAACCGCACATGGTGTGTTCTTTTTCTATTGTCTCCAACTTTCAGGCCTTCACATGGGTTGCCCCCTGTTTTCTCCCCCCTATTTTCTTCATGCCTGCCAGTTGGATATTCCTCAAGATTTAAAAAAATTCACCCCATTTTGCTGCCTTTATGTCACCATCCAGGAAAGCATTCGACCGCATTTGCAATGGTAGTGATATTGCTCATCTCTTTTGGTACAACTACAGTTTTTGCAGTGCGTCCGTTTTCCCCAGCACTGGGATTTTGCTCTTTGCTTGATATGCAGATCTTCTTGAAAATGATGGGTATAACTAAATTTAAGCTACCAGAACACTTAAATTATTATGATGGTCTTTTTCTTTTTCCTAATCTTCTAATCAGTAATATTCCTTTGGCGTGTACTACTTATTTAAAATACTATTTTATTTTATTTGAGTCCGGCCCATGGAGCACAACTGCTACACGTTACCTCCACCCACCCTAAAATTCTCCGTTCCACCTATTTTTATACTTGTCATTATTCATTTAGTTAAATTTTATTACTTATAAAGGTAAATTTCAAGTAAAGTATAAAATAATATATTATCATATGTGATATCATTATAATCGTATTAAATTTTATTTTTATAATATTATTTTTATATATTTTTAAATAATATACACAATTGAAGATAATAATGATCAAAACTAATTATGATTAATGTAAAAAAGTTAAAATTTGTAGAAATAGTTGGATCGCATGGAATATAAAGTTGTGAAATTTGATTTGGAATTTTCTTCTTCTTCCTGTTTCTTACGGGACAAGAGAATGGAAGGAAGTAATGTTACTTATGAACATTAGAACGAACAATAGCTACTCTTCTGTCCCGCCAAAATTACACAGAGGTTTTTTTATGGTCTCCTACAAATATGTTTAATTGTAAATATGTGTACTTACGAACAATAACAAGTTAATAACACATAACAAATGGATGTTTAAAAACTACATGTTACAATTAATCTAACTATAACTCATACGATAAAATTATTGTTCATATTTATATTAAATACGTGGTCAAAGTTCGACATCTTTGACCAAAAACAATTTTGTGCAGATTATGTGGGGACATATATGGAGTAGAAATAGTCACATTCATTACCAATCATTGCCGTATCATTCGAAAGACCGTAAATAGGGTCAGAACTATAATCTTAATGTAAAGAAGGATGGAGGAATTATTATACTCCTACATTTTATTTTAAATTATATGTTTCTTAATATTAAAAGTAATTTTATTTTGGCGTATTGGAAAAAATGATCTTTAATTAAAATAATAAAAGGTACAAAATTTTAGTTGCAAAATTAAATTTTATTTTGCAATGTGTAGTAGTTATAAAGTTTATATCATACAACCCAAAAATATTATGTTCATTTCTTCTAATTATACTTTAAACCTTAGTCTTTCCATGACTTATGAAAAGACCGACTTTCAAAATCTGGACTATTATTTTTTTGATAAATATATATTTTTAAAAATGATAGTCTACCATTACTTTTTTACGCAATTATTCTTATGTTAAAAATTAGAGTTAAGTGCTCATAAGTAGTTATTCTTTTGGTCGAAAGTACCAATATCACCATATAAAGTTCAAAAGTGCGATTATAACTATATAATGTGCGTAAAGTGCCAATCTAACCCTAATAACTTGAAATTGGTTGGAATTCAGTTAAATGACCATTATACCACTGATTTTTAAAAAATTAAAAATAAATAAATAGAAAAGGTCCTTTTTGCCCTTTCCTCCTCTTCTTCTTCCCCATTTTCTTTTATTATCTCCCCCCTTTTTTAAACCCTCGTCTCCATACTCTTGCCTCCGTATTTTTCCAATTCGTCACCCGATTCGTTTCCCTTTTCAGAACCCCGACTCGTCCCCCTTTTCTGAACCCCAATTCTAACCTGATTAGTCTCCCACTGGTGGCGATGCATGTGATGAACTCCACGACAGGGATCCCGAGCTCCGACGCAACCGCCGGAGCCCACGGCTGAAGCAAGTCGTAGTGACGAGATCTGGCTTCATACTTTTGAGGATGCAGTGGAAGGCGGTAAATCCGTTGGTGGTGTGGAAGTGTTGCGGGAGGTTGATCACGGTGGCGCGAAGGTGTGGCTCCACCAACTTGATCGAGTGAGAGAGCTTTCCGGTGACCTTTGACTGGGCGGAGCTAAGATTCGCCGGAGTTGAGCATGGGTAGATTTTGAAGTTTATGGTGGTGAGTTTCTTGGCGAGTTTTAGGCATGGAGACACGACGACAAAGACGTTGCGGGACGGTGATGGTGGGGTACGGCGGTGGGACATCGATGGCGATGGTGGGGGAGTCTTCATCTTCGTCCATTGCTGGCGTAGCAGCGGTGGAGCTAGGTTCTGCGGTAACGCTCTGGTAGGGTTCAACAGGTATGGTTCATCAGGTAGGGTGGCGGCGCTCTGGTAGTCTCCGTCATCATATTGGGGTAGGGTTCAACGGCGGCGCTCCAGTTCGCGGCGGTGACTTCGAGTATGTGGTATTGTCACCGTCGGACTGATTGTCACTTAGCTGAAGTTCATGGATTGCTCAAGATCCTCATTTATAAGGTTGTTTAAGTTAAGTTTTGTGGTATTTCTATTGGTTTGTTTGTCATGTTATTTTTCCATACTTTGGCAGCGGCGGTAGTGCAGGGCTAGCGGTGGTGGAGGACCGGCAGTGGTGGAGGAGCAGCTGTGAAGAGGATGAAGAAGAATCTAGGGGTATTTTTGTCATTAGATTTTAGGTTTAAGACTAGGGATATTATATTCCTTTTAGGTTTGGTCAATGCTTGAAGTTACAAAGTCAACAGCCAAAAGGTTATATCGGCACTACTGATGCAAAACATAGGGTTATTATCATATTTTCTGACTTCACAGGGTTATATTAGCACTTTCGACCAAAACGTAGGATCATATCTGTATTTTACTCTAAAAATTATAATAAATAATATTGTTTTGAATGATTTTATCAAATCTATTTACAAGTAAATTTGACACATATTATAATTTTTTTAATGAAAAATAAGTTTATATTAAGATTGCTTATGTTAAACTTTCTTAATTAAAACTAAATGTGGCGTGAATGAATGATTAAATAAAAATAATATTAATAATTTAAATCTTTTTGTGACATGAACCAAGGCAAGTTGGACGTTGTTTTTGGGAAGCTAAGGAGAAGGAAAAGAGATTGCAGTTTGTCTCGTCTATGAGGGGATAAGAGTTGAGAACAAAGTGGCAAACGAGTGCGTAACGCATGGGAATCTGTCAAACATTTCAGGCCAAATTTCGAAGAAAGATAAAAGGCATTGTTTGATGATCCTACGTAGTATTACGTAGTTGGTCACATAAATCATGACCAAGCCAATGATGCTTAGATGGTCTTTTTGGATGATTAGTCACAATGGGATTGACAGTGGTTAACGCCAGGTCAGTTTAATCGGCTTTTAGTTTATTCAGTTTGGGTTATTCGGATTGGCCCCTGAAAAATCTAAAACTACAATTAACCCAAAAATCCTAATAAACCAAATTATCCGAACCAAATTCGGAATTCGATTTTGGTTTTGGTTTGAAATTGAATTAAAATAGAATAAACCAAAATCCTGAAAAAAATTTATAAATTTTCTAATAATATGTATCTTAATTTTAAAATTGGTAAAAATATGTAATTTGATTTTTACATCATATAAATTAAGTCTTCAAAACAAAAATACTACAAGTACAATACAAATTCAACCATAATGAAATTTGGATTACATTCAACATTTTTTATGAAGAGTTTTTTTTCCAAATTAATCTCCAAAGCCTTCACCTTAAACGATGACGAAAGAACGAGCAACAACTGCTCTACTAAGAATTTTCCAAAACTTAAGTTTTAAGTTTGGGGAATAAGTTTTTTAAATTCATAAACTGGCCCTCAATATAAAATTTATTTTAAAGAGCTTTCAGATTATATTATTTAAAATATATATATATAATTTAATTATTTTTAAATTGTAATTCGGTATTCAAGTCGGTTTTAGATTGAATTTCAACCTCTGAAACCAAACCAAAAACCAAATTCAAAATTTGGTTTAATCAATTCGGTTATCCATAAACTGTATTTTAAATTTGGTTCGAGTTATTTGAATTCGAATTAATCAGTTTTCGATTCGATTTTTGGTTTTTTACCAACCCCTAGGGACTGAGACATGACCCAAACTCCCACGGGGGCAGTAGTGCGGAATCTTAGACAATGGGTGGAAGCCCAATCCAACAATATCTCGTGAGTGAAGAAGGGCAATGCCGCTTGTAAAGCTCTTTCGTCGAGTACAATCATGACATGACTTGAGCAAGAAGCCATGGCAAACTTCATGCTAGCGTCCACGATAAGACTTGGGGGCAGCTATTCTTTGGAATGACTGTGCGTAAAGGGCACGTAGGCGGTGAATCGGGTTGGAAGTGAAAGTCACTAAAAACTAGCGGAATGCTCTCGAAACCAATTCACTTGAGTGAGATTTGTGAGAATGGGTGAAATATGAAGATCCACGAGGGAACACCAAAAGCGAAGGCAACTCTCTGGGTCCCTACCGATGTTGGGGTGCGAAAGCATGGGGAGCGAACATGATTAGATACCATAGTAGTGCATGTCGTAAACGATGAGTGTTTACCCTTGGTCTGCGCGGATCAGGGGCCCAGCTAATGGGTGAAACACTCCGCGGTTGCAAGACCGAAACTCAAAGGAATTGACGGAGGCGTCATACGGTAGAGCATGTGGTTTAATTTGATACAATGCGAAAAACCTTGCCAGCCCTGACATATGAAAAATAAAAACATGTCCTTAACAGGAGGGTACTAACTTTCATACAGGTGTTTCATAGCTGTCATTAGCCTGTGTCATGAGATGTTTGGACAAGTCTTATAACAAGTGAAACCCTTGTTTTGTTTTGCTAAGACATGACCCTAAGGACAAAGTTTTTGCAACTCAAGTGAGTCGAGTGACGTGTCAATGCTACTAATTGTCTCTAATGAAATGAAATTTATGAGGAATCAGACACTCGTTGCTCTCTCATGTGTCACCATTACGTATAAACTATAATTATTATGTGTCACTAGTGGAGAATGCCATATTAAATGCACCAATCAAAGGAGGTTCATTTTATTTTTTGAGGAACCATCTTTCTGGGGAGGTTCTAAATTCAAAACTACTATCCTAAGGTCCCCATTCATTTCAAAGGCGGTTCAAAATTGATTAAAGATGGTTCTTGAGGAACCGCCTTTAAGGGACCGCTTTTGTTGGAATATTTGACTCAAGTATATATAGTCCAGGGTTTCTTTATTTCCTTAGTTTATCTTTCTAGCATAAGAGCCGATCTTATTTTCTACTTCCTTCAGTTTTTATCTTGAAATAAGTGCTTATATAACCCTCAGCTCTTTGGTATGTCCAAATATAACCCCGAGTTTTTTGAAAGCGTAGTAATACACAAAGTCATCTAAGCGACCAATTGTACCCATTCATATTCTCGCTTATCTAAGTGGTCACTTGGGTATAAGTTTACATATTTTGGCCGGCCATGGGTATATCTGCATTTTTGAAAATCTGATGGTTATATACGCGATTTCCAAGGAATTTGGGGTCATTTAAGAATTTTACTCTTTTATCTTCTTCTCTCTTTACTGCCCAGATCTGCCGCCCCTTCTTTACTCTTCACCACCACCCGTGCGCCACTTCCTCTTCACCACCTCCTCTTCACCACCTCCTCTTCACCACCGCCCATTGGTGCCACTATTCGAAGGCAACAATGACTTCTCACCTTCCTCGTCTTCGTTTCTCCTCAAGCACTTTGCATTATTCCTGCCGCTGCCAATGTTCTATTCGCCGCCTGTCAATCAGAATGCCGAACATATTTGGACTCAGTTCCAGATTGTCCCGGGCGCTATTAGCAATTCCCCAGTCAACCTTTATCACAGCCTGAATCTCTGGCATCAAATCCAAGGATCTTCTTTTTAATTCCCAACTCGTGCACTTCGTCGTAATTGTTATCGTCGCCGACATCGCTGCTCTCTACCTTTTATTGGAGAAATTCAACATCAGACTGTAGATGTTACCACACATACTCCGCAACCGACTCAATTCATGATTCAGTTGTGTGGGTTTTCCTTCCGTGGCTTCTCGTTCTCTTCTAGAATTATTTGTATTACCGCAATTGTTGTGCTTCACTTGGAGGCTGCCGAAAATCAATATTGGTTTCCACCAGCTGTTTTTTAGACCCACTAATACAAGTTCCTAATTTGAAACTGCATTCGGATCTCAATTAAAGGCAAGTTTTTAACCTCCTTGATTCTTAGAGAAGTCACCCAAAAAGTAACTTCTCTTGTCTAATATAATCACCTTTAATAAACATGTTCTCCACTAGTATTATTGAAAATCGTGACCGTATTACAGACTTACAATTAACATATCATTTTAAAGTTCCCGCAGACTATTGTGTCACTATTCAAAGTCATAACAGCATTGTGATGTACGCATAACCTAAAATCTGGCCAATATCTAAAAAGATTGAGAAGGATCACCAAAGGACACTTTTTAACTAATACCAATTGATGAGGGTGACCAACAAGAAAATCCTTGAAATCCAAAATTTCAGAAATCAGCATGTATGGCCTGATTTCATGTCAGGGTTCACATTGTTTTCAAAATTACCGACCAAAATATAAATGAAGGAATGGAATTAATTGATGAAAATGAAGATGAGAAAGAAAGAAAAGGTTGAATATTGCAGGGTTCATTCCCATGCATAATTATGGTGATGGTTAAGAATAGTGGGTGGTGAAGGACCACGGTGCACCTAACAATTGACTACGGGGACATTAATGCGAATGCACCAGCTAGCTAGCTTTTGCTCGTTAAACTTGTGAATTGTTATATCACGTCATGTATCTTATTTGATTACGCCATGTATCTTATTTGATTACGTCATGTATTTATGCTATTTAATATACAATATATATTTTAAATTTAATTTAAATTAATTAATATGAAATAAAATTTATTATTAATTAAATTAAACCTGCTGCCGCCGCCGCCTCCTCCTCCTCCGTGTGCCGCCTTCTTCTTCGTGCGGCTCTGCCGCCTCCTTCTCCATGTGCCACCACCTCCTCCCCTTCTCTCCTTTTCCTCCCGTTCTCCTCCTCCTCTCCCGCTCTCCTTCTCCTTCTCCTTCTCCTTCTCCTCCCGTTCTCCTCCTCCTCTCCCGCTCTCCTTCTCCTTCTCATTCTCCTTCTCCTCCCGCTCTCCTCCTCCTTCTCCTCCCGTTCTCCTCATCCAGTTCTCTGCCCCAATTCACTGACCCGGTTCTCCACCTGACCCGGTCCGCGCTTCGCCACTTCCCGCTTCTCTACCGCCGCTTCAGGAGCCTTTCTCCTCTCCCGCTTCTCCACCGTTCTCCTCTCGGCGGGGCTAGGGTTTCGCTCGACGGGGACGAAGGAGAAGGAGCTCGGCGGGGCCAGGGTTTCGCTCGACGGGGAAGAAGAGAAGGAGGACGGCGGGACTAGGGTTTCGCTCGATGGGGACGAAGGAGGAGGGACGGCGGGGCTAGGGTTTTGCTCGATGGGGCGAAGGAAAAGGAGGGACAGCGGCGGGGCTAGGGTTTTGCTGGGGACGAGGGACGGCGGCGGGAGGAGTTGGGGAAGATGAGGACGGCGGGTGGAGCTGAGGAAGAAGGAGGCACGGTGGTGGCGGTGGCGAAACTGTCGGAGAAGACGAAGAAGAAGAGAAGAAGGTGGTGGCGCACGGCAACGGCGGCGGTGGCGGCGCACTGCGTTAGCGGAGACGGTGGTTTTTTTTTGTTTTGGATTTTTTGATTTTTGTTTTATTTTGAAAATTTAATATTAGTATTATACGTGTATATACGTATTAGGGCGTAAACTAGTAAAATACAGGGCGTGATATAGCAATACCCTTAAACTTCGTCCCATTTTGGTTTCCATTAATGTCCTTTCACCATCCCAACTCCAACGCCTCAGAAATGGCTTCTTTTGGTTTGGTCGACGAGGCAGCCATTTTTCTTTAATTCATCGCTCTAGTATTTTATTATTATTTTTATGTCGAAGTGCTCTCATTCTCATTAAATTGTTAAATCATTATATGTTGCATTAAGTTTCATCTGCACAGCCCCTATCTAACAACTATAACTAATCTCGTTAGAACTTTCTAGACCCATTCCCTGGCTCACACACTGTGGGGTGAGCCTCCCACAAAGGGACCTGCCATTAGGTTATCGTGCCAAATTGGCAGTCTACTTCTTGACGTGTGCCTTCAACTACATCTTCACCGGGTTGCAATAGCTCTATAGTTTTGGAAATGGTTGCTACTAGATTTCTCCAATCAACGGTGGAATGTGCTTGTTGGGGGAGTTTCGAGGGCAGGTCTTTTTGTTTGAACCAGATTGGTACAGCTTGCCTCTATGATTATTCATTGTTGGTTAAGTTGATTCCACTGGGTTGCCATAGCTCTGTAGTTCCAGTATTGGGAACATTTTTGGAGGTTGTGGCTAGATTTCTCCAATCAACAGTAGGGAGGAACCCAAATCTTGTAGGGGTCGCAAGTGCACCAATATCACATCTACAAAATAAATAAAACCAAGCAACTAAAAACAAATTAACCTAAAACCCCACTTTCGTTCAGGGAAGTCATGATACAACGCATATCTTCTATAACCCAGAATTATGTATTACCAAAGGAGCAATGCCCTCGACCCGCCGTAGATGTGGTACTACAAGCCAATGAGGACTCTTTTGTGCGCCAAAAGCTCCGTTTAGTGAATCCATACTACTACAAAAAATATTTGTTTTCCTCTCTCATTGAGCCAGGGCATAGCAAGGCCATGGGATGACATATTTTGACTTGTGCCCACAACCCATCAACACTAACATCCACCAGAAATTGTCGTCTCTCCATCGCAACAACCACGAGGTTGCCGTGACTACAACCGATCAGGACGGATATTTATTGGATGACGAAAATGCACGTAGAGTAGGGAAATATTATAGGGATGGGGTGAAAAAGAAAATACTATAGATGTGCTTTAGGCCTAAATTTCTTGTAGGGCCGGGGTGGGAGGAAGCCAATTGGCACTTGTGCCGCTGTTAACCGACAGTTTGTCGTTGGCCAGACCAGAAATGCAATTGACTGCAGGTTGACCATTGATTGTGCCAGAAAATATGGTTGACTCTGCCAGAAATACCGTTGACCGTGCCGGGAACGTCTATAATTATGCCTGAAACACCATTGACTGTGCTAGAAATGCAATTGACATTGTCGGTGATGTTGAATTTGTTGGAGATGGCGCCGGTTTTGTCGAAATGCCTCTAGCCTCACCAGATCACCTATGACATTGCCAAGACATTTCTAACCTAGCCAGGACTCCATTTAGCTTGCTGCAACCCCGTTTGACTCGGTGGAACTCCATTTTATTTTTCAAAACTTCGCAGGATATGCCAGAACTCCGTTTATCAAGCAGGTGACTAGATCTGGTCACCATCTCCATCGTGGTATGGTGCAAACACCGTTTCCCTTGCCAGACCATCCCATCAGACTAATCAGGTCTCTTTGTCGTTGGAGTTGAGCTCTTCGCTGGACTTTATAGTTCTTCATTAGTTGACTCGTCGTCGACGGGCTTCTGTATCTAGTTTGAGAAACACCAATCTCCATGCCCGATTTATCACTTTGCGCAGAGACCGGAGGTGATAACCAAAAAACTTTAGGTGGCAGCGGCGGTATGGTTAGTTCATGGCCATCCACATCGATCTACAAACTCATAAGAGAAAACACTGCTGAAATAAAAAGGGGGGGTCACCGATGGTGGCGGCAGTGCCCCTCCCCCCTAACAGCTAGAGTTTTAGTTGTTTTGGTGGAGGGAATTTTTTAGAGAGAGAATTTTTCCCTCTTATAATATTTGGTTTTAGGTGTGTGGAAATTCAAATGGATAATACTGATTGTTTCAAGATAGTTAGAGTGAAAACTCACATCGATAACGTGTGTATGTACCATGGTTATAATAGTAAATATACTAGACTTTAAAAAGTCTTAGGTATGAATCCCATAATATTATTTATCATACATATTCTATCGCTACCCTCGGGTGAAGCGTTACATTACCGACAACGCAATATTTGGATCAATGAAAATGAAACAGGGGGGAGTTAAACCTTATTTGGTATAAATACTCCTGGTAGAAGGTTAGAAGACATGTGAAAAATATTGAGTTTACTAGAAGTCATCATCTCACGAACAGAGTGATAATCAATATTAATGTATTTGACTCTCTTATTTGACATAAGATTCTGAGAAAGAAAGATAGCATTGCTATTATAAAACAACACAAGAGAAGCAGAAAACGGCATTCAAATATCCAAAAGAAGATTCATCAATTATGCTAACTCAATTGTAGTGTCAGCCATGGTATGATACTCAGATTCAAAGTTGGAATATATTTGCTATTTCTTGGCACACAAAGAAACAAGGTTGCCACCAAGAAAAATGGTATAAATATAGGTCGAACAACAAGTCTCCAAACAATGGACCCATTCATCATCTGAGTAGTCAAGAACATAATAAGCACTCGAAGAAGAGCATTCTGTCAAATTGAAATGAACTTTGCCGCAAACACAACACAAAATGCCATTAACAACCTCAAATTGATCATCGGTTAGAGTCTGATGAACTGACTGATCGCATTCACTCAATAAAATAATTCAGGTTGAGTAATCATCTAGTACTAAAGAGCGCGATGAGGGAGCGATAAAACGTATGATTAAAAAATAAAAAGGAACATTGGTAGAGCTAAGCAATTAGGAGTAAGCCAGAAATAGAGTAAAAATAGGAACGACATCAGTTATACCAATGGTGTAGTATATCATGAGCATACTTTGACTGGCCCAAACAGGGCCAGCTCTTAAGAGGTCCAAGTGGATCCTAAGAACAATTTGGGGCCTCAATTTAAATTTTCTTATTGTTAGTTTTATTTTTTTTAAATATAATAAATTGATGTTCTTCCCACATTATAATTTCTAGTTTATAAGTTTTCCTTAAACCATTAACTTTCAACATACAACCCTTCATCTCTCTCATGATTTTTGTTGATTTAATTTTAAGGGATAAATACATTTATAATCCTAACTTTAGGTTCAAAGTATCAATATAACCTTGCAATCTCAGAAAGTGTCAATTTAACCCTAACTAATTATTGTATTTGCCAATCTAACCCTAACTTACAAAATATTTGTGCCAATGTAGCCAAAATCCCTAATTCTGGCGTTAACCCATGAAATTCCGACAATAACAAGAAAATGAATGACAAAATTACCCTTATGACATAAAAACACACAAGTTTTTTCCCCACTCTAAACTAGCTTATACCAATCAGGGATAACAAAAAGAAACAGAGATTATTCATAATCTTTAGTCGACATTAAACTAAATAAGATTCATTCGCTAACTAAGAGCAAGTCCAACAGCTTCCCCATTATAGGGATTCTTGTTGTTTTTAGAGATTTTACTTCATTTTTTAAGTCCAACAGCTTCCCTATATGCTTCCCCAAAATAGGGATTATGATGAGAGAGGATATTTCATTCCTCATATTTGTAGAAAGAGAATAAAATTATGGGGAAGCAAGATTTAATGCAATATTAATGGAATGCATTGAATACGAGTACAATATTCTCTCTTTTCTGTCAAAACTTTAAAGCAATAACTCCTATTAGTAACTCCTATTGAGTTTAAAGCAGTAACTCTGTTAGTTTGAAAGTTAAAACCAATAGAGCAGTAACTCCTATTCAAAGCATATATTGAAAATTATGTTAATAAAAGATGATAATTATTATGTTAATAAATGTGAGGTTCTCCAAAATAGGGAATCTGTTGGAGATGAACATAAAAAATATAGGGAATATGGGTTTTGAATCCCTATTTTATAGAAAATTTTAGGGAAGCTGTTGGACTTGCTCTAAGATGATTACACTAGCTAATGAAAAAAAGCACGCCTAAACTAGCTAATGTCAATCAGGGTTCACGAAGAAGACTAAGACAAAAGACAGAAAAGTCGATGAAGCTAGCATATGATGTGGTGGTGGAAAGCCTAATTGCGCCTCGTCGGCGTCCTCGCCGCTGCAGAGGCTCTGGCTATAGAAGCCGCCGCCGAATCCCGGAGGGCGAAAGTGAAGCTTAAATGGGCAAAAATGGAGTTTAATGCCACCACCGCCGCCGTGCTCCTCCTCCCCGGCACAGCTGCCCTCACCCATATCTCTTCCCTACTTCTCCGCTCAGCCCCCGATTCACCACCCTCACTGCCGCTCTCCTTCTCCCTCTCCTACCGCCGCTGGTGGTGAATCACCACCTCAACAGCCACACTTTGCGATCTAAACCCCACCCAGCTCAGCCCATGATTCACCACCCCCTTCCTCTCTCGCTGCCACTGGTGGTGAATCACCACCTCTACAGCCACTCTTTGTGATTGATCCTCTACTGACCTCGATTCTCTTTGCAATCTAAACATTCAATCCACCGCTGATTGAGAATCAGCTCCATCTCCCTTGATTCTTTGTCGTCATGCTCCACTACACATTCAATCCGATGATTCTGAGATCCAAAGTTGTACGGGGAAGACAAGCTCTTTTTCATTTTTATTTTTTCAAAGGTAAGGAAAAAATTATCTTTTCATCATAGTCTGGCCAAACAAGCGTCGACTAAAAAGTCAGTCAAGTCAAAGGTTATTTTAACACTCTTTGAAATTACAGGATCATATTGGCACTTTCAGCATAAAGTTAGGATCGTTTTTGCACTTGACTCTAATTTTAATTAAAATTTTAAAAATGATCCCTCCTAAAATACTATATATTTTTTGGGAAATAACGAAGAAAGTTGTTAATTTTATCCAATCTCTTTATTTTATTTAGAAATTATAATATAGTAATTATTAATGTGCCTTTTTTATGATTGTACTTTAAAGCTTCATTTTTGTATTTAACACAGGACCCCCAAATTGTTGGAGACAATCCTGGGCCCAAAAAGAGACCGTCGGGGGTGGACGAAACCTCCACTACTACAAACTAGAACTATCGTAACATTTTTCTTGTAAAACTTATTGCAATGTTATAATAGCTCGTAAAGTGTTACTTAAACCTTTGAAAAGTGTTACCTAAATCTTGAAAAGTGTTACCTAAATTTTAAAAGCGTTGTGTTAGATCTAATGCAATATCACATAAGGTAATACTTGTAAAAGTATTGCAATAGACTCAACTTAGTATTATTAGCACCCAAAGCAACACTTTCAAAGTGTTACATTAGCCATAGTTCGTAGTAGTGCTCCAAACCTAGAAAATATTGGAGCACACCCAAATATATGGTGACAAATTCCCGATGAGCACAAGCAATGAACCGGCGGAGAAGAACGAGGTCATATCCAATCAAAGTAATACCATCCTTGCTAACCAACATAAAAGAAATGAAGATCCACAAGCAAAATAAAGAAATATTTGCAAAATTGCAAATGAAACCAAGGCACATGAGGAATAACTGAGCCACTTAAACCAAGCTCAAGAGGCTTGTTTGAGAGACCTTAGATGGCTTTCTGAAAACAACAAATTTAATCAGGATGAAAAGGATCTCAATAGCTAGTCGATTGCTCCATAAACACATAAGTGTCAAGAACACTATTAAGAAAGGAATTATTAATATCTAACTGATGAAACGCTCATTGGCGCGTGGTAGAAAGGGAAAGGTCAATTCAAAAGGGCAAAGTCTTCACAATCGAGTTGAATGTATGATTATAGCCAAAACTAGAAAGCTGGGAAAAACCCCAAGTGACCAAGCCCATCTTGTGATGAACAATGGAACCATTTTGAGATGTCCACCCATTTGGAGCCAGCAATGTTAATACGAAATTATACAAATACATAAGCTACACGGTCTGCACGAGTTGTGCCATCATCTGTGCTAGCTTCACCCTCTGTGCTAGCTTCAGCAGCATGAGCCGTGCCACCAGCACAGCCAGTGCCAGCGCTCGTGTCAGCCGGCGTGCCTATGCTTGATCAAAGCGCCAAGGGTTATGTTTGAGATACTCTAAGCGACATGGTTGGTCCTATGAATAGGGCAAGAGCAAAGCTTAGAGATATAACATTAAATGCTTTGATTGATCAGCTTCATGATGAAGATTTGAAGAATAAATCTAAAGTGTTTTGGATTAATTGTTCAAGAGTTTTGAAATAATGAAGACATCATGAAGAATGCTATACTCTTTGTGGTCATTTTAATTTTTTTTATTTTAGAATAAAGCTCATTAACTTGGCCATGTTGCCATTGGAAAATTTTAATTTCGGCTATGCTTTATTTTTTTTGTTTCAAATATTTAGTTTTGATTTTATTAGAATTAGATTTGGTAAGATTAGATAAATCAATATTCATTCAAGACTTACCTTGATGAATTCGGCCATATCTCTCTTTATTTTAGGTATTTTATTTTGATATGGTTTTAGCTTCTTAATGTTACCATATGTCATCCAGTCTCTGACAAGAATTACCAAATCCTGATTTCTTTTTGTTTAGAGATGGCCGAACTGTACAATATACATAGGGAGGCCATTCGTGAATTTTATTACATCTTTTATCAATCATATATTCATATTTTGATTTTATACTCTTTGATTGTTAAGCATTAAATCGTTAGGTTTGTCCATTTAATATTAGTGCTTAGAACCGTTAGGGTTCTTTGTGTTAATTTTGGTGCAACTAGTGCTTGGGTTCATGCAAATTAGTCCATTGTGTTAGTGAAATTCATAAAGTTGTGATCTTGACTAGAATTCATCTGTGTCTTCGAATGCTTCGATTAACCTTCGGTAAGAGTGCTTCTCAAAATTCCGCAATCCTGAGTCTTCATAAGGATATTCATATCACAAAAAGGTTAGGAACTAAATCTAGTGTATGTTAAAGGTCGAAGAGCCATCATTTTAAAATCCATAGCATGCACCTAATCAGGATCCTCAAGAGCATAACGATAACCACGAGACTCGGTCTAAGATAATAACAAAAGAAGACAAGTAATATCATAGTTAGAGAAATCAAAAAATTTCAATGAACTTGTAAGGGACCGAGTAGTCATCGGATGTCACAGCAAAGAAGAAGGAGTCGGAAAATATTGCACACCGGGAGAATCTGGCGGGCGGTGTAGTCTGTGGTGAAACAGGTGATGATATTGCTAGTTAATAAACTGGACAGGAAAAGGTCACTAAGGTGGGGGAGATCACAGGAGAAGTAGTTGGACTGGAATCTAGAGCGAAAGCAGCATTGTTAGGGTCTAAGAGAGCCAAGACATCCAATGAAAACAGAACGATAGGAGCACCACCAATAGAAGGAAATGAGGTTTTATCGAATCAAACAAATGAGTGAGATAAACTTTCTTTGTGTTAGGATCATAACAACGGTATCTCTTATATTGAGCGTTGTGACCACGAAAGATACATTGTACACTCCAAGGGGCAAGTTTATGTGCAACAAAAGGACAGGAAAACTCAACAGCTAAAATGATGAAAGTTTGAATAAACAGGAATAAGACCATATATAATAGGAAATGAGAATGACTGGACATCATCAGATTAGGCAAGAGATTATTAGTATAAGTGGCATAAGAGAAATCATCAACCTAATGAAATAAAATTGACACATGAGTGGTAAAGTATAGTGAGACCCATCTTAGTGTGCTATATTTGCATTCAGCATGCTTATTCGGCTCTGGAGTGTATAAACATGATATTTGATGAATAATAACATTGGTCATGAAATGAGAGCATAACCAAGTATTAATGAACTCAAAAACTCCACCACTCTTAAACACTTCAATACGAGAAGAAAACTAATTCTTGACCAAACCATCAAACTGAAGATCAATCTAAAAAAAGTTGAACTTGCAACGCAGTGGATAAATGCAGTAGTGGTTTCGGAGATGAATATCATGGAGAGGAAACTTTTTTTAATGCACAAGGACATATGCTAGATAAGTTCAATTTAAAGGGCACTTGTCTCCATCTCTGAATCGTGATGTTCCTTTCTCCGGAATTCTCTCGAAAGCTCCTAACCAAACCCACCTTTGCCTGATTTGTTTTGAATTATGTATGACTAGATATATGTATATAATTTGTGATAAGTTTCTTAAAATAACTTTTTCAACACGTGAATTGGTGGAGGTGAATAATTTGTGATAGAAAAATCTAAACTTAAAAATTGCATTTCCTTAATTTCAATTTTAGTTATACTAATATACTCATTTCAAAATAAAATTATCACTTGTAATTCAACCATCATATTACTATGCACTTCCACCATATTGAATAGGCAAGGCTAACCCACTATGGCAGTTGACGCATATAGTAAAGAGAACCATGGATGTGGCATCTGCAGGGCAATTTGCCTCTAACCATACCTACATGGAAGCCAATCAGGTAGAAGATTTCCTACCTAAGTTGAGCCTAAAGACAGGAAGCGGCAACACGTTCATTAAGTTGATGCAACCACAAGCACTATATTTCTTAAACAAAAAGGACAATTTCATTTTGCACTTTAGACGAATCAGTATGAATGACTAGTCACAGTGGAAAGCTTCAGTATATTACAGATTTCACATTTTATATAGCATAACTCATATTTGTATTCATGGTAGCAAAGGTTCGTGAAATCTATTGGGTGTCTAGCCAAACTCAATCTCACACTAGAGTGGAGGATGAAAACACAACCATTAGGTTTCACTAACCTAGTTTTGATCTATGTTTTGTGAAGATATTGCATGTCTAATCTTTTCAACTGGATAGGAGGGTTCATGAAAGCATGTTTGTTATGGATGTCAAGGAAATACATGTGGTTGATTTTGAGAGGGTTTTGGGAGCTCATATATACCACACTACTCATGAGTGTTTAAAATATTTAAGATATATAAAAGTTCATTCCACCCAAAAATAGAAATAATTAAGATCTATATTGCAAGCAACGAGTTCAATTGAAAACAATTTAGTTTAACGTTTACATTTTTTTTCTCACTTTAAAAAATATAGGTTTGATCATTCCTCTGTACTTAGATTTTTTGTTAAAATTCTATATACAATATGCTAAATCAAATTATTTTTACATATATTAGTTAAAATTTTCTTATTTTGACAGCGCATTTATGTACGGACAGAGATGGAAAAGAAAAATAGCATCGTTCTAACTTTACATTACGATGAATTCATGTAATCAGAAAATCCGTTGTCCTTCCTTAAGCTAATATTTCAATCAATTTTCTCAAACCACATTTTATTATAAATTTCATATAGTATATAAGTAGTAATATTATCATTCAATATTCTCTCCTAGCAAGGGCGATTTACACGTTTACTATGTGTACTTTTGTTTCTTCCATTAGCTCGGTAGGGTAACTCATCGGAGCTTGCCACTCAATATGGGAAAATCAAACAATCGGAACAAATGGAGGCTGCATTGGAAAGAAATTGACCTACTAAAGGATGTAAATACAAGATAATCGAGACAATCGACCTAGCAGGGGAACTGTGAAGATAATTGAGATCCTAGACTATGAAGTCACAACACCCAGGAAAATGGGCAAATAAGGGAGAATATTGGAATGGGAGTATAGGAAGAAGTTGCGAATCAAAGAAAAACTAGAGCTCATTGTTTGAAACAGAGCATTCAAGGACTCAGTTTTACAATCTGGTGGAAATCAAAGGTACTTTGATGGGGGAGATCACAATTGAAGAGGTGGTTGAGAGTGAAAAACAATGGAATTCAACGATTTTGTGTGGAGTCTTGGGATGTTGATTTGCTCAATTTATATCTCATTTTTAACACATTCAAAATCTAATTTTGTAATCGATTAGGGGCTTAATGGAAAGAAATTGACATTTTATCAATTAGATGGATGGGATGAATTCACATGTTTTATATCCTAATTCTTTAAGTTATGAAGTGTTTTAGATGGTATTGAAGTGTTCGGGTTTTGAAGATTTCAAGTTTTGAAGAAGCATTGAAGAAGTACAATGATTTTGAAGAAGAAGGCCAAAGTAATAACATTTGGTAGAATCTGGATAGATTGGGCTTCGCGGGCCGCGACATACACTGCAGCCCACGAAGGCAATTGTGCATTTAATGATGCTGGACAGAAAGGAGCGTTGCGGGCAACGACATATACCGCAATCCGCAAAGGACGGATGAGCAACCTTATGTTCTTCATTTTTTTAAACACTTTTTCTCTCTCTTCTTTTACTCTCGTCCGAATTTATCTCTCAAAAAACCTAGTTTTACATTTATTTCTTCTCATCTATTCTATGTTTACCATGGATTTTTACTCTTTTGTTATGAGTTTAGTTAATCTTGGCTTAATATACTTTTTGGAGTAATAGGTAAGCATTTCTAGTATGAATTTATGAGATTTTCTTTATCCTATTTTGTGCTTTGATTATCAAGTATGTTGTGCCTTCTTATGTGATTAATGCATGATTAAGACTAAGGTGATCAACTAGTTATTGATTGTGAGTTGATTGTTTGCTAGGTTTTTGGTCAAACCCAGAAGACTTTGACTTTTGTCTATGTGATTATCATTGGTCAATGTTAGGTTATAATTGGCTGTGATAACTAATTATGATTTTTGATTGATGAAATTGCTTAGATTTTGGATGAATTTGAATGGGTTTGACAATATATCAATATGGCTCACTAATAACGTCTAGCATGAAGGTCAATCCCCGTAGTCATAATTAGTAGATATATTTTTGTTATCCTGGTGTTTCTCGCTTGTAGGACATTGTGTTAGTTGTATTGGATCTCCATGTTAATTGCTATTCTCTGGGAAGTCTATGACGCTGATCGTCTAGAGTGACTTAAGGGTAAGGGTTGTTTTGTGGCGCCGATCGCCCACTCTAACTATAACCGAGAAGAGGTGAGAAATGTCTCAACTCAAAATGTGTTGACAAGTTCTCCACAACATGTGATGAATGTATAAATATAGGATAACTAGTCGATGATCAAAGGATAACTAGAAATGGGGAACTTGCAGGATTCACGTTATAGTTAAATAAGATACTCCCTATGGTTCTTTTATTATGGCCCCAACTTTGGGCACAAACTTTTTCAAAAAAAACAATTGAATGGTAGAGATTGTATTGAAAGTATAAAAAGTAAAATGTGTGGATAAAAACAATCTAAGATTTACTAAAAGGGGAAGGAGCCAATATAAAAAAACCATCCAAAAAAGGAAAGTGAGTCATTATTAGTGGACCGGAGGGAGTAAGTATTGTTGTATGGTGTACTTTGTACTGTATAATTTTTATTAGTGGATTCATTCTGAATTGGGCCTGGCCCGCAGATGTTAGTGGATTTCACCGAACTGCATAACCAAGTCCCGTGTCGTTATACTTTACTTTATTGCATACTTGGTTAGATAGATTATGTTGGAACACAGTAGTGATAATTGAATTAATTAGGTAAAACTAATTTTCAATTGGTATCAGAGCTAATTCACTTGTTTTTCCGTGGTTTTGACAAGTAAAGTGTGCCGGTTTTACCAATGTGACCAGGGAAGGAGCTTCTGTGTCCCGATCACCACTGGTGGAAGGAACAAATTACAACTACTGGAAGGCTCGCATGCGAGTGTTCATAAATTCACTGGATGAATTAGCTTAGCAATTTTTTGAAACTGAATGGAGTCTTCCCACTAATGATGCTGAAATTAGTTCCAAGGAGAAAGGAGAAGAATCGAGTACAAAGAAGCAAAAACTCAAAGACATGTCTACTTGGTCTCTAGATAAACTGAAGGCGTCATTGGCAAATTCAAAAGCATTAAATGCTATTTTCATGGTGGTGGATGAAGAACAGTTCAAACTCATCTCAACTTTTCATCAAGCAAAGAAAGCTTGGAATATCCTACAAACTGTTTATGAAGGAACAAGTCATGTACGTGAATCCAAACTACAGATGTTGGCTACAAAGTTTGAGAAATTAAAGATGGAGGAGGATGATACTATTTCCATATTTAATGGGAAACTTAGAGATGTCTCCAACATGGCGTATAAACTTGGGAAAGTCTACAAGGAAGCAAAATTGGTGAAAAAAACTTTGAGATCACTTTCCAAAAGATTTGATATGAAAGTCACAGCAATTCAAGAAGCAAGAAACGTAGCCATAATGACCCTAGACCTGTGAGATGAGCATACAGTAGCCTATGAGAAAGGTCCAGAAGGAGTTGGTGTTCAAATCATCTGCATCAAATATCAACCATGAGTTTGACAGTGATGATGAACTTGCTTTTATTACCAAGTATTTATCATGAATGTGGAAGAAGGTGGTAAACAAGAAATCACAAGAAATATCTGGTGGAAATAAACCTCATCCTCAAGATTTTGGTAATCGTGGAACTCGGATGGAACAAGGAAGTCGACAATTCTCTAGAAACCAAAGTGGAGAAGGAAGGCAGCCTGGAAGAATTCTATGTCGAGAATGTGAAGGATATGGTTACATACAGGCTGAATGTACAAATACTCGGAAGAAGCAAGGAAATCATATGTTACCTCATGGAGTGAAAATGAAGAAGATGAGAAAGATGAAGATGAACTCACAAGAAATTATGTGACATTTGGAGCAAAAGTCCTCAATAGATCAGATGACGATGCATGTTCCAACATGTAAGAGAAGAAAGTTGTTGTATGTTCCAACACAGGTTCTGATGACTCTTCTAGTGATGATGAAGGACAAGTCATGAGTGATGAGAAGATATACATGTCATAAAAAATGTATGGCATGTGGCTAAAAGTTGTTGATACAAACACAGTGTTGAAGGAAGAGAAAACTCAACTTGCCACACAGGAGAAAGTCTTGCTGGATTTAATAGTTGAACTCATAGGAGAGATTAAAGAACTATAGTCAAGTCTAATCTCAACAACCAAGAGATCTGAGATGGTCAAAACATCCACTAACTAGATAAACACTGGTAAAGAGAAACTTGGTAACATTCTGGGTCAGAACTTTGGAGATCGACAAGGAATCGACTATAACAACTCACCAGGTGGCACAGTCAATCTCAAGTCGAAGATTCAAGAGATTAAAATAAAGTTTATCAAGACTCGTCAGAGGAAACCTCTACTGCATGTATTAAGGTCATACAAAGGAACAATATCAGAAACTGCTCAGGGAAATCATTATTGGACAAAAATTATCGGTATGTTCCAACATAGATGATGTTCGGCGATCAAGGATGGTCAGGAAGGTATTGGTTATTAAATGCACTAGTACCTGTCTTGTTGTGCATACTTCTCTTATTGCAAATTCTAAAGACTCGTGGGACTTTGATAGTGGTTGCTCTCGCCCCATGGCTGGAACTCAGGAATTTATAACAAACATCAAACCATATGGTGGTGGTTTTGTTACGTTTGGCGATCGAAAGAAGAGTCGAGTGGTTGGAAAAGGTGAACTGCATATTGAATGATTCCCCATTTTGTTCTGTTAGTGGAAGATCTAAAGGCTAATCTACTAAGTATCAGCCAACTATGTGATGAGAATATGACCGTGGAATTCCATAAGGAGAAGTGCATAGTGAAATATGGCAACAACAAAGTGCTTACTGGTATTCGGTCATCAGACAAATGTTACTTGTTGGAACAAGAAGTGAACTGTTTGAGTGTCGAATATGATGAGGTAGATCTTACGGGTAATCGTGTTCCAACATCGGATGATTTCTCATATCAGAGACGTAATGATGTTAGAACATCAGATGAGGTAGATCTTATAGATGAAGCTGATGACTCTTATAACTTTATCAATGTTGGAACACCATCCTCTCCAGAACTCTCCCATATTCCAACATCAGTGCAAGCTAAATCAAGCAAAAGAAAAACTCTATCAATCCCTTGGGCTAGTTATAAGGAACTTGCTGGTCTTCAATGTTTTCTCTCTCTCATTGAACCTAAGAATTACAAAGAGGTTCTACTTCATAAGTATTGGATTGCGGAAATACAAGAATAACTTGGGAAATTCAGACGCAATGACAATAAAGCAAGGTTAGTTGCTCAGGACTACACTCAGGTTGAAGGCATTGGTTTTTGATGAGACATTTGCACCAGTTCCAAGTTAGATTCTATTTGCATTTTCCTTGCTATGGCTTGCACTATGAATTATACGATGTACCAAAAAGTTGTTAAGAGTTCTCCCCTACATGGTGTGGTTAATGAAAAATTCTATCATCGACATAAGATGGCTTTGTATGGATCAAAACAAGAACCAAGGGCGTGGTATGAGCGACTCACTACCTTTCCTATTCATAAAGGTTATCATTGAGGAGGAGTAGATCGCACCTTGTTTATTTTTCGAGAATCATCAAATATATTGATTGCTCAAATTTATGTTGATGATATGATCTTTGGGTCTACTTCACCATCCTTGGTACAAGATTTTGTTACTTTAATGCAAGTTGAATTTAAGATGAGTATGGTGGAAGTATTTGTAAAATTTCAGGATGATCTTAAGGAATCTCACTTGAATGCAGTCAAAGGTATAGTTTTATATGTTAGTGGGACTTCTGAGTATGGAATATGGTATTCTAAGAATCAAGACACTCATCTTGATTAGTATAGTGATTCTGCCTGGCAGAAAATGTGGATGATCCAGAGAGAGTCTGATCAAGGTGGATCGGTAGCAAGGAGACATTGCAGGATTCACGTTATAGTTATATAAGATAAGTATAATTGTATGGTGTATTTTGTACTGTATCTTTCTGATTAGTGGATTCATTTTCAACTGGGTCAGGCCTCGTAGATGTAGGTGAATTTCACCGAACTGCGTAACCAAGTCTCGCGTCTTTATATTTTACTCTATTGCATACTTGGTTAGATAGGCTATGTTGGAGCACAGTAGTGATAAATGAATTAATTAGGTAAAACCAATTTTCACCATTGCCGGGAAAGAGATAAGCGGTGGTGGTGGTCAGTTAGGCAAAGTGATAAGGACAATGGTGGTGGAAAGAGGAATTGATGGAGATAAAGAAGGGATGGGGAAAGGGTATTTTCAGATATATATATATATATATATATATATTAATTTATGGGTATAATGGTCATTTCATCTATTTCCAGTCAATTTGGTTGTTGACATTTTGGTCAACGAAATCCAGGGTTATTTTTGCACTTTCAAATTTTACAGGTCATTTCTGCACTTTTGACCAAAATATAGGGTTAAAAATGCACTTTTCTCAAAATATTATCATGCAAGATATCGTTAGATTATTTGTAACATGTACATTCTAAATATCAAAATTTTACATATCGTTTGTATATACTTTATAACAAAAGTTATTTGTGGTCAAACATGTATTGATGAAATTGACTAAAACAATACTTTGTATGTCACAATTATCTGAATGGGGAGTAAAAAATAATACAAAGACTTGGGTCAGACCGTCTCACCTAAGGTTATGGTGAGACCAGGGGTCTCTAAGAAAATTAAATATTTTTAGGGACTTAAAGACAATATTATATAAGATGTATAATTTAGGAATTATTCAGTTTTCTTTTCATATTCCCTGCTCACAAAATCGAAAAATCAAAACCGCCAAAAACCCTCTTCAAACTCCCTCCGTCAAATCCAATTTCAATTGCTTGATTTCAGTTTAAAATTGTGATTTTGAAACCTACATTCCATTATAGTGTCTTTTACAGTCTGATAGAGGTAAGATTTTCTCAATTTTTTGGATTTTGTGAACTGATAGAGGTAAGGTTTGGGGCTTTTTTCAAGTTTCTAGTTGTTTTCTTGTTGATTTCGCAGTTTATCTTCGTAAATCCGACCATGTATGTGTTATTTTGGCCTTGTATTGTGTATTTTCAATTTGTGTTTCGTTATTTTGTAGATTTGATGAAATCGAAGGAAGGTAATGTTGGTAAAGATGACTTGAATGTTGATGACGGTGTTCCTACCTCATCCGTGTTGAATCAAAAGGTCATTTTCTGTTTTTCTTTTTGTTAACTTTTGTATTGTTAGAGTTTTGTGTTGTTTTTATTTAATTTTTCTATTTTTTTTGTTGATTGATTTGATGTGTTCTTCGTTCTTATTGATGCTGCTATATTTTTTTGTGTGTTGATGTTGCTCTGTTTGCTGAACTTTTAGTTGTTGCTCTATTTTATTGTTTTTATGATGTGGTTTCTGGTATGAAATGGTGTATACCAGAGTATTAGGCCATCCCGTTGTGATTCTATCATGGTTGTATTCACAAGGAAGCAGGTCTTGTGTGCAAAGAAAAAGAAACAAAGGGTCTTAGTAGTAAATAGCGACAGTGATATAAATTAAGTTCATATATTTTCCTTTTCATCGTCATTTTCTCTCTTTTCAGAGCGGAGGTTTTTCTTTTCAATCGTTGATTTAGCTGTGATTTCTCGCTAAAATCGTCATTTTCAACCAAAGATTTGATTAATCTAGAGGATTTCTGATTACTTAATACGGCATAGTTTTACAACATCAAATTGGGAGTAATTTACATAAATACTGAATTTCTATCGTGGATGAAGGTTTGGAGGTTACTGATTTGGTTCAAAGCCTGATAAACTTGTGAATCAAGTGCCGAAACTTTATACTTCTTGTTGTTTATGTGTTCGCTGCTGTATTTTGTGATTTTGCAGCTTCAATTGTGGATTTCAATTTGGTTTCACATGGAATGCATAGCTTCTTAGCAGCAAATTCATTGATCGAATAATTTCCTTCCTGAATCGTGATAGATTTGGCACAATCAGTGTCCAGAAAGTTCACCTTCTTCTGAATATATAATGTTTTTGGTCTACTTTACAAAAGATAAATACTAGATATCAATATCAATCAAGAGATGTTAATTCTTTTTTTGGTATGTCATATTTAGTTACCGAGCATATATAGCACAATCATCACTCCACTGGATAAAAGTTCCGATTTTATAATTTGAAAATAAATTATGTGTTTGCACTTCTCATTTTGTCTTTTATTTACTTATATAATTTCGTTGTTTTTAATGTACATGATATAATATGGAGTTAATCCTAAACCGAATCAATCACGGTATTTGATTTATTCTATAGTATCTCCTAGTATCTTAATTGATATTGATTTATATTGTGCATATATAGATTAGGTTTCATTGAATCTGTTCATTTATAAACTCTATATTCTATCTGTATATTCACAAAGATTTTCAATACACACTTGACTTAGCAAACACAACTCACAAGATTTTCTGGACCCCAGCAAGTTGGCATTTGGCACTAGCTTATTATCCTTATTATATATGTTGAATGCAGTACGCTGATTTTCTCAAGGTTTCTGATATATTATGACTAGTAGACGTGGCTACTTTATTTTTTATTTTTTCCAGTTTTGTTGTATCAAGAATCTCCATTTGTTTTACTCAACCCAAGTCTCTTGTTAAGTTGTCATTCTTCTTTCCAAGGAAGTGAACACTGATGTGTAGGTTGGAATCAGATACTAAGCAGAAGTCTCTATCCTTCTTTCCATGGAAGTAGAAGGTGAGTCCATCTGCCCCAACAAATTTCCCCAAAGTTTCAATATTTTTTAAGGAACCATGTTAGATTTTATGATTATAATTTAATCTTATGTTTATACTGTTAGTTTGACTATTTAATTCATTATTTTATCTCCTTTGAAAATATAAATTGATAAGGATGATGTTGTCATTGAGGGCAGTGTAATTCAAATTGGTAATTTTTATTATAATTTGTTCATTTTTTTATTATTAGTTTAGGTATTTCGCGTGTTTATTTGTTATATTATATAGTTGTTGTGTCTGTGATGAATTATCATTGTTTCAACGTGTGAAAAAGATTCTGATTAGATTTTATAATTATAAGGGATAAGTGCTAATATAACCCTATCTACTTGAGTAAGTGTCAATATAACCCTAAGATAATTTTTAGTGCAAATATAACTCTAACTAGTTAATGAAAGTGCCAATATAACCCTCAGACCCTATTTTGGGCATTAACCTCAATTTTCCGGCGTTGACTCTATGTAAATTGATCAAAATACCCTTTGGGCTAACTCTGAAATTAGGTAGATAATTTTACCCTCTTAGTTCGCTGGACCACCCCCGGAACAGATAGGGTTATATCAGCACATTATGCAATCTTATTGGGTTATATCAGAACATTCCTAATAAGATTATATTGGCACTTTCGAATATTGAAAGGTTATATTGGCACTTATGTCAACTAGGTAGGGTTAAAAAAAGCACTTTTTTCTAATTATAATAATAATTATTCTTGTATTTATATTGTTATGTTAGTCTTTTTCTTAAGGCACATGAACATATGTTGGTTATGCGTAAACTGGGTCATTAGTCAGGTATTCGACAACTGAACAAGGGAGTATGAAACAACTTTTCAAGATGAAAATTGATATATTTCTTCTATTTTCAAAAGGAGCATTCCAATGGAAAAGTCTATTTTAAGATTAACAGCCTGTATGTTTTAAGATTAATTTTTCTCATGATTGTCAAGCGTAGCATTGAATGTGTTACTGTTGATATGTATGATTGGTTGGAGAAGGTTAAGGGTGATTCTACTGCTGAGAGATCGTACAACTTGCAACCAAGTGAAGGTGTTACTGAACAAACCCAAATTCAGCCGGATGACTTCGAAGATTCACAAGAGTTTTGGAATAACAATGTATGTGCTATGGTTGATGAATGTGTCAACAATTGGAGAAAGGTTCAAAACCAACCTATCCCGACTTTTTACTTGTTTACTGAAGGTGAATCAGATGGCCTAAAAGGAGCGTCCACGGCTGTACAATCCCCCAAATAAGGAGTTCAAGATGTTTTCGAGGACTTGTAATTCAATAATAGATTGAGTTTGTAGTGTGATTTAAATATTTGGTTTGTTGTATTTGAATGATGAATGATTTTATTTTTTTATGATTCTGGATGTAATTTGCTAGGTTGTTGAATTTGTTTTGTTGTAACTAGATTAAAACTTGTAATTTGTTTGTAAACTCATTTCTGAAGTTTATCTATTTAGTTCCATTGTATTTATCTTTAGCTTGTTATTAAAGTTTAATAGTTTGTCTAACAATGATTTTTTGGTTGTTTAAATTTTGCTTTGCCAAATTTACTATTTTTTTCTGATTGTTACTTCATGTATAGTTCTTTTTATAGACATGTGTTCTTTAGGTATATAGTTTGGTTATATAGGTTTTTTGTTTTATTATTTATTTAGTTTAAACATTAGAAAACTTCTAGTCGTGTGTTATGGTTTACTTTTTGATCCTCATATTTTAATTTACTTATTCTAACATTAGTTCATGTATATTTTCATTTAGTTTATTTATTTGAGTCATTAGCTTCAAACACTGGTTGCTTGGTTTATATTAGTTTGAATATAATTTTATTTAATTAATCTGCATAAGTTAGTTCGGATGTTCAAAGCATATGAAACATAATTTAAATGATTAGTCTCAGAATTTAAATTAAAGGTACAAAATAATAATATATATACACTATCAAATTGAATCTCACAAGTCTACTTGTTGCTTTGGTGTCTTTTTTCCAAACTCCTTTATCTTTTGTTTCTTTCTTTGCTTCCATCTTTCAATTTTCTTGCTTCTTCCTTTTGTATTTGTGGGAGATGGATCTTGGACTGTTGGCGATTTAGTGATGGGAGATTCTGCTACACTGCTTGATTTATCACGTTCCCTTGTAGTTTTTGAGACATGAATTTCGCTAGGTCGCTCAAATTGGCGTCCAAATATGGTCCTGCAAATATGTATCCTTTCAGTACTCATTACATCAATTATTTTTTAATTAGTTTATATCATTTGCAATTTAGTTCGGCCTTCATAAATAATTATTTTGAAAAAATCCAACTAATCAAATTTCAAACGTTTAGCATCACAATAAATCATGTATTTATTGAGTTAAACCGTGTATTTAACATATTACTTTTTTATTACAGTAAATTTTAAAACATAAAAATATTCTCAACAAAATACATGTAATTAAATTCTAGATATTGATGAATCATCTTACAAAGTTTGATCATTTATTTCATGTGTTAATGTGGTTACATCATTTATTGAATATGTTATTTTATACGTTATAGAAAAATAAAAAACACGTGATTTTTCTCAATAAAATGCATAATGTCATTTTTATATAGCAATTTTATACACTTTACTTATTTACTTCATGTGTTTATGAGGTAAGATCTTGTATCTAATATATTACTTCATACTTTTAACAAAATTTTACAATGCCAATTTTTTTTTAAATCCAACTAATCATACTTCAGACCTCTAGCATCACAATACATCATGTATTTATTGAGTTACATAGTATTTTAACATATTACTTTTTGGGTTACAATGAATTTTAAACATCAAAATAATCTTTAAAAAATGCATACAATTGATTCTAGATAATGATGAATTATCGAATAAAGTTTAATCATTTTACTTCATGTGTTAATGCATACACATCATTTATTAAATATGTTACTTTATACGTTCCAGAAAATTTAAAAACCCTAAATTTTTCCAAAAAATGCGTATAGCCAAATTCCAGACCTTGAGAAATTATCCATCATGATATTATAACGTTACTTCATGTGTCAGGTGTTCATCATATTACTTCATGTGTTTCAACAAATTAAAAAACACATAAATTTCCTCAATAAATTGCATATAGCCATATTTCAAACATTGGGGTACTATCCATCGAAATAATATCACATTACTTCATGTGTTCATGCAGTTACATCACGTGTTAATCATATTACTTCATATGTTTCAGCAAATTAAAAAACATCTAAGTTTCCTCAACAAGCTGCATATAGAATATTTCAAACCCTAGGGCATTATTCAACAGGATAATATCACGTTACTTCATTTGTTCATGCAGTTACATCAAGTATTCATCATACTACTTCATACGTTTTAACAAATTAAAAAACACCTACATTTTCCTAACAAATTGCATATAGCCAATTTCAGGCCTTAGAGATCTGTCCATCAGAATAATATCACGTTACTTCATGTGTTCATGCAGTTACATTCATTGTTCATCATATTACTTCACACATTTCAACAAATTAAAAAACACCTACATTTTTCCAACAAAATGCATATAGTCAAATTCCAAACCTTGAGGAATTATCCATCAGAATAATATCACACCACTCATGTGTTCATGCAATTACATCTGGTGTTCATCATATTACTTCATATGTTTCAACAAATCGAAAAACACCTACATTTTCCCAATAAATTGCATATAGCCAAATTTCAGACCTTATGGAATTGTCCATCAGAAAAATATCATGTTACTTCATGTGTTCATGCAGTTACATCCAGTGTTCATCATATTACTTCATACATTTCCGCAAATAAAAAAACCTACATTTTCCTAACAAATTGCATATAACCCATTTCAAACCTTGGGAAAAAGTCCATCAGAATAATGTCACGTTACTTCATGTGTTCATGCAGTTACCTCCATTGTTCATCATATTACTTCATACGTTTCAACAGATTAAAAGACACCTAAATTTTCCCAACAAAATGCATATAGCCAAATTCCAGACCTTGAGGAACTATCCATCATAATAATATTTACTTCATGTGTCCATGCAGTTACATCCAGTGTTCATCATATTACTTCATATGTTTCAACAAATTGAAAAACACCTACATTTTCCCAACAAATTGCATGTAGCCAAATTTTGGACCTTGCGGAACTGTCCATCAGAATAGTATCACGTTACTTCATGTGTTCATGCAGTTACATCTAGTGTTCATCATATTACTTCATATGTTTCAACAAATTTAAAAACACCTAAATTTTCTTAACATGCATATAACTGAACTCCAGATCTGAAAAAAAATCACAATATAAAAACATTACTTCAAGTGTTCATGCAATTACTTTATGTGTTTAACTATATATAGTCAATCAAAACCAAACCTGGATGTAAACTTGTTGAATTTTCATATTGAACATATTCGTTGCCTTCTTCCTCATACAAAACAACTCCATTGCCTTGAATTGATTTGTTTGTCATAGTTTATAATAGTAACACCTTAGATCGTATATTTCAACCATTAATTCCATATAATTGAGATTTCAACAATAAACTAAAATTTACAGCCGTAAATTACAGATTACATCAATTATTTCACCTTCAAAGATCGTAGAAGCTTTCAAATCCGCTCTCCTTCAATCTTTCCCTCGCAAAATTCACCAAGTTTGAAGCTGAAATCCAATTTCTCCATATTTTACAAAAAAAAAATTGCAGAATTTGATTTGTGAGCTCGATTGCAAATCTGAACCGCCGATTTGCAGAGCTTTGATCGCTGATTATAGAGCTTGAATCCGGCATTTAGTAGCTCTGATTTGGATTGAGTTTGAGGAGAAATGAAACTCCTTGATTTTTGGGAGGAAAGAGAATCTGACATTTATTTGGGAGGAGAGAAAATTTTGGTTTGACTCATTTTTGTTATAACCCAATTTTAGCCTATTTTCAGCCTATTTTTCTATTTTGCAATCATGTCCTATTTTTAAACTCTATTGTTATTAATTGCATACTGATCCCTCGTCTCACCATTTGCTATGGTGAGACGGTTTCACGAGTGTTTTTCTCAAAGAATAAAATTACTCATAAAAACGTGGGACATTTATTGTTCGACAAAGGTAATACAATTCTTAATAAGTGTTGAATAGAGAGTACTTTCTGAGTCCGACCTTCTGTCTAACTACACATTATGCCCCTTGAACTATATAATCATGTACAAAAAAGCGTTAAATTACCTTTACAATTACCACTCTACCTACTTGGGAATTGGAAGTCTGAATTTTTAAGGTTGGGGGAGAGTATGATTGAGACAGAAATATTTTGATGAAAACAATTGAATTATTTATCAAATAAAAAAGCAATAATGGCATTGCTGGCTTCACACATGGCTCAAGGATCTTAATTTATCATCACACTAAACTCATTCGTTTCTGCTAAGATGACAAATGTTGAAACCTGTTACACATCTCTACGATTACGAGGCATGTAGAGTTCGATGAAACAAAATTTCCTCGTAACAATCTATGTTATGCATGCTTCCTGAACGTGTGAGGTTCATCGTCAGATCAAAGTCAAACATCTAATCTAAGTGTAACCGTGATCTCTGAACACCTGATCCCGTACCCAACAGAGAAATCTGAACAGGCTGCACTCTCTCTGGTTCCGGTTCAGGTTCCGGCTGTCTGTTGAATTATGACTGATTTCACAACTGTGGTCGTGCCTACCTGGCAAAAGGGGTTCCCTCTCATCCGTTTCTTCAGCACTAACAGATTCTGGAGATTCCCGGGTCAGGAGCTTCTCTGTTTCATGAAGTGTGACGTGCTTTGGAGATTCTGGGGTCAGGAGTTTGTCATCTGCTTTTTGAAGCGTGGCATGTTCAGAAGAATCTGGGGTTGGGCATCTCTCCTCTGTTTCTTGAAGTGTGGCAGGTTCTGGAGATTTGGGGATCGGGCGTTTCTCCTCAGTTTCTTCAACTGTAACAACAGATTCTGGGGCTAGCTGCATGAAATCTTCACTTTCACATGTAGAAATGTCAATCCCTGCGACTTCCATGGCATTACGAACCCATTGGGGCACATCACCCTCCGGAAACTACATTAACAAGAAGAGTTATCAATCATAAACACATATCCAGTATGCAGAGAGTATACAGCAGATATTAAATTAGATGGAGTGGTAAGTAAACAAAGTTTACTATAAATGTGCACCTGAAAACAATGGAATGCAGTGCGAGAATAATCTACACAACAAAATGTTTACTGAAGTTTCACTACCACTTAGAGTAGAATCAGATGGGATGAAATATACTTCCATGGGGACATGCTGCACCTTTGACATGCTCACCCCGAGGCGTTAGGCTGTTAGCCTTCTGTTGAGGAATAGAAATAGAAACCCTCCTTTCCTTGTAAGAAAGGTTATAAAGGGTAGTTACCTTATAGAATTAGTTACCTTATAAGCTTTTGTTTGTTGTAGTCCTATATATTGCATTCCTCATTATTGATGATATGTATCATTGACGTGATATCAATGCACCATAATAAAGTCTTTTATATTTTATCACCTTCCTTTCTGAAATGTTACATCTTTTTGGTATCTTCTTAACGCAACAGCAATTGGCTTGCCCAACACTGTGGCGACAACGAGATAACCTCCAACATTTTCATTTTATTGAAAAACTTTCCAATGAATTCTTGTGAAGAAAAAAACTCCAGTGGCAGTGACATTACAATTACGTGCAAGAGGGAGACTACTGTTAAGAAAACCAAGTGGGAAAAAAACACACAAAAAAGAAACAGTACACAGAGGAATACAGTACCATTCTCTGCAGAAACTTGCACACAAACCTACATGAGAAAAGCAAGGGTTAAAAGGTTATAAAACATGAGGAACCAATAAAATAACCTGATTATTTGTATCAGGTATAATAATATTTCTCAAATAAAGAATGGCTTAAGCCTTCAAGTTAAGGTCACGTTTTGTTTCCTTTGATATGCTCAAAATGGGACAAGGAAAACTAATTAGGGGAAGACATACTCTGGAAATCGTCCTTCGACGATCGATGAGTGTAGGTCTCTGCTCAGCTGCAAGTTCCAGAAATTTCACGAAATTCTCTTATGTTAATGATTGGCTTTACGTAAGCCAGACAACTGTGATAAATTTTATATGACATACCTTCATCATGTAGTATACATTGTGATACGACAGAAGTTGAGATCCCATAGCATCTTTCGTGACAAGGCAGTGGATGTAAGCTCTTGTATACTTTTTACAGACCTACCTTAAACAAAATAGAAGCACGAAATCATTAAAACTCAAATCCAGATTCAGAAAGTTAACCTTGTGCTTTACTTGTTGACATACCATACAATCACAAGTGGAATCAATCGGACGAGTATCACTGGCCATAGCTCGATGTTTCAATTTTAATACTCCCTGCATTAAGAGTACAGGTTCTATGAGTTAAAAAGTAGGACTAAGGGGGTCATTTTTTCCAATCAATGGAGCTAACATTGGAAACAAAGAAACAATGTTTAGTACCGCACTAGTATAGGTCAGCTAAGAGGACATCTTTTAGTGTTAGATCCTTCTCAAATTGATTAGCAAGTGTTTGAGATAATTCAGATTTAAAAAGGCAATAAAATTAGCGGGATATACATTTCTGAAGAAAGAAATTCTTAGGACTATTAAAAGATAACAAATAAAGGACTCCCGAAGAAATTGGCATGAGGCGAGACTTTCAAACAATGTCATGAAATTCCTAATGTAGTGATAGAAAAACCAGTCACCTCAGGAACGAGAGCTGTGCCAAAGCGAGCTGTGCGAGTTGGATAGACGCAATCGTACATGTCAGCACCTAATGCACTACAGACTAAAATATCTAGTGGATAACCAACACCCTGCGGGGAAAGAGAGCAACAAGTTAACATAAAACCAAGAGAAGTTATTAAGAGTATTAGTAATAAATATGCTTGTACCATAACATATCGTGGTTTATCCTCAGGCAAACCAGCAGTACATTGAGCAACAACACGCCAGAAGGAATCTTTATCCTCACCACCTGCAAGACCACCAATAGCATAGCTGCCGTCGCAGAATCAAATCAGCCACTTTAAATTTTTTATGTGAGCTACAAACATTATAGTATGACTCCATTGTGAAAGAATTTGATTCAGGACTCAGCTGTGTTGACCAACGAGTGAAAGCAACAACCAACAAACTACCAAGAGAGATAAAAGGGGTGGCGAATCAAATAAAGTAATTAAACTTGATTCCAGTCATACTCAGCATATCGCAAAATTCTTTGTTTTCAAATCTGCACCGATCAAGTAAAGTCAAAACAATTTTTCCCTTTTGCTGGAAAATTCTCCTATTCTTGATTGATTAAATCTCAGCTTCAGTGAGAAACACGGGGCTTTTGGTAATGGTGGTGATAGAGGTTAAGCCCAAGAAGGTCATTGGGCCGAAGGTATAGCAGCCCGATTAGGGGAATATTTAATACTCTACTTAATTACCGCATTCGTGGGCAATTAAGGGCGTTAGGAGAACGTTATTTAGGACATGAAGTATAAATACAAGGTACGCATTTACTTATGATTCATTCTAACTTAACCATATTTGGACGCTTGGATTGACTTAGGCTTCGGAGTGCTGACCCCTGGAACCCAAGACAGTTTAATTGAAGGTTAGTTCGAGAAGAACCCAAGCCTGCGAACCGGTTGGTGGTCGAAGACACATCAAGTAACGCCGACTATGGGGACGACTTAGCCGGATCAAGGGGTTTGAGAGTTTATGTCCACGGTAGTTCGAAGGAGTGAAAGGTTGAGGTCAATAGGCATGGGGGCTGGATCTCCACCAAGGTTAACACCAGAGAATCCAGGAGGAGAAAACAACGCCAACATCGAGGATAGCAAAATGGCTAACATTCAAACGACAGGAATGGAGTTGCGAGCGGATCCTAATACAAGCGTAGGCCACGAGGGGGGGCAAACCTCAGTGACGGTTAGCGCAAATCCCCAGGCGCCGGTCCAGAACGACGTGACAGGGCCCTCGAGGAAGCTAGAAGCGATGGGAGAGCAAAGACACAGAAACACAGATTCCTTGCTCGAAAGAGTGGCTGATTCAAGGAATGGAAGGTTTACGGAGGTTTCAGGAGATTCTTATGTGGAAGCTTATGGTCAAGGAAAGCAGAACATGGGGAGAGCGACCTCCAAATCAACGAGCAGCTCAGGTCCTGGCTGCAGCTGGTTATCGAATCACCCCTCCTTCGAGGGATGATAGGTTCACGATGGGAACATTATCGCCCTCACCTTTGGGATTAACTACTCAAACCCCGATAGCCTACCCTTTCAAGGATATGCCGGAGAACCGCTATAGCTAGACCACAGCCTTCTATTCCTGGTTACTCCCAAGGTCCCGTATATGCGCTACCTCCGCAAGCTTCATCTGCTCCTATCCTTGACCTGGCCAGTCCATGAGCAGCATATGGAATAACGGCCTCTTCTGGCATGCAAGGATACGGGAGTATGGGAATCAGACAGGGGTTGTACATTCCTTATATACAACCACTCCCACCGCCAGTATACCCGAGTCTCAAACAGCATTGGATGAACCCAGTTGGGTGGTCACGATAAGGGTGGTCACGATAGGGGGCTAAATTTTCCTAGGGGACAGTACAAACCCCCCTCGAATGCAAGTGAATCGTTGAGAAAAGTGTTGGTAGGCTAATCGATCCCTTGGGTCATGCTGCGAGGTCTCCTTTCATCTCGGTAATCACTGGGGTTCAATGGCCGATAGAGGTGAAGCCCCCGCAAGGACTTCCCACGTACAGTGTTGAAGCTAACCCTCGAGAGTTCATACAAACGATCATGGGCTTGATGAATTGGAGGGACTTTGATGAGAAGTTAACATGCAAGCTGGTAGGTAGCTACTTGTGGGGAACGGCAAAGGAGTGGTTCAATAAGTTGCCAAGGGGCTCGCTTCGATCGTATCGGGACTTCAGCGGAGCATTGTTGAGTCAGTATGCACAGAAGAAGTTTACCAAAACCTTGTTAGAGTTCTACCAGACAAAGCAAAAGGCAGGAGAAAGCACCAAAATCTTCTATCACCGGTACGTAGATGAGAGTCTGAGGTGATGGAAACGACGGAGAATGAGGTAATCCAGGGGTACCTGCTGGGGATGAAGGACCTGGAATTATACAAGAGGTTAAGCACCAATACCCCTAAGGACACAGTATAGCAATCGAAGCAGCTTATAACTGGGTTTAATACTGAACTCGTCACACCTGGTCAAGAACATCATAATGGTCACCAAAACGTTGGGATGGACTTGTCCAGGGCTCACTTGGAATTTTCTAAGGAGTTTGGAAAAAAAGGGCAGAAAAGGAAAGATAAGCCCGCAACGAAGGTGTTTGAGAGAGATGGACGATCTTCCTTCGTGAAGGTTATGGGGAGTATCACCCTCTCGGAAGGGTTGAAAATCGATATCTAGGGCTATTCGTTAACCAGGAGGAATTGAATCCAAATTTTTTGACATGGCAGGCCCCACTACTAAAACTGGGGGCTCCCTCCCCAAGTCCTTTAGCCTTAACTTTCGATAAGTCTCTTTCTTCATCTGTTGAGAGGATTCAGCCAGGGGAGATACCCGAGACACTCTCGAGGATGCTTCCTCCCCCCGAGGATTGTTTTCTCCCTCAAAAGAGATACATCTTCCTCCTCCCCTATGGCTTCAAGCCCTGGATTTGGAGGATAAAAACCAATCTTGCCGCTCGTAGGGGACCTCCTGCTGTAGGGTTTGCCCATGCTTGGAAGCCAATTCTCAACAGCATCTCGAGGAGGCATATCAATTATGGGGACAACTCTTTCATCCCCAAGACTGTTAGCAATTTGATTGGATACGCCATCTCCAGGATTTGAATTGTACTGGAGTTCTTCGGAGTGAGTACACCACGGGTCGTTAACGGCTCTTTCCAGTGTACTTACTTCTGTCTCGCCCACCCTAATTTCACCGGAAAGCTTCTCGAAACGGAACCCTTATCGGAGCAGGCCATGATTGAAAGGGCAGGAAACAAAAAGATTAGGAGCGTAGAGATGAAAGGACTTCCTGATTTTCTAGGAAAGGTGATGGAAATTGGATCGCTCGAGAGAACAATACAGAAATAATGCTTGTACGAAGACGCATGCAAACGAGAAAAGTGAATAAGGAAGAGCGGATGGGAGGTAATTATGGGTCTGAAGTGACGGGTAATTATTACTACCTTGGAAATATAAAGTTATGGAAAGGTGCAATCGCTTATTTATCTTCTGACAACGAGCCATTTGGGGAGCAGTGACGCGGTTGTACAGCACTCTCACGCCCTTTTTGAAATCCTAAATGACAGTCGATTAGAAAGTCAGGTTCTTACCCTCGAAGGCAGAAGCAACGAAGTGCAAGGTTCATTTCGAGTCTTCAGAGTCCTCGGACTGTTCCATGCATTCGAGACCGCAAAGACCTTCGTGGCATTCCAGCTTTCTAAGGTCGAGACCCTGCATTTCTGGGGGCTCTTGATAGAGGTTAAGCCCAAGAAGGCCATAGGGCCGAAGGTATAGCAGTCCGGTTAGGGGAACATTTAATACTCTACTTAATTACCGCATTCGTGGGTAATTAAGGGCGTTAATTAAGAAGAACGTTATTTAGGACATGAAGTATAAATACAAGGTACGCATTTACTTATGATTCATTCGTCTTAACCATATTTGGACGCTTGGACTAACTTAACCATCGGAGTTCTGACCCCTGGAACCCTAGGGACAGTTTAATTGCAGGTTAGTTTGAGAAGAACTCAAGTCCGCGAACCGGTCGGTGGTCGAATACACATCAGGTGGGCCAGTAGAAGATGTAAAACATTAAACAGCAGAAGAATCAGCACACAGAAAAATCAATAAATATTAGTAGAAAACTTTACATACCCAGGTAGATTGCGCTCAACCAAGCCTTTAACACATATATCCCTGATACAAAAAATTAATCCACAAAGCTTGAGAATGCACAAGAGTACTCATAGTGTTGGAACGAAGGAAAAAATGAAGAAAAAATTAGATTCACTGGAACATCTTGAAAACATATTACTCATTGAGCTTCAGCTCACCTCAACACTGGATCTAATCCGCCCTGAACTATGCCAAACAAGTTCTGCTCATGTGGCCTCTTATGAGCTGTCAATAACATATCAATGTTAATCAATTGTAATGACATGCAGTAGAAAAAGAATTTCAAGCAAGCTTTTCCCGCCAAATACTCTTCCCACCTTGTAAATACAGGAGTTCTGAATCCAAAGTTGGTAGGGAAAATTTTGGAAATAGTTCGAAGGTTATAAAACGTATTTGACATGAGCAACATAGTTAAGCATATGATATTTACAAGGTGCACTTTGGCTTGACATGTTAATCAGACACAGACAAACGTAACAGGCTAATAGCTTCACAATTTCTTGATATCTAATACCACTTTCTTATAGTTGACTTCGCATGTTTCATATCCAGATAGTTGTGCACTAAAGAAGAAAACTGCTGGTGAATGATCAAGATATGTGTGATTAGAAATTACCTGCTATGCACCTGTCTATCCAGCGTAGTGTACGATACATTGCCTCTTCAATTCGTGGTCCTGTTATAGTGGTTTTCACAACATCATCAAGGGCCATTATAATATCTGCTCCAATTCTGTTCTGCAACAGTTGAGTGCACAATGCACAGCAATTTATGTCTAATTAGAGATAAGGAATTGACCCATAGACTTATGGGAAACAATTTTGGAATTGTAAGTCCAGCATAATAAAATAAAATTCTGATAAATGTATGCACCGCCTATCAATTAAATGAAAAGTTAATAACATTTTTCCACGCAGATAAAAGGCTATGACTACAGTATATGGCAAAAACAGTGACAGCTAACTACTTCCTCCATCCCACTAACAATGCTTTATGTCACTATTTAGTTGTAAAATGTCACTATTCAGTTGTAAAATTTGAGTAATTTCGATAGTAAAATTTCATAGATATAAAGGTATGAATATAGTCGTGTAAGATCTTGCTACATCCGTTGTAACGTTATTTTTAAAGTATCTATTTTTTATATTTCTTTGTTATGCATAATTAAAGATATTAACAATTAAAATCCTTATTGAATAGTGTAAAGAAAGACAGGACACTCAAAGTGGGATTGTGGGAGTATATAATTTTAACATTATCAAAGCAACAAAAAAATGCAAATCAGATAGTATGGTAAAGTAAACAGCGGGATTATAAGAATTACAAGATTTAGTAGTATCTTTTAGCCTTTGTTATTTTATGGGTTCCCTCGGTAACAGAATATCCAGACTCAAAGGGCATAACTCGTACCCTTGAGTTGGTGTCAAAATAGCTGAGAGCAAATAACAGCTCATATGCCAGAACAACAAAAATGCATGAGAATTTAATCAGTATTTCACCACAATTCTTTTGTATCAATTAGCTGAAAAAGCAGAACTGCAGAGGATGCAGCAATCTCAATGATTCAATTATCAAGGAAATATAACTGCAGCAATGATTTTTCTACCCACTCTTCAACTCGGATAAACTGTTAGCAGTAAATAATAATTAAATAACAAAGAACCTCTAGATGTGAAAAAAGGGAAAGAAAAATGCAAATGAAATTTGTTCATGGACCCCCATAAAATCCAATAACTTAGACTCATATATACTGTTAAACTAATCAACAAGAAAGAAGAAGATGAGCCCTGCATTTCAATGAAATAAGGGAACAAGGGAACTACCTGAATTTGTATTGATTCTTCAGGAGTAAGGAGCATCGGCTTTCCATCCACTGGCGACTACAGAGAAAAGTATGGAGGGAAAATTACTCATCAGCCACAAAAAGATTTTCCAAGAGTAGCATCATTTATATGTGCGATTCGGAACAGACTCAGTAGACGAAAGTCATGAACTACTTTTATCTGAGTATCTAGAGAAACAGTCACGTTCGAATATGAATCTTCTTTGACATAGCAAAGAAAGGGAAATTACCTGAAATGTCACGCCTTTTTCAGTTATGTCAGCCAAATGCAGTAAGGATACCTGAAAACATAATCACAGTCAGCTTATGCACCACGAAAGAATATTTAGTCATACAGCTAGAGAGCCTAGGGATGTAAGAAGTAGACCCGGGGAAAGGGAGAGAGAGAGAGAGTACCATTTGAAAGCCACCGGAGTCAGTAAGCAATGCCCTAGGCCAGTTCATGAACTTATGGAGGCCTCCTAACTCGTCAATGAGCTCAGAAGTAGGACGCAGAGCAAGATGGTAGGTATTTCCAAGTATAATTTGACAACCAATATCCTCAAGCTGGTTCTTGGTCAAACCTTTGATAGTTCCTACAACCGAAAACACAACCCTATTATCAGTTTGAAACAACACATTTTATCATACATTCAAGCATAAAAAACTACAGATGCACTTGTTGATTGGATAGAACTTAATCTTTGTAAACATGAAATAGAGCTCACAATACCATGATTAAAACATTATCTGACCTTGTGTTCCTACAGGCATGAACAAAGGTGTCTGGCAAAGGAAGTGAGGCAGAGTGAGATTTGCTGCACGGGCGCGGTTAAACCTTCCAAGTATCTGATGCATAAGCATAAGTGTAAAGCTATAAGATTTCTACAGTCAATAAAAAAAGAAAACAAAAAACTTAAGGTGGGAAATTATATTCACTAAAATGTTACCTCAAATCGAAGAGCCATTTTCAAAATTCCTGCATACAACAGAATAAGCAGAGTAGCCTAGTAGGTAACCCAAAAAACAAAAAAACAAAATCAATATTTGACATGTTAGAACTATTAAAAAAAACCTTAAATCCTGAGGAATAACACAGGGCTGTTGAAGAACAGCAGCTAAAGAGAAGCATACTTCATAATAGCAGTAAAAGGAGTGAATCAATGTGCTATAAATCGAAGGTTAAACTTACAGTGGATGCTGGCGGCGGCGGAGGGCTGTAGAACGTTGAAGTCTAGAAGATATGATACAGCCCTACGGTTGAACCAATGCGCGCCGCCTCCAACTTAAGTTGATAGCTTTATATAGGGCTACTTTTTCTTTTTCATTTTTCCCCATTTCGACCCCTTAAACTTTAATGACAGTGCCTCCTGTAAAATTGTCAAACTGTTAAAACAGTTAGCGGCAAATCCTCTTTAATTTTTGAGGAGTAAATAGTTTTCAATGACCCTTTCTTTGGTCTAAACTACCAATATGGCATTGGGAACCTTCAGTTAGTCTGAATTATATGAATTGACTATTATACCTTTATTTTAAAAAAATAAAAGTTTAAAAAAAGTTAGAGGACAATTATACCTCCAATATCTATTAACTAAATTTTTTTTTTTCTTTTACCCATGAAATTAATAAACAACCTTCCAATTCCAGTCTCTACTACTTTCTGATCCATTCCATCACTGTTGAGCTTCAAGTATCAATGGATTCATGACTGATTATCTATACAAGTACACATTCTGCTCTGTTTTCAGCTTCTTCTCTTCTACTGATTGATGATTATTTTCTGCTCCTTTTCAAAGGTTTTGGCATGATTTGGGTGGTCTCTGGATAAGCAACTCTTCATTCTGGACATTCCTTTTTCTTCTTCTTCTACCATTTTTTACCCCAAAATTTTGTTTTCTTTGGTCACACAATTAGCATCCAGACTCTTGCCCCCACCATGCCTTTGTCCGGTCGTGAAATTTCTGACGCAGATGAATGGGAGCTCAGTGGTGAACGATGAATCGGGTGATGGCGGTGAGAATGGAGGGTTGCGGGATGAACGATTTCGAATTGGGCAACACGAAGTAGATCTGGGTGGACTGGAGAAACTCACCGGAGTCTAGCATGGGGTGGCATCAGGAGCGGGGGTGTCGGCACTGGGGTGGGTGTGTCGGCACTGGGGTGGGTGCGTCAGCGCGGGGGTGGGATAGGGTTTGCTGGAGTGGCTATGGCGGTGGAGTTCGCTGGTGGCGTCGGTGGGATAGAGTTCGCTGGAGGTGCTAGAGTTCGCTGGTGCCGTTGGAGTTCTCTAAATGTGTTTTTTTTCCCGATAATTTAAGTTTGTATTGAATTTTCTTCTTTGTTGTCGTTTGTGCTGTGTTGAGTGTTGGTAATTTTAAAACCAGTGGCATATATTTGTTTTCAGTACTGTGATGTGATGGCGATGTGGCAGAGATGTGGTGGTGATGCGACGGCGACGGTGGCAGAGCGGCGGAGATCAGGCAGCGGTGGTGGCAGAACAAGTGGAGGTGGTGCTGGAGATGGTTTTGAAGATGAAGAAGAAGAAGAACCCTAGGGGTATTATTGTCTTTAATTTTTTAGTTTTAAAAGTAGGAGTATTTTAGTCTTTTTATATTTGGTCAATGCCAGAAAATACCAAGTCAATGATGGAATAGTGTCAAAGGTTATATCGGCACATTTTATGCAAAAGTTAGGGTTATAATCGCACTTTTAGATTATACAGAGTTATACTGACACTTATGGAAAATAATAGGGTTATATTTGTATTTTACCCTTAATTTTTTTTCACTCTATAAATACTTTCATTTCCAAGTTATATAAAAAACTCACCAAAAATCTAGAGAACTCCTGCAACAAAATAAAAAAACAAATGATTTTGGTGGCCCCTGGCCCCTTATCTTTTTTTAACACTTTTGTCTCATTAACTTACAAAACAGTTTAATCATGGCCTCTTTGTCAGGTCAGACTATTAAACTAGGTTTTCATCGTTAATTTTATGGCCAAAGTGACATTTCACATTTTCCTTTTTCTATTTTCCTTTTCCTTTCCCTTTCCCTTTCCCTTTTTCCCCTTCCACTTCCTCTTCCCCTTACCCACTCCGCCACACCCACCTGAAACTGTTACAGCCACCTGAAACCCTCCACCCAGCCACCTTAAACCCTCCACCCCACCACTGGATTTTGGTCTCCATCCAAATTGGTACCACCACTCGAACTCTGCTACCCCGATTCAACCTGCAACACCACTGCTCACAGCTTTCGTAGTGGCGCGACGACGGGGAAGAGGCAAAAGAAGTGCGATTCGAGAAGGAGCCCAAACCACCTCACCGCTCCCACCAGAAGTAGAATCCCACTCCGCCGGTTCAACCCGCACCACCACCGCTCTCAGCTCCCGGAGTGGCACGACGAGGAGAGGTGAATGAAAATGTTCATCTTCGACGATGGTTAGGGTTTTGAGGATAAAATGGTAAGCTTTTGGCAACAGATGGTCATCATACGAGATGAAGGATTGAACGGGAAGGTGAATATGGGGCTATCAACAGTAAGGTGAAGTGGGGTGGTGGGGTGGTGGGGTGGTGGAGCCGAGAACGGGAAATGGTAAGGAGAAAGAAAAATGGAAAAAAGTGAAAAGGAAAAATAAAAAAGGAAAATGGGAGAAGGGAGAAGGGGGAAAATGACCATTTTGTCCTTAAAATTAACTCTTTGACCAAAATTGGAGTATTGACCAGAGGGAAGTGCTACAACTAACTTGTATTGTAAGTTGATTGGTCAAAAGTGTTCAAAAAAATAAGGGGTCAGAGGTGGACGATGGTGATAGTTAAGGGACCACTGAAGTCATTTGTTCTAAAAGGAATGAAAATACATGTTTCTCCCCATTCATCTTTACCATTCCACAAATTTGACCTCTAACTAATGAAGCATTGTATTGTTTGTCGTTAAGTCTTGAGAGCCATGGAGAGTAATTTCTTTGATGTTATTCTTATGAAATCAGGGAATGATGTGCAGGTAATTGCTTTTGTAGACGGGGTTTGAAGAATATGTTAAATTTTGTGTTAAACAAATGTCCCATTCAAATGATCTATTATTTGAGTGATGATGGATCTTGCTTGGTCATCATTGCACTACAAAAAAAGAGTTCAGCAGTGACAGATTTTGTGTGACAGGTAAGGAAGTGTCACAATTTTTATTACATCTTAATGTGTCACTAAATTTTAGTGATAGGTGCACAAGTAACTAAATAAAATTGTGACATCAATTCATGTCATGACATGTTATGACGCTTATAAATATCATAAAATTTCTACATATTTTGGTATCAATAAATTTATGAAGTCTTAAGATGTCACAAATTAAAGTATTATTTTAATTTCTTCTACAATGAAACTAAAATGTAAGAATTGCTTTCTAAAAAAGAAATAATATAAATCATTGCTTGTTTGTTTACAAAAAGGGCTTTTGTGCAAATAATCTAAAGAGTGTTTTTTTTCATCTTTTCTTATTGGCTTTTCTGCAAATCTTTTTTTTGTCTAATATTTACCATGCCGCATTATTTTAAGGGCTTTTACTTAATTTATTTTACTGCATTGTTTTAACTGTGTTTTATAATCTGCCAACAGTAATAATAATGGATATCTGGATTGCTGCTGATGTCGGAGAAGCTCAAATGCAATCTTCAATTTTTGTACATCAAATTATGAATCGTACAACCTCACTTCTGCCCATGCTTAGTCTCATTCTCATGCCTTGTAAAATATGAACGTGTGTGTTTTCATTGATGGTACGAGAGTACAATATATAGACATCATATACAGAATCACAAATGGAAAAGGATTCTATCTAGGGTACAATAATATTGCAAAAGATAATCACAAAATATTTCCTACACTCCTCCTCAAGTTTGAGCATGTGGATCCCGAATGCCCAACTTGCCAAGCAAAGTCTGGAAGTTTTGTCTTCTAAGCGCCTTCGTAAACAAATCGGCTGGCTGACTAGAAGTATGAATATGATAAGTAACCACATCATCAGACTGAATCAAATCACGAACAAAGTGACAATCAATCTCGATGTGCTTCATCCTCTCATGAAACACCAGATTGGTTGTAATATGAAGAGTTGCCTGACTATCACAATATAAATGCATCGGAGTAGTATGAGAAACACCCAAGGAACGAAGAAAAAACTTGAGCCATAGCAACTCACAACACGTGACTTCCATAGCCCGGTACTCTGCTTCAGCCGAAGAATGATAAACAGTTGGTTGTTTCTTCATCTTTCAAGAAATTGGATATTCACCAACCATCACAAAATATCCAGTCAAAGATCTCCTAGTAATTGGGAAAGCCACCCTATCCGCATCACAAAGTGTCATGAGCTGAAGCGAACTCTTATCCGACATAAACAAACCTTGACCAAGATGACTCTTGAGGTAGTGCAAAATACATAGTGTTGCCAACCAGTGTGCTATCCATGGTTTCTCCATAAACTGAGCCAAGGTATGACTGAATATCTAAGCTCAGAATGAGTGATGGTAAGATAAATGAGCTTCCCAACTAGACACATGTACTACACCGAATCATCAAATAATGAACCATCATCTCGTGCCAAATTGCGTTGTTGTTCCATGGGAAAATCGGTGGGTTTCTCCATCAATCACCAGTATCTGATAAAATATCCAAGGCATATTTTCGTTGACACAGATACATGCCATCAGGGCGATGAGCTATCTCAATGTCCAAGAAATACTTTAGGGCACCTAGATCCTTCATATAAAAATAGGAGCACAAATACTTCTTGAATTTAATCATCATCTCAGGAGATGAGCCAACAATAATAAGAACATCAATATAAACCAGAACATGCAGAGCTATCTCGGAGATAAGAAAACAAGAGTAATCTGCCTTACTCTAACCAAACCCAAAGAGGCGAAGAGCAGCAGCAAGCTTAGCAAACCAATTCTGTGGAGCCTGTCAAATACCATAAAGAGATTTGCATAGCTTGCAAACCAAACCAGGCGCCAGGAGTGTATAACTTGGAGGTGGATGCATGTATACCTTCTCCTCAAGATCACCATGGAGAAATGCACTGTGAACATCTATCTGATGCAAATCCCAACCACGAATAGCAGCAAAAACTAAGAAAAGATGAACCAAACTCATCTTGGCAACTGGAGCAAATGTCTAAGTAAAGCCAGTGCCCTCAATCTGACGATTACCAAGAACAACCAAACAAGCCTTGTAGCGCTCAATGGAACCATCAGACTTAAACTTGGTCTGATACAACCACTTGTATCCAATGGTCTTTTCACCAGGTGGAAGAGGAGAAAGAGCCAACGTATAATTCCGCTCAAGTGCGTCAATCACGTCAAACATAGCAGCATGCCAATGAGGATGGCGAGAAGCATCAACATAAGTAATTGGATCAACAACATCTATAACTACTGCTAAAAATCTAGAATGCGAAACCAGAAAATTATCACAGGAAACATAATCAACAATAGGGTAACGAGTACCTAAGGACAGTGCGGCAAACGACGAGAGATTAGCAGAAGGGGGTTTTATCGAGTGAGTAGCATTGCAGATATAATCATTAAGTTTAATAGGAGGCTAACGAAGACAAGTACTCGAAGGACGAACTGGCTCAGTTGCCAGCTCCGTAACAGGCCGCAGTTCGGAGGCAGACGGCGGATTGGAAAATGGAGGTGGCAGTACATCTGGCAGCAGCGCCATGACTCACCGATGAACGGCTGCGGCTCAGGTTGAGCAGGTTGTTGACCGGTCAGAGCCAGAGTCTCCAGTGTCCGAGCTGGCGGCGGCGAGACTTTCTGCGGCTCAGAGAATGGCAGTGGCTTCATCTAAACAGATGCCTCCGGAATGGAGTCGTCATAAGCAGAAGGTGAGTGTAAGGGCAATGGATCAGCGGGCACTTCTTTCATAGAAACAGGTGCATACGAAAAGCAATATTCATAAAATATCACATCCCAACTATCAAACACAGTATGAGATTCCAAGTCATAAACAAGCCATGCTTTCTTGTCAACTGGATAGCCAAGAAAGACACACTTCTGACTTCTAGATACAAACTTATCACGTGGTTGTGGAAGCTGAGAAGCAAAGCATAGATAACCAAACATACGGAGATGGTTGTAAGTATGTGCCCGACTGTATATGAGCTGGTGAGGCAATCAGCCATCTAACACAGGTGTTGGTGTACAATTGATAAGGTAAGCAGTTGTAAGAATGCACTTTCCCTAGAAGTCAATGGGCAATTGAGCTTGGAAACGAAGAGCACGAGCAACATTTAAAATATGTTTGTGCTTTCACTCCACGCGCCCATTTTGTTGAGGTGTATAGACTGTGGAAGTCTCAAAACAAACTCATTTCTCTCAAAAATATGATCTGATAAGCAAGAATTGAGTTTCGTTGTCAGGCCAAACCCATTGAATGGGACGGCGGAACTATGTCTGAACAAAAGCAAAAAACTCCTTCTTCTTCAATGGTACTTGAGACTTAGAAACTAATAAATAAACCCAAACAGGTCGGGAATGGTCATCAATTATGGTCAAAAATTTAAATGATCCACTAGAAAAATGTGAACTATAAGGCCCCCAAACATCACAATGTATAAGTTCAAATAAATGACTAGCCTAATTAGAACTAACAAGAAATCTAAGTCTAGATTGTTTTGCTCGATGGCAGACTGAACAGGAAATAGTTTTATTAAATTCATTAGTAGGTAAAGAAATTATTGGGATAGAAGACAACACCGAAGAAGACGGATGCCCAAAGCACTGATCCCATGAAGAATAAGAAGACACTGAAGCAGCAAGGTACAAGGACGGCTGGGAATAGACAGTGAAGCTCCCAATCTGCACAACTAATAAACCCCTCCTCGTTGTTTATCTGCGCCAATCACTGTTCTCGTGCTGATATCCTGTAATACACATATTTTTCGGTAAGAAAAATTAGACATTTTAAAGCAGCAGTTAAGTGGGTAAACGATAACGAATTGCATCGTAATGGAATAATATACAGAACATGATTCAAAACAAAACCTCCAAATCAAAGTTTGCCATGTTCAACATAGTAGAAACAGACCCATCATAAAGTATGACATCAACATTATCAACATGCTCAACATCATAAAGAAGATCCATGTTGCCGGTTATTTGGTAGGAAGCACCGGTATCAAGAATCTAAGGTAAAACCATTTTACCTGATATATTGTCATAAGGATTAAACTTAAAAAACATGTTTAAAACTGTACTCCATTGTTCCTTGGATAGTTCCAGATTGAAGGCAGATTAATCAGAATTGGTAGCTAAGGCAGCAGTGGTGCTCGCTGGTGCCACAGGCTAGGCTGCTTGGTGAACGACGTAGCTGGCGGGGCACGGTTCTTAGATTAACGGAAGTTTTCGGGACTGATGCAGGTGCTCAATTCTTAGTGAACCAATCTGGATAACCAATGACATGGAAACAAGTAGTAATATCATGACCCTTTCGCCCACAATGAGTACTAGTAAGAGAGCAAGATCAACGATGGTGGCAGGTTTGCTTCTCGCGGCGGTGACGACTGATTTTGGACTGGAGAATTGCGCCTGATGATGTGTAGCAAAGGCCATGGTGTCTGTCGAGTTAACAGATTCTTGGGGTGAGATGACAGTGTTCTGACGCTTCTCCTAAGAGACAAGCGAGTAAACCTTGTCGAGTGAAGGCAATGGATCATGTGCAATGATATAAGAGCGAAAAGTAGCATAGCTGTCATCCAGACCGATAAGGAACTGATGAACCATCTCCTTCTCTTGTTCAGCCAAAACAATAGCAGCATTTAGGCATGAAACACAGGTTCGCGGATGTATGTAATTAAGCAGATCATTCCAAACTTTCATGGATCTGCCAAAGTAGGCATTAACAGCCTGACCATTCTGACGACAATTGTAAATGCCCGCACGAATCTCACACACACGTGGGCCATTACCAACATAGAAACACTACTGGAGATCATCACAAAGCTCCTTAACTGAGTTACAATAAGTGATAACAGAACGAATGGATGGATCGAGGGTCTGAACAATCCAGCCAATAAGCATAGAATTTAAACTACTCTAAATATTAGCAAAAGGTTCACCGGGAAAGGCTTGGTGATGGATCCATCCAAGAAACCAAGCTTATGTCTAGAATGAAATCCATAACGAATAGTAGTACTCCAATCATTATAATTATCGGCCTTCAAGACCACGGAAGAAAGAAGCAAAACCTGTATGATCTGACAAATGAACATAATACCGATGCGATGCAGACAGGATGGCAGAATCACCGGCAAGACATCGGGAATTGGAGAAAGCCGAGGCATTGGCATCGAGCAAAGGCTGGCAGAGCAAGGGGGTATCATCAAGCGGTGGGTTCTCCATCAACGGCGACGGATTGGCGGCGTCATCAATGAGCAGCCGCGAATCAGCGACCGGAAGGGAGCGACATTAAGGTTTTTTATCACAACCTGATCAAATGGATCCATCTAGTGGTGGTGGTGGCGTGTGAGCGGCAGAAAGTGGTGCATGCGGACGATTGAGAATGGAGACGACGACGTGTGGAAACGGCAACGGTGCACATGAAACAGAAGAGGTTGAGGCGGCGCTGGCGCTGAACTTTCCCGCGGCGGCGGTGGTAATGATCACGGTAGCGGCAGATGGCAAGCCTAGGGCGTTGCCAGCGCTGAAATTTCCACCGACGCCGGCGGTGATGATCACGGCAACGGCGGACGGCAAGCCTAAGGCGGCAGTGGCTTTATATGTCGGAGAAAATTTTTAGGGTTTTCAGGGTTCTCGGGATTTTATGCTCTAATACCATGTATAGTATTAACGTGTGTGTTTTCATTGATGGTACAAGGGTACAATATACATACAGTATATACAGAATCACAATGGAAAATGATTCTATCTAGGGTACAACAATATTGTAGAGGATATTCACAAAATATCTCCTACACACCTCTATTTCATTCTCACTGAGAATTAGGGCGCTTTTTTCCACTCTCGTTTCTGGACGTATATGTCTTGAATTAAGCCAGTTGGATTGCTTGGATGATTAGATGAGTCAATTGGTAGCTTTGAAATCATAGGTTTGGGTTTCTTAATATAAAGTTATTCAGCATGGTGTTTGCCTGATGTTTGAGCTTTGCTGTCTTATTCATTAAATTGATGTTTATTCTAGTGAATTTTACCTGATGTTTAAGCTTTTCTGTCATGCTAGCTGCTGCATTCTTTTATCAAAACTTTCAAACTACAAGGTTAAGCTTGTAATTTTTATGCAAAAATCTCAATTTTTTTAAAATCTTGGGTTCGAGTTTAGAACCTTAGCTGATATTCGTGAGTGATTGACATTTCGTGCCCGAACACAGATTCGAGATGAGGTAGCTTTTGAGCCTGCTAGTTGTCATTCATGTGTGATAGCTCTGTTGATGTTACTTTAAACAGAGCTTCTTGAATGCCTTTTCAGATTGCAAATTATCTTCCCCTAGATGAAGATTTGGAGCAATCTGCTGAGCAAATAAGAGAATCTACATCTGTAAGCTCATCTGGCATGGAAAATCCTAGTGTAGAATGACTTTGCTTTTCTTCTGTTGATTTTCACTAGTAGTTTATAACTAAGGTAAGGCAAGTTCTATAGCTGGCTGTCATCGATTCCAAATTTTTTCTCTTTAGACAGCTTTCATTATGCGCACAATCATCATACATATCATCATGCTTACAATTCATGAATGCTGTACTACAGTGTCAAAGAAGTTTTTGCTTAATTTTGCTTTTACAAATGAGCTTAATTATGAATATTATTTTGGTGCGCTTTTGTTGCAGGGCTTGTGGATAGGATTAACATGTGGTTTGACCACCGGAGAAGTTTGACATCTTGAAAGGCCAACTCATTGATTCTGAAATAACATCAGCCGACATCTTGGAGGTTCGTATTTTTCTTTTGCATGTAGCTGTAAGGCATTCTGTTTTCTATTATATGTTTTTCCTGACCAACTTTATGATCGTTCAGCTATCTGTTAACACTTTTTCCTTGCTTTTACTTCATCAGTGTTGTTTTGAACACTTGGAACTTGGTTTCTCTTTGGTTTTACTACATCTTGAACACAACACTTTTGGCTTATTGTTGGTCAGCGGATGTGAGGATTTAGAGACTTCTATAGTTTGGATGAGGATTATAGAGCGTTGGAGACTTGATCATTCGCTTAGTTTGTGAACAGATTGCTAGCGAGTTTATTGAAACTTGTTCACTCAATGAGGTGATTTGCATTTATCTTGTCAGTTGTGTCTAGCTTGGCTGCTCAATATGGTAATAATGTTCAGTACAATCTTGTTTTCGGGCATCAACAACTAGTCATCGGCGACTGTAGAGTTAGCTTCCAGTTACTCAAGTATCTGGCAAATATTTTTTTCATTTGCAGTCGCCTTCTGTTTTCTGCAATTTTGCCACTATATTTGGCTGACGTAGATCCCCGTGGATGATCATGGTCCAACGACAATGCATGAGTTAGTCAAGAATGCAGAAATTGGATACATTTTTTTCTTGCAAAAGAACTTCAAAGGCAAGCATCGTCAAATTATTACTTAAGAATCCGAGTAGGGCTGTATAGACCTGTTTACTTTTGGGGGTTAGGAGATGATTCAAAAAACGTTTGTTCATTAATATTTATAATTCTTTGTAAATATATGTTATAAAAAATTGATATTTTAAAAATTCATGCCATTACGAATCTAACAAGATCAAATATGACAATATTCTACTTCCTCCGTCCCTAATTAATTTACAAGAAAGAGAAAAGTGGAAACAAAATTGAATAGTGCCAAAAGGAAACTTTTTCAGTCAAAAACACTAAAAATGTACATGTCAAAATCAGAATTTTCATACCCCCAATTTGACTCGAAAACAGTGCTAAATAATATAAAAGCACTGATTATTCCCTCCAAAAGTTAATGTTTGGCTCCAAAATTTTTAGTTTTGGAGTCAATTTTACACTTTTTCGTTCACCGTTCATTACCTCAAAAAATCAGAATTCTCATCTACAAAAAAGCCATTTATTACAACACTCATTCACACCCTGCTGAACCAAAAAAAAACCTCAGAATCCTTTTTGGCCAGTTCTTCAAGAACTGGCCAAAGTCAGAAAACTCTAACAAGCACTTTTTCTGATCTTCATCATCGAGCAATAGTAGAGTTGTGATGGTGGGGAGAAACCTCACTGATGAACAAAGGCAGGAGATTGTCCATTTTCTCCTTCAACACATAAAAAATGGGCAGCTTGAGAACATCAGTAGAGTAGAGGCAGCAAAAAGATGGTCATGCTCAGTTAGGACCATCAGCACAATCTGGGTGCGAGTTAGGCAGCAGCTTCAAAATGGTGAGGTTGTGTGCGCCCGTTCGAGAAGACACGGGCGTTATGGAAGAAGCAAGAAGCCAATCGACCTGGAGGCTCTAATGGCATTGCCACCGAAGTTCATGAGTACATGCCGAAGCACAGCCGCCAAGATGCATGTTGGTAAAAGTCGCATACACAGAGCAATAGCAAGCAAGGATATAAGAAGTCACACAAATGCAGTTCATCCATGCCTAACAACAGCCCAGAAAGAATCAAGGCTGGAATGGTGTTTAAGCATACCGGAGTGCAACATGCAGTTCAAGACCATACACAACATCATACATATCGACGAAAAGTGGTTCTACATCACAGAGGCTACAACAAGGTATATTCTTGGTCCCAATGAACCAAAACCATATAGAATCACCCAAAGCAAGCATTACATACCAAAACTCATGTTTCTATGTGATGTGTGTAGACCTATATTTGACATAGAGGGTAATGTAATGTTTGATGGAAAAGCGGGTGTGTTTCATTATGTTGAGTATGTAGCAACCAAGTACACAACAATAAATAGACCTAGGGGAACCATGATGCCACAACCCATAACATCCATAACCCGAGATGTCATTAGATACAAGCTTATCAATGAACTCATACCAGCTATCAAGGCAAAATGGCCAGTTTGGGCAAGCAAAAACATTTTCATACAACAAGATAATTCCCCTACCCACATATTTGCAAATGACCCTGAATGTTTTGTTACAGGCACCTCAGATGGATTTAACATTTAGTTAGTGTGCCAACCAGACAAATCACTCGATTTAAAAATTCTGGACTTGGGTTTTTTTTGCCTCAATTCAAAGTATACAACAACAAAACCCTAGCTATACAAGTTGTGCATAATGCTTTTAACAGGGAGAATCCTAGGGTCATAGACAAGATATTACTAAGCTTGCAAAGTGTTATGGTAGAAATCATGAAATGCAGGGGTGGTAATGAGTTCAAACTGCCACATATAGGAAAGGAAAGGCTAAGAAGACTTGGTTTGCTACCGCACAATCTGATTGTGGATTCTGAGTTAGTAAGTGGTTGTTTGGAATACATGGTGTCTATTGGCAGAACTAGGAACATACAAGATCTGCTAATCATGATGGAGTTAGTGTAGACATGCAACTGATGTACTTTTGTAGGTTGTGCTTCTAGATTCAGGTCTAGGGTAAACATACAAGTTATTTTGATAAGGTATGTTTATATGGCAACCTTGTAAAAGCTGGGAGGTCTATACTCCCTTTTGTTTGAAGCTTTTTAAAATGAGCTTGTGTTTAAAAATATGTTTCTAAGTATGAAGCAAAACAGGTTAGTCCAGAATGATAAACCATTCAAACCAGGAGGAATGACAAACACACATATAACAACAAAGGGACAAACACTATAAAGCTATCATCCTAATGTTTGTAACAATATGGTTGCTGCCAAAGTGTTCATGCAGGGTATCATCATAGGTGGCTAACAACTACGACATGGTCAACTAAGAAAATAATTTCATGGCTGGGTGTAATCACATCATGCCCTGCCACGATCAGATCAGTTTAGCAACTAATACACATGGCTGCATGTTTATTCATTCATCACAGCTACATCATAAATTATGGGTCCAACCAGCACACATTAGCTATGACATCAATAAACAAATGCCCTGCCAAGATCAGGTAAGCCTAGAGACTAACACGGCATTGCTGCATATATAAACCACATGAACATGCATCACAATTTACTGCTCCCATTATTACCCCTGATCTGAAACACGCCTTGCCTGACTCAAGTTCTACTTCATATTCAGTTGAAAAAATGGGGAACACCCACCCAAGGTTTCTTCTGAATCTGAGCCAAAATCTGAGTGGTTGCATGTTTGAACTTAAACATCACACAGATTCAAAACCCAGCATATAACAAGTAGCACATATGATATCACAGACAAGTAGCAAGCAGGTAACCATAGGCAAACACAGAATAAAGTAATTGCTGTATAAAGCAACAACACCCACACTGTATAAACCAACAACACCCACACTGTATAAACAATCATGCATTAAGAGGTAGACAATTAGTATTTGTTCAACAATTTGAAATTTGAAGGTAAAATTGGAGCTGAAAAGAAGACAAAAATACAAACCTGTGAGTAATGACACTATTTTCCAGCATCAGGATCACTTTTAGGCACATATTTTGGCCAGTTACCAGGATAAAGACAAACCCTAGTTTCCCAGAAACCTGGCTCACCATACTTAGGGAATTCGTTACCCTTGAAGTACACTAAAGGATGTGGGTCACACCAAGATTCAGATGAATCAGATTTATAAGAATCAGGGGGTTGGGTTTCATCAGAATCAGGGGGTTAGGTTGCATCAGAATCAGGATCTGGGGGCTGTGTTTTATCAGGATCAATATCAGGGGGTAGGGTTTCATTGGAATTAGGGGGTTGGGTTTCATCTGAATCAAGGGGTTGGTTTGCATCATAATCAATATCAGTATTAGGTGGTTGTGTTTTATTAGGATCAATAGTAGGGGAATGTGTTTCATCTGAATCAGTATCTGATTCTGAGTGGTATAGAAACAGATTCAGATACAGGGCTAAAATGTGTGGCCACAGGGGTATCGAGAGATTCAAATGAGTCAGTGTCAAGAACAAGGTGGTGGGGTGGGATGACATCAGTGTGAATGAGTTGTGAGTCAATATCTTCAAGCCCAGTAAACAGTGTGGGATCGAAGTTGGACTCAAATTGTGACTCATACTGAGAATAATTGGCAAGGGGTAGATTTATCCTGCCCAGCCATGACCTTATCCCTATGACCTATGTTTCAGCAACTGAAAAGATAATCAACAGAAGCATAGCACCACAGGGTAATCAACACACAGGCAAAGCAACAGTGGCTAATCCAAAGGCAAAAATGGACACGGTATAATTACTACAAAAACCTAGACAAGATAAAAGTGAATTATGTTCATATGCAACATCTAAACAGCAAGAGCATTGACAGGATATCACATATCTGGTAAAACAGGGGGACCCCAAACATGAATCCTTAGATAAATTGCTGAACTGAGCAGAAAATCAGCACATGCAATCAGTTTCTAATATTCGGCCATAAAAGCACAAACCCTAGCCCCCAAAAAATTGTTTAATTTCTAAAAACCCCAAACTGAACTGGTCAAACCCTAATCGAGGCTAAACAGAGAATATCAACATCTATGGGCTAAATAAGTGAGGACATGCATACCAAATATCAGATCGGCAAAAATAAATGAACATCAACAACATTAATCACAAACCCAACATGATTGGCTAATAAAATGATTATTAAATTAAAAAATAGGACACATGTATTCGATTTTACGCAACGAAAACAAAGAACAGTTGCGAATGTCGCAGATCCAACACAATAAAAACCCTAGATCAAACCAAACCACAAAGAACATTAACTTATGTTCAAGAATTACAAACCCAACTTCATTTGCTTTGAAAATGACCATGAAAATCTAAAATAGGACACATGCATTCTGTTTTAAACAATGGAAATGAAGAAAAATGGCTAAAATCACAAATCCAACACAAGATAAACCATAGTCGAAACCCAGACCACAAAGAACACCAGTTATTGTTCAATAATCCGTAAAGCACCCAGCAAAACCGGAATCGAGACTTAAAAAGTTGTGATTAACATAAAAAAAGTTAAGATTTCGATTTTGTTTTTCAAAACCCCTAACCAACTCATAAAAACCCTAGATCCGAGCCAAAAAGTTGTGATAAACCAGATATAATCAACTAAAACAACAAAAATAACACAACTTTCCAGCAAAGAACAAAGCCGAAAAAGAGCACATGCGACTAGGGTTTTCAGAAGAGAAGAGAGGAGTGGCTGTGAGTTTTGAATGAGAAATGAGAGGAATGAGATGATGAAGGAGCGTTAAAGAGAGAATTCCAAAAGCCAATGGGAGCGTTGGGAGAGCAATAATGGAGCATCAGAAGACTAAATGAGATTCATGTGAAGTGTCAGGGGGTTGGGAGTATAAAAACTAATCCCACCAAACAATGTCCCACTTCCCTAATTAATCATCCTTAATGGCTGTAAATTTGAGGGAGTCCAGGGGCATTTTTGTCTTTTTACATGTGGCCAACTTTGCTGAAAATGGTAAATTCTGAGTGCTTGCAATTTAATTGGGGACATACCACAATAGAAAGTGTGCAGTTTATTCAGGGACAGAGGGAATAACTTATTTATTAATTCAAATTTGATATCAAAGTTAAGCAACATTGACTAAATGAATAGTTAAATTACAGAAATGACTGGGACGGAGAAAGTATGTTCATTTTTTTGATATGCTTAAATTTAGACCCCAAGCTTGGACTTAAACCCTACATAATGATGTTTAGTTGAGCTTAAAAACTTTATTATGCTATGTTCAGGACCGAGAGGCATAGAACGAGATGATCATTAAAGCTATGTAACTTCTAGGATTAAACCTGCAAGGTAACTTATTTTAGCTCTCAACAATATATATATTTATCAAAGGGAGGAACTTAGCTTAGCTCGTTGATTTATCAAACAAAATGTTTACAAGTTAGTTGTGTTTTGAAGTGTGTCAAAGGCTTAGTTTTTTGAGATAATATTTTATTTTTCCACTGTGTCACTAGTGGATAAAGGGCCATGCCTTCTCCATTTGTGCCTTTGTCAAAAATCAATCCGAATTTCAAAAATAGCCTTTAATCGGATCCTAAGCAGTTCCAAATTTGGAACCTAAACCTAAATCCCAGGCCATAACAAAAAGCTACCGGAAACCAATAGCAGCCTCGATCGAACCAAGAAACACAAAAAACATATCTGAGTCTTAACAATATCAACATCTTCAATAATACACACAGATAAACCAAATTATTGAAACCCATAAACTTAATTAAACAAGTTATTAACATATCCAAGGGTTACATATCTATATCGAGAAGAAGAAAAGCTACCGTCGCCGGGTCGGAGGAGAAGGAAAAATGGAGATGCACCGGTGGAAGGCTAGTGGAAGGAAGGATCGAGCGGACACCGATGGGAGGCAGCAGTGGTGCTGGAGACGAGCGACAATACTGCAACGAGTGGCGGTGCTGGAGCGAAGAGTGGTGCGGTGGCGCTGGAGCGATTGTATGGTGGCACAGTGGCCCTGGAGACGCGGAGCGGTGGGGGTGGGGAGGGGTGGCATTGGAGATGAAGAATGAGACGGGTGATGAAGATTTAGAGGAGTTAGGAAAAATGGCTAAGGAAGAGGCGTTGGAGACAAATGGGTGAAAACCCTAATATTTACTTATATAGTAGCAATAAATTAATCAAAGTCAGCCCATTAAAGGCGGTTTCACAATGGAATAGCCTTTAGTTGATGTCCATCAAAGGCGATTCTCGATCAATTTTGAACCACCTTTATTTGGACCTGAAAACAGTTTCGAGTTTGGAACCTTATTCGGATATCAATTAAAGGCAGCTCCTCAAAAAGTGCCTTTGATTGCTGCCTTTAATTAATCTCTTTCCACAAGTGTGTGGATAAGACATCCCTAATTTTTAGACGGTGTCATTGCATGAGAATTAGCCATCTCTTTTGTGTCTAGGCATAATATGTCCTCTTTTGATTTCTAAATTGGTAGAAATGTTCACCCGTGCAGCGTTTAGCTAATTGAAGTCATTCTATTGTTGCAGTAGTCTGGACAAGCTGATACCAGAGAAGTTTGACATCTTGAAAGGCCAACTCATTGATTCTGAAATAACATCAGCTGACATCTTGAAGGTTCGTATTTTTCTTGTACATATGGTTGTACTATGTTGTCATGCCTCAGCATCAAACCTCCCTTGCTGTAAACTTTCTATCACTTTTGTGTCTATGTTTGCAATGATCCAGAGTATAGGATAAGAGCTTAGTAGGTCACAATAAATTTTAGCACAAGAAAAATATCAAAGAAACTTATCCTCTCATTTTTAAAAAAAAAAAAAACTTGGCCGCTGGACACTACGTTCCCTTGAATGCGAGTTGCTGTTGATAATTTCTTTCTTGAAAAGGTTGTACAATATATATGAAATCAGGGAAATTCAGTCATTGCTTCAGATGGCTATGTTTTATTTCCACAAGTTGAATAACCTTTTTTAAATCAAGGGATTATTTTGTACTCGTTTCTTAATTAACTGTTCATTTAAAAACAAAAATTAGAAAAATTTGTTGTGCTGCATATACTTAATTGATACTTCTATGCTTATGTTTTTGACGTGTTGTGTTTTAGGGTGAAAGACTTAGGAGGCCCCTGAACTCCCTCCATCATCCCCTTTTAGCCATTTATCTTTTTTTTTAAATACTTTTAGCTTTTCAACTGACAAAACTATTAAATCGTGGCCCTTCCATCCAGTCAAAGTGTCAAATAATAGTCAAAACATCAATTTTAAGGGTAAAATAGTAATTTATCACTTCCCTTTTTATTTTCGCTTTTCTTTCCTTTTATTCTTTCTTCTTTTCTCCTTTTCTTTTCTTCTTTCCTTATTTTCTCCTTCTCGGGCAGCTCCGCCAGCTCCATTTTCTCTCACCGCCTAAAATCCCCTCCCTCACGTCCAATTACTCCCACTGCTCTGAAGCTCCCTCTCTCCTGTCCAATTACTCCTCCCTATCTCTGAAACCCTCGGCGTCACCATCAAGAGGCCAATTTCACCATTCATCAAACTTTGAAACCCTCGTCATCTCTGAAACCCTCGGCGTTATCATCTGAAACCCCCATCATCATAGTTCACCTGGATGACTTGGGAGTCCCCAATTTCATTTTCAGGATTGGTTTTTGGTGGGGGATGTTAGTGAAGATGGCGGCACAAATTCCCGTGACAGTAGGGAAGAGGGTAGATAGTGGCGGGTAGGAGAATAGGTGGTGGTGGAGTGTCTAGCGAGGTGGCAGAGAATAGATGGTGGTGGTGGGGAGGAGAATAGATGGTGGCAGAGAATAGGTGGTGGAGAATAGATGGTAGTGGAAAAAGGGTTTCCATGGATGGTGAGGTGACAGCAGGCGACGGAAGACGACGAAGGGGAGGAGGAAGACAGCGACGAGGAGGAGCTCAAAAATGTTAAGGAAAATGAAAAGGAAAAGGGTGAAGAGAAAAAGGAGAGAAAGAAAAGGAAGGTAACAAGGAAAATAGAAAAAAAGAGGGAAAATGATAAAAGAAAATGGAAAATGAGAAAAGGAAAAGGAAATGAGAAATTACTAATTTGCCCTTAAAATTGATGTTTTTAACTGAAGTTAATGTTTTGACTACATGGAAGGTTTGCAATTTAATAATTTTGTCAGTTGAGGGGCTAAAAGTATTCAAAAAAAAGTTAAGGGGCTAAAAGGGGACGACAAAGGGAGTTCAGAGGTCTCCCAAGTCGTTCGCCCTTAGTTCTATAAATATGGACAAGAGTTGGATCAATTCATCAAGGGTTAGTGATGCTTATAAGATTGGATGTTAGCCATTTAGAAAATTTTCTAGAAGTGTTGAAGTAGAAGAAACTTATTATGCATGTGCGTTAAATGATGTAATGGGAAATAATTCTTTACTGAAGAGGTGTTTGGCATATTGGAACCTTCACAGAGAGTATGTATACACTACTTATATGGGTCAGACCAGTACTATAAAAGATATGGTTCATGATGCAGTAATGTGAATTTAAGTGGAGATCAAGATTGTGAAATGACTGAGTCTAGTGGGGGTAATACACGTGAGAATTTTGAAGACTTTTATTCTGCATCAGATTTTGAATCGTGTCACGATGATTCACATAGTGGCCATGATCCAAAATATCATAAAATATTAGAAGATTGTGATAAAGAGTTGTTTCTCGGCTACAAGTATTCCCTAGTATCCTTCAATATGTAGTTGTTTCACATTAAGTGCATGTGGGGCATTTCTAACCATAGTTTTACTATGTTTTTTTTAGTTTTTGAAGGATGTATTTCCATTTTTGACATCATTACCTACTTTTGCGTATGAATCTAAGAAGTTGTGCAAGGACTTGGAAGTTGGGTACGAGAAGATTCACAGTTGCTCAAATAATTGCATGCTATGTTGGGGTGAGAAGGCTTTTGAGAACAATCGCCTCGTGTGTGGTTCTTCTAGATGAAAATTTGAGGAGAATGATAAAGACAAGTATGAAAAGGATGACGGTAGAGATGAATGTCCAATTACATATGTAAAGAAAAAGGCATCCAAGTTGTTGCAGTATTTTCCGCTTATTCCTATATTGAAGAAATTTTATTCTTGTACGAAATTTGCTGAAGATATAACATGGCACAAAATGGGTCGTACGTTGGATGGTTTTCTAAGGCATCCAAGAGACGGTGAACCTTGGAAACACTTTGACATGCTTCACCCGAAAATTGCTAAAGATCCCCATAGTGTTATATTGGAGCTTGCAAGTGATAGGTTTAACCATTTTCGTACAATGAGCACCAACTATAGCACTTGGCCAGTGTTATTAACCCCATACAATCTCACATCTTAGTTATGTATGAAGCAGTCTTCTTTCATTCTATCTATGATCATTCCAAGAGAGAAGGGTCTAGGGAATGATATAGACATCTATTTGCAATTGTTGATTCATGAGTTAAAAACATTATAGCGTGGAGTGCCTGCTTTTGATGCGATTTCTGGTGGAACTTTCAAACTTAAAGCTACATTGATGTGGACAATCAATGACTTTCCTGCATATGCTATATTGTTTGGATGGAGTACACAGGGGCGTATTGCTTGTCCAGTTTTTACAGACTTGACATGTTCAGTTTAGTTAAAGTATGGTAAGCAATTTAGTTACATGGGTCATCGAAGGTGGTTAGATGAGTTTCATCCATATCGCTTTATGAAAAATTCATTCAATGTTGCTGAAGAGCTGAGAATGCCACCAAAATCACTCAGTGGATCAGACGTCCTCAATAAAGTTAAAATGAATGGTTTTTGAATATGGTAAATCTTCTAAATCTTAATTTTAAAAATGAGGGAAGAACCTGCTGCTATGACAGACAGTGCATCCATATTTGAGGATCCAGGTGACTTTATGATAAGACGTCAAATGCATGTATTTTCCAAAGCATTTAACATCTCTTTTGTCATCATTTTATTGGAAGTTTGCTAGATTAGGTAGACTTTCATCATAAGGAATTTAGATGACCATTTTTCAGTTTTCATATCAAAATCCTTCATTTTGTAACTTATTTATAGTCTAATGGATCTTTGGTCCTTACGAACGTCTAGATTTCTTTTTGTAAGCTTAATTTGTAGATTGATCTTAAGCACTTTGGAGTAGTTTAGTGAAGGACATTCACAAAGATGGTAGAAGATAGATTGAATAAGGAATGCAAAGTAGCGGAGGATGAATGATCCAGGTTTTTGTAGCCAATTTCTGAGAATTATCCAAGATAAATTGGTATCCATGGGTGGTACCATTGGATTCTTCTTCTCGAGCACTATAAAATCGACTACAATAACTCCCAAAATGGATCAACGTTTCACTTGTAGCGATGGAAATAAGAAAAGGCAAGCACTATTTGCAGGCCGCACCCCACATTACAGCCCGCGGCGACGGGTTTAGGATGCTATTATTTTCATTTTTCAGTCTCAAAATACTCTCTCTTCATACTCCATCCGAAAATACTCTTCCAAAACCCTATGGAGCATTTATTCTTCATCTTTTACTCTATATTTACCATTAATTCTTGCTATTTTGTTGTGGGTTTTCATAATCTAAGATATATACACTCTTGGGAGCAATTGGTAAGCATTTCTAGTATGAATTTGTGAGATTTGGTTTATCCTAATTTGTGTTTTGATAATCAAGTATGTTTGGTGCTTTCTTGTGTGATTAATGCATGATTTATGCTAGAATAATCAACTAGTTGATGATTATGGGTTGATTCTTTGCTAGGTTTTTGGTCAAACCCGGAAGACTTTGACTTTTTGTCAAGGTGATTGTTGTTAGTTAATGCTAGGTTATAATTATGAGTGACAACTAATTATGATTGTTGATTGATGGAATTTCTTAGACTTAGAATTAATTTGAATGGGTTCGACTAATTATCAATGTAGCCTACTAATAACGATTAGAATGAAGGCCGATCCTCGTAGTCGTAGTTAGTAGATATACTTGTGCTATCTATGTGTTTCTTGCTTATAGGACATTTTGGTAGTTGTATTGGGTCTCCATGTGTATTGCTATCCTCGAGGAAATCTATGACGCCGATAGTCTAGAGTGACCTGAGGGTAAGGGTTATCGTGTGGCACCAATCGCTCACTCGAAGTATAACCAGGGCAAGGTGAGAAATATCAACACTCGAAAAGTGTTGATATGTTCTCCACAATATATGGTTAATGCATAAAAATAGGATAATAAATCGATGATCAAAGGATGACTAGAAATGTAAACCAATTACGCCTAAGACTCGTTATAATCTTAGTTACGTTATTTATGCTATTTGTGATCATATTTGCATTGTTCTTTTTAATAGTTTGTTAATTTAGTTGATTAAAGTAGACGTAGTGTTTTCCAAAACCAACCCCCTCCCCTTGTTACCACACACGTAGAGTGACTACTTCGTGTGCCTTTTGACTACGCTTAACACTCAATAAAACCCTCATTTTCCTCATGGATGACCCGTCTTATCACTAGCTACTATTTAGTAGTTAGTCGTAATTTTGGCATATAAATACTATCTTTGAGAGGCACAGCGACAACCTCCCAAGTTTTGGCATTGTTGCCAGGGAAGAGGCATATTTTGTTGAGTGTTAGTGTAGTTCTTTGTGTTTTTTTTGTTTTCTCGTTGTGTGCTCTTGTTTGTTCATAGTTTGTGCTTGTTTTGTTTTTGTTGTTTTGTGGAAGGACGTATTACTTTTGTTATTGGTTTATGGTACATTCTCGTTCCAAGAACCGAGAACCTTTGTACTACGACCCCGAAGTTTTTGTGCTTCTTTGTTTTTATTTGTTTTTTTGGAGTGTGTATTGCTTGAGTTCTTGGCACACTTCTACCAAGAATCCTTGCATTACCATTCCAAATTTTGAAAGAAAAAAAAAGGAGAAAAAATGGAAGATCTCACCTGGAGGGAACTCATGATGAGAAAAGAGGCTCAACAAGCAAGTTTTTGTAGGATTTGTCATTCCGATCATCCTTCCAAGTCTTGTTATTGGTTGAGAAAGGAGAATAGAACCCTTTGTTTTCAAAACCAAGAGTATCACGAGGAGTGTTGTGAGAGGTTGGAGTTGTTGGTTTTCAAGGTCAAGTAGCTCAAGAATGGTATCCATACTATGACTCTTACAATCCGTAGTGGAGTGGTAATCCAGATTCATTGTATGGGAATGCACCAGAAAGCCAACGGTACAAGTAATATGATTAGCCTTCATCAACTTATGACATGCCCCGAAACTATGCTCAAAGAGGAGGTTCAAGATCGTATGAGGAGCTCATGTATGCTATAACCAACATAGTCGCTAACTTGGAAGACTGAACCACAACTAGAATTGCAAACTTGAAGGACCAATCTTCCGTAAGATTCAAGAGTTTGGAGACCCAAATTAGCCAACTTGTTTCTTCTGTGAGCCGCTGGGAAGCTTGATATTTTAAAGATAGACCATCCCAAGTTGAACTCGAAGATGCGGTGAGTGTGGTCACCTTGAGAAATGAATTTGAGTTCCAAGGGGATGAGGAGTTGGTTGAGGAAGACAAAGAAGTTGGGGAAGAAGTGATTATCCTATATTCATTGCCATCACCACCCCTTCCTCCACCATTTGAACCAACTCCACAATTTTTGGAATTCTTGGATGAGACAATAGGGGAGCCAAATGATTATGCCAAAATTCCAAACCATCCATCTCCTTTGAAACCATCTCCACTGATGTGTCCATTTTAGGCGCATTATTTAGTAGTATTTAGGATCACTTTTGTGCTCTTTTATTATCGAGAGCTTGTGTTTTACCTTGAAATTCACTTAGGAGAGGTAAAAGCAACTTTGTACTCTTTTACCTCTTTTAAGTGGATTTTGTGTGACAAGGGAAGAACACGGAACCAACGAAGACCGGAAGACATTGAAGACTATACTTTCGAAGACTTTTGGATACTCACTTCGAAGACATGAAGACCGGAGGCCGTTGAAGACCATTTTTGGAGCCGTTGAAGACTTGAAGATCGAGAGGGATGGCTATGAAGAAGACAAAGAAACAATGCAGAATTCTGGCTCCCGTCGCGACACCGTCGCGACACCATCGCGAGTCGGGACACCGTCGCGAGTCGCGACGAACACCGTCGCGAGTCGCGATGAACACCGTCGCGAGTCGCGACGAACGGGCGGCTAGAAATCAACTTTATCTTCTTCCGACTATAAATACTACTCTTTTTCCCTCTTCTTCTCCAGTTTTCCAGGCGCGTTTTCTCTGGTTTTGGGCGCCAATTTTAGGTTTTTCTTCTTCTTTCTTTTCTTAGCTTTCTCTTAGTTTGATTATGTCTTTTGTTGTTGTTTTAGAGTAGTTCTTGTTCTTGGGAGCAAAGGATTGAAGCTTCCACTATCTATGTAGCAAGAATTCATTTATATCTATCTATTTGGTGTTTTTGCTATTGTGCATTTATTGTGCTTTGAATGTTAATTGTTGATTGCATTGATGTTGTTGAGAGCTTGATGATATGAAATGCTTGGATTAATTGTTAGCTAGGGTTTGGGGGATTTGGGTTAATTTCCCCCCTGTTCTTGTTAGCAATGTGAGAGTATGAATTAGAGCTTTTGATTGTGTTAGTGTGTTGACAATGTGCTAGGCGAATGTGATTGATGTCGAACTCTTCGTCATGTTCGTTTGTGTAGCAAACGAGAGAGTCATATGCTCGCGGATGAATGTGCGTTGCACGTTCATCCAATCTCGTGTAATTGCATGAATTGGTTCAATGCCTAGTCACGGTGTAGTGGTCATAGGCATTGCCAAGCTTGTTGGTCCTTCGTGCTAAATGCCACCAATGACACCTTGAGTCGTGGTCGCGACTCGGGAGCCATTGGTGAGGTTTGACGAGAGATGTCGAACTCACTCTCGCAAACTACGAACTAAGAAGGATAGGAGTTCAGTCTCCACGACAAGTAGTTGAAGTATTGAATAGATGATTTAAACTCATTCTTGAAGCATTTGTTATTTGGCGTTTATGTATTCTTGACGGTGTGTTTCACTGCATGTGTGCCATGGGTGGTTTGAGCATAGGGAGTGCTTGTGTGGTTGAATTGCTTAGGTGTAGGAACGTGACGAATTCCGTAGCACCTTTGCATGAAGATCTACGAGCATGAACTTAGAACTCCTTGTGGTGTGTGTGTTGTGGTACTTGCTAGATGGGTGTGTGAGCGTTGGGTCATGAATGCTATATGATGGAATGTGTGAATGATTCGATGAACTACATTAGATGTGGAAGTGGATATCCGTTGCCCCCAAGGCATTTTATCTTTGTAGTTTAAAACCCCTTTTCTTAGTTTCGTTTGATGATTAGCATAGTCACTTGACGTTGCTAGTTATCCTGTCTTTTTACTTTCGTAACTTAGGAACCAACCAACCAACCAACCCCCCCCCCCTTTTACATTGCTTTTAAGTGTGTGTAAATATAGTTACTCCTAGCCTAGTATATCAACCATTTGTGTGCTTAGACGCTTAGGAAGATCCCTCTTCTCATTGGACGACCCCGATTTGCCACTATCTACCTAGCTGTAGAAAGTAAGCATTGAGGGCTTATAAATTATCTTTTGGCGCGCGGGCGCGACGACCGCCCGCGCCTGTCAAAATGACGCCGTTGCCGGGGAAGAGGCATTTATTCTTAAGTATTTAGGCGTATTTGGTTGTGTATTAGCTAGTTGTTTTTATTTCCACTACTTGGTGGTTGTTTTTGTTTGGAGTAGGTATTGCTCGAGTTCTTGGTAATTTATTTTATCGAGAATCCTTGCACTATGATTCCAAACTTTTGAAAAATAAAAAAATTAAAAAAATTTTCTTAATGGAGCGTCTCACCTTGAGGGAACTCATGATGAGAAGAGAGGCTCAACAAACAAGGTTTTGTAGGATGTGTCATTCCGATCATCCTACCGAATCTTGCCCTTTGTTGTGGGAAGAGCACTATGACCGAGAAAGAACCCTTGGTTTTGGAAACCAAGGGTACTATGAAGAGTGCTATCAAGAGGTAGGAGATATTGGTTTTCAAGGGCAAGAAGCTCATGAATGCTATCCATACCACAACTCTTACAATCCGGAATGGAGTGGTAGTCCGGATTTGTGGTATGAGAATGAGCCGGAAAACCAATATTACGAGCAACCTAGTTGGCCATCACCACCCTATACCATACCCCAAAACCAAGCCCAACAAGGAAGTTCAAGTTTGACACGTGAGGATGTCTTAAATACCATAGCAAACTTGAACTCCTTCACTAGTGAAGAGCCGGATACCCAGCTCTCCTCTAGCGTTGACGCCATTGAGGGGCATGTGAGGAACATATTAGAGGTATTGGCCCGAATGGAAGCTCGTGATTCCGAAAACACACCATCCCAACTTGAACTCGATGATCCGGTGAGTGAAGTCATCAATAAAAATGATTTTGAGCTTGAAAGGGATGAGGAGTTGGTTGTAGAGGATAGAAAAATGGAGGACGAGGTGATAGTGCTACATTATCCATTAGCATTGTCACCCCTTCTCCCACCTAGTGAACCAACTCTAATATTTTCGGAAGTTTTGAGGGAAACGAGAGAGGAGCCAAAAGACTATCCTCAGCTCCCTGACCACTTAATTCCCTTTGAACCATCTCCACCTCCACAAGACTTTCCTCTTGGAAGTTTTGTGCCCCCACCTCTCTTATTTTGGATGCTCATGGTGAAGAGCTTCAAGCCTTCACCATACGGATAACATTAGGGTCGTGCCGACGACCTTAAAAATACGGAGCTTCGTCGTGCCGACGACGTTAAATAAATTCGACATTTCTTTTAGTTTTTGTTTCTTAGTTTGTGTTTCTTAGTTTGTTTTTGTTGTTGTTTTGTTCTTTTTATGGCATGTTTTTCTATGATTTTGTAGCAACATGAAGTGCATTGCAATGAAGGAGATGAAGGAACGAGATCAATGAACGAGGGAAGCAAGCTTGGACAGTTGGTAAGAAAACGAAAAAATTTTAAGCCTGGGATACCCTGCCGCCGCGAGTCGCGATGGGCTTCGTCGCGAGTCGCGACGAACAGGGGAGCAAAATCCACTCCCAGCGCCAACTTTCCGCGAGTCGCCCTGACGTCGCGAGGCTCGTCGCGAGTCGCGACACCCTTCGTCGCGAGTCGCGACGAGCTCAGAAAATTTGGAGCTCTCGGACTCACCTTTCCGCGAGTCGCGATGACTTCGCGAGGCTCGTCGCGAGTCGCGACACCCTTCGTCGCGAGTCGCGACGAGCTCAGAAAATTTTGAGCTTCCAGACTCCACTTTCCGCGAGTCGCCCTAACGTCGCGAGGCCCGTCGCGAGTCGCGACACCCTTCGTCGCGAGTCGCGACGAGCTCAGATCATTTTGAGCTCCCAGGCTCTACTTTCCGCGCGTCGCGATGACGTCGCGAGGCTCATCGTGAGTCGCGACGAACCTCGTCGTGAGTCGCGACGTGCTCAGTAACTTTCGAAAATTTTTTGAGCCCGGATTTCAAGTTTCCAAGCTTCCAAGTTTCCAAATGATTTTAAACATTGCATAATCCTTCCTTCTTCTCCACCCAACACTCCCAAGAACATCACATACCTCTCATTTCTTCCACCATCCTACATATATTGGCATATGCACATTCTTGCATCTTTATAGTACATTTGTTGATTGTAGTATGCCGACTACATTATTGTGACCATAAGTTCTTATCTTATAATGATGCTTGTATACATGTCAATATATGTTGGATATTTTTCATGCATAATCTTATAGTGGTGATTGAGGGTTGATTGGTTGTTCTTTGACAATACTATGGTTATTAACTCTTGATGCTAAACCTAATATTACATATCCTTATGTACTTGTGAGTTTAATGTGTTCTTCGTGGTGTAGTCTTGATCAAACGGCGCCATGGAGACAATGTTTTTCTCGAGGGGTGAGTTCTTCTACGGCATTTTTTTTGCTCACCCTTCCGGTTCCCAAACCTATCTCGGGACCATCCAAGTACTTGGATATCGCCATATCACCGGCGAATTTGCGGAGATACGGGTGTCACTCTAACTCCCTTCCCTTGATTTTTATTCTTCTTGCCTTACGTGTTTACATTGAGGGCAATGTAATGTTTTAAGTGTGGGGAGGGGTTAGAGGACTCATATGCATGCTAGATTGTTTTGGAATGCTTTTTGCTACTTTTCATTGGAAAAACATGAGAAAAAGAAAAAAAAATAGAAAAAAAAATGAAATGAAAAAAAAAGAAAAAGAAAACCCGCTAAGTTGAAAACCCGAGAGGGCAACTTAGGCAACATTGGGGGCCCGGATAGGTCGAAAACCCTTAAAGGGCGGCCTAGGCAGAAATGAGAGGCTAAAATGTGCGGAAAAAGGTGAGATGTGAGCTAAAGAAACATGATGTGTGGCTAGGATGAAAACTCGAAAGAGCTCCTAGGCAAAATGAGAGAAATTGAAAAAATGCTATGATTTTACTCAATTGCCGGCGTTGGAGTCATAAGGTTGCGGTTGTCACACGGATGGATCGGGTAGCTCAATATCTTTAGACCTCTTGGGATTGGGTAGCTTAGTGGGTTAGGAAACGAAGTATGGTTATGAAATTCTTGATCTCTTTCTACTTCGTTTTTGGTTGATATATTGGCATTAGGTGAAGCATGTGTTTAAAACTTCCTCTATGGTTTTAGCTTCATTTTGTGTCATTGGATTCTGGGAATATCAATTCTGGGCTGTGAAATATTTTTCTGGGTAGTGAATTGATAAGTGGTAGGTTTGGTTAGATTTAGGATTGGGGATGTGTGTGTGCAAAATTCTCATGTGAGCCTTTATTTTGGGATTTTTGAGATTGAGAGTTTTGGTGAGGCTTTGATTGGGGGATTAGTTTAGGTTTTGGGATATATCATTTACTCCGTATGCTTGAATCTTTTCTTACTCGAGGACGAGTAAGGTTTAAGTGTGGGGAGGTTTGATATGTCCGTTTTGTGTGGTTATTTTGGGGGTTTTAGGATGTGGATATGCCATTTCCTCCGTATGCTTAAATCTTTTCTTACTCGAGGGCGAGTAAGGTTTAAGTGTGGGGAGGTTTGATGTGTCCATTTTAGGCGCATTATTTAGTAGTATTTAGGATCACTTTTGTGCTCTTTTATTATCGAGAGCTTGTGTTTTACCTTGAAATTCACTTAGGAGAGGTAAAAGCAACTTTGTACTCTTTTACCTCTTTTAAGTGGATTTTGTGTGACAAGGGAAGAACACGGAACCAACGAAGACCGGAAGACATTGAAGACTATACTTTCGAAGACTTTTGGATACTCACTTCGAAGACATGAAGACCGGAGGCCGTTGAAGACCATTTTTGGAGCCGTTGAAGACTTGAAGATCGAGAGGGATGGCTATGAAGAAGACAAAGAAACAATGCAGAATTCTGGCTCCCGTCGCGACACCGTCGCGACACCATCGCGAGTCGGGACACCGTCGCGAGTCGCGACGAACACCGTCGCGAGTCGCGACGAACGGGCGGCCAGAAATCAACTTTATCTTCTTCCGACTATAAATACTACTCTTTTTCCCTCTTCTTCTCCAGTTTTCCAGGCGCGTTTTCTCTGGTTTTGGGCGCCAATTTTAGGTTTTTCTTCTTCTTTCTTTTCTTAGCTTTCTCTTAGTTTGATTATGTCTTTTGTTGTTGTTTTAGAGTAGTTCTTGTTCTTGGGAGCAAAGGATTGAAGCTTCCACTATCTATGTAGCAAGAATTCATTTATATCTATCTATTTGGTGTTTTTGCTATTGTGCATTTATTGTGCTTTGAATGTTAATTGTTGATTGCATTGATGTTGTTGAGAGCTTGATGATATGAAATGCTTGGATTAATTGTTAGCTAGGGTTTGGGGGATTTGGGTTAATTTCCCCCCTGTTCTTGTTAGCAATGTGAGAGTATGAATTAGAGCTTTTGATTGTGTTAGTGTGTTGACAATGTGCTAGGCGAATGTGATTGATGTCGAACTCTTCGTCATGTTCGTTTGTGTAGCAAACGAGAGAGTCATATGCTCGCGGATGAATGTGCGTTGCACGTTCATCCAATCTCGTGTAATTGCATGAATTGGTTCAATGCCTAGTCACGGTGTAGTGGTCATAGGCATTGCCAAGCTTGTTGGTCCTTCGTGCTAAATGCCACCAATGACACCTTGAGTCGTGGTCGCGACTCGGGAGCCATTGGTGAGGTTTGACGAGAGATGTCGAACTCACTCTCGCAAACTACGAACTAAGAAGGATAGGAGTTCAGTCTCCACGACAAGTAGTTGAAGTATTGAATAGATGATTTAAACTCATTCTTGAAGCATTTGTTATTTGGCGTTTATGTATTCTTGACGGTGTGTTTCACTGCATGTGTGCCATGGGTGGTTTGAGCATAGGGAGTGCTTGTGTGGTTGAATTGCTTAGGTGTAGGAACGTGACGAATTCCGTAGCACCTTTGCATGAAGATCTACGAGCATGAACTTAGAACTCCTTGTGGTGTGTGTGTTGTGGTACTTGCTAGATGGGTGTGTGAGCGTTGGGTCATGAATGCTATATGATGGAATGTGTGAATGATTCGATGAACTACATTAGATGTGGAAGTGGATATCCGTTGCCCCCAAGGCATTTTATCTTTGTAGTTTAAAACCCCTTTTCTTAGTTTCGTTTGATGATTAGCATAGTCACTTGACGTTGCTAGTTATCCTGTCTTTTTACTTTCGTAACTTAGGAACCAACCAACCAACCAACCCCCCCCCCTTTTACATTGCTTTTAAGTGTGTGTAAATATAGTTACTCCTAGCCTAGTATATCAACCATTTGTGTTCTTAGACGCTTAGGAAGATCCCTCTTCTCATTGGACAACCCCGATTTTCCACTATCTACCTAGCTGTAGAAAGTAAGCATTGAGGGCTTATAAATTATCTTTTGGCGCGCGGGCGCGACGACCGCCCGCGCCTGTCATCCACCTCCACAAAACTTTCCTCTTGAAATTTTTGTATCCCCACCTCTCTACTTTTTGGATGCTCATGGTGAAGGGGTCTCAACCTTCACCATATAGATAACATTAGGGTCGTGCTGATGATCTTAAAAATATGGAGCTTCTTGGGAGGCAACTCGAGCTTTTAAGTTAGACTAGTATTTTTCTTTTCTTGAAAAAAATCCTCAACCATGTCCTCAAATCCTTACCCAAAACCCCAAAAATACCACCACAATTCACCACCTAAAATCTCCACCAAAACCACCCTCTAGGAGTACTACTAGTTGTCTTTTTTGAGTGTTGATCGGGATTTTCATAGTTGTGGAATCGTAGTGGATGGGTTGAAGTTGCATATTTAGCGGAGTTCGAGAACATGGAGGAAAGAACATTCATTAAGAAGTGACCATTGTCATCACTGGGAAGGACCTTCAAGGTCCTAGTTGTGAGTATTTTTCTTTCTCCCTTATTTCTTTATCTTGTCATTTTGTTCACATTGAGGACAATGTGTGTTTCATGTGTGGGGAGGTTAAGAGAAATATGTCGCATTGTATTGTATTGTAGTGTGCATATGCTTCACTTTGATTTGTTTTGTTAAAAAAATCCCCGCTAAGTTGAAAACTCAAGAGGGAAAATTAGACAAAAGTGGGAGGCCCAGATAGGTTGAAAACCCAAAAGGGTAACCTATGCAAAAATGAGAGGCCATATGGTGCGAAAAAAAGGTGAGGGTGAGCCTTGAAAACAATTTTGAAGTTAAGATGAAAACCCGAGAGGGATCTTAGGCAAAATAAGAGAAATTGGAAAAAAAATTATGCGTCTCTTGGTTTGTCTATTTGATGTCTTCTTTGGAAGAGTAAGCTATTTTTGCACTTGTATTTTATACTTCACCTTTGTTTGGTATGATGGTTGTTTAGATTGTCTTAGACTTTGGGATATGGAAGTGTGAGAGATTCTTATGTCTTGGGGGTTAGTGTAGTCTAGGAATACGATGTTGGATGTTTTGGAAAAAAAATTTCATGCAAGTTTACGCCTAGATCTTTGCTTGTTCTTGTTTACTCGAGGATGAGTAAAGGTTGAAGTGCGGGGAGGTTTGATAGGACGTCAAATGCATGTATTTTCCAAAGAATTTAACATCTCTTTTGTCATCATTTTATTGGACGATTGCTAGATTTAGGCAGGTTTACATCATAAGGGTTTAGATGACCATTTTTTGTTTTCATATCTAAATCCTTCCTTTTGTAACTTATTTATAGTCTAATGGATCGTTGGTCCTTACGAACGTCTAGATTTCTTTTTGTGAGCTTAATTTGTAGATTTCTCGTAAGCCCTTTGGAGTAGTTTAGTGAAGGCCATTCACAAATATGGTAGAAAGCTAAAGGCCACTTACAATTCGGTAGAAGATAGATTGAAGAAGGAAGACAAAGTAGCGGGGGAAGAATGATCCGGGTTTTTGTATCCAATTTTTGAGAATTATCCAAGATGAATTGGTATCCATAGATGGTATCATTGGATTCGAATTTTCGAGCACTATAAAATTAACTACAAGAACTCTCAAAACGAATAAGCGGTTCACCTATAGCGATGAAAACAAGAAGAGGGTAGCAGCACCATTGCAGGCCGCATCCCACATTACGGCCCACAATGATGAGTTTGGGTTGCTATTATCTTCAATTTTCAGCCTCAAAACACTCTCTCTTCATACTCCATCCGAAAATACTCTTCCAAAACCCTAGGGAGCATTTATTCTTCATCTTTTACTCTATGTTCACCATTGATTCTGCTATATTGTTGTGGGTTTTCATAATCTAAGATAAATACACTCTTGGGGGTAATTGGTAAGCATTTCTAGTATGAATCTGAGAGATTTGGTTTATCCTATTTTGTGATTTGATTATCAAGTATGTTTGATGCTTTCTTGTGTGATTAATGCATGATTCATGCTAGAATGATCAACTAGTTGATGATTATGAGTTAATTCTTTGCTAGGTTTTTGGTCAAACCCGGAAGACTTTGACTATTTGTCAATGTGATTGTTGTTGGTCAATGCTAGGTTATAATTATGAGTGACAACTAATTATGATTGTTGATTGATGGAATTTCTTAGACTTAGGATGAAATTGAATGAGTTCGACTAATTATCAATGTATCCCACTAATAACAATTAGTATGAAGGTCGATCCTCGTAGTCATTGTTAGTAGATATACTTATGCTATCTATGTGTTTCTCGCTTGTAGGATATTGTGGTATTTGTATTGGGCCTTCATGTGTATTGTTATCCTCAGGGAAGTCTATGGTGCCGATCGTCTAGAGTGACCCGAGGGTAAGGGTTATTGTGTTGCGCCGATCGCTCACTCTAACTATAACCGAGGAAAGGTGAGAAATATTAACACTCGAAAATTGTTGATAAGTTTCCACAATATGTGGTTAATGCATAAAAATAGGATAGTAAATCAATGATCAAAGGATGACTAGAAATGTAAACCAATTGCGTCCAAGACTCGTTATAATCTTAGTTACGTTATTTGTGCTATTTGTGATCATATTTGCATTGCTCTTTTTAATATTTTGTTAATTTAGTTGCTTAAAGTAGTCGTAGTGTTTTCCAAAACCAACCCCCCCCCTTGTTACCACTCACGTAGAGTGACTTCTTTGTGTGCTTTTAAATTATGCTTAACACTCGATTAAACCCCCCTTTCCTCGTGGACGACCCCGTCTCACCAATAGCCACTATTTAGTAGTAAGCCATAATTTGGGAATATAAATACTATCTTTAAGAGGCACGGAGATGGCCTCCCCCTTTATTGAAGAGGATGTTAATGGAGAGGAACAACTTTGGAAGAAGAAGAGTATTTTCTTCGATTTACCACAGTGTGAGCATAATCTTCTAAAGGCATAACCTTGATGTAATGCATATAGAAAACAATGTATGTGATAACATTATTGGAGCTTTGTTGAGTCTTGATGGAAAAAGTAAAGACAACGAGAAAGCTCGACTAGACATCAAGGAAATGAGAATACGACAAGACCTTTATCCTATATATGAGCAAGGCAAGAAACCATATTTACCTGCAGACTTCACTATGTCTAGTAGTGAAAAAGAGGTATTCCTACAAGTCTTAAAATACATTAAGGTTCATGATAGGTACGCATCAAATATTTTTAGAAAGGTGAATGTGAAGGAGAAAAAAATTGTTCAATCTAAAGAGCCATGATGCTCACATTCTAATGCTGGACATTTTTCCAATTGCATGCAAGGATTCAATGCATTCTCGAAGGAAAACAAGCGTAGTAAAGTTATATCAGACTTATGCTCATATTTTAAGCAATTATGTGAGAAAGTCTTGGATCCTACATAATTAGATAAGATAGAGTCTGAAGTAGCCATAACCTTGTCTAAATTGGAGCATTTGTTTCTTCCAATTTCTTTACCATTATGGTGCATTTGGTAATTCACCTAATTGCAGAGGCTAAGCTCGGGTGACCAGTCATGTATAGATGGATGCACCCCATAGAAAGGTAACTTTATAATGGTGCTAATTTACCATTTCTACTAGTTTTTATGTTTTTGTTCTTTCATCGATTATGAGTATTTTTCTTTTACAACCAATAAATGTGTAGATTGTGTCCCTTTCTTATTATACACACACACAAACACACATACACACACACACATATATATATATATATTCATATTATAAAGTTTTTTAGGCATTTAAAGTCATATGTTCCCAATAAAGCACAACCAGATGGGTCAATTGCCGAGGTCTATATTGCTGAAGAATGAATTACCATTTGAACAAGATATTTTGAAGGCATTGTGACTCCATTTAATAACGTTTTGAACACCGAAAACTATTTGTTTAAGTCTGGTGGTCGGGTTCTTGGAAAATTCAAAACCATTCAACTTGATGACTTATCATTGGCTCAAGTGCACCGTTATGTGTTCCTACAAAGTACACGAATTTCTCCATATTTAGAGTAAGTTCATTTTAAATAAGTAAATTATTTAAAATTAGGGTAAAATGAGCACCATAAAAGGCTTTTTTGGTGATTGTTTTTGCTGATTCTCTGAGCATGTTTGTTCTAGTAGAGCTATATTTTGTGCATAAGAGTGAATTATTTTCAGAACATGATTGAGTCGTGTGTTTCTTGTATGCATGTTTACGTAGATTATAAAAGCATTGGACTGTCTGAAAGTGATGAAATGGGGTTATGGTAATATGGGGCATTGGGTTGTCTAAGGGTTTCCATCTTTTTTTTGTTAAGTACCTCATAAGTTGATTTTGAATTGGAAAGTTCTTGTTTACTTATCATTGTCATTTAATGATTGCAGTCACTTCTTAAAAGAGCAATATATATATATATATATATATATATATATATATATTTATATATATTCACCGTGGCCAAGTAAATCAAAGTATAGAAAATAAGTGGGTAGTTGAAGAGTTTCTATGGTGGCTTCAAAACCAGGTAGGTTGTTTCTATTGATAATTTTATTTTTGAATGAATGTGAGACTTATTAAAAGTAATCTAATTTTATGTCCTACATTGTTAGGTTCAAATCATGGAGAAAAATCACATTGATGAATAGCCAAATAGACATGTTAAAAGATACAAGGCCTTCATCATTAATGGTTATTGGTTTCATACTAAGGATCTAGAAGCTCATAGGAAGAATTAAAATTTAGGAATTGTTGTTGAAGCCAAAGAAGGAGAAGAGGAGAATACTATCAAGTATTATGGTTCATTTATATAAATGTGTGTGTGTGTGTGTGAATTTGACTATTTTGGAAAAGGCAATGAGGTTATTTTCCGATTAGGTTAACGTCCATACCTCTAGGGGGTTCAAGAAAGATAAGTATGGTCTTCTTCTTGTAAACTTTTCTAGGCTTATTAGCACGAGTGAAACTTTGAAGGATGATTCATTTGTTTTGTCAATTAATGCAAAACAAGTGTTTTATGTACAAGATGGGAAAGATAGTGAATGGATGCATGTTGTTGAGACAAAACCTAGAGATATGTATGACATGACTGTAAATATAGAAAGTTGTTATGGTGATAGCTATACTGGATGGTTGGATCCATCTTTAAGTGTTTGAGAGAGCGAGCCGAAGATAACAAATTGCTGGTGATTTTCTTTTTTTGTGATTCTGATAGCAGCTCTGGGATTATTTGCTATATGAGGATTGTGAAAAATCTCAGAATTTTAGTGCCTCGCGTCTTTTGTATAAATATTGAAATTGTCCTCAGTGTTGTGATTTTTACTAATTTTGCACTAATTTATTAAGAAATTAGCAAAGGGTTTGATGATGGAAGTAAGAAGGAGAGAATGGAGAAGAAGATAAGATGGAGAAGAGGATAAGACGAGAAGAAGTGAGAAATGAGAGAATGAGAGGTGCATTTTTCTTCATCCTCTAAGGGGGTATTTATAGTATAATTTGGGTGTAATGGCATAGTATTCCCATTTGGTAAATATATAGTGGTATAATTAATTATCCCAAATCTAGTTTATTGCTAATGAGCATTTTATTATTCCTAACACTCCCCCTGGAATGCACATTTCGATAATTACGTGTTCATGCTGCCTCATTAGAAACCTTTCTTGGAAAAACCCAGTGGGATAAAAACCACATTAAGGGAAAAAGAGTACAGCCACGTATAGCTCCCCCCATGTTGGCATTGGTGATTTCTTCATAAATTTTGTAGTCTTCGCATTCCGATGTCATAAACATGTTTTCTGAACACTGAAGTGGGAAGAGCCTTTGTGAGCAGATATGTTGAGTTTTCACAGGAACAATTATATTGGATGTTGATAATATTACTCTTTTCCAGCTCTTGAGTAGATGAAAAGAACTTCGAAGGAATTGTCTTTGTTCCGCCGCTTTTGATGTATCTTTCCTTCATTTGATTAACACACGCGGCATTATCTTCATAAAGGGTGATGTGATTATCATTTGATAGGAGATCACTTGCGGTTCTGATATGTCGCGTCATGAATTTCAACCACACACACTCTCGACTTGCTTCATGCAATGCGATAACCTCAGCATGATTTGATGATGTTGTGGTGAGTGTTTGTTTCTGGAAATGCCAAGAAATCGATGTCCCTCCGCAAGTAAACACATACCTAGTTTGAGATCTCCCTTTGTGTGGATCTGACTGGTAACCTGCATTTGCATAGCCAACCAAAACAGGTTCCGTAGTATTGGAATAAAATAATCCCAAATCAATTGTCCCTTGAAGGTAGCGAAACACATGTTTGATTCCGTTCCAGTGGTAGGAGATGAACTGAACCTCGCTAATAAATTAACAGCAGAAACTATATCAGATCGAGTACAATTAGCGAGATACATAAGTGCACCAATTGCACTGAAATATGGTACTTCCGGACCAAGAACCTGTTCAGATTCCTCACATGGACGAGATGGATCATTTTCCAAATTAAGGGATCTTACGACCATTGGGGCACTCAATGGATTTGATTTATCCATATTGAATCTCTTTAATACCTTTTTCATGTTATTTGATTGATGCACAATTATCCCACTTTTCAAGTGCTCAGTCTGCAAACCAAGACAATATTTTGTTTTCCCAAGGTCTAACTCCTTTTTTAAGTAAGAGATTACTTCCATAATCTCTTCATTGGTCCCACTGATATTCAAATCATCAATATAGACACCAATAATCACACACCCAAATGTTGTTTTCTTGATGAAAACACATGGACAAAGAGGGTCGTTGACATACCTATTTTGTAACAGATATTCGCTTAGTCGGTTGTACCACATGCGTCCAGATTGCTTTAACCCATATAAAGATCTTTGTAATTTGATTGAATATCTTTCTCTGGGTTTTGAACTTAATGATTCATTCATTTTGAATCCTTCAGGGATCCTCATGTAAATTTCAGCATCAAACGATCCGTATAAGTATGCGTTAACAACATCCATAAAGTGCATATTAAGTTTCTCATGAACTGCTAGACCGATAAGGAATATGAATGTAATTCCATCTATGACTGGGGAATATGTTTCCTCAAAATCAATTCTGGACCTTTGAGAAAAAACTTGTGCAACGAGTTTAACCTTGTATCTCACAATCTCATTTTTTCATTTCTTTTTTTGCACAAATACCCATTTGTATCCAATGGGGTCTCACATCTTCAGGGGTGAGTACTACAGGCCCAAAACCTTTGCGATGGTTAAGCGAGTCTAACTCAGCTTCAATGGATTTTCTCCATTCAGTCCAATCTTGTCTATTTTTACACTCGGTAACAGACCGTGATTCGATATTTCCATTATTTTTGTCTGTAACATATCATGCCAAATTGTAAGAGAATGCATCATCGATTTACTCATTTTGGTTCCACCTTATACTTGTATTGGCACAATTAATCAAAATTTCTTAATTTTCCTCATTTCGTATTTCTACAGAAATATGTTCCTCCATTTTGGGGTCATCTTATTTCTCCGATCCTTTTCTTTTACAAGAATTTTTATCTTTGGAACCGAATGGTCTTCCACGTTTTAGGCGTGTCGTGATTTCATGAGTGACTTTATTTTCAATTTGCCCTTTCGAGATTTCAATTTTAGCAGGGGTATTCTCAGCTGAGATATAAAATTTTGTCACTCTCTTTGTGTCTGTAAATGCATCAGGAAGTTGATTTTCTATATTTTGCATATGCAAAATCCTTTGGACTTTTCCATCACACTCTTTTGTATAAGGATCAAGATGCAATATCTTGGTACAGACCACGTAATATTCCTTTCCAGCTATTTTCTTTCTCCCCCTAATGCTGGAAATTTTTCTTCATCAAACTGGCAATCAGCAAAATGAAATGTACAACTATTCCCAGTTAGGGGATCAAGGTATCTAACAATAGATTGACTTTGAAAGCCTACATAAATGCCAAGACTTCTCTGTGGTCTCATCTTTGTTCTTTGCGGTGGTGCAATAGGCACATAAACAGTGCAAACAAAAATCCTTATATGGGATATATTTGGTTCTTAGCCTGATGCAAGTTGTAGTGGGAACTATATGATATGCACTTGGCCTGATGTGAATCAATGCTACAACATGTAATATTGCATAACCTCATACTAAAGTAGGGAGCATTGTTCATATTATTAATTGTCTAGTAATGAGTTGGAGACGTTTGATCAGTGATTCAGCTAGACCATTTTGTGTGTGTACACGAGTAACATAATACTCAACAATAATCCCAACTGACATACAATAATCATCGAAAGTCTGAGATGGGAATTCACCGGCATTATCAAGTCTAATTTTCTTGATCGTATGATCTGGAAATTGAGCTTGCAATTTGATTATATCAGCGAGTAATTTGGTAAATGCCATATTTTGAGTTGATAACAGACATACTTGTTACCATTTGCTAGAAGCATCTATGAATACCATGAAGTAACAAAATGGTCCACATGGTGGATGGATAGGTCCACATATATAACCTTGAATACGTTCAAGAAAACGATGGTGGTTCTGTTTCAACCTTTCTCGGTGAAGGCCTTATGATTGGATTTCCAAGGGAACAAGCCATACATTGAAATGATTTTCCATGAGGGATCTTCTGGTCCTTCAATGGATGCCCATGTGAGCTTTCAATAATTCTTTGCATCATAGTTGAAACAGGATGACCCAGTCGATCATGTCATATGGTAAATATTGAAGGTTTTATCACTACTGTATTTGATTCTACTACATTTATATGCATGTAATGCAATCCAGTATGGAGCATTGGTAGTTTCTCAAGTATGCATTTCCTTTCGGATTTATACACAATGAGAAACATATATTTCATGGTACATTCAGTTACAGACTGAGTATCAAATCCATGAGAATATGTATCATTGAAACTCAATAAGTTCTTTTTGGACTTTGGTGAAAATAAGGCATTATTTATTGTAAACATTGTGCCATTTGGCAATGTAAATTTTGCCTCGCCAACTCCTTCAATCAGATCTAAGGACCCGGTATTGTCATCATAGTGGTTTGTGTTGCTTTTACCTTTGAGAAAAACCTTTTATCCTTTAATATAGTGTGCGTTGTTCCACAATCGAGTATGCAAATTTCTTCATTTTTAATCCTTTGGCTGGCTTCACGGTTAGCTTTATCCATTTCACCTCTTTAATTAAAAAAACAAATTTGATAAGACAGATAATAAATTTGAAAGTAGTAAACTTTAAATAAAACCATTTTATATATAAGAGATATAAACAAACATCGGACCATCCAGCTTCATTCCCAATAATAGTTGTAAATTTGTCCTTCTTTTAGTTTCCACCACTTGGCTGTTCACTGAAATCCCCATGTCCATCAAAATCATCATTGAAATCAAAAGTTTGAGATGAGTGGATTCATTTAAGTTTGCCTCATTCCCCTTTCCTTTTATGGACTCTTGGTAGAGTTCACATTAGTGCTTTGGGACGCTGTAAACTCTTGATCAATGTCCTTTGCCACCACATCTGAAACAAGAGGTTCCAGATCCCTTTGATGAACTAGTGTCTTTTCCCCTTTTATGAGTACTTTCATGGTTCCTCTCATATCGATGCTTCTTGTGGTAGTAGTTACCGGACTTATTGGAAAAATTGTAACCACCTCGACCGCGTTTGTAACCACGACCACGACCTCTTTCTCAACCCTAAAAATAATTTTTGCGTTCAGGTTTGTGGGAGTTATCAGCGTTTGCTTCAGGAAATGCTCTTGAGCCAGTCGGGCGAGATTGATGATTCTTCATCAACAACTCATTATTCTTTTCCGCAATGAGCAGACAAACAATTAGTTCAGAATATCTTTTAAAACCCCGCATAAGATATTGTTATTGCAAGGTCACATTTGATGTGTGGAACGTAGAAAGGGTCTTTTCCAGCATTTCATTGTCAGTTATTGTAACCCCATAGTATGTCAAGTGGAGTTACTGTTGTGTACATTGCAGAATTATAGTCGCAGACTTTCTTATAGTCTTGGAATCGTAGATTGTTACAGTCATCGTGGTATATGGGGATCATTACATCTCTTGTGTGATCGTATATTTCTTTCAAATTTTTCCACAACTCAAGTAGATCTTTCATAGCGAGATATTCATTTTTGAGACTCACATCAAGGTGTCGGCGAAGGAAGATTAAAGATCTTGCCTTGTCCATCCTTGATGAGTTATTCCCCTCTTGGATTGTCTCTAGGAGATTCATTGATTCCAAGTGCATCTCAATGTCTATCATCCACTAATGATAGAAGTCTATAATGATTGCAAAAAATAAAGAGCAATACATGATTTCGATCATCAATGAAGAAAAATGAAAATCTTCCGGTGAAACTTCTACGGTGAGAATGGTAACATGTAATACTAAAATAATTACAACAACAAAGATAACTATTAGTCTAGACATTTTGTTGGTAAAATTTAGCAAAAATATGAGGTAGAAGAGAGGATGCGGTTTTATATCATTTGATGTTTTGTATTTATAGTATAGCTATTTATAGCCGTTTTATTACCGCTAAAAATGTAGCCGTTTATAATCGTTATATTAATTAATTATAGTTAAAATGTTAAGAGTAGATTAGCAATGTAACGTCATCAAATAAATAGACAAATATATAAGAGACATATAATCTTAGAAATATTAAAATAAAGAAGTTAAAGACTAGTTAGACGTAGATCACACCATTTTACTATAAGGTGGCAGAGCCTCCTCTGTTTAGAAATATGGTGTTATGCATTTTGAAAGTCAATAAATCATGTCACATTACCATAAGGCGGCAAAGCCTCCTGTGTATAGTAATATTGTGTTATGTAGTTAGAAAGTTAAAAAAAATCACATCACATTATCATAAAGCGGCAAAGTCTGATGTGTATAGTAATATGGTGTTATGTACTTAGAAAGTTAGTAGTGCTATGTAGTTAGAAGGTTAATGATGTCATGATGTTAGAAAGTTAATTATTATACATCACATCATTTCTACTGTGACTTATTATTATTATTATTATTATTATTAGACATTCTAGTATGTTGAGATTTATTTGAAAATTGAGCCAATCAAAATGGTCCTAATAAAAAACTCTAGGTCATAGTTGCGGGACACTTATGTGAAGTTGATCTGTGCAGTCAAATATAATCAAGTTTTAACACGTGAGCTTCTAGACATCTACAAATTAATAGAAAAGTTTGGACTAGTATCCTTAATACCAACTACTTTGATTAACTATCACAAAATTCTTGCAACTTTTAGAAAAGGACTTACTCAATGAAGATGGAGAGTGATCGTACTGATAACGTATTGTGATTTTTACTAATTTTATACTAATTTATTGAGAAATTAGCAAAGTGTTTGATGTGGGAAGTAAGAAGGAGAGAATGGAGAAGAAGATAAGATGAAGAAGATGATAAGATGAGAAGAAGTGAGAAACGAGAGAATAAGAGGTGTATTTTTCTTCATCATCTAAGGGGGTATTTATAGTATAATTTTGGATAATGCCATAGTATTTTTCCTTAATAAATAAATAATAACATAATTAATTATCACAATTTTAACTTATTGCGATCATTTCATTATTGCTAACACTTTGAACATTTTGCCATTTGGAGAACATGGTCTCGGGATTTTTGTTGTTCGACTCATTTTTCAAACTGTCCTTTTCGATTTGGTGATATTAGGTTCCGAATCTTAACCACTGGGGATGCATATTGTCGGCCCACCGTTAACCTAGAAAGCTCAATAATACAGCCCCTATCAATCTCCCTTGCGCAATGTGCATCCGACGAGTCAGAAAAGGACGGTGGCTCATCTAAGGCAGAAGACACCTCAACTACTAATCTCTAATAGATGAATCCCTAATCTCTAATAGATGAATCCCTAATCTCTAATAGATGAATCCCTAATCTCTAATAGATGAATCCCTAATCTCTAATAATTTAGTACATTAAGAGATAATCCCTCATTTGTCCATAAGTCAAGAAAGATCCATATTATACTCCCTTCATCTTAGTTATTTCTGCACTTATCATTATTCATTTAGTCAAACTTTGCTACTTAGAAAAGTATTTTTCAAGTAATTCATAAAATAATATATTATCACATGTGATATTATTAGAATAATGTTAACCTCTATTTTTATAATATTAATTTTTCATTATTTTTAAATATTCACAATTAAATCTATTAATGGTCGAAATTAGTTCTGGTCAATATGAAAAAAATCAAAATATACAGAAATAGGTGTGACAGAGGGAGTAGTATAATTTGTATGTCATTTTGCACGCCTTTTCAGACTACAAATACTCAAAGTCTGAAAGAGTGTAATTCACCATGTTTGGTGTGTCTATCATAGATGAATAAATAGAGTACATGAAGTTAAGTACATCGAACCTAAACTACTCTATATATGTACAGTATCAATCCAAATCAATCAGGATATTCTATTATCTACTCTATCACCCCCCCAACCGAAGGGTAGGTCTACAGGATACACAAAGCTTGGAACGAAACAAATCAAAAAGATTGCGTGACAGACCCTTAGTGAAAATATCAGCAACCTGCAGAAAGGATGGAACATGACTAACACGAAGCCTACCAGAGGCAACAAGCTCACGAATGAAGTGATAGTCGATGTCTATGTGCTTGGCCCGTTTATGTGCAACTGGATTTTGAGCAAGGAAAATGGCACTGCTATTGTCGCAAAGTAGGAGAGGCGACGATGAAAGGGAAACCCGAAGCTCCTTCAGCAGATTACACACCCAGACGAGTTCAGCAGCAGTGTTCACCATAGCGCGATACTCGGACTCACAACTGGATCAAGACACAGTCGGTTGCTTCTTAGCACTCCAAGAGACAAGATTTCCCCCAAGAAAAATGGCATAGCCATAAGTGGAATGCCGAGTCTCGAGACAACGGGTTTAGTTAGCATCGGAGTAGCCCAGAAGGGAAAGACCACTACAGGATGGTCGAAAAGACAGACCATGAGCGTGCCACGGACATACCGAAGGATGCGAGTGACAACCTGATAGTGATCCTTTCGAGGTGACTGGAGAAACTGACTGCAGAATTGACCGCATAGGAGAGATCAGGGCGAGTGATGGTCAAGTACTACAGTGCACCGACTAGTGAGCGATAAAGCTTAGGGTTCGAGAACTCAGACCCCGGGGTGCTGTAAAGCTGAGAGCCAGGAACAAAAGGTGTGGAAACAGGAACAGTATCTGTCATACCCACACGTTGAAGTATCTCCATCGCATACTTAGCCTGCCCCAAAAAAAGTCCAGAGGAAGATCGAGAGACCTCCAGTCCCAAAAAATAGTGAAGAGCACCAAGATCCTTAATGGCGAACTCACGATCAGTGCGGGTGATGAACCGACGAATCAGCATAGGAGCATTGCCAGTAAGAATGATGACGTCCACATATACTAGCAGGTATAGAATCTTTGATCCCTGGGAGAGCACAAACAGGGAAGTGTCGGCAGAACTGCACCAGAATCCCATATGATATAAGTAGGAGCTGAATCGCTGAAACCAAGCCCGAGGAGCTTGTTTGAGACCATAGATATCCTTGCGAAGACAACATACATAATCAGGATGAATGGGATCAGTGTAACCGGCTCCATGTAAACTGGTGCATCAAGAAGACCGTTAAGAAATGGATTCTTTACGTCTAATTGATGAAGCGGCCAAAAGAAACTAGTGGCCAAGGATAAGATAATTCTAACTGTGAAGGCCTTGATGACTGAACTGAAAGTGTGAGTAAAGTCGAAGCCTGGCAACTGAGAATATCCCTGCGCGACAAGAAGAGCTTTGTACCGATCGATGGTACCATCCAGACGATGCTTGAGACGATAAACCCATTTAGAGCCAACGATGTTGACACCAGTAGGGCGTGGAACAAGATCCCAAGTTTGTTGCTGACGAAGAGCACCCATTTATTCATCCATAGCGGCCACCCAGTGGGGATCCTTAAGAGCAGATTGATACCCTCGAGGTTCAGTATGTGTGAGCAATACCACAAGAAACCCTATCATCACATAGTCCGGGTACTTCTTTGTTGTGCGACTACCTGTCTGAGAGTGAGTAGTCATACGACGACTCACAATCGATGGAGAAGGCAGTGGAGCATCAGCCGAAGAGGACCGTGATGGAGACATGGGTGTTGGAGAACTAGCAGACGAGGTCGTCGTACCAGACGAATTCTAAGTAGGTGACAGAGGGGCAGCAGGGGATACAGACAACTCATCCAAGTCAAAATCAATAAACGTCAAGACATCCATGGATTCTGGGGCAGTGCGAGCAATATCATTTGCAAATGGGAAAGAAGACTCATCGAAACGGGCATGCCGAGTGAGATAGACCTTCTTAGAAACAGGACAGCGAAAACCCTTATGGCGAGCACTATAGCCTACGAATACGCATGGAGTGCTGCGAGGGGCCAGTTTGTGAGGAGTAAATGGCCGAATGAAGGGATACACCCGACATCCGAATGAGAAAGTTGGAGTGGTTTGAATGGCGACTATATAGTAGAGAGTATGGTGAGGCATTACAAAGAATTGGGGGTGGGAAGACTGTTGATGGCGTAGGTAGCTAAAGCAAAAGCAACATCCCAGTACGGGATCAGCAAGCCAGGGGAGAAAAGCATGGATAATCCTATCTCTGCAATATGGCGGTGTGTACGTTCCGCTCTACCATTCGGCTCCGGTGTGGATGGACAAGAAATCTGATGAATTGTGCCTTTATTTTAAAAATGGGATCGTAGGCGTGCATTAGTGAATTTTGTACCACCGTCACTTTGAAACACCTTGATTGAGCAAGAAAATTGGTTTTCAACCAAGTTCTGAAACTGCAAGAATGTCTTAAAGAAATCCGATTTTCGTGCCAATGGATAATACCAGGTAAATCGCGAGAAATCGTCAACAAATATGGCATAATAAGAGAATCCACTATCAGAAAAAACAGGAGCAAGACCCCACAAGTCACAGTGCACTAAATTGAGGACAGCCTGTGCCCGTCTAGGATTGTCCACAAAAGAAAACCTTTTTCCTTTCGCTATTTCACAAGGCGAACAAAGTACGGGTTTAGGCGGTAAAGAAACCACATCAACAAGGTTCAGTTTATTTAACGAAGAAATAACTGAAATGGAGGTATGCCCTAGTCTAGCATGCCAAACATCAAAAGAAGCTCTATGTTTATTAGTTTTAACATGAGCAACAAAAGCAGCACCGCTCTTCTCAAGCACATAAAGGCCACGATCACATCGACCTTGGCCCACAACCTCCTTTGTGGACCGATTCTGAATCACAAACGAATCCTCATTAAAAGAAATCACAACATTCATATCCTTTGTCAATTTACTAATGGAAAGCAGATTTTTTGTAATATCAGGGACTACCAACACATCAGATAAAGACAAATCACGAGAAAACCGACGATGTACAATATGAGAAATAGGAATAGAACGGCCATTAGCAACAATGATAGAACGGTTACCAGAATAGGGGACAACACTGTCAATGCCAGAGGAAGTGGAAGCCATATGATTCGTTGCTCCAGAATCCAAATACCAGTCGGAGGCTGGATCGTCAAGTGAGACAGATGACTGGAAAGCCTCAGCAAGATGAGCTGACTCAGAGTAACGAGGTTCCGATGAGAGTCTGGAGCACTGCGGAGCTGTGTAACCAAAACTGTGGCAGAGTTGGCACTTCAGATTCCGGCGTTTCATGCAACCAGAACCAGCAGCACCTGAGGAACGAACTGACCGGCTGGAAGTGGCACCCTGGCCGCGCGTAGTGGTTGATGCGCCCAAGGGCAGCACGTGGGCTTCACGCGCTGGCGAGTAGGAAACTCGATTGCCGGAAGAACCCGCGGAATAGGCAGCAAAAGCTACTGGAACAGAGTCTGAACCTGAATTTGCGCCGAGGGAGTTCTGGTTGAAAATCTCATGGTTGCGGGCTCGTGCAACCACGTCTGAATATGTCGGCAGTGGCGATTGAGCCAACTGAACACTGGTGAATTCAGCGAACCCGGTGCCGAGACCTCACAGAAACAGCATAACTCGATCTCTGGGCGAGACGGCAAGTCCGTCGATAACGGCCTTGAAGCGGAGGTGGAAATCCCTCACCGACGAGGAGCTACGCCAGATTGTATGGAGCTCATCCCGGAGTTGAAGTTCACGGGATGCCGAGGCGTTGTCGAACGCTGCGGCAAGGGAGTTCCACATCTCCTTCACTGTGCCGCAACCAATAGTCTCCAACATGGCCTCCTCGGTGAGCGACGACCGGAGCAAAGCTTGGAACCGCTTGTCCTGCGCCACCCAAGTATTGAACACAGCTTGGGATTTTGCGTCGTCGTCGTCGTTGGTCAGAGAAGAACCACCAGTCGAGGATTCACCCCTGACTGCAATCGTTGGCTTTGGAAGTGACCCATCCAAGAAGCCAAAGAAACCCTCGGATTCGAGGAGCACTTGAACTTGCGACTTCCACATCATATAGTTGCCGGAATTTAGCTTGATCGGCAACATATGAATAAGAGTATAATAGCTTAGCTGGTTGTCTGCCATGGAAGCTTTGAAAGGTTCAAGATTTTTGAAAATGGCGGAAGATCAGAATGAAGGAAAAAATCGAAACCTGCTCGATACCATGAAAGTGTGTAATTCACCATGTTTGGTGTGTCTATCATAGATGAATAAATAGAGTACATGAAGTTAAGTACATCGAACCTAGACTACTCTATATATGTACAGTATCAATCCAAATCAATCAGGATATTCTATTATCTACTCTATCAAAGTCAATGTGCACATGATTCTATTATCACACTCACAATAACACACGAAAATCCAGAGAGTTCCGACGACATCTCGGCTCTGACGTCACAGCACTGGGATTATAATTGCAGTATACTTGATGAGGTACCTGTCATACATGTCTGACAAGAGTTCCTTTTAACCACTAGAACAATAATTTCTTACAAACACTCGGTACCGATATTCATAAATATCGTGACATATAACAAAAACAATAATACTCAATACAATATCACTGAATTCATTTCTTTCATATTTCTTTGTGAACTTTGTTTCTTATTGTTGGAAAATTCGCAGCCAGCAGTTAAGGACGATACATGACAGTTGCTTGTGCTAGAAAGCGAGAATCTCGTTCTGGTTATTTCCTCTTTGATTTCAGCTTTGTTATCTCTTGCTTGTTTATTGACAGTGTGTACGGCATCTTAATTTCAGCATTGCACATCTTGTCATCAGGTTTATACCTAGAGCAATTTCAAAGGAAATTAGTTTCGCACCACCTTCAATTAGGCCTGTCAAATGGGTTAATTGGATAAACTCATTATCCAAATTCAATGAATCATTATCCAATGGGTCATTATCTAATTAACTCATTTATTAAATGGGTCATAATGAGTTGGGTCATAAATGGGTTGAGTCATTAAATGGATAACCCATTGGATAACCCATGAGATATTCATATGACCCAATGGGTTAAAATATATTATCCAATAAGTCATTATCCAATAAATCATTATATAATTAACCCAATAAGTTATCATTAAACATTTTCTATTGATTTGGGTTACAAGTTGTCATTATCCAATGGGATCATGTATTAAATGCACATTATTTTTTAGGATTTGGGATGAGAATAATTATATTAATGGAAAATTTTGATCTCAATGGGTCCCATATCATGTTAACCCAATGAGAACATAACAAATACCCAATAAATATAAAAAATTACCCAATTAAATGCATGTGTAATATTTAACATAAATATTCACTATAATTCACAAATTATACAAATTATAATTCACAAATTATTCGAGTTCAATCTCGTACAATATTCGAGTTCGTACAATATTCGAGTTCGTACAGTATTCGAACTCGTACAGTATTCGAATTCAATCTCGTATAGTATTCGAGTTCGTACAAAATTTGCACTCAATCTCGTACATCATTTGAGTTCGTACTATATTCGAGTTCAATCTCGTACAGTATTCGAGCTCAATCTCGTACAGTATTCGAGCTCAATCTCGTACAGTATTCGAGCTCAATCTCGTACAGTCATCGAGTTCATACAATATTCGAGTTCAATCTCGTACAGTATTCTAGTTCGTACAATATTCGAGCTCAATCTCATACAATATTCGAGTTCGTACAATATTCGAGCTCAATCTCGTACAATATTCGAGTTCGTACAATATTCGAGCTCTCGTACAGTATTCGAGCTCAATCTTGTACAGTATTCGCATTCGTACAATATTCTAGTTCAATCTCGTACAGTATTCGAGTTCGTGCAATATTCGAGCTCAATCACGTACAGTATTCAAGTTCGTACAGTATTCGAGTTCAAGTTCGTACAGTATTCGAGTTCAATCTCGTACAGTATTCGAGTTCGTACAGTATTCGAGGTCAATCTCATACAGTATTTGAGTTTGTACAGTATTCGAGCTCAATCTCGTACAGTATTCGAGTTCGTACAATATTCGAGTTCGTATAGTATTTGAGCTCGAACTCGATCCCAAGTAATATTGTTCGTTAGTTTCGTCGAGTTTACAAAGCCAACATATTATTTTTTTATTAAATATAATATAATATAATGTACATAATATTATATTACATAATATAATATTATGGAATCGAATATGAACAAAATGCAGACCGATTGATGAACAAATCGCAGACCGATTGATGAACAAATCGCAGACCGATTGATGAACAAAACGCAGACTGGGAAGTGAGAACTGAGAACTGAGAAAGAACACGGACTTGATGGGTATTTTACATTTCACCCAAATAAATAACCTATGCCCAATGGGTCATTTAGTTCGACCCAATGGATAATTAGTATAGACCCAATTGATAATTAGTATAGACCCAATGGATAATTAGTATATACCCAATGGATAATTCAGTATATACTTAATGGATAATTGATGTTTTCAACCATTTAAACTTTAAATGGATAAGTCACGTAACATTTTACTTGGAGTGAAAAATTACGATTAACTCTAATCATTTTTTTATATAGGCTGAATCGTGTACATAACTACAAAAGAGGAAATATTTATTGGAGTGGCTAAATGTGGGGATTTCATTTATTATTTTCTTATGTTCAATAAAAGAAAATATTTTTAAAAATCTTCATATTTCATGGAGGAGATTTTTCAAATTTAGTAAAAGTTTCTTAAATACTACTTCTACTTCTTTCGTCGAGATCTTTTATCAATTTTTAATTGGTTCAAATTAAAATTGATTAAGACATGAACCGAAATCGATAAATATGATGAATCGAGAATTTGATCGTTTCTAAAATGATTATATGTGTTAGGGAAAAATTAAATCATTCGTAATCAAACTTGTGAAAATTTTGTTATCTTACGATATAAAATTATCCATGGGTCACCCGTTACCCAACCCAACTCCACCCACCCAAAATTATCCAACGGATAATCCATTATCCAACCCAACTAAACTCAATAATTACAACCCAATTATATCCATTAACCCAATGGGTCATTATCCAATAAGTCTTATCCAATAAGTAAAAATAGTATATGGGTAACGGTTATCCAACGGGTCACCCGACCCATTTGAAGGGCCTACCTTCAATATCTATTTTCAGTCAATTGCACCCACCTCTCCCACAATCCGATTACACACATCCCATGCCATTAGAATCCGCGGGAAATTCTTCATTTAGGCCGCTTATACATGCTGAACCTAGCCACCCTATTCAGCCTGACACAACATTTTTTCACGACAGATCAAGCTCTCCTTCAGTGGCTGATGATAGTGAATCTAATGATGAAAGTGAAAGTTCTGGAAATAATGTACTTGAGAAGGCTGAGAAGATTGAGATTGTAGGTAGTTTTTCCCTATTTATACGTCATTCTTAAAGTATGTTTTCTTTGAACTATTGTTATACTTTATTTGTTGGTTGTTCTTCAATGATAGATGTACAAGGCAATGATGTTTTCAATTGGCGAAGGGTTTGCGAGTTCTCGCAGATGTGAATGAACATGGGCAGCCAAGTCGAGTAAGCAGAAGGGTTTTGACTAGATACATGTCAAAACTTGTTCGAGAACCACATCTTTGTCCACAAATTACTCCTTACTTCCAAAAAAAATCTCATTACTAAATATAGAATTTGTGAAACACATAGCAAAATCTGATTTTTCCAACACCTTAACATACTCCATTTGCTAACATAAAAAATTTCTGGATTTTTAAATATTTGGAATATAAGAGTATAATTTAAAGGATTATACAACTTACTAGTTACGTAATGTAACAAAAGTATAAAAGGTCAAACAGCGAAAGAATAAAATTCTAAGAAAATAAACTTTAAAAAATATTACTCTTCTCTATTTGTGGCACACTTATTTGATTGAGATGTTTTCTTTTAAATAACACACTTTTCATTTTTATCAAGATTCCTTCAATTTCATTGACCAATTCTACTTTTTACTTTCTACATTCAGTTTCTTCCACTCATTTTTTCACCTAAATCCAAACATCTAAACCTATGGTGCCACAAATAAAGAAATGAAGGGAGCATGTTAACTTCTAACTTTCAGTTTTAACCAAACTCTCTCAAATAAACCATTTGAATATATATATATATATATATATATATATATATATATATATATTCTAAACAAATTTTCTGTTACGTACTAAAATTGAGATTTTTGTATTGAAGGGATAATACTTATACAAAGTCTTGGTTTAGAAAGTCTAAACTTTTTTTTGGGACAGTATCAAAATTTTCTCATTACCAAAATTGTGGAACCATTTACAAGCTCTTCTTAATTCCCCTTCTCCCCTAATCCACTATCATGAACCGTACACAATGCTTCCTATGTTTTTGATTCATGAAAGCCCCATACACAATAGTATCTAAAATCGTACTAACCTATGTCTTTCGTCTTCCCTTGTTTTCCAAAGCTTTTCTCATTTCGCAAGCTCCAGATGGCATAGATAGTTTCAGCCGCTGTCATCTTTAACAATATTCCTCTCCAACCTTTTCCTGAACCATTGTTTACCAGCCATTCCTTTTCCTCTTCCCATTTTTTTTGTTTCCTATCAATTCTCATCCATGTCAGTATCGATCTCCATATTTCTTGTGTTTTCTTGCAATCGAAAAACAAGTGTTTCAGGCTTTCATCTTCATCACAGAACTGGTATTTTGCGTCAAGTTTCACATCAAATTTCCTGAGCCTGTCTTTTATCGGAAATCTCCCATGACAACATAACCAGAGGATGAACTTCACTCTCGGTATTGCCATGCTGTCCAGCATTAGTTTGCTCCATCTCACCGCTTCACTTTCTCCATGCAATACCCCATATATCTGCAGGACATGAACTTTCTTTCTCTGCAATTGTTGTCCCCAACAATCAAAACCCTTCACTTTTTCTATGAATTTACCTATCCTCTTGAGCACCCAGGAACTCCTGCAAGGAAAGGTAGTATTCAGAACTTCCTTACCTTTTATATAGTACGTATGAATCCATCAGATCCAGAAGTTGTCCGATTTCTGATATAGATTCCACAATGTCTTATACAGGTTAGCCTCGTTCCATTCCAAGAGCGCAACTAATTTTAAACCTCATTCTCGATGTGCTGCACAGATCCTTTCCTATGCAACTAGAATTTTTAGTAATCTCATTGGTTCCACTCTAAAGGTAGGATCGACACATCGCATCAATATGCTTGAGTACAACTTTCGGCAAGGGGGAGCTTTGCATCTAGTAGTCAACTATGGGGAACATAACACTTTTGATGAACTGGAGTCTGCCCACGTAGCTCAAAAGCCTCGCACTCCATTGTTTTAGTATGTCCGTCATCCTCTCTATTAAGGGCTGTCATGTTAAAACTGTGATTTTTCTGCTTGTCAGTGGAAACCCAAGATACTTAAATGGGAGAGTTCCCTCAGTAAAACCTGTCAACTCTATCAATTTTTCTTTCAGCATATCACTGCATCCCCCAAAATAGATTCTACACTTACTCTGGTTTACGTGTAATCTGGTAGATTGAGTAAATCTCTTAAACTCTATCATGAGCAACTTCACAGATTGTTCATCACCATGAACCATTAGTTACAGATCATCTGCAAAGTTGGTGTTTATAAGCTTCACTTCTTCACATTGGGGGTGATACTTGAACCTTCTATTGCGACCCAAATTGCTCATAAAATGGTGTAAGTACTCCATAATGATAACAGACAGAATGGGTGATATCGGATCCCCCTGGCGAAGACGTCTTTTTGCATCAACAAATCTTGTGGGATTCCCATTAACGACATATCTATACGATATTGTTGAAACACACTTCATAACCCAAGTAATAAACTGACCTGGTATTCCTACCTCCCTCAAAATGGCCTCCAACGGAGCCCATTCCACCATGTCATACGCTTTTTGGAGGTCGATCTTTATCATACACCAGGCTCCTCCACTCTTCCTGCTACCCCTGACCAACTCGTAATGTGATCGTGAATGTGCCTCCCACAGACAAAAGCTGCTTGGCTTCTATCCACAATTTCAATGATGACTCTGCTCAACCTATTTGTTAGGATTTTCGACACAATCTTGTAGAGTGTGGAGCAGCATGATATGGGCCTCAACTCTCCAACTTTTCTTGTTGCTTTGTGTTTCAGAATCAGTGTCACCAGCGTGTTGTTTACTGCTCTGAACAGAATCCCCTAGTAAAAAAAATCTTTTACAGCTTCCACCATATCTCTTCCAACTATCCCCCAAATCGAACTGTACTCGTCAAGGTCTTGGTACTTTCAACTCGCCAATTCCTTTCAAAGCATTCCATATTTCTATTTCAGTTACTTTTTGTATCATACTTCTTTTCCCTTTTGCACTCAGTTCTGCTCCTTGTCTCATGGTTTCTGCATCAATCCCTTGAAGTCTTCTAGCTGTTGTCCCAATCAGTTCCCAAAAAAAGTTCAGTACCTCCTCCTGCATCCTTGTGGATCAATCACCATTATTCCATCACCCTTTTCTAGTCTAGTGATCCCAGACATACTGTTTTTTGCTTTTAGTGATGCGTGAAAATCCACACTGTTACCATCCCCCAGCCTTAAGCAGACTATTTTATCTTTTCGTAGAGCTAGTTTCTCATCTATATCACTCAATTTCATCACCTCTTCAGTGTACCTCACCACTTTCAGTATACACTCCCCATTCATTTTTTGCTTGCTCAGTTCTTATTGTGCCACTGTTAACTCTTCTCTGACTATTTCCAGTTTATTCTTAGCACCAGATGTTATCTTGATATGAGGAATGAGTACCCTCTGCAACTTTATCAATTTTTGCTAGGTTCTATACATAGGCCTCCCATTGACTTTTATATTCCAGCTTTTTTCAATGTTCTCTAGTACCTTAGTTTTGCCTTCTCCTCATGTAGTATGATGTGCAGCATAGCATGGTCTGAAAGTCCTGGTTCCAGTACTTCAACTTTAACATCCAAAAATTTTTGAAACCAACTCATATTCCCCAAAGCCCTGTCAATCTTTGAGTACATCACATTATCTCCATGTCCATTGGACCAGGTAAAATGATCTCTTGTAGACTCACATTCAAATAATCCCACTTTGCTCATCATTTGCTTAAAATCTCAAAACTCCAAGGATGTTACTTCACTCCCTCCATTTTGATCATTTATAGAGAGAACATTGTTGAAATCTCCCATTAAAAGCCATGGTTCCCCCATACCTTTAGCATGTATTTTTTCTATATCCTGCCACTGTTTCTTTCTCTCTTTCAGTTGATTTGCTACATAAATTGCAGTAAACCAGTAGATCAGCTTATCATTCATATCAAATACTCGAACATGGATAAGTTGATCAGTTTCCAAACCGAGCTTCAAATTGAACCAGTTTTCATCCCATGACAACCAAATTCGGCCATTTGGATGTGAATTGTAGTTATCTATGCAGTTCCATTTCCTCCCCAGTTCTTCCTTACCGCTTCTGCCTTCTCTTTTTTTTACTCTTGTTTCTATTAATGCAGCCATTCCTATATCCAAATTTCTGAGACATGAGCCTATGTCTACATTCGTGGCTGGTTTATTGAGCCCCCTGACATTCCAGGTAGTGATCATGGAACCTTCCCATACGAGGTTGAATAGTCATTCCAAAATCTCACCCTCTCTGAGATGGATTTTTTATCCTCCTTCATTGTGGTCCCCTGGATAAAGATTTAACTCCTCCACCTTTTCCCCCTTTGTTCTTTGGCCTCACCTGCTGCTATTCTTTCTCAGTTTCCTCTGGTTTTTTATTTAGTACCAGTGTATCATCATCTTCTTTTTCCCTCTCATCCTTCTTGTCTTTATCCGGCCCCTGTTTAACATGTCATTTCTGAATCACTCTCTTCACTTCTTCATAGAATCAGTGTCCCCCTTGTTGGCATTTGTTACAAAATAATGGTCTCTATTCCAGATCAACTTTTTGTTGTATCTTTTATCCATCAACATCCCTAATACTGATCTCCTCAAAAATACTCTGGGATATGTCAATCTCAATCAAGAGCCTAGCATATGACACATGAACCTTTCCTGCTGTGCAATCGTCTGTAACTATAGGCTTGTCCAGAACACTGCCTATCTTCCCCAAGCTCCTAGACCCCATAGGTGAAGTGGTAATCTCGGGAACGTTGTCCAGATTAGCACATTCTTCACCACATCATTCTTCATAGAAAATTTCTCTTTCCAGACATGTAAAAATATACCTCGATTATAGATTGTGTAAGGCCCCTTGATTAGAACAACATCCATATCCTTCAGGTTTTTAACTTCATAATGAAGTATCCCTCATCATTATAGTGCATTTTGAGCAGCGTTACAAATGGACAAAATTGAACCATAAACCTCTTGACAACATTCATCGAAAAGTAACCATCCAGCACATACATCATAAGGCCATTCTTCCAGAAAATCAATTCAGATTCAATATCACTCAACTCAATTTAACCCTCAGTTTTTCCATTAATCACAGTTGGGGTACATATTCAATCTTCATGCCATTCTCATTTACCCTATTCTCCAGAATAATATCAACCCATAGTTTATCGTTCACCTTCGTTTCTACATTATTGTTTTTCAGAGTTACCTCAATTTCAGGAAATTTCACCCCTTGATCATCTACATCTCCTCTGATCTCGCAATCTCCCATTCGTCACACTTCCAAGTTCTGCACTTCCATCTCCTCATCTCTGTCAACTCAATTCCAATTTAACTTGGGCAGGAACACCTTTTTTCGTGGCTGACCCCATCCCCATTTCATGGCTCCGGTGATCTACACTATAATTGTGTGAAAATCTCACATAGAGAGAGATTTTAATTTTTCATGTAATCATAAACGTTAGGCAAGGGATTATTGTGCAAATATAAGAAGTTTCATTTGGGATGGGTTTTTTTTAAAAAAATGTTAAAAAATTTAGAGACCTATCGCGCAATTATCAAAACACTATATAATATTTAAATCCAAAATTTCAATTTATTTTTCCTACCCCTCCTCCGTTTCTCTGCCGATAACCATTCTGCTGCCGTACTTCTCCTTCTTCCACCGGCGACGCGGCGGAGCTAGGGCAACTATTCTCTAATGCTCCAGCACTGATTCTCCGCCGAATTGATTCTCTGTGTTTCGATTATAGTACACAATGGTGGATTCTCTTTATTTCACTCCAGATTCAATCCATGTTGATCGATCAAAGCTCTTGCGATGTCGGTGATGCAGCCTACTGGAAGCTTTGATCGGAAGCGGTGAGATCGATGATAAGGCTTCGATTGTAGTCATCGACAACAACGCAACCACTCTACTGATATGAGCTTCTTCTTCCGTTGTTATGTCAAGGACGACGGCGGCGCAGCTATGGCGAGGATAACAGTGGCGCTGCTTGATCGACAACATCGTCGATGAAGAGAGATGACACGTGAGATACTCGAATGAAGAAGGTGAAGCACATGCATCTCACATGCGACTAGAATGACGACGGTGACTCAGTGGACTCAGTAACTGGTGCGACGACGGAGCTGAGGTTCGACGTCTGAGAGGTGAGGTTTAATTTTATGTTTTAATTTTTTTTCAAATCTTTGCTGAGATTTAATATTTACTTGATTGAGTATATGATCAGTAAATGTTCTTTGGTATAGTGGTGGTCTGGTGGTCGAATCTCACTGTGACCTTTATTTTGAAGAATTAATGCTCTTGATATACCTGATGAGGTTTAATATTATTTGACATGAATACATGATCAGAGAAGGTTCTTTGGTTTAGTGGTTAGTGCTTTAATATTTAAGGTTAAGGACCCGGGTTCAAATTCTGCTAGGACTTTTTTCTCCCAAAGAATTTTGTGTTGTTGAGGTACCGTAGCTTTTTGGTTGAGGTTTGTAGCTTTGTTTTCTCTCGTGTTGATTTTTTAATTTCTTGTATGAGGTTTATTTGATATGAGTTGATGTTTTGTAGTTTATTTGGGTGATATGGATTGATATTTGTGTTTTTTTAATATTCTCATGTTGATGTTTTTCACTTTTCGAGTGAGTTTTAGTTGATATGAGTCGATGTTTTCTAATTTTTCGGGGTTATATGAGTTGATATTTTTAGCTTTTTTATCCAGGTGAGTTTTAGGTGATAAGAGTTTATGTTTGTAGTTTTTGGGTGATATAGGTTGATGTTTCGTACTCCCTCCGTCCCAGCTGAATTTGAACTCTAACTTTTTTTTATAATGTTCTCTATCAAAGTTTGACCACATATTTGAATAGTTATATGAAAAACAATATTATCGTATATGATATTGTTCAATTAGTCGTAACAAGTAATTTCTTAACATCAACTTTTTATTTGCAGTTATAATACGTAGGTAAACATATTAAATGTCAAATATATTTCTTGAACAACGTGATAATGACGGGGATGCAATTTCAGCTGGGACAGAGAGAGTAGTGTTTTTTTCTTATATTGACGTATTTCATTTTCTGGGTGAAATTTAGGTGATAGGAATTGATGTTTTTACCGTTTGGGTGATATTGGTTGATGTTTGTAGTTTTTTTTTTAAAAAAATCGATAATAGAAGTTTTGTTGATGTTTTTATGATTGTCATATTTATGATTGTTGATGTTTTTATGATTTTTAGGTTTATGGTTTTTATGATTTTTAGTTGATGTTTTGTTAGTTGTAGTCGACGATTTTTTTCCAATTTTTTGTTGATTTCTATATAATTTTTTATACATATTTTTTTTGTTTTATTTGATTTATTTATATTTTTTGCTGCAATTTTTAGTCAATATTTTATGATTTTTTGTTGACGTTGCTATTTTTACTGATGTTTATAGTTTTCAGTTCGATGATCATATAGATATTTTGCTTTTTAAAAATATTTTTGATTTTTTTTACAGATTGCAGATGGTGGGAAAATGATGGAGAAAATTTGGACAAAAAAGAACCTAGAAAAATATTAGCATTAAATCTCTGTAAAATTATTAAAGATAAGTCTATGTAAAATTATTAGAGATAGGTTTCTGGAGATAGAATATAGTTAGAATCGCACAAAAACCCCTGCCTAAAGTTTAGGTTGCCTCACAGGGAGACCATTCTAATACTTGTACAATTCACTCAAACATAATTAAAAAATTCAACATGCAACATAAATCAAAGTTATAAAAATTGGAAAATTATATGGTATCCCTACGGTACTATGAGCATCGCATCCCAAATGTTATTTTATGTTTTTTGTATCATATGAATGTGCATTATTCTCTGTATTGCTGTGAATTATTACATTTTGTTTGGAATTACTATATAAATATTGTAATACACAAATAATAAAATTAAAATGCACATTCAATATATATGTAATGTATATGCATTATACACCAGGGATACAGTATAATAATTGATACTTTTTTTAGAAAAAAAATGCTTTTATAACCTTACATACTTCACATAAGTGCCAATATAACATTTTGGTTATTGAATGCGCAAATATAACCCTATATAGTTGATGTAAGTGCAATTTTACCCATTATGGTATGACAAAGTCTTGGGAAAGACCGTTATTCCATAGGTTTATGGAAAGACGGAGTTTGATTAGAATAATAAAAGGTAAAAGATCTTAGTTGCAATGTTTAAAATATATTATGTAACATGTAGTAGTTATAAAGTAAATAACTTGATTCATGCAACACAAATTTTTATCTTCATTTCTTTTAATTTGCACTTTAAACCCTGTTCTTTCCATGACTTATGGAAAGACCGTATTTCAAGAGACGCACTCTTATGGTATTTTAAGGACGGATTTAATTGAAAAAGATAATTTTACCCTGTGAAAAATAAAAGAAAAATATTTTAAAAAATGAATTGACTTTCTTCTGTAACCCTAAAACCTAAATCACACTATCTTCCCCAAACCATCAACACCATGCCGCTGCCAGTCCACTTTTCTCAGCCAGGCCTCCACCGTCGGTCCCCTTTTCTCCGCCAGACCTCCGTTACCTATCCCCTCGTCTCCGCCAGACCTCCGCATGTCCCATTTTCTCCACCAGACCTCCGCCTCCCGTCCCCTCGCCTCTGCCCGTTGTATGTCCCCTCGCTGCCACCAAACCTCTGCCAAATCTTGGGGTATCGACCACGACGTTTTCCGTATCCCTCGTGTTCCCCGTGGTGTGGTGTGTTCCCTGTGACACCGCGCCAGCCAGGGAGGGAGCCTTCGTTAACATGTGCCGATGTTTGCCTCCACCAAGATTTGGCGTCGACACCATCGTTTCAGTCACCGCAACCTCTGTTGTGCCTTACCTCGTGGGCGGTGGTAGATATTCTTTACGCAACGGTGGTGGAGACTCTTTATGCAGTCACACATAAAAATGGTGGCCCGACCCAGATTTCCCCATCTTTTGCCTTGGTTGATGCCATCGATGTTTGTGCGAAATCAAGAAGGGACCTTGGTTGATGCCAGTACGAAGAATAAGACAAGGGCTAGGATGGGAAATAAATTTTCAACTTTAGTACAAGGGGCATTTTGGTTATTTTTGACTGGTCAGTGGTCGAAAATGGCAAGGCAATGTCGGAAGATTATATTACCACTTTCATTAGGGCTATTTTTGCTCTAAAAATTATTTGAGGGTTATATTTACACTTACTCAACTAGATATGGTTATATTGTTACAATTCTTATACTGCACCCCTGGGATACCATGGTGTACTATGAATGTGTATTATATATATAGAGAGAGAGTGTGTGTGTGTACATTTCAATATTATTGTTTGTGCATACAATATTTATGCAATAATAATAATTAAATTGTCATAATTCACAATCATACATAATATAATGCACATTCATACAATATGAGATGCATAAAATATCCCTTGGGACACAATGCTCATGGTACCCTAGGGGTACCATGTAATTGCCATATTTGTTCTTTCTGTGGATATGATATTCTATCCCAGGAGATCCAGTGCTTGTTTTGTCCTCCGGTTGAGAAACAAGAATCTCTGCGATGTTTGAATTTCTTCGAACTGTGTGATGTATCCTCTTCTAACTGCTAATTTTGCTAGAAAATCAGGGGTTTGGTTTCCTTCTCTGTGAATATGGCTGAAGATGACAATTTGAAAGGTTGAGGTTGCTAATTTGATCCGGTCCCGAATCTGCTTCAGAGGCCATGGGCAAAGCTGACCGTGAATGATTTGTATCGCTGCCGCACAATCCGATTCAATTTGAACTTGATCAGCCCTTCCCCTTGCAGCTTCTAATCCTGTGAAGATAGCCATCATTTCCGCCTGTAAAACTACAACATGAGGCAGTAAGGGGGTATTATCCATTCGCATACAACATGATTCAGCATGTAAAACCCGTTTGTCAGTATCCCTAATGACACACCCTAGACCTAACTTATTCCCTTCTATGGCTGCATCACAGTTAACCTTGAGGCCAATGTCTGGTGGTTCCCATTTTATTAGGTTCAGCCTTTTTATCTTTTTCCTTTTAAAGGGTGGCATTAATCCATTGGAAACCAGGTTACATTGAGTATGGCAACTAGCTTTAGGATGAACTGAGTAGATCATGAAACAAAGATTAGAAATGTTTTTCCATTGAGCATGAACATAGCTCTTCTTATTTTCATGAATCAGTTTATTTCTGGTTTTCCATAACTCCCACCATATTAAACAAGGAAGAACAATCATTATGGAAAAGTGATTAGATGAAGAAGATTTAAGAGACCGGTAATATTCCACCCTATCCCTGATATTGTTGAAAGATCTAACTGGTAAATTTAGAGCTTCATGCATTCTATTCCATAAAAACATAGTTGTGGCACATGAATTAAAGTAATGTGATAGAAAATCTATACTTTCACATTCTGTACATTTAGAGGGTAAGTGTAGACCAGTTTTCATGAGAATATCAGCAAAAGGTAAAGCACACAGTAGCATTTTCCACATAAAAAAGCTGACTTTTTTTGGCAAAATCTGGTTCCAAACGTTTGTAAAAATGGCCAGTTCAGGTTTTTTAGGTCTGAAAACTTGATAAGCTGATTTAATTGTAAAAAAACCATAAGTATCAGGTTTCCATATGATATAATCCTGTTGATCTGTTAAAGTCATATCCTTCAAAAGCTCCTAGTTTATGGAAGAGTTAAATAAATATGAGAGTTGAGGGATGTAAATGCCTTTGTTTAGCTGAAATTCAGCTACTGTAAGAAATGGAAAGGGGACTTGTACCTGGGTGTCTTCCACCTGATTAATAAGGGAGCCTGAGCCTAACCAATTAGCTATCCAAAAATTAGAAGATCCCTTTTCTATGATCACCTGTGAGTTTGATTCTGCCATGTTATTAACTTTTCTGAACCTAGCCCAGGTTTCAGATTTTCTAGCATGGGGGGGTAATGACCACATAAATTTAGACCAAGTTGACTGTCCTAATTGAAGTTTCCACCAAATTTTAGTTGAGAATGAGTTTATTATTGATTGAATATGCCTTATACCTAGAACTTGTTCTTTCTGTGGATATGATATTCTATCCCAGGAGATCCAGTGCTTGTTTTGTCCTTGTTCTGCTTTCCCCCACATGAAGTTACTAAAGATAGATTTAAGTTCATGAATTTTGTGCTTAGTTGGTGCTGTGACAGCCCATGTGTGTTGAGGTATAGAGGTTAAAACATGATTTATCAAGATTATTTTACCCCCTCCTGAAAGCCATTGATTTTTCCAGTTAGATATTTTGTTATTGACCGAGTCTATTAATGTTTTGAAGTGAAGATTTAGTTTCCTTCCTTTAAAAATTGTGACTCCTTGGTAAGAGAAAGGAAGTGTTCCTTGGGTCATGTTGGTTAAGTCCTTAATCTATTTTTTCTTATTCCCACTTAACTTCCCTGAGTAATATGCACTTTTCCCACTTAACTTCCCTGAGTAATATGCACTTTTCTGACATGTGATCATAGAAAAGGGATCTTCTAATTTTTGGATAGCTAATTGGTTAGGCTCAGGCTCCCTTATTAATCAGGTAGAAGACACCCAGGCACAAGTCCCCTTTCCATTTCTTACAGTAGCTGAATTTCAGCTAAACAAAGGCATTTACATCCCTCAACTCTCATATTTATTTAACTCTTCCATAAACTTGGAGCTTTTGAAGGATATGACTTTAACAGATCAGCAAGGTTATATCATATGGAAACCTGATACTTATGGTTTTTTTTACAATTAAATCAGCTTATCAAGTTTTCAGACCTAAAAAACCTGAACTGGCCATTTTTACAAACGTTTGGAACCAGATTTTGCCAAAAAAAGTCAGTTTTTTTATGTGGAAAATGCTACTGTGTGCTTTACCTTTTGCTGATATTCTCATGAAAACTGGTCTACACTTACCTTCCAAATGTACAGAATGTGAAAGTATAAATTCTCTATCACATTACTTTAATTCATGTGCCACAGCTATGTTTTTATGGAATAAAATGCATGAAGCTCTAAATTTACCAGTTAGATCTTTCAACAATATCAGGGATAGGGTGGAATATTACTGGTCTCTTAAATCTTCTTCATCTAATCACTTTTCCATAATGATTGTTCTTCCTTGTTTAATATGGTGGGAGTTATGGAAAACCAGAAATAAACTGATTCATGAAAATAAGAAGAGCTATGTTCATGCTCAATGGAAAAACATTTCTAATCTTTGTTTCATGATCTACTCAGTTCATCCTAAAGCTAGTTGCCATACTCAATGTAACCTGGTTTCCAATGGATTAATGCCACCCTTTAAAAGGAAAAAGATAAAAAGGATGAACCTAATAAAATGGGAACCACCAGACATTGGCCTCAAGGTTAACTGTGATGCAGCCATAGAAGGGAATAAGTTAGGTCTAGGGTGTGTCATTAGGGATACTGACAAACGGGTTTTACATGCTGAATCATGTTGTATGCAAATGGATAATACCCCCTTACTGCCTCATGTTGTAGTTTTACAGGCGGAAATAATGGCTATCTTCACAGGATTAGAAGCTGCAGGGGGAAGGGCTGATCAAGTTCAAATTGAATCGGATTGTGCGGCGGCGATACAAATCATTCACGGTCAGCTTTGCCCATGACCTCTGAAGCAGATTCGGGACCGGATCAAATTAGCAACCTCAACATTTCAAATTGTCATCTTCAGCCATATTCACAGAGAAGGAAACCAAACCCCTGATTTTCTAGCAAAATTAGCAGTTAGAAGAGGATACATCACACAGTTCGAAGAAATTCAAACATCGCAGAGATTCTTGTTTCTCAACCGAAGGGAAACCTTATTCCCTCAATGCAGATGGAAACACCACTACATTAGCTAGGCTCTCTTCACATCATTGGATACTCCTTGTTTGAAATCTCTTGACTGTCTGGCCTTTATGAGCTTGACACAGGGGTGGCGGGCTTATAGAAGGAAACACAGTCAAGTGAATTCAATCATCAGGAGCTTCATATATTGATATTGGATCTTGTTTGGATTGTCTTGTAAATTAAAACTTTTTGGCTTTCCATTAGGGTGTGGGATCCCTTAATATGAAAACCCCCGCTCATCGATGATGAGTGTTTTGAGTTTAAAAAAAAATAGTCTAAGTATCTCGATTATGGCTAGATTCGCTGTACAATGGAAACGGATTTTCAAAAAAATAGAAACAGCGAAAAAATAAAATCAATACGCAAGAGAAGTCCTCGAATTTAAAACGTCAACGATACGTCAAACAAGTTATCCACCGATTGCAAGCTAATTTTACCACCAAAATCGAATTTCCCCGACCCACTTCACGGCCGGCACTTTGAGCTGATCTCGCCATCACTTCAAAACCCCACCCAATCTGCAATCGCATACTACGTGCTTACATACTCTGCTATTTGCGTACTATCACTCCTCTACACTGATTGCTGCTGCCGCTTCTCAGCTAATCATGGCCGCGGATTCTGACAGAGGAACTATGCTTCAATTTGCACCTCTCCATAGTCTGGTAGACGAGGGCTTTTGGCACAGGTTGTCTTCATTGAAGCTCAACAAATTAGGAATCGACGACTCGCCGATTCCGATCACTGGTACGATGCTCCATCTTTTCTGCATTTCAAGTAGGCCTAATTAGCCCTACTGTTTGATTTATTGATGCTCCGGTCCCGGTTAGTCAGAATTTTAGCTACTCATTGATGTTATAGTTGGGTGAAATAGCAATTGAGCCGTAGAAAAATGTTTAATGGATTTGCTACTGAGCATTGTTGTAGACCTGGTAGAGGATTGACTAGACCTTAGTGCAGCGTTTCTGTGCGGAGAATGTTTGATGATTTGTTTTCTGATGCCAGGATTTTGTGCACCTTGCTCACACAATCACGTATCTAATCATCTCACCGTTTTCGGCGAGTCTTTACCCTCGGAAGTACCCGAGGGATCATCGGTTTCTGCTTTGAGTAGCGGGAATAGGAACAGATGTCCCGTCCCTGGCGTACTTTACAATACAAACACGTTGGAGGACTTTCAGAATATTGACAAAGCTAGCTTGCTGAAGGCGGAAGCTAAGAAGGTATTTGGGTTTCTACTTTTTCTGTGTGCGATAAAGTTAGTGTTGACATTGGATTACTTATGTTAAGAAATACTCCGATGGACAATCATATTTCTGTAGTAGTGAGGACACGTCTGATGAGACCTACTATACCATTCACTTCCTTGTCAGATCTGGGATGATATTCACTCTGGTAAAGTAGAGGAGGATAACTCCGTGCTTCTAAGATTTCTTGTTATCTCGTTTGCTGAGCTTAAAAACTGGCGCTTCTATTATTGGTTTGCCTTCCCTACACTGGTGCTTCATCCTCCTGCATTAGTCGTCAGCCTGAAGCCAGCATCTCAGTGCCTCAGTTTGGAACAGGTTTGCAGATCCTTTTGTTACTTTTTTTATTTCTCCTTTCCTTTCTCCCGTTATTTAATAAATGATGATTTGCTTTAAAGTTGATACATTCGAAAGATCTTGATCTTGAACAGGCAGAATCAGTATCCAAAGCATGTAATGAATGGCGTAATACAAGCTCAACAACAGGTGTGCCTTATGTCCAATATTATGGCTTTCATGTCTATAGTGCTATGCTGTTTGATGTCTTGATGCTCTAAAAGTGTGAGTCAACTACAGGTGTGCCATTCTTTCTTGTATCCATTGCTTCAAACTCTCTTGTTAGGATTAGACCATTAGCAGATTGGGAAGCCTGCCAGCGTGATGGTGATAAGGTTTGTTCATGTGCCTTTTAGTAACTGCTGTATGCAAGTCTGTGATTACTGGATATTGATGGGTGTTTATGGTAACAAAATTGTACTTAAAATGTTTTCTATTTTGTAAAGGTATTAAAGTGTAGTAAATGGAAGGAGCTATGTTGGGAATGATGAAAATCTATGATAAAATGTTAAACTTGTTTTTAGGTGAACAACGCTGAGATCCTCTATTTTAAGTTTTCAGCATGTTAATGTTGTTTGTTTAAAATGATAATTGGGCGTTATTTTCTCTGTTCACATCAAATATGTTATCAAAAATCTCCTCTACTCAAAGGTTAAATGCAACGTTTTCTCTGCAGTATGACAATACTGATACTGATACCAATGTGACACTGTATGAGATATGTTCCAAATCTGATGGAACTGTTTTGTGCAGATTTTGTATGGGTTTTATGATCCTTGTCACATTTCAACTAATCCTGGCTGGCCCCTTCGTAACTATCTTGCATATATTTGTATAAGATGGAGCATTGAGAAGATTAATTTTCTGTGCTACCGGGAGACCCGTGGTTATATGGATTTAGGGTTGTCTCTCATTGGAGAAGCGGTAGTATCTGCTTCACAAGGTTAAATTGCCAATATAGTTCTTGTTATGTGTTTTGCAACTGTTGCAGCATTCTCTTTCAACATAAAAAATCTTTTGTGTTCTGGCAATACTCAAGTTCTGAACAATGTTTATATAGGATGGAAAACTCCTGAACGTTTGCCTAATGTTGTGGGATGGGAGCAGTATGAAGGGAAGGCTAGAAGAAGGTGCATCAGCCTTGCTAAATCAATGGACCCTAAGAGGTCTGGTCTAAAAGTTATTTTTCATTAAGAGATTTCCTTTTTCTCCGTGCGTCTTTTTTGTTTTTTATTATAATTTCGTATGGGTGTTTTTGGGGTATGATTTCAGTTTAGCCATATCTGCTGCGGATTTGAACTTAAAGCTTATGAAATGGCGTGCATTGCCCTCCTTGGATCTCAACATCTTGTCTTCTACTAAATGTCTTCTTCTAGGGGCAGGCACACTTGGCTGCCAGGTTGCTCGTATGCTTATGGTGAGAGCTTGGGAAGGATTCCTTTTAGAAATACATGATAGTTAACAAGACTGTATATCCATTGATGTCATATTTCTGTGCGTTGAATTCTTCTACTTTTTGCAGGCCTGGGGTGTCCGTAAAATTACTATGGTTGACAGTGGCAGGGTTGCAATGTCAAACCCATTGAGGCAGTCCCTTTACGTCTTTGATGACTCCATAAATGGTGGTGAATTTAAGGCCAAAGCAGCTGTTAGAAGCCTTGAGCGTATCTTCCATGCAGTGGAAGCAGAAGGTATTGTGATGGCCATTCCAATGCCAGGGCACCCAGTGGCTGTTCAAGAGGAGGAAAATGTGCTCAAGGATTGCAAGCAACTGCAGGAGTTGGTAGAAAGCCATGATGCAATATTCTTGTTGACCGATACAAGAGAAAGTCGATGGCTTCCTAGTCTTCTTTGTTCTAGTGCAAATAAGGTTTTCTACTTACTTCTTCCTGTTTCAGTGCATTCTAGAATCTTTGGACGAACTAAACTTGGTTGTACCTTTTATACTTCATTGCTTGAGAAACAAAGGCTTAACTGCTGATTGCCCCTACTAACTATCCTTAACTGTATAGATCACAGTTACTGCTGGACTAGGGTTTGAGAGCTTTGTAGTCATGCGTCATGGGGTTGGCCCTCTGAGCACAAATGTAGATTCAAATGCTGCTGCAGTGAATAATTTGTCCTCTGAACTTGGGAGTCTTTCAATTTCAAACAGAAAGGAAACACAACGTTTGGGATGCTATTTCTGTAATGATGTGGTTGCACCAATTGATGTAAGTAATGTTATCATTTATCTGGTCAATTGATTCCTCACTTCAAAAGTTTTGAAAAACCCTCGATCTTGTCTCCTTTCATTTCAGTCAACTGCAAACCGTACCTTAGATCAGCAGTGTACAGTTACTCGTCCTGGACTTGCTCCTATTGCATCATCCCTTGCGGTTGAGTTATTAGTTGAAATTTTGCATCATCCTTCAGGGTAATTAATTCTTCTCACCATATATTTAATCAATCTCTATGTTATCAGATTAAAGACAACTCGTGCTTTTGGTTAGACATTTTGTTGTGTTTGCACTTATGCAGGATATCTGCTGATGCTGAATTTGATAACTCGGCTGATGTTACGAGTGTTGGGAATCCACTTGGTATTTTACCGCACCAAATTCGAGGTTCTCTCTCCCAATTTTCCCAGACAACACTCGTCGGTCATGCCTCCAGTTATTGCACTGCTTGTAGTATAACGGTAAGTTTCAGTGCCTTCTAAGCTTATACAATCCTCTTCTCAGCAGTTTTCATGTTTTATGTCATTTCTTGATATTTTTTAATGTTTGACTTATTTTCCAGGTGGTTGCAGAATATCAAAAGAGAGGATTGGACTTTGTTCTTGAAGCCATCAATAATCCGATGTATCTAGAAGACTTAACTGGCCTAACTGAGTTGAAGAACTCGTCTAGCTCGTGTAATGTAGAATGGGATATGGAAAGTGATGACGATGAAGATGATTTTTTGGAGAGATAAAATCTTCCACTGTAATCAACTTCAATTGATTCCAGTAAATACAAAGGGTTTCCCAAACTATTTTGGTTTCATCGTTACGCAGTTTCTGTTACTTCTGCACATAAGGTATCAGTTCAACCATCTTTGTACTTTTTAAGTTATCAAGTAATAATTGTCAAGTTAAACACTAATTTTCAACTTAAACATTAGGGCAAAATACATATATGACCCTATGTTTTGGTCATAAGTGTCAATATGACACTGCAAGATCAGAAAGGGCTATTATAAACCTGTGTTCTACATCAGAAGTGCCGATATAACCTTCTGGCACTATTCGGCATTGACTTGGCATTTTTTTGGCATTGACCATAACTAAAAAGACTAAAATAACCCTAGTCTTAAAACTACAAATGTAAAGACATAACTACTCTAGGGTTCTTCTTCTTCATCTTCTAACCCCATCCAATGCCACCTCTGCCGTCGGATCTTTGTCGCTCCACCACTGCCCACCACATTGCCGCCGCCGGAATTTGGTTTAACCACCACCAGCAAAAGAAAAAATTTTAGCAATATATTGATCGAAATTTTAGTAAAAATTTAACCACACTCTCCTGGTTTTGGTATTTAGTTAACCATTTTTGTAGAAATCTGTCACGATTTGAGTTAGCCACACGTTTTTGGGAAAGATACTGCGCTCTCCTAAGCCCGAAACAATCCTAAATATTTCCTCATCACACAAACTCCACCCAGCCCAACTCCCACTCAGAAACAACATTATATCAAATGTCATCTTATTAGGACAAACACCAAACTCAGAGTCAAGCATATTGTCGAACACCTTCATGGCATCATATATTCTACCTCATTTCAGTAAAGTGCCCAATAAGTTAGCCAAATGAGTGCCCAACAGCAAGTTAACCAATTGAGTATTCAGTAAAGTGCCCAACACTTCCATGGATTCTCCGCCATATTACCCCTTCCAAACGACCTAATCAAAAGCGTGGCGGAATGCACAGAAAGAGGGACTTTCTGAGATAATTTAACCACCAAACGCACGACCACTCTGCCTGTGCCTAGCCACCGTTGCCTACACCTAGGCCACCCCACCAAACCCTATGTTTTTATTCATCGCCACTGCTCGCCACTGATTCACCACCACCATCTCCTAGCCCACCTCACCCTAGCATCACCACCACCATTCAACACCCCTAGCTCTGCCACATCTCACCCCCATTTTCTACCCTAGCAACACCACTACTTTCCACCGATTCACTGCCACCATCCCCTAGCCTCTCACCCTAGCAACACCACCAGCAACCAGCTTATATATCCCAAAGCCCCCTAGCCCCACACCACCATCCCCTAGCCCCACAGCCCCATGCCACCATCCCCTAGCCCCACAACCCCATGCCACCATCCGCCACCATTTTCCGATACCGTTTAGCCAAGCGCCGGAAAGTGGAGACCTTGACTGTGGTGAACGGAGTCGAATGGTGTGACCGAGAGTGGAGAAGAAGAAGAAAGAAGAAGAACATCAGGCGGCAATGGTGGAGCATCGAGAAGAAGGAATTCAGAGAATTGTTCTTTCACATTTTCTAAATTTTTTAATCTTTTTTTTAAATAAAAACCACCATTAGGTGGGGGGATTTTCTAAATTTTTTAATCTTCTAAATTTTTTAATCAGTGGTACAATAGTCAATTCACAGAATTCGGGCCAAATTAAGGCCTCCATGGTTATATTAGCACTTTTATGCAAATAATAGGGTTATAATAGCACTTTCTGATCTTGCATGGTCATATTGACACTTTTGACCAAAACATAAGGTTATATGGGCACTTAACTCTAAATATTATAGTTTTTAGAGTCCATCTCTTGAAAGATGGTCTTTCCATAAGCCATGGGAAGACCAAGGTTTAAAGTGCAAATAAGAAGAAATGAAGATAAAATTTTTCGGGTTGCATGAATTGGACTATAAACTTTATAACTACCACACATTGCACAATAAATTTTTAATATTGCAACTAAGACCATTTAAATTTTATTATTCTAATTAAACTTCCTCTTTTTCCAGAAGTCTATTAAAAGACGGTTTTTTCCCAAGACTTTACCCAAAGATGAGTCCGTCTCTTGAAATACGGTATTTCCATAAGTCATGAGAAGACCAAGATTTAAATTTCAAATAACAAGAGGGTTCACCAATTTTTTGGCATCCCATGAGGAGGAGAAATGGGATCCCTCAACTCCAATCAATATGTGAATATGCTGGCATAAGATTTTTGATTTTTTTTTATCCTTGCTCCATTAAGAGCACAGGGAAGGATTTTACATAACATATGGATGCATGTTGGTTGTTGCAACTTCATTAATTTATGCACAAATTCAAATGTGGAGTCTGGTTCTTGCTCAGTCTGTGGGCCTTATGCATTTATAGCTTTAGAAAAAAAAGGAGCGAAGATAGGTGGAGCCCCCATTATTTCAGTATCTTTTGCCAGGTTGATTCCACTGAATACCACAGGAGAGACATCGGTGTGAGATAGGTGAGAGTGAGACAAGATGGAGACGAAGTCGCCGGCGTGGTTTCTTCGCTTTCATCTTTAATAGTACTCCGTCAGGATAGTTGATAAAACTTTATCCTTCTCCTCCCTCAACTCTTTTTTTAAAACAAATTAATCCTATTAACTGTTGACTGGATATTTGACCAAATTTAAACCTACTCTTGCAAGTTAAGGGATCATTTTAAAACATACTCCGTAAATGATAAATTGGGTATGTTTTTTATACATTTTTAAAATTTGGGTATCAAACTGTGAATTTCAGTTAAAAGAGGCTACCAATCTGAGCATTTGCTCTTACAAATAATGCTTTAGTTATGAGTCATGAAATTTTTCTTGAAAGTGAAAAGGAATAAAAAGTCAGTAACAAGGACGAACATGCCATTTTTGCACTGTAATTTAAATTAAATACTCCCCAGTTTCATTAATAGTGACACCATAGGTTTAGGTGCTTGGATATAGGTGAAGAAAATGAGTGGATGAAATTGAAGGAATCTTGTAAAAAATGGAAAGTGTGTCAATATAAAAGAAACAACCAAAAAGGGAAATGGTGACACTAATAGAGAAACGGATGACTAAGCTTCTCTCATTTGTTGCACGTGAATCAATTTCTTTATTTAGAATACAATCTGCAAATGGTGTGAAATTTGAAATGGACAAGGACTACCATGTTATTTTAACTATATAATTAATCTGCAAATATCAGTTGCAACGAGAGAAAACTTTGCAGATTTTTTTCTCTTGGGCCCACACTACTCTGCCCCCCCCCCTCACGTGCTACTGCCTAAACCAAAAAGTGGAGAAAAATCTAGAAACTTAGAAGGGTTAATGTTTCCCTCCTTTTTATTAATTGTGGCTTTCCCGCTTTTTTGGCAAGCTGTGATGGCACAAAAAAATGAGTCATAACTACTGTTCAACCACTATTACAGATCAAAAAAAATTTACAACCAAAATCTGAACCCCTACTCTATAAATACATACACATCCAAGACACCATAAAGGTTTCAAAATCTGGAAGTTCAAAAGGTGATAAAACAAAAAGTTTTCCTGGTCTAATTTCTGCTCCATTTACAGCATTTAACCTCAAACCCAAAAAAATTGTGTTTGTTGGTATGGTTTTACACTTCATCGAGCCGTTCCGAGTCACCCGGGGGTGTTGGTTGCTCTCAGTATTTTGCATCTTCCCATTCGTCATTGGTTTTTTTAGGGTCGATGCGGAAGAATCTTATAAACGAGGAGAGGCAACATTTGGGCAAGTTTCTGTTGGAGCATCACAAGGATGTGAAGCCTTTTCATTCGACACGGTTGAGGCAGCAGCAATGTTCGACTGTTCTATACAAACAGTGAGCACAGTCCGGGCTCTTACTCGAGCTTAAATGTCACAAGGAAGACCTCTTGACTTGCATCATCGAATGAAGATGAACTCTCCGAAGAACAAGAAAGATATCAACCTTGATGATTTGAAAGGATTGCTTGCATTAAAGAGGCACACAACTAGGGGAACAACAAAAGCACTAAGAATAGGGAAGAGTAGTGTTCAATGAGCAGTGGCATCCAAGGTGATATAAAGCCATACAAACAACATCAAACCAGCTCTCACAGAATACAACAAGGTTTCACGTATGTGGTTCATTTTAGAAAAGCTAGATCCCGAACTAAGATTCAGATCAATAGACCGTGTTATACACTTAGATGAGAAATGGTTTTATTTAAGTCAGGAAACAGTGAGGTACCTGTTAGCCCCGGATGAACCGGAGCTTTATTGCACAGCTACACACAAGTCACATATCCCAAAGTTAATGTTTATATGTGCGGTCAACAGACCTATATGAGGGGAAGATGGTCAACTATTATTTGATGGTAAACTAGGCATATTTCCATTTGTTCAAGATCATGTAGCAATCAATAATAGCAAGAACAGGCCAGCAGGGACAGTGGAAAAGGCTCCAGTGCTAAAGATCACAAGATATGTCACAAGAGAGAAGATAATCACAGAAGTCATCCCAGCATTCAAGGAAAGGTGACCATCACACATATTGGGAAAATTCATACAGATTCAACAAGACAATGCAAAGCCACACATATTCAACCATGATCCAGATTTCAGGGCAGTAGCTGAATCAGATGGTTTTACCATGCACTTAGTTAGCCAGCCAACAAACTCACCCGACTGTAACATCCTAGATGTAGGATTTTTCAACTCTATTCAAAGCTTACTACAAGAGCATACATCATCTAGTGTGGAGTTAATGGCAGCAGTGCAATCGGCATACGAAAGGGAAGATGCAGTTACTTTGAACAAGGTGTTTCTCACATATCAACTATCAATGATAGAAATACTGAAAGCATGCGGGTCAAACAACTACAAGATGCCTCACTTGAACAAGGAAAAACACATAAGGGAAGGAACTCTGCCAAGATCACTACAAGTGGTTGAGGAGGTTGTAAGGGGCAGCATTGAGTATCTAATCACTAAAAGGGCAGTAGATGAAACTGTGCTGCCACTTATGCATGCCTTAGGTTGTAGGCCTTAGATGCACAATTGTAAACATATTGGGGGTTGGTGTAATGGCATATTTTTCAAGCTAAGAACATCCCACTTTTGGTGTGAATGGGATGTTATGAGACCAACCCCGGTTAAATGGTTATTTAGTTAATGATATTTAACCTTTTTTTACACGCATTATCTTCTTTTCCATAATCAGTTATTACCATATAAGACAATATTACAGCCATGCAACAATCAAGGAAGATGCTCAATATTACTCAGGTTTCAAATTGAAGGCAACACTAGAAGGTTCCGCACTTTGTATCAAACTCAAGACTCAAAAGCATTACTGCACTTTTCATTCAAACAGAACACACACTGCCAACACTACGAAGGAGTGAATAAAACAAATTCAAATAGACAACAGTTACAGGGGCAACAGTCAGAGAACATGCTCAAAGTCACTCATGTTTCAATATAGAGGCAATAACAACATTACTGCACTTTCCATTGAAACAGAACACTCACTGCCGATATTACGAAGGAGTGAACAACACATATTCAAATAAAAAACAGAGGTACAAGATGCTCAACTACACTCAGGCTTTAACAAATCAACAACATTCAGAGAAGATGCACAACTTCACTCAGGTTTCAAACACAAATTCACATATATCTTTGAATCCCTGAAGAAATCAGTGGTTCTCACACATAAATATGCATGCTTGTTACACTAAAATTTGTTGAAAATGTAGGCAGTAATATCACAAATATATCATCGAGCCACTGCAACAAGCAGTGGCTCTCGTACATAACACATAAAAAGGCACTAACAAGGGAGGAATGATGTCACCTCATTCGAAGACTTATTTTTCTTCAGTACTTGTAATTAATTAAGGGAAGATGAGCCTAGTTTTTATCCCATTTCTTTGTATTTCTTTGTTTGTTTACTGTCACAAAATAGTCAACGAACATGGATTCATCAGTATTGGTCTGCAAATCAGGCTGAGAATACAAATGTTAACTTTATGGAAACAACCACACCATCAACACATATGTGGCAATAATCATATCGAGAATTAGGGGCTTATCTCCTTTTGTGGTTATTTCTTCCACCATGGACCAGAACCGTCAACGGACTTCGAAGCATATAAATTGGTCAGAATATGCAAGCAGAGAACACAAAAGTCAGAATCAGGGACAAAACTAATCCATCTACAACAACAAGGCTAAAATCAAACAAACCCTAATAATATGAACTTGAGGACATATTTTTTTGGGCCCTTATTTGAAGAAATGCCACCGGATCTAGGGTTTGCATCGCCTGGCGCTGCGCTCCTCCCTCAACCAAGGACATAACAGATAAAGCACCTGGTTTTTGCTGTACATAGTGTCCTCTAGGTCGTTTAGAACATCAGTGTCCCAGGGGAAGCGTGTCGCCTGGGCGACGGGCCCAGAACCTTTACCACCAGTGATTTTCCTGCTGGAAGGCACCGAACTGTGCTCCCCGTGGCGCATTTCAACAACTTTATCACCATGCAAGTTGCAGGTGTGAGATTTAACATTAACCTGAGGATTAACGACACCAGATTCCACCAGATATGGAGCAGAGAGGCTTTTTACAATGGTCATGGACCACCGTTTCCCTCAGGGTTGCGTCAGACCTCCAAGAGGAGGTGGCATCATTCTCCTCCGTCTCAGGGACAAACTCTGATTTACTATATGTATAAGAAACGTAGAACAACGAACAACTATGACATGATTGACCAGAGAAATTGGTCTAAAAAGACATTCCAAACCTATCAAATCTCAGCTACAATAGGGGAAGATGGATGTAACATAACAGTTCTAACAAGAACAGGTGAAAATTGCAACAAAAATAGGGGGAAGATGGTCAAAAGTATGAACTAGGGTTTCAGGAGTTAGAGGAAGAGAGAGATGAGCGTCTGAGAGGAAGTCAAAGGAATTGATTGAGGCATGGGAACGTTTTGGAAGAAATAAGTGGTCACATCATTTTACATTCACTAAGAAGCATTCATTGGTCATTACTGTTAGTGGGGGATCTGGAATGATCTTTAATTTAAATGGGAAAACGGTTTGGAAGAGGGACGAGTGAATTAAAAATCTAAATGGGGTTTTAAGTATTTAGGTGGATTGGTTAAGTTGTAAATGGGTTTAGTTGAATGGATTTGTGCCCAATTAGGATAAGTAATTTTGGGATATTTGTAAAACTAAAAATAGGTTGGAGGTAGTTTGGGAAATTCATGCCATTTTTTGCCAAATGGGGAAAGAAACAAAAAAAGTGAAGATTTGCTTGGGACACCCGTTTAAGGAAAGTGTGCAGATTCCCCTGGGACGGAGGGAGTATTTCAACTATGTTTTATGGGTCCAATTTTCTATTCCAAAGAAATTATATGACAATAACCCTGTTATTATGAGTCTGTCCCCTGAAAGACGTTATTTTCATAAGTCATGAAAAGATCAAGGTCTAAATTTCACATTAAGAAATAAAGATAAAATTTTTGGGTTGCTTGAACCGGGTTATAAACTTTATAACTACTATACGTTGCATAATAAATTTTTAATATTGCAATTAAGACCTTCTACATTTTATTATTCTAACTAAACTTCATCTTTCAATAAGGTTATGGGAAGACAATCTTTCCCAAGACTTTGCCCATTATTATATATGACAAAGTTTTGGAAATTATCATCTTTACATAAACTTATGGAAAGATGGAATGTAATTATAATAATAAAAAGATAAAATATTTTATTAAAAATTTATTGTGCAACATGTATTAGTTATAAATTTTATGACCCTATTAATGCAACTCAAAAAATTTATTTTCATTTCTTCAAATTTACATTTTAAACCTTGATATTTCCATGATTTATGGAAAAACTGTCTTTCAGGAGATTGATTCATTACATATTTTTTAATTATATTTCTTCTCAATTTGGGAGGACTAGTTTGGCTACACTGTGCATTGTGCGGTGAGCTTGATAACAAATTATAGGAATTTTATAGGAATGTTAAAAGAGCTGTAATTTAAGCTATAAATGTACCAATTATACATGTAATTGAAGCGTGGAGATGGCGAGGGGTGAAGGTTCAGGTGGAGAGGGTTTAAGTGAAGGGTTCGAGAGGTACGAATTCGAGATGTGAATGTTGCATTGGAAGTTCGAGAGGTAGTTGGTTGGAGCGGAAGGTTCGGGAGGTATAAATTCGAGTGGTGAAGGTTCCATAGTAGGTTCAAGAAGTGGAATTCTTGATTTTGGGTGTTGGAATGTTATTGTTGGATTGGGCTCATGCTTTGGGGCCAGTCTGGTTCAAGATGGATGTTAGGAGATGTTTTGCTATGTGTTGGTTAAATTGAGCCGTTCGGCGGCCGACCATAGTGGATTGTTTTTTTATCGGAATCATCAATGATGGTATACCCAACGTGTTGTCCTTGTTTTTCAATTTCATGAGAATGCCTAAATCAAGACGAATGGAGGAGAAGATTTTTTTCATAATTGGTGGATTCTTTGAATTTTGTCCAATTTCCGGCAACTCACCGGTGCCGAAAAAATGCGTTCTAGGTGAGGACTCAAATCTGGGCACTCGACCCAGTTTAGGGCGTCATCGGGCCATTCAACCTGAGAAAGAAGATACGAGGCAGAGGCTCCCTAGGGTTCCTACCCTGTTCAAGGCGGCCGGGTCAAATGACCCGTTAAAAGATAAGGCCAGGTCATGGGTCTTAAACCCTAGTAGCTTGAAGCCTCGAATGGTAGTTTGAGTGGTGGAATGATGCCTCGAATGGTGTGGACGCATGGTACCATTGCTCTCGAATGAATGTACTCACGAGGTGTGGATGCTCTCAAAGTGGAAATTGTACCCATGACAGGTGGATCGTGCATAATGGATTCTAGAGAGAACATGCACTCTCGAGTTATAAATGATTACTAATTCGAGACATGAATGTATCGAGAGGTACATGGCAATGATGGTGGGAATCTACACCCTCGAGGAGTGATTCGTGTGTTGATGTGCTCTCGAGTGCTCTTGAGTGCTGGATGTCTATTCTCTCAGTGCTGGATGTTTATCCCTTGGTTGTTTAACCCTTCGAGTGCTGGATGTTTAACCCTCGAGGGGTGGCTGTTTAACCCTTCGAGTGCTGGATGTCTAACCTCTCGAGGGGTATCCCTTTGAGTCCTCGAAGGGTGGTTGTCTAACCCATCGAGGGGTAGTTGACTAACCCATCGAGGGGTGGTTGACTAACCCCTCGAGGGGTGGTTGACTAACCCATCGACAGGTGGTTGACTAACCCCATCGACAGGTGGTATGAATAACATGGAATGCTCTCGAGGGGTGGATATTTAACTCCTCGAGTGGTGGTTCATGGACTGCTGGATGTCTAGCCCCTCGAAGATGACGTAACCCCTCGAAGATGACGTAATCTCGACTGCTGGATGTATAACCCCTCGAGGGGTGGTTCGTGGATTTCCCTTGAGGGTACTGCGGGTTTGAGTTGGTGGCAATGGTTTGAGAGGTAGAAGGCTCGAGGGGTACATGCGAGATCTTCGGGGGGGTGGTTCCCTCGAGGATCGATTCGTGTGCCCCACCGGGTGGGTACCTCTCGAGTGGGAACCTCGCAAATGGCCACCTCTCGAACCCATCCAATCGAACCCCTCCCCCTGGAAGTTGATGTCTCGAATGGGTACCTCTCAAACCCCTCCAACTGGAACTACACCTCTAGAATGGGTACATCTTGAATGGATCCAGCGAAACCCCTCCACCTGAAACTTCACATCTCGAATGGGTACCTCTCGAACGGATCCAATGGAACCTCTACATCTGAACCTTCACCTCTTGAATAGGTACCTCCTGAAAGGGTAACTCTCGGATGGTACCTCTCGAACCTATCCAATTGAATGGTACCTCTCGAATGGGTACCTCTTGAGTGGTTACCTCTAGAATGGTACCGCTGAACCCATCCAATGGAACCCCTCCACCTGAAATTTCACCTCTAGAGTGGGTACTTCTCAAATGGCCACTTCTCGAATGGCCACCTTTCGAACCCATCCAGTCAAACCCCTCCACCTAAAAGTTCACATCTCGAATGGGTACCACTCAAACCCATCCACCTGAAAGTTCACCTCTTGGAATGGTACCTCTCGAATTGGTAACTCTCGAACCCATCCAATTGAACCCCTCCACTTGAAACTTAACCTCTCGAACGGGGACCTCTCGAATGGGAACCACTCAAATAGATCCAATGGAATCTCTCAATCTGAACCTTCACCTCTCGAATGGGTACCTCTGGAGTGGGAACCTCTCGAATGGCCACCTCTCGAACCTATCCTATTGAACCCCTATATTAGAGTAAATCATGTTTCTAATTAGATTATAATTGATTCTAGATAAGTCATGTTGACTAAACTAGAGTTCTACTCATATTTTGTTACCTTATTGTACTCTATATATTCATGTCAGCATACAATATTATATATGCAAAATACATCTTATCATGGCATTAGAGCAGTGTTCTGATTTACCATCTAAAATTGAATTTTTTTTTCGGCCGCCGCTTCTCGTTTTTCTTCCTCTAGCGGCCAAACTTCTTCTTCCGTTCTCATCATGGCCAGTGAAAAATTATCGTTTAATACTCTTCTCCAGATGCTACAAATTAAACTCAATAAGACCAATTTTCTTCTCTGGAAATGCCAGATTGAATACGTTCTTCGCCCTCAGAGGCTTTTCAGATATCTCGATAGGTCGATTCCACGCCCTCCTCTTCCCACTCTTCCGACGGTTAGTTCAACGTCTTTCTCCTTTGCCACCACCCTCTGCGCTCCTCCCCCTGATCGTGCGGCTACTCAGGCGGCTTATAATATGGCCAAACATGCTTATGAACTCTGGATGGATGAAGACCAGAGGGTCTGTAGCCTATTGTTCTCCTCTTTTTCTCCTGAGGTCCTCTCCGAACTTCCAGCCTCGTGTGTGACTGCCAAGGATATTTGGGAAAGTTTTTGCGCCACTTTTCAGACCAGTAGCACTTCCACCATTCTTCATCTTCGAGTCGATGCCCATGGTATACGTAAGAGTGGTACTTTTCACAAACTTCACTTACAATTTAAAGACGTTTTGAGCAGTTATCCCTTATGGATTCTCCCATTTCTAATGATGATCAAATCATCTGGTTTTTAACTGCTCCCGGGTCTGAGTTCAAGGATTTTTCTGCCCTTCTGATTAATTCTTCCCCTACACTGCTTTATGCTGATGTTTTGTCTCATGCCAAGAATCATGAGGCATTTTTGAAAAACCTTTAAGGCAATTCGATACCTGCTTCTGGACCAGTGGCATTCTCTGTAGGTGAACAGCCCCCTGTCAGGCATTCTTGGGATCATGCACCGGCCAGGGGCGGCGACGCATGGGGTTCCCATGCCACTCAAGGTGGCTGTCTTGGTGGTCGCAGAGGCGGTCATTTTTGCTTTGGTCCTGGTTAGTTCATGGTTGGGGCCAGTTCCAGATGCGGTCGTCCCCATTGTACCTGGTGTGGTCGTTTGGGCCATTATGCGGCTACCTGTTACAAGATGTTAGCACAGACTCGTCGTTCTGATCCCATGCACCTAGCTAACAATTTTTAGGCTTCACTACAGATAGAGCCACACTCTCGCGCATTCGACTGGTACATTGATTCTGGTGCCACCATCCATATGGCGTCTTCAGCGTCTGGACTTGACAGTGTCACATTTTACTCTGGTAATTCCTATGTTTCTGTTGGTAATGATGCTTATGTTCTAATTTCTCACATTGGTGATTCTAGGATTTCTAATACTTTGACACTATCTGATGTTCTGGTTGTACCTGTCATCACTAAGAATTTACTGTTCATTAGTAAACTGACCAGGGATTTAAATGTCTTTGTTACTTTTGATGATCGAAACTTTGTGATTTAGAACAAAGTTTCCAAGGAAGTCGTGGGCAAGGGCCACAGTGAAGGAGGCCTATACGTATTGGACAAGGGTGGCGCAACACTCGTTTCCTTCTTGTAGTAGAATACTGGACAGGCATCTTTTGAGCTTTGGCATCCTCGGCTGGGGCATGTGCCAGCCTCTATCATCTCTGGTTTACAGAAGTCTGGTCTCCTGTCAGTTTTTCCTTTATTACCCAAACCGCATACTTGCGCTCCATGTGTGATGGAAAAAGGGCAGTTGTTAGCTTTTGTTGAGAATAATAAGCGTGTTGCGCGCATCCTAGATTTGATTCATTGTGATTTGTGGGAGCCTTCCCCAGTTTTGTCTTCAAATGGTTTTTCTTATTATGCCTTGTTTGTGGATGATTATTCTCGATTTACCTGGTTTTTTCCCTTGCGTCGAAAATTCGAGTTTGTCGACACTTACTTGCAGTTCGAGGCTTTAGTTGAGAATCAATTTATGTCCACAATTAAGGTTTTTCAAAGTGACGGTGGCACTGAGTTCTTAAATACGCGCCTACGCTCCCATTTTGCCTCCAAAGGCATTCATCATCAAGTTTCGTGCCCTTACACCCCGCAGCAAAATGGTTGGGCCGAGCGTGAGCACATACATGTTGCCGAAATGGGACTACTATGCTCTTTCATTCCCATCTGCCACTGTCGAGATGAGATGATGCCTTTGCTACTGCGGTTTACACCATTAATTAGTTTCCCACTCCGGTGTTATAAGGGACTTCTCCGTATAGACTTCTTTATCATCGTGATCCGACCTACTCGAACTTCCATCCCTTTGGTTGTCGAGTATTTCCTTATGTTTGTTCTATGACCCCTCACAAGTTATCTCCACGGAGCATTCCTTGTGTTTTCATCGGTTACCGCTGTCATTATAAGGGCTTTCGCTGCCTTGGTCCTGCCACTGGCAAGATTTTTATCACTCGTCATGCACGCTTCGATGAAGGCTGTTTTCCTTTTACCTCGTCTTCGACCTCGACCACTGGCTCTGTTCTCTCAATTTTTGACGTTTCTATTTTTCTGGAGGCTGATGGCAGCTCTGGTCTGCCTCTCTTGACTTCTGATCAGCCGTCTCCTATGCCCGACTCTATTTGCTCGTCAGAATCTGTTCCGCTGATTGTTGACCTGTCCACCCCATCCCACTCACTGGTGGCCAACTCTCTTCCCTCTGCGGCATCATCTTCGGCCACCTCTGATATTTAGTCCCTGGCGCCCTCTCCGGTTCCTTCTTCTCCGACTTCTTCTTCGTAGCATCGTACTCATCCCATGGCCACTCGATCTTCCACTGGGGTTGTTCTGCGTCGAGACTATTCTAGTCTTGTGGCTCATGGCCTACTTATTGCCCTTCTCGCTCAGTCAGAGCCCACAAATTATCGTTCGATGTAGAAAGATCCGTCTTGGGTTGCTGCAATAAATGAGGAGATTGCTGCCTTACGGGGACAACATACTTGGGATCTTGTTCCACGTACTTCTGGTGTCAACGTTGTTGGCTCCAAATGGGTTTACCAGCAGAAGTTTCGTCCTGATGGTATGGTTGATCGTTACAAAGCTTGCCTTGTTACGCAGGGGTTCTCTTAGATTCCGAGATTTGATTTTAATCATACTTTTAGTCCGGTTGTCAAGGCCTCCACTGTCTGGACCATTCTTTCCATTGCCACTATGCGGTCCTGGCCTCTTCATCAGTTGGATGTCAAGAATGCCTTCTTGAATGGTATTCTTGATACTCCAGTCTATATGGTGCAACCGGTTGGTTACAAGGACCCTCTTCATCCTGATTATGTCTGCCGCTTGCGAAAGGCCATTTATGGTCTTAAGCAAGCACCTCGAGCATGCGGTTCAGCACCTATTTATCTCAACTCGGGTTTCGGTGCAGTTCTACCGACACTTCCCTTTTTGTTCTCTCTCGAGGCTCGTCCTTGCTCTATCTCATGGTCTATGTTGATGATATTATTCTCATAGGCAATGACTCTGAGCTTCTTCGAAAGTTTATTGATCTGACACATTGGGAGCTTGCTATTAAGGATTTGGGTGCTCTCCATTACTTTCTTGGCTTAGAAGTATCACCCACTTCCTCGGGTCTGCTTCTCGGTCAAGCTAAGTATGCTCGGGATATTCTCACTCGTGCAGGTATGTCCGATGCGGTCCCAATCCCTACCCCTTTTGTTCCTGGTTCGCAACTACACAACTCCACATGTCCGCCATTTCAGAATCCGACGTTGTATCGATCCCTTGTTGGTGCCCTCCAGTATCCGACGATTACTCATCCTGATCTGGCATTTGCGGTCAACACCGTCAGTTAGTTTCTTCAGGATCCTTGTACCGACCATTATGCCACAGTCACTCAGATTCTTTGCTACGTCAGAGGCACTCTCCATTTTGGCCTCACTTTTTGTTCGGCCAGTACTCCTGAGGTCTTGAGGTATTCGGATGCTGATTGGGCTCGTTGTCTTGAGACTCGCCAATCTACATATGGATATGCAGTCTTTCTTGGAGGAAATCTTGTTTCTTGGAGTGCCAAGAAGCAACTTACCGTCTCTGGATCCAACACTGAGTCCTAGTATCGAGCTCTTGCCAACATTACCTCGGAGATAGTTTGGTTGACTCATTTGCTTCGCAACTTTCGTCTTCCGCTTTCGAGCTCCCCATTGCTGTTATGTGACAATAGTAGTGCCATTTTTTGGCTCAAAATCTGGTTGCTCATAAGCGGGCTAAGAATATTGATATCGACTATCATTTTGTTCGTGAGTTGGTGGCATTTGGCAAGCTGCGTGTTGCCCATGTCTCCACTGGTCTTCAAATTGCTGACATCTTCACCAAAGGACTTTCTAGTCTCCTCTTTGAGTTCTTCCGGTCCAAGCTTTGCATCGCTGAACATCCGACACTTGGCTTGAGGGGGGGGGGTGTTAGAGTAAATCATGTTTCTGATTAGATTATAATTGATTCTAGATAAGTCATGTTGACTAAGCTAGAGTTCTACTTATATTCTGTTACCTTATTGTACTCTATATATTCCTGTCAGCAATACAATATTACTTACGCAAAATAAATCTTATCACCCTCCACCTAGAAGTTCACATCTCGATTGGGTACCTCTCGAGTAGGTACCTCTCGAACCCATCCAGTGGAACCCCTCCACCTGAAACTACACCTCTCGAATGGACCTAGCGGAACCCATCCACCTGAAACTCCACCTCTCGAATGGGCACCTCTCGAAGGGATCTAATGGAATTTCTCCATCTGAACCTTCATCTCTCAAATGGTACCTTTCAAATGGGTACCTGTCGAGTGGGCACCTCTCGAATGGTACCTCTCGAACCCATCCAACGGAACCTCTCCACCTGAAACTTCACCTCTAGAGTGGGTACCTCTCGAATGGCCAGCTCTCGAACCCATCCAGTCGAACCCCTCCACCTGAAAGTTCACATCTCATATGGGTACATCTCGAATGAGTACCGCTCAAACCCATCCAATTGAACCCCTCCACCTGAAAGTTCACCTCTCGAAATGGTACCTCTCGAATCGGTACCTTTAAAATCCATCCAATGAAACCCTTCCACCTGAAAGTTCACCTCTCGAATGTTTACCTCTCGAATGTGTACCTCTCGAACCCATCCTATCGAACCTCTCCACCTGGAAGTTCACATCTTGAATGGGTACCTCTCGAGTAGGTACCTCTCGAACCCATCCAGGGGAACCCCTCCACCTGAAACTACACCTCTCGAATGGGTACATCTCGAATGGATCCAGCAGAACCCCTCCACCTGAAACTTTAGCTCTCGAATGGATCCAATGGAACCTCTCCATCTGAAACTTCACCTCTAGAGTGGGTACCTCTCGAACCCATCCAATCGAACCACCCCTTCACCTGAAAGTTCACATCTCAAATGGGTGCCGCTCGAACCCATCCAATCAAACCCTCCTGAAAGTTCATATCTCGAATGGGTACCTCTCTAATGCCTACCTATCGAACACATCCAATGGAACCCCTCCACCTGAAACTTCACCTCTTGAATGGGTACGTCTCGAAGCCATCCAATGGAACCCCTCCACCTGAAACTTCACCTCTCGAATGGGTACATCTCGAGTGGGCAGCTCTCGAATCGTACCTAGAGCTCATCCAATGGAACCCCTCCACCTGAAAGTTCACCTCTCGAAATGGTATCTCTCGAGCTCTAACCTCTCGAATCCCCCCTGGATCCTTCACATCTCGAACCCCTACACCTAAATCAAAACTTCAACCTTCATCTCTCAAATTGCTACCTCCCGAACCCCTCCACTTGACTCAACCCATCCAATCGAACCCCTCCACTTGAAAGTTCACCTTCTCGAAATGGTACCTCTCGAACCTATCTAATGGAACTCCTCCACCTGAAAGTTCACCTATCGAATGGGTACCTCTCGAAGCCATCCAATGGAACCCCTCCACCTGGAACTTCACCTCTCGAATGGTACCTCTCGAATGGATCCAATGGAACCTCTCCATCTGAACCTTCACCTCTCGAATGGGTACCTCTCGAGTGGGCACCTCTCGAATGGTACCTCTCGAACCCATCCAATGGAACCTCTCCACCTGAAACTTAACCTCTAGAGTGGGTACCTCTCGAATGGCCAGCTCTCGAACCCATCCAGTCGAACCCCTACACCTGAAAGTTCACATCTCGAATGAGTACCGCTCGAACCCATCCAATCAAACCCCTCCACCTGAAAGTTCACATCTCGAATGGGTACCTCTCGAATGCGTACCTGCCGAACACATCCAATGAAACTCCTCCACTTGAAAGTTCACCTCTCGAATGGGTACCTCTCAAAGCCATCCAATAGAACCCCTCCACCTGAAACTTCACCTCTCGAATGGGTACCTCTAGAAGTCATCCAATGGAACCCCTCTACCTGAAAGTTCACCTCTCGAATGGGTACCTCTCAAACTCTAACCTCTCGAATCCCCCTTGGATCCTTCACATCTCGAACCCCTACACCTGAACCCTCTAAACTTCAACCTTCACCTCTCGAATTGCTACCTCCCAAACGCCTCCACTTGAACCCTCTCCACCTGAACCTTCACCTCTCAAATGGGTACCTTTCGAGCCCCTCCAATAGAACCCCTCCACTTGAACCTCTTCAACTGAACCTCTTCAACTGAACCTTCACCTCTCGAACCTCTCCACATGAACCTTAAGCTCTTGAATCGGTAAATCTTGAACCCCCCACTCGAATTCTCACCTCTCGAATCTCCACTGGAACCTTCACCTCTCGAACCTCGAATGTGTACGTCTCGAATGGGTACCTCTCGAATGAGCACCTCTCGAATCCAAATCCCTCCAATGGGTACCCAAAACGACGTCGTTTTAGACAGCCACCTGGCAGTACATGTAGACGCACATGGTAGCGCCGCAATGTTTGACAAAGGGATGCACAAAATGACAAAAATGGCATCGTTTTAGGTGGCCACTTGAGAGCATATGCAGGGACACACGTTCGACTTGCCTGCAAAATGACCAATATGCCCTTGACGACTATTGACACAAACGTGCAATTTTGGAGTATTTCTTTTATATAGAAACCCGATTAAGATACAGTTGAAGCAGGTGGGTCCCATCCTTAATATTCATTTCAAACCCTGCTATTCTGTTCTGTACAGGGTATATCAGTCAAAGCTCTACATTTCTACCTTCCACCCCCAGATCTTGCATCGGAAATGCTCGCCGGCCAAACCTCCTAACACTAGGTCCGATCGCTCATAATTCTGAAACTTGAGGTGAAACTCACTCAAATACGACGCAATTACCGTTTCGATTTGTGCGATCCAGTTCCTGCAACAGTTGATTCCGTTATAATTGACTGAAAACACCGCATTTCCGGTTTCATATTCAGGAGTTCATTCCACCGGATATTGAAAATGCAGCGCCCGCCGGCGACAATTGAGGAGCAGTTAATTGCTAAAGCGATTAAAGAGGAATGTCCATGGGATAATCTCCCTAAGAGACTTCAGTCCACTCTGAATTCTAAAGACGAGTGGCACCGGAGGTAATTACTTTACTTTTTTAGGTGATTGTGTTGAAATCTGCTGAAATCGAAGTTTTTAGTTTTATGTTAACGAATTGATGTTATGCTTCGTGAAGGATAATTGATCACTGCATAAAGAAGAGACTACTGTGGAGTGCTTGCTTTGCTCGTAAAGTCTGTAAAGAGGGCGAATATTATGAAGCGATGATGAGCTACCTAAGGAGGAATCTTTCGGTACATACTCTTCTGATGAATTCTTCTTATTCAGTACCTTTTGAAATTGTGATACATTTGTGTGCATTATACCATTTGTTTTTGCAATCTTCTGTGTAATATGGGAGATGATAATTTACGGTATGGTTTTTAGTTAAAATGCTGAGTAAGAAGGTGTATTTTTATCCGAGAGGCTGCCTTGCAGGATGAACTGGTCTTCAGCTTATATTTTTAGCTGCTTTGTGCTTATTTTGAGTTCCCCACTGTCTTGCAGGAAGGAATGGTCTTCAGCTTATATTTTTAGCTGCTTTGTGCTTATTTTGAGTATTGAAATATGGCTTGCTCATGTTGCTTTTGCAGATGTTCCCCTATCATCTATCCGAGCATGTTTGTCGAGTGATGAGGCTCTCACCTTTCAGATACTACTGCGAGATGATATTTGAAGTCATGAAAAATGGTATTGCCTGTTGCTTTTCTGTTTTGATGTTGTCTTTTCGGTCTCTTCAGTTAAGGTAGTATTCCATCCATCTATTATCGTACTGGGGATAGTTGTTATCTTAGTCTGCAACTAAGCTGGTCATCATTATTCGGTTTCAAAGCCTTCAATTAATTAGTTTTCTCTCGAAGATCATGTACAATCTAATTCCACACTTTATAATTTCTGTAGTTCACTTGCATTTGTTATATATGTATTTGTTGTAACTGTTTTATTATTGTCTCTAATATTGCTCGTTTCATAATACCACTCGTTGTATATTCAGCCCTAGTTACATACTTCTTTTGGTGCTGTGAATCAGTTCTGATTTACTTGTTGAATGTCTAGTCATTGAACAAATTCTATGAAATCCATAAGGATGCTTAGCATATTGGACGAAGAGATTCTCACTCTTTGAATTTTCTTGGAGACTGCTCAATGGCTCCTTATTACTTCTGAAAATTTTCTCAATAAGCTACAAAACCTCTTTTTGAATTTTTATGTACATTCTGCCTATGGTATACTTTTCCTTCTTGACTCTCTCCAAAAAGTTCACCTCACCCGTTTCCCTCTGTTATTTTTGCACACTGCAGAACAACCATACGATAGCATCCCTAATTTTAGTGCTGCGGATGCCTTACGGCTCACTGGTATTGGGAGAAATGAATTCATTGACATAATGAACAAGTGCAGATCTAAGGTAATCTTTCAAGTTTCAAGATAGGTTGTCTTGATCTAATATAATTGTTTCAAGGAACTAGTGAGTGTGTTGGTTCATGACAAATTTAGGTAGGTTTTGGCCTCTAACTAATTTTGAAATTATTGGATGATTGCAGAAGATCATGTGGAAGATTAATAAGTCTATAGCCAAGGAACTATTGCCTAATCAGCCGGTGGACTTTTCCATTGAGCCATGGTGGGGAGTTTGTCTTGTCAACTTTACTTTGGAAGAGTTTAAGGTGCTTTTACATTCATTTTATTGTTTAGTGAAGCTGAATTAATTAAATTGTTGTGTATGTGACTATTTCTACTGAACACAATGGGGCATTTACATATATCTAATCCCACAGAGTGGGATGCCAGCTTTATTGTTGTTACTGTTTATGATTATTTCTTCATTGATATTGTACCAACTCTTCACATGTAATTTCACTCTTCTTTTGTAGAAACTTTCAGAAGAAGAAACAGCAACAATTGATAAAATCTGTAAGGAGGAAGCAAATGCATTTGTTCTTTTTGATCCTGAAATTGTGAAGGGGCTTTATCGTCGGGGACTTGTGTACTTTGATGTTCCTGTCTATCCGGATGACCGTTTTAAAGGTACTATTTAGCCTGTCAAGCATTATTTTCTTGAAGCTTCTAGTTATGGTATGTTTGCCTGTAGGATATTCCATTAGCTCTTGATTGTAGATTCTTAATATTTGTAAAATCTCATTGATAAAAAAGTTTTTGGTTCTTACCCTTTAAATTGTTTTTGATGCTGTCTTTGCTGTTGAATTGATTGTATTTTACAATTACCTGAATTTTGCTTACAACAATAATAAGAACTAAGGCTTGATCAAATAGTCCAACTATATGTGGTCAGTTATTTGGAAATATCTTTGCCACTGTGTTTGTTCGAGACATTTTGTTTAGATTAAAACATTGAGTGTCTTTATAGTATCTCATTCTCAGTATTTTTAGGTTTACCCTTTTCCAATTCATTTTTGTTAATGTTTCTTAATTTTCTATGTGTATCACTGTTACTAGGTCGTCTAGAGGTCTCCAACATACATGTCCTAACAATCTTAGGGTGCTCCTCTGGTTTTTTCATCGATTGTGGCTACTCATTTTTTTTTCTCTTTTTCTAATAGTTTCATTAGTTGTCTATTTAAAGTTATATGCTCACACATTCATCTCAACATTTTGATTTCCACTATTCTTGTTTATTGTTCATTATCATATTTAATCGTACAAACATTGCTGGCCTTACCTCTCTAAGCTTATCACAGATGGCACTATTACTTTTCGTCATTATGCTGTGCTGCTGATGAGTTAAATTATTCTATTTCACTATGAGATGATATGCACAATTACTTGCATATAGGATTAATTGAAAGAAGTCCTCAGTACTTATGTTGGATGCACAGTCTTTGTCCTTGGATGAAGATTTCATAATGTTTGAGTTTCATCCTTGAAACAGTTTAAAGCTTTCATTGGCGAGTGATTATAGTTTGCCCATGACTGATAGTGAAAGTTCAACGTGTCAGTTCTGTGACCAGTAATGAAAAATTTAACTATCTGAGTTTCTGATTGATGCAAATGGTATTCTTCACTACACATAGTGTTGGGCAGAATATTATGATGTACGATTCTTTCCGTATTGGTGCGTTTGATTAAGAAAAAGCTACCAAATCAATCATCTTACTTGTGCTCGTAACTTATTCTTGTCTTTTTTTAACATTGACAATTCTTTTAAGCTAGTAAACTCAATACAACTGGGTTTGATTTCCAATGAAATTGGCAAAAGTAATTATTCTTCTGTAGATATACTTTCGTACCTCATTGAAGGGTTGATTTAGACAGTCTTTCAGTTTCCAGGCTTGAAGGATTTGTTTCAAACAGGGAGCAATCATATGAAGATCCCATTGAAGAGTAAGGAAATTTTCTGATTAGAGATTTTGTTTCCCTTTCAGTTACTGTTGCGCCTTGATACTGATCCCAAAATCCTGATCTATGACCATCCTATTATCAGGCTCCTTTATGCTGTATTTGTGGTCTCAAATGAGAATTCAACAGTCTCTGAGTTGGCTACGACATTGCAGGCTGATCTTTCTCAGCTGCAGGCTGCTGCATCTTTTGTTTGTCGACTGGGATGGGCAGAAAAGGTAATAGATCCGGCATCCATTCTTCGGGATTCAAATATAACTGGGTCTCCAAGAAGTCTTCTTAATGATGAAGAAGATGGGTCTCAGGCTAGTTTGGAAGCAGATATGTCTAGTGATAGCAATGCTCTTTCACAAGGAGATGCTTTGTGGACAGAGAACTCCAGACCATCTTATGGTTATTCTCGTGTGGCATTTGTGGTTGATGCTAATATTACGTCTTATTTGATGATGGGATCTGTATCACCAGGTTTGTTGAATTTTTTCATCTCTTGTTTTCTCTTTTCCTCCCACTGTCAGAAGGCACTTCCTTGCTATTGATTTTCTCGTAATATATTTTGCAGGTCTAAAATCTCATGCTGTGACATTATATGAAGCCGGAAAACTTGGCCATGATAGCATTATGGATCTTTGCAAAGATTTGAGTACATTAGAGGGTACAAAGTTTGAAGGAGAACTTCAGGAATTTGCCAATCATGCATTCAGTCTACGGTGTGTCTTGGAGTGTCTAACTTCAGGTGGGGTCATCTCTGATGAAAAAGGCAAGATTGGGGGATCGCTTGTAAGTGAGGAGGAGGGTGCTTCTTCAGCTACTGAAACATCGTTTCTTGAGGAATCAGGAGATTCTGTTCCCAAAGAATATGAACCAAGTTCTGATGGTCAAGGTAGTTTAAATGTACAGATAGAGGAATCTGATTCTAGTGAGCATGTGACGGTTACTGATGTATCGTCTACTATTATATCAGATGGAAGTGGTTCTGTGTTGATAAACTCTGTTTCAAATGCTTGCTCCAAGGGTAATGAGAAACTAATAGCAACTGAAGGTTCTGATACAGGAAAAGAAATGTCAAAGAAACAGAGGAAATATCGAGTGGATATTCTCCGCTGTGAAAGTCTGGCTGCTCTTTCGCCAGCTACTTTAGATAGACTGTTTCTTCGTGATTATGATATTATTGTGTCTATGGTTCCACTTCCGCATTCTGCAATTTTGCCAGGACCAAAAGGGCCAGTTCATTTTGGCCCCCCGTGTCATACCTCAATGACTCCTTGGATGAAATTGTTGCTATACAATGCTGCTGGTAGTGGGCCTTTATCAGTTATTCTGATGAAAGGTCAATGTCTAAGATTGCTTCCAGCGCCGTTAGCTGGTTGTGAGAAGGCCCTTATATGGTCTTGGGATGGATCAAGTATAGGGGGCTTAGGAGGAAAATTTGAAGGGAATTTAATCAAAGGTAGTGTGCTTTTACACTGTGTAAACTCACTGCTCAAACATTCAGCTGTGCTGGTGCAGCCTCTTGGTAAGGATGATCTTGACAAGAATGGGAAAACCATTACTTTGGATATACCACTGCCCTTGAAGAATTCAGATGGTTCACCAGCTTGTATAGCTGAGGAACTGGGACTGTCTGCTGAAGAGGGTTCTGAACTGAATGAAATGTTGAACGACCTCGCGAAAAGGATTGATCTACTGACCATTGGCTATATTCGTGTACTAAAGCTTTTTAAAGAAAGGGAGGTAGAAAACGCTTTCCAGGATGATGAACATGAATGGGTTCCACTGAGTGTAGAATTTGGAGTTCCCCTTTTTAGTCCAAAATTGTGCAAGAACATAAGTAAAAGAATAGTTTCATCTCAGTTACTCCAAACAGAGTTTCTTGATGATCATCGTAATGCAATGCAGGACATGAGGAAGGGTTTGCGAACTCTATGTGCGGAGTATCAAGCAACAGGTGGTACTGCCAAGCTTTTGTATCAGAAAGAACTAGCTAAAAGTCCATCTCGACAACTTATGAACTATGCCAGTGGAAGGTGGAACCCACTCGTGGATCCCTCTTCTCCTATCTCTGGAGTATTAAGTGAGCGACAACGCATAAAACTTGCAAACCGACAGCGCTGTGGAACAGAGGTCTTGAGTTTTGATGGTAGCATTTTGAGGTTTGTCTCTATTCCTTCATTGTTTATTTTTGAATCATAAATTTAAGTAATTATTAAGAACTTATCATGATGGCCTGTAAATGTATAATATGTTTTTCTTCCGTGATTTTATTATACTTGTCCATTTTGCTTCTTTATTTCTGGCAGTGATATTTCATTGATGTATGGAATTATCCAAATGATATACTAGTGTTTTTGGTTTTAGAGACCTGGTAGATTTTGGTCTTTGGTTTTCGGAATTTGTTACAAGTGAAATCTTGCAATTTGAGCTTAAATTTGAAATTATGTGATATGTCATTCTTAATTATAATTGCTCCCTGCCATATGTATTGTAATATTCTGATTATAACGGGGAACTTAATTCCATGGTTACAAAGCCTGATGCTTTAGTGTACACGAATAAAAAGTGAGAGAAACTGTCTCAAGTACATGGCATGTAATAGTTATTAATGTAAAATTATGGATGTGTAGTGGTAGTTTGTTCTATGGTTGCCTTGTATTTCATGTATTCACCAGTAAGAGAATCATAACTGGAAGTGTAAAGGCAAAGGATACTAAATGTATCAGGAGAAGTATATAAAAAGGATTACCTTTGTTGGTTCTGCAGATCTTATGCTCTCAGCCCAGTATATGAGTCTGGAAACAGACTTGATGAGGAATCCTCGGCTTTGATGTCTTCGAAACCTGATTCAGATGATGCAGACAGTAAAGAAGTAGTTCTTCCTGCCGTAAATCTTCTATTTGATGGATCCGAGCTCCGCCCGTTCGATATAGGTGCTTGTCTCCAGGCTCGCCAACCTGTCTCCTTGATATCTGAGGCCTCAGCTGCATCAGCTGCGTCTGCAGTAAAATAAGCCCCTGAAATGGATTCTCTCACTGTATAACATGGTATTCCTCCTTTGAAGTTGCAAGGGGGTGTGAAGTGCTTCATGTGATTATCTCTGTTGTTTAAGTTCTGCTCAGAAGCATAATATTTTGGCTGATGGCAATACATAAGGTAGCAAAGGTGTAGTTTATTTACGTTTGCTTCTTCAATGTCTAACGGTGATAGCCTGATAGCATGGGAACATTTTTGGCTATCTTAGTCATTTTAATGCTTCCAGCCGCATTGAATGCTCAGTAAAATGATCTTCTTTCAAATGCAGGTCCTGCTGATTTTGGGGACATCCGGTAAAATAGGAACATATAGTACCAAGGATGGTTGCATTACACGAGAACAATATATTTCTGGCTAGGCGTTAGAGATCCTTACATATAAATACACACTGGTTTGGTTTCGAGTGCTGTTGTTTTCTCATTCTTTGCACATATGGCTGGATTCATTTGTAAACACTTATCTCTTATTTTGCGTAGATAAGTAGAGAGATTTAGAAAAGGAGAAATTGCTCCATTTTGCTGTATTCTGAATGTGTTGAAGCATGAAGCTGGGGATCATAGTGTAACAAAGTACACTAGATAGAACTTACGAACTCCTATGCTTTTGCCATCTAATGGACTGCTAACAATGGCATGTTCCGCTTAATCCTTCCAGACTCGAATGCATTACTTTTTTTAAAATTTTTTATTTAATGCATTACTTTAGTTATTCTTATAAAGAAGAAATTACGAATAATGTCTTGCTCATTTCAAGCTTAGCGGTAAATTCACAATTAACAGAATCACGAGTACAAAGATGGTATTTAGGGTCGAATATTGCTTGTATTTTCCCTGGTTTCACTCCTAAGGATTCCGGGAAGGGACAATTAAATCATGTAGGCTTCAACCGCCGGGAACCGGAAGTGTAGAGACAAAACAACCAAGTACTGGGGGGCCCCGGATTCAAGTCGGTATCGTGATATTTGTCAACAATCCCACTTGTCAAAGCGCCATAACTTTCTAGCTTATTCACATCTCCCCATTCACGTGGCAGACACAAAAAGGCTCTTCCCTTTCAAACCGCCTCGAAACTCACAAGAATACAACTCAGAAATTTCCAATCCCGTCGCTCAAAACACACACTCACACACCAGCATTTCACACTGTCACTGAAGACTGACGTTAAAACTCCTTCAACATAGCTTCCATTTCTTCCTACCTGCATATTCCTTAATTATTGATGCCGGGAAGCAGGAACTTGAAGTCATGGTAAAGAATATGACGATGCTTCCGCTCCCCTTAAGTTCCACCCGCCATTTTCTCCCACCTCTTCATGTTTCCTCCACCATGGGGTAACTAACCTTTTTTTAAAAAAATTCCCTATTTTATTGAGCAGCAATTTCAAATTATGTATTTTTTGCTCTCTCTCTTTTTGTGATTGACAGTTTGGCGTGTGTCAAAAGAGGATCAGGGGAGAAATGCAGCCACAGATTTTCCAGCAAGGTGATAAAAGAGCTTATTTTTTGGTTTTTTTTGTGTGAATAGAATGATAGAATTCAGATGTTTTATAAAGTCGAACTCTTCGCTTAGGTTAGATAAAGCAGTTTGGCAAGCTGAGGATTTCTACTGTATATGTGCGTAGAGGCCAGGAGCAGACTGTAATTGAGGTATGTGCAAGTAATTTCCCTTTTTATCATATTATTTTCTGCAAGTAGTATAACTTTCTATGTGCATATCTTTTGTTTTTGGAATTTGTTTGGTGTTGTAGGAAGAAGCTCCAATGGTAGAGGTCATACCTCCACAGAAAGTTTCTCCTGGTCAGGCACATCCACTGGGAGTTTCACTGCTGGAAAATGGGGTTAATTTTGCCATTTTCTCCCAGCATGCTACTGCAGTCACGCTTTGCTTACAATTACCGAAGAGGTTCAGCTGGATTTTCTTTCCTTATTGTTGCTTCAGTTCTTCTGTGCAATTGTACATCACATGCATAAGAATAGAAGAAGTTATTGTAGTAAAATACCTGCATTCTGTTCATTACCTTAAAATAGCTGCTTTCTGCAATTTTAAGGACAAATAAGCTTGATGACAAAAGTTGCTTTGTTCTTTCCATATCATCTAGAGTTTTTATATTGTTTTACTTTAGTTACTGACTGTTTAAGTTGCTTATTTATATCTATGATCAGCTCGGAGCAATCAGTTGAAGAGATGATTGAATTAGAACTGGATCCTCATGTAAATCGAACTGGAAACATATGGCACTTATGCATTGAGGTAGTTTCATGTATCTCTCGATAGTGCTTCAGTTTTTGATGGTTATAAGGAGACTGATTAGTGGTGTAAGAAACTGAAAAGATTAGACAACCCTATAGGATATTATTGAAAATGATACATGGATATATCCTCTGATGATTACTGATTAGCATGCTAAATTCTGGCCTTAGTCATGATCAGGGATGAAAATAATTTGACTGAGGTGTTCTTATTTTCCTTCTCAACAAATGGTCTCACCCGAATCTGTTTTATTTGTTTATTTCCCCCTTTCTAATATTATCTATCCCTTGCTCCTTTGCTTTCTTTTAGTTCAGTGCAACATCATATGTGTTTTGTACATGTAGGATCTACCTAGTACAGGCGTCCTTTATGCTTACCGTATTGATGGTCCTCAAGATTGGAATCAAGGGCATCGGTTTGACAGAAGCATTATGTTAATTGACCCATATGCCAAGTTAATTGAAGGTAGAAGAGTATTTGCAGATGTTAACAATAGAAGATCGAAACTCTTGGGAACATATGATTTTGATTCCCCGCCGTTTGACTGGGGTGATGATTACAAGCTTCCAAATATACCTGAGGTAACTTTCGGTTGCTTAAAGTCAACAAGCTACACAAGTGCCTAGTTCCATGCGAGTACATGATATCTATTTGCATTTTTATACATGTTTATGTTACTATTTTTTTCTTGACTTGAAGCAGAATGAGTTTAATTTATTCAGTGAAAGCAAGTCATATATTATTAAATATGCTGTTCTATCTTTATCTGCCTTGGTGTCACCCTTTTAAAAATGAAGCAGTTAAAACTCTATTTTAAATGGGAATGTTTATGTTTTGTTTGTTGATATTAAAGCTGGAACAGCTTTCAGTTTTTGGGTTTTAATATTGTATAATGTTTATCTAAGTTGATTAATGTTTATCAAAGTAGCTTATGCATGTGTCACTTGTTCTGCAGAAAGATCTTGTGATATACGAAATGAATGTCCGTGCTTTTACGGCCGATGAGTCTAGTGGGTTGGATCCAAGCATTCGCGGAAGCTACCTGGGAGTGGTTGATAAAGTTATACACCCTCCTTATGAGGAACAGACATCTGCTTGGATCATATCTCACTTCTTTCTTCTGTTTATGAAAATTTAATCAATGATATGCCTTGCAAAAACATAATGTTAATTTTTGGTCTGCGAATGGGTTCATTTCTTATGCTAGCCCCAAACTTTGTCCAAGTTTCCATCCCCAGCCTATAATTATTTATGTGCATTGATTATCTTTTTTTCACTTTGTAATTGTTCTGTATCAAAATCCTCGAAGTGTTCTTGATGTAGTCTCTCTTAGTAGTTGGTTATTTTGCCTATAAAAGCAATGTCTTTCACAGTGCCACTGGTTGTTTATACTGCCTGCTATGGTTTTGTCCAGTTATACTTCTGTTGTCATGGTTATGCTATCTTTCTTAACACGCATTTTGATGTGAAGGTGCCACATCTTCTAGAGCTTGGCATAAATGCTGTGGAGTTGTTGCCAGTCTTTGAGTATGATGAGTTCGAGTTCCAAAGGCACCCTAATCCTCGAGATCACATGGTACTACTCTGTACATATTTTCTTGAATTTGCTGGGGAAATTCACTTATTGTGCTTCATTTATCTTGCTTTAGTTTCATGCATGACATTGAATGAGATGACATTGTGTGCTTGATGAACTACTAACGTTGTGTTTGAAACTAGTTGGCCTCATGGTTTGTGCTTGTACTCTTTTCCAGATCAACACATGGGGTTATTCAACGATAAATTTTTTTGCTCCAATGACTCGCTATGCAAGTGCAGGCGGAGGACCTCTTAATGCTTCTCTGGAGCTGAAAAAAATGGTTAAGGCTTTACATGGTGCAGGAATAGAGGTGTTGTATATTTTGCTCGTCTTTTTGTTGCCTCCCTTCTTGAGGTTCCCGTTTTAATAATTTCACCAGTGATTTCTACAGGTAATTTTGGATGTTGTTTACAATCATACCAATGAAGGTGATGACTACAAACCATACACTACCTCATTTCGTGGCATAGATAACAAGGTGATCGCATGATTGTACTTACATATTTGCGGATGTTCATATCGGTGTTATCATTCAGTTGATTAAACTTCGTTGGGTTTTAAACTAATCAGCAGAAGCTGATGAAGGCCTTTAAGTTTGTGTTAAGAGATTTAACCCTGTCTTAATCTTGTTACCCCCCTCCTATGTCCATATTTCTCTAGCTTATAATCTTCTCAATGGGCAACATCAACTTATCTGTTTTTTCACTCATGTAATTTTGATTCATTTACATGAAATTTTCCACATCTTTAATGATGCTCTGATATTCACCCTCAGGGTAGGTATTTATCCTTGTACTTAATCTGTTAGACTTTTTCTGTGTAACTTTCACATTATATATCTCAAAATAGCATTGTATGCAGCATTATTTGATTTGCAAAATTGATCTAAAAGGTGTTATATGTCCTATCATGAGAAGACTATCACTGCCTCCCAAGAAACATAGCAGTTGTTATTGGATATTTCTTAATTTTCATCTCCTAGATTTCTGTTTCAAACTTGTTTCAGGTTTACTACATTATGGATTCAAATAATGGTGGTCAGCTATTGAATTTTTCAGGATGCGGTAAGCTCTTTTGTAATGATACGTGACATAAAAAAATAGTCGTGACATTTAAAGGAGTTAGCGAACATTATTTTTTTTGGAAGCATTGAATTCTGATTATGCTTTCACTGAACCCTAGTATTTGTAAAAGTACTTAACTAATAAGCTCTCTCTCTCTCTCTCTCTCTATATATATATATATGCATATATATATATATATATGTTATAAAGTAGTTGTATCAGCATGACATGATATATAAGTCATGTAAACATCAAACAGTGAGATGATGTTTTGTTTCGTGAATGATTTATGATATAAAACTTATTTTGGGGACATCCAGGGAACACATTCAACTGCAACCATCCTGTTGTCATGGAGCTTATACTGGACAGCTTAAGGCATTGGTACTTAAACTCTATTCCCCGCTCATGGACAATTTGTTTCCTGGTGTTGTTCAAACTTCTGTTAAATTCCTGCAATTACGTGTGTAATATTGGAGTTCTTATGTTTTGTTACCATACCTTCTTAAGGGTCACAGAATATCATGTCGATGGATTTCGTTTTGACCTGGCCAGCGTTCTATGTCGAGGAGTGGATGGTTCCCCACTGAGTGCTCCCCCACTAATTAGGGTAAATCATCTTATACTTTTGACATCATTCACAGACAATGCCACTCCAACTATTTCAAGTGTATAATTTCTCAAGAAAATAAATTTGCATAATCCTTTTCTGGTCAATGGTTGGTTACTTCCTATTTCAAGTGTATTTTTCTAGAATATTAGTTTCTACAATCTTTTGCTGGTCAGTGGTCAGTCACTTTCTTTTTGTCTTTTGTCTTAAAGGGGCTGATTTATTAAAATTTCAATTCCCAGTCGTATGAGCTTGAAATTTCAGGAACTGCTTGATAATGAACTAGTGAATGCTAGACCATGGATCGAGAAATAATGTTGTGCAGTTTTTTTTGGTTGTGTATGATATATCAAGGCACTCAGTTAATGAAACTGACTGGTGTGGAGCTCTATGATGATTTCTCTGAATTATGCTGGAAAGCCTTAATCCCAGTTGTTGTATGAATGCTGTTAAGCCTGTGCTCATTTCTGATCGAAGGGTCATTCATCTACTGTCGTGTATTGCGTTTCTTGCTCATGCCATATACCCTGTATAATCACTCTCCTAATTTGCTGGTTAAAAATCACAGATGTTGTGTGTACTTCCTTGCTTTACTGTGATTATTGGATGCAGGCAATCGCTAAAGATAGCATCCTATCAAGGTGTAAAATTATTGCAGAACCTTGGGATTGTGGAGGCCTTTATCTTGTAGGTAGCTTTCCAAATTGGGATAGGTATTTTTCCGACTCTCACCTGTGCAGTATTATGTATGCTTCAGCTGACTAAACCTGTTGGATTGTATAAACTGTTTTTAGTACCTGAATTACCAACGTAAGTATGTCTGCTTAGATCGGTTGTTGATATTCAAATCTTAACTAGACACACTATCCTATGAGATTGTCTTAAATAACAGTACTTTATATTAGGATTTCCAAAATAATCTATTGTCCAATCATGACTACTTAAAATTTCGGAAATTCTGTACTTGTTCTATCAATACCAATATAGAAAAAATTGACTAAGCATGAATGTTGTAGCACAGCAAATATTTTCTGTTTTTTTCCCATCTTGCAATTACTGATTCTCTGTGCTATTTTCTTCTCCATCCTTACTATGATAAACTTGCAACTAAAGTCGTAGTATTTTGTCTTCAGATGGGCTGAGTGGAATGGGAAGTATCGTGATGATATTAGGAGGTTTATAAAGGTGATTTAGTCAGTTACAATTTTGACATGTCCATTCAAATGCCCAAGTAAAGCAAATGACCTCTCGTCTGACCATCTATTTTATTTTATTTTATTTCTCATGTATGTTTAAACAATAAAATCCAGGGTGATGCTGGCATGAAAGGCAGTTTTGCAACCCGGGTGTCAGGTTCTGCAGATCTTTACAAGGTACTGCAAATCTATTAGAATGTGCCAATATAGTGTGTACGTTTCCGAGATATCTGAGCTTTCTCAAGTGTGAGAGTTCCAACTTTTAATTATGATGGGAGGCTCGTATGCCACTGACACCCGAAAGAAACTCTGTAGATCTGTTATATGATACGAAAATTGGTCTCTCTATTTGTAGTATATGTATCCTTAATTAACAAACTTAGTTATTTAATTTCTGCTTTTTTGTAGCTCACAGTCACACTTCATAACTATTACCTTTAAATCCATTGCTGTACTTAATTTTCAAAAATAATTTTGCAAGTTCAGCTAGAGTCTTGCATGTTATAAGTGCTTTGGATAACATTTATTTGCCGGATACACCATTTTTAGTTACTACTTATCAATCTACTTCTGAATCCTACTTATGTCACACTTTCTGTTGAGTGTTGACTTGATCGACATGTAGTGTGTGGACTTCTTATTATAATTTGTTATACCTGTTGGTGTTTTCTGTTATGCAGCTTGTGGTTACTGCCAAACTTATTTTAGTGCATTATATCTCACGGAAAAGTTCCATATTTTCCACAGCAGTGTATCACTTCTTGGGGGACATATTAAAAAGTCACCTCGTATCAATCTTAATAGGATGTTGCTGCTGGACTTTATGTCCTGTCATAAGCTAAAGAAAGTTGGCCTGTGACATTACTCAACAAACTTGTGAATTTTGTACATCTTGAAGTTTTGCTGTTTCTTTATCCCATTGAATTTGTGTACATATATTTGATAGGTCAATAATCGGAGACCTTATCACCAATTGAATTTGTGTACATATATTTCTGCAGGTGAATAAGCGGAGACCTTATCACAGTATCAATTTTATAATTGCTCACGACGGGTTCACGCTATATGATCTTGTTTCATATAATACTAAGGTATTGATGTAGTTAAGGACAGCAGTCTTGTTATTTTCATTTTGCTCGCAGATTATAAAACCATTGCATTGCTTCTGCTTTGGCAGCACAATGATGCTAATGGGGAAGGTGGCAATGATGGATGTAATGACAATTTCAGCTGGAATTGTGGAGCTGAAGGTAACACTCTCTTCTGATCTACTGGGGATTGTCTGTTGGACTTGTGATTATGGAAGTGAAATATCAATTGAATATTCGTGCAGGAGAAACTGGAGACCCAAGTATTCAAGCACTTCGTTCTCGTCAAATGAAAAATTTCCATATTGTGCTGATGACGTCACAGGTAATCACAAGCTGATATGAAATGTTGTCTCCTACTTAATAAACTGGCATATATTTATACTAATCATAGAGTAACCCAAGCTGATAAGAAATGTTTCTTTTTCAGTAAAATCAATGGACTGGCATACATTTACACTTAAGAGTAAACATGCCTCACAAGTCTTAGGAATGAAATGAAGTTCCCAAAAGTCAAAAGTGCATCTGTTGAGAATTTTCCTTATTCCATCAGTTCAATTGTCATCTTACAGTAATGAACGTAAGGAATTGAGTTTCGAATTACCAGTAAAATCTACTTCCTAAAAGATGATTTCACTTAGTTGAACTAATTAATTCTAGTTTTTGGCCATTTGGCTGCTGCCAGTAGTTATGACTATGCTATTGGCTTTTATCTACACCGGTGATTGTTTTAAGTACCCTTGTATCTCGATTTCTACTAGTTTGCTTGTACTTTTATAGCAGAGCTGCACATGTATGTTCTCTCTCTATAAGCTTCATGTTAAATAGAGATGAGTTTGAAAACTTTGCTTGATGAGCAAAAAATTCATATGTTTTAGAGTTCATATCAAATGCTTGTTCTTCTGTAAAATTATGACTGCATGGGAGTTTTGTGACTGTGCTTCCATACCTTCTCAAAGTTTCCATTTTGATGCGAGTGGCAGTGATGTACTCTTTTGATATGTATAACAGGGGGTGCCGATGATGCTTATGGGTGATGAATATGCACATACTCGTTATGGGAACAACAACAGCTATGGACATGATACTGCTCTTAATAATTTCCAGTGGTCACAAGTATGGTCTAGACTTTCTTTTTCTTAAATTTCATTACATACAAAAATTTTCAATCTAAGCATGAACTGTTGATGAAACAGTTGGAGGCAAAGAACGACCATTTCAGGTTTTTCTCGGAGTTGATCAAATTCCGAAATGAGCATCATGTTTTCAAAAGAGAAGACTTCATTGGGCAGGTAAATATTCTAATTTGTTTAGTGCAACACTGAAATTCACACGGCTTTCATGTGGAAGTCGTGTTTTGGAAAATTTCACCAATCCGATGGTTATTTCAAGATTCATGTCCTTTGCAGAATGATGTGACTTGGCATGAAGACAACTGGGACAATCCAGAGAGTAAATTCTTGGCATTTACGTAAGATCAAATGGCTATATTTACTGTTATAATTGTTTAAGCTCTTAGTAGCTGTTATTCATATTCCCCCAACCTTCGAAAGATCGAAGTGGGTGCTTTTACTGGAGTTGGAATCTTTCACTGGTTCAAGAGTCTTAAATTTTATTTTCCTGGAAAAAACTCGATATGCTGTTGGTCCTCTGCTTTCTAGTTATCGTGTCCTCTGCAAGTATCCCATGGGTTGTTTCTGTGAAGCATAAACTTACTTTTTTGTTTATTCTTTTGTTTCTGTCCCTAAACCCTTTTCCGGTCACTCTGAGTTGCCATTTTAAACTCCTACCTTTATGCTTTATCTAGTGGTTATGTCTGGGACCTGGCATAGCTTTGCTCCTTTATCCTAAACAGAAATATATTCTATTCAGGACTATTATAGTTATTATTGGAAAATCTAATTTAAATTAATGCCTTAATGTAGGCTGCATGAGGAGAATGGAGAAGATGTTTTCCTTGCATTCAATGCACATGATTATTCTGTCAAAGTTGGGATACCATCTCCACCTGAGGGAAGGAAATGGCTCCGAGTGGTTAGTTTGCTTTCTTCTTATTCAACTAAATTTCAGCCTGTTTTATTGAGATTGCATGTTACTTCATCGTGCTCGGATGAGCGTGTTTGGTCTGAAGTTGACAACTAACAACTTGTTTTCATTTTTTTTGACTGTTAATGATGCTGAAATGCAGGTGGACACAAATTTGGTTTCACCAGATGACATAGTCATTGAAGGAGTCCCGGGCCTGGAGGAGACATACAATGTGGCACCTTATTCTTCAATTCTTCTCCAAGCGAAACGCTGAGAACCCTGGCTTTCAAGATCATGGTTGCTGCAAAAGTGAAGTATGTTTGGGGGGACATTAGCTACCTGTCCCATAGGAATTCCCAGATTAGGTAATGATGGAAGTGTACTACTAGGCATAGATGGATCCATCATCAGCTGAAGTGTGTTACCTCTCATACCAGAGAGAAGGAGATACATACTAAAGTACGTCTTAATAAACTTCATAAATAACACAGATGTTAATATGAACTGCTAGAAAAATAAGGCTGCGAACTTTATCTTGTATAATTTACAGTTGTATTGTATCGATCGTTATGGGCTTGGGAACTAGTTTTCGGCGACCGATTTCTTCCGAGTTGTCTTGTAATGACTTTGGTTTGTAAATTGGAGTTGGAGGTCAGAGCATTAGCTTGTGTTTTTTGCAACTTAACTATGTTTCAATTAATTTTAGTTCATCTCAAATTAATGTAATCTAGCTTACTTATGCTACTACAACTGAGTAAAGTGTTCAAATGATCCCTACTTTAGGTTGAAAGTGCCAATATAACTCTACAATCTAAAAAAGTGCTAATATAACCTTTGACCTGTTTGACTTTTTAGTCAATTGATTCTTCACTGTTATCCAACGTCGGTGCGGCATTGGGATTCTTCGCATCGGACGTCCCTTCTCCGCCACTTCTGCTTGCTCAATCGGCGGCAGGTTTAACATCACAGCTGAATAATTTCAAACTCCAAAAAATTAATAGAATTTCATGTGCGCTGATAGGATAAGAATGATCAATCCACCATTTTGTGTAGAATTATGGTTGTATATAGTTTTTGTTTTTTTGGGTTTGGAATGGAATGACTGGCGGAGGTGGTGGTAGTTGGCGGAGATGGTGGAGGAGGTGGTGGGTAGGGTGGCAGAGGTGGTGGTGGAGGTGGTGGCGGCTAGTGGTGGAGGTGGCAGAGGTATTATGGGAATAAACTTTATAGCTTCTAAGTCAAGGGTATTTTAGTCATTTCAGTTTCATTACCGGAATTGAGATGGTCAATGCCGAAATAGGGATTTTGGGTATATCGGCACAAATTATTAAAAAGTTACGGTTAGATTGACACATACAATAGTTAATTAAGGTCAAAGTGACATTTTTCGAGATTGCAGAGTTATATTGGCACTTTCAGCCTAAACTCAGGGTTATAAATGTAAATAACCATTTTAGTTCAGCTCACTAACTTTTGTTCAAGTCACATTAGACAAAAAATAATCTTATTTTATAATTTTTTTCATCACAAAGTCTTATTTTAGGCTGTCTAAACTTTAGGCTAGTGTTTATTGTGCAATTATTGTAAATTCCACTTGGGATGGTTTTTTAAAATTTTCTAATAAATTTAGGGCCCTACTATGCAATTATCAATTTTGAATTTTATTTTTCTTTTTTTATTAGAATTCTTCTCCTCCAAACAGAAATCTATAACCGCAGCCAATCGCCACTGTTACGCCACCTAACGCCACCGCTCTTCCGCTGTGATTCTTCTTCTCCAGCCTTTATCGAGATTGAAGCTTCGCTAGAGCTGAGCTCCTACGATCTCGATCGATCGACGTGTCTGGCGGCAGAGGGCATTCTGATCGACGGTGCTGCGGTGAGGTGAACGACGACGAGTCAACAAGGATGATTCGAATGACAACGAGGCAAAGAGACGACGAGGCTAGGGTTTTTAGAATCGAATGACAACGAGGCGAAGAGACGACGAGGCAACGAGGCTAGGGTTTTTAGAATCGAACGACGACGACAAACGACTGCAGGCGAAGGCAAGGCAACTGCGAGTTTCAATTCTCATTTGAAGTTGGAGACGACTGAAGAAGAAGAAGTTACAGTAATCTCCATTGTCGGCGTTGCAATGAAGGCGTGAGATGCACGTGTCTGGTGAGGGCGGAGGTTCACGGCGACGAGTGAAGGCGGACGACGAGCGGCTAAGCTTATCCTTATGAGAGCTGAGGTTTAATAGTGTTTTACTTTTTTTCAAAGACTTGCTGAGATTTGATATTTACTTGACTGAGCTTATCATTAGCAAATGTTGTTTGGTCTAATGGTTAGAACTCTTATTGATAAGGTTAGAGGTCTGGGGTTCGAATCTCACTGTGGCCTTTATTTTGAAGAATTTATGTTTTTGATGTACATGTTGAAGTTTAAAATTATTTACCTGAGTGTATGTTGAATAAGAGTCTTTAGTGTAGTGGTTATTGCTCTATGCTCTAAGCTCTAAGGTTAGAGACATGGGTTCAAATCCCAACAGGTCCTTTTTTTGAAGATTTTTTATTCTTGAGGTACTGTAGTTTTTTGTTGATGTTTGTAGCTTTTTTTCTCTTATGTTGATGTTTTTAATTATTCAGGTGAGGTTTAATTGATATGAGTTGATATTTTGTAGTTTTTTTTGGGAAATATAGATTGATATTTGTAGTTTTTTTTATTTTTATTTTCTCACGTAGATATTTTTCATTTTCCGAGGTTTTGGTAACAGGAGTTGATCTTTGTAGTGTCTTTTTTTTTATGTTGATATTTTTTATTTTTCGGATGAGGTTTAGGTTTTATGAGTTGATGTTTGTAGCTTTTGGGTGATATATGTTGATATTTGTAGTTTTTTTTAGATGTTAATTTTTATGATTTTCAGAATGAATAATTTATACACTTGAGGTACCGTAGTTTTTTTTGTTGATGTTCTTAGTTTTTTTTCTTCTCATGTTGATGTTTTCCATTTTTGGGTGAGTTTTAGTTGATATGAGTCGATGTTTTGTAATTTTTTGGGGTTATACAGGTTGATATTTTTAGTTTTTTTCCTCTTATGTTGATGTATTTCATTTTCTAGGTGAGTTTTAGGTGACAGAGATTGATGTTCGTAGTTTTTTTTGGTGATATGGTTATTGTTTTGTTGTGTTTTTTTCCCTTATGTTGACGTTTTTCATTTTTCTTGTGAAGTTTAGATGATATGAATTGATGTTTGTAACTTTTGGGTGATATAGGTTGACGTTTATAGTTTTTAAAGTTTTTTTTAATAATTTAAGTTTTGTTGATTTTTTATGATTTATAGTTGATTTTTTTAGTTGAAGTCGATGATTTTTTAATATTTTGTTGACTTTTATTTGATTTTTTATATTTTTTCCTGTAATTTTTTAGTTGGTGTTTTATGATTTACGGTTGATATTTTGCTAGTTGTTGCTGATGTTTATATTTTTTAGTTCGATGATCATATTGATTTTTTTTACATTTAAATTTTTTTTAAATATATATTTTTTGATTTTTTTTTGCAGATTGCAACTGGATGGAAAATGATGAGAAATAATTGGATGAAAAAGTCTCTGGAAAAATATTAGAGATAGGTCCCTGTAAAATTATTAGAGATAGGTCCCTTGAGCTAGAATATAGTTAGAATTGCATAAAGGCCCCTGGATAAAGTTTAGTCTGCCTCACAGGAGACCATTTTTTTTCCATTTGAATTGAACTAATTAAAAGTAAATAAAGTAATTAAATAACATAAATATATTTAAATTAAGTTAAAATAAAATTGACTAAATAAAATTGAAATGTAGTTAGATTGTAGATATCCTCCCTTGGGCCAGTATGTGACACTTGCAGTTTCCAGGAAATCAACAAAGTAGAAACAACTTAAAACCAAGCACCATAAGGTAAATTTACAGGAATGGATAGTAATGCATTCAGTAGCCACCATAGGGTATATTTACTGCTTCTCTTTCTTATACCAAGTTCTAAGTAGCAAGGATAATAACATCTGAAGACCCACCTAAAGGTAGGTTTTGGGGGCTTAACTCAGTAGAGGGTTATTTTAATGCTTGTTTCATGAGTGGTGTTATACCACCATTTAGCTGCTCCAATCTAGTCGTTCCATGTATTAAACTTATCACCACAATAACACCTGAAATAGGTTTCAAGAATCTGGTTAGTTCTCTTAGGCCAACATTTAGTTTCAGGTCGGTAAGCACTTCTCACTCAAATAGGGTAGTGTCCTTGTATTAGGACAACACCTATTCCAGAGTCACAAACATTTGTCTCAATAATGCTATATCAAAATCAGGTAGCTTAAGGACACGTGAAGTGGTAATGATCTCTTTTAACTGATTGAATGCCCTGGTTGAATCTTCTAGCCACTTAGAAGTTTTTTTTTCTCTCAGTAGATCATGTAATGGTTTGCAAATTGAACCATATGATTAGATAAACCTCATATAATAGCCTATTAGACCTAGGAAGCATATCACTTCCTTGATGGTTCTAGGTATATGTCATTCCAAAATGTTGTTTATTTTCTTTGGATCCATTTCAACTCGTGTCTTTGTGATGGTGTGCTCTGGATACTCCACATTGTTTTTGGAAAACAAAGATTTGTATGCCTTAGCAAATAGCTGATGTTGTCTCATAAATATAAGGACTTGTACTAATAATCTTGCTATAGATTAGTATGTCATAAAATACTGGAACAAATATCCTCATATGTTCCTTCAAAACCCGATGCATTAGAGATTAAAAAGTTGGTGGTGCATTGGATTATTAAAAGGGTATTGCCACAAATTCAAAGTGTCCACCGTGGATTTAAAAAGTTGTTTTAGCAATGTCTTCCTCCCCTACCCTAATCTGATAACAACCCTTATGTCTAATTTAAAGAAAAACATAGATACATCCTTTTCATCCAAAAGCTCATCAATTACTGGTATGTGTAATTTGTCTTTAACTGTGTGATAATTCTATATCCCATAGACTTTACACAACCTCGAAAAGTTGTCTTTCTTATTCACTAGTAAAACAAGATACGAACGAGGGTTGTTGCTCAGCTGAATGATTTAGTCTTTAAGCATATTATCGACCGATTTTTCCATCTAAGCCTTGTGTGTATAAGGTTGTTTGTATATATAGCCCAATATGAAATGGCTAAGAATCTGGGTTACGATTGATTTAATGGTTAATGTCTCTATCTGTGCATACATGTTTAGTAGGTCATGGATTCCATGTTGCGGGTCCATATTTCCCCCATTGCCTCCTCTCTGGAACTCATTCCCATGAACACTAGTTCCTGCTTCGTCATTAATATCTCACATTCTATGACAAAAAATACATGTCCTCTTTAGTACCCTCTTTAGTAGTAGCATGAAACAATTTCCTTCACTTGTAATGAGACAAATTTCTAGCCTCATAGCCCTTGATGAGTTTCAATTCCACCTCATGATCTTTTCCATAGATAGCCAATACAATTATTTACTGCATAAAGTAATACTTTTGGCAAAGAAATCGAAAGTAATTGGATTGAATAATCTAATCCACTTAACACCAAGTATAATAACTAGTTCTCTCAAGTTCATTTTGCACAAGTACCAAATTCTTATTAAAACCATTATGGACTCTATAAATTCATATCCCAACGTGTCTTTCAGATCAGCTCAATAGTGTCTGTGTTGTGTCAAGACCTGAGTTTTTTGGGCTCAGACCGTGCTCAAGCCTCAAGCGTGCATGTGCCCATGCATGCCTAATATTGGGGCGGGTTAGGCCATTTGTGGCCCGCCCAACCCAATTGACCAACTCTATCTAAGGCTTTTGTTATGATTGTTTGAAGACATGCACCACTCTATTAGAGATTGGAAGACTATTTGCTTAGAAAAGTGATCTAGTCAAGGTCTCACATCTTCTATTATCTCTGCCCATTCCTTTGATTAAAGAGAATACTATAATCCAAGGCTATGACGAAATATGACTGTTGTCTCCATATGATCCTCAATGGTTTGCTCCACCCTCTCCAATTTCCTCTTCAACTCTTCAGAGTATAAATTAAAAATCTCGAAGGGAAGTTTCAAGATCTCCCGGTTGAGCCCTTCGATATCTTCACTATACTTTTGAATGGTTTGCTCCTGAGAAACAATGATCAACTACAACAATTCGTAATGATGGTCAGTTGATGAAGTGGGAAGATATAACTTGGCACTCATTATACCATACTTCTCAGCCATTTCAACAAGAACCAATTAGAGGAAAGGTGGAGAATTTTCTCCTCAAACTTTTGACAATCATGACTATGATCATTTTACTTTTCAAGTTTTTCACGAGCTCTTAAAGAGATTAGACGACTGCTTGGTGGCCCCCAGTAAAATTACCAAGTTGCTCCTCAACGAATCCAAACTTAGAACCATTCACCGAACCACCTAAATTATGGCTGAAGCATGGGTTCTCTGAGGGGGGAAAGAGTATATGGAACATTGTTCTGTAAAAACAAAAGTAAGTTGGGCTTTCAATTGGGCACGCTCACTGGAAGGAAATTCACTATTGGTAACTTGGCAGGCTTCACACAAGAAACATACCTATTTGTTTCCCTTTTCACCAAAATCCAAGACCACCCCATGAATGATTACTTTCCCCAAACACGGTCCTCTGCTTAACCACCTCAACATTATTCGGAGTGGCATGAACAGGCAACTACCTGTCGGGATTCTAATCAAAGATTTCTTCCTTCACCTCTTCAACTGTAATAGAGTGGAGTGAATTCCCGAATTGATCAAGTAAGGGAAGATAAATCCCTCCATCTTGGATTTTGGATCACTACATATGCTTTAGAGCAGTTCCGACACCTTGAAACATACTAAGACCAAAGAGCCTCCTGTACTTTCTTGTAAGCATATGGGATAAGCTTCTCAGCCACCTGATTCTTACCACAATTCGTGGCATGCTAAATGACCTACAGAAAGAAACTCTGGAAGGCTGATGTCTTAACAACCTTATCAAAGAATGTTCGAGAAGCTTCGTCGGGTTCCTTACCTCAGCAAAAGGGCAAAGTCTTTTAATAGTACTCTTATGGGATGGAAGAGTTGAACATGCGGTCAACAAACTCATGTTCAACCTTTCTAGAGTATCCATTTCTGATTGAGCGATGACCCTGAGATCAGTAACATATGCCTTAGTAGCATAGACAATGTCAGAAAAAACTGTTGGAGCCAGTTGGGCAAGAGAAAGCTAGCCCGAGATCAATAAAGAGCAAAAAAGAAGAAGAAGTAGAAACTCACACATACCATAAGAAGACAATATATTTCATGAAAGAGGGAAACTACTCTTTCAAAAGCATCCACGGTTAGGGATGAGAATTCAATGGGCTCAAACCTTTATCGGCAGAGTCATCATGCTTGCGGGAAAATATGTTCATAATAGGGACAATTGGAAATTGAGGCATTGCACCTTTTGGAGTGGAGGAAAAGAACCCTTAGAGGGCGTGTGATCAGGAGTGAGAAAACCCACAATTGAAAAATTGAGAAACAAAAAAAGGCGTGGTCAAATTAGGGAGATTGAATCCAAATAATAGGGCCCGCCCTCATTTTCTCACATATAAAATAAAACTTTGCAGCTGGAAAACCACAACATTGTTGGGGAAGATACATGAAAAAGAAAAATGTGACTTACTGGAAAACCTCTCATAACTCACTGTAAGAAAACCTACGACAAAGGAAGAGGTAACGCAAAAAAATAAAGTTGAGGAAGTTGCCAATAAAGTGAAAACCAACTATTACAAGGAACATATTTATCTACCCAAGAGATTATTCTGTTTGTGGGTAATTATTTCCGCCTAAAAAATTGGCGAACGTGTGCACAATTTTTGGATAGCTGTTTCACCCAATTCTAGGTTGTGACACGTGGAGTCTCCACCAACACAGAATGTGCCAAAATTGTTCAAATGTTTGACAACTACTCTAAAAAAAGAAGGAAAACTTAAGGACATCCACAGTGTATTGCCTTTAGGTGCTTACACATGAGAGAACTGATGCTTCTCGCCGAAGCTCAAACCTTTAGCTCTCTCGGGTTGATAAAGGTTGGGGGAAAAACTAGTAAATCTAGTATATCTCTAGTAGATTGAATATATGGTAACTCTATTGTGGTAAGACAATTATTCCTACGAGTAAAGTGAATATTTAGCCTAACACAATTGAAGGACCTCTCAGAGATCCTCCTTCTATAATTACTGTGATACCCATGCATTTTATTCATTCAAATTCCAATACTCAGAATAAACACTTTTGATCCAATTTACCAACAAAGTTTCTTCCCTGGCACCCTCAGGGAATTTCTCTCTCTCTCCAGAATATGCGTATTGAAACAAGGCTCGACTATCAGGATCGTGGCTTGACTATTAGGATCGTGGTTCGACATGCATCAATTCGTTCACCTAATTATGTTTAAAACTTATACATATAGATATCTGAGGACCATATAAGATTCAAAGTGTTTTAGGTTCAAAGTATTTTCTCACCATAGTTGATGATTTTAGCAAAACAACTTGGACTTACTTGATGATTATAAAAGATCAGTCTGTCAAAATTCTCAAAACCTTTCCGATAATAGTGAGAAATATGTCTTCATCTAAAGTTAAAACCATCAGAACTGATAATAGTTCTAAGTTCCTAAGCCATGAGTGTCGATATGTGTTTGCAGAACTTGGAATCATCCATCTAAAAACCCGTGTCTTCACTCCACAACAAAATGAAGTTGTAGAAAGAAAACACAGGCAACTGTTTCAAGTTGGTAGATCACTAATGTTCCAGTCAAATCTTCCAAAGCATTTTTTGGGTGAAGCCATCTTGATTTCCACTCTTCTCATAAACAGATAGTCTTTTCCACGCTTGAAATGGTTGTCTTCTTACAAAATTTTCTATTACAAACTTTCTGATTTCAGCATCCTTAGAATGTTTGGTTCTTTGTACTATGCATCTCCTCACAGAGATAAATTAGATGCTAGACCTTTTCCATGTATTTTCCCAGGCTATGTCACATGCCAAAAGGAATTCAAATATTTTGATTTAGCTAAGAGAAATGTCTGTGTTTCTAGGGATGTAATTCCATGAAAATGTCTATAAGTACAAGAAATCTGATAATTTATTGTTACCATACCTGGACAAACCATCTCACCGAGTCGCTCTTCCAAACATTCAAGCTCTTTCAGAAAGTGAGTTGATTCCAAATCTTGCACATACACATCATATGCCTCGTTCACATTTCACAAATGCATCACCTCATAAACAATCCCTCATTTCCTCTACTTCTTAGAATCAGTCATCTAGTCTATCATCTTCCATTCAATCCAATACTCCCAAAATAGAATTCTCGTGCTTGAGATGAGAAGAAGTGATAAAATTAGTTTGAACTGAGAATTTCATCCACTTCTCACACTAGATCCACAACATTATAGCCAACACATTTTTTTTCATATAAGACTTTGTCACTAAATAATATTTATATTTTGGGAACTGAATGTTAGCCTAGTGCTATTACCATGATGTCATTGGTTCAATTCCCACCAAGGGCAAGGGAAGGGGATGATTTTATTGGGAAGTCATTTGAGTTATCACCCAATTTTGTTTCTTTTAAAAAAATAAGACTTTGTTACTAAAACAAACTTTATCAGTGCAATATCGATTGCCGCCTATTTGCCTCTCCTGATTGTAAGAGGGAGACCTATCATGTGAAATGCCTGATGCATGTTCGACCACCGACTGGTTCGTGGGCATGGGTTCTTCTCGAACTAACCTGCAATCAAACTATCCCTGGGGTTCCAGGGGTCAGCACTCCGATGCTTAAGTTAGTCCAAGCGTCCAATATAATTAAGACAAAATAAATCATAAGTAAATGTGTACCTTGTATTTATACTCCGTGTCCTAAATAATGTACTCCTTAATTATTTCCCTTAATTACCCACGAATGCGGTAATTAAATTAGAGTATTGAATATTCCCCTAACCGGGCTGTCATACCTACGGCCCAATGGCCTTCTTGGGCCTAACATCTATCAAGAGCCCACAGAAAAATAGGTTATTAACCTTAGAAAGCTGGAATGTCACGAAGGTTTTCGAGGTCTCAAATGCATGGGACAATTCGAGAACCTGGAAGAGTCAAAATGGACCTTACATGTTGCATTCCTGCCTTTGAGAATGAGAACCTAGTTTTCTAATCAATTTCATCGTTTAAGATTCTGAAAGGGCGCGCGCGTGTCACTGCCCCCCAAACACTGCACCGTCAGAAGAGGAAGAGGCGATCATGTCTTTCCATAACTTTTTATATTTCCAATGCCGAAATAATTACCCATCTTTTCAGCCCCCATATTTACCCCTCATCCGCGCTTCCTTATTTACTTTTTTCGTTTGCTAGCGTCTTCTTGCAAGATTTCTTTCTATATTTATCTCGCGAGCGATCCAAATTCTATCACTTTTTCCAGAAATCAGTAAGTTCTTTCATCCTTATTCTCTTTCTTATCTTCTCATTTTCCCCCTTTTCCATCATGGCCCGCTCTATGAGGGTTCTTCCTCCGAGAAACTTTTTGGTGAAATTAGGGTAGGTGATTCGGGGGTTAGTTCTACCGGAGAGAATCGTTAGCTACCCAGAATGTGCCACCTCCGAAGAACTCCAGTTCGACTTAGATGCTGGGGATGACATATCTTACAGTCCTGGGGAAGAGAGGATCTTTCCCAAAACTGATATGAATTCTCAAGAAGCTGTTGAAAATTGGCCTCTGGGCATGGGCAAACCCTACATAAGGAGGTCCCCTATGAGCGGAAAGATTGGTTTTTACCCTCCCCAAATCCAAAGCTCGAAGCCATAGGGGAGGAGGAAGAAGTGCTTCCTTTGAGGGAGAAGGCAATCCTCGAGGGGGGGGGGGGAAGCACCCTCGAGTGGAACTCGAGAATCTTCTCTGGCTGAGCCCTTTCAAGAGAGAAAAAGGGACTCATCAAAGATTAAGGCTAAAGGACTCAGGTTGCGAGCCCCCAGTTCCAGTAGCGGGAGCTGCTATTTCCAAAAATTTGAACTCGATCCCTCCTGGCCAACGAGTAGCTCCAAACACTGATTTTCGAGAAGGTGACTTCCCCATAACCTTCCCAAAGGAAGATCGTCCATCTCTCTCCGACATCTTCGTTGCTGGCTCACCTTTCCCCTTCCGCCTCCTTTTTTCCCAACTCCTTAGGCAATTTCAGGTGAGCCTTGCACAAGTCCACCCCAATGTTTTGGTGATCATGATGATGTTATTGGCCAGATGTGATGAATTTGGTATTAAACCTAGTTATAAGCTACTTCGCTCAATATACTTCTTGTCCTATAGTGAGCGGTCTACTGATATAATCGTCACGTTTGCCCATCGAGAAGTATATTATAAATATTTTGGTGTTCTTGGCAATTCGGGTGATTGGAAAAGATGGAAAAAAGGTATCTCATTTGATAGCAGGAGGTATCGAGTCCCTCCATGGAATTGGGCCGTGCAAGTTGAATCTCCCAAACCTGGGGAATACATCTGCCCAGATGCCCTCGAGAGGGACAAACAAAAACTATTGTCCAGTTCCCTCGATTACAGCCTCTTCAACAACCCCACCCCCGGATTGGCAGCTTTGCGTTCCCACCTAGAATCTATGAAGAATATGTGTATATCACACTCTGGAAAGATACAAGAGAATGTGAGGGCCCCGGAGATGGCCCTCCATTTGAGATCATTGTTAGTGACCCCAGGCATTCGGGACCTTCTGAAGGTGCCTTAATAGAAATCTACTTCTCTTATTTGTTGTGTTATTATGTTCATTGCTATTTACTGACTCTCTTTCTTTTTCCACTTTTAGTGGGTCTTGCTAAGGGCTTAAAAAAGCCAAAGTCCTCGAAGCAGGGCCAGGCTCCATCAGGGAGAATCATTGATCCCTCAAATCAGGTGTCCCTTCCTGCAGAAGGCCTCGAAAGGCATATCTCAACCACTGGTGCAGAGCAGCCTTCTCACACCCGGAACATTCGCCAGAAGACAAAGGTGAACAACAATACTATTGGCTCCTCCTCACCAAGACCGCTTATGGGGACACATGTCGGTAAGGATGTTCATAAACAATCTCTACCCCCTTCAACTGATGCAGCGTCTGTGTCCGGGATCGAGGACCGACTATCAAAGATAGCCCGAACCCCAAGGTTCTTATTTCTTCTCTTCTCTTTCATCTCCTTTTGTTTTGTAGCCTTGATTTGAGTTGTGTTGTTTTTTCAGGCCTCTAAACGTTTACGTAATGCCATCGAGAAGTGGTGACCTACCTTTCCTTTTGCTCCGCTGGCAAAGGTAACCTTCGTGAGGAGCTCAGCAAACGAGATGCTGAGATTTTGGAGCTAAGGAAGGTGCTCGAGGAAAAAGATAGGGCGCTCGAGGAAAAAGATAGGGCCCTCGAAGAAAAGAAATATATTTTGGAATGTGAGAGGCAAGGGGTTGATACTGAAAGGTGTCAATGGTCCCTAGAGAAAGATACCCTCGACAAGAGGGTACAAGCTGCAGAAGAAGGGGTTCAGGCTGCAGAGGAGGGGGCTCGAGTTGCAAAAGATCCAGCCACGCAGGTGCAACTACTCGAGGCATTCAAACAAAAGTTATTGAATAGCCCTGAGCTGCAGGAACTCTTTTTGGATCTTCTAAAGGTGGCCAAGGAAATCGGATGCAGTGAATTAACCGGGGAATTTTTAAAGCTACAAGTGTCCGCTTCTCTTTCTGAGGATTAGGCCAAGCAGGTGGACAAACTAGTTAATCCAGAGCTCGAGACCACCCTGGATGCAAAATGGGATGAGGCTATCAAACACTACAGACTTCACATTTCCCTATTGGATTTCATCAAGGTCAAATAACAGTTCTTTACTGCTGAGGAGATTCGAGCGGTCCCCCTTCCAGAGGAAACAGATGCCTGCCCTGAGAAGGATTCCCCCGCCAACCTCGTGGAAGGAATGATTTCTTCCACATCACAGGAGGATGATTCTATGGTTGGTCCCTAATTGTAAAATATTTTTTCTTCCCTATTTTTTAAAAACTTAGAGTCCCTCAATTGTAACCTTTTTTTCTTGAGTATCAATGAGAACACATTTCTTTTTCTTCATGCCGCGACTTATTGATTTTACCTCTATTTCCTCTTCGTAGTATAATTCATTGTAAATGGTGCTAGAGAGCGCTTGCGAGGAGCTTTGGAGTGCCCAAAAAGAGCTAAATGAGACAAACAAACAACTACTAATCGTTCTTTGATATCTTTCTAAGTGTAGCCAAGAGAAAAACTCCTTGAAAGACAAGCTCCACCACCTCGAAGCTGAGATGAAGCTGTGGCAATCTAAAGATCATCCTACTTTCAAAGGGTTTATCAAGGATTTCCTTAGCAAGGAATTTAATTGTACCTATCTTTAGAAATGGTCAAGGGCCGCAATCCAGCTGATGAAGAACTAGAAGAACTGATGCGTCAAATTTATTTGAAGTTCGGTTCTCTGAAGTCCTGTCTTCCCGCTGCAACTAGAATTTCAGTAGTGGAAGGACACCTAATCGGTTGCTTGGGAAAAAATCGTAGACTGATAGCCCAAAGGGAATTAATTTCCAAACAACACCTATTAGCTCAACGCAGAGTCGCTAGTCTTGAAGAGGACTTACTCGCTTGGAAGATAGCTTGCGATGATTCCCCTTCCCCAGGCGAACCCCCTTCAGCCCCTCGAGGGAGCCCTCCGATTGAAGATAGCTCTTTGGTGGAATCCCTTCTATCTGAAAATGCAAAACTTACCGGGGAGATCAAATCCTGGAAGGTACAAGCCACAGAAATGGAGCAGCGCTTCGCTGAATATGAAGAAAAAATTGCCGCACACAAAGTCAGCCTTCGTGCCCATATGCTTTCCCACGACATTCCTACCTCTTACTTGATTAGCAGTGATCATCTTTAGAAGTTTTTTACTTAAAGCTGCTCAGTATTGGATGGAAGAGGTCAACGCTTATGAGAATGAGACTCCATGGCAGAAGAAGGCTTTTAACCTTATTCTCGATTGGCTAGTAGAACTGAAAGTAAAGGGGTTTACCCCCTCGAGTTTTCGCTCTGCCCCTGGGTCACAGAAGTCCTCCGCTAAATAAGTTGAACGGAACCTTGTCCCATAGACTAAAATTAACCAAATGCCTTCCTCAAAATGCCGCAAAAGCGCTGGTCAATCTTTGAAGGCTCTATTCAAACCTTCCACGAAGAAACGGTGTAGGACCGTCGCCGTCACCCCCCTTGATTCCTCAGAATATTTTGTGGATGAGCAAATGAAGGATATCCAAAGGGCGGCTGGTATAAATCTTGAACAACTCAAAGAAATAGAGGCAAATGCGAAGAAGCTAGGAAAACCTGTTTCCACTGAGGAATTGTTTCAAGCGGGATTTCCTCCCAGCGAATAAATACATGTAGATGATTAAATTTGGATAATTGTTAGTGTAAAGAACGTATCCTTAATATTTGTTAGAGTTTGAATGAATAATTAATATTTTGTCCATCTCTAATATTTTACCCCTCGAATAGAGGCGCCTTGTGAAACTTCTTTAGTTAAAGCAAAGTATGAACATGACTGGTAAGTAGAAACTAAGCAATTTAGAGACACAAGTATTTTACCCAGGTTCAGTGTTTCCACCTACATCCTGTAAAATCGCCCACTAGTTTATCATTTTAAGAGTACAACGTAGTCTTCAAGTGCCGCTTTAGAGCAAACCACCCGGACATTAGCCACAACTGGAAACATCATCTAGACCGCCGCTTCAAAGCATCCCACTCGAACATCAACTAGAGTACCGCTTTAGAGCAAACCACTCGAACACCAGCCATAGCTGGAAACATCATCTAGAGCGCCACTTAAAAGTAACCCGCTCGAACATCAACTAGAGTTCCGCTTTAAAGCAAACCACTCGAACATCAGTCGTAGCTGGAAACATCATCTAGAGCGCCGCTTTAAAGTAACCAGCTCGAACATCAACTAGAGTTCCGCTTTAAAGAAAACCACTCGAACCTCAGCCGTAGCAGGAAACATTATCTAGAGCTAAAGAAACCTGCTCGAACACCAACTAGAGTTCCGCTTTAAAGCAAACCACTTGAACATCATAGCTGGTAGTATTTTCTCAAGTTGGTAATGTTCCACCTTTTTGGCACTCGAACTCCATTAATCTGTTCGAGAATATAGCTTTCTCCTGGGTACGATTCGATCACTTTATAAGGTCCTTTCCAATTTGCAGCCAACTTCCCCTCAGGTTCCTTTATGCTTTTCTCGTTTTTCCTCATGACCAAGTCTCCCAGGTTAAACAACACCTTCTTTACCCTTCTGTCATGGTATCTTCTGACCCGTTCCTTGACCTTAGCCTCGCCTAGAGAAGCTAGCTCTCTCTTTCCTCTACCATATCTAGATCAAGATATCGGTTTTTCTAGTTAATCGTCTCATCTACAGCAGCCATCATCCTTGGGCTTGGCACTTCTCTTTCTGCAGGAATTACTGCTTTTGAGCCATATACTAGACTACAGGGCATTTCCCTCATAACAGAATACTCGGCTGTCCGATATGTCCACAACACATTGGGTAATTCCCATATCTAGTTACCTTCTGCCCCCAAGAGGCGCACTCGTATTCCATTCACTATTATTCTGTTGGTCACTTCCACTTGCCTGTTGGCTTGGGGATGGTAAACAGATGTCACCTTTTTCTTGATCCTATACTCCTCGCATCACTTCTTGAAGGGATCCTGAGCAAACTGTGTTCCATTGTCTGTAATAATCGTCCTTAGGATTCCAAAGTGGCACACAATGTTCTTCTAGCAAAAAGAGATAACCATTTTTCCTCTTATGTTTTTCAATGGCTCAGCCTCTACCCACTTGGTGAAATAATCAACAACCACTATTAGATATCTGAATTTTCCTGGCACTTCTGGAAAAGGGCCCGCCAAATTGATCCCCCATTCGTCAAATGTCCACGAACTATAGATGCTTCTCATTTCTTCCGGTGGAACATGTTTAATAGGTGCACGTCTCTGACACTGATGGCAAGCCTGGATATACCGATTCTCATCCTCGAACATTGTCGGCCAGTAAAATTCTGCTTGAATGAGCCTCCTTGCCACGGACCTAGCTCCCTGGTGGCTGCCATATACCCCTTCGTGAACCTCCCTTACGAGGTAATCTGCCTCATGAGAATCAACGCATTAGAGTAATGGTTGCAAATTGTCTCTTCTATATAACCCTTCTCCTTACTATACATACATTTGAGCTTTCAACCTTATCTTTCTGGCATCCACTTCATTTTCTGGCATGACTCCCTCTCGAAGGTATGTCACGAACGGTGTCATCCAGGAGTTTTCCACTTCAACCGTCATCACTACAGGCTCTTCAAAACTTTTCTTGTTCAAAGTTTTCATGAGTAGTTGCTGCTGGGATTAGGTTCCCAAATACAAAGAAGTGAGCTTACCTAAAGCGTCCTCTTTATGATTTCCTTCCCTTGGAACATGCATCAATGTATAAAATTCAAAAAAATTTAACAAGTTCTTTACTACCTCAAGGTATCTCTGCAGATTACGCTCTCTGGCCTCGTACTCTCCATTCACCTGTTCGACCACAATTTGAGAGTCATTGAAAACCTCCAGTTCCTCCACTTGTAGCTCTTTCGCGAGGCGCAATCCAGTGATTAATGTCTCATACTCAGCTTCATTGTTAGTTGCTTTAAATGCAAAGTTCAATGCATAAGGATAGTCTCTGCCCTTGGGGCTAGTCAGTAGGACCCCCTATCCACTTCCTCCTGAATGCGACGAACCATCCACATACAACTACCATATCCTTCTTTGCATTTTTTCTTCATTCTGAATGGGATCCAAATACGCTTGGAGGGGTTCTGTTGTTTCCACTATAAAATCTGCTAGTGCCTACCCCTTAATTGCAACTCGAGGTTGATACTAGATATCATGTTCTCCCAACTCTACTGCCCACTTCATCATTCTCTGGAAATCTCTGGCCTTAGCAGGATCTGTCGAATAGGGTGGTTTGTGAGCACCACTATTTTATGTCTTTGGAAGTAGGGTCTCAACCTTCAGGCTGCATGCACGAGAGCTAGAATCAACCGTTTGAGAACCGTATACCTCATCTCCGACCCCTGTAGGGCACAACTAACGAAGTAGATTAGATGCTGAACCTTTTATTTTTCTTTTACCAAAGTCGCACTGGTTGCTAGTGGTGATGCGGAAATATACAAGTACAACGTCTCATTCTTGTCTGGTTTCATCAAGGCAGGCAATGTCCCAAAATGCTCCTTCAACTGCTCGAATGCCTCCTCGCATTTTCCATTCCACTCGAACTTCTTTGCCCTTCAAAAAAATCGAAGAAAGGCAAGTGCCTCTCTGCCCCTTTCGATAAGAACATGCTTAATGCTACAAAAGATTATGTAACCTTCTGCACATCCTTTATTGATTGTGGGGTTTTCATTGTCCTCAAAGCTTCAAATTTTTTCCAGGTTTACATCGATCCCCCTCTCTAAGAATATGAATCCGAGAAACTTCCCTGCTCCCACACCAATGACACACTTAGAAGGGTTCGACTTCAAATTAGCTCCCCAAAGCCTACAAAATGTTTCTTCCAAGTCATTTAAAAATTCTTCATAATTCTTGCTTTTGACCACCATGTCATCCACATATATCTCCATATTTTTCCCTATCTATTCCCTGAACAATCTATCGACCAGCCTCTGATAATCAGCCCCCACATTCTTCAACCCAAAAGGCATATTCTTATAGCAATACGTGTCCACATCTGTAATAAACGGTATCTTTTCCCTGTCTTCCTTCACCATGAGAATTTGGTGATACCCCTTATGTGCATCAAAGAATGCCAAAATTTGGTATCCAGTAATGGCTTCCACCAACTTATCGATTGGTGGCAGTGGGTAAGTATCTTTGGGGCAACATTTATTTAGGTCAGTAAAGTCTATACACATCATCCATGCTCCATCATGCTTTGGAACTAGACTGGGTTGGTGATCCAATCAGGATAGAATACCTCCTCGATCACATCTGCCCTCAATAATATCTCCACCTATTCTTTAATTGTCTCTGCTCGTTCGGGAGCGAACACCCTTCTTTTCAGCTTCACTGGCTTAATCGAGGGGTTGATATTCAGCCTATGCAATGCAAGACTCGAATGGACCCCCGTCAGGTCATATGCATCCCATGAGAACACGTCTCCATACCTTCCTAACAAGTCTTGCAGTTCTCTTTTCACATCTTCAGGGATTAGTTTCCCAACAGCTACTGACCCTTTATCCCAAATGGGCATCTGTACTGTATCAGCTAATCCCGCCTCTACGTACACTACCACTACATCCCTTTGTTTCCTCGCCTCTCGCATTGCTGTTATGTTACAACTTCGTGCCACAATCTGATCCCCTCGGATAGATGCCACCCCTTTGCAGTTGGGAACTTCATCATCAAGTGGTAGGGTGACCAGATCGCCCGAGCTTGGCACATCCATGGTCTTCCTAAGATCACATTATAAGGAGAAGGTGCTTCCAGAACAGCAAAACTACACCTGATGGTCACTCCCTTGTTTCCATCCACCACTCAAACATGCAATGTTATCTCTCCTATGGGAAATATCGGATTTCCCATGAATCCTGATAAAGGGGAAGCAAATTTTTTCAAATTCTCACACCCTATGTCTAGTTGGTCAAAACATTCAGCAAACATCACTTCTACCCCACTCCTATCATCAACGAACACCCTTTGGATCAAGGACGTTCTAATAATGGCTGAAATTACCATAGGGTCCGCATGGGGCATTTGGTCCGGACAACATCCACTTTCGAGAAAATGATAGTCTTATCCGGTTGAAACCTCTTATGATAGGGCTCTTCCACATGAAACCTTCGAAATTCAGCCCTTATAACATCGTTCGAGGATCTTTCTCCCTCCATGCCATAGATGGCATTAGTTACCCTTCAGACAGTTGGGTTTTCTCAATTTTAGTTTCCTTGATTGCCCCCCTGTTACTCTTGGGGCCTATCATGCCCTCCTTCCTGCCCCCTGTCTCAAACCACCTGTTCTCGAGGCCATCTATCTCATCTACCTCCAGTGTTTTGATTGTTCCTTCTATACAGCTGCCACTGATTCATCCACGGCCTTGATGGGACTACCTGGTTCCTATGTCCTTGTCCTCAAAACCGTCCTTCCCACTCACACCTATCAATCTCCATCCTTAACTGCATGCAGTCGTTTGTGTCATGGCTATAATCCCTGTGATGATCACAGTACCGATTTCTTGCCTTTCGAGCTGCAACTGAATTATGATAACTATGCAAGGGTGGGGGTGTCTGAAACAACCCTCTATGTATGCTTAAAACCTGTGCAGAGGTTCTTCCACCGAGCGTTAGAGGTAACAGATTATACCTCTTGAATGGTGTTCTTATGGGTTCGACCGGCCTTTTTCCTCTATGCTCTACATTTCTTCCTGCTTTCTCTACAAGGCTATCTATTTTCCTTCTAGTTGCCTCCTCTTCCCTCGAATATTGCTCCAAAACCTCCTGAAATTTTTTGCAATGTCTTAGGAGTGTTAGTACTCAGCTTCTTGTATAATTCCAGGTCTTGCATCCCCAGCAGGTACCCCTGGATCACCTTATTCTCCATTGTTTTTATCACTCCCAAAATTTCATCTACATACCGGTGATAGAAGGTTTCCATGCCTTCCCGTGGCTTTTGCTTCGTCTGGTAGAGTTCTAACAAAGTTTTGGTAAACTTCTTCTTATGAGCGTACTGGATCAACAATGCTTCGCTGAAGTCTTGATACAATTGAAGCGATCCCCTTGGTAACTTATTGAACCACTCATGTGCCTTTCCCCGCAAGTAGCTGCCTACCAGCTTGCATGTCAATTTTTCATCCAAGTCCCTCAAACTCATCAAGCCCAAGAGTGTGTGTATGAACTCTCGAGGGTCAATTTCACCACTGTATGTGGGAAGTCCTTTCAGGGGCTTCACTTATATTGGCCATCGAACCCCGGTGATCATCAAGCTGAAAGGAGAACCCGCAGTCTGGCCTAAGGGGACGATCAATCTATCTTCCTTTCTTAACAATTCACTTGCATCCGAGGGGGGTTCGATCTGACCCACCGGCAGGTTTAATCCCCTATGGCATATAGAGAGGTTGGGTTTCTCCGTATCCTGGGTTCATCCAGTGCGGTCCGAGGTTCGGGTATGCTGGTGGTGGTGGTGGTTGAACATAAGAATTGTACAGACCCTGGCTGATTCCCATACTCGCATATCCATGCATGCCAGAAGAAGTCATCATTCTATATGCCGCTCCTGGACCAGACAGGTCGAGGGTAGAGATGATGGGGCTAGCGGAGGTAGCGTATATACAGGACCTTGGGAATAACCAGGAATGGAATGCTGGGGCCTAGCCTGTAGCGGTTCTCCAACATATCCCTGTTAAGGTTAGGCTATCGGGGGATGGGTTGAGAGGCCCAACCCATAGTTATTCCCAAAGGAGAGGGCAGTACTGCCCCCATTGTGACTCTATCATCCCTCAGAGGAGGGGTGATTCGATATCCAACCGCAGCCAGGACCTAAGCTGCTCGTTCCACATCTTGACTTGGGGTTGCTTTCCCCACATTCTGATTCCCTTGCCCATGTTGGCCATAGGCTTCCATATACGAATCTCCCAAAACCTCCATAAACCTTCCATCTCTCGAATCAACCACTCTTTCAAGCCGAGGATCGGTATTTCCCATCACTTCCAAAGTTCTCGAGGTCCCCGCCATATCATTCTAGATTGGCACCAGGGTATTTGCACCAATCGCCACTGAGGTTTGTTCCTCCCCCCCCCCGTGGCCTCCGCCTGTACTAGATTCCACTCGCAACTCCGCTCCTGTCGTTGTTCTCGATCATCATTTCCTCCTTTTGGATTCCCTGATGTTAACCTTGGTGGAGATCCATCCCTCGTACCTATTCACCTCAATCTTTCACTCCTTTGAACAACCATGGACATAAACTCTCCCAAACCTTGATCCGGCTTATTCGTCCCCACAGACGGTGCCACATGCGTGCTCGACCACCGACCGGTTCATGGGCTTAGATTCTTCTCGAACTAACCTGCAATCAAACTATCCCTGGGGTTCCAAGGGTCAGCACTCTGATGCTTAAGTTAGTCCAAGGGTCCAATATAATTAAGATGTGTACCTTGTATTTATACTCTGTGTCCTAAATAGCGTACTCCTTAATTATTTCCCTTAATTACCCATGAATGTGGTAATTAAGTTAGAGTATTGAATATTCCCCTTACCGGGCTGTCATACCTGTGGTCCAATGGCCTTTTTGGGCCTGACCTCTATCAATACCCAAACATGAACACACCCTCCTACCTTTTTGATTTGAAATCTCTAGCCCGGTCTGAACCCTTTTTTGTTATCCAATTAATCTAGCAAATACGTATTCTTATTTTTAAATTAATTAACAATTAATCAGAGTCAATTAATAATTGAAATAACCGTTAATTACAGTCATTTTACAATGAGGTTTCCTAACTTTGAAATTTTTTAAAAATATATCGTAATATATAAATTAATCCTAACAGTTATCGAAGCGAAACTTTTCATGATTGATTTAATCGTTAGTTGATTTAAAATGTAGCAAAATTATTGTTTTAAGAGAATGTTAACTTCTTAAAATAGAAAGGGTAACATTTCGTTATGTATTTCAACCCATCAACTCCAAACTTACTAATTTTTTTAATGGATAAAATGCACTAATTATACCCTCGAATTCTTTGTTTACTGCAAATATATTTCCATTTTTTTAAAAGTGCACATATACTTCAATGTTTTTCGAAAATTTACATATATCCCTATAGCTGGAGACTGGCGTTAAAAAACCTAGGGGTATATGTGCAGTAAACAAAGAACTGAGAGTGTATGTGCACTTTCAAAAAATGAAGATTATATATGTGTTCTCAGTGGCGGAACTACTGTTACACGAGGTAGGGCTCCAGTCCTACCTGAGTTGCCGCTCGTCGTGTAACAGTAGTGGAATTGGAAGGCCAGATTAGGGTTCCACTTCCCGCCCTGGTCTTTTCGCATCCCGCCGACGCTTGCCTTCTCGATAAATAGGTAAATAGTATTTACGGTGGAACCCACGGTGGAGCCCTGAAAGAGCCCACCAAATACAAAATCAATCCAACATTAGGTTACTAGATGAACCTAGGGAGTAGAGTTCAGGATAGAGATGGTGGGGGGAAATGAGACTCGTAGAGCACCCCCCCCCATTATCTAAATAAAGACTAACAACCCTTAGCAACATAAATCCAGGTAAGGGAAAATGAAACAAATCCCAATGATAGTGGGACCGACAGCAGCAACCTGAAATGGGGACAGGCTAAGAAATACTAGGTAAATGAGGTGAGAACAAACTCACTACCCATAAGCCAGTAAACCGCTTCTACCCCTAACAAATGGGGCCATCTTCATTCGAATTCCATAATGCAGCCGAGAAAAGGACTCGGGTCTTGTGCTAATGTCGTCGCCGGAATATTGATGAAGATACAAAAAATTCGAGGCAAATGGTTTGAATATTCTAATGCAGCCGAGAGTGTCTCGGGTCTTGGGTGTCGCATGAAATTGAAGCCGATGATCGGAGTGGATATCTGTTTCTACCATGTACATTCCTAAGGTGGAGATAGAGGAATATTATTGGCCTTCAAGCATTCTCTTGTTGGCGCCGAGAATGATTAGGTGGGCAAAGGTAAAGGTAAAATGAGGCCGTGCCTCCTGCCTTTGTTAATCCCAGTCGAATCAACCTCATGAAGATGAGAGAATGGATGCACTTATACCGCGTGCATCAAACGTGGCAATTATGTAATCGCCCTCTCCATTTTGAGCAAATGGACAGCTTTCTGCCGATTTAGCACAGAGTGTGCGCTGGCCTTCTCGGAAAAAAAGGCTTCACGCCCTTCTTTTTTTTTTGCCCAGATTGAACTCAAAATGGCGTCATTTCCGTATAAGTGAAACGACGTCGTTTCACTTTACTGAAAGCAAAAAAAGGAAAAAAATAAAACAACAGACTAAATCACTTAAAGGCACAACTCACTCAATCGAAAATCAAAACTCAAAACGCATAGCTCACTCAAAGGCGTCGCCGCCCCTGCTCACGGCCTTACTCGCACAGCTCCGTCATTCTGCCTCTGTGCCGGACCACCACGGCCCACCACCGTCCCACAGCTGCCGCTGATGCCACGGCCCACCACTGTACAACCCTCCACTCTCCACTAGTCCTCATTATGTTAAGGTAATTTAATTTTAGGGTTTATTGTCTATTTAATTTTTTTCTTCAAAAATTAAATTTATGTGAATATGGTTTTTAGACTGGATGTCGAATTGAAGTTATATATTTGTATGATTGTTGAACTTCAATTGAATTGCATATGTATAAATTATGATTGTTTGATTTATTTTGTATGTGAAATTGTCATAATCGAATTAGGGATATTTGTTAAATTGAATTTAGATGAATATGATTTTATAAATTATTTTTTATCTCAATTTTTTAATGTTTAGTGACTCTTTTAGATTTTATAAGAATGAATTCAATTTGCATATTTTTCCTATTTGATATTTAATAGGTTATGGATAAATTTTAAATTCGAAGTAGAGGATCTCCATCTTTTAAGAGATCGAATGAACCTAATGAATAAAGGCACAATGAAGAGGGTAGTAGTAGAAAAAAATCTCGTGTAGAATATGTTATGACGGTGTATATTGAAAAGGATATTTTTGTTAAGATTGAGAATGAACCGATTATACAAAGTTATCAAGGTATGAAGTCTCGTAGATATTTGTTACTCCCACTTGTTCCTAGTTCTACTTCTAATAATTCGAGAATTAGAGTAGTTATTTTAGTAGTTGAGTGAACTTGTAAAAACCTTATTGTATCGTACTAGATTGATTATTTTACGTGATATTTTTAATTATTTTTTAATTAAGTTTTTAAAATTTAAATTTATGTAGTATTAATTAGCCTCCCCTAAATTTTTTTTAAATTCCGCCACTGTTTGTACTAAACAAGAGCATGAATGTCCTTTATTCATAAATTTAATTAAAATTTTCTGATGATATCCCATTTGATCTCAAAAAACCATTCAACAATCAACACAAATACACAAGAAACTTCCTTTTATCAACCTTATACCGTTAGCCAATCCAACTTGGTATATGGATGCAATTACTGGGGTACATTACGTACACATTTTAACATCTGCATACGCGTGATAAGACCAATTTATCACGCGCCAATTATACCATCCACATAAGTTTGACTAATATATAGCGCGTTATTTAAGTGGATTGCTATATCACGCCCTGTATTTTACTATCCACGCCCTGTATTTATACTATGTATATACAATATATATTGAAATATATATTGTATTTGAAAAAAGTTAAATGGGAAATCCTGAGGGGCGCTGCCTAGCGCCGGCCGCCGCCACTGACCACCGCTGCCGGCGACCACCGCCGCCGGCCACCGCCCCGGCGACCACCGCCACCGACCACCGCCACCGGGCGCCGCCGATCGGCGGCGTCGCCGCCGAGCGCTGTCGGAGGCTGTTCGGTTCGCCACGGCCTGGCCGCGACCGGGCGCCGGCAGGCTCGCCACGGACCGGGCGCGAGCCGGAGCGGCCTCCGCTCGCCACGGCCTGGGCGCGAGCCGGAGCGGCCTCCGCTCGCCACGGCCTGGGCGTGAGCCGGAGCGGCCTCCGCTCGCCATGGCCTGGGCGCGAGCCGGACGGGCTTCCTCTCCCCAACTACCCACATTTAATGTCATTTACTATCACACACCCGAAAAAGTTGAATTTTCTGCTATAAAATTGTTTGTAAAAATCTGTCGAACTCCAAATTTTTACTCTCCAAATTTTTACTCTCCAAATTTGTACTCCAAACAAGGGTGTTAGAAATTCCATGTCTTCGGAGGTAATTTTACTAATTAGTTTTCTGTCCATAAGTAATAGTTAAATTTATTAATTTTTGCAGTAGAAATTTATGCTCATCTTTGTGTTTTAATTTATTAATTGTTACGTAAAAATTATTGCACCTTTATCTACTCTGAATTTACGTTTTTTAGAGTTAAATTTCGCCCGGTTGCATTTTTAATTCCAAAAGTTCATTATTGAACATTCATTTCGTTACGTTAATTTTAAACCTTCATGTAAAATGTGAGAATGTAATATTAACTGTGGCCGTAATTTTATTTCATCCAATATATGTAGCACAATTTTTTTTTTCAATTACATGTGTGTTTTAGCTGTTAATATGAAATGGAGCAGTGCACCATTAAGTCCGTAAGTAGGACAATTTGAAATGGATGAATGTAATTTCAGTTTAGGGAGTTAATTCATGTACGGGAATTTTATAATTGTAATGTTATTTCTTCTAATTTAATTTTATCTTTATTTTTTCATATTTAAATATATGTTTTAACGATTTAACTGTAATTTTATCTTTATTTGTTCATATTTCAATATATGTTTCTAACGATAATTAAAAATCAAGCAATGCACTTCTTGGTTTGTAAAAGTTATTTATGTAACGTTGTAATTGTGAGCCTAAATTTATTTCCTACAATATAATTTTTACTTTATTGTATGTTTTTTTAAACAATTAATTTATTTAAACGTTAATTGACGACATCATTGTTGTTGGTATAGCAGTTGAGTGTAACTAATTACTTGATGTTTATTGCTGTTTAAGGATGACAATCAGTCATGTGAAGCTGCTGCAGGGCGGGATGGACACTCTCCATTTGCCACCTCAAATGTGTTTCCAAGTCACGCCGAGGCTTATTCCTACCTGCAACGGATTGCTCTGCAAGTGGGATTTGAACTTGTCACGGGGTCCTACAAAAAGAATAGGAATGGTCCCCTGAGGTTATATTGCATTTGCAATCGGGGTCGAAAAGATAAGGTTATCGATACGAGCGATCCTGATGTAGTCCAACGGAGTAACAGTTCGACTAGAAGTTGTGACTGCCCATTCACGATTGTCTTGAAAAAGAGTAGCACGGGGGATGGTTGGAATGTAGTGCCGTGCAAGGATCCTAGACGAGGGATGCACAACCACCCTTTCTCAGTGTACGCTGAGGGTCATAGACAGAGCTGCAAGCTCCATGCGGACGCAAAACAAATGATTAGAGATTTGACAGATTCAGAAACAGCCCCAAGGCATATCAATGCCAGCCTCAGTCAAACGTTTCCAGACCTGCATCAGACCATTAGGCAGGTGTACAATGAGAGATCGGCATATGTAACAGAAAGGCGAGGCAGGCGCAACACAGCGGAGAATTGTTTGCATCTTGCCACCTCGAAAGGGTATGTCACTAGTCACCGCTCGGCACTTGATGGTACTTTGACTCATTTATTCATGGCTCATCCCGATGCTGTTGTGGCATTTTGCACGTTTCCGTGGGTTGTGGCCATCGATTCAACGTACAAGACTAATCGCTACGGCATGCCATTCATTGAGATGGTTGGGATGTCTCCTTGCAACACAAATTTCCTGATTGCCTACGCAATTATCGTTGAAGAAACGGCAGATACCTATGAGTGGGTTCTTAACGCACTCAAGAACTTGCTTGTCGATGGACCGTTCCCTGAGGTTGTGGTCACCGATCGAGAGATGGGACTGATTAGGCCACTTCGGACTGTGTTTCCAGAATCGAATCATTTGCTCTGCACCTGGCATATTAACAAGGATGTGGAGGCACATGTTACTGTGCTGACAGGGAATAAGAGGAACGGGGCAGCCTTCAAGAATGGTGCATGGTTCCGGGTTTGCAATGCGTCCACCGTTTCAGCATACGAAGCCGCCTTGGTAGATATGAGGGTTGGATGGTCTTGGAAAGAAGCTGTTATTAGTTACGCTGAGACTACGTGGCTCAACCCCCATAAGGAGAAATTTGTGAGGGCATGGACGAACAGATTTCTGCATTTTGGGAACACAACTACATGCAGGGTCGAAAGTGCACACTCGTCATTGAAAGGGTGGTTACAAACGTCAACTAGTTCACTCGATACGATATGGAGGTGTGTCGACCTGCAGATAGCCGCGCAAATTACTATGATCAAGGCCAACCTGGAGAAATCAAGAACGTGCACTGGTAGATTGCACCGTAGGGCCCTTTTCAACAACATGATCAACAATGTGTCCAAATATTGTCTAGATAAATTGACGGTCGAGTACGGGAGGATTGATGCACTCGGAGCACAGGTATATGCATACTGTGGTTGTGTACTGCGCTCGACACACGGAATACCGTGTGCATGCGTCATGTCGGGGGCAGTTGCACAAGGAATCCCCTTGTACTTGGACGACATTCATCCACTGTTTAAGAGCCTGGCATTAGGTGATCACATACGGAGTATGGAAAACATTTCGAGGGCTGAACAGGATCAGTCACGGTTCAGCCTTCAGTTGGAGGAGCTGGCACGCAGCGACCCTTCGGTCCGCCGACGAGTTTCAAGCTACATAGATGAGCAGTTGCGTCCGGAGCACAGTGGCATTGGCGAGCCGGGCAATTGTACTAGTGCACGTGGGAGACCAAGCGAGCAGGTCCCCCGATCAAGATCAACCCGACGTTCACCGAGCTACCACGAGCACGTGAACAGGCGATATAGGCATAGTTCAAGGTCCCCGGGGCGTAGTTCAGGGGGCGGTAGCCGGCACGGTAAGTACAAACACCATTTTTCCTAATGAACGCCGCCTGACAAAGAAATTAATCTTAATGTTTTCTCCTCCAGCGACATTCCCGTTCCTCGAAAGTGTCCCCCACATTGTCCGGCGTTACATCGAAGGCTGGAACGATGTCGTGAGTGATGGAAACTGTGGCTTCAGATGCGTTGCTGATGCGTTCCATGTAGACGGTGAAGGTGAATGGTCTGGAGCACGTCGGGCAGTATTTAACGAGATATCAACTCATTGGCCTGACTATGTTCCCATATAAGGTTCGAAAGACAACCTTGAATTAGCTAGAGCCCGTATACACCACACCAAAGGTCTGTGTGGTCCAGAGCATTGGTTTACGGTCATTGCAGACATGTTTCCTGCCGCCACCTACTACAACACGGTTGTAGTTTTATATTACATTTTAGAGAATGGGTCGGCAGACTATTGCTGTACAGTCCTTCCATTGAGGGCAGGTGGGGGCGAGGATGGAACAAGGAGGGAGCTACACATTGTATACGTACGCAGTGCAAGCCATTTCGTCCGGATACACGTGAAGGAAAACTGTCCCATGCCCCCCGTGGTTAATCTATGGACCACATTGAGGAAGTCTGATGTCGTAGGTTGGGAGTTACCCTTTCGTAGGAGGATAAGGGCTTGGACCAAAGCATACAATGAGAGTAATTAACTGTTGCACCCAGTGAAACATTTCGGCATGTACGCAACCGTTACAATTATTATCGAAGCGTTACAATTATTCTGAAAGCGTTACCGTTGCAAAAAGCGATGACTCTTAAATTTGACATGCACAAACAATTGCGATTACATAAATGAGCAAACTGTGGGCAAACAGTGGGTTCATACATAAGCAAACAGTCGCCTAGGGAATGGGTTCATAACCGAGCCTGCGATACTCATCGCGATGACTGATCCAAGTAGTCAACAACTCCTTCATGCACGGGTCGCCGAGTCCATCAACGGTTGTCGAGTCAAACGGATCCAAGTTGCTCATCATGTCACTCAGCATCTGATGCACAGGAAACACATTTTTCAATAACGGAACAATCAAATGTAATATAATTACTCAAAGCAAACAGTTGGAGAAAACTTACCGATAACTGATGATGTGTCCTATCCCGTCTACTCGTGGCAGCATGTTCAGGATTCGCGATCAATGGGTGTGAATAAGTCGCGTACCACTCCCCATAATCCAAGGTACACTCTGATGGACTTGTGGCAATCGGGAACTCGGCAAGCTGACCGTCGTGCCAAGCGTGTGCCATATGCCATAGGGTCAACTGCAGCATCCCTGGGTAGGTCACCGAATAGCTGGCTGATCAGCGGGCCGGGAACAAGGCTCTGGCACAATCATAAGACTCTGCGGTATACCCTGTACGAGACCGAACTGGCGTACAACGCGATCTGGCATGTACGCTTCCATTGCTTCGAGGTATCGAATCACGCCGCGGTAGTGAGTCCTCCCCCTAGCAGCCCTAACCACGTCCAGTCCATATGGCAACCAATCCACCTGCGCGTGTTTCACAGAAATGTAACGTTCCTATGGAATCCGATCTACCTACTACTATTAGAATAAGAGTAAAAGCATGGAATTTATACCTGGTCGGGCTGTAAGGCATCCAACTGACGCCTAATGGTAGCCAGCCTCCCAGTATCCCTCCCCATTTTATCCCCTGTGTGCCACCGGTTGGTGCGTCCCGGAAGAGCTGGCAGTGTACTCAGTCTCGGCCGAAACATTGGAAAGTACTCGTATATCCATGCTTGCAGCAGCGTGCAACAGCCGCATAGGCCGCGCGCCTTGGACCGGGACGCAATTCCCAACTGTAGATACAAACTGGCCAATGTCGCCGAGCCCCAGGACAACTGCGAATCAAGTAGAGGTAGAAGGTTGGCTCTAACCTTATTCCCAGTTTTATCCACAAAAAGCGTTGATGAAAACAGGGTCAGCATGTAGCACATAAATTGGAAGTTATCGCTCTGACCCACCGCTACACACCTCGCCATCAATGATTGGCCATCTATGTTACCCCCGTTCCAGTCTTCCGCGGCGAAGGACTCCACGTCTTTCCCAAATAGTTCAGCGCATGCTTCCTGAATACTCTCCACCGGAATGGTACTCGCAACAGCGCCACCCACGATAGGAATGCCAAGAATCATCTCTACGTCGTGCATCAGGATGGTCATCTCCCCGAAAGGCATGTGAAATGTGTTCGTGTCCGGCTGCCACCTCTCGACAAAAGCAGATATCAATGCCATGTCAAGGAACTGGAACATAATCGCAGGAAGGTGGGCCAACCCGGTCGCACGTATCCGGGCCTGTACAACATCGCTCAGGTCAGGGAGCGTAGTGACTAGCTGCTTGCATAGCGGCGACCGAGCATGGCATCTCAGCACACCTCGCTCTATACCATTTCAAACGTCGACAGCGGCGTGTCCTCCGAAGCTTGGTATCACGAGGTCATCTTGTGGGCCACCAGCCATCGGTCCCCGCACTAGCCACGTCTCATCGGCGTGTCGCTTCCTCCTGTTCCTCGGTGCCCTTTCGATGCCAGTCTCACCGGCATTGCACGATCCACTAGAAGATTGCGCGAATCGACCAACTCTATTCCTAACGGTGTGCCTGGCTCCTCCACCAGCATACCGTTCGATTCCAGCATCCAATGGCACACTCGTCCCAGGTTGGCCAGACGGGGGGACATTGCATGTGTTCAGTCCTTGCCTACCTTCGGCATCGAGTGGGCTGCTTTCTGCCGGCAAGTCATACATCGACTGCCAATCACTATCATCACGGATTCCACCGGACGCGAGAATGTTAAGCTCCAGACCGTCCCATGTTGGCATGGGATCGAATGCATGATCGCGCCGTGGAGAAGGCCGCTCAGCTCCTACATCACACTCCTGCGGCGGAGGCGACTGTTCATCCTCGACCACGCGGCCTCTCGCCTTTCTCGCCGAGGCACTAACACCTCTTCGTCGTATAGAACGACCATGGCCGTCAGGTTGACCAGCAGTGCTCATCTACAACACAAGATATGTAATTAGTATAACAACAATTGATTTAAACAGATATGATAAAATAAATTAACATACATTTCAACAACGTGTACACTAATATTTTCAAACAGTGCATAATTTCAATTTACTACCGGAAACTACATATTCTATAACGCATAGAAAAAAGTGAATATAACATAAAAAAAACAAACCCCACTCCAAACAGCAAATTTAATTCTCTTACAATCCCATACAACGAACTACACATTTTTTTAATTGCAAATTGGAAATCACATTACTAAATAATCTGAATTTTTTAGCACATCACACTAGTATTAACATTCAAAGAAACAATTGTTAAAACATATCATAATCATTTACTACACAATTGTTTTCATCGGATTAATAAACTAGATTTTCATAAAGTTAATTTAAATAAGACTATATTCTATTATGGTACATATACTTTCCAAATTACGAAAATAGTTATCATTTCCAAATTTAAACTAAACAATTTCTAAAGATAACAATTTCTTCATTTTAATTCCAAAATCGATTAAATTCCTAATATCAGATTTTTCCAAATTATTCTACTTTTTAATTTCCTATTATCTTATGAAAGAAATTAAATTAAGATTAAAGCCTCCTATTTTCTTATATTTACAACCAAACCCCTCATCTTCCTCCTCCCTCCACCCTCCGCCGCCGGCCGCCTCCACCACCGCCGGCCTCCTCCTCCGCCGCCGGCCTACTCCGGCACTGGCCTCCTCCGCCACCGGACGACCGCCACCACCTCCGCCCGCCAGCTGCTCCCCTTCTCCTTCTCCTCCTCCTACCCCTTCTCCTTCTCCTTCTCCTTCCCCTTCTCCTTCCCCTACCCCTTCTCCTTCCGCCGGCCAAGGCCACCTCCGGCCAATACTCACCACCAACCCAACATCCATTCCACATTTACCAAAATTCTAACAAACCCCAATTCTAACAATTCCAACAAATTCAACAAAATTCGAATAGATTGGCAACATCCATACAATTCGCACGAAAATTAAAAATTTTCCCTCCAAAACTTACGTTTTGCGGCGGTCGACGGCGGCGGCTTGGCGGAAGAAATGGAGAGAATGGAGAATGGGAGCAGAATGAATAATGGAAGAAATGGAGAATGGGAAGAATGGAGAATATGACCAATTATATACTTTCTCCTAATTTGTTTTTTAGTTTTTAAAAATAAATACATGTATCTATACGTATTAGGGCGTGGATAGTAAAATACAGGGCGTGATATAGCAATGCCCTAATAGTATTAATGTTACAGCTGCACAATAAATAATATCATTGCGTGTGAGAGTGTGTATAATTTGATATACTCCATTCATTCCAAGAATATTGGTCTAATTATTTTTTGTCCAAAGCTTTATGTAAGTTGACGTGACATAGTATAAGTGTGAAAAAGTATGGATATATTTTTGAAAAAGCAGCTCTGAAAGTTGTTAAACGTAAAGATGACCGTGTGAGAAATATTTAACAACATATTTTGTCATTTTAGTTTATTTTCAAAGTATGACCTTACAAATAGAGAGTAGGCCAATATTTATGTAATGAAAGGAGTATAAAACATTGAGATGGTCTCAGGTGGCATGTCTATCAGCTTTAAATTTTAACTTAAAAAATCTATTTTTTAAAATTTATATAAAGTAATTTATAAGTTTGTTGGAAAATGATGGTTAAAATATTGAAATTCGTCAACTTTTTGGGCTTCGTTTTGAGTGGGACCCGAATAGATTTTGGGTCAATGGATGCCATTTTTTGGTTCTCCTCCGTGAGTACTTTAAAATTGACTATTTAAACTCTCAAAACGGATCAAGGGTGAATGAAATATGGATGTTTGAAATGTCACTCTTGAAAGAGGAAAAATTGGCGAAAATTGACCCCGAATAATTTTTTCTCTGGACTGTCCAAAATGCGTATGGACCGCGTGGAAGTCTCTGGAAGGCTAAACCGCATAGTATATATGGAATTGCTTGTGTCTTAATTCTTAAGAGATAAGAACTAAATACTTCCATATTTTGTGAGATATCTTGTTTTAAATAAATATGCAGTTTACCATGTTTAATACGCTGAAGAATATTTGTGCAAATATTTCTTCCTTTTTCAGCAGATTTGATTCGAGTATTCATGGAATGTCTCGGATTTGGTGATGGGAGAATATTCTTCTCTATTTACAGAAAATCAGAATATCATGTTTCCATGATTAGGGTCTCTTAGAGCAGTATAAATAGAGCCTCTAACTCAGGCAGAAATTTTTGCACCATTCTCAAGTTCCTCATTTATTCTAAACTTGAGTCTCACTTCTTTCTTTCTCTGTCGGTGATAGTCCTTCGGGCCTTGCGTGAATCCCAGGTTAATCTTAAATGTTAATTGTTACCCGCGATGGTTTTATCCTAGGGAACGATGTCCACGACGTGACTCATTCGTTTCAAGGAAAGCGAGTGCTACTCGTGACTTCATCATTACTTGAAACATGATTTATGCTTTGATTATTTTTAATTATATTTTTCGATTGTATGCTTGAATATTTAATAAAAGTTTATTATTCTTGCATATGTTAATTGCTCACTTAATTTTTGTTATTTAATTTTTTGCATGATATAATCAATATATGTCCAACAGTCTTGAAACGAATGATCTTTGTTGAGTTATATCGATTCGAAAATAGCCTTACAAAATTACGTGTATGTATATGATGCATAATGTGCATGCTCTATATGCTGAAATTTTGGATTAATTGATTAATTGGCATGCTGTCAAAATTTATGCCTCACATAGGGACATTGCATGTTTATCAATATTGCATGCTTAAGGTTCAAAATATGCATGCTACGATATTTGATATGCATACGAATGGTTAATAATATGCATATGGTTAATACGCATGCTAATGGTTAATACACATGCTAATGGTTAACATGCATGGGAATTGGTTTCAGTTATTTACAAAATACTCATGCCTTATTATGCATGCTTAATTTGGCAGTGTTGTTCTAGCATGCATACATTAAATAATTGCAAAAATATGCATGCTAATAGTTTTGGTTATTTACAACAAAATCATATTGAGCAATTTGTTATGTATAATTTTTTAAAATATTATACTACGATATTTGATGTGTACTTATATTTAATGATGAATAATTTTTTATGTACATATTGCCTGAATCCCAGAACCATGTCGAGCAATGACGCTGCGACGACTACCCCTGGGGCGACGCCTCTTGTGGCTGTTCCTCATGCTGAGAAACCTGAGAAGTTCAATAATGGTATGAACTTCAAGATGTGGCAACAGAAGATGCTCTTCTACTTGTCCACTATGGGTTTGGAACGTTACGTTCACGAAGATCGTCCCGTTGTGGATGAGAAAAGCACTAAGAAAGTTCAAGATGCTGTGGTGGAGTGGAACTCTAAGGAGTACATCTGTCGCAACCTCATTTTGAATAGCCTTCACGACACCATTTGGAATGTGTATCGGGTGAAGGAACCTTCTAAGGTGTTGTGGGAAACTCTTGACGAAGAGTACATCGGTGAGGAAGTTGGATCCAAAAAGTGGGTCGTCGGCAAGTTCCTCGACTACAAGATGGTTGATGCCAAGTCTGTGTTCAGTCAAGCTCAAGAGCTTCAAATGATGATCAATGAGCTGATAGCCGAGAAGATGAAAATGTGTGAGACTCTCCAAGTCTATTGCATCATCGAGAAGCTACCTCTAAGTTAGAAGGACTTCAAGAGTTATCTGAAACACAAGAGAAATGTGATAACTATAAGAGATTTGATCCAAAAGCTTCGTGTTGAGGAGGATAACCGCATCTCTGAAAAGAGGGTGAATGGATCTATGCCTATGACAAGGGCCAATCTCGTGGATGTTGGTGGGAGCTCCAAGTCAAAGAAGCCCAAGGCAAAGAATGGATCCAAGTTGGGAGCTAAGGGTGGAGTTTCGAAGAAGTCGAAGTTCACTTGCAAGTGCTACAACTGCAACCTCGTTGGCCACAAGTCCTCCGAGTGTAAGAAGCTAAAGAATGCTAAGAATGAGGCCAACATGGTTGAAAATCTTGCACTAGATATGAAGAACATCGATCTTTATGCTGTGAATTTTGAAGTCAACATGGTGGACTCCAATCCAAAGGAATGGCAGATTGACACTAGTGCCACTAAGCACATCTGCTCTGTCAAGGAAGTGTTCTCAAACTTTAATTCAATTGAAGCTGGAGAGACCATCTACATGGGCAACTCTGCAACTTCCATGGTGAAAGGGCGTGGCACTGTGGTGATGAAGATAACGTATGGGAAGGAGTTGACTTTGAAGAATGTTTTGTATGTGCCAAACATTTGTAAGAACCTTGTGTCCGGTTCTGTGTTGATCAAGCATGGCTTTAGGCTAGTGTTTGAATCTGATAAGTTAGTCTTGTCAAAGCAAGGTATGTTTGTAGGCAAAGGTTATGAGCTAGATGGTATGTTCAAGTTGAACACCATGGTTGTACCTCCTAAGAAAGATGAAATGAATGCTTCTTCTTCTGTTTACATGATTGAGTCTTCCAATTTATGGCACGGTAGACTAGGACACGTTAATTATGATTCAATAAGAAGATTAATTAAAATGGAGAACATACCTGACATGGAAATTGATGCAAATCATAAGTGTGAAACTTGTGTTGAAGCTAAGATGACTCGAACGTCTTTCAAGCAAGTTAAATGAAACACGAAACCTCTTGAGTTGATACATACCGATATCCATGATCTCAAGTTCGCGCAAACAAGAGGAGGTAACAAGTATTTCATCACCTTCGTGGATGATTGCACGAAATACTATTACGTGTACTTTCTGAAAAGCAAAGATGATGCAATTGAGAAATTTGTTCTCTACAAAACGGATGTTGAAAATTAACTTGATAAGAAGATCAAGGTGATTAGAAGTGGCCGTGGATGTGAATATGTAGAGCTATTTAGGGATTATTGTTTTGAACATGGTATTATTCACGAGGTCACTGCCCCCTACTCGCCTCAATCTAATGGTGTGGCTAAACGTAAAAATTGCACTCTTAAAGAGATGATGAATGCGATGTTGATAAGTTCTGGGTTGCCACAGAGCATGTGGGGGGAGGCTATTTTGACGACCAACTATCTTTTGAATAAGATACCCTAGAAGGATGAGAAAGAAACTCCCCATGAGTTGTGGAAAGGCACGAAACTGTCCTTTACGTACTTGCAAATGTGGGGGTGCCTTGCAAAGGTATTGATCCCACCCCCAAGAAGTTAAAGATCAGACCTAAAACGGTTGACTATATCTTTATAGGATATGCACATGAGAGTAGTGCTTATTGCTTCCTTGTACATGAATCTCATCATCCCGAGATTCACAAGAACACGATCATGGAATCAAGAAATGCAAATTTCTTTGAGGATGTGTTCCCTGCCAAGGAAAGGGCCGAATCGTCAAAGAGGACCATTGAGTCACTTGACGAAGGCGTAGTAATTCCTGACGATCTCAAGGATCAAGAGGAGGAAGTGGATGAACCTAGACAAAGTAAATGGACTAGGACCGAAAAATTATTTGGTCCTGATAATCTAACGTTTATGCTTGAAAGTGAGCCACAAAGCTATAAAGAAGCTGTGAATTTGTATGAGGGGTCTATGTGGAAAGAAGCGATTAAAAGCGAAATTGACTCGATTCAACATAATCATACTTGGGAGCTAGTGGACTTACCTCCGAGGTGTAAACCACTGGGCTACAAATGGATTTTCAAGAAGAAGATGAAAGCAGATGGCTCGATTGACAAGTATAAAGCCAGACTTGTAATCGAAATAAAAGGAAGGTCTTGACTACTTTGATACTTATTCTCCAGTCACGAGAATAAGCTCCATTAGAATGATACTTGCTATCGTCGCGTTGCGTAAGCTTGAGGTTCATTAAATGGATGTGAAGACTGCCTTCTTGAATGGAGATTTAGAGGAAGAAATGTACATGGAGCAACCTGAGGGGTTTACGCTCCCGGTCAAGGAGGAAAAGTCTGCAAGTTGGTGAAATCATTGTATGGTCTCAAACAAGCACCAAATCAATGACATGAGAAGTTTTAATGGTTTCAAAAATAAATGAGTGTGATAAGTGTGTCTGCTTGAAAGACACAAAAAATGGATATGTAATCCTATGTTTATATGTAGATAACTTGCTCATTGTGGGTAGTAATGAAAAGATGATCAAATCTACCAAGGACATGTTGAATTCTCATTTTGACATGAAGGATATGGGATTGGCAGATGTGATCTTGGGGATAAAGATCATCCGAAGCTCTGATGGTATCACCTTAACCAAGTCTCATTATGTAGATAAAATCCTTGAGAAATTCAACAAGAATGACTCACAGGTGGCGATAACTCCAATAGATCCAAATTTGCATCTACGAAAGAACAAATTGGAGGCTATTAATCAGGTGGAGTACTCAAGAGTCATTGGGAGTCTAATGTACTTGATGAGTTGTACTAGACCAGACATTGCCTACACTGTAAGTAGGTTAAATAGATTCATTAGTAACCCCAGTATGACTCACTGAAAAGCGATAACTAGAGTACTGAGATATCTACGTTTTACTTGTGATTATGGTTTACATTATACGAGTTATCCAGCTGTAGTTGAAGGATACAGTGATGTAAACTAGATACACGATATTAAGGATCTGAAATCCACTAGTGGGTATGTATTTACACTAGGTGGAGAAGCAGTCTCGTGGAAGTTCTCTAAACAAACAGTTATTGATCGATCCACGATGGAATCCGAGTTTGTTGCCTTAGACAAGGCGGGTGAGGAGGCCGAATGGCTCCTTCAATTCATAGAGGACATTCCTAGATGGCCGAAACCTGTGCCAGCCATATGTATACATTGTGATAGTGTATCTGCTGTTGGAAAGGCTCAGAATATGCTCTATAATGGGAAGTATCATCATATTCGACGAAGACATAGTTCTATAAGACAACTTCTCTCAACTGGAGTGATCACAATTGACTATGTAAGGTCGAAGGACAACATAGTCGATCCCTTGACTAAAGGGTTGAATCGAAAGTTAGTTGAAACATCATCGAGGGGAATGGGACTGAAGTCCATTGAATGATGGGTTACGTACGTGGACACCCAACCTATGTGACTGGAGATCCCAAGATCTAGGTTCAAAGGGACAACTAAAATGCAAAGACCCATCACGATCACTGTGGGGGTTTCATACCGCCTGTCTTATTCCTACGATGAAGAAACAGTGATGTGAATAGAGGTTAAGCATTAAGTTGCTTTTAATGATTCATGGCATAAAGTGTGTAGTACTTGAAAGAGCCCATAATTTCCAAAGCTGCTCTTACACCAAGAATCACCTATGTAAGCGAGAAGTGTGGCCGCTTCGAAAGGGAATTGTTGGGACGCAATTCTTTAGAAACCTTACAGAACTAGGCGTGTGTCATGGCCTGATTAATTGACACAACCGAGGAAAATGCAAGGGCTAGGAAAGATGTCTGTGGGAAGTGCATTATCGTTCACACAAGCGGTAGGGGAAGTTCAGGGACATCACGTCTACCTCCTAACCAGTGGACTAAGTGTACTCCCTCAAGGGAAAGTTCAAAAAGTGACACCTACTTATCCTATGCAGTATCTATGCCGGCGAAATGAATCTATCACCAAGTCAAACTCCGTGTCTGACATGATTGTTCTAATTCCTACATCAATATCTATTCATGTGGTGGATTGTTGGAAAATGATGGTTGAAAGGTTGAAATTCATCAACTTTTTGGGCTTCATTTTGAGTGGGATCCGAGTAGAATTTGGGTCAATGGATGTCATTTTTGGATTCTCCTCCGCGAGTACTATAAAATTGACTATTTAAACTCTCAAAACGGATCAAGGGTGAATGAGATATGGATGTTTGAAATGTCACTCTTGAAAGAGGAAAAATGGGCGAAAATTGGCCCCGAATAATTTTCTCTGGAGTGTCCAAAATATGTATGGACCGCGTGGAAATCTCTGGAAGGCCCAACTGCATAATATATATATGGAATTTCTTGTGTGTAATTCTTAAGAGATAAGAACGAAATACTTCCATATTTTGTGAGATATCATGTCTTAAATAAATATACAGTTTACCATGTTTAATACGCTGAAGAATATTTGTGCAAATATTTCTTCCTTTTCCAGCAAATTTGATTAGAGTATTCATGGAATGTCTCGGATTTGGTGAGTTGGTGATTGGAGAATATTCTTCTCTAATTACAGAAAATCAGAATATCACGTTTCAATGATTAGGGTCTCTTAGAGCAATATAAATATAGTCTCTAACTCAGTTAGAAATTTTGCACCATTCTCAAGTTCCTCATTTATTCTAAACTTGAGTCTCACTTCTTTATATCTCTATCGGTGATAGTTCTTCGGGCCTTGCGTAAATCCCAGGTAACTCTTAAATGTTAATTGTTACCTGCGATGGTTTTATTCTAGGGAACGATGTCCATGATGTGACTCATTTATTTCAAGGGCAGCGAGTGTTACTCGTGACTTACACTCGCTGCCTCCATCATTACTTGAAACATGATTTATGCTTTAATTATTTGTAATTTAAGCTCTTCGATTGTATGCTTGACTAATTAATAAAAGTTTATTATTCTTGCATATGTTAATTGCTCATTCAATTTTTGTTATTTGATTTTTCGCATGATATAATCAATATATGTCCAACAGTTAAAACATGTAATGAAGTGTATTTGAATGGGAACCATATATTTTTTAAAAATAAAAATTATAATATTTAACTTTATAAAATACTTCATTTAAATTTAAAATTTAAATATTTAATTTAATAAATAAATTGTATAAGTTAAAAAATAAGGGCAGACTATCGACCAGGAGAGTTATTCTAAATCATAAAATAAACTACATAATACTATTTTATAGTAGAATCTTATGATTCTAACATTTGGAAAGCAACTTGAATGTTTTTTTGAGGGATACGGCATAATTGATCCAAAACAAGTTTCGAACTTAGCCTAAACTATTTATTAAGTAAACCAACTTGGGCAAAATGGCAACTTAGATATAAGTAACAAGAAGTAACATTAGCAAAAAATTTATACGTTAGTAAATGCATTATGTGATGGTCCGGGGCTAATTAGAAAATGCAGTATGTGTAAAATGTGGGGCCAACAAGAAAGAAATGAGCATGTAAAGTCAAGGAATTATTTTATTGGCAATTTTGTGTGAATTATTTTGAACTAATATACAGACCATGTTGGAACATGGTGCTGGAGCAGAATTTACGCCATAGAGTTTAACGGAATTCAAGCCGAAATATTGGAGTGTTTCAGAATTTATGGTAATTGTATATTTGGCTATATATTAGGCGTGTGAAGCATAATTGATTTTATGGAAAATCCCTACTTATAAGGAGAAGATTTATTCGAATATATGAGATAGAATGATATAAGGTAAATCCCTTTATTTATGGGATTTGGATATGCTTCAAGAATCAGATTTGGAATAGGAATATTGTGGAGATAATCAAGGAGTATTCAAGTCTGATTCGTGGATATAAATTGGGGACAAACACGGCTGCATACTTACGGTTTTATAAAGCAAAATCTGCACCTAGATTTTGAGATCTTACGAAATTTGCAAGAGCCAATAACCTGTGTTCCAACACTGTCCTGCCGCACCAAGTTCAGAATCGTATACCTTAATTCCTTGGGAGGAGGAGATCCTGCGTCGACGGAGTTCGAGGTCAGAGGGAGTCTGATCAAGGCGGATCGGTAGCTAGGGGAGCTAGCAGAGTCCACACGTCATAGTTAGTAAAGATAAGTATTTTGTAAACTGTACTCTGTTCGCTATCTTTCTAATTAGTGGATTCATTCTGAACTGGGCCAGGCCTCGCAGATGTAGGTGGTTTACACCGAACTGCGTAACCAAGTTGTGTGTCTTTTACGTTTCACGTTATTTACACTTGGTTAAACTAGGCATGTTCGAACACACTAGTAAGAACTAGAAAAAGTGGTAAGACTAAATTTCATTTGGTATCAGAGCGGAGTCACTTATCGTTCCCTTGGTTGTTTCAAGGAAAGTGAGATCCGGTTTTACCATGACGACAAGAGAAGGAGCTTCAGTCTCTCGACCACCACTGTTAGAAGGAAACAACTACAACTATTGGAAGGCACGTATGAGGGTATTTATCAATTCACTGGACGAACTGGCGTGGTTTTATGTTGAGAATGAATGGAATCATCCTACAGAAAATGCTACAAGTTCTAAGGCTGTGGAAGGGGAGTCAAGTCAAAAACTCAAAGACAAGTCTAAATGGACTCCAGATGATCTTAAAGAATCACTGGCAAATTCGAAGGCACTGAATGCAATATTCATTGTTGTTGATGAAAACCAGTTTAAGCTTATATCTACATGCTACCAAGCAAAGAAAGCATGGGATATTTTACAGACCGTTCATGAAGGAACCAGTCGAGTGCGGGAATCCAAACTACAGATGCTGGCTACCAAGTTTGAAGAACTCAAAATGGAGGAGGATGACACCATTGCCATATTCAATGGAAAGCTCAGAGATATCTCCAACATGGCTTACCAACTTGGAAAGGTGTACAAAGAAACTAAGTTAGTGAAAAAGACATTGCAATCTCTCTCCAAAATATTTGCAATGAAAGTAGCGGCAATAGAGGAAGCAAGAGACGTAGCCACTATGAGCCTAGATGAACTGATGGGTTCGCTACAAACTTATGAGATGACATTCCAGCAATCTACCAAAAGAATCTCCAAGGATTTAGCGTTCAAAGTTTCTCCAGTCAAGGCAAGTCACAAGTCTGACAGTGATGATGAGTTTGAAAAACTGGCACTTATTACAAAGAATTTCTCAAAGATGCTAAAGAAGGTAGTTAACAAGAAATCCCAGGAGAGGTTTGGCGGAAACAAACAAAAGCAACAAGATTCGAACAACAATCGTGGGTTGAGATTTGAACAAGGAAATATGCAGTTCGGGAAAAATCAGAACAACGAACCAAAACAGGCTGGACGAATTCAATGTAGAGAATGTGAAGGATTTGGTCATATTCAGGCCGAATGTGCTAATACCCGCAAGAAACAAGGAAGATCATATGTCACCTCTTGGAGTGATGATGAAGATAATGAAGAAGATGAAGAAGAACTCACAAATAATTATATAGCTTTTGGAGCAAAGGTCCATGATACACCAGAAGGTCAGTGTTCCAACACACTGAACAAAGAGAAAGCTGTATGTTCCAACATGAATCTGGACGATGCTCACAGTGATGAAGATGATCTGTCTGTAAGTGATGAAGAGATCTATAGCACATACGAACAAATGTATGCCATGTGGGTTCAAGTAGCTGACAAGAACAAAGAGCTGATTGAAGAAAAAAGGAAGCTAATCCTTCTGAAATTCCACTATCATGTTGAAAAGGAATTACGATCCACAGTTGTAGAACTTGGAAAACAAAATGAAGAACTGAGTCAGAAATTGATAGCAGCAGTCAAGAGAGCCGAGATGTCTGAAGCAACTATTTCTACATTGAGTTCTGGGAAAGCAAAGCTTGATGATATTCTGGATATGGGAAAGAACTTTGGTGATAGACACGGGATTGGATACAGGAAAGAACCCGAGGTTGAAGTGCTCGAAAAACTAGTGACTCTCAAAGCAAGGATTCGAGAAGTAAAACGAAAGTATGGGAAACCTTATCAAAGAAAGCCTTTAATCTGCGAATACTGTACGTACCAAGGACATGCTGAACATCAGTGTAAAAAACTGATCAGAGATCAAATGACAGGAAGACAACTGTGTTCCAACACAGTCGATACTCATACAAGAATCAGGAAGATATGGGTTATTAAAAGGTCCAGTACGTGTATGGTGGCACACACTTGTTTATCAGCCTATTCTAGTGACTCATGGTATTTTGATAGTGGTTGTTCTCGCCACATGACTGGCACTCCAAAATACCTTACGAACCTTACTCCATATGATGGCGGATATGTAACTTTTGGTGATGGAAAAAGGAGCAGAGTAATTGGCAAGGGTGAATTAAAGATTGAAGGGTTTCCAGTTTTCACAAGTGTATTATTTGTTGAAGATCTAAAAGCAAACTTGCTAAGTATAAGCCAGCTGTGTGATGACAACATGATAGTGGAATTTCAGAAGGACAAGTGTGTAGTGAAGTATGGAGAAAACAAAGTTCTTTCTGGAATACGATCTTCAGATAATTGTTATTTGTTGGAACAAGAAGTTCGATGCATGCTTTCTACTTCATCAACGTCTTCTTATTCATCCCATTCTTTTTTGAGTGACAATCTTGACCCATTGAAGAAAATTAGGGATCAAAACAGGGCTGCATTGAAAAAGAAAAAGACAGAATCCGGTTTTGGTAGGGATTTCAAATCAGAACTTGATAGGTACCTAACCGAAGAAAGTGTTGATGATACAAGCATGTTTGAAGATCCAGATTTTTGTGTGTTGAAATGGTGGAAGAGGAATAGTCCTCAATTTCCCATATTGTCCAATTTTGCTAGGGATATTTTAGCTATTCCAATATCTACGGTTGCTTCGGAGTCAGTTTTCAGCACAGGGGAAGAGTTCTAGATGCATTTAGAAGTTCCTTAACTCCTAAACTTGTACAAGCCTTGATATGTGCTCAAGATTGGTACCGTGGTGCTGGAACTGAGATTAAAGTGGAAGAAAACATTGAGGAGCTTGAAAATTTTGAAGAAGGTAATATCATATTCATGCTAAATTATTTAAATTCTAGTTTGCACTTCTTTAATATATATTTTTTATTGTAGAAATCCAACAAACAACGATGGAGTCAACTGTTGTGGATGTTTAGCTGCTCCTGTGCTTTGGATTTTTGAAGGTCTGTACAAGATTTATATCTTAAGGTCTTGATATTAATTGACTATGATGCATTCAGTAAAGCTTAATTGACTATGATGCATTCAGAAAATGATGATCTGTGATTTTTCTTTTCAGGTTGCCTCAAGGTGAATATGAATGTGGAGTGCTCAACGGCTTGAAGAATTTGAACACTTTGAAAATAAATTATATAATGAAGTATTTTACTTTAATGTTAAATGTAATGCTAAAGTAAAATTTTTTTGATTGAATTTGTAAGGTATTCGTTGATTTTTTATTTTGAAAACTTGATTTGGTTGATGTAAAATTTAGATTTTTAATTTTCATTAAATTTCAAGTTAAGATGTATAATTTTGGTAATTATTTAATATATATTAAACCCAAATCGGTTTATTCGGTTTCAAACCGAATTCCAACCGAAACCGAATTTCAAATTCGGTTCGGTTTATTCGGGTCGGTTTCAGTTTTGGACTTTTTTGGGAAAAAACTGAATAAACTGAACCGAATAAACCGACCCGACGCCCACCCCTATTCATCTCCACTAATTTAGCGGTTGCGCATTGTTGTCTATTGCACATAATTTTATTTTATTTTTATTTGTGTCACTTAAACAACCCAATTACCAGTAGTAGGTGTGTTTATGGATTGGGGCAGGTCAGCTGATCCGGCCCAAATTGATCCTAAATTTATGGTCAAATGAGTTGGATCTGGTCAAAATTTTCATTTAGGGTCAGGATGGTCGGACTGAGTCACAAGTCGACCTATATCGGCCCAAATTAGCTAATATTATAAAAAAAATTAGTTAAATTTTTTTAAATATATATATATATATATTTAGCTTTATAAATATATTTTTTCAAGAATGTTAAAATTGTTTATGAAGTAAATTAATGGTGGATGTATTGAATTAAATTAATTCTTTTTACGATTGTTTTTCAAAAAATTGAGACAAAATTGTAAATTGATCAAAACGGATCGATTTGGATCAAAATATGATCCAACCCATTTTTATCCGATCCATTTTGATCCAAATGAAACATTAACCAAACCCAACTTAAATACACCGGATCAAAACATATTGGATCGGACAATTTGAACAACCCTAATTTTTAGGGCTACCGATAATGAGAGTCAGAAAAGACATTCAACACCCACACGATCGCCCAAGTGGTTAGGGGCATGGTTTACGCTCTTTGGGTCGCGAGTTCGACTCTCGGCAGCGTCTGTGTGGGGATTTCTCCTATAGGAGAGATCCCTTGTGTGCACCGAGTACAGTCGAGGGCCATGTTCTTGGATATAATAGTGCTGTAATTTACCTCTCCAGTGATAGTTATAGTGTCGGCGCGGCTAGGCTGGTGATCGCAGAAAAGACATTCAAGGTGGAAGACAACCTTGGTAAGTAAAATGATCCCCTTTTCTAGTTTTAGTTGCTACACAGTACAGATCTAACCATTCTAATTATTCCTCGTACAGATAAAATGTGAGCAGTCAGAATAATGAAAAAAATTTAGAAGCATGAATGTTAGGGTTAGATTTTGGAATCCACAATATGAAAAATAATTCTAGAAAAATATTATTATGAAAAATTGAAATCTCTAAAAATATAAGAGTTTCTTAAATACTGAATTCGGAAGAAAAACGGGAAAAAAATAAAAGAGGAATTTTGGAATTAATAAGTTTCAAAATTAATCGTAAATTGAAAAACACTCAAAAACAGTAAATTGCTATTTTGAGGCCTTAAACGACCTCAAATCGAAAAACGGAGTGACGGTTTTCAACGCATCCGGAATCGCCTGATTCCGAGTCTGGACGCAAAAGTTATGTTCAAAACCGTATCGGACCTTTGCGGGGTTCCATTGCTTCTTCAATGTTCGCCGTCATTCGCCCTACATCAAAATGACATAACTGTTTTGACTCGCTTTTTTATATAAGTTGATGTGGCAAAGAATAAGTGTGAAGAGTAGAGATGTTTTGGCAAAGAAATGAGTATAGTTTGAAACTTGTTAAAGTTAAAGAGGACATTGTGAAAACTTTTTAACATTTCCATTGTCATTTAAAGTAATTTTTAAATCGTGTAATTTTTACTGGGATGGACAGAAAAAAAATTATCATTTTATCTGGAACTGAGTGAGTATATAATTTAGTTTGCGTTCTTTTCAAATTAATTGCACTATGGTCCAGTTTAGTTAAATCCAAATTCAAATGGATCCATTCCATTTTATTTAGATGTAATTTAGTTAAATATAATTTTGTCTAGATGTAATTTAGTTAAATTTAGTTTTACTATTGCAATGTATGAGTTTGCTTAATATTCAGTCAGTTTTGTTGGTTTCAGGTTGATGATACGAGTAGAAGACGGTTCACTCCTCACTAGAGTGAGCACTTTTACAATCTAGTTAAAGTGCTCACATGCCCTTATAAAATCTAATTAAAATTTTGTTTTTATAATCCTACCTACTAGAAATAAGTGTCAATATAACTTTTCAATATTTGAAAGTGTCAATATAACTTTTAAATATTTGAAAGTGTCAATATAACTTTTCAATATTTGAAAGTGTCAATATAACCCTATCTAATCAGTGAAAGTGTCAATATAACCCTCTCCGACAACTTTTAGCCGGAATTTTATAAAATACATGTTTGCCCTTCTGAAAAAAAGGTAAAATACTAAAAAAAAATAGGAAATAACGTTATTACCCTTAGAATCATCAATACTCCAATGTCGTCGGACCGCCGCTGGATTAGGTAGAGTTATATAAGCACAATATGGAAACTGGTAGGGTTACATCAGTACATTCCTAATATTTATAGGGTTATATCAGCACATTAGTAAAAAAATGTAGGGTCATATCAGCACATACGATAGAATATAGGGGTTTTAATAATATTTTATTTATTTTGTTGAGTTTAGTCCGGATTGATGATTGGATGACCTTTGGTGTTGTGTGTGATTGTTATTTTACTGTGTTCTTCGACCTAGAGTTTTTAATGTTGATAAGTTTTGAAATGAGGCTATGATATGTGATAATGATGTTTAATATTAATGATGGTGTCATGATGTCAAATTTTATGGTGTATAAGATATTGTTATGATTTTATAATGGTGTATATGATGATGTGGTCGCCCGTTGATGTCATCCGATTACCACACTTAATATTTATAATATGTGCTGATATAACCCTATAAGTTTTAAGAATGTGTTGATATAACCCGACAAACATTAGAAATGTGTTGATATAACCCAATAAGATTTCATAATGTGTTGATATACGGCAGTCCGACGGCGGCCTGACTGTGGTCCTGTGGCGGTCCGATGAACTATGAGGGTAAAATTGTCCACCTAATTTCAGAGTTTGCCCAAAGGGTATTTTGGTCAATTTACATAGAGTCAACGCCAAAAAAATTGTGGTCAATGCTGGAAATGGGATCTGAGGGTTATATTGGCACATTCATTAACTAGTTAGGCTTATTTTTGCACTAAAAGTATCATAGGGTTATATTGGCACTTACTCAAGTAGGTACGGTTATATTGGCACTTATCCCTTAAAAAAAATTCTTGTATCTTCCATCCACTGATGTCTTTGGGGATTGATGATAGAGATGACAATGGGGCGGGGCGGGTACGGATTATGGTACCTCCATACTTATGTCCATCTAAAATTTTCATACACACACCCGCCTCAACACCCATTGTGGGTACAACATTAAAATCTACCCTCGTCCCATCGGGTATTATCTAAAATCCACCCCCGCCCCTATCACCCACTTGGATTTCCATACCCACTTCAAATCCATTTTACTCATCTCATTTATAACTCCGAAAATGCCTAAACTTTACTTTAAATTTAATATTAAAATGTAAATATTGTTTACATGAAAATATTTTAATTAAAACATGTGCATTATGGATGAATAACAATTTATTATATAATAAATTAGTGTGTACATAGCAGGTATAGTGGGGCGGGGCGGGGAGGGGCGGGGCTGGGGCGGGTATGAACTAATATCCATGCCCAACCCACTACCCAAGACGGGTATCAATTTTCATACCCATACCCGCCCCACCCCCATGAAAACTACATCCATACCCACCCCATTTGGACGGATGCGAGGTAGACCTCCACCAAATTCCATCCCACTGCCATCCTAATTTATGATATTCAAGAACAAAGATTTATTTATTTTTAATTCCTAAATTCATTTGCAATGTTCATGTATGATAAAAATAACCATACGGTGGATGAAGTGAGTCTAGTGATTATAGCGCATGTAGTTCTGGAAAGTCCATCAGTTCAGACAACAACGGTTCCACAACCGTGGCTCTTAAAACCTCCGGCAACCATTACTTCATATATGGCATCACCAGAGACTGCAGCGGCGGCATAAGGTTGGCTTTTGGGGTGGTTACAGCATCCACCTGCACCGCATATTTCTGATTCTCCAGCCAGCCCCCCATTCCCTTTCTTTAGTTACTTGTCTTTTCTTTCTTATTGTATGCGTGTATCCTTGTTATATATAAATATAACATCAATTTTATTGAAATGGAATTGCGTTTGTGTTTTCATCTAATATTTTACCAATTGATATGATAGAAATCTAGTGACAGAAACGGGACAAAAAACTCTGCTTGATTGACTTGGCATCCAAAATAAATTTGCCCTCAAAAGGCTCTGAATGGTTGTTAATTGTCAACATTATGGATCGCATCTGAATGATAATATTAGTTATTATAATTATTAATTTTATAATATAATTCTATAGTTTTAGTATAGTATTGGAGTACTAGGTAGGGAAATTTTAGCAAGTACATGCAATGCGCATTTTTTTACGTCTAGAGTTGCGGATTCGATGATTTAATTTTATGAGGACAATAATGGTCTGGTATTGTCTTGACTAGTATCAACTCCTAATGTTTGATTTATTTGCTACATCAAATACTCAAACTTAGTGTAACTCTCATATTTCCAGAGGAGTCTTGGATTTGTTTTCTATATTAAAGTGCTTCGCTCTGTTTGGCAGAGTTGTGCTTATAAGTGAAACTGACTTATTTGAAAGTTGAGGCAGACCAGCTTTCGCTTTTCCTTAAAAAAATAGTTTTTGCTTTCAAAATAATCTGTTGTTTTGCACTTTACCAAAAACTAAAAATTGTTTTGCTTTTAAGCAAAGCGGCTAATAAGCTCTGCCCATAGCCATAATTGGGCTCAATCCCACTTCTCATGTAATATGATCGACTTAATTGTAAAAAGTTCTAGCCTATTGGATCATTAATATGAAGAATTGGGCATTTAATAAAGCATAATAGTTTGATTTACTTCATGATTCTGATGCTCCTTACAACCTATCACCCCCGATTTAGAGACTACCCTTTGCTTGTGGATCTTACTTTAAGCTCTGTTTGATTGGACTTATTTACGCTAAACTCAACTTATTTTGGCTGAACGTTAAAATATATGTGCTAAATTTAGCTTAATGGTGTTGAATTTAACCTATTAGTGTTTATCATAACTTATTTTTCAATGAATTGAAAATAATTAATTAAGGAAAACAACCTGATAAAAGTATGAAACTGGATCGGACAACGTTGGATCGGACAGAACTACATCGAACAACCTGAATCAGACTGGACCTTAATGAATAGACTTAATGACATGGGAATGAACTGTACTAAACCTAATTGAATTGAACTTGAGTGAACTGACCCAAACAAAGTTGATCAGCATGACTGAACAAAACTAAACTAGACTAAATTGGATTTAATTGTAATGGACTGAACCATGCTGAACCAAACAAGACTTGACTATATTAAACTAAAGTGAACAGAAGTAGACTACATCACAATGAAGTGCACTAAAGTAAATTGGGTTAAATTGAACTGAACCAGACCAAATTAAACTCAAACAAGCCCAACCCTTAAAAAAATACTCTTTTTTTAAAAAATCAGTATTTATATTTATGTAATTTATATTGCAAAGTTGTCTCTCAAGATTGAGAGCTGCCACATGTCCTGAAATGAAATTTCTAGATAGATATTGGACTTTAAAACTATTAAAACTAAGCCTAAGGAAAATTTGAATATCAAACACTAAACTTTTATTATCCCATGGTGAAAATTTTAGCTCTTTGATTGACCTTGCTAGAATTGTAGAATCAGTGAAACGATCATATCACCGTTAGAGGCTCTACCCGCAGCCTTGATGGCTCTCCGGCATGCTTACGCTTCTGCTTGAATAGCTGAAGTTGTGATAAAAAAAGTGTTCCTCTCGTAATGGCTATCAATGAATCAGCCCAAGAGGGGTAGTGATCTTCCAAGCCGTTGTGCCTAGTGATATGTTATTCTTAAAAGAGCCATCCAGGAAGACAAGTTGATGTGGTTGATTGAAGTGGATCATATTTCACTTCTTGGTTGATGTTTTAATTACCCTGAACGTCCTGCCGCCGCGGAGGGAGTGTTCCATGTGAATATTCGGTTAAGTTTTCTTTCAGAAAGTATCTCGTATAGAGGGAGAGAAGGTGTCCCTAGCCATTTCCCAACTCCCTCTTGGGTCTATATTATCACCCCACGTTAATTTAGCATTCCCGTTCTTCCAAATTTCCCATAGGACAAAGGCCGATTATGGAATGAATAGGATGCTCGGCGCCTGCTTTATCCAAAGTGTGAACCAATCTCTAAAAATGAGTTGATTGCCTTGATCAAAATCAAAACCAAAACAGGAGGCCCTCCAGATTATTTTAGAAGTCTCACACTGCAGGAAATGATGTGACATTATCTCCTCTCCAATTTCACATTTGTACATATAGGTGCTTCAATCAGTCTTCTCCTGTATTTATTCCCTTGCGTAGTTAAAGCGTTTGATCACACTCTCCATAGGAATATCTAGAATTTCTATGGCAACTTAAGTTCCCAAACCTTGTTCCATAACCTATCATCAGGTTGCTGAGTTCCTGACGGGTTAATGTAATGGCTAATTGGTATCCCTACTTCACTGTATAATGTCCATCTAAATTAAGCCTACATAGGGGCTAATCTTTTCCTGATGCGGAAAAATATAGGTGTATTGAAAATATACGTGTAACTACAAGTGATGGGAAGATTGATCTTATCAATGGAGAACTCTAGGTGCGATTAGAGTTAGTAAGATGTGACACTTTCAAGTCTGTAGTCATCTGTGTGACTGAATTATGATCCACACGATTGACTTGATTCAGTATCCATTGATCACTGATTTTAATACACTCTCCATTGGCCACCCTCCAAGCAAGATTTTATGTTATTAGATGCTTTGCTAAAAGGATGGACTTCCATCCTCATGAATCTGTGCTTCTTGCCACCATTATTCTTATGTCTCCCTGCTTCAAGTACTTAGCTTTATATACTTGAGCTAATAAACTGTTTTCATCTGTCATTATTTTCTTGGTATGTTTGGCTAGTAAAGCCTGATTTATGCCCATAGCTAACCTAATTTCCAATCCACCAAACTTTTTTAATCTTTTGATAGTCACTAGTGGAAACCATGCCTAATAAAAGCGGTTCTTTTGGACCAGAGAAGTCACTTGGAAGTGAAAGTGACCTCTCTGGCTATGTCTTTGATTCTCTGTGATCAAAGTCGATTCCGAGAACTACCTTCTGGGGTCCCAAAAAAAGACCACCGAAAACCTAGGTTTTCGGCGGCAGAAGAAAGTAGATCTAAAAAAAATCATAAAACAAGAAACAAATTTCAGAGACAATAGATGTCAGATTGTTACAGAATAAACAAATCAATGAAGAGGTTAATCCAAAAAAATGACTAAGGTTTCTCAGACCAAACTACTTTAGGAGATTACTCTGAAATATTTTAGAAGTCGACTAAGGCATGACGTCAAGCGGCGGAGGTGACACACCTAAGCGGTGGTCGGAGGTGACGAAACTGAGCACCGAGCGAAGGCGACGCAAGTACGCAGCAGATCTAACGTGGTCAGGGGGAACGTCTCGGCGAGGGGATCCGCGGTTGTGGAGGGCCGCGGTGAGGAAGGCTTCTCACTGGATCTAGATTCGCGTTCGATGACGTATGGAAAACTGGATTCGTGTTCGGGGCTGAGTGAGGGAAGGAGGCAGTTGGGCTGAGTGAGGGAGAGAGGCTGATGAGTGGTGGCGGAGCAAGGGAAAACTGGTGGGGGGCTGAAGGTGGGAGTCAGGTGGGAGAGATGAGAGGCAAGGGAGTGAAAAAAAGGACTTTGGTCTGGGAGATAATGAGATTACTAAAAAAAAGACTAAGACGTGATATTTTAGGGTTTGTATTTATAGTTACTCATAAAGGCACCCCATTAAAGGCAGGTTCTACAATAGAACTGCCTTTAATTAATGCAACTAAAGGCGGTTGATTTTGAATCTCCTATAATCAGATCCGAAATGAGTTCCAAGTTCGGAACCTCATTCAGATCTCAATCAAAGGCGGTTCTACAATCAATAGAACCGTCTTTAATTGATATACATCAAAAGAGGTTCTTCAAGAACCACCTTTGATCAATTAGGAACCGCATTTAATCGGATCTAAAACTAGTTCCAAATTCGAAACCTCATTCGGATCTCAATCAAAGGTGATTCCTCAAAAAATTGATGGAATCGCCTTCTAATGGTGTCTTTAATAGAGGCTTTTCTACTAGTGAGTTTTCCACAATCTCCACTAAACTGTCTGGCCATCTAGTGTGCCTCCCTAGATGAAGGATGCTATCATTTTATCAAGTTTCTGAAGGATACCTTTGGGTATTTGAAAAATACTCAAATGGTATAATGCACTGGTTGCAAAGGCATGTTTGGCTAGGGTGAGTCTTCCCGGAAGATTGAGTAGCTTGGTTTTCCATGAAGAATATCTCTCTTTAAATCTTTGAATCATATTCTAAAGATTGTCTTCTTTTTTGTGTCAAGCACAATATTCATACCCAAGTATTTTCCCCCTATCTCATGTCCATGAATGTTCAAGCAAAATCTTGTGAACTGTTGCATTATTTGTGGAGTATTCGGACTAAACTGGATGGCTCACTTGTCAAAAATAAGACGTTGTCCCAAGAACCTTGCATACATGTTTATAGTCCTTTCTGAGTCAGTGATCGTCTAATAGGAACATTTGGTGAACAAAATGCAGTCATCCGCGTACATCAAGTGGCTAACTCTGTGACCTCCTTTTAAAATGAGTATTCCAAGATTTTGGTTGGTGAAGAGTTTATGTTCTAGCCAGGAAGACATATACTGTTGTTTTATGATAAAGATATACGATGAAAGAGGGAACCCTTGTCGGAGGCCTTTGTTTGACATAAAAAAGGCTAACTGAGTGCCATTGACAACCACCTGATATGTACCAATTTGAACACACTACATTATCAGATCAATAGAGTGTTGATGAAAATGCATATAGTTTAGAGCCTTCTCCAAGAAACTCCACGAAACTCGGTCATACGCCTTACTCATGTCCATTTGTACTGCTGCATTACCAGTCTCTCCTTTCTTATGTTTCCTCATGAATTCCAAAACTTCATGCTCCAGCAACACATTTCCTGAAATATTACGGCCTGGAACAAAACCATTTTGTTCATAAAAAATCGGGGAAGCAATATGACTCTTCAGTATGATGGCTAACACCTTTACAAAGATTTTCCATTTAACATTGTAGAGTGAAATCGGCCTGAAACCAGACGGGTGGACTGATAGCTTCTTCTTTGGGATCATTATTAATTGTGTTTTGTTCCATGATATAGGTAATGGACTACTATTGAGTATGCTCAGCACAAACTGAGTGATATCCTCCCCTAGAATGCTCCAATATCTCTTATAAAAACAACTGGTAAACCATCTTCTCCTGGTGATTTCGAGGAACTCATATATGATAAAGCGTTTGAAACTTCTATTAGAGAGAAATGTGCATTTAGTGCTGCAATTTTCTCCTGGTTTAGAGTTCTATTTATCCTGCTCGAAAATTGGTCTTCTAATGTGTCCCCTGGGTGGCTAGGTGGATACCACTCTCGATGTACATATACTGATTTCACATGATATGTGATCACTTGTTTAATACCATCTTGATCTGTCACTCATTCTCTTGTCAACGAATAAATCCCTCGTATTATATTCTTGTTCCTCCTATTGGAAGCCCACTGGTGGTAGAACTTTGTGTTTCTCACCCCAAATTTGAACTAGTTCACCTTCGCTCTCTGTTGCCAATAATCTGACAGCTTCTGCTCCACATCCTGAATTTCTTTGAAAGTCTCCTAAATCTTTCTCGAATTCTTAAACATGCCTTCCCCACATTGTAATTTTTGAGTCATTAGACCTTTGAGCCTTCTGCCTAGATTTCCAAAGGAATTGGAACTCCAGTTGCAAAGATGCTTAAGTGCAGCTGGTAATTTCCTATCCGTGGCTTCAATATGATCTTGTTGATGCTGAGTAGGCTCAAAAAAATTCAGCAAAAAATAAACTCAAAACACCGAAACCCCGCCCCCTTCCCTTATTGAGCTGGACTAAACAAACTAAACTGGAGTGGAGTGGACTTTATCAGACTTCAATAAATAGATCTTATAATTTATAAAAACGATTACACCTCATAATATGTATGTTATTTTTAATAATAACAAGGGATAAATATATTTATAGCCCTAACTATTGATTGAATGTGTCAATATAATCTTACAATCTTAGAAAATACCAATTTAATCATAACTTATTATTGTATGTGTCAATTTAATCCTAACTTTCAAAACATTTGCATCGATATATCCAAATTCCTAATTCCGAGTTCCGACATTGACTTATCGAATTCCGACAATGACAAAAAAAAGTGGAATGGCAAAAATACCCCTTGACCAAAGAAGAGAAAGTGAGGGTGAAAAATACCCCTTTGACAGAAATACTTTAGAACTCAACCCTGTCAGAAAACGCTGTTTCCACTCGCTACCTACTGCGCCGCTCCTCACCACCCCACAGTCACCCCTGCTCGCCACCACCCCCGCCGCTCCTCCCTCCTTCTCCCCGCCGCCGCTCAACAAGTTACATTATTTGAATTACATACTAACTCCACAAGTTTGTAAAAGCTGCAACATCTATCCTCATCTTCCACTGCACGACCAGTTCAACATAATCACGGCACAGGGCCAAAGCGACATCAACCTGAACACCGGGACGTCCATCCAGGGCTGCAACATCACTCTCACTCTCAACTTAGCTTCCGAGAACGGTGCCACCGTTGGCTCCTCCCTCCCTCTCTGCAAAGCCGCTCGCTCCTCCCTCCTCAGCGCCGACATCGGGGATGCCATCGATATTCTCAAATTTGTGGCAATCACGAAGTTATCCGAAAATCCGGCGGACGTGGGGAGCTGACGTTAGGCATCGATCTCGACAAATTACCGGCGGGCCGCATCAACTCCCCGTTCTTCTCACCGTCCCCTGCTCAATCGCCGCCCAGTCAGATGGTTCCTCCCTCCCTCTCCGCACCGCCGCTGGCTCTCCCCTCCCTCTCTGCGCTGCCACTCGCTCCTCCCTCCCTCTCTCTCCCCGCTTGGATTTCTCCGATTAGCGTTGCAAGAATGTAGATTTGCTGAAGAAAGGGGAGGAAGAATGGAAAAAGAGGAGGGTATAAGAGGAGGGCAGATACGTTCTTTTACATTTTTTGATTTTTTTTCAACAAGGGCAAAATTGTTTTTTTCACAAAATCCACCCATTAGAATAGTTTATTTTAATTGATGTTTCCATTATTGAATAAGTGTGGAAAATTTGTTTTCGCTCGTTAGTTTTGTTCTTTGACCTTATCGATTAGATCGTTGTGTTCATAATAAAAACACAATTTAGTTGTTCGCGTGGATGTATTATTCTCATCTGCTTGTAGAGATCGTGTGTGTTCGTAATTTTATTTGTGTTTTTATCATATGGTTTTCATTAATTTGAGAAAAGTGCAGATATAACCCTATATATTTGACGAAAGTGTAGATATAACTCTGTGCTAATTGAAAGTGCAAATATAACTCAATCTATTTGAGTTATGTGCAAATATAACCCTATCTATTTGGGTTATGTGCAAATATAACATTTTCCAGCAGTTGGAAGCAAGAATACACTGAACAGACTATTTTGCCCCTTTGTAAAAAAATAAAAAAAAATGGAAATAAATCCTACCCCTGAATGAAATTATGACATCCAAAGTGTTGAACCTATTCGTGGAAAGTGTTAAACCTATGGCGGCACCCTTCAATATCAATTTAGGAATTACAGTCCATTTTCATTCTTCGTTTTCATTCTCCATTTCCATCTTCATTCGTTTTCATCTTCGTTTACAATTTCTCCGTTTTCATTCTCCCAATTGGCTTTACTTCTCATTTTCTTCTCATCTTCTCCATTTTATGGCCTCGACACCTGTGATCTGCGGGGGTGGTGGGTCTCGATTTTCCGGCAGTTGCTTGAGCGGCGCCAGAAATGGTGGCTGAGGGTGGTGGAGATGAGTTTGGTGGCGGAGGAGGGAAGAATGGTGGTGGGTTTGGTGGCGGAGGAGGGAAGAATTGTGGCAGAGGTGAGTTTAGGTGGCGAAGAATGGAAGAATAGTGGTGGTGGGGCTCAGGTGGTGGTGAGTTTGGTGTTGGCGGGGCGGGGCTGAACAGAGGTCAGGTGGTGGCGGGGCTTTGGTGGTGGTGGGCTCAGATGGGTTTCGTTACTTGGCCATAAAATGGGTTTCGATTTGGTGGTGGTGGGCTTTGGTGGTGTTGGGTTTCGATTTTTCGGTAAGGCGGGGCTAATAACAGCTGAGGTGGTGCAGCGATGGAAACACGATGGTTAAACTTCTGGCGATTGGGGTTGCTGTGGTGGGACTTAGACGCGGCATTATCCACGAGGCGAAACGAGGAGTCCTTGTTAGCGGTGAGAGTGGCGAAGGAGTCGTCGCCAGAGAAGTCTAACCCATCTTCAGCAGATGCTTGGTCAATTTGATCTGCGTTCATGTTCTTAATCCATCTTTCGGCGTTCCTGTTCTTGATCGGCGTTCTTATTCTTAATCCATCTCCAGCATTCTTAGTCGGAAGATGGGTTCTTAATTTAGCGTTCTTGTTCTTAATCTTCGCCGACTCAAATCTCCATGATAACGTTCTTGTTGTTAATCTTTGGTTTTGAGTTCTTAATTCTGGGTCGGAAATGTTGGATGAAAAGGGCCAATTTTGTCTTTTTAATTTTAGTATTAAGCTGAAAGGGCATTTTGGTCATTTCCCATTGGTCAATGGCCGGATTGGGCCAATCAATGCCGAATAATGACTTTAGGGTTATATTTGCACAGATGTATAATAGTCAGGGTTATATTTGCACTAAAAAACAACTCAAGGTTATATCTGCATTTTCTCCAACATATAAGGTTATATTTGCATATTACCCCATTAATTTTGATATGTCATATCTTTGTTTTTCAATGTGTTTACAGTTTGGACAACATAGATCGTAGTTGTATCAAATGGTATTACGATTGTAGAAGATCTATGTTTGGCATAATAGTATTGATGCGTGATACGATCCTCTTTTCTAAGTGGTCATGATTTTTGCAGTGAACGATTAACGTCCCCGAGAGCGATGCTACAATTTTTATTTGATCTCTAATTTGTAATAGTAAATAGAGCGAAGTGCATTTTTAACCCTATGTTTTGGGTAAAAGTGTAGAAATGACCTTGCAAAATCACAAAGTGCAAAATTAACCCTTCAAATCATTGACCAAAATGTTAACTCGAAAAATGGTCGAAAATTTGTTTAAATGACCATTTTACCCTTATTTAAAAATTCAGAACTAATAGAATTGAAAAGACATTAATAACCTTTAACCTTCTCTTCTCTTATTCCCCACAATCCCAATCGTCTCCAATTTCCACCGTCTCCCATTTCTTCACTCACTCCCAACTACCACCCCTCATCACGCCTTACCATTTCCTCCGCCTCTTTCAATCTCCACCACCGCCAAAAATTCAAAGTTTGGTGGTCGCAGGGGTGTTGGGTTTCACAGACCCACTTCTGGTGTTGGGTTTCAGTGACCCACTTTTGGTGTTAGATTTGTCAATCCACCGTCGACGCCGGGTGGTGCTGGGTTTGAATCGGGTTACATATTATTCGTCCGCTAATTACAGTTAATCGGTGGGTCAAGCTGGAGATCTGTTCCATCAACTTCCATTTCTTCTCCGGTTAGATTGGGACTTGGAATTTGTGCCTAAATGGTCTGGCCTTCTTCCCGAGCTTCTGGAGCAGATTGCAACAAGTTTGCGATGGGAGGATTCTCGGTGTTCAAAGTTGTTTGTACATTTGCGAGAGATTACACTTTTTAGCTGAAAGCCGGAGCATTGAAAGGTTAGACATTGAATCCTTCAGCAAAATATGTCCTTCCATGTGGACATTTCCTTCTTTTTGAGATTTGGAGCAATATTAGGTTTTGATTAATGTGATAAAGAGCCATGTTGTATTTTAGATTCTAAAATCTTTCAATCAACATGGGAATATTTTATTTAGAACAATTGGTTTACTTCTGATGGTGTCAAATTGAAATCCAAATGAGTACTATGTATATGTTGTTCTGAATGATTAGGGCGGGTTGATTCAGGGCGTTGTTCGTGGTGAGCGGTGCAGTGGTGGTTTGGGCGGTGCAGTGGTGGTTTGGGCGGTGCGGTGGTGGTCATTGGGCGGCGCTGCTATGGTGGTAGGCAGCGCAGTGGTGGTTTGACCGACGCGGTGGTGGTCAATAAGCAGCGCTGCTAAAGTTTAGGGCGGAGGTGGTGGTTCTAGGCGGAGCAGGGTTATCGAAAGCGGAGCTGGCGGCACACGGTGGCAGAGCTGGTGGCACGGCGGCTAAGCTTGTGGTGCAGCGACAGATATGGTGGTACTGCAGGTTTGAAGATGAAGAAGAAGGATAATTTAGGGATATTTGTGTTATTCAATTTTTTGTTTTTAGAGTAGGGATATATTTGTCTTTTCATAAATGGTCAATGCCTGAATTTCTTTGGTCAATGCCGAAATAATGGAAGTTGGGTAAAACTGCATAATTTGATCAAAAGATAAGGTTAGTTCTGCACTTTCAGATTATACAAGGTTATATCTGCACATTCTCAGTTTAATATGGTCATTTTTTCACTTTTCCCTAGTAAATACGATCAGTTTGATTGACATGTAATTTAGATACCCTTTCAATAGGTTAGTTATTATTTGAGACTAGTTATGTTGGATTTCAATTCCCCTTATTGTAATGGTTGTTGTGCATTTTTCCAAAAATTTTTGAATGATTGATTTTTTTTATTATATAAAATAACTTCCTTGGCTTGCTTTTGAATTTCTTAGGTAGCTCGAACTTGCTTAGGGGTGTTTGGTATAGCTGTTCATATAAGTAAAGTTGGCTTACTTTTTTAGGGACGACCAACTTCTGCGTTTGCTCCAAATATAGCTTATGCTTATAAAATAAGCATTTTTTAGCTATTTAAAGAATATTAAAAGGTGCTTAGCTTATAAGATAAGCATTTATAACCCTTGTCAAACACACTCATGGAGCTCGAAAAGAGCGTGTAGATTTTTTTAGGGAAAAATAATTTAGTGGATTTCAATTAATTTGAAACTGTGTATATAACCCTCGGTTTTTTGAAAGTGCAGACATACATACCCAAGATTGATGTTGACAAGAAAACTCATGACCCCTCCCTCGCCGAAAACCGATGTTGACTTGTCAATTTTGAACTAACTTGTGAAGACAACAATGCCCCTTATCAAAATTCAGGTAAATTTTGAACAATTCCCCTCCCCCCCCCCTCCCCCCCCCCCCACTTTATTTCCTCCCCACTCACCAAACAACCCTTTTTTGGTCACACCTCCACACCGCCTCCAACCACCACTTCATTTTCCACACCACACAACCATCACAACCACACCTCATCCGCGTGGCACAAAAGAACCGAATTCATTTATTCATACTGTACAAAAGAACCAAAAGTTATATCAAAGTTTTCCGGATTTATAAATTTATATCGCACAAAAGAACCGAGTGTTATATAAGCATTTCATTTTTATAAAAAAAAATAGGATACCGAGAATTGAACAAATAGTACCGTAACGACCAATTGTCATTGGTGTTTCAAATAGTGAACATACCTTCAGCTATAATCGAGTTAGTGTCATAATTGTGTTGCATATACTAAATGCATATAAAAGTTTGATATTTAAAAAGTACATGATGCAAGGAATCCACCAATATTTCACATGATATTAGTGTTTGTATACTAATTAAAATTTATTGTCAAATGTGACTTGTGAAAGTTAAAAGGGTGCAAATACAGTTGACCAAAAGCGGTACAAATATAGGTGATTAAAAAGGGTGCAAATACATCGGGAATGGAGCGAATAATTACATCTCAACAATTGTCGTATTGATTGGGTCCAGATTCAGTAAATTGTCTTATATTTGAGAAACACAAACTATTTTGGAAAGACATCAATTCTGTAATCAGATGTCATGACAAGAGGGTAGGATGGTCTTTTTTCTTCTATTTGAGCTTAACTGCGAGCTAAGAAGGAAGCACATCAGTATGAGTCTACAACTGATGCATCACTGCATCTGTGAGGGAGTTTTCCATTCTATTATAACTTAATTCAGTTAGAACATTGCTAGTATAAGAAGGATTGATTAAAGAATATTAGATATCATAGTTGATCGGTGATTTTGGTGGTTAAAATCCACAGCAATACCTTCTTTTCTCTCCTAGATTCTCATGCTACTTTTGTAAATTTTCAGTCAACAAACTTGTTCATCACAAATTGGTATCAGTGCAAGGGAATTCCTCGTCTAAGAATGGTAGAAAACATGTAGTTTAAGATCATGGAGAATCAGCTAAAGGAGTTGGATGCTCAAATGGCGGTTTCAAATCAAGAAGCGAAAGCATTCAACCAATAAGTGAAGCATAATTTTGAAGCAAGACAGCTGAGGATGGATGCTTCGATCAAGAAGGTCAAGGATGAGCTGAACACAAAGTTTGAATCATTCATGAGGATCTTATCGGAGCAAGGAAAGGGCAAACAGCTGGAGATAGATTCTGGGGATCCAAATTAAGTTACAGAACCAGGAACTTCAAGAAGAGGTAATCATTGAATCACCTCCCCTGTAGAATCACATGTTAGTAATGGCATACATAGATGATCAGTTCCTATCATTACTAACCCTAGGATTATGAATTAAAATATGGAGGATTGGAGGAAGAAAATCAATCATCCTAGGGTAGAGTTAACAATGTTCACCGGTGATAAACCTAGGGATTGGATCCGAAAATGCAACCATTTTTTAACTATTACCAGGTCTTTGATCCTTGGAGAGTTGAGGCTATTGAAATTTACTTAGAATCCAGGGCAGAGGCATGGTATCAAAGTGAAAAAAAGTTAGAAGAATGAATCTATGGGTAGAATTCAGTGAGGCTGTGATTAAAAGATTTTTTAAAATAGGGGGAAGAGATGAGATAGAAGAGTTCAACAAGTTGTATCAATCTGGAACTGTACGTGTTTATCAAGAAGAATTTGAAGAATTAAGGTCTAGAATAATCTCTAAGCATCTAAATCTGTCTATTCAGTACTTCATATCAGCTTTTGTCAGTGGCTTAAAAGAAGAACTGCGGCATATGGTTAAACTCTTTAAACCTGAAACCTTGCATGAAAATGTTGAGATTGCAGTCTTACGTGAATTAAATTTGGATGTTATGAGTAGAAAGTCTAAGTATAAAGGGAGTAATGTACATCAACATGTTAATCTGTCTAAGCTTATGGTCATTGTAAACAAATATGCAACTGAAAGATTTTCTACTTGGAAACCTAATCATGTGGAAAGAAGGAATGATGGGGATAGGATTAAAAGGATATCACCACAGGAGACTCAGTACAGGAGGGAGAATAATTTGTGCTACAAATATGGGGACAAATTCAGCCCAGGTCACAGATGTAAGTATAAGCAGGTTAATCTGATTTCTATTTTGGAACAATTGGAGCCTGGTGAGATTGTAGTTGAAGAACAGGAAGAGGTTATGGTTGAGGAGGAGGACAATCATGAAGAGTTGTCACTTAAATCTGTTGGAACCAACTCCAAAGTTAACACTATTCTGATATTTGGCAGTCTGCAAGGAGCTAAGATCAGTATCCTACTAGACACTGGTTCTACAAATAGTTTCATTGATCCATCTATTTTGAGAAGAGCTGAATTGGAAATCGTAAGAACAAGGTTTTTTGTTGTGACAATAGCTGATAGGAGCAAATTTTATGATACTCACAAATGTCCATAAGTCATATGGAGGGTGAGACTGCTGCAATTCAAGTATGAACTGAGGCTGATGCATTTAGGGGGGAGTTAATATGATTTTAGGGGTTGATTGAATGACTAGTTATAGTCATTTGACTTTTGTCTTTCATGCTCAAAATGTGTCATTCTATGGTGAGAGTTATCACAGGGTACTGTATGGGGACAAAAATACTGAGAAAGTTGAATTGGATAGCACTGCTCCTAAATTTTATTCTGATCAGTGTTTCTATGAGGGAGAGAGAAGTATGAGCATCAGGAGGATGACTCAAGTACTAGAAAACAAGAAGAGAAAGGGGAATCTGAGTACAGATAGGAAGAGACACACTGGAAACATAAGAAGGTTTTTGTGGAACCCGAACTTACTATTTCTGCACCAGAGTTGAACAAGATCAAACAGGAGTTACTGAGCCTGGAAGTGCCTCACAGTATACAACAGGATAGGGTTGAGTAATTAAGCAGTTGAGGGGTTTTTTAGGCCTCACTGGGTATTACAGGAGGCTTATAGCTGATTATTGTTTAATCTGTAACCACTGCACAGATTGCTGAAGAAAGATGGGTTCAAATGGGATTCTGAAGCAGCTTTAGCAATGAAGAAACTGAAGCTGGTTATGACCACAGCTCCTGTCTTAAGAATGCCTGACTTTTCTCAACATTTTAATTGAGATTGATGCCTATGAGTTTGGGACGAGGTAGTATTAATGCTAAAAAATAGGCATATTTCATTCATTAGTAAGGCTTTATGTCCTAGGAATAGAGGGCTGTCTACCTATGAGAAAGAATTGCTTGTACTCGTGTTAGCCATTAATAAGTGGAGACACTGCTTAGCTGGTAATCACTTCATCAGTAGGATTGATCATAATAGTTTGAAATATCTCTTAGATCAGAAACTAACAAATGCTCTTCAACATAAGTGGATTACTAAGTTGTTAGGATTGAGCATTGAAACATACTATAAGACAGGTAGAAGTAATTTTATAGTTGATGCCTTATCTAGAAATCCTTCACTACTGATAGAGTATAAGGCTTAAGATTTGAAATCAGCCTCTGAAGTGACTACAGGAAGGGCAACAGAGTCTTCCTCAGAAATTGTTAATCCTGATCAAGTGGAGAATAAAGACAAGAGAAGGGAAGAACAGTCTGATACTGAGAGCATTCTAGTGCAAACTGATGATCTAATTGAAACTTGTCAGATCATATGCAAAAAATCCAGTACTACTAATGTTCCCACTTGAATTATACAGATTGAAAACAATTATGTTAGAGATCGGTGGATTCAAGATTTAATAGCTAAGACATTACTAGGACAGGATCCAAATAATGACTACTCTTTTTTCAGGGGAATTTTAAAGAAGATAGACAGGATAGTGATTGGTTCTGTAGGAAGTGTAAGGTCTGATATGTTGAAGGCCATGCATTTCTCCCATTGGTGGCCATTCTGAGCAATCAACCACCATTAAGAGAGTATTTTCCTTATTCGATTGGCCTAAGATGAGAGAGAAAATATTGGAATTCATTATGAGCTGTGAAGCATGTCAGAGAAACAAAGCCGAGCACTTCCAATATCCAGGTTTGCTTCAGCCTTTACCAGTCCCTAACTAACCATGGACTCATATTACCATGGATTTTTTTTAAAAAAAGTTACCTAAATCAGGTGATTGTGATACTATCATGGTGGTACTAGACAGATTTACTAAGTATGCACACTTTTTAGTAGTAGCACATCCTTATACTGCTTCATATATTGCTCAACTCTTCTACACTGAGATCTATATGATTTATAACATTCCTAAAACTATCACCTCTGATAGGAATAGTCTTTACTAGCCACTTTGGGCAAGAACTTATGTCGCTTATGGGAGTCAAGTTGCAGTTTAGTACTACATACCATCCAGAGACAGATGGCCACACTGAGAGAGTCAATAAAGTTCTGGAAAACTACTTAAGGAGTTTCTGTGGTGACAGGCCTAGTTCGTGGAAATCTTGGATCAGTTCAGCTCAATGGTGGTACAACACAACACACCATCACAACATCAATCTAACCCCACATGAAGCACTATTTGGGGTAAAACCATTAGCTCTTCCTCTAGGTCCATTTAGAGAAGTATTGTTTCCTACTATTGGTGAAATAGTTCAGCAGAGAGAGAGACAAGATAAATTAGTTGCTCAAAACTCATCTCCAAAAGGCTCTAATCCGTATGAAGCAAAATGCTGATGCAAAAAGATCCAAAAGAGACTTACAGGTAGGAGACTTAGTCTACTTGAAACTGCAAAAGCATAGACAATATTTTGTGGCTTTGAGGCAAAATATGAAACTAGCTCCCAAGTTTTATGGCCCCCATAAGGTGCTACGGAAGATTGGAGAAGTAGCATACAAGTTGAAATTCCAACTGGGAGTAGAGTCCACCCAGTTTTCCATGTTTCTTTGCTTAAGAAACATCAAGGTTAAGTGTATTCTCAGACTACTGATATTCCTAAAAGTAACTTGGATGAATTGATGATTTTGGAACCTCTGAGAGTATTACAAAAGAGATTCCAAAGAAGAGGTGATCAGCAGGTCATTCAATGGCTCATTGAATGGAAACACTTGCCTAAGGAGGATTCATCATGGGAGGATGCCAATTACAACAGTTCCCTTCTTTCAAGGCCTGATGCCTAATGCAATAAGATACGTTTAAGTTGCTTTGTGGTTGAAGTTTTAACAACTTGTTATGCTTGTGGACAAGATAAAACTTAAGAGGGATGGAATTGTCATGATAAGGAGGGGTAGGATGGTCTTTTTACTTCTATTTGAGCTCAACTAATGCATCACTGCATCAGTGATGGTGTTTTCCATTATGTTATAACTGAATTCAATTAGAACATTGCTAGTATAAGGATTGATTAGAGATCAGTGATTTTGGTGGTTAAAATCCACTACAATACTTCTTTTCTCTCCTAAATTCTCATGCTACTTTTGTAAATTTCAGGCAATAAACTTGTTCATCACATCAGAACCCAGTATTATTTTCCGGCCCAGTCCAAATGCAACGTTATTTAACAGACCCATTCTAAAACTTAACACAGGAGACTTCTAGTTACAAACGTCACATACCCACTCTCTTATCCCCAACCAAAAAGAAGTACAAGCCGCTAATGGAGGTGGGAAGCACATGGCTTCCATCCGATGTTGCTCCCCTTTCCCAAACCACCCATATACGCGCTTTTCTTAAGCCCCTCGAACAATCCCCCCCAACTTTATATGGTGGTACCAGGTGCTTATTTAACGTTAATAATGCTCCAATTTCTTTCTTAACTAGAAAGATTTTAAAACTTGGTCAAATTCTCAACAACAAAGCCGAATTAATTTTCGAAACGGTTACGAACTACTAGACGATAAGGTACCAGATTTGTACAAAGTAAATTCAACAATATCAAAACAGTATCTGAATAAAGAATCCATAATCATAATTCATAAATGAAAATCATCATAACAACAATAAGCCAAAGTATTGTACCACTCACTACCAATACTACCTAAAACACTAGTACCACTAATGTAAAAGTAAATCGGCTTCAAATATTCAGAAATAAAATAAAATAAAAATAAATAAATATCCAACTCCTAAATCATCAACACGATGGGATCAAAACAAATCTCAACAGATCCGGTATGAACCTAGGGTTTAGAATCTAGAACAAGGCGGTGGCGATGAGCATGGCAACGCCGGCAGATCCGAAGGCCACTCTGTTCACCGAGGCACCGTTGGCGGCGGCCGGAACGTCAGCGGGAGCATCGGCGGGTGCGTTGGAGGAAGTGGGAGGGACGGCGGTGGAAGGAGCAGGGGCGGAGGTGGGTGGCGCCGGTGGGGACGATGTTGGAGTGGCGGTGGGGGCAGCCGCCGGAGCGGCCATAGGGGAGGCCTTGGGTGTAGGCACAGGCGCAGCAGCCGCCTTGGGTGGAGATGCGACGGGGGAGGCGGTCGGAGACACCTTGGGAGCGGCGGAGGGGGAGGCGGAGGGAGCCTGAGCGTAGACGGCGGAGACGACCAGGGCGAAGATAAAAGCAACCAACATTCTAGAGGAGGCCATTGCTGCAACCTTAAAATTCTAGAGAGATAGTGTTTATTTTTAATAAGAGAGAATGTAGGCAGGAGATATGTAGGAGAAGGTGTTTATTGTTTTTGAGGCGTCGTATGTTGGGGGTATTTATAGGGGAAATCAACGTGTTTTCGAGATCTTTTCTAGAAATTAATTAAGGGAAATTGGGCCAATCATATCGCGACAGCTCACCAACAGGGAATGAGATCCGGTGATTGAGATACAGTGGGACACGGTTAAGGTTGGTGTGGAGCTTCCTTATGCGGTGAGGAAGTGATCTGGGCCGTACGCGTAAGGCCCCGGGTAATCGGACGGTTGACGCGTTCAACGAGGTTTGAGATTCTGAGGACCGTTGGATCATTAATTAGTAACCAATTACAAGTGTAATTTATGCGGGGTTACCGTTGTGATTGGCACGTTGGGAGTGGGGACAAAAAGGTGGACTCCAGTCCCTTTCTTTTGATTTTTTTTAAAAAAGTAAATAATAAAGGGAAAGTACACCGTTTTTATAAAATTTAAATATTACATTTTATAAGTTAAAATAATTATTATTATGTATTTTAATATGAAAATAAAAAATACATGATATAAAAATATATTTTTTAAAATTTTAAATTTATATGTAATTTAATAAATGCATTATATAAGATAAAAAATAAGTTATCTATCCATAAACTTATATTGACAGGTCACCTGTCCAGGAGACTTAATCAATAGTAAATATATTTGTGATGATGACTAACGGAAAATTACACATCCTAGATTTTGTTGATTGAATCAAAGTAATATTACTTACTTGTTTTATCCTATTCAAAGGAGATATTTTACCATATCCAAAAAAATTATTTGACTGTTATTATTTTTAATTATGTATGGTGATATTTAGAAATTTCTTGTTACAATATATCCAATAATATCACAAACGATAATATTATTGTTTATATATCTATTCAAATATGTGGTGAAAGTTTGAATAATAATAAAAACAAAGCCTCTTGTATGTAATTTGAAGAGGGGCATAGGATATCATTTAAGATTTGTTTAAATAATGTCGTGTTTGCTAAGGGATGGTATAATAAAATGAATCGATACAAAACATAAAAATTTTACTACATTGTATTTTACTATATGTATTTTCCTAGTCAATATGTTCTCGATTAAAATTGTCAAAATTGGTCATATTTTTTATGTTTGTGAAGATTAGCAAACAAAAAAAAAGTGGTCACTTATCTTTGAAAAGAAACAGTTTTTTTTCCGAAGAACAGAGTGGTGTAAAAAACGATTTGTTTACGGAGGGAATTCAGAAAACAAGTTTTGTTCTAAAAAGAGAAGTGTGGGTGTGATAGTTCACTGCCTTTGAAACGAAATTCGCCAAACTTGGTGTGCAAGGTTTCAACAAGGCATTTGTTCCCCAAGGTACCACAGGAGCTCCGTTTACTTGTGCACTTAAGTGACGGAGATGGAACTCATGCTCATAACGCTCAAAAGGAAGTTTCAGAAAGCAGTAGAAGAAGAAGACGGAGAAGTATGTGCTGAACTGTTCATCAACTTGCCTTTTATAGGCAAACATATATACAACCGCAGCTCAAGTTCAGGAGAACGTGGAGCAATTTAGAAGTCAATTTTGACTAACTAAAAGGTAGGATCATATAGGAACGGTCATGGACCGAGTAAACTTCGGATATACGTTAAAACAAATTTGACTAAAGGGTTAAAATACTTTTTACCATATCAGAAAGAAAGTTTTCAAACTTGTTTTAACCACGTCTGAAATATAGGGAGAAAAAATAGGGTTTTAGTTAAAGACATTTGATTATATGAGAAGCCACATAAATGCTAGGCTCTCAAAGTAATCTGGAACAAAAATATTAATATGGGCTCAAGACCCGACCCGACTCAACTCGACTCGACTCGTCACGGGCAGGCGGTCGGCGGCAGCAGCATGTGCAAGAGGTCTCAATTTCTCTTGCTCACCCAAGGTAGTAGTGAAGCATTTTCATATTCAAACCACACCCATCCTTTGTAAACTTCCCATGTGGAACTAAGAGTAAAGACAAAGTTTTTCCTTTTTTCCTTCAAAAACTGATTTGGGCTGATTGGCCCATTTGCATTTCAAACAAAATCCCCCACTAATGCAAAAGGGAAAAAAGGTAAATTTTTTGAGCATGTGAAACTTCAACCCTTAAGCATCAGTATCTTGCGATTGAACTAATGCGCAGTGAATTGGGATGATCGACTTGTTTTCGGAGTGAACGTATCTAGAACTCCTAAACTGGTTGATCATTCCAAGAACACGTGTCTTACTTGAATAAAATGAGTTCCGCGATAATCATCAACTTATAGTGACCGCAGTTTTCTTGGGAAAACTCATGAGTACTCTAGAAAGACAACCTTTAAATGTCTTTCATAAAAGGACGGTCAATAATTTACACTCACATAGGTCATTCCATCAAGTCTTTTTAGACCGCCCAATCAGGGCTATAGAATGATTAAGAAAGATTCATCGTTCATCCTCACATAACTTTCGGTGAATCCCACAAGTTCTTGACAAAGTAGAACTATCTTGGAATCATTAAGAGCTTTAAGCTCATCCTCACAACGTACAATATCATAGAAATGGGCAGGTCTGTACGTTTGTAAGCATTTTCTTGGTTTCGTTTGACTACAATTCATTTGAGAAACAATAAGAGTATCCACCAAGAGTTCCTCACCTAGCTGGGTTTTAACCTCATTCCCCTCGATGAATTTTGGACTATCTTTCTACTTAATCCCTTAGTAAATGGATCGGTTAAAGTTCTTTCTGATCTTATGAATTGTAAAGCCAGTACACCAGTCTTGATCATATTTCTGACACATTCATGCCTAATGTGCATATATCTTTTCTTACCATTGTAAGCTTCATTTTGGGCAACACCTAGGGCTGCCTCAGAGTCACATAAAAGTGAGACAGGTGGAGTGGGTTTCCCCCACCAAGGAATATCTGCCAGTAACGACTTAAGCCATTCAACTTCTTGTCCTGCCAAGTCTAGAGCTATAAACTCAGACTTCATAGTAGATTGTGCTATACGAGTCTGTTTTGAAGACTTCCACGAAATAGCAGTTCCTACTAAGGTAAAAACATAACCACTAGTGGAACTTACCTCATTATTATCGGTTACCCAATTTGCATCACAATACCCTTCCAAAACAGCAAGATATCCTACAAGATGCAATCCTAAATATATTGTACCTCTTAGATATTTTAGTAAACATCTAAGGGCAACCCAATAGTCTCCACTAGGATTGTGGGTGTACCTACTTAGTCTACTCACAACATAGGCAATATCAGGTCGATTGTAGTTTATTAAAAACATTAAACTACCAATAATTTTTGCATACTCCCCTTGAGACACACTTCTTCCTTTATTTTTCTTTAAGTGAATAGTGGAGTCATAAGGAATTCTTATTGGCACTACATGAAAGATATGAAATTTTCTCAACACCTTTTCAACATAGTGAGACTGGGATAGAATGAAACCATTATCTTTCTTAGTAACTTTTACCCCTAAAATGACATCAACCTCCCCTAAATCTTTCATTTCAGATTTAGAGGATAAGAATCTTTTGGTTTCATTAATAGCATCAATGTGTGTTCCAAACAACAACATGCCATCTACATAGAGATAGATAACCACACATTCAGAATCAAATAGTTTTGAATACACACAAGCATCAGATCCATCCACAACAAAACCAAAACTATTAATGAAGTTTTTCATACCATTGTTTTGGTGTTTGTTTTAAACCATACAATGACTTCTTAAGTTTACACACCTTATTTTCTTGGCCCCGTTATGGTGTATCCAGGGGTTGTATCATATATATCTCTTCTTCTAGATCACCATTCAAGAAAGCTATTTTAACATCTATTTGATGTATTAACATTTTATGTATAGAGGCCAAGGCAAATAGTGCACGAATTGTGGCTATTTTTGTTACAGGGGAGTAGGTATAAAAGAAGTTCACACCAAACTTTTGGGTAAAGCCTTTTATTACAAGTATTGCCTTAAATCTTTCTGCTGAACCATCAATTCTTGTTTTTCTTTTAAATATTCATTTGCAACCTAATGCTTTTGATCACTTAAGCAAGTCTACCAAGTCCTATGTATTATTAGTCATTATTGACTCAAGTTCACTGTTAATTGCTTCTTTCCAAAAGCTAGCATCTATATATTTCATATCCTCTTCATAAGTTTTAGGATCTTCTTCAAGAAGGTGAAGAAAAATTACTGACTCATTTAAGTCATTTATATCTTCAAGTTCAGTCACAAAAGCAGTCATAAAATCAGGTCCACAATTAGTTTCTTTTCTACGTCTCTTACTTCTTCGAATTTCATTATTACCATGTTCAGGTACATGCATAGAAGTAGAACTAGTAGAAACATGTATCACATTGAAAGATACATCATTCACATTCTTTAAAGGAAATATGTTTTCAAAAAACTCAGCATCTTTATATTCGCACATTGATTTACCGTGTAATCGCATAAATCTATAGGCAGTACTATTTTCAACATATCCAACAAATATGGCATTAATAGTTTTAGGACCAATAGTGTCACCTTTGAAAGTAGGCAAAGCTACTTTAGCCAAACACCCCCACACTCTTAAATATTTTAAGTTACGGGTACATAATTTCCACAATTCATTAGGTATTTTATCAATTTTTTTATGAGGCAACTTATTTAGAATATGATTGGCTGATAAGACAGCCTCCCCCACATTTCATTAGGTACTCCAGAACTTAAAATCATTGCATTCATCATATCTTTTAAAGTTCTATTTTTCCTTTCAGCTATTCATTTTTGTTGTGGGGTATAAGGTGAAATGAACTCATGAATTATGCCGTTCTTTTCACAAAATTATTTAAGGAAGTTTGTAAAATATTCTCCTCCCATGTCTGACCTTAGTCGTTTTTATTTTCCGACCTCATTGGTTTTCTACCTCATCTTTGTAGATTAGGAACTTTTTTTCAGCTTCATCTTTAGTTCCTAAAAGGTAAATCTTAGTATACCTTGAATAATCATCTACAAAAGTTATGTAGTACCATTTTCCACATTTACTTTCAAAGTTTCTAAAATCCACTAAGTGTATGTGAACTAGCTCTAAAAGTTCGGTTACTCGTTGAGTTACTTGTTTAAATGGTTTCTTAGCGATTAGCTTCTGCACAAGTTTGTCATTTTTCCAATTGATTTTTTGGCAGGTTAGGTAGCAAGTTCATGTGTTGTATTTGTTTAAGTGAATTTGTACTAACATGTCCTAAACGTGCATGCCAAACATCAAAAGATTCAACAACATAAGAAGAAGTAGATGCTTCGTTGATAGCAGTGGTGTTCACAACAAATAGCCCCCAGACATGTATCCCTTTCCCACAAATTGGCCATTTGAGTGATAACTAGTTTTTCAGCTTCAAACACCAATTTGAGACCGACCTTGTTAAGAAAACTAGTAGATATCAAGTTTCAATGCAGAGAAAAAACATAGAGAACATTCAAAAGAGATAAATTGTTTCCGTAGGTTAGTTTGAGAAAAATATTCCATTTACCAAGAACCAGAGCACTGCTTGAGTTTCCCATGTAGGCTTGTTCACTAGTACCGACCTCCTCGAAAGTTGCGAACAGGTCCCTATTTGCACAGAAGTGCATGGAGGCTCCAGTGTCAACGATCCAGTCCGTATTATTTTCAACCAGGTTGATTTCGGAGACTAAAGCAGCAATGGTCTCCACTTTTTCATCTTCGGCGAGATTGGTTTGAGGTTTGTTGTTTTTCTGGTTGGGTTTGTTGGCGGCATCATTGCACTGGTAGCATTAGTAGGCTCAACGACCAGTTTTTTCGCAGACGTAGCAGGGGGCCTTGGCCTTCTTCATATTTAGCCCAATTTTCTTGAAGTTTCCACCCCTTTTGACCGGGTTAGTTTCATTCTTGAAGGTACCAAAGAACTTAGACATGTCAATGTTTCCAGATTCTACAAGGTTAGCTTTAACCGAATCAAAAAAAGGAAGAGAGTCCCTTATCTTTGAAGCAATTGGCTTACTCAATTCTCATGTGCCTGACTAGTTCCTCCAGGGTCATATCTCGCTTCTTGTGCTTGAGGTGGTTGCGATAGTCAGACCAAGACTTTAGCAGCTTCTCAATGAGTACGTTGGCTTGAAGGATGTCGTGCATGGGCATGCCTTCTGTGATTACTTCGGTAGTCATATTTTCATACTCATTGACCTGGTCCATAATGGGTTTGCTGTCAACCATTTGGAACTAAAGCCAGTTCCCAACCACATTTTTTTTCTTCCATGCATCATCAGCGCCATATTTCTTCAACAACGTTTCCCATATTGACTTAGCAGTTTTTTTTGGTGAGGAACAAGTCAAATACAGGATTGGTCATGTTGTTGAGAAGATGGCTCCTAACGGTTTTGTTATCTTTCTCGTACTTGAGAATGGGGTCGGAAGTTTCCATTGAAAGAACTTTAAGGGTCATTTGTGTAGTTTGATAGGTGGTGGTAGATATTTTTGGAGGATCAGTAAAAAGGAAGTAATCAACTTCCAATTGTTCAAGAAAAATCAAGGCCTTTTGAGACCAGCGGTTATAGTTAACACCATCTAGAGGAGGTATCTTCGAAAGCTCATTCAAAAATATCGTTTGACCAGACATAGTTTTAAAATTCATTTCAAAATTGTTGGTAAAGATTAGTCAACAGAAAAATGTTCACTGGTCTTTGAATAGAAACAGTTTTTTTCTGAAGAACAAAGTGGTGTAAAAAATGATTTGTTTACAGAGGGAATTTAGAAAAAAAAAATTGTTTTGAAAAAAGAACTGTGGGCGTGATAGTTCACTGCCTTTGAAACAAAATTTGCTAAACCTGGTGTGCAAGGTTTCAATAAGGCGTTAGTTCCCTAAGGTACCACAGGAGATCTGTTTAATTGTGCACTCAGGTGACAGAGATGGAACTCATCCTTAGAATGCTCAGAAGGAAGTTTCAGAAAGCAGTAGAAGAAGAAGGCAGAGAGGTGAGTTGTATGTTCTAAATTACTCATCAATTTGCCTTTTATAGGCATACATATCAACAACCGCAGCTCAAGTTTAGGAGAACGTGGAGCAAATCAGAGGTTAGTTTTGACTAACTAAAAGGTAGGAACAGATAGGAACGGTCATGGACCAAGTAAACTTTGGATATACGTTTAAACCAACTTGACTAAAGGGTTAATAAAATTTTTACCATATTAGAAAGAAAGTTTTCAAACTTTTTTAACCATGTCTGAAATATAGGGAGAAAAATAGGGCTTTAGTTTAAAACCTTTGATTGTCCGAGAAGCCTCATAAATGTTAGGCTCTCAAAGGAATTTGGACCAAAAAGATTAATATGGGTAGAAGACCCACCCCGCCCCGCCCCACCCTATTTCACCACGGGCAGGTGGCGGCAGCAGCGAGGGGTTTCTATTTCTCTTGCTCACTCAAGGTAGTAGTGAAGCATTTCCATATTTAAACCACACACATCCCATGTAAACTTCTCATTTGGGACTAAGAGTAAAGACAATGTTTATTTCTTTTTTCCTTCAAAAATTGATTTTGGGTTGATTGTCCCATTTGCACTACTAACATTTTATTCATAGTGTGGGTTTTTTTTAATATGTAACAATTAAATATTGAGTTCGTCTCTTGAAAGACGGTAATGGAAAAACCTAAAACTCAAGTGCAATTTTTTTTTTGAAAAATTAATCATTCCAAGATGCTGGGAAAAATGCTCAGCGGCGATTTCAATGAGGGAAATTGACATCCAATCTAACTAGCCTCTAGAAATAACTAACATATTGCAAGGATATCTAAACTACATGTCAACCAGATTTCTTGTCTTTACTATTACAAATTAGAGATCCAATAAAAAAGTGTAACATCGCCCTCGGGGATATTAACTTGCTTCCCGTGAAAATCATGACCACTTGGTAGATAGGAGCATATCACGAATCAATCACTGCGCCAAACAGGGATCTTCTACAACTATAACCCCACTTGATTCAACCACGATCTATGTTATCCAAACTGTAAACACCTTGAAAAGCACAGATATGACGAATCCAAATGGAAACCCAAAATAAAACCACAAACAAAAAATTACGAACACATAATCCGAACAAACAGATCGAGAACAATACATCAACATGAATAACCAAATCGAGTTATCATCATGAACACATCGATCTAATCGATCAGGTTGAAGAACAAAACTAATATGTGGAGACAAATCTCACACTTATTGAATATCAAAACCATAATTTTTTTTAAAAAAAATTCCCATCTCCCCTAATGGGAAGATGTGGAGAAAGATTGAAGAGGAAGGGTGCGGCAAGGAGGAGAGGGGACTGCGGCACTTGTAGGGTTTTAGTGTATCACATGGTTTATCAAGTGCAGTTTTATCACAAAAAGATGAAAAAATTGTGAGTTAAAACAAATAAAATTCGAGTCAAATTAAGGTTCTAAACTACATACCTATTTGATTCAAATTCTACAATTATACTAAACCCTCTTTGCCGCAAACCATTCTTGCGCAGCCCCTTCTTCAATCCTTTTTGGTTTTTCCCATCTTCCCATTAGGGGAAATGGGGAACAACAATTTATTTAATCCATATTTTTTGTTATTGAATAAGTGTGAGATTTGTCTCCACTGGTTAGTTTTGTCCTTCGACCTGATCGATTAGATCGTTGTGTTCATGATGATAACTCAATTTAATTGTTCACATTGAAGTATTGTTCTCGATCTGTTTTTACATACTGTGTGTTTGTAATTTTGTTTGTGGTTTTATTTCTGGGTTTTCAATTAATTTGGGTTCGTCAGATCTGTGTTTTTCAAGGTGTTTACAGTTTGGACAACATAGATTGTGGTTGGATCAAGTGGTGTTACAATTGTAGAATATCCCTATTTGGCGCAGTGATATTCATGCGTGATACGCTCCCTTTGCCAAGTGGTCATGATTTTTGCGGGAAGCAAGTTAATATCCCCGAGGGCGATGTTACCGTATTTTTTATTGGATCTCTTATTTGTAATAGTGCAGACGATCAATCTGGTTGACATGTAATTTAAATAGGCAAAGTCTTGGGAAAGACGGTCTTTCCATATGCTTATGGAAAGACGGGGTTTAATTCGAATAATAAAAGGTAAAAGGTCTTAGTTGCAACATTAAAAATTTAGTATGCAACATGTATTAGTTATAAAATTTATAACCCGCTTCATGCAACCCAAAAATTTTATCTTAATTTCTTCTAATTTACACTTTAAACCTTGGTCTTTCCATAACTTATGGAAAGACCGTCTTTCAAGAGACGCACTCATTTAAATATCCTTGCAATATGATAGTTATTGCTGGAGGCTAGTTAGGTTGGATATCAATTCTACTCATTGTAATCGATGTTGGGCATTTTCCCAGCATCTTTGAAAGATTGATTTCAAAAAGAAAAAAAAAACTACATGCTTATTTGAGTTTTGGTTAGAAACCTTACATAGTAAAACATATGTTTCACTTTCCCAAGATTTTGTCTTAAATATACAAACAAATTTTTTTTTGAAAATTGTAAAAAACCTTATGTGGTTTTCAATGTGAGATGCATAAATATATGTTTTTTCAAAACTATGTGATGCTAAATAAGATGAGGACGGTGTATTTTCTTTTTTTTACTATCAGAAAGTAGGTTTGTGTGTGTGTATTTTACGTCATGTGTGATTGGGATGGTGTCACGTGAGACATTCTAAACTTCAGGATGACACTTTTCTAAAATTTTAACAATATTCTAGCTTCAGGACCTATCTCTAATAATTTTACATGGGCTAATATCTAATTATTTTTGATAGACCTAATAACTTTTCAGGAGCCTTTTCATCCATTTTCCCATCATTTTCCCGCCACATGCAATCTGCAAAAAAAAAATAAAAATCAAAACAACATATTTTAAAAATATTTTGTAAATGCAAAAAACCAATAAAAATTGCAGCAAAAATTGCAAAAATATCAGCAAAAAATAGCATAATCTCATAAAAAAAATCATAAAACATCAACTAAAACCTGCAGCAAAAAGTATATAAAAAATCAAATAAAATAACAAAAAATATATAAAATTTCAAATAAAAATCAACAAAAAATTGGAAAAAAACATCGACTACGACTAACAATATATAAACTGAAAATCATAAAAATCTCAAAAAAGCTAAATTATCTTTTTTTTTAAAATTTTTAAAAACACTACGAACATCAACTCCTAGCAAGCAACGATTGAAGCACTTACAAGTTATTAAATAAGCACCTGCAACTTACATTTGAAGCACTAACAAAAAATGAAAACATCAACATAAGGGAAAAAACACTACAAAAAATCAACCATATCATAAAAAAACTACAAACATCAACTCCTAACAAGCAACGATTGAAGCACATACAAGTTATAAAATAAGCACCTACAACCTACATTTGAAGCACTAATAAAAAATAAAAAATGTCAACGTAAGGAAAAAAATACTAAAAAAAATCAACCATATCATCAAAAAAGCTACAAACATCAACTCCTAACGAGCAACGATTGAAGCACCTACAAGCAACGATTGAAGCACTTACAAGGTGTAATCTAAGCACCAATTTGTTTCCATAACACACACAAGTACTAAAATAAGCACCCACAATCTACATTTGAAGTGCTAACAAAAAATGAAAATTGTCAACATAAGGAAAAAATACTACAAAAAATCAACCATATCATAAAAAAACTACAAACATCAACCCCTATCACCAAAAACCCATCTAGAAAATGAAAAACATCAACACGAGAGAAAAAAAAACTAAAAAACATCAACAAAAAAGCTACGGTACCTCAAGAGTATAAATTATTCACTCTGAAAATCATAAAACACCAATGAATTTTTTTATTAAAAAACTACAAACATCAACTCATAACACCTGAACCTCATCCAAAAAATAGAAAACATCAACATAAGAAAAAAAAACACTGCAAGCATCAACTCATATTGCCAAAACCTCGGCTGGAAAGTGAAAAACATCAACATGAGATTTTTTTTTAAAAACTACAAATATCAATCCATATCACCCCAAAAAAACTACAAAACCTCAACTCATATCAATTAAATCTCACTCGAATAATGAAAAACATCAACATAAGAGAAAATAAAACCAAAAACATCAACAAAAATCTACAATACCTCAAGAATAAAAATTCTTTAAATAAAAAGGTTATAGTGGGATTTGAACTTGGGTCACCAACCTCAAAACATAAAGCAATATCCACTAAACAAGAGACTCTTATTGAATATATAATCAGTCAGATAATATTAAACCTCAGCATATACATTAAGAACATAAATTCTTCAAAATAAATGTTATATAGAGACTCGAACCCAAAACCTCCAACCTCAATGTCCAAAATCCTAACCACTAGGCCAATCAACTATTGTTGAATAACACTTCAGTCAAACACTAATAAATCTCAGCTTGAATATGAAAAACGTAAAAAAGTTCAAAATAAAGGTCACACAAGACCTTCAACCTCAATGTCTAGGATCCTAACCATTAGGCCAATCAACTTTTGTTGAATATTATCTCAGTCAATCAGTAATAAACCTCACCTTGAATTTGAAAAACATAAAACAAGAAATGAAAACTCACCTATTCGGAAGCAGAACCTCAGTCAGTCTGCCGCCGTCGTCAATGTCGTCGTCTCCTCCGCTATTCGCCGCCAACGTCACGTAGACCAAACGCATCACCGACATCGTCCCCAAATTGAACGTGTGAATCTCATGCGCTCATCTTCTTCAGCCGAAACTCCAGCGCCGGTTACTCAGCTTCCTTGCCGTCGTCGATTGTAGCGCTTGTGTCGCCATTGTCATCGACTCAACTTCCTCGCTGTCGCCAATTGAAGCGCTCGCAGGAGCTCACCGTCATCGTCGTCGCCATTAAAGTGGATAGCGTCGTCATCGCCATCGCAACACCACAGGAATGTTATCGTAGCAGTGCAATGAATGATAGAGCTTCGCTGTCGCAGAAGAGGTGCGAATTGCAGAGGAATTACGGAGGTATGGGCGATGATTATTGGAAACGCAGATCCAACGACGTCGCTAGGATTGCGATGACGATTCTGGAAAATTGAGCATTGAGCCAGGGGATTATGTATAGCTTGCCGGAAAATGGAGATCTCGTCGGTGGAATCGATGCAAGGGACAGAGAACATTGGTGGCAGACAGAGAAGAGGTGAAGGCGTTAGGAATCCGGTAGTTTCCTGCCAGATTCCGGCTGCCAGCGGCGGTCACTGGCGATGGTGGCGGTTTCCGATCAATTGTAGAATGACAAAAAGGATAAAATTTTGAAAAAAATTCTTGATATTTTGGTGATATATAGTATTTTTATAATTACACGATAGGCCCCTAGATTTATCAGTATATATATATATTTTTTAAAATTTCATCCCAAATGAAACTATCTTATAATTGCACAATAAACCACTTCCTAAAGTTTATGATGCCTAAACTAAGAATTTGTGTATAACAATTGTGTCATAAATTATTACTAAGTGTTTTTTTGGGTAGGAAACTAGTATGGGAGTATATTCTAGTGTCATCAATCATCATATTTGACAGGAAAATAAAAGTTTTAATCTTTTTCTTAATTTTTAATGATAAAAAGATATATGTTTTCCATAAGCAATATCCATCCTTTGATGGAAATAAAATCAAAACATGGTGCATAGGCTATATTAGGTGTCCGGTTGATGAGGTTATAAAACGTAATGAAATGTTACACATTCTATTTTAAGAAAATACTTTTATTAAAAAATATTCTTCTATATTTATTGCCTTAAAAAGGTTTTTATAAGAAAATGATTACAGTATTATTTATATGTTAAAAGAAAATTGTTAAATAGGAAATAGATAGAGAAGAAATACGTCTGAATTCTGATAGCGTGACGACAGGAAAGAGGAGTTTCCAGCTGGGTAATTTTGTTGGAAATGTCTGGCCATCATATCATGCATTATTTGGGTTTTTTTTTTTTAAACTTTTCTTTTCTTTGGTAATATTTTATTCTAAAAGTTGAAATGGAAAAATTTCCCTTTTCTAATTGAAGATGTATCCGTCTCTTGAAAGACAGTATTTCCATAAGTCATGAAAAATCAATGTTTAAAGTATAAATTAGAAAAAATGAAGATAAATTTTCGAGTTGCATGAATCGAGTTATAAACTTTATTACTACTACACATTGCATAATAAATTTTTAATATTACAACTTAGACATTTTACTTTTTATTATTCTAATTGAATCACATATTTTCATAAGTTTACGGAAAAATTGTTTTCCCCCGTAATTTGCCATTGAAGAATGCTTTATGGAGAGGAATATTGTGTAAAAGTGATTGCTATAAATATTGCGTGCGACACGCTATTACTTTAATACTAACATTGTATTGCATAATCATAAGAAGTCCGGCTTTTCATAAATAATGAAAAAATTAAAATTTAAAGTGTAAATTAGAAAAAATAAAGATAAATTTTTTGAATTTCATGAATTGAGTTATAAACTTTATAACTACCACATGTTGTACAATAAATTTTTAATATTGCAATTGAGACATTTTACCTTTTATTATTCTAATTAAACTCCGTCTTCTCATAAGTGTATGGAAAGACTGTCTTTCTCATAACTTTGCCAATCATAATTGGCAAGTTTTTACTTACTCTTTTTATACTGGAAATAATATTTTATCTCCAATTTTGATTTCATTATATATTGTTCAGTTTGAAATTTTCAACAAAATAAATCTGTCCGTTAGAAGGAGTTTCATCGTACGGATTTTGTTAACAGGCAAATAAGATTTGAAACTGAAAGTTACGAAACAAACTGATCATTGTTATAAACATCAAAGCATTAACTAATGCATGTGTGAATGTCCATCGAATTTAGAAGAAATTAAGGGTGTGGGTGTTGCTATATCACACCGTTAAGGAATTGGAATTGGATTTGTATTCTTACAGTAATTATAGATGTAATTGTATTCTAACCTTTTCCTACCTTGTATAGGTATTATGTACTACTATATAATGTATCCGAATTCATGAATACAAACACACAATTATTACCCTTATTTTCTACATGGTATCAGAGCCTAAAATCCTGAAACCTTAAAATACCGTCCTAACTTTTCCGCCATCGTCAGTGCGTGACTTCTACGCGCCGCCATCCGGACTACCTTTCTTTTGCCAAAAAAAATCTTCTCCTTTCAGCCGATCGCCACCACGCTGCCGTTGGTCCTGCTCACCACCACGCCGCCGTTCTTCTTCCGCAGGCCTTCACCTGCTTCTGCTCCCGACTCCGTCTGCCGGCCTGCACCTGCTTCCGCCGACAGTCTTCTAGAAGGTTTTTTTCCCGACCGGCGAGCTCCCGAACGACTCCGGCTAGTTCTTGCTCTGATCCGTCTGGTCTACTCACCACTCCTGCCGGATAGCTCTACTCCGCTCTCGACTCCGGCTAGGTTCCATTGGCTCCGGTGACATGAGAAGCGCGTGAGATTCACACGCTCGACCTTCCAGAAGCGCGTGAGTCCACGCACGGGTGCACCAGACGCGCAGTTTCCCTTCACAGCGCGTGACCTGCACGTGCCACACAGTAGGCGCGCGTCAAATTGCCTCTTTTGGCTTTGGTTCAGCAAATTTTCTCCCTTCTCTTACTTTTATTGTTCTTGCCATTTGTTTTATGGCTCTTTTCGCCGGCGTAGTGACGTCGCCACAAGGGTTTGCAGTGGCCGCCTACTCTAGCTTACCTACACGATCTGATTTTGGTCATGCTATGTGTGACGACCAATGGAGTACGACATACATTTATTTAATCAGTTTGATTCGTTATCTGACCATGGGTCAGGTAAGTCTACTTTACCTTGGATTCTTTATTCGGGAGCCTCATATCACATGACTGGTGACAAAGGTTCTCTTACTGATATTACTACTGCTACCAATACTGTGAATGTTATACTGCCTGATGGATCTGTATCGTCTGCTACACAATATAGGTTTATTTGTTTTGGTGATGTCACCCTTACTCATGTGCTCTACATACCTACTTTGCGATGTAATTTATTATCATGCTCTAGATTGTTATCTGCCTTAAAATGCCTAGCCTTGTTTACTGAAAATTATTGCATTTTACAAAAAATCAGTACGGGGATTGTGATTGGCATGGGTGAACAAAAAGGTGGGGGGTTTATTAGCTTCGTCTATTGGATACTCGCATTCGTCCTCATATCCTGCAGTCTATTCCGATAGTTGCTTCGGTTTCTTCATCTGATTTATGGCATCAACGTTTTGGTCATTCATCATCTACGGTGTTGTCTTCTATTCCAACTCTTGATTTTAGCACACATAATACTACTATACTTTGCTCTGTATGTTATAGAGCTAAACATACTAGACATAGTTTTCCATTGAGTTCTATAAATACTACTACATTATTTGAATTAGTACATTGTGATGTTTGGGGACCTTATTGAACTCCATCCTCTAGTGGTGTATTTTATTTTTTGACGATAGTCGATGATTATTCCCAAGCTGTTTGGGTTTATTTATTGGTCGCTAAGTCTGAAGTAGCCTCTAGATTTTTAGAATTTAGTGCCTTAGTGAAGAACCAGTGGGGCCGAACCATAAAACGTTTTCGGGCCGAACCATAAAACGTTTTCGGGCCGAACCATAAAACCAATTCCGAATTGTTAAGATAATAAATATATTTCTTGTATTTCAGATGAGCAATGATGGCGGACCCATTGACGAAGGTCGTTGTATACGACAAAGGGGGATTAGTGCATCGACCAGACAGGTGAGAGGTTGCGCCATTGTCCCAGAACAGTTGCAGGAAATAGTATTAGATCACAAGGTATATGTTCAGCAACCTTCTCCAAGGCCCAATGATGTTTTTGATTCCATGTCAACCTGGGATGGTCCGGGACTCAAAATTCTCACTGACAGTAGAGTGCATACAATCTGTGACGAAAGAAACTAGCAATCAATGTTTAAATTACAGCTTGGGGATCAAGCACCCGTATCTAGCCCACTAGATGGTTGTGGTGTAGAGCCACCATTTGACGCTGAGGGCGAGCAGGGTACATGCATTGTTCCCCCCAGTGGCCAACCTGCGACGACTTTGCAGGTGGAGGTTGGAATTGTAGCACATGTTGGTGGAGGAGGTAGACATACGTACAGGAATAGAGCTGGTCGATTTGTTCAATCTTCAGGTGGATCGTGCAATGTTGGTGAGGCTGGGGCTGAAAGGGGTGTTAGGAACAAGAGAAAACATGTAGCTGATGAAACATGGCTTGTGCGCGGACCGATGAGTAATGGCCTACAAGATGACCTTTTTATACCCAGCTTTGGAGGCCATGTCACAGTTGATGTTTGGAATGGTATAGAGCGAGGTGTGCTGAAATTCCACACTCGTGCAATTCTTTGCAAGCAGCTAACCACCACACTCTAGGATTGCAACGATGTTGTTCAGGCCAGGATACGTGCGACCGGGTTGTCGCACCTTCCCGCTATTATGTTTAAGTACCTTGATATAGCGTTAATATCTGCTTTTGTCGAGAGATGGCAGCCGGACAAAAACTTATTTCACATGCCTTTCGGGGAGATGACCGTCCTATTGCACGATGTTGAGATGATTCTCAGAATTCCTATTGTTGGTGGCTATGTTGCTAATACCATTTCGGTGGAAGCTATTCAGGAAGCTAGTGCTGAACTGTTTGGGAAAGACGTGGAGTTCTTCATCAGGGAAGACTGGAATGAGGGTAATATTAATGGCCAAGCATTGATGGTGAGGTGTGTAGCGGTGGGTCAGAGCGATAACTTCCAATTCATGTGCTACATGTTGACCCTTTTTTCATCAACTCTCTTTGTTGATAAGATCGGGACTAAGGTCAGAGCCAACCTGCTCCCTATAGCTGATTCACAATTTTCCTGGGGCTCAGCAGCCCTGGACAATTTGTATTTACAGTTGGGAATTACCTCCAGGGCTAAAGCCTGCGACCTATGTGGATGTTGCACGCTAATGCAAGCATGGATCTAAGAGTACTTTCCCATGTTTCATCCGAGACTGAGTACATTACCAGCTCTTCCAGGATGCGCCAACCGGTGGCACTCATAGGAGAAAATGGGGAAGGATACTCAGCGTCTGGTGACCATCAGACGTCAACTGGATGCTTTATAGGCTCACCAGGTATGATTATCCTATTTTAAACTTATTGTGAGAATTGTAGGTAGATTGGATGCCATATTACTGTTACAATTTTCGGAAACAACTATAGGTAGATTGATTGCTATATGGACCTGACGTGGTCAGGGATGCGAAAGGGAGGACTCATTACCGCAATGTGATTCGATACCTTGAAGTAATGGAGGCGTACATGCCATACCGTGTGGTGTGCCAGCATGGTGTCGTACAGGGTATACCGTACAACATTAGGATTGTGCCAGAACCCTGCGTACTATTTGGTTTAAATTTGTTCAGTAATGTACCTGGAATTCTTTGCTTATTTGATTCACTTATGTACTTCGAACTTCTTGGTTATTTTTGTTCACTTATGTAACCCAAACTCTTTGCTAATTTATGGTCATTTTTGTACGCCGAACTTTTTTGTTGTGTTCAATGCCATGACCCTTGTATGATGCAATGCAATTCACTACATTCTTTGATATAAAAAAAGTACCGAACACAGTTTGCAAGAATAATGGTTCAACACAACTATTAATTATGGCTTCATGTATGCTTTGTTCCAAGCCACCATCCTCATACGAAAGGGTAACTCCCACCCAACAACATTCGACTTCCTTCATATGGTCCACATGTTAACCACAGGGGGCATGGAGCAGTTTTCCTTCACACGTATCCTTACAAAATGGCTTGCACTGCGAACAAATACAATGTGTAGCTCCCTCATTGTTCCATCCTCACTCTCGCCCACTCTCAATGGCAAGAATTTACAAAAATAGTTTGTCGACCCATTCTCTAGAATGTAGTATAAAACTACAACCGTGTTGTAGTAGGTGGCGACAGGAAACATATCCGCAATGACCACAAACCAATGCTCACGTCCACATAGACCTTTCGTGTGGTGTATACGGGTTTTGGACAATTCAACGTTCTCCTTCGAACCGTATATGGGAACATAATCAGGCCAATGAGTTGATAACTCGTTAAATACCACCCGATGTGCTCTAGACCATTCACCCTCACCATTTACATAGAAGGCATCAGCAACACATCTGAAGCCACAGTTTCCATCAATCAAAACATCATTCTAGCCCTCGATGTAACGCCTGTTTCGCCTCTGCATGGAGCCTACTACTCATCTATGCCCCTCAGCGTACACTGAAAATTGGTGGTTGTGCATCCCTCGCTGAGAATCCTTGCATGGTACTACATTCCAACCCTTCCCTGTGCTACTTTCTCTCATGACAATCATGAAAGAGTAATCACGACTTCTTGTCGATGTGTTTAATTCTTCGGACAACATCTGAATTGCTCATATCGACAACCTTATCATTTCGACCCCGATTGCAAATACAATATATTCTAAGGGGACCATTCCTATTTTTTTTGTACAACCCCATGACAAGTTCAAATCCTACAGGACGAGCAGTCCGTGGCAGTTAGGAATAAGCTTCGATGTGACTTGGAAACACATTTGTGGTTGCGAATGCTGAATAACCATTCCCCCCTGGAATCGCTCCATATAACTCATTGTCATCCTTAAACAACAATATAAATCAAGTATTTAGTTTCACAAAAATATAACACCAAATGCAATGATACCATAAATCATTCTAATAACTAATAAAATATAACACTTAATTTTTTTTGTAAGTGCATAAAAGATACCTACACATATTTAAGTATAAAAATTTTCACTACCAGTCATGAAATCTATAACCACATTAAAAAAATACAAGACATCTACAAATTCTTATGACTTAGTTATACAAATTTTATTTTATCTGTACCAACTTTGTACAAAATTAGTAAAACCACACTAAAATTTGTTATATCATCATTGGTAGAACCATATGTAATTAACTAACGTATATCATCATTAGTAGTACCAAATTATAACGTATTAGTTATACCAAATGAACTAACGTATTAGTACAACCAAATTATAACTAAGATAAATCATCTATCAAATGAACTAACGTATTTTATGTTCCAAATGAACTAACGTATTAGTAGAACCAAATTATAACTAAGATAAATCATCTAACTAAGATAAATCATCTATCAAATGAACTAACGTATTAGTAGTACCATATTAATTAACAAACTAGTAGTACCGTAATAATGAACTAAGGTATTACTATCTAATGAACTAACAAATTATTCGCGTAACTAAGATTAAAAAAATGAATAACATATTAATTAACATTAAATTAACATATTTTCAACTACAAATGATGAAATCTAGAACAAAATTAGAGGGAATATAAGGAGACATGCATAAACAATTAAATGTTAAACAACTATATATGAAATTAAAATAAAATATCACAACTATTAATTATGAGATAGAATATAAGTTTCTACTTAATCTAAAGTTAGGGTCATCCACGATCATCTCTCTCGGAACCTCCCACTGATAACGGTCTCTTAACGACTAATCCTAGCCGGAATTTTCGTCCCATGGCGGAACCTCCACCGCCGGGGGGGTTCTAAAACCTTCCTATCTGCTCTCACCTCTCGTTCTGCTCCCCTCTGCTCACTTCCTAATAACCCTAATCTTAATTCGAAAAGGGAATACCTGGGTGATATGGCTTGTCTATACACTGAAGAACAGGTCCAGTTGCTGTCCTCTCACTACTCAAACGCACTGATTGGAAAAGTTACTAGAGGTCGCCCAACGATGGAGCAACTGGAATTGGCCTTCTGGACTGTGGGTTTTTAAGGGCGATACCAATTAGGCTCAATTGATTACAAGCATGTGCTGATTCGTTTCGAGAAGATGGACGATTTTCAGCGATGCTGGATAAAAGGGATGTGGCTACTCAATGGTTGTCCGATGAAGGTTCTCTGGTAGACTCCAGACTTTTCTCCGAACACTGAATCCTCCATTGTTCCACTTTGGGTAACTGTTCGTGACATTCCTATTTTTTTCTATAACATTGGTACAATTGAGGATGTAGGTAACACAATTGGATCATATATTAAAATGGATGCAGCCACTGAAGGAATTACCCGACCTTCTGCCATCAAAATTTGTGTTGAATTTGATCTCCTAAAACCTCTGAAACCTATTATCAGACTTGGTACTGAAAGGAACCATGTTAAATGTAGGGTGGAATATGAAAATGTTCCATCCTACTGTAGCTATTGTTCTAGGATTGGCCACTCTGATAGATATTGTAATTTTAACCCTAGTGCTCAACTATCCAGAAATCTTCCTGTTAGACACCAAGACCCCCCTGTCACCTCTCCTAAATGGAAACCTACTGGTAACAAGCTACCTCATCCCCCATCCATTCTTGGAGAAATGGAGACTGAGAAAATCTCACTACAGACTGCTGATCTGCCATCAGTTAATGTGACCACCAACCCCCTATCCAACCCTACACTTTATAGACCTGTTACACCTCCGGTAAAGGTCCCTATCACTGCTACAACTCTGAGTGCAGGCCTTTCTGATGATGCGCCTATGGTAGCCAATGTTGCCGAGGAGGTTGTTATTGTTTCTGATGACAATGTTTTTGATATGAAGTCTGGGGAGGTCTTAGAGGAGGCTCTCATTTTTTCTGACAACGCAGTTTCTACTGTGAGTTCTGTACCTAGACTCCCAGTGATCTCAACCCCTGCCACTCCCTCTAAAAATACTGACGAAGGTCAGTTTGTAGAGGCTCAAACTATACAGAAAGAGTGCATTCCCTCTCAAGTAACAGATGTTTCACTTACAGGTTTTTCTGAGCCTATGGGAAGAAGGAAACCAAGATATGCTGTTGATGATATTCAGGTTCCTGTAATGAGAGTTACCCCCCTACAGTCCTTTTGTTGCTGCTCAGAAACTCTTCTACTCTCAGCAGAGGTCCTCATACAATAGATTCCTGCTACTTAATGACACAACTGAGAGCATGGAGACTCAAGATGACCCACAGGAAACTCCTATCATTTCTGAGTTACCAGCAGGTATTACAGTACCCCCTTTACAAAAGAATGACCGGGTCACTTAGGTCACACAGGTAAGTCTTCCTGAACCCCCTCAAAATCCTGTTAAAAAACCCGCTCAGAAAAAAAAACAAAACCTCAGCCTGATACCTTTTTAACTCAGTTAAATAGGATTATGACTAGGTCAAAAAGCTGCTCCAATGTTTCTGATGATTAATACAACTATGAAACTTAAATTCTTGGTGTGGAATATTAGAGGCATGGACTCTTCTATGAAGAGGCTATCCACTTTAATAAATACACACAGATTTGATCTTCTCTGTTTAATTGAGCCTATGCATGATAATTTGCAATGTGATTTGTATAGGTCTCTATTACACTTTCAAAACTGTATGCAGGTGAACACTGGTCGGATTTGGTTATTCTGGAATAATGATTTAACTTTATCTTCTATCACTGATAATCAGTAGTTTCTTTCAGTCCTTATTCACAGCCATAAAATGAATATTGCAATGGAACAAATTTTCATTTATGGATTGAGAACTAGGAAAGGTAGACAGAATTTGTGGTCTGATCTTAAGTCTAGAACTAGTAATGCTACAATCTACATTGGTGATTTCAATGCTATAACCTCTGTAAATGAGTATAAAGGTCCTTGTACTCCTAAAGTAGGTAGTACTAAAGACTTTAATGAGTTTATCGAAGTTATGAAACTGGAAGAAATTAACACAGTTGGTAATTCTTTTACATGGAGCAATAACAGATTAAAAAGGCCAACCACCCGATGGCTAGACAGAGGTCTGTGCTCTGTTGAGTGGAGCTCTAGGTTCCCTTCCTCCTCCATTCAAGTGCTTAATAGAAGCACTTCTGATCATAACCCTCTATTTCTAACAGTAGGTAGCTCTGTACAATCCATCCCTAGGCCTTTCAGATTTCTCAATGCATGGTACAAAAGGCATGATTTTAATGAATTTGTTAGACAAAATTGGAGTCCTCCTATCTCAGAGTCAGGGATGCTAGGTTTTTTCCTTAAAATGACCAGGCTTAAAAAAGCTCTAAAAATTTAGAATAGAGATCATTTTGGAAATGTACATGACAATGTACGAAAGGCTGAGGAAGAACTACGTGTTCAGGAGGTACAATATGATTTGAACAGCTCCCCTACTGAGCTTCTTAAGCTTAAAAAAAATCAAAGCAAGCCTTCTTAGAGCCATAAATGAGCAAAATAGTTTCTGGAAACAGAAGTCAAAAATAAAATGGTTAAAAGAAGGGGATGATAACACTCTTTTCTTCCATAATTCTGTCAAGGAAAGGAGAGGCAGATTGAACATTACTAAAATCAAAAGTAGTGATGGTAGATGGCTAGATGAACCTGCTGAAATTCAAAATGAGGCCATTCACTATTATGAAAATTTGTTAACTGAAGAAAATCATGGTCTTGGTCTTTTCCAATCTCATTTTCTTAGCCAGATTCCCAGTCTTATTAATGAAAGTGATAATGCCAGTCTCATTAGATTAGCATCTTTACAAGAACTGAGGAGTGTAGTTTTTAATCTTAATAAGAATAGTAGTCCTGGTCCAGATGGATTCACTTCAAAATTTTTCATAAAATCCTGGGAAATCATTGCCACTGACCTTCTCTCTGCTGTAAATAATTTTCTTTCTGGTCATGATATTCCCAGAGGTGTTGCAAGTACCTGGATCACTATTATTCCTAAAAAGGATATACCTATCTCTTTTGATGATTTTAGACCTATAAGTCTTTCTAATGTTTTGAACAATATTTGCTCCAAATTATTAATGGAAAGACTTAAACCCCTGATGTCTAAATCATCTCTCCCCATCAGACTGCTTTTATGAAAGATAGGGACATCTCTGACAATGTCATCTATCTACAAGAAATGGTGAGATTTTTAGATAGGAAGACTGGGGATCATAACTGTATAGTTAAATTAGATCTGAGGAAGGCTTTTTATAGGGTGAAATGGTCCTTTCTATCTAGTGTTCTTTTCAAATTTGGCTTCCATGGACAGTTTGTGTATAACATAATGAAAAATCTGTCCCAAGCATGGTTTTCAGTGTTATTAAATGGAAAAGCGGTAGGTTTTTTTCAGTCATCAAGAGGTATTAAACAAGGTGACCCCCTCTCTCCTTTTCTCTTTAATATCTTCACTGAAGCTTTTACAAGGAGTCTTGCCTTTATCTTTGAAACTGGTAAGCTTCAGTACTATGGTCTCCCTTCTAGTGCTCTCAAAATTTCCCATCTTAGCTATGCTGATGACACTGTGGTATTCCTTAAATCCAACACCAATACTCTTGTCAGACTTAAAGCCTTTTTGGTTACATTTGAGGAAACCACTGGACAGAAAATCAATTTTGAAAAAAGTGATGTTTTCATTAGCAAGCATGCTTCTGTTTCATGCATTTCTCACATCAAAAGGATTTTAGGAATTCAGTTTGTCTCCTCGTAGAGAAGATAGACTTATTTGGAAGCCTGACATTCACGGATCTTTCTCCTTTAAATCTGCCTACAGATTGCTCAAGGAACAAAGAGGTAGTATTTCCTCAATTAATCATATTTGGAATCCAAGACATGAGAAGAAGGTTTCAGTGTTTATGTGGCAAATGATTAACTCCCTCCCGCCTTTTGATAATATTCTGAAATCTATGAAATTCAATCTTCCTTCCAAATGTTGTATGTGTGACAATGAGGATTCCCTAAATCATTTTTTTAACTCTTGCATCTTTGCTGTGAAAGTGTGGAAGGTCATACATAATTTTATGGGAATTGTTGATAGACTTTTTTCCTCACTTTGGGAAAGATTATCTTTCTACTTTACTGTTCCTGGCCTGTCTAGTTTCCATAACTTGCTCCTGCGTTTAACTCCTTCAATCACATGTTGGTTTCTCTGGAAAGTTAGGAATAGCTGGTTGTACGATAATGTTAAACCTCACACATCATCAGTTCTTAAACAGATTAAGGAGTATCTTTTTTTATCTTTTCTCCGCAAAGCCTTTTTTCATTTCAAATCAGATTGATGCTGAAATTGCAGACCACAGTTTTCTCCCCACTGCAAAAAAACCACCAAAACCAAGGTTTGTCAAAGTTGTTTGGTCTAAACCCCGTTCTAGTCTAAAACTAAATGTTGATGCCTCTTGGTGTAAATTATCTCAGAGGGCAGGGATTAGTGTGGTAGTAAGGAATAACATGGGTGCTTTCATTTCAGCTCAAGGTTCTTATATTCATGCCAACTCTCCTTTAGAAGCTGAGCTGAAAGCTATCAAATTAGGACTCCAAGTTGCTTGTTTTTACTCTGATCCTATCATTATAGAATCTGACTGTCTTAATGCTATCTCTCATGTCTTGAATCCTATAACAGCTCACTGGAAAATTTTTTAGTTAGCTGATGAAATACATCACATGCTCAAAACTTGCTCTTTAGTTCATATCTACAGAGAAGCAAATAAAACAGTGGATGCACTTGCTAAGTCTATTTTGTCATCAAAATCCTCAAGGATCTTTTCTTTTCAGTCTCTTCCCATACCTGTCCAGGGTATAATTAGACTAGATCAAATGATGACTCCCTCACTGAGAATAATTCAGAATGGATGCTACTGATTATACTTGTTTTTCCACAGGTGCTCATTCTATTCTGAAGTTCCCATCAATGATGACCTCTAAGCATATGAGTATAAACTCGTCTGGAAGCAAAGAAACACAAGGATCTTCACAACGTTACCTATCTTAACCAGGAGATTTTTCTGAAAGCCGGGGACAGAGAAGACCACCTTTTATAACTGCATGAAGCAACGTCAAGCTTACCTGTCCGGCCAGCAGTGTAGGCAAGTCCGAGAGTCTTCGAGGGGGCTTCGAGTCTTCGAGGGGGCTTCGAGTCCTCGAGGGGGATTAGAGTCCTCGAGGGAGCTTCGAGTCTTCGAGAGGGCCTCATGTCCTCGAGGGGGCTTCGAGTCCTCGAGGGGGTTTCAAGTCCTCGAGGGGGCTTCTAGTCCGCGAGGGGGCTTCGGGTCCGCGAGGGGGCTTCGGGTCCCCGAGGGGGCTTCGGGTCCCCGAGAGGGCTTCGGGTCCCCGAGGGGGCTTCGAGTCCTCGAGAGGATTTCGAGTCCTAGAAGGGGCTTCGAGTCCCCGAGGGGGCTTCGAGTCCTCGAGAGGATTTCGAGTCCTAGAAGGGGCTTCGAGTCCCCGAGAGGGTTTCGAGTCTTCGAGGGGGCTTCGAGTCCTCGAGGGGGCTTCGAGTCCTCGAGGGGGCTTTGAGTCCTCGAGGGGGATTAGAGTCCTTGAGGGGGATTAGAGTCCTCGAGGGGGCTTCGAGTCTTCGAGGGGGCTTCGAGTCTTCGAGGGGGCCTCGTGTCCTCGACGGGGCTTCGAGTCCTCGAGGGGGTGTCGTGTCCTCGAGGGGGCTTCTAGTCCTCGAGGGGGCTTCGGGTCCTCAAGGGGGCTTCGAGTCCTCGACGGGGCTTTTGAGTCCTCGAGGAGGGTTTGGGTCCCCGAGGGGGCTTCCAGTCCTCGAGGGGGCTTCCAGTCCTCGAGAGGACTTCGAGTCCCTGAGAGGGATTCGAGTCCTCGAGGTGGTTTTGAGTCCTCGAGTATTTCAAACAGCCACTCAACAGCACCAAGATGACATACTGAACAATGGATTTTGGAGCTTTACTTGTTCCTTGGGACTTACCATCAAATACCATCCGGTTAACATGCCATTGACAAACAGGGGTTTCATTTTTTTGATTCGCCGATCTGTTCGGGGTATTACAGTTAGATGGTATATAAACAAAGTCCCCTGCTGGATCATCGATGTACATTTACATGGTTTAGTCATGTTTTAGGTGGAAACACCACTTTTGGAAGCAAGTGCTACTTTGCCTCAAGAGCTTATTACGTTTCTTGGATCATAAATTTGGATGATCTTTTGTGTATCGAACTATGCCTTAGAGGCCAGTTTATTTTTATTTTCTTTCGGTTTGGGGAGCCTAATATATTCCCTCCATCCTCGGATGGTTTTAATTTTTTTAAAAAAAGTTTCTACTTAATCAACTAATAAATCATAACTTTAACTATTAATTATTAATTATTACAAAAATCAACACTTGAATTTAAAAAATACCTCTAAAGACATGGAGCTTCCAACACCCAAATTTAGAGTAAAAATTCTGATATTATCTACCCAATGAGGATTTTTACAACCTATTTTATAAAAATTTTGTTCACTATTTCGAATCAAATGGGGTAAATTGCATTAAATGTGGGCAGATGGTAGTTAGGCAAAGGAGAACCGGGTTGGGAAAGGAGAAGAAAGCTGGAAGAAGGGAAAGGAGAACCGAAAATGATAGGAAAGGAGAAGAAGGCTATGAAAGAAAGGAGAACCGAAAATGATAGGAAAGGAGAAGAAGGCTATGAAAGAAAGGAGAACCGGAGGCAATAGATGGAAAGGAGAACCAGGAAGGGATCGGGAAGGAGAATCAGTCAAGGAGACCCGGTTCAGATCTTGGGAAGAAGAACCAGTCAAGGAGCCCGATTTGGATCTTCCCAAGGAGAACGGGTCGGGAGAAGAAACGGAAAACCGGATAAGAGAATGGGGTCGGAGAAGAAATAAAGAGGCAAACCCGGAGAAGGAGATGAGGGCAGGGGCCGGGGAAGGGAAAGAGACCGGAGGCCGGAGAAGGGAAGGATAGCCGGAGCGGGAGAAGGAGAGGAGAGTGGGGGCCGAGGAAGGGAAGGAAAGCCAGAGCTGGAGAAGAGAAGGAGAACGGGCGGGAGAAGAAGAGAAGAACGAGCTAGAGAAGAAGAGGAGACCGGAGAAGAAAAGAAGAACGGGCCGGAGAAGAAGAGGAAACCGAAGAAGAAGAGAAGACCGGAGAGGAAGAGGAAGACGTTTCCGGAGAAGAAGACCGGAGAGAAAGAGGAAAACGTTGCCGGAGAAAACGCGTGTTGCTAGAGAAGACGAAATCACCGGATTTCACATCGAATTTCAAAATCACCGGTGACCACCACTGCCGCCGCCGTTGACCACCACCGGCGGCGCTTACCACCGCCCGCCGCCATTGACCAACCATTAATTATCATTGATGGTTAATTTAATACTTATGTTAATCTAATTAATTATCATTAATTTACAATTAATTATTTATAACTAATCAATTTCGTTTAAATTAATACAAAATACATGAGTATTTAAATTGTACAAAATACATGGCGTAAGTGAGTAAAATACAGGGCGTGATATAGCGATCCACAAAATTAAGGGGGGTATGGTCATGAATGAAGTGAAATTACAAATGCATTCACTTGCTCTGAAAGATGAAATTTATGTAGTATTGTTAACGTATGAGATTGAGTACTATATATAGGTGACCATCCTAAATGAAATGAGAGAAGAACATCTCCCCTTTAATATTCTCTATTTCTCTTGCTATTTCCTTTTTTCCTATAAATATTTGGACACCAGTTTCTCTATAAAGTTACATATATTCATAACACGTTATCAGTACGACACTCTACCTTGAGTGTGATTTAATCTTTATTTTTACAAACCAGTTTATTTTTTAGTTTATGTAAAGATTTGAAAATTTGAGGAGGTCTCATTTGGTAAGTATGGTGAAATTTATTTTTAATATATTTTTAATATGGCTAATTCTGCAGAAAAATTTAATTAACACGTATAAAAGAAAATGAATGTGTTTATCTTAATATCATAATCTTCACGATCCTTATTTAATTTAGATAATAATCAAGAAAATGTATGGTTCTTCTATTTACAAAATCATAATTTATTGAAGTAATTTGAGTATTGGAAAATTCATATTTAATCAAATAAAAGAAGCATCACACATTCCACTCACATTTTCTTCCTTTCATTTCTACATTCATATCACAAATATTATACATGTATTTTGTTTACAAGTTGTGATAAATAAATATTTCATAACATGTAATGGATTGTTAATTTCATCCAGAGGCAAATGGCTTTAGAGATGCCATCAAGAAAAAGGGATACTAAAACCAAAAGACCTATCCCACTTGCTCTACTCCATTTCGTGAAGTAGTAGATTTTGAGACAATGGTTTTTCAAAAGGCCTTACTCTTCACCAGAAGAGGAATAGTAAATTTTGAGGTTGATTTCTTTCAAATGGCCATATTCTCCCCTGGAAGAGGGAGAATAAAATTATGAAGTAGTGGCCTTTTAGAAACTCTACTCTCCCCTAGAAAAGGGAAATAATAAATAAAATGACAGTGGTAAAGATGGGGATAATAAATACTATCATTGTGACATAAAGGATCATTGGACACGTAGCTGAAGTACGTCAAAGCATTTAACCAATTGTTATCCATAATCGGTGAATACTAAATATAAAAGATAAAGAAAATTGTATTGGTAAAGATGCTAACTATGACTTTAAATAATAAATTTGTTGATTTGATTTCATTAGATGTTGCAAAATTTTATTATTATAAATAATCCTTAATGTGGTCGGAGAACAATCAGTAATAAATTTCCTATGATATAAAAATATTTTCTAGATTTAAATTTATTTAATAAAAGTTACCATGTATTTATGAAAAAATGGTTTATCTAATTATAATTTTTATTTGATGAAGAGTATGGACATTTCTGTGTTCGACGACAAAGAGTTATATCTAGCGGACAGTGGAGCAATGCACTCCATACTAAATAATCAACAAACTTCTGATTTTTAATTTATTACTTGGCATGACCGGTTAGGCCATCTCGGTGCTACGATGATGCGCATAATAATAGAGAATTCACAAGGTCATAGTTTGAAGAGTAAAAGAATTCTTCAATCTAGTGAATTCCCGTGTACATCCCGTTCTCAAGGAAAGTTAATTGTAAGGCCGTCACCAGTGAAAATCTGTATCGAATCTCTTACATTTTTGGAACACATACATGGTGATATATGTGGGCCCATTAACCAACCGTGTGGACAATGTAGATATTTCATGGTCTTAATTGACGCATCTACGAGATGATCACATGTATGCTTATTATCCACCCGCAATCTGGTGTTCGCAAAATTGTGGAGATAATTCTATTACTTGCACATTATCCTGATCACAATATAAAGACAATTCGTCTTGATAATGCTGGTGAATTTACATCCTAATCTTTGAATGATTATTGTATGTCAATTGATATTAATGTTGAACATCCTGTAGCTTATGTTCATACACAAAATGGTCTAGCTGAATCGTTCATTAAACGCCTTCAATTAATTGTGCGACCAATGTTGTTGAGAACTAAACTCCCGGTGTCATCTTGGGGCTATGCTTTATTACATGCGGTGACACTAGTTCAAATCAAGCCAACAAATTATAATGAGTTCCCCCCCCAACAAATGGCTTTTGGTCAGGAACCAAACATATCCCATCTTAGAATTTTTGGGTGTGCGGTATATGTACCAATTCCTCCACCACAACGCACAAAAATGGGAGAAGACTGAGAATATATGTTGGGTACGAATCTCCGTCAATTATTAAATATCTTGAACCAACGATGGGAGCTTCATTTACTGCTCGTTTTGCTGTTTGTCATTTCAACGAGTCAGTTTTCCCAACATTATGGGGAGAGAAAATACAGTCGATAAAGCAAATAATCTGGAATGAGTATCCGAGAGGAACTTAAATAAAAGAAGGGCTTTCGGTTTTTTGCATCCCATTTTGGTCTTGCAGCTACTAAAAAATATTATATACATCTTTTTAATAAGAAATATTTTTATATGTCTAATCTCTAGTATCTCTTTTTCATTTTGATCCTCGTACAAAGCAATGTGAACTAGAAGCTCAAAAGATAATTCATTTGCAAAGATTAGCAAATTAATTGCCAAAATGTGTGACAAAATCACATGTGCCAGCTGTTAATGCTTCTATTAGAATTGATGTCCCTAAAGGAGAACCTACCATTGGAAATGAGATAAAGACACAATTAAAAAAAGGTAGGCCAATTGGTTTAAAAGACAAAAATCCTCATACGCGAAAAGAAACAAACATTGCAGACGACAAAAATGAGGAGAAAATTCCTAAAGAATCTTACGACATGACTGAAAATGAACTTCTTGAAGAAGTTTGGGTGCCCCATAATATCAATAATGAAGAGCTCTTGATTAATTATGTCATATCGGGCGTAAAATGGAACCAATAAAAAATTGACGACAACGATAAATTTATATATGCTACAACATATGCCATAATGAATGAAAATGAGGATTATGAGCCAACATCTGTTGAGGAATGCATGCATAGAAATGATTGGCTAAAATGGAAAGAGGCAATCCAGCTAGATCTGGATTCCTTGGGAAAACAAAAAGTCTTTGGGGAAATATCACCCACTCCCAAAGATGTGCGGCCTGTGGGTTATAAAGGGGTCTTTGTGTGGAAGCAAAATGAGAATGATGAAATTGTGCGCTATAAGGCACGTCTTGTCGCACAAGGTTTTTCCCAAAGACCGGGTATGATTATGAGGAGATGTACTCTCCCATAGTGGATGCAACAACTCTTCGTTATTTGCTTATCTGGCAGCAAATGAATCCCTTGAAATGCTATGGCTCACTTGATAATGATATTTATATGAAAATTCCGGAAGGATTGCAATTGCCAAAGGAATGTAATTCCAGTTCTCGAGAACTTTATTTGATCAAGTTGGGTCGATCTTATAGACTGAAACAAGTCGGGTGCATGTGATATAATTGCCTTGGTGAATATCTAATGAAACAAGGTTATCAAAATGACCCGATTGTGTATTCATAAAATGATTGGGGTCAGGATTTGTGATTATCGCAGTCTATATTGATGACCTGAATATAATTGGGACTCCTGAAGAAATCCAAAACGTTGCTGAATATTTGAAAATATAATTTGAAATGAAAGATCTTAGGAAGACAATGTTTTGTCTTGGGTTGCAGATTGAACATTTTGAAAATGGTATTTTTCTGCACAAGCCCCATTACACCATTAAAGTGCTATAGCGGTTTTATATAGATAAAGCACACCCTTTGAGCACGCCGATGGTTGTGAGATAACTCGATGTCAAAAAGGATCAATTTCAACCTCGTGAAAAGGATAAAGAACTACATGGTCCAGAAGTGTCATATCTCAGCATTATTGGTGCTTTGATGTATTTGGCAAGTATACTCGCCTTGATATAGCTTTTGGAGTGAATTTGTTAGCAGGATGTAGTTATTCTCCAACAAGGAGGCATTGGAATGGTATTAAACAAATATTTTGATACCTTCAAGGTACGGTTGACTTGGGACTTTATTATTCTAAGTCACTTAATAGTGATATCATGGGATATGCAGATGCGGGATACTTATCTAATCCCCACATGTGCATGCACAACTATCTCTTGGCGTTCCATAAAGAAAACAATGGTTGCCACCTCTTCCAACCATGCTGAAATATTGGCGATTCACGAAGCCAGTCAAGAATGTGTTTAACATCTGTAATTCACCATATTCGAGGAACTTGTGGTTTGAAGTTAGACAAGACAGTTCCCACCATTTTGTTTGAAGACAATGCCGCTTGTATTGTTCAACTGAAAGAAGGATTCATCAAAGGAGATAGAACAAAACACTTTTCACCAAAATTCTTCTTCACTCACAACCTACAAAAGAATGGTGAAATTTGTGTTCAGCAAATTCGCTCCAGTGACAATGTGGCTTATCTCTTCAACAAATCATTACTGACGTCAACATTTGAAAAGCATGTGCATAAGATTGGAATGCAGATTGAGAAATATTAAATGATGTGCTCAAGAGGAGGAGCTATACACCGTACTCTTTTTCCCTTAGCCATGTTTTTTTCCACTGGATTTTCCTGGTAAGGTTTTTGAATGAGGCAGTGTTCTCTAATGGAAGATGTACTCTTTTTCCTTCACTAGATTTTTTCCACAATGGATATTCCTAGTTAGGTTTTAACGAGGCATTTTTCCAGAAATGGACATTCAAGGGGGAGTGTTGTAAATATCAATGTGTGAAGTAATGCATGTGTATGAATGTCCATTAAACTTATAAGAAATTGAGGGGGATATGGTCATGAATGAAGTGAAGTTACAAATGCATTCACTTGCTTTGAAAGATGAAATTTATGTACTCTTGTTAACTTATGAGATTGAGCACTATATATAAATGACCATCATAAATGTTATGAATGAGAAGAACATCTCCCCTTTAATATTCTCTATTGCTCTTGTTATTTTCTTTTTCCCTTTAAATATTTGGACAACTAGTTTCTCTATAAAGTTACGTATATTCATAACAATCATTTATTTTTTATTTTTCACCATCAAGAACCAAGCAAAATTTTTAACTCAACTTCACACGCCCATTTAACTAACTAACCGTCTATTTTTCCCTTATAAAAATAAATTGGGAAAGGGAAAATAGTTTGTGTGTTGATAGACGGTTTTTTCATAAGTCATGGAAAGGCCAATGTTTAAAGTGTAAATTAGAAGAAATGAAGGTAAATTTTTTGAATTGCATGAACCGGCTTATAAACTTTATTACCACTACACGTTGCATAATAAATTTTTAATGTTACAACTTAGATTTTTTACCTTTTATTATTCTAATTAAATCGCGTCATTCCATAAGTCTATAGAAAGACCGTTTTTCCCAAAAAAAAAATTTTGGGACAATAAAAACTCTTTCATTCATCAGAAAAACCAATTCCACCTGTACAACTTATTCTATCAAACTATATTTTCCTATCATAAAGTTAGCACAAAATTCCCTCATTTTAGGTAACTCCCAACTTCTATATACAATAGTATCCACAATCTTAGGCAGGATATGACCCACTCGTCGATCACCATTAAAGCACACTCCATTTCGCCATTGCCAAACTTTGTATATTGTCTCTGTGATAGCTGTTTTCAGCATCTTCACCATTTTACCCTTGCCCTTACATTGCCTCAAAATCCACTCAAACTCGCTACTCCAAGCCTCTGGTTGCCTCTGAATTTGAAGCCAAGACAGAACCTCCTTCCAGATTTGCTTAGTTTCCAGACAGCTAAAAAAGAGATGGTCCATTGCTTCCTCTTCACCACACAACACACAAACACGATCCACAGGTATACCAAACTGTACTAACCTGTCTTTCGTCGGCAGGCGGCCATGACACAAAATCCAGAAGGTGAATTTCGCTCTTGGCCGAGAAAAATTTCCATAGAACAAAGTCCTTCACTGAACTTCCTGGCTCACTAGCTTTAGCTCATTGTACAGTTGCCTGATACTAAATTTCTGTCTAGCAAGCTGAGTTTGCCATGCCTTCATTGTCTTCACTTTATCTCGACATTTACTGACCCCTTTCAACACCCAAGAACAGTCCTGTGGGAATTTTACAATCATGGCTGACTGCTCCCTGATGTACACCTCATGAACCCATTTAATCCACAGTCTATCCATTTTCCGGCATAGATTTCACAAGTTTTTACACATACTAGCAAAGCTCCAATCTATTAAGCTAACCACATTCATTCCTCCCCTTTTCTTTGGTTCACAGATCCTCTCCCGGGATATAGGGGACTTCCTGGAAATGGTGTTACTACCAGTCCACAAATAAGATTTACAAATGGCCTCAATGTGTTTGAGCACCACTTTTGGAATTGGCAAAGCTTGCATCCAAAAATTTGTTACAGAAAAAAGAACACTTTTAATCAACTGAAGCTTACCTGCATAACTAAGTAACTTCGCACTCCAATGCCTCACTCTGGATACCACTTTGTCAATGAGGGGTTAGCATGTTTGGACAGTCAACTTCTTGCTAGCTAAAGGAATGCCCAAGGACCTGAAAGGCAGCCTCCTTTCTGCGAACCTAGTGATACTCAGTACACTGTCTTTCTGCTCATCAGTCATTCCCCCAAAGTACACCCTACATTTATCTTTACTGACCCTCAAACCTGTAGAGTTTTCAAACTTTTTGTAAGCCTGCATCAACAGGCTCACTGAAATCTGATCCCCACTGGAAAACACAAGTACATCATCAGCAAAGTTCAGGTTCAAGATTCTCAACCATGTACACCGTGGATGGAACTTAAACTGTGGGTTCTCTGCTGCCACCTGTAGACACCTGGACATGTACTCCATCACCAAAACAAAGAGAAGTGGTGAGATAGGGTCACCCTGTCTCAAGCCCCTCTTTGCCTTTAAGAACTTAGTAGGACAGCCATTAACCAGATATTTAAAGGATACAGATTGTACACAAATCATTACCCAACAGACAAACTGTTCAGGCATTCCCATATGCAAAATTTCCTCCAAACAGTCCCAAGACACAGTGTCATATGCCTTTTGGATGTCCATTTGGATCACACACCGGGGTCCCCCTGCTTTCCTGTTATAACCCTGCACCAGTTCATAAGCCATCAGTATGTGGTCGTGGATGCTCCTTTTTGGTACAAAGGATGCCTGATTTAGATTCACCACATCAGATATTACCTTGCTCAATCTGTGAGTTAGGATCTTGGATATGATCTTGTACACAGTTGTGCAACAATAGAGTGGCCTGAGATCCTTAACTGTCACTGCTGTCTCATGCTTGGGAATAAGAGTCACAAGAGTCCCATTCACTGCTTTATACAATTTCCTCCTTTCAAAAAACTCCTCCACTGCTCCCATGACATCCACCTTCACCAACTCCCAATTCTGTTTGAAAATTTTAGCATTAAAACCATCATACCCAGGGGCCTTTAAGTTATCAATACCTTTTATAGCTTCCTCCACCTCCTTTGTACGTACTGGATGAATCAAGGATCTTCTACTTTCATTGTTAAGGCAAGCACCATTCCTAATGATCTCTTCATCAACCTTCTCTATCCTTACTGCTTCCTATCCCACCAATTGGCCATAAAAATTAAGCACCTCCCTTTCAAGTTCCCTCTGATCAGTCAGGACTGTGCCATTTTCCAGTTCCTGTAAGGTTTCTAAAGAATTGTGTCTCAACAATTCCCTTTCGAAGCGGCCACACTTCTCGCTTACATAGGTAATTCTTGGCGTAAGAACAGTTCCGTAAACTATTATGCTCTTTCGAGTACTACACACTCGATGCCTTGAATCATTAGAAGCAATTTAATGCTTAACCTCCATTCATATCACTGTTTCTTCATCATAGGAATAAGACAGGAGGTATGAAACCCCCACAGTGATCGCTTGTATGCCTGCCATTTTATTCTTAGCCTTAGTTGAAGCATGGAAATATGCATTATTTCCCTCTCCAAGCCTCAGCCAATCTACCTTTGACTTCTGTCTGGCAATTTGTTCATCAATCAGGCTCCATTTCTGGACTGCCTCAATTCCTGCAATCACCTTCTTGATCATGTTCGGATTCAGCTTTGGTTTGTTCAATTTCAACTGTGCCTCCTGTAGATCCTGTCTTGCCTTCTCCAGTTTAACTCTGACTCCACTCAACAACTTCATATGTGGTTTCAGTGCTTCCTGTAGCCGGATCAACTTCTTCCAGAGGATAAACATTTTATTCCCCTCCATAGGCTTCCTCCAGCTTCTCTCTATAGTCTTCACCACCTCTGGCCTGTCCATCAGACATTTTATGAATTTGAACTGCCTTTTTCTCCGAACTATTTGTTCCTGTAAATTTACTTTCAACAGGGAATGATCAGATATCCCAGGGACCAAAATTTCCACAATTGTATCAGGGAAATTCCTGAACCACTCAGTGTTTGCTAGAGCCCTATCAATTCTGGAATATATCACCCCTCACACTTGTCTATTAGACCAAGTATAATACTCACCTATCGAGTCGCGCTCACTTAACCCCGTATTCATCAGCATTTGTTCAAGGTCCCAATACTCCTAAGCTTGAACCTCATTACCCCCTATCATATCCTCCTGTTTCAAGACATTATTAAAATCTCCCAAGACAAGCCAAGGCCACTGAATCACCTTTTGAGTTTGCTCCACATCCTCCACAATTTCTTCGTGGATTTCAACTGGTTGCCGGCATAAACGGTAGTTAGCCAGCACAGTATGTGTCCATCCTTCAGAACCTGACAGAGAACCATTTGATCTGTCTTCCTCTGAGCTTGTACAGTTATCCTTTGTTTATCCCATATCACCCAAAGTCTTCCATTGGGGTGCTCCTCATAATTGTCAACATATTTCCATATCTCCCCAAAGTCTTTCCTGATCCCCCCAGCATGCTCTTTTTACACTTGTTTCTATAATGATAGCAAGCTTACAGTTTTTCTCTAAGAGGCGGGATCTAACCTCCGTTTGCTTTGCTATATTATTCAAGCCCCGTACATTCCATACATATATCATGGGACATCATAGTCCCTCGAAGGATCCTGCCAAATCCCCAATGGTCAATTCCCATAACTACACTCTCCACTACTAACTCCAGGTACTTCAGTCACATTGCTATCCCCCATTTTCATCTTACCTTTGAGTTTTGTCTGCACCACATTCCACCCACTCTTACCATTTTCAACCTGTGATTTGCCACTGACAATCTCCTCATTAGCACTCAGCTTACCCTCCATTTTCTCAGATACTTTTTGCCCAGTATCCCCTGCATCTGTTTTCTTCCTGATCCATTTCCGTATCTGCTTATCCTTCTCCTTCTGTTCAGAGCACAAATGTCCTCCCATCTGACATGTCCTGCAATACAACGGACGTCCCTCCAATTCTAGTACCTGCTCAAAAACATTACCCTCCATATCCTTGATAGGCACAGATTGCGGAATATCCTGAGAGATATCAATCTCTACAAGGATTCTGGCATACGACACTCTCAGTTTTGCAGCGGTACATTCATCTGTACACAGGCTTTCCAAGTACACTACCAATTTTACCAAGGCTACGGGGTCTCCATAGATACAATGGCAATTTTGGCAATTTCACCCATATTGGGAGTATTCTAGACATCTCATCTTTCAGGGAGAACCTATGTTTCCATATCTGTAAGAACATCATCATATTGTATATGGTATAAGGTCTCCTTCTTAAAATAGTATCCCTATCTTCCTTAGATTTAAACTGCATTATGAAATAACCCTCGTCATTATAGAACAATTCTGGCCTAGCCACAAACGACCACGATCTCTCCATAAATTTTCTCACAGCGTTCATACTCAAATCACCCCCAAATACATACATGATTAATGAATTCTCCCAAAATGATAACTCATCATGAACATCCTCCATATCAATTTCAACTTCCATTTTCCCGTCTACCAATTTTGGCGCCACATACTCAATTTTCATCCCCCTCAGTTGAGAACGATTTCCAGTGATAACCTCTACCCATGGTTTCGGCATAGCTCCCAATTCCTCCCCCACTACTGTAGTTTTAGGGATAACACTTACCTCTGTATTGATCATAGCATCCTGTTTTGATTCATCCTTATCCGCAATCTCCAATTCACCATTCTTCTGTGTGTTCCCAACCTCCACGTTCCTTTCGTTGCCGACGTAGCTCCAATCCTCCGGTGGCAGCACCACCTTCTTCCGTGGTCGGCCTCGCCCCCGCTTCATGGCCGGATCTAGAGTCTCACCGTTAGTAGGTGAAAATCACCCATAGCAGTAATTCTCTATATTTTATTCTTTCCCAAAACTTTGCCAAGGGAAAAACTATTTAATAGTTAAATATAATTATTTTATAATAAGTATAATTAATAAAATAATTTTATATATGTTTTCATTTATTATATTGAATTTTCATAATTTAAAAAATTAAAATGTATTTTAAAACATACATAATATATTTTAAAAAGCTACATGTGATTTATCATGATTGGTATAAAAAGTGACGTTCTCAATGAATTAATGATAAGGATATGAAGACGTTTGTATCAAATTTTATTTTTGTTGGGAAAGATGTTGCACTAAATTAGTGTAAAACATTTTCTTAGAAATGGGAAATCGCTGACTAATTAAGGACATAAATGAACAAATGTGGCAGGGCTAATTAATTTAGGGTGTTGCTATATCCCGCCCTGTATTTTACTATGCTCGCCCTAATACGTATAAATACACGTATTTTGAATTTAGAAAAAAAGAAAAAAAATGGAAGAATGGTTATAAATCTCTCCTCCTTCTTCTTCTTTCTCTCCTCCTTCTTCTTCTTTCTCTCCTTCTTCTTCTTCTTTCTCTCCATTTCTCTCCCCCTTCCCTCTCTTCATTTCTGCCGCCGCCCGCCGGAAACCCGCCGGGAACCCGCGCGGAAACCCGCCGGGAACCCGCCGGAAACCCGCCGGAAACCCGCCGGAAACCCGCCGGAAAACGTAAGTTTTGGAGAAATTTTTTTATACTTTTCGTGCGAATTGTTGCCCGATCTATTCGAATTTTGTTGAACTTGTCGGAATTGTTAGAATTGGGGTTTGTTAGAATTTTGTTAAATGTAGAATGGATGTTCGGTTGGTGGTTAGATGTTGGGTTGGTGGTTAGTATAGGAGATTAAGATGTAGAATAATAATTTGGAGAAATCTAATATTAGGAATTTAATGAATTTTGGAATTAAAACGAAGAAATTGTGTTTTTTAGAAATTATTTAGTTTAAATTTGGACATAATATTTTAGAAATTGTATTTTTTAGAAATTGTGTTTTTTAGAAATTATTTAGTTATGTGACATAATAGAAATTATTTAGAAATTATTTTTTAGAAATTGTGTTTTTTGGAAATTATTTAGTTATGTGACATAATTGGAATTAAAACGAAGAAATTGTGTTTTTTAGAAATTACTTAGTTTAAATTTGGACATAATATTTTAGAAATTGTATTTTTTAGAAATTGTGTTTTTTAGAAATTATTTAGTTATGTGACATAATAGAAATTATTTAGAAATTATTTTTTAGAAATTGTGTTTTTTGGAAATTATTTAGTTATGTGACATAATTGGAATTAAAACGAAGAAATTGTGTTTTTTTAGAAATTATTTAGTTTAAATTTGGACATAATATTTTAGAAATTGTATTTTTTAGAAATTGTGTTTTTTAGAAATTATTTAGTTATGTGACATAATTGGAATTAAAACGAAGAAATTGTGTTTTTTAGAAATTATTTAGTTTAATTTGGACATAATATTTTAGAAATTGTATTTTTTAGAAATTGTGTTTTTTAGAAATTATTTAGTTATGTGACATAATAGAAATTATTTTTTAGAAATTGTGTTTTTTGGAAATTATTTAGTTATGTGACATAATAGAATATAGTTCTATTTAAATAAACTTTATTAATCCGATGTAAACAATTGTGTAGTAAACTATTACGATATGTTTTAACTATTGTTTCCTTGAATGTTAATAATAGTGTGATGTGGTAAAAAAATAAGATTATTTAGTAATGTAATCTCCAATTTGTAACTTAAAAAAATGTGTAGTTCGTTGTATGGGATTGTACGAGAATTAAATTTGCTGTTTGTGGAGGGGTTTTTTTATGTTATATCCACTTTTTCCTATGCATTATAGAATATGTAGTTTCCATTGATAAATTGAAATTATGCACTGTTCGAAAATATTAGTTCACACGTTGTTGAAATGTATGTTAATTTATCTTATCATATTAGTTTGATTCAATTGTTGTTATACTAATTACATATCTTGTGTTGTAGATGAGCACTGCTGGTCAACCTGACGGCCATGGTCGTTCCATACGACGAAGAGGTGTTAGTGCCTCGGCGAGACAGGCTAGAGGCCGCGTGGTCGAGGATGAACCGTCGCCTCGCCCGCAGGAGTGTGATGTAGGAGCGGAGCGGCCTTCTCCACCGAGCGTTCGTGCATTCGATCCCATGCCAACATGGGACGGTCCGGAGATTAACATTCTCGCGTCTGGTGGAATCCGTCACGATAGTGACTGGCAGTTGAATTATGACTTGCCGGCAGATGTCCCCCTGATGGGCCAACCTGGGACGAGTGTACGCATCAGCAACGCATCAGCACCGTCTACGTGGAACGCATCAGCAACGCATCTGAAGCCACAGTTTCCATCACTCACGACATCGTTCCAGCCTTCGATGTAACGCCGGACAATGTGGGGGACACTTTCGAGGAACGGGAATGTCGCTGCAGGAGAACACATTAAGATAAATATCTTGTGCAGGCGGCGTTCATTAGGAAGAATGGTGTTTGTACTTACCGCGCCGGCGACCGCTCCCTGAAGCACGCCCCGGGGACCTTGAACTACTCCCGTATCGCCTGTTCACGTGCACGTGGTAGCTCGGTGAACGTCAGGTTGATCTTGATCGGGGGACCTGCTCGCTTGGTCTCCCACATGCACTAGTACAATTGTCCGGCTCGCCAATGCCGCTCTCCTCCTGACGCAACTGCGCATCTATGTAGGATGAAACTCGTCGGCGGACCGAAGGGTCGCTGCGTGCCAGCTCCTCCAACAGAGTGTTGAACCGCGACTGATCTTGTTCGGCCCTCGCAATGTTTTCCGTGCTCCGCACGTGATCACCCAATGCCAGGCTCTTAAACAGCGGATGAATGTCGTCCAAGTACAAGGGGATTCCTTCAGCAACTGCCCCTGCCATGACGCATGCACACGGTATTCCGTGTGTCGAGCGCAGCACACAGCCACAGTAAGCATATACCTGTGCTCCGAGTGCATCAATCCTCCCGGACTCGACCGTCAATTTATCCAGACAGTATTTGGACACGTTGTTGATCAAGTTGCTGAAAAGGGCCCTACGGTGCAATCTTCCAATGCACGTTCTTGATTTCTCCAGGCCGGTCTTGATCATAGTAATCTGCTGGGCTATCTGCAGGTCGACACGCCTCCATACTGTGTCCAGTGAACCAGTCGACGTTTGTAACCACCCTTTCAATGACGAGTGTGCACTTTCGACCCTGCATGTAGTTGTGTTCCCGAAATGCAGAAATCTGTTCGTCCATGCCCTCACAAATTTCTCCTTATGGGGGGTGAGCCACGTCGTCTCAACGTAACTAATAACAGCCTCGCTCCAAGACCATCCAGCCCTCATATCTACCAAGGCGGTTTCGTACCCTGAAACGGTGGACGCATTGCGAACCCGGAACCATGCACCATTCTTGAACGCTGCCCCGTTCCTCTTATTCCCTGTCAGCACAGTAACACGTGCCTCCACATCCTTGTTAATATGCCAGGTGCAGAGCAAATGATTCGATTCTGGAAACACAGAGCAAAACGTTAAAACATATACTTAAAGAAGAGAACATAAAGATAAAATTATAGTACATGAAATGCCATTACAGTTATAAAATTCCTGTACACAAATTAACTCCCTAAACTAAAATTACATTCATCCATTTCAAACTGTCTTCCTAATGGACTTAAGGGTGCACTCCGCCATTTCTCATTAACAGCTAAAACATACATGTAATGGAAAAAAAATGTGACAATTTTATTTGATGAAATAACATTGTGGCTAGAATTAATATTACATTCTTACAGTTCAACAAATTAAAATATCAAAATAACGTAAAAATACGTAACTTAACGGTACAATAATTAACAAAATAACAAAATTAACAAAACAACAAAATTAACGTTACAAAATTATTGTAGATAAATTAAAAACAACATTACGTAACAAAATTAACAACAAAATTAACGTTACTGCTATTAATAGGAGATAAATTCATAGGAGATAAATGTGCAATAATTTCTACGTAACAGTTAATAAATTAAAACACAAAGACGAGCATAAATTTCTACGGCAAAAATTATTAAACTTAACAACTACTTATGGACAGAAAACTAATTAGTAAAATTACCTCCGAAGACATGGAATTTCTAACACCCTTTTTGGAGTAATTTTTGCTCGTCTTTGGATAGCAAAAATTTCGAGTGCCCTCAAAATCAGTAGAATTCGTGCTAATTTATAGCAGTAGAAATTTGGGAGGCAGCCTGGCACGGCTCGCGCCCAGGCCACGGCGAGCGGAGGCGCGTCCGGCTCGCGCCCGTGGCCTGGCGACCGGACTCCGTCGGCCTCGCGCCCAACGCGCGGCGAGCGGAGGGCCGTTCCGCTCGCACCCAGGGCACGGCGAGCGGCGCCGGTCCGGCTCGCGCCCAGGGCACGGCGAGCGGCGCCGGTCCAGCTCGCGCCCAGACCGTGGCGAGCGGACCGGCGGCGGCTCGCGCCCAGTCGGTGGCGAGCGGGCCGGCGGCGGCTCGCGGCCTGGCGGTGGCGAGCGGACCGCCGGCGGCTCGCGGCCAGGCGGTGGCGAGCGGAGACCGCCGGCGGCTCGCGCCCAGGCCGTGGCGAGCGGACCGCCGGCGGCTCGCGGCCAGGCGGTGGCGAGCGGACCGCCGGCGGCTCGCGGCCAGGCGGTGGCGAGCGGACCGCCGGCGGCTCGCGGCCAGGCGGTGGCGAGCGGAGACCGCCATGGCTCGCGCCCAGGCCGTGGCGAGCGGCCCGGCGGCGGCGAAATTTCTTTTACATTAATTCAGTTAATATTAACTAACTACAATTATCTAAATTAATTTTAATTCAGTTATTGAAATTAAATTAAAAATATATACTGTATACGTATTAGGGCGAAGATAGTAAAATACATGGCGTGGTATAGCAATCCACTACTATTAACATATTCACTCTCGTACATTAATTTTATTCCTCACATAAATATAGACATAAATGGATCACGCAATTGGGACACTCAAGCTATATTGAACTTTGATATAATAATATAATCATAGATTTAAATCTAATTGACTTTGTCAAGAGAAATTTATATATATACATATATACATGTATGCAGGTATATATATATATATATGTATATATATATATATGTATATATATATATATATACATATATATATATATATATATATATATATATATATATATATATATATATATATATATATATATATATATATATGGATAGGATCAGGTGAGAATACCCTTAATGTGAGAACAGTTATTTATTTGAGAAAAAATCCACACTATTCAACTATCAGATCTGATAGCTTCCATTTGTTTGCTGAAGTATGGGTTGTAGCCCATAAACGCTGCTTCAATCTACTCAATTGATTTGGATGATCAATCCATTTGTTTTAGCCCATCGTCTCTACCCCATGTATGGTTACCATTATAAAATTCATTACTCATTTGTCGGCTGTAGTGCATTGTTTATTAATTAGTTAATCGTTTCTTTTTTCTTGTTTTTTCTTAAGATTTACGTTTCTATCATTTTATTCTTTGACATCTCATTATATTTCATTCAATCGTGCTACATGTATATTTGAAGCATCTGCAAGTAATAGTTGAACCACGTACGAGTTGTACTATAAGCACCAAATTATTTTTATAGAGCTCATGAGAAATAAAAGAAGTACTTATGAGGTAATTTGAGGCACTTACAAGCAAAGATTGAAGCACTCTTAAGTTGTACTTTAAGAAGCAAGTTATTTTTGTAGCGCTCGTAAGAATTAAAAAAAACACTTATAAGTTAATTTGAGGCACTTACAAGCGAAGAGTGAAGCACCTTTAAGTTATAATCTAAGCACCAAGTTGTTTTTATAGCGCTCTTAAGAAATAAAAGAAGCACATATAAGTTACCTTTGAATCACTTACAAGCTATGATTGAAGCAGCTTTAAATTATACTCTAAGCACCCAATTGTTTTTGTAGCGCTCGTAAGAATTAAAAGAAGCACATATAAGCTACCTTTGAAGCACTTACAAGTTACGATTGAAGTACTTTTAAGTTATACTCTAAGCTCCAAGTTGTTTTTGTAGCACTCGTAAGAATTAAAAGAAGCACATATAAGCTACATTTGAAGCCCTTACAAGCTACGATTGAAGCACCTTTTAAGTTATACTCTAAGAACCAAGTTGTTTTTACAGCGCTCATAAGAATTAAAAGAAGCACCTATAAGTTACATTTAAGCACTTACAAACTATGATTGAAGCACTTTTAAGTTATACTCTAAGCACTTAGTTGTTTTTGTAGCGCTTGTAAGAATTAAAAGAAGCACCTATAAGTTACATTTGAAGCACTTACAAGAAACGATTGAAGCACCTTTGAGTTATACTCTAAGCACCAAGTTGTTTTTGTAGCGCTCGTAATAATTAAAAGAAGAACGTATATAAGTAACATTTGAAGCACTTACAAGCGACGATTGAAGCACCTTTAAGTTATACTCTAAGCACCAATTTGTGTGTAGTGCTCGTAAGAATTAAAATAAGCACCTATAAGTTACATTTGAAATAAATGAGCATAGGATACAATTTTTCTTGTGTTGTGCAACATTTATCGAATAAATAGGAAAAATTAATGAGTTTACATCTGGTACAATGCATTTGGTTCTACAATAGGCAAAACAAATTCAACATATTTTTATGATGTTTTAATAGTTTGTGTATCCACAACTACAAAAATGTGAGTGATAATGGCTTTGTATGTAAGAGAACTGTTACATCTCAGCTGCCATTTGCTAGAAGACTATCCCTTGCAGTCCCATTCTCAAGGTGAGACATTGTCGAACTCACAAGTGACTGCACACGAAAGTAAAAGTATCAGTGTAAGAAAGGTTTCACACAATATATCTTTTGAGTTATTAGAAACCATCATCAAATACAGAGATAAAGAAAACAACTTGCTGCACTACAACTCACATCTTCACATCGTGTTTCTAAACAAGAATAGTATTGCAGATGACCAAACATAAGACATTGACAGAAATAAGATGCTTGGAATAAGATACATGTTCGGAGTGTATGAGTCTTTCATAGCTGTCTTTTACTTGCTGGTTACACTTTGTCAACTGTAACTTTTCAGAAAGCATTATTAAACAGTTCAATCAAATGATAGAAGACTAGAGATCACGAATGAATTCTAATCACCTTAGCCAATTTCATTCTCACGATAAAAATTCTCTTTTAGCTACAGCCAATGAGTCCTCTAATTTCTACAGTAGGAGAACATGTTACACATGACAACTACAAAGGAAATTGAACTAGGAATCATAATGTAAATATAAGAGTCTAACGAAGGAGTCAACCTCTGATTTCTCTTGCTACTTCAACAAAAATTGTTTCTTTTCTTCAAGCTCTTCCATATAAGCTACTTGGAAAAATCATCACCCAATAACTTCCACTATTGGGAGTACCCCCCCATAGGCACCAGTAATTTCACACAATAGGCACCGGTATTTCGTGCATTTCCATACCGGTGTGTAAGTAACCTAGTGCTACTAATGTGATTACATAGGCACCGGTAAGTGTTATCGGTGCTAGATATTTAATCCAGCATCAGATTACACTTGCCGATGCCTATTTTACCACCCTCCACCCATAGGCACCGCTTTGAAAATATTCAAAATACCAGTGCCTATAAGGTACATAACGGTGCTAGTATTTTGGCGACAAATAAAAAAAATCCGGCCAGTGATCATAAACTCACTGGCCGGAAAATTAAACTCAGAGATTCATTTTGAACAACAGGCCATGCAGAAAAAAATAAAATAAATGTAAGTTAATGTCAAAAAATGGAAATTTTATAACCACGGCCAGAAAGTTCATTACATTGATTTGAAAAAAATAACTCTACATTCTTGAAACAAACTAGACATAAACATGGTTGAACGCGGTCACCGGTTTCGCTCAAAGCTGAGACATGCTTGATATGAGCTATTACCTGCATTTTTGGTGCTCTAGTAGAGTTAGGGTGCTCTAACTATTGCTTTACTCCATAAGTTTTTGAACAGTATAATTTGTCGAAGAAAACTATTTAAAATGTCAAAATTATGCAGCGTTTAAACACCATTAAAACAAGGTGTGTGTATAACTATGTTTTAACTGTGTATTTAACATTAACTACGTGTTCATGTTAAACACACCATGTTTCAACAGTGCTTATAAACTGCAAAATCTCCACAATTTAAATTTTAGATTTCTGCAAATGTTGCGGCACCTTCTATTAAGTTTGTGCACATATGATTTGTCAAAGTAAACTATTTAAAATGTTGAAATTATGCAGCGTTTCAGCACCGAAGAAAATTGGTGCATATGACTATGTTTTAACTATGTATTTAACACTAACTATGTGTTAATGTTAAACAAATCATGTTAAACACACCATGTTAAACACTAACACACCATGTTCCCTCGACGCTCATATACTACAAAATCTCCACAATTTAAATTTTAGAGTTAAGCAAATGTTACGGCAGTTTCCATTAAATTTTGACTAATTCTTCTTTCGTTAAACTCGTTCACAAGAACAACTAACATAGAAAATTATTTAAAATGTCAAAATGTTGTAGCATTTAAGTACCAAGGATTTTGGTGTGTATACCTATTGTGAAAATAGATAAACACACCAAAATCCTCGGTGCTCATACAATACAAATTTTCCACAATTTAAATTTCAGAGTTGTAAAAATGTTACAACATTTTTCATAATGGAAGAATCATTACATAGTTAGAGGACAATACATGAATCGAAAGAAACCTATGCCCCCTTTAATTAATGCTTATTAATTTAAGAAAAAAGTATTTTTATAACCCTACCTAGTTGACATAAGTGCCAATATTACCTTTCAATATTCGAAAGTGTCAATATAACCCTGTATAGTTAGTGAAAGTGCCAATATAACCCTCTCCGACAACTTTTAGCTGGAATTTTATAAAATTACATGTTTACCCTTCTGGAAAAAAATCAAAATACAAAAAATATGAAATGACGTTATTACCCTTAGACCGCCGCCAGATTAGGTAGGGTTATATCAGCACATTATGAAAATTGGTAGGGTTAAATCAGCACATTCCTAAAATTTATAGGGTTATATCAGCACATTAATAAAAAAATGTAGGGTCATACAAACATTAGTACCTAGCACTGGTACAATAACTAGTGCTAAAAGAATTTGAACGGTGCTCAAATGAGTTAAAGCAACTACTTGAGGTTGCTTCATAATTGTTTTTGAGACACAGAGAGGAAAGGAGAGAATTTTTTCTAAGTACCAAGCACCGGTACATATACCGGTGCTATAACTTCTCAAAAGATGCTCAAATTAGATAGAGCAGCTGCCTGAGGCTGCTTTACCATTTTCCAAGGAAAAGAGAGGAAAACATAGAAATTCTTTCTAAGTTTGTAGCACCGATAGCTTTTAAACCGACGCTAGTTTTAAACTTTCCAAATTCAAATTTTCAACCCATATTTTTTATCTACTAACCAGTGACGTTGGATAGTTTTTTCGGTTAATGTAGTTAAGTGATTGGATTGATTAGAAATCAATTATACATTATGTCTTTCCCATGTTTGGAAATTGTGTATGACTGGTCCTCGAAATGGATCCGTACATAACTTTGCTAAAATTACACTATCACCCAAAATTGCGTTACACGTCATTTTTAATCAAATTTATTTCATATTAGGTATTCTTGGGTTAATTAAAGTTTTGAAATAGAAAAGTAACTTTTAGTGAAAATTTATTAAGTGCTAGTACAGGCGTTATAGTATCTTACTATAAATGACTAAGAAGTTAGGATGTTCTAACGGAGAGAATTATTAGTAATGTTTTTTCAAGAAATATTAATAAATTTTTTGATTAAGTCTTGAAATATACTTTACGGATTCATAATGTAGCATCACATTTGAGCGGATTTTAATTTGGACGTCCGAGTGAACTTTTTTGCTTTTTGCACTTAGGTCCCTCCAAGAATATTGAAATTGTCGAAAATCAAAATTAGAAATTCCAAATTGAAATTTCATAATTCAAGTTCACAACTATGAAATTTGGACATGATTGGATATGGAACATCCCCAAAATTGAAAAGAGAAATTGTGTACAACATAATGTTGAAATTGCACTATTGCCCAAATTATAGTTTTGTAACTATAGCAACGGTTCATGTACCGGTGCTACAACGAAAAATCAATCCGGTGCTAAAATTTTTCTATTTACCGCATGATTTTTTTTCGTATAATAGGTTTTATGCACAGGTATGTGCATTACCGGTGCTCAAAATTATCTTATTTGTAAGTTATTTTCACTTACACACCGGTATTGAGCACCTGTATGACAGGCTGTAAATTATAAACGCACTGGTGATTCCTTGTTCAGATATTCATACCAATGTAGATGAAATATTTAGCACCGATTTTTTGGTAGTGTTCAATCAAGATACAAATTGCGACCAAAGCTACCAAAGACTCAAAGAGCAACAACAATTGACATTATTTAACTCCTAGCCTCTTAGCTCATTTACCACAAAAGATTACCATCCATAGAGGAACTTAAAAATATTTATGGCGTGAAATTCTGCCATGCAGTATCACATATACGAAGTTATATTGTCGGGAAAAGCCAGTAGCTTCTCCACTTGAGCCATTATCTTGCACTCGTGATGACTCTCGAGGCAAAAAAAAATAAAAAATCACACGCAACAGAGGAAGTTTGAGAACAACATCAGCAGCAGCAGCACCAAATTTCCAACCGAAAATAAAACAAATAACAAACACCAGCTTCAAACCAAAATTTGTACGCTTTTGTGATTCCTTTCCCTAATAGCTCACTAAGCTCAGCCTAGCAAGTGGGACCGGATGGCATCCGGAGGCTCAGCATCTCCACCCATGTAGCATTATCAATGTCAAGAAAAAGGATTACTCATCGGATTGCGCTCATTCAAAACACAAGCACGTCGATCATTATACAGCGGAGAGCTGGGGAAATTGTAATTCAACCTCCATTATATCACAGTTATAATTTTACCCCGATTCTCATTGATGAAGTGATAGATGTACAGGTGGCGGTGGATCAGGACTCAATCTGTAGGCCTTCTCATAATCCTTGAATTCCTGATAAAAAGCAAATTCAAATAGAATCAGTGAAAAGAATGGAACACCGAAAAACAAACCTCAAACCTATAAATTCGAAACAAACCTGATTGAAATCGAGATAGAAATTAGCCGGAGTAGTCGGATACGTAGTTCGTTTCCATCATGAAAAACGCCATGGCAGAATCTTGGAGAACGATTAGAATCTAGAATCATCCCAAACAACGAGATGGAAAGAGTAATCCAATAGAACGCAAATTTTGAACCAGGATCCGAATGAGTTTATTGTTGTAAATGACAGAAACCTCCATAAACATGAGGTGTGAGTTTATTAGACATTTATAGGCAATACAATGCTTAATTAATACAACTTGGGCTTACAGCCCATTACTTAACTCCTATACCCCCCTCAAGCGAAGCGTCGGGTTGACCGAAACGCAGAGCTTGGAACGAAAAAATTCAAACATCGGCTTTGGTAGCCCCGTGGTGAAGATATCCGCAAGCTGCAAGGAAGTAGGCACATGACACGAAGCTTGCCAGAAGCCACCAACTCCCGAACAAAATGATAATCGATGTCGATGTGCTTCGCCCGTTTATGAGCAACGGGATTCTGAGCCAAGAAGATCGCACTGTTGTTATCACACAGCAACAAAGGCGAACCATCCAAGGGAAAACGCAACACCCGTAGTAAATGAGAAAGCCAAACCACTTCAGCCGCTGTGTTTGCGAGAGCACGATACTCCGACTCTGAGCTCGAGCGCGAGATAGTGGGTTGCTTCTTGGCACTCCAGGATACCAAATTACCACCCAAGAAAACTGCATAGCCGTAGGTCGAACGACGCGTCTCCAAACAACGGGCCCAGTCAGCATCAGAGTAAGCACAAACATCAGAGGAACCACCCGAGCGGAAAGTAAGACCCAGATGAGGTGTGCCAGCCACATATCGAAGAATCCTGGTGACAGCTGCAAAATGATCCTCCCGGGGATCCTGAAGAAACTGACTAACCGAGTTAATGGCAAAAGCCAAATCCGGACGGGTGATAGTTAGATACTGAAGAGCACCAACAAGCGAGCGATAAAGAGTCGGATTACCGAAAGAAGCACTGGAGCTACGGGAAAGCTGAGAAAGCGGTACAGACAGAGTGGTGACTGGAGAAGTCTTAGTCATGCCGGCTCGAGAAAGAATATCATGAGCATACTTGGCCTGGCCAAGGAAGATACCCGAAGGAGAAGAGGATACCTCAAGACCAAGAAAATAGTTCAAAGAACCTAAGTCCTTGATCGAGAATTCCTTATCAGTTCTGGTGATAAACTGACTAATCGTACCCGCATCATTGCCAGTAAGGATGATGTCATCAACATAGACCAGAAGGTACAGCAGCGTAGAACCTCTAGAGAAAATAAACAGGGATGTATCCGAAGAACTGCAAAGAAAACCAAGCTGGCGTAAATAAGAACTGAATCTATCAAACCAGGCCCGAGGAGCCTGTTTAAGGCCATAAATAGCCTTTTGAAGATGACAAACATAATCAGGACGAGCAGGGTCTTTATACCCGACAGGCTGAGCCATATAAACTGGAGTATCAAGAACACCATTAAGGAAGGCGTTCTTGACATCAAGCTGATGCAACGGCCACTTCCGAAGCGTAGCTATAGCAAGAACAGTCCGAACTATAGCAGCCTTGACCACCAGGCTGAAGGTGTGATCAAAATCAAAACCAGGAATCTGCGAAAAACCCTGAGCAACCAAACGGGCCTTGTAACGATCAATAGTCCCATCGGATCTGTATTTCAGATGAAACACCCACTTCAAACCCACAACATTGGCATCCGAAGGCTGAGGCACCAACTCCCAAGTGTTCTGTCGATGAAGCGCATTCATCTCTTCATCCATTGCACTGACCCATTTCGGATCCTTAAGAGCTGTACGAAAATATCGAGGCTCGGAATGAACCAAAACTGCAGTTAGAAGACCAGTGGGAACAAAATCAGGATGAGATGTAGGACGACGAGTACCATCCTGATTTCTGGTGGTCAAAAGGAATAAAAGGAAGAAGCACACATGGTAATAAGGAAGAAGCACACAAAACACTAGTCTTAATCAAAGTAGAAATAATGCTAGGGGCCACATGGCCAAGACGAGCATGCCATAAATCAAATGACGCTCGAGTTTTATTCTGAGAAATAAAAGACGATAAGGCAGCCTCTCCTCTGTCCAGCACATAGAGACCATGCTCACTGTGGCCTCTTCCCAGAATCCCCTTGGTAACTTTATGCTGAATAATAAAATTCCGGTCATCAAATATCACATATGCATCAAGGTCCTTAGTAAGACGACTTATAGACAAAAGATTTTTAGAAACTTTTGGAGCATATAAAACATCAGACAGCCGCAAAGAAGGAGTAAGCTGACAATTACCAATGAAATGAATACCAATAGAATCACCATTACCAACTGAAATTCGAGAATTACTAGAGTATGAAGTGACACTCTCCAAGGCAGAGGCGGAAGAGCTGAGATGATTGGTTGCTCCAGAGTCGATGTACCAATCAGAGGTGACATGAGAAGGCTCCATGTGAAGCGAGCGCTGGAATTGTTCAGCCAGCAGGGCAGATGCACCATAGCGAGGACGCGGAGGAAAAAGCTTGAAGCACGTCTGAGCAGTGTGGCTGGACTTGTCACAATAACGACAAGTGATATCATGGCAAGCAGAACTGGGACCACCGGTGCCACCAGAGTATGAAGGACGTCCACTGTCGCGACCCTGGCCGTCGGAGCGGCCATTCCGGCAGGTGCGTGAGCCCCACGCGCTGCCGCCACGCGCGGGCGCGTGGCTCCACACGTCACCACCACTCCTGCCGGAATTTTCCTCTGCCAGAAAGGCAACATGGGCTGCTCCAGGACCCCCTCCAGGACCCCCAAAATTCTGCAAATTCTTCAAAAAAGCCTCTTGATTCTTCGCCTCAGCAACAACATCAACATATTGCGGAGTCGGAGAACAAGATAGCAACGGGGCACTAAAATCACTATAATCAGCCCCAAAAGCATGCAAAAACCATAACACTATATCATCATTTGTAGCAGGAGCATCCATGGCAGCAAGTTTATCAAATAAAACCTTAAAATGGAGATGTAAATCATGCACAGAACCAGTTTTGCGAAGATTCATGATTTGCACATGCAAGCTTAACACAGAAGACTTACCACGATTCTGAAAAACAGTAGCAAGAGTCTCCCAAATTTGAGCAGCAGTCTCACAGGCAGAGATTTCGGACATTACCTCAATAGAGACCGAAGAGAGAAGGAGACAACACAACTTTTTGTCATCAGCGATCCATTGATCATAGGAAGCCTTCAACCGGTCATAATCCTCACGCTTGGGGGTAGAACCCGAGGAAGAGGCGGTCGTGAGGAACGTTGGCGGCGTCGGCAACGGAGGGCACAGAGCGGAACCATCAAGATGCCCCAACAACTTCTGAGATCTAAAGAGAAGCTGCACCTGCTTCCTCCACATCATGTACTTAGAGAAATCAAGCTTGATCGTCATCATATGAATCATATTGATGTAAGAAAGCTTGTCTTCTGCCATGATTAAAAGAAGAGAAAAAATAAAATCGATGAAGGAGGGAGGGAGAGAGACGAGGGGCGGATGAGGAGGGGAAGGAAGAGAGACGCAAGGCATCAGTTATGGAAGAGAGAAAGCCAAAAGGCACTAGCTGATACCATGTAAATGAGAGAAACCTCAATAAACATGAGGTGTGAGTTTATTAGACATTTATAGGCAATACAATGCTTAATTAATACAACTTGGGCTTACAGCCCATTACTCAACTCCTATAATTGTTATATTTTCTCCTTAAATATGCATCGTTGATGCAGATAAATCAATGATCAGGATTTGTTCTCACATAAGTGAGTGTTCTCACATTAATGGGGCGTTCTCACCAGATTCCAATTGTACATATGTATATATATATGTAGATATATATGTATATATGTAGATATATATGTATGTATTCTACTATTCCCAATGGATAAAATCATTCACTCCCTGTGTTCTTTAAAGCATGACACATTTTTTTAATTTGTATGTTTTCGTACGATTGTCACATTTTATTTTGCTGTAAAAAGTGAATCATTTTCAACTACTTATTAAACTTTTTACTGTCTTCATTCAATTATATCCACACATTTCAACTTGTAAAAAATTCACTTAAACCTATATTGCCAAACATAAGAAAACGAAGTGAATATACAATACTAAATTTTAGTGTGAACAAATATATGATCATGTTGAAACATAGTCCATTTCGTATGAATTATAGTTTTTAGGTGACTTCTCTAACTCCATCTTTGATCGTTTTGACTTTAATTGGGATCTTATTCAAGTTTCGACAGAGGTCCTAAAAAAAGTTGTTTTCAGCAGCCTCCAATTCGAAACTTGAATCGGATCCCCTAAAAAACAAGCTGTCGGAAATCATATTAGGTTTCAGGCAGCCTCCGGTGAAATACAATCGCATCTACAATTCCTTCAACAAAACTTTGATTCTGGACAGAACAAGACATAACAAGAGCAATGAATCGAAAGCTTCTTAAAACCAACAAACTAACTAGATCTAGCGGAAAGTAAAGGTGTAGGCGGAGCTCCTTCTTGACGCGGTGGAGCCCTTCTTTCAACGGCGAAGCAGCAGAGCCCTTTCCGACTCAGCGGTGCCCTTCTCTCAACGGCGACGTGGCCCTTCTCCTAATGTGGCGGAGGCTGGAGAGGAGACACAATGCCCTTCTACCAACGTGGCAGAGGTGAGATCAGTGGAGGTGTGAGCAGCGGAGGTGAGATCGGTGGAAGCGATAGCAGCGGTGCGAGAGCGGTAGTGGAGGCTAATGGTGGAGGAAAGGGTGGGGGTGGAGGGAGGCTGAAAAGAAAAACCTAAGGAAAGGCTTAGTAAAACGAAGTACAGAAAGGCTGATTTTCATTTATATATTGGGTAAAAGGCCCAACAAAGGCAGACAATTAAAGACGGTTCTAAAATAGACTCGTCCTTAATCGATTTTCATTGATGGCATGACCATCTTTGATCGATTTAAAGCCACCTTTAAAATGAAAGGCATAAATTGAGAGGGGATTCCGAATTTAGAACATGTTTCGGGTTCTAATTAAAAGTGATTCCTGATTGCTGCCTTTAATCAAGCATGCCGTCTCCACTAGTGTATAATTCATTCTTAAATAAGTAAAGACACTCGTTTGTTAAAGTGGAGAGTAACAATGAAATGGTTCCATGACGATAAACTTAATTAACATAAAAATGATGATATCATAAACTCAAAACAAATAAAATAGAAAACATAGGGAGAAAAATAATGAGAGAGAAGGAAATGGCAGCACTGCCTCTGTCCTGGCTAAGAACACGAACATCACATTCAAAAGAAAACCAACTTTGCCATCACAGCTCCGAAGCTTAACAACAATGCTACAAATGGAGAAAGAGCCACAGATGAAGACGGCTTAGTATCCGCACTTTTTGGAGTCGCCGGCGAGGTGGGCGCTGCCGGAGAACCGGTGGCAGGACCGGTGGGAGCGGTGGTTGAGCCTCCTCCAGTTCCACTTCCTGACGGCGGCGGGGTAGTGGATCCTGCTGCCACCACCGGGACGGACAGCTTCATGCCGCCGCTGCAGTGGCCGACGGCGCCGCAGACGAAGTAGTGGGTGCCTGGGGTTTTGAGAGCGATGGTGGTGGTGCCGCTGCTGTCGGAGCTGATGGAGTTCGCAGAGCTGCAGGCGCTGTAGTCACTTGAGGTTACTTCGTCCACCGTGTGGCTGCTTGCGTATTTGAACACTGCAAATCCATATCTAATTCAGTATTAGATACTGGATGTTTGTTGATAGACGATGGATGTAACGGAATCATACAAACGACACTCATACAAAATAATGACGCGATGTGAATAGAAAAATCACGAGAGTGGTACTAACCAAGGTTGTCTCCGGCGTTGAATGTCTTGCCGGATGCCCACGTGGTGTAATCGACCCCCAAAGCCCAACCGGCGGCATCTCCAACGTTATGATCAACTGCATGGATTGGAACAGCGATCAAAATGAAGCACAAAATCAATCCTGAAATCTTGAAGTTTGCCATAGTAGTTGAGCTCAAGGGGAGAAATGTGTGGAAATGATGTATGGGTAAATGAATGGATATTGGTCATAAGGAAGAGGTTTGGTTATATAATGATGGAGAGGGAAATGGAGTTGTTGGCTTAATCTTGTTATTATGTGGGCATGGTTGTAAAGTGGAGCTCTTTTTGAGGTAAACTTCAGCTCGACATTTTACCTAATTCTCCCACAAAGTGGAGTACGTAGACGTATTATTGTCAATGTACAACATATTTGCATGACCATTGACCAAGGCAACGCGGATTCAGATGACCGGCTGGTAATCATTTTACTACCACTGCATCACGTGAATCCAATAAATATGTTTGATAGTAAATATGTGTAGTTACAGACAATAATAACATACAAAAATTTAATATTTACAAACTAGATGTTACGATGAATCTAACCATATCTCATACGATAAAATTATTGTTCATATACATATTCAAATATGTGGTCAAAGTTTAGCATCTTTGACCAAAAAAAGATTCTGTGCAGAATAGTTTGACACGGAGTGAGTAAAGAAATTCTTAAATGTGTGAATAACTTTTTGAAATTGGATCCGAATCTCGAAAGTCGGTCTTTTCTTAAGTAATAGAAAGACAAAAAATTTTGGGTTGTATTAATTGGGTTATAAACTTATAACTGCACTTTGTATAATAAATTTTTAATATTGCAACTAAATTTTTTTACTTTTCTATAATTCTAATCCAACCATATTTTTCCACATGTCTATGAAAAGGCGATCTTTCCGAAGAATTTGACTTTGAAATTTGGTAAAGAATTGTTTATTTTAAAAATTAGTAAGTATTTTTTTTATAGAAAAGGAGAAGTTGATTTTTCATTACGTGGATTTTAAATCCAACCACATGTCCACGTAACCTAAAGGCGATACCCTCACCCTCGGGGCTCCATTCGCGCCGACACCACAGCCATCACTCTCAAAAGGTAAATCACAGCAGACACTAGGGTCAAACCCCTGATCCACGACTGTACTCGCTGCCCACAAGGGACCCCTCCACTGGAGAAATTCCCACGCTATGACTGGCGAGAGTCGAACCCGCGATAGCAGAATTGAAACTAGAGGTCTAATCACTTGGACAATCGTGTGGGTGTTCCACGTAACCTAAAGGGTAAAGTAACTGGTGGACTGGTTATAGTGTTGTGAAGGACTCAGAAAGTTCAATGGAAATTATGGGTAGCAGGGTGCACAAAGAAAGAAAAATGATTCCCTACTAACTTTGCTTTCATCATTGGAATGAGAATTAGGGCAAAAAGGCATCAGGATAATGTGCTTTAATTCTTGGCGGCCATCTTTACTAATCAACACCATTCATAAACCATAGTATTGGAATCCAGTTATTATGAGCTGTCCCGATTTCTATGTTCTTATGGTAATGTATAGACTATAGAGAGAACATTATTAGAGATTAGAGAGATGGGTACAGTTCCAAAAAAAGTGTGGTTGGATTACGTTGAAACATCTCTTATCCTAAACAACAATAAGTAGCGTACCTCGTTAATATCTAGGTAAAGGAAACATACGTGTTTTACAAGGCTGCATTTCCAGTACTCCCTGCCCCTGCTCTTCTAACATTGCACCCCAATAAAATAGCATTTTTTTAATGAAAAGTAAAGTTTATGGATAAAATTGTATCAAGAAGATAAAAAGTAAATTGAGTCGATCAAAATAACTTAAATTTTTATTTTTTTAAAAAAAAAGAATGTGTCATTGTTAAAAAACTAAACTAAAATGGAAAGAGGATCAATGTTAGTAGATCGGAGGGAATATAAACACTTTCCATTAAAGTGTTACTATTTCCTAATTCAAACGGTATTTTAAGATTGGTATACATGTGTTTTGCAATTTTGTCTTGTGAAAGACTGCAATTCCATACACACTAACCACCACAATACCTTTTAATTTAGGTGTTACCGTGTGAAATAATCATAGAACGGAGACTGTGATACGAATCATGGTTTTTAAATTTATTTATTAAATTAGAATTTTAGCAAGATAACACTATACTTTTTTTCACTGAATTTATTAATGAGGTAGTGTGATCACTGTAAAATATTGTAAAATTATTTTCATTTTAGGTTGTTGGAATGATAGCACGACCATGTGAGCTTTGAAGAGCTGAATTTTAAAAAAAAATACAGTCCATTAGGGTTTAGTATATTCAGTTTTATTTTGATTAGAATTAGATTTGGTAAGATTAACTAAAGTAATATTCTTCAAGGTTACTTCTTGAAGAATTCGACCAAATTACCATAGATTGCCATTTATTTTAGATATTTTAGTTAGATAAAATTTTTGCTTCTTAAAGCTGTCATAAGTCGATTCAGTTTCCAGTTGTGATTAGGGTTTGGGGTGAGATAGTAACCCTATAAATAGGGAGGCCTTTTGGACGAATTTGACACACTTTTATTAATCAAATATACAACATTTTGAGTCCATACTCTTTGTTTGCGAGCTTAATCTATTGTTGCTTAACCGCGAGAGCTAGTTAAGTACCAATAACCTTGTGATAAGATCATGAGAGCTAGTTAGAGAGCAAGTCGAAATTGAGAGTACCCTGATGGCTAGACGTCTTGAGTTTCGTGCGGCCAAACTAGGGTTGTGTGAGATCCTTTGTTTTGTCAAAGATCTAAAATTCTATGATCCAGAATTTTCACAAGGATATTCATATCAGACTAACCCACGTTGGGCAGGTTAAACTCACTCTATCTCTTAAAATGTATTTAGGATTTTGAATATTAATCTTTCCACTCCCTCCACTTTTTAAGAGTGTTAATCGTCTCTGATTCAAAAATTTTTACTCTTGAATTTAGATGGGTTGAAAGAGGAGGAATTTGAGTTGTACTTTTTCAATCCTCAAGGACCTCAATTCAATTTCCTCTACTCTTTCAACCCATCTAAATTCAAGAATCATTTTAAAGAGTGATACTGTTAGAAAATCGGTGGGAGACCGTACATGTAAGTCCACTGTAATATTCCCAAAATAACCTATTCGAAGCCTCTATTAAGTCAGATTATGCCAATGCCTATAGGTCCTCGTGGCCACCTCTAGTCTAATTGCAGAATTTGGTTCAGTTTGGAAATGTGAAGAGGATCCGATTCTCACAAACATCAATCTACTTGCCTCGGACATGAGTCTCTTGAGAAATAGTAAAATAATGAAATGTCAATGCGAATCCACTTTGTTAATTACCCTCTCATTCTTTACAATTAACAAACGAAAAGGCACAAAAATTATTCATCTTTGGTAGGGATTTATTCTATTCTTTTCAATCCTAAGCAAGAAACAAGGATTTAGCCCTTAGAAAATTTCTGCATTTTTGGAACCAGAGATGTTCATTCTTCACCAACTAACGCGCTCCATGTACATAACTGGCCCCCCTCCACATGCCAAGCTCCAGAGCGTATAATCTTCCCTATTTTGATTGATTGAGTGGTTGGGAGGAGTTGGGCTTTGCTTACTTTTCCACATTCTTTAAAAAAAACAGCCAAAAAAAAACCTCCTATTAGTTGAAAATCATTGGAATTTGAAGTCACGCTTTCGAGTTATAGAAAGACATATCGGATCACCTATCCAACATCCAGGTCGGTCCATTCTATCTAGGAACCTCGTTTTGGTCCCTAATGATCCGAAGTGGTAGAGCAACCTGTTGTAAATAAGGCCAACTCCTCCCTTGAGAGCTCTTGTACAATTTTATACCCAAACATTTTCATGTTTGTAGCTAGATGCAGCATCCAAATTGAATTTGGTGTACATTGATACAAGCACATCAGTCATTGTTAATCCTTGCTTCATTAACAAGGTACCTTGCTGCATCACTTTGACAAATTTAGACAATTTGTTGAAAATATGATTACTTACATATAAAGAATTGACTGTGCAGGAGGGAGAAATAATTACCACCTTCGAAGAGTAGTACTTAGTTTAGTTTGACTAAGACATGCTAACTAACCATAAGCAGGCTATAAACGGTTTCCAGTAACTTGAAATGAAAGTAATTGTTTCCTCGGAAAAAAAGAAGACCATAAGCAGGTATAAACTTCAAAAATAAAACCATACTTAGTTCATCGGAACTTATGAATGCAAGTTGCAACGAAGCGTATGAATTCTTATCAAAACGCGATCCATATAGTCCACGGTACCCGCTCACATACTAACGATTGTATTAAAACTGCTGAAAATAATGCAACAGCAAATGCGCTACAAAAGGGGCTGCTAGCATAAATGTAGCTATATTCCCAAGCATTGAATTCTAGTTTTAGGATCCTGACCCCATCAATTGATCTAATATAGTGTACTTTTAGCAGAACTTGATGCTCAAGCCCAAGTATTGCCTAAGTAATTCAGAGTCAAACATCAAAACTTCGCAATAACACAGAACAATTTTCACATTCTTCAACTTTCTAGAAGCAAATCAAATTTTAGTCCTTTGCATCTTGAAGGACACAAACCTCTGGTAAAAGAATTTATCTTATAAAGCATAGCATCCACTTTCCCTATATTCCAGGATTACAGCACAATGAACAGATGGATATGAAATAAACTTCTTCTAATTCCTATACACATCTAAAGATTTTACATTCAAACAGGCCTACTAAATGTGGCAAACTAAATATGATGGCACTAAAGTATGAACACTGGAATACGGTAACACGGGGATAGTGCCCAGGAATGAAAGACAACGTCGTCTATGCAGTAAGAAGTTTTAACACTCCATTGGGATTTGGGGATGTACTAGGAGAAAAACTACCATGCTGTTTTGTGGAAAAGAAATAACTAAATCACCATCTTTTAGAGCCTTCTATTATGACTTGTTCTCTACAAAGAAGAATCCAAAAGTTTCCAGTCTAAGTTTGGCCAACTACTAAAAGTGATTCTTTGACCATAGTTCATGATGTTGACTCAGCTGCATCACTATATGATGAATCTCTCTGACAAAGAAAAGTATGGGAACAGGTAACGATCCATAAAGTTTAATCTTAATGACTAATACGTATGAGAAAAAAAAGGGATTAAAATATGAAGAACTAGTTGCAGATGAGAGCATTTACTCATAGGCCAGTCACTTTTCAGCAAAATAGGCACAAGTAACCACTCTCCTCCCTACGATGATAAGTGAATAAAATAACATGCAACACATGCAGAAAACCAACAAAGGAAGAAAATAAGCCTCGAGAAGCTGCACAGGATTCTTATAACAAAATTTAAGTGCAAGTAGCAGCTTATAATTGTAAGAGTACAGCGAGTATATCTTACAGCTCTAAACATAGTTAAACTCCATCAGGCTCGTCTGCTTTTTCTGAAGACTCCGGCTTTGTTACAGCTTTATTAAGTTCCATATCTGCTTTTGTATTACGCCTCAGAAAACTCTTACTAAGTGCTAGCCGAATTGGTCTACCCATAAATTCCTGCATCAAAGAGCCTTCTAAGGTTTGGCACAGATTTAAGTTGGAACTAGAATTATGCAAAACAAATGCAGCTTCAAATGACAGTTTAATAAAGACAGTAACCAATGATTACCTTTCCTTGAAAGGCTGCGAGTGCCGCATTGGCATCCTCCTTAGTGTCAAAGGAGACAAATCCATAGCCAGAAGACCGCCTTGGCTCATCTTGAAAGATGATCTCAGCAGAAACAACCTTTCCATTGTTGGCATTAAAAAAGTCTTTAAGATCTTTAGCCCTGCCTTTCCAAGACACATTCGCCACGTATAAGTTGTATATTGGTGCAGGCTTTGGCATTCTAGGAGGATTCTTGATCTTCTTCGGTTTAGCCCAGTTAAGTTTCAAAACTCTATCCATGAATTCCTATGTCCTCATCATCGCCAATGAATCAGATTATGTATAACTTAATAGTACTAAAACAATGAAACCTGAAGGTTCAATATGCTTACATACGATTCGAGATTGGTGAATGCAGCTAAAGCTTCCTCTTCTGAAGCCATTGTCACAAAGGCCAAACCTCTGTTCCGGGTCTTGTTGTACATTGAAAGCTGAAACCACCACCAGCACAAACATACACACACACATCAAACAAACAAAACTAAACAGGAAAAAATACCCTCCTCAGAAATTAAACACTGTGCATAATCAAAAGGCACTATCGAAGATAGAGACTCAAATCAGTCAAAAGATGATGGACGGGTGAAAAATAGATTGAAACAGATTGATCGAAAATGAGACCATTTAAACCAAACACACACACAGAAACACAGATATGAACATATTGCCTAATCCAAAGATAATCTTGAACCTTGAAACGAACATATACAGTCAAACCAGACGAAAACTTGTGAAAGAACGAAAATCAGATACTCCCTCCGCCCACATTATATTGTCCATTTGCACAATGATGTTTTGTAAGACTAAGTTAGACAATTAAGATATTATGCACTACAATTATAAATATGAAAGGTTGACACTTCATAAGTGAAATTTAACAAAATGCAGAATATATCATAGCAATTTTATAATAAAAACATTGTAAATTTCGACTCTTTGGACAGTAAATGTGATAAAAAGTAAAAAATGCAGGGCCAACCTCAATGTCGACAACTTTTCCATACTTCTCAAAGAGAGGGCGGATATCATCTGCAGTGCAGGTCCAGGGAATGTTCTCAGCTAAGATTCTGTCCTTAGAAAACTCTTCTACTTCTTCAGTTTCAGCATTTTCCGGGTTTTCAGTAGCGGGTTGGGATTCAACAGAAGAAGAAGAGGCGTGAAATTGATAGAGATTGGATCTCTGGGGTTTTGCTGGGAGTTTGAGCGACAAGAAAGGGAATGAAAGAGCGTTGTTTCTGTAAAAGCTCCGTTGCGGCGAGCGGTGAGATGTGAGTTGGGAATGGTGGGAGGAGAAGTCTGAGGCGGGTGGAAGATGGAGGAAGCGGAGAACCGCCATTGAAGAGTAGAGAAATTGAAGTAAGATCAATGGATTGGCATGGCCGTGGGAGGGAGGGAGGGAGAGGGAGAGAGTGAGAAGAGAGAGAGCTGACGAGGGGACTGCAGATATTTGGATAAGGGGAAATTATTAAATTATTAATGGATAAAATGATGGTATGGTTGATTTTTGGAGTTTATAAAAAAAATTTAAAAAGTGGTCTCATTTTTAGTAAAATTAAATTCTGGATTGTTATATAAGTGGGTCGCAAATTTCTATCTAACAACTAGATCTAATCTAATGAAACTTGAAGTCAAACACATTATCCACATAAAATGGGGTGAGTATCCCATTAGTGACCTAACAATCCCTAGGATCCGGATTGAAGTCCACATGTCTGCTACTCGATCTGTGCCTCTAAACATCTCATCTTCACTAGGTTGCATCAACTTTGTATTTTGGTGAGGATGCTGCTAGATTTCTTCATTTATCGGTGGGAGGCGCCTATTGAGTAGTTCGAGTGCATGTCTGTTTTGTTTTGAAGTAGAGCGGGACTGCATGCCTCCATACTTATTTATTGCTGGTCGGGTTTATCCCCACCGGATTGCAACAACTCCACAGCTCTAGTATAAGAGACTATTTTGGAGGTTGTCGTTGGATTTCTCCAATCATCAGCAGGGAAAACCTACATCTCACCGGAGTAGCAAGAGTACCAACAGCGCACCTAAAAGTAAAAACCTAAAAAAGCAACCTAACCCCTGCTTTCATCCAAGGAAGTCATGCTACAACACAATTCTTCTGTAGCCAAAAAGTAGGTATCGCCTTGGGAGCATTGTCTTCCAAACCGGCTGCAGATGTGGTACTACAGAACGATGGGAGCTTTGTTGGCTAGAAGCTCAGTTCGACGAGTACAAACTACTGCAGAAAGATCTGCTTTCATAATTTTTCAGTGAACCAGGCCATGTACTCGCCACAAGATGACTTGTTTTAACTGTTGCCCACAACCTACACTCCTACTGACAAGGACGTCGACCCTTCATCGAGGCCACCACGAGGCCACCACGAGGCTACCCTGGCTACAGCCAACTACAATGGATGTTTATTGGACACCGAATCTACCAGTGGGGGGATAGATCTATTAGAACTCTACGTATATATTTTGAATTAGTCATGCAAGACTTAGTCTAGTTAGTTACTTCTCTGACTTTGTATTTACGTAGACTTAGTAGAATCCCTATAACTTTGGGATTTAGTTACATACTTGTATTATATATACGGTACTCCAGTGATGAATAAAAGTAATAATTTCCATCTCTTACTCAATATCAAACTCTTCTTTATGGTATCAGAGCAACATATTTTCTAACTTTTCCACCACTCATCAATCATGGCAGCAACGCCAGCAGAAGAAATAAACTCTTCTGAAATGGAAGTTGAGAAGAACTCAGCTAAATCTCAATCTGAAGCTCGTGATGATACTTCTAAATCATCTATGTCAGTCAATGATCCTTACTTCATTCACCCGTCTGATAATCCTACGACGGTGCTTTTCTCTCCTTTGCTTCAAGGTGACAACTACCCGACATGGGCTCGTGGAATTTCAAAAGCCTTGAATGCAAAGAACAAGCTTGGATTCGTGGATGGTTCTATCCCACGTCCAACCAATCCCATAACCCAAGCATGCTGGAAACGGTGTGATGACTTGGTAGGGATGTGGATCACAAATTCAGTCCACACTGATATCCGGTCGAGCTTGATGTATGCTGATTCTTCTTATGCAATTTGGCAAGATCTGAAGTTAAGATTCACACACTCAAATGCTCCAAAGTTGTATCAACTGAAAACAACTGTCACTGGTCTCAAGCAAGACGATCTTTCCGTTACGGCATATCACACCAAACTCAAGACATTCTGGGATGAAATTGATTCTCTTAATCCCCATGAGCCATGTATTTGTGGTGCTGGAAAGAGTCTTCTTGAACGCCATGAAAGGGATCGTACCATGGAATTTTTGCAAGGACTTCATGATTGTTTCTCAAGCCTTCGCAGTCAAATCCTCTTGATTGAACCGCTGCCTTCAGCTCAGCGAATCTACAATCTTGTCAAGCAAGAAAAGGAACAACAGTTCATTAATGCTACTTCTCATCCCAGTGTTGATGCTGCTGCTCTCAATGTTAACAAGTATGATCCTTCTCGTCGGCAAAATAACAACACCAACAAAAGACAATGCCCATATTGTGATCATTGTAGCAAGTATGGACATACTCGCCAGACATACTATCAAATTCATGGCTTTCCCCAAACCAAACCAAAAGGAAGCACTCACCCTTCTGCGTTTGCTGCAACCACATCTAGTGAGCAACTTCTTCCATCACTTTCAGCCGATCAATACAGTCGCCTCCTTGCAATGTTGTCCACTCCAACAGCTGATTCGAACACATCGCCTAAAGTGAATCTCACAGGTAATATGACTAATTATCATCCTGTTTGGTATGTTGATAGTGGTGCAACGCATCACGTTTGCACTAATTTGTCTTTATTTAGCAAATATCATTCTCCTTCAAAGCATATTAATGTTCAATTACCAGATGGATCTCTTGTCACTGTACATCATATTGGTGAAATAATATTCTCACCAACATTGAGATTATCACAAGTTTATCATATTCCTGCATTTAAATTCAATCTCATTTCTATATCTCAATTAACTAAATCTCTCCATTGCAAAGCTGAATTTCTTAATTCTTCATGCACTTTTCAGGACCTTCGCTCGAATCGGGCGATTGGTCAGGCTGATCTTGTTTCTGGTCTTTATCAACTCCGCCACCCTTCAGCTGCTTGTTTTTCTTCCATTGCTCCATGTAATAAAACGCCACTAGATCTTTGGTATTGTCGGTTAGGCCATCCAGGCTTAAACCGTTTTAAGTTTCTATGTAAAACAGTAGATTTCATTCATTCCAATTTCTCTTCCGAATGTATTATTTGCCCTCGAGCAAAACAAACTCGTTTATCGTTTAATCAATCTATTATTTCTTCTTCTCGTTGCTTTGAGCTCATCCATTGTGACATATGGGGACCTTTTTCTATCTCTTCTAAAGATGGCGCTAAATACTTTCTTACCATCGTTGATGATTACTCAAGATGTACTTGGGTCTACCTTATGTGTTCTAAATCTGAGACTCTTCAGTATATTCAATATTTCCATAAATTCGTCATACACAATATTCACATATGATCAGCTCCATTTCTACAGGATCCCTCTCCATTTTTTTACCTCAACTACAAAAGTTTCGATCCGACAATGGGACAGAATTTTTGTCAAAAGACATTCAATCATGGTTTCGATCTCATGGAATACACCATCAACGAAGTTGTGTGTATACCCCTCAACAAAATGGAGTTGTTGAGAGAAAACATCGCCATCTTCTTTCGGTGGCAAGAGCTCTACGGTTTCAATCCAATATACCAATCGATTATTGGGATGAATGTGTTCTTACCGCTGCATATTTGATAAATAAAATGCCAAGTCCGGTATTGTCCAATAAGTCCCCACACGAGATTCTTCTCCGATCTCCGTCGAAATATGACCATCTTCGAATTTTTGGTTGTCTTTGTTTTGCTCGAAATACATCGGTCCAAACAAAGTTTGACCCTCGTGCTAAACCAGGTATCTTCTTAGGCTATCCATTTAATCATAAAGGATATATGATCCTCGATATCGAATCAAACCAAAAATATGTTTCTCGCGATGTTGTGTTCAAGGAACATATATTTCCATTCCAAAACGCCATGCCTCCTGTACACGTTTTTTTTCGAATACCGAGACATCACCATTGTATTATGATGATGATATTCCTAGTTCTTTGGTTAATTCTCCATCTCCATCCTATGATACTCCTCACACTACTGCAAACACATCATCTGATCATCCTCTCCCAGCTCATTCCATATCAACTCATGTCTTGGACTCCATTCCGTCTCCACAATCTCCTTTAAGTCCTTCTCCTTCTAATTCAAATTCTTCATCCACGTCTCCCACATATCCTTCCTCGTCTAGTTCACAAAATTATCAAGAACTAGTAAGTAATTCTATCACAAATGAATCACAAATACCACTTCGGCACTCTACTCGTGATCGCCAAGAACCTGTTTGGAAGAAGGATTATATCTGCACTAATATTTCATGTACTGCTACTTCCCCTTACCTACTCACTCACCATTTATCATTTGATAAATTCAGCTCCACTCATAAGGCTTTCCTTACTTCTATCCTTACATCTCATGAGCCGAGAACCTTTACTGAGGCCATGAAACATGCTGAATGGCGTGAAGCTATGTCCAAGGAGATTGCAGCTTTGGAAGCTCATTGCACATGGACATTAACTCCTCTACCACCCGGTAAGTCCGCCGTTGGTTGTAAATGGGTTTACAAGACTAAATTCAAATCTGATGGCAGTATTGAACGCCGCAAAGCTAGACTCGTTGCAAAAGGATATACTCAACAGGAAGGCATCGATTATCATGATACCTTTGCACCTGTGGCTAAATTAGTTACCATTCGTGTGTTATTATCCTTAGCTTCAATTCGAGGTTGGTCTCTCCATCAACTTGATGTCAATAATGCATTTTTACAAGGAGACCTCAATGAAGAAGTCTATATGCAAATTCCCCCCGGCTTTCGTAAGCAAGGCGATCATCGTGTTTGTCACTTGAATAAGTCCCTCTACGGTCTTAAACAAGCATCTCGACAATGGTTTTCAAAATTTTCCTCAACCCTCTTAGTTGAAGGATTTATTCAATCTCGTGCAGATTATTCACTTTTCTTTTATCACCAACATAATATTTCAGTCTTTGTCTTGGTTTATGTTGATGATATTATCATTACAGGAAATGATACATCTTTTATATCCTCTCTTAAATCTCGACTTGAATCCAAATTCTCTATTAAAGATCTAGGCAAATTACAATATTTTCTTGGCATTGAAGTATCCAGATCATCTCATGGGTTATTTTTATGCCAACGCAAATATATACTTGACATTCTCCAGGATTCTGGCCTTACTGGCGCTAAAACTTCAGCTTTTCCTATGGATCAACATCTTAAACTTCTTCCTACTTCAGGGGAATTATTACCCGATCCCAGCATTTTTAGACGTTTGATTGGTCGTCTTCTTTATCTTACAGTTACTAGACCAGATATAACGTATTCTGTTAATTCTCTTAGCCAATTTATGCAACAACCAAGGTCTGCCCATTTAGAAGCGGCCTTACGTATCGTGCGATATCTCAAAGGCACTCTTTCTCATGGAATCCTTCTATCTTCTTCCAGTTCTCTAAACCTTTAAGGGTACACAGATTCAGATTGGGCTGGATGTCCTACCACTCGTCGTTCGACAACGGGTTACTTTACCATGCTTGGTGCTAGTCCCCTTTCTTGGAAATCTAAGAAGCAACCAACTGTCTCCAGATCATCCGCCGAAGCTGAATATAGGGCTATGGCTAATCTAACTGCCGAATTACAATGGCTTTCCTTTCTATTTACTGATCTTCGTATCCCAATTCCCAAGCCAATTCCGGTTTACTGTGATAATCAAGCGGCCATCCACATTGCCGAAAATCCTGTTTTTCACGAACGTACGAAACACATTGAACTTGATTGTTACTTTGTACGTGAAAAACTATTATCAGGTTTAATTTCTCCAACTTACATCTCCTCATCAAATCAGCTTGCTGATATCTTCACTAAACCCCTGGGTGCAGAATAGTTTCGTCAACTTTTGTTCAAGTTGGCCATACGTTCGAATCCCACTCCCGCTCCAACTTGAGAGGGGTATTAGAACTCTACGTATATATTTTGAATTAGTCATGCAAGACTTAGTCTAGTTAGTTACTTCTCTGACTATGTATTTTAGTAAGACTTAGTCTAGTTAGTTACTTCTCTGACTTTGTATTTACGTAGACTTAGTAGAATCCCTATAACTTTGGGATTTAGTTACATACTTATTAATAATTTCCATCTCTTACTCAATATCAAACTCTCTTTAAGATCTTAGGGGTGGGCTAAATAAGAGAAATATGTTGGATGTGCTTTGGGCCTGGATTCCAGAGGGACCGAGATGTAGAAAACTGTGTTTATCACCTTTTACCGTTATTGTCGTCGTTGTCCTCCATCAGCCGGTGATGACACCACTGACTGGCATTGACTGATGTTGGAAACGTGCGCCCGTCGTCCCTAGAGCTCTCTCGCTGAGCTTCGTTCTCAATTTTTGGCGACTTTGTCTAGCTTCTTCCACAGAAATCGTTGGCCCATTGCGAATATCCCCGGAAATACCGCCGGGACCAGATCGGGTGCGATGGTGGAGCATGGTGGTGCGAGCGGCCTTGAACATCCGATTATCGGTCTTCTTCGCACAACTCCGTCTTATCTCCGTCGGTGGACCTCGTCATCTTCGCGCGACTACGGTAACCCATCTCATGCTTTCGACCAGCGGCGTCGCTCCTCCGACGGCCAGTAGACCGAAGAGACAACTGGTTTTCCAACCCAAAAAGTGGCGCCCGGGAGATGTCTTCTCTATCTGTGCAAGGAAAATCTACAGCTTCCTCACCCGGATCTACAACCGAGAACTAGAATGGGGAAAATTTTTTAAAAATGAGGGGGTCGCGGGACCCGCAGCGACGACAATCCCCCCCTACTAGGGTTTCGGATGGGGTGTTCAGAGTTTTTGCTTTTGCTTTTCATGCGGAGAGAGAAAAATTCCCGTGAGAGGCTAGAAGGAATGATTTTTGGAGTCAAATTGAACCAACTTCCACTATTTTATTCCATTACTTTCTACGTTTTGTGAGTTTTGACATGTTTACCTTTTCACTATCTTCACGTTCGACCATCAAATATCTAACCACATATAACAATTCCGCATAAAAGAATTGATATTTAAAAATGGATGTTAAAGGTGAATCTAACAATGTCTTACATGATATTTTTATTATGAATATATTAATTTATATTTATGGTCAAAATTTACCAAGTTTGACTTGAAAAAAAAAGTAAACATGTCAAAACTCGTGAGATGGAGGGAGTACTATACTATACGTCACATGAATTCAGTGGTGTATAAACTATTGTCCATGTTCACCTTTGGGCCTCCAATTCATTTTTTAACACTCTTGACCCCTGAACTAACAAAAGTGTTATGTCATGTCAACTCTGTTTAGTCAAACAGTCGGGATAAGTTTTCGTATACATTTTGAAGGATAAAAAATATTTTTATCTATCTAATCCCAGAATTATTCGCAATTCAGAAGAATATTTTCTCGAACAATGCGTTTAAATGGTTGATAAGATTTTTTTTGTTGGATAATTAAACTAAAACGGATCGTATTTTTAAAATTTTCAACAGTAATTATGTTCGCGTTGTTAGGTCACACTAATATTCAAATATTCCTTCTGTTCCTATTAGTGGTACTGGTGTCAATTCGGATAATCGTGCCAGGTTCGTGTCGGGTTGGAAATTGTTCGGGTTAAAACAGGTCGGGTTGAAAACATGTCGATTCTTAGTTGTCGGGTCGAGTCGGGTCCTGTCGGGTTAAAACGTGTTAGATTTTTTTTCCTCGGGTCGGGTTAGGTCGGGTTGGGTTGCTATCGTGTCAATTTGAAACAGGTCAGTTTTCTTCTTCAGGTTGGGTTGAGTAGTGTCGGGTTATGTCGTGTCAGGTTATTGTCGTGTAATTTTTTTTTCTTCGGTTAGACTAGGCCAGGTTATTTTCAAGTCGGGATACTATCGTGTTATTTTGTGTACGAGTTGTTTGCTATCGGGTTTGATCATATTAGTTATATTCTTATAATGTTTCATATTGGATTCTATGTATATTTCGGGTTGGTTCATTCTAGATCAGGTTATTATGCTACTTGATTAAAATCAAATTGATTCTAGATCAATTATTACTTTCATTTATACACTCTATTTATCGCTTATTTTCTTAAGCAAGTACAAATAATGATCTGAATTATAAATAAGTTATTTACTTATTTATAAAAAACAAACTTAGATGCAAACATTTAATTATAATCATTCACAAATAACAAAAACTTTCGTGACTATTTTTTTTTATTAATGTAAAACTTCCACCTTGACGATAACTTCCACATCGGTAGCAATAAATATTTGTTCATTGGATGTAAAGGGAAAGTCTCAGGAAAGACGGTCTTTCCATAAGTTTATGGACAGTCCACAGGGGCATTTACCTTAAATGTTATAATTTTTTATAAAATTTAAATATTGCATTTTATAAGTTAAAACAAGTAATAATATGTATTTCAAAGTGAAAATAAAAAAATATATGATATAAAAAATAATTTTAAAAAAATTTAAATTTTGTATGTAATTTAACAAATGCAGTATATAAGGTAAGAAATAAGTGGCATATCCATAAGTTTATGGACATGCCGCTTGTCAGGAGACCTGCTCTTTTGTAAATAATGCTTTACTTTAGTTGCTATAATTTAGCATCTTAGGCAAAGTAGTGGGAAAAACCCTCTTTCCATTGGCATATGGAAAGACGGAGTTGAATTAGAATTATAGAAAGGTAAAAAAATTTAGTTGTAATATTAAAATTTTATTATGTAACGTGCAGTAGTTATAAGTTTATGATCCGATTAATGCAATCCAAAATTTTATCTTGATTTCTTCTAATTTACAGTTTAAACATTGGTCTTTCCATAACATATCTCGGGCCAGATTCGGGTTTCGAGTTGAGTTCGGTCGTGTCGGGTGCGGGTTCGGGTTGATATTTTTCGGGTCAGAATCGGGTTTTTGGTTGAATTTGATCGTGTCGAGTTTGGTTAGAGTCGATATTTCTCGGGCCAGATTCAAGTATCGAGTAAAGTTCGATCGTGTTGGGTTTAGGTTCAGGTCGATATTTCTCAGGTCAGAATCAGGGTTCAGGTTGATTTTGGTCGTGTCGGGTTCTCCGTTCAGGTTAGAGATTGACACCACTAAGTGGTGCACTTACTTTAATGGAGTATTTTGTTTAAAATGATCCACATCTATTTTTGGTAAAAGTCCCTCAATTTCATCTACTTATTCTACATTTTACTTTCCACGTTCAATCTTACAGTTTGTTGAGATTAATAAGAAAACTATCCTAAATTTTACAATTACAAGCATTTTACAGTTTGTTAAGTAACTATAATTTTGAATTTGAATGCCAAACAGGATTCTTGACTAGTTAGTTCTGCATGTGTGAGATGATCCAGCAACACACCATCAAACCTAAGCGCTATCACAAAAACAAAACTGAGCGAGGACAGCCATAATCAAAATTAGCATCTTGAAGGATATCAGTTGTCTTGTTAGTGAAAAAAGATCCAAGTAAACTCTACAAACTGGTTGAGAAAGTATCTAATCATACAAGCTAAACTATCAAAGTTTATCATGCAGAGTAACTGTTGCAGTAGAAATCACAAAGAGATTTTGCCAGTGAAACCTATATGGCTATATGCCAAACTGAATCAAAAACTTCAACTGGTTACTACTTCTTAAGCATTCTTCTTTCAGGAGAGAACTGTTGTTGCAATGGTGAAAGTGGCTGTCTCACTGTATCAGCATCACTGAAATCGATTTTCTTCTCAACAGGGCTGGTGGAGGGCTTAGGGCTGCACTTTCGCTTGTTCCTCTATGCATATTCAAATAAATGAATCGATTCAAACTTCTGATGATCAATCACGTGTATGGATGATTTGAAAAAAAACAATACTATAATCTGCTCTAACCTTTGCAGAAGCACTATCAGAATGTTTCCCACCGGAGCCAGACACTTGTTTTTCTCTATGCAACAACAACTGCTTCATCAACCTTTTGTTCTCCCGATCCAAGACTTTGTTTTGTTCAAACAAAACATTCACCTAGAAAACAATTGCTTGATCAGAGAAATGTTAACTTGAAGATGCAATACTCTTCTCTCTTCTTATGCCTTTTACCTCTTCTTCAGCTGTGTTAAGGTTCACTCTTACGTGTTCCTTGGCTATCTCCAAGCTCTTGAATTCAGTCACCAGCGCCAGTACTTTCTGTGTTACTGGCCTCAAACCACCACTGTAAGAGAACAGAGAAAATATCAGAGCTATATATAGCCTGCTGAAGTAGAATTTGAGATCACTGTGACTGATGAATTTACATGCTTTTCAGTGATGAATTGCACAAACTGATGTAGGCCTTACCTATTCCACAGCTTCAACATTTTTTGACATATATCAATTTCACAATTAGCTGTGAGAAAACCATGAGCCATTGATGCACAATCCTCTTTTCCAACAGCCGAAACCAATAGTGATTCAAGTAACATCTGCTCTGCCAATGTTGCATCTTGAGAGGATGTACCAACCTTCAGGTGTAGATATCATCATACTTGTCAGCCTCCTCTAAACTGAGTTTCATTCAACAATCTACTATAATAAATTGGATCTCTGAAATAATTTCAGGATCACGAGAGGAACATAATATGACTAGTAAATATTCCAGAATTAAATCTAAGGTTACATTAAAATTAACATCAATTTAGAGAAAAAAATAATATCAAGATTAGTTTTACAACTAGCTTGGCCAGCTGTTACCAGCCAGCAAGAGTACCAGAGAGTCTATTATTTCATCCATCATTAGAAGATCTATTTTTTCACAAAATATACAACATAGGAGTAGTACTTATATGAAATAAAAATTCTAGTACTTGGTAAAGAAAGATCACCTTTTATACGCTAACATAATGAAAAAAAACTACCCTATCATTACTACAGCAAGCTTTTACGTGGATCTTCAAGCAATAGCAACTGAGTGTCATTGAAGACTATCTAGTAATAGCTTTTACGAGGATAATTTACTATCTAGTAATAGCAACTGAGTGTTGTTGAAGAATCATCTTAAGCAAGCAACCAGTTAGTTTTGACAGAAAACTAGTATCACTACTAAATAAGCTTTGAATGTTGGGTAAAAGAACAAACCAGTGCAAAAGAAAAGATGCAGAGAGATCAAGATCAAAGGTACCAGAATACCAGTTTGCCAGATAATATCAATTATATATCAAGCTGAAGATACTAAACCAAGAGAAGTTTTTCTAGAAAAATTAAAAGTGCCATCTGTATCCCGAACTAACAATATTTGAAAAGGCAATGGTTCCAAGTCAGAAATCAGGCTAGGTCAGTCAGCTAGATGTTTATAGTTCAGCCCTCTCATCAGCCTCAATTTTATCATTGCAACATTAGGCTGTTTAATTTTTCAATTACACATGAGATTTTTTAGCCAAACATTCAAGACACTTGATTCAAATACTTAAATATTTCCAGCTGGACTACTTGAGGAGCTCTAAAACCAGCGCCAAACCAAGTGTCATGCTACGGTAAACCAAGACAGTACTTTGTTACATACTGATAGCGGTTAATGATTATCTTTCAGTAATCAGTAGCCATTCATTAGCATAAAACTCTCAACCCCATTCATCGCCCACAATTCAGATGACACAGAACCATAATTTCGAGCACATAATAAATGGTTTATCCTGCTGTTTATCTAACGTCTACAAGCCATATCGAGTAAAATAAATGATTAACAGTTAACTGTAACAACCAGTCCACTGACATTAAACTACAGAGTACAACAAAAATATCAAGTCATTAGGCAATCACTATAATCCAGTTAAATTTGATCATTGCGAGTATCACATTATAAAGGGGGGTGAACGAAATTTACCGAATTCCCTTCAGTCTGATGCTTATAAAACTCCAACTCCTCAGCCATAATTTTGACATCCTCCTCCAGTTCACTGACTCGCTCTTCGGCCACCTTAGCCCTCCCATCAGCCTCATTCCCGAAATCCATCAGAGCCTCGCGATCCTGATCATACAGAGAACACTCCCTCTCCCATTTCTTACACTGCCCCAACAGATACTCACACTCCCGGGCCAATTTCTGGTTCTCCTCCACAAACTTCTTCAACGCCTGCGCATTCATACTCGCCTCTGACTACACAACAAATAAAAACACATATTACATATTAATACACGGTACAATTTATATTATAAGATTCACGTTCAATTCCGCATACCCGGCAACGGTCGATTGCTTGTTCCTTCTCACGGAGTTTCAACTGGAGGGAAAGGTACTGATTCTTGAGAAGTTGCTGGGATTCTTCGTAGGCGCGGAGCTTCAATTGTAGGGTTTGGGTCGAAACCGGGAGGCCCAGACAGTATTCGACCGATTCGCGGAGGAAATCTTCGGTTTCTTGGGGGAGATCCATTTCGGAAGAAACCCTATAATCGGTTCTTGCAGAAGGGTTTTTATGAATGGAGCAGAAAAGAAATGACGAAAAAGATTGGAATTTTAGGAGATGATGAAAGGGGGGCGAGAGCGAGGGTTTTGGGTCTGAAAATGTTATTGAAGAATTTGAATTGGTGGGAGCGCTGCAAGAGAGAGAGAGCCGTTAGAGATTCCGATTTTGGACGGTTAGGATTGTGGGAATGAATTGAGTGATTACACGTGCCAGCATTTGGACAAGCCTTTTATTTTTTCATTTATCTTCTTCTCTTCTCTTCTCTTCTCCTCTAACTGGTTATTGCTAGATGCTAGTTAGCTTGGATGTCAATTACACTTATTGTAATCGTCGTTGAACATTTTTTCCAACATCTTAGAATGTTTGATTTTTCAAAAAAGATAATACACGTGCTGATGCACAGATTTATGAATGAAAATAATTAATATGACATAATTTTAATTTTAATAACTAATAAGGGCTCTCGATTGCGGGCTATCACACATTTAGTATGTGTTTTTCAACGGTCACTTTGGCTCTCCGATCTGGTAATCTGAGCAAGGTAAGTCATCCCATGGGTCGATCGGGGAAGCAAAACCGCTGGAAAACAAGGAAGATAGTCACATCTCAGAGACGAGATGAGATTCCCGTGGTTGGAGGAGAAAGGGGGAAGAAAGAGGAAAAGAAGGAGGATGCGAGTTTGAAGGGGATTCTCGTGGAGAAAAGCAGGGAATCTGATCCAGGGACAACAACACCAGTTACTAATGTGATTATTAAGCTCAATGGAAAAGCTGACAGTTCCATAGTGGTGAAAAATTGAGACACAAGGGAGGAAACTATCGTGGGGGGAAGAAATTGAGGAGGACGTGATTGAACTCAAACAGCATAATACATGGAGTGATGTTGTCAGTGGAGATGAATTGGAATATTATGAGCCTACAGTGGTGGAAGAGTTGTCAATGGGTGAGATCTTTGTGGATGATGTGCAAGAAAATATCAAGCATTGGGAGGATACAATCGCTTACAGTGTGATGGGGAGTAATCCTCCTTTCCTGGTGCTGAAGGGTTACTTCTTCAGGATCTGGGGAAAGAAAATCATGAAGGTATGGTAGTTGAAACCTGGAATTTTTATGGTTAAATGTCAAAATATTTGTGTGAAGGATGATTTGATTGCGGTTGGAATGGTGTTTTTTGATAGTAGACGTGTAATTCTAAAAGCTCGGGATGCCTGTGTGGATTCAATTTCCTAAACTACCTCTAGTTTACAAACAACAAGCTGATAGAAACAACAAGCTGATAGAAACAAACAAGTTTGATAGAAACAAACAAGTTTGTGGAGAAAGGCAAGGAGAAAAAGTGGTTCAGATAGCAGGAGCACAAAAACAGACAGTACAGTGGACGGATAAAGAGAAAGCACATGAGCAGGCATAGGAGCAAAAAGGGGATGGGAGTTCATAAATGCAGAATGCAGGTAGCTTGTTAACTGGCCCTCCTAATAAACATGTATGATAACATCGTGTGCTTGAACATTAGAGGAGTAAATAAATGTGATAAACATAGGAAAATTAACAGGTTTTGTATGGAGAATAAAGTGAGGTGCCTGGGGTTACTAGAAACAAAGATTAAAGAGGCAAATCAAGAAAAAATATGGAGAAATATAGGCCTAGGATGGGAGTTACTTACTAATTGTAGAATGGCAAAAGGAGGAAGAATATGGCTATGATGGAGGAAGGATTACATGGAGTTGAAACTGTTAAACATGAGGGCACATTAGTTACATATTGAGTTGAACCTGAAAGGGAGAAACCAGACCATCTATCTCACTATAGTTTATGGCTATAACACAATTGAAAATAGGAAAGAGATGTGGGAGTTTATTAAAAGTCTGGGGATCGGGGATGATAAACCCTGGGTCATATTGGGAGACTTTAATGCACCTTTGGGGATGATGGACATGATAGGGGGTCCAGAGGTGGATGAAAGTGAGGTGGTAGACTTTCAAGATGTAATGGAGGTGAACTTGCTGACTGAGGTGAAAACAGTTGGCCAATTTTACACTTGGAGTAATAGAAGGGCTGGAGGTGAAAGAATACAAAGCAGAATAGATAGATGTGTAGTGAACCAGCCTTGGTTAGAGCCTACTGTGAGGTTAAGGCTGAAATCTTGTCAGATCACTTTCCTCTGGTATTACACTGGCAGGAAGGAGAGAAGAAAGCTCAGAAGGGGTTTAAATACTTTAATATGTGGGAGTTGTCTCCAAGCTTTAAAAACTTGGTGAAAAGTGTTTGGGATTGGAAGCCAATGGATACAATGGAAGAACTCTCTGACATATTGAAGATATTGGAGAAGCCGCTGTTGAAACTCAATAAAAACATTGGTTATGGATAGTAAAGTGGTAGAAATGGGGCATACTTTATCAGTAAAATAGCAGGCATCATTGATTGTCCCAGTAACAGGAGCAGAAGTTAAGAAGGCATTATGGAGCATTAATGGAAACAAGAGCCCTGGGGCTGATGGCTACTCCAGCAGGTTCTTCAAGACTACTTGGGACATCAATGGTGAAAGTTTGATCAGATCAATGAAAAGCTTCTTCAGGGGTAAACAAATTCCATATATCCCGAGTAGAGCAGTTGTCACACTGATTCCTAAAATTGCAAATCCTCAAACTGGTACTGAATATAGACATATATCATGCTGCTCTTTAGTCTATAAGGTCATTACTAAGGTTATTTTCAATAGGGTCAGTAAAATCTTGTTTGTTCTGATTAGTAATAACTAGAGTGCATTTGTTAAGGGAAGGCATATATCTCACAATATACTGCTAACCCAAGAACTTTTGCATAAGTATCACATGGACAGCATGAAGCCTAGTTGTGCGGTAAAAGTTGATATAAGCAAGGCTTTTGATTGTGTAAACTGGGAGTTTATGATTAAATAGTTAAGGATGTCAAAATTTCAAGACCAGATGATAGAGTGAATTAGAAGGAGTACAATGCACTCACAATTTTGGCTGTCCTTGAATGGGAGTTTAACTGAGAATTTTATGAGGAGGAGAGGTTTTAACCAGGGGGATCCCCTTTCACCTTTATTGTTTGTCATAAGCATGGAGTTCTTTTCAAGGCTAAGTGCATTACAGTTTAAGAGGAAAACAATTGATTTCCATCAAAGATGTAGAAAGACCGATATTCACACACTGTTGTTTGCTGATGACCTGCTAATCTCCTGTGGGGCAAACAAGAAGTCAATGGAAGGGGTGAAATCTAGTCCGGAAGAATTCATGAGGGTTACTGGATTGGCTGTTAGAGAGCAGAAATTCAATGTTTATTTTTCAAAGATAGAAGAGGAGGAAAAGCTCTTCCTGGATGATATCTTGGAAGAAAATAGGGGGACCTTTCCTATGCAATACTTTGGGCTACCTCTGTCACAGACAAAGTGGGGGAAATGAGACTGTGAAAAACTGTTAGATAACATCAGGAAGAAGCTGAAATATTGGAGTTCTGAAAGGTTGTCTTAAGCTGGGAAAATACAAATGATTAATACAGTGTTACTTAGCATTGCAGGCTACTGGTCAAGCATACTAAGCATCACTGAAAGTGTTCATGAAAGAATTGTGATCATCTGAAGGAGTTTCTTGTAGGGAAGAGAGAAAGGCAGCAGGGGGTATACTCCAACATTATGGATTTCTTTGAGTAAGAGCAAGAAGACAGGAGGAATGGGGATCAAAGACCCCTCAACATGGAACAAAACTGCAATTTGCAAACAAGTATGGGATCTGCAGGCAAAGAAAGATGTATTTGGGCAAAATGGATCCATGCTTATTACTTAAAGAATATAAAGTTTGAAGATTACAATAACCCTATGAGAAGCAGTTGGTCCTGGAAAAATGTTTGCAGGTTGAAGGAAAAATATCTGGGAGAGTTGCAGGACTGTATTGCCAAGGATGGAAAATTAAAAATCAGGTTAGTCTATAACCGAATGAAATGGGAAGATGAGACCTACAACTATTATAAGGTGATATGACACAAAAAATACTCCCAAAACATAGGGTTTTTATGTGGATGCTATTAAAGGGGTGCCTCCCAACTGTAGACATGCTGCAGGCTTATGGAGTGATCAAAGTGCAATAGAAATGTGTGTTGTGTGACTTGGTGGATGAAGATGCCAGACACATCTTTGTAGGCTGTGAATTTGTGAAGGAAATATGGAGTAAGCTAAGCATGCCATGAATGGCTAATAGCAGAGAACTAAGAAAAACTTTGATGATGGCAGCAAGGAGAGGAAATGAAAAGAAGCTGATGTTGATCTCCACTGCTTTATACGGGGTATGGAATGAACGATGACAGAGAATCTTTCAGAATACCATTGCGGTTCAAATTGAAGAGGAGATCAAATGGAGGGAAAAGGTGGAATGGAAGAGGATCTTGATGATCCAGCCTGCATATTGGTTGAATGGAATTATAGAGTAGTGTAGTTAAAATACAATTCTTTTTTAGCTTGCTTGGTTGGACCGAATGGTTGAAAAGGTGTGTAACGGGCCCAAAACTCTTTTCTTTTGGTTGGAATTAATATATATGTATATATATATATATATATATATATAATGTCATAAAAAAATTAACTAATAAGATTTTGTTATATTTAAATAAGAATTGTACACAATGTAATATTTAGAATGAATATATATATATATATATTATAATATATTTATTTTATTTAAAAATTAAGTCAATATTTCTTGATACATAATAAACATTCTCTTATATTTATTAAAAATAATATATATATATTATAGAAAATTATTAAATGTTGTATAAAAATATCATTTACGTTATAAAAAAAGGCAAAGTCTTAGGAAAGACGGTCTTTCCATAGGCTTATGGAAAGACGGTCTTTCCATAGGCTTATGGAAAGACGGGGTTTGATTAGAATATTAAAAAGTAAAAGGTCTTAGTTGCAATATTAAAATTTTAGTATGCAACATGTAGTAGTTATAAAATTTATAACCCGGTTCATGCAATCCGAAAATTTTATCTTAATTTCTTCTAATTTACACTTTAAACCTTGGTCTTTCCATAACTTATGGAAAGACCGTCTTTCAAGAGACGGACTCTAAAAAAAAAGTGATAAAAATAGGAAATATATGTTGATAATGAATCAATAATTGTTCAATTAAAGTTATTAAATTATGGTTATTTTAAAAATAAATAGCAAAAATACTCTTAGTTATAAATAGATGTATAAGATAACATATAACATATAAAATAAATACTAAATCTAATTTTAAAAATATGTTAATTAACTGCAAAAGTTTATAAGTAATACAACTTATAAGTAAAATAAATGGATAAACTGTTAAACTAGTTTTTTGAACGATTCATTGAAAAAGGATAAATAGTTATTAGCATTCAGTGTTAAAAATAAATTATGACAATAATAATAATTTGAATATTTTCTTTGCATTGTCATTCAAGATGATAATTATTTTATAATATTTTTTTAGTAAATTTATTGAAAGTTAATTTATAATGTAGATTATAAAGTGAAAAAGTTTAGGATGACAACTTATAGAGAAAAGAATAAAGTTTTTTTTAAAAAAGGAAAAGTTAAAATAGAGTAAGCGGTGTTCTAAACTAATGTTTTTCTTCATCATTAGTAACTGAAACGAAATGAACATTTCAAGAGCAAAAACATTCACGAAATTCATTTCTGATTCAATTCCAACAATCAATTTTCCAACCTTTCAATAAGAAATGGATACGGTTTAATTGATACTGAGATATACACCAGACACTTTAATTAAGGAATGGATACGGTTTAATTGATAAACTTTTAAGTGTAAGGAGATATACATCAAACACTACGATTAAGGAATGGATTCTGCTTAATTGATACACATTTAAGTTTTTCATGCACTTCATTAAATACTGATATGTTGGAATTTTGCCAATTCATTATGTAAAATGTATTAATTAAGTAATTTTTTTATAGCAAGTTGATTTGGCAATGTTTGGTAATGATAGGTGTCAAAATTTTATGAAGGGTGATGTGGATAAGTGTTGGGGTGCCACTTTAGCAAGTGGTTGCTCTTTCTAGTATAGATAATGTGTGAGTTTTCAAGAAATTACATCGTGTCATAGATATTGTCATAACTACATCGCGTACATTTAGAATTGAGCACGATATAATATTTAGAATAAATTTATATATTTATTATTATTATGATATATTTATTTTATTAAGAAATTAAGTCATTCTTTCTTGATACATAATAATTATTTTTTATATTTATTAAAATAATATATATATTATAGAAAATTATTAAATGTAATTTAATTATTTCATGTAAATAAATATATTTTTAAATATAATTTAATTATTTCATTACATAAATAAATAAATATATATATATATATATATCACTTTAACAAAATAACATTACCATTATCAGCATTGCATGTCTACGGGTTTCAAAGAATATAAAAATGATCAAAGTTTTAAAGATTTGATTGCAATATCATGTCATTGCATGTTTAATAAATTTAAATTTATTATTATCATAAAATTTTTAAATAAAACATTTAAATTAGATGATAAGTTTTACTAATTAAACTATGTGCAACTGAGTTATAGATGTTCATTTTTTTGTTCTTCCAAAAAAAAAATTAATACATTTTTATTAGTTGATAACATTGTGCTGTTTTCACTATCACTGTCAATAAATCATTTCTGATTAAGAAAGATATTATAGAGAAGGTCATTTTTTATTAAACATTGTAGGGAAGAAAAAAAACTTTTGTGATCATCGAATACTGTATTGCATACATCATTTTCGAATAGAACCTAAATGATTAAAAGGTTGGACAATTCCGGTAGTAACAGTGGTGAAACCAGGATCATATATAAGGAGTGACTCATATATAATGATAAAAAATATTGTATGTACGTTAGATCTAAAATTTTAAATTCGGGATACAATCAGCAATTCATAATTCATTGATTGAATTAGAAAAATATAAAATAGGAACTTTTAAATTTTGAACCAAAAAAATATAAATTCATAATCCTAGAGAATTGTTTTAAAAAATTGTACAACATTAAAATGTCAATATTTTATAATTATTTATTATACAGATTAAAGAAAGTTTAATTTATGATAACCTAATTTAATAATTAAATTATAATATAATATAATGTACTACATTTGATATGCACTAAAATATACCAATCCAAAAATTAATTAACAAAAAATAAATAAAGTCTTACCAAAAGAATTGTAAATAAATTTTATAGAGATAAATAAATTATTGAAATATTTTAGTACTACATTTAATATGAGTCCTTCTCTTGAATAACAGTTTTTCCATAAGTAATGGAAAGACCACGGTTTAAACTGCAAATTAGAAGAAATTAAGATAAAATTTTGGGTTGCATTAATCGGGTTATAAACTTTATAACTACTACACGTTGCATAATAAGTTTTTAATATTGCAACTAAATTATTTTACCTTTGTATTATTCTAATTAAACCCCTTCTTTCCATTAGCTTATGGAAAGACGGTCTTTCCCAAGACTTTTTTTTATATAAAGCATTTTATACCAATTTTTTCTCTAAATTAAAATATATTAGATAAATTTAAAAAATTGCACCATCTATTATTCTAAATTTTATGCTGATTTTTTAGATATTTTTGTAGGCAAATTAAATTGCGTGGAAAGAATTGAATGCAAATAGTGAAAAACAAGTAGATGAAAATGATTCACTTATTATGATGAAATCAAGTTTGATAGTTTTAAGAAGATAAACCAAAATGAAAAGTGTATCAAATTTTAAAATAAAGTTTTTAAAAATATGTATTATGAAAGAGTTATCATAACAATTTGAGAATGAGAATACAAAACAATCACAAGAATGTGCATTATAAATAAGGTAGGATTAATTAATCATTAATTTGTTTTTTTAAATAATCAATGATTCCAAGATGTTGGGAAAAACTCTCTGCGGCGATTACAATAAGTGAAACTGATATCCAACCTAACTAGTCTCTAGCAACAGTCAATCTATTGCAAGGATATTCAAATTACATGTCAATCCTACTGATTGCCTATACTATTACAGATCAGAGATCCAATAAAAACTGTAACATCTCCCTCAAGGATATTAACTCGCTTCGGCAAAAATCATGACCACTTGGCGAAGAGGAGCGTATCAGCATCATCACTATGCCCAACGAGGATCTTCTACAACTATAACACCACTTGATCCAACCACAATCCATGTTGTCCAAATTGTAAACACCTTGAAAAACAAAAATCAAGAATAGAACTCCTACTAGAAAACACAAACGAAATCATGAACACACGATCTGTATCGGACCAGACAAAATACATCGACATGAACAATTAGATTAAATGATCATCATGGATACATCAATCTATTCTATCAAGTCGAAGAAAAATACTAGTGTATGGAAACAAATCCATAAAAAAAGCCATTGTTTCCTCATCTCCCCATGATCATGGGGCAGATGGGAAAAACAAGATTGAAAAAGAAAAGACTTTTGAGAGAGGAGTTGTGTGGCAAAAAGAAGCATTACTTAATTAATCATTAATTGAAAAACATTAAAGTATTAGAAGAGCATTGGTTTTTTTTAAGAAGAGGTTGAAAATTGGGGATTAACTTTAAAAGATATTACATTTTTAACTAAATTTTTTCAAGATCATCATATTATAGCAAGTAACAGTATCATCTGTTTATAACAAATAGCAAGCTTAATTAGAGAGATGAGGCTACATAGTTCGATAACTAGTTCTCCCAATTCCATTGTTAGAAACGAAAAGTTGAGTGAACTGGGTGATCTGATCAGTTGTATTAAGGACTACCAAGTTAGAGAAGATAGTTGGGTTACTATAGTTACTTTCAATTGACTATTTTTAAAATTAGAGATAAGTGCCAATATAACCCTATCTACTTGAATAAGTGCCAATATAACTCTATAATAATTTTTAGTGCAAATATAACCCTAACTAGTTAATGACGGTGCCAATATAACCCTCAGACTTCATTTCCGGCATTGACCTCAATTTTCCAGCGTTGACTCTATGTAAATTGACCAAAATACCATTTGGGCTAACTCTGAAAGTAGGTGGACAATTTTACCCTCATAGTTCGCCGGACCGCCATAGTTCGCTGAAACTAGGTAGGGTTATATCAGCACATTATACAATCTTATTGGGTTATATCAGCACATTCCTAATGTTTGTAGGGTTATATCAGCAAATTTCTAATGTGTGTAGGGTTATATCAGCACATCCTTAAAACTTATAGGGTTATATTGACACTTTCACTAACTATATAGGGTTATATTGGCACTTTAGAATATTGAAAGGTTATATTGGCACTTATGTCAACTAGGTATTGTTATAAAAGCACATTTTTCTTAAAATTGTGGGTTTTTTCTGGAGAGTTTGGGAAAGGATCAATTGAGAGTATTGAGGATCTTGAAAAATAGGATGTATTGATAATGTTGCATTGTTAATTAGGGGGATTGACTTTTGAAATATTATTTTTTTCAATTATTTTTAGAAAGTGACATGAAATTATAATTGAATGATATATGGCAAGAATTATGAGTGAATGTCATGTGGCAAGAATGAGTTATTTTAATATATACTATAGATGAAAAACATTACTCTTCCGTCTCGTTTAAAAACATTACTCTTCTGTCTCGTTTAAAAACATTACTCTTCCGTCTCGTTTAAAAACATTACCTTATCGTCCTAACAATAAAATTAAATAAATACATTGACATTGGGATGGATATATGTTCTTGAAATATTAATTTTTTGTTTTCTTCGTATAAGTAACTGAGTAAGATATTGTATATTAAAAGATTCTACGTCCTTGCAACTGTTCATCTCCCGCTTTGGCGACGGTGTTTCTTCTTGCTTTGCATGCCTGATTTCCACCATCCTTACCTTGGTGGACTGATTTTTCTACCGTTTTACACTTACATGGGCCCTCTATTTTGTTTCCATGACTTTAAATTTTGATCTTGAGAAGTTGTGGGGGGTAATTTAACCATGACTGAGGATGAATTGAATCATCTTTCTATGGGTGGTTTGCACGATAATGTTGGCGATTTCAATTCTTCGAAAGTTGGTAAAATCATAGCCTCTCGATGAATTCCACTTGAAGCGATTTTGAACCTTTTTTTTGGCAACTTTGGCATCCCCAGGGATAGTAACAGGTATGTTTATTAGTGATAATGTGTTCATGTTTCAGTTTGATACCATTGACGATAAAGCCCGAGTTATGGATACTCAACCCTGGCCTTTTGACTAGTATTTCACTGTGATAAAATATAAATGGCTTTATTATATGGTGCATTGCTATCACATCAATGACACACCTCATCAATCATGAGGATTACAATATATAGGACTACAACAAACCAAAGTCTAATAGGAATAAGATTTTAAGTTTATAAGGAATTACCATCTATAGCTAATTTTATAAGGAAACTAATTCTATAAGGTAACTACCATCTATAACCTTTCCTTGTACAAGGAAAGTGTTTCTATTTCCTTAACACCCTCCCTCAAGTTGGAGCATGATAACAAGAATGCCTAACTTGCAAAGAAGATTATGAAATTGTTAATCATTAAAATTTAAAAAATTTTAAAAAATTCTCAGTAGGGGTAGAAGTAGCAGCAACAACCGTAACAATAGCAGCTGGTAGAGCAGTGTTTGTAGGAGACCATTTAAGGTAATAACCAAACCAGGTCCTCGTAGACATTCATGTTCTGAAGCATAGTAGCCTCAAAACCAGCATCAGTATGGGCCTGTTCTTTAGGATTACTTCCAGAGGCAGATTAGTATCAGGTACGGGTCAGTAGCAGGTGCAGCAACCGGTGGCGGATCAGATCGATGGCGATACGTAACGAGAACGCGGCTGCGCGTGAGCTTCAGGATTGGCACGTGTGGCTTAACGCACGGATCGATTGGATCAGAAAAAGTGGTGCACGGAATACCACGGACAGACAGTGACGGTGGTGATCTGCGGAATGAAGCTGACGATAGTGACTGTGCGACGGCACATGGATCAACGCGTGGGTGTTAGCGGCGGTGGTGGCTCGGAAAGGTAGCGGAATATTTTCTTAGGGTTCCAGGATTTTAGGCTCTGATACCATGATAAAATATAAATGGCTTTATTATATGGTACATTGCTATCACATCAATGACACAACTTATCAATCATGAGGATTACAATATATAGGGCTACAACAAACCAAAGTCTAATAGGAATAAGATTCTAAGTCTATAAGGAATTTCCATCTATAGCTAATTTTATAAGGAAACTAATTCAGGTAACTACCATCTATAACCTTTCCTTGTACAAGGAAAGTGTTTCTATTTCCTTAACACACTATTTTGTGAGAACCCTATTTAGGATAGTTGCTTCTCATATTTCTTTTGATACAGTTCCATTCCAAGTTCATGCTTTGGATGTTTCTACTACGCTTATGAATGAAGAGGTTGCAGTCTGTATTGGCAATTGTATCTGAAGCTATCTGACTATTGACAACAATTTTAATAGCAGTTGTTTTCGTTGTGAAATTGATATCTCTAAGCCTTCGAAGAGAATTATCGTCATCGCTAATGTTACTGGTTCCATTCCTATTCAATTGCGTTATGAGAAACTCCTTGAATCATGTTCTTTCCATGGACGGATTGGTAATATCTTGAAATATTATGTCTTTCATTTTCCAGCACCTCCGGAATATAAGAATCATGAGCACTATGGCCGCAGGCTCTTTGCTAGGGCTGGCACAGACGCCGCTTCTTCCTCACATTCTCGGCCACTCGTGATGCAGCGGATGGGGATGGTGCAACATAATTTGCGACAGAGATCTGCACTGTCTCTTGGTGTGTTCTGTCTCCAATGGATTCATCAAGTCTCATAATGACTCTGGGGGCCTCTATTCTTCAGCCATCAGTGTTGGTTCAATGGGCCTTTTAGACTTTATTTCAATCAATTTCAACTACTCCTACTTCACCTCCGATTTCAAGTAGCGGTATTATATTGGAGGATATCACTTCACAGAATCCACCTGCTTCCAATACTCTAAATGATTATGTGTGTTTGTCACATGTTCATCTCCAATCTGTTATGGAAGAAAATCATACCACAGTTTCAACCACTTTGTCAACGATAAATGATGTTGCTACCGCTATAGATCTTTTTCTAGTATCAGTTCCTATTTCTGTTGCTCTTGATGCTAGCCATGCTCTCGTATTCGATCCAAAGTTGAAGATCAAGATACCGCACTACTGCCTCTCAAACTCTTGTCTTCGCTTGGAGTTAAAATGTATATTTCTCGGGACCAGAACAAGAAAGCTCGGAGGATGGAGATTTCTGGTCCTCATGTTCCTACTAATACATCCTCTACAGTAGTGGTTGGTGTCAAATCCAAGTCCTGCCATCATTATGAATATTATCAGTTGGAACTGTCGTGGGCTTGGCCGAGCTCGAGCTGTTCAAGAACTACGCACTTTAGTGCGTTTAAAGAAACCTCTTCTACTATTCTTATGTGAAACCAAACATCTGTAGCTTTCATTGATACTTTAAATCGCAATTTACTTATTATGGGATAGGAGTAGGATCCCAAGGCCAATCTGGTGGCCTTTCTTTGTTATGGAACAAGCATATCTCAGTTGAATTGAAATCATATTCTTCTCGGTATATTGATGTTCATGCACATTTATTTGATCAGGAGATTCAAGTTACTGGTTTTTATGGTGAACCACAAGTTTTTCGTTGTCGATCGGCTTGCGAACAATTTAACAATTTAGCTTTAATGCTAATATACTGTGGTTATGTCTGGGTGATTTTAATGAAGTTCTTTCTCAACATGAGTTCCAAAGCAGTAACTTGCGTGCAGAATGGCAGATTTTAAGCTTTCAGGATGCTCTTGATCATTGTAGTCTATTTGATATGGGTTGTTCAGGTCGTGTTTTCACATGGCATAGATTGATGCATGATCGTAATACACAATTTGGGAGGCTAGATCGAGCCACATGTGATCAACAATTATTGGATTGTTTTTCTTGTTCTTCAGTTTCTTCTATTCCTATGGTTTTTTATGATCATTCGAGCATTTCAGTCCATCTTAAATATTGTGATTTCAGTAACTCTAACTTTAACCGTAGGAAACGGTTTTGTTTTGAAGCTCACTGGATTGAATCTTTGGATTGCACAAAAATGTTTGAAAAGAGTTGGAATACATCAGCTACATGCTTCATGGAAAAAACAAAGGATTGCTCTTTGGATTTGTTACGGTGGAATCGTACGGCGTCCTCGCCGGCTGGAAGAAATAAAAAAGGCTTTGGATTGACTCCAACAAGGAACTATTACCCAGGCAGTTCAAGACCAAATTTTCTCACTTAGACAAGAATATGACATGCTTCAAGAGGATGAAAGTATTAAATGGCGATAACGTGCTAAGCAACATTGGTCTAGAGAGGGAGATCAAAACACAAGCTTTTTCCATTACTACGCTTCTCACTGCCAACATGCAAATCATATTCTTGGTCTTTGAAATAGTGCTGATGTTTTGCATACGCAAACTGATCAAATGAAAATTATTATAATTGATCACTTTGGTGATTTATTTTCCTCTTCACACCTTCCCCCCGACCTTATGTCTCATGTTCTGGAACACATACAATCAGGGATTTCTTCTTAAGATAGTGTTACACTCCTTTGACCATACTCTTAGGAGGAAAATGCTCGTGCAGTTAAACAAATGCATCAATTTAAGTCACCTAGTCCTAATGGTATGAGTCTAGTATTTTATCAGAAATTTTGGAGAATTATTGGTCATAATGTTACTACTTTTCCTCTTGACTTCCTCAATTATGGTATTCTTGAATCCTCTATGAACTATACACATATAGTATTGATCCTGAAAGTTCAAAATCCTAACTTGATCACCCAGTTTCTTCTAATTAGCCTATGTGATGTTATTTACAAGATTATTTTAAAGGTTGTTGCTAATAGGCTACTGTTGATTATGCCTCACATTATTTTAGACTCTCAATCAGCTTTAGTTCCAGGTCGCTTGATTATTGATAATGTCTTAATATATTTTCATCATACCATGAAGGGAAGAAAATTTAGCGATAGAAAGACCACATGAGTTCTAAACTAGATATGAGTAAGGAGTTTGATCGTTTTGAATGGAAATTTATCCTTGGTACTTTCTCCCGGTTAGGTTTCCCCCCTCCTTTTATTGCACTTATTAACCATTGCATCTCTACAGTATAATTTTCCTTCATTTTAAATGGAAGTGAATTGGGGTACTCACAACTACAATGAGGATTGCGTCAAGGCGATCCTTTGTCACCTTTTCTTTTCATCATTTGTTCGAAAGTTTTTTCTACAATTCTCACTGATTTGCTGAAGGCTGGCAAGATCAAGGGTCTCAATGCCTCTCGATATGAAGCACGAGTATCTCATCTATTTTTTGTTGATGATACTTTACTTTATGGTGAAACATCTGTGGCTGAAGCATCCCATTTACAATGGGAAATTTCTTTGTTTTAAAGTATCTCTAGTCAGTGTGTTAACTATGATAAGTATGAGATTCTTTTTAGTCCTAATACACCATTGGATATGAGAAGGCAAGTTTGTTATATTCTCCACATCACTGAAGTTGTTTCCCATGGAAAGTGGGTTTTCCATCCGAAGTTGGTCGCAGAAAGATGGAAATCTTCCAGGGAGTTAAGGATCGTATTAGATAAAGAGTCCATGGTTAGAATGAGAAAAATCGATCTAAAGCAGGAAATGAAGTTCTGACTAAGTCTGTTCTTCAATCCATCACAACTTATACAATGAGTTGTCATCATGTCCCAGACAATATCATTCAGCAAATTCAATCGATGCTCATTAAATTCTGAGAAAAAACAGATTCCTTGGGAGTCTAGGGCAAAAATGTCGAGATAGCAGAATGAGAGGCTTGGTTTCCGAGACTTAGCGACTTTTAATATTGCTTTACTCAGTAAAAAATCTTGGCAAATGTCGAGATAGTATATGTCCTTGTTGTTCTCCTTGGTCTTCATATCCTTTAATGCCTCCAGAAAAGGTAGTTCTTGTACATAGATAGGGATCTCTGTCCATTCTGACTTCTTGTGAGGTGGGGATAAAGTTTTGGGATTTGATCCCCATCTTGGCACAAAGGTCTCCACCTTGATTTCTTCCCTTTCATTCTCTTTCTCCTCGGCCAAATCCTCGACCATCTTTTCAAGGTCTTTCTCCTCTTCAATCACATGCTGAACAACAACCTTTCCTTGAGGCTCTTTTACTTCCTTCCCACTCCTCAATGAGATTGCACTCACATTTTGTCGAGGATTGATTTCCCATTGGGAAGAAAGTTTATCCTTTTCCCATGCCTCCATCTGATTCACAACTTGTGCTATTTGGTTCCAAGTATTTGATGCTCGCATTGGATTCATCTTGGAATTTTTTGCCTTTCTCCAAACATACACTCAACCTGCGAATGGCTTGCATCACCTCATCTTTCGACAAGCCCAAACCCTCCCCTTGATCTTGGGGCTTGTCTTGAAGCCCTGGGAAATTTTTTTGTGGAGGCTGGTATTATTGTTGAGGAGGGTGGTAAGGTTGAGCATTTTGACCTCCTTGAGGGTTCCCATACCAGAGATTTGGGTGATCATGATTACCGAAATTGTAAGGTCCATTTTGGTAACCTTAACCACCTTGATAACCTTGGTACCCTTGGTTACCTTGATATCCTTGGTTGCCTTGAAAAACCACGACATTCACCTCCTCCACATAATCATCTTGCAAAGTAGGGAAAGTGTCCGTAGGATGCGCGATGAACAAATTTCACAAGATTTTACATGTGGCACATTTCTGGGCTTGGTTATTGATGCGTATGGAAACTAGTCGAGTCGTAACACTGAGTCCCTCGGTGATAATCTACAAGCAAAAAGCCCCGGGAGGTCCCAGGGTTAAGCTCTCTGATGCTTAAGTTAGTAACTGTCTTAATAAAAATGTTCAAAAAGTCCTCTGTAGTGAGTGCATACCTGTATATTTATACTGCATCATGGAGTAACGTATCTATGGATTATACGCCTTGATAAATGCCTTAATGTACACCTCTCTATTGAGGAGATTTATTGTGCTGATGCGACCAATAAGTCCTCTCAGTCCAAGGCACTCTCGGCTCAAGGTACTCTTGGCTCAGTTGCGGGTTTGCCTATCATCAATAACCCCTAGAAAATTTAAGGGTACCCTCGGGGTTAGGATCTTTGAGGAGTCTCGTGTTTATCCTTTGTTACTGAGCCATTAGATTCACGTGTTCTCGTAGAAGGTGTCGGGGATCTCCAATTGTGTTTTTCTGGGAGAAGGAATCCCTAACCCCAAGGTGCCATCTAATTTTATTTATGGATATCATTTATTATTATTTATTTTTAACATAATTCCAAGGGACAAATGCGCGTGTTGGTTATACAGGGACACGCGTGTCAGGGAGCAGTTTATGAAAAGGCACTTCTCCCAAGTTAATCATTATTCTAGCCAAATTTTTTAGGCTTCTTAAATTCCATTTTCTCCACGTTCTCTTCACTTTAACTGCAGGTGATTTCAAAGTTTTTTTTTCAGTACTCTCTTCTCCCCCGGTTCCTCGCCTGCATTTACCTTCTTCTACTTTCATTAATAAGTTATCCTAACATTCATCTTTCTTTGCTTCTTTTTCCTTTATCTTTTGTACCCATGGATGATTCAAGCTAGAAAGCCGTTGAGAGGGGGCATTCTAACGAAATTGAGTTTGAGAGACTTGAGGGGGAATCTCCCAGGAGGGGAGATTATGAAGCTATGCTTAGCAATCTGTGGCATTCTTCTAGGGTTCTAGAACTAGCAACGATGAGATTGGTAGCTCAAGGTACATACCAATTTCAGATTTTCTTGAGGGGGGTTTCCCCGAGTTTGGCCTCCCGGCCGAGGGAAAGGATATATTCAGAGGTCTTCACGTGTCGGGGACATTAAGTTTAGCTCCCTTTCTCCTAAGGAGGAAGGTCCTTCAAGGATGTTAGAAGAGGATAGCGGGCTGCTCCACTCCAAAGCCTCCTCCACCGTTGAGCCCTCGACTCTAGGTCCCCTTGTAAAAGAAGAAACATATGGGCCATCCAGCCCCGGACAAGTATTGGACTATATCGGGGGTCTTAAGATCGCTACCTCCAGGTCAAAGGATTCCCCCTGACATGGAATTAGAGTGATTTGGGGCAGCAGAGTCTTACAAAGATCCCCCAGAAGGGAGGTCGGCCGTTTTACTAAAGTAGATATGGTCAGGGTTGTGTTTTCCTTTTCCTCCAATATTCTCGAGGGTGCTCAGAGATTTCCAAGTAAGCCCTGCCTAAGTCCATCCTAACTCTATAAACACCCTCATTTTATTTCTCTATCAATGTTACAACCTAGACATCGAACCAAAGTATAAGTTTTTTCGTTCCCTTTTCACCATGGCCTTCGACGGTAACTCTCCCGAGATGATCATTACTTTTTCTCCTCGCCAAATAAGAAGCAAGTTTTTTAAATCTCCCTAGGAATGTGGGAAAGTTAAAGGAGGCTAAGAGGGCTCTCACATTTAACTGCCTTAGATATAAGGTTCCTCGATGGAATCCCGATGTTAAAGTTGAATCCCGGCTCCCTGACAAGTTTGTTTGCCCTCCTCACCTTGAGAGTGCTCAAGATTGTTTGCTATCCTTACCCCTTTATTATACATATTATACCAATTCCAACCACTTAGTTGGGGGTCAAGCCTGCCCCCCCCCAAGGTTTACAAAAATTTTGTCTACGATTTTGTTAAGAAAAGGAAATTGCTGAGACAGCCCCACTTGGCCACATCCGATGAGCCTCCAGTAGGTTCGAAGAAAAGGAAACTAGTTAAGGGGCATAAGCCACGACCTTCCCAGGGCTTAGTAATCTTAGAGCCCCCTCTCAAGGATTCCATTTTCTGTCCTGACATTGAAGATGTCATTCATGTATTTTGTGCTTTGCTTTGCTGCTTACTATCATATTTTTACTAGATCTTTTTGTTGTACCTTATCTAATATCCTCTTTGTCTTCATTGGGCCGGAATCTAGTTGGTTCTATGACCAAGAAATGAGCAAACACCCTTCCTCCAAGGAGAAGGTTACCCCTACTACCCTTCCTTCAGACAGTTGCCCCTGCGGGCACATCGTTGAGGTGGAAACCTGAGGACGATCTTTCCATTAGGGAGGGTCATCAAAAAATTTCTCATGAAAGGTTTGCTCCTAAGGCCTCTAATGAGGAGCTCGACGCCGCTACCTATGGTTTGGCATTTTTGTCGAGCCTTTCGACCTTAGGAACCACTGCACTTGGTCCTTTTGTTAAAAACTCCGAGGTATGTTATTTTATCAAAATTAATTTGAGAATGATTATGTGTGTTGTTTGTTTATTTATCCCCACCACCTATTTTCAGGTTGTCAAGAAGTTGGACGGTGTGAGGTCCACCATTACCGTTTCCCCATCTTCATTCATTCGGAACTTAGGTTCTGAATTTTCTTCCACTTATAAAGACAAGAATAGGGAGATAGCCTGGTTACAGCTGGAACTCGAGGATTCCCAAAAAAATTTACTGAACTCCAGAGCATTTAGGAGTACTTAACGCTTGAAAAGAATTCGGCTGTCGAGGATGCCAAACAAGCCCAAGACCCGGAGGCTCAAATGGCCATATTGGAGGCCTTCAAAGATAAAGTTCTTCAAAGCCTGGAGCTCTTCGACCTCTTTGCAGACCTGCTGAGTGTTGCCCAAGGTTTTGGGAGATCCAACTTAGTGGATGAAGTGATTCTTCCTAAGATGGGATCATCCCTATCCGAGGACGACATCAAAGCATTAAAGGAAGAGAATAAGTTCGAAGGTCTCGAGACGATAAACCAAAACTGGGAAAGTGTTGTGAACGAGGGTCGAATGAGCTTATCCATGATGGGCCTTCTGAGGGGTTCGGGGAAGTGCATCACCCTAGACATATCTGCGCTTTGCCCGATCCGGATAGAAGACAAGAATGTAGAGGTGGAGGCCACATCAGCTCAAGATGACCAAGTGGGGGATACCATAGTAGGGACTAGTGTATAATTTCACTCCTTTTGGCCTCTATGTAATTTATTTTGGTCTTTTATATGAATATTTTATTTCCCTTATTGGTGTATTTTTCCAAAATTTTCATTCTCGTAGTTCAACGCATTGCATTGGGAACTTCCATCCACCCGCATAGATTTTCTTAAGGCTAAAGCCAAGCTCAAAACCGCTAGGAGGGACTTAGCCCATGCTGTGATAGCCTTGGAGAAAAGCTCTGAAGAATTAGAGCCGTGGCATAAGAAGCCCCACCCCTTTATAGTTGGCCTTCAAGACAACATCTCCAACCTAAATTCAGCCGTGAGATCCTTCCAAAAGGAGCTTGATCTTGCTATGGTGGACTTGAAATCTTGAGAAAGTGGAAAACACCCAATTTTCGTAGCGTGCTTGAAGGACCACGACCGTAAAAAATTCAATGGTGTCGTCTCTCTTAGATGCTGAAAGGTTGCATATAGTCGAGAGTCGTCTTATAGCCACTCGGGGCCAGGCTTATGGGCTTATGGCTCAGTTGGGTGACATTGCGCAATGTTATAAGGTCGCACAAAATGAGATCTCGAGGCTAAACGAGGTGCTCTCAAAATCTGGTACTTCTATCAGCGATGAACCTTCTGTAGTAGAATCACTTTTAGGCGAAAACTAAAGGTTGCTATCAGAAAATGAGACACTGCAGAGGCACAACGTTAAGTTGGAGAAGAAAGCTCATCTCTGCTATCAAAGCCTTCACGCTCACAGCTTATTTCATGGGGTTACTAATCCCAAAGTTATCTCAGACAGGCTTTTTCCCAAATTCTTCCTGCACGCTTCCTATTACTGGCTTATAAAAAATGAGGTGGAAACACTAGGGACTTTTAAGCAGAAAGAAGCTTACATTGCTATCCTCGAATGGATAAAGAAGTTACCCATTCCTCCTCCTAAGAGTCGGAGGTCCTCCTCGAATTTAGAAGAAAAAGAAGTAGCAAGGGGCGACAGCTCTTCGAAGCACCCCCTATGGGAGATCTGCGAGGAAGTGGACCCACCCCCATGATTGTCAATCCACTTTGGCAGTAATTACTGATGACTATCCCAAGGAAGAACAAAGAAATGACCTTCGGCATGCTACTAGTATCAAGGCAGAAGAAATAATGAGGATACAAGAAGAAGTAGCAAGAATAGAAAATGAATTAAAGAAACTATTGTAAATGCATTCGATACTCCGCTAGTACCTTTTACTACTCTTGTCCTTCGTATATTGGTATAATTATTTATTTATTGTTTTTGCCTTTATGATCATGGCCTTCTAAGCCTTTGTACCTTAGATCGTGATACACTAGAGCATTCGATAAGCGAATTGCAAGCAATTAATAATTGACTGAAAATAAAAACAACAACGATTTTACCCAAGTTCGGTGTTTTTCACCTACATCTTGCAACAATTTTTTCACTAGATCATCGAACGGCATCTACAATTGGCAGGGGGATCGGGGATATTACTTTTGCACTCCTCCCCCTTTCTTTGCTCTTGCGAGCTCATGGCTCTGGTCTTCAGCCTTAGCTGGAATACAATTTAGGAGCTTGTGGCTCTATTCTATAACCTTAGCTAGAATATAATTTAGGAGCTCGTGGCTCTATTCTACAGCCTTAGATGGAATATAATTTGGGAGCTCGTGGCTCTATTCTACAAACTTAGATGGAATACAATTTAGGAGCTTGTGGTTCTACTCTACAGCCTTATTCGTAATACAATTTAGGAGCTCGTGACTCTACTCTACAGCCTTAGTTGGAATACAATTTAGGAGCTTGTGGCTCCATTCTACAGCCTTAGCTGGAATGCTTTGCATGAGCGTTTAAACTCGAGCCTTTAGTCTTATCTGGAATTTTGCAGGAGCGCTTGAGCTCGAGCCTTCAGTCTTAGCTGGTATTTTTGTAGGAGCGTTTGAGCTTAACCTTAGCTCTTGGCACAGGATTTATCGGTGCTATTTGTTCCCATCATACATAGTGATATCTCCGGAGATTAACGATGTTCCATCTCCTTGGGATCTGAGTTCCCCCTATGGTCTCGAGGGTATAGCTTCCTCCGGGGTACGCTTCTACCACTCGATAAGATATTTCCCAGTTAGCCGCGAGCTTCCTCTTTGGCTCTTGCCTGATTTTCTCATTCTCTCTCATAACTAGATCACCGGGTGCAAACTGCACTTTCCTGACCCTTTAATCATAATAAAGTTTCACCTTTTCTTTCACTTTAGCCTCATGTATCAAAGCTAACTCTCGTGCTCCATCGACCATATCAAGATCCAGATGCTGATTTTTAGTGTTAACATCTTCTCTGACCATAGCCATCATCCTCGAGCTTAGCTGGCCTATTTCAACTGGGATCACCACCTCGGAACCATAGAATAGGCTATAGGGTGTTTCCCATGTGGCCGGAGATTCCATAGTTCTGTATGCCCATAAGACGCCGGGTAATTCTCGTATCCAATTTCCAGCTGCCCCCTCAAGCCTAGCTCTAATTTCGTTGATGAGGGTGTTGTTGATAACTTCTACTTGGCCATTCGCATGTGGATGATAAACAATTGTCAACTTTTGCTGGATCTTATATTCTTCGTACCACCTCTTAAAGGGATCATTGGAAAAATGCTTCCCATTGTCTGTTATGATCGTCCTTGGGATCCCGAACCTATACACAATGTGTTTCCAACAGAAAGCAATAACTGTTTTACCTGTGAAATTGGTCAATGGTTCAACATCCACCCATTTCGTGAAATAATCCACTGCCACGATCAAATATTTGAATTTTCCCGGGGCTTTAGGGAATGGCCCTACTAGGTCGATACACCATTTATCAAATAGCCATGAGCCATGAATACTCATCATCTTCTCCTTGGGAATGTGCTTTAATGGCGCTTGTTTTTAGCATTAATGTCAAGTTTGTATATGCTGTTTTGCATCTTCGAACATCACGGGCCAATAATACCAGCTCGGATTAGCTTCCTCGATATTGAACTAGCTCTTTGATGACTCTCACATATACCCTCATGGGCCTCCCTTATCAAATGATCCGCCTTGAGTGGGCTCACACATCTGAGCAGCGGTTGTAGATGCCCTCTTTTATACAGAATTCCCTCTTACATTGCATATTTTGGCGCTTTCAGCTTGAATCTTCTGGCTTCGACAGGATTCTCCGGGGGTGTCCCGTCTTGAAGATATTTAACAATGGGCATCATCCAGTAAATTTCTTACTGACATTACCCCGTGCTCCTGAAAACTTTGATTTTGAAAGGTGTCGATGAGCAACTACCCTTGAGACTCCGCTCCTAAATTCGATGAGGCTAACTCGCTCAAGGCATCAGCTTTATGGTTGTATTCTCTTGGTACTTTCTCCAAGGTATAGCTTTTGAATTTCCTGAGTAGAGGCTTCATAAACTCTAGATACTTTTGCAAGCTGTGCTCCCTAGCCTGGTATTCCCCTTTTACCTGCTGCACCACTATCTGGGAGTCACTATAGTTCTCCAAATCCTTCACATTTAATTCTGCAGCTAACCGCAAACCAGTGATCAGGGCTTCATATTCAGCCTCATTATTTGTTGCTTTGAAGGCAAAGTGCAGTGCGTACAAGTAGTCTTTTCCATCAGGGCAAGTGAGTAAGAATCCTGCCCCACTTTCTCCTAAATGTGAGGAACCATCAATGTATAACCTCCATACTTCTTTCCTTTAAGAACCCTTCTCAACTATCTTTTCCTCCTTCATTTCAATAGGCTCGATAGTCTTAGTGGTTTCTACTATAAAGCCCGCCAATGCTTGACCTTTAATCAATGCCCTTGGCTGAAATTGTATTTCATGTTCTCCCAACTCTACTGCCCACTTCATCATCCTCCTCGAAGCCTCGGGTTTCAAGAGGACTTGCCTGAGGGGATAGTTAGGGAGTAAGATAATCGTGTGTCCTTGAAAATAAGCTCGTATTCTTCGAGCGGCATGTACCAGCGCTAGTATGAGTTTCTTGAGGGCGGTGTATCTTGTCTTCGGTCCCTGTAGGGCTCAACTCACAAAGTGTATAAGGTGCTGCACTTTACCTTTTTCTTTCACAAGTACTGGACTAATGGTCAGGGGTGAAGCAGAGATGTACAGGAACATGTCCTCCCCTTTCTCGGGCTTCATTAGCGTTGGTAACCTTCGAAGATGATCCTTCAGTTGTTGAAAAACATGTTCACACCTATCAGTCCATTCAAACTTCTTTGTTTTTTTGAGCACGTCGAAGAAAGACAACTGTTTCTCGCCCCCCTTCGACAAAAATCTGCTCAAAGCCGCCAGGCATGTAGTAATCTTCTAGGGGCTCTTCATTCTTATCAGAGCCTCAAACTTCTCTGGGTTAACATTAATTCCCCTCTCTGATACCATGAACCCTAGGTATTTTCCTTCCCCCATTCCTATGACACATTTAGCGGGGGTCAGCTTTAGATTTGCACTCTTGAGTTTCTCAAAAAGCTTCTTCAAATCCATCAAGAATTCCTCATAAATCCTTCTCTTTACCACCATATCATCCACATATATCTCCGTATTCCTACCAATCTGTTTTCTCAAAAACTTGTCAACTAACCTCTGGTATGTTGCCCCTGCATTTTTCAAGCCAAAAGGCATCTTCTTATAGCAGTACGTGCCCACATATATGATAAACAAATTCTTTTCCTTGTCCTCATCAGCCATCATTATCTAGTGATAACCCTTGTGGGAATCAAAGAAAGCCAATACTTGATACCCTGTAATGGCTTCTACCAATTTATCGATGGGGGTAAGGGGTAGCTATCATTTGGGCAGCATTTGTTCAAATCCGTAATACACACATTCGCCAAGTACCATCATGCTTTGGGACCATAACTGGATTGGCTAGCCATTCTGGGTAAAATACTTCCTTGATTACACTAGCCTTTAGCAATTTGTCTACCTCGACCTTGATGACTTCTGCCCTTTCTGGCGCAAATACTCTTTTTTTCTTGACATGCCTAATCTCTGAGTCAATGTTTAACCTATGGACTGCTAATTCCCAGGGAACCCCGTAAGATCTGAGGTATCCCATAAAAACACATCTTCGTATTCCTCTATTAACTTGCTCAACTTCTCCTTCACATCCCCAGGGGTAAGCTTCCTCATAGACACTATCTTCTTATCCAAGATTGGCATTTGTTCAGTTTCAAAAAGGTTGACTCCTCCATGTATCAAAGCTACATCTCTCACCCTCCTTGCTTCTATTACCACTGTGAGGTTAAAGCTCATAGCCACGGTCCGATCCTCTCGGATGAAAGCTATCCCTCTACTCGTTGGAAACTTCATCATTAGATAATATGGGAACTATACTGCTTGAGCCTGGCACATCCAAGGCTTCCCAAAATTACATTGTATGGGGAATAAGCATTAACCACTGGAAAGGTGCATTCGATCTTTACCCCCTATCCAATTCAGATATCCATACTAGCAAGGTGACTTCTCCTATGGGATATATCGGGTTTCCCGTGAATCCTTAGAGGGGGGTGGCTTACCTTTTGAAATTATTCCTTCTAATATCTAATTGATCAAAACAATTGGCAAACATTATCTCAACCCCACTTCCATCATCAATGAAGACCATTTTTACTAAGGTCATTCCAATTACCGCCACTATCACCATTGGATCCGAACGCAGAGTTTGGTTTGGGACATAATCCACTTCTGAGAATGTGATTGTCTCATTCAGGTGGAATCTTTTGTGGTTCGGCTCTTCTACAAGAGCCTTTCAAGAATCATCCTTCATGACTGAGTTTGAAGACCTCTCTCCTATTATTCCACTTATCATGTTAATCACTCTCCGAATAGGCAGATTTTCCCCGTTCTTATTTTCTTGGTTTCCATTGGGTTGTTCCCGCAGACCTCTATCCCTTCTTGCATGATCTTGACCTTGACGTTCTTGTCCCTGATGTCTTCCATCTCCTCTACCCCCATTAGTCTAAGGATATTTTCCGTATGGTGGATGGTCCCTCCATGGACGAGGGGGTTCTCCTTGACTTCCTCGTCTAGGTCTGGGGCCCTGAAGCCGCCACTCTCTTTCATTCCTTTCTATCTCCCTTTTCAAATGGACACAATTGTTTGTATCTTGGCCATAATCCTTGTGAAAGTCGCATAATAAGTTCGTAGCCCTTCGTCCTGCTACTGCGGCAGGAGCGTTTGAAAAGGGCTGTGGTTGTCTGAATACCCCTCTGTAAATACTTAGGATATGTGCTGGAAGCCTACTAGTGGGAGTATACCTCTTGAAGTTAGACCTGGGTGTTTTCACTGCCTTCTTCCCTCGATGATCATTATTTCTTCCTGGCCTATCGACCGTACCCTTTTTCTTTTTTCCTGGTGGCTTCTTCAACTTTCGAGTGCTGCTCGACTATCTCTTGAAGCTTCTATAGGGTTCGAGGAACATTGTTACTTAATTTCTTGTATATCTCTATGTCTCTCACCCCGAGAAAGTATCCTTGTATCACTTCATTTTCCGTGGTCTCCACCACCTCTAAGCTTTCATCTACATAGCGATAGTAGAAGGCTTCTGTTGATTCTCCAGGGTTTTGTGTTGTCTGGTGTAACTCCAGCAAGGTTTTGGTAAACTTATTCTTATGGGCATATTGACTCAACAATGCCGTGCTAAAATCTCTGTAGGAGTGCAAAGACCCCTTTGGCAACTTGTTATACCACTCTTGAGCATTTCCTTGGAGATAACTCCTCACCAGTTTGCAAGTCAACTTTTCATCAAAATTCCTCGAATTCATTAGACTAAGGAATGTCTGGATGAACTCCCTGGGATCATACTCTCCACTATACGCCGGGAGCCCCTTCGGGGTCTTGGTATCTGAGGGTCATCGCTCTGAGGTTATCAGTGATGAAAATGGGGATCCTACCACCTGGAAAAGTGGCCCAATCAGCCTGTCTAACTCTCTCTTGAGAGCATCTCCAGTATCTCCTCTTTGCTCTCCAGGGTTTAGTAATCCTCTCTGGGGGTCTCCATAAGCCATCTGATGCTGAGGAGGCTGAGTTACCTGCCCAGGATTTTCCCAGGCCATCGTAATCCCTGAACTGCCACCATATAACCCATGAGGATCGTACAAGCCATAACCTGCTGACGGTTTTAGCATCCCTATGCTTCTATCTCCCCATAGTATTCCATGTATTTTTATCAGTTATAGCTCACAGTATAAGGGGTTTCGGTGTCTCGACCCTACCACTGGCAAGTTTCATGTTACTTGTCATGCTCGATTTGACGAGGCTTATTTTCCTCTGGCTTCAACTTCGGGAACTGGGTCTCCCTTCTCAAGTTTGGATGTCTCTGCTTTTATTGATCCAGATCATGGGATGGCACTGCCACCAGCCTCAGATCCGTCTTCACCTCAATTTTGGTTTCCTGGTGATGAGCCGTCTCTACCTGAATCCACCGTGGTGGCTCCTTGCCCGCACCCAATTTTCTCTCGCCCATGCCCGTGCACGGTGGTCTCTCGCCCGTGTCTGCGCCCATTCGTGATGGCTCACACCCGCGCTTGACAGTAACGGGGATCTCGAATGGCCCCGACCACGGCTGGCTATGCACGGATGGTTCTAGATTGCCCTTCCTGCATGGTCACAAGCCTTTTTCTCGCGCGGCCACAGACGGCCACATGCATCTTCTTCCTGCACGACCACGCATGGCCACGGTCAGTTCCATCTCGTGCCCAGTGGTACCGTTCCTTCCCGACCCACCATGCTTGGCCCCGGCTGGTCCGCTCCTTCCTACCTTGGCCACAGGCCTCCTTCCCGCACCGCCACGCACGACCTCAGATGGTCCGCTCCTTCCCGTGTCGGCCACGGCCACAGCCGGTCACAGCTCTACCATTTCGGCTCCAACAGTTTCTCACATGGTTATGCGCTTTTCCGCTGGAGTTATTCAATGTTGAGATTATTCAAATATTCATGCTCACGGTCATCTTGTGGCTCTTCTTTCTCGAATAGAACCAACTGATTATCGTTCCGCTAAACAAGATCCTTCTTGGGTTTCTGCCATGGATGAAGAGATGGCTTCTCTTCGTAGTAGCATACTTGGGATTTTTTTCTGCGCCCTCTAGAAGGCAACATTGTTGGGTCCAAATGGGTTTATCAGTTGAAGTACAAACCTGATGGTTTAGTTGATTGCCATAAGGCACGTTTGGTTGCTCCGGGTTTCTCTCAGATTCATGGTTTTAACTTTGACCATACTTTTAGCCCTGTGGTTAAAGCTTCTACAGTTCGGACATTTCTTGCTATTGCTACTATGCGTGCTTGGTCTCTACATCAGGCTGGTATGTTAGATGCAGTGCTAGTCTCTACACCATTTCGGCCAAAGTCTCAGCTTCACAGCAGAACAAGTTCCCAATTCAAGAACCCGACGTTATATCGCTCTTTGGTTGGTGCTCTCTAGTATCTAACCATCACTCGTCCAGACTTGGTATTTTCTATTAATTCTGTTAGTCAGTATCTTTAGGACCCTCGGGAAGATCATTTTTTGGCTGTCAAATGGATTCTTTTCTATGTTCGGGGGACCCTATATTTTGGTTTCAATTTTTGTGCATCTTCTTCTCCGGAGGTGCTTGGTTATTCTGATCCACGCATGGCCACGCTTGTGCATCTACTTATGGCTATGCTATCTTCTTCGGCGGTAACTTGGTTTCTTGGAGTGCAAAGAAACAACCCACTGTGTTCAGGTTCAGCACTGAGTTGGAGTATCGTGCTTTGGCCAACACTACTTTTGAGTTCATCTGGATGACTCATTTGCTTCGTGATCTTCATGTTCCTCGTTATGGAGTACCTCTTCTGCTTTGTGACAGCAACAATGCCATTTTCTTGGCTCAGAATCCAGTGGCGCATAAACGGGCTAAGCACATTGACATTGATTATTATTTTGTTCGTGAGTTGGTTTCTTCGGCCAAGCTTCGTGTTGCTCATATTCCAACATCTCTACAGGTTGCAGACATCTTCACCAAGGGTCTTTCTCATCCTTTGTTTGAGTTTTTCCGATCCAAGCTTTGCATCTCAGAGAATCCGATGCTTCGCTTGAGGGGGTGTTAGGATAAATCAGATTACTGATTACATTATGATTTATTATGATTATAGTTATTTCCTTATTACATCTCTATTTCACTCTCTATATATTCAATTATCAATAATACAATTCGGCACGGAAAATATTTCTCTCACATTATATTTATAAATTTAGTCGTGTATTCAGATTTGTTATGAGTTGACTTTACTTACTAGTAATCATATTTGTAGACTTGTAATATATAAGAACCCCACTTTATTCTAATAAGTATGTCTAAAGAATTTATTAGTTTGACGCATAACCAAGTTGACTTGGTTCCTTATTAAATGTTAATTGAAATTTTATAACTATATATGTTTTGGGTTGATTACACGTACGAGTATATAGTTGATTTATCAGGTTGAATTAGGTTTGGGTTGGATTGAGTTCAGGTTAATCTCGGGTTCGTGTTCAGGTCGGGTTCGGGTCCAGATTATTGGGTCATATTCGAGTTTTGGGTTGAATTCAGCCGTGTCGGGTTCGGGTTCGGGTGCAGGTCAATATTTCTCAAGTAAAAAATGGGTTTCGAGTTGAGTTTGGTGGTGTCAGATTGGGTTTGTGTTAATATTTCTCGGATCAGATCAAATTTTAGGTTGATTCGGTCGTGTCGGCACATGTTGAATTCTTGGTTCGGGTAAGAGATTGACAACTCTAGTATTGTTAGATGATAATAATGAGGATGAAGGTGGTGTGGTGAAAAGAATCAAAAGTGTTGGATAATGATGGATAATGGTCGGTCTATTTAGTTTCCTGGTTTCTGAATTGGTTTCATCTGGATTTTTTAAAGACTTATGAGGTAAGTTTTGACATTGAAACATGGAGTACAACGGTTTTAGACCGCCATTCATTGTCGCAGTCACAAACCTACCCGAAGGTCCAAAAATTTATCATTAATATTTAGTGGGATTCTCCGCTAGTGTAGTTATGTAGAAGGGGGTTTTTTTATTTACCTCCTCAGTGAAGGCTGTGGTGTCGGCGCAGTTGGGGCCCTGAGGGCGATGGTATCACCTTTTAGAAGAGGGCTTTTTGCCATCTAATATCATCATTATTGATTTCGCCACGTAACACATGTGACAAGAATTCATCAAATCAGTCATCTAGTGCCACTCTCGCCAACTCAAAACTGTTTTAGAACCATCATCAATTCATCATATAAGTTCCGAGTTAAGAACACAGAGGTCATTTGGACATTTAAAAAAAAGACTATTTATACAATGTTAATGTGACTTACATCACTCTCGTTATTTTCTTCTTCTTCTCCCCTCCTACATTCTTAAACTAAAAGCGAAGTGCATATATAACTCTACATAATTCATGAAAGTACACATATAACTATGTGATAATTGAAAGTGCAAATATAACCCCAGATAGTTAGTTTATGTGCAAGTACAACTTTTTTTTGGCATTTTGAGGTCGGAATTAGGTGAAAATCCAACTTTATCCTTTTGAAGAAAAAGGAAAATAAAAAAGTGAATTCACTATTTTAACCCAAAAAATTCTTAACCCTAACAGACCTCTCCTCCCGCCGCATCAAATATGTTCAACAATATGTTCGTCGTTCTCAACTAATTTGGTTGCTTTGAGATATGGTAACTCTGCTGACCAACAATATGTTCACCAAACACCATTCTTGCCGATAGAATTCTCCGGCGAGCCCAGTAGTCCGAGAAGCAGCGCCACCTGCGCCCTCTTTATCTCTCTGCCCAAATTCAATCACGACCTGACCCGAATCTACTCCATCTCCCTTTTGGGCATTCTCCGGCAAGCCTAGTAGCCCGAGAAGCAGCACCACCATGCCCTCTTCATCTCCCTGCCCAAAGTCAATACCAACCCGACCTGGATCTGCTTCATTTCCCTTTCTGGTGCCAACAGTGTCTCCGGCGAGCCCAGCAGCTCGAGAAGCAGCGCCACCACGCTCTCTTTATCTCTCCGCCCAAAGCCAATCCCGACCCGACCCGGATCTGCCTAAACCCTAAAGACCTGACCCAACGCCAATCCATTTTGATTTGATTTGCAAATTCGGTGATATTTCGATGGGAGTTTGACCCAAATAGAAATGGGTCGGTGAAGGTGGTGGAGTGGCGGCGGCGGTGAAGGTGGTGGAGCAGTGGTGGTGGTGGCCGGTGGGTCAAAGGGCATTTTTGTCTTTTAAAATTTTGTATTAGGCTAAAAGGGTACTTTGGTCATTTTGGTCAGTTAGTGGCCGAAAATGGCCAGTCAATGCCGGAATATAGGCTTTAGGATTATATTTGCACTTATATAAATAGTTAGTATTATTTTTGCACTAAAAATTATCTCAAATTTATAGATGCATTTTCTCAATTATATAGGGTCATCTTTGCATATTTTTGAAAAATAAATATTACTAATCACATCCAAACGCTATTGAAAATATTTACACTACTAAAAATTTACTATGCTAAAATATTGGGCTTTACAAATGACGTTGTTTGTAAAGAGCAATTATTTTGTGAATTGGGCTTTGGTTCATTGGTTAATCCACCTTCTCTATATTAGAGAGGTCTCAGGTTCTAGTCACTTCCCAGCAAAATTTGTAAATGTTAGAGAAATATTTTGTTAAGGATTACCTGTTATTGTGAGATCAAGTGGTGGTTCCCGTTGTGGTTTCTCTCAGCCTGTAGGTGTATTCAATTTCGGTGGTTGGTGGTGGTGGTGGTGTGATGGTGGTGTAACAGTTGGGTATTATTAGGAGGGCGTCCCAAACTATTCAAATAGATGGAGTTTCAAGGATTCATTGTGTTTCTAGATTCAAATGGCGATGTATCCAAAATCAGTCCTACATAATTGCTTGTATGTAATTTTCAAAAAATAGCTTATCACCGGTTTGTAAGCATTTCTCTACTCCAAATGTTTTACTTCATTTACAAAATGACTTCCATGTTTAAAGACCATGACATTAATTCTTTTCTTTTGCCAAACAAACTGCACTTTTATTTTGTATAGTTTTAAATGTGCATAATTTCTGTTGATGATAATATTTCGTTTGGAAAATTTTTGAGAAAGGCCGTCTTTCCAGAGTCATATGGAAAGATAGGGCTAAATTAGAATTACAGAAAGGTAAAGGTTTTAGTTGCAATATCAAAAGTTTATTATGCAACGTGCAATAGTTATAAGTTTGTGAACCAATTAATGCAATCTGGACATTTTATCATAATTTCTTCTAATTTGCAGTTTAAACTTTGGTCTTTCCATAACTTATGGAAATACCGTCTTTCAAGAGACAGACTCATTTATTTTTTCTAAAAGATGCTATAATAAATTTGGGGAAGATGAATTTTTGTATTAACTTTTGTAGAAAGGTCATTGCTTAAAGTCTAGTCTGCTTCACATGAAATCATCTCTATTTATTTAGTCAAAATTTATTAATCTAAAAAGTTTAAATTGAGTAATATATTTGATCATATGTTATCACGTGGGACCTCATTTATTAAGGAATATAGATTTTACTTTTAATTATAATTAGATTATTTTTCCTTTTCCTAGTTTGTACAGATATTTTGTACCACTATATAATTTACCCTGTCGAGCTACCGCCGCCGCTGCCGCTCGCGGATCGCAGCACCGCTCTTCAGCCTGCCGCAATCGCCTGGAGTCGTCCGCTGCCTAGTTCTGTCTGTGTGTGATCCACATGCACTGACGTCTTGTTCCATGCGTGAAGCTCATGCGTCGTCGCACCGATGCCCGCTGATCCACTGATTTGATCCGCTGCCGCCGTAAAATCTCGATTTCCCATTGATCCTGATTTTGCATCATGTCTACTTCAAAAGTTAGTCCCAATGTCACTAAACAGACTCGCATCGATGCTGAAGCTAAGGCCAACAAGCTACAAAATTTAATGCCTCTAAGGTGATTGCATCTTTAATGAAACATTTGCAGTTACAATGTGGCACTAAGTCATCTGTACCTCTTGGCCGCCAAGTGAACGATCCTTACTACCTTGGTCCTTCTGTCAATCCCAATTTGGTCATATGTCTCGTTGTGCTGAAGGGTGAAGAGAATTACCTTGAAAGGACTGTTGTAATTTGAAGTGCTATGCTTGCTAAGCATAAGCTTGGTTTCATTGATGGATCCATTACCAAACCCCTGGACGATCACCCTGATGTTGTTGATTGGCTAGGAATTAATGCTACACTTGTCTGCTGGATCTTACAGAATGTAAATCCGACATTGCGATCTTCTAAAAGCTACTTTTCCACAGTTAAGAAACTGTGGTATAATCTAAAGGCACGATTTACCCTTAGTGATGGTATTGAAATTCTGCAGATATGTTATAATATGCAGAACTGTTGGCAGAATGGTCAAATCATTGCCATTTATTTTGGAAAACTGAAGTAGCTGTTTGATTGCTGTAATTCTCGGCGGCCTCCTTTAGTTTGCACCTGTGAAGCTTGCAAACTGCTGTGCACCTGCAATCATGCCGCTGTTGCCTTCTGCGAGTGAGAAAAATATTTAATCTATCAATTTCTCCTCAGTCTTGATGAAGGCTATTACACCATGCAATCCCATGTCACGTTCATCCGCTGCCACCAGTCATGCACGTGTATGCGCTTGTTGCTCAGGAGGAGAATCACAAAGCCGTCATTCGGTCTTGCAAGCCTTTTTCTAACTCCATGGCATATACCGCACGATGCCCACCACCTTTGGGTTCTTTGACAATTGTCCTCACTTCAACTGATCGTAAGAATCTCGTCTGACGCACTGTCAGCACAAGGGTCACGACAAAGCTTCCTGCTTCCAGCTCACAGGCTATCTAGAATGGTACACGGAGATGAGGGAGAGAGCCAATGCCACAAAGATGATGGCACCAGCTGCTCGCTCATCCACCTCCGCCGCCATTCACCGGCACTGCTGTGTCGCCACCAGGGTCTGCGGCATCGGCCTCTAACGGTGGTGCCTCTACCCATTCTGATTTGGCCCTGCTTTATCTGATGACCAATGGAGCATGACCATGCATTTATTTAATCATTTAAATTCTCTGGCTAACCAGGGGCCAGGTAAGTCTACTTCGCCTTGGATTCTTGATTTAGGAGCTGATGGAGATCAAGTTCCGATCTGAGCCCAACCGATGGGATTGCATTCCTACTCCTTGATTTGCGACCTGCAAAACAAAGCCCCTGGAGATGCTCCGGGGAGAAGAATCTCCGATAGTAAAGGTAGCCCCCAATATCAGAAAGAAGGAATAATAGTGAACGGGTCAAAAGGAACGACGTACCTTTCTCTTTATAACACTTGAACTCTAATATGTATTAAATGATAATATTGACCCATACATGACTAAACCCTGTTGGGTTAAGCAAACCCAAAGGTATTATTTAATGAGTTAGGTTGTGACCCAACTCTAAGTTCATAAGAATATCATCAAAAGCTCCCAGAAAAGTTAAGTGTGAATATAAGTGTTTAGAAGGGCTATATTCTATCGATAAACTTCAAAAGCTTGATCCCTTGAGGGATATAAATTATAACCAATGATCTCGAGAGTCAAGAATATATGGTCTTCGAACCTGTCGATATGACATGAACACTTAGGTTTTCTAAGATAATTACTCTTTAATTTTGAATTCAAAGGTTTTTATGAGCCCTTAGGGTTTTAGTGACTCCCTATCGGAGTTAAACTTAATGCTTCCGAACTATGTACATTTTTTAATTTTTTTTTCAAAAAAGGGATTCTAATATCAAGTCTTCAACATTAAGGCTCGTGGGAGAACTAGTTCAAGATTCATAAGTAAGGCTTGGAGCAGGTGTATAATACTAGCGCCAGTATTCTTTGCTTGAAGCTTACACCAACAAGATGGCCAAAACCAAGGGATTTCAATACCTGTTTCTGGACTTGTATATCGATCCCACTGCTAAGGGCCAGTTGATAGCCAAGTGGGGAAGCTCCTTTCCTTTGACTTCACCAAGGGCTCAGAAAAGCTCTTTACTCTCAAGGAGTTTCAAGCTATTGATCACGACACAGTGCCCCCCTCAGCTGCAAAGGCTAGCTCTGGAGTTGTCCAGGTGGGTCGCTTAGAGGGAAATGATGCTTCTATTAAGACGTTCGATAGTGTGTTGGCCAAACTGCCATGTTTCTCGACATCCGCGAGGAATGTGTGGTACCTCCTAGCCCAGATGCCTATGTTGCCAAGTAAGAATCTTCGAGAGAGTTTACCCTTGTAGCTTATACTCTTAGACTCGATGTAGATTGGGATAATACCGCTTTAGGCGTACGAATGTTGAGCAGGTAATTGTTTAAAATGTAGCACCACACATGTAGGTTATCATAAATCTCATAGTTAGAGGAATTTCTAGGCGTATAACTCTTTAATAATGAATTTGGAATCAAGTAGGATGTCCTTTGACTTTCAGCGGTGGTCTCCTTAGGTACACTACCCCTCTCAATCTAAGGACATCCATTATTACTGACAGTGTCTCATCCCTAGAAGACTTTTTCGTCATAGACTGCAATTTGTATCTTGAAATGTTGTCACCAAAGTTATTGTGGTAATATGAGATCATGCATTTTATGGTGTCCTTCGCAGAGCTTGTAAAATATTGTTGTACACTTGATTCTCTCGAATGCATTTGTAAAGTTAGCTTACTGTTGTTCAACTATTATACTTTATATAAGCGGGAATAAGGACCTCGATCTCTTCAGCCTTCAACCTGTTCGACCACGACTATAGCATTCACCACCTTGTTCGGCTATTGGAATTGACGTAAACAAGAGTAATCGAATGACCAAGGATATTGTTTATCCATTTGGAGGGAAATTGTGATGTCATCCTAGTGATATGATTTTGCTAAGTCTCCCATTTAGAAGGAATTTGTAGATTAGATCTCTTTTAGAGTAATAATATTTAAGCCTTCGAGTAGGCCATTAATTACGATGTAGCACTGAGTAAATTTTTTTAAAAGTAGATAACTGGATGTGGTGGTTGGCCTACGAGGGCTTTTTGTTAATAATCAATTGATATGCTAAGCATGCAACATAAAAAACGATTGCAGTGTTTGGCATGTGATTTAAAAACTAGCTGCATCATTTCGTGATTCTTCTTCTTAATCTCAATAAATTTTAATCCAAACAGTTTATAAAGTGCCTTTTATTTTGTCGCTTCTGATTTAAATAAAAACAAAGGCAGTGTTCAGCATGCGATCGTAAGCAGCTTTGTATTTCATCATTTTCAACGTGAGTAGGAATGGGTGTAATTCATCCTTTCGGTGTAAGTGAGTTCTCCACCCCTTCAACATAAGAGTTATTGCCAAACTCTGTCCTTTTGACGTAAGTAAATAATTGTCAAACTTTTGTCTGTTCGATGTGAGTGAATATTTGTTTACCCAGGAAATCATTGAACTTGGTCTTTTCGACTAAGTGAAATAGTCGAACTTGGTCTTATCAATACAAGTGAATCCAAAATTAGTCCTTTTCGACATAAGTTTTCTTATTCACGTCTATCTTTTCGATATGTCACTTTTCATCGGGATTCAAATTTTGCTTATTAGTGGGCCTTCATCCATTGGACAAGAGTAGGCATCAAACTTCGTCTCCTGGACGTAAGTGAATCATTGATTAAGAGCGGGTGTGTAGCTCATGGGCGAGTAAGTTCATCGCTTACGAGCAAGTGTGTCGCTTAAGAGCGGGAGCAAAATTGTCGAACTTGGCCTTATCGGCGTAAGCAAAATATTGGATCTTCGCTAATGAGCGAGCACTGCCAATGGTAGGAATTAGACCTTCACTTATGAGTGGGCATCGTCAATGGGCGGGATTATACCGTTGCTAATGAGCGAGCATTGCTAATTGACAGAATCGGATCTTCGCTAATGAGCGAGCATCGCCAATAGGCGGAATCAGACCTTCGCGAATGAGCGAGCATCGCCAATGAGCGAAATTGAACCTTCGCTAACGAGCGAGCATCGCCAATGGGCGGAATCAAACCTTTGCTAATGAGCGAGCATTGCCAATGTGCATAATCAGACCTTCGCTAATGAGCAAGTAAGTTTGTCGCTTAAGAGCGGGAGAGAAAATGTCGAAATTGGCCTTATCGGCGTAAGCAAAATAGTAGAACTTAGCCTTCGTTGGCATAAGTGAAATCATCAAAATTATCCTTTGTCGGCGTAAGTTAAATAATCGTCGAACTTAGCCTTTGGGCCTAAGTGAAATAATGGTCGACCTTAGTCCTATCGACGTAAGGGAAATAATGGTCAACCTTGGTCTTATCGATGCAAGGGAAATAATGGTCGACATTGGTCTTATTGACGCAAGGGAAATAATTGTCAACCTTGGTCTTATCGACGCAAAGGAAATAATCGTCGACCTTGGTCTTACCGACGTAAGAGAAATAATTGTCGACCTTGCTCTTATCGACGTAAGTGAAATAATGGTCGACCTTGGTCTTATTGACGCAAGGGATGTAATGGTCAACCTTGGTCTTATCGACGCAAGGAAATAATTGTCGAACTTGGTCTTGTCGACGCAAGGGAAATTCGATAGTTCTTTGGCTGAAATTGTTCAACTAATAACCCTTTGCAAATAATAAGAGAAACATCAATACCAACAACTTCAATATCTTAATCACATTTTCTCACCCGGGCCTTTAGGCCATATTCAATGCCATAGCGAGTAACGCGAGGTAACATAAGTGATCTCACGTTAAGCACATATCTCAGCTACAGAAGAGTATACATAAGAAATAAATGAAACTTGTCCAAGCATCCATAAAATAAAGAGAGTGACCACACGCAAGATGAATCATTTTCATACGAGGCAGCCTATCACTTAGCTAACAGAAGAGCAAAAATTGCATTAAGCTATAACTTCTAGCAACAAATACTCATTTTTTAAAGAGCAAGTTAAATCACTTATCAAACACTTATGCTATATGTTTTTTATGGCCATCCAATAGATACTAGTGAAAGTTGTTTTCATATGATGATATTTTTTCTGCTATTATTTTTTCTGCTAATACACATTTCAATTTTACTTGCTTTTCTCACCTGCACTTGCTTGCAATATACAATAAGAAAACAAGTGTAAGTACAGACATCAGACTTATGTCCCGGGCTGTTCATTTTATTGAGCACAGTCTTTGCATATTTAAAAGTAAAATATTTTTAACTTTCCTCTATAGGAATTGAGCAAGCACATTATAAGTGAGGGAATTTGGGAAATCATTTTCTATATAGATTTATTCAAATATCTTAAGATCTGCGTCAATCTTCCTTTGTTTGCAATATCAATCAATCAAAGCAGTATAAATCATCTCATCTAACTTTATGCCTTTCTCTAAATGGAAGTCATATAGGGTGTAGCCTCCTTCAACCTTGCTTTTGTTGCAAAATAATTGATGCATAGTTACTACCCCCAAAATTATTTTAAAATATGAGTAAAAAGATTTAAAATAAATTTAATCCAGCCTAAAAAAATATTTTGTGGTGCCTACATTATTTTAGCAAAATTAATTTTGACATTTTGATCTCTTTAGGCCAGGTTCATAGCATTTTTGTATAGACTAAGATATTACTATATAGAATGCTTCGTGCTTCTATATGCTACTCCACACAAAAAGATAGAGAAATATAGAGAAAGGTGGAAATGGAGCAGAGGAGAACTTGATTACAATGACCAGCTCACAAAGCATAAATAAACTGTATATCTTCTCAGAATCATATGAGAAGCCATCTTGAGCAATAGATACATCAGTGCTGAAGGTTTGATCATCAAGAAAACCCATACGTATGAACCTTAGCAACTTCAGTGAGCATTGATTCCAGTGCTTCAATAGTTATCCTCGAATAAGGGATCAATAATTGTAAATCAGAATTATGTAAAGAATTATCAGGTGGAATTATTTAACGCCAATGAGGAATTTAGAAGAATATGAGTCAATCACATGCCTTCTAGTTATCAAATGCCTTTAAGATTACCGCTAACCGTGGGCATCTATTTATTAGTAGCAAAGATTCCCATATTCTTAATGTTTAAAAATAAGCAAAAATAAGTCTTCTAAGCACGTATGTTTAATACATACCAACGATAATAATAAGATAATCAAGAGATAATATGGACAACTTAATCATATGGAACAGACAAAGTTGAACACAAACTGAGAACTCTTTTGAACTCTAGCACGTGAATGATCAGTAATAGAGGGCTGGAATATAACTAGATTAGGAGCAGGGCAGAGGTTTGGTTTGGGTGCTAAGTTGGGTACAATCAACATAATCCCCCGCGCACATACAACAAAAACACACATATATGCACCAAAACTTTATCTTAGTCAAGGATCCAAACTAAGAACTGCAACTAAACCTCAAAGAAGATTAATCTTTGTTCAAGCAGGTTTCCTTTGTGTTTTTATGAACAATGATTTCCAAGATATTTCTTCATTAGGATTATGTAGAGTATTTATAGGAAGAAGCTTCTAGTGTAACTCTACAAGAAGCCCCTTGGTGTAACTATACAATAACTAGACAATAACTTCTAGTGTAACTCTACAAGAAGCCCCTTGGTGTACCCTTGGTGTAACTATACAATAACTAGACAATAACTATACAAGAAGCTAACTATTCATATTCTATGACTATTGACATTCTTCCATTGTTACACCCCCCCTCAAGCGAAGCGTCGGGTTGGCCGAAACGCGAAGCTTGGATCGGAAAAACTCAAACAAGGCCCGATTTAGCCCGTTGGTGAAAATATCCGCTACCTGTAACGACGTGGAGATATGACCAACACGAAGCTTGCCAGCAGCTACCAGTTCTCGCACAAAGTGATAGTCAATGTCGATGTGCTTAGCTCGCTTGTGAGCAACGGGGTTCTCAGCAAGAAAGATAGCACTGTTATTGTCACATAAGAGCAACGGGGAACCCTGCAGAGGAAACTGTAGATCACGAAGAAGATGCGAGAGCCAAACAACTTCCGAAGCAGTGTTGGCAAGGGCACGATATTCAGACTCCGAGCTCGAGCGGGAGACCGTAGGCTGCTTCTTCGCACTCCAAGAAACTAAATTCCCACCAAGGAAGACTGCATACCCATAAGTAGAACGCCGTGTCTCCAAGCAACGGGCCCAATCAGCATCAGAATAGGCAAGGACCTCTGGGACGCCCTCATAGGAAAAGGTCAAACCATAATGCTGCGTTCCACGAACATAGCGGAGAATCCGAGTGACAGCTGCAAAATGATCATCTCGTGGGTCCTGAAGAAACTGACTCACCGAATTGACCGCAAAGGACAAATCGGGACGAGTAATAGTGAGATACTGAAAGGCACCAACGAGTGAACGGTACAGCTTGGGATTGTGAAACGGTCCACTCGTACTGCTGTGACGCTGCGACAGCGGCAAAAATGGTGTAGATACAGGGGAAGCCTTCAACATCCCAGCACGCTGAAGAATATCTCTGGCATACTTAACCTGTCCTAAAAACAAACCAGTAGAGGTAGGTGTAGCCTCCAACCCAAGAAAGTAGCTAAGAGTACCAAGATCCTTGACTGAGAACTCACGATCAGCCCGAGCAATGAACTGGCGGATGGCGATAGTGTTATTCCCGGTAAGAATAATATCATCGACATAGAGCAGAAGATAAAGAGTAATGTTCCCCCTGGAAAACACAAAGAGAGAAGGATCCGACAAACTGCCAACAAAACCGAGCAGCCGAACAAAGGCACTGAATCTATCAAACCATGCCCGGGGTGCCTGCTTAAGACCATAGATAGCCTTCCGCAAGCGACAGGAAACTTGATGATGGATACCGCGAGTGCCAAAGTGGGATTGGAGTCTGGTATTGAGAAACTCGGTACCACCATCGCTCTGGAAGATTTTGATGCGCGAAGAAAATTGATTCTCAACAAGTGCCTCAAACCGAAAGTAGACATCAACAAAATTAGATTTCCGCCGTAAAGGATAAAACCATGAAAACCGCGAGTAATCATCCACAAAGATAGCATAATAAGAAAATCCATTTCCAGAAGTCACTGGAGAGGGTCCCCATAAATCACAATGCACTAAGTCAAGAACATGACTAGCGCGTTTAGAGTTCTCAACAAATGACAATTTCTGCCCTTTCGCCATAGCACAAGGCTCACAAACAGTGGGCTTAGGAAGTACTGAAGTAAGAGAAACAGAACCAGTCTTATGCAACAAAGAAATAATACTAGGGGACACATGCCCCAAACGAGCATGCCAGATCTCGAAAGATGCTCTATTATTTTTCTCACGAACAAAGGAAACAAGCGCCTCTTCACCACGATCTAGCATATAAAGACCATTCTCACTGTGCCCCTGCCCCAGCACCGCCTTGGTGACCTTGTGCTGAATCACAAAAGACAGGTCATCAAAGGAAATAACAGCACCAAGATCCCGAGTAAGCTTGCTTATAGATAACAAATTTTTAGTAATAGCAGGCACAAGTAAAACATCAGATAAGTGTAATGTAGAACTAAGACGAGCATCACCCACAGCAGCAATAGAGAGGGAAGCACCATTTCCAACAGAGACAAGAGTGTTACCCTGATATGGAGTGACATTGAACAGATTCAATGCGGAAGAGCTCATATGGTTGGTAGCTCCGGAGTCCACATACCAGTCCGGAATAGACGAAGAATCTGAAGCAGCAGATGACTGAACTGGCTGAGAATGATAAGGCAGTAAATGGGCAGCGGGCTGATAAGCATGAGGAGGCGGAGACAGGAACTGCTGTGCAAGATAAGCATGAGGAGCCTGAGGAGCCGGAAGCTGTGGAGGAGCAAATGGTAGAAAATGCCTAGCAACCGGAGCCTGTGGAGGCGGAGCATACGGAGCAGCAGGTGGCAAGTACTGTGGAGCAGCATAAGGCTGAAAAACCTGAGCCGAAGGACGAGAAACGGACGAGGGACACTGACTCGATATGTGACCGAAGCCCGCACAGGTAAAGCACTGAACTTGACCACCATTAGTGGCTGATCTGGACAAGGGCTGACGACCAGAAGACCCCCAGGGACGACGACCACCACGCCGGCCTCCGGAGCGGCCAGAAAAGGCCGCGCGTGGACGCCACGCGCCGCCTTCACGCGCGGCTCCACCAGGAGCGTGAGCCCACGCGCCGTCAGAAGGAGGCTGCTGCTCGGCCGCCATGAAAGCTACAGGACCTGTACTCGAACCTTGTGCAGAAATACCCCTAGTTTTCTCCAAACTAAGCAAAAACAATTCATATCCCTTTGCTTCATCAACCACATTAAGATAAGCAGGAAGGGGTTGACGATTAGCGATAGGGGCACTAAAATCCTTATAATCATGGCCTAGGGCAGTAAGAAACCATAACAATTTTTCCTCATTCTTTGCGGGATCACCCATAGCAGACAACTTATCAATAATAGCCAGTAAAGCAAGATGAAGATCATGAACCGTACCCGTTTTGCGAAGGAGAGTAGCCTGTTGACGAAGGCTGAAGGCATTGACCAAACTTGCAGGTTGATAGACGGTGGCGAAGGTATCCCACATATCCTTCGCGGTTTCACACATCGAGATCTCATTCTTTGCCTCAGCAGAGAGAGAGGAATAAAGAAGACTGCAGAGACGCTGATCATCAAGAACCCATGCATCATAGGCGCTCCGGGAAGCGGAGTAGGCATCCTGGGCGGCCTGAACAGTGGCGGCATCTGGCGGCGTGGAGGACGAGGAATCCAACGTTGGTATCACCGGAAAACTGGGGAGAGGAGAGGAGCCATCTAGATGGCCAAACAAACCCTGGGAACGAAGCACAAACTGAACCTGTTGCTTCCATTGCAGATACGTAGCAGCTTCAAGCTTGGTATTGAGAAGATGAATCAACGTGGTGAGGGACAATTGAATCGAACTCTTATCATCGGCCATGATCAATTAACAAGAAAATAACAAAAAAAAAAATTTGATGAAGGGAAGAAAAAGAAGAAGGGGGGGGGGGGGGCGGCAAAGAGGAGAAGAGAAGAAGGGAAAGGTTTGTGAAACACTAAGAAAAAGAAAGAAAGAGAGGATCTTTAGAATGGCTCTGATACCATATGAACAATGATTTCCAAGATATTTCTTCATTAGGATTATGTAGAGTATTTATAGGAAGAAGCTTCTAGTGTAACTCTACAAGAAGCCCCTTGGTGTAACTATACAATAACTAGACAATAACTTCTAGTGTAACTCTACAAGAAGCCCCCTGGTGTACCCTTGGTGTAACTATACAATAACTAGACAATAACTATACAAGAAGCTAACTATTCATATTCTATGACTATTGACATTCTTCCATTGTTACAGTTTTTGACAAAATCTACACATATTCACACCATACTTTATAAGGCTAAACAAAAACTCAAATTCCGAGAAGCAATCAAACACATATTCTCAAAATAACTAGCCAACAAGATTCCCAAACTCCATCTACAAAAATTGCAAGCTGAAAGAGGAACATTAGCACTTGCAGGCATTAAATCTTCAATGAGCAGCGGTGATTGTGAAGGCTCACCCAAAGGAGTAGCAAACAAGCGCAAGATATATAACATATGATATGTAGACAAGAATTTAGAGGTACTCCCTCCGTCCCAGGGGAATTTGTACAGAATCTTTTTCACGGTCTCCAAAAAACATGTTTGACTGTAAATATATGTAACTACGGACAATAACGACACATATAAAATTGATATTTAGAAACTACATGTTATGACGAATCTAACAATATATCATACGATAATATTATTTTTCATATATCTACTCAAATATGGGGTCAAATTTTAACAACTTTGACCTCCAAATAGTAAGTGTGCAGATTTGGCTGGGACAGAGGGAGTATATGATAGAGAGCAGAGGGATACCCAAAAGAGTAACATGTGTCACACTTCCCAGGGATCGGAGGTGTCCCATGTCACACTTCCCAGATGGTTTTTTGCATAGCTTTTGAGATGCTTGGAAATCCAGAAACAACTAACTGGCGAACTATTTTCGAACAAAGAAATCATCTCTCTCATGACAGGTAAGAGTTATCATGGTTTAACCCAGATGCACCAGTATTATAATTTTGAATAAGAATTGTGTCCCCAGTATAGTCGGTGCATCGGTTTTCCAAAGGTGCTAGCAGTAATCAAAACTGCGTAGCTATCTGCCAGAAATGTCGAAAAATTTCTTTAATAATAGCTTGAAACTGTAGAGTTAGCTTATCACATGCTTTGAAGTTTGAAGCAATTTACGTATGCACATAAATATTCATCCCATTTGAACACAATAGGGAAGAGGAAAACAGACATATGAAAAGAAATTAAAGGGTGCATTCCAATTTGCAAGCCAAAACGATTAAGAAGAGCTTCAAAAAGAAATCCAGCTTTGTAATGCAATGGTAAGAAAACACTGGCATGAGTTATAGCAAACAAAGCTAGCCAAATCACAAATGCAGAAGACCAGACCAAACCAAAGACAACAGGCAACAGGTTAAGGCCAAAAGAGTAACATGTGACACATTTCACAAACCCCATCTTCGACTGGAGGTACTCCCATACGCTTCGAACAAACTCAATCTTGATTTTTTTTTTCCAGCGAGGCTTCGATACTTGAGCTTCACACATGGGACGGTGACTTCAAAAACAGGATCTCATAACAGGTGAACATGAAACAAGTTTTAATAGAACTCTTCGATGGACGGCGGCATCGAGGGGGGAACTCTTGGAGTTGGTAGAGCATATTCAGAGCAGGATGACGTGAGTACTAGCTTTCTAAGTATGAAGGCTCCGAAGGTCGAGGCAAGAGGTTTCAAGGGTCGACTGGCTCTATGCGGCTCGATTATGAAGACGAGCTCTTCGACGGTCCTACTCTTATGTATACTAATGCGGCTTCAATGCTTCAAGAAAATCTTAGAACAAATATCAACATATTTTTACATGGTGTATTAGCTCCTCGTCAAGGAGTCGGAGTTGAAGCTCCATGGGTGAGCTCAAGAGACGAGGGCCTTCCTCACGGAATGCGAAACCATTGTTGTTAATGACACAGAGTCTTGTATGACCTGAGATAATGATGGATACAGTACATGCCATTGGAGGCGAGGGTGGAGAACGCATTTGCTAAATGCATTCTCTTCAAAAATAAAATAAAATTTATTGCATGCAAAATTGAGGATCATTTGGTAAATGTGTCCTCTCGTCCTCTAAAATGCAGGTAATATATATATATATATATATATATATATATATATATATATATATATAACCGAAATGGTGTACGTGGAAACGCACACACTTGGAAACCGAGATCGTGTACGTGCTAAAAATATATACATATGTAGCACTGATAGAATGATTTGCCGTAATCAGTTGTATTATTGATATCTGAATATATAGAGAGTACAATAGAGGTGTAATAAGGAAAAAAAACTCTAATCATAATAAATCATGATCTAATCAGAAGTCTGATTTATTCTAACACCCCCCTCAAGCGAAGCGTCGGATGCTCGCCGAGGCATAGCTTGAATCTGAAGAACTCGAACAGCGGACGAGAGAGCCCCTTGTGAAAATGTCTGCAATATGAAGAGAAGTCGGAACATGAGCAACGCGCAGCTTTTCGGATGTCACCAACTCACGAACAAAATGGTAGTCGATGTCAATGTGCTTAGCCCGCTTGTGCGCCACCAGATTCTGAGCCAAGAAGATAGCACTACTATTGTCGCATAACAACAGTGGAGAACCAGAAAGCGGAACCCGAAGATCACGAAGCAAACGAGTGAGCCATACCACTTCTCAGGCAGTGTTAGCGAGAGCACGGTATTCAGACTCAGTGCTAGAGCGAGAAACAGTGGCTGTTTCTTGGCACTCCAAGAAACCTGATTCCCACCAAGAAAAACTGCATAACCATAAGTGGACCGGCGAGTCTCCAGACAGCGAGTCCAATCAGCATCAGAGTACCCTAACACATCAGGAGTACTAGAAGAGCAAAACCTGAGACCAAAATGAAGAGTGCCACGAACATATTGCAAAATTCGAGTCACAATAGCAAAATGGTCATCTCTGGGATCCTGAAGATACTGACTCACCATGTTGACCGAGAATGCCAAATCTGGGTGAGAGATGGTGAGATACTGAAGAGCACCAACAAGAGAATGATAAAGTGTAGGATCCCGAAATGGAGGACTGGTAGTGCTGTGAAGCTGAGAACCATCGACAACTGGAGTAGAAACAGGTACTGCGTCAGCATACCGGCCCGATTCAAAATATCATGAGCATACTTTGCTTGGCCAAGTAGTAACCCTGAGGAGGAAGGCGAAACTTCAAGACCAAGAAAGTAATGAAGAGCACCAAGATCCTTGATCGCAAACTCTCTGTGTGTCTGATCAATGAACTGGCGAAGAAGAGTCGAGTCATTTCCTGTAAGAATGATATCGTCCATATACACAAGTAGATACAGTAACGACAACCCTCTTGAAAGGACAAATAAAGAAGTATCAGCTGAGCTACACCGAAAACCAAGCTGTGTCAGATAACTGCTGAAACGCTGGAACCAAGCCCGAGGAGCCTGCTTAAGACCATAAATGGCCTTTTGCAAGCGACAAACATAGTCTGGATGGACAGAATCCTGATAACCAACGGGTTGCTTCATGTAGACTGGAACATCAAGAACACCATTAAGGAAAGCGTTCTTGACATCCAACTGATGAAGTGGCCAGGAATGCATGGTGGCTATGGCGAGAACCGTCCTAACAGTGGAGGCTTTGACCACAGGACTGAAAGTGTGGTCAAAATCAAAACCCAAAATCTATGAGAAACCCTGCGCCACAAGTCTAGCTTTGTGACACTCAATAGTGCCATCTGGTTGATACTTGAGCCTATAGACCCATTTGGAGCCTACAATGTTGACATTCGAAGGTCGAGGCACCAAATCCCAAGTGTGCTGACCACGAAGAGCGGCCATCTCATCATCCATGGCTGAAACCCAGACTGGATCCTAAAGGGCAGATCGATAATCAATGGGCTCTGTCTGAGAGGGGAGTGTGGCAGGGAGACCATGAGCAATAATATCTGAATAATACCGGTGCTGAATGGCACCAGTAGAAGACCGAGTGGCCATTTGATGAGTACGAAGCTGGGGCGGTGAAGCTGGAGAAGTATAGCCAGCTGGCGATGCCGAGTAAGAGCGAGCTACGCTGACCGGAGAGTGGCCGTCGGAAGTCACCGGAGAAAGAATAGCTGATAGTGGCTAAGACGTGGTGGTCGGTGGCTGAGACGGTGGCTGAGGAGTGATGGCCAGTGGCTGAGATGTGGTGGGCGTTGGCCGAGGAGGTGGATCCGGGTCGGCCATCCAGATGGAAGATGGTGGTGAAGGAGGGGGGGCTGGCACAGGCGTGGTGGCCCCAATCGATGAAGGAATAGCTCCATAAAAAAATGATGAAATCTCCAGATCTGAAATAGAGCGACTGTCCACAGAAGATGAGACATAAGGGAATAAGGTTTCATCAAAGCGAACATGGCGAGAAACATAGATACGCCTAGAAGTGGGATCGAGACACTGAAAGCCCTTGTAACGAGGGCTGTAGCCAATAAAAACACATGGAATGGATTGCGGTGCAAACTTATCAGTAGCAGTGGCACGCAGGCATGGAAAAGCACGGCAGCCAAATGGGTGAAAGAGGGTATAGTAGGCACAGGACCAAAAACAACCTCATAAGGTGATTTACCACCAAGAACTGAACTGGGCAGATGGTTAATGATGTAAACCGCAGAGGAGAAAGCTTCCACCCAATAACAACGTGGCACAGAAGAGTGAAAAAGCATGGCAAGATTAGTCTCTGTGATGTGACAATGCTTCCGCTCAGCTCGGCCATTCTGAGCAGGTGTATAGGGCGATGACATCTGATGATGAATGCCACATGATATGAAGTGAGCCTGAAGTCGATGATTAGTAAACTTTGTGCCACCATCGGTCTGAAAATTTTTAACCCTAGTAGAAAACTGGGTCTCAACGAATTTCTGAAATTGGATAAATGTGTCATAGAAGTCTGACTTATACCACATCGGGAAAAACCATGTGAATCACGAAAAGTCATCGATGAAAATAGCATAATAAGAAAAACCACCTGCCGATAAGATAGGGGCTGGTCCCCACAAATCACAATGCACCTTGTCCAACAACCCAGTAGCGCGCCTGTCACTAGTGGAAAAGGTGAACGGCTACTCTTGGCCACCTGACAAGGAGAGCAACTAACAGATGCCGGCATATCAGAAGTGACAGTAATATGGCCACGTCGACTTAACAACTGAACATTATCATGGGACACATGACCGAGGCGAGAGTGCCACTGCTCAAAAGAAGCCTGGAGCTTTCCAGTGCGTAATTTTCCTAAAAAGCTGGAATCACCAGTCTCAAGAAAATAAAAACATGAACTATGACTGCCTTTACCAATTATCTTCCCTGTATGCTTGTGCTCAATGGAAAAAGCATTGGCATCAAATACAGCATGGGCAGGTAAATCACGAGTAAACTTACTAATGGATAATAAACTTCTAGTAATCTTAGGGCCACAAGGACATCATTAACAGAGAAACTAGATAAATGACATTGGCCGATGTGAGAAATAGATAATGATTCACCATTTCCAACAAGAACAGAATCAGAACCACGATAACGTTGTATCTGATCAAGGTGACTGGTGCGAGCAGTGATATGAGATGTAGCACCTGAATCAACGATCCACTGATTTGACGAAGAATGACGGTTGGGACAATTCAAACTGGCCTGAAACAACACCTTGTCCGCAATCCAATTAGTGGAGCAATCTTCCTGAGATATAGGGCCCAAATAAACCATAGCAAAAGACCGAAAATTGCACAGAAATTGACTGGGTGCAGATGAGAATTTGAGCAACTCGTGAGAAAGCGACTCGACTCGCGAGAATTTGAGCAATTCACGAGAAATGGGTTCAACTCGCGAGAAACAGGTTCAACTCGTGAGAAAAAGAAGGTACGAGAACTCCCTTGTTGCGCGAGTCAAATCGCGCGTGATTTACATGCGCTTCTGGAAGACTGTGCGTAGATCTGAAGACGGGAGCGTGGCTGAGCTGGAAGACGCCGACTTGTTGGACGTCGACTCCGATGAACCTGCTGGCCAAGCTGGAAGACATCGACACCGATGATGACGACTCCGATGATGCGCGTGACCGAGCTGAACCTGAGGACGACAACGTCGACACCGATGTTGGACGCCGACTCCGATGACAACTCCGACGACTACGATGAACCTGAGGATTGTGACGCCTCTGGATCGATGACGACGCCTCTGGAAGAACTCCGATGACGCACGTGGCTGAGTGATGACGACACCTCTGGTACTCCAGTAGGCAGAAAAGAGCCACCGGAATTTGACCGAAAACTTCGCCGGGATCAGGTCCGGAAAAGAGAGAAGAAGGGAGGCGCCGAACAATAAATTAAAATTCAGGGCTTAAGATCAGAACTTGCTCTGATACCATGATAGAATGATTTGCCGTCATCAATTGTATTATTGATATCTGAATATATAGAGAGTACAATAAAGGTGTAATAAGGAAAGAACTCTAATCATAATAAATCATAATCTAATCACGAGTCTGATTTATTCTAACAATCACCATCAAAGAAAACACTTATCTCCTAATATATTTGTATACAGTCGAAATGCACACACATAGTACTGCAAACATTCTACCTCCAACACGTAGATGGTCTACATCGTGTCGACTGTCTTGCAAATACATCTCCTAGAAGTAATGTAAATTTTATATTTAGTACTCGAATCTTCTAACATGTAAGTTAGGATAATTTTGGATCTTCTATGCTATTCTATGCTACGTGTGCGCCACAAATGTTACGACATCGTTTTATTGTATTTTGGAATTATAATATTTTTGAGTGGATGTAGTATTTTGATTTTTAGTTTCTTTCAATTTTGTTTATCGAATTTATGGCACAAAAAATATGATTTTAGTCTTAATATTTATCCAAATATCATTTAAAAATAAATAAATTTTCACCTTAGGTTTTACTAATACTAGAATACATTTATATTAAATTATTAATAAATGTAAAAAATATTATATTTTATATCTAATTTTAAAGGTTATGTAATATTTTATGAACAAAAATAATTTCACTCGACAATAAATTTGTTTAATAACCCAAAAATAAAATTGTTCTATAGCCATATTCTATAAGTTTAACAAAAAAAATATTTTTACTCTTAAATCTATAATTTTATTGGAAGATTTTACTAATACTAATAAACATTTATATATTAAAGTATTAATAAGTATTGAAAATGTCATATTTTACATACAAATTTTTAAATGTTTTGTAATTATTTTATGGACGACAATAATTTCACTCAACAATAAAATTGTTCGATAATTATATCTTATAAATTTAATGAAAAATTTCATGTTTACTCTTAAAAAAATTATATGCATTGTTATTTAATTTAACGGCTTCAAATTTTTTTTTGTCAAGACGTAAACAAATGTTAATGTAATCATATGAAATGTAGGTTAGTATGTGCAATATCCTACCAAACTATAGTGTAGTTTAAAAGTTTTAATTTTAAAAAAATAAAAATTGAGGATGCGCCATAACCAGAGAATACGTCTTCCAAAACCAGATTTAAAAAATGATCAGTGATGCGTCCTCCACAAATAAGGCTATTTTTTTAAACGGGTCAAAGAAAGAAATATGTATGACCTTGATGATTTCCAAGCTCAACGAGTCTCAAATGATCCTTTGAAAGTAACCAAGAATGAGTAGCATCATATGAATCTCATTCACGTAATCCATGACCGAAAAATCAAAATACCAAATATTTGTACTTTCCTTCGAACGAAGGCATCGGCGAGAGGTTGACCTCTTCAACAATCTTTTCCCTTTGATGGCTGAGCTCTTCGATGACTTGTTGGAAATGGTTTTCATCGAAGCGAGCCCTTCAATTGTTGAGCTCTTTGTTGTACGGAATACCCAAGAAAGAACAAGCAAAGAAGAACATAGCGTAAAACAAGACATCGATATTTTTACGTGGTTCACCAATTGGCTACATCTACGGCCGACCAAGATCGGATTCCACTAGAGAGAAAGACCAGAAATACAGATTTCCTACTCTCTACCAATCCTATCTCTTAAGAGTTACAATAAAAGATGAGGCACTATATATAGTCCTCTCCACCTTAAACCCTAATGGCTTTGGGCCCAGAAACAATCTGACCCAAACCAGAATAGGAGACAGAATGCCAATAACAGCCCAAACAGCAAGACCCCCGTAACAACCTGTCGAAGCAGCTAGTACGTATTAAAAGCATACCAACAAATTGGTATCATAATCTCCACCTTGACTTGAATCCTCAAAGCAGAAACTCCAGATGCACCATTACAGTGCCAGATGAGCAGACTTATCCCTTCACTCCTGGAACTACCCCACCGGGAAACTACTGATCTCTGATGTTAAGCAAGTCCAAACAGTGTTGAAACTTGCTATGTGGAACAGGCTTGGTGAACATATCAGCATGATTATCAACAGTTCCCACTTTCTTCACCCTGATTCTCCTCTCACTCCTTAGGAAATGATATCTGACATCAATGTGCTTGGTCCTCTCATGATGGACCTGATCCTTGGCTAAGCAGATAGCACTCAAGCTATCACAATACACAGTAGTCTGATCGTGGTGTAGACCAAGGTCACTGACTAGCCCCTTCAGCCATATACCTTCTTTCGCAGCCTCCGTCAGAGCCATGTACTCTGCTTCCGTAGTAGACAAAGTCACTGTAGGTTGCAAAGTCGCCTTCCAGCTAACAACAGAACCACCCAAGGTAAAGACATAGCCGGTCATAGATCTCCTCGTGTCAACATCCCCAGCATAATCAGAATCAGAATAACCCGTAACCAGGCACTCAGTATCACCCCCATAAATGAGACCCACATCAGACTTACCTCTAAGGTACCTAAAGATCCTCTTCACAACTTGCCAATGTTCTCTACCTGGTTGCCCCATGAACCTGCTCACAACACTGACCGCTTGTGCTAAGTCTGGCCTCGTACACACCATAGCATACATCAAGCTCCCCACAGCGCTAGCATACGGAACTCGAGACATATACTCCTTCTCCTCTTCTGACTGAGGAGCAAACATGGAAGTGAGATGGATATTTGCAGCACTAGGAGTGTCAATAGGCTTGGCTGAAGACATGCCAAACCTAGCCAACACCTTCTGAATGTAGCCTTTCTGTGACAAGAAAAGCTTCCTCCGACCTCTATCTCTGAGAATCTCCATTCCTAGTATTTTCCAAGCTGCACCCAAATCCTTCATCTCAAACTCAGCACTAAGAAGACTCTTCAGCTTCTGAACCTCATGCTTACTCTTTGAGGCTATCAACATATCATCTACATAAAGCACCAGATAAATGAATGACTCATCTCTCAACTTGCTATAGTAGACACAACAATCATATGAACTCCTTGTGTAGCCCAACTCAAGCATGTAGCTGTCAAATCTCTTGTACCATTGCCTCGGAGACTGCTTAAGCCCATATAAGGACTTCTTCAACTTGCAAACATACTTTTCCTTGCCAGGAACTTAGAAACCATCTGGCTGAGTCATGTATATCTCTTCCTCCAACTCTGCATGTAGAAAAGAGGTCTTCAAATCTTGATGTGTCACTATAGCTAGCAACACCCTGATGGAAGTGTGTCTGACCACTGGTGAGAAAATCTCATTGTAATCTACTCCCTCTCTCTGACTGAAACCTCTAGCAACAACTCTAGCCTTGTATTTGACTCCCTCCGTAGGTGATATCCCTTCCTTTTTCTTGAAAACCCTTTTGCAAGTGATAACCTTTCTCCCTTGAGGCTGTTGGACCAAATCCCATGTCTGATACTTCTGGAGGGACTCCATCTCATCTCCCATTGCTACAAACCATTTGTCAGCATCAGTACCTGAAACAGCTTCCCTGTAGGTAGATAGCTCATGAGTATCCACCTCCTCAGCAACCTGTAGTGTATAACCCATCATATCCTCAAACCCATACCTCTTAGGTGGACCAACTCCAACCCTCTTTGGTCGATCTTTAGCTAAGAAATGAACTGTAGCTCCTGATGGTTGATGATCTGATGGTGGAGGCTCTGGCAACACACTTTCTGTCTGTAGCTCTTGATGTCCTTCAAGTTCCTTCACACTACTCTCACCTTGAGTGACTTGAAGCTCCACCTGTTTATCAATGCCACCAACTTCTGTTGTAGACGTGGACTTCACCATGGATCTAAGCAAAGAGTTTTCATCAAAGATAACATCCCTGCTCAGAACAGCCCTCTTCTCGGATGGAGACCAAATCCTTGATCCCTTGACTCCATCTCCATAACCCACAAAGACCCCCTTCTTGGCTCGGGGCTATAACTTACCATCACTCACATGATAATAAGTTGTACAACCAAAAGCTTTCAGATTAGAGTAATCAGCAACTCTACCCGACCATACCTAAATAGGTGTCTTACATTGTATGCCCGTTGAGGTCCACGATTGATCAAGTAGCACGCTGTACTCACTACCTCTGCCCAGAATCTTCTATCTAACCCAGTATTTGAGGGCGTGCACCTCGCTCTCGCCAGCAATGTCTGATTCATCCGCTCAGCTACACCATTCTGCTGTGGCGTATTCCTAACTGTATGATGTCGGACAATCCCTTCATCCCTACAAAACTGATCAAACTCAAACGAACAGAATTCCAGACCATTATCAGTTTGCAGCCTCTTGATCTTCTTCCCTGTTTGGTTCTCCACCAGAGCTTTCCACTGTTTGAACTTCATGAAGGCTTCACTTTTATGTTTCATCATGATAACCCAAGTTATTCTGGAGTAGTCATAAATCAAAGACACAAAGTACCTGTGCCCTTCCAACGACTCAACTCGGGATGGCCCCCAACAATCAGAGTGGATATAATCTAGCGTGCCTTTCGTTCTATGAATAGCCTTTGGAAACTTGCTACGGTGTAGTTTCCCAAAGACACAGTGCTCACAGAACTCCAAACCCTTCACCTTGTGGCCACCAAGAAGATCATCTCTCGACAGAATCTGCATCCCTCTTATACCCATGTGACCAAGCCTCATGTGCCATAACTTAGTCATATCCTCATGGTGAACCTCTGATGATGCAACATTTTTCAAATCCATAACCGTGGAACCTTGTAGAAGATACAAAGTACCATGCAGAAAACCTTTCAGAACCAGCTTAGAACCCTTGCGGACACTTAGAGCTCCATCTTTCCCTGAATAGACAAAACCCTTTCTATCCAGCAGACTAAGAGAAATCAAATTCTTCGTCATTGATGGAACGGGCCTAAACTCGTTCAAAGTACATAAACTACCATCATGTGTCCTGATCTTGATCGAACCTGTCCCAACTACCTCACAGACAGTACCGTTAGCCGTAGTAATGCTACCCCCTGCCTGCTTATAAGTCGAAAACCACTCTCTCCTTGGACAAATAAGGTAGGATGCCCCAGAAGCTAGGAACCACACATCAGAGTGATGAGTGTGTCTAGCAGCAACCAGAGCAATATCCTTTTCTGAATCAGCGTCTCCTTCCACTAGAGCAGCAGAACCCAATTTGTTTCCTGATTGCCTCATCATCAACTTCTTTGGACACTCATTTTTTCAATGTCCCTTCTCCTTAAAGTACCTACAGATATCACCGGGCTTGGGAACCTTTGACTTCTTACCCCTTTTCTTTTCGCCATTTCCCTTTCCCTTATCGCAACTAGTAAACAAACCAAATGCCTGATTATCTGTTCCTGAACTGCTAGCACTATGACGCAACTCCCTGCTATGAAGAGAGGATCTAACTTCCTCCAAAGACACAAAATCTTTCCCAACAATAAATGACTGAACAAAGTTCTCATATGAAAGTGGTGGAGATACTAACAATATCAAAGCAACATCCTCATCATCAATTTTCACATCTATATTTCGCAGTTCTAATAACAAAGTATTCAATTGCTCTAGATGATCTCTGAGTTGCGTACCTTCCTACATTCAGAGACCGAATAGACGTTGTTTCAGAAGCAATTTGTTTTTTAGAGACTTCATCATGTACAAGCTCTCCAACTTCAACCACAGCTCCGCAGCAGTATCTTGATCCAAGACCTAAGTGATGACTTCATCCACAAGACACAACATAAATGTTGAATGCGCCTTTTCTTCCAGATCCACCATGTCCGAAGTGCCAACGACTGAGAAATCCTTCATCAGCGGCGTCCACAACCCTTGTTGCTTCAACAAAGCTTGCATCTTGATCTGCCATAAACTGAAGCTGTTCCTCCCAGTAAACTTGTCTACCTTCACGTTCAGCGCAACCATCTTTCTCTCCGATCAGATTAGAGATCTGACCACCCCAGATCCAAAATACCCAAAATCTGATAGACCCACAACGGATCTAACCAAAAGTTCTGATACCAGTTTGTTGTGCAGAATACCCGAGAAAGAACAAGCAAAGAAGAATATAGCGTAAAACAAGACACCAAGATTTTTACGTGGTTCACAAATTGGCTACATCCACGGCCGACCAAGATCAGATTCCACTAGAGAGAAAGGCCAAAATTACAGATTTTCTACTCTCTACCAATCCTATCTCTTAAGAGTTACAATAAAAGACGAGGCACTATATATAGTCCTCTCCACCTTAAACCCTAATGACTTTGGGCCCAGAAACAATCTGGCCCAAACCAGAACAGGAGACAGAATGCCAATAATAACCCAAACAGCGAGACCCCCGTAACAACCTGTCGAAGCGGCTAATACGAATTCAAGGCATACCAACACTCTTCAATAATTCCTTCCACTGGAACTTTCTTTTTCATGCAAAGATATCTATATCAATAGAATCTGTGATCGAGTCTACCCATTACAGATAGCTATTCCAACAATCAGCATACATCGACCCAGCAGACTTTGAGGCTTTGAGGAAATCAAATTCCACAGACCCAACTTGGCAGGCTCGATTGGTTGTCGAAGATAGTTCGATGACATCCAAAAACTAGGACATGCATTGAGCTTAAGGTAAAAGCTCTTGATAGATGGATTTTGAAGGACATTATCGAGAGTAGAAGACTGGGAGCTCGAGGACACTCGACGAACTCTTTGACGGGAAAACTACCGAACTAACTAACATGAACGAACGAACATAAACAAACGAAACTCGAACGATCTAACTAACTAGAACGAACATGAAAACCATTCTCGAGGGTCAAAATACACCTTAGGAAAATCATTAAATAATCGAGTTGTAAAGATCTCGATGATCCTTCTCGGTAACATTTCTCTCAACGATGGCAGAGAAGACTGGTGAAGCCGTAGGAGTAACATGTCACACTTCCCAAATTCTTCTATTGTGTCGATATGGAAAAAATTGAAAGTTTGTGAGAACGCGTTTGGCAAATGCGTTCTCATCAATTTTCCATTTTTTTGCATGTGTGTACGACGACGCATTTACGAAATGCGTCCCCTTTAGTTCTCTTTTTTGCACAGAATTATTGAGGATGAATTTACCAAATGCGTTCTCACGAATTTTCAATTTTTTTAACATAATTACTGAGGATGCATTTGGCTAATGCATCCTCATCAAGTTTTTGACAAAAAAATGATTGAAACTGTTAAATTACATAATAATGCATATAATTATTTAAGAGTAAACATAAAAATTTTCATTAAATTTATAAGTATAGTTATCGAACAATTTTGTTGTCGAGTGAAATTATTTTCGCCCATAAAATAGTTACAAAACATTTAAAAAATTATATGTAAAATATGACATTTTCAATACTTATTAATAATTTAATATATAAATATTTATTAGTATTAGTAAAATCTTCCAATAAAATTATAGATTTAAGAGTAAAAATATTTTTTTTTGTTAAACTTATAAAATATGGCTGTCGAACAATTTTATTTTTGGGTTATCAAACAATTTTATTGTCGAGTGAAATTATTTTCGTTCATAAAATATTACATAATATTTAAAAAATATATATAAAATATAATATTTTTGACATTTATTAATAATTTAATATAAATGTATACTAGTATTAGTAAAGCCTAAGGTGAAAATTTTGTTTTTTAAAAATGATATTTGGATATTAGGACTAAAACCATATTTTTGTGCGATAAATTCGATAAACAAAATTGAAACAAACTAAAATTCAAACTAAAAATCAAAATACCGCATACACTTAAAAAGTTATATTCCAAAATACCATAAAACGATGTCGTAATATTTGTGGCGCACAGGTGGGATATGTAGAATAGCGTAGAGAATCCAAAATTATCCTAACATACATGTTAGAAGATTCGAGTACTAAATAATAAGAGTATTAACGTACATGTTGGAAGATCCGAGTACTAAAATAATAATATACTGAGGATGCATTCCCTGAATGCATCCTTAAAATTGGTCGCAGAAAATACTGATAAGCTGAATGGGTCCTCCAAAAGGCGAAGAAAAAAAAATTAGGTCACAAAAAAATCACCACATTTACATCCAACTTTAGTGGATCATGCACCATACAAGAAAGCTCTTTGTGGATATGCTTGGTCGAAGAGTTGTGGCGGCGGGCTTTGAGGTTCCATAAAAGGGCAATGGAAGTAGGGTTTAATAGTGTAGACTTAGAAGGTGGGCGATGCATTCGAAGGTATCTGCTAGTTGACGAGAGCTTCGAAGATCGATGCAATTTCTCAACGGAAGGTCTTTGGCGGCCGTTCGAGCCTTAAATGATAGCTTCGATGAGGCTTTGAGTCAACGATTGAGAGGTCACAAAACCTTCGACGACCTGCATGGAAGGGACTTGTTTTTGTTGAAGCAAAAACCTTCGACGGCTTAACTCTTTAACGGCCTGCCTTCGAGGAAATGTTTCCGTTGAAGCGAAAACCTTCGACTACTTAACTCTTTGACGACTTTCTTTCGAAGAAATGTTTCCATCATAGCGAGCCTTCGATGGTTGAGCTCTTCAACGGATGATGAAGTCGAACTTAATAGACATTCTCGACAGAGAAGCTCTTCGAGGGACGACGACATGAATCATTGACGAACGAACTCTTCGAGCTGATAGAGCATATTCAATGTTGGTTGTGGTCTTCGAAGAATGACCAAGTGGGTACTAGCATCGAGTTCGAGCAGTACCCGATGCTACTCAAGTAAAATTCTATATTTATGGCTACAGTGATTAGCCCTGGTTGCAAGTGTGTAAGACGCATTGTTCTAATGCGTCCTCTAGATTTTCCATTTTTTTATTCTGAATTCCTGAGGACGCATTTTCCAAATGCATCCTCGATGAATTATTCTTTTTTTCGTCAGGGAAAGAAAAGGATGCATTGTCAGAATGCGTCCTCGGTTTACTTTTTTTTTTAAAATAAAACTTTGCATGAGGACGCATTCTTGCAATGCGTCCTCCCTGAGCAGTCAAATTTTTTTTGTAAAGATTCCCTGCATGCACAACACCTGGTTTGCAGGTTTGCAGTGAACATCCCGTGACCTTAAGGATGCATTGCAATGCGTCCTCGGTTTCTATATCATGCAGCAAACCCATCCGTTTCTTCATTCTGCCATCCAAACGAATTCATTACCATTTCTTCATCTGCAATCCAAACCCATTTCTTCATCTTGCTCCCTCGTCGGCCGATTGTTTCCCATCCCCGTATCTTCATCTTGCTCAATCATTGGCCGAGTTTCGTCGCCAGTCTTCGTTTCCAAAGTTGTCAGGTAATTTTTCTTGCTTTCCTATTGTTGTTTTGGTTGTATATTTTTTTATTTATCGTGAAATGTTTCCAAACCTCGCAGCCCAAGCATTCTCAAACCGTCGTTGACCACCGTTGACCGTCGTTGACCCCTCTGCGAATTTTTTTAATCTTCTAAAGGTATTTAAAGAATTCATTATCATACGAATGTGTTGATTGATTATGTGCGATTTGGTCTCTAATAATTTTTTGATCGAATTAGGCGTAAAATTATTATTTTTGAAGTACTTGTAAAGTTCTTATTGATGAAAATGTTTTTAAAGATTGTATGTTGTTTGAGTGATTATGTATCTTGATTCTATGAAATTGTTGAAAGGGAGGATGCATGAATATATGTGAATTGATTATGTGTGATTTGTTTACTATTGTTTGCATTAAAGTTGTAGTAATAGTTTAATTAGTGTGGTACTATTGTTTGGAAAATGATAAAAGCATAATAGTGTACTGTCGTTATGAATATCGAATTAAATGTTATTTATTTGTATAATGCAGTAGTTCGATGTTTTTTATTGTGTACCTGTATAGAGGGGGTTAAATTAAGTTTGATTTGACTGTGGGTGTGTATTATGACCCTCCCATACCAGAGTGGAACGTGACTCTCGAAAGGAGGTTAAGCCACTCCGAACTAGTTCATTTAATTTTTACAAGGCTTGGTATTACAAGTGGGGGGTTTCAGTTGAAATTATATTACCGTTGTCCTGAGCTGATTGGTTCGGCCATATACTATCGGTGTTACAATGTGGAAGATGACGAATCTACCGCGACATTCTTCAACATTGTTGATCGAATGTCCTTGTCCTCAGCAGAGTTGTACATCGTTCAGGAGAATGTGTCAAGCACCACTGACTGTGCGGGTGATCTTAGTTCGGACACTTTCGTGTCGTTGTTGAGGAACATACAGAACTGTACACCTTTGCCAACCTTACCATCCCATGTTGATTGCCAAGGTCTTGTCGTTAGTGAGTCCAGTCAACCCAGTGCGTATGTTCACGTCGATTGCGCTCAGCCGTCCACAAGTGGTGGTATATATGGTGGATATAATGGGGACCTGAATGAGTTCGATGATGATTATGTGGGTGAAATTGGCGAGTATATTGTCAGCCATGTTGGGAGTGATGAGGATGGTGAGGAAGGGGAACTTAGTCAAGGCAGTGAAGATGATCGTTCCTTATCAACTGATTCGAATCCAGGGGACGAAGATGAAGAAGTGGTGTGCACGAACATTGTAGCCCCGTATAGATGAAGAAGTGGACACTAGCCGATGCATAGAGGACTGGCAGAGAATATGCGGAGATTACCTAGGGGCTACACCGAACGCGAGTGTTATCAGAGGAGGTCGCATAAGGTCCAGCTGGTTGGGAGACTTGTTACACAGTTCATTCCCTGTTGATGCTACTGAGGTAGATTTTCAACAACGGGCTACAGTTTTCATTCTACTACTGGTTGGTAGAATGCTATTGTCAGACACATCCGGGCACCTTATCCCTTTGCTTTATTTGTCTTTACTGATGGACCTCGGTGCAACACATCAATGCAGTTGGGGTAGTGCCATTTTGGCACACTTGTACAGGTGCTTATGTGATACTGCCATTCCACAAGTGAAATCCATATCTGGATCACTAGTCTTGCTACAAGTAACATTGTTGGTTAATCTTGTCAGTTGTACATACTGTCGAAGTGACCTCTTATATTATATTAAATTTTATTTAATTTTTTGTCAGCTGTGGGCATGGGAGCGAATCCCATCCATCCGTCCGGCCGGACGACTACCATTGATCGTCACGATGAGTGCTGTTGGATCTAGGTACGTATTGAATAAGTCGGGAGTAAAATTTTAAACTGCAAGGCTATTACTAGGAATGACTAATAATATTCACTCTGTTCCTAACAGATGGAGAGCGCGGCTCGATTTATCCCAATCACCTATGCATATACTGAAAGTGTACCGCGATCAGCTCACATCTCTCCATGACAGACATGTATATTGAAATTTGGATTTCCTGAAATTCAAATAATGGTTATAAAGGTTTCTCAGAGCTAACCACAAGACCTACCTATTATTACAGTTTATTTGGCAGCCGCACACAGAGGATGTCGTGCAACAACTCCCACATTATTGTACGGCTGGTAACAACAATTGGCTATTGTCTGTTGACCTCATTAGCTGGCATGTCGTGGAGTACTATCACGTACATTGTGTTCTCAGGCAGTTTGGCCTCATCCAGCCAATACCTATCCAGTTGGTCACTAAGGATGAACAAAAACTACTTCATACTAGAGACCGTCGAGAGAGGTCAGGATTGGATTGGCATGGGAAACTGAGAAGATATCTCGATGCTTGGGAACATCGAGTAGAGCGACAAGTTTATGTGCAAGGGTCAGCGGATTCGTACACACCCAGTCGAGAATACATGGAGTGGTATTTTCGGAGAACAGTGACCCTGATTGATCAGCCAGGGCTACTATGGAGTAGATGGTATTTCCTTAATGTCTACTAGTTTTCACAATTAATACTATACGTTTCCTCAATATTATTTAACTAACATATTCACCTCATTGTTGTAGTTGCAAGCAATGTCTCAGATGAGAATCATGTTGGATACGAATTTGGACGACTGTCCCCCACGTATCACGAACATAATCAGGGAGGTACGTGATGTTGCCAACCGTACTCTACAGTATGCACATGATCCCTCCAGACTGCAGTTTCACTAGCCATTTGTGCACTGTGAGGAACCTCCACCGGGTGTGAGATACAATGACATTAGAAGCCACCGTCCAGCTCTACCTGGTCGACAGGGTGGTCGGCGACTGCGTGCTCGTGCCCATACAGACCGCATTGGTTCATCACAAGCTGGAACCTCAAATGCGTGTCCGACAGACGCTGGAGCATTACACGGTGGACCATCACAGTATGACACTACTACGGATGATTTCAATGCATATCATACACCCCTTCCTAATTATGCCGGACTGTCACATGGTGGATCCTCACAGTTTGACATGGCTACAGTAGATTTGACGGCATATGTTACTCCCACTGCGAGTCATCAGTACATGTCGCATGCTGCTCCATTAGATACTGGTGGTGTTGCACATGTCTAGCATGGTTCATGCCAGAACAAAGGAGATCACATGGAGGAGGATTTTACAGAGGGAGCACCAAATGACGCCATACATTTTTCTCCTGAGATGGTTGTCCCACGACGTACATCCCGCACCATACGTCATCCACCATGTGGAACAGGTGGAAAGCTTTGCAGAGGCTATCGTTGGTAGATTACATAATAACATTTAGCACTCATTTAATTACGTTTGACACGTCTTCTCCAGATATTGTACATTGATGTTTAATTATATTACCAGAATACAGGAGATCATATGGAGGAGAATTTTACAGAGGGAGTGCCAAATGACGCCATACATTTTTCTCCTGAGATGGTCGTCCCACGACGCACATCTGGTACCATACGTCCTCCACCATGTGGAACAGGTGGAAAGCTTTGCAGAGGCCATCGTTAGTAGATTACATGATGACATTTAGCACTCATTTAATTACGCTTGACACGTCTTCTCCAGATATTGTACATTGATGTTTAATTATATTCATTCCTACTATATATTATTGTTATTTTTAGAATAACATAAAACAAACACAAGTCTACGAATGCACTATATTCACCCAAAACAAAATTATAAAGAATAATCTACAAATTATATATTTTACTGATTAAAATAACAAATTATATATTTTTCTAATCTAAAAAATAGTGAACTGTGAACAGGTGTGTGCGATCCAAAGTGCGAAATACGCACCTCCCTTTTTCACTTTCTCCTTTTTCTCTTTCTCCGTCTGATAACGGTCATAAATGGTTGATTTGGCCACCGTCCACGGCAGTGCCACCACCCAATCTCATGGCAGAAACACCGCCCATTGCTAGTAAGAGCTTTCTCTAAGCCCTGAATGCTAAACCCTCTCCGCTCTTCACTTCTTTACCCGATACGCCTAATCTACACCCCATCACAGAATACAAGGGCAAGATAGCTTTTATTCTCCCACCGGAGGAAGGTGAGTTACTGGCATCTCACTACCAGAATGCGCTTGTCGGGAAGTTCAACATAGGAAAGCCATCAATGGAGACTCTACAATCAGCCTTTAAGTCTATAGGATTTAAATTGAAGTTTCAACTGGGATCTCTGGATTACCGCCACATACTAATCAGATTTCAGGATAGTGATGATTATCAGAGATGCTGGATGAAGGGACAGTGGATGATTCAAGGTTCAATCATGAAAGTCCAAAAATGCTCACCGGATTTCTCCCCAGTATCAGAATCTTCAGTTGTTCCAGCCTGGGTAACACTTCACAAACTTCCTATTCATTTCTATAATACCTCTGCTATCATAGGAATGAGTAGTCAGATTGGTATATACCTAAAAATGGATGCAGCAACTATTTCACTGACTAGGCCATCTGCCATCAAAGTGTGCGTAGAGGTTAATCTTATGTCTCAGCTCCCCTCTACCATAGTGGTTGGAATAGGTAGCAAAGTAGCAGAGTATCCTATAGAATATGATGAACTGCCTTTATATTGCAATCATTGTAGGATAATTGGTCATAGTCATGCTACTTGTAACTTTCTGCACCAGAACTGAGGAAAAAACACCCTTCTAGACCCCCAATATATGAAAAAAAGGAGAACAAAGTGCCAGATCAGGTTGAACCCCTGCAAGCTTTAGATTCTCATCCTACATTGGCTATAGATGTTGCTGGATCCTCGGCTCTATCAGTCTCACAGAAGGAAGATGGTTTTCAATCACAACAAAGTAAGACAGGCATTCATCAGAAAAATACCACAAGTATTGTGCAAGCTTTCTCTGGTATCCACAAGAAAAGAACTGGCTCTTTTTATTCACTGGATGATATTTCAAAGCCAATCACCGCCACCCTCTGGAGAAAGAAAAAACATCAGTTAGATTCATTACCCACCCAGAAAATTTCAGCAATAGAAACTCCTGTCAAGATAACCAATGCTTTTCAGACCTTAGAAGTATTAAACGAGGGAGACGATGAGGAGGAAGCAGCAGAAATATTCCATGAAATATTGGAAGCTAAAGAAACAATGGTACTCCCGGATACACAGGACAAGATTACAACCACAACAGAAATCCACCCCACTGAAGAAAATAGCCCCTCAGCTCGACACACAAAGCTCTCCATTACCTCAGTAACAAATACATATGTCATCCCAGATGCTAGTATCTACCATCTGCCATCGGTCATCCCAGATGCTGGCCTGATACAGGAGCTGAATCAGCCACATCTGCCAGCTAATGCAGTTGAAAAAAAGGGAGCACACCCCTTATTTGATCAGAACACAAAGGTAGATCAAAGCTCAAAGTCTGAGGTTAGCACTCACAAACCTGTTTCTATCACATCTTTGGTTAAACAGGATAAGAATTAGAGTAAGCAATCTAATAACAGTAATGCTACCGCTATTAAACCAAGAAACCTTAGATCCTCACAGAAAGCAACCCCCATCTGTTTTAAATGATTAAATACAACATAATAGGAAACATGCTAGTTTGGAATGTTAGAGGCTACGGAACATCCATGGATAGAATAAAATCTCTTTTGCTGTCTCACAAGATTGCTATTCTCTGTTTGATTGAGCCTTGGCATGATAAAAAGAAGATAAATACCCTGATGCATGAACTTGGTTTTAAAAATGCTCTCCCTGCTCAAAATGCTAAAAAATATGAATCTTATGGAACCATGTCTTTAATGTAATCAGTTTATTTTTACAGGCTAGAATTACTGATATTTCCTCATCTGTCAGTTGGAACTGTTTTTTTATATATGCTAGTGTTAATAGACAGTCGAGGGAAACTCTTTGGAATGATTTAAAAATCCCTACTCCAGAACCTTCTATATACATTGGGGACTTTAATACATTCGTTTCAGTCTCTGAGTATAAAGGAAGAAAATTTCCCCCTACAAGAAGGATGAAAGAATTTAATGCATTCATTAATAATCTGGACTTGCATGAAATACCCACTGTAGGGAACTCTTTTACATGGAGTAACAATAGATTTAGGAATAAATGCAAGGATCTTCTGCTTCAGAGATTAGACAGGGGCATAAGTAATTTGGACTGGTTGGAACTTTTTCCAAACAGCTCAATTCAAGTGCTAAATAGATTGACCTCTGATCACTCCCCATTATTACTGTTTATTCAATCTTCTGAAGAAATGGTACCCAGGCCTTTTAGATATCAAGATATGTGGACAAATAGACCAGACTTCTAGAATTTAAGGAAAAAAACTGGAATTTGCCCTCTCCCTCAAGAGGGATGTACAGGATAGTGCATAAGCTCAAGAGACTTAAGATTGACATACAATTATGGAACAAAAACACTTTTGGAAATGTCAATCAAAACCTGTTAGAAGCTGAGGCAAAAGTCAGTGACCTAGAAATAAAATTTCAACAGTCCCAAGCTGAAACTGACCTAGCTGAACTCAATAAGTCCAAAGCTCTACTAATTAGATCCCAGAAAGAAAAAACATTTTTTAAAAACAGAAGGCAAGGTTAAATTGGCTTAAACAGGGGGATGCAAATACTAGCTATTTTCACCACTCCATCAGGGAAAGGAGAGCTAGGTCTAGAATTAGTAAAATCAAGGATGGAAATGGGAACTGGATTACTGACCCAAACCTGATTAAAGAAGAAGGAGTCATATTTTTTAAGGAACTCCTTAATGTGGATGTTCCTCAAAAAACAAGAACTTATCTGAAAAAAAATTTTAGTGGAGATCCCTTCTTTGAATACTGATCAGCAAAACCATCATCTGCTTCAACCTTTCAATATCCAGGAACTTGAATTTGCAGTCTTTGACTTAAACAAATCAAGTGCTCCTGGATCAGATGGTTTCTCTGGTGAATTTTTCACCATCTTCTGGGAAACCAATAAAGTAGACCTTCTTGAGGCAGCTAACGATTTTATTAGCGGTGGCAATATTCCAAAGTCTATCTCAAGCACCTGGCTTACTTTAATTCCCAAAAAACCTATCCCAATTTATTTCTCAGACTTCAGACCTATTAGCTTATCCAATTTTATCAATAAAGTCTTTTAAAAAATGCTTATGGAAAGGATTAAGCCACTAATGCATAATCTAATCTCTCCTGAGCAGAGTGCTTTCATTAAAGGTAGGGATATCACTGATAATATCCTTCAAATGCAGGAGATGACCAGGATTTTGTCTAGAAAATCAAAAATTTCTAATTTGATAGTTAAACTAGATATGCAAAAGGCTTTTGATAGAGTCGCATGGTCCTTTTTGAATTCCATTCTTCTTCAATTTGGATTTAACGGGAAATTTGTCAAACTTATTATGCATAACATATCTGCTGCTCATTTTTCTGTTTTAATCAATGGAGCAATTTCAGGTTTTTTTGCATCTTCTAGGGGCATTAAACAAGGCGATCCTCTTTCACCATTTCTTTATAATTTGCTCTCAGAAGCTTTTTCTAGAGGTTTAAAGAAACTTTTCAGCACAGGATACCTTCAGAATTTTGGTCTCCCTAATAACTGTGCTCCTGTTTCCCATCTAATGTATGCTGATGACACAACAGTTTTCCTGAACACTAAGCCTAGAAACATGAAAAGGTTCAAAATGTTTCTGCATACATATGAACAAACCTCAGGACAACAGGTCAATTTCTCAAAATCTGATTTTTTTCGTGTCCCATAGATCCCCTGATTCTACAGTTCACTCTGTAAAAAGGATTCTATGAATGGAAAAAGGATCTTTTCCATTTAAATATCTGGGAGTTCCTATTTTCCCTGGTAGAAATTTGCAGGTACACTACCAACATTTACTGGAAAGAATGGAAAAATCCATCAATAACTGGAAGAACAGATGGCTCTCTTCTGCAGGTAAAATCATCCTGATAAATCACTGTTTTCTCTCAATTCCAACTCATACTTTTGCTGTTTTGAGTCCCCCAAAAATAGTCTTAAAAAAATGGAGAAAATGGCCTCTGCCCTATTCTGGGGGTATTCTGAAAATGTTGGTAAGAAAAAATGGAGGTCTTGGAAAAATATGAATGTACCTGTAGAAGAAAATGGAATCGGTTTTAGGGATTTAAAGGCCATTGTTGATGCTTTTTCATGTAAATTGTGGTGGAAATTGCAACTCAATTCCACTCAGTGGACTACTCTCGTATGGTCACTTCCTAAGACTTATAAATCCTCTCATACATGGTCCAGAATCTGTTCTATTACAGCTAAAGCAAACGGTAACTCTAGAGTACTATAAGGAAAAGGCGACTGCTCTTTTTGGAACGCTAACTGGACTGGAGATGGGGCTTTGTTTTATAAATGGCCCCAAGATAGAGACATCCCCTTTGAGGATATTTCACTTAGGTCATTTATTAACAACAAAGCCTCATTCCTTCCTCAACTGGAGCCATTTTTGGCGACCAATCTGTGTTCCCTGTTGCAGGAAGCTAAATTGGAACACACTCATGAAGATAGGCTCATCTGGATGCCATCTACGAATGGAATTTTCTCCATCAAGTCAGCGTACAATACTTTCAGACAAATAAAGCCAAAGATCCTACATTTTCATAAGGTCTGGTCCTCTTTTATCCCCCAAAAAATGTCTATTCTCTTGTGGAGGGCTTTAAATGGTTTACTGCCTTTTTATAACATTTTAACGAGGTTAGGTTTCAAATTAGCTTCTAAATGTCCCCTTTGTCAGAATCACAGTGACTCACTAGATCATTTTTTCAACTCCTGTCCCTCATCTATTGCTATCTGGCACCGTGTCAATGATTTTTTAAAGCTACAACAAAAATCTTTTGCAAATTTGAAGAGTAGAGTTGAATTTTATCTATCCTTTAAGGCAGAATTCAAAATCCACTCCAATATTACCATTGCTGCTCTTCTTGTCACAATTTGGTTTCTTTGGATTAGAAGGAATAAAATTTTGTTTGATAATGAACCTTTCTCCCAAGCTGCTTGTATTCAAGGAATAAAATGCATGATATATCAAATTTTCTCAGTGAATAATTTGATAGGCAATTTATACAAACATAGATACTGGACACAGGCTAATATCATTCCTCATATTTTACAAAAGACAAGGAAATCTTTCAGTGCAATATATTGGCAGAGACCCCTTTCCAGATATAAGATTAATACAGATGCAACATGGATTAGAGGGGGTCTCTCTTCTCTGGCTGTGATAGTTAGGAACTGTGATGGGGATGTTGTTAAAATGAGGGCAAAATCTTTCCATTCTCCATCCCCTTTACAGGCAGAGATCAAAGCCATTCAATGTGGCTATGAGATTTGTTCAGAGCTGATTTTAAATAGATGTGTGGTGTAATCAGACTGTTTAATTGCAGTACAGGGTATTCAAAACCCCAATAATTCCCCATGGAGGATCTTCTCCATCTGCAACACCTTTGAACTTGAAACAACATATATACCCAATTCAACACACCCCTAGAGAAGGTAACAATGCAGCTGATTTTCTTGCAAAATTTTCTTTAGCAAATGACTTCTCTGGTGATCTAGACTTGCAGGCATCCCCCCCTTTCCTTAAAGGACTTCTTTATCTAGACAGATGTGGAATCCCTGGGATTAGAGCTGATTCATGATATTGTACTGTCAATGTTCCAATATACCTACACACATTAGAGGACTCATCACATGGGATAGGGAGCATACACCTTACATAAGAACACATAGGTATGATTTTAAGTAGGATTGATACTGTTGATGTTTTGTCTTTTGGTTTTCTACAGGTACTCGTGCTAATCTCTATCTCAAAACCTCTACTGGTCCTGATCTCTCCACCTTCAGAAATCCATCTCCATATCACAGCTTCTCAGGCTGCTGTCGACCCCAGAATGGAATGCTCAATTTTAGAGCCCCCTTGCAACATGGCAGCAAAACTTTTGTTTTGTTTTAGGCACTTAATCTTGACGTGCTAGAATGAAGTTGCCTGGCAAAAGGAAAGAATTAACACATGGGGTGGAGATTCTTTCTTTTGGAATCGCAACTACCATTCCTAACCTTTTTTGCTATGCACTAGATCCGAAAAATCTCACTTTCATTACTAGATGATAGGAATTCTTTTGGAGGCAACTATGTTGCCTCAATGAACCTCGTGTATAAACCATTACTCTGAATGTATTTGACTTTACAAAGGCTTGGGGAACCTTATATATATTATCCCTCACCCTAGGGTGTTTCTTTTAATATATATATATATATATATATATTTCTAATAAAATGTGGGACTAAAAAAATTATGTACATATATATATGTCAAATTCAATACCCATTTTTAATAACACAGATTTTAAAAAAGTATAATTCAAACATTATTTAAAAAATATAACAATATAAAATAAACACATTTGTTTATTTTAAAAAATAAATTTATGAGGACGCATTCATGCAATGCGACCTCTAAACAATTCGGTTTTTAAAAAAATAAATTTGAGGACGCATTCATGGAATGCGTCCTCTAAACAAAAAATTTTTAAAAAAATAAAATCCGAGGACACATTCCATGAATGCGTCCTCTAAGCAGAATTCAGAAAAAAAATATATAAAAGCCTGACGATGCATTCTGTGAATGCGTCCTCCACAATTGTTTCCAAATATCATATCATGCACAATTGCATCCGGATATTTTTTATCGTGCATTGAACAACCAAGCTCTCATGCTACTCATACAACGAAGCCTCCAAATATCGAGGGACGGCATTTCCAAAAAGAAAACACGATGAAAGTTGGAACAACCACCTTCGACGAGAAGTGCTTCCACACTTCGAACTTTTGAGTTTGTTCCAGCGAAGCTCCAATATTCGAGCTGCAAACATGAGATGGTGGCTTTGACAACAGGAGCAATAGGGTTCCTATAATAGGCGTAGCGTGAAACAAAATTTAATGGAGAAGCTCCTTGATTAACGACGACATCAAGCTTGATGGACAAGCTCTACGAAGCATCGACGGATGTGCTTGATGGAGGTCTCGATGAAGTACTTCGAGGGACGAGCGGTGGAAGGACAGCTCGAGACTTTGAACTTGGTCGATGGTGATATAGTCTCTTTGGAGACAATGCAGGCTCTCCATTAGCCGTCAATGTTCGACGAAATTCCTGGCTGCATACCCAGCTGAGAATTAAATAAACTTCCCGGCTTCAAGATTTGAACGAGAGCTTTGAAGACTAAGTAAAATTATGGTTTTGAGAGTTAAACGAGAGCTTCGAAGGTGGACTGCGGTTTCGGCAGCTTTGATAGCAACACCCACGGCGAGCTTTGATTACCTCAGTTGACAACAGATTCCTAACATCGCAAGCCCGATCTTCGATCTTCATGAGTGTTTAACGCGTCATGAGTCTGTGGGCAGCTATGTTGCACGGGTACGGCATTTAGGGGGAAGACCCGGTACCCGTACTGTTCCGGGGACGGGTACGCCGACTGGTACGGCCTGGGGAAGTCCCTTTGCCGTCCCCTAATTGCCCGGGACGGTCAGCCGTACCGTCGGAAAGTTGACCGATGCATTGGGGACGTACCCGGGACAGAAGCTTAACCATTTTTGCCGTTTCGGTGATTTATTCTCCAAAAATAAAAGGATCCCCTTATCATATAAACTCCTAATCTCCCACAGTCCTACTGAAACTAGTCTTCTCTTATACTAAACCCTTTTCTTTCTCCTTACGGCGTACTCCATCGCTGCAACATTTTCCGCCGAACTCCATCGCAGCAAGTCTGCAACTTTTTCTCCTTTTGAAGTTTGGATTTTCCGCTGAACTCCGATCCGTAGCTGTTGTGCCGTTGTTATTGTTGTGATTTTGTCGAACTCCGATCTGTGTTGATCTCCACCAAACAGGTATTAATTTACATTTTACAGTCATTGACTCAACACGAGAGTAGCAGACGCAGAACATGAATGTGCCAGGAAAATGCAAATTATTGATTTTTCTTTTATTTTATGCACATGTCATTATCTGTAATTAGCTGTACACATACAATTGTGGTCCTTTGTTGTGCACTTGTGCTTGTGTGGTCTGTTGTGCTGCACAATTATAAGTTATAACTTATAAATCTTACAATAGCTTGTGTTGTCAAGAGCTTTAATGTGTATATATAATAAAATATTTAACCAATTTGTTTGTTAATTTTTTGTGTTATGGTATTTACTAAATTTTGTTTGTTACTTTAATAAGAGTTGTTTATTTTATTGACTAATTTGTTATTTATTTTTATTTTATAGATAGATTATGGAATCACATAATCAAGAAAGTGGGAGTGCAAGCGGATCTGCTTCAGTGCCGATAGAAATAGAAGAGACAGAAAGTGATGCTATTCGTCCTTTGTGGAAATATGTGACGAAGATCAAAAAAGGATCTGGAGGAACTTGGCAGTTTAAGTGTAATTTGTGCTCTGAAACTCGATCGGGGGCTCCGATCAATATGATGATAAGAAGACCAAAATGTGGGATGTTGGTGGAGATTCATTTGATTCAATGGAAGATGTAGGATATTTGGAGTTCGCAAATTTCTCTCTTGATGAGCCAGAATTGGAGAATGACTTGATATCAGAAAAGATCCAATAGTGCATTTTACTTGGCTTTTATTTGAATATTATGACTTTGGATTGCTACTTTTGTTTTATTGAAACTTATGAAATGGTTTGGATTGATATATTTATTTTATTATTAATGTTTTCAGAATTCTATATATTATTAATAATATTTATTATTAATATATTGTATCCGTACCCTCGCCGTACCCGTACCTCTATTTTTTGGATTTTGCCGTTTCCCGTACCCGTACCCGTACCCGTCTCCGTACCCGTATACGTACCCGTACCCGTTTTTAGTGCAACTTAGGTGGGCAGTGTTTGGCAGCATCGACAACGAGCTCGATAGCAACAACGGCACTTTGAGAAAAAATGGCAACGGTGGTGATAACTCCCTGTTCTGAGTGCCAAAGTTCAGGCTGAATCGGCTGTGAATGGGCAACGCTCAGTAGAGTAGATTCACGACTTCAAACGGAAACAAAGCCCTGCCCTTCGACGTCAATCTACCCTAAGGCAGCGGTGGCGAACAATTTGGATCTGGGTTTCGATACTTTTGGTCAAATTTAACTGCTCCCATGGGGCATAATCACCACGACAATAAACCCGAACCAAGCTTCAGTATTGAATCCACGAAATTATCAAAAGAACTTCGACCATTTGTTCGGTCCAAGATTGCATCTTTAACCTTCCAAAGATCTCAAAGACAGTGCTGCTAGGAGGAGGAAATCACAGTACTAAAGGTCTTGGATTTGACTTCTTCGAGGTAAACAGGTAAATACTATAAACAGTGGAACCCACGGTAGAGCCCTAAGAGAGCCCTACCAAATACAAAACCAGTCCAACCCTAGGTTACTTTGATGAACCTAGGGAGCAAAATCCAAGAGATTCTAAATAAAAAACTAACCACCCTTAGCAATATAAGTCTAGCAAAGGGAAACAAAACAAGTTCCAACGATAATGGGACTGAAGCAGCAACCTGAAATGAAGACAGGCTAAGAAATACTAGGTAAATGGGGTGAGAACAAACTCACTACCCATATATAAGTGAATCGATTCAACCCCTAAGAAACGGGGCTCTTCATTTCCATTCCATAATGCAGCCGAGTATTGTGAATCTCGGGTCTTAAGCAAGTTGAGCTACCGGAATGTTGGTGAAGGTACAAGAGTCTAAGAACAAATAGTTTGAAATTCCTTGTGCAGCCGAGAGTGTCTCGGGTCTTGGATGTCCCAAAAAGTGTGAAGCTGATGCCCAATGTTGCATCTATCTGGCAAGGTGGATATCTGCTTCTACCATATACACACCTAAAGTGGAGAAAGAGGGATGTTATTGGCCTTCAAACATTCTCTTGAGGGCACCGAGAGTAATAAAGTGGGTAAGGATGTGTTGAGGCTGTGCCTCATATCCTTAGGAATCCCAGCTAAATCAATCTCCTGAAGATGAGAGAATGGATACACTTATACCGCGTGCATCAAGCGTGGCGATTATGTAATCACCCTCTCCATTTTGAGCAAATGGACAGCTTTATGCCGATTTAGCATGGAGTGCAGCGCGGGCATAGAGCGCATAAATAACCGTCAAATCATAAGTAAAAACTAGGCTTAGGAGAAAGAGCATCAGTAACAAAGGCCTTGCTCTTAAACTTCTTGCCTCACCGTGGAATCCGAGCACCTGGACCGTGCCAAAGATCGAGCTCTCGAGCGTCTCATGCTGATGCTCTTTGAGCACTCGAACTCCTTCGGATGCCCCATCGAGCACTCGAACTCCTCCTACGCTCGAAAGCCTCCTCGAGCTGTCGAAGGCCTTCTGAAGTCCTCGAAGACCTCCAACTCTTGAATGCTCCTCTCGAGCAGTCGAACACCTCCATGTCTCGAAAGCCTCTTCGATCATTCAGATTCTTCTTTCTCAGCAACGCCAGCCCCCTCGAGTACTCGGGGACATGGATGCCGTGTCACACACTTGAACAAGCTTGAAGCTCAAAGACCTCCTCTAGTGCTCTCGAAGACAGAGTCGCCTCTAATACACAAACACCGATTACTATTGAAAGCCATTTGTATTACTCGAAGATCTCCCATTCTCAAAAACCTCCCAAGGCTCTCGAAGATCACCGGCAATCGATGATCTCCTCGAGCACTCGAACATCTACAGCCACCTCGAGCATTCGAAGGTCCCCCATATTCAACATCTTCCATAAGTTAGTCGTCGGAAACTGGGCAAAAGTCCAGATAATGCCAATATTTTAACAGTTTGCTCCTCCTTTCATCCTGACCTGGGTATTCTCATGAGATTGAAGAATGAAGACAACACTTGGGTGTACCATCATTAATGATTCCGATAAGCACAGTCTGCTATGGCCGGCCGCCAGGCACGAATTGGCTAATTCCAACCAACACACAGCAGAACTTCTCCTGATATCCATTTTGAATCTGGCTAGCCCCAAAGCATTTATCTCATCCAACAGTACCATTCTAATATCCCAAATCCGTGGGAATTTTCATGAGTGAGTAAGATTAATTCTGAGATCATGGCATAAAACATAGCCTATTGGCTAAATTCCAATTAATTCAAGCAAACATGGGAGCACAAGTTTATTGAATCGATGAAGAACTCATCCAAATACTAACACTCTTTATGCATGAAACCTAGCGATAATCCCACTCCCACATAAATTCCACATGAACTTTCATGAGTAAATGAAGCAAGTCTGATTTTATGGCATAAAACATAGCCTATTGGTTTGAATACCAATCAGGTCAAGTAAACAGGGCCGGGTAATGTCCGAGATCCGAGCACATGCAAGGCCGGGGTACTAAGCACAAACATGGTCGGAAATTGACCGGGTTCTGGGCACTAGCAAGGCTGGAGGGACAGTCCGGGGTTTGAACACAGACTAGGCCGGTCGGTTACCCGGGATTTGCACACAAGTTTAATTGAATCCAATAAGAGTTCTCCCAAATACTAACACTCTCTATGCCTTAAAACCATCCTTAAACTTAATCCCCCATGAGTTTCATTAAACCTGTCCCGAGCCTATAGAATTTTGCATACGAATCGACACAAACTATTTATAAGCATCTTCATCTATCCACAGCCCAGATTTATTAGACAAAATACGAAAACCGTATTGACGCTCATGAGATAACAAAAAATTCAGAATTCTAGAAAATTCGTCACAGTTTCGTGTTCAACATGAACACCACACACGGTTCCACATAGATATATATGAAAAGTAATTCATCTCTTTTCACAGCAATTCACATATACCACAGACTAAGATCCACACCATTCTAGTCTAAACTGAACCGCGTTCTACAGCAAACTCACATTCCGCACAAAGTTAAGTAAACCATCCATCGAACAGAGTAGGAACAAAGTACCAGTCCACTTCCTACACAGACATAGCAGACCAACCACAATCCACAAAATCCACACAAAAAGCAGAGTAATTCCCATAGCAATCCACATAAGTTCTCACTAATCCGCACCAATTCAACAATTTAGAATTACCTGTACTGTGGTAGACATTCGCCGAACACTATTCATCGGCAACCCAGATTATGGTCAACCCAAAGTTGCGTCAGATTCGTGCTTGGTTCTTGGTCCGAACTGCAATCCGCACAAATCTTCCTCCTCCAAGATTGGGGAAGCAAGTTCTCCCCCCTAAACCCATGTTCGACGGGATTCCTCTGGACCCGTGATACGCACTACTCCTCTTCTAAAAATTTCCACGCTTCAAGGTCAGAAGCGTTCTATCCTTCAAAAGAACCCTTAATTGGGGCATGGGTTTTCAGATTTTAAGATCAGAAGTGAGATCTTCTTCCAAATCGTGACGTACTCACTGACTTCGGAGTTTCGAAAAGAGTCTGGGACATAGCTTTCGATTGAGATACAAACCATATGTCAAAAGATTCCCGGCGAGGAGCCCAACAAAAGTGTCGGGTCCCTCGCCGGAGAAGAAGAGCCGAGGAAGAGAAACTTGGCAAAAATTGGCTACGGTGAACAGTAGTAGGGTTGCACCCTATTTTCGCCTCCCTTATTGAGAGCTCTTTTGAGATTATTATTTTGACTTCTTCGAGTTCCACTGGACGTGCTACTTGATGGAGATCAAGTTCCGATCCGAGCCCAACTCGACTCAATTGCATCTCCTTCTCCTTGATCTGCGACCTGCAAAACAAAATTCTCGAAGATGCTCTCCGATGGTAAAGTTAACCTCCAATATCAGAAAGAAGGAATAATAGTGAATGGATAAAAAATAATGACATACCTTCCTCTTTATAATACTTGAACCATAATATGTATTGAATGACAATATTGACCCATACATGACTAAACCCTATTGGGCTAAGCCAACACAAATGTATTATTTAATGAGTTTGGCTGTGACCCAACTCTAAGTTCATAAAAGTATCATCAGGAGTCTCATATCACATAACCAGTGACAAAGGTTCTCTTACTGATATTACTACTGATATCGATTCTGTGAATGTTATACTGCATGATTGATCTGTGACGTCTACTACACAATATTGTTCTATTTGCTTTGGTGATGTCACCCTTACTCGTGTTCTCTACATACCTACTTTGCGATGCAACTTATTATCATGCTCTAGATTGTTATCTGCCTTAAAATGACTAGCTTTGTTTACTGAAAATTATTGCATTTTACAGAAAATCAGTACGAGAAATGTGATTGGCGTAGGTGAACAACAATGGTGGGTTTATTGGCTTCGTCTGCTGGATACTCGTGTTCGTCCTCCTATCTCGCAGTCTATTCCGATAGTTGCTTCAGTTTCTTCTTCTGGTTTATGGCATCAGCGTCTTGGACAATCTTCCTCTACGGTGTTGTCTTTTGTTTCTTCAATTGATTTTAGCACAAATAATAGTTTTGTTCCTTGCTCTGTGAGTATAGAGCAAAAAGGGCTAGATATAGTTTTCCTTTGAGTTCTTCAAATGCTAGTTTATTATTTGAATTGATACATTGTGATGTTTAGGGTCCTTATAGAAAACCATCTTCTAGTGGTGCATTTTATTTTTGAACAATAGTTAATGATTATTCTTGATGTGCCCATTTTATACGGTTATATTAGGACTTTTGGGATTAACTTTTGTACACTTTTGTGCTCTAAATGTGACATTTTGCCTTGAAATTATCTAAGAAGGGTTAAAAGTGACTTTTACATTTTTATCACTTTTTAGAGAATTTTGTGTGACAAGGTAATTTGTTTGAAGACTTTAAAAACTTTGAAGACTTTAAAAACTTTGAAGACTTTGAAGAATATCTTTGAAGATTTGAAGATTTGAAGACTTGAAGACTTGGATTTGAGCTTTTTGAAGATATGAAGAATTGAAGAAGTGAAGAAAAGAGAAGGATATGAGATATAAAAGAGAAAGAAGAAATAATGCTGGAATTTGTGTCCGCCGCAACACGCGATGGTTCGTCGCAAGCACGTCGCGACTCGCGACGGACGAGTGGTCTGAATTTCTTCTTGATTTCTGTGCTATAAATACTCCCCTTATCCTCTCCTCTTTAACAGCTTTTGCCCAGTTCTGTCTTCTGCATTTTTGGGTGTTAAAACCCTAGGTTTTCTCTTCTTTATTTTCTTAGTTTTTGTAGATTAATTATGTCTTTTAGTTTTCTAGCTTAGTTTTATCTTGGGAGCAAAGGATTGAAGCTTCCACTTCTATGTAGTAAGAACCATTTATATATCTATTTGGTGCTTTTGCTATTGTGCATTCATTGAGCTTTGAATGTGAATTGTTAATTGCATTGATGTTGTTGGAAGCTTGAGTATATGAATTGCTTGTATGATTACTTGTTAGGGTTGGGAGAAAGTAGCTAATTCTCCCCTCTTTTAATGTGGAATCCAAGAGCATGAGTTAGAGCTTCTTAAATGATGTTGGTGTGTTGATAATTGCTAGATGAATGTGATGATGTCGAACTCGTTGTCATGTTTGTTTTAGGTAGCAAATGAGAGAGGTCTATGAGTGTCAATCGTTCTTGACGAATCTTGTGTAATTGGATGAATTGGTTAAATGCTTAGATACGATGTAGTATTTATAAGTGTTGCCAAGCTTGTTAATTCTTTGTGCTAAATGCCATCAATGGGATACTCTTAGTCCTAATGGAGTCATTGGTGAGGTTTGACAAGAGATGTCGAATTCACTCTTGCAAACTACTATCTAAGAAGGGTAGAAGATTTATCTTCACAAGAAGTAGTTGAATTAGTGAATAGATTGTTTCACTCATTCTTGAAGCCTTTATTATTTAGCATTTATGTATTCTTGATGCTATGTTTCACTTCATTTATGTCATGGGTTGTTTGAGAATAGGAAGTGTTTTTATGATTGAAGTGTTCGAGTGTTAGAATAGTGATGAATTCCTTAGCTCCTTTGCATGAAAATCTATGAACATGAACTTAGAACTTCTTGTGCATAATGTATTGTGATTCTTGCTAGATAAGTATGTTAATGTTAAGTCACGTAATGAATGTGATGGAATGAGTGAATGGTTCAATGATCTACATTAGGTTTGGAAGTGGATATCAATTGCTCCCAAGGCTTTATCTTTGTAGTTTTAAAACCCTTTTTCATAGTTTTGTTTGATTATTAGCATAGTTACTTAACCTTGCTAGTTATCTTGTCTTTTAACTTTCATAACTTAGGACCACCAAACAACCAAACCCCCCTTTATCTACTCCTAGCCTAATATCAACCTTTTGTGCCTAAACGCTTAGGAAGATCCCTCTTCTTCGTGGACGACCCCGACTTGCCGCTATCTACTTAGTTATATATAGTAAGCATTTAGGGCTTATAAATTTTAACTTTGAGAGGTACGGTGACGGCCTCCCAATTCTCGAGCTATTTGGGCTTATTATTAGTTGCTAAGTCAGATGTAGCTTCTAGATTTATTGAGTTTTGTGCCTTAATCAAGAACCAGTTTGGCCGCCCCATTTTGTGCATCCGGGCTGATAATGGTACTGAATTTCTACCTTTGAGATCAAAATTTTTTGAATCTGGGATCATTTTTGAGACATTTATTGTTTATACACCACAACAGAATAGCCGTGTTGAGCGCAAGCATCGACATTTGTTAAATGTGGCGCACACTTTGCATTTTCAAGCTAATATGCCAGTTGATTTTTGGGGAGAATGTGTTCATACTGCTGCTCATTTGATTAATCGTACACTGACAAAACAACTCAATGGTCGCACACCATTTGAGTTGCTCTATGGACTGGCTCCAAACTACAAGTCTTTGCGGGTTTTTGGATGCTTGTGCTCTGCTGCTTACATTCCTAGATTTCGTGACAAGTTTGCATCACGAAGTCGTCAGTGTTTATTTCTTGGATACCCTACCGGAAAGAAAGGCTATCGCCTTTATGATTTGGAGTCTCGTACTTTCTTCAACAGTCGGGATGTTGATTTCTTTGAAGACCAGTTCCCGTATGCAACCTTTTCGACTTTGGCCTCACCCGTGAATCCCAACAGCACCACCACCTCACTATCGACATCAGCGCCGCTGCCAAAGCTTTACCCGCTGCCGGTCGCCGATCACCCATTGCAGCCGGATGCAATGGCTAGCCTGGATCCCCGGCTTCTTTTCTTGAGCAGATGTTGGATCCGCCTCATGCACCACCGATTACCGTCGGCCATGCGTTGCATGCGTCGTCGGGTGCCGACTCGACTCCAGTTCTGCTGCTTGACGCGGCATCCCCTACTCCAGACTCTACCGTCTGCCGCCACCTGCTGCCCGCTCTGCCGCCTACCTTGTCGGTTACTCCAGCCATGGTGGGCAAAAAAACTGAAAAATGGAAACTAAATTGAAAATTGAATTATCTGAATTCGAACCACACGAATCGAATTTAATATACGATTTTTGAATATCTGAATTGAATAAACCGAATTCTGAATATGGTTTTTAGATCAGTTTTGGGAATTAAAACTCAAATCAAAATTTGAACCGAATACTGAAGTGTAATTAACTAAATATATATATATAATAATTAAATTTTTTAAAAATAAAATAAATAAATAAATAAATAAATTTAATTTGGAGGATCAATCTTTAAATTTAAAAAATTATCCCCAAACACTAAATGCAAAGTAAGTTTGTGGAGTGTTTGAAGGTGAGTGTGAATGTGGAGTGCTTGAAGAATTGAAGAATGTGAAAGATTTGAGGATGAATATTAAAACGAATCATTTTCTTTAATCTTAAATGTAATTCTTGAATTTTGTGGTTGAATTTGTATAGTACTTGTTGGATTTTTATTTTGAAAACTTAATTTTGATGATGCAGAAATTAGATACATATTTTTATTTAATTTTAAGTTAAGTTATATGATTTTAGTAATTATTTAAAAAAAATTACAATCAATTCGGTTTATTCAGGTTGAATTCGGTTTCAAACCAAAACCAAATTCCAAATTATGTCCGGATAATTCGAGTTATTCGGGTAATTTGAGTGGGATTCAGTTTTGGGGTTTTTTGGGGCAAAATCAAATAACCCAAAGCAAATAAAAAATCGATTAAACCGAACTGACGCACACCCCTAACTCTGATGCCACCTCCTACCACCGAGTTGCCTGATTCCCAACAGAGTGTTTACGATCGTTCTACTCCTCCATACTTGGATGATTATGTTTGTGTTGTTATTGATGAAGACCCCCCCCCCACTGCTACGATCACTCATGCGCCATCATTGTCCTCAATTATTCTCTATCATCTTACTGATTATGTAAATTGTGATAATTTTTCTAGTACGCATTCTAGATTTTTGGGTGCAGTAACTCCTAGTGCATATCCTACCACTTACTCTTAGGCATCACAACATACTCATTGACGTGATGCTATGGCTGATGAGATTAACGCCTTGAGCACAATCAGACATGAATGATGCCCCCCACCTCTCGATAAGACTACAATTGGTTGAGAATGGGTTTACCTACCGATTTTAAGTCTGATGGTATCATAGAACGTTACAAAGTTTGCCTGGTGGTTCTTAGGAATTGTCAGATTGAGGGGATTGACTATACTGAGACCTTTGCTCCTGTTGCGAAGATGAGTTCGGTTTGCCTATTCTTATCTGTTACAGTCATTCGTGATTGGGAACTCATCAAATGGAAGTGCATAATGCTTTTCTACAGGTTGATCTGCATGAAGATGTCTTTATGCGCCCTCCCACTGGACAGGTATATCGCTTACACAAATCTCTTTATGGTCTTCAATAAGATCCTCGCAATTGGTTTGCCAAATTGGCTCAAGCTTTGCGTGCTAGATTTATTCAGAGTAAAGAAGATTACTCTCTTTTTGTACTCTCCCGTGGTTCGGTTTCTTTGCATGAGCTTGTTTATGTGGGTGATTTGGTTATTACTGGTAGTTTTTCATCGCTTATCTCTGAATTCAGAAATATTTAACCTCTTGTTTTCATATGAAAGATCTTGGCCTGCTTAAGTATTTCTTAGGTATAGATATTGCTAGAAGACCGGATGAAATGTTCCTTTCACAGCAGAAATATGCCCTAGACATTTTATCGGACACAGGTTTGTCAATTTCTTAACCGATTGATTTTTTTATGGAGCAACAATACGATCTGGCACGTGTTGAAGTTCGACTTTACCATGATCCTGAGCAATACCGGTGCCTGGTTGGATACCTGATATACCTCACCATTACCCGTCCTGGACTTAGCTATTCGGTTGATACACTTGCACAACATCTGAAGTCTCCATGTGTTCCTTATTAGCATGCTGCCATTCGTGTTTTGCACTACCCGAAGAGTCATCATGTTCAAGGTTTATTTCTCTCTTCCAGTAGTACATTACAGTTGACTGCTTACTGTGATTCTGATTGGGTTGCCTGCCATATTACCCGACGTTCTCTTTCCGGATACTTTGTGATGATTGGTGATTCTTCGATTTCTTGGAAGACTAAGAAGCAACCTATGGTTTCTCGGTCTTCTGCTGAAGCCGAGTATCATGCTATGAGTGTTACCTGTTGTGAGTTGTTGTGGCTTAAATCTTTGCTTAAGGAATCGGGGGTTGCGCATACTACTTCTATGCAATTTTTTGTGACAGTCAACTTGCTCTTTATATTGTGGCAAATTTGGTGTTCCATGAACGTACGAAGCATATCGAAGTTGATTTTCATTTTGTCCGGGATCTTGTGCTATCCGGTTCCATTGTTACTCATCATATCCGCACTTCAGATCAATCTGCAGACTTGTTTACCAAAGCTCTCGAATGAAACCAATTGCATTCACTACTTGACAAGATGGGCATTTCTGATCCTCATACTCCAACTTAAGGAGGAGTATTAAGGAATATAGATATTATTTGTAATTGTAATTAAATTCTATTTCATTTTCCTAGTTTGTAAATGTCTTTTGTACCACTATATATGTACCCTGAGATCATGAATACAATCATACATTATTACCCTTATTTTCTACATCATTAAAATTGTAGTAACATTTATTTTCATAATATTAATTTTTAATCATTTTTTAATATACACAATTACACAATATAATATGAATGGTCAAATATAATTTTAGTCAACTTAAAATAGTCAATTTATGCAAATAGAAATGTGACGGCGGGAGTCCAATGCTTTTTGAAGATAAATATGTTGCAAATTAACATTATAATTTGAGAATTGAATAAAGACAAGGTTTGTTTTTTTTTACTTATAATAATAAATTACAATACAGAATTTTCTCCCTAACAAATTCCGCCTCTCTTTTAAATATTGACGAATGAGCTGGCCGGAATTGTAAATAATAAAAGAATTTCGCTAAAGAATTGACAGTAATGTTTGCATAAGGGAAAAGTCAAAATGAAAAAAAAATGGATTTAAGAACTAATTTTCCTCAACTTTCACTTCTTTCAAAGAATTCTTGGCTTGAACTGCTGATTCAATGACTGAGTCCACTTTATCTTCAACTTCTTGAACCTGCATTTTAGTTAACTTTAAAAAATTGGAGAAATTTTATACTACCTTCGTTTCATCATGTTTGGCACTATAAGTTTGGGTTTTGTTTTTTTAAAGCTGAAATATGTGAAGGAAATTGAGTGAAAAAAGTAAAAAGTTTAATGAATAGTTTAGAATTATGTACTTTTTTTATTATAAAAGAAAAAGTGATAAACTTAGAAAAATATACAAATATAATAAGTGCGTCAAAATTAAGAAATCACAGGGAGAATAGTAACATCAAATCTTAATAAGAAGGACCAGAATTAGTAAATTAATGTACTCCGAATGCCAAGCCAATGGTGCTTTTTCGTGCTTGGTAGGTGAACCAAACCTCTAGATATCGTCAGGAGAATCAGGACAAACTTGACTCACCAAATTAATGTTCACCTATTATTATTGTATTTAATATTTTATTTTGAAAATTGTGTTTTATGCATAATGTGTGTAATTAATTAATTATAGGCTAACCTTATCGATGAGATCTCCAATCAGTTCAGCACCGTCGTCAATTTGATCAGCCACATTTTCAACCCTTTCTAAAGCATTTTTCAGCCGGCCCGCGGGAAGATCATCGGCAATGTTTCTGGCCATTTCCTCTACGTTCTCCGCCACTTTTTCCACCGCGTCCACGACATTCTCCACTGTTTGCACTGCCGTTTCAATTTCATCTATACCATTTTCCCAATGTTCATTTAGAAGAAAACTAACACAGACAAAAATAGCAACCATAACCAAATTAAAGAAAAATAACTGCAAACATAGCTATATATGCTTCAAGTCTTAATTGATGATTACTTTTAATTTGCAGTAATTTCCCCCATCTGGTCGTTAAGAACGGCACAATAAATGTCAGTACCATCCCCAAAATCCATTTCCTGTTAATAGAGCAAGCATAAACAAATTAATTCAATCGATTAGAATATATTATTAAAATTTTAAAAAACACACTATGACACTAATAAATGAATAATTTACCAAGAATCTGAAGGCGCTCCTGATGGAGGAGGAACTCCAGGATCCACACTATTGCAAACTGCAAAACTCCTAAAATTAAGCAAAAATGTAAGCATATATCAGTATATAATAAATATGAACAGAAAAAAAGAGTGAAAATAGAAAGAAAAAAATGTTGAAGTATATATACCTGTTTGTTCCTCCATGAGATACATGAACTAGGGCTTGGCAACCCAGAAAATAGACGGAAGCTTTTGCAGCTGAGACACCTAAACAACTAGAACCAAGGCTCAGGGAGAGAGCTCGACTCCGGCTACTGTGTTCTCGAGTCGACTGGTAAGGCTTGACGGAGGCGACGGTCAACGCCGGACTGCACAAAACCAAGGCTCTACTACTCACCATTTTGTCTTACGTTATATATATCAGAAAGTCGTGATTAGCTTTGAATAAACTACAATATCTGCAACTTTAGTTTTCTTGAATAGACTTATGCATGTCCTGTATTTATAGGGATAAATTTGATCTTGAGGGATCAAAGCTGGCAATTGGTCCAATGTTTGGGAAGTAACGAAGCATCTTGGTAACGTTTTTATAATAGTTGATGATACCGCTGTTTTTTCCCCACTTGATGTTAATTATGCGTATACATACGGTATACTTATGCGGTAACCAATGCATAATAGTCATCCATTACTTCGTGAACCTTTGACCATTACTAGTGTTTATAGATTAACTACGTACAGGGTTAATTAAAGAAAAGACAAACACTATCTCTCTAAAAACAAACACTCTCTACCCGAAACTAAACCCTAGCTGCAAGGGGTGCTACTGAACTGTTAAGGAAATGATTTATATTTCCTTAACACTCATGAAGATCGGAGAGTGGGCATTGTTTTTTCCGCTGCCTCATGAACTGTTAAGGAAATAAAAGTCCCTTCCTTTTTCCGCTGCCATGAATTCCGAGCTTCCACTGCCGTCGGAGAACCACAGGCCGCCGCTGCACCTGCCACCCGCCACCATCGTCGTCTGCTCTGATACCATGCTAAAATATATAAGACTTAATTATGGTGTCATTGATGTGATATCAATGCACCATAATTAAGTCATATATTTTACCACACCATAATAAAGTCTTTTATATTTTATCATGGTATCAGAGCTTAAAATCCTGAAACTCTAAGAAAATATTTTGTTGCCTTTCCGAGCCACCGCCGCCGTCATACCGCATGTTGATCCATGCAGCGCCGCAGAGCCGCCGCCGTATTCTCCATTCTGACGATCACTGATCGCCACCGCCACCGTCTGCTCTGGTAATCTGTGTGCCGCTTTTCCTGAACCGACCGGTCCGTGCATTAAACCACACTTGTCGATCCCAAAGCTCACGCGTCGCCGCATTCCTATCACCCGCGACGTCGATCCGATCCACCGCCGGTTGCTGCACCTGCTGCTGATCCATACCTAATTTTGCACTATGTCTGCCTCCGAAAGTAATCCCGAAAAATAGGCCCGTACTGATGCTAGTTTTAAGGCTACTGCGCTTCAGAACATGAATGGCTATGAGGTAATTGCGACTTTACTAAAACAGTTATAGTTGCAATCTGCCCCTAAGATACTGTACATGTTGGTCGTTTGTCGACTGACCCCTACTTCATTGGCTCTTGTGATGGACCTGGCTTGTTTATTGCACCCACCATCCTGAAATGTTAAGAGAATTACCTTGAATGGTCTCCTACAAATACTTCTCTTACTGAATTTGAATACTGCTCTACCAGCTGCTACTGTTACTGTTGTTGCTGCTACTTCTACCCATACTAAAATATTTTTTAAAATTGTTTTAATGATTAGAAATTTCAAAATATTCTTTGCAAGTTGGGTATTCTTGTCATCATGCTCCAACTTAAGGGAAGGTGTTAAGGAAATAGAAACCCTTTCCTTGTAGGAAATGTTATAAATTATAGTTACCTTATAGAATTAGTTTCCTTATAGAATTAGCTATAGATGGTAATTCCTTATAGACTTAGAATCTTATTCTTGTTAGATTTTGGTTTGTTGTATCCTTATATATTGTAATCCTCATGATTGATGATGTGTGTCATTGATTAATATCACTGCACCGTAATAAAATCCCTTATTTTATCACGAACACTCTCTAAAAACTAAACCCTAGATGCGGGTTCGGTCTGATCAAACCAGATCATCATAATGGCTCAACACGTAGACACGTTGACAGTTTTTCCTTACTTTAGGGGCTCTAGTCACCTGCTAATGTTTCAATTTCTTGTAGATGTTTTAACTTTTAGATTAGTTCAATAAACCACTTGGCTTACCCAAGTGGCCAAATCCCAGCAAGGTGCAACTTGGTTCCCCCTTCGAGTTGCATTTTTATGGCTTTAAGTCTCCTACTATACCGCCTTAAGTGTGGGGAGCCTTCACAAGTGTGGAGCTGCAATGGGAGGCTCACCCCACTTTGTTGTGTGAGCCAGAAGTCTCACCCCTTGTGTGAGACAACATGGATGAAGGAATGAGTGTGTTGTCAAAAACATTTAGGGTTAGTTACATAGAGTCGATTTAGTTATTTTAGCATCTATAAATATAAGTTAGAGTTGATGGATGATTACGTAAAGTTAAATAAGTTATTAATATTTATAGAAAGTTAAACAAGAATTACATATATAGTCAATCTCATAATTAATTAATTTTTACATAAAGTTAAGTAGGGTTGACTACTGATAATTAGTGTAGTTATAAGAATGTATTGAAAGTTAAGGGCTGATCACTAATTACATAAGTTCAATCTAGTTATTGGTGTTTGGAGAAAGTTAAGTAAAGATTGACCGTTCGTTACATAAAATCAACCTAATTATTATTATTTCTTAAAGTTAAAATGGAGTTCACAGTTGATTACATAATTCACACTACTATATTTATTTCGAATGTGTCTATATAAACCTCAAATTTTCAAAAGTGTCAAGTTTTCATCGAAAGTGCTGAAATAACCTTGTTGGCATTAACGGTGAAAAATTCAGGAGAAAATGACTTGTTTGTCGCTACAGTTGCCACAAACGGAATTTGCATGTGGAGGACGCATTACGGAAATGCGTCCTCACATTTTTTATTTTTTTTAAAAAAAATTCGGTCAAAATTTTCAAACGATGCACGGTTGGTTGACACGTGGCGAGGACGCATTACCATAATGCGTCCTCCGTTCCATTTTAATTTTTTCTAATAAATGCTAGTCAAATTGAGGTAATGCCACGTGGTCGAATGGGGCCACGCCACGTGGCGAGGATGCATTACCATAATACGTCCTCTATTTATGTTTATATTTATATTTATTTTTATATTTATATATATGTTTATATTTATATTTATATATACCTTTATATATATATTTATTTATTTATATATATGTATATTTATATATATTTATATTTATATATATGTATATATTTATATTTATATATATCTTTATTTATATTTATATTTATTTTTATTTTTATATTTATATATATGTGTATATATTTATATATATATATATTCATATTTATATATATCTTTATTTATATTTATTTTTATATTTATATATATGTATATATTTATATTTATATATATCTTTATTTATATTTATATTTATATATATTTTTATATTTACATATATATGTATATATTTATATATATATATATATATGTATATATTTATATATATATTCATATTTATATATATATCTTTATTTATATTTATATTTTTGTATATTTTTATATTTATATGTATGTATATTTTTATATTTATATTTATATTTATATTTATTTATATTTATTTATATTTATTTATTTATATTTATATATATACATGTATATCTTCATATTCATATGTATATATATATTTATATATATATATATGAATATATTTATATATATATTTATTTATATTTGTATATATATCTTTATTTATATTTATATTTATATTTATGTGTATTTTTATATTTATATGTATGTATATTTTTATATTTATGTATATATTTATATTTTTATATATCTTTATTTATATTTTTATATATATTTATTTATATATATATATGTATGTACATCCACACATTTACGTATGTGCATATTTTTATATATATATATATTTATATATTTGTATATATTTATATTTATATATATCTTTATTTATATTTATATATATTTTTATATTTATATATATGTATATATTTATATATATATATATATTTATATATATATATGTTCATATTTATATATATATATATCTTTATTTATATTTATATTTTTATATATTTTTATATTTATATGTATGCATATTTTTATATTTATATATATTTTATATTTATATATATTTATATGTTTATATATATATCATTATTTATATTTATATATGTGTATATATTTATATTTATATTTATATTTATGTATATATTTATATATATATATTTATATATATATATATATATATGTATGTACATCCACACATTTACGTGTGTACATCCACACATTTACGTTTTTTAGAAGGCTGGTCAAACATATCAAGCGCCACACGGCGAGGACGCATTTTCGTAATGCGTCCTCTATGGCTTTTATATTTTTATATTTATATTTATATACATGTATATATATATTTATATCTATATGAATATATTTATATATATATATATATATATATATATTTTATATTTGTATATATATCTTTATTTATATTTATATATATATATTTATTTATATATATATGTATGTACATCCACACATTTACATGTATGTACATCCACACATTTACATGTATGTACATATAAAAATAAAAATAAAAATATAAATATATACATATATATAAATATAAATATCAAGATAGATAGAAATATAAATAAATCAATATATAAATAAATATATATACATATATATATATAAATAAAGATATAAATATAAATATAAATATAAAGATATAAATATAAATATAAATATATATGTAAATATACATAAATATATTTAACCAGGGCCACAGCTGAATTAAAAAAAATGCAACTATTTTCGGGAAAAAAAAATGAGAGGATGCATTTCGATAATGCGTCCTCTAATTAAATTCTGGAGAAAAAAAAATCAATCCCTAGAGGACGCATTTCGATAATGCGTCCTCACCCCTTAGCCTCCAAAAAAAAAACCACCACACTTGCGTCCAAATTCCTACTTTCTGGCACACAAAAATCATGAGCTCAAAAATTCAGCGTTGATCATCCCACAAATGACCAAAATACCACTGTTTAGTTTTCTTTTAAGAGATTGGACGATTTTACTATATATAAAAAAAAGTAAAGTTAGATTACTATTGAAATTGTAATTCTGAAACATACAGAGTAGGTACGAAATGTTGATTTTGTAGTTTCCGCATAAATTGATCGTTTAGATCTTAAGTAACATTGACAACCAAGTGGTATCAATTAAGTTTTAATTAGTTAGTAAATTCGAAGGTAGTGGAACTGTCAAAAACTAGTTCGGAACTTTTTGTTTAATACACAATTATTTCAAAACCTGACGATTAAATGATAAAACACGATGTTAAACATCAATAATCCATGAATTTATTAGATATGGCCCATATGGATAAAGATGTAAGGACACAGTCAATAAAAATAATTTTCTTCAATTTTGTGAGATAGGTTTGGCAACGCGCATGGTCTAAATACACATTCTAAACGCGATATATGGAATCTTAATTGAAAAGTCAATAAGAAATAAATTTATTTTTCAAAGTCAACCGTGAAGTTCTCTCTCAAGTAGCTTGCTTGTCCCTGTGAAGTTTATTTTTATGGTAATGGTAATATTTTAAACTAATTACGTATTTGTAACACCCAGATTCAACAGATTACTTGCTTGGGACACTCTGGAGAAACGAGGCCAATATTTCAGGGGGGCGATAGTGGCGGAACATTGGGGTACCAGGGGTGCCTGGTCACCGTCAACTTTTTCTTAACGGCTATTGGTGTTTTATATTTTTTCTTGTGTGTTTTTTGTTTGTGTATGGTAAGAAAATGTTTAACATCATTCCTATAATAAAGCTGATTAAGATTGGAAAAAAAAGTAGTTTAAAATGTCTGGATTCTTTATTTTTAATTGTAGAATCCAACAAGAAATATAATTACTTTTCATCTAATATTTATTCAAGTTATACTTTGAAAATGTTTTAACAATCTTATTTAATAGAATTAATTTGATTCTAATTAAGATTGTTTTTTTCTTACTACCAAGATAGTATAAGTAGTTGTCACATCTTTCAAAAATAAAAAACATGATTGAATTCTAATATAAAATCAAGAAGCAAGGCAAAAATAAACAAAAGGTATTTAATTTATATATTTTTCTCATCAATTATTTATGTAATTTAGTATGGCAAACTTTTGGGAAAGACGGTCTTTCTATATGCTTATGGAAAGATGGGGTTTAATTAGATTAATAAAAGATAAAAGGTCTTAGTTGCAATATTAAAATTTTATTATGCAACATGTAGTAGATATAAAGTTTATAACCCAATTCACGCAACCCAAAAATTTTATCTTCATTTCTTCTAATTTTCACTTTAAACCTTGGCCTTTCCATGACTTTTGGAAACACCGTCTTTCAAGAGACGAACTCATTTAATATTAATTTTGTAAAAAAAGTTAATGAAAGACAAAAGTTCAACAAAGGTCGTCCATTTCAAAAGTATCAATTTTATATTTTCTTTTTAACTAGTGTTTCTTTATTATTTGATTTATTTGTCCTTTATATCAATAATCTACTATATATTTTTATTTTAATGGTCGATTCGAAAAAAAATTATGTAATTTTGGTATCCCGATACGAAATTCCTGGTTCTGCCCCAGGGGGCGAGTTAGTACATAAAAACTTTCATTCAACATAAATAGATTAACGTCATTTTATAAAATCAATGCTAAATACTAATAATATAAATAATATAGTTCAATAGTACAAAACAAGTTCTTAAAATAACTACTTCTTGATTCTAGAATCAGGAGCAAGATTAAGTAGAAAGTTGTATTCTAGTCGTCTGCCTCTTTTGATACATGTACGAAAAACTTGAAATTTGTCAACAAGAAAAACCATGATATAAAAAAATATAACTAATGATACAACAGAGAGGGATGCTAACTTTGATGCATTCACCTATAAATATTTTAAATATGAACACAGTTCCCAGAGTTTCGCCCCGACACTAGGCGAATTCAACGTGACAGAAGTTATAAATACATTATACAGTGGAAAAAAAATCTAAGAGTAATGATATTTTTAGTAAAAATTCATAGTGAAACATCAAAGAGAATGATGTGGCATCAATGAAAATATCAAATCACTAATCACATTCTTTAAAAAGTGTAATTAACAATGGATATATTAGTTATTTTTCTAATGTCACATCATTCACTTTTGTATTTCACTGTAAAGTTTTTGTAAGAATATCACCGTAGAGTAATGTCCAACTATAAACGTATTGTTATGCATGTGATCTGTATCCAACAATCCAATTATAAGCTTCTATAAAATCTGTACGAACTATGAAGCATACATGTACCAAAATAGCAATGTAGTGTGATTTTACCCCTTTTAATTTTATTTTTTGTCTGGGCAATACTTGCTATGTAGGCCCAAATTTGAAATTAAAAAGAAACATCCACAAACGAGTTTATTGTCCACTACCAGAATTCTTAGTATCTAAAACACTACATCGTCCTCTTCCTCATATGGCTTCAACTCTGGCGGGTCTGAGTTATGAAAATTGAAATTTCTGACAGTAAAACTTAACTTCAAATATTTTTCAGGGACGATCCTGGATTGTACCAGCTCCGGCACCTATTGATTTTACACCTCTTATCATCTCCTGGGCGAGACAAGCTACCTTTAGCTAGGAGCCTCTTTTCCTCCGCCCTCGAGCCCTGGACCGGTCGGCTAGGTCTTTCTCTGTTGTTCCGTTCCCGCCACGAGAAAGACGTGGGAAGAGGTATGCCAAGCGTACTGAAATTCTGTTTCACCTAAAGTCTATACTTTTATGCCAAGTTGTTTAACGTTTGGTGTTAAAACACGAAATAAAATAAGCAGTGCACACACAACTTTGTTACGCAGTTCGGTGCAATTACACCTACGTCTGCGGGGCCTTGCCCAGATCAGAAACCATCCACTAGAAAGCAGTCTTTAGTACAAGAAGCTTAACTTGAATACTAATCCATTGCTAACCTATGAGTGAATGTCGTGAGATCCCCTCACCGCCGATCCTACGTCGTTGAACCCCCACGAACAACACGTCTCCCTGGATCTCCTCCCCCCGAGGAATTAAGGCTTCCTTGTTTCTGATCTTTACGAACTTGGTCGGATGAATCAACACTCCTCCAAACACCACAGGCAGATTGCTCCAACACTTCTCACGTAGAGATGAATTCTTGGTCGCTTGCTGATTGCGTTGTATCTTCTTCCTTTTATCATCTTCGCAATCCTGCCTTGTACACGACTCTTTCCTTGTCGAACTCTACCAAGAATAGACTTCTAGACTAAGGAAAAATCTAATTCTAATCTGGTATTTAAATGGACAATCCTTTATCAATAGGAGTTGTACCATAAATAAACTACTTAATTAATTCCTAACTATTACATGAATATTCGGTTACCAGAAATAGATTGCCATGGAATCACATATTAATCTTCACAATATTATGTTCTGATCGCATGATTATCTTCCATAATTTGCTCCATAAATCGTGGCTAGAAAGCTGCCGTCGGGAAAAACTAGATAGCAGTGGTGTTAAAACACCACAACATAATTTCGCACAATATGCCACAACTAAGTCCAACTCCAGAGGGCTTTACAATCTCCCCCTTGGCATATTTGTGAATTCAACAGCACACACGGACAGCATAAACAACAACGGATATTCAGAACATCCAAATCGAATACAAAATCAATCATCAAAATCCGTCCAAGTTAAAGCATTCAACATCTACTCAAAATCTCCAAATTTCTCCCCCTGAATTCATGAATATGTCAAGACATGATTTAGACATCAGACCCATCCAAACCATCCTCTGAACCAACAACATCCTGAGTCGCTGCCGCCAACAAACCTTCTCTTTCAGCCTCCAATGCAGCCAACTCCCCCTGAATCTTCACTACAGCAGCCTGATGTCGTTCAAGCAGTTCCTGACACACTGCCGCTCTTGCCTCAATAGCGCTTACCCGCGCCGCACCAGCATCTGAGCTCACTGTTTCCGGTGGTGTCCAGGGTAAATCCTTTACAATCCGACCACTCAATGTCCTGAGAGTCGGCCTTAAAGCTTGAGTAGAAATTAATTCATCAGAATCCCTTTTTACTGTTCCACCTTTTTGCAACACCAAAGTGATGACGCACGTATGTACCAATGCTTCCTTCCTAGTCTTACGAGCACAATCCATGATATCATTAAACACCATTCTTCCCATATTGACCTTATACCGTGCTCCTAGACTATATAGTAGTGTAGCCATTTCTTTGGTGACACTTGTATTATTGACTGAAGGAATCCAATTGTGTACTGCCACCATATACAGGCAGTAATACCTGGAGGTAAGGTTGGATGCAGGTATCTGCTATCTACCAGTCACTGGCCATGTACTCTCCACGCCACCAGTAAGCTCCACTGCCACTTCATCAAAATTTTCTGGCAACTGGTGTTTGAACACCGATTTGTCATTCCTGGAAGTGCCATGCTGCAGACATTGATTCACTGCCTCTGGGGAGAACTCAAAAACTTCCCCTCGCACATACACCCTATGGAACCAAGAAGATTCCTCATCTTCACATTCCTCCTTCAGGTTGGAATAAAATTCCAACACTATCTGCTTGTTATAATCACCAAAGCATGTAGCAGCCCTAAACACCTTTAGATAGTGTAAATAATCTGTGAACCCACAGTCTCGGTATTTCTTGGAATCAGCTGGCCTTTCCGCCAGTATCTTCCTTCCACAGATAAATTCCCACTTTTCTTGGCTTGCTTCATCATAAAATTCAGTGCTAATAGCATCACTAACCTCAGGTGCAGGTAGTGCCTGAGGCTCAACTGGTCTCTGCTGCCGGTCTGCACGTAACTTCTTCAGTTTCAGCCCAATCGGCTCATCACTGTCCTCACTAGTGGCCATACTCTTATCTCTGCACCTCTTCGACCTTCGAGAACCCTTGGAAGCAGAGGCCGCACTATCCCTGGCCTTCTTTGACATCTGAGTGGCATGCATTTCCCCAGACTCTGTTGGTGTTTCAAAACCCACCTCCTTACTCTTCCTCTTGAGTCCACGTGTCTGTCTTGTCTCTGATGGTGTTTCAACACCAACATCAGGACCATCAGGAGTTTGCTCCCTCTCGGCCAGGTTCACAACTGGTGTTTGAGTACCAGTACCAGGCATATCAGCACCATCTACACTCTCCATAGCAATACTTTCATCATCTTCCTTCTCAGAATCGGACTTCAAAAACTATGAAAGAGCTTCACTCAGCACAGAGGCATTCTCTGGTTCATTCATCATCGAAAATGTCTCAGCTTCATCAGCTCCCCCTGCACACCCTGCCTCCTTTTCACTATCACTGATCTCCACCACTGGGATGGGCAATCGTCTTAACGAAATTCTTGAAGCAGGAACATAGACCCATTAAAGCACTCTATTTCTTTTCCACTTGCTCTAGCAAAATCAGTGGATTTAACCACTTTAACCCAGGGTTGCACAACCACATCATCCCCTAGGCTTCTAATAACAGGCATGTGCAGCGAACTATTCTCGTATAGATGGTAAAAAACTGATCTATTTCCTCCCCTACTTTGTACTGTTCACCAAAATCTACTCCAGCTAATGTGGCATAAAATTCACTAATTTCACAGATTTCTCCAATGCCACCAGTTAAAAGTTCTTTCAAATCAAATCCATTTATCTTTCCATGCAAATTCTTGAATTTCCGAAGATCAACATAATCTCTATTCTGAACCATCCACGCAATAAATTCCAGAACAGAGTAAAAGTAAATCCTGTCATGGACAAAAGAATGGTCAAACCTGGCCTTAGGGCGTCGGCGATTTACTCCATCCCACTTAGTTACCCTCTGTTCTCGACCTCCAGGGCATTCTCCTACATCTACATCGGGGTCAAGCTCTTCAAAACGTGGATTCTCCGGAACTCGCACACTCGAGAAACCCCCAAACCATTTCTTGAAGGTAAAGTTCACCATTTTCGACGAGGTTTTGTGTGGGATATGCGGTTTCTGGGTTTTTGAAAATTTCAGGTTTGCTAGGAAGACAAGTGCGGGAGCTCTGTTTAGGAAGATGAACAGTTGAAGAACTTGAATTTGTGTGGGAATCAACCACTTGTCACTTTCACTTTCCTTTTTCGAAAACCAAAAAGCCACTCTACTTTCTCTTCTTTCAGAATACCATCATGCGAACATTTAAGCCCATCATCATAACTTTCTGGCCCAAGGTTAGCTCATCTGATCTACTTCCCAATCAAGCAATTTTTTTCAGTACCACCAGCCTTCGGTGTTTAAACACGACTTCTCATATTTTTGAGATTTTCGATTTTTCTAAATTTTTTCTTTTTCAATTATATTTAAAAGAAAAAAAATGGAACAGTAAATAATACAACATAATGGACAGATCTGGGAACCTTACATTCGACACACATCCAAGTGCTGTCTGAGGCCTTCAAACGTCTCGCCATCCAGAGGCTTTGTAAAGATATCAGCCAGTTGTTACTGGACTGTGACTTCTCCTTTTTTCAACCAAGTCCCTAATAAAATGGTGTCGGATATCGATGTGCTTTGTCCTAGAGTGTTGCACAGGATTCTTGGAAATATCAATGGCGCTTTTATTATCACATAGGACTGTCAAACTCACATCATTGAACCCATAGTCTCTCATCATCTGCTTTATCCATAATAGCTGCGCATAACAACTCCCAGCAGCTAAGTATTCTGCTTCAGCCGTAGACAATGATATAGAATTATGCTTTTTACTGTACCAGCTGACCAGATTTGATCCAGCAAAGAAGCACCCACCAGTGGTACTCTTACGATCATCAGCATTCCCGGCCCAGTCAGAGTCACTGAACCCTACCAACTGCGAATCCTTGTTCCGAGAAAACCATACTCCATACTCCACCGTTCCACTTATATACCGAATAATCCTTTTCACAGCTGACATATGTGATTCCTTTGGATTAGCTTGGTAGCGGGCACAGATACCAACACCAAACAGATGTCTGGTCTACTTGCAGTTAAATACAACAGGCTGCCAATCATACTCCAGTACAATTTTTGGTCAACACTTTGACCCAGTTCATCTTTTGTAAGCTTGTCGGTGGTAGCCATTGGAGTGCGTACTGTCTTTCCACTTGTAAGTCCGAATCTTTTGATCAAGTTTTCAGCATATTTCTGTTGGTTGATGAAAAGACCATTCTTCTCCTGAGTAACCTGTAATCCCAGAAAATATGACAATTTGCCTACCATACTCATTTCGAACTCCTTAGTCATTAAGTCAACAAACTCCTTTACCAATACTGAAGAGGTAGATCCAAAAATAATATCATCCACATAAATCTGTGCGATCAGAATGTTTGTCCCCTTATGCAGCACGAACAATGTACGGTCCACTCCCCCTCGACAATATCCCTTCTGAATCAGAAAGGTTGTCAGTCGCTCATACCATGCACGAGGTGCCTGCTTGAGTCCATACAATGCTTTATTCAACCGATAGACATGATTAGGAAAATGTGGGTCTTCAAACCCCTTAGGTTGCTCCACGTAAACTTCCTCCTTTACTAGGCCATTCAGGAATGCACTCTTGACATCCATCTGATAAAGAGTAAAGTCTAGAATGCAGGACACTACCAACATCAGTCTGATCGACTCCAATCTGGCTACAGGTGCAAAAGTTTCATCAAAATAAACCCCTTTCTACTTGAGTGTACCCTTGAGCAACTAGTCGCACTTTATTTCTTGTGACGTTACCATCCGCATCAGATTTATTCTTAAAAATCCACTTGGTTCCAATCACATTCACATTAGCAGGTCGTGGGGTAAGATACCAAACATTGTTTCTCTCGAATTGCTGCAATTCTTCTTGCATTGCTGAAATCCAATACTCATCGAGCAGAGCTTCTTTGTAATTTTTTGGCTCAGTAAGAGAGATGAAACATGGTAGTCCTGCCAATTCTCTGTAATTCACCCGTGGTCGATCCCTTAAGTGCATATGTATAGCTGGATTTTGTTCAGATTCACCTGTTCCAGTTTCCGGAGTTTCAACACCAGTTGACGATGTTGGTGTTTCAACACCAGTAGGGTTCACTGGTTCGAGGATATCACTTTCACCAACAGTGTCTTCTTCTGAATCATCAACAACCACATTAATAGACTCCATGACTGTTCCAGAGCGTTGATTAAGCACTCGGTAAGCTCGACTGGTAGGAGAATAACCCAAGAATACACCGATATCACTTCTAGATTCGAATTTAGCTAAAGGCTCTCGGTCCTTCAGAATATAGCACTTACTCCCAAAGACATGAAAATACGACACATCTGGTTTCTTCCCTTTCCAGATCTCATATGGTGTCTTCTCAGTAAACGGACGCAGATATACTCTGTTGATGGTGTAGCATGCAGTGTGTACAGCCTCAGCCCAGTATCTAGCATTAATTTTCTTCTCGGCTAACATTGCTCGTGCCATTTCCTGCAGTGTTCGATTCTTTCTTTCTACTATACCATTTTGTTGAGGAGTTATGGGGGCAGAGAACTCGTGGTGTATACCAAGTGTCTCGCAGATGTCATGAAATTTAGAATTTTCAAATTCTTTTCCATGGTCACTCCTGATACGTGCAATTCTTACTTGAGTGGTTCCTTTTTCTACATGTAGCTTGTGCGCCAAGTTCTTGAAAATATCAGCAGCCTCTGACTTCTCTTTGAGAAATGATACCCACGTATACATCGAGAAGTTATCTACACAGACAAAAATATACTTCTTTCCTGCCACACTTGGGGTATTGACTGGACCCATCAAGTCCATATGTAGTAGCTCCAAAAGTCTTGACGTTGAAACATCATTTACAGCATGGTGTGGTATCCGAGTTTTCTTTCCTTCTTTACACGATCCGCAAACTACCTCCTTGTTTTCACTGATTTCGGGAATACCTCTGACTTCATTCAGTCTGGAAATACGAGCTAAGGATTTATAATTTATGTGTCCCAATTTTCCGTGCCACAGAGTACTGATTTCCTTTTTCGAGTTGAAGCATGTGACGTCTTGGTCGAGCAAATAACAGTTATCCATTGATCTAGATCCAGTGAATACTTCAGTTCCATGGTTGACTACACATTTCTCCTTGTCGAAAAACACCGTCATTTCATTGTCACATATATGGCTAATGCTCAACAGGTTAGCTTTCAGACCTTCCACCAGTAATACATCTTGGAACACAGGATTTAGCAACACCAGCACATCATGGCGACCACTCAAGACCCGAGTACATCACACTCGGCTGCGCTTTTTGCCTACCACTGGCGTCTTCTTCATTACTTTTCTTCAAGACCCGAGACCCGAGTCTCGGCTGCGATGAGGTTTTCATATGAAGAGCCAGTACACATTTCTGGTTGCTATGTATAGGTCCAGATTCACACATCTGGACTTGCAGTTCTTTTTCCCTAGGCTTAGTACTTTCTAGCTTAGGGTTAGCGTTTCTTTAGGAATAATTGGGGGGGAGGGGGTACTCGTGTGGGTACTCCCCTCCCCTCCCTCCCGCTTCTTTTTCCCTAGGTTTTTAGCCTAGGGTTGGATTCTTTTGTATTTGGTGGGGTCCTTTTCGGGCTCCACTGCAGGTTCCACCGTCTATACTATTTACCTATTTACTTGGAACACAGGAAGCCCTTTGATGGCTAACTCACCTTTGTCGATTATTCTACTGCGCTTCCCATCACCAAATCTAACATGGCCACCAAATCCAGGTTTGAATTTTTGAAGAAATTCAGGTACTCCAGTTATATGCCTTGAGCACGCATTATCGAAATACCAGGAGTTTCCTATATGTGCCCCAAAACTGACGAAACTTGAAAGACAAACATCTTGAGATTTTCGAACCCATACCTGGCTTACTGGTCGAGTGATGTGATGCGGACTTTGATTGACACGTGTGTTCGGAAATCCAGTTCTGTATCCTCCAGTGTTAAGTCGATGCCTCGTATCATATCCTGGCATGGTGTTGAAACTCCGATCTGCTGTGTTAACAGACAGTGTCCTAAGAAGCTTAAAACACCTATTCCTGACATGCCCTAGAGCTCCACAGTATCCGCATCGTCTGATCCTCTTGGTGGAAAAATTCCTCTCGATTATTCTTGGGGCTGGTGCGCCTTGATCTGCCTTGTTTCTCCACAAATTTACTGATCCTTTATAACCAATTCCGTATTTGGTCGTCTGTCCCATTCTTAGACAGTCTTCGAGCTTAGCTTTCCCTGTATTGAGACGTCTGATAGCTTGTTCTGCTGCCTCTGCTCGTTGCGCCACTTCAGCAAATTCCTTCTTGATTTTTTTCAGTTCACCAATTGCCTTTTCTTTTTCAAGTTCGTTCACTTTAGCTTTTTCACTTAAACTCTTATTCTCAAACTTGAGCTCTTTGTTCTCATCCGCCACTTTTAACCACATCTTGTACATCTCCATACTTTCCTTGCGAATGTCATCATCACTAATGCTCCTAGCCTCTTCATCTGAGCTACAACTCTCATCTTCATTCAGCACACCGAGACCTTCCTCAAAAGTGTCTTCCAACTCCACCATTGACACACCGAAAGCAACATGATTTGTATACTCCTCTCCATCCTTAACATCATCTCCCACGTCATCATCACTCCAGGTTGTGGCATACGCTTTTCCTTGTCTTTTAAGCGTATTGGCACACTCAGCTTGTATGTGTCCAAAACCTTCACATTCTCTGCACTGGATTTTCCTGTTTAGGTTGGGATTTGTCGATTTAAACTTTGGTGTTTCAACACCAGTTGCTTGACCAAATCTTGGAGTGGAGTTTGCGTTAAGATTTTTGCTCCCACTTGACTTATCTTGTGGTTTCCTGCCCATCTTCTTCATAAATCTGGAGAAGTTCCTGGTTATGTTTGCAATTTCATCAGAATCTTCATTATCTGTATGATCTTCTGACTTTCCAGAATTTATGCTTGAAAAAGCCATCTCTTTCTTTCCTGTTTTGGTTTGCAGCATTTCCATCTCATAAGATTCCAGAGATCCCATAAGCTCATCAAGAGTCATTGTCCCTATTCTTCCATTTTCATTAATCGTTGTGACCTTCATATTGAAACGTGGAGGTAACGCCCTCAGCACCTTTCTGACAAGCTTTTGATCTTTGTACTTTTTGCCAAACTGAAACGCTTTGTTTGCAATATCTCGGACTCGTCCATTGAACTCAGAAATAGTCTCATTTTCGCGCATCTTTAGCTCTTCGAATTTTGACGTGTAATACTGCAACTTAGATTCTCTGACGGAACTTGTCCCCTCATGATATGTTTGCAACACATCCCACGCTTCCTTTGCAGTCTCACAATTTGAAATCATCTTAAATTGATCTTCATCTACTGCCGTGAAGATGGCATTTAATTCCTTTGAGTTGGACACGTGTGCTTTGTGCTCCTCGGTAGAATATTTAGAAAATGGTTTAGCCGTCGATGAGCTTGATCCCTCAGTTTTGTCACTTGAAGGTGGAGTATACTGATTTATGACATAGTTCCAGGCTTGATCATCTAGTGCTCCAATGAACACTTTCATACGTGCCTTCCAATAGGCATAGTTTCCTTGTTCCAGCAACGGTGGTTGCGTGATCGAAGCCCCCTCCTTTGGTGACATGGTGAAACCTGATCTCACTCTCCCTGTATAGGGGTCAGCAAGTGCCATGCTCTGATACCAATTGAAATTCTGTTTCACCTAAATTCTATACTTTTATGCCAAGTTGTTTAACGTTTGGTGTTAAAACACGAAATAAAATAAGCAGTGCACACACAACTTTGTTACGCAGTTCGGTGCAATTACACCTACGTCTGCGGGGCCTTGCCCAGATCAGAAACCATCCACTAGAAAGCAGTCTTTAGTACAAGAAGCTTAACTTGAATACTAATCCATTGCTAACCTATGAGTGAATGTCGTGAGATCCCCTCACTGCCGATCCTACGTCGTTGAACCCCCACGAACAACACGTCTCCCTGGATCTCCTCCTCCCGAGGAATTAAGGCTTCCTTGTTTCTGATCTTTACGAACTTGGTCGGATGAATCAACACTCCTCCAAACACCACAGGCAGATCGCTCCAACACTTCTCACGTAGAGATGAATTCTTGGTCGCTTGCTGATTGCGTTGTATCTTCTTCCTTTTATCATCTTCGCAATCCTGCCTTGTACACGACTCTTTCCTTGTCGAACTCTACCAAGAATAGACTTCTAGACTAAGGAAAGATCTAATTCTAATCTGGTATTTAAATGGACAATCCTTTATCAATAGGAGTTGTACCATAAATAAACTACTTAATTAATTCCTAACTATTACATGAATATTCGGTTACCAGAAATAGATTGCCACGGAATCACATATTAATCTTCACAATATTATGTTCTGATCGCATGATTATCTTCCATAATTTGCTCCATAAATCGTGGCTAGAAAGCTGCTGTCGGGAAAAACTAGATAGCAGTGGTGTTAAAACACCACAACATAATTTCGCACAATATGCCACAACTAAGTCCAACTCCAGAGGGCTTTACACGTACGGAGGATCGAGAGTAAAAACATACGCTTGTAATATAGCTACACCTAATTCCAGACTGGTTAATGCAAGAACTATAAATAAAGGACCAAGATCTCAATGCTCAGTTGAAAATTTTGTGATAAATTGTAAGGGGAAGAACGCCAAATCACGATCCCTTGTGGAAAAAAATAGAAGCCAATTTTTATTAGTCGTGGAGCACAAATACAAGTATATTATTCCTCTTAACAGTTAATGTGTATGTATGTGGGTGGGTGGGTGCATCGACTCGAACCCCCTGATTCCACCACTGCTGGGACAGGTCATGTGGTGTTGAGATGAATTACCGAATTTTCTTCTATTAATGTTGGATTACAAAATACAGAACTGAGCACATGTAATTTATTGAAGTATAAAAACAAATTCTCTTGCATTTGCTCTAGTACTTAAGACCCCTTCATTCCGGCACAATAGATTGATGAGGAGATAAATATAGTGTTTAAGAGTCAATCATCTTGTGGTCATTTTCTAGTGCCTACAAGAAGGGAGGAGGTAAACACACTCTGGAAAATAGACCCGCTGTATCACTTTACATGAAATATTTATTTAAAATGTTGCAATTTATGAAAAAAAAATAAAAACACTTGAAAATAAATACATAAGTAGTCTAATGTAACACTTTCATAATAAGTGTTTTGACTTTTAGTTAAGATGCAACACTTTATAAAATTGTTGCAAATTTGAGGAACTATGTAACACTCCAAAATTGTTGTACCTTTTATAAGAAAAAGATGACTTTTTAACGCGATATAAGCATTAGCAAACTACGTTCTTCAAAAATTTATATTTATAATATTTTTACTTTTCCTTATTTATACTATTATTATTATGTTGTTGTTGTTGTATGATATATATCTAGAAAAAATATTATAGGTTGTCATTCATATATTAATTTATTTTCTATTTAATTATTGGCATAGACAATTAAAAACATCCTCAACATTTGAGAAACTAATTGGAATCCTATGGTATGGAATTTCCTCATGAATGTGCATCAAATAGTATCATGTCATTTTTATATAACAGTAATGATAAAAAATAGTGAAATTTTATAGTGAAATTACAGTGGTTTTTAGTCGTAGGCAAAGGTGGATTCATTAAGAAGGACGCATTTTCAGAAATTATTGTATTCTTACTTGTTTTGGCTTCACTGCCTAATCGCCCATACATCAACCAATGAACCCTTACTTTTGTGAAATGAATTTAAAGATATCACATTTATGTTCAAAATGTTGGAATCCAATTAACTGTCGATAAAAAGCTACTCCCTTGGTCCCGCCTCTATTTCCAGAGAGAGAAAAAAAATTTGCTTTGAATAATTTAATGAGTTAGGGTGATGTGGAATTGTGGTTGGGCTATTGCTTTAAGGGTTGGTGGGTTAGTTAGACCTAGAATTTCAAATAAAGAGGGCTTAATCAATTAAAATAATGAACAAAGTTTGCTAAGTAAAGAAATAAAATGTAGAGTGCAAATTTAGTTAGTACGTCCCAAACAGGAAAGAGTGCAATAAAGATGGGACGGAGGGAGTAATTTTTTGTGATCAACTCAGTTCAAACTTATTTATGCGCAAAGACAACCCAACACTTAAGTATAAACAAACTCCATTTTTAGTAAGTACTAGGGAATGTGATTGCACTTTGTGCAAATTTAACCCTGATGTTCTTGATGTATCGACACTAATCCACCGACGTTCTTATGTGCTGATACCTAAAAAACTGAATCATTGCTTTTCATTATATCAGCAACTGATATTACATCATACAGGAACCTAATACTTTTACACCAATTGTTACATCATGAGCAGCCTGTAGCCTTGTATGAATAACTTTAATTACATATATTTGATGAAAAGACAACATAAGCTGTTGTATTTTACAAACTAAAGCTTCAATCTTCAAACATGGGTTTGAGAAGGCCGTTAATCATTTGAACCAAGTTAAGGCAGTCTGATTGAACGCACGTAGATTGAATACCCCTCGTTACTCCTGCTTCTAATCCTACGAGTATTGCCAAGGTATCTGTTTGAAACGTTGTACATGCGTCTTCTTACAAGATTTGTTTCTATATTTCTCTCGTGAGCAATCCAACTTCCATCACTTTTTCCAGAAATCAGTAAGTTCTTTCATCCCTATTCTCTTTCTAATCTTCTCGTTTCCCCCTTTTCCATCATGGCCTGCTCTGATGAGGGTTCCGCCTCTAAGAAACTTTTCGGTGAAATTAGGGTAGGCGAGTCAGGGGTTAGTACGCCGGAGAGAATCATTATCGGCCCGGAATGTACCCCCTCGGAAGAACTCCAGCGTGACTTAGATGCTGGAGAGGGCATATCTAATAGTCCTGGGAAAGAGAGGATCTTTCCCATAACTGATATGCCTTTTCAAGAAGCTGTTGAAAATTGGCCACCGGGCATGGGCAAACCCTACATAAGGAGGTCCCCTACGAGCGGCAAGATTGGTTTTGAGGGAGAAGGCAATCCTCGAGAGGGTGGAGGGAAGCACCCTCGAGTGGAACTCGGGAATCTTCTCTGGCTGAGCCCTTTCAAGAAAAGAAAAAAGGGACTTGTCAAAGATTAAGGCTAAAGGATTCAGGGAGGGAGCCCCCAGTTCCAGTAGTGGAAACCGCTATTTCCAAAATTTTGAACTCTATCCCTCCTGGCCAACGAGTAGCTCCAGACACCGATTTTCAACCCTTTCGAGAAAGTGACTCCCCCCATAACCTTCCCGATGAAAGATCGTCCACCTCTCTCCGAAACCTTCATTGTGGGATCACATTTCCCTTTCCGCCCCTTTTTTTCCAAACTTCTTAGGCAATTTCAGGTGAGCCCTGCGCAAGTCCACCCCAACGTTTTGGTGATCATGATGATGTTCCTGACCAGATGTGATGAATTCAGTATTAAACCTAGTTATAAGCTGCTTCGCTCACTATACTTCGTGTCCCATACTGGGTGGTCTACCGATATGATCGTCACGTTTTCCAATCGAGAAGTACATCGTACAGTTTTTTGTGTTCCTGGCAATTCGGGTGATTGGAAAAGCTGGAAAAAAGGTATCTTGTTCAATAGCAGGAGGTATCGAGTCCCCTAGTGGAATTTGGCAGTGCAAGTTGAATCTCCCAAACCCGGGGAATATATCTGCCCAAATGCCCTCGAGAGGGACAGATAAAAACTGTTGTCCAGCTCTCTCGACTACAGCCTCTTTTCCTCCACCAGATACAGATCCAGACATCGGTTTTGCTGATTGATCGTCTCATCTGCAGCAACCATCATCCTTGGGCTAAGGACTCCTATTTCTGTAGGAATTACTGCTTTCGAGCCATATACCAGACTATAAGGCGTTTCCCCAGTAGCGGAAGACTCGGATGTCCAATATTCCCACAACATATTGGGTAATTTCCATATCCAGTTACCTTCTGCCCCCTCGAGGCACGCTCGTATTCCATTCACTATTGTTCTGTTGGTCACTTCCACTTGCTCGTTGGCTTGGAGGTGGTAAACAGATGTCACCTTTTGCTTGATCCTATACTCCTCGTACCACTTCTTGAAGGGATCCTGAGCAAACTGCGTTCCATTGTCTGTAATGATCGTCCTGGGGATTCCATAGCAGCACACAATGTTCTTCCAGCAAAATGAGATGACCATTTTCCCCCTTATGTTTGTCAATGGCCCAGCATCTACCCACTTGGTGTAATAATCAACAACCACTATTAGATATCGGAATTTTCTAGCGCTTCCTAAAAAGGGCCCACCAAATCGATTCCCCATTTATCAAATGGCCACGGACTATAGATGATTTTCATTTCTTCCCGTGGAACATGTTTAATAGGTGCATGTCTCTGACACTGATGGCAAGCCTGAATATACCGGTTCGCATCCTCGAACATTGTCGGCCAGTAAAATCCTGCTCAAATGAGCCTCCTTGCCATGGACCTAGCTCCCTGGGGGTTACCACATACCCCTTCGTGAACCTCCCTTACGAGGTAATCTGCCTCATGAGAATTAACACATCGAAGTAATGGTTGCAAATGGCCTATTTTATATAACCATTCTTCTTGCAATACATACATTGGAGCTTTCAACCTTATCTTTTTGTCATCCACTTCATTTTCTAGCAGGACTCCCTCTCGAAGGTATGTCACGAACGGTGTCATCCAGGAGTTTGCCACTTCAACCGCCATCACTACAGGCTCTTCAAAAATTCGTTTGTACAAAGTTTCCATGAGTATTTGCTGCTAAAATTGGGTTCCCAAATCCGAAGAAGCAGCTTACTTAGAGCATCTGCTTTATGGTTGCTTTCCCTCGGAACCTGCGTCAATGTATAAAATTTAAATTTTTTTAACAAGTTCTTTACTACCTCAAGGTATCTCTGTAGATTACGCTATCTGGCCTTGTACTCTCCATTCACATGTTGAACCACAATTTGAGAGTCACTGAAAACCTCCAGTTCCTCAATTTGCAGCTCTTTCGCGAGGCGTAATCCAGTGATCAATGCCGCATACTCAGCTTCATTGTTAGTTGCTTTAAATACAAAGTTCAATACATAAGGATAATATGTGCCCTCGAGGCTAGTCAGTATGACCGTGCTCCACTCCCTCCTGAATGTGACGAACCATCCATATACAACTTCCATATCCTTCTTTGCTTTTTTTTCTTCATTATGAATGGGATCCAAACACGCTTCGAGGGGTTCTGTTGTTTCCACTATAAAATATGCTAGTGCCTGCCTCTTAATTGCAACTCGAGGTTGATACTGGATATCATGTTCTCCCAAATCTACTGCCCACTTCATCATTCTTACGTAAATCTCTGGTCATAGTATGATCTGTCGAATAGGGTGGCTCTTGAGAACCACTATTTTATGTCCCTAGAAGTAGGGTCTCAACCTTCGGGTTGCATGCACAAGAACTAGAATCAACCTTTCGAGGACTGTATACCTCGTCACCGGCCCTTACAGGGCACGACCAACAAACTAGATCGGATGCTGAACCTTTTCTTTTTCTTTTATTAAAGCCGCACTTATTGCTAGCGGTGATGCAGAAATATACAAGTACAACATCTCATCCTTGTCTGGTTTCATCAAGGTAGGCAATGTCCCCAAATGCTCCTTCAACTGCTCGAATACTTCCTCGCATTTGCCATCCCACTCGAACTTCTTTGCTCTTCGAAGAACATCAAAGAAAGGCAAGTGCCTCTCTGCCCCCTTCGATAAGAACCTGCTTAATGCTACCAAAGATCCTGTAAAATTCTGCACATCCTTTATCAATTGTGGGGTTTTCATTGTCCTCCGAGCTTCGACTTTTTCCAGGTTACATCAATCCCCCTCTCTGAGACCATGAATATGAGAAAATTCCCCGCTCCCACACCAATGACACACTTAGATGGGTTCAACTTCAAATTAGCTCCCCGAAGCTTACCAAATGTTTCTTCCAGGTCATTTAAAAATTCTTCATAGTTCTTGCTTTTGACCACCATGTCATCCACATATATCTCCATATTTTTCCCTATATGTTCCCTGAACAATCTATCGACCAGCCTTCGATAAGTATCCCCCGCATTCTTCAACCCAAAAGGCATCTTCTTATAGCAGTACATGCTCACATCTGTAATAAACGATGTTTTTTCCTTGACTTCCTTCGCCATGAGAATTTGGTGATACCCCTTATGCACATCAAAGAATGCCAAAATTTGGTATCCAGTAATGGCTTCCACCAACTTATCGATTGGTAGCAATGGGTAACTATCTTTGGAGCAGCAATTATTTAGGTCAGTAAAGTCTATACACATCCTCCATGCTCTATCATGCTTTGGAACCATGGCTTGGTTGGCAATCCAATCGGGATAGAATACCTCTTCGATCACATATGCCCTCAATAATTTCTCCACCTCTTCTTTAATTGCCTCTGCTCATTCGGGAGCGAACACCCTTCTTTTCTGCTTCACTGGCTTAATCGAGGGGTTGATGTGCCTATGCAACACAAGAATAGAATGAACTCCCTTCAGGTTAGATGTATCCCATGAGAACACATCTCCATACTTTCTTAACAATTCTTGCAGTCCTCTTTTCACATCTTCAGGGATTAGTTTCCCAACAGCTACTGACCCTTTATCCCGAATGGGCCTCTATAATGTATCAGGTAGTCCTGCCTGTGCGTGCACTACAGCTACATCCCTTTGTTTCCTCACCTTTCGCACAGCCGTTAGGTTACATCTTTGTGCCACAGTCTGATCCCCTCGAATAGATGCCACCCCCTTTTCAGTTAGGAACTTCATCATTAGGTAGTAGGGTGACCAGACCACCCGAGCTTGGCACATCCATGGCCTTCCTAAGATCACATTATAAGGAGAAGGTGCATACACAACAGCAAAACTACACCTGATGATCACTCCCTTGTCGCCATCCACCACTCAAATAGGAAATGTTATCTCTCCTATGGAAAATATTGGATTTCCCATGAATCCTGATAAAAGGGAAGCAGATTTTTTCAAATTCTCATGCCCTATGTCTAGCTGGTCAAAACATTTAGCAAACATCACTTCTACCCTACTCTCATCATCAACGAACTCCTTTCTGATCAAGGAAGTTCCAAAAATTGCTGAAATTACCATAGGGTCCGCATAGGGCGTTTGGTCTGGCACAACATCCACTTCTGAGAAAGTGATAGTCTCATCCGGTCGAAACCTCTTATGACTGGGCTCTTCTGCGGGAACCCTTTGAGCTTCAACCCTTATAACAGCGTTCAAGGATATTTCTCCCACCATGCCATTGATGACATCAATTACCCTTTGGACGGGTGGGTTTTCTCCATTTTGGTTTCCTTGATTTCCCCCATGTTGCTCTTGGGGCCTATCATGCCTTCCTTCCTGCCCCCTATCTCGAACCACCTGTTCTCAAGGCCTTCTATCTCCTCTACCTCCATTGTTTTGATTGTTCCTTCTATACGGCTGCCACTGATTCATCTGGGGCCTTGATGGGACTGCCTGGTTCCTATGTCCTTGTCATTGAAACCGTCCTTCCCACTCACACCTATCAATCTCCATCCTTAACTGCATGCAATCATTTGTGTCATAGCCATAATCCCTGTGATGATCACAATATCTATTTTTTGCCTTTTGAGCTGCAACTGAATTATGAGAACTATGCAAGGGTGGGGGTGGACACCCCTCTATTTATGCTTAAAATATGTGTAGTGGTTCTTCCACCGAGCGTTGGAGGCAATGGATTATACCTCTCGAATGGTGTTCTTATAGGTTCGACCGACCTTTTTCCTCTATGCTCTACATTTCTTCCTACTTTCTTTGCAAGGCTATCTCTTTTCCAGTTAGTTACCCCCTCTACCCTCGATTATTGCTCCACGACCTCCTGAAGTTTTAGCAATGTCTTAGGAGTATTAGTACTCAGCTTCTTGTATAATTCCAGGTCATGCATCCCAACAGGTACAACTGGATCATCTCATTCTCCGTCGTTTCTATCACCCCCAAACTTTCGTCTACATATCGGTGATAGAAAGTTTTCGTACTTTCCACTGGCTTTTGCTTCGTCTAGTAGAGTTCTAACAAAGTTTTGGTAAACCTCTTCTTCTGAGCGTACTGGCTCAACAACACTCTGTTGAAGTCCCAATACGATTGAAGTGAGCCCCTTGGCAACTTATTAAACCACTCCTGTGCCTTTCCCCGCAAGTAACTGCCTACCAACTTACATGTCAATTTCTCATCGAAGTCCCTCGAACTCATCAAGCTCGAGAATGTCTATATGAACTCTTGAGGGTCAGTTTCACCATTGTATGTGGGAAGTCCTTATGGGGGGCTTCACTTTTATTGGGCATCAAACCTCGGTGATCATCGAGCTAAAAGGAGACCCTGCAGCCTGGCCCAAGGGGCCAATCAATCTATCCAATTCCTTTCTTAACGATTCACTTGCATCCAAGGGGGGTTCGATCTGACCCACCGGCAGGTTTAACCCCCTATCGTGACCACCCAACTGTAGCATCTAAAGAAGTTGGGTTCCTCCATATCCCAGGTTCATCCAGTGCGATCTGATGTTTGGGTAGCTGGTGGTGGTGGCGGTTGAACATAAGGATTGTACAACCCCTGGCTGATTCCCATACTTGCATATCCTTGCGTGCCAGAAGAAGTCATCATTCCATATGCCGCTCCTAGACCGGCCAGGTCGAGGGTAGGAGCAAATGGGGCTAGCGGAGGTAGCGCATATACAAGACCTTGGGAATAACTAGGAATGGAAGGTTTGGGCCTAGCCTGTAGCGGTTCTCCAACATATCCCTAATTAGGGTAGGCTACTGGGGGTTGGGGCTGAAAGGCCCACCATGTAGTTATTCCCAAAGGAGAGTGCGGTATTGCCCCCATTGTGACTCTATCATCCCTCAGAGGAGGGATGATTCGATAACCAGCAGCAGCCAGGACCTGAGCTTCTCGTTCCACATCTTAACTTGGGGTTGCTCTCCCCATGTTCTAATTCCCTTGCCCATGTTGGCAATATGCTTCCATATACGAATCTCTCGAAACCTCTGTAAACCTTCCATCACTGGAATCAACCACTCTCTCGAGTAGAGGATCGGTATTTCCCATCACTTCCAAATTCCACGAGGGCCCCAGCATATCATTCTGGATTGGCACCAAGGTATTTGCGCCAATTGCCACTGAGGTTTGTCCCCCCTCGTGGCCTACGCCTATACTAGGTTCCACTCGCAACTCTGCTCCCGTCGTTTGAATAATAGCCATGTCGATGTCCTCGATGCGGACATTGTTTCCTCCTTCTAGATTCCCCGATGTTAACCTTGGTGGAGATCCAGCCCCCGTACCTATTGACCTCAATCTTTCACTCCTTCGAACTACCATGGACATAAACTCTCCCAAACCTTGATCCGGCTTAGTTGTCCCCACAGACGACGCCACTTGATGCGTCTTCGACCACCAACCAGTTCGTGGGCTTGGGTTCTTCTCAAACTAACCTGCAATCAAACTATCCCTGAGGTTCCAGGGGTCAACACTCTGATGCTTTAGTTAGTCCAAGCGTCCAATATGATCAAGACAGAATAACTGATATGTAAATGTGTACTTTGTATTTATACTCCGTGTCTTAAATGACATACTCCTTAATTATCGCCCTTAATTACCCAGGAATGCAGTAATTAAGTTAGAGTATTAAATACTCTCCTAACCGGGCTGCCATACCTGCGGCCCAATGACCTTCTTGAGCCTAACCTCTATCAATAAGCTTGAAGCAAAGGCTATATCCCATCAATTAAAAGTTCCATCTAGTCGAATGTGCAATCTTCAATCTGTTGAGAATGTTGCAAATGAAGATTGAAAGAAAACACAACAACAAAGCAACAACAAAGAACATATCATTTAATATCTTAAAATGTCATCTTTTCTTTTTATATATAAGTAGCTGCTGCACAAGAAATTATTTCAATACCCCCACACATTACTAACTGATTCCCAACAACGTGACCCCATGCAACATCAAAATATGAGCAGAATCATAGCAGCAAACGCGTGGCATAGTCAAAATTTTTGTAAAAAAGACCAGAAGCAACATCTTCCTACGAAATTCAGCATATGCAGCTGATTATAAAAATTGGCAACCACAACTTATTAGATCTGAAATCAAAAATCAAATGCCCCCACTTCATAACCAGCTAATCAGAAAGAATGAATGCAAATTTTAATGAAACAACTTATGCATATTATAGCGCATATTTTTTAGAACCAGGAGAGCAGAACTTAATTGCAAACTTCAATGTGCACAAGTTCAGAACAGTTTAAAGAAAGAATCCCTGCTTACATTTTTTTTGATAGATATTGCATCCATTTCAAGCCAGTCGAGCATTATGATTGTAAATTATGAATTACACAAACAAATCTCATAAAAATCAAATCTTGAGCCATACGTTGAACAAATATGAAATTTAAAACAAGAAAAACCAATAAACCCAATATTTATTTCTAGAAATTGCATCAATTTTCGTGCCAGTTGTATCAAGATTGTAAATATGTGAATCACACGAAAAAACAGAGGATTTCACCTAAAACTCATCTCATAAAAATAAAATCCCGAGGCATACGTTGAACATATATGAAATTTAAAACAAGAAAAACCAATAAAAGGGCATGAACATAGAGTCCAACAAACGAAAAGAGAAGATATCCGTTTGCAGCTACCGACGACTTGCACAGAAGGTTAGTGGGTTTGGACAAAGTGATTGGAGAAAGGTGAGTAAAGCCGCAAACGATGACCTCAAGAAAATAACAAGGAATTGAAACATGCACAGTGGTGCTTTGCGGTGAAGCGATGGTCATGGTCATAAAAATCAAGCTGGAGAGGAGAGAGATGAAGCGGCAGTCGGTAACACTGATGCACAGAATGGTAGAGCAGAGGGAGCATGTCAAATTTGGTAACCAGTGACTGTAACGTACTAGAGAAGCTTAGCTACTGGTGTAAAAGTGAGCGAGTTTGATAAATGGGATAAGTGTCAATATGACCTTACCCACTTGAATAAGTGCCAATATAACCATATAATAATTTTTAGTGAAAAAATAACCCTAACTAGTTAATGAAAGTGCCAATATAACCCTCAGACCCCATTTCCGGCATTGAACTCAATTTTCCTGCGTTGACTCTAAGTAAGACCAAAACACCCTTTGAGCTAACTCTGACATTAGGTGGACAATTTTACCCTCATAGTTTTCCGGACCGCCGTCGGATCACCACCGAACCGCCGTCGGATCACCACCGAACCGCCGTCGGATCACCACCGAACCGCCGTCGGATCACCACCGGACCACCGCTGTAACAGGTAGGGTTATATCAGAATGTTCCTAATGTTTATAGGGTTTTATTAGCACATTCTTAAAACTTAGAGGGTTATATCAGCACATATTATAAATATTAAGTGTGTGGTACTCGGCTGGCTTTAACGGGCGACAACATCATCATATACGCCATTATAACATCATAACAATATCTTATACAACATAAAATTTGACATCATGACACCATCATTAATATTAAACACCATTATCACATATCATAGCCTCATTTCAAAACTTATCAACATTAAAAACCCTAGGTCAAAGAACACAGCAAAATAACAATCAGACACAACACCAAAGGTCATCCAATCATCAATCCGGACTAAACACAACAAAATAAACAAAATATTATTAAAACCCCTACATTCTATAGTATGTGCTGATATGACCTTACATTTTTTACTAATGTGCTAATAAAATCCTATAAATATTAGGAATGTGCTGATTTAATCCTACCAGTTTTCATAATGTGCTGATATTACCCTACCTAATCCAGCGGCGGTTCGGCGGTATTGGAGTATTGATGAGTCTAAGGGTAATACAACATTTTCTTTTTTTAGTATTTTTATTTTTTTCAGAAGGGCAAACATATAATTTTATAAAATTTCGCCTAAAAGTTGTCGGAGAGGGTTATATTGGCCATTTCACTGAGTAGATAGGGTTACAATGGCACTTTCGAATATTGAAAGGTTATATTGGCACTTATGTCAACTATGTAGGGTTATAAAAATATATTTTTTCCTGATAAATTATTGGAGAAAATAGGGAGAAATATTAGTTTGAAAAACAAGGAATGGCAGGCTACTACGAACCGTTTCTCTACCGTCAATAGAAGTTTGAGGCTAAAGAGAAAAGGAGGATAGAGCAGAATGCATGGCTGAAATTGAACGTGAGATGACTGTCTACCGTGCCTAAGTCTGTTCCCAAACAATTTTAGTATAGTATACCCGTGTCAATGCACAGATTTATGAATGAATATATATAATAGATTAGGTCTCCTGACAGGCGGCCTGTCCATAAGCTTATGGACATGCTACTTATTTCTTACCTTGTATAGTGCATTTGTTAAATTACATACAAAATTTAAAATTTTTTAAAATACTTTTTTATATCATATATTTTTATATTTTCACTTTCAAATACATATTATTACTTTTTTTAACTTATAAAATGTAATATTTAAATTTTATATAAAAATTACAACATTTAAGGTAAAAATCTTTGTGGACTGTCCATAACCTTATGGAAATGCGGCATTTCCTGAGACTTTCTCTATATAATATAACATAATGACAAAGTCTTGGGAAAGACCGTATTTTCATATGCTTATGGAAAGACGGGGTTTAATTAGAATAATAAAAGGTAAAAGGTCTTACTCGCAATATTAAAATTTTATTATACAATGTGTAGTAGTTATAAAGTTTATAACCTGAATTATGCAACCCAAAAACTTTATCTTCAGTTTTTCTAATTTACACTTTAAACCTTGGTCTTTCCATGGCTTATGTAAGGACCGTCTTTCAAGAGACAGACTCTAACATCATTTATAATTTTAATAATTAATATATTTTATTTTATTCAGAGTTCGTCTCTTAAAAGACGTTCTTTTCATAAGTTATCGAAAGATCTAAGTATAAACTGCAAATTAGAAGAAATTAAGATAAAATTTTTGGTTTGCATTAATCGGGTCATAAACTTATAACTACTGCACGTTGCATATTAATTTTTTAATATTTCCACTAAAACCTCTTACATTTTTATATTTCTAATTCAACCTCGTCTTTTCATATGCTTATGGAAAGACGGTTTTTCCTAATACTTTGCCTTATATATTTATATGAGAATACACGATGCAGCATATAAAATAAATTTATATATTTATTAATATATTTAATTTAAAAATAAATTGACTCAATGTTGATTGATATATAATAATTAATAATTTATTTATATTTAAATAAAAATAATCTATATGTTTACATTGGAAAGTATTAGCGATTATACAAAAATACTTTATGTTATAAAAAAAATATAATGATAAGAATATGAAATATATGTTGATAATGAATAAATAATTATTTAATTAAAGTTATAAATTATGTATCCTTCAACAAAAAAAACTCTTCTTAGTTATAAATATGGATATAAAATAATATGTAACGTGTAAAAAAAATACTAAATCTAATCTTAAATATGTGTTAACCAACTTTAAAAGTTTAGTGTATAATTTAAGCAATAAAGTGTATAAGTAAAAATAAATTAAGAAGACTTTTTTCCTTTCTATAATCTATTTTGTACATATAGAAAATATAAAGGAAGGAGAGTTGTATCAGTTACTGAAACCATTAAACTGTAACCAAAGTTGTCTAATCGAAATTTTCTTTTACAAATTTTGAAATTGGCAAATAATCATTCTGATTTTTTTTAATGGAAGATATGAAAGTATAAATCTCTCAGAGACTTAAATTGGATGGAGTTAAACAGGTATTTGATATACATGAAGTATTCACCAAGGAAGAAATATGTATTAATTGAGATAACTTTAAGTTATCTAGGAAAATGGATGTAGCATTGAATGAAGGTTCATGATCTTCTGTTCCACTTTTGTGTACTCCCTCCGTCCCAAAATAAATTGTAATAAAAAAAAAGATTCAGTAAAATTAAGAAAATTTTGACTACATATTTGAATAGATATGTAAACAATAATATTGTTATATGTGATATCGTTGGATTTGCCATAACATTTAGTTTCTAAAAACTAAATTTTTGTTCGTAGATATTATACTTACTTACATATATTAACGGTAAAACGTGTGTGTTGGAGACCGTGAAAAAGATTCTCTGCAATTTAATCCGGGACGGAGGGAGTATCACTATGTGTTACACCAATAAAATTCTATCATGTGTCTAGACCAATAAGTTATGTGAATCGTTATATCACGCTCTGTATTTTACTTGATTACGTCATGTGTTTATACTATTCAATATACAATACTTATTTTTAATTTAATTTAAATATGTTTAAAATTATATTAAATAAAATTATTTTTAAACACAATACCACTGCCACTGGAGATGTTTCCCGATGGTGGTGCACGGCGGCCGGCGGTGATTTTGCTGGAGGTAGAGTACGACGGACGACGATGCTTCACCGGCGATGGAGATAGCCGTTTGTGCGCCAAATTCTGGCGTCTTCTCCGACGCATTATCCTTGGCTTTCCCGTTGTCTTCTTCGTCAAATCCAGTCACCGACTTCGTCTTCTCCATCACGCTTGTCAAATCTGATTTCCCGATCGCCGACTTCGTCTTCGTCAAATCCAGTCGCCGACTTTGTCTTCGTCTTCTCCGTCGCGCTCGTCGACTTCGTCTTCTCCGGTGTTCCTTTGCCTGTCGTTCTCCCATTCTCTAGAGTTCCTTACGCCATCTACGTCCCAGTCCACGCCATCCCCGTCCCTGCCATCCCCGTTCTCTTCTTCCGGTGATTATCCGTCTTCTCCGGCGCCCAAGCCCAATTCTAGTTGCCCCGGCCTGATTCTTGTCGCCCCGCCCCGCCCCGCCCCCATTCTTGTCGCCCCACCCCGCCCCCATTCTCGTCGCCCATATCGTGTTTCCTCGCCCTGGCCCGGATCTCGTCGCCCAGTTCTCATTCCCTCGCCCTGGCCCAATTCTCCTCGTTCCTTCTCTCATTTTCTTTTTTCTTCCGGTTCTCTTCCGTCCTTCCCTGCCTTTCCCGTCGGCCCATTCTCGTCGGCCCATTCTCTTCGGCCCACTCTCGTCGACGGACCAGAGGTTTCTTAGGCGGTGGTGGTGTCGGCATCGGCGTCGGCAATGACAGTGGTGGTGCCAGCACCGGCGGTGCCTGTGGTGGTTCTGGTGGTGGTTCCGACGCCGACAGTATTATTGTTTTTCTTTTTTGTTTTTTTATTTTTGTTTTATTTTGAAAAATTAAAATTAGTATTATACATGTATATACGTATGAGAGCGTAACCTATTAAAATACAGAGCGTGATATAGCAACACCCTAAGTTATAGGGACACTAAGCTATAAATACATTGTATAGAGGCTTCTTAAATGGAAAAATATTTATTATTTTTTTTAAGATGATGTGGCAAGCATTTGAGATGCCACCTGTCAAAATGGTTGTTCTTTTAATTATATTTATAGATATTAAATTAATGTATACCTCTCTGCTATAAGTAGAATAAGTAATTAATTATCATGCAACTTATCTAATCCGCCTAAAGAAACAAGAAATGGGCAACGATCGGAATTGATATTGTGATCCTCCATGTTGTCGCACATAATTTTTGTCTATTTTACAGTTAGGGAACACGATACATTTTCCTTCATCCCCCACTCAGCATACAACTTTTTTCAGTTTCTTTCCTCTCTCGCTCTCCACCAAACCTGCTCCTTTTGTTCCACTCCGCCCGGTCGACATCCTTGTCCCGTCTCTTCTTTGGCGCGGATCGAAGTTGCAAGATCGAGAATGCCTTTGAAGTTTTTGGAAGATTTTCTGTACACTCCTCAAATTGAACGTGGCAAGAGATATAGACGCGCTCAGAAGAAGAATTAAGACATTTGAACCCTTTGTGTTGAGCGCTATAACCAATGAAAACACATGGAATGGAACGCAGTGCAAACTTATCAGTAGCAATGTCATGCAAACATGGATACACACGGGAACCAAATGAATGAAAAATGGAATAGTCGGGGACAGTGCCGTAAACTATCTCGAACGGAGCTTACCACTGAGAACCGAACCAGGTAAACGGTTTATAATATAGACCCCTGAGGAGAGTATCCACCCAATAGTACTTGGGAACGGACGCGTGCTATAACATGGTCAACCATGTCTCTGTGATATGACAGTTCTTACACTCAGCTCGACAATTCTGGGCAGGTGTATAAGGGCTTGACATTTGATGATGAATGCCACAAGAGATAAAATGATCACGGAGACGATGATTAGTAAACTCTGTTCCTCCATCAGGCTGGAATACTTTATGTTTAGAAAAATTAGGTCTCCACAAACTTTTGGAACACTAAAAATACATCAAATAAATCGGACTTGCGGCGCAGGGGATAGAACCACGTAAAACGTGAAAAATCATCAATAAAAATAACATAATAAGAATAACCAGCCACCGCAGAAATTGGTGCCGGTTCCCACAAGTCACAGTGAACTTTGTTCAACAAAAAAATTTATCGGCGATCACTACTGGAAAAAGGCAAACGACGATTCTTAGTCATCATACATGAGGATCAACTATCTGGAGCAGGTAAAATAGAGGTAACAGAAATAAGACCTTGCTTATTTAGAAATTGGAGAGTGCCATAAGACACATGACCGAGTCGAGAATATTATTGCTCAAATGAGGCAAGAATTTTTCCTGAATGTAGTTTAGTAAAGAAACTAGAATCACCACTCTCAAGATAATAAAGGCGAACTTCATAATAAATAGTACCGACAACTTTACCGGTGTGCTTATCGTGAATGATGAATTAATTAGCATCAAATAGAACAGTAACAGGTAAATTTCTAGTGAATTTACTTATGGAAACTAAACTCTTTGTAAGTTGGGGAATCACAAATAAATCACGTAACGAAATACCCAAAATATCATATTGACCAGTATGAGAAATCGATAGTGAGACACCATTGTCCACGAAAACAGTATTAAAACCATGGGAAAAAAGTATTTTGTTAAGGTGAGAAGTCCGAGAAGCCATATGACTTGCTCCGCCGGAATCAACTATCCAATGTTCGCGCGTGAAATTCCACGCATTGGACAAGGTTGCTGGGCTGAAGAACAGCAAGGACAGAATTACCTACCAGAGTTAAAAGAAGCAAATCCTCCTGAGCGAAACTAACTCCAAAGCCTTATCTTTAAAAGATTATCCTTGCCATAGAAGCAGCACGAATAAATGCCAGGGTCATGAGATGCCGGGAAAGGACCGTCGGGGAAGACTCGGCAAACGAAGACGCCGACAACCGGAGAACGCCAGGGAATCTGAGCGCCGGGTGTTGGAAAATGATGGTTAAAAGGTTGAAATTCGTCAACTTTTTGGGCTTCGTTTAGAGTGGGACCCAAACGGATTTTGGGTCAATGGATGTCAATTTTGGGTTCTCCTCCGCGAGTACTATAAAATCGACTATTTAAACTCTCAAAACGGATCAAAGGTGAATGAGATATGAATGTTTTAATTTCACTCTTGAAAGAGGAAAAAATGGGCGAAAATTGGCCCAGGTAATTTTCTCTAGACTGTCCAAAATGTGTATGGACCGCATGGAAGTCTTATGAAGGCCCAACCGCATAGTATATATGGAATTGCTTGTGTGTAATTCTTAAGAGATAAGAATAAAATACTTTCATATTTTGTGAGATATCTTGTCTTAAATAAATATGCGGTTTACCATGTTTAATATGATGAAGAATATTTGTACAAATATTTCTTCCTTTTCCAGCAGATATGATTCGAGTATTCATGGAATGTCTCGGATTTGGTGAGTTGGTGATTGGAGAATATTCTTCTCTAATTACAGAAAATCAGAATATCATGTTTCCATGATTAGGGTCTCTTAGAGTAGTATAAATAGAACCTCTAAGTCAGTCAGAAAATTCGCACCATTCTCAAGTTCCTCATTTATTCTAAACTTGAGTCTCACTTCTTTCTGTCTCTGTCGGTGATAGTCCTTCGGGCCTTGCGTGAATCCCAGGTAACTCTTAAATGTTAATTGTTGCATGCGATGGTTTTATCCTAGGGAACGATGTCCACGACGAGACTCATTCGTTTCAAGGGCAGCGAGTGTTACTCGTGACTCCATCAATTTGTGATACTTGAAATGTGATTCATGCTTTGATTATTTGTAATTTAAGCTTTTCGATTGTATGCTTGAATAATTAATAAAATTGTATTATTCTTGCATATGTTAATTGCTCGTTCAATTTTGTTATTTAATTTTTCGCATGATATAATCAATATATGTCCATCACCGGGAACTGTGAGGACGCCGGGAAAGTGTGAGGATGGAGAGAATCTGAGAGAGGGAACAAGAAGAGAAGAAGCCGACGCCGGAAAACTGAACCCCAAGAATTGACTATGGTCACTGCTGCCGGAAAATGGTCAAAGAATGGAGAAGGGCGGCCAAGAAAAGAAAAAATAGGAATAAAGCAGGATACGATCACTCTTCTCAAAAGGCAATCATCTGCTCGCCCTCAGCGGCCCATACCAGCCGACCCCGGCCATCATATGAGAGGTAAATTACGGTAGCCCAGTACCAGGATCATTGAGCTTGGCATTGCCTCGGTGCACACAAGGGAGCCTTGCAAAGCAAGAACTCCCCACACTGCCACTGCTGAGGATCGAACCTGGGGTTTTGGCATTCCCACCCAACTCCCAACCACTGGGGTACACTCGTAGGTGTACGATCACTCTTCTCAGATACCATGAAAGATGTCAGAACCTATGCCTATGCGTCTTTCATTATATGTATAAATAGAGCTACATGAAGTATAGAATACAATTATTAGAATTCTAAGAATACGTATAAGGTATTATAAAGTTCTACAAATACACACCAACTATATGAATATAGGCAATAATCTACTTTCTCAGCCCCACTAGTAATAACATATTAACTTTTATCTAGTTTTCAATGATCATGTTTGACCGTCGATATCTCTACCCACATATAACAATTCTGCATTAAAAAAATTTAATATTCAGATTATAGGCGTTAAAATGAATTTAACAATATATCACATGATATTTTTATTATGTATACATTAATTTATACTTATGGTCAAAGTTTGCCAAGTTTGACTTTGAAAAATGTTAACACTCCCTCTGGTCCTTAAATAATGGTCTCCTTTATTCTGACATTTTTGCAAGGCATGTTTGACCGCCGATACTCTAGTTGCTTACAATAACAGACTATAAAATTTTACTTTTTTGAAAATTAATGTTACGGAGAAAAGACATCTCACATGATGTGTGCTGTTATATGTAACAAAAATTATCGATGGTCAAATTTGCCAAAACAATTGCAGTAAAAAAGGACCATAATAATTAGAGGACCGGAGGGAGTATATCATTACTGGTGGGACGAGAAAATATACTCTAACACGTACTATCGGGTTAGTTAGAATTGGAATTATTCTGCTCAATTTAATTGGTTTTGTGTGCACATGGTTTGACTTTTCTCGGATTAATCTACTTGCTTGCAAATATTTATCTGTTATGCATGCATTATATGTCAGAAATAATAAAATTCTTCTTAACCAAACTTAACTTAGTGACTAAATTTATCCTATAAATCATGTTTAATATCATATCTAATAATCTAATAATTCAAACTGTTCACCCAAATACTATTTCAATAAAAAAATTAATTCACCGATATTATTATGTAATATTTAGACTTTTGTCTCAGCTTTATTTATTCTACTCCGTCTATCCCACCTTTATTTGCGCTCTTACGTTTTTTTGACATTATTCACTATCAAAGTTTGATTGCAAATTTGAATAGATACTAGCTAATACCATGTGCCAATGCACAGATTTATGAACAAAAATGAAAAATATAGCTTAATTTATAACTCTAATAAATAATAGATTTTGTTATATACTCCCTCCGTCCCATAGAAAACTTCCAACTTTCCTTTTTGGTTTATCTCATTGAAAACTTCATAATTTGACTATTTCCTTTTTTAAAACACAAATTTGTGGCTTGAATTCCACTATGGCCCACTGAAACAAAAAAGTAACCACAATCATCTCTTTCTCATTAGCCAACTCAGCACTCCTAAATGAGCGTGTAAAAAGTAATTATGAAGTTTTCTATAGGACGGATGGAGTATATGAAATTACACACGATGCAGTATTTAAAATAAAATAATATTTATTAATATTTTAATATATTTATTTTTTAAAATTAAATGTGTGGGTGCCATTTGGCTAAGAATTCACTCTTTTAGTAGAGTTAGTGCATTAATTATCACCAATTTCCAAGAAATAAGTATATTAGAATTGGAAAGTAAATAATGTTATATTAAATTATTTTTTTTAGTTGGCGTGGCAAGATTAGGGAGTGCCACTTGTAAAAGTTTTATAAAAAGTCATGTGGTTAAATGTGGAGATGTCACTTAACTAAGAGTTGCTCTTTTAATATAAGTTATATATGTGGTTAAATGTGGAGACGCCATTTAACTAAGAGTTGCTCTTTTAGTATAAGTTATAGATGTAAACTGGGACTAAGGGAGTATTATAATTTAAATAATTTATAGAATTATAATTTTCTTTGAGAACATATCTTTACATGTTTTTTGTATTTTCTTTTAAAAGAGATATAATTTTATAAATTCAGTTAAAAATTTATTCATTCATTATCAACTAACATTTCTTATTTTTATAACGTAAATATTTTTATATAACAGTTAATAATTTTCTACATAAAAAAGTATGAGTCTACAAGGATCGAGCTAATTTTCTTTCATTCAATGCATTATAATATTTATTAATGTATTAATTTGTTATAAATTTTGCACCATATGTAATTCTCATATAAATCTGAAAATAATTTCATACTTATTTAAACTATTTTTTTTAGTTAAAACCATCCGAGGATGGGGGAAATTATATTAGGTCTTCCCAAGCCGTATAATAGACAAGAAACACAAAACATAAAGATAAAGTGAAGCCATAGCTTAGTTGATATTTACATGAGTGAGCCATAAGCTCATGAAGCAACCATTGTTGCTTCCAAAATGAAATAAGATATGTCGCTAAAAGTTAGAGGATTACAAAAACTCTTAGACTATATTGGAAGATCGTCGAACTTATTAGTGAATCGAATTAACGAAACACAAGTCAGTCAGATTCACCCCAAACAATCTAAAAAGCTTGTCCTCTACTAAGCTAGAAATCAAAAGAAAGTGATCCAGCAAAGGATACTATTAGGCAATGAGGACACTCCATCCGTGTGCATGTATATCAGTTGTATCAGGGATTTGATGTGTCATCCTCCTGAAATAGTGAAGCTAGAAACCCTTATTCTCCAGCCGAAGAAAGAAGCCTTGAATCCGTCAGTTGCTGCAGGGGTTAGTGATCCCTATGATGCTGCAAGTAGAATCTCTGAATCCGAATGCCAACCAATATAGTCCTTCATTGATGCCGATTCAACCTGCATAAACCAGTACAAATGAGTAGCATCCATTCAATGTACCATCCTTAGTGATGGTGTACCTATCTGATCCAGTTTAACTAAACCTTGAATAGTATTGGAGAGCATGCCAAATCTATAAATGGAGGAACCAGTCCGAGCTTTGAGACAAGTTTTAGCAAGCAAATCGGCCACTAGATTAGCTTGTCTATGAATATGCACTAAGCTAATGTCACACTTATTTAAACTATAAATTATGTTGAATTAAATGTTTTTTCGGAATCCGTGCATTGGCATTGAGTGTTATCTAGTTAATTTAATAAATTACAAGTTGATAACGTGTTTGAGATTATGTAAGAGAGAGAGAATAGTTGATATTGGAGCACATAATTTTCAACAGATTTTCTAAAACAATAAAGTGAAGATATTTAAAATGGATTTTTTTTAAAAAATAAAGGGGGTTGGTAGTGGGACACGTGGCCCAGTAGAAGGGTGCCATGTGTCCACTTTATGTGAAAAAATGAGGGGCCGCTGACAGCGGCCCCATGAACTGGCAAAAAAGGGAATAAAATGGGTCTAAATCAATTTTTTGACCGATTTAAGAAATCATCCTAGAAGCTATCACCGTAGATCTTTTTGATTTCTAGAACGATTTCTTAAAATTAAGAAACAACCATTGCAGTTGCTCTAAATCCATTCGTCATACAACATGATGTGTAGCTATGAAATGTGTATATTGATGTGTTTTCTAATATGGCTCGGATCCGAACTTTTGACAAGCCACTGGCTAGTGCTAATTTATTTGCCACTGTGGCTGGATGACCATCTACTATCCAAACTACATTCTCATTTGCAACTTTTGTTAGACAAGTTACACTGAGTTTTTTCATGCTACCTGCGTTGGTTGAACAGGGGATCGATGAAATAAATGGCATTGGATTATTTGGATTTAATGGTGTAGAAAATAAGGGTAATGTCTATTTTCATGAACCCTGAACCCAGGATACATTATATAATGGTACAAGATACCTATACAAGTTAGGAAAAGGTAAGGACACCTATGCAAGCTAGGAACAAGGTAATAGAATATAATTACAATTACAAGTAATATTCTAATTCCTTAACACTCCTCCTCAAGTTGGAGCATGGGGATATGAAATGCCCAACTTGCCAAGTAAGGAATGAAACTGGGTACGTCCGAGAGCCTTAGTGAACAAGTTCGCAGGTTGGTCTAACATACGGATATGCTGAGTAACAATAGTGCCAGATTGAACAAGATCCCGAACAAATGACAATCAACTTCTATGTGCTTTGTATGTTCATGGAAAACTGGATTGGCCGCAATATGAAGAGCAGATTGACTGTCACAAAACAACCGCATAGGAGAAGAGTACAAAACCCCTAAGTCCTTCAGTAAAGACTTAAGCCATAACAACTCACAATAGGTAACGACCATAGCACGATACTCAGCTTTAGCAGAAGACCGAGAATAGTAGGTTGCTTCTTAGTCTTCCAAGAAACCGAAGAATCACCAATCATTACAAAATAACCAGAGAGCGAACGCTGAGTAATCGGGCAAGCAGCCAAATTCGAATCACAGTAAGCGGTCAATTGTAATGTACTATAAGAAGAGAGAAATAAACCTTGGCCAGAATGACTCTTCAGGTAGTGCAACACACGAACAGCAGCTTGCCAGTGAGGAACACAAGGAGACTTCATGAATTGTGCAAGAGTATGAACTAAATAACTAAGTTTGGGACGTGTGATAGTCAGACATATCAGGCGCCCAACCAGACGTCTATACTACTTCGGGTCATGGTAGACTAGACTTTCAACACGTGCCAAATCATGTTGTTGCTCCATCAAAAAATCAGTCGGTTTAGAGGTAGATAAATCGGTGTCTGATAAAATGTCCAAAGCATATTTCCTTTGCGAAAGAAACATCCCCTCCGGTTTTTTAGCAATATCTATGCCCAAAAAATACTTAAGCAGACCCAGGTATTTCATATGTAAACAAGATCATAAGTATTTCTTGAACTCAGAAATGAGCGCAGAAGAACTACCAGCAATGACCAAATCATCCACATAAACCAGAACATGTAAAGAAACTGATCCCCGTGAAAAAACAAACAAAGAGTAATCGGCCTTACTCTGAACAAATCCAAATACTCGTAAAGCCTGAGCCAACTTAGCAAACCAATTTCTGGGAGCCTGACAAAGACCATAAAGAGATTTCTGAAGACGACATACCTGACCATGGGGCACAATATAGCCGGGTGGGGGTCGCATAAAAACCTCTTCATGCAAATCACCATGCAGGAAGGCATTATGGACATCTATCTGATGCAGTTCCCAACCACGAATGACCGCAACATACAAGAATAAGCGAACATAACTCATCTTTGCAACCGGAGTAAAAGTCTCATTATAATCAATTCCTTCAACCTGGCGATTCCCAAGAACCACGAGGCGCGCCTTATGGCGCTCAATACCGGAACTTTGTCTGGTAGACCCATTTGCACCCAATGTTCATGTCCGATTTCACTCTAGCGCAGTTAGTTCTTCAGTTATAGCATCTTGCCAATGAGAATGCCGGGAAGCCTCGAAATAAGTAGTGGGATTTGCACTCGATGTTACTCTACCCAAAAATCTAGAATGCATACTAGAAAATTATCACAATTTACATAATCAGTAAGTGGATAGAGAACACCTCAGGAAAGTGACGATGCATGAGTGAACGGAGACGTAGGGGGGTCTTCAGTAGTAAGAGCACATGCATGATCTTCACAATCGTAATCTGCCAAGTAAGGAGGCAGTCAGCCAGCACAAATACTCAGTCTGACAGGTGGAAACTTGGCAGCGGAACCATCCAGAGCTGGAGATATGGTAAAGGAGACGCCGGCAATGAATGCTTGGCAACGATCGATGGCCGTCGACTAACGGCGGCCGACGGAGACTGACTGGCAGCGGACGACGGTGACTGACCGACGGTGGCCAGTAGTGACTGACTGGCGATGGCCGGCGGTGACTGATCGGTGGTGGCCGGCGGTGACTGATCGGCGGCGGCCGGTGGCGACTGATCGGAAGCGGCCGACGATAATTGTCCAGTGGCGACAAATGACCGGTGATAACTGACGGCGACGGGCCGGTGTCAGCCGACGGTGACTGGCCGATGGTGAATGGTGGAATGAAAATTCTGTGGGACTACAGCAGTGAGCTGGAGGAGACCGACGGTGATGTGGTAGCGCCGTCTGGTTCGTCTGAATGGGCCAAAGACGGAGTAGCAGAATACGAGAACTGGTCTTCAAAAAAATTAGCATCCCGACTAATAGAAATCACATATTTTTCTAAGTCAAAAAGGCGATAGCCTTTCTTTCTGGCAGGATAACCAAGAAATAGACACCACCGACTTCTTGGGGAAAAGTTGTCATGAAATCTGGGAACATGAGCAGCAAAACACAAGCATCCAAAAACTCTTAATGATGAGTAATTTGGAGCTTGCCTATAGAGCAACTCAAAAGGAGTACGACCATTGAGATGTTGTGTCAGTGTTCAGTTAATCAAGTAAGCAGCAGTAAGAACACATTCTCCCCAAAATTCAATAGGAAGACTGGTTTTTCGTAAAGTACGCACCACATTGAGTAAATGCTGATGCTTTCTTTCAACCCGACCATTATGTTATGGTGTGTCAACCATAGATGTCTCAAATATGATCCCAGATGCAGCAAAATGAGATCGGAAAGGCAAAAATTTAGTCCCATTATCAGCCTGAACACGTTGTATGGTTCGGCCCCACTGGTTCTTCACCAAGGCACTAAATTCTAAAAATCTAGAGGCTACTTCAGAGTTAGCCACTAATAAATAAACCCAAACAGCTCGGGAATGATCATCTACTATAGTCAAAAAATAAAATGCACCACTGGAGGATGGTGTTCGATAAGGTCCCCAAACATCACAATGATTTAATTGAAATAATGCAGTAGCATTTGTAGAACTCAAAGGACAACTACGTCTAGTCTATTTTGCTCTATAATATACAGAGCAAGGAACACAATTCTTATTAGTGCCAAAATCAATAGAAGAAATAGAATACAACACCGTGGAGGAAGGATGTCCAAAATACTGATGCTATAAGTCAGAAGCAGACACGGAAGCAACTGTTGGAAGAGACTGTAGGATAGGAGGATGAACACGAGTATCCAACAGACGAAGCCAAAACACTCCCCTTTTTATTCACCCCATGCCAATCACTTTCCTCGTACTGATTGTCTGTAAAATGCAATAATTTTCTATAAACAAAGCCAGACAGTTCAAGGCAGATAAAAGTCTAGAACATTATAACAAGTTGCACTGCAAGGTAGGTATATATAATACATGAGAAAGAGTGGCACCACCAAAGAAAAGGGAACCATATTGAGTGATGGATGACACCGAGCTATCAGGTAGAACAACATTCACAGTATCATAGCAGTAGCAAGATCAGTAAGAGAACCTTTGTCACCAATCATGTGATATGAGGCTACCGAATCAAGTGTCCAAGGTAGAGTAGGCTTACCAGACTCATTATCGGTAAGAGAATTAAACTGATTAAATAAATGCATGGTCGTGCTCCATTGGTCATCAGACAGAGCAGGGCCAAAGTTGGATCGAGCAAGGACGCGACCAGAGGAAGCTGCTGCCACTAGACCAGGTGGTGATGTGGCTGCACCGGCGGGAAAGGAAGTGCCGTGGAAGCACCTCCCAGCACGGCGGCGATTCGAGAAGCTGGCACCAACTTCTTTGCGGTGCTGGCTTTCTCTTTCAACTCCTTGAACCATTCTGGTACACCAAAAATCTGGAAGTAGGAATCCTTATCATGACCCTTGCGATGACAATGTGTACAAACAAGATTCTTACGGTCAGATGCAGAAAGCACAAATGGCGAAGAACTTGCAGGTGATGGGCGTTATGCAACATATGCTATGGAGTTAGAAGAAGGCTCACGAGCTCAAATGAAAGCTCTATAATTCTCCTCCTAGGAAACAAGGGCATAGACTTTCATGACAGGTGGCATTGGATTAATGCTCATGATATGTGATCACAAGGTGTGAAAGCCCTCGACGAGACCAGAGATGATTTGGTATCAAATCCTTCTTTTTTTTCTTGGAAGACTCTCACAGAAATATTCCAATGGTATAATGCCTTGCTTTCTTCACTGTCACAAACTAGGGGAGGCCGCATGCAGTGATAATATGCAAACAACTTCTTCAGTTTGCCAAAGTAAATATCGCTGGGCTGACCGTTTTGCCTGCAACTTTGAATAGCCTCTTGCATTTGCAAAACTTTCATACTATCGACAAAAATAAATCGTGCCTTCAGGTCATCCCACAGATCCTTAACTGTGGCAAACGAGCTTGTAGAATATCTCAACACCGGATCTAGGGTTTGCAAGATCCAGCAGACAAGAGTAGCATTAACCCCAGGCCAATCAGCAGCATCGGGATGACCATCATGGGGTTTGGTAATGGATTCATTAATGAACCCAATCTTGTTCTTGGCAAGGAATGCGCGTCACATCGCGTCAGACCATTCAATGTAATTTTCTTGACCTTTCAGCATGTTTGGTATAAGTTGTAAACCTGGACCATCGCTAGAGCCAATAAAGTAAGGATCAATCGACATACGACCAATAGGTAAAGCAGTCTGATGGCCAGATTACAATTGCAACTGCTTCAGTAAAGTTGCAATCACATCGTAACCACTCATATCCTGAAGCTTCACAACCTCAGATGCAGCATTAAGACGGGCCTGTTCTTCGGAGTCAAACATAGTGTAAAATCAGGTACAGATTAGCAGCAGGTACAATAGCCGGCGACAGATCAGATCGACAGGACACACCGGCACGTTGAACTAGTGGCGGTGCGTGAAGGTTGGAGAGCTTTGGCCGTGCGGCGGAATCGGTTGGCGGCGTGGAGCAGCAGCGGCGGCAGCGCGTGGCGGAGGAGCGGTGGCGCGTGTGTTGATCCGGCGGCGGCGGGAGCTTAGGAATTTAAGGCAGCAAAAATTTTCTATTTAAGGTTTCATGATTTTAGGCTCTGATACCATGTAGAAAATAAGGGTAATGATTGTATGTCTTTATTCATGAACCCAAGATATATTATATAATGGTACAAGATACCTATACATTCGTTTTTCGGTACAGTTTTTTTTGTAGAATAACCATTTGAGTGGAGTAACTCCTAGAACACTAGAAAACCTTGATGATGGATTATTCTACACTGTTTATCATGTATAGCCTATACTTGATCTCTTCTTCTTTGTGGGTTTATTTTACCGAAGATGGATTATTCACAATTTCATAATGAATTTGAAAGTTAAATATTTCTTCAGATGCATTTTCTTCAGATGCGTTTTCTTCAGATGAGTTTTACCAATTATTTAGGTTAATTCAATTAATTCTTTCCAACTAAACCAAGTACGTTAAAACATAAAAGTTGATACGAGACTTGGTTACGTAATTCGATGAAATCACCTACATTTGCGGGGTCTTGCCCAATTCAGAATAGACCACTATTTTTTGTTTTTGTTTTTTAAAACCATAAAAACTGGGAATAAATCCACTAATTAGAAAGACACAGTACAAAGTATATCATACAATTATACTTATCTTTACTAATTACAACCATGGATTTTGCAAGCTCTCCTTGCTGCCGATCCGCCTTGATTAGACTCTCTCTGACCTCGAAACTCGTTGATGCTGGATCTCATTCTCCTGAGGAATTAAGGTATTACGATTCTGAATTTGATCAACAATTTAAGAAAATGTTGGATCACAGACAGATAGCTCTAGAATACTCTCATATATGTGAAAATTTGGATACAGATTTTCTTCAGTTAAATCCATGAGTAGCACATGCGTGATGTCCATCAATATATAGACCATGAGCAAATTGAGATTCTCCACCTTTGTTTTCAAAATATTTCGTTTCCAAATCATCTTATGAATCATATCACAATCCATTGAATGTAGGGATTTTCTTTATCAAACCAAATCCCTTAAGAATAATGTTTTTCCATAAATTCAATTTCTTAATAATAAGGATTTTCATAAATCTAATATGCTTCAATCTCCCACGGAATAAATATTTCATTTTGACCAATTTCCTTATTCCACCACACAAACAATATTCTTCATGCGCTGAATATTATGTTCCATTATGGAAAGTCTTCGTACACATGAAGTTTTGTGCGAAAAATAATTCTCATTCCATTTCTAATTTTGTTTGCAATCAAATCTCATGTAACTAAGAATTGCCAAATCCAATTCCTTGAAATAAGGAATTAAAACATATCCATCCAATCAAATTAAATCCTATACGGAAAGGGATATTATCATACCAATTATAATTTCTTCCAATTCAATCCAATCGCATATATATAGGAATTGATATACTGTTCAATCTCAAACATGGACGGAATATTTCTACCACCTCATATTTTCTTTTGTCGCATATCTTTCCATATTGATGTTTCAACATATACTTTCCATATTTGCATAATTTCCATAAATTGCCAATTAACTAAATATGGACTTTAAAATCCCCCTTTTCAGAATTTTGTGGACCCAACAACCTTTTGGCATTTCATCACACAAACTTATGCAAACACTGACATCAATCTTTGAAAACCATTCTGGATGTTGGAACATAGAAACATAATATCCCCCCCTGAGTTCCAGAACTCCCTCAACATCCAGGAATAGTAAGAATGTTGTAACATCAACCCAACAAAGCCAATAAAGTCATAAAAAGGAAATCCAAAATATCTCCCATTTGAGACCATAAACATGTCAAACGCAATAGACACTGAAAATCAAAGAAAAATATCTGATAAATGCAGGTCCCCTGAAACAAATATCTGGCCTATGTTGGAATATAACCATAGCAGAACCTTCAATCCTCTTCAGATGCAGCTATATGTGCCTCTAACTGTGCATTCTCCTCTAATCTGGCCTTTTCTGCCTCCAAAACTGCCATATGTATGGCTAGAGCTCCCAACTTCACATTAATGGCCACAAGCTTGACCTTTTTCTCATGAATATCAGAAGTTATAGCCTCATGATTCCAAGGCCGACCATGCATATGTCTTAAAGCAATGGTATTTCAATAGGGAATCCAATTGTTTACAATAGTCTGGAATAGTCAGAAATACCTTGTAGTCAAGCTAGATGCATTAGTATTCTCTTAAGTGGTCACTGAGACTGAAATCCTCTAGTGATTTCTGACAAAATCTAATCATCTGTCACTGCAAAGTCCTCAATATAAACAGTCTCTGATTGATTAGTCTTCTAGAAAATCTCACTACCTCACCTCTGATATAAACTCTGTTGTACCACTTAGAATCTGGATCAATGTTGCCTCCCATTAAGTTTGAATTAAATTCTTGTACAATCTCTCGATTGTACTCCTTGTAGAATGAGGCAGTAATCTTGAAACCCAGATAGTCTAGGTAGGCTGTAAATCCACACTCCTCAAATGCACCCAGATTAGTTGTCCTCTTAGCTAAAATCCTCCTCCAACACACAATATCCTACCTCTCATGGCAGTATGTATCAAAGAATAAAGAACTGAGTGCATCCTTGACTGAGGGAGCTGCCCTTGAACGATGTCCTCCTTCTGCTTTAAGCTTCTTCCTGGTGGTTGTGCTTCTTCTTTTACTGAATCCGCAGTCTGATTAGTAATGCCTTCAATAATCTGCTCAACTTGTAATGGAACATCAGTCCCTGATGTTGGAACATAGCAGCTCTCGGTTTCACTTGCTTTCTCTGATGTTGGAACATCAAATCCTTTCATTTCTTTAGAATCAACACCCCCAGTCGGTATCGATGTTGGACCATCACCATGCTCAGTTTCTTTCACTCCATCAGTACTTTCCCTCTATCTCCATGTGTGGTGTTGGAACATAGGCTTGTTCACCACCCAGATCATGATTTTTCTCAAGCCACATTTACTGATGTTTGACCATCCGAATATCTAATCACAACAGGCTTGTTTATTTCCATTTCTACATCTTCTCTCCCTATCTCCATACTCTATTTTGGAACATGACCAACATCACTGCCTTCCAAATCCTCATCATCCTAAACTAGAATACCCGGACGAGCCATCTCTTTGATCTATTTGACCATCAGGTGCATCCCATGATCAAACTCAACCACTTTATAATCATTCCCACTAGCATGCCAATTATAAATTATCCTAATCTTAAGATTACGAGATCTGAAAGCATGAGTATAGAAGCAAAAAATATTTTTATCCTTTCTAAGATAAATCCACCATTACCTTTTTTGCCAACTAGCCATCACATCAATAACCATTATGTCTTAATTTTTTTCTCCTTTTATCTTTTTTTTTCCATTTTTTAATTTTCTCATATATGTACGGATAATATAAAATCACACAAAGCTTAAGAAAATAATAAATACCACAAATTTGACAAACACCTAAGTGTTGTCTGAAAAGCTTGAAAATTGCAGCATTCAAAGGCTTTGTGAATATATCCGCAAATTGTTCCATCGTTGGAACATCATCAACCACCACTTCTTTCCACTCAACCAGATCTCGAATAAACCTATGCCTTATATCAATAAGTTTTGTCCAAGAATGCTCTACTGGATTCTTGGAGATGTAAATAGCACTTTGTTATCACATAGAACCATTAGAAGACCTTCTCTAATTCCATAATCACTCAACATTTGCTTCATCCATAATAATTGTGCACAAAAACTTCCAACGGAAAGATACTTTGCCTCAACAGTTGATAAAGAAATAGAATTTTGTTTCTTGCTATACCACAACACCAGATTTGACCCAATAAAGAAACATCCATCAATAGTTCTTTTACGATCTACCACATTTCCCTCCCAATCAGAATAACTATACCCAATAAGATGATAGTCTTGATTCTTAAAATACCAGATTCCATACTCTGAAGTCTCACTCACATATTGAATTATTCTCATGACAATCGTCAAGTGCGATTCCTGAAATCTTGCACATACACCTACACTGAAGCATAAATTTGGCCGACTTGATGTAAGATACAATATACAACCAATCATACTCTAGTAGAAGGTGTGATCAACTCCTGTTCCATTCTCATATTTTGCCAATTTGTATGTAGTCATCATTGGTGTGCGCATAGATCGAGAATTACTGAGACCAAACCACTTTACCAAATTCAAGGCATAATTACTTAAATTTATAAACAGACCATCTTTCTCTTGTTTCACCTGAAACTCTAGAAAATAAGTGAGTTTTCTCACCATAATCATCTCAAATTCGGCTGGCAACAAATTCAAAAAGTCTTGTACCAAGGATGGTGAAGTAGACCCAACATTATACCATCAACGTAGATTTGAGCAATCAGTATATTTGATAATTCATGAAAAACAAGCAAGGTGCTATCTACTCCCCCTCGACGATAGCATTTCTGGATTAGAAAGGTAGTGAGTCTCTCATACCATGCCCTTGGTGCCTGTTTTAAAATGTATAATGCCTTTTTGAGGCAATACACATGGTGTGGATAATGAGGATCCTCAAATCTTTTGGGTTGTTCCAGATATACCTCTTTATTGACTACTCTATTCAGGAAGGCATTTTTTATATCCATTTGGTATAAAGTGAAATCCAGAGTGCAAGCAACAACAATTAAAATATGAATGGATTCTAACCTGGAAACTGTTGCAAAAGTCTCATCAAAATCAACTCATTCAACCTAAGTATATCATTGAGGTACCAACCTTGCCTTGTTCAAGGTATCATTTCCATCAGCATCGATCCACTTCGTTCCTATGACATTTACTCCTTTAGGGTGAGAGGTAAGATACCACACATCATTGCATTCAAATTTCCCAAGTTCTTTTTGCATTGCCGCAATCCAATACTCATCAAGGAAAGCCTCTTTGTAATTCTTGGGTTCAAAGAGGGAGAGAAAATATTGTAGACCATCAAATTCCATATAGTTAACCCAAGGGATCAATCGAGTCCTCATGCTTAAATCAGCATGCACTGATATCAGAACATGGGAGGGCTCTAGGGAGGACGGTGTTCCAAAATCCTTGAAGGTATAAGAGTTTTCATCTTTATCCATAGGATCCACCTCATCTTATGTTCTAACATCATTACGCTCCTGATATGAGAAATCATCAGACGTTGGCACATGGTGAGAATTCATTTTTTCTTCGTCTGTTATTGGCATTTTAAGCTCATCATATTCAACACTAAAGTAGTTCACTTCTTATTCTAACAAGTAACATTTGTCTGATGATCGAATAACAGTAAGTACTTTGTTTTTGCCATGTTTCACTATGAACATTTTCTTATGGAACTCCACGGTCATATTATCATCACACAGTTGGCTGATACTTAGGAGATTAACCTTTATATCTTCCACCAACAGAACACTGGTAAAGGTTGGAAATCCCTTTATCGACAACTCACCTTTTCCAACTACCCTGTTTTTCCTTCCATCACCAAAGGTAAGAAACTCACCATTATAGGGTTTGATTTTCTTTAGGTACTATTGAGATCCAGTCATATGTCGAGAACATCCACTATCAAAGTACCAAGAATCCCTAGAGTGTGTAATAAGAGAAGTGTGAGCAGCAAAGCACGAAGTAGGGGTTTTAGGGATCCATACATTTCTGACCATGTTTGGCTATTGGACATCATTTATGTTGGAAAATTCTAAGAGTTGTCATCCATTCATAATATCTCTAAGAAGATTAAAACAATGATCCTCGGTATGACCTTTATAGGTACATTAACCACACATTAAAGCTTTTCGTGTGCGTGTTTTGACCATTTTTCTCTTCAGAACTTGAACTTCTGTTTTGAATACCTTAGTATTGGTAGATGGTTTTTCGTAGCCTGTCCCTTGTCGATTTCTAGAACTTGACCCATGGTGAGAATGTCATCCAATTTTTCTTTTCCATAATTCAATCTTTTAATAGCCATCTCAGTCTCTTCAACCCTCTTTTTCGTCGAACTCTGATTTTATTCCAACAACTCAATTTCCCTTTGAAATGCCATCTCTCTTCCTTATTCAGCTAAAAGGTTTTTCTCTCTTTTTAAGAGTTTGTTAACATTAGAAACTTTCAGCCACATTTCATACATCTTTTCATATGGAACATAGACATCCTCATCACTCACAATCTTATCTTCGTCATCACTCGAGGAGTATTATTCACATACGATGTTGGAAAATTAGACCGCAGCAACCTGAACCATGTTGGAATGTCGATCCACATCATCTTCTCCGATGTTGGATCATTTAGTAACTATTTCAAAATCTCCATGAAGTTTTGCTCCGAAAGCCACATAATTACTTATTAGTTCCTCTTCATCATCTTCACTCCATAGAGTAACGTATAATTTCCCTTGATTTCCCTTAAACATACCAATGTAATTTTAAATACCGGTGCAAAAATTAAGTTGGTTTTTCATCCAAACCGATGTAAATTTCTAATAACTGGTGCATAAAAGTTACACCGATCTTGACAAAGCTACCGATGGAAATACTTTTTTCCCCTACTGGTGCATATAACAATTTTTACACCGGTATAAATTACCAGTGCAATTACAATGTGCCCCCTACCTTTTTAAAATTTCTACACCGATTGGACATTCAAGTGCAAAGTACTTTGTTACACCGGTATGAATTACCGGTGCTAAAAAGTTTCTTTTTTACACCACTATTGATGTATGTTAATTTTTATTTTATTTTATTGTGATTAACTGTGATTTTACGGGATTAATGTGCACTTTAATTGTTTTATTTGTAACAGATCACAGTTTTCGGGTTCAAGAGGAATTTGGAAGAGAGTAAGGAGTATTGGGCAATTATTACAAATGAAACAGTCAAATGGAGAGCAGATATCGTAGCAGATATTTTGGAGCTGATTTGGGCTGATTTTGATGAGATTTATGGAGATATCTTTGAAGATATTTTGAAGATAATTTGAAGATTTAATTAGATCTTATCTCTTCAAATCAGAATTCAAATTCGGAAAGAATTCTATTGTATATGAAAGATTCCAATACGGCCAAGATTTGTAAATGTTGCATGCGTATATATACGCAAGGCGCAAGGCTTATGAGGGGCAGTTAGTCTTAGTTTTAGTTTCGTATTTCATTCCAGACACAGATATTAGTTAATTATCCTTTTGTTCATCTTTGATTTTGGACAAGAGCATAATTATCCTTTTTGTTTTTCATCTTTGATTGGGACAAAGAGCATAATTATTGCATAGGTTTCTGTGCCAGATTAATTACCTTACCATTTTTTTGAGTTTTTCGGGCGCATGCAAACCTGCATTGGCTTTTGGTTTTTGGTTTGAAAATTTTAGTTCGTTTATATACTGCATTAGATATGTCTTCTGTTTATATTATTTGTTTAGTTTAATCATCATGAGTAGCTAATTCATATATCGGCAGAGAATAACAAATGTTAGTTTTACATCGTGAGGCCTAATTGCATTATAATTGATTCTTGCATGTTCTTCATTGTTCTTGGCTGAATTTATTTCTAATATGTTTAAGCATGATCAACTTAAATGTTTTTAGAATACTGCTATCTAATTTCTGCCAATACGTAATTGTTGGATGGGATTAGTAAGTTGCACAGTCTTGTGAAAAATAGCTAACTAGCTAAGACTATAATAGCAAGATAGGGAATAATTGAGCGTGCGTTACTATTTGCTTTTACTTTGGTAATTGCTATATCAGGTTCTTTTAATACTTAATGCTATCAAAATGTGTTCGGGCGAATACTTTCTGGGAACATTTTGGTAGGGAAAATAGTTAATTAATCATAACTAGTTGACTGTCGATAAAGTAAGAAAGAATTAGGGGGATTAAGCGTACCTACTTCCCTATAACCGGTAGATGTGTAGGAATTGATTCATTATTGCACCTATGATCGATATTAACTAACATGAGTTATTCTTAGCCGATATCATTCATTTATATATTTATTTCTCATATTTTCAAAGTCGTCATTTGCACTTTTAGAAGTTAGTAAAATCATTCTATTTGAGGGGTGGTGGCATCACCGAAAAGGTTTTCAAAATTAGTGGAAAAAAATAATAATTATTGATTATTTCTTTTGCTCCTCGTAGGATCGACCCTGCTTATCATTGTACTAATCAGCATTAATCTGAATTTGCAGGTTATTTGGCGAGTTAAACGGCTCACCAAATTGACGCCGCTGTCGGGGACATTCCAGTGAATCTGTGTTAGCTGTGATCCAAAAGAAAATGCCTCAAAAGTGCAAGGACCCATGTATGTTTTCCTTACCTTGTTACATTGGAGATAAGAAGATTGATACTGCCATGTTTTCCTTACCGATGCATATACTTTGTTCCCCCTACCGGTGCATATAACAATTTTTACACCGGTATAAATTGCCGGTGCAATTACAATGTGCCCCCTACCTTTTTAAAATTTCTACACCGATTGGACATTCCAGTGCAAAGTACTTTGTTACACCGGTATGAATTACCGGTGCTAAAAATTTTCTTTTTTACACCGCTATACTTACTCACCGGCATTTTGGGGGGCAAAATACCGGTGCTATTGAGGCAAAATATTGGTGCTACTGCCCCTGTCCTACAGTAGTGTCCGCCACTCGAACCTCCAAAATTGGCACCACAGAGCCCCTAGAATGTTCACGGTAATTTCATCGTTGTTGCTTAAATTACATTTTGTGATAATTTTCAGATACCGCGTTTACATTTTTTTAGTTTAATGTTTACATGACTTTATTTATGTGTTTATATGTTTTGATTAGGCTACTGCGTTTATATGTTTATGCATTTATTTTGATTTTTCTTAATTATTTGCTTAGGTTATGGGGTTATTCTGCTTTTGCAGCAGAATTAGGGTTGTTATGTTAGTTTGACAATTTTAGTACTTTGTTTATGAGTTAATAGGCTTTGACTAGGCTAATGTATTTATGTGTTTGTGGGCATTTTTAGCACCTTCTCATAGAACTCTAAAGGGGGGACTAGAAACAACGTGCTCTTATCGTCCTATTTAGAACATTTTCTCTATTCTTGTCTCCCAAATAATTGATAAATTGGTTATAAATTGCAAAGGTAGGGTTCGTCGCAGGAACAAAGAAACAACTCAAGCAGCAACAACTTGATAGCAATGTTTCATCAGCCTCTAAATCTGGCACCGGTGAAGTCGTGGAGAAGGTAATTTACTTTATATTTATCTGTTTTCAGTTTGTTACCGAGTTTAATTTTCTCCGACTTAAATGACAATATAGATGATTTATCATGAGATTTGTGTGAGGTGTGTTCGATTCTTCATTTTTGTGATTGAATCAAGTTTTCAATGTATTATTTGTTTATTTTTTTACATGAGCATGTATTAGTTATTTTTTATTTAGGGTGTTGAAATAGTATCGTGTTGTTTTTGTGTTATTTTCTGATATTGTGTTATTTTCTGATATTGTGTTTGCATATTGTTAGTTTGATATTTTCAGTGGTTTTTTATGTGTTAATGTCAGTAGTTCTCAATGAGTTCTTTAGTTACTTTGTATATGATTTAGTTAATTTATTTTTTAAGTGGTTTGTTCTTGCTATATATTGATGTTGTTTAGTTTTTGTAATTTTTATGTTTCCATTACTTTATTTATGTGTTAATGGATGTTTTTGTATTACATTTATGATGTTTGAACTGATTTGTATTAGTTGATTCGAATTTGTCGTGGTCAAAACTAAGTTATGTCGTTTGTATGTTGTTTATGATTGGTTACCTTTAGTTCATGAAAGACTTTCTTTACCGTTGCTTAGTTTCGAGAGTGGTTTAGTTCATGTATTGACCAACTTTGTTTATGTGTATAGTTACTAGTTGTGGCAGGTGTATTCTCCATGAAGAGGAGATGATGAAATCATGAACTCAGATGTTTTCGTGTATTGGTTAGATTTTTTTAGATCGTGTATTGGCTGACTTTCTTTGTGTATATAGTTGCTTAGTTTTTCTATAGTTGTGGCATGAGAAGTGCATATTTGGATGATTGAATCATGTACTTTTGTTTAGTTTGTGTATTGGTTGACTTCTTTAAGTGTATGGTTGATTTATTTATTTGCATGGTTGATAAGTTTGCCTGTAGCATGTGGCAAGAGTATTATCATAAAGCCAGTTGTTTAGTTCGCATATTGACTGGCTTTCTTAATGTGTATAGGTGATTAGTTTGCCTATAGCATGTGGCAGGTCTTATTGCTGAGTTGTTTACTTTCTTTATGTGTATAGTAGAGAGTGCTTTCTTTGGTGGAGGTGGATTATTTTTACCCGAATGCAAATATGCCAATTTTTAAACCCGGAAGCTTTTAGGGTGTGTCCTCTATTTTTTTTATTGAGTTGATGAAGAGGACGCTTTCTCTGATTCCCTTTTATTTTTAATATTCAATGTGATTTTTAGAATTGGTTTGAGGGTGACACTTTGTAGATTTTGGTCACTAATGTTAATTAATTAAATCAAACTGGTACCGATGTCACAATTATTAGCTCTATAATATTGGACAGTATATATTATTAAAATAATATTTAACTATTTTATTATTTAAAATATATCAGGTAGAATTCGAGTTATTAAGAGACTGAATCCATTTTTACTATATATATATTAAGTTTATAATCATATAATATTTTTTTTAAAAAAAATACCTAGAATAATGTATTACTATGTAATTCGAGTTTATGTTTAAAATCATAATTTACTTTATTTAACTCTATCTTCAATATTTCTATTTTAAAAAATTTTAATATATGAAAATTTTTTTACTAACCCATAATATAATATATTTATTTTACATGGCATCTATGAAGCTATCAATCTCTTAAGCTAAATTCTATATTTAGCTTAAAATTGTCTCAAGTGATACCTTTAGTTCTGTTAATTTATGGAATTCTAGGTGTTTTTCCTGTTTTTCAGATGAAAAAGGTTATTACGTTACTTGTTTCTTTTAATGAAATTGATGTGTATGTAGAGAAGAAAAATGACTAGTTTATTTTTGGTGTATACATATATAATAATAGAATTTTATTTTAATTATATATTTGATCTCAACATATATTATATTCATACAATTAATTATATTTTAAATGCATCTAATTATTTGACAAGGAGTTTGTCTCATGAAAGACGATCTTTCTATAAGCCATGGAAAGACCAGGGTTTAAAGTGAAAATTAGAAGTGATAAGATGTCAAAATATCATTTATTTACCGATTTCTTAGTTTAGTATTTTTTTAGTGGGATAACACTATACTCTTTTTTCCCATTGGGTTTTTTAATGAGGTACTGTGGTAATTTTTAATTTATTTCATTTTAGAATAAAGCACATTAACTCTGCCATGTTGGCGTTAGAAGAGTTTTGATATATTTTAATTTGGGTGTAGAATATTTAGTTCTGATTTGATTAGAATTGGATTTGGTAAGATTAGATAATGCAATATTCATTCAAGATTTATCTTGAAGAATATAGTTATTTATTTTAGGTAGTCTAGTTAAATATGATTTTAGCTTCTTAAAACTGCCATAATCCTTTTCAGTTTCTTGTTTGTATTTTTGAAGACCATACCTATGTACTATAAATATGGGTGGTTTTCAACATTATTTTATAACACCACTTTTATCAATCAAAATACAACCTTTTGAGTTCATACTATTTGTTTGCGAGCTATTCCATTGTTGTTTAACCCTGAGGGCTAGCTAAGTATCAATAAACTTTGTAATATGATCCTGAGGGCTAGTTAGAAAGCAAGTCGAAATTGAGTGTACCCCGAAGGATAGACCTTGAATTTTGTGCACATTGAAGGGTTTGCGAGTTCCATTGTTTTATCAAAGATCTTAATTCTGAAATCCAGATTCTTCACATGGGGATTCTTATCAGTTGGTATCAGAGCAAAGCAAAAGAACCTTGGACAAGTTCATCAACAGGGATTTCGAGTTTTGTTTGAATTTATTTTGGGAAAAAAACCAAAAAAAATCAGAAGTAGAATCTGCCGCCACCAGGACATCTCACCGCTCACCATCTCCGACGATTCCGTCACCGCACTGCCATCCAGTTTCGTCTCTGAACGACCTCCGATCTGCTTGCCACTAGTTTTCTCCGACCAAGTCCAAACGTCGCTGATCATCTCCAACACCGAACGACTCAGCACCGCCATTTCTCCGATCGTCACCGGCTGCTACAGCCGTATCCGCCATTCGTCTTCAGTTCCGAGTTCTCTGCAGCCGAGACTCCTTGCCGTTCCAGTAATCTTCACTCGCCAATTCGCACAACTCCGGCAAAGAGAAGTCAGTGCAGAGGGTTTCCATCGAAAAAGACAACCAGCACGTGTGTTGCACGCGCTAGATCCACTCGCACGTTGATTTGAAGCGGGCGCTCCTCACGCGCAGCTCAAGGAGTTGATATCTTCATCTCGTGAGATCAACTAAAATATCACGAATTGAAAATTTTATCTCGATTTAATCAATTTATCACGGCTTTAATTCATTTACTCACTAGCTCCTCCCTTCTCGCGAGTTGAAGCAATTTTAAGCCACATCAGCATTCCAGTCACTACCTAGTCAATGTCCAGTCACCGTTTAATAGCAGGATTTTGCAGGAATGGCGTGAGACGTTTATCTCCATTAATTTTTGAAGATTTTTCATGTTTCAAAGATGAAACTTTTCGACCTTGGAGAGAATGATACGATGTTAAAATGTCATTTATTTACCGTTTTCTTAGTTTAGTATTTTTTAGTAGGATAACACTATATTCTTTTTCCCATTAAGTTTTTTAATGAGGTAGTGTGGTTATTTGTAATTTATTTCATTTTAGAATAAACTCATTAACATTGCCATGTTGGCGTTAGAATAGTTTTGGTATATTTTAATTAGGGTGTAGAATATTTAGTTTTTATTTGATTAGAATTGGATTTGGTAAGATTAGATAAGGAAATATTCATTCAATATTTATCTTGAAGAATATAATCATTTTTTTAGGTGGTCTAGTTAAATACAGTTTTAACTTCTTAAAGCTGTCATAATCCTTTTCAGTTTCTTGTTTGTATTTTGAAAACCATACCTATGTACTATAAATAGAGGTGATTTTTAACATTATTTTTATAACACCACTTTTATCAATCAGAATACAACTTTTTGAGTTCATACTCTTTGCTTGCAAGCTATTCCATTGTTGCTTAACCCTGATGGCTGGTTAAGTATCAATAAACCTTGTAATCTCATCTCGAGGGCTAGTTAGATAGCGAGTCGAAATTGAGTGTACCCTGGGGGCTAGACCTTGAATTTCGTGCGGCATTGAAGGGTTTGTGAGTTCCCTTATTTTGTCAAAGATCTTAATTTCGCAATCCAGATTCTTCGCAAGGGGATTCATATCAAGAAGAAATGAAGATAAAATTTTTGGGTTGCATGAATCGAGTTATCAACTTTATTACTACTAGACGTTGCATAATAAATTTTTAATATTGTAACTAAGATATTTTACCTTTTATTATTCTAATTAAACTTTGTCTTTCCCAAGACTTTGCCTTTGACAAGAGTAATGATGGTGGATAAAAAATTAAATTGGTTCAATAAAATAATTTTCATGAACTCGAGTATAACACTAATCGACATTAACTTATTTTGAATTCATGTTTAAAATAAATTTGACTATATTTTAAAATTTTATTTTTTAAAATTTAATTATAACTAATTATTAAATAGATAATGAGTTAAGAAACTTTCTAATTTATGTCTCAATTTTACTTTTTTAAGACGAGTTCATTTGTATTGATATTAATTTTTTTGCCCGTTATAATAGAAAACTACAAATCATTTTAGAATGTTATATTTTATAATTTATAATATATGCAATATTATTATTTATATATTATTAAATATAAAACGAGTATATTTAGTACTTAACATATTGCTTTGCCATTATTATTAATTTTATTATTAAATGAGTAAATGACACCATTTCCTTTTAATTTTATTTAATTCATTTATCATTTACTGAGAACGCATTCAGAGAATGCGTCCTCTACTTTTCATTTTTCCCCAATCATAATAAAAAACAACTGTGTAAATTGGAATAAAAAACAAAAATAATGAGGACGCATTTGCTAAATGTGTCCTCTATTTTCAGGGGAAAAAAGGAAAGTGGAGAGTACGCATTCAGCGAATGTGTCTTTCCTATTTGCATCCACGCCCGGTTACTGTAGCCTCACATATAGAAATTTCTCTATAGTAGATTAGTTTTAGTATTCTCCAGCTTCATATTTAGTTAGATATGAGAGAATTTGGATTTAAGGTGCAGATTTGGTTGATGGAATCATGAACTCTTAAAGTTGTTTAGTTACTCCTTGCCATAAGAAAGAGGTGTAGTTTGGAGATTTGGATGTCCAGATTTGGATGATGGAATCATGAACTTTTAAACTTGTTTAGTTCGTACACTTTCTTTATTTACCACAGTTGTTTAGTTGTGCACAATTCGTGTATTTACAGAAGTTCATTTGGTAAAAGTTGGTTATAAAGTGTGCTTTTGACTGTATTGTTAATGGAATGCAGGTGGTCTTATAGCTCGAGCTTTATGTAAGTCCCATATTTACTCGAATATCTATCATTTCTAGGGGTTTTATTCATGTTTTTCACTTGTTGTTCTCTTTTTCCTTGCCCAATTTTCGCACGTGGAGTGCTAGATAGCGACAATATGACTTCATAGTTTCCGAATGTTTAGGTAGAAATATCTAGAATTCATCTTTGTTCATTTGCAATTATGGCCATCCTTGTTATAATGCCTACAGTTTGGCTGTGAAACCTTAAAATCATACATTTCAGGTTCTGAAATTTCTTCCTGTACAAATATTTAGCCGTGATTAAGGACAACCACTGTCTTTGCACTAAATGCTTATGGTTTTTGAAGTCTACTTTTTCAGTAGGAAGAGTGATTTTTCTTGGTGATGGTGATAATCTTGGATGATTGAATGCTGGCAGAAATATTCTCAGGTGCAAATTTGGATGATGGAATGCCAAAGCGATGCCGCATAGCCTGACTATAGTGTATAAGTAGCAAACACAATTTATGTAGCCTGGCTATAAATTACAAGTTGCAAACACAAGTTATGTAGAGTTGCAAAGAATTTGTAATATTTTCGTATCAAAATCTTGTGAATCTTTTTGTGTGTTTGTGTGGAGGAAATTAAAGTTCAAACAAAAATTTTAAACAGTTAACAAACACTTTAAATATATTAACTAACTTATATAGATACTAACTCTAAATTATGTCATAATTAAATCGTAAAAAATAGTCTAAACTAAATTATTAAATTGATTAACAAATTTTCTAAATACATGAGCTAATTTATACATATGTAGAGTATAAGTAAATTTGAGTAGGTGAGAATTCGAATTTAATTTTTATTTAATTTTTGAGAGATGTTACCCTGTTAGATTTCAATCCATATCTAAAAGCATGAATATATTTCCTAAGGAAATATTTCTATCCTCGTATTTCAACACTGAAAGGCAAAACAATTGTTAAACACTTCTAAATACTAATCTTAACATGGTGAGCATAACTATTGTTAAACACTCCCAGTGTAATCCACTTCTATCATCCAAACACTCTCATATCACTCATATTATAATTAAATTAGAAAAACAACATATTTAAATACATAAACAAAGCACTCAAAATATCAAACTAATTGCTTCCACATATGTTATAATTAAATCATAAAAACAACATATTTAAACACATAAACAAATCACTGAAAATATCAAACTAATTGCTTCAATATGTTATAATTAAATCAGAAAAATAACATACTTAAACACATAAACAAAGCAGTCAAACTTATACATATGTCTTGTTGTAAGCCTTTAATCACTGATATCATAATTAAATCAGAAAAACAACCCACTTAAACATATAACCTAAATTATTAAATTGATTGAAAAGTTTCTAAATACATGAACTAATTTATACATCTGTAGTATAAGTAAATTCAAGTATGTGAGAATTCGAATTTAATTTGTTATTTTTGAGACATGTTTACTCTGCTCAATTTCAATCCATATCTAAAAGCATGAATACATTCCATAATGAGAAATACAATGAAAGGAAAAACAATGGTTAAACACTCCTAAATACTAATCTTATCATAGTGAGCATAACTTTTATCAAACACTCCCAGTCTATTCCACTTCTGTCATCCAAACACTCCCATATCACTCGTATCATAATTAAACTAGTAAAAAACATACTTAAACACATTAACAAAGCACCGAAAATATCAATCTAATTGTTTCCACATATTTTATAATTAAATCACAAAAACAACATACTTAAACACATAAACAAAGCACTGAAAATGTCAAAATAATTACTTCCACATGGAGTATCTTATTGTAAGCTTTTAATCACTGATATCATAATCAAATCAGAAAAACAACCCAGTTAAACACATAAACAAAGTACGAAAAAATATCAAATTAATTACTTCCACATCTCTTGTTATATGAATTTGAACACTGAAATCTAACCATATTCAAAATCTAACCACATAACAAAGCAATTCCGTTGATACATCACTGTGCCAATTAAAACTCGGAAGGAGATATGACATCATCTATGTTCAGATCATCTTTGATAACTTGAGTTGCAAGTAGTAACTACTGCTGCTTTCCGATCAAATTCTCAAAGACATTTTGCTCATTGTGCCAACGTCATTGCAATCGATCCCACAACAAGGATTATTCACAGTCGATAGAGTCTCCTGAAGCCCTGTTCTCAGCAAGAGCCATGGGTACAGAAACCGACACATCTGCAAATGCCTTAAACCCTAAACTAACGAAATTCAAATTGTGGATACTGAAGAACATTGGAAAGAACGGGAAAGGAAGAAAGGGCATCAGAGAGCAGAACCTATAAAGCAGAGGAAGAGAAGAAAGGATGCTGGAGAGCAATTCGCAATACCTTTTACAACGACATCCATTACACAGCCACGCTCACAGCAAAATAGGCGCTGAAAAAGAAATCACCACCATGAAAAACGAGGAGGCGACACGAGCTTAGGTTTGGAAGAAAAGGGAAAATGGGAAAAGGAAGGGTTGGGTTATGTCCGATTTGGGCTTATAACCCGCTTTGTTCTGAATAGCATGTTTTACTTACATTTTCTCTAAATTGCATTTTGGTCCCTCGTCTCACCATTTGCTATGACTGTCTCACAGGAGTTTTTCTCATACAAAAACTTGTGTGAGACGGTCTCACCATAACTTATGGTGAGACAGAGAATCTATATGCAATTTTTAATAAAGAGTTAAGTGCACATATAATCCTATGTTTTGGTTGAAAGTGTCAATATGACCCTTTAAAGTTCAAAAGTGTGATTGTAGCCCTATGTTTTGGTCAAAAGTGCCAATATAACCCTAATAGCTTGAAATCAATTCTAATTTAGTTAAATGGCCTTTATACTCCTAATTTAATTTTTTTAAAAAATAAATAGATAGAAAAGGTCCTTTTTGCCCTTCCCTCCTCTTCTTCTTCCCCATTTTCTTTTATTATCTCCCCCTTTTCTGAACCCTAGTCTCCAAACTCTTGCCTCCATATTTTTCCGATCCGTCCCCCTTTTTCTGAACCCTGATTATATACCGATTCATCTCCTGCTGGTGGCACTGCACGTGATGAACTCCACGCAAGGAATCCCAAACTCTGATGCAACTGCCAGAGCCCACGGCTGAAGCAGTTCGTAGATGATGAGATCCGGCTTTATGCTTCTTAGGATGCGGCAGAAGGCGGTGGATCTGTTGGTGGTATGGAAGTGCTGCGGGAGGTCAATCGCGGTAGCTTAGAGGTGTAGCTCCACGAGCTTCATGGAGTGGGAGAGCTTTCTGGTGATCTTTCACCGGGCGGAGCTGAGATTCGCCGAAGTTGATCAAAGGTGGATTTTTGAAGTTTCTGGTGGTAAGTTTCTTGGCGAGTTCCAGGAGATCCAGGAGCGCCACTTATTTTTCTCCCTTTTTTCCGGTCAAAGATGCTTACTTCGTTTGAATGTTCTTTGTAGTACTAAAATTTGATTCTCAGTTAGAATCAAAGTTAGGTGAAGTCAGTATTTTTTGGGTGCATATTCATTTGGATAGTGTTGATATTTAATGAATTTTGATTTTGGCACTTTTGTTGGATGATGGAATCTAATTCGTGTCCCTCAAATAAAAGAGAGGTCCTCCGATTGGGAGTATTGTCGAGTTTGGGTACGCACTACTCTTACCCGTCTTCGTTTAATTATAATCCTTCGCCACCAAGAATTAGAGTATGGATTCAGTCACCAGAAATGCGTCAAAAGAGAGCTAAGATAAGGTGGGGGAAGCAGAAATGTTAGTAGGATAGGAAGATTAGAGGAAAACAAAGATGTAGGGATAAAGGGTTTGGAGATGGTGATCACAGGAATGAACATAGAGACATTGTCTTCTACAGTCCGATGCAGTGAAATCCACAAAGTTCTTCATCCTCGGCCAGCTCTACAATGGAGTTCATACAGGTGGGGACAAAAAGACCATCAGATTCTGAAAGAGAGCTAGAGGGGACAGGTTCACCGTCACGTCATCGTATATATGAGGATGTAATGTCGACGGTAGAGAATGATAATTTAATTCCCTGCTCACCTTTAGCGGGGAGGAAAGAGTTTTTGGGGTCAGGGGTTACAAGGAGAGATTCAGAATTGGTTCATGGGCAGGAGAGGTGAGAGAAAGCGAGTTATCCCAGGGGGCCATCTCAGTTCCTTGAAAGTGCACGATGAAATTGGATGCTGGACTTTTGCCGGTGGTTGAGCCAAATCAACCACGCAGTTGCAATGAGGTTACGGAGTTGGAATTGTAGGGGCCTGAGCTGGCCGCTACATTGCAAGCGTTGAAAGGTTGTCATAATCCTCATGTACTATTCCTATGTAAATATGTGGTTTCAGTCTTCAGTTTATAAATATTGTAGTATGGTTGAAGTTGAGGGTCATTCTGGGGGGCTAGCCCTGTTTTAGTTGTCCTTAGTGATGTAGAGGTAGTTTCAAAGACGTCAAACGTGTTTCTTTAAGGTTATAGAGAAAACTTGCATGGTTTAGTTTATGTTGTTGTATGGGTGTCCACATAGAGAGCATAGATAGGAGGTTTGGGATTATATTCAGAATATATTGGACTTGGCGTCTTGTCCTTGTGCAATAGTGGGGGATTTTAATCAGGTCTTGGAACAAGGAGATAAGATAGGAGGCCGACTGGTTGAAAATAAACACACTGCTGGGATCAGGGGTTTGTTGAAGAAGATGTTGATGTCAGAGATACCGCAGTTGGGGAATTGGTTCACCTGGTCGAATAATAGGGTAGGAAATGATCGCATTTGGGAGTGGCTTGATAGGGTGCTTGTCATTAGAAATTGGTAACATGTGTTTAATCAAGCTCAGCTTTGGAATTTTCTGATCTTGGCATCGGATCATGGGCCAATGTTGTTGTAGACCAAGGCACCAGTTCAGTCGCATGCTCATATACGCAGGTTTGAAAATTTTTGGGTCAGACACCATGGCGCAGAACAGATAGTGAGGAGGTGTTGGAATGATGGGGCTTGGGAGGAGGATGATGGTATGAAAGAAGGGGGGAGGGGTTTACAGGGGAATATAGAGAGGGATGGGATTGAAGTTCTGTTGGATGAAACATTGGATACACTCACGGCCTGGAGCAAGGGTAAGTTTAGGGGTTTAGAAACAAAGATCCAGGCACTTAAGCAGCGCTTAGAGAGGCTTAGGGATGGATATGGAATTGAAGCTGAGAGAAGAATTGGAGTTATTGCTTACGGTGCAGGCCGATTATTGGAGATTAACGATCAAAGACACTTTGGGCACTTGAAGGGGATAGAAATACTAAGTTTTTCCACAGATCTGCAGGGGGGAAAATGGATTACTGATCTGCAATTCCCATGGGGAGATTGGATCATGGGAGAGGAGCAGATTGAGCAGCTTATGCTACAGTATATGAAGTCTATTCTGATAAGCCCAGCAGATTACCCTGAAGATTAGGTCATGGGGTATACTTTGCCAAGTTTCGTGGCCTCTATACCCAGGGGAATTTCTTTGGAACATAGCCACAACCTACAGAAATCATTCACAAAGGAGGAAATAGAGCATGTGCTGTTTGATATGAATCCATGGAAATCGGAGGGGCCAGATGGGATTCCGACGGGCTTTTATTAGAAATACTGGGAAATAGTGGGGTCACGATTACAGCTTTGTCGCTGGAGATGCTCAATAGTGGGGATGCGATGAACTGTATAAATAGAACAAGAATAATTTTCATTCCAGTCTCCAGTTATGAAAAAGCCAGTAGATTTCAGGGCGATTAGCCTATGTAATGTGAGATATAAGATCATGGAAAAGCTGGTTGCAAATAGGATTTGCCCAGTACTCAATTCCATAATTTCTGAAGCTCAGAATGGGTTCGTTAAAGGGCGTTACATAGAGGAGAATATTTTAATAGCCAGCAAAGTCTTGGAGCATATTCGAAGGCATCAGACGGGGAAACAGTCACTGTCGGTAGTTAAGGTGGACATGAGCAAAGCGTATGATAGAGTTTCTTGGCCGTTCCTCAGGGCTATTTTGATTAGGTTTAATTTTCCTCTTAAGTATGGTTAACCTGATTATGAAGTTGGTCACTTCAGTTTCATTTTCACTTAGAGTTAATCAGTGGAACTCCGAGTATTTTGTGCCTGTGAGAGGTTTGAGACAGGGGTGTCCATTGTTCCCGTATTTGTTTATCATCTGAGCAAGCAATGTCGGTGCAGTTGGAATCTTTGGCATAACCTATAAAGGGGTTGGGGATATCAATTTCTCGGGGAGCCCAATCATTACTCATTTAATGTATGCTTACGACATAATTTTCTGCATGTTTGTTTCGTGGGACTTTGTAGCAAATTGTTTGATTACGGTAAGGCCGAATACGGATGAGGCAGCCAGGAATTGTACGAAATTGGGCCTTTGTATAGATAATTTTGGTTTCCAGGAGGGCTATTTGGGGGTAAATTTAAATTTCTCACGGAAGAAATCACTCTTGTTTGGGGATTTCATAGCTAGAGTTGCCGCTAAGTTACCTGCTAGGAACACATTTTCATTGTCTATGATGGGGAGAGTGGTATTGGTCAGACATGTGTTGTCATCGGTGTTACAGTATCATATGAGTGTTCTAAATTTCCAGTGCTAGTGATCAAAGGCTTAATGGATTGATGGCTAGATTTATTTGGACAGGGAGTTTAACAGGAAATGGGGTCTACTGGAAATCGTGGAAGTTTATAAGCACTTCCACGTTGAACGGTGGATTGGGGACTGAGATCTGCTAGGGAAATGAACCGGGCACTTTTGGCGAAAACCGCTTGGAAGATCCTGCATGATAAACCTTCACTCTTGTCAGTTTTCTTCACTAATAATATTTCAAGTCAGTGCCTTTTTATGAAGGTGAAAGCGTCCTCAAATGCATCTTGGGGATGGAGGGGGATTTTGTGGGGTGGAGAGGTGTTGGAAGGCAATGTCCAATTACAATCCACAATCCCGGTGCAACATACGTCCTTAAGGGTTGCGGATTTAATCCATCCCGCTGAGGAATGGAGGTCTTCACTGGTGCATGCACTTTTTCCTCATCAAGTTGCAGTTCATATATTAGCGATCCCTCTTACTCAATCGGGTTATCTAAGGGAGAACATACCCCTATGGACTTTGGGTCCGTCACGGGTATATTCAGTGAAAAGCGGATATCAGGTGGCCTGTAAATTAAGAGATGCAAATCGCCCTTCCACGTCAACAAATCAACATATTGGAACAACTTTGTCATGGAAGAAATTGTGGAAAGTAAAGGTGCCGATAAAGATGTTGCTTCTAATATGGAAGACGTTGGTAGGAGCTCCGCAAACAACTTCTGCATTGAATAAAAGGAATTGTGGCTTGGTGGATATGTGTGCGCGTTGTGGCGAGTTGGGAGAATCAACGGAACATGTGTTTCTAGACTGTGCTCATTCGAGACACATCTTTAGGCTTAAATTTCAGCCAGGGACATAGCACATCTTGGTTTTTTGGGTGGTTACAATCAGTGCTGGAGGAGGTTTGTTTGGTGCAATCTGTGTTCATATTGTGGCACATTTGGGGTCGAGAATCAAAGTAGCATGGGATAATATAACAACTCATCCCATGGGAAGTGGCGTGGCTAGCAACGAAGCAACAGTGTCAAGCAAGGAATTTAGGAGATAAGATTATGGCGCGGCAGCAGGAAGTCCTAGGTAGTGAAGCACAATTCCAGGTGAACGTTGTGGTAAATGGATCTTTTTAGTTACCGCTGATCCCCGCTGGAGTGGGATGGTGCATCTCAAAAAACACACCGAATGGAGGACAAATTCAGGGATGTAAGGTTGTTTATGTTGGTTCACCGATACAAACAGAAGCTTCGTACGGATTCAAGTTAGCTCACTTTCACTCGAATTCGTTAGAAAAAATTCTACTGTTGTGGTTACTGTGGACTATTCTGGATGCATGGGTGGAGAACGCATTTGTTGAATGCGTTCTCATGAAATCCTTTTTTTAATTGCATGCATGGACGAGAACACATTTGCCAAATGTGTCCTCATAATTTTTCTTCTTTTTTTTTTGCAGAATTATAGATGACGTATTTGGAAAATGAATCCTTTGAATTTTCAAATTTTTTATATCCCTCATTTAGAGGAGGCATTCACCGAATGCGTCCTCATCTTCTTCATGATAAAACCCAGCAACCTTGTTTTGTCCACATGTTTCTCCATTCATTCAACACACGCACAGTTTTGCAAATTTCCTTCACCGCCCGAATCTTCACTCCCGCTGCCTCTGCTCTGCCATCGCATTCTCCATCTCACGGGACCAAGGTTTCATTCTTATCCATCTTCATCACTCGATTGATACCTCTTCAAGATTTAGTTTGTTTCATATTTCACGTTTTGTTGAGATCTGCTCTTCTTGTTTGTGTTTTGGTGTTAAGTGCTGCCGAATTTGTAGTTGGAACCTCCGGCCGGTTGTTTCTGATACTCCGGCGCCCGCCTGAATGCTGCACGCACCACTCGTGCTGCCGGGACGACCGCGCTTGGAGCTCACACGCCTCCACCTAGTCCGCGAGTTACAGTCACGCACCATCACAGTTTTTGAATATCCGAGATGTATTTGAAAAATTCATGATTATACGAATGTGTTTAATGATTATGTGTGATTTGTTCACTAATAATTTTTTTTATTGAATTTGTAGTAACAGTGTAATTTGTGAGGTATTTAAAAAAATCTTGTTGATATGAATGTGTTGAATGATTGTGTTTGGTTTGAATGATTGTGTTTGGTTTGATTCTAAGAAAGTGTTAAGGGTGGATGCGTGACTATGAGTGATTTGATTTTGTGGGATTTGTTCACTAAATTTTGTATTGAAGTTGTAGTAACGATTTAAATTATGTGGCATAAGTAAGCACACATTTTATAATAGTGGAACAGTTAGAAAATTGATAATAGTGTATGATGTGGTCGACCAACAATAATGGAACCCTGTATGGTTTAAGGTTTGAGGAGTTGGATATAAGTTGCTGAATAATACCGTGTTTCAGAATATCGAATTATATGTTCTGTATTTGTATAATGTAGTTATACGTTGTTTTTTACGGTGTACCTGTACAAAAGGGGTCAGATTAAGTTTGATTTGACTGTGGGTGTGTATTATGATCCTCTCATACCGGAGAGAAACGTGACTCTCGAACGGAGGTTAAGCCACTCCAAGTTAGTTGGTTTAATTTTCAGAAGGCTTGGCATTGCAAGTGAGGGGTTTCTGTTGAAAATATATTATCGTTGTCCTGAGTTGATCGATTCGACTGTATACTATCGGTGTTATAATGTGGAAGATGATGAGTCTACCGTGACATTCTTCAACATCGTTGATCGAATGTCCTTGTTCTCAGCTGATCTGTACATTATTATGGAGAAGATGTCAAGCACCATTGACCGTGCGGGCGATGTTAGTTCGAGCACATTCATGTTGTTGTTGAGCAATATTCAGAACTATACACCTTTGCCAACCTTACCACCCCCGGTTCATTGTTAAGGTTTTTCCATTTGTGAGTCCAACCAACCCAGTGTGTATGTTCACGTCGTTTGCATGCAGCTGTCCACAAGTGGTGGTATATATAGTGTGCATCATCAGGAGTTGAATGTCTTCGATGATGATGATGTGGGTGAAATTGGCGAGCATGTTGTTGGTCGCAGTGAACATGTTAGTAGCAATGATGACAGTGAGGAAGGGGAACTTGATGAAGAAAGTGAAGATGATCATTCATTATCAACTGATTTGAATCCAGGGGACGATGATGAACAAGTGGTATGCACGAACAATGTAGGCACGTCGTTTCATCTTTTGGAAAATCCTGATACGAAAGCCTACTTTAGGGATTATGGGGGCCCTGATAAGGATGGGTATGACCCAACTAATTGTGGTGAAGGACTTCCTTGTTATGTTTAAGCAACTGGTGAATGACTTCCTAGTTATGTTCAAGCAACTGGTGAAGTGGCATTGGGTATGCGATTTCGGAGGAAGGAAGAATTGGTAGAAGCTATATCCAGGTGGAGTTCCATGATGAACAGGGAACACCAGGTTGTGGAGAACAGGTCACGTACATGGTATGCGAAATGTAAGGACGTTGTTGAATGAACTGGTAATTGTCATTGGATTGCTAGAGCCAGCAAAAAGGATTCGCATGGGATGTGTGAGATCACCAAATGGGCAAGTAGTCATGGTTGTGTTGGTGCTGGTCAATCGAGTGGTAACCTGACATCGTTGATGATTGCCCATTCTATTCGCTACCAGATTGACGCGAACCCTTCTTACACGGTGAAAGATGTCCAATCGCATGTGAAGAAGGAGTTAAATGTGACCCTTTCCTACAAGAAGACGTGGTATGCTCGCCAGAAGGCTATTGACTTGGTATTTAGAACTTAGGAGGAATCCTTTGAACAGTTGTCAACATATATGGATGAGCTAATCAGGGCCAATCCGAGCACCGTTGTTGATTGGGCAGATGTACCTTATAGAATACATGGTCATGGGTGTAGGAAATTTAATTTTGTGTTCTGGGAATTTGGTCAGGCTATCGATGCATTTCTCCACCACAGGCTGGTGATTAGTGTGGATGAGACTCATTTGAGAGGCACATAAAAACCACAATGCTAGTTGCCATGACGCACGATGCAAACGATTACATACTCCCCATTGCTTATGCAATAGTTGATGCTGAGACTAATGAGAGTTGGGACTGGTTCATGCAAAGACTGCAACTCCACATGGTAAGTAGTGATAGTAGGCCAATCTGTATTATATCGGATCGCCATGATGGAATTTTGAATACAATGAGACATGGAGGAATGGATGGAGCCATAAGGATACCACCGGTTTTGCTCGTGGCATTTTCAGTCCAACTTTCTTAGTGATAAGGATGGGAGTTCAAGAATGTGCATTTGAAGACTCTAGTTTGGCAGCTTGATGGTGCTAGACGAGAGAGCATGGGGACGAAGTACAAGGAGGAGTTGGTGAGTATCGAACCATCTGCTTGGGATTGGTTGAGACAACATGATAGCAGTAAGTGGTGCCTTGCCTTTGATGAGGTGATTGTCATTGGGGAATTCTTACAACTAATTTTTCCGAGAGTTACGACAATTATTTAAGGTACGCACGACATCTCCCAATAACTGCGTGTGTCAAAGCCACTTTTGAACGAACAGTTGAAATGTTTACACGAAGGGTAATGGATGCCACTAATTGGAGGTACTTTCATGATTCATAACAGTTCATTTTGTGTTCGCGGACTAGTTTATGTATTCTAAATTGATGTTGAGTTATGTAGGTCTGAGTTCCTTAGTAGGATTTGGAAAAAATTTCAGAAGCAAGACACTTGGGGACAAGGACATATTGTCACCATGTTTGGTCATGCATCACAGACTTAGGGTTGTGATAAGGACCGTTGATGGCAGCATGGGTGAAAGCGAGTACACAGTGAAATACTTGAGAAGAGAGTGTAGTTGTCACGAATGGAAAATTTTTTGTTTCCCTTGTTACCATGTATTTGTTGTTTGTAGGTATAGGCGTGATGATCCATCTACTATATGTGACAAGGTATATCACACGACCACTTATGTGCAACAATATAGTCAGGGTTTCATGCTTATACGAAATCAATCACTATGGCAATGTGCTAGTTAGAGGTTGACTCCCGATATTGAAAAGTTTCGCAATAAGACGCGTGGTCAGTTTGCTGAAAGAAGGATAATGAATCAAATGGACGAGAGGGTGCATGGTGATTGCAGGCGTCCGTAGGCGAGGGCGTGCTTATGGTCGTGTCTGTAATATGGAGCTTCTATATTTTGACCAATATGTATAACATTATTTTATGTAGCCAAGATGCTAAATTCTTTTGTTTTTTTAGTGCGATTGATTGTGTGGATTCGTATTATGTGTATTTTTTTAAATTGAAGCTAATGTACGATTTGGTTTGAATATTTATCACATCTTATAGTATTCTTTTTTGTGGAATTCTGGACTGATTCATTTCGCCATGTGATTCTAATTGTCACCAGGGATACACTATGTATCATCCAGGACCAATTGACGAGGATTTTCTTTACCTTCACCGGGAGCATCGTGCACATGCTCTGTACAACAGTAATTTAGAGAATGTGGCACTGCAGGTGAGGCGGTGCGATGGGGCTTGCTGGATTGGTCGGATCCCTGATCGAGTGATGTGCTATTTGTATGAAGCTGGATTCCAGGGACTGTTGGATTTCACACCAATCCACATCGATCATTCCCTCATCACTGCCTTAGTCGACCATTGGAGACCTGAGATGCACACATTTCACCTACCAATGGGGAGGCTACCGTCACTTTGCAGGATGTGGGCATCCTATGGGGTCTACCGATCAATGGTATGCCAATCACTGGTGTACACACTAGCAGGCGCACTGGTGTACACACTAGCAGGCACACTGGTGACTGGCAAAGATTGTGCACAGACTACCTACAGGCTACACCAGACACGAGTGATATCAAAGGGGGTCGTATAAGGGCCAGCTGGTTGGGACACTTGTTGCACAGTCCATTGCCTCTTCATTCTACTGAGGTAGATTGTCAACAGAGGGCTAGGGTTTTCATTCTACTGCTGGTCGGTCGAATGCTCATGTCAGACACCTCCGGGCACCTGATCCCTTTGCTCTATTTATCGGTACTAATGGACCTAGATGCAGCACATCAGTACAGTTGGGGGAGTGCCATTTTGGCACACTTGTACAGGTGTTCATGTGATGCTGCAATCCCATAAGTCATATCCATATCTGGGCCACTTGTCTTACTACAGGTACCATTGTTGCTTAAACTTGTCAGTTGTACATATTGTCTGTAATGACCTCTTATATTATATTAAATTAAATTTTATTTATTATCAGTTGTGGGCATGGGAGGGAATACCATCCATCCGTCCATCCGGATGACTTCCAATGACAGTCACGATGAGTGCTCTTGGGTCCAGGTTCGTATTCAATTAGTAAGGACACAATTTTTCAACCTTTTGAAATTACTAGGAATGGCTAATATTATTCGTTCCGTTCCTCACAGTTGGAGAGCCTGATACGATTTATCACAATCACACATGCATGTACTGAAAGTGTACCGCGATCAGTTGACATCTCTCCATGACAGTCAGGTATATTGTATTTCGGATTTCCTTTTTTTGAACTAATAGAAATAGGGGTTTTCTCTCCTAACCGCAACACCTGTCTGTTATGTCAGTTAATTGGAAGCCATACACTAAGGATGTCATGCAACAACTCCTACAGTACTGTACAGCTGACATCAACAACTGGCCACTGTGTGTTGACATCATTTGCTGGCACGTCGTGGAGTACCATCATGTTCATCGTGTTCTCAAGTAGTTTGGCCTTATCCAACCAATACCCACCTAGTTGGTCACTAGGAATGAGCACAAACTGCTTCATACTAGAGACCGTCAAGGGAGGTCAGACATGGATTGGCGTGTTGAACTAAGAAGATATCTCAATGCTTGGGAACATCGATCAGAGCAACAAGCTAATGCAATTGGGTTAGTGGATCCATACACACCCTGTCGAGAATACATGGAGTGGTATTTTTGCAGAACAGTGACCCTAATTGATCAGCCCGGACGGCCCCAAACAATTACGGAGAATTTCCTTGGAGACGGGGCTACTATGGATTATTTGGTATTTCCTAAATTTCTAATAGTATTAACAAATAATACTTTAGATTCCCTCAATATTAAATATCTAACAAATTGATCTCATTTATGTAGTTGTAGGCAATGTCCGAGATGCGCCTCATGTCAGATATTAATTTGGACAAATGTCCCCCACGTTTTGCGGACGTTATCAGGGGGCATATGGTGTTGCCACACGTACTCTACAATATGCGCATGAGCCCTCTAGATTGCAGTTTTATCAGCCATATGTGCACAGTGAGGAACGTCCCCTGGTGTGAGATATAATGACATCAGAAGCCACCGTCCAGCTCCACCTGGTCGACAGGGCGATCGAAGACCGCATGCTCGGGCCCCGACAGACCACATTGGTTCATTTGAAGCCGATCCCTCATATGTGAGTCCAACAAACCCCGGACCATCACATGGTGGACCCTCACAGTATGACACTACTACAACTGATTTCACTGCATATGTTACTCCCACTGCTAGCCATGCATACATGTCACCTACGGCTCCATTAGATACAGGTAGTGTTCCACATTGGGTTTCTTAGTGTTCCACATTGGGTTTCTTAGTGTTCCACATTAGATACAGATAATGATACGAACTAGGTTTCTTTATTTATTTATATTTATTAGAATTTTTAGAAGATAACACTATACTCTTTTTCCCATTAGGTTTTTTAATGAGGTTGTGTGATCATTTATTTTATTTTAGAATAAGGCCCATTAATTCAGCCATGTTGGCATTGGAAGAATTAATGTTTCGATCATGCATTTATTTTAGCGTTTAGAATATTCAGTACTGATTTGATTAGAATTAGATTTGGTAAGACTAGATAAGGAAATATTCATTCAAGATTTATCTTGAAGAATATAGTCATTTATTTTAGGTAGTCTAGTTAAATATGGTTTTAGCTTCTTAAAGCTGCCATAATCCTTTTCAATTTCTTGTCTGTATTTTTGAAGACCATACCTATGTACTATAAATAGGGGTGACTTTCAACAATAATTTTACCTTACACTTTTATCAATCAAATATACAACCTTTTGAGTTCATACTCTTTGCTTGCGAGCTATTTCATTGTTGCTTAACCACGAGGGCTAGTTAAGTATCAATAAACCTTGTAATCTGATCCCGAGGGCTAGTTAGAGAGCAAGTCGAATTTAGGCGTACCCCGAGGGTTAGACTCCTAAATTTCGTGCGATGAGATTCATATCAGTTAGTATCAGAGTCAGGTTAAAGATCCTTGGATGAGTTCATCAACAGGGATTTCAGGTTTTGTTTGAATTTATTTTCAAAAAAAAATCAAGGAAAAAATTTCATTAGGCAACTTCCGCCGCTAGACATCCACCAACACCAGGACATCACTGTCGCCGCCGCTCAGCATCTCAGACGATACCGCCGCCACACCACTATCCATCTTCGTCTCCGACCGACCTCTATCTCCTTCGAGTCTGCTCGTCGATCACTGCAGATCTTCCAACCGCTGTTCGGACACCTTTGATTCATTTTCCTCCGACCAATTCCACCACCGCTAAATTGTCGACCATCCATCGGCATTCTCTCGGTTGATTCTTCATCCCGAAAACTTTGTGCCAATTTTCTAGAAGATCTTTGTTCCGATTGTCCAGTAGATCTTCTCCAGAAGCATCTTCCGTTCCCAGGCAGCGTATCTTTGGTGAAGAGAAGTTAGAGCAGAAGGTTTTAGCGGAGGGAAAGAACAGGTCGGTGCGTGTCACACACGCACAACCAGCAACAGGTGCGAGTGAGATCCACACACGCGAGCCCTTGAAGACGTGTGTTTTACACGCGCTCGGTTTTCAGCTTTATCTCTCATCTCGCGAGTCACTCAATATATCGCGGGTTAATCAATTTGTCGCAAGTTAATTGAGTTTCTCGTCGCCTAGTCTTTTACTCGCGAGTTGAAGCCGATTTTTTGGTTACATCAGCATATAACCACTGCCTAGTCAGCGTCCAATCCCCATTTATTAGCAGAATTTTGCAGGGATGGCTTAAGAGGTTTTTCTCCATTTATTTTGAAGATTGTTCACGTTTCGAGAACAAAATTTTTTGACCTCGGAGGGAATGATACGAATTTGGTTTCTTTATTTATTTTTATTTATTCGGATTTTTAGAAGATGACACTATACTCTTTTTCCCATTAGGTTTTTTAATGAGGTAGTGTGATTATTTATTTTATTTTAGAATAAGGTCCATTAATTCAGCCATATTGGCCTTGGAAGAATTAATGTTTCGGCCATGCATTTATTTTAGCGTTTAGAATATTCAGTTATGATTTGATTAGAATTAGATTTGGTTAAACTAGATAAGACTATATTCATTCATGATTTATCTTGAAGAATATAGTCATTTATTTTAGGTAGTCTAGTTAAATATGATTTTAGTTTCTTAAAGCTGCCATAATCTTTTCAATTTATTCTTTGTATTTTTGAAGAGCATACCTATGTACTATAAATAGGGGTGGCTTTCAACATTAATTTTACCTTACACTTTTATCAATCAAATATATAACCTTTTGAGTTCATACTATTTGCTTGCGAGCTATTCCATTGTTGCTTAACCCCGAGGGCTTGTTAAGTATTAATAAACCTTGTAATATGATCTTGAGGTCTAATTAGAAAGCAAGTCGAAGTTAGGCGTACCCCGAGGGCTAGGCTCCTGAATTTCATGCGAGATAGTGCGGGTTTGCAGATCCCCTCACTAGATCAAAGATATTAATTCCACAAATCGTGAGTTTTCGCAAGGAGATTTATATCATACAGGTAGTGTTCCACATGTCTAGTATGATTCAAATGAGGACGTAAGAGACGATATGGAGGAGGATTTTACAGAGGGAACTCTGCATGACGATGTACATATTTCTACTGAGATGATTGTTCCACGACGCACATCCCACACCATATGTCCTCCCCCATGTGGAACGGGTGGAAAGTTTTACAGAGGCCGTCATTAGGACATTACATGTCATTGAGCACTCATTTCATTACGTTTGTACCTATCTGTTTGACACGTCTTCTTCGGATATTGTACATTATTGTTTATTTATATTCGTTAACAGTGAAAAAATGCACAATTCGAACAAAAAATAAGAATCTCCCAATTTACAATTCAAATAATTCATTCCTACTCTATAAAATAATTCATTCCTACTCTATATTCAAGACTAGTTAAAAAATTACAAATCCCACGAAAAAAATGTTTATGCGATATTATCCTAAATTTCAAAGCGGACTTCCAAATTCTTCCGATGCATTTATCATTACTGAAATTTTTTAAAAATCATAAAACACTCACAAGTCTACTTATGCGTTATTTTCACCCAAAACAAAAATATGGAAAAAAATAATTGAAAAATTAAATAATAGACTGATTAGAAAATTGATTTTAAATTGAGGACACATTCAGAAAATGCTGATTAAAAAAATTATTTGCTAAATTCGGGATGTTTTTTTCAATAAAATGCAAGTCAAAATTAATTCAATAAAATCGAGACCATCTGGAAAAATTATTTAAGCCAATATTGAGGACGCATTCAGACTACAAGGAAAAAAACATGTAATGATAACGCATTCAACGAGTGCGTCCTCCAAAAAGAACTAAAAAAAAAATAGTGAATGCATCCTCTAAATGGTGCGTAAATTATTTTTATAAAATCCAATAGGATGCATTCTACAAAGATACCCAATTTTTAGAAGAACCACAATTACAATTTTGGGATAATGTACAGTGAAAGAAAGCACTCAAATTCGTTACAACCAGTGCACACCATTAATGGAGTTTTGAAGCCCGGGCTGGAGTTTGAAAGCTTGATTAATAGATTCGATGTACTTATTAACTCGTTTGAGTATCTTTTAGTTTCTAAGGCTACTCGTGCAGGTTGTGGATGTACTCCCTCCCAACTACTTCCGTAAATTTTAATTCTTTTAGATTGATCAAAAATAATTTTAACTACTGATATATTTGATTGTGTATATTTAAAAATAATAAAAAAACAATATTATAAAATAGATATTAATATAATTATAATAATATCATATATGAATATCTACTTTTTTTAAGTAACAAAGTTTAATTAAATAAATAGTGATAAGTGAAAAAATAGCTTAATGGATGGAGTAGCTCATTGGCTAGCTAACTTTAGCAGGGAGGAAGCCTGCGCTATGTATGCTCAGCAAGGGTTTTCGAAAAAAAAAAGTTAATGTATTTTGAAAATTTGTTAATCATTTTAAATACTTTGTTTAGACTTTCATTTTCTTGAAGATAATTTAAAAAATTTTGATTAGAAGATGTATAAATTAAGTGATACATTTAGAATATTTGTTAATAATTTTATTAATTTTCTTTAAATTTTATTTTTGTAAATTAATAGTAGAATTTACCTTTAAATAAGTTTCAATGTTTAAAATGTTTGTTAATTGCTTTAATGATTTAGTTTAAATTATATGACAGTGATAGAACTTTTAGATTAAACATATATAAATTAATTCATATATTTAAAATGTTGTAAATCGTTTTAAGAAATTAGTTTAGACTTTCATCTTTCATCTTTCATCTTTTATCAAGATAGTGATATAGCTTACCACTAGCAAATATATTAATTAGTTCATAAGGTATTTTGTTTAAACTACTCCCTCTGTTTCTTTATTAGTGGCACACTTACGTTAATGGGATATTTTTTTTATATTGGCACACTTTTCATTTTTGGCAAGATTCCTTCAATTTCTTCCACTCATTTTACTTTTTATTTTTTACATTCATTTTACTTTTTACTTTCTACATTCACTTTTATCAACTCATTTTCTCTACTTAAATCCAAACAACTAAATGTATGGTGTCAATATTAGTGAAACGGAGGGAGTATAACGTTTTACAAGATAATAATGATAAAAGCTACTATTAACAAATGTAAAAGTAGTTCATGTATTTTTAATGTTTGTTATAATAGCTTTGTAAGACAATAGATTGCCTTTCGAAAAAACTCATGAAATATTGAGACAAGAACGCCATCTCCGCCATTCCCTCTGTAAAACTCATTCAACCATCCGCCGATTCACCTTCTACTTCCCCAAGCGCCCCTCCCAACACTCCTGTTTCCTACCACTAAAATCCATCCCCAACCAAAATTCTAATGACAGTAAACCACATTTTACCAATTAACAAAACAATCAAACACAATGCCCAGAATTTCCCAATGTGCTATGGATCCAAACAAATAATAACCAATATCGATACAGTGCCTTACGAATTCTATTCTCATGGCCAAATTCTAAGAGGTAACCACAGAGGTCTCAACTACTAAACAGTGTTTGATAGTCAATGTGCATCTACCCTATATGCAAAAATTCTAAAAACCCAATTATCTGACAATTTCCATGTGGCGGAACTTGCCAGCAGGTTGAATTCACCGGAAAGATCACAATTTGAGCGCATAATTTGCTTCAAGATCCTATCCCCACATCCTCCCATGTTCTCCCCGTTTTATGGCAAACCCGGGTTTGTGAAAATCAAGAGCTTTCTTGATTCTTTGGTGCTGAACAGTAAATTTTCGGATGCAATATATGCATGTGCTGGGTGGAGGACGCATTCACTGAATGCGTCCTCACTGAATTTTTTTAAATTTTTTGAACTATTTTTAGATGAATGCATCCTCATAATTTTTTTATTTTTTTAAACCAGATCGTTTAGAGGACGCATTAATTGAATCAAGATTTTTTATTATTTTAATTTTTATTTTTTCTTAATTTATATTGATATATTTTTTTAAATACTGTTTGAATTCTATAATTTCTTGAAAACGGGTATTGAATTTAACACACACATATATATAATTTTTTTTGTAGTCCCACATTTTATTAATTAAGACCTCAATATAAAATAAGGAATTTTAATCAGTAAAATATATAATTTATTAATTATTCTTTAAATCAAAATAACTAAAATAGATGAAATTTAATTATCATGATTGAGAATATTGTTAGTAATATCATTTTAAATCAAAATACTTAACACAAAGTTTACTTTAGGTAGTCTAAATTTTAGGCAAGAGTTTATTCTGTTATTATCATAAATTCGAAATTGGGATGGAGTTTTTTAAAAAAAATTGCTAATAAATACAGGGCATACTGTACAATTATAAAAGTAGACGAGGCTGGGAGGAAAATTCTGATTTTTAACAGGGATTGGAGGACGCATTCACTGAATGCGTCCTCATCCATGTGTAAATACCTATAGGAAAATTCAAGAAATTAACGGAAAACAAAAAAAAAGAAAAAAGGAGATGACGCATTCACTGAATGCGTCCTCAAGTAATATTTTTTTAAAAAAACCCGTGAAAATAGAGAACGCATTCACTGAATGCGTCCTCAAGTAATATTTTTTTTTAAAAAACCTGTGAAAATAGAGAACGCATTCGTCGAATGTGTTCTCCACAAATGTTGCCATGTACAGCTACTGTAGCCGTACTAATAGAAATTTTCCAAAGCTGTCGGCCTTGCTGTAAGAAAGTTAAAAATTAGGGGAATAGTGGATGGGCCCATAGTCTCATAACCCGTTTTCAACTCAATTTTTCGCCCCGTGAGTTTTGTAATCTTAAAGTAATTGCAGTCCATTCCACCATCTCACCGTAAGTAATAGTGAGTAGGTCTCACGTGACTCTTTCTCACAAATAAAAGTTGTCATATTAGAATTGAGAAATTTGGAAGCAAAGATGTCATTTCTTTTATGTTCCAGGTCTTCTTCTTTGCAAACTTCCAAAAAAACAAATGGAGCAAAACACCACATATCCACCAGCTCTAAGTTCTCATTTCAATAACATCTATCAAACTTAACAGAAATTGGAGATTTTCTCTTAAACATTTCGAGAGAAACAATCGAAGAGTAAAGTCTCATCCTTTACTCAGAGAAGCAAGCAGTGATATCAACATTTGTTCATCATCAATACAGCTTAAAATCCATCCCAAAGCCAAAAACTCATCCCATATCAAACTCTGCACCAACCCATCAACTTCCTCTTTCATTTCATCACCTTCCCTGAGTTCACCTTGCAAGCTTGCATAGTCCCTGATACGAATTAGGTTTATTTATTTATTTTTATTTATTAGGTTTTTTAGAAGATAACACTATACTCTTTTTTCCATTGGATTTTTTGATGAGGTAGTGTGATCATTTATTTTACTTTAGAATAAGGCCCATTAATTCTGCCATGTTGGCCTTTGAAGAATTAATGTTTCGGTCATGCATTTATTTTAGTGTTTAGAATATTTAGTTATGATTTGATTAGAATTAGAGTTGGTAAGATTAGATAAGCCAATATTCATTCAGGATTTATCTTGAAGAATATAGCCATTTATTTTAGGTAGTTCAGTTAAATATGGTTTTAGCTTCTTAAAGCTGCCATAATCCTTTTCATTTTCTTATTTGTAATTTTTGAAGACCATACCTATGTACTATAAATAGGGGTGGTATTCAACATTATTTTTACCTTACAACCTTTGATCAATCAAATATACAACCTTTTGAGTTCATACTCTTTGCTTGCGAGCTATTCCATTGTTGCTTAACCCCGAGGGCTAGTTAAGTATCAATAAACCTTGTAATCTGATCCTGAGGGCTAGTTAGAGAGCAAGTCGAAGTTAGGCGTACCCCGAGGGCTAGACTCCTGAATTTCGTGCGAGATAGTGCGGGTTTGCAGATCCCTTCACTAGATCAAAGATATAATTCCGCAAATCGTGAGTCTTCGCAAGGAGATTCATATCAGTCCCACACAGCCAAACGGTCCCACAACCAAGCACCAAGCCTCAACCAAACTAATCCTGCACCCAACAAAGAAACAAATTCACGTGGACAACAAAACACAAAAAGACATTCCACACACAATTCAAACATCCAGTCCCCACAAATTCAAACAAAATAATAGACAACACGTTTACAATAGACTTTGTTAACACAAAAGAACCATAGGAAGATAAATCCAAAAGTCAGAAACAGCTGAATCAACCTTTTGTCAGACGGAAAGAGATTCAGAGGAAACATGGCTAGTACAATTAGGGAAGAGCACTGGTCAGAAGGGTCTCGTGATGGTTTAGAAAAATCGAAGGAACGAAGAGATGTCCTCTTCGGGGATGAACTCAACATAGCAACTTAACTGCCCCCCAGAAGGGGAGTCATTTTCACACCGGAAGAGGAGGAATACCAAAGGGGCCAGAGTCTACTCGATGATTGCCTCAACTATTGCCACTTTTCCCTAACAAGAATTTAGCTCCTCATATCAGACAATTGGGGAGATGGTGTACATGTCATTGCGAAGAATAGGAAATTCTATGTAATCTAATTTCAACAGTGATCCAAGCTCCTAGCAGTACTATACAATGGTCCTGTGAGTATCGCTGGTGGTCTGCTGGCTTTGCAGAGACTAGTCCCTGAGATGGCTTTGTCACATATGACAGTCACCAAAGTTCTCATATGGATCCGCATTTATGGGCTCACATTGAAATACTTTAGCAGGAGCACCATACAAAAGTTTGCCTCTGTGGTCGGTGATGTTGAAGAAGTGGATTTCGAAGGAAGGTTGCTACAACACGCTGAGTATGTAAGTGTCCGGGTGTGGACGCCGGTCCAGAAAGCACTGATATCCGGGTTTTGGCTAAAACTGCGAATGGGTGGAATGGTTTGGATAACTATTGGATATGAAAGAGTTAAAAAAATGTGCCGACGATGTGGAGCTCTAGGCCATACATACCCACAATGCCATTGGTAGAATGTGGAGGCTCTTGAATGGCATATCGATGAAAGATTCACAACACTCGGGTCGGAGATACATCCGGAGATTTATAGAGACCTTTCAGAGGAACTCTACCCACCCGCCGTACGGGTTCACAAGCACATACTGATAAGAAGGTTCACAAGGTTTTCCCCTCACTATTTCTATACAAATGAACACATGTTTCACCATATGCTAGACGAAGCCTTTCTAGACGGTTTTAAGTATGAAGAAGGAATTTACCCCACCCCAGAAGAACTGAGGGAGGCAAAGGAGTATAATCTGGAAAACCTCCAAATGTTAAACCTAGCGGAGAAATACCTGGAAGAAGACCCAGAGGTAGACCCAGAAGAAGAACTAGATGAGCTAACCCCGAAAGAGGCTGCCCAAAGGAATGACGTCAATCAAATATACATATTGGGCCTTGCAGAAGCACGTGAGAGGCTTCTAAACCTCCCAGAAGTACCTGATTTCTAGGAAGAAGTAGGACAGGGTTTCATTTCACAGAATAGCCACTCTGACATGGAAATGCAAGAGCTTAACCCACCACCATCCCCACAATAAATATACCAACAACAACAACCGAATACGGAGAGTCCAATGGTCTGTACAAGACATGTGGAGGGTGAAGATGGTGAGATTGTTACTGAAGGGTGCATGATCACCAACAAGAGAAGATATATCTTCGCCGAAGCAGGACCAGCAGCATGTCTCCCATCCAACAAGGTAGAATTCAAAAAATTCACCTTGAAAATGGAACAATAAGTGAACCTTTTTTCACCAACGGGGTATTTTTAGAAGATCACAATTTTGGAATTGACTCTGACCAAAGAAGTGAGGGGCTCAAGTTTGATATGGATCTTACCATTAACTTTGGTGATCTAGGCAACGAGACGGATGTCATCATGAGTATCCAGAGTGCATTCAAAGACAGTCTACCTACTACAGTCAATTCAGATGAAAGGGGGAAAGATGCCGTGCTGGAGAAAGGAAAGTCAAAGATGGTTAAAACACTTAAAAGAGCAGGAAGAAGCAAGGTGCACCCTCAACGTCACAATATTGGTAGCACATCACTTCTACAGTTCCTAAGCTTAGACTCAGAGCCAGATGATTTAGACACAAATGAACCCCAAACAGGACATAACGGAGAATCAAGCGGCTCGAGAATACCACCACATCTACACTTAGAGGATGATGATGAAAGGAGAGGTATGGTTGGCAAGAAAAGGTGTGTGGAGTTAAGTAGACATGATGGGAGGAAAAAAAATTGATATGAAGGGAGATGTGACCGAGCATGGAAAACAGATGGACTTAAAGGAGGGAAGCAGTTGTAAATTCAATGCAAGCAGGTGGAACAATTAAAGAAGGTGACAGTTCTGTATAGAACATACCTAACCACAAGGACCCAGGTAATTATCCAACTCTGAATTTATGCTCTAATGGGTCAAGTCATTCTTTAAATATACCAAACAACCTACAACAACCAAGTCAAGAACATTCCTCAGCCTAAAATAAAACAAAACAAAGCACAACCCCTGCCAACCCAATTACCCACCAAGCCAACAATAACCCACCTATCCATCTTATTCTCAACAAGACAATCCTGCCACCACCATCACCAAAGGCCCAAAAAAAACAATATGTGAGATCAAGTACCACGGCCCGATCATATGCCACAACACAAACCCAAACATCCCATCACACATAGTCCGTTAACGACCAAACATACCAGACCAACAACAAAAGGAAGCGGTACCTGAACACCAAAAGCCTAGCCCGACCCAACATAGAACCATTGTAACACCAACACTTGAAAATAAAGCTATTCGGAATGAAAGTGAAAGTAGCACCATCGATGTGGTGGTGGGCTGGGTCGAACCCAATGACAATGAAGACCAATTTTTGTCTTCACTGAACAATAGAACATCACCGGGCAATGGTTTAGTCGGCGACGGCGGAGATGTGGTGGCAAAATCGGGAGAGAAGCAAACAAAAATCAGTGGCGAAGTTGACAAATATGACCAACCGACACTCGGTGGCAGAGATAGCAAAGATGATCAGGCTCTCTACGCTAGAATGAATCAGCCTCAACAGACAACGGAACGAGCAAACAATAGGAATGGAAAAAGTGGTGGAGCTACTGGGGATAACATACCTGCAGCGAGACAAAAATCAATCAACGCTACAGCAACGTCGGTACAAAGTATTGTAACATTGCATGAGGAAGATCCAGACCGGTGAGAGGGAGAGGATCGAAGTGATTTGTTAACGAGGAAGCATTCATGACTCTTATGTCACTGGGAACCGAGGGAGAGGCTCATGGAGGACAGACCTGTGAGAGGATAACCCAGGAGAGAAGTATGGTCAATGGGTTAATAGTGGGTGACGAACATGAGGGAGAAGATTGGGTAACCAACCACTTTTGGGTGAGGTTTCAGATTTGGGCCAGAAAGCACACACACAAAATGGGCCTAACAATAACAGAATACTTTGAACCGAAGTTAAATGGAATGGAAAATTTTGAACAGTTACCCGCAGCATAGGCAGAAGAGGAAAAATTAGTCTATCCCCAACTGGATCTACAATGGCCACCACCAGAATTCTCATCCACAATAATATGGAAGGAGTAAGGAAGCTGAAAATTGGTAATGGTTAGTTACAAGGAAATGTGAGAACCAGCCGTGGTGCTATAATTTGGCCAAAAATCAATAGCAACACATGATCTAGTGGAGCAAAAGGTAAATGTCGGCCTCGGTCACATTAACACACAGAAAAGGCTATTCTCTGGGAAATGGCTGAATATATAACAATGGCGGAAGGGATGGGAGTCAAAAGGAAGAGACACCTCAAGGAGGAGATAGGTGGCGTTGCATTTAACAAGAGAAGATGCACAGAGGACCAGGAGCAGGAGCTTTTGCTTTGGTCATTATCTGAGTTTCCAAAATTTGACTTAGAACTTGGGGAGGAACAAGGCAAGCATGTTATAGTCACATCAAGAGTTTTTGATTCAGTGATACAAATAATGTTGCAAGGTGAGGGAGAAGAAAGAGGCGATATTTTGATGGTTGGTCCATAACAACCACCCAGAGCTATATGAATCAACTCAGTTGAAACTGCAGGGGACTGTCGCATCCTTTGACAGTAAATTTCTTAAACAACAAAATCAATCAGTATAACCCTAATATTATTTTTAAATGGAAACTAAGTATGATTATAGTAAAATTAGCAAGTGGCTAGGTAGAACTTATTTCACTAGCTAGGACGTGGTAGATTCAGTAGGATTAAGTGGAGGACTCTGTGTAGCCTGGTCGGTAGAGATCCTAGTATCGGTAGTAAAAAGATGCCAAAATTTTGTAGGTAGTAAAATCACAACCGCCAAGGCGCGAGGAATGGATATTGATCCTTGTGTATGGGCATCCAGACCGACCACAAAGGAAACAAGTGTGAGACTGCCTACACGTGGTCCTACAGGGTACCCAACTACCGGTTCTAATCACAGGTGATTTTAATCAAGTCCTAGACATGGAAGAAAAATATGGTGGTAGGCCAGTCCTATCGCAGGAGACAAGGGACCTTAATAGACAACTGAAGGAAGCTTACCTAAGTGAACTTATGCACAAGGGGCAGTTGTATACTTGGTCCAACTGTAAAGGACGCAGTCACCTGATACTAGAACGACTAGACAGAGCATTTGTAAATGCTAAGTGGATGGAACTATTCAAGAAATGAAATCTAACAAACCATACAATCATGAGATCTGACCATAGGGCACTCACCATCAAACACATTGTAAGGAATTTTGAGTCCTTCTGGGTAAAGTATGACTATACAAAGGAGCTGGTAAAACACGTTTGGAGACCTGTCCAGTGCGTGGCAACCTAACCATGATACACAAACACTGCTTATGCACCCAATACTACAACATGTTTCAATAGGAAGCTGCATGAAACTGCAACAAGATTGCACAAATGAGCTAAAGAGAGTGTTGGTAAGCTGGAGTTCAAAATCAGAAGGGTGAAACAACAGCTTGGCACAAAGCAAAGACAGAAAGATGCTAATGGTATGTGCAACAAGACAATAGAACTGGAGGGACTTCTCACCATGCAGGATGACTACTAGAGATAGAGAGCAAAGTCCCTGTGGCTTAAAGAAGGAGATAGAAATACAAAAGTCTTCCACAAATGGGTGCAAAAAAGAAAGGGGAGAAACTACATAACCCAACTCAAGGGTGAAGCAGGAGCTTGGATATCAAAGCAAGATAACCTTCAACAACTAGTATACAATCATGTGAGCTCTGTCTTCCTCACAGACTTTGTAATGCTGAAGGATGCCTTTGGACAGTCTACTATGCAGGATATCCTAAACCTCATAACCAAAGGGGTCAATCACAGTCAACAGATGGCACCGTAGAGCTCAGTAACCACTCAAAAAATAAAAGCTTCCATTTTTCAAATGGGCAAATGGAAAACACCAGGGCCAGATGGCCTACCGCCAAGATTCTACCAACATTACTGGTCTGAACTGGGAGAGGAGGTAACAAATGAGATCCAAAGATTTTTCTCTACCCCCTCTATGCCAACAGAGTGGAATCACACTACTCTGGTCCTTATCCCAAAGAAGAGATATCCAAAGGAACCATCAGATCTATGACCAATAAGCCTATGCAATGTCACATACAAAATCATTGCAATGATCCTAGCAAACAGAATAAAAAAAGTCATGGGGTTCTTGATCTCAGGAAATTAATCAGCTTTTGTTCAAGGAAGATCCATTGTTGAAAACTATCTTATAGCGCATGAAATCATTGAATTCATACGTAAGAAGAAGTTTGGAAAATAGCTGATGGTAGTAATGAAAATAGACATGAGCGAGGCTTATGATCGGGTGTCAAGGAAATTTTTGGAGAAAATGATGGAGCATAAGGGCTTTCCTCGGAAATGGATAGGGTGGATCATGACATGTGTCACCACCGTCTCCTACTCCATTAAGCTCAACGGAAGGATCTCCACAACAAAAGTTTCATCCTGGAAACGTGAACGATATTAAAAAATAAATGTAGATCAATGCCCCAAGCCATCCCTGTGAAGAACTGTTAATAAAGCTGTGACTAAACACTGACTAGGCAGTGACTGGATGCTGATGTGGCTTCAACTCATGATAAAATAAGTAGCAGGCGATACAATGAGATTAACCTGCGATTAAATCAAAATCTCTTGATAAATTGGTTGCTGTGCGAGATGAAGACTAGATCGTGGTTTGAGCCTTGTCTCATGCGTGTGTCAGACGTGCGTTTAAAATGACATGGGCGTGAGCTTCACGCGCTCTTCTATGGGTTCGCACGTGTTGAACACGCACCGACCTTCTTACTCACGCTGACCTGTTCTTTGCCGGAGTTGTGCAGATCTGAAAACAATTTCCTCGGGCGCTGTCGGAGAGCCTGAAAAAGATCAAGATAACGGTGACAAAGATCCGGTTGGTTGAAGGATTCAATGATGGTGGATTGATGGGACCAACGAAGGCAGCTTGGTCGGACCAACGACTGCGGCTTGGTCAGATCAACGGCGGTAATTGGGAGTGACGATGAACAGTGGCAAACAACGGGCTCTGGAGGTGGAACAGAGAATAATGGCGTTGCGGATTACGTCGATTGGAGATGCTAAGCGGCGGCAGCGGTGGATGTATGGTGGTGGAAGTGGCTTGAAGAATTTTTTTTTTTCGAAAATAAAATCTAACAAAACTTGAAATCCCTGTTGAATATTTAGCCACCAAGAATTCTTTTGCTTTTGCTCTGATACCAACTGATATGAATCTCCTTGCGAAAAATCTGGATTGCGGAATTAAGATCTTTGACAAAACAAGGGAACTCGCAAACCTTTCAATGTCGCACGGAATTCAAGGTCTAGCCCTCGGGGTACACTCAATTTCAACTCGCTCTCTAACTAGCCCTCAGGATCAGATTACAAGGTTTATTGACAATTAACTAGCCCTCGGGGTTAAGCAACAATGGAATAACTCGCAAGTAAAGAGTATGAACTCAAAATGTTGTATTTTGATTGATAAAAATGGTGTAAAAATAATGTTGAAAACTACTCCTATTTATAGTACATATGTATGGTCTTCAAAAATACAAATAAGAAACTGAAAAGGATTATGCCAGATTTAAGAAACTAAAACCATATTTAACTAGACTGACTATATTTTCAAGATAAATCTTGAATTGATATTGTCTTATCTAATCTTACCAAATCTAATTCTAATCAAATCAGAACTGAATATTCTAAACCCTAAAATAAATGCATGGCCGAAACATTAATTCTTCCAAGGCCAACATGGCTGAATTAATGGGCCTTATTCTAAAATAAAACAAATGATCACACTACCTGATTAAAAAACCCAATGAGAAAAAGAGTATAGTGTTACCTTCTAAAAATTCTAATTAATAAAAATAAATAAAGAAACCTAATTCGTATCAGATGCTATGTCAGGGACCAAAAAAAATAATTTAGTCATGTGTATATATACACACATACGTGTCTATGAAAAACCTTCATTATCTCGCTCCTAAACACACACACACATATATATGTATGTATGTATATATATATATATATATATATATATATATATATATATATATATAACATCAACCATATATAATTATGCAATGTCTACATTCAATCAACCCATAGTTCAACATATCATATCAGTTGAATGATAACCTATAATCAAATTTGAAGATGAAAATACAAATTGAGGAATGGAATACTTACTTGCTACTTGAGTGGTGAGTTAGTTATATGACAACCACAACCCTATAGCCCTCCTTCAAGAATGAGGAATTGGATAATGTAGAACAATCTTCAACGGGGAAGAAAACTTTAAGAATTTTGATTGAAATGGGTCAAAGGAACAAATAATACGACCAAATCCCGATAGATGCGATGTCGCTCTTTATCATCAGTAGATACTCGGTTAAACCAATTAAAAGTACAATGTCGGTAATCTCAGGAATGACTGACACATGTTGTCGACGTCGCACCAACTTCGGTCGTACTTTTTACTTCGTTTTTGAATGACATTTACCTCGGCTACCATAGAACCGAGGTAAAAAACCTGTTATTTACCTCGATTTTTTTATAACCAAGGTAATTAATATTTTTTACTTCTAAAAAAAAGAACCAAGATAAAAGAATTTTTTACCTCGACTTTTTGGGCTAAGGCAAAAAAACCGAAATAAGAAGGCCGAAGTATTAGATGTTGTTTCTTGTAGTGCATCCTCCCTCTATTATCCCTTTTCTCTTTATCCTCCCATTTCGTCTCTCTCCCTCCCACAAAATTCGTTTTCCTTTTAATCCCTTCAACACCTGCCTAGACACACCTTTTCTTTTCCAATTCATTTCTGGAGGCCGCGATCCTAGCAGCAATGAGTAACAAACCAAACGATGGTGAGCGGAAGACACTTGGGGCGGTGATAGAAAAAGTGAAAAGCGTGATCAGAGGCCAAGAAGAATTAATAGGATTATGTTTTTTCTTTCGAATTTTCAGAAGAGGTTAAAGAATCAAGTTTAGAGGAACATGTCGTATATCATGATGAATGTAAAGTCACAATTATTAAGACTGTTCATAGTAATATTTATATGTGAGTATAAAAGATTACAAGATATAATTATACAGGAAATAGAATATTACAAATCAATCGAAAAATAATTAATTCGATATTTATCATTCTATACCTTCTTTAACTGTATTACATCCTATGAATAAAATATATAATTCCAAATCGTAAATTGGATTGCGAATGATTCGCACGCAAGAAAATTATCAAAATTCTATTGCTGCCTAACTTTTTACCTGTGCTCACCTAATTGTTGTATGTCCATTCTTCCACATCCCCACACTTTGAGAAAATCAATTTTTTTTGATGGAAGAAAATCAATTTTAGTTTTTACTCTCACAAAATTTCGATCACCTTAGTGACACTTGAAGTATTGCAGGGTGGGTTCGTGGCATGCTCTTTTCCTCCCTTTCAAACATTTTTAATTGCATATTTGTCCTAAATCATAGTCACCATTAATGCACAGTCCGTTCATAAATGAAATGAACCTGTACATCTCTCTCAAAGCTCAGAGTATCTTTCCATCGACAAAGCTACATGTTCATCATGATTCGTTGATGGTTATGATTTGAAAGAAGGAAACACGATCAGTTTTGTCTTGTTTGGCCTTTTTTTGGGTCTATTCAATTTGCACTTATTTTTAAACCAAGCAGTGCAAGAATTTTTATGTTTGATTTATTACCTAATTTCATTCTGATATCATTATTACAAATATTGTCCGCCTGTATCAAGAGTGATGATGAAAACAAAAGCCAAACAATCCACGTGCACAAAACAAGTGCCAAAACAATCACTAAAACGTGCTCATTGAGGATGGGTCGCATTCGGAGGAAGAACCAACACTCACGCTAAAAGGAGGCTCCAGAGCGCCCCCGAGTTAGCGGACAACTCTAAGCTCCTGTAAACCATCACGACCTCCCAGAAGGAGATGATGCTGAGGCTGAAAGAGATAGAAAATAGAGAAAAGGCTAGGGGGCAGAGAGCCAAGCTGAGCGGAGAGCCAAGCTGAGCAGAGGTTTAATGTGAAACCAGTAAAGCTTTTCCCAGAACCACGGGATCAAGAAGCCTACTCCAAGAGCTGGGAACGAGAGGCTGAAGGCGGTCAGAACATGCCAAGGAGTAGAAGAAGCCCATCATTGAAGAAGCCCAAGTAGGAGAGAGAAGAGCGCTCCCAGAGGGAAGTCGTAGACAAGTGGGACAACACATACAACCCCCTGAACTAAAAAGGGGGGGATAGGGAGCGCAGGAGACTAGACAGGGTGAATCCACTGCCTGGAGAGGGAGAAGGGGCACCCTACTCAACAAGAGGATTTAGTTGTATACAACGTATCCCAAGATGAAAATACCCCCCAACCTAGGACTATACAATGGTGAGACCGACCCTGAGGACCACTTACACACATTCTCCACCAACATGGCGACTTACCCTATCCCGCAAGCCATATGGTGCACAATGTTTGCAACCACCCTCACTGCAGCAACGAGAGTATGGTTTAAGAGCCTGAAAAACGAGACTATCAACAGCTTCAGCCAACTGGAGCAGAAGTTTTTGGCACGCTTTATGCAGAGGAAAAAGTTCCAGAATACCAAATTGGAGCTGCTGGCAGTCCCGAGCACTAGGATACGCATCCCGAGCCTTAGCGGGCCCATCCAGGAGGCTACCAGGACGGACCGATCCCCCAAGCACCTGATGAGAATCAACAAAAGAAAACCTATGTTTCCACTCCACATGAGAGGGAAACCCTACCAACAATTTAGACCCACCCGGCCTAAATTTTACTAAGGTCCAGTCCGAAGGCATGTCGGCAAAGTGACAATAAATATAAAATAGAGATATAGTGGGAGGAATGTTCAGACAACAGCAGAGGACCTCGAAACCTAACAATATACGGACAAAATTTGGAGGCAGATCGGCAAGGATAAATTTGAAATAACCTAAGATAGACTGGTAGAAAGAGGACAGAAGGAAGCGAAGGCCACCAAACTCTAGGGTTTCCAGATAAACGGCCGTCATCCCCCCAGGGACGTCCAACACTGTCTGGTTATTGGCAGGATGCAAAACCCTAGCCTCCAAATTGCTAATTTTCTTATGCTGGGTGGCGAATATAACCCTCATCCAGGAGAAAATAAGATCATGTTCTGCCACAGTAGTATCACAGAAAGAATCAGAATTGGAAGACCTACAGTGAACACCTTGTTTACCTAGGGGCTCACTATAAAAATTTTTTCAGAAAAGGAGTGCAAAAAGAAAGTATTGAGACAAAGAGACAATAATTGGAAAGGCAGAAGAAAAAAGGAAGGAAATGTGAAAGGCGGAGAATGCGAAGATGGAGAATGAAGGTAGTGAAGAGGAGGGGAAGTAAATAGACTTTAGCGCTACACCCTCGAGGCTCATTCTTGGGAAACCAAAGAAACACAATGGGAAAATGACTTAGGCACTGGAGCGGCACAAATTTTTATTCCAAAGAAACACGCAATCGCACTAGATGGAGACACATGGAAAACTTAGGGCACATGACGCAATTGTTGGAACAGGAAACGTGAAAGCCTCGAAAAGTTACAACTTTTCAAAAATTGCATTAAAAGTGTTTTCCCCTGCATAATACCGAGCAGGCACAATGAGAAGTGAAGCCCCGCAGCCTGCGCCGAGCAGTGTAGAGACTTGGGTTGGGGCACTTAATAATATATGGGCCAAAAGGCCCAAGTTCAAGACAAGGCATAGTCAGCCCATTCCCCGTTTTGGCAGATGCACGTGGGATTGACCCAGCGGACCAACGGATAAAAGGAGATACAACTAGAAACATCCCATCAGAGCCACCCGCATATATACCTAGCACGCAACTTGAGGAAAATGTATGATCACTTTCCTACTTCTCAGACACGCTTCTTAGAAACTCTATAATAGCTCCCTCGACTGACTTGATCTTCGAAGCAGGCACAGCTCAACGCCGGCCTATCTGACTCTTGTCTCTTTGTCTTGTTGGATTTCTATCAAGCCTAAGGAGGAGGAATCATGATTTAAGATAAACACCTAATATAGACTTAACATGGACCAAATCAATGTTGGGATGTATTTTGGAATGGGCCTCACAATAGATTACGGGGAACAGGGAGATGAGACAGACGCATCAATTTGATCAGCAGAATTAAAGAAGGAGATATGGTTTCAAATACAAAATCCGGGAGTAATCATACGTCAACGATAAATGAAAAAGGCCGGAGGCCCGAGGAATGTCAAGTCAACGAAGGAGAGTGGAAAATAGGAATCCAAGACAGTGGCGACACCGAATAGGGATTCAAATTAATGAGGATGTAAACCAGTCAGATCACCAACTGTTTAGCTCTGATTCATGCTCATGGAAATCAGAATCAAAACACCGGGAACTCCCACCCCAAAAACCATGTAGCAGACTAAGACAGGTCGGGGTGGGCGTCGGGTCGGTTTATTCGGTTTTTGGGTTATTCGATTCGGGTTATTTGGTTTTGCCCCTAAAAAGCTCAAAACCGAATCCAAACCGAATAATCCAAATAACCCGAATAAACTGAACCAAATTTGGAATTCGGTTTCGGTTTGAATTCGGATCTAATCCGAATAAACCGAATTGGAGTTGAATATTTTTTTAAAATGTTAAAAATACATAACTTAATTCAAAGTTCAAGAAAATTATTGAATATGTAATTTAAATTCTACATCACCAAAATCAATTCTTCAAAATTACAATCCCACAAATATAATATAAATTTAATTATAAAATTTTAGGATTACACTTAATATTAAGGATCAATAGTTTGTTTTAATATTTATCTTTAAAACCTTCACATTTCTTCAAGACTTGAAGCACTTCACATTTACCCTGAAAATACAAAGAATTGAGAAGATTAAAACATCAATTCACGTCTGAGTGCATAAAAAGTATACTTTCCAAAGTCAGAATGCTGTTAATATGTCAATGAATTGCTAAATACAAATATCACACTCATTAAATCTGGTACTCAATCGGTTACTCATTAAATTAATCCTCATATGGAATAACTAAAGCTTGCAACAATCGAGCTTGCCAATCGAGCAGCATGCCACTCTGGTGAATGAAAAGAACCATCCACCTGTGACAGTACTCATCAGAATATGAACACCAAAATTTGTGTAGTCTACTCAAAGTTACCATTAGTAGTAAACATATGGTCACACAATTCATCAGATTAGGCACATGCAAATATATTGTTGACTACAGATACAAAAGGAAGAAGAAACACATGCAAAGTGAAACTAATTTACGACAAAGTAGAGTTTGGACCTGAAATACATTAGTTTAAATAGTATTCCAGATGCCAACACTTTGTTATAATTGACAGTAAGATAAAGGGTTGGCAGACATTACACCAAAAGCAAAAGAACAGACCTTTCCTAAAAAACCAGCGTCTGGTCTTCTTCTTCTCATGTTAAGGACAATGTTTCTCAAGTCGCAACTCACCAAAAGACCTTGAGATCAATAGTTTGGCCCTCCGGACATGGTACGCTGATGGTGAAAAACATGCTCTAACTAACTACAAAAAGAAAGAGGTTAAGTACAGTAGTAGTAAGACATGAGCAAATAAGCTGAAAAATAAAGGATCATTTGTCTAAAAAAAGGTGATAGCAGTCAGGTTATTAATCTCACCAGTACTAGAACAACTCCCAGATAAGACAATGGATTCAATTATTTAATACTTTTTATTATTGCAAAAAAAACAATTAATGGCATTTTTCCTTTGAATTCACAGACGTAATTCTTACTTTGTTTCAGCTGGGTTAAAGGCAACTGAAAAGGCAGCAGTAATCTCGTCCATGGCATCATATACACGATATATGCAACATAGCTGCAATTTTTTAAACAAAAAAAAATAGAAAACATGTGCTCTTCACAATGGAACACTCAAACAAGAATAATTTTTTAAGTGAGCACACCATTAGAAAGAATCAGATGCCATTATCAATAGGTGTGATAGGCCTGCACAACCATGATGTTTGCTCGTGGGATAATGAAATTGTTAAACTTCTTTCCTACTATAAAGACTTCAGTGTGGCACCTGCCCAGAAGTAGCGTCCCAAATATGAATTGGAAGGTTGCAGGTAGTGGTAGCAAATACACTTGTATCAGGACCTAAAACACAAAGTAGATAATTGCACAGAAACACTGTTCTCAGACCACAAACCAGAACCTATATGAAAATAATCAGATGGCAAAATATACATACTGGAAGTAGACATGTGTGGATACCAGCAGTAATTATAGACTGATTCTCCTTCATTAATGATATGGTTTGCCGCATATGAATCTAAAACGAATTAATCACCATTAAGCACATATATATACATAGTGAGAGAAGTAGTTCAATGAAACAAGTATAGTTACCAAGAGGGGTGCATCAATATTTAAATGAAGATTTCCAGCAAAATAAAAGGAAAACAAATTCATGTTGTACTATTTTGCATATCAGAATGGAAAAAGGCGAGATATGAGTTCTCACCATCAGAAGCAGAATAAGACCCTGCATCGTCATCACTTCCATTGCATTACTTAGAACAATGAAGACCGACATTTGTCAAAAACCAGAACTATATTATGTCTAGTTGGTTGAAAGTTTTTTATTTATAGCTGACATCAATGTAGAGGGGCAATGCAAGTGCATAAAACGATGGTAGCATAAAGCGTTCTTCCGGAGCAATTATTGATAAAATTCTACTCTCCCATGTTATCTGTACTAAAGAAAGGATTTTGGGGTGAATAATTTGTAATTCATAAATTTTGAATTTTGCATTTAAAATAATAGTGGTGATCAAATATAGCACCAAGTACAATGATATAACCCATGTGATGAAGAACAAATGATTTATGAGATGATGTTGAAATTGATCAAGAGGCATCAAAATCAGAACACAAGAAAGCTACTTATATCCCAACTCATAATACTAAATTTGCAGCTATACAATGAATACAAACAATTAGCAGGATAAAAGGAAACAAATCAGTTATCAGACTAAAAACAGTGAACAAAGAAGAACATGTTAGTATGTTACTGCATTATTACAACACTATACCACAATGTTTTTGTCCCCAGTGTTTACTTTCATCATAATAAGAGGCAAAGTTTTTCTACACAATGAAACTATGAGATAGCTAGATTAATGCAGAAGTTCTCTCAATTTTTACTAGTTCTCACAAATTCATTGCAATTTTTTACAACAGTGATTCAAGATCACTGACTAAACCAACAGGGCAACAACACTACAAAAACCACTTCAATATATTGAACAAAAAGATGCTCTCAAGATCATTGACTAAACCAAAATCAATACATAACTATGAGATAGATTAGCAAACCAATGAAACTCAAACTATTATCTACAATCTTTTAAAATATACTCATTTGAATTACTAACAGAACTTGAGTGCACTACCAAAGTTCAAATATATTTAACCACAAGAACTCTAACTACCTCCTAACAATCAAGTGCTATATCATAGAGCCCAAAAAAATGAGGTATTACATATATATTCATAAAAGCCCTGTTCAGAAACAAATATAGCTTTTTTACAGAAACAAAACGAGCCAACATACTGTACAATTTCATCAAGATACTCTCATAAAAACTAAAAGGGCAGCAGATTCTTCTTTTAATTTGAGTAAAAACTAAAGATACAAACATAAAAGAAACGAGATTATACCTGTGTGAAACAATGAAGTGAGAATCAACTCAAAATGCCAAACAATAAGCGGAAGCCAGTGAGGTCGATGGCGTGCGCAGTTCACAAAGCAGAAGGCGTGAGCAGTTCCTTGGTTTCCTCTGTTGGTTGCCTCTGTGAGTAACAAGCCCCCTGATGTTTTCACTTCAACCTCAGCTACCTGCAAGACATTGATACAAAAGACCACTTAGTTTTGGCAGATATTGATACAGAAGATATTGATACAGAAGACCTAAATAACACATAGCTTTGGCAGAGGTGAATGGGTGATGGAGAAAGGATGGGAAGTGATAGGGTTTTGTTCAAATGGAGGGATGCGCAGCCTTTGCTCATTTGCAAGATTGTGAAACATATGTTACCCTTTTATATAGTTAGCTTATTAGGGTTTTGATATTTTGGTCTTGTTTTGTTGGGCTTAGGAAAGGCAAGGTTAGTTAAGATATTACACTTGGCCCAAGTTTTAGGAGTAGCATTATATTAATATATAAATATATAATATTGATATATTTACAATTCGGTATTTGGGTCGGTTTTCGGTTTGAGTTTCAATATCCAAAACCAAACCAAAAACCATATTCAAAATTTGGTTTATTCAATTCGGTTATCCAAAAACCGTATTTTAAATTCGGTTCGAGTTATTCGAATTCGGATAATTCAATTTTTGGTTTGGTTTTCGGTTTTCGGTTTTTTTGCCCACCCCTAAAGACAGGGGCCAAGAATTAACCTCCACTAGCGCCAACCACACCATTGAGCACTACTACAAACTAAGTCTAATGTAATAATTTTCTTACAATACTCATTTAAAATGTTTCAATAGCTTATAAAGTGTTACTTAGCTTTTAAAAAGTGTTACATAAATATTGAAAAGTGTTATCTAAATTTTAAAAGTGTTACGTTAGATCTAATGTAACATCGCCTAAGATAATACTTGTAAAAGTGTTACATTAGGTTCAAAGTGTTATAATAGAATCTAAAGTAACACTTTTACAAGTATTACCTTATGCAATACATTAGATCTAACGTATTACTTTTTAAATTTAAGTAACATTTTTCAATATTTATGTAACACTTTTCAAATGTTTAAATAACACTTTATAAGAAATTGTAACATTTTAAATAAGTTTTTCAAGGAAAGTGTTACGATAGCTCTAATTTAAAGCAATGGAAACACCCCAGTAGCCAAACCCAGCCACCACTGCCCTACATCCACCCATCCCAGAACAGCCTACCGCCGGAGAACAACCGGAAAAAGCTTCCAATCCCTACCATCGGCTCCCACAAAAAAGCACCGCTAACATAACCGAAGGAGGAAAACACATGGCCCAATATGGAGGAGCATGATCTGAAGAACAAGGCGGCAATAGAGTTGAGGAATTGGCGGAGCTGGCCGGTGGTGAGAAGGGGATCATGGAGAATAGGGCCGATCCCATTGCACAGGAGAGCATCCAAAAATAGGGAGTCAAAAGCCTGCCCAACAAATCAGAGTCGCCGCCAAGGGGACCTCTGATGAGCACCCACTAGTAGGCGCTGACGGGTCCCAATACAAAGATCTCGGAGCAACTAATGCCGAGATAAAATCCGCTGGAGCCGAGATGGAACCGCTGAAAGAACAGTCAGACTGACGAAAGAGTGGTCGAGTGGGTGTTTTTTTAAAAATTTTCAAAAATCTTGGATGAAATTTCTACACCATCATTAATAGATACCTTTTTGTTTTTCTAATTTTTAGAAACATTTGCACCTACCATTTTATAAACTCCCTTAATTCTTAGAGTGCAGTGCAGATTGGTTAGATTCCAACTTTTGAATTTGAATTAAACAAATTTGCTCTTTTGTTTTGTTCAATTATCTTCCCTTTGTTATACTACATTTTTTAGCTATTCAAATCTTTGGTACCATCTTTGATGTGATTTCATGATACAACTAGATAGACATCATTTGTGCGGCATTTGTATGACACATAGAATGACATTCTTTTATACCATGAGAGCAAGAAAAAATATATTTTTCATGCTACTTTTTTTTACTAAGATTTTTTGCGCCACTTTCGGAAATGCCAAAATTAGAACGACATCATTCGTATGACATAACTAGAAAGACATCGCTTGTGCGATGTTTGTGTGAATCAACTAAGACAACATTGTTTGTGCATTGTTTGTTTAATGGATTAAATGGGAAACATGCTCAATGAGAATTTGAAAATTATGGGTCGGACGGGTTGGGTTTGAGGGTTAAAACCTACGAGTTTTTATAGAGAGCAGAAGAATAAAAAATAAAAAAAATGCTGGCCGGATTTTAATTTTAGAGTTTTTGTATAGAGAGCGGGATGAAATTTTGGAAAAGGCGGCTGACCTTTTTATTTTTAGTGTTTTCTAAAAAGAATAATGTATTCTCTCTTCAAAACCTAGTAAATTAAATTGAGTAGGTCTCCTGACAGGCGGCCTGTCCATAAGCTTATGGACTGGCCACTTATTTCTTACCTTATATACTGCATTTCTTAAATTACATACAAATTTTAAAATTTTTGAAAATAATTTTTTATATCATATATTTTTATATTTTCACCTTCAAATACATATTATTACTTGTTTTAACTTATAAAATGCAATATTTAAATTTTATAAAAAATTACAACATTTAATTCAAATGCCCCTGAGAACTGTACATAAGCTTATGAAAAGGCCGCCTTTCCTGAAACTTTCCCAATTAAATTTTAGGCTAGTATAAAATTGTCTAATTTACTCTGCCCAAACAAAAGCCCCTGAAATTCGTCAATTAACATAGTAATTCTATGTCATGTAATATATATATTTCTGTGTGTTCTTCAAAGCACCATTGAAGTGAAGCAGAGTTGGGCCCTTTTTTTGTCTTCAATACTCTCAGGTCTGTTTTTTTTTTCTGTCGTATGAGGAAAAAGGTTGTTGCACTTGCTTTGGTACTCTATGTCAGTGTGTGTTTTTTTTCTTTTCTTTCAAAATTGACCGCCATGGGAGTTCTGTTTCGTTGTAAGGGTCTAGACTTTTTCCACCTCTGTAGCTCAGGATCAAGAAAGCCCCTGGACCTATGAGCTGTGAGTTGACCACATACGCATTTCCCTCTTTTCTATTGTTTGAGTGGTTATTTTTTGGGGTTGATCTAATGTAATATTGAAGTGGTCGCGTGGGTGAAACTTTTTTTTATTCTCAAAAATCTTGGATGAATTTTTTACATTATCTGTAACGGATACCCCTTTGTTTTTCTAAACTCGAGAAACTTTTGATCTTGCTATTTTATAAACTCCCTTAATTCTTAGAATGCAATGTATTGCAGTGCAGGTTGGTTAGTTTCCCAATTTTAAAAGTGCATTAAAAAAAATTAGCTCTTTTGTTTTGTTCAATTATCTCCCCTTTGTTATACTACTTTTTTTTCCTATTTAGATCTTCCGTGCCATTTTGGATGTTATTGCATGTTAAAACTAGAAAAACATCATTTGTGCGGCGTTTGTGTGACACAACTAGAATGATATTTTTTATACCATAGGAGCAAGAAAAAAATATATTTTTCATACTATTTTTTCGTGATTAGGATTTTTCTGCACTAGTTTTGGAAATGCCTTAAATAGAACAACATCATTTGTATGACACGACTAGAACGACATTGTATGAGCGGCCTTTTAATTTTAATAAAAAGTAAAAATGGAAGCCGGCCTTTCGTATGAGAGCGGGATGAAATTTTGGAAAAAGGCTGTTGACCTAGTAATTCTATGAATTAACATAGTAATTATATATATAATATATATATCTGCATTATATATATATATATATATATAATGCAGATTGGTTAGTTTCCCAATTTTGAAACTGCATTAAACAAATTAGCTCTTTTGTTTTGTTCAACTATCTCCCTTTTGTTGTACTACTTTTTTTAGCTATTCAAATCTTCCATTCCATTTTCGATAGGATTGCATAATACAACTAGAAAGACATCATTTGTGCAAAGTTTGTGTGACACAACTAGAATGATATTTTTTTTTATACCATGTGAGCAAGAAAAAAATATTTCATACAACATTTTTGTGATTAGGATTTTTCGGCGCCACTTTCGGAAATGCCACAAGTAAAATGTCATCATTTGTATGACACAACTAGAACGACATTGTTTGTGCGATGTTTGTGTGAAACAACTAAAACAACATCATTTGTGCAACATTTTTTTGAGTAATGGATTAAATGGGTGACATGCCCAAAGGGCATTGGGAAAATAGGGTCGGGCGGGTTGGGTTTGTGGGTTGAAACCTACGAGTATTTATAGAGAGAGGAAGAATAAAAAGTTAAAAAAAGATAGCGGGTGGCCTATAAATTTTAGAGCTTTTATATAGAGAGCGGGATGAAATTTTGGAAAAAGGCGGCTGACCTTTTTATTCTTAGTGTTTTTCTCAAAGGAAATGTATTATCTCTTCAAAGCGCAATAAATTAATTCTTAGGCTAGTATAAAGTTGTCTAATTTACTTCACCCCTACAAAAACCCCCTGAAATTCATGAATTAACATAGTAATTCTATGTCATATAATTTATATTTTTCTGTGTTCTTCAGAGCACCATTGAAGGAAGGCAGAGTTTGGCCCTTTTATTTGTCTTCGATACTCTCAGCTCTGTTTTTTCCGTCATAGGAGAAAAAGGGTCGTTGCACTTGCTTCAGTACTCTGTGTTAGTGTGTGTGTTTTTTATATATTTTTTTTCCAAAATGAACCACCATTGGAGCTTTTTTTCATTGTAAAGGTCCATAATTTTTTCACTAGCTCTGAATCAAGAAAGCCCCTGGAGCTATCAATGTGAGTTCCCTTTTTTCCTGTCGTTTTAGTAGTTTTTGTTTTGGGGGGGGTGTTAATCTGATGGGATTTTTAAATGGTCGAGTGGGTGCTACTTTTATTTTATTGTCAATAATCTTTGATGAAATTTCTACATCATCTCAACAGATACCCCTTTGTTTTTCTAAACTCTAGAAACATTTGAACATGCCATTTTATAAACTCCCTTAATTCTTAAAGTGCAATGCAGATTGATTAGTTTCTCAATTTTGAAACTACATTAAATAAATTAGCTCTTTTGTTTTGTTCAATCATCTCCCCTTTGTTATACTACTCTTTTTTAGCTATTAAGATCTTTCGTGCCATTTTCAATGTGACTGCATAATACAACTAGAAAGACATCATATGTGCGGCGTTTGTCTAACACAATTAAAATGATATTGTTTTATACCATGTGAGCAAGAAAATAATATTTCATACTACATTTTTGTGATTAGGATTTTTTGGCACCACTTTCGGAAATGCCACGATTAAAATGTCATAATTTGTATTACACAACTAGAACGACATTGTTTGTACGACGTTTGTGTGAAACAACTAAAAGAACATCGTTTGTGCGACGTTTGTTTCAGTAATGGATTAAATGGGTAACATGCCCAAAGGGTATTTGAAAAATGGGGGTTGGGCAGGTTGAGTTGGAGAGTTGAAACCTACGGGTATTTATAGAGAGAGGAAGAATAAAAAGTTAAAAAAAGATTGCGGACGACCTTTGAATTTTAGAGCTTTTGTATAGAGAGCGGGGTGAAATTTTGGAATAAGGCAGCTGACCTTTTTATTTTACTATTTTTCTAAAAGGAAGAATATATTCTCCCTTAAAACCTGATAAAGTAATTCTTAGGCTATTATAAAATTTTCTAATTTACTTCGCTCTACAAAAATTCCCTGAAATTCATGAATTAACATATTAATTCTATGTCATATAATATATAATTTTCCGTGTGTTCTTCAGAGCACCATTGAAGTGAAGCAGAGTTTACGTCATATAATTTTGATGTGATTGCATGATACAACTAGAAAGACATCATTTGTGTGGCATTTGTCTGATACAACTAAAAGGATATTTTTTGATACCATGCGAGCAAGAAAAACAAATTCATACTACTTTTTTGTGATTAGAATTTCCCCGTGCCACATTAAAAAAATGCCACTATTAAAACGGCATCATTTTCTTGACACAACTAGAACGACATCGTTTGTGCGACGTTTGTGGGAAACAACTAAAACAACATCGTTTGTGCGACATTTGTGGGAAACAACTAAAACGACTTCGTTTGTGCGAAATTTGTTTAAGTAATGGATTAAATGGGTAACATGCCCAATGGGTGTTTGAAAATTATGGGCCGGGCAGGTTGGTTTTGGGAGTTTAAACCTGCGGGTTTTTATAGGGAGCGAAAGAATAAAAAGTTTCTAAAAATAAATATGGCTGCCACTCTTTTTGTTTTAGAGCTTTTGTATAGAGAGTTGGATGAAAATTTTGAAAAAGGCGGCTGACCTTTTTATTTTTAGTGTTTCTCAAAAAAGAAGAATGTATTCTCTCTTCAAAACCCGATAAATTAATTCTTAGGGAAGTATAAAATTGTCTAATTTACTCCGCCCATACAAAAGCTCCTTGAAATTCATCAACTAACATAGCAATTCTACGTCATATAATATATATTTTCTGAGAGTTTTTCAAGAGCACAATTGAAGTGAAGCAGAGTTTGGCCCTTTTTTTCCCTTCAATACTCTTAGCACTGCTTTTTTCTGTCGGAGGAGAAAAAGGGTCGTTGCACCTGCTTCAGTACTCTATGTCAGTGTGTGTTATTCTTTTCTTTCAAAATGGACCGCCATTGGAGCTTTATTTCATTATAAAGGTACGGCCATTTTTCACCTCTGTAGCTCAAGATCAAGAAAGCCCCTGGAGCTATTAGCTGTGAGTTGACCATGCATGCATTTCTTTTTTTATCTGTTGTTTTTGTGGGTTTTTTTTGGGTTAAACTAATGAAATTTTGAAATGGTCGAGTGGGTACTACATTTTTTTATTGTCAAAAATCTTTGATGAAATTTCTACATCATCCTCAACATATACCCCTTTGTTTTTCTGAACTTTAAAAACATTTGCACTTTCCAATTTCTAAACTCCCTTAGTTCTTTGAATGTAGTGCTGATTGATTAGTTTCCCAATTTCGAAACTACATTAAACAAATTATCTCTTATTTTTGTTCAATTATCTCCCCGTTGTTCTACTACTTTTTTTAGCTATTCAGATCTTTCGTGCCATTTTCGATGTGACTGCATGATACACTACTGCAGGACAGGGGTATTTGCACCGGTAATTTAGGGCAATAGCACCGGTATTTTGGCCCCCAAAATACATGTGCGTATGTATAGGGGTGTAAAAACGCAAAATATTTGCACCGGTAAAATGAACCAGTGTAGAAAATTATTTGCATCGGCATCTTAGACCCGTGTATAAATTTTGAAAGCACAAAATATCTGCACCGGTATTATTTGGAACACTGGTGTAGATATTTTGCACCGGTATTTTACATATGAACCGGTGTAAAACCGTGATTTGTACACCGGTATTAAATATAACACCAATCTTTCTTTTTTAGTAGTAATATTATATTTTTGCACCGGAATAGTTTGCACCGATATTTTTTTTACACCAATATTACATTATGCACCAATATTATTTAAATAATTTTTAAAAAATTATTTAAAATGTGATTTTTTTACACCGGTACATTCATTTTATACCGGTGTATTATTTGGTTAAATTTTGCAATGCCCAAATTTTTTTCTGATGGTCCATATCAGATCATTTTTGGGGCAACGACAGCCAGAGATACTTATGAACTATTATAAATTGGAAACATTTGAATTGGTAAGAAATTTGAAACATCCTATTACGAAAATATCACTCGCAAAACACACAAACATTATTCAAACTATGAAATAGAAGAACTATCTTAAGCATGGAATGAAACAAAGTAAAAAATCCCACAAGTTTACTATAACCAAACACGATTCATATAATTCTAATGTCATTAACCATTCAAATTAAACCATCAACCTATTATGTCGTTCTTATCATCCAGAAGTTGCAACGTAGTGTTCGCTTACTGCTGGCAGTCTCCGAGCCAAGCCTCACACCATCTCTCTGCTACACCTTGAACTTTGTACACATTGTATTTAATCTTGGTCTTTTAGATGGCCAGAAATTAGCCATCGACTGGGATTTTTTCTCGCCAATACCCTGTTACAAGGATTAATGAATATAGATACGCAAAAGTACTTTGAGGAATTGAAAAATAATGCGTTACAAGAATGTACCTCATCGTCGGTGGTGAGAACCATAACCTCCTCGTCATCGTCGTCCATATCACCTCTGGCATTGACATCATCGATGTCACTTGGTTGCTCATCTGCCTTGCCCATTAAGGATATCGGAAAATCCACAACGCTATTGAGCACCTCTCCAGCATTATTGAAGTGGTGGTCTGCCGAGAGAAATCCCTCCTTAGGACGGAGGACTGGCTCACATACTCTCACAAGAGCAACACTTCTTTGTTGGGTATCCCGACGATGAGATACCTGTCGCAACCCAAGGGCGACCATTTTCTTCTTTCCGACAATGTCTTTAATGAAAAGAGTCACACATTCTCCATTCCGTTTGTATAATATTTTAGTGAATAGATAAAATGGTTATGGAGATATGTGTAATTAAATTTATAGGATATGCATAGATTAATAAAGATGTACCTCTTCATCTCCTTCTCTGTAACTGGGCTCTTCACCGGACTTTGTACCAGCTGCACCAATGTCACCATTCGCCTTCTCTATAAACTTCTCGGGATCGTCAAGGCCTAGCGGAATCTGAACAGTGCTTGCAGATGCTAAAACCTTCACCAATTACTCCAAGTACAATACCATAGCTTTCACGATCGGATGATTGTTAGATGGCCTCCTCTGGGCTGTATCTTTGGTTGAGGAACTGTTACCGCACTTACTGTGGGAAAGATGAGAAATAGCCACTGCTGTGGGTAGACCCGTCTGAGTTCCCCTACACCTGCTCGGGTTATCCTTCTTCTTTGTCACTTTTATGAGGATGTCTTCACCTGGCTGCAGTTCCAATGCTCATTTTTCCTTAAGCTCGTTAAATTTCAACTGAGAATCACATAGGAACACAATTGTTTATATGAATAATGTGAATACACTTAAAAATTAAATTAAATGGTCGATTTTGGCATAACTTACAACGTCCAGTGCGATCTTCTGAACCTCTTTAGATGTGTATAACCCTTTCTTATCTTTGTTTTCCTCAAGGTAGATAAGAGACCAGTCAGGTGTGAAATCATTTTGTCTGATTTTTTGCTCAATTTCCTCGTTAGTGAATCCCTCGGCGCTCAACCTAATTATCTCCTTCTTCTTCAGCTTCTTAGTCAATCTGTCACAGATGTATCGATTACCCCTTCTGCCCGTGTGGTGCGTGTAATCCCTGCCCTAGTTGCGTTCAATATTTGTCACCCCGAGCCTCTGATATCGGTTTTATAAATAAAAATTTAGTTGAATAGAATTTGGGGCAACATAGGTCTTAACAAGTATTAATTTTTTTTATCATACCTAAAAATTCGGATGCCAACTACTCTTTTCAAACAAGTGTCATTCGTCTTCATCCATCCACTTTTACTTCTCCTATACTGGTATTCCCGTTTTATTGATACCTTTGTCCATGTCGTAAATAAACCTATTTTCCAATTCCTATGTTGGTTTTTTACCCTCTCTGTAACCTCCTTCCTCAGTATTTCTAGTTGCTTGTCTGTCATAGGTGTTTCAATTGTGAAGCTCTCCTAGGATGAATCATTTGAAAAGGAATGTTATTAATTATGTCTTTGATAAGACTTTACCATGAATAAAATATTTAAATTAAATTGTCGAGAGTCTTACCGAAACATCCTTCCATGCCTCTTCCTTAACATCTTCAGGGACATCATTCCAGTGTTCGCATGCGCCAAATCTGATACGGCACCAGATAGCGTGATTTCCATAAGCGTGACACGATGACCAATTCTTAATGCATACTGCTTGATTCCCACGGAACTCAAATGCAACAGGAGTTGGAGTGTTATGCTTTGCCAACATCACATACTAGCATGTGCTAGGTCCTCGCCTCCTCAAATAACTTTTTACCTCAAACCTGTCCCATCCTTCTCCATTTTCCCTTCCAGCTTTTGTCAAGTCGTCGTCCGCTTCATCAACAGTTGGCCTTTCTTTGATAGTGCTCTTTCCCATTCCCATGTGAATTGGTGTTTTGGCCAACTATTTACCGGCGTCTTCTCCTTCAACATCCCCTATAATAACATCACCATGTTCCACGGTTTCTTCCTTCTCTTCACTAGTCGGGTAATTTGTTTGCGTTGCTTCTTTCTCAAATTGTATCTTCAATGGGATCCTTTTTGGCAGAGGTTCTTGGTCTTCCACATCAACCTCCTCATCGACCACATTCTTCACCTCCTCCTCCTTCGTAATGGGTCGCTTCCTTTTTGTGTTTAATTTCCCCTTCTTTGGCGGCATCTAAAACAGTAGAATAGAAAAATATCAATCCATACAATAACGGTACTTAAAAATCAACATTGATTGAATGTGACGTAGAGCTTGAACAACAAATTTATAAAAAATTTGAGCAAAACATGGCATAAAAATTGAACAATTCATACATAAAAATACATTAGGTAAGGCATAAAAATTCATATAATATGGAATAGAACTTGAACAGTTAAGGCATGGAACTTGATATATAATGAAATAGAACCTTATAGAAGTTTATAGAAAACCATACCAATCTCTTTGGATTCATAAAATAGGCCTACAAGCAAGCAATTATCACTCCCCCCTAACGTGACTATCAACATTATCACCAACCAAAAAAGTATAGTACTACATCATCCATCCACAAAAATTGCAAAACGTTTTTACCCCACAATTGTATAAACATACCATTCAAGTTACCCTTTCAATTTTTTGTCAATTTACATGTTTTTGTTCATAGAGGCATTTGGTCGAACATGTGTTGTGCGTGAGGATTGGAATTTTTTTAAAGAGAAATTGATATGGTATCCCATGGTAACACAAACACCAACGCTTACCTTCACTAATGGAGCATTTGTGTTGCAATTCCCTTTTGTCGAACTCGCCAAGAATGGAATGGGATGATGAACTCGCGAAGTATTTTCTTCTCTTGTGTTGTCAAGGGTTGACGAAGGGTTGCTTCTTTTGTGTTTCTCAACACTTTATAGGATGGATGATGAGAGTTGCAATGATTGATGAGGAGTTATGGTGGTTCAATTTAGTGTAAATTGAATGATTAAATTGGTGGAGGGCGATTTTCAAAGAGAATTTGAAGGTGTTTGATGAGAAGAAGAGCAGTTGTGGGAGCCATGTCCGTTTGAAACGATTGAAAAACATATGAAGACGTTTTTTTACATCGGCAATATGTTGAGTACCGGTGTAGTATTTGTGAAAATGGGTTTGAAAATTGGCTAACTGTTCAGCACCGGTACATTTACCGGTGTAGAAAAGGAAAGAAAGCAGCTGCGTGCAGCTGCTTTAAATGATTCTTCACTGACCCGAGAGCAACACATGAAAATTTAGGCTAACTGTTGTACAACAGTATTTCTTATTGGTGTAGAAAATGTTGATACCGGTGTAAAATTACACAAAAAGCAGCTGCTTTAAATATTTTTTGGAAAAATAGGTTGAACCTGAGAGGAACTTTAGAAATTTTAGACTAAGTGTTCATCACCGATATATGTACCGATGCAAAAACAACACGTACCAGTTTTAAAATATTTGTGCCTTATTAAATATAAAAGAAATTGAAAATTTTGAAATGCGCACCAAAAAATTGAACACATACACCGGTAATTGCTTAATATTACCTGTGTAAAATTTTTTTTGTTAATTATTTAAATTCCCTCTTATTTCATTTACCTCCCGTGCATTTTTCCAACAACCCCATTTATTGAAATTGACGTTTAATTATTGTGAATAGACATTGTACTAGTTGTTTCAAGTAAATATCGATGACATATGGTCCCCGTACATTGACATTACTAAGAATTGTTTAATTTTATAAAATTTGCATATTAACCCCAAACATTTCTTTTCACCCCGTGAAGCACTTTTTCACCAGCCCAAATGGAATTTTAGGATGCTCAATATTGAATGAGTAACATTTCCGTACCTTAATGGTACCGAGGAACCTGCAAAATTGATTATATGCATTTATTGCAATTAGGTCCCCCAAATTGTGACATGCGATTATGACATGTTAGGAAACTACATAAATTACCAAATTTAATATTCCAGGCTTAAATCATAATTGCAACATATTTGTGTACGGGTGGTGATTCGTCCTGTAGGTGTTGTAGAGTAAACAACAAGGATTTACTTCATTGTTTCCATGTGTAGTCTGAACATCTTCCAAACTAAATACAAAATCCCGACCCATTGTTTCCCCACATGTGGAACTTGGAAATATAAAAGGGTTGTTTTGTGGATCATCCAGTTCAATCGGATTACGATTTTGATTTACGAGTAAACTTTTTAACTTTTTGCAATTTAGTCCCTCCAAGAATCTTGGAAGGGTCGAAATCTAAAATTAGCTCCACATATATGAAATTCAATACATTACAATCTTGTTTATGCATTTGTAGACCCTACTGGTGGATGGAAGGCCCTGTAAAACCAACAATGAATGTTTGCACTATATTTCCCAAAATTATACTATTGCCCACTAATTTACTTTGGGAACAACCATATCTCCTAATGCTACAATTTTTTTAATTATAACCATTCTTAGAATATAATGCACCAAATTCAGCGGTCCCGATGTAACCACTTACGCTAACTACGTTCGGCCTTTTTTTTTGTCTTCATGAGTGTATTTATCCGATAAAATTTCAAATCACACAGTGTACACATTTTTTATTCGACCCATCATTGTGCATGTTTATCAAAAGTAAAAATGTCAAACTGTCTAAGTGCATCACTATCAATGTTTGGTACAGAATCTACTCTTTCTACCTGCTACTACAAGTTTTCTACGAATAATAACGAGAAAATGGTTCACCCCGTCAGCAGGTCCTATTGCATCACCATCACGGGTACTTGTGCCAACATCCATGTCCTCGAGATCGCCTTCGCGGAAGGTTGGGAAATTTCTGACTGCTTCCATGGCGTTAGGAAATTGATACATCATAACCTTGGCCATATGTTCATGCCATGATCTTTGGTATTTGGATTCTTCAAGTAAGTTTTCTACACCAACCTCCAAGGCAGCAACTCTGGATTCAATAGTAGCGACAGGCGTGTCAGATGTCTATCCGTAGAAAGAATCCACTCAAATCTTACCCATTGGTTGGCCATGAACGTCATGTGCACGAGCACTATCCCTTGCTCTTGAACAAAGCTTAGAAATGATACTGCAATAGACATAAGATTCCATTTAATCCAGTTCCCTCTACAACAGAGAACAAAGTCGACGACCAACATTCCATCGAAGCTCCTTCTTTATTGCATACAAGAGGCAAAGTTTGTGGACTTCTGTGTTCACAGTTACTGGATGGATTCTAGGCGCCACGAAGTGGTGCCACCGATTCATTTCCGGAGTTAGAGTTTTCTTAGGTATTTTGCTCCAACCTGGTTTGACGAACTTATCTATGTCTGTACCTGCCCTAGTTACTATCCCAATGATCTCCTTCTCAATTGGTTGTTGTAGAATATAGCCTTCATCACCTAGAAAATGGAATGCAAGAAACTCGTCCTCATCGTTTGGAACATTGGGCAACCCAAACAAGTCATTGATAGATTTTGGTGTGATAGAGATAGTTTTATCTCTACAATACACGTGGTCGTAGCTTGGCCCGAACTTCAAGTTTGCATAGAAATCACTTACAATGGTCAGGTTGAGTGGTTGCGGAGCCTCGCAAAAAAAATTTCCCAACCAAGCTTCTGGATAGTTTGTTCGAATGAGGGAGATACTTCAATTCCTCTCTCTATGTGATGACGGCATCCTTTGTATGATTCATGGACCAACCTAGCCTCCTCAGACATGAAGGTACCATCCAGGTAAGTGTAGGGTGATACTTTCGGCAATAATGGAGACGGTGAATGGCATATCCTTTTTGAATTGGATTTGGGAGGCATTTCCTAAAAAACACATTGAAACATTTCATCAAATACCTTACATGCAAGTCAACCTATACATGGTGTCACATTCTCAATGATTCTATTTCATATGCAATTGCTAATTAACCATACTGATAAGGTATTGAAGTGGTTCACCTGATTATATGACAACCTACGTAGGATTTCAATAAAGATGGGTAGTGATGGAAATGGTATTGAGTGAGAGATATAAATTTGGTACTGAAAAAATGGGGACCAGAGAGGGTTTTAAATAATGGAACAATTTTTTATACACTAGTATTCTACATATACCAGTGTAAAATGAGGCTTAAAGCAGCTGCTTTAGGCTTCTTTAAATAAGTAAAAAAATTCTACCCAATCTGACATGAGAGTAAATTTCAAAAAAATATAAATTCTACCCAATCTGAACTAAGAGTAAATTTCAAAAAAATATTCTAAGTACCCAGCACCGGTCTATTTACCGGTACAAATTGAACAAAGAGCAGCTGCTTTAGGCTGCTTTAAATGACAAAAACATTGGTTCTTCACACCAGATACAAATGCTCAAATATTTTTCTAAGTATCAAGCACCGGTACACCTACCGGTGCAAATTTATAAAAAAATAGCTGCTTCAGGCTGCTTTAAATGCCAAAAAATTAACATTGTCGAACCCGAGAGGAAAAAACAAAAACAAAATTCTAAGTATTGTGCATAGGTAATAGTACTGGTGCGTAAGTACAAAACAGAGTACCTACCCTTTTTTTCTACATCGGTAATTTAATCTTTACTGGTGTAAAAAACCAGCACCTAGTAGAAATTTTAATTAAAATTAAAATACATTTTCACCGATTCAATTAATAAACACTCCATTGAAATTAAGGATCATACCAACCAATTTATAAAAAAGTGTAAATAAAATACATTACACACGAATTCGTTTAATGATCATACAATATTTCACAGAATATGGTCACAAAAACAACGGCCTGGAACGATCAATCTATCGCTTCCGCTTTAAGACATTGTCCCCTTCTACTACTTCACCTCTCTCATCAACCCACAACCCATCACCATGAGAACACCTTCCAACAATGGGTCCCCCAACATCTTCCAAACTAGGAAAACTGATGGAAACTTAGAACTATCAGTTATGAGGGCTAATCAATCTCCGCATTAAAGTAAAACTTCTTCCCATGCAACACCACATGATACTTCTCATTCGAAGTGTCCTTGATGTAAAAAACCTTCCGTGCCTAGGTAGCTAAGATGAACTTGTCATCTTCATATCCTACACGATTCAAGTCGACCAACGTGAACCCCATGGGCTACTCAACTACAACACCGGAACCGTGTTCCACCCAAGGACACTTGAAGACAACAACCTTGAACTATACATAATCCAACTCCCAAACTTCCTCAATCGCCCCATAGAAAGGCATCACAGCAATAACCGGATGTTTATCTCTCTTGTTTGCCTGCCACATGGATTCAGATTCAATATAAACACCACTATTTTGAGTGGTGCTCTTCTCATCCTTCGCCAATGTTGAGAAACTAAAGTCATTAATGTCATAACTAAGGTATCGTCTAACAGTGCAGTTCGGCTTCCTGGGCATCCCTTTGGCACTATAATGATTGTAAAACTAGTTAACAAGCCTTGAAGAATGCTCGACCTAAATTTTATTTGGGGGCCAGTCTGGATGAATCTCTTCCATAAGGGAAACATTCTCTTCAACATATGTTACAGTCTTGCTACTATACATAATACACACATGTGAACAGTCATCAACTCTACCTGATGGGGTGTATGAAGCGTTCCTTTGGAACGTGGAATTCCATTCCTCTTCTGCAGTAGGGTCGACCTGGAACACCAAGCACTCTTCTTCCAACCAAGTTCATTGTATAATACTCGATGATCTCCTCAGTGACGGGCCTCTGAACAATGGAGGCATCAAGTTGACTACGATTATGAACATAACCCGTGAAAACAGCCATGTGACGCTCAAAGGGGTACATCCAATGCATTCCAACAGGCCCGCACATACGTATCTCCCTAACCGAGTGTACCACTAGGAATACCATGATGTCAAAGAATGACGGGGGAAAAAACTTCTCCAAATGGCATAGAACAACAGCAACCTCTCGGTCCAGTTCATCTAGTTGTTGCCTACTAATATTTTTCCTTCATATCGAGTTGAAGATGAAACACAAGTGCATGACTGAAAATCTAACTTCCTCTTCCAAACACCCACGTATTGCTACGGGAAAAGGTTGTTGCATAAGGACATGAAAATCGTGTGATTTCAAAGCATTACACAAACTGACTAATATTAAAGGAGTAACAGGACGGTACCTTCATTCCTTGGATGCTCTCACACGTCGATCTCCTCTAAGCAACTGACAGATTGTAAGGAGTAGGGGGCAGGTACATTTGCTTCCCTCTTACCTCCGGTGCCGGATCCAACCGTATACCAAGGTCCACTAAATCTTTCCTCGTATTCAAGCTATCCTTAGTCTTCCTGGGAATGTTCAGAAGCGTTCCAATTAGACTCTCACAAAAGTTCTTTTTGATATGCATGACATCCAAACAATGGCGAACCTCTAAATTTTCCCAGAACGGAAAATCAAAGAAAATTGACTATTTCTTTCACGGTCCATCTACAACCCCATCACCCTTTGATAATTTCTTACCAAGAACAACATTCAATTTCTTCACCTTGTTGTGAATAGCTATACCGGTCAAAGGTTTGGGTGCCTTTCTCCTCTCCTTCCCACCAACGAATGCAACCTCATTATCCCTCAACTTGTGACCTACCAGTAGGAATTTACGGTGACCCAAATAAACAGTCTTCCGCCCATTCCTCACCTGATGGTAATCTATCTTATCCTCACAAATTGGGCAAGCCTTATGACCCTTGACCACATACCCGGAAAGGTTACTATATTTTGGGAAATCATTTATGGTACAAAAAAGCATTGCCCTCAGTGCAAACTCTTCACCACTACAACCATTAAACACTAAAGCGCCAACTGACCAAAGCACCTTCAAATCTTCTATCAAAGGGGTAAGATAAGTGTCTATGTAATTTCCAGGTTGTTTTGGGCCTGAAATCATAATGGGCATCAACACATATTTTCTCTCTATGCACAAGTGTGGGGGAAGATTGTAAATGGCAAGCATAACCAGCCATGAATTATGTTTTGAGGACATATTCCCAAATGGGTTCATACCATCAGTACACAAAGAAAATATCAAATTCCTAGGTATGAATGCAAAGTGTGGATACATCTTATCAAATTTCTTCCACAGGTCTGCATCAGCCGTGTGTTGAATTATATCATCACCTTTACAACCTCCCCTATCAGCGCACCATGTCAAGTTCTTTGCATCATTTTCATTCTTAAACAACCTTCTCAGCCTCGGAATAATTGGAAGGTACTACATACATTTGGCGGGCACTGCCTCCTCACCGGCACATCATGCTCTCCACCAACAGCCATATTTCTCTTCTTCTTATAACGCGACACATTACATACTGGACAAACAATCTTATCCTTAAGGTCACCCCTATATAGGACACAATCGTTCGAACAAGCATGTATCTTTTCATACTCCAATCCCAATAGACACAAAATTCTCTTAGCTTCATCAAGGTTATCAAGAACCCTGTTACCGGGTGAAAGCTTTTAATTCAAAAACATAAGCAATTTTTTCATGCTAGTATCACTCCATGACCCTACATCTTTCAAATTAAACAATTCCATCAAACACGACATGCCGTGTCTTTCTTCTTGCAACCAGGATACAATGGTGTATCCTTCTCACCAAGAAAGTTAGCCAAAACCTCGGGCCTCCCTCTAAGCTCATTAACAACCTCCTCACACATGTCATCCAACATAGAATCCCCAAAAAACTCCCCCTCACTACTAACTCTCACTTCCGGTGGTGATTTTTCCCCATGAAAGGTCCACATAACATAATCTTTCGCAAACCCCCGGCTATATAAATGGAGTTTCAGGATGTCCTTCTTATCAGTACAAATTAGATTTCCACAATCACAACAGGGACATAATATTCGCTTCTCTCGACTAAAACCATGCTCCAAGAACTCATCCACGAGCATAATATATTCATCGCTCACCCTACTAACGTTAGCATACACATGCTTACACCTCTTGATGACGCGATACAACTCTACATATCAATAAATATTCAAAAATCAAACTTCAATAAATTTAATGCAATAGAATTTTTCATGATGACTTCATAATCATGCAGCATCATAAATGCACAATATACACCAATATTCCACATTACAATTACAACATTCTTTAGATGTCCAACACTATAGGAATCAAAAGTCATACCCTTATAAATACAACAACTTTGAGAACAAATCACAAACTAATATCTACAATTCTACCCCAATCACCATCAAATGATCAAACACAAATTGTAAATATCTCTACTAACCAAAACCATACATGAAATCCATAATATCCATAAATGTATTTACAAAAATGATACCTTGAAGGGTCTTCATTGTGGAGAATTCAATGCCTTCATCAATAAAAAAAACACCATTAAAAAAACACCATTAATGAACCTCTTCTTCCAAAAATCAAATTTTCAACCGGCTAAAAAAAGGTGGTAGGTGAGCATTAAATGCAATTTTCTACACCGGTATTTAGACTTTACCAGTGCATTTGTAGCTTATTACACCTGAAAAAACAGTTACTGGTGTAGATATTTAGCCAAAACCAGAATATTTTCTTCTTCTGCACCGATACGATCACAAGACCAGTGTGAAAACAAATAGTTTTGACGCCAAATTTCTACAAAAAGAAGTTTCATTTGCATCGGTATTAAGAAAATACCGGTGCATGTTCAATTCTTACACCGGTTCTAATAGTAATCGGTGCACAAATGCAAATTTTTCCCGCATTTTTAAAAAAATTTTACACCTGTAATTTCACGTTACCAGTTTAAAAAGTTGTCCTCTTGGCGCCAAACTAATAAAAAAAGGGAAATATGTATACACCGGTAATCGTTTACCGGTGCGTATGTACTTATTTACACCGGTACTGATGTTAACATGATAAATACCGGTGCAATTGGTTACATACGCACCGGTATACTTATACTCATGAATTTATATCGGTGTGTACATACCTGTTTTCCAGTAGTGATACAGCTAGAAAGACATCATTTGTGCGGCGTTTGTGTGACACGACTAGAATGATCTCATTTTATACCATGTGAGCAAGGAAAAAATATTTTTCATACTAATTTTTTGTGATTAGTATTTTTCTACGCCACTTTTGGAAATGCCACAATTAGAACGACATAGTTGTATGACACAACTAGCATGGCATCGTTTGTGTGAAACAATTAAAACGGCATTGTTTGTCCGACATTTGTTTGAGTAATGGATTAAATGGTTAACATGCCCAATGGGTAATTGAAAAATATGGGTCGGGCGGGTTGGGTTTGAAGGTTGAAACCTGCAAGATTTTATAAAGAGCGGAAGCATAAAAAGTTTAAAAAAAATGGCAGCCGACCTTTTAATTTTAAAACGTTTGTATAGAGAGCGGGATGAAAAATTGGAATAAGGCGGCATACCTTATTCAAATTAAACAACTCCATCAAACACGACATGACCGTGTCTTTCAAATAAAACACGAGATGACCGTGTCTTTCTTCTTGCAACCAGGATACAATGGCATATCCTTCTCTCTAAGGAAGTTAGTCAACCCACGAGCCTCCCTCTAAGCTCATTGACAACCTCCTCACACATGTCATCCAACATAGAATCCCCAAAAATCTCTCCCTTACTACTAACTCTCACTTCCAGTGGTGATTTTCCCCCATGAAAGGTCCACACAACATAATCTTTCGCAAACTCCGGCTATACAAATGGAGTTTAAGGATGTCCTTCTTATCAGTATGAATTCAAATTCCACAATCACGACAGGGACATAATATTCGTTTCTCTCGGCTAAAAGCATGCTCCAAGAACTCATCCACGAACATAATATATTCATCGCTCACCCTACTAACGTTGGCATACACATGCTAATCAATAAATGTCCAACAATCAAACTTCAACACATTTAATACAATGGAATTTTTCATGAAGACTTCCCAATCATGCAACATCATAAATGCACAATATACACCAATATTCCACATTACAATTACAACATTCTTAACCTGTCCAACATTATAGGAATCAAAAGCCATAGCCTTATAACTACAACAACCTTGAGAACAAATCACAAACTAATATCCACAATTCTATCTCAATCACCATCAAATGATCAAGCACAAAATGTAAATATCTCTACTAACCAATACCATACATGAAATCCTTAATATCCATAAATGTAATTAAAAAAATGGTACCTTGAAGGGTCTTCATTATGGAGAATTCAACGCCTTCATCAATAAAAAAAACACCATTAATGAACCTCTTCTTCCGAAAATCCAAATTTTAACCGCTAAAAAGGGTGATAGGTGAGCATTTAATGCAATTTTCTACACAGGTATTTAGACTTTACCGTGCATTTGTAACTTATTACACCGGTAAAAATAGTTACCGGTGTAGATGTTTAGCCAAAACCCGAGTATTTTCTTCTTCTACACTGGTACGATCAATGTACCGGTGCAAAAACAAATAGTTTTGGTGCCAAATTTTTACAAAAAGAAATTTTGTTTGCACCGGTATTAAGAAAATATCGGTGCATGTTCAATTTCTACACCGATTATAATAGTAACCGGTGTACAAATGCAAAATTTTCCCACATTTTAAAATTTTTTGCACCGGTAATTTCCTGTTTCCAGTTAAAAATGCTGTCCTCTTGGTGCCAAATTAATAAAAAAGGGAAATATGTACACACTGGTGATAGTTCACCGGTGCACATGTAAGCAAATGTACCGATCAAAACCACCTATACGGATAATACCGTTGCAAAATTTTTGAGTTTGTACACTGGTAGAACCAACACCGGTGCAAAAATTGGTTAATTATACACTGGTTGAGAGGATACCGGTGCGTATGTACTTATTTGCACCGGTTATGATGTTAACATGATAAATACCGGTTCAATTGGTTGCATACACACTGGTATACCCGTACTAATGAATTTATACCGGTGCGTATGTACGTGTTTTCCAGTAGTGATACAACTAGAAATACATCATTTGTGTGGCGTTTGTGTGACACGACTAGAATGATATCGTTTTATACCATGTGAGCAAGGAAACAATATTTTTCATACTCTTTTTTTGTGATTAGTATTTTTTTGCACCACTTTTGGAAATGCCACAATTGGAACGACATAGTTGTATGACACAACTAGCACGACATCTATTGTGTGAAACAACTAAAACGACATCGTTTGTGCAATGTTTGTTTGAGTAATGGATTAAATGGGTAACATGCCCAATGGGTAATTGAAAAATATGGGTCGAGCAGGTTGGGTTTGAAGGTTGAAACCTGCAAGTTTTTGTAGATAGCGGAAGATTAAAAAGTTAAAAAAAGATGGCAGCCGACCTTTTAATTTTAGAGCTTTTGTTAGAGAGCGGGATGAAAAATGGGAATAAGGTGCTGGCCTTTTTTATTTTTAGTGTTTTTCTAAAAAGAAGAAAGTATTCTCTCTTCAAATAAATTGATTCTTAGGCTAGTATAAAATTGTCTACTTTAATCCGCCCCTACAAAAACTCCCTGGAATTCATCAATAAACGTAGTAATTTTACGTCATATAATATATATTTTTTGGTGTGTTCTTCAGAGCACCATTGAAGTGAAGTAGAGTTGGGCCCTTTTTTTGCCTTCAATACTCTCATCTCTGTTTTTCTGTCGTAGGAGAAAAAAGGGTCATTGCACCTTCTTCAGTACTCTTTGTTAGTGTATGTTTTTTTTCTTTTCTTTCAAAACGGACCACCATTGGTGCTCTGTTTTGTTGTAAAGGTCTAGCCTTTTTTTACTTTTGTATATCATGATCAAGAAAGCCCCTGGAGCTATCAGTTATGAGTTGACCATGCTTGCATTTCCTTTTTTCTGTCATTTTAGTGGATTTTTTAGGGGTTATTCTGATTGGATATTGAAGTGGTCGAGTAGGTGCTACTTTTTCTTTTATTGTCAAAAATCTTCGATGAAATTTCTACATCATCCTCAACAGACACCCCTTTTTTTTTCTAAATTATAGAAATATTTGTACCTTCCATTTTATAAACTCCCTTAATTCTTAAAATGCAGTGCAGTGTAGATTGGTTAGTTTCCTAATTTTGAAAATGCATTAAACAAATTAGCTCTTTTGTTTCGATCAATTATCTCCCCTTTATTATACTACTTTTTTTAGCTATTCAGATCTACCATGCCATTTTTTATGTGATTACATGATACAACTGGAAAGACATCATTTGTACAGCGTGTGTGACACAACAAAATGATGTCGTTTATACTATGTGAGAAAAACAAAATATATTTTACACTATTTTTTTTGTGATTAGTATTTTTGTTTGCCACTTTCAAAAATGCCACAGTTAGAACAACATCATTTGAATGACACAACTAGAACGACATTGTTTGTGCGACGTTTGTGTGAAACGGCTAAAACGACATTGTTTGTGCGACGTTTGTTTGAGTAATGGACTAAATGGGTAACATGCACAACATGTATTTGAAAAATATGGGTCAAGCGGGTTGGGTTTGAGGGTTGAAACCTATGGGTTTTTATAGAGAGCGGAAGAATAAAAAGTTAGAAAAGATGGAGGCCGGCCTTTTAATTTTAGAGCTTTTGTATGCAGAGCGAGATGAAAATTTGGAAAAAGGCGGCTAACCTTTTTATTTTTAGTGTTTTCCTAAAAAGAAGAATGTATTCTCTCTTCGAAACCCCATAAATTAATTCTTATGCTAGTATAAAATTGTCAAATTTATTCCGCCCCTACAAAAACTCCCTAAAATTCATCGATTAACCTAGTAATTCTATGTCATATAATATATATTTTTCGGTGTGTTCTTCAAAGCACCATTGAAGTGAAGCACAGTTTGGCCCTTTTTTGTGTTCAATACTCCCAACTCTATTTTTTCTGTCGTGGGAGAAAACAAGGGTCGTTGCACCTGCTTCAGTACTCTTTGTCAGTGTGTGTTTTTTTCTTTTCTTTCAAAATGGACCGCCATTGGAGCTCTGTTTCGTTTCTAAGTTCCGGCCTTTTTTCACCTCTGTATCTCAGGATCAAGAAAGCCCCTGGAGCTATCAGCTGTGAGTTGACCATGCTTGCATTTCCTTTTTTTTTGTCGTTTTAGTGGATTTTTTGGGGTTATTCTATTGGGATTTTTAAATGGTCGAGTTGTTGCACTTTTTTTATTGTCAAAAATCTTTGATGAAATTTCTACACAATCCTCAGCAAACCCCTTTGTTTTTCTAAACTCTAGAAACATTTGCACTTTCCATTTTATAAACTCCCTTAATTCTTAGAGTGCAGTGCAGATTGGTTAGTTTCCCAATTTTGAAACTGCATCAAACAAATTATCTCTTTTGTTTTGTTTAATTATCTCCCTTTTGTTATACTACTTTTTGTTAGCTATTCAGATCTCCCATGCCATATTCGATGTGATTGCATGATACAACTAGAAAGACATCATTTGTGCGGCATTTGTGTGACACAACTGGAATGATATTGTTTTATACCATGTGAGCAAGAAAAATATATTTTTCATGCAACTTTTTTGTGATTAGGATTTTTCCGCGCCACTTTAGGAAATTCCATAATTAAAACGACATCATTTGTATGACATGACTTTTTTTTAATGAAATCACCCGAAGGTGGGGGTTGATATATTGGCACCCCAGACCATAAAAGTGAAAAGAGCCATAGACGTAGTATTTTTTACAAAGATATAGCTAAGCTATAGTGTTATATTAGCTAGATTAAAAGAAGTTGCGATTCCAAGGTAACGAATCTCCACACCCCATGTTAATTCGTTACTTGGCCAGGCAACTCCCAGGAACCAGACAAATACAATGGGGGATCAAAGGGGGGAGTCTATAAACTTAACCATTCGTATATAGAATTGAAATCCTAATAGTAATGACTAGCGTAGAAGAGTGAAGAGACGAGGTAGTAAAGCTGGAGACCATGATATTTCCATCCAGGAGTGAGACAGGAACTATGCAGTACAGATACAAGTGAGGAATTGGCCAGAGTTAGTTGATGAAGAACAGCAGCAAATATCCATTAGATGAGAGCTTCCCTTTGACAAACATCGAGCAGCAATCCTAGCCTATTGTAAGTGTTGTGATAGGCAATCTCAGTCCGCTAAAAGCCTTCTCGGAACCTGCATGAAAAAAACTTCTTTTAGCAGTATCAATCCTTAACATGGCTATTTTTGAGTACTCTTATGTGAGATGTGTAATCCTTATCCAAAGAAATCAGGCCCTTGATATGCTTCGGAATATTGGAAAGGTTTAGGGACTGATTATGGGAGGAGTGGTGCTTTGCTATTGCATTAGCTACAGAGTTGCATTCTCTAAAGGTATGTTTTAGTACTGCACTGCCTAGGAGGGACTTCACTTTGAAAGCCATATTAAAAACCTGCCAGTGTGCAGAATAAGGGTCATTAATCATTTGGACGGCCAGTTTCGAGTCAGATTCAACTGTAAAAGAATGATCTAAACCTAGAAAGATGTTGCAAGCATGTAGAATAGATTGAATTTCAGCTTGTAATGGGGATTCTGCATCAGTGCTTACTGAGCTAATCAGTAAAGGTTTACCCGAATTGTCCCTTGCTATAAGGCCAACTGATGCATTATTAGAATACCAGGATGCATCCACATTGATTTTTATAGAGCCAATCTTAGGCCCCTCCCAACAAACAGTCATTATTTTTGGCTTAGGGGGAGGTCTAAGCAGAGGGGTCAAATACATAAAAGCAGGTGGGATAGATGAAACAGATAGCAACTTAGCCGGGCAAGCATATAAAGTCAGCTTAAATTGATCCTGCACATCCTTACAGATGAGATCCGAAGAGAAATTCTTGTGATCATATATGAATCTATTTCTAGCTTTCCAGAGATTCCAACATACCAGAGAAGGAAGGATATTGCAGAAAACTTTATGTAACTTAGGCAGGTCATGGCAATTCCAGAAAAGGAAGAATCTTTCAGGAATGGAATTTTGAGCATTAAGGTTGAAATGAACTATGGATGCCATGTTATTCTAAACAGCTTGAGCAATGGGACAAGAAATGAAAAAATGCTGAATTGAATCTGATTGACAACAAGCAGGACATTTAGAGGCTAAACTAAAACCACATGTAATGAGCACATCATCAAAAGGAAGAAATGAATGTAACAATTTCCAAGTAAATATTGAGATCTTTTTCTGTAATAAAGTATTCCATATGAACTTTGTTGCAGGGAAATTACCTGATGAGTGATGGAGGGCCCTATATGCTTACTTAAAAGAAAAGCTACCTGTGACTTCAGGTTTCCAGATTAGTCTGTCCTCCCTATCCAATATAATCTCAGCTTCCTGAAGAAAAGAGAGCGTATCATGTTCTAGAAAAGAAGAGATTTGATCTAAAATAGATGATTTATTGCTGATGAATTCTGCCACAGAGTAGTCAGACAGAGCAGAGGAAATGCTCACTAGAACATGGTTAATGAGAGGACCATTTGGACACCAATTTGCTGACCAGAAGTTACAACTTCCTTTACCATGGATAACAACAATGTTCTTTTCAGCAAAGGAATTAATATAGCAAATTCGTTTCCAGGTTACTGATTTTCTATGAGTTGGGGGAGGGACCATAATAGTTTAGACCATAAAGAAATACCCAACTGACTCTTCCACCACAGTTTAGATGAACAAGAATCAATTATGGCTGTGACAGATCTAAAACCTAATCCATTCAAGTTTATAGGTGTGGCTAAATCATCCCATCTTTTCCAAACTTTGTTATTTTTATCTTCTGATTGTCCCCAGAAAAACTGAGTCAATTTTCTCTCAAATGATTTAATTATGGATTTAGGGGGATTGGTAACCGACCATAGGAGCTGAGGCATTGCATATAAACAAGATTGGATGAGAATCATTTTCCCCCCTCCACTAAGCCATTTATTTTTCCAGTTTTGAAGCTTTTGATCAAGACTAGCCAGCAATGGTTCGAAGTACCTGTTTAATGGTCTACCTGTGAAGATGGGACATCCTAGGTACTTAAAAGGAAAATACCCTTTTTTCATTTTTAAGATTGCTTTTACCTGTTTAAATTTTGCATTTGTAGCCCTTCTACTTAGGTAAAAGTCAGATTTATCAAAGTTAAACTTTTGTTCGGAAGTAAGTTCAAAGATGTCTAGGAAAGCTTTGATCCTAATTAGATTTGGCTTCGATGCTTGCATAAAAATAATCGTGTCATCAGCATACATAAGGTGGGAAACTACAGGGATTGAAGCTGGAATCTGATAACAAGATACACTCCTGTTGAGATATATAAAAGATAGACTCCTAGAAAAGGCTTCTGAGAATAAATTAAAAAGGAAAGGGGAGAGAGGGTCACCTTGTTTAATCCATCTTGTAGCCTTGAAGAAACCTACTGGATTGCCATTAACAAGAACTGAAAAATGGGCTTGAGACAAATTGTTCATAACAGCATTCAGAAAATTTCCACTGAAACCAAACCTAATCAGAATCTGTCTAAGGAAATTCCAATTTACTCTATCAAATGCCTTTCTTAGATCTAACTTAAGGATGCAATTAGGTATTTTATTTTTTTTATCCAAAAATCGGATCAATTCCTGTAAGTACAAAATATTATCTGTGATATCTCTGTTTTTCATAAAAGAAGTTTGGTTTGGATAGATCAGATGTTCCATGTAAGGTTTCAACCTTTCCATTAGCACCTTAGAGCATATTTTGTTTAATACATTTGATAAGCTAATTGGCCTAAAGTCATCAAAAGAGCATGGTGTTGATTTTTTTGGTATTAGGGTAATCCAAGTACTAGATATACCCCTCGGCATCTCTGCTCCAGCAATAAAATCATTAACAGCAGCAATCAGATCATGTTTTATAATGGACCAGCATTTGCTATAGAATTTAACTGAAAATCCATCTGGACCTGGACTGCTCATTTTATTTAGGCCTTTAATCACTAATTCCAATTCTAAATCTGTAACTGGAAAAGCTAAAACTCGATTATCCCTATCAGTTAAAATGGTAGGAATTTGACTTAGAAAGTGAGGATAGTATGTATCATCCGCTATAAGTTTAGGCTCAGTTAACAAGTCCGAAAAGTAAGCAATTGCTTCTTTTTGAATGTCACATTGAGAATTAATCCATAGACCTGCATGGTTTTTTATTTTAGTAATCTTTTGTTTACAGTTTATTTCTTGAACTACTTTATGAAAAAAGTGTGTGTTATTATCTCCTAAACTATGCCATTTTAATCTTGCCTTCTGCTTCCAGTATTTTTCCTTCTCCTTCAAGACTTTTAGCAGTAAAGCTTTTTTCTCATTAAGCTTAACACGTTCAGGGGTTGAGGGGTCCAAATCAAAAATAACTTCCTGAATTCTTAAGGCCTCCTCTGCTGACTTAACATTCAAATCAATGTTACCAAAACTACATTGTTTGTGCGATGTTTGTGTGAAACAAAACAACATCATTTGTGTGACGTTTGTTTGAGTAATGGATTAAATGGGTAACATGCCCAATGGGTATTTAAAAAATATTTCTCAGATGGGTTGGTTTTGAGGGTTGAAATCCACGGGTTTTTACAGAGAGAGGAAGAATAAAAAGTTTTTTTAAAAAATATGGCGGCCGAGCTTTTAGTTTTAGAGCTTTTGTAAAGAGAGCGGGTTAAAAAATTGGAAAAAGGTGGCTAAACTTTTTATTTTTAGTGTTTTTTTCTAAAAACAAGAATGTATTCTCTCTTCAAAACCCAATAAATTAATTCTTAGGCTAGTATAAAATTGTCTAATTTACTCAGCCTCTACAAAAACATCCTGAAATTCATCAATTAACATAGTAATTCTACGTCATATATGTTAGAATTAATCATATTACTGATTAGATTATGATTAGTATGATGACTACATTAGAATTCTTTCCTTATTTTACCTCTATTGTAATCCATCTATATATAATTAGTTCATCAATCCATAATTAGTTAAGGGAAATCACTTTATCATGGTATCAGAGCCTCTTCTAATCCAAACCCTAAACCCCAGCCTCTCTATTCTATTTTGGCCGCCTCCTCTTTTATTTTTCCGGAGGCCGTGTGTTAAACCCTCTCCCCTCTCCGATCAAAATTTTTGGCCTCTCCCCCCCCCCCCCCTCACCATGGCACAAGAAAAATTATCATACAATACTCCGCTTCAAATAATGCAGATCAAACTCACTTCATCCAAGTATCTTCTCAGTGAGCATCAAGCTAGTTATGTTCTTCGTGCTCAAGGCCTGTATGGATTTATCGATGGCAAGGAATCTCGTCCGACTCTCCCACCACCGCCACCTATCCTCTCTTTTGCTTCCACAGTCTCAACTCCTCCAAGTGGAAGCAAGGTGGATCCCAAAGTTCCTTATCAGAAAGCAAAAGATAAGTATGATCAACTAGTTGATGAAAATCAACGTGTCTGCAGTTTACTATTTTCTTCTTTCACCGCTAAAGTCCTTGCAGAGCTCCCAAATTGCACCACCTGTAAAAAGATCTTGGATAATCTTGTCCTCATTTATCAGAATAGCAGTGTCTCCACCATTCTCAGTCTTCGCACAGATGCGCATAGTATTCTCAAATCTAGTACAGTTTATGAACTTCATCTCAAGTTTAAGGAGATTTTTGAGCAACTGTCTATTATGGGTAATCCAGGTCAAATGTTGATTAAATTGTATGGTTTTTACTTCTCTTAGCCCTGAGTATAAGGATTTGTCTGCCCCTTTAATTAATGATGTACCCACTCCACTGTATGCGGATGCTCTTGCCCATGCCAAAAACCACGAGGCCTTTTACCAAATTTACAGGACAATCAGGACCAACCATCAGACCAGTGGTGTTTAAGACCAACAAACAACACCCAGTCGGTCGTGTGTGGGATCACGCACCATTTAGAGGCGTCTATGCTTGGCTTTCATGTGCTGGTTGCGGTGGAAGATTCAATAGAAGACGCGGTGGCTGTTAACCCTGGTTGGGTTCTCAGGTGGCTGGTCCAGTCCTTGGCCGTGGTTGTCCTCATTGCACCTGGTGTGGGTAGCTTGGTTATTATATTGCGATGTGTTATCAGATGCAGGCCTAGACAGGTCGTTCATCGAGTACATATTTGGTAGAAAAATATCACTCTTCTCAGCAATCGGAGCTATCTTCTCAAGTGTCAGACTGATATATTGATTTCAGAGCAACTAGTCATATGGCGTCATCTTCCTCAGGCTTAGTGATGTGCCCATTTTATACGATTATATTAGGAATTTTAGGATTCACTTTTGTACACTTTTGTGCTCTAAATATGGAATTTTTTTCTACAAATTCTCTAAGGAGAGTTAAAAGCAACTTTTACGCTTTTATTATATTTCTAGAGAATTTTGTATGACAAGGAAATTTGTTTGAAGACTTTGAAGACTTTGAAGAATACGTTTGAAGATTTGAAGAATTGAAGAAAAGTGAAATGAAGAAGAGGACATGAAACAAAAAGAAGAAAGAAATCAAGATGCCAGAACTGAGCTCCGTCGCGACTCGCAACGGACGTATGACCATAAATCTTTCTTGCTTTTTTGTACTATAAATACTCACCTTATCCTCTCCTCTAGAGAACAGATTCAGAACCTCTTCTTCCTGCGATTTTTCTAGGTTCAAACCCTAGTTTTTCTCTTCTTTCTTTTCTTAGTTTTTGTAGGTTAATCATGTCTTTTAATTATCTAGCTTAGTTTTATCTTGGGAGCAATGGATTGAAGCTTCCATACCAATAAAGTAAGAACCATATCTATCTATTTAGTGCCTTTTCTATTGTGCACTTGTTGAGCTTTGAATGTGAATTGTTAATGGCATTGATGTTGTTGGAAGCTTGAGTATATGAATTGCATGTATGATTACTTTTTAGAGCTTCTTAATGATGTTGATGTGTTGATAATTGCTAGATGAATGTGATGATATTGAATTCGTTGTCATGTTTGTTTTAGGTAGAAAATGAGAGAAGTCAATAAATTTCGGTCGTTCTTGGCTAATCTTGTGTAAATGCATGAATTGGCTAAATGCTTAAACACGGTGTAGTGTTTATAAGTGTTGCCAAGCTTGTTGATTCTTCGTGCTCAATGCCACCAATGGGATACTCTTAGCCATGTTTAGACTAAGGGAGTCATTGGTGAGATTTGAGAAGAGATGTCAAATTCACTCTTGCAAACTGCTAACTAAGAAGAATAGAAAATTTATCTTCCCAAACAGTAGTGGACGTAGTGAATAGATTGTTTCACTCGTTCTTGAAGCCTTTGTTATTTAGCATTCACATGTTCTCAATGCTATGTTTTAATTCATTTATGGCATGTGTTTTTTGATAATAGAAATTGTTTGTATGATTGAAGTGTTAGGGTGTTAGGAAAGTGACGAATTCCTTAGCTCTTTTGCATGAAAATCTAGGAACATGAACTTAGAACTTCTTGTGCATAATGTGTTGTGATTATTGCTAGATAAGTATGTTGATGTGGATTGTTCTCATATTTATCCTATAGATACAATGAAAGGTTGAACCTTGAATGTGGTTTATTCTAAGTCTAGCCTAATGAGTGCTATGTTTGGTTGAATGGCTATGCCTTTGGTACAAGGCTTATCGTTGTCAAATATATGGTCATTTGTGTATAATACCATTGAGGAGATACCCCTATGGTCTTTGTTTATCTAGGGTGATCATCAATGAGGTTTGCAAATGGTCGTTGTTTGTCTTTGCAAATTACTATTAAGAAGGAATGAATGTTGATCTTCTATTGGCATTCCCCATAAGTAATAAATGTGATAGGATGAGTGAATGGTTCAATGATCTACATTTGGTTTGGAAGTGGATGTCGATTGCCCCTAAGGCTTGATTTTTGTAGCTTTAAAACCCTTTTTCTTAGTTTGTTTGATGATTAGCATAGTTAATTGACTTTGCTAGTTATCTTGTCTCTTAATTTTCATGACTTAGGAAAACCAACCAACCAAACCCCCCCCCCATTTACTCACTTTTATAGTTGTGTATATATATATATATATATATATATATATATCTACTTCTAGCAAAATACCAACCATTTATGTTTAAACACTTGAGAAAATTCCTCTTCTTCGTGGACGACCCCGACTTGCCGCTATCTACTTAGTTGTAGATAGTAAGCATTTAGCGCTTATAAATATTAACTTTGAGAGGTACGACGACAGCTTCCCAAATTTTGGCGCCGCTGCCGGGGAAGAGGCATTTTTTTAAAAAGTGTTTAGGATTATTTGGTTGCATATTAACTAGTTGTTTTTATTTTCCACTCCTTGGTGATTTGTTTTTGGTTTGGGTAGGTATTGCTTAAGTTCTTGGTAAATGTTTATCTAGAATCCTTGCAATATGATTTCGGACTTTCAAATTTTTTTAAAAAATAATAAAATAATGGAGCGTCTCACCTTGAGGGAACTCATGATGAGAAGAGAGGCTCAACAAGCAAGGTTTTGTAGGATGTATCATTCTGACCATCCTACCGAGTCTTGCTATTTGTTGTTGGAATAGTACTATGAGGGGGAAAGAACCCTTGGTATCCAAAACCAAGGGTATTATGAAGAGTGCTACCAAGAGGTAGGAGATGTTGGTTTTGAAGGGCAAGAAGCTCAAGAATGGTATCCATACCACAATCCTTACAATCCGGTGGAGTGGTAATCCGGATTGGTGGTATATGAATGAGCCGAAAAACCAACAATACTAGCAAAATAGTTGGCCATCACCACCTTATACCATACCCCAAAAACAAGCCCAACAAGGAAGTTCAAGTTTGACACGTGAGGAAGTCATGAATACAATAGCAAACTTAAAAAACTTTACTAGTGAAGAACTGGACACCCAGCTCTCCTCTAGTGTTGAGGGTATTGAGGGGAATGCAAGAAGTATATTAGAAGTGTTGGACCGAATGGAAGCTTGTGATTCCAAAAATACACCATCCCAAATCAAACTCGAGGATTCGGTGAGTGAGGTCACCATGGAAATGATCTTGAGTTCGAAGGGGATGAAGAGTTGGTTGTTGAGAATGATAAAAAGGAGGAAGAGGTGATTGTGCTACATTCATTAGCATCATCAACCCTACCCATACCTATTGAACCAAGTCCACCATTTTCGAAAGTTTTGGGGAGACAAGAGAGGAGCCAAAAGACTACCCCAAGCCTCCTAACCACCCAACTCCCTTTAAACCATCTCCACCTCAATAAGACTTTCCTCTTGAAAGTTTTGTACCCCCACCTCTCTACTTTTGGATACTCATGGTGAAGGGGTTCAAGCCTTCACTATATGGATAACATTAGGGTCGTGCTGATGAGCTTAAATATATGGAGCTTTGTCGTGCCGACGATGTAAATAAACTCGGCCTTTATTTTGGTTTTTGCTGTTTAGTTTTTGTTATTTTGTCTTGTTCTTTTTACGGTGTGTTATTCTGTGATTTTGTGGCAAAATGAAGTCCATTGCATTGGAGGAGATGAAGGAATGAGATCCATGAGAAAGGGAAGAAAGTTTGGAATGTTGGTAAGAAAAGATTGAATTCTTTCTAAGTGCTGGGGAATCATGTTGTCGCGAGTCACGACGGAGTGGTCGCGAGTCGCGACATGATCAGAAATTTTGTGTTAAAATTCAGCTCCCAACCTCCACTTTTTGCGAGTCGCGATGAGCCCATCGTGAGTCACGACCAATGGGTCCTTGCGACATTATCCCCTCGAGACCACGACTCGAGCCGAATCCAAAAATCCATCAGTCTCTGGAGACGAGCCCCTCGAGACCTAGGGTCCTCGAGGCCACTAGCCCTCAACTCGAGCTGAAGCCCTCAAGACCTCAGGTCCTCGAGGCTGCAATCCTTCAACTCAAGTTGAAGCCAGCGAGACCTCGGGTTCTTAAGGCTACATGACCTCGACTCGAGCTGAAGATCTCGAGACCTCGGGTCCTTGAGGTAGCAAGCCCTCGACTCGAGCTGAAGCCCTCGAGACCTTGGGTCCTCGAGGCTGTAATCCCTCGACTTGAGCTGAAGCCCTCGAGATCTTGGGTCCTCGAGGCTGTAATCCCTCGACTCAAGCTGAAGCCCTTGAGACATCATCCCCTCGAGACCTCGGGTCCTCGAGGCCAGAAGCCCTCAAGACTAGTGAAGCCTTTTAGCCCCTCGAGACCAACACCCTTTGGGACGTCGTGTTTCATCCTTGAGCCCAGCCAGACCCGAGCCCCTCATGACCAAATATTTCATCCTCAATACTAGCCAGACCCGAGCCCTCAATACCTATCGCGACTCGCAACGATGCACCGCGAGTCACGACCAAAACTATCGCAAGTCCCGATGTAAAAACCAACTTTTCAACTGTGCTTAAATACTGCATAATCCTCCCTTCTTCTCCACCGAATACTCCTAAGAACCACCACACCTCCACTCATTTCTCCACCATCTTACATATATTGACACATGAAGATTCTCGCATCTTTATAGTATCTTTGTTGATTGTAGTATGCAAATAACATCATTGTGACCATAATTGCTATATTCTATAGTGATGCTTGGATATGTGTCAATATATGTTGGAGTTTTTATTGGACAATATTATAGAGGTGATTGCATGATGGAATGGTTGTTCTTTAAGAATACTATGGTTATTAACTCTTGATGCTAAACCTAGTATTACCAATCCTTATGTACTTGTGAGTTTGATGCTGTTTTCTGTGGTGTTATTTTTTATCAAATGGCGCCAAGGAGACAACATTTTTCTCGAGGGGTGAGTTCTTCTACGACACTTTTTCTCCCAATTCCACCTCCAAAACCAATTTTGGGACCGAATCTATACAATTACATTGGATTGCACTATATCACCAGCGACTATGAGGAGAAACGGGTGTCACTCTACCTCTTACCTTGAGTTTTATTATTCTTACCTTACATGTTTACATTGAGGGCAATGTAATGTTTTAAGTGCAGGGGGGTTAGAGGACTCACATGCATGCTAGCTTCATTTGGAATGCTTTTTGCTACTTTTGACTGGAAAAATATGAGAAAAAGAAAGAAAAAACTGAAAATTTTGAAAAAAAAATATAATGAAAAAAAGAAAGAAAAGAAACCCGCTAAGTTGAAAACCCAAGAGGGCAACTTAGGCAACATTGGGGGCCCGGATATGTCGAAAACCCAAAAGGGCGACCTAGGAAAAAATGAGAGGCTAAATGTGTGGAAAAAGATGAGATGTGAGCCAAAGAAATATGATGTGTGGCTATGATGAAAACCCGAAAGGGCTCCTTGGTAAAATGAGAGAAAAAAGGAAAATGCTATGAGTTCACTCATTTGCCGGCGTTGGAGTCATAAGATGCGGTTGTCATATGGATGGATCGGGTAGCTCAACATCTTAGACCTCTTGGGATTGGGTAACTTAGTGGGTTGAAGAACGAAGTATGGTTATGAAATTCTTAATTCTTTTATACTTCGTTTCGGTTGATATATTGGCATGGGGTGAAGTATGTGTTTGAACCTCCTCTATGGTTTGACTTAATTTTGTGTCATTGGATTTTGGTTGAGAGATTGGTATGAAGTGAAGTATGTGCTTGAACCTCCTATATGGTTTTAACTTCATTTTGTGTCATTGGACTTTGGGATTATCAATTCCGGACTTTGAAATGCTTTTATGGGTAGTGAATTGATAAGTGGTAAGTTTGGTTAAATTTTGAATTGGGGTTGTGTGTGTGAAAAATTCTCATTTGAGCTTTGATTTTGGGATTTATGATATTGAGAGTTTTTGTGAGGTTTTGATTGGGGGAATATTAGTTTAGGATATGAACATATGAATTCCTTCGTGTGCTTTAATCTTTTCTTACTCGAGGGCGAGTAAGGTTTAAGTGCTGGGAGGTTTGATGTGCCCATTTTATACGATTATATTAGGACTTTTAGGATTCACTTTTGTACACTTTTGTGCTCTAAATGTGGCATTTTGCCTTGAAATTCTCTAAGGAGAGTTAAAAACAACTTTTACACTTTTATTACTTTTCTAGAGAATTTTATGGAACAAGGCAATTTGTTTGAAGACTTTGAAGAATACGTTTGAAGATTTGAAGAATTAAAGAAAAGTGAAGTGAAAAGAAGGAATGAAACAAAAAGAAGAAAGAAATCAAGATGTTGGAACTGGGCTCCGTCGCAACTCGCAACGAACCCATCGCGACTCGCGTCGGACGTATGGCCAGAAATATTTCTTGCTTTTTGTACTATAAATACTCACCTTATCCTCTCCTCTACAGAACAGATTCAGAACCTCTTCTTCCTGCAATTTTTCTAGGTTCAAACCTTAGTTTTTCTCTTCTTTCTTTTCTTAGTTTTTGTAGGTTAATCATGTCTTTTAATTATCTAGCTTAGTTTTATCTTGGGAGCAATGGATTGTAGCTTCCATATCTATGTAGTAAGAACCATATCTATCTATTTAGTGCTTTTGCTATTGTGCATTTGTTGAGCTTTGAATGTGAATTGTTAATGGCATTGATATTGTTAGAAGCTTGAGTATATGAATTGCTTGTATGATTACTTGTTAGGGTTGGTAGAAAGTAGCTAATTCTCCCCTCTTTTAATGTGGAATCCAGGAGCATAAGTTAGAGCTTCTTAATGATGTTGATGTGTTGATAATTTCTAGATGAATGTGATGATGTTGAATTCGCTGTCATGTTTGTTTTAGGTAGCAAATGAGAGAAGTCAATGAATGTCGACCGTTCTTGGCTAATCTTGTGTAAATGCATGAATTGGCTAAATGCTTAGACGCGGTGTAGTGTTTATAAGTGTTGCCAAGCTGGTTGATTCTTCATGCTCAATGCCACCAATGGGATACTCTTAGTCTTTTTTTTACTATGGGAGTCATTAGTGAGGTTTGACAAGAGATTTTGAATTCACTCTTGCAAACTACTAACTAAGAAGAATAGAAGATTTATCTTCACAACAAGTAGTGGAAGTAATGAATAGATTGTTTCACTCGTTCTTGAAGCCTTTGTTATTTAGCATTCATGTGTTCTCAATGCTATGTTTAACTTCATTTATGCCACGTGTTGTTTGAGAATAGGAAGTGTTTGTATGATTGAAGTGTTCGGGTGTTAGAAAAGTGACGAATTCCTTAGCTCTTTTGCATGAAAATCTAGGAACATGAACTTAGAACTTCTTGTGCATAATGTGTTGTGATTCTTGCTTGATAAGTATATTAATGTGGATTGTTCTCATATTTATCCTATAGATGCAATGAAAGGCTGAACCTTGAATGTGGTTTGTTCTAGGTCTAGCCTAATGAGTGCTATGTTTGGTTAAATGGCTATGTCTTTGGTAGAAGGCTTGTCGTTGTCAAATCTATGGTCCTTCGTGTATAATGTCATTGAGGAGATACCCCTATGGTCATTATTTGTCTAGGGTGATCATCATTGTGGTTTGCAAATGGTCATTGCCTGCCTTTCCAAATTACTATTAAGAAGGAGTGAATGTTGATCTTCTATAAGCATTCCCCATAGGTAATAAGTGTGATAGGAAGAGTGAATGGTTCAATGATCTACATTTGGTTTGGAAGTGGATATCGATTACCCCCAAGGCTTGGTTTTTTTTAGTTTTAAAACCCTTTTTCTTAGTTTGTTTGATGATTAGCATAGTTACTTGACTTTGCTAGTTATCTTGTCTTTTAACTTTCATAGCTTAGGAAGATCAACCAACCAACCCCCCCCCCCCCCCATTTACTCACTTTTATAGTTGTGTATATATATATATATTTACTTCTTGCAAAATATAAACCATTTATGTTTAAACTCTTGAGAAAATCCCTCTTCTTCGTGGACGACCCCCCGACTTGCCGCTATCTACTTAGTTGTAGATAGTAAGAATTTAGGGCTTATAAATATTAACTTGGAAAGGTACGGCAACGAACTCCCACTTAGAAAGTTTCACTCCTTATTTTGGTAAATCTTGAGTTTTTGTTGGTAATGATGCTTCTATCATGATCTCTCATTTTGGTGATTCTAAAGCTTCTAAGAATTTACGTTTATATGGTGTTCTGGTTGTGCCTGATATTACTAAGAACTTATTGTCCATTAGTATGTTAACCAGAGATAAGGATGTGTTGATTACATTTGATGATCGGAACTTTGTGATTCAGAACAAAGTTACCCGGACCACCATGGGATAGGGGCACAGTGAGGATGGACTTTATGTTTTGGACCGAGGAGATGCAACATTTGTTTTAGTTTTACAGTGGAATAAGAGTCGAGCTTCAAATGAGTTGTGACATGCACACCTAGGCCATGTTCCTAGTGCAGTTATTTCTAGTTTGAATAAATCTAGATTGCTTTCAGTTCTTCTTTGTTGCCTAAACTGCATACCTGCGCCCCTTGTGTTATGGCGAAAGGTCAACGGTTGCCTTTTGTTAAGAACCTTAAACGTGCTGAGCATGTTCTTGATTTGATACATTCTGATTTTTGGGGTCATTCCCCGGTTTTATCTAGAAATGGTTTGTGCATATTATGCTTTATATGTGGATGATTTTTCTAGATTCACGTGGCTATATCCTCTTCGTCGCAAATAGGATTTTGTTGACACCTATTTGCAGTTTGAAGAATTTGTTGAAAACCAATTCTTTTTCAAAATTAAGGTTTTTCAAAGTGATGGTGGCACTAAATTTCTGAACACTCAACTTCGATCTCATTTTGCAGAGAAAGGCATACATTATCAGGTTTCGTGTCCGCCTACTCCAGAGCTAAATGGGCGCGCAGAACGCAAGCATTGCTATGTTGCTGAAATGAGCCTTACGATGCTGTTTCACTCACATCGACCAATTTCATGATGGGATGATGAGTTCACGATGGTTATCTACATTATCAACTGTCTACCTACTCTAGTATTGTTGGGATCAACACCTTATGGTCCTCTTTATCATCGAGATCTTATTTATGCCAACTTCCATCCATTTGATTGTTGAGTTTTTCCTTTTGTTCGTCTATTTTCTTATCATAAGTTGTCTACCTGTAGCATTCCATCCATTTTTATTCGATACGGTTCTCAGTATAAGGGTTTCTGATGCCTCGACCCTTCAATAGGCAAGGTTTATGTCACTTGCCATGCTCAGTTTGATGAGACTTATTTTTCATTTACTCCAGCATCATGAACTGGTTCTCCATCCTCAGGTCTGGATTTTTTTGCTTCTATTAATCCAGAGTGTGTGTCAGCACCACCATATTCTCTTCCTGTCTCGGCATCTCCGTCGCCCAGTTTCCCTTTTTTCGACGATGAGCCGAACCGGTCCAGCCGACTAATCGGCAGCCCGTCACTGCTAGCTAGCCCAGCTGACTGCACCACATTACCGGCCAGCCCTGTGACCGAATCCGGGTCGACCACCCCTCGTTCGGCCACTTCAGTCGTGCCTCTGGTTGGTGCATCGGTCCCACCGCTGTCGAGATCATCTAGGATGGTCACCCATTTTTCTACCAGTGTTATTCAATGGCGTGATTATTTAGACATTCATGCTCATGGTCTTCTCGCAGTTCTTCTTGCTCAGATAGAGCCGACTAATTATCACTCTGTACTTCAAGATCCTTCCTGGGTTACTGCCATGGATGAGGAGATGAGGTATTAGTAGTCACCATACTTGGGATCTTGTTCTACACCCTTCGAACATCAACATTATTGGCTCCAAATGGGTTTATCGACTAAAGTATAGACCAGATGGTTAAGTGGATTTCCATAAGGCATGCTTAGTAGCTCAGGGTTTTTCTCAGATTCTCAATTTTGACTTTGACTACACTTTTGGTCTCGTGGTTAAGACTTCTAGAGTTCAGACCATTCTTGCTATTGCCACCATATGAGCCTGAAATCATCATCAGTTGGATGTAAAGAATGCTTATCTCAATGGTTTTCTTGATTCTCTAGTTTATATGCTGCAACCTGTTAGCTACAAGGATCCCACTCATCCAAACTACGTTTGTCATCTACGTAAGGCCATTTATGGTTCTAAGCAGGCGCCCCGTGCGTGGTTTTAGAGCTTTATCCCGTATCTATCTCAACTCAATTTTTGTTGCAGGTTTATTGATACATCATTATTTGTGTTATCCCTTGTTTTGTCACTGCTTTATCTTATTGTCTATATTGATGACATCATCTTGACTGAGAATGACTCTACCATTATTCAGCAGTTTATTAATCGCACCTACCAGGAGTTTTCCATCAAGGATCTGGGTGCGTTATATTACTTTCTTGGCCTAGAAGTCACACCAACTACCTCGGGAATTCTTCTGGGTCAAGAAAAGTATGCTCGAGATATTCTCTTTCAGGCTGGTATGTTGGATGCAGTGCCTGTCTCTACTCCATTCTGCCAAACTCCCAGCTTCATAGCAGTGCGAGTTCTCAGTTTAGGAATCTGATGCTATATCAGTCTTTGGTTGGAGCTTTCTAGTATCTGACCATTACTCATCCAGACTTAGCCTTTGCGGTTAATTCAGTCAGTCAGTATCTTTAGGACCCTCGGGAGGATCATTTTGCGGCTGTCACAGGGATTCTTCACTATGTTAAAGGGACTCTCCATTTTGGACTCAGTTTTTGTGTTGCTTCTTCACTTGAGGTGATTGGTTATTCTAATGCTGATTGAGGCAGATGTCAGGAGACCCATCGTTCTACTTATGGATATGCTGTCTTTTTAAGCGGTAATTTGGTTGCTTGGAGTGTGAAGAAACATCCGATGGTGTCTAGGTCCAGCACTGAGTCAGAGTATCGGGGTCTGGCTAATACCGCTTTTGAGGTCGTCTGGATGACTCATTTCCTTTGTGATATTCATGTTCCTTTGTTAGGTATGCCTCTTCTGCTTTGTGAAAACAACATTGCAATCTTCTTGGCTTAGAATCTAAGGGCTCACAAGCGTGCGTTGCACATCGAAATTGATTACCATTTTGTTCGAGAATCGATCTCTTCTGGTAAGCTGGGCGTTGCTCATGTTCCCACTTATCTTCAGATAGCGGACATCTTCACTAGGGGTCTCTCTCGTTCCTTGTCTGAGCTCTTAATATCCAAGCTTTACGTCTCTTAGAATCCGATGCTTCTCTTGGCGGAGGGGGGTGTTAGAATATATCAGATTATTGATTAGATTATGATTAGTATGATGACTAGATTAGACTCCTTTCCTTATTTTACCTGTATTGTAATCCCTCTATATATTCATTTCATCAATACAGAATTACTTACAGGAAATCACTTTATCAATATAATATATATTTTCCTTGTGTTCTTCAGAGCACCATTGAAGTGAAGCCGAGTTGGGCCCTTTTTTATCTTCAATACTCTTAGCTCTATGTTTTCTATTGTAGGAGAAAAATGGTCGTTGCACCTGCTTCGGTACTTTGTGTCAGTGTGTGTTTTTTTCCTTTCAAAATTGGCCTCTACTGGAGCTATGTTTCATTGTAAAGGTCTGACCTTTTTTCACCTCTGTAGCTCAGGATCAAGAAAGTCCCCAGAGTCATCAGTTGTGAGTTAACCATGCATGCATTTACCTTTTTATTTGTCATTTTGGTGGGTTTTTTTGGGTTTATGTGCTACGTTTTTTATTGTCAAAATCTTTGATGAAATTTCTGTATCATCCTTAATAGATACTCCTTTGTTTTTTTAAACTCTTAAAAAAATTTGCACCTTCCTAATACAAATATCAAATGCTTTGATGGTGCTTTAAATGGTTTGATGAATCAACTTTATGATAAAGAATTGAAGAAGGAGTTATCATTGACATCTTGGATTTATTGTTCAAGACTGTCGATGAACTGAACACATCATGAAGAACACTATACTCTTTTTTTCCCACTGGACTTTTAATGAGGTAGTGTGATCACTGTAAAATATTGTAAAATTATTTCATTTTGGGTTTGTGGACTAACAGTTTGGCCATGCAGGCTTTGAAGAGCTGAATTTTGAACATACAGTCCATTAGGGTTTAGTATATTCTGTTTTATTCTGATTAGAATTTGATTTGGTAAAATTAGATAGGGTAATATTCTTCAAGGTTACTTCTTGGAGATTTGACCAGATTACCTTAGGTTACCATTTATTTTAGGTATTTTAGTTAGATATGGTTTTAGATTATTAAAGTTGTCATAAGTCAATTCAGTTTCCAGTTATGGTTAGGGTTTGGGGAAAGATTGTAACCCTATAAATAAGGGAGGCCTTTGGATGAATTTCATATACTTTTATCAATCAAATATACAACCTTTGAGTTCATACTCTTGTTGCTTATGAGTTTTTTCCATTGTTTCTTAACCTCGAGGGCTAGTTAAGTATCAATAAACCTTGTAATCTGATCTTGAGGGCTAGTTAGAGAGCAAGTCAAAGTTAGGCGTACCCCAAGGGATAGACATTTGAATTTAGTGTGAGATAGTGCGGGTTTGCAGATCCGTTCACTAGATCAAAAATATTAATTCCGCCATTGTGAGTCTTCGCAAGGAGATTCATATCACTTCCATTTTATAAACTCCCTTAATTCTTAGAGTGCAGTGCAGAATAGTTAGTTTCCCAATTTGAAAATGCATTAAAAAAATTAGCTCTTTGTTTTTGTCTAATTATCTCCCCTTTGTTATACTACCTTTTTTAAGCTATTAAGATCTTCTGTGCCATTCTCGAATAAATGGTGCCTTATATCAATGTGTTTTATTCGAGAGTGTTGGACTAGATTTATATATATATATATATATATATATATATATATATATATATATATCAATTGCACTTTTGTTGCCACACAACACCTTAAGAGGTCCTCCTTGAATTCCTTAATCATTCATCATTTGCCTCATCCGTAACAATTGTGCTCAACAACTTCTAGCGGCAAGATATGCAGCTTTAACAGTTGATAATGAGATCGAATTTTGTTTCTTACTATACCAAGATACCAAATTCATACCAATAATGAAACATCCACATGTGGTGCTTTTATGATCATCTACATTACCATCCCAATCAGAATCAATGTACCCAATCAAATCGGAGTCTTAATTTTTAGAATAACAAATGCCATACATAGAAGTCTCACACATATATCGAGTTATTCTTTTGACTGCCATCAAGTGAGATTCCTTTGGGTCCGCCTGAAATCTAGCACATACTCCCACTCTGAAACATATATCTGGTCGAATGGTAGTCAAATACAATAGACTCCCAATCATACTCCTATACAATTTCTGATCAACTCCAACACCTTTCTTATCTTCCACTAGTTTGACTGTAGATCCCATAGGTGTTTGAACAGCTCGAGAATTATTTAAGACGAATCTCTTCACCAAGTTCAATGCATAATTAATGTGATTTATAAAATGGTCATTCTTTTCCCGCTTTACTTGAAGTCCTAGAAAGTATGTGAGTTCTCCAACCATACTCATCTCAAACTCGGATTGCATCAAGGTTACAAAACAAAATCATGTATCATGGATGGTGAAGTAGAGCCAAATACTATATCATCAACATGAATTTGGGCAATTAAAATTTTTGATGATTTTTCTAGAACAATTAAAGTGTGATCTACCCCCCCCCCCCTCCCTGGACAATAACCTTTCTTAATAAGAAAGTTAGTAAGTTTCTGATACCATGACCTTGGTGCTAGCTTAAGACCATATAAGGCCTTGTTGAGTCGATACCCATGATGTGGTTAGTGAGGATCCTCAAATCCTTTAAGTTGTTCAACATACACTTACATTCACCACACCATTCAGAAAAACACTTTTGACATCCATCTAGCATTGAGTAAAATTTATACTGCAGGCAATAGAAAGTGAAATCTGAATAGACTCTAACCTGGAAACTAGTGTGAATGTCTCATCAAAATCAACTCCTTCAACATTTGTATATCCTTGAGCGACCAAACTTGCCTTATTTCGAGTAATTTGGTCATCAACATCATATTTGTTTTTGAAAAACCACTTGGTGCCAATAACGTTTACACTTTTAGGACGAGGGGTGAGATACCATACATCATTGAGTTCAAATTTCCCAAGTTCTTCTTGTATTTCCCCCAACCCACTATTCATCAAGTAGCTTCCTTGAAGTTCTTGGGTCACAATGAGAGAGATTAAACATTGTAATCCTGCTAGTTCTCTGTAGTTTACGCTAGGAATTGATCGAGTTCTCCTCATGCTTGGTTCTAGTTGCACCTGTGTTGGAACATGTGGTGGTACAATGAGAGAGCATGTTCCAACATACTCGACTTCTTCGGGTTCATCAAGACTGCCTAACTCTTTAGATATTCCAACATAGTCGGGTTGGTCAGGCTAATTATTTTGTATTGGAACATGGTCTCCATCTGGTTCATCTTTTCTTTCACTACTCCATGATAGCATTTTTTCGAAGACACCATAAGTGCGGTTGTTCACAGAATATCCAAGAAAAATCCCAACATCACTATGGCTATCAAAGTTTGCCAGTTGCTCTCTACCTCTGAGAATATAACACTTGCTTCCAAACACATGAATGTATGAGAAATTTGGCTTCCTTTTCTTACAAATCTCGTATGATGTTTTGCTTGTGAATGGACGAAGATACACACGATTTATCGTACAGTAAGCTGTATTAATGGCTTCTACCCGCTATTTTTTGTGGATCCCTTTCTCAGCTAGCATGACTCGAGCCATCTCATGAAGGGTCCCATTCTTCCTTTCCACAATGCCATTCTGATGAGGAGTGATTGCTGTAGAGAATTCGTGTTGAATGCCAAGTTTATCACATAAATCACTAAACTGGGAATTTTTGAATTCCCTGCCATGATCACTACGAATTCTGACAATCTTTCCTACTGGACTTCCTTTCTTTGTTTGCAATTTTATCACCAAACTTATAAAGACATCTATAGTATTAGATTTTTCTTTTAGAAAAGGTACCCAAGTGTATCTAGAAAAATCATCAACACATACAAAAATATATTTCTTTCCACTCACACTAGGCGTATAGACTGGACACACGAAATCCCTATGCAGTAATTCAAGATTCCTTGAGGTTGTGTTATACTAAACTGAAGAGTGGAGAGATCAAATTTGTTTACCTTGTAGGCATGGTCCACACACAATTCCATTTTTTCTTGTGAGTGTAGGCATGCCTCATACTGGCCTCACATTGGCAATTTTCACCAGGGTTTTGTAGTTGATATGACCGAGCTTTTTGTGCCACAAGGTTCCTTCATCTTGTTTTGAACTCAAACATTTCACTTCTATTTCTAGTATATAATAGTTTTCTGATGATCGAATACCTAAGTGAACTTTATCTTCATTGTGTTTCACTATGCATTTATCTTTCTGAAATTCTACTGTCATATTGTCATCACACAATAGACTGATACTCAATAGATTTATCTTCAGCTCTTCAACGAGCAAAACACTAGTAAATACAGGAAATCCTTCAACATAAAATTCACCCTTTCCAACCTCTCGACTTTCTTTCCATTGCCAAAAGTCATAAATCCACCATCATATGGTTTAATTTTTGTCAGGATTTCCTTAGTTCTAGTCATGTGGGGAGAGCACCCTCTATCAAAGTACCACGAGTCTCTAGAATGTGCAAAAGGGGAAGAATGAGCAACAAGGCAAGTACTAGTGCATTTAATAACCCATACCTTTCTGACCATCCTTGACCGCGGGACATCATTTATGATAAAATGCAGACAGTTGTCATCCAGTCATGATGTCACTGAGTAATTTGAGGCATTATCCCTCAGTATGGCCTTGATACATGCTGTAGCTAACCTTTCTATTTATATTTTGAATCTCTAACTTAAAATAGACTATGCTACCTGTTGGGTTGTCATACCCTATTCCTTGTTGATCTCCAAAGTTCTTCCCCATAGTTAAAATATCATCAAGTTTTGCCTCACCAGTGTTTAACTTGGTAATTACTGCTTCAACCAACTCAACTCTCTTAGTTTTTTAGCTTAGATTCAATTTTAATTCTTCAATCTCTATTTTGAGTTTAAAAAAAAAACTAGTAGCTCCTTATCCTTCTCAGCCAATAGACTTTTCTCTATCTTCAATGATTTGTTTGTATCAACAACTTTTAGCTACATGTCATAGATGTTTTCATATACAGTGTAGATATCGTCATCACTCACAACTTGTCCTTCATTATCACTGTAAGTGCCGTCGGAACCTATGTTGGACCATACAACGATGTCTTTCTTTGACAAGTTGGAACATACATTATTATTATTTGATCCAACGTGAACTTTATCTCCAAATTCCACATGATTGCTTTTAAGTTCCTCTTTGTCTTTCTCATCTTCTTCATCTTCATTCCATGGGGTGATGTATAATTTTCCTTGATTTTTTCAAGTTATAGCACATTCAGCCTAAATGTGTCCATATCCTTCATATTCTCTACATTGAACTCTTCCAGGTTAATTTGTTTCACCACTTTGATTTCTAGAGAACTGCTGATTTCCCCTTTCCAATCGTGTTCCACGATTATTACCAAGGTCTTGTGCCCAAGGTCTATTTCCTCCAAATCTCTCTTGTGATTTCTTATTCACTACCTTCTTCAGCATTCTTGAGAAATTCTTAATGATAAGAGCAAGTTCTTCAGTTCCATCATCACTATCAGATTCATTGATGACCCTTGATGACGAAGTTTTAAAGGACAACTCCTTCTAGACTTTCTTTGCGCACTGTCATTTCATAGGTCTGTAGTGATCCCATCAGTTCATCTAAGGTCTTGGTGGCTACATCTCTTGCTTCTTCTATTGCTGCAACTTTCATAGTAGATCTTTTAGGAAGTGATCCCAACGTCTTTTTCACCAATTTTGATTTCTTGTAGACTTTCCCAAGTTGATATGCCAAATTGGAGATGTCTATGAGTTTCCCATTAAATATAGTAATAGTATCATCCTCCTCCATCTTCAATTCTTCAAACTTTGTAGCCAAATCTGTAGTTTGGATACACGTACATGACTCATTCCTTCATGAACAGTCTGCAAAATATCCCAAGCTTTCTTTGCCTGATAACATGTAGAGGTGAGTTTAAACTAATTTTCATCCACCGCCATGAAGACATCATTCAATGCCTTTGAATTTTCCAATGAAGCATTCAGTTCATTTGGAGTCTAAGTAGACTTATCCTTGAGCTTTTGCTTCTTCATACTTGATTGGCCCTATTTCTCCTTCGAGCTAGTTTCAACATCTTCAGTTTGATGACTCCATTCTGTTTCAACAAAGTGTCATGCTAGTTTGTCCAGTGAGTTAATGAAAACTCTTGTGCACCTTCCAGTAATTGCAGTTGGTTCCTTCCAGTAGTGATCGCCATTAGTAAAACTGAATCACACTTTCCTTGTCAAAACCAAGGTAACGAAAGTGACTTAGCTCTGATAACAATTGAAATTTGGTTTACCTAATTAATTCAATAATTACTACTGTGTTCCAACATAACATATCTAACCACATATACAATAAAGTAAAGCATAAAGAAACAAAACTTGGTTACGCAATTTGGTGAAATGCACCTACATCTACGGGGACTAGCCCAGTTCAGAATGATTCTACTAATCAAAAAGATACAGTACAAAGTACACATCATACAAATATACATATATTATCTAATTATAACAACTGATTCTGCTAGCTCCCCTAGCTATCGATCTGCCTAGATCAGACTCCCTCTAACCTCGAAACTCGTCGATGTTGGATCTCCTCCTCCCAAGAAATTGGGGTATACAATTCTAAACTTGATCAACATATTACAATATGGTGGAACATATGTATTCTAGTTCTCGCAGTACTCTCGAAAAATTAGAAAATCTGTGTGCAGATTTTCACAATTAAGATCGTGAGTTATGTAGTCGTGATGTCCTCTTTATATAGTCCATTGAACAGATTGGAACTTTCCAAGATTATCTCCAAAATATTCACATTCCTTATCTACTTCTGAAGCATATCCAAATCCCTTAAATAAAGAAAATTTTCTTATCTCAAATATCTCATAATATTCCATAAACTTAATTCCATAATTATAGGAATTTTTCATAAATCTAGTATGCTTCAAACATACGCCTGGAATAATATATTATGGAATCTCCAATCTTCTATAAATCAATATCCATGCAATATTACCAATTGACTAAATCGTTTATGCTTCAACTTTTAGCTTTCCGAATATTTCGATATGGAAAGTTTTTCTTTTTCAAATTAGTTCACAAATGCCAACTAAATCATCAATGAATTCCGTGTGACTTTACAACCACATTTTCTAACTAGTAACTTAACGAGAAACAATAAATTGATCAGAATCATATTTTTCAAAGAAAGAAAGCTAATTAAATATAGGTAAAGTTTTGGGAAAAACCGTCTTCCCATAGATACATGGAAACACATGATTGTATTAAAATTATAGAAAGGTAAAAGGTTTTAGTTGCAATATTAAAAATTTATTATGCAACATGCAGTATTTATAAGTTTATGACCCGATCAATACAACCCAAAGATTTTATCTTAATTTCCTCTAATTTAAAGTTTCAGCCTTGATCTTTACATAATTTATGGAGACACCGTCTTTCAAGAAATGAGCTTTTAAATATATTTCACTTAATTTAAGTATTAGAGAAAAAGAAAGACTCATACGAGACCGTCTCACCATAACTTATGGTGAGGCATAGTACATAATAAAGTTTTAAAAATTATAAAAAGTACCTCATATCATCTCTCATCTTTAAATACTCACCATAATATTAGGTGACACTGTTTCACCGAATTCTTTGTATTAGAGGAAAATTCGATACAGTTGACGATTTTTTTTCCAAAATAGCTAACCAGACACAGGTTATGAGTACACTACCCTTGCATTTAGAAGCCTAAAAATGCAACTTCAACAAATATTTCCTGTTAAATGTGGGCGAAAAGAACAAATGTCGTCATTGTAATTGTAAGATTCATGGGCTTCTACCCCTTACGTGCGTTGAAATTAATCATCATACATAAATGTGAATAGAAAGGAGTCACAGGTCTATCAGTGAAAATATAGGTTCACTGAGTCGATCAGGTTAACATTGAACTCTGATACTATATAAGACTCATATGCTTTTATCATAAGATTAATTTGTACTATGTAAAGATGACTCATGATCTTATGTACTAAAAAAATTATTGTCTATGGAGCAAGATTCAGGAAATAATATTCATTGGATTTTTCAAAAATTTAAGAAAAGAGGATAAATGTGAAGAGATTCAAGTGGGAGAAAGATTCGACAGGAAAAAATGAAATGAAATGATGTTATTTAGTGACTTTAATTTTGAATGGTAAAAGTATGGTTAATGGTAAAGCAGGTAGAAAGACGGAGTTGAATTAAAATTATCATAAGGTAAAATATTTTAGTTGTAATATTAAACTTTTATTATGCAACGTACAGTAGTTATAAGTTTATCGAAAGTTTTATCTTGATTTCTCCTAATTTGCAGTTTAAATTTTCGTCTTTCCATAACTTATGAAATACGGTCTTTCAGGAGACATAATTAAAAAAATTTGTGAACTTCGCTACAAAAAGATATTCAAGAATATTCAACAATGAAAAATTTTGTAATGGTAGAATTCTTTATTTTTATTATAAAGTCCAAAATAAACAGAATTTCTTGTTTATTCAACTTTACCTTTAATGTTAATCCAAATAACTTATCAATGGTTTTAACAACTTTATTTAATTGGAGAATGGGAAAGCACAGAACCTCTCAGATTATGCAGAGCTAGCTTACCAGAATGATCTCTCAGAAAATGTGCAACCTTTATTTGTTGCTAAAGGAGTACTCAAGTTTCAGTTTAGAGAATGCAGTATGCAACCATGGTTTCTTCATGATGGCTCCCAATGTTTGGGATCCTGTAACTAAATCCTTGTCCCGGCCTTCGAGACTTTCTGATTCCATAAGCTCAGTCAATGTCACCATCTCTAAGCCTCGTAGCTATAATTTTTTACTGGTACTGGTTCACGATGTAGACCGACTATATGGTGCAGATAAAGAAGCCATTTTGGATCAAGTGTCGAGGATGATGCGGCTATCAGCTAAGGATGAAGAGGACGTCCAACAATTTCAACAACTTCATTCCGAGGCCAGGACTGTTGGATTCGGTCGCATTTTTCGAGCTCCAACCTTGTCTGAAGATGCGGTCAAGTGTATACTTCTCTGCTATTGCAACTGGCAGAGTGCTCTGAGGATGGCTAAAAGCCTTTGTGAGCTTCAGCTAGCGCTGCCTCGCGGTGGATCAAACAAGAAGAGGAAGCGTGATATTTATTACTCCACACCCCAAACCGTGGGAGACTTTCCAAGTGCACAAGAATTGGCAGATGTGGATGTGGATGCCTTGAAAGAGCTGGGACTGGGACTCAGAGCACATAATGCTCATGAATTTGCCAAAGATGTGGTGAGTGGAAGAGTTAAGCTGAGTAGGTTGGAAGCCTGTGAATCACAAACCGATTTGCATAAGAAGCTGATGCAAGTCAAGGGTTTTGGTTATTTTGTAGCTGCCAGCGTTTCCATGTGCTTGGGATTCTACCAGCATGTCCCTGTTGACACCGAACCCCTCAGGCATTTGAAGGAGGTTCACAAGAGGAAGATTCGAATGAAGAGCAAGAATAAGAGACAAGAACGAAAAAAATAAATTATTTAAAATATTTTCAAAAAACGAATTTAAATTTAAATATTTAAACATTATATTAAAATAATATGGAAACGAATTTAAATTTAAATTTAAAAACGAATTTAAATTTAAATATTTAAACTTATTTCTGGTGGACAAATTTATTTAAAATAATATGTAATTGTCAAATTAATGGGTAGGATAGAGAAAATCAAGTGGGTTCCATGAATAATATATAGTGATCTCTTAACCATTGTGGAGAAAAAAATGGGTGGTCTCTTAATTGATCTCTTAAGTTGAGGTGGAAGAGAGAGATGAAGAAAAATAATATATTTAATTGGTAAGAGACCGGTAGCGGTCTCTACCACTGCCCATGTCCTAAATCTGTCTACAACAAGTTTGCACCATTTCAGTGTCTGGCTTTCTGGTACGAACTGTCAGCATACTACAATAAATTCGGAAAACTGAGTCAACTACCCAGCTCCAGCTATTGTATGGTTACCGGAAGCACCAAAAGCCCATGATCCTTTAGTTTATGTAATTACTACATATAGCATTGTAATTGTAATTTTGTTAGCTGCTGATGAAGCTCTGTAATTTTGTTAGCTGCTGATGAAGCTCTGTAATTTTGTTAGCTGCTGATGAACCTGTCTACCATGCATTTCCATTCTCCTTGTAGCAGCAAGGTAGAAATTTAAGCACCAAGTATTCCAATCCAAAAAAAAAAAAAACTTAATTTAATAAATATTTTTGGTTAGTATTAGTATTTATTTTTTTCTTAATACCGAGATATCTTTCACAAAGGAAAGACAAATTTTAAGAAAATTTATCTTCTTATCAAAAGTAGAGTCCGTCTCTTGAAAGACGATTTTTCCATAAGACATGAAAATACCAAAGTTTAAAGTGCAAATTAGAAGAAGTAGAGATAAAATTTTCGGTTGCATTAATCGGGTTATAAACTTTATAACTACTACACGTATAATAAATTTTTAATATTGCAACTAAAACCTTTTACCTTTTATTATTTTAATTAAACTCAGCTATGGAAAACCTATGGAAAGACGGTCTTTCCCAAGACTTTGCCTTAAGAGTAAGCAATAAATGTAGTGAAAGATATTTAATTTATGTATTTTTTATTAATTATTTCTGCAATTTAAAGTGTTAAAAACTCTTTTTAAAATTTTATGTAGTAATTGTTCTTCGCATAGATCTATTTTCAACACATTAATTATATTGTACCCATGGGATCTGATGAGTTTTGTATCCCTATAAGCACAATACATTATAGTTTACAATAACTAATTAAATATATTCCTCAAATTGTGATTTGATGTTTTTTTATTTGGTGTATACCTAGCCCAAATATTAGGCCGCATGCCCAAAATCGTAAATGGGCTCGAGGCTAACCGGCGATGTGAGATAAGACAAAGTCAACCCACGAACCGTGAAAAGCAAAAACCATGATCAGGGGCCAGCCACGAACCGTTCTTCTCGGAGCCACGATCAATGACATGATGGCAAACCCGAAAAGGGCAAAACGTTCGTAATAAACTGTAAAAGAAATGGTGTGGACACGAATAGAGGTAAGTTAAACCAGACTGAAAAAGTTTAATTCTGAAGAGAAAGTAACTGACTTGAGCGTCAGAGTCTTTTCCCCAGAACCACTTTCGGGATCTCTTTTGCAGGCACATCGTGGTGAACAACGATCAACCGGCCAGATTGGGAATAGCACAACATTTGGCGCCGTCTGTGGGGGTGAATTTTTTTCTAGTCGTTCAGTCCCAACAAGATTGATAATGGTGTTCACCAGAAGTGAAAGAAGTCAAAACCACCACACTCAAAAGCAAACAGATGGGAGAAATAGGAATGTACATCCCTGCCAAAATCAGGATCACATTCCCAGTAGAGAGCAAGAATATGTTAGGGATGACACAGAAGATAAAGAAGAGGCGGAATCTCCTAACATGAACAAGGAAAAAGGAGAGGAGAGCGTTCACGTCGTTTCTAGAATTGAACAAAGAGCAATTGTATAATCAGTTCCTAGCTACTCTCAAACAAAAGTCCCCAAGGGTAAGTCAAAATATTGTTCAAAACAATGATGACCTTAAATATGGGGACAAATTGAGAGACGTAGTAGCAGATGATGATGCAGACAAGTCACCACTAGCACCACATCTTTGCAACTTCAAGATGCCAAAGGATTCAAATTACCATTACATGTCAAAATCTACGATGGGAAAACCGACCCACGGGAATTCCTACATTCCTAGCGTAATAACATGAGGTTCCGCAATGCTAAAATTGAGTTGGTATGTAAGGCGTTCCCCATATTTTTGTCGGGAACAACGATCACATGGTATGAAATTACCAAAACAGAAGTATAACATCTTGGGCACAACTGTCAGATCTGTTTTTGGGATGTTTCTACCAGAAGTGGAAGTTTACCAAGACAATCGCAGACCTGAACAATATAGCTCAATGAAGCGATGAAAGTTTGGCAAAATATCACAGTAGGTTTGTTACAGAAAGTCTGCGGGTTCAGGACTTGTCATTTCAATCTTCTTTAGGTGCGTTCATAGGGGCCATGTGATTAAGGAGAGTTCTACAAGGAACTAACAAAGAACATGCCAAAAACCCAAGGAACCTACAAAAAATGATAGATAGTATATGCAAACCGAGGAAGCCAACAACCGCAAAATAGAGCGGGAGTGAGGCAAGAAAAGAGTAATAGAGGACTCGCAAAGAAATTTAGCAAAGAAGGGGAATGGAAACTTTGCTTTAAAAGGAAGAGAAGCAGGAACACAAAACATCATCTCCTAGGAGACACCGCTAACAAAATCACGAAGAGAGATTTGGCAAGCGAACAAAGATCTATTCCGCGAACAAGCACTAATGGTAGCACCTCCAGAGAAAAGATTAAGAGAATACTATTGTGCCTTCTAGAAGGATCATTGTCATGACATCGAGTATTGCAGAGATCTACAGAGGTAGATGGAAGAAAACTTGAGAAATGGTTATCTTAGACAATACATGAAGGAAAATGGCGGTAACAGATACAACGAAGCAAGCAAGGAAGGAAGCTCCATGGCCAAAACCCAAGCCACAGTGAACACTAAGAACAGAAATAAAAAGATGACGGCAGTAGTAGACTATGAAGAGGATATGCCCAACGAAGCTCCACAAAAAGTAGTCTTCTCCATATATGGGTCAACAGAGTCTTTATCAAATAATGCCTGGAAAGCTAAGGCCAGATATTCACCTCCACAGGAGCCCCTGGACAAAAGATTGGGTATTGACAAAACAATCACATTTAGCCAAGAGGACATTGTTCCTAATGCCTTTCCACACATGACCCCATGGTCATTATCGCTAAAATTAGGAATGTGACGTTCATAGAGTGTTTGTAGATGATGGAAGCGTGATAAAAATCCTTTTCGTGGACTGCTTTGACAGACTTGGATTTAAGAATACCGACTTGAAAAAAATCCACATCCACGCTCGTAGGATTCACAGGATGAGCAGAGACACCGCTTAGCAACATTTAGCTAGTTGTAACAATTTGGGAGAATGAGAGGAACTGTACCATAATCTATGACTTCGTTGTCATAGATGCTCCAAGTTCATTTAACACTATTATTAGTAGGTTATGGATGAACATAGAAAAAGCAATATGGTCTCCGTACCATTTAGTCATGAAGTTCCCAACCCCAGCAAGGATTACAACAGTGGGGGGAAACCAACAGGCTGCCAGACAGTGTATGGTCATCGCAATGAAAGTAGGAAGAACCATAGAACAACAAAAACTGGTTAGTACTATCACCAATAGTGACACACAGTAGAACTTGGAGAACAAACTGAAGATGTCATTTTGGATGATAACGATGAATCTAAGTGTGTCAGAATAGGGAAATATCTTCCAGATCAAGAGAAACAGAGAGAGATACAAATTCTGAGAGATCACAAGGACACATTCGCATTGAGTGTATAGAACTTGGAAGGAGTTGACCCAAGTATTGCAACTCATTCTTTGAACATCGCTAATTCGATCAAGTCGGTTGAGCAGAAACAAAGAAGCTTCGCTAGTGATAGATAAAAGACAATCAAGGAAGAAATAAAGGCATTGTTGTAAGTTGGGATCATAAAGGAGGTGATATACCCAACATGGCTAGAGAACCCATTGATGGTGAAAAGGGCAGACTCTGGGTGGAGAATGTGTATATATTTCACCGATCTAAACAAAGCATGCCCAAAGAATTATTACCCCCTGCCAAAGAACGATTAGCTAGTAGAAGCGATCTCGGGGTACGAAGTCCTTGCATTCTTGGATGCCTACAAAGGGTATCATAAGATATTGATAAACCGCGAAGATGCCGAAAAAATGGCCTTCATAACAAGTTTTGGGATATTTTGCTACGTGAAGATGTCATTCGGGTTGAAAATTGCAGGGGTAACATATCATAGAGTGGTTGATAATGCGTTCTGAAGCTAGATTGGGCACAATATAGAGTCATATGTGGATGATATGGTCATAAAAAAAAAGAAAACATGTGACTTCGCGAAGGACTTAAAAGAAACCTTGGATACATTAAGTGTAATTGAAATGATGCTAAATCCAAAAAAAAGCACAACTCGGGTTGGCGCAGGTAAAATCCTGGGATACAAGGTATCCTTGAAGGGGATCGAGGCTAATCAAGAGAAAATACAAGCAATCGTTAACCTCCCCCAACCACGAACAGTAAAGGAAGTTAAAATCTTAATGGGATCAATAGCTTCCCTCAGTAGGTTTGTGTTAAACGCAGCCGAAAGACATTTCTCACTATTTAAAATCCTTAAATAGGCCAAGAAGTTTAGCTGGAGTGAAGAGTGTCAATCTTCATATGAGTAACTGAAGGAGTAACTTCAGACACTTCCAACGTTGAAAACACCAATTGAAGGAGAAACACTATACTTGTATTTGGCGGTTTCAATAAACACAGAAAGCTCGATCCTAGTAAGGCAAGAAGGCCAGAAACAGATACCAGTGTTCTACACCAGCAGAATACTGTAGCAGGCTGAAAAGGCGTATCTTCCAATTGAAACGTTGACCCTAGCATTGCATTATTCTGCAAGAACACTCTGAACCTATTTCCGCAGTAATATATATTTTTTCTATACTGACTACCCAATCAAGAACATCTTGAACAAGCCCGAGTAATCCGAGAGAATGACCAAATGGGCTCTTGAATTGGGACGGTTCGAGATTCAATTTCAACCGTGAACCTCAATTAAAGCACAAGCTTTGGCATATTTCTTTGCTGAAATGACAAGCATAGGGCACAGCAGGTGAAAACACAACAGTTTATTGACAAAGACAAAGGAAAGCCCAAATGGGAAGACGTTGCATGGAAGCTGTTCGTAGACGGGCATCTAGCAAGGAAGGATGTGGAGCATAACTGCTGTTGATTAACCCGGACGAAGGAGAATATAGATACTCATTTCGCTTTGATTTCTCACTCACCAATAAAGAAGCTGAGTACGAGGCGTTAATATGCGGCTTAGATCTCACATTTAACATGAAGGTGAAGAGCATTTAAGCGTTCAGCAGTTCACAGATAGTGGTCCAGGAAGTACGAGGAGATTATGAAGTGCGAGAGGAGCAATTGATGAAATACTTAATCAGAGTTCATCAACTCATCGATCACCTTGAGCACTTCAACATCTAACACGTCCCAAGAAGTGAAAATATGAAGGCAAATGCCTAAAGCAAGCTAGCAACAACATGTTTTCAATCATTAGCCGAACACAGTGATGTGAAAGTAGAAGTCATTCCGGTTAAAAGCACAGCGAGAACAATCGTGTCAGCAGTTCAAGCACGGGAAGTAAATTGGATGACACCACTACTTTGACAAGGGGAAGCTACCGACAGATTAGGTACAAGCCAGGAAGCTAGAAAGGCAATCCCATAACTATGTTTATGAAGATGGAACCTTGTACAAGAAAGGATATCTATCTACATGGATAAAGTGTGTGGGGCCATCACAAGCAGGCAAAATCTTGAAAGAAGTACACGAAGGATTCTGTGAATCGCATCAAGGGTCGCAAACAATCACAAAGAAGATCATTCGAGCTAGATACTACTGGCCAACCATGTTTTATGACGTATACAACTTTGTTCATAAATGCAGAACCTGCCAGATGAATACACCAATATCGTACAAGCCGCAGTCAGCATTAACAAGAATATATTAAGCTTGGTCTTTTGATAAATGGGGAAATGATCTTGTTGGACCTTTTCCAAAAGGTGCTGGCAGTTCCAAGTTCTTAATTGTGGCAGTCTACTACTTCACAAAGTGCTTAGAAGTGAAGCCCTTAAGAAGAGTAACAATGGAAGCATCGAGAAAATTTGCCTGGTAGAATATAGTTTGTCAGTTTGGAGTACCACAAACAATCATCACCGACAATAGCACACGGTTCACAAGTGGGTCTTTACTGAATGGTGTTTGAAATTGGGAATCACACAGAAATTCACTTATGTAGCTCACCCCAAAGTGAACAGTCAGGTAGAAGTAACAAACGAAATGATAGGTTTCCAGAAAAGATTGGAAGGAAAGCGAGCAAGCTGGATTGATGAGATATCCAATACCTTGTGGTCATATAGAACAACAGTACAAGAACCAATAGGAGAAAAGCTCTATAGTCTGGTATATGGGCACAAAACGGTAATACCAGTTGAAATTGGAGAATCAAGCCTTCGAGTTGAGAAATGAACAGAAGACATCAACCCAGAAATGGTGAGAAGAAAAGAGATCGAGGGCACCAATCAAGGGAATCACTCAATCAAGAGTATTCAAAAGTACGAAGACAAAAAAAGGACAACCACAACATCCAAAAAATGTAACAAAAACAACATCATTGTTCGAAAGAAAAAAATCATTACATATTATCTACGCCTAGATGCTCGTGATGATCTAGAAGAAGACAAACCACCACAACAATGACTGTTCTCAACCTCGCGATGGAGGTGCTTTGCCCTAGGCCAGTTTTCCTCAGCCTCACGCTCCTTGCTAACCATATGGTCATATCGCCATTTCATGTGTAAATAAGCTGGATGGCATATTTGACCCCTTCGCTCCATATGACAAAGATATCTAGCATAATACGCCTTGAAGTCGGTTATAGGGCCTAACTCCTTGCGTTCCAGCTGCATACTCATAACATTAGCAGTTTCTTCATACCTCTTAATTGCAGCCCATAGTTTCTGTACTTTGTCCTCTAGGCTGCAAATATGTGATCGGACAGCCTCAGATAAGTTAATCATATACTTTCCGATTCCCACAGTAAGATCTCCACAACTAATGGCTCTGCGAAATGAAGAAGGGAGAGCCTGAAGTTTATCTTTGTACACAACACAAGCTTGCTCGAGTTGGTGCACAGACGAATCAAGCCGATCGCACTCAGCGCAAAACTGCTCATTTTCACTTCGCATCTATTTGTTTATAGAAAACTATTCGTCAAACTTACTTTGCCAACCGAGTGCAATGGATGAAAAGTGATCACACTCATCATGTTTTTTCTTCAACTTATTGAAAAAAATCATCAATACGAGCACATTGTTTATTAATGATCAATGTCTTATGATGGGCCTCACGAGTCTTGCTCGCTGCATAATTCCTAGCCTCTTCCAGTTGCTGGAGCATCTTCACCATGGTAAACTATTGATGCTGAATAAGACAGTTCTGCTCATTGCAAATCCTACGTAAATCACGCACAACATCCTGGGTGTCCTTTACAGTCATATTCCACTTCGCTTTAAGATCATTAATGCCCAGAAGCATGTAGTTCAAATGAATGCCTAATGATAACGCCCACTCTTGGACATAGACATGGAGGTTAAGTGACCGCATGTACGCACCAGTAGATTCACATCAACTAAACCGTGAACAATATCCTTGCTAAGCGAGTTAACATTGTACCTATCAGGAACAAACTTACTGCAAGGACATGTTGTAGACGAAGATGGAAATGAAGCAGGAATAGGAAGTTTCCACCCAATGCAGAAGGGAAGCAACTCCATATGAGAAAAGCGATCAGAAGAAACGAGCTCCTCATACTCTTTGGTGAAAGATTAAGTGGCACGAAGAAAACAATTTGGCAGTGGAAATCGGGTGGTGAAAATCAGTAGTGATCAGAAAAAGGATTAGTACATCACAAAAAAAGTCAAGTCGTTTCAAGCATTTATGATCAACCAAGATATTGAAACCCTACATATAAGTAAGGGCGATGACAAAAAGTTAAAACAAGGAGGATACATCAACGTTCATAACTAAAGTCACACAAATAGTACAAACGTACACTAGAATATTGTATTAAATTACAATTAAAAATCTAAAAAGCTTAGTAAACTAGGAATCAACTAACTTCAGAGGAGGAGTTAGGCAAAGGTTGAACGACAATAGTAGTGGCTTTCTGGCTTGGTTGCTGAGCGGAGGCTTCAATGCTTGCATTAACCCAAGTGGCCACACTAGCATCAAGATTAGGAGTTCGAGTTATAATGCGCGAACTAAATGGAATATCTTCCAGATAATCCACTTCACAACCCTTTAGCTCAACCGCAAAAGGAAGATGGAGAAGGCTGGCAAGATGCGCTAGCAATGCAATGGGATATCATCCCCTATCAGGAATCTTTCTGATAAAGGTTTCGTTGAGTTTTGCCTTCTACTTCTCTAAGGTCTTAGTACACTTCTTCAGAGAAGGAAAACTCTTCAGCTGACAATTGGATTTCACTTGCGCTGATCCTTCACACTGTGGCAGTAACCAAATGTGTGAGCATTGCTGGAGACATCCTCAAATAATTATAGAAACACTTGGTCTTGCAGAGCTGATCTACTAGAATCTGAGGGTATTTAGGGAAAGCAGGTTCATCGATGCGCATCTCCTCTAACTCAGAACAAAGTTGAGTCACTTCCGCCTCCATAAAGCTAGCACGCTCCTGAGCGGCTTTAAGGGATGTTTCTATAGTCTAACATTTTGTTTCATGTGCCTTATACTTCTCCATGAGTGACTCATCAACAGGAGAGAACTTAGAAAGCCACTCACTCGTGAGTTGAAGGCTATCACCGACCTTACATAACAATAACACATGGGACAAAGTTAGTCAACATTTTGCATACAAAATATTAAGATATAGCAAAGGTCACTAAAATTTAGCCGCAAACTTGCTACAACCACTATATTGGGCAGACAGGGGGTTAGACAGAATATTAAATATCATCCCCCTGCTAGAAGATTCCCAGTTCGCACTAGAGTTTGTGAACGAGATTGGTTACCACTCCCCTTTTTCACGGGAGGAAGCGAATATCTTGAAGGTTCATCACTCCTATCACTCTTGTGCTTCTTTTCCTTTTACTCAGTAACGTGGCGATGGCTACCTGTCTCCCCGCCCTGAATGGACTTACCCTTATTACTAGGGCATGTTTTGTTAACACATTGCTGGCCATTATCAGACTAAACAATAGTCTCATCCACCTCCTCAGTGTCGCCATCAAAGAGAGATTCATTGATATCACCTCCAGCTAGATCCATATCTGAAATAAAATAAACATCATAGATCAAACGAACACACAAAAAAAAGTAACAGTTCGCTAAAATAAGAGAGAATACAGATCAAACACATCAAAACAATAATGAATAAAACACCTGCAGTATCAGAGTCAGCTTGGTGGAGATGTTGTGTATGAGCACGAAGTGTGACCATGATGTCCGTCTCAACAGTATAATGGACATTCAGACCATGAAGCTTAGACTTGGGAACCTTCTAGTTCCAAGAAGGCACAGCCACTTTGGGATTTTCATTTAATTTTATAAAAATATATTTTGTATGCCACATACCAACATTACTAGGGAAACCGCTTACAAGCTCAACCCCAACAATCATAGGATAAAATGTAAATTCATCTACTGTGTTTTTCACTTTTTGAAGATGATAAAAGTTGTGAAACAACTCAAGAGTGAAAGGAACGTCCGCTTTCTCACACACTTGAAGAAATCCCATTATGATAGCCCCTTGGGGTGAAATTGGGACAGCTCGACTTTGTACTAACAGAGAAGATCAACCACATGTTTGGGGAGAGGAAAATAAAGGCCAAAGTTCAAATAGGAAAAATAAGTTGATACATAGCCAGGAGAAGGTGTGAGAACACATTCAGAATTTGAGGGAGCGCGAAGCTTAAAAGGAGATAAAAATGGAAAATAGTTCTTCAAGTCATCTAAATATGAATCAGACAGCATAATGCGTATGGTAGAGGATCCGCTGACATGACCTGAATCCCAATTAGAGTGAGCATCTTCTACAGGAGACTCGACATGGTTAGAGGAAGACATGTGGATAAACAAAGACCCTAGAGTTGGAAAGGACAACCTTAATTAGGTTAAAGACCTCAGATACAAGTTTTTTAGAGCAAAGTTCAACAAAAGACACGTCGGAGAAGATGGTCGAAAAATAGTAAGAAATGCAACAAGTACAAAAATTACCAGAAGATGAGGGAATATGATACGCAGAAAACTTAGGGATGATCGGAGGAGATGAGGGCTTGGGCGACCGAGGAGACAAACTTAAACAAAAATGAGATGGGATACTTAAATTTCAAAAAGAAACAACAAGGTTGAGGAAGACAATCAGTTCAAAAAACACAATGATGATAATCTGACACAAAAGCAAGTTACCTTTTGCATATATTGAAATGTCGGCGGTATATGAAAAGACATCGCACTGACTGAGAGAAAGATTAAAATATTCATTTTAAATTCCTCTTTTAAGAAGTAAAGTGAGAACAAACATCGGAAAATTTTTGAACGGAATAGTGAAAATTTAGGACCGAATCTCAGCCTTTAGAAACAAAATCTTCGCAAATAGCATTATCATAAACATAACAAGGACAAGAAATTCATAATTCAAAATGTCAAATTTGAAGAGGGATTGAGGACAGAGATATATCCAAAAAACTAACGTCACTTTGCAATGACTATGAAGGTAGCATGAAATGACGAACAGTTGTTGATGAACAACATCAGTTTGCATTTAAACCACAATCGATGCCATTACTCAGTGTCTTTTAGTTGTCATGGCTAGGGGTGTTTACGGTGTTTACCTAGCCCAAATGCTAGGCCGTAAGCCCAAAATCACAAATGGGCCCGAGGCTAACTGGTGATGCGAGCTGAGACAAAGTCAACCCACGAATCATGAAATGCGGAAACCATGATCAGGTGCTAGCCATGAACTGTCCTTCTCAGAGCCACGATCAAGGACATGATGGCAAACCAAAAAAAAGGCGGAGCCACGTTCGTAATAGACTATAAAATAAATGGAGAGGACATAAATAGAGGTAAGTGCAACAAGACTGAAGAAGTTTGATTTTGAAGAGAATGTAACTAACTTGAGCATCAAAGTCTTTTCCCCGGAACCACTTCCAAGATCTCTTTTACAGGCACACCGTGGTGAACAATGATCAACCGGCCGGATTGGGGATACCACAACATTATTTTATTGCAATGAGGTATTTATAACTTTTAAAATATATATGCATGTATATATATATGTATATGTATATTGAAATTTATAAATAATTATAATTTGACTCTAATAGCTATTAAAACAAGATTTTTCATGATTGGTCTAACCGTTAGTCAATCTAACATGAGACTCTCATTTAAATAAATTGAGATAAAAGGATATACTTTATATTTTCACAGAATCTTACTTAAGGTAACTTAAACTTTAGGTCAGGGTTTATTCAGCAAATATTGTAAATTCAAAATTGGGATGGAGTTGTTTTTCTGAAATTTGCTAATAAATTCAGGGATCTTCTGTGAAATTATAAAATACTATATATATCACAAAAAAATTTAAAAATCATTTTTCATTTTTCTCTGCACTGATCGGTAACTGCCACCGATCGACGGTTGCCACCGATTTTCTGCCTGATTAACACCAAAAATTCATCGAAAATCACCTATCTCTGCTCTAATGTTCTTCGGTCTGTTTTTTCTTCAGGAAATCTGGTTCTTCTTCGCCGGTGATTGGATTCTTCTTCACTGGCGATCCGACTCTGTCATGTCGTAGCTCTGTCGCTACGCCGTAGCATTGAAACCCTAACTCTGCAGTGGCAGCGACGACTCTGCAATTTAGCTCTGTCGCTCCATCGGCGAGGTGACCGCGACGTGACGACAAGCATGCAACGGCAAGAATGCATTAGGCATGTGAGATCCATGCTTTTTGGGAGAAGAAGATACGCGCATGCATCCATGCACAAGACCGATGGATGGACGACGACGACGGACGGCCGGCGGCTGAGTTTTAGCGTTTGAGATATGAGGTTTAATTTTGTATTTTTATTTTTTTCGATGTTTTGTTGAGATTTAATATTTACTTGGCTGAGTTTGTTGTCAGCAAAGAATGTTTGGTCTAGTGGTTAGTGCTTTGGTTATTGATCTGGAGGTCAGGGGATTGAGTCTCACTTTTACATTTTTATTTTTGAAGACTTTATGTTCTTTATGTACATGCTGGGGTTTACTATTATTTGACTGAGTGCATGATCAATAATATTCTTTCGTGTAGTGGTTATTGCTCTAAGTTTAGAGTTATAGGCCTGGGTTCAAATCCCACTAGGTTCATTTTTTTGAGAATTTTTATTCTTGAGGTACTTTAACATTTGGTTGATGTTTTTAGTTTTGTTTTCCTCTTATGTTGATGTTTTTCATTATTCGAGTGAGATTTAATTGCTTTGAGTTGAGCATCTGTAGTTTTTTTGGGTAATATGGATTGATATTTGTAGTTAATAAAAAACAATTTCTCATGTTTTATGCTTGAGGTACTGTAGTTTTTATTGATTTTTTTTTAGCTTTTTTTTTCCTCTTATGTTGATATTTTTCATTTTTTTGGTGAAATTTAATTGATATGAGTTGAGGTTTTGTAGTTTTTTTGGGTACTATGAATTGATATTTGTAGTTTTTATTTTATTTTCTCAAGCTGTTGATTTTCATATTCCGGCTGAAGTTTTGGTAGTAGGAGTTGATATTTGTAGTGTCTTTTTTTCTTATGTTGAAAATTTTCATTTTTCGGTTGAGGTTCAGGTGGTAGGAGTTGATGTTTGTAGTTTTTGGGCGATGTAGGTTGATATTTGTAGTTTTTTAAAAATATTGTTGATGTTTTATGATTTTCAAAGTGAATAATTTATACTCTTGAGGAACCGTAGTTTTTTTGTTGATGTTTTTAGTTTTTTCCCTCATGTTTATGTTTTTAGTTTTTTCCCCTCATGTTTATGTTTTTCATTTTCTATGTGAGTTTTAGGTGATAGAGATTGATGTTTGTAGTTGATAGGGGTTTATGTCTTCAGTTTTCCCTCATGTTGATATTTTTCATTTTATAGATAAGTTTTAGGTGATAGGGGTTGAGTTTGTAGCTTTTTTTTAATGATATGGTTTATTTTTATTTAGTTTTGGTAATAGGAGTTGATGTTTTTAGTGTCTTTTTTCTTATGTTGACGTTTTTCATTTTTTGTTAGTGCTTCAAATGTAGGTTGTTGGCGCTTATTTTATAACTTCTGGTTGTTATGAAAATAAATTGGTTCTTACAATACAGCTTGTAAGTGCTTCAATAGTTGTCTGTAAGTGCTTTAATTGTTGCTTGTTAGGAGTTGATGTTTGTAGTTTTTATGATGATATGGTTGATTTTTTGTAGTTTTTTTTCCTTATGTTGACATTTTTCATTTTTTTAGTAGTTCAAATGTAGGTTGTACGTGCTTATTTTATAACTTGTAAGTGCTTCAATCGTTGCTTGTTTGGAGTTGATGTTTGGAGCTTTTTTTGATATGGTTGATTTTTTGTAGTGTTTTTTCCCCTGCGTTGACGTTTTTCATTTTTTGTTAGTGCTTTAAATGTAGGTTGTAGGTGCTTACTTGATAACTTGTAAGTGGTTCAATCATTGCTTGTTAGGAGTTGATGTTTGTAATTTTTTTAAAAGAATAACTTAGCTTTGTTGAGATTTTTATGATTTTCAGTTTATTTTTTGTTTGTCATAGTTGACGTTTTTTTTCCAATTTTTGTGTTGATTTTTATTTGATTTTTTGTTGTTTTATTTGATTTTTAAATATATTTTTTGCTGCAATTTTTAGTTGATATTTTATGATTTTTTAAAATATTTTGCTATGTTTTGCTGATGTTGCTGCAGTTTTTTTGCTGCAGTTTTTAATTGATATTTTTTTTTGCATTTTTTAAATATGTTTTATAAAAAAATTGAATTTTTTTTGTTGATTGCAGGTGACGGGAAAATGATGGGAAACACTTGGATGAAAAAGCCCCTGGAAAGTTATTAGCGATAGATCCCTGTAAAATAATTAGAGATAGGTTCCTGTAAAATTATTAGAGATAGGTTTTTAGAGCTGGAATATTGTTAAAATTGTAGAAAGACTCTTGCTTAAAATTCAGGGTGTCTCACAGAAGACTATCTCTTATATTTTAATATTAATGTAATTAATAATGATAACTTATACTATTTTAAATTGACCTAAACTAAATTATTTATTAATTTTAAAATCGTGAATCATGTTGGATTGATGAACATAGCCCAGAAAAGCAAGGAACTTTTAATGAGTCACCCCCATTCAAAGATGATGAAATGAAACGCAACAAAGTCTTATTCTCCACCAAATCAAGAAAGCGATCTATATGCTAGAGGCGTAATATGCCTCTGTTTTTTTCAATTATCACGAAAGCTACATGGCAACTAAACTTCTCTAAATCCCCATTTTTATTCATATTCTATTCCCACCAATTTCCATCAAATCTCCAGTATTCAAACCATCTCTCTTACACAGCTAACATGACAAAGCACAGAAAACTGTTCCTCAATCCACAACAAAACCCCACCGTTCCGTGCCCGGATATCTGCGTTCCGACATGCCCATACGGCTGCGGCCCTTTTCCAACGGCTGACTCAGAGCCACCGCCGCGGCCGCCGCTGCCGGTGGCGACACAAAACTCGGAGCCGGGTGAATCCAAAAACGGCGAGCATATTTCCCCGTTGGCAATCGGCATAGTCATTTTCCTCGCCGCCTGCTTCATCGTCATCACGCTCTATCTACTCACCGCCAGGTTCCGGCGCCGGAGGTTGGATTTTCTCCGGCGCCGGCGGGGAGAACTTTCACGAGGGTCCACCACCACCGAACAGTTCCTAGACGAAAACCACGGCCCAGCAGGAATCGATTATCCCATCTGGTACATAAACACCGTCGGCCTACGGCCGACGGTCATCGACTCGATCACGATTTTCCGGTACAAGAAAGGGGACATGCTGATCGAAGGGACAGAGTGTTCAGTTTGCTTAAACGAGTTTTGTGAAGATGATTCGCTTAGGTTGTTGCCCAAATGCAGTCACGCGTTCCACATTCCTTGTATTGACACTTGGCTGAGGTCACACGTTAACTGTCCTGTTTGTCGCGCCGGGATCGTCTCCGGCAGTATTCCGGTGACTTCGACTGCCCTGAACTTGAACGGTATGGGGACTAATGAAGATTCCCAGGTTGAGAGTGCTAATCGGACCGGAGAAGATGAGATAACCGAAAACAGGGCAGAAACAGGGGAAATGGACCAAATGGCTGAAGTTCATGAAAGGAAGATGGATGATGGGAACAGTGAGGAGCAGTCTGAGCCAGTGAGACGGTCTCTTTCTGCATTACATTTATCGACGGAACACGATGATGATACGATGATCCATGTAATCGATCATACAATGGAATGAATGTTCAGTAATTGCTGTTTGTGTTGGAATGATATATGATCCATATGATTGACCTAACTCGTTGTTTACTGTGATCGGCTAATATTCAAAGTCCACGAGGATCACGAATGGATTAGGCCAAATTCCAGCAAGAAGCAGTTATGGGATTTCCAATCAAGGATTTCATGTACTAATTCCATGTTTTTAGTGTGTGATCTTGGTTATGCCGATTTGTCCAATTGAGGAATTTTTTTTTCTCCTGAGTTTTAAAATTTTTAGGCGTGTATTAGGCATTTAGCTGAAGGAATTTCAGTGGAGGCCCTGTTCTTCCCAGTTTAATTTTGTTGATTTTAACTTAGATGACTTGAACTGAATTTAATCGAAATGAAATTAAATTTAAAATAAATATATTGCAAAACAATAATAATAGGACTAAATTAATTTAGATTTTAGGAAATCAAGTTTCTATCGAATCAAATTAAATTCAAGAGAACTGAATACAAATAAACTCAAAAGAACATGCCATAATTACTTAGAATTTGAGTTTCAATTTCAATTTTATTCGATTTAATTTACTCCCTCCGTCCCAGGGGTATCTGCAGAGAGAGAAAATCTTTTTGCAAATTTCCCCTGGTGAAAAGACTAAAAAGCCCCTATCTCCTTCAACTATTTTCTTCGTCCTCTGACAGCTGGTCTCGTCGCTACTCCTCCGCCTCAACCTCTTTCTCCCTTAGTGGCGCATCCATTACTCCCGCCAGCAGACAAACTGACCAACAACAATCCACTTAGTGATTTCCAAAATTCAAGAAAATTGTCACTTACACCAAATAAAGCAATCACATATCCAAAGAAACCTCTCTTTAACCCAATCAATCACAAAAATCATCCAGAAACACCAACAAAAATGTAAACCTAGCAAAAGAGTAGGTGTTACTTATAGGAAAAAGGGCTTTCCAAAAGTCAACATCGGCCTTTGCGATCCTCAAAACCAACATCCATCGCTTTCTCCCTCACCGGCGCCACTGACTCGAGGGTGGTGAGGCGAGGGGATTAGGGCTGGACTGGCGTCAATGGTGGAGGGGGAGAGATAATTGTTGACGACAGAAGCGCTGGATCTTGAAAAAGGGGAGGCGGAGGAGGCAGATCTAGAGCTAGAGGTGGAGGGAGGGGCAATGGCGGACAGGAGGCAGAGGAGGGGATGGGGCGGAGGGAAGGGCAGTGGTGGAGAGGAGGTGGAGGTGAGGGAGGGGATGGGGCAGAGGAAGGGTCAGTGACAGGAAGCGGTGGAGAAGAGAAGGCAGAAAGAGGGAAGAGGCAGAAAGAGGAGAGAAGTCTTGATCTGAAATTTAGGGTGCATGAGTAGGGGTTTGGGGTTAATGGGTATGGTTATGTAAAAGTTTAAATTTGTAAGGGTAATATTATCTTTTAGAAAGCTGCATTTTACTTAAAGGGGAAAGTGTGCAGATTTTCATGGGACACCCAAAAAAGGAAATGTGCATTTTCCCCTGGGATGGAGGAAGTATATAAAGTTAAGCCAAAATATATGATTTATATAATAAAAATTAGACAAAGTCTTGTGCGAGACCGTCTCACAGTGAGACCAAGGATTTATGTGCAATATTATGAAGTTTAATTAGAGATGAGGTTCCAAATATAATTTAAGAAAGTTTAGGAGAGGATGAGAGATTTGAGCGTAAATATCACTTTTGGCTGGGTATAAATAATTGGGGAATTAATGATTTCGGGTCATAAGAATCTCGCAGATCATGAATCTGGGTCAGAGAAATTTGCGGATCAATTTTTCTACCTATTTCCACGCAATACGCGGGTTTTTAATACCAGACTTGATGTTTCAATTCTAGCACTTGATGTTTCTATCAAACCTTGTGATGTTACACTGGAAGTCTTTTTTTCTACTAAAATCATGTGTTTATATGTGAAACTTTTCACACTTTATACATGTTGATGTTAGTTAGTGATATTTTATTATCATATTTTAAACTTTTAAATTTAATGTTACTTTCATTTCGATTGATGTGTTAGTTTTTTATTTGTTTTTAAAATTAATATCGATATTTTTTTAATATCATATTTTTATATAAGGTATCATTGATGTTTCAATTGTATGAAATAATTTTTTCCAATTTTAATATTGATGTTTTTTGATATTAGTGTTCACATTGGTGCACACATCAACATATATGATCTTTCATTTCCATTACTTGATGTTCCTACTAAACTCTTATGAAGTTTTTTCATAATTTGAAAGTTGTTTACATTTTTGTTTTAAATTTAAATTTTTTATGTTATTGAAGTGTTGACTTTTCAGCGTGATGTTTCAAAAATTAATATCGATGTTTTTTTTAATAATATATTTTATTCAAGATATTTCATTATTAGTGTGAGTTGATTTTTCACATTTTAATAATGATGTTTTATCAAAGCATTAACCCATGTTACTACACCATTTAAGCATTTAACACACACTGCAGTCTTTCCTTTTAACCACTCTTACTATCATTGTAGTCAGTGTACAAACGTGAAGTTCTAATTTACATGTAAATGATACATGTAAACAGCAAAAACAGATTGTGAATTTAAAAAAGCAAAGATAAAATTTTTTTCTAACCCTACCTAATTAACTAAGTGTCAATATAACCCTTTGATAATGAAAAGTACAGATATAACTCTACCTAGTTGATGTAAATGCAATTTACCCAATCCGATAGTTGAAGACCGGAATCAACGGAAAAGTCTATTTTACCACTCCAAAATAATTAAAAACTGAAAAATAGATAAAGACCATAATGCCTCTAGGCTTTTCAACTCTCCTTTTCTCTTCCATTCCCGCCTAACCCAAGCCATTCTCGTTTTCTCCTCACCGGTTCCATAGAAACCCTTGCCTCACGCTACCGATCGGAAACCACCAATTCTTCGTTCTCCGGCATTGCAGCGACCGGTTCAGCCGGAATTGGAGGCGCTCTGGCGAGTCTGACTTGGCGGCGGCGCATATTGTGTGTTCGCAAATTCTGATCTCAAAAAATCTGCTTTTTTCGAATGCTACTGTACTTCGAGTCCGATTCTCTGTTCAGCGGCGTCGTAGTGGTGGATTCCGACGGCTTTAGTTGCAAGGATTCTTGAGCTGTGGAAGAATCTGATTCTTGAGCTGTGGAAGAATTCGATTCGATTCTTGACACCTATCCCAAAAGCAAAACGGAGCTAGGCGCTGCATATAGTAGCTCAAAGCAACCAAATCTAACAATAATTTATCATACAACACAGATCACTTAGCAACCAATTTCTTGCTATGTACCATCTCCCCAATGGAGATTCTGAACGGAAGGGAGCAGCGGCTGAAGTCCCTGACCAGCCAAACCCAATATTGGTAACCTGCAAGCAATTGAAGACGGCGGTGGCGGGGTGATCGCAAAATGGCAGCGGTGTGGAGGATCTCGACGGTGACGGTGGAATGGGTGAGGGAGAATGCGGGTTTCTGAAAATTTTGTTGAATTGCATATAAGCCCCTTAATTTCAAGGACACTTTTAAAAAAGACCCTGAATTTAAACTGTACCTATTCTATATTTTTCATATTTATGATTTACTCCTAATCTCACCATGAGACGGTCTCACAGGAGGCGTGCTCTAAAAATAAAGTACAACCCTTGCATACTCAATTACCATAGATCTAACTGGTCATGATTTTTATATATATATATATATATATATATATATATATATATATTATTGTTTAGAACTGATTCTTTAATTTATAGTAAAGTATACTTTAAAAATTATAATTATATTTATCCCATTCTACACCATCTGGAGCTATAAAAATTTTATATGTTAGGTTAGAGAATGATTTGTCATAAGAAATTGTATTATTAATGACTGGATATATAGAGAGTACAATAGAGGTAAAATAAGCAAAGAACTCTAATCATACTAATCAGTAATCTAATTTATTCTAACATCCCCCTCAAGCGAAGCGTTGGATTCTCAAAGACGTAAAGCTTGGACCTGAAGAACTCAAACAAGGGACGGGAAAGACCCTTGGTGAAGATGTCCGCAATTTGGAGAGATGTTGGAACATGAGCTACACGAAACTGGCCCGAAGAAACCAACTCGCGAACAAAGTGATAATCAGTGTCGATGTGCTTAGTGCGCTTGTGCGCCATCGGATTCTGAGCCAAGAAGATTGCACAGTTGTTGTCGCAAAGTAGGAGAGGCGCACCAGAAAGAGAAACATGAAGATCACAAAGCAAATGAGTCATCCAGATGACCTCAGAATTAGTGTTGGCCAAAGCACGATACTCCGACTCGGTGCTGATCTAGATACAATAGTGTTTATTCGCGCTCCGAGAAACCAAGTTTCCACCTAAGAAGACAGCATAACCATAAGTAGAACGACGAGTCTCCAAACACCTGACCCAATCAGCATCAGAATAACCGAGCACCTCTGAAGAAGAGGCTGCACAAAAACTAATGCCAAAATGTAAATTCCCTCGAACATAGCGGAGAACCTGATTGACAGCCAAAAAATTATCCTCCCAAGGGTCCTGAAGAAACTAGCTGATAGACTTAACTGCAAATGCTAATTCCGGACGAGTGATATTCAGATACTAGAGTACGCTAACCAAAGAGCGGTACAATGTCAGATTCTTGAATTGTGGACTCGTACTACTGTGAAACTGAGAATTGGGCAGGAATGGAGTAGAAACTAGAACTGCATTAGACATACCAGCCTAAGAAAGAATATCCCGAGCACAGTTCGTTTGGCCTAGAAGAAGGCCCGAGGCAGTGAGCATGACCTCCAGGCCAAGAAAGTAGTGTAAGGCACCCAAATCCTTGATAGAAAACTCCTGATGGGTGCGATCAATGAACTGCTGAATGAGTGTGGAATCATTCCTAGTCAAAATGATATCATCAACATAGACCAAAAGATACAACAATGACAAGCCGCAAGATAGCACAAAAAAAGAAGAATTAGAAGAACTGCAACGAAAACCAAGCTTCTGGAGATAGGCACTGAAACGCTGAAACCATGCAATAAGCACCTGCTTCACACCATAAATGGCCTTGCGGTGAAGATGAACATAGTCCGGATGAGCAGGATCCTTATAGCTAGCAAGTTGTGCCATAAAGACCAGAGAATCAAGAACACTATTGAGGAAGGCATTCTTAACGTTCAACTAATGAAGAGACCAAGTACGCATCGTAGCAATAGCAAGAATGTCCACACTGTAGAAGCCTTAACCACAGGACTGAAAGTGTGGTAAAAGTCAAAACTAGGAGTCTGAGAGAAACCCTGAGCTACCAAGCGCGCCTTATGGCGATCAACTGAACCATCTAGTTTGTACTTCAGGCAATAAACCCATTTGGACCCAAAAATATTGACGTTCGGAGGCCATGGAACAAGATCCCAAGTACGACCACGTAGAGCTCCCACCTCCTCATCCATGGAAGAAACCCAAGAAGGATCCTAAAATGCATAACAATAACCAGTCGGCTATTTCTAAGCAAGAAGAGCTGCAAGAAGACCATAAGCATGAATATTTGAGTAATCTCGTCATTGAATAACCCCAGTGGAAGAAGGAGTGACCATGCGAGAAGCCCCTGGACGTGGAAGACACGAGACCTGGGGTGAGGCCGATAGAGCGACAGGAGGCTCGTCTGGGGCTGTGGCACCATCATGGGATGGGGCCGAGGCTGGGGTGCCACAAGAAGAGCCCGTGGAGGTGGCCGAGGCACCATCACAGCCCATGGCCATGGCGTTATCACGGGAGGAGCCCAGGGCCATACGGGTTAGTGTCATGGCACCATCACAGGAAGAGTTTGGGGATGTGGCACTATTGCAAAAGGGGACCGAGGGCACATGGGCTAGACCACGGGCCTGCCCATGACGCCAGTGCGAGATGAGGCCGAGAAGCGGTTGGGCGTGGGTGAGGTCATGGGGCGATCACACCTGGTACGGGAAATACCGAGGTGCTATCACAATTGATAACAGAACTAGGTACTGGGCATGGCTCATCATCAGGAAAATGGAACCGAAGCAGTGGAGCCAAGGCTGGTGACAATGCTGTCACAAGATCTGGATCAATGAAAGCCGAGGCATCTAAACCTGAAGAGGGAGAACAAGTTCCTGAAGCTTGAGCAAGAGGAAATTAAGTCTCGTAAAATCGAGTATGACGAGTAACATGGACCTTGCCAGTAGAAGAGTTGAGGCACCAAAACCCCTTATACTGCAAGCTGTAACCGATAAATATACACAAAATGCTACAGGGAGACAGCTTATGATCAGCAAATAGACGAACAAAAGGAAAAACTCAGTAACCAAAAGGATGAAAGTTACCATAGATGGGATCCCGGCTATAGAGAAGACCATAAGGTGTCGATCCCTGCAGCACCAGAGTAGGCAATCGATTAATAATGTAGACAACAGTAGTGAACGCATCATCCCAACTAGAATCAGAAGATGTGAGGGAAAAAGCATAGTGAGACCCATCTCAACAACATGACGATGCTTGCGTTCTGCATGCCTATTCTGTTCTGGTGTAGACAAACAGTAAACCTGATAATGGATACCTTTCGCCACAAAATGAGATCTGAGTCTCGTGTTAAAAACATCAGTGCCACCATCACACTAAAAAACTTTATGTTTTGCTGAAAATTGATTTTCAAAAAGTGCCTCAAACGTCAAACAAGTGTAAAAAAAATCTGATTTGCGACGATGGGGGTACAACCAAGTAAATCTTGAAAAATCATCCATAAATAATGCATAGTGTGAAAAACCATTTCCAGATAAAACTGGGAGGGACCCCATAAATCACAATGTATTAAATAAAGAGCATGCTCAGCACATTTAGGGTTCTCAACAAAAGTCAACACTTGACCTTTTGCCATAACACAGGGGGCGCAGTTATGCGGTTTAGGCAACAAAGAAGAAACTGAAAGTAAACCAGACTTATGTAAACTAGTAATCACAACACTAGGAACATGACCTAGGCGTGCATGCCACAACTTATATAAGGCTCGACTCTTATTCTGCTGTAAAACTGAAACAAAAGTTGCATCTCCCCGGTCTAAAACATACACTCAATCCTCACTGTGTCCCCTTGCCCATGATGGCCATGGTTACTTTGTTCTAAATGACAAAGTTTCAATCATCAAATGTAATCAGTACACCCATATCTCTGGTTAACTGACTAATAGACAATAAATTCTTAGTCATATCAGGCACAATCAGAACACCAGACAAATGTCGGTTTTTAGAAACTTTAGAATCACCAATATGAGATATCATGACAGGGGCACCATTACCAACAAAAACAAAAGATTTACCAGTATATGGAGTGACACTGTCTAGGCCTGAGGAAAAATACATCATATGACTGGTAGTGCCTGGATTAAGATACCAATCTGACAGGCAAGAAGAATTGTCTGACTGCTGAGAAGTGTGATGATTTTCTTCCAAATGAGTACTTGTGGGACGACCAATTTGTGCCTGCATCTGGTAAAACGTCGCAGCATAATAACCAAGCCGTCTGCACCAGGAATAATGAGGACGATCGTGACCAGGGACCAGACCAGCTGCCTAAGGACTAGAGAAGGACTGCCGCCTTCTGCGCCTGCCGCTGAATCGGCTGGCGTGTGAAGGCCACACGCGGCCTCCTGGAGTTGGCGCGTGATCCCACGTGCGACCGACTTGAGGTGCGTCGCTGGTCTGAAATGCCACCTGTCCTCCGGCTAGTCCCGATTACCCCTGTAAATTTACCAAAAAATCCTCGTGGTTTTTGGCACGAGCAAGAACATCTACATATAACGGAGTAGGGACAACATTAATCAAAGGAGCAGAAAAATCCTTAAACTCATGACCAAGAGCAGTCAAAACCAAACAATTTGAACAACATTTGAAACTGGATTTCCCATGACAGATAGTTGTTCAAAAATATCCTTAAATTTGAGATGAAGTTCATGAACAGAACCGGACTTATGAATACTATGTGCATCTTCATGAAGACGGAGAATGGTGGAGGCACTGTTGTTCTGATAGATGAGAGCAAGATTGTCCCAAATTTCTTAGGAAGTGGCACACAATCTGGGAGTTCAGCAAGAACTTTAGCGAAGAGAGTGAAGAACAGGAGAATGCAAACACGTTGATCTTCATCAATCCATTGATCATACTCTTCTTTTAATTTCTTATAAGCCGCTTTAGGATCAGCCCTGGAAGGAGACGTGATGGTGAGGGCATATGAGAGATCTGCGGTTATTTAGGGAGGGATGGACGAGGATTTGTGCATTGATGAATCCATACAGACCTTCAGGACGAATAATATAACCTGCTTGACGCTTCCAGAGAAGATAGTTGGATGCAGTGAGTTTAATCTGCATCATCTGGAGTAGAGTGTTAAAGGAGAGTTTCTCTTGAGCCATAATGAAGAAGAGGATGCTAGATCTGGCAGAGAAGGATACGCGTGACCGCAGACGTCATCGCTAGGAGCCGGTGGGAGTTGCTAGAGTCCGCAAGTGGCCACTTGGAGCTACTGGACACGATGATCAAGGCTGAAAAATTTTGACGAGGGGGTAGCGGCCAAGATTAGGAGAAATTTTAGGGTTTTAGGTTTTGAATCAGAAGAGGTCTTGACACCATGAGAGAATGATTTGTCGTAAGGAATTGTATTATTAATAACTGAATATGTAAAGAGTACAATAGAGGTAAAATAAAGAATGAACTCTAATCATACGAATCATAATCTAATCAGTAATCTGATTTATTCTAACATTAGAAATTTGTATGTTAAGGTGTGGGTCGAATCACGTATTGTCATGTGTTCAAAAATTCAACTACTACTTTATATTTAGCTATATATGTGGAAAAATGAATGAAATATTTACTTATAACAATATGTAATTCGACTCACACCTTAATATACAAAGTTTCACAACATACTCCCTATCCCACTATAAATTGCTTAATTACTTTTTAAACTTGTATAAATTTTCTTGCGCAGCGGATGTATACAATAATCTTTTAGACAAAGTCTTGTATAAGACCGTCTCATGGTGAGACCAAAGATTTAATTGCAAATGGAGTTTCTAATTAAAGTTTTAAAAGTCTAGGGGCTGGATGTGAAATTTCACTATTTTACATTTAAGTCCATGTATAAATATCTACCTAACCTCATTATTCTCTCATATTTTCTTAAACTATCTCCCTCCTCTCCTCTCGATTCAGCCGCTTCTACTCCTCCTTCTTATTCTCCCTCCAACTCAAATCTCCTTCTTCTCCCTCATCTCTATTTTTCTTCCATCTTCTTCAATTGTAGCTCGTTTTCTTCGATTCAACCGCTCATCATCTCCATTTTCTTCCTCTTTCTTGCGCACAGTGATTCATCGCAATTTTTGGATTTTTTTCGGTGAATGTTCTAGCAAATTTTCCGGCGGACGAACATAATAGAGCTTCGATTTGAGTTTATTTTCGGAGGTAATGTTTTTGCTCAGAGTTTTTATGCATATTTTGTTGTTTTTTTCAATTTTTGTTTGCTTTTTTTGGTTTATGTGATTTTCTAGGGTTTATGTTGTTCAATGTGTTAATATTTGGGGATTTCTCTATTTTTTTGTGTTTTGTGAGTTGTTCTTACGGATTCGTGCTAATATTTTTGTTGTTGCTGTTGTTTTTTAGATTTGTAAGGAGATTTTCATCACTGCTACTTCAATTGAGAAGAAATAATCGCTTGTAAGTTTTCTAAATTTTCGGCTGTGATGTTTCAGTTACGATTGATGATGTTTCTCATTTTCAGTGTGATGTTTCAGGTTTTAGGATTTAAGTACTGTTATCAGCGTCGTTGTGATGTTGTAATTTCCGCGCTTGATACTTGTGGTGTTTTCATGCTCAAGTGTGCAATTGATGTTCAGTTTTGATTGTGTGTGATATCTTATGATTTTGTTACAATTTGTACTAGTTTTGTTGTTGATGATGTTCATTGGATGTCTAAGAATGCTTTTGCCACTGTTGCTGCCATGGAGAAGGAAAGAGAATCTGTAAATTTTGTTATTTTAGCAAATGTGATATTTTAAATACTGTTTGATGTTTCATGTTTAGTGTTCAAGTATTGTTATCTGTGCCAGTGTGATGATTTAATATCAGTATTTGATGCTTGTAGTGTTTTAAGTGTGCAATTGATGTTCATTTTTGCTGTGTTAATTGTGTGTGTGATATTAGGGCTTTGTTTCGATTTATGCTAATATTTTTGCTGTTGATGTTGTTTGTTAGATGTCTAAGAAGATTTACATCACTGCTGCTGCAATCGAGAAGGAAGAAGGATTTGTCTTAATTTTCAGCAGTGATGTTTCAGATACAGGTAATGATGTTTCTCGTTTTCAGTGTGATATTTTAGGTTTTAGGCTTTAAATACTGTTATCAATGTTGGTGTGATGTTTTCAGGTTTTAATCTTTAAATACTGTTATCAATGTTGGTGTGATGTTTTAATTTCAGCGCTTGATGCTTGTGGTGTATTCATGCTTAAGTGTGCAATTGATGTTCAATTTTGATTGTGTGTGATATTTTAAGGTTTTGTTACGATTTGTGCAAATTTTTGTGTTGTTGTTATTGTTTCTTAGATGTCTAAGAATGCTTGTCCATTGTTGTTGCAATCGGGAAGGAAGTAGGATCTGTAATTTTTGTTATTTTTCATATGTGATGTTTTACATACTGTTGTTGATGTTTCTGGTTTTCTGTGTGATGTCTCATGTTTAACCTCTGCGTATTGTTAAGTGTGTTGGTGTAATGTTATAATTTCAGTGTTTGATGTTTGTGGTGTTTTCATATTTAAGTACGCAACTGATGTTCGGCTTCGTTCTTTGATATTTTAGTGTGTACTAATTGATGTTTTAAATATTTGATATTGATGTTTTAAATGTTTTAAATGTTGTATATGATGTTTCTCAATGTAGTTGTCAGTCATGTTATGTGTGCTATTGTGATGTTTTAATTTCATATATTGAAGTTTTTATTAATGTATGTGATGTTTTATGTTTTTTTTCACATGAACACTTTTCAAGCCAGAGCTCTACGATGTATTTGATGAGATAATAAAAACATGCTATGAGGAATCATGCTGCTGAAGATGTTCCCTTGAATAGAGGACTGAATTGTCCTTTGATTTTGGCATTGGTGGAGTAGAAAAGCCATCTTCTTCAAAACCAGCATGAGAGAAGACAAGTATGTGAACAAGCGAGCAACGAAGGAAAATAATTTGGGGGGGGATAGAATTTGTTTGCTTAGGATGTATTGTTTGTTATTGATTTTTCAGTTATGATGATTGATTGTAAGTGTTGAGGCGCTTGATAGTTATTGATATTATAGCTTGACTTGAATTTTTTTTCAGTTTTTATGTTAGCAAAGTTTTAGGGCATTTGAGCCGTTGTTGTAATGAATGATATTTAATAAGTTATTTGAAATGCAATAACAGTGGAATGTATAAGTGTAGTGGAACATATAATTATCTTGTTTAAATCAACATTTTCATCGATACTTTTATAAAACATCACACACACAAAATTGAACCATCGCAGCATTACAGTGTAACATCACACAAAAAAATTTGAACCATCACAGCATTACAGTGTAACATCACACAAAAAAATTGAACAATCACAACATTATAGTGTAACATCACACACAAAAAATTGAACCATCACAGCATTACAATGTAACATCACACACAAAAAATTGAACCATCATAGCATTACAGTGTAACATCACACACAAAAAATTGAACCATCACAGCATTACAGTGTAACATCACAATATGACAGTATATAAGCGATCTTACACGAATTTTGAAAAGAAAAGAACAAAATGATGAGTGATTAAGTGGCAATGCAGTGAGGCTCCCAAAGCAGTAGAGATCTTCTTGTAGACTCGTTGCATGATCTCCTCAAGGAAGGGGCCGATTCAGCCTTGTTTCCCCTCGTCAGGACAAGATTTTGGTGTTGGTTATGGATGGCATTTTTGTCTGGAGGAGATTGGTGGCCTTGATCAATGGGCTTGATGATTCCGGGCGACACCGCAGGATTCTTCTCCCTCCAGAAATACTCATAGACGTTGAAAGATGGCGGGTTGGAGATGAGCGATGGCAGTCTTGGTGGGGGAAGAGAGTGAGGTATAGGGATTGGAGATAGTGCATCATCCTATAGCTCTAGCAAGTAGATCCATTTGTTGAACCATGAAGACTAAGCCAGATTCATTTTGTCTAGCCCCATCACCTTTTCACCATTATTGGTGTGCACATGATGCATTATTCCTCCACCACTGCCCATATTCCCAATTTTGTCGTCCATCTCAATCTCGAATCTCCCATCTGCATCACCATGTTCTTCATCAACTTCATCATCTGATACTCAAATATACGGAGTATGCGCAAAATTCCTCGCGAATCGGAAACAACTTAACTATGTTCAAATATACGGAGTATGTCCAATTCACCTGAATTATACTCAAATATAGCATTGATATTGCAGATTTCAGAAACTCTGCAATTTCCTCTAAATGCATATGACCAAGCAAGAACGCAAATAATTAGTCAGAATCGAAGCAAAGCCCTCAGTTTATTTGCGCCAATTCAGGTACTCTGCGCTGGTGCCCTGTCTTCAAGTTCCCTAATCCCTTCGATTCACTGTGTTCATATGAAACACCCAAATTCCACTGCTGAACTCCCCAGCCATGGTAGCATTTCAACCATCGCGGATTGCCTCACCGTTTCGATACCGTACCACCCACGTACGACCAGCCCTCTGAGGATGCCAAAGGATGATCACACAAGCACCAGAAGTGATATTTCGGCGGACAAACGGCACGGTAGTGCGATGATAAGCAGACGATCGATGCTGCATCAGATCCGACGGATGGGCGATGGTGGAGATCCGCCAGATCGAGTTGAGCCAGAGCGGATTTGGGGGTTAGGTTTCAGCGCCGTTGAAAGGAGAGAGCGGAGGAATGAGTTTGTGATTAACCGTCGGTGAAAGGAGGGAGCAGAGTAGAGAAAGGAATGAAGCGAGGTGGCGATGGTGAGAGGCCAGAAGCCGATAGCGGAGGAAGCAAGAAGAAGAAAGACGCGTTTTGTGATTATTTTGTGGCATTTGCAATTTAGTCCCTCACGTTTTTCGTATTTTCGTTTAATACCCCGAGTCCAAAGTATTCCATATTCTGTCCCCAGATTTGATTTTCCATCTTCCTATTTTCCCTCTAGTCCCTGGTCTCACCATGAAACGGTCTCACAGGAGACGGACTCAATCTCTTATGCTGGGTCGAATTCATGTCTTAAATTTGAGGTTAGACCTCCAACCAAATTAAACGTCCACCTCTAAAATAATTCTAAAGACTACAATACAATTTTCCTTTGACTAAAATTGCCGTCTTTATGTGTGTAACATCATCATTTCTAATTTTCTGAGCTTATCTCTGTGCACAATTTGAACGGTTGCACAATCGTCAAACACGGGGCACAAATCAACTGCACGCTGCACGAGTGACAAATAAATGTCCAATTCATTTCCCCCGTGTTAGAGAGAAAAGTCTCTTATAAAACAGTCTTATCATAATTTATTATGAGATGAAAATTTTGAGTGTCATTTTTAATCAGAAAATTATATGGCATCTCTGAATATCATAATAATCGTATCCCTAAAAATATTGTGTATTTTACATTGTAAAGATGTGCATTCTCTTCTCTTATGTGAGATTGCCCATTATTTTAATTTGATTGTGATTACTATATAAATATTGAATGCATAAATAATAGTACATACCAGTGAAATATTTGGATCGAAACTATAGAAATTTAATGCAAGAAAATGTAAGAAAGTATGAGGTATGCAAATATAAATCGCCAAATTCACGAATTTTTGGAACCGAAAAAGAGAATGTATCACCAAGAATGCAAATAAATTAAAAACATTATACAAATTCAGTATCACCAAACACCCATAAAGAGCCCAATAACAAACCTATTATGTCGTTCTTATCATCCAGCAGGTCCAAGGAAGTATTTTCTTATTGCTGGTACGCATCTATCCAAGCCGTGCACCACCCACCACCCAACCACCAAAACACCCAAACTCTTTTTCTTCCACACTCTCTCTCTTCCTTCCCCCAAATTATCCGCCCACTTCTTCTTCCCTTTCGTTCTTCTAAACTTCTCTACTCTTCCTTCCCCCAAATTCCTTCTCCTTCATTTTATGGAACCCGGGAGCAAAGTTATATATTTCTTTACTAAGTAGCTAGCACTGGTACACATACTTGTGCAAATGAAATATTACCGGAGTAAATATAAGTCGACGCAGCTCCCCAAGGCTACTTTAAATCCTCTTTTTTGAAAACGATGTCTAGAGCAAGTGTTAAAACTTTTGACTAAGTCCCTAGCACTGGTACTCTAACCGGTTCCTTTGGACAAAATACCGGTGTAAATACTTTTCCACACTTTCAAAATATGGTATTTTAAAATTTTGGGGTATCCCGCCAAAAAATTCAAATTTTACACCGGTATGTTTTTTAATTATTTTACTGGTGTATGCAAGTACATGTTGCCTATTTTACAGTTTTAGATTTTTACTATTACCTCCCCCATATTTTTTTTGGACCTCTAAAAAGACAAAGTGATGATTTCATGATATAATTAAACATGCGATTAGCTGTTTTAACCTTATTTGGACAAGCTCGGCCTCTATAACATAAAAATAATAAGGATTTCCATGTTATGTAAAAATTACACTATTCACCCCGTTGACCACTAATCCATGCACTCGAATGTGAATTTATAATACACCATAATATATAAATCGAATGATCGAACTTTGAGGGTTAATACGACTCTACAAATTGTTGATCTTTGTTTCTTGCAGTTAGGTCCTCCAAATGTGCGATGCAATTACGATAGTTTACATAACTCTAAAAAATACAAAAATAAATATTCTAGCCTTATATCTGAATTGTAAAATATTTGTGTCCCGGTGGTAAATATTTTAAAAGCGCTAGTATATGTTCTAGAGTCACTTGTAATGGTTTTATTTCAAGTTACAATGTGTAATCCGAATATCTTACGACGTTACTTTAGTTCTAGAACCCGGCCATTTCCTCACTCATGTAACTTGGAAATACATCGGGGATGTTTGGAGTGCCATCCACTTCAAGCGGATTTTAATTTCGATGTACGAGCAAACTTTTTACTTTTTGCACTTTAGTCCCTCTGAGAATCTTGGAATCGTCAAAATATAAAATTGGTAACACTAAAATGCAATTCAATTCAAGAAGATCATGACCATACGTTTACACCCTGAAGGGGTGTATGGGATGATCTCAAAAATCAATATTGATTGGTTGAACCATATTCTCAAGAATCGCACTATGGCCCCAAAATTTAATTGGGCAGCATCAATGGCTCTGAACTGTACATTTTTTGTTATTCTAACCAAATGTATCATATAATGAATGTTTCATTTACGGTGATGACATGTATCATGCGCTACTATACGTTCTAGAGGTAATTTGTATGTTTTTAGTGTAATTTTACCCAAAAAACCAAACTTTTCTTAATTACGCTATATACCCCTCAAAAATACACCAAATATTAAGAACATTTAATTAGTCCCTCTCATTAAAATTCAAATTAATTTATCTAGAATAGTGTAATGTAAAAATAAAATACATTCTTATGAAAATTCAAAAGTTCACAAACTAATACATCTATTTCACAAATTGTAACGAGAAAATAGTTCCACTTCATCACTTTCTGTTGTTTCATCCCCACCGCAGGTACTTGTGCCAACTATCCACGTCCTCCTCATCACATTTGTGGTAGGTTGGGAAATCTCCAATGGATGTCACTGCATCTGGGAATCGATAGCTAAAAGCCTTAGCCATGTGGTCGGACCATGACCTCTGATACTTGGATTCTTCACGCAATTTTTTACACTGACCTCTAAGGAAGCAACTCTGGATTCAAGGGAAGGGACTACTATTTCAGCCACTTGTTTGTAGAAAGCATCCACACAAATCTTGCCCATAGGTTGCTCGTAAATGTCGTGGGGTAGGTGAGCGACCCCCGCTCTTAAACCCAGGGACACGATGATGCTACAGAAACCGTATAATTCCATGTTATTCCGTTCAGCCCTCAAAATGTCCACGATTCATCGACCAAGATTCCATCGAAGTTTCTTCTTTATTGCGTACAAGTGGGTGAGCTTATGTTTGTTGAGTTCCATGTTAAATGTTAATGGGTCTATCCTAGATGCCACAAAGTGATACCACCCACTTGTAGTCAGTGCCTTCTTAGGAATTTTGCTCCACCCTGGCTTAATCCACTTATCTATGTCGGTACCTTCCCTAGTTACTGTCCTAATGATCTCCTTCCCAAACAGATCTTCTAAGAATTAGCAATCCCCACCATCAATATGGAGTGCAAGAAACTCGTCCTCTTCATTTGAAACATTTGGCAACCCGAACAAATCATTTACATCTTCCAGTGTGAATGGCACAATTTTGCCTCTACGGTACACCTCATTGAGGGTCGGGCTGCACCTCAAGTTTGCATAGAACTCACTTACTTTACTGAGGTTGAATATAGGCGGAGTCTCGCATAATTTTTCCCATCTAAGAATGCAAATTGTTTCTTCGAATGGTGGAGAAGCCTATATTCCTCTCTCTTGGTGATGATGGCGTGCTTTGTATGTTTCTTGTGCGACCCTTGCCTCCTCGGACACGAAGGTACCGTCCGGGTACTATTGCATCGAACCTATTGGGTGAGATGAAGAGAATGCAGGGCGTGTCCTTTTCATAGTTGGTTTAGGTCTCATTTCCTAAAAAAATCCATTCAAGCATTTTATCAAACACCTTACATGCGACCTGAGAGGTCGTCGCCGTACCTCTCAAAGTTAATAATTTTAAGCCCTAGTGCTTCCTATCTACAATTAAGTAGATAATGGAAAGTGGGGTCGTCCATGAGAAGAGAGATCTTTTCAAGTGTTTAAACATATATAGGAGAAAACATACTAAGCATATGCATACATAGATACATATAAAAGCATGAAAACAAGGGGAGAAGGGGGGTTGGTTGATTTTTTATCCTAAGTTATCAAATTGAAAAAAAAACAACTAGAAAAGCAAGAGAACTATGCTAATCATGCAATACAACTAAAGATACGACGTAAATGATAATTAACGGAGCTTGGGGGCAATCGACTTCCACTTCCAAACTTCATACAGCTCATTGATTCCTTCACTCATTCAATTACATTTATTGTCTACGGGGAATGTTATTACTTCTCATTCAAAGATCAATATTCATTCCTCCTTAAGAGTAGTTTGTAAAGACAAACAACGACCATTTGCAAACCTCATTGATGATCACCCTAGACAAACAACATCAAAGGGGTATTTCATCAATGACATTTCACCCAAAGGAGCATAGGTTTGATAACAACAAGATTTCTACCAAAGACATAGTCATTTAACCAAACAAAGCATTTATTAGGTTAAACTTAGAACAAACAACGTTCAAGGTTCAACCTTTCTTTGCATCTATGTGACAAATATGAAAAAAAACCACATTAACATACTCATCTAGCAAGAATTACCACACATTATACACAATAATTTCTAAATCCATGCTTTTGGATTTCCATATCAAATGAGTTAAGAAATTTGCAACTTTCCTAACACTCTAACATTTCAATCTTACAAACATTTCATATACTCAAACAACCCATCGTATAAATGAGGTAAAACACAACATTAATGGCATAATAAATGCTCTCCAATAAATGTTCATAAATGAGAGGAAAAAGAGTGATATTTATAGTACAAAAATGATAAGATTAGATTCTGGCCACCCATTGGTCGCGACTCACGATGGGTTCGTCGTGACTCGCGACGATGCCATCACGACTCGCGACAAGTGCTAGAATTTAACCCTATTTTCTTTTCTTCTTCTTGTGGTAAACATTTATCTTCATAGTGATTCCTCTCACTTTTAAAGTCTTCAAGGTCTTCAAAAATGGCATTTGATGTCCTCCGGTCTTCATGTCTTCGAAGAAAGTCTTCAAAAGTCTTCGAAAATGTGATCTTTAATGGCCTTCGGTCTTCATGCCTCCGTGTTCTTCCCTTGTCAGGCAAAATCCGCTTAGAAGAGGTAAAAGAGCGTAAAGTTCCTCTTACCCCTCATAATAGAATTTCAAGGTAAAACACAAGCTCTTGATAATAAAAGTGCACAAAAGTGATCCAAAACAGTACTAAATTATGCACATATAATGGACATATCAAACCTCCCCACACTTAAACATTAAAAGATCCAAGCATACGAAGGAAATGACGTATCCACATCCTAACTACTATTCCCCCAAGTCAATACCTCACAAAACTCTCAATATCACACATCCTAATGTTAAGGTCAAATGAGAAGTTTCCCACAACCCTCATTCCTAAATCTACCCAAACCATATCAACCCATGAATTCATCGATATCCCTAAGACATCTCCAAATCCCGAATTGACAATCCCAAATCCAATGGCCTATGGTGAAGCTAAAGATATGTATAAAGTTCAAAACACATTCTCCACTTTATATCAATGTATCAACCTAAAAACGAAGTATATCAATGATCAAGAGTTTCATAACTTACTTCATCTTTTCCCGCTAAATTTTCCACTCCCAAGAGGTCCTCAAGATGTCAAGCTACCCGATCCATCCGTATGGCACCGCAACCTTATGAATCCAATGCCATAAAATGAGTAAACACTTAACATTTTTCAATTTCTCTCATTTTCTCTCATTTTGCCTAGGAGCCCTTTCGGGTTTTCATCCTAGCCACATGTCATGTTTTTTTTCCGGCTTACATCTCACCTTTTTCCACACATTTAGCCTCTCATTTTTGCCTAGGTTTCCCTCTCAAGTTTTTGACCTATCCAGGCCCATAATGTTGCCTAATATGCCCTCTCGGGTTTTCAACTAAGCGGGATTCTTTTTTATTTATTTATTTTCTTTTTCTTTTTTTTCAAAATTTTCAAAAATTTTCACGTTTCTCCAATCCAAAAAGTAGCAAAGTTCTTTTCAAACGTTAAGGCTAAGAAAAATATCAAAGCCAACTTTATCCATGTATATCAAAAGAAAAACATCCCAAAACAAAAGGGAAAATATCCATAACAAAATAAAAGAGTTATCCAAAAGTAGCAAGTCTCCAAAAGTATCTCCAACCCCAATCACCTCAAAGTAGATACCCCTCCCCACACTTAGAACACTATATTACCCTCAATGTAGACAATAGGGAAAAAAAATGTACAAAGCAAAGAATGGAAAGGGTAAGGATATGGTGCTCAGAAATCACTGATGTGAGGAAGAAGGGCTACCGCCAAAATAGCAATGCTGATAATGAGCCAGCCAATCTGTGCTCCTCTGCCCCCTAGCTCTCTGCCTCTCTGCTCTCGGATCGGGGCCTGAGACACCGCCTGCTTGGGACCGCATCTCATGGATGTGAGCTGATAGGGGATCAATCTCCTCATCCATGTCGATGAAGGTCTGGGAGACAAACACATTGTGCTCCATTATCATGCAATCATGGCGGTGAAATCCATCCTACAAGGTCTGCATCATCCGCTCATAGAAATCTAGTGGAGGCTGGGAGTAGTGAGGTGACACATCGTCCTCCTGCATCAACTCGGTCTCTGGTGGAGGCTGCAGGGAATGCTGTTGTTGTTGCTCAGTGAAAGGTAGAATGTTATCATCACGCTGGACAGGGGCTGGACCAAGGTCGTGGAGCTTGTGCTGGAAGTCATCTCTGCACGAGGATTCAGGTGAAATTTCTAAGTCTCCTAGAGGTGTATCAAATTCCAGCTTCGTCTTGTTGGGCTGAGAAAGTGCCATGAATATGACCTTCCTGGCGCCATACAACCAGTGGAATAGCCTCGTGGTCAGGGTGGCACTGAGCATCTCAAATCTAACCAACCTTTCAGCAGTGATGAGGTAGGAAGTGCGCCTCCCTAAGCGCAAAAAGTCAGCCCAAGGAACCAATCCTAGGTACTCTGCTAATAGGCCTATCATACCTCCGACCATGATCTTTCCCTTTGCTTTCCTGCCACCTCCACGATCCTTTTCATCCATAACTCAGCCCACAACCCCTATCCTAGTCCCACACTCGTTAAGTGCCACAAAAAGTGAGTGTCGTTGTCTAGCACATTTTTCGGCTCCACCGAGCAAAGCACTGTGCCAGCCAATAGTCGGTGCACATAAAAAAGTACAGGGTGGATGATGACACTGCTCTTGTCATGGTAGTGCTTTGGCCTCATGTTGATGACATTCCAAAATTGCATGTCAACCTCGATCAATCGCTCCTGGGCCTGTGGGTCCAACCTGGTCTGTATCTCCGCAGTGTCAAATCCAAATGCCTCCTCAATCTGATAGACGGTCATTTGCCTAGATATATCATCCATGTGGAAAGAAATGTACCTCTTACATGGTTGATCATCTCTCATGCTGGAGATCCTGACCGTGAACAGGAACTCTAGCGTGTATCTCCGGTAAAAGGGTGCGCTCCTGCTCATGAATCCTTCCATTTCCCCGTTGGCGATGAGGCATCTGACAGGTTAGGTGAGCCCAAGAGTATCTAGTGTGTGTACGTCTACAAAAATTGTTTCCTTGAGTTGATGACTAGCCAGGGTTTCCCACCTTTTAGCATAGGACCCGGTGATCCGAGTCAAACCCATGTACCTATCCGGAGGGAAAGGTACATGGCTCGATTCTGGAACCGGTGGTGGAGGTGGAGCGGAGGTGCACCCTCCTCGAGGAGAAGCCCTGGGCCTCTTTGTAGGGGTCATATCTAACAACCACAACAAACAAGTCAAATGCACAGGAATGTGTGTATATGCAATATTGCAAATTCATACTCAACCTTAAACTAGTTCATCATCATAAGCCAAATCAAGTTCAAGCCTACTAGTTCAAGTTCTACTAACAATTGCACATACAATCCATATTATGTCCCACATGCCCATATTCTCAAGTCCATGAAGTCCTCACACAGTTGAAATCGAATATGGTATATCTAAAAATCAAAGTCATGCCTAATTAGTTTAGCCACTATTAGTACAATCACAATGTCCACAATTAAGTCCCATGGCTAAACTACCCTAAGCAAAATACCATTTCAAAGCACAATAACATTTTATCCAAATAACAACTAAGTCTTATCAAGGGCCAATATGCCTCATATCTAGTATAAACCACAATCCAATCTCAACCAAAGCAACACTAATAGTGCAATACAAGCATAAGACCAATACGAGCAACTCAATACACTCAAAGTGATTATTCATGTTATCCTACATCCAACCAATCCGTAAACACCAAATATTCATAAAATCCTTTCAAATCAACTTGCAAGCACAATATATTCAACATCATCTACAATGTTCCAATCAATCAAAAAAACCTAAGGTATCACACAAAGTTCATACAATATCCCAAAAAATAATTGATTCAATCATAATCACAAGTAAAGCTTAAGCGATTAAAGAATTGTACCACTTAGATGCCTAGGATGAGAAAGAAGTGAAACCTACACACAATTTGAAGTTTTATTTCAAAAAATCACAAAACCCCCAAATTATAGGGTTTTGTGTTCTTCAACAATTTTAGGTGGATTTGTGGGTGGAGCTTGGTAAGAGGGAATGGGGGTATGGAGTGGTGGCTCTGAGCGGCAGAATACCAAGGTTAGTGGCGGTCGGAGGGAGATAGCTTGGTGGAGGAATGGTGGAGAAGATGAAGAGCGGCGGAGGGGGATGAGTGTTTGTGGCAAAAATGAAATTTGTCAGTTTTTTTAAAAAAGGGTTGTGCGCTCATTGTGACTTATGACGTGTAGGTCAAAGAATGCCAAAAGTCATTGTTTATGTCGGGACTCACGACCACTTTGTTGCGACTCGCAATGGTCCGTTACGACTCGCGATCACTTCATCGCGACTCGCAACGAGGCCATTGTGACTCGCAAAAAGTGGAGGCCAAGAGCTCTATTTCCACACAAAATTTTTGATTTGGTCGCGACTTGCGACCACTTCGTCGTGACTCGCGATAGTCCATCGCGACTCGCAACAAGGCCATTGCGACTCATGAAACGTAGAGGCCGAGACCTCTAGATCTTGATTTGGTCGCGACTCGCGATCGGTTGGTCGCAACTCGGGATGGTCCGTCGCGATTCCCGACGGACTACTAACCTGGTACTTAGAAATTTTTTCTGATTCCTCCTCTTGTCCAAGTCTTTCCTTCTTGACTTCAAAAATTCCTTGGCTTCAAAATTGCTACAAAATCATGGAAAAATAACCTATGAAAAGCACACAAAGAAAAAAAAAGAAACTAATGACAAAATCCAAAACCAAGCAACATCAACAGAAAGTCACAAACGATGATCTGGATGATCAAAACCAAGTTTATTTAACATCGTCGGCATGACTTACTCCTCTTCTTGGAGCTTACTCACAAAATGAACCGAGATGATTGGTCTCTTTTCCTTGGTCAGGGTCAAAACAATCGGGATTCGCATCGTCCCCCAACAAAACCTTCTTCAAGTATCTTAAGGTTTCTTCATGTTCCCTTAACATCCCCAATAACTCACGTTTTTGTTCCATGGTGATCTCAAGCACGTAAGCATTCGGGGGTTTCTCTACTTTTCTAAGGGATGAACATTTAAGAGCTTTCGGTGGTGGTTTGCACTCTTCCACCGAAGTCTTCTCAAGAGAAGGAGGGGGAAACAGCCTTACTGGCTTACCCGCAGACACATGAAAAGGGTTGGATGCTGCATTCCCAAGAGTGCAATTGCCATTGCTTTCCTTCAAGTTAGTACTAACAACATTTGAAATCAAATCATCACTCAAAACATTATCTATGGCAACATTTAAGGAACTACCATTTCTGGGCTCAATTTCATCTTGCTATGCGTCATCAATAATATGAATAGTTTGGAAAGAATGATATCTACTAGGATGATCAATAGAATTATTAGTGTTAAATTCTACCCTCTGCCCCTTAAATTCCATGGTCAATGTTCCTTTATGCACATCAATTATGATTCTTGAAGCCTTTAGAAATGGCCTTCCTAGAAGAATAGGTTTAGCACTATTGTCACTTCTCATTTCAAGAACATAAAAGTCTTCGGGGAATGTCAAAGAATCCACTTTCACCAGCACATCTTTCACAACACCTTTTGGGTATGTGCTAGAGTGATCGGATAGTTGGATGACAGCCCTAGTTTTGTGCAAATTGCCTAGATTTAGACTGTTATACAATGAGCATGGGATCACATTGATTGAAGCCTCTAAGTCTAACATGGCCTTTTTAACACATTTGCCTCCTATTTCACAAGGGATTGTAAACATTCCCAGATCATCACATATGGGGGCCATTTCATCATTGAACACGGCGGAGACATATTCACTCTTCACATTATTTTTCTTATTTTTCAATTGTTGTTTCCTATTGATGGTACACAATTCTTTGAGGAATTTAGCATACCTAGGAACTTGATTAAGAGCAGTTAAGAGTGGAATATTTACCTCGAATCTACGAAAGACTTCGTAGATGTCCTTGTTATCTTCCTTGGTCCTCATATCCTTTAATGCCTCCGGAAATGGTGGTTCCGGCATGTAGATAAGGATCTCCACCCTTATTGATTTCTTGTGAGATGGGGATGAGGTCTCGGGATTTGATCCCGATCTTTGCACAAATGTCTCCACCTCTGTTTCTTCTTCTTTGCTCTCCATGGCCAACTCCTTGTACTTCTTCTCACGATCTTCTTATTTTTCAACCTTTCGCTTAGCAACAACCCTTGCTTGTGGCTCCTTCACCTCCCTTCCACTTCTCAATCAGATTTCACTCACATTTTGTTGAGGATTGATCTCTGGTTGGGAGAGAAGTTAGCCTTTTTCTCGGGCCTCCACCCAATTCACCACTTGAGCTATTTGGCTCACTTGAGTTTCCAATTTTTTGATGCTCGCTTTGGCTTCATCTTGGAATTTCTCACTTTTTTCCGCACACATGCCAAACTGGTGAATGGCTTGCATCACCTAATCCTTTTTTAACCCCGAGCTCTCCCCTTAATCCCGGGGTTTCTTGGAGCCTTTGAAATTGTTGCTGAGGTGGCATATATTGTTGTTGAGGAGGTCGATATGGTTTAGGGTTTTAACTTCTTTGAGGGTTTTCATACCGGAGGTTCGGGTTATCACAATTTCCCAAATTGTACGGCCGGTTTTGGTACCGTTGATAACCTTGGTGGCCTTGGTGACCTTGATAGCCTTGCCTACCTTGATATCCTTGGTTACCTTAGTAACCTTGATTTCCTTGATATCCCATGGCACTCACCTCCTCAACATAGTCCTTTTGCAAAGTAGGGAAAGTGTCCGTAAGATGCGCCAAGTAACAAATTTCACATGATTTAACATGTGGCACAATTCCAGGCTTTGTCATCAAAGATTTCACCATGGATGCAAGGGCTGAGATTTAATCCTTGAGCTTCCCACTATTTGAAGAGTCACTTGCGGCCATTGGATTTCTCCTCTCAAATCAGCCCTTGAGCTAAAGTTTCTCGATTCTTCTGCTAGCTCCTCATACAATTGCATAGCCTCAGAGGATGTTTTGTTCCCAAGGGTGCTACTACAAGAACTTCTTACCAACCTTTGATATTCATCAAGAAGGCCATTGTAGAAGTAATAAACCAAATCCCCCTCCGAATAACCATGGTAAGGGCAACTTGCAAGAAGCTTCTTAAACCTCTCCCAATAGTCGAAGAGAGATTCTTCATGTCATTGGAGGATGTTGCTTATGTCCTTCTTCAAGGCGGCAGATCTAGAGGCTGGGAAGTATTTGGCTAGAAACTTCGTTTTCATATCGAGCCAACTCTTAATGCTCTTAGGCAGTAGGTAGTGGAGCCAATCTCTTTCACCATCCCTTAGTGTGAACGAGAATGCCTTCAACTTATAGAAATCTTCATCCACTCCATAGGGGACTGTACCACCACACAAGAAGTGAAATTCGGTGAGGTGTTTGTTGGCAATTCTCCTCTTGCCTACCAAGGAAGATGGGTAGCATGTTGATGAACCCGATCTTTAGCTCAAAGTGCCCGTTCGGTCTAACCACGGGATACTCAATGCACATTGGTTGTTGATCGAGGTTGGGGGCCATGATGTCTCTTAACAAAGCTTGCCCCAAAGGAATCTCCCTTTGGCGGAGAGGAAGAGCTCGCCCTTGGAGAGGAGGATGTTGAGGTTCCCCTCCCGGATGCTTATATTTGTGCTCAATTTGATGTCCCATAGAGGAAGAGGTATCCAGAAAATGGTCACTAGGAGGGGTGTTATTCACACTTTCCAAAAAAGCCTCCTAGCCCGTCTCAAATTCAACTCTAACTCAGGGTCGTAGTGTAGGGGTTCTTGTGAAGAGGATCGCGTACGAACCATACATTAAGAACTCGAACAATACGGCTCCAAGACAAGTGAAAATAGAAAATCAACTAATAAATTAAAATACAAGCAAACTAACAAATATTTAAAATTAGCATATAATCACACATAATATGGCCAAATACTTAAAAATAAATGCCTCTTCCCCGGCAGCGGCACCAAATTTGGGAGGTCGTTGTCATACCTCTCAAAGTTAATACTTTTAAGCCCTAGTGCTTCCTATCTAAAATTAAGTAGATGATGGCAAGTTGGGGCCGTTCACGAGAAGAGGGATTTTTTCAAGTGTTTAAACATATATAGGAGAAAACATACTAAGTAGATACATATAAAGCATGTAAACAAGGGGGGTTTGGTTGGATTTTGATCCTAAGTTATCAAATTGAAATAAAAAAACTAGCAAAGCAAGAGAACTATGCTAATCATGCAATACAACTAAAGATATGATGTAAATGATTATTAACGGAGCCTTGGGGGCAATCGACTTCCTCTTCCAAACTTCATATAGCTCATTGATTCCTTCACTCATTCAATTACATTTATTGTCTATGGGGAATGTTATCACTTCTCATTCAAAGATTAACATTCATTCCTCCTTAAGAGTAGTTTACAAAGACAAACAACGACCATTTGCAAACCCCATTGATGATCACCCTACACAAACAACATCATAGGGGTATTTCATCAATGGCATTTCACCCAAAGGACCATAGGTTTGATAACAACAAGCCTTCTACCAAAGATATAGTCATATAACCAAACAAAGAATTTATTAGGTTAAACTTAGAACAAATAACATTCAAGGTTCAACCTTTCTTTGCATCTATGTGGCAAATATGAAGACAAACCACATTAACATACTCATTTAGCAAGAATTACCACACATTATACACAAGAAGTTCTAAATCCATGCTTTTGCATTTCCATATCAAATGAGTTAAGAAATTTGCAACTTTCCTAACACTCTAACATTTCAATCTTACAAACATTTCATATACTCAAACAACCCATGGTATAAATGAAGTAAAACACAACATTAATGGCATAGAAAATGTTTTCCAATAAATGTTCATAAATGAGCAAACATAGAATCTTACTACATAAGTTTGGAAGCTTCAATCAATTGCTCCCAAGAACTAGATTTAGCTACAAGAGTTCATAATAATTAATGCTAAACAACCAAACATAATTCAAGAGAATTCAAAGATGAAAATGGAAGAAAATAGGGTTTGGAAAAGTACCAAAAACGCAGAAGAAGAATATATGAATGAGAGGAAAAAGAGTGCTATTTATAGTAAAAAAAGGATAAGATTAGATTTTGGCCACCCGTTGGTCGAGAGTCGCAACGAGTTCGTTGCGACTCGCGACGTGGCCATCGCGACTCGCGACGAGTGCCAAAATTTAACCCTGTTTTCTTTTCTTCTTCTTGTGGTAAACATTTATCTTTATAGTGATTCCTCTCACTTTTTGGGTCTTCAAAAATGGTCTTCGATGGCCTCCGGTCTTCCTAAGAGTGTTAAGTAGCATGCCAATTATACTCTCACAAACATTCTTTTGAATATGCATGACATCCAAACAATGTCGAACCTCCAAATTCTCCCAGTAAGGAAAATCAAAGGAAATTGACCTTTTCTTCCATGCTCCCTTTATCACCCCACCGGCCTTAGATAACTTCTTACCAAGTACAACATTTAATTTGTTTACCTTGATGTGAATGATAACATCAGTCAATATTTTAGGTGCCTTTCTCCTCTCCCTCGCACCAACAAATGCCACCGTGTTTTCTTGCAACTTCTTTCAACGGGAGGAATTTTCGGTGACACTAAACAGTCTTCTGACCATTTGTCAACTGATGGCAATCGGTCCCATCCTCACAAACGAGACAAGCCTTGTGGCCCTTCACTACAAAACCCAAAAGGTTAACATGTGCCGAAAAATCATTTATGGTACAAAAAAGGATGGCCTTTAAGGTAAACTCCTTTTCCACAAAAACCATCAGACACTAAAGCGCCTTTGGACCACAACACTTTCAAATTTTCTCTCAAAGGGGCAAGACAAGTGTCAATGTGATTTCTAGGCTGTTTGGGCATTGAAATCATCATGGGCACTAACACATATTTCCTCTTCATGCACAAGTACGGGGGGAGATTGTAAATGGAAAGTATAACCTACCATGAACTGTGTTCCAAGGACATATTACCAAACATGTTCATACCATCAGTACACAAAATCATCCTCAAATTTCTAGGTTCCGAAGCAAACTTCGGATATATCTTATCAAAATTCTTCCAATGATCTACATCTGCCGGATACCGAATCATATCATCATGTTTAGAACCTCCCCTATCCATGTACCATGTAAAGTTCTTTGCATCTTTAGCATTCTTAAGCAACTATTTCAGCCTCAGAATAATTAGAATGTACCACATACATTTAGCGGGCCCCCATTACCTCACTGACACAACATGCTCTCCACTGACTACCACATTTATCCTTTTCTTATAACAGACACATTGCATACGAGGCAAGTAATCTTATCCTTCAAGTCACCCCTATACAAGACACAATCGTTAGGACAAGCATGAATATTTTCATACTCCATTACCCACAAAAATTTATTTGCCTCATGTATGTTGTCCAGTAAATCATTACCGGCCGGAAGCTTATCATTCAAAAACTCAAGTAATTTATTCATGCTATTATCACTCCACAAACCATCACCTTTTAAATTAAACAACTCCATCAAACATGACATGACCATGTCTTTCTTCTTGCAACTGGGATACAATGGTCTATCCTTCTCACCTAAAAAGTTAGCTTAAACCTTGGGCCTCCCTCTAAATTCATCAACTACCTCCTCACACATGTTGTCCAATTTTACATCTCCAAAACACTCTAACTCACTACTAACTACCACCTCCGGGGTTTCCCCATGAAACGTCCACACCACATAATCTTTTGTAAACCCCCTACTATACAAATGGAGTCACAACATGTCCTTATTATCAGTACGATTTCGATTTCTACTATCACGACAAGGACACAATATTCGCTTTTCACGACTAAAAGCATGCTCCAAAAACACATCCACGAAACCAATATATTCTTCTCTCACCCTACTAACGTTGGCATATACATACTTACGCCTCTTGATGGCAATATACAATTCTACACATTAATAGATGTGCAACTATCAAGGTTCCACGCAATTTACATTCAAATCATGCAAGATCACTATTGCACCATGTATACCATTCAAAAATACAATTAGCACATTCAAAATGTGTCCTACAATATGACAATCAATAGCCATGTCATTAACTACCTCAACCTTGAGCACACTTCACAAACTAATGTCAACAATTCTACCCAAATGACCTTAACATGATCAAGCACACAAGATATATATGTCTACAAACCAAAATCAATATTATCCATCATTAATAGCAATCAACACATTAAAAAAATGGTACCTTTTCATCCACCCAAAAAAGTCATTAATGAACTCATCTTCCCCAATTCCACATTTTTTACCTGCCAAAAAAGGTGGTAGGTGAGCATTAAATGCACGTCTTACACCGGTATTCTAGGCTATATACCGGTGCAACTGTAAATTTTTCATAAAATGATGAAGAACTTACACCGGTAAATCTACCTACACTGGTATATAACCTCATGTACCAGTGCAATTACATAATTTCAATCAAACACTTCTATACTTACACCGGTTTTTTGTCCTCCAAACTATATCAGTGCTAATACTATTATCCTTTCCTGCTTTATTAATATAACATATTCACCGGTAAAAAAACCCAGTGCTTAAAACATATTTTGGTGTCTTTTTCTTAAAATATATCAAGACTTCTACACCGGTATTTTATATACCAGTGCTACTTCACCATCAATCGATAATATTTGGCTATTACGAGCATCGGTAAAAAATATACTGATGCTCTTGATATCAACAACGCCGGTTAGATACATCGGTATCTTAGGTACTGGTGCTGGTTCATAATTTTTTCCCATTTTTTAAGATCACTTACACCATTTTATGCACCGGTAGAAAATATACGGGTGCCTTTGTCTTCTCAGGCACCGGTATTTTGACAATCACATAGCACACTTGTTCAATTGTTGTAACTTACACCGGTTTTCCATCCTCGAAACTTTTTACCGGTGCCTATGTACCTATTTTCCAGTAGTGTCTCCTGAAAAGTTTCCCTTATGAGAAGTTCTAGGCATAAATGATGTTTGATTCTTAGCGTAAATCATTTTTTCCCTAGAAAATGGCCTGAATAACCAATGTTGGCCACTAGGTATCGTCCCATCCAACATTATGACCAAAGATGACCGTCGGCCACCTCTTGTCATTTTGTATTAGGAGATTTAAGAGTAATCAGTCCATTACCCACTGAAATAGATATCGTTATATCACAAATGGGAACATGTACGAACAATGGAAATTACACAAGATAATTGAGCTTAATCGACCACTACATTTGAATCGACATCAGTGGACTACATTAACCTTTTGCAACATGTTAAAGTACTAGTCTCGCATAAGTACGATTCCTGTACATGTAATTTGCTAACTACCTGTTTCTAAGATCATCAATGCTTGTGTGAATTTTCAGTAATAGAGAAAAAAATTTATTAATGGGCTTTCAATGCACTCTTGGAAGAAGTTCATCACAATTGAATTGTTTATATAACGGTAAAACAGTTGCACCAAATCTTTCAATCAACTACCATCAACTCACCCACAATTTCACAATTGATTTTCGTTGTGCTCTCGGTTTAATCAATAGATAGCTAACTTCGGTGCAACACTTGGTAGCTACTTCATCTGCCGCTCAACTTTCAATCGCTCATATGCCACACATATTGATGTCGATCATCTGACGATTGCCCATACCAGTCAAAAAATTTTACCTCAATTATTTGATGAAAAAATTTTTGTAAAAAATATTATCCACCTCGATTGTGAACCAAGGTAGAAATTATACATTTTACTATTTTTTTATCTCAGTAATATTAGATAAAATCTCTCCAAAAATGAGATAAAAGAAGTGTTATTTCTTGCGGTGAACGAACATTACCAAACTCTATACCCTATTTTCTTAAAAATGAAGTGATTAGACTATCTTTTAACACTTGCTTAGTTTCAATTATCATGACATCGTCCTATTCAATATGTAGAGGGTAGAGTTGTCAATTTGGGTTATCGTGTCAGGTTCGTATTGGGTTGGAAATGTGTCATGTTGAAACAGGCTGGGTTGAAGCGTGTTAATTTCATTTGTCGTGTTGGGTCGGGTTACTATCATGTCGGGTTGAAAATGTGTCAGTTTTTCCTTGGGTGAGGTCATGTCGGGTCGAGTTAATATCGGATCGGGTTACTGTAGTGTAATTTTTATACTTGGGTTAGATCGGGTTGGGTCAGAATATTGTCGGGTTGGATCAGATTGGGTTATTCTTGTGTCATTTTTTGTACTGACGTTTTGTTCGGGTCTGATCATGTCAGTTATTTTTTATAATATTTCATATTGATTTCAGATATATTTTGGGTTGGTTCATTTTAGATCGGATTATTATGCTACCCGATTAAATTTTGTTGGTTTAGGATATATTTCAATAATATTATTGTTACAACTACACTATTATCAGGTTTTATTTTGTTGTAACTTGTAACTTGCAAAATGTAAGAATTTAACTTGTAACTCTAAATTAAAATCCGCTCGAAAGTGCTGATACCTTGTACACCCCCATTGTATTTTCCAAGTAGGTAAAAAAATATTTATCGACAATCGAGCAGAAAAATATGTTCGTAATCATTTTCAATTTCCCTTTCTTACTTTTAAGTAATCAACTTTAAATTACTCCAGAACATATATTAGCACTCTCCAACATTTCACCAAAAAATTAATTTATTTAATATTTCTATATTTAGGCAAGAATAACAAAAATAATGTATTTTGGAGCAATGGATAATGGAGTACATAATTTTGGGCCACATTGTAATTTTTTAAGACTATGTAGAAGTATTAAATGTTGACTTTCAAGGTCCTTATGTTCACCCATACATGGACAAATCACAAAATCACAATAGTACATTGATGAATTGCATTTTGGTATCTCCAATTTCGTGATTTAACAATTTCAACTTTCTTGGAGGGACCAAAGTATAAAAAACAAACACTTTATTCGTAACTCCAAATTGAAATCCCCTCGAACATGATGATACCCTATGCGCTCCCATTGTATTTTTCAAGTCCGTAATGGAATATTTATCAATAATTGGGCACAAGAACATGTTCATAATCCTTTTCAATTTCTCTTTCGTACTTCTAAGTAATCAGCTTTAAGTTAGTCTAGAACATGTACTAGTGCTTTCCAACATTTCACCAAAAAAACATTTGTTTTCTACCTCTATATTTATGCAAGAATAAAAAAATTGTGTAATTTGGAGAGAAGGATAATGTCGTAACATTTTTTTGGGCCATAGCGTAATTTTCCATAAATATGTTAGAGGCGCTTTTGTGCCTACTATCTTAGTTTAATAGCAGTGTTGACCTACCCTCAACCCTGTCGTCATTAAAAACACGAGCCGAGGGGCTTATTGATCAAAATATGAGAGATTTATATTCTGCACCCGTTCTTACTGATAAGCTACCAAGCGGTAGTAATCGGCAAGCCCTGGGTTTGTCCACAGAGATGCTATGGCTCAAGTACTAGTTAGAACACAACATCGTGCGGGTTGTCAATCCACACGAGTGAAAGGAATAGCTAGTAAAGCAAACATGCAAAAGAAGGGGGGTGGGGAGTTAGTTTTTCAAACTATCAACTACTAAACATAAAAAGTAAATATGCAAGAAACTAATTTAACTACGCACTTGGGAATCATTTTGCAACATGGTAGTTCTAATGCTTCAATCATCGATTCATTCACATAGAGACTTACAAAAGACCTATCAGTGTGTTTACAACACATGGTGTGGCCGATGGCATACACTTCACCAGCCCTGTCATAGTGGGTGCGCTCGCAACCGCACATCGGCATCTCCATCGTAATTAGGGGAGTACAACGAGGTCCGACCATTGTTGTAGGTATGTTTCTCCCCCGTGCTATTACTTCTCGGGCTTCCACCACGAATTCAACTACTCTTCTTGGGTCATATATACGCTAGGCCCGAGGTTCGTAGGCACATTATTTGTGATATTGGGGTATCAACACAACACCTAGCTTGCTACTATTAGCTATCTCTACCTGCAATATCTCCGGCAACAGTTACAAAGTCAGCTAAGGCTGGTGAAACGACAAATAGGTCAGAGCATTCTCGAATCTCCCGTGCACACACCCACGCAGACTCGTAATATTCATGCATTTATAACATTCAAGAACAATCACAATATTATCATAAACACAAAGTTAGGATGAATCTAATATATCTCCTAAAGAAAATAGAACATACCAAGTGCCATAATGAATCCCAAGCGAAAAATCTACTCTACAAAGCTTAGATCCATGAAAAATATTAGATTAGATGCCATGGATCTAGAAAAAAATGAAAAGAAAAGGAAAGGAAAAGAAAAGGAGAAGGAAAAGAAGAATTCTCCTCTTCCCTCTCTTTAAACTAGAGAGAGAATCTATTCTACATTATGCCTACTTCTATTCCAATTCTGAATCTACTTCCTTATGGTTTAGTAGAAGAATAAGGCTCCTTTATATAGAAGAAGGAGATTGGACCTAAAAATAGGCCCAAAATAGTGAAACCCTAGGTCAGCCGCCAAGGCTTCACGGACCGGCACATATGTCATGGTCCGTGAAGCATTTAAGAATGGGGTGTAGGATCTAGCGCGGTCCGTGAACATTCAAAGTTGTGGGGAATGAGATCTGGTGTGGTCCGTGAAACAGGTCTCATTCCACGGTCCATGAAAATTGTCACGAACCACAAACAGTACACGGTTTTTGCTCAGAGTTTTCCAACGATCAGTGAAGGTTTTCACAGATCGCGAGCAACCTGTGGTCTTCACTCAGAGCTTCTGTTACAGCCCGTGAAGGTTTTCACATACCAGCTTCATACTTAGCCAAATCTTTAATTCTTCATCTCCAAGCTCCACCGTCCGGTGCTTTTGTCCCGACCCGTCGCCTTGTCTCGTGAAGGTCTCGTGCTAGTCTCTTGAATGTATTCATGGAACCCCTGGATTCTTGTGTAGTGCGGGCTGTGAAGATTGTCACGAGCTACTGGTGCTTCACCATGTGCGGTCCGTGAAGTGCCGATGGTGCTTCGTTGGCTTAACTTCGTTTACTTGCCACGGTTGAACTGTTAGTCCGAATTGAGAGTTCTAGTAGTCGATTTTGTAGTACTCAAGAAGAAACATCCAATGGAACCAGCATTGAAGGCTAATTATTCTTGGATCGTTTTTAGACTAAGGAAACACTCATCGGACCACGATTCACAATTTTCTCCTTTGGTCATCTTGAACTTTGGAGCCGCCTAACTTTGGCTTCAATCTCCTTCTACACGCACTGATGTTTGTGGCCTTCACCTTCTACCATTCTAATGTAAATGGCCTTCACCTCTTCTACCATCCTTGCAAACGACCTTCAATCGTCCATCACCTTTGCAAATGGCCTTCAGATAGAATGTAACCAAAAAGTATCCACGAGCGACCTACTAAAGATGATCACAAGGAAGATAAAGGAGCCCACTGATACAAGATGTCCATTAGTACCAATTAAGTCTACAAAATGCGAGATTTAGACAAGAAAACCAAATGATGTGTCCATTTTATGTGCATATTTTTGGACTTTTAGGGATCGCTTTTGTGCTCTTTTGTCAATTAGAACTTGTGTTTTACCTTGAAATTCTCTTAGGAGAGAAAAGAGTGACTTTTGCTCTCTTTTACCTTTTCTAATAGGATGTATGTGACAAGAAAAGAACATCGAGACTTGAAGACCGAAGGCTATTGAAGATCATCTTTTGAAGACTTGATTTGAAGATTTGAACACTTGAAGAAGGGAAGAAACTTGTTGTGGTAAAGTGAAGGAGAAGGCAAGAAGAAGAAAGAAATCACTTGAGGATTCTGGGCACCCTTCGCACCGTTCGATGGAGCCATCGCACCGTGCAATGAACGAGTGGCCAGAATTCCAACTTCTCTTTCTTGTGCTATAAATAGCACTTTATCTCTTCTCTTTCCTCATTTCTTCTTCCAGCTCATTTTCCCTCTTTTTGAACCCTAGTTTTCCACCATTTTTATCTTTGTTTTAGCTTTGATTATGTATGAATTTTTGTTGGTAATTAGCATGGGTTTTAGTAGCTAAATCTAGTTTTGGGAGCAGTTGACTAAGGCTTCCAAGACCATGTCTTAAAAACACTTTGTAGCCTATTTAATACTCTTACTATTGTGCATTAATGGAACATTAAATGTGTTTGTTAATTCCATTAATGTTCTTGAAAGCTTGAGTATATGAATTACTTGTATGATATGTTTGTTAGAGTTTGGGGAAATGGGTTGATTTCCCCTTTTCTTGATAGGAAATCCAAGAGTATGATTTAGAGCTTTTGATTGTGTTGATGGATTGATAATTTCTAGATAAAGATGATAATGTCGAACTCTTTGTCATGTTTGTTCCATGTAGCATATGAGAGAAGTCTGTGAACGTTGAACATCTTGACTAATCTTTTGTATATGCATAGATTGGTTAAATGCTTAGACACGGTGTAGTGTTTGTAAGTGTTGCCAAGTTTATTGATTCTTTGTATTCAATGTCATCAATGGGATACTTTTAGTCGTGTTTCGACCGAGGGAGTCATTGGGGAGGTTTGACAAGAGATGTCAAATTCACTCTTGCAAACTACTATCTAAGAAGGGTAGAAGATTAGTTTCCACAAGAAGTCGTGAAAGTAATAAATAGATTGCATGTTCAATGATAGATAAAAGGCTTGGAAGTGGGAGTCAATTGCGCCCAAGGTTCCGTAACTTGTGTTTTAAATCTTATTCTCTTTGTTTGTTGCCTACTTCCTAGTTCTATCTTGTTGTATATCCCTTCTTCGTGGACAACCCCGATTTGCCACTATTTACTTAGTTGTAGTTAATAAGCATTTAGGGCTTATAAACTTAACTTTGAGAGGTACGGTGACGACCTCCCACCAAACATGGCCATCTAAACCCCCTGTCACGTAAACTCAACTAATACTAGCAATCTACCAACAAAACCAGCTAAAAAGTATGTCAAATACAACGGTTACTGCACGCAAAATGAGGTAGACCATGTGTTGAGTATTCATTGAATTCAATTCACTTTTTAAAATACTTTAGTGCATTTTCCCAAGCAACATATAATAGAAATTCTTTGTTTTGGATGGTTTTTCAACCGGGGATATTGAAGTCATTTTGGCTAATCTAAAGCCATGAAATTGTCTAAAAATAACATACTAATATTTTAATATATTACTAATTTAAATTATTTACTATATATAATCAAGTTAACATACTAATATCAGAATTTGCTGATTTTAATTTTTTACTATATATAATCAATCATAACTTGTTAAAATAATAACTTCTAAAGATATATTTAATTGTATTCAATATTTAACAGTTTCTAACTAAATTAATTATTTAATTTCATAACTCATTTAATTTTTCTTATATGACTAAGCTTTTAAATCTTAAATAAAACTTAATCTCAATATTTTATTAATAATATCATGCACCGCACGATGGTACCCCACTAGTTGTGTTGTAATAAATATTCTGATTCTATTTTTTTAATAAAAAAACCACTTGAGTCCCACCGCGCCTTGTGCGGTATTATTAATTAAAAAATTAGGATTACTTTTATGTATTTTTGTGTCTTACATTTAAATTGAAAATAAAGAATTTTGTTTACAAGTTTGAAGTTTAGTTATCTAAGGAAAACTATATGAGTAATGAAGTGAAATAATTAGTTTAGTTAGAAATCGTTACACATTAAATACAATAAAAATGATTATTTTTATAGTATTTCATTCAAATTATTTTTAAAATAATTATTTATATGTTGAGCTCATTTTAAAGGTTATCATAATTACACACACACACACACATATATATATATCACTGAATAAAATCAAATATTCTTATTAGTCCAACTAATTATAAAATACCCTCATCGAATAGTTACTCGGTCTATAACAAGAATTTTTGATAATTTATTAAATATTATTTTCACAATACTTTTCAAAATAATTTTTGAAATTAATATTTATCGACTCTCTATAATTACTAATTCAAAATCATAATTTTAACGAAACATCTCTCTTTATTTGACTATTATTCATTAGATTTATAAATTTAGTCGTGTGCATTTTTAACTTAACCTTGTGTATTCTTTTTTTTTGATAAATCCACCTGTGATGGTGGGGGGTTTGGCAGACCCCTACCCGTTTATTAATTAAATTAAAAGATATAGAAAAATAGGGGGGCTTAATACCTTACCTCTGAGATTTCATCTGATGATCTTTGAAAGCTATACATTAACCTGCTACTAACCTAAAGATCAACAGATACAACCGTGGAATAATAATAAGTACATAGTCATCAAATTACTCTAATCTAACATGAGGAGTTCCTTCCGTATCTAGCTTTACTTGTCCAATCACTAATGTAGGCAAACATGCAGAAATATATATGTTATTTACCTACTTGCAGCTAGCCATTTTTGCAAGTGAGTCAGCAGCGCCATTGGCTTCTCTGAAAATGTGGTGCAATGAGTAGTTCATTCCTTGAAGTAGGTTCCAAATCTCCCTCATCATTGGCAGTAATGTCCATGGAATCTTGAATTGTTGTTGTATCATACCATGCAGGACTTTTGAATCCGTTTCGATATCAATACTCATGATGCCTCGTTCTTGAACCAGATGAATACCATGTAATTGAGCAATAGTTTTGGCCTACAAAACAGATTTAGCCAAGATGGATCTTGACAAAGCTACAGTTACCTGACCAACATGATCTCTGATTATGCATCCGATACCAGCAGCACCATTGCTAAGAAGAGAACCATCAGTATTGAGTTTGAATTTTGAAGGTAGTAACCATTTAATGATTCTTATTGGTCTATGTCTTATAGGTTTCTGACTCAGCCATGTTGGTATATGAGATAATGCCCATTTGAAGTCCAGTTTGAATGCCAAAAAGGTATCATTAAAATGATATAAAATTCGCTTGAAAATGAACATTATATTTTGCTTTGTACCCTCAAATATGTAAGTACATCTGCCACAACACAGGTACCAATGTACTACACAAGGTATGATTCTGATTAACTTTGCAAAGGATCCATCAGAGGAAGAGACATTCCAATAAAAATAGACTCTATCCCATAAAAGTTGAAATGTGTTATTAGGAAAACTAAAAGTAGAGTTCACTAGTTTCCAGATTTGTTTAACCTTCACACAAGAGTTAAAACAGTGATGGATAGTTTCAGACTCATTAAAACAGAAATAACATCTTGAGGAGAGATGAAATTGGAAATCCTCTAGCACATCTGGAAGAGCTATTAGTCTATTTAAAAGTTTCCAGTTAAATAAACTAACTTTCTTTGGTAAAAAGTTTGACCACAGATAAGTGTAAGAGGGTATCTTCATTTTCTTCTCTCTTATCAGCTCATAAGCTGATTTAACAGTAAAAGCTCCTGTCTGAGTAGGTTCCCATATGAGGGAATCATCATAAATTGGAAATTTTTATATTCCAGTTCCAGAAGTTGGAAAATGTGATCAGGGAGGAAATTCCTGATCTGGGCAGAATAAGTTATTTTATTCTATATGTAATCAGCCACTGTTAAGTTTTGATATGGAAATTCAGATGGATTAAGTAAGTGATCAGTTAGAGGTCCTATAGAAGTCTAGTTAGAGTTCCAAAAAGAAACCAAACCAGATCCAAGAAGGACTTTTGTGTTACTTAATGCTATGTGTTGCACCTCTTTGATTCTTTTCCAAGTTCTGGATGTTTTATGAGTGTCACTCATAGGCCACATGATTTTAGCCCATTATGATTTCCCTGTCTGAAGTTTCCACCACATTTTGAGTGAGAAAGATTTTGTTAAAGTGTTCAAATTTTTTAAGTTTAATCCATTTTCCCCATTAGGAAAACTTAATTTAGGATAAGATTTCCAAATTCTGTTTTTCTGTGTATTGTCTGATTTATTATTCTAGAAAACTCTAGCAAGATTTTTATGAATTTGACTTATAATATGTTAAGTTGGCTTCAACACAGTTATAAGATGTATTGGCATTGAGGACATAACATGTTTAATTAGTATTGCCCTTCCAGCTGGAGATAGAAGCTTATTATGCCAGTGATTGATTTTATTTTGAACTGATAATAGCATGCCTTGGAAAAGAGAATTTTTAACCCTTCCTGTGAAAATAGGACATCCCAAGTATTTTAATGGAATGGATCCTTCCATCATGTTTGTTTCCCTTTTGATTAATGTTGTGATTCTGTTAGGTGTGTGTTTTGAAATATGAAAAGTGGATTTCTCAAAATTCACTTTCTGACCAGAAGCCAATTCATAAGATTTCAGAAAGTTCATCATTGTTTGTAATCCCTGTTTTGTGTATTTCAAAAGGATTGTTGTGTCATCAGCATAGGAAAGATGTGATGATGATTTCATCCCAAGAGGTAGTTTGTAGGGCTGAATATTTTTGAATTGGTATAGAAAATTAAGGTTTTGTGAAAAGGCTTCAACCATTAGAATGAAAGGCAGAGGGGATAAAGGATCACTCTGTTTTAAACCCCTAGATGCGGGGAAAAAACCAACTGTTTTTCCATTAATCAGTATTGAGAAATATGCAGATTTAATGTTCCTCATAATTAGGTCAACTAGGACTTTGGAAAAACCTTGCTTGATAAGGATATTTGTTTAAAATGACCAAAAAACTCTATCAAATGCTTTCATCATGTCCAGTTTGATAATCATATTAGGCCCTTTTGTTTTTGAGTGTATGTGATTAGTGAATTCTTGCATGAGGAGAACATTATCTGCAATTTCTCTTCCAGAAACAAATGCTGATTGTCCTGGGCTGATTATAATGTCTAGATAGCTTTTAAGTCTTGTTGAAAGTATTTTTGAAAGAATTTTGTTTGAGAAATTGCATAAGCTTATAGGTCTGTAATCTTTAAATGATGACCATACATTTTTTTTGGGTATTAGTATTATTTGAGTTGATGAGATGGCTTTGGGAATGTCCTTTCCAGCAAAGAATTCTTCCACTGCCATCATCACATCAGATTTTATAATATCCCAACATTTATGGTAAAAGAATCCAGAGAAACCATCAGGGCCTGGGGCTGAGTGGCTATCCATGGAATTAACTATGTTAGTTAACTCTTCCATACTGACTTGTTTGAGTAAATTAGAGTTCATTTCATTGGTTACAACTTTTGGAATATTTTCCAGTATCCATGTTGTATTAACTCCTGATGGATCCAGTTGTTTATCAGTAAGAAGATTGGAGAAGAAGCTAACAGCTTCTTTCTCTATATCTTCTATATTATTTAGCCAGGTCCCATCATTAGTTTTGATTAGAGAGATTGTTTGCCTTTTATGTTTACTTAAAATTGATTGATGAAAGAATTTTGAATTTACATCACCTTCTTTCATCCATTTTAGTCTTGATTTCTGTTTTAGAAATATTTCCTGATTGTTTAGAACTATTTTCAGCTTTGCCTTAGCTAGATTTAAGGCTTGTATGGTGTTACTGGATTCAACCTGTTGTAAATCTTTTTCAGCATTAACCACCAGATCCTCACTTATCTGAACAGCATCAAAAACATTACCAAATACTTCTTTGTTCCAGATTTTAAGGGCTTGCTTTAAGTGTTTAAGTTTGAAAATTAATCTTTTCATCCCTTGATGACTGGTATGTGCACTCCAAGCATCTTCCACTAGCTTCATGAAAGTGGGATGATTTACCCAGCATTCTTGGAACTTAAAGGGTTTTGAAGTAGTCATAGAGGATGTATTAGACACAAATAGAATTAGAGGTGTATGGTCAGAGCCTTCTCTAGATAGTGTTTTAATTTTAGAGCTAGGGAAATTAGACCACCATAAATTATTTGAAATCCTTTTATCAAGCCTTTTCCATACCCTGCCCTTTGTTCTCATTCCAGTCCAAGTGAACAAGCTGCCAGAGGTAGGGATTTCAGTAAAGTTTTGATCATCAAGGAAAGTGTTAAAAATTTTTATACTGTTCTGATTAGGAGTTGAATTCCCTAAATATTCCTCATTTTTTGTAATGACATTGTAATCACCTATTAAGCACAAGGATTCTTTTTTTAGAGTTGCTAAGACTTGCCACAGTTTGTTCCGTTCATGGATTGTGTGCTTAGCATAGATAAATCCGAGATTACATTCAGTGGACAAATTGGGAGATTTGACTTTCACAATAATCACCTGATCTTCTACTTTATATATGTCTACTGAAATGTCCTCATCCCACATTACCTAGAATTTGTTGATTGGATTTGCATAAGATTTGCTAAAACCTAACTCTTTGGATATGTTTTGTATTTGATCAGGATTCGGTAAAGGTTCTATTAGAGCACAAAGTTTGATTGAATTACGTCTTTTAATATCTTTTAAACGGATTTGAGTAGGTTTGTTACCTATTCCTATAATATTCTATACACATATATTAAGACTAATCATGGATATGTTTTGGAAAGGTTCAATGAGGAATGGGTGAAAACCGTTTTAGGTGTGGAGGAGTAGTCTTTTTTGGTATACTTCCTCTGTTTATTTTTGACCTCTGATTGGTTAAACTTGAGAATATTGTTTAATCTTAGCTGATCATTAATTAGATTTGCCTTTCTTTCTTCAAAGTTAAGATTCCCTTGTTTCAGAATTTTTTCCTGTTGCTTAGTGGAAGTTTCTGTATTAATCCAATCCAGAGGTTTGAGAGATTTCTTACTAGATGATAGAAGAGGGGAGTTACCTCCATTTATTTCTATATAGTCAAGAGTATCATCAGAGTTATTAGTGATTTGGATATCTTTATGGGTATTCTTTTGAGCTTTGGGTTTAAATTCCCCCATTTCTGGTTCCTGTGTATTAAAACCAGATTTTGCCAACAGATTAGGAGCATCATCTAAGTTGATTGATTCAGTAGAGTTATTCTTGTGTTGTTTACCATTAGACTTTCCTGGGAGTGGGACTCTATTTTTATCTTGAGAAAGATTCAGTGCAGAAAAATTAGGGATAATTTGGTTATTGGTGGGAGTGTTGATTTCTGAGCTCAAATTTGGAGATACAGATGAGAGGCTAATAGTTTCGATCTGTTTTAGAGGATTTGCTTCATTCTTATTCTCCTTCCTTGAGGCCAACTCAGTAACTACAAGTTGTTTTTCAGGATATAAAGATATATTAGCAGTCTCATGAGTATTAGAGGGAACCTGTGATCCTTGTCTAAGGATCAAGTCTTCAGAACTTGCCCCTTTGTTCTGTTGTAAGTCTCCTAGTGAAGAATTATTATCCTGAGATATCTGCTGAACATTGTTATCCACTTTACTCTTATAAACAAAATGTGACTTTGGACCATAAATACCAGTTGAAGAGGTACCATTTCCTTTACCTTTATATCTGCCATGTTCATCAATGGAAATGGTTTTATTACCTTCTTTAAATGAATTGCCTTGAGGTTTCCATGGAGTGAATCTGGATGAGTTCTTATCAAACCTGCAAGCTGTATCTAAATGTCCTAGTTTGAGGCAATGAGAACAGTAAAAAGGCACTCCTTCATATTCAATATATTGCCAGAAGCCTATATCTCTAAAGTTTAGCCAAATTCTTTCCAGCATAGGTTTAGTTACATCTAATTCGACACAAATCCTTGCCACATGAGGTCTAGTCCTATTGATAGAGGCCCTGTCTACCCTAATTGGAGTTCCAATGATGTTACCAATGGACATAAGAACATTATAATCAAAAAATTGTTGTGGCAAACCATAGAGGGAAATCTATATTGGGACTATTGGGGAATCTGCGTCAGGAATAAAATTAGGAACCCATTTTGTTATTTTGATAGAGTAAGAACCGAAGTTCCAAATTTTATGAAGCCAACATCGATAATAATCATCAGGTAGAGAAAAAGGATATCAAAACCTGTCTGTTATCAAGCAAAGTGATGTTGTTGTGACCTTTGAATCCAGTTGTGTGAAAATCTTTCCGAAGCTTTTCTAGTTGTGGCCGGCTACGCGAGAACTTCCCAATCAAAGTCCATTTGAGGGGGGCCTCCAATTTTAGGCATTCCTCCTCCGTGAAATGGAGACCAAGTTCTCCCAGATTATCAATTCTTGATTTTGGAGTGAAGGGAGCGCTGTGAACATCATGGTGATTTGAGGAAGAGAGATTGAGAGCTTCGCGGAGTTCTTGGTTCACTACCTGGGCATATGAAATCGGAGGGTTGTTGGATGTTGGCGGTGGCTCCGCCATATCGGCGGTGCCGGAGGTTGTAGATGACGAAGGCACAGAGCCGTTGACTCTGATCGCACACTCAGTGTGTGAAAATCGCACACAGTAGGACTCTCAGAGCGTTTTTTACCTTGTGTATTCTTATTTGTTATGAGTTGATTTTACATACTAGTAATCATATCTGTAAACTAATAATATATAAAGATTCCAGTTTGTTCTAATAAGTATATCAAAATAATTTATTAGTTTATTGCATAACCAAGTTAACTTGGTTCCATATTAAATGTTAATTAACTTTTTATAACTATATTTGTTTTGGGTTCATTACACGTAGGGTTATATAGTTAATTTATCGGGTTGAATAAGGTTCGAATTAAATTGGGTTTGGGTTATATCGGGTTCGGGTTGATCTCGGATTCGTATTTAGATCGGATTTGGGTCCGGGTCCATATTATCGGGTCAGGTTTAGGTTTTGGGTTGAATTCAGTCGTGTCGAGTTCAGTTACATGTTAATATTTCTCAGGTCAAAATCAAATTTTGAGTTGAGTGCGATCGTATCAGGTCGAATTCAGATCAATATTTCTTAGATTATATTGAATTTTGAATTGATTCGATCGTGTCGGTGCAGGTCGGGTTCAAGTAGTGGGGCAAGATGAATACATGTCGGAACGTATACAGAAAGATGAATTGAGGATAAAACTGTCACCTTATGCCCAAACAGCTGCGGTTCCTATCCTATCACTTGTCTTAGTAATAACTATAAACACCCAAATAAATTATTAAAGGTCTCTATCAATCTTTTTCTAGTTCCGTGAAACATCAATTCATCAACTCAAATCAGAAGAGTATGTGATTATGGTTAAATCACTCAAATGATCCCTGGTTTGAGTTGGACTCCAAATATTATTATTAAAAGAAGGTTTAATTTTGATCATCAATTTTAAATTTTGAATGATCATTTCATTAATAAAAATATTTTATAATTCAATAAATTTCTATTATCATTTAAAGAAAGAGAAATTAGATTAATTATTTTAAAATAATAATAATTTAAAATTCAACAGTAGAGTTAAAAAGTTAACTCCTTACCTCAACCTAAATCACAAAATAATTGAAGTGATACAGTGAAATAAATTTTATATATTTCATTAAAAGTAACATATACAAAAAAAAAAGGCAACTAAGCCCATCCCTCCATTGTCCTCCCTTCCTCCTCACTCTAAAAAAATCTTAATTTTCCCTTCAATTTTCTTTGTCCCATCTTCTTATCATAGGGAGATGGAAAAATAATAATTTTTTAATTGATATTCTTTGAGTGTTTACATTATTGAATAAGTATGAATTTGTCTCCATACATTATTATTATTCTTCAACATGATAGATTAGATTGTTGTGTTAGGGGATTATCACTTGATTTAGTTGTTCACGTCGACATTTTGTTCTTGTTATGGCTGTACATATCGTGTTTTTGTAATTTTTTTGTGTTTTTATATTAGGTTTTCCATTAATTTGGATGTTGTCAGATATGTGTTTTTCAAGGTGTTTACAACTTGGACAACATAGATCGTGCTTTGAATCTAGTGGAGTTGAAGTTCTTGAATATCCTTGTTTGGCGAAGTGATGGATATATGATACGCTCCTATCTTCCAAGTGGTCAAATCAAAAGAAGGTTCTCCTAAAGTCCTATATAAGGTAAAGGTAAGAAATTTTTGTGGGGAGCGAGTTAAAATCCCGATAGCGATATGACAGTTTTTATTAGATCCCTAATCTGTAACAGTATAGACGATTAGTCTGGTTGACATGTAATTTAGATATCATTGCAATAAATTAGTTATTGTTAGAGGCTAATTGATTTGGATATAATTTTCACTTATTGAAATCGTTGCTTAGCATCCCAATACCTATGAATGAATATCTGATACCAAATATGACGTATCAGGTATTTTCCAATTTCTTGTATCAATTTTTTATACATTTACATTTATTTTTAGAGAGTGTCTCTTATTGAACCGCCTAACAGTTAGACTAATAATTTTAAAAAAACTTATTTTTATAAATTTTATGGCCAGTTTATAATTTTTTCATTTAGAGATATATTTTTTTAAAATAATAGTATTTCGTTGATATAAAAGGAAATAAACATCAAATTTCCTTTATGCCATAATAAAGAAACGTCACTTTAATATTGGCACGTCAATTTATGGAAATATACTCCATCCATTAATCGAATATTGATCACTTATGACCAATGGCGGAACCAGGAGTAAATTTTAGGGGGGGCGAAAAGGAGCGGCAGGCGGCGGCAGGCAGCGGCGGGCCGGCGGCGGCAGGTGGCTGGCGAGTGGCGGCAGATGAGTTGGAGCTGGAGAGGCAATTGGCAAATGTGGTTTGCTGCCTTAGTTACTCAGTTAGGTTAGGTTATTGCCAAACATTTGGGCCAGTTGGGCTGAGCCCAATTGACCTTTCATTTTTTTTCAACCCGCTAAGCAAAACGACGTCGTTTCACTTAGCCAAAACGACATCGTTTTGTTTAGTTATACCAAAAAAAAAATTAAAAACCCATCGTCTTCTTCAGGTGCAGCCGTGCAGCAGTGCCTCCGCGCCTCCGCCTCACGCCGGCACGCCGCTGTCGCGCTGCACGCCTCTGTCGCGCTGCACGCCTCCGCCTCTCACGCCGCTGCGAGCCTCCGCCTCTCACGCACACAGCCGCTGCTCGCCTCCGCCTCCCCAGCCACTCCCTCGCAGTAAAATGATGACAACTCAAGGGGGGCGGAATCCGGTGGCTTCCGGTGGCTCTAGGCCTAAATTCCGGGCCACCGGATCTTAGGGGAGGCGCCAGAACCCCCTCGCCCCCCTAGTTCCGCCTCTGCTTATGACATAATAGTTAATATCAGATTAGTGGACCAAAATAAATGGAAAGTAGAAAAAGTAAAACAAATGGTCACTACTGCGGAACTTGCACATAGGCACCGGTTATTCAGGCCCTTTGAATACATGTGTCTAAGTAGAGGGTGCTAGAACGTAGTTACACAAGTACCGATTTACAATAATGGTGCTAGAACCCATTACCCATCACCAGTATAATGGTAACAGTGCTGAATTAACCTCCGATTCATCTTAATATCCATGACCAATGATGCAAATATACTCCCTCCATTATTTAATATTTGCACATTACTTTGTGGCATAATAATTTAGAAGATACAAATTGTGTGGACCAAAATAAGTGGAAGGTAAAAAAATAAAATGAATGACTAGAAATAACCTAAACTTACCATATTAGTAATGTATCAAAATAAGAAAAAAAATCCTAAAATAGAAATTGTGTCATAAACATGTGCGAATTCAGGGTGAGGTGAGTGGTGCTGAATCCTCGGCTTGGTCCGTCGGGCAATGGTTGAAGTAATATTTTTAACCTTTGAGTACAAGTTGTGATTTCGTTTAAGCACCTAATCTTCATATCTAAAGAAATTAATATTGTGATTAATTATAAATAGGTAAGGTGTTAATTTCTTTGGACTTTGATTCAAATTTTGGGTGTTTAATTAAAGATTTTGGTTTTGCATAAAATTGTAGCGGTGGGCACCATCCGTTGATAGAGAGGAAAAGTATCCACTACAACTCCATTTTTAATAATTAAATCTTAAATTAATTTAAATAGAGAGTTTATGAACTGATTTGCTTATAAACAAAATATTTTTTAGTGTTTGGTAAAGTGTTAAAAAATAACTTATTTTGAAAGCAGAAGTTATTTTTGGAGAAAAAGCAGAAGTTGGTCTCCCCTCACTTTTAAAATAAATTAGTTTTGCTTATACGCACAACTCCGTCAAACAGAGCCTTAGAATAGTGAAAGACTCACTATTTCATGGCCATTCACGTGGATTCGCCTCATTCCAAGAGCATTTTTGACAAAATAGTTTACAATCTCTAATTCATATACCAATAAATTAATATAATTTTTTTGTTTTTATTTCACAATTCATGAATAATTATTTAGTTGATAAGAAAATCCTTTATTTTACATACTAATATAATTTTGTAATACTACTTCAACATTTTGATTATTAATCTATAAAAGTTTCTGTTACATATCTTATATTTAGTTTTTATATCTTATCATTAATTACATTTTTTATGCATTTGAAATATATTCTAATATTTATATTCTAAGGCTAAATTTAGTCAATACAATGGAATTTGAATATATTAAAAAATCAATAATAAAAATTTACATTAGAGACAACATAACACCCATTTATTTTTATTTTTGGATCTATCACATGTCATGGATAGATGAACAGAGGGAGGGAGTAAATATATTTGATTAATAAAAATTGTACTCCCTCCATACACTTTATTTTGGAACACTTTGCTTTTATGTGTTTTTTTTATTTGTCACTTTCCACTTATAGTACTCTCTGTGTTTCATTAGATGTGACACATTTTTTATGGCAATATTCGTTCAATTTCATTCACTTACTACTTTTCCTGTTAAGGAATATAAATATTACGTGTAATTACAATTAGATATATTTCTTTTTCCTAGCTTGCATAGGTATTTTGCACCACTATATAATGAACCCTGGAGTCATGAATAAAGATTGGTCATTACCATTATTTTCATCATGGTATCAGAGCATAAAATCCTGAAACCTAAGACCTTAAAATACCGTACTAAAATTTCCGTCGTCGTCCATGCGTGACTTCCACGTGCCGTCGATCCGGACTACCGTTCCTTTTAAAAAAAGGTTTTCTTCCTCTTCGATCTGCAACATTGCTCACCACCGCCGTCGTCCGGCCGACTTCGTCCTAGTCCGCTCTGGCTCCATCTCGGTCTACTCCGCACCGGCTTTCTCCCGCTCCGGCTTCGTCCGTCCTTCTCAGCTTCGTTCGGCACGCTCCCTCTCCGATCGGCCCGCTCCTGACTCAGTCCAGCCCGCTCCTACTCAGACCGATCTACTCCACTGTCAGCTCCATCTAGTGGCATCTACTCCGTCCGGTGTCAGCTTCAAATAGAAAGAGGCGCGTGTGAGATTCACGTGCGCGACCTTCCAGAAGTGCGTGAGTCCACACGCGGGTGCACCAGATGCGCGTTCCTTTCCTTAGAGTGCGTGTCCTTCACGCGCCACATAGGAGGCACGCGCCTTTGCGTCTTTTGGCTTTTGGTCAGCAAAATTTGTTTTCTTCCATTGCTTTTATTGTACTTGCCATTTGTGTTATGGCTCTTTTCGCCGGCGTAGTGAAGTCGCCGCAAGGGTTTGCAGTGGCCGCTTCCTTTAGCTTCCCTACACGATCTAATTTTGGTCTTGCTTTGTCTGATGACCAATGGAGTACGACCATACATTTATTTAATCAGTTTTATTCGTTATCTGACAATGGGTCAGGTAAGTTTACTTTACCCTGGATTCTTGATTCGGGAGCCTCATATCACATGACTGGTGACAAAGGTTCTCTTACTGATATTACTACTGCTTCCAATACTGTGAATGTTATACTTCCTGATGGATCTGTTTCGTCTACTACACAATATGGGTCTATTTGTTTTGGTGATGTCACCCTTACTCATGTGCTCTACATACCTACTTTGCGATGCAATTTATTATCATGCTCTAGATTGTTATCTGCCTTGAAATGTCTAGCATTGTTTACTGAAAATTATTGCATTTTATAGAAAATCAGTACGGGGACTGTGCTTGGCGTGGGTGAACAACAAGGGGGGTTTATTGGCTTCGTCTGTTGGATACCCGCGTTCGTCCTCATATCCTACAGTCTATTCCGATAGTTGCTTCAGTTTCTTCATCTGATTTATGACATCAACGTTTTGGTCATCCATCAATAACGGTGTTTTCTTCTATTCCTACTCTTGATTTTAGCACAAATAATACTACTATACCTTGCTCTGTATGTTATAGAGAAAAACAGACTAGACATAGTTTTCCTTTGCGTTCTACAAATCTTACTGCATTATTTGAATTAGTACATTGTGATGTTTGGGGACCTTATCGAACACCATCCTCTAGTGGTGCATTTTATTTTTTGACTATAGTCGATGATTATTCCCGAGCTGTTGGGTTTATTTATTAGTAGCTAAGTCTGAAGTAGCCTCTAGATTTAAGAACCAGTGGGGCCTAGTGAAGTAAGTTATTCAGTCATAGCATCTCGCCAGTGAGAATGTCGAGAAGCCTCAGAATAAGTAGTGGGATCTGCACTAGATGTTACTGCACCCAAAAATCTAGAATGCATACTAGAAATATTATCACAATTTACATAATCAGTAAGGGGATAGAGAACACCTGAGGAAAAGTGACGATGCATGAGTGAACAGAGACATAAGGGGAGGGGGTCTTCAGTAGTAAGAGTACATGCATGATCATCACAATCGTAATCTGCCAAGTAAGGAGGCGGTCGGTGAGCAATAATACTCTATCTGACAGGATGAAACTCGGTAGCGAAACCATCCGGAGCCGGAGATACAGTAAAAGGAGACGCCGGCAATGACTGCTCGGCAGCGATCGACGACAATTGACTGATGGCGACCAGCGGCGACTGACTGGCGGCGGTCGGCGGTGACTGGCTGGTGGCGACCGACGACAACTGACTGGCGGCGGACGATGACGACTGACCAGCGGTGGCCGGTGGAAACTAACCGGTGGCAACTGACCAGTGACAACTGACGCTGATGGACCAGCGACGGCCTACGGTGAATGGTGGAATGAAAATTCTGTGCGCCTCCGGCAGTGAGCTGGAAGAGACCGGTGATGATGTGGTGGTGCTGCCAAGTTCATCTGAAGAGGCCGAAGATAGAGTGGCAGAATATGGGAACTGGTCTTAAAAAATTGGCATCTCGACTGGTAAAGATCACACGGGATTCTAAGTAAAAAATGCGATGGCCTTTCTTTTCGGCAGGATTACCAACAAACATACACCACCGATTTCTTGGGGCAAACTTGTCACGATATCTAGGAACATATGCAGCAAAACACAAGCATCCAAAAACTCTTATTGATGAGTAATTTGGAGCTTGCCCATAAATCAACTCAAATGGAGTACGACCATTCAAATGATGTGTCTGATCGATAACAGTGAACTGAGGACTTAAACTAACAGTCAAAGAACAAAAATCCATGATCAGACGCGGAACTTCTGACTTGGATTTAAGTACATAGACCAAGTAGCACGAGAATAGTAATTGACAATCGTAGCAAAGTAAGTAGCACCACAAGAGGCAGGAGTACGATAAGGGCCCCAAATGTCACATTGCACAAGTTCAAATAAATGTGTAGCTTTATTAGAACTTAAAGGGAAAAACAACTCGTGTTTTCTTGGAACTGAAACAAACATCACAAGGTACAGTACTAGAAACTGAATCAAATGGAACAGACAAAGAAGATAAAACAGCATCTGAAGGGTGACCCAGCCTCTTATGCCTTCAAAAATCTCTTTACGGTCTTCACCAAGCTCCTAGAAATTGGTTTTCCGAATTGGCTCAGGCTTTACGAGCATTTGGTTTTTTTCAAAGTAAGGCAAATTACTCTTTGTTTGTCTTTTCCCGTGGATCAGTTTCTTTGCATGTTCTGGTTTATGTGGATGATTTGGTCATTGCTGGAAGCTCTTCCGCGCTTATCTCTGAGTTCAAGAAATACTTGAGTCCTTGTTTCCATATAAAATATCTTGGTTTACTTAAGTATTTCTTGGGCATAGAGATTGCTAGAAGGCCGGAGGGGATGTTTCTTTCGCAAAGGAAATATGCCTTGGACATTTTATCTGATACAGGTTTGCCTGCCTCTAAACCAACTGACTTTCCGATGGAGCAGAAACATGATCTAGCGCGTGTTGATGACCCGCTTTACCATGATCCTGAGCAGTACAGGAGACTGGTTGGGCGCCTGATATACCTTACTATAGTTATTTGGTTCACACACTTGTTCAATTCATGAAGTCCCCTTGTGTTCCTCACTGGCAAGCTGCAATTCGTGTGTTGCACTACTTGAAGAGTCATCCGGGTCATGGTTTATTTCTCTTTTCCAGTAGTGCGTTACAGTTGACTGCTTACTGTGATTCTGATTGGGCTGCTTGCCCTATTACTCGGCATTCTCTTTCCGATTACTTTGTGATGATTGGTGATTCTCCTGTTTCTTAGAAGACCAAGAAGCAACCGACAGTTTCTCGGTCTTCTGCTGAAGCAGAGTATCGTGCTATGGCTGTTACCTGTTGTGAGTTGTTATGGCTTAGGTCTTTACTGAAAGACTTAGGGGTCGTGCATACTGCTCTTATGCGTTTGTTTTGTGACAGTCAATATGCTCTTCATATTGCAGCAAATCCAGTGTTCCATGAACGTACGAAGCATATTGTTCAGTCCGGTACTATAGTTACTCATCATATCCGCACTACAGATCAACCTGCAGACTTGTTTACCAAAACTCTAAGACATAACCAGTTTCATTCGTTGGGCATTTCTGATCCCCATGCTCCATATTGAGGGAGGGTGTTAAGGAATATAAATATTTCTTGTAATTATAATTAGATTATATTTCATTTTCCTAGCTTGCATAGGTATTTTGTACTACTATATAATGAACCCTGGGGTCATGAATAAAGAGGGATCATTACCATTATTTTCATCATTTCCCTTTCTAAATTCAATTTCTTCCACTCATTTCATTCACCTAAATTCAAGCACCTAAAACTAGTGCCACATCCAACAAAACCAAGATAGTATGTTTTAAGGTAGCTTGAACCATTCATTATACTTTTACCTTTTCCAATTCAATTTGCACCCTAAAATTGGTATCTTCTCTGTTGGAATGAACTTTGTTGCATGTTAGTTTGGCTAGTTTACGTGCAATATTGTTGCATGAAGTTTTAGTTTTAATAAGTTTTCTTTTTAAAATGATTAGAAGTAGGACTTGTTCAATAGATTTAGTTTGTAGTTATCCTTGTAAGTTAGGATTATGGTTAGTTGGTTGAGTTAGCGTAGGAGTGCACATTGCACACTTTCGTTTTGATATGTTTGTTTGGCTATATAAGTATTTGAAGAAAACCTAAAAAAACATGAGTTTGCAGCATCAAATTTTAGCCCATTGTTCATCATTTTTGCTTCCTACTCTGTATCTATTGTTTAAGCTCTTTGTTTTTCAATATGCTCAATAATTGTGTCAAAATTTGAAGTGTCAATATTAGATAAATAAAGGAGTATTTGTTTTTGCACATGTTTCAAGGTGAAAAAAGAGAGGAGGAAATACTCCATTGAAAGTTTTTCAATACAGTAATTTGGGCATGGCTCTTCATATTAGTCTCGAAAAATGGCAGGTGATTTGACTAGAAAGAAATGTCAGTTTAGGTCGTAGGTTGCTTTGTTTTTTCGCACTCACCTTTTCGGCTTCCGCGTATTGTTGATCGTTCATTCATGCACGAGAATCTTAAACTTCGATTTGGTCGTTATGGTACATGAATGATGGATCATATGCTGATCTTTGCAGCGCAAAAAGACAAAATAAAATACATTAAAGGGAGCCCATAGGTGCAAGGATAAATAGTTTCCTAAGGAGATTGTTTCAATTTGTAGAAAATAAGGATAATAGAGTGGGTTTGTATCTATGATCTTATGATACTCCCTCTGGTCTATTATATATGGTCTCTTTAAATTGACACTTAATTTTTTGAAAAGAGAAAAGAGTGGTGGAGGTTTAGTTGAAAGTGTAAAAAGTAAAATGGGTGGATGAAAATAATCTAGAATTTGCTAAAAAGGGAAGGAGACAAAATAAAAAAAAATCATCCATTTATGGAAAGAGGGTCATAATTAGTGGACCAGAGGGAGTACATTATATGATGGTACAGAATACACGCACAAGCTAGGAAAAGAAAATATGATCGAATTACAAGTACAAGTAATATCTACATTCCTTAATACTTCTCCTCAAGTTGGAGCATGTGGATTAGAAATTAATGTCCAACTTGCCAAGTAATGAATAAAACTAGTTACGTCCGAGAGTTTTGGTAAAAAAGTCTAAAAGTTGATATGAAGTGCGGATATGATGAGTAGAATAGTACCAGGCTGCACAAAATCCCGGATAAAATGACAATTAATTTTGATATGCTTCGTACGTTCATGAAACACCGGATTTGCCACAATATGAAGAACATATTGGCTATCACAAAATAGACGCATAGGAGTAGTATGTGCAACCCCCAAATCTTTAAGCAAAGACTTAAGCCATACCAATTCACAACAGATAACAACAATAGCACGATACCCCGCTTCCGCAGAAAACCAAAAAACTGTAAGTTGCTTCTTAGTCTTCCAAGAAATTAGGGTATTGCCAATCATCACAAAGTATCCAAAAAGAGAACATCGGGTAATAGGGCATGCTGCCCAATCAGAATTACAGCAAGCAGTCAACTGTAACGCACTACGAGAGAAGAGAAATAGACCTTGACCAAGATGACTCTTCAAATAGTGCAACATGGGAACTGCAGCTTGCCAGTGAGGAATACAAGGAGACTTCATGAACTAGGCAAGTGTATGAACTGAATAACTAAGCTCAGGATGAGTAATAATGAGGTATACCAGGAACCCAACCAGACGCCGGTATTGCTCAGGATCATGGTAAGGGGGACCTTGAACACCTGCCAGATTGTGTTGTTTCTCCTTCGGAAAATCAGTCGATTTAGAAGTGGATAAACCTGTGTCAGATAAAATGTCCAGGGCATATTTCCGTTGTGAAAGAAACATCCCATCCGGTCTTCAAGCAATCACTATACCCAAGAAATACTTAAGAAAAATCAAGATCTTTCATGTGAAAATATGACCTCAAGTATTTCTTGAATTCAGAGATAAGCGATGAAGAACTTCCAGCAATAAAAAAATCATCCACATAAACAAGGACATGCAAAGATACCGAACTACGGGAGAATGTGAAAAGAGAGTAATCTTCTTTACTCTGAAAAAAATCCAAATGCACGCAAAACCTGAGCCAATTTGGAAAACCAATTGTGAGGAGCCTGGCGGAGACCATAAGGAGATTTCTGAAGGTGACATACCTGTCCAGGGGGTGCAGGATAGCCAGAGGGTGGCCGCATAAAGACCTCTTCATGCAGATCACCATGTAGAAAAGCATTATGCACATCCATTTGATGCAGTTCCCAACCACGAATAACTGCAACAGATAAAAATAGGCGAACCAAACTCATCTTTGCAACAGAGCAAATGTCTCAGTACAGTCAATCCCTTCAATCTGACGATTCCCAAGAACCACTAGGTAGGCTTTATGACAATCGATGGTACCATCAGACTTTAACTTCATACGGTATACCCATTTGCACCCAATCGCAGTCTCATCCAGAGGTAGAGGAGTCATTGTCCATGTCTGATTGCGCTCAAGCGCAGTAATCTCATCACCCATAGCATCTCTCCAATAATCTTACTTTGACACCTCATAATAAGAAGTGGGATCTCCACTAGAACCCAATGTACCCAAAAATCTAGAATGCTTACTAGAAAATATATCACAATTTACATAATTAGTAAGAAGATAGAGAACATCTGAGTATAGTGATGGTGCATGAGTGATCGTAGCAATGGGGGTGGGAGTTCTTCAATAATAATAGCACAAACATAATCATCCAAGTAAGGAGGAAGGCACCGATCACGGACATTCTGCCAGGGAGGAGGCAGCTCTACGGTAGGAGGCTGTGTCAGAGTAACAGGTGAAGCAGGCGACAAAGTGGGTAGCAGGTGGCGGCGGACGCCAGAGTCTAGCACCGGTGATGCCGCGTCAGGCGGCAGAGCAGAAATCAGATCTGGGTTCAGTGGTGCGTGAGCCACCTGGGGTAGGTTGGCCGGCAGCGTGTGAGACGCGTGCGGCGGGTCAGCCGGTGGTGCATGCGGCACATCAAATGTTTGATCGCCCGACGTCAATGTAAGCCGGCGATCTGGGCTGGCCATCGCGTCCAGTTGCGATGGTGGTGAGGCGGATGGCAGTGAGTAAGGCCTTGGGATTGACGGTGGTGATAATAGCAGTGAGGTGGTGGTGCTACTGGTATGCACTGGTGAAGCTGAAGGCGGAGAGTCAGGGTTCACAACATACATAAACTGGTCTTTAAAAAAATCAGCATCCTGACTGTTGAAGAAGGTACTGGATTCCAAGTCATAAAGGCGATAGCCTTTCTTTCCAGTAGGGCTTCCAAGAAACAAATATTGGCGAATTCTTAGTGCAAACTTATCATGAAATCTGGGTGTGTATGAAGCAAAACACAAGCATTCAAATACCCGCAAATGCTTATAGTTTGGAGCACGTCCGTAGAGTAACTCAAATGGTGTGCGACCATTGAGTTGCTTTGTCAGTTTCCGGTTAATCAGATAAGCAACAGTAAGAACACATTCTCCTCAAAAATCAATATGTAGATTAGCTTGAAAATGCAAAGCACGAGCCACATTCAACAAATAACGATGCTTTCGCTCTAAACGGTCATTATGTTGTGGTCTATCAACCATAGATGTCTCAAAAATAATACCGGATTCAGTAAAGTAGGATCTCTGAGGCAGAAATTTTGTACCATTATCAGCACAGACACAACAAATGGTGAGCCCAAACTATGGCTTGATCAAAGCACAAAATTCTATAAATCTAGAAGCTACATCTGACTTAGCCACTAATAAATAAACCCAAACAGCTCGGGAATAATCATCAGCTATAGTTAAAAAATAATACGCACCACTAGATGATGGTGAACTATAAGGCCCCTAAACGTCATAATGTACTAATTCAAACAAAGAACTAGCATTTGAAGAACTCAAAGGAAAGTTATACCTAGTCAGTTTTGCTCTCTAACACATAGAGCCGGGAATAGAAGTATTATTTGTGCTAAAATCAAGAGTAGGAGCAGAAGACAACACCGTAGAGAATGGATTTCTAAGACAAAGATGCCATAAATCAGATGAAGAAATCGATGCAACTATCGGAATAGATTGCAGTATATTAGGACGAACACGAGTATCCAGCAGACGAATCCAATAAACCCCCCTTGCTGTTCACCCACGCCAATCCCAGTCCTCGTACTGATTTTCTATAAAACACAATAATTTTTAGTAAATAAAGCTAGACATTTTAAGGCAGATAACAATTGAGAGAGTGAAAATAAATGACTTAGCAAAGTAGATATGTAGAGCACATGAGTAAGGATGATATCACCAAAGCAAATAGAACCATATTGTGAGGCAGATTACACAGATCCATTAGGCAATCAACATTCACTGAGTCAATAACAGTAGTAATATCAGTAAGAGAACCCTTGTCACTGGTCATGTGATCTGAGGCTCCGAATCGAAAATCCAGGGTAAAGTAGAGTTACCTGGCCCATGGCCAGAGGGGTAATGTAACTGATTAAATAAATTAAGGGTCGTACACCATTGGTCGTCAAACAGAGAAGGGTCAAAATCAGATTGGGTAGGGGAGCTAGAGGCCGCAGCCACAAACCCTAGCAGCGAGGTGACGGCACTAGTGAACGACGTCTGAGGGCAGCAGCGAGTACCAAATTTAAATTCAGAGGTAGACATTGAAGCAGATCAGAACAGAGTAGCAGCGGCAGATCGAATCAGATTGATTGTGGTATTATGATGCGGCGGCGCGCAGAGAAATCCAACGCTTGCGCGTGACGTACGGTAGCGGCGTGTGGATAACATGTGCAGCGAGTACGAGGTCAGGAACTAAGATCGGCGGCTACAATGGCAAGCGGCGATCTGGAAATCAGGTAGGAAATAAGATTGGCAACGTGTGGCAGCGCTTGGCTTAGACGGTGATGGCGCTTGGAGTTCGGAGTCGGTGCGTGGAGGGCAACACATGCACTAATCAGATGGCAGTGGGCTATCAAAAATTGTAACAACCTGGAGACTCGGTGCGGCGGTCGGCAGACAGAGATCGGCAAGCAAGCGGCGACGGAACCGGCAGCTCGTGGGACAAACACGCGGCTGGAGGCTCAAGAACGGCAGAGGAGATTTTCTTTAGGGTTTCAGCATTTTAAGCTCTTATACCATGTAGAAAATAAGGGTAATAATGCGTGTTTGTATTAATAATCTCAAAATACATTATATAGTAGTACAAAATACATGTACAAGCTAAAAAAATGAAATATAATCTTATTATAATTACAATTAATATCTACATTTTTAATAAAGTTCAATCAGACAAAATTACTGCTGAACTTAAAGTTGAATTAGAGAAACAACGTTCTTGTGATTATATATTTTGGCTACGTCTTATTCTCAAGTGATTAAAAAATTACAAGGGTTTCGGATGCAGATGCACACAAAGAAAAGATCAAATAATTAGTTGCGGCGACAGATCTATGGTCACATTTCATGCTGTATCAGACTTAATCCATTTTTCAGTAAAAACTATTAGTAAAATATTATCATTAAATAAATGTATGATCAGAGTTCCATAATAAAGAGAATGAGATCATAGTCTTGGCACATCTATGTTGGAAACATTATTCCCTCTGCGCATGTCAAGATCAAGATCCTCCCTTCGTTTCAGTAGTAATAGTGACTTTATAGGTTCCTACGCTTGAATTTAGGTGAAGAGAATGAGTGAATAAAATTAAAAGTAGAAATTAAAAAAATAGAACAAGTGATAAAATTGAAGAAATCTTGTCTAAAATAGAAAGTGTGCCAAACTGCCAATATAAAATAACATCCCAGAAAGGAAAGTCTGCCAATAATAGAGTACATTACTAGAAAAATGCCCTTTGCCAACCCATTTTTAAGGACTTTCATATTGTTGTGGTAGTAGAAGGATATTATGACACTGTATTTATTATTAGAATTGAATTTTCAAAATTTGTGTGGTTATAGAATGAATTTAAAGACGATGCAAAAATTGTGTCTTCAAAAGGATATATTGGGACATTTTGTAAAAGGCATATCCATACATTTTATAATTGTGTAGGGCTATGAATGTTATAAATACAATAATTTATGTATCACATTTAAATCTCATTAACATAATATAGTTTGATTTAAGAAAAATAAAAAATGTGGTATAAAACCTTATTACCACACTTTGTTATTTATACTTATTAATTTCATAAAAATTAGTGTGTTTCCATGAGCATATTATTGTAATGTAAAAATAATAATTGTGGAAAAAATAAAAGTGTGGTTAAAGACCAATTGCAACATAGTATAAAACTGATCATCTCTCTCATGCGCTCCTAGAATTGTGGAATTCTCTCTTCTCTCTCATACGTTCCTCTCTCTTATACACTCCTCGCTCATCTTCTCCATTTTGGCTTTGCTGCCGCTGCCAACATGGCAGGGCTGACGGCACCACCAACTGTAAGCTATGCCAATATAGTCACCTAAAACACAGATCAATCAGGTCCCTCAAAATCCAACTCTGATAGAACTTCCTTCAATCCAAAACCAACAATAGAGCATCTTGGAGAACCAGGCCTTGTTTTCTCAGACGAAGAGTGCGACATACTTGAGGCTCCTCTTAAATGGACGTTAGTTGGCAAATTTTCACGAGGTCCGCCTTCTATGGAAAAACTCCGAAAAGATTTCCAGACAGCGGGATTCAATGGTTCAGCTGATATCTATATTTTAGATTTGAGGCAGGTATTGATAAGTTTTTCACTTCCAGAAGACTATGACGGATGTTGGCTTCATACGGTATGGAACTTTGCTTCATATTCAATTTGCATTGTCAAGTGGGAACCAAATTTCAATCCAGATGTCGATTCTCCAATAGTGCCAATGTGGGTGTCCTGTTATGGCCTTCCTCGGCAGTTCTTTGATTATGATGCAATGATGAATATTGGAAATCTGGTTGGTACGTACACTTAATATACACGTCCACATGTAGGAAAAGTTTGTGTGGAGTTGGATATAACCAAGTCAAAACTATCAAAAGTGTGGCTTCAGTACATAGGTTCAGGATTCTAGCAGAGTGTTGAATATGTGAACGTTCCAGACTATTGTTCAAAATGTCTCAAAATTGGGCATTCTCAGACTGTGTAAGAATCAAGATAATCAGAAAATATCTAAGGTCTGGAGACCATCAAATCTTCCATCCAATCCAGGTACTGCTTCCACATCTAATGTTGTTTCCAAAATAGTTTAAAAAGTGTATAGGCCTGTCACTAAAGAGCAAAATGTTAAGCCTATACATGAGGTTGAAAATGGAAAACAGAAAGAGATTATGGTTATCTCAAATAAGGGAGATGGTAAGTCAACTGGGGTTAATGATAATGGTAAAAACTGATTTCTACTCCTAACCTTACTAATGAAGAAACACAAAAGGTAACACAAAATGAGAATATAAATAAACACATCAGTGGGTCTAATACCCCTGGCTTGACCTTGGCTACTAATGGTTTTGTTGAGGATGTTGCAGAGCCAGGTACCATTGTAATAGGATCAGGATCTCAACAAGGACGGCATATGCCATAGAAGTAAAAGAGTATGCAGAGTGTTGATACAGTCCAACATAATCATCAGGAAAATGCATTAGGATATAATTCAGAAGCACATATGAAGGCTACACAGGTAAGTACATGTATGAACTCTCCAAAAATCAGTAACTATGATAGAGGCTCGATTAGGTATACTAAATAATGAGGATAAGGAGCTTATAGGTAATATGAATCTAAGTTCCACAAGGTCGTGGTCTCAGGATAGAAACTCTAAAAAACATGAAGGACATATCATTCTAGAACCCACTCTTTTGGCTCAAAATAGATTTAATAGATTGATATCTGAAGCTTATGACATTATAAATGATGAAACTGTGGATCCTATTTTACAAAGTAAAACTCAGAGGAAAAACTAGAAGAAAGAACACACAGGTCTTCCTAAAATTGTAATAACAAGATCTGAAGCTGACTCAAAAAATTTGATTTAATATGGGACCATTTGACATCTGTGTTTGGAATATCATAGGCATAAAGAATGAGAGCACTCATATTAAAGTTAAGAATATTAAAAGGAAAAATAACATTCCTTTGTTTGTTATACTTAAGCTTATGTTGAAATCTTATCAACTGCAATGTGTTGCTTTTAATCTTGGTTTCAATTTTTTTTACAATGATCCAAGAGATAAAATATGGATTTTTGGACTGATGCAATCAATGTTTCCATTCATACTGTCTATGATCAGTTTGTTTTGGCTGAGATAAAGCATAATTCACATTTATTTTCATGGACTACTGCATTCACATATGCCAGACATAATAGGACAACAAGATATCCTCTTTGGTCTTCATTATCACATTACTGTATTAGGCCAATAATGTTGATTCGAGATTTTAATGTAATCAAAGAGCCAAGTGAGTATTGGGGTCAAACTTCACCTAACCTAAACCGTATGATAGATTTTAATGTATTCATTGAAAAGAGTCAATCAATTGAACTTCCAACTACAAGCAACCAGTACACCTGGGGTGGGATAAGGGAATCAGGAAATGTATGGGAAAGACTAGATAGGGGACTTGTAAATGCAGCTTTCTCAGATTTATTTCCTAACACTAGTATTAGAGTAAAAGCAAGGAATCCATCTAATCATTCCCTTCTGCATGTTTCTACATCCAACTTTAACTATTCTTCAAGACCAAAGGCTTTAAGGTTTCAGTCTTGCTGGTTAATGCATGATACTTTCCTAGATTTGGTAACAAATACCTAGAATAGTGAATGCATTGAATTTGGCATGATCAGATTCTCTACAAAGCTAAGAAGATTAAAAATGGCTTTAAAAGAATGGAACAAAAATATTTTTGGGAATGTACATGAGTAAAGGAGATAGGAGATAGTTTTTGCAAAAATAATTGAGGTATCAGCAAAATGATGATGTCTCTTCCAGGACCGAAATTCACAAAGCTCAAGTTGAAATGACATTATCTTTAAAAAAAGAAGAGGTTTTTTGGAAACAAAAGTCTAGTGTCAAATGACTTAAAGATGGTGACTCAAATACTAAATTCTTTCATGCATCTGTTAAATCCAAGCAATCCAGACAAACAATCTCAGAAATTAAAAATGCACAGAATCAGTGGATTAAATATCCTAATGAAATCGGAACTGAAGTTGTGATATTTTATTATGAGTTACTAACTGATGGTATAGCTGACATAGATGGTTTAGCTGTTGTTTAATTGTTACAGGATATTCCTCAATTAGTCTCTGGTCAGATGAATGCAAACTTGATGAAGGCAATAACCATGGAGAAGCTCAGAAAACATGTTTTTACTATGGATGGACACTCAGGTCCTGGACTAGATGGGTATCCAGGTAAGTTTCAGCTCCTGGACTAGATGGGTATCCAGGTAAGTTCTACACTGCTTGTTGGGATATTATCTCAGCTGACCTATTAAATGCTGTTAATGAGTATATGTTAGACATTCCCATCCCAAGAGCCATTGCAGCCACATTCATTGTTTTGATTCCAAAAAAATAGGTCAACTCATATTTTACTGATTATAGACTTATAAGCCTTTCAAACTTTCTAAACAATTTTTTTCAAAGGTCTATAGAGAGAGATTTAAGCCCACAATGACTCTAAAATCTCACCTGAACAATCAGCTTTTGTTCAGGATAGAGAACTAGTTGATAATGTTTTATTAATGCAAGAAATGATGCAGTTTTTAAATGACAAAAAAGGGGGTTTTAATGAGTGTTTTAAACTTGATATGATGAAGGCATTTGATAGAGTGTCTTGGCATTTTTTTAACTCTCTTTTACTGAAACTTGGATTTCATGGACTTATAGTCAAAAAATATTATGGGCAACATAGCCGCAACATATTTTTCCAGTTCTGATTAATGGTAAACCTTTTGGATTTTTTAAAACTTCAAGGGGAATTAAAAAAGAGAGATCCACTATCTCCTTTTTTTGTTTATATTGCTCACTGAAGTTTTTTCAAGAAATTTGAAAGGTTTATATCAACAAGGTAGGATTGACTATTTTATGTTGTTCAATTCAGCTTGAAAAATCACTCATCTCAGTTTTGCTGATGACGCTGTGGTTTTTCTCAAAGCTAATAGTAAATGTTTGAAAAACTTAAAAAATTTTCTACTTGTTTATGAAAAAGCTACGGGGAAAAAAATCAATTTTCAGATGTCAGCTTTTTAATTAAGAAAGCATGCACCAATAGCTTATAGAAATCTAATACAACAGATCACATATATGACACCTGGAGCTTTTCCATTCACATATTTAGGGTGTCCAATTTATTGTGGTAGAACAAAGCATAACTACTTTCAAACCATATTTGAATTTTTTTTAGGAAAACTTATATTGTGGAAAAATAAATGGTTAAATCAAGCTGGTAGACTTATTTTGCTGAAACATGTTCTCTCTGCCATTCTCCTCCATATATTAACAGTTTCTAAACCAACAAGAGGGGTAATAGACAAGTTACATATCCTATTTGCAAAATTCTTTTGGGGGAACATCTGAACATGGCCAGAAAAACACATGGAGAAGTTGAAAAAATCTCTGTTTCCCATATATGGAAAATAGTCTGGATGTTAAAAAATCTTCACATCACTGTCAAAAGTTTTTCATTAAACTTTTGTTGGAAATTGCAAAAAGGGAAGTAACTTTGGTCTGATTACATGTGGTCTTTACCTGATTATTTAAAACTTTCTAAGACATGATGCAGGATTAAAGAAGTGGATGAGTTTGCATTTGAAAACTGCTATTTACAGGTAGGAAAAGGTGATGTATCATTTTGGCACACAAATTGGCTAAACAGAACTAATCTATTCAGTGTGTGGAATTTACAATTTTCACTACCTTATCCTGACATGGCAATAGCATATTTTTTCACACATTAGCATGAATATATCTCTGTTCTTCAAAATAGATTGACTGTTGAGTATGTTCAGACTTTGTCTAAAGACTTTCTCTTGTTTGATGATTATCCTGATATGATAGTATGGAAACTTGAGAAGAATGGTTCTTTCTCTCTTTGATCTGCTTATGAATTACTTAGACCTAAGAGGCTTAAAGTTGATTCTGTCAAACACTCATGGTCTAAATTTGTACCAAAAAATTCTCATTTTTAAACTGGAGACTCCTAAATAGACTATACCTTTCTCTGGCATCTTAGAGGACTTTAGTTTCTCTTTGCCATCTATCTGCCAATTCTGTAAAAGGGATTTTGAGGAAGTTCGTCATTGCTTCAATGACTATAATTAGACCAAAAGTATATGGACTCAGATAAGCTTTTTTTTTATGTGGAAGATATTCATTTTTAAAATCTGTGGGATAGGTTCTATTTCTGCTGGAATATAGAAATAAAATATAAACTACAAGATTTCTGTGTTAGACTAATCTCATCTATAACTTCATGGTTTATCTGGTGTGCAAGAAATAAGTACATTTATGATAATCAAGTTCCTGATATGATGTGCATAGTTAGAAATGTTATAGACAGAATCAGAACTTTGGTTTTTATTAAAGGATTAAGATGGAAGGGTTCAAAGAAAGATCATATGCACCCAACATTCCTGTCCATAGCTCCAATTGATTCAGGTTCAAGAACAAGAAGACATAGCATAGTTTTCTAGAAACTTCCTCAACAACCATATAAGCTCAACACAAATGGTTCTTCTCTCAAATCAAAAGTAGCTGGAGCTGGAGTGCAAATCAGAGATCAACAAGGGAAAGTTTTGATTGCAAAGTCTCAGTATGTAAAGGACCATGACAGTTTGGAAGCTGAAATCTTTGCCCATATCATTGGCTTGAAAACAACATATTTCCATGAGTATAATGACATTCAATTGGAAGTGGACTCAGTGCTATTATTAAAGATGATCACAAAGGAGTACAAGATTCCATGGAGATTAATTCCTTTGCTCAGAACCATAGGGAGCCTCACAGGTGAGATCCAAGTTTCTTTCTCTCATAACTTCAGAGAAGCAAGATCAGTTGGTGATGCTCTTGCTAAGACAGCAAGTACCACTATGACTTCTAATATTTTTACTCATGAAACTCTGCCACAAAATGTTAGGGGACTGGTTATGCATAATGCAAGAGAATTTTCTTATTAGAGTTACATAAGTTTCCAAAAAATATGCGCAAGGTACTGCTCTCCTTCTGTTTTATTGACAGGTATCCGAGAAGACATGGCAACAAGCTGGTGGTGTGTGGAGTTGCTGTCCTCTTTCTTTTATTTAAGTTGCAAGAATGGAAAGGATTCTCCAGAAATGCTCTCGGAGATCAAGCAGATGAAGATCAGAAACATTTCCATGCTGGTCCATGTTGATAATTTAGTATTTTACTTCTGGTGAAGTATTATGCAAGGGGTCAGAATGGAAGGCCACCTCTTTTTGCCGACACGGGGAGTGGAGGGAAAAACGGGGAGTGGAGGCAAAAACGTGGAATGCCGTTTTAGACCTTGTCAATTGGGATATGCCATTCTCTTTGCCAACACAGGGAGTGGAGGTAAGGGAATGGAATTCATAATTCTGAAATCTATATCGGGTAGAATTCCACGTATTTTCACAAGGTATAGTTTATTCAACAATCGAGCTTCATTGTTTATATTTTTCTAAGGTTAGGGGAGCCTAATAAAAAATTTCCCCTCACCTTTGGTAAGTTTTAATTTTTTTTAAAAAGGACCAATTGCAACATTTTGTAAGTAAAATAAAATAAAATAAATTTATTTATAAAATTAATTTCATCTAAGTAGTTAGTTATATAAAAATATAGAAAAATAAAATAATCTTAGTTACATTTTTTTGTGTGTACAAACATGAAAACGCTCACATCGTCTCCAAAATAATAAACATGAATCATCTAAGAAGACTTCAATACTAAAAAAAAGAAAGAAAAAAAACACCCATCAAGAGTGTAAAATGATACCATAAAGAATATGTTGTTGAATCAGTGGTTCACCAGCTGAGGTCAATGGATAAAAGATGATTACCAATATTGATCTACCTCTGTGGAGACTGCAATTTTCTACAACTAGGCATTCATACAATATTGATCTACCTCTAATCACTCCAATGTCCATCCATATGCTCATCTTGTTAAATCTGTAAGATTCAACTGGATCTGATTCCGGCCTTTATCTATCCTCAAAGGCATCGTGTAGATAAATGGTTTCACTCGTGTAACAACCTGCAAATAACACTGAAAACTTAGCATTCACTGGTGCAGCGATTTGAACTACTGGGTTAAAATAGGCAAAAATAAGAAATTAATCATTCACTCAGATGAAACCGAAACAAGAAATCATGACTTTTAGGCAAAACAGTTAGTGTCCCACATCATGCTTTCACAAGCTGCAACAATGAAGTGAACTTTCACTCCAGCGGGCTTGATTTGACCTAGAGCCTTTGTTGCACCCAATACATCAGTTGAGCCTCCCATATAAAATTTCATCAGCTCAATCAAACATCCAGGTCCTGTCTTAATGTTGTAGCCACCACTGCCAAAGGTCAAACCATTAACGGCAGTAACCAAGCTATTGATATGATTCAGCCCAGAAAATATTTATTACTAACTAATCGACTACAATACCTGATAAATCTATAATAGAAGAGAAGAATCCAACATGGTTGTATCAACCTTTTTAGCTAATACCCCCCGTGCCAACCCAACCCTTTTATACAATTAAAAAAATTCACAATCTAACACTAAATCCCGCATGAATAAAAACAAGCCGCAACACACTGTAACCATAACATTAATTTTTGTTGGTTGTTTAAAGTTCTTCATTCTTCTTAATGTAGTGATTCAATTATGCTCCAAAATAAATCCAAGAACAAGTCACAACACACTTTCAACCCACATAAACACATCAAGCTACATCACCTAGCTGGTTAGAATAATTCATTTCAAATATGTGCCACCATCCAAGCACTATTTATTTGTTTATGTGATTGTCACTGCTGCAGAGCTAGCATACCATAATGAACTCGTAGAAAATGTGTAAACTTTAATTGTTGCTAAAGGAGTACTCAACTTTCAGTTTGGAAAATGCACTATGCAATTATGAAAATGAATTATGCAATTATAAAGGTCAAATTTCATTAATTCAACTAAAGCTAGCTTGGTTTTTGCTGATCAACCCGGTGGTTTGTAGCATATATGAATAAAATATGGAGGATTATCAGAAGCTGCAACAAGGCCTAAATTGATCCCATCTTTAACTCTTTGCACTACTCTACATCCAAGATTTTTGCTGTAACATCACTATATAGTGAAGCAATCATCTTGGCCTCTTTAGTCATTACCCCGGGAGTGAGCACATTGGCTGGTGCATGAACAAGGTTTTTGCCAAAAATAACTGCCGAAGAAACAAATTATGCATACTTAAGTTTCTTTTCTATCTCAGGTCTATTTCCCAAACCAAGAACTTTGACTTTGTTCTCTAATTCCATTTTTGTTGACTAAAAATGTTTGTATCTCTAATTCTGTTATGTTTAGTCAACTTTGAACAACTTTGGTATCACATTGGTATCTCTAATTCTCATAATAAGTGCCAAATCTCCATCGCCACTGCCACCACCCCACCCCCCAATCGCTCCCCTCTAAACCCTACATAACGGAGAAAACTCCACGACCCACTAAACCCTACTGAATGGAGAAAATTTTCTTTTTAAAGATTTTTTGAATTCTTAGACATACATTGATTTTGAAGAAGAGACAAAAGAAGGATATATAGATTTGCTTGCCGAAGAAATATGCTAGAGAAGATAGCCCAAGAAGCTAGAGCTTGAAAGCTATAACGTACATACTTGTTTTTATTCCATAAACAAAAAAATTGGAAGAAGGTTCCAGCGGAAAGTGGGTGAATCGAGAAGAAAGAAGAATGGAGGGGCTTTTTGTCTTTTCATTTTTTCATTTTTTATTTTAGGGATAAAATGACTATTTCATCACATCCCGACCAAAATTTATGTTTGGAATCAAAATCAACGACGTCCAGGGTTAGATTGGTACATATATTTAAAATTTAGGGTTATTTTGACACTTTCTCATTTTACAGGGTTAGATTTGCACTTTTAACCTAAAAATAGGGTTATTTTAGCCCTTTGCTCTATATATATATACATATATATATATATATATGTATATGTATATATATGTATATGTATATGTATATGTATATATATATATATGTATATGTATATGTATATGTATATATATATGTACATATATATATATATATGTATATATACATAAGTAGAGTATAATGTGTTAGAATATTATATCTATCCCAACACTATTATATATTTTCAATAATTTAATTAAGATCCAAAAATACTTATCATAACACTTTAGACCTATAATAACACAGGGAAAAGCCACACATTAACAAAGCGCTGGGATACCAAAAGTGTTATTATATGTGTATTTTCGTAACAATTTCATATGTCAACAAAGGCCATTTTTCTAGTAGTGATAAGAAAAATAAAGCAAGAAAAACAGAGAACATATTTAACGTGGCTCACAAAACACGTTGGTCGGCTACCTCCATGAATAGAAATAGATTAATCTTATTGCCCAAATGAGCCAAATAGATTACAGACACTACTGGAAAATTGGTCTTTGCTGACATGTTATTTAGGACTTTCAGTTTATGTCGTCATACCAACCTATAATGACATCAATTAAATAACCATGGAATTCCTTCTCCTAGATAATGTCTACATACAATGTTAATAAGGACATTGTTTATATAATGTATTAATACTGTCTTATTAAGACACTTTTGGATGTATCTAAGCTGACATCTTATGAACCTAAGGTAATAAAAATATCATTAAGACACGAATAAATATAGTAGTGGAGAAGAGAAGCAAAAACTTATATTTCAACTATTTTCAATAGCATAAAATGTCAGGAAAACCTTTTATGACATAACATAGTATATGTGCAAGATTTTATTAATAAAAGGAAAATGTGTGCAAAATTCTTTTATGACATTATATGCATTTCCAACAAAAATATCCAACTGCACATCCCAATTCTATGATTAACTACCATTCATTTATATACTACTATTGGGACCGAACATCTTATACTCGAACCCGCCTGCGCCTCTCACAGTGGCATCAAGATCCTCAATCTCCTCCACCTCGGAGTCACAATTTGCTCAATAACCAGTTGTGCAACCCTATCTCTGGCCTTGACTTCAAAATAAACGTCAGAATGGTTTAATAGAATCACTCCAACTGGTCCCGTGTAGTCGGCGTCGATCACTCCGGCTCCAACATCGATTGAATTCTTCCACGTCAGCCCCGACCGTGGCGCAATGCAGGCATAGGTTCCCTCTGGCACAACAATGCTCAAATCCATCATAATCAGCGCTTTTCCTCTCGCCGAAACTTTTGAATCCTCCATGCTTGAGAAATTGTAGCCAGCGGAGTGAGGTGAGCCTCTGGAGGGAAAATTGCCTTCTCAGAGAGTTTCTGGACGTGGAAGAAGCAAGCGACGGTGGTGGCAGACTCGCTCTCGTGGGGAAAACCTTTTACGACTTAAGCAAAAAAATGTTCAAAGGTTTATTTTGAGAAATTGAAATTGATGGAAATTATTTTATGACTTTCACTTAATAAGTAAATGAAATTAGAGTAAAGTGCTCATATAACCCTATGTTTTGGTGGTTTGTGCTAATATGACCCTGTGAAGTTGGAAAGTGCTATTGTAGCTGTGTGTTTTTCATGAATGTGCTAATATAACCCCGGAGGCCTGAATTTGGCTGAAAATACATTAAATGACTATTATACCCCTATTTCAAACAAATAAAAATTTTGAACAAGTGAAAGGACAATTATGCCCTCATTCATTTGACATTAAATATTTACGCCATTAAATATTTAATGGTTTAACTTCAGTTTTTTTCCTCATTCTTTTCGCCACCTCTGCTCCGTCACTCCACCACCACAACCTTCGCTCCGCCGCTAGTTCTGATTCCTTCTCAAACTCACCTACTTCCCATCGCCACCACTACCACCGTTCGCAATCAGATCCCACCACCGGCATCATTTTCTTCTTTTTAGGTATGGAATCAGATCCATTTTCTCGATTTTCTTGCTTTTCGGGGTCGGCTCTTGAGTTTGGGTTTATTTTTTTCTAGGTAGCGAAGCGTATTTGAGATGGATTTGGTTTGGTTTTTCTGGGTCGGGGCTAAAGATGAGTGGTGGCGGTGGTTGGGACGAGTGGTGGTGGGGCTAGGGTTAAGCGGTGGTGGTGGTGGTGGTAGTAGTTGGGAGGAGTGGTGGCGGGGCTTGGATTGAGCGGTGGTGGTGGTGGTGGTGGTTGGGACGAGTGGTGGCGGGGCTAAGGATGAGCGATGGTGGTGGTACTGGTGGTTAGTACCAGTGGTGGCAGGGCTAGGGTTGAGCGGTAGCGATGGTGGTTGGGACGAGTGGTGATGGGGCTAGGGACGAGCAGTGGTAGTGGTGGTTGGGACCAGTGGTGGCGGGGCTAGGGTTGAGTGGTGGAGGTTGTGGTGGAGTAGCGGTGGTGGTAGTGGTGAAGCGGTGGCGGTGGTGGTGGTGGTGGTGGAGTGGCGCAGCGGTGGTGGTGGTGGTAGAGCGGCGCGGCAGTGGTGGTGGTAGTGGAGTGACAGTGGTGGTAGTGGTGGAGTGGCAGCGGCGGTGGTAGTCGAGTGGCGGTGGTGGTGGTGAAGCGGCAGCGGCGTAGTGGTGGTGGTAGTGGTGCTTTTGGAGATGAATGCTAGGGTATTTTAGTCTATAGATTTGTAATTTGAATGCTAGGGGTAGTTTAGTTTTTTAAATTTTGGTCAACACTGGAAATTACTAAGTCAATGCCAAAATAGTGCCAAAAGGTTATATCGGCACTTCCAATGCAAAACATAGGGCTACAATAGCACTTTTAACTTCACAGGGTCATATTACCACAAACCTCCAAAACATAGGGTCGTATCAGTATTTTGCCCTTGAAAATATTTATTGAAAACATCACAATATATAACCATTTAGGATAATGTATGAAAAATGTCTTCTAAAGAGTATTATAGTATATTAGGACATAAAAGGTTGTATAATAGGTAGTCTACTATTTATTGATTTATCTTGTTAATAAGAAAGATTTTGGCGGTGTTTTTCTTTTGAGACCCGATTGCTTGACCGGAATTCTTATCAGCGTCCGTAGAGGTGTTCAAAACTGCGTCTGATCTTCATCCGCTGTTCACTCTATTTTTCCTCTACAACGATAGCGTGACTTCAGGTACGTTCTTCATGTTATCATATTGACAGTCCCTGTTCTTAACTATCTATCCCCCAAATTTCATATTCTTCAGTTACGTTCTTCAGATACCATATTGCTACGATTGGCTTTTTTTTCCAGAATCAATGTTGGGCATCTTCTTTGCTATTAGAATACTCTTGTGGTATTTCAGGAGTTTCGCTTGTGGCAAATAATTCTCTATTTCAATTCCAAAATCCATTAATTATGTTTGCTACTCCAACTTTCTATCATAATCAATGATTCTGAATCTGAGTTTTACTATTTTTATCATGCTATGTGTTTTGCTGCTGTGTTTATTTGTGTCTATGGTTATGATATGTCTGGAAAATGTTTTATATATATTATGCATTGTCCCTAAGATTCTGAGATGCTGTAAATTTGTTATTTCTGATGCATTTTCCCAAGCTTTTAGATGCTGATTTTTTGTTAAATATGCTGCATTTTAGATTCTTCATTCATGGTGTATAGAGTATGTTTGTTGTGTTTTCTAGTCTTTGTATAGTTGAAGCTAACTAGTGAGATGTCAATTTGTTGGATTAAAATTGTATTGTGTTTTCAGTTTTTCTCCTAGTTGCTGCGTTGTTCCTGTTCTCAATTCATTTTCCCCTAGATCGTAGAGTTGTTTGCAGTTTTTCAATGATTTTTTTCTCGATTATTATTTCGGATCTTAGAGTTGTTTTTGTATAATTGAAGCTAACTAGTGATATATTAATTTGTTGGATGAGAAAACTGTATGTTAGAGGCTGCATTTTTCAGTTTTGCTCATAGAGTTGTTCTCGATGATTTTCAGTTTTGGTCCTAGAGTTTTTTTATGTATTGTTTGCAAAACTATCACAATTGAGCTACTGTAAATTTGTTATTTCTGATGCATTTTCCCAAGCTTTTAGATGCTGCATTTTTTAAAAATCTGCTGCGTTTTAGATGCTTCATTCATGGTGCATAGAGTATGTCTTTTGTTTTTTTCTAGTTTTTGTATAGTTGAAGCTAAATAGTGAGATATCAATTTGTTGGATGAGAAAATTGTATCTTAGATGCCGCATCTTTCCGTTTTGCTTGTAGTTGCTGCTTTTTTCGGTTCTCGATGCATTTTCCCCTAGATCTTAGAGTTGTTTGCAGTTTTTGATGATTTTTCTCTGTGATTTTTTTTGATCATAGAGTTGTTTTTGTATAGATTAAGCTATCTAGTGAGCTAACATTTTTTTGGATGAGGATATTGTATGTTAAAGGCCGCATTTTTCAGTTTTGCTCATAGAGTTGTTCTCAATGATTTTTCAGTTTTGGTCCTAGAGTTTTTTTCTTGAATTGTTTGCAAAATCATCACATTTGAGTTGCTCTAAATTTGTTATTTCTGATGCATTTTCCCAAGCTTTAAGATGCTGCATTTTCTTTAATCTGCTGTGTTTTGTATACATAGAATTTGAGAATTTTCCCAAGCTTTTAGCTTCTGCATTTGGTGAAATCTGCTGCATTTTCAGTGTAAGAATTGACACGATTTTTGTTAAATCTGCTGCTATAATATTGATTCTATGATGTAATTCTATGCTGCTGTAATATTAAATCTGCAAGAATTGACATATGCTGCATATGCAGCATATAATTGAATCGTTGTTGGTATCTACAAGGTTTTATGGGTTCAAATTTTTCATAGTTTCATTCATATTTGATTCTGCGATGGTATTTTTGCTATTACTGCTGCATTTCTCTTAGTTTTTAGTTTTTTTTATTTCTACTGCATCTGAGAACAAGTTCTGATTGTTTGCTTAACAGATTGTGAACTTATATTTATTAAAGTATGGATAAGAGTTGTATGAGTAAACCAAGATATAGTGAAGAGTATTTGAATGGAATGGAACGTTTTGTTCAATTTTCATTTGATAATCATAATGATGAAAAGATTTAATGCCCTTGTAGAGATTGTAAGCTTGCTAGATTTTGTGGGAAGAAATGAGGCTCGGGAACATTTAATTGTTGCAGGATTTATAACCAATGGATAGTTCATGGTGAGCTTCCTTTAAGTTGTTCAAATACTAGTAATACACCCCCGATTAGTACTAGTGAATCAAATGCAACGAATGTATCAAATGAAAATCATTTTATGGATGACATGGAAGATCTAGTCAATGATATTTTTGGGAATCCTGAATAATTTGATGAAGAATATGGAAGATCTAGTCTATGACATGGAAGATCTAGTCAATGATATTTTTGGGAATCCAGAATAATTTGATGAAGAATATGGAAGATCTAGTCTATGACATGGAAGATCTAGTCCATGATATTTTTGGGAATCCAAAACAATTTGATGAAGAAGATGGTCATTTGGAGTCAAATACTGCCTCAACAAGTAGGGGAAAATTTTATGAGTTGCTTGAGAGTAGTAAGACTAGTTTGTATGAGGGATGTGAGTCATTTTCCAAACTCTCTTGGATTGTACAGATTTTGAGTCTAAAAAGTCTAGGTTGATGGAGCAATGGACATTTTGATCAGTTCATACACTTGCTGCATAGAGCCTTTTCTGAAGCAATGACTGGACTTCTTAAGTCATATTATGAATGTGAAATATTGATGAAAGACTTGGATGTTGGTTATGAGAAAATTGATGTTTGTGTTAATGAATGTATGTTATATTGGGGAGAGAATGTTGGTCAAACTACATGCAACACATGTAATGAATCTAGGTGGCACCAGATGAAGAAGGATCCAAAAGAAAAGTTGCCCAGAAGGTTCTATGGTATTTTCCAATTAAGCCCAGATTACAACGACTTTTTTTGTCAGCTAAGTTGGCTTACCTTATGAGATGGCATGCAGAAGCTCGCACCAAAGATGGTTACATGAGGCATCCGGCTGATTCTCCTGTTGGGTAGTCATTTGATAGCAAATATCCAACATTTGCTAAAAAAAGCCTCGTATGTTAGATTAGGATTAGCTTCTGATTGCTTCAATCCATTTAGTAACATGAACTTGTCACATAGTACATGGCATGTAATACTAGTGCCCTATAATTTGCCACCAAGGATGTGTTTGAAAGAGCCGCACTCAATGTTATCGTTATTAATCCCAAGACCATCAGCACCTGAAAACAATATAGACATTTATTTGAAGCCTCTGATTTTGGATTTGAAAGTTCTATGGAAAGATGGTATCCAAACTTTTGATGCATATGCGAGGAAGGATTTTTGCTTAAAGGCTAGTTTGATATGGACACTTAGTAATTTTCTGAGGTATGCAAATTTGTCAGGGTGGAGTACTAAAGGTTACATAGCTTGTCATGTATGTCATCAGTTCACACTTTCAAAGAGATTAAAGCATAGCAAGAAGATATTCTATATGGGTTACCGGAGGTATCTAGACATGAATCACAGATTCTAGAAGGAAGCTACACATTTTGATGGAACGATAGAACGTGGAAGACCTCTTCATTAGCTATTTGGGGATAGAGTTTTAGAAGATTTAAAGGATATCAATTTAAGATTCGGGAAGATGGTGACTGATAATCCCGAGTTACCCTTCAATTGGAAGGAAAAAAGTATTTTTTATGCCGTGTTGGAAAGACAATGTGTTGCGTCACAGTCTTGATTTTATGCATATTGAGAAAAATGTTTGTAAGAGCATTTGTGGAACATTATTGGAGGAAAAAATGAAATCAAAAGATAAGCTTGAGTCACGGCTTGACTTGAAGGAAATGGGGATTAGAGCTGCACTTCATCCTATTAGAAGGGAAGGAGGTGGATATAAATTTCCAGCTACAGTATACAAAATGGGACCAAAGAAAAGAAGAGTTTTGTAGAGTGTTGAAAGGAATTAAGGTGCCTGATGGTTATTCTGCAAATATTTCTAGACGTGTACAATTGAAACCCCTAAACTAGTTGGTCTTAAGAGTCACAACTATCACATTTTGATGCAGCAGTTGATGCCAGTTGCAATGCGAAAAACATTACCAAAATCTATTAAGGTTCCTTTGATTAAACTGAGTAGATATTTTTGGCAATTTTTCTCTAAGGTAATTTACCCCCCTGATGTGGTGCATCTAGAAAAGAAAATAGTTGTTATTCTGTGTGGATTGGAGCGTATATTTCCACCACCTCTTTTTTATGTAATGGTGCACCTCACCAGGCATTTGGCAACTGAAGTTAAGCTTGGTGGACCAGTTTGCTATCGCTAGATGTACCCTATCAAAAGGTTAAATTTAAATGCATATGCATGATGATTTGGGTTACATTTGTTTTTCTAGAAACATTTACTAATTGTTTATGCTTCAGGTACCTAAAGACTCTAAAGTCTTATGTCGAAAATTATCATTTTCCTGAAGGGTAAATTGCTGAGGGTTATATAGCCAAAGAGTGTTTAACATTCTGAATAATGTACTTAGCTGAATATAGTGACACGAGAATGAACTCGATAACTAGAGATACTGAACCAGCTGAGAAGGGTACAAAGGATGGGCTGGATATATTTACAATGGATGGCCACTACCTCGGAATGGCACACTTAAGAAATTTGACGAAGGCACGGCTAAGAAAGGGTATCAATACGTGTTGTTCAACTCTGAGATAGTGAAGCCATACATTGAGTAATAATGTTATTAATCTTTGAAATATGAAAAAAGTATTAATTTTGAGATTTTTTATTTCACTTAATTTTTAGGCAACATCTCTGAATTGTGGAAGGGGATCATCCTCGAGCTCCACACCACCAAATTGAGCAAATTCATTGTGGTGAATTCGCAAATTGGTTTTCTAAGCATGTAAGAAAGTAGCTGTAATTTATTCCTGAGTTGTCCTTTTGTGCTAAGTCTTAGTTCTGGTAATTTAGTACTGAGTTGTCGTTTTTGTGATAAGTCTTAGTTCTGGTCATTTTTGTGGTTCCAGGTTAATTTCTTGCCATTTCCAGAATGTCTTGATAGGGGCCCGAATAACATAGGACTAACATTTGAAAAATACATTGTGAATGGTTTCAAATTTCATACTAGAGAGTTAGATGGAAAAGTGAAATCTCAGAAGAGTGGGGTGGCAGTTAAGGCAACAACATCGAGTTTTTTGAGTTCAAGGGATGACAGTCCAATTGTAGGGGATGTAGACTATTATGGGGTTCAATATAACATCATAGAGCTGATTACGTGGAGCGCAGGGTGGTGTTATTTGACTGTGATTGGGTTTCGAAGGGAAGTCGAATGAAACCCGATAGTGATGGTTTCATCCTAGTTAATTTTAGTAATGTCAGGTGTCATAACGAGTCATTCATTTTATCTAGTCAAGCCTTGCAAGTGTTTTATACAAAGGATTCATTAAAAAAGAACTGGCATGTTGTTATAAACACTTCTGCTAGAAGCATTTGTAGCATGGAACCATTAGCAGATGTTGATACCTATCTTCAAAGTAATTTAGGAAATCTAGTTCAAGATAACATAGATGAAAATATTCTATGGGTTCGTCCTAATGTAGAAGAGGATACAGTTGATATCAGCTCAAAAAGGTAAACAAAACTGTTTATCAACTTTATATAGAGTATTGTACAATATATTTTGTGTTGCACATGAAACTGAATATTGGGTTTTAATAGAATGTCTTTGACTCTGTAGGTCAGAAAAATGCCCAAAGAAGCATAAAAGAAGTAGCAAGTTAATGAAAACTCAGTACTGTTAGTGTTTCATGAAACACAAAGCTATTAAAGTATAATTGGATTTGAGTAATTGTAAACTCAGGACATTAAAACAAGTTTGGTGGTGTGGGAAACAGACTTGTATAAACTATCTACGAGTTTACAGGTTCATATGATAAGGATTAATGTGGTGGTGATGACTAATGACTTGTCCTAGAATGAGGAAAGGTTGTGTCTTTTCACGATAATGATGAAGTGTTGTGTCTTTTCACTACAACGATGAAGTGTTGTGTATCTTCATGATAATGTTTCCTATATAACATGACTTTTGGATTCACGTGAAATACAGTTTGATCCCTACAAAGGTTAGAATCCAATTTATATATGTTTATGAATTGATTAATTAATGATATATAGTGCATAGTGAATATATATATATATATATATATATATATATATATATGCATGTTAAATCAATTTTACTGATAATTTGGGATTAACTATCCTTTTAAATTGAATGATAATAATGTGAATAATTATTATAAATGAATTACATGGTAATAATATTTTGAAAACATGTATGGAAATATTATAGTTGCAACAAAAAGTTGTAGATTTAATCTTATATCTGGATGTGAAATTGTGTTATACATTGGTTTCAATCTCTTAATTAACTTGATGTCTTATAGCAATGGCATCCACGTATATGCATTAATACTTACATATTGATGATCATTTAGTATTAATTTTGTGCGCTCAATATATATCCAGACTCAATCCAATTAAAATGTTTGGATTATTTGAATCCAATTATGTTAATGCAATATATGCTCCACGTTGAGATGAATTAATTTTATCACTGAAATTTGATTGTATTACAATCGATTAAGTTAATGCTTGGGTATGGTTTATTTTGAATGATCATTCTGTTTAGAACTCAATTTAATTCCATGTTAATATGCAATCTTGTATGGACTTTTGTTCTATTTGACAATGTGTATCGAAGAGAATTGGATTAATCTAACCATTGCCATGTTTAAGTTGCATGGTACTGTGATTATTGTTTGATGTAAGAAAGTACTTGCTCTGATGTTTATAAAATTGAAGAAAGCCTAATGCATGATTAATTAACTATGCATGGAGATATAAAGTATTGGCTATTTGTGGCACATATTTACATTTGAAGAATGCGTGATATATTGAGTCAGCCATAGGCTTTACATAAACAAATCGTACATATTTTGTGAATACAATTTGAATATTGATTTTTACGAATGAAATTCTGGATAATTATATATTTAGGCAAATTTGGAAATTTTGTATTGCAAAAATGGAGCCCATGGGCTTAATGAACACAATTTTGGTTATTATCGTATAACCAGGAGAAATATGAACAACTTTTAATTCTAAGAATCATAACGATAAACTCGAAGTACGAGTTGGTGTAACTCTGCAAGAATGAACTATTAGTTCTTCGTAATAGAATGATGGCTTTGAGAAAATCTAATTATGTTGAAGTATGAAAGGTTTGTGAAACCTGTGACCTAGGAGATCCTAGAATAGTTTGGTTTATAAACTATACTTGAATTAGGAGTTTTCAATATCCTGTTAATTCAAAGAATGTGAATTCTAATGGTATAACTCAATTGACAATATTTGTGGAGAAGAAGAATCAAGAGACATGAAAAAGATAAGTACTTTTATTCATAAGTTTTAAATTTCAATTTTGAAATATTGGTGCATGATGATATGTTTTGTGAGATCTATATATGAAATAAAAATATTGTTCATGTATGATTGATGTAAACAGCTGGTAAAGAGGCATAATGGTTACACAATTCGATATGAGAAATTCTGTTATGGCCTAAGCTGGTAGATGGCTAAGGCTTATAGTGAAGTGTTTAATGCAAATTTTAAACACTTGGGCGCTAGGCATATCGTGAAACGTGAGTTAATAACTCATGTGTCATTTTAGTTGATTTTGTAGACATCAACACAATCTAGCGGAACACTTGATGAAGTGACTAGTTAGGGACTTGATAAACAAGTCGGTGATTGGGGTGGGTTTAAAGCCTATTTAAATCTTTGATAATGGGATACCCAATTTTTTCTCCGATACGAAGTTAGAGTAAAATTCAATGTGGAAGGCCTATTGTTTGAGATTGAAACATATGAGCTCATATCCCAAAGTTATATGTTTGGACTTGCATGCAAGTTAGGTTGAAGTTTGAACTTCTTAATGGATCCTTTGACAAAGTAAATTTGCAGGTGTACGATTAAAGAGATTCACCTATATGAAGTGTGAAGTGTAGCCGCTTCAATAAGCTCAGGCTTGACTTTGTATGCACTCGTGAATGGATATGGACACATGGCTTATATAGTGTCAAGTTTAAGCTTTTGAGTTGTATTTGAACTTACGTGTGGATTATCTTCAAGTGTTAAAATGGGTTGAAGGGTTCAATCTTTAAAGACACCCCAATTCTCAAATATTTGGAATGGGTAGTTCACTAAAGTGAAAATTCAATCTTCGAGGCATTTTCATTTATGCACTTGTTTGGTTTGGTTGTTGGATTTTTCGAATCAAGGATAATACTTAAATATGGGAGCATTGTTGGTGTTTTATGATACACAAAGCTATTTAAGTATAATTGGATTCGAGTAATTGTAAATTAAGGACGTTAAAACAAGTTTGGTGGTGCGGAAGGCACACTTGTATAAACTATCTACGAGTTTACATGTTCATATGATAAGGATTAATGTGCTGGTGATGACTAATGACTTGTCCTAGAATGAGGAAAGGTTGTGTCTTTTCACGACAATGATGAAGTGTTGTGTCTTTTCACGACAATGGTGAAGTGTTGTGTATTTTCAAGACAATGTTTCCTATATATACATGTGTATACATGCATGGTAGATAGACAGAACACGAACAACATAATTAATATTTCTTATTTTCCTAGACATACTCAGCGACCAAAAACACACGTGATCAAAAGTATTCTCCTAATTCAAGCCTAGAATAGGAGGGATTCTTGATTGTTTTATCCTTGAACGGGATTCGTGTAACCCAAGGCTGTAATAGGGTCGAATTACTCTTTAAGGAAAGCGTGTTCAATGCGATTCATATCGATATCTAAGAGATTTTTTTACCACAATCATCCAAGCGTGATTTCAAGTTCCATTGAATGCAGTATTACAACAATCTACCCCAACAAGTACTGCTGATGTTTTTCTGCTACATTTTTTAAGCTCTTATTTGAGGTTAAATTTAATGTCTATGCATTTGAATCAGATTTTTTTTTCTGTTGATGATTGCATTTTTGTGTTGAATCAGATTAAGGGTTCATGAGGCTATTCAGTACATTATGGATAAGTATGTCTTTCTATTCGAAGATTAATTGATTAAGTTGTGTTTCTGTTTCTTCCTGCTAAGTATTCTGGAGCTAATCTAACTAATTAAGATGATGCAGAACTCCTTTTCAGTTATGGGGTTAAGATACTTGTGTAACTACTAGTCCTATACATGTGAAAATTGTTATGAAACTTGAGTCAGAAGAAACATCAGTATAATCCTGCTGCATTTTTCTGATGTTGAATCCATGTGGGTTAAAGATGCTTGTGTAACTTTTGGTCCTGCATTTTTCTCAATTGCTGATATTTTTTCTGCTGCATTTTTCTTGAGTCAGATGAAACATCAGGATGGTGAATGGTCGGCTTTGATAAATTATTTGGTGATTTCAATTTCAATATAGTATCCAAATGCTCTTTCTGAGATGACTTTTGGACTCTCATGAGTCATGACCACTACTTTAGTCATTGCTCTTTTGCAACTTATATATGGTCTCAGTTTGCAAAGATACAATAAATGCCTTTTTCCAATCATGTTATGCTCATAGGTTATCATTTAATTGGTCCTATGCTCCCCACAGCCGTTTGCAGTGAACTGTCATTTGCATCCTCCCGAACTTGATATGCTTGGAATTAAATACTATGAAATTCAAATTTTCTTTTTATCAAAACACAAAACCATATGTTGCTTCTATGAAAATGGAAACTTATTTTCTACTCTAAAAGCTAAGGGCGGAGATAGGATTTGGATGGAGATAGCAAATCTGTTAGATTTACTAATTTATGCAAAAGGTTTATTAATCTGTAATTGTTGTCATTCACATTCCGTGTTCACTAATCTGCAGTCTGATGTTATCCACCTGAACATTCACCTAATTTACTCCCTCAATCTATTTTTATCATGTTGCGGGAACTGCCAACCATCAGGAACCACCGAGAGTGTAGCCTGGAAGCCAGCATCAGTGGGTAACTTCACAATCAGGAACTGCCATGAGAACCAGATCATGAAGAAGAGGCCTTGTGACAATCTAATGGAAAATTTGAATACTGGTCCTCTTGTTTTCGGCATGCATACAATGAGTCAGATGATGACTTAAAACTGCTGCTCATGTTCTTGTTAAAGACACAAATTAGCACAAGATTTTTCTTCTGGGTCCACGGGATGAAAATACTACCCCTGTGATTGATGAATTGCGAAGGAGATTGAAACCAATAGTCTAGTTGGATCGTGGAGCTAGGATGAAGTTCTATCTCTTAAATAGTCTAGATTTTAGCCACACTTTAGGGTATTTGATGTTTCTTAGCAAGAGGCCTATGCCACAGATTACCATTGCTGAATTTTACTCAAAATGGCCTAAATAGTTATGTTTTTCAGTACACCTTCGTAGAAAGTAATATTGTTCTATGGTCTATTTTCCGCAAAATAGAAATAGAGGGTGTTTTATCTTAGGGTACTATATAAAAGAAATCATCTCAACCCCATGGTTGATACAAATGGTCGTCGGGGGTAGAAGGGTAATTTCACAGACTACTGTAGACGCACATGGCTGCCTAACCATGTGCATCTACAGGTGCTGTCAAGTGGCTGCCCAAAATGACATCGTTTTGGGCATTTAAAAAAACAATAATAATATACCATTGGATTGTTCGAGAGGTAAAGGTTCCAGTGGAGGTTTGAGAGGTAGTGGGTTCGAGTGGTACTGGTTCGAGAGGTACAGATTCGAGAGGTGAAGGTTGTATTGGAGGTTCGACCGGTGAATGTTCCAATGGAGGATTTGAGAGGTGAGAGTTCGAGTGGTACTGGTTCGAGAGATACGGATTCAAGAAGTGAAGGTTCCATTGGAGGTTCGAGGGGTGAAGGTTCCAGTGGAGGGTTCGAGAGGTGAGAGTTCGAGTGGTACTGGTTCGAGAGGTACAGATTAAAGAGGTGAAGGTTCCATTGGAGGTTCGAGAGGTGAAGGTTCAAGTGGAGGTTCGAGAGGTGAGAGTTCGAGTGGTACTGGTTCGAGAGGTACGGATTCAAGAGGTGAAGGTTCCAGTGGAGGGCTCGAAAGGTTATGGGTTCGAGTGGTACTGGTTCGAGAGGTACCACTGAAGAGCTGAAGGTGCCATTGGAGGTTCAAGAGGTTAAGGTTCCAGTGGAGGTTTGAGAGGTATTGTGTTTGAGTGGAGGGTTCGAGTGGTACTGGTTTGAGAGGTACCTCTCGAGAGGTGAAGGTTCCAGTGGAGAGTTCGAGAGGTAAGAGTTCGAGTGGTACTGGTTCGAGAGGTACGAATTCAAGAGGTGAAGGTTTCATCGAGGTTCGAGAGGTGAAGGTTCCAGTGGAGGGTTCGAGAGATACCTCTTGAGTTCGAAAGGTGAAGGTTCCAGTGGAAGGTTCGAGAGGTGAGAGTTCGAGTGGAGGTTCAAGTGGTATTGGTTCGAGAGGTACGTATTCGAGAGGTGAAGGTTCCATTGGAGGTTCAAAAGGTGAAGGTTCCAGTGGAGGTTCGAGAGGTAGTTGGTTTGATTGGTACGGATTCGAGAGGTGAAGGTTCTATTGGACGGATTCGAGAGGTACTGGGTTCGAGAGGTATGGATTCCAGAGGTAGTGGATTCGAGTGGTACTGGTTTGAGAGGTAGTGGGTTCGAGTGGTACTGGTTCGAGAGGTAGTGGGTTCGAGCGGTACTAGTTCGAGAGGTACTGAGTCGATAGGTGACGGTTCCAGTGGAGGTTCGAAAGGTAGAGTGTTCGAGAGATAGTGTGTTCGAGTGGTACTGGTTTAAGAGGTACGGCTTAGAGGATGAAGGTTCCATTGGAGGTTCGAGAGGTGAAGGTTCTAGTGGAGGGTTTGAGAGGTAGTGGGTTCGAGTGGTACGTATTCGAGATGTGAACGTTTCATTGGACGGTTCGAGAGGTGGAGGTTTTAGCGGTGAGAGTTCGAGTGGAGGGTTTGAGTTGTACTGGTTCGAGAGGTAAGGATTCGAGAGTTGAAGGTTCCATTGGACGGTTTGGGAGGTGGAGGTTCGAGCGGTGAGAGTTTGAATAGAGGTTCGAGTTGTACTGGTTCGAGAGGTACGGTTTCAAGAGGTGAAGGTTCCAGTGGAGGTTCGAGAGGTAGTGTGTTCGAGAGGTGGTGTGTTCGATTGGTACTGGTTCAAGAGGTATGGATTCGAGAGGTAAAGGTTCCAGTGGAGGTTCACTTGAACCAGTACCTCTCGAACCCCTCCACTGGTGAGAGTTTGAGAGGTGAGAGTTTGATTGTAGGTTCAAGAGGTACGAATTCAAGAGGTAAAGGTTCCATTGGACGGTTCGAGAGGTGAAGGTTCCATTGGACGGTTCAAGAGGTGAAGGTTCCAGTGGAGGGTTCGAGAAGTGAAGGTTCCAGTGGAGGATTCGAGAGGTGAAGGTTCCAGTAGAGGGTTTGAGAGGTGAAGGTTCCAGTGGAGGGTTTGAGAGGTGAAGGTTTGAGAGGTGAAGGTTCCAGTGGAGGGTTTGAGAGGTGAAGGTTTGAGAGGTACGAATTCGAGAGGTTAAGGTTCCATTGGCTGGTTCGACAGGTGAAGGTTCCAGTGGAGCGTTCGAGCGGTGAGAGTTCGAGTGGAGGGTTCCTCTCCAGTGGAGGGTTTGAGAGGTGATAGTTCAGCTGGGGGTTTGGGAGGTACTGATTCGAGAGGTGAAGGTTCAAGTGCAGAGGTTCACGTGAAGATTCGAGAGGTACCGATTCGAGCAGTGAAAGTTCAGGTGAAGATTCGAGAGGTACCAATTCGAGAGGTGAATGTTCAGGTGCAGATGAACCCTCTCCACCTGAACCTTCACCACTCGAATCAGTACCTCTTGAACCCCTACACTGGGACCTGTCCACTTGAACCTCTGCACCTGAACCTTCACCTCTCGAATCCCTCCACTTGAACCCTCTCCACCTGAACTTTCACTGCTCGAATCGGTACCTCTCGAACCCCTCCACTGGAGTCCTTCCACTTGAAGCCTCTCCACCTGAACGTTCACCTCTCGAATTGGTACCTCTCGAACCCCTCCACTTGAACCCTTTGCACCTAAACATTCACCTCTCGAACTGGTACCTCTCGAATCCCTCCACTGGAACCCCTCCACTTGAACCTTCACCACCCAAACTTTCACCGCTCGAATCGCTCCACTAGAACCCTTCCACTTGAAGCCTCTAAAACTGAACCTTCACCTCTCAAATCGGTACCTCTCGAACCCCTCCACTTGAACCCTCTCCACTTGAAACTTTGCACCTGAACCTTCACCTCTCGAATCAGTACCTCTCGAACCCCTCCACTTGAACCTCTGCACCCAAACCTTCACTTCTCGAATCAATACCTCTCGAAACTGATTCATGAGGTGAAGGTTCCATTGGATGGTTTGAGAGGTGAAGGTTCCATTGGAGGTTTCGAGGGGTGAGGGTTCGAGTGGCAACATTCCTACAGTATTTCTATAATTTATTATCAAGCTCACTGTGCATCGCGCGGTGTTACCTATAGTACTAGGAAAAGGGGGTGAAGAGCAAAGACTTGGCCAAATATGATTATTTTTGTGAGGCTTAGTTTCCTATAACTTACTAATAACCTGGACTAAAAAAATGAGCAATGAAAAACCATATCAAAAGCAGCGTTGCAAACAGTGAAATTGGATAAATTACTACAAAGTAGCTTTAATATCTTTAAAAAATATGAACTTGCATAACTAAAAGGTTGACATATGTGCTGCTAAGCACAATTTATTAAAGCTATAATAAATGAAGTTCTTGAAATCCTGGAAAAAGCTAGTTGAAGAAATTTGGATTGGCAATGCAATCTTTAATACCTTGAAATGACTAACACCTTAAGTACTTTGCACCGGAGTAACCACACTCACATGCCATACAACCATTGTGTCGAGGGCATCTCCAAGGGTACGGTAATATTCATATGAACTAATCAAATGCTCTTCAGAGTGAACTACTACCGTAATGTTGACTTTGCACCATGTTGGTCGTAAAACTTGGCCTGACATTTGTATCTTCATTTGTGTTACTAATAAAGCCTTTAGCGACTATCTTAGTTTGATCGACTATGCTTCTGAGATGAACATAACAACCAACCTGAAATTTTCATAACATAAGTTGTAAATAACCAACACTGTAGCAAAATATTTCATAACATAACTTGTAATATTGTACCTGGAGCTGTTGAGGTTCATGGGTTACATGACGACTAGAATTGGCACTATGCTCTGAACTCTCACTATCACGAGTTAATAATTTTGCCCTGATTTCTGATAGTTCCTTTTCTAGGTTAAAAATCCTAGATTGCAGTTCTAACATTGCCAGTTTGGTAGGTTTACACCCTGGGACATCACCCCATACATTTGAAGGGGAGATCCATGTCCCAACCATTCTCACATATCGCTTTTCTCGGCCAACAGCTTCCGCAAATGTATCATCCGGAGATATGACATCTTCCTCACCTTCCAGGAGTTCACTTATGAGTTTTTCAATTTCAGCCTGAAATTTCATAAACAAAGCATGTCACAACATAACATTGGAACATCTATGAAATTAAAGGACAAATAGAGCAAACAACATACTGACCAAGACATTCAAAACACATTCAGGAGTTCCAGTCTTCCTAGCATAGCAAGATCTAAACATTTCAGTCCGAGAGGGTTACGTCCAAGTTCTTATTTCTAATTACATTTAAAAGATATCAAAATCAGAATATGATTAGATAATAAATTAATCAAAAAATCAGAATGAATATCCAAACTTTTTAACCTTAATTTCATAAACTTCAGCATATGAACGCTTCCTTGTAGCATGGTTCATACTTTTTTTAGACCTAGCTATCTTGTTATTCTTACATTTTGCCTATGTGGTACCAAAAAAGGTACATATCAGTCAATAAATATAAACAAAAAATGCAACTTATGAACAAAAAGTAAAGCTTACTAGTGACTTAGGTGTATTCCAAAGATTGCAAAGATTCATCCATTGACCTCTGTCAACACGAGTGTCCTCTCCAAGATCACGGTACTTAGTGACATTAGAAACCCAATAGTTATTTTTCAAATTGTGTTTCCAATTCCTCCATTTAGATCTAATTGACTTGCATACTTGGGTCTCATCAGCCAATGATATGTCAAAACGTGCCTGAAATAATGAATATTGATATTGTGAATATAATACTTATGAAAAACATATCAAATGCTATGCAATCTGATTCATATACCTTGATAAGATTCAGCATCTCAGTTTTCTTTTGTTTTGGCATTTCATGCCAACTTCCCACATCAATTGGACAATACTTTGGATTTTGCAATATATATTGACCCCAAAAACTCACTGAAGGTTTACCCCTCAAGTCCTAGTGTATATCCATGCTCATTGAAACTAAGCTTAATAGGAGGTAGATGGGATGGCCTACCCAAAATACTAAGCATATATGTTTGACTCTCTTCTTCCTCCCTACATGTTAATAGCCATGTTCAACAATGTCGAAGAAATTATATTAAAACATCAAATAAGAGCATAGTCATCTTACCAATCCTTGTTGTATGATTCTGGCCCTCACTTTCAACACTGTTGTTGTCCAGGGGGTCTGAGGTCTCATTATTAGTTGGGTTCAAATTAGTTTCTTCACTCTGGTTATGCACTTGCTCTTCATGATTTTTTTGTCAAAGATAAATTTTCTTACCATTTTGCACATTTGTTCTACTGACTACAAAACAACACCAAACAATTACAGTTGAGTTGATCAGCTGCTCCAGATACTATGTACACAACAACAACAAAAATAAGAAAATCTGTATTACCATTGCATATATTTTCCCATTCAATTTCTTGCTCATCTTCGCTACAGTTTGTGACAGGAAGGCTTGTTTTCCTTGGGACCTGAGGCGTGCTTCGCTTTTTACCTTTTCTCTGTGGAGCCATATCTGTTTACACACAAAGAAGAGCAGAACAAAATTCGACTGTACATAATTTTGGCCACAATTCTGTCACTATACACTATGAGCATAACATGATTGCAAAAAAATTTATTGTATCCTTGCAAACTGAGACCATATATAAGTTGCAAAAGAGAAATGACTAAAGTCTCATCATCTGCCATGTGATTTTGAAATTATTCACATCTGATCATGAAATTATTCACGTGTATAGGACCAGACGTCTGATCATTAAATTTTCACTTCTGATCATGAAATTATTCATAAGTATAGGACCAGATGTCTGATCATGAAATTTTTCAAAAGGAGTTCGGCATCACGTCTATGACTCATGAACATTAAGGTTTAACCTATCAAGTAGATAAATCAACTGGAACTTCAACTGGAATATTAACAGTAATAATAAAAATTTCAACTAGAAACTCAATAGTATTAAGGACTCAGACGTCGGCTAGTGTTTTGCAATCCTGCGAGAACAACTAATGTTTTGCAATCCTTTGTCTTAGAGAAGAACTCAGGTGTCGACTGTGACTTTAACCCACATGGATTCCATCCTTTTATACTAATTGAGATGGAGAACTCGTCTTATAATTTTGCTAATCTCCCAATAATCAGGAGCACCAAATTGGCGCAGTCCGATGAGGCGAGAAAATGTATTTGGGGGGCCAAAAAATGACTGAACTCTGCCTATTGAAAATGAAAGAGCAAAACGTGGTGCTCATTTTTTTTATTATGAAATTGAAAAGGAAATCTAACAGAATCGGTTGAAGAAGAAAAGAGTTGAGGAGATTATTTGGGGGATTCGTTAAACTAAGCAGAGTTTAAGGACAAGGATTTGGGGGAGTCTGTTTATTTCTTTCATTTTAATTTGTATCCAAAAATATGTATCTTATATAGATTAATTTTTAAATATTTTGCAAGCTTAGGTAATATAAAGCACAAAGTCTTATTTTTACAATCACTCATTTATTTTTATTTATTATACATGAGAATTAAAAATAAATTATGACACTAATACAGATTACTATATAAATAAACAATGTTTCTTTTCACTAACTCGTGAGATAAATTAAATAAGTACTGTACTCAATTACATAGTTGCTAATAAATTTAAAATTTATTTTGTTTCATTGATTTGCTTTTACATGGCATAGTGAATCGATCAAGAACTTATAGATTGGCATAATCGATATGTGATTATATTTGTAATCATGTAAAAACCAATGAATCGATCACAAAATATTAAGAAGACATAATCGATATGCAATTCATTAACAATGAAAAAATGAACTTAATTATGATTTTTTTATTGATATTAAAAGTTTACATGCCATAGTGTGTCGATACTTATATTCTTTTTAAGTATTGTATTTTTTATCATAAATTACACCGATTATAAGTAAGTTTAAACTTTTCATTGTAATACATAATAATGCCATTAAAAGTATTTGTGAAGATGGTAATCATGCGGTATATGCTTATGTCAATGAAACTAGAGTCGACTGCTATAATGACCCTAGCTAACTTTAGGTGGAAAGTGTTAATCTAACCCTGCAAAATGAGAAAGTGATAAAACTACACTAACTTTGAGACAAAACGTTCAGTTATTGCCTTCAGTCACTATTACGACATTGACTTATCAATTTGGGTGTTGACCGGATCTGAAATGTTGAAAATACTCTTGCCCACATACACTTCACTCCTTTTCAGCTTATAGGGGTATTTTCTTCATTTTAGTTCCGGTCAACACCCAAATTGATGAGTCAGCGCCTAAATAGTGACAACAGGTAATAACTTCACATTTTGTAAAAAAGAATTAGGGTATTATAGCACTTTCTTGTTTCACAAAGTTATATTGGCACTTTCAGGCTAAAGTTAGGGTTAGAAGTGTAAATATCTCATTGGTGTTAAATAATAGAGACTGGCACGAAAGACGATTAACTTCTCTATGCATACCAGCGATTCTTAACCTTTTACAACTTGTTATAATTTTAAATCGTATACATTCCTTGGTACGTTAATTTATACCAACGTGAACTATTTTGAAAGAGGTAAAAAATATAACAATGCGCTATGCACGTTTGTTGAGAAACTAATCGTATCATGCGCTATGAAAAACGATAGAACTCACATTCATCTGACATCTGCAACATTTTTAACATTGAATAACTTTCAACCTTGAACAATGATTGAACCAAATATAACTGAAGGACATAAGTATGTGTGTTTAACTTTATAGAAACAAATCAATATTTATAGGATATACTTATAACTTAAAATTAAAATTAATGTCAAACTTAAATTATCGACATAGACTGGTCAATTATCATTGACCAATCTTTAAGAACTAAAGGTACTCTCATCAGGATTTCAGGTAAAATTAAAAATTATTGCCCACCCTATTTCATCGGCCACCGGAAATCCTTGAGACCTCATCCCAAAAATCTACGACAAGGATTCTGGGATGACAATTTTTTCAGTGATAAAGTTCTGTCCAATTGTTCGGATAATAAATCTTTCTAAATTTGTATCCCTTAACCCGAGAAATCGTTCCAGAGTTTAAGAACACTATGTCCCCCTTCTCGTACTTCACATTAGTTAATATTTTAAAAATTGAAATTATATAAATAAAAAAATTTAAATTATATAAATAAAAAAACTTAAACATATATACAAAATAGTGTTTGTGTTAAGCTTAATGAAAAAGGATTATATCTAATAAAAAATTAATGAGAGACTTTTGTTAAATATGGAGAAAAGAAATCTTGGGTGGAATAAACTATTATTATCCTTCCTTTATGAATACCCCTAATATCCTCTCATTCTCCAAACCCTAATCACCATGCTAAGTAAACCGCCGACATCCACTACACCACCACAACCCACACCACTACACTACCTTTCAGTACATCATCGCCATCAAACCTACATCACCAGTCAGTACATCACCGCCATCAACACTACACCATCGCTCATATTCACAGCCGATAGTAACCATAACCTCACTCACTGCCCCACTTGAAATTTACCTCTGTCATAAACAATGCATGTCGATTTAGGGTTACATTTTTCGGAGCATCATAGGTATGGGAGTATCAAGTAATTGGCGGTTTAAATGGCGAATTAAGTTGACTATTGCTTGATACTCTCTGTCCGCCTCTGAGTAGTGATAATGCTACTCCTTCCATCTCAGCCAAAAGTTTCTACTTTCCAATTTCGTCCGTCCCAACCAAAGATTCCTATTTTCATATTTCTCTTTTTGGCAAAAAAAACTTCTATAAAATATCTAATTTACCCTTACTACACTTTAACAATTACATACTATACCTTAAATTTAAAACTTAAAATTTCTGATTTGGACCAATTGTATAGTTAATAAGCCCACTTAATCCCATTTTCTTTTTAACGGAGCCCAACTATTACCCTTAAAACCCTACTTTATTAAATCAACTTTCCCAATTATCCACCTAATCTCAATCTTGTTCCTACCGTTCCTCACATTGACCACCACCAAATCAACCCACCACCACCATCACCTATGCTCGTTCCTCAAAATTTTCACACACCACCACTGAATCAGCCTTCTTCATTTATCTATTACTCCAACACTTCTCGTTCAACAGACATCACCGCCAAATTGACCAACCTCTTGCTATGTTGGGGTTGGTATTCGGGGAATTAGTCGCTCACCACCACTGCAGCAACGACGGTGGCCTCGATGTTCAACAATGGTGGAGGGTTGTCTAACGGTGGCGACGATGATGTTGGTAAGGGCTGATTATGGTGGGTGGACCAATTGTTATTGAGATTGTACTATTGTTAAGGCCGGTCTAGGGACTATTGTTAAGTGTTATTGAGATTGTGTTGTCGAATCAGATTAATTGATTACTAGGTTGTGGGATGAGTGTAGCGATTTTAGGACATGCTTGTAGTACAAAGTTACCTTTAGCTTTTGTTGAACTGTTCATGACCTGTTTACTGTGATCTTTACTATTTGGCATAACGGCTCTAAGTTGCTAATTATTGACATGAGGCTATTCAGTAGATTATGGATTAGTATGTCTATCTATTCGAAGATTAACTGAAGCTATGGAACTATTGTGATCATATTTTTTTACTAATCATATTTTTTTGCTATGTTTATGATGTTCTGATTTTTGGAGTGTTTGCACCGGTCTATTTTTTTCTCGCTGATCTATATTATTGGATTAGGGGAAATAAATTTATCATTGATCTGTATTATTAGTTCTGCTATGTTTATGATATCTTATGCATTAATTTTTAACTCGCAACCTAGCTATCTTAGCTTCCTCTTCTGGCATCATCTCCCTGAGCACGACTGTCAGTCTACATTCTGGTTTAATTTTGTTTTATTCCCTTTAAGACTGCTTGAACTTTTGAAGGTTTAGAAACTGCCTTTTCAGGTTCAGCCTTTTTGGTGCCCAATGTTAAAGTTGAAATCAGTGGAGAAGATATAGGAGTTTCATTAGAAGACTCAGCAGGTCAGGTTGGCTGCTGATAGCTGTGTAACAATTAACAAAAGACATTAAAGAACCAGGAGACTTGGGCAGCTTTCCTGCTGTAAGCATGCTATTCTTATGTTTTTGGTGCCACGTTTATTTAGGAGTTGTGAAATTGCCAATCCTTTTGGAAGTTTTCGAGAAATGGATTTTCGTTGTCAATATGATTTTCTTTTCTCTACGTGAAACTATAATCTTAAACTATAACGTTATTGTAAGCTTTATATCTTTGTTAGCCGGTGAAATTCCTCAAGAATACACACTTGCTGCTCGAATGAGGCATTATGCTCAAAGTGGGCAGAATGAGCCCGTTGAAAATTGGTCATGTTGCCTGTTGTTGTTGAGAGTTCCAGTTTATCGTCATCGCAAGGTCAAGCTAAACACACCAAAGAACATCAAATTCCAGAACAAAGACCAATTGCATGGTCAAGATGAACTTCGATAAAGATCGTACGGGATGATTTAAGTTTTCTTATTGTATCATTATAGGATTATTAAGATAAAAATTACATGACAGTGTGATCAATACATTTTAATGTATCAATACATTTATATGATAATAAATTTTAATGTCTTTACATGTACATATTATTTACATCAACAAATGTATGTATTGATAATTTATTCTAAGATAACAAAATGCCATATTTAAATAGATCAAAATTTTAAAATGTTAACTAAATTACTTTACATGAAATTGTGATCTGCAATGTATTCCAATCGTGACAAGAAATGAATTTCACTATAGATTACATTTATTACAATTTCTTATGTCCCTTTTTCATTCATATAACTCTTGTACGAATATCACAAAATTATTAATACATATGCATGTGTATACGTCACAAAATTATCGATACATAGGCATTTGTATACAACAATTTAGATACTTTTTTCTTGCGCATTTTTTTCCCTTCTAATAAACTAAATCACAAGTGATGTACTGTTGTTTAATGTCTAGTGATATGACATATATCATCGTCGGCTATCAAGATGCCTCTCACAACTGTGTCATAGTATGTTGCATTTTGGGACATTGAAAAATGTGATGATTTTGTAATGTCCATGTCACTTCATTATATCGGGATACTACACAATGTCACGTTCATAGGAATCTAGATGCATATTTATGTGTGGGGACAGATCGCATATAGGGACAAATCTAAGCGTAAGGTGTTTGATTCGTCTCATTCAATAATGTTATAATATATTGTTTTTACGACACTAAACTTAGTTATAAATGCACATTACCACTTTAATTTCATTATAAAATGATACTTCACAATGTCATGTGTCATACATGTTGATGTTTTATGAAACACAAAGCTATTTAAGTATAATTGAATTCGAGTAAGTGTAAACGCGGGACGTTAAAACATGTTTGGTGGTGTAGAGTGCACACTTATATAAACTATCTACGAGTTTACAGGTTCATATGATAAGGATTAATGTGTTGGTGATGACTAAATTACTTGTCCTGGAATGAGGAAAGGTTGTGTCTTTTTACGACAAAGATGAAGTGTTGTGTCTTTTCACGACAATGATGAAGTGTTATATCTTTTCACGACAATGTTTCCTATATATACATGCTTATACATTCATGGTAGAGACACAGAATACGAACAATAGAAATAAATATTACATATTTCCCCAGAGATACTCAGCAACCAAAAATACAGTTACTCAAAGGTATTCCATTGATTCAAGGGTAGAACAAGAGGGATTCTCGATTGTTTCATCCTCGAAGGGAATTTGTGTGACCCAAGGCTATAATAGGATCGAATTACTCTTTGAAGAAATCGTGTTCAATACGACTCATATCGATATCCAAGGAAAGTTTTACCACAATCATCCAAGTGTGATTTCACATTCCATTGGATTGCAGTATTACAACAATTTACCTCCAACAATCTGAAAGAGTAATTGTTTAAACGCATTGGATGATGATTTCAATAGTGCATGTGCCTCATGCATGAATTGGGTATTGGATGAGGGATGCTATGGTGCAACATGTAGCGTGTGGCATTTAGTTGAAAGGATGCGTAGTATGGATTGGATTAAGCACGGAGGAACTACATCATAGAAACATATGGAAAATATGGGAAAATGATGACTGCAATATCGAAATGATGATACTAGTCACAGGGTATGTTATCGTCCATAATTTATAATAGAGTAGTACGCATGCAATGAAACAGGAAATTAATTGCATATGCAAAACAGTTAGAAACATTGAGAAAAGTAATAATAAATTCCAAAATGATTTTGGCTAGAAAATGAGGGATTCATGTAAATTGCTAATACGGTCTACACCACTCAAATATCCTGACCCCATTGCAATTTCTATATCTGGTCTATGTTTGGCTGGTTGGATGAGGGTAGAGTAAATTTAAAATATGTATTATATAATTGTTGCAATATGTTTATTCTTCGACAAGCAACCACGTGGGACGTGTTAAGGCATATTAGTTATACACATATCTATAATATAGACACGTATTCACTCACGTGTATGTTTATTTTTAACATGCAAGTATACAGACAGGGCGGCTCAGCCTATGCATAATATGATTGGTTATATTTTATATTTACACAAATGGAGCATATGATTTGAAAGTGAAACATTTTTGGTTAATGTTATAAACTCTAAAGCACGAGTTATAATTTTTTTGGAAGAAGGAACTATTAGTTCCAAAAAAGAACTGTGATTATGAGAAAAGTTTGAAATTCTCGGGAATAAAATTGTGAATTTGAGAAAATATTCTTTTGATGAGATATGAAGCATTGTATTGGAGAGACGCATCACTAAGTGGTGCTAAAACCTGACGGGAGCTTCAAATTTGCATGCCAGCTCAGTTCACATGGATTCAAAACCGAGGTTGGGGATGCAATCCATCAAGATTGGGGATTGCAAGCCACATGGGAGTGTTGGCAATCTTAACATGGAAGGTGGATTAACCTGTGATAGGAAATCTTGGAACAGTTTGGTTTAAAAATCACATTTTGTTATGAATTCAAAGAATATGAATTTATATTGGACAATCTTTATATTGGTATAGCACAAATGACGATATTTGTGGAGAAGAAGAATCAAGAGACATAAAAGAGATAAGTACTTTTAATTCTAAGTTTTAATTTTATTGAATTGTGAATGACATGGTGCATGATGATATGCTTTATGATATATATGAAGGGGAAATATTGTTCATGCATGGGTGATGTTTGAATTCTTGAAAATGCATAGAACCAGATTTTAGAATTTGCATCATGAATTATGTTATGATGAGTTAAATGTTATGTGATTATATTTGGCATGTATTTGCATGTTGATGAAAGTGATAATGTCATGGATTCTCTTGACTACTTAGAGTTTGAAGAGAAAATTTTGGTCAGTTAAATAGATGATATCATCGAGTAAATTAATGAGTGAAACATCGAAAGTGAAATGAAAATTAGCAGGAAAGAGGTGAAAGGGAAATTAGTATAAACATCAACTGCTGGTAAAAGACAGAATGGACGAAATTTTGGTATATAAAGTTTTGTGGTGGCCAAAAGCCAATTAGGCATATCGGAGATTTATAAGTTAATAACTCATTATTTGACTTTAGTTGATTTGGTAAAATATCAACACAATATAATGGAACACTTGAAGAAGTGACTAGTTAGAGACTTGATAAACAAGTCGGTGATTTGGATGAGTTTAAAGCCTATTTAAATCTTTGATAATGGGATATCCAATTTTCTTCTGATATGACGTTAGAGTAAAATTCAATGTGGAAGCCCTGTTGTTTGAGATTGAAACATGTGATTTTATATCTTGAAGGTAATATGTTTGGACCTGCAGGGAAGTTAAGGTTGAAGTTTTAACTTCTTAATGGATCCTTTGACAAAGTACATTTGTAGGTGTACGATTAAAGAGATTCACCTATATGGAGTGTGAAGTGTAGCCACTTCAATAAGCCCAGGCTTAGCTTTGCTGCACTCATGAATAGATACAGATACATGGTTCGTATAGTGTCGGTTTAAGCTTTAAAGTTGTATTTGAACTTGTGTGTAGATTATCTTCAAGTTTTCAAATAGGTTGAAGGGTTCAATCTTTAAAGACACCCCGATTCTCGAATATTTAGAATGTGTAGTTCACTAAGGTGAAAATTCAATCTTCGAGACATTTTCATTTATGCACTTGTTTGGTTTGGTTGTTGGATTTTCCGAATCAAGGATAATACTTAAATGGGGGAGGATTGTTGGTGTTTTATGAAACACAAAGCTATTTAAGTATAATTGGATTCGAGTAAGTGTAAACTCGGGACGTCAAAACAAGTTAGGTGGTAAACTATCTACTAGTTTACAGGTTCATAGGATAAGGATTAATGTGCTGGTAATGACTAATGACTTGTCCTAGAATGAGGAAAGGTTGTGTCTTTTCACGACAAAGATGAAGTGTTGTGTCTTTTCCCGACAATGATGAATTGTTGTATCTTTTAACGATAATGTTTCTGTTGGTATGCCTTGAATACTGTAATAGCCGCTTCTGCGACCCTGGCCTGGGGTCCGGGGGGGCGGCAGTCGCCCCCGGGAAACAAATGGGGGTCTCGCTTGTCTCTTTATTGGACTGCTGTTGATTTGGGCCGAATTGTGTTTTTGGCCCAGTTTGTTAGGGTTTAGTGGAGACAGTATATAAAGTGTCTCTCTTCTCTCTGTAAACTAACTCTAATTCTGTTCCGCACAAAATTAGTGAATTCGTCTCCCGTGGATGTAGCCAAATTGGTGAACCACGTAAATCTTGTGTCTTGTTATTTTCGTTCATATTTTCTGTTCTTTCTCCATTCCGCACAACAGTTTCCTATATATACATGCTTACATGTGCATGGTAGACATAGAACACGAACAATAGGAATGAATATTTCATATTTTCCTAGAGATAATCAACAACCAAAAACACAGTTACTCAAAGGTATTCTCTTGATTCAATCCTAGAACAAGAGGGATTCTCGATTGTTTCATCCTCGAAGGGAATTCGTGTAACCCAAGGTTGTAATAGGGTCGAATTACTCTTTAAGGAAAGCGTGTTCAACGCGACATATATCGATATCCAAGAAAAAATTTACCACAATCATCCAAGTGTAATTTTGTCATTCTAATGGAATGCATTATTATAGCATTTACCCCAACAATACATCTCGATACATATACATGTTTAGAAAAATGTTATCTATGACGACATGTTCAATTGTTGGTTATTCAAGTTGTCGCATGGAACCATGTCATGATATAAGGTTTCTTAAGACATGCACTATGTAATGATTGGTTTTAGTCGAGTTTCAACATGTCATATCTTGACATTCCAAAAAGACATATCAGTACACCTGTTCATATGAAATTACATGTAGATAAACCATACCTTTTGAGACACTAATTATTGTACCATCATAATTTTGTACTAAATAAAAAATAACGTATAAAAACTTATTTTTGGGTTAGGATACATTTGTCTGGATACACAATCCGATTTTGCCATATATTGGCTATCACGACATGAGATTGTGTGTTTCATTTGATTTTTGATTAGATGGATAATAACTTAAAAAGACATACTTCTGTGTCAGACTTATCTATTGCTACATCGATACTAAAGACATGTTAAATATGAGTCGGGATACATCAAACGTAGCGATAGGACCGTTCATACTACAAAATATCTTATGAAAAAGATCACTTTTCCTGTAGTGAGATGTCAGGGATTACGTCCTGCAAAACCACCCCGACCTAGATTACAGATATAGAATAGACTACATTGTTCTGAACAGTCAGTGGGTGTACTCCCAAGTAAGTAGGTTTTGTTCATTTCATGGTTCCCATAACTTACAGATACAGAAAAGGGTGATTTGAACACCTGATGTCTATCGAACACAACCCTAAACTCCCTAACTTTCCCTCTATTTATAAGAATTCAAATGCATCTCAAAAGTCTTCCAATTCATGTATTTAACTCTTGGAATTTCTAATTCATGAATCATCCCTTGAGTTGAACATACATAAATTTAAACCTCTTGACTTTCTCATTCATCAACCTTTTGGGATCCGAAGAAATGGCCAACAATCTAATCTGGGGACTTTTTTTGCATTATTTTTAGCAAAACTAAAATGTAGAGAGCAGTGCCGGTACCTGATCCTTAAATAAAGGGGTTTAATGGAATAAAAAAAATTCTAGTGTTAACACTAGTGCAAGGAGACTATGTTTAAGGCAGTCTTTTCACTCTTTCAATAACAACTTCAAAAAATCTTTTCTGATTGAGTCATACATCAACATCATTGTTGCAAGATCAACTTTTTTTTAAACAGAGAGCTATTTTCGCAACTCTTCCCTGCACATGAATTTCGACAATCAACCCCAAAACTTTCAATAACCAGTTCCCCCAACATTTCCATTAACCGCAAAATCAATCAACAAATACAATTATTAACATCTTCAAGATTGTAGAGGACCATTTTCATCATAATAAATCATTAGAAGAGTGATTAAAAATCAAAATCGTCAACATCACCATCATATTAACAACTATATCCTTATCGAGTATATAAAGTTACCCATTTGAAATTGGGCAAGTTGAACCCAAAAATTTCAAACTTATGAGGATGTTGGCAACGAGCAAGTTCTAGAAACGTCGGCGGTAACAAGTAGAGTGTTGGTTGGTGGCGATGGCGATGGCAATGACGATGGCGACAATGTTGGTTGGAGAAGATAATGACAAAGGTTTTTTAAGAGCGTTCGACTTGAAGAAGGGTGAGATTTTAGAGTATGCTTGGAGAAGGGAGAGAATTTAAAAAAATGGAGAGGAGTGAGATATAGATCGTGGTGTATATATGGCCCAACAATCAAGAGGCCGATGACCACTAGATCCAGCCCAATGCCATCCCATAACGAAACGAGTCTCCAAACTGGAGGAAGCAGAGTCTCCAAACAATAACCATGACAAGGAAAAAAGGGCATTCACGGCATTCTTGGAAGCGAACAAATAAAGCCTTTATGACCAATTTTTGGAAATGCTTAAGCAAAAACCCCCCAAAACCAAAAAAAAGGCAAATCAAGAGCATGAAAACATTAATTATGGTGAAGAATTGCATGATATTGTCGCAGAAGATGACGTAGATAAATCGCCTCTAGCTTCGCATTTGCGTGATTTTAAAATACCAAAGGACTTCAAGCTCTCTTTGCACATTAAAATCTACAACGGGGCCAAGGATCCAAAGGAAGTTTTTCACTCATAACATGAGATTTTGCGATGCGAGCATCGAGTTAGTTTGCAAGGCATTTCCCATCTATTTGACAGGGACAACGATCACTTGGTATGAAAACCTTCCAAACGGGAGTATCAAATCTTTGGCACAGTTGTCTGATTTATTCTTAGGGTTTTTCTACCAAAAACAAAATTTCACTAAAACGATCGCGAACCTCAATAACATAGCGAAGCAAAGCGACGAAAGCCTAGCAGATTATCACACTCGGTTTTTCACGAAAAGCCAATAAGTTCACAACTTGTCATTCCAATCGTCATTAGGAGCATTCATATGAGGCATACAATAATGAGAGTTTTGCAAAAAGCTGACGAATAATATTCCTGAAAAAACCAAGGGAACTGCATAACATGATCGAGCAGCATGTGCAAACAGAGGAAGCAAACAACCGTAAAATAGAGTGGGAAAGAAGCGAACGTGGGAAGATTCACAAAAAGGAAAGGAAAGCATCCCTTTCAAAGGTAGAGAACCAGGTTCCCAGGCAGCAACATTTCAGGATACAACTTTGACAAGGCCAAGGAAGGAAATATGGCAAGTACACATGGATCTATTTTGAGAACCAGCGCCCATGCTAGTGCCACCAGAAAATAGATCTAGGGAATATTATTGTGCTTTCCACAAGGACCATGGCCACGACATCGAGTATTGCAGAGACCTAAGAAGACAAATTGAGGAGAATTTGAGGAATGGCTTCTCAGGTCAATATAGAAAGGAAGGAGGAAGATGGTTTAGTGAACATAGCAAGACAGCGAACATCGTAGCAAAGAATCAAGGGACAACGTCTACAATGCCAAAGAATTAAAAGATGACCGTGGCGATTGACTGCAAGGAGGACGAGAGTGATGGAATGCCAGAGATAGTCATCTTGTCTATAAATGGATCTACGGAGGGAGTCATTGTCCAACAATGTGTGGAAAGATAGAGAATGATACTCACCCTTACAAGAACCTGTTTACAAAAGACTACGTTCGGATGAGACGATCACCTTCAGCAGAGAGGATGCAGTACTAAACATGTCACCTCATAACGACCTCATGGTAATTATAGCAAAAATTGGGAATGCTACTGTACATAGAGTGCTCGTAGATGATGGAAGTGCAGTTGAAGTTCTACTTATTGATTGCGCCGATAAACTAGGATTCGAGCAAGCGGACCAAAAAAAATCTACGTCCTTGCTAGTTGGATTCAAAGGGCTGTCAGAAATGCCTTTGGGAAATATACAACTACCTGTCACCATTGGGGAAAGCGGAAAAAGTTGCACCATCATGTGTGACTTCATAGTCATGGACCCTCCAAGTACGTTTAATGCTATCACGGGAAGACCGTGGATAAAAAGAGCAAAATCCATATGGTCTCCCTACCACCTAGTCATGAAATTCCCAACTCCAGCCAGAATTGCTACTATCAGAGGGAACCAGCAAACAGCGAGCCAATGCATGGTCATTGCAATGAAGGCAGGAAGATTGGGAGAAAAAGCGAAGATGGTTAGCACAATTTCAAATTGTGAATCTCCAAACCAGCTAGAGTCAGCAGTGGATTTAGGAGAAGAATTGGAGCTAGTTAGCATGGGAAAAAAAGATAGCTCAAAGTGTGTAACACTATAAGAAAATGAACCTATTACTTCACCCTTTTTATCTCGGTTTTTTGGCTTAGCTCCAAAAACTGAGGTAAAAAGTTCTTTTACCTCAATTTTTTAAAGTAAAAGATATTAATTATCTCGGTTATAAAACAATCGACGTAAAAAATTGGTTTTTTACCTCGGTCATAATTTTAATTGAAGTAAAAGGTTTTAAAATGAGGTAAATAATATTACCAAGGTGTGTGAGACATCACATTCATATATTAAAAGTTATCGCCGAACTCGTGTGTTATGTCGATATCACCGATTGAACGTGAGATGAAGGACTGATGCCGCATATTATTGAAAGTAGAACATTTAGAAGTTAAGTTGAGAAGGAATACGAGGAGTATTATTTAGTTTTGTTATTTAAAAATTATACAAAGTCTGTTTTGTTATGTTACAATTAAAAATGGTTGTATAAATAAAAGGGGAAACCACAAACTACCATAAAAATATTTTGAAAGGTACGGTTGGAAATGTTTTTCAAAATCACGCATAGACAATAACATATTGTTCAAAACAGGTGGTAAAAGTTTTCAAAAAAATCTTGTTTGTGATAACCTCCTAACAAATTAATTTGTGAATAATAGTTCAAATATGAATAATAAATGTCTTAGTTTTCCAATATTAGAATAGAAATTCAATCCCCTCGAACTATGATAACCTTGAAGACAATCGGCCCCTCAGCTTCTAGGATCTCAAAGAACAAGGTGTCCCCAATGGACATGTTGTTGCCAAAAAGGAACTCGGAAAAATCCTTTGGGGACAGGGCCTTGATCTTCCTTTGGCCCGAGTAGGTCATGCGCCACTCTTTCTCGTAGCAGCTTATCACAATTAGGGTCTTTGCCTTCGTCAGAAATGGTACAATTTCAATTGGGATGTACTAATTAGAAGAAAAAAATCATTATGAACAAACATATGCAATTAAGAACAAATAGTATTAACTGAAAATGAAATAATTTAACGATTTTAATTATTGGCAAGTTTCAATCATTACCAAAGTTGGGTTTTTCCCAAAGTTTTGTTATTACCAAAGTTGGCTTTTTGGAGCCATTGTATGGTCTTCAATGTTGAAGGCAACCAGTTCAGGGTTTCTTCTTTGTACGAAGAACTGTATAATTAATAAAAATTTAAATTAATTGAGAAACAGTATTGTGCTAATGTATTAGTAAATATATGATGTGAAATGGTAAAATACCTCCAAAACTGGCCGCCTGGAGGATCCTTCACTAGCCGCTATACCTGTATGAAGTCAACAATATGTTTATTAAGAAAAATGTGCAAAGTCAGTAGTGTGTCGTGGGAATATATCGGTTTATACCAGCAGTTGGGTCGACATGTTATAGCGAGGTCGCCGCTTACTCGGTAAGAACGACATCATGATCGACGTTAAACCGAGGTCAAAAACATGGATAAACAGTTAAGTAAAATGCCTATATGCAAGGTTGCAAAGACATCGGTATTATCGATATATAAATACGTACAAATGCGCAGCTAATGCAACAACTACAGATAAAAATGTGCGACATCGCAATCATATATTGAATGGAATGCGACTAGTGACCGATCTTGCATAGGTCAAAGACAGCAACACAAAATATAGAAACCCAACAACAAAAAAATGCATTAAGAAGACAAAATTAGATGAAAACATCCTAACACAAACAAGAACAACGTCTCATAGGTTCACATGTATGAAAACTTCTCACTCTAACAAATCTAAGTAAGAACTACATAACCAAAAATACAACTCATTGAAAAAGCTTGGATTAATTAAGAGTAGGAATTACAAAAACTTAGGCACTACACATGAGTAGAAATCCATACCTTTGTTGAAAGAGAAGAGGAAAGGGTGGAGAGACTCTTGGTATTCGCGGGATACCTAGAAATGAGGAGCTTAAACAAATTCTGGGGGACCATTTATTTATAGCCATTTTGAAATGACGTTGTTTTGGGACCTTGTGTTGTCTGCCACAGTAAGTGCGAATTCACACCATTGTCGTTGCATGCAACATGTCACCGATATCGTCGCGACATTGCAGTGTTATTGATGGGTTCCATAAATAAGTTATATTAGATGGGCTTCGTAAATGGGCTCTATGTATTATAGATGGGCTGCATAAATTAGGTATAACTCAGACATAGTGATTTCGCTATCAAGCCGCCTTATCCGACATTGTCTTCGACCTCAGACAAATATAAAGTGACTACGGAGCTCACCATTTCACCCCACTAGCAATTTAGATGAGCCCGCATTTCAGGTAGCTCGATGATTATAAGTTTGACCGAGGATGGAGTAGTAGGTACCTTCTGGTATGGATCGGTTCACGATTTTAAGTTCTAAAATTTGAACTAAATGTAAGGTCCCTTCGCTAATGTGAGAGATGTGGAAATGCAAATTTAGAGAACCCTAATCTTATTCACACTGTCATGACCAAAGATGTTCTTATTTAGGAATGACCGGATGAAGAGGAAACGTCGTCCGTCATTAGTATTAGTATTTCCATTAATACCCTTATGATAAGCTTCATCGTACAGATGATTTCCACCACATAGAATTAAATGAAATTCCTTATTCTATGGTTTTAATGAAAATATAATATAATAAAAAAAATATAATATAATAAAATCGTGTCCGTCATGTTTTAGAAAGCGCATGTATGTGGTGTAGAGTAAATTATAGATGGTTACTTATAAGTAGACAAAAGCTTATTTGGTAGAAGTTGACTGGGAGAAGTTTCCATGGGATCACGCATGTTATGTAATCATATTCTCGATGATTATAAGTTTGACCGAGGATGGAAAAGTAGGTACCTTCTGGTATGAACCGGTTCACAATTTTAAATCCATGTACGAGTTAAGTTCTTAATTTTTTACTAAATATAAGGTCCCTCCGCTAATGTGGGAGATGTGGAAATGCAAATTTAGAGATACCGTAATCTTATTCACACTGTCATGACCAAAATGTTCTGATTTAGGAATGACCAGGTGAAAGGGTAACATTGTCCATCATTAGTATTAGTATTTCCATTTATACCCTTATGATAAGCTTCATCGGATCGATGATCTCCACCACATAGAATCAAATGAAATTCCTTATTCTATGGTTTTAATGAAAACAGAATATAATAAAAAATGTAATATAATAAAATAACGTCCATAAGATTTTAGAAAGCACATGTACTTGGTGTAGAGGAAATTATAGATGGTTACTTATAAGTAAAAAAGGCTTATTTGGTAGAAGTTTACTGGGAGAAGTTTACTGGGAGAAGTTTCCATGGGATCACATCTGTTATGTAATTATTCTCATTGATTATAAGTTTGACCAAGGATGGAAAAGTAGGTACCTTCCGGTATGGACCGATTCACGATTTTACGTCCACGTACGGGTCAAGTTCTTAATTTTTTAACTAAATATAAAGTCTCTCCGCTAATGTGAGATATGTGGAAAATGAAAATTTAGAGATACCCTAATCTTATTCACACTGTCATGACCAAGATGTTCCGATTTAGGATTGACCGGATGAAAGGGCAACGTCGTCCGTCATTATTATTAGTATTTCCATTTTTACCCTTATGATAAGTTTCATTGGACCGATGATTTCAACCACATATATCCCTCCACGGTTGTGGGAGATGTGGAAATGCAAATATAAAGATACCACTACCATGGAGAATTTTACAACACTATTAAAAAAAACCAATTTGCCTCTGTGTCCGAGGTCGCGGGTATGTTGTCTTATACCAAATCATGATCGAACAAATACCGACAACGGATATAATAAAATTTCCAATGGGAAACAAAATTTTCAGGCAAAAATTGGAAGCTAAATTTCCCCCCACCCAAAATTTAAAGTCATTAAAACCAACACCATTACCATTTTTCATCTATGACACACTTTCTCCAAACCCTAGCTTCAACACACCATCTTCTCCATCTGCACACCTTAAACACAACAATTCAAGAGCTCAATCAATTTGTTTTTCCCACATATAAACAAATGATTGATAATGGAGCACCCCCATGTTAAAATTAGTTGAGGTAGTTTTTCATACATTCAATGTTAGTTTAGCAATTTAATTACCACACATTCTACATATTATTTTTCTCATCGATCAAAGCTTGTATATTTTCATAATGTATGATGATTGTGTTGCATGTTGTATAGTGTATATTGTTTGTTTACACAAATGATTCTATGTTTGTGAACACTGTATGAATATGCGACGTCGGTATCAGTATGTCGGCCACCACGATGTAAGTCCAAATTTAGACCGACATCGCACATGTCAATGAAAACCATGAAATTAGTTGAATGTGTGACTTCGCACTGAGGTTGGCCTTAATGATATCAATTATTGTAACATGCAACGTTGCTTCTACCTATACCCGTTAATTTGCAAGTTCACATTCACGACGTCTAAGTATGACTATATTATATTGTGTTTTAATATAGTGCCAGTGCAGTTATAACTCCAATTTTGTTTGTTGTGTATTTGGTGTAACAGGACAACGAGAGTTATGGATGGACTATAAATGGATGACTTGTCATTTCAATAGTCACCATGACGGTGTTTATGCATTACAACGTAGTCAATTTGGAGGTTCAATACCTTTAATGTTTATAAGCAACCTTATGTAATATTATATACTGTAACATGTATTTGTAATTTATGTTATAGCTAGGGTTTAGGGTATTTCAAAATTCATTGTTCATTTTCCCATATTTTTGTAATGACAATTGATTGTTGTATGATGTTTAACAATGAATAGGGTAATCCAATACTAAATAACAAGTAAGGGATATTGACTAAAACTGTTTTCTGTATCAAATGTTAAAAATAATTTATTTTTACAAAATTTCCTCTCCACAAATGATTCACAGTGTCGCACATACGGGCAACCATGCGACACATATGCGACTTTGTATATAGAACTGCTGTGTAATTTTTTTGCGACATCGCCGATGCAAAATAATGTCGAAATGTTCACATTTCCACATCAGCATGGACACGTCATCAGCCCTCCCAATCCACAATGTCGTTGTTACTTGGAACGATACCGACTGGAACGACATCGCAGACATTCCCATCCGATCTCGTGTCTTATTGGTACGACCGACGTTGACCATCTAACATCCCGACTTCGACCTGAACGATGTCACAGATACCTTATCCGGTAGTTGGTCTTCATCCTGAGACTGACATCGCACATATAATCTGTCGATGTCGGTCCAAAACCGAGGTAAAAAAGTACCCTTTACCTTGGTTTTTGAACCGAGTTAAAAGGTAACATTTTTACTTCACCCACATTTACTTTGGTTTTTTAAGGGAAAACTGAGGTAAAAGGTGCTGAAAAACCGAGGTAATAGGTGATGTCTGTAGTAGTGTAAGGATAGGAAAATACCTTGCCAGCAAAGAAAAAGAGAGAATTATACAAATCCTACGAAACCACAGAGAAACTTTCCCATGAAGTGTTCATAATATGGGCTGAGTGGACCAACAAATTTATACGCACTCTTTGAACATCGTTGATATGGTAAAACTAGTCAAACAGAAGCGGCGCTACTTTGCCAACGATAGGCAGCAATCGATTAAAGAAGAGGTCACAGCGTTGCCTCAAACTAGTATAATAAAGGAGGTTGTATACCCAAAATGGATCACAAATTGAGTTATGGTGAGAAATCCTGATGCAGGATGGAGGATCATCGACTTTACAAACTTAAAAAAACCTGCCCCAAGGAGTGTTATCCACTACTAAAAACCGATCAACTGGTTGAGGAGATTTTAGGGTATCAGCTTCTAGCATTTCTCGACGCATACAAAGGATACCATAAAATATTGATGAACCTGGAAGACGCAGAAAAAACATCTTTTATAACAAGCTTTGAGACGTTTTGTTACGTAAAGATGCCATTTGGGTTGAAAAATGCAAGGGCAACATACCAGCGAGTAGTGGATTACATTTTTCGTAATCAAATAGGGATAAAGATCGAAGTATAGGTCGATGACATAGTCACCAAAAACAAGAAGGAGAGTAGCTTAACGTAGGATCTGCAAGAGACTTTGGACACCTTAAGTGCCATAGGGTTGAAGCTTAACCCTAAGAAGTGTGTATTCGGAGTAGGTGCGGGAAAATTATTAGGATACAAGGTGTTATCAAAGGGAATCAAGGCCAACCAAGAGAAATTCCAAGCCATTGTCAACCTCCCTCAACCGCGAACAGTAAAACAAGTACAGGTTCTGATGGGGTCACTAGCAGCACTTAGCAGGTTCGTCTCGAAAATGGCAGATAAACACTTTCCCTCATTTGAGGTTATAACAAAGTCTAAGAAGTTTAACCGGAGCCAAGAGTGCCAGACAACATATGATGGTTTAAAAGAACAGCTTCGGGCACTGCCAACACTGAAATCACCCGCCCCTGGAGAAACGTTATATTTATATTTAGCAATCTTGTAGAACACGGTAAGCTCTTTCTTGGTTTTCCTGGAAGGCCAGAAACAAATACAAGTATATTACATTAGCATGATATTACAAAGTGCGGAGAAATCATATATGCAAATAGAAAAGCTAACCCTAGCTCTGGTATACTCAACACGAAAACTACGAATGTATTTCCACGCTCATTGCATCGTGGTTTACACTGGTTTCCCAATTAAGTTCATTCTCAACAAGCCCGAGTCATCAGGAAGACTAACGAAGTGGGTTCTAGAACTAGGACAGTTTGAAATACAATTCCATCCTAGAATAGCAATCAAAGCTCAGGCATTAGCAGACTCCATCGCGGAGATGAAAAGTGAGGAAGCACGGAGAGAGAACATGTATCAGAGCTTAAGGATTGATAAATTTAAGACAAAAGGGGAAGAAGTTACATGGACATTATTCATTGATGACATGTCTAGCAAAGAAGCATGTGGAGCGGGATTGTTGTTCGTAGACCCAGACAGAGATAAACACAGGTACTCATTACGTTTTGATTTTTGGCTCACCAACAATGAAGCGGAATAAAAGGCTTTGATATGTGGACTGGACATCACCGTCAAAATGAAGGTCAAGAGCGTTTGAGTATCCAGCGATTTGTTAATCATTACCCAACAAGTGCGAGGAGATTATGAAGTGCGAGAAGAGCAACTGGCGAAGTATTTAAGGAAGTTTCAATAACTCATTACCCAGCTCAAATATTTCAACATACAACAGGTGCCATAAAGTGAGAATACAAAAGTCGACGCACTAAGATAGCAACAATGGGGTTTGATTCTCTTACCAACCAGGGAGACGTCATTGTGCAAGTCATCCCGGTTGGAAGCACGTTGTAAACCATTATGTCAGCAATCCAAGCAGATGAGGTAAATTGGATGTCTCCACTAATAGGCTTTTTAGTGAAGGGAACACTGCCAGAAGATAAGATGCAGGCCAGGAAGTTAGAGTTATGTTCTGCTAATTAAACTTACGAAGATGGGACCTTTTACAAAAAGGGTTTCTTGTCTCCTTGGATAAAGTGCGTAAGAATAATGAGAGCATCAAAGATCTTAAAAGAAGTTCATGAAAGTCTGTGTGGAATGCATCAAGGAGCTAGAATGATAGCAAATAAGATTATCCGATCTGGATACTACTGGTCGACTATGTTTAATGATGCATATAACTTCATCCTTAAAAGTAGAAGTTGCAAAATCAACCCTTCGTTCCTACATAAGCAACAATCAGCTTTGAGAGGAATCTGTGGAGCTTGGTTGTTTGACAAATGGGGGATTGACCATTCCCAAAAGGTGAAGGCAAAGCCAAGTTTCTGGTTGTAGCAATTGACTACTTTACAAAATGGGTGGAAGTGAAGCCATTAGGAAAGGTTACAGCCGAAGCTACCGGGAGATTTCTATGGCAGAACATAGTGTGTCACTTTGGGGTTCTTCATACCATTGTCACAGACAACGGTACACAGTTTACAAGCGATGTATTCACCAATTGGTGTTCGAAGCTAGGGATCCTCCTGAAGTTTACCTCTATAGCACACCCTCAAGCCAACGGCCAAGTCGAGGTGATGAACAGGACTATTGTTCAAGGAATATAGAAGTGGCTGGAAGGAAAGCAAGCTGGATGGGTAGACTAGTTTCCAAACATGCTATGGTCGTATAGAATGACTGTTCAGGAACCAGCAGGATGGACGTCGTATAGTTTGGTTTATGTTTATGTAGTTGTTATACTAGTAGAGATTGGTAATCCCATTCTTTGAGTAGGCGATTACCGGGAAAATGACAACCCATACATGATAAGACTCAAGTGGATGAAACAGGGGAGAATAGGGATTTGGCAACGATCACAGAAGCCAAGTACAAGGAAAGAATGGCTAGAGTTCACAATCAGAAAGTAAAAGAAACACGGTTCTAGATTGGTGACCTAGTACTTAGAGATAATGAAGCTAGTCCAGCAGAGGAGTAAGGGAAGCTATGCCCAAATTGGGAAGGACTCTACAAAGTCACAAAAACTCACAAGTCTAACAGCTACAAGTTAGAAAGGTTGGATGGTACTAGTGTTCCGAACATGTGGCATGTAACAAACTTAAGGAAGTTTTATATTTATATTTGAAGAAGGTATCAAAAATCCACCTGTACAGACGCCACGATATTATCCTTGGTCACTTTTTCCATTGTTTCCAATGCAAAATCATTGCGAAACTATATTATTAATACAACGAAACCATCTTCCTGGATCACGATCACGTTTTCTCATCCTTTGATTTTGTAATACAGAGAGGATTTCTTCACAACATGTTACGATTAAAAGAACCACATTTTTTTACTCAACTAGTTCATCATACATCAAGCTACAATTTTTTACGCAATTAACGATGCTTGCATGCTTTGGATCTTGCAACTTCGTGAATCAAACAATTGCAAGCTATAGATCATGCACAACTACCGATTCTGGAAAGCTTTGGAACTTGCAACTCTGTGAATCAAACAAATTTTAAGCTTTAGATCTTGTAACTTCACACACTACAAAGCATGCAATAAGCCTTGCTACAAAAAAGATATGCTTACAAAGCTCCGGCTAAAGCGAGTCATAAATTTAGCTGCTTCATAACATCTAATTTATCCAACAAAATCCACATGATTAAAAAGGACAGATGATAAATAGTCCAATGACAATATAAATGCAAAATTTTTGGAGCCATAACAAGGTTTACTACAAGGAAGGGTAAGTACTTCAAAGAAATCTATCTATGCCTTGAAGCTCGTGAAGACCCAGAAGATGGTGACCCACCATAGTGGCGATCACGCTCAAATTTACGATAGGAATGCTCATCCCTACAACATTTCTCCTCAACATTCTTTTCCTTGATAACCATGCTCTCTTAACTCCATTTCATAAGCAAATAGGCAGGATGTCATAAAAAACCTCTTCGTTCCCTATGCTTGAGATGTTTTCCATAGTACGCATTGAAGTCAGTAATGGGGCCAAAATCCTCGCAATCCAATTGCACACTTATAACATTGACGGTCTCTTTATACATTTTCATCTCAGCTCTCAAGTCTTGTATTTCTTTTTCTAGGGACTGGATGTGCAACCGAACAAACTTAGACAAGTTAATCCTCTACCCACCACTATGTGTTTATAGCAAACTATTCATCGAACTTCATTTGCCAGCTAAGAGTAGAACTTGATAAGTGATCGCACTCATTCTACTTTTTCTCCAACTTACCCAACAAATCATCAATACAGTCACATTGTGTATCAATAATCAACATCTTTTGATAGGCCTCGCGAGTCTTACTCTCACCATGATCTCTATCTTCTACCTATTGACGGAACATCTTTGCTAACTTCAACTGTTACCGATGAATGAGACTGTCATGCTTGCCTAAAATTCTTCATAAATTGTGCAGAGCATCCTGGATGTCCTTCACAGTCGTGTTCCCATTCTGCTCAAGATCATTGATGCCCGGTAGCATATACTTCAACTGTATACCTAAATATAACACCCACTCTTGAACACAGATAGGGAGATTAAGCATTCGTAAATACTTATCAGCAGATTCAAGATCAACTAAACTGTGAACAATGTTTTTGCCAAGCGATTAACTATTATATCCATCGAGAATGAGCTTGCTACAAGAACAACTTATAGACGAAGAAGAAGGTGAAGACGAGACAGGAAGTTTCCACCCAATGCATAAGGGAAGTGATTCCATATGTGAAAATAATTCGGAGGAAACAATCTCTGAACACTCTTCAGTGAAGGATCGAGTGGCACGAAGCAAGCTAACAGGTTCACAACGAGGATTATTATGTCCCATAAAGTTAAGGCTTTTCAAGAACTTATGATCAACCAAAATATTGAATCCCTGCACATAAGCAAGGGCAATGAGAAAGAATGGAATAAGAAAACATATCAACCTTCATACTTAAAGTCGCACAAACAGTACATATACACATCAACATATTGTTTCAAGTTTACAATCTAAAATTCAAAAATCAAAGTTAATAAAGATCAACTAACTTCGGAGTTTGAGTTAGGCGGAGGTTGAACGATAATTGCGGCTGCATCTTGGCTCGATGGCTCAATGGAATTCTCCTCGCTGGGCTGCTGGATAGGAGTTTCAGTAATCGCACTAACCTCACCAGCCATATTGGCATCAGAATTAGGAGTTGGAGTAGCAGTTGTAGGCTTGAATGGAAGATCTTCGAAGTAATTCACTTCGCACTCATTCAATTAAGCCATGGAGGGAAGACTCGGAAGGCTAGAAATATGCGAGATTAAGGCATATAGATGTCCCCTGTCAGCAATACTCTGGATGAAGGCTTTGTTGATATTTGTTTTCTTCTTTTCCAGGGTGGCAGTGCACTTCTTCTGATTAGGAAGACTCTTGAGATCGACAACAGGATTCCACTCGCGTTGATTCTTGACAGCCTCGCAATACCCAACGGTGCAAGCTTCTTTGGAAATATCATCAAAAAAAATTATAGAACGACTTGATCTTGCAAAGCCAATCTACTAGCACTTGGGGGTATTGAGGTGATGCATGCTCATTGGTGCACATTTCTTTTAACTCAGTGTGAAGCTGAGTCACCTCCACTCCTGCGAACCTAACGCACTCCTCAGAGGCGCTTGCTCTTTCTTTAGCAGCCTTCGCCCTCTCCTCAGTGGCTTTAAGCAAATTCTCTAGTGTTGCACATTTTATTTCTTGCGCTTTATATTTCTCCATTAGTGACTCATCAACGAGAAAATGCTTAGACAGCAGCCCACTGGCAATCTGAAGGCCTTTACCAACCTTATAAAACATAAACACATAGGTCGAAGTCACTAACAATGTTACAAACTAGAAATCAAGATACAATGAAGACCATTAGTGTTTGATTGCAGACTTATCGCAGCCAGCGTTTCAAATAAAGAAAGATTAGAAAGGTCATCAGTGATCATCCCCTCCACCAATGGATTCTTGGTTCGTGGTACAACTGCAAACTGGTTTGGTTAACACACCCAATTTTAAAGAGGGGGGAATAGTGTGTCAGGTAGGCCCACCACCTCTACCCCTCTTAGTCTTTGTCTCCTTCTGCACAATAACGTGTCGATGACCACTTATCTCCCCTCCCCAAGTACTTTTATCCTTATCATCAAGGTTCATAGAGTTTGCACCCTAAAGCACGAAGTTACCATTAACACCATTATCGGCCTGTGTAACATACTCATCTATCTTTTCATCTTCACCATCAAAGAGCGATAGGTAAACCTCACCTTTAAATAGGTTCATATCTGAAATAGAGCGAACACCATAGATTAAAACAAATACATACAAAAAATGAAGAAGTGACAAGTTTAGCAAAATATGAAAGACAACTGATCGAACACATCAAACAAAAGCAAACAAAACACCTTCAGCATCAGAGTCAGTGTGGCAAAGATGTTGGGTCTGTACACAAAGGGTGGCCACGATCTCCGTCTTTTCAGTATAACGGACACCCAAACCAGGAAGTTCAGACTTAGGAACCTTGTAGTTCCAGGAAGGAACTACAGCTTCAGGAGCTTGTTTTTCTTTTATAAAAACGTATCGGGTACGCCAATCACCAACATTACTAGGGAAGCCTCTCACAAGCTCAACCCCCGGAATCACATGATAAAAAGTAAATTCATCTACAGTGTTTCTCACTTTGCAAAGGTGATAGAAGTTGCGAAACAAATCAAGAGTGAAGGGAGCGTTCGGTTTTTCACAAATCCAAAAAAACCCCCCATTATTATACTGATGCCCTTAGGATGAAATTGGGACAATGCAAACTTTTACGAACAAAGGAGTTAAATCACATGAACGGGAAGAGGTAAATATAAGACGAAGTTCAAGTAGGCTAAATAAAAGGAGATATAGCTAGGTGGAGGGATGCGAATGCATTTGGATTTGGCAGACGAGTGAAGTTTAATAGAGGAAAGGAAAGGGAAATGTTCTTTAAGCTATTTATATATGAACCAGTCTAAATACTCTGTATGATGGAAAATCCAGTGGCATGAATGGAATCCCCGTCGGAGAGAGCATATTCTACTGGAGACTTCTCACGGCTAGAGGAAGATATATGGTCCTAGAGTTGGTAGTAAAAGTTGTAATTAGAGTCAATATAACGCAGACACAAAAATGGTATAACCGAGTTTCACAGAAGATAAGCTGGAGAAGATGACCAAAAAATAGTTAGACACAGCCACTAAAGTTACCACAAAATTAGGGACAACTCCAATATATAAAATTCAGAATATGTTGCAAAGGAATCGGAGATTGAGTTAAGAATAGAACTTACTCATGAAGAAGATGAAGATGGGATAGGCAAAAATCCTAGGGATGCTCAGAGAGGAGAAAATCTCAGACAATAAAAGCGATGAACTGAAACAAAAATGGCAAAAGATACTTAAGTATCAACAATAAAAAAATAAAAAATGAGGAAGACAACCAGTTATAAGAAACATAATGATGGCAACTTGACACAAAAAGCAAAGTATCTTTTGCTTATATCGAGACGGCGGCGGTAGATGAAAAGACAACACACTGATTGAGGGCAATGTTTAAATTATTCTTTTCAAATACTTCATTTAAGAGGGGAAACAAAAATAAAAACTAGGGAAATGCAGACTAGAATACAGAAGAATGCGGAGCAAATCTTGAGATTCTTAAACAAAATCATCGCAAGAATAGAATTACCACGGGGAGTTCAAAATTCAATTATTCAAATTTGAGGAAAATTGAAGATAGAAATATAGCCATGAAGCTAATGTCATTTTGCAAAGAAGGTAAACACAATATTAAATAATGAACAGCATGTACACATATAACGTTTGTTTGCATTTGAACCATAAGGTCATGCCATTACTTTGTTCCTTTTAGTCTTCATGCCTATGGGGGGCTTATGATGTATATATGGCCCAGCAATCAAGAGGCTGATGACCACTTGGCCCAGCCTAATGTCATCCCACAACGAAACGAACGTATTTCATCCCAAGATGAGGATCTATTTTGTTTGTGATGAAATACATGAACCAAAATACATGGAACAAAAAATGATCATGAAGGCCATGACCGCAGAATGTGGTGATCATGGTACGCCCATGATCTCAATCCCTAAAAGAAAGGAACCGCAACCACATTAGCCTATAAATAAAATGAGCTATGGAAGAGCTAAGGTAAGCATTACTATCTTGAGAAATTCCAGATCTAAAAGAGAAAATAGACTTGATCGTCAGAGCTTTTCTCCCGGAGTCACTTTCGAAAGGGGATTAATTATGTGAGCAAGGGAAGGAAAACATATACTCCCTCTCCCTCTGTCCCTACCCTTTTTGCAGAAAGAAAAAAGGTTGGGTTTTATTTTTGATAAGAGGAAAAGTATAAAATACCCTCATGCGACCAACCATCAACCACCTACCATAAATATTCAACCCACTCATCAGCTTCAATTCCCCTGAAAAACCAACCCAGGACAATACACTTCCGTTTGAACGCTCGCTCCATCCCCGGAGGAAAGCACGAACAAACGTTAAAAAAAATACCCTTCTTCTTATGGTTGCCATGATGAATTTTCTGAATTCAACCCCCAAAAATCCTGCTCTCACAGGTGTCGATTCGAACCCAAAAAGCTCGCTCTCACAGTCCTCGTATTCAAACTCGAAAAACCGGCTCTCATGGTTGCCAGATTTGAAACTAGAAAATACCCTTCTTGTCATGGTTTCCATGGTTAAACTTTGACCCTAAACATAAATAATATATTTATAATAAATATATTATGTGAGATATTGTTAAATTCATCTGAATATTAATTTTTTATGCAAAATTTGTATATGTAGTTAGAGATATAGGTGGTCAAACATGATCACTGAAAATCGTATAAAGGTAAATATGTCATTAATGGTGGGGCGGGGGGAGTAGTACTGTAGGATATTTTTTGAATATCTTCTGCAATGTAATTGTACATTAGATAAAATCTTTTTCCTTTATTGACTCTGTAAATGCTGTCTATATATTGTACCCTTGTATAATCAATGAAAACATACGTTCATATTTTACATGGTATCACAGCCTAAATCTTTAGAACCCCGTAACTTTCTTACTCATAAAAGACCGTCGTCGCGCCACCCTCACTTCTCCTTCCACCGCCGCCTTGCTAGTCACTGCCTCCGCCACCAAGAAGCCAGTGCCACCGCTGCGTTATGTCGCCATCCCGAAGTGCCACTCCATCCAAGATTGTGTTCCATCACCATCCCTGACTGTCCAGCTCCAGCATGCGCTGCCGCTACATGTCACCACTGTCAGTCACTGCCAGTCACTGCCACTACCTGTCGCCATTGCCAGCTGCCTTTGTCCATCCTGCCTTCATGCACTGCTGCTCCGCTCGCCCACTTGTCACCGTCCTGGTGTCCAATGGATCTGTTCAATTTAGGTTGTGATTGAAAATCTTGATGTCCAGGCTAAGGTTCCCGTCGAGGCCGCAGTCACTCCACCTGCGGGCGCCGCCGCCGCCGCCATCAATCTTTCAGACTCCGATCGATCCGCCTTCGGCCTGGCACTATCCAAGGAGCAATGGAGTACGTGTTTTTAATATATCTATAAATTAAATACAATTGACAATATGTCAGGTAAAACTGCTTTACCGTGGATTCTTGATACCGGTGCATCGTATCATATGACCGGCGACAGGGATCTTCTTTATGATATTGGGGATGCTGCAAATGTTGATGTTGTCCTTCCTGATGGTTCTATTTCAACTGTTGTTGAACATGGAAAATTTTGTTTTGGAGATGTTGTCGTGACTCATGTTCTCTTTAATCCGTCATTACAATGCAATTTGTTATCATTTGCTACGTTAACCGCTGCTTTAAAATGTCTAGTTTTGCTTGCCAGAAAATTATATGTACCCTAGGATATCAGCACGATGACAGTGATTGGCGCTGGTGAACAACGAGGAGGGTGTATTGGTTGCGCAGATTGGGAGTTTCTAGGTCTACATAGCCATCCTTGTCTGTTGCTGCTTCAGTGTCTTCGCTTGCTTTATGGCATCAGCGCTTTGGGCATCCGTCCTCCTCGGTGTTGTCTTCTATCCCAGCTATTTCTTTACATAATAGTGATTTTAATAAATTTGTTCCCTCCTCAGTATGTCATCGGGCAAAACAGTCTAGAAATAGTTTTCCTATTAGTTTTGCTAAGGCTAGTGCTTTGTTTGAACTTATTCATTGTGATGTTTGGGGGCCTTATGGTTCACCCTCTTCTAGTGGGGCATTTTTATTTTTAACCATAGTTGATGATTATTCCCAAGCTTTTTGGGTTTACTTATTAGTTTCTAAGTCTCAAGTACCATTTTGATGTCCCATTCAGCGGGTCCGGGCAGACAATGGTACAGAATTCTTGCCTCTCAGATAATTTTTTTGGGAGAAAGGTGTTCGTTTTGAAACCTCTACAGTCTACACACCTCAGCAAAATGGGTGTGTGGAACGAAAGCACAAACATATTCTTAATGTTGCTCGTGCTCTTTGTTTCAAAGCTCATCTGCCAATCAAATTTTGGGGAGAATGCATTCTTACAGCGGCTTACCTCATCAATTGCATGCCAACACTGGTGTTAGATAGCCGAATGCATCATTACTTTCTGTACGCTCGCACACCAAATTACAGCCATCTCCGTGTGTTCGGTTCATTATGCTTTACCTCTCAGCTTTTACGGCCGCGTGATGAGTTTGCATCTAGAACTTGGAAGTGAATTTTTCTAGGCTACCCTATTGACAAGAAAGCTTGGCGTGTTTACGACTTGGAGTCTCACACTATGTTTAGCAGCCGAGATGTGATATTTTATGAAGATTGTTTTCTCTTTGCACCTGTTTCTGGAAAGACGCCATCAGATTATCCATTGCCATCTCCATCACCTAATGTATTTGATGACTATGTTCCTAAGGTGTCAGACTCAGTAGAGCCACCTAATCCCGATGCTACGTGGCCAGCTCCTCCCAAGTTCCAGTCGCTCGTCCCTAAGTCACGCCGCTCGTTGCCTGCGATGCCAGCACCGTGGTCGTCTGTGATCGCTTCACCAGTAGGTGCCCCAAGACCATCTGTGGCCATCCAGCCTAAGCCCAGCTCGCGAGGGTCTGTGATCGCTCCACTAGCAGGTTTGGGGCCGTACGTGGCCACGCAACCAGAACCCAGCTCACAGTCGTCAGTGGCCGTTCACCTAGAACAGCGACCATTCATGTCTGGTCCACGACCAGCTCTTCCTGAGCTCCAGTCGTGACTGCTCCGCCATTGCTGCCCATCTGCCTCACATCCAGTTGCTCCATCCACCGTCCTTCCTCCTTGCACTTATCTTTGTCAGCCTCAAACTAAATTTAAACACTACATCTGCACTTCTAATCACTCCATAACCCCCCCCCCCCCACATTTGCTAATCCCGCATCCTTTGATTCACTATCCTCAGGTACGTGTTACCCTGTTGCTGATTATGTTTCTAGTAATTTTTTGGTTTCGCTTTCTATACTTTTGGCTGCAGTGACAGATGGTGCTGATCTGGTTATTTTTTTCTGATGCTTATCGCCATGCTCATTGGCATGTGGCTATGTCCGACGAGATTGATGCACTCGAGCGGAATAATACATGGGTTCTTGCTCCTCTTCTTCCTGGCAAGAAAGCCATTGGTTGTAAGTGGGTTTGTCAGACGAAGTTTAAGTCTAATTGTTCTATTGAGCGATACAAGGCTCGTTTGGTTGTACTTGGTAATCTTCAGATTGAGGGGACTAACTTTACTGAAACATTTGCTCTTGTTGCCAAGATGAGTTCAGTTTATCTTTTCTTGGCTGTTGCTGCTATTCGTGGTTGGGATCTTCATCAGATGGATGTTCACAATGCATTTTTGCATGGTGATCTTGAGGAGGAGGTGTACATGCGTCCGCCTCCTAGTTATACACTCCCAACACCTGGGCTGGTTTGCAAGCTTTGCAAATCTCTTTACGGTCCATGCCAGGCTTCGTGGAATTGGTTTGTTTCTATTGGCTAAGAGTTCTTTTCAGCTTACAACATTTTGTGATTCAGAATGGCCAGCTTGCCCAATTACTAGGATACCTTTGACTGAATATTTTGTGATGATTGGTGAATCTTCGATTTCTTGGAAGACGAAGAAACAACCCAATGTTTCTCGTTCTTCGGCTGAAGCAGAATACCAGGCTATGGTAGTCGAGTGTTGCGAATTGTTGTGGCTCAAGTCATTTCTTCGTTCGTTGGGAGTGGCGCACCCTACTCCGATGTGTTTGTACAGCAATAGTCAGACTGCTCTTCATATTGTAGTCAATCCAGTTTTTAATGAGAGAACGGAGTATATTAGGATTGATTGTCCTTTTGTTCGTGATTTGATACAGTCTGGTACTGTGGTTATTTATCATATTCGTACTGCTAGTCAGCCTGCAGATTTATTTACGAAGGCATTTGGACGACATACATTTCTGACTTTGCTTGGCAAGTTGGCCATTCGAGATCAACATGCTCCAACTTGAGGAGGAGTGTAGGAGATATTTTGTGAATAGCTTCTGCAATATTATTGTACCTTAGATAAATTAGTTTCCTTTATTGACTCATTAGATGCTGTCTATATATTGTAGCATTGCACCGTCAATGAAAATACAAGTTAATATTTTACAAGTATATCCTGTATGTTTTCGTCAAACTAAACCACATTTCGCGGGTTTGGGGGGTCTGTAGAATAGGATACAGAAACTATGAGGAGGATTTGCACATGAGATGAGAGAATCTTTGATCCGATTGCATATAACCAAGAAGCTAGGAGACACACATATGCTACAGGCTACAGCAGATATCTCCCCCATAATGCCCATGCAGGCAGATTAATTTATATTCGGGAAATCTAATAGTATAATTTATTCTGGTGGTTTACCAACATTCTAAACTACGACATAAATTAATTAGGGTTTCGATACTAATAGCTAAGCAGATTCTTCTTCAATTCTTCCCAGTAAGTGGTTCACCGCATCAGCAATTTCATCCACGGTCGTTAGCCGGCATCCTTCCTCAAGCTGTTCAAATTTTCACAAAATCACAATGTAAGCATCAATGAAGAGATTATAAAATATTTATATTATACGAACTGTTATCCATACGAAACAAAATTCGTGTTTTTGTATCATTTAAGATGTAAAGGGTGTGTTTGGCAAGCATACTTATAAGTAAAATTGGTTTATTTTCACTTATTTTGAGAATAGGGGACCAATTTCTACATTTCCTCCAAAAATAGGTTCAATTATTAAATAAATATTTTTTTGCAGTTTACCAAGGCAAATTATTGGAAAAGACCGGTTTATGGAAAGACAGTGTTTAATTAGAATAATAAAAGATAAAAAGTCTTAGTTGTAAGATTAAAAATTTATTATGCAACGTGCAATAGTTATAAACTTTATAATCCGATTCATACAACCCAAAAAATTTATCTTCATTTCTTCCAATTTACACTTTAAAACTTGGTCTTTATATGACTTGTCGAATGACCGTTTTTCGAGAGACGGACTTGTTTACCAAACACTAAAAATGTATTTAATTAGCTTATATGAAAATTAATTAAAAACTTATAAACCATGTCAAAACACACCCAAAAACTCACACATTCAATGTGACTTGTTTCAACGAATTTATAATTGTAATTGGTACTACGTGCTCCTTCTGCTATACCATAAATGGATGTCTCAGTTCAAAGTTCGGCTTTCTCTTTTTTAGAAAGAAAAATAGCCACGAAGGACAAAAAATGGATCAACTGAAGTTTATTATTTCACTCTTTATCTTAATTTGAATGTGTAAGAGTTAGAGGAACCTTAAAATATAGAACAGAAGAGGTAGTCTAGTAGATCAAAATGGACCAAAAGTATCCTTAAGCTATTTTATGCCATTCCAATCAAGACAATTATTGAAAAGTGGTAAATTTGATAAAACAGCGAATATACTACATAGATAATATTCTTTATTTAAAGAAGAAAGTAAGAAAATTTAAAACATCAAATATTTTAGAACAGATTTTGACTTCTTATATGACTCAAAAAACAAAACAACAAAAAAAAACTTCTTATATGACGATTGACGAATACGTTGTGACGAAAAAAGTACTTTAGAAGTGCCAATGAAATCCTCATGCACAATTATTTATGTAATTGGAAAGAGTCATGCATTAGGTTGTTAATAATAAATTAAATTACAAAAGGACAATGGAGGCTTTTAATTCAAAATGCATAATTCTACCAATATAATAGAATATAGCAAAGATATCACAATCACATACTCCTACTTCCCTATTTCTCTTTATTTGACACTATATAAAGTTATTTAAATTTATGGTAAATAAAATAAATGAATCCCTATTTCTCTTTATTTGACACTCTATAAAGTTCTTTAAATTTATGGTAAATAAAATAAATGAATGAGATTGAGATTGAAAAAGTAAGAAGAATAATAAATGAATGTAGTTAACGAAATCATGCAAAAAAAAAACCAATACAAAAGTCATGAACAGAAAAGAAGTACTTTTAAATATAATAAAACAGAGGAAGTACTCTATAAAAATTGCAAATAGGATTATCAACTCTTTACCCATAAAAAACGAGTAGTTGATAGTGAATTTGATACATTTTAAAATTACCATTTTAGTTAATTTTTTTAATATCAATTATGTTACTCGAAACTTTCTAATCTTTTCACATATTCGTATTGAACTTGTATGCACTTCATTTATTTTTAAACAAAATGATTGAGTACGATGTCAGTATAGAAAATTTTATGTGTGTAGCATGCAGGCGGTGAAGAGTCTTAAATTTTGACATGTAGTAAATAAGTGAATTAGAAAAGAGAAAAAAATAGTAACTAGTTTCAAAAGTCTCATTTTAAACTGACTAACAATTATATGGAATCATTTTATAATTAGTATATCTTACTATTAGGATTGATATATATTTCTTTTATTGCAATAAGATACCGATGATCATGAAAAGCTTTTATACTCCCTCTATCCCAAATTAAATTGCACTTACTATTTGACAGTCAATATGATCAAATTTTGACCACATATTTGAATTGATATATAAACAATAATAATATCGTATGTGATATTTCTAGATTCGTCATGGTAAGTAGTTTCTAAATATCTACTTTTTATTTGTCGTTATTGTACATAGTTAAACATATTAACAGTCAAACATATTTTTTGAAAACCGTGAAAACTATTCTGTGAAGCATGATTTGGACGGAGGGATTAATGAATTTCAACATATTATCAATTATAATCCAACATTAAAAATTATAATACTAAGATTTTTATAATTAGTCTCATCGTTATTGTTAGTGGATCTAACAATGGAAATTTTCTCAACTAATCTAAATACTATTATTTTATAGGTAAGTAAAGGCTATGAGAATCAAAAGGTGCTAGGTAGAATGATTGTACCTTTACACTAATGGAGTAGAGGACCTTTTGGTCAAAGGTTGTGGTGACATTGAGATGCAGAACAGTGAACCACAAACACTGAAGCCCAGAAACCAGTTTCACGAGCTGCCTTGGACGTTTCCTCGACAGAATCTTCAGGTTCGCATGGCTCTCTGCCATGCTCACTTCTATGTCGGCTACCCCCGACCACCTCTTCTTCCCCGCCTCCTCCGCCGAAACGTCTTCGGAATATTCCGCCGCCGCCCCTCCCGTCGTGTACTGCGGGAAGCTGAAGAAGTCCGCGAAAACCGGTGGAACCGTTTCCTCCTCGCCTGAAATGGTCCTCTTCTGTGCTTCCAGAGATTGAAGATGCTGTTCTAGCTCCTTTACGAAGTTAATGGCTCCTCCAATAATTGATGCCTGGTCACCCTGAAACACACACATTTTTTCACGGTCATAAGGTTTTTGATTGGACTTGAGTGAAAAAATACATTGACATAGTATTCACATCTCGTTCTACATTTCTCATGTCACATCCATAAATATATAAGTGGTACATAATGTATTAGAAACATTTTGGTTCACTATATGAGAAACCTTGGACACCATTTAGTTCAGCTGAAATCTGTTGAACTGAACCGATACCGATACCGCGTTCAACTGAAATTTGCTGAGCTAAACTTGTATAGTATTAATTTGTCGAATGAGTAACTTAAGTGAGTTGGAATTAAACTGAGCTAAACTGAGTGTATTGTGTGACAGGTGCGTAAAAATGAAAGGAGGATTACCCTTTGGACGTAGGAAGGCGGCATTAGGGATTTTATGACGGCGAGATACTCGTTCATTTGCTTCCGCCGGTTGCGTTCGACGGCAATGTGAGTCATCCTCTGGTTCTCCAGCTCCTCCCTGTTCTTGCACGCTCTGCTCCTCTGCCTCTTCCGCTTGCCGAGCGCAGAGGCGGCGGCGCTCCGCCGTGGTTCATCGTCCAAGAACTGTACCTTCCGGTCGCCGGCGCAAACCTCCGGCGAGGAGTTCTGGTCCCAGTACTCCTTCACATTCTGCATCGCTGAAGAAGACGACGCAGACTGAAAGTCCCAATTCCCGGCCGGTTCGACGCCTCCGCCCAACAGTTTCAGAAACCCTTTCTGTTCTTGTAGCTCGAACCCGCCGGCGCCGGCGCCGGAGAAGTCTTTGCAGAAGTAGCCCATTGGGTAGTCTTGGGTTTGGAGTGCAGCGTCAAGTGCCATTTTGATAAGAGGCTCACTCTCTTCCCGACACTCTGGTTTATATATTTTGTTTCTACATATTATTGTTCACAGGAATTGAGCGGATTAATTCATATAAAAAAGTGGTAGGCCGAAAAACGCCACCAGAGATATTAGAATTTAGGGTAGTGTTAGAAATGGAGGAAATTCACATCAAGTACTTTTATATAGGAAGGTTCACGGATAAGACCAAACTATAATACTTTTTTGTTTTATTCTTCTCTTGAATGGCTCATGAAGCTCTTCAACTATGATTAATGTGTACATATAGTAATGAATGTGATGCTACAGTGAAGTTCTAAATAGAGTTTTTTTTTTATATTGTAAACTTGTAAGTTGACAATGAAATGCAACCTAGTGGTTTATGACTTATAAATTGATGAACCAAGAGAGTAAATAGAAAATTGATACTCCCTCTACCCCACAGGAATTTGCAGAGGGGGAAAGTTGAAGTTTTTATTTTAACAATGTGAAATGCTTATTTTACCCTTATTTTCTTCAACTTGCCAAACACTTCCTCCCATAGTCCCAACTTCACCTTCAAACCCCTCTCCGGACGAGATCAAACTAAGAGAAACTCTTAAAGAAAAACATTCCATTTAGAAATATGACAAATCATTCAAATCAACAACTTAGAAAACAATTTAGTGGCTCATAGAAGATTGTTCTTTTCTTCCAGAAATCTGACAAATCATCAATAATGAAGCATACCATACAAGGATTGCAACAACCCCTCTCGTTGATACCTTTGCTGGTCCCAACCTTAATCTACTGAATCCCGCCAGATAAGAAGATGGGTTCGCCGAATTTGTTGAATCCTGCCGAAGAAGAAGATGGGTTCGCCAAATTCGTTGAATCACATCGAAAAAGAAGATGGGTTCACGGGAGGCAACAATTATGAATTGGTGAATCTCTATCCTTTGGTCTCCATCTCACCGTCGAGATTAGCTTCACGATACATACCGTCGGGATAAGAAGAAGGTTTTGGCTGATGGGGTGGAATGAGTGTTGACAGAGGCGAAATGACGGGAGAGAAGGGGTGGTTGAATGAGCACATCTAGGGTTGAAGAGGGAGGAGATGGGCTAGGCCTAATGAGTAAAATTTTAAGGGTAATCTTGTCTTTTAGAATGTTGAAATTTTCTTAAAATGGAGTGTGCATATTTGCATGGGACATAAGAAAAAGGAAAGTGTGCAGGTTTGGCTGGGACGAGGGAGTAAGGATATTTATTATTTTTAAAAAATATATAAACAAAACGTGATAGGGCAAGCTGGATTAGTCATCACATGGATGTATTTAGAGGTGGCAAACCTCCGCGCAAGCCACTTCCCAAAGGAGTTAACTTTGTAAATCTTACTAATAAGGGTTTGAGTCGAAGCTCCTGTGTAGGCCCAATGCTCGATCGCTACCCTATTGTTAGGGCTAAGGCTATATCACACTTTCAGTTGGCTGAACCCCATCTATCTTGTGGGATGATCTCCTGGTCTGAATGTATTTGTGCGATAATTTTCTCATCAATTATGGTACATTAAATATATGATAACTCTATTATGGTATGACGACTATTCCTACAGAAAAATTATATACTAATCCTAGCATGATTGAGTGAACTCTCTTGGATTAACCCATATAAATATCAAGGTATTCCTTCGTTCTATTCATTTAATTATCAATAGTTAGATTTAAACACTCTTGATATGTGTTTACCATCGGAGTTTCTTCCCCCGATGCCCCCGTAGAGTTTGTTTTGCAGGAGCAGTTTCACGAAGTAAGATTCGACTATCAAGATCGCAGTTCGACATGTTTTCTTGTTTATGCTACGTGTAGCATTTTTAAGTTTCTTATTTCTTTCGGTTGGTTCAAGGTAATAAAACGGTAACATCATTTAATATTAGTTAAACAATGTCATTTTAATGTCAGAAAAAATCAGAATTTTAAAGGAGAGATAGAGAGAGAGAGAGAGAATTAGCAACTCGTCTTTTTAATTTCTCCCACCATTTCCTAATCCCTCCCACTCCGCCTTTACTGGAAATTCCCATCGAATCGTCAAACCACCACAGTCCACCGCAATTTTTCTTTTTTTCATTAGCAGTTGAAATGTAAAAGTTACACTGATTGTGGTTGTGTGTGTGTGTCTATATATATATATATATATAATTACAAAGGGTATATAAGGAATACAATTCACATCATATAAGGAATCTAGAAAGATATATACCCCCTCCGTACAAAACTAAGCCGCACACTTACCATTTTGGTCCATCCCCTTAAATTGACTATTTTAGAAACAATTGGCTAGAAGACTATTATGAAATGACAAACATAACCTTACTAATAATTAACAAAATTACAAAATCCACCATTCTACTTATGGGCTTATATCCATAAAATCAAAATTTAAGCCCAAAATAATAACCAAGAAAGCTAACCCTCGTCAATTTTCACCATCACCAAATTTCATACACCGACGCCTCAAACACTAGTTCTCCCCGTCACAATTTTCTGCTCTCGTTGATCTCTAAATGACTCAAACACTAATGATATGAATTAGGCTTCTTTATTTATTTTTATTTATTAGGTTTTTTAGAAGATAACACTATACTCTTTTTTCCATTGGATTTTTTAATGAGGTAGTACGATCATTTATTTTATTTTAGAATAAGACCCATTAATTCAACCATGTTGGCCTTGGAAGAATTAATGTTTCGGTCATGCATTTATTTTAGTGTTTAGAATATTCAGTTCTGATTTTATTAGAATTAGATTTGGTAAGATTAGATAAGACAATATTCATTCAAGAATTATCTTGAAGAATATAGTCATTTATTTTAGGTAGTCTAGTTAAATATGGTTTTAGGTTCTTAAAGCTGTCATAATCCTTTTCAGTTTCTTGTTTGTATTTTTGAAGACCATGTCTATGTAGTATAAATAGGGGTGGCTTTCAACATTAATTTTGACCTTACAACACTTTTCATCAATCAAATATACAACCTTTGGAGTTCATACTCTTTGCTTGCGAGCTATTCCATTGTTGTTTAACCCCGAGGGCTAGTTAAGTACCAATAAACCTTGTAATCTGATCCTGATGGCTAGTTAGAGAGCAAGTCGAAGTTAGGCGTACCCCGAGGGCTAGACTCCTGAATTTCGTGCGAGATAGTGCGGGTTTGCAGATCCCTTCACTAGATCAAAGATATTAATTCTGCAAATCGTGAGTCTTTGCAAGGAGATTCTTATCAGTTGGTATCAAAAATAAATTCAAACAAAACTTGAAATCTTCACGCAGTTTCCACCGCTAGTCTTCTTCACCGCTGCTCAGCTCCATCTTCGACCGGTCACTGCCATCCGTTACTGCCGCCTCCGCTCAGCATCTCCGACAAACCCGCCACTGCACCACCGATTTCTTCTCGTCTCCGACCTAACTCTAGTTCGGCCATCCTGCTCGCCGCTCAGTTTTAGATCTGCTCGTCCATTTAGTTCGTCGCCAGCTTCGTCTCCAATCGCCACAGTTGCTCCGATCGTATAGATCTGTCATCCGCTACAGTCATTCGTATTCAACTCCGATGAATCCTCAATTGTTTTTCCTCCGGCGTGAAGTAATTTTCCATTCCCGGTTCAGCATGCATCAACAAGTTCCCGTTCATCTCGACTCTGGCGAAGAGGAGTTAGCGCAGAAGGTTTTCAGCGAAGGAGAAGAATAGTCGGCGCGTGACACGCACACACAGAACATTAGGTGCGTGTAGGATTCATGCGTGCAAGCCCTTGAAGGCGCGTGCTTTACACGCGTGCATTTTGAGCTGTATCTCTCATCTCGCGGGACACTCCATTTATCGCGATACATCCAGTTTCTCGTGAGTTGAGCATCTTCTCGCAGATTGATCTTATTTTATCGCAGCACACTTATTCATATCGCAAGTTGGTTTTGTAGTGAGATATTCCATTTATCACGAGTTAAGTTCTTTTTTTCGCCAGCTTATATCTTCTCGTGAGTTGAAGCCGTTTTCAGCCTAGTCAGCACACAGTCTCTGCAGGCACCGTTTATTAGCAGCTCTTCACAGGGATGGCTTGGGACGTTGATCTACATTTATTTTTTAAGATCATTCACGTTTCGAGGACGAAAATGTTCGACCTCGGAGGGAATGATACGAATTAGGTTTCTTTATTTATTTTTTTATTAGGTTTTTTTTAAGATAACACTATACTCTTTTTTCCATTGGATTTTTTAATGAGGTAGTGCGATCATTTATTTTATTTTAGAATAAGACCCATTAATTCAGTCATGTTGGCCTTGGAAGAATTAATGTTTCGGTCATGCATTTATTTTTGTGTTTAGAATATTCAGTTCTGATTATATTAGAATTAGATTTGGTAAGATGAGATAAGGCAATATTCATTCAAGATTTATCTTGAAGAATATAGTCATTTATTTTAGGTAGTCTAGTTAAATATGGTTTTAGTTTCTTAAAGCTATCATAATCCTTTTCAGTTTCTTGTTTGTATTTTTGAAGACCATACCTATGTAGTATAAATAGGGGTTTCTTTCAACATTAATTTTGACCTTACAACACTTTTCATCAATCAAATATACAACCTTTTGAGTTCATACTCTTTGCTTGCGAGCTATTCCATTGTTGCTTAACCCCGAGGGCTAGTTAAGTACCAATAAACCTTGTAATCTGATCCTGAGGGCTAGTTAGAGAGCAAGTCAAAGTTAGGCATACCCCGAGGGCTAGAATCCTAAATTTCATGCGAGATAGTGCGGGTTTGTAGATCCCTTCACTAGATCAAAGATATTAATTCCGCAAATCATGAGTCTTCGCAAGGAGAATCATATCAAATACCCTAATCTGTTGCTCGTCCTTTATCTTGACAAAAGAAAGCTAACCCTCGTCATTTTTTACCATCACCATATTTCATACACCGATGCTTCAAACACTAGTTCTTCCCGTTACAATTTTTTGCTGTCGTTGATCTCTATCTCCAACAAAAACACCACCCCTTCTCCAGATTTGGTGTTTTCTGTCATGTTCATGCTACAACCACTTCATTCACTTGTCAAATTGACCCTATTCAGCGTCGTCGTTCATGCGAAGAGACAACTATTAAAGCAACAACTAGGAGCGATAAGATCTACGACTACGACGAGTAGAGCTGCGACCAGTGGCAGAACCAAATTTTAGGATGGGCTGGAGGAGGGACGCTTGTGGGACGGCGTCCGGACAGTGGCGGGATGACAACGGCTGGAGCTGGAGCAGGCAGTGGCCAGTGGAGGCGCACTTTTGCATTTTTGGGCGAGAAATGTATGTTAATGACTTAAATTTTGAATTTTTTGTTTTTGTTTTTATTTTTCTTCGTTCAGTACTAACCAATACGACGTCGTTCGACTTGAACTAAAACGACGTCATTTTGATAAAATATGGGCAAAAAAGACTGCGAGAGGCCATTTTCTCCGACTCCAATCGCAAAAAAAAAAAGAGTTTTCATCGGAAAAGCGTATCCCTAAGTCCCTGAACGCCGGGAAGCGCTACTGATCACTACTACCATAGCGCTGGAATCTCAGGTAGGGCTGGAGCCCTACCACGCACCATGGTAGTCCCGCCCCTGGCTGTGACTATGGCAAGTAGTGGTGCTATGTTGATGAGAAGAGAAGCGACAACAACTAGGAATATGGAGATAGAGACAACAACGATGTGTCCATAACTATGAGGATGCCGGAGAGAACTACAGAGATGGCGACAACATGGGGATTATGGAATTTAAGGGCAATTTTTAATTGGTATAGTGGGTTATCTATGAGTTGTGACGATTTATTTGTTAATTTTAATCTCATGTTGAATTATATGAGTTTTTTGTGGTGGTTTGTGGGGTTTTAATGGTGGTGGTGGTGGTGGCTTGGGTAATGACTAGTCGTAGGGTGTCGCTGTTGGGGAAGATGGTAGGGACAGAATTTGGTAGAAGAGCAAGATAGTCATTTTCCTAGACCTAAAATTTTGACACTCTCTTTCTCCCTCTGCTTCTTGGTCTGGAATAGATGGAGTATTAACTTTCCCTATCTAATCTAAGTGAAGCGTAGAATTTCTAGCAACACATACTTGGAACGCAGAAAATCAAACTAAAGACGAGAGAGATCTTTTGTAAAAAATGTCCACAAGCTGAAGATTAAAAGGCACATCAGAAGACCTTAAACATGTTGGAAGCCATCATCATCAAGAAAGAGAGCACAACTATTATCACACAGCAACAAAGGAGCTGCGGAAAATGAAACATGAAGATCCCGATGAAGTATCATCAGCCAAGTTAATTCAACTGTAATATTAGCCATAGTACAGTATTATGATTTTGAGCTTGAACGAAACACCATAATTGAAGCTTAGCACTCAAAGAAACAAGATTACCACCAAGAAAAATAGTGTAAGTAGGTAAACTGACAAGTCTACAAACAATAACCCAAATTAACATCATAATATCCAAGAACTGCAACGCCACCAGGATTTGCGCAAAACGAAACACCTAAGTGAAGAGCACCACAAAAATGTTGTAAAATCCAAGGGAAAGCATGAAAGTGGTCACCTAGGACCCTGCATAGGCTGACTAACCATATTAACAGCATAAAACAAATCAAACTTGTAATCGTCAAATACTGAAAAACATCAACCAAAGAGCGGCAAAGCGTAAGATTACCAAGCGGTTTACTGGTATAGTTAAGCAACTAATAGTACGCCACAAATGTAGTGGAAACATAAGATGCATCTGTTATACCGCCGAAGTGAAGAATATCCTTACACATCCTCTTCTTTTATTAGTCTACACTAGTGAAGAACCCTTGATTAAAGACATGCAATCAAAGGCGGTTCTTGAGGAACCGCCTTTAGTTAGGATCTGAGGGAGTCCCTCCCAAGTCAAGCCAATGTTTTAAAGTCACTTTTAAATTGATTAAAGGTGATTCTTCAAGATTCGCCTTTAATTAGGTGTCTTTATTGGATATTTGAGCTCAAGTATATAAACCTAGCTATGGTTTTCTTTCCCCTTCATTTTTTTCCCAAGCCAAAGTTGATGCCGTCATTTCCTTACACTTTCTCCCCTCCAAAATTGTAAACGCCATATACTTTCTCCTCTTTCCAGTACTGCCACCTTCCACCGGCACCACCCTCTACCGCCACCGCTCACCCTCATGCCGTCCCCCACCATCACGCCACCCTCCACCCTCCCTCCACCCTCACCTCGTCAGTGAAGCTCCAACGCAAGCCTCCGCCGCTCCCTCGCCTCTGGGTCTCCTCCTTCGCTGAGTGCCCACCGTCGTTGGGTGTCTGTCGCTGGGTGCTGCCGCCGCTGGGTGTTCATTAGGTGCTCGCATATCTTTGTTCCTTCGATATTGTTACTGGGTTGCTTCCTCTGCCAATGAAACCCACTCTACAGATATGGCTGGCTTTGCTACGCTGTCTGAAACCGATCGGTTTCCGATAACTTTTTTTAGAACCACCAAAAGGAGTTTCGAATTTGGAACTGAATTTGGGTCCCGATCAAAGCCAATTTTTAAACTGCCTTTGATTGAAATCGATCAAATTCAGAACCAGAGAAGATACTTTAAAAGTGTATTCTTTGGCCCAATATAATCGAATTTAGTAGTCCTTTTTCCACTTGTCTTAATTCCGCCACTGAATCATCACTTATGTGAAAAAAATTTATTCGGTGGTACAACTATAACAATTATTATAATGCTACTTACATAATCATTGAGTGATAATAATCACGTACTATCACTTATGAATAGTAAGATATTTTAATCATTCAGGTTACGCATCAATTAATTATGATTTAACAATAGATGCACACACGTTAGAATGTTTCAGAAATTATTATATACTGAGTGATGGATCATCATAAATGTAAACCTCATGACTTTATTTTCCATATCGGGTATGTTATGGATGGGAATGAAGGGGGAATCGTACGTTTGCCTCACCATAGCTCATTGCCTGGTACGCACACACACACATGACATATCTCAGCAATGGACCCTTTCGGATTCATGCACATTCCCATGAGCTAACAATGGGACCTTGTTCTATTCGTATTGCTTGACCTTTACTTTGAGTCCCTCAACAATGCAATTCTATTTTTTGGACAAAGTTGTAAACACCTTCAAGCAATTGATGCATACACTAATGGAAATCAGGTACATACACACCGATATAAATTTATTAGTACAGATATATCGATGTGTATGTAATCAATTCCATCGGTATTTATCATGTTAACATCAGTACCGGTGAAAATAAGTACATACGCACTGGTATCATGTTAACAGGTATAAAGTTCACCTATTTTCGTACTGGTGTTAGTTTTACCGGTGTACCAATGTCAAATATATTGCACCAGTATTATTCGAATAGGTATTTGTACCCGTGCAATTGCTAACATGTGCACCGGTACAGGATTACCGGTGTGTACTTATTTACCATTTTTTATTAATTTGGCGCGAAGAGGTAAACTTTTTAAACCGGTAACGGAAAATTACCAGTGCAGAAATTAAAAAAGCGGGAAAATTTTGCATTTGTACACCGGTTACAACTAGCATCGGTGTAGGAATTGATCACGCACCGGTATTTTCTTAATACCGGTGCAAAAATAAATTCTTATTCTTGAATTTTGGCGCCAAAACTATTAGTTTTCGCATTGGTATTGTGATTGTACCGGTGCAGGACAAGAAAATATGCTCCTTTTTTTAATGAAAATCTACACCGGTAACGGATTTTATTGGTGTAAAATGCTTCAAATGCACTGGTAAAATCTAAATATCGGTGTAGAAAATTGTATTAAATGCTCACCTACCCCCTTTGTTTAGCGGGTTAAAAATGAGATTTTTGGGAGAAAATGTTCATTAATGGTGTTTTTTGGTTGATGAATGCATTGAATTCTCCACAATGAAAACCCTTGAAGGTACCTTTTTTTTAATTACATTAATGGATATTAAGGATTTCATGTATGGTTTTGGTTAGTAGAGATATTTACATACTGTGTTTGATCATTTGATATTGATTGAGGTAGAATTGTAGATCTTAGTTTGTGATTTATTCTCAAGGTTGTTGTAGTTATAAGGCTATGACTTTTGATTCCTATAGTGTTGGACATGTTAAGAATATTGTAATTGTAATGTTGGTGTACATTGTGCATTTATGATGTTGAATGATTAGGAAGTCATAATGAAAAATTCTATTGTATTAAATGTGTTGAAGTTTTATTGTTGGACATTTATTGATATGTAGAGTTGTATCGCGTCATCGAGAGGCGTAAGCATGTGTATGTCAACGTTAGTAGGGTGAGCGATGAATATATTATGTTCGTGGATGAGTTCTTGGAGCATGCTTTTAGTCGAGAGAAGCGAATATTATGCCTGTCATGATTGTGGAAATTGAATTTGTACTGATAAGAAGGACACCCTGAAACTCCATTTGTATAGCCGGGGGTTTGCGAAAGATTATATTGTGTGGACCTTTCATGGGGAAAAATCACCACCGGAAGTGAGAGTTAGTAGTCTGGGAGAGTGTTTTGGGGATGCTAATTTGGATGACATGTGTGAGGAGATTGTTAATGAGTTTAGAGGGAGGCCCGAGGTTTTGGCTAACTTCCTTGGTGAGAAGGATACACCATTGTATCTCGGTTGCAAGAAGAAAGACAAGGTCGTGTCGTGTTGGATGGAGTTGTTTAACTTGAAAGGTGTAAGGTCATGGAGTGATACTAGCATGAATAAATTGCTTAAGTTTTTGAATGAAAAGCTTCCACCCGGTAACGGGGTTCCTGGTAACCTTTATGAAGCTAAAAGAATTCTGTGTCGGATGGGATTGGAGTATGAAAAGATACATGTATTTCTGAAAGATTGTGTCCTATATAGGGGTGACCTTACGGATAAGATTTTTTGTCCAGTATGTAATGTGTCGCGTTATAGGAAGAAGAGAAATGTGGCTGTCAGTGGAGAGCATGTTGTACCAGTGAGGAAGCGGGTGCAAGCCAAATGTATGTGGTATCTTCCTATTATTCCAAGGCTGAAAAGGTTGAAAATGATGCAAAGAACTTGATGTGGTGCGTTGATACGGGAAGTTGTAAAGATGATGATATAATTCGACACCCGGCAGATGTGGACCAGTGGAAGAAATTTGACAGGATGTATCCACACTTTGCATCTGAACCTAGGAATTTGATATTTGCTTTGTGTAGTGATGGTATGAACCCATTTGGGAATATGTCCTCGAAACACAGTTTGTGGCCGGTTATGTTTGCCATTTACAATCATCCCACGTACTTGTGCATGAAGAGAAAATATTTGTTGATTTCCATCATGATTTTAGGCCCGAAACAACCTGGAAATTACATAGACTCTTATCTTGCCCCTTTGATAGAAGATATGAAGGTACTTTGGTCGGAAGACGCCTTAATGTTTGGTGGTTGTAATGGTGAAGAGTTTACATTGAGGGCGATGTTTTTTTATACCATAAATGATTTCCCTTTATATGGTAACCTTTCCGGGTATGTGGTTAAGGGTCACCAGGCTTGCCCAGTTTGCAAGGATGAGACAGATTACCATCAATTGAGGAGTGAGTGGAAGACTGTTTATTTAGGTCACCGTAAATTCCTGCCTATAGGTCACAAGTTGTGGAAGAACGCGATTGCATTCGTTGGTAGGAATGAGGGGAGAAAGGCACCCAAACCTTTGACCGGTGTAGCTATTCACAACAAGGTGAAGAATTGAATGTTGTTCTAGTTAAGAAGTTATCAAAGGGTGGTGGGGTTGTAGACGGACCGTGGAAGAAACGGTCCATTTTCTTCAATTTGCCGTACTGGGAAGATTTGGATGTTCGCCATTATTTGGATGCCATGTATATCAAGAAGAAAGTTTGTGAGAGTCTAATTGGGATGCTTCTGAACATTCCCGGGAAGACTAAGGATAGCTTGAATGCAAGGAAATATTTAGTTGACCTTGGTATACGGTTGGATCTGGAACCAGAGGTAAGAGGGAAGCGAACGTACCTGCCCCCCACTCCTTACAATCTAGCAGTTGCTGAGAGGAGATCGGTGTGTGAGTACATCCAAGGAACGAAGGTACCTTCCGTTTACTCCTCTAATTTTAGTCGGTTTGTGAATGATGAGTTCCATCTTAATGCTTTGAAATCACACGATTTTCATATCCTTATGCAACAACTCTTGCCTGTAGCAATATGTGGGTGTTTGGAAGAGGAAGTTAGATTTTCTGTTATGCGGTTGTGCTTCTTCTTCAACTCAATATGCAGGAAAAATATTAGCAGGCAACAACTTGATGAACTGGATCGAGAGGCTGTTGTTGTTCTATGCCATTTGGAAAAGTATTTTCCCCCGTCATTCTTTGACATCATGGTGCACCTAGTGGTACACTTGGTTAGGGAGATACGTATGTGCAGGCCTATCGGAATGCATTGGATGTACCTCTTTGAGCATCACATAGCTGTTTCAAGGGTTATGTTCGTAATCATAGTCGGCTCTATGCCTCCATTGTTCAGAGGTATGTCACTGAGAAGATCATCGAGTATTGTACACTGAACTTAGTTGGAAGAAGAGCGGTTGGTGTTCCTGGATGACCCCACTGTGGAAGGCTGAATAGGATTCCACGCTCTGAGGGTATGTTTGATACACCCTATCACGGTGAGTTGATGACTGTTCACCTGTATGTATTGCGTAATATTAGCGAGACTGTAACATATGTTGAAAAGTATGTTTACCCATTGGAAGAGATTCATCCATGCTGGCCCTCGAATAAAATTCAGGTCGAGCATTCTTCAAGGTTTGTTAACTGGTTTTACAATTGTTGTAATATCGACGAGATGTCCAGTAACCTTCGGGTGTTTGCAAGGAAGCCGAACTGCACCGTTAGATGATACCTTGGTTATGACATTAGTGGCTTCAGTTTCTCAACATTGGCGAAGGACGAGAAGAGCACCACTCAAACTACTGGTGTATATATTGAATATGAATCAGGAAAACAAGAGAGATAAACATCTGGTTGTTGTTATGATGCCTTTGTATGGGGCGATTGAGGAAATTTGGGAGTTGGTATGTAGATTTCAAGGTTGTTATCTTCAAGTGTCGTTAAGTGGAACATGGTTCTGGTGTTGTTGTTGAGAAGCCCATGGGGTTCACATTGGTCGACTTGAATCGTGTAGGATATGAAGATGACAAGTTCATTTAGCTACCCAGGCACGACTAGTTTTTTATATCAAGTACCCTTCGAATGAGAATTATCTTGTGGTGTTGCATGGGAAGAAGTTTTACTTTGATAAGGAGATTGATCTGCCCGCCATAACAGATAGTCCTGAGTTTCCATCGGTATTTCCCAATTTGGAAGATGTTGGGGAACCCATTGTTGGAAGGCGTTCTCACAACGATGGGTCGTGGCTTGATGAAAGAGGTGAAATAGTAGGTGGGGAAAATGTCTTGAAGCGGAAGCGATAGATCGGTCGTTCCCAGCCATTATTTTTGTGACCTTGTTTTGTGAAAAATGGTATGATCATTCAACGATTTAGCGTGTAATGTATTTAATTGACACTCTTTTATGATTTGGTTGTTATGATCCGTGATTTCAATGGAGTATTATGCATTGAACAGGTGAAAATGTGTTTAAATTGAGATTAAATTTTCTAGTAGGTGTTGAATTTTTACACCGGTAAAGATGAAATTACTGGTGTACAAAAACAGGGGAGACACTCTATTTTGTACTTACACACTGGTACCCCTACCGGTGCGCAGTACTTAGAAAATGTTTTGGTCTTTTTGCTCTCAGGTCTAACAATGTCAATTTATTTTGCATTTAAAGCAGCGTAAAGGAGCTGCTTTTTGTAACATTTGCACTGGTAAATTTACCGGTGTTGGGTACTTAGAAAAAATTTGTAAAATTTGCTCTCGGGTAGGATTAGATAACAAAAAAATAATTTAAAGCAGCCTAAAGCAGCTGCTTTAGGCCTCATTTTACACCGGTATATGTATAATACCGATGTGTAACAAACTTTCCCTTTTTAGAAACTCAATCATCACCCTATTTTCACAGTACTTAGAATTTATATCTCTCACACCATACCATCACCATCACTACCCATCTTTGATGAAATCTTACGTAGGTTGGCATATAATCAGGTAAACCACTGCAAGGCCTCTTTTGTATGATTAATTAGCAATTGCATATAAAATAGAATCATTGAGTGACATCATGAACAGCTTGACTTGCATGTAAGGTGTTTGATGAAATGCCTCAATGTGTTTCTTAGGAAATGCCCCTAAAATCCAATTTGAAAAGGATACGCCATTCAATGTCCCCATCATTGCCAAAAGTATCACCGCATACTTACCTGGATGGTACCTTCGTGTCCGAGGAGATTAGGTTGGTCCATGAATCTTACAAAGGATGGCATCATCACATAGAGAGATGAATTGAAGCATCTCCCCCATTCGAACAAACAATCCGGAAGCTTGGGTGGGAAAAATTCTGCGAGACTCCACAACCATTCAACTTGACCATTGTAAGTGAGTTCTATGCAAACTTGAAGTGCAGGCCGAGATACGATCACATGTATTGTAGAGGTAAAACTGTTCATGTAACACCAGAATCTATCAATGGCTTGTTTGGGTTGCCCAATGTTCCAAATGATGAAGACAATTTTCTCACACTACATTTTCTAGGTGATGATGGCTATATTCTACAACAACCAATTGAGACGGAGATCGTTGGGACAGTAACTAGGGCAGGTATGGACATAGACAAGTTGGTCAAACCAGGTTGGAGCAAAATACCTAAGAAAACTCTAACTCCGAAAATGAATGGGTGGTACCACTTTGTGGCATCTAAAATCCATCCAGTAACTATTAACACAAAAGTTCACAAACTTTGCCTCACCTTTTTGTATGCAATAAAGAGGGAGCTTTGATGGAATGTTGGTCGTCGAATTTGTCCTATGTTGCAGAGGGAATGGGATTAGATGGGATCTTATGCCTGTTGCAGTATCATCTCTATGCTTTGTTCAAGAGAGGGAGTTTTTGGACATGCACATGACGTTTATGGCCAACCAATGGATAAGATTTGCGTGGACTCTTTCTATAGACAGAAAACTAACACGTCTATCACTACTATTGAATCTAGAGTTTCTACATTGGAGGTCAATGTAGCAAACTTCCTTGAAGAATCCAAATACCAAAGATCCTGACCGGAACATAAGGCCAAGGTTATGACGTATCGATTTCCAAACGTCGTGACAGTAGTTAAAAATTTTCCAACCTTCAGCACAGGCAATGTTGAGGACATGGACATTAGCACAAGTACCCGTGATAGTGATGCAACATGACCAATTGATGGGTTAGAACCATTTTCTCAATATTATTCGTAGAAAACTTTTATGAGCGGTTAGGAAGAGTAGATTTTGTACTCAACTTTGACTGTGTTGCACTTAGACAGTTTGACATTCTTACTTTTGACAAACATGCATGATGATGAATCGAATAAAAAATTTGTGCGCCGCATTTATTGAAATTATGTCCATCAAATACACTCATGAAGACCAAAAAGATATGCCAAAGGTAGTTGGCCTTTTTTTTTTACTTCAGGACCGCCAAATATGGTGCATTATATTCCTAGAATGCTTAGAATTGCAAAAGGTTGTAGCATTGGAAGCTATGGAGGTTCCCCAAGTAAATTTGTGGGAAATAGTGTAATTATGGAAAATATAGTGCAAGCATTCATTGTTGGTTTTACAGGGCCTTCCACCCACTAGTAGGGTCTACAAATGCATTAACAAGATCATTGTGTATTGGATTGCATATGTGTGGAGCCAATTTTATATTCCGAACCCTTCCACGATTCTTGGAGGAACTAAATTGCAAAAAGTAAAAAGTTTACTCGTAAATCAAAATTGCAATCCAATCAAACCAGATGGTCCACAAAACAACCCTTTTGTATTTCCAAGTAAAACATGTAGGGAAACGAACGGGTTCGGGATCCGTATTTAGTTTCGAAGATGTTCGGATTACATATAAAAACATTGGAGTAAACCCTTGCCGTTTACTCTACAACACCTACCAGCGCTTCAGGACGAATCACCACCCGAGCATAAATATGTTTCAATTATTACTTAATCCTGGAATATTCAATTTGATAATTTATGTAGTTTCCTAACACGTCGTAACTGCATTTCACAATTAGGGGGACCTAATTGCAATAAATGCATACAATTAACTTTGCGGGTTCCTCGATACCATTGAGGTACGAAAACGTTACTTATTCAATCTGGAGCATTTGAAAATTTCATTTGGGATGGTGGAAAAGTGTTTGAAGCGGTCGGATGAAATGTTTGGAGCCAATCTGCAAATTTTTTGAAATTAAACAATGCTAAGAAACGTCACTGTACGGGGCCCATGTGTGGTTGATATTTGCATGAAATAACTAGTACAATATTTATTCACAATAATCAAACGTCAGTTTGATTAATTGGGGTCATTTGAAAAATACACGGGAGTCAAATGCAATAAGTGATAATTTAAACAACTAATAAACTTTCTTTACACCGGTAATAATGAAGAAGTACCGGTGTATTTGTACAACTTTTCAGTGCGCATTTCAAAATTTTCAATTTTTTGGATTTTTAATAAGGCGCGAAACATTTTACTCCAGCAATTTAAGATTTTTCACCGGTAGATATACCAGTGCTTGACAATTAGTAAAAATTACAGAAATTACTCTCAGGATGAATGTTTTTTCCCAAAAATATATTTAAAGCAGCCGCAGGCAGTTACTTTTTGCACATTTTTACACCGGTATTTTCCTTTTATACACCGGTACTATATACCGGTGTACAACACTTAACCAAAATTTTCGTGTGTTCCTCTCAGTTCAAAGGAAAATTAATTTAAAGCAGCTGCACGCAACTTCTTTTCTTGATTTTTGCACCGGTATTGTTGCCGGTGCTGAACAGTTAGCAAAAATTTGTGCCCATTTTCTCTCTTCTTACACCGGTACTGTATGTATTACCGGTATTAAAAATGTAACTTCTAAAATCAAAACCATATGAAATGGCCATAACTCCTACAATTCATCATATTCTCATCTTCAAATCCTTCAATTTCTCATTCAAAATCACCATCAACCACTCCAACCATTCAATCCACAACTCCTCATCAACCATTGTAACTCCTCATCTCTCATTCCATCCCTATAAAGTGTGGAGCAACACAAGAGAACCAAGAAAAATGAGAGAGGGAGTTGCGGAGAGAAGTACTTGGCGATCCGTTCTTGGCGAGCTTGGCAAAAGGAAGTAGCAACAAAAATGCTCCATTGGTGAAGGTAAGTGTTGGGGTTTATGTTACCATGGGTTACCAAGTCAAATTCTCTTCAAAAACCTATTTCATCTCTCATGCACAATACATGATCGATCAATTGACTCTATGACCAAAGATATGTAAATCTACAAAAAGTTGAATGACACTCTTGAATTGTATGTTTATACAATTGTGGGGAGTAAATGTTTTGCATTTTTTGTGGATGGCTAATGTAGTTCTATAGTATTTTTGTTGGTGATAATGTTGATAGTCACGTTAGGGGGAAGTGAGAATTGCTCGGTTTTATGCCTAATTTATGAATCCAAAGACATTGGTATGGTATTCGATCAACTTCTATAAGGTTTCATTTCATTCTATATTAAGTTCCATGCCTTAATTGTTCAAGTTCTGTGCCATGTTATGTAAACTTTTATGCCTCACATGATGTAGTTTCATCTATGAATTGTTCAATTTCTATGCCATGTTTTGCTCAAAAGTTTTATGAACTAGTTGATCGAGTTCTACGCCAAGTTCTATCAATGTTGATCTTTAAGTACCGTTATTGTGTGAACCATCATGGATTGAGAATTTCCAATTCTATTGTTGTAGATACCTCTGAAGAAGGGGAAATTCAACATGAAGAGAAATTGGTTGGTTATGAAGAAGGAGGAGGAGGTGAAAGATGTGGTCGATGAGGAGGTTGATGTGGCGGACCAAGAACCACCACCAAAAAAGATCCCGTTGACGATAAAATTTGAGGAAGAAGTAACTTAATGAATGACGCATCTAGTAAAAAGAAGGAAGAAACCACAAAACTTGGTGATGTTATTGTAGGGGATGTTGAAAGAGTGGACGTCGGTAAACAGTTGACCAAAACACCAATTCGCAAGGGAAAGGGAAAGAGCACCATCTAAGGAAGGTCAACTATTAATGAAGCGGACTACGACTTGACAAAAGTTGGAGGGAAAATGGAGAAGGATAGGACAAGTTTGAGGTAAAAAGTTATTTGAGGAGGCGGGGAACTAGTATGTGCCAGTCCGTGATGTTGGCAAAGCATAACACTCCCTTTAGCATTTGAGTTCCTTGGGAATCAAGCGGCATGCATTAAGAATTGGTCAGCATGGCACGCTTATAGCAATTACGCTTTTCGGAACCACATCACATTTGGCGCATGCGAACACTGGAGCAATTTCTCTGGGGATGTTAAGGAAGAGGCATGGAAGGATGTTCTGTTAAGACTCTCGACAATTGTAATTTAAATTTTTTAATGAAATGGTAAAGTCTTAGGGAAGACGTGATTAATGACATGCTTTTTCATATGATTCATTCCAGGAGAGCTTCACGATTGAAACACTTGTGACAGATGGGAAACTAGAAATACTGAAGAAGGAGGTTACAGAGAGGGCAAAAACCAACAAAGGAATTGGAAGACAATGGTGGAAAATAGGTTTATTCACGATGTGGACAAAGATATCAATAAAATTGGAATACCGGCATGGGAGAAGTACTAGTGGATGGATGAAGATGAATGGCACTTGTTTGAAAAAAGGTGCCAGCATCCGGATTTTCAGGCATGATGAAAAATAAATACATGTTAAGAGACATGTTTCCCACAAATTATATCCAACTAAATTTTTATTTATACAACAACAGAGGCTCAAGGTGACAAATATTGAATGCAACAAGGGCGGGGATTACACGCACCACGTGGGCGGAAGGGGTTATTAATACATCCGTGAAAAATTGAGTAAGGATCTGAAGGAGAAGGAGAGAATGAGGTTGACTGCCGAGGTATTCACTAGCGAGGAGATTGAGAAACAACTCAGTCAAAGGGACTTCACACCTGACAGATCTCTTGTCTACCTTGAGGCAAACAAAGATAAGAAAGGGTTATACACATCGAAAGAGGCTGAGAAGATCGCACCAGACGTTGTAATTTACGCCAAAATCGACCATTTAAATTATTTTTTTGTGTACTTCATATTATTCATATACACAATTGTGTTCCTATGTGATTCTCAGTTTAAATTAAACGAGCTTAAGGAAAAAGGAGCATTGGAACTGCATCCGGGTGAGGACATCCTCATAAAAGTCACAAAGAAGAAGGATCACCCGGGCAGGTATTGAGGAACTCAGACGGGCCTACCCACAGCGGTGGTTGTTCCTCATCTCTCTCGCAGCAAGTGCAGTGGCAGTTCCTCAGCCAAGAAGACAGCTCGGAGAAGACCATCTAACGATCAACCGGTCGTGAAAGCCATGGTATCGTACCTGGAGCAATTGGTGAAGGGCTTATCATCTGCAAGCATTGTTCAGATTCCGCTAGGCTTTGACAATCCCAAGAAGTTTATAGAGAAGGTGATGAATGACATTGCTGCAGCTGCTACAAAGTCCAGTGAAGAGCTCAATGACGGAGAAGGAGATGAAGAGGTACACTGTCAATAATCGATGCATGTCTTATACATTGATTTACACATTTAAAATACCTCCATAACCATTTTATCGATTCACTTAAATATTATACGAATAGGATGGAGAACGCGTGACTCCTTTCATTAAAGACATAGTCGGGAAGAAGAAAATGGTCGCCCATGGCCCATGACAGGTATCTCATCGTTGGGATGTCCAACAAGGAAGTGTTGCTCATTTCAGAGTATGCGAGCCAATCCTTCGTCCAAGGGCGGGATTACCCTTGGCGGACCACCATTTTGATAATGTTGGAGAGGCGCTCAATAGCATCGTGGATTGGCCGGTGTCCTTAATAGGTAAGGCACGTGAGCAACCAAATGGCATCGATGAAATCAATGCCAGAGGTGATACGGGCGACGATGACGAGGAGCTTATGATTCTCATCAGTGACGATGAGGTATATTCTAGTAACACATTATTTTTCAATTCCTCAAAAGTACTTTTTGCGTATCCCTATTCATTAATCCTTGTAACACGTTACTAGCGAGCAAAAATCTCAGTCGAAGGCTAAATTCTAGCCATCTGCAAGACCAAGATTAAATATGCTACCAAAACAGGTAACACACTAAAAAAGTCCTTTTATTATTCATTAAAAAGTGATCATTTCGTATCATTTCACGTTCGCAGATTGTCAACAAACCAGACCTGACAGACTGGCCAATCATGGGGAAATTCTTAAAAGAAGCAAATGCCGCTATCTTGGATATTATAAAGAATAAGAACTGCATGTTCTTCCCAGTTTTCCGACCATCAACATTCGCACACCAGTACACCTGCGGTGTTGGAATAGAAGTTTTGGTCGAGTTCGGGAAGAAACTGAGAAACATGCATTCGATGACCTGGATCGATAATGTGCAGGCTGATGTGTGGATGTGATGAGTTTAAAAACTTACTGCCTTTATGTTTTTTAATTTATCAAGAATTCATTTTCATGTACGATTAACGTTACAGGCACCTGTGGGAGAAAACATATGAAACTAATTCAGGCCGAGTCCAATTCTTCCCATCCAGTTGTGGCAACCTAACCAACTTCGAGCAGGAGGTCAAACTCCGTTTCAAACAAATTTGGGAAACAATGAAGGCAACGGATGTTAATTTCTACATTGTACCCTACATAAGAATGTAAGTATTTCTTCCTAATAATGACATTCACATTTCAAACCACTTCCGTTTCATTAATTGTTAACATAATTTTCGACAGCAATCATTGGTACCTCATCATTATCCGTCCCCAAATGGAGGAGGTTTTCACTTTGGACACATTGTCAGGGGGTATCAAACCAAAAAACTTGGTCGAACTCAGGGTCATTTCAAGGTATTGCAATCAATCAAATAAAAAATCCTAGTTTCATAATAAACAGGAAGAAGTAGCCATTTAAATTTACTTTCTTGACATGCTTTCTTGCGCATACCAAAGGGAGAAGAGAAAGACGGAGCCATAACCCAACTACACTTGGAAAATCAATAACATTATGGTAAGTCATTCTGTCATTTCATCCATCAAATTATGTTTAGGGTTAGTGATTACATTTGCCTTTCCTGTGCAGTACCGAACCCAGAATGGTTCATGGCAATGCGGGTACTCCATCATGCTCTTCATGGAAGAATTTGTTAATCACCCAGACACAAACAATATCTTGGAGGTAAACCTTGCATCTCAAAATTTGATATTATTAATCTCTAGTAAATGCAACATTATTGACTAACATTGTAAGTTTGAAATTAACATATTTCCCCAGAGGGCAAATGGCCGTCGCATGTGTACGAAATTCAAGGTGTAGAAGAGAGATGGTGTGGGGCTTGGCTCGGAGATTACCAGCAGCAGGCGAACACTACGTTGCAACTTCTGGATGATAAGAACAACATAATAGGTTGATGGTTAATATTGAATGGCTAATGATATTATAATTCTACGGATGGTGTTTGGTTATACTAAACTTGTGTTTTACTTTGTTTGATTACATGTTTAAGATACTTCTTTTATTTCATATGTTGGAATAATGTCCGCGTGTTTTGCGAGCCATATTTTCGTAATAGAATGTTTCAAATTTCTTACCGATTCAAAAGTTTTCAATTTATAATAGTTCACAAGTATCTCTGGCTGTCATTGCCCTGGAAATGATCCGGGATGGACCATCGGAAAATAAATTAGGTATTGCAAATTTTAGCCACATAATACACCGATAAAAGGCAGGCACCGGTGTAAATAAATTTCACATTTTAAATAATTTATTTTTAATTATTTCAATAATACCGGTGCATAAAGTACGATAATACCGGTGCAATCTATTTCGGTGAATAAAACTATATTTCGACTACAAAACAAAGACCAGTGTCGGATTTAATACCGGTGTACAAATCACTGTTTTGCACCGGTTAATGGGTTAAATACCAGTGCAAAATACCGGTGCAAACTATATTCCGGTATTACACCGGTTTTCCAAATAAAACCGGTGCACACATTTTGTGATCCCGCTATTTTGCACCGGCATAAGACACCGGTGCAAATACTGCTCTACACTGATCCATTTTACTAGTGCAAATTTGTTACATTTCTACACCCCTATACATATGCACTGGTATTTTTTATGGCCAAAATACCGGTGCTATTACCCTAAATTACTGGTGCAAATACCCCTGTTCTGCAGTAGTGATAGCTCTCGAGTGATGACGTAACAATTGAAATTCTACTATTTCAATTTGATATATACTCATTTTAATAAAAATTAGCTACACTATCCTCAAATGTAGTTCTTTGGGAAAGGCAGGGGCGAAACTCCAACCCTCGCCAAGAAGAAATTACAGTCATTCACTAAGAGTGATTTTGATTTTAATTTTGATTTTTTTACCAATCTTCTTTATCTAATTCAGAAGAAATGGTGATTTTTCGTCCTACCATCATCCCCCATATACATTTATTGCCGTCACCCCGGTTAAGGAAATAGTACTCATGGCGGAGAATTTAAAATTTGCGATCCACAATCACTTGGGATTGCCAAGTGGCCAGGGCAATGTGCCTCCAGGTGCATCACAGGTTTGACTCTCCCTTTCCTTCTGAAATTGCATTATTATAGGGTTTTAAATTTTTGTATACACCGTATTAGATATGGAGTCTTACTTCGTGTGAGTTATGTGGGAGTCCCACCCCACCTTTGTGTGAGACACAGGGGAGCCTCAGCCCCTTTGTGTGAGGCAACTTGAACTTAATAAAGTGTGGAACATCTCTAAAATATATATATATATATACATGATCCACATGTGCATTTATTAACTGGGTCTTACTTAAAATACCATTAAAAATATAATTTAAAAGTTGATTGACATTCATATTTCTTCCATATTTTTTAATAAAAAATTTACCTTTTGGAATTGCACGGGTTCTTGTAAAATATGAACGGTTGATGTTATAGATAGTACAAGAGTACAATATATAAGCATCATGTACATAATCACAAATGGAAAATAATTCTATCTAGGGTACAAGATATACACAAAATATCTCCTCAAGTTGGAGCATGTTGATCACGAATGCCCAACTTGTAAAGAAGAGTCTGAAATGCATGTCCTCCAAGAGTTTTAGTGAACAAATCCGCAGGTTGATGGGAAGTGCGAATATGATGGCTAACAACTTCACCAGAATGTACTAAATCACGAACAAAATGACTGTCAATCTCAATGTGTTTCGTACGTTCATGAAACACATGATTGAACGCAATATGAAGAGCTGCCTGACTATCACAGTATAAACGCAAAGGAGAGTGTCTTACGCCTAAAGACCAAAGGAGTGACTTCAGCCAAAGTAACTCACAACACGCAACATCCATAATACGATAGTCAGCTTCAGCCGAAAACCGAGAAACAGTATGTTGTTTCTTTGTCTTCCAAGAAATAGGGAACTCTCCAAGCATAACAAAATATCCAGTCAAAGAACGACTTGTAATAGGGAAATTAGAATCACAAAATACAGTAAGTCGAAGCGAGCTTTTAGCAGAATGAAATAAACCTTGACCTGGATGGCTCTTCAAAAAATGCAAAACCCACAATGCAGCCTGCCAGTGTGCCGCACGCGGATGCTCCATGAACTGCGCCAAAGTGTGCACAGATAACTAAGGTCTAGGCGAGTAATTGTAAGATAAATCAGCTTACCAACAAGTTGTCGATATTGCGCTAGATAAGTATAAGCCGGTCCATTTGCGTGAGCCAAATTATGCTATTGTTCCTTTCAAAAAATCAGTAGGCTTGGCAGCCAACAAACTAGCATCTGTCAAATGTCAAGGGCATATTTTTGTTGACACAGAAACACGCCATCAAGTCTGCGAGCAATCTCAATCCCCAACAAATATTTCAATATGCCAAGATACTTCATATAAAAGCAATAGGAGAGACACTTCTAGAACTCAGCCATCTGAGTCGGAGAAGACCCAACGATGATCAAATCGTCAACATAAACCAAGACATGGAGGGAAACACCATCACGCAAGTAAGTAAACAAAGGGTAATCCACCTTACTCTGGACAAAACCAAAGATGCGAAGAGCTGCAGGTAGCTTAGAAAACCAGTTTCTATGCGCCTATCAAAGACCATAAAGAGATTTGTGGAGCATACAGACCTGTCCAGGCACAGGAAGGGTATAGACAGGATGGGGCCGCATATAAACCTCTCCATCCAAATCTCTATGCATGAACGCACTATATACGTCCATTTGATAAAGATCCCATCTAGAAATAACAGAAACAGACAAGAAAAGATGAACTGATCTTATCTTGGAAACCAGAGCAAAGGTCTCGGTATAATCAGTGCCCTCAATCTGACGGTTTCCAAGAATAACCAACCGACCCTTGTAACGCTAGATCGAACCTCCAGACTTATACTTGGTTCAAAACACCCATTTACCTCCAATAGCATTTTTACCAGGAGACAGAACCCAAGTATTATTCCGCTCAAGTGCATCAATCTTATCTGTCATTGCCACTTTCCAGTGAGAATGATGATAAGCCTCAGAATACGTAATAGGTTCGGAGCCATCTGTAACTGCAGCTAAAAATCTATAATGTGAAACCAAAAAATTATTACAAGAAAGATAATCAACAATTAGATAACGAGTACCTAAAGACAGTACAAGCGTGGATGTGAGAGCAGTAGAGGGGGGTGGGGGTTTAAGACGCAAGTAGTAGAGCAGATATAGTCCTTCAATTTAACTGGTGGCTGGAATATGTGAGTACTAGGTGGAGAAATGGGCCATGGCAGTGAAGACACGTCGACCTCGGAATTAGATAAAACCAACGGCTTAGGCCGCGGCTTAGAGGGAGCCAATTTTGGCTTCGAAAAGGTGGACCGCAACTCAGGTGGAGGTGGCCAAGGATCAGCGGAATGCGACAAGGGGGTGCAGACGACGCTGGCTGAGATGGAGTGGACTGTGGTGACAGCTCGGTCTGAGCTGGCGGCGGCAGGGCTTCGTACACGGTAGGCTGCGACGAGTGCACCAAATCATCTGAAGCAGTCATATCAGCAACAATGGCCATGGTATCCTGAGTGGATTCATGGGCATTGACAACAGTCATGTGACGCTTCTTCTAAATTGCAAGCGAGTGAACACAACCAATAGATGGCAAGGGATCTTGCGCTAGGATATGAGATCAGATTGTATGATAGCCATCATCGAGACCAATGAAAAATTGATGAACCACTTCATTCTCATGCTCCTCAATGGCAATAGCAGCAGCAGTACAGAAGCATGTCTGAAGGGGCAAGTAAGTAAACAGCTCATCCCACAGCTTCTTGCACTTTCCATAATAAGCATAAACAGATTGACCATTCTAACAATAAGTATAAATGGTCGTACAAATCTCACACATGCGCAGACCATCCCCAACAGAAAAACGCTGCTTAAGGTCATCCCAAAGCTCCTTAGTAGACACACAACAAGTAATAACAAAAAAAAATGAAAGGATCAAGAGTCTAAAAAATCCAACCAATAAGCATATAATTCACACTATTCCAGTCATTATAAAATGGTTCACCAGATAAAAGCTTGACAATAGAGCCATTAAGAAAGCCAACCTTATGTTTCGCAGAAAATGCAATAAGCAAAGAGGAACTCCAATCATTAAAATTATCACCCTTCAAGATCACCGGAGAAATAGTCAAACCTGGATGATCCAACGGATGCACATAGTATGGATGGGTAACTGGCAGGGCATGAGATGAATCGCCGGTGAACTAGCAGTTGCGACGGCGGCGGTGGCAAAATGAAAGAAAAATATGGCAGAAATTTAAATTTATGTTTTCAAGACTTTTAGCTCTGGAACCATGTGTAAAAATATGAACGGATGATTTTATTGATGGTACAAGGGTACAGTATATAAGCATCATGTACAGAATCACAAATAGAAAAGGATTTTATCTAGAATACAAGATGTACATAAAATATAACAAAGGATCTTCTTTTACTCCCTCTATCCCAACTTAAATTACCCACTTACTTTATGACATTATTCTCTATCAAAGTTTGACCGCAAATTTGAATAGATATATGAGACATAATATTATCGTATGTGATATTGTTGAATTTCTCGTAACAAGTAGTTTTTAGAATGTAACTTTTTGTTTGTCATTATTATACGTAGCTAAACATATTAATGGTCAAACATGTTCCTCGAACAGTGTGTAATGATTAGGCTATAATTTAAGGTGGGGCGGAGGGAGTACTAGTTATATTTTTATATTTTACTTTTTTATGCATTTACTAATGTAACCTCATATATATCATCTCACCACTTATATATGTTGCTGCCTAAAATTTATATTGTGTTAAGTTAATAATTTTAAAAACTTACGTATTTAAAGTTGGACAAAATATATCTTCTTTCAAATTCTTTCACATGTACAGTACAGAGTATGCAGAATTGGAGTATTGATTTCACATAAAATGATCATAGAATTGGAGTATTTATGTTGTTACCTCGAACATATATTGTTTTAGTTTAGGGTTTTAAAAGTATATTCATTAGAGTTGTATAGATCAGACTTTTAGGCGTGCTATTCAAAGATAGTTGATCTATTTTATTTTAAGAACTTAATTTTGATTTATATTATTGATCGATCCACAAATTTTATTTAATTTTAAGTTAGTCTCTCATTTCTCTATTTTGTTGTGAAGAGATTATTTCTCTCAAAATCACCTCATTTTTCTTTGTCATTGCATACTTCCTCCGTTTCACTAATATTGGCACCATAGTTTAAGTGTTTGGATTTAGGTGAAGTAAAAGAGTAGATGAAATTGGATGTAGAAAGTAGAAAGTCACTATGAGTAGATGAAATTGAAAGAAATTTGCCAAAAATGTAAAGTGTACCAATGTAAAACAACCAAAAAAAAGAAGTGTGTCACTAATAAAAAAAAAACAGAGGGAGTATTGTGGTTGTGTAAGCACGTACAACAAATTTATTACTCCAGCAACAATCCTGCCTGAAAATATATAATTAGCAATAATCCTCCCTTCAGTAATATCCCCTCTCTCTCTCTCTTCTCGTGATTGCTACAACATTAATCGTACGTTCTCTTCTATTTCACTAGTTTATCATTATTGTGTTGAAACACCCAATTCATATAAAATTTTACAGCATTCTTTAAAAAGTGTTTGTAAAAATAAAACATAAACTGATAATGCAGGGGAAAATTGGTGCGGTGACCCAAGATGATGTGAAAAGGGTTTGGGAGTCATTGGGTAATAATTCGGTCGGATGGGAGTGGCACGGAAGAAGAGGTAAACGGGTAAGAAAGGTCAGAAATGGGTCAGAGATTCTGTTGCACAATCTAGAACACCTACTCATAAAAGAGTGTAGGTTAGGGTTTGCATTATTTTTACGATTCAAATGTGCATTACGAGCGATGTTAGGATAAATCAGACTTCTAATTAGATTATGATTTATTATAATTAAAGTTCTTTCCTTATTACACCTCTATTGTACTCTCTATATATTTAGATATCAATAATACAATTGTTTACAGCAAATCATTCTGTCATGGTATCAGAGCAAATTCTGATCCTAAACCCTAAATTCTAATTTATTGCTCAGTGCTTACCTCTCTGGCTCTGATTCCGGTGAAATTCCGTCCAAAATTCCGACAATATCTGGCGTCCTCCGGCGTCTCTCAATCCTCGATTTTCCAGCGAGTTCTTCCATATTCGAAGCTTCCATCAGCGGCAAAGTTCTTCCAGCGGCGAGTTCTTCCTCCGACGTCTTACTAATCCGGTCAAATTTCCATCTTCCGCAGCGAATCAAGTTTCCATCTCCGGTGTCTATCTCCGGCATCCTCTCTGGTTTGTATCTTGGACTCCAGCATCGCCTTCTTCCAGCGGCGATCTTCCTTCTACCAGTGCCGCTGAGCGTCCGAGGCTAAGAATATTTCCGCCTCCATCGTCCTCTTGGTCATCGGACTCCACCGTCCACCCAATTATCGTCCGCCTGCGTCTCGTCTGGTTTTTGCGAGATCCACGCACCCACGAGTTGAGACTCCGGCGCGTGAACGTCACGCGCGATCTGACTCGCGCACAAGGGGTATATCTCGCGCCTCCATTTTATCGCGAGTGGATCATTTTTATCGCGATTTGCCGCAGTTATCGTGGTTCTCGCGAGCCAAAGCCATTTCTCGAGAGTTGAAGCACTTTCTCCGAGTTGCTCAAATTCTCATCTTCACCCAGTCAATTTTTGTGCAATTTTCGGTCCTTTGCTATGGTTTATTTGGGCCCTATATCTCGGGAAGATTGCTCCACTAATTAGATTGTGGATAAGGAGTTGTTTCAGACCAGTTTGAATAGTCCCAACCGTCATTCTTCGTCAAATCAGTGGATTGTTGATTCGTGTGCTACATCTCACATCACTGCTCGCACCAGTCATCTTGATAAGGTACAATCTTATCGTGGTTCTGATTCTATTCTTGTTGGCAATGGTGAATCATTATCTATTTCTCACATCGGTCAGTGTCATTTCTCTGGTTTTTCTGTTAATGATATTCTAGTAGTTCCTAAGATTACTAGAAGCTTATTGTCCATCAATAAGCTTACTCGTGATTTACCTGTCCGTATTATATTTGATGTCGATGCATTTTCCATTGAGCATAAGCATACAGGGACGATAATTGGTAAAGGCCGTCATAGTTCAGGTCTTTATTTTCTTGAGACTGGTGATTCCAGCTTTTTAGGCGAACTACGCTCTACAAAGCTTCATGCTTCTTTTGAGCAGTGGCACTCTCGACTCGGTCATGTGTCTCATGATACTGTTCAGTTATTGAATCGACGAGGCCTTATTTCTGTCACTTCTGCTATGCCTGCACCTGTCAGTTGCTCTCCTTGTCAGATGGCCAAGAGTAGCCGTTTGCCCTTTTCCACTAGTGAAAAGCGCACTACTGGTTTATTGGATAAAGTACATTGTGATTTGTGGGGACCAGCTCCTGTTTTATCTGTCGGTGGTTTCTCTTATTATGTCGTTTTCATTGATGATTTTTCACGATTCACATGGTTTCTTCCGATGCGGCATAAGTCAGATTTCTATGACACTTTTTTCCAGTTTCATAAATTCGTTGAGAATCAGTTTTCTGCTAGGGTTAAAAATTTTCAGACCGATGGTGGCACCGAGTTTACTAATCACTGACTTCAGGCTCATCTCATATCATGTGGTATTCATCATCAGATGTCCTCGCCCTATACACCTGCTCAGAATGGTCGGGCTGAGCGGAAGCATCGTCACATCACAGAGACTAGTCTTGCCATGCTTTTTCACTCTTCTGTGTCGTACTGTTATTGGGTGGATGCTTTCTCCTCTGCGGTTTACATTATTAACCGTCTGCCTAGTTCAGTTCTGAGTGGAAAATCACCTTTTGAGGTTGTTTTTGGTCATGTGCCTGACTATACCCTCTTTCACCCGTTTGGTTGCCGTGCATTTCCATGTCTGCGTGTCACTGTTACTGATAAGTTTGCACCCCGATCCATTCCCTGTATTTTTATTGGCTATAGCCCTCGTCACAAGGGCTTCCAGTGTCTCGACCAAACTTCTGGGCGCATATATATCTCTCGCCACGTTCGTTTTGATGAAACTTTCTTCCCTTATGTCTCATCTTCCACAGACAGTCGTTCGATTTCAGATCTGGAGATTTCATCATTTTTTATGGAACTGTTACTTCATCGATTGGGGCCACCACACTTGTGTCTGTGCCTGTTCCAGCTGCCCCTCCTTCACCACCATCTTCCATCTGGACGGTTGACCTGGACCCGGCTCCTCGGCCAACGCCCACCATACCTCAGCCGCTGGCCATCACTCCTCAGCCACCGTCTCAGCCACCAGCCACCACATCTCAGCCTTTATCGGCTATTATTTCTCCAGCGACTTCTGACGGCCACTCTCCGTTCAGCACAGCTCGATCTTCCTCTGTGTCATCAGCTGGTTTGACTCCTCCAGCTTTGCCGCCCCAGCTTCATACTCATCGGATGGCCACTCGGTCTTCTACTGGTGCTATTCATCACCGGGATTATTCGGATATTATTGCTCATGGTCTCACGGCCGCACTCCTCTCTCAGACAGAGCCATGGATGATGAGATGGCCGCTCTTCGTGGTCAGCACACTTGGGATTTGGTTCCTCGACCTTCGAATGTCAACATTGTTGGCTCCAAATGGGTCTATTGGCTCAAGTATCTACCAGATGGCACTCTTGAGCGTCACAAAGCTAGACTTGTGGTGCAGGGTTTCTCGCAGATTCTGGGTTTTGATTTTGACCACACTTTCAGTCCTGTGGTCAAAGCCTCCACTGTTATGACGGTTCTCGCCATAGCCACCATGCGTTCCTGGCCACTTCATCAGTTGGATGTCAAGAACACTTTCCTTAATGGTGTTCTTGATGTTCCAGTCTATATGAAGTAGCCCGTTGGTTATCAGGATTCTGTCCATCCAGACTATGTTTGTCGTTTGCGAAAGGCCATTTATGGTCTTAAGCAAGCTCCCCAGGCTTGGTTCCAGTGTTTCAGCAGTTATCTGACACAGCTTGGTTTTCGGTGCAGTCAGCTGATACTTCTTTATTTTTCCTTTCGAGAGGGTCATCGTTACTGTACCTACTTATGTATGTGGACGATATCATTCTTACAGGCAATGACTCGATTCTTCTTCGCCAGTTCATTGATCGGACAGACAGAGAGTTTGCGATCAAGGATCTCGGTGCTCTTCATTACTTTCTTGGTCTTGAAGTTTCGCCTACCTCCTTAGGATTACTGCTTGGCCAAGCAAGGTGTGCTCGGATATTTTGAATCGGGTCGGTATGTCTGACGCGACACTTGTTTCTACTCCATTTGTTGCTGGTTCTCAGCTTCACAGCTCTACCAGTCCTCCATTTCAGGATCCTACACTTTATCGTTCTCTTGTTGGTGCTCTCCAGTATCTCACCATCTCTCACCCAGATTTGGCATTCTCGATCAACACGGTGAGTCCGTATCTTCAGGATCCCAGAGATGACCATTTTACTGTTATGACTCAGATTTTGCGGTATGTTCGTGGCACTTCATTTTGGTCTCCGATTTTATTCTGCTAGTACTCCTGATGTGTTAGGATACTCTAATGCTGATTGGGCTCGCTGTCTGGAGACTCGTCGGTCTACTTATGGTTATGCGGTTTTTCTTGGTGGGAATCTGGTTTCTTGGAGTGCCAAGAAACAACCCACTGTTTCTCGCTCTAGCACTGAGTCTGAATACCGTGCTCTTGCCAACACTGCCTCAGAAGTGGTTTGGCTCACTCATTTGCTTCGTGATCTTCGGGTTCCACTTTCTGGTTCTCCACTATTGTTATGTGACAATAGTAGTGCTATCTTCTTGGCTCAGAATCCAGTGGCTCACAAGCGGGCGAAGCACATCGACATCGACTACCATTTTGTTCGTGAGTTGGTGACATCCGGAAAGCTGCATGTTGCTCATGTTTGGAATTCTCTTCAGATTGCAGACATTTTCATCAAGGGACTCTCTCGTCCGCTGTTCGAGTTCTTCAGGTCCAAGCTGTGCGTCGGCGAGCACCCGACGCTCCGCTTGAGGGGGGGTGTTAGGATAAATCAGACTCCTGATTAGATTATGATTTATTATGATTAGAGTTCTTTCCTTATTACACCTCTATTGTGCTCTCTATATATTTAGATATCAATAATACAATTGTTTACGGTAAATCATTCTGTCAAGCGAGTTCTACATTTACATAGTTCCTCTGGTTTTGTAACATTGTCTCCTCATAAAATGATATACTTTGAAATCAGGAGTTGGTTGCCCTAGCAAACTTTGCACCATTCATGTGTCTATTTCGTGACAAGTTGCTGGTAGGTTCTCTCATCCTCTGTTTGAATTTGTTATCGAATGGAAATAGAAATCATGTCCATGTAGAAAAGATTATAAATGATAGTTACCTTATTGAATTAGTTTTCTTATAAAATTAATTATAGATGATAATTTTCTTATAGAGTTTAGAATCATATTCCTGTTAGTCTTTAGTTTGTACCCATATATATTGTAATTCTTATCATTGATAAGGTGTGTCATTGATGTGATATCAATGCACCATAATAAAGTCTTTTATAATTTATCATGGTATCAAAGCTGTAGGTTGATCAAAGACTTCTGTTGCAAAATGACGACAAATAAGAAAAAGAAGAAGAAGAAAATTTGAGGTTGGGTGATCCATTGGCAAATATGGAGAAGTTGTTTGTTTTGCCGCCTCTGTGGGAATCACGAGCCGCTGTGTTTGACAAGTTCTTTCCGGGTTGAACTTGTTAAAAATATGGTTGTCTGTTCGATCATCTGCTTCACAAATTCATTCCTAGTTGAACTTGTGGAAATCTGGCTGCTCTACTAACAAACCCTTTCCTGGTTGGATCTGCTTAAATCTGTATTTTCTGTCACAAGCCTTTTCCTTGTTGGACTTGGTTAAATATATTCCGTTTGATAAATCCTTTCCAGCTTGGATTTGTTTTATTGGTGGTATCTGGGTACCTTTGGTACTTAGTTTGACACTTCTTATGTGCATTTGTTTACATCTGGAACAACCATTATGAGTCTGATACATCTGGCACCATCATCATGCGCCTAGTACATCTGGAACCACCAACGTGCATATGTACATCCGGCACAACCGTTAAGCATTTGGTACTTCTTGCACAATCGTTGGGCATCTGATACATCTGGCATATTCATCATGTGTCTGATACATTTGGCACTATTGGGTTCTGCATCTTGTACATTTGGGATATATGTCTGTTTGCATCTGACTGCTTGGAGATTCAATTCAAGGGGGGGATTCTTAGAACTATATTGAATCTTATTTTTTTTTATGTTTTGTTTTTGGGATTTTGAGTTGGGGGGAGGGGAATTGTTGGGATTTCTCCTCAAAACACCTTGAACAAAGTTAGTCATGTTAACAAGTGGCCTGTTGCCAAGTCTTATTTTGTTTATAATAAAAGACTTTATTATGGTGCATTGATATCACATCAATGACACACCTCATCAATGATAAGGATTACAATATATATAAGGGGTACAAACTAAAGTCTAACAGGAATATGACTCTAAATTCTATAAGAAAATTACAATCTCCAACTAATTCTATAAGGAAACTAATTTTATACGGTAACTACCATTTATAACATTTCCTACAAGGAAAGGGTTTCTATTTCTATTCCTAAACACCTTCCCTCAAGTTGGAGCATGATGAACGAGAATGCCCAACTTGCGAAAAAGATTATGAAACTGCTAATCATTAAAAAAATCAACATAGAATGCGATCCAACTTCAGTAGTGGTAGAACTAGCATCAACAATAGTAGCAGCAGAAGCAGTAGAGCAATGTTCAACTTTATTGCACTAGTAGCATTCAACTTAAATAAGAGTAGTATTAGCAGCTGTTGTAAGAAGGATACAACGACATAGTAAGAGAAGTGTTCATCAACAACACTTCCATGACAATCATAATATAGGAGTAGATAAAGGAGTTGATCATATCAACATCAGCAACGGCAGATCAAATCAGATCGGTGGCAGGGGTAAAAAAACACGGTGGCACGTGAGCAGACTTTGAATCGATAGCAGCAGCTGGAAAATCAGCGGTGGCGGTCATGTATTCAATATCGGATGGCAAACTGCGGCAAGGACGATGGCTCGTGAGAGACACGCGTGGCTGGCTGGCGACGACAGCTTGTGGATACATCTAAAAATAAGGGGTCCCATATCGAACACGCTCTGATATCATGATAAAATATAAAAGACTTTATTATATTGCATTGATATCACATCAATGACACGCCTCATCAATGATAAGGATTACAATATATAGGGGTACAAACTAAAGTCTGACATGAATAGAATTCTATAAGGTAACTACCATTTATAACCTTTCCTACGAGGAAAGGAATTCTATTTCTATTCCTTAACATGTTAAGGAATAGAAATAGAAACCTATTCATGCTAGACTTTAGTTTGTACCCCTATATATTGTAATCTTTATCATTGATGAGGTGTGCCATTGATGTGATATCGATGCACCATAATAAATTCTTTTATATGTTATTATGGTATCAGAGCGTGTTCGATCTGGGACCTCTTATCTTTAGATGTATTCGCAAGCCGTCGTGGGTCTAGAACAGTCATTGTACGCCTGGTACATCTGGAACCACCAACGTGCATATGGTACATATGGCACAACTGTTCGGCATCTGGTACATCTGGAACAATTGTTGGGCATCTGATACATCTGGCACATTTGTCGTGCGTCTGGTACATTTGGCACAATTGTTGGGTTCTGCATTTGTTACATCTGGGATATATGTCTGTCGGCATCTGGCTGTTTGGAGATTCAATTCAAGGGGGGAGATTCTTATAATTGCATTGAATATTATTTTGTTTATGTTTTATTTTTGGGATTTTGAGTTGAGGGAGGGGGAATTGTTGGGATTTCTCCTCAAAACACCTTGAACAATGTTAGGCTTGTTCCGCCAATGACAAGTGGTCTTTTACCAAGTCTTCTCGATGGTAAGGGTTTTAGCTTCCAAGGAAAGGGTTTCTATTTCTATTCCTTAACATAATTCTTTCATTCAAACCATTGTACTTTAGAACATCCAACACTTTGCTTGAGGGGGTGTTAGGATAGAAAATGCGATAGAACTTTCTTCCATGTAGATAGGAGTTAAAGTTCTACTGCTCCCTCCGTCCCAGCATAAGCTGCACAAAATCTTTTTCACGATATTCAAGAAACATGTTTGATTGTTAATATATTTAACTATGTATAATAATGGTAAATAAAATTTTAATATTTAGAAACTACTTATTACGACAAATCCAACAATATTCCATACAATAGTACTATTGTTTATATATCTATTCAAATATGTGATCAAAGTTTATCAATGTTGACTGCCAAATAATAAGTGTGCAGCTCATATTGGAACATAGGTACTATAACTTTTTCTCTTTGTATCTTGTACTCTATTTAACCTTCTCAATAACACAAACTACGTATCGGGAATTTATCATTTACAAAAAGATTACAAACACTTCTATTTAGTAATAATCTATAAATTTAAGATAAAATTTCATAACATTGATATAATATTAGAGTCAAAAGAATCCATATTCTTAGTAATTGACCCCTGGACCATCATACGTGAGAGCATATGAACTATATTATAAATAAATATAGAGGAAAGTGTTAAATGAACTGAACTTTAGACTGAATGTGCAAATATAATTCTGCAAAATGAAAAAAAAAGTGTCACTATAATCCTAACTTTATAATGTATGTGCTAGTCTAATGCTGGGTGTCGTTGACTTTAATTGCCAATGAATTTTTTGTCCAAAATTTAATGAAATGATCATTTTCCCCTTGGATTAAAAAAGAAAAAAGAAAAAATGCAAAAGACAAAAGACAAAATTACCCTATAGTTCTTCGTTCTTCGTTCTTCGTTCTTCTTCTTCTTATCACCTCGTCTTCTTTCTTCTCACTGGTCCCTCCTCCTCCTTCAATGACTTTCTCAACCAAATCTTCTCCTCCACCTACTGGCAGCCGTCGCTTGACCCTAACCTCGTCGGTGTGAAGCCAAGAGCCACGGGCTGCTCTGAAAAACAAACTTTAGGTTTCTGCCTGCGCCATGGCTTCTTTCACCGCCCTGATTCATGCCCTCGATAGCCGTGACTGGCTGTAAATCTGGCTGACGGAGCTCAAACATCGATGTTGGGTCTTAGAGGCGGTGCCCCCATCCTCTTTCTTCACCCCCCTCAATCCCAACCCTCAAATTCCCCCAAATAGAGGTCCCCAAGACCCTTCAATTCTCCTCCATTCTCGCCACCACCTTAGCCCTAGCGCCGCCGTCGTTGGCAAAGGAGTTCGAAAAGGCGCAATTCTTCGACTTCGATGCGACGCTCCACATCATCGATGTGAAGTTTCTTATCCAGATGGTGGCGCTGGACAAGCTATACTACTCCCCCTACGGAACTACATTATCAACGGACGATGGCGGCAGTACAGGGGCCTCTATTTTTTGTGGCAGCGGCATTTCTATTAACGGTGGGTGAGGGTGGTGGTGGGTGGCAGTGGGTGAAGGTGAGGGTGTTTTTGGTTTTTGGTGGTTGAGGGTGGCTGAGAGAGATAAGGGTTGATAATATTGGCTGTGGTGGTGAGTGGAGAGAAGAAAGGGAAGAGAGTAGCGAGTGGTGGTAGGCGGGTGGTGGGGGATGTGGTGGTGGGTGGGGGTGAAATGTGAAAGAAAAATTCAGCCTATGTGGCAAGGGCATTTTCATCCTTTCACGTTTGGTGAACACCTAGATTCTGCAATCAACATCGGAATTAGGACAAAAGGTTATAACTGCTCAATGTATCATAAAGTAGGGTTATTTTGACACATTATGCATGATTATATTGATATTTTAGCCTAAAGTTTGGGTTAAAAATATAAAAATATAGGGAGTCTCAGGAAATGCGGCATTCTATAAGCTTATGGACAGTCCTCAGGGGCATTTGCATTAAATGTTGTAATTTTTTTATAAAATTTAAATATTTCATTTTATAAGTTAAAACAAGTAATAATATGTATTTGAAGGTGAAAATATAAAAATATATGATATAAAAAAATATTTTCAAAAATTTTAAATTTTGTATGTAATTTAAGAAATGCAGTGTATAAGGTAAGAAATAAGTGTCTGTCCATAAGCTTATGGACAGGCTGCCTGTCAGGAGACCCACTCTAAAAATATTATTCATATATAGAAGCATGAGTTACTACTACTCCCTATATCCAAGCTTCATTTGCACTCTTGTTTTTCTGATACTATTCTCTATCAAAGTTTGACCGCATATTTAATAGATATATAAATAATAATATTATCGTGCATAATATTATTGAATACATCGTAATAAATTATTTTTATGTCATTTTTTTATTTACGTTATTATACTTGGGTAAACATATCAACTATTAAATATATCACTTGAACAATGTGATAATGATTGATGTCCAAATAAAACTGGACTTTGGGATTACTTTAATACCCATGAGTGAATTTTGAATAATTTTCAACTCGTGAATCGGAAGGCCGGAGAAAGAGAAATGAAGTCAGCTGTTCTGATGCAGAGGAATCCATCCATGTGACCTTACGAACTACAGACCCTGCCCCTGGCCACTGGCCCTTTCTGCCATCTTCAACAAATATATGAAAACAGTAAACTATGATATCATCACTTGCATTCCCAACAAAACTACTGTACCACTTCTCTGTCATTTTGCTCTGTCTTTTATTATTTTTTGTACCACGAACACACTACTCCAATTATTAGAATTTAATGAGTAATTGGATTCGGACATTCTTCCTAGTTTCTTGCTTCCATTTAATGTGTTTTTTCTTGGGCTTTCCAAACTGAGATACTCTTCCGTGGGGAAGATTAAATTTGTTTGATAATGTTCTGTTACCAAGATCAAGTCTGTTGTTTGGCTATGAGAAAAGAAAACTTTTTGTTCTGACCGAGATTTAGGTGTCCTGAAATGAACAAATTAACAAACAAATGCATAGTGGCGCCCAACAAACGAAACAACTCGGTCTACGCTACTACAATTTGTTTCGTTATCTTTCACGTTTGGCCCTCGAACTATCACCATCGTTCACTTTTGGTTCTCTAAATTTTTTCCACACTTTTAGCATCTGAACTTACAAAACTGGTGAATTGTGCCCCTTCCGTCAGGTCAAACCGTTAAGGTATAGTCAAAGCGTTAATTTTAAGGGTAAAATTGATATTTTACATTTTACATTTTCTTTTATCTTTTATCTTTTTCCATTTTATTTTTTTATTTATAATTCGTGTTTCTATTTTCTTTTTTATATTTCTCACCCCTTCCTTCGCCCCACCACCGCCTTTACCCTCTACCGCCACCAAATCAATCAACAGCCAGCAACTCAAACCACCTTCCCCCACCTCCCCTTCCATCAGCTACCCCCGTCGCCCGACGCTCCTCTCCAGCCCCTCTACCGTCCTTTCCCTCGTCTCCATCCGTATACTTTCCTTCATCTCCCCTGTCACACACCTCGCGTTCAGTGGCTGCTCTGCCATCATCGACCACACCAGTCAGCAACGATGGTTTTATTGAGAAGATCTATGCGCCGCCTTGATCCTCTCCCTCTTTGACTCTAGATGTGTCATTTTTTGGCCGCTACAATGTACGTGATGCCGAATTCTGATTCGGGTTAAGGACCCGGTCCTGTGCCTGCACTTCCGTATCTGGGTCGGGTGGGTTCGGGTCTGGGCTCAAGCCCCAGCTTGCACAGGTTTATTAGTTTATCGTTAAGAGCTCGTGGTTTTACTGTTCTTTCCTCCTTCCAGTTTTCTCATATGTGGCCAGTAGGATATGATACATATCATGCTATGACACCCATTATCTGGCATAGGTTAGTCTGAAAAAAAAAGCAGCGGCCAAGGTGAAGAAGTTGGAAGGCGAACATAATTGTGTTTGTGTGATTGTGTGAATCTCTTTTACAAAATCTGTGTTGTGTATGTGTGTGGATTGTTGCAAATTGCATAAATTTTATGTGTGAATTGCATAATTTTGTGTTGTTAGTGCTGGGATTGGGGATAGTGAAGGAGGAGCTAGAGGAGGGACCTGGGTTTAGGTGGTTGTGGCCAGCGGCGGTCGGGGGGAATGGGAAGGGGAAGGGGAATGGGTGAAAGAAAAAAGAAAAAGGAAAGGAAAGGATAAGAAAACTGAAGGGAAAAGGAAAAGGAAAGGAAAAAAAAAAGAAAAGTAAAATAAGAAATAAAAAAAATCAATTTTGCCCTTAAAATTAATGTTTTGACCATACCTTAACGGTTTGACCTGACGGAAGGGGTATAATTCACTAGTTTTGTAAGTTCATGGGCCAAAAATGTGGGGAAAAAATTGGAGTGCCGAAGGTGGACGATGGTGATAGTTCAGGGGCAAAAAAAGTCATTTGCTCTTGAATTTATACATATAGTTTTGGCTAAGGAGGAACAGTTGATCTCAGTTCTAATGTAGATTAAAATTTTAGTAATCGGTAAAAGACGCTTTCCAGCTGCTATAAATTACAATTGTGGCAAAATATATTTTTAGCAGCAGTTCTCTATAAATTAAATTCACGATAATGGATAATTTTAGAGCATCTCCAATTACAAGTTTAAAAATTAAAAAAGTCATTTGCCACATAGGATTGACATGGTTTAAAATAAAAAATAATTAAGTGCTAAAATAATCCTATGTTATGGTCAAAAGTATGAATCTTATCATGTAAAATATGAAAGTGCAATTCTAACTTTATTATTTGGTCAAAAGTGTCAATTTAACCCTAAGAACCTGAATTTGGCCAAAAATTATATGAATTGACTATTATACCCTTATTTTTTAAAAAATAAAATTGCGAAAGACTATATTACTCATGTAAACCTATCTTCTTCATCACCTAACATAAACAAAACGAAAATGGCGGAGAACTCTTAAGATGGGTTTTTGAAGTCTGCTATTTTGATCAATTGTATTTTGAAAACCTATCTTCTTCTCCCAAAATTGTGTCTGCGCCGCAGCCTGTTCAACATTAATCTCGGCGAACAAAGCCTGTTCAACATTAATCGCCGGAATCTGGAGGGGATTTCTTCGTCGGATGAAGGCGACGCAAGAAGGGATTTTCCTCAGCGGTGAGGTCGTAGTAGACCAGGCGGGGATTCATGGCTAGGATTCATGGCAAAGGAAAGGCAATCATCGGCTGTCGGTGGTGAGGTCATAGAACAGGCACGAATCCATGGTGAAAATGGGGTTCACATGTGGTGGCAAGATGTGGTGCAGTGGTGGTGAGTGGCGGGGAGAAACCAGGCATCGAAATAAGCTGTGAAACCAATCACCATGAAGAGGGCAGTGGCGGAACCAGGATTTTTTCTTAGATGGGGCTGGCCAATACTATTCAAATTTAAATTTTAAAAAATTAATTTAAAAATAATTTAAAATAGTGCATAATTTAATAAATTGAGTACGATACAATAAGGTTTTCACAAGTTCACTAAACGACTAAAATAACTACTTTCTAATGCTCGAATTACTAGAAGTAGAACTAGGAACAAGTGGGGGCAATAAATACCTACGAGACTCCATGCCTTGATAACATTAAATAATCGATTCATTCTCGATCTTAACAAAAATATTTTTCTCAATATACACCGTCATAACATCATTCAACCATTCATCCCCCTTTCTATTACGAAGATCCGTCTTGATATTCTTCATGGCAGAAAACACTCGCTCAACTGAAATTATTGCAACTGGTAGAACTAATGCTAGCTCAATAAGACGATATACCAATGAGTAGATTACATTGCTAGGTGATCAAACCATATGTTGAGCAATACTTCCAAGATCATTGATGCATGCATATGCATCATCATCTCTCACATCATCATTAAGGAAGTAATTAAGTTGTTTCTCAAGTTCAACACGATCAGTTAGAGAGAAGTCATCCGGATAGAGTTTAGCAAGGCAAAGCAACTTACCAACATCAAACATGGAAAATCTTTCTCTCGGATCAAGGCATGTGATACAAGTGAGTAACTCTGAGCTTGCTTCGGAAAATCAATGATTCATTTCTAGAATCATCCTGTTAACGGTCTAGTATTGAAAAAGAAAAAAAATAAGGTAAAAAAATACATATAAAAAATATAAAAAAATAAATTAAAGTATGGGAATATGAAAGTAGTACCTGAAGAAAAATATCAACACGGTAGAAATCATGACTGGTCAAAATTTCTCCACGTTGCCTAGAACGGTGACAAATTTTCCGTTGTGCTTCCATCACATCTAATGTGATCTCATGCTTCACATAGAATGTGTTGACTCCATTCAATAATTTATCAAAACCACCATCTCTGAATTCTTGCAATTAAGCCTTCATTCTATTCATCATTCGCACATCCATCGAAATATTTTGATCTCTTTGTTGCAAGGCAAGGGACAATTGACTTGTAGCTCCCAACAAATGCTTCATAAAAAACATACAAAATACAAATTCATAGCTCTCCATTCTATCAATAAAACCCTTTGCTGTAGAGGCATTTTCATCTAAATTGCTATGCTCACATATATTAAGAAGCACATGAATAATAGAAGACCACATAGCCTCAAAACGAAGAATAGTAGTGTAATGTGATCCCCAACGGGTATCACCAGGCCGTCTCAAACTCATTTCCTAATTTTTACCTCTTCCACTAACATTCTCCCCACTCTCCAATGCCTCTACAAGTCTAGCATGTTCTAATTGCACAAGCATCTCTTTTCTAACACATGAACATCCAACTAGATTAACAGCTTTAACAAGATACCCAAAAAATCCACCCACAGATAGAGTACTATATGCAACAGAAACAACAACCAAATGAATTTGGCGGGAAAAGCGATTAATATACCTTGCAGATAGTTTTCTTTCAATATTAAAGCTTGCAATCTATTAAACTCACCTCACAAATTTGAAGCCCCAACATATCCTTGACCTCTCAACTTTGACAAGGACAATTTCTTATCTACAAATAGTTGCTTAAGAGCATCCATCAAAGTAATAGCTTTAGTGTTGGAAACATGCCCAAGAGCAAGAAAACGCTCAAAAATGCATCCTTGCTTGTTGACATATCTCAAAACTACCACTATTTGCTCTTTTATTGATGCATATCTAGCCTCATCAACAAGAAGAGAAAATACACTATCTCAAATGTCATTAACAATAGCATCAGTTACCGCACCAACACAAGTATTTGAGAGTTGTTTATGAACTTTGGGGGATGTCAACTTGCAATTTCTAGGAGCATTTTCATTCATTACCTTAGCAATATCTTCACTTCGCTTGCAATACTAGTCAACCAGTTCAAGATAATTACCCTTATTGATGGAATCCCAACCCTCATCATGACCACGAAGAGCCAAACCTTTTTTTAACAAGTATCTTGTCACATCCAAAACCGCAGTCAAACGTGTGCGATATGCCTTCTCTGCTTCAGTAACATGAGCGTCAAAACAATGTAAGATACTTTGCTTTTGAAGGCTAAAATTTCTCAATTTGATTGCAGCACCATGATGATTTCCATCCACATTCGTAGCATGTTTCCTAAATAATTTAAGGGCATTCTTCCAATTTATCATCACATCCACAGTATATGCCGTCTCCTTTGCTGAATTCTTAAAAAGATAGCAAGGAAAACAAAAGGCAGAATCCTTTGAAACACTATACTCCAACCAATCAAATTCATCAAACCAACCCTTTTGAAAACTTCTAAATTCAACATTGAACAATGTCTTGGGAAAAGTATGATTCTTAGGTTGGCAAGGACCTCTTAATATATATTCTTTAAGCACTTCATCTCTAATAGAAACATCAATCTCTTCAATAGGTTTACGTAGCCCGGGATCACTTATGACATCATTCCGATTGAATTCTACGCAAGATTGTTTTCTACTACTACCCTCTCCCTCTTCATTGTGCGTTTGTTCATTAGGTTCATTCGATCTCTTAGAAGATGGAAATCCTCTACTTCGAATTAAAAATTTGTCCATAACTTATTAAATATCAAATAGGGAATATATGTAAATTGAATTCATTCTTATAAAATCCAAAAGCATTATGAAACAATAATAAATTATAATAACAAATTATTTATAAAATTATATTCATCTAAATTAATTTAACAAATATCCCTAATTCCATAACTTGTCAATTTCACATAAATAATAAATCAAACAATTATAATTTATAATTATACATGTGCAGTTCAATTGATACAACCATATAACTTCAATTCTACATCCAATCTAAAAATAATATTCATATAAATTAATTTTTTGAAGGAAAAAATAACATAAACAATAAACCCTAAAATTAAATTACCTCTTTCAAGTCATAACACAAAGAGCAGACTAGATGAAGAGGAAAATGGAGGGCTGGACCGCCGAAGGAGGGACTGACCGGAGGTGACGTCTAGAGTCTCCGGCTGGTGGCGGGACGGCATTGGCGGCCGCGGCGCCCAGAGCTAGAGGCTGGACCGCTGGAGCAGAGCTGGAGGTGGAGTTGAGATTGATGTTTTTGGATTTTGGTAAATGTTTGATTTTTTTGTCCGGAGTTTTGGGCCAATCCATCTCCTAAGATTTTGAATTTTTATTTTATTTTGTTCTTCAGTACTATAATCAAAATGTTGTCGCTCGAATTGAGCCAAAACGACATCGTTTTGATGAAATATGGGCAAAGAAAGGCCTTCAGCTGCCTTCTTCTCCGACTGAATCTGGCCGGAAAACACCAATGAAAGCCAAAAAAGTGGAGCTCCAGCCGGGAAGCGCAATTGACCACTACTACCATAGCGCCAGAATTTCAGGTCGGGCTGAAACTCTACCACGCGCCATGGTAGTTTCGCCCCTGGAAGAGGGTGTGGGATTCCAGAATATCTTATTCTTCACCACTTCCAAACAGAGGCCGCATATCCTAGTGTAGGATTCTGGTGAGGTGGATGAGTAGCCAGAGGTTGTCGGGGCTGGGGATGTGAATCTGGGATTAGGGTTGTGGTGTTACACGATGGCGGGTGGTGGCGGATGAGACGGAAGAGGGAGGTGGCAAAGGAGATATAGTCGGGAAGTGGATGGTCTAGGATGGGTAGGCGAAGGTGACTTACTCCAGATTCCGGTGACAAACTCCATATTCCAGCCGCCACAGGCGGTGACGGAGCGGAGCAGCGGTAGTGGTGGTTTTGGAGAGGAAGAAGAAGAAGAACCTAGGGTCATATTTGTCATTAATTTTTTAGTTTTGAGACTAGGGATATTTAAGTCATTTTAGGTTTAGTCAATGTCGAAAAAGGCCAAGTTATTACTGGAATAGTGCGAAAAGGTTATATCGGCATATTTGCTGTAAAACCTGGGGTTGTAATCGCACTTTAAGATTTTACAGGGTTTAGATGGCACTTTCAGAAAATTATTGGGTTAGATTTGTATTTTTGCCAAATAAAAAATGATCTCCAAACCAAGAGTCAATTAAAGACTCAGTATATGACATGAATGACATGTGGAGTGAAAGCTTTAATTAGAGCTTTCGTTAGAGCATCTCCAATCTAAAAAGTATCAGTCGCAAATATAGGAGCCATATGGAGGATTATTATAGAGCTTATATGTGACGTGGATTAAAAGACATAGATAACAGTGATGGATGAAATTTTGGTTTCCCATGCAGGCATAGTAAACCAAACTTCAATGTGATTTGTCACAAAATTTTAAGTATTACATAAAAAAATATTTATTTTTAATTAACTTTGTAATAAACTCATATTCAAAAGAATAGTATATAATTTTTTTTGAACCCTATAATTGTATAAATAGATTTTTTTAATGTTAAATTTGTATGATAATTCGAATTATTTTTAAATTTTTATGTAAGTTTAACCATCAATAATTATTTATTTTCAAAATTTTGGGATAATTTTAAATTTTAAATATTATATATCTTTAATTTTTTATGAACTAACGATTACTTTTCATTATAAAAAAACTTTCAAGCACAAGCAATCAAAAGACCCAGTTCTCCTTCCTCATTTTCTATCCCCTCTCAGAGCTATCATCAATCTGGCAATTTTTTTTAGTTTAGGCTTACACCATGTTCTATATACAATAGTTTCTGATATAATATTTCCTCTTCGTTCTGTACATCTCTTCCAAAGCTCTTTTCATTTCTAAGCCTCCTTATGCTGTACATCGTTTATGCAATTGCCAGTTTCAACAACTCAGCTCTCCAGCCTTTTCCTTTATTGTGTTTCAGCGCCCAGCCTTTTTCACTGTCCCATCTTTTTGGCTTCCTTCTCCACTGCATCCAACTCAGTATTTCCTCCCATATTTGCTTCATTCTCCTTCATTTGAAAAACATCTACTGTATTGTCTCCTCATCATCACAAAACTTACTTTTTCTCTCTACTAGAATTCCAATTATTAGCACTCTGTCCATAGTTGCCAATCTGTTTTGGCATCCCATCCAGATTGTGAATAGAGCTCTTAGCCTTGTTGTATTGTTCCATAAAAGCTTTCTCCATTCCACCTTCTCCATATCGCCCCTCATCTCCCTATAGGTTTCTTTAGTTATGAATTTTGGTTCTGCTACCATCTTCTGCTAAACTTTCATATGCTACACTTGCTCCCCACACTTCACAATCTTCTTGATCACCCAAGAAATACTTACTGAAAAATTTACAACCATAGCGTCTCCTACTTAGATCCCACAATACTAATTCCAGACAAGCACTGCCCCAATTAGGCAAAGCAATAATTAATATAATGTAAATATCATATAATTGAATTAATATCTCAAATAATTAAATGTATTTTTTTTGCAATTTGAGTATTTCTGGAAAAGTAATAACTTCATTAATCTCCAAAGCTTTAAGGTCAACGTCTTTACAATCATTAATCCTCTCTATCTACCTCAACCATTAACTTTGCACATTCTACTTTTAGTTTTGGTTTTAACCATGCTATATATACTATGCTTTCCAAAATTTTGTTAACCATCTCGGTGCCTACATCCTTTGCCGAGAAAAGCTTATTGTTCCGCCACTTCCAAATCCAATATACCATCTCAGATGTAGCAATTTTGAGCAACTGACCTTTCGTTCCCTTCCCTTTGCAATTCGCCAGACTCCATCTTAACTCCTCATCCCATCCACGAGGTATCCTACTCCTCTGCAACCAGCGCAAAACACAGCCCCAAACATACCTTGTGGTAATTTTAGTATTTAGGTAAGAAAATTAAAATCATGTATAATTTGTGCAATTAAATTTTAAAAAATAAATTAAAATACATCAAAATTGGTTTAATTTTGGTAAATGTGTGACTAGGCATAATGACGGGCATCAAAATGAGCTTCAATATCAGAAGGTCTATTTCAAGGTGTCACTTCAAATTTTAGCCACATCATGATTTTTTACCTTGAGCCTCTATTATCATGATGTGGCCAGTGACTTTTATCAATGTAATGCTTGCATTAGAGATGATCTTAGAGCATATCCAACTCAGGGTCAATTTGGAGAAAGTCAGCAAACACGTATGATTGACAGACTCCCGAATCAAAAATACTTCTCAAATGTGGCAGTCACTTCAAGACATCAATCATACGTGGAAGAAATACCAACTAACATTGTCAAGTACGCCCTATGTATACATAAGGTTATTCTTAGAGAAATTGCTATAATTGTTGCTACAGTAGTCACAAATGGCTACCCAATATAGAGGACGCATTTCCGAAATGCGTCCTCTTTTTTTTTTTTCCAAATTTTGGTCCAAAATTCTGGTCAAAAATGTTGGGTGCCACGTGGCCGAATGGGGCCTTGCCACGTGGCAGAGGACGCATTATCATAATGCGTCCTCTCTGGCATTTTTCAAAAATCTGGTAAAAAATGTTAGGTGCCACGTGGCCGAATGAGGCCTTGCCACGTGGCAGGCAGGGCTATTTTTCCATTTTTTAATTTTTTTTAAAAAAATTTTAATTTTTTTTAAAATTTTAAATTTTTTTTTACAATATCTGGTCAAATTTTTTTACAAATTTCTGGTCAAATTTAAATATTTATATTTAAATTTAAATTTATAATTATATTTGAATTGATATATATGTATATATTTATATTTATTTTATATTTATAATTATTTTTATATTTATATATATGTATATATTTATATATATATTTATATATATATATATTCATATATATATATATATATATATATATATATATATCTTTATTTATATTTATATTTTTATATATATTTATGTTTCTATTTATATTTATATTTATATTTATATTTATCTTTATATTTATATTTATATTTATATTTACTTTTATTTTTATATTTATATTTATATTTATATTTATATTTATATTTATATTTATATTTATTTATATGTATATATTTATATTTATATTCATATATATATATTTATTTATTTATATATATATGTATGTACATCCACACATTTACGTGTGTGTACATACAGACATTTACGTGTGTACATCCACACATTTACGTGTGTGTACATCCACACATTTACGGGTGTGCATATTTATATTTGTATATTTATATATTTGTATATATATTTTTATTTATATTTATAGTTATATTTATGTATATTTATATATATGTATATATATATATATATATATTTATTTATTTATATATATATATCTTTATTTATATTTATATTTATATTTATATATATTTTTATATTTATATATATGTATATATTTATATATATATATATATATTTATATATATACATATATATCTTTATTTATATTTATATTTATATATATATATTCATATTTATATTTATATATATATCTTTATTTATATTTATATTTTTATATATATTTATGTTTATATTTATATTTATATTTATCTTTATATTTATATTTATTTTTATTTTTATTTTTATTTTTATTTATATGTATATATTTATATTTATATTTATATTTATATATATATGTATATCTTCATATTTATATGTATATATCTCTTTTGTTTTCCATAATCGTTCCCCTTCATTTTTTTTATATTTATATTTTTTAAATTTTCTGAAATTATTTATTTATTTTTCTATTTTATTTTTCCAAAAATAGTTAGGATTTATTTTATTTTTTCTAAAATCAATTAGAGGACTCATGTGGCATTATTTTATTTTTCTAATGTGGCATTATTTTATTTTTTCCGAAATGATTTTCGTAGCACTCGTTTTTGAAACGACTCCTCGGAACAGGTGAATTGTTTTTTTGAAATTATTTTTTTTCTGAAAAATATTTTAGAGGACTCTATTTTGAAACATAAATATATACATATATATATAAATATAAATATAAATATAAATATAAATATAAATATAAATATAAATATAAATATAAATAAATATAAATATAAATATAAAAGTAAATATAAGTATAAATATAAAGATAAATATAAATATCAATATGAATATAAATATAAATATAAATATAAATAGAAACATAAATATATATAAAAATATAAATAAAAATAAAGATATATATATAAATATGAATATATATATATATATACATATATGTATAAATATAAAAATAATTATAAATATAAAATAAATATAAATATATACATATATATAAATACAAATATAATTATAAATATAAAATAAATATAAATATATACATATATCAATTCAAATATAATTATAAATTTAAATTTAAATATAAATATTTAAATTTGACTAGAAATTTTAAAAAAAATTGACCAGAAATTTTTTAAAAAAATAAAAAAAATAAAAAATAAAAAGGAAAAAGGAGAGGACGCATTATCATAATGCGTCCTCAACCTTCACTTCCACTCACCAAATCTGCCACAATATGGACCAACTTTCCATTTTCCACAATGGAAAAATCATGCACTCGTTATTCTTAGGCTCCTAGTTTTTTTTTTTGTTGTCAAGCTAATTAATATCCAATAATATGAGAAGTGTTGTTTTACCAATATCCACAAGATCAGAGGAAGGCATTTTTACAACATTCCAGTTCTATCTTCAATCCAGTATCACAAATAAATTGGAAATGACACAGATACAATACTACTAGCAAGGAACGGTATCTAGTTGTGGACAATCCTATTCTAAGTTCACCAAAAGAACTATGGCTCCAACTCCATCACTCGGTGAACTGGAAAGATGGCTTCAAAGACCGTATCAAAAGAGTGACGTAAGGGATGTGGAAGTTGTAGGTAAGAAAGATCTTGAAAACTAGCATTTCCGGCTTTTGGAGAACAATGGGAGCTTCCTATTGAATCATATTAAGTTCATGGACTGATAACAGGACAAAAATGACTTGCTGATACCAAATGGAATCAAGACATGAATGAACTACTCTAGTAACCATCTAGAACACCTTAGCCAAAATCGTGTCAATAGAGTTCAAAATGTGGCATTTGTGATCTGTCCAATAGGTGATGTTTCTTTACCCAGGAATGTGTGTGGAAAATGAAGGGTTGCCTAGTTGAGCTTGCTATGACTCTGGTTCATTGGCATCAGCTTCGGAAGAAGGAATTGTATCGAGGGTAGCTAAATCTGTTGATGGAGAAGGCTTATTACTGGCTTGAGCTGAAGGAAATGAAACAGGGGTACCTAAATCCGTAGATGACGACGTGAAAGGCTTGACAGAAGATCGAAGTGACTCAGGCCCCTCGGCAGTAATTCTCTTGCACAATGCATCGCAGTTACTGATGACTTCCGTTAGTCTTCCCTTTAACTCTCCTAGTTCAACCTGTAACGCGCCGACTTCTGAAAGGTTCTGTGAAGTTGCTTTCATTGCAGAAACGGAGTAGTTGAAGCGCTGCGTAAGCTTGACTGCCAATGCATCAGCAACCTCTACCTTATTTTCTACCTCTTCCTGTCTTTTGCTAATTTCCCTCGCCTTTTGCTCTTGCCAGTCACGATACATGGAAAATAGCTCCAGCAAGACATTAGGGTTGATCGTGCCTGAATTTGGAGAAGACGAAGGTTTTCTCAGTAAAATGTCCGTTAAGCTGCTCTCTGAAGGCTCTGAAGTCAATATCGGAGTTGCAATTTTCAGGGATTTGATTCGCCGGAGAACGGGATCGACGATCTCCGACCTCTCCGACACTGTGGTGATCTCATCATTCGGTCCCCTAGCCGTGGAGAAGGTCGACTCCGCCGCTCCCATTGCTAATTGGAAGTGAAGTTGCAGAAGCACTGAGCGGGGGGCGAGTTGCCAAAAGTATTAGATGCTAGTATTTAATTTTTACTTTTAACCATTTTATTATGTTAACTAGGATATATTTTTTAAATTAAAATCAATTTAATAATACCATATTAGTTAAAAATACAAAATTTATATTCTAATGTGTAATATTGAAATTTAATAATGTAGAAGATAAAAAATCAATAAGATTTATACATAATGATAATATTAATTCAACAATTGTAATTAAACCTATTTATTTATATAATTATGAGATGGAAGTTAAATTTTAGAGGAATTTAAATTTTCAATTATTAAAATTAAAATTTAATTTATTAACCTAAATATATAATAAAAATTAATTTAATAATTTAGAAAATAATATTAAACGACATTCTATTTATTACTAATAGATACACGCAAATGAATGAGCATAAAAAATTTGGACTTTATTTATGAACACGCTAAGTTGAATGAAAATGTTATTATAGCAAACGTTTGGTATCATGTATGGAGATGTCATTATGAAGTTATAAATGCAATGGTAGCGATGAAAATTTTTGACTCACTATCAGTCAATTTTATCTGCTTACATCACATTAAAGTTATAATTAAAATTTGCCATGTGGAACCTAAAATGAAGGGAGACCCCAAACCATTGGATCATCTCCAATGTTTGGAGCATCATTCACAAAAGTATGAGCCATTTGATAAATTTTTATTGGGCATCATTGTGATATTGAGAGTATTAATGATAGGGATTAGTGAAGTTTTGATCTCCAATGCAAGCATCTCAAATTAAGTTTCACAGTGATGTGTCATAGTATTATTATTAACTATAAAAGTGTTATATTTATTTCCATTCACTATACATTAAATTTATATTCAAACTGGTAAAGTACCAAATTTTATTTTACATTTAACAACTATTTGATTAGAGAAAAGTTTCTTGCTAGATAGCCTCTCGATTGTTAGACCAATCATGAAAATCTCAGTATTTTAAAATTTAGATTATAATTATCCAAACTTCAAGATGTATTTCAAGATGTTCAAAATTACAGGAATCCTGTTCCAATAAATGAAATCAAACATCAATTCACCCAATTAATTATAATTTAGTAATAAATTTGTCACATCTAATAGTTAGACGAATTAAAACACAACTTTATGATTTAATCAACTATCTTAAAAATAATGCATGTATATATATATACACATTTACTCCGGATTAAATTTTGCACAATAATAATATACATTATTTTTATTTACTTTTTATATAAATCTATGAGTATTATCTTTTTTGTTTTGTTCTAACCATCATAGATGGGGTTTGAAGGGTGTCATTCCCTTTTCATTAAGCACATGTGTTGCCAAATTGAATTACATTAGTTGTTTTAAAGGGTTACATCAGTTGCTCGAAAGCTTACATCAAGTTGCCCCACAAAATGGGTATCATAAAAGCGCTAAACATCAAATTACAAATTTGTAATCTTTATGTCTAAGCAAATAGAAAGGAGTACATAGTAAGATAAATGGTCAACACTTGACGATAGTTCCAACTAGTTCGGCTTGAATAAGACGGCTATCGACACTATGAATATTATCTTTAATTGCTGATTTTAGAATTGTATGAGTATTTATATTTTCAAATATATTATATTATATTTATTTAATATATAATATAATTGAATTGAATCAAAATCTGAAATAACTAAATATATACTAGTATTATAGTTTTAATATGAATATTTACTTAACAAAATTTAAATTATATGAGTTTAGAATAGTTAATGTATATGATTTTGGTAACTTTGCTAACTAGCCATACTTGACGGTCTTAGTATCACCTTCTAAAAACGAAAACTAAATTAGAGGGGGTCACTTTGATTTTTGTACACGTCATAGTGACTTCCATATATGACTCATGCATGGGAGATCATTTATGAAATTGAGAGTTATTTAGTATGACGTGGCTAGAGAAATTCACCCAAGTGATGCTTGCATTGGAGATGCTACCCACATCCGGTTAGCTTTAGGGATATATTGAAAACGAGTATTTTACTCCCCAAGTTGTTTGGGCCTTAAATTGCCCTTGTCTCTCATTTGTGCACTCTTTCCCCATTCTAAACTCGTGTGTTTCCGCTGCGTCCACGTCCCTCTAAAGGTTTGGTGTGTTGGGAGCACCAAGTTGAGTGAGCCGTACGTGAAAATTAGGCGGTAGTATTACATTCTAGCAAGGCTAGGTCGCATGGTTAACCCCAACAAGAGTGACCTGCGATTGTTCAGACCTCCACATTGAGGCTGTCAATTTGTCAAGTTACCAAATTTAGTTAATTTAATTTAACTTTTAATCATTTTACTATTCCGAGTATAGATGTAAGACAAACTTTTAGGAAAGACTGCCTTTCCATATGCATATGTAAAGATGATGTTGAATTAAAATTATAGAAAGGTAAAAGATTTTATTTGCAATATTAAAAATTTATGCAGTAGTTATTAGTTTATGACCGATTAATGCAACCCAAAAATTTTATCTTCATCTCTTCTAATTTGTAGTTTAAATCTTGGTCTTTCCATAACTTATGGAAAGACTGTCTTTCAAGAGACGGACTCTAGATGTAATATTTAGATTCCAATTTGAATATACAATTAAGATTCACAATATAAATATATTATATTATATTATATATCTTTAAAATATATTTTAAAATTATAATCTAAAAATTCTTTAATATTACTGTAAAATAAAAACTAAATTATAATTTACATTAAGTGTATAGTACAACTATTATTTCATAATTTTAACTTAGCACATATATATAATTGGAATTTAAATTTTGTGTGGAATACGATTATCAAATATATAAATATATCACATATAACATTATTATTAATTAATTCTGATGAATATATATATTTTTCCAGTAGTCAATTGATGTAATCGACGTTCTAGATATCATTTTCACCCCTTTTTTGCAATCATTTTGCCATCATATGGCTCTTTTTTTTGTAACTATTGGCTCAAGCTAATACTTGAACTTACCATTTGTATTCAAATTCTATAGTGTTGGAGAACCTAATATAAATTTCCCCCGTTAATATGGGTTTAACTTAAACAAAATAAAAATGTAATTGACATTCTTGCATTGGAGTACAAATTACTAGAAAGGCTTCCCATTAAACCCCCCTTAGAGCATCTCCAGTGCAAGCATTACATTTGATAAAAGTCACTAGCCACATCATCATAAGAGATCCTAAGAGTGAAAAACCATCTCCATGCAAGGGTCTCTTACTTGCTTCAATATGACGTGACTAAATTTTGAATTGACCCCTTCAAATAGACCTTTTGATATTGGAGGCTCATATTGACGCCCATCAATATGCATAGTCAGCATATTTGCCAAAAATAAATCAAATTTAATATATTTATCTAAATTTAATTGCGTAAAATTTACCTAAATTTAATTTTATTAAATAAATAGTCAAACTATAAATTAGTTTAGATATTTAATTATTTTACATATTAATTCAGTTATATTTATTTTGTGTTATACTAACTAAAAATATACTCCCACAGTTCTAAAAATAATTTATTTGTACTTCCCTCTGTCCCAAGCGAATCTCCATACTTACTCCTTTGGCAGTTAAAATTGTTGAACTTTGACGATATATTTGAATAGATATATGAACAATAATATTATCATATGGGATATTGTTAGATTCGTCGTAACATGTAGTTTCCAAATATTACCTTTTTATGTGTCGTTATTATATGTAGTTGCATATATTTACAGTCAAACATGTTTCTTGAAAATCGTGATAAATATTCTATCAAAATTTTGCTTTAATCAGAGGGAGTAATAGTTTTTCAAATATATATAAAATTTAAAATAATCAAAATTATTGTGCATATTTAAGTTCATTTTTATATATACACATATAATTTTATATATGTATAAAGTTTAAAATAAGATAGATTAATTTTCATATGCTATATTATTCTAAGACTAAATTATTTTTTTGGTCCCCTACAAAGTATCTTTTACTATCTTTTGGTCCCCATGTACAAAACAACCCTTAGATGGTACCCTACAAATTCAAAACATTGTTTTTGGTCCCCAAACCCACTTTCCGGCCAGATTTTTGGTTTTCAGGCGCACGTGCCAATCACGTGCCATTTTTTCCGGTATGGTAAGGGGTAATTTGGTAATTTCACAAACTAATTTCACAAACACTGCTTTCACAATAGTGATTGATACGCTTTGCTCTTCTTCTTCACCTGATGGACTAAAAGAAAAAAATCCAACCCTCACAAGATCTCTTTTATTGGATTCTCTAAGCATTTAATTCAGAATCAGCATTAATGTGAATCCTTTGCATACCAAATTCAGTCACGTAAAAATCAATTTCTCTTGGTATTGAAGAAATCCCACTAACTGATTTACTGTCCTGAGTTTTCCCTCTTTTGAAATTTTCTGAATCTTCATGTTGTTGTAAAGATTTGTTTATTTTTGGTGATTCACAACCCCCTTTGTTGACTGTTTGTTTTGGAAATATCCGAGCTTGATGATTTCAAATTCACTACGATATATTTTCCTGAAGCATTCATCTGGGTTACCCGGACCCGGTTACAGAAATGGTGGAAAACCTCTTCTTGAAGAAGGCAGTGATGGAGTGTATGGACCTTGCGGCAGTGGGCAGAGGCGGGAACACGGACCGGCTGGCGGCGGCCTCGATGAGTGCCATTTCTTCTTCCGGGATGATTTTGATTGGGATTTCTTGTGGCGGTGAAGATATAGAATGCGGAGGGGTGCTGGTCGTGGACTCGTCGTCGCCCATGATGTTGCTGGCGGGGATGAGTTGTGGACCGAGTTTGGAGGCGTTGTGACCATTGGCACGGTCTGAGGAATGGGAAGAACATTGTGGGATTTGGGAAGCTTGCTTCTGGTAGGCCGGCGACGCAGTGGAAGAAGAACAGCGGGAGGGAAGAAGACCGGTGACAGAGGGAAGAAGACTGGCGAGGGAATAGTTTATGAAATTACCAAATTACCCCTTACCATACCGAAAAAATGGCACGTGACCGGCACGTGCGCCTGAAAACCAGAAATCTAGCCGGAAAGTGGGTTTGGGGACCAAAAACAATGTTTTAAATTTGTAGGGTACCATCTAATTTTGCACATAAGATAATAAAAGATACTTTGTAGGGGACCAAAAAAATAATTTAGTCTTATTCTAATTTGTTTTAGGCAATGTCTTGGGAAAGACCGTCTTTCCATAGGTTTATGGAAAGACGGGGTTTAATTAGAATAATAAAAAGTTAAAAGGTTTTAGTTGCAATATTAAAAATTTATTATGCAATGTGTAGTAGTTATAAAGTTTATGACCCAGTTAATGCAACCCGAAAAGTTTATCTTCATTTCTTCTAAGTTGCAGTTTAAACCTTGGTCTTTTCATGGCTTATGGAAAAATCATCTTTCAAGAGAAGTACTCTTTGTTTTGATATAGAGTTAATGAAAATAAATACAATATTTTTGTATTATTAATGATAAAATATTGCGACACATCATATTGTTGGTTAACGATGCATGCGTTGGAGACCAAAGTTTCATCAATCTTTGTTATCAATAGTTATTTATCTACGTCACACAGAAGTCCAATAATAATTTGTCACTTGCCTCCTAAATTTACGCATGACGGTCTTTACATTTGAGATGCTTTTACCTACATCATATTGGCGCGTAATAACAATTTGACAAGTGCAGCCTATTTTTACTCTGACCTGCCTCCCCCCGGGGTCGTCAATTGTAGCTAATTAACCCGGGTGGAGGAGGTGGGTCAAAAGATAAGAGATTTATAGTTCTGAACCCTGTTCTCACTGCTATGCTACCTATGGGGCAGTTAATGACAAGCTCTGATTTGTCCAAAGAGATGCTATGTCTAAATACCAATCAAAACACAACCTCGTACGGGTCATCAATCCGTACGAGTGAAAGGAATAGCTAGTAAAGTAAACATGCAAGGGGGGGGGGGGGGGTTGGTTTTTCAAACCAACAACTACTAACCATAAAAGTATAAAAAACAAAGTAAGCTATTTAACTAAGCACTTGGGGAGTCATTGAGCAGCATGGTTAATCCAATATTTCGATCCTCGATTCATTTCCATAGAAATTTAGGCAAACCTAATAGAGTGTTCATAACATCTGATGTGGCCGATGACATACACTTCCCCGTCCCTGTCACGGCAGGTGCACTCGCAACCCTCCATCGACATCGTCACCGTAATTAGGGAAGTACAACAAAGTCCAACATTGTTGTAGGTCTGTTTCTCCCTAGTGCGATTACGTCCCGGGCTTCCACCATGAATGCACTGCTTCCCAATGGTCTTGTCAATTAGACCAAAGGGTCGTTGGCACCTTATCTATTATCTAAGGCCTCTTACAACCCTAGCTTGCTACTATTCACTATCTCTACTCAGAACCTCTCAGACAACTTTACGAAGTTAGCTAAGACTGGTGCGATGGCAAATAAGTCAGAGCATGCTCGAATCCCCTATGCACACACTCACACAGACGCATTCTCCCTTACTCATTCTAACATCCAAGTTTATTTTCCCAAGGGATCATTGATATTTGCACCATACATGAATATAGCCCAAAGTGTGTGCTTATATGTGGTGTACTATTCATGCAATTCAAATAATCTAGAATAATCACAATAATATCATGAACACAAATATTAGGATGAATGTAAGGAATCTCACAAAACATGTAAGTACTTGGGGAGTCATTGAGCAGTATGGTTAGTCCAATGTTTTGATCCTCGATTCATTCACAGAGAAATTTAGGCAAACTTATATTAAGTGTTCATAACACATGGTGTGGACGATGGCATACACTTCCCTGTCCATGTCATGGTGGGTGCACTTGCAACCCTCCATCAACATTGCCATCGTAATTAAGGGAGTACAACAAGGTCCACGCGTTGTTGGAGGCCTGTTTCTCCCCCGTGTGATTACGTCTCGGGCTTCCACCACAAATGCACTGTTTCCCAATGGTCTTATCATTAGGACAAAGGGTCATACACCTTATATATGATCTAAGGCCTCTTATAACCCTAGCTTGCTACTATTCACTATCTCTACCCGAAACCTGTCGGACAACTTTACAAAGTCAGCTAAGACCGGTGCAATGGCAAATAAGTCAGAGCATGCTCGAATCCCCCATGCACACACCCACACGGACGCATTCTCCCTTACCCATTCTAACATCTAGGTTTCTCTTCCCAAGGGAGCATCGATATTTGCATCATACATGAAAATAGCCCAAAGTGTGCTTATATGTGGTGTACTATTCATGCAATTCAAACAATCTAGAACAATCACAATAATATCATTAACACAAATATTTGGATGAATGTAAAGAATCTCACAAAATATGTAAATGAAACCATCCTACAATTCATCCTCAAGCTATAGAAACTACTCCATAGATATGGAATTCAAATAAATATTTGAATTCCACATCTTAGGTACAAAGCAAAATAAAGAAAAGAAAATGAGAGAGATTTTCTCTCTCTAGAATTTCTCTTCTAACTACAAAAATGAAAACTAAAGATACAATATAATCTAGAAAACAAAAGAAAAGAAAAGAAAAGAAAAAGAGAAGGACGAGAAGAAGAACTCTATAGAGAGAGCTCTCATCTTCCTTCTATCTAAACTAGAGAGAGAGAAATATACATAATGACTAATTTGGGTCTACTAGAATACTAAGGCTCCTATATAGAGTAGTAGGATATTGGGCCTAAAGATAGGCAAAAAATAGGTCAAAACCTAATCACCTTTCCCTCTAGCCACTGAATCTTTCTTAAATAAACTGCTCAAATTCGTTAACTTCTTGGAGCTGAGATTTAGTGCGTTGGATAGAGCTTGGAAAGATGAATATTTATATATGGTAGAGGGAAATTGGATGAAAATTGAGAGAGTTATTACCAAAAGAGTGAGAGACCCTAGTTCAGCTGCTTGCTGCAGGCTGTCGCAGATAGCGCGGCCTGTGGCATGTACTTCCATCCTTGTTGGCGCAGGACGCAGGTCTTGATGTGGGTCTCCCATCTTCAAGTGGCATGGGGCGCTAGGAATAGCGTGGGCTACGTTGTACCTCTGGCGCGAACTGTGATGTTTGGTGCGGGGCGCCAACAGTGTGTTGATTTTGAGGTTTCTAATCCGCGCCTGTGGCCATTGGTGCGGGCCGTGGTCAGGAAGGTTGATCTGCTCATAAACTTGTCATGGGCCGTGTGTTTTCCCACACCTCTCCGGCTAGTCTTGGTATCTTGGACATGGAACAACACGGGATGTCGTAAACGGGAGGGAATTTGAGAATCGTTCTTGCGGCTCGTGGCATTTGGGGCGGGTTGCACCATTGCCTCGCCCGGAGTAGTGTTGGTACGAATCTTTACCTTGCACTAAGTCATTTGGCGTTGGACGGTTCCTTTGGCGCGGGCTATTGGTGCCAACCAGAACGGCCCGTGCGCGACCTGTGGTACTTTGGTTGGCTGAATTTATTTCCTTCGCGACGGGTGAATCGTTAGTCCAATTTTAGAGTTCTAGTAGGCAATTTTGTAGTGCTCGAGAAGAAAAATTCAATGAAATCAACATTAAAGACTAATTATTCTCAGATCATTCTCAGACTTTGGCACAACTCATCAAAACACAATTCCCCATTTTTTCATTGGCCGCTTATCTTTGACTCCAATCTCCTTCTACCACACATTGATGTTTGTGGCTTTCGTCTACTACCATTGTAGAGGTGAATGGCCTTCAATTTCTTTTACCGTTCTTGCGAACGGCCTTCAATATCTTCTAACGCTCTTACGAACGGTCTTCACATAGAATGTAACCAAAAAGTACCCACAGGCGACTTACTAAAGATGACCAAATGGAAGATCTAGGAGCCCGTGGATACACGATGTCCATTAGTACAAATTAAGTCTGCAAAATGAGGGATTTAGACAAGAAAACCAAACATGGTCGTCTAAACCCCTTGTCACATAAACTCAACTAATACTAGCACTCCACCAAATAAAACTAGATAAAAACTATGACAAATGCAACGGTAAACGCACGCATAATGAAGCGGATCATACTCCTGACCCCAAAGCATTGGAGATGCATCTCCAATGCAAGCATCAAATTGGTAAAAGTTGATAGCCACGTCATCTTGACAACCCCCAAAGCTAAAATACATCTCCAATGCGAGAGTAAGTGTTAGACGTTAATCTTACATGGCAAAAATTGTAAGTGACCACTTCAAGTAAAGCTTCTATTCTTTGAACTTTGAAGTGAGGCTCTCAGTATGTCACTTCATTAAATTTTGGCCAAAATTTCTCATTTTACTACATTAAAGTTTTAACCATTTATTTACCAACAGATCATACTAAAGTTGTAATTTTGACAGTAGCATTGGAGATCAATTTTTTTTTAAAATATCGTTAATCAATAATATTTGATTACGTCACACTAAAGTTCTATTCAAAATCTGACATGTGGAGGCTAAAAATATGGAAGACCCCAAACCATTACACCTCTGTAAATTATAATCAAAGTAAAATATACTTTTTTTTAGAAACAGATTTAGACAAACATATTAAATGCAATTAATGCAGTCACGTAATCTAAAATAACTTTAGTAGTCATCATACAACTCAGTAATTATGCAAGGAAAATCAATCATCAAACATTAGTAATTATCTTTACCATACTTAGCTTGACTGTTCTCTTCCTTCGCTCCAATTATGTCCTTTCTCGTATCATTTCCTAATTTTGAAGATTTGAAGATCTTCAATCTATCAACCTTCAAAACTTGAAATTTTGATCTCTTTCTTTCGAATTTAAAATTTGAATTTTTTTAATAGTAAAATTTAATATGAAAAATCCATCTAGATTGATAAAAATCAAAACATAACTCATGATTGAGAATTTCACTCAAAATTTCCAATTTATTACAGTCACATTGTATTGACGTCTTCACCATCCTTCAACTCTTGTTCATTTTCTACACAAAAATACAAGCCTCCCTATCATGCTTCTCTTTCGACTAGATAATCTTGTTACCATTGCCATGGGTGAGAAATTGGCGACATGACATGCAAGCTAATTTTTTTTTAAAAGTAATGAGCCTCTAAGAAAGAACAAACAGAGCAGCCTGATCTCAAGGGGCAACAATTTTTCTTGGGGCAAGGATTTCAATTCCAAAAAAATAGCAAAAGAGTGGAAATGATTATTTCTACTATGAGTCGTGTTTGGAGATGAAAATGCGGAGTTGATGGTTTCAATATGGGGGAAAACCTTGCATTTTATTTCAATTCTATTTGTAGAGTCCTTGGGAGTTGGACTTCTTTATGGCATATTGTGAATACTGGGATCTGGTGTTTTAACACCACTGCGATCAGGTTTTCTGGACAGCAGGTTTTAGCCGCGAATTATGGAGCTAATTATGGAGGATAATTATGCGATCAGATCAGAATATTGTGAAGATAAGTATGTGATTTCGTGGTTATCTAATTCTGGTAAACGAATATTCCTGTAATAGTTAGGAATTGATTAAATAGTTTATTTATGGTACAAGTCCTATTAATAAAGGATTGTCCATTTACAAACCAGATTAGGATTAGATCTTTCCTTAGTCTAGAAGTCTATTCTTGGTAGAGTTAGACAAGGAAAGAGTTTGGTACAAGGTAGAATTGCGAAAGATATAAAAAGAAGAAGATACAACGCAATCATTAAGCGTCCAAGAATTGATCTCTACGTGAGAAGTTTGGAGCGATCTGCCGGTGGTGTTTGGAGGAGTGTTAATTCATCCGACCAAGTTCGTAAAAAGTTGAGCGAAGCAATCAAGGTTTTATCTCTACGTGAGATACGTTATTGAAGCTGTTCGTCTCGGTTTTGGAGGTTCGTCAAAACAACCGACCAAGTTCGTAAAGATCAGAAACAAGGAAGCCTTAATTCCTCGGGAGGAGGAGATCCAGAGAGACGTGTTGATCGTGGGGGTTCAACGGCGTAGGATCGGCAGTGAGGGGATCTCACAACATTCACTCTATAGGTTAGCAATGGATTAGTATTTAAGTTAAGCTTCTTGTACTAAAGACTGCTTTCTAGTGGATGGTTTCTGATCTGGGCAAGGCCCCGCAGACGTAGGTGTATTTGCACCGAACTGCGTAACCAAGTTGTGTGTAAACTGCGTATTTCGTTTTGAGTTTTAACATCAAACTGAACTTGGTGTTTCAACACCAAACTGTTAAACAACTTGGCATAAAGGTTTAGAATTTAGGTGAAACGGAATTTCAATTGGTATCAGAGCAAGGCACTTGCTGACCCCTAAACAGGGAGAGTGAGATCAGGTTTCACCATGGCACCAAAGGAGGGGGCTTCGATCACGCGACCACCGTTGCTGGAACAAGGAAATTACGCCTATTGGAAGGCACGCATGAAGGTGTTCATTGGAGCATTAGATGATCAAGCTTGGAACAATGTCATAAATCAGTACACTCCACCTACAGTAGCCGAATCTGCGGGATCAAGCTCATTGACGGCTAAACCATTCTCTGAATATTCTACCGAGGAGCACAAAGCACACATGTCCAACTCAAAGGCGTTAAATGCCATTTTTACGGCAGTGGATGAAGATCAGTTTAAGATGATTTTAAATTGTGAGACTGCTAAAGAGGCGTGGGATGTGTTACAAACTTATCATGAGGGGACAAGCTCTGTCAGAGAATCAAAGTTGCAGTATTACACGGCACAATTCGAAGATCTAAAGATGCGCGAAGATGAGACAATTTCTGAGTTCAATGGACGAGTTCGAGATATTGCCAACAAAGCCTTTCAGTTTGGCAAAAAGTACAAAGATCACAAGCTTGTAAGAAAGGTTTTGAGAGCACTGCCACCACGTTTCAACATGAAGGTCACAGCGATTAATGAAAACGGAAGGATAGGAACAATGACGCTTGATGAACTTATGGGTTCACTGGAATCTTATGAGATGGAGATGCTGCAAACAAAAGCAAGTAAGAAAGAGATGGCTTTCTCAAGCATAACCGCTGGAAATTCAGAAGAGTATACATACAATGAAGAGTCCGATGAAATTGCAAACATAACCAGGAACTTCTCCAGATTTATGAAGAATGTGGGCAGGAAGCCACAAGAGAAGCCAAGTGGAAGTAAAAATCCAAACGCAAACTTCACTCCAAGATTTGGCCAAGCAATTGGTGTTGAAACACCAAAGTTCAAATCAACAAATCCAAACCTGAACAGGAAAATCCAGTGTAGAGAATGTGAAGGCTTCGGGCACATACAAGCTGAGTGTGCCAATACACTTAAAAGGCAAGGAAAATCGTATGCCACAACCTGGAGTGATGATGACGGAGGAGATGATGTTAAGGATGGAGAAGAGAATACAAATCATGTTGCTTTCGGTGTGTCAATGGTGGAGTTAGAAGACTCTATTACGGACGGTCTCGGTGTGCTGAATGAAGATGATAGTAGTAGCTCAGATGAAGAGACTAGAAGCATTAGTGATGATGACATTCGCAAGGAAAGTATGGAGATGTACAAGATGTGGTTAAAAGTGGCGGATGAAAACAAAGAGCTCAAGTTTGAGAACAAGAGACTGAGTGAGAAAGTGAAAGTGAATGAACTAGAAAAGGAAGAGGCAATTGGAGAACTGAAAAAGTTTAAGAAGGAATTCAATGAAGTGGTGCAACGAGCAGAGGCAGCAGAACAAGCTATTAGACGTCTCAATACAGGGAAAGCTAAGCTCGAAGACTGTCTACGAATGGGACAGACGACCAAATATGGAATTGGTTATGAAAGGACAGTGAATGTGTTGAAAAACGAGGCAGATCAAGGTGTATCAGCTCCAAGCATAATCGAGAAGAATTGTCCCATCAAGAGGATCAGACGATGCGGATACTGTGGAGCTCAAGGGCATGTTAGGAACAGATGTTTTAAGCTGCTTAGGACACTGTCTGTCAACACAGCAGATCTGTGTTTCAACACCATGCCAGGATATAAGTCACGTCATCAGTTCAACACTGGAGGTACAGAACCGGATTTCTGAACACACGTGTCAATCAAAATCCTAATCACATCCATCGATCAGTAAACCAGGTATGGGTTCGAAAATCTCAAGATGTTTGCTTTTCAAGTTTCGTTTGTTTTGGGGCACATACAGGAAACTCCTGGTATTTCGATAGTGCGTGCTCGAGGCATATGACTGGAATACCTGAATTTCTTCGAAAATTCAAACCTGGATTTGGTGGATATGTTAGATTTGGTGATGGGAAATGCAGTAAAATAATCGGCAAAGGTGAGTTAGCCATCAAAGGGCTTCCGGTGTTCCAAGATGTATTACTGGTGGAAGGTCTGAAAGCAAACTTGTTGAGCATTAGCCATATATGTGACAATGAAATGACAGTGTTTTTCGACAAGGAGAAATGTGTCGTAAACCATGGAACTGAAGTATTCACTGGGTCTAGATCAATGGATAACTGTTATTTGCTCGATCAAGATGTCACCTGCTTTAGCTCGAAAAAAGAAGTCAGTGCTCTGTTGCACAGAAAAGCGGGACACATAAATGCAGTTAGAGAAGAAACTTTGGGTGAAAGTGATATTCTCGATCAAGTGAATCCTACTGGTGTTGAAACACCAGCACAGTCAACCGGTGTTGAAACTCCGGAAACAGTAGCACATGGATCTGAACAAAGTTCGACCAGACACATGCAGTTACGGGATCAGCCACGGGTAAATTACAGAGAATTGGCAGGATTATCATGTTTTATATCTCTTACTGAGCCCAAGAATTACAAAGAAGCTTTGATTGATGAGTATTGGATTTCGGCGATGCAAGAAGAGTTGCAGCTATTTGAAAGAAACAATGTTTGGTGCCTCACCCCACAGCCTGCTGATGTAAATGTGATCGGAACCAAGTGGATCTTTAAGAACAAATCTGATGCAGATGGTAACGTCGCAAGAAATAAATCTCGACTTGTCACTCAAGGTTACACACAAGTAGAAGGGGTCGATTTTGATGAAACTTTTGCACCCGTAGCCAGATTGGAGTCAATTAGGTTGATGTTGGCGGCATCCTGTATTCTAGACTTTACTCTTCATCAAATGGATGTCAAGAGTGCCTTTCTGAATAGTCTAGTGAAGGAGGAAGTTTATGTGAAGCAGCCCAAGGGATTTGAAGACCCACATTTTCCTGACCATGTATATCGGTTGAATAAAGCTTTGTATGGCCTTAAGCAGGCACCCCGTGCATGGTATGAGCGACTGACAAACTTTCTGAGTCAGAAGGGATATCGTCGAGGGGGAGTGGACCGTACACTGTTTGTGCTGCATAAGGGAACAAATATTCTAATCGCACAGATTTACGTTGATGATATTGTCTTTGGATCCACCTCTTCAGCATTGGTGAAGGAGTTTGTTGACTTAATGATTGGCAGCCTGTTATATTTAACTCCAAGTAGACCAGACATTTGGTTGAGTGTTGGTATTTGTGCTCACTACCAGGCTAATCCAAAGGAATCATATATGGCAGCTGTGAAGAGAATTATTCGATATATAAGTGGAACAGTGGAGTATGGAGTATGGTTTTCTAGGAATAAGGATTCGCAGTTGGTAGGTTTCAGTGACTCTGACTGGGCCGGGAATGATGATGATTGTAAGAGTACCACTGGTGGATGCTTCTTTGCTGGATCAAATCTGCTATTATGGATGAAGCAGATGATGCGAGACTATGGATTCAATGATGTGAGTTTGACAGTCTTATGTGATAATAAAAGCGCCATTGATATCTCCAAGAATCCTGTGCAACATTCGAGGACAAAACACATCGATATCCAACATCAGCTTATCAGGGATTTGGTCGAAAAAGGAGAAGTTACAGTCCATTATGTCCCAACTGCAGAACAACTTGCTGATATTTTTACAAAGCCTCTGGATGGCGAGACTTTTGAAGGACTCAGACAGCACTTGGGAGTGTGTCGATTGTGAGGTACCCAGATCTATCTATTCTGTTGTATTATTTACTGTTTTCCTTTAAATACAGTCGAAAAAAATAGAAAAACAGAAAATACCAAAAATTTGGTGAGGTGGTATTTAAACACCACAGGATAAAGTGATGGTGTTTAATCACTATGGGATAAAGTTACTGGACAGTTGACTTAATGTGGAAGTAGATCAGAAGGGCTCAACATAGGCCAGTCATTAGGAGAATGGGGGGATGAGGCTGTGTTGCATCCCTGGGTCAAAGTGGTTAAGGCCACTGTTTTTGCCAAAGCAAAAGGCATGGAGTTGGAGAGCTTTGATGGTCCATTGTTCGTGCTTCAAGAATATCTACGACAATTGCCCATTCCGGTCGTGGAAATCAGTGACAGTGATGAGGAGACAGTGTATGCAGGGGGAGCTGTTGAAATTGAAACAGTGTCTATGTTGAAGGAACCTGAGAGTGCATCTGTGATATTGGAGAATGTGTCTGAGATAGGAGAAGTCGAGAATGATGTTATGGACCAGCAAGCAGGTGCTGCCAATGAGAGCTATGATGTGAATAGTTCTGGTATTGCTACACCAGGGACCGTTGAAGTTGAGACTGTGTCAGAGTTGATTGAGCCAGTAGCTGAAAATGGAGAAGATGCAGATAGAGCTGTTGAAAAAATAAGAGTGTGATAATGTGGTTGTTTCTGGTATTCAAACACCAGATGTGATATCAAATGGTGATGACCAGGTACCTGTGAATCAAGCACAGGATGTGGATTTTGCTGATAGGGAATCAAAATCCTGAGGGGTATGATCTTGAAAATCTGGCAGAACTGACTGAAATAGCCAGTGGTGAAGACACAGTAGAGGGTACTGGTGTTGGTGTTGAAATACCACTCGAGACCAGACAGACGTGGGTCAAAGAGAAAATGCATGGAGGTGGGTGTTGAAACACCAACAGAGTCTGGTGAAATGCATATCACTCAGATGTCAAAGAAGGCCAGGGATAGTGTGGCCTCTGCTTTCAAGGGTGCTCGAAGGTCGAAGAGGTGCAGAGATAAGAGTATGGCCACTAGTGAGGACAGTGATGAGCCGATTGGGCTGAAACTGAAGAAGTTACGTGTAGACCGACAACAGAGACTAGTTGAGCCTCAGGCACTACCTGCACCTGAGGAAGATATTGGCGGAAAGGCCAGCTGATGCTGTAAAATATAAGGAATGTGGATTCACAGACTATTTGCACCATCTCAAGGTGTTTAAGGCAGCTACCTGTTTCTGTGACTATAACAAGCAACTTGTGTTGGAGTTCTATTCGAATCTGAAAGCTGAATGTGAAGATGAAGAATCACCCTGGTTTCATAGGGTTTATGTGCGTGGAGAGATTGTTGAGTTTTTCGCCAGAGGCGTTGAACCAGTGTCTGAAGCGTAGCTCGTCAAGGGATGGCAAACCGGTGTTCCAACACCAGATGCCAGAGAATTATGATGAGGTGGCGGTAGAGCTTACTGGTGGAGTGGAGAGCTCATGGCCTGAGACTGGTCGACAGCAGATAACTGCGTCTAACCTCAAGTCCAGTTTGGGAGCGCGTTGTAAGGTGACTATGGGCAGATTGATTTTTTAATGATATCATTGATTGTGATCACTACGGTGCTGCAAAAAGGGGGAGCATCTATAAGGGACTCTGTTGAGTGGATTACTGTCCAAGTCTTAAAATCGATGGTAGAGTGGTCGAATTATCAAGGACTTACCTTGGATTCATCCGGAAGAGGTTTGCTCGGATGCTGGTATGTCGAGGTTGAAAGTTATTGAGGCTCGAGTTGGAGTATGCCAGGAACTGATTGAACGACATCAGGCTATTTTGGCAAAATTTCAGGGGGAATTGGCTGCTTTGGAGGCTGAGCGAGGGATTTTGCTGGCTGCAGCAACTCAGAATGCTGATGGTTCAGATACTGATGGTTCAGAGGATGATGATGTCGTGGAAGAATCTGATGATATGGATTAATTGGTTTTCTTGTCATATTCATGAATCCAGGGGGAGAAAACTGGATGGATTTATTGTTTTACTTGCTGAATTTTATTAGTAAACCTGTATGACCTGTGTTATTGCTGAATTCTTGGCTGTTTTAGCGGAGTTGAATTCAGGGGGAGTTGGTAGGTCAAAATCCAGTGCTGATGAATTCACAAATATGCCAAGGGGGAGATTGTAGAGTCCTTGGGAGTTGGACTTCTTTATGGCATATTGTGAATACTGGGATCTGGTGTTTTAACACCACTGCGATCAGGTTTTCTGGACAGCAGGTTTTAGCCGCGAATTATGGAGCTAATTATGGAGGATAATTATGCGATCAGATCAGAATATTGTGAAGATAAGTATGTGATTTCGTGGTTATCTAATTCTGGTAAACGAATATTCCTGTAATAGTTAGGAATTGATTAAATAGTTTATTTATGGTACAAGTCCTATTAATAAAGGATTGTCCATTTACAAACCAGATTAGGATTAGATCTTTCCTTAGTCTAGAAGTCTATTCTTGGTAGAGTTAGACAAGGAAAGAGTTTGATACAAGGTAGGATTGCGAAGGATATAAAAAGAAGAAGATACAATGCAATCATTAAGCGTCCAAGAATTGATCTCTACGTGAGAAGTTTGGAGCGATCTGCCGGTGGTGTTTGGAGGAGTGTTAATTCATCCGACCAAGTTCGTAAAAAGTTGAGCGAAGCAATCAAGGTTTTATCTCTACGTGAGATACGTTATTGAAGCTGTTCGTCTCGGTTTTGGAGGTTCGTCAAAACAACCGACCAAGTTCGTAAAGATCAGAAACAAGGAAGCCTTAATTCCTCGGGAGGAGGAGATCCAGAGAGACGTGTTGATCGTGGGGGTTCAACGGCGTAGGATCGGCAGTGAGGGGATCTCACAACATTCACTCTATAGGTTAGCAATGGATTAGTATTTAAGTTAAGCTTCTTGTACTAAAGACTGCTTTCTAGTGGATGGTTTCTGATCTGGGCAAGGCCCCGCAGACGTAGGTGTATTTGCACCGAACTGCGTAACCAAGTTGTGTGTGCACTGCGTATTTCGTTTTGAGTTTTAACATCAAACTGAACTTGGTGTTTCAACACCAAACTGTTAAACAACTTGGCATAAAGGTTTAGAATTTAGGTGAAACGGAATTTCACTATTGAAATGACGATCGAAAGAAGGTTGTCAACAACTTCCTCTGGTAATTTGAGAATTTCCTAATGATCCTTAATGAAAGGAGCTACAATAACTCTGAATATCTCAGCTTTGGAGGTTCAATTCATTCGGGAAAAAATATTAAAAGGCAGGCCCAAAAATTAAGGAAGCGGGCCTAAATCAAACAACAAGCGATGATGCATTAGTTCCAAACTCTTAAATCAAAGTGTTCGGAAATAAAGAGAAAAGCAGCCAAGGAAGACATCATCGACACTGCTGAAATAAAAATAAATAAAAAGGAAACGAACATTTCATCTTTCCTTTGGGATTGAACTTCGGCGTGGGGAAACCCGCACCAAAACCAAAGACAGAGACCAGAAAGCACCAATCACGTCGACAAAAATGAATTGCTTAACTTGATATTGTTGGTGGTTATCTCATACTTATGCAGTTAGACATTTCAAGAGTTTGGTTCCAAAGCACGCCCCCATTTTGGTTTTTAGGCAGAAACTAAGTGCTCTTCCTTTGAATTATTGAAAATCAAAGTTCCATGGGATCTATAAGGAATTTTTGTAAATTTCCATGAATATTCAGGCGGAATTGAACTTTTTTTAGATATAGAAATAGATATTTTGGTTCTATTATAATCTTTTCAATTCATTTATTTCATTGTTAAAAACCCATTTACGGCTCTGTTTGACAGAACTTTGAATCTGATGTGCTTTTAAGCAAAATATTTTTTAGTGTTTGGTAAAATGCAAAAAAAAACTGTCTATTTTAAAAGCAGAAGCTATTTTTTGGGGAAAAGTAGAAGATGATCTCCCCCTACTTAAAAAAATCAGCTTTGCTTCTAACACACAAAACCTATATGGTCCACTTAACATGGCACATGTACCTATGATGAACCTGACACAAAGCAAACCAAAATAACTTTGGGAACGATTCTTGAATCTAAGCTCTAAATAAACATCACCTTGTTATGCATTGATGGTTTCAATGAAATTATCCACCACAATCAATTGGAAAGCATCAACCGAAGACCAAATTGACGATTCAAAATTTGCCAAAACACATTAAGTGCCTGTAGGATTACTTCAACCCCAATGTTGATAGTGGAACTAGAAACCAATTTTTTAGATATTATGTGTTGTGCGGAATGGAGAAAGAACAGAAAATATGAACGAAAATAACAAGACACAAGATTTACGTGGTTCACCAATTTGGCTACATCCACGGGAGACGGATTCACTATAACAGAATTAATGTTTACAGAGAGAAGAGAGACACTTTATATGCTGTCTCCACTAAACCCTAACAAACTGGGCCAAAACACAATTCGGCACAAATCAACAGCAGTCCAATAAAGAGACAAGCTATACCATCAGGCCGGGGGCGACTCCGCCCCCCCGGACCCCCCGACTCGCTGACCGGGCAGCGAGATCCCCGTACTAACCTGTCGAAGTGGCTAATACGTATTCAAGGCATACCAACAAATCTCCACCTTGACTTGAATCCTCAAAGCAGAAACTCCAGACGCACCATTACAGTGCCAGATGAGTAGACTTCGCCCTCCACTCCCGGGACTGCCCATAGAGGACCTAATCAGCTCTGATGTTCAGCAAGTCCAAACAATGTTGAAACTTGCTATGTGGAACAGGTTTGGTGAACATATCAGCGGGGTTATCAGCAGTTCCCACTTTCTTCACCCGGATTCTCCTCTCACTCCTCAGGAAATGATATCTGACATCAATATGCTTGGTCCTCTCATGATGGACCTAATCCTTGGCTAGGCAGATTGCACTCAAGCTGTCACAGTACACAGTAGCCTGATCATGAAGTAGACCAATATCACTAACCAGCCCTTTCAGCCATATTCCCTCCTTTGCAGCCTCTGTCAGAGCCATGTACTCTGCTTCCGTAGTAGACAACGTCACTGTAGGTTGCAAAGTCGCCTTCCAACTAACAACAGAACCTCCCAAAGTGAATACATAACCAGTCATCAATCTCCTCGTGTCAACATCACCAGCATAATCAGAATCAGAGTAGCCTATAACTAAGCAATCGGTATCACCTCCATAAATGAGACCCACATCAGACGTACCTCTAAGATACCTGAAAATCCTCTTCACAGCTTGCCAATGTTCCTTTCCCGGTTGCCCCATGAACCTGCTCACAACACTGACTGCCTGTGCTAAATCTGGCCTCGTGCAAACCATAGCATACATCAAACTCCCCACCGCGCTGGCATAAGGAACCCGAGACATATACTCCTTCTCCTCGTCTGACTGAGGAGCAAACATGGTGGTGAGATGAATATTTGCAGCACTAGGAGTGTCTATAGGCTTGGCTGTAGACATGCCAAACCTAGCCAACACTTTCTGAATGTAGCCTTTCTGTGACAAGAAAAGCTTCCGCTGACTTCGATCCCTAAGAATCTCCATTCCTAGTATCTTCCGAGCTGCACCCAGATCCTTCATCTCAAACTCAGCACTAAGAAGTCCTTTCAACTTCTGAACCTCATGCTTACTCTTTGAGGCTATCAACATGTCATCTACATAAAGCACCAGATAAATGAATGACTCATCTCTCAACTTGCTGTAGTAGACACAACAATCATATGAACTCCTTGTGTAGCCCAACTCAAGCATGTAGCTGTCAAATCTCTTGTACCACTGCCTCGGAGACTGCTTAAGCCCATATAAGGACTTCTTCAACTTGCAAACATATTTTTCCTTGCCAGGAACTTGGAAACCATCTGGCTGAGTCATGTATATCTCTTCCCCCAACTCTCCATGTAGAAAAGCGGTCTTCACATCAAGTTGTTCAAGCTCCAAATCCTGACGTGTCACTATAACTCGCAACACCCTGATGGAAGTGTGTCTGACCACTGGTGAGAAAATCTCATTGTAATCTACTCCCTCTCTCTGACTGAAACCTCTAGCAACAACTCTAGCCTTGTACTTGACTCCCTCTGCAGGTGATATCCCTTCCTTTTACTTGAAAACCCATTTGCAAGTGATAACCTTTCTCCCTTGAGGCTGTTGAACCAAATCCCATGTCTGATTCTTCTGGAGGGACTCCATCTCATCTCCCATTGCTACAAACCATTTGTCAGCATCAGTACCTGAAACAACTTCTCTGTAGGTGGATGGCTCATGAGTATCCACCTCCTCAGCAACTTGTAGTGCATAACCCACCATATCCTCAAACCCATATCTCTTGGGCGCCCCAACTCCAACCCTCCTGGGTCGGTCCCGAGCTAAACTGCGGACTGTAGCTCCTGATGGTTGAGGATCTGGTGGTGGAGATTCTGGTATCTCAGATTCTGTCTGTGGCTCTTGATCCACCTTAAATTGTTCCAATCTATTTTCACCTTGAGTGACTTTAAGCTCCACCTGTTTATCAACTCCACTAGTTTCTGGCACAACTGTGGGCTTCACCATAGATCCAAGCAAAGAATTTTCATCAAAGACAACGTCCCTGCTCAGAATAACCCTCTTCTCAGATAGAGACCATATCCTGGAGCCTTTAACTCCATCTCCATAACCCACAAAGACACCCTTCTTGGCTCGGGGCTCTAACTTACCATCACTAACATGATAATAAGATGTACAACCAAAAACTTTTAACTTGGAGTAATCAACAACTTTACCTGACCATAACTCCATAGGTATTTTGCACTCTATACCCGTGTGAGGCCCGCGGTTGATCAAGTAACAAGCTGTACTCACGGCCTCTGCCCAGAATCTCCTTCCAAACCAGCATTAAAGAGCATGCACCTCACTCTCGCCAGCATTTGCATAGCTAAACTACTAATTGCAAAATATCATCCAAGAAGATCCACGCTCGAAACAATGCTAGGTTATCACCCAACTTTTGCCAGGAGATTAATTATTGAATAGAGGAATCTTTTGCTAAAAGGATAAGGAAAATGATCGGAAGTGGTACTAGTATAAGAGTAAAAATATGCTATGGGGATACCAATACGAAACTCGGCTAAGCCTACCTAATTTCCAATCAATATCCTGAGGATATCCGACTGAACAATCTCATGGAGGAAAATACAATGGGGCGGGACTAAGAGATAATTAGAGAAATATACAATGAAGAAGGAAGCAATCTAATATTTCAATATCGAGACCACATAACCAATACCACAGTGGTATTTGGACATGGCAACTAACAAGGGATGGTAAATACGCTATAAAATCAGGATACAATCATCTGTTAACTTTGATTATTTGACTGATGTAAATTATATAAAAGTAGCGGTACTGGACCATCCCCCCACTGGAATATGATCGAGAATCTATCAGTGCCTTCAGAATAAGTCACTTATTATGCACGTATGCAATGACCAATTACCAAACATCTTATCCCAAAAAATCCAACTGATCAAAAAAAATTTACTTGCACATCAGAGGATTTATCAGCTGAACACATTTTTTCCCATTTCCCTCTTGCTCATCAAGTGTGGTTACTGCCTGATTTATAAATACCAACAACCATTCATGGCCTTTTGGATTAGATATCTAATCATGGAATTGGATAAGGATTTGACATCCCTAATAGCCCTACTACTCAACCACTTATGGTACCATAGAATCGAACTTAGTTTTACTCACCAAATAACTTGTAAACTCAGATTAATACTAATTAGTACAACGGTATGCAGAGTCGATCTCACGAGGAACAAAAATAATAATTAATAATTATTCTGGCTACTAATTTAGAAAACTCTTTTGGGGATTCCACCACGTCTTAATTTTCAGAATGATTTCTAACACTAAAAATGCAAATGATTAATCTAAAAATGAGAGATAAATTTATATGTGAATGATATCGACTAAGAATAACCCATGCTAGTTAATATCGATTACATGCGCAATAATGAATCAATTATTACACATCTATCGGTTATATGGAAGTAGATACGCTTAACCCCCCAATACTTTCTTACTGTATCGACAGTCAATCAATTTTTATTAATTAATTGTTCCCTTACCAAAATGTCCCCAAAAGTATTTGCAAAACCAAAACACATTTTGATAGCATTAATAATTAAAAGAACCCGATACAACAATTGCCAAAGTAAAAGCAAATAGCAATGCACACTCAATTATTCCCCATCTTGCTATTATAGTCATAGCTAATTAGCTATTTTTCATAAGATTGTGCTACTTATTAATCTCATCCAACAATTACGTATTAGCGAAAAATTAGATAGCAGTATTCTAAAAACACTCAAGTTGATCAAGCTTAAACATATTAGAAATAGAGTGGGTCCCCTGACAGGCGGTATGTCCATAAGCTTATGGACATGCCCACTTATTTCTTACCTTATACACTGCATTTCTTAAATTACATACAAAATTTAAAATTTTTGAAAATATTTTTTATATCATATATTTTTATATTTTCACCTTCAAATACATATTATTATTTGTTTTAACTTATAAAATGCAATATTTAAATTTTATAAAAAATTACAACATTTAAGGCAAATGCCCCTGAGGACTGTCCATAAGCTTATGGAAATGCCACCTTTCGTGAGACTTTCCCTTAGAAATAAATGCAACCAAGAACAATCAAGAACATGTAAGAATTAATTACAAAGCAATTAGGCCTCACAATTTATAAGGTAACATTTGTTATTCTCTGTCGATATATGAATTAGCTACTCATGATAATTAAATTAAACAAACAATAACCCACGAAGTGCAGTAAAAATGCACGTTATTTGGTATCAACTAAGAATAACTCATGCTAGTTAATATCGATCACATGCGCAATAATGAATCAATCCTTACACATCTATCGGTTATAGGAAAGTAGGTATGCTTAACCCCCCAATTCTTTCTTACTTTATCGACAGTCAACCAATTATTGATTAATATACTGTTTCCGTTACCACAATGTTCTGAGAAAGTATTCGCTAAACCAGAACATATTTTGAGAGCATTAAGAATTAAAAGAACCCGATATAGTAATTGCCAAAGTAAAAGAAAATAGCAATGCACACTCAATTATTCCATATCTTGCTATTACAGTCTTAGCTAGTCAGCTATTTTTCACAAGATTGTGCTACTTACTAACCCCATCCAACAATTATGTATTGGCAGAAATTAGATAGCAGTATTCTAAGAACATTCAAGTGGATCAGGGTTAAAAATATTAGAAATAAATGCAACCAAGAACAATCAAGAACATGTAAGAATTAATTATAAAGCAATTAGGTCTCACAATTTATAAACTAACTATTGTTATTCACTGCCAATATATGAATTATCTATTCATAATAATTTCGTTGAAATTCCATAGAAGTCCTCTTCCCTCTTCTCTCTAACTCTGAATCCAATGGTTTTTTCCCCGTCGGTAACGGCTTCTTTCGCCGCTAATGGCTCCTTCCTGGCCGACAAGCGACGGCGCTGGCTACGGATTCCCTGCGGCCGGCCACCATGGCAGAGAATAGCAATACTACCCACAACCAAAAATCCTTTCTCTCTGCCCTTCAATCGAAATCACCACCACTCCGCCGAACGCTCCTGGACAACCCTGAATTGATCCCAAAATCGGAGCACCTTGGTGAACCCGTATGCCTATACTTCGAAGAAGAAATCTCTAAACTCTCAGCCCACTACGCTAACGCTCTGGTAGGCAAATTTACCAAAGGCAGGCTCACAATGAAACAGCTGAAATCATCTTTCAAAACAGTGGGGTTTGCAGGTAATTATCAGTGATGTTGGATCAAGGGGAGCTGGAGTTTTAATGGTGTTCTGATGAAAATCCTGAAGTGGTCTCCAGACTTCTCAACGCATAAAGAATCCCCAATCGTTCTTGTCTGGTGCACAATCAGGGAAGTTCCCTTATACTACTATAATACTTCATCAATTGAGGCTATTGGTAATAGTATAGGTAACTTCATAAAAAAAAACTTGGCCACTGAGATGTTAACTAGACCTTCTGCCATCAAATTGTGTGTAGAAATTGACTTATAGAAACCCCTTAACACCTTTATTAGATTAGGATCAGAAAGTAACAATAGGAAGTATAACATTGAATATGAAAATGTTCCCCTATACTGTGACCACTGTGCCAAACTGGGACATTCGCTTAGTCAATGTAAAGCTATCCCCCATAACAATTCTGATCCAATGGCTAAATGGCATGCTACAGGGCATAAGTTTGAAAGAACTCTTGTTAGGTTTGCTAACACTCAGCCTCCCTCTAAGATGCCCAGCTTAGGAATCACTTCCCATCAGTTAGCTAATACTAATCCTGTCTCTGATCCTCTTTCATACGGCCCTAAGACAACAGAAGCAGTTCCTAACATCATTACAACTCAACTACCTCAACCACCCTCCCCACATCAACCCTCTGCAATACAAGAAGAAGAATTAGAAAAATCCCAATCATCTCTTAGAGAACTAATAATTCGAACTGAGGTCACTACCCCTATTAGGATACCTACAGTATATGCTAAGGATGATATTGTTATTGGTTCCCATAGTTTGACTCTTCTCCAGTGCTCACCTACTAACCCCCTACTTTCACACCTAGGAAAGATGGAAAATAGATTTGCTGTTTTGCAGGATATTGATGATCATTCTAGTACTGACGAATGTATGGCTCAGGACCCCCAGGACCTTTTGGGTGATTGTAAAGATCCTGCTGAGGACACTCACCCACTGCCTGAACCTCAGGTAGTTTCAAGCAATCTATCAGGTAAGAATGATGGCCAAGGTAAGGCTAAGATTAAAAAAAACTCCTACATCAGTCAATTAAATAAGATGATGCTAAGATCTTCCACTAAAAGCCATAAATCATGTGAACAATGATGCACTGTTTCAAATTTAATTTTCTGATATGGAATCTGAGAGGAATTGAAACCTCATTGCTAAGACTGAAACACTTGACTGTTCATAAGAAAATTCAGCTTCTATGTATAATAGAACCCATGCATGATAATTCTCAATGCCAAACATATATGGAGAAGCTGCACTATTCTCATAACCTCCCTCTTCATAATGGCAAAATTTGGCTTATGTGGAATAACTCAATGATTGTTAATCATGTATGCCACCATGAACAATTTTTAAATGTAAAAATCACTCATTTAGGCTCTAACTCTCAAATGGAAATGGTCTTTGTATATGCCCTTAGGAATAGAGAAGGTAGATAGAAACTGGCATGACCTAAGCCTCATTCCATCTAATGAAACTTTTTTCATAGGTGATTTTAATACAATCATCACACCTGATGAATATAGAGGCCCTAGCTCTCCTAATCTAGGCATCATTAGGGATTTTCATAACTGGATTAATAACTACGGACTACAGGAGATTAATACAGTAGGGAATATGTTTACATGGACCAATTCTAGACTTAGAAATCCTACTTCAAAAAGGTTGGATAGAGGATTATGTACTGTTCAATGGAGTAATAAATTCCCAGCCTCAACTATTCAGATCCTTAATAGGCAATCATAAGATCATTTACCTCTTCTCTTACAAATTGCATCCCAGGTCCCATCACACCCTAAACCATTTAGGTTTCTCAATTGCTGGTTTAATAGATCTGATTTCCTGGATTTGATCAAACACAATTGGACCATTCCTGTTAACCAAACAGGAATGATGGGACTATACCTAAAGCTTATTAGAGTTAAGAAAGTGATTAAGATCTGGAACAAAGAAAGCTTTGGAAACATTGACTCTAATGTAATTAATGCTGAGGATAATCTGAGGAGACAAGAAGCTGTCTATGATCTAACACACTCAGAAACAGACTTTATCAACCTTAATGAAAAAAGGGCTTTACTTATTAGAGCTTTAAAAGAGAAAGAAAAGTTCTGGAAACATAAGTCCGGGCTGAACTGGTTTAAGTGTGGTGATAATAATACTCAATTTTTTCACAAGACTGTTCAGGAGAAAAATTGTAGACTGCATATATCTAAGATAAAAAATTCTCTAGGTCAATGGCTTGATAACACTGTAGATATCCAAAAGGAAGCTGTTAATTACTTCTCTGACCTGCTGACTGAACCTAGGAACTCAGTGGATTCTACCTATTACCCCCATTTCCTTAGTCAGATACCTTACATCATTACTGAGCAAGACAATCTTAGACTATCCCAGCCTATAATTGAAATTGAACTTAAACTTGTGGTCATGAGTCTAAATAAGAATAACAGCCCAGGACCTGATGGTTTTTCAAGCAAATTTTACATTAAATGCTGGGATTTCATAAAAGAAGACCTCATTATTGCAGTAAATGATTTCCTTTCTGGTTCTAACATGCCAAGAGGTATCTCTAGCACTTGGATAACTCTTATTCCTAAAAAACCTACTTCATCTTCATTTGATGATTTCAGACCTATTAGCCTTTCTAATGTTGCTAAAAAAATCTGCTCTAAGGTCCTCATGGAAAGATTGAAACCCGATATGGAGAAACTAATCTCAAATAACCAAACAGCTTTCATGAAGAACAGAGATATCTCTGACAATATCTTATACCTTCAAGAGATGGTTAGATTCCTAGCTAGAAAAAACAAGATCCCCAATTGTATGCTCAAACTGGACTTAAAAAAAGCTTTTGATAGGGTTAGCTGGGGTTTTCTGCAAAGTATACTGTGTAAATTTGGTTTCTCAGGTCAATTCCTCAGGGCTGTTATGAACAATCTTTCCCAGGCCTATTTCTCTGTGCTCATTAATGGTAACCCTGTTGGTTTTTTTAAATCATGTAGAGGAATCAAACAAGGTGATCCACTCTCTCATTTCCTCTTTAATATTTTCATTGAATATTTTTCCAGGAGTCTTTCATTCATTTTTCAAAATAACAGTTTGCAATATTTCTCACTGCCTTCTAACATTACCCCAGTCACTCATTTAAGCTATGTAGATGATACCATTATTTTCATGCAAGCTTCTAAACCTAGTCTGATTAGGATTAAAGCTTTTCTGCATTTTTTTGAGTTAACATCAGGCCAAAAAATTAGCTATGAAAAATCTGAGTTCTACATTAGTAAGAGGGCTACAGTTGCAAAGAACCATCAGATTAGATATATCCTAGGGATGAAGAAAGGCTCCTTTCCCTTTAAATACCTGGGCTGCCCTATATTTAAAGGTAGAACTCTAACTAGATACTTCCACCCCATCCTTGAAATCATGGATAAAAAATTTAAAATTGGAAGAACAGATGGTTAAGTCCTGGAGGGAAAATGATACTGATCCAATCATGCATATATTCTCTCCCCCAACACATTTGGTCTGTCCTTAAACCCCCTATTTCTACTGTTCAATCCATGGAGAAAAGAATGTCTAGATTCTTTTGGGGGGAAACTGAGGATAGAAAACATAGGGTTTGGAAGAAATGGGCAGACATTGCTATTCCTAAATCTCACTATGGTTTAGGTTTTAGATCCATTCAGTCAATTGTTGATGCTTGTTCACTTAAACTATGGTGGAAAAACCAGTTAGGTAACACAATGTGGGCAAAATTACTGTGGTCACTTCCCCAGTCTCACAATAATTCAAAAACATGGAAGAGAATCTGTAATATTAACCCTACTGCAGAAAAGAATTCTCTAATTATTCATGGACAAGGTAAGTGTGATTTTTGGTATGCTAACTGGTGTCCAAATGGTCCGTTGATAAATTGTATACCATCTCACATCATATCCATGTTCTATCCTTGCTCAGTTGCTGATTTTATAAACAACAAAGTATCAATTTTATCACAGATAGCTCCTTTCCTGGAACATGATACTTTATTTTTTTTTGCAGGATGCAGAAATTGAACATGGTAGAGAGGATAAATTGATTTGGAAACCTAAAATGACTGGTAGATTCTCTTTCAAATCTGCCTATAAAATACTAACATATAAATCAGGTAATTACCCAGTTACTAAGCTCATATGGAATCCTAGGTTACCTAAGAAGATCTCTATCTTTACCTTAAAATTGCTTAACTCACTCTTACCATTTGATGATATCCTCATAAAATGTGGTTTTAGCTTGGCCTCTAAATGCCCTCTGTGCAATCAATCTGACTCCATGGAACATTTCTTCATAAATTTCCATCTTGCTAAATCTATTTGGATTCAGAGTGCTGCTTTAGTGAATTTCAAATTGTAAAATGTGCATAACATTGTGGATACTTTCTTCATTTTCTAGAATTGTAGTGACCTTTCCGGGGTTCATAAAATGCTATGTCACCTGATACCTCCACTGATTTGCTGGGCTTTATTGAAAGCTAGGAATGCCTATTATTTTGATGCCAAACCGTTTTCTTTCTCCCATATTAGCAAGGAAGTTACAGATACTCTTTACCTTTCCATCACATCCTCTCCCTGCTTCCCAACCACATTTCCTAACTCAAGCTTTCAATTATCTTCTCTGATATCCCCCCCAGACCACCACCAAAGCCAACCATTGTATACTGGGAATTTCCTGATCCCAATGTCATCAAGGTTAATGTGGATGCCTCATGGTCTAATACCTCTGTTTCTATTGGTTTAATTGCTCGAAATTACCAGGGTTTCCCAATCCTTATAAGATCAGAGCCAATAACAGCCGCATCACCATTGGAAGCTGAAGTTAAGGCAATCCTTATGGCTTGTCAGATCTGTCTTGATAGATATCCTAACCTCCTTATAGAATCTGACTCGCTCCAGGTAGTAAACATGATTAATAATCCTTAGTTTCCAAATGGACTCTATACCCTCTAGTTTTCCGAGTGCACACTCTCTTATCCCATGCTACTCTTAAGCATACATACAGAGAATGTAACTCAGTTGCGGACGCCATTGCTAAATATCAATTATCCTCCCCGTCCGTTTCTCCTTTGCTTGTGAATAACATCCCAGCACATATTAAAGGCTTAATTTATATGGATAGTGCTCATACACCTTATATTAGAATCCATAGGCAAGCTTCCAAAGATGATTGATACTGCTGATTTTTTATTTCGTTTGTATCAGGTTATGGACTACTCCCCTTCATGGCTCTGGATCTTCTACTCCTCCACGATGGCTACGGTTTTCACTGTCTCATTTGCGTTTTCACATGGCGGCTTTCATGTATCTACCAACGGATGCACAAGCCCAGCTTTGCTACTGATCTCTGGAATCAGCTTAGTTTTTCTCAACAGATGCGTGTCTTAACTTACTGATAGGTTTCGACCGGTAGTTGCCTGGCCAAAGTTGTGAATTAACACGGCGTGTGGAGATTCGCTACTTTGGAATCACAACTACTTTACTCCGTTTTTTCTTCACCCTAACCACTGATCTTACATATAGTTGATCTATAGTTTTCAATTATAGTACATAGTAGATATTCCTTTCCTTTTGTAGGCAATGCTGTTGCCTTTTTGTAAAGACTACTATGCATCCTTCTTTGGTATGCTTCATTTTGGACTGAGGTACCAATATACCAACCCCCACCCTTGGGTGTTTTCATCTAAAAAAATAATAATTAAATTAAACAAATAATTAATATAAAAATAAAACATAAATACTGAACCTAAACTACCAAACCGTGATCACTCTGTATCCAAGTATCCAAGTATCCAAGTATCCAAGTATCCAAGTATCCAAGTCTACGACATGAAAATCAAACCAATAATTATTCACCAAAGAATTTCCCAAAGCTTGCTACTGCGAAAACAAAAACTGAAAAAAAAACTAATGTCTCCGTAACTAACTAAATGACTGTCTGCGGTCTAGAACAAAAAAACGAAATTCAAAATTTCCTGAGAGCAAGTCCAACAGATGTCTTAAAATTTTCTGGAATGAAAATTAATATTATCTATATTTTTTAGGTTCAACTCGAGTAACTTTCCTATTTTGCAGGATTTAACATTTAATACGCTATAATTATCATTTCATTTAAAGCTAAGAGTTGATTTTTAATCACTCCAATATATATACAAAAATTAATAGATATTTTAAAAAAATTAATATAATAAATTGAAAATTAGAAGTTAGATATTAATTAGAAACTAATATTCATTCTTTATTTTTTGTTATTTTTAACCAATTTGAAATAAAAGACGAATAATATTAATAAAAATCATCAAAGTTTTCATATTTTTATCATACTCATATTTGAATTATATAAAATTTACGCTCAACCTATTCACTATCTACTAAACCTGGCACAAGAATTTACATTCAACATTCAGATTGCCATTTTTTTCCTTTAAAAGAAGCAAAAAATAAATTTACAAAACAAATATTTGTGTCTAGCCTAGTTTTTGTAATGATGACTCATTTTGATCGATTACGGTATCAATGGTGTGGTGTTGTGGGCCATATTTATATCATAAAAATTAATAGTTATTCATTACGTCCCACTCTAAATTACTTATTTAATTTTTTCACGGTCTTTAATGAACATTTTTTACCGTAAATATCTCTACTTATATATAATAGTTCCGTATAAAAAATTAATATTTACAGTATAGATGTTAAAATAAATCTAACAATATCTCACATAATATATTTATTATTTATATATAAATTTATATTTATGGTCAAATTTTACAAAATTTGATCCTAAAAAAGGAAATAAGTAATTTAGAGTGGGGCGGAGTGAGTATTTTTAAAAATAATAAATATAACAAATTTGAAACTTAAAGTTAGAATTTAATCAGAAATTAGTATTATTTTCGTATTGTTTTCATATTTTTATCCAATTTAAAATAAAAGGTAAAAACATTAAAAAAAATTTAAAACTATAAACTAAAGAAAATAATTTTGACCTTCTGAACAAATCATTATTGACTGACAAAACCCTTAAAAAGTATATAAAGAAGCATCCTACCGGAGCTCGAGATTTGTTGAAAGTCGAATGTACTATATAGTAGGAACAAAAAAATGAAAAAAATGTGAAACTTAAATTTAAGAAAAAATGAACATTGTGTTAAGATTTGATGCATTCAATTAGAATTGCATTAAATTTCCATTCCCTATAATATTTTTCTCTTTCTACAAATATAGGGAAGCAAATACTATCTCTCATAAAAATCCATATTTTAGGGAATGGGATAGGGAAGCTGTTGGAGCTGAAAACCCATGTTTAATCCCTATAATCAATGGAAACCCTATTATAGGGAAGCTGTTGGACTTGCTCTAAGCCTGTGTCTGCGTAAATATACGCACATAGCCAAATTACAAATCTAGTCCATATTGGACTCTTCCAAATAAAATATAAACCTTTCTAAATTTAAATTCTGATGTGAAGAGATAAGATCTAATTAAATCTCCAAAATTATCTCCAAGGATATCACCACAAATTTCTTCAAATCAGCTCCATGATACTTCCAAATTTGTTGCCATGGTTTTGCTCTTTCTGCACCCAATTTTGACGGCTTCTTTTGCCATAATTGTGATACTTCTCACCAACTTCTCCTAATTTCTCTTAAGCCCAAAAACTGTGATCTGTGACAAATTAAACACCTAAAGTGCAAATTAATACCGTAAAATTACAGTTAACCCCAATAAAATAAATAACGTAATTCATACATGTCACTTCATGATAAAAATCATAAACTGAAGCCTTCTCAATCTGTTCCCCAATCGCTCTAACAAATGGAAGATATCAAAGAGAGTAGGACAAGCAAACCCAACTCCATGAACGAGAATCAAATGAATGCATCGGGGAGAGCCTCAACGATGGTTATAGAAGATAATTATTTTTTGATGCAGCTACATCTACAAAATTGTACATATCTGGGATGGTATGTCCAAACCGCATACAATTATTGACTATATGGAGAATTTATAATGCTACAACAGTCATAGTCGGGAAAAAATGTTGACAATGGCACTAACACTTGCCATAGAGGGTTGTACACAATTTATCCTCATATGTATCAGAATGGGTGATGCGCAATTAGTATTATGTACTATCCAAAAGGCAAATGATGATAAATACGATTATGGTTTAGCTACAACGGACATTAAATTTGGTGCAGCAAGCATACAAGAACCAAAATTGAAATGGATCCTAAATAAGAAATACACAATCTTTAAAGACAAATCCATTAGAGTTTTCTTCATAGAGTACTGACAGAATGATTTACCATGATGAATTGTATTATTGATATCTGAATATATAGAGAGTACAATAGAGGTGTAATAAGGAAAGAACTCTAATCAGAATAAATCATAATCTAATCAGGAGTCTGATTTATTCTAACACCCCCCTCAAGCGAAGATTCGGATGCTCACCGACGCATAGCTTGGACCTGAAGAACTCGAACAGCGGACGAGAGAGCCCCCTGGTGAAAATGTCTGCAATCTGAAGAGAAGTCAGAACATGAGCAACACGCAGCTTTCCGGATGTCACTAACTCACGAACAAAATGGTAGTCGATGTCGATGTGCTTCGCCCGCTTGTGCGCCACCGGATTCTGAGCCAAGAAGATAGCACTACTATTGTCGCATAACAATAGTGGTGAACCAGAAAGTGGAACCTGAAGATCACGAAGCAAATGAGTGAGCCATACCACTTCTGAGGCAGTGTTGGCGAGAGCACGGTATTCAGACTCAGTGCTAGAGTGAGAAACAGTGGGCTGTTTCTTAGCACTCCAAGAAACTAGATTCCTACCAAGAAAACCGCATAACCATAAGTGGACCGATGAGTCTCCAGACAGCGAGCCCAATCAGTATCAAAGTACCCTAACACATCAGGAGTACTAGCAGAACAAAACCTGAAACCAAAATGAAGAGTGCCACGAACATACCACAAAATCCGAGTCACAGCAGCAAAATGGTCATACCTGGGATCCTGAAGATACTGACTCACCATGTTGACCGAGAATGCCAAGTTCGGGTGAGAGATGGTGAGATACTGCAGAGCACCAACAAGAGAACGATAAAGTGTAGGATCCCGAAATGAAGGATTGGTAGAGCTGTGAAGCTGAGAACCAACGACAAATGGTGTAGAAACAGGTGCAGCGCCAGACATACCGGCCCAATTCAAAATATCACGAGTATACTTTGCTTGACCAAGCAGTAGCCCTGAGGAGGTAGGCGAAACTTCAAGACCAAGAAAGTAATGAAGAGCACCAAGATCCTTGATCGCAAACTCTCTGTGTGTCCAATCAATGAACTTGCAAAGAAGAGTAGAGTCATTTCCTGTAAGAATGATATCGTCCACATGCACAAGTAGATACAGTAACGAAGACCCTCTCGAAAGAACAAATAAAGAAGTATCAGTTGAGCTGCACCGAAAACCAAGTTATTGACACAACATCAAGAACACCATCAAGCAGGCACTATTGAGCATCACAAAACACGGGGAGCCTGCTTAAGACCATAAATGGCCTTTCACAAGCGACAAACATATTCTGGATTGACAGAATCCTGATAACCAACGGGCTGCTTCATGTAGACTGGAACATCAAGAACACCATTAAGGAAAGCGTTCTTGACATCCAACTGATGAAGTGGCCAGGAACGCATGGTGGCTATGGCGAGAACCATCCTAACATTGGAGGCTTTTACCACAGGAATGAAAGTGTGGTCAAAATCAAAACCCAGAATCTGCGAGAAACCCTGCGCCACAAGTCTAGCTTTGTGATGCTCAATAGTGCCATCTGGTCGATACTTGAGCATATAGACCCATTTGGAGCCAGCAATGTTGACATTTGAAGGTCGAGGCACCAAATTCCAAGTGTGCTGACCACGAAGAGCGGCCATCTCATCATCCATGGCTGAAACCCAGGCTGGATCCTGAAGGGCAGAGCGATAATCAGTGGGCTCTGTCTGAGAGAGGAGTGCGGTAGTGAGACCATGAGCAATAATATCCGAATAATCCCAACGGTGAATGGCACCAATAGAAGACCGAGTGGTCATCCGATGGGTACGAAGTTGGAGGAGTCGATCCAGCTGACGATGAGGAAGACCGACCTGCGCTGACCGGAGAGTGGCCGTCGGAAGTCACCGGAGAAAGGATGACCGATACTGGCTGAGACACGGTGGCCGGTGGCTGAGGAGTGATAACCGGTAGCTGAAGTGTGGTGGCCGTTGGCCGAGGAGCTGGGTCCGCGTTGGCCATCCAGTTGGAAGATGGTGGTGAAGGAGGGGCGGCTGGAACAGGCACATGCGTGGTGGCCCCAATAGATGAAGTAACAGCTCTATAAAAAAATGATGAAATCTCCAGATCTGAAATAGAGCGACTGGCCGCAGAAGATGAGACATAAGGGAATAAGGTTTCATCAAAGCGAACAAGGCGAGAAACATAGATACGCCTAGAAGTGGGGTCGAGACACTGGAAGCCCTTGTGACGAGGGCTGTAGCCAATAAAAACACATGGAATGGATCGCGGTGCAAACTTATCAGTAGTAGTAGCACTCAGACATGGAAAAGCACGACAGCCAAATGGGTGAAAAAGGGTATAATCAGGCACACGACCAAAAACAACCTCAAAAGGTGATTTTCCACCAAGAACTAAACTTGGCAGACGGTTAATGATGTAAACCGCATAGGAGAAAGCTTCCACCTAATAACAGTGTGGCACGGAAGAGTGAAAAAGCATGGCAAGACCGGTCTCTATAATGTGACGATGCTTCCGCTCAGCTCGGACATTCTGAGCAGGTGTATAGGGTGATGACATTCGATGATGAATGCCACATGATATGAAGTGAGCCTGAAGTCGATGATTAGTAAACTATGTGCCACCATCGGTCTGAAAAATTTTAACCCGAGTAGAAAACTGGGTCTCAACGAATTTCTGAAACTGGATAAATGTGTCATAGAAGTCCAACTTATACCGCATCGGGAGAAACCATGTGAATCGCGAAAAGTCATCGATGAAAATGGCATAATAAGAAAAACCACCTACCGATAAGACAGGGGATGGTCCCCACAAATCACAATGCACCTTGTCCAACAACCCAGTAGCGTGCCTGTCACTAGTGGAAAAAGGTAAACGACTACTCTTGGCCATATGACAATGAGAGCAACTAACAGATGCTGGCATAGCGGAAGTGACAGTAATATGGCCACGTTGTCTTAACAGCTGAATAGTATCATGAGACACATGACCGAAGCGAGAGTGCCACTGCTCAAAAGAAGCCTGGAGCTTTCCAGAGCGTAATTCGCCTAAAAAGCTGGAATCACCAGTCTCAAGAAAATAAAGACCTAAACTACAATGACCTTTACCAATTATCTTCCATGTATGCTTGTGCTCAATGGAAAATGCGTTGGCATCACATATAACACGAACAGGTAAATCACGAGTAAGCTTACTAATGAACAATAAACTTCTAGTAATCTTAGGGACCACAAGGACATCATTAACGGAGAAACCAGAGAAATGACATTGGCCGATGTGAGAAATAGATAATGATTCACCATTTCCAACAAGAATAGAATCAAAACCACGATAACAATGTATCTTATCAAGGTGACTGGTGCGAGCAGTGATATGAGATGTAGCACCTAAATCAACGATACACTGATGCGACGAAGAATGATGGTTGGGACCATTCAAACTGGCCTGAAACAACACCTTGTCCGCAATCCAATTAGTGGAGCAATCTTCCCGAGATATAGGGCCCAAATAAACCATAGCAAAGGACAAAAAATTGCGCAAAAATTGACTGGGTGCAGACGAGAATTTAAGCAACTCGTGAGAAAGTGCTTCAACTCCCGAGAAATTGAGCAACTCGCGAGAAACGGCTTCAACTCGCGAGAACCGGTTCAACTCGCGAGAAACAGGTTCAACTCGCGAAAAATAGGTTCAACTCGCAAAAAATAGGTTCAACTCGCGATAAATAGGTTCAACTCGCTAGAACTTGAAGAACGCGAGAAATTCACTTGATGCCCGAGTCAACTCGCGTGTGTCCTTCACGCGCTGAGTTTTCTTCTTTGGCCGAGCTGGCGCGTGACTTTCACACGCTGGAAGACGATGCGTGGATCTGCGCTGGAGCAAAGATCCGTCGAAATATCCACGATAGCTGCCAATCCAGAGGTGCAATCGTTGTTAAGCAGCATAGCTGATGTATGGATGCCTTTTATTACAGCAACTTGTGCACTCCAACGTCGCCAGACTGGTGAACCTTCTAGAAGCCTGCAAAGCCGCCAACCCCCAGCCGTCGGCGCTGGAAGAACTCGCCGGGAAATTGAAGAGAATGCCTATGAAGCCAGAAACTTCGCCGCTGGAAGAAACTTCGCCGCTGGAGATGAAGGACTTGAGGACGCCGGAGGAAGGCGCTGAACAATAAATTAAAATGTAGGGTTTAGGATCAGAACTTGCTCTGATACCATGACAGAATGATTTGCCGTGATGAGTTGTATTATTGATATATGAATATATAGAGAGTAAAATAGAGGTGTAATAAGAAAAGAACTCTAATCAGAATAAATCATAATCTAATCAGGAGTATGACTTTTCTAACAAGTACGACTCCAAATCTTGTGGAGTAACTCTTTTGGATGATTAATGAAACTTTTTTTTAAAAGAAAAAAGTCTTATACATACAACTATAGGATGTTAATAGTAGCAATATAAATAATTTGTACATGTATGAAAATCCACCCAACGAACATGGCATGGTTTGAACTTGATGATAGAAGGTGCGAGGCTAAACTTTAGTATAAGAGCATCTCCAAAATAACTTTCTTTCTTTTAAATTTCTATTGCCACATAGGATTTAATGACTCCAACTCTAAATTTGCTCTCTAATCCAAGGGTCAAATACCAGAGTCAGTATTATGTGGACAAAATTTACATCGATCCTGTCAAAGTGACCTTCTCTTCTCTGAAGGTGAAATTGACGCTCGCTCTTTGCCAAATCAACCACAAAAATTGGGCGGGTGACTCAAATTTCGCTCTTTGTGTGTATACACGTCAGGAAAAATTTATTCATTTGATGTTTGGATTGGAGAAGAGTTCTAAAAGAATCTTACAGTCAAAAGTTTAAATATTACATCATACCAAAGGTGTGTGCAAGTTTCAATAAAAATTTGCCATATATTCCCAATAAATAGGGAAGACTCTCGCATTGGAGATGCTCTAAGATTTGAGCTTTGTTGAAGATCCGCGTATCAAATGTGCAAAAACAATGGCAACGGTTATAAGTTAGAAAAAAAAGGGCATTACTATATCTCGCCCTGTATTTTACTATTCTCGCCCTAATACGTATAAATACACGTATTTTGAATTAAAATAAAATAATTTTTAATTTTAAAAAACCAGAAAAAAGAAAATAAAATATTAAAAACCCTACAAAAAAACTATAAATACCCCTCTCCCCCTCCCTCTCTCCTTCCCTCTCCCATTCCCTCTCTCTCCCACTTCCCTCTCCCACTTCCCTCTCCCACTTCCCTCTCCCCCTTCCCTCTCCTCCTTCCCTTCCATTTCCGCCTGCCGCCCGGCGCCCGGCGCCGCCGCCCGCCGCCGACCGCCGCAGCCGGAATCTCGCCGGAATTTCGCCGGAATCCCGCCGGAATCTCGCCGGAAAATGTAAGTTTTTGAGAAATTTTTTTTTCTTTTCGTGGGAATCGTTGCCCGATCTATTCAAATTTTGTTGAACTTGTCGGAATTGTTAGAATTTTGTTGAGCTTGTCGGAATTAATGACATAATTGGACATGATGACATAATTGGAAGCTTATTGTGTTTTTTAGTAATTATTTAGTTTAAATTTGGCCATAATATTTTAGAAATTGTATTTTTTAGAAGTTGGATTTTTTAGAAATTATGTAGTTATGTGACATAATAGAAATTACTTAGGAATTATTTGTTTAGAATTTGTGTTGTTCTAAATTATTTAGGTATGTGACATAGTTGGAATTAAAACGAAGAAATTGTGTTCTGTGTAAATTACTTAGTTTAAATTTGGACATAATATTTTAGGAATTGTTTTTTTTAGAAATTGGGTTATTTAGAAATTATTTAGTTATGTGACATAATAGAATTTATTTAGAAATTGTATTTTTTAGATATTGGGTTATTTAGAAATTATTTAGTTATGTGACATAATCGGAATTAAAACGAAGAAATTGTGTTTTGTAGAAATTACTTAGTTTAAATTCGGACATAATATTTCAGAAATTGTATTTTTTAGATATTGGGTTATTTAGAAATTATTTAGTTATGTGACGTAATTGGAATTGAAACGAAGAAATTGTGTTTTGTAGAAATTACTTAGTTTCAATGTGGACATAATGGTTTAGAAATTGTATTTTGTAGAAATTGGCCAATTTAGAAATTATTTAGGTATGTGGCGTAATTGGAATTAAAACGAAGAAATTGTGTTTCGTAGAAATTACTTAGTTTAAATTTGGACATATTGTTTTAGAAATTGTATTTTTTAGAAATTGGATAATTTAGTAATTATTTAGTTATGTGACGTAATAGAAATTATTCAGAAATTATTGATTAGGAATTGTGTTTTTTGGAAATTATTTAGTTATGTGACATAATAGAATATAGTTCTATGTAAACAAACTTTAGTAATCCGATGTAAACAATTGTGTAGTAAACTGTTACGACATGTTTTAACTATTGTTTCCTTGAATGTTAATAATAGTGCGATGTGGTAAGAAAATAAGATTATTTAGTTATGTAATCTCCAATTTGTAACTAGAAAAAATGTTCCAGTTCGTTGATGCACTGTTCGAAAAATCAGTTCACACGTTGTTGAAATGTATGTTAATTTATCTTATCATATCAGTTTGATTCACTTGTTGTTATACTAATTACATATCTTGTGTCGTAGATGAGCACTGGTGGTCAACCTGACGGTCATGGTCGTTCCATACGACGAAGATGTGTTAGTGCCTCGGCGAGACAGGCTAGAGGCCGCGTGGTCGAGGATGAACCGTCGCCTCGCCCGCGGGAGTTTGATGTAGGAGCGGAGCAGCCTTCTCCACCGAGCGTTCGTGCATTCGATCCCATGCCGACATGGGACGGTCCGGAGATTAACATCCTCGCACCCGGTGGTATCCGTCATGAAAGTGATTGGCAGATGAATTATGACCTGCCCGCAGATGTCCCCCCGGTGGGCCAACCTGGTTCGAGTGTTCCATTGGATGCCGGGATCGAACGTTATGCTGAAGCTGGAGCCAGGCACACCGTGAGGAACAGAGCTGGTCAATTCGCACAGTCTTCTGGTGGATCGTGCAATGCCGGTGAGCCTAGCACCGGAATGGCACCGAGGAATAGGAGGAAGCAACCCGCCGCCGATGAGACGTGGCTAGTGCGGGGACCAGTGGCTGGTGGCCCGCAGGATGACCTCGTCATACCAAGCTTCGGAGGACACGTCGCGCTTGACGTTTGGAATGGTATAGAGCGAGGTGTGTTGAGATGCCATGCTCGGTCGCCGCTATGCAAGCAGCTAGTCGACACGCTCCCCGAACTGAGCGATGTTGCACAGGCCCGGATACATGCGACCGGGTTGGGCCACCTGCCTGCGATTATGTTCCAGTTCCTTGACATGGCACTGATATCCGCTTTTGTCGAGAGGTGGCAGCCGGACACGAACACGTTTCACATGCCGTTTGGGGAGATGACCATCTTGATGCATGACGTTGAGATGATTCTTGGCATTCCCATCGATGGTGGCGCTGTTGCGAGTACCATTTCGGCGGAGACTATTGAGGAAGCGTGCGCCGAACTGTTTGGGAAAGACGTGGAGTCCTTTGTCGCGGAAGACTGGAACGGGGGTAACATAGATGCCCAATCTTTGATGGCGAGGTGTGTAGCGGCGGGGCAGAGCCAGAACTTCCAATTTATGTGCTACATGCTGACCCTGTTTTCATCCACGCTTTTTGTGGATAAAACTGGGAATAAGGTTAGAGCCAACCTTCTACCCCTGCTTGATTCGCAGTTGTCGCAGTTGTCGTGGGGCTCGGCGACGTTGGCCAGTTTGTATCTGCAGTTGGGAATTGCGTCCCGGTCCAAGGCGCGCGGCCTATGCGGATGTTGCACGCTGCTTCAAGCATGGATATACGAGTACTTTCCGATGTTTCGGCCGGGACCGAGTACGTTGCCAGCTCTTCCGGGTCGCGCCAGTCGGTGGCACACAGGGGTTAGATCGGGGAGGGGTACGGGGAGGCTCGGTGCCATCAGGCGACAGTTGGATGCCTTACAGCCCGACCAGGTATGAATTCCATGCTTTTACTCTTATTCTGACAGTAGTAGATAGATCGGATTCCATAGAAACGTAACATGTCTGTGAAACTTTTTGCAGGTGGATTGGTTGCCATATGGAGTGGACGTGGTTAGGGCCGCGGGGGGGAGGACTCACTACCGCGGCGTGATCCGATACCTCGACGCAATGGAGGCGTACATGCCAGATTGCGTTGTGCGGCAGTTCGGTCTCCTACAGGGTATACCGCGGGGTCTTGCTATTGCGCCGGAGCCTTGTTCCCGCCCGGCTGATCCAGCCGGCTATTCAGTGACCTACCCAGGGAGGCTGCAGTTGACCCTATGGGAGATGGCACACACTTGGCACAACGAACGGCTTGCGGCGTTCCCGGTAGCCACGCCCCAATCAGAGTGTACCATGGATTACGAGGACTGGTACGCGACTCATTCGCACCCAGTGATCGCAAATCCTGAACATGCTGCCGCGAGTGGCCCGGACAAGACACATCATCAGTTATCGGTAAGTTTTCACTAACTGTTTGCTTCGAGTAATTATATTACATTTTATTGTCTCGTTATTGTAAACTCCGTTTCCTGTGTAACAGATGCTGAGTGACGTGATGAGCGCACTGGATCCGTTTGGCTCGGCGACCGTTGATGGACTCGGCGACCCCAGCATGAGGGAGTTGATGACGACTCTGCTCGGTCATCGCGATGAGTATCGGAGGCTCGGTTATGGACCCATTCCTTAGTCGAATGTTTGTTTATGTGTGAGCTCACAGTTGTGCCATATTCTGCTCATTTATGTAATCGGCTATGTTTTTGCATATCACATTTATGCGTCATTCATTTTTGCATCGACAACGCTTTCAAAAATAATTACGCGATGCGTAGGCAATAACTGTAACGGTTGCGTACATGCCGAGTTAATAACAACAGTTAATTACTCTGGGAGTATGCTCTTCTCCAAGCGCTTAGCCTCCTACGAAAGGGTAACTCCCAACCTACGACATCAGGCTTCCTTAGCGTGGTCCACAGATTAACCACGGGGGGCATGGGACAGTTTTCCTTCATGTTTACCCGGACGAAATGGCTTGCACTGCGAACGTATACAATGTGCAGCTCCCTACTTGTTCCAGCCTCGCCCCCACCTGCCCTCAGTGGAAGGACTGTACAGCAATGGTCCGCCGACCCGTTCTCTAAAATGTAATATAAAACCACGACCGTGTTGTAGTAGGTGGCGACGGGAAACATGTCCGCAATGACCGTGAACCAATGCTCTGGACCACATGGACCGCTGGTGTGGTGTATACGGGCTCTGGCGAGTTCAACGTCATTTTGCGAACCGTAAATGGGAACGTAGTCAGGCCAATGAGTTGATATCTCGTTAAATACTGCCCGACGCGCTGTGGACCATTCACCTTCACCGTCTACGTGGAACGCATCAGCAACGCATCTGAAGCCACAGTTACCATCACTCACGACATCGTTCCAGCCTTCGATGTAACGCCTGACAATGTGGGGGACACTTTCGAGGAACGGGAATGTCGCTGCAGGACAACACATTAACATAAATATCTTGTGCAGGCGGCGATATACATTTAGATAAACAATAAGATAAACATGTTGTACTTACCGTGGCGGCGACCGCTTCCTGAAGCACGCCCCGGGGACCTTGAACTACTCCCGTATCGCCTGTTCACGTGCTCGTGGTAGCTCGGTGAACGTCGGGTTGATCTTGATCGGGGGACCTGCTCGCTTGGTCTCCCACGTGCACTGGTACAGATGTCCGGCTCGCCAATGCTGCTCTCCTCCGGATGCAACTGCGCATCTACGTAGGATGCAACTCGTCGTCGGACCGAAGGGTCGCTGCGTGCCAACTCCTCCAACAGAGTGTCGAACCGCGACTGATCCTGTTCGGCCCTCGAGCTGTTCTCCGTGCTCTGCGAGTGATCACCCAATGCCAGGCTCTTAAACAGCGGATGAATGTCGTCCAAGTACAAGGGGATTCCTTCAGCAACTGCCGCGGCCATGACGCATGCACACGGTATTCCGTATGTCGAGCGCAGCACACAGCCGCAGTAAGCATATACCTGTGCTCCCAGTGCATCAATCCTGCGGTACTCGACCCTCAATTTATCCAGGCAGAATTTGGACACATTGTTGATCAAGTTGCTGAAAACGGCCATACGGTGCAATATTCCGATACACGTTCTTGACTTCTCGAGGCCGGTCTTGATCATAGTAATCTGCTGGGCTATCTGCAGGTCGACACGCCTCCATACCGTGTCCAGTGAACCAGTCGACGTTTGTAACCACCCTTTCAGTGACGAGTGTGCACTCTCGACCCTGCACGTAGTTGTGTTCCCGAAATGCAGAAATCTGTTCGTCCATGCCCTCACAAATTTCTCCTTATGGGGTGTGAGCCACGTCGTCTCAGCGTAGCTAATAACAGCCACGCTCCAAGACCATGCAGCCCTCATATCAACCAAGGCGGTTTCGTACTCTGTAACGGTGGACGCATTGCAAATCTGGAACCATGCACCGTTCTTGAACCCTGACCCGTTCCTCTTACTCCCCGTCAGCACGGTGACACGTGCCTCCACATCCTTGTTGATATGCCAGGTGCAGAGCAGATGTTTCGATTCTGGAAACACAGTCCGAAGTGGCCTAATCAGTCCCATCTCCCGATCGGTGACCACAACCTCAGGGAACGGTCCATCCACAAGCAAGTTCTTCAGAGCGTTCAGCACCCACTCATAGGTGTCTGCCGTTTCGTCAACAACAATTGCATAGGCAATCAAGAAGTTTGTGTTGCAAGGGGACATCCCAACCATCTCAATGAATGGCATGCCGTACCGATTGGTCTTGTATGTTGAGTCGATGGCCACAACCCACGGAAACGTGCGAAATGCCACAACAGCATCGGGATTGGCCATGAATAAATGAGTCAGAGTGCCATCACCTGCTGAGCGGTGACTAACTACATACCCTTTCGCGGTGGCCAGATGCAAACAATTCTCCGCCGTGTTGCGCCCGCCTCGCCTTTCCGTTACATATGCCGATCTCTCATTGTACACCTGCCTAATGTTCTGATGCAGGTCCGGAAACGAATTACTGAGGCTGGCATTGATATGCCTTGGAGCTGTTTCTGAATCTGTCAAATCTCTGATCATCTGCTTCGCGTCCGCATGGAGCTTGGAGCTCTGTCTGTGACCCTCGGGGTACACTGAGAAAGAGTGGTTGTGCGTCCCTCGTCTAGGATCCTTACACGGCACTACATTCCAACCATTCCCCGTGATTCCCTGTTTCAAGACAATCGCGAATGGGCATTCACAACTTCTGGTCGAGCTGCTACTCCGTCGGACTACATCAGATTCGCTCGTATCTACAGCCTTATCCTTCCGGCCCCGATTGCAAATGCAATATAACCTCAGCGGACCATTCATGTTCTGTTTGTAGGACCCCGTCACAAGTTCAAATCCCACCTGCAGAGCAATCCGTTGCAGGTACGAATAAGCCTCGGCAACATCTGGGAACACAGCTGAGGTGGCAAATGGAGAGTATCCATTCCGCCCTGCAGCAGCTTCACATGACTGACTGTCATCCTGAAACAGCAATAAACATCAGGTAATTAGTAGGACAACAAAATCAACGCTACAGTAATTAATCGGACATAAATTATTGTACACAAATTCAAAACAGCATTACGTAGTTAAATTAACATAGTATTTTCCATCCAATCAGAATTACAACGGAACAACCAAAATTAACGTTACAATAATTAATAGGGCATAAATTATTGTAGATAAATTCAAAACAGCATTACGCAGCTAAATTAACAACAAAATTAACGTTACTGCAACTAGTAGGAGATAAATTCATAGGAGATAAATGCGCAATAATTTCTACATAACAGTTAACAAATTAAAACACAAAGAGTAGCACAAATTTCTACGGCAATAATTAACAATTTTAACAGAATAACAAAAGCAACGCTACAATAATTAATAGGACATAAATTACTGTACATAAATTCAAAACTCCATTACGTAGCTCAATTAAGAACAAAATTAACGGTACTGCAATTAATGGGAGATAAACTCGTAGGAGATAAATCTGCAATAATTTCTACGTAACAGTTAACAAATTAAAACACAAAGACGGGCATAAATTTCTACAGCAATGCTTAAGAATTTTAACGGAACAACAAAATTAACGTTACAATAATTAATAGGCCATGAATTACTGTAGATAAATTCAAAACAGCATTATGTAGCTAAATTAACAACAAAATTAACGTTACTGCAACTGATAGGAGCTAAATTCAAAGGAGATAAATGTGCAATAATTTCTACGTAACTGTTAACAAATTAAAACACAAAGACGAGCACAAATTTCTACAGCAAAAATTATTAAATTTAACAACTACTTACGGACAGAAAACTAATTAGTAAAATTACCTCCGAAGACATGGAATTTGTAACACCCTTTTTGGAGTTTTTTTTCCTCGTCTCGGATAGCAAAAAAATTCAAGTGCCATTGGAAAGAATGGAATCCGAGCACATTTATAGAAGTCAAATTTTGGAAAAAAAAAAAAGGCCTGGCACGGCTCGCGCCCAAGCCACGGCGAGCCGAGCCGCGTCCGGCTCGCACCCACGGCCTGGCGAGCGGACCGCGTCCGGCTCGCGGCGAAGGAACGGCGAGCGGTGGCTCGCGCGCAGGCCAAGGCGAGCGGCGCCGGTCCGGCTCGCGCCCGGACCGTGGCGAGCGGTCCGGCGGCGGCACGCGGCCTGTCCGTGGCGAGCGGACCGGCGGCGGCTCGCCGTCCCGCGGTGGCGACCGGACCGCCGGCGGCACGCGGCCATGCCGCGGCGACCGGACCGCCGGTGACTCTCGGCCGGGCGGTGGCGACCGGACCACGGCCCAGACCTCGGCGAGCGGAGCCCCGCCACGGCTCGCGCCCAAGCCGTGGCGAGCCGACCGGTGGCGCCTCGCGCCCAGGCGGTGGCGAACCGGGTCCGGCGGCGGCGCCCGGTGGTCCGGCGGCGGCGCAAAATTTTTTTTTTTCCCCCGGATTTTAGCTTTTTTAAAAATTTAATTTTTAAAACTATAATATAGTTTAATTTAGTTATTTAAATTAAATTAAAAATATATACTGTATACGTATTAGGGCGAGGATAGTAAAATACAGGGCGAGATATAGTGATCCACAAAAAAAATGCGTTTACTGCCTTACTTCTGATCCCCACCTACACATTCGGAAGTATCTAGCCACATCAGTTTTCTTATGATATTTGTCATTTTTAATGGTTTCAAAGTGCATTAGAAGGCCTCCCTAATTCGGATGTATATAGTGTCGAATTCTCATGTGAAAGTGATGTTTAGTACGCTTCCCATTTATCGCAGTTTTTCTCAAAATTATGATTTTTGCACCCAAAATCACAATTTTACATCAAAACTATTTCTGATCTCATTTCAACCTGCAATTTAACTATTCATTTAGTCAAAGTTTTTTAATTTTGATCATAAAATTGAATTAGTGTACAAGAATAAATATTATTGTGTTATACCTTTTTAGATTTTTTATAACATATATTTTAAAAATATCAACTTTTCACAAGTATTAATTATCATCAATGAAAGATATTAATGATCAAATATTTATCAAGTCAACGGTTAAAAGTTAAAGTGTGCAGTTTGAATTAGGACAGAGGGAGTATTTTTAATTTGAAACCAGTGTCTCATCAAAATCAGAACCAGAATTTTGTCCTATAAAAATGTAGTTTTTTCCGAATTCAAAAGCAATTTCGAGGATTATTTTACACTAAAACTCCAGTTTTACTCTAATCATCGCGTGTTATATATATTTCTTCTAAATCAGTTGAAATACCAATTATCTGATGCCAAAGTGTTGGGAAAGACGGTCTTTCCATAGGCTTATGGAAAGACGGGGTTTAATTCAAATAATGAAAAATAAAAGGTCTTAGTTGCAACATTTAAAATTTAGTATGCAACATGTAGTTGTTATAAAATTTATAACCCGGTTCATGCAACCCGAAAATTTTATCTTAATTTCTTCTAATTTACACTTTAAACCTTGGTCTTTCCATGACTTATGGAAAGACCGTCTTTCAAGAGACACACTCTTATCTGATACTCACAAATAAAAAATTTTATATTAATATTTGTCACGTTAAATGTTGGAGTCCATCTCGTGCGAGACCGTCTTACGGTAAGATCAATGACAAATATAAAATATGAGAACTGAGATGGTCTCATGTGAGGCAGTCTAAACTTTATGCTGTGGCCTCTAAGCAATTCTAACGATATTCTAGCTCAGGTGACCTATCTTTAATAATTTTACAAGGACCTATCTCTAATTATTTTACACGGACCTTTCGCTAATATTTTTTCAGAAGATTTTTTGTTCAATATTTGTCCATTTCCTGCTATCTGCAATTTACAAAAAAAGTTCAAAAAATATTTTTAAAATGTTTAAAATGCAAAAAAAATCAATAAGACCATCAAACTGAAAATTATAAACATCAGGAAAACAAATAGCAGAACATCAACGAAAAATTATAAAATATCAACAAAATAATTGCAGTAAAAATAATATTTAAAAATCCAATAAAAAATATATATAATCAAATAAAATCAACAGAAAGTTGAAAAACACGTTGACCGCAACTAACAAAAATCAACTGAAAATTATAAGAACATAACAAAGCAAAACTATCAAATTTTTGGAAAAACTAAAAACATCAACCTATATCACCCAAAAGCTAAAAACATTAATTATTATCATCTAAAATTCACATGAAAAAGAAAAACAACATAAGGAAAAAAACTATAAAACATCAACCTATATCACCCAAAAGCTAAAAACATCAATTATTATCATCTAAACTTCACCCTGAAAATGAAAAAAAAAACAACATAAGGAAAAAAAAACTACAAAAAATCAGCCATATCACCAAAAAAGCTACAAACATCAACCCATATCACCTAAAACTTATCTAGAAAATGAAAAAAAAATCAACATGTGAGAAACAAAAACTAAAAACATCAACAAAAAAAGCTACGATAACTCAAAAGTATAAATTATTCACTTTAAAAATCATAAAACATCAACAATTGTTTTTAAAAAAACTACAAATATTAACCTATATCACCCAAAAACTACAAAAATCAACTCCTAACACCTGAATCTCATCCGAAAAATGGAAAACATCCTCATAAGAAAAAGGACACTACAAAACATCAACTTCTATTACCAAAACCTAAGCTGGAAAATGAAAAACATCAACATGAGAAAATTTTAGAAAACTAAAAATATCAATTCGTATCACCCAAAAAAAACTTCAAAACATCAACTTATATCAATTAAACCTCACCGGAATGATGAAAAACATCAACATAAAAGGGGAAAAAACTACAAACGTTAACTAAAAGGTATAGTACCTCAAGAATAATAATTCTAAAAAAAAATGATCTAGAGGGATTTGAACCTAGATCTTTAACCTCAAAGATTAGAGAAATAACCACTAACACCAAAATATACCAAAATTGTTCTAAGCCAGCATGGCTGAGTTAATGGGTCTTATTCTAAAATAAAATAAATATGAATGATCACACTATCTGATTAAAAAACCCAATAGAAAAAAGAGTATAATTCTACCTTCTAAAAACCTTTATTAATAAAAATAAAATAAAGAAAACCTAATTCGTATCATGGATAATTCTTCAATGTCTGGAATTTGGCTATATGCATTTTGTTGGAAAAATCTAGGTGTTTTAAATTTTCTTGGAACGTATAAAGTAACATATTTAATGAATGATGTATCTGCATTTACACATGAAGTAAAATGATTGAACTTTATTAGATGATTCGTGAATATGTAGACTTCAATTGCATGCATTTTATTAAGAATATTGTGATGTTTAAAATTTACTGTAACCCAAGAAGTAATATGCTAAATACACGATATAACTCAATAAATACATAATGTATTGTAATGTTGAAGGTCTGAAATTTGATTAGTTGGATTTTTTCAAAATATTTTGGTATTGTAAAATTTTCTTTAATATATCAAGTAATACATTAAATACAAGATCTTACCTCATAAACACATGAAGTAAAGAGGTAAAGTGTATAAAAATTACTATATAAAATGGCTTTATGCATTTTATTGAGAAAATTTACGTGTTCTTAAATTTTCTAGACCATAAAAAGTAACATATTAAATAAATGATGTAACTGCATTAACACATGAAATAACATGATCAAACTTTGTGAGATGATTCATCAATATCTAGAATTCAATTACATGCATTTTGTTAAGAATATTTTTATGTTTAAAATTTACTGTAGCCAAAAAAGCAACATGTTAAATACTCGATTTAACTCAATAAATACATGATGTATTGTGATGTTCAAGGTCTAAAATTGATTAGTTGGATTTTTCTTTTCAAAATATTTTTGTATTGTACCTTTATGTACATATTTATTAATTACTAAATAACTGTTCATGAAGGCCGAACTAAATTGTAAATTACATGAACTAATCAAAAAAATAGTGGATGCAATGAGTTACTGAAATGATACATATTTGCAGAACCAGATTTGGACGCCAATTTGAGTGACCTATCGAAATTCTTGTCTCAAAAACTACAAAGGAACATGAAAATTTAAGTAGTATAGCAGAATCTTCGATCACTAAACCGCCAACAATCCAAGATCCATCTCTCAGAAAGATTAAAGGAAGAAGGAAGAGATTTGAATGATGGAAGCAAAGAAAGAAACCAAAGACAAAGGAGTTTGGAACAAAGACACCAAAGCAACAAGTCTAGATCCATGAGATTCAATTTGATATTGTATTTATATTATTATTTTGTACTTTTAAATTAAATTCTGATACTAATCATTTAATTTGCGCTTCATATGCTTCAAACACCTGAACTAACTAATGCATATTAATTACATAAAATTATATTCAAACTAATATAAAACAAGCAACCAGTGCTTGAATCTATGACTCAAATGAATAAACTAAATGAAAATATACAAGATGTAATGTTAGAATAAGTAAATTAAAATATGAGAATAAAAAAGTAAACCATAACACATGGGTAGAAGTTTTCTAACGTTTGAACTAAATAACTAAATAATCAAACAAAAAACCTAAATAACCGAACTATATACCTAAAGAACGCATGACTGTAAAAAGAAATGATACATGAAGTAACAATCCGAAAAATAGTAAGTTTGGCAAAATAAAATTTAACACCCAAAATGTCATTGCTAGACAAACTGTTAAACCTTAATAACAAACTAAAGATAAATACAATGGAACTAAAAAGATAAACTCCAGAACTGAGTTAATAAAAAAAACCACAAGTTTTAATTCAGTTACGACAAAACAAATTCAACAACCTAGAAAATTACATTCAGAATCATACAGAAACTAAATCATTCATAATTCAAATACAACAAAATCAAATATTCAAATCACACCACAAACTTAATCTATTTTTGAATTACATGTTCTCGTAAACATCTTGAACTCCTTATTTGGGGGGTTGTACAGCCGTGGACGCTCCTTCTAGACCATCCAATTCACCTTCAATAAACAAGTTAAAAGTTGGGATAGGTTGGTTTTGTGCCCTTCTCCTCCAATTGTTGACACATTCATCGACCATATCACATACATTGTCATTCCAAAAATCTTGTGAATTATCAAAGTCATCTGGCTGAATCTGGGTTTGTTCAGTAACATCTTCATTTGGTTGCAAGTTGCGCGATCCCTCAGCAGCAACATCACCCTTGACCTTCTCCAACCTTTCATACATATCAGCAATAACAACATCAATGCTATGCTTGACAATCATGAGAAAAATTTATCTTAAAACATACATGGTGTTAATCTTAAAAATGACTTTTCCATTGGAATGCTCATTTTGAAAACAGAAGAAATATATCTCTTTTCATCTTGAAAAGTTGTTTCATACTCTCCTTCTTCAGTCGTCGAATACCTGACTATCACTACTAGAAAATAGGTACATAAGCACCTGTACAACTGTATCGGTGCTTAAAATATCATTAGCACCGGTATAAACAGCTGAACAAAGAAGTACCAGTGCCTTTTTACTTATAGCGCCGGTATCTAAAATTTTGAGCACCAGTAATGCACGTTCCGGTGCATATAATCAGTTATATGGAAAAAATAAAGCGACAAGTAGGAAATTGTTTAGCACCGGCTTGATTTTTTGTTGTAGCACCGGTAGCAGAGCTAGTGCTATAGTGCTATAAGTACTGAACTAAAATTTGGGCAATAGTGAAATTTTAGCATTTTGCTGTACAAGATTTTTGTTTTAAATTTCGGGGATGTTCCATCTATCCAATCATGTCCAAATCGCATAGTTGTGAACTTGAATTATGAAATTTCAATACGGAATTGCCAATTTTTGGTTTTTGATAATTCCAAGATTCTTGGAGGGACCTAAGTGACAAAAAGGAAAAAGTTCACTCGGACGTCCAAATTAAAATCCGCTCGAATGTAGTGCTACATTTTGAATCCTTAAAGTATATGCCAAGACTTAATAAAAAAATAATATTTGTTGACAAAACATTACCAATAATTCTCCCTATTAGAACTTCCTAACTTCTTAGTAATCTATAGTAAGATACTATAATGCATGTACTAGCGCTTTATAAATTTTCACTAAAAGTTACATTTCTATTGATAAACTTCAATTAACCCAATAATACCGAATATCAAATAAATTCGATTAAAAAACAACGATGTAACGCAATTTTGGGCAATAGTTAAAGTTTAGTAAAGTTACATACGGATCCATTTTGGGGACCTGACGTACACAATTTCTGTACACGGGAAGGACAACCTGTACAATTGATTGCTTATCAGCATAATTACTTAAATACATAAACTGAAAATACTATCCAACATTACTGGTTAGCGGATAAAAATTGTGGGGTGAAATTATAGTTTTAGAAAGTTTTAAACTAGCACTGGTATGAAAGATTATGGTGCTACATACTTAGATATATATGTTCAGGCAGCTGTGTTAACGTGTATTAGCACCGGTTTGAATGATTGTAACACCGATTTTAGTGCCGGTGCTTGGTACTAAGAAAATGTTTTTCTCTTTCCTCTCCGTTTCTAAAAAAAATTGAAAGCTGCTCAGGCAGCTGCGTTAACGTATATTAGAACCAGTTGTGCATATTTTAGCACCGCTTTTTGTACCGGTGCTTGGTGCTTAGAAAATTTTTAGTTTTCTTTGCTCCCGGGTTCCAAAAATTATGAACAAAATTCCATTCAAAGCAGCCCGAAGCAGCTGCGGTAAATACCATAGGCACCAATATTGTGTATTCATTACCGTTGCTAATGTGATAACTAGATCTGAACCATTCATATTTCTCCTTCATTAAATCTCAACCGTTAAAATTTTATTGCTACCTATAAAAACCTTGAAACCCTTTCTTTCCCACCCTAAAACTCTCTTCATCCCTCCCACACTTCTCTGAAACTGCCGTCCATTTCCCCACCTCTTCATCCACTCTATTCCATTTCCCAAAGACCTGGCGCCAAGGCCAAAAACATCACTACCGCCAAATTCCTTGGAACTTCAAAGCAAAGCTCCAGCCATTACACATTGAAGAGCCCTCCCATCTTATTGTCCTTCAAAGATATGTATGTAATCCTAGTGGAGAGAAGCTTTTGTTTCCCTATTATTTTCTTGTTAGAATTCACTAAAATTACTATGCATGCAATGTGTTCGATGAAATGCCTCATAGAATGAAATTCAATCTTTTGTGCCTAATTGTTTCCCAATACAATACATCATTAAATGTTGTTGATTGTTTTCTTAGAGCTGGGATTGGGTTGAAATGGTTTTCATATGAGGATCTTCTTGTGTCCTTTGATATGGTAACTAGGGAATCTATATAGGTGGTTGTATTATATGATGGAATAATATTCATTCATGCGTTTGACCAATGTATGCGTAGTTCTTGAATTTGGTTGCACCAACATTGGGTCCTTGCTTTTATTTGGCCAACGATTGTGTTTTGTAGCCCATATAAACTTCTTGGGTTTCATAACATTTTATCGTTATTTGTATGAAAATTGTGTAAGTTCATTTTATTCATACTTAATTATGGACTCGCTATAACGTTATATCATTTATTGGCATTATTTTTGTTGCTATTATAGATTCCGCCAAAATACAAGAAGGCCCACGCGAAAAGGAAGATGAGTGGACCACAATTGAAGAAAACCACCCCCAAGGCCGAGGACGTCACCGCCGCCAAGGCCGACGACCTGGTGCAGCCGCTGATGGAGGGCAGCCACTCGTCGACATCTTCTGCAGGTAAACATTTTGTGAAATAATTTTGATATATAGATGATGGTGTCATGTTTAGGGGTTTGTGATAATTATATTTTAAATTGTAGATTGGTACTATATGATTTTAAATTGTATAATCTGTACCCTATGGTATAAACTTTGATTTTTTATGTAACTATGTTTTAACTAGATTAAGGTGTTTTTAGATTACGTTTTGTTCTACATTTGATTTGATCATTTCTAGTTGAAGTTTAAAATGCTGAGATGATACAGCCTAACAGCACCAAGGAAACTTGGAGTGTTTGACCGGATTTGTCTATATAAACACTCTATGTTTCCTCGGTTCTGTAAATGTGCTTCATTTTGACACTTTAAATGAATAATCATTAGTTATAGGGTACTACATTGGTTTGACTATGTATTGCTTCTTCCTTTACAAAAAGTGTTGTAACATTTGTACCCTTTGATTTAATTAGTTATAGTTGATGTTTAAATTGTTGAAATACTGCAGTCTACCGGGGCCACCGAAACTCGGAGTGTTTGAAATGGTTTTTTTAAACACTCATTTCTTGTGTGACCCCGAGAAACTGCTCCATTTCGACATTTTAAATTAATAAGCACTACTTAGTTAAAGGGCACTACATAGGTTTCCTTCGATTAATGTATGACCCTATAACTGTGCCATGCTTATAACATGTGTAGAACTGTGTAACTATATAACATGTGTAGAACTATGTAACTGTATAACATTGTGTGTTTAACATTAAATCATTGTTGATGTTAAATACAATGTTAAAGCATAGTTATACACACCAAGTTTCCTTGGTGCTCAATTTGACATTTTAAATGATTTTCTATTGTAATTGTTATTGTGAACAAGTTTAACGGTGGAAGAATTAGTTTAAGGGCACTACGTGGGCTTCTTTCTATTCACTTAGTGACCTTTAACTAAGTAATGCTTCTTCCATTATGAAAATGGTGCTACAATTTTTATAACACTCCACAATTTTAAATGTGAAGATTTTGTAGTGTATGCGCACTGGGGAGGCATTGATGTGTTTAATTTTAAACAATGTTGATGTTAAATACATTGTTAAAATATATGTATACACACCATGCCTCTCTCAGTGTGCTCAAGTTCTGCATCCTTTCAATATTTAAAATTGTTTTGTTTGACAAAGTAAATGGAAGGTGCCGTAACATTTGCAAAAATCTAAGATTTAAATTGTGGAGATTTTGCAATTTATAAGTACCATTGAAACATGGTGTGTTAGTGTTTAACATGGTGTGTTTAACATTAACACGTAGTTAGTGTTAAATACATAGTTATACACACTAAGTTTCTGGTGCTTAAATGCTACATAATTTTGACATTTTAAATAGTTTACTTCTACAAATCATATGTGCACAAACTCAATGGAAGATGCTATAACATTTGTAGAAATCTAAAATTTAAATTGTGGAGATTTTGCAGTTTATAATCACCATTGAAACATGGTGTGTTAGTGTTTAACATGGTGTGTTTAACATTAACACATAGTATTAAATGCATAGTTAAAACATATTTATACACACTAAGTTTCCTCGGTGCTTAAATGTTGCACATTTTAAATAGTTTACTTTGAAAAATCATATGTGCACAAACTTAATGGAAGGTGCCGTAACATTTGCAGAAATCTAAAATTTAAATTATGGAGATTTTGCAGTTTATAAGCACCGTTGAAACATGGTGTGTTAGTGTTTAACATGGTGTGTTTAACATTAACACACAGTTAATGTTAAAGACATTGTTGAAACATAGTTATTCACACCAATCTGAGTTTCTGGAAATTAGGTTCTAGTTTTTAGGATGATTGATGTTGTTAATCTATGTTTAGATATAGCTTGTTTCATGAATTGAGAGGTGTTATGTATTTTAAATTATATGTACTGAAGTTCCGGGTTGTGGTATGAATTTTCCAGTTTCTTACTTGAGCTTATGTTTTTTTTGTGTTTTGTTCGTTTTGGGTTTCACATTCCGGCCGGTGAGTTTATTCTCAGTGGCCATTTTTTTTTATTAATCACATACACTACACGTTTTGCACCAAGTCACTTAGGCGCCGGTATGAAAATTATCAGAATACCGGTGCCTATGGGGTTAAAATATCGGTGCCTATGGGGTGAAAACACCGGTGCCTATGGTTCTCCCAGTAGTGTAATGACACTGTTTACGCATAGCCAACATATATTCATGTGCATTAAGCAAAAGACAAACCTAACAATATAAATATAAGAAGAAATTATAATTATAAAATCTAACCAGAATCTTTTTCAAATGTTGAAACAGAGATCATTCATCACGGACACAACAACAACTACAAAATATAACAAAATAAACATGCAAAATACCTAAACTAATAATACAAAAAGATGAAAAATTTATGCTAAAAATAACCAGTTTTTGAATTACACTACACTCGGCTACAACATCATCCTTATAAATTCATGTTTTTAAAAGAGATAAACTAATGAATTAAATAGTCAAACTAACAATATAAACATAAGAATACATTATAATCATAAAATATAACTGAGTTCTTTTAAAAAATGTTGAAACTTTAGGGAGATTTGTTGGGGCAGATGGACTCACCTTCTTTTTTCACGGAATGAATGACAGAGACTTCTGCTCAGTATTCGATTCCAACCTACACATCAAAGCTCAATTTATTGGAAAGAAAAATGCCAGAAAATGGAGATTCTCGTAGATGTTGGTTGAGTAAAACGAGCAAACTGATACAACAAAATTGGAAAAAAAACATAGAGCCGCCATGTCTACTAGTCCTAATATATCAGAAATCCCTTGTGCGCACCGAGGCAATGCCAAGCCCATGGGTCTTGGTGCTGGGCTACCGTGATTTACCTCTCATACGATGGCCTGGGTATGGGCTGGTATGGGCCGCTGAGGGCGAGCGGTGATCGCCTTTTGTCCTAATATATCAGAAATCTTAAGTAAATCCAGCGCCTTGCACTCAACATTTATAATAAGGACAATAAGCTAGTGTCAAATCAGTAACAAGTAATGCCAACTTACTTGGATCCAATCGCTCGACATTCTATTCGACAATCATCAAATATCTATTGGTTCCAAGAAGACGGGAGCTTGGGACGATGCAGAAGACCATCTGGATGTGGTTTTTGATGGAATGCCAATTTTACTGCCCGGTGAAGGATAGGTTATCCTTATCCTTGAAATTCTATCTTGAGCAGAAGTAGACATTATAATCAATGAGAAATGTTGAAGATTAATGGTCTAAATGACATTTCACTCATGGAAGTGATTAGAAAAAGTTGGGATAAGATGGCTTACAAGTCTTATATTATGTAATTGTGAGAATTAAAAGGATGCTTATAAATGAAGATAAAGTGTACACTTGGCTAATGTGGAACTCATGTTGTAATGTTAGCATCTTATCTGAGACTGATCAATATACAAAAATTGCCATTTCTTCCCTCTGCTTAGTTATGAAATGTGTGCATATTTCATTCATGAATTAACCTTAAGAACAGACAGGAAAAAAAATATGGCTAGAGCCACCTCACATTTAGACAGAAATAAACCATCAATTGGTGATTTTAATGCCATAAATTCCATAGCAGAATATAAGGGCCCAAACAAGCCAAATGTAAAAAGCATTAGAGACTTCTCTAATTTCATAGTAAGCCAACAACTGACACATCTTTATACAGTGGGAAACACCTTCACTTGGTCAAACAAGAGAAGACCCCCTACATTAGAAAGACTCGACAGGGCCCTAATTGACCATGACTGGAATGAAAATTTTCCAAACAGCTCACTGCACACACTCAACAAACACACCTCTGATCACTGCCCATTACTACTAACCATAGTGAGTAAAATTGCCTCATCACCTAGGCCTTTTAGATTCCTAGATGCTTGGATAAATAGACCTCAACTGAAACAAATCATTGAAACTAACTGGTCACAAACCATATCAGAAACTGGCATGCTAAAATTCTTTCTGAAATTAAAAAGACAGAAGATGGTTTTAAAAACATTGAATAAGGAAGTATTTGGTAACATAAATGAAAATGTCAAAAAGGCTGAAGAGGAACTCAAAATACAGGAAATTAACTATGAGACAACAAATTCAGAATCTGACCTCATAGAGCTTAATCATAAAAATGCACTTCTAATGAGAGCACTATCTGAAGAAAAAATGATTTGGAAACAGAAAGCTAACATAAAATGGCTTAAAGAACCAAAGAAGACAGAAACAAAACATCTCAAAGATAAAAAAACTCAGAAGGAGTATGGACAGACATTCCATTGAAGATTGAAAAAGAAGCAATTCTGTTTTACCAAAACCTACTGACAGATGACTCTAATCCTAGAGATGACAAATTTCAAAGACATTTTTTAAGCCAGATCCATCAGATCATTGATAACATGCTCAGAAAGCCAACTTTAAATGAAATCAAGGAAATTATTTTCTCCCTCAATCAGAGTGGAGCCCCTGGACCTGATAAATTCTCTGCAAACTTTTTTAGAACTTTCTGGGACGTAATAGGACCTGACCTGCTATCAGCAGTCTCTGATTTCATGTTAGGCACAAAAATTCCTGCTGGAATTTCCAGTACATGGATATGCCTGATACCAAAAAAGGATATCCCTATATCCTTTGATGATTTCAGACCCATATCACTTTCTAACTTTACTAAAAAAATTTCTCTAAACTCTTAGTTCAGAGAATAACTCATATCTTGCCAAAATGGATCTCACAAAATTAGTCAGCCTTTCTAAAAGGCAGAGAAATAGCTGACAATGTCATCTATGTCAAAGAAATGGCAAGATACATAAATAATAAGCAAGGAGCCCCTAACTGCATCCTAAAATTAGATATAACAAAGGCCTTTGATAGAGTTAAGTGGTTTTTCCTTAGTCAAATTTTAAGGAAATTTGGATTTCAAGAGCAATTCATCAATTTGATCCTTAACAATTTATCTAGTGCATGGTTCTCTGTTATTATAAATTCCAAACCTGCAGGTTTTTTCCAAGCTTCAAGGGGAATCAAACATGGAGACCCTTTATTCCCTTTACTCTTCAATATTTTTTTTCAGAATCCTTCTCTAGAAGCTTGACTATTTGTTTCCAAAATAAGAAGATCAACCTCTTTAAAAATCCTGCATATGAAAACACTGTCTCACATCTATGCTATGCAGATGACACAATCATCTTCTTTCAGGCCACAAGGACATCCATAAAAAGAATCAAAGCATTCTTACATGTTTTTGAGGAATGCAGTGGCCAACACATTAATTATGGAAAAATTATTTTTTTTCATAAGTAAACATACCTCTTTAACACACCTAAGAATGATCAGTAATTCCTTAGGAATGTCCAGAGGTTTTTTTCCATTTACAGATCTAGGGTGCCCTATCTACACTGGCCTTACATAAGAGATACATTTTCAGTCCCTAATGGAAAAATATGAGATAAAATTTGGAGGAGAGTAAGGAGTATTGGCCAATTATTGCAAATGAAGCAGTGGAATGGAGAGCAGAAACCATAGCAGATATTTTGGGGTTGATTTTGATGAGATTTGTGGAGATATCCTTGGAGATATTTGGAGATAATTTGGAGATTTAATTAGATTTTTATCTCTTCAAATCAAAATTTAAAGTAGGAAAGAATTGTATTTTAATGGGGGAATGGAATTTTCGGAGAAAGAAGCTTTTGGAAGATTGAATTAGACTTGGTTTCTTTTACTCGGACGTGCTGGACATATAAAATCGGGACATGAGTTAGGCAGAGGAGGAAAATTGTTATCTTGGTTAGTTTTTTTTATTAGACACCAGAGATTAAGATTGTTTCTTTTTGGTTCCTGCGCAGAAGCAATATACCAACAATTGTTTGGTTTCAATTGTTTCGGCTCCAGCATTCAACAAGAAGTTGTTGTTTCTTGTTATTTGATTCGTGAAGCATGTTTTATTTTTATACAGTTGTTTATTTAGTTTAATTATTATGAATAGCAAATTCATATATCAGCAGAGAATAACAAATGTTAGTTTATAAATCTTGAGGCCTGATTTCTTTAAAATTGATTCTTGCATGTTCTCAATTGTTCTTGGTTGAATTTATTTCTAATGTGTTTAAGCCTGATCAACTTAAATTTTTTAGAATACTGCTATCTAATTTCCGCCACTACGTAATTGTTGGATGGGATTAGTAAGTAGCACAGTCTTGTGTAAAATAGCTAACTAGCTAAGACTGTAATAGCAAGATAAGGAATAATTGAGCATGCATTATTATTTGATTTTACTTTGGTAATTGCTATATCGGGTTCTTTTAATACTTAATGCTATCAAAATGTGTTCTAGTTTAGCGAATACTTTCTAGGAACATTTTGGTAAGGGAAACAGTTAATTAATCATAATTAGTTTACTCTCGATAAAGTAAGAAAGAATTGGGGGGGGGGGTAAGTGTACCTACTTCCCTATAACCGGTAGATATGTAGAAATTGATTCATTATTGCGCATATGATCGATATTAACTAGCATGAGTTATTCTTAACTGATATCATTAATTTATATATTTATTTCTCATATTTTTGAAGTCATCATTTGCATTTTTAGAAGTTAGTAAAATCATTCTATTTGAGGTGTGGTGGCATCACCGAAAACGTTTTCAAAATTAGTGGAAAAAATAATAATAATTTATTATTGCTTTTGCTCCTCGTGGGATCGACACTGCTTATCATTGTACTAATCAGTATTAATTTGAATTTACAGGTTATTTGGCGAGTTAAACGATGCTCACCAAATTGGCGCTGCTGCCGGGGAGCAGTAAGTCAATTTCTATAATTTGTTTTCTACTAATCTGTGTGTTACTGTACTTGATTTATGAGCAGATCATCAGGCCGAATTTAATATTCGACCCGGAAGTTGAAAAGACAGCTAAACAGAACAGAAAGAAAACAAAGGCGCGGAAAACAGTTTCTGCCCCTTCGGTTTGGCCAAACCGAACCCATCGCAATTTCAGCAACTACCTCTGATTCGGGAACTGACATCGAGATGGACGGAGCTGACCGAAATCTGAATCCTGGGCAGAACCCAAACAACCCATACATGTGGGAACTTACCGGTCATAGTGAAGATGACCCCCCCTCACTCCCATTCAGTTGCCAGAGATCGAAAATCCTATTGAAATCAAGCTGGTGTTCATGAACGTACTCCCCAAGTTCCACGGGAGAAGCACTGCAATATTCTGAGCGATTTTATCAAGATTTGTAAGGTTCAGAAGAGGCCATCCACCGTGGCGGAAGATCAATTCAAATTGGTGGCATTCCCATTCAGTTTGACAGGAGTAGCAAATCAGTGGTTTTCGAGCTTGCCCCCAACTCCATTGCTACATGGGCAGAATTGAAGATATTGTTCTTGGAGTACTACTTTCCACCCACAAGAACAGATGCCTTGAAAAAGGAGATCACAAGCATTAAACAAGAGTATGATGAGCCATTGAGTATATTTTGGCTGAGGTTCAGGAAGTTGGTAGACAATTGCCTAATCAATGAAAGACGGAAGGTCAGTTGTTTCAATGCTTCTACCAAGGGATGACATCCAGCAACAAGGACTTGGTGAACTCTTCCAGTAGTGGTGGATTTTCTCACCTTCGAGTGAATGAAGCTAGAGAGATCATCAAGAGGTTGGTGGACTTTAAAAAGGAGTATGATCAATAGGAGGTACGAATCTTGAAGAAGGTGGCGCAGACATCCATTTCCAAAAAAATGAGATCAAGGAAAGGATGGAAAGAATGGAGAAAATGCTATCCAAGGTCGTTGACAAGGTTGCATTTGTACAAGAAGGGCCCTGTGATACGTGTGGAGCAGTCAACCATACGACGTCGCAATGCATTCTTACTATGGGAGAAATACCTGTTCAAGCAAATGCTATGGGAAATTTCAATGAGAGACAGCAAAAAGGTGGAACATATCCCCAAAATTTCAATCCAAGGTATAAGGATCACCCTAACTTCCAGTGGAGAGAACAAGGTCCCCCTTCGCAGCAGCCTCAGCATTACCAACGACCCTATGTTCCACTAATGCAACGAGAAGCTCCAATTTTTCCCCATCCCCAGCAAGGAGGTCAAGAGAAATCCTGAATGAAAAGATGGATATGTTGATGGACATGATGGTGAAGCAATCCAAGAAGACTGAATCAACCTTGGAGGAGCATGCATGACAAATTGCCCATCTGTCAAATTCTCTTAATGAACTTAGGATGAAGCAGTCTGGATTGCCTTCTCAGGTCCAATTGAACCCTCATGAGATGGTAAATTAGGTCACGCTCAGAAGTGGAAAGATAGTTGGTGCACTGCCATTGAAATCCGCGAACAAAGAAGCGAACCAGTTCACTGACGGAGGGTCCGGTTTGGCCAAACCGAACCCTGCAGTAGAAATTCAGAATCAAGTAACGGAGGAAAAAGGCGACGAAACCACCATAAAATTTGAGAATCCTGAGCATACTAAGACTAGAGATAAAGGTAAATCCAAGGTACCAAGTAAGAGGTTGAGTTTACATGATCCTTCACTTAAAATTTTGCCTCCTTTTCCTTGTAGATTAGAAAAGAAAAAAAGAAGAGCCTATGGATTTTATATCAATATTTGAAAAAATGGAGATTAATGTTCCATTCTTGCAGGCAATAAGGATACCACCAATAAGCAAGTTCTTGAAATATTTTATTACAGGAAAGCCAAAGGATTCGAGCAAGATCATGATGAATGAATCTGTGTCAGCTGTGATCCAAAAGAAAATGCCTCAAAAGTGCAAGGACCCAGATATGTTTTCCTTACTTTGTTACATTGGAGATAAGAATATTGATGCTGCTATGTGTGATTTAGGAGCTTTGATTAATGCTATGCCATTATTTGTGTATCAAACTTTGAATTGAGCTGAAATGGTAGACACTAGAGTGGTAATTCAATTAGCAGATAAATCTTGTGTATGTCCTGAAGGGTTGTTGGAAAATGTTCTTGTGCGAGTCAATAACTTTGTGTACCCCGCATATTTTTATGTGGTAAAATGAATCATACTAATGATAAGGGAACACAAGGGGGTATTGTTGGGTCATCCATTCTTGAAAACAGCAGGCACCATTATTAATGTTGGTGATGGAACTATTTCTCTTGATTATTTTGGTGATAAGTACACATTCAACATTGATAAACCCATGAAGAAGCCTATAGATTCTGAGAATGTGTTTGGTATCAATCATACTGACCCTCTTGTCCAATATCTTCTTGAGACTAAAATTCTGTAGGATATGATGAAAATTCCAGAAGAGGTAGATGTTCAAGTCTCAAGTGATAAGGAAATCCGCAAATTGTTGTGTTTAGTGTACTATCATAAAGTGGTGCCCAGAACTGAAGTAAACCAAGGAGGGCCCAGCCCCACTCAATCCATGTTGGGTAGTCAGAAAAATTCTGAAGGGCGCATTGGGTCTGGTTTGGCCAAACCGTACCTGTCCGCCAAACTAGTCTCATTGGATGTGAAAGCCTCAAATTGGGAGTTGAAGCCATTACCACCTGATCTGAAGTATGGTGATGATACTTTTCCAGTGGATATGGAGATGCTCAAGTGTGAGGAATAAATTCCTCTACACACCACTCAGCCAAATTGACGGCATCCACAGTCTGGCCCAAGACTACAAACAAAGGCGCTAATTGGGAGGCAACCCAATTTTCTTAGTTTTTTTCTTTCTTTTAAGTTTTAAATTTTTTTATCTATTAGGAATTTCAATTTCTCATCTGCTCTCAATTCTTGATCTACAGAGTTGAAGTACTTGAATTTGCACCATGGAGAATTCACACCTTTGGAGAGCTGGGACTCACAGGGTTCCGTTTGGCCAAACTGGAGGTCTGCGACAGAACCTGATTCAGATACAACACTCTCTTCTTGTTGGGAATTCCTCCAAAACCCTCCCAATAAGTTCCCCATCCCTGATTTTATTTTATTTTATTTTTATTATTTCTTTTGTTGAGTCTAGTTTTTAGGTGGTTTTGTTCTTTCTTATAATTTTACTGAACTTGCTTGAGGGCAATCAAAGTTTAAGTGTGAGGAGGATTATATGTCTATGTGTTATGTGTTAATATCATTTAATAAAAAAAATATTTTTGATTTTTTTGAGTCGAGTCAAATTCAGCATACTATTCTTGATATTATTGTTTCTTGACGGACTGAACTAGCTTGTGAGAAAGCTCTTGTGTGACATATTTGGTTACTTGATACACCTCTAAAATTACTTGGTAAATGTGTCCAATATAATTGAGGTAAATTGGCCTAGATGATACTTGGGATGACGAAAAAGGACAAGTAATTGAACATTTGAACCCAGTAAAAGTGAGGTTTGAGCTAGAGTAGAGCAGTCTCTACATCAATCTTTTTTTGAGAGTCATGGCAGTACTTGAATTATTTGGTGTGAAAATGATGAAAGGCATTAGGATTTAACCCCACAGCTTATATTGCCTACCATACATCACCCTTAGTCAACCTCTTGAAGCCTTGACCATTTTCTTTGTTTGAGCCACATAAAAATGAAGCCAAAGCCTATTTTTTATCCCCTCTTTTGTGTCCTATATATATGCATGCTTGTGATTATGATAGATTTCTCAGATTATTTGCTGCTGATGTATCAGTGAGTACCTTGATATTGATGCATGAAGTGACAATGTGGTACTAAATTCAAAAGTGCAGTAAATGATAATAAAATGAGTGATTTGGTGCTGGAAATTCTGAAAAAAGAGGGTTGATGTGCCCAGAAAAAAGAAGAAAAAATGATGAAAAGAATCAGAAAAATCAGAAAAAATGGAAAAAATGGAAAGAAAAAGAAAAAAAAAGAGAAAAAAATTCCAGCACCAACACTTAGTAACTACAGCCAGTTTTGAGCAGATTTTTCCACTTTATGATTGGCTGAAAATTATCTTTTTGATTGAGGAATTTTTGGGCTGAAAAGAGCATGCATGTATATTTATATTTTTAAGCTTAGAACCCTTAGGACATTACCTCGTTTTTATTCCCCCTAGCCCCGTTACAACCTTGAATAAAGACCTTTCTGATTTGCATTGACTGATTTGAGTATTGCCATGTGAAATTCATATATTGAGTGACTGTTCCTTACATCTAGAGCGGATGTGTGAAACGTGAGAAATGTTAGATGCTTGTCTGATTTTGACTAAGTTGAGGGCTGGTTTGCATTAATTTTAGGATGAGTTTACCAATGTCATTTGAAGGGTGTGAGAGTGTCAAGTGTGTTATACATGAGCCTTTGTTATTAGCAAGGTAAAGTTTGTCTATGAATCAAGAAATCAAGAATTGGTATGCTGAGTTTGAATGTTTGTTGGGTTTTAGTTAGTGTTTTTCTTTAAATTTTCTTTTGTGTTTTTTTTTCTTAGAGTCAGTTGGGGATACTTGGAACTTTGTGATAAACAACATAATTTCATTCTCATTTCATACTTGAGACCAAGCATGCCTCAAGTGTGAGGATATTTGATGTGTGTTATTTTTGTTGTTTATTTTATTGGGATTAACCGTGATTTTACGGGATTAATGTGCACTTTAAATGTTTTATTTGTAACAGATCACATTTTTCGAGTTCAAGAGGAATTTGGAGGAGAGTAAGGAGTATTGGGCAATTATTGCAAATGAAGCAGTGAAATGGAGAGCAGAAACCATAGCAGATATTTTGGAGCTGATTTGGGCTCATTTTGATGAGATTTGTGGAGATATCCTCGAAGATATTTGGAGATAATTTGGAGATTTAATTATATTTTTATCTCTTCAAATTAGAATTTAAATTAGGAAAGAATTGTATTTTAATGGGGGAATGGAATTTTCAGAGAAGGAAGATTTTGGAAGATTGAATTAGACTTGGTTTCTTTTTCTCGAAAGTACTGGACATATAAAATCGGGACAGGAGTTAGGCAGAGCAGGAGAATTTGTTTTATTAGGCACCAGAGATTAAGATTGTTTCTTTTTGGTTCCTGCTCAGAAGCAATATACCAACAATTATTTTGTTTCAATTGTTTCGGCGCCAACATTCAACAACAAGTTGTTGTTTCTTGTCATTTGATTCGTGAAGCATGTTTTTTTTATACTAGTTGTTTATTTAGTTTAATTATTATGAATAGCAAATTCATATATCAGCAGAGAATAACAAATGTTAGTTTATAAATCGTGAGGCCTAATTGCATTATAATTGATTCTTGCATGTTCTCGATTGTTCTTGGTTGAATTTATTTCTAATATGTTTAAGCCCGATCAACTTAAATTTTTTAGAATACTGCTATCTAATTTCCGCCAATACGTAATTGTTGGATGAGATTAGTAAGTAGCACAGTCTTGTGAAAAACAGCTAACTAGCTAAGACTGTAATAGCAAGATAGGGAATAATTGAGCGTGCATTATTGTTTGCTTTTACTTTGGTAATTGCTATATCGGGTTCTTTTAATACTTAATGCTATCAAAATGTGTTCTGGTTTAGCGAATACTTTTTGGGAACATTTTGGTAAGGGAAACAGTTAATTAATCATAATTAGTATACTGTTGATAAAGTAAGAAAGAATTGTGGGGGGGGGGGGGGGGTAAGCGTATCTACTTTACTATAACCGGTAGATGTGTAGGAATTGATTCATTATTGAACCTATGATCGATATTAACTAGTATGAGTTATTCTTAGCCGATATCATTCATTTATATATATTTATTTCTCATATTTTTAAAGTCATCATTTGCATTTTTAGAAGTTAGTAAAATCATTCTAATTCAGGCGTGGTGGCATCACCAAAAAGGTTTTCAAAATTAGTGGAAAAAATAATAATTATTTATTATTGCTTTTGCTCCTCGTGGGATCGACACTGCTTATCATTGTACTAATCAGTATTAATCTGAACTTGCAGGTTATTTGGCGAGTTAAACGACGCTCACCAATAATACATGGAAGTGGTCTAGCTAATATTTTTACTACCAACTGGACTGGTTTGGCATCACTACAAGACTATATAGACTCATCTATATATACAGTGGTTCCACCATACACTACCATCCAACATTTTGTAAACATGAAGTCAAGCTTCCTATATGCTTTTAATGCATTACCTAATCACATTTTTCACATGATGATGGAGTTGCAGGTATACTCATTCAGACAAGACAGATTAATATGGAAGCCGTCAAACAATGGAGTGTTCAGTTTCAAGTCTGCATACAACATAGTTGCCTCACAAAAATCAGAAAGCAGAATACTGAAGAAGGTATGGTTCTCAAAACTACCAAAGAAAATTTCTATCTTCATGTGGAAACTTTCAAATGAAATTTTATCTTTTGATGACATACTGATGTTCCGCAATTTTTCACTCGGATCTAAATCCCCACTCTGCACCAACACTGACACACTCAGCCATTACTTTAATGATTGCTCTCTAGCCATAAATCTGTGGATATTTTTGGACCATATGATAGGACTAAGGAGCCAACATTTCAACTCCATCTTTGATAAACTATCACATTACTGGTCTTATAATGGAGAAACAAAAATACACTCCACATTAATCACCATCTTTCCTTCTCTCATCTATTGGCAACTTTGGAAAGCTAGAAACAGCTTCATTTTTGGATATATTAGACCAAATAGGGATAAAATGATTGATAACATAAAAAACGACATGTTCCTCATCTTCTATACCAATCTAGAGGTTAGAGCAGAGATTAATGATAATCACTGGGTTAAAATTGGTCTAATCCCACCAATGAAAAACCAACAGTACCCAAAATCAAATGCATCACATGGTCTAAACCTAACCTGGAATACAAAATCAACTTTGATGCATCTTGGAAGCAGGGGGTACACTGTGGTATTGAGATAGTTATCAGGAATAAATATGGAACATTTCTTAAGGCATGCTATAATTCTGTTACAGCAAAAACGAGTTTCCAAGCTGAACTCCTAGCTCTAAAAGAAGGACTAAAATTTGGAACTGGCCCGGGCTTAAATTTTTTCTCCCTTGAAACTGATTGTGCCAATATTCTGGAAGTAATGAAAGACCCTACCAAAGCCCCATGGGAATTGTATCATTTAGCATATGAAATCAAACAAAGGATGGGGGACTTCATTATTACACACACTCTAAGGGAAGGAAATATGGTTGCGGATAGGTTAAGTAAACTAGGAAGCGGTAAGGAACCAAAATTTCTAAACTACCATGACCTTGATCAGAAAACTAAAGGACTTCTAGCTCTTGACAAAGAACAGATAACTACTATTAGAATCTTGAATTGATACTGCTGATTTTGAAATGAAAATTCAGGTAGAAATGATCATCAACGGCAAGAGGCAAAATGGAATGGCAAGGATACAACCCCAGAATAGCAAACTGAAGCTACTGCAAGATAGAATTAAGCATGGAATCAACCTCAAACAAGGCTGCAAATCAAGGACATCAACTGAGAAGCTAATCCAAGGTGAAATAGAGCAACAGATGCAGAAATCAAGGAGTATGCCCAAGATTTGTACATGCTCTCAATTTAAGATCTTTTCAATACTGAATATGGATAACCTAAGCATGGGCCATAGACTATCTATACATCTTTTGTTATGTAAAAGTTACTTTGGAGTCTGTTGGAGATCCGGCCAATTATCCTACACTAACACGAGGGGTGGAGGTGGGAAATTGGGAACATCCCCAAAATTCTCCTTGATTACTGCTTTTGATCCCAAGGTTCAAGTGCTAACTTGAACATGATGTAATTTTATACTTCTCATTTTTTAAAGGTTGGAGTACCTTATATATAAACACCCCCCTCCTCCCACTCACGGGGGTATTACCCCAAAAAAAAGAAAAAAGAAGATAAAGCGTACACTGTACACGCAAAGAGGAGATGTACAGCACTATGCATAATATGCCATTGTGGAGATATTAAACTAATCAATCACAAGAGTAAACCCCCGGAAAAAGGCTATTAGAAACAAAATCAAAGGGACTATTAATCCAGCAAATAAATTAGCTTTAACAATGGAAGTTTTGCAAATTTTATCAGAAAGATAAACAAGACTTACACGATTTATTGATTAAACAAGCATAGGCGAGTTAATCGAGATAAAAAGTGGTGAAAATTGGAAAAGAAAAGGATGAGGATAAGATGGCAACCAAGGACTGAGCCGAGCGTTTCCATCACAAGGTTCGTAGTACCGCCAAATCTGGAGAGTGCTTGGCAATAGAGGTCACAACAATGAGATTTTCAACTTTGGATGCTAACACTGTCTCCAACTCGACTCCTATTGAAGTTGCTACGAACCTATTTCGGGAGCAAAAATGCAAAATGAAAGGCAACCTTACACCCAACATTTTCCTCTTTCATGAAATCTCAACCACCGGTAGATGGAAGACATGACTTAGTAAACAGCGCTCTATGCAGCAGGATAAAAAAAGAAGCAAAGTTCACCCCTACACATTAAAATGTAAGTACCAACGTATTTTATAGAATGGGCAGAATCAGAATTCCACCACAAACCAATATAAGAAATACATAATACATCAACAAAGTCATCAATAAAATAGATCAACTACACTAAAATCCTAAATAAAAGCATAATCAAGCAAAAAAGTTTTTAAAAAATACCTTACCAACAGTCGGAGAAGAAACAACTTCATCCCCAATCAGAGGCGGAACTACGTGAAGGCGGGGGCAGGCGCGCGCCTGCCCCGAGATCCGTCGGCCAGGCAGAAGTTACTGTTCCCGGCCGACGAATCGAGGGTTTCCGCCTACGGCGGCGTAGGCGCGCCGCCCGTTCGCCGGAGGAACTGAGGAAGAAGCCTGCTGCTTCTGTTTTTTTTTTCCCAAACACGACGTCAAACGACGTCGTTTGACTAAGGGTTTTTTTTTACCGATTAAATCTGTGGGGTTAAAACAAAATGTAACAAAAGTAAAAAAACTCAAAACCCAAACAATTATTTCAGCCCAAGAGGAAGAGGCCATGGGCCCAGACCCAAAAACACAAAACCCGCCCCTGGCTCTCTTCTTCATCTTCAGCCAGAATCAGCCTCTCCCGTCCGTCCCCCCTGACTCCCTCTCGCTCTCGGCTCCTCTGTCATACCGCCGCGGCGCCGCCAGTCGTCCGCCACCCGCCACCGCCAATCCGCCACGGCGCCACGGCACCACCGCCAGTCCGCCACCACCGGCACGGCGCCACCGGCACCGCCATTCGCCAAGATCCACCACCATTTGATTTAGGTATTTAAAAATTCAAATTTCAATTTCAATTTAATTCAAACTCTTGAACTAAAATTGAAAGATTCAAAACATGAATTTAATTCCTTCTAGTTCAATACTTCAATTCCTTTTCAATTTTGATTTTAGTTATGCAATATTGTTTTTATTCAATTCATTTTAATTTTTGTTTGAATTGTGATTTGTGGGATTTTGACGAATTTGTGAATTGTGATTGTGAGGTTATTTAAATTCATTGTAATTTTCGTTTGAATTGTGATTTGTGAGGTCATTTAAATTCATTGTGAATTTGTGATTGTGAGAATTTCATTTTTATTCAATTCATTGTGATAATCGTTTGAATTGTGATTTGTGGGATTTTGTGAATTAATAATTTAGGGTTTATCATGTATTCATGTTGATTTGATTTATTAATAATTTAGGCTTTATCATGTATTCATGTTGTAATATTCATATACTCTTGTAGATTTTATAATGAGTTGAATTTGGTGTTTGATAGGTTATGAAGAATTTAGTGCAACGGAGTATAGGATTTCCACCTTTGAAGAAGAGAGCTCTTGAATGTGATGAAGGTACCCAAGATAAGCATAATGAGGAGCGTGGTAGTGGTAGTAAGCATTCTCGTTTACAATTTTGTGCCAATGATGTTATAAGTGATCCCGCCTTAAGAAAACCTATAAATGAGTATGATGCTTCCATTATAGATAATGTGAGGTGTGAATATGTGAAAAGAGGGCCTTGTCAACCTAGGAACCATAATTTTCCCAAAACATTTTATTCAAGCGAATATAGAAAGTTTCAAAAGAATTGGTTTGATATGTTTCCTTGGTTGGAGTATAGTGTGTCAAATGATGCCGCATATTGTTTTCCTTGCTATCTTTTTAAGGATCCCACAAGTAATGATGACTATAGTGTTGATGGGGTGAAAACTTGGAAGAATGCCCTAAACTCTTTTAGGAAGCATAAAAAACATGTGAATGGTAAGCATCATATTGCCGTTGGGAAATTGTTGGACTTTAGTAATCCAAACCAAAGAATCCCACATTTTTTGGAGGTTCATGGGTGTGAAGTAGAAGAGTTATACCGCATCCGTTTGAGTGGGATTTTGAATGTGATAAGATTCTTGTTAAAGCAAGGTTTGGCTTTCCGTGGTCATGACGAGAGTATTGATTCTCTCAACAAAGGTAATTTTCTTGAATTGGTTGATTGGTATTGCGATCGAAGTGAGGATATTGCTAAGGCAATGCATGACGCTCCGGGAAATAACAAGTTGACATCCCCCTTAATTCAAAAACAACTCTCACATGCTTGTGCCGAAGAGGTAAGTGATGCTATCATTGATGACATTGGAGATGGTGTATTTTCTATTCTTGTTGATGAGGCTAGAGATTGTTCAATAAAAGAGCAAATGGGAGTTGTTTTGCGATATGTCAACAAACAAGGATGTGTTCTTGAGCGTTTTCTTAGTCTTGTGCATGTGAATGATACTAAGTCTACCACTTTGTTTCTTGCTCTCAAGACACTCATTGGAAATAAGAAATTATCGTTGTCAAGGTGTAGGGGGCAAGGATATGATGGGGCTTCAAACATGCGAGGAGAGTTTAATGGGTTGAAAGCTTTGATGTTGAAAGAAAACTCTTCGGCAAGGTACATCCATTGCTTTTCTCACCAACTTCAACTGGTTGTTGTTAGTGTTGCAAATAGTACTCTATCAGTGTGTGAATTTTTTTCGTATCTTGTTGACATCGTGAATCTAGTTGGGGGTTCTTGTGTTAGAAAAGATATGCTTAATCGTTTAGAACATGATAGACTTGCGGAGGCACTGGAAAAAGGAGATAATGTTAGTGGAAGAGGAAAAAAATTAGGAAATGAGTTTGAGACGGCCTGGTGATACCCGTTGGGGATCACACTACACTACTATTCTTCGTTTCGAGGTTATGTGGTCTTCCATTGATCAAGTGCTTCTTAATATATGTGAGTATGGCAATTCAGCTGAAAATGCCTCTAAAGCAAAGGGTTTGATGGATAGAATAGAGAGCTATGAATTTGTATTTTGTATGTTTTTGATGAAACATTTGTTGGGAGTTACAAGTCAGTTGTCTCTTGCCTTGCAACAAAGAGATCAAAATATTGTACAAGCCGTGCATTTGATGAAGACAATGAAGCTTGAACTGACAGAATTTAGAGCTGGGGGTTTTGAGGTATTGTTGAATAAAGTCGAGACCTTTTGTAAGAAACATGAGATCACAGTATGCCAGATGGAAGATCAACGGAAAATTCGTCACCGTTCTAGACGTCGTGGACAGATGGAAACCAATGGTGACTTTTATCGCGTTGACATTTTTCTTCAGGTAAACTTTAAAATTTATATACTTTAATATATTTTTTTAGACTATTTTACATGTATTTTTTATCTTGTTGATGTTTTTTTTCTTTTTTTTCTAGACCGTGGATAATATGATTGTTGAAATGAATGATCGATTTTCTGAAGCAAGCTCGGAGTTACTCACTTGTATTGCATGCCTTGATCCGAGAGATTCATTTTCCAGCTTTGATGTTGGTAAGTTGGTTCGCCTTGGTGAACTATATCCGAATGACTTCTCTCGAATTGATTGTCTTCAACTTGAGCAAGAACTTAACACTTTCATTCGTGATGTGAGACATAATAATGCTTCTTGGCCAGTGATCAATGATCTAGGACGTTTTGCTCAGCATATGGTTGAATCACGTAGCCATGTCATCTTTCCATTGCTATATCGTCTTATTCAGTTGGCATTAGTTCTACCCGTTGCAACTGCTTCAGTTGAACGAGTTTTTTCTGCTATGAAAAAAATCAAGACTGATCTACGTAATAGAATAGGAGATGAATGCTTGAATGATGTTATGAGGGTTTATGTTGAGAAAGGGGTTTTTGTTAAGATTGAGAATGAAGCAATCATGCAACGTTTTCAAAGCTCGGAGCCTCGTAGGATTAAATTGCCTCCACTTCCTAAATATGCTTCTAGCATTAGAATGTAGTTTTTTTAGTAGTGAATTTGTAGGATTTATTGTAGTGTACTTATCTTATTATATTATGTTAATCGATCATTTGTTTTTTAGTTGTACAAATTTTTTTTTAAGTACAGTGCGATTTCAACCTACCCTCACATTTTTTCCTGGTTCCGCCACTGTCCCCAATCGTTCATCTTTACCCAAACTAACTTCCGTTAAAGCCTTCAATTTTGTCATAATAACAACAAATCTGCAAATTAACAAAAAAAAGTCACAAATGCACAATAAACAACCAACATTTAAGATCCTTGGACGGAAATACAAAGAAAATCGCCGGAAACTCACAGAGAACCCCCAAAATCGACCACAAAATCGAACGAATGAAGCAACTAATACATCGATCAAGCCGGATTATCAAATGCAATGCTATATAGCCAACCGATTCGCGATTAAATACTGATTTTGGACAATTTTGAATCGGAAAAAATGGATGTGGTTTGATAGGTTTTTGGCAGTTTGAGAGAATTTGGTATTGAGAAGACGAAGCAAATGGAAAAAAAAAATGAAGAAAAACTACAAATATATATCTTATATACTATTGCATCAAAGTTACAACTATTAAAATTTCATAGAGAACCCTGGTCTCACCATAAGTTTGGATGAGACGGTCTCACTCAAGTCTTTGTAAAACAAAAATACTAACAATAAATTAAATAGTAAAATATTAAAACGGGCATCAACTAATAATCATTAAAATATTAAATAAAAATATTTTAAAAATCACATCAAATTAAAATACTTAAACATCAAATAAAATACTAAAATATACTACATTAAAGCAAAATAGTTGAACATCAAATAAGAAAATTGGAAAAACATTAAATTTTAGTATTTAAACACCAAATAAGAACATACGTGAATTTTAAAACATCAAGGAGTACATCAAAATATGACACCGATATCTTAAAAAAATCATTATCTAAAAAAGAAACATTTGTAATAATTTTTTAAAACGACACACTGCAAAATTAACACAATAAAAGTGAAAATATAAGTTAAAAATATAAATTAAATGACTTTTGTAAAAGAAATAATTATGAGAAAACATTACAAAATTTGGTTCGATCATCAAGTCTAGAAATGAAACATCATATATGTTGACATGTGTACCAAAATGTGACACTGACATCGGAAAAAAATAAAAATAAAATTCAAATTCAAATTTTAAAAATAAATTCACACTATTGAAACATCAAGATTACATTAAATAGGATTCTAATATTAAAAATAAGAAACATTAATATTAACTTTCAAAATAACAAGTTGAAAACTTAACACGTCAATTAAAATGAAAGTATAAATTAAAAATTGAAGACCAATATATAAAATATCACTAGCTTGTGTAAAATAGTAAAGTATGAAATACTTTAACATATAAACACAAGATTTACATTAAAAGATTAAGATTTAAGTTTAAACAAATAATTTTATAGTCTAAAAAGGGCTTATGGTATAACACCACAAGATTTGGTTAAAACATCAAGTAATGGAAATGAAACATCAAGTCTGGTAGTAAAAATCCGAGCATCGCGCGAAAATGAGGAAAAAATTGATCCGTAAATTTCTCTGACCCAAACTCTTGATCCGCGAGATTCTTATGACCCGGAATCATTAATTCACCAATTTTTATGCCCAACACCCCCCTAAAAAATGGTATTTGCACCCATATCCCTCATTCCTCTCTCAAATTTTATTAAATTATAATTGAAACATCATCTCTAATTAAACTTCATAATATTACACACCATTCCTTGGTGTCGCTGTAATGTTGTGTTGTATTATTAAAATCAATATTACATGTCCATCTCAACTTTTATGTGGGTCTAATGACTATTAACGGTACACTTAGAATTAAACGTGGAAACAACAGTTTCTTTACATGAATTCCCTTTAGAACTACTCATAAAATTTTAGTTTAACTCAAAATTCTCCTTTCTCCCAGGCACGTTTCCCAATTAACGGAAATCTGTACCTCTTCTTCAGCTCTCCGCTGCTGTTAACGGCTTCTTGCCGGTAACGGCTAGTCTAAAATCACTGCTAGCTTGTAGGTTTCACCGGAGGCCAGCATGGCCGCGAACGCTAATGAGCAAGCTCCACCGAAAACCTTCGCCGCTGCTTTACAAATCAAAGCCCCTCCTCTGTCCAAAATTCTGCCCAATAACCCAGAAATCACTCCTAAAACAAACCACCTGGCCGACCCTTCCTGTTTGTACTCTGAGGAACAGATTGCTACTCTCTCTGCGCATTACTCAAATGCACTGGTGGGGAAGTTTACCAGGGGCAGAATTTCGATGGAACTATTGGAGCAGGCCTTCAAAACGATGGGGTTTGAAGGTAAGTATCAATTAGGCTCACTTGATTTCAAACATGTCCTGATTAGGTTTGAACTGCTTAACGATTACCAAAGATGCTGGATGAAATGTGTTTGGAATCTCAATGGCATCTCACTGAAAATCCTAAAATGGACACCTGAATTCTCTACCCATATCGAGTCTCCAATAGTCCCAATCTGGTGTACAATTCGTGAAGTCCCATTATACTACTATAACTCAGCCTCTATAGAAGCAATTGGGAATAGTCTTGGCAGTTTCATTAAGAACGATTTGGCCACAGATATGCTAACCAGGCCTTCTGCCATTAAATTCTGTGTAGAAATGGATCTCCAAAAACCAATGAATCACTTTATAAGGCTTGGTTCTGTAACCAACAATAGAAAATATAAGGTGGAATATGAGGATGTGCCTCTGTACTGTGATTACTGCTTGAAACTTGGACACTCTTTGCCCCAATGTAAGGCTAAGCATATGCCTAAAGATGATCTAATTCAGGATACAACCCTAGAGCCAATCGTATCCCAATCAAAATGGCAGCAAACTGGGAAAAAATTTGAGAAGGCCCCTCTAATTGTTGACTCTCAAGATCAATCTCTATCACATCTGATTAATAATAATATGGGTACATCTAGTGGATCTGAGCACAACATATCACATAGCTCCCCCCCACAGGGTACCATCAATAACCAGAGATCTCCCACTGCCATCTCACATACGCAGGATAACTATGATAGTTCTATATCTAGGCTGTTAAGGGATACTGCTATCCATAAATCACCTATTATGACATATGCTAAAGATGACATTCAGATAGGATCCTTTTCTATTCCTATGTACAGCCCAAATCACAATCTAGTGCTCTCACAGCCTGGAAATAGGGCAAACAGATTTTCTGTTTTGCAGACTTTGGAGGATGGCTCCAAGAAACAAGGTAATATATCTGAGACAGTAATACCCATGGAAGATGCTTCAAACCAGCAAAACACTACTTCCCCTTCCATCACAGGTATGCAACAAGGTAAATCTAAATTAAAGAAAAATAATTATTTGAGCCAATTAAATAGGATGATGCTGAGATCAGCAACAAAAAGTGCCAAATCAGGTGAACAATGTTAGTCAATTCACATGTCAATTGGTTAGTGTGGAACATTAGAGGCATGGACACATCAATGCTTAGACTATCTAATTTATGTAAGATTAAGAAAATACAGTTGTTGTGTATCATAGAACCAATGCATGACAACAGTTCTTGCCACTCATATATGCAGAAACTCCCCTTTACTCATAATCTCACACTATATAATGGGAAAATTTGGTTAATGTGGACTAACTCTATTTCTGTTACACTGCTTTCTACACATGAACAGTTCCTGCATGTTAATGTCTTGCATCATACCTTTAACTGGCATATGGAGGCAGTATTCATATATGGCCTTAGGAATAGGGAAGGTAGGAAGACTCTATGGACTGATCTGACCCCTATTTCTAAAGGGGAAATAATTTTCATTGGTGATTTTAATTCAATCACTTCTCTAACAGAATATAGAGGCCCTTGCTCCCCGGCACTTGGTAGTATCAGGGATTTTAACTCGTGGATTAACTTAAATGGGATACAGGAAGTCAACACTGTTGGAAACCTTTTTACTTGGTGTAATGCTAGGCTTAGAAACCCGACCTCTAAGAGACTAGATAGAGGCCTGTGCACCATTTCTTGGAACTCAAGATTCCCTTCCTCTTCCATTCAAATCCTGAATAGGCAGACATCTGATCATTCTCCCCTTCTCCTCCAAATCTCTTCTTTAACATCTATAAGTCCAAAGCCTTTTAGATTTATAGATGCATGGTTCCTTAGACTGGAGTTTAAAGGCATAATTAATGAATGCTGGAATTTACCAATGACTGAAACAGGTATGCTTAGGTTTTACCTAAAACTCATTAGGTTAAAAAAAGTTCTTAAGAATTGGAATAGGGTCAGTTTTGGTAATATTGACCTTAATGTCAAGCTAGCTGAGGAGGCCTTAAGATCTCAAGAAATTAACTTTGACCTTAACCCCACAACTCAGGAAAGAGTCAAACTGAATGAGAAAAATGCATTACTGTTAAAAGCTTTAAAGGAAAAAGAAAAATTTTGGAAACAGAAGGCAAGACTTAAATGGCAGAAACTGGGGGATAATAACACTAATTTCTTTCACAAGACTGTGCTTGAAAGAAATAGTAGGTTGCAGATCACAAAAATAAAAAATGGTCCTGGTAATTGGATTAACTCCCAGGTGGAAATCCAAAATGCAGCTGTTGAGTACTTCACTGAATTACTCACTAAACCCCCACAAGAATCTGATATGACATACTATCCTCATTTCCTAAGTCATATCCCAAACATTATTCAAGACAGTGATAATCAAATTCTGGCATCATGGGTATCTGAATCTGAGTTGGAAAGAGTAGTAAAAGGATTGAAAAAAAATAGTAGTCCAGGTCCGGATGGCTTTTCTCCTAAATTCTACTCAAAGTGTTGGCCTATCATTAAAGATGATCTGATTTCTGCAGTTAATGATTTCATAGATGGAACAGCTATGCCTAGGGGAATTACTAGCACTTGGATTACATTGATTCCTAAAAAGACTACCCCATCCTCTTTTGATGATTTTAGACCTATTAGCCTTTCTAATGTACTGAATAAAATCTGCTCTAAAATCTTAATGGAAAGGTTAAAACCTTACATGGACAGGTTGATCTCACCTAACCAAACTGCATTTATGAAGAACAGAGACATATCGGATAATATCTTGTATTTACGAGAAATGATCAGGTTTTTGGATAAGAAAAACAGAACTCCAAACTGCATACTTAAACTTGATTTAAGAAAGGCTTTTGATAGAATTATTTGGAACTTCCTTAAACATATTTTGCTCAAGTTTGGTTTCAGTGGGAAGTTTTTAAATGCAGTTCTAAATAATTTGTCTCAAGCATATTTTTCTGTTCTAGTAAATGGTAATCCTGCAGGTTATTTCAAGGCATCTAGGGGCATCAAACAAGGTGATCCTCTATCACCCTTCCTATTCAATCTATTTTCAGAGGCCTTCTCTAGGAGTTTAGCTTTTTTATTTCATAATAATAAACTAGCTAGCTTTCAGACTGCTGCATCTATTCCTTCAGTGTCTCATCTTAGCTATGCTGATGACACTATTTTATTCATGCAAGCTTCAAAGTCCAATTTAATTAAGATCAAGGCATTCCTTGAAGTTTTTGAGTACACTTCGGGTCAAAAAATCAATTTTGATAAGTCTGAATTCTATCTAAGCAAAAGGGCAAGCACTGCTAAGCTTCATCAAGTTAAAGCTGTATTACAAATGAAAAAAGGATCCTTCCCTTTTCAATACTTAGGCTGCCCAATTTTCAGAGGTAGAACTCTTAGGAGATATTACCAACCTTTGCTAGCCAGCATTGACCAAAAGCTTCAAAATTGGAAAAACAAATGGCTTAGTAGTGGGGGAAAAATGGTCTTAATTAAATCTTGTCTCTACTCTATTCCTCAACATATATGGACAGTAACTAATCCACCTAAAGGAACCATTAAATTAATTGAGAAAAAATTGGCTCGATTCTTTTGGGGGAAAACTGAGGACAAAAACAATAGAGTATGGAAAAAATGGGTAGACCTTGCTAAGCCTACTAAGCATAATGGTCTTGGTTTTAGATCCATTACAGCCATTGTAGAGTCTTGCTCCTGTAAACTGTGGTGGAAGTCTCAACAAGGCACTGCACTATGGGTTAAGTTCATATGGGCACTACCTACATCCCATAGGAAATCTGTCACATGGAAAAGGATCAGTCTAATCAACCCTTTTGCTGAGTCTAACTCCTTAATCATACATGGGAAAGGGAGTTGTAGCTTCTGGCTGGCCAACTGGTGTCCACATGGTCCCCTCATAAACCATATCCCAGATAGTATAATATCTCTTATGCCCTACATCAGTGTGGCAGATTTTATCAACAGTAGAAACTCTATTCTGGATCAGATTTCCTCCTTCTTGGGGCATGATACTCTTCAGTTTTTACAGGGGGTGGAAATAACTGCTGAAAGGGATGACAGAATGGTGTGGAAAGCTGAGTTCTCAGGTAACTTCACATTCAAATCATGCTATAAGGCCTTAACCTCACAGACAGGTAATTTTATAGCAAACTGCTTTCTATGGAAAATACCTGTGCAAACAAAGATCCTTATTTTCACATGGAAATTATTGAACTCTTTTCTCCCTTTTGATGAGGTGCTTATTTCATGTGGCTTTAGTCTTGCATCCAAATGCCCTATCTGCAACCATTCTGATTCCATTCAGCATTTCTTTGTGAACTGTAATTTAGCTCAGGCTGTCTGGTCTAATTTTGCATCCTTGTTACATTTCAACCTAAATGCTCTGCAATCTATTTCACAAAGATTCTTCATGTTTTGGAATTGCAGTGACTTACCAAAAACTGAAAATATTTACTGCAAAACCTTACCTTCTTTGATTTGTTGGGGCCTATGGAAGGCCAGAACTGGTTTCCTCTTTGATAATAAACCTTTTTCACTGAATGCTATCTGCAAAGAGGTTGAAGACTTGATCAAACTAACATTTCTGGTATGCCCTGGAAAACTGACATCAACTGGTCCTATAACACCCTCACTTAGACAACTTGTTACTCTATCTAGACCCCCCCCCTAAGCCAAATCTTTCAAAGATTATATGGGAAAGGCCTGGCCCTGGTTATATAAAAATAAATGTTGATGCATCTTGGTCTAATGGTAATTCTTCAATGGGTCTTATTGCTAGATTATGATTTCTTCGGCTTGCCCAATTATGATTTCTTCTGCTACCTTGTCAGCTGTTTCATCTCTTTCAGCTGAAATTGAGGCTATATTACATGTTTGTCACATTTTCCCTCATCTGAATCATACTCATGTAATTGAATCTGACTCAAAAATGGCTGTTTCTATGATTAATGATCCTTATAATGCTCAGTGGGAATTTTTTGACAAGGCCTATAAAGCTAGGGCTTTGTTAGGCCGGGCTAAGCTCCAACATGTCTTTAGGGAGGGGAACCTTATTGCTGATGCTCTTGCTAAATACCATGTTGATCCGGGTTTTTCTTTAGCTAATGTATCTAAGCATATTAATGGTCTTATTACTTTAGATAAACAATCCTTGCCTTCCATTCGAGTTCGTAGCATGAATTGATACTGCTGATGGAGTTGTTGAACAAATATGCAGGTACGGAAAGGAGCTACAGAAGCCAATACAACACTTTGGCTGGTCCTTCACTTCGGTGGACGACTCTCCCAGCATCCTCATTACCTTTTATTGTAGATATGTTGTGAACTTTAGTTACAAGTAGGAGTTGCCTGGCCGGGGGAGAAAATTAACACAAGGGGTGGAGATTTTCTCCCTTGGATCGCAACTTCTTCAGAAACTGCACTACTATAGTATAGATGCACATATATGTAGGCTAATACTTTTGGAGACAACAATGTTGCCTCAAGTCTAGTGACCTAGACACACTCATGTACATACTGTTTCTTTTGATATAGGGCATGGGGAACCCAATACATAACTCCCTCACCTTAGGGTGTTTTTATTAAAAAAAAACATGAATTCCCTTTAATTTTTTCAAAAAAATTAAAGGCTCGCCATGGTGAGGGGCCTATATTATAGGCTACCCAGGCCATGCGAATAATTCCCGAGATAATAATATGGTACACTCAAACTGAGAGCATGATTTTTGTGTGGTCAAAAATTTCATGTTGGGCATAAATGGGGCACAATTTTGTTTTGGAAGTAAAGGATTGAGGACGCATTTCCATAATGCGTCCTTTTGGGGCCCCCTTTTTTTTTTCCAGATTTCTCCCCTTTTTTGTTTTCGGAAGTGGTCCCTTGTTTTTTGTTTTTGAATGCAATTAGGCCGGGCAATTTTTTCTTTCGGAAATGGTTATCAATTTTTTTATTGTTTCTAAAATTAATTAGATGACTCGTTTTGGAAAAGATTTTATTTTTACCATCAATTAGAGGACTCGTTTATAAATTAAAATAATGCCTGATTTAGCATTATTTTATTTTTCCCGAAATGATTTTCGTAGCACTCGTTTTGGGGTCGACTCCTCAGATCCGGCGATTTTTTTTGAAAGTATTTGGAGGAATCATTTTTTAAACGAGCCCTCAGACCTGGCAACAATTTGATTTTCGACGGAAGAATTTAGAGGACTCATTTTTTAAAACAGTCTACAAATCAGGCATTATCTAGCTCTTGGGGATATTATGCGGAGGACTCGTTTTTGGAATGAGTCATTGGAGGCCGCCTAATTTTATTTCTCGGAAAATTAATCAGCGAAATGTTGGAAATTTGTGCAAATTTGCATGAATTTATTTCTCGGGAGCTCTTCGAACGAGTCCTGGAATGGGTATTCTTTCGTACAATTATTTTAAAAAGTTGGAAAAGAGATTTGCAATTAACTACAGTGCTAATCTAATCTGTGAATGAAATAACGTTTATTATATTTTGTTATAATTGGTTAAATTTATCGTGTGGAGAATTTTATTTATTGGGGAGAAAGCTTATTATACTATTCCGCCATGAATTCAACAAGAGTGTGGAGTTTCAAATGAGTCGTGAATTTAAGTAATAAATTATCGTGGGTTGCTGCAGTTTGTAACTTACTGTTTCTGGTCCACGCGTTTTCGGTCAAGATTGCGCATAAGAAGACTTTTGTTTGTTGGATGAAAATTTGGAAAATAGTCAAATGATGATTTAGGGTCGCGCTGTTCGAATTTTTTTGACTAGTCTTTAATGTCGGTGCAGGAACGGAGTATTGCATAGTTAGAATGGATACTAGTTAGTATAAATGTACAGTGTAGAACAATACGAGTGAAATGTAATGCCAATTAATGTTAAATAGCATGCACGGTCCTGACGATGGTCTCTGTAAAGCTTTCCACCCGTTCCACACGGGGGAGGACGTATGGTCCTGGATGTCCGTCGTGGTACAACCGTCTGTGCAGGTACATGTTCTTGCTCATGTGGAGCTCCCCCCGGTATGCCCTCCTCCATTTCGTATCCCGCTTCCTCGTTCGAATCACAGTAGGCATATGGAATAGTACTGTATGTGATGGATCGATATGCGACATGTACCGATGACTGGATGTTGGAGTGACATATGCATTGTAATCTGATGCATCCATGTTGTCATGTGAGGGTTCCCCGGCTGATGGTCCGCAAATCGGTGGACTCGCATGTGAGGACCCCGCTTGTGATGGACTAATGTGTTCTGCGTGCCCCCTAGCACGAGGCCTCCGACCTCCTTGCCGACCAGGTGGGGCCTGACGGTGGCTTCTGAGGTTAGTATATCTCACACCAGGGGGCGGTTCCTCACAGTGCACAAACGGTTGATAGTGTTGCGGCCTAGAGGGCTGATGCGCATATTGTAGACTACGTGTGATAACATGATGCATCCCCCTTATGACGTCCGCACAATGTGGGGGACAACCATCCAAATTAATGTCTGACATGCCATGCAACTGTGTCATTGCCTGCAACTACAGAATCGAGATGAATATGTCAGATATGTAATGTTGAGGAGCTCTGTTGTATTCTTTGTTGACAATATTTGAAATTTAGGACATACCAAGTACTCCACGGTTGCACCATCTCCGTGGAAACCCTCAATAGCTGTTACAGGCCGCCCTGGTTGATCAATGAAGGACACCGTCTTGCGGAAGTACCACTCCAAATAATCACGGCTAGGTAGGTATGGATCCGCACTCCCCCAGTGTAGGTACTTGTCGATTGGACCGATGTTCCCAAGTGTCGAGATATCTTCTGAGCTCAACACGCCAATCCATGCCAGACCTTCCTCGACGGTCTCTAGTATGGAGTAAGTTGTACTCATCCCTACTGACCAACTGGGTGGGTATTGGCTGGATGAGGCCGAACTGCCTGAGAACACGATGTGCATGATGGAACTCCACGGCATGCCAGCAGATGAGGTCGATGCAAAGCAGCCAATTGTTTCTACCATCTGTACAATACCGCGGGAGTTGCTCCAGGACGTCCTCCGTATATGGCTGCCAGATGAACTGAGACAACATGCATGTGTTGTGGTTAGGCAAATGAAACCATTTTTCGTGCACACCAGAAATTTAAATCCAGTTATTCCTATACCTGATTATGGTTGAGAGACGTCAGTTGATCACGGTACACTTTGAGAATGTGCATTGGCGATTGTGAACAATTGTAACGGGCCCTCCACCTGTGCTGAACCGAGTGAAATACATTAGCCCTACTATGGAATTGCATGTGGACTTATAAATATCGCATATTGAGGAATCAGACATGTACCGGGATCCAAGAGCACTCATTGTCACTGTCACCTATAGTGCCCCGGCAGGTCGGATGGATGGTATGCGTTCCCATGCCCACAACTGGCAGTAAATGCAATCGAAATGGCCGTTAATATTAAGCACAGTATGTACGAACGACTATGTTGACCAACAATTTTACCTGTAGCAAGACAAGTGGCCCAGATATGGATTTAGATTGTGGGATTGCCGCGTCACATAATGACCAGTACAAGCATGCAAGAATGGAATTCCCCCAACTGTACCGATGGACTGCACCGAGATCCGTCAGTGCGGATAAGTAGAGTAACGGGATGAGGTGGCCGGACGTGTCGGACATCAATATTCCCCCAAGAAGCAGCAGAAGGAAAACTCTAGCCCGCTGTTGGCATTGTACATCAGTGGGATCAGCGGGGAACGGACTATGCAATAGCGTTCCCAACCACCTGGCCTTAATGCGACCCCCCCTGATACAAGTGGGGTCTGGTGTAGCTCCCAGGTAGTCTGTGCAAATAAGCTGCCAGTCCTCCGTACGCCTAACGGTGTCAACACCTGTTACTGGGATGCCGTCGATTGGTAGACCCCACAGGACCCCTATATCCTGCAAGGTGACCGTAGCCTCCCCCATCGGTAAGTGAAACGTGTGCGTCTCGGGGCGCCAATGCTCCACTAGGGCGGTGATGATGGAGTGGTCAATTTGTATTGCAGCAGAGTCCAGGAGTCCCTGAAATCCCGCGTCACGTACATAACGCATAACCTGTTCTGGCAGTCGCTCGGTCCAGCAAGCCCCGTCGCACCGACGCACCTGCAGTGCCTCATCCTCTAAATGTCCATTGTATAGGGCACGAGCACGGTGCTCCTGATGGAGGTACAGTAAGTCCTCCTCAATGGGTCCTGGATGATACATTGTTTTTTCCTGCGAGCAAATACCAACCAGAGTTAGATGTTTTCTCTGGAAGAATAGCATAGATAAAAGTAACACTGCGTAATGTGACACATATTTGCCAAACATAAGTAATACAACAAAATCTGCTACACATATAATTTAATACAAGAAATACTACATCACACTACGAACGACAGACTAAGCATGCCCTCTCCCATCGATGTACAATGCAAACCAAGTGAAAGATGGAGGTTCAATTACAGACACCGTATGACACCACGATACTAAGCACGGGCATGCCTACGAACGCCCCTGGTTTCGCCCGCCACCCTGTCATCCATTTGATTCCTTATCCTCCTCTCCGCAAACTGTCCACGCCTCCTGTTGCGAAACTTTTCTACATCCGGAATCAACCTCCAACGGGCACGCTGCCAGAGTGATGGATCTCGCACGGGCATGAACCCCTAACTGTATTGCTGGACATATGTGGTCGTGTGATACACCCTGTCACACAGACTAGCAGGATCGTCACGCCTATGCCGACAAACGGAAACAAAATATTTTCCATTCGCGACAAGTGCACTCTCTTCTTCGGTATTTGACCATGTAATGTCGTTCACTAATGCTCCCGTCGATGTTCCTCACCACAACCCTGTCAGTCTGCGACGTGCTCCCGGACAGGGTGACAATATGTCCTTGTGCCAATGTATCCTGCTTCTGAAACTTTTTCCAGATACTCTTAGGGAACACGGACCTGGGTAGACGGGCAATATCTCATAATCAGCAAACCGGCATACGGGTAAATCTGAAAATGCAATTAACAGACAATATACCTCCAATTCGTAGCGTCCGTAAGCCTTTGTACAAACATTTTAACCGTTCGCTCGAACGTCGCTTTGACACACACTGTTATTGGGAGGTGGCGTGCGCGCCGTAAGCAGTTGTTGAAGCTCTCTGACAGATTCGTTGTCAAAATTCCCCAACGCCGATCACCATCATCGAAGGCAAGACACCACCTACTCCTATCTTGCCGTTCCAGCTAAGCCCAGGCGGATGGATCCATACTCTCCAGCTCCTCCTTGTACTCCCTCCACCTGCTCTCTCGCCTGGCACTACTAAGCTGCCACACCAGAGTCTTCATGAGCGCATTCTTGAACTTCCCGCGATCATGTGATAAGAAGTTGGACTGAAAATACCGCAGGCAAATCCGATGGTATCCGGCTGGCTCCATCCACTCCTCCATATTTGTCATCGCATTTACAAGTCCTGCATGCCTATCTGATATGACACAGATTGGTCTGCTATCACCACCAACAACGTGAAGATGTAGTCTCCCTATGAACCAGTTCCAGCTTTCATTCGATTCCTCATCGACAATTGCGTAAGCGATAGGGAGGATGTAATCATTTGAATCGTGGGTCACGGCGACCAGCATTGTGGACTTATATGCACCTCTCAAATGAGTGCCGTCTACGCTGATCACTGGCCTGCAGTGGCGGAAGGCTGCAATTGCCTGACCGAATGCCCAAAACACAAATTTAAATTTCCTACACCCGGGTCCGTGTATTCTGTCGGGTACATCGGCCCAATCAACAACGGTGGTCGGAGTAGCCCTTACAAGCTCATCCATAAAAGTTGGGAGTTGTTCAAAAGAATCCTCCCACGTTCCGAAAACCATGTCAATTGCCTTCTGCCGAGCATACCAGGCCTTCTTGTAGGAAATCGGGACATTGAACTCATCATTCACTTGAGCTCGCACATCTTTCACTGTGTACGAAGGGTTTACATCAATGTGGTGGCGGATTGAACGGACGATCATCACCGACGTCAGATTCACATTACCCGTAGATCGACCAGCCCCGACACACCCATGGCTAGTAGCCCATTTGGTGATCTCCCACATACCATGCGAAGCCTTTTTTGAAGCTCTGCAAACCCAAACACAATTCCCAGTCCCTTCGACGACGTCCTTGCATTTCGCATACCATGTGCGTGAACTGCTCTCCACAACCCTGTGTTCCCTGTTTATCATAGAACTCCACCATAAAATAGGGAACCATACCGGATCTTTTGAAAAATATGAACTGCGATCGAAAATGGCAGAACGCCGGTAGCGCAATGTCGGAGATGAGCGGAAAGCAATCCTCGGTATGGCAAGACACCGGCGGAATGGAGCCTAACACAAGGGGAAAATTGAGAAATGGTGGGGGAGGAAGATGAGGAATTTGAGTACCCATTTATCATGTTTGGAGGACGCATTTCTATAATGCGTCCTCGCCACGTGGCGACCAGCTATTCGGCCGCTAGATTTTTGTTTTATCCAGAATTTTTTTTAAAAAAAAATGTGCTGAGGACGTATTACGAAAATGCGTCCTCGCCACGTGGCGCAGCGCCATTCGACCGTAATTTTTTACTTTGACCGGTTTTTTTAAAAAACAAATTCTGACGAGGACGCATTACGGAAATGCGTCCTTGCCACGTGGCATATTCCTATTCGACCACCATTTTTCCATTTGACCAGATTTTTTAAAAAATTCCACGTGTCATCACCCCCCAACGCCACGTGACATCATCTCCATCAACTCATTTTCACCAGATTTTTGACATGAATAATTTAATTGCCACGTGGCATCACCATATTTTGCCATGTGGCATTAACTATTTTTGGCTGAAATTGTATAAAAAAAATTTAGGGAGGACTTATTATGGTAATGCGTCCTCTCCACGTGTCGCCCTCCCGTGCGTCGCTTGACAATTTTGACCGAAATATTTTTAAAAAAACAAAAAAATGGGAGGACGCATTACGGAAATGCGTCCTCCACATTCAATTGCCGTTTGTGGCAACTGTAGCCACAAACATAGCATTTTCTCCACTCAAACTCTTCAAAATATGATTCTTCAATCAAAATAAAAATAAAAATATGATTCATAACAACAGTGTGTCACCCTTAGTAAATTTTAATTTTATCATTTAGAATAATGAATAAAGTAAGAGATGGTTTTCTAGTAGACAAACTAAACTTTAGGCATGGACCCACTACTGAAATAGGTATATAGGCATCGGTATATCCGTGCTGGAAGAGTAATACTGGTGCTAAGAATATCATAAGCACCGGTAATTTGGAAAATGAACCATAAGTACCGGTGCCTATGAATAAATTCATCACCGGCTCACTAAATACCGGTGCTTTTGAAGAAAAAAAAAGTCTGAATTTGATATTTTTCCAGCACCGCTTTTGTCTGAATGACATATACCAGTGATAATACCACGGTGCCTATGAATAAATTGAACACCAGTTTACCAAATACTGGTGCCTTTGAAGAAAGAAATGTCTAAATTTGATATTTTCCAGCACCGGCCTTGTCTGAATGATATATACCGGTGCTAATACCAGTGTCTATGAATAAATCCAGCCCCAGTTCACTAAATCGGTGCTAGATACCAGTGACTTTGAAGAAAAAATGTCTGGATTTGATATTTTTCACCACCGATTTTGTCTGAATGATATATACCAGTGCAAATACCAGTGTCTATGAATAAATCCAACATCAGTTCAATATATACCAGTGCTAGATACCGGTGCCTTCGAAGGAAAAATGTTTGAATTTGATATTTTCCAGCACCAGTTTTGTCTGAATGACGTATAATGGTGCTAATACTGGTGCCTATAACAAGGAAAAATTGTGGTAAAAGAATAGCTAGCACAGGTATAGGTTATAATATGTCGGTGCTATGAGTGCATTTAATGCTTACCTACCCTCTTTTTGCGGGTTAAAAATGAATTTTTGGGAGAGAAGGGTGTGTTTGTAATATTTGAGGGTCACAGTGTAAAGTACAAAAAATGTGTAAAAGTAATCATTGTTTTGATTTGAGACCCCTCTATTCCTCTTCTCAGACCCAAATCGGCAATTCGTGATCGTTTCTTGGTAAATTGCATTTTGGTGTTGCAAAATTTGTGATTCGACGCCTCCAACTTTCTTATAGGGACTAATTGCAAAATTTAAAAGTTTGCTCGTAACTCCAAATTGAAATCCACTCGAATGTGATCCTACCAGATACATCCCAACGTATTTTCCATGTCTATAAAGGAATATTTATAAAAATCGGGAACAAGAACATATCCATAATCCTATCCGATTTTATTTTGTAACTTTTAAGTAATCAACCATGAGTTACTCTAGGACATGTCATAGCGGTTTTAATATTTTACCAAAAAAATAATTTATTTTATACTTCTATATTTAGGAAAGAATAATGAAAATCATGTATTTTTGGGCAATGAGTAATTGGATAACACAATTTTCGGCCACAATGTAATTTTCCAAGAATTTATAAAAGTAATCAATGTTGACTTTCGATCCTCTTCCGTTCACCTATACATGCCCAAATTGCAAACTTATGATCTTATATTATTGAATTGCATTTTGGTGCTGCCAATTTTGTGATTTGGAGGGACCTAAGTGCAAAAAGTAAAAACTTTCCTTGTAACTCCAAATTGAAATCCGCTCAAATATGATGCTACCCGACACACCCCCGTTGTATTTTCCAAGTCCGTAGTGAAATATTTATCATCGACAAGAACATATCCATAACCCTTTCCGATTTTCCTTTCTTATTTATAATTATCAACTCTAAATTATTCTAGAACATGTACTAGCGCTTTTCAAAATTTCATCATAAAAATATTTATTTTCTATTTCTATATTTATGCAAGAATAACAAAAATCATGTATTTTGGAGAGAAGGATAATGTCGTAATAAATTTTTGGGCAAAAACATAATTTTTCATAAATATGTTAGATGCTCTTTCGTTCACCCACCGTACCTTGAATTTCAAAGGCGCAATCATCTCTTATTTAATTGCGTGTTGATGTCTTCAATTTTGTGATTCGCTGCCTCCAAATTTCTTTTATGGACCTAATAGAATTTTAAAAAAAATTAACTTAGAGATCAAATAATACTAGCACCAGATTGCTTTCATTCATATTGGAGCTACATTTTGGAGGGAAAATGAATTTATGGAATTTTCATTCATAATTTTGAAGGGATTGTTTAAAACTTTAAAATATTGGACTCAGCACCGGTATCGAATACCCAGGCACTGGTATGTATAACAGTGCTCCATACTTAGGAAATTTTCCTGGATATGCTCTCGGGTCGAAAATATAATAAATGTACCATATTTAAAGCAGGCTAAAGCAGTTGTTTTTCATATACATAGACCCCAGTTTGAGCCATTTTGGCACATTTTTTGTACTGGTGCTCTATAAAAACTTCTCAGATTTTCTCTCGGGTTCAATTATTTTTTTATAAAAAAAGCCATTTAAAGCATCCTTAAGTAGCTACTTTTCATATACATTGCCACCGGTACGAGCCATTTTGGCCATTGGTATTTGTACATGTACCGATGCTACATACTTGGTTTCATCTGAACCATTGCTTTCTTTTGTTGATTGATCTCGACCATTAACATTTTTTCTATATAAACTAAATCTGAAACACTAATTCTAATCCACCCTTATTGCCCTCCTACTATCCCGCCTCTACCTCCTCTCTATCTTCTCCATCCTCTCCCTTCTCCTCCACCACCTCTTCCTCTCCGCTAGCGCAGCCGCCTTGACCCTCTTTGCCCTTCTCGTCGATCTCCCCTTCCACTACCCATCCTCTTCACCCTCACTGACCCCTCCGCTCTGCTCCTCCATCACGACCCCTCTCAATCCGGTGCCATTCCGCCCCTCGTCGATGATGTCAAGAAACCCTCTAGCTTCATCGAGTACTGGGATGACGATGAGTTCAAGGGAATTCATATAGAGGTGACCTCAGAGTTCCTTACATCAATCATGATCGATTCGAGTGAGGGGGTGATGAGGTAAACACAGAGGTTAGTGTGAATCTTCTTCTTTCGTTCAACATTCAAAATGGTGGGTTGTTTCATTTGTGATTGATTTTATGCTTATATATGCTCAATTCATAATGCAAGATTAAAGAGCATAATATGACCGCTAGAGAGGCATATCAAAATTTCGTGCTTAAATCTAAAGAAATATCACTATCCCAAGAAATAGCACTACCTCGAGATTTAGCTACCTTTGTTCGAAGCATATTTTTTATATTAGTGTAGATTGATAAGTGTTAATTTTACCTATTTTAGTTGAATATTATAGTTGAGCATTCATTGCATTCATTGCATTCATTTAACGATTTATTCCATATTTTAGTGCATTTTTTTGTGATATAATAAATATTTTCATTTCTAATTTTTTTTATATATGGGCACCGATAAACCAGTGCTCAGTTTTATTTATTGATCACCTATTTACTAGCACCGGTACAAACGAGCATAGGCACTGGTATTTTGACCATTTGAGATACCGGTGCCTAAGTAAGATGTAACACCCCAAACCCACCACACATTGTTGGGTCGAGTTTGGTAGTGCTACCAAAAATGATAGCAGTAACAAGCAGATAGATTATATGCAGAAGCGATTTAGACCATTCAAATCCTAACTTACTATTACAGTGAAAGTATTAATGTTAAATAAAAGGTTCACCTAGCTATTACAGATTCAAAATTCATATTAAAGTTCATCCAGGATCTTTCTCAAAATAAATAAAGCCGTCAAGGATTTCTTCTTACAGTTCCTCTCACCTGAAAAAGGGTTGTTTAACTAAGGTAAGCTCCTTGCTTGCTGAGGTTCCATTGCCAGTATTTACCCAGTTGAATTTTAGTGATACAGAATATCAAATAACAAATAGCCACATATGTCCTAGCACATAGTAAAAGGATACGGGTGGTTAATGCCGAGTTGCTGCCAAGTGCCTATATGGCAACTCTGGCTAACATACACGACATAACCTAATCGGTGGTGCCTGAAGGCTATCAGTTCAGAATTCACTTTCTCCATTCACGCCGGTGTTCAGTTACGAGCTCGTATCAGTCAGGTGGTTATGCTAGCACACCAAACTCCACGTGTAGCTGGTCTAATCAGACGGTTCGGTCAGTGCCATTCCCCGCCGACTTCTACCAAACTACAATTGTGTCGGGGCCCCCAAAATTCACAGACAGGTAATCAGGTAGCAGGTAATTCACGTTGGACACGGCAAGATAAAGTACAAGCCGGCCATCCACATTGTAACATATCAGAGCATTGTATAATTAAGGTTTGACATGACAAGATAAAATACAAGCCGGTCATTCAAAGAAAAAGATCGAAGCAGTTAATAATTCAGTTTCACGATAATTAAACACAGTAATATGCACACTCAGTTTAACAGTCAATATATATTAACAATTTAAGTTTAACGGGTATGTCATTTTATAAAGGAGTTCGAGTATAGGTTCGAGTGTGTACCTCGAGTACAGAGGTTTGAGCTGTTGGGTCCAAGTACAGGGGAGTTTCGAGTACAGGGGGTTCAAGTATGGGGGGGGTTCGAGCAGTGGGGTTCGAGTACCGGGGTTCGAGTAGTACTAATTAGAGGGGTGAAATTTTCAGTGGGTTCGAGAGGTGAAGATTTTCAGTGGTTTTGAGAGGTACTATTTAGTAGGGGTTCGTGGCCAAGGGTACAGTAGGGGTTCGAGGAAAGTGGTTCGAGGGTTACTGTTTAACAGGGATTCGAGGACAGTGGTTCAAGGGTTACTGTTTAGCAGGGGTTCGAAGGGTTAAGGTTTAAGAGGGGTTCGAGGACAGGGATTCGAAGGGTACTGTTTAGCAGGTGTTCGACGGGTAAAGGCAGCATGTACGCATATAAGACAATATATATATATATTCTTTTTTTTCTTCAATTCATGCTAAGGCAATGAAAACACTCACCTTGATTAAAACGTGGGCTTGGGCAACTCTTATTTCTTACTGGACTACTAGTCACCTCTGTTTTTGGTAAGAGTTTTCTCTTATTTACTGCATGAGGATGTAAGTGTTTGGGGATCAAGTATTTATACCTGGTAAAAACCTAGGTTCTGACACTCACTCTCCTACAAATTTTATCTTATAACCTACATCCATTTGCCAAAAAATTGCTTTGGACAATTTGTTCACGTCCGCCGTTCATTCCCTGCAATTAAAATTTCTTTGGATAATTCCTTCTCACTTCCCACAGTATATTCCCACCACTTGCCCAAATAATTACCTTGAATATTTCATCCTTACGTCTGCCGAATTTTTCTCTTCCTTCCTTAATTTTCTCTTTTCATTCCTTTTTTCTTCATCTTCTCTACTCATTCTTTCTTCCCTTGTTTTCTCTATTCATTCATTCGTTTACTTATTTATATTTATTTATTACTTACTTAGTTATTATTATATATATATATATCTTTTATTTTAACTTTTAACTATAATTAGTAAATATATGTATAGTGGTAATATACCGGTTATATTTTATAATATATAGACCTATATTTATCCGAAATTTCAAAACCACTTCCCTTCTTCTATTTTGCTGATAACATGTCAAGACTAATTTCAATCTTTGTTGCATTAATTATCTTGATACTACATGTTAGTATTCTTACCGGAGATCTTACACCGGAAAATTTTTGTTAATGATTGGATTTATTTATTACCTTTTAATTTTCACAATCGTCATGGATTTTTTTTATTTCTAATTACATTTAATCAATTATTTTATTTCCCTATTATACAGTAACATCAATAAATTGTTAGGGTGATATACAATGTTCACCCATTATGGTTGGGGTTTTCACAATCTCCCCTCCTTAATGAATTTCGTCCCCGAAATTCCCATTTCCCGTGAACAACTCTGGGTAAGTATTCCTCATGTTTGCTTCCAACTCCCAAGTTGCTTCTTCGACCTTATGATTTCTCCACAATAGTAAAACCATAGGAATTTCCTTGGTTCGCAATGTTTTGATATTCTGATCCAATATCTTTACAGGATTTTCCTCATACATAAGTTTTTCATTCACTGCTAAATCTTCATTGTTTAGCGCGTGTTCGGGATCAGGATGATATTTCTTTAGAAGTGACACATGGAAAACATCATGTAATTTTCCTAACTGGCTAGGTAGGTTAAGTTGATATGCAACTGGGCCGACTTGGTGTACAACTTCAAAAGGGCCAATGTACCTAGGGCTTAGTTTTCCTTTCTTGCCATGCCGGACGAGACCCTTGTGAGGGGTTACCTTTAAGAACACCTGGTCACCTACTCCAAATTTCAAATCCCTTCTCCTATGATCCACGTAACTTTTCTGTCGACTTTGAGCCGTCTGTAAGTGCTTCTTCATCTACTTGACCTTATCAATGGATTCCTTAACCCAAGGTATACTGGTAATTGAAAAAGTCTTTTTCTCTCTCACTTCATCCCAAAAGAGGGGTGTTCGACACTTTCTACCATAGAGCACTTCATATGGAGCCATACCAATGGACAAATGGTAACTGTTGTTATAAGCGAATTCTACCAAAGGTAAATGAGCATCCCAACTGCGCCCAAAATCCATAACACAGCTTCAAAGCATGTCCTCCAAAGTTTGAATTGTTCTCTCCAACTGTCCGTCTGTCTGTGGATAGGCACTGGTACTAAAGTTCAATTTGGTTCCCAATCCAGCTTGTAGTTGCCTCCAGAAACGGGAAGTGAATCTTGGGTCCCTATCAGACACGATAGTTATCGGCACTCCATGCAATCTTACGATTTCCTGAATGTATATGACAGTCAGTCTTTCCGAGGAGTATTTACGTTGATTGGTAGGAAATGAGATGACTTTGTCAACCTATCAACCACCACCTATATTGCGTTAAAATTCTTCAGTGTTTGAGGTAGTCCTATCACGAGGTCCATCGTGATGTGATCCCATTTCCACTCTGGAATTTCCAATGGTTGTAACAACCCTGATGGTTTCTGATGTTCGGCATTAACCTGTTGGCACACCAAACAACGTGCTACGTATTGTGCTATGTCTCTCCTCATATGATCCCAACAGTACTGTTGTTTCATGTCTTGGTACATTTTGGTCCCTCCTAGGTGCACCGTATACTTGGATCGGTGAGCTTCCTCCAACACCCTTTGGGTGATTGCTGAATTTTGGGGTAGCCAAAACCTACCTTTACAAGTCAGTACTCCTTCACCGTCTACTTCAAAATCTGGCAATTTCCCTTCAGCAACAAGCTTTTTCTTCTTTACCAATGATTCATCTGACTCTTGAGCCTTTTTAATCTCGGTGGGTGACTCAGCTTGCACCCTTAGATTGGAGAATACAAGTCGGTCAGGTTTGGTCTCGCATTCCCAATTCTCTGCTTGTGATAACATCTTTGTCTCCTTTATCTAGATATGCGACAAATTCACCTTTCAGCTTAGTGTGTCCGCCACCACATTTGCCTTGCCAGGTTGATAATTGATCATATAGTCATAATCCCCTAAGAATTTCATCCACCGACGTTGGCGCATATTCAGGTCCTTTTGGGAGAATAGGTACTTCAGGTTCTTATGATTTGACATTACTTCGAATGTGACGCCAATAAGTAATGTCGCCATTTCTTTAAATCAAACACCACTGCAGCTAGTTCTAGGTCATTGGTGGGGTAATTCTTTTCGTAAGGTTTTAGCTTCCTGGATGCATAAGCAATCACGTGGTCCCTTTGCATCAATACGCACCCTAGACCTTCTCCTGAAGCATCGGTATACAATATGAATCCATCATTTCCGTCAGGTAGAGCAAGAATAGGGGCAGAGGTCAGACATTTCTTCAATTCCTGAAAACTGGATTCAGTCTTCTTATTCCATTCGTACTTAACTCCTTTTTGAGTTAAGCAGAATAAAGGGGATGCATGTTTAGAGAAGTCTTTAATGAAACGCCTATAGTACCCTACTAGTCCAAGAAAACTTCGGACTTCAGTACTATTGTTTGGCACTCTCCAGTTTAGAACTGTCTCAACTTTAGATAGATCCACCAATATTCCTTCCTTGCAAATCACGTGGCCCAAAAAGTTCACCTGATTTAGCCAGAATTCCCATTTAGTAAACTTGGCGTACAACTTGTGCTCCTTAAGCAGTTGTAATACTTTCCTTAGACGTTCTTCATCCTCCTGCTGAGATTTGGAATAAACCAGGATGTCATCGATGAAGATAACAACAAATGCATCTAAGTATGGCCGAAATACTCAATGCATGAGATCCATAAAAGCAGCTGGTGCATTGGTCACCCCAATTGGCATTACTAGGAATTCATAATGACCATATCGAGTATTGAAAGCTATCTTGGTTATGTCCTCCCTCTTCACTCGTAACTGCTCCTTGGAGTTGATCGAAAAACTCCTCAATGATGGGAAGAGGGTATTTAATCTTAATCGTCACATTGTTTAAGCTTCGATAATCGATACACATTCGAAGAGAGCCATCCTTCTTTTTAACAAACAATACTGGGGCTCCCCAGGGAGAGGTACTCGGTTGAATGAATCCTCGAGCTAACAAGTCTTCAAGTTGTAGCTTTAACTCATGTAGCTCTAATAGCGCCATACGATAAGGAGTTCGAGAAATAGGTGCGGCCCTAGGTACCAGATCAATGGTGAATTCGGTCTCCCTTTCAGGAGGTAAACTTACTAGTTCTTCTGGAAATACCTCAAGGAAGTCTTAGACCACCGTTATATCTTCTCCTTTTAACTGGTCCACTGGCTTATTCAAAATATAAGCCAATATTCCAGTTGCCCCTTTGCAAATCATTCGTCGAACCTTGACTCCAGCAACTATAAATGAGGAGAATCTTTTCCTACCCACCTCCACTTCAATCGGAGGTTCCCCTAGTTGACACAACTTAACTTCCTCCGTGTGAAAATATAACTGGGCGTGATTTTTAGCAAGCCAATTCATTCAAAGTATCACCTCATAGCCCTTTAAGGGTAAAACAATTAGGTCTGTGGGTAATTCCCTACGCCCCACGTTTACCCTACTGTTTCTACATATTCGTCCAGTTAGGATTTTAGCATCATTTGTGGGAGTGCTAACTTTCATCTTATTGGGTAAGTTCTCTATATTGTCTTCAACATTTTCAAGAAAGGAATGACTAGTAAAAGAATGAGAAGCACTGGGATCTATCAACACTTTAGCTAGTTTACCCAAAATAGAAAGGGTACCTTCAATGACTTCGGTCGAATCGGGACTTCACTATCTTCCATCCATATACGCGGGCCTGCACTTTTGGTTGACTGCTCCTGCTTGCTCCTCTTTTTTTAGCAGGTTTGGCGACCGATGCCTGGGATCCCATGGGTTGAGACAAGCGACTCAGCTGAGCTTGCGAGCATTCAGATATTCTATATTCATCACTTCCACACCGTAGACGCTTGTTTGCCCTCTTCCAACAATCCTTTTTATCATAGCCTCCCTTTCCACAGTACGTGCAACGTACTTGAGTCATTCCTACCGAGACAAAGCTTGAGCTCCTTGACATGGTCGAGGGTCGGGATGTGTCTCCTCTAGGGACTTTGTTTTGTTCAAACTTTACTCCTTGTGGACCGGGAATGTATACTGATTGGGGCCTCACATTTTTCCTTCTCGATTGGTGCATAGCTCGTAAGGAATTCTTAGTTTCCTCCACTCTGTAAGCAGATTCGATGGCTGCAACATTAATGTGCTGATAGGTCGGGGCTAGAGCATCCTTCAATTCCAGCCTTAACCCTTGGATAAATCTCCTCTTGCGCTCCTTGTCCGTCGAGACCATCTTTTCTGCAAATTTAGAGAGGTGGGAAAACTTTGCCTCATACTCTGTTACGCTCATCAATCCTTGTTTCGAGTTTATAAACTTTGCTTCTTTCCTTTCGATAACTATGGGTGGAATAAACTTCTTCTTAAACTCTCTTTCAAAATTCTCCCAAGTCCTGGGAGTCTCCTCCATGTCCCACTTCCTTTGGACTATGTTCCACCAATCTAGTGCGGCACCTTCTAATGGGAATATAGCAAAATTCACCTTCCGCCCATCCGTATATCCCAAGGCTCGGAAGGTTCGAGCCATTGTTTCAATCCAATTTTTGGCTACTTCATCATCTGGGCCACCGTTGAATCTGGGTGGATGGAACTTCAGAAATCGTTCCAAGGTCGCGTCCTGGGTCTCGGGCATATGACTTTGATCCCTGATCGGAGATCGAGCTTGATTGTCCCTCTCTATCATGCGGCTCAAAATTTTCGTGACTTGACTTGCGAATAATTCCATCCCAGTGGTTGAGGGATTCTGTCCACTTTCTCCTTGATCCCTTTCCATTGTCCTATACTCAATAAGTTAGTTTCATAGATTGAACAAATCCTCATTTAGTTACCTTACAAATATATATATATATATATATATAAAACTATATATGTTAAAAACAAATATTTTTATATTATCACAAAACTTTTATAGCTGCATTATAAGATATTTACGATAAGTTTTATAGTCCTCCATCGTCGTCTTTCAACACCAAAAATTGGGACTTGTTTCTTGTTCTAATACTTATTCTACGAACGATTAGTTGTTTAGTAGTAAGTTTTCCCCAAAAGTTCACTTAAAGATTTAATCGATTCTTGAATCCTTGGTGGAGTCACCTCCTTCTTCTGGCTCAGTTTCAGGGTACGCTCGGTCCATTAAATCATCCCGCAACATGGTGAGAGTTTGCTCCATCTTGCCTCGAGTTTCTCTAATATGGCTCCAAAGTGCTTCCGTTGGTTGCCGACGATAGGCGGTCAAACCTCCCTATAGCTCCTGGGCATTTACCAGGACCGGGCCTACTTCTCGGATAGATTCCTATCTTTTGGAATGCCATTGCCCGAGCTCCCCACACCCACCACACATTGGCGGGTCGAGTTTGGTAGTGCTACCAAAAATGATAGCAGTAACAAGCAGATAGATTATATGCGGAAGCGATTTAAACCATTCAAATTCTAACTTACTATTTCAGTGAAAGTATTAATGTTAAATAAAAGATTCACCTAGCTATTACAGATTCAAAATTCATATTAAAGTTCATTCAAGATCTTTCTCAAAATAAATAAAGCCATCAAGGCTTTCCTCTTACAGTTCATCTTCACCTGAAAAAGGGTTGTTTAACTAAGGTAAGCTCCTTGCTTAGTGAGGTTCCATTACCAGTATTTACCCAGTTGAAGTTTAGTGATCACAGAATATCAAATAACAAATAGCCACATATGTCCTAGCACATAGTAAAAGGATACGGGTGGTTAATGCTGAGTTACTGCCAAGTGCCTATATGGCAACTCTGGCCAACATACACGACATAACCTAATCGGTGGTGTCTGAAGGCTATCAGTTCAGAATTCATTTTCTCCATTCACGCCGGTGTTCAGTTACGAGCTCGTATCAGTCAGGTGGTTATGCTAGCATACCAAACTCCACGTGTAGCTGGTCTAATCAGACGGTCCGGTCAGTACCGTTGCCCACTGACTTCGACCAAACTACAATTGTGTTGGGGCCCCCAAAATTCACAGACAAGTAATCATGTAGCAGGTAATTCACGTTGGACACGGCAAGATAAAGTACAAGCCGATCATTCACAGAAAAAGATCGAAGCAGTTAATATTTCAGTTTCACGATAATTGAACACAGTAATATGCACACTTAGTTTAACAGTCAGTATATATTATCAATTTATGTTTAACAGGTATGTCCTTTTATAATGGAGTTCGAGTATAGGTACGATTTTGTACTTCGAGTATAGGTTCGAGTGTGTACTTCGAGTACAGAGGTTCGAGTAGTTGGGTCCGAGTACAGGGGGGTTCGAGTGGTTGGGTTCGATTAGTTGGTTTCGAGTACAGGGGGTTCGAGTACGGGGGGGTTCGAGCAGTTGGGTTCGAGTACTGGGGGGTTCGAGTACAGAGGGGTTCGAGTAGTACTAATTAGAGGGGTGAAATTTTCAGTGGGTTCGAGAGATGAAGGTTTTCAGTGGTTTTGAGAGGTACTATTTAGTAGGGGTTCGAGGCTAAGGATACAGTAGGGGTTCGAGGACAGTGGTTTGAGGGTTACTTTTTAACAGGGATTTGAGGACAGTGGTTTAAGGGTTACTGTTTAGCAGGGGTTCGAAGGGTTAAGCTTTAAGAGGGGTTCGAGGACAGGGATTCGAGGGGTACTATTTAGCAGGGGTTCGAGGGGGTAAAGGCAGAGGTTCGAGGGCAGAGGACAGGGGTTTGAGGGCAAAGTTTCGAGGACAGAGGTTCGAGGACAGGGATTCGAGAGGTACTATTTAGCAAGGGTTCGAGGGGTAAAGGCAGCTTGTACGCATATAAGACAATATATATATATATATTCTTTTTTTTCTAAAATTCATGCTAAGGCAATGAAAACACTCACCTTGATTAAAACATGGGCTTGGGCAACTCTTATTTCTTACTGGACTACTAGTCACCTCTGTTTTTGGTAAGAGTTTTCTCTTGTTTACTGCATGAGGAGGTAAGTGTTTGGGGATCAAGTATTTATACTTGGTAAAAACCTAGGTTCTGACATCTACTCTCCTACAAATTTTATATTATAACCTACATCCATTTGCCAAAAAATTGCTTTGGACAATTTGTTCACGGCCGCCGTTCATTCCCTGCAATTAAAATTTCTTTGGATAATTCCTTCTCACTTCCCACAGTATATTCCCACCACTTGCCCAAATAATTACCTTGAATATTTCATCCTTATGTCCACCGATTTTTTCTCTTCCTTAATTTTCTCTTTTCATTCCTTTTTTCTTCATCTTCTCTACTCATTCTTTCTTCCCTTGTTTTCTCTATTCATTCATTCGTTTACTTATTTATATTTATTTATTACTTACTTAGTTATTATTATTAGTATATAAATAAATATATATATATATATATATATCACTGATTTTAACTTTTAACTATAATTAGTAAATATATGCATAGTGGTAATATACCGGCTGTATTTTATAATATATAGACCTATATTTATCTGACATTTCAAAACCACTTATGTTCTTCTATTTTGCTGATAACATGTCGAGACTAATTTTTGTCTTCGTTGCAGTAATTATCTTGATACTACATGTTAGTATTCTTACTGGAGATCTTACACCGGAATTTTTTTGTTAATGATTGGATTTATTTATTACCTTTTATTTTTCACAAGCGTCATGGATTTTTGTATTTCTAATTACATTTAATAAATTATTTTATTTCCCTATTATACAGTAACATCAATAAATTGTTAGGGTGATATACAATGTTCACCCATTATGGTTGGGGTTTTCACATAAGGGGTGCTGGAATGTAGAATTGTAGCAATGGTTGTGCATATCGGCGCTGAAATATAGATTCAACACCTATTTTGGGTACCAATGCCTTTGTAACTACGTTTCAACACCCCAATACTTAGGCACTAGTAGTCTGGGGGCCAGAATAACCGGTGCCTATGTACCAAATTCCATAGGGGGTCCCTGCGGTAGTGACCTTCATGCAATTCTGACTATAATCAAACTCTGGGGAACTATTTCTAATATTTTAAGGAACCTATCTCTAAATTTTTCCAGGGACCTATCTCCAATATTTTTCGTAGGACCTATCTCCAATTTTTTCAATCATTTTCCCTCAGAGTGATATTTGCAAAAAAAAATGAAAAAAACATATCAAAAAATATTTTTAAAATTGCAAAAAATCAATATGATCATCGAGCTTAAAATCATAAAAATCAGCTACAACTAGCGAAACATCAATAGAAAATCACAAAACATCAAGTAAAATTGCAACAAAAAATATAACAAATAAACTAAAAAATCAGCAAAAAACTGAAGAAAAAAAACATCGACTTCAACTAACAAAACATCAACTTAAAATCATAAACATTATAAACTGACAATCATAAAAACATCAACAAAGCTTAAATTATCCTTTTTTTAAAACTACAAACATCAACCTATGTCATCCTAAAACTACAAACACCTCCTATCACCTGAACCTCACCCAAAAAAAAGAAAAACATCAACATGAGAAAAAAAATACTACAGACATCAATCTATATCAGCAAAAAAAACTACGAGCATCAACTCCTATCACCTAAAAACTCACCTAGAAAATGAAAAACATCGGCATTAGAGAAAAAATAGTTTAAAAAATCAATCCATTTAACCCAAAATAAACTACAAAACATCAACTCATATCAACTAAAACTCACCCGAAAAATGAAAAATATTAACATGAAAGGAAAAACTAAAAACATCAACAACAAAATTACAATACCTCAAGAGTATAAATTCTTCACTCTAAAAATCATAAAACATCAGCAAAGCTTAAATTATCTTATATATATATATATATATATATATATATAAAGTACGAATATCAACCTGTATCACCCAAAAAAACATAAACTCTTATCACCTAAACCTCATCAGGAAAATGAAAAAAATCAATATGAGACTAAAGACACTATAAACATCAACCTAAATCACCAAAAAAGCTACAAACATCAACTCCTATCACCTAAACCTCAGCCGAAAAATGAAAAAAATTATCATGAGAAAATAAAAAGGCTACAAATATCATTCAATATCACCCAAAAAACTATAAAACATCAACTCATATCCACTAAACCTCACAAGGATAATGAAAAACATCAACATGACAGAAAAAATGCTACAAACATCAACTAAAAAGCTACAGTACCTCAAGAATATAAATTCTTTAAAAAAAGAGAACTTGGAGGGATTCGACCCCTGACCACTTACCTGAAAGTCCATAGTACTAACCACTACACCAAAGAATCATTATTGAAAATAAACTCAGCCAAATAATATTAAACCTCAGTATATGTCTTTGATAAAAAAATAAAATTAAACCTCCCTTCTCAAGCGCAGAAGCTCCGTCCGCCATCGTTGTTCGATGTCCATCATTCAGCATCTGCGTATGTTGTCCGCCATTGTCGTTGTCGTCGTCGCACATGAACTTCGCGCGTCGTCCCAAATTTGACAAACGTGGATCTCACACGCACGATCATTCTCCATGTCGCGCTCCTCCTCTAGAACATCGTCACTTTGCCACCATTGTCAAACCTTTGTCGTCTTTAATCCTTGGCAGCGACGCTGCCTCGGATGCGTCGGATTAACAGAGGTCGCAATAGAATCATCAAATCGAATAGCGACACTGCCTCAGATGCATCGTAGATGCATTCTTCAACAGAGGTCGCATCGGAATTGTCAAATCGAATGGAGATTGCGTCGGAAGCATTCTAGTAGCACCGGAAAACGAAGATCTCGTTGGTGGAATTGCAACAGAAATCCGGCGAAATTGCAAATTGCAACGGATATCTTGTCGGTCGAATAAAGCCAAGGGATAGAGAAGATCAGTGGAGAACAGAGAAGATCGGCGGAGGCGGTGGAAATTCGGCTGAAATTTGGCAGTAACCATCGTCCTGTGGCAGTTTCCGATTGGCAAGGAGGTTTCCGATCAATTGCAGAAAAAAATGAAAACTCTGAAAATATTGTTATATATAATATTTAATTATTTCACAATAGGTCCCTAGATTTATTAATATATATATTTTTAAAATTACATCACAAATGAAATTTACAATAATTGCACAATAAACACTGGTTTCGAGTTTAGGATGCATAAAACAAGATTTTGTGATAGAGTAATTCTAAATCTTGTTATGTGATAACTCATTTGAATAAAATGCAACTAGTATAAATTCATAATGATCTAGATAATTAAATCTATGTTTTACATTATATAACCGAAATTATAAAAATAAATATGTTTGATAGTTCATGTTTGCTTTTCAGAACGAAGATTCAAAACTATGGACAAACATTATTCATGGGCCCATATTCCAATCTCATGATCCCAATATTTCAAACACAGTTACCAAATAAATTTTGAAAAACTCAGTTTTTAAGCTAAAATCTCACAATCCTAAACAGTAGCAAATAAGATTTTGCAAAAACAAAAAACTTAAAGCCAAAATCCAAATCATAGGAGATCCCAAAAATCTCCACTAATTGTTGAACTACAATCCAAATTTCAGAATCCCAAAATATCGTGCAAAAACCTGTTTTTCGTTGCCACTACTAGAAAATAAGAGCAATAATGTGTGTTTGTATTTATGATCTCATGATACATTATATAGTGGTACATGATATCTATACAAACTAGGAAAAGATAATAAAATGTAATTAAAATTACAAGTAATATTCTAATTCCTTAATACTCCTCTTCAAGTTGGAGTATGGAGATCAAAAATGCCCAACTTACCAAGCAGGGAATGAAACTGGTTACGTCCGAGAGTCTTAGTGAACAAGTCTGCAGGTTGGTCTGACGTGCAGATATGTTGAGTAACAATAGCGCCTGATTGAATGAGATCCCGGACAAAATGACAATCAACTTCAATGTGCTTTGTACGTTCATGGAACAATGGATTTGCCGCAATATGAAGAGAAAATTGACTGTCACAAAACAGTCGCATAGGAGAAGAGTGCATAACCCCTAAGTCTTTCAGTAAATACTTAAGCCATAACAACTGACAACAGGCAACATCCATATCACGATACTTCGCTTCAACAGAAGAACAAGAAATAGTAGGTTGCTTCTTAGTCTTCCAAGAAATCGGAGAATCACCAATCATCACAAAATATCCGGATGCGGCCCAATCCGAATCATAGTAAGCAGTCAACTATAACTGATGTGTCCATTTTATGTGCATAATTTAGTACTTTTTGGGTCACTTTTGTGCTCTTTTATTATCAAGAGCATGTGTTTTGCCTTGAAATTCTCTTAGGAGGGGTAAGACAACCTTTACGCTCTTTTACCTTTGCTAAGTGGATTTTGCGTGACAAAGGAAGAACATGGAGGCTTGAAGACCGGAGGCCATTGAAGATCACTTTTCTAAGACTTTGAAGACTTGCTTCGAAGACATGAAGACCGGAGACCGTCGAAGATCATTTTTTGAAGACTTTCTTCAAAGAGTTGAAGACTTGAAAAAATGAGAGGAATCATTGTGAAGATAAGTGTTTACCACAAGAAAAAGAAAAGAAGACAAGGTTAAGTTCTGGCGCCCGTCGCGAGTCGCGATGAGCCCTTTCGCGAGTTGCGACCAACTGGTGGCTAGAACCTAACTTTATCCTTTTTGAACTATAAATAGCACTCTCTTTTTTCTCATTCACATCTTCTTCTTTATGCATTTTTGGTACTATTTGTAACCCTAGTTTCACCATTTTTCATCTTTGAATTCTCTTGTATTATGTTTGGTTTGTTAGCATTAATTAGTATGAACTCTTGTAGCTCAATCTAGTTCTTGGGAGCAATTGATTGAAGCTTCCAAACTTATGTAGTAAGATTCTATATTTGCTCATTTATGAACATTTATTGGAGAGCATTTATTATACCATTAATGTTGTGTTTTGCCTCATTTATACCATGGGTTGTTTGAGTATATAAAATGTTTGTATGATTGAAGTGTTAGGGTATTAGGAAAGTTGCAAATTCCTTAATTAATTTGACATGAAATCCAAAAGCATGGATTTAGAACTTCTTGTGTATAATGTGTGGTAATTCTTGCTAAATGAGTATGTTAATGTGGATTGTTTTCATATTAATCTCATAGATGCAAAGAAAGGTTGAACCTTGAATGTTGTTTGTTCTAGGTTTAATGTAATAAATGCTTTGTTTGGTTAAATGACTATGTCTTTGGTAGAAGACTTGTTGTTATCAAACCTATGGTCCTTTGGTGAAATTCCATTGATGAAATATCCCTATGATGTTGTTTGTCTAGGGTGATCGTCAATGAGGTTTGCGAATGGTCGTTGTCTGTCTTTGCAAACTACTATTAAGAAAGAACGAATGTTGATCTTCGAACGAGAAGTGATAGAATTCCCCATAGACAATGTAATTGAATGAGTGAATGAATCAATGAGATGTAGGAAGTTTGGAAGTGAAAGTCGATTGCCCCCAAGGCTCCATTAATTATCATTTTAATCATCTCTTTAGTTGTATTGCATGATTAGCATAGTTATTTGGCTTTGCTAATTGTTGTCTTTCAATTTGATAACCCCTACATTACGACCCTGAGTTAGAGTTGAATTTGAGACAGGCTAGGAGGCTTCCTTTGGTAAGTGTGAATAATGCCCCTCCTAGTGACCATTTTGTGGATAATTCCAATTCTATAAAACGTCAACATGACCACGAAGATGAGGATCCGGGAGGAGGACATCAACATCTCCCTCTTCAAGGGAGAGCTCCTCCACTCCACGGAAGGGAGATTCCTTTGGGGCAAGCATTGTTGAGAGACATTATGGCCCCCAACCTCAATCAACAACCGATGTGCATTGAGTATCCCTTGGTTGGACCGAATGGGCACTTCGAGCTAAAGATCAATTTCATAAACATGCTACCCATCTTCATTGGTAGGAAAGGGAGAATGCAAATAAGCACCTCACCGAGTTTCACTTTTTATGTGGTGGTACGGTTCCTCGTGGAGTAGATGAGGATTTTTATAAGGTTAAGGCATTCCCGTTCACACTAAGAGATGATGCAAGGGATTGGCTCCACTACCTACCACCCAAGAGCATCAAGAGTTGGCTTGACATGAAGATAGTTTCTAGCCAAATACTTCCCCGCCTCAAAATACGCCGCCTTGAATAAGGACATAAGTAACATTCTCCAATGGCACGAAGAATCTCTCTTCGATTATTGGGAAACGGTTCAAGAAGCTTCTCGCAAGTTGTCCTTACCATGGTTATTCGGAGGGGGAGTTGGTCTATTACTTCTACAATTGTCTTCTTGATAGGGATCAAAGGTTGGTGAGGAGTTCTTGTGGTGGTACCCTTGGTAACAAGACGTCATTTGAGGCTATGCAATTGTATGAGGAGCTAGCGTAAGAATCAAGGAATTTTAGCTCAACGGCCAATTTGAGAAGGATAAATCCAATGACCACAAGGGACTCTTCAAATAGTGGGAAGCTCGAGGACCAAGTCTCGGCCCTTGCATCTATGATGAAATCATTGATGATGAAGCTTGGAATGCACCACATGTTAAATCATGTGAAATTTTTTACTTAGCGCATCCTACAGACACTTGCCCTACTTTGCAAGAGGACTATGTAGAGGAGGTGAGTGCCATAGGGTATTAAGGAAATCAAGGCTACCAAGGCAACCAAGGATATCAAGGTGGGCAAGGCTACCAAGGTTACCAAGGGCACCTAAATCGGGAAATTGTGATAACCCAAACCTCCGGTATGGAAACTCTCAAGGAAGCCAAAACTCTCTACCGTATCGGCCTCCTCAACACAAATATTGGCCACCTCAACAAAAATTTCAAAGGCTCCAAGAAAAGCCCCGATACCAAGCCATTCAAAGGCTCGTGGTTAACAAAAGATGAGGTGATGCAAGCCATTCACCGGTTGAGCATGTGTGCGGAAAAAGGCAAAAAATTCCAAGATGAAGCCAAGGAGAGCATCAAAAACTTAGAAACTCAAGTGAGCCAGATAGCTCAAGTGGTGAGTTGGATAGAGGCCCGGGAAAAGGGCAAACTTCCCTCCCAACCGGAGATAAATCCCTGAAAATATACTAGTGCTATCACTTTGAGAAGTGGTAAAGAGGTTAGCTCTCCCCCGGTTGGTGAAGTTGTTGAAAACGAAACTAGAAGGATTGAAATACTTGAGAAAGAAGTGGAGGAAGAGAATGAGAAAGTGGCCAAGGAGCAAACAAGGAAGGGAAAGGAGAAGGAAGAGGAGATCACCGTTGAGAAATCAACCTCCATTCCCGAACCTTCATCCCCTTCTCACAAGAAGGAAAGAGTGGTGGATATTCCCCCATATGTGCCGGAACGGAGGAAGGAATCCAACAAAGACATCTATGAAGTCTTTTGTAGGTGTGAGGTAAATATCCCTCTTTTGAATGATATTGAGAAAATTCCTAGCTATGCAAAAAAAATTGAAGGAATTATGTGTGGTAAATAGAGAACAAAGAATAAAGAACAAGCTTAAAAATGGGAAAAGTGAACATGTCTCCGCTTTGTGCCAAAGGGAGTTACCCCCTAAATGTAGTGATCCCGGCATGTTCACAATCCCTTGCATGATAGGGAATACACATTTTCAAAAAGCAATGCTTGACTTAGGTGCATCAATAAATGTGATTCCTTACTCTTTGTATGAAACCCTCAATCTTGGTACTATGCACAAAACTGGGGTGGTGATCCTACTAGCCGATCATTCTAGTGCATAAGCTAAGGGTATCGTCGAGGATGTGTTTGTTAGGGTGGATTCCTTAATATTTCCTGTGGATTTTTATGTCCTAGACATGGAGAATGATAAACATGATGTCCCAATCTTGTTGGGGAGGCCATTTTTGAAGACCTCTTGGACCATAATTGATGTGCATAATGGTACCCTCACCATAGAATTTGATGGGATTAAAGTGGAATTTAACATAAATGACTCTATGAAGTATCCTTTTGAAGAGTACTCTTGCCATGCTATTGATTTTGTTGACAATGTGGTGCAAGATGTTTTTGAATTGAGTGGTGATGATTCCTTGTTAGTTTATTTGGAAAATGATGTTGGAAATGCATGTCTTGTATATTCTATGAGATCTCTTGAGGAAGGAAAGCATTGAGGAGTTAATCATTCTTGAGGAATCGGTGCAAAGTCCTGACCCTTTAGTCTTAAAGGACACCAAAGAACCGGAATTCCTCCTGTCACTTGTGAAAGCTCCGATGATTGAGCTTAAACCTTTACCAAGAGACCTAGTACGCATTTCTTAGGGAAGGGGAGACGCCTCCGGTTATCATTTCAAGCAAGCTCTCCAAAGAGCAAGAAGAAAAGTTGATGGTGGTGCTACGGGAGAATAAGGAAGCAATGGGATGGACTATTGCTGACATCAAAGGCATAAGTCCATCCATTTGCATGCATAGAATTTTGTTGGAAGAAGATGTGAGATCCGTGCGACAACCCCAGCGCCATTTAAACCCACCTATGATGGAGGTGGTAAAGGCAGAAATTCTCGAGTTGCTCCAAGTGGGCATAATCTATCCAATCTTGGATAGCAAGTGGGTGAGTCCAACTCAAGTGGTACCCAAGAAGAGTGGGGTGATGGTGGTAAAAAATGAGAAGGGTGAAATGGTACCCACTCAAGTTCAAAATGGGTGGCGTGTTTGCATTGACTACCAGAGGCCAAATGCGAAAACCTGGATGGATCACTTCCCATTGCCATTCATTGATCAAATGCTCAAGAGGTTAGCAAGCCACCCATTCTATTGCTTTTTGGATGGGTACTCTGGGTATCTTCAAGTAGCTATCGCCCCAAAAGACCAAGAAAAGACTACTTTCACGTGCCTCTTTGGTACGTTTGCCTACCGGCGTATGCCTTTTGGGTTATGTAACGCCCCCAAAACTTTCCAAAGGTGTATGGTAAGCATTTTCTCAGAATTTGTTGAAACTTTTATCGAGGTATTCATGGATGATTTCACCATTCATGGTAATTCTTTTGACAACTGTTTAGCAAATTTGGCACAAGTTCTTAAATGCTACATTGATACTAACCTTGTGTTAAATTCTGAGAAGTGTCATTTCATGGTAGAGCAAGGCGTTGTCTTAGGCCATGTTGTCTCCTCTAAGGGTATTGAGGTTGAAAAGGAAAATATAGACACAATTCAAATTTTGCCTTATCCTGCTAATGTGCGCAAAGTGCACTCTTTTCTTGGCCATGCAGAATTCTACCACCAGTTCATCAATGATTTCTCAAAGATAGCATCTCCTTTATGCAAGTTGTTGCAAAAGGAGGTGATTTTTTTATGGATGAGGGTTGTAAAGGGGCTTTCGATACATTGAAAGGAAGGTTGGTCTCGACTCCTATCATACAACTTCCGGATTGGTCATTACCTGTTGAGATCATGTGCAATGCCAGTGATTACATCGTTAGAGTGGTACTTGGTCAAAGGGTGGGGAGAGCGCCTCACACCATCTGCTACGCATCAATGTCTCTCAATGAGGCCTAAAGAAACTACTCCACCACAGAAAAGGAGTTGCTAGTAGTGATATTTTCTTTGGAAAAATTCCAATCTTACTTGTTTGGTACAAATGTGACTGTGTACACTGACCATGCAGCGCTTCGTCACTTAATGACGAAGAAAGAGGCCAAGCCAAGATTGATTAGGTGGATCCTGCTTCTGAGTGAGTTTGAGTTAGAGGTGCGAGTCAAGAAGGGCACAGAGAACCTTATGGCTGATCATCAAAGTCAGTTGCAACCATGCCAAGATAGTGAGGTAAATCTATCAATGAAGGAGCAACTACGGGAAGAGTTCCCCGATGAACATTGTGAACTTTCTTGTCTCTGGTAAATTTCCTCCTCACTTTTCTAAGGCACAGAAAGATAAGCTAAAAAGTGATGCTACATATTATGTGTGAGATGATCCATTTTTGTGGAAACATTGTGTAGACCAAGTTGTTAGGAGATGCATACCCGATAATGAAGTGCATTCGATTCTCACTTTTTGTCATTCTCATGCATGCGGCGGTCATTTTGGAGCTAAAAAGACCTCTAGGAAAGTCTTATAATGTGGTTTTTTTTGCCTACTTTGAATAAGCATGCATACATAATTTTTAAGGCTTGTGATAAGTGCCATAGAGTAGGAAATATCTCATCTCAAAATGAGATGCACCAAAAATCTATGCTACATTGTGAAATCTTTGATGTTTGGGGTATTGACTTTATGTGACCTTTCCCTAGTTATTATGGCTTTACATATATTCTTTTTGCCATTGATTATGTATCAAAGTGGGTTGAAGCAAAACCCACTAGGACTCACGATTCTAAAGTGGTTGCAAAATTTCTGAAAGATAACATCTTCTATGGGTTTGGGGTACCCCGAGCCTTGATTAGTGACTGTGACACCTATTTTTGAAATCGGACCATAGAGGTACTCTTGAAGAAGTATGATGTCACTCACAAGACATCCACCACCTATCACCCACAAACCAATGGGCAAGCCGAAGTTTCCAATCGGGATATCAAGTCCATCCTTCAAAAAATGGTTAATCCTAACCAGAAGGATTGGAGTTCTCGGTTGAACGATGCCTTGTGGGCGTACAAGACACAATCGGTATGTCACCAAACCGGTTAGTGTTTAGTAAGCTCTGTCACCTACCGGTGGAAATTCAACACAAGGCTTACTGGGTGGTCAAAGAATTCAATCTCAATATAGATGAAGCCGGTTTGCATAGGAAGTTACAATTGGATGAACTAGACGAGATCTGGATGGTGTCCTATAAGAACGCCAAAATCTATAAGGAGAAGACAAAGGTGTAACACGACAAGATGATCATTAGGAAGGAATTTGACGTAAGTCAAAAAGTCCTCCTATTCCAATCCCATCTTTGCCTATTTTCTGGCAAGTTGAGGTCCCGATGGATTGGTCCTTTTGAGGTGGTAAAGGTATTCCCGCATGGCGTGGTGGAGATCCTAGATCGAGCTAAGTCCAATACATTCAAAGTCAACGTTTGAAGCCTTACCACGAGAATTTTGTGCCAGAGAAAGGAAAGGATGTTGATCTCCTTGACCTGGTTTGTGAATAAGCTCCAAGAAAAGGAAGTGAGTCATGCCGACGACGTTAAAAATACTTAGTTTTGATCATCCAGATCATCAATCATGACGTACCATTGATGTTTCTTGATTTTGAATTCTTTTTTATTAGTTCCATTGTTTTGCCTTATGCTTTTCACGGTTTGTTTTTCCATGATGTTGTAGCAATTTGAAACTAAAGCATTGGAATTTTGAAGGGAAGAAATGCTTGGAGTCAAGAAGGAAAAAATTAGACAAGAAGTGTCATCACAAAAGTTTTCTAAGTACCAGGTGGGTAGCTCGTCGCGAGTCATGACGGGCTTAGAATATTTTGGGGGAATTTTGAACCCTTAGACACCACGTTTTGTGAGCCGCAAAGGTCTCGTCGTGAGTCACAATGGACCATTGCGAGTCGGTCGCAAGTCGTAACCGGATCAGGATTTTGGCTGAAAAATGGAGCTCTCAGTCTCCACTTTTCGCGAGTCGCGACGGTCTCATTGTGAGTCTCGATACACCATCGAGAGTCATGAAGAAGTGGTCGCGAGTCACCACCAAATCAGTGCTTTTAGCTAAAAATAGAGCGCTCAGGCTCCACTTTTCGTGAGTTACGACAGTCTCATCGTGAGTCGCAACGGACCATCGTGAGTCGCGATGAAGTGATCACGAGTCACGATGTGAATGTTGACCTAAGGCAACCTTTAACCTACATGTTGCGAGTCATGACGGGCATCCAGAGCAGCATTAAAAAGTGGGCAGAAATAGAAAACCATCCCCATCTCCCCCACTTTCCTTTCATCCTCTCTGCCGTTTCTCCACCGCTCTAGCTCCCTCCGGCCGCCACACACCACTCCACCCTCAAAGCTCTACACCACTTCAACATCTTTACAATCTCCACCCATAAATCACCTTAAAAGTTTGAAGAACACAAACCCTAAAATTTTGGGGTTTTGATTTTGGGCAATCCGATTTCAAATTGGTTGTGGGCTTCCTTCTTTCTTCCTCTTAAGCATCTAAGTGGTACATTTATTCACTTTATTGAACTTCAATTGTGAATATGTTTTATAATCAATCTATTGGATATTGTGTAGATTATGTGTTATGCCTTAGGAAATTAGATTATTGAAAATTTGTTTATTTTTTGTGAATATATTGTGCTTACGATTTGATTTGATGGGGATTGTGTGATTATATTGTGTTTGCGGCTTGGTTGGATGTGGGATAGCATTATGCTCACTTTGAGTGTGTTGATTTCTCGTGTTGGTTTTGTGCTTGAATTGTGCTATTAGTGTTGCTTTGGTTGAAAATGGATTGTGGTTTATACTAGATATGAGGCATGGTGTCCCTTTGATTAGACATAGTTGTTATTTGAATACAATGCTATTTTTCTTAGGATAGTTTACCAATGAGACTTGAATGTTGACGTTATGAAGGTACTAATCATGGCTAAAACTAGTTAGTCATGACTATGATTGTGAGATATATCATATCAGATATAAAGCTATGTGAGAATTTCTTGGACTTGAGAATATGGGCATATTGGATATAACATGGATTGTATATGCAATTGTGCTTAGGACTTGAATTAGTTGGTGTGGATTTGATTTAGCTTGTGATGATTGGCAAAAACTAGTTTAAAGGTTGAGTATAACTTTGTAATATTGCATATATGTATTTTCCTATACGTTTGACTTGTTTGATGTGGTTGTTAGATATGGCCCCTACGAAGAGACCTAGGGCTCCTCTACGAGGTGGGTGCACTACCACTCCACCTCCACCTCCACCTCTACCACCAGCTCCGGAGTCGAGCCCTATACCTCCTCCTCCAAATAGGTACATGGGTTCTACTCGGATCACCGGTTCCTATGCAGAGAGATGGGAAGCCCTAGCCAGCCATCAGCTCAAGGAGACGAGTTTTGTAGACATGCCCACATCCACATTGGACACTCTTGAGCTCACCCAGCCAGTCCAATGCCTCCTCGCCAAAGAGGGGATGGAGGGTTTCATGAGCAGGAGTGCCCCCTCTTACCGGAGATATACACTGGAGTTCCTGTCCACGGTCAGGATATGCAGTATGAGAGATGATCAATTATGCGAGAGATATATCGCTTTCCACTTGGATAATATATCTTAACAGATGACCGTCTCGCAGGTTCGGGAGGCATTTGGATGGGACACTGCAGAGATACGGGCGAGGTTGGACCCACGGGAACATAAACAATCAATTGAGGAGGACATGCAATTCTATAGTGTCATCAACGTGAGGCCAAAGAACTCCCATGACAAGTGCAGTGTCTTCATCCACCCCGCATTCTGTTATATGCACTGACTATTGGCTGGCACAGTACTTTGCTAGGCAGAGCCGATGAATGTGCCAGACAATGACATTCACTTTCTATGGCACTTGGCGAGTGAGGGACTGGGATATAGATTATGGGCTGAGCTATGAATGAAGAGGATTGTTGAGGTGGTGGGGAAGCCAAAGGGGAAGATTATGGTTGGAGGTATGATAGGCCTCTTGGCGGACTACCTGGGATTGGTTCCACCGGCTGACTTTCTACACTTAGGGAGGCGCATTTCCTGCCTCATCACTACAGAGAGGTTGGTCTGATTTGAGATGTTCAGCACTACCCAGGCCACTGGTGTATTCTGTTGGTTATATGGCACCAGGAAGGTCACATTCATGGCACTTTCTCAGCTCAACAAGACGAAGTTGGAGTTTGATACACCTCTAGCAAATTTGGCGATTTCACCCGACTCTTCTTGCAAAGAGAACTTCTAGCGTGAGCTCCTCGACCTTGGTCCAGCCCCTGTCCAGCACGATGATAGTAGCCTTCTCTTCTCCGAGCGACATCATCAACACTCCCCATAGCCTCCACTAGAGGCCGAGCCTATGCAGGAGGATGATGTGCCACCTCACTACTCTCAGCCTCCACCAGATTTCTATGAGCATATGATGCTGACCATGCAGGATGGATTCTGCCGCCAAGACAACATGATACTAGAGTACACCATGTTTGTCTCCCAGAGCTTGTTCGACATGGATAAGGAGATTGATCACCTATCAGCTCGCATCCATGAGATGCAGTCCTAGGCAGGCGGTGTCTCAAGCTCTGATTCGGGAGCAAAAAGGTGGAGAGGTAGAGAGCTAGGAGGCAGAATAGCACATATTGGTTGGCTTGTTATCAGTAGCACTATTTCGGTGTTGGCCCTTCTTCCTCACATCAGTGATTTGTGAGCAACATATCCTCATCCTTTCCATACTTCGCTTTGTACACTTTTTTCCCTATTGTCAACATTGAGGGCAATGTAGTGTTGTAAGTGTGGGGAGGGGTATCTACTAATTGCACGGTTAGGGTTGGAGATATTTTGTTAGACTTGCTACTTTTGGATAATTCTTTTGTTTTATTTTGAATATTTTTCCCTTTTGTATTGGGATGCTTTTCTTTTGATGTACTTAGATGGTGTTAGCTTTGATATTTTTCTTAGCCTTAACATTTGGGAAGCACTTTGCTATTTTTTGGATTGGAGAATCATTTAAAAAATTGAAAATTTTGAAAAAAAAGTAAAATAAAAAAATTATAAATAAAAAGAATCCCGCTAAGTTGAAAACCCGAGAGGGCATCTTAGGCAACATGGGGGCCTGGATAGGTTGAAAACCCAAGAGGGTGAACTAGGCAAAAATGAGAGGTAAATGTGTGGAAAAATGTGAGATGTAAGCCGGGAAAAAAATGACGTGTGGCTAGGATGAAAACCTGAGAGGCTCCTAGGAAAAATGAGAGAAATTGAAAAATATTATGTGTTTACTCATTTGCCGGCGTTGGAGTCACAAGGTTGTGATGGCCATACAGATGGATTAAGTAGCATGATATCTTGAGGACCTCTTGGGAGTGAAAAATTTTGCGAGGGAAGACGAAGTAAGTTATGAAACTCTTGATCATTAATGTACTTTGCTTTTAGGTTGATATATTGGTATAAAGTGGAGCATGTGTTTTGAACCTTATTTATGTCTTTAGCTTCACCTTGTACCATTGGATTTGGGATTGTCAATTCGAGATTTGGAGATGTTTTAGGGATATCAATGAATTGATGGGTTGATATGGTTTGAGTAGATTTAGGAATGGGGGTTGTGGGAAACTTCTCATTTGATCTCTACATTAGGATGTGTGATATTGAGAGTTTTGTGAGGTATTGACTTGGGGGAATAGTAGTTAGGATGTGGATATGTCATTTCCTTCGTATGCTTGGATCTTTTCTTACTCGAGGGCGAGTAAGGTTTAAGTGTGGGGAGGTTTGATGTGTCCATTTTATTTGCATAATTTAGTACTTTTTGGGGTCACTTTTGTGCTCTTTTATTATCAAGAGGTTGTGTTTTGCCTTGAAATTCTCTTAGGAGGGGTAAGAGCAACTTTACGCTCTTTTACCTTTTCTAAGTGGATTTTTTGTAACAAAGGAAGGTAATGAAGGCTTGAAGACCAGAAGCCATTGAAGATTACTTTTCGAAGACTTTGAAGACTTGCTTCGAACACATGAAGACTGGAGGCTGTCGAAGACCATTTTTTAATACTTTCTTCAAAGAGTTGAAGACTTGAAAAATGAGAGGAATCATTGTGAAGATAAGTTTTTACCACAAGAAAAAGAAAAGAAGACAAGGTTAAGTTATGGCGCCCGTCACGACTCGCGATGAGCCCATCGCGAATCGCGACCAACGGGTGGCCAGAACTTAACCTTATCCTTTGTGTACTATAAATTGCACTCTCTTTTCTCTCATTCACATCTTCTTCTTTTTGCGTTTTTGGTACAATTTCTAACCCTATTTTCACCATTTTTCATCTTTGAATTCTCTTGTATTATGTTTGGTTTGTTAGCATTAATTAGTATGAACTCTTGTAGCTAAATCTAGTTCTTGGGAGCAATTGATTGAAGCTTCCAAACTTAAGTAGTAAGATTCTATATTTTCTCATTTGTGAAAATTTATTGGAGAGCATTTATTATTCCATTATTGTTGTGTTTCTCCTCATTTATACCATGGGTTGTTTGAGTATATGAAATGTTTGTATGATTGAAGTGTTAGAGTGTTAGGAAAGTTGAAAATTCTTTAACTCATTTGACATGAAATCCAAAAGCATGAATTTTTTCACACACACATCCCCAATCCTAAATCTAACCAAACCTACCACTTATCAATTCACTACCCATAAAAATATTTCACAGCCCAGAATTGATATTCCTATAATCCAATGACACAAAATGAAGCTAAAACCATAGAGGAAGTTTTAAACACATGCTTCACCTAATGCCAATATATCAACCAAAAACGAAGTAGAAAGAGATAAGGAATTTTATAACCACACTTCGTTTCCTAACCCACTAAGCTCCCCAATCCCTAGAGGTCTATAGATGTTGAGCTACCCGATCCATCCGTGTGACAACCGCAACCTTATGACTCCAACGCCGGCAAGTGAGTGAAATCATAGCATTTTTCAATTTCTCTCAATTTCTCTCATTTTGCCTAGGAGCTCTTTCGAGTTTTCATCCTAGCCACACATCATGTTTCTTTAGCTCACATCTCACCTTTTTCCGCACATTTTAGCCTCTCATTTTTTCCTAGGCTGCCCTTTAAGGGTTTTCGACCTATCCGGGCCCCCAATGTTGCCTAAGTTGCCCTCTCGGGTTTTCAACTTAGCGGGTTTTCTTTTTCTTTTTTTTTCTTTTTCTATTTTCTTTTTCTTTTTGTTTTTCTATTTTTTTTTCTTTTTCTCATTTTTTCCAATGAAAAGTAGCAAAAAGCATTCCAAAACAATCTAGCATGCATATGAGTCCTCTAACCCCTCCCCACACTTAAAACATTACATTGCCCTCAATGTAAACACGTAAGGCAAGAACAATAAAAATCAAGGTAAGGGAGTTAGAGTGACACCCATTTCTCCGCAAATTCGCCGGTGATATGGCGATATCCAAGTACTTGGATGGTCCCGAGATAGGTTTCGAAACCGGAAGGGTGAGCAAAGATGCCGTAGAAGAACTCACCCCTCGAGAAAAGCATTGTCTCCATGGCGCCGTTTGATCAAGACTACACCACGAAGAACACATTAAACTCACAAGTACATAAGGATATGTAATACTAGGTTTAGCATCAAGAGTTAATGACCATAGTATTTTCAAAGAACAACCAAATCACACCCAACCAACACTATAAGAATAATCATGAAAAATATCCAACATATATTGACATGTATACAAGCATCATTATAGGATATGCACTTACGATTACAATGATGTAGTCAGCATACTACAATCAACAAATGTACTATAAAGATGCAATAATGTTCATATGTCAACATATGTAGGATGGTGGAGGAATGAGTGGGTATGTGGTGGTTCTTGGGAGTGTTGGGTGGAGAAGAAGGTAGGATCAAGCAATGTTTAAAATCATTTGGAAACTTGGAAGCTTGGAAATTTGAAATCCGGGCTCAAAAAAAAATTTTCAACAGTTACTGAGCACGTCGCGACTCGCGACGAAGTTCGTCGCGACTCGCGACGAAGTTCGTCGCGACTCGCGACGAGCCTCGCGAAGTCATCGCGACTCGCGGAAAGGTGAGTCCGAGAGCTCAAAATTTATAGAGCTCGTCGCGACTCGCGACGAAGGGTGTCGCGACTCGCGACAAGCCTCGCGAAGTCATCGCGACTCGCGGAAAGTTGAGTCCGGAAGCTCAAAATTTTCTGAGCTCGTCGCGACTCGCGACGAAGTGTGTCGCGACTCGCGACGAGCCTCGCGAAGTCATCACGACTCGCGGAAAGGTGAGTCCGGGAGCTCAAAATTTTCTGAGCTCATCGTGACTCGCGATGAGCCTCGCGAAGTCATCGCGACTCGCGGAAAGTTGGCGCGGGGAGTGATTTTTGCTCCCCTGTTCATCGCGACTCGCGACGAAGCCCATCGCGACTCGCGACGGCAGGGTATCCCAGGCTTAAAAGTTTTTCTTCTTCTTACCAACTGTCCAAGCTTTCTTCCCTCGTTTATTGATCTCGTTCCTTCATCTCCATCATTGCAATGCACTTCATGTTGCTACAAAATCATAGAAAAACAAGCCATAAAAAGAACAAAACAAAACAACAACAAAAACAAACTAAGAAACACAAACTAAGAAACAAAAACTAAAAGAAATGCCGAATTTATTTAACGTCGTCGGCACGACGAAGCTCCGTATGTTTAAGGTCGTCGGCACGACCCTAATGTTATCCGTATGGTGAAGGCTTGAAGCTCTTCACCATGAGCATCCAAAATAAGAGAGGTGGGGGCACAAAACTTTCAAGAGGAAAGTCTTGTGGAGGTGGAGATGGTTCAAAGGGAATTAAGTGGTTAGGGAGCTTGGGATAGTCTTTTGGCTCCTCTCTCGTTTCCCTCAAAACTTCCGAAAATATTAGAGTTGGTTCACTAGGTGGGAGAAGGGGTGACGATGCTAATGGATGTAGCACTATCACCTCTTCCTCCATTTTTCTATCCTCTACAATCAACTCCTCATCCCTTTCAAACTCAAAATCATTTTTATTGGTGACCTCACTCACCGAGTCATCGAGTTCAAGTTGGGATGGTGTATTTTCGGAATCACGAGCTTCCATGCGGGCCAATACCTCTAATATGTTCCTCGCATGCCCCTCAATGGCCTCAACGCTAGAGGAGAGCTGGGTATCCGGCTCCTCACTAGTAAAGGAGTTCAAGTTTGCTATGGTATTTAAGACATCCTCACGTGTCAAACTTGAACTTCCTTGTTGGGCTTGGTTTTGGGGTATGGTATAGGGTGGTGATGGCCAACTAGGTTGCTCGTAATATTGGTTTTCCGGCTCATTCTCATACCACAAATCCGGACTACCACTCCATTCCGGATTGTAAGAGTTGTGGTATGGATAGCATTCATGAGCATCTTGCCATTGAAAACCAATATCTCCTACCTCTTGATAGCACTCTTCATAGTACCCATGGTTTTGAAAACCATGGGTTCTTTCTCGGTCATAGTGCTCTTCCCACAACAAATGGCAAGATTCGGTAGGATGGTCGAAATGACACATCCTACAAAACCTTGCTTGTTGAGCCTCTCTTCTCATCATGAGTTCCCTCAAGGTGAGACGCTCCATTAAAATTTTTATTTTTTTTCAAAAGTTCGGAATCATAGTGCAAGGATTCTCGATAAAATAAATTACCAAGAACTCAAGCAATACCTACTCCGAACAAAAACAACCACCAAGTAGTGGAAAATAAAAACAACTAGCCAATACACAACCAAATACACCTAAAACCTTAAGAATAAACGCCTCTTCCCCGGCAACGGCGCCATTTTGACGGGCGGGCGGTCGTCGCGCCCGCCGTGCAAAAGATAATTTATAAGCCCTAAATGCTTACTTTCTACAACTAGGTAGATAGCGGCAAATCGGGGTCGTCCAAAGAGAAGAGGGATCTTCCTAAGCAATCAAGCACAAATGGTTGATACTAGGCTAGGAGTAACTATATTTACACACACTTAAAAGCAAGTAAAAGGGGGGGGTTGGTTGGTTGGTTTCCTAAGTTAACAAAGATAAAAAGACAAGATAACTAGCAAGGTCAAGTGACTATGCTAATCATCAAACAAAACTAAAGAAAAGGGGTTTTAAACTACAAAGATAAAATGCCTTGGGGGCAACGGATATCCACTTCCACATCTAATGTAGTTCATCGAATCATTCACACATTCCATCATATAGCATTCAGGACCCAACACTCACGCACCCATCTAGCAAGTACCACAAGACACACATCACAAGGAGTTCTAAGTTCATGCTCATAGATCTTCATGCAAAGGCGCTACGGAATTCGTCACGTTCCTACACCTAAACAATTCAACCACACAAGCACTACCTATGCTCAAACAACTCATGGCACACATGCAGTGAAACACACCGTCAAGAATACATAAACGCCAAATAACAAATGCTTCAAGAATGAATTTAAATCATCTATTCAATACTTCAACTACTTGTCGTGGAGACTAAACTCCTATCCTTCTTAGTTCATAGTTTGCGAGAGTGAGTTCGACATCTCTCGTCAAACCTCACCAATGACTCCCGAGTCGCGACCACGACTCAAGGTGTCATTGGTGGCATTTAGCACGAAGGACCAACAAGCTTGGCAATGCCTATGACCACTACACCGTGACTAAGCATTTAACCAATTCATGCAATTACACAAGATTAGTCAAGAGCGACCACTCATAGACCACGAGCATATAACTCTTCTCGTTTGCTACACAAACGAACATGACGAAGAGTTCAACATCAATCACATTCGTCTAGCACATCATCAACACATCAATATCATTTATAAGCTCTAACTCATGCTTTGGATTCCTAATTAAAAGAGGGAAAGAGTAGCTAATTCCTTCCAACCCTAACAAGCAATCAATCAAGCAATTTGTATCCTCAAGCTACCAATAACATCAATAGCATCAACAATCATCATTCAAGCACAATAAGAGCACAATAGCAAAAACACCAAATAGATAGATAAAATGAGTTCTTGCTACATAGATAATGGAAGCTTCAATCCTTTGCTCCCAAGTACAAAACTAACCTAGACAAACAAAAGACATAATTAAACTAAGAAAAAGCTAAGAAAAGAAAGAAGAAAAAAAACCTAGAATTTTCGCCCAAAATCCAGAGAGAAACGGGCTGGAAAAGCTGGAGAAGAGGAGGAAAGAGAGTAGTATTTATAGTGCAAAGAAGATAAAGTTGGTTTCTGGCCGCCCGTTGGTCGCGACTCGCGACTCGCGACGGTGTAGGTCGCGACTCGCGATGGTGTCGCGACGGGGTCACGACGGGAGCCAGAGTTTTGCATTGTTTCTTTGTCTTCTTCATAGCCATCCATCTCAATCTTCAAGTCTTCAACGGCTCCAAAAATGGTCTTCAACGGCCTCCGGTCTTCATGTCTTCGAAGTGAGTATCCAAAAGTCTTCGAAAGTATAGTCTTCAATGTCTTCCGGTCTTCGTTGCTTCCGTGTTCTTCCCTTGTCACACAAAATCCACTTAGAAGAGGTAAAAGAGTACAAAGTTGCTTTTGCCTCTCCTAAGTGAATTTCAAGGTAAAACACAAGCTCTCGATAATAAAAGAGCACAAAAGTGATCCTAAATACTACTAAATAAAGCATATAAAATGGACACATCAGTTTGGTTTGTTAGCATTAATTAGTATGAACTCTTGTAGCTAAATCTAGTTCTTGGGAGCAATTGATTGAAGCTTCCAAACTTAAGTAGTAAGATTCTATATTTTCTCATTTGTGAAAATTTATTGAAGAGCATTTATTATTCCATTATTGTTGTGTTTCTCCTCATTTATACCATGGGTTGTTTGAGTATATGAAATGTTTGTATGATTGAAGTGTTAGAGTGTTAGGAAAGTTGAAAATTCTTTAACTCATTTGACATGAAATCCAAAAGCATGGATTTAGAACTTCTCGTGTATAATGTGTGGAAATTTTTGCTGGATGAGTATGTTAATGTGGATTGTTTTCATATTTATCCCATAGATGCAAAGAAAGGTTGAACCTTGAATGTTGTTTGTTCTAGGTTTAATCTAATAAATGTTTTATTTGGTTAAATTACTATGTCTTTGGTAGAAGGCTTGTTGTTATCAAACCTATGGTCCTTTGGGTTAAATGTCATTGATGAAATACCCTTATGATGTTGTTTGTCTAGGGTGATCGTCAATAAAGTTTGGAAATGGTCGTTGTTTGTCTTTGCAAACTACTATTAAGAAGGAACGGATGTTGATCTTCGAATGAGAAGTGATAGCATTCCCCATAGACAATAAATGTAATTGAATGAGTGAATGAATCAATGAGCTATATGAAGTTTGGAAGTGGAAGTCGATTGCCCCCAGGGCACCGTTAATTATCATTTTAATCATGTCTTTAGTTGTATTGCATGATTAGCATAGTTCTCTTGCTTTGCTAATTGTTGTCTTTCAATTTGACAACTTAGGATAAAAAAAAACCAACCAACCCCCTCCCCCCCCATTTACATGCTTTTATATGTATCTATGTATGTATATGCCTAGTATGTCTCCGCTATATCTTTGAACACTTGAAAAGGTCCCTTTTCTCGTGGACGACCCTAGCTTGCTATTATCTTCCTAATTGTAGATAGGAAGCATTATGGCTTAAAAGTATTAACTTTGAGAGGTATGGCGACGACCTCCTAATAATGCACTACTAGAAGAGAGAAATAAACCTTGACCAGGATAAATCTTCAAGTAGTGCAACACACAAACAACAGCTTGCCGGTGAGGAACACAAAGAGACTTCATGAATTACGCAAGGGTATGAACTGAATAACTAAGCTCAGGATGAGTAATCATCAAATATATCAGGCGCCCAAACAGAAGTCTATATTGCTCTAGGTCATGGTAGGCTGGACCTTCAACACGTGCAAGATCATGTTGTTGCTCTATCAGAAAGTTAGTCGGTTTAGAGGTAGATAAACATGTATCCGATAAAATGTCCAAAGCATATTTCCTTTGAGAAAGAAACATCCCCTCCGATCTTCTAGAAATCTCTATGCCCAAAAAATACTTAAGCAAACCAAGGTCTTTCATATGGAAACAAGAACTCGAGTATTTCTTGAACTCAGAGATGAGCGCAGAAGAACCACCAGCAATGACCAAATCATCCATATAAACCAGAACATCCAAAGGAACTGATCCACGGGAAAAGACAAACAAAGAGTAATCTGCCTTACTCTGAACAAAACCAAATGTGCGTAAAGCCTGAGCTAATTTGGTAAACTAGTTTCTAGGAGCCTAGCAAAGATCATAAAGAGATTTTTGAAGGCGACATACCTGACCAGGGGGTGAAGCATAGCCCGGTGGGGGTCGCATAAAAACCTCTTCATGCAAATCACCATGCAGGAATTCATTACGGACATCCATCTGATGTCGTTCCCAACCACAAATGCCACAATAGATAAGAATAAGCAAACAAAACTCCTCTTTGCAACTGGAGCAAATGTCTCAGTATAATCAATTCCTTCAACCTGGCGATTCTCGAGAACCACTAGGCGTGCCTTATGGCGTTCAATAGTACCATCTGACTTAAACTTTGTCTGGTAAACCTATTTGCAACCAATTGCTTTCTTATTCAGAGGCAGAGGAGCCAAAGGCCAAGTCTGATTGTGCTCAAGTGCAGTAAGCTCTTCAATCATAGCATCTCGCCAATGAGCATGTTGTGAAGCCTCAGACTTAGTGGTGGGATCTGCACTAGATGTTACCGCACCCAAAAATCTAGAATGCATACTAGAAAAATTATCACAATTTACATAATCAGTAAGAGGATAAAGAACACCTGAGGAAAGTGATGAAGCATGAGTGAACGTAGACGTAAGGGGGGGATCTGCAGTAGTAAGAGAATATGCATAATCATCACAATCATAATCTTCCAAATAAAGAGGCGGTCAGCAAGCACAAATACTCTGTCAGATAGGTGGCAACTCGGCAGTGAAACCATCCGTAGTCAGAGATGCTGTAGAAGGAGATTGGGCAGGAAGTGCCAAGTGGTCAGAGCTGGCGACGGTCGGTGTAGAAGAGCTGATGGCAGCCAGCGGCAATGAAGAACTGGGGGCAACCGGGGTCGGACATCGAGCAAAGGCCAATGACGAGTGTCTGGTGGCTCCGTCGTTAAAGCTCTGACAGTAGCCAACGACAAAGAACCGTTGATGGCCAACGACGGACTTGCAACGGCCGGTGGCAGTAGGCCGTGCCACTCCAGCAACGGTGATGAGGAAGCTAGCGGTAAGGTGGTGGCACCGTCAGGTTCTTCGAAAGAGGCCAATATCGGAGTTGTAGAGTACGAGAACTGGTCTTCAAAAAAATTGGCATCCCAACTGGTAAAGATCACACGGGATTCCAAGTCAAAAAGACGATAGCCTTTCTTTTCGGTAGGATAACCAAGAAACAAACAACGCCGACTTCTTGGTGCAAACTTGTCACGATATCTGGGAATATGGGCAGGAAAACACAAGCATCCAAAAACTCTTAATGAAGAGTAATTTGGAGCTTTCCCATAGAGCAACTCAAGCAAAACATACTAGACATAGTTTTCAATTGAGTTCTACAAACGCAACTACGCTATTTCAATTAATTCATTGTGATGTTTGGGGTCCTTATGGAACACAATCTTCTAGTAGTGCATTTTATTTTTTAACAATAGTTGATGATTATTCCGGAGCTGTTTGGGTTTATTTATTAGTGGCTAAATAAGAAGTAGCTTCTAGATTTTGTGCCTTAGTGAAGAACCAGTGGGGTCGAACCATACTCTGTGTTCGGGCTGATAACAAAACTGAATTTTTGCCTTTGAGATCTCATTTTTCTGCATCTGGGATCATTTTTGAGACATCTATGGTTGATACACCACATCAAAATGGTCGATTTGAAAGAAAGCATTGTCATTCACTCAATGTGGCACGGGCTCTACGGTTCCAAGCCAGTCTTCCAATTGATTTTTGGGGAGAATGTGTTCTTACTACTGCTTATATATTAAGCGGACACCAACAAAGCATCTCAATGGAACATAAGTCTTATTAGTGCTAAACTCAATAGAAGAAATAGAAGACAAGACCGTAGAGGAATGATGTCCAAAACCCTGATGCCATAAATCAGAAGAAGACACAGAAGCAACTGCTGGAAGAGACTGCGGGATAAAAGTATGATCACGAGTATCCAGCTGACGAAGCCAAAACACCCCCTTTTCTGTTCACCCACGCCAATCACTTTCCTCGTACTAATTTTCTGTAACATGCAATATTTTTCAGTAAACAAAGCTAGACATTTCAAGGCAGATAACAATCTAGAATATGATAATAAGTTTCACCGCAAAGTAGGTATATATAGCATATGAGTAAGGGTGACAGCACCAAAGAAAATAGAACCATATTGGGTAGTGAATGACATAGAGCCATCAGGCAGAACAACATTCACAATATCAATAGCAGTAGTAAGATTAGTAAGAGAACCCTTTTCACCAGTCATGTGATATGAGGCTCCCGAATCAAGTATCCATGTTAAAGTTGACTTACCTGACCCATTGTCAGTAAGAGAATTAAGCTGATTAAATAAATTCATGGTCGTGCTCCAGTGGTCATCAGATAAAGCAGAGAAAAAGTCGGATCGGGTAGGGACGCGGACAGAGGAAGCCGCCGCACTAGACCAGGCGGTGAAATGGCGGCACCGGTGAATGGCGGTGGGAGTGGAAGTGTCGTGGCGGGACCTCCGGTTATAGCGGTGGCAGTCAGTCGAGGGGCTGGCGCCATCTTCTTAGCGGCACTGGCTTTCTCCTTCAACTCCTTGAACTATTATGGTACACCAATGATCTGGAAGCAGAAATACCCTTGTGATGACAATGTATACAAATAAGATTCTTGCGCTCATATGTAGAAGGAACAACTGGCGAAGCACTTGTAGGTGGTGGGCGTTGTGCAACATACGCCATGGAGTTAGAAGAAGGCTCACGAGCTCGAATGACAGCTTGATGATTCTCCTCCTGGGAAACAAGGCATATACTTTCATGACAAGTGGCATTGGATCAATGCTCATGATATGTGTTGCAGGGTGTGAAAGCCTTCGTCGAGGCCAGAGATGAATTGGTAAATCAAATCCTTTTCTCTCTCTCTTTCTCTTGGAAGACTCTCGCAGAAATATTGCAATGGCACAATGCCTTTCTCTCTTCACAATCACAAACTAGAGGAAGCTGCATGCAGTGATAATCTGCAAACAACTTCTTCAGTTTGCCAAAGTAAATGTTGATGGGCTGATTGTTTGGCCTGCAACTCTGAATAGCCTCTTGCATTTGCAAAACTTTCATACCATCGCCAAGAATAAATCGTTCCTTCGGGTCATCCCACGGTTCCTTAACTGTGGAAAACGAGCTTGTAGAAGATCTCAACACCAGATCCAGGGTTTGCAAGATCCAGCAGACAAAAGTAGCATTAACCCCATGCCAATCAGCAGCATCACGATGACCATCCTTGGCTTTGGTAATTGATCCATCAATGAACCCAATCTTGTTCTTAGCAAGGAATGTGTGACACATCGTGTCAGACCATTCAATGTATTTTCTTGACCTTTCAGCATGTTTGGTGTAAGTTGTAAACATGGACCATTGCTAGAGCCAATAAAGTAACGATCAGTCAACATACGACCAATAGGTACAGCAGTCCGAGGGCCAAATTTCAATTGCAACTGCTTTAGTAAAGTCGCAATCACATCATAACATATCCTGAAGCTTCGGAACCTCAGGAGTAGCATTAAGACAGGCCAGTTCTCCGGGATTTCTTCCGAAGTCAGACATAGTGTAGAATCAGGTACAGATGAGTAGCAGGTACACTAACCGGCGGCAGATCGGATCGGCAAGATACACTATTGTGTTGAACGAGCGACGGCACGTTGAGATCGGTGCAGCGGCACGTGGAGATCGACGGCAGCACGTGCAAATCAGTAAGGGCAGCAGACAGATCGTCGACGATGGCAGCTAGGTTGTGGTCGGCAATGCAGAGACGAACGACGAGCTTCAGCGGTGGCACGACAGCGGCGGCCGCAGGAGCTCGAAAATATGATAGCAGAATTTTCTTTTAAGGTTTTAAGATTTTAGGCTCTAATACCATGTAGAAAATTAGAGTAATAATGTGTGTTTGAATTCATGATCTCAGGATACATTATATAGTGGTACATGATACTTATACAAAATAAGAAAATGTAATAGAATATAATTACAATTACAAGTAATATTCTAATTCCTTAATACTAATACAAACTCACTTATTAGAACTAGAAGGAAAATTAAGGGGACCTGCGGCTGTGGGTCCCTTGTGGACCTGCGGGGCGACCTCCGGAGGGAGGCTTCGGGACGTGGCGGTGGGGCTCCTGGGAGTTGCGACGAGTACGGTTCCGCTCAATGGCCATGACGTCCGGATACCGTGGCTTATCCCCTCAGCAGTGCCCTTGGTGTGGGGTCGCTGGGGCGCCCAAGGCTGGCGACACAGCCTTTTAGAAGGAAAATCAAGGGGAAGCTTTTCGTAGAGGAGCTTCAAGTAAAGTAATCAGAAAGTTGTTTTAACTTTTTGTGTTTTGTTTTCTTGAGAACAGTTTAACTTCTAAATTAGTTAGAACCCACACACAAGGTTAAAATAGTTTTTTCGAAAACACACAAGGTTAATTAATTAATAATTTAATAGTAGAGTGTGACCATTTGATACTATGCCCTGATCGAGGAATTGAGAGTACATTAATCAACAACTAATGCAGTACATGGAAAATTTTAGTAGTTCCACCGGGCCGAATCAGGGAAGGGAAAATGAATCTGAGATTTTTATTCTGTTAGTTAGTTTTTTGTTTATTTTTTATATAATTCTCTTTTTCTATTTTTTAATTTTACATTTTTCCCAATTAGATGTAACGTGATTCCCTAGTTTTACCCCGTGACCAGGGATTCCCCAACTCCCTTCTTCATAAAATCTTCACCTGCACCTTCACCATCGTCGTCCGTTATCAAACGACCGTGAACTCTATTTTCTCAGATCCAAGACGAATTTATACTTTATCTTTGTTTTTAAATAAAAATTACAATATTATGATTACTATTTAAATAAAAATATTATAATTTTATTTTTTTGAGTTGTGTGTGGGTCAAATTTAAATAAAACTATAATTTTCATATGAACTCCTTTTAAAGTTAAAAAACATATTATTATTATTTTTGATCAAGCATTTTCATTAAAATATAAGAGAAAAAACTTACAAAGTTCAAACCATCTCTCTAAGTCTATTACAATCATCTTTTTCTATTCCTATATCATTACTCCTATCTTCCAACTTTCTTCTGATTGTATTTTAAAAGTTAACAGTTTTTGCTTTCAACTTTTCCCCTTTGAACACCCTTCTATTCCTCTCCATCCAAATATCATATAGACCACAAAACAAATTTCATATTTTTTTCCCTGCCCGCTTGAAGAAACAGAGCTTTTTTCAGAGCACTTGTGCTATTGAACTCCTGCAAATTCAGATCTGCCAGACTTTTCCCAAACATACAATCAGCAAACAAGTGTGGCATGCTTTATTTTTTTATCACAAAAACAACAGAGTTCTTGATTACTCATGATTCCAAAACCAATCAGCCTCTCTTTGGTTGGGAGCTTACCATTCAGCAAAAGTCAGAGGAAAAATCTGTGCTGCGGCTGAACATCCTTGCACCAAATTATTCTTTCTTTGAACCTGCTTTCAATTTGTGATATACAGCTGCCAATTTGAGATTTCCTTCCCTGCTAACACAATCAACAAGATATGGAAGTACCTGCTCCCTCAGTTTCATCAGAATCTTCCACGGCCAACTATGAGTATAAGAGTGTTCGCAATCCTCCAATTTCTTGCCTTTGAGATAATACACGCTCAGCCATAATACGTCCTTTTTGCTGCTTACATCCCACATATGCTTACACAAAGCAACTTTGTTCCAGACACCTGAGTCTCTAACCCCCATTCCTCCACTTTTTTTAGTGTTGCAAATTGTAAAGTCAGGGGATTCGCAAGTAAATATTTTATTGGCAATTTTGTGTGAATTAATTTTGAACAGAAATTCTGACCATGTTGGAACATGCTGGTGCAGAATATTTACGCCAAGGTTTTATGGAACTCAAAGTCAGAAAATTGCAGTAGTTTGGAATAAATGGAATTCGTATATCTGACTATATATATCAGGCGTGAAGCATAATTAGCTTATGGAAAATTCCTACTTATATGGAGAAGATTTATTCGAATATATGAGATAGAATGATATAAGGTAAATCCCTTTATTTATGGGATTTGGATATGCTTCAAGAATCAGATTTGGAATAGGAATATTGCGGAGATAATCAAGGAGTATTCAGATCTGATTCGTGGATATAAATAGGGGACAAACACGGCTGCATACTCACGGATTTAATAGAGCAAAAATATGCACACAGATTTTTAAGATTTTCGAGAAGTTGCAAAGAGTCAGAACACTGTGTTCCAACACACCTGACCTGCCGCACTAAGTTCAGAATCATACACCTTAATTCCTCGGGAGGAGGAGATCTTGCGTCGATGGAGTTCGAGATTAGAGGGAGTCTGATCAAGGCAGATCGGTAGCTAGGGGAGCTAGCAGAGTCCACACGCTATAGTTAGTAAAGATAAGTATTTTGTAAACTGTACTCTATACTGTATCTTTCTAATTAGTGGATTCATTCTGAACTGGGCCAGGCCCCGCAGATGTAGGTGGATTACACCGAACTGCGTAACCAAGTCATGTGTCTTTTACGTATTACGTCATTATGCACTTGGTTAAATTAGTCATGTTGGAACACACTAGTAGGGACTAGAAAAATTGGTAAAACTAAATTTCAATTGGTACCAGAGCTTAGTCACTTATCATTTCCTTGGTTGTTTCAAGGAAAGTGAGATCCAATTTTACCATGACGACAAGAGAAGGAGCTTCAGTCTCTCGACCACCACTTCTAGAAGGCAACAACTACAACTATTGGAAGGCACACATGAGGGTTTTCATCAATTCGCTGGATGAACTGGCATGGTTTTTTGTTGAGAATGAATGGAATCATCCTACAGAAGATGCTGATACAAGTTCTAAGGCTGTAGAAGGGGAGTCAAGTCAAAAACCCAAAGACAAGGCTAAATGGACTCCAGATGACCTCATAGAATCTCTGGCGAATTCGAAGGCACTTAATGCGATCTTCACTGTTGTTGATGAAAATCAGTTCAAGCTTATATCTACGTGTCATCAAGCAAAGAAAGCATGGGATATTCTACAGACTGTTCACGAAGGAACCAGTCGAGTGCGTGAATCCAAACTACAGATGCTGGCTACCAAGTTCGAAGAACTCAAAATGGAGGAGGACGACACCATTGCTATATTCAATGGAAAACTCAGGGATATCTCCAACATGGCTTATCAACTTGGAAAGGTGTACAAAGAAACTAAGCTGGTGAAAAAAACCTTGCGATATCTTCCCAAACGATTTGCAATGAAAGTAGCAGCAATAGAGGAAGCAAGAGACGTAGCCACCATGAGCCTAGATGAACTAATGGGTTCGTTACAAACTTATGAGATGACATTCCAGCAACCTACAAAAAGAGTCTCCAAGGATTTGACATTCAAAGTTTCTCCAGCTAAGGAAAGTCACGAGTCTGACAGCGATGATGAGATTGAAAAACTGGCACTTATTACAAAGAATTTCTCAAGAATGCTAAAGAAGGTGGTCAACAAGAAATCTCAGGAAAGGTTTGGCGGAAACAGACAAAAACAACAAGATTCGAGCAATAATCGTGGAATGAGATTTGAACAAGGGATATGCAGTTCGGGAGAAATCAGAACAACGAACCAAAACAGGCTGGACGAATTCAATGCAGAGAATGTGAAGGATATGGTCATATTTAGGCTGAATGTGCTAACACTCGCAAGAAACAAGGAAGATCATATGTCACCTCTTGGAGTGAAGATGAAGATGATGAAAAAGACGAAGAGGAACTTACCAGTAATTATGTAGCTTTTGGAGCAAAGGTTCATGATACATCAGAGGATCAGTGTTCCAACACACTGAACAAAGATAAAGCTGTATGTTCCAACATAGATCTGGACGATGCACACAGCGATGAAGATGATGATCTGTTTGTAAGTGATGAAGAAATCTACACATATGAACAAATGTATGCCATGTGGGTTCAAGTAGCTGACACGAACAAAGAGCTGAATGAAGAAAAAAGAAAGCTAATTGAAAGTGAAAAAGAATTACGATCCAAGGTTGCAGAACTTGGAAAACATAATGAAGAACTAAACAAGGAGCTCATAGCAGCAGTCAAGAGGGCCGAGATGTCTGAAGCAACTATCTTTACATTAAATTTCGGAAAGGCAGAGCTTGATGATATTCTGGATATGGGAAGAAACTTTAGTGATAGACACGGGATTGGATACGGGAAAGAACCAAAGACTGAATTGCATGAAAAAACAGTAACTCTCAAAGCTAAGATCCGAGTAATAAAACGGAAGTATGGGATGCCGTATCAAAGGAAGCCACTCATCTACAGATACTGTACGAACCAAGGACATTCTGAACAACAGTGCAGAAGACTGATCAAAGATCAAATGACAGGAAGACAACTTCTGCTGTGTTCCAACACAGGCGATACTCATACGAGAAAAATGATCAGAAAGATATGGGTTGTTAAAAAATCCAGTACGTGTCTGGTGGCACATACTTCTCTAACAGCCTATTCCAGTGATTCATGGTACTTTGATAGTGGTTGTTCTTGCCACATGACTGGCACTCCAAAATATCTCACGACATTACTCCGTATGATGGCGGATATGTAACCTTTGGTGATGGAAAGAGAAGCAGAGTAGTTGGCAAGGGCGAATTGAAAATTGAAGGCTTTCCAGTATTCACAAGTGTATTATTTGTTAAAGGTCTAAAGGCAAACTAGCTAAGTATAAGCCAGCTGTGTGACGACAATATGCTAGTGGAATTTCATAAGGACAAGTGTATAGTAAAGCATGGAGAAAACAAGGTTCTTTCTGGAATAAGATCATCAAACAATTGCTATTTGCTGGAGCAAGGAGTTCGATGCATGCTTTCAAAACAGGATGAAGGAATTCTTTGGCACAGGAAGCTCGGCCACATCAACTATAAAACACTGGTGAAAATCGCAAATGTGAAAGTTGTACGAGGAATGCCTACCTTAACCAGCAAGGATGGAATTGTGTGCGGACCATGTCAACAAGTTAAACAAATTTGTTCTCCTCACTCTTCAGTCCAGTATATTACTACATCGAGAAATCTGGAACTATTGCATATGGATTTGATGGGTCCGGTTAATACACCTAGTATAGGTGGAAAGAAATATATTTGTTTGTGTTGATGACTTCTCTAGATTCACATGGGTAGCCTTCTTGAAAGAGAAATCCAATACAATAGAAGTTTTCAGAAGTCTTGTAGTGAAATTACAAACTGAAAAGGGGAGCACAGTAGGCAAGATAATTCAAATCTAAAGTGATCATGGTAGAGAATTTGAAAATGAATAGTTCAGTTCCTTCTGCGATGAGCTTGGAATCCAACATGAGTTCTCGGCTCCTATCACTCCTCAACAGAATGGTATCGTAGAAAGAAAGAACAGAACTCTCCAAGAGATGGCTTGAGTTATGTTGGCAGAGAAAGATATTCATAAGAAATGGTGGGCAGAAGCAATCAATACAGCATGTTATACAATCAATCGAGTGTATCTTCGACCATTCACCAGTAAGACAGCCTACGAGATTTGGAAGGGCAGGAAACCAAATGTTTCATATTTTCACGTGTTCGGGAGTACATGTTATATTCTCAAAGATAGAGAACAGTTGGCAAAGTTTGATAATCGAAGTGATGCAGGAATCTTTCTAGGGTACTCAATCAACAACCGTGCCTACGGAGTCTATAATCATCGAACCAACACTCTCATGGAATCCATAAATGTTATTGTGGATGATTCAGAAAAGGAACAACAACCAGAAGGTGTAGAGGAAGAACCTAGCAACACTCATGTTCCAACACAGTCTCAAACTTCAGACAAAGAAAAGCCATCAGTTGACCTTCACCAACGTGCTGGACAAAATGAACAACAGGATCCTAACTCTGCCGAAGCTGACCATGTTGGAACACAGTCCCCTACTATTGACGACCATGTTCCAACACACGACCAACCTGGTTCCACCATGAGAAGTACTCGATCAGTGCCTCGAGTTGATTACCGACGACTGGCTGGACTACACTGTTTTATTTCTCTAATTGAACCCAAGAACTATAAAGAAACCTTACTCGATGAATATTGGATTGCTGCAATGCAAGATGAAATTGGTCAGTTTACAAGGAATGATGTCTGGTATCTTACTCCTCGTCCCAAAGGCATTAATGTCATTGGTACGAAGTGGATCTTCAAGAACAAATCAGATGCAGACGGCTTAGTCACCCGAAACAAAGCTAGACTTGTTGCTCATGGTTATACACAAGTGGAAGGTGTTGATTTTGATGAAACCTTTGCGCCAGTTGCTAGGTTAGAGTCTATTCGACTTCTACTAGCTATTGCCTGCTCTTTGAACTTTACTTTGTATCAAATAGATGTCAAGAGTGCTTTTTTAAATGGAGTGGTGAATGAAGAAGTATACGTGGAACATCCTAAAGGCTTCGAAGATCCTCATTATCCACATCATGTATATCGTCTCAAAAAGGATTTATACGGACTAAAGCAAGCACCCAGGGCATGGTATGAACAACTTACTACCTTTCTTCTTCAGAAAGGTTATCGTCGCGGGGGAGTAGATCGCACTTTGTTTGTGCTTGACAAGGCTTCAATTTTTCTAATTGCTCAAATCTATGTTAATGACATAGTTTTTGGTTCTACTTCCCCATCTATGGTACAAGATTTTGTCACCGTAATGCAATCTGAATTCGAAATGAGCATGGTAGGAGAGCTCACTTACTTTCTGGGATTGCAAGTCAAGCAAGGAAAGAACGGCTTATTCATGAATCAAAGTAAGTATGCCTTGAATTTAGTTAAAAAGTTTGGTCTAAGTAGTGCTCGAGCAATTCGAACTCCTATGGGAGTCTCTGATAAACTGGTAAAGGATGAAAAAGGAGTTTCGGTCGATCAGAAGTTATATAGAGGCATGATTGGAAGTTTATTGTATTTAACCGCAAGCAGACCAGATATATGCTTCAGTGATGGAATATGTGCGAGGTTTCAAGCTGATCCTAAGGAATCTCATCTCACTGCAGTTAAAAGAGTTATTCGATATGTAAGTGGGACTTCTGAGTATGGTGTTTGGTATTCTAAGAGTCAAGATTCAGAGTTGGTTAGGTATAGTGATTCTGATTTGGCTGGTAATGCTGATGATAAAAAAAGTACCACAGGTGGCTGTTTCTTTATTGGAACAAATTTGGTGTCTTGGTATAGCAAGAAACAGAATTCAATCTCTCTATCTACTCCAGAAGCAGAGTATCTTGCAGCAGGGAGTTGTTGTGCATAACTGTTATGGATGAAACAAATGTTGAGAGATTATGGAGTTCATCAAGGCCCTTTGAAGATTCTATGTGACAACACAAGTGCTATTGATATTTCGAAGAATCCAGTTCAGCACTCGAGAACTAAACATATTGACATAAGACATCATTTTATTAGAGATCTGGTTGAAAGAAAAGAAGTGGAAGAAGTCTATGTTCCAACACACGAGTAACTTGCAGATATATTTACAAAGCCATTGGATGCCACCACTTTTGAGAGTCTTCGACAACACCTAGGTGTTTGTCAAATCTGAGGTAATTTGTACCATAATTACTCTTTTTTGTAAATATTTCTTTTGGTAATTTTCGTTTTACAAAAATTGGAAAAGAACAAAAATATGGAAGGAAGCAAAGGCTTACAAAAATAGGAGATGTTAGCTTGGTATGTTGGAAGTTAATTAAGGAATGACAACTTGATGTGAAAGAAGAAAAAGGTCATCATTACAAAGTTTGGGAAATCTAAAAGGAGGCTTCGCGGGAAAAGAGGTGGATAGTTGAAGAGTTAAAGTGGGATTCAAATTCACAAAACATCTTTTCACATCCCCTTACTCTCGGCCCAGATTTTCTCTTCCAAATCTCTACGAGAAAGAAAAAATTGTTATACTCCACACCTTTCTTCATCTCGGCATTGTGCGAAAGGATGTCAAACTCAAACTCGCCAATGATGGAATCTGCGGTACCAGAAATTATGGAGGAAGTTCAAGTTTCATCGAATTTGGAATTGATGGTAGTTACTGAGCCAAGAAAATATGACGAACAAACTCAGATCGGAGGAAGCATAGAAGATGCAGAGGATGAGGTGACAGTTGAGGTTGAAACCGATGAAGCCAAAGAACCAGAGGAAGAGAAAGAGGGTTCCGGCAACAACAAATTGAGTGAGGAATCCGAAGTTAAGCCAGATGCTGAAAAGGAAACTTCAGGAAACAAGAAGAAACCTACGGTAACTAGTCCGTTAAAATTTATGGGTATTGAATGCTCGTGTATGGATGAAATCTTTGAGTGTCTTGAGGCCAATAGAGTAGTTGTAGACTTAAGGAAGATCAAGAAAATTGAAGGAGAATATTTGACAGTTAAAGTGAAGGAGTTCGTGACTGGGAATCTAGGAGGGATAAGGCTTGAGAATCATACTGTGAAATTTTTTATGGGGAGATATGCCGAGTTTAGAGAAAAAGATAAGTTTTACGTACATTGCTATATTCATGTACCAAGTTGTGTCTCTTTGAGAGAGATTAGAGAAAGTGAAGTGGCTGGATTAGAAGTGATTAGGAATGGAGATAAACTTCAGGTGGGCTTCTATGATACGAATTCTGCAAAGAGAATGGAAGAATTGAGGAAGCCTATCTTCATTGTTCTGTCTGATAGTGAAGAGAGTGTTCCAACACAGACGGATGAACCTGAGCATATAGACTTAGACTCTGATGCTGATTTAGGAGGAGAGCATAATGAGGATTTTTATAATCAGGATGATGAAGCACCTGATGAAAACTTGTCTGATCAGAGTGATGGTTCTGAGAGTGATGAAGATACTCAGTCAGAAGAAAAATCTGAGAAGGAAAAGAAAGCTGAAGGATCAGGGAGTGTTCCAACACTGGATATTCCTGATCTGGTATATTCTAGTGATGAGGCACTGGATGAGTTCTATCAGAAGGCAAGAGGAAGGCTGGCAAAGCCAAGGATTCTGCTAAAGCTAAGAGGAGCAAGAAAAGGCACGACATCAAAGAAAAGAAGGTTTTACCTCCTCCATCAGTCAGCAAGGCTTACTCTGCGGTTTATTTTGATGAAAAAGGTGCAGAGATGGGAGATTTTTTCTCAGAAAAGAAGTTCATAGCAGAAAGGCCTCTGGATTTAAAAGCCTATAAGGAGAGCGGCTTTACAGATTTTCTGAAGCTGACTGGCATGACAACAGCAGCAACAATTCAGCTACAGTACAACAGGCAGGTTGTACTTGAGGTATACTCCAATCTAATGCCTGTTAATTTAGAGATTAGCTCCTCATGGTTTGGTAGAGTATATGTACGGGGGAAGATAATAGAGGTTTTTGCTTCTAGAATCAACACATTGCTGGGTCTGAACACACCTGAAACAGGGGGAGTATTTCCTGAAAATCTGGGATTGTCTGACAATGAAATTTTAGGTGTTATATCTGGGGGCTACAAGATTGAATGGCCAGCAACGGGATATTCACAAGCATCCTGCTTGTCATCAAGATTTTTTTGTTTATATCAGGTAGCTGTGCACTGTTGGTTGCCCTCGAGTAATACTACAACGCTGACAAGGGAGATGGCTAAACTGCTATACTGTGTTGGAACACAGAAAGAAGTTAATCTTGGACTTCTCATTCAGCAGCATTTGGTCAGACAGGCTACTGCTCCGAAAGTAAATGATGGTATTATCTACCTTGCTTTAATCTCTGCTCTAGCCAAGACTGCAAAAGTGAAAGGGAATGCTTCAGATATAGTAATTGACACGGAGTTTTTCAGGCCAAACAAGAAGACATTTGGGCTGAGACATGTTCATGATCTCCCATGGAAACCTTCTGTGTCGACTTCGTCTTCAGCAGCAGAAAAGGAGGCTCGACTGCTGGTTCTGAATGCAAGACTTGGAGCTTTAGACATACAGATGGCTGCGCTAGAGGCAGAAAGAGCAAGCCTAGAGGCAGAGAAGTCACAGTTGGAAGCATGACTTGAAGGTTGAATGCAGGGGGAGCATTGTTTTGCTGTTTTTGATAGTGCATTTGGCCTATGTGTGGCCCCAGGGGGAGAAATTTTGGTGTTTTTGGATGGAATGATTTAAATTTTGATTCAATTTGGCTGTAATGATTTTTATGTTTTGGATTTCTGGTTTTCGGATTTCATGCCTAAGGGAATTCTGGAATTCTGATATCTTATTGATTGCTGGTTTCCAAGTTTATGATATTGATGCTGACGGTTACATGTCCAAAATATTATGGGTCCACAAAAATGCCAAAGGGGAGATTGTAAAGTCAAGGGATTTCCAAGTAATATTTTATTGGCAATTTTGTGTGAATTAATTTTGAACAGAAATTCTGACCATGTTGGAACATGCTGGTGCAGAATATTTACGCCAAGGTTTTATGGAAATCAAAGTCAGAATATTGCAGTAGTTTGGAATAAATGGAATTCGTATATCTGACTATATATATCAGACGTGTGAAGCATAATTGGTTTATGGAGAGTCCCTACTTATATGGAAAAGATTTTTATTCGAATATATGGGATAGAATGATATAAGGTAAAATCCCTTTATTTATGGGATTTGGATATGCTTCAAGAATCATATTTGGAATAGGAATATTGTGGATATAATCAAGGAGTATTCAGATCTAATTCGTGGATATAAATAGGGGACAAACACGGCTGCATACTCACGGATTTAATAGAGCAAAAATCTGCACACAGATTTTTAAGACTTCCGAGAAGTTGCAAAGAGTCAGAACACTGTGTTCCAACACACCTGACCTGCCGTACTAAGTTCAGAATCATACACCTTAATTCCTCGGGAGGAGGAGATCTTGCGTCGACGGAGTTCGAGATCAGAGGGAGTCTGATCAAGGCAGATCGGTAGCTAGGGGAGCTAATAGAGTCCACACGCTATAGTTAGTAAAGATAAGTATTTTGTAAACTGTACTATGTACTGTATCTTTCTAATTAGTGGATTCATTCTGAACTGGGCCAGGCCCCGCAGATGTAGGTGGATTACACCGAACTGCGTAACCAAGTCATGTGTCTTTTACGTGTTACGTCATTATGCACTTGGTTAAATTAGTCATGTTGGAACACACTAGTAAGGACTAGAAAAATTGGTAAAACTAAATTTCACAAATGGATCCCCAAGCTGTCGCTGAAAACCCCGCCGGCCTTCAGCTCTGCCCCATAAGAAACACGTACAGAACTATGTTATTTTTTCATGAACTCCTTCTGGTAGACTGAGGACACTGCTCCAATATCCTGAAAAACTCAACAATACTCCGTTAATTAGTTGCCACTTTCCAGCGTATGACACATTTTTTGAATTCCATGTTAGGATTCTGCTTCTGATCTTCTCAAGTAACACTTCGCAATCCTCTTTAACCCATTTGACTGTTGATAATGGGAGACCTAAATATTTCATAGGAAATTCCCATTTTGTCACGTTCAAAACAGCAGCCAAAACACACTTCTCAGCCTCCATTTTAGAAAAATAAACTTTTGACTTCTTTTCATTCATTGTAAGCAGTTGTTTCACCAAATCTTTTCATCATTTCTGACCCATTCATCGTCTTAACGTTTGCACCACGGAATAATAAGAGATCATCCGCAAATAGTAATGTATGGACACCAGCTTTCTTACACTTTTGGAGGTAATCAATTTCACCTGCTTGAATTCGGTTCTTCACCAGCCTCGTAAAATACTCCATGCTAATCACAAATAGCGATGGAGAGATTGGGTCGCCTTGATTGACACCCTTCTTTGTTTCGAATGAATTGGTGTACTTGCCATTATAAGAAATACAAAATTCTGATTTCATACTACTATTTTTTATCCACGATATCATTTATCTTTAACCAGTTAACCAGAAAACTCCAATATATGCTGTCGAAGGCCTTGGTTATATGAATAGGGCAATGCAACTTGGCCTCATAGTATCCCTTCGTCCCAGGAGAATCTGCACACTTTCCTTTTTTGGGTGTCCCAGACAAATCTGCACACTTTCATCTTAAGGAAGTATTTAACATTCTAAAAGACAATATTATCCTCACAAACTCAAAATTTTACAAAACTCAATACCCACTTCTCACAAACCCTACACACCCTTATTTTCTTCTTCTTCAAATTTTTGGGCTATTCTACTCCTTGCATCACTACCCCAAATTCCGCCACCACTTTCATCTCACATTGCCACCACTTCCGCCCCCACCACCACTTTTGCCTCCGCCTACTCTCCCTTCCACCTCCGCCTATGCCTACTTTCCCTTCCAATCGACATCCTCATTTTCCTTCCCACATTATGCTTTGCCTCCTAAAATTGCCACTCTCCATCGGTTGTCCTCTGCTTCCCGACGCAGACCTCTGCCGCCCTCCGACGCCGATGTCCTCTACCACTCACCCCCCCTGCGTCTCCGCCACCAGCTTTGCCTCCCATTTTTCCAGATCTAGCGCCTCCTCCCCTCCTCCTTCTCCCCTCAGCCACTGCCTCTCCGCCTCCACCTCTGTCTCCTCTTATTTCACATCCACTGCCTCATCTTCTTCCGGATTAGGAATCTTGTTGCTTGAGGTTCTGACAGGGAAGAGTGCAATTTTTAAGGTGGTAGAGGTGGAGAAACTGGGTCAAATTCTTGATAAAGGCAGAGTGCTGGGTGCGGCGGAGAAAGGAGGTGGCTTGAGAGAGGAGAAGAGGTGAGGTGGAAAGAGGAGAAGGTGGTGAGAAGAGGTGGCGCAGGTGGAGAAGTTGCGAGCAGCGGCGAGAGGAGGCGGAGGAGCGGTGACATTTTTGGCATAGAGATAGGGCAGAAAATAGGTGAAGAAGATAGGGGGTATATTAGTCTTTTCACCAACGAAAATTTTGCAGAGAGATTTTCTCTCTCTGCAGATTCCCCTGGGACAGAGGGAGTATGTTTAATAATTCTTGAGAAAGAAGCATATTATGCGCGACGTATCTACCTTTTACAAACGCGCTCTAATAATCACTTATCAGATCATGAAGCATCTCTCATATTCTAGTGCTTAGCTTTTTTGTGATGATTTTGTAAATAACTGAGCAACAAGTAATGGGACGAAAATCAGCAGGTACCTTAGCATGCTTAGTTTTCGGAATCAATGTTATGACTGTGTTTCTAAAAACTTCTGGAATTTGGTCACCCTAAAAAAATCCATGGACTGATCTCAATACATCTTCCCTGATTATCCCCCATACTTCTATGAAGAAGAGACTCGTATATCCGTCTTTTCCAGGGCTTTTAGCACTATTGATCCCCTTTAGTGCTTTTAAGATTTCTTCATTGTTGATTGCCTTAATTAAATTCACATGTTGCTTTACACTCAGAACAATTCCATGTTGTACCACATCTTCCTCTACTCCTTTTACATTTCCAGTAATCCCAAGATAAGACTTAAAATGGTTAATTAGGATATCACCAATTTCCATCTGATCTATCACTACTTTTCCATCACTTTCCAATGCCACAATCCTGTTGTTGTATTGCCTCTTTTTTTATGGAGCTGTAGAAGAATTTAGTTGGCATGTCACCCTCCAAGACCCACTGCATCTTAGACTTTTGCTGAATAAAGCTAAATTTTGCTTCTTTTATCTTCTCTGCCTCTTTTCTAGTTTTATGTTCAAAATCCCGCAACTCCTTAGACTCAAGTTTTTCATTCAATTTCTTCATTGCATCCTTCCATAATTCTCGTGCATTCTCCGTCTGCTTGATGATGTCATCAAATTCCTTTTTGTTCAGAACTTTAAGTGGTTTCTCCAATCTTTTCAGAGCAGCAGCTACATCTCCCAGGTTCATAAATTTTTTCGTCTTCCAAACTTTCTTCACCGTCTCTTGGAAAACCAGAGACTTTGACCACATGTTTAAGAATCTGAAAGGCCTGGAAAATTTCTCCAATTTCTGGAGAGTCTTACCACTAAAGGCCGATGATCAGAAACCAGTTCATTCATAATTTCACACACTGCATCTTCGAAAATTTCACACACTGCATCTATTCTGCTCTAGAATCTCTCTATCAGACCTTCTATTGCTCCATGTGAAGTTTTCTCCAATTGTTCTTATTTCCACAAGTTCCAGTTCCTCCACTGTTACTTGGAAATCTTCAGTCTCTTTTTCATCAACAATGCAACCCCCAATTCCGTCGCCTGATACTAATGGGGAATTAAAATCACCCAACATCAACCATGGTAGATCTCTTTGCCTAGTAGCTTTCAAAAATCCCCACATAGGCTCTCTTTTCTTCATTGTATTGAAACTGTAAACTATGGTACGATAAAACTAGTTATTGTCATCCAACTTTCTGCATTTTAAATCCATCCACTGCTCATTGCAGTTACCCCAACTTCATAACTATCAGGTCTCCAAATAATCCAGATTCTCCCTCTAAGAGTGTTTGCAAGCCAGTTCCATTTGAGCCCCATTCTGCTCCATGTGTCATCTTTTTTTTTTTTTTTTTCCGTTTGCAGTAAACCTAGCAAGCCAATTTGGATTTTTAGGAAAAACCTTCTAACCTCATTATGCTTTGCTCTTTTATTCAATCCCCTTATGTTCCATGTTACCACACTCTTCATTTATCTGGTGGTTTTCCTTCCTTCTTCCTCCCAATAAATCCTCTATTCATCTCAATTTTCTTCTGATTTACTGATTTTTTATCATCTTCATCAATCCATGCACCTTTCCCTCTATCATCAATTCTTCTTTCTGTTTTAAAGAAGAGTTTGATATTGAGTAAGAGATGGAAATTATTAATTTTATTCATCACTGGAGTACCATATATATAATACAAGTATGTAACTAAATCCCAAAGTTATAGGGATTCTACTAACTAAGTCTACGTAAATACAAAGTCAGAGAAGTAACTAACTAGACTAAGTCTTACTAAAATACATAGTCAGAGAAGTAACTAACTAGACTAAGTCTTGCATGACTAATTCAAAATATATGTAGAGTTCTAATACCCCCCCTCAAGTTGGAGCGGGAGTGGGATTCGAACGTATGCCCAACTTGAACAAAAGTTGACGAAACTGTTCTGCACCCAGGGGTTTAGTGAAGATATCAGCAAGCTGATTTGATGAGGAGATGTAAGTTGGAGAAATTAAACCTGATAATAGTTTTTCACGTACAAAGTAACAATCAAGTTCAATGTGTTTCGTACGTTCGTGAAAAACAGGATTTTCGGCAATGTGGATGGCCGCTTGATTATCACAGTAAACCGGAATTGGCTTGGGAATTGGGATACGAAGATCAGTAAATAGAAAGGAAAGCCATTGTAATTCGGCAGTTAGATTAGCCATAGCCCTATATTCAGCTTCGGCGGATGATCTGGAGACAGTTGGTTGCTTCTTACATTTCCAAGAAAGTGGACTAGCACCAAGCATGGTAAAGTAACCCGTTGTCGAACGACGAGTGGTAGGACATCCAGCCCAATCTGAATCTGTGTACCCTTGAAGGTTTAGAGAACTGGAAGAAGATAGAAGGATTCCATGAGAAAGAGTGCCTTTGAGATATCGCACGATACGTAAGGCCGCTTCTAAATGGGCAGACCTTGGTTGTTGCATAAATTGGCTAAGAGAATTAACAGAATACGTTATATCTGGTCTAGTAACTGTAAGATAAAGAAGACGACCAATCAAACGTCTAAAAATGCTGGGATCGGGTAATAATTCCCCTGAAGTAGGAAGAAGTTTAAGATGTTGATCCATAGGAAAAGCTGAAGTTTTAGCGCCAGTAAGGCCATAATCCTGGAGAATGTCAAGTATATATTTGCGTTGGCATAAAAATAACCCATGAGATTATCTGGATACTTCAATGCCAAGAAAATATTATAATTTGCCTAGATCTTTAATAGAGAATTTGGATTCAAGTCGAGATTCAAGAGAGGATATAAAAGATGTATCATTTCCTGTAATGATAATATCATCAACATAAACCAAGACAAAGACTGAAATCTTATGTTGGTGATAAAAGAAAAGTGAATAATCTGCACGAGATTGAATAAATCCTTCAACTAAGAGGGTTGAGGAAAATTTTGAAAACCATTGTCGAGATGCTTGTTTAAGACCGTAGAGGGACTTATTCAAGCGACAAACACGATGATCGCCTTGCTTACGAAAGCCAGGGGGAATTTGCATATAGACTTCTTCATTGAGGTCTCCTTGTAAAAATGCATTATTGACATCAAGTTGATGGAGAGACCAACCTCGAATTGAAGCTAAGGATAATAACACACGAACGGTAACTAATTTAGCCACAGGTGCAAAGGTATCATGATAATCGATGCCTTCCTGTTGAGTATATCCTTTTGCAACGAGTCTAGCTTTGCAGCGTTCAATACTGCCATCAGATTTGAATTTAGTCTTGTAAACCCATTTACAACCAACGGCGGACTTACCGGGTGGTAGAGGAGTTAATGTCCATGTGCAATGAGCTTCCAAAGCTGCAATCTCCTTGGACATAGCTTCACGCCATTCAGCATGTTTCATGGCCTCAGTAAAGGTTCTCGGCTCATGAGATGTAAGGATAGAAGTAAGGAAAGCCTTATGAGTGGAGCTGAATTTATCAAATGATAAATGGTGAGTGAGTGGGTAAGGAGAAGTAGTAGTACATGAAATATTAGTGTAGATATAATCCTTCTTCCAAACAAGTTCTTGGCGATCACGAGTAGAGTGCCGAAGTGGTATTTGTGATTCATTTGTGATAGAATTACTAGCTAGTTCTTGATAATTTTGTGAACTAGACGAGGAAGGATATATGGGAGACGTGGATGAAGAATTTGAATTAGAAGGAGAAGGACTTAAAGGAGATTATGGAGACGGAATGGAGTCCAAGACATGAGTTGATATGGAATGAGCTGGGAGAGGATGATCAGATGATGTGTTTGCAGTAGTGTGAGGAGTATCATAGGATGGAGATGGTGAATTAACCAAAGAACTAGGAATATCATCATCATAATACAATGGTGATGTCTCGGTATTCGAAAAAAAATCGTGTACAGGAGGCATGGCGTCTTGGAATGGAAATATATGTTCCTTGAACACAACATCGCGAGAAACATATTTTTGGTTTGATTCGATATCGAGGATCATATATCCTTTATGATTAAATGGATAGCCTAAGAAGATACCTGGTTTAGCACGAGGGTCAAACTTTGTTCAGACCGATGTATTTCGAGCAAAACAAAGACAACCAAAAATTCGAAGATAGTCATATTTCGGCGGAGATCGGAGAAGAATCTCGTGTGGGGACTTATTGGACAATACCGGACTTGGAATTTTATTTATCAAATATGCAGCGGTAAGAACACATTCACCCCAATAATCGATTGGTATATTGGATTGAAACCGTAGAGCTCTTGCCACCGAAAGAAGATGGCGATGTTTTCTCTCAACAACTCCATTTTGTTGAGGGGTATACACACAACTTCGTTGATGGTGTATTCCATGAGATCGAAACCATGATTGAATGTCTTTTGACAAAAATTTTGTCCCATTGTCGGATCGAAACTTTTGTAGTTGAGGTAAAAAAATGGAGAGGGATCCTGTAGAAATGGAGCTGATCATATGTGAATATTGTGTAATGACGAATTTATGGAAATATTGAATATACTGAAGAGTCTCAGATTTAGAACACATAAGGTAGACCCAAGTACATCTTGAGTAATCATCAACGATGGTAAGAAAGTATTTAGCGCCATCTTTAGAAGAGATAGAAAAAGGTCCCCATATGTCACAATGGATGAGCTCAAAGCAACGAGAAGAAGAAATAACAGATTGATTAAACGATAAACGAGTTTGTTTTGCTCGAGGGCAAACAATACATTCGGAAGAGAAATTGGAATGAATGAAATCTACTGTTTTACATAGAAACTTAAAACGGTTTAAGCCTGGATGGCCTAACCGACAATGCCAAAGATCTAGTGGCGTTTTATTACATGGAGCAATGGAAGAAAAACAAGCAGCTGAAGGGTGGCGGAGTTGATAAAGACCAGAAACAAGATCAGCCTGACCAATCGTCCGATTCGAGCGAAGGTCCTGAAAAGTGCATGAAGAATCAAGAAATTCAGCTTTACAATGGAGAGATTTAGTTAATTGAGATATAGAAATGAGATTGAATTTAAATGCAGGAATATGATAAACTTGTGATAATCTCAATGTTGGTGAGAATATTATTTCACCAATATGATGTACAGTGACAAGAGATCCATCTGGTAATTGAACATCAATATGCTTTGAAGGAGAATGATATTTGCTAAATAAAGACAAATTAGTGCAAACGTGATGCGTTGCACCACTATCAACATACCAAACAGGATGATAATTAGTCATATTACCTGTGAGATTCACTTTAGGCGATGTGTCCGAATCAGCTGTTGGAGTGGACAACATTGCAAGGAGACGACTGTATTGATCGGCTGAAAGTGATGGAAGAAGTTGCTCACTAGATGTGGTTGCAGCAAACGCAGAAGGGTGAGTGCTTCCTTTTGGTTTGGTTTGGGGAAAGCCATGAATTTGATAGCATGTCTGGCGAGTATGTCCATACTTGCTACAATGATCACAATATGGGCGTTGTCTTTTGTTGGTGTTGTTATTATGCCGATGAGAAGGATCATACTTGTTAACATTGAGAGCAGCAGCATCAACACTGGGATGAGAAGTAGCATTAATGAATTGTTGTTCCTCTTCTTGCTTGACAAGATTGTAGATTCGCTGAGCTGAAGGCAGCGGTTCAATCAAGAGGATTTGACTGCGAAGGCTTGAGAAACGATCATGAAGTCCTTGCAAAAATTCCATGGTACGATCCCTTTCATGGTGTTCAAGAAGACTCTTTCCAGCACCACAAATACATGGCTCATGGGGATTAAGAGAATCAATTTCATCCCAGAGTGTCTTGAGTTTGGTGTGATATGCCGTAACGAAAAGATCGTCTTGCTTGAGACCAGTGACAGTTGTTTTCAGTTGATACAACTTTGGAGCATTTGAGTGTGTGAATCTTAACTTCAGATCTTGCCAAATTGTATAAGAAGAATCAGCATACATCAAGCTCGACCGGATATCAGTGTGGACTGAATTTGTGATCCACATCCCTACCAAGTCATCACACCGTTTCCAGCATGCTTGGGTTATGGGATCGGTTGGACGTGGGATAGAACCATCCACGAATCCAAGCTTGTTCTTTGCATTCAAGGCTTTTGAAATTCCACGAGCCCATGTCGGGTAGTTATCACCTTGAAGCAAAGGAGAGAAAAGCACCGTCGTAGGATTATCAGACGGGTGAATGAAGTAAGGATCATTGACTGACATAGATGATTTAGAAGTATCATCACGAGCTTCAGATTGAGATTTAGCTGAGTTCTTCTCAACTTCCATTTCAAAAGAGTTTATTTCTTCTGCTGGCGTTGCTGCCATGATTGATGAGTGGCGTTTCTCATAATTCATCATATGCTCTGAGTTTTCCCCATTTCTTTTCATGATCCCCCTTATTTCTACATTCATTATATTGATGCACATAGATCTTATAGCCATTACAGCTAACAAGTTTCCACTTTCAATTTTCTCTTGGAAAATTACTTTGTTTTCATTCACATAGAGAACCTTATCCGGAACAGAGTCCCCCTGTTTTGACTTCAATCTGTAACCTAGCATATGTCAACCTCTCTTTTTCAGCAGTAGCTTTATCTAAGCAAAACGGCCTTCCAATGGGACTCATAATTTTACAGATTATTTTAGGTTTCCAATAGGATAATGGTAAATTAGGAAGTTGTACCCAGACTGGAACAGAATCACGCTCATTCATATTCAAATCTTTTTCCTATAATTTGATTATCACGGGCTAAAAAAATATCATCCCTTTATCAACCACTTCATCACATATAGCCTTTGAAAACAATTTTACCATAAAATAACCTCTCTGCAATAGCCACACCTTAACAACCTTTCCCCCAAACATGATAAAATAAACCTTCAAGTACCTTAAATGGAGGGTTACACCCAAGTGTTTTGCAAACGACACAGTTATTCCAGAGCTTTACGCCTTCAACGCATTCTAGTAGTTTAGCCAAGCTCCATCCCATCAATTTTTATTGTGTTGTATTTCTTGACATCTTGTTGAGATTCAAACAGTGCAGACCATTTCTTCACATCTTCTTCCTCCACCTTTTCACTCCATGAAAGCCTATTTCTAGTAGTTTGCCTCACCTCAGGGGTTTCGCATTGAATCACAATTGGTTGGACTACGAATTTTTCGATTTCGTTCAAAGTATCACTTTCTCTCGTACATTTCTCCTTTTCTTCGACCAAGCCCCTATTTGCGTTTCCATCTTCTCTAAAATTCTCCTTCAATAACTGAACCGTGAGTTTCTTCCTACCTCTTTTTCCCCAAATCTGCCCATGGCGGCACCAGATTGCCAATCAGAAAACAATTTGAGCGAAGAAAGTACACATAGTAGCACTATATCACCCACAATACCTAGAGAGAGAAATTTGTGAATTAGTTTTGAAAATTTAACATATTATTTTTTAACTTTATACAGTGAATAATAGTTATATTATTTAAAATAAATATATATTTTCTTATATAAATACTATGAAAAATAATATTGTAATTTTAATTTTCGAGCTGTATATGTGTCGAATATTAATAAAATTAATAGTAATATTATTTTCAAAAAATTTTATTTCATAATCTATACTATTAATAATATTTACAATATTTATGAATATATTATTTTCTTATATAAATAATTTAATTTATTATTTTTTATTATAAATAATAATTATATTAATTTTAATATAAATATTATTATAAAGCTCAGAAAAACAAATCGAATATCTTACAACTGTCCTACTCAGCAGAAAGGCAATATGTGAAGGCTTTACTTGCTACTAATGTTGTTGATGGTGGTGGTGATATTTAGATTCAGTATTGTTATTGATATTGCATAGTCAATGTTTGATTTTTAAATTTTAGCTATTTTATTTTAAATATATTTATGTATTGGTTGATATCATACATTAAGTAACATTTTGGATTTACATCGCTTTTATGTTTTTTGAAAAATATTGAATTCAATTTTTATATCCTCTGAGACGTCCATTCTTAAAATATTTACATATGTGATTTTTGTAGCATCATTATTAGCAAATATTTATATTAAATTAACTACATATGATGAACTACAAAATTTTAAACCAATTTGTAGAATGTTATTTACATATATTTTTAAAAAAGACATGAACTAAAAAAAATGTAAAGATTCACAATAAATTATAAATATATTTAAATATTTTTTATCACATACGACATATCAATAAATCAAAATGATAATAGTTTGATTTTTCTGGCTATGGGAGCGAATTACACACACTAACTGTGTAACCGCCACGATCATGAAACAAAGGTAGGGTAGGCCGAAGAGAAAGGTGACCTTTTAAATGGTGAAATGAAGTATCTTTGTAAGTGAGGAAAATGAAGGTGTTGTTAGTCAGGAAAAAGAAGAATTTGAGGAACAAGTGGAGACCGGGGAAACCATTGAAGAAAATTTTTTTGGATCTGAACCAAGCTATGGAAAGTCAGAATCATGAAGGTATGGAAATGGGTGGGAAGTTGTGGATTGATGTTATCAGTGGGAATAGGGTTATTAAAATGGATTGAAAATTAAATAAGCACCTCCCATGATGGTTGATGGTGAAATTGAAGTAGAAATTGAGGTAGAAGATGTTAGATTAGAGTTGGAGTTTCTGGGAAAATGGTTTAATTATGTATGTTTTGGATGGGGAGTTATTAATGAATGCTGTTGAGAGATTCATGATACAGTACTGGAACTTTGTAGCATTCCCAGATTTTTTTTATAATGAAGATGGTTATTTCATCATGAAATTCAAATCTAGAAATGATAGATATGTTGTATCAAGGAGAGGTACGTGTACCATTTATAATAGGGCAATGTTTCTTCAAGAGTGGAAGGAGAATTTCTCATTGAAAGATGAAATGGTAAGAATAGTGCCAATTTGAATAAAATTTCCTCAACTACCCTTATATCTATGGGGTTTGAAGAGCTTGGGTAAAATTCGAAGTGCTTTGGGCAAGCCCTTGATCATAGATGAATGCACATATGATAAACCGAGGGTTTGTTATGGTAGACTGTTGATAGAGGTTGATATATCACAGAAAATCCCAGGCATAATTAATACTAAAGATGATGCGGGGAACAAGATTAAGCAAAGTGTTGAGCTAGAATGTAAGTCTCTTTTCTGCAACAAATGTCAACTTGGAGGTCACTGATGTAGAGAAATTATACCAGAGAAAAAGGTCGCAAGTTAAGCAAGGAGGTAACAAGGATGGAGAAGATTAGGGAAATGGGAATGAGATGATAAGGAGTGGAACTGTGAAAAAGAAATGAAGCAATTAGACAGAATCAGTGGTAAGTGGTAAAGTCTAAAAATAGAGGAACGAAAATAGTTGAATAACAGAGGGAGGAAAAAGATATGGAAGGGTTAATAGCTGGATCAAGTGGAATAGTTTATGATATGGGTGGGCCAAAAAATCAAAAGCTAAAACCCGAACCGAAAACTGAATAATCTGAATTTGAATAGCTCGAACCAAATTTAATATTCAAATATTTTAACCGATTAAATTGAATTATGAATATGGTTTATGGTTTGGTTTTTAGTTTCTAAACATAAACCAAAAACCGAATTAAAATATATAAATTAATAAAATATATTATAATAAAACATCAAATATATTATAAAGTTTTTAAATGGGAATTTTCATGAAAATGTTGAAAATAAAGGGACAGAACACTTTAGGAAAATAAAACTAATATGTTTTCTTCTTTTGAAGAATACGATAGAGATTAACCTAAGCTGGTTACACAAGCATACATGGCTCTTTATCAAAGGCCCAACAAAAGGGATAGCAATTAGATTATACAAGTGCTGAGCAAAACTGATACAATTTTGCTTGATACCTTTGTGCTCCAATGTATTTCGCTATTTGCTTTGGTTGTGAATTTGCGGATTTCTTCTTGATTAGCAAGGCTGCAGTTTCAGCTTTCCTTGTTCTTTGATTTATGGGTGATCCCTTTTTCTTAGTAAACAACTAATTATTTGGATGAATGTAGAAAATCAATGCCTGATGTTAAAATACTTCATATTTAGTATTTCTTTCTTGGAAAGGAGAAAATATGTGCCTTATTTAAAAAAAAAGATTTTACACTTTTATTTGCTAGTCGTTATCTAATTTGATTTATTCAAATATATATTTGAATTGAAACCAAAAACCAAAAAATCTAATTTGAATAAACCGGATTTGGTTTTTCCATATAAGGTTTGGTTTTTATTTTGGGCTTTGTAAAATGTCAACCCGTTTAAACCAAACCAAATAAATTGAAACATTTGAAAACCGAATCAATGTCCACCCCTAGTTTATGAGAGTCGGGGGATTTGGAAGGATATGTCTGATTGTTATGAAAAAGTACCATGATCAAAACATGGAACGTGAGGGGCTTAGTAAAACAGCCAAATATTGTGGCTCTTGTCTCAGATTTATGGATATTTCAGTGGCTGTATTAATAGAAACTCGGGTAAGAAAAAAGAAAAAGTAGAAATGGTGAGAGATAACTATAGTGCACATCCTAATGGAAGGATTTGGATATTATGGGGTGAAACTAAAGTGCAGCTGAAACTCATATGTTATAATGACAAAATGATGCATGTGGGGGAGTATATGGAGATGATGATAATCTGTTGTATTGGTTCACACCAATATATGCATCCAATAAGTTGAAAGGTAGGAAAAAGTTGTGGAAGGTAATAGAGAAGCTGCAAGAAAAAATACAGGGAGAACCATGGCTTGTGATAGGAGATTTTAATAATGTCCTATCTATGAATGATAAAATTAGATGGAATGATGTTCAGACAAATGAGTATATGGGTATGAAGGATAAGATGAGTGCAGCAAGCTTGTTTGAGTGTGTCAGTGTTGGTGATTTCTTCACTTGGTCAAACACTCAAGGATAGATAGGGAAATTGGGAACCTGGAATGGTTTAAAAATAACCCTGATGTCAAGGTTGAAATCCTGGAGCCAGGTATGTCCAATCATGCCCTACTCAGAATTAAAATGTAGGAGGAGATACACAAAAGGAAGAAACAACTGGAAGATAAGGAAGTCCTGGGAGTCATAGAAAGAAGCTGGACAGAGAAAAGGGAGGGTAACCAATGTTTGTAGTCTAAAAGATAATTGAATTGACAGCTCTATAAACAATACACCAACGTTATTTGTGAAATTTCAAACTATTAACGGAATATTTTGTATTTCGTATTTTGTATTTCATATTTCGTATTTCGTATTTTGTATTTCGTATTTCGTATTTCGTATTTTGTATTTCATATTTCATAATTCGTATTTCATATTTCATATTTTGTATTTCATATTTCGTATTTTGTATTTCGTATTGCATATTTTGTATTTCATATTTTGTTTTTCATATTTCATATTTCGTATTCTGTATTTCGTATTCCATATTTCATATTCCGTATTTCGTATTCCATATTTCATATTCTGTATTTCGTATTTCATATTTTGTATTTCGTATTTTATATTTCGTATTTCGTATTTCGTATTTCGTATTTCGTATTTCGTATTTCGTATTTCGTATTTCGTAGACGCCAAATGTAATACTATGGAGGAATATATTTCTGTCACTCACTTGGTCAAGGTTAATAGTAGTGTACAGGTAGATTATGTGGCCATATATATGGACATGGGAACAATTAAATGAATTAAGTCTAAAAAACCTAGGTAGGGTTTGGTTGCTGTCATAAATAATCTCTTGTCTTTTTCTTTTTTTTTTTTGAAAATAAATAATCTCTTGTCTTAGTTCCTCACAATTTCCAATTGTGTGTTCCTACCTTGTCTTCGCAGCAGTACAAATTTACAACGCATCGTCTCACATCGATCAAACCAAAATTACACCGTTCTTATCTTCCAAATCCTCACATGTCACATTCTTTACCAAATATAAATCATAATATCATATGCATGTGTAGAGCTACCAATTTGGTTATTTGGGTTGATTTTGGGTTCGGCCAAACAGGTTCGAGTTGAAATATATTGGGTTGAAACGAGTCAAAATATATTTGAAATTCCGTTCCACCTAATGTTATACTTTAACAAGTTGTATAGCGTTTGGTGTTAAAACACAAAGTAAAATACGCAGTGCACACACAACTTGTTTACGCAGTTCGGTGTAAACACACCTACATCTGCGGGGCCTTGCCCAGATCAGAAACCATTCACTAGAAAACAGTCTTTAGTACAAGAAGCTTAACTTAAATACTAATCCATTGCTAACCTACAGAGTGAATGTTGTGAGCTCCCCTCACTGTCGATCCTACGTCGTTGAACCCTCACGATCAACACGTCTCCCTGGATCTCCTCCTCCCGAGGAATTAAGACTTCCTTGTTTCTGATCTTCACGAACTTGGTCGGATGAATAAACACTCCTCCAAAAACCGCAGACAGATCGCTCCAAAGTTCTCACGTAGAGAATAGATCTTGGTCGCGTCATTGATTGCGTTGTATCTTCTTGTATTTATCTCCATCGCAATCCTGCCTTCTGTGAACCTCTTTCCTTGTCTAATTCTACCATGAATAGACTTATAAACTGAGGAAAGATCTATTTCTAATCTGGTATTTAAATGGACAATCCTACATCAATAGGACTTGTACCATAAATAAACTACTTAATCAATTCCTAAATATTACAGGAATATTTGTTTACCAGAATTAGACTGCCACGAAATAAGATAATATTCTTCACAATATTCTGATTTGATCGCATAAATATACTCCATAATATGCTCCATAATTCATGGACAGAAACCTTTGTTCGGAAATCCTGAATGCCGGTGTTAAAACACCAGATCACCAGAATTCGCAATATGCCATAAATAAGTCCAACGCCCGAGGACTCTACAATCTCCCCCTTGGCATATTGGTGAATTCATCATCACAAATAACATAGGCACCCAGATGGCACAAATATTCAGACCGAACAGAAATCAATCACAATCAAATCAGAATCATTTAAACACAAAATCATTCAAAATTCTCCCCCTGAATTTAGCAATATGTCAAGAAAAACCAAGAAAAACCAAGAAAACCAATTATTCCAAACTGTCATCTGACCCAGCACTGTCCGAAGCACTATCATTCGACCCATTTTCAGTCTGAGTTGCTGCCAACAAGTCTCCTCGCTCAGCCTCCAGAGCAGCTAACTCCCCCTGAATCTTTATTATGGCAGCTTGATGACGTCCAAGAAGCTCTTGACAAACAGCTGCTCTCGCCTCAATGGCTCTCAGTCGAGCTCCGCCTTCATCCGAGCATGCTTGTGCTGGAGGCATCCAGGGTAGATCCTTCACAATACGACCGCTCAAAGTTCTGAGTGTAGGCCGTAAGGCTTGAGTAGCAACCACTTCATCAGATTCTTTTGCAGCTGCACCTCTTTTTTGCAGGACCATGGAGATGACACAGGGATGTACTAGGGATTCCTTTCTAGTCTTCCGAGCACAGTCCAAAACATCATTGAATACCAGCCTTCCCAAATTAACCCTATGCCTCGCTCCCAGACTATAGAGAAGAGTTGCCATTTCTTTGGTCACACATGTATTGTTCACCGAAGGGATCCAGTTGTGAATAGCTACCATATACAGACAATAATATCTGGATGTAAGATTTGATGCAGGAATCTGCTGTCTGCCCGTCAGTGGCCAAGTTCTTTCCACCCCACCAGTTAACTCAACTGCCACATCATCAAAGTTCTCTGGCATCTGGTGTTGGAACACCGTCTGGACATTACTGGAATTTCCACGCTGCATACATCTATTCACAGCCTCAGGGGAGAACTCAAATACTTCCCCACGCACGTACACTCTGTGAAACCAAGGGGAATCTTCACTTTCACAGTCCTCCTTCAGATTCGAGTAAAACTCCATCACCATCTGTTTATTGTACTTGGTAAAACACGTGGCAGCTTTAAGTACTTTGAGGTACTGTAAAAAATCAGTAAAGCCACATTCTCGGTTCTTCTCAACATCTGCTGGCCTCTCTGCTAGTATCCTTCTCCCACTGATGAACTCCATTTTTTCCTGGCTCGCATCATCATAAAATTCATTGCAGATAGCCTTACTGACCTCTGGTGCAGGTAGTGTCTTGGTCTTCATTTGCTCAGCAGATTTCTTCAGCCGTTCTGCACGCAATTTCCTCATTTTCTGCCCAATAGGCTCATCACTGTCTTCACTGTCAGCTGTACTATTGTGTCTGCACCTCTTTGATCTTCGAACTCTCTTGGAGTCAGAGGCCAATCTTTCCCTGGCAGTCTCAGATATCTGAGGTACAGATTTGTCTCCAGACTCAGGTGGTGTTTTAACACCGACCTCCTTTCTTTTCCTCTTGAGTCCCTGGACTGGACTTGACTCCGGTGGTGTTTCAACACCACTACCAAGATCAGTAGGCAATTTCTCCCTCACAGTTGTCTTCTCCGCTGGTGTTTGAACACTAGTATCAAACAAATCAGCACCATTCACACTATCTTCAGCAACATTTTCAGAAACTTCCATCTCAGAGTCTAACTGCAAAGACTCTGTCAGTGCCTCACTTAGCATAGGGGGATCCTCTGGTTCGTTCATCAATGTTTCATCTATATCAGTTTCTCCTGCACAACCAGCTTCTTCCTCACTGTCACTAATCTCCACAACAGGAATAGGCAATAGTCTCAGTGATTCTTGAATCTGAAACAGGGGTTCATCAAAACAACCTATCTCTGTGTTGCCAGCCATAGCAGAATCAGTGGATTTTACCACTTTTATCCAGGGCTGAATCACAACATCATCATCCAGGCATCTAATGACAGGCCTGTGCAGGGATCCTATTCGAGTATAAATTGTAAAATACTGATCTATATCTTCTCCCACTTTATACTGCTCACCAAAGTTGACTCCTACTAGTGAGGCAAGAAATTTGCTAATTTCCTGGACTTCACCAATTCCCCCGGTTAACAGATCTTCCAACTTGAACCTATTCAACTTTCCATGCAAACTCTTATACTTTCTAAGATCAATATAACCTTTGTTTTGTACCATCCAAGTAACAAATTCCAAAACAGAGGAAAAATAAACACCATCACGAACAAACGAATGGTCAAACCTTGGCTTAGGGCGGCGGCGGTTTCTTCTATCCCACTGAATTATAGTCTGTTCTCGGTCTTCTGCGCGCTCTCCCACTTCTGTATCGGGGTCAAGTTCTTCGACCCGAGGATTCTCCGAAATCTTCACACTTGAGAAACCCCCAAACCATCTTTTGTGGGTAAAATTCACCATTGTTCACTGAGCTTTGTTTGGAATGTGCGGTTTTGTGGGATTTTTAAAAAAAATTCAGTCTGAGCAGGATACTTGCGGGAGCTTGGTTAGAGAAGATGAACAGTTGAGGAAGTTGAATTTGTGTGGGAATCAACCACTTGTCACTCTCACTTACCTTTTTCGAAAACTGTAAAGCCATTCTACTTTTCCTTCTTTCTGAGTACAGCTATCGTACACTTAGGCCCATCAGCATAATTTTTCTGGCCCAAATTTCAGCCCGTCTGATTTCCTTCTCTTTAATTTTCCTCGGTGTTTAAACACCACTTCACATATTTTTTATTTTTCTATATATATATATATATATTTTTCACCATATTATAAAAGAAACAACACAACAATAAATAATACAACAATAAGGTCAAATCAGAGTACCTTACATTCGACAGACACCCAAGTGCTGTCTGAGGCCTTCAAACGTCTCACCATCTAGAGGTTTTGTAAAGATATCAGCCAGTTGTTCTGTTGTTGGTACATACTGGACTGCGACTTCTCCTTTTTCAACCAAGTCTCTGATAAAATGATGTCGGATATCGATGTGCTTTGTTCTAGAGTGTTGCACAGGAATCCTGGAAATATCAATGGCGCTTTTATTATCACACAGGACTGTCAAACTCACATCATTGAACCCATAATCTCTCATCATCTGCTTCATCCACAATAACTGCGCACAACAACTCCCGGCAGCTAAGTATTCTGCTTCAGCCGTAGATAATGATATAGAATTCTTCTTTTTACTGTACCAACTAACAAGATTTGATCCAGCAAAGAAGCATCCACCAGTGGTACTCTTACGATCATCAGCATTCCCGGCCCAGTCAGAATCACTGAAACCTACCAACTGCAAATCCTTGTTTCGAGAAAACCATACTCCATACTCCACTGTTCCACTTATATACCGAATAATCCTCTTCACGGCTGACAGATGTGACTCCTTTGGATTAGCTTGATAGCGAACACAAATACCAACACTCAGACAGATGTCTGGTCTGCTTGCAGTTAAGTACAACAGACTGCCAATCATGCTCCTGTACAATTTTTGATCCACACTTTGACCCAGTTCATCTTTTGTAAGCTTGTCGGTGGTAGCCATTGGAGTGCGTACTGCTTTTGCACTTGTAAGTCCGAATCTCTTGATCAAGTTTTCAGCATATTTCTGTTGATTGATGAAAATACCATTCTTCTCCTGAGTAACCTGTAATCCCAGAAAGTATGACAATTTTCCTACCATGCTCATTTCGAACTCCTGAGTCATTAAGTTAACAAACTCCCTCACCAATGCTGAAGAGGTAGATCCGAAAACAATATCATCCACATAGATTTGTGCGATGAGAATATTTGTCCCCCTACGCAGCACGAATAATGTACGGTCCACTCCCCCTCGACGATATCCTTTCTGAATCAGAAAGGTAGTCAGTCGCTCATACCATGCACGAGGTGCCTGCTTAAGTCCGTACAGTGCTTTATTCAATCGATAGACATGGTCAGGAAAATGTGGATCTTCAAATCCCTTAGGCTGTTCCACGTAAACTTCCTCCTTTACGAGGCCATTCAGGAACACACTCTTGACCATCTGATGAAGTTGAAAATCCAGAATACATGACACTGCCAACATCAGTCTGATCGACTCTAATCTTGCTACCGGTGCAAAGGTTTCATCAAAATCAACTCCTCCAACTTGAGTATAACCTTGAGCAACCAATCGCGCTTTATTCCTTGTGACGTTACCCTCCGCATCAGATTTGTTCTTAAAAATCCACTTGGTTCCGATCACATTCATATTATCCGGTCGGGGGGTAAGATACCAAACATCGTTTCTCTCAAATTGCTGCAGTTCTTCTTGCATTGCCGAAACCCAATATTCGTCGAGAAGAGCGTATTTGTAATTTTTTGGCTCAGTGAGAGAGATGAAACAAGATAGTCCCGCCAATTCTCTGTAATTCACCCGTGGTTGATCCCTTAATTGCATGTGTCTAGTCGGATGCTATTCGGATTCATGAGTTCCAGGTTCTGGAGTTTCAACACCAGTCGACGATGCTGGTGTTTCAACACCAGTAGAATTTCCTGAATCAAGATTTGGTGTTTCAATACCAATATCGCCTTCTCCCAAAAACTCTTCTTCTGAGTCGTCAACAACCACGTTAATAGACTCCATAACGACTCCCGACCGATGGTTAAGAACTCGAAAAGCTCGACTTGTAGGAGAGTACCCCAAGAACGTACCAATGTCACTCCTGGACTCAAATTTGGCTAAGGGTTCTCGGTCCTTCAGAATATAGCACTTACTCCCAAAGACGTGGAAGTATGACACATTCGGTTTCTTCCCTTTCCAGATCTCATATGGCGTCTTCTCTGTAACCAGGCGCAGATACACTCTGTTGACAGTGTAACATGCTGTATGTACTGCCTCAGCCCAATATCTGGCATGAATCTTTTTCTCGGCTAACATTGCTCGTGCCATTTCCTGCAACGTTCGGTTCTCCCTTTCTACTATACCATTTTGTTGGGGAGTTATGGGAGCAGAGAACTCATGGTGTATTCCAAGTGTCTCGCAAATATCCCAAAATTTCGAGTTTTCGAATTCATTTCCATGATCACTCCTGATTTGTGCTATTCGTACATGGGTGGTTCCTTTTTCTACATGTAATCTGTGAGCCAAGTTCTTGAAAACATCAGCAGCCTCTGACTTCTCCTTTAGAAATGATACCCATGTATACCTTGAGAAATCGTCTACAAATACGAAAATATACTTCTTTCCAGCTACACTGGGAGTGTTTACCGGTCCCATTAAATGCATATGCAGTAGTTCCAAAAGTCGTGACGTTGAAACATCGTGTACTGCATGGTGTGGAATCCGGATTTGTTTTCCTTCTTTACATGACCTACATACAACCTCCCTGTTGTCACTGATTTCAGGAATACCTCTGACTGCCTTTAGTCTGGAGATTCGTGCTAAGGATTTATAATTTATGTGCCCCAATTTTCTGTACCACAGAGTACTGACTTCCTTCTTTGAACTCAAGCAGGTGACAGCTTGGTCGAGAAGATAGCAGTTATCCATTGATCTTGATCCAGTGAATGTTCCAGTCCCATGATTTACTACACATTTCTCCTTGTCAAAAAACACACTCATTTCATCGTCACATAAATGGCTGATGCTCAATAAGTTTGCCTTCAGATCTTCCATGAGTAACACATCTTGGAACACCGGTAGCCCTTTGATGAATAGCTCACCTTTGCCGATTATTCTACTGCGTTTCCCATCTCCAAATCTCACATGTCCTCCATATCCATGTTTAAATTCTCGTAGGAATTCAGGTACTCCCGTCATATGTCTTGAACAAGCACTATCAAAATACCAAGAGTTCCCTGTATGTGCCCCAAAGCAAACAAAACTTGAAAAACACACATCTTGAGTTTTTCGAATCCATACCTGGCGTGTTGGTCGAGCCATGTGATGTGGGCTTTGGTTATCGCATGTGTTCAGAAATTTGGTTCTGTATCCACCAGTATTGTACCAGTGCCCTTTATCATACCTTGTCACAGTGTTGAATCTCTGATCTGCTGAGTTGAAAGATAATGTCCGAAGTAACTGAAAACATCTATTTCTCACATGTCCTTGCATTCCACAGTATCCGCATCGTCTGATCCGTTTGATAGGGCAATTTCTTTCAATTTTTCTTGGGGCTGGCGCACCTTGATCTGCCTTGTTACTCCATGAATTCGCCGGTATAGATCCTTCATAACCAATTCCATATTTGGTCGTCTGTCCCATTCTTAGACAATCTTCGAGCTTAGCCTTTCCAGTATTGAGTCGTTTAATAGATTGTTCTGCTGCCTCTGCTCGTTGCACCATTCCAGTAAATTCCTTTTTGAAGCTTTCCAGTTCCTCGATTGCCTTTTCCTTTTCAGCTTCCTTTATTTTAGCTTCGTCACTCAGTCTCTTGTTCTCAAACTTGAGCACTTTGTTTTCATCCGCTACTTTTAACCACATCTTGTACATTTCCATGCTTTCCTTGCGAATGTCGTCATCACTAATACTCCTAGTTTCTTCATCTGAGGAAACACTTTCATCATCATTCATAATACTGAAACCTCCCTCGAAAGAATCTTCTAACTCCGCCACTGACACGCTGAAAGCAACATGATTGGTGTACTCCTCTCCATCCTTACACTCGTCTCCTACGTCATCGTCACTCCAAGTTGTGGTATATGATTTTCCTTGCCTTTTAAGGGTATTTGCACACTCAGCTTGTATGTGCCCAAAACCTTCACACTCTCTACACTGGACTTTTCTGTTCAGGTTTGGATTTGTCGATTTAAACTTTGGTGTTTCAACACCAATTGCTTGACCAAATCTTGGAGTGGAGTTTGTGGTTGGATATTTGTTAACACCTGACTTCTCTGGTGGCTTCCTCCCCATCTTCTTCATAAATCTGGAGAAGTTCCTGGTTAAGTTTGCAATTTCATCGGACTCTTCATTATCTGAATGATCTTCCGATTTTTCAGAGGTTCTGCTCGAAAAAGCCATCTCTTTCTTTCCTGCTTTTGTTTGCAGCATCTCCATCTCATAAGATTTCAGTGATCCCATAAGTTCATCGAGTGTCATTGTCCCCATCCTTCCATTCTCATTAATTGCTGTAACCTTCATGTTGAACCGTGGAGGTAAAGCTCTTAACACTTTCCTGACAAGCTTTTGGTCTTTGTACTTCTTGCCAAACTGAAAAGCTTTGTTTACAACATCTCGGACTCGTCCATTGAACTCAGAAATGGTCTCATCTTCACGCATCTTTAGTTCTTCAAATTTTGACGTGTAATACTGCAGCTTTGATTCTCTTACAGAGCTTGTTCCCTCATGGTAAGTCTGTAACACATCCCACGCTTCCTTAGCAGTCTCACAGTTTGAAATCATCTTAAACTGATCTTCGTCCACAGCCGTAAAGATGGCATTCAGTGCTTTTGAGTTGGACACGTGTGCTTTATGCTCCTCGGTGAAATATCTAGAAAATGGTTTAGGGGCAGTTGAGCTTGATCCTTCAGTTGCGTCACTAGCAGGTGGAGTGTATTGATTTATGACATAGTTCCAAGCTTGATCATCTAGAGCTCCAATGAACACTTTCATACATGCCTTCCAGTAAGCATAATTTCCTTGTTCCAGCAACGGTGGTCGCGTGACTGACGCCCCCTCCTTTGGTGCCATGGTGAAACCTGATCTCACTCTCCCTGTATAGGGGTCAGCAAGTGCCTTGCTCTGATACCAATTGAAATTCCGTTCCACCTAATGTTATACTTTAACAAGTTGTTTAGCGTTTGGTGTTAAAACACAAAGTAAAATACGCAGTGCACACACAACTTGTTTACGCAGTTCGGTGTAAACACACCTACACCTGCGGGGCCTTGCCCAGATCAGAAACCATTCACTAGAAAACAGTCTTTAGTACAAGAAGCTTAACTTAAATACTAATCCATTGCTAACCTACAGAGTGAATGTTGTGAGCTCCCCTCACTGTCGATCCTACGTCGTTGAACCCTCACGATCAACACGTCTCCCTGGATCTCCTCCTCCCGAGGAATTAAGACTTCCTTGTTTCTGATCTTCACGAACTTGGTCAGATGAATAAACACTCCTCCAAAAACCACAGACAGATCGCTCCAAAGTTCTCACGTAGAGAATAGATCTTGGTCGCATCATTGATTGCGTTGTATCTTCTTGTATTTATCTCCATCGCAATCATGCCTTCTGTGAACCTCTTTCCTTGTCTAATTCTACCATGAATAGACTTCTAAACTGAGGAAAGATCTATTTCTAATCTGGTATTTAAATGGACAATCCTACATCAATAGGACTTGTACCATAAATAAACTACTTAATCAATTCCTAAATATTACAGGAATATTTGTTTACCAGAATTAGACTGCCACGAAATATGATAATATTCTTCACAATATTCTGATATGATCGCATAAATATACTCCATAATATGCTCCATAATTCATGGACAAAAACCTTTGTTCGGAAATCCTGAATACCGGTGTTAAAACACCAGATCACCAGAATTCGCAATATGCCATAAATAAGTCCAACACCCGAGGACTCTACTATATTTGTTGGGTCGAGTTTTTTTTTTAAAGTTAAACACCCGTAGGTGAGGGATATTTTATAAAGGTTCCCCACGCCTGAGTAGTAACCAAAAGTACAAAGAAAGCGTCTTACATGACGGCGACATAGTTGCCCCAAAAGAGATATCTAAACATCTACTTCGGCGGATTAGATCTATCGGGTTTTTATTTGTTATACTGAGATATTTGAAAAGGTAGTTACGATTCCAAAAGAAAGAATCTCCACCCCATGTGTTAATTCTTTCCTTTGGCCAGACAACACCTTTCATTACACTAAAGAAAATAAAACAGTCCAATAGTGGGCACGTTCCTGCAGGCTTGCATTGAGTCCGAAGAACGGTAGAAATCCGAGCAGACTAAAGGAGAGTGCGTTGTAGCTGTTGTACTGATGGGTTCAAGTTGAAATGGGTCAAAGTCTGTTTGTCGGGTCGAAACGAGTTTGAGTTAAAATGTGTTGAAGTCTGTTAATTGGGTCGGGTCGGGTCAAAACGTGTTTGAGTTGAAAAATGCTGAAGTCTGTTTATCGGGTCGGATAGGGTAAAAGTTAAGTCAGGTTCTGGCGGGTGTGTAATGTTTCTCGGGTCAGGTCGGGTTAGATTACACTACTATAAAAAGGTATATATGCACTGATATGTCAGTGCTAGAAGAGCAATACCGGTGCTAGGAATTTCACATGCACCGATAATCTGAAAAATGAACCAATAAAATTATGCCTATGAATAAATCAAGCAGCGGTTCATTGAAGAAAAATAAATTGAATTTAGTAATTTTCAGCACCGATTTTGATTGAATGACATATATCGGTGCTAATACTAGTGCCTATGTCCAAAATAGTAATTTTGGAGGATAAAATTGTGGTGGAAAAATAACTAGCCATAGTATAAGTTATAATATATTGGTGTTAGGTCTGCATTTTTTATGAAATGCTTTATCAGGTTAGAATCGGGTTTCGGGATGAGTTTGAGTTCTGTCGGGTACCAATTATTAGGTCAGAATCAGGTTTTAGGTTGAGCTCGGTCGAGTTGGGTTTGGGTTTGAGCCCATATTATCAAGTCAGAATTGGGTTTCAGATTGCGTTCGGTTTGGTTCGGGTCAACATTTTGCTGGTCAAGATTGAGTTTGGATTGAGTTTGGTTCGTGTCGGATTCGGGTTTGGATCAATATATTTTGGATTAGGATCAGGTTCGGGTCGGTTTGGGTTCGAGTTCGAGTCAATATTTTAAAAGTCAGGATCAAATTTGGGTTAAGTTCGATCGAGTCGATTTGGGTTGGATCGGAGTAAAAAATTCGGGTAAGAGATTGACATATGTGTTACCATCGCAAACCCCGCAAAATTTCTCTTTCCTAATTTGTTATTAAAAGGTGTTTTGTCGCCCCTTCTTAATTACCTGTCCATAGCTAGACATCATCACAAAATGTGGATTGAATTAGCAATTTTGTACAGCGTCCACGAACAAAATTTAGAAAATGCCTTACACAAAATACTAACGCTTTATTTGTCTTTTTAAATTTTAATTTACCTTGGCCAATGTCGTGTATTTAGGTCTGATCTATTTTGAATAGAATTGGAACGTGTAGTTAAATTTGGAACGTGTAGATCTTTTGTATTGTAGCTAAAATTTTTGGGACCAATTTTTATTGCATTTCTGATTTTTCTAAAACCCCCCTTTTTTACAACAATTAACTGTCCATTTTCTAGATAATATTTGTATAAAAAATTACTTTATTATTAAATATATAATTCTGTTTTCTACTCCCTAGCATATTATACTTTTCACAAAGTTTTACGTAGACTGACTAAACTTTAGGTCAGGGTTTATTGTTCAATTATAAGAAGTTACATTTGGGATTAATTTTTTTAATATGCTGATAAATTGAAGGACTTACATTGCAATTATACAAATGCTATAAATACCACAAAAATATCTAGATTTTCAATTTTCTTTTCCCGATAGGAATTTTCCTCCTACGATCGGAAATCTGTAACCGCAGCCAATCGCTGCCGTTCTGCCGCCAACCGCCGTCGTTCTTTTGCCAACCGCTGCCGTTCCACCGCCAACCGCCACCGTTCCCCCGCCTAACACCACCGCTCTTCCGTCACCGTTCGGCCGGTGAATCTAGGTCCAAACAAAACTTCCGGCGAATCTTGAAGATGACGACGAATCCAGAAGATTGAAGATCCAAGATCGAAGCCTCCGATGAATCTACACCGCGAAGCCTCCGGTGAAGTCATTGCGATCGACGTTTTTGTTGTTGCAGCTAGGTGTTCAACGCCATGACAAAGGGCGCTGCAATTTTCGGCGGCGGAGCTAGGCATCACGGCAGAGCTAAGAGACCGGCGCTGGTTAAATTGTAGCAGTTGATTGCAAAGTCATCGCGATGGAGCTAGGGCTTCGACGCACCGGCATCGCGGCGGTGGTAAGGTACCAACATTTTTGGCACTGCGATCGATGATTCAGTGGAGGAATCGACATTTCACAGTGGTAGTTGGTGCAGAATGTCGGAGAAGAAGGTACCGAGTGAGATCCACACACTACGTGGAGATAAAGCTCGTGCGAGCAAACACGTGCGGCCAGTGGATGACAACGTTGACGACAGCGGCCGACGAACTGAGGTTTAGTTTTGTATTTTTTTTTCAAATATTTATATAGAGGTTTAATATTTATTTGAATGAGCTTGTTATCAACAAAGATTGTTTGGTCTACTGGTTAGTACTCTGGTTATTGAGGCTATAGGTCAGGGGTTTGAGTCTCATATATGACATTCCTTTTGAAGAATTTATGTTTTTGATTTATATGCTGAGATTTAATATTATTTGATAGAGTATATAATCAATATGAGTCTTTGGTGTAATGGACATGACTCTAGGCTCTAAGATTTGAGACCTGGGTACAAAACTCACCAGGACTTATTTTTTGAAGAATTTTTATTTTTGAGGTACTGTATTTTTATTTTTGAGATACTGTGGCTTTTTTGTTGATGTTTGTAGTTTTTTTCTCTCTTATGTTGATGTTTTGCATTATTCGGGTGGGGTAAATTGATATGGGTTGGTGTTTTGTAGTTTTTTTTTGTGTGATATGGATTGATATTTGTAGAATTTTTATTTTCTCATTTTGATGTTTGTTTTTTTCATTTTTCGGCTGAGGTTTTGGTAATAGGAGTTGATGTTTGTAGTGTCTTTTTTCTTATATTGATGTTTTTCATTTCCCGAATGAGGTTTAATTGATATGAGTTGATGTTTTGTAATTTTTTTTGGGTGATATGGATTGATAATTGTAGCTTTTGTTTTAAAAAAAATCTCATGTTGATGTTTTTCATTTTCCGACTGAGGTTTTGGTAATAGGAGTTGATGTTTGTAGTGTTTTTTTTTCTTATGTTGATGTTTTTTATTTTCCGGATGAGGTTCAGGCTTTAGGAGTTGATGTTTGTAGCTTTTGGGTGATATAGTTTGATATTTGTAGTTTTTTAAAAACAATTGTTGATATTTTAGTATTTTCAAAGTGAATAATTTATACTCTTGAGGAACTGCAGCTTTTTTGTTGATGTTTTTAATTTTTTTTCCTCTCATGTTTATGTTTTTCATTTTCTATGTGAGTTTTAGGTGATAAGGGTTGATGTTTGTAGTTTTTTGGTGATATGGTTGACGTTTTTGTAGTGTTTGTTTCCTTTTGTTGACATTTTTCATTTTTTGGGTGAAGTTTAGATGATAACAAATGCAAAGTCTTGGAAAAGACGGTCTTTCCATAGGCTTATGGAAAGACGTGGTTTAACTAGAATAATAAAAGGTAAAAAGGTCTACGTTGTAATATTAAAAAATTATTATACAACGTGTAGTAGTAATAAAATTTACAACTCAATTCATGCAACCCCAAAGTTTTATTTTCATTTCTTCGAATTTACACATTAAACTTTGTTCATTCCATGACTTATAGAAAGACCGTCTTTCAAGAGACGAACTCGATAATAATTGTTGATTTTAGCTTTTGGGTGATATAGATTGATGTTTGTAGTTAAAAAAAAGATAATTTAGCTTTGTTGGTGTTTTTGTGATTTTCAGTTCATTTTTTATTAGTTGTAGTCGACGCCTTTTTTTCCCAATTTTTTGTTGATTTTTATTTGAATATATATAGTTCTATTTTATTTGATTATTTTATATATTTTTTGCTACATTTTTAGTTGATATTTTATGAATTTTCGTTGATGGTTTGCTATTTTTTGCTGATGTTTATAATTTTCTGTTCGCTGATCATATTGATTTTTTTTGCATTTTAAAAACATTTTTTAAATAGTCTTTTGATTTTTTTTTGCAGATTTCAGATGACGGGAAAATAATGGAATAAATTGGATGGAAAAGCCTGTAAAATATAGATAGACCCATGGAAAATTATTAGAGATAGGTGCTTAGAGCTAGAATATTATTAGAATTGCATCTGTTTAAAGTTTAGAATGCCTCACAGGAGACCATCTCTATACCTTTTCCTCTATTAATTATTATATTGTTTTATTTATTATTCTAACACTCAGGTTCGTCTATAAGCAAGAGTAAGGTGAGCGATGGAACAAGAACTCCAAGGAATTGAGAGCCCAATTTTTTAAATTCCTTAATAGAATTGTATTTAATAAATAAAAATAAACAATAAATATAGACAAGACCTCTTTTATTTTCTCTTCCCAGACCGATTTGGATTTCTTAGGCGCAATTATAGTTCTCAATTTTCCATGGACACAGCCACATCATCTTCTTCTCCTATTTACACATCATCTTCAATCCCTCGTCTTCTACTCTTCTTCCATCTTCAAACAACTAGTTTTAGTTCCGTTGGTGTTGATTATCTCCAAAATCATTTATTTTATTATCCTAACCTGATATGAATCCCCTTGCGAAGAATCTGGATTGCGGAATTAAGATCATTGACAAAACAAGAGAACTCGCAAACCCTTCAATGCCACACGAAATTCAAGGTCTAGTCCAAGGGGTACACTCAATTTTGACTCGCTCTCTAACTAGCCCTCAGGATCAGATTACAAGGTTTATTGATATTTAACTAGCCCTCGGGGTTAAGCAACAATGGAATAGCTCACAAGCAAAGAGTATGAACTCAAAAGGTTGTATTTTGATTGATAAAAGTGGTGTCAAATTCGCCCATAAGGCCTCCCTATTTATAGGGTTGCAATCTTGCCCCAAACCCTAATCACAAATGGAAACTGAATCAACTTATGACAGCTTTAAGAAGATAAAACCATATCTAACCAAAATACCTAAAATAAATGGTAATCTAAGATAATCTAGTTGATTCTTCAAGAAGCAACCTTGAAGAATATTACCATATCTAATCTTACCAAATCTAATTCTAATTAGAATAAAACTGAGTATACTAAACCCTAATGGACTGTATTTTCAAAATTCATCTCTCCAAAGCCCATGTGGCTGAACTGTCAGTCCATAAACCCAAAATGAAATAATTTTACAATATTTTACAGTGATCACACTACCTCGTTAAAAACCCAGTGGGAAAAAGTAGTATAGTGTTCTTCATGATGTCTTCAGTTCGTCGACAATCTTGAATAATGAATCCAGGATGTCGATGGCGACTCCTTCAATTCTTCATCATAAATTTGATCTATCAAAGCATTTGATATTTGTATCATTCCCTCCCTGATCAAAATGTTTCATCCTCGAAACGAGAAGCATATAACCTATGAAGACATCCTTGAGTTCTTGTAACAACTCAACAAACTGTGAAAACATATCTACAGGAATATCTTCTTTGGAATAGTAACTTTCGTTAAAAGACATTATAAGAATAAAAGAATGATTAGTTAAAGATCGATTCACATCTCTTATTGAAGCATAAAATGATTTACCAGAGTCAGTAGATAGTTCTTGCCTCATCATATAAATAGAAAGTAAAGGACTAAGATGTGAAGACAAGACTTTATACAACTTTTCATAATCATTTTGCAACTTACCTATCTTACCTACCTTAGGATCGACCTGGAACTTGTCTATGGAAACCTTTACTGTCATTTTGGCGGAATTGACACTATTTTGGTCAAAATTACTTGCTCTTTGTGGGGGAGTAATTTCAGAAACATCTGTGGAATACGCCTCAAAAACATCTTGTGTTTCAGGACCTTTCTCACCTCTGTCAACAATGATGATTTCATCATCTATTTGTTCTTCTTTGATGTCATACCGTGCTTGCATATCATCATCTTTGTCCTTCTCCATTGTTTTTATAATTCGTTCATGGGGACATTTATTGTGAACATGTCCTCGTTCATTACAATGAAAACATGTGGGAGTGTTAGAAGAAACTACATCTGACAAAGTTGAAATTGATTTACCTGTATCTTGGCTAAGAGACTGATTGGTTGTGATCATTCTTTGATCGATGGATTCAAATGGTGGATTTGAGTAGGTTTTGGTCAAATTAAGGTTTCCTCGGACACCCATGTCCGAATAGCTACCACCATGGTCGAATTTGGGCTTCTGAAGTCAGAGACTTGCCTTTGACAGTCATAGCCGAAATTAGAGCTTCCTCTGGGCCTTAATGTCACTCAACCAACCTGGCCTTGAACAATAAATCCTGCATGGAAACATAATGCTGGAGCTTAACTGGAACTTGGATATTTTCTCTTACACTTTCAATAAACCGATTCTTTATAGAAGCATCATTTTCTCTCATGCTAACTCTTCTCATAGCTAATTCAAGATCTTGCCAGTATTTATCTACACTGCGGTTGCCTTACTTCATAGTGGTGAGATACAAAGGTTTTTCCATCAAATATATTCGTGGAACATGATGTAATCCAAGCTTGGTCCTCAATCTCTCCCAGGTGGAGATAGGTTTCTTTTCGGAAAGATATCTTGATTCTTTCCAATTCTCCCACCACACATAATGGGTGAAAGAATACTCTGCAACCTTGATCTTCTCTTTCTCACGATAGTTTTTAAGATCAAATAGGTCCTCGATCTGCCTCTCCCAATCCATGTATTTCACAGGATTGTGTCGGCCATCAAATCTAGGAATATCATACTTCAAACCTTTGATGTCACAAGCAGATTCAACTTGTCTTGTATAACGAAGTGTCCTTGGATTTGATAACTCATCTATCTTCCTAAAAAATCTATGAACCTCGCACATTATGGCATTTATGACATTCATGGAATTCATTTTAGGTTTATTGTTGGGATTGCCAACAAATGACGGACGAATAGATCGTCCGCCATTCTTGCTAAGAAGAAACAAACCGTTAGGAATAAATGTCCTCCCTTCCCGTTTGTTTATTAAGGTCACTCACCAAGTGTATAACACTCAAAACTCAAAAGGAGAATGCTAATGCAGGGGAAATTAATCAATTCACAGCAATTCAAAGCAAACTATGGAGATGAGAACTGCAGAAATTATTTTGAAATTTAAAAATATATGAACTCAAAATTTGGATCTATAATCTGAAATTACAAATTCTAAAAAGAATAAGGAACAAAACAAAATTTGAATGGCACGAATCGGAGCTGTATTGAATGAATTATGATTAAAACAAGAAGGCCTTATATAGGAGACAAATAGGTTCCAAAAATTCAAGAAACTTTTCCGAAAGCAAATTGGAATAAGAACTCAAATCCAAATCCCTTGTGGTAAAGGATTTTAATGACTTACTTTTCCCCCAAGTCGAAAATTCATATCAAAACCCCTCTCTCAATTGGCTTTTATTTCATTTTTCTCTTCCGATTAGGATTTTGAATTTTCTTTTCTTTTTTCTAACCGGATTTCCTTTTTCTTTCCTTCTTTTTTCAGCCACAATTCTTTTTCTCTCTTTTTTTTGTACTATAAAACACACAACCAGAATCTTATTCCCCAAGGTGGATAATACTTGTAAACACTCAGACCCTTCGACGTCCTCCTGACTCGATTGATGAAGATGAATGCGGATAGTAATACTGAAGTATTCTAACTCTCGGACCCTTTGACGTCCTTCGACTCTAGATTCAATCCTGGTAAGAAAGATCAAACAAACACAGTTAAAACACGACATGAAAGAGTTTATAAATTGAAAAAAATTCAAAAATAAATTCAACAAAAACTCGAAACCCTTTTTTTGTTTTTTTTGCCTCAGTATATCTTTCGATTTGCTCTGATACCAACCGATATGAATCTCCTTGCGAAGAATCTGGATTGTGGGATTAAGATCTTTGACAAAACAAGGGAACTTGCAAACCCTTCAATGTCGCACGAAATTCAAGGTCTAGCCCTCGGGGTAAACTCAATTTTGACTCGCTCTCTAACTAGCCCTTAGGATCAGATTAAAAAGTTTATTGATACTTAACTAGCCCTTGCGGGTTAAGCAACAATGAAATAGCTCGCAAGCAAAGAGTATGAACTCAAAAGGTTGTATTTTGATTGATAAAAGTGGTGTCAAATTCGTCCCTAAGGCCTCCCTATTTTTGGTTACAATCTTTCCCTAAACCCTAATCACAAATGGAAACTGAATTGACTTATGGCAGATTTAAGAAGCTAAAACCATATCTAACTAAAATACCTAAAATAAATGGTAATCTATGGTAATCTGGTTGAATTCTTCAAGAAGCAATCTTGAAGAATATTACCATATCTAATATTACCAAATCTAATTCTAATTAGAATAAAATTGAATGTACTAAACCCTAATGGACTGTATTTTTTAAATTAAGCTCTTCAAAGCCCATATGGCTTAACTGTCATTCCATAAACCCAAAATGAAATAATTTTACAATATTTTACAGTGGTCACACTACCTCATTAAAAACCTAGTGGGAAAAAAAGATTATAGTGTTCTTCATGATGTCTTCAGTTCGTCGACAATCTTGAATGATGAATCCAAGATGTCGATGGTGACTCCTTCAATTCTTCATCGTAAAATTGTTCCATCAAAGCATTTAAAGCACATCAAAGAATTTGATATTAGTATCATAACCCCTAAAATATCCACAACGATTCTTATATATTCTCCTCTTTTTTTCTAGAGTAAAATTCTTGGATGACTCCCATTTCCTTGTAAAATGCAAATATAATCCTCAACCTTTTCAAATGTGTAGATTTACCCATGGCTGACTAAATATGTAAACTATACCCAAGTGCCAGCTCAGATTAGCGAGAATATGAATGGGTACAATTGCTGCTTAAATGGCTTTGGGTACAATTGCTGCTTAAATGAATTTTGGTACAACTGTACTTTCAAAAAAACTCGGGGTTATAATTGCACATACAAAATAATTGAGGGTTATATAAGCACTTAGCTTGATTGGAATCTCCTTGCGAAGACTCTGGATTGCGGAATTAAGATCTTTGACAAAATAAGGGAACTCACAAACCCTAGTGTGCCGCACGAAATTCAGAAGTCTAGCACTCGGGGTACACCTAACTTCGACTTTCTCTCCAACTAGCCCGCGAGATCAAATCACAAGGTTACTTAACTAGACGTCGTGGTTAAGCAACAATGGAAGTAGCTCGCAAACAACAAAAGTATGAACTCAAAGGTTTGTATATTTGATTGATAAAAGAGTAATGTAAAAATAATTTTGAAAACCACCCCCTATTTATGGTACATAGGTATGACCTTCAAGAATACAAACAAGAAAGTGAAAAGGATTATGACAGCTTTACGGAGCTAAAATCATATTTATCTAGACTACCTAAAATAAATGTAGATATGGACGAATTCGATCAACATAAATCTTGAATGAATATTGTCTTATCTAATCTTTCTAAATATAATTCTATTTAAATCAAAACTAAATACTCTAAACTCTAAAATAAAGTATGGCGAAAACATTAATTCTTCCAAGACCAACATGGCTGAATTAACGGGCCTTATTCTAAAATAAAATAAATGATCACACTACTTCATTAAAAAAACCTAGTGGGAAAGAGTATAGTGTTATCTTCTAAAAACCCTAATCAATATAAATAAAGAAAACCTAATTTGTATCATTTCCTCCGAGGTCGAGAAGTTTCGTCCTTGAAACGTGAACGATCTTCAAAAATAATGGAGATAAACGCCCCATGCCATCCTTGCAAATTCTGTTAATAAACAATAACTAGACGCTAACTAGGCAGTGACTGGGATGTTGATGTGGCAAAAAAACTCCTTCAACTTGCGAGAAAGAGTACTGTTTACGTTAAACTGAAACCAACTTGCGACAAATTGAACAACTCACAATATAATGAACAAGTCGCGAGATAGAGAGGTGGGATTGTTCTTTTTTTCATGAGGCAGACACGCACTCAAAGTGACATGCACATGGGCTTCACACAATCTTCTATGAGTTTGCGCGTGTAAAACACGCGTCGACCTCCTTCCTCGCGCTGAACTGCTCTTTTCTAGAATGGCTTTTCGCCGGAGATGAAGCTTGCTCTGTAGAACCTGAAGATGACCAAGAAAACGAAGACGAAGATCTGAAACTCTTTGTTGATGAAGCTATCTGGACGGAGATGATGAAATCAGATCTAGCATCCATCCGAGTTGAGCGGACGGTGAAAAGAATGGCGGAGCTAGGTTGTTTCAGAGTCGGAGAAGAGCAATTGGCGGAAGAAGCTTGGCTGATTGAAGTGTTGGGTCAAAGGCTGGTTGTTGAGGCTGGAATTGAGCAGTGATGGCAAAACTGTTCTAGCGGCGGACTTTAGATTTCAGATTTCCCTTTTTTTTATGGTTCAAAAGAACTCTTGCACTGCTCTGATACCAACTGATATAAATCTCCTTGCGAAGACTCTGAATTACAAAATTAAGATCTATGACAAAACAAGGGAACTTGCGAACCCTAATGTTCCGCATGAAATTAAGAAGTCTAGCCCTCGGGGTACACCTAATTTCGACTTGCTCTCCAACTAGCCCGCGGGATCAAATCACAAGGTTTATTGATACTTAACTAGCCCTCGGGGTTAAGCAACAATGGAAGAAGCTTGCAAGCAACAAGAGTATGAACTCAAAGGTTTGTATATCTGATTGATAAAAGTAAGGTAAAAATAATGTTGAAAACCATCCCCTATCTATAGTACATGGGTATGGTCTTCAAGAATACAAACAAGAAACTGAAAAGGATTATGGCAGCTTTAATGAGCTAAAACCATATTTAACTAGACAACCTAAAATAAATGTAGATATGGACGGATTTAATCAACATAGATCTTGAATGAATATTGCCTTATCTAATCCTACCGAATCTAATTCTAATCAAATCAAAACTAAATATTCTAAACTCTAAAATAAAGCATGGCCGAAACATTAATTCTTCCAAGGTCAACATGGCTGAATTAATGGGCCTTATTCTAAAATAAGATAAATGATCACACAAGCTCATTAAAAACACCCAGTGGGAAAAAGAAAATAGTGTTATCTTCTAAAAACCCTAATTAATAAAATAAATAAAGAAAACTCAATTCGTATCATAGCTCTTTATTCTCATTTAGATTCTTAATACTCACTTCAACTCTTCAATTTTGATATTCGAGAAGAAAGAGGGTGAGGTCGTTAATTGTGAGGGGTTTTTTTTTGCTATAACTGTGTCTCATATTCTCTGTCATCAACATCTCCATGCAAGATTAAAAGGTAAAATAAGGTTTAGTTTTCAATTATTCAAAGTGCGAATGGGAAGTTGATTTTTTTTTTGTCATATGTTCCTTGTTTTTTTTTCTTTGGGATTTTTACACTTCTAACCTCAACTGTAGGTTGAAAGTGCCAATACAACCCTGCTAAACAAGAAAGTGCCAAAATAACCCTCACTTTAAGGCAAATTGTGCAGATATAACCTTTTGGCCTAAGTCCGATGTTGACTCATCTATGTGAGTGTTAACCAGACTCGAAATGACTAAAATACCCTTGTCCATTATAAACTGATTTTTTTTTCTCATTTTACTCCTTTTCCTCTTCTTCAAACCCCCACTCCGACTCCATCTTTACCCTAGCCACCACCCGCCACCAGCCACCACCACCACAGGCCGGCATTGAGTGATTCCTTAAGCTTTTGAAGATCCTAAGGTTGAAGCAAACTAACCCTTTTGATTCCCCACTATCCTGGGAGCTATATCAGCATCACTGCATAGCCAACAAAACCAAGAAATTCGAAATGGCAAGCAGAAGTCTTTTGGGGCCAAGATTGGAATTTTCTACTAAAAATTTGTGCAAAGTTCTAATCTTGTAAACATAATGCTAATGTGGGACGTTGGGAAATATTAGGGAGGTCTCATTGGCATTTCATCGAACATCCTCCGAGCTATGTCAAAGCACCCACCTTGTAAATGTCAATTGGAGCTGAAAGCGGAAATGGAAATAGAAAACCAAAGAGACGTGCTTCAGCTATTGGGCCATGCGGGTGCTGAACGAGCTGCTTGGTGTGATCTTCTGGTGGCATGATGGTGGTGGATTGGCGGTGCGAGGCGGAGGAAGGTGGGCCATAGGTGATGCGCTTAATCAAGAAGAAGTGTTTTCTTCCGTTTTTTATTAATTCAGGGGGTAAAATAGCAATTTCCTTAAATTATGGTCAAATTTCTTGTTGACAATTGAGGCCAATGGCGGCCAATGTTATATTGACACATACACCATAAAGTTGGGATTTTTTACACTTTCTCATTTTGCAGGGTTATTTTGGCACTTTCATTCTAAAGTTATGGTTATTTTACACTAGTGTAGGAATGACCTATTAAAGGCGGTGCTATCGGCAATTTAAAGACACTTTTTAGGTGCCTTCACTGGCCTGCCTTTAATCAATCTGAAAATAAGGCGGTTCCAAGAACCGCCTTTAAAAATTGCCATTAAATTCAGTTAAAAACCACCTTTAATGTCCACGAGGAACCGCCTTTAAGTTATTTCCAAACTCGGAAATTGGGGACTTTCCCTCGTGCCTTGCTAACTTTCCGAACTTGGAAAGTAAATAATTTTTTTTTTCCGAACTCGGAAACTGGCACTAGTTGTGTGTATGATCTTTTGTAAAATGATGAGTAGTTTCCGGATTCGTGTCTACTTTCCGGTCTCTCTTCAGAATTTTTTTGAAGAGCATGTTTTTTCCTGAAAAAATTAATGAACTCGGAAACTGTATTGCTTAAGATGTTTCCGAGTTCGAAAAATGTTTTCTACCCTATAAAACTTGAATATGAAAGAGACGATAGACTTTCCGAATTTGAAAATGATTTCTGGTCTTTTGGTAAAAATTTATTTCATTAATAATTCCGGCATTAAAACAACCTCGATACACAACCACAATTTTAAAACATTACATGATAGCATCTTGCACCTAAACAAAAATCTATTAATAACGCTCACCAAGCAATAATATATCTATGGGAATAGAAATCGCTACAAATCTATTCCAATTTCTAAGGTTCATTTTTTTATCTACTTTGAGTGTCCCTACCATTATTGGGATTTCCAAGTGTGTGACCGATTGAGAATTAGATGCCTAGCCAATGAATTTTGCGCATTGTTGATATCTTCTTACAAGTAAGGTTTCCAATACTTTTTGAAAATATGAAAATAACATTATAGCATTAATTATTTGGTAAAGGCTACATAGAAACATTACCACTAAGCATTTGTAAAATTACCTTGTCAAGTTCAAGTACATCTTCCTAGACTTTGTCTATGCACTCGGACGCATATAACATGACATAATATCTGCACTCCCAAGTTTGAGCCTGTTTCTTGTACTATATGTAAGAACACAAATTATTAAGACTATCACATTAAATAATTGAGGATATTATTTGGGAAATGAACATATTGGTAGACCTACCTTGATTTCGATCATGTGAAACGAACAATTTGCTTGCTCACTATTTTCCTTCATTGCAGATTCCAAAATATTAACGAATGCATCAGACGGTTGAAAGTGGAGGGGATCCTTCCAATACACTCGTTTCTTTGCAGGTACTATCAATATTAGTCTCCAATGGTCCCTGAAAGAAAATGATTCATTATTTGAAATTTGCAGAAATGATGTTGGTAAAGAAATTGAACATAATAAATAACCTCTCGGTGTATGGCGCAACGAAAAGCATTTTATCCTTCTGGCTTAGGTATTTACGAATGTAGTCGATCCTGTCTTGTTTTGTACAAGCAAATTCATGTATCATCACCGGCACATGTGTCCAATCCATCCCTTATTTTGAATACTCATAAAAGACATGTACCTGGAGAATTTATTAGTATGTATTAATTGTAATAATGGTTAGTGAAATTTAAATAGAATTTTGAAATAAAATGAATCAAATCACTCACAGGGCATAGATCGATATTATCGCTTGATTAACTTGCTCACATCTCCATAGGTCTTCAAAATCACTCCATAACGCCCTGATTTTTCATGTTTGCATCCGAATATGCATTCATTTCCCGATAATGTGAATGTTGAATTTCGATCATGGGGTTGTAGCAAATTATAAAGGATAGGTACAAAGCCTAGTAAGTCTCGAGGGCATTGGATCTTTTCAATGGAGGTCTAACCCTAGTTGGTGTTGTTGGCACCATTTTGGGCATGGATTTGACCGGTTTTGGTGTTGTCATCACCGGTTTTGGTGACAGGGGCATTGTTTCATTCAAATGTCCATCATTGATAGGGTTGGCATATATAAGTCTAGGGGGCCAAGTAAGGAATATTCCCCGGCAAGGCCCAACTTTCTTGTATTCTTCATCTGGGATTGGCAAAGGGGTGCCCATTACCATAAGATTCTCCAAGGAAACCCTCGGAAGACCTTCCGCAATTGGTATGGAGTGATGATGTTTCATCCACCTATGAAAAACTCCATCGATTACATGTAGCGGCTTATCGTCTACACCTTGATTAATGTATAGTTCACACGGACATGATTTCTAAATCATATTTAATATAAAACTTAAATCTAAGGGACATAATTTAGAAAATGATCCTTCGTACTTTTTTCAATTGTGAGGGTGACATTGTCGAGGTTGTCGGGCTTGAACAATTTTCTATTGATTTTTGGTTAGAACAATTGCCCCGCAATTTACCTCTACATCTTTGGGAGTATGCCGTGAACCCCTAGATGGAGGTGTCCAATTGGGTGTTAAGTCCTCTAAATTGTCAAGATGAACTAGCCCGATGTGTTGGACCAACTTCCGAATGACAATTTCTTGTTGCTCAATTCATTTGTATTGGAGTTGGGCTTTTTTTTTGCAACGAATGAACTCTCAAGGGTTCCGCTCCATCGTAGGACTGTACGATCCTGAATACTTTCCGGTGGGTCATGAAACTACCAATTCCTCTAACCCGTCCAGGATGGTCCAGTTTTCCATGGCTATGCAAAGGATATCGTGTTTATCCCTTGGTATGAATTCTCGTAATTGATCATCCTTCAATTTTTCCTAAGTGAAAGCATAAATAGATATACCTTTTTTATTTCGATATAACATGTATATAGTTCAATTTAATAAAGTATCTAACCAAAAATTTACGTACCACTCTTTTGGCCAATAAGTTCCTTTCATCCTTGACATATAGACCCTTCTTGTTTTGTCGGTCTTTGAGAAATATATCACACCTCTCAATGTCATCCACATAAATCAGTTGCACAGATGCCCTTGCTTTATCTTCCATCATCCCACGCGCTATTGCAATTTGCACATCTTTTTCTAGATGTTCCTTTACTAGTTTGATTGCCGCTATGCCATAACCCCCACGATTTAATTGGTGAGGAGTTTTATTCTCCCCGGAAACACGTTGTTTTACTCCCCTTGTACCTTAGGTTGGATATTAGGGTCATGAACACCATATACATTTTAATGTAATTAATCACACTAATAATTTGCATATTGTTTTACTAATGTTTTCACTATTCTCTAATGCTCTTTTCTTGTGAATCTCCCAGCTTTTGGGTTGAATGTGCGTATAAGTTACCCATCAGAAATCACCTTTCTTATTGCTAAATATGTAATCTCTGGACAAAGTGTATTTATGTTCACACCAGCTCTTTAACATCATGAACATAGCCCTCTTTCGCAAAGCACCCAGATCTTGTGCTTTGATTTGAAAATGCCTATATGGGGATTATGAAACAATGTGATACGAGGATGGGGAGCATATGTGAAGACAAATTGTAGAAGAAAAATGTAGGAAAAATGATTCACTAGAGTTATCTTGCACTCCCTCCACAACGTGTCCTTCTATTAATTTGAGACATCATGCCAAGTATCATACTTGATACCTACCCTTGTTCTACCAACCTTCGCCACCCAAATAGACCATTTGGCATGTTGCTCAGACACACAGTTTCCCAACTTGTCAAAAACCAACGACGTTAGCTCCTTCCTAGCCATTCTACGTTCTAATGCTCTACAATGAGTTTAGTGTTTTCCTAAATCCCGCGTATTGTCAGCCTCACCCCACATCGTGTCTGTTGTTGGGGGATTGACATTATTAGACTGTGACACATCGTTACAAGTCTGTTTCCTAGTTTCCATTTTGAATGCAACATTTACAAATATACTAAAAAAAACTTAACCTCGGAAAGAAATAAGTTACTAACATTTATAGGAAATGTTGTACTACACCCTAAGCAATGGAACAAATTCAATGGACAGTAAATTTACCTTTCAAGTTGTAGCAAAAAACAATTTTTTCAACTTAAACCTAGCATTTAACCTATCATTTAAGCACACTAATACATCGCTTAATCAATATATCTAGCACTATATACCATTTAATATCAATTTCATTGCATCATTTTATGACCCCCCCCCCCCCCCCCCCCACCACCACCAAGGCAACAAAACCCTAATATTATACGCAACTTATCATTAATTTACAAACCCCACTTAAAATAGAATTCATAACAATGACAAAATCCAAACCCTAGGTAGCATGAACAAAAACAAAGTTGTGCTTGCTCATTGTTTGAAAATAATACCCTAGCAATATATTGAAGAGTATATATACCTTTTTGATCAATCAAAGAGTATGAAATACTCCTTCATAGGTTCTACCTACATATCATAGAAAACCTTTGTTGAAATTTGAAAATTGAAGTGAGAAATTGGATGTGAGGAGATGTAGACATACCTCAAATCATCAAAACTTGAAATGGAAGATTTGGTGATGAAATGTATTGATAATATAGACTGGGAAGTGTTTTTGGAGGGGAGAAATAGGGGAAATGCGGGGTTTTCAAATGGGAGTAAATTCCCATTTCAAAACCCTTTATGTATTTTTTTTAAATCCCAATCGAGTTTGGAAAACTGTTTCCAAACTTGTAAATGTGTCCCCTCTTCTATATTAAAGAGACGAAATATTTCCGAGTTTGGAAACCCTTTTTGGGTTTAAAAAAAGGAGAACGGGCAGGTTTAAAACCCCCAAATCAAAATCCAAACCTTCATCCTCCAAAAACCTACTTTTGTGAATTTCACAATTCAAAACCCACAAACCCCAAAATTCTTTCGACAATGAGTCATAAGAGAGTGGCTACTAGGTCAAAGGCAAGCAATCGGAGCCATCGTCCTTTCATGCAAATTGGTGCTTCCACAAAATTCTTTAGTGATACCGCCAAGAAAAGATATGTCAATTTTTTGAAGAGAAAAGTTATCAATTCAAAGGCTATAATAGCGTCAGATGTTGATAGCTTAGGTCTAGGCTATTTTCTTACACATTTTAAAACCCAACATCCTGAGCAATTACTATGTATGGATGAGCCAGTTTATGTTGATGAAGCGATTCAATTTAGGTCAAAATAAAAAACAGTAGGGATATAACTAGGGTGATGTGAAAGATGTACATGTTACTACATATACAATTAACGCAACCCTAGATTGCCCTTACACCACCGCCGAGAAATTAAGTTCCGATGACCCCAATGGTCCCCTCGATATTTTTCACACACATGTTTGGCTGGGTGTGAGTGATGCTTCTCCTGTTTGTCCCTTTTCTATGGCTAGGAAATATTTCAAGAGGGTGGGAACCGATGCCGATAAGGCGGAGAGTTTTGATATCGGCATGTTAACCGTATAAGAGTGTCTCGTGTATGAGTGGATATGCCTTAATGTTCCCCCCCGGTGGCCATACTTGCGAGCCTACTATTGCTAACCTTATTATGTTTTACTATGCCATGAAAGGTAGAAAGGTAAACCCGGGCTTTTTCGTTATCCCATTCATGTTGAAAGTCACTCAGACAAAGAAGAAAGATCTTCCTTATGGTGGTTTAATAACCACTATGCTAAAGAAGGCAGGCATAATTCCTCAAGATAAGCCTCTTCATTAGGAGTACTATGAGAAGAGTTGGTTGCAACACAAAAGCCTCCATCAAGACTTTGGCTGAAAGTGGTGCTTCTGTCCAATACCCAGTCAAAAAGCTAATATTACCAAGAGGGCGCGTGAAGAGGAAGTAGAGTGAAGATGCATCGAGCTCTCATAAGTGATAAATAGTTTAACTAAGTACAATTTTAAAGATAGAATTTTAATATCCACCTTATTTTGATCAATTTTAATATCCTTCTTATTACAGTTATCGACAACGGTTGGAAGACTAGATTAAGCAAGTGCTTTGATTGTATGCATGTGGACTTAACCGATATGCATGATATATTGACCCCGTGCTCATTCACAGCATCACGCCTTCTTGGAAGCTCAGGGCATCCAATTGGAATTGAGCAAAGATGAAGAGCTACCAAACTTTGAGATGGTCTTCTCGGAGAGTGAAGATGATGATGGTGATGATGGTGATCATGGAAGGAATGACGGGAACATTGGTCAATTCAATGAGTAAAACAGTACAGGCGAAGGCGAGGGAATATAGGTTTGATAGAATGCTTGGGTAGAAGAAAGGCTTATTTCTTATGGATATGTATGAGTTTTGGATTTTATTACTACTTATACTTTGATAGTTTCATTGACAACTTGAAGAGATTATTTTTTTTTCAATCTACGAGTTTTAATGCCCGTTCTAAAATTCGTATGGAATCTCTTTATTTATGGCATTAATTTTGCGCTATATTGTTTTAGTTGCATTTTGTTGAATGTTATCAAAATTTATTTAGTGCACTAAAACATGTGTTTTATTGGTGAATTTTTTTTTAACTTTCAAACTAACCAAAAGACCGGACATAATTCCGAGATCGGAAACTCGTCGTCCCTTAGTATTTATAGCCCGGAAGCATTTCTGAGCTCGGAAAGCATCCCCCCTGAAGACCAAAACACATGAATCGCTTTCCAAACTAGGCACGATTGAGTTTCCGAGCTTGTGTCACATATCTGGTCCTCTTCTGGACAAAACAAAGCGTCTATTTTCCTTGAATTAATTGTTTTTGAACTCAGAAACTTTTCATCTCCTTACACTGAAGAGACAAAATACTATTTCCAAACTCAAAAATGTCTTCATATATATAAAAAAATAGGACAATGAACTGATTTCGTCAAAAATCCCTAAAAATCCAAATCCTATTCTAATTATAAACTCGCAATCACCCCTCCATCTCTCCAATCTTTCAAATCTCCCCAATAATTTGCCATGGCTAGAGGAGGTTCAACACACGAAATGTCCAGATCTCGATCAATGGACAACAATCTCAGCTATGATGCTAGAAGGTTTTTTTTCTCAATTTGCTCAAAATCGTTATGATGCATTACGTGAGAAGAGGAAGTTATTAGATACATATCTCGTTGACTTCAATTCGTTCTTAGCTCTAGGGTTGGATGCTCCGCTTAAACCATTTAGTGAACATGTTGAGAATTTGCTTTCATGTAATGAAAAAGCTTATTTTGATTTGGTTTGCCAATTTTACACTAATTTTCAAAGTGGGGATGGGGATTATGCTACTAGGGTTGGGAGAATTGAAATCCCACTTAGCCAGTGGATTATTAATAAGGTAACAGATTGCTAATATTTGTACCCAGAATATGTTTTTCTGGAGGATCCCAATGGTCCCTTGGATGACTACTACCATCTTGAGAAATGGCCTCTAGAAGTTGACCCTCCATACATTGACCCCGTCTGAGTGTAGTGTGAGGTGCTTTAGCCGCAATAGGTTGGATTTAAGAAAACCCGAGTCCTTCGAGCTAAAGCTTTCGCTCATGGACTAATGTATTACATATGCGATCATTAATAGGAGTTTGGTCCCCTCGGGTGGACACTTGACCGAGGCTAATTACCCAACCCTTATACTATTCTATTAATCATAGAGGGTCAAAAATATCAACCCTAGGGTAGTCATTTTTAGGCACTTGTTGCATTTTGCAACGCCAAAGAAGTTGTTGACTTGCCTACCATATAGGAGTTTAATAACTTGTATTTTGAAGAGCGTTGAGGGGTTGACTATCAAAGGGGATGAAAGAGGCCCAAACTATTATGACAAGACTTACATTGAGAATACGGGTTGGGTGTTGCATGATGGGAAGTGGTATCATAAGCCAACGGAATAAGCCAAGGCGAGCAAGAGGCCACAAATTGAGGAAGGTTAGTCAAAACTGAGTTTTGAAGAATTTGTTTGATATGTTATTTATCTTTACTTCATTGTTTACAAAATTCACATCTTGGTCACATTACTTTGTAGGTACTAAAAATTTATACATGAAAGGCTTCAATGATTGCTACAAATAGATGCGCAAGGAATTTTGGGGTATGAAGGCAAAAATTCGGTTCATGGAAAAGTCTCAGCGAGCTTATGAGCAACATCTCACATCAAGCTCTCAACAACAACTTGACCGATTGACTTCAACTGCCGACATTGAAGATGTCGAAGAATGAAATTTGAAGACTTAGTTATTTTTATGTTGCTTGACTTTATTGTAGCATTTTAAAGATTCAAGTTTTTGACTTCATCGAATGATTTCTACTCTTCAATTGTTAAGAATTTTTTTATCATTTCAAGTATTAAATTTATTTTCTTAAAAATATTAAAAAGATTTGTTAAGCAATAATGTCAATACTAGAAGCATGTGAAATATCTATGGTACATGAATGATAAAAGACATAAACTACACTTGATATTAGACAACTTACTACTTATGCTTCCTTTTCTTGATCACCACCTTCTTTAACTTACGATACCTAGGTGTGATCTTCCCTTTACCGTCGATCCACATTCCTTCATCATGGTCACTATGGCATAGGAAACTGGGAAGACTCCGATCATCCTCCTCGAGCAACATGACTTCTTCATATCCACAACTCGCTGTATGACATCCAAATCCAATTACTTCCTCTAACTCGTTTTCTTTAACAAATGACCATTTCCCTTCAACAACCATCTCCCAGCTAGTATCAACATGATCCCTAACATATAAAACTAGAGAACATGAAATGCCAATATGAACAGATCGGTCTTCCATCCAACCCGACTTCTATCGACAAGGGTGAAGCTCCAAATCCTCGATGCACTGCCTGTTGTTAATATCGAACTACTGACATTTAAAAATTGGGACATGCATACTAACATAGTCAAGTTCCCAAATTTTAGAAATCATGCCAAAGTAGCACTTTAAAGCATACATAGGATTTTCATCACCACCACTTCCAACGTGCAATGCTTCAGAGACAAGAGACACTCCACTATTTTGAGTGACAATCTTATCATCCATTGATTTCATGACAAATGTAAAACCATTGATAGCATAGCTTCTATAGGAAAGAATGGTCCCCAATGGTCTGCGAGCCAACCATTTAACTTTCGTTTGATTTTTTCCAACAATGAAGTGCATTTTGTGTGGGATGATCATTTTTGGTGGAAACATTGTGTAGATCAAGTGGTTAGAAGATGCATCCCTGAAAATGAAGTGCATTCAATTCTTACATTTTGTCATTCTTATGCAAGTGGAGGTCATTTTGAAGCAAAGTGAACCACTAGGAAGGTCCTAGAGAGTGGATTTTATTGGCCTACACTGAATTAGCATACATACATTTTTTACAAATCTTGTGATAAGTGTCAAAGGGTAGGAAATATTTATTCTAGGAATGAGATGCCTCAAAAGGCTATGTTATATTGTGAAATATTTGATGTTTGGGGCATTGATTTATGGGACATTTTCCTAACTCTTGTGGCTTTACATACATTCTTCTTGCTGTTGATTATGTGTCAGAGTGGGTCGAAGCTAAATCCACTAGGACTGACGATTCTAAAGTGGCTGCAGATTTCTTAAGGAATAACATCTTTTCTAGGTTTGGGACCCCTCGAGCCTTGATTAGTGACTGTGGCACCCACTTTTGTAATTAGAAAATAGAAGCACTTTTGAAGAAGCATGGCCTCACTCACAAGACTTTCACCGCTTATCACCCGCAAACCAATGGCTAAGCCGAAGTTTCCAATAGGGAAATCAAGTCCATCCTTGAGAAAACATATAACCCTAACCAAACGGATTGGAATTCTTGGTCGAATGATTCCTTGTGGGCATATAGGATGGCTTACAAGACTTCAATCAGTATGTCACCATATCAGTTAGTCTTTGGAAAGCCATGTCATTTGGCGGTGGAGATCGAGCATAAGGCTTATTGGGCGGTCAAGAGCTTTAACCTGGATATAGATGAAGCCGGATTGCATAGGAAGTTGCAATTTCAAGAGTTGGAGGAGATAAGTAGAGAATCCTATAAAAATGTTGAGATCTACAAGGAGAAGACAAAGGCATGGCATGAAAAGATAATTGATAGGGAGGATTTTTGAAGTAGTTCAAAAGGTTCTCATATTTCAATCCCACCTTCGCCTATTTCCTGACAAACTAAGGTTGCGGTGAACTGGCCTTTTTGAAGTGGTAAAGGTATTCCCACATGGTGCGGTGGAGATCATGGATCGTAACACGTCCAAGGCCTTCAAGATCAATGGGCAACGTTTGAAACCTTACCACAAAGGTTTTGTGCTAGAAAAAGGAGAGGATGTTGACCTTCTAGATCTGGTTTTTGAGTAAGCTCCAAAAATGGGAGTAAGTCATGCCGACGATGTTAAATAAACTTGGTTTTGATCATTCGGGTAATCATTCGTTATACTCCGTCGATGTCATTTCAATTTGATATTTATTGTTATTTTTTTATTGTATCTCTATCACCATTGTGTTTTCCCATGACTTTGTAGAAAAATAAGTGTAGCATTGGAGAATTGGCGACAATTTTGGAGCAAGAAAATGACCACGGAAAGAAGGGAATTTTTAAAAAAATCAAAAATTTAGAAAGAAGAGCATGGGGCTAGACAGGGAAGCTGGGAGCTTCTTCGCCCGAGCAACCAAACCCCCGCAAGCACGATGCATGCGGGCATAATCAGAGGAGGAAGCTGGGCCCCGTGCCACACGCGCGAGCAAAGCCTCGTCTACGCGATTCGTGCGGGCCTGGCCAGGAAGGAGGCGAGTGGGTACTGAGAGCTTCCCCGCTCGCGCGAGAATACTCCCACATGCGCGTGGGCTCTGCCCATTTTTTTAAAAAAATTTATTTTCTATTTTCATTTTTAATTTCTGAATTCCCTTCCCTCCCTTTCCTTTCACTTCTTCATTTCTTTCTTGTCCTTCTCCTCTCTTCTCCATTTCAAGAACTCTCCCAAAACCCATTTCCATCCTCCAAATTCCACCCTTTCTAGCCAACATCCATCCATCCTTTCCACCAACATTCCATACTCACCCACCTTCCTACACCCCTTTCCACTCATCAAATCCATCCTCCAACCCATTAAATCTTCAAATCCAAATTTTGTCAAAGAACCCTAACTTTTTGGGATTTTTGTTTTTGGGTCGAATTGGTCATTTGGGAAGCAACAAAATGCTTGGAATCACTTGGAAATGTGTTCTCCCTAGTCATCCTATTCACAACCTTGGTAAATATACATCTCTTACTAATTGCCATCGTGATTGGTGTAGAAGTTTTGGAAGAATTTTGTGCTTATCTTGTGGTTAGTTTGAGATTGGGGTATTGTTGCTTAGTTGATTTGAGGTGTGTTGGAATTTTTGTGGTGATGTGCTATATTGTCAATTTCCTTTTGGGTTCTTGGAGCTATTTTGTTCTTGGAGTTTGGTGGAATTTTTTTCTTGACCACTGAAGTACTTTTGTGAAGAATTGCTTGTTATGGTGAATAGTATTGTGGAGAATTGCTTGTTGTGGTGATTGACTGTTTTTAGAGCTTTGTTTCTTGTGGTGTTTGGTGTATTGTGGTTAGAAATCATGGCCCCGTAAAATAGACTTAGGCATGATGGTGCAAGTTCCTCCGCACCCCCTAGGAATTTCATGGGGAAGTATATGGGGTTAAAGCGCATTATGGGTGAGGTTGCAAGAACGTGGGATTTGCTTGTTGGCTAGACTATTCAAGAAACAAAATTTTGTTGTGATGAAGATATGAGTATACTTGGGTTAAAGCAACTGGTTGGAGTTCGGTTGGAGTTCTTCTATCTAAGGTGGGGTTGAAACGTTTCGTGGCTTAGCACTCTCCAACTTACGAGAGGTACACACTAGAGTTCTTGGACATCGTAGAGAAACACCAAGATTGGGAGGATGGGGTTGGCAAGTATGTACCATGTATAACCTTTCCCTTGAATGATGTGAACTGTGAAGTGAGCTACACCGAGTTAAAGATGGCTTTCAGGTGTGATTATGAGTACAATAGGGAGAATGAAACTACCCCCACTTATAATGACGCCGACTTTTGGCAAATCATAACCAAGAGAACCCACACTGGAAAAGACAAAAGCTCCTTAATTTTGCACCCTGACTTGTGCTATATTTATCGCATTTTGGCCTCAAATTCTATTTCCATGGCGAGCCCACACATACTCCCGCGATGGCATAAAGTTTCTTTGGTCAATGACAAGTGTCGGCGTTGGACATCCAGATTGGGTAGAAGTTTGGGAGATGAAATATTGAGAGAAAACTGCCAGAGAAGATCGAGGAGGTGAGATTTCTATGGGCGGTATGGTTACGGTGCTAGCCAATCATTTGAACATCCAAGTACCGAAGGGTCTTCCAAGACTAGGTCTAATGGACACATACCTCATCTCGCTCAAGAGGCTAGCATAATCAAACATGTTGAAGATCATGAAGATTTTTGAGACAATTTGGTTATACGGGAGAAGTGTGAAGTTCACGAGGCTTCCTCAGCCGGAGAGAACAAACCTTTATGAGGACGTCCCAGTGGAAGCAATGTGCATCGAACCAGACTTGGCATACAAGCCTTCTTCTGAGACAGAATTGAACCACACTTCCATGGCCACTCCATATGTAGTTGGTAATCCGACCAACACACCTTCACCTTAAAATTCCTATTAAGACTTGCTTCATGAGGTTCTTGGCCTTCGAGAGTACCAAAATGCTTTCCATCAAGCCCAAGTGGAGTACAATGTTCGTGCCAACCGGCAGAGAACCGCTATAGCTGACGACATTGAGGACCTCCAGATGCGGATTCACTACTTGACCCTGAATCAATATGGTGAATCCACTGAGTTCATTAGCAATGAAGAACTTGGAGGAGATTCCATAAGGAGGAAGATGCTTGGGAGGTCCAATGCGGGGAATAATCTTTGGGGGAATCGTGGCATCAATAGTTTGTAAGTTATTTTCCCTTTGCTCTTAAACTTGAAATTTGTTGCCTCGGGTGTTTTACATTGAGGGCAATGTATGATTTTAAGTGTGGGGAGAGGTTTAATGATTTACATGTACATAATTAGCTACTTTTGATTGGAAAAACACGAAAAACAATTTTTGTAACATTTGAGAAACAAAAGAAACCTGCTAAGTTGAAAACCCGAGAGGGAAATTTAGGCAACATTGGGGGCCTAGATAGACCAAAAAATCCAAAAGGGTGACCTAGGAAAAAATCAGAGGCTAAAAGGGATGAAAAAGGTGATATATGAGCCAAAGAAACATGATGTGTGGCTAAGATGAAAATCCAAAAGGGCTCCTAGGCAAAATGAGAGAAAAAGAGAGAAAGAAAACAAAATGTGCTACAATTTTACTCATTTTTCGGTGTTGGAGTCATAAGGTTGCAGTTGATATATGCATGGATCGGAGATCCTAACATCATGGGACTTCTCGGGGTTGGATAATTTAGCGGGGAAATGAAGTAAGGTATGAAATTCATGATTCTTGGTATGCTTCATTTTTGGGTTGATATATTGGTATTAAGCTAAGACTATGCTTGAACATTTGATATGGTTTGACTTCACTTGATGCCATTGGATTTAGGATTATCAATTCGGGATTTGAAGATGTTTTTATGGGTTTAGTTAATTGATAGTTTGGTATGGTTGGGTAGATTTGGGAATGGGGGTTGTGGGTGAATTTTCCTTTGAGCTTAACTTTGGGATGTGTGATATTGAGAGTTATCTGAGGTATCGATTTGGGGGAATATTAGTTTAGGATGTGGACATGTGAATTCCTTTGTGTGCTTGAATAATTTCTTACTCGAGGATGAGTAAGGTCTAAGTGCGGGGAGGTTTGATGTGTCCATTTTATGTGAATATTTTGAAACTTTTTGGGATCACTTTTGCACTCTTTTGTCATCTAGAGCTTGTGTTTTACCTTGAAATTCTCTTAGGAGAGGTAAGAGTAACTTTTACGCTCTTTTGCCCTTTCTAAGTGGATTTTGTGTGACGAGGAAATAACATCGAGACTTGAAGCCCAGGGGCCAATGAAGACCATCCTTTGAATATTTTGGGAAATTTTAATTTAAATATTGAATACAAGAAGAATTGAAGACTTGAAGGCAAGGCAAGGTGACAAAGCAAAGAGGAATCGACGCAAAGAATGGTGAAAATAGGCAGCCCGCTCGAGCAAAGCCATTTTTGCTCGAGCAACACCTGTTGCACTTTTTCTTTCTATCTTTCTATCTTTCTATCTTTCCCTCTCTCTCTCTCTCTTGTACAATAAAAGCCAATTTTGGCCACCCACTTCTCATGCTTTCTTCTTGGCCGAACTTCCTCATCTAAAATCCCTAGTTCTCTTTTTTCTTTCATCTTTTCTCTCTTTGTTTATGTATGAATTCATCTATGAATTTTAGTAGCTAAACTTAGTGTTGGGAACAATTGATTAAGGCTTCGAAACCCAAGTCTTGAGTATCAATTTTATTTATTTAGTACTTTGTCTATTGTGCATTTATGAAGCTTTAATGGTGGATGTTGGCATCATTTATGGGATTTGATGTTTAATGATATGAAATTCTTGTATGATACTTGTTAGGAGTTGATGAAAGTAGCTAATTTCTCCTCTTTTGACATGGAATCCAAGAGCAAGAGCTAGGACTTCTAATTGGGTTTATGATGTTATAATTGCTAGATGAATGTGATGATGTTGAATCCTTTGTCAAGTAGGAGAAGTTATTGCATGTTGCACATTCTTAGCTACTCTTAGTAAATGCATAAATTGGTTCAATTCTTAGACATGGTTTAGTGATATAAGTGTTACCAAGCTTGTTGGTTCTTCGTGCTCAATGCCATTAATGAGATATCTTTAGTCGTTTCTCGACTAAAGGGTCATTAATGATGTTTACAAGGGATATTGAATTCACTCTTGTAAACTACCATCAAAGAAGTATGGAATATATATCTTCACAATGAGTATTCAAAGTAGTAAATAGGTCATAGATTCTAGGATAGATTAGAGGCTGGGAAGTGAAAATCAATTGCGCCCAAGGTCCAGTAATTTGTGTTTCATCCATATTTTAGTGTCTTGTTGCTTTCTTTGCATCTTTACATCACTTTGCTAGTTAGCTTGTCTTTAAATTCCTAATTTTGGAAAACCAACCAGCCCCCCCCCTCTCCCCTTATTTACATGCTTTTATATGTATATATATAACTATATCTATTATGTTATCCACTTTATATGTTTAAACACTTGGAAAGATCCCTCTTCTCGTGGATGACCCTGACTTGCCATTATCTACTTAATTGTAAATATGAAGCATTTGGAACTTAAAAATATTAACTTTGAGAGGTACAGCGATGACCTCTCAGCGAGGCGGCGGAGGTAATGGCTGGATGTTTTAGAGGCAACGGCTGTAATGGAAAGGAAGAAGGCATTTATGGAGGGAGGAGGGACGATGCGGTGGTAGTATGGTTGCATGTTTAGAAGGAGGCGACGCTAATGGAGAAGTGGTGGAGTAGGAGGATGACGGATGAGAGGCAAATAAGGGAGTGAGTAGCTTTAGGGTTTCAAGTTTGCTATATTTAGACAATTTTTGAAGGGTTCAGATTATATCAACATAAAGAAATCAAGGGTTCAGATTATACCAAGATGGGATCTTCATTAATTACGGGGACCAGTGCTATGAATTACCTAAACTGGTGCTAACTTTTGATTAGTGTAGCTGTCTGATGCTGCGCGGGTATTAATGTTTTTTACAACCCGAGAGCAAACATATAATTTTTTTCTAACCATGAAGCACCGGTTGTTAGACCGGTGCTAGAATGAAAGGTCGTTGCTAAAATATGGTTAAAGCAGTTACTTGATGCTATGTGGGTAATAATTTTTTTACAACCCAAGAGCATCATATGATTTTTCTTCTAACTATGAAACACCGGTTGTCAGACCGATGCTAGAACAGAATACCGGTGCTAAATTATGGTTAAACAGCTACTTGATGTTGCTTAATCCCTATGTGCTGTAGAATCCTAGCGTCGTGTTTAGTTACCGGTGCTGATGGCATAGTCGAACTGGTGCTGAATATTAACATGTAGACTTTTGAATTTCCCACCCAAATATTGATCAATTTTTTTTCGTTCGGTAGATCCAAACAATCTCAGCACCGGTCAATCAACACTCCTAACCGGTGCTGGTTTTTGGCACAACTATTTCTAAATATTCATTTGAAGTCCCTATCAAGGGGGAAGCTTTATCCATTGTTTTTATATCCAATTGGGCTAAAAAATATTCAATTCAACACTCAATAGAGCTCGTGTTTCAAAATTGTGTCCAATGGTAGACGCACACCTTTCGATAAGAACTTTGTTAAAATAACACTGTTGCTAAAAACTTAAAATACAACTCCTTATTTGTGGCCAAATAACACCACATTGTGTATTCTTTGGTTAATATATGTTTTAAAAAAGAATGTCATGTATTATTAGAATTTGGTAAAGAGCTAGTATAAGTGCTAGGGTATCTAACTATAGATGACCTAGAAGTTAGGAAGTCCTAAAGGGAAGTTTTCTTTGTTATTTATTGACGCCAAATATAGATTTTTTTTTATTTTTTCTAGGAATTCCCTTTTGGGTCCAACAATGTAGGATTGTATCTGAGCAGAATTGAATTTGGATGTCCTAGTGAAGTTTTTGCCTTTTGCACTTAGGTCCCTCCAAAAATTTTGGAATTTTCGAAGCATGAAATTGGAAATTCAATAGTGAAATTGAGTATTTTATGATCATAATTGCACGATTACAACTTAATTGGGTGAATGGAACATCCTCAAAACTTATCATAGATAACAAGTGATATATTTTCAATAATTGCAGTGTTTCCCAAAACTAAGTTTCACCTTGAGCATTGATTTGAAACACTTGATTCTTGTTTTTAATTCCTAAATATACGAATTCTGTCCAATTGAATCTTTGAATGTATAAATTTCAAAGCAGTAGTACATGTCCTAGACTAAATTGTGCAAAAGGTTTGGAAATATAATGGAAAATCATGTTTCTTTAATACCGTACAATTAATGTAAAAGCATGATAATCCTCGAAGTAGTGGGTAATTACTATATTTTGTCTGCATAATAACATAGAATTGTTTCAAACCGTACTCAAAAATATAATCACTACAAAAATGATAGTATTATAAGGACAATACGAATCAAAATTCATGAATAATATCTATCAAACGGCTCTTCATCCAACATGTGTACATCTTCAGAGCGAGTCCCAACATCGCTCTCCCCAACGCCTGGGTCTGGATATGTAGGGAAAGGTCCAACTGCTTTCATTGCATTTGGGAACTGGTATTGAAATACCTTTCCCATGTGATCGCACCAGGACCTTTGATATTGTGATTCCGTCAACAGACTTTGTACACCACTTCCAACACCGCGGCTCTAGATTCTAAAGTAGGACCCACATTGTCCTGAGGGAATTTAAAGAAAGAACTTGTTGTAATCTTACCCATTGGATGGCCGTATATGTCGTGCGTATAGTGAGGGACGCCTGCTTTTGTGCACAATTTGGAAATTAGGTTGCAAATATTGTAACAACCTGTTCTCTCTGCACCATGTCTCAACTCGTTTACTATTTGCTTACCTAAATTCCATCGGAACTTTTTTAATGGCATACAGATGTCTCAGCATAAACCTCAGTGTTTACTGTGATGGGGTCAATTCCGGATGCTACAAAGTGATACCATCCATTCATCTCGGGAGTGAGTAGCTTCGTTGGGATCTTTTTCTAGCCTGGTTTCATAATAGACTCGACATCAGTTCCCTCCCTAGTTACCATTCTCACGATCTTCCATCCGGTGGGATCATCAAAATCCCAATCCTCATCGGTATAGTAGTGGAATTCAAGAAATTCATCCTCCCTGGGGAAACATTTGGCAACCCATACAACTCGTTAATGGTTCTACAGTTAATTTCACCATTTTCCCATGATAGAATACCTCATTCCACCTCCCACCACACCGTAAATTAGCATAGAACTCACTCACTAGGTTGAGGTTGAACATTGAAAGTGTGTCACACAATTTCTCCCACCTAAGTGCCCAAATAGTTTCTTCAAAGGGGGAAGTATATTCGATTCCTCTCTCCGGAAAATGGTACCTTATTTTTTACATCTATGCAATTAATTTTTCCTTCTCCAAAAGGAACCTCTTCTCCTATTGTTCAACATTGGATTGCACCTCCAGAGAGGAAGGGGATGCATCACGTGTCCTCTTTTAGGGAGTTTTGGGTGTCATATCCTACAATGTCAAATGAGGCATTTCAACAAACTCCTACCATGCAACTAAAAAAACCTATAGAATTCTTTCTTTCATGAACATCAACAAACCCTCAATGCGAGTCAATCAAATCCATTGTATATACATAGATGTAGTTATCACACATTAACACTATGTACATGATTGCAATATCAAACAATGTTGGAGAGAAAAGTGAAACAACAATGAAAAAAGTTGTTATTTTTGCAAAACCTTTAGGTTCATGATTAATAATTTAGTAGAATATAAGAGCAATGTTTGAAAGAGAACTCACCTCAATCCTTTGGAGAGCTTGGGAGTCTGAAGCTATGGGGAAGATGGGTTAGATTCGCTCTCCGAAATTTAGAAAATGAATAACAGCCCACCGTGGAGCTGTACAAATTTCAGAACTTAAATTTAGTAGCACTGGTATGGAGCCAATAAACCGGTGCTAACACTAGTAAATTCAGATCCTTGAGGTTGTGTTGCATTAATCTTTTAACCTTTTATCCCAACCTGAGAACATACTTGCAAAATAATTTCTAAGGGGCAAACACCGATATTAGAACCGATGCTGAACATTACAAAAACCGATGCTGCTATAAAAAATAGAAGTTGCTTACGGCCGCCTTGATTGGTTTTTTGAAATCCTAGTTTCAACTAGAGAGCTAATCCAAAAAATTTTGTCTAAGTACACAACACCGATTGTCCAACTGGTGCTGATATTTAAACAACCAATGCCTTAAAAACAACAGAGCACTTACTCTATTTTTCAACCTTCAACAGTACCCGTGATCATAAATATTTCTAGCACCAGTATTTCAAAACCGGTGCTTTTAGTTTCCCTTTTTTTGGCGCCAAATACACTATTTCTTAGTTGTTTCCTAGTTCAAACACCGGTTATGTGTACACTTATCTGCGACACCAGTGTTATTTATTATGTATAACACCGGTTTAAGGCAACAGTATCTATAAACGGGTGCTGGAAATAAATTCCAGCACCGGTTCTTCTAAAATATCAGTGCCAAATATGAAATTAGTACCGGCTTGGAGGGTCTTCAAGGCTCATACCGGTGCCATAGTACCCTTTTTCCAGTAGTGTTTATATTCTCCCATCTTATTGTTGCATGAATATTTGTGCTTGAACTTGTGCTTTCTAAGATTTATGATTTATGCTATGTCATTATGATGATGAACTCATGCATGTGTGGCAATATAAAATTGTGCTAGGCTTCACTGCTATATGGGAAAGTGTTGGACTTGTCGAGTAGGTAAAAAACACCGGGGAGATGAGTGCATTCATATCCTTTGAGGGAAATTCCTTATATGTGTTATACCATGATTCTAATTGGGTAGTTGTGTGAGAAATCAACATGTTAGGTGGTCGATTCAGGAAATCCCAATGGGAGAAAACCCCTGGCTTAACTCGATAGATTAGTATATTTATTTGTAGCGACAAGAGTTATACCGACTCTTGAGTTATCACAAGGTGTCTTTTCCTTTGTCTAGGCCTGTGGATTGAGATCCACAGTGGAGTGTCTAGGATGTAATTCATTTCACTACATATCCTATGGTTGTGACCTACACGAGGCATTAACCTTTTTGGTGGCTTTGTATTCTTCTAAGCGGGGCACATTGGTATTCGGAGTGAAGTGATGGGGAATGGTCAGTGGACTAGAGTGTATTCACTAATTACGGAGACAGTGAGATATGGGCATTGTTGTAAGTACCACGTGTGACATACAGGGAGAAATACCTGGCTATCTCCACACACTGTGTGACATAGATCTATGTGAATGAATTAAGGATAGAAGTCATTTATCAAGCATGTTACACAAATACCCCCAAGTGCATATTTATATATAGTTTACGTTCATTACATCTTTCACGTTTAGTAGGTTTTAATTGAAAAAACAAAACCCCCCATTGTTTACTATACTATCTATTCCTGGAAAATCGTACAAATTGACAACTGAGACGAGGTTGTGTTTAATTGATTTTTAGGCCCTAGCATCGCTGAGGACAAACCTAGGGCTTACTGCTAACTACCCTATCAGTAGTAGAGTAGTGAGTTGGGTGCAGAAATATAAAAATTTTCTTTGAACCCTTTGATCTCAGCCATTGCCCGGGTTAATTTTCTACAATTAAAGACCATGAGTGGAGTTGGGTCAGCAGTCATGAGTTTGGTACTCAACCTATCTCATCTCTCGCGGAGCTTGGCTCTCTTTTGGTTGCATCTGGAGATAACCTATATCGTCAACCGCGCATGCCAGTTCATGCACTCTCCCACAGTAGCTCACTGGTGCACGGTTAAACACATTCTTTTCCACCTTACAGGCATTATTTCCTCTAGCTTGGTTATTCATAAGGCTTGCGATTCTCACTTGGTGGTCTTTTCTAGTGGTGGTTGGGTATCTAACCTATATAAGTGTTGGCCTTAGCATGGCTTTGCTGCTTATTTCGATGGCAATCTTGTCAGTTGGTCATCTTGCAAGAAAAAGGTGGTTGCTCGTTCTAGTACTAAAGTTGAGTATACGCTCATTGCAATCTTGTCAACTGATTTTGACAAATTTTTGATGCAAATCAGCCATGTTTTGATGAGAATCCATTGTAATCAATCGTGATTCCGAGTTTGTGACAGAATTCCGACGAGATTCAACCATTTCGAGATGCAATTTTTAGCATATGTCCATTGGTGAAGACTTTTGGAAATCGATTGGTGAAGACAACATCAAACTGATAAAGATGACAACCAATGCAACCTCCAGCGGGCTTTTGCTGGAAAAGGATGATGGAGATTATTGGAAACAAAAACAATGAAACCAAGCGCCACTGTCGGTGGATTTTTGAATTGAAGCCAGCAAATCCATCAAAAATGTAGCGTCGATGCTGTCAACACATGATGGACACCAGCAGCACTAGCAATTAGAGCTCTGATTGCGATAGATAGGTGTGGAGGCTGCTGTCGGAGGTGGTCGATGGTGGAGGAGAGACACATAAGAAAGAGGGATTTGGCTACGAAAGTTTTATTATTTGCAATTAGACCCACATAAATTTTGTGCATTTTTTATATACAAAGTCTTCTGCGAGACGGTTTCGCAGTGAGACCAGGGATTAAATTGTTTAAAATGTAGCATGGGGTTTCAAATTAAAGTTTTAAAGTTTAGGGGCAAGATGTGAAATTTCGTTAATTTACATTTAAGTCTAGGTATAAATATCAATCTTTCCTCATTCTTCTCCCATATTTTCAAGCTCTTTCTCTCTCCTCTCCTTTCTTCTTCAGCGCAACCACCTCATTCTTCTCCCTCCTCTCCATTTTTCTTCCTCCTTTCTTGAGCACAGTGGTTCGTTAAGATCCTTGGAATTTTCCAAAAATATTTCCAGCAAATTTTTTGACAAATGTTTCACTTTTAGCTTCGGTTTAAAGTGGTCAAACACAATACAACCTTCTTTTCATGTTTATCTTCAAAGGTAATGTCTTTGCTCAGATTTTTTATGTATATTTTGTTGTTTTTTCCGATTATTGTTGGTTTTTTTTGTTCATGTGATTTTCTAGGGTTTTATGTTGTTCGTTATGTTAATATTTGGGGATTTCTTCTTTTTTTTTGTGTTTTGTGAGTTGTTATAACGGATTTGTGCTAATATTTGTGTTTCTTCTGTTATTTCTTAGATGTCTAAGAAGATTTGCATCACTGCTGCTGTAATTGAGAAAGAATAAGGATTTGTAAGTTTTCTTAATATTCAGTAGTTATGTTTTAGATATAGGTATTGATGTTTCTCATTTTCTGTTTGATGTTTGATATTTTATGCTATAAGTACTATTATTTGTGTTGGTGTGATATTTTAATGTTAGTGTTTGATACTTAGGGTGTTTTCATGCTTAAGTGTGCAATTGATGTTCTGTTTTGATTGTGTGTGATATCTTAGGGTTTTGTTACAATTTGTGCTAGTTTTTGTGTTGTTGTTGTTTTTTCTTACATGTGTAAGAATGCTTGCCCACTATTGCTGCAATCGAGAAGGAAAAAGCATCTGTAAATTTTGTTATTTTGCAGATGTGATGTTTTAAATACTGTTGTTGATGTTTTAAGTTTTATGTTTGATCTTTTATGTTTATGTTTTAAGTACTGTTATATGTGTTGGTGTAATGCTTTAATTTCAGTATTTGATGTTTGTAGTATTTTAAGTGTGTAATTGATGTTTAGTTTTGTTGTTTTGATTGTGTGTGTGATATCTTAGGGTTTTGTTACAATTTATCCTAATTTTTGTGTTGTTGTCACTGTTTGTTATATGTCTAAGAGCACTTGCCCACTATTGCTGCATTCAAGAATGATGTAGGAACTGTAAGTTTTCTTTTTTTTAGCTGTGATGTTTTAGATAATGTTGTTGATATTTCAGTTTCTATCTTTGATCTTTCATGTTTAAGCTCTAAGTATTGTTATGTGTGTAGGTGTAATGTTTTTAATTTCAATGTTTGATGCTTGTGGTGTTTTCATATTTAAGTATGCAACTAATGTTCAGTTTTGTTCTTTTGATATTTTAGTGTGTACTGTTTAATGTTTTTAAATTTTGAGATTGATGTTTTAAATACTGTATTTGATTTTCATCAATGTAGTTTTAGTGATGTTATCTATGCTATTGGGATGTGTTAATTACATATATTGATGTTTTAATTACTGTATGTGATGTGTTATATTATTTCATAGGAATACTTTCCAAGGCAGAGCTCAGTGATATCATTGATGAGATATTAAAAAAATGCTATGAGGAATCATGCTACTGGAGATGTTCCCTTTAATAGATAACTAGAACCAACCTTTGGTCTTGGTGTTGGTGGAGTAGAAGAGTCATCCTCTTCAAAACCAACAGGAGAGAAGCCAAGTTTGTGAACAAGCGAACAATAAAGGGAACTAAGTTGGAGGGAAATAGAATTTGATTTCTTTGGATGTATTGTTTGAATGATGTTTTAAAAATATTGGTTTATTTGTTAGAGAAGAGGCACTATATTGTTGTTGATATTTTAGATTTATTTGAATTTCATTTGTTTTTATCTTAGCGATGTCTTAGGGAATTTGAACCTTTTTTGTAACGACTGATTTTTGACTAGTTATTTCAATGCAACAACAGTGGAATGTATTAATGCAGCGGAGTATATGAATATCTTGTTTATATCAACATCTTTATCAGTACTTATGTAAAACATGAAACAAAAAAAATTAAACCATCACAATATAGATGTGTAACATCTCAGTATGACGGTAAATAATTACCAAGTCCCAACAAGCAGATTTTAGATTAACTAAGCATTATGTGTATTTAATTTTGTAATGGATGTTAATTTATTGTTTTTTGGAATTTTAACAAATTCTATTTGATGTTTAACTATTTTTAGTTAATAAGACTTCATTAGTGTATTTACTTGATATTTAACTATCTTTATTTGATGTATTTATTTAGAATTTATATTGATGTTTTAACTATAATTTAGTGTATTTGTAGTATTTTTATTTGATGTTTAACCATTTTAGTTTGATGACTATTTTAGCATATTATATGATTTGATAGTTTAAAATTTTTATATGATGTTTCATTATTTTAGTTTGATATCTATTTTATTATACTAGCAGATTCCATCACGCGTTGAGCGATATTATTAATAAAAATATTCAGATTAAGTTTTATGTACATGTTGTATCTTGCTTTAAAATTGAAAATAAAGAATTTTATTTAAAATTTTAAAGTTTAGTAATCTAAGGTAAACTATATGAGATGGTTATAAATCGTTAAATATTGAATACAATAAAATTTGATTATTTTAATAATATATCATTCAAACTATTTAAAAAGTAATTATTTATATATTGATATTCATTTTAAAAGGCTATTATAATTATATGTATCTCATTGCAATAAATAAAAGTAAATATTAAATTACCTTATTAGCCTTAATAATTATAAAATATTTTCATTTAACAATTAGTTGGTGTAAAACAAGATTTTGTTGTATATAAATAAATAAATAATATGTATACATATTTCTATCAAAAGTACTCTATTAGTGTACAAAAAAATCAGAATATTTTGTTATTTTAGATTATGTGTTTCTTTTGATTTTCTTCATATATTACAATAAGATATTTACCATTTTAATTATATCTTAAGAAGTTATATATTTTTAACAAGTTATGATTCATTATATATAGTAAAGAATTAAAATCAGTATCATATCATAATATTTGTATGTTATTTTTAGACAACTTGGATTTAGGTTAGTCAAAATGACTTCAATATCCCTGGTTATCCAAATAATTTCTATTATATGGTGCTTGGGATGAGTGGGTCTCCAGGCAGACGGCTTGTCAATATGCTTATGGACTTAACATTTATTTTTTTACCTTATACACTGCATTTGTTAAATTACACACAAAATTTAGAATTTTTGAAAATATTTTTTATCCTATATTTTTATATTTTCACCTTCAAATACATATTATTACTTGTTTGAACTTATAAATACAATATTTAAATTTCATAAAAAAATTTACAACATTTAAGGTAAAAGCCCATGTGGACTATCCATAAGTTTATGGAAAGACCACCTTTCTTGAGACTTTTTCTTAGTGTATTATACAATTTGATGATTTGGAGTTTTTATTTGATGTTATTTATTTTCAATTTGATTTGTTATTAGTTAGATGTGAGGTAGAGTAATAAGGCCCAAAACAAAACCATACAATCTATTTTTTCAGCCCACTGATTTTGACATGTCCCACAACCCGAACTTGGAACTCGGCTAAACCCTTGCTACCAAAAATTAGACCGTCATCGTAAATTCATCGCAATTAGACGGCGCAAATTCCGGATGACGACAGCGCAATCCTGTCGCCAATCCGACCTTGACAACGACGACGGTGAATCTAGACCATGACAATAACGATCAATTTCGAATGCTAAATTTCTGGAACTTAAGGTGATACGATGCGTTTTGAATCTGGCAGTTCCGGTGGTTGATGAAATGATAGACGAATGTGTACGATTGCGTTGAAGATAGTTGTGTTGGACAAAGAGGACGGCAACGGCACCGAACACAATGGAAGAAGGCGACTCAATCCCTAAAAGAAGGCATCGGTGACTAGGGTTTGCCGAAGAAGATGGATAAACTATTTATTTGCAACTCAGTCTGTGTGTTTCTCTTGGTTTTATAAAATGTACCCCGAGAAAAAAAGTTATTTCTTACTTACCCCCAAAATTTAACTTGCTCCTATTTTATGTTTCTACATTATCAGTCGAATCCTTGGTCTTAAGGTGCGACGGTCTCGAAGGAGACATGCTCTTTTTAAAAAGTAATCAAAATTTTAAATAATTAAACTCAAACCTTCAAATTCATAATCTCCTATTTTATATAATATTCATTATTATTCATTTACCCCTCGTCTTTTTATAATAGGGTGTCGTAGGAGACGAAATCAATAGACAAATGTGCATCTGACCAGCAGAGTACTTCTATACAAATAATCACATGGAGTATTAATACATTAACATTGAGAAGATCTAGTGAGATATTACAAATTTTGAAGGTGGGAGTGAGGGATTTGATTAGCGTACTAATAATATCTAGTGAGATTAATAGAACAATCAAGGAAAAAGTTCTATTTATTGGAATTGGGTGCTATTCGAGAAGCCCCACTCTCCACGAGATGCCAAACACAAAGATCAGTATTATTTTGGGAAAAGAAAATACAGTAAACCACTAATAAGCGAAAAACAAATAACCACACCTCTAATGCTCCACAAATTCCTTCAGCCACGTAGGTCTCTTCTTGGCTCTTTTGGGTCTTCCTTCTCCAATATCTACTGGGCTTTTGATTGAAGTGGGCTCTACTTCTTCTCCTCCATGAGCCCAACTTGTCATTATTTCCTTTTCAATCATCACATCAACCCACATATCACTACCCCCTTCTTAAAAAATGACCTTGTCCTCAAGGTCAACAAGATCATACAAGGAGCTGAAATCTGACAATCTTCCCATGTCGCGTCTTCTAATGGGATGGCAGATTATTAAAATAAGACATGACGACATTGATTTCCATTTTCCAAATGAAGCGGATGACTATAATAGCAATGGGAGTGAGGATCGGCGTGTTACCTTTGCTGGCTTCCGGCAATGGAAAACACTCGACTAGTTGGTCTCCTTTTAAAGGTTTGAGAAGAGATATATGGAAGGTAGGATGAATTCTACTTCCAGAGGGAACTTTAAGTGTGTATGCTACTGGTTCGGCTATAGAAATCACCGGAAAGGGCCTAAAATATCGCTTGCAAATTTTGGAGTTGAGGCGCTGAGCCAAAGTGGATTGGCGATAAAGCTTAAGCTTCACAAGCACAAGATCCCCAACCTTACAGCTGTCATCTCGACGCTTGCGATTTGCCATCAGCTTCATCCAATTTTAGGCTCATTGTAAGTTATCACGGAGGAGAGCGAGCAAAGTTCCTCGCTGCGTTAAGAGTTCGTCAACTGCTTGCACTATTGTTGTCCAAGTAGAGTACGCCAGAATGGTCGGAGGAATGCGACCGTAGAGAGCTTGAAATGGAGCCATGCCAATAGTTGAATGAAGATGTTGGTATACCTTGAATACTGTAATAGCCGCTTCTGCGATCCTGGCCTGGGGGTCCGGGGGGCGGCAGACACCCCCGGCTGAACGGGGGTCTCGCTGATATAGTGAATCCATCTCCCGTGGATGTAGCCAAAATTGGTGAACCACGTAAATCTTGTGTCTTGTTATTTTCTTTCATATTTTCTGTTCTTCCTCCATTCCACACAACAAACTGGTATCAGAGCGGTTTCTTTTTCCGGTGAGATCAGTAGTGGGTGTATCGGATTCTGGGCTCATTAGATCAGGGCTGATCGAGGAGAAAGATGCTTGGGTTGAACGTGAAGATCGATAAGATTACTGGGAGAAACAGTTTCAGTTTATGGCAGATCAAGATGCGAGCTTTGCTGAAACAGCAAAGTTTGTGGGCTCCGCTGAAGAAGGATTTCACGAGCAGTTCTGGCGATGTGGCGGGTCTGGAAGAAAAGGCACACTCGACGATTATGCTGTGTCTCGCGGACGAAATCATCACTGAGGTCTCAGATCAGGAGACTGCTGCATAACTGTGGCTGAAGTTGGAGAGTTTGTATATGACGAAATCTCTAACCAACAAGCTGCTTCTGAAACAACGCCTCTTCGGTCTCCGAATGTAGGAAGGTACGCAACTCAGAGACCATCTAGAGCAATTGAATACTTTGTTATTATAATTGCGAAATATAGATGTGAAAATTGAAGATGAAGATGCTGCTTTGATTTTGCTAGTGTCTTTACCGCTTTCGTATGAGAATTTTTTTCAGTCATTTATTGTTGGTAAAGATTCCGTGTCTCTGGAGGAAGTTAGATCCTCTCTCCATAGTAGAGAGTTGGGACATAAGGCAAACAGTACTTTGCTAGTGGCGAAAACACAAGGGGCAAGGAAACCAGCAGTAAGAAGAAGGGCAAGAAGTCATCTTCAAAGGGTCCCAAGGCCAATGATGTTTGTAACTACTGTAAGGAGAAGGGGCATTGGAAAAAGGAGTGTCCGAAGAAGGCTAGTCAATCTGGGAGTACATTTGGTACTGCTGCTGTGGCTGAAGGGGATTTCAGTTCTGAAGATGATTTTGCTCTAGCTGCTACTGGGAAAAATAATCATCCTAATGCGTGGTTTCTTGATTCTGGGGCATCTTACCATATATGCCCAAGGAGAGATTATTTCTCAACTTATGAGCAAGCTGAGGGCATCATTACTACGGCAAATGGTGTTACGTGCAAGGTAGTTGGGATTGGTTCAATCAAGATCAGGACGCATGATGGTAGTTTCTGTACTTTGAACGTTGTTAGGCATGTTCCATCGATGACAAAGAATCTAATTTATCTTCCTACGTTGGATAGAAAGGGTTTCATCTACTCAGGGAGTGATGGAGTTCTGTGCGTCTGCAAAGGTTCTAGGCTAGTTATGAAAGGTGTTCTGCATAGTACTTTGTATTTTCTACAAGGTTCCACGGTTATGGATTCTATTAATGTTGCATCTTCGGAGGTTCACCAGGATGATATGACTAAGTTATGGCATATGAGGCTTGGTCACATGGGTGAAAGAGAGATGCAGATTCTGTCGAAGAATGATCTTCTTGGTGGCCACAAGGTCAAGAGCTTGGACTTCTGTGAGCATTTTGTTTTTGGGAAGCATCACCGCAGCAAGTTTCCTAAGGTGATTCATAGAACAAAGGGCGCATTGGATTACATCCATTCTGATTGTTGGGGACCTTCCCGAGTTGAGTCACTGGGAGGTCATAGGTACTTTGTTTCTCTGATTGATGATTACTCAAGGATGACTTGGGTTATCATGATGAAACATAAGAGTGAAGCTTTCTCGAAGTTTAAGGAGTGGAAAGCTTTGGTGGAGAATCAGACCGGGAAGAAGATCAAGAGGCTTCGAACTGATAATGGGCTGGAATTCTGCTCGTCTGAGTTTGATCAGTTCTTTAGGGATGAAGGGATTTCTCGTCATCATACAGTCAGGAATACGCCACAGCAGAATGGTGTAGCTGAGTGGATGAATCAGACATTGCTGGCGAGAGCGAGGTGCATGCTCTCTAATGATGGTTTGGAAAGGAGATTCTAGGCAGAGGCGGTGAGTACAATATGTTACTTGATCAACCGCGGGCCTCACACGGGTATAAAGTGAAAAATACCTATGGAGTTGTGGTCAGGTAAAGTTGTTGATTACTCCAAGTTAAAAGTTTTTGGTTGTACATCTTATTATCATGTTAGTGATGGTAAGTTAGAGCCCCAAGCCAAGAAGAGTGTCTTTGTGGGTTATGGAGATGGAGTTAAGGGCTCCAGGATATGGTCTCCATCTGAGAAGTGGGTTATTCTGAGCAGGGACGTTGTCTTTGGTGAAAATTCTTTGCTTAGATCTATGGTGAAGCCCACAGTTGTGCCAGAAACTAGTGGAGTTGATAAACAGGTGGAGCTTGAAGTCACTCAAGGTGAAAATAGATTGGAACAATTTGAGGTGGATCAAGAGCCACACACAGAATCTGAGATACCGGAATCTCCACCACCAGATCCTTAATCATCAGGAGCTACAGTCCACAGTTTAGCTCGGGACTGACCCAGGAGGGTTGGAGTTGGGGCGCCCAAGAGATATGGGTTTGATGATATGGTAGGTTATGCACTGTCAGTTACCGAGGAAGTGGATACTCAAAAGCCATCAACCTTCAGAGAGGCTACTTCATGTTCTGATGCTGATAAATGGCTTGCTGCAATGGGAGATGAGATGGAGTCTCTTCAGAAGAATCAGACATGGGAATTGGTTAAACAGCCTCAATGGAGAAAGGTAATCAGTTGCAAATGGGTTTTCAAGAAGAAGGAAGGAATATCACCTGCAGAGGGAGTCAAGTACAAGGCAAGAGTTGTTGCAAGAGGTTTCAGTCAAAGGGAGGGGGTAGACTATAATGAGATCTTCTCACCAGTGGTCAGACACACTTCCATCAGAGTGTTGCTAGCCTTGGTGACACATCAGTATTTGGAGCTCGAGCAACTTGATGTGAAGACCGCTTTTCTACATGGAGAGTTGGAGGAAGAGTTGTACATGACTCAGCCAGATGGTTTCCAGGTTCCTGGCAAGGAAAAATATGTTTGCAAGTTGAAGAAGTCTTTGTATGGACTTAAGCAGTCTCCGAGGCAGTGGTACAAGAAGTTTGACAGTTACATGCTTCAGTTGGGATACACGAGGTGTGCTTATGACTGTTGTGTCTACTACAACAGGTTGAGAGATGGGTCATTCATCTATCTGGTGCTTTATGTAGATGACATGCTGATAGCCGCAAAGAGTAAGCATGAGGTTCAGAAGTTGAAAGGACTTCTTAGTGCTGAGTTTGAGATTCTAAGGGATCGAAGTCAGCGGAAGCTTTTCTTGTCACAGAAAGGCTACATTCAGAAAGTGTTGGCTAGGTTTGGCATGTCTACAGCAAAGCCTATAGACACTCCTAGTGCTGCAAATATCCATCTCACCACCATGTTTGCTCCTCAGTCAGACGAGGAGAAGGAGTATTTGTCTCGGGTTCCTTATGCCAGCACGGTGGGGAGTTTGATGTATGCTAGGGTTTGCACGAGGCCAGATTTAGCACAGGCAGTCAGTGTTGTCAGCAGGTTCATGGGGCAACCGGGAAAGGAACATTGGCAAGCTGTGAAGAGGATTTTCAGGTATCTTAAAGTTACGTCTGATGTGGGTCTCATTTATGGAGGTGATACCGAGTGCTTAGTTACAGGCTACTCTGATTCTGATTATGCTGGTGATGTTGACACGAGGAGATCGATCACTGGTTATGTATTCACTTTGGGAGGTTCTGTGGTTAGCTAGAAGGCGACTTTGCAACCTACAGTGACGTTGTCTACTACGAAAGCAGAGTACATGGCTCTGACAAAGGCTGCAAATGAGGGAATATGGCTGAAAGGGCTGGTTAGTGATCTTGGTCTACATCATGATCAGGCTACTGTGTACTGTGACAGCTTGAGTGCAATCTGCCCAGCCAAGGATCAGGTCCATCATGAGAGGACCAAGCATATTGATGTCAGATATCATTTCCTAAGGAGTGAGGAGAATCAGGGTGAAGAAAGTGGGAACTGCTGATAACCCCGCTGATATGTTCACCAAACCTGTTCCACATAGCAAGTTTCAACATTGTTTAGACTTGCTGAACATCAGAGCTGATTAGGTGCTCTATGGGCAGTCCCGGGAGTGGAGGGCGAAGTCTACTCATCTAGCACTGTAATGGTGCATCTGGAGTTTTCTACTTTGAGAATTCAAGTCAAGGTGGAGATTTGTTGGTATGCCTTGAATACTGTAATAGCCGCTTCTGCGACCTTGGCCTGGGGGTCCGGGGGGCGGCAGACACCCCTGGCTGAACGGTAGACACCCCATTAGCATCTGTAACTTGCTACCTAATATAGTGAATCCGTCTCCCGTGGATGTAGCCAAAATTGGTGAACCACGTAAATCTCGTGTCTTGTTATTTTCGTTCATATTTTCTGTTCTTCCTCCATTCCGCACAATAGAAGACTTGTATTATAGTGGTACTTTGCTCAAGCTAGAAAAGAATACCATCGTTTAGGATAGAAGTTAAAGCCCAGAGGTATTGCCCGAGACGACGATTAAGTACCTCTTATTGACCATCTGTTTTCAGGTGGTACGCCGAATTGGTTTTCAAAGTAGTTCCCATGAGTTCAAATAGCTTCCGCCAGATCTGGCTTATAAAAATGGGATCATAATCAGAGGCTATGGTTTGGGGGGGCATGAACTTTAACTACCATGGAACAAAAAATCTCTGCAACCCGCAAAGCCAGGTGTTGAGTGGATAATGGACCAAAGTGAGCACACTTCGAAAGTCTATCAACAACCATAAATATGGCCGTGAACACCATTGATAATTATAGGCCAATGATGAAGTCCATGGTGACATCGTCCAATACTCTTTTCGGTATGGGCAGCAGTTGAAGAATACTGAGTGGTGGCGAGGTAGAGTATTTCAGCGTTTGGAAAACAACACAGCGCTCAACGAACTCAGTGACATCCTTCTGTGCTCCTTTCTAAAATAAATTGGTGCAAAGTCATGCAATGGTTCGACTGATGCCCACATGTCCGCCCATCGGAGTGTCGTGAAACTCACGGATCCGTGGTAGTTTAAGGGTAGATGTGGCCCCCAAGTACAACCAGTTTTTGTGAAAAAGTAGACCATCCCGAATTGAGGAAGGAGTTGGATCGCCCGGAGACTCTTTCAGCTTTCCAATGATGCCCTGTATTTTATCACAAAGGCTCTGCTCAGCTTGCAAAGTATCAAGAAATTGGTACGTACCAGTGGAAATGGACATATGAACTTCAGAGCATGCCAGCTCATTCTGTCATGATAACGTATCAGCCACTTTCTGTATGTAGAGAACTCAATAGATGAGAGAACTCATAGCTCCCCTTTTGTACTCAATATAGAACTCAAACCCCCAACAATTTCTATATGTAATTTTTTTGCTCCGGTATTTAAATGACCTGGGTGAGCAATCCTTGCAAAATTTTGTGAACAGTACAGATTACGAAGGGTGTTCCCAATAAATATTTTTTCCATTTGGAAATCGTTTCAACCACTGCTCGTAGTTCCTGCACATAGGTCGAACTGGCCAGTAACCTGGACCTAATATCTTGCTGAAGAAAGCGATGGGGTGACCTTCCTGCATAAGTACTCCACCCACACCAGTGCTGGATCCATCTGTTTCAATGGGAAAGGGTTGCAAAAAGTCTGGAAGGCGTAAGACTGGAGTGCACGTCATTTCCCTTTTGAGTGTCTCGAAAGTCTCTAAAGCTTTTTCTATCTAGTCAAAGCTACACTAGTAGAGGGTGCCTCATAGCATTAGAATATCAATATTTACTGAGACTAACGGATAGAATTACTGTATCTATGTGCGAAAATTAGTGCGAAACACACACAACACTCACTGTTCTCCCCCCCCCCCTCACCTCTGATCGGTTTCATCAGTACGAATTAGGTCCAATTGTCCCCGACTTCTTGTTTCCATGGCGGCTCCTCCACCTAGAGGTAGCCCGCTATCGGCCTACGCCGACTGCCTCAAACCAAAGAGAAACCCTGATGGCAAACCATACCCCAAGCTCCAGAAATTGAATCTCAAACCTCAGCTATCTTACAAAGGGGAACCATGCTGCTTCTTCATGGAGGAAGAAATCGACCTCATCGCTGAACCATTCAATGATGCCCTAGTTGGAAAATTTACCAGAGGCCGGCCAACACTGCCATTTCTCCGGCACCATTTCCAGACAATTGGATTCAAAGGGGAATTCAAAATCACCACTCTGGATGCGAGGCATGTGAGAATCACCTTCGACCTAGATGAAGATCTGCATCGCTGCTGGAGCAGATACACATGGAATCTTGGAGGATCTGTAATGAGGATCCTAAAGTGGACCAAAGATTTTGACATCGATGAGGAGCCCCCATTCGCACCCATTTGGATCAATGTTGAGCTACCGCCGACGCACTTCTTCCACCCTGACGCCATAGAAGGTATTGGTGAGTCTCTAGGTAAGTTTCTATATGCTGATACCCCAACAGAGAACTTATCGAGACCTTCCACAGTCAGAATGAGCGTAGAGTTTGATCTTAGGAACCCACTTCCGGGCAAGGTTAGACTTGGGACCCTGAGAAAACATAAGTATTACAATATCACCTATGAGGACCCCCCCCCCCTTTATTGCAAGGATTGCAAGAAACTGGGTCATAATGGGTCAAACTGCAGAATGAGGAATGGGATGACTTCGGCTACAATACAAGCAGCTTCACAATCAACCTCTGGTGCTACTAAGAACTCAGCAAAGGGGCAAGTATCAAGAGGTCAAGTCATAATCAGTGGAGCCCCAAAGAAACCTCAACAACACCAAGAAATCAGAAAGAAACCTTTGGAGGTCTGGAAAAAGAAAGAAGATATAGACCCTCACACTATCCAGGAGGAGGAGGAAGATATTTTCCTGGATACCATCACCATGGAGGAACCAACTTTAGATAAAGGAAAGGGAAAGATCATTCATGATTCCCCCTTTCAGTCACCAGCCAAATCGGGTCCATCAAAGATTGGAGGTTCTGTGGATGACTTCACACCACCATTGAGAACAGGTAATTCTGGTCAACTTATATTTCAAACTACTAATCGCTTTCAACTTTTGGATAAGGAGCAGGATAATGTGGAACAAGCAGAGGAGCAAGCTGAAGATCTTGAAATGGATCTTATGGAAGTAAGCATCCAGAAAGAGGTTTCTCTGGTCAATGCAGAAAAGAATCTCATCAGCCAGGTTCCACCTCCACCTTCTTCTTCTAAAAGAAACACAAATAATTCTTCTTTCAAATCTTCACGTGATATGAATGAGGATGATAACATGATTGTTAGTGATAATGTGAATGTGACAGTGTTAGAGCATATAGGGAATGCTGTTGAGCTAACAGAAAATGATTTGCATTTGATCGAGAATGTATCAAACCCCATCACTGTAGTCAATATACCTAAAATAGAGCTTGAGAATGCAACTGCTAATATAGACGCTCAGGATGTAAATGTGGTGAACATTGAGGATGTGGAGCCCATGAATCATAATGTGGCCACCCCAATTGTCACTTCTTTACAAGTTCCTTCTCAAATTTCTGTTGCTCACTCTGTGCCCTCTGAGTATGCTGTACCCAATACACCCAATGTAGATCAGCAGACACATACTGGCAAGGTTGAGAAGAAGAAACCTACTTTCTTCTCTCAACCGAACAGAATCAGTTCTAGACTAGCTGCCAAACAAAACATTTCCCATGAATTGTAAACTCTTAACATGGAATGTAAATGGATTAACCACCTCTGTGGAAAGAATAAAAGAATTAAGTTTAGTTCATAAGCCTGATATCTTAGCCATTATTGAACCTAAACAGAAAATTAACACCCTGGATGGCTTTACTAAGATATTACAATTTCACTCTAGCTTAGCATCTAAATCAGGGAAAATATGGATTTTGTGGAACATTAATATACACACCCAACTAATCCATGATGACCCAAATTTTACAGTACTTAAAATTGAAAACCAGAATCCAGGAAATGTCTGGTATCTAATTGTTGTTTATGCTGAACACTCTAGGCTAGGAAGACAAGAGATGTATGGTAGAATCCTAAACTTACCTTCCTTGCCATATTTCCTGGTAGGAGATTTCAATGTCATTAGAACTCTTTCTGAATATAATGGTTCTTCTAATCCTAAAATTGATAGTATAATGGATTTTGATATCTTTATAAATGCTATGGAACTGGAGGAACCTCACACAGTTGGGAACATTTACACATGGGCTGGGTACAGATTAAAAGGGAAAGGAATAAAGGTTAAAGAAAAAGTCTCTAAAAAGCTAGATAGAGGTTTAGTCAACCTGAAACTTAGGCAAATCTACCCAAGCACCTCAATCCATGTACTGAATAGGACCACTTCAGACCATTGCCCCCTCTTAGCAAGCTTTAATAATCAGGCCAAAATCTACCCAAAGCCATTTAGGTTCCAAAATATGTGGTACATGAGAGAAGGATTCCAACAGGTTCTAAGAAATAACTGGGAGCAGCCTATAGAATGTTATGGCATGTTAAAATTCTGTAATAAACTCAAAAGGCTCAAAATTTTTCTTAAACAGTGGAATAGGGAAGTTTTCAAAGATGTTTTCCAAAACATAAAAGAAGCAGAACAGGAGGTAGATAGATTGGAAGCTGAGAATGATGATCTTGATAACCCCTTAACCCTAGAAGCTCTCAATACTGCTAGAACCAACCTCCTATTCAAAATTAAGGAGAGAGACATTTTCTGGAAACAAAAGAGTAGAGTTAGATGGCTGAAAGATGGGGACTGCAACAGTCAGTTCTTTCACAAGTCTGTAAAACAGAAGCACTCTAGATTGTCCATACAAAAGATTAAGGATGAGCATCAGAACTGGTTAACTGACCAGGATGCTATTGGAAATGCAGGGGAAAGATTTTTTAAAAATCTCCTGCAGGATGAGAATACAGACATGCAGGGTGAAAACCTAGCATTTTTCTCACAGATATTCCCTCCTTGATTACTCCCCAGACTAACTCAGAGCTATTGAAACTAGTCACAACTGACGAGGTCAAAGCTGCTGTCTTTAGTCTTGGAGAAAACAGTGCAAGTGGTCCCGATGGTTTCCATGGGCTGTTTTATAGAAACAGTTGGGACATCATAGCCCAGGACCTTACTGGGGCAGTAAGGGATTTTCAAGCTGGTACACCAATCCCAAGGGCAATGGCCTCCACAAATATAGCCCTTATCCCCAAAAACCAACAACCATCAACCTTTAGTGAGTTCAGACCAATCAGCCTCTCAAACTTTAGCAATAAAGTTTGCTCCAAGATACTGATGGAAAGGATAAAACTACTGATGCCCTCACTTATATCAAGTGAACAATCAGCATTCCTTCAAGGGAGGGAAATAGCAGACAATGTCATCCTGATGCAAGAGTCTACTAGATTCTTGCAGAAAGATAAAGAATGTCTCAACCTTATCCTCAAATTAGACATGACCAAAGCATTTGATAGGGTTTCCTGGCCGGCTCTTAATTCACTTTTGCTCAAACTGGGATTCCATGGCACTTTAGTCAGAATACTTATGTCTAATATAGCATCTGCATGGTTCTCTGTTATCATAAATGGAGTTTCTTATGGTTTTTTTAAACCATCAAGAGGTCTCAAACAGGGTGACCCTCTGTCTCCCTTTTTGTTTAACATCTTGACTGAACTCATGTCCAGGAAGCTCCATACCTTATTTGAATCTGGTACATTAGCTAGGTTTCATTTGCCACAGCACACTACACCACTTACACATCTAATCTATGCTGATGACACATGTATATTTCTTAAAGCAACTGATAAGTCTCTTAAAAATTTTGCTGCATTTATCACCTCATTTAAATGGCAACTGGGCAAAAAGTAAACATGCAAAAATCCAACTTCTACACAGGTGATAAAAGCAGTAGAGCACATAAAAGTAAAATTAAGAGAATCTTAGGAATGCAGGAGGGTAGTTTTCCCTTTAAGTATCTAGGCTGTACCATATATAAGGGTAGAAAACTTAATGCACATTTTCATGGAACTTTAGAATCTATAAGTGCTAGAATAAATACATGTAACTCTAAATGGATTTCTAGAGGGGGAAGGATAATACTTATCAAGCATGTTCTCTCCTCCATACCCCAACATGTATTTGCTGTGATGCAACCAACTAGTTTCATTCTTAGGAAAATTGAAATGCTATGCTCAGATTTTCTATGGGGGGAAACAGAGGGAAGGAAGCATAAGCATTGGAGATTTTGGGAAAGAATGGCCTTTCCAGAACAAGAAAATGGGATAGGTTTTAAAAACTTAGACTCCATTATAGATGCATACTCCCTTAAGCTTTGGTGGAAAATGCAGCAGGGCAATGCACTCTGGACCAAGTTCCTTTGGTCTCTTCCAAACCACAGAAGAACTTCTGATGTATGGAAGAGAGTGAAGTCAGTTTCTGACTTTGCAGAATCCCACACTAGAATCATTCTAGGAAATGGTACCTGCAGTTTTTGGGGCTCAAACTGGCTTGGTGATGGAATGCTGATAGATAAGTTAGATGGAATCAGGCCTTTGCACCCTAACCTGACAGTTAGAGAATTTTACACTAATAAGGTATCAATATTAGCTTTCTTGGCACCATACATTTCTGCTGATATGATACAGAAGATGCAAAGAGAGCACATTTTTACTGAGGGCAAGGACATCATGGTATGGACCCCAAATCCGCAAGGTAAGTTTTCGATTCAAAGTGCATATAAAAGCTTGAGACACAGGCATAGAGAATCTGCATCACTAACGAAGGTACAATCTCTAAACTTACCTGTGAAGATTACCTTCCTTACTTGGAGAATCCTTAATAATTTGATGCCAATGGATGATATGCTTAAAGATTTTGGGATTATTAATGTATCAAAATGTCCTTTCTGTCAGCATGAGGATACATTGCAACATTTTTTTTAACACATGCCCTTATGTCTCTCTCATATGGAAACAAATGCATGCTATCTTAGAACTACCACAGATTCACTTTGTTAATCTATGGGATAGATTAACATCATACTGGAGTATATCACATCTGTCAAAACTGCATGTTTTCCTGTGCTGTTCCCTACCATGTTTAATTTTATGGGAATTGTGGAAAGCTAGGGGCCAGGTACTATACCAGGGTGTTAAGAAAACTCCTTTACACACCTGGAATCAGGTAAAGGCAAACAGTAGACTAATCTCCATAGCAAGGCCACCTGCTTCTGCCAATCCCTCTGATTGCAAATGGATCCAAAGAGGACTAATCTCTGTTCTGAATCCACCCCCACTAACAAGACTAATCCCCATCAAGTGGGAACCCCCTGATATTGGATTCAAGTTGAATGTTGATGCATCCTTTAAACAAAACTCTTCGTCTGTTGGGGGTCTTATAAGAGACACTGGGGGAAGATTCAGGTTGGCATTTTACAATCTAATACACGGGGTTTCCCCTTTGCAGGTGGAGCTCCAAGCAGCCCTTCAGGGCATCCAACTGGCAATGGAACACGGCTTTAACAATGTCTCACTGGAGATGGACAGTCAACCTGCAGTGAACATCATTAATGGCAAATTGGAGCCTCCGTGGAACTGTCTTCAATTGGCCAGACAAGTGGCAGATCTGATGAGGCAGAACAACATTCGAGCTTTCCACATCTACAGAGAAATCAATGGTCCTGCTGATTTTTTAGCAAAGTATGGACAGCAAAGGAGGGAATCACGGCATCTCACTGATCTCAGACACTTTCCACAACTGAGAGAGAAGCTTTTGATGGATAATCTCCACTCTTGGAGAAGAATCAGGGCATAACACAGGTTTGGCTAGGCTAGGCTGGAGTGTAAGTCGACACTTGGGGTTGTGGAGTCTTACACAAACAGAAGAGCTCCTCCTATTCCCGGATTTGAACACACGAATGGAGAGTCACTCTCCACTTTCTTTTTGTACATGCTTCTTTTGTATATGGCATATGCCTATGCCGCTGTAACTGTGACAACTTTTGTCCAAGTTTTGTCCAATTCTCTCATGTATCTAACTGTCTGATAAACTCTATGGGATTTAAGCCCAATTTGGAGGTTTGGGGAGCCATAATAAAGTCCCCCCACCTATTGGTGGTTTGTTTTTAAAAAAAAGTAGAGGGTGCCTCATTAAATTCCCCATTAGAATGCGGTTACGCAATAATTCTTTGGAACCATCTCTAGCAGAGGTTATGAGCTTGGAACCTCTGTGAATCGGACCACCAAATTTGTTAAAGGTAATTATTGTCTAATCAAAGGTAGTTTTGTTATAACCGCCTTATATTGTGGGTGATGGAAGGTGATTCTTCCAAAGTGACTTTGAACGTGAGTAGTTCTAAGTTTTGAACAACAGTCCAAACGTTGTTTTGGATCCGGAACTGGTCGGTTTGCTTCGTAATAAAAGGCATTACTTATCTTTCGATGTTGTAAGCTTTGTCGGGTAGAAGTTCTGTACCATGAAGAATATCGGACTATCTTTGCCATGAAATTGTTAAGTTTCGATTGAAGTTCTGATATCGGAATATAAAAACTAGATATAAATGCATCCGTTCAATCCCTTTTTTAAATGGAGAAAAAGGTTGAAATTTTGGGGTACTCTTTGAAGGAAAAGGTAAAGTTAATTCTACATGTACAAATTTTCTTACCTAATTGGACTAATGATTTTATTATTTTGTTAAGTGTTGTAATATTTTGAATTAGGGTTTTTATTTAAAATTTTTCTCATCGGAATTGTGCTACATGTATAATTGAATTGTGTTTTGATGTGATTTTCATTGTAGCTAATGGATAGAATCAGACTGATCGAGAGCGACCTTAGGACATTACCCGATTACATTCATTTAGTGGATTAATTTGTTGTGGTGGCTTTTGAACATGCCGCCAAAATCAGGGTCGTGCGTGCATGATGCCCATGTGAGGATTGAATGAACAATGCTTATTTAGGGAGGAAGAAGTTGCATGAACATCTCAAAATCGAGGTTTTCTATGTGAAAGATCCCATCGATTCCCAGTGGGAGATTGTGGTTGAGGGAAAAAGGGCTTTTGTGGAGGATTTTGAACAAGAGCATGTGATTGGTTTTGGTACAAACAGTGGGTTTGGCTCAAATGAAGAAGATTTTCTCCTCGAAGAGGATGGCACTAGTTTGAGTGAGTTTATGGTTGCACAGACCACAACGAAGTTGTATAGGTCGACTTGCAGGGAAAGATGACTAAGCGGCGGAAGGCACCAAAAGGCAAGATGAGAAAAAGAAGAAGTGTAAGGTAAACCGTTAGTCATGTTTTGCAATTTAATTTGTAGTTGACCATTGTCAAAGATAGACTTCCGAGCTCGGAAGGTCGTCTGGAGATATGATCTTCTTTCTTCTTGCCAACCTTCACCATTCAAGTACACGTTTCCCTACATTGGCATTACAACCATATCTCTAGGAATCACACAACATGAAAATGGCAAGCTGATTAAATTTAAATAAAATTCCTAAAATTTGAATGTCAACAAGAAAAGTAATCAAAATATATGAGTTTACATAAATTCAACCACCAAATTCTGGTTCTAGAGTAGGATGAAATTGTACATTACAAGATATATGTTCTCTTTAGGGGCGGTTTCTTGGATTCTTTTAGAGCTCTCTCATAAGCTCTCTGCTTCCGCCCCAGGGTCCATACCCACCCATTTGTAGACGTTTATCATGGCATTCATAAATCCAGGACCAAACTCATCTAAAAAAATAATAATTTGTTAGGAATAAATAACAAATGAAGACACGATTTTTTTTATATTTACAACATTCTATTGAAATGACATTACCTTCCTCCATTCTACGCCTCTTGCTTGGTTCCGCTGCTACTAGTGTCTTTTGATGCCACTTGTTGTCGAGTAGTACCCATTTTTTCTTCATGAAGTACTGTTTGTCGAAGTGCTTGCAAGGTTTCACTTCCCCGCTTAACTCCAATCCCTCCACTGTCTTCAAAATTGATTAATCAAGTTTCTATATGTGAGACACTTGATTACCTTCTCCAAGGTAGCAATCGACATCATGTTTCAAAATAGCTGGCCAAGGATTAATTCTATGGCCCTCCATTACGTAGTAGATATGATCATATTGTGTGGCCCTCCACTACGTAATGGAGGGCCATAGAATTAATCCTTGGTCAGCTATTTTGAAACAAGATGTCGATTGCTACCTTGGAGAAGGTAATCAAGAGTCTCACATATAGAAACTTGATTAATCAATTTTGAAGACAGTGGAGGGATTGGAGTTAAGCGGGGAAGTGAAACCTTGCAAGCACTTCGACAAACAGTACTTCATGAAGAAAAAATGGGTACTACTCGACACATTATGATCATCCACACAATAGGTTTGGTGATGTGTCAAAACTTGGGAATGATTGACCTAGCTATGAAGTCCCACACAATATGATCATCCAGAACAAGACGATCCAAAGAAAATGACTTCGGCCTACCTAGATCATGGGCATTTTGTTCAAAATACCGCACACTACGATCCACGGGGTTTATCCTAGGATATTTATCATCAAGAGGCCACTCTCCCCTATGGTAAACATCATCTAAATGACCATTCTCTCTTTGTTGATACACATCATCTGGGCCCTTATGTGGACAATCAATGATTTGGTTCAAAATACATGGACTAAGCTCTATGTTAAAACCATTCACCTTTGTCCAATATGCACCCCCTCCCTCAATCTCATGCAAATTGCTATAAAATTGGCAAGTTTCATCAAAATGAGATGGCTCATTCATGGTCAATATTTTATGGACGAGTTGGCCTTCTCATTTTTGCAAAGGGTCTGCTAGCCCTATACCACGGTGAAAGTCTACGATGTAACAATCCATCAACTTCCCGCTAGTTCTTAGAGCATTATACCTATTTTCTTGTTTAAGTGATACAAACCTTATTGTGTCATAGACGGGGTTCATGCCACGTCCGTCATGTCCTCCTCTTGTTGATTTTAACCTCCTTGCATGAACCACTCCATCAGCATTTGATGTGGAAATGTTTCCCCGCCTAACGATATTTTCAAATGGGTTGATTTTGGGGTTCCAACGGAGGCAATATGTGTATGGTTCAGACTTAGAAACTTATGAATTATGAATTCCAAGGGGTATTTTTTAAAAAATTGAGTAGACTGTTCCGAGTTCGGAATAGAATCTCTCATTTGTTAAATTTAGAAAATTTTGGGATCCGAAACATAGATAGAACTCGGAACCTGGCTTCCAAACTCGGAACAACTTCTATCATATAAAAAAAGAATAATATGGAAACAAGTCTTATAAATAGATCCAGGTTAGATAACAAAAAAGAAATTGGAACACAAGTTCCGGACTCGGAACTTAGTCTGTCACCTAAAAAATAATTTGAAGCTAAAGGGTCAATCACAGAGATCCGGATCAGATAACTGAAAAGAAATTGGAACACAAGTTCCGGACTCGGAGCTGAGTCTGTCACCTAAAAAATAAATTTAAAGCTAAAGGGTCAAGCACACAGATCTGGATCAAATAGCTCAAAATAAATTGGAACACAAGTTCCGGACTCAGAACTGAGTCCATCACCTAAAAAATAATTTAAAGCTAAAGGGTCAATCACACAAATCTGGATCAGATATTTCAAAAGAAATTGGAACTAAAGTTCTGGACTCTAAACGAATTGTGTACCCTAAAAAAAGAAATTGACCCAATAAGCTAAGTGGGAGGTGGTCGCAGTACCTCTCAAAGTTATAATTTATAAGCCCTTTATGTTTACAAATTACAATTAAGTAGATAGTGGCAAATCGGGGTCGTCCACGAAGAAGAGGGATTTTATTAAGCGTTTAAACATATAAGGTTCATATTAGGCTAGAAGTAGATATATATATATACACAAATATATATATATATATATATATATTGATATTATAAAAGCAAGTAAATGTGGGGGGGGGGGGGTTGGTTTTCCTAAGTTATGAAATTAAAAAGACTAACTAACTAGCAAAGTTAAGTAACTATGCTAATCATCAAACAAACTAAGAAAAAGGGGTCAAAACTACAAAAAGATAAAGCCTTGGGGGCAATTGATATCCACTTCCAAACCTCATGTAGATCATTGAACCATTCACTCATTCAATCACAATTTTTACCTATGGGGAATGTTATCACTTTCCATTCGAAGATCAACATTCATTCCTTCTTAATAGTAATTTGCAAAGATAAACAATGACCATTTGAAAACCTCGTTGACAATCACTCGAAGAAAACCACACCATAGAGGCATTTCATCAACGGCATTTCACACGAAGGACCATAGATTTGATAACAACAAGCCTTTTACCAAAGACATAGCCATTTAACCAAACATAGCATTCGTTAGGCTAAACCTAGAACAAAACCACATTCAAAATTCCGCCTTTCATTGCATCTATAGGATAAATATGAGAACAATCCACATTAACATACTTATCTAGCAAGAATCACAGCACATTATGCACAAGAAGTTCTAAGTCCATGTTCTTGGTTTTTCATGCCAAAGAGCTAAGGAATTTGTCACTTTCCCCCATGGAAAAAATGAGGTAAAACATAGCATTAAGAACACATGAATGCTAAATAACAAAAGCTTCAAGAATGAGTGAACCAATCTATTAATTGCCTTAACTACTTGTTGTGAAGATAAATCTTCTATCCTTCTTAGATAGTAGTTTGCAAGAGTGAATTCAACATCTCTTGTCAAACCTCGCCAATGACCCCCTTAGTCGAAACACGACTAAATGTATTCCATTGATGGCATTGAGTACGAAGAATCAATAAGCTTGACAACACTTATAAACACTACACCGTGTCTAAGCATTTAACCAATTCATGCATTTACAGAGGATTAGTTAAGAATGATCGACATTCACAGACTTATCTCATTTTCTACTTAAAAAAACATGACAATGAGTTCAACATCATCAAATTCATCTAGAAATTATCAACACATCAACATCATTTAGAAGCTCTAACTCATGCTCTTAGATTCCACATTAAAAGAGGGGAAAATTAGCTACTTTTTCCCAACCCTAACAAGAAATCATACAAGCAATTCATATACTCAAACTTCCAACAACATTAATGCCACTAACAATCCACATTCAAAGCTCAATCAATACACAATAGAGAAAGCAATTCATAGATAGAATTGATTCTCAAGACATTAGCAAGGAAGTCTCACTCAATTGCTCCCAAGTACAAAACTAAGCTAGATAATCAACATCCATAACATAGAACAAATATCTACAAAGAAAGAAGAAGAAATAGAAGAAAATGGTGAAAAACTAGGGTTTTGGAGCCCCCAAGTCGGGCTTGGGAAAATGGGGAAGAAAATGGGCTATTTATGGCCTAAGTTAGTCAAAACGAAGGTCAAAATGCAGCAGGCGTCGCCCGGGCAGTAGAGGTCTTTGCCTAAAATTCAGATCCATCCGCCCGGGCGATGCCATTTCCGCTCGGGCGAGCTACAATTTGTGGCTTCTTGTTTCGCTTCCCACGGGTGAACCGTTGATCCATTTTGGGAGTTCTTGTAGTCAATTTTATAGTGCTCGGGAAAACAAGTCCAATGACATCACCCTTGTAGGATGATTCTTCTTGGATAAATTTAAGAACTTTGTCTAAACTTCTGGGTGACAATTCATCCGCTTCTTTTCCTTCCTTCTTCGACCCTTCTATCTTCTACCATGTTTTGACACGTGGACTTCACTAAACCACTCTAAATGTCTCATGAGACATCTACAAATGAAGCTTACAAGATGGAATCTAGATGCTTGTAAGGACCGAAAATCCATTAGACTAAACATATGTTACAAAATGAAGGATTTGGAAATAAAAACCAAAAATGGTCATCTAAACCCCTTATCATGTAAACCTACGTAAATCTAGCAATCTTACAACAAACATATGACAAATGTGATGTTAAATGCTTTGGAAAATACATGCATTTGACGTTTCATCAAATCTCCCCACACTCAAACCTTACTCGTCCTCGAGTAAATAAGAACAAGCAAAGATCAAAGCATAAAATAGCTTGTAAAATTTTTCCCAAAACATCCAACATCATATTCCTAGACTACCCTAACCCCCAAGACATAAGAATCTCTCACACTCTCACATCCCAAAGCCTAAGATAATCTAAACAACCAAAAAACCATAACAAAAGTGAGGTATACATATAATGCCAAGCTAACTTACTCTACCAAAAAATCCACCAATAGACAATCAAGAGAAGAATAAAAAAATTTAATTTCTCTCATTTTTCTCTCATTTTTCCTAAGAGCCTTCTCGGGTTTTCATCCTACCTTCACACATTTTTCTTTTTCAATGCTCACCCTCACTTTTTTCAACACAATTTGGCCTCTCATTTTCACATAGGTCGCCTTTTCGGGTTTTCAACTGTCCGGGCCTCCCACTTTTGCCTAAGTTTCCCTCTCGGGTTTTCAAGTTAGTGGGGATTTTTTTCATTTTTCATTTTTTTTCAAACAAAACAAATTAAAGTCGAGCATATGCACAAAACAATACAATACAATGAGATATATTTCTCTTTACCTCCCCACACTTGAAACACACATTGTCCTCAATGTGAAAATGACAAGATAAAGAAATAAAGGAGAGAGAGAAAAATACTCACAACTAGGACATTGAAGGTCCTTCCCGGTGATGGCAATGCTCACTTCTCAATGAATGTTCTCTCCTCCATGTTCTCGAACTCCATGCAACCTGCAACTTTGATCCATCCACTACGAAGCCACAACTATGCAAATCCTGATCAACACTCACAAAAGACAACAGCTAGCAGTACTCCTAGATGGTGGTTTTGGTAGTGGTTTTTGGGGTGGGTTGTGGTGGTATTCTTGTGGTTTTGGGTAAGGGTTTGAGGACATGGTGGTGGATTGTTTTCAAGAAAAGAAAAACACTAACCTAACTTAAAAGCTTGGGTTGCCTCCCGAGAAGCTCCGTATTTTTAAGGCCGTCGGCACGACCCTAATGTTGTCCATGTGGTGAAGGTTTGAACCCCTTCACCATGAGCATCCAAAAGTAGAGAAGTGGGGGTACAAAACTTTCAAGAGGAAAGTTTTGTGGAGGTGGATATGGTTTGAAGAGTGTTTGGTGGTTAGGAGGCTTGGGATTGTCTTTTGGCTCCTCTCTTATCTCCCTCAAAACTTCCAAAAATGGTGGAGTTGGTTCACTAGGTAGGGGAAGGTGTGACGATGCTAATGAATGTAGCACAATCACCTGTTCCTCCATTTTTTCATCCTCAACAACCAACCCCTCATCCCCTTCAAACTCAAACTCATTTCCCATGGTGACCTCACTCACCGAATCCTTGAGTTTGACTTGGGATGGTGTATTTTTGGAATCACGAGCTTCCACTTGGGCCAACGCTTCCAATATACTCCTCGCATGCCCCTCAATAGCCTCAACACTAGAGGAGAGCCGAGTGTCCGGTTCCTTACTAGTCAAGTTGTTCAAGTTTGCTATTGCATTAATGACTTTCTCACGTGTCAAACTTGAACTTCCTTGTTGGACTTGGTTTTGGGGTATGGCATGAGATGGTGAAGGCTAACATTTTTGCTCGTATTGTTAGTTTTCCGGCTCATTCTCATACCACCAATCCGGATTACCACTCCACTCTGGATTGTAAGAATTGATACCATTCTTGAACTCCTTGCCCTTAAAAACCAACATCTTCTACCTCCTAGTAGAACTCTTCATAATACCCTAGGTTTTGGAAACCAAAGGTTCTTTCACAATCATAGTGCTCCTCTCTCAACAAATAGCAAGACTCAGTAGAATGGTCAGAATGACACATCTTACAAAACCTTGCTTGTTCATCCTCTCTTCTAATCATGAGTTCTCTCAAGGTGAGACGTTCAATTTGTTTTTTTATTCTTTTTCAAAAGTCCGGTATCATATTGCAAGGATTCTCGATAAAGATTCACCAAGAACTCAAGAAATACCTACTCCAAAAAACAACCACCAAGAAGTGAAAAATAAAAACAACTAGCTAATATGCAACCAAATATTCCCAAACACTTAAAAATAAACGCCTCTTCCCCAACAACGGCGCCAAAATTTAGTCGGTCGTCACCGTACCTCACAAAATTATAATTTATAAACCCTTTATAAGGGTCGTCCATGAAGAAGAGGGATTTTCTTAAGCGTTTAAACATATAAGGTTCATATTAGGCTAGAAGTAGATATATATACATATATAAAAGGAAGTATATTGGGGGGGGATTTGGTTGGTTGGTTTTCCTAAGTTATGAAATTAAAAGACAAACTAACTAGCAAAGTTAAGTAACTATGCAAATCATCAAACAAACTAAGAAAAGGGGGTAAAAACTACAAAAGATAAAGCCTTGGGGGCAGTTGATATCCACTTCCAAACCTCATGTAGATCATTGAACCATTCACCCATTCAATCACATTTGTTACCTATGGGTAATGTTATCACTTCCCATTCAGAGATCAACATTCATTCCTTCTTAATAGTAATTTGTAAAGACAAACAACGACCATTTGCAAACCTCGTTGACAATCACTCTAAGCAAACCACACCATAGATGTATTTCATCAACAACATTTCACACGAAGGACCATAGATTTGATAACAACAAGCCTTCTACCAAAGACATAGCCGTTTAACCAAACATAACATTCATTCTGCTAAACCTAGAACAAAACCACATTCAAGATTCAGCCTTTCATTGCATCTATAGGATAAATATGAGAACAATCCACATTAACATACTTATCTAGCAAGAATCATAACACATTATGCACGAGAAGTTCTAAGTCCATGTTCTTAGATTTTCATGCCAAAGAGCTAAGGAATTTGTCACTTTCCTAACACTAACACTTTAATCACACAAACACTTCCTATTCTAAAGCACCCCATAGCATAAATGAAGTAAAACATAGCATTAAGAATACATGAATGCTAAATAACAAAAGCTTCAAGAATGAGTGAACCAATCTATTAATTGCTTTAACTACTTGTTGTGAAGATAAATCTTCTATCCTTCATAGATAGCAGTTTGCAAGAGTGAATTCTATATCTCTTGTCAAACCCCACCAATGACTCCCTTAGTCGAAACATGACTAAACGTATCCCATTGATGGAATTGAGCACGAAGAATCAACAAGCTTGATAACACTTATAAACACTACACTGTGTCTAAGCATTTAACCAATCCATGAATCTACACAAGATTAGTCAAGAAGGATCGACAATCACAAACTTATCTCATTTTCTACTTAAAAAAAACATGACAACGAGTTCAACACATCACATTCATCTAGCAATTATCAACACATCAACATCATTTAGAAGCTCTAACTCATGCTCTTGGATTCCACATTAAAAGAGGGGGAAATTAGCTACTTTCTCCCAACCCTAACAAGAAATCATACAAGCAATTCATATTCTCAAACTTCCGACAAAAATAATGCCAGCAACAATCCACATTCAAAGCTCAATAAATACACAATAGAGAATGTAATAGATAGATAGAAATGATTCTAAAGACATTAGCAAGGAAGTCTCAATCAATTGCTCCCAAGTACAAAACTAAGATTGATAATCAAAACCCATAACATAGAACAAAAATCTACAAAGAAAGAAGAATAAATGGAAGAAAATGGTGAAAAACTAGGGTTTTGGAGCCCCCAAGTCGGGCTTGGGCAAATGGGGAAGAAAGGGGGCTATTTATAGCCCAAATTACTAAAAAAGAAGGTCAAAACGCAGCAGGCGTCGCCCGGGCAAAAATTGCGTCGCCCGGGAGGAAATGGCCTGGCCCGGGCAGCGGAGGTCTCAACCCAAAATTCAGATCCATCCGCTCGGGCGATGCCATTTCCGCCAGGGCGAGCTACAATTTGCGGCTTCTTGTTTTGCTTCCCACGGGTGAACCGGTGATCCGTTTTGGGAGTTCTTGTAGTTTATTTTATAGTGCTCGAGAAGACAAATCGAATTAGGCTGATTCTTGTCGTATAAATTTAAGAACTTTGTCTAAACTTCTGGGTGATAATTCATCCGCTTCTTTGCCTTCCTTCTACGACACGTGGCCTTCACTAAACAACTCCAAAGGGCTCACGAGAAATCTACAAATAAAGCTCACAAAATGGAATCTAGATGCTCGTAAGGACCAAAAATCCATTAGACTAAACATGGGTTACAAAATATAGGATTTAGATATAAAAACCAAAATTTGTCACCTAAACCCCTTATCATGTAAACCTACGTAAATCTAGCAATCTTACAACAAATATATGACAAAAGTGATGCTAAATTCTTTGGAAAATACATGCATTTTACGTCTCATCACTAAGCATCACAGATTGGGATCAGAAAAGGAGTAAGAAACCTGAAGTTATGTTACGAGCTCGAAACCAAGACTTTCTGAAAGTATACAGTACTAAAAGACACTGTTCTGAGCTCGGAACTGACTTTGTCCATTAAATTGTCAAAGGTCGGCCTTAGTTTCGAACTCGGAAGTAGTTCAGAAACTTAGGTAAAAATTCTAATGCTCTTCTTTGTAATTGTAATCCATAAATTGCCTGATAAAAAATTACATAACTATAGAAGTACTTGGACAAAAACACTTTGGAATAACTTAAATTTTCCATTAAACCCATCCTCGGATGATTGATGGAGATAAATGATCCAAACAAGTACAAATCAAGATAAATATAGAATTCAAAATATTCTAGTATCAGGTCTAGTACAAATCAACTCTTTTGTCATCAAATTAATCATTCTCTTCTTCATTGTCGAAGTCCCCCCCCCTAACTCCAAACCGGAATGATCATGACCATCAACACGCTTCTCCTCTGCATAATCACTATCATCACTAGAGTACCGTGGTTTGAAATTAGGCATGGATTCATTGTCGTTGAGCTTGATTTAGAGGTTCGTGGATTCAACAAACTTGGAATGATGCGCTTCTGCAGTTTCCACTTCATTGTTAGCCAAGCTAACTCCCTCCTTGATGCATGCCAAGTATTTTTTTATGTTTTCATCCAGCCCCTCTGCTCACCTGCAACACAAATAAAATTATAAAAACTGCATATTAGGGGTAATGTGACTCACAATTTATTAAAATGTTTTCTAATCAATGTACTTATGTGACTTTGATCCTTCAGCCTTGTCCAATGAATCTTCCCTTGCTCGTTTGACGGCTTTGGCTTTTTTCCTTGGAATGTTTTTAACTCTCCATTTCTTGTCTTCATATAGAACTAAATGCTTATGTCCAAACCATGACTCCTCGTAGTAGGTTAAACGAAGTCGCTTATTGACAGGGATCACTTTCCTTTTGTTCATCATAGCGGTTATCAAACCACCATATGGGAGATCTTTCTTTTTCCCTGCAGCAACCTTCAGCATGTACATCAAAATGGTGTACCCTGGATTTAATCTCACCCCTCTACGATGTAGTAGAACAATATCAAGTTCCCTATGGTCGGCTCACATGCATGCCCACCCGAGGGGAGGATATTCTGGCAGATCGACTCGTATACTATCCTGTGCTCAACACTTAAAACCCCCCACATCATACTCATCCGCTCGCCCAAACACTAACCCGTTACGACCAAATTAATTCCTAGCCATTTCTACTAGGCACAGAGGGGTGAGTTCACTAACAATAGGCCAATTGTTTTGGTGAAATATCTGAATGAGACCCTTACTCCCATCAACCAGAGTAAGTTTTCCCCCATCAATATACTCACACCTAGGGATTCATTTATAGTAAATTTTGTAATGGGAATTGTGACCCCATTTACCATTGTGAGGTTTCTATTTTTACTACTTTTACCAAAGTTAGCATAGAATTGCACCATCTCGTCATAATGGTCTTGCTCATCTAATCCCACTGACTTATCGAACTATGAGGGTTTAAAAAATTCAATCAAATATCCTAGGCATGGCGGCTCAATATCCAATTCAGCAATAACCCGAGGATTGCAACATTTTTCTCTTTGGAAATTCAACGTACCTACTTATGACATCTGTATTGAAGAACAACTCTGATCCCCCCATTTCTTGACGTGGTTGATGACTCCTTGATGACTCATCACCCGCACAACCACCGACACCTTGACCTCTATACCTTGGCATGATTGATTGTAGAAATTTGAAAGTGAATTAATTTAGGGTTTGAGAATTGTTTGGAAGAAGGGGATATTTCAACTTGGGCAAATCAAATATGATTTTCCCATTGTAGATTTTTTTATATATATACAGACTGAGTTTCGAATTTGGAACCAGTCTTTTTACAAAACTGTAGGACAGAATAGGTTCCAAGTGAGGAACCCAGTTCCGAGGTCTAAACTTAATGTCAGGCATAGCTCATTAAAGTCGGTTTTCAAATGGGCATTTAATACCTATTTGATAAACCGCGAATTCCCTCCATTTCCTCCCACAAAAAACCCCTCCTCCTTTCTTCCATCTTTTCTTCAATCAAAATTTCTTTACCCAATTTTCTTCTATGAATGTAACTACATCAAACCCTACTACATGTGTGCTCCACACATCCAATGCACAATTATGTTTACAAAAGCATAGGAAATCAATGGGCTAGGGTTTTCATGGCTCAAAAATTAATCTACTTTCAATTGTTTTGATGAAATGGTACAACTTTCATCATCTCCCGTTGTTCTACTATCAGAGATTTACATAGGTTTATTATTTCATGGTGTTAGTTTGTTTCTTCAATGTATATACCTTGCATTTGCTCAAATAAACCCTAAAATATGTTTATGATTTTGATGCATGTTCTTAGGTAGTATAATGTCCCAAAAAATGACCCATGATGAACATGTGCATCCAATAGGAGGAAATTCATAAAACCTAGAAATTGATGACGATTAGGAGGAGGGGTCGGAGGTGGGGGGGAGGTTGCTAGAACACATTGTAGAACATTGTAAAAGATGATGGCTAGAAAGGAGCTAACTTTGTTGGTTTTCAACAAATCCGGAAAGTGTATATCGGAGGAAAGAGCTAAATGGTCGAGTTGGGTAGGGAAGGTAGGTAGAACAAGGGTAGACATCAAGTACGATAGTTGGCACGAGGTTCCTAAAGAATATAAAGATGTCCTATAGACGAAGTGCAAGGTACCTACAATTATATTAATCAAATATGAAATTATTTAATAAAAATTTTTCCTAAATAGTATCCTACATTAATCTTTGAAAATAACTTTGATTTCTACCCAATTAGAAACCGTTTGAGTATTATGCCCCAGATATGAATGATGTAAGGAAAATGGCTACGGCCATGATAACGAAGAGTTGTTTTCTAGTAAGAAGGGGGATCGTCTATGGTTGATTTATACACATATTCAACCTGAAAGTTGGGAGATCCACAAGAGGTATGCTTTGGAGAATGATGAAAATGTGAGCCCAAATAAACGTTGCTTATTTTTATTTAGACACTATATAGTTGATTTTTTTTAAAATACTATTGCCTACAAATTTAGGGTACTAGCCATGAGTGAAAAATGATAGAATTCAAAGGGAAAAAAACCCCCTCATCGTAAGAGTCGTGGTGGATAGGGATTGGCGGCCCTACAGATAATTAAGGAATGTTTTGAAAAGGATGTCCAAATAGAAATTAGAAAAGGAAATATTGAGAAGGAGGCAAGAGCATTGGTGACAACGATGGATGATGAAGAGATTGACTGGTGCGATCTATTATTGATTAGCCGTCAAAACAGTAAAGTGAATATGATAATCAACCTGAGCAAAAAAATTGCCAATCGAGTTGTAAGAACCTGTAACTTTTTTTCTAGTTTTAAAATGAAACCCAAATAATAAACTGAATTTTTTTGTATAACACTCATGTGCTGGCTAAATTAAAACAAGCACAATTAGAAGGGTGATTCATTGTCATGGGTAAGCACGACATCCTCCGCAAGGCTACGGAAAAACCCAATCATTCGGGTCGTGCAAGGGGTGTTGGATCATACTTATCACAAAGGGATGAAATCAAAATTCTCTGGTTGTTCATGAAGGATAAACCATCATGGGTTCACGTATTGCAGAAGGAAGCGCTAGTACGAGAAAAAAAGATCGAGCAACAAGATATCTTGATCCACAAGAAATTTAGCGGATTGAACACCTGTTTGGACTGGATTTAGCGGATTTAACACCTGGTTGGACTCCACCTTCTAGAGGATCCCTCCCCTCATCGAAAGATGTAGAGGTTAACCACAAGCCTATTCAACCACCACAAGGTGATGAGGTCAAAAATTTTGACCTCGCCATCATGTCCGTCGGAAAAAGGTTAAAATTATAGAGTTAAAATCAAATCCAATTTGAGTTTACCTTCATTTGTTTCAATTACTTTTTTTTCTATTGTAGACATCACATTTGTGTGAGTTGTACATTGATCATGCAGAGAATGGTAGGCCTATCCACGTTGCTGATGGTATTTTTCATGAGTCAATGCGACAACATCACTCTGTGCCAATTCGTGATGGGATATGTAGAGTCTCAGTTGAGAAGCCACTAGTCCTCGACACTCTAATGCTAATCCCAATTGACCAATTCAAGCACATAAGAACCGTCGAAGGACTTTTTCTCCTATGGCCTCGTTGCCTAATCTATGTGGGCCCTACAAAGGATGGACATTTGAAAGCCAAGCCTAAACCGACAACGGTAATAGTTCAGAAAACACCGAAGAACGCTAAGCCCACACTCACAAGAGCACAAGTTTTGAAGGAATCGCCCCACTTTGTTCAAGTCTTGTATGATTTAATTGGCGGTCACCAAGTCAACTCAACCTACACATTTTTGGGCAATGAATGCGTATTTGGTCAAAAGAGATAAATAATTGCCACATGGAGTGACTTTGAACACTTGTGGGGGTGTGACCAAGTCAATCAAGCCATAATGTCCTCATACGTACTGTAAGTACTATATAATTTCATTATTGGAAAGAAAAAATTATTAGCTTTAACAATTTTACAATTAACATTTTCTCATTCTATGTGAAAGGTACATGAATTATTTTGAAAGTCAAAGGGAGAAAGGATAGATTGGGTATTTTTGCCCAGTGATGACACAAGAAATCAAAAACACGGTCAAATAGAGGGTCAACTACATCAGCAAAAGTCTTGGACGAACTCTTACAAAAATATTTGTCTCCCCATGCATTGAGAGGTTGTGGTCAAATATCAAGTCTAATTAAAACAACATATTTTTTGCATCAATGTTAATGTATCACATATTTTAAGGGACCATTGGAGACTAATATTTATTTTCCCAAAGAATAACCACGTTTATTTGATGGATCATCTACATTATCCACCGTCCGGGTCATTTATTGATATTTTGGATGCTTCCGTTGCTTTTTCCACGGAATCTACTACAACGTGTTTGGAGATAGTCGAGATCAAGGTGAGCCTTTTTTCCCATGTTAAAAATTCAATATGAGTCTAAAATTCTAAAGGTTTGACATGATTATTTAATTCTTTTGTATTCAATAGTACAAGAAACAAGAGAAGAATTAGGAGTGCGGGTATTACGTAATGCTATATGCGGTGGAGTGTATTCAACAAATCTGTATGGATTTTCTTGAAATCAACGACGTAAGATTTGAATTAGTTCTTCTTCCATTGATTCAATGCTAAAGGTTTATTGCACATGTTAATAACATTCCCAAATTCACAAATTTTTAAAGAGGATGACAAGCAGTATTCACAAACTGATATCAATATGGCAAGATATTGCTTGGCAAGGTATATTGTCAACGCCTATTCCAATTCCATTGGAACGTAGCAATTGTATAGGTAGGTAGTATAGATGAAGACATTGTCATTGGAATAGATTTTGTTAGATTTATATTCCTATCTATAGATTGTTGTTGCTCTAGCGTAGTCTACGGATTTTTGATAGATAGTGTGGAAATGACAAGTTATTCTGTTGTATCTTGACCTGGTATTGAGGCTTTCATATAGCCAAATTATATAGAAAATGCACCATTTTGACCATAGTTTTCGAATGGTGTCCCGACATCGGAACATCTATCGTTGCTTCTTTATTTTATTTTCAAAGCACAATTTAAATGTTACGAACTTGTAACGACAGATTCGAAAACTGTTCTGAACACGGAACGTCAAATACAGCGTTTAATTATCACAACTAAAAACATAACAAACTAAGATTAGAAAGTACGTCACATCTCGGAACCTCATGACTTCCGAGTTCATAACAAAGCTTAGTATCCAATAAAAATTCTTATGTTTTGTGCCCGGAACCCTTAACACATCCAAGGGTTTTAGGGTCATTTTGAGTCCGTAACAATCCCAACGATTTGATTGTGTGCCTTATGTTACAAGTTCATAACAGGAGTCGTGGTCCGATGGCAACTAGGTTGTTCCGAGCTCGAAACAGATAGAAGGCAATTTCACCCTATAGTTAGAAGGCAGTTTTGAACCACCTTCCATTAATGCATTAGAAGGCGGTTCTATCATTATCAATGGAATTCATATCCATGGAAGTCACCCCAAAAGTGACTTCCATTGTCCAAAGGAACCGCATTTAATAGAGGTGCTCGACTAGTGCTATCACACTTAAGCTGATCAATTAATGGTGCTGCAATGGAGGCATAGTGAGCAACGAATCGACGATGATAGCCGGTCAACCCTAGAAAGCCCTTGAGTTGTTTGACTATCTCTGCCTGTGGCCATTGAAGCATAGTATTAATCTTTGATGTGTTAGCGTTAACATCTACAGCAGAGACCACATGGCCAAGATAATCTATCGAGGGATGAAAGAACTCACACTCTCTCATTTTCAAAGTAAGAGCCTGCGGTCAGACATTCCAAAACAGCCTCAAGGTGGTTCACATGGCTGAGGGCATCCTTGCTGTAGATGTGGATGTCATCGAAGAAAACAATGACAAAGCCACGAAGGAACGGTCAAAAGAGCTCTGTCATGGCAGTTTGGAATGTTAAGCATTCGAGAGACCAAAAGGCATGACTAAGAACTCGTAATGGACTTCGTGAGTTTGAAACGTAGTTTTATGGATGTCACGACGATCCATACGAATTTGGTGATAGCCTGACCTCAAGTCCAACTTTTAAAATATGGTGGCACCACCCAACTCATCCAGCAACTCATCGATGGTTGGGAGGTGAAATGGGTCTTGAATGGTGATGGTATTGAGCGCATGATAGTCGACACAAAAATGCCACGTCTCATCCGTCTTCTTAAGTACAACATTAGAGAAGAAAGGGGACGCGTACTCTAACAAATGAAGCCATCTTTCAATAGTTCCTTTACCAATTTCTCCATAACATCTTTCTGAAAGAAAGGGTACTGATATAGACGAACATTGATTGGGGAAGATCTCAGATGCAAGAAGATCTCGGTTGCAAGAAGATCCGGTGATCAACCAATTGCTTTAGAGGTAAGTCACTAGGTGGGGTAAACATCATACTGTACTTTATGAAGAGATCATGTTCAACCTTAGGAATCTCAGGTAGAGGCTGTTATTCTTCCATCAAAGAAACACTCGAGCCCAAAAGTGGGTGGGTAACTGGAAAATTTTCAAACATCAAACTCACTGAATCTTGGTGGAGCAAGGTTGTCAGTTGAGGATAAGAAAGTTGCATCGACGGTGCAGTCGTACTACCCCTCAAAATGGTTTTCATACCATTCCAAATGAACTCCATTGTAAGTGCTGCATGATCATGCATACAAGGGTCCAAAGTACGCAGCCATTGGTTTCCAAGAACTATGTCCAACCCTAAAATCAAAAGAACAAATAAATCAACTGGAAAATATTAACCCCGAAGCACGAGAGATACCCCAGGGCAACGATGATCACAAATCAAATGTTGACTGTTGCCCATGTACACCCAAAATTGACGAATTGGCTCCCAAGCAATGCCAAGTTGGTCAACCAAATCAGCATGTATGAAGTTATTGTGACTACCGTTGTCGATGAGAACTTCGACACATTCAGAACCGAGAACAGTATGGATACGAAATATACTGGGATTGTCATGCTGACTCACCTCAAGCTCATCGTCATCAGTCGGAGCCACCACTTGAGTAGGATCTACAGCATCATTGTTGTCCAACAAGGCATCCGTGAAACATTAAAAGAGCACTATTCTTACAGCGGTGATTAAAGTTGTACTTTTCAACGCAAGTGAAGCAAAGACTATGATTACGTTAGGCTTTGATCTCCACTGGACTAAGACGGCGAATAGGGAGACGCTACTCAGTTGCTGTTGCATGGGCTGGAGCAACGGGAGTGTGGGCCACTGATGGCGGAGGAATACAAGCACCTTGCCCAGTTGTGAGTGAAGGTGGTGATGTGCGAGGACCGCCCATGGGTCCCGGATTCCCACCTCTGCCCGAAGCACCGGCAGTGTTCCGAAACGCATTATAGAGGGAGCTACCCAAAAAGTCCTCACAGTGTTCCTAAAAAAATTAAGCCTTCATCATGGCTTCCGGAAGCAAAGAAGGAGGGTTCAACAACTCCCTTCGTATCTCAGGTTTCAAACCCCAAATCCAAAAATACAGAAACAGAGAATTAGAAATCCCGGTGATACGCAACATGAGAGCTTCGAATCTGAGCGGAATTGAGAGACCATACCTGTTTGGGTCAGTTTGGCTATTCAACCAAAAGGATCTTCGTAAACTGACAAATTGAAACGAGCTCAAAGCTGGGTAAAAAATTCATCCCAAGTGGTCAGACCTCCGTCGTGTTCCATCCATTGGAACCAAGTCAATGCCTCACCATCAAGGTGAAAGGAGCTGATGGAAAGATGAATCACCAATGGTGAAGGTCGGAGAAATTTTCGATCTTATAAATCCAATCATCCACAACGGAGCCGATGAATCTGGGAACCTCCACATTAAGGTTTCACATCAACAGTATATTGGTTTAAAAATTTACCTATATAGATCCAACTAACATTAATCAATCAACTTACGTTTATCAAATCATACAAAAAATAATAGCTCATGAAGTAAGGAAATTGTTACGTGAGTAGAGAGGTTCGAGTGGAGAGGGTTCTAGTGGTAATGGGTTTGAGTGGTACTGGTCCGAATGGAGAGGGTTCGAGTAGTACTGGATTCGAGTGGAGAGGGTTCGAGTAGTACTGGATTCGAGTGGAGAGGGTTCGAGTAGTACTGGATTCGAGTGGTAGTGGGTTCGAGTGAAGAGAGTTCGGGTGGTACTGGGTTCGAGTGGTACTGGGTTCGAGTGAAGAGGGTTCGGGTGGTGAGGGTTCGAGTGGAGAGAGTTCGAGTCAAGATACGAGTGGAGAGGTTCGAGTGGTATTGGGTTCGAGTAGAGAGGGTTCGAGTGGAGAGTTTTGAGTGGAGAGGGTTCGAGTGGTACTGAGTTCGAGTGGAGAGAGTTCGAGTGGTACTGGGTTCGAGAAGAGAGGGTTCGAGTGGTACTGGGTTTGAGTGGACTGGGTTCTAGTGGACTGGGTTCGAGTGGTACTGGGTTCGAGTGGACTGGGTTTGAGTGGTACTGGGTTCAAGCTGAGAGGTTAGAGTGGTACTGGGTTCGAGTGAAGAGGTTTGAGTCGAGGCAGATGGTTGATGTTCGAGGGGTGGATGGTTTGAGTGGTGGCGAGGCGGATGGTTGATGGATTGAGGGGTAATGCCTCAAGGAGGATGGTTGATGGTTCCAGAACGTCAGGGGTTAATGAATCGATGGAGAGGTCCAAGTGGTACTGGGTTCGAGTAAAGAGGTTCAAGTGGTACTTGGTTCGAGTGGAGAGGGTTCGAGTGGAGAGGGTTCGAATAAAGGATTCGAATGGAAAGGGCTCAAGTGGTGAGGGTTCGAGTAGAGGTTAGAGTGAAAAGGTTTGAGTCAAGGGGTGATGCCTCGAGGGGGATGGTTGATGGTTCCGGGGCCTCGAGGGTTAATGAATCGAGTGGAGAAGCCTCGAATCAATACCCCTCAAGGCGGATGGTTGACGTTCAAAGGGTGGATGGTTCGAGTGGTAGGGAGGCCTCGAGGCGAATGGTTGATGTTCGAGAGGTGGATGGTTTGAGTGGTGGCGTGGTTGGTTCGAGGGGGGATGGTTCTAGGAATGGATGGTTGGTGTTCGAGGGATTGTGGTTTGAATGGTGGTGTCGTGGATTGTTCGAGAGGTATATGCCTCGAGTGGTTCATGGATCGAGAGCTAATGTGGATGGTTCGACGCTCTCAGTGGTATACTCTCTCGAGGGGTGGTGTACCCTCAAGGGCTGGTGTACTCTAAAGGGGTGGACGTGTGACCTCTCGGGGGGTGGTGTACCCTCGAGGGATGGTACACCTCTCTCGAGACGTTGATGGTGTACCCTCGAGGGGTGAAATGTGTACTCTCTCCAGTGGTGGATTGTTTACCCTCTCAAGAGGTAGATAGTGTACCCTCAAAGAATGGTTAACAAGCTTCTTGAGGGGTGGATAATACTCTCTCCAGTGGTGGATGTTATACCCCTCTCGAGGGGTGGATAGTACTCTCTCCAGTGGTGGATGGTACCCTCACCACTCGACTCTCACCACTCGAACCCTCACCACTCGAACTTCTCCACTCAGACCTTTCCACTCGAACCCTCGAACCTCTTCTACTTGAACTCTTTCCATACGAACCCAGTACCACTTGAACATAGTATCACTCGAACCTCTCTACTTGAACCTCTCTACTTGAACCTCTCAACTTGAACCTTTCCACTTGATTCCTCATCACTCGAACCTCACCACTGGAACCTCTTCTCTCGAACCTCTCCACTCGAACCCAGTATCACTCGAACCCTCTCCACTCGAACCCTCTATTCAAACCTCTCCACTCGAAACTCTCCACTTGAACCCTCTATTCGAACAGAAAAATGCAATAGAATCCACTATATTTTTCTGTTGGAATAGAGGATAATGTTTGTGCTTTTTCCTCTATTTGAACCCTCTAATCATAACATTAGCAGAATCCATTTCATTTTAAAGTTTTGCAAAAAGAAAGGCCTACTTCGTAATACTAAGAGAAGTCTCTTCTTATGCGCTCTATATAAATGTCCAGATGCAGTTCTCACATACCAGAAATGATAGTCTGATCATAAACCAAAAAAAGGACTCAACATTAGGCCTTACACTCCCCACCCATCTATTATTCTCCCTTTATTTCAAGTTCAAATCAATGTGACCATAAAAATTTCAAAAAGTGGGGGTGCCAAACCTTACCACTTTCAGGATCTAAACTGACACGGAAGGTGGGATCTTCTCTTTAATATCAATTCAATGCTTTGGAGAAATGCTAGAGATAATGTATCGCTAAAAATAAAGAAGAGAAAAATGAAACCAAAACTTAGACTTAGACACGGTAGCTTTTCTTTCATTCATTCAGAAACAAAACCATGCAAACATATATAAAATAAACCATTAGATAACTCCAGTATCTTCTTCTGGCATAAACCCGCAAGTGAGTTTTTTCCATTAATCTTCCAATTCGTCCACAACTTTATCTCAGTAAGTCTAAACTATAAACTCTAAATAACACAAGTGATTTTCCTTATCTAGACAATTCCATCTAATAAGCAGCTATGAACTCCAACATTCTCATGCTCCCTATACGACCCAAATTAATCAGCAACATATCACCCAGGTACCTTTCATGTTAAAGAACAAACCAATATCATAGATATAAAGAAAAAGGTTATTTGAGTATGTTGTCATCATAGAATATCTACACATCTGCACTTGGATTTTAAACACATAAACTAAACTCAGATACAAGCTTAACCCAAGTATTTAGCAGTTCACAAGCCTAAGACTTGTATAGAGGTCACAAGCCTATACAAAACTTCAACAGAAGGAGGATACTACAAGTGATTCTCACTTCTGCACTCCATTGCAGTGTAAAATATTCTCACACGCATTAGAGAGGTCACAAGTCCTTCTCAATTATACAATCTAGTCGTTTCTCTAAACAGTAAAACAACTCCTCATATCAGAAACCTTACCTTGCAAACCTCGGCATTCTCTCCAATCCATCGAAGAATAATTTTCCTACGGGCTCCCACACTAACTAACTGAATAATATCACAAAAAGCCCCAGATAATTAACTCTCAGAACATGTATGAGATCCAAGCCCATTTGTATGGCTTTGGAAGATTGTATTATACAACTCCCTCAATCGAACCATCCTAGGAACCTTTACTCCATGCTCCAATATAACTTGCAATGACATTAATGCTTGCAGGAACAAAAACGAGCCTTACTATGCATCTTTAAATTGCAGCAAACATAAAACATGTATTAAATGTTCAGTACTAGTTTGCTGATTGTCGAATAAGATCAGCAGTAAACCGGCTAAAAATGTTAGTTTTGAATACAAAAGCATTTATGCATATTGTAAAACTAAGATCAAAAATTTCAAGGGATATCTGGACACCTCTACTCAGGTGATGTGACCTTTAAGCAACATTTTGTCACTACGGATAGTTATCTCTAGCATCTCAAAACCTTGATCAAGAAGACACTCAAAATATCACAAACAATTGTCTCAGGTATCAAGAATTTCCTCTCTGAGAAAAAGGTTTCAGATGATCCTAGCTTAGTTTCATCTTTCAACTCGTCCAAATTATTCGGCTTTGTTGTTGGTTCATCAATTAGGAAATCAAAAAAAATGATTCAAACATGAGAGAGAAGCCATTACTTCAGGAGATTTAGACAAGGGTGTCTTAGCTCCACACTACAAAAAAAGTTACACAATACAAACGATATATTCCCAGACATGGGATGGTTATTTCTATGATAGAGAACAAGCAAACACAGGCAACTTGGTTTACAAAAAACACCCGATTGGACCTCTACAGCAAGAATGCAATTTCACCTCCACAGATGGGCGTAGACAATGCACACAATGAAAGCGGCATCTATACAATCATAATCAAAACTTTTCAGTTCATACAACAAATCAGATGCATGTCAATTCAGTGTTATAAACTAAGTTCTCTTAGCTGGGATGAACTGAAATTGATCAATCCAAGTGCATCTTTCTCCAACCATATAGGAAGGACTACACAATGTAAGTGGCTACTGGAATAAGGATCCAGATAAAAGAAAAGAAGTACATGTAGCATTCTAAATTCTAGCTCATATTATCCCTTTAACTCACAGACAGAAACATATCCCAAGAGCTGTAGTCTGCATTCCAATTTTAAAATCTCAGGCAAGCCGAATTCATAACCCAAATTGAATTGGACAAGTACACAAATATGACATAATCATGCACTAAGAATCATTCATATCCTGATTAACTCTTAATCGTAAACAAAATTGTAATATACATATATAAACAAAGATTGCAAAGACATGTCTACAAGGATCCTAATCAAACAAACAACATATAAATCAGTACACAGACGAGCATTAAACAGGCACATAGGAGCAACGTATTTTGAGCAAAGAGAGAAAAAGGGGAAAAGGGATTACTCTAGCTCCTTCTGAGCCATGAGAACAGAATCACCTTCCTCGATATCATAAGATACCATTGTGAAACTTTGTCTCCAACGAGTTTCTTACGCAAAACCATGTGAGCTGGTCTTTGACAGTAATGTTAAGTATGTGACCAAATATCTTTTCTCTTGCCTCATTGACCCCTTTCAAGGCTTCCCCAACCAACACATTGTTCAAGCTCCCAAAGCTCATCTCTTTCTTCCTACACTAACCAAACTGCAAAACAAATCCCAAACATGTTGAATTCAACTTTGATTGTGTGAAAATAAATAATCTAAGAGCTCTAAGCTGTTGTCAAAGAGGCCAGATTAACGGGTAATCCAGTTGAGCTAACAGAATATAATTAAAATAAAAAGAAGCATGAAATTTAGTTGCTTGATTGTCTGGCTCACTATATTTATACATTAGATTGTGTTTCAATATGATATTTCTGATAGGAGAACCTTAATCTAACCATTTCTAAATGATAAATGACATAAGTACTATACAATACAAGTCTCCATAAAATTTGTTACTTGACGATGTTGGAGGAAATCGAAATAACATTGTATGTGGGCCAAATAACATTGTATATGTGCCTAGAAGATAATTGAATAAAAGTCATTGTCTCAAACTGTTAATAATTAAATATGTAGGAAACAAGATAGTTTACTTCAAAGTAGAAAAAAAATCATGTTGCTCGATTGAGATGGCGAGAAGCTGAACTCTCCTGACACCAAAAGAACCTGTACCCATCCAGTGACATAACATACCAAACTAAATCTGTAGCAAGAAATGAAATGAAGAGCACACACCAACAAAGAGAAAGTGAGTCGAGATCAAACCTTAATATTCAAGGTCTCATGAAGAATTGGAGAGATGGCTTCAACCCAATCGTCAATTTAACCCCAGATAAGAATATAATCTGATCAAGCAAAAGCAACGACCAATATAACCATACTCAAAAAAATTAAAAGAGATCATAAGTAAACAACCATTTGAATTACACTTTGCATTGCAATAAGACCTTTGGTGTAAACGTGATGGTGGTAGCCGCCAACAGGTTAGTGACTATATAATCAAGATAAGTATATTGAGGAAGGTTCCCGCACCTCTCTTGCAAGCCATGTTCCCAAGAACAACAAAGCCAGCAACATGCATGCTATAGCCCCTCATTTGCTCTCAACCACATAAATCTTTGACAATCTGGGCGGCAACTGAAATGCCCCCATTCTGTAGATACTATCGGCCAAGAAATGCCCAGAAAAGCCTAGCATCAAAGTACAAAGTATTTCTAGAGTCATAGACGTTCAACACATGCTTGATAATAAATTATCAAAATTAAAGAATATCATATCAAACTAAAGTCAAGTAGTCAACGCAAGAAATCCCAACAAATGTACAAAATCAGCAATCCATACTTCATCGTTAAGATCTCTTAGGAATTGGGCAAATTTATCATGATGAAGACACATCTGACCATCTTTAACAAAGAAGTACTCCACCAGGCCACCATTTTCCTACTCGAATTCCATCACAATGGATAGCCCCTTGCCTGTTATGAGCTCGCATCAGAGCCATTATTTTCTTGAATTCCTCCCTACCTATTTCCCTTTCATATAAAATGAGCGCCATAATTATGGAGGAATTCAGTCAAAGAAAAAGATTGCAATGCAAATCCAACCCCACATGTTACAATCAAGATCAAACATCTTAAAACCCACTGAAAATCTCGATTCCAGAATGCTCAGAAGAGTAAGAAAACAAATATACCTATGATTATCATACAAATAACCATTTTTTAGCCAGATTTGCATCAGTGAAAATAAAACAAATTCCTATCTCATTAAGGCGGCAATGCTCACTCTTTTAAAGATATTAGGTCATCATTATCCGTGTCAAAAAGCATAAAGAACTCCGAAGTTTAAACTACACATAAGCTCAATGTCAAAAAATATGGATTCTTTTAACTAAAATACCTTCTCAGGAGGGCTCCTCATGCGACTCTGTTTCCCATAATTGAAGAATATTTTTCTCCTGTAAGCCTTTGACAACAACAAATCCCCATACCAATTCGGCTTTCAGAGTTCAATCAATACAAAATCAAAATCAAATCAAAAGTATGGGTTACCTCCAAAAAGAAATCTTGATTGACTTTTGGGGACCTCGCAGTGATCGGCTACTATTGCTATGGACCCATCGGATAAAGAACTAGAGCTTGAATCGGAAAAAGTGTAAAGAGAGAGGCCAATGGCGGAGCTTGTTATGATTCCGGAGAGCAGTTCGCGAAGGAGCCCTTGGTGCTACTGGTGTCAGTACGCCACAGCGGCGGCATCAGAGGTGGTGGTGGCAGTAGGGTGAAGTGGCTGCAGGATTGGAAGGAGTGAAGAGTGGGAAGACGGTGGTGAGATCACCGGACTACAGAAATGGCCTGAAAATCATCGGAAGAACACAGTAACGACCTAGAACTGGAAAAATTCCTCGAACTATAACTTGAACCGTACCAATAAGGGCCTGAAAATCTCCTCCATCGCGTCGGAAACGACGTAGCTATCACAATACAACAACTGCGAATCCACGAATCCACGAATCTACCGTCCGGCGCTTCGCCAGCAACGGAAACTTCGCCGCCATCATTAATATCCTCGAGCACCAAAAAGTCTGCTTGAAGTAAACAACTCCAGTGAAGAAGAAAGAGGAAAAATTTTGTGATGGAGAAGAAGAGGAGAACGACAGTGAATTAGAAGATGGTAAAACGGTGTCGTTTTTGCAAAGTAAGCAAGTCAAATAATTACTCAAATACCCACGGTTGACAGACAAAAGGTAAACAATATCTATCATAGGGTGCTTGGGAAAAGTATCAATTGAGGTTGAATTAATTAAAATTGAATTATATGGTTTAATTTAATTATTTATTTTCTAATTTTTTATATTTTCATTTTTACTTTAGGTTTCAAAAGAGAATAAAAAAATAATCATAAGACATCTCAGTCTAACACTGCTAATATTTGAAAACATGTACAATTCATGCTTCAAGATTTATTTATGAATCATCGTGGTGTGAATCATGTGGCGGATCCAGAATAATTTTTCAGAGGGGCACAGTTTGTAAGTCGATAACATTAAAAAAATAGTTAAAAGTTTGCTAGAATTAGGTAAAATTAAGAATTTTACTTATATATGATACAATTATTTATAATATAACACAAATTAAAAATATTAAGGACACATATAAATGGAATTTATTCTAATTTTAATACGATATTTGCACAAAATTTTATTCTGCCTACTAATATTTAGACGTACTATAATTGACTAATGAGATTAATTGATGTATAATTTTATTTATTGCAATGAAATTCATACAAGTTTAAAAAACTTTTAAGTGTATTGCAATGTATAAATAATTATAGTTTGACACTAAAAGTTGTTAAGATGATTTATTTTTAATAATGGTCTAACTGTTAGTAAGTCTAAAATGAAATATTATCTTATATTTTTTTATTATAATAATCTGTGTACGGATTTCTCAAATAAATCAAGTAGTAGTTTATTAAGTTAAAAGAATGAACAAAAAAAGGCAAACATTATAATAATTAAGAGGAAATATATTCCCTAACTAATGCAATCAATACATATCTCATTATTCAGTTAGAAAAAAAAATACGTATATCATTATTCATAAAAAAAGAAAATTAAATAGACAAATATGATTCAAATGAACTCAAAACAATAAACTATCAGAAAGCAATTGGGGCTCTCGTTCAACTGTTCAATTGGGCTCCCTAAATTGTTTAAGATATGAAATAGAGAAATATAATAAAAGGTAAAGATCTTATTTGCAATATTAAAATTTTATTATGCAATAAAGTTTATAACTCGATTCATGCAACCCAAAAATTTTATCTTCATTTCTTTTAATTTACACTTTAAACCTTAGTCTTTCCATTGCTTATGAAAATGCCGTCTCTAAAGAGACGGACTCAAAATAAAGAGGGTCAAAATTGTTTAGTTATACATAATCAACGTCATTACAAGCTGTTCAGAACTGTAGAATGATGCCACTTTTCTTAATTCTCGAAAGCTAGATGCTACTACTTACTAAGCTCAAGTTCATTACAACAAAGACCAAGTTCAAGTGCTCCCTCAGGAAGGGAGTCATTGAAGTAGAGTAGAGTGGTCGTGCTTACCGTTAAGTCCATGCAACACCGGATTCCATGGTTGCTTTACTGCTTCTCAAAACTCTAAATGGAGTTGCAATGTTACACCGTTTAATTATAATTCTGATTTTTATTCCTGGTCTTCTGAACCGATTGTTGAACTTCTTGGTTCTGGTGGTGGCGTAGCTTGATCTTGAGGAGTGATCGGTTCACCTAAGATTTTTGAAATGTATTGTCTTCCATATCAAGATCTGGCCACTCGGCCACAATTCTTTTTCACGAGAGACCATATCAGATTAAATGTTTAGACAAGGTGAACAATATAACATATAAAGGGTATAACTAATAATCACCTGAAGCTTTGGTTCTTTGCTCTGTGGATTGTTGCAGAGATCTAACATTTTTGCCTTTGCTTTAGTTGCACTACCACACCACAACTCCCACCAAAGCCATTAGTGTGGAAGTGAAAAGAGGCACCGAATGCTGAGCATAGTTTGGAAGGTCTTGAGGGATAATGGGAACATTGTTAGGTTAAGCAACATATGGTGGGAACACAGATAAAGCTGATTGCAAATATTTATACTTGCCTGATCGAGGTTGGAAACACTGTTTGGATCCTTGCTAAGAGTTTCATAGAACACTCTTAACTGATCTCCAACAGCAGTTTCTCAGAAATTTGCAAGATGAACAACGTAGAGAGCATGACAATAGGAACAAATGTATAAATTGCAGCATTATTTTAAAGATATCTTACATCTATAGCACGAAACGGAAGTGCCCTCATTACCTAATGTGATAAGGTGTTCCTCGTAAATTGCAGCATTATTTTAAAGATATCTTACATCTATAGCACGAAACGGAAGTGCCCTCATTACCTAATGTGATAAGGTGTTCCTCGTAAATGTTCTTTCCAAAAACCCTGTTTAAAAAATACAGAAAATAGAGAATGATATCGTCAGGAGTAGACATCAGAATGTGAAAAAGTAACATCCAAGGATCGAAGTATTAACAGTGAGTTAGAAAAGAATTCATCCACCTGTTTCCAGAAACGAAAGCCATCCATATCTTTGTTATTGCAAAAAAGCAAGTGGTTGTCCTTTCAAATCCATGTCACAGACAATCTGATATTGGCAATCAATATTTTGAGGTTCTGTTTCCTAATATTGACCAACTTTTCGACATTTGTCAACCCAAGCTCGTACACTTTCAACTCAGTCTTCCTCTCCTCGATGACAAATAATAGTACCTCATTTCCAAGCAAGTCAAAGAGTGTTTTTAATACAGCCCAGCGATATAGTGCAATACGTCCTCTTCCAAGCAAAAGGTCTAGAAGCTGAAACAAGAAATACTTGAGCAAGATTTGAATGTCCAATGTGATAGTACGTGAGCTCTTGAAAGGAAAGTACCTTGCTAGTTGGATACGCCACGAGAACGCAAATCCATACAAGAAATTGAATAGCAGGAGCCAAGGCAGCACCTATTGATAAACCATGTTTTATACAGAGAGAGTGCGGCATTATCTGCATGCAAAACTTGCTATATTCAACATGATGCGACATTTCAGTTTCTTAAAACTAAAAATTGCTCTCTGAACTCTTACCTCAGTAATTAAAAGTATCAGTACCGTTGACATGAGAATGGTTTTCCTTCATAAGCTATAATTTCTGTTCAATAGGAAAACCATTCTCAATCCATCTTCACTGTAAAAGCATGCACTTTCAGTGTTATTTTGGGAGCAATTTAGATTCTTGAAGAACAGTATGTTATCTGTTTCTCTTGAAGATAAACAATTCTACGTGGCATCGAGCAAGAAACTGATCGAAGAAATTGCAACACCATTGGAGCAAGTTCAGAACTGATGAGAAATGTTAGTGAGAAAATAAGAAATGGCATACATGAATAGAGACCGCTCTTGGATACGCCGAATTTCTGAAGAACTTCAACATCCACACGATTCATCGATATGTAGGCAAATGTGAGGCCATTCGTCAGATCCAACAAGTACAATTAACAAACTACGAAAGCTTAACCATATGAAACAAGCATCAACGGTGAATGAGATTGTAGGGATGATCTCCACAGCAAAACGTGATGATCTGTTTGACATTAATTTGAAGCTACAACTCAGGACATAATCAAATCATATCACAACGCATGATTTGAGCTAGAGAGAAGTAAAGGTGCGAACCTTGTTGAAAACCAAGAACAGCTGTTGTCAAGAGCCTAGAATTTGGGTGACCTATGGGTTTCAACTGATATAATTAGACTTTTCAGACCGATAAGATCACTTTCACCTCCCATGGTGCGTCCTCTGGCTTTCTTATTAACTACATAGCTAATAAGATCACTTCACCGGGTAGGATTCCGCCCCTTCGCCAGAGCGCCGAGGACAAACGTGAGAGTCATCGGATTCCGACGGCAGCCAGAGCAGCGGATTGAACTTCTCCAACGACGATGAAAACGGAAAAGCAACGGCAATGACGAAGCAGCCTGCGGAGAACAACGACGATGACCGATGGGCGTCGTTTGAGAAAAAACAGCGACGGCGATGACCTTGATTGACGTCAATCAAGTGAGGAAAGTATTGAACGGTGTCATTTTAGACGCTCATTGTGGTCAAAATAATTCAAAAACTCCCGGTTGATAGATAGAAAATAAATAATATTTATTATAGGATGTTTGAGATTAGGTGCTATTCGAGAGGCTCCACTCTCCATGAAATGCTAAAAACAGAAATCACCCACGGGTGTATCCCAGTGGTTGGGAGATGGGTGGGTAAGTCAATGATTCCAGGTTCGATACTCGGCAGCGGCAGTGTGGGGAGCTCTTGCTTTGCAAGGCTCCCTTGTGCGCACCGAGTCCATACCAAGCCCATTGGTCCTGGTGCTGGGCTACCGTGATTTACCTTTCATACGTTGGCTGGGGTGTCGGTTGGTATGGGCCGCTGAGGACGAGCGGATCTTCGCCTTTAGCCAAAAACAGAAATCAGTATTAGCATTAGAAAAGAGAATACAGTACACTACTACTTATAAACGAAAAATGAATAACCACACCTCTAATGATTCACAATTCCTTCAACCACGTAGGTCTCTTCTTTTCTCTTTCGGATCTTCCTTTTCCAAGTTCTACTGGTTTTGGATTGAAGTGGACTCTAATATTTTTTCCTCCATAAGGCCAACTTTTCATTATTTTCTTGTCAATCATCACATCGGCCCACGTACCAGAGATATTAATTAATACTTTGTGTTTATAATATATTAATATGGGATACTATGTCCAGTACTTATGTTTTTATCAATTAGAATTACAAATTAAAAGTGTCGTGCTCCAAACCCGCATCCAAAGTCGTAGCACCCTCTCTGCCGCAACCCCTTCTTGTTAAATCTTTTTCCCCATCTTCCCATTGGGAGATATGGGGAATAATCATTTATTTTAATTTATATTTTTGTTATTCAATAACTGTGATATTTATCTCCATGGATTATTTTGTTCTTCAACCTAATTGATTAGATCGTTGTGTTTATAATGATAACTCTATTTAGCTGTTCACGTTGATGTATTGTTCTCGATCTAGTTGTTCAGATCATGTATTTGTAATTTTGTTTGTTGTTTTGTTTTTGGATTTCCATTAATTTGGATTCGTCAGATTTGTGTTTTTCAAGGTGTTTACAGTTTGGACAACATAGATCGTGATTGGGTCAAGTGGTGTTACAGTTGTAGAAGATCCTTGTTTGTCGTAATGATATTGATGTGTGATATGCTCATCTCCCTAGTGGATGCGCCTCTATTAAAGGTGGTTCTTTGAACTAGAGAAGTCACTTTGGGGGTGACTTCTCTGGACATGCCTTCCATTAATGAGGATCAAAGGCGGTTCATGGAACTGCCTTCTAACGCACCAATGGAAGGAGGTTCAAAACCGCCTGCTAACGATGGGGTGGAACCGACTTCTCTTATTTTCGATCTCGTAACAACACGTAGTTTATCAGACCAGGCCTCAAGTTACGAACTCTTAACGTAAGTCACACTATTGAACCTTTGGAGTCTTTACGAGCTTGGAACGAGCTCAAAACCCTCAGATGTAGTGATTGGTTCCGGACTCGGAACATGAGGTAGTTTATCGGATCTATAGATTTGTAACAAACTCGGAACTCACGTGAGTTTTGATCTTGGATATATTTTCTGTTCCCAGTCTGAGAGTTTTAAGTTTTGGATCATTTAATGATGTATATTATGTTCTGGACTCGGAACATATTTCGGATCGTGTGTTCCAAATTTGTAACAATGAATCTAATCTTTGATAATAATGCAAAGAAGCACCGACATAAGCTCCGATATTGGAACACCATTCGAAAGGTATGGTCAAATTGTGCAATTTCAATATAATCCGGCTATATGAAAGCCTCCCATACCAGGTCAAGATACACCAAAATAACTAATCATTTCCACACTATCTATCAAAAATATATATAGACTTCCCTAGGGTAGAAAAAATCTATAGATAGGAATAGAAATCTAACAAAATCTATTTCAATGACAATGTCATCATGTATACTAGCTACTTATACCACTGCTACGTTGGGATTTCCAATTGAGGAGGAACGGACGTTGACAATGTACCTTGCCAAGCAATTTCTTGTCATGTTGATATCAGATTGTGAATATGGCTTCTCATCCTCTTTAAAAATCCGTGAATTTGGAAATGTTATTAATATGTATAATAAACCTATAGCATTGAAACAATGGAAGGAGATCTAATTCAAATCTTACGTCATTGAGTTCAAGAAAATCCATACGGATTTGTTGAAGACACTTCGCCGCAACATTACGTATACCTGCACTCCCAATTCTTCGATTGTTTCTTGTGCTATTTAATACAAAAGAATCAAATAATCATATCAAAACTTTAAAATTCTAGAATCAAATTGAATTGTGGACATGAAAAAAAAGGTTCACCTTGATCTCGACGATCTCCAAACCCTTTGTACTGAATTCGGTGGGAAAAGTGACGGAAGCATCCAAAATCTTAATAAATGACCCATAAGGTTGATAATGTAGATGACCCATCCAATAAACGTGGTTGCTCTCCGGGACAATAATTATTAATCTCCAATGGCCCCTAAAATAATGTGATATACATAAAAATGATCCAAAAATTATGTTGTTTTAAGTAGATTTGATATGACCATTACCTCTCAATTTGCTGATGTAGTCGACCCTCTCTTTGATCGTGTTTCCAATTTCTTGTGTCATCACCGGGCACAAATACCCTATCCATCCTTTTCTCCCTTTGGTTAGCAAAAAAATACATGTACCTTTCAAATAGAACGAGAAAATGTTAATTGTAAAAGATAGAAAAGCTAATAAATTGTTCCTTCCAATAATGAAAGTATATAGTACTTACAATATGTATAAGGACATTAGGGTTTGATTGACTTGGTTAAACCTCTACAAGTCTTTGAAGTCACTCCATTCGTAAATTATTTCCCTCTTTTGACCAAATACGCATTCATTGCCCAAAAATGTGTAGGTTGAGTTGACTTAGTGTCCGCCAATCAATTCATACAAGACTCTAATAAAGTGCGGTGAATCCTTCAAACCTTGTGCCCTTGTGAGTGTGGGCTTAGCCTTCTTCAGTGTTTTGTGAACTATTCTGGGTGTCGTTTTAGGCTTGGCCCTCAAATGACCATCCTTTGTAGGGTCCACATAGATTAGGTGATGAGACCACAGGAGAAAAAGTCATTTGGCGGTTCCACGTGCTTATAGTGGCCATCTGCAATTGGCAATAAGGCATTGAGGACTAGTGGATTCTCTAGTGAGACTCTATATATCCCATCTCGAATTGGTACAGATTGACGATGTCGCATTGACTAGTGCAAAATACCGTCGGTAACGTGGATCGGCCTACCATTCTCCGCTTGACCAATGTAAAACTCACACAAATGTGATCTGCAATGGAACAAAAATAAGTCAAACAAATAAAGGTAAACAAAATTGAATATGATTATAAATATAAAAATTTAACCTTTTTTTTGCGGACATGATGGCGAGGTCAACATTATTGACTTCATCCCCTTGCGGAGGTAGTATAGGTTTGTGGTTAACCTTAACATCTCCTGGTGAGTGGCACGATCCTCTAGAAGGCGGAGTCCAACTCGGTGTTAAATTGGTCCTTGCGGAGGGGCCGATGTGTTCAATTAACTTGCGGATCAAGATATCTTGTTGCTCGATCTTTTTGTCTCGTACTAGCGCTTCCTTTTGCAAGATGTGAACCCGGGATGGTTTATCCTTCTTGTATGACCGGAGAATTCTGAGCGTATCTCTTTATGATAAGAATGATCCAACTCCTCTTGCACGCCCTGGGGTGATTGGGTTTCTCTGTAGCCTCACATAGGATGTCGTGCTTACCTGTGGCAGTGAATCACCCTTCCAATTGTGCCTGCTTTAATTTAGCCTACGCAGGAGTTTTATATAAAACTTTTAGTTTATTATCTAGGATTTCAATTTTTAAATAGGAAACAAATTACAAGTTCTTAACTCTCGGTCAGAAATTTCTCGCTCGGGATCATTATCATATTCACCTTTACTATTTTGATGGCTAATCAAGAATAGATCGTACCGGTCAATTGCTTTCTCATCCATGGGTATTATCGATGATCTTGCCTCCTCCTCGGTCATTCCCCTTCTAATTGGTAGTTGGACATCCCTTTCAAAATGTTGCCTTATTAACCGTAGAGCCGCCAATCCATATCCCTCACAACTCTTACGATGAGGGGTGTTTTCCTTTGCAAACCATCGCTTTTCACTCCTCGTACCCTACATTTGTAGTTAATAGTGTTCACTTAAAATAAAACAAATATAATGTGTCGGAATAAAATAAGAAACGTTATTTGGGCTCATCTTTTCATCATTCTCCAAAGCTCGCCTCTTGTAGGTCTCCCAACTTTCAGGTTGAATATGTGTATAAATCAACCACGAACGATCCCTTTTCTTACTAGAAAAAAATGAAATCTCGCGATAAGGTGTATTTGTGCTCCCTCCAGCTCTTCGTCATCATGGTCATTGCCCTTTTCTTTAAATCATCCATATCCAGGGAATCAAACTCAAATGGTCTCTACGTGGATTGAAATCAAAGTTATTTTCAATGATTATTGTAGGATATTATTTATTTAATTTATGGGTATATAATTTTAATTTCACTGATATAATTGTAGGTGCCTTGCACTCCATCCATAGAACATCTTCATATTCTTTTGGAACCTCGTGCCAACTATCATACTTGATGTTTACCCTTCTTCTACCGACCTTCCCTACCCAACTAAACCATTTAGCTCGTTCCTCTGATGTACATATACATAGATGAAGATTGGGTGAAGAAATTTTGGATGAAGGAAAGATGGAAGAAGGAAGGAGGGTTTTTGAGGAAAAATGGAGGGAATCCGCAGTTTTATCAAATGGGTATTAAATGCCCATTAGAAAACCGCCTTTAATGCATTTAAGAGGGTGTGGCCGATAACTAGTTCCGAGCTCGAAATTAAGTCTCACACTCAGAATCTTTCCCGACCTTCTTTGCGTGGAACAGATCAAGTTCCGGACTCGAAACTGAGTCTTTTTATAAAAAAATATGCAATGGGAAAATCATTTTGATTTTCCCAAGGAGAAAAATCCCCTTCTTCCAAATGCCCAAACCTCACATTTCTTCAAACTCAAAAATCCAAAATTAAGCATTCTAAGTTATAGAGGTCGAGGTGCCAGAAGTGGAGCAGGTGATGCTTCAACACAGAGTCATCAACCATGTCTAGAATTGGGGCAATCAGAGTTGTTCTTCAATACCGATGCCGAACATAGGTACATTAAATTTCAACGTAGAAAATGTTGCAATCCTAAAGTAATTGATAGTTCAGACATAGAGCTGCTATACCTAGGATAATTGATTGAATTTTTTAAACCCTCCAATTTTGATAAGTTAGTGCAATTAAAAGAACCAGTCCATTATGACGAGGTGGTGCAATTCTACGCTAATTTAGGTAAAAGTAGAAACAATAAAGACCTCACAATGGTAAATGGCATAACGAATTCCCGTTACAAAATTTAGCATAAATGAAGCCCTAGGTTGCGAGTACACTGACGCTAGCAAACTTACTCCGGTTGATGGGAGTCCAATTGAGATATTTCACCAACAAAGTTGGCCTACTGGTAGCGAACTCACCCTTTTATGCCCAGTTGCTATGGCTCGCAAATATTTGGTCATATGGGTTAAGTTCTAGGGCGAGCTGATGAGTATGTTGTGGGGGTTTTGAGTGTTGAGCACATGTTAGTTTATGAGTGGATCTGCAAGAATATCCTTCCATTGCGTGGTCGTGTATGTGAGCCGACCATAGGCAACTTTATTTTGGTCTACTACATTGTAGAGGGGAATTAAATCTTGGGTATACCATTTTGATATACATGCTTAAGGCGCCTGCGGGGAAGAAGAAAGATCTCTCATATGGTGGTGCTTTGATTACGAAATGGAAAGTGATCCCCGTTGACAAGCCAATCCATATAGCCTACTACAATGAGTCTTGGTTTGATCACAAGTATTTGGTGTTAGATGAAGACAAAAAGTGGAAATTTTGGGAAATTCCAGGGAAAGCCGCCAAAACCGCCAAGCGAGGAAAGGAAGCATCACTTATCACAAAACCTGTTAATAAATTTTTTGTGCACATTATCTTTAGTACATAGTTTTAAAAATTTTGTTTCCGTTGCAGGTGAGAAGAGAGGTTGGATGGCAACATTTAAAAAGTATTTGGCGTGCATCAAAGACGATGTTAGTTTGGCTAACAAATAAGTGGCAGCAGTGGAAGCGCATCATTCCAAGTTTGTTGATTCCATAGGCCTCCAAATCGAACTCAGTGACTCCATGTCTAATTTCAAACCCGAGTACTCTAACGATGACAGTGGTGATGAGGATGGGGATGAGGCAGAGGAGGACCGTGGCTATGCTGATGAGCAATCTGGTTAGGAATTTGGTGTGATGGACTTCGACAATGAAGAAGAAGATTAGTTTTCATAGGCAAAGAGGATTAAATTATGGTATGCTGCTCTTCTAGGTTAGTTTTATTGTGATCAGTTCTTATACCTTATCAAGGAGTAACTGTCCTATTAAGCCTATTATCATATTTCTCTGCCATGTTACATTCACCCTTTTTAAGACCAATCGTTTTAGAAAGAGCTACAATAGTATGGGTGATTATCGTAGCTTAATTTAAACCATTTACTCTCTTTGTGACTGAACCTAATTTAATTCTATAAGGGACAGCTCCTATAAGGTTTATTTCAATACAAATCCTAATGTTGAAAGGACTAGTTAGGTTCATTGAAGGAGGATAATAAAAGATTATATTTCCAAGTCTCTTAGCTATGTTGGGGGTGGATTGGGGATGAAAACAATACGATGGAGGGAATTCTATAGACAACCTTACAGGGACAACTGTTGGTTCATCATGAAAATCAAAATTCTTATGCCATTTTAGTACCTTAGTGATTGAGCCACCAATGTTCCAATATTATATGATCCAGAATCTTTGGATGTCCTCATCATGCTTGAACATGATGAATACGTGAGTCCTATCCAAAGCTACGATCCTAGCCTCCCCTTTGAAGCCAGTTTTCTTGAATTGAAGCCATATAATCGAGCGTTGGCCTGCCCCTTGGGAATTTCCTACAAAGTGATTTTTGAAAGGTTGGCAAGCTTATATACGTCTTCATTTTAAAAAATAACAGCTATCTCACCCTTAAACTCAATAGTTGGGTTTTGATTTTGGACGAGATTGGAGTTGAAAATTTTGAGGATATTGCACTATGAGGTGTGTGTTGCATTGGATTGGTTTTTCTGGTAAAAACTTTGATTTTGTGCAGAAAGAAGGCTAGTTTGGCCATCTTGAAGAAGCGGCTCCGCCGTACATGGTGGTTGATGGAGAAATGAAGTAAACGTTGGCGAAGAAAAATGTTGTTGAGCCCACGTAGCAATTTTCGGCCAAGGATATTTGTTCGTAATTATGTAATGAAGGCGATTTTGATAAGAGAGGTCAATGCATTTGAGTTAGAGAGAGAAAAAGTATCCTCTATTATTTTTTTAAAAAAATGAATTCTTTGTTCCTTTAACTAAAAAAAGGCCGAGCGACTTGGGGGGCTCCCTCCATCGTTCACTTTTAGCCCCTTGTCTTTTTTTTTTAACACTTTTGGCATCTCAACCGACAAAACTGCTAAGTCATGGCTCTTCCGTCCAGTCAAAACTATAACTTTAGTTAATAAATCGTCAATTTTATGGAATCGTCAATTTTATGGGCAAGATAGTCATTTTCTATTTTCCCTTTCTAATTTTCTATTTGTTTTTCATTTTTCCATTTTTATTTTTTATTTTCCCATTCCCCCTTCCCCTCTTTTTTTTCTTTTATGTTTTCCCATTTTTTTCCTTCAACCATCGTCATCGGCGGTGGAGGTTGATTCACCAGAGCTTGGCGATGTCAACGATTGTGAGGTCAGAGTCATGGTAGACGATGCGTGTGACAGTGGCATGGATGAATGGATAGGCTAGGGTTTGGGCTGGGACTGTGGTAGTAAGGATGAATGGGTGAGTTGGGACTGCGATGGTGGGGGCTTGGGTTGGGACGGCGGTAGGAGGAGGTGGGTTTTGCCTGGAATGGTGGTGTGGGTGGCCAGGGCAGGGATGTTGGGAAGATTTATGGAGTCAGTGGGCGGAGGGGGTGAAGCGATAGGGTTTAACAGGTGGTGAAAGTGGGGTGACCAAAGGCGGTGCGGGGTCAGTGGGCGGAGGGGGTGAGGAGAGAGGGGATTAGCATGTGGTGGAGGTGATGGCCAAAGGCATCGCGAAGTCAGCGAGCGGAGGGGAATCAATGGCTAGAGGAGGCTGTGGTGAATTGGCTGGCGATGGCAAAGACGACGGAAGCGGCGGTGTAGAGCCGGTCACGGGTACCAGCTGATGTTGACGACGATGGTGGATGGAGGGGGGGGGTACCAGGATGGGTAGCCTTGGGTGGTGAGGTGGCGACAAGCCGATGAGAAATGGGCTGAGGAGGAGAAACTCAGCGGGAAAATGGAAAGGGAAAGGGGAAAGGGTTCGAGAAAAGTAAATATGGAAAGAAAAGGAAACAGAAATAAAGAAAATGGAAAAGGAAAAAAGGGAAAGAAAAAGGGAAAATGAGAGAAGAAAAATGAGAAATGAAAAAAAAGGAAAATGTGAAATTGCTAATTTACCCTTAAAATTGACGTTTTGACTAACACTTGACACTTTGACTGGACGAAAGGCCACAACTAAGAAATTTTGTTAATTTAAGGACCAAAAGTGTTCAAAATAATATAAAGGGCTAAAAGTGAACGATGGGGGGGGGGGGGAATTCAGAGGTCTCCCAAATTGTTCGCACTTAAAAAAACACTTTTGGGCCAAATATAACAAAATTTCTAACCCAGAATATCGCTTTGCATAAATTTTATAATAAATACTATCTATATCTATAAATGTTGTTGAGCATACTATTTATAATCCAGGGCATCAAACTTAAATGGTCTCTACGTGGATTGAAATCAAAGTTATTTTCAATAATTATTGTAGGATATTATTTATTTAATTTATGGGTATATAATTTCAATTTCACTGATATAATTGTAGGTGCCTTGCACTCCATCCATAGAACATCTTTATATTCTTTTGGAACCTCGTGCCAACTATCATACTTGATGTTTACCCTTCTTCTACCGACCTTCCTTACCCAACTAGACCATTTAGCTCGTTCCTCTGATGTACATATACATAGATGAAGATTGGGTGAAGAAATTTTGGATGAAGGAAAGATGGAAGAAGGAAGGGGGGTTTTGAGGGAAAATGGAGGGAATCCGCAGTTTTATCAAATGGATATTAAATGCCCATTAGAAAACCGCCTTTAATGCATTTAAGAAGGTGTGGCCGATAACTAGTTCCGAGCTCGAAATTAAGTCTCACACTCGGAATCTTTCCCGACCTTCTTTGCGTGGAACAGATCAAGTTCCGGACTCGAAACTGGGTCTTTTTATAAAAAAATATGCAATGGGAAAATCATTTTGATTTTCCCAAGGAGAAAAATCCCCTTCTTCCAAACGGCCAAACCTTACATTTCTTCAAACTCAAAAATCCAAAATTAAGCATGCTAAGTTATAGAGGTCGAGGTGCCAGAAGTGGAGCGGGTGATGCTTCAACACAGAGTCATCAACCATGTCGAGAATTGGGGCAATCAGAGTTATTCTTCAATACCGATGCCGAACATAGGTACATTAAATTTCAACGTAGAAAATGTTGCAATCCTAAAGTAATTGATAGTTCAGACATTGAGCTGCTATACCTAGGATATTTGATTGAATTTTTTAAACCCTCCAATTTTGATAAGTTAGTGCAATTAAAAGAACCAGTCCATTATGACGAGGTGGTGCAATTCTACGCTAATTTAGGTAAAAGTAGAAACAATAAAGACCTCACAATGGTAAATGGCATAACGAATTCCCGTTACAAAATTTAGCATAAATGAAGCCCTAGGTTGCGAGTACACTGACGCTAGCAAACTTACTCCGGTTGATGGGAGTCCAATTAAGATATTTCACCAACAAAGTTGGCCTACTGGTAGCGAACTCACCCTTTTATGCCAGTTTCTATGGCTCGAAAATATTTGGTCGTACGGGTGAAGTTCCAGGGCGAGCTGATGAGTAGGTTGTGGGGGTTTTGAGTGTTGAGCACATGTTAGTTTATGAGTGGATCTGCAAGAATATCCTTCCATCGCGTGGTCATGTATGTGAGCCGACCACAGGCAACTTTATTTTGGTCTACCACATTGTAGAGGGGAATTAAATCTTGGGTATACCATTTTGATATACATGCTTAAGGCGCCTGCGGGGAAGAAGAAAGATCTCTCATATGGTGGTGCTTTGATTAAGAAATGGAAAGTGATCCCCGTTGACAAGCCACTCCATATAGCCTACTACAATGAGTCTTGGTTTGATCACAAGCATTTGGTGTTAGATGAAGACAAAAAGTGGAAATTTTGGGAAATTCCAGGGAAAGCCGCCAAAACCGCCAAGCGAGGAAAGGAAGCATCACTTATCACAAAACCTGTTAATAAATTTTTTGCACACATTATCTTTGGTACATAGTTTTAAAAATTTTGTTTCTGTTGCAGGTGAGAAGAGAGGTTGGATGGCAACATTTAAAAAGTATTTGGCGTGCATCAAAGACGATGTTAGTTTGGCTAACAAATAAGTGGCAGCAGTGGAAGCGCATCATTCCAAGTTTGTTGATTCCATAGGCCTCCAAATCGAACTCAGTGACTCCATGTCTAATTTCAAACCCGAGTACTCTAACGATGACAGTGATGATGAGGATGGGGATGAGGCGGAGGAGGACTGTGGCTATGCTGATGAGCAATCTGGTTAGGAATTTGGTGTGATGGACTTCGACAATGAAGAAGAAGATGATTAGTTTGATGATAATGGGCCATATATACCAAGTACCATGATTAGTTTTCGTAGGAGAGGATTAAATTATGGTATGCTGCTCTTCTAGGTTAGTTTTATTGTGATCAGTTCTTATACCTTATCAAGGAGTAACTGGCCTATTAAGCCTATTATCATATTTCTCTGCCATGTTACATTCACCCTTTTTAAGACCAATCTTTTCAGAAAGAGCTACAATAGGATGGGTGATTATCGTAGCTTAATTTACACCATTTACTCTCTTTGTGACTGAACCTAATCTAATTCTATAAGGGACAGCTCCTATAAGGTTTATTTCAACACAAATCCTAATGTTGGAAGGACTAGTTAGGTTCATTGAAGGAGGATAATAAAAGATTATGTTGCCAAGTCTCTTAGCTATGTTGGGGGTGGATTGGGGATGAAAACAATACGATGGGGGGAATTCTATAGACAACCTTACAGGGACAACTGCTGGTTCTTCATGAAAATCAAAATTCTTATGCCATTTTAGTACCTTCGTGATTGAGCCACCAATGTTCCAATACTATATGATCTAGAATCTTTGGATGTCCTCATCATGCTTGAACATTACGTGTGTCCTATCTAAAGCTACGATCCTAGCCTCCCCTTTGAAGCCAATTTTCTTGAATTGAAGCCTGATATAATCGAGCGTTAGCCTGACCCTTGGGAATTTCCTATAAAGTGATTTTTTGAAAGGTTGGCAAGCTTATATACGTCTTCATTTTAAAAAATAATAGCTATCTCACCCTTAAACTCAGTAGTTGGGTTTTGATTTTGGGCGAGATTGGAGTTGAAAATTTAGAGGATATTGCACTATGAGGTGTGTGTTGCATTGGATTGGTTTTTCTGGTAGAAACTTTGATTTTGTGCAGAAAGAAGGCTAGTTTGGCCATCTTGAAGAAGCGGCTCCGCCGTACATGGCGGTTGATGGAGAAATGAAGTAAACGTTGGCGAAGAAAAATGTTGTTGAGCCCACGTAGCGATTTTGGGCCAAGGATATTTGTTCGTAATTATGTAATGAAGGCGATTTTGATAAGAGAGGTCAAAGCATTTGAGTTAGAGAGAGAAAAAGTATCCTCTATTATTTTTTTAAAAAAATTGAATTCTTTGTTCCTTTAACTAAAAAAGGGCGAGCAACTTGGGGGGCTCCCTCCATCGTTCACTTTTAGCCCCTTGTCTTTTTTTTGAACACTTTTGGCATCTCAACCGACAAAACTGCAAAGTCATGGCTCTTCCGTCCAGTCAAAACTATAACTTCAGTAAATAAATTATCAATTTTATGGAATCGTCAATTTTATGGGCAAGATAGTCATTTTCTATTTTCCCTTTCTATTTTTCTATTTGTTTTTCATTTTTTCATTTTTCATTTTTTATTTTCCCATTCCCCCTTCCCCTCTTTTTTTCTTTTATGTTTTCCCATTTTTTTTCTTCAACCATCGTCATCGGCGGTGGAGGTCGATTCACCAGAGCTTGGCGATGTCAACGATTGTGAGGTCAGAGTCAAGGTAGACGATGTGTGTGACGGTGGCAGGGATGAATGGATAGGCTAGGGTTTGGGCTGGGACTGTGGTGGTGGGGATGAATGGGTGGGCTAGGACGGTGATGGTGGGGGCTTGGGTTGGGACGGTGGTAGGAGGAGGTGGGTTTTTGCTGGAATGGTGGTGTGGGTGGCTAGGGCGGGGATGTTGGGAAGATTTATGGGGTCAGTGGGCGGAGGGGGTGAAGCGATAGGGTTTAACAGGTGGTGAAGGTGGGGTGACCAAAGGCGGTGCGGGGTCAGTGGGCGGAGGGGGTGAGGAGAGAGGGGATTAGCATGTGGTGGAGGTGATGGCCGAAGGCATCGCGAAGTCAGCGAGCGGAGGGGAATCAATGGTTGGAGGAGGCTGTGGTGAATTGGCTGGCGATGGCAAAGACTATGGAAGCGGCGGTGTAGAGCCGGTCATGGGTACCAGCTGATGTTGACGACGATGGTGGAGTGGGGTGGTGGATGGAGGGGGAGTACCAGGATGGGTAGCCTTGGGTGGTGAGGTGGCGACAAGCGGATGAGAAATGGGCTGAGGAGGAGAAACTCAGCGGGAAAATGGAAAGGGAAAGGGGAAAGGGTTCGAGAAAAGTAAATATGGAAAGAAAAGGAAACAGAAATAAAGAAAATGGAAAAGGAAAAAATCAAAAAGGAAAAAAGGGAAAGAAAAAAGGAAAATGAGAGAAGAAAAATGAGAAATGAAAAAAAAGGAAGATGTGAAATTGTTAATTTACCCTTAAAATTGACGTTTTGACTAACACTTGACACTTTGACTGACACTTGACACTTTAACTGGACGAAAGGCCACAACTTAGAAATTTTGTTAATTTAAGGACCAAAAGTGTTCAAAATAATATAAAGGGATAAAAGTGAACGATGCGGGGGGGGGGGGGGGGATTCAGAGGTCTCCCAAATTCGCACTTAAAAAAACACTTTTGGGCCAAATATAACAAAATTTCTAACCCAGAATATCGCTTTGCATAAATTTTATAATAAATACTATCTATATCTATAGATTTTATGATTCTTTCTCCCCCGTTTTATTATCTTTTATTTTATTATTTTATAATTAAAGTTTTCCGCTCTCTTTTTCTTCCTCTGTTCATACCATTTTTTTTATTGCAATTCACGAATCTGTAGGGCTACCATCCAATTGCATATGAACACGCCCTGAACCCAAGGTACTCGCTTTATATAAATTTGAAATGGAACTTTTTGTGTGGCATTTTGATCCGGTAATTGATGGAAATTCAAATCGTTTAACGAGCTAAATTTCATTTCCCTCGTTTATATGTATTACTAATTTTATTTTTGGGTGAATTGATTTCGTGTTTGAATATGTATGGCACGATTCAAATTGATTGATGAAAATAAGTATAATTAGTTGTGTTAGATTTGATTTGAATTTAGGGTTTGTTTTAGGGATGATTATTCAAATTGATAGGTTAAAATGGGTTATATCAAATATGCATTAAAAAAATCATGACTGTGTCACCTGGAATTTGATTATTTACGTAGATACTAAATATATGCACATAATGATTCAAATTATGGTTTCTAGTTGTATGTATGCCCATCATAAATTGATGAGTAAAAATGAGGTGATGTGATATGCACTGGAAGAAAAGAATTGGAGTTGTATCACTAATCAGGACAAGTTAAATTACTTTTATGTTTTAGAAAGATGATATCCATGTTATTAGGGTATTCTGGGATTTGATGGAATCAAGGAAACAAATAAATATTTTAAAGTATTTTATTGTGTGTTACATGTGGTGTAGGCATTCTATTTGTACTTTTTTTAAAACTATCCTTTTTGTTATAATGTATAATTGTAATTCATGAGATTTTCTTTTTAAACATATCCTCAATCCCTTAGATTTCAAAATATGTGGCTTTAGAAGCCTCGATTTTTAGAAGTTGTTAGAAATGGCTGGGATATGGCAATTAATGAGCAAGGCATGTTAATGTTTGCTCTGAAACTATCCAAGTTAAAAGCTACACTAAAACTTTGAAATAAGCTTGAATTTGGAGACATTTTCTATTTTAAAAATTAGGCACCTTGAAAACAAATTTTAGACATTGAACATAAATTAGATCTTAATTTAACTAATAGTGACCCAGTTTCACTGGCTCAGGCACCAACTGAAGAGAAGTTTTTAGGAAACAAAAATCTAGGTATATTTAGTTATAAAATAGGGATCACAACAACAAATGTTTTCATAATAATGTGAAAGAAAAACATGCTTGAATATGCATGGCACGATTTGATTGATGAAAATGAGTATAATTAGTTGTGTTAGCTATGATTTGGATTTGTGTTTTGTTTTAGAGATAAAATGGGTTATAACACATGTTTTTAAAGAAATCATGACCGTGTCACTTGAAATGTGATTTTGTACATACTAAATTATGCACATAGTGATTCAAATTATGGTTTCTGATTGTATCTATGCACAACTCAAATTGATGAGTAAAAATGAGGTGCCATGATATGCACTGGAAGAAGTGAATTGTAGTTTTATCACTAACCAGGGCATAAGAGCGATCAAGTTAAATTATTTTTACGTATTAAAGAGATGATATCCATGTTGATTAGGGTATTCGGGGATATTATGGTATCAAGGAAATAAAGAAATATTTTAAAGTATTTTATTGTGTGTTACATGTGGTGTTTCTATTTCTACATTTTTAAACTATCCTTTTTGTTATAATGTATAATTATAATTCATGAGATGTTCTTTTTAAACAACCAATGTTTGCAGTCAACCGTAGAAATACCATGTATATGATATCCTAAAACCTTATCATTGGAATTACTTTTCTAGAAATACGAGACATAATCATCATTTGAGTAAAGAGATATGTTATTGATAAGGGGAAAAAAAGAGTGAACAAGAATTGGATAACTGATAAAATAGAATTTAGTTAGCTCGGTGAGGTTGTAGGCCAAAAAAATTAGATGTGGAGTGATTCCTCACCCATTCTAATTTAAGATTCGAATAAAGATTCCTCGTGCTTATACGAATGACCCTATTTTCTCAATGGGGAAGAAAAAAGGTTGATCATATTCATGAACATCCCGTAAATATTCCATTCTAAAAATGGAAATGTGTTTGGAAAAGTGTGAATTTTAGAGAAGCAACCAGATCCGGCAGGTCTGCAAAATCTAAAAAACATCTGCCCATAGACCTGATCGGATAGGATGTATTCATAAACAATACAAAAGATTAGAAATTTTTTTAATAATATTTCATTAGATCTCTAATTTCCACATTCCAGTGTCTAGCGAATATCAATATACAATAGAATTGATGAATTTGACATCCAGATTACTTTTAAAATGAAATAATGAAGTTAAAAATGGTCAACCCCACATCTTAAACTTATTTCACATACTAGTAAATTTTAAGGTGGATTTTAACCTACATATAATTAGAGTACATCAAACCAGCCCAAAACTTCCTTTAATTTAATGGTGTAATGAATTATACTTGTTAAGAATGAGTGCTTTCTCTTTTTTTAGGGGGTGCTTCCTCTTTCTATTAGGGGTGCTTTTTCTTTGTTTTTGGGGTTATTGAATTCAATCCGGATGCAAATAGGGTGAAAATTTTAGCCCGAATGCATATGGGGAGGACGTGATTTTTTTTCTGTCAATGATGATGACGTATTCTAATTCCTTTTCTTTTCATTTTGAACGTCCTATGCATTAGAATAAAAGAAAACAAAAAAAAAAGGAATCTAACGCATTCAGCGAATTTTATCTTATATAATTTACATGTGTAAAATTTTTAATGGAATTTTGATATGATGTAAATTGGTTTGATGGTTACCCTCCGTAGAATTTTGGGTATCAATGTTAACTAGTTAAATCAAACGTGTACATGACGTGACAAGTATTAGTTTTATAATATTGGATGATATATATTATTAAAATAATGTTTAACTATTTTATTATTAAATATTAGATAAAATTCGAGTAATTAAGAGATCGAATCCATTTTTACTATATATATTAAGTTTATAATCATATAATACTTATAAAAAAACATAGAATAATATATTACTATGCAATTCGAGTTTATGTTTAAAAACATAATTTACTTTATTTAACTTTATCTTCAATATTTCTAATAAAAAATTTTAAATATCCAAAAAAAAAATTGACTAACACACAATATAATATATTTATTTTACATGACATTCATCAATATATCACTTTCTTAAACTAAATAATATTTGCTGAATATTTTTGTGGTTATATTTTTTTAAAATTAATGGATGAGAAATTTAGGTTATTAATGGATGAGAAATTTACGTTTTCGGTTATTTGTATTGCAAAGAAAGGTTTGAAAAAATTAATAAGTTTTATCATTTGTAGATGTTGTATTATATGATGGGTTTAAAATTAGAGTCCGTCTCTTGAAAGACGGTATTTCCATAAGTTATGGAAAGACCAATGTTTAAAGTGTAAATGAGAAGAAATTAAGATAAAATTTTTGGGCTGCATGAACCGGGTTATAAATTTTATAACTACTACATGTTGCATACTAAAATTTTAACATTGCAACTAAGACCTTTTACCTTTTAATATTCTAATCAAACCCCGTCTTTCCATAAGCCTATGGAAAGACCGTCTTTCCAAGACTTTGCCTTAAAAGAGTCCGTCTCTTGAAAGACGGTCTTTCCATAAGCCTATGGAAAGACCGTCTTTCCCAAGACTTTGCCTTAAAATTAATAGTGGTGATGAGATATTTCATTGTTGTGTGTAGATTTATTTACCATTTATTCTTATGGGACCATTTTTTAAACTTTTCTTTTCTTTTCAAAAGTATAGTTGACTGCTGCGATGGATGGTGTTTGAAGAATTTTCGAGTAGTTGGATTTTGGAGGAAAAAAATGATGGTCTCCATTTTTCCGAAATTTTTAAAAAACAAAAATGATGAGAATGCATTTGCTATTTTTCCAAAATTAAAAAGAATTAATAATCAAGAGAATGGGTTCTCCCTACTTGCATCCACATATAGTTACTGTATCTCCAGATATAAAATTTTCTCGTGAAGAATTTGAAAATGAGTTTAGATACATAAATGCAATTATTGGGATAGGTGTTTTTGTGCGTTCGTATCTCTAAACAGAGACGTAAAATCCTTGGAATTAACGTGGCGTGGGAAGGAAAAGTTAATACTAGTATGCATTACTAATAAAAAAAAAAAGGTGGTAGCTATGTCTGTAGACGCTCAAAATGCACACAGTTGGCGCCAGTCTCAGCACAACTTAAGCATTTCACACCAAAACTTGCCTCAAAATCTTGAACTTACTACACCATTAAAGATACATGGTTTGCAAGTAATCAAACCTTTATTGCACACATCCTTTCTCTATTTCTCTGCGTCTTCATTTACTTTCTGCTCAATGGTCTTCTGCATTTACTTCTCCCTTTGTTAGGCTGTTCTTTTATATAATTGATGTTTTGGTGTTTTTCTAAACTTGGTTCTGAAAAAATGCAGGTGACAAAGTTACTATCGCTTCTAGAGTGAGATATGGATTTTTAATACGTTTTTCCGAGTTGTGACGACTCTTAAGGCTAAGAGCTCTGAGGGAGGGAAGTGACAGAACTATGACTGAAACCAAGAGCAAAATGGTGAAGAGGAGAACTGAGAGACGGAAGAAAAGATATGGCTTCTATAGGGATCATCCAAGCTCAAGCAGGAGACAGAATCGAGCGAGCTTGAGGGGGAGAGCTGGCGAGAAAACGCCTAGTAATGGTAATCTCTTCTTGCTGTTATTTTCTGGTTTCAGTTGATGCAAGTTCTTGTGTTTACTTAGCATGCCATCTGAGTTTATCATAAGTTATAGCCTCTGTGATCTTTCAATTTTCCAGGTTTCAATCATTTGGAGCGCTGTCGTAGTGGTTCTCACTTCAGCCGGGGCAGGCGTGAAACAGCTGCAGTTGGTGGTAGCAGTGGAGGCACGAGTATGGGGATTCAACTAGGTAATGGCATCGAGCTTGTTTCCGAAAGGGATCTTCAGTCTGAAGGAAGGACCGGGAATGCCAGAATTGAAGTCCCGGAGCCTAATAAATCTGCTCAATCAGCTGGTATGATTCTTTTTCTACTGACTTTATGTTCAACCTATCAAAATTCTGTTTTTTTATTATGAATTTATGATGTGGTTTGTGTAAAAATCTTGTCGGGATTCGGTACTCATGTAGCCAGTTGTTGAATGAGGTGAGATTTTGCTTAGTTAAGGAAGCTTGGCTGAAGTGGTTGGACATTGTCAAGCTTTTTTTCTGATGCATTATATATTTTTTTATGTGCATGCAGAATCTTTGTTCATAAGATGAATTAAAGGAGTATTAAAATAGGTACCATTTACTCTTGTACTGTTGGCTGGCGACTTGTAGTTTTTACTGGTTAAATTTCATTCAATCCATAGTTGGTTTTCTGCTACTAGACACCTTTTAACAATCAACAGGCAAGGAATTGAAACTTCAGTTTCTACTTGTGATTTAAGTCCAATTTACATGCAAATTGATGTTGCTTTGCATTCGATTATCTTTACATGACTAGGTGTTTTAAAATTAAAAATATATAGGAGACTAGAAAGAAAGTTGATCATTCAGTAGTTTAGTTCTGGTTAAGGAATGCTGTATGAGTAAATCATGGGTTATTAATTTCCCGCGTAGTTTCTTGCTCTGCTAGAAATGTTATTCTGCATCTAGAATATTAAGAACTTACTGATCATAGTTGAAAATACACCATTTGGTCAGGGTAATGTTACTCCGGGATTTCTGAGACTTGAACTCCGGGCCTTATGCACCCTGAGGTAGAAACAAATGTTAGAAAGAAATGAACCTTGTAGCTAGACTTGTTACTATCGCAGTTACAATTTAAGAAATAATGTCTTGTCACATGTCAGCCTGTGTTTTCTATGGATGATTCTGGCCAGTTAAGTATGCTTCTTTTATAATGGGTATTTCAAAGCTGCGGCAAGTTGATAGGCTTTTTACTGGATAAAGAAAGTTTGATTAGCTGGAGACTGTTGTTGCAATGCAGTTATGTGTGTTGGTTTTCTTGTAATCATCTGCCTTTGATGCTACTCTAATTCAGTTCATAGTTGTTTTTTCTATCAGTTACATGTGTTGAAATGCGTCAACTGAGTCTGTGATTTGGAAAATCTTGTTTGTGCAGTACCTGCTAAGCCTCGAGCTGATCCTGATTTTCTTACTTGGAAAATGCTATACAATCAGAGGCGCGCATTCAGAGGTTGGTTGCGGCATTCGTTTGATTATCACATTTTGGTTGCTTCATTTTCCAAGACTGTAAACATTTCTCAACATTGTCCTAACCATCGTGTGGTTTTTGCAGCCATGAAGAGTGAAGTGCCAAGGCCGGCGCCGGTAAAGAAAAAACTGTTTGAGGAGGAGGTGTTTGAGTTTGGTGCTAATAGACCAGATCCTGATCATGCTGGCTCTTCTTCAAGTGAGACAGATCACGACGACGAAGCCTACAAGCTTGGATTTTCTGAGTCCGAAATCTCCTTGTCCGGTGAAGACATTTCGGGTGATGAAGTTGACAAGGCTGGTCTCTCTGGGGATGAGCTAGGATCAGATCCTGATCATTCTGAGTCTCTTTTAAGTGAGACAGATCACGACGACCAGGACTACAAGCCTGGATTATCTGAAAATGATGAGTCTGAAAACTAGCAATTGATACGGAAGTGCCATGCAGTTGACTAAATTCTTCTGCTTAAGACTTTAGGCATTTTTTGGTGTGGCTTCCATGAAACTTCATGACTTCATCCAACATATTCATATTGGTACACAAAGGAAATTTTGATTGGTATATGGTATTCTAGACGGTATCCTCGTCAGTCAAATGAATAGTTATTTATTACCCACCGTTTAAGGATTTAATTATTTCATAAGTGTAGACTACATTTTAGTAGATTAGAGCATTGGGGGATACAAAGTTTTAATATCTCCGAAATAGAAAAACGAGGCATGTGGGAAAAATAGATTTAATTAGATTAATATAAAGTTAGGGGTTTATTCCAATAACAGCTAGTGATGCTCGTGATGCTGTGCAGTAAGTGCAAGAGATTATTTGAGTTTTTATTATAAACATCACATATATAGAGTAAAACATATAAATTATATGTTTTGAGTGGTCTCCTGCAAGCGGTTTGTCCATAAACTTATGGATATGCCATTTATTTTTTTTACCTTATACACTGCATTTGCTAAATTACACACAAAATTTAGAATATTTTAAAATACTTTTTCACATCATATATTTTTTATATTTACAAACACTTGGGTAAGACGGTCTCACCTATCTTATGGTGAGACGGGTGGTCTAAATACAATTATTTGAATATGAGAGATAACATGTGGTACTTTTTGTAATTTTTAAAACATTACTTTATCCTTTGTCTCGCCATAAATTATGGTGAGACGGTCTCATATAAGTCTTTTGCTTTTATATTTTCACATTCAAATATATATTATTACTTGTTTTAACTTATAAAATACAATATTTAAATATCATTAAAAAATTACAATATTTAAGGTAAAAGCTCATGTGGACTGTCCATAACCTTATGGAAATGCCGTCTTTCATGAGACTATCTCATCTGTTTTACTCTAAATATGTAATGTTTTTAAACAAAACTTAAATATGTGTGTGAGTTTTACCCAAGTAGCTTATAACCCGAATTTGACCCATATTTTAATTGCTTTAACCCGTGAATTTTACATCTTTTTGTGGTAAAATTGCACTTGAGTCTCTGGTCTCATAGCTTATGGAAAAATCGTCTTCAAGAGACATACTCTTAACAAAATAAAAAATAGAGAAAATTGAATTGATTGGAAAAAAATGAAAAAAAATTAATATTACTACAAATTTTATTATAATTAAAAATCGTCAAAGATAAAGTGGAAAAGAAGGAGTATCATATTTAATATAAGGAAAAGTATTGAAAAAAAACCGTCTTCCCATGTGCATATGGAAAGACAGAGTTGAATTAAAATTATAAAAAATTAAAAAATTTTAGTTATAATAATAAAATTTTACTATGCAACCTGGAGTGATTATAAGTTTATGACCGATTAATGCAACCCAAAATTTTATCATGTTTATTCTAATATGCAGTTTAAACATTGATTTTTTCATAAAAGACCGTTCTTCGATTCTTAATATAAATTGCATTTGACTTTTTCTATTCCTTGAAAGTTTTTACCCTAAAACAATCACTGGTTGAAGTGTTTATCATGGGTATTTGGACGATCATAAATATTTTTAAAATAGTTTTGCTATTTTAGGAGAAAAATATTGGCCAAATATCATTTTATTTTTATCTTATGCCAAGTTGTTTCTTCCCAATTTGTTTATGAGTAGATTTTCTGATAGGCGGTTTGTCCACAACATATCAAGGAAATAAATTAATGTTGAACATTCTTCAACTCATCTTGAAGAGAATGTTCATCCTTCTTTTTAGATTTCCGAACCAATGGATTAGGATCTAAACAACATAGCACATTTAAAATAAGTAAATATATAATCAAATAAGTAAATATATGTATTACAGAAATATTACAATCACCTTCTTCTATCTCACGTTCTTCATTTAGAACTGCATCTTCACCTCCTTCAAACACAGCTAAAAAGAATCATATACCACACAGTCAGAAACTAATGCATAGAACATACTAACATATGCAACTTGTAATTGAAATAATGCATGCATAGTCTGACAGTCAGTAAGCAACATAATCTGACAAACACACAGTATAACTAACTAATGCATAGAGGATACTAATATATGTAACTTGTAATGAAACAAATGCATGCACAGTCTAATAGTTAGTAAGCAACATAATCTGACATATACAGTATAGCTAATGCATATAGTAAACTAACATAAGCAATTTATAGTGAAATAAATACATCCTATCAAATCATAAGAATAACAATAAGTAGTTAACAATCAGTAAAACAAAATTAAAAAAATAAAGTAAGTAACTAATACATATGTTATACTAACATATGCAACTTCCAAGACAACAAATGTAAATTATAACAATCAGTGGACTGGCTATCATACAGTAAAAAAAAAGAGTAAGTAACTAATACATATATTATACTAACATATGCAACTTCTAAGACAACAAATGCATATTATAAAACAAAGTCAAAACATGTGGATCTAACTTACAAATAAAAAAATAGAATAATTAACCAATACATATAGAGCTGTCAATCTCTGACCCGAACCGAGAACCCGACCTGGACCGATACGAACGAATCAACCCAAAATCCAATCTGATCCGAGAAATATTGACCCGAACCCGGCCTGACACGACCACACTCAACCCAAAACCCAATTTTAACCCGAGAAATATTGACCTGTACCCGAACCCGACACGACCGAATTCAACCCAAAACAATCTGGACCCAAACCCGACCTGAATACGAACCCGAATATGACCCGATAATCTGGACCCAAACTCGACCTGAATACGAACCCGAGATCAACTCGAATCCGATTTAACACGAACCTAATTCAACCCGATAAATCAACTATATAACCCTGCATGTAATCAACCCAAAACATATGCAGTTATAAAGTCAATTAACATTTAATATGGAACCAAGTCAAGTTGGTTGTGCGTCAAACTAATAACAAATGGGGTTTTTAGCCATATGATTACTAGTACGTAAAGTCAATTCAGAACAAATGTGAATACACAATGTTAAGTTAAAAATGCACACGACTAAATATATAAATCTAATGAATAATAGTCAAATAAAGAGAGATGTCTCATTAATACCGTCTTTCCATTATTCCATAGGCTTATGGAAATATAGGGTTTAATTATAACAATACAAAGTAAAAGGTCTTAGTTGAAATATTAAAATTTTATTATGCAACGTGTAGTAGTTATAAAGTTTATAACCCGATTCATTCAACCCATAAACTTTATCTTCATTTCTTCTAATTTGCATTTTAAACCATAATATTTCCATGACTTATGAAAAGATCGTATTTCAAGAGACAGACTCATAATAAATTCAATAAAAAAAATAATGGAAGAAAAGGTGGAAATGGAACATGAAATGAAATTGAAGCCGCATGAAGTCAAGAAGGAAGCAAGGCAGCAAATGGCCAAAGGGTTTTAGCCTTACTACATTTTCCCACATCGGAAATGGGGGAGAATTTGCCTTCAATTTCAACTATAAATAGGGAACTCCTCCCTTTTATTTAAGGCAAAGCAACGAAAGCATAACATGCAAATGCCAAATGGGCCTTTAATGGCAAATTACTTGGTCATAATTTTTGGGCTGTAATTATTCATTTGGAATTAAAATTTTAGTATGTTTATGGGCTATTTGGTATGGTCCGGAACCAATTTATTCGAATTCAATTTGATAAAAATTGAAATTAATTCGGTTTATTTGGTTGAATTCGGTTTCAAACCGAATTTGAATTTTAAATTTGGTTTGGGTAATTTGGATTATTTGAATGGTTTGGGTCAGATTCGGTTTTGATTTTTGAGAAAAAAAACCGAGTAATCTGAACCGAATAGATTGAAACCCGAATAAACCGAACCGACGCCCACCCCTACCGGCGCCAATCACTAACGTATTTGAAAAATACAATGGGGGTATATAGGGTAGCATCACTTTCGAGCGGATTTTAATTTCGAGTTACGAGTCAAGTTTTTATATTTTGCAAGTTACAATGAAACAATACCTGATAATAGTGTAGTTGTAACAATAGTATTATTGAAATATAACCTAAATCAACCCAAATTTAATTGGGTGACATAAAACCCGATCTAAAATGAACCAACCCAAAATATATTTGAATTCAATGTGAAATATTATAAAAAATAATTGACATAATCAGACCCAAACAAAACTTCAGTACAAAAAATGATACGACAATAACCCGATCCAATCCAACCCGACAATATTCTGACCCGATCCGATCTAATCCGAGTATAAAAATTACACGACACTAACCCGACCCGATATTAACTCAACCCGACACGACCCAATTCGAGAAAAAAACTGACACGTTTTCAACCCGACACGATAAGTACCCAATCCAACCCGACCCGACACGATAAATGAAATCAACACGATTCAACCCGACACGTTTCAACACGACACGTTTCAAACCCGATACAAATGTGACACGATAACCCGAATTGACATTACTAAATACATATGTTATACTAACTTATGCAACTCCTAAGACAACAAATACACATTAAAACAACAGTGGATTGGCTATCATACCGTAAAAAAAACAAAGTAACTAACGAATACATATTTTATACTAACAAATGCAAATTCTAAACAATCGAATGCATGTTATAAAGAAGACTCAAAACATGCAGAATTGACTTACGAATAAAAAAAAGCATACTCTAAAAAAGTCAACAACAACAAGACTGAAAAGCACATATACACACACAACAAGAAGCAAAAAGCAAAAAGCACAAAACTCCAAATATTCAAAACGAAAAAAAAAGAATGGACGGGGAGAAGGAGAAGGCTGAGTCAACTTCTACGGTTTAGGAGAAACCACCTTCTTTCCCTTCATGATATCAGCACCTGCTTTAGGAGGAAGAGATGAACCTTTATCCTTCGCCCTACCCATAGACTACAAAAAATAAACAACAAAATCGTTAAATCGGAATGGCGAGCGATCATCAAACAAATATGCAGAAAAATAGCGATCAATTATGAAAACCTAGAATCGTAGAACTTACCGATTTCAATCCCTGATGAAGACAATGATGATAAAAATGAAGCCAATATCGTGAGGAAGTTGATCGGCGAATAAAATGCATAAATCGGTTACGAATTTCGTGAACAAACAAGGAAAATTTTGAAGAATAACAATGGCGAAAAGCAGAGAGAACTTTTACATTTGTGAAAAGTGAAAGAGAGGGAAAATTATGAGGAAGAAGACGCGTGAGGGACACAGCGTGAGGGAGCGAATAGTTAACAAAAAACTGTTCAAAAACTGCAGAAAAAAAAGGAAAAAGGAAAGAAATTATAATTTATACTAACTGCCCAATTTCTAATTAATTACAATCTAAACCCTATTTTGCAAATTAGTTCCTGGTCTGTCCATAAGCTTATGGACATGCCGCCTTTTCTGAGACTTTCAATACATTTACATCTATTAGTTCTTATTATTTTTGTTTGCTTATATTTGGAAAAGTCTTGGAAAATATGGCATGTCTATAAGCTCACGAACGGGGCCTCAAAACTTTTTATTTACAATGTTTTAATTTTTATTAAATTTAAATATTGTATTTTAAAATTTAAAATAACTAATAATATGTATTTAATGTGAAAATATAAAAAATATATAATATAAAAAATACATTTTTCTAGAGTACATAATGAATTAAAAATCAAAAGCATAACAATAAATGACGAACTAAATAGAATATTGTAAAAGCTCAGAACGGGAATATTGTTTTTTGCGCAGGTGGACTGTATCTGCATATGACTGTCTGTGTTTATGTCTATGTGCGTACGTACTGAATGAAAATCAGTCTTTGAAAAATTGCTACAAACAAAAGATAGATAAGGAATAAAATGTATCTTAAGTTATCTATTTAAAATTGAAATAGATAAGCACAATATTCTCTCCTAAAATTTAGGAATCTTCAAAATTAATACAGATTTTTTTCCAACTGCATTTTGACGTAGCATAATTTCAGCTTGAAAGCCTCCAACGTTATTTCTATCATCTCCATATTTTTCTCCTCCTCCATCTTCAAACACAAATGGTGACTTCCTTCACGTTTCCGGAATACTGGTCGGTATAGGCATACCGACCACAAACTGCTGCAACTTGACAATTTAGTCTCTAAATCTCGAACCTGCAATAGCATTCCAAATAACATAAATATAAAAGGATTTACTCAACATTTCAGCTCAATAATAACCCAAAACACATGGTAAAATCAACCATATCAAACTACCACACACTTAGATTATGCTAGCCCTTGAGCATATGCATATGCATATGCAATACATAAATGTAAACGTGAGACTAAAAAAAACTATAGCAGCCTAAAAAAACCATCACAGTTAGAATCAAAACAAAATCAATCATCATACCACAAACCATTCCCATTTTTTTTATAAAATCACATCATCCTCACATTCTAGTCAAAAAAATATGCAATAAATTCCAGGCTCACCAACTTCACTCAATATCTCTCAAAATTATAATCAGTCCAATCACAAATATCATATTCAATACTCATCACAACATGTTTGTATATACCACTATCCCCACCATAGTAATTGAACACTTGAATACAAATCAATGAGGTCTTTATCAGTGTTGTAATGGGGCTAAGGTCAAAGAGGTAGGATAAAGGGAATACGAGTCTAAAAATATGAGAATATGCAAGCAATTCATTATCACCCTCATACTCATCTATGTTCATTCTTCGAATGAAAATGAAACATTGATAAGAGACAAAATATATAAATCACTACCAAGTACTAATCCATACCCATATTGCTCCCAAAATTTTCAGCTCAATATACTGCTGACAAGAATTTTTTTCTTTCTTTTCAGATTTTTTCCCAACATTTTCCCTCTTTTTTCCCCTTTGGATAGCAGCATTTACAGGTGTTTTCTGGGCATACAAGAAGAATAATATCATGCCAAAACTATATATACACTTCTCCAATAAATGTATGTCCAAAACACTCTATGCTTTAACATGTATTAGCACAAAATCTCAACCACATCTAACCCACCATGCAATTCCAATCCATATCCCAAGCAAGAATAAATTACTTACACATTCTCAGAAGGTTAAGAAAAGGCTAAGGCTCATGGCTAAATATTTAGTGACTGGAAATACCAAAGAAAGAGTTTTCTGGCTTCAACGGGGCAACTAGGGGATGAATGTAAGGAATGAAATATATAGTAGAAGCTAAGTATGTTTCATTCCAAAGTGCCTCTATCATTTTCATACTCAAGTATCAAAAATAGTCTCAAAATCATGGCACAAACGAAGCAATGAATACCAAAATATTATCACTCAACAAAGAGATAAAGAGCTACTTATGATCAATTTTTTATATGCTTGTATTTTTTTTATTGATTTTTCTCTTTAAGGCTCAAATGCTAACAATATATCTAGTTTAAAAGAAAAATGAATTATTGCACATACATAATTCTAAAACGTATATAAGGAATCCATGATTTCTTTCACAAAGGGAAACAGTTCAGATTTTCAATTCAAGGCTGCTAGTTTTTACTCAAATGATGAACAAAACTGAAAAACCATGTATTTTTTTCAATTTTTTTGGATTTTTTTCAATAATGCAAAATAAACTAATGATATTACACCTCCACCCCACACTTAGACAACACAATGTCCTCATTGTATAAGAAAGAGGTAACATATGCAAATGAAGTAGAAAATATGATGTCATGAAATTGCTCTACAAATGTACAAAACGCATCTAAAAACGAAAAAGAAGAAAAAAGAAAATAAAAAATGCTCCCTGGGTGGCTAATTAGCCTTGAGATCAACCGGTAAATGCTGCTCTATATGGGCACCCAGACTACTTTGGGTTGAAAGGTTAATGTATTGGTTCAGATTTGGTTTGCTTTCAAAATCATCCTTTATCTCTTGGAGATCTTCTTGGAACCATGTATGTCCAAAAAAATCAAATTCAATTGCATGAATAATATTTTTATTTTTATTTTTTTTGAGAGAAATAATGAAGAGAACAAAAATAAAAATCCGGAGTTGTCTACCAAGCAACACCCTTATTTAACGTCTTAGGCTAGACTCAATTGGCTTGTTCAGATAAGCCATATGGAGGCAATGCAAGTGGCATTCCCTCGACCTTAGAGAGCTCCATTACATCGGGATACATGACATGTAAGGTCTGATTCTCCCCTAAGAAGGTATATTTGAGATGCTCAGCTAATTTATTCAACTCCACATTGGTTATTTCTCAATCGGAGGAAAAGTACGTTCAAGGATAGGCGTGATGACCATCCTGACTGATGTCGACTGAGAGACATGTTGCACTTTTGATCTAGATCTGGATGGTATGGGCATACTGATCGAAAGTGGCTGAGAGCTAATTTCTTATCGGAATCTGGGCGGTATGGGCTTACCAACCAAAAGTGGTTGGGAGCGGATTTTTGGAGTTTGTGAGCGGGATTTGGACGGTATGGGCATACTGACCAACAGTGGCTAGGAACTAGATTTTTGGGTTTCTAAGCGGGATTTTATGGACATACTGACCAAAAGTGGCTGGGACTGATTTTTGGAATTCCTGAGCAGGATTTGGGCAGTATGAGCATACCTACCAAAAGTGACTGAGAGTGTATTTTTCGGTGGAGTAAAGCTGCATGATGATTTCACAAAAAGTTCCATCTAAGCCATCCATCATATCCTTGTCGACCCATCCATTGAAGAGTATCTGTTCCCTCTGTTATCCCTAAAGTACCTTTCTATAAAATCATCATGAATGGGTTAATCACATCAAAGGTAAACATAGATTCAAAATCACCTACATATCTCATGGCATTAAAAATATTGAAAGAAACTACATCTTCATCAAACTCATGACTACGTGTTCCATTATCAACAGCAATTTTGGCTTTTGCCGTCTTTATAAATGGTCTTCCTAGAACAATTAGAGATATATAAGCAGAGAATGAATCATCCATATCAACAATCTACAAATCCACTGGAAATATCATATCATTTACTTTCACTAGTACATCCTCTATCATTCCCTCTGGGTATGCATTAGACCTATCTGATAATTGGATTATGACACATATTTCCTTTAATGGTCCTATTGAAAGTCATTAAACACAAAGAGGGGCATGTCATTAATTGATGCACCTAGATCTAACATGGACTTTTCAACATTTTTTGTCCCAATCATGCATGGAATAGAAAACATTCTTGGATCCTTACATTTATGTGGCAATTTACGTTGGATAACAACAGAAAAATTCCCCCCACCCTAACTTTTGCATCTTTCCCATGTTTCATCTTCTTCGAACAAAGTTCTTTGAGAAATTTTGCGTACCTGAGAACTTTTTTTATAGCTTCAATCAATAGAAAATTTAATTCTACCTTTTTGAAGAACTCCAAGATCTTATTCTCATCCTCTTCCTTTTTGTTACGATCTAATCTAGATGGGAAAGGTGGAGAAACTAATTTTGAGTTAAAACTAGGTGTCATAGGTTCAGTTTTTACCGTTGAGAACTCATGGGTACTTTCTTTGACTTCTTGATGATAGCTCTTCTCTTGTTGAAAAGCATTTTTATTTTTGGCTCAATTTTTCACCACTTCACTGCCTTGAGCAATATTCTTAAGAACATCATTCATGGAAATATTCTGATCATCCTGTGTAGGATGATCATCCCGACCGGTCTGCGATTGTCTCGAAGCATACATTCCTGGAGCTTTCTGGGTCCACCTAAAGTTTGGGTGATTCTACCATCCTAGGTTATATGTATTTGAATATGGATTGTACCTTCTTGATCTCGCTGGGGCATCTCCAAATCCAAAGCAAGCTTGTTCGGTATGAGGGTCTTGAAGAGTAGGGCAAGCATTAGTGTAGTTTCCCATGTGTGAGAAATTTTTGCACTTAGTTCCCCATGAATTCTTCACAACTAACTCCCATACTAATGATGTGAGGGCATCTAACTTCTCATCCAAATGTGAAGTTCCGTCTGCCTTGACTAGTCTGGATCTGTCATTGTCTTTATCATATTCATGAGTGACCATATCAAGAATGATCTTCTTTGCCTCATCCATTGTTTTATTCAACACATTTCCTCCACAAGCTACATAAAAAATATTCATGTCAATAGAAACATACCACCATAAAAGTAATTAGCGATGAGCTAATATTCATTAAAACCATGGTTAAGACACTTGTGACACAACCGATTAAACCTATAACTCACAAGACTCTCTTCCCTCTTTTGTCTAATACCACTTATTGCAGATCTCAAATTAGCTGCTCTGAACTCGGGGAAAAATTTTTGTAAAAATTTATCTTCCAAATCTTCCCAAGTTTGAATTGAACCGGGTGGGAGTTCAAAAATCCATTCATGAGTTTTTCCCTGCAATGTGTGTAAAGGTAAGTAGTTTAATATGATTCTCCGAAAATCCTTGTGGCCCTAGATTTGCACAACGAGGTCAAATTCATCAAGAGTAATACTTGTATGAAACATGGTTTAATCTCAGAGTTGCGGTTAATGTTGGGAATGACAATGTGCAAAGGGCGATTGTATCTGTAATGTCCTATGTCTCTTATACGCTGAACTGGAGGTTCCTTCTCATTTCTTTGTTCGCCAGCCATGTTGAAATGAGTTTCGTTGGCAGTTGACTCACATGAGGAAGGTCATTTCAAGGCTTTTCTCTACTTCGTTAGACATTGTGCAAGTTTCTCAATCTCTAGAGTGAAGATTAATTTGCCCGTACAAGAAGAACCAGGCACAAACTAAGAAAATGTGGAAACAAATTAAATAAATTAAAGAAAAAAATATTGCTTATAACCAATCCTCGTCAACGATGCCAAAATTTGGTTTGCCATTTTAAACCAAAAATAAATCGAGCTCTAAGTTGAATTTTTCACTTCATTATTATGAGTCGGTGTAGTCATACCAACCAGTATAGTTGCGAGCAAGTTCATTTCCCAAGAGATTTACTAGACTTTTTTCCTTAATCTTCAATATGCGAATTTGTGACCAAAAGAACCAGAAGAGGGTAGTGAATAAGAAAAACTAAAAATTGAGTGATAACGTGAATGGGAATTTGTTACAGATAGCAAAAAGATTCAACTATGATGAGAAAATTATGGTTCCGATCAATTCCGTACTGGCTTAATATCTTGATCTTTGATGCAAAGATGACTTTAAATGCATGCACACAAATTGGTTATAGTTGCGAGCAACCAGTCTTTCCTTACCTTGTCGATAATTAGGAAGATGACTCACTAACTATTTCTCTAATTAACATATATCCTAGGAGATGCTTTATAGATTTAATATGCTAGCAGCATTATAAATGAGAAAGACCCAATTCTTAACCAACAAACTTTGATGCATGATTGTTAAATTAAGATTGTTGTTCCCTACCACTGATTGAACTTAAATCACAGTTACAGAGGATTGGTTCAATTGATATTTAAATTAACTAACATGCTAAAAAATATTGCGCACTACTCAATAACATGAAAGCAACCACAAACATTATAATCAATAATAACATATGCAAGCATGCAATTAAATTATATTCAACTAATTAGATCTCACGAGAATCGATGCCAGTACTTCCTTGATCTTTACCTAGAAGGATGAATTTAGCTAGAATACATAATTTAATTAACATTCAAAAGTATAAAAATAAATGATGAAAATTGACTGAATAAAATACTATAAAAGCTAAAAACGGTAATATTATTTCTACGCAGATGGACTGTATCTGCGTATAACTATCTACATTTCTATCTATATGCGTATGTACTAAATGAAAATCAGTCTATGGAAAATTATTACAATCAAAATATAGATAAGAAATAAAATATATCTTTCCTTACTATTAAAAATTCAAAAAGATAAACACAATATTCTCTCCTAAAATTTAGGAGTATTCAAAATCAATCCATATTTTTCTCAAACTGCATTTTGACTTGGCGTAATTTCAGCCCGAAAGCCTACAACATTATTTCTAGCATCTCCATATTTTTCTCCTCCTCCATCTTCAAGCACAAATGGTGGCTTCCTTCATGTTTCCAGAATACTGGTTGGTATGGGCATACCGACCACAAGCTGCAGGTAATTGGCAATGCAACCTCTAAATATCTAACCTGCAATAGCATTCTAAGTTACATAAATATCCAAGGATTTACTCAACATTTCATATCAATAACAACCCAAAACACATGGTAAAATCAACCATATCAAAGGGTGACATAGGGTCACCTTGTTTAATTCCTCTTGAACCATACTTGTGTGATATATTAGAGATGATGTTCCTAACAAACATTCCATGAAAACCAAACTTCAGCAGTATACTATTGAGGAATGGCCAAATGACTCTAACAAAGACTCCATTACCCTATCAAAGACATTTGCCAAGTCCAACTTAAATATACAGTTTAGCTTCTTAGTCTACCAGTGAAGGAATCATATAATTTCTTGTAAATATATCAAATAATCAACAATTTCTCTATTTTACATGAAAGTTGTCTGTTGTGGAGAGATGATTTTAGACATAAGTGGTCTAATTTCCTCCACGTGGACCTTAGAAAAAATTTTGTTGAAAAAGTTTGACAATATAATAGGTTTAAAGTCACTGAAGTTGTTGTAATGGCTTTTTTTGGGATTAGGATATACCTTTAAGGATTTGTCCTCAAACAAGGAATTCATTACAGGCTTCTAATAAGTCATGTTTTATTGTGTCCCATATTTCTGTAAAGAACTTGGGGGAGAAACTATCATGGACCAGGCATAAGTGGAGAAAGGGGTGATTAAAGGCGGTTTTATCGTACCAAATAAGGCACTTTATAACCGCCTTTAATGGATCCGCCTTTGATCAATTTCGATTAAAGGCATTTTTGGGTTAGGATCCAAAATAGGTTCTGAATTCAGAACCTATTTCTGACCTTCTAAAAAAAGCTTCCTGAAACCAGAGGTTTCGAGTAGCGGGAAGCAGAGTCAGATCTGAAGCAAATCTCATGCAACACCTCTAGCGAAGCCCAAGCAAGCAGCGTCTTCACCCTCTCCAGTCCAACGACCTTGATCTCCACCCTTTTCACCGGAATAGTTGATCTCCGGTGGCATCTCCACCTTCTCCAGTCCAGCGGCATCGATCTCCAGTGACCAGCGATGTCGATTTCCAGCGTGGGCAGACGGCGGAGGTGTTGATCTTTAATGTGGGCGGCATCAATCTCCAGATTAGCGTGGGTGGAGGATGGCAACGTGAGGTGGAAGGAAATTATATGGAGGGTGAGTGGAGGGCGGCGACGTGAGGTGGAAGGAAACTATATGGAGGGTGAGTGGAGGGCGGCGACGTGAGGTTGAAGGTAGCATCGGGGGTGGAGGGCAGCGGTGTGGAAGGTGAGCGGTGGTGGTTAGGGTTTACGGCGGGGAGAGATTTTCTGGGAAGAGAGGCATTAAGATGAAGGTTTACAATTAGAAAGCCTATTAAATTTTCAGCAGCATAGTTGAGATCTGGAGAAGTAAAGGTGGAGAAGTAAGGAAACCCTACGAAGTATGGGTTGGGCCAAAAAATGATCCCATTAAAGGCAAGTTCTAACTGTAGAACCACCTTTAAAATGAAAAGGTGAGCTGATATAGCACTTCAGAGCTTGGAAATGCTTCCGAACACTAATTAAAGGCGATTCTACAAAGCAAAACTGCCTTTAATCGATCACCATTAAAGGCAAAACTGCCTTGAATTGATTCTGAACCTCCTTTAAAAGGAAAAAAGGTGACTTGGGTGGCACTTCCGAACTCGGAACTTCTTTCGGTCCTCAATTAAAGGTAATTCTGATTGAACCGCTTTCTAATGTTGCCTTTAATCACCCCTTTCTCCACTAGTGAGAGGAGCTGTTAGTATTTAAACTGAAGACTGTGTTTCTGATTTCTTCTAAATCAACCACCTTATATGTGTAGCATTCTCTTCTTCAGTTATTAATCTTGAGATTTAGCTTAAGAAACTCTTAAAATAATTTCGTAATATCTTGATCATCATTTAGGAGTGATTGAAGTGAGTATCACTTCACGTTCATTTTGGATTGATTTAAAGTGAGTAGCATTTCACTTTCAATCTCTAGTGGGTTAGAGGTCTATTGACCTGCCTCATTTTTTTAATCTTTGTTATTTAAAGCCTTGATCTTTTCTATTGGACTGATTGATGGAAATACATAGTATTTCCATCACCCTCTTTGAGTCATTTCAGCTAGCTCATTTGTTGCCAAAAGAGTTCTTGTTCCCAAAGTTTTTTTAAGGAGAATGGCTTTGGCTCTTTGCAATGCAATGTAATCACTTTCTGATCCTAAGTCTTGGAAATTCATCTAACCAAGTTTGAAAACAAAATCCTCTATCTAACCTCTTAAAGGTGGAATTATGCAATCTATTATTTGTCCAAGTAAAAAGGTTCCCAATCGTGTTAATTTCTAACAGGTTGTTAGTGGTTATGCAGTTATAAAAATTAAAAAAATTAGTAACGCTATGAATTTGGGGTACTCAAACCGCTATACTCTGAAATTGAGGTGATGGCATTGAAGTCACCAACCAGGAGACTTCTATCAGATAACAATGCTAAGATATTTGTTTTTAGAAAAGACAATGTTGAGATATAATCACACAAAGAACTATGACAAGATGTATTTGCCACGAGGAATGATTGTATTGCTGACATCAATTAATAGATTACAATAAGGAAACATAGTGCTAGCAGAACTCTGGCCTAGTCATCATGACTCATCCAGAATCAGTCTAAATCTAATCAGAAACCTGATTTACTCTAACACCCCCCTCAAGCGAAGCGTTGAATGTTCAGCAATGCTAAGTTTGGACCTAAAGAACTCAAACAGTGGGGGAGAGAGTCCTTTAGTGAAAATGTCAGCAATCTAAAGACCAGTGGAAACACGGGCAATGCAGACCTTGCCAAAAGCAACCAACTCGCGAACAAAATGATAATCTATATCAATATGCTTTGCCCACTTGTGAGCAACCAGATTCTTATCCAAGAAAGTGGAACTGCTGTTGTCACATAATAGCAGTGGAGAATCTGAAAGTGGAACACGAAGATCATGAAGCAAGTAAGTCATCCAGACCACCCCCGAAGCTGTGTTGGTGAGAGCCCGATACTCCGACTCTGTGCTGGAGTGAGAAACGGTAGGCTGCTTCTTGGTACTTCGAGAAATGGTAAGCTGCTTCTTGGTACTCCGAGAAACTAAGTTTTCACCAAGAAAATATGCACAGTCATACGTGGAGCAACGAGTCTCCAGACAATGGGCCCAATCAGTATCAGAATACAATAAAACCTCAAAAGAGCTGGCAGAGCAGAAAGTGAGGCCGAAATGGAGAGTTCCCCAAACATACCAAAGTATCTGAGTAATAGCAACAAAATGGTTATCACAAGGATCTTCAAGGAATTGATTGACGACGTTAATAAAAAAAGACAGGCCAGGACAAGTGATCGTCAAATACTGGGGGGGCGCCAACTAAGGATCGGTACAGGGTCAAATCCCAAAATGGAGGACTGGTAGAATTGTGTAACTGCGAACCAGGAACAAATGGAGTAGATACTAGAGCAGCATCAGACATCCTGACACGTGTGAGAATATCCCAATCATACTTAGCCTGACCAAGGAGCAAACCTGAGGAAGTAATGGATACCTCTAAGCCAAGAAAGTAGTGAAGATCGCCTAAATCCATGATAGTGAACTCGTGTTTCAGATCAATAAACTGCCGAAGTAGCATTGAGTCATTGCCTGTAAGGATGATATCATCGACACAGACCAGAAGATACCGCAACGATAATCTTCTAGAGAGAACAAAAAAGATGATATATCAAATGAACTGCACTAGAACGCAAGCTGAGACAAATAAGTGTTGAACCGCTAAAACCATACTCGAGGTGCTCGCTTAAGACCATATATGACCTTCCGCAAGCAACATATATAATTAAGATGGAGCAGGTCCTTATAACCGAAAAGTTGCGCCATATAGACCAGAGTGTCAAGAACGTCATTCAGAAAGGCATTCTTGACATCCAGATAATTAAGGGGCCTAGAGCGCATCGTATCAATGGCAAGAACTGTCCTAATAGTGGATGTTTTAACCCCGGGGCTGAAAATGGTGTCATAGTAAAGACCTAGAATTTGAGGAAACCCCTGTGCAACAGGTCAGGCCTTATGACGATCAACTGTACCATCAGGATGATAATTTAGCCGATAAACCCATTTGGAGCCAACAATGTTGACATCCGATGGGCATGGAACCAGATCCCAAGTGTGTTTTCCCCAAAGCGTTGCAATATCCTCATCCATAGTAGCCATCCAAGAAGGGTCCTTAAGGGCCAATCGGTAATCAGTGGGCTCCAAATGGGTAATGCTATAAGAAGACCATGCACCACGATATCTGAGTAATCACGATGTTGAATGGCACTGGTGGACAACCTGGTGATTATTAGATGATTGTTTGGCGGAGACGGAGCTGCAGATAACCTCGTGCTACAAGTCAGTCCTTATGACGAAGGAGAATGTGATCGTTGAGGAGCTGGCTGGCGGAGGAGTAGGGAGAGGCAGATATGAAGTCGATCCATCGAGAAAACCAAAAAGCTTCTGAGGCTTGAGGATTCAATCTGACGTTTCATAGGAGTTGGATTTAGTGAGCTTTATTTGCATCATATGGACAAGAGTGTTGAACGATAATATTTCACTGGCCATGAGAAAGGTGGCCTCGGTAAAACTTTCGTTAGAGAGAGAGGAGGGAGGAGGGAGGAGTAGTTTGGCCGCTGGAAGAGGAAGAAGGGTGGCGACTGAAAAAGTTTTAGGTTTTAGCAAGGTAGATTAGAACACTGATCTGATACCATGACAATATGTATTTGTAGTAAGGAATGATTGTATTGGTGGCATCAATAAATAAATTACAATAAGGAAAAATAGTGCTCGTGGAACTTTAGCCCAATTAACATGACTTATCCAGAATCAATTTAAATCAAATCAGAAATCTGATTTACTCTAACAAATTATGCCTTTAGAATTAGCTAAAATGGAAATGGTATCTCGTATGTATTAATTAAAAAGGAAAATATGAAGTAATAAAATCAAACAACTACTCTTTCCATGGACAAACTTTATTTTAAAATAATACTCTCTTTTTTTTAAAAGTAAATCCACCTTTGATGGTGGAGGGTTTGGCAGACCCCTATATGTTTATTAATAAAAATAAAAGGTACATAAAAAGAGGGGGGGGGGGGCTTAATACCTTATCTCTGATAACTTATTCGAAGATCTTTAATATATACAGTGACCTGATAACTAACCTAAAGATCATCAGATAAAAATGTGGAAAAATAATAGTACTACTGTTATTCATACAAGATTCTTCCTATAGTCTATTCTAAATGAATCTGAGGTATTCTTTCCGCATCCAGCTTTACATGTTCAACAACTATTTGTGGCAGATCTGCAGAATAGAAATAGTTAATTACCTAGTCTCGGCTGGCCATCTTTGCAAGGGAGTCAGCAGCTCAATTTGCTTCTCTGCATATGTGTTGAAGTGTGAAATTCATTTGCTGGAGTAGCTGCCAGATCTCTCTCACCTGCTGCTGACTTTTCCATGGTATCTTGAATAGTTTGTGAACCATTCTGATCAGCATTTTTGAGTCATTTTCGATTTCAATGTTGTTGGTGTCGTGAGCTTGAGCTAGTTGTATTCCATTCAACAGAACTGTGGTCTCTGCTTGCAAACTTGATTCAGCTGTGATAAAATTTGATAGTTCAACTATTACTTTACCTTTATGATCTCTGATAATACAACCTATACCTGCATTACCATTACTTAGACAAGAACCATCAGTGTTTAGTTTATATTTTGAGGGTAAAGTCCACCTAATTATCCTTAATGGTTTCTGGATTATGGGTTTTTGATATAAACGTTTTGGAATATGTGATAGATCCCACCTAAAATCCAGCTTGAATGCCAATAGGGTGTCATTAATGAGGTACAACATTCTTCTGAATATGTTTCCTGGGACTGGATTTATCCCCTCGAAAATATAAGTACATCTAGCATACCAAAGGTACCAGATTACAACACATGGTATGATTTTGACTAACTTTGCAAAGATTGCATCAGAGGTGGAAGTGTTCCAGTAAAAGTAAAATCTATCCCACGGGAGCTGAAATGTATTAGAAACCAAACTGAATGTTTTATCTATTGAGTTCCAGATCTGTTGCACCTGATCACATGTGTTAAAACAGTGGTGTATAGAATCAGAATCATTAAATCAAAATAGCATCTTGAAGGTAGGTGAAATTGGAAATCCTCAAGGACATATGGTAAGGCTATAAGTCTATTTAGTAGTTTCCAGTTTAAATAGCCTATTTTCTTTGGTAATTATTTTGGACCACAGACGTCTGACTGAGGGAATCTTAAGTTCCTTTCTTCGAATCAATTCATATGCTGAATTTATTGTGAATTCACCACTCTGTGTTTGTTTCCAAATTAGTATATCATCAAACTTAGGAAAAATTCCATGTTCCAGATTCAAAATTGAGATGATATTATCAGGAAGCATGTTTCTGAGGTTACTGGTATAGAATGTTTTATTAAGTATGAATTCAGCTACAGTTAAGTCTGGACACAGATGTTCTGAAATGTTCTAAGCATGGTCTGATAAAGGACCAACTTCAGTCCAGCTTGCATTACAAAAGGAAATTAAACCACATCCTATTTAAACCTCTGTATTAGCCAGTGCAATGTTTTGAATCACTTTGATTATTTTCCATGTTTTTGAGGATTTATGAGTATCACTCATAGACCACATAGTTCGAACCCAAAGGGATTTTCCTGTCTGTAGCTTCCACCATAGTTTGATGGAGAAACGTTTTGTTAAAGTATTCAAGTTTTTAAAATTTAAACCGTTTTCCTCTGTTGGAAAATATAGTTTAGAGTATGATTTCCATATTCCCTTCTTTTGATTATTTTCGAGTTAGAATTCCAGAAAAATCTTGCCAATGTTTTATGAATTTGACTTATGATATGTTTGGTTAGCTTCAATACAGTTATTAAATGAATTGGCATAGTTGTTAAAACATGTTTGATTAATACTGCCTTTCCTACTGGAGAGAGTAGTTTATTGTGCTAATGATTAATTTTTTTTGGATTGAAATTAACATTCACTGGAATAAGGAATTTTTTGCTCTTCCTATGTAGATATGGCATCCCAAATATTTAAATGGTAGGGATCCTTCTATCATTTTTGTTTCTTGTTTGATTAAGGTTATGATTCTATTAGGCGTGTGTTTTGAGACACAAAAAGATGATTTCTCAAAGTTAATTTTTTGGCATGTTGCTAATTCAAATGACTTTTGAAAATTGATTATTGTTTTAAGTCCCTGTTTAGAGTATTTTAAAAGAATTGTTGTATCATCAGCAAGGGAGAGATGTGTAGATGATTTCATCTTGTAGGGTAACTTATAAGACTGAATATTCCCATATTTGTAGAGGAAATTCAGGTTCTTAGAAAAACCCTCAGTTATTAAGATGAAGAGTAGAGGTGATAGTAAATCTCCCTGCTTAAGTCCCCTAGATGCCGAGAAAAACCTACTGTTTTCCATTGATTAATAAGGAAAAGAAAGCAGATTTGATATTCCTCATTATTAGATTTACCAGAATGAATGAAAACCCTTGTTTGATTAAGATTTTGGATAAAAATGACCATAAGACTCTGTCAAATGCCTTCATAATATCCAACTTGATGATCATATTATATCCTCTTGTTTTAGAATGCAAATGATTTGTTAGCTCTTGCATTAAAATGACATTATCAGCAAGTTCTCTTCCAGATTCAAATGTAGATTGCTCAGGACTGATTATCAAGTCTAAACAACTTTTCAGTCTTGTGGAAATTATTTTTGAAAAAATCTTATTTGTGAAGTTGCATAGACTTATAGGTCTATAGTCTTTGAATGTTGAACACACATCCTTTTTTGGGATATGTATGATTAGTGATGATGTGATGGCTTTAGGTATTTCTTTTCCATCAAAGAATTCTTCTACTGCCATCAGCACGTCAGTTTTCACTATCTCCCAACACTTCTGGAAAAAGAAGCCAGAGTAGCCATCTGGTCCTGGAGCTAAATGGCTATCCATGGATATGACTATATCTGTTAATTCTTCCATTGTTATTTTCTTGATTAGATTAGAGTTCATATCCTCAGTAACTACCTGTGGAATATTATCCAGTATTTAGTTAGAATTGATTCCTGAGGGATCCTTTTGTTCTTCAGTTAAAAGTTTTGAAAAGAAGATGATAGCTTCTTTCTCTATGTCTTCAGGTTGATTTAACCATTGGCCATCATATTTTTTTATTAGAGAGATTGTTTGCCTTTTATGTTTACTTAGGATTGATTGATGAAAGAATTTTGAATTTGCATCACCTTCTTTCATCCATTTTAATCTTGATTTTTGTTTCAGAAAGACTTATTGATTAGTTAGGGCTAACTTCAGTTTTTCCTTGGCAAGATTTAAAGCTTGCAGGTTTTTATTTGATTCAATTTCCTGCAAGTCTTCTTCAGCTTTTAACACCAAGTCTTCACAGATTTGGATAACATTAAAGATGTTCCCAAAAAAATTTCTTGTTCCAGACTTTAAGGATTTGCTTTAAGTGTTTTTGTTTAAATACTAATCTTTGCATTCCACTTTTATTAGTGTGTTTATTCGAAGCATCTTCAACTAACTTCATAAATGTTGGGTGACTGACCCAACCTTCCTTAAATTTGAAGGGTTTTGGATTAGACTTTGGGGATGTTTCTGAAATATGCACAATCAGTGGGGTGTGGTTAGAATCTTCCCTGGCAAGTGATTTAATTTTAGAATTTGGGAATAAAGATCACCATAGATTGAACAGGCTACCATTAGAAATTCCTACATCCAATCTTTTCCACACCCTACCTTTTGGCCTCATTCCAGTCCAAGTGAACAGGCTTCCAGAAGTTGGGATTTCAGTCATGTTTTGATCATTTAGGAAAATATTAAAATTATTTATACTGCTCTAGTCAGGGATGGATTTGCCTAGGCATTCCTCATTCTTTGAGATTACATTAAAATCTCCTATTAGGCATAAATGTTGATTTTTATTTTTTTGCTAAGGCTTACCATAGTTAATTTCTTTCCTAGATTGTGTGCTTAGCATAAATGAAACCAATCTGACATTCTGATGAGAAATTATTGGATCTAATTTTTGTGATGATGACCTGTTCATCTACAGAGCAAATATCCACTGACAGTTCATCATCCCATAGTATCCAAATCTTACAATTAGGATTGGAAACACAATTACTAGAACCTAACTATTTAGATATATCCTGTGCTTTGTTAGAGCTTATGAGTGGTTCAATTAAGGTATATAGATTGATTGTATTACGTCTTTTAATATCTTTTAATTAAATTTGAGTAGGTTTGTTACCTATTCCTCCTATATTCCATACACACATATTTAGACCTATCATATATGTGTTTTGGAAAGGATCAAGGATGAACGGGTAAAGACCGTTTTAGGTGTGGAGGAGTAGTCTTTTTTGTTATACTTCCTCTGTTTATTCTTAATGTTTGTGGTGTTAGATTTGAGAATAACATTAAATCTTTTTTGGGCATCAGTTAAGTTTTAAATCTTCAAAATTAAGTTTTCCCTGATTAAAGTTTTTTTCCTATTGTCTCTTATATGTTTTTGTGTTAAGCCAATCAAGATCTTTAAAAGTTTTCTTGCTTGATGAAAATAGAGGGGAGTTTTCTCCATTGATTTAAATAAAGTCTTCTTCAGCCTCGGGATTAGTCAATTCTTGATTATTCCTTTGATTAGCTGTTGGAATGTTCCTGATCTGATGCCTTTTAGGGTTAGAGCAGTTAGAGATATCAGATTTTTGTGTCATTTTGGATATTTCCTAGGTTGGATTTTCAGACACTACCAGCTGATTCTCACCAAGTTTAGCTATAAGTTTAACATTTTAAGGGAAGCCCATGCCAGAGGGTAAGTTATTAGATGTGTCATCATTGGTTTGTTGTTTCCCTGGTAACAAATCCTGCCTGAGTGGCAAATTCACATTCTGAGAATTGGTTAACATAAAAATCTTAGCTTGATTTACAGATGGAAGTCCAGTAATTCCAATCTGTTTTTCAGGGTTAGTAATAAAAGAATCTTCAGTATGAGGTACAACTGGAGTCATAGTGGGAATTTTTTATGGAAGCTCTGTTATTTCTAACTGCTTCTCAGAGTTCAAGACATTAGAGTCTTTATTATGAGTCAAGTATGATACCTGGGATCCTTGTCCAAGGACCAAATCTTCAGAACTTGCTTCTTTAGGTATCTGTGTATCATCCTTGGCTACTTCCTTGTCGTGTAAAATATTCGTGGAGGGATTATCAGTTTTGCTTTTGTGAATAGGAATTAATATCTTTTTTTGAATTGAAATGCCAGATGATAATGAACCATTTCCTTTACCTTTATGTCTGCCATGTTCATCATTGGAAATGGTTTTATTACCTGGCTGGGCTGTTGATTCATTAAGCCACCAATGTGTAAACCTGGAAGTGTTCTTGTCAAACCTGAAAACAGTATCTGTGTATCCTAATTGTAGGCCGTTAGAGCAATATATAGGTACTCCCTCATACTCTATATATTGCCAAAAGCCTATGTCTCTAAAGCTTAACCAAATTCTTTCCAACATGGGTTTAGTAACATCTGTTTCGACACAAATTCTTGCCACATGTGGCCTGGTTCCATTTAGAGAAGCTTTGTCTACCCTAATTGGAGTACCTATGATATTCCCAATAGACATTAGAACCCAACAGTCAAAGAATTGTTGTGGTAAACCAGATAGGGCAATCCATATAGGGGCGATGAGAGAGTCTGCATTAGGGTTTATATTAGGAACCCATTTGGTCATTCGAATTGAATACATGCCAAAGTTCCATATCTTATGAAGCCAGCATCGGTAACAATCATCATGTAAAGAAAAAGATATCAAAACCCGTCGATTGTCTAATAGGGTTATGTCGTTGTGGCCTTTGAATCCTGCGGTGTGGAAATCTTTACGGAGTTGGTCAGTTGCGGCCGACTACGAGAAAACTTCCCTACTAGAGTCCATCTGAGGGGGCTTCCAACTTTGAGCATTCCTCGTCAATGAAGTGTAGACCGGGCTCTCCTAGATGTTCAATTTTGGACTTTGGAATGAAGGGAGCACTGTTTTCGATTTGGATTTTTGGGGAAGTAAGATTTAGGGCTTCTCGAAATTCTTGATTAAGGGCTTGGGCATAAGAGATAGGCGGTTTACAAACTTACACTTTTATTTTTGTTAATTCTTTTAGAAACTTCCTTACCCCATAGGGATATTGAATAAAAGGGGATTCGTTGGGGGCGATTGGTGGTGGCTCCGCCATATCGACGGTGCTGGAGTGGTGTAGGAGTGATGTGATTGAGTCACAGATCCGTTGAAACTGGAGTAGAGAGGAAGAAGAAGATTCGTGAGGTTTCCCAACTTCTTAAAATAATACTCTCTCTTTCTAGACCTGTTGACAACTTAACCAAAATTAAGAATTATCTTGTCGTTTAATACTTTCAAAGGACGTTCGTATTATTATACTGATGCTTTTTATTGTTTTAAAATGTTTCATTTTTGCTATACAACTCAAAAAAATTTCTTCAAATGGTATATGATTTTTAAATCTGACTTTGTTAATGAATTAATAAGCAGAAAAAGAAAACGCCCAAAAGTGTTTATCATGATCACAATATTCAAAATTTTAAAATTTTAAAAAGAATGTAACTTGACATAAAGTATCTTTCAAAAGTAAATAAATTATTGTCCATTCGAAAGTCTAAACTGCAGCTAATTTATAACTCAACCCAACTTTTCTTTTTCTTTTTCTTTATTTACTGATAAAGTAATTTTCTGTAATGATTCTGATTAATGATGAAAAATATAAATAGAGTACAAAATACACTAGTTTAAATATAACTCTAGCTTAGTCAACAAGAATAAAATCTTATCTAATTATCTACTTGATTTATTCTAACACCCCCCTAAGCGAAACATCGGATGCTCGCCGACGCAGAGCTTGGACCTGAAGAACTCGAACAACGGACGAGAGAGCCTCTTGGTGAAGATGTCACAAATCTGAAGAGAAGTCGGGACATGTGCAACGCGCAACTTGCCAGATGTCACCAACTCACAAACAAAATGATAGTCAATGTCGACATGCTTCGCCCGCTTGTGCGCTAATAGATTCTGAGCAAAGAAGATAGCACTGTTGTTATCTCATAATAGCAATGGCGAACCAGAAAGTGGAACCCTAAGGCCACGAAGCAAATGAGTGAGCCAAACCACCTCCGAAGCAATGTTAGCAAGAGCACGGTACTAAGACTCGGTGCTGGAGCGAGAGGCAGTGGGGTGTTTCGTGCCACTCCAAGAAACCAGATTCCCACCAAGATAAATCGCATAACCATAAGTGGACGACGAGTCTCCAGACAGTGGGCTCAGTCAGTATCAGAGTAACCTAACACCTAAGGAGTACTGGCAGAACGAAAGCTAAGACCAAAATAAAGGGTACCACGAAGATAACGCAAAATCTGTGCCACTTCAGCATAATGGTCATCTTTGGGATCCTGAAGATATTGACTCACCATGTTAACCGAGAAAGCCAAATTCGACCGAGTGATGGTGAGATACTGAAGTGCCAAATCTAAAATGAAGGACTGGTCAAACTGTCTAGCTGAGAATCGGTGACAAATGGCGTAGAGATTGGTCCAACATCAGACATACTGACCCGGGTCAGAATATCCCAAGTATACTTTGCTTGGCCAAAAAGTAACCCTGAAGAGGTAGGCAAAACTTCAAGACCAAGAAAGTAGTGTAGAGCACCAAGATTCTTGATCGCAAACTCTCTGTGTGTCTAATCAATGAACTGATGAAGTAGAGTCAAGTCGTTTCTTGTAAGAATGATATGGTCCACATACACAATGAGATACAAATAAAGAAGTATCAGTTGAGCTGTACTAAAAAACAAGTTGTGTTAGATAACTGCTGAAGCGCTGGAACCAAGCCCAAGGAGCCTACTTAATAACATAGATGGCCTTTCGCAAGTGACAAACAAAGCTCAAATGAGTAGAATCTTGATAACCGACAGGCTGCTTCATATAGATCGGAGCTTCGAGAAAACCATTAAGGAAAACATTCTTGACGTCTAGCTGATAAAGCGGCCAGGAATGCATGATGGAAATGACGAGAACTGTCCGAACAGTGGAGGCTTTGACCACAGAACTGAAGGTGTAGTCAAAGTCAAAACCCAAAATCTTTTAGAAATCATGCGCCATAAGTCTGGCTTTGTGATGCTCAATAGTGCCATCCGATCGATACTTGAGCCTATAGACCTATTTTGAGCCAACAATATTGGCATCTGAAGGCCAAGGCAACAAGTCCTAATTACGCTGACCACGAAGAGCAGCAATCTCATCATCTATGGTTGAAACCCTGGTTAGATCCTGAAGGGCAGATCGATAATCAGTGGGATCCATCTGAGAAAGAAGTGCAACATTAAGACCATGAGCAATAATGTCAGAATAATCCCGGTGCTGGATAACAAAGTGGCTGGCCGAGTCGCCATATTATGAGACGAGGTCACAACCGTGAAGCTGGAGGAGTTGAACCAGGTGACCATGCCGATGAAGACTAAGTAGGGTGGACCGAAGAGTGGCCGACGTTAGAGGCAGGAGAGGAGACGGTCGAGACAAGCAGAGATGCTGGAACTTGCGGGTGAGGAGCTGACTCCAGTTCGGCCATGCAGATGGTGCATGGCGGTGAAGGAGGTGCGGCTGGAATGGGCACAGGTGCAGCAGAGTCGCCATCAGGGTCAATGAATGCCGAGACATTAAGGGTGTATGCAGGAGAGCTTGAAGTCGAAGCAGAGGCAGATGAAAAATGTGTCTCATTAAAATGAGCATGGCGAGTGATGTAGACTCTACCTGTAGATGAATCAGGACATCGAAAACCTTTGTATTGTGAGCTATAGCCAATGAAGACATAAGGAATACTGCAATGAGATAACTTGTGATCTTGATATCGTCAAACAAATGGAAAAACACAGCACCCGAAGAGATGGAAATTTGAGTAAACAACATTGCAACCATAGAGAAGCCCATAAGCAGAAGAACCATGAAGTACAGGAGTAGGTAATCGGTTGATCGTGTAGGCATCTGCGGAAAAGGCATCATCCCAGTAAGATATGGGCAACTGCGAATGGAATAGCATTGTAAGGCCCATCTCGGCAACATGTCTATGTTTGCGCTTCGTACGTCCATTCTGCTCCGGAGTGTAAGGACACAATATCTGATGGTGAATGCCCTTAGTGGCAAAATGTGTCCATAGACGAGTGTTCAGAAACTCCGTACCACCATCACTCGAAAAAACCTTAATGTTAGATGAAAACTAAATTTCTACAATCGCCTCAAATTGTAAGTATACATCAATAAAGTCCCACTTGAGATGAAGTGGATAAAGCCAACTAAAACAAGAATAATCATACAAAAATAAGGCATAGTACAAAAAACCATTCGACGATAAAACAGGGAAGGTCCCCATAAGTCACATTGAATCAAATCAAGCACGTGCGCAACACGTTTATGGTTCACAACAAAAGCCAACCGTTGACCTTTTGCCATAACACAAGGGGCGCATGTCACTAGTTTGGGCAACAAAAAAGATAACAAAACTAGACCAGACTTCTGCAAACTCAAAATAACTGTTGTCGGTGCATGACCCAAGCGAGCGTGACAAAGCTCGTAAGATGCCCGCCCTTTATTCTGCTGTAAATGAGTAAAAAGTGTTGCCTCGCCTCTATCTAAAACATAAAGACCACATTCACTGTGCCCCCTGCCCACGAATGCCTTGGAAACTTTGTTCTGAATGGAAAAGTTTCGATCATCAAAAGTGACAAAAGCATTTAAATCTCTGGTCAGTTTACTAATAGATAACATGTTCTTAGTAATATCAGGAAAAACCAGAACATCAGACAGGCATAAATCATCAGAAAACTTAACATCACCAACATGAGAAATCTGAATAGAAGCACCATTACCAACAAAGACATAAGAATTACCAGTATATGGAGATACAAACTCCAAACTAGAGGCAGAGGATGCCATATGACTTGAGGCACCAGAATCGATATGCCAATCAGAAGAGCGTGTAGTAGGCTCTAATTACAGGGATGATTAAAAATTTTCAGCCAAATGAGTGGAGTCTGTATGATGACCAAGAACCTGGGAACTAGTTTGTGCCAACATCTTGTAACAGGTAGCAGTATAATGACCGGGATGACCACACCAGGTGTAGTGCGGCCGCTCATGACCAGGAACAGAACCACCTCCGAACTGAGCAGGCCAGGGTGTCTTGCTGCCGCAGCATCCACCAGAACGACCGCCTCTGGCGGAGTGTGAACCAAACGCGCCGGTGCGTGATCCCACGTGGGATCGGCATAGGGGTTTTCTCCTGCTGCTGGCACTGAATTTCCCTGTAAATTCCTCAAGAAGGCTTTGTGGTTTTTGGCACGTGATAACACATCAACATATAAAAAGTGGGTGCAGAAGTAATCAAAGGTGTAGAAATGTCCTTAAACTCGGTGCCAAGAGCAGTAAGAAACCTGATAATTGATCATTTTCTGATACAGGTGAACCCATCATATACAATTTCTCAAAAATTTATTTCAATTTAAGATGGAGTTCATGAACTGTACCAGTCTTACGTACACTGCGAGCATCAACACGAAGACGAAGGATGGTGGAGGCACAGCTATCATGAAAAATTGCCGAAATAATGTCCTTTGATGTCGCACAATCAGGGATCTATGCCAAGGCTCCCGGAGTGAGAGAGAAGAAACGAAGGTTGCACACACGTTGATCTTCATCAACCCAGAGATCATGCTCAGCCTTGGCCTTCAAATATGCCTCCATAGGATTGACTTTTGTACCACCGCGACCGGTAGTGGAGCCACCGGAGGCCTGAGCATAAGTGGGAGAGGCGCTGCTAGCCTAAGGGTGAGGAGGGGGGGTTGGACGGGGTTTGGACCCATCTAGAAAACCGAATAGCTTCTGTGGCTTAAGGACGTAACCAATCTGACGCTTCCACAAGAGATAGTTTGATGACACTAATTTGATTGTCATCATGTGGAGCAAGGTATTGTAAGAGAGTTTGTCTTCAGACATGATGAAGGTTGAGAAACGCTAGGAAATTGCGTCGGAGAGGGAGGGAATTTTTGTGAAGATCGGCCGAAGGGGAGGGAGGGCGGCCGATCGGTGAAAAAATGGTTTAGGGGATTTGGAAAGTTTTGGATCAGGTTTGCTCTGATACCGTGATAAAGTAAATTTCCATAATGATTCTGATTAATGATGAAGTGTATAAATAGGGTACAAAGTGTACTAGTTTAAATATAACTTTAGCCTAATCAACAAGAATAAAATTTTATCTAATCATCAATTTGTTTTATTCTAACATTTTTGACGAACCTTAACCGCGGAATATATATCCATTGAAAAGTTCAACCTTAACCGCGGAGTATATATCCATTGAAAAGTTCAACCATACCGAGTCCAAAAAATAATTGTCGTTATAAATTTGTCAACCAAAGCTTCATCCTCGATCCAGAAAATCCCTCTCTTCCTCCCTTTCTTCACCGGAAAAATCCCAAAACTCCGGTCAGATTCTCCACGGATCAATCATTCTGGCATGGGTCCGGGAAAGAAACTGATCGGAAAATTCTCCGGAATTCTCAAAGACAAGGCCTCCATAATGAAAGCAACCATTATGACAAAGCACGGCAATCTTAGAATAAAGGTCGCCATCCTCCAGGCGACCACCCACACCTCCGCCGCACCACCGCCTGACTACCAACTCGAGCATATCCTCAGTCTCGGCAGCCAGGCCGGAGTCTACACCGCTGCCGGCGCGTGCATAGACTCCATCATGGAGCGCCTCCACAGCACCCGGGACCCGCGCGTGGCGCTCAAGTGCCTCCTCATTTTTCACAACATCCTAAGACACGGTTCCTTCCTCCTCAAGGAACAGCTCTCGTGCCACCCTTCCCTCGGCGGCAAGAATTCGTTGAAGCTTCGGAAGTTTAGCGACGCTCGTGTCGTAAACGGCAAAAATCGGGAACTTTCGCAATGGGTCCAATGGTATGCTAGTGTTTTGGAACGTAACATAATTTTGTCACGAAATTTAGGAAGCTACAAAATTAGTCCTTCTTCCTTAAAATCTCCGAACAACGGAATTAATCCCCAGTTGTGGATACGAGAAATGGATTCTTTGGTTTGCATGATCGAAGGGATCTGCAAAGCGCCGGAATCGTTACACTGCCAGAAGGAGGACTTGGTGCATGAGCTCATGTTGCTTGTGAGCGAAGACTACCGGGGCGCTCAATATCACATCACGGCGAGACTCAGTGAGTTAGGTCTCGATGGTCTGAGTTCCGATGACTCGGCCGAGTTGTTACAATGTTTGAGGCGGCTGGAGGGCTGCAGGAACAGGCTGACGGAATTGTTTGCAAACCGGAAGCGAAACGATGGGTTTTGGGATTTGGTTGGGAGGACGAGAAGGACGGTGGAGGAGATGACGGAGAGGAGGGGGAGGGGGAGAGGGAGGATGGTGGTGGCGGCCGTGAAGAAGCTGGCGGCGGCAGCGAAGGAAATCCCGATGGAGTTGACTCGGACGGGAGACCGAGTCTGGGGAAAGAGTGAGGTGATTAAACTCTTGGAGTATAATATCAGTCAATGTCAACGGTCAGGTGTTCTTGTTTGATTTGAGGTTTAATTTTAACCATTTGTATATTTGAGGTTAATTTTTGAACCTTTTGAAGATAATTTGTATGATAACGAAATTACACTATGGAACTAATATGGGTGAAGTAATTCATAACTCATGAAATCTTTATGTAAAGTGAACTCTATATCTTGTAAACATTTTACAATTGTAAAGTTTTTGCAACGTTTAGTTACGTGTTCATAATAAAAGACGAAATTTGTAGAAAATGTTTTCTGAAAAAAGAACAAGGTTAGGAGAGTACTATTCTGAATCCGACATAGTACTAATTAAAGGGGAGGAAAGAACCAAAACCAGACTGATTGATGATTCAAGATATTAATTGATAATTTGATATATTTATGACAAGATAATCAAACTTTTATTTATGAAATATACTGATAATGAAAGGTGCGTTTTGGTGGCTGTATATATCCACATCCCTTTGAGGAGGGATGGTGGTGGGATGGCGTCTGGACAGTGGTGGGGCGGCGGCAACAGCACCCAGAGCTGGAGGAGGTCGTGGCCAGTGGAGGTACACTTTTGCATTTTTGAGCGAGAAATGTATGTTCTGATCGTGGAAATGACCCAATCCAAAGGACTTAAATTTTTGAAAAAAAATTCTTTCAGTATTAACCAAAATGACGTCGTTCGACTTGAACTAAAAAGACGTCGTTTTGATAAAATATGGGCAAAAAAAAGGCTGTGTGAGGCCTTCTTCTCCGACTCCAATCGCCGGAAAAACAGAGCTATCACCGGAAAAGCGCAGCCCTAAGTCCCTAAACGTCGGGAAGTGCTTTTGACCACAACTACCATGGCGCCGGAATCTCAAGTAGGGCTGGAGCCCTACCACACGCCATGGTAGTTCCGCCTTGTCCTTACGGTTCTTGCAAGTGAATGTCCCAGGAAAGACGCACTTTCCATAAGCTTGTAGACAGTGTTCAGGGGTTTTTACTTTAAATGTTATAATTTTATATAAAATTTAAATATTGTATTTTATAAGTTTAAACAAGTAATAATATGTATTGGAAGGTGAAAATGTAAAAATATACTATTAAAGTTTGTATGTAATTTAATAAATGCAGTGTATAAAGTAAAAAATAAGCGGTTTGTCCATAAGTTTATGGATACACTGCATGTTATGAGACACACTCTTCGTGCAATGCTATATATTGCAGATTCTAATTATTATACAAATCAAATGGAATATTATTTTATGTTTGAATTCATCTCTTGAAAGACAGTCTTTCCATAAGCAATGGAAAGATCAAGGTTTAAACGGTAAATTAGAAGAAATAAAGATAAAATTTTTGGGTTGTATCAATTGTGTTTTAAACTTTTTAACTATTATACGGTGCATAATAAATTTTTAATATTACAACTTAAAGCTTTTACATTTTTATTATTATGATTAAAACTCATTTTTTGCATATGAAAAGTGAGTCTTTCCCTACACCTTGCCTTTATATTTTTCATAAATTAACATCCACTATACAACTGGAGAGGCAGCCTGTCAATATTAACATAAAAGTACTACGTATACTTGTCATAATTTTTTTTTGCATAATTATTCGTCTGTGTCTTGTAAGTTGATTTTCTTTTATTGACATTATTTTCGGCAAACTCTTAGGAAAGACAGAGTTTAATTATAATAATAAAAGGTAAAATATTTTAGTTGCAATATTAAAATTTTATTATACAATGTGTAATAATAATAAAGTTTATAACCCGATTCATGTAATTAAAAAATTTTATCTTTATTTTTTTTCTAATTTACACTTTAAACCTTGATATTTTCATTACTTATAAAAATACCATTTTTAAAGAGATTTATTATTATTTTTTTTTTGTGTTTATGTAAAGTATCACAAGAAAATAATTGATCACCGACTTCGAAGTCATAGTCGTGATGTCAACCCTCCTTAAACTTTTGATTATTCCCCACTTGCTTAAATACACGTTTCAAATGAACAATTTGGGTGGCCAATTTAAGAATATCTGATTATGTATGACTTTACTTCACTATATCAACAGGGCAATATTGAAATATAAAAAGAGATTAAAATGACAAGATCCTTGGATTCTACATCATTCTTCATCATTCTTCATCATTCTAGTGTTGGATTATATATTAATAGAGATATATGTGATTTAGAATCATGATAGGAATTCGATTGATTTTGTAAATATCGTGTTCTATATTTGTTTTGTACTTTTGTATTCCTTTGTACTCACTATTATATAGGGAGAAAGTATCAGAAAATACGATCTTTTCCTAAGCTTATGTACAATTCACTGTACTTTTTACTTTAAATTTTTTTTATATAATTTAAATATTGTATTTTAAAAGTTAAAACAAGTAATAATGTTTATTTGAATGTGAAAATATTTTAAAAAAATAATAATATTTTTAAATATCTAAATTTAGCATGTAATTTAACAAATGCAGTGAATAAGGTAAAAAATACATGGACTGTCCATAAGTTTATGGACAGACCGCCTGTCAAAAGACCCACTCACATATATATATATAAATACACATAACGATAATATTTGTGGATTTTACTTTTTATCATGGTATCAGTCTGGTTTCTCTAAAATATTCCTGTTATTTCCTAAAAATTCTCTCTATTGGTTGCGATCCCCGACCGCACACCACCTTTTTTTTCTGACTCCGATCGCCACCAATTTTTTGGGATGCGTGCTCATCACTCGTCGTCCGCTGCTCGTCACACGCCGATCCACTTGTCGCCAATGATCTCTTCCACTACGGATGTTGTCTTCTCCACGCACGAATGTTAGGTCAACCGTCTACCAATCCAAGCGTGCTGTGTGGTTGGTACAATTTAATATTTCTTTCGTGTTTGGACTAGTTTCTGTTTGTTTCCATGGTGTCTTTCTTGTTTGCTACGTTGATCAACTGCACCACATCATGCTTGATGGTTCCAACTATGCAAAAATGGCGCACTCAAGTTTTGTTTGTTTAAGATTCGTTTGATTTTCTTAGTTTTATCGATGGATCAAGAAGTGTCCGGACCTACCAACTGATTATGCTGACAAGGTAACTATTGACAAAAAATCCCTTTGGGGATGAATCCTCCAACAAATCAATAGTTTTTTATGCTTAATTTTATTGGGTTCGTACAGATCAGCAAGTTCAAGCTTTGTTGTTCTCATCCCTCTCTCTCGTCTCCATAGTTGTTGTCAACGGAACGATAACTTCTGCTCAGGTATATGATGCTTTATCTACCAAGTATCACAATAGATCTTGTGCCCATCATCTTCACCTTCGTGATTGCTTGATGAGCATTCGTTAGGTTGATTTGTCTGTTCAGGATTATTATACTCATTTTAAGCATCATCTTGATGAATTGCACAACATGGGTGACACTGTTTCCAATGATGATATCATTCTTCTTTTTTTTCATGGCATGAATTCATCTTTCTTTGAGTATGCATCTGCTCAGATGATCATTAAACCTACACTAGAGCTATTTACTTTAGTTTCAAAGGATGGGGCTATTGAGTTTTCTCATAAAACACGTTCAACTCCACCATCCGAACCAATATCTGTTACTTTTAATACCTCTCAACAATGGTCCAGACAGCCATCTCGTAGCAGAAGTAGTCGCGGTAACAACTTGCATGGCAGAGGAGGCCTCGGCTGAGGTCGTGAACGTGGAGCCGCCGGCTCCCCTTCTCCCGGTGGTGGTGGCTCGGCCATACCTAATGGTCGTGGCAGTGGCACCTACCATTGCCAATGGTATCATCGCCTCGGTCATCTTGCTAAATTTTGCTGGAAGTTCTCTCATGTATCTCGTGATGATATCGCCAATTACACATATACATCAATCACGGAATAAGGAAATATGACCATTACACTGCGTTGAAGGGTGTTAGAATAAGGCAAGCATCTGATTAGATTTCATTAGCCATGGATAGATTTGTTAACTAGACTAGAGTCATACTAGTACTAGCATTCAACTTGTACTCTATTTATTCTAAGCAGTAATATATTATTCATCACGGAAAATCACTCTATCATGGTATCAGAGAAAGCTGATCTTGGTTCCAATTCCTCCCCCCCCTCTATTTCTTCTTTTTCTTCCAGACCAAAATTTTGGCCAAAGTCCGACTGATGAGACATCAAATGCATGTATTTTCCAAAGCATTTAACAACTCTTTTGTCATATTTTTGTTGTAAGATTGCTAGATTTAGGTAGGTTTACATGATAAGGGGTTTAGATAACCATTTTCAATTTTTATATTTAAATCCTTCATTTTGTAACCTATGTTTAGTCTAATGGATTTTTGGTCCTTACGAGCATCTAGATTCCATTTTGTGAGTTTCATTTTTAGATATCTCTTGAGCCCTTTGGAGTGGTTTAGTGAAGGCCATGTGCCAAAACTTGGTAGAAGATAGAATGGTCGAAGAAGGAAGACAAAGAAGCGGATGAATTGTTACCCAGAAATTTGGAAATTGTTCTTACAATTATCCAAGAAGAATTAGCGTACAAGAGTGGCGTCACTGGATTTGTCTTCTCGAGCACTATAAAAATGACAACAAGAACTCCCAAAATGGATCAACGGTTCACCCGTGGGAAGTAAAACAAGAAGCCGCGAACTGAAGCTCACTCATGCGGAGAGATTTTTTGGCTGAAGCCTCCACTACCGAGGCGAGGCCATTTCCGCCAGGGCGATGCCATTTCCGCCTGGACGGAATCTTGCTGCACTTTTTGACTTTTCTTGACCAAATTAGACTATAAATAGCCCCCCTTCTTCCCCATTTGCCCAAGCCTGACTTGGGGGCTCCAAAACCCTAATTTTTCACCATTTTATTCCATTTCTTTTTCTTTCTTTGTATATCTTTGTTCTATGTTATGGATTTTGATTATCTACCTTAGTTTTGTACTTGGGAGCAATATATTGAAGCTTCCACACCTATGTAGTAAGAACCTTTATTTCACTATTTCTTGAAGTTGTTGTTATTTAGTATTCATGTGTTCTTAATGCTATGTTTTACTTCATTTATGTCGTGGGTTGTTTGAGAATATGAAGTATTTGTATGATTGAAGTGTTAGGGTGTTAGGAAAGTGGCCAATTTCTTAGCTCATTTGACATGAGAAATCCAAGAACATGGGTTTAGAACTTCTTGTGTATAATGTGTTGTGATTCTTGCTTAATAAGTATGTTAATGTGGATTGTTCTCATATTTATCCTATAGATGCAATGAAAGTTTGAATCTTGAATGTGGTTTGTTCTAGATTTAGCCTAATAAATGCTATGTTTGGTTAAATGGCTTTGTCTTTGGTAGAATGCTGGTTGTTATCAAATCTATGGTTCTTTGTGTATAATGCCATTGATGAAATGTCTTTATGGTCGTTGAACGTCTTAAGTGATTATCAATGAGGTTTGCAAATGGTCATTGAACAGATTTGTGAATTACTCTTAAGAAGAAATGAATGTTGATCTTCAATTGGGAAGTGATAGTATTCCCCATAGGTAACAAATGTGAAAGAATGAGTGAATGGTTCAATGATCTACATGAGGTTTGGAAGTGGATATCAATTTCCCCCAAGGCTTTATCTTTTGTAGCTTTTATCCCTTTTCTTAGTATTAGCATAGATATTTGACTTTTCTAGCTATCTTGCCTTTTAATTTCATAACTTAGGACCAAAAACCAACCAAACTCCCCCTCCCCCACCTTTTTACTTGCTTATATATATATATATACTCTTAGTCTAATATCAACCTTATATGTTCAAACACTTAAGAAAATCCCTCTTCTTTGTGGATGGCCCCAACTTGCCATTATCTACTTAATTGTAGATAGGAAGCATTAGGGCTATAAATATTAACTTTGAGAGGTACGATGATGACCTCTCATTGACCACTAGTGTAGGGGGGAGGCATTAAAGACGGTTCTATTGGATCAACAAAGGCACTTTCATTGTGCCTTCTCTAGCCCGACTATCTTTAAAAATGATAACGAAGGCAGAAAAAATATCCTTCCAAATCTAGTTGGAACTGCTTTTAAATATTTCCGATATCGGAAAGTTTGTTTTACCCTCGTACTGTGGAGCTATTTTCTAAGTTTGGAAATACATACTTTCCAAACTTGGAAACTATGTGATCGGCTCTTTGTCATTGACTTGCAGATTTCCGAGCTCATGCATACATTCCATCCCTACTCTGTTCGACCATTGCTACAATTTGTTTTAATAAAATATTGTTTACGAACTCGAAATTGTATTCGTGGTTATCCTTTCCGAGATCGGAAAATATAATCGTGACTAAGTAAAAATGAAATAAAGTTTCCAAGTTTGGAAACTCGATCTTGTCTTATGGTAATTGAATTGTTTTACCAAATGTCTCCGGCTCTAAAAAAAGGCCACAATCCACGACAGCTAATATAACGTAATACATGATAGTATTTTGTGTGATGAGAAAAATCTATAGATAGTGCTAACTTAGCAACAATGTATAGATATGAATAGAAAACAGTAGGAATCTATTCCAATACTTCTAAGATTCATTATTTATCTAATCATGTTACTTTAGCATTATTTAGCTTCCCAAGAGTCCCAAACCGATTTAGTATTAGATGCCTCGCCAAATAATTCCTCGCTCTGTTGATTTCATCAGTGGTGTACGACTTCGATTCCTTAATGAAAATCTGTCATTGCCTAGTTAGTATAAAATACTAGAAAGCGTAGTTCTATTAATTGGTTCCCAAAAACAATGTACGTGCACCTTGTCAATTTGGATGTAGTCATCTTTGACCTCTTGAATGCACTCAGCCGCGTTTAGCATGACGTAATATCCGCACTCCCAAGTCCGCGCTTGACTTTTGTATTGCTTAAAATAAAAACAAATTGCTTAATTACATTCTTATTATATTTAATTAAGTACTATAAACTGAATAAACAATTATCATAGCCCACCTTGACTTTGACCACCTAAAAAATATTTCTATTGTGCTCGCTACCATTCTTCATTGCCAATTCCAAAATCTCAACAAATGCATCCAGAGGTTGGAAGTGCAGGGGATCCATGCAATATACCTGGTTTTGGGCGGGGACAATCAAGATCAATCTCCAATGGTCCCTAAATACAAAATTTTAAATTATGCACGAAATGAGTGATTTGTGTAAAAATTTAGTAAAACAAACAAAGTAGTATTTATATAACCTTTCTATGTAAAGTGCTATGAATAACTTCTTATCCTTCCGCCATAGGCTCCTACGGATATAATTGATCCTCTCTTATTTCGTACAACCAATTTCTTGAATCCAAACCGGGCACATGTATCCAGTCCATTTCTTGTTTTGACTATGTGTAAATAACAGGTACCTATGAATTTTCATTTTGATTTAAGACCTACGCCGTTTTAATTAAGTATATGCAAACTAGAATTTATAGAAATAACTCACAAAGCGTAGATGGACAAGATTGTTTGATTGAATTGCTCACATATCCACAGATCTTTAAAATCACTTCACATCGCAATTATATCCCGTTTGCATCCAAATACACATTCATTCCCCAAGAATGAGTAAGTTGAGTTTCTATCATGCGCCTGAAGCCAGTTAAACAGGACCTTAACGAAGTGTGGTGATTATCGAAGGATTTGTGCTCTTTCACTTGGTCCCCTGAGCTTCATGGTTGTTGTGGACCAATTTAATTTGTGGTTTGATGGGTCTTGGTGTTGTTTTTGCTATTTTGGGTGATGTTTCTCGTGCTTCCTTCAAATGTCGATCCATTACGGGATCAGCATAAATAAGTCAACGTGACCATAGTAGGAACATCTCCCGTGCAGGGCCAACCTTCTTGTATTCTTTGTTGGCACATGGCAACGGGACCCTCATCACCAATGGTTCCTCCAACAAAACCCTAGAAATACCCTCACTAATAGATACAGAGTGATGATGTTTCATCAATTCATGTAGAGTTCCATTAGCTACGTGGAGTGGTTTACCATCTATGCCTTGGTCTATATACAGCTCACACGGTCGTGATTTCTACATTCCCAAAAAACTATATGTTAATATACAAATTACTCTAATTGTTACAAAATATCTAACGAATACAATAAGTGTATACTTTGTTTTTCAATTGGTTGTAATGCAGTGTCCAAGTTGTTCGGTTTGAACAATTGCCGCTCAATTCTTGGAGTTCTCACAATGGCTTATAATTTTACCTCAATATTTCCGGGGGAGTGATTTTATCCTCTAGATGGTGGCGTCCAATCGGGTGTCAGGTCATCTAAGTTGTTCGGAAGAACAAGCCCAGTATGTTGGATCAACCTACGAATGAGGATGTCTTGCTGCTCAATTTGTTTATCTTGAAGAATGTTTTTTTCTGTAGGATTTGGACTCTTGAGGGTTCAACACCATTGTAGGACCTTACAATGCCAAAATCCTATCGTTGACTCATGAACGATCCCACTCCCCGATCACGGCCCGTGTGGTCAAGTTTTTTGGTTGTTTCGTAGAGGATGTCATGCTTATCAATTGGAATGAAGTTCCCTTGCAATTAATAATTATTTAATTTTTTCTGAAAATGGTAGAACGTAATTTATAATCCACGTTTACGAAAAACATGTGTCAAATGATATATTCACTATAATGTGTACTTACAATTCTCTCAGCAATCAATTTTTCTTCAGGTTTGACATACTCTCCATCTTTGTTTTGTTAGCCCCTGAGGAATAAATCGTGCCTCTCAATGTCATCCGCGTTGATTGGTTGCACAGTTTCCCTAGCCTCACCTTCCGTCATCCCACCCTCTATTGCAATTTGGACATCTTCTTCAAATCGTTGTTTCACAAGGTCCAATGCCGCCTAGGCATAACCCCCGCAGCTCAATCGGGGAGGAATTTTATTCTTCCTCACCATTTGTCATTTTTCTTCTCTCGTTCCCTAAGTTAGGATGTTAGACTTAAATTATCACTATAGACACGTGTTAATCTAAACTATTTAATAATTTCAAATAAATTGAGTTTTACTAACATTTTGATTATTCTCCAATGCTCTCCTCTTGTGGATCTCCCAACTATCGGGTTGCATGTGAGTGTAAGTTTGCCATGGGCGATCTCCCCTCTTATCACTAAAAATGTAGTCCCTGGATAGTGTGTATTTATGTTGACACCAACTCTTGGACATCACCAACATAGCTTCCTTCTCAAATTCTCCATGTCCGGTAATTCGATATCAAATGGCCTCTGTGAAGATTTTGAACTCCAAGGGGTCAATCACAGAGATACATTGCCATCACGGACAACTTTAGAGAAAATAACAATCCACAAAATTCTACCTTGCATTCCATCCATAAAGTGGCTTTGTAATCTTTGGGGACTCCATGCCAAGTATCTTATTTGATATTAACCCCTGTTCTACCCACCTGTGCTACCCAACTAGACCACTTAGCGTGTTGGGCCAACACATAAATGTTAGACTTATTGAAAACCAACGGGGTCAACTCTTTCCTAACCATTCTACATTCTAAGGTTCTACAATGAATTCGGGGTATTCCTACATCCTTAGATCCGTTATCCTCATCCTCATCCATACCGTCATTTTTTGTTGATGGGTTTTCATTCCGCATTAGTGATAATTGATCACGAGTCCTTTTGCTGGACGCCATTTGTTACGCTACATTAAGAAATGAACCATAAATTTACATAGCCGTTAAAGAAGTGGCTTGATATCCGAAACATTACTAAACAAAATTTAGATTAAAATAAAATATTGAATACATTTAGCCTACTAATATGAAATATATAATATATTTCACAAATAAACCCACCATGTTTTGATTATTTAATATAAAGCTAATACTTAAAATCCATACAATAAATACTAAAATCCTAATCAATTGAACGAGATTAACTTATGTAATTAGTATTTGAAATACTTATGGAAACCCTTGGTTTTTGGGTCTCTATAAAGTGCGCAACCTAGATTTTCACTTCAAACAATGACTAACCTTCTCCTCAATCAAAGATTGTCATTCTCACTCCCTTTTAGCTTCATGTACAAGAAATCTTTGACAAACCCTAGCCATATGAAAACATTGAGTTTAGAAAATAGCATAATAGAGGGTTTATGTGAAAGAAATGATGAAACCCTACCTTGTTGTTGAAAAAGATGAAATCTTGAAGTGATAATGAGGTAGAATTGAGATGTGGGGATTGAGAGCTTGGGGATGGGAGAATGGTGGGAAAGGGAATGGGTTTTCAAATGGGCAGTAAATGCCCTTTGGAAACTCTATCAGGTGCGTTTACGAGTTTGGAAAATTCTCTGTTCTTCATAATTAAAGGTCAAAACTATTTCTGAGTTTGGAAATAGTTTTAATATATTAAAAAATGGCAAACGTGTTTAAACCCCAAAAATCAGCAATTCAAACTCCTCATCTCCCAATACCCAAAATTCCCAAAATTAAAACCCTAACCCAACCACAAAACTCCAAAATTTCAAACAATGAGCAAGAAGAGCAAGGCTAGAAAATCACTTGCAAGTGATATGAGTCATCACCCGATGAGGGATTTGGGTCAAACCGCAAAATTCTTCAATGATGAGGCTGATGAGAGGTATGTAGCTTTTTCGATGAGATAAGTGATAAATTCAAGGGGTTTTGATGCTTCTAAGATTAGTGAATTAAGAGTAGATTATTTGCTAGCCCGTTTTAGAATTCAACATCTAGAGAAGTTGTTTTGCATTAGTGAACCTGTTCATATGGATGAGGTGATCCAATTTTATGCAAATTTTGGCCATAGTCACAACAATCGCGAATTAACTCGAGTTAATAGGAAGGATGTTCTTGTGTCTAAGTATACCATAAACAAAGCCCTAGAATGCCTATACACGACCCCTAAAAAATTGAGATCCGATGACCCCCATGGCTCCCTAGAGATCTACCATGCTTATTGTTGGCCGGGGGTGAGTGAGGAAACCCCCCTCTGTTCTGTGGACATGGCGTATAAATATTTTAAGAGGTTGGGTAGTGATGTGGGGAAGGCCGAGTCCTATGACAAGCAACAACTCATCCACGAGTGGATTTGCCTCAATGTCTTGCCAACGGATGACCACACATGCAAACCTACCATTGGTAATTTGATGTTGTTTTACTATGTCATAGAGGGGGTAAGAATCAACCCCGACTACACTATCATGTCGTTAATGCTTAAGGCAGCTCACACTAAGAAAAAAGGACCTACCTTACGGTGGATTAATCTCCGTGACGTTGAACTAGATAGAGCTTGCGAGGTGGAACTATATAGAGCCGAGGCATTTAGATTCAGTAAGTTATAGTGTAACATTTCATTTTACAAGATATTTAGGACAATGTAAATATATTCTTGTTTTGTAATACATGTACATTAACAGGTTCACAAGCCGGTTGGAAGGCAATGCTAAAGAAGTATTTCAATTGCTTGCGAGTCGACGTCACCGAGACACACGAGATGTTGAGCCAGGCCCACTTGCAACATATGGCATTCATTGAATCCTAAAAAAATTCACCTTGGACTGAGCGACGATGAAAATGGTGCAACCTTTGAGCCTATTTTCTTGGAGACCAGTGCCGAGGAGGAAGGAGAATGTGGATAAGACACGGGGGGAGATGGAGGTCAAGGCGTGGAAGAAACAAGCATAAACCCGGGGTCCCAAGGTTCGGGAGCAGTAGCCGATGACCAAAATAAAGAGACAGACTCAGAAATTTAAGACATGTTCAAAGAAATGTAATAGGATGGTCTATGGATGACAATAATTGTCTATGGGGGTAGATTTGGATTTCGGCTTTTATTGGTTGTTGAATTTGGAATTGGATTTTGACTTAGTATATATTATTTGATTTAACGCTAATGATATGTCACAAATATTTTAATTGTCCACTTATGTACTGTGAAAGTATGACGAGTGAGTATTATCCATTTGTGATTGTGTTTGATCAAAATGGACATGACTTCCAAACATTTTAGAAGATGACCATTAGTCTGGAGCTAATTCCGAACTCGGAATTAGCTCTTTCCTTCACAGACATAGGACAGGTGCAATTCCAAACTCATAAAGTTTAGGTGTCCAGTTGACCGTAATGCCCGACACACTTTCCGAGATCGTAAAGTTTAGGGGTCTATTAAAGCCTAAGGCACGACCAAGTTTCCGATCTCTGAAACTGAGTTTCCGAGCTCGTGTGTAATTTCTGGACCGCTGCTAGAATTAACTGACGAACAAAAAAATGGACATTAAATTGTTTATGAACTTGGAAACAACTCTGACTTATATAAAGAAGGGACGATTCAGAGTTTCTGAACTCGTAAACCCTTCCCATATTTAAAAAAACAGATCAATCTTTCATCTTCACAATCCCACCCCAAATTCCAACCCTAGTTCACCTTTGTGGACTCGCAAACTCAACCCACCCCAACAATCAATCATCCAACCAACAAATTCAGGTCATTGGCTAGAGAAGGATCGTCCAAGAGTGGAAACCATAGGTCTCGATCCACTATCAACACATCGGATTCAAGGTTCGTTTGTACTAGTGCAAAAAAATGGTGTGAAGAATTACGTGACCATGTGAGGCTTTTAGATTGCCATTTGATTGATTTTAGTCAATATCATGCTATCAATTTGGCCAACCCTCTATTTAAATTTAGCGAACAATAGGTCGAGAGGTTGCTATGTTGTAATGAGAGCACTTATCTTGGCTTGACTTGTCAATTTTACGCTAATTTAAGTGGAGTTGGTAACGGGGACTATGGAACTAGGGTTGGTGGGATAAACATTCCAATTAGTCAATGGGATATCAATAAGTTGTTGGACTGCCCTTACCTCATGCCCGAACTAGTTTATTCGGAAGATACAAATAACCCTTCGGATGATTGTTACCATAGAGAGAATGTTCGTTAAATAGTGAGCCCCCATATGTTGACTTTGTGGAATGAAACGTGAGATATTTTGGATGTGATAGTAGGGGTTTAGGTAGATGATGTGTCCATTTTAGATGGTTATTTTAGGCTTTTTAGGATTAGGTTTTGTGCAATTTTGTGCTCTACATGTGGCATTTTGCCTTGAAATCATCTAAGGAGGGATAAAGGCGGCTTTGACGTTTTTATCACTTTTTAGATGATTTTGTGTGACAAGGTGATTTGTTTGAAGACTTTGAAGATTTGAAGACTTTGAAGATTTATCTTTGAAGATTTGAAGATTTGAAGACCTTTACATTTGAGCTTTGTGAAGATTTGAAGAAGTGAAGAGATGAAGAAAGGAGAGCAAAGCAACGGGTGAAAGATGGTCCGGGGTTCTCAGAATTTTCTGAGAAGAATCAGCCTTCAAGAGTGGCACCATTGGATTCCTCTTCTCGAGCACTATAAAATCGACTACAAGAACTCCCGAAACGGATCAACGGTTCACCCGGAGGAAGCAAAACAAAACAGCAAGGCTGAGTTACTGATTTGGTCGCGAGTCGCGACCAAGCTCGTCGCGACTCGCGACGACAGCTTAAAATCAGCCCTGTAGCAGCGTTTTCTCCCCTTTTTCTTCCCCCTATAAATACCCCTTCACTCCCTCTTCTCCACAGTTTTTTTTCCCTCTTCTTCTTGCATTTTAGGGCTTGAAAACCCTTGGTTTTCTTCTCTTTCTTTTCTTAGTTTTTGTAGTTTAATTATGTCTCTTGTTATTCTAGAGTAGTTCTTGTTCTTGGGAGCAAAGGATTGAAGCTTCCATTATCTATGTAGCAAGAATTCATTTCTATCTATCTATTTGATGTTTTTGCTATTGTGCTCTTATTGTGCTTGAATGTTAATTGTTGATTCTATTAATGTTGTTGAAAGCTTGAGGATATGAATGCTTGTATGAATTGCTAGCTAGGGTTTGGGGGATTTGGGTTAATTTCCCCCCTGTTCTTGTTAGGAATGTATGAGTGTGAATTAGAGCTTTTGATTGTGTTAGTGTGTTGACAATGTGCTAGACGAATGTGATTGATGTCGAACTCTTCGTCATGTTCGTTTGTGTAGCAAACGAGAGAGTCATATGCTCGTGGATGAATGTGCGTTGCACGTTCATCCAATCTCGTGTAATTGCATGAATTGGTTTAATGCTTAGTCACGGTGTAGTGGTCATAGGCATTGCCAAGCTTGTTGGTCCTTCGTGATTAAATGCCACCAATGACACCTTGAGTCGTGGTCGCGACTCGGGAGTCATTGGTGAGGTTTGACGAGAGATGTCGAACTCACTCTCGCAAACTACGAACTAAGAAGGATAGGAGTTTAGTCTCCACGACAAGTAGTTGAAGTATTGAATAGATGATTTAAACTCATTCTTGAAGCATTTGTTATTTGGCGTTTATGCATTCTTGACGGTGTGTTTCACTGCATGTGTGCCATGAGGTGTTTGAGCATAGGTAGTGCTTGTGTGGTTGAATTGCTTAGGTGTAGGAACGTGACGAATTCCGTAGCGCCTTTGCATGAAGATCTGTGAGCATGAACTTAGAACTCCTTGTGATGTGTGTGTTGTGGTACTTGCTAGATGGGTGTGTGAGCGTTGTGTCATGAATGCTATATGATGGAATGTGTGAATGATTCGATGAACTACATTAGATGTGGAAGTGGATATCCGTTGCCCCCAAGGCATTTTATCTTTGTAGTTTAAAACCCCCTTTTCTTTAGTTTCGTTTGATGATTAGCATAGTCACTTGACGTTGCTAGTTATCTTGTCTTTTTACTTTCGTAACTTAGGAACCAACCAACCAACCAACCCCCCCCTTTACTCGCTTTTAAGTGTGTGTATATATATTTACTCCTAGCCTAGTATCAACCATTGTGTGCGCTTAGACGCTTAGGAAGATCCCTCTTCTCTTTGGACGACCCCGATTTGCCACTATCTACCTAGTTGTAGAAAGTAAGCAAAAAGGGCTTATAAATTATCTTTTGCACTGGCGGGCGCGACGACCGCCCGGCCCGTCAAAATGGCGCCGTTGCCGGGGAAGAGGCATTTATTCTTAAGTATTTAGCTGTATTTGGTTGTGTATTAGCTAGTTGTTTTTATTTTCCACTACTTGGTGGTTGTTTTTGTTCGGAGTAGGTATTGCTTGAGTTCTTGGTAATTTATTTTATCGAGAATCCTTGCACTATGATTCCAAACTTTTGAAAAATAAAAAATAAAAAAAAACAAAATTTTAATGGAGCGTCTCACCTTGAGGGAACTCATGATGAGAAGAGAGGCTCAACAAGCAAGGTTTTGTAGGATGTGTCATTTCGACCATCCTACCGAATCTTGCCATTTGTTGTGGGAACAGCACGATGACCGAGAAAGAACCCTTGGTTTCCAAAACCATGGGTACTATGAAGAGTGCTATCCAGAGGTAGGAGATATTGGTTTTCAAGGGCAAGAAGCTCAGGAATGCTATCCATACCACAACTCTTACAATCCGGAATGGAATGGTAGTCCGGATTTGTGGTATGAGAATGAGCCAGAAAACCAATATTACGAGCAACCTAGTTGGCCATCACCACCCTATACCATACCCCAAAACCAAGCCCAACAAGGAAGTTCAAGTTTGACACGTGAGGATGTCTTAAATACCATAGCAAACTTGAACTCCTTTACTAGTGAGGAGCCGGATACCCAGCTCTCCTCTAGTGTTGAGGCCATTGAGGGGCATGTGAAGAACATATTAGAGGTATTGGCCCGAATGGAAGCTCGTGATTCCGAAAACACACCATCCCAACTTGAACTCGATGATTCGGTGAGTGAAGTCACCAAAAAAATGATTTTGAGTTTGAAAGGGATGAGGAGTTGGTTGTAGAGGATAGAAAAATGGAGGAAGAGGTGATAGTGCTACGTCATCCATTAGCATTGTCACCCCTTCTTCCACCTAGTGAACCAACTCTAATATTTTCGGAAGTTTTGAGGGAAACGAGAGAGGAGCCAAAAGACTATCCCAAGCTCCCTAACCACTTAATTCCCTTTGAACCATCTCCACCTCCACAAGACTTTCCTCTTGGAAGTTTTGTGCACCCACCTCTCTTATTTTGGATGCTCATGGTGAAGAGCTTCAAGCCTTCACCATACGGATAACATTAGGGTCGTGCCGACGACCTTAAAAATACGGAGCTTCGTCATGCCGACGACGTTAAATAAATTCGGCATTTCTTTTAGTTTTTGTTTCTTAGTTTGTTTTTGTTGTTGTTTTGTTTTGTTCTTTTTATGGCTTGTTTTTCTGTGATTTTGTAGCAAAGTGAAGTGCATTGCAATGAAGGAGATGAAGGAACGAGATCAATGAATGAGGGAAGAAAGCTTGGACAGTTGGTAAGAAGAAGAAAAAATTTTAAGTCTGGGATACCCTGCAGTCGCGAGTCGCGATGGGCTTCGTCGCGAGTTGCGACGAACAGGGGAGCAAAATCCACTCCCAGCGCCAACTTTCCACGAGTCGCGATGACTTCGCGAGGCTCGTCGCAAGTCGCGACCTACTTCGTCGCGAGTCGCGACGAGCTCAGAAAAATTTGAGCTCCCGGACTCACCTTTCCGCGAGTCGCGATGACCTCGCGAGGCTCGTCGCGAGTCGCGACACACTTCGTCGCGAGTCGCGACGAGCTCAGACAATTCTGAGCTTCCGGACTCCACTTTCCGCGAGTCGCGATGACTTCGCGAGGCTCGTCGCGAGTCGCGACACACTTCGTCGCGAGTCGCGACGAGCTCAGAAAAATTTGAGCTTCCGGACTCCACTTTCTGCGAGTCGCGATGACTTCGTGAGGCTCGTCGCGAGTCGCGACCAACCCCGTCGCGAGTCGCGACGAGCTCATAAACTGTTGAAAATTTTTTTTTGAGCCCGGATTTCAAATTTCCAAGCTTCCAAGTTTCCAAATGATTTTAAACATTGCATGATCCTTCCTTCTTCTCCACCCAACACTCCCAAGAACATCACATACCTCTCATTTCTTCCACCATCCTACATATATTGGCATATGAACATTCTTGCATCTTTATAGTACATTTGTTGATTGTAGTATGCCGACTGCATCATTGTGACTGTAAGTTCTTATCCTATAATGATGCTTGTATACATGTCAATATATGTTGGATATTTTTCATGCATAATCTTATAGTGGTGATTGAGGGTTGATTGGTTGTTCTTTGAAAATACTATGGTTATTAACTCTTGATGCTAAACCTAGTATTACATATCCTTATGTACTTGTGAGTTTAATGTGTTCTTCGTGGTGTAGTCTTGATCAAACGGCGCCATGGAGACAATGCTTTTCTCGAGGGGTGAGTTCTTCTACGGCATCTTTGCTCACCCTTCCGGTTCCGAAACCTATCTCGGGACCATCCAAGTACTTGGATATCGCCATATCACCGGCGAATTTGCGGAGACACGGGTGTCACTCTAACTCCCTTACCTTGATTTTTATTGTTCTTGCCTTACGTGTTTACATTGAGGGCAATGTAATGTTTTAAGTGTAGGGAGGGGTTAGAGGACTCATATGCATGCTAGATTGTTTTGGAATGCTTTTTTCTACTTTTCATTGGAAAAACATGAGAAAAAGAAAAAAAAATAGAAAAACAAAAAGAAAAAAAAAATGGAAAAAGAAAAAAAAAGAAAAAGAAAAAGAAAACCCGCTAAGTTGAAAACCTGAGAGGGCAACTTAGGCAACATTGGGGGCCCGGATAGGTCGAAAACCCTTAAAGGACGGCCTAGGCAAAAATGAGAGGCTAAAATGTGCGGAAAAAGGTGAGATGTGAGCTAAAGAAACATGATGTGTGGCTAGGATGAAAACTCGAAAGAGCTCCTAGGCAAAATGAGAGAAAGCGAGAGAAATTGAAAAATGCTATGATTTCACTCATTTGCCGGCGTTGGAGTCATAAGGTTGCGGTTGTCACACGGATGGATCGGGTAGCTCAATATCTTTAGACCTCTTGGGATTGGGTAGCTTAGTGGGTTAGGAAACGAAGTGTGGTTATGAAATTCCTTATCTCTTTCTACTTCGTTTTTGGTTGATATATTGGCATTAAGTGAAGCATGTGTTTAAAACTTCCTCTATGGTTTTAGCTTCATTTTGTGTCACTGGATTCTGGGAATATCAATTCTGGGCTGTGAAATATTTTTATGGGTAGTGAATTGATAAGTGGTAGGTTTGGTTAGATTTAGGATTGGGGATATGTGTGTGAAAAAATTCTCATGTGAGCTTTTATTTTGGGATTTTTGATATTGAGAGTTTTTGTGAGGCTTTGATTGGGGGATTAGTTTAGGTTTTGGGATATATCATTTACTCCGTGTGCTTAGATCTTTTCTTACTCGAGGGCGAGTAAGGTTTAAGTGTGGGGAGGTTTGATATGTCCATTTTGTGTGGTTATTTTAGGGGTTTTAGGATGTGGATATGCCATTTCCTCCGTATGCTTGAATATTTTCTTACTCGAGGGCGAGTAAGGTTTAAGTGTGGGGAGGTTTGATGTGTCCATTTTAGATGGTTATTTTAGGCTTTTTAGGATTAGGTTTTGTGCAATTTTGTGCTCTACATGTGGCATTTTGCCTTGAAATCATCTAAGGAGGGATAAAGGCGGCTTTGACGTTTTTATCACTTTTTAGATGATTTTGTGTGACAAGGTGATTTGTTTGAAGACTTTGAAGATTTGAAGACTTTGAAGATTTATCTTTGAAGATTTGAAGATTTGAAGACCTTTACATTTGAGCTTTGTGAAGATTTGAAGAAGTGAAGAGATGAAGAAAGGAGAGCAAAGCAACGGGTGAAAGATGGTCCGGGGTTCTCAGAATTTTCTGAGAAGAATCAGCCTTCAAGAGTGGCACCATTGGATTCCTCTTCTCGAGCACTATAAAATCGACTACAAGAACTCCCGAAACGGATCAACGGTTCACCCGGAGGAAGCAAAACAAAACAGCAAGGCTGAGTTACTGATTTGGTCGCGAGTCGCGACCAAGCTCGTCGCGACTCGCGACGACAGCTTAAAATCAGCCCTGTAGCAGCGTTTTCTCCCCTTTTTCTTCCCCCTATAAATACCCCTTCACTCCCTCTTCTCCACAGTTTTTTTTCCCTCTTCTTCTTGCATTTTAGGGCTTGAAAACCCTTGGTTTTCTTCTCTTTCTTTTCTTAGTTTTTGTAGTTTAATTATGTCTCTTGTTATTCTAGAGTAGTTCTTGTTCTTGGGAGCAAAGGATTGAAGCTTCCATTATCTATGTAGCAAGAATTCATTTCTATCTATCTATTTGATGTTTTTGCTATTGTGCTCTTATTGTGCTTGAATGTTAATTGTTGATTCTATTAATGTTGTTGAAAGCTTGAGGATATGAATGCTTGTATGAATTGCTAGCTAGGGTTTGGGGGATTTGGGTTAATTTCCCCCCTGTTCTTGTTAGGAATGTATGAGTGTGAATTAGAGCTTTTGATTGTGTTAGTGTGTTGACAATGTGCTAGACGAATGTGATTGATGTCGAACTCTTCGTCATGTTCGTTTGTGTAGCAAACGAGAGAGTCATATGCTCGTGGATGAATGTGCGTTGCACGTTCATCCAATCTCGTGTAATTGCATGAATTGGTTTAATGCTTAGTCACGGTGTAGTGGTCATAGGCATTGCCAAGCTTGTTGGTCCTTCGTGATTAAATGCCACCAATGACACCTTGAGTCGTGGTCGCGACTCGGGAGTCATTGGTGAGGTTTGACGAGAGATGTCGAACTCACTCTCGCAAACTACGAACTAAGAAGGATAGGAGTTTAGTCTCCACGACAAGTAGTTGAAGTATTGAATAGATGATTTAAACTCATTCTTGAAGCATTTGTTATTTGGCGTTTATGCATTCTTGACGGTGTGTTTCACTGCATGTGTGCCATGAGGTGTTTGAGCATAGGTAGTGCTTGTGTGGTTGAATTGCTTAGGTGTAGGAACGTGACGAATTCCGTAGCGCCTTTGCATGAAGATCTGTGAGCATGAACTTAGAACTCCTTGTGATGTGTGTGTTGTGGTACTTGCTAGATGGGTGTGTGAGCGTTGTGTCATGAATGCTATATGATGGAATGTGTGAATGATTCGATGAACTACATTAGATGTGGAAGTGGATATCCGTTGCCCCCAAGGCATTTTATCTTTGTAGTTTAAAACCCCCTTTTCTTTAGTTTCGTTTGATGATTAGCATAGTCACTTGACGTTGCTAGTTATCTTGTCTTTTTACTTTCGTAACTTAGGAACCAACCAACCAACCAACCCCCCCCTTTACTCGCTTTTAAGTGTGTGTATATATATTTACTCCTAGCCTAGTATCAACCATTGTGTGCGCTTAGACGCTTAGGAAGATCCCTCTTCTCTTTGGACGACCCCGATTTGCCACTATCTACCTAGTTGTAGAAAGTAAGCAAAAAGGGCTTATAAATTATCTTTTGCACTGGCGGGCGCGACGACCGCCCGGCCCGTCAAAATGGCGCCGTTGCCGGGGAAGAGGCATTTATTCTTAAGTATTTAGCTGTATTTGGTTGTGTATTAGCTAGTTGTTTTTATTTTCCACTACTTGGTGGTTGTTTTTGTTCGGAGTAGGTATTGCTTGAGTTCTTGGTAATTTATTTTATCGAGAATCCTTGCACTATGATTCCAAACTTTTGAAAAATAAAAAATAAAAAAAAACAAAATTTTAATGGAGCGTCTCACCTTGAGGGAACTCATGATGAGAAGAGAGGCTCAACAAGCAAGGTTTTGTAGGATGTGTCATTTCGACCATCCTACCGAATCTTGCCATTTGTTGTGGGAACAGCACGATGACCGAGAAAGAACCCTTGGTTTCCAAAACCATGGGTACTATGAAGAGTGCTATCCAGAGGTAGGAGATATTGGTTTTCAAGGGCAAGAAGCTCAGGAATGCTATCCATACCACAACTCTTACAATCCGGAATGGAATGGTAGTCCGGATTTGTGGTATGAGAATGAGCCAGAAAACCAATATTACGAGCAACCTAGTTGGCCATCACCACCCTATACCATACCCCAAAACCAAGCCCAACAAGGAAGTTCAAGTTTGACACGTGAGGATGTCTTAAATACCATAGCAAACTTGAACTCCTTTACTAGTGAGGAGCCGGATACCCAGCTCTCCTCTAGTGTTGAGGCCATTGAGGGGCATGTGAAGAACATATTAGAGGTATTGGCCCGAATGGAAGCTCGTGATTCCGAAAACACACCATCCCAACTTGAACTCGATGATTCGGTGAGTGAAGTCACCAAAAAAATGATTTTGAGTTTGAAAGGGATGAGGAGTTGGTTGTAGAGGATAGAAAAATGGAGGAAGAGGTGATAGTGCTACGTCATCCATTAGCATTGTCACCCCTTCTTCCACCTAGTGAACCAACTCTAATATTTTCGGAAGTTTTGAGGGAAACGAGAGAGGAGCCAAAAGACTATCCCAAGCTCCCTAACCACTTAATTCCCTTTGAACCATCTCCACCTCCACAAGACTTTCCTCTTGGAAGTTTTGTGCACCCACCTCTCTTATTTTGGATGCTCATGGTGAAGAGCTTCAAGCCTTCACCATACGGATAACATTAGGGTCGTGCCGACGACCTTAAAAATACGGAGCTTCGTCATGCCGACGACGTTAAATAAATTCGGCATTTCTTTTAGTTTTTGTTTCTTAGTTTGTTTTTGTTGTTGTTTTGTTTTGTTCTTTTTATGGCTTGTTTTTCTGTGATTTTGTAGCAAAGTGAAGTGCATTGCAATGAAGGAGATGAAGGAACGAGATCAATGAATGAGGGAAGAAAGCTTGGACAGTTGGTAAGAAGAAGAAAAAATTTTAAGTCTGGGATACCCTGCAGTCGCGAGTCGCGATGGGCTTCGTCGCGAGTTGCGACGAACAGGGTAGCAAAATCCACTCCCAGCGCCAACTTTCCACGAGTCGCGATGACTTCGCGAGGCTCGTCGCAAGTCGCGACCTACTTCGTCGCGAGTCGCGACGAGCTCAGAAAAATTTGAGCTCCCGGACTCACCTTTCCGCGAGTCGCGATGACCTCGCGAGGCTCGTCGCGAGTCGCGACACACTTCGTCGCGAGTCGCGACGAGCTCAGACAATTCTGAGCTTCCGGACTCCACTTTCCGCGAGTCGCGATGACTTCGCGAGGCTCGTCGCGAGTCGCGACACACTTCGTCGCGAGTCGCGACGAGCTCAGAAAAATTTGAGCTTCCGGACTCCACTTTCTGCGAGTCGCGATGACTTCGTGAGGCTCGTCGCGAGTCGCGACCAACCCCGTCGCGAGTCGCGACGAGCTCATAAACTGTTGAAAATTTTTTTTTGAGCCCGGATTTCAAATTTCCAAGCTTCCAAGTTTCCAAATGATTTTAAACATTGCATGATCCTTCCTTCTTCTCCACCCAACACTCCCAAGAACATCACATACCTCTCATTTCTTCCACCATCCTACATATATTGGCATATGAACATTCTTGCATCTTTATAGTACATTTGTTGATTGTAGTATGCCGACTGCATCATTGTGACTGTAAGTTCTTATCCTATAATGATGCTTGTATACATGTCAATATATGTTGGATATTTTTCATGCATAATCTTATAGTGGTGATTGAGGGTTGATTGGTTGTTCTTTGAAAATACTATGGTTATTAACTCTTGATGCTAAACCTAGTATTACATATCCTTATGTACTTGTGAGTTTAATGTGTTCTTCGTGGTGTAGTCTTGATCAAACGGCGCCATGGAGACAATGCTTTTCTCGAGGGGTGAGTTCTTCTACGGCATCTTTGCTCACCCTTCCGGTTCCGAAACCTATCTCGGGACCATCCAAGTACTTGGATATCGCCATATCACCGGCGAATTTGCGGAGACACGGGTGTCACTCTAACTCCCTTACCTTGATTTTTATTGTTCTTGCCTTACGTGTTTACATTGAGGGCAATGTAATGTTTTAAGTGTAGGGAGGGGTTAGAGGACTCATATGCATGCTAGATTGTTTTGGAATGCTTTTTGCTACTTTTCATTGGAAAAACATGAGAAAAAGAAAAAAAAATAGAAAAACAAAAAGAAAAAAAAATTGGAAAAAGAAAAAAAAAGAAAAAGAAAAAGAAAACCCGCTAAGTTGAAAACCTGAGAGGGCAACTTAGGCAACATTGGGGGCCCGGATAGGTCGAAAACCCTTAAAGGACGGCCTAGGCAAAAATGAGAGGCTAAAATGTGCGGAAAAAGGTGAGATGTGAGCTAAAGAAACATGATGTGTGGCTAGGATGAAAACTCGAAAGAGCTCCTAGGCAAAATGAGAGAAAGCGAGAGAAATTGAAAAATGCTATGATTTCACTCATTTGCCGGCGTTGGAGTCATAAGGTTGCGGTTGTCACACGGATGGATCGGGTAGCTCAATATCTTTAGACCTCTTGGGATTGGGTAGCTTAGTGGGTTAGGAAACGAAGTGTGGTTATGAAATTCCTTATCTCTTTCTACTTCGTTTTTGGTTGATATATTGGCATTAAGTGAAGCATGTGTTTAAAACTTCCTCTATGGTTTTAGCTTCATTTTGTGTCACTGGATTCTGGGAATATCAATTCTGGGCTGTGAAATATTTTATGGGTAGTGAATTGATAAGTGGTAGGTTTGGTTAGATTTAGGATTGGGGATATGTGTGTGAAAAAATTCTCATGTGAGCTTTTATTTTGGGATTTTTGATATTGAGAGTTTTTGTGAGGCTTTGATTGGGGGATTAGTTTAGGTTTTGGGATATATCATTTACTCCGTGTGCTTAGATCTTTTCTTACTCGAGGGCGAGTAAGGTTTAAGTGTGGGGAGGTTTGATATGTCCATTTTGTGTGGTTATTTTAGGGGTTTTAGGATGTGGATATGCCATTTCCTCCGTATGCTTGAATATTTTCTTACTCGAGGGCGAGTAAGGTTTAAGTGTGGGGAGGTTTGATGTGTCCATTTTAGATGGTTATTTTAGGCTTTTTAGGATTAGGTTTTGTGCAATTTTGTGCTCTACATGTGGCATTTTGCCTTGAAATCATCTAAGGAGGGATAAAGGCGGCTTTGACGTTTTTATCACTTTTTAGATGATTTTGTGTGACAAGGTAATTTGTTTGAAGACTTTGAAGATTTGAAGACTTTGAAGATTTATCTTTGAAGATTTGAAGATTTGAAGACCTTTACATTTGAGCTTTGTGAAGATTTGAAGAAGTGAAGAGATGAAGAAAGGAGAGCAAAGCAACGGGTGAAAGATGGTCCGGGGTTCTCAGAATTTTCTGAGAAGAATCAGCCTTCAAGAGTGGCACCATTGGATTCCTCTTCTCGAGCACTATAAAATCGACTACAAGAACTCCCGAAACGGATCAACGGTTCACCCGGAGGAAGCAAAACAAAACAGCAAGGCTGAGTTACTGATTTGGTCGCGAGTCGCGACCAAGCTCGTCGCGACTCGCGACGACAGCTTAAAATCAGCCCTGTAGCAGCGTTTTCTCCCCTTTTTCTTCCCCCTATAAATACCCCTTCACTCCCTCTTCTCCACAGTTTTTTTTCCCTCTTCTTCTTGCATTTTAGGGCTTGAAAACCCTTGGTTTTCTTCTCTTTCTTTTCTTAGTTTTTGTAGTTTAATTATGTCTCTTGTTATTCTAGAGTAGTTCTTGTTCTTGGGAGCAAAGGATTGAAGCTTCCATTATCTATGTAGCAAGAATTCATTTCTATCTATCTATTTGATGTTTTTGCTATTGTGCTCTTATTGTGCTTGAATGTTAATTGTTGATTCTATTAATGTTGTTGAAAGCTTGAGGATATGAATGCTTGTATGAATTGCTAGCTAGGGTTTGGGGGATTTGGGTTAATTTCCCCCCTGTTCTTGTTAGGAATGTATGAGTGTGAATTAGAGCTTTTGATTGTGTTAGTGTGTTGACAATGTGCTAGACGAATGTGATTGATGTCGAACTCTTCGTCATGTTCGTTTGTGTAGCAAACGAGAGAGTCATATGCTCGTGGATGAATGTGCGTTGCACGTTCATCCAATCTCGTGTAATTGCATGAATTGGTTTAATGCTTAGTCACGGTGTAGTGGTCATAGGCATTGCCAAGCTTGTTGGTCCTTCGTGATTAAATGCCACCAATGACACCTTGAGTCGTGGTCGCGACTCGGGAGTCATTGGTGAGGTTTGACGAGAGATGTCGAACTCACTCTCGCAAACTACGAACTAAGAAGGATAGGAGTTTAGTCTCCACGACAAGTAGTTGAAGTATTGAATAGATGATTTAAACTCATTCTTGAAGCATTTGTTATTTGGCGTTTATGCATTCTTGACGGTGTGTTTCACTGCATGTGTGCCATGAGGTGTTTGAGCATAGGTAGTGCTTGTGTGGTTGAATTGCTTAGGTGTAGGAACGTGACGAATTCCGTAGCGCCTTTGCATGAAGATCTGTGAGCATGAACTTAGAACTCCTTGTGATGTGTGTGTTGTGGTACTTGCTAGATGGGTGTGTGAGCGTTGTGTCATGAATGCTATATGATGGAATGTGTGAATGATTCGATGAACTACATTAGATGTGGAAGTGGATATCCGTTGCCCCCAAGGCATTTTATCTTTGTAGTTTAAAACCCCCTTTTCTTTAGTTTCGTTTGATGATTAGCATAGTCACTTGACGTTGCTAGTTATCTTGTCTTTTTACTTTCGTAACTTAGGAACCAACCAACCAACCAACCCCCCCTTTACTCGCTTTTAAGTGTGTGTATATATATTTACTCCTAGCCTAGTATCAACCATTGTGTGCGCTTAGACGCTTAGGAAGATCTCTCTTCTCTTTGGACGACCCCGATTTGCCACTATCTACCTAGTTGTAGAAAGTAAGCAAAAAGGGCTTATAAATTATCTTTTGCACTGGCGGGCGCGACGACCGCCCGGCTCGTCAGTAGACCAGAAACTTTTGATCTAGAAGTCTTGCCAGTTGATGGTCGTATCACTTATGAGATTATTACTAGATCTCTCGTTCTCTTGGGTGGACATATAACCGAGCCTAACTATCCAATGCTCAATCTATTTTATTACATCATGGAGGGTAGGAGAATTAATCCCGAGGCAGCAATTATCAAGCATATGTTTTATATTACTACATCTAAGAAGTTGATCAAAGGTCTCCCATTAGGCCATTTAATCACACTATTTTTGAAGAATGTCGAGGGGTTGGTCATTTTTGGGGACGAGAAGGGGCCGAAGTATTTGGACAAAGCATACTTCGAGAAGAAGTATTGGGTCTTGATTGATAGGAAGTGGTTTAAAAAGGTTGGGGAAGATTCAGAGCCTAACAAAAGGCCACGAGTGGAGGAAATGCCACAAAATGAGGAAGGTTAGTGAATTTTAATAACTGGAATATATTTTTTCCAAACTAATTTAATCTTTTGATTATAACTTTATTTTTATATTGAAGGCACCGAAAAAGCTTATCTAAAGGGTTTCAGAGATTGTTACAAGTGAATGCGCAAAGAACTATGCGCAATGCAGTCGAAGATCAAATTCTTGGAGAAGTCACAGAGAGCTTACGAATGACACCTCGTGTCAACCTCGTGCCCACGAGGCAACTGTGACGCTTTGATGACCAATATTGAAAATGAATAGTTACTAGTTTCATTGATCTAAGTTATGCTAGGATTATGTGAATGTTATCACTATTACTTTTATTTTGATTTAGAATTTGTAATATTTTGATATTATATTGTTTTGACTACTAATTAAACCATCTAGTGATAAAATAATGCTACAGACTTCAAATCGAGCATTAATATTCTGGTACAAATAACCCAAATAGTGATACCAAACACAATAATTAAGATGGGAAAACCTCAAGGATGTACCATTAGTCACTTATGCTTTCTTTTCCTCACCACCTTTTAAAAAAAAATTTCTTGGTTAACTTTCCATCTAGCATCAACCCACATACCCTCATCATGGTCATTGCGGCCAAGCAAACCGTGAAGGCTAGTGTAATCCTCCGTAAGGAAAATATCATCTTTCCATCCAGCACTTGAGGTATGCTGCCCAAATCCAATGATCTCCTCTAATTCATTCTCTACAATAAAAGCTCGTTTACCTTCAACAACAATATCCCGCCTAGAATCCACAGGATCCCTAACATAGAAAAACTGATGCGCCTGAGATGCCAGAATGAATTGATTGTCCTTCTAGCCCACCTTACTTTTGTCAACAAGGGTGAAACCCAAACCATCGGCGCGCTGACCCTTGTTAATATCCACCCACTCACATTTAAATACAGGGACCCTCTTGGTGACATAGTCCACATCCCAAATCTTAGAGATCGTGCCAAAGTAACACTTTTGAGCGTACATTTGATTCTCTACACTTGCACCTCATAGATGCAATGCTTCAGAGACGAGTGACACACCGCTATTCTGAGACACACTCTTTTCATCATTTTCTTTAGTAACAAAAGTGAAATCGTTAATTTCGTAACCGACGTAGGACAGAACATTTCCCAATGGTCTACGAGCCAACTAATTAAATTTTTCGGAATGTTCCCCGCTCGCCACATGGTCCATCAACCATGATGCAAATGTTCCAGTATGCAATTCGAGGACCTGGGCATCATTAAAATGTGGGTGCCTCGTATGGCATCCGTATGAACCTCAATGTAAAGGACCGATTCTTCATGGTTCCACAAAACATAAAGAAGACTAGTAACTAAATCTTCGACACTAGGACTAAACAGTTTCCCCTGTCTCATCCCTACACCCTCCAACCTCCCATTATGTCTACCCGATGGAACACCGACAGATTCAACTTGCTTCATATAGTCAGGGTAAAACTTAATGGGCTCTTTTGTCATGTACCACTACATAATACTAGCATCTGACTTCTACTGATTTTTCACAAACATGTATCTCTCGAAGGGGTACATCCATCTCAAAAAAAAATGGACCACAAAGCTTTATCTCCTGAACCAGATTAACACATAAGTGGACCATTATGTCAAAGAAAAGGCGGGAAATACATTTTTATACGACATAAAACTTCAGCAATCATTACTTGCAACCTATTAAACTTTGAAATACTTATACTCTTGTAACAAATAGATTTAAAAAACAAACATAGCTTCGTAATGCACAATCTCACATGGGATGGGAGTGAAGCTCGGATTGCAATGGCATTCAATTCCTGCATAAGGTTATGACAATCGTGTGACTTCAACCCAACCAACTTCAGCTCTTCAACTGGCAAGCAAGTGCTAATGTTGGATGAGTATGAACCTCGAAAATTCACGCTAATCAATGTTTCACAAAAAGATTTCTTCTCTGAATGCGACATAGAATAGCATGCAGGGGGCAAATAGCAATTTTCCCCTTCCTTGACGGTACCTAGATTTTTCCAAATTCCCATTTCAACCAAGTCAAGCCTAGCTTTCAATCCATCCTTTGTTTTTCAAGGGCCAACAACATCTCAATCAATGAATTACAAACATTCTTTTCAATGTGCATTACATCCAAACAATGTCTAACATCCAAATCCTTCCAATGCGAGAGATTGAAAAAAAAACAAAGCATTTCTTCCAAGGACCATCAACCACCGCTTTTCTTTTGTTCTTCCCAAAGTCATTGGGCAAGTTCTTCACATTTTCAAAAATATGTGTACCATTTAATGGCACCGGAGGTCCTTTATCCTCCACTTTCCCATTGAACCATCTCTTTGTCGAGCGCCATTGGTATCCCTCAGGAAGAAATCTCCGATGTCCCTTACAAACTGTTTTACAATCGTGTTTCACTTGACGAAAGTCAGTATCCCTATCACAAACGGGACAAGCTAAGTGCCCTTTCACAAAATATCTAGAATAATTTCCATATGCCAGGATTGGTGCAAAATAACATAGCTTTCAAGGTGAATAAATCTTCTACCAGACCATCATACATTAGAACACCATCTTCGAACAAAGTCAACAGATCCTCCACGAGAGGAGATATATACACATCAATATTATTACCCGGCTACTTCGGCCCTAATATCATCAAAGACAACATAACATACTTGCGCTTCATGGTCAACCAAGACGGAAGGTTATAAATTATCAACATAGCAGGCCAACTGCTATGAGCACTTTTCATATCACCAAATGGATTCATATCATCCGTACACAACCCTAACCTTAATTGGTTGGGATCTTTGCCAAAGTCAAGGTACATGACATCAAATTTCTTCCATTGCTCACCATCTGAAGTATGTCTAATCACATCATCCGCCGGTCGGACCTTGTCCGCATGCCAATGGAGCAACTTTGCATCTTCCCTACAAGCATACAACTTCTCCAAACAGGGAATGATAGGGAGATACCATAACACTTTTGCCAGTGTCTTTTTCTTTGATTGAGACACAACTTCAGCACTCACAATAATCCCCCCCTCTCCAACTTGTATCAAGACACCCCGCAAACCTGACAACTTTCTCGATCCTTGTTTATTCCCCCTTATACAACATATAATCATTTGGACATGCATGAATTTTCTGTAGTTCCAATCCCTTGGGGCATAGAACCTTTTTTGTGGCATACAAACTATTAGGAAACACATTGCCTTCCGGAAGCAAATCCCTAAACAACTCGAGAGCCTCAGTCAACGACTTATCAGTCCAACAAAATTTTGCCTTCAAATTCATTACTTGCAACGTCGCACTCAAAATCGAGTGTTTAGAACCTTTGTACAAGGGCATCCATTTGTCATTAATCAGTGCCTGCAATGACTTGGGTTTCCCTTTGAACTCCCTTGCAATATCTTCCACCATTTCATCAAACTCAACATTGCCATCTAATTCATCTACAACCTTCGTGTTCTCCACTTCAATTGTATTAGGGGGGTCCTCAATTTATTCCCCATGCCATACCCAACAAGTGTAGGTAGTTTGAAAACCCCCTCATCGTGAGGTGCTCCCACATCTTCTTCCTCCCTAAATAATCATCATTTCTACAATCCTTACATAGGCAGTGTGCTCGTACCTCACCTTTTTTAGAAGCATCTTGAAATGCTAAAGAAATAAATGATTCTACCAAGGGCATATACTCTGGTGATTATCTAAGATTATTACTAATGAGTTCATCTCGATCCATTTTCCTACAAGTTAATTACAACGCAATACATGACCATTCATTCAACAATTATCGATCACATATATCATTGAAATCATCACAACCCTAGCTAATATTTGCAAAACTAAGAAAATAGTTTGAAATACATGAATAACCTCTTCCAATGGAGTATGAAATCACCTCTTCCTCAATGAACAAGAAAATAAGTGCAAACCCTTCACAATTTTGGAAATGTGGGTATTAAATAAGAAGGGCGCATTTTTTATATATATTACAGCAGTTTCTGAACTCGGAACTGAGGATCGGGAATTGCAAGACACTATTACTAGATTTCCAAACTCGAAAACAAGATCAGAAGAAATTACGAGTCCGGAATTAACATCTTATCTTCATTACTAGGGAAACTACGGTTTTCGAGTTCGAATTTGCTTTCTTTGACACTTTCTGAACTCGGAAAGCTGTATATTTAAAGGTGGTTATGACTTACCATCTTTAATCGAGCCATTTAAATGTGGTTCTGACCTCAATCGCCTTTCATTGGCCACACTTAAAGGCGATTATTACAAAACTGCCTTAATTTTTTTTTAAAAAACCACTTTCGAAATACTACATGGGGTACGACAACAAGTTTCCAAGTTTGGAAACCCCTCTGGAAATTGGTTTTAGGAGGACTTTCCAAAATCGCATTCGAATGCTGCCTTGAGTGAAAGCCTCTCCACTAGTGGGCTAACTTTTCGGTGAATTTCCAGTGAACAACTCAACATCATTTACCTTCTTCTTTGTCTCTAGTCCAAATTTTTCGGCGACAGACTCATGCCAGCGGTGCCTCTCTCTCTAGTCGGCTCCTTTCTAGCCCTCTCCGGTGACTTCAGATTTATCGGCAATTTATCCAGCCCTTTCCGATGACTTCAGACTTCAGATTTGAGCAGCAAATTCTTCAACGTCTTCTCAATTCTTTGATGATTTCTCATATCCGCCAGGATTTTCCTCCCCTCATTCTCACGTCCATCGCTCTCTGGAAACTTCTAGCGGCTGATTTTTATTCTCCGGCGTGGTAGACTTTTGTAATTTTCAATGAAGAAGGGTGTTTGCTGCTCTCCAATCACACACGCACATCCCTCTCAGCGTGTCATATTCACGTGCGTGCAATTCTTTGGTGCATCAGTGAACACGAGGTTACTCTCCAGCGCGTCAGTTCACGTGCAGCCTGCTCCAGCGAGTTTGTTCATGCGCGCCAGTCACATTATCAGATTTTTCCTGCTAATTTTTTGTATCCTTGAATTATGGCACACTTTAGTAGTATCTCAAAGTTCAAGCACCATGGATCCAAGTGGATTTTAGATTTCGGATTTTGGCGCCACAAAAACATATGGCATCGTCCTCCAATTGTTATTGATCATGTGGCACCTTACCATGGTTCTTCCTGCGTCTATGTTAGTAATGGTTCTCAACTCCCTATTACTCATGTTGGTGATTTTCAGATTTCTAAATCCTTGTCTCTTTATGATGTGATTATTGTGACTGATATTACTAAAAATTTGCTTTCGATTAGCAAATTAACTCAGGATTCAAATGTTATTGTCTGCTTTGATGATCGCTCATTTATTATTCGGCATAAAATCACTAATGAAACTTTGGGTCACGGTCATAGTTAAAAAAGGGCTTTATTTTTTTTACTATGGTGCATCTGCTTTGTTGCCCACTGTGGAATCAAATAAGTCGCATGCGTCGTTTGAAATATGGCACGCTAGACTTGGTCATGTTCCACATTCCGTTATTTCTGGTTTGCTAGCTTCTGGATCTTTATCTGTTTCATTGGTTTTGCCAAAACCTACCCTTTGTGATGTGTGTGAAAAGACTAAAGGGAAGCATTTATCTTTTTATACAAATATAAACGTGCTGCTAAGGTTCATGATCTAGTCCATTGTGACTTATGGAGCCCTCTCATATTTTATCTACTGATGGTTTCTCCTACTATGCCATTTTCCTTGATGATCATTCCCGACTCTCGTGGTTTTACCCACTGCTCCAAAAATATGATCTTTAGGATATTTATTGCCATTTTGAGGCTTTTGTGGAGAACCAGTTCTCTTCCACCGTTAAGGTGTTTTAGAGTGATGGGGGGATTGAGTTCGTAAATGGATGCTTACGCTCCCACTTTCAAACAAAGGGCATTCACCATCAGATTTCTTGCCCGTATACTCTTGAGCAAAATGGTCAGGCTGAGCGTAAGCACTGCCACATTGTTGAGATGGGCCTATCTATGTTATACCACTCGCATGTCCCACTTTCACAATGGCCTTACGTCTTTGCTGCTGCTTTTACTATAAATCAGTTGCCCACTCCTATTCTTAGTGGACGATAACCATATGAAGTTATTAATGGCCGAATTCCCATATACATGAACTTCTATGTATTTGGTTGTCATGTTTACCCTTATCTTCGTCCATATGAAGCTCCCAAACTTGCTCCTCACAGTTTTCCCTGTGTCTTTCTTGGGTACAACTCCCAGTACAACGGATATTGATGTTTGAATCATGCATCTGGAAAGATTTATGTCACAGGCATGCTCAATTTAACGACACTTCCTTCCCTTATACTAATTGTTCTAATTCATTATCTCTATTCTCAATATGTCTCTACTTTTTTGGATCTCGTTGATGCATGAGCTGATATTCCTACTTCTTCCATGGTGGAATCTCCTACTGCTCGCTTGTCACTTCGGTTGTCAGCCCTCCTGGCTCATCGATGCTATTGTCCTCCCCGACTACTGGACCATATTCCATCTTCTCTATCGAATCAAACTATCCAGTGGCCATTCCGATGCATCCTGCTCCGCCCATCTCGCCATCGACTAGCTCACCTGGTTTGTTGATCAGCCCATCTAATTCATCGACCACCTCACCGGTCCCTTCGTCGGCCACTTAACTGGCTACTACTACTCTTCCTATCTCTCCACCCCAGCCTCGCACTCATCGGATGGCTACTTGATTGACGACTAGGGTTATTCAGTGTAGAGATTATTATGATATTGTTGCTCACGGTTGTACTGCTGCTTTACTTGCTCAGTGTAAGCCTACGGATTATCGCACTGCTTTTTAGGATCCGGCTTAGTTTTATGCCATGGATGACGAGATGACAGCTCTTCATGGACAGGGCACTTGGGATTTGGTGCCTCGCCCTTCGAACGTCAACATTGTTGGCTCCAAATGTGTTTACCGACTGAAGTATCAACCAGATGGTAGTGTTGAGCGTCATAAATCTAGATTTGTAACACACGGTTTCTCACAGATTCTGGGTTTTGACTTTGACTACACCTTCAGTCTAGTGGTTAAAGAATCCACAGTTTGTACTGTTTTAGCTATTGCAACGATGCATGTTTTGACTCTTCATCAACTGGACGTCAAGAATGCCTTTCTCAATGATGTTCTTCATGCTCCGGTTCATATGGTGCAACCCATTGGTTACAAGGATCCTCTTCACCTAGAGTATGTTTGTCGCTTGTGGAAGGCCATTTATGGTTTTAAGCAAGCTTAGTGGGCCTGGTTCCAGCGATTCAGTACTTATTTGGTTCAACTCGGGTTTATCTGCAGTTCTGCCGATACTTCTTTCTTTGTTCTATCTCTGAGATTATCACTGTAGTACATGTTGGTCTACGTTGATGATATCATCGTTACATGTAACGACCCAACTCTGCTATGAAAGTTCATCAACCAGACACATCGGGAGTTTTCCATCAAGGATTTGGGCACCCTTCACTACTTTCTTGGCTTGGAAGTTACACCCCCAGCCTCGGCTTTACTTCTTAGCCAAGCTAAGTATGCCCTTGATATTCTTACTCATACCGAGATGTCAGGTGCTACTCCAGTCTCCACTCGATTTGTGCCAGGATTGCAACTCTACAACTCCACCAGTCATGCATTTCAGAATACGATGCTTTATCGCTCTCTTGTTGGGCTCTGTAGTATTTGATGGTTACTCGTCCTGACTTGGCCTTTGTGGTCAACACAGTCGGTCAGTATCTTCAGGATCCCGGTGACGATCATTTTGCTGCGGAAACTCGGATTCTTCGATATGTTAGAGTTAGTCTGCATTTTAGCCTTGCTTTTCGATCTGCCACTTCTCCTGAGGTTCTGAGTTACTCCGAGGCTGATTGGGCTCGTTGTCTGGAGACCTAACAATCCACTTATGGTTATGCTATCTTTCTTGGGGGAAACCTTGTTTTCTGGAGTGCCAAGAAATTGCCCATTGTTTCTCGTTCGAGTATGGAGTCCGAGTATAGTGCACTTGCCAATACCGCTTCTGAGGTTGTTTGGCTGACCCATCTTCTTCATGACCCTTGTGCCCCGCTTGCTGGATCTCCGCTACCATTATGTGACAACAGTAGTGCTATCTTCTTGGCGCAGAATCCAGTTGCTCACAAGCGGGCGAAGCACATCGACATCGACTATCAATTTGTTCGAGAGTTGGTTGCTTCTGGCAAGCTGCATGTTGCTCATGTTTCTACTGCTCTTCAGATTGCGGACATCTTCACCAAAGGGATCTCTCATCCGCTGTTCGAGTTCTTCCAATCCAAGCTTTGCCTCGTAGAGCATCCGACGCTTCGATTGAGGGGGGTGGGTGTTAGAATAAGTCAAGTATCTAATTATATTTGATTTGTTATGGATAGAGTTGTTGACTAGAGGTCATACTTGTACTAGCCTTCAGTTTGTACTCTATTTATTTTGAGCAGTAATCTATTATTCATTACGGGAAATCACTCTTTCAGAGGGAGTAGAAGTTTCGGTATTTAATAAAAATACTTCATTTGTTTCTTTGAGTTTGACACATTTATAATTTTTGATTGTATCTTTGGCATTGACACACTTTCTCGTTTTAATAAAAGTTTTTCAATTGCATTCACTTATTCTAATTTATAATTTTAAATTCAATTTCATCCACTCATTTCACTCACAAAAACTTCGAACACCTAAACTTTTGGTGACAAATCCATAAAATCAGAGAGAAGGGTATATTTAAAAAAAAGTAAATTTTAAAATAACAGAGGATAAAAATGAGAGAAAACAAAAACAAAAACCAATAACAGAGATTTGACTTCACCAAAAACAAAACCACAGCATTAAAATTATGTAATCAATATCTTGATTACTGTTTCTGCGGGCGATTGATAGTGCGAAAAACATACTACTCATACTGTTCATCGGTTTATCGTTATCTCTCTTCAGCTAACGGTCATATTGGCTCACCGCCCTCTGGTGGACGCCGACGCCACCTCTGGTGGTTGACCATGGCGTCGCCGACGCCCCTTCCGACACTTGATCCTACTGCTTCCATGGTTAATATACAACCTATCCCTCAAATTCCCAAAAGTTTTGCTCAAGCCCTTAACACTAAACCATCGCCCCTTCTTTCGTCACTTCCCGATACTCCAAATCTACACCCAGTTACGGAATTCAAAGGGAAAGTGGCGTACATCCTTCCCCCGGAAGAGGGAGAAATTTTAGCCTCGCATTACCAGAATGCGCTCGTCGGGAAATTCCTTCGTGGGAAACCAAATATGGAGGCTCTTCATATGGCTTTCAAGTCAATAGGTTTTAAGTCGAAATTTCAATTAGGTTCTATCGATTACCGACATGTGCTTATTCATTTTCAGGAACAAGAAGATTACCAAAGATGCTGGATCAAGGGGCAATGGATGATAAACGGATTCACCATGAAGGTTCAAAACTGGACGCAGGACTTCTCGCCATCAGTGGAATCATCTATAGCACCGGTTTGGGTAACTTTCCATAAACTGCCAATTATGTTTTATAATAACTCAACAATCAAGGGAATTAGTAGTCAGATTGGTCGTTTTCTTAAGATGGATGCGGCGACAATTGCTCTAACCAGACCCTCTGCCATTAAAGTATGCGTAGAAATTGACCTATTAGCATCGCTCCCTAGTACAATTGTTGTTGGAATAGGTAATAAGGTTGCTGAATACCCAATTGAATATGAAGATCTGCCTACATATTGTTCACATTGTAAGATCACTGGACATAGCAACAATAGGTGTAATTTCCTGCACCCTGAACTAAGAAAAAAGATGGAGAAAAAGTTGCAAGGTATAGAACATAAGGTTGCTAAAGGGTTAGAATCTGTTCCTCAAAAAGACTTAATTAATCTAGAAGGCTCCTCTGCCTTAACAGTATCACAAAAAGAAAAGGATGTCCAGGAACAAAAAATCAACTCAGAAGGAAATAGTGATCTAAACACTGATATTTTTACAATTAGGACTAAGAAAAAAGGCTCTCCATTCTATTCTCTTGATGACATTTCTAAGCCAATAACCACAACCTTTTGGAGGAAAAAAAAGATACACCCTGATCTTGTCCCAATTAAGGAAAATGCTGAAATAACAAACACAGTGTCAATTTCTAATGCTTTCCAAACATTAGATAACCTCGCTGAGGAGCAGGATGGTGAGATTGTAGAGATTCTTCATGAATCCTTGGAATCTCATGACATTCCAGTAATCATAAGTTCTGATGATCAGATTAACATAAATACAGAATCAGGTTCATATATTGAGCCAGAAAAATTAGGAACTGATCAGGAAACATCCACTGTGTTGGTAACATGCCTGAGCCAGAGTCTTTATACCTCTGATCATAACACTTTAGTGGAGGATAACTTGAGGAATAAGGTAAATCAAATCCCTGCTATAGGGAAGAGTGAAAAAGAATCTGGTAAATCAGGGAACAAAGGAAAAAATTCTGCAAAGACTGGTAGGAACCTCAGATCCACACAAAATGCCACCCCCAAAGTTTTTAAATGATTAAACACACAATTATAGGAAATATACTTGTTTGGAATGTTAGGGGAATTGGTACATCTGTGGATAGACTTAAGATCCTAAAAAGCAAGCATAAAATAGACATTATATGCATAATAGAACCTTGGCAGGATAAACATAAACTACCAGAATTTAGACATACTCTTGGTTACAGATATGCTTATCCAGCTCAGCATGCAAAAATATGGATACTATGGAATCAAGCTTTCAGTATCTCAATATTAGGTGAAACAGACCAATTTGTGAATGTTAAAATAACTGATTCTGTTTCTTCTTGCTCATGGAACTGCTTTTTCATTTATGCCAGTGTTCATAGGCAAATAAGGGAACTTTTATGGAATGATTTAAAAGGAAAGCAGGATAATCATACATTATATATAGGGGACTTTAACACTGTGACATCAGTAAATGAATATAAAGGAAGAAAGTCCATTCCTAAAAAAAGCATGAAGCAGTTTAATGATTTTCTTAGTTCTATGGACTTGCATGAAATCCAAACTGTGGGAAACTCCTTCACATGGAGTAACAACAGATATAAAGATAAATGTAAGGATCTAATTTTTCAAAGGTTAGATAGGGGAGTTGTTACTCTAGACTGGTTTGATCAATTTCCTAATAGCTCTATTCAGGTTTTAAATAGGATGTCCTCAGATCATGCTCCTCTTTTTCTTTCAGTCCAAATCGCTGAAGAACAAGCACCTAGGCCTTTTAGGTACCAGGAAATGTGGTCAAATAGACAGGAATTTCAGAAATTAGTAGTATCTAACTGGTCTTTAGTTACTCCTTTTAGTGGTATGTTCAGGTTAGTTGCTAAACTAAAGAGGCTAAAGTTGGAAATTAAAAATTGGAACAAATCACAGTTTGGTAATGTGGATCAAAATCTGGCCCAACAGGAAAATAGAGTTAATGATCTGGAAATTGCTTTTCAGCAAAACCAGGACCAACTTATCCTAGCAGAACTTAATAAATCTAAACAAATGTTGATGAGGGCTCAAAAAGAAAAAAATATATTCCTCAGGCAAAAGGCTAGGTTAAATTGGCTAAAATATGGTGATGCTAATACTAAATACTTTCATCATGCTATTAAGGAGAGGAGAGCAAAAGCCAGAATCTGCAAAATAAGAGATAATCATGGAAACTGGATTACTGATCCCACCCTGATAAAAGAGGAAGCTGTGAGATATTATAAAGAACTTCTGAATGAGGATGTTTCTCAAAAACAAGGAACTTATTTTCAACATTTCCTCAATGAGATTCCAAATGTGATAACAGATCAGGAAAATTTATCTCTTCTGTCTCCATTTATAATTCAGGAACTTCAAAGTGCAGTTTTTTATCTTAACAGAAATAGTTCCTCAGGTCCTGATGGTTTTTCTAGTTCTTTCTACACTACTTTTTGGGATACGATTAAGGATGATCTTCCAGATGATGCAAATGACTTTTTAAGAACTGGAAATATTCCTAATGCAATCTCCAGCACTTGGTTATTTTTAATCCCCAAAAAACCTGTTCCAATAAACTTTACTGACTTTAGGCCAATAAGTCTCTCAAATTTTGTGAACAAGGTCTTCTCTAAGTTGCTAATGGACAGGATTAAACCTTATATGTCACAAATAATATCTTTGGAACAGAGTGCCTTCATGAAAGGGAGAGATATATCTGATAACACCATAATGATGCAGGAAATGACCAGATTACTCTCTAGGAAATCTAAAGCTTCAAATATTATTGTTAAGTTAGACATGCAGAAGGCTTTTGATAGGGTTTCCTGGTCTTTTCTTAATTCAATTCTTCTGAAATTCGGTTTTAATGGCATCTTTGTTCACAGGATTATGCAGAATATATCTTCAGCTCATTTTTCGGTTTTAATTAATGGAACAGTTTCAGGATTCTTTGCTTCTAATAGAGGAATCAAACAAGGAGATCCCCTATCTCCTTTTCTGTATAACATCCTTTCTGAGGCTTTCTCCCATGGTTTAAAAAACTTTTTAGTTTAGGCTATCTAAAATATTTTAGCTTGCCTAACAACTGTCCTTAGATTACTCATCTTATGTATGCGGATGATACGGCTGTTTTCCTTAATGGAAATAAAAAAAAATTTGGACAGGTTTAAAAGGTTTCTCACAGCATATGAACAAACAACGGGCCAAAAAGTAAACTTTGCAAAATCTAACTTTTTTTGTAGCTCACAATACCTCTGTGGACAGAGTACATGCTCTGAGCAGGAACTTAAGCATGATCAGAGGTAGTTTCCCTTTTATTTATCTAGGAATTCCCATTTTTCCAGGAAGGAATAAGCAGAGATATTATTACCCTATCTTAGAAAGAATGGAAAAAGCCATTAGTAATTGGAAGAATAGGTGGTTAAATACTTCAGGCAAAATCATTCTAATTAACCATTGTTTTCTTTCAATTCCTACATATATGTATTCAGTTCTGAATCCACCTAAAGCAATATTAAGGAAAATGGAGAATATGGCTTCTGGTTTTTTCTGGGGAGGTAGTGAGTACACAGAAAATAGGAAAAGATGGAGGTCATGGCTTAGAATGAGTTTCCCTGTCCAAGAGAATGGCACGGGATTCAGAGATTTACAAGCAACAGTTAATGCCTTCTCTTGCAAACTGTGGTGGAAGCTGCAAATGAATAACTCTCTTTGGGCACATCATTTATGGACACTGCCTGATTCCTATAAGAAATCTAATGTATGGAAAAGAATCTGTAAAATAACTGAATTAGCTAATGGTTTTTCAAAGGTTATTTATGGAAAAGGAGATTGTTCATTCTGGAATGCAAACTGGTCAGGAAAAGGTGCTCTGATTTATGAATGGCCCCAAGATGAGGAAGTTCCTTTCCCTGACATATCTCTCAATTATTTTATAATGAACAAAAACTCTTATCTGAATATCTTGGAGCCACACTTGGCTACCAGTACAATGCTAATCTTGCAGGATGCAAAAATCACTCACTTACATGAGGATAGGCTGATCTGGACTGTTTCAGTTGATGGTGAATTTAATACTGCCTCTGCTTATAAGATTTACAGACAGAAAGGAGCAACTGTAAGACAATTACATAAGGTATGGTCACACTTTATTCCTGCAAAAATGTCTGTTTTAGTTTGGAGAGCACTTAATGGAATCTTACCTTTTGACAATATCCTCTGTAAGATAGGCTTTTCTCTAGCTTCAATATGCCCTATGTGTAGGAAGCATTCAGATTCTCTAAATCATTGTTTTAACTCATGTCCTTTTGCTATTGCAATCTGGAACAAAGTGAACTTACTTTTGCATATTAATCAATCAGTTTTTGGGAGCTTTAAGAACAGAATTGACTTCTATTTTTCTATCAGAGCTGAATCTTTGATCTGGTCCAACTTGATAATAGCATTTATAATGGTCACATCTTGGTCAATATGGACATATAGGAACAAGAAACTGTTTGAAAATCTATCTTTCTCTGTGGAAACATGTTTTCTGAATGTTAAAGATCAGGTTTACCAAATTTTTAATGCTAATCCACAAAAAGGTAATCTTGATAAACATAAGTATTTAATACAAAATGGAATCATTCCTGTCCCCCATCAGAAAAATAAGAAGTTGATCACAGCAGTAAGATGGGAAAAACCAACTGTTGGGTACAAACTCAACACAGATGCAACATGGAAACCTGATTGTGAGTCAACATGTGCGGTTATAATTAGGGACTGGAGGGGAGATGTGATTAAGTTAAGAGTGAACCATTTTAATGCTGACTCACCTTTACATGCAGAACTTATTGGTATCCACTTTGCTTATCAATTAGGTTTAGAACTTGAACTATATTCTTTCACAATTGAGACAGATTGTCTTACTGCTGTTAAAGGAATTCAAAATCCAAAAGGAAGTCCCTGGAAAGTCTTCTCACTATGCAGCACCCTGAATGAATGGAATGAAGGAGCTCTGATTCATTATATCCCTAGGGAGGCTAACTTAGTAGCAGATTTTATGGCTAAACATGCTAAGGAAAAAAAACTATCTGGTGATCTAGATTTAGGAAATATACCTCCTTTTCTTAGAGGCCTGTTACTGTTGGATAAATCTGGGGTGCATGGAATCAGAATAGGAACCTAATAGTGCATAGCTAGTGGTTACAGTATTTATGGTAGGAGCTGATGCTTATACTATAAAATCTCTTTTCGACTGGATACTGCTCTCTATTGTTTGCTGTTTTTCAGATGAGGTGGCCATGAATATACACAGCTTAGGAAGGTTACAAACTGATCAGTGGAAATGGAAAAATAGCTTGTTAGGAAGGATTATATCTCAACTCAAAGAGAATCAAGTGAGGAAGATACATTGAGGCTTACTATCTGAGGCTTCTTCTCTAAGTTCTATGATATCATAGGAAATTTTACATTACAAAGACCCTTCTGTTTGGCAGGAACATTATCGACAAATAGGAGTCTCGTTTTTGTACGATTCTTCGACCTGTTTGTGATGTTTCTGATTCAATTTTAGGGTACATTGGGGCTCTTTAAGCCATTTTTTGCTTTAGTGATGATATTCACATACCTATTAGATATAAGTGAACTTTACTTTGAATATACATTCCTTGGAATGACTGTTGGTTAATTATCGATGTAATGTAACAATTAGCGCCTATTTGGCTCATTTTATCGGTTTGGGGAGCCAATATATTCCCCCCATCTTTAGGATGGTTTAAATTAAAAAAAAAAAAATTAAAATTATGTAATGAGTTGGTCGGAAGTAACCTTTTCATTTTCGCTGTATATTTTAGCACTTACGCGGTGCCGATCGGTAAATTAATTTCGAAATGGTAAGTAAAACTATACTATTTGAGCTTTGTGTTTGCAGCGGTGTCAACATCTGCAATTAGTGGTCGCCAAACTAGGTAGTAGGTAGTCACCCACAAGTTCAGGCTCTTAAATTCCACTGATCCTACAAGCATTGACACCCGGCGCAAATGATCGATTTTAAGCGCTGTAACATTGGGCGGGTTCCCGTATGTTGGCCTACCTTCTTGTGTTCAAATGAACAATTTGGGTGGCCAATTTGAGAATATCTGAATATGTATGACTTTGCTTCACTATTTCAGCGGGACAGTACTGAAATATAAAAAGAGATAAAAATCGCAAGATCCTTGGATTCTCTATCATTCGTGGCAAAAGGCGATCATCCGCTCGCCCTCAGTGGCCCATATCAGCCCACACCCACGTCATCATATGAGAGGTAAATCACGGTAGTCCAGTACCAGGACCCATGGGCTTGGCATTACCTCGGTGCGCACAAGGGAGCCTTGCAAATCAAGAACTCCCCACACTGCCGCTGCCGAGGATCGAACCTGGATTCTCTATCATTCTTGATCATACTAGTGCTGGATTATATATCATTCTTAACCATACTGGTGGAGGAAGAGGCAAAGGAAGATGGTTCCTAGAAGCTATAGAAGACATAAAAATTGTGCCTTCAATTAATGGATTTGTCGTAAGTTGATTCCAATTTAAGATGGTTTGCGAAGCCGCCACAAGTACTAGTGGAGAAGGGGTGATTAAAGACACCCAGTCAAAGGTGATTTTTGACAAACCGTCTTTGATTGTGATCCGAAAGAGCTTTCGAACTCGGAACTTCCTCCCAAGTCACCTCTTCCATATGTACAAGGGTGTAAAAAATGCAACATATTTGCACCGGTAAAATTAACCGGTGTACAAAATTTTGTGCACCGGTATTTTAAACCAATGTATAAATTTTGAAAAGTTGGGGGGGGGGGGGTAACAGAGTATCTGCACCGATAATATTTGGAACACAGGTATAGAAATTCTGCACCGGTATATAACATATGAACCGGTGTAAAATCTTGATTTGTATATTGGTATTAAATAATACACCGGTATGTCTTCTATAATAGGATTTTTTTTGCACCGGTATTTTTTTACACCGGTATTATTTAAATAATTTAAAATAAATTATTAAAAATGTGATGAGGGGGGGGGGGGGCTGTACAGAGTATCTGCACCGGTAATATTTGGAACACCGGTATAGAGATTTTGCACCGGTATATACCATATGAACCGGTGTAAAATCGTTATTTGTACATCGGTGTTAAATAATACACCGGTATTTCTTCTGTAATAGGAATTTTGTTTTTTTGCACCGGAATAATTTTGCACCGGTATTTTTTTACACCGGTATTATTTAAATAATTTAAAATAAATTATTAAAAATGTGATTGATTTTTACAGCGGTACATTCATTTTCTACCGGTGTATGATTTGGATAAAATTTGCAATGACCAATTTGTTTATCGATGGTCCCTCCCAGATCATTTCCGGGGCAATGACAACCAGAGATACTTGTGAACTATTATAAATTGGAAACCTTTGAATCGGTAAGAAATTTGAAAAAACCTATTACGAAAATAGTGCTCGTAAAACACGCGAACATTATTCAAACTATGAAATAGAAGAACTATCTTAGGCATGGATTGAAACAAAGTACAAAATCGCACAAGTTTACTATAACCAAACACCATCCATAGAATTCTAATATCATCAACCATTGAAAATCAACCACCAACCTATTATGTCGTTCTTTATCATCCAGAAGTTGCAATGTGGTGTTCGCCTGCTGCTGGTAATCTTCGAGCCAAGCTCCACACCATCTCTCTGCTACACCTTGAATTTTGTACACATGGTACGCCCTTTGCCCTCTAGGAAGATCTGTTAATTTCAAACTTACACTGTTCGTCAATAATGTTACGTTTACTAGAAATTAATAATAACAAATTTAGAGATACAAGGTTTACCTCCAAGATATTGTTTGTATCCGGGTGATCAACAAATTCTTCCATGAAGAGCATGATGGAGTACCCGTATTGCCATGAACCATTCTGGGTTCGGTACTACACAAGAAAGGTAAATGTAAGTGCTAACCCTGAACATAATAAATTGAGGGATGATATGATAGAATGACTTACCATGATGTTGTTGATTTTCCAAGTGTAGCCAGGTTCCGGCTCTGTTTGTCTCTTCTCTCTTTGGAATACGCATGCAAGCCTGTCAAGAAAGTAAATTAAAATGGTTAATTCTTCCCGTATATTAATAAACTAGGATTTAATATTTGATTGATTGAAATACCTAGAAATGACCCCGAGTTCGATTAAGTTTGTTAGTTTGATACCCCCTGACAATGTGTCCAGAGTGAAAACCTCCTCCGTTCTGGGATGGATAATGATGAGGTACTAATGATCGCTGTCAAAAAATTATGCTAACAAATTAATGAAATGGAAGTGGTTTGAAATGTAAATGTAATTTCCAGGAAGAAATACTTACATTCTTATGTAGGGGACAATGTAGAACTCAACATCCGTTGCCTTCATTGTTTCCCAAATTAGTTTGAAATGGAGTTCGACCTCCTGCTCGAAGTTGTTCAAGTTTCACAGTTGGATGGGCAGAATTGACACGACCTGAACTAGTTTTCCATATTTTCTCCCACAGGTGCATGTAACGTTAATAATACTAAAAATGAAATCCTAATAAATTTGAAAAACATTAAGGTTGTATGTTTTGAAACTCAGCACATCCACACATCGACCTGTGCATTATCGATCCAGGTCATCGAAAGCATGTTCCCCAGTTTCTTCCCAAGCTTGACCAGAACTTCTATTCCAACACCACAGGTGTAATGGCGTGCGAATGTCGATGGTCGAAACACTGGGAAGAACATGCAGTACTTCTTCTTTATCATTTCGAGGATAGCAACATTTTCTTCCTTTATGAATCACACCATGATAAGCCAATCTGCCAGGTCTCGTTTATTGACAATCTGCAAACATCAAATGATACGAAATGATCACTTGAGTAAGTAGTATTGAATTATCATTGTCAATGAATAATAAAGGTACTCGTTTTAGTGCATTACCTGTTTTGGCAACCTATTAAATCTTGGTCTTGTAGAAGGCTGGAAATTAGCTGTCGACTGGAATTTTTTCTCGCCAGTATCTTGTTACAAGGATTAATGAATACAGATATGCAAAAGTACTTTAAGGAATTGAAAAATAATGTGTTACAAGAATGTACCTCATCATTGGTGGTGAGAACCATAACCTCCTTGCCGTTATCGTCCATATCACCTCCAGCATTGACATCATCGATGTCACTTGGTTGCTCATCTACCTTGCCTATTAAAGACACCGGCCAATCCATGACGCTAATGAGGGCCTCTCCAACATTATCGAAGTGATGGTCCACTGAGGGAAATCCCGCCCTAGGTCGAAGGACTGGCTCACATACTCTCACACAAGCCACACTTCCTTGTTGGGCATCCCAACTACGAGATACCTGTCGCAACCCATGGGCGGCCATTTTCTTTTTCCCGACAATGTCTATAATGAAAAGAGTCACGTGTTCTCCATCATGTTCGTATAATAGTTTAGTGAATAGATAAAATGGTTATGGAGATATTTCAGATGTGTAATTCAATGTATAGGACATGCATAGATTCATGAAGGTGTACCTCTTCATCTCCTTCTCCGGCACTGGGCTCTTCACCGGACTTTGTAGCAGCTGTAGCAATGTCATCCATCGATTTCTCTATAAACTTCTTGGGATTGTCAAGGCCTGATGGAATCTGAATACCACTTGTAGATGCTAAGCCCTTCACCAATTGCTCGAGGTACGATACCATGGCTTTCATGACCAATTGATTGTTAGATGGTCTCCTCTGGACTGTCTGATTGGTCGAGGAACTGCTACCGTACTTGCTGCGGGAAAGGTGAGGAACAGCCACCATTGTGGGTAGACCCGTATGAGTTCCCCTGTACATGCCTGGGTGATCCTTCTTCTTTTTCACTTTTATGAGGATGTTTTCACCCGACTGCAGTTCCAGTGCTCCTTTTTCCTTAAGCTCGTTCAATTTCAACTGAGAAACACATAGGAATGCAATTGTTTTTATGAATAATGTGAAATAGATTTAAAAATTAATTTAAGTGGTCAATTTTGGCTTAACTTACAACATCCGGTGTGATCTTCTCAACCTCTTTTGATGTGTATAACCCTTTCTTATCTTTGTTTGCCTCAAGGTAGACAAGAGATCTGTCAGGTGTGAAATCCTTTTGACTGAGTTGTTGCTCAATCTCCTCGTCAGTGAACCCTCGGCGGTCAACCTGATTCTTTCCTTCTCCTTCAGCTCCTTAGTCAATATGTTATAGATGTATTGATTACCCCTTCTTCTTGTGTGGTGTGTGTAATCCCTTCCCTTGTTGCGTTCAATATTTTTCTCCATGAGCCTTTGATATCGTTGTTATAAATAAATTTTAGTTGAATAGAATTTTTGGGCAACATTGTTCTTAACAAGTACTAATTTTTTATCATACCTGAAAATCCGGATACCGACGCATCTTTTCAAACAAGTGTCATTCGTCTTCATCCATCCACTTATACTCTCATACTGGTATTCCTGTTTTATTGATACCTCTGTCCATGTCGTGAACAAACCTGTTTGCCACCTTTGCCTTCCAATTCCTATGTTGGGATTTGCCCTCTCTGTAACCTCTTTCCTCAGTATTTCTAGTTGCTCATCTGTCACAAGTGTTTCAAATCATATGAAATGCATGTCATTAATCATGTCTTCACTAAGACTTTATGATAAATAAAAATTTAAATGACAATTGTCGAGAGTCTTACCAGAACATCCTTCCATGGCTCTTCCTTAACATCTTCAGGGACATCACTCCAGTATTCGCATGCGCCAAATCTGATGCGGCACCAGAAAGCGTAATTTCCATAAGCATGCCACGCTGACCAATTCTTAATTCATACTGCTTGATTCTCATGGAACTCAAACGCAACAGCTGTTGGAGTGTTATGCTTTGCCAACATCACAGACTGGCGCGTGCTAGTTCCTTGTCTCCTCAGATAACTTTTTAGCTCAAACTTGTCCCATCCTTCTCCATTTTTGCCTCTGGCCTTTGTCAAGTCATCGTTTGCTTCATCAACAGTTGGCCTTCCTTTGATGGTGCTTGTTCCCTTTCCCTTGAAAACTAGTGTTTTGGCTAACTGTTTACCAACATCTCTCCTTCAACATCCCCTATAATCACATCACCATGTTTCATGGTTTCTTCCTTCTCTTCACTAGTCGGGTCATTTGTTTGTGTTGCTTCTTCCTCAAATTGTATCTTCAACAGGATACTTTTTGGAGGAGGTTCTTGGTCCACCACATCAACCTCCTCATCGACTACATTCTTCACCTCCTCCTCCTTCTTCGTGACTGGTCGCTTCCTCTTCGTGTTTAATTTCCCCTTCTTCAGCGGCATCTAAAACAGTAGAATAGAAAATTATCAACCCAAACAATAATGGTACTTAAAGATCAACATTGATAGAACGTGGTGTAGAACTTGAACAATAAATTCATAAAAAGTTTGAGCAAAACATGACATAGAAAGTGAACAATACCTAAATAAAACTACATTATGTATGGCATAAAAGTTCATACAACATGGCATAGAACTTGAATGAAAAAATCATGAAATTGATATAAAATGAAATGGAACCTAATAGAACTTGATTGAAAACCATGACAATCTCTTTGGATTCAAAAAATTGGCCTACAACCGAGCAATTATCACTCCCCCCTAACGTTACTATCAACACTATCACCAACCAAAAAACTCTAGTACTACATCATCCTTCCACAAAAAACTCAAAAAAATTCAGCCCCACAATTTTACAACCATACCATTCAAGTTACTCTTTCAACTTTTTTTCAAGTTACATGTTTTTGTTCATAGAGGCATTTAGTCAAACATGTGTTGTACGTGAGGGTTGGAATGGTTTGTTGAAGAGAAATTGATATGGTAACCCATGCTTACATAAACACCAACACTGGCCTTCACCAATGGAACGTTTGAGTTGCTTCTCCCTTTGCTTGAACTCGCCAAGAACAAAATGGGATGAACCTATGCAAGTACATTCTTCTCTTGTGTTGTTCAAGGGTTGATAAAGGGTTGCTTCTCTTATGTTGCTTTTCTTGCGTTGCTCAAGGGTAGCTCAACCCTCTATAGGAAAGATGATGGGAGTTACAATGATTGATGGGGAGTTATGGTGGCTCAATTTAGTGTGAATTGAATGGTTGAAGTGGTGGAGGGCGGTTTTCAAAGAGAATTTGAAGGTGTTTGATGAGGAGAGGAGGAGTTGTGGGAGTTATATCCGTTTCAAACGGTTGAAAAACATATGAAGCCATTATTTTTACACTAGTAATATGTAGAGTACCGGTGTAATTTTTGTAAAAACCGGTTTGGAAAATGGCTAACTATTCAACACCGGTAGGGTTACCGGTGTAGAAACGAAAAAAACAGTTGTGTGCAGCTGCTTTAAATGATATTTTCACTGACCTGAGAGCAACAATTAAAAATTTTGGCTAACTGTTGTACACCGATATTAGTGCAGGTGTAGAAAATGTTTATATCGGTGTAAAATCACACAAAAAGCAGCTGCGTGCGGCTGCTTTAAATATTTTATGAAAAAAGTAGGATGAACCCAGGAGGAACTTTAGAAACTTCAGACTAAGTATTCAGCACCGGTACATGTATCGGTGTAAAAATTTGTGCCTCAAAAAATTGAAGAAATTGAAAAATTTTCAATGCGTGCCAAAAAAAATTGAACACATACACCGGTAATTGCTTAATATTACCGGTGTAAAAATTAGTATTGTAAATAATTCAAATTTTGTCTTATTTCATTTACTTCCAGTGCATTTTTCCAACTCCAATTATTCAAATTGACGCTTAATTATTGTAAATAGACATTGTACTAGTTGTTTCATGCAAATATCGACCACACATGATCCCCGTACGTTGACGTTGCTAAGCATTGGTTAATTTTATGAAATTTGCATTTTGACCCAAAACATTTCGTTTCACTCTGTCAAGCACTTTTCCATCGTTCCAAATATGATTTTAAGAGGCTCCATATTTAATAAGTGATGTTTCCATACCTCAATGGTATGGAAGAACCCACAAAATTGATTATATGCATTTATTGCAATTAGGTCCCCATAATTGTGACATGCGATTACGACATGTTAGGACAATATGTAAATTATCAAATTTAATATTCTAGGCTTAAATCATAATTGCAACATATTTGTTTCCGGGTGGTAATTTGTCCTAAAGCGCTAGTAGGTGTTGTAGAGTAAACGGCAAGGGTTTACTTCATACATGATTCAAGTTGACCAACATAAACCCCATGGGCTTCTCAACTACAACACCAGAACCGTGTTCCACCCAACGACACTTGAAGAGAACAACCTTGAACACTACATAATCCAACTCCTAAATTTCCTTAATTGCCCATGGAAAGGTATCACAGCAACAACTGGATATCTCTCTTGCTTACCTGCCACATGGATTCAGATTCAATATAAACACCACCGTTTTAAGTGGTGCTCTTCTCATCCTTCGCCAATGTTGAGAAACTTAAGCCATTCATGTCATAACCAAGGTACCGTTTAACGGTGCAGTTTGGCTTCCTTGCAAATGGCCATAGCTTACTGGGCATTCCTTCAACATTACAACGATTGTAAAACCAGTTAACAAACCTTGAATAATGCTCGACTTGAATTTTATTCGAGGGCCAATTTGGATGAATCGCTTCCAATAGGGAAACATGCTCTTCAACATATGTTACGGTCTTGCTACTATTACGTAATACATACAAGTGAACACTCATCAACTAGCGTGATAGGGTGATAGGGTGTATGAAGTGTACCCTTAGAACGTGGAGTCTCATTCCGCCTTCCGCAGTGGGGTCCACTTGGAACACCAACCGCTATTCTTCCAACCATGTTTGCTGTACAATACTCGATGATCTCCTCACTGACCTACCTCTGAACAATGGAGGCATCATGCTAACTATGATTATGAACATAACCCTTGAAAACATCCATGTGACGATCAAATGGGTACATCCAATGCATGCCAACAGGCCCAATCATACATATCTCCCTAACCAAGTTTACCACTAGGTGCACCATGATGTCAAAGAATAATGGGGGAAAATACTTCTCCAAATGGCATAGAACAGCAACGGCCTCTCGATCCAGTTCATCTAGCTGTTGCCTGCTAATATTTTTCCTGCATATTGAGTTGAAGAAGAAACACAAGCGCATAATTGAAAATATAACTTTCTCATCCAAACACCCATGGATTGCAAAGTGAAAAAGTTGTTGCATAAGGACATGACAATCGTGTGATTTCAAAGCATTAAGACGTAACTCATTATTCACAAACCCACTAACATTAAAGGAGTAACTGGACGGTATCTTCATTACTTGGACGCTCTCACACAACGATCTCCTTTCAGTAACTGGCAGATTGTAAGGAGCGCGAGGGGGGGGGGGGGGCGCAGGTACGTTCGCTTCCCCCTTACCTCCGGTGCCAAATCCAACCGTATACCAAGGTTCACTAAATCTTTCCTCCCATTCAAGCTATCCTTAGTCTTCCCAGAAATGTTTAGAAGCGTTGCAGTTAGACTCTCACAAACGTTCTTTTCAATATGCATGACATCCAAACAATGGCGAACCTCCAAATTTTCCCAATACGACAAATCAAAGAAAATAGATCGTTTCTTCCAAGGTCCGTCTACCACCCCACCATTCAATTTCTTCACCTTGTTGCGAATAGCTACACCGATCAAAGGTTTGGGTCCCTTTCTGCCCTCCTTCCCACCAACGAATGCAACTGCGTCATCCCGCAACTTGTGCTTCACCAACAGGAATTTACGGTGACCCAAATAAACAGTCTTACGCTCATTTCTCAACTGATGGTAATCTGTCTCATCCTCACAAATTGGGCAAGCTTTGTGACCCTTGACCATATACTCGAAAAGGTTACAATATGCCGGGAAATTATTTATAGATAAAAAAACATCGCCTTCAATGTAAACTCTTCACTACTAAAACCATCAAACATTAAGGCACCAACCAACCAAAGAACCTTCAAATATTATATCAAAGGGTATACAAGTCTATGTCATTTCAAGGTTGTTTCGGCCCTGAAATCATGTTGGGCTTCAACACATATTTCTCTTCATGCACAAGTACGGGGGGGGGGGGGATTGTAAATGGCAAGCATAACCGGCCACAAACTGTATTCAGGGACATATTCCCAAATGGGTTCATACTATCAGTACACAAAGCAAATCTCAAATTCCTAGGTTCAGATGCAAAGTGTGGATACATCTTATCAAACTTCTTCAACTGGTCCACGTCAGCCATGTCGAATCATATCATCATCTTTACAACCTTACCTATCAACACACCATGTCAAGTTCTTTGCATCATTTTCATTCTTACACAACCTTCTCAGCCTTGGAATAATTGGAAGATAGCACATACATTTATTGGCACCCGCCTCCTCACCGACACAACAGACTCTCCATCGATAACCACATTTCTCTTCTTCTTATAACATGAAACATTACATACTAGACAAACAATCTTATCCTTAAGGTCACCCCTATGTAGGACAAAATCATTCGAACAAGCATGTATCTTTTCATACTCCAATCCCATCGGACACAAAATTATCTTAGCTTCATAAAGGTTGTTAGGAACCCCGTTACAGGGTGAAAACTTTTCATTAAAAAAATAAGCAATTTATTCATGCTAGTATCACTCCATGGCCCTACAAATTTCAAATTAAACACTTCCATCAAATACGACATGATCGTGTCTTTCTTCTTGCAACCAGGATACAATGGTGCATCCTTCTCGCCAAGGAAGTTAGCCAAAACCTGGGGTCTCCCTCTAAACTCATTTACAACCTCCTCACACATGTCCTCCAACATAGCATCCCCAAAACACTCTCCCTCACTATGAACTCTCACTTCCGGTGGTGATTTTTTCCTATGAAAGGTCCACACAACATAGTCTTTCAGAAACCCCCGGCTATACAAATGGAGTTTCATCATGTCCTTCTTATTAGTATGGATTTGATTTCCATAATCACGACAGGGACATAATATTCACTTCTCTCGACTAAAAGCATGCTCCAAGAACTCATCCACAAACATAATATATTCATCGCCACCCAACTAACGTTAGCATACATATGCTTACGCTTCTTGATGGCACGATACAAGTCTACATATCAATAAATGTCTAACAATTAAACTTCAACACATTTAATGCAATAGGAATTTATGACAACTTCCTAATCATGCAACATCACAAATGCACAATATACACCAATATTCCACATTACAATTACAACATTCTGAACATGTCCAACACTATAAGAATCAAAAGCCATAGCATTATAACTACAACAACCTTGAGAACAAATCACAAATTAATATCAACATTTCTACCCCAACCACTATCAAATGATCAAACACAAAACGTAAATATCTCTACTACCAAAATCATACATGAAATCATTAATATCCATAAATTGAATTCAAAAAATGGTACCTTCAAGGGTCTTCATTGTGGAGAATTCAATGCTTTCATCAACAAAAAAAATACCATTAATGAACCTCTTCTTCCAGAATTCCCATTTTTAACCCGCTAAAAAAGTGGTAATTGAGCATTTAATGCAATTTCCTACACCGGTATTAAGACTTTACCAGTGTGTATGTAACTCCTACACTGGTAAAAATAGTCACCGGTGTAGATATTTATCCTATTCCCACATATTGTTTTCTTCTGCACCGGTAAGTTCAGAGTACTGATGCAAAAATGAATAGGTTTGGTGCCAAATTACTATTAAAAAAATTATGCACTGGATTAAGAACATACCGGTGCGTGTGTAATTCCTACACCAGTTCTAACAGTAACCGGTGTACAAATACAGCCTTTTCCCGCATCTTTTTTATTTCTACACCGGTAAGTTCCAGTTACCGATTCAAAATTTTGTCCTCTTGGCGCCAAATTACAAAAAACAAGAAATATGTACACACTAGTAATTGTTTACAGTGCACATGTAAGCAAATGCACCGGTCATAACCACCTACACAAATAATACCGGTGCACACTTTTTAAAACTGTACCCCGGTATAACCAACATCGGTGCAAAATTAGGTGAATTGTACACCGGTTGACAGGATACCGGTGCGTATGTAATTATTTGCACCGGTACTGATGTTAACATGATAAATATTAGTGCAATTGTTACATACACACCGATATACATATACTCATAAAATTATACCGGTGCGTATTTACCTATTTTCCTGTAGTGTAAGTCTGATACAAAAGTATGTCCTTATAAGTCACTATCCAACTAAACAAAAATTAGATAAAACACACAATCTAATGTCGTGATAGCCAATTTATGGAAACACCAGATTGTGTATCCAGACTTATGTATCCTAACATGAAAATGTGTTTTTATACATTTTTTATTTAGTACAAAATTTTGATGGTACAATGATTAGTGTCTCAACATGTATGGTTTATCGAAATCTGATTATGTATGAACAGGTATACATGTATGTATTTGTAGAATGTCAAGATATGACATGCTGGAAGTCGACGAAAACCAATCATTACCCTGTGCATGTCTTAAGAAACCTCATATCATGACATGATTCCATGCGACTTAAATAACTAACAATTAAACATGTCGTCATAGATAACTTCTATTGACACATGTATATGTATCAAGATGTATGACACGTGACATTGTGCAATATCATTTTATAATGAAATTAAAGAGGTATTGTGCTTTTATCACTAAGTTCAGTGTCGTAAAAACAATATATTATAACATTATTGAATGAGACAAATCAAACACCTTATGCTTAGAAATGTCCTTATGCATGATCTGTTCCCACAAATAACTATACATCTAGATTCCTTTGAACGTGACATTGTGTAATATCCTGATATAATGAAGTGACATGGATATTACGAAATCATCACAGTTTTTAATGTCCTAAAATACAACATATTATGACACAGTTGCAGGGGACGTCTTGATAGCCGATGGTGATATATGTCATATCACTAGACTTTAAACAACTCATCTTCAAAGCTCTGAAATGCGACAAAATACAAAACTTGAAAGAGCTAAGAAGTTAGGAAAATGAACCACAAAAGGCTGTAGTTGAAAGCTTATCAATCATGCACACAGAATAGCCAAAATTTAGCAGCTTTGAAGTTGGGAGAAATGTATCTTAAATACCAGTCACTAGTTAACAAAAATGAAAAGATTGTGAAAATTGCAGCATAGTTTGCAAAAATGCAGCATCTAAGATCTAGGGGAGAACGCATCGAGAACAGAAAAATGCAGCAACTAGGAGCTCGGGAAACATGCATCATAAACACCTAATATTGTTAACATATATGTAATTACATTAGTTTAGCTTAAGGGTAGTTTAGTCATTCACTATTCTTATCTATATGTATTGTACTCTTGCTCTTTCAAGACTAAGCTTTCATTTTTGCAAAACAAGAGTTCCTTCCAAAACCTTCTCCTCTTTTCCCTACTCAAGGTATTGATTCTTTCATCTCACATGGTATCAGAGCATTGGTTGTGATTCTTGGAGTAAATTTTTTTTAGGACTTGTGTTTTTTGTGAAGGTATTTTTCGGATCTTACAGTTGATATTTGGATTATTGGTATTGGGTTGTTCAATTTCTTTCGAATTGGGGCTGTTTGCTTGGATTGTTGGTATGCGTATTTAGGGTTTGCTATTGTTTGGGGTTTTTCTAATTGGAATTTATTATTGGGATCGTTTGGGTTTGTGATTGTTGGATTTCTGATTGTGGGGCTTATAGTTGTTGTCGATTTGGTGATTGTGTTATTTGTGCATTTGAATTTCTGGAATTGTAATCATGGTGGGTGGTAGGGATGATTCCCTTCAGTCAATTAGTGTGCAATTGGACGGTAAGAATTACTCGCATTGGGAATCTGAGAATGCGAAGATTCTTACTTGGATTAATAACTCCGTGACTCACTCGATTGGTGCTCAGTTGGCTAAGTATGAGACTGCAAAGGAGGTTTGGGAGCATTTGGAGAGGATTTATACACAGTCTAACTTTGCAAAACAATACCAATTGGAGACTGATATTCGAGCACTTAGACAGAATGAGTTGAGTATTCAGGAATTCTATTCTGCCATGTCTTCCTTATGGGATCAGTTGGCACTCACTGAGTCCCAGGAATTGAGGGCCTTTGAGCCTTATATCGCGAGGCGTGAAGAGCAGCGTTTGGTTCAGTTTCTGATGGCCCTTCGTAATGACTTTGAGGGGTTGCGTGGGGCTATCCTCCATCGTAGTCCCCTGCCATCGGTTGATTCTGTGGTGAATGAGTTGCTTGCTGAGGAAATTCGCCTTAAGTCTAAGGGAGATAAGGAGACTCCTCTCCTTCCTATGTCATCAGTTTTTGCTGTCCCACATCGACCCTTAAGTGGGAAATCTAGTACTTATGCTCGAGTCTCTTCTGATGAGTGTGCTTTCTGCCATCAAAAGGGTCATTGGAAGTCTCAGTGTCCATTGTTGTCCCGCAGTGGTGGTCCTCCTCCTCCATCACAGTCGCGGCCTCCTTATCAGCCGCGGCCTCCTTATCAGCCACGACCTCCTTATCGGCCCCTTACTCGGCCCGTGGCTCCTTGGGCATCTCGTCCACCTCAGATGCCTAATGCACTAGCGGCTGCTCCTTCTGTGGATCCTCATTTGCTAGAGAAGATCCAGGAGTTCCTCGCCTCACAGCCTCAGCCTCATGCTATGTCTGCCTCTCCCTCAGGTTTGCCACCATCATCATCTGTCTCAGGTACATGGATCATAGATTCTGGTGCCACTCATCATATGTCCCCTCAGTCTGAGTCTTTTGTTTCATTATCTCCTCATTTGTCGCTTCCTATTGTGACCGCTGATGGCACTTCTATGCCATTGGAAGGTATTGGTTCTGTTGTCACCCCTTCTATCCTTCTTGATCATGTTTACTATATACCAAATCTTGCCTTAAATTTATGTTCTGTTGGTCAACTGTGTGATTCTGGTCTAAATGTTTGGTTTTCGGATTCTCATTGTCTTATTCAGGACCGTCGATCTCAGATGATGATTGGGACAGGCCATAGGCAGGGGAGACTTTATGTTTTGGACCACCTCAGAATGTCAGATGATGTTGCTGCCTCTAGTGTGGATTTGTCATCTTTTCGTTTGAGTAGTTCGTCTTCACTCTTTTATTTGTGGCATTCTCGTTTGGGTCATGTTTCTGCATCAAGTTTAAGGTTTCTAACCTCTACGGGTGCTTTAGGACCATTGAACTCTCATGATATTTCTGATTGTAGTGGTTGCAAACTTGCAAAATTTTCTGCTTTACCCTTTCAGAACAGTACTTCATCATCTCTTGCTCCTTTTGATCTTGTTCATTCTGATGTTTGGGGACCCTCTCCCGTACCTACGAAAGGGGGCTCTAGATATTACGTCTCTTTTATTGATGATTTTACTCGTTATACTTGGGTTTACCTTATGAAGCATAGATCTGATTTCTTGGATATTTATCGTGATTTTAGAGCTCTTATTAGGACACAACATTCTGCTGTCATTAAGTGTTTTAGGTGTGATTTGGGAGGTGAATACACCTCTAATGCTTTTTGCCAGCTTCTGTCTTCTGATGGCACCATACGACAGACTTCTTGTACGGATACTCCTCAGCAGAACGGTGTTGCCGAAAGGAAACACCGTCACCTGGTTGAGACAGCTCGCTCATTCTTGTTGTCAGCAGATGTTCCTAGGATATTTTGGGGGGAAGCCATTCACACTGCTGTACACGTCATTAATAGAATTCCAACCTCTCACAACTCAGGTTTGTCACCTTTTGAGAGGTTGTATGGGGTTGCACCTGATTATACTTTGTTGCGTGTTTTTGGTTGCACTTGTTTTGTCCTTAAACCTCATGTTGAGCGCTCTAAGTTGTCCCCAAAGTCTGCCTTGTGTGTCTTTTTGGGTTATGGTAGTGGTCAGAAGGGATATCGTTGCTTTGATCCAGTCAGTAAAAAATTATATGTTTCTCGTCATGTTGTGTTCTTAGAGCATATTCCTTTTTTCTCTGTTCCACGTAGTTCCCATCAGTTGACTCAGTCAGATCTTCGTTGCATTGATCCTTTTGATGTCACCACCGATGATGTTCCGCCACCAGACTCTGATCCTCTGAATACAGATACTCCTCCGAGCTCTCCCCCTCCATTGCCTTCACCGCCTGTTCCACCATCTTCTGAGATTGCGGTGCATCCACCCCCTCGTCGGTCTACTCGTATTTGTAAGTCCACTCAGAAGCCTGATTTTGCTTACTCTTCTTATTCTCCCTCATTTGCTTCATTTCTTGTCTCCATTCACTCTCTGTCTGAACCTACATCCTATAGAGAGGCTGTCTGTAATCCTCTTTAGCAGGCTGCCATGGCTGAGGAGCTTGCTGCCCTGCATCAGACTCACACTTGGGATTTGGTACCTTTGCCTTCGGGAAAGCACACCATTGGTTCTCGTTGGGTCTATAAGATTAAGACCAAGTCTGATGGATCTGTTGAGAGATACAAGGCTCGCCTTGTTGCAAAGGGCTATTCACAGGAGCATGGGATGGATTATGATGAGACCTTTGCTCCTGTTGCCAAGATGACCACCATTCGTACCTTGATTGCAGTTGCCTCTGTTTCTCAGTGGAAGATTTCACAGATGGATGTGAAAAATGCCTTTTTGTACGGTGATCTTCACGAGGAGGTTTATATGACTCCTCCTCCCGGTGTACCACATGAGCCGGGGCATGTTTGTAGGCTTCACCGATCTCTTTATGGACTCAAACAGGCGCCTAGAGCTTGGTTTGAGAAGTTCTCCACTGTGGTATCCTCTCTTGGCTTTCGTCCCAGCTCTTATGACTCGGCCTTGTTCATCAAGCATACAAGTAAAGGTCGTATTCTCCTTTCTTTGTATGTTGATGATATGATTATTACTGGTGATGATTGCGAGGGTATTGAATCATTGAAGCGTGATTTGGCTTATTGTTTTGCTATGAAAGATTTGGGTGTGCTCCGTTATTTTTTGGGTATTGAGGTTGCTTCTTCTGCTAAGGGTTATCTGTTGTCTCAGTCGAAGTATATAGCTGATATTTTTCAGCGTGCCCGTCTTACAGACAATAAGACGGTTGACACTCCTCTTGAGACTCATGCTCATTACTCTCCGGATGATGGGATTCCTCTGTCAGATCCCACACTTTATCGTACAGTGGTTGGTAGCTTGGTTTATCTTACAGTCACTCGCCCAGACATTGCGCATGCTGTACATGTGGTTAGTCAGTTTGTCACTGCTCCTACATCGGTTCATTGGGCTGCTGTTCTTCGCATTCTCAGATATCTCCGAGGCACCCAGTTTCGTTGTCTCCTATTTCCTTCATCATCATCTTTGGAGTTGCGTGCTTATTCTGACGTTGATTGGGCTGGTGATGTTGAGGATCGCAAATCCACTACCGGATTCTGTATCTTTCTTGGCGACTCTCTCATTTCTTGGAAGAGTAAGAAACAGGATGTCATTTCTCGCTCTTCTACAGAAGCTGAGTATCGTGCCATGGCCTCGACTACAGCTGAGATTGTTTGGTTGCGTTGGTTACTATCTGATTTTGGCATCAAACTTTCACGACCCACTCCATTGCATTGTGATAATCAGAGTGCTATTCACATTGCACGCAATTCTGTCTTTCATGAGCGCACCAAGCACATTGAGATTGATTGTCACTTCACGCGCCATCACTTGCACCTTGGTACGATCTCATTGCCATTTGTTCCCTCTTTTCTCCAGATTGCGGATCTTTTCACAAAGACTCACTCCACTGCTCGCTTTCGTTTCTTATCAGACAAACTCTCAATGCTTCTTGCTGTAGCATCGTGAGTTTGAGGGGGGATGTTAACATATATGTAATTACATTAGTTTAGCTTAAGGGTAGTTTAGTCATTCACTATTCTTATCTATATGTATTGTACTCTTGCTCTTTCAAGACTAAGCTTTCATTTTTGCAAAACAAGAGTTCCTTCCAAAACCTTCTCCTCTTTTCCCTACTCAAGGTATTGATTCTTTCATCTCACAAATATGTGGCAAGTAAGAACTAGGGAAAATGTATCAGAAATAGCATAAATGCAGCAGCTAAGAGTTAGTGAAAAATGCAGCATAATTACCTAAAATGCAACATTACCATCATGGACATAAGTAAGCGTGAAATCAAAAAATAATACTAGTAAAGTCATAGACAAAATCAAACGCAACAAAAACATTAGTAGCATGAAAAGCCTTGCAGTAAATGCAGCAACATAAGTAAAATGAAACCGTTATACAGAATCAGGTTCATAATATGATTTGAATAAATTTTAGATTTATGACAAAAGCAATATAGAGAAAACTAGATGAACACGGACAATTGTTTATAAAATACTCATATGCTTCATTATTGGTATAGTCCACTTAAAGCTTTAAAAGCCAAAGAAGTCGAATGGAACCAACTAACCTAAAATACACTATCCAAACACAGAAAATGTCTGAGCCAAATATGATGGTTTCGCAGACAATACAATTATCAAAACTCAATTGCTAGAGTTCAACTAACCTAAAATTCATTAGCAAAATACAGAAAATCATAGTGAAATCAAATTACTATACTAATACAGGTATCCCAACAAAAATGAGAACATCATATATACAACATAACATTGTATTGGAATAAAGTTGGCCTGCAACAGTGACTTGTAAGCATGAAACTAGAATAATCCTGACAAATACTCTAAACACTTAGAAAACACTGTAAAAGTATTAACCTAATTCTTAGTAGCAAAAAAAGCAGTTCAGTGCAAAAACAAATAGTGCTCAATAATGCAAAAAGCATAACATTAGTGAAAGCGAATCTAATAATGCAGATCAGTGCAAAAAAGAAGTAGATTAGTGCAAACACTCCAAAAAGCAGAACATCATAAATGTAGCAAAAAATATATCATTAGTAAAAATATGAACACAGCAAAACATTGCTCCATAGCTTATCAGCGCTCAATAATGCAGAACACCAGCAAAACATTGTAAAAACATTTTTCCATAGCATAACATTAGTTAGAAAAAGAATGTAATAATGCAGAACACAAATATGAACACCGAAAACAAGTAGCATAATAATTGCTCAGAGGCGGACAGAGAGTACCAAGCAGTTGTCAGTTTAATTCTCCATTTAAACCGCTAATTACTTGGTAATCTCCGTCCGCCTATACTTTGAAAAATGCACCTATCTTGTTTATGACAGAGGTAAAGTGTTAATAGCGGCGGTGAGTGAGGTTATGGTTGATAGCGGCTGTGAAGTTAGCGATTGTGTAGTGTTGATGGCGACGGTGTACTGAACGGTGATGTAGGGTTGATGGCGGTGGTGTACTGAATGGTGGTGTAGGGTTGATGTCGACAGTGTTCTTATCAGGGGTGATTAGGGTTAGGAGAATGAGAGGAGATTAGGGGGCATTTATAAAGGAAAGATAATAATAGTTTATTCCACTCAAGATTTCTTTTCTCCATATTTAATATACTCACTCTTTGTTTTTTTTATTAGTTATAATCCGTTTTCATTAGGATTAACACAAACACTATTTTGTATATGTGTTGAAATATATTTTTTTCATTCATATAATTTTGATTTTTAAAATATTTAACTAATCTAAAGCACAAGAAGTGGGACAGAGCGTGCTTAAGCTCTGGAACAATTTCTCGGGTTAAGCTATACAAATTTATAAAGATTTCTTATCCTAACAATTAGACAGAGCTTCATATTTGAAAATTTTGCATCTGGGAATCCTTGTTGTAGATTTTTGAGATGAGTTGTCAAGGAGTTCCGGCGGTCGAGAAAATAGGGTGGGAACAATAGTTTAAATTTTAACTGAAATCCTGATGAGAGTACCTTTAGTTCTGCAAGTTTGGTCAATGTTGATAATTGACCAGTCCATGTCGATAATTTGAGTTTGACATTAATTTTAATTTTCAGTTATAAGTATATCCTATAAATATGTATTTGTTTCTATAAAGTAAAACACACATACATATATCATGTAGTTATATTTGGTTCAATCATTGTTCAAGGCTAGAAGTTATTCAATGTTGAAAATGTTGCAGATGTTAGATGAATGTGAGTTAGCTCATTTTGCACAACGCGTGATATGATTAGTTTCTCAACAAATGTGCATAGCGCATATTTATAATTTTTACCTCTTTCAAAATATTTCACGTTGGTATGGATTAACGTACAAAGAAATGTATTCGAACTAAAATTAAAATGAGCTGTATAAGGTTAAGAATTGCATGTATGCATAGAAAAGTTAACGTTGGAATCTTCTTTCATGCCAGTCTCTGTTAATGAACACCCATGGGATATTTACGCTTCTAACCCTAACTTTATGGAAATGTCAAAATAACCCTGCGAAGCGATAAAGTGCTAAAATAACCCTAACTTTGTGACAAAATGTGTAGTTATTACCTTTTGTTACTATTCCAGCATTGACTCATCAATTTGGGTGTTGACCGGGTCTGAAATGATGAAAATATCCCTATAAGTTGAAATAGGGTCAAGGGTATGGGGGATAAGGTTATTTTCATCATTTCAGGCTTGGTCAACACCCAAATTGACAAGTTAATGCCATAATAGTGACAAAAGGTAATAACTGCACATTTTGTCTCAAAGTTAGTGTTACTTTAACACAACTTTCAGCATAAAGTTAAGGTCATTATAGCAGTTAACTCTAGTTTCATTGGCATAACATGTACCGCATGATTACCATTTCGACAAATACACTTAGCAGCATTATGATTTATTACTATGAAAAGTATAAACTTACTTATAATCGATGTACTAGGTTCTAGATACTATAATAATTTATGATGAAATATAATACAAAACTTAAAAGAATATAAGTATCGATATACTGTGTGATTGAGTGCAGTACTTATGTAAATAAGTTCATTGAGTGCAGTACTTATGTACTTATGTATTTATGCTGTACTTACTAAGTATCGATATACTATGTGTAAACTTTTAATATCAATAAAAAGAATTATAATTAAGTTCATTTTTTAATACTTAGTAGAATTACATTATAAATGAATTGCTTTATCGATTATATCTTCTCAATCACATAGCTGCTAATACAATTTAATATTTATTATTTATTTTGTTTCATTGAATTTTCGTTTTCAATAGGCAGAGCTCAGTCATTTTTTTGGCGCCAAAAGAAATTCTCCCGCCTCATTGGATTGCACCAATTTGGTGCTCCTAATTATTGGGAGATTAGCAAAATTATGGGACATGTTCCCCATTTCAATTAGTATAAAAGGATGGAATCCCTATGGGTTCAAGTCATAGTCGAGGTCGAGTTATTTTCTAAGGCAGAAAGGATTGCAAAACTTTAGTTGTTCTCGTAGGTATTCAAGGTCGACTCCAATTATGTTGAAGTTATTTCAGTTTGTTTTTATCATGTTTAGGTTGACAATTTCTTTATGTCAACACTTTTATAGTTAAGAGGCTTTCAGTTTAAACTGAAGTTAGTTTAAGTTTGTTTGAAAGATATGAGTGGATTGTTATTGGTTGATCAAATTGTTTGTGATAAATCTTTAGTAAGTTCATAACTTCTGCATTAGGTCCCAACATATTTGAATGTTGTGTGTAAGTATCAGGTTCAAACATAGCAAGTTCAAACTGTTTGTGATGAATCCGATTCATTCTTTTTGATATGAATGTTGTGTGTAAATAGGTATGACTCCACAAAGAAAAGGTAAAAGGCAAAGCACACCTCAGGTCCCAAGGAAAATAAGCCTTCCTGTCACAAACTCTAGCGAAGATGAGCGAGAAATGGAAAGGGAACAAGCGCATGACAAAAGGTAAAACATAGGCAATGGTATTACAAGTTTTCTTATTTTTATTGTTGTTGACATAGCATTTGAGACCCTCAAATTCACTCAAATGCTAAAGTTTGGTGTTGTTTTATAGCAGTAGAACAAATGTGAAAGATGGTAAGAGAATCGCTCCTTGACAACAAAATCATGAAGAGCAAGTGCATGACCCGAGTGAAGAAACAAATTTCAAAAAAATAATAATGAAACCTCAGGCCCTGTGGACAACAACAATGTTGGAAGTGAGAGCCATAATTATACAACAAGGATTGGTAAGATCACTTTGCTCTCGACATTGTTGAAAATATTTATTAACATTTAGGGAGGAAGGAGAGGGGTTTAACATATATGTTGAGTATTTGGGGTAGGCCATTCCATCTACCTCCTATTAAGCTTAGTTTCAACGAGCATGGATCTCCACCTAAGGGGCACACATTCAGTGAGTTTTTGGGGTCGATAGCGCAAAATCCAAAGTATTGTCCAATTGATGTGGGAAGCTGGCATGAAATGCCTAAAGAAAAGAAAACTGAGATGCTGAATCTTATCAAGGTATATGAATCAAATTTCATAGTATTTGACTTGGTTTTCATAAGTATTATATTCACTATAGATCATACATTATTCCAGGCACGTTTGGACGTATCATTGGCTGATGAGACTCAAGTATTCAAGTCAATTAGTGCTAAATGGAGTAATTGGAAACACAATTTGAAAAATAATTATTGGGTTCCTAATGTCACTGAGTACCCTGATCTTGGAGAGGACACTCATGTTAATAGAGGTCAATGGATGAATCATTGCAATTTTTGGAATACACCTGAGTCACTAGTAAATTTTACCTTTTGTTTATAAGTTGGATTTTGTGTTTATATTGATTGACTGATATGTGCCTCTTTTGGTACCACATAGGCAAAATGTGAGAAGAACAAGATAGCTAGGTCTAAAAAAAGTATGAATCATGCTACACAGAAGCGTTAGTATGCTGAATTTTATGAAATTAAGGTTACAAAGCTTTGATATTCTTTTGAAATTTTTATTTAATTTATTATCTGATTATATTATGATTTTGATGACTTAAATGTAATTAGAAACAAGAACTTGGACGTAACCCATCTCAAGCTGAAATGTTTGGATATTACTATGCTAGGAAGACTGGAACTCTTGAATGTGTTTCAAATGTCTTGGTTAGTATGTTGTTTGCTCTACTTTTCTTTTAATTTCATACTTATAGGCAGCAATTAATATGTTCCAATGTTATGTTGTGACATGCTTTGTTTATGAAATTTCAGGCGGAAATTGAAAAACTCGGAAGTGAACTCCCGGAAGGTGAGGAATATGTCATTTCTCCGGATGATATATTTGTGAAAGCTGCTGTTGGTATGCCTTGAATACTGTAATAGCCGCTTCTGCGACCCTGGCCTGGAATACAACTACATCTACAATTATGATAAAAATATAATTCCAATTCCAATTTGGACTGATGTTGATTTGGGCCGAATTGTGTTTTGTTCCAATCCCAGTTTGTTAGGGTTTAGTAGAGACAGTATATAAAGTGTCTCTCTTCTCTCTATAAACATTAATTCTGTTCTGCACTTAGATAGGTAGAAATCTGGCCAATTTCTTGGCGTCTGTAACCTGCTACCTATTATAGTGAATCCGTCTCCCGTGGATGTAGCCAAATTGGTGAACCACGTAAATCTTGTGTCTTGTTATTTTCGTTCATACTTTCTGTTCTTTCTCCATTCCGCACAACAAACTGGTATCAGAGCGGTTTCTTTTTCCGGCGATATCCGTAGTGGGTATATCGGATTCTGGGCTCATCAGATCGGGGCTGATCGGGGAGAAAGATGTCTGGGTTGAACGTGAAGATCGACAAGTTTACCGGGAGAAACAGTTTCAGTTTATGGCAGATCAAGATGCGAGCTTTGCTGAAACAGCAAGGTTTGTGGACTCCGCTGACGAAGGATTTCGCGAGCAGTTCTGGCGATGTTGTGAGTCTGGAAGAAAAGGCACACTCGACGATTATGTTGTGTCTCGCGGACGAAATCATCACCGAGGTCTCAGATCAGGAGACTGCTGCACAACTGTGGCTGAAGTTGGAGAGTTTGTATATGACGAAATCTCTAACCAACAAGTTGCTTCTGAAACAACGGCTCTTCGGTCTCCGAATGCAGGAAGGTACGCAACTCAGAGACCATCTAGAGCAATTGAATACTTTTTTATTAGAATTGCGAAATATAGATGTGAAAATTGAAGATGAAGATGCTGCTTTGATTTTGCTAGTTTCTTTACCACTTTCGTATGAGAATTTTGTTCAGTCATTTATTGTTGGTAAAGATTCTGTGTCTCTGGAGGAAGTAAGATCCTCTCTCCATAGTAGAGAGTTGCGACATAAGGCAAACAGTACAGGTACAGAAAGTCAGGCCACTGGCTTGTTTGCTAGTGACGGAAACACAAAAGGCAAGGAAACCAGCAATAAGAAGAAGGGCAAGAAGTCATCTTCAAAGGGTCCTAAGGCCAATGATGTTTGTAACTACTGTAAGGAGAAGGGGCATTGGAAAAAGGAGTGTCCGAAGAAGGCTAGTAAATCTGGGAGTACATCTGGTACTGCTGCTGTGGCTGAAGGGGATTTCAGTTCTGAAGATGATTTTGCTCTAGCTGTTACTGGGCAAAATAATCATTCTAATGCGTGGTTTCTTGATTCTGGGGCATCCTACCATATATGCCCAAGGAGAGATTATTTCTCAACTTATGAGCAAGCTGAGGGCATCATTATACGACAAATGGTGTTGTGTGCAAGGTAGTTGGGACTGGTTCAATCAAGATCAGGACGCATGATGGTAGTTTCTGTACTTTGAACGATGTCAGGCATGTTCCATCGATGACAAAGAATCTGATTTCTCTTCCTACGTTGGATAGAAAGGGTTTCTTCTACTCAGGGAGTGATGGAGTTATGTGTGTCTGCAAAGGTTCTAGGCTGGTTCTGAAAGGTGTTCTGCATGGTACTTTGTATTTTCTACAAGGTTCCACGGTTATGGATTCTGTTAATGTTGCATCTTCGGAGGTTCACCAGGATGATATGACTAAGTTATGGCATATGAGGCTTGGTCACATGGGTGAAAGAGGGATGCAGATTCTGTTGAAGTATGATCTTCTTGGTGGCCTCAAGATCAAAAGCTTGGACTTCTGTGAGCATTGCGTCTTTGGGAAGCATCACCGCAGCAAGTTTCCTAAGGCGATTCATAGAACAAAGGGCACATTGGATTACATCCGTTCTGATTGTTGGGGACCTTCCCGAGTTGAGTCACTGGGAGGTCACAGGTACTTTGTTTCTCTGATTGATGATTACTCAAGGATGACTTGGGTTATCATGATGAAACATAAGAGTGAAGCTTTCTCGAAGTTCAAGGAGTGGAAAGCTTTGGTGGAGAATCAGACCGGGAAGAAGATCAAGAGGCTTCGAACTGATAATGGGCTAGAATTCTGCTCGTCTGAGTTTGATCAGTTTTGTAGGGATGAAGGGATTGCTCGTCATCATACAGTCAGGAATACGCCACAGCAGAATGGCGTAGCTGAGCGGATGAATCAGACATTGCTGGCGAGAGCGAGGTGCATGCTCTCTAATGCTGGTTTGGAAACGAGATTCTGGGCAGAGGCGGTGAGTACAGCTTGTTACCTGATCAACCGCGGGCCTCACACAGGTATAGAGTGCAAAATACCTATGGAGTTGTGGTCAGGTAAAGTTGTTGATTATTCCAAGTTAAAAGTTTTTGGTTGTAAATCTTATTATCATGTTAGTGATGGTAAGTTAGAGCCACGAGCCAAGAAGGGTGTCTTTGTGGGTTATGGAGATGGAGTTAAAGGCTCCAGGATATGGTCTCCATCTGAGAAGAGGGTTATTCTGAGCAGGGACGTTGTCTTTGATGAAAATTCTTTGCTTAGATCTATGGTGAAGCCCACAGTTGTGCCAGAAACTAGTGGAGTTGATAAACAGGTGGAGCTTGAAGTCACTCAAGGTGAAAATAGATTGGAACAATTTGAGGTGAATCAAGAGCCACAGACAGAATCTGAGATACCGGAATCTCCACCACCAGATCCCCAACCATCAGGAGCTACAGTCCGTAGTTTAGCTCAGGACCGACCCAGGAGGGTTGGAGTTGGGGCGCCCAAGAGATATGGGTTTGAAGATATGGTGGGTTATGCACTACAGGTTGCTGAGGAGGTGGATACTCATGAGCCATCCACTTACAGAGAAGCTGTTTCAGGTACTGATACTGACAAATGGCTTGCTGCAATGGGAGACGAGATGGAGTCTCTTCAGAAGAATCAGACATGGGATTTGGTTCAACAGCCTCAAGGGAGAAAGGTTATCACTTGCAAATGGGTTTTCAAGAAAAAGGAAGGGATATCACCTACAGAGGGAGTCAAGTACAAGGCTAGAGTTGTTGCTAGAGGTTTCAGTCAGAGAGAGGGAGTAGATTACAATGAGATTTTCTCACCAGTGGTCAGACACACTTCCATCAGGGTGTTGCTAGTTATAGTGACACATCAGGATTTGGAGCTTGAACAACTTGATGTGAAGACCGCTTTTCTACATGGAGAGTTGGAGGAAGAGATATACATGACTCAGCCAGATGGTTTCCAAGTTCCTGGAAAGGAAAAATATGTTTGCAAGTTGAAGAAGTCTTTGTATGGACTTAAGCAGTCTCCGAGGCAGTGGTACAAGAAGTTTAACAGTTACATGCTTCAGCTGGGATATACGAGGTGTGCTTATGACTGTTGTGTCTACTACAACAGGTTGAGAGATGGGTCGTTCATCTATCTGGCACTGTAATGGTGCATCTGGAGTTTTCTACTTTGAGGATTCAAGTCAAGGTGGAGATTTGTTGGTATGCCTTGAATACTGTAATAGCCGCTTCTGCGACCCTGGCCTGGAATACAACTACATCTACAATTATGATAAGAATATAATTCCAATTCCAATTTGGACTGATGTTGATTTGGGCCGAATTGTGTTTTGTTCCAATCCCAGTTTGTTAGGGTTTAGTAGAGACAGTATATAAAGTGTCTCTCTTCTCTCTATAAACATTAATTCTGTTATGCACTTAGATAGGTAGAAATCTGGCCAATTTCTTGGCGTCTGTAACCTGCTACCTATTATAGTGAATCCGTCTCCCGTGGATGTAGCCAAATTGGTGAACCACGTAAATCTTGTGTCTTGTTATTTTCGTTCATACTTTCTGTTCTTTCTCCATTCCGCACAACAGCTGCTGGCCCGGACAAGCGAGGATATGTGAGAATGGTTGGGATAGTGATCTCCCCTTTAGATGTATGGAGTGATGTCCCCGGGCGTAAACCTACAAAATAGGCGGTGTTAGAACAGAAATCTAAGATTGTTAACCTAGAAAAGGAACTTTCGGAAATCAGGGAGAAATTATTAACTCGCGATAATGAGAGTTTAGAGCATTATGCCAATTCCATTCGTCATGTAACTCATGAACCTCAACAGCCCAAGGTACAATATTACAAGTTATGTTATAAAAATTTCAGGCTGGTTGTTATGTTCATCTTAGAAGCATAGTCGATCAAACTGAGATAGTCGCTAAAGGCTTCATTAGTAACACAAATGAAGATACAGAGGTCGGAGGCCAAGTTTTAGGACCAGTATAGTTCAAAGTCAACAGTACAGTAGTAGTTCACGCCAAAGAGCATTTGATTCGTTCATATGACTACTACTGTACTCTTGGAGATGCCCTCAGTACAATGATTGCATGGCATGTGAGTCGGGTTACTCCGGTACAAAGTACTTAAGGTGTTAGTGATATTCATCGCCGATGAAGGGTTCCGAATTTCATCAACTAGCTTGTTCCAGGATTTCAAGAACTGCATTATTTTTTTTCCCAATAAATTGTGCTTAGCAGCACGTATGTCAACCTTTGACTTTTGCAAGTTCATCTTTCTGTTATACCAATCAAAGCTACTTTGTTGTAATTCTTGTTTTATCACATGCCATTGTTCCTTTAATGAAGGTTTTACGCCATAGAACATTTTTCTTATTCTTCAAATAATTTTTGTTTCCTCGAATGATTCTAATAAACGTACAGAATATTGTACTAGTAGCAGTGAAAATCATTCAATCATATTTTGATAAAAGTAAAAAATGTTCAAAACTGGAGCAGTAGAACTAGAGCTCATAAAAGCTCAAGTCATCTTCTTCCTACTTATTTTACGCTTCATCGGGCTTTTTCTGATCTGAAAATTAAAAGACATTCTATTTATCCAAAATATTTAGTTTCATGTGCAGCATAAAATAGATTGTACAATACTTACTACCACAGAGAGCCCCTTCTAGCACCGATTTTTTTTGTTCTAGTGCCGGTTTTTCGTTAAAAAAATCAGTGCCTAAGTAACCGATGAAACGGGTTTACCGGTTGAAAAAAAAACCAGTGCTATATTCCAACTTTTAGCACCGATTTTTTTGTTAGGACCGGTTTTTCAACCGGTGCTAATTTAGCACCTTTTTTTTGTTTGCACCGGTTTTTCAATCGGTGCTAATTTTAGCACCGGATTTTCAAACAGTGCTAATTTTAGCACTTGTTTTTCAATCGGTGCTAATTTTAGCACCGGTTCCTTTTTGTTAGCACCGGTTTTTTTTTGTTAGCAGCGATTTTTTAACCGGTGCTAAATTATTACGATGAGTAAAAAAAATCCCTTCCTCTGAAAGCGGCAGCGCGCTGCCGCTTTCAGAGGAAGGGAAAAAGACCCAAAATTATCAATTTAATAGGAATAAATTTAATAATAAAATCAACTTAAAAAAATTGATGATATAAAAATAAAACCAAAAAAAATTATGATACAAAATTAATTATTAATGGGACTAAATATAACTATCACAAACATAACTATATACGGAACTAAACATAACTTTAGCTTGAACTAGCAATTGAATCATGTGGCATATATACATCAAATCACAAGGCTAAGCCACACAACTAATCCTGAATCTATAATCCTTAAAAATGCTCAGATCTACCATTCCATATGCATCTACAAGACCATACAACTACAAACTTCAATTTAGTTTGCAAAAATGGTAGGGGGGAAAGGTAAATGTAACTAAATTAGTAAATCTTACCTTGGAAGGCTCATTGTATGTTCAGAAGCTAATGCCTGGAACATACTTAAGACAAATTGGAAATCCTCTGTGTATTCAAACAGACAAAGGAATCAAATATACATACAAAGGGGCTACGTAGTTTAGATCTAAATAAACATGGAGAAAAAAATGAGTAGTCAAAACTCCACTCAGCACACAAGTCTATCTCATTATGTTTTACCTTACGATTTGAAAATAATGTCACAAGTAGCCTATATAAATAGGAAAAGGTTCAGTGAATGCCTACTGACTAGTTCCGCCAAGTTAATGCACCCTATGTTTAGCAATACCCGAATGTTTAGCAAGAAAACTCAATGCGTTCAACAATAACAAAACAATGATGGTGTGATACCTCTTCCTTTGATTACTCATATGCAGTTTCAAGCTGTTTAAGGGCTTCTTCATTTGCTTGAGTAATACTTTTATACTGACATAATAAATAGGAAAAATTAGCATATGCTTGATTCATGCTAAAATGACAGAGTCATTCGATACCTGAAGCATGTGATCTTTCTTCATTTGTACCTCCTCCACCAACTTTGCAATTTCTTCGTTCTGTTAAGCAACTACATAGTTCACAATGAAACTGAGAATTATCAGTTTGCAACTACATAGTTCACAATGAAACTGAGAATTATCAGTTTGCAACTACATAGTTCACAATGCCTCCTCCACCAGCTTTGCAATTTCTTCGTATTGATAATCTTTTTGTATTTTTCTTCAAATTTTCTGGTTTTATTTTTTGAAAAAAAAAGCTAAACCCAATCTAATGATGTTACACCTCCACCCCCACACTTAGACAACACAAGGTCTTCATTGTGTAAGAAAGAGGTAACATATGCACATTTTATACAGCAAAAATACTTTAGTTTGAGTGACAACATTTACACCATCAATCCAACCAAATCAGTTATATGCCAAATAACGATGACAAATTCTCAATGCACCATCTTTAATCAATGTACTTTTTGACATATTTTTAGCATGGGCATATTCAGAAGACATGATACTCCACTCTTTATTCACAGTTTTAGCATACTTAGTGTTAGGCACAATATCATAACCAAGATATGCATCAAAATTAATACCCTCAGTAGTTTCAAATCCCAATAAAACCACCATATCAGAGATTGACTTAGTCCAAGTTTGTCCCCCAAGATCAAACATGACAAAAGTAGGACTCATGACATCCATTTTTTTGTCAAATCTTGACACACAAATAAACTATACAATTCTAAGCACAACCTTCGACAAACCGGTTTAGTAACATACAACAATGCATTCCAACCAATATTAGAATATAATGCCTCTACTTCAAATTTCACATCTAACTTACACAAATTATGCCAAACAAATTCATACCACTCCACAAGAGGTCTACTTTCAAGAAGAGAATACCTCCGGCGCTTTTTAGCGTCGGATAAAGGATGAACCTGTGGAACTGGATCTCTGGGCTGTGAAGTTTTGAGCGGATGAAGGTCGAGCTCTGGTGAATGCACAGCGGGGCGCAGCTGCTCGGAGATGGAGCTCCGGTGGTTGTGCATGGATGAGGACGGTGGTGCGGGGAACTACGGCGGACAGAGAGCTAAAATTTGGTGTGTCGGAACGCCTGGGTTCAATTGCGAGCGGCTGAAAGTTGAGTTATGGTGAATACACGGTGGGGCACAGTTGCTCGGAGATGGAGCTTCGGTGGTTGTGCACGAATGAGGATGGTGGTGCTGGGAACTCTGGTGGACGGAGAGCTCGGCTCTGATGGCTACATGGCTGGAGTTTGCCGGAGATTAGTTGCGGATGAGGGATGGCAGGTTTGGAGGTGATGAATTAAGGGAGAACAGTGGGTTGAGTGCATAAGGTGAGATGGGAAAATTCTTAATTCAGTGGGAAAAGGGGTAGGGTTAGTAATTTAGGAAATTTCACAAAAGTCAAATATTTTTATTTTTGTTTATTATATACTAATTCAAGTAAGGTTTGACAGTTAATTAGTCAAAGTCAACTTAGTTATTAGTGTTTATATATTGAAAGTGTAGTAATGTTTGATAATTGATTAGTTAAAGTCAACTTAGTCACCAGTCAAAGGTAATGGTAAATAAAAAGAAACCGTGGGAATGTACGGGAGTGGGAATATTAGCCCACTCCCTTAATACATGTTATCTAAAATACTACCCCTGATCTAATTGTTACAACCAGGTGACCAAAAGAAGCTAGCCCCGTCGTGATGACCGGGGCCTGTGGAAACCATCCATGAAAAATATTACAGCCCATCGTGGTGACCGGGGCCTGTACTCGCTCCATTTTACATCCCTGCTACCGGTGGTGTGAACTGGCTCTTTGCTCCCCACGTGTGTCTTCAAAACCGATGTGGTCTCGGTCTTCTAATGAGTGAAGTAGTACGACCTCCATGCTACTGGTGGTGTGAACCGGCTCTTGCGCCGTGGTTTGCTCCCCACGGGTGTCTTCAAATCCAAGAATGGTACTCGGTTTTCTAATCCGAGAGTGGTACTCGGTTTTCCAATGAATGAAGTAATATGACATGTCCTCCTAAAAGGGCTCTGCACACCGCTTCTACCATGTACACCTCTAAGATGAAGATAAAGAGGTGTTATTGGCCTTCGATAACGGTCTCTGGATGAGGGCCGAGGCTTTCTCTGTGGGGTTGGGAGCAGTTTGACCGCAGTTCATTTTGCTCCCAAGTGTTCCCCACGGATAGACCTCCTAAGCATAAGAGACCGGGCATGACTTCTACCGCGCACGCCCCGCGTAACGGTTTTGTAACCGTTCTTTCCATTTTAGGCAAATGGACAGCCTGATGCCATTTTGCACTTTTCAGTGCAGCGCAGGCAAATAGCGCAAACTGTTAATTCTAAGTGATACCTAGCAGAGGGTTTATTAATAATGCGTACGCAGAATTAATTTACCCCCTACCCAACCTACATGGCCATGCTGCTGCCATGGGAAATCCTGTCAACCATCTGGAGAGAAGCTGCTGGGTTTTTTTTCAATCCAATAGTAGCACCCCCTCGAGGTTTCTTCATGAGTCCCCCCTCGAGGACGGAGCACAAGAAAACCTTCAGCCCTCGAATGCCCCTCCACGAGCACTCGGGAGCTTACGACACTCGAATGGCTACCTCGAGTACTCGAGCACCACCAGCACCACCTTGAGGACAAAGCACTCGAACACCTTCAGCCCTCGAGTGCCCCCCCCGGTGCACCCGAAAGCTTCCAACACACGAATTGCCCCCTCGGGATCTCGAGCACCACTAGGACCCCCAATGAGCCCAAGAAACACCTTCAGCTTAATCCTTCCATCCTTGAACCATCCCTCAAACTCGAATACCTCAATCCATCTCTCCTCGAACCATCCTCAAATTTTCGAGCATATCCAGCACTCGAATGCCTTCAGCACTCGAATCCATCGAAAACTCCTTCAGCCCTTGGACCATCCTTCCAACCTCGGACCATCACTCCGCTTCCCTTCGAGTACTCGAGCACTTCCATCATTCGAATGCTCATGTCGAGCACTTGAATGCCTTCAGCACTCGAATCCCTCGAGATCACCTTCAGCCATCGAACCATCCCTCAACTTCCCTTTGATTATTTGAATCTACCCCCCTCAAGGGCAAAGAACCAGATCACCTTCAACCCTCGAATGCCCTCCACCGGGCACTCGAAGGCTTCCAGCACTCAAATGTCCCCCTCGAGAACTCTAGCACATCCAGTGCTCGAATACCTCAATCCTTCTAACCGCAAACTACCCTCGAGTACTTGAGCACTTCCAGCACTTGAATGCCCATCTCGAGCACTCGAATGCCTTCAGCACTCGAATCCCTCAAAATCTCCTTCAACCCTTGAACCATCCTTCCATCCTCGAACCATCCCTCAACTTCCCTTTGAGTACTCAAACCTCCATCCCTCGAAGGGTTACTGTTCAGCATACCATTCGAGTTGCCACTACCAACTGATAGATGTGATTGCCAGACCATATTTTCCGGCGTATTTGAATCATTGGAATCTGGACAAAAATTGAGAAAACTACCAATTACGAGAATCTGCTCTTCCGTTCCTTTTCTTCCGAGAATTCTTATGAAACTGAGAAATAGGGCCAACAAATTGAGAGTGCTATTTTTTATGTTTCCGATTAAAACAATCCACCATGGCCGGCCGCCGGACCAACCAACACACAGTGAAACATCTCAAGACATCTATGATGAATCCGAATAGCCCCAAAGTATAGCCACCTCAATTATACCCAGAATGAAGGTCACCGTATGAATGTTCATGAGTGAGAGAAAATTTTAAATCTGTGTTTTTGGCATAGAGCGTCTAAGTGCAGACTAGGTCAGGGAACACAAGGTCGGGGGTTGTCCGGGTTCTAAACATAAGCGAGGCTGAGAGTTTACCGGGTTCTGAGCACAAGCAAGGCTGGAAAAGGAACTGGGTTCTGTTCACTTGTAAGGTCGGAGGTTTCCCAGGATTAGAACACACACTTGGCTGGGATATGGCCGGGTTCAAAGCACTAGCGAGGCCGGATGATCAGTCCGAGTTTTGAACACAAGCTAGGCCGGTCGGGTGCCCGGGGTTTGAACACAAGGTCCCCTGAATCAGTTTGGGTAGCCTATTGGTCTAAGCTCCAATTTGAATTTGAGTAAACGAGGTCGAGCATTTTCCGGGTTCTGAGCACGAGCAAGGCTGGGTGGGTTTCCAGGAGCAAGGTTGGGCGGGCAGGCCGGGTTTTGATCACTTGTAAGGCCGGAGGTTGCCTAGGTTTTGAACACAAGCAAGGCCGAAAGGTGACTGGGATCTGGGCACTAGCAAGGACGGGGGACAAGGCCGGGGTTTGGACACAAGCTAGGCCAGTCGGGCTCGAGATTTGAGCACAAGTTTGCCCAAATCGATTAGAACTGACTGTAATGCTAACAATTTCCATGCCTGTCTTTAATTGGTATTAATCTCCTATGAACATCATATTTACAGGCCACTTTCAGTAGGAGTGGCGCACTAACCCGCACAGATTCTCATAAACAGCCTTTCTCTTCCTACCATACCTTCCCAACATGCGTCGGCAATCCACACATTCTACAAAATTAGTTATGCAAAGCTTCTCCTATTCCTAGCAAAACTACTCAGAACAGAGTACCACCGTAATCCCCACGGGTTTAGCGTACGAATTACTTTTTTCCACAGGAGGCCTCACCAAAAATAATTTCTATACAAATAGCACTAAATGAAACCAAAAACAGCTTCCCAGACGACAAGTTCTTCTTCAAATATTCGCACAACAAAATCCCCAGAGAATCCGCACAAGAAATTCATCCATTAAAGTCCACACAAAATCTATATAGTGCAAGACTTACATGGGCGTTCGCCAAGCTTTCCGTGTTTGCATCGGGTACGGGTCTTCTTCCTCAGTCAGAGCTTCGTCTTCCTCCTCCGGTAGAAAAATTCCACTCATCAGGACCGGTGGGGAGGTTCTCTTCCATTAAAACCCATCGTGGATCCATGGGTTCGAAAAGTCCGATATTCGAACTTCAAGAACCCAAAAGCTCCTAGCTTGAAGACCGAAAAGCAAGTCTTCATCCCCGAAAACCCATAAAGAGGCTATGGGTTTTCCAAATCCACGTTCGGATTGCGGATCTTCCTCCAAGAGTTCAAGGATCAAGCTTTCTTTTGCATAACGGGGACCTAGATCCCGAATTCAATTCATCCACAACCAAGGAAAACCATACATGGAAACACTCCTAGCGAGGAGCCCAACAATAATGTCGGGCTCCTCGCTGGAGAAGGGGAGATGTGGAAGAGAGACCCGGCGGAAACCTAGCACGATAAACAGTGCAGGGCTGCGCCCTATTTTTGCCTCAGAGCTCTCTCCGCTCTCAGCTTTTCCAGCTTAATCACTAGTGTTTCTATATAGAGAGAGAATCATGTAAAGTTTGACCGTTAATTAATTAAAGTCAACTTTGTTGTTAGTGTTTATATATTGAAAGTCAAATAAGGTTTGACCATTGATTAGACAAAGTCAAACATTTTTATTAGTATTTATTATATACAAATTCAAATAAATTTTGATTGTTAATTAGTTAAAGTCAACTTTTTTATTAGTGTTTATATATTGAAAGTCAAGTATAGTTTGAACGTTGATTAGTCAAAGTTAGCCTAGTTATTAGTATTTATAATATTGAAAGTCAAGTATAGTTTGACCGTTGATTAGTCAAAGTTAACCTAGTTATTAGTGTTTATATATTAAAAGTCAAGTATAGTTTGACCGTTGATTAGTCAAAGTTATCCTAGTTATTAGTGTTATATATTGAAAGTCAAGTAAAGTTTTCATGATTGTGTATATATCTATTCAAATATGTAGTAAAAGTTTTCTTAGTTTCACTGAATCTTTGATCTCGTGCAATTTATTCCGGGACGGAGGGAGTATACTAAATCAATTAAGGGTTGAACGTTAATTAGTTAATGTAAACAAATTTTATTATTATTTGTATATATGAGGTCAGTAAAGGTTGATCGTTGATTAATTTAACTTAACATAGTCATTAGTTAAAGTCAACAAAATAAGTAAACAATTTTGAAAGTTTTTAAAAAATAGTTTAGAGCGGCTGCGCAGCTGCTCCCAGCTCATGAAATTTCTGGGAAGATTATTTGAAATTTTTCGCAGATTTTTTGGCAGAAATATTGAACTTAGAAAATTTTTGACAGATATTTAGAAGTTTTGGCGATTTCTTTAGGGGGGAAATTTTCTAGCGGGAAAAATTTTAAAATGTCTAGCACTGGTTTAAACCTGTGCTAATGTTTTCAAAACCGGTGCTATTTTAAAATATTTTGGCAATTTCTTCGGCGAGAATTTTTTTGGCGATTTCTTTGGCGGGAAATTTTTTTTGGCGACTTCTTTGGCGGGAAATCTTTTTTGGCAATTTCTTTGGCGGGATAATTTTCAAAATTTTAAATATTTTAGCACCGGTTTCTTTCAAAAACCGATGCTATTTTTTTATTTTGAAACCGGTGCTATTTTAAAATTTTGGGCTATTTCTTTGGCAGTAAAATGAGTATTGAAAATTTTTAGCACCGATTTTTAAAAACCGGTGCTATTTTTTATAGAACCGGTCCTATTTTTTAATTTTACCACCAATTTTTAAAACCAGTGCTATTTTAAACAAAAATCTAGTGCTAAGTTTTAATTTTTAGAATCGGTTTTTAAAACCAGTGCTATTTTTTGCAAAAGCTAGTGATATTTTTTTAATATTTAGCACGGGTTTTAAAAATCAGTGCTATTTTTTACTAAAACTGGAGCTATACTGAATATTTTGGCGGGAAGATAGAATTTTACAAATATATAGCACAAGTTTTTAAAAATCGGTGCTAATATTTCCAAAACCGGTGCTATTTTAAAATTTTGGGCTATTTCTTTGGGGGGAAAATGAGTATTGAAAATTTTTAGCACCGGTTTTTAAAAACCGGTGCTATTTTTTAGTTTTAGCACTGGTTTTTAAAATCCGGTGCTATGTTTTAATTTTCAGCACCGGTGCTATTTTGAATTTTTTGGTGGGAAGATAGAATTTTACAAATATTTAGCACCGGTTTTTAAAAACCGGTGCTAATATTTCAAAAACTGGTGCTATTTTAAAATTTTTGGCTATTTCTTTGGCGGGAAAAATGAAATTTTCAAATTTTTAGCACAGGTTTTTAAAATCCGGTGCTAATTTTTTCCAATACCGGTGCTATTGTAAAATTTAGCACCGGTTTTAAAAAATCGGTGTTAAAATTAAAAAACCAGTTTTAAATTAACGCCGATTTTAAAAACCGGTGTTAAAATTTAAAAAAATTGGTGCTATTAAATTTTTGGCACCGATTTTAAAAGTCGATTCTAAAAAACGGGTGCTAGAGGGGGGTATCTGTGGTAGTGACCCTACATCAACAATATCCCCTTCTACACCAGGACGAACCCTTCGAACATTTTCCTCTATGTTGTCTTCAACTAGATTCCCTAAATTACTTTGAATATAGGTATCAACATCCGCTAATGGTTCCATGCTGAAAATGCTTCTAGCACAAGTGTTTGTAACAGTGGACCCATTTTTTTTCTGTTGGATCCACTAATTAAAAACACTTATGAGGCTTAGTTAGATAAAATTAATTGCTCAGTATGACGCCTGTCATTAGTAAAATTAACTAGGTTGAAACCATCACTATCCCGTTTCAGCCAACTTCCCTTCCAAACCTAATCATAGTTAAATAACACCACCCTGCGCTCCACGTAATCCATCTCTATGATGTTATTTAGAACCCCATAATAGTCTAAATCCCCTACAATTGGACTGTCATCCCTTGAACTCGAAAAACTCGATGTTGTTGCCTACTCTGCCAACCCACTACTCTAGATTTCCCTTAGCCATCTAACTCTCTAGTATGAATATGAAACCATTCACGGCTTATTTATCAAATGTTAGTCATGTGTTGTTTGGACCAATAGCAAGACATTTCAAATACTTTGAAACTATCTCATCTTCTAGCAATGGCAAGAAATTAACCTGGAAAATTGTTTATCATTTCATAAAAATTTAGCTCAGAAATTACAAGAACTAAGACTTAGCACAAAAATAACAACGCAGAACTATATTACAGCTACTTTCTTACATGTTCAGAAAACCAATTTGCGAATTCACCACAGTGAATTCGCTCAATATGGTGGCATGGAGCTTGAGGATGATTCTCTTCCACAATTCAGAGATGTTGCCTGAAAAAATCTCAAAAATAATACTTTCAGCATATTTGAAAGATCAATTGTAAATTGAACTATACATGACAATACTACTCAATGTATGAATTTACTATCTCAGAGTTGAACAACACGCATTGATGCCTTTTCTTAACCGTGTCTTCATCAAATTTCTTGGGTGTGCCCAATCGAGGTAGTGGCCGTTAGGGGTGGGCTAAAATATCGAAAACCAAACCAAAAATTGAATTGTCCAAATTCGAATAACCCGAACCAAATTTAACATACGGTTTTTGGATATCTGAATTCAATAAACCAAATTTCGAATATGGATTTTGGTTCGATTTTGGATATTAAAACTCAAACCATAAGCCGACCCGAATACCGAATTGTAATTAATTAAATAAATTAAATATATAATAATAATTAATTTTAAGATGAAAAAATTAAATTTATAAATAAATTTAAGTTGGAGGACTTATCTTTAAATTGAAACATTATCCCTAAACTCTAAACACTAAGTAAGTTTGTGAAGTGCTTGAAGGTGAATGTGACTGTGAAGTGTTTGAATACTTGAAGAATGTGAAGGCTTTGAGGATAAATATTAAAATGAACTCTTTTTTTTAATCTTAAATGTAATGCTTAAATTTTTATGGTTGAATTGAATTGTATTTGTTGGATTTCTATTTTGAAAACTTGATTGTAATGATGTAGAAATTAGATTAAAATTTTTTTATTTAATTTAAAGTTAATTTATATGATTTTTTAAATTATTTTTTAAAAAATAAAATCAATTCGGTTTTTTCAGGTTGAATTTGGTTTCAAACCGAAACCAAATTCTGAATTCAGTTCGGATAATTTGGGTTATTCAGGTCGGATTTGGTTTTTGGTTTTTTAGGGGAAAACCGAATAACCCGAACCAAATATGCCAAAAACCGATTAAACCAAACTTACGCCCACCCCTAGTGGCCGTCCATTGTAAATATATCCAACCCATCCTTTATACACTTCTCAACTGGTTCAACATTTGTAGGCATCGAGTTCATTCTTGTGTCACTGTATTCAGCTAAGTACATAGAACATGATCTTAAACTCTCTTTGTCTACATAACCCTCAACAATTGACCCTTCAGGCCAATGATAATTTCTGACATAAGACTTCAGAGTCTTTAGATACCTGAAACATAAAAAGTTCGGATATATTTCTACAAAAACAAATGTAACCCAAATCAACATGAATATGCATTTAAATTTAACCGTTCGTTAGGATACATGCAACGATAGTAAACTAGTCCACCAAGCCTAACTTCACTTGTAAATGCATGGTGAGGTGCACCATTACATAAAAAATGGTGAAAATATACACTCCAATTCACACAGAATGAAAATTATTTCCTTTTCCAAACGCACCACATCAGGGGGATAAATCACCTTAGAGCACAGTTGGCGAAAATATCTACTCAATTTAATCAAAGAACCTCAACAGTTTTTGGTAATGTTTTCGACACTGCACCTGGCATTAACCGCGGCATCAAAATGTGATAGTCTAGACTCTTAAGTCCAACTAGTTTTGGGGGTTTCAATTGAACACGCCTAGAAATATATGTACAATAATCATCAGGCACCTTAATACCTTTCAACACTCTACAGAACCTCTTCTTTTCTCTCAGTTCCATTTTGTACACTATAGCTAGCAATTTATATCCACCTCCTTCCTTTATAATAGGATACAGTGCAGCTCTAATCCCCATTTCCTTCAAGTCAAGCTGTGACTCGAGCTTATCTTTTGATTTCAATTCTGCCTCTAATAATATTCCACAAATGCTCTCATATACATTTTTCTCGATAGGCATAAAATCAAGCTTGTGATGCAACACATTGTCTTTCTAATATGGAAGAAAAATACTTTTTTCTTCCAATTAAAGGGTAACTCAGAATTATCAGTCACCTTATTCCCGAATCTGAAATTGATATCTTTTAATATTCCAAAACTCTATCCCCAGATAGCCGAGGGGGAGGTCTTCCACGTTATATCGTTCCATAAAAATGTGTAGCATCCTTCCGGAACCTGTGATTCACATCCAGAAACCTCTGGTGACCCATATAGCATATGTTCTTGCTACACTTTAGTGTTTTTGAATGTGTGAATTGATGACATACATGACAAGCTAAGTAACCTTTAGTACTCCACCCTGACAAATTTAGCATACCCCAGAAAATCACTAGTTGTCCATATCAAATTAGCCTTTAAGCAAAAATCCTTCCTCACAGACGCATCAAATGTTTGGATACCATCTTCCATAGATCTTTCAAATCCGCAATCAGAGGCTGCAAATAAATGTCTATATTGTTTCCAAGTGTTGATGGTCCTGGGATTAATAATGATAGCATTGAGTACGGCTATTTCATACACATCCTTGGTGGTATATTATAGGGCACTAATATTATAGGCCATGTACCATGTTACAAGTTCATGTTACTAAATAGATTGAAGCCATCAGAATTTAATCCTAATCTAATATTAAGAGGCTTTTTAGCATATGTTGGATATTTTTTATCAAATAACTGCCAAGCAGGAGAATCAGCTAGATGCCTCGTGTAACCATCTTTGGTGCGACCTTATGCATGCCATCTCAAGAGGATAGCCGTTCTAGCTGATATAAAAAGTTGTTGTAATTTGGGATTGATTGGAAAATACCATAGAACTTATGGGAAACTCTTCTTATCTCGCCTATTGGATTCTTCTTTGTCTACCACGACCTAGATTCATTACATGTCCCGCATGTAGTTTTACTGACATTCTCTCCCCAATATAAATTACAGTCATTAACACAAGCATCGGTTTTCTTAGAACCAACACCCAAGTCTTTCATCAATTTTTCACATTCATAATATGACTTAGGAAGTCCAATAATTGATTCAAGAAAGGCTCTATGCAGCAGATCTATTAACTGATCAGTATGTCCTTTAGTCCATCTACCTAGACTTTTTAGAAGCAAAATGTGTAGGATCCAAGAGATTTTGGAAAATGACTCACATCCATCATACAAACTAGTCTTACGACTCTCAAGCAACTCATAAAATTTCCCACTGCTTGTTGAGGTGGTATTTGACTCCAAATGACCATCTTCTTCATCAAATTTTTAAGGATTCCCAAAAATATCACAGACTAGATCTTCCATGTCATCTATAAAATGATTTTCATTTGATTCCTTGGTTGCATTTGATACACTAGTACCAATCGGGGGCGTATTACTAGTTTTTGAACTACTTAAAGGAAACTCACCATGAACTATCCATTGGTTATAGCCATTGATAAATCCTGCAATAACTAAGTGTTCCCGAGCCTCATTTCTTCCCACAAATCTAGCAAGCTTAAAGTCTCTACAAGGGCATAAAATCTTTGCACCATTCTAATTTTCAAATGCAAATTTAACAAACTCTATTCCATTCAGATACTCTTCACTATAGATTGGTTTAGTCAACAAAGAGTCCATACTTTAATAATATAATTTCACAATCTGTTAAACAAACAATTAGAACCTGTTCGATGTAAAATATCATAGGAAGACTAATGCAGCCAAAAACTTGAGAAAATTGCAGCATAAATAGAAAAAAATAATCCACAAAATAGCACAAATGTAGCAGAAATATAGAAACTAAAAACTTAAGAGAAATGCAGCAGAAATAGCAAAAATAGAGCAGAAAAACATCATAAATGTAGCAGAATCATGTAGAATTTGAACCATGAATGAAACAATGCAAAATTTGAACCCATAGAATCATGTAGATACCAACAGAGAATTAGATATGTTACATATGCAGCATATGTCAAAAAAATGCAGTAGATTTAACAAAAATGCAGCAGTTAAAAGCTTGGGAAAATGCATCAGAAATAACAATATTACAGCAGCTTAAATGTGATAGTTTTGCAAACAATACAACTGTCACAACTCAAATTTTAAGCCAGAGTTCAACTAACCTAAAATTCACAAGCAAAACACAGAAAATCAGAGTGAAACCAGCTTACTATACTAATACATGTATTCCAACAAAAATGAGAATATCATATGTGACACATAACATTGAATTAGAATAAATATGGCCTATAACAGTGACATATAAGCATGAAATTGGAATAACCCTGACAAACATTCTAAGATCTAGGGGAAAAAGCATCAAGAACAGAAAAAATGCAGCAACTAAGAGCAAAACTGAAAAATGAAACATCTAAGATACAATTTTCTCATCCAACAAATTGATATCTCACTAGTTAGCTTCAGTTAAACAAAAACTAGAAAACTAAAAAAGACATACTCTATACACCATGAATGAAACTATGCATAATTTGAACCCACAGAATCATCTAGATACCAACAGAGAATCATATTTGCTACATATGCAGTATATGTCAAAAAAAAATCAGCAGATTTAACAAAAATGCAGCAGCTAAAAGCTTGGGAAAATACGTCAGAAGTAACAATATTACAGCAACTCAGAATCTTAAGAAAAATGCATAATATATAGCAAAATTGCAGCAGCATCAGAACCATAAACACGAATAAACGTAGAAGCAAAATGCATAGCATGATAAAAATGGCAAAACACAGCTTCAGAATCATTGATTATGGTAGAAAGCTGCCGTAGCAAACACAATTGGTGAATTTAGAAATTGAAACAGAGAATTACCTACCAACATCGAATCTCCTAAAATACCACTAGAGTATTCAAACAGCAAAGAAGATGGCCAACATTGATTCTGGAAGAAAAAGGCCAGTCATAGTTGAAAAATTGGGAGATGAACAGTTAAGTACATGGACTTGATGCTATCCGGTGTCAATACGGTAACAGGAAGAATGTACATGAAGTCACACTACTGTCTAAGAAGAAGAATAGAGTGAACAACAGATGAAGAATTTTGTTTTGAACACCTTTTTTGACGATGATAAGATTTCTGGTCAGGCTATCAGGTCTCAAAAGGAAAAGACCGCCAATAACCCTTTCTCATTAACAAAATTAATCAATAAATAATGACTACTTATTACTATAACCTTTTATCTCCTAAAATGCTATTATACTCTTTATACGACATTCTTCATACATTATCCTAAATGGTTATATATTGTGTCGTCTTCCATAAATAGTTTCCATTACTTATTAAGTGAAAGTTATCAAATAATTTCCATAAATTTCAATTTCTAATTTCCATAAATTTCAATTTCTCAAAATAAACCTTTGAAAATTATTTTTTTATGTCGTAAAAGGTTTTCCCCACATTTCATATTTTAAAAAAGTATTAAAATTTTATTTTTAATTCAATTCACTATACTATATGCTACTCATATCTTAACAATATATTAATGACCATAAATTCCTAAGGTGTCGGTATATGGGCTTTCCAAAAATTTCTTAAAATATTAATATTAAGACATCATACCTACACTTGTTCTTATTGACTACATATTGTAAAGTCAAGGCATTTGCAAGTGAATATTTTATTGGCAATTTTGTGTGAATTTATTTTGAACAGAAATTTTGTCCATGTTGGAACATGCTGATGCAGAAGATTTACGCCAAGGTTGTATGGAAATCAAAAGTCAGAATATTGCAGTAGTTTGGAATAAATGGAATTCGTATATTTGACTATATATATCAGGTGTGTGAAGCATAGATGATTTATGGAAAATCCCTACTTATATGGAGATGATATATTCGAATTTATGAAATAGATTGATATAAGGTAAATCTCTTTATTTATGGGATTTGGATATGGTTCAAGAAGCAGATTTGGAATAGGAATATTATGGGGATAATCAAGGAGTATTCCAATCTGTTCATGGATATAAATTGGGATAAAACATGGCTGCATACTCACGGATTTAACAGAGCAAAAATCTGCCTACAGATTTTTAAGACTTTTGAGAATTGCAAAGAGTCAGACTACTGTGTTCAAACACGCCTGACCTGCCACACAAAGTTCAGAATCACAAACCTTAATTCCTCAGGAGGAGAAGATCCTGCGTCGACGGAGTTCGAGATCAGAGGGAGTCTGATCAAGGCGGATCGGTAGCTAGGGGAGCTAGCAGAGTCCACACGTTATAGTTAGTAAAGATAAGTATTTTGTAAACTGTACTCTGTACTGTATCTTTCTAATTAGTGGATTCATTCTGAACTGGGCCAGGCCCCGCAGATGTAGGTGGATTACACCGAACTGCGTAACCAAGTCATGTGTCTTTTACGTTTTACGTTATTATGCACTTGGTTAAATTAGTCATGTTGGAATACACTAGTAAGGACTAGAAAAAGTGGTAAAACTAAATTTCAATTGGTAGCAGAGCTTGGTCACTTATCGTTCCCTTGGTTGTTTCAAGGAAAGTGAGATCCAGTTTTACCATGACGATAAGAGAATGAGCTTCAGTCTCTCGCCATCCCTGCTAGAAGGCAACAACTACAACTATTGGAAGGCACGCATGAGGGTCTTCATCAATTCGCTGGATAAACTGGCATGGTTTTATGTTGAGAATGAATGGAATCATCCTACAAAAGATGCTGATACAAGTTCTAAGGTGGTAGAAGGAGAGTCAAGTCAAAGGAAGCAGAAACCCAAAGACAAGGCTAGATGGACTCCAGATGACCTCAAAGAATCTCTGGCGAATTCGAGGGCACTTAATGCGATCTTCACTGCTGTTGATGAGAATCAGTTCAAGCTTATATCTACATGTCACCAAGCAAAGAAAGTATGGGATATTCTACAGACTGTTCACGAAGGAACCAGTCGAGGGCATGAATCGAAACTACAGATGCTGGCTACTAAGTTCGAAGAACTCAAAATGGAGTAGGAAGACACTATTGCTACATTCAATGGAAAACTCAGGGATATCTCCAACATGGCTTATCAACTTGGAAAGATGTACAAAGAAACTAAGCTGGTGAAAAAGACCTTGAGATCTCTTCCCAAAAGGTTTGCAATGAAAGTAGCAGCAATAGAGGAAGCAAGAGACGTAGCCACTATGAGCCTAGATGTACTAATGGGTTCATTACAAACATATGAGATGACATTCCAGCAAGCTATAAAAAGAGTCGCTAAGGAATTGGCGTTCAAAATCTCTCCAGTTAAGGAAAATCACGAGTATGACAACGATGATGAGATTGAAAAACATGCACTTATTACAAAGAATTTCTCGAGAATGCTAAAGAAGGTGGTCAATAAGAAATCTCAGGAAAGGTTTGGCGGAAACAGACAAAAACAACAAGATTCGAGTAATAATCGTGGAATGAGATTTGAACAAGGGAATCTGCAGTTCGGGAGAAATCAGAACAACGAACCAAAACAGGCTGGACGAATTCAATGCAGAGAATGTGAAGGATATGGTCATATTCAGGCAGAATGTGCTAACACTCACAAAAAACAAGGAAAATCATATGTCACCTATTGGAGTGAAGATGAAGATGATGAGAAGGACGAAGAGGAACTTACCAGTAACTACGTAGCTTTTGGAGCAAAGGTTCATGATACATCAGAGGATCAATGTTCCAACACACTGAACAAAGGTAAAGCTGTATGTTCCAACATAGATCTGAACGATGCACACAGCAACGAAGATGATGATTTGTCATTAAGCTATGAAGAAATCTATAGCACCTATGAAAAAATGTATGCCATGTGGGTTCAAGTAGCCGACACGAACAAAGAGCGGAACGAAGAAAAAAGGAAGCTAATGGAAAGTGAAAGAGAATTACGATCCAAAGTTGAAGAACTTGAAAAACATAATGAAGAACTGAATGGGAAACTGATAGCAGCAGTCAAGAGGCCGAGGTGTCTGAAGCAACTATCTTTAAATTAAATTCTGAAAAGGCAAAGCTTGATGATATTCTGGATATAGGAAGAAACTTTGATGATAGACACAGGATTGGATGCGGGAAAGAACCCAAGACTGAATCGCATGAAAAACCAATAATTCTCAAGGCTAGGATCCGAGAAGTGAAACGGAAGTATGGGATGCCTTATCAAAGAAAGCCACTCATTTGTAGATACTGTACGTACCAAGGACATACTGAACAGCAGTGCAGAAGACTGATCAAAGATTAAATGACAGGAAGACAACTTCTACTGTGTTCCATCATAGACGATATTCATACAGGAAAATCGATCAGAAAGATATGGATTGTTAAAAAATCTAGTACGTGTCTGGTGGCACACACTTCTCTAACAGCCTATTCCAGCGAATTATGGTACTTTGATAGCGGTTGTTCTCGCCACATGACTGGCACTCCTAATATCTCACAAACATAACTCCATATGATAGCGGATATGTAACCTTTGGTGATGGAAAGAAAAGCAGAGTAATTGGCAAGGGCGAATTGAAAATTGAAGGCTTTCCAGTTTTCACAAGTGTATTGTTTGTTGAAGATCTAAAGGAAAACTTGCTAAGTATAAGTCAGCTGTGTGACGACAATATGGTAGTGGAATTCCAGAAGGACAAATGTATAGTGAAGCATGGAGAAAACAAGGTTCTTTCAGGAATAAGATCATCCGACAATTGCTATCTGCTTGAACAAGGAGTTCGGTGTAAAGCAAGATGAAGGAATACTTCGGCACAGGAAGCTCGGCCACATCAATTATAAAACATTGGTGAAAATCGCAAATGTGAAAGCTGTCCGAGGAATGCCTACCTTAACCAGCAAGGATGGAATTATATGTGGACCATGTCAACAAGGTAAACAAATTTGATCTCATCACTCTTCAGTTCAGTATATTACTACATCTAGAAATCTGGAATTATTGCATATGGATTTGATGGGTCCGGTTAATACACCTAGTATAGGTGGAAAGAAATATATTTTTGTATGTGTTGATGACTTCTCCAGATTTACATGGGTAGCCTTCTTGAAAGAAAAATATGATATGATAGAAGTATTTAGAAGCCTCGTAGTGAAGTTACAAACTGAAAAGGGAAGTCCAGTAGGAAAGATAATTCGAATTCAAAGTGATCATAGTAGAGAGTTTGAAAATGAACAATTCAGTTCCTTCTGCGATGAGCTAGGAATCCAACATGAGTTCTCGGCTCCTATCACCCCTCAAAAAAATGGTATCGTCGAACGAAAGAACAGAACTCTACAAGAGATGGCTCGGGTTATGTTGGCAGAGAAAGATATTCACAAGAAATGGTGGGTAGAAGCGATCAATACAGCATGTTATACTATCAATCGAGTATATCTGTGACCATTCACCAGCAAAACAGCCTACGAAATCTGGAAGGGAAGAAAACCAAATGTCTCATACTTTCATGTGTTCGGAAGCAAATGCTACATTCTCAGAGATAGAGAATAATTGGAAAAGTTTGACAATCGAAGTGATACAGGGATTTTTCTCGGGTATTCCATCAACAGCCGTGCCTATAGAGTTTCTAATCTTCGAACCAACACTCTCATGGAATCCATAAATGTAATTATGGATGATTCGGAGGAAGAACGAAAGCCCAACGTTGTCGAAGAAGAATTTGGTACCTCTCATGTTCCAACACAGGTGTCTCAACCTGATAAGGCACCTCCCTTGGTTGAACCAGAATCACGTCAGAATACTGGCACACCCAAGCAAATAAGTTCTGAAACTGACGAAGCTATGTATGTTGGAACATCATCCCCCACTACTGAATCATATGTTCCAACACATGACCAACCAAGTTCCACCATGAGAAGTACTCGATCCGTACCTCGAGTTGATTATCGGCGACTGGCTGGCCTACACTGTTTTGTTTCTCTAATTGAACCCAAGAACTACAAAGAAGCCTTACTTGATGAGTATTGGATTGCTGCAATGCAAGATGAACTTGGTGAGTTTACAAGGAATGATGTTTGGTATCTTACTCCTCGCCCCAAAGGCATTAATGTCATTGGTACAAAGTGGATCTTCAAGAATAAATCAGATGCAGACGGCTTAGTCACCCGCAAAGCTAGACTTGTTGCTCAAGGTTATACACAAGTGGAAGGTGTTGATTTTGATGAAACCTTTGCGCCATTTGCCAGGTTAGAGTCTATTTGAATTCTACTAGCTATTGCCTGCTCTATGAACTTTAATTTGTATCAAATGGATGTCAAGAGTGCTTTTTTAAATGGAGTGGTGAATGAAGAAGTATATGTGGAACAACCTAAAGGCTTTGAAGATCCTCATTATCCACATCATGTATATCGTCTCAAGAAGGCTTTATATGGACTCAAGCAAGCACCCAGGGTATGGTATGAACGACTTACTACCTTTCTTCTTCAGAAAGGTTATCGTCGAGGGGGAGTAGATCGCACATTGTTCGTGCTTGACAAGGCTTCAATGTTTCTGATTGCTCAAATTTATGTCGATGACATAGTTTTTGGTTCTACTTCACCATCTATGGTACAAGATTTTTTCACCATTATGCAATCTGAATTTGAAATGAGCATGGTTGGAGAGCTGACTTACTTTCTGGGATTGCAAGTCAAACAAGGACGGAATGGTCTATTCATAAATCAAAGTAAGTATGCCTTGAATTTGATTAAAAAGTTCGGACTCGGTAGTGCTCGAGCAGTTCGAACTCCTATGGGAGTGTCTGATAAATTGGTAAAGGATGAAAAAGGAGTTCCGGTCGATCAGAAGTTATATAGAGGCATGATTGGAAGTCTATTGTATCTCACCGCAAGCAGACTAGATATATGTTTCAGTGTTGGAATATGTGCAAGATTTCAAGCTGATCCTAAGGAATCTCATCTTACTGCAGTCAAAAGAGTTATTCGATATGTAAGTGGAACTTCGGAGTATAGTGTTTGGTATTCTAAGAATCAAGATTCAGAGTTGATAGGGTACAGCGATTCTGATTGGGCTGGTAATGCTGATGATCGAAAAAGTACCATAGGTGGATGTTTCTTTATTGGAACAAATTTGGTGTCTTGGTATAGCAAGAAACAGAACTCGATCTCTCTATCTACTGCAGAAGCGGAGTATCTTGCAGCAGGGAGTTGTTGTTCAAAATTATTATGGATGAAACAAATGTTGAGAGATTATGGAATCCATCAAGGCTCCTTGAAGATTTTATGTGACTACACAAGTGCTATTGATATTTCGAAGAATCCAGTTCAGCACTCAAGAACCAAACATATTGACATACGGCATCATTTTATTAGAGATCTGGTTGAAAGAAAGGAAGTGGAAGTAGTCTATGTTCCAACACACGAGCAAATTGCTGATATATTTACAAAGCCGTTGGATGCCACCTCTTTTGAGAGCCTTCGACAACACTTAGGTGTTTGTCAAATCTGAGGTAATTTTACCGAAATTATTTTTAATGTACATATTTCTTTTGGTTATTTTTTTTTATCAAAATCGAAAAATAACAAAAAAATGGAAGGAAGAAAAGGTGTACAAAAATAGGAGATGGTTAGTATGGTGTGTTGGAAGTTAATTGTGGCATGACAACTTGATTTGACAAGAGGAGAAAGTGCCATCATTACAAGTTTGGGAAATCTAAAAAGGGGGTTTTGCAGGAAAAGAGGTGAATAGATGAAGAGTTAAAGTGGGATTCAAACTTGCCCAAAAATCCCTTCGTATCCTCTACTCTCGGTCGATAATCACCTCTCCGAAACTCAGCAAAAAATTCTTCCTTCAACAACTCTCCTCCTTCGCGATATTGGTTTAAAGAATGTCAACTCCAAATTCTCCCGCACATGAAGCAGAGGCGTCAGAAATCATGAAGGAAGATCAAGTTTCAACTGATTTGGAATTGGTGTTGCTTGCTGAGCAGAGAAAATATGTTTATCAAGCTGTTAGAGATGAAGAAGAAAATCAAGTTCAGATCGGAGGAAGCACGGAGAATGCAGAGGTTGAGGAGACAGCCAAAGTTGAACCTGATGCTCAAGAACAATCTTCTGGAACCAAGAAGAAGAAACCCACGGTAACTGGTCCTGACCCTCGTCCATTAAAATTCATGGGTATTGAATGTAAGAGTGTGGATGAAATCTTTAAATGGCTTGAGGCTAATAGAGTTGCCGTAGATTTAACAAAGATCAAGAGGATTAGAGGAGAATATTTGATTGTTAAAGTTAAGGAGTTAGTGACAGGGAACATAGGAGAAATAAGGAGGCTTGAGAATTATACTGTGAAATTTGTGATGGGAAGATATGCTGAGTTTAGGGAAAAAGACAGATTCTATGTGCATTGCTATATTCCATTGCCGAGTTGTGTTGTTTTGAGAGAGATAAATGACTGTGAGGTGTCTGGAAGAGAAGTTGTGAGAAACATAGACAAGTTTCAGATGGGATTCTATGATTTGAATTCTGCCAAGAGGATGGAAGAATTGAGAAAACCCATCATCATTGAACTATCAGATAGTGATGACAGTGTTCCAACACAGAGGGGTGAACCTGATCATATGGATTTAGATTCTGATAATGATCTAGGAGGTGCAGATGATGGTGATTTTCATGATGATCAGGATGATGAAGCAGCTGAAGGAAACCTGTCTACCCAGAATGATGGTTCTGATAGTAATGAAGAAACTGAGAAGGATGCTGAAGGATCAGGGAGTGTTCCAATACAGGATATTCCTGTTTTGGCATATTCAAGTGATGAAGTACTGGATGAATTCTATCAGATGGCAAAAGGCAAAAGAAAGGCTGCTAAAGCCAAGGATTCTGCTCAAGCAAAGAGGAGCAAGAGAAGGCATGACAACAAGGAAAAGAAAGTTTTACCCCCCCTATCAGCAAGGCGTATTCTGCTGTATATTATGATGAAAAAGGTGAAGAGATGGGAGATTTTTTCTCTGAGAAAAGTTTATAGCAGAAAGGCCTTTGGATTTAAAAGCCTATAAGGAGAGTGGCTTCTCAGATTATCTAAAGGTGATTGGCATGATTACTGCAGCAACGATCCAGCTACAATACAACAGACAGGTTGTACTTGAGGTATATTCTAATCTCATGACGGGTAATCTAGAGATAAGTTCCCCATGGTATGGTAGGGTATATGTACGGGGGAAGATCATAGATGTCTCTGCTTCTAGAATCAACACATTTCTGGGTCTGAAGACACCTGAGACAGGGGGAGTCTTTCCTGAAAACCTGGGAGTTTCTGACAATGAAATATTATCTGTTATCTCGGGTGGTTATAAGGTTGAATGGCCAGCAACTGGATATTCACAAGCATCCTGCTTGTCTTCGAGATTCTTTGGATTATATCAGGTGGCTGTGCATTGTTGGTTGCCATCTACTAATACCACATCATTGACAAGGGAAATGGCTAAGCTGCTGTACTATGTTGGAACACAGAAGGATGTCAACCTTGGACTACTTATTCAGTAGCATTTGGTCAGACAAGCTACTGCTCCTAAGGTCAATGATGCCATCATTTACCCTGCTCTGATCTCTGCACTAGTCAAGAGTGCAAAAGTAAAAGGGAAGGCTTCGGATGTGGTGATTGATACAGAGTTTCTGAGGCCCAACAAGAAGACATTCAGGCTAAGGCATGTGCACGATCTCCCGTGGAAACCATCTGGATCAACTTCTTCATCAGCAGCAGAAAAGGAGACTAGGCTGATGGTTCTGAATGCTAGACTCGGAGCTTTAGGTATACAAATGGCTGCATTGGTAGCAGAAAAAACCAGACTGGAGGCAGAGAAGTCAAGGTTGGAAGCATGAGTTGATGTCTGTTGCAGGGGGGCATTATTTGTTGCTGATCTTGTGATTATTTTGATGATTTTGAGGTTACCTTTGGCCTATGTGTGGTCCCAGGGGGAGTAATTTTGGATGTTGAAAATTTAAAATTGGTTTATTCAATTTGGCTGTAATGACATGTATGTTATCGATTTTTTGGATTTTTGGTTTCTGGTTTTCGGATTTCATGCTTAAAGGAATTCTGGTATTATGTTGATTGTTGTTCTGCTATTTTGATAAAATCTTATGCAATTGATGCTGGAAGTTTTCATTGGAAATTACATGTCCAAAATATTATGGGTCCACAAAAATGCTAAAGGGGGAGATTGTAAAGTCAAGGGATTTGCAAGTGAATATTTTATTGGCAATTTTGTGTGAATTTATTTTGAACAGAAATTCTGTCCATGTTGGAACATGCTGATGCATAAGATTTACGCCAAGGTTGTATGGAAATCAAAAGTCAGAATATTGCAGTAGTTTGGAATAAATGGAATTCGTATATTTGACTATATATATCAGGCGTGTGAAGCATGGATGATTTATGGAAAATCCCTACTTATATGGAGATGATATATTCGAATATATGGGATAGATTGATATAAGGTAAATCTCTTTATTTATGGGATTTGGATATGCTTCAAGAAGCAAATTTGGAATAGGAATATTATGGGGATAATCAAGGAGTATTCCAATCTGTTCGTGGATATAAATTGGGACAAAACATGGCTGCATACTCACGGATTTAACAGAGCAAAAATCTGCCTACAGATTTTTGAGACTTTTGAGAATTGCAAAGAGTCAGACTACTGTGTTCCAACACACCTGACCTGCCGCACAAAGTTCAGAATCACAAACCTTAATTCCTCAGGAGGAGGAGATCCTGCGTCGACGGAGTTCGAGATCAGAGGGAGTCTGATCAAGGCGGATCGGTAGCTAGGGGAGCTAGCAGAGTCCACACGTTATAGTTAGTAAAGATAAGTATTTTGTAAACTGTACTCTGTACTGTATCTTTCTAATTAGTGGATTCATTCTGAACTGGCCCAGGCCCCGCAGATGTAGGTGGATTAGACCGAACTGCGTAACCAAGTCCTGTGTCTTTTACGTTTTACGTTATTATGCACTTGGTTAAATTAGTCATGTTGGAATACACTAGTAAGGACTAGAAAAAGTGGTAAAACTAAATTTCACATATAATGACATGATCTTAAGAAATGTTTTTCTTCATTTTACTTGATGTCATAAAAGAATTTTGCACGGATTTTCCTTTTTTTTAATCTTGCACATATACTATATTATGTCATAAAAGATTTTCCCGACATTTTACACTATTGAAAATAGTTGAAATATAAGATTTTGCTTCTCTTCTCCACTACTATATTTATTTGTGTCTTAATGATATTTCTATTACCATAGGTTCATAAGATGTCAGCATATATACTTCCAAACCCGTTTTAATAAGACAATATTAATACATTATTTAAACAATGTCCTTATTAACACTGTATGTAGACATTATCTAGGAGAAGCATTCCATGGTTATTTAATTAATGTCATTACAGGTTTGTATTGCGACATCAACTTAAAAGTGTCCTAAATAACATGTCAGCAAAGACCAATTTTCAAGTAGTGCACCCTCACACTCCATTCACCGCCGCACCACCAGAAGGCCACCGCTGCCACTCGAGATCAAGCCCCGCCACCGATGGAGATCCACCCCGCCATTGCAAAATCCACCACGCCGCTCCACCATCCGCTCCACCGCGGCGCTCCGCCCTCTGCTCCACCTCACTGGAAAACGTAGCCCTCTGTTTCTTGTTCGTTTCTTTTTTTTCTCTGAACATTGTACATGTCTGGTTTGTTTATTGGTTTTTGGTCCAATATTTCTCTTGTTTTTGGTCCAATATTCCAATATTTCTCTTGGTTTCTTGGTTTTTGTTCCAAATTCGAAACCTATTTCGTACCTCAATAGAAGGCGGATTTTGAACCCCCTTTGATCAATTTTGATCAAAGGCGAGACCAGAGAAGGCACATGAAAAGTGTCTTCTCTGGTCCAATATAACCGCCTTTAATAGGATTTTCTTCACTAGTGATGGCATGTGAATTTACGGTAGTTCCAAACCGCTGTGACATGGCGCAAAGAACTGCCTTCAATAAAAGTTCTAAAATGGGAAGCTGTGTAGGATACAAGGTTACATGGTGTAGAAGTTCTGAGCTCGGATCCAATAATCAGAAGTAAAATAAAGTGCCGAGTTAGGAAACAATATTCCGAAATTGGGCAAAGAATCAGAACCAGAACGGTCGTACATATTGGATTGTTCACATGATTTAGTTCCAAGAGATTACTTCATTTTGAAAGTTTAATTGTATAGTTAGTGGTCTTTGAAGACTGACGGAGGTTTCAATACTGGAAACTATATTCAATTCATGATTAATTTGACCTTGATGATCCGATTTCGTAACCACGTTTGTATGTAAGGGACGGTTCACCGTTCAAAACTCTATTTAGACACTACGAGACTGTTAAATGTTTTTGCATTTTACGGCCAACTATGGCCATGTCAATTTCGTCGAATGTAATGCATTGAATAGAACACCGTGACATTCTTATTCACATCCCAAAATTTGGGGATACTAAAGTCATGGGTGCAGACATAGACATGTAGGAGAACCTAAACATCTATGCATTGCGGCAGAGACCAACTAATCTTTAGTTTTATAAGTTTGGATTAGCAATGCTTGGGCCTCCGAAGATGAAAGGCATATTGTCGAACGAATGTTTTTTGTTGTAAGGCGTGCAATCCTCTTTGAAGATCTAGGTGTGGAAGTTCAAGGGCACGGTTAGTATTGAAAAACACAATTTAAAACTGGGTCATGTGAAGGGAACAATTTTACAAACCTTTCAAGAGTCATGATTTTTCCTATGAATATCCTAAGACTAGAATAAAGTCATATCCTCCCTCCGTCCCAACTAGTGGTATCAATTAGGGTCATCGTGTCGGGTTCGGGTTAGGTTGAAAATAGTTCGTGTTAAAACAGGTCGGGTTATAATGTGTTATATTTATTTTTTGGATCGGGTCGGGTTGAGTCGGGTTCCTGTCGTGTTGGGTAAAACGTGTCAAGTTTTTTTCTCGGGTCGGGTCATGTCATGTTCGATTACCCTCTTGTCGGGTTACTATCATGTAATTTCTGTACTCGGGTTAGGTCGGGTTGGGTCTAGTGGTGTCAATTCGGGTCATCGTGTCGGGTTGGGGTTGGGTTGGAAATAGTTCGTGTTAAAATAGGTCGGGTTATAACTTGTTATATTTATTTTTTGGGTCGGGTTGAGTTGGGTTCCTATATTGTTGGGGTAAAACGTGTTAGATTTTTTTTCCGGGCCGGGTCGAGTCGGGTTCGGTTACACTCGTGTCGGGTTACTATCGTGTAATTTCTTTACTCGGGTTAGGTCGGGTTGGGTCAGATTTCTGTCGGGTTTAGTCCGTTCAAGTTATATTCAGGTCGAGTTGAATCATGCCGGGTTATTTTCATGTGTGGTCATTTTCTTGTAGGTTTTTGTATTGGAGTTTTATTCGATTTAGGTCATGTCAGTTTATTAAATTTCAATTGGATTTGGGTATATTTCAGGTTGGTTCATTTTGGATCAAGTCATTATACTACTCGACTAAATTTAGGTTGATTCACATTCTTATAGTTACAATATTATTGGTTTATGTTTCATTGTAACATGTAATTTTTTTTATAATTTATTAAAATTAATATTTAGTCGATCTTCTATATTACTCACTTAGAATCATGATTATGATTAAACACCTCTCTTTATCTTAATATTATTCATTAACTTTATAAAATTAACCGTAATTTTGCATTTTAAACTTAACCTTGCGTGCTAAAATTTATTATGAGATGAATTTATATAATTATATTTGTAGATTTTTAATAAACATAAATATCACTTTATTCTCATAAATATGTCTAACCCCTTTATTAGCCTAACATATAACCAAGTTTATTTAGTTCCATATTAGTATCACTGGACTTTATATAGTTACATTGTTAATGAGTTTTACACACTAAACTGCATCCCTATATATCGAAGTCAACTATATTTAAATAACTTTGATATTACTTTTATAATTAACTTGGTTTAAGTGACTAATTATCTCTTATCATTGTGACTAGTTTCCTATATAAATATATAAATTGTGTATAACTAACAGGAATCACAAATTAACACTTGATTATATATATATATATATATATATATATATTTATTTATATTTATATCTTATTTTTCACATAACTATATATTTTATCTAACAAAGCATAAGTTTCATTTTTATAGACACTAATTTACATTTAATATCTAATTTAAAATAATTATTTAATTATTACTTTTTGTAATTAACTCATAAAATGGTTCATATACATCAATTATCTTTTACATTTGTACATAGGTCTAATGATTAATTACATTCACATATAATAATAACTAATGTAACTTTTTATGATTACAGTTGTCTTAATAAATGAAAAATATATCTAAAGGTAACATATACGGTGATTAAGAGTAGGACTTTATAAGTACATATAAGGTATAGATGTGATTTTCCTTTGAACTAGATGTTATGATTGTAATGCAATAATGCAATAATATAAGGTATAGATGTTACGATTCTAATTAGAATTCTTAATCATTTAGCTGCATTCTTACATGAGAAGTTGATTGAATTTGAATAACTGCCTTTATATCTACACTGATTACCTTTATACCTTTTTTTTGCAAACATTTCCATTTATAACTTGTTTGGTACTAATTAATTAATCATTAGTTGATATTTCACAAATAAATTAAATAATACTTTATTTTATTTTTTACATTATAGCATGTCATTAATTAAATAAATTTATGATTGAGAATTCATAACAAAGCTTAAATAATTTAGAAAAAAAAGAAAGAAAAAAAGCTAAATTAATTAGAAAAAAAATTATATATATGAGAAATTAAATTAGGTGAAAAGGTATTTAACAAATGAAAAAAGAAGAACAGAGTAGAGCAAAAGAATCCCAGTCGTTTATTTAAACTAGGGTTAATCTGTAGCGTTAATACTTTAGGCCCTTAGCATAAAAGCTTTTGAACATTTGTCCCCCTATGTCTATGCTCTCCCTCTGTGCTCTCTCCGACTACGCTCACTGATTTTCTTTTCTTTTTTTCTTTGTGCTATTATTCGCTTTGTGCTATTTGTGCTTGTTAATTTTATTTTTGCCACTCCCTCGTCTTCCTCCTTTCTGTCTTCCATCGCCAGCTCGCCCGTGTGAATACCAGATCTAAAAATTTGATTGATTTAGAGGTAATGTCATCTTATTTGCTGGTGTTGTCTTATTTTGAGGGTGTTTTTTAAGGATATTTGATGCTCTTATTTAGCTTTTGAATGTTGCCTCTCTCCTTGAAACCCTATTTCTATCTCTCTTGCTTTATCGATCTTCCCTGCATGATATGAATCTCCTTATGAAGACTCACGATCTGCGGCATTAATATCTTTGATCTAGTGAAGGGATCTGCAAGCACTATCTCACACGAAATTCAAGTGTCTAGCCATCGGGGTACGCCTAACTTTGACTTGCTCTCTAACTAGCCCTCGGGATCATATTACAAGGTTTATTGATAATTAACTAGCTCTCGGGGTTAAGCAACAATGGAATAGCTCACGAGCAAAGAGTATGAACTCAAAAGATTGTATTTTGATTGATAAAAATGATGTGAAATTCGTCCATAAGGCCTCCCTATTTATAGGGTTACAATCTTGCCCCAAACCCTAATCACAACTGGAAACTGAATTGACTTATGGCAGTTTTAATAACCTAAAACCAAATCTAACTAAAATACCTAAAATAAATGGTAATCTAAGGTAATCTAGTTGAATTCTTCAAGAAGTAACCTTGAATAATATTACTTTATCTAATCTTACCAAATCTAATTCTAATCAGAATAAAACTGTATACTAAACTCTAATGGACTGTATTTTTGAAATTTAGCTCTTCAAAGCTCACATGTTTGAGCTATCAGTCCAATAAACCCAAGAATGAAATAATTTTACAATATTTTACATTTATCACACTACCTCATTAAAAAAACCCAGTGGGAAAAAAAAGTATAGTTTTTTTCATGATGTCTTCAGTTCGTCGACAATCTTGAATAATGAATCCAAGATGTAGGTGGTGACTCCTTCAATTATTCATCATAAATTTGATCCATCAAAGCATTTAAAGCACATCAAAGCATTTGATATTCGTATCATTCCCTCCCGGATTGAAAAGTTCCGTCCTGGAAACCGAAAGCATATAACCTATAAAGATATCCTTGAATTCCTGTAACAACTTAACAAACCTTGAAAGCATATTTACAGGAATATCTTCTTTGGAATAGTAACTTTCTTTAAAGGACATTATAAGAACAAAATAATGCTTAGCCAAAGATCGATTCACATATCTTATTGAAGCATAAAACAATTTATCAAAGTCAGTAGATAGTTCATGCCTCGTCATATAAATAGAAAGTAAAGGTCTAAGATGTGAAGACAAGAATTTATGCGACTTGTCATTATCATTCTGCAACTTACCTGTCTTACCTACCTTAGGATCGACCTGGAACTTGTCTATGGCAATATTTACTATCTTTTTGGTGGAATTGAAACTATTTTGGTTGAAATTACTTTCTCCTTGTGGGGGAGTAATTTCAGCAACATCTGTACAATACGCCTCAAAAATATCTTGTGTTTCAGGACCTTTCTCACCTCTGTCAACAATGATGATTTCATCATCTATTTGTTCTTCTTCGGTGCCATACCGTGCAGGCATATCATCATCTTCTTCCTCCTCCATTGTTGTTATAATTCATTCCTGGAGACAGTTATTGTGAACATGTCCTCGTTCATTACAATGAAAACATTTAGGAGTGTTAGAAGAAACTGTATCTGATAAAGTAGAAATTGATTTACCTGTATCTTGGCTAAGAGACTGATTGGTTGCGATCATTCTTTGATCAGTGGGTTCCAATGGTGGATTTGAGTAGGTTTTAGTTGAATTAAGGTTTCCTAGGCCACCCAAGTTCAAATTGCTACAACCCCAAATAGAATTTGGGCTTCTGAAATCAGAGAATTGCCTTTGACTATCATAGTCAAAATTAGAGCTTCCACTGGGCCTTAATGTTGACTCAACCAACCTGGCATTAAATAATAAATCTTGCATGGAAACATAATACTGGAGCTTAACCGGAACTTGCAGATTTTCTCTTAAACCTTCAATAAACTGATTCTTTATAAAGGCATCATTTTCTCTCATGCCAACTCTTCTCATAGCTAAGTCAAGATCTTGCCAGTATTCATCTACACTACGATTTCCTTGCTACATATTGCAAAGATACGAATGTTGCTCTATCAAATATGTTCGTGGAACATGATGTAATCGAAGCTTGGTCCTCAATCTCTCCCAGGTGGAGATAGGTTTCTTTCCGGCAAGATATCTTGATTCTTTCATGTTCTCCCACCACTCTGTGGCATCATGGGTGAAAGAATACACTGCGACCTTGATCTTCTATTTCTCATGGTAGTTGTTAAGATCAAATAGGTTCTCAATCTGCCTCTCCCAATCCAAGTATTTCAAAGGATTGCGTCGACCATCAAATCTAGGAATATCATACATCAAACCTTTGATGTCACAAGCAGATTCAACTTGTCTTGCAGAACGAGGTGTCGTTGGATTTGACAACTCATCTACCTTCCTATTCAATCTCTGAACCTCGCTCATTATAGCATTTATGACATTCATGGAATTTATTTTAGGTTTATTGTTGGGATTTCCAAAATATGGCGGGACGAATGGATCGTCCGCCATCCATGCTAAGAAGAGACAAACCGTTAGGAGTAAATGTCCCCCCTTCCCCTTTTTTAGTAAGGTCACTCACCAAGTATATAACACTCACAACTCACAAGGTGAAGGCTAATGCAAGGGCAATTGATCAATTCACCGCAATTCAAAGCAATCTATGAAGATGAGTACTGCAGAGCTTATTTCGAAATTTTAAAATATGTAAACTATAAATTGGGCTCTGCGATCTGGAATTACAAATTCTACAAAGAATAAGGAACAAAATGCAATTTCAATGGCACGCATCGGAGCTTTATTGAATGAATTATGACCAAAACAAGAAGGCTTCATATAGGCGACAAATAGGTTCCGAAAATTCAAGAAACTTTTCCGAAAACAAATTCGAATAGGAACTCAAATCCAAATCCCTTGTGGTAAAGGATTTTAATGACTTACTTGTCCCCTAAGTCAAAAATTCATATCAAAACCCCTCTCTCAATTGGCTTTTATTTTCTTTTTCTCTTCCGATTAGGATTTTAACTTTTCTTTTCCTTTTTCAAACCGGATTTCCTTTTTCTTTCCATTTTTTTCAGCCACAATTATTTTTTTTCCTTTTTTTATAATATAAAACTTGCTACCAGAATGTTATTCCCCAAGAAAAATTTCCGGTCACAATTACCAATGTTTTTGGATATTGCAAGCCCCCAAACTTTTGAAAATTGCAAATTTGCCCCAAATTTCATATTTCAAATCCTAAATTCCGATTTTGAAACCCAAAAATTTTCTACCTTTTGTTTTTGATTTTCAAAAATTTTTGGAACAAGAATCGCCTATACAAAACTTGGAATAAGAAAACTGTGACAGCTTCCTCTTGATTCAAATGAACTTCGAAGTATTCAAGATCGTAAGGATCAAGAATATGACACTATATATATGAAAAATGACACAAGATTCTTTTTTTTAATAAGGTGTAATCAAGAATCAAAGAACAATTCAAGATCACGGAATCAAAGAACGATAAAGAAAACAAATAGGATTATGAGCATGCAATAATTTTCAGAAGAATTGACGAAAATTATCACAAGCACATAAACTGTTTAAGACACCTAAAAACTATGAAACTGGCCGGGAGGTGAAGGCAGATAATACTTGTTAACGATCAGACCCTTCGACGTCCTGCTGATTCGATTGATGAAGGTGAAGGCGGATTGTAATACCGAAGTATTCTAACTCTCGGGCCAACTCTCGGACCCTTCAACGTCCTTCGACTCTAGATTCAATCCTCCCGGTAAGAAAGATCAAACAAACACAGTTAAAATACGACACGAAAAAGTTTATAAATTTAAAAAAATTGAAAATAAATTCAACAAAAACTCGAAACCCCCTTTTTTCGGCCTCAGTCGATCTTTCGCTTTGCTCTGATACCAACTGATATGAATCTCCTTATGAAGACTCACGATTTGCGGAATTAATATCTTTGATCTAGTGAAGAGATCTGCAAACTAGCACTATCTCGCACAAAATTCAGGTGTCTAGCCCTCAGGGTATGCCTAACTTCGACTTGCTCTCTAACTAGCCCTCAGGATCAGATTACATGGTTTATTAATACTTAACTAGCCCCCAGGGTTAAGAAACAATGGAATAGCTCACAAGTAAAGAGTATGAACTCAAAATGTTGTATTTTGATTGATAAAAATGATATGAAATTCGTCCATAAGGCCTCCCTATTTATAGGGTTACAATCTTACCCCAAACCCTAATCACAATTGGAAACTGAATTGACTTATGGCAGTTTTAAGAACCTAAAACCAAATCTAACTAAAATACCTAAAATAAATGGTAATCTAAGGTAATCTAGTTGAATTCTTCAAGAAGTAACTTTGAAGAATATTACCTTATCTAATCTTACCAAATCTAATTCTAATCAGAATAAAACTGAATATACTAAACTCTAATGGATTGTATTTTTAAATTCAACTCTTCAAAGCCCACATGGTTGAGCTATCAGACCAATAAACCCAAGAATGAAATATTTTTCAATATTTTACATTGATCACACTACCTCATTAAAAAAACCCAGTGGGAAAAAAAGTATAGTGTTCTTCATGATGTCTTCAATTCGTCGACAATCTTGAGTAATGAATCCAAGATGTCGGTGGTGACTCCTTCAATTCTTCATCATAAATTTGATTCATCAAAGCATTTAAAGCACATCAAAGCATTTGAATTTCGTATCACTGCGCCTGCTCTCCCTCTGTGCTCTCTCCGACTGCGCTCACTGATTTTCTTTTTATTTTTGCTTTGTGCTATTGTTCGCTTTGTGCTATTTGTGCTTGCTAATTTTATTTTTGCCACTCCCACATCTTTCTCCTTTCAGTCTTCCACCACCAGCTCGCCCTTGTGGATACCAGATCTGAAAATTTGGTTGACTTAGAGGTAATGTCATCTTATATGCTGGTGTTGTCTTATTTTGAGGATATTTTTAAAGGATATTTGATGCTCTTATTTGGCTGATTTTTTGCGGTAATTTTATGTAAGGAGATGGAATTTCGGGAATCTACTGGAGCTAATTTTTATTTGTGAACCTACTGGTTTTAGTTCATGGTTGTGTCAGTTTCATGTATAAATGTCTGCCGGTTTATGCTTGTATGATGTCCACATGATTATGATGCTCTTTATTTAGAGTTGATTATTGTGGTGTCCATATGATTATGGTTATGTTGGTTCTTAGTTCATTCGGATGCTAGTGATCATTTTAACTTGTGTCATAATTATGCTGGTTCTACTAGTTCTTAGTTTAGTGAATTCTACTGCCTTTTTTTTCAAGTTAATGTCATGCTAAAGGTTCACTTCATACTGTGTCATCATGTTGGTCCTTGGTGCACTATTATACTTAAGCTTTTAATTATTGTCTCATTAATTTCTAAATTTATTGGTCCTTATTTCTGTCTTATACATATGGTTTTCTTAAAACTTACCATGATTATGTTGATCCTATGACTGTAAATCTACTGATATGCATTGTTTTGGATTATTCATATGCATTTATTTACATGTGTTATGTCTCTGTTGGTCCCTAGTTATGTTTGTCTCTCCTGTTTGGTGAGTTTAGTCTCTCTGTTGTGTGTTGCTGCTAGTCCTTGTTTTAGTTCTATACTTCAAATGTTTTTTACCGTTCTTGTTAGTGAATGTTTGTTGTTGTGATATTGAATGTTTGGTCTTGGTTGTTGGCTGCCTAATTATGAGATTCAATAGACACAAAACTTCAAGTAGGAATCGTTTAGCCTTGTCTTGCTCATAAATGTGCATGGATACCTGTTCATCCGTATTCCATTCATGCTTATAGTTAATGTGTTTGTTGTGCTTCTTATGTCGAGCTTTGAATTAGCAACCCTGAGGTAATTTATCTTATTTGCTTGTGTTTTGTTTGTTTGATGTATGGAACCTCTTTGCTTTCCCCTCTGTGTGCACAAGTCATCCATTAATCATCAATTCATCATCATATTAATTTTTGTTGCTACACTATATACTACTACTTTTTCAATAATAAAATTAATATTAAAACTAATATTTGATGCACTATATATTAGAACTATTTTTAAAAAAAAATTATTAAAACTAAAGTTTTAGTTCTTGGACTATGAAATGATTAGATTTTTATCCACTTCGCCACCCAAATTGATTAAATACTCTAAGTAATTTAGCTAATAAAGATAGGGTTACTAAAATAGAACTTTGTAATTGGGATGGAAGTTACGAGAACTATGTAAGTTTGATTATAAAAAGATATTTTCCATAATAAACTTTCTATTTCTCTTTTTTTACCTTTTTATATAAACACTGGCCCTATTATAAGTTTCTTATTGATGGATTTTTTCTGCAGAACATTTAGATCCTTTGAAGTTAATGCTGAAAGTTTCGTGGACTTAAATTCCCAAGTAGGTAATAGTGTTGTGGAGGAAATACCAGTTGATGACAATGATCGGAAGATTTTACTAAAGCGTTCAGAGGTGTGGGCCCACTATAATTTTTATAAGAAGTTACAGATGTGGTAACTCTATTGCGTGCTCGCTGGAATTTTACATGATCTAATTTTTAGATGTGTCAACTCGATGGAATTTTACATTTTCAAGGCCTTCTAATGCTTTACAAGCCAAGGAGCCATTAAACTGTTTTTTTGTCCGTAATATGAATGTTGTGGATAGATTGGATGATGAGGAATGGGAAACTATTGGAAGTATTTGTGAGTTTCTTGATCTTTTTTCTTTTATAACTAATTTATTTTCTGGCTTCTTATACCCTACTGCAAATCAGTATTTCTTGAACAGAATTATGATTGATGAAAATATAATGCGATGGCACTTGGATCCAAAAATTAATGAAATGGATAAATCCGTGCTTGATAAATTTCAATCTTATTGGGATAGTTATTCTGCAATTCTTTCTGTTGCTGTTGTTCTTGACCCTCGTTACAAGTTACAATTTTTTGCTTCTATGGATAGTCGTCTCTATGTTGACTCAGAGTGCCAATTTAAGGTAAATCGGGTTAGGCTAGCTTTAAAGGATTTGTATAATTATTATTCATCTCTATCATCCACTTCTAATTCTTCTCGTCAAGATTCATCTACTTGTCAAATAAATGCAGCGATAAGTTCTTCTCGACCCTTTAAAAGGGCTAACATACTACAGGTTTAAGTTTTTCCTTGTGAATTATTTGACCAGGTTTAGGTTTTGTACCCTGTACTTTGATAAGTAACTTTTTGTTGCTGCTACCAGGAATTTCAAAATAGTTCAGCCGCAATGAGGACCTCTCAATCTGAAATTGAGCGTTATTTGTTAACTCCTCTTAACCCTAAACCTGTTCATGTTGATAATAATGATTATGATGTCCTTAAATATTAGTAAAATCAACTTGTTAGTTATCACGTGCTTACTACTTTGGCTAGAAATGTTTTGACTATTCCGATTACTTTCATTGTGAAATTGGGTTTTACCTAATTAATTCAATTATCACTATTGGTGTGTTCCAAAACGACTAAATTAACCAAGTGCATAATAACGTAAAATGTAAAAGACACACGACTTGGTTACGCAGTTCGGTGAAATCCACATACATCTGCGGGGCCTGGCCCAGTTCAGAATGAATCCACTAATCAGAAAGATACAGTACAAAGTACACCATACAATTATACTTATCTTATCTAACTATAACGTGAATCCTGCAAGCTTCCCTTGCTACCAATCCGCCTTGATCAGACTCCCTCTGACCTCGAAACTCGTCGATGCTGGATCTCCTCTTCCCGAGGAATTAAGGCATATGATTCTGAACTTTGTACTGCAGGTTCGTGTGTTGGAACACAGTATTCTAGCTCTTTGCAATTCTTGAAAGATAAAAAATCTGTGTGCAGATTTTTTCTATTAAATCCGTAAATCATGCAGCCGTGTTTGTTCTCAGTATAGTCCATGAGCAGATCTGAATTCTCCATGATTATCTCCATAATATTCCTATTCCAATGAAGCATATCCAAATCCCATAAATAAAGGGATTTACCTTATCTCATTCTATCCGATATATTTGAATAAATCTTCTCCATATAAGTAGGGATTTTCCATAAACCAATTATGCTTCACACGCCTAAACATATAGTAGAATATTTAGATTTCCATAACTCACAAATACCATAATATTCTGTCTTCTTTTTCCGTAAACATCTTTGCGTGAATATACTGCTAATTCGCATGTATGTCTTGTGCAAATGTATTTCCTTCTCCACATAATATTCTGATTACAATCAAATCTCTTGGAGATAAAAATTACCAAATCAAATCCCTTTAAGTAAGGAATTGATATATTCTCCAACTCAAATACAACTGGACAAGATGTATCCTTCTCGGATTCAGTCTTCAACCTTTCCTTATTTCACCAAAATTCCTTCTTTGATGTTGCAACTCAATAATACCATATTTTCATAATTTCCACAAATTGCCAACTAGATAAATCTAGACTTTACAATCTCCCCCTTTGGCATTTTGTGGACCAATCACCTTTTGGCATTTCATCACAAGAGCTTATGCAAATAAAGACATCAACCTTGAAAACCACTCTGGATGTTGGAACATAGAAACATAGCGTCTCCCCCTGAATTCCGCATTCCTTCAACATCCAGGAATAATAAGCATGTTGGAACATCAACCCAACGGAGCCAATAAAGTCATCCAAGAAATCCAAAACATCTCCCCCTTGGGAACATAAACATGCCACACGCAATAGACACAGAAAACCAAAATCTCCATTCAATGCAGCTCCCCCTGAAGCAAATCTCTGGCCTATGTTGGAACATAGCCATAACAAAACCTTTAAACTTCTTCAAGAGCAACTAGCTGTGCCTCATCTAATCTGGCATCTTCTACCTCCAAAGTCAACATCTGAATGGATTGAGCTCTCTACTTCACACCATTGTACCACTCAAAATCTGGATCAATGTTGCCTCCCTTATAATTCTTGTAAAATCTCCCGATTGTACTTCTTGTAGATTGAGGCGGCAGTCTTGAGACCCAAATAGTCCAGGTAAGCTGTAAATCCACACTCCTCATATACACCCAGATCAGTTGTCCTTTCGGCTCAAATTATATCTCTCATGGCAGTTTGACCAGAAGTGCCTTCAATAATCTGCTCACCTTGTGTTGGAACACAGTCACCAATGTTGGAACATAACAGCTCTCATTTTTTCAGAATTAACACATCTCCTACTCAGCTTCCTTCACTTCATCAGTACTTTCTCCCCCTATCTGGTGTTGGAACATAGACTTGTTCACCATCCAGATCATAATCTTCTCCAACACAGTTACTGATGTTTGAACAGCTGAATCTCTAATCCATGTCCACGTCTTCTCAACATGTCTCCAAACTCTGTGTTAGAACATGACCAGCATCACTGTCTTCTAACTCCTTATCATCATAAACCAGAATACCAGGAAGAACCACCTTTCCAATATATTCGGCCATCATTTTTTTCACATTTTTCTTCTTTATATTTTTTTTTGTGTTTTTCTAATTTTCTGTACACAAAATAAATAAACAAAATTTCTACTGCTAAATAAAAGCTTTAAAGAAATACCTCAAATCTGACAAGCACCTAAGTGTTGTCTGAGGAGCTCAACCGTAGCAGTGTCCAACGGCTTTGTGAAAATATCCGCAATTGGTCTCGATGTTGGAACATAGGCTACCATGACTTTTCTCTCAACCCAAATTCTTACAAATACTCTCACCATACTCATCTTCAATTCAGCTTGCATCAAAGTCACAAAATCTTGTTCTTGAAAAACAAGCAAGGTGTGATCTTCTCCCCCTCAACGAGAACCTTTCTGAATAGGAAAGGTCATGAGTCGCTTATACCACGCCTGTGGTGCTTGTCTTGATCCATACAAAGCCTTCTTGAGTCGATGATATACTTCCTCATTAACCACATCATGTAGGGGAGCACTCTTGATAGCTTTTTGGTACATCGTAAAATTCATAGTGTAAGCCATAACAAGGAGAATGCGAATATATTCTAACCTGTCAACTGAGGAAACAGCAATGAGGGAGAGAAAATATTGTAGACCAGCAAGTTCCCTATAATTAACCCAAGGGATCGATCGAGTTATTCTTCTGCTTGATTCAGCCTTCACCGATGTTGGAACATGGGAGAGTTCTAGAGAGGACGATGTTCCAACATTGTTGAAGATACAAGAATCACCAGCTTTATCTTTAACATCTGTCTCATCCGATGTTCCAACATCATTACGTCCTGATCTGAGAAATCAACCGATGTTGGAACATGGTCAGCCGCACAATCTACTTCATCACATTTGACACTGTAGCAGTTCACTTCTTGTTCCAATAAGTAACATTTGTCTGATGACCGAATGCCAGTAAGCACTTTGTTGTTGCTATGTTTCACTATGCACTTTTCTTTATGGAATTCCACGGTCATATTATCATCACAAAGCTGGCTGATACTCAGGAGATTAGACTTTAGGTCTTCCACCAATAAAACACCAGTGAATACGGGGAATCCTTCAATATGCAGTTCACCTTTTCCAACCACTCGACTCTTCTTTCCATCGCCAAACATAAAAAAACCACCATCATATGGCTAGATGTTTGTTAGTAATTCCTGAGTTCCAGTCATGTGGCAAGAGCAACCACTATCAAAGTACCACGAGTCTCTAGAATGTGCAATAGGAGACGTGTGAGCAATAAGGAAAGTACTCGTGCGTTTAACAACCCATACCTTTCTGACCATTCTTGATCGCTGCACATCGTCTATGTTGGAACATACTGAGAGTTGTCGCCCTGTCATGATATCTCTGAGCAATTTTCGGCATTGTTCCTCTGTATGACCTTGATACGCGCAGTAGCTACAGATGAGAGGTTTCCTTTGATGGGTTTTGATAAACTTTCTTTTCACCTCTTGAACCTTCGACTTGAGACTGACCTTGCTCCCTAATAAATTGTCAAACCCGATTCAATGTCGATCACCAAAGTGTTTTCCCATGATCAGAATGTCATCAAGTTTTGCCTTTCCAGTGTTTAACTTGGTAATAGCTGCTTCGGCCATCTCAGCTCTCTTAGTTGTTGAGCTTAGATTAAAATTTAATTCTTCAATCTCTCTTCTGAGTTCACCAACTAAAACTCGCAACTCCTTCTCCTTCTCGCCTAGATGATTTTTCTCTTCCTTCAACATTCTATTTGTATCAACAACTTGAAGCCACATAGCATCTAGTCTATCATCATCACTGGACGTGCCATCAGACCCTGTGTTGGAACATACAGCTTCGTCTTTCTCTGGCATGTTGGAACATACCTCAACTGATCCACTGTGAAATTTTGCTCCAAATGCCATATAATTGCTTGTAAGTTCCTCTTCGTCTTCTTCATCATCTTCACTCCATGAGGTGACATATGATTTTCCTTGCTTCTTTAGGGTATTAGCACATTCAGCCTGGATGTGGCCGTATCCTCCACATTCTCGACATTGAATTCTTTCAGACAGCTTTCCTTCACCACTTTGGTTTCTAGAGAATTGCTGACTTCCTTGTTCCATCCGAGTTCCACGATTACCAAAATCTTGATGACGATTTTTATTCCCTCCAGATATTTCTTATGAATTCTTGTTTACCACCTTCTTCAGCATTCTTGATAAACCCTTGGTGATAGGAGCAAGTTCTTCAATTCCATCATCACTATCAAATTCATGGATGACCCTTGATGAAGAGGATTTGAAGGCCAACTCCTTCTAGACTTTCTTTGCAGGCTGTTGCATTGTCATCTCATAGGTCTGTAGTGATCCCATTAGTTCATCCAAGGTCATGGTGGCTACATCTCTTGCTTCTTCTATTGCTGCAACTTTCATAGAAAATCTTTTAGGAAGGGATCTCAAGGTCTTTTTCACCAATTTTGTTTCCTTGTAAACTTTCCCAAGTTGATATGACATATTGGAAATGTCTCTGAGTTTCCCATTGAATATAGAAATAGTATCATCCTCCTCCATCTTCAGTTCCTCAAACTTTGTAGCCAACATCTGCAGTTTAGATTCACGTACACGACTTGTCCCCTCATGTACAGTTTGTAGGATATCCCATGCTTTCTTTGCTTGTTGGCATGTAGAGATAAGTTTGAACTAATCTTCATCTACTGCAGTAAATATGGCATTTAATGCTCTGGAGTTTGCCAAGCTTCCCATTCTTTCACCTGGTGTCGACGACTCTTTAGGCTTAGATTCTCCTCCTTCAGAACTTCCAACAACAGGGGGTTTCCATTCTGTTTCAACATAGTACCAAGCCAATTCATCCAGTGAATTTATGAACACCCGCATGCGAGCCTTCTAGTAGTTGTAATTTGTTCCTTCCAGCAGTGGTGGCCGAGACACAGAAGCTCCTTCTCTGGTCGCCATTGGTAAAACCGGATCTCACTTTCCTTGACATAACCAAGGGAATAATAAGTGACCAAGCTCTGATACCAATTGAAATTTGGTTTTACCTAATTAATTCAATTATCACTACTGGTGTGTTCCAACACGACTAAATTAACCAAGTGCATAATAACGTAAAACGTAAAAGATACATGACTTGGTTATGCAGTTCGATGAAATCCACACACATCTGCGGGGCCTGGCCCAGTTCAGAATGAATCCACTAATCAGAAAGATACAGTACAAAGTACACCATACAATTATACTTATCTTAACTGACTATAACGCGAATCCTGCAAGCTTCCCTTGCTACCGATCCGCCTTGATCAGACTCCCTCTGACCTCGAAACTTGTCGACGCTGGATCTCCTCCTCCCAAGGAATTAAGGCATATGATTCTGAACTTTGTACAGGAGGTTCATGTGTTGGAACACAGTATTCTGGCTCTTTGCAATTGTCGAAAGATAAAAAATCTGTGTGCAGATTTTTTCTATTAAATCCGTAAATCATGCAGCCGTGTTTATTCTCAATATAGAGTCCATGAGTAGATATGAATTCTCCATGATTATCTCCATAATATTCCTATTCCAAATCTGCTTCTTGAAGCATATCCAAATCCCATAAATAAAGGGATTTACCTTATCTCATTCTATCTCATATATTCGAATAAATCTTCTCCATATAAGTCGGGATTTTCCATAAACCAATTATGCTTCACACGCCTAAACATATAGCAGAATATTTAGATTTCCATAACTTACAAATACCATAATATTCTGTCTTCTTTTTTCGTAAACATCTTTGAGTGAATATACTGCTAATTCGCATGTATGTCTTGTGCAAATGTAATTCCTTCCCCATATAATATTCTGATTACAATCAAATCTCTTGGAGATAAGAATTACCTAATCTAATCCCTTTAAGTAAGGAATTAATATATTCTCCAACTCAAAAACAACTGGACAAGATGTATCCTTCTTAGATTCAGTCTTCAACCTTTCCTTATTTCACCAAAATTCCTTCTTTGATGTTGCAACTCAATAATACCATATTTGCATAATTTCCACCAATTGCCAACTAGATAAATCTAGACTTTACACGTTGCTTCCAAGTTAGCTTTTAGCATGGGAGCACGTACTTTGAACAAATACATATCTGCTCTCCTACCGAAGAATATGGAAATTTTGGTTACAACTCAAAATTAGCTTCATGGATATGAGTAAATCGAAGAGAATGTTCTCGAAATAGGGAATGAACTTGAAAATGAGTCTTCTTGAATCTTGATCTATGTTGTCATTTGCAATTTATTTGAAGTTATTGCCCTTACATGTGATGGTGACTCTTCATTTTGAAGTTGCTGCACATATTGTATTTGCTGGCGATGACTTATCTGCATAGTGACAACTAATGGTGGGTGGTTTGGTAGGCCTCTTATGCAAACATTACTAATATATTGTCATTTACAATTTATTTGAAGTTATTGCCCTTACATGTGCTGGTGACTCTTCCATTGTGAAGTGATGTCCATATTGTATTTGCTGGTGAGGGCTTATCTGCATGGTGACAACTAATGGTGGGTCGTTTGGTAGGTCTCTTGTGCAAAGATTACTAATATGTTAACATTTGCAATTTATTTGAAGTTATTTCCCTTACATGTGATGGTGACTCTTCCATTTTGAAGTGATGCCCATATTGTATTTGATGGTGATGGCTTCTATATTTACAAATTGTCAACTAAGAACTCTATGATGAACATTCTCGTAATAAACCTAGGAAACTTTCCTTTTGGTTAATTACCGGATCTGAGAGCTTCATATTAAACTACTAAAATTAGTCATTATTAATTTGTTGTCTACTATATTTTTTCTTTCTTGTTTTTGTAGGTGACATTGTGGGCTATTGGGGTCATTAATGAGTTCTGCGGTGAGAAAGGGTCCGAGAATTCTTTGCTATGCTCAGGTGTTGACACAACGTTTGAATTCTTTGATATGCTCATGTGTCCTTGCTTTTTTTTCCCCAGGTTTAGTTAATTAATGATTGTTCATTATTTACATTTATGAATTCCAAAGTGTTGAAGGTTGCCTTATTAATATGAATGGCTGTGTGAATTTAACTACTAGCTGTGTGAATTAGTTAATGGTTTTTATCCATGTTTCAAGTATTTTGGCTTTTAGTTCTCCCTTAATTAACCGTATTTTAACTTTTTATGTGAAGCTGAATTTACTACCATGGTGAACAAGGAGTTTTGCATATTTTTTGTAATTTAATCAGTGGGAGTTTCATGATTTAAGAATCATTATTGGAAGGGGGGAAAAATGAAAAGTTTCTACTAAACTCAACCTTTTCAATGATTACGTATTTGTTGTTTCATTAGTAGTACAGTATGGCTGATTATTTTGCTGTCATTAAATTCTTGGTTTTTGCTCAATAATTAAAATTCTTTTGAAACCTTGTGGCAGAAACACCAGAACCTGTTATTGAAGATAAACTAGCTGAGGGTTTAGTCAACAGAGGTACATTAAAATCTAATTCAGATTCAGTTTTATGGGAAGATTCTGAGTTCTGACTTTTCTTTTGCTGTCAAAGGTGGTGCTTGAACGACTTACAACAGAGGAGGCTGGCTTTAATTGTGGTGTGGGGACGATAGCGAGAAATCCAAGGCTGGCTTTCAGTTGTCTTTTGGAAATGCAAATTATTCTTGGTTTAATGCTTTACCATACATGAACTCCACCTCTTTTTCTCCTCAAAGTAACAAGAGGCACAACGCAAGAGAGGGTTTTCCTGAGTGTATAGAGTCCGGTTCAAAGGTAAGGAAAGAATCCATTGGAGGCAAGAAACCTTTGCTTTGGATCCTGCTTTGCTGCTTCAAGAAAAAAGAGTGCAACTCTGAAACTGATGAAACTGAGAAAGAAAGGCTAGTTTAAATTTAGTTGTATAGTTACTAAGACTTTTGTTTGGATGCCTTTTTTGTTTCAGTGTGTATGCATCTAGAATCCTGGATGTCATTTGGATCCACTGATTATTTCCAAAAATTTCAAGGCTGTGTTGAGGAGATCACATTTTGTCTTTGTTTTTGTATATTGAGTTGATTCCTTCAAAAAGAATTTCCTTCACTGATCACTTGATTGGTTTCCAACCATGCCTTATGTGACCCTGCATGACATTGTGTGTGTTCATAAGGGAGGATATATCTGAAATGTTAGTTTTCCAACAATTATACTTACTTGGTTCGCGCATCATCTAAGATACGCGTCCTACTGTCAATTCTTACCTGTTCAAAAAATCGATCCAATATACAATTCTAAATCACAAAAAAAAAGACTAAATATGTTCAATTTAGAATGCAAAAAAAAATCCAACATACAATTATACATCACAAAAAAGCGACCCATTAGTTAAATTCAGTATACATAAAAGCGACCTGATCTATAATTTTAAATCACAAAAAAGCAGCCCAATATATTCATTTTAGGATGCAAAAAAGCGTTCTAATATGTTACTTTTAGTATGCAAAAAGCAACCCAGCATGTTAATTTAGGATGCAAAAAAGCATCTCGATATGTTAATTTTAGGATGCAAAAAAGCGACCCAATATGTTAATTTTAAGATGCAAAAAAGCAATCCAAAAGTATATAATCGGACGCATGAAAACAACCCTAAATCTTATCTATAGTGGTGCTTAATATAACAACCCAGGATCTATAGAGACTCACGATAACGGATCGTTTATGGGACACTTTTCAAAAGCGTCCTACCAATGGAAGCATCCTAATAACCTGTTTATGTTGTAGTGTAATTTTTACGGTTATCAAGAAACATGTTTGAATGATGCAACTAGGAATAATAACAATATTAACTTTTGGGTTTCCGCACATAAATATTTCAGGTTACCAATTAATTGTTTAATTATAAAGATATTAACGTTTACTTTATATCGACTATATATTGAGGTAAAATGGATTTTTTTATCGTTACGAATTGGGTCAATTAAAAAATCAAAAGTATTTTGCGTTGATTACACATAGGGTTATATAGTTGATTTATCGGGTTGAATATTGTTCAGGTTGATTGTGGGCCAGGTTGAATCATGTTCAGGTTTAGATCGGGTTTTGGGTTGAGTCTGATCGTGTCGGGTTTGGGTACGGGTTCAGTCAGGTCGTGTCGGGTTCGGGTTCGGGTTCGGGTTAAGTCTGGTCGTGTCGGGTTTGGGTTTAGGTTAAGTCTGGTCATGTCGGGTTCAGTGTCGGGTTGATATCTCTCAGGTTGGAATCGGGTATCGGATTGAACTCGGTCGTGTCGGGTTCATGTTGGGCCAATCCTTCTCGGGTTATAATTAGGCTTTAGGTTGAATTCGGTCGTGTTAGCTTAGGTTCGGGTTGATATCTCACAGGTTAAATTCATTTTTGGGTTGAATCGATCGTTTCGGTACGTGTCGAGTTTTCAATTCGGGTCAGAGATTGACAGCTCTAGTCCCAACCTATTCAGCACAGAATCTTTTTTTGGTCAAAGATGTCAAACTTTGACCATATATTTGAATAGGTATATGAACAATAATTTTACCGTATGAGATATGGTTAGATTCGTCGTAACATATAGTTTCTAAATATCAAATTTCTGTGTGTTAATATTGTCTATAACTACACATATTTCAAGTCAAACATATTATTGGAGATCGTGAAAGGATTTTGTACATAATGCGAGGAGTACTTAAAATAAATAGGTTTATTTTGTAGATTGATGCCTCCCAACTACAAACATACTCACAAAACTGATCTTGTCCACCTATGGGGGAACACGTGAGCTTTCATTTCTCGCTTGCATATTCCCCAATTTCAAAAGGTTAGTATGATTCAATATCGACTAATCTGTCAATTAACATTAGGAATTGATAAAGGTTCATTTTTAGTTACCACTGCACGCCGTTGTAGGTGTGGCTATACAATGGTAATTGGAGATTGAGGGCCTTCATTTATGAAAATATTCAATCCAGCGACTGACTCAACAAAGTTCAAGTTTTCATCAGAGTTCGTGGAGAGATTCCACGAGTTATGCATCGGGGAAATGTGGCTACCGAAGGAAGATGAGGAGCGGGTTCGGTGTAAATGCGATCTCAAGTTGCGGGTGATAAATGTGACGCCTAACCTCCGGTTGGCCTAGTTTTGTTATTTACTACGACCTCAAGAACGACTGCTTTTAGTTTAAGGACATAGTTGAAAGTACTTCCATAATTGTAATCCATAGAAATATCCAAGATCATGGTTTTTAGGAAAACCTAAATATATTCCTAGGATTGTAATACGCAAAATAATTCATAAAATCCATATTTTTTATTAGAGATTTTGTATGATTTGAATGATTTTGTTTTCTGGATATTTGTGCTAGCTGGTATTCTGGTGTTCTATATTGTTTATGCTAGTTGGTGATATTTGTGCTAGCTGGTTTTCTGGTATTCTATGGTGTTTGTGCTGCTGTTCTATGAATTCACCAATATGCCAAGGGGGAGATTGTAAAGTCCTCCGGAGTTGGACTTTTGTATGGCATATTGTGAATACTAGTAATCTGGTGTTTTAACACCACTGAGTGACTTCTGGTGATATGGTGTTTTAACACCACTGCTATCCAGCAGTATTCCAGCAGCAGTATGGTTGATGTCCACGATTTATGGAGTGTATTATGGGATATAATTGTGCGATCTGATAATCATATTGTGAAGATAAATGATTGATTTCGTGGTCATCTAATTCTGGTAAACGAATATTCCTGTAATAGTTAGGAATTGGTTAAGTAGTTTATTTATGGAGCAAGTCCTATTGATAACAGGATTGTTCAATTAAATACCAGATTAGCATTAGATCTTTCCTTAGTCTAGAAGTCTATTTGTGGTAGAAGTTCGACAAGGAAAGAAGTTGATTCAAGGCAGGATTGCGATGGGATAAAGAGAAGAAGATTACAACGCAATCAATTTGACGCGACCAAGATTCAATCTCTACGTGAGAGCTTTGGAGCGATCTGCCTTAGTGTTTGAAGGTTCGTAAACAACCGACCAAGTTCTTGAAGATCAGAAACAAGGAAGTCTTAATTCCTCGGGAGGAGGAGATCCAGGGAGACGTGTTGATCGTGAGGGTTCAACGACGTAGGATCGACAGTGAGGGGAGCTCACAACATTCACTCTGTAGGTTAGCAATGGATTAGTATTTAAGTTAAGCTTCTTGTACTAAAGACTGCTTTCTAGTGAATGGTTTCTGATCTGGGCAAGGCCCCGCAGACGTAGGTGTATTTGCACCGAACTGCGTAACCAAGTTGTGTGTGCACTGCGTATTTTGTTTTGCTTTTAACACCAAACTAATCTTGGTGTTCCAACACCAAACTGTTAAACAACTTGGTATAAAGGTTTAGAAATCAGGTGAAACGGAATTTCAATTGGTATCAGAGCTTGGCACTTGCTAACCCCTATACAGGGAGAGTGAGATCAGGTTTCACCATGGCACCAAAGGAGGGGGCCTCTGTCACGCGACCACCGTTGCTGGAACAAGGCAATTACGCCTACTGGAAGGCACGTATGAAAGTATTCATTGGAGCATTAGATGATCAAGCATGGAACTATGTTGTAAATCAGTACACTCCACCTCCCAGTGACAAAACTAAAGAATCGAGCTCATCAACGATCAAACCATATTCTGAATACTCTACTGAGGAGCATAGAGCTTACATGTCCAACTCAAAGGCATTGAATGCCATCTTTACAGCAGTAGATGAAGATCAATTTAAGATGATTTCAAACTGTGAGACTGCAAAGGAAGCATGGGATGTGTTACAGACGTATCATGAGGGAACAAGCTCAGTCAGAGATTCAAAGTTGCAATACTATACATCGAAATTTGAGGAATTGAAGATGCGGGAAGATGAAACTATCTCCGAGTTTAATGGACGAGTCCGAGATATTGCAAACAAGGCTTTTCAGTTTGGTAAGAAGTACAAAGATCAAAAACTTGTAAGGAAAGTGTTGAGGGCATTACCACCACGGTTCAATATGAAGGTCACAGCAATCAATGAAAATGGAAGGATTGGGATGATGACACTTGATGAGCTCATGGGGTCTCTGGAATCCTATGAGATGGAGATGTTGCAAAATAAAACCGGAAAGAAGGAGATGGCTTTTACAAGCACAACCTCTGGGAAGGAAGATGAACATACAGATATTGAAGATTCCGATGAAATTGCTAACATAACCAGAAACTTCTCCAGATTCATGAAGAAGATGGGCAGGAAGCCACAGGACAAGTCAAGCGGGAGCAAAAATCCGAATGTCAACTTCACTCCCAGATTCGGTCAGGCAACTGGTGTTGAAACACCGAAGATCAAATCAGTAAATCCGAATCTGAACAGAAAAATCCAATGCAGAGAATGTGAAGGCTTTGGACACATACAAGCTGAGTGTGCCAATACACTTAAAAGGCAAGGGAAATCATATGCCATAACCTGGAGTGATGATGACGGAGGAGACGATATTAAGGATGGAGAAGAGTATACAAATCATGTTGCTTTCGGCGTATTGTTGGAAGAGTCTTTTGAGATAAATCGCAGTGTGTTGAATGAAGAAGAAAGTGATAGCTCAGATGAAGAGACTAGAAGCATTAGTGATGATGACATTCGCAAAGAAAGTATGGAGATGTATAAAATGTGGTTAAAAGTGGCAGATGAAAACAAAGAGCTCAAGGTTGAGAACAAGAAGTTATGTGAAAAGGTTAGAGTGAATGAACTTGGGAAGAAAAATGCACTTGAAGAACTTGAACAACTTAAAAAGGAATTTGCTGAAGTAGTTCAACGAGCGGAGACAGCAGAACAGGCTATTAGACGTCTCAATACAGGGAAAGCTAAGCTTGAAGATTGTCTGAAAATGGGACAAACTACCAAATTTGGAATTGGGTATGAAAGATCAGTTGATGTGTTGAAAAATAAGGCAGATCAAGGTGCACGTGCTCCAAGAATAATTGAGGAGAATTGTCCCATCAAGAGAATCAGGAGATGCGGATACTGTGGAGTTCCAGGTCATGTGAGAAACTGGTGTTTCAAATTACTTAAGACACTGTCCGTCAACCCAGCATATCGGTATTTCAACACCATTCCAGGATACAACATCGTGCACCAAGTCAACACTGGAGGATACAGGAACGGATCCTTGAACACACATGCAACTCAGAGATCACATCACATCACTCGACCAGTAAGACAGGTATGGGTTCGAAAGTCTCAAAATATTTGTCTTTCAAGTTTTGTATGTTTTGGAGCACATACAGGAACCTCGTGGTACTTCGACAGTGCGTGCTCAAGGCACATGACAGGAGTTCCTGAATTTCTGCGAAAATTTGAACCTGGATTTGGTGGACATGTTAAATTCGGTGATGGAAAACGAAGCAGAATAATTGGCAAAGGGGAGTTAGAAATCAAAGGGCTTCCAGTGTTCCAAGATGTGTTGCTAGTGGAAGGCCTGAAGGCTAACCTATTGAGCATCAGTCATCTATGTCATAATGATATGACGGTGTACTTTGACAAAGATAAGTGTATTGTAAATCATGGGTCTGGAGTATTCACTGGATCCAGATCAATGGATAAGTGTTATCTACTCGATCAAGATGTCACCTGCTTGAGCTCGAAAAAGGAAGTTAGTACACTGTGGCACAGAAAATTGGGGCACATCAATTATAAATCTTTGGCTCGTATTTCCAGACTAAATGCAGTCAGAGGTATTCTCGAAATCAGTGAAATCAAGGAGACTGTGTGTAAGGAAGGAAAGCAAATTCGTATTCCTCACCATGCTGTACATGATGTTTCAACATCAAGACTTTTGGAACTTCTACATATGGACCTAATGGGGCCAGTGAGTACACCAAGTGTGGCCGGGAAGAAGTATATTTTTGTCTGTGTGGATGACTTCTCAAGGTATACGTGGGTATCATTCCTCAAAGAAAAATCAGAGGCCGCTGATGTATTCAAGACCTTGGCGCACAAGCTTTATGTAGAAAAAGGAATCGCTCGAATTGCACGCATCAGGAGTGATCATGGAAAGGAATTCGAGAACTCTAAATTTTGGGACATCTGTGAAACGCTTGGTATACATCATGAGTTCTCTGCCCCCATAACCCCTCAGCAGAATGGTATAGTAGAAAGAAAGAATCGGACACTGCAGGAAATGGCACGAGCAATGCTGGCTGAGAAAAAAATTCATTCGAGATATTGGGCTGAGGCAGTACACACTGCATGCTACACCATCAACCGAGTATATCTGCGTCCGTTTACCGAGAAGACACCGTATGAGATCTGGAAAGGAAAGAAACCAGATGTGTCGTATTTCCATGTCTTTGGCAGTAAGTGTTACATTCTGAAGGATCGAGAACCCCTGGCTAAATTTGAATCCAGGAGCGACATTGGAATATTCTTGGGCTATTCTCCTACCAGCCGAGCATACCGAGTACTGAATCAACGTTCTGGGGTAGTCATGGAGTCCATTAATGTGGTGATAGATGATTCAGAGGAGGACAATGCTGGAGAAGGTGATGCGCTTGATTCAGCCGTTCCTACTGGTGTTGGAACACCAGCTCCATCAACCGGTGTTGAAACTCCAGAATCTGGAAATCTTGATTCTGACCAGAATCCAACGAGACATATGCAGTTAAGGGATCGACCCCGTGTAAATTACAGAGAATTAGCAGGATTATCGTGTTTCATCTCACTCACTGAACCAAGAAGTTACAAAGAGGCTTTGCTTGATGAATATTGGATCTCGGCGATGCAAGAAGAATTGCAGCAATTCGAGAGAAACAATGTTTGGTTTCTTACCCCACGACCTGTTAATGTAAATGTGATTGGTACCGAGTGGATTTTCAAAAACAAATCTGATGCAGATGGTAATGTCACCAGAAATAAAGCACGCCTGGTTGCTCAAGGGTACACACAAGTAGAAGGGGTTGACTTCGATGAAACTTTTGCCCCTGTAGCCAGATTGGAGTCCATCAGACTTATGTTGGCCGTGTCCTGCATACTAGACTTTACTCTTTATCAAATGGATGTCAAGAGTGCATTCCTGAATGGCATAGTAAAAGAGGAAGTTTACGTGGAGCAACCTAAGGGATTTGAAGACCCTCAGTTTCCTGATCATGTTTATAGGTTGAATAAGGCGTTGTATGGACTCAAGCAGGCACCTCGTGCTTGGTATGAGCGACTGACAACCTTTCTAATTCAAAAGGGCTATCGTCGAGGGGGAGTAGACCGTACACTGTTTGTGCTGCACAAGGGGCCACGGATTCTAATTGCACAGATCTATGTGGATGACATTGTGTTTGGATCTACCGATTCAGACTTGGTGAAGGAGTTCGTTGACTTAATGACTCAAGAGTTCGAAATGAGCATGGTAGGAAAATTGTCATACTTTTTGGGATTGCAGGTTACTCAGGAGAAGAATGGTCTGTTTATCAATCAACAGAAATATGCTGAAAACTTGATCAAGAGATTCGGTCTTACAAGTGCAAAGGCAGTACGCACCCCAATGGCAACCACCGATAAGCTTACAAAGGATGAACAGGGGCAAAGTGTGGATCAAAAATTGTACAGGAGTATGATTGGCAGCCTGTTGTATTTGACTGCAAGCAGACCAGACATCTGTTTAAGTGTTGGTATTTGTGCTCGCTACCAAGCTGATCCAAAGGAATCACATATGTCAGCAGTGAAAAGGATTATTCGGTATATAAGTGGAACAGCGGAGTATGGAGTATGGTTTTCTCGGAACAAGGATTCACAATTAGTAGGTTTCAGTGATTCGGACTGGGCTGGGAATGCTGATGATCGTAAAAGTACCACTGGAGGGTGCTTCTTTGCTGGATCTAATCTGGTCAGCTGGTACAGTAAAAAGCAGAATTCTATATCCTTGTCCACAGCTGAAGCAGAGTATTTAGCTGCCGGGAGTTGTTGTGCACAATTATTGTGGATGAAGCAGATGATGAGAGATTATGGGTTCAATGATGTTGGTTTGACAGTCCTGTGTGATAATAAAAGCGCATTGATATTTCCAGGAATCCTGTGCAACACTCTAGAACAAAGCATATCGATATCCGACATCATTTTATCAGAGACTTGGTTGAAAAAGGAGAAGTCGCAGTCCAGTATGTACCAACAGCAGAACAACTGGCTGATATATTTACAAAACCACTGGATGGTGAGACGTTTGAAGGCCTCAGACAGCACTTGGGTGTCTGTCGAATGTAAGGTACTTTGATCTGTACTTTCTATTGTATTATTTACTGTTGTGTTGTTTCTTTTATAATATGGTGAAAAAGAAAAAAAAATAGAGAAAAATCAAAAGTATCAAAAATATGTGAAGTGGTGTTTAAACACCGAGGACTTCAGAGGGAGAAAAATCAGCTGGGCCGAAAACTTATTGGGCCTAGGTTTGTACTCAGAAGGAAGGAAAAAGAGAGACTTTTGGGTTTCGGAAAAAGGGGGGAAAAAGGAGAAAGTGACAAATTGATTCCCACACAAACTCAAACTCTCGACTGTTCATCTTCTACGTAGCTCACAGCTCCCTGTTCATCAGAAAAATTTGCCAAAACCCTTGATTTTTGTAGCCCACTCAAAACCCTGTAACAATGGTGAGCTCCACGTTCCAGAAGATGGTCCGAGATTTCGTCAAGGTGTGGGTGCCGGAGAATCCGCGAATTGAAGAGCTCAATTCGGATGCAGATGTGGACGAGCTGTGTGGAGATCGAGTGCAGACACTAGCCAAGTGGGGTGGAAAAGTTCAGAGACGGAAAGCTAGGTTTGATCATTCTTTCGTCTATGATGGAATGTATTTTTGCTCTGTTCTTGAATTTATAGAATGGATGGTGCAGAACAGAGATTATGTAGACCTTAGAAAATATAAAAGTCTGCATGGCAAAGTTAATGGATTTAAACTTGAGGAGTTATTAACTGGTGGAATAGGAGAGATTAGGGAGATTAGTGAGTATAATGCCAAATTGGTTGGGGTTGGTTTCGGAGAACATTATAGAGTAGGAGATGAAGAGGGTCAATACTTCACAATGTATACACGGATAGCTTCCCTGCACAGGCCAATTATCAGGAATTTGGGGGACAATGTAGTTGTGCAGCCCTGGATAAAAGTGGTTAAATCCACTGATTTTACTGTGGCTGGTGACACAGAGATAGTGTGTTTTGATGAGTCTCTGTTTCAGACTCAAGAATCATTGAGAAGGTTAACTGTTCCTGTTGTGGACATTAGTGATAGTGAAGATGAGGCTGGGTGTGCAGGTGGCACTGATGAGGCTGAGAGAATTTTGAGGGTGAATGAACCAGAGAGTGCCTCTGTACTGAGTGAATCCGCATTAAATGAGGCCATATCAGAGTTGTTTAGGTCTGAGTCTGCCCTATCAGAGTTTGTGAGATCTGATTCTGAGAAGGAAAATGGTGAAGGAATTGCTGCGGAGAGAGCAGGTGTGGCTGATGTGCCAAGTGCTGGTTTGGTTGATACTGATGATCAAACACCAGATGAGAGCCATGCTGAGAAGGAGCAGAGTCCAGTTGACCTGGGTATTGGTGTTGAAACACCACTGGAGACAAGTCCATCTCAGGGATGTAAGAGGAAAAGGAAGGAGGCTGGTGTTGAAACACCATCTGAATTTGGAGACAGATCTGAGACAGGTGAAGAAAGGGTGGCCTCTACCTCCAAGAGAGTGCGAAGATCTAAAAGATGCAGAGTCAAAAGTACAGCCACTAGTGAGGACAGTGATGAGCCAATTGGGCAGAAACTGAAGAAGTTACGCACTGCCAGACAGCAAAGACAAGCTGAGACAGCCTGGGAACGAGGCATAGGGTCAATCTGGGCAGGTTAATTTTTAATGATATTTTGGATTGTGCTCGCAAGACGAGGAAGGAAGCTTTAGTCCATCCCTGTCTGATATCGATGGTACTGCAAAAAGGGGGAGCAGTTGCAAGCGAGACCGATGAAGTATTGGCAACCCAAGCCTTACGGCCAACTCTCAGAACCCTGAGTGGTCGTATAGTGAAGGACCTACCCTGGACGCCTCCAGCGACGACTGGCTCGGATGAAGGAGCAGCTCGGCTGAGAGCCATTGAGGCGAGGGCAGCTGTGTGTCAAGAACTACTTGACCGTCATCAGGCCACTATTACAAAGATTCAGGGGGAGCTGGCAGCTTTGGCGGCTGAGAGAGAAGCATTGCTGGGAGCGAGTCAAAATGAAAATGGATCAGATGCTGGATCAGAGGAGTCCGAGTGATAGGTTGGATTGGAATTCTGGATTTTCTTGGTTTTTCTTGTCATATTACTGAATTCAGGGGGAGATATTAGAGATTTTGTATGATTTGAATGATTTCGTTTTCTGGATATTTGTGCTAGCTGGTATTCTAGTGTTCTATATTGTTTATGCTAGTTGGTGATATTTGTGCTAGCTGGTTTTCTGGTATTCTATGGTGTTTGTGCTGCTGTTCTATGAATTCACCAATATGCCAAGGGGGAGATTGTAAAGTCCTCCGGAGTTGGACTTTTGTATGGCATATTGTGAATACTAGTAATCTGGTGTTTTAACACCACTGAGTGACTTCTGGTGATATGGTGTTTTAACACCACTGCTATCCAGCAGTATTCCAGTTGCAGTATGGTTGATGTCCACGATTTATGGAGTGTATTATGGGATATAATTGTGCGATCTGATAAGTATATTGTGAAGATAAATGATTGATTTCGTGGTCATCTAATTCTGGTAAACGAATATTCCTGTAATAGTTAGGAATTGGTTAAGTAGTTTATTTATGGAACAAGTCCTATTGATAACAGGATTGTTCAATTAAATACCAGATTAGCATTAGATCTTTCCTTAGTCTAGAAGTCTATTTGTGGTAGAAGTTCGACAAGGAAAGAAGTTGATTCAAGGCAGGATTGCGATGGGATAAAGAGAAGAAGATTACAACGCAATCAATTTGACGCGACCAAGATTCAATCTCTACGTGAGAGCTTTGGAGCGATCTGCCTTAGTGTTTGGAGGTTCGTAAACAACCGACCAAGTTCTTGAAGATCAGAAACAAGGAAGTCTTAATTCCTCGGGAGGAGGAGATCCAGGGAGACGTGTTGATCGTGAGGGTTCAACGACGTAGGATCGACAGTGAGGGGAGCTCACAACATTCACTCTGTAGGTTAGCAATGGATTAGTATTTAAGTTAAGCTTCTTGTACTAAAGACTGCTTTCTAGTGAATGGTTTCTGATCTGGGCAAGGCCCCGCAGACGTAGGTGTATTTGCACCGAACTGCGTAACCAAGTTGTGTGTGCACTGCGTATTTTGTTTTGCTTTTAACACCAAACTAATCTTGGTGTTCCAACACCAAACTGTTAAACAAATTGGTATAAAGGTTTAGAAATCAGGTGAAACGGAATTTCATTTTTCATATATTGGGTGTTTGTTGTTAAACAATCAATAATCCCTATCGTTTCTATTATAAACCTTTTTAGTTCTAATTGTATTCAGTATAACATGTTTGGTGTCTCATTCACTTGCATAAATTTATGAAAATTGCCAATTCATTTGTCATAGGAGCGGTTTAAACTAGGCTGGACTACTGAAAAATAAAAAAATAACTTTCTTATTTCTTCCAGATGTACCTGCACAAAAAACTAAAAAAAGATGACAGATCGAATTTCGATTGGTTGAAATATAATCGATATTTATCTTTTGAACTCTTTTTTACTCATCCTAATTCGTTTAACCTGTCATTTCCAGATGAAATGAACAGATTTGTTGATTAGTGGGTGAAACTCTCACTTTTTTTTTCTTTTTCTTTTTTTTTACCAAAAAGTCTCGTGTTGAAAATATGATCACTTGATCGACTGGACTTTGAAGAAGAGCCAAAGATGTCTTTTTTTTAAAGTCTGTTGCACATATTGTTTGGTATTAAAAGCCATCTGAATCAATTGAATGCAGAGCAAGAAAGTAGTATTCTAACAATCTCTCTTTCACATTTCAAAATTCAATCCACTTTACATGGATCTGGCCAGCAGAAAAGTCTTCATCACATGATTCAAGCAACCAATTTGAAGTGCATAGTGGACGATAGATAATGATCAGAAACTGCGATATAAGCTAGACTTGGGGCACCGTCTCACGAAATTGGATAAAGATTAATCCGTAAACAAGAGAACGAGTTCATCAAGAACCATTATCATTAGCTTGTCCAGATCCCGGCTTCTCCTGAACATCCGCTTGGATGGTGATCCCAAAGCCGCTGAATCCCATGATTCATTAGAGCTGCCTGAGCTCAAATACGCATCAATGACACCGTTGGGGCTACCTGGCATTGGCCCGCATTTGCGCTTAAGGGATTGAAGATGATTGCTGCCCTGATCATTCACTATCACCTTGATGAGCTCACAGCATTCATTTAACTTATCCTTGTTGACATTAAGAGCATCCATGAATCGAGTCTGATATTCCATTAGCTTACAGGATTCGAAATCTTCCACGACATATAACATTGCAGCAGTAGCAATCACAGACGGTAGATATTGCACCAATCTAGCATCAGCAATAACGGAGAGAATGAGGTTCTCACAACGATCCCGAAACTCGAAATCAAGGTTAGTGATCATCCCAAATCTCCTCACAGTGTGATCAACGAATGAAAGAGGCGTCGCTAGCATCGTTTTCCATTCAAGAGTAGACATCACCAACAGCTCTGCTCTCTGAATGGTTTTAGGCTCAAACAGAAATTTCGCATCTTCGACTTGGAGGTCTAAAAGAAGGGGCACTTGGATCTCCTCCATCTTGGCAGCAATAGAAAGGCAAGCCACAGCAGCTAGCTGACTCTTCCAAGGCTTATCATTCCACAAACATGTTGGTGTTTTAAAGAAACACAAGCTATTTAAGAATGATTGGATTCGAGTAGTTGTGAGCTCGGGATGTTAAAACAAGTTTGGTGGTGCGGAGTGCACACTTGTATAAACTATCTACGAACTTACAGTTCTGGGATATGTATTAAAATTTGTTGGCAAGACTAACATGTATTATCCTTTTTGTGGAAAGATAGATCATTCTAGCTACTTCCATATTTATACATACTTATAACGATGGTAGTATATAGTGTCTGACTCCTTAAAGGATGAGGATGAACTAAGGATGTGTACGGGTTGGCAGCATACTCAACTTACTGCATTGTCATGTGGAAATATACACAAGTCAGAGTTTATTAAAGTTCTGATAACTACGATACACAGGATGTTGAAAATGTAATCATTTACGTGAGAAGATGTGTTGTTTCAGAATTCATCTCTGACAACTAGAATATATCATATGTGGAAAATATAATCATTTGTGGAAAGATACATTGTATTACAATTGTATCAGAGTGGTGCATCATAAAACGTGGTGACCTATAACCCACACATTCCACGACAGATAGTGTCTTTTCAGAACATCTCCTATATATACATGAGTATGCATTCACAGATAGACAAGAGAAAATCTAAGAATTTTCAGACTTACTCAGTAACCAAAAATACTGCACTCAAAGTCGTTCTCTTGTTTCAAGCCTAGATCAAGAGGGTATTTTCGATTGTTTTATCCTCGAGAAGAATTCAAAGAATTCGTGTAATCCAAGGCAATAACTGGGTCGAATTACTCTTTAAGGAAAGTGTATGTTAACGCGACTCAAATCGATATCCAAGTTCCATTACACCAACAACCAACATTTACCAGAATTCAATTTTATAAATTCACTTCTACTTCTACCAAAAGCCAAATCGTCCATTTCTCTTTTCCAGTATTTCATTTCCTGAACTAACAGATACACAACAAAACACAAGCTCGCAACAAATCTATCATAGTACCCCACAGCCAAAACACCAGTAGCAGGGGCAAAACCGTAATGTGAAACGACCCTCATCATCCACCCTACCGCCTCTCTCCCCTCCGCCATAGAACCCCCATCTGGGTCGGCAGCCCCCTCTTTCTCCTTGAGCAACAGATTCACAAGCTCTTGTTCGTCCCAAAACAGGTCGTTTTCCAACAAAGTTGGAGCCTTTTTACAGAAATGGTCAACTTCTTGTTCTTCATCCTCAAAATGCTCCTCCTCGCAGTAAAGGGCATCAAGGCCGAGATTTAGAAGCTGCATATCGTGGTGTTGAGTGAGCATAACCATGTTCTTCTTCTTCTGGGAAGAAGGCCGGGAGCCCTACGCTCATTATCCTCAAAAGGCGGTCATAATCGGTGACAGAGGGTACGAGTACTGTGAAAGGAAATGAGGTTTTGGGGTAATGCGAAACTCTCACTTTATATTTGACAACAAATATCGTAAGTTGATCAATTTATTTTTTTAAAGTAATAATCCTTAAAGTTTCAAAATATTATGATAATTTTAATGAATCGGAGAACATAAGATTAGTTTAAAAGATAGTGTTGGTATGCCTTGAATACTGTAATAGCCGCTTCTGCGACCCTGGCCTGGAATACAACTACATCTACAATTATGATAAGAATATAATTCCAATTCCAATTTGGACTGATGTTGATTTGGGCCGAATTGTGTTTTGTTCCAATCCCAGTTTGTTAGGGTTTAGTGGAGACAGCATATAAAGTGTCTCTCTTCTCTCTATAAACATTAATTCTGTTCTGCACTTAGATAGGTAGAAATCTGGCCAATTTCTTGGCGTCTGTAACCTGCTACCTATTATAGTGAATCTGTCTCCCGTGGATGTAGCCAAATTGGTGAACCACGTAAATCTTGTGTCTTGTTATTTTCGTTCATATTTTCTGTTCTTTCTCCATTCCGCACAACAAACTGGTATCAGAGCGGTTTCTTTTTCCGGCGATATCCGTAGTGGGTATATCGGATTCTGGGCTCATCAGATCGGGGCTGATCGGGGAGAAAGATGTCTGGGTTGAACGTGAAGATCGACAAGTTTACCAGGAGAAACAGTTTCAGTTTATAGCAGATCAAGATGCGAGCTTTGCTGAAACAGCAAGGTTTGTGGACTCCGCTGACGAAGGATTTCGCGAGCAGTTCTGGCGATGTTGTGAGTCTGGAAGAAAAGGCACACTCGACGATTATGTTGTGTCTCACGGACGAAATCATCACCGAGGTCTCAGATCAGGAGACTGCTGCACAACTGTGGCTGAAGTTGGAGAGTTTGTATATGACGAAATCTCTAACCAACAAGTTGCTTCTGAAACAACGCCTCTTCGGTCTCCGAATGCAGGAAGGTACGCAACTCAGAGACCATCTAGAGCAATTGAATACTTTGTTATTAGAATTGCGAAATATAGATGTGAAAATTGAAGATGAAGATGCTGCTTTGATTTTGCTAGTTTCTTTACCACTTTCGTATGAGAATTTTGTTCAGTCATTTATTGTTGGTAAAGATTCTGTGTCTCTGGAGGAAGTAAGATCCTCTCTCCATAGTAGAGAGTTGCGACATAAGGCAAACAGTACAGGTACAGAAAGTCAGGCCACTGGCTTGTTTGCTAGTGACGGAAACACAAAAGGCAAGGAAACCGGCAATAAGAAGAAGGGCAAGAAGTCATCTTCAAAGGGTCCTAAGGCCAATCATGTTTGTAACTACTGTAAGGAGAAGGGGCATTGGAAAAAGGAGTGTCCGAAGAAGGCTAGTAAATCTGGGAGTACATCTGGTACTGCTGCTGTGGCTGAAGGGGATTTCAGTTCTGAAGATGATTTTTCTCTAGCTGTTACTGGGCAAAATAATCATTCTAACGCGTGGTTTCTTGATTCTGGGGCATCTTACCATATATGCCCAAGGAGAGATTATTTCTCAACTTATGAGCAAGGTGAGGGCATCATTACTACGACAAATGGTGTTGCGTGCAAGGTAGTTGGGACTGGTTCAATCAAGATCAGGACGCATGATGGTAGTTTCTGTACTTTGAACGATGTCAGGCATGTTCCATCGATGACAAAGAATCTGATTTCTCTTCCTACGTTGGATAGAAAGGGTTTCGTCTACTCAGGGAGTGATGGAGTTCTATGTGTCTGCAAAGGTTCTAGGCTGGTTCTGAAAGGTGTTCTGCATGGTACTTTGTATTTTCTACAAGGTTCCACGGTTATGGATTCTGTTAATGTTGCATCTTCGGAGGTTCACTAGGATGATATGACTAAGTTATGGCATATGAGGTTTGGTCACATGGGTGAAAGAGGGATGCAAATTCTGTCGAAGTATGATCTTCTTGGTGGCCACAAGATCAAGAGCTTGGACTTCTGTGAGCATTGCGTCTTTGGGAAGCATCACCGCAGCAAGTTTCCTAAGGTGATTCATAGAACAAAGGGCACATTGGATTACATCCATTCTGATTGTTGGGGACCTTCCCGAGTTGAGTCACTGGGAGGTCACAGGTACTTTGTTTCTCTGATTGATGATTACTCAAGGATGACTTGGGTTATCATGATGAAACATAAGAGTGAAGCTTTCTCGAAGTTCAAGGAGTGGAAAGCTTTGGTGGAGAATCAGACCGGGAAGAAGATCAAGAGGCTTCGAACTGATAATGGGCTGGAATTCTGCTCGTCTGAGTTTGATCAGTTTTGTAAGGATGAAGGGATTGCTCGTCATCATACAGTCAGGAATACGCCACAGCAGAATGGCTTAGCTGAGTGGATGAATCAGACATTGCTGGCGAGAGCGAGGTGCATGCTCTCTAATGCTGGTTTGGAAACGAGATTCTGGGCAGAGGCGGTGAGTACAGCTTGTTACCTGATCAACCGCGGGCCTCACACAGGTATAGAGTGCAAAATACCTATGGAGTTGTGGTCAGGTAAAGTTGTTGATTACTCCAAGTTAAAAGTTTTTGGTTGTACATCTTATTATCATGTTAGTGATGGTAAGTTAGAGCCCCGAGCCAAGAAGGGTGTCTTTGTGGGTTATGGAGATGGAGTTAAAGGCTCCAGGATATGGTCTCCATCTGAGAAGAGGGTTATTCTGAGCAGGGACGTTGTCTTTGATGAAAATTCTTTTCTTAGATTTATGGTGAAGCCCACAGTTGTGCCAGAAACTAGTGGAGTTGATAAACAGGTGGAGCTTGAAGTCACTCAAGGTGAAAATAGATTGGAACAATTTGAGGTGAATCAAGAGCCACAGACAGAATCTGAGATACCGGAATCTCCACCACCAGATTCTCAACCATCAGGAGCTACAGTCCGCAGTTTAGCTCAGGATCGACCCAGGAGGGTTGAAGTTGGGGCGCCCAAGAGATATGGGTTTGAGGATATGGTGGGTAATGCACTACAGGTTGCTGAGGAGGTGGATACTCATGAGCCATCCACCTACAGAGAAGCTGTTTCAGGTACTGATGCTGACAAATGGCTTGCTGCAATGGGAGACGGGATGGAGACTCTCCAGAAGAATCAGACATGGGATTTGGTTCAACAGCCTCAAGGGAGAAAGGTTATCACTTGCAAATGGGTTTTCAAGAAAAAGGAAGGGATATCACCTACAGAGGGAGTCAAGTACAAGGCTAGAGTTGTTGCTAGAGGTTTCAGTCAGAGAGAGGGAGTAGATTACAATGAGATTTTCTCACCAGTGGTCAGACACACTTCCATCAGGGTGTTGCTAGTTATAGTGACACATCGGGATTTGGACCTTGAATAACTTGATGTGAAGACCGCTTTTCTACATGGAGAGTTGGAGGAAGAGATATACATGACTCAGCCAGATGGTTTCCAAGTTCCTGGAAAGGAAAAATATGTTTGCAAGTTGAAGAAGTCCTTATATGGACTTAAGCAGTCTCTGAGGCAGTGGTACAAGAAGTTTGACAGTTACATGCTTCAGCTGGGATATACGAGGTGTGCTTATGACTGTTGTGTCTACTACAGCAGGTTGAGAGATGGGTCATTCATCTATCTGGTGCTTTATGTAGATGACATGCTGGTAGCCGCAAAGAGTAAGCACGAGATTCAGAAGTTGAAAGGACTTCTTAGTGCTGAGTTTGAGATGAAGGATCTGGGTGCAGCTCGGAAGATACTAGGAATGGAGATTCTTAGGGATCGAAGTCACCGGAAGCTTTTCTTGTCACAGAAAGGCTACATTCAGAAAGTGTTGGCTAGGTTTGGCATGTCTACAGCCAAGCCTATAGACACTCCTAGTGCTGCAAATATTCATCTCACCACTATGTTTGCTCCTCAGTCAGACGAGGAGAAGGAGTATATGTCTCGGGTTCCTTATGCCAGCGCAGTGGGGAGCTTGATGTATGCTATGGTTTGCACGAGGCCAGATTTAGCACAGGCAGTCAGTGTTGTGAGCAGGTTCATGGGGCAACCGGGAAAGGAACATTGGCAAGCTGTGAAGAGGATTTTCAGGTATCTTAGAGGTACATCTGATGTGGGTCTCATTTATGGAGGTGATACCGAGTGCTTAGTTACAGGCTACTCTGATTCTGATTATGCTGGTGATGTTGACATGAGGAGATCGATGACTGGTCATGTATTCACTTTGGGAGGTTCAGTGGTTAGTTGGAAGGCGACTTTGCAACCTACAGTGACATTGTCTACTACGGAAGCAGAGTACATGGCTCTGACAGAGGCTGCAAAGGAGGGAATATGGATGAAAGGGCTAGTTAGTGATCTTGGTCTACATCATGATCAGGCTACTGTGTATTGTGACAGTTTGAGTGCAATCTGCATAGCCAAGGATCAGGTCCATCATGAGAGGACCAAGCATATTGATGTCAGATATCATTTCCTGAGGAGTGAGAGGAGAATCAGGGTGAAGAAAGTGGGAACTGCTGACAACCCCGCTGATATGTTCACCAAACCTGTTCCACATAGCAAGTTTCAACATTGTTTGGACTTGCTGAACATCAGAGCTGATTAGGTGCTCTATGGGCAGTCCCGGGAGTGGAGGGCGAAGTCTATTCATCTGGCACTGTAATGGTGCATCTGGAGTTTTCTACTTTGAGGATTCAAGTCAAGGTGGAGATTTGTTGGTATGCCTTGAATACTGTAATAGCCGCTTCTGCGACCCTGGCCTGGAATACAACTACATCTACAATTATGATAAGAATATAATTCCAATTCCAATTTGGACTGATGTTGATTTGGGCCGAATTGTGTTTTGTTCCAATCCCAGTTTGTTAGGGTTTAGTGGAGACAGCATATAAAGTGTCTCTCTTCTCTCTATAAACATTAATTCTGTTCTGCACTTAGATAGGTAGAAATCTGACCAATTTCTTAGCGTCTGTAACCTGCTACCTATTATAGTGAATCTGTCTCCCGTGGATGTAGCCAAATTGGTGAACCACGTAAATCTTGTGTCTTGTTATTTTCGCTCATATTTTCTGTTCTTTCTCCATTCCGCACAACAGATAGACTAAATAACTATATAAATATAAATTTTATAAAAATATATTTTAATAAATGAAGAAAAATATAGTTGGTAAACGACTCATGGATTGAATGGTAAGTGAAAATTGCACCATTCACCCGTTTGTTCATTTGTTCGTTCATTCCCCAATTCACCATCTATATTTTAAAATTCCAATCTATTTACTCCCCTCGTCCCACCTAATTCTGCACACTTTAATTTTCGTCAGTTAGCTTTAAAAAAGTTTGATCATTCATATTTATATTTGTGTGTAAATAAAATTTATAAAAAGTTAATATTTTAAAAATTCATTCTATTACGAATCTAACAATATCACATTTTACATTACCCTAACTCATTTATCAATTCAGTTTTGAGATTAAAGTTATGCAATTTTTAGTAAGTGAATAGTTAAATTGCAAAATTGGTCTAAGACAGAGGGAATATATGTGTATGTTTTTATTAAATGTTACATGCAAGCAACCAAATTACAAACATATAAACATCCTACTCTAGGCCTAACTAAAAGATACCACCATTGAATCTATTAAAGTCATTAGAGCTTGAAACTCCATCCATTAGAATAGCAAGGGACGCCGACGTTGCACCACTAACGACAGACACCACTGAAGATGGAACCACCACCACCTCACCTTTATTGATTATCTGCAGGTTGGGAAACCAAAGTGGGAACCATCGATACGGTCCCATAACGCTAGGTAATCTCCATCAAGAAATTGCTCCAATATTCGCAATTCTTGACAGTGGTGTGGTTTGAATTCTAAACCACTCATTTATAGAGAGTGTGGATTACCACTTAACCAAGCCCAATTCACAAGGGAGTACATGTGTTAGAATAGAAGACTCTAAACACTACATTAGGGTTTAGATATTTGCATTTGTACCCTTAGTGTATTTTATTTATTCTCTCAATAATCAAAACCCTAATTAAGGGGAATTCCCTTCTACGTAGTATCAGAGTCTCTCTAATCTTGGCCCTAATTCTTCTCTTCTCTCTTTCTTCTTTTTATTTTATTGCTCCTCGCTGCCTCCTTTCCGGGCCAAATTCCCCGAACAACCAGTTTATCACTCTAAGTCTCCGGCGAGTCTCGACTTCATCACTACCGTCCAGCTCTTCTCTCGGTACTGCGTTTAACCTCAGCATCGCCCCCGGCATCCTCTCCGATCAAACCGGTCAAGCGAGCTTGTTGCTCCTCCAGTTTCCTCTCATTTCCTTTAGTGTCTTGTCCGGTGTGATCTCGATGCATAGATTTGGATTTGCCGGCATATGTAACCTCCAGTGATGCTTGTTTTCGAACTCAAATCCAACGGGTGTTCAGCGGATGTCATTTTTCTCCCTCCAACGTATGACTTTCATGCGTCAACACTTTGAAGAAGGTACGTGTAGTGGCGTTTGGTCTTCCAGTGTATGTAATCACGTGCGTAACAAGCGAGCTTGTTGCTCTGCGCCGCGCACTGCGCGCCAATTCCTAGCTTTGTAATCAGGATTATCACGCCCCAATTTTGGCATTCTCTTGGCAATCAGCATTATTATTTATTTTTCAAAGTTATCTGCAATCATGGCCTTCTCCAATTCACACAGAGTTAGTAGTCATTCCTTTGATTGATTATTCCTTTGATTGATGGATAGTTGATTTTGGTGCAACTGCTCACATGACTTCTAATTTTTGCCATCTTGAGGAGGTACATCTTTATCGTGGTTCTAATTCCATTTATGTTAGTAGTGGTGAATGACTTTCTATTTCTTACATTGGTTAGTGAAATCTTTTTGGCTTGTCTCTTAATGATGTCCTTGAGATTCCTCAAATTACCAGAAGTTTACTGTCCATCAAGAAAATTACCCGTGATTTACCTATTATTGTTATATTTGATGCCGATGCCTTTTTTTATATAAAGAACGAGTATACAAGAGAGATACTGGATAAAGTCTATAATCGTTCGAGTCTATATTTTCTTGAGACCGGTGATTCAACCTTTCTAGGTGAATTACATTCTGGAAAGCTTCGACCTTCTTTTGAGCAGTGGCATTCTCGTCTTGGTCATGTCTCATATGCCACTATTCAGTTGTTGAGTAAACATAGTCTTATCTCTGTCACTTCTATTTTGCCTGCACCTGTCAGTTGCTCTTCTTATCAGATGGCCAAGAGCAAGCGTATACACATTTCTATAAGTGACAAACGAGTCATTGGCTTGTAAAATAAGGTGCACTGTAATTTGAGGGGATCGGCTCCAGTTTTATCGATAGAGGGTTATTCTTATTATGCTGATTTCATCGATGACTTTTCATGATTCTCGTGGTTTCTCCCGTCGGAAGTCTGATTTCTTTGATATCTTTCTCTTGTTTTAGAAATATTTTTAGACTCAATTTTCTACCATTAAAATCTTGCAGACGGATGACGGCACAGAGTTTACTAATCATTGCTTGCAAACTCATTCTTTGTCAGGTGGCATTCCTCATCAAATGTCCTTTACCTACACTCCTGCTCAGAATAGTCATGCTAAGCAGAAGCATCGTCACATCATAGAGACTGGCCTTGCTATGCCATTTCATTCTTCCGTGCCGACACCTTATTGGGTGGATGCTTTCTCTTCCACATTTTATATAATTAACCGCTTGCCTAGTTCCATTCTTGGTGGCAAGTCTCCATTTGAGGTCATTTTTTATATGCACTAGATTATTCTTTTTTTCACCCATATAGTTGTTGTGTGCATCCTTGCTTGCGTGTGCCAAATAAGTTTGCACCTCACTCCATTCCGTGTGTGTTTTATTGGTTACAACCCCCATCACAAAGGGTACAAGTGTCTTGATCCGGCTATTGGGCATATTTATGTCTCACGTCATGTTCAGTTTGATGATACTTTCTTTTCTTATGCATCCTCTTCGCAAGATTCCAGCTACACATCTCATTTGGAGATTTCTTCATTTACGAAGCCCTCCGATGAGTGTTCATTTCCCCATAGCTCTCACGCTGAATTGCCTTCTACCGAATCACCTTGCATTTATTCTTCTGATTCTGATTGTTCTTTGGCCTCGCTGCCCATGACTCTAACCATTGCATCATCACTCTAGGCTCGCACCCCTCCTGCCCAGATTCTCGTGTCACTCATGCCTCTCCTGAGCCAACTCTCGCTCACACTCATTGGATGACCACCAGAATGATGGATGGTTCTCGGCATCCTCGATCTTTCTCTGATTATGAAGTGTTAGGTTTTCTAGCTGCTCTCGTCGCTCAGAACGAGCCTCGGGACTATTATGTGGCTCTTCGAGATCCACAGTGGATTTGAGCTGTGGATGAGGAATTGGCTGCAATTTGCCAACAACATACTTGGGATTTGGTGCCTCGTCCTCCAAACGTGAATGTTTTTGGCTCCAAATGGGTTTTCTGTATCAAGTATCAGCCTGATGGTAGTATTGATCACTACAAGGCTCGAATGGTGGCACAAGGCTTCTCTCAGATTTTGGGGTTCGGTTTTGATCACATTTTCAGCCCTGTGGTGAAGGCGTTTATTGTTCACAATTTTCTTTCCATAGCCACCATGCACTGATGGCCTCTTTATCAGCTAGATGTCAAGAATGCTTTTCTCAATGGTGTGATTGATGCACTAGTCTATATGGCTCAACCGGTTGGTTACAAGGACAATGCATATCCCGATTGTGTTTGTTGTCTGTGGAAAGCAACTTATGGCTTGAAGCAGGCTCCTGGCGCTTGGTTCTAACAGTTTATCACTTTCCTGCGGTATCTTGGTTTTGTTTGCAATTTGGCAGACCCGTCTATATTTGTCTTTTTTTGAGGTACTACTCTGTTGTATCTCTTAGTTTATGTGGACAACATTATCCTAACTGGAAATGACTCCTCGACCATTCATTAGTTCATTACTTGGGCTGGTTATTAGTTTTCCATTAAGGACTTGGGCTTTTTGCATTATTTCCTTAGCTTGGAGGTGGAGTCTACACCATCAGATTTGTTCTTGGGTCAGGCCAAGTATGCCATGTATTCTTAGTTGAGCTAGGTTGGCCGACGTTACTACCGTCTCTACACATTTCTTCCAAGTCACAGCTTCACAGTGATACCAGTGGGAAGTTTTCCAATTACACTCTTTATCGATCCTTGGTTGGTGCTCTTCAGTATATCACTATCACTCACCTGGATATTGCCTTTGCGGTAAATTCACATAGCAGTACCTTCATGATTCATAGGATGATCACTTTGTTGTAGTTACTTCGTATTCTCTGCTATGTCTGTGGTACTTTACACTATAGACTATCTTTTTTGCTTGGATTACACTTCTGAGGTGTTGGGCTACTCTGATGCAGATTAGGCGTGTTGTCTTGAGACTCGTCGTTCGACCTATGGGTATGTTGTCTTTCTGGGTGGTAATCTTGTTTCTTGGAGTGCTAAGAAGCAACCCAGATTTCTCATTCCAGCACTGAGTCTAGTATCGTGCCTTGACTAGTACTGTGGTTGAACTTGTTTGGTTATCTCATCTACTACGTGATCTTCGATTCCCTCTCTCCAGTCCCCCACTTCTGCTTTGTGTTAACAACAACGCCATCTTTTTAGCTTAAAATATTGTGGCACACAAGTGGACGAAACATATTGACATTAACTATCACTTTTTTCTTGAGCTGGTTTCTTCAGGCAAGCTTCGTCTCCACCATGTTCCTACGTCACTTTAGCTTGTTGATGTACTTCATTTTGTGTGCGTTAACCATTACATTCGGCATAGTTATTAGCTTCTTTCATGTGGTGGATTTCAAGTATTAGTTGAGTTTACGTGACATGGGATTTAGACGGCCATGTTTGGTTTTCTTAACTAAATTTTGTGTTGTGTAGACTTAATTAATACTAATGGACTTCTTGCATCCACCGGCTCCTAGATCTTCCTTGTGATATCTTTAGTGGGTCACTCGTGGGTACCTTTTGGTTATATTCTCTGTGAAGGTCATTCTTAAGGGCGGTAGAAGAGATCGAAGGTCATTCACATCTAAAATGGTTGTAGACAAAGGCCATGAACATCAAAGCATGGTAGAAGGAGATTAGAGCCAAAGATAGGCGGCAATGGAGTTCAATGCGGCCAACGAGAAATCATGGTCCGATGAGTTACACCAAAATCTGAGAATGATTCAAGAACAATTATCCTTCAAGGCTGATTCCATTGGATTTGTCTTCTCAAGCGCTATAAAATTGACTACTAAAACTCTCAAATCAGACTAACAGTTCACCCATAGCGAACAACCCACGCCAAAGGAGTTAACCCCCACCAAATGACTCGGCACAAAGCAAAGGTTCGTGCCAAAATATTTAGCATAAGGCAATGGCGCGGACCACGCCAAACGTCAAGGGCTGCGCATACCAGTTCCAATCCTCACCCAAAATCGGCTAAGAATGGGCACGGACCGTCCCATTTATGACGGTCCGCACCGTTTCAAGTGCAAAATGTTGAGACCAGCCGGTAGGGTGTGGAGAATCAGATGGCCCGTGCTAAGTTTCTGAGCAAACCAAGCTTCCAGATGACGATCACACCAAGGGCTAAATCCCACAGATCAGAAGTTCTAAAATGGGGCTTCCAGACGATGGCCCGTGCCAAAAGAGTAGCTGCGAACTGCGCTAGACGTAGCATCCCGTGCTAGATGACACGATGCAGCCCGAGATAGATATAGTGGCCCACACCGGCCAGGACAAAGTACACGGCACGGACCGCGCCATCCCCAGCGATCCTTGTTAGGCGACGGTTTCTCATTATTTTTGCCATAACTCTCTTAATTTTCATCCAATTTCCCTCTACCATATATTGAAATCTTCATCTTTCCGAGCTCTATCCAGCCCACTAAATCTCAGCTCCAGAAATTTTATGGATTTGAGCAGTTTATTCGAGAAAGAATAAGCCGCGAGAGGGAAAGGTGATAGGGTTTTGACCTAATTATGGCCTATTTTAGGCCTACATTTAGGCCCAATCCCCTACTACTATATATAGGGGCCTTTATTCCTCTAGTAAACCTAAGTAGGCATAATGTAGATTTTTTCTCTCTCTAGAGTTCTTCTTCTCTTTCCTTATCTTTTCTCTTTTTCTTTTTATTCCTTCATCTTATTTTCTTAGATCCATGGCATCTAACTTAATATTTTCCATGGATCTATCTTTAGTGAGTATTTTTATAGCGTGGGGAAAACTGTATGCGCGTGGTATTTTATGTTTTGTGAGATTCACTAGTTCATCCTAATTTTGTGTTCATGATATTATTGTGACTTGTTCTTGAATGTTTGAATTGCATGAATAGTACGCTCTATATAACCACACACTTTAGTCTATATTCATGTTGGTGCAAATATTGATGTCCCCTTGGGAAGAGAAACCTGGATGTTTGAATGTGTAATGGGGTACGGGACTGCGTAGGTGTGTTCATGGGAGGCCCGAGTCATACTCTGAATTATTTTCTATTGCACCAGTCGTAGCTGATTCCTTAAAGTAGTCCAAGAGGTTACAGGTAGAGATAGAAAAAAGTAGCAAGCTAGGGTTGTAAGAGGCCCTAGTGTCATAGATAAGGTGCCAACGACCCCTTGACCTAATTCATAGGCCATTGAGAAGTAGAGCATTCATGGTGGAATGCTCGGGACATAATCGTACGGGAGAGAAATAGATCTACAACAATGGTCGAACCTTGTTGTGCTCTCCTAATTACGATGGCGGTGTCGATGGAGGGTTGCGACACTACTGGAAAACAGGTACGTAGGCACCGGTACAAATATACTGGTGTAGAAATACCGGTGCTAAAAATATCATCAGCACCGGTATAAACATCTGAACAAAAAGGTACCGGTGCCTTTATAATTTACAGCACCGGTAACCAACATGCTAGTGCTCAATACCGGTGTGTTAGTGAGTATAACTTACAAATAAGATAATTTTGAGCACCGGTAAGGCACGTACTAGTGTATAAAACCTTTTATAAGAAAAAAAATCACGCAAAGAATAGGAAATTTTTAACACCGGTTTTAATTTTTTATTGTAGCATCGGAAATGAACCGATGCTATAGGTACAGAACTTAAATTTGGGCAATAGTGCAATTTTAGCATTATGATGTACAAGATTTCTCTTTTTAATTTTGGGAATGTTCCATTTACCCAATCATGTCCAAATCGCATAGTTGTGAACTTGAATTATGAAATTTCAATATGACACTTCCAATTTTGGCTTTCGACAATTCCAAGATTCTTGGAGGGACCTAAGAGCAAAAAGCTCACTCGGACGTCCAAATTAAAATCTGCTCAAATGTAATGCTACATCATGAATCCGTAAAGTGTATATCCAAGACTTAATCAAAAAAATTATATTCTAGAAAAAAACATTGCCAATAATCCTCCCCGTTAGAACTTCCTAACTTCTAAGTCATCTATAGTTAAGATATTATAACGCATGTACTAGCGCTTTATAAATTTTCACTAAAAGTTACTTTTCTATTTCTAAACATCAATTAACCCAAGAATACCTCATATGAAATGAATTCGATTAAAAATGGCGACGTAACGCAATTTTGGGCAGTAGTGTAGCAAAGTTACGTACGGATCCATTTCGGGGATCTGTCATACATAATTTCCAAACACGGTAAAGAAAAAATATATAATTGATTTCTTATTAATCCAATTACTTAACTAAATTAACCCGAAAAAACTATCCAACCTTACTCATTAATGAAAAAAGAGTGTGGGGTGAAATTATGAATTTTGGAAAGTTTAAAACTAGCACCGGTTTGAAAGCTACCGGTGCTACAAACTTAGAAAAAAAATTTGTCCTTTTCTCTCTGTTTCTAAAAAAAATTCTAAAGCAGCCTCAAGCAGGTGTTTTAACTCATTAGAGAATCGGTTCGGATGCTTTTAGCACCGGTTTGTGTAACAGTGCTTGGTGCTTGGAAAAAATTTCTCCTTTCCTCTTTGTTTCTAAAACAAATTCTAAAGCAGTCTTAGGTAGCTGCTTTAAATAATTTGAGAACCGGTTCGGATTATTTTAGCACTGGTTTGTGTACCGGTACTTGGTACTTAGAAAACAAATTCTCCTTTCCTCTTTGTTTTCAGAAAAAAAAAATTCTAAAGCAACCTCAGGCAGCTGCTTTAACTAATTGGAGCACCGATTTAGATGCTTTTAGGACCGGTTTGTGTACTAGTGCTTGATACTTAGAAAATTTTCATTCTTCTTTGCTCTCGGGTTCAAAAAATTACAAAAAAATCCATTCAAAGCAGCCCGGTGCAGCTGCTTTAAATACTATAGGCACCGGTATTGTCCATTCGGTACTGGTGTTAGTGCGACGAATAGATATGAACCATTTATTTATCTCTTTCATTAAATCAGAGCCATTAAAATGTTTTTGCTATCTATAGAAACCCCAAAACCCTATTTTTCCCCACCTCTTCATCCCTCCCACACATCACTTGTACACCTTCCCACACATCACTTGTACACCTTCCCACACATCACTTGTACACCTTCCCACACATCACTTGTACACCTCTTCATCTGCTCCGTCACCAACGAGGAGTTCAAAAACTTCACCGCTGCCAAGGCCGATGACCTGGCGGAGCGGCTGGTGGGGGCAGCGTCTCGTTCAAGGTCGACATCGTGAAAGATGTAGGTAAAAATCTTGTGCTTTTGTTTGTTATCTATGTAACTATGTTGTTGATTGTGATTACATTGTGCTTTTTGTAATAACCCTCATTGATTTCTCTCAAATTTCATCATTATGCCGACGCCGATGCTGGCCAGTGGGGGGAGCCAAATACCGACAAGTGCGCACTACAAGGGGCAGAGATGGAGGATAATGGCCCGCCGCCTAATCGGGAGAGTTGAAAACCATGGTATTTCTTTTATTTCCTTTCCATCGATTTACGTTTTCTTAGACCTACAATTAGATCTGTAGTTTTTGTTCTGTTTACAAATATTTCAAGATTTTAACAATGAATGGTTTGCAACATTTAATGATCGTTTTGAATGAATGACGAACTAGATTAAGGTTTAAAGGTCTTGTTTTGTGTTTTGATGATTTGTAGTTGATGTTTAAACTGTTGAGATATTGCAGTTCACCCAGGCCAAGGAAACTTAAAGTATTTTCCATTGTTTGTTTATACACTCTTTACTTCTGTGACTCTAGAAAGCTGCTTCATTTTGATATTATAAATGTCAAAAAAATGCATTAGAATTTGTAACATGTTTTGAATGAATGACGAACTAGATTTGGGTTTAAACTTCTTTTTCCGTCTATTGATGATTTGTAGTTGATGTTTAAAATGTTAAGATATTGCAGTTCACCCGGGCCAAGGAAACTTGGAGTGTTTGTCATTGTTTTTTTTACACTCCTTGCTTTTGTGGCCCGGAAAAACTGCTTCATTTCGACATTTTAAATGTTGAAATATGCATTAGTTAAAGGGAACTCCATAAGTTGCATTTAACTCATGTATTTCCCTCTAACAATGTAATGCTCATTCCATTACGAAATGTGTTGTAACATTTAAAACTCTGTAATTTAAAATGTGCAGAATTTGTAGGTGTTTTGATGATATCTAGTTTATGTTTAAACTGTTGAGATATTGCAGTCTACCAGGGCCGAAACTCGGAGTGTTTGACATGATTTATTTAAACACTCCTTGCTTCAGTGACCCTGAGAAACTACTTCATTTCAACATTTAAAATTAATAAGCATTAGTTAAAGGGCACTGCATAGTTTGCCTTTGATTATTGTATTACCCACTAACTGTGTAATGCTTATCGCATTTGTAGAACTCTTCCATTTCAAATGTGGAGATTTTGTAGTCTATGAGCACCAAGTAGACTTGGTGTGTTTATCATTAACTGTTTAACATTGTGTGTTTAAATTAAATCATTGTTGATGTTAAATACAATGTTAAAGCATAGTTATACACACCAAGTTGCCTTGGTTTAAATGCTGCTTCATTTCGACATTTTGAATGGTTTTCTATTGTAATTGTTATTGTGAACAAGCTTAACGATGGAAGAATTAGTTTAAGGGCACTGCATTGGCTGTTTTCTATTCATGTAGTGCCCCCTAACTATGTAATGCTTCTTCAATTATGAAAATGTGCTACAACTTATATAGAACTCCACAATTTCAAATTGGAAATTTTGTAGTGTATGAGCACCAAGGAGACATGGTGTGTTCATTGTTAACTATGTTTTACATTAAACTGTTTTGATGTTAAATACATTGTTAAAACATATGTATACGCACCATGCCTCCTTCAGGTTGCTCAAATGCTGCATCATTTCGATATTTAAAATTGTTTTCTTTGACAAATCGTATTGTGCACAAATAATAGTTAGAGCACCCTAACCCTACTGGAGCACCAAAAATGCAGGTAATAGCTTAGATCAGATGTGGCTCAGCTCTCAGCGAAACTGGCGACCGTGTACGACCATGTATAGGTCTAGTTTGTTTCAAGAATGTAGGGTTATTTTTTTTTAATCAATATAATGAACTCTCTGGTTGTGGTTATAAAATTTCCATTTTTTGACACTAACTTACATTTCTTATTGTTGTTCTGTATAACATGTTGTTCATAATGAACCTTTGGGTTTAATTTTCTGGCCAGTAAGTTTATAATCACTGGCCGGATTTTTTAAATTGAAGTCAAAATACTAGCACCGGTATGTACACTATAGGCACCGGTATTTTGAATATTTTCAAACCAGTGCCTATGGGTGGGAGTGGTAAAATAGGCACCGGCAAGTGTCATCTGGTGCTGGATTAAATATCTAGCACCGGTAACTATTACTGGTGCCTATGCAATCACTTTACTAGCACTAGGTCACTTACACACCAGTATGGAAATGTACGAAATACAGGTGCCTATTGTATGATTTTACCGGTGCCTAGGGGGTTCTCTCAGTAGTGCAAACGCACTCGACGTGACAGTTATGGGGAAGTGTATGCCATCAACCACACCACATGTTATGAACACTCTATTAGGTTTGTCTAAATCTCTATGTGAATGAATCGAGGTTTGAAACATTAAATTAATCATGTTGCGCAATGACTCCCCAAGTGTTTACCTTCATAGATTAATTGTTCTTTTTTTACTTTCATGTTGTGTAGTTGTTAAATTGAAAAACCAACCCCCCCCCCCCTTTTGTTTGCTTTACTAACTATTCCTTTCACTCGTACGGATTGACAACCCGTATCAGGTTATGATTTATTTAATTCTTAAGCCAAAGATCTCTGAGGACATACCCAGGGCTTACCGCTCTTTACCTTTAAGGTAGCATAGTAGTGAGATCGGGTGCAAAACTATAAATTTAAATTTGAATCCCTTTGACCTCGGTCGCCTCTGCTCGGGTTTAATTTGCAACGATTAATGACCCCGAGTGGAGACGGGTTAAATTTTGGCATCGTTGCCCAGGATGCTATCTAGCATAAGTGTCAATTAGCATAATACGTTAGTAGAGTAGTTAGTATTGTTATTTTGTTTGTTGTTTTCTAGAGTAGGCATTGTTTGAGCTCTTGGTGCAATTCGATGACCATTGCACTAAAATTCTGAATTTTGTGTTTTTCTTTTTGTGTTTAATTGAAAAGAGAAAGAAATGTGGGAATGTACTCAATGGATGACACTTTGTAGGGTGTGTCGTTATGATCATCCAATAGAGTGTTGGCCAAGGTTGAGTGACTTGAGGATAAGAAAGGCTCAACAAGTGACATTTTGTAGGATATGTCATTGCAACCACCCTACGAAGTCTTACTCTTTGAAGAGCAAATATGATAGAGAGGTAGGTGTTGTTGGTTCCCAAGGCCGATGGGATCGAGATTATTACCGATACCACGACTCTCCAAATTTGAGGTTTAGTGGTAACTCAAATTCGTGGTATAGAGATGCATCGGGAAACCAACACTTTGGGTCAGATAGTTGGATTTCATCAACTTACCTAATGCCCTAAAACCAATCCCTAGGATTGATTCCCAAATTGGATTATGTGGAAATTTTGCAAGCTATAGCTAATGTGTCCAATAGTAGTGATTTACTCCAATCACAAGTGCTTAGTGAGATTAGTGATTTGGGAACTCAACTATTCTCAAGCATTGAGAAAGTTGAAGGGCGAGTGCTTGATTTGATGAAAAGGGTGAGCCAACTAGAAACCCAATATTCCAAAAATGAACCATCCTTAGTTGAATGTGAAATTTTGGTAGATTAATCTAAATGGGATGGGGGATGGTTTGTTAAAAGTGAAGAAGTCGAGGATGGGGTGATTATACTTAATTTTCCATGTTACCTATTTTCACCCCTACCTCAACCTATAAAACCAACTCCCACATTTTTGGAAACCTTAGAGGAAACCATAGGGAAGCCAATTGAATATGCTAAGCTTCCAAACCACCTATTCCCTCTAAGTTTGACTCCTCCTCTACTATATCTTCCTCTTGGAATATTCTTACCCCCCCCCCCCTCTTCATTTTTGGTTGTCTAAGGTGATGGGGTACAAACCCGCACCATATGGATAACATTAGGTTCGTGCCGACGACCTTAAATATATGGAGCTTCTTGGTAGGCAACCCAAGCTTTGAAAAAGTAGATTAATTTAGTATTTTTTATGTGTTTTCCTATTCATAGCTTTATGTTTTTGGGACACTATTACACTTGGTGTGCATGTTTGTTTTGTATGAAGCATATGGTTCTTGGAGGAAGGTGAGCAAACGCGGAGTCCAACTCATAGACCATGTAGATGTACAAAATGGTGGACAAGGAGGACCAAACCCTAAATTAATGGGGTGTGTAGACATGCACGACCCATAAAGCTCACATACTTTCTTACACCCCAATCACTATTTCCTCCCTACCACCTCCAAAGTACCACCCAAACCCACCTACCCTCAAAACTCTTAAAACACACGCATCGAGCCCAAAGAGGTAACTCTCCATTGTGATTCAATTCTTTATTCAATTTGTTGTGCATGATAGTGGTTAGATTGAACTATCTTGATTATAGGCTAGGGGTAGTATGTTGGGGTAATGGTAGTTTTTTCTTCACATTCTATGATCCTCCCATCAAGGGTAGATTTTAGTGTTCATTTTTCATTATAAGTGATTTCCTATTTCTTTCCCTTGACATATGTTCTTTGATTTTGTATATGCATTTGAGGACAATGCAAGCTTTAAGTGTGTGTGTGTGTGTTGGGGGGGAGATTAGATAGCACTTATGATTTTTAGTTGTTTCTATGTAGCTAGTAGCTCTTGTAAGAGCATTTTGAAAAAATTGAAGAAAAAAAACCGGAGAGGTTGAAAACCCGAAAGGGTGACTTGGGTAACATTGGGAAAAACCCTGATAGGTCAAAAGACCTAGGGAAAAGTGAAAGGCTAGGCCCTGCTAGGCTTACACGCCTAGGAAAAATGAGAGGTCATGTGGAAAAATGTGAGAAGTGAGTACCCTTTGTGTGTTAAAGCTGGGATGAAAGGGCTCTTCGGCAAAATGAGAGAAGTTGAGAGAAAACAAAAAACTAGGTTGACGATACATTTGATTTTTGGTTGTAACTAGGTTGAGAATCATGAGTTATCCCCATTTTACAACCAAGTCGACGACTCTTGGATTTCCTTGGTGGATTGTTTTTGGGAGACGACTCTTTTATTGCTTTTGGGATCATTTTGGGAAAAGTAAGCTAACTTGACAGTTATCATGTTCGCTTACCTTTTTCCACATTTTACTTTTGGGTGGTTAGATTTCTTATGTTCATCGGGGAGTGTGGGAGTTGTGAGATTCTTACTCTTTTGGGGGAAACAAGGTAATCTAGGAATAAGTTGGATGTCGAGGTTAACTTATACTTGCACGCTACATTTTTCTTAATTATTTTCTTGTCCTTATTTACTCGAGGACGAGTAAAGGGTTAAGTGTGGAGGGTTTGATGTGCTTCTTTTTGCGTGCATTAATCGTTGCATTCGACATAGTTATTAGTTTCATTCATGTGGTGGATTACTAGTATTAGTTGAGTTTACATGATAAGGGGTTTAGATGTCCATGTTTGATTTTCTTGTCAAAATCTCGTGTTTTGTATATTTAATTAGTACTGATGGATATCTTGTATCCACGCGCTCTTAGATCTTCCTTGTGATCATCTTTAGGGGGTCACTTGTGGGTACGTTTTTGTTACATTATATGTGAAGGCCGTTTGTAAGGGCGGTAGAAGAGATTGAAGCCATTCACCTCTAGAATGGTAGTAGACAAAGGACACAAACATCAAAGCATGGTAGAAGGAGATTGGAGCCAAAGATAGGAGGCAATGGAGTTCAAAGCGGCCAACGAAGAAACATGGAATCGTTGTCCAATGAGTTATGCCAAAGTTAGAGAATGATTTGAGAAGAATCAGCCTTCAATACTGATTCCATTGGATTTTTCTTCTCGAGCGATATAAAATAGACTACTAAAACTCTCAAATCGGGCTAGTGGTTCAACCATGGCGAAGGAAAGAAGTTCAGCCGGCCAAGGTACCACGGGTCGATGCAGGCCACTCATGGGTGGCACCAACGACCCATGCCAAAGAACTTGGCCCGTGACAAATAACTTGGCACAAAGAAAATGTCCGTGCCAAAAGATTCAACATGAGGCAATGGCGTAGACCACGCCATACGCCATACGCCACAAGCCACGCAAACCAGCTCCAATCCTCACTCAAAAATTGGAAGTATGGGCATGGACCATCCCATTTACGATGGCCCACTCCATTCCAAGGGAAAACATTTGAGACCAGCCGGTGGGGTGTGGAGAATCAGATGGCCTATGCTGAGTTTCTGAGCAAAGCAAGCTTCCAAACGACAGTCTGCGCCAAGGGTTGCGTCCCGTGGATCAGAAGTTTCAAAACGAGGCTTCCAGACGAAGGCCCGCGCCAAAGGAGTTGATTCAGACCGCACCAGATACAGTATCCTATGCCAGATGACAAAATGTGGCCTACACCAGCAAGGACAAAGTACACGACACGGACCTTGCCATCAGCAACTGTCCACGGCAAGCGGCTGCTTCTCACTACTTTGGCCATAACTCTCTTAATTTGCATCCGATTTTCCTCTACCTTATATCGGAATATTCATCTTTCCGAGATCTATCCAACTCATTTAATCTCAAATCTAGAAAGTACACGGATTTTAGCATTTTATTCGAGAAAGATTCGGCCGCATGAGGGAAAGGTGATAGGGTTTTGACCTAATTTTGGCTTATTTGGGCCTATATTTAGGTTCAATCCCCTACTAATACATATAGGAGCCTTTAGTATTATAGTAAACATAATGTAGATTTTTTTTCTCTCTATTTAGGGATAAGGAAGAGGAGAGCTTTCTCTCTAGAGTTCTTCTTCTCTTTACTCATCTTTTCTCTTTTTCTTTTCTTTTCTTAATCTTATTTTCTTAGATCCATGGCATCTAACTTAATATTTTCCATGAATCTATCTTTTAGAGAGTAGTTTTATAGCTTGGGGATAAATGTATGCGTGTGGTATTTTATGTTTTGTGAGATTTACTAGTTCATCCTAATTTTGTGTTCATGATATTATTGTGACTTGTTCCTGAATGTTTGGATTGCATGAATAGTGCACTCCATATAAGCACACACTTTAGTCTATATTCATGTTTGTGAAAATATTGATGCACCCTTGGGAAGAGAAACATGGATGTTTGAATATGTAATGGGGTACGGGACTGCATGGGTGTGTGCACGGGAGACCCGAGTCATACTCAAAATTATTTTCCATCGCACCAGTCTTAGTTGATTATGTAAATTAGCCCGAGAGGTTATGCATAGAGATAGAAAAAAGTAGCAAGCTAGGGTTGTAAGAGGCCATAGTGTCATAGATAAGGTGCCAACGACCCCTTGACCTAATCCATAGGCCATTGGGAAGTAGAGCATTCGTGGTGTAATGCTCAGGACATCATCGCATGGGGGAGAAACAGATCTACAACAATTTTTTAACCTTGTTGTACTCCCCTAATTACCATGGTGGTGTCGATGGAGGGTTGCGATGCACCCGACGTGACAGGTACAGGGGGAAGTGTGTGCCATCAGCCACACCACGTGTTATGAATACTCTATTAGGTTTGTCTAAATCCCCATGTGAATGAATCGAGGATCGAAACATTAAATTAACCATGTTGCACAATGACTCCCCAAGTGTTTAGTTTTATAGATTAATTTTTCTCTTTTACTTTCATGTTTTGTAGTTGTTAAATTGAAAAACCAACCCCCCCTCTTTTGTTTGTTTTACTAACTATTCCTTCCACTCCTATGGATTGGCGACTCGTACGAGGTTATGATTTAGTTGATTCTTAAGCCCTACCATCTATGAGAACATACCTGAGGCTTATTGCTAACTACCTTTTAGGTAGCATAGTAGTGAGATTGGGTGCAGAACTATAAGTTTAAATTTTAATCCCTTTGACCTCAATTGCCTCTGCTCAGGTTTAATTTGCTACTATTAACGACCCCGAGTGGAGGTGGGCCACTTTCGAACATTTTCACAAAAGGATTGTTTCGTTCTTTGCTTGAGTTTTTCATGTCCATTTTTTACGTCTCTAAGCATCTGACGCTTTGCTTGTGAGGGATGTTAGAGTAGAAAACTCTAGAGACCAGATTGAGGTTTAGATATTTACATTTATACCCTTCGTGTACTCTATTTATTCTCCCAATAATCTAAACATTGATTAAGGGAATCCACTTCTACACGCTACTGGGAGGACCCCTATAGGCACCGGTAAACCCCTCCCCCCCCCCCCCCGAGGCACCAGAAATTTTCATGCTGGGATACCGGTGCCTGAGTAACCCTGTGAAAATTGGAGAGTTAATAGCACTGGTAGGCCATACCTATGCTAATAATATGAACCGGTATTTTATGTACCAGTGCTGAATAATTGTTTAACCAGTGCACAAATTAACATTCCTAGGTACAGTTATTTTGGCACCAATAATAAGGATATGCATCGGTGCTTATTTCATAGAATGGGTTTGGATTTGTTCCGGTGCATGTAAACCTGGAAAAGGATGCACATAAATTGAACCGGCAAATAAAAAATTAGCACCGGCACAAAAAGATGTGAGTGTTCAATATTTAGCACCGGCATTAGTTAGATACCAATGATTTTTTTCCATGTGGTTTTTTTAGAACCAGGTCGTAGGAAAAATAGCACCTGTAGTTTTTTAGGTTATCGTTTCTTGTAGCACCAGTATAAACTATAACTTTGGCACCGGTTTTGTAGGAGGGTATTAATGTATAGCACCGGTATGGAATTGAGTTTGCAACCGGTGCTAATTTTATTTAAATTTAATTGCATGGTCAATTTTTAAATTCTGGTGCCATCCCGGATCAACCACAGGGAAAAAATTATAATAAATCTCATAGAACAGCCAGAAAAATTACCATTATGCTATTGATGTAAATATGAATGAACACATTGTAAAATAAAAGAAATCATGAAATTCCAATGTTAATGCCCATGCCATATCAATCTACAACCCATGCCATATCAATCAATAACCCACAAATTCCCATCACCCATCCACACATATCAATCAACAAATTGGTTGGGATCATTCTTTGCCTCTTTTGCATACATATTAACCCATGCCTCACACCATTTTCCTACCACCTCCTGAAGTTCGTAGGCAGTGTACTGGCCTTGGTTCTCTGGAAAAATCTGTTGTTTGATTAGATTAAATGTCAGTTAGTATGAGGCGGTTATTGCAACAAAAGGCAGACACATATTATGTTATTTGTTTTGGAGTTTTGATACTTACGTCAAGTGGATTCTAGGAAGTTGTCTTCAGAGTGAGATCCTCCAGGAATAGCATGACATAGTCGCCGAATTCCTAGCTGCTTCCTTGTTCTTGGTGCTAAGATAGAATAAAAGAATCGATAATGTATAATGTATAATCAGTGTACGGAAAGAAGAAAAAGTAATAAGTATAGGTAACTATGTATGTTGAATACTTGCGTTGGTGTTTGTTATCTCCCAACTGAAATCGGGTGAGGGTTCATTCGTCCTCTTCAACCTCTCATATTTATATGCAAGCCTGTGATATGTTTATTTGAATTAGTAACTTTGAAAATACACTACCACAGAGACCCCCCTCTGGCACCGGTTTTTTAACACCGGTTACGGAAACCGGCATAAATCTTGTTTTAGCAACGGTTTTTTTAGTGTTAGCACCGGCTGTAAAACCGGTGTTATTCTGGCACCGGTTTAAAAAAATTTTGCACCGGTTATTTATATAAAAACCGGTGTTATTTTTACATCGGTCGGGAATCCGGTGCTAAAATTTGTGGAAACCATTGAGAGTTTAGCAGCGGTCAAAAAACTGGTGCTAAAAACAACGATCACCGGTGTTATATTCGCACCGGTTTGAAGACCGGTGCAAAGAATCCTTGAAAACCAGCGTGATATATGTTTTTGGCACTGGTTATAGAAACCGGTGTTATGGGATGTAGAAACCGGTGCTGAATGCATTCGTGGAAAAATGCGGGAAAACTGGCACCGATTTGGTGTCTTATTGACAAAAACCGGTGCTAAATCGAGCATTTAATGCTCCGAACTTACCCTCTTAAATTAGTTCTGAACTTGAACATCCATTATTAGATGGTAGATTTCTTGGGAAGGTGTGCAATAACTCAAACAAATGAACACTCATGGAAGTAAGTATTCATTAATGTTTTGGAATTTCAATCAACCAGAACCATAAATGCATGATTGGGGTAGTTTTTTTTGTATTTATTATTTGTTTCTCTATGCCTAGCTTATGTTGGTTGAGTATCGATCATGTTGTGGGAGTGTAAATTAATGAGTGTTGATGTGAACATTTTTGGGCAACGATAGGTAGGTGATATATATATATATTTATATGTTTCCCGAGAACATGCAGTTGATCGATTCGCATACTTATACACGGACATGCATGACACGTTTAGTATTGTGTATCAAAAAGATCGTGCTCATTGTTCGTATTTTTTACCAATGAAAATATGTGTAATGGTGTGTTTTGTCTTGTTTAGATACAGCGGACCGAGAATCCGTGTTTGCGTGGAGGGGAAAAATGGTTAACTGTCCAAGTGTAGCTAGAGGGAGTGGTGAACATATTGCATTTATTGATTTGTTTCTAGATTATGCCTTTGGTCGGGAGGAGAGGATACTTTGTCCATGCAAAAGATGCTTGTGTCGTGAACGGTTTGACGATCGTGAGGTTGTTAGATTTCACTTGTTGAAGAACGGATTTGACGGAGGTTACATTGTATGGACATTTGATGGAGAGGTTGAGCAAGGACATGACGGTGGGTTTGACAAGGTAGATGGAGACAAATGTACAGTTGATGGTATGTTCGATGACATTGTGAGAGATTTTGAGGGGAAACCTACAATGTTGAGTGCTTTGCTGGACAAGAAAGAGAAGCCATTCTATCCGGGATGTAAAAGTAAGGATACCGTAATATCTTTTTTGATGGAGGTTTTCAATTTGAATGCTACAAGTTCTTGGAGTGATGCAAGTGTGAATTCACTACTGAAGATTCTGAAGGATAAGTTCCCGGAAGGGAATGGAATTCCAAAAAACTATTACGAGGCCAAGAAAATATTGTGTCCACTTGGTTTGGAATACAAGAAAATACACTCATGTCCAAATGATTGTGTTTTGTATGACGGTGATTTGATAGATGCGGTTGAATGTCCCGTGTGCAAAAATGCAAGATATAAGGGTGTAACGAATGATGTTGATGGGTGTTTGGCTAAGAAGAAGAAGAAGGTCCCATTGAAGTGTATGTGGTATCTTCCTATAATTCCTAGGTTGAAGAGGTTATTCGCGAATTCAGAAGATGCGAAAAACTTGCGATGGCATGGAGAGCGGGAAAGACTACATGATGACAAGATAAGACATCCGGCGGACGGTGAACAATGGAGAAATTTTGACAAGTGATATCCTTACTTTGCTTCGGAGGTTAGAAATCTCCGCCTTACATTGTGTACTGATGGGATGAATCCATTTGGTAATATGTCATCGAAGCATAGTTCGTGGCCCGTGATGTTGGTTATATATAATTTGGCCCCATATTTGTGCATGAAACGTAAATATGTTATGATGCCTATGTTAATCTCAGGTCCTAGACAACCTGGGAATGAGGTTGATGTGTATTTGAGACCATTGATAGAAGATTTGAAGATATTGTGGGAAGATAAAGGGGTGTTGGTATTTGATGGCCATATGAATGAGGAGTTTCAACTGCGGGTCATGCTAATTTGCACTATCAATGATTTTTCGGCCTACGGAAATTTGTCTGGGTACGCTGTGAAGGGGCACAATGCATGTCCCATTTGTGAGGAGAAGACTGAATTCAAACAGCTAAGACATGGAAGAAAGACAGTGTATCTTGGCCATAGAAAATGGCTCAACGGAAACCATAAATACCGGGATGATGTGGTCAATTTTGTTGGCAGGAATGAACGAAGGAAATCCCCTACACCACTAACTGGTGTGCAGATTCACATCAAGGTTAAGAAATTACGAGTGGTGTTGGGAAAGTACAAAGGCAAGGACAAAATAAATTGTGGTGGGCCATGGAAGAAAAGGTCAATATTTTTTTATCTACCATACTGGGAGCATCTTGAGGTTAGGCATTGCCTAGACATGATGCATATTGAGAAAAATGTTTGTGAAAGTTTGATAGGCACCGTCTTGAATATTCCTTGGAAGACGAAAGATTGTTTGAATGCCCGGTTGGACTTGGTTGATATGGGAATCAGAAATGACCTCGCCCCAGAAGTGAAGGGTAAGAGGACGTACTTGCCCCCTGCACCTTGTACCTTGTCTAAGGAGGAGAGAATCTCAGTTTGTGATAGTTTGAAATCAGTGAAGGTCCCCATTGGTTATTCATCGAACGTGAGTCGGGTAGTTATGAAGGATTGTCGGATAGCGGGGTTGAAATCTCATGATTGTCATGTTTTGATGCAACAACTTTTACCTGTTACTATTCGTGGGGTAATGGAGGCCGACGTAAGGCACTCAATCACTAGACTTTGTAAATTTTTTGCCTCCATATGCTGGAAGTCTATTGACCGGGACCATCTAGATTTTCTACAAAAAGATGTTGTTGTTGTGCTCTGCAAGTTGGAAATGTATTTCCCTCCATCCTTTTTTGATATAATGGTTCACTTGGTCATCCATCTAGTGCGGGAGGTGAAGATATGCAGTCCAGTTGGCATGCGTTGGAGGTATCCATTCTAGCGTCACATAAAAGTCTTTAAGGGGTACGTGAAATGTATGATTCGGCCGAAAACTAGTATTGTTGAGAGGTATGTTACCGAAGAAGTGATTGAATTTTTCTCTTCCTATTTGGAGGGACACAGAAAATTTGGGGTGCCCCTGAATCGACATGTTGGGAGGAAGGGGGGCAAGCCGAGGTCGAGGGGAATGTTATTTACTTCATTGAATAGTGATCTGATGTCAATTCATTTGTATGTGTTGAGGAATTGTTTGGAGACTTCTGCTTATGTGACTGAGCACCTTCATTCGATAACAGAGTGTCATCCCACGTGGCCCCCTAATAAAGTCCAGTTGGAGCACATTGACAAGTTTGTGAATTGGTTATATGACCGATGCAATGTTGCTGATTACGACCAAAAAATTAGGGCATTTGCGAGGAAGCCTAACTGCACGGTTTTGAGGTATTCTGGGTATGACATCAACGGTTTTTTTTCGCTACTAGGGACCAAGATTTGAAGAACATGACACAAAATAGTGGGGTATACATTGAGTCGGAGACTATATGGCAAGCAAGTAAGAAAGACAAAAAACCAGCCGTAGTTGTGATGTCGTTCTATGGTGTTATTGATGAGATTTGGGAGGTTGACTATGCAGAATTCAAGATTCCGGTTTTCAATTGCCAATGGTTTGATAACACAACTGGGGTTCGAACTGATGATCCAATGGGATTTACCCTTGTTGACCCGACTCGTGTGGCATATGAAAATGATCAGTTTATTTTGGCCGAACAAGCAAGACAAGTTTTCTACGTAAATGACCCGTCCAATGTAGGTTGGTCTGTTGTGGTGCAAGGTAGAAAATTCTCTTTCCGCGATGAAATTGATTTTGAGGTTATAAGTGAAAGGTTAGAGTTCCCCTCTACCTAGTGACAACGGGATTGAGGTGGGAGCCATACGGAGGAAACACAAAGATGGCATTTGGATAGATGACGATGGCCGAGAACTTCGAGACAGTCAATCCAAGAAGATGAAGTTGGTTGTAGACTAGGGGGGTCGAGCATCGATGTTGAAGTTAAAATTTAATTTACTTCTTGTACTTTGTTGGGTTTTGTTGCCTCTGGCAACTGTTGTACAACTATCTTCCAATTTGTTGCCAAGTGGTGCAGTTCTGTCCGCTGCAGCGTACTACAGCGGTTTTGGTAAAGGCTGGTAAAAAAAGTGGACAATTATTCCTATGATAGGTTCTGCCAGCTGCAGCGCGCTGCAGCTCTACTGGTTCAGCGCGTTGCAGCAATTTTACTCAGGTAGGAACCTGATACGAATTGGTCATGCAGGTCGTTTAAGACAACAACACAAATACGTTATGTGTCCTGAAAGCTAACATTCCAAAATCCAAAGCAAAAACAGTTAGGACAAAGTAGCAATGTATGTTTCGAAAGCAATAAATGTTAGGTCCCCACATCCAAATTAAACCAGCAACTGAAAAAATGTGATAATACGTAGATGTGAGGTCACTGTGGGCAGTCATTTCCTGTGCGCCCTCTTCTCCACCGTGTTGGGCCTTGGCGAATCAAAGGTAGGGATTAGACCCAATTCATTGATTCTCTCTCCACACATGGCTGTGAGGATCTTCCCAACCTGCGATGTCCAGTGCACCAAATGATCCACCTTCATTTGCAATGCAGCCAAGTCCCCATCCGAGTTCCCATTCGATGATTTACTTGTTGCCGCCCTCGATGACTCAGCAACGTTCTTCTTCTTGGAGAATATGAGAGGGTTTATGGGGAGCTTTGGCATCATTGTGACGCCATCATCTTTGTATCCGTAACCTACTTCCACGCATATTGCAGTGATGAGTGAGGACAAGCCTATGCAGTTATGGGCATTGACACAATCCCAGATGTATGCCATTATTGTACTCCCAACATCCAGGCTCATGTTCTTCTTTATCTTGTACAGCAGCAGCATACGGGACCGATGAACCTCGCTATTCAATTTCACGGGGAGTAGCCGGGCAGCTATGAAACTGTACCACACGTTCATGTCCTCAGTCAAGTACTTTTTCTCTATGCTGGACCATTCTTGGGGTAGATTCTGAATTACTGCAACGCTGTCATCACAGATTGCTGTAATGATGTCTTCCCAGGAAGCTTGTTCAACTGCGGTGTCAGCGGCTTCGTACAAGCTCGCGGGCTTCGGTGGGATCCTGTAGAACGTGTTGATCAAATCCGAAGACAACTCGACCAACTGACCATGGAGGAAAACAGTTGATGAATTCTTGTACTTCATCGTCGATAAGAATTCACACGCCATAGTCTGGTTTGCCCGCGACGGTTGTACGATGAGCCCTTCCCAGCCGTGCTCCTTCACATAGTTCCTGAAGGGCTTTTCCAGCCTCAGCCCTCTCTTAAGGATGAGGCCCCTCGAGATGAATTCCTTGTAGACTGTTGTATGCTGAGTGGAGTCCGCCTCTGCGGCCGGTATGGGCTCAGTCGACGGAACAATCTGAGTCCCGCGCTCGACGTCCTCCCCCTCCACCACTCTTGGCTTTTTCCTGGGCTGTTGGGTGTTGTTCTTTTGCTTGGTTGAACCTTTTTTGGGGGCCATGTCTGTTAAACTAAATGTGTTAACGACAGCCAGAACGGAACACGGTAAATAAGACACAGTCACAAAGGTAAATAATATAGACTCAACTTCTTCTAAATTAAGCATTCCTTCTCATAGGATGAATGTGGAATAATGTTTACTCACACTTAATCCCAATTTTTGATAATATTAACAGAAGCAAAAGAATTTAACAGATGGACATTCTATAAATCCTTGGCGAATCGATGGGCCATGCATCCATAATCACATGTCATGAAAAACAATCAGGGTATGCTCAAAAGTACTCACCAATGTTGAAAAAAAGAGCAGAATGAGGGTATTGATGGTATGAGGCATTATGATGAAATCAACCCGTGAGCAAGAAAAAATATCATGAACAATCAGGTGATGCATAAAATTATCATATTATATGCGAGCACGGGTTATGCCATCCAGAATCACATATCATGAACAATCAGGTTACGCACAAAATTGTTCACCAATGCCGAAAACATGAGCACATTGAAGGCATTGACACAATGAGGCATTATCATGAAATCAACCCATGAGGAAGAAAACATTTTGACTGACTAAACCTCAGGGAAATAATATCCTTACCTAATTGGGAGTACGGGTTGTTGACGATTGGTGTTTGGTGTACAGTCTAAGATGGTCGGACACAGCTTGGCTGATCAAGGGGAGCGGCTGGAGAAGTGGACGGCAGAGGGAGCTAGCAAGGCGGAGGGAGCTGGCAAGGCGGGGGGAGCAGGGCACGGCGGAGGGAGCAGGGCATGGCGAAGGTGGCAGGGGATGGCGTCATGAGAGTAGAGGAAGGCGGAGGGAGCAGGGGTCGGCGGAGGAAGGGGCGGAGGAATAGCCTTGGGAACGGCGGAGGAATGGCCTCGGGAACTGCGGATGGAGGTGATGGAAGAGGAGAGGTTGTGGGCGAAATACTAATACACACACACCTTATACTGATTGGGCTGCAGTTTACATTTGTTTTGGGCTGAATGTTAGGCCAGTAGAATATTAAGTTTTTGACTCGAGGGGTTGATGGTCAAGTGCTTGCAGGGTCGAGGGCATCCAGTGCTCGAGGGCATACAGGCTTGAGGGCCTCCAGTGCTCGCGGGCATCCAGCCTCGAGGGCATCCACGCTCGAGGGCATCCACGCTCGAGGGCATCCAGTGCTCGGGGTCATCCATTGCTCGAGGGCATTCGGGGCTCGAGGACATCCAGGGGTCGAGGCCATTCTCGGCTCAAGGGCATCCAGGCTCGAGGGCATCCAGTGCTCGGGGCCATCCATTGCTCGAGGGCATTCTGGGCTAGAGGGTATTTTGGGCTCGAGGGAATTCTCGGCTCGAGGGCATCCGGGCTCGAGGGCATCCAGTGCTGGAGGGCATCCACTACTCAAGGGCATTCTAGGCTCGAGGGTATTCTGGGCTCGAGGGCATTCTCGGCTTGAGGGCATCTGGGCTCGAGGGCATCCAGTGCTCGAGGGCATCCAATGCTTGAGGGCTTCAGGCTCGAGTGCTCGATGCTAGAAACTGGGAATCCACCATGTGAAAGCACTCTTGAGACTGGGAAAAATGGTAGCCATCGCGGAAGAGCAACAAAAATAGAGGAAAGATCAGTAGTATCAATCTTATTTGAAGGCTTGCCTGTGGATTCTAATATAATTAAGGTGTATGAATAATATCCATATAGATTAAGCTGTTATAATGTGCCGGAATGCGGGACATATGCAATGATGCTTCATATTTCTCCATGGCATCCGCAACTGAGTTACAATCTCTATATATGTGCTTCAGGGTAGCATGGGACAAAAGAGTGTGAACTCGGAAAAGTAGAGGGTATTGGGTCCATTTGGAAAGTGAAGGCTCATTAATCATATAAACTGCCTGTAGCAAGTAAGATTCAATGTTGAGGTTGGGATATCCGTCCAGACAGATCTGCCAGGCCATAAGAATTGCCTTAACTTCAGCTTCTAGTGGATATATGGCTGTTATGGTATAGGATCTATTAAGGATTGGTAAACCTTGGCGATTGCGAGCAACTAAGCCAATTGAAACAGAGGAATTAGACCAAGATGCATCCACTGTAACCCTGATGAAACTGTGACCTGGATATTCCTAGTATACTGTGGAAATAGTTGGCTTCGGTGGGGGACTGGGGGGAAACAAAGAAAGGAACATGAAACCTTTGGGGAGAGGTGGTAATGGAAAGGTAGAGTGTATCTGTGACTTCCTTGCTAATATGGGAGATGGGAAAAGGTGTGCCATAGAAAAAATAAGCATTCCTAGCCTTCCATAAAGCCCAGTAGATCACAGCATGAATCAGATGACATAACAGTCTCTGCTATTCCAGTCAGGTCACTACAGTTCCAGAAATTGGAAAAAGTTTCCACTGTATTATGCACATTCCGCTAATTGAAAGCAGCAATCTAAAACCAAATGGATTTACACAGTTGAAAATTAGTAAAGAAATGTTCCATGGATTCAGATTGATTGCACAGAGGACATTTAGAGGCCAAGCTATAACCACATTTTACGAGGATATCATCAAATGGTAAGCAGGAGTTAAGCAGTTTCCAGGGGAGTGGTAGAAATCTTCTTAGGTAAGATTATATTCCATATGAGCTTAGTAACTGCGAAATTACCCGATCCATAATGTCACATGAGCTTATTTTTTAAAAATTAAAGTAACAAAAATTAAAAGACACCAAAATGTGCCAACAAAGCTGCATTTTCATTCCCTCTAAAAGTTGCCCTTTTCCCTCCATATCCTTAACCCTCTATTTCCGTACCCTTCCCTCCCCACCACATCGAACCGAGTTCTTTCCACCCACCACATCTCTGATCCCAAGTTCCCCCTCTTCCCCCTATAACCCCGTGCAGATTTCCCCCAAAAACAATGTCCCTCCCTTCACCATTTATGTCGGGCTTCAACCTCCCAATCCAGGTCACCAACCAGATACCCCAATTTTATCGACACTCTACTCCACAAATTTTGTACCCAGCTCGCAATGTTCACAGGGGAGGGGGTAGCCAAGACGGCCGGCTGTTGCGCATAAAAGGTAACACACGTTGGTAGTTTCCAATGATTTCCCGGGTTTAATGAGTAGCTATATTTTGGTTGGTCTCCTTGCGTGTGAGTTTGTGTTGACTTTTCTGGTTAAACTATTGTGGGTGTTATTTCATGATCATACATGATATGCTTGCTTGTAATGTCATAGTTTTTGCCTACCCATGTGCCCCCTACACGAATTTGTTGAAGTCGGTTGCATTTTTGTGAAAATCCGCAAAGGGCTGTGTTGGATTAATGTTTTGCTTGTGCTTCATTTACTGATAGAAGAGCTTCAATGGCGCCACCGAGGAAGAAATTGTTTGTCTCCGGTGGTAGACAAACTGTTGCCCATGAATGTTTTACCCCTCCAAAGGATGCCAACTGTGACGAAAATGGCGAGGAAGGGGCTGGAGCACAGAAATATTGCTCGGGATCAGAGAAGTCTGGAGACGCAGAAGAAACTACGGTAAAAGAAGACATGAGTGGGAGCTTCGACAAGTTTGAGATTGGAGAGTATTGCAAGCGCAGAGGTACAGCCACGTGCAAGTCCGTGTTGCTTGCGAAACAAAAGAAACCTCTTAAAATATTCTTCGATGATGACTTCGAACCCCTAGTTATGCGCAGTCGATGGTCGATGTATGTTGGACATGCCTTCCGCCGAAGAATCCGCTTCGGGACATGGCATAATTGGAGATCAGTTCCAGACCATGTGTAGAAAGATGCATGGGAAGACATTCTTGTAAGTGTGTTCTAATCCTCCATTGTTCATGTCAAGTTCGTTACATGTCGCACTAACAACATGTCTCCTTATCCTCCAGATCAGCTGGGATATACAAATGAAAATGACTTTCAATGAGATGAATAAGTTCCGCAATAAATGGACAATTTATGCAGGAGAAAAGTGGAGGAATTGGAAGACTAAGGTGGCGAACAAGTACATTGTGCTTAAAAAACTGGGCTCTTGCGCATGGAGAGACTATAGGTGGATGGATAAAAATGAGTGGGAGCTGTTTGTGAAACACAGGTCAACCCCTGAATTCAAGGTAATCCCTCCAATCTTTTTTTCCCCTAGTCACTACCATGCCGGCAGTTTACATACTGATGTCCACACAGGCGGTAAGTGACGCAGCAAAATTAAGCACCTCACAGAAGGACTACATCCATCACACGGGGAGTGGAGAGAACCGTAGGGTTGCAGTAGAACTCGAGAAGGGGAAAAGAAACGCTACAATTGAGGTGCTTCTGGGTGAAGGTCAGAGTGTGGAAGAAGCAGAGGCTTTAGTTCAGAGCATGGATTTCAAACCGGACCACTCGGAAGTGTTCCTTACAGCAAACTGGGACAAGAAATTATCAACCTACACCAACGACTCCGTGCGAAGAGCAGCCCCCACTATTGTGAGCATAATTCATAAATGAATCTATCTCCATTGATATTCTTTCATGTTATCCCAATCAAATGGCTAATATTTGCTTTGTTTCTTAGAAAAACCTTTTGGATAAGAAGCAAAAGGGAGATTTGGTTATACATGGCAAAGAAGATATTCTAGTTCAAGCAACGGGTAGGAAAGATCACGGGGGTCGTTGGAGGGGCTGCTCCGCAACCTCCAAGGTCAACGAGGCCCTGCCACATATGACTGTCACCCGTTACACATCTAGTCAATGTGGGAGCACAAACACAAAACCATCTGAGGAAATTTCAAATTCAACCAAACAACCAACAGATGTCATCGAGCTCAGGGAAACATTTGTTGCTTTACTTGAGGCCCAAACAAATTGGCTAGCTGGGCAATTGGGTAAAGTTATTCCCCCACACTTGGATGCCCGTAATTTCCTCGCTGCATCTTCCACCCCCACGACCAAGGACAACTGGGTATTCATTCCTTCAGCATCGGGATGTAGTGACCCACAAGGAACTACAGCGGATGACAAGGTAGTCCAAACCGTGAACTGCAATCATATTTGTTCCTTTCTGGCTATGTGATTTGTAGTATATGGATTTCCATTTCCTGATTTGGATTGATGTTGTGTGGGGATACAGTTCGTTGCTGATGAACGCTAGAAGCTGCAGCGCACTGTAGCTCTCAGTCTTAGCTGGGCACTGAAAGCTGCAGCGCGCGGCAGCCTTCAGCAGCTACATGTACAGTTCATTACTTCTTATTGGTTATTGCCCGACCCATGTATTAACCCAATCTCTAAGTTCATCTCTCAGAGAGGAAAAACATGATGCCTATATTTTTTGAACCATCATGGAGAGAGGGAGGTAGCCGCATTCGGTATATTCTTTCCGAAGCAAGCAAAAAACTGACTTACCCATCAAGTGGGAGCGGGTAAATCTAAAAGGACCTGTGATCATACCAAAGGCACCTTTGCCGATTGAACACGAAGAATTTGAGTTCGCCATTCAGGCCATCGGGTATAACATTCTATGGCCGAGAAAGCTGATAAGTGTCATAGAGCAATAGGATGATGAGGTGTGATAGTTGCATTCTTCTTCTCATCGGTGCTCATACATAGCTTAGGTGCTAATACAATGACATGATATGTTATTCATATTCTTACGTAGGAGAACGAGCACCAACCGCCTCCACAGCAAAAGGTGGTCGACGAAAATGGAAGTCCTCAAACAAACCTCACACCAGTGCCTAAGGAAGATACTCCTTTGGGAGAGGTGGCCGCTCGATCGGTAAAGGGAGAGGTACATACCCCCATACTATTTCATTCCGAATGATTTTCTATCTATGCATCACTATGCATCACTAACATTTTACCCATTAGCAACTACCGAAAGAAAAAACTACATCACCGGAGAATGGGCAACGAAATCCACCCTCGTCGATTTCTCCCAAATACATATTTGTGAGAACTCATTTCAGCCTTTACATTACCATCCACTACTGAATTACATAAAAATACTGTTCAACTAATATTATTAGATTCTGAATGTAATGATTAGGGAGCCATGGAAAACCAAGAAAGCATCGCTATTGTTCACCAGATTAGTGAGGCTTTACGGCTATCTGCACAAATATGTGGATCGGACAAAATATTCCGCATCAATTTCAGCGCAACGGTGTTCAGATCAGAAGAAGTCTACGCAGCCATATTCACTGACAAGATACGACTGTTCATGAACAGCTTGGACGCGGATAATGAAGTGGAGTGGATCAGTGGGTGCCAACTGGATATATGGGCATCGTAAGAAGTGCATGCTTTCATTATTCATAGATACAAATATCATTATATTTTCTTTACTAACCATATTAATTTGCAAGATACCTCTGCGATGGGGTGGTACGTGGAGGCCACGTCCAGTTCATTCCTGCCTCTTCGAACTCAATGGCTCAGAAGGCAAATCAAAGGGTAGAATTGACTGCGGACGAGGTTTCGGCTGTCATGTGCCACACTGAAGCGAGGATGTACATCTTCCCATACAATCGAGAGTAAGTTCCATTCGTTTTCCAAGTAGCTAGACCTGGCCACATGGAAGCGAAAGCAACCGTGTGCTGTGATTTTATTTGTTTGAATCTTAAGTACTTTTGTTTTACCCTTTTTCCCATAGGGACCATTGGTTTTTGCTTGTCTTCGTACCATAAATCGATCGAGTCTATTGTATCGACTCAATGACTGGGGGAATTTCCAAACGAAATAGATCATGCCTTAAAATGATTCATTTGTAAGTGGAACACATTCGTTTCTTTCCTTCAGCTTCGATGTTTTCCAAAAATGGTTGTTCCCGTAATTGTGTTCTTGTACGTTTCACACTCTCTTGGCTCAATTATTTACAATTACTGTTACTCTTCCCATGATCATATATTGTGTGAACCCCAATTTCTAAAAATAATATTCCTCATGTTGACGAAAATAGGTTTCCATCTATACTGTAGGATTGCAACAAAATATCGACGGTCCAATTCCAAACAAAATAGGTCCTACCCTTCCAACTACACTTGGGATGTCATAAACATCAATGTACGTATCATCTCATACCTTCATATTTCACGTGTCATTTTCATCTTCGTAATCGGTTCAACAAACTGTCTTTTCCATCATCAGCACAAGATACAAAGTAGTACCTGGGAGTGCGGGTACCATTGCATGTATTACATGGAAAAATTTTCAGGCACGTACATGACATTGACATTATTCCGGTACGTTTTCCTACATTTCTTCTATTTATTCGTTATCCTGACATTTACATCCTTCTCTTAACATGTCATTTAATGCATTGTTTTAGCAATTCCCAGAAGATTACACTCCACTGGGGAGGGATGAACTACGGAGTATTGCTGTGAAGTGGGTTTGTACTTTTGCAAAAAATACTCTGCCAAAATGCATAGCTCAATTGAATATCATACAAGGACTTGCAAAAATCGTCGGATAGTGGTTAGTCTTATCTATTACAATTGGCCATCTCATCTGATACTCGTCAAATTCGACGCTGCAGGGGGTTTCAGTATCTTACGACACTACGGAACACTTCCTGCTCTTCTTTTGCTAGTCATATATTATACTTCATCGGATTCAATCCGTTCTTCAACCTACTTTGTTGTCTATGCATACTGTGGCTCTGAATTTGTTCAATTTGTCTTCGTGCACCATTCTGTTACTACACACAACAAATACTAGGTACCATGCCTTGAAAAAAAAGGAGCTGGCTGTGAGAAGATGAACGCTGCAGCACGCCGCAGCTTACAGTGACCACATAAATTACTCACGCTTTTAACACCGGTTTTTTTCGATTAGAGAACCGGTGCTAATAAAACGGTGCAAAATTAACGCTGGTAGCACCGCTTTCAAAACCGCTACTACAAAAAAGGTGCGATCTAACTGGTGCTATATTTACTTCATTGCACCGGTTTTCAAACCGGTGCTAAATTTAACCGGTGCAACAAATAAACAACTCTAGCACCGGTTTTTTTTACCGGTGCTAATATATAACCAGTGCAATAAAACTATTTTCTTATCACCGGTTCCCAAACCGTTGCTAACTATAACCGGTGCAATTAATTTTTCTGTCACCGGTTTAAAAACCGGTGCTATATACCTACAAACCGGTGTTAGAAATAAAGATTTAACACCGGTTCCCAAACCGTTGCTAAACTATAACCAGTGCAATTTATTTTTCTGTCACCGGTTTAAAAATCGGTGCTACCTACCCACAAACCGGTGTGAGATATAAAGATTTAACAACGGTTCCATTACCGGTGCTAACAATTCCGGTGCGACAAATCCGGTATTGCACCGGTTTTTTCTAGCAGCGGTTACAAAAAACCGGTGCTAATATGGTACATTAGAGCACCGGTAACTTAAACCGGTGCAATATATAACCGGTGCTAATAAAATAAATTTAGCACCGGTTTTGTTTCAACCAGTGATAACGTAGCATCGCTTACTTAGGCACCGGTTTTTTAGCCACCAAAAAACCGGTGCTAGGAACCAAAACAACCGGTGCTAGAGGTGTCTTCGCGTGGTAGTGATACCATCGGAAAAATGTAAGCTGATTGAATTGAAAGTAATACATGGGAAGAACTCGTGTTTCAGTGTAATCATCAGGCTTATTACCACCAATGAGTGTGTCCCATGTGAAGACATGGTTAATACCGGGACTAATGAAGATGAGGAACCAATGTGACATGCGTTAGTACTTAACAAATTAATCCATAAGTTGAATTTTACTAAACAAATATTAATTTAAATTTTATTGTAATTTTTCTGACCTCCTGAGGTAGGCACCAAATAAATGGCGGCGTTTGATCCGTTCATTAAGTTCCAGATGAGGGAAAGCCGATTATTTATGTCACTCTCCTGAAATAAGTTGTCATTTCTTCCCGTGTATGCGATACAAAACTGGATTATGCCATTAATCGTGGCCTCCATTTTACTCCGCATGTGTGTGTTAGCACACAAGTCAATTTATGACATGAATCTATTAACAAACGAGAAACATGAATTGAATTGTTTGGAACTTACCACATCCACAAATCTAGTTGTGCACTCGAGATCCATGTCATGCCATGAAAATTCCCAAGCATGCCTCCAAACTCCAACAGTTGCTGGATACAAATGATAGTTTTGCATGGTTTGGCAAATGTGGATACAGGAAATTAGTTGTAATACACAACCTTCCCCGTAGCATTCATTTCCTTTTCCTTCTCACTGAACAGGTTAATGAACTCCCTCATAATATGTAAATTTTCCAAATATAATATTGAATTTAGTCACGAGCTATGATAGCATTACTAATTTCAGCGGCGTGATCGGTGTCTTACCGTTCCCCCCGGCCTGTAACTTGTGGTCGAATCGGAAGGCTGCGTGGACAAAGTAGTGAGAATGTAATTTGAAAAAGCTTACATTCAAACACTTAGAATATGTTAATAATAAAATATATATTAAATAGTTTATTTGAGATACCACAACACTGGGGACGACAAGGAATTCACATTCTTTGTCCACAAAGTCATTGACAGGCACATCCTTCTCTTGTTTGTCAGGGGTATCCAAATCCCGGTCTATCAAAGTCTTTGGCCAGTCAATGACATGTCCAAGAGCATCTCTGACATCAACGAATGTGTGGTTGGAAGATGACAAGTCTGCTTTGGCATGGAACACTGGCTCAAATACTCGGACACGAGCGATTCCACTTGTTGAAGTATGGGTGTGGCACTTTATTTGGAGAAATCCCTTTGCCATCATAGCCCTTGACCCGTCCAATTGCTTCACAAATAGAGTTACCCTGTTCACATTCTGTCATTGATCGATGAAATTCCTTTGTTAGAAAATATTTAATATAATTTGTAATAGACTAACTATTCATGAAATAAATAATTAAGAATTGTAATCCTTTTTTCACCTCCTTATCGTACTCCTCATCGCTTGGAGCACCATCAGATCTTGTCTGGGCCACACTTACTTACGCCAATGCCTTTTCTATAAAGGACTTGGGATCATCCAGGACCGCTTGGGTTTGGACTCCGCCCGCTGATGCGATCCCCTTGACTAGCTAGGCAAGGTATGACACCATTTCCCTCATCACTGGTTGGTCTGCAATTCGCTTCTTTTGGATATCCATAGAGGGGGACGATTTGCTACCGCATTTGCTTCAGCTGCAGGATAGATGTGGTACGTCAACATCTTTAGGGAGGTTCGTTCAAGTACCCCTATATCTCCCTGGGTGATCCTACTTGCCGGTTTCCCTTATCAGTATATCCTCCCTGGGTTGAAGGACCAATGTTCCTCCCTAGAAACCTCCTTATTAATTCTTATTTACGATAGGGTGTAAAGTATAAACATTAAAAAAATTTAAAATACTTATGAAAATACATTAAAAGTATATTATAAACATTTGAACGAAAAATTTATATGAAAATACTTACAATATTTTCTGCAACGGCCCTGTCGATGGGATTAGTGTATGTGGTTTTGTTTGCCAACTTGATGGACTTGAGGTACACAAAGGATCTATCCACATTGAACTCCCTGCTCTCAAGCTCAGTCTTGATCTCATTCTCCGTCAACCTTTGCACAGCCAGTTTCACTCTTTCTTCTTCCTTCTTTTTCTCAGTGATCTTAGCCTGAGTGACCCGATGACCGCTTCGTCCAGTCCGATGTGTATAAAACTTTTCCTTTGAGCGCTCGCTATTAGTGGCACTTATTTTGTATCAAAAGAAAACAAATTTAAGTTAGTATAATTTAATTGATATAAGTAAATGAAATTGTGTTGTGAATACACTAATGTTGATGTATAGTTTACCTTAAATTCAGGTGTTGTTCTCATTTTGTAGAACCTATACCACTCATATTTTTTCATCCATTTGTACTTGTCCCACGGTCGGTACTTTAACTTGTGTGTGCCATCTACCACCTAATGAATGAAGTTTCTGGCAACCTTTGATTTCCAATTGTGGTGGGCATTGCCGGCTGCAACTTACACAATTTGTTTCAATTTTTCAAGTTGTTCAGGGGTCAAGGTCCGCTCAAACTTAAAGCTCGTCTTCATTGGAAGAAAAATAAAAACAATGTTAGCTTGTAGTCAACGATAATAAATGGGAACTAATGTTAGCTAAAAAGGTAAAATTATGCACTTAAAGATATATATATATATATATATATATATATATATATGTGTCATGAAATTTTCTCACTAAGATAACTTTCCAAGCCTTCTCCTTAGTGTCATCAGGGATGTTGTTCTAGTGCTTGTGTGTCCCGAACTTGATTTGTCGCCAGAATGCACAGTTACAGTATGTAATTCACGCGGTCCAATTCTTTGTGCAGAACATGTCGAATAGGTTGAACCGTACCGGCACCGGTTTATTCTCCTCCGCCAGCATTACAGACTGGCATGTGGTTGTACCACGCTTCTTGCACCACGATATAATTTCAAACCTTTCAAAGGTTTTTCCATGCTTCCTCCCCCTTACCTTGGTCACATAGTTTGTCCCATCGTTCTTCACGGTCCCCTCTTTGGCAGATGGAGACTTTTCATCATGTGTGAAGGCTAGAGGCTCTTCATTGGCTGCATGCTCTTCAATTGTCTCACCGGGTTCCTTGATTTTTAATCTTAGTGGAACGGTGGTTGTTGTGGTTTGAGTATCATCCACGACGGGTGTGCTTGTGTCAGTATCGTCCACAACTTTTGGTGTTGTCTGACCCCTCTTTCTCTTCCCCTTTGCAACCACTTTTTTAACCTTGGGAGGCATCTAATTTAGGACATCAAAACCAAATGTGTGAGAACATAGCAATTGATAAAGAGGAATTTCATAATACACAGAAAATTCCTGACAATTAACAAATTGACAATTACATTCACATTTCACAGTCATCATTCACAAGATAGAAATTCACTTTGTAGTATCACTATTATGAAACACAAATCACAACTCACAATGACAATCACTTTACAACTGAATCACATTACAATCACAACTCACAATGACAATCACATTACAATGGAATCACATTACAATCACAACTCACAACTCACAATAACAATCACATTACAACCGAATCACATTACAATGAAAATCACATTATAATGGAATCACATTACAATCACAATCACAATACAACCAGTTTCACATTGCAATATAATCACAAATCAAAAATAATTACTCACAAATCAAAAATAATTACTCACAAATATCAATCATAATCACATTACAACGGATTCACATTACAATTACAACTCACAATCACATTACAACGGATTCACATTACAATCACAACTCACAATACAATGGCGGAAATTCACCTTGAATTAGAAGGGAAATATTTCAATACCAAGGGAATTGCTTGTCCGGCGGAGAACCATCGAAGGTCCGTCAATCTTACGGCATCTGAAAATAGAGGTGGTCAATGGCGGCTGGCGACAGAGTCCGTCAATGGCAGGGCGTAGAACGGTGGTCCCTGGTCGGCAAAATGACCGTCCGTGAATGTGATAAGGAATGCGAGTCCAGGGACTTACGGCGGTGGTAGAGAAGAAGGTAGGGCCTGAGAGCTAGGGCGGAGGTGTGATGGGCGGTGGTGGGAGGGATTGATGGGCGACAGCGGTGGAGGGAGTGACTGCCTGTGGTGGAAAGTGTGACTACCAGTGGCGGACTTATGGCGGAGATGTGTAAGATGGCCGGCAATGAGTCAGTGGAAGTGGAAGCGTCTGTGGAGGAGGTGGTTGTGGAAGTGGGAGCGTAGATGGAGGGTTTTTATATGTTAGAAAATAGCACTGGTAGATAAATAATACCGGTGCCTATAATTGGTCTAAGAAGTTGCGCACAGCTGCTTAATTTTTTTTTGAATCGTTGGACAGGGAGCAATTCACTTAAAGAATTTCTAAGTGTTGAGCACTGATATAACATACCGGTGCTTTTATCTCAATAAAGCAGCTGTGGGCAGCTGCTTTGACCTGATTTTTAATTCCTACAGTTGGACAGAGAGGAAATGATGTATAATTTTTCTAAGTGTTAAGTATTGGCTCACTACACCGGTGCCTTAACATAGTTGTACCGGTGCTTAAAATATTCAATTTTCCCATCTCATGAGTTTGAAATTTCAAATTTTTTTCATTTCTCGCAAAATTTGTAGCACCGGTAAAATAAACATAATACCGGTTCTAAAAGTTCTTACAACTTTTCTTTATTAGGTTTTCACCCCCACACTTTTTGGGATTAGTTGGATTGCAAAATTGACCAAATAAATGTTCAATTCACAGTTTAAAACCATGTGCGGTGTACACGTAAATTTTTCATTCAAATTGTGGGGGATTAGATACAATAATAAAATTACATTAGCGCCCAATAAGTTTATAAAACCCTTATAACCATGTATTTCTACTTCACGGGTATTAACTAGGTATCTGATATGCAAGGGAAGAGGTATAAACTATTAATTTTCATCGATTGTAGTCCCCAGGGTGAATTTTTTTTTTTTGCAAAAAGGACCTCCAACTAAACGCTTCAATTATGCTAACTTTCCCTCGCATCACGCCCATGATTTCTCATTACTTTGGATAAACATGAAGAACTAAAATAATAATTCATTTATGGACACATTAGCTAAAGCGCTAGTGTATGTTCTAGAGTTAGTAAAAGATGCTTATGTAGTGTTAACTATGAGACTTCAGGGACTTTTATGGAGACTTATTCGGATCCTAAAATTGATATTAAATCTTTGGTTGTAGGACATATCAGGGAGTGTAATTGTACCATAATAATTGAGCGGATTTGGATTTGGAATTACGAACAAACTTTTTACTTTTTACATTTTGGCCCTTCAAAGAAAGTTGGAACTATCGAAATGCAAAATTGGCGATGAAGAAATAAAATTCAATGTTTGGGAAGTGAATTTTTTTCAAATGGACTTGTCTGGGTGAAAGGAAGGACATCATTTGTGAGATTTGAACAGAAACTTTATAGTTTTGAAAATTTACATTATGACCCCACATGTTGTTTCAAGTGTTCCCACAACTCTAACACACTTAAATCTTGGTATTCATGATTATTTAATTTAGTCTCTAATACACATAATTTTAGATTATTTTTTACGTTACAAAAAAATGGCGTTGTAGTACATTTCTTGGTAATTTGGTGCCCAAATTTTTCATGTCGGTGCCTATGATCCAGAGTACCGATGCTAAAAAATTAATAGGCTATTGCGTATAGCTACTTTAATTTTTATGATTTACATTCTAAGTATTGTCTGACTATGGAATGGGAAATTTTTGAGCAGTTTAGAGAATGATAATGATTGCCAAGTGCACCAGTAGTAATTGTTAAGTTACGATCAAATACATTAGTACAATTCACGAATAATAATGGGAGAATGGTTCCACTTCCTCATTGCCAGTTGCATTGTCCTCATCATGTGATGGGAAAGAACCAACTGCCTTCACTGCTTCAAGAAATTTGTAGCTCATCACTTTCCCCATCTGGTCACATGCCATCTCCCCCGGAATTGGCAATCCATCCGCAGAGTTTCAATTCCACTCTCAAGTGCGGAGACCCTAGATTCAATCCACGCCATGGAGGTAGGAAGAAAATCCTTGCAGAATGATTCAACAATGCATACAATGAATAAATCATACTGCAAAAACCATAGGATCCAAACTTCTCCTTGTCCTCTGCTAGCGCCTAATGGATTCCCTCCCCGACATTCCAACAAAGTTTCTTTTTAATGGCATATAACTTTATTATTCGCATCTTGTGCACTTCAGTGTTCACCGTGATAGGGTCGATATGGGAGGCCACAAAGTGATACCACGCGTTCATATCTGGAGTCAGTGATTTCTTCGGGTTTTTTGTCCAGCTAGGAAAAACAAGAGAATCCACATTGGTATCTTCAGTTTTGATGCACTGAACCAATATTCTCGATACTTTGTCATGCATATCATCATCCTTATTCATCAACAGCAACAATCTCATCCTCCCCATCTTTGACATTGGGCAATCCATATAGTTCATTTATAGCTTGAGGAGTGAGAGGGACATGTTCTCCACTTCATAAAACTTAGTCTGTGCTAAAGCCACACCTCAAATTTCTATAGAACTCGGCAGTGAAGGTCAAGTTGAATGTGGGAGGTGTAGCACAAATCTTTTCCCATCCCAATTGCCAAAAGGTTTCTTGAAATGGTGGATTTGCTTCGATTCCACATTCTGGATAATGCTTCCTCATTCTGTAACTTTGAGCCAACAACCTTGTCTCCTCGGACACAAATCTCTCCTCTCCACCCTCAAGTGAGAACCTTATGAAGGTGATGAACACATTTCTTTCCTAGGCCTCTTATTGTGGGTTTTGGGGGTCATTCTGTAGATTGACATTAGGGCATTTTATCAAACACCTTGTTGGCAATGAGAAATTACCAAAAGTTCAACCAAATTTCAACTTACATGATTGTACATTTGTACTATAACAACACGGATATCTATTTTTATCAACCACAAAAGTGATTATAAACCATTGATAATAACCAAATAAAATGCACATAGAACAATCTACAATCACAATTGAATGGGAAACTCCTGTATATTGATATGAACTACAGAAAACAAGTTTCAAGCACAAAGGTAAAACATTTCCAATTCATTTCAATGTTTAAGGAGTGAAAGGACAGTACCTTTTTAAGCCACAATCACCGTTCTGGCAAACTAGGGTTTGCTCTTAGTAGATATGACGAAGGGGCTATGGATGTTTAATAAAATGATGGACGGTTAGTGGGTATTGTTAAAGTTAACTTTTATAGCACTGGTATCAACATCCAATGCCGGTTCTAAATTTGGGAAGCAGTTTAACGCAGCTGCTGCAATAGAAGTATAATGAATTTTGTAGGGGACCATAGAGCAACTCGCATAATTTTGTCTAAGTGTTGAGCACCGGTATTCAAACAGGTGCGTAAAACCTTACATACCAGTGCTATTGTATATAGGTAGCCCAATTCAGTTGCTTTAAAATCCTTTTAATTCATCTGGGTTAGACCAGAGAGCAACTCTTCATTTTTGTGACTAACTGTTGAGCACCTGTACACAAACCGGTGCATATAAACCTCACATATCGGTGCAGTGTTTTAAAGGCAGCTTAACGCAGCTGCTTTAAAATTAATTTCATTATTCTGGGTTGGACCAAAGAGCAACTCTAAATTTTTCTATCTAGGTGTTGAGCACCGGTATGATAAGATGCTTATACTCTATTTTTCTAGTACTCTGCTTCAAAACAGATCAAGTACCCTAGTTTGTAGCACCGTATTCAAAGTTTTGACCGATGCTATTAATAACCAAAAAACTTTTTTTTCTAGAAATGAAGTAAGTAGCTACTATTTCAAAATAGAAGTAAACATTTCCACTTAAAATATAGACAAGGTCAGACAAAATGCTATAAAAGGGTACAAAAGTGATCGCTAAAACAAACATACCATTCAATATTTTCCTTTTTAGGACAACATCACCACCCACAATATGACCATTATCATCCACTCACAGTCTATCCCCATGTGATCGACTAATTACGGGTGGTCCACCGATGTCCTCCAAACTAGGGAATGCAGACGCAAACTCTGCAATGTCGGATTTGCCAGGAATTCCCATTTCATCTTGAAAAAAATACTTCTTTCTGTGGAGTACAACATGCCACTTCTAATTGCTTAGGTCTCAGATATAAAACACCTCAAAAGCTTGAGCTTCTAGGATGAACTTGTCATTCTCGTAGCCTACACGATTCAAGTCCACAAGCATAAAACCCATGGGCATCTCGGTACGTACCCCGACACCATTTTCAGCCCATTAGCACTTGAACACAACCACTTTAAACTCACCATAATCCAACTCCCAAATCTCCTCGATGACCCCATAAAATTCCATGACAAAAAATTGGTTTTTTATCTCTCTTGCTCGACTGCCACATGGATTCAAATTCCAAAACAAATGCCGTTATTCTGAGTTATACTCTTGCTACCCTTGAACACAGTTGAAAACCTATATCCATTGATGTCATAGCCCTGGTATCTCTTCACCGTGCAACCCAGTGTCTTTGCAAATGCACTAAGTTTAGACAGTATCCCGTTCACATTACAACAATTATAAAACCAATTAACAAACGTTGCAAAATGCTCAACTAACAACTGGTTCGACGGTCATTCAAGATACAGTTCTTCCAACATTAACATGTGCTCCTCAACATATATAGCAGTCTCACTACTGCTACACAAAACATAAAGATGAACTTTCATTTACTCAGCATTAAATGGTGTGTATAGGGTACCTTTCGTACGTGGGATCCCATTCTTCCTGCCACTCTGCACATGTTGGGAAACTCCAACTGCCATCTTCCCAGTCAAATTTGAAGTGCAATACTCAATGATCTCCTCCACGACATCCCTCTAGATAAAGCTAGCATCGGGTAGGCATCGATTGTGTACATAATCCTTAAAGACCCACATGTGCTACTTAAACGGGTACATCCAATGCATCCCAATGGGACCACATATTCTAATTTCCATTACAACGTGGACTACAAGATAGACCACAATGTCAAATAATGTTGGGGGAAATTCTTCTCAAACAAACAAAGCACAAGTGTCCCCTCGTGCTCCACCTCATCAAGCTATTTTATGCTAATATTCTTACGGTAAATGGAGTTGAAGAAGAAACACATGTGCATAATGCAAAATATCACCTCTTCCTCTATCACACCACGGATAGCCACAGGGAAGATTTTTTGCATCAACACGTGCCAATCATGGGATTTCAATGAACTAAGACGCAATTCATCATTCACAAACTGACTTACATTGGAAGAGTAGCCAGATGGTACCTTGATTCCCCCGATGCACTCACAGGCCGGCCTCCTCTTGCTGATAGAAATATTGTAAGGGGTTGGTGGTAGGTACGTCCATTTACCTTTTACCTCCGGAGCTAAATCAACTTGTATACCAAGTTCAACCAGGTCATTCCATGCATTCAAGTTGTCCTTCGTCTTGCCAGGAATGTTAAGTAGAGCACCAATTAAACTCTCACACACATTTTTTTCTATATGCATCACATCCAAACAATGGCGAACCTCCAGAGTCTTCCCATACGGTAAATTAAAGAATATCAATATTTTTCTTCCAAGGTCCATCATTTAAGGCAACCACTTTAGATATCTTTTTTCGTAGAACAACATTGAGTTTCTTCACCTTGCTGTGATGGAAGACCCACTCAATATTCTTGGCGCCTTCCTCCTCCCCCTCCCCCTCCCCCTCCCCCTCCCCCTTCCCCCCTCCCAACAAAATGAATTTCGTCATCTCGTAACTTGAGTTACACAGTCTTCTGGCCATTTTTCAGCTGCATAAAATTAGTTGCTTCCTCACACACATGACATGCCTTATGACTCTTAACAACGTTACTCGAAAGATTTCCATAAGCTGGAAAATTGTTAATCGTGCAGAACAACATGGTCTTCAGATTGAACTTTGTCCCATGATAACCATCGAACACATCGACACCTTCCGACTACAACGGCTTCAAATATTCAATGAGTGGAGCTAGATAAGTATTGATGTCATTTTTGAGTTGCCTCGGACATGAAATTATCAATTGCATCAAAACATATTTCTTCTTCATGCATAGATAAGGAGGCAGGTTGTAAATACAAAGCATAATATGCCATGAGCTATGTTTCTATAATATGTTACCAAAGGTATTCATACCATCAGTAAATGAAGCCATTCTCAAATTCCTGGGTTCAGCTGCAGAATACCTCTTGTCAAAATTCTTCCACTGATCCGCATCTACTAGGTGATTAATGATATCATTATCAGAACAATCTATATCCTTGTACCATGTCATGTTTTTCGCATCCGCAACATTCTTGAACAACCTCCTCAGTCTGGGGGCAATAGAAAGGTACCACAGGCATTTCACAGTGAAATTTGATTTTACCTAATTACATAAATTGTGATTACCGTGTTCTAACATCATCTGCTTAACCAAGTTTATAGGTAAAGTAAACTGTAAGGACACACAAAATTGGTTACGTAGTTCGGTGAAAATCACCTACATCTACGGGGCCTGGCCCAGTTCACAATGAATCCACTAATTAGAAAGATAGTACAAAATGCATAATACACAATACTTATCTTTTCTAATTCGACTTGTGAATTTTACTAGATCCCCTAGTTGCCGATCCACCTTGATCAGACTCCATCTGACCTCGATCACCATCGAAGCTGGATCTCCTCCTCCCAAGAAATTAAGGCATTCGTTCTGAACTTTGAGATCAAACAACGTTGATCATGTTGGAACACCAATAAACAGCTCTGCGCTACTTTGATGAAAGAAAAATTTTTATTACAGATTTCTCTCTATAATTTCGTTAGTAGCTTAGCCAGTAATGTCCACCATATATAGCCCTTCTGCACGTCTATGTTTCCTTGTACGAATACATCACTATCTTCACAATATTTTCATACCATTCAAATCTTGATGAAGATAGGATTTAGCCAATCTAATCCCTTGAAGTAAGGGATTCAGAATATCTTGTTCTAATCCTTTTCCATAACTGATACTCATTCCTTCTTCCAACTCTACAGATCTTAATCCAATCCCACAAATATGGGAGTTGAAATATTTGGCAAATCCATTACTATTGAACGAGATGCATCCTTCTCAAATTCATCCTTTCACAATGTCCTTCTTCCATCATGACTCCCTCTTTGATGTTTTAACATAGTCACAAATTGCCAATTAACACATTTTGGACTTTACAATCTACCTCTTTGGTATTTTGTGGACCCATCAGTCTTTTGGACTTTCAACGACAATTTTGCAAATAAAAACCTCAATTAATCCACATATGGATGTTGGAACATAAGCTGAGAAAAGTATTTTAACTCCCCCTGAATCCATCAGCATAAAAAATATAGACGTTCAACATTCATGTTGGAACATCAAAGCACATCAGTACTCAATTATCAAATTCAACTACCAAAATAAATACAAGTACTGGGAATCCGAGAAACACAAAAAACATTAGCTTCCAGTTGGGATTAACATAAAACAAAAGAAATCCAATTCAAGAAGTCCAAAAATTGAAATCTAGAAAACCCAAAATACTCCCCCTTGGAGCCATAAAATATGTCAAACATCCAAAACAAATAACTAACATAGCTCTATCAACCATCAGCTTCTTTAGTACTACCATCCTGGATATCATCCTCTGAATCTAATCGTTTTAACTCCTCTTCCAGTGCAGCAATTTAAACCTATAATGTTGCAATCTTAGCTTGCACAGTAGTCTTCTTAGCCTCCTTCCCTTTCTGAACACAGCATCCTCCCTGTGATGGTTTCCATGGAAAATCTTTCACACTACTTAAATTGAAAGTCTTCTTATTAGACTTCAGAGGTACTGCTGCAACAATAACATCACCCTCTGGTGCCTTCACCTTTTCTCCTTTTAGCATATCAGAGATAATACAAGGATACGGTAGAGCATTTTTATCCCTTGAAGAACTAGCATTCTACAGTATGTTAACTTAGATAAGAAGATCAAGATTCATAGGAGATTTTGTACCAATGCAGTACATTATGTTTGCCATATCATGGGTGATAGCAGTGGTGTTAGAGGATGGTAGCCACGAGTTAATAGCAACCTGGAAAAGACAGAAGTACTTGGTACTCAGACTTAATATTGCAGCATTACCTTGACAAGGCCACTCAGTCAAATATCCTCATGTAATCTCAGTTAGGATTCGATCAAGGGATACTTCAAAATCTTCTTGAAATATTGATCCAAATCCTGGTGCTTGTAGTTCCAATAGCTTATTGATCATTTCTTCAGAAAATCTAACTACCTTTCCTCTGACATATACTTTATTGAACCAGGGTGATTCAGGATCCATATTGCCTACCATTAAATTTGAGTAGAAATCATGTACCGAAGTTTGGTTGTATTGCTTATATACCGAGCATGCCTTTGTAAACCCAAAATATTTTAGAAATTCACTAAATCCACACTCCTTGTAAGCCACCAAATCAACAGGCCGTTCAGTGTATCTTATCCCTATCTTCATCTCGGGATTCAAATCTTGCTCATCCAGTGCATCTTCATGAGCCCTTTCCTTCTCCGCTCCTAGTTCTTTCTCTGGGGACTGAGCAACATCTTTTCCTCCAAATTCTACATCCATGTCTTCCTCAACTTTAGCTTCCCGTGTATCTCCTGCATCGTGTGTTGGAACATCATATGTTGTAACATCATCAGTACATCCTTCTTCAACATTTGTTTCCTCCTCACTATCTGAGGCCAAACCCCTAAGTTTTGGCAACGATGCAGTAGTATAGATACACATAACCTTCTTACCCTCATACTTTACGCATGCCAATTCTTTCAACTTGGGGTTCCAGTTCTCAATTTTTCTAATACCCCCAATATTCCCTTTCAATACCCAAAACAGATTTACCCCATTCACATACCCACACATTGACTTGTATCCTCTTAAATCTACTCTCTTCTTTTTCTCTAGGTAATGAGACATACAGTCTTCTAGAGATTTAAATGTTTGACCATTGAAAGCAAAACTTTTCTTCTGAAATACGTTGATTTTTACTTCCTTAGATTTGGTCGTGATGGGCTTCACTACTGGTGACCGGATCACTTCAATACCCGATTCTTCCACACCATTCCATTCTTTAATCAAATAGCTCTCTGGTATTTCAACCTTCGTCTCCAGTTCACCAAAAATCATTTGGAATCTTTTGTTTTTCTCCATCTTAAAGGTCTGGCACTTGTTCAACATAGAGAGTCCGGAAATTTTATGACTTGTGAGTGGAGAATCCGTGCTGAGATTGAGTTGTAGGCCAGCGAGTTTTACCTTGAGCCACACTCTCAGATACGGCAAAAATTTTGGGTGGAAGTTCGGTAAAGAGGGAATACAAAACAGAGAAGGAGGGTGAAAATTTTTAAATATTCACTTTCCTTCCTCAAACACTCAACCTCCTTTTTCCCTTTCCAATGCCATAATTACCAGCCGCCACTTTGTCTCCTTTTTTTTCTTCATATTTCACTTACCAAACTCCAACATGCATCAATTCTTTCCAAATCCCTTCTTTTCCAAATTTATTTTAAAGAAAAAACTCTGTACACACAAAAAAAATTAAGCAGTAATATTTACATCTAGAAAAGCATTAGGCAAAAATAACTCAAATATGGCAAACACCTAAGTGTGGTCTGAGAAGTTTAAATGTGGATGAATCCAGTGGTTTTGTGAAAATATCCGCAAATTGTTATGATGTTGGAACATAGACCATTGTGACTTCCCTTCTTTCCACAAGATCTCGAATAAAGTGGTGTCTTATGTCAATGTGCTTTGTCCAAGAGTGTTGGACTGATATATCTTGGATATATCTGTAGCACTCTTGTTATTGCATAAAATATTTAGACTCCCTTGATGAATCTCATAGTCTTTCATCATTTGCTTCATCCATAAAAACTGCGCACAACAACTTCCGGCAGCTAAATATTCAACTTCAGCAGATGACAAGGATATAGAATTCTATTTCTTGTTGTACCAAGAGAACAAATTTGTGCCAATAAAGAAACATCCACCAGTTGTACTTTTTTTATCATCTGCATTTCCAACCCAATCTGAATCACTATAGCCAAAAAGATCAGAATCTTGAGTTTTAGAATACCAGATACCATACTCAGAAGTTCCACTAATATATCGAATAATCCTCTTTACTGCAGTCAAATGAGATTCCTTTGGATTTGCCTGAAACCTTGCAAACACTCCAACACTGAAACATATATCTGGTCGACTAGAGGTATAGAAGACTCCAGATCATACATTATACAATTTCTGATCAACTGCGACATCTTTCTCGTCCTTCACTAAATTGTCTATAGCACCCATAGGAGTTCTTACTGATCGAGAATTACTCATTCCAAAGTGTTTCACTAAATTCATGGTGTATTTTCTTTGATTTATGAGCATCCCATCCTTTCATTACTTGACCTAGAGTCCTAGGAAGTAGGTAAGTTCACCGACCATGCTCATCTTGAACTCATCCTGCATGAGACTTACAAAATCATGTACCATAGATGGTGAGGTGGAGCCAAAAACAATGTCATCTGCATAAAATTGAGCAATAAAAAAATTGATGACCTAGTAAGCATAAATAAGGTGCGATGTACTCCTCCTCGATGATAACCTTTCTGAATAAGAAAGGTAGTCAGACGTTCATACCATGCTCTTGGTGCTTGCTTCAACCCATACAGAGTCTTTTTGAGTCGATACACATGATGGGAATGATGTGGATCCTCAAATCCTTTAGGTTGTTCAACATAGACATCTTCATTGACTACCCCATTCAGAAAGGAACTTTTCACGTCCATTTGGTACAATGTGAAATTCATAGAGCATGAAATAGCAAGCAAGATGTGAATGGATTCTAACCTGGCAACAGGTGCAAACGTTTCATCAAAATCAACACCTTCTACTTGAGTGTATCCTTGTGCCACTAATATGGCCTTATTACGAGTGATTTGACCATTAGTATTAGACTTTTTTTTGAAGATCCACTTAGTACCAATGACGTTTACCCCTTTTGGTTGAGGAGTGGGGCACCATACATCATTCCTTGCAAATTGTTCAAGCTCTTCTTGCATTGCTGCAATCCAGTACTTATCAAGTAGTGCTTCCTTATAGTTCTTAGGTTTAATCAGTGAGATGAAGCATTGTAATCTAGCAAGTTCCCTGTAGTTTACTCGTGGTAGAGTTCAATTTTGTCTCGCTCTTGGTTCAGGTTTAGCCTGTGTTGGAACATGGGATAGAGCATTTGGCCTTGATGTTCCAACATCACTTTCGAAAGATGTATCTAGACTATCAGAAGGCTGTGATGTTCCAACATCGACATGCTGGCTAGTCGGAATTTCTGGTGTTGATAACACAGCTTCATTCTCCCCTTTTTCTGACCCTTGCTTATCATTACAATCATCAACAATCACATTGATTGACTCCATGAGGGTGTTAGTGTGGCGATTAAATACTCTGTATGCCTAACTATTTACTGAATACCCCAGAAATACTCCTTCATCACTACGATTGTCAAATTTTCCTAGCTTCTCTCTGTCCCTGAGTATGTAGCACTTGCTCCTAAACACATGAAAGTAAACCACATTTGGCTTTCTCCCTTTCCATATTTTCATATGACGTCTTGCTAGTAAATGGTCGTAGGTATACCCTGTTGTGTTGATGGTATAACATGTTGTGTTGATGGTTTCTGCCCACTATTTTTTGTGAATACCCTTTCCTGCTAGCATGACTCGAGCCATCTCCTGCAGGGTTCTGTTCTTTCTTTCTACAATCCCATTTTTCTGAGGAGAGATGGGTGCAGAGAACTCATGTTGTATGCCAAGTTCATCACAGAAATCACTGAACTGGGAGTTCTCAAATTATCTTCCATGATCACTACGGATTCTCACAATCTTTCCAACGTGACTCCCTTTCTCAGTTTGTAACTTAATTACCAAACTCCTGAAGACATCCACTGCATCTGATTTTTCTTTGAGAAAGGCTACCCATGTGTATCTGAAAAAATCATCAACATAGACAAAAATATACTTTTTCTCATTTAGTTAAGACATTCCACAATGATCCGAACACTTTGTCGCATCTCTTCAATACGAATACAGTAACGATCATAGAAATCTCCTCTGGTACCTACTCGTACATCAGGATCCAATTGGTCATAAACATCGTAAGGTGCTGCTCTTCGCAAATCCTAACATACCCCAGGACCTTTTAACATTACACCACTGAATCCCCAATCCATTGCTTGTTCTGCAGTGACAGTACCAATATCCACTAATCGTTGTTTCCAAATATGGTTTCCGATTGACATCTCTTCTAATTCGTTGACACGAGAAGCAAATTGTTGTGTGAAGAAATCAATATCTCGACATAAGCCCAGAGGCAGATCTTGTGCCACTCCACATGGTCCTATGAAACTGGCATGCATTCTGGCTCCCAAGACTCTTTCATAGAATTCCAACAATTTCTCTCACTCCTCAAAAGCCCACAGGAACGAAGTTGATGCTCCCACATCCATAGCATGAACAGTTAAAGCAAGTGAATGGTTTGAAATTTGAGTTATTTCACAGAATAACACTCATATATATTGAGCTCGTAATGTTACCTGGAAATTCAAAAGTCTCTCTACGGCTGAAGAATAAGCGTGTTCTTGGGCCATCATAGAAATATAGATAGGGTCAATGACGAGACGAACAACGAAACTTTACAACAACTTTTTCGTACACGTTCACTTGCATCACATACACAAGTGCTCTCTGAACCATGCAATAAGGTTACCCATAACACGGCTCCCCCACTTGAGTTATCTTTGCCCCAGGCCATGATATTCAAGAAGATTGGGAAAATGGCATCATAAGGTAATAACTAGTATTGAAAGCTGGTCACCTTTCGAAGCGTTCGCCAGTAACCAAAGCATATTGTTCTTTCCACTTGGGTACTAATTTTCTTATAGATTTTTTAGGTTATGTAACAGAAGGGGGCTTGTTTCTCTATTTTTGGCCCTGGGGGAGTTTACTCGACCCATTCCCCAGTCTCCCGCATTACTAAAGTAAGTGTGCAACTCTATATGAGGACCGCCTTCTCTTCTGCCCACTCTCCATTCACACGGTTTTCAAAACACTGGAGGAAGGGTGGGAAGTAGGTACCATGAGCCCTCTTTCCCACACATCTATCCATAAGCAAGTGTAGTTCACTGGTTCCACTGAATGATCCTATCTCTCGGAAAAGATCATGTGAGTGTGCGGTTATGCTTCGGATGCTTCGTCATAGAATAGATAGACACAGTTCCCATTCTTTTCCGGCACATTCTCTTTATATCTCTGACACATAAGGAAGGATGCGCTGGGAAGAAAGCAGCCCTAGCCTTTGTCCGACATGTCATTCCACTGGTCACGCCCTCATTTGACTGCCGCTCGGGTATGTAGTTGTAGATAGGTTAGTCTTAGTGGATGGCTCCACATGTTATCTCCTTCTATGATACGTTGTTGTCGTTGCCATATTCCATATGTCCCTTAGTCATTTCTGCCTTGCTGCGGGTCAGCACCTCCAAAAGATATGGAAGACTTTATTCAGTGACCCCGCGATTGCCCTCTAAACGATCAAAATAAGGTAAAGCTTGAAGATAAGTTCTGTACTCTATTAATTTCTCAGTCCCTCTAGTCGGGTGGGCGCCGGCCGGTCTTTCTACCAGATCCCCCTAAACACCGTATGTGTGGGTCTCTCCGCATGTGGCTCACGCCATTTGAGGTGGCCCAGCCCTGCATTCATTCGCAAATCCTGTAGTGAAATTTAGACTACTCAACCTTAGAAGCTGATTCGCGTGTAAGCAGTGGTATCTGCCGTACCGTTGACTCTATCTATTCATTGAATTTTCTTATATAGGCTTGCTCCTTTTTTTTCAAGAATTCATGCACTTCCCTTTACTCCATAGGGCCTTCTCTAATAGGGAAAAGCCTTCTATTTCCGTCGAATAACCTGGCCTCCCCCAGCTCTTCCACCGTCCGGGCTCCCTTTCCTCCCATTGTGCTATGCTCCCTCGGCGCAGGCCTACCGCACTTCGCGCCTGTGGAATTTTTGCCAAACGATCTTTGCCAGTAGTGCCATCCTCCCCGCTGGCTATATGGGCGGGTTGTCTCAAGTTGCTGCATTCTGTTAGGCTATGATTACAGGAACAATTGTAGTTGAATGGAAGAGCAGGCGGGTTACACATTCCACTGTGCCAAGATGTGAGGTGCAGGAGGTAAGCATTAGATTCATAATTTGATCAAATCTGAAAACTTAGTAGCTAGAAGGAGAAGTATATGCTAGAAACTAAATGACCTTAAACAGTCGGAAATTGCATGAATATGATACTTGTTATTCCTTAATTAACCATTCATTATGTGTACATGACAGGCACTACTTATGAAGAACCCTACAATTTTTCAATCCTCAGGTGGTACAAATGGATTATTGTTTTGAATGAAATTGTGTTTCGGCTAGTTTATACTTAAGCTATATTTACTCTTGGTTTGGTGCTTAATTTGTACCACTGGGCAAATTTCTTCTGTTGCGCGGTTTCCTTCATATTAAGGACCTAAATTTTATTTTAAAATTTTGGTACCTTAAGGTTTCTTTTGTTAAAATATGCTTTCATAAGGTGGAGACATCGTTTTGCTCTTTTAGGTCGAGAGGGATAACTTTGCAAAGGCTGCTAACTAGAGTGGATAGCTAGCACTGCTGCCATCCATGCATTGCATAAAATACTAGGAGTGTTACCTGGATCCATTAAATTCATATGTAGTAATTCAAGATTTCGTGAGGTAGTAATATATTGAACAGAAGAGTGAGGAGATCGAATCTATTTACCTCATTGACATGGTCCACACACAATACCTTTTTGATATGTAAGAATAGGCATACCTTGTACTGCTTTCGCATTAACAATTTTTACCAAGGTCTTGTAATCTATGTGTCCAAGCTTTCGATGCCAAAGAGTACCCTCATCATCCTTAGAACTTAAACACTTCACTTCTTGTTCCAGGAGATAGCAATTGTCTGACGATCGTGCTCCTGACAGTACCTTGTTTTCTCCATGCTTCACAACACACCTGTCCTTTTGGAACTCAACATTCATATCTTCATTGCACAATTGACTGATACTCAGAAGGTTTGCCTTTAAATCGTCGACCAGTAGAACATTTGCAAAAGTGGGAAATTCCACTATCTGGAGTTCTTCTTTTTCAACCACACTGCTTTTCTTTCCATCACCAAAAGTAACAAATCCACCGTCGTATGGTTTGATGTTGTTCAAGTATTCTGAAGTTCCTGTCATATGTCTAGAACAACCACTATCAGAATACCACGAGTCTCTAGAGTGTGCAATGAGAGACATGTGAGCAGCAAGACATACAGAATTTCGTTTAGGAATCCATACCTTTCTGACGAGTCTGGCTCTTTGAATATTGTTCATGTTGAAACAAACTGATAATTGTTGACCATTCATGATATTTATGAGTAGCCTGAGACATTGTTCCTTTTCGTGACCTTGGTATGAGCAGTAGTGGCATAGTATAAGCTTGCATCGGGGACGTGTCTTCATAATTTTTACCTTCATGGCCTGCCTCTCAGCTTTGAAATCAATCGGTCTTGTCTTAACTTTGCTATACCCAACTCCTTGTCTGTCACCTGCGTTCTTTCCCATTTCCAGAATTTCATTAAGCTTTGCCTTTCCAAAATTCAGTCATTTAATTGCATCTTCAGCGGTTTCAGCTGTTTCAGTCGCTGACTTAAGCTTCTGATTCAGTACTTCAATCTCTTTTTCTAATAACTCCATCACATCAACTAGCTCCATCTTTCTTTCCATAAGCTGGTGTTTTTCAGCTTTCAGTATTTTATTTGCCTCAACAACTTTCAGCCACATGGAGTACATTTTCTCATATTCTTGGCGAATTTCGTCATCATTTACTTCTTGACCATCGTTGTCGCCTGATGAGTTTTCACTCAGTAATTCCATGTTGGAACATCTGGAATCCTCTATTTTTCCGATGTTGGAACATGTAGTAACAACTTCCTTTATCTTTTCTCCAAAAGCTATATAGTTGCTGGAGAGTTCTTCTCATGCATCCTCTTCCTCATCATCACTCAATGAAGTAACATATTATCTGTCTTGTTTCTTTCTAGTGTTAGCACATTCCGCCAGGATATAACCAAACCCTTCACATTCTCTACCTTGGATCATTCCTTCCTGTTTTGACTCATTATTTAGATTTCTCATAAATTGCTGGTTGTTCTACTCAATTTTGGGTCTACGAGAGTTTCCAACCTCCTGTGATCAAGGTCTGTTTCCGCCCAATTTGTCATGTGCTCTTCTGTTTACTACCTTTTTCAGCATTTTTGAGAAATCATCGTAATAAGTGCAATTTCTTCAGCTTCACTCTCACTATCTCCTTTATGATCATTTCTTGGGGCAGACACCTTAAAGACTAGCTCTTTATGGGCTTTCTTTGATGGTTGATCAAACGTCATCTCATAAGTCTGTAGTGATCCCATCAACTCGTCAATTGTCATTGCTGTCACATCCCATGCTAATTCAATGGCAGTCACCTTCATAGCAAAGCATTTGGGAAGAGATCTTAATGTTTTCTTTACCAATTTTTCTTCCTTGTACGTTTTCCCAAGTTGTCATGCCATATTGGAAATATCCCTTATCTTGCCATTAAAGACAGCAACAGTTTCATCTTCTTCCATCTTCAATTCTTCAAACTTTGTGATCAATATTTGCAACTTGGAATCTCGTACACTACTTGTTCTTTCATGTACTGTTCGTAGGATATACCACGCCTTCTTTTCTTGATAACAGTTTGAAATAAGCTTAAACTGATTTTTGTCTACTGTAGTAGATAGCATTTAGTTCTTTGGAATTTTCCATTGAGGCCCTCAACTCGTCTGCACTCCATGTTGACCCGTCTTTGACTCCTTATTTTTTTGAACTTGATTCTCCTTCTTTCTCCTTTGAACTTGATTGACCATCTTCCATCAGATGATTCCATTCAGTTTCGACAAAATACCAGGCAAGTTCATCAAGTGAGCTGATGAATACACGCATTCGTGTCTTCCAGTAGTTGTAGTTTGACCCTTCCAGAAGTGGGGACCGAGAAACTGAAGCACCTTCTTTGGTCGCCATAGTAAAACTGGATCAACACTTTCCTTGACACAACCAAGGTAAGAGTAAGTGACTTAGCTCTGATACCAATTGAAATTTGGTTTTACCTAATTACTTCAATTGTGATACCGTATTCCAACATCATCTGATTAACCAAGTTTATAGGTAAATTAAAACTTTAAAGACACACAAAATTGGTTACGCAGTTCGGTGAAAATCACCTATAACTGGGGGGGCCTGGTCCAGTTTAGGATGAATCCACTAATTAGAAAGATAGTATAAGATGCATCATACACAATACTTATCTTTTCTAATTTTACTCGTGAATTCTACTAGCTCCCCTAGTTGCCGATCCGCCTTGATCAGACTTCCTCTGACCTCGATCTCCGTCAATGCTGGATCTCTTCCTCCCGAGGAACTAAGGCATTCGTTCTAAACTTTGAGATCAAACAACATTGATCATGTTGGAACACCAATAAACAGCTCTGCGCTACTTTGATGAGAGCAAAACTCTGATTGTAGGTTTCTCTCTATAATTCCGTCAGTAGCTTAGCCAGTAATGTCCGCCATTTATAGCCCTTCCACACTTCTCAGTTTCCTTGTGCGAATATATCACTATCTTCACAATATTTTCGTACCATTCAAATCTTGATGAAGATAGGATTTAGCCAATCTAATCCCTTGAAGTAAGGGATTCAGAATATCTCGTTCCAATAATTTTCCATAACCGAAACTCCTTCCTTCTTCCAACTCTTCAGATCTTAATCCACTCCCACAAATATGGGAGATGAAATATTCGGAAAATCAATTACTATTGAACGAGATTCATCCTTCTCGGATTCATCCTTTCACAATGTCCTTCTTCCATTATGACTCCTTCTTTGATGTTACAACAGTCACAAATTGCCAATTAACACATTTGGACTTTACACACAGGGACCCTTTTCTTTACCTTCACAACTACCTCTTCATCCACAACCGCGTTTCCTTTTTTCTTATAACGAGATATCTTGCATACGAGGCAAGCCACCGCTTTTTATAATTGGGCCATGCATGTATCTTTTTATAATCCATTCTCATTGGACACAAAATTCTATTCACATCGTACAGGTTGTCCAGTAAACCATTTACGAGGGTGAGTGGTGGGGGCTTCTCACTAAAGAACTTCAACAAATTATCCATGCTAGTATCGCTCCACGAACCAATGCCTTTCCAGTTAAATAACTCCATCAAGCATGACATTACAGTGTCTTTCTTCTTGCAACCAGGATACAACGGTTTGCCCTGCTCATCCATAAATTTTGACAGAACCTCAGATCTCCCCATAAATTCATCCACCACCTCCTCACACATATCATCCAATTTCAAATCCCCAAAATATTCCCCCTTGCTACGTACAACCACCTCCGGCGATGGTTTCTCCCCATGAAATGTCCAAACCAAATAATCCTTCGAGAACTCTCTCTTGTACATATAGAGTTGCAATAAGTCCAGATTGTCAGTACGTTTACGATTCTTACAATCACGACATGGACATAGAATGCGCTTTTCACGACTAAATGCATGGTCCAAGAAGTCCCCAACAAAAGCTATAAATTCATTACTCACCAAACTAACGTTGTGATACACATGCTTGCGCCTCTCAACGACACGGTAAATGTCTAAAATGTAATCAATTTGCAACATTTAACCATCCAAAACAATATACAATTACACCATAAACATTAATTTTATTCACACCACACCCTATGAATTGCAACATGCAACATCACACACTACTACAATCCTACCACACCCTATATATCAAATCCCGTGCATTCAAAGTCATTCATTACATCAACAATACTTGCTAACAAACCCTATTCATCAAGAGTGTGAAGTAACATTACAATGTTCAAAATCACAAGATATTTATTGCAACATATAATTCCACACATATTCCACCATAAATGATAAATTTAAACAAAACATGATGTACCTTCAAGGAAATTCATTTATGAGCATTCAATGTCTTATTCAACCCCAAATTGCCATTAACGAGCTCAAAAACCCTCTTCTATGCTTTTTTCCCAATCAAAATGGTAGTAGGTGAGCATTTAATGCATCAATAGCACCGGTCTAAACCACTAATACCGGTGCAAAAAGTTTAATAGACGAAATAGCACCGGTATAAGGACCGGTGCTAAAACTTAAATACAGAACCGGTGCATAAATTTATCCCATTTCCCGCATTTTTCATGTCTTCACACAAACGCACCAGTACGCATGACCGGTGCTCTAACATTTCTCGCGTTTTTAAATTTTGAGCATAGGCATAAACCTACCGGTGCTGATTTTAAAATCGGTGCTCAAACTTTTCCCGCCATTTCATTCCCAAACGTACCGGTCCCCTAAACTTACCGGTGCTGATTTTAATATTTTCCGCGTAAATTTTTCATCAGCACCGCTTTTCCGCACCGGTATTCAACGTACCAATGCTCAAAACTTCCAAACTATTCTTTCTTCCATACATAGGCACTGGTATTGAGCACTGGTATGTTTTGTTCCGATTCAGTTAACTTATAGGCACCGGTATTTTATTCATGGATGCCCTTACCCGTGCAAAAGATATTTATTAGCACTGTACATTTCAACCGATGCCTATCTATTTTCAGTAGTGACAATATGAATAGGATGAATTAAATATTTTAATGGATTCGAGTGGATTTACATCCCTATTAGCAATAGCAACTCACCTCCCGAACAAGAACTAATGGCAAAAGTTTAGTCATGTAATGTATCTATGATTGATCTGGAACATTTGACAACTTCTTAATATTTGTGGTTGCTTTTGAGGCCTGAAATCCAATAGTAGAATATAATTAGTCTATGAGATATCATCTTAAAATCCTTACACATGAATAATTATTATAAATTATGTTCTAAAATACTAATAATGAAAACAAAGAAGTAACAATGAATTGTAATCTGTACATGTTTTGCATTACGTCAAGTTGACAATTGACACTTTTAAAATAAATAAATGCAAATAAAATAGAATTTTTTTGAACATTAATTTAAGTAAAATCTTGGGAAATACCGTCTTTCCATAAGTTTATGGAAAGACGAGATTTAATTAGAATAATAAACGGTAAAAAGTCTTAGTTGCAATATTAAAAATCTATTATGCAACGTGTAATAGTTATAAAGTTAATAGCTCAATTCATGCAATCCAATAATTTTATATTTATTTCTTCTAATTTACAGTTTAAACTTTGATATTTCCATAATTTATGAAAAGACAGTCTTTCAGAAAACGGACTCCATCAATTTATATCAAATCTTAAAACAAAAAAGTAAATTAATTACCTCATTTTCCCAATCACACCGAACGACAATGAGGAGCAATACTAGGGTCTGGACAGCTGTTCCGCCAAAGATCATCCCCGCCCATATCCCCTGAATTTACCATATTCAAATTTCAGCCCAAAATTTCTCAATTTGGACGAAAGTAAAAATAAAATAATTACCTCAACTCCCAATTTGAAAACCCAGCCCATTAAGACTCCCATGGGAAGCCCAATAAGATAGTAGCAGCTCAGATTTATATAAGCAACACGTGACTGCCACCCTAACCCAACTGCAACACCTGCCACATCATAATTCGCGACATTTTTTGGTATCAGGATTATGACAAAGGAGAAAGCGACGAAAAAAAAATACTGCCATTCAAATTCGCAACACTTTAAAAAAAAGAGTAGGTATCGGGAAAGTCGATCTTTCCATAAACTTATGGACAGTTCACATGGGTTGTTATTTTAAATATTGTAATTTTTAATAAAATTTAAACATTGCATTTTATAAGTTAAAACAAGTAATAATGTGTATTTATGGTAAAAATATAAAAATATATGATATAAAAAATATTTTCAAAATTTTTAAATTGTGTATGTAATTTAACAAATGCAGTATATAAGGTAAAAAATAAGTGGCATGTCCATAAACTTATGGACAGACCACCAGTCAGGAGACCCACTATAAAAAGAATATTCACAACACTTTTTTAAACTTCCGGTACCGTCATTTTCGACCACTTTCTATTAAAGTGAACTAAAATTAAAATACATAATATAAAAGAGTCTGTCTCTTGAAAGACATTAGTTATGAAAAGATCGAGGTTTAAACCGTAAATTAGAAAAAATTAAGATAAATTTTTTTGATTGTATTAATCGGGTCATAAACTTATAACTAAAGCACGTTACATAAAAAAATTTAATATTGCAACTAACATTTTTTACCTTTCTATAGTTCTAATTCAACTTCGTCTTTCCATATGTCTATGAAAAGACGGTCTTTCTCACGATTTTATCAACATAAAATACTTAAAGATATATGACTAATAAAATTTTATCTGATATTGATGTATAAAACGCAAGAACTTAAACTGATATAGAGGAGGTGTTTTCATTTAAAATATATATAGAGAGAGGAGTGTGATATTGGTACCTGATAGAACAGGTTGGATGCTGTTGAGGAGAATAGTGAAGGCTAAAAGATAAGCAATTTGATCGACAGCTTTTAAAACTGGAGGACTGGACGTAAATATGAGTGCAACTTTATCGTGAAATGTAAGGATAAGGCCACAAAATATGACGCCGATGATTGTAGAGTGTACTACGGACACAATCGTCGCAAATTTAGCTGCACTTCCATTCCCGCCGCCTAGCTCATTTGCCACCCTAACTCTGCATCATTATTCATCCACCAACACCCCCATTAATTCCATTAATTTACTCCTCTCCATGCATGACACTAAATTTAATAACGTCCACGTAAAACCCTTTATTTTGCCTTGCAGTGAACCTTGATTCTAATTTTAAATTTTTGATGTAATCACCTCTAAGAAAAGTGCATGCTCTATAAAAATAATTGAAGTAGATTGAACTATTTTGGACGTGGATTAATGAAAGTGAAAGATTATTAGAAGATGGGAAAAAAAAGTACTCCCTCTGTTTTATTAAGAGTGGCACACCAGGCTTAGGCTCTTGGATTAATGTGAAGAAAATAGGAGATTGAAATTGAATGTAGAAAGTAAAAAGTAAAAAATCAGAATGAGTTATGAGATTGTAGGAATCTTGCCAAAAATGAAAAGTGTGTCATTTAAAAAAAAAACATGTCAATAAAGTAAGTGTGCCCCTCTTAGTGAAACAGCTCTTAGTGAAACAGAGGGAGTAGAAAAAAATACCCGGTAGCTGCAAAGAAAGCAAGAGGTATCATCATCTCCCAGCCGTTGATGCTCATGCTGCAATATTCAACAATCATTCATATCATCAACATCTAGATAAATGAATACAACTTTTCACAATATATACAAATAATGTGTGCTATTATATACTTTTAAAAATATGACATCTTATTCTGATTTATTTTTCCTTATAGCAAAATTTAAACTAATTTTTTCCACTTGTTTTACTTTTATTTCGATCACTACTTCTCGCTTCCTTCATTTTGATACAAAATATGGAGGGAGCATTTTTTTTTTTTTTTTGGAAGTAAATAACTTTCATTTCTATCAAAAATTTTCAACATTTACATTATATCCTCCACACCACCTTCAACTACCAACTCTCCAAAATCATAAGCCTAGCACAATGTAATCTCAACTTTGGTTTACCCCAAGCTCTTGTCGCTTTACATTCTATAATGTCTCTAACTACAATTTCTTCTTTATCAACCTTACCAAAACTGATAGTATTTCTCCATTTTTAGATTTTGTACAACACCTCTGCTGCAACTATTTTAATTAAGCAGCTCTTCCATCAGGGTGTTGTTGCTAGCCTTGTATTTGACTCCCTATGTAGGTGATATCCCTTCCTTTTTCTTGAAGCCCCATTTGCAAGTGATAACCTTTCTCCCTTGAGGCTATTGAACCAAATCCCATGTCTGATTCTTCTGGAGGGACTCCATCTCATCTCCCATTGCTACAAACCATTTGTCAACATCAGTGCCTGAAACAGCTTCTCTGTAGGTGGATGGCTCATGAGTATCCACCTCCTCAGCAACATGTAGTGCATAACCCACCATATCCTCAAACCCATACCTCTTGGGTAGACCAACTCCAGCCCTCTTTGGTCGATCTTTAGCTAAGCAAAGAACTGTAGCTCCTGATGGTTGATGATCTGATGGTGGAAGCTCCAGCAACTCACTTTCTGTATGTAGCTCTTAATCTCCTTCAAGTTCCTTCAAACCACTCCCACCTTGAGTGACTTAAAGCTTCACCTGTTTATCAATGCTACCGAATTCTGTTGTAGACGTGGACTTCACCATGGATCTAAGCAAAGAGCCCTGCTCAGAACAACCCTCTTCTCGGATGGAGACCAAATCCTTGATCCCTTGACTCCATCTCCATAGCCCACAAAAAACCCCTTCTTGGCTCGGGGCTCTAACTTACCATCACTCACATGATAATAAGTTGTACAACCAAAATCTTTCATATTAGAGTAATCAGCAACTCTACCCGACCATACCTCAATAGGTGTCTTACACTGTATTCCCGTATGAGGTCCACGATTGATCAAGTAGCACGTTGTACTCACTGCCTCTGCCCAGAATCTTCTATCTAACCCAGCATTCGAGAGCATGCACCTCGCTCTCGCCAGCAATGTCTGATTCATCCGCTCAGCTACACCATTCTGCTGTGGCATATTCCTGACTGTATGATATCGGGAAATCCCTTCATCCCTACAAAACTGATCAAACTCAAATGAGCAGAATTCCAGACCAGCAGCCTCTTGATCTTCTTCCCTGTTTGGTTCTCCACCAGAGCTTTTCATTGCTTGAACTTCATGAAGGCTTCACTTTTATGTTTCATCATGATAACCCAAGTCATTCTAGAGTAGTCATCAATCAAAGACACAAAGTACTTGTGCCCTCACAACGACTCAACTCAGGATGGCCCCCAACAATCAGAGTGGATATAATCTAGCGTGCCTTTCGCTCTATGAATAGCCTTTGGAAACTTGTTGCGGTGTAGTTTTCCAAAGACACGGTGCTCACAGAACTCCAAACCCTTGACCTCGTGGCCACCAAGAAGATCATCCCTTGACAGAATCTGCATCCCTCTTTCACCCATGTGACCAAGCCTCATGTGCCATAACTTAGTCATATCCTCATGGTGAACCTCTGATGATGCAACATTTGCCGAATCCATAACCGTGAAACCTTGTAGAAGATACAAAGTACCATGCAGAAGACCTTTCAGAACCAGCTTAGAACCCTTGCAGACACTTAGAGCTCCATCTTTCCCTGAATAGACAAAACCCTTTCTATCCAGCAGACTAAGAGAAATCAAATTCTTCGTCATCGATGGAACGTATCTAACCTCGTTCACAGTACATAAACTACCATCATGTGTCCTGATCTTGATTAAACCTGTCCCAAATACCTCACAGACAGTACCGTTAGTCGTAGTAATGCTACCCCCTGCCTGCTTATAAATCGAAACCACTCTCTCCTTGGAAAAATGTGGTAGGATGCCCCAGAATCTAGGAACTACACATCGGAGTGATGAGTGTGTCCAGCAGCAACCAGAGCAATATCCTCTTCTGAATCAACGTCTCCTTCCGTTAGAGCAGCAGAACCCGATTTGTTTCCTGATTGCCTCATCATCAACTTCTTTGGACACTCATTTTTCCAATGTCCCTTCTCCTTACAGTACTACAGATATCACCGGGCTTGGGAACCTTTGACTTCTTACCTCTTTTCTTTCCGCCATTTCCCTTTCCCATATCGCAACTAGTAAACAAACCAGATGCCTAATTATCTGTTCCTGAACTGCTAGCACTATGACGCAACTCCCTGATATGAAGAGAGGATCTAACTTCCTCCAAAGACACAGAATCTTTCCCGACAATAAATGACTGAACAAAGTTCTCATATGAAAGCGGTAGAGATACTAACAATATCAAAGCAGCATCCTCATCATCAATTTTCACATCTATATTTCGCAGTTCTAATAACAAAGTATTCAATTGCTCTAGATAATCTCTGAGTTGCATACCTTCCTGCATTCGGAGACCGAATAGACGTTGTTTCAGAAACAATTTGTTCGTCAGAGACTTCGTCATGTACAAGCTCTCCAACTTCAGCTACAGCTCCACAGCAGTCTCTTGATCCGAGACCTCAGTGATGACTTCATCCGCGAGACACACCATAATTATTGAATGTGCCTTTTCTTCCAGACCCACCATGTCCGAAGTGCCAACGACCGAGAACTCCTTCGTCAACGCCGTCCACAACCCTTGTTGCTTCAACAAAGCTCGCATCTTGATCTGCCATAAACTGAAGCAGTTCCTCCCGGTAAACTTGTCTACCTTCACGTTCAGTGCATTCATTTTTCTCTCCGATCAAATTAGAGATCCGACCACCCCAGATCCGATAAACCCAAAATTTGATAGACCCACCGTGGAACTAACCAGAAGCTCTGATACAAGTTTGTTGTGTGGAATACCCGAGAAAGAACAAGCAAAGAAAATAAAGTGAAAAATAAAACACTGAGATTTTACGTGGTTCACCAATTGGCTACATCCACGGCCGACCAAGATCGGATTCCACTAGAGAGAAAGGCCAGAATTACAGATTTCCTACACTCTACCAATCCTATCTCTTATAGGTTACAATAAAAGATGAGGCACTATATATATAGTCCTATCCATCTTAAACCCTAACGGCTTTGGGCCCAGAAACAATCAGGCCCAAACCAAAACAGGAGACAGAATGCCAATAACAGCCCAAACAGAGGACATGATATACTGTCGGGCCAAGGGCGACTCCGCCCCCCCACACCTCTAGGCCAGGGTGCGCTCCACCCCCCTGGACCCCCGACTCGCTGACCGGGCAGCGAGACCCCCGTACCAACCTGTCGAAGCGGCTAATACGTATTCAAGGCATACCAACAGATAGCTCTACATCCAAAAATTAACAACAACAAATAATACACTATTGATCAATTGTAATCTCCTAGCATAGCTCAGCGTTTTGGCACTCCAATGCTTTAGCTTACTAACCATTTTTTCAATCAGTGGATGACATGTAAACAAGTTTGGTTTCATACTAGTTAGAGGCACTCCCAGATATCTGAATCGCAATATTCTTTCCTCAAAATCAGTAAACTCAATGATCTATCTTTTAACTTCCTTACTAACAGCCCAAAGTACACTATACATCTCGCATTGTTCACCATCAAGCATGTTGAATCAGCAACAATCTCATAGGCTGTCATTAGAGTTTGAACTGATTTTAGTTCCCCTTTTGTCATCAGAAGAACATCATCAGCAAAACTCAAATTGACCAGCCCAAGTTTCTCACATTTAGCATGAAATTTGTAATCCTTAATCCCCAGTAGTGTTTTCAGACACCTGCTTAATGAGTTCTAGCCCACCATACAAACTTACTTGGTATACTAGCTTCCTTCATTATGGCTTCCAATGAGTTCCAGTCTACCGTATTATAAGCTTTTTGAATATCCATTTGAAACATACACCTTTCTCTTCCTCTCTTTCTATTGTAGCCTCTGATTAGCTCCAAAGCCATCATTATATGATCATGGATATTTCTGCCAGGAACAAACACATCCTGATCCTCTATAACTATCCCACTGATCTCCTTGCTTAAACTGTTAGTCAAAACTTTAGAGATGATTTTATACACAGTAGTATATCATGAAATAGACCTCAGATCCTTGCAGCTTTAGCACTCTAATGCTTAGGAATCAAAGTTACCACAATACAATTAACAGCTCTGTACTACTTGCCATTTTCAAAGAAATCCCTGACTGCAGCCATAATATCCTCCCTGATCAATTCCCAGTTGGCTTTAAAAAATTCAGTTGTGAAGACATCCTCTCCCGGAGTCTTTAGATCACCTATACATTTCAAAACTTTCATGACTTAAGGTTTTGTAACTTCTGCAATTAATCTCCTCTGAGCTTCTCCGTTCATTGTGTTTCCACTTATCATTATCCTCCACGTCAATACATTTAATACTTTCAGCTTTCTTTCCCACCAGATTCTCATAGAAAGAATGAACTTCCTTTTCTATTTCCTCCCACATTTCAGTTTTTAAACCATCACTTCTCTCCATTTTCAGAATTCCCAGGGCTTTGTTTTTAGCTTTTACTGAAGCATGGAAATAATTGTTGTTTCCATCCCCCGGTCTTAGCCAATCTACTTTAGACTTTTGCCTAGCAATCTTCTCATCAATCTCATTCCATCTATTGACTTATGCAATACAGTTAATAACTCTTTGAGTATTTATTTTCTCCATCCTATCCACTATCAAATCATTTTGTGCCAAACTTAACTCAGTTCTGGCTTGTTCCAGTTTCAATTTTGTACCTTCCATATTCTTTATATGCATTTTCATATCCTCTAGTAATCTGAGCAGCTTCCTCTAGACTCTAAACATAGGTTTGTCAATCAATTCTTTACTCTAACTTGTCTGTATAGTTTCAGTACTTCTGAATCTTCCATAAGGAAGTTTAAGCACTTGAATTTTCTGCTAAATTTCATCTGCACTTCTTGCATGCTTATTCTGATTAAGGCATGATCAGAGATTCCAGGTGCCAAATTTTCCACTCTGGCCGTTAACATTAGCTATGACCCTGTCTATCCTTGAATAAATTACACCCTCCAGGTGTCTATTTTTCCATGTATAATAGTCCCCCTCAGATTCACATTCAAATAACCCCACCTTATCAATCATCTGTTCCAGGCCCCAGAATTCTTAAACCTGAACATCATTTCCTCCAGTTCTTTCCTTAGTTGTTAGGACATTATTGAGTTTCCAACTATTATCCATGGCCCTTTCAGTTTGTCTTGCCTTTTCTCTATATCTGCCAACAATATTTTCCTTTTTTGCAAATGGTTATCAGCATAAATAGTTGCAAACCAGCTCAATAAATCTCCATTTCTTCTCTTGATTTCACAGCACATCATCTGGTCAGTATTTTTTACCACTCTCAAATCAAATTTCTTCTGATCCCATAAAATCCATATTCTACCATTAGGATGACAATCATAGTGTTGGTATGCCTTGAATATTGTAATAGCCGCTTCTACGACCCTGGCCTGGGGTTCGGGGGGTGGCAGACGCCCCCGGTCGAACGGGGGTCTCGCTGTTAGGGTTTAGTGGCCCAGTTTGTTAGGGTTTAGTGGAGACAGCATATAAAGTGTCTCTCTTCTCTCTGTAAACAATAATTATGTTATGCACTTAGTGAATCCGTCTCCCGTTGATGTAGCCAAATTTGGTGAACCACGTAAATCTTGTGTCTTGTTATTTTCGTTCATATTTCCTGTTCTTTCTCCATTCCGCACAACAAACTGGTATCAGAGCGAGGTTTCTTTTTCCGGTGAGATCCGTAGTGGGTGTATCAGATTCTGGGCTCATCAGATCGGGGCTGATCGGGGAGAAAGATGTCTGGGTTGAACGTGAAGATTGACAAGTTTACTGGGAGAAATAGTTTCAGTTTATGGCAGATCAAGATGCAAGCTTTGTTGAAACAGCAAGGTTTGTGGACTCCGCTGACGAAGGATTTCGCGAGCAGTTCTGGCGATATGGTGGGTCTGGAAGAAAAGGCACACTCGACGATTATGCTGTGTCTCGCGGACGAAATCATCACTGAGGTCTCAGATCAGGAGACTGCTGCACAACTGTGGCTGAAGTTTGAGAGTTTGTATATGACGAAATCTCTAACCAACAAGCTGCTTCTGAAACAACGCCTCTTCGGTCTTCGAATGCAGGAAGGTACACAACTCAGAGATCATCTAGAGCAATTGAATACTTTGTTATTAGAATTGCAAAATATAGATGTGAAAATTGATAATGAGGATGCTGCTTTGATTTTGCTAGTGTCTTTACCGCTTTCGTATGAGAATTTTGTTCAGTCATTTATTGTTGGTAAAGATTTCGTGTCTCTGGAGGAAGTTAGATCCTCTCTCCATAGTAGAGAGTTGCGACATAAGGCAAACAGTACAGGTACAGAAAGTCAGGCCTCTGGCTTGTTTACTAGTGGTGGAAACACAAAGGGCAAGGGAACCGGCAGTAAGAAGAAGGGCAAGAAGTCATCTTCAAAGGGTCCCAAGGCAAATGATATTTGTAACTACTGTAAGATGAAGGGGCATTGGAAAAAGGAGTGTCCGAAGAAGGCTAGTAAATCTGGGAGTACATCTGGTACTGCTGCTGTGGCTGAAGGGAATTTCAGTTCTGAAGATGATTTTGCTCTAGCTGCTACTGAGCAAAATAATCATCCTAATGCGTGGTTTCTTGATTCTGAGGAATCTTACCATATATGCCCAAGGAGAGATTATTTCTCAACTTATGAGCAAGCTGAGGGCATCATTACTACGGCAAATGGTGTTGCGTGCAAGGTAGTTGGGATTGGTTCAATCAAGATCAGGACGCATGATGGTAGTTTCTGACTTTGAACGATGTCAGGCATGTTCCATCGATGACAAAGAATCTTATTTCTCTTCTTACGTTGGATAGAAAGGGTTTCGTCTACTCAGGGAGTGATAGAGTTCTATGTGTCTGCAAAGGTTCTAGGCTGGCTCTGAAAGGTGTTCTGCATGGTACTTTATATTTTCTACAAGGTTCCACGGTTATGGATTCTGTTAATGTTGCATCTTCAGAGGTTCACCAGGATGATATGACTAAGTTATGGCATATGAGGCTTGGTCACATGGGTGAAAGAGGGATGCAGATTCTGTCGAAGAATGATCTTCTTGGTGGCCACAAGGTCAAGAGCTTGGACTTCTGTGAGCATTGTGTTTTTGGGAAGCATCACCGCAGCAAGTTTCCTAAGTCGATTCATAGAACAAAGGGTACATTGGATTACATCCATTCTGATTGTTGGGGACCTTCCCGAGTTGAGTCACTAGGAGGTCACAGGTACTTTGTTTCTCTGATTGATGATTACTCAAGGATGACTTGGGTTATCATGATGAAATATAAGAGTGAAGCTTTCTCGAAGTTCAAGGAGTGGAAAGCTTTGGTGGAGAATCAGATCGGGAAGAAGATCAAGAGGCTTCGAATTGATAATGGGCTGGAATTCTGCTCGTCTGAGTTTGATCAGTTTTGTAGGGATGAAGGGATTGCTCATCATCATACAATCAGGAATATGCCACAGCAGAATGGCGTAGCTGAGCGGATGGCGTAGCTGAGCGGATGAATCAGACATTGCTGGCGAGAGCAAGGTGTATGCTCTCTAATGCTGGTTTGGAAAGGAGATTCTGGGCAGAGGCGGTGAGTACAACTTGTTACTTGATCAACCGCGGGCCTCACACGGGTATAGAGTGCAAAATACCTATAGAGTTGTGGTCAGGTAAAGTTGTTGATTACTCCAAGTTAAAAGTTTTTGGTTGTACATCTTATTATCATGTTAGTGATGGTAAGTTAGAGCCCCGAGCCAAGAAAGACGTCTTTGTGGGTTATGGAGATGGAGTTAAAGGCTCCAGGATATGGTCTCCATCTGAGAAGAGGGTTATTCTGAGCAGGAACATTGTCTTTGATGAAAATTCTTTGCTTAGATCTATGGTGAAGCCCACAGTTGTGCCAGAAACTAGTGGAGTTGATAAACAGGTGGAGCTTGATGTCACTCAAGGTGAAAATAGATTGGAACAATTTGAGGTGGATCAAGAGCCACAGACAGAATCTGAGATACCGGAATCTCCACCACCAGATCCTCAACCATCAGGAGCTATAGTCCGCAGTTTAGCTCGGGACCGACCCAGGAGGGTTGGAGTTGGGGCGCCCAAGAGATATGGGTTTGAGGATATGGTGGGTTATGCACTACAGGTTGTTGAGGAGGTGGATACTCATGAGCCATCCACCTATAGAGAAGCTATTTCAGGTACTGATGCTGACAAATGGTTTGTAGCAATGGGAGATGAGATGGAGTCCCTCCAGAAGAATCAGACATGGGATTTGGTTCAACAGCCTCAAGGGAGAAAGGTTATCACTTGCAAATGGGTTTTCAAGAAAAAGGAAGGGATATCACCTACAGAGGGAGTCAAGTACAAGGCTAGAGTTGTTGCTAGAGGTTTCAGTCAGAGAGAGGGAGTAGATTACAATGAGATTTTCTCACCAGTGGTCAGACACACTTCCATTAGGGTGTTGCTAGTTATAGTGACACATCAGGATTTGGAGCTTGAACAACTTGATGTGAAGACCGCTTTTCTACATGGAGAGTTGGAGGAAGAGATATACATGACTCAGCCAGATGGTTTCCAAGTTCCTGGCAAGGAAAATTATGTTTGCAAGTTGAAGAAGTCCTTATATGGGCTTAAGCAGTCTCCGAGGCAGTGGTACAAGAGATTTGACAGCTACATGCTTGAGTTGGGCTACACAAGGAGTTCATATGACTGTTGTGTCTACTACAGCAAGTTGAGAGATGAGTCATTCATTTATCTGGTGCTTTATGTAGATGACATGTTGATAGCCTCAAAGAGTAAGCATGAGGTTCAGAAGTTGAAAGGACTTCTTAGTGCTGAGTTTGAGATGAAGGATCTGGGTGCAGCTCGGAAGATACTAGGAATGGAGATTCTTAGGGATCGAAGTCAGCAGAAGCTTTTCTTGTCACATAAAGGTTACATTCAGAAAGTGTTGGCTAGGTTTGGCATGTCTACAGCCAAGCCTATAGACACTCCTAGTGCTACAAATATTCATCTCACCACCATGTTTGCTCCTCAGTCAGACGAGGAGAAGGAGTATATGTCTCGGGTTCCTTATGCCAGCGCGGTGGGGAGTTTGATGTATGCTATGGTTTGTACGAGGCCAGATTTAGCACAGGCAGTCAGTGTTGTGAGCAGGTTCATGGGGCAACCGGGAAAGGAACATTGGCAAGCTGTGAAGAGGATCTTCAGGTATCTTAGAGGTACATCTGATGTGGGTCAAATTTATAGAGGTGACACCGAGTGCTTAGTTACATGCTACTCTGATTCTGATTATGCTGGTGATGTTGACACGAGGAGATCAATGACTGGTTATGTATTCACTTTGGGAGGTTCTGTGGTTAACTGGAAGGCGACTTTGCAATCTACAATGACGTTGTCTACTACGGAAGCAGAGTACATGGCTCTAACAGAGGCTGCAAAGGAGGGAATATGGCTGAAAGGGCTGATTAGTGATCTTGGTCTACATCATGATCAGGCTACTGTGTACTGTGACAGCTTAAGTACAATCTGCCTAGCCAAGGATCAAGTTCATCATGAGAGGACCAAGCATATTGATGTCAGATATCATTTCCTGAGGAGTGAGAGGAGAATCAGGGTGAAGAAAGTTGGAACTGCTGATAACCCCGCCGATATGTTCACCAAACCTGTTCCACATAGCAAGTTTCAACATTGTTTGGACTTGCTGAACATCAGAGCTGATTAGGTGCTCTATGGGCAGTCCCGGGAGTGGAGGGCGAAGTCTACTCATCTGGCACTGTAATGGTGCATCTGGAGTTTTCTACTTTGAGGATTCAAGTCAAGGTGGAGATTTGTTGGTTTGCCTTGAATACTGTAATAGCCGCGACCCTGGTCTGGGGGTCCGGGGGGCGGCAGACGCCCCCGGTCGAACGGGGGTCTCGCTGTTAGGGTTTAGTGGCCCAGTTTGTTAGGGTTTAGTGGAGACAACATATAAAGTGTCTCTCTTCTCTCTGTAAACAATAATTCTGTTCTGCACTTAGTGAATCCGTCTCCCGTGGATGTAGCCAAATTTAGTGAACCACGTAAATCTTGTGTCTTGTTATTTTCGTTCATATTTTCTGTTCTTTCTCCATTCCGCACAACACATAATTATTAGAAAAACACCATTTATCTCCAAACCTTCCCCTAACTTCCTCTTTTTTTGTCTTTTCTAACTATTTTTCAACCATGACAGCAAGCATTAGATTTATACCACAGAGAAGGGAGTTAATCTCTCTACTTTTTGCTGAGTTATTCATCCCCCTAACATTCTAGGATATAATCATGGTATATGCCCTAAGGCATCAATCAGACCAATCCCAACCCTCTGACTATCAACTTTCTCCTTGACTTTACTTCATGTTAATTCATTCAGGTTCTACTCTATTTTACCATTCCCCCTGCTTTCAGTTTTCACCACACTCCAGTTTTCCTAGTGTATCAGTTCGGCATCAACCTCCTAGTTTTCAGATTTCTCATCATCAATCACCCTTTTCTCCTTGGCATTAGCTGCTTTAGGCACTTATTGCTTCTCAACATTTGTTTGAATTTCCTCTTTTCGTCAACAGTGTCCTGCAATTAGGCACTTATCATAGAATTGAAGCTTCCATTCCAGCACAATCTCCTGTTTAATCTTGTTCCCCTCAACATCTATAATAGTCACTGAATCTGGGACTTTCTGAGAATTACCAACATCAACCAAAATTCGAGCATATAACACTCTCAACTTATTAGCAGCACATTACTTCATCTGTGAATAATGGTTTACCTACAACACTATCAATCTTTCCCAGGCTCTTAGCTCCCCACAAATACATTACGTTGAATGTAAATTCTCAGACGAATGTATTCATATTTATATTTATATATTTTATAATTTAAATTTATTATGGAATAGGACAATAAAAACAAACATATTAGGCAAGTAGAATGTAGGAAGACTATAAGAGAAAAGGAAATAGGCTGACCAAATAGATAGGGCATCCACAGCAATTGTGGCATTGTCCAGGTAGCCAGGCATCAGTATCAGTATTCTGTAGTACCAATTCTCCAAGCTGCAATCATTGTACCACACATTTCGTTAGGATATAAACTTTTCGATCATCACCCTCAAAACTCAAAGTTACCATGGTACCACCACCAAAATCACCAATCATACCACAACTTAGTGATACAAGTATCTTTCCCTAATTACTAATTACATCGTCAATTTTAAAACGTCCAAAAACTTCAAATAGTATTATTTTCATCCCGTTTCAGAAATACTAAACTTCACACTCTTTATAAGAACAGTAAACTTTCTTTTATGTGAAAAATAAAATGTATGCTTTATCCAAATCAATTTAGTTAGTTATTTTTTCACTATAAGGATCACGTTTGATTATTAATATTTTTTAATTACTTATAATTGTACATGAAAAATGATTTCTAAAAGATATATGTTGTAAGAAATCTATCAAAAATTCACACACAAAAATTGACCTTTAAGGACATTTACAACGGTGGTATTTTTGTACATGTTTAGTATTAAGGAATTAGAATATTACTTGTAATTGTAATTATATTGTATTACATTTTCCTATCTTGTATATGTATTTTATACCACTATATAATGTACCATGAGATCATGAATACAAACACACATTATTACCCTTATTTTCTACATGGTATCAAAGCCTAAAATACTGAGACCCTAAGAACATTTTTGCTGCTACAGTCGAGCCACCGTCAAAGCCGTCAAGCCGCGCGTGGTAGTCACGTGTCGCCGCACAGCCACCGTCGTCCACTCATCGTTCCGCCGCTCACCAATTACCGTCGCTACCACAGTCTGGTTGTATTGTTCCGTCAACCGCCATCCCAGATCCAATCGGTTCGTGTGTTAAGTCCCACGCACCGATCCCAAAGTGTACGCATCATCGCTCCCGATCCAATTCGCCGCCACCGATCTGGCTTGCCGCTGATCTGTACTTGAATTTGCACGATGTCTGCTTCTGAAGAACAGGCTCGTATTGATGTTGCACCTGAGGTTCCGAAGCTTCACGATAAGAGTGGTTATGATGTGATTGCGACTTTACTGAAGCAGTTGCAATTGCAATCTAGCCCTCAGACTACTGTACCTATCGGTCGATGGTCGACCGATCCTTACTTTATTGGCTCTTGTGATGATCCTGGCTTGCAAATTATACCAAACATGCTGAAAAGTCAAGAAAATTACATTGAATGTTTTGACACAATGTGTCATGCATTCCTTGCTAACAAAAATATTGGGTTCATTGATGGATCTATTACCAAAACCCAGGATGGTCATCCTGATATTGCTGATTGGCCTGGGGTTAATGCTACTCTTGTCTGCTGGATCTTGTAAACCCTGGATCCGGTGTTGAGATCTTCTACAAGCTCGTTTGCCACAGTTAAGGAACTGTGGGATGACCTGAAGGAACGATTTATTCTTAGTGATGGTATGAAGGTTTTGCAAATGCAAGAGGCTACTCAGAGTTGTAGGCAGAACGGTCAGCCCATCGATATTTATTTTGGCAAACTGAAGAAGTTGTTTGCAGACTACCACTGCATGCGGCCTCCTCTATTTTGTGACTGTGAAGTTAGCAAGGCATCGTGCCATTGGAATATTTCTGCGAGAGTCATCCGAGAGAGAGCGAGAGAGAGCAAGAGAGAGAGAGAGAAGGATTTGATCTATCAATTCATCTCTGGTCTCGATGAAGGCTTTCACACCTTGCGATCGCATATCATGAGCATTGATCTGATGCCACCTGTCATGAAAGTGTATGCCCTTGTTACCCAGGAAGAGAATCATCGAGCTGTCATCCGAGCTCGCGAGCCTTCTTCTAACTCCATGGCATATGCTACATGACGCCCACCACCTACAAGTTCTTCGCTAGTTGTTCTTTCTGCATCTGACTGCAAGAATCTTGTTTGTACACATTGTCATCGCAAGAGTCACGGCAAAGATTCCTGTTTCCAGATCATTGGTGTACTAGAATGGTTCAAAGAGTTGATGGAGAAAGCCAGTGCCACCAGGAAGACAGCACCAGCCTCTCGGCCGACCATCACCGCCGTGAATGGAGGATCCATCATGGCTCTTCCACTCCCGCTGCCATTTGCTGGCGCCGCCTGGCCTAGCGGCGGTGGCTTCCTCTGGTTGTGTCCCTATCCGGTCTGATTTTGGTCTCGTTCTGTCTGATGACCAATGGAGCACGACCATGCATTTATTTAATCAGTTTATTTCTCTTACTAACAATGGGTCAAGTAAGTTTACTTTGCCTTAGATACTTGATTCTAGAGCCTCATATCACATGACTGGTCATAAGGGTTCTCTTACTGATATTACTACTGTTGTTGACACTGTGAATGTTATTGTACCAGATGGCTCTATGTGATCTACTACCCAATATGACTCTATTTACTTTGGTGATGTCACTTTTACTAATGTGATATATATACATACTTTGCGATGCAACTTATTATCATGCTCTAAATTATTATCTGTCTTAAAATATCTAGCTTTGTTTATTGAAAATTATTGCATTTTACATAAAATCAGTGTGAGGAAAGTGATAGGCGTGGGTTAACAGAAATGGGGGTGTTTTGGCTTCGTCTGTTGGATACTCTTGATCATTCTCCTATCCTGCTGTCTTTTCTGACAGTTGCTTCTGTGTCTTCTTCTGATTTATGGCATCAGTTTCTTGGGCATCCTTCCTCTACAGTGTTGTCTTTTGTTTCTTCTATTGATTTTAGCACTAATAAGACTTCTTTTCCTTTCTCTATATGTTATAGAGTAAAACAAACAAGACATAGTTTTCCATTGAGTTCTAGAAAATGCTACTACATTATTTCAATTAATACATTGTGATGTTTGGGGTTCTTATAGAACACCATCTTCTAGCGTGCTTTTTATTTTTCAACTATAGTTGATGATTATTCCCGAGCTGTTAGGGTTTATTAATTAGTGGCGAAGTCAGAAGTAGCTTCTAGATTTTTGGAATTTTGCGCCTTGGTGAAAAACCAATGGGTACGAACCATACCGTGTGTTTGGGCTGATAACGGGACTGAATTTTTGCCTTTGAGAACTCATTTTACTGCATCTGGGATCATTTTTGAGACATCTATGGTTGATACACCACAGTAAAATGGTCGAGTTGAAAGAAATCATCGATATTTACTAAATGTAGCGCGTGCCTTACGGTTTCAATCCAGTCTCCCAGTTGATTTTTGGGGAGAGTGTGCTCTTACTGGTGTTTATCGGATTAACTGTACACCGACGAAGCATCCTAATGGTGGTACTCCCTTTGAGTTGCTCTATGTGAATGCTCCAAATTACTCATCCTTAAGCATTTTTGGATGCTCATGTTCCCAGATATAATGACAAATTTGCACCAAGAAGTCGGCGTTTGTTTCTTGGTTACCCTTCCGGAAAGAAAGGCTATAACATTTTTGAACTGGAATCCCGCGTAATATTTACTAGTAGGGATGCAGATTTTTTTGAAAACTAGTTCCCGTATTTTCCAACTCCGACATCGGCCCCATGAGAAGACCCCGGCGCCGCCACCACCTCACTGTCGGCCTCCTTATTGCCGCTGTCGGAGTCCCACGGCCCATTGTCATCGGACACCGCCGGACACCTATCGCCGGCCGCTGTCGGCCCTATAACTTCAGCCACTGCCGGTCACCCACTGCCAGTTCTCTGACGCTAGTCGCCACCGGTCCTCCATCGACGGCTGTCGCCGTCAGCTCATCTACGTCGGCCACCAGGCACTGACTCACCGGCGCTCACTGGCCCATCCTCGACGAATATGGTTCCATCGCTGGATCCCTCCTAAAACTGCTGGATTTCATTTCTAGCCTAGCCAGGCGTTGCATCGCCAAGGACGCCTCCGCCCCACGCGCCCCACGCCCCGCCTGTCCCGCCCCTTTCCGTGGCATCTCCAGCTCTGGATAGTTCCCCCATTAAGTTGCCACCTATCAGACAGAGTCTTCGTGCTCGCCGACCTCCTCCTTATTTGGAAGATTTTGATTGTGATGATTACACATGCGCTCTTACTACTTAAGACTCCCCTCCTACTACATTCGCTCATGCGCCGTCACTTTCCTCAGGTGTTCTTTATCCTCTTACTAATTATGTAAAGTGTGATAATTTTTCTAGTATGCATTCTAGATTTTTGGGTGCAGTAACATCTAGTACAGATCCCACCACTTATTCAGAGGCATCATAGCATGTTCATTGGTGAGATACTATGATTAAAGAGCTTACTGCGCTTGAGCGCAATCAGACTTGGACTCTGGCCCCTCTACCTCTGGATAAGAAGGGGATTGGTTGCAAATGGGTTTATCGGACGAAGTTTAAGTCAGATGGTACTATTGAACGTCATAAGGCGCGCCTAGTGGTTCTCGAGAATTGCCAGGTTTAAGGGATTGATTATTCTAAGACATTTGCTCCAGTTGCGAAGATGAGTTATGTTCGCCTATTCTTATCTGTTACGGTTATTCGTGGTTGGGAACTGCATCAGATGGATGTCCATATTGCTTTCCTGCATGGTGATTTGCATGAAGAGGTTTTTATGCGACCCCCACCGGGCTATGCTGCGCCCCATGGTCAGATATGTCGCCTTCAAAAATCTCTTTATGGTCTTCGCCAGGCTCCTAGAAATTAGTTTGCCAAATTGGCTTAGGCTTTATGAGCATTTGGTTTTGTTCAGAGTAAGGCAGATTACTCTTTGTTTGTCTTTTCCCTTGGATCGGTTTCTTTGCATGTTCTGGTTTATGTAGATGATTTGGTCATTGCTAGTAGCTCTTCTACGCTCATCTCTGAGTTCAAGAAATACTTAAGTTCTTGTCTCCATATGAAAGATCTTGGTTTACTTAAGTATTTCTTGGGCATAGAGATTGCTATAAGACCAGAGGGGGTGTTTCTTTCGCAAAGGAAATATGCCTTGGACATTTTATCTGATACAGGTTTATCTGCTTCTAAACCGACTGACTTTTCGATGGAGCAATAACACGAACTGGCGCGTGTTGAAAGTCCGCCTTACCATGATCCTGAGCAGTACAGGCGTCTGGTTGGGCGCCTGATATACCTAACTATCACATATCCTGAGCTTAGTTATTCAGTACATACACTTGCTCAATTCATGAAGTCTCCTTGTGTTCCTCATTGGCAAGGTGCATTTCGTGTGCTGCACAACCTGAAGAGTCATCCTGATCAAGGTTTATTTCTCTCTTTCGGTAGTGCATTACAGTTGACTACTTACTGTGATTCAGATTGGGCAGCATGCCCAATTATCCAACATTCTCTTTCCGGATATTTTGTGATGATTGGTGATTCTTCGATTTTTGGAAGACCAAGAAGCAACCTACGGTCTCTCGGTCTTCCACTCAAGTAGAGTATCGTGCTATGACTATTAATTGTTGTGAGTTGTTATGGCTTAAGTCTTTACTTCAAGACTTAGGGGTTATGCACACTTCTCCTATGCGACTGTTTTGTGACAGTCAATCTGCTATTCATATTGTGGCAAATCCAGTGTTGCATGAACGCACAAAGCACATTGAAGTTGAATGTCATTTTATCCGGAATCTTGTTCAATCTGACACTATTGTTACTTAGCATATCCGCACGTCAGACCAACATGCGGACTTGTTCACTAAGGCTCTCGGACATAACAAGTTTCATTCCCTACTTGGCAAGTTGTGTATTTCTGATCCCCGTGCTCCAACTTAAGGAGGAGTTTTAAGGAATTAGAATATTACTTGTAATTGTAATTATATTATATTCTTATCTTGTATAGGTATTCTATACCGCTATATAATGTACTATGAGATCATAAATACAAACAGACATTGTTACCCTTATTTTCTTCAATTGTAATATTTTCAAAAATTTTAACTCACGTTGTTTCAAAGTACATGCAAAGCTAGCAGTACTGCTTAACACAGTAGTCTGCTACATGGCGGCTACTACAATTAATTATATTTTAATTATAAGAAAAATATTCTCAGAGTATCTTCAATATTAATGGTGTCATGAGTAAAAGTAAGAGATATTTGTCAATATTTTATTAGGCGTTAATATGACGTGGATATGAGAGGGTTAAATGAGAAGTTTTTTGAGTTTTTGTACTCCAATGCAAGAACATCAGTTAACATCACTTTAGTATGAAAAATATTTTTTTCTATCAACATTATTTAATAACAATTTTATATATAATATATTTAATTTCATTTATTTTAAATAAAATTCAGATTTAATAATTAGAAACTCTAATTTCACTTACAATTAACTATCACTTTTTATAAAAAGATAATACTAAAATATTAAATATATACTGAACTAAAATTAAGAAATAATAATTTTCAATAATTAAATTTAGTGTAAATTAAATTTTGCTTTTATGTTACTATAATATTACTGATTTTTAGGTTGTAATTTTAAAATATAGATTTTGATATTTTAAATCAATATAATATAATAAAATGAGTAAAATTTGATTATATTGTGAATCTAAATAATACATTCAAATTGGGATTCAAATATTACATTTAAACTTGAAATCGTAAAATAATTAAAAGTTAAAATTCTAAATTTGGTAATTTGACAAACTGACGGCTTCAATATGACCATCTGAATACAGAAGGTTTACTTGACTCACTTCACGTGTCATCCACGTTAAATTGACCCCCTAAAATGACTCTTACATTGAAGATAAATTTTTAAATTTTCAGAACATCAATTCTACGTGTCTTTTGATATTTTCTAAAAAGACACTTGCGTTGGAAATGTTGTCGTATATATCTTCCTTACTTGATTCTCATATATTCTCATCATTATACAAAAGAATCGGCCATTAAAAATTCTTGGAAAACATGATAAAAAGTACTCCCTCCCTCTGTTTCTCTAATAGTGACACATCACTTTTGGTGATAGAATTTAGAAGATGCTAAATGAGTGGATGAAATTGAATTAAAAGAAGAAAAAGTAAAATGGATGAATGCAATAACCTTAAACTTGTTATAAATATAAAGTGTCAATATAAAATAAATATCCCAAATTAGAAAGTGTGTCACTATTAAAGAAATGGAGGGAGTACCTGACAAATGCATAAGTTAGATTAAATAATAACACACAAGAATAATTTATAAAAGATAGCTATCATGACATTCCATACTTACATATGATGATTTCACGTACTTGCTTAATTTTTCTAGTAAATCTTTCATCCATATTTGATGTGTCCTTACAAAGAATTGCAAAATTATTTTGACGAAATTCCTCCTTTTTCTGGTTAAGAGCATCCTCACATAAGCTAAAATTTTGATTATATATATTTATACTCCACTTCTTTAATTTTTTTTTTACGCATGTTATTAATTTTCCGTCTTTAATAAATTTAAGTCAAAGTTTTTAAATAAATACTTTATTTTATTTTTTTTGTTTAATATTCTAGCATAGTAAGAATTTGACAAAGTCCTGGGAAATACCATTTTTCCATAGGTATGTGAAAAGATGGGGTTGAATTAGAATTATAGAAAGGTAAAAAATTATAGTTGCAATATTAAAAATTTATTATGCAACGTGCGGTAGTTATAAGTATATGACCTGATTAATGCAACCCAAAAATTTTATCTTAATTTATTCTAATTTGCAGTTTAAACATTGGTCTTTCCATGAGCATTGGACTTTTCATAACTTATGGAAAGATCGTGTGTCAAGAGATGGACTCTAAGAATTTATAGTGAAAAAAAAAACCTATTAAACTATATATTATTGTATTTGTAATTTGAGGAGTTTATTATTTGCCATTTCGCTAATTTAAAATGATGATATGACAGATCTATAAGATCTTATAGCATATTAAAGATGATTTAATTTTGATGTTTTATGGTTAAGAAAATCAAGTACACACACAAAAAAAAAAGTAAAGTATTGGGAAAGACGGTCTTTTTATAAATTTATGAAAATGCGAGATTTAATTAGAATAATAAAAAAGCTAAAAGATTTTAGTTTCAATATTAAAAATTATTATGCAACGTGTATTAGTTATAAGTTTATGATGCAATTAACACAACCCATAAATTTTATCTTCATTTTTTCTAGTTTGCAGCTTAAACTCCGATTCTTTCAAGAGACGGACTCAAAAAAACATTATTTCTAAGAATAAGATATTTCGTAAATCTAAATCATGATGATCATACCCTTCTGTTCCATTCTGCATTTACAGTATGTACGTTATACTAAAATAATTATACGTTTTATTTTTATCCCTATTTCTTATAGAGTCCATCTCGTGAAATACGGTCTTTTCATACCAAGTTTTAAACTGCAAATCAGAAAAAATCAAGATCAAATTTTCAACTTATATTAATCGGGTCATAAATTTATAACTACTGCACATTGAATAATACTCCCTTCGTCCATTAGTTTTGCATATTTAATTTTTCACGTTCTTCAATGATCATGTTTGACCATCAATATATCTAGGTACATATAACAATTCCACATAAAAAATTGAGATTAAGGAATAGATGTTGAGATGAATCTAATAATATCTCGCATGGTATTTTTATTATAAATATATTAATTTATATTTAGAGTCAAAATTTATCAAATTTGCTTTTTAAAAAATAGATTGGCCAGAAGTAGTGGGATGGATGAGTACGTTTTTAATAGTGCAACTAAAAACTTTCACCTTTCTACCTCGTTTTTTCATATGCCTATGGATAGACGATCTTTTCCGAGCTTTGTATTTCCTATATCCATAAATTGGAATTTTGTTTTTCACCGTATTTTTAGATTTTTCTCAGCAAACAACGAAGTAAAAACTCACAAATTCAAAACATAAAATTATAAGGGGCGGACCTACCAGAGCATGACACCCGAGGCCAAAGAGAGGCTCAAAAACTCCCAAAGACCAGAAAACGCCTCCGTCGAGAACCCCGCCCAAGTGTCCGGGCATCCGCCATTCACGGCGTACACAAACATGCCGACAAAAATGATCCACCACGACGCCCCCAAAACCACCGCCAGCCCCACCACCCCGAACCCGAACACCGCCACGCACAGCCAGCTCCCGGCGACATGGAACACCAACGCCGCCAGCGAAGCCCACACCAGGATCGGCGTCTTCAGCTGGCTCTGCAGAAACCGCTGCATCGGGAACTGGAACGCGAACGAGAAATGCAGCGGGATGAACCACAGCGCCACCACCCCAGTCTGCGCCGCCACCTCCTCCGGCTGCCCCACCGCCCGCATGATCGGCGCCGCGAACACGAACATCGGCAGCAGCAGGACGCAGAATCCGGTGAGGATTATCCAGCTTCTCTGTAAATATATCCCCATCATGGGGTACTTCTTCGCGCCGTACGCTTGGCCGCACAGGGTTTCAAGCGCGCTCGCCATCCCTAACTGAATCAATTAATCATTGATGATGGAAATGAGGTTGAATCCATGGAATGGAAAAGAATGGCGGAATAAAGAAGAAGAGCACGTACGATGAGGCCGAAGGAGAGGCCGACGATGACGGAGTTGGCGACGGAGACGGCGGCGAGCTCGACGTCGCCGAGGTGGCCGGCGAAGCCCTGGGTGACGATGTTCATGGAGAACATGGCGATGCGGTTGAAGATGCTGGGGCCCACGATGTGCCATAGCTTCTTCGTCTCCGTGCTCCAGATTCTGGCGCCGCCGCCGCCTTGGAGCAACGGCCGTAGGTTGCTGTCTTCGACGGCGCTGCCCATGATTATTGGTTATCCAATCGTAAGAGAGTTGAGTTGGTGTTTGAAATCACAAGTACTCTTTGCTATGGACTACAGTAGTATGTAAACGTGAAGTTGGACAAAAGGAAATGGCAATTACTAAACGTAGTGGGAGTCGGTACCAATGATCTCATTTGCTTTATGAATCTTTTTACCAAATCAGATTACAGATTCATTTAAGAATTGGATGCTGACTGTGTACCAAGAATGGGACTGTGATCACGGGATGACGAAATGTTACAAACTTGAAACGTGTACATAATCAAGAATAAGACACTGCTTTTTCGGATTAAAATAAATGAAATTGAACAAAACTATAATTAAGCAAGAGGCTGTATCTTAAAAGATGATTTTTTCATAAATTATGAAAATACTAAGGTTTAAATCGTACATTAGAAGAAATGAAATAAAAACTTGGGTTGCATGTTGCATTAATCGGGCCATAAACTTATGTTTCATAATAAATATTTAATATTCAACCAAAACTATTTATTTTTTTGATATTCTAATTAAACTTTCTCTTTCTATAAGTATGTGGAAAGGCGGTATTTCCCAAGATTTTGCCATTAAGCAAACTAAATAATGTTTTTGATTTAAAATAAAATATATTAAGCCAAATTTAAAAAAATTAAATTGAACAAGTATACTATTAATTTGGTGAACTAGACTGAATTGAAGTAAATAAATGGATAATAATAAAATTGAGAGAACAGAAAATAGATTTCATTAAATTAAAATGAATTAAAATCTACATAATAAAATAAAATTAAGTAAAATAAATTGAATAAAATTAGAGTCCGTCTCTCAAGATACGGTCTTTCTATAAACTATGAGAAAGCCAAGGTTAAAACTGCAAATTTGAGAAAAAAAATAAGATAAAGTTTTTGAGTTGCATTAATCGGGTCATAAACTTATAATTATTGCACGTTGCATAATAAATTTTTAATATTGCGACTAAAATCTTTTACATTTCTATGGTTCTAATTTAACTCCATTTTTTCATATGCCAATGAAAATGTGGTCTTTCCCGAGAATTTGTCATAAAATTAAATTAAACTAATTAAATCAAAATAAATTAAGTATATATAAATTGAATAAAATAAAATAGATTTGTTATTATGTAATACCCAATCTCTGTCATTGACTATTTTTATCATATACTAATTTTGTTAGCGTACTTTAAAAATGCACTACTTTTTCTTTTTCAAAATCAAATAAGATATATGTACATTAGTACTCCCTCCGTTTCACTAATAGTTGCACCATAGGTTTAGGTGCTTGGATTAAGATGAACAAAATGAGTAGATGAAATTAAATGTAGAAAGTAAAAAGTAGAATGAGTGAATGAAATTGAAAGAATTTTGTCAAAAATGGAAAGTGTGCTAATATAAAAGAAACAATCCAAAAAGGAAAGTGTGTCAATATTAAAGAAACGGAGAAAATATATTTTTAAGTCATGACTGATCCATTTGTGTCTCTCTCTATATATCACTATTTTTAAACTTTTAAGCATATATATCACTATTTTTAAACTTTTAAGCATATATATCACCATTGTTAAACTTTTAAGCATATATATATATATATATATATATATATATATATATATATATCACTATTGTTAAACTTTTAAGCATTTTCATACTAAAATATTCTAGTTATAGTCAAATAAATGAATTCTCAGTATCACTGCAAAATAAGATCAGTACATCCCTATAGACCTATTAATGCGTCTTTAGGCGATCACCGCTCGCACTCAGCGGTCCACACCAGCCGATACCACAATCATCATGTGGGAGGTAAGTTACGATAGCCCAGCACCAGGATCATTGGGGGCAGTCATACTCGGTGCCCACCAGAAAGCCCAAGCAGCCCTTGGCCCAAAGGCCAAGTTAACTCAGGACATTCCCACACGGTGGCTGCCGAGCGTCGAACTACTGACCTCGTGAAAGGCCACCCAACTCCCAATCACTGGGGTACACCCGCGGGTGTTATTAATGCGTCTTTAGGTATAGATGGATGGAGAAAGAGAGCAACATTAAGACAAAAATTTTCAAAATCATTTTATTTCAATTTAGATCAGTTTTGTTTAATAAATATTAATATAATAAAATTAATTTTAATTATAAACTATTATTAACATATTTACTGATGGAATGATTTGCCGTAAGGAATTGTATTATTCATGACTGAATATATAGAGAATACAATAGAGGTGAAATAAGGAAAGAACTCTAATCATAATAAAACATAATCTAATCAGGAATCTGATTTATTCTAACACCCCCCTCAAGAGAAGCGTCAGATGCTCGTCGACGCACAGCTTGGACCTGAAGAATTCGAATAGCGGACGAGAGAGCCCTTTGGTGAAGATGTCCGCGATCTGAAGAGAAGTCGGAACATGAGCAACACGCAGCTTTCCAGATGTCACCAACTCACGAACAAAATGGTAGTCAATGTCGATATGCTTCGCACACTTGTGCGCCACCGGATTCTGAGCCAAAAAGATAGCACTGCTATTGTCGCATAACAGTAGTGGAGAAACAGAAAGCGGAACCCGAAAATCACGAAGCAAATGAGTGAGCCATACCACTTCTGAAGCAATGTTGGTGAGAGCACGGTATTCAGACTCAATGCTAGAGTGAGAAACAGTGGGTTGTTTCTTGGCACTCCAAGAAATCAGATTCCCACCAAGATAAATCGCATAACCATAAGTGGATCGATGAGTCTCGAGACATCGGGCCTAGTCAGCATCAGAGTACCCTAACACCTCAGGAGTACTAGCAAAACGAAAGCTAAGACCAAAATGAAGAGTGCCACGAACATACCGCAAAATCCGTGTCACAACAGCAAAATGGTCATCTCTGGGATCCTGAAGATACTGACTCACCGTGTTGATCGAGAATTCCAAATCAGGGCGAGAGATGGTGAGATACTGGAGAGCACCAACCAGAGAACGATAAAGTGTAGAATCCCGGAATGGAGGACTAGTAGAGCTGTGAAGCTGAGAACCAGCGACAAATGGAGTAGAAACAGGTGCCGCATTAGACATACCATCCCGATTCAAAATATCACGAGCATACTTTTCTTGGCCAAGCAGTAACCCTGAGGAGGTAGGCAAAACTTCAAGACCAAGAAAGTAATGAAAAGCACCAAGATCCTTGATCGCAAACTCTCTGTGTGTCTGATCAATGAACTGGCGAAGAAGAGTCGAGTTATTGCTTGTGAGAATGATATTGTCCTCATACACAAGTAGGTACGGTAACGACGACCCTCTTGAAAGGACAAATAAGGAAGTATCAGCTTAGCTGCACCGAAAACCAAGCTGTGTCAGATAACTGCTGAAACGCTGGAACCAAGCCCGGGGAGCCTGCTTAAGACCATAAATGACCTTTCTCAAACGATAAACATAGTCTGGATGAGCAGAATCCTGATAACCAACGAGCTGCTTCATGTGGACTGGAACATCAAGAACACCATTAAGGAAAGCGTTCTTGACATCCAACTGATGAAGTGGCCAGGAACGCATGGTGGCAATGGTGAGAACCGTCCTAACAGTAGAGGCTTTGACCACAGGACTGAAAGTGTGGTCAAAATCAAAACCCGGAATCTGGGAGAAACCCTGCGCCACAAGTCTAGCTTTGTGATGCTCAATGGTGCCATTTGGTCGATACTTGAGCCTATAGACCCATTTGGAGCGAACAATGTTGACATTCGAAGGTCGAGGCACCAAATCCTAAGTGTGCTGACCACGAAGAGCGGCCATCTCATCATCCATAGCTGAAACCCATGCTGGATCCTGAAGGGCGGATCGATAATCAGTGGGCTCTGTCTGAGAAAGGAGTGCGGCAGTGAGGCCATGAGCAATAATATCCGAATAATCCCGGCGCTGATTGGCACCAGTAGAAGACCAAGTAGCCATCTGATGGGTACGAAGCTGGGGCGAAGCAGGAGTCAAACCAACTGACGATGCCGAAGAAGATCGAGCTGCACTGATTGGAGAGTGGCCGTCAGAAGTCACAGGAGAAAGGACGACCGATACTGGCTGAGTGTAGTGGCTGGTGGCTTAGGCGTGATGGCCGGTGGATGAGGTGTGGTGGCCGTTGGCCGAGGAGCTGGGTCCGGGTCAGCCATCCAGATAGAGCATGGTGGTAAAGGAGGGGTGGCTGGAACAGGCACAAGCATGGTGGCCCCAATCGGTGAAGTAATAGCTCCATCAAATCCAAAATAGAATGACTTTTCGCGGAAGATGAGACATAAGGGAATAATGTTTCATTAAAACGGACGTGGCGAGAGACATAGATACACTCAAAAGTGGGGTCGAGACACTAAAAACCCTTGTAACGAGAGATGTAGCCAATAAAAACACACGAAATGGATTGCGGTGCAAACTTATCAGTAGCAGTGGCACGCAGACATGGAAATGCACGACAGCCAAATGGATGAAAGAGGGTATAGTCTGGCACATGACCAAAAACAACCTCAAAAGGTGATTTTCCACCAAGAACTGAACTAGGCAGACGATTAATGATGTAAACCGCGGAGGAGAAAGCTTCCACCCAATAACAGTGTGGCACGAAAGAGTGAAAAAACATGGCAAGACCAGTCTCTGTGATGTGACGATGCTTCCGCTCAGCTCAGCCATTCTGAGCAGGTGTATAGGGCGATGACATCTGATGACGAATGCCACATGATATGAAGTGAGCCTGAAGTCAATGATTAGTAAACTCTATGCCACCATCGGTCAGAAAAATTTTAACCCTAGTAGAAAACTGGGTCTCAACAAATTTCTGAAACTAGATAATATGTCATAGAAGTCTGACTTATACCGCATCGGGAGAAACCATGTGAATCGCGAAAAATTATCGATGAAAATGGCATAATAAGAAAAACCACCTGCCGATAAAACAGGGGCTGGTCCTCACAAATCACAATGCACCTTATCCAACAAACCAATAGCACGCTTGCCACTAGTGGAAAAAGGTAAACGGCTACTCTTGGCCATCTGACAAGAAGAGCAACTAACAGATGTTGGCATAGCGGAAGTGACAGTAATATGGCCACGTCGACTTAACAACTGAATAGTATTATGAGACACATGACCGAGGCGAGAGTGTCACTGCTCCAAAGAAGCCTGAAGCTTTCTAGAGCGTAATTCGCCCAAAAAGCTGGAATCACCTGTCTCAAGAAAATAAAGACCTGAACTATGATGACCTTTACCAATTATCTTCCATGTATGCTTGTGCTCAATGGAAAATGCGTTGGCATCAAATATAGCACAGACAGGTAAATCACGAGTAAACTTACTAATGGACAGTAAACTTCTAGTAATCTTAGGGACCACAAGGACATCATTAACAGAGAAACCAGAGAAATGACACTGGCCGATATGAGAAATAGATAATGATTCACCATTTTCAAAAAGAATAGAATCAGAATCACGATAACATTGTACCTTATCAAGATGACTGGTGCGAGCAGTGATATGAGATGTAGCACCTGAATCAACGATCCACTGATTCGACGAAGAATGACGGTTGAGACCATTCAAACTGGCCTGAAATAAAACCCTGTCCGTAATCCAATTAGTGGAGCATTCTTCTCGAGATATAGGGCCCAAATAAACCATAGCAAAAGACCAAAAATTGCATAACACACGGAATCGTACAAAAATTGACTGGGTGCTGACGAGAATTTGAGCAACTCACGAGAGAGCGCTTCAACTCGCGAGAAGTAGAGCAACTCGCTAGAAAGAGCTTCAACTCACGAGAAGAAGCTTCAACTGGCGAGAAATTCCAATTCGCCAGGCGCGTGAATTCACGCGCGGGAGATAGGATGCGCATCCACAACACTCGCACGTAGGCGCACACGCTTCTGGAAAGAGCCGGGGATCTGGCTTTGACTCGACGGAATGCGTGACTCGCTACTGGAATTCGACGAAGCCGAGACGCGATGGATCCAAATTTGACCAAGCCGCTGCCGAAAGTTTTGAATTCGATAAAGACGCCGCACGACCTTCTCTTCGCACGAAGCCGCTGCCGGAAGTTCTGAATTCAACGAAGCCGCTGCACAACAGATCTGAATTCGGCGAAGATGACGATGACGAAGCTGGAGGTGAAGTTTGAATGCCGGTGAGGTGAAGATGGCGATGACGAAGACGGAGATGAAGGGTTTAGAACTTCAGAAAGAAAAAGTCGCCGACGGAGAGACGGTTGAACGAAGAAATTTGCCGGAAGATGGCCGGAAGTTGACCGGTAATTTGCCGGAATATGCTGCCTTGGTCGGTCGGAGGAAAAAATAAAAATAAATTTAGGATTTAGGATTTAGGATCACAACTTGCTCTGATACCATGATGGAATGATTTGCCGTAAGGAATTGTATTATTCATAAATAAATATATAGAGAATACAATAGAGGTGAAATAAGGAAAGAACTATAATCATAATAAAACATAATATAATCAGAAATCTGATTTATTCTAACATTTACTTTATTTACTTCATTTAATTTTTTCCAATGCAAATCGGTTGAAAACAACGTCCCATAAATTGTGGATGGCAAGAAATGAAAACGAATGGATTCCTGGAAGGAGCATCTCATCATAAGTTGTGGTCTCCAAAAAATGAAAATGACTGGATTCTTGGAGGGATCATGCATCGCTCAATGTAGACAATCGCAGATGGTGGTGAAAATGATCCCGTTTCTCATCACCATATGAAAAGGATAAATCATGAACTTTGAAATACATCCTATGATCCCGTTTCTCACTATAAAAAGGGATAAATCATGAACTTTGAAATACATCATAAACTAATTGTATTAACTCATAGTATTTGTGTATTACAAAGGTTTGGGGGAGACAGTCTCACATAATCTTATGGTGAAATGAATGGTTTAAATATAATTATTTAAAGATAGGAGATGACATAAGTTACTTTCTCTAATTTCTAAAACTTTACTTTGTACCTTATCTCATCATAAGTTATGGTAAGACGATCTCATATGAGTCTTTTTCTTTGTGTATAGGCATGACAGAGAATCTTGTTTATGTATCCGGCACCGTTGTATAACCGTGTTTATTCAGAAAGTCAGATTAAATCGATTCATGCTGTATGTTTGTGCAACTCCAACTTATGGTATCAGACCTTGATTTTGTAAGCATTCTTCAATAAAACTCGTGCAGTTTGTGCAACTCCAACTTATAGTATCAGAACTTACTTTTGCAAGTATTCTTCAATATAAAATCTGGTCACTACGAGAAACAGTACATTTTACCTTGATTATTCATGAGTTTTTACCTTGATTTTTTACTCATGAAAAACCAAGATAAAAATAGCAATCGTAAAAATAGTGCTCCCTCCGTCCCAGTCGAATCTGCACACTTTTTGGTCAACTTTCTCAAGACGTGTTTGACCATAAATTTCAACTAGTATATAGATACCAATATCATTATGTGAGATATTGTTGGATTCCCTGCATAATGTATTTTCTAAATATTAAGTTTTAACACACTGTTAATATATGTAACTAAAGTTATCGTTGGTCAAACATGATCTGAGAAAGTTGACAAAAAAATTTGCATATTCGGCTGGGACGAAGAGTGTACTTCTTTTGTCCCACCATAAACTGCACACTATAACTTTTGACAATTGACTCAAAAAATGTTTGACCATTATTTTCTTTTATTATGTACGATTAATAATTATAGAAAGATAAAATTTGTGAATACACATTATAGACGAATCTAACACTATGCTACATGGCCTTACATCTATAATTATAAATATTTTATAGTTAAATTTAGTAGATTTTGATTTTAACGAATAATGCAATTGCAGGTTATGTTGGAACAGGGGTATACAATCAACATTTTTAATGGAAAAATTGAGGTAAATAATAGTCTAACAGAACCCGGCCCCAAAGGCAGACTGATATCGGTTGTTTATAAGAAATCTCAATAAATAGTTTGGTCGAAACCAAAACAGGAAGTGGGCAATTAATGTCGGTTCAACCAAAGCCAAACTAACGACTCGATACCGAATCTGAGGCCTCTCCAATATCGATCCAATCATTTTTCCACATAAAAGAAATTGTAGTTCATCTTAACCCTGAATTCAAATAAATAAAATTTAGCACCGTAATCCAAAATTCAAACAAATCAAATTCGTCTTAACACGAGAATTCAGATTAATCAAAATCGTCTTAACACAAGTATTCAAATCAATCAAATTAGTAAAAAAAAAAGCTCACATAATTGAGAATGTAACATTAATTTAGCGATTCAATTTGTTGACAACACATCTCTTTATCTATCGTGGAGAAAGTTCACCATCATCGATTTAGCCTTCTTCCGATATCAGAATGGGGGTTATATGACATTGTGAATACGCCATTGATTTACAACATCGGAAAGCCCTTCGGATTCCTGAAGTTACTTTCTCAAGTTCACTTGAGATGGCAGAATGTAGTCGCGAAGTATACGAACGATAATAGAATGACACTTCCGATATCAGAACATATGTTCCGTTATTGGAACATAGGTTGGAAATGACCATCGTAACTTTTCATTTTATAATTTTTAGATGGCGTAATATAGAAATAGTTCTAGATGCAAAACCAACTTGGATTCTATAGAATTTTCCAAGTTCTGATACCGCAACAAACTTAGGAAAACTTGGTAATGAAGTATTCACATACGGGCTAGACCAAATCTTTCAAAGTATAATCATCGAATAAAAACCTATAAGGGTGTTGGAGAAAAGCATTATTAAAATAAACAAGTCAACTTGTTAATCCCAATACAAACATTATTTGTCATTAACGGTATATGTGCAGGCCAAATCTAGAATGGGTGTGATCTCTTGGCGGTCGAAGAACCACAACCACCTTCTTCCTTATTTGCTTTCAATTCCTTCATGGCAAAACAAATGTCCCCCCAGAACTGAATCACTTCCTTCACGCTGGCCTTCATTCCATCATACACCCTTATTAATGTGATCATCCTATCTTTTGCTATAGGACACAAAAAAATACAATAAGATGCATTCAATTAGTTTATTGTGGATATGTAATGAATATTTTTATAGGTAGAAACCTAGTTTGGCGTTACATGACCTCTTATTGTTGTGGTTCTTGATTTTTTACACTTATTTCCCTTATTTGAGTACCCACCACTTGTTCTCAAAATACCTACAGTCGTACATGTTGAACGGCACCTCATGGCTACTTAATACAATGGTCTCATTATGATTTCTTAGTATCCTAGTGATGTGCCCCAAATCTCCGCCGCCGTTTGTGCCGCCACTGTGACCAAAATTTGCAAGACAAAGCCCCCAGAGGTTTCTGAGGGGAAGAGACTCAGACGATCAAGTCAGAAATAGTTATTTTAATTAGGAATGAATAGTTGAGTTTGTAGGGTTACCTCTATCTTTTACATAGGTTGGCAAGTAGGGCAACTTTTTTGTTTGCTTGTGATGCAAGTACTCTTCCTTGGCCAGCCCAAAGGTTACTACTCAAGGGACAAAATAGAGAACCTGGGCCGGCTAGACTAGGTGCTCGGGCCCAGTACGAATTACACATTATCAATAAGCCCTTGGAAAGTTGAGGGTTCGGCCCACGAATTCATCCTACGGTCTTGGGTTCATCTTTGGGTTTACCCCAATGAATTTGTTGACTCGACCTTCGATATGGTTACATGAATTCATTGTTAAACATGTGGTGCAATTTTTGAGCCCCTCGAGGCTTCAGGAGTTCATTCCCAGGGCTGATTCAGGATCTTCTGAATTGGTGTTTGGATATTTGTTGAGGGTTCAACCTTCAACTTTCTAATTTGTATTAGAGCCTGAGGTTTAGAAGGCTGGCTTCGATCCCGTTTATTTACATGGGGCCTTTGGACCTCGGCATCAAGGAATATGGGGGAGGGGCGATCTCTTATTCACGAGAGGGCTTTGACACGAGATGTGGATGTTGGTTAATCTAGTTGTAGTTTACTGTTTTACTTTAGTTTGAATTAGTAATAATTTGAATTAACTAAATTGATAAGATAAAAGCAATGAAATCGGTTGTATATGCTAAAAATTAGAGTAGTGGCTAGATTAGAGGAGTTTGTGTTAGTAGAGTGGCAAAATTATAGGAATAGTTAGTTGAAGAGCTTCTATTTAAGAAGGAGTTGTTCTTTGTAAATTTGCAACGTGAAGAAACCAGTAAAAATGTAGTTTCTCAGAATTCTTAGTTTTCTTATGTCCTGCTTGTGTGTTCTAGAAGTGTAATATAAATAGGACTTTGTGTGTGTTTTACATTTTGAGTTTGTGAGTTACGTGTGTATCAAAATATGCAACAAACATATTTTCGTGAAGGGTCTGTTCCAAAAATTGGTATCAGAGCAAAGGCAGACAAACATGAGAGATCAACATAATTCTCTCATACCCGATGAATGCTTAACAATCACAACTCTGACACCAAGGAAACACGCATGTAGGAAGGCTAAGTTGTGTCATTAAATAATAAATATTTTTAATAACATGTAATGGCTACCGACAAATGCTAAGTTGTGTCATTAAATAATAAATATTTCAATAATATGTAATGTCTAACCGATGCAACCGCAATGTTGTATGAACCGGTGCCAAATTGGAACCTGACCGATGTTTCACAAACTGACCTTGTTAGTTGTTACCGATGTCTGTTACACAAAATGACGTCGTACTCATCCACGTTCCACGTTAGCGTGCAAACGACATGGGTCCCCCACAATTAACAATGTCACATTCAATGATATGCAACGTCGTGGATCGGCAGACCGAAATCGACTACGATGATGTCGCAACATTTGCTCTCCAGTCGCCTGCTTTCCTGCGGAAATTGATGTTGCATGCATGTGGATTCAGACGTCACACATATGATCTCCTCCGTGGGGACTAGTTTCCTTTATCGATGTTGTACATAAAAATACCGACGTCGGTTAAAAACCGAAGTGAAAGGTACTTTTTATTGCGGTTCTGAACCGCGGTAAAAAAATACACTTTTTACTCCGGCTGTATTTACCTCGGTTCTTCCAGGACAAAAAACCAAGGTAAAAAGTCCTGCAGAACCGAGGTAAAAGGTTCTGTTTGTTGTAGTGTACTCTTCCTTGGGTCGGCCCAAAGGTTATTGCCCAAGGGATAAAATAGAGAATCTGGGCTGGCTAGACTAGGCGCTTGGGCCCAGTACGAATTACACATTATCACCTAGTAATGAGACTTCCATAAGGCAAGTTTTTCGCGTGCTTCTTGGAGTCCATAACTAATGCCACCATATGTTGCAATATAGTGTACCCTGGATTGTTTTTATTTTTTCCATGAATGACATAGTAGAATAATATGATGGCTATGATCGTTGGTTCCAAGACGTGGCATCTTGTTAGTACAATGCTCCTTGCAACCATGTCGTACGGAAATTTTTTCTTCTATTTTCATGGAGTTTAACTTATAGGACTCGGCCTTATCCAAAACATTCTCATGATGACCAAAATACAAGGGACCTTGTGTTACAGGGTCCAACAATGGTGGGTCAATATGGTCTGATCACTTATTGGCATGGTATATGTCGAGGGGGCCATCCAAAAGTGCCAGGTAAATGCCATTAAGACTTTTGTAGTCAACACCCAACACTGCTTTAATGGTCCAAGGGCTAACTAAAATGGCCTTACTATTGACCTTAGTAGTGTGCGAATCACCTTGCCCCTCAGTCAAATTTGCATAGAATGACAAACTTCATCAAAATATGTCGGATTGGTCATACACAATAGTTCCTTGAAACATTGTTGTTCAAATTTACAAATCACATCAGACATGCCTAACCTAATTATGTCAATTTGTTGAACACTGTAAGAATCCAACATCAAAGCAGATTGAACATAATTGTTGTACCTAACCTGATAGGATGTTGCTATACTTCTCAAAGATAATATTTAGGGATAAATACACTTCTAACCCCAATTTTAGGCTGAAAGTATCAATATAACCATGCAAAATGAGAAAGTGTCAAAATAACCCTAACTTTATGATGATTATGCATTTATAACATTTTGATCTAATTTTGGCATTGACCGAAGTATTTGGTTGTTGACCAAAATTGAAATGTCAAAAATACCCCGATTTAACCCCTTTTTCAAAACATTTACCTTTTTTTCAAAAACAAAAATAGTCATTATTTTCTTCATCTTCTTCAACATGTCCATTACCCCGGCCACCACCGCACCACCACCCCCTAGCCCCTCCAGCCCTACTCGCACCGACCAAACCCCCTCGGTTTCAAATTTAGTTCAGACCGCATCTATAATCCCGACCACAATTCGTCTGGTTCCATGGGGAAAAATCGACTGCAGTTCCATCCCAGGGGGCAAAAAGACTTGTCTATTTTAGCTTAGTTTCTCTCTAAGATGTATGCATGCCTTTATTTCTTTGACCACTTTTTGTTCTTATAGCTATCACATTGAATTCATTCCACACATGATATACATGAAGTGTATGATTCATCCACCATCATACCTAGTTACCTTTATGCACTATAATTAAAAACGATCATTATGTTGTCTTGGCCTTTATATTGCACACTTGTATTCTTGGTTGTGAGAACTCCTACTCTAAACTCGTGTGTCCGTTGTGCACTTGTGCCACATTCCTCTAAAGACTGAGCTAAGAGAAACCTCCCTAAGTGCAACGTATGTGGTAATCAGACGGTAGTCGCTGCAATCTAACACGACCAGCTTCGTTGTTAACTGCAAGAATGGTGACCCATGACACGTGGCAAGGTTCTACTGCGGTGGACTAAGATATGTGGTGCATTCTAATTAAGTGTTAAAGAGTTGGACTAAGCGTTGTCACCATTGACACTGACAAGGTATAATGGTTGACCGATTGGATGGGATTTTAGGGGTAATGGGTTTAGGTTGGAGCTGAAGGTGGGGTGTTGAGAAGTAAAAGCAGTGGCACCGATGAGAATCGTAGGTAGAGTAAAGAAATGATCCCCGAAAATGGGAGGATTCTGATTTGGCTGTAAAAAAATGGAGTATGATAAATAGGAAGAAAACATGTTGAATGTATGAATTTTATGAAATTTCTGATTAGATTGACCACTAATATAATCTTGGTATGAGAACACCAATTGAATTAATTGGTTACCAACAAAAAAAAAATGTAGATATATTTGGCTGGTATTGGTTATTAAAATTATGTGTCGAAACATGTGGTATGGAGCATGGTATTGAGAAAGAAAAAACAATAAACATACTGATGCCACCTTAATATTTTTATTCGGACTCAAAAAAAGTTTTATTAAGTAACCTCAAAATTTTTTTTAACTTTATTAAGTACGTATTTAATCTATTGAAAAGGTTGGATTTTCAAATATCCTCATCATTGAAGGTTTTAATTTTTTCAAAAAATCAATCGGTATATCCCTCGTGTATTTGTTTTACTTAATTATGGGTTCACCACCGCTCAAAGTTAAATGGAACAAATGAAAGGGAAAAATGTGTCTCCCGACTGCAGTACAAGATCGATGTTTTTAGTTCATTAATTTGATCTGCTAGCTCTAGTTAATTGCATCCAAAAGCATCCCATTTTTAATCGAGGATTGCCGGGTTGTGACGAGCAGATGCTTGCCTAGCCTGCAATCACCATGTTAGTTTAAAGGTTAGATGAAGAACCATCAACTATAAAATGCTTAAAGAAACCCAAAATGATCGACATTCGACCTCTTTTTCCCAATCCCTCTTTATCGTGATAACTGCAAGCATTCCTGTCTGAATCGCAGTTCCACCGAAGATCATGGAGCACCAAATTCCCTAATAATTTTCTCACAGTCCATCATCGAGTCAGAATTTCAATTTAATTAATTCTATTAAACTCAATTTCATTACTATTTTACTTGATTTAAGTTCAATTCAAATAAGAAAATGATGTAGCTTCACACCATCAATATTTAGCATGTTTACCTCAACCCCAAAGTGGAAGACCCAGCCCATAAGAAGCCCTAGAGGAACCCCAATAATGTAGTAGCATCCCAAATTTACGTAAGCAACCACTGATTGCCATCCTGATCCTATGGCCACCCCTGTAATATTCATCTCGCATCATGCATTTGTTATATCTATAGTTGGCAGAGTTTGTGTGTGGACATATTAATCAAAATCGAATGTTTTAAACGGAAATAACGGAGGCTTTGGTCCATATACCATGTTTTAAGTGCAAATAGTGTGGAGATATTACCAGACAGAACAGGTTGAATGCTGTTGAGTAGGATTGTAAGAGCCAAGAGGTATGAAAGTCGGTCGACGGCGTGAATGACGTCGGGACTAGATGAAAATATGAGGGCCAAATTGCCACGGAGTATGATGATGATGAGGCTGAAAATGCACCCTATTATGCTCGACTGCACCAACGACACTTTGGCTGCAAATTTCGCTCCTCCTGCGTTCCCGGCACCCATCTCATTTGCCACCCTCACTCTGCAAAATTATATTTATTTTACTATTGATGGATCAATTTCGATTTGACGTCACCATCTACCTCAGAAACACAAGGGTCCATGATGTTATTCCAGAGCCTTATTGGATTCGCTAACTTCTGATGTTGAACATAGTATTAGGAAATGTAAAGACAGTGAAGCTCACCCTGTAGCAGCCAAGAAAGCCAGAGGAATCATCGATTCCCAGCCATTGATGTTCATGCTGTCAAATATAACATCAGGTCTAATATCAATATCTACATTTATATGATCAAAATTCCTAGGATGAAAGAAGCTTACCATACAGACAGAGCATCCACCGCTATGGTGGCGTTCTTCAGATTCCCGGTCATTATGATCAAAATTCTATAGTACCAAAACTCCAAACTGCACACCAACTCCACGGCCAATCGGACACACATGACACAACATTGAAATTAATTTGTTTCACCCCGCCAAAAAATGACTCGTAAAATTTTGATTTAATTTTCAAGAGATTTCAGTCTATCATCTTAGAAATCAATTAATACTAGTTCAAGTGATCCTATGTTGGTTTTTAAGAAACCGATTTCACAAACCCTCTTGTGAAAATTTCTCACCATCCAATGTTAGGCCGAATAATACAATAGTCATTTAGCCAACCACGTCATATTAAATTTCAAGGCATTTTGAAATTGTATCTTAAAACTAATGAATAATGAGTGGAATGATCAAAGACCTTAGATACATTAGTCATTTCGCCTTTATGAAATTGGGAATTTCAACAAAATTTAACACAAACAAGGCGTTCAATCGGGAAAGCAGCATATATACATACCAGATCATAATGCCAGAGGCGGTGGAGAGTTTCAGAAACTCCCAAAGCCCAGAAAACGCTTCCATGGACAGACCATTCCATGTCAAAGGGCACCCTCCTCCAACAACATACACAAACAGGCCGAAGAGCGAAATCCACGTCGAAATCACCAGCGCCGCCGCGGCCCCAAAAACGCCAAGCTCGAGCTTGAACACCAGCAGCCAACTGACGAACACATGGATCCCAAGCACCAACGCTGAATTCACCGCAACCACGTTGATCTTGAGCTGGCTCATCAAGAACCTCTGCACCGCAGAGATGAAGGGGAAGGCCAGATGCATCGGGATGAACCAGATGGAGATTTTTCCGGTCAGCTCCGCCACGTCTCGCGGCTGCCCCAGGAGGATCAGAATCGGGGCCGCGTAGATGTAAACCGGAAGCAGCACAATACTCGCAAGGGACAGCACGATGCAGGAGCGCTGCAGATATATGCCTAACATGCTGTACCTCTTGCCTCCGTATGCCTGCCCGCAAAGCGTCTCCAATGCCGTCGCCATTCCTAACTGCCAATTCTCGCGATTAGTATGTATAACATCATCTTTTACATTGCACTCGACAACAATGCTCTCACCAGTGTGCAGTGGACGCACTCACAGCCGAAATACACAAAGCCCAATATAAAGGGCAACAAAGTGTTGGTTTTCAATTATATTGCTAAAAGGTAAATGGGCCGGAAGGTGGATGAAATCAATTTAAGGTGAAAGTTTGATCGAAGAAAGATCGATCGGGAAACGTACAATCGTGGCGAAGTTGAAGACAACAATGACGCTGTAGGCGATGGACATGGCGGCCAGTTCGACTTCGCCGAGATGGCCGGCGATGGCTTGAGTGATTAAGCTGAGGGAGTAGTTGGTGAGGCGGGTTATGATGGCGGGGCCGGCGACTTGCCATAGCTTCTTTGTTTCGGTCAGCACTGTGTCTTTCAGATCTCTCTCTTCGCCATTGTTAGGGAGCAATTGTTCATCCATTTTCAGGAATCAGTCTGCAGGAATCGAGTTAATTATTGAGAGTGGAAAAAGGAGACAGTGCACAACTACTGCTTTATTCGGTCACTGTTGTTCAATGATTTTGTTTGGACACTATGAATTATGATGCAACCATTGCGAGAGAGAGAGAGGGAGGGAGAGTGGCTTCAAGAAAGCAATAACGATAATCGTTGATACGGACGTAAATATCATGATATTGTTATAGCCTAACATCCAATTAACTAAACAATCACTAATAAAATATAGGGTACGTCCCATGAAAGGCCAGAAATTATTTTGAAAAATAGGGTCAGTTTGTAATTAATTAAAAATTGGGTACTGATTAGAGAAAGTATCCCCTGAACAATTTCTTCTTCCTCATCTTTTATCTCCACTTTCTCTCTCATCGTTCTTCTCCGCTTCTCTATTTTTTCCTCTCGTTCTTCCCCTGTTATCGGATAGGCAAATGGAAAGCAGATCCAAACAAGGACTCGAACCAGAACCACGACATTAGCACTGATGGCCAATCCATTTCTCGAGCAAACTGATTGAGGTATAATCTGCCCATGCATATTAAAGAGCATGTTAGAGCCAAAGTAAAGTTTCTCATCTTTCTCTATGCGAGACCTGACATCTATTTCAACTGTTGAATTCCTAACCTCACAGAGATCCGAAGAATCAATGTCATTGATATAAGATAGCACCAAAAGTTGTGATAAGGGAATCAAGGAAAATACAAAGACTTGGGTGAAACCGTCTCATCCAAACTTATGCTGAGACCAGGAGTCTCTAAGAAAATTTAATAGTTTTAGGGGCTTAAAGATAATAGCATATAAGATATATATTTTAGATATTATTTAGATTTCTTTTTCATTCTATCTCTCATTTTTGGAATTTGAAACTGCCAAAAACCCTCTCATATTGCATCCGTACAGTACGATTTGAAACTATCTGAATTCAATATGAAATCGTGAATTCGTAGTCTACATTGTGTCACACTGTAAGGTAAGATTTTCTGAATTCGTTGGATTTTGTGGTTTATTTTTGGGTTTTATGCTTTCTCAAAGTTTCCAGTGGTTTTCTTGTTAATTCCGGTGTTTATCTTTGTAAATTCGGTCGTGCATGTGTTATATTGGTCGTTTATTATGTGTTATTTATTTTTATTTCGTTATCTTGCAAATATCACTATTGCAGGACAGGGGCAGTAACACAGGTATTTTACCCCTATAGCACCGGTATTTTGGCCCCTCAAAATACCTGTGCGTAAGTATAGCGGTGTAAAAAAGTAACTTATTTGCATCGGTAATTTATATCGGTGTAAAGAGGTTCTATGCACCGGTATATCCAATTGGTATAGAAAATTTGAAAAGGCCGGGGGGCACATAGTATTTGCACCGGTAGGTTGGGCAAAGCCGATGTAAATTGTATGCACCAGTTGTTAGAAATTCACGCCAGTTTGAATGATAAACATGCATATTTTGTGCACCGGTATGTAATCAATTTCCTGAAATGCCGGTGTAATTTTGTTTTCATTTAAAAAAAATATTTAATATGATTTATTTTTTACCCCATTAGTAATACTGTATGCCGATGTATGAATTGAAAAAAACTGCAATGGCCAATTTATTTTCCGGTGGTCCCTCCCGGATCATTTATGGGGCAACGACAGCCAAAAATACTTTAATCGAAACTATTATAAAATTAAAACCTCGGAAATTGTAAGAAACTCCAAACACCTATGATAATATTGATAAAAAAACACAATAATTTATTGAAACGATGAATAGAAAAAGTATCTTCAGCATGAATAGAAATAAACTTAAAAACAACACAAGTTTTGTATTACCAAACACCAACAACATAGTTCTAACATGATCAGCCACAAAAAATCAATTATCAACCTATTATTTTGTTCTTATCATCCAGAAGTTGCAACGAAATGCTCGCCTGATGATGTACTCATCGAGCAAAGCATCGCACCATCTCTCTGCAAAGGCTTGAATGTCGCGCACATGGTACGGCCCTTGGCCCTCCGGGAAGATCTATCAATTTAAAACTTACAATGTTAGTGAAGAATATTTTGTCTAATAGAAACTTAGAATAACTAATTTTGAGATCTAATGAGTACCTCTTAGATATTGTTTGTCTTCGAATGATTAACAAATTCTTACATGAAAAGCATTATGGAGTACCCACATTACCACGAACCATTCTGGGTTCGGTACTGCACATTGAACGGCATATGTCATTACCAATTTTTAACATAGCAAATGGTGTGGATGAAATGACAGAATGACGGACCTTAATGTTCTTGATTTTCCAAGTGTAGTCGTATTCTGGCTCCTTCTTGTTCTTCTCTCTTCGGTATGCGCATGCAAGCCTGTCGAGAAAGTAAATGGAATTTTTTACTTGTTCTAGTATTTTCATAAAATTGGATGTATTGTTCGAATAATTGTAATACCTGGAAATGACCCTGAGTTCACACAAGTTGGTTGGTTTGATACCCCCTGACAAAGTGTCTAAAATGAAAACCTCTTCTGTTCTAGGACGGATAATGATGAGGTACCAATGATCGCTGGCGAAAAATGGTTGTCAATTAATGACATAAATGGAAGTGGTTTGAAATATAAAAGTAAAATCCGGGAAAAAAATACTTACATTCTAACGCATGGGACAATGTAGAACTCAGCATCTATTGCCTTTATTGTTTCCTAGATAAGGTTGAAATGCTGGTCCACCTCCTGTTCGAAGTTGGACAAGTTTCCATAGTTGAAAGGCAGAATTGGACACAGCCTGCATTATTTTCCCATATTTTCTCCCAGAGGTTTTGTAACATTATTGATACTTAAAATGAAATCTTAATCGATTAAAAATATGTATTAAGGTTGTAAGGTTTGAAACTCACCCCATCCACACATTGATCTGTGCATTATCGATCTAGGTCATTGAATGCATGTTCCCGAGTCTCTTCCCGAACTTGACCAGAACATCTATTCCAACACCGCTGGTGTAATGGCGTGCGAAGGTCGATGGTCGAAAGACTGGGAAGAACATGCAGTCCTTTCTCTTTATCATTTCTAGGATAGCGGCATTGGCTTCCCGAATGAATCTCACCATAATGGGTCAATCTGTCAGGTCCCGTTTGTTGATAATCCGTGGAGACAAAATTATAGAAAATGTTCACTTAAGTATGTAGAAATGAACTGTCATTGGCAATGAATAATAAAGGTTTGCGGTTTAGTGAAGCGCCTATTTTTGGTAGCCTATTGGATTTTGGTCTCGCTGATGGTCGGTAATTAGTGCTCGAGTCGGATTTCTTCTCGGTATCACCCTGTAACAAGTATTAACAATTATGGGTGTGTCAATGTAATATGTGCGAAATGAAATTTATGGTGTTAAAAGATTGTACCTCATCATCGGTGGTGAGAATCATAACCTCATCGTCGTCGTCTACTTGCATACCAGCACCATCCTCATCAATGTCACTTGGTTGCTCATCTCCCTTGCCTATCAAAGACACAGGCCAATCCACGACCCTATTCAAGGCATCTCCAACGTTATCGAACTGGTGGTCCGCCGAGTGCAATCCCGCCCTAGGATGGTAGACTGGCTCGCATACTGTCATGCGAGCCACACTTCCTTGTTGGGCATCCCGACCACAAGGTATATATCGCAACCCATTCGCGACCATCTTCTTCTTACCGAAAATTTCCTTCTCATACAGAGTCACTCGTTCTCCATCTTGTTCGTAAAAAAGTGAAGTAAAATGATAAATTGGTTATGGAGAATTTAAGATGTTTAACTCAATGTATATAAAATGCATATATTTATGTTGGCATACCTCCTCATCTTCTTCTCCGTCACAGGGCTCTTCACCAGACTTTGTAGCACCCGCAGCAATGTCATCCATCGTCTTCTCGATAAACTACCACGTCCTTAACTGATGGGGTACAAACAGACTTAAGTTTGAAAGATACAACACATGTTATTGGAAGTATACATCAATAACAATTACTTCACATTACAACTGAAAACTTGTCATTATCCAAAGAACCCTATAATAGATATTGTTTGCTTTCTGCCTGTCAACCAGGGGTATTTGAGTAGTTTTTTCACTTCCTTATCTTCCAAAAATGACACCGTTTTGCCAACATCTAATTTACTGTTTGTTCTCTGTTCATCTTCTTCATCGCAATTCTTTACTCCTCTTCTTTTGCAGTTGTTTTTTTCAGCACCACCGTGCCTCACTGTTTTAACCTCTCCACCGCAATCCATCGTGCCCGTACCATTTGGCCCAATCACATCTACATCGATCGGCTATTCCCTTTGTCTCCTCCACACCCAACGTCAACCTCTCTGCCATTGTTTATTCCCATTGTGCCCTCTACACCCAACAACGATCTCTATGCCATTGCCTCCTCCACTGCCATTGTGATTGTTTCTATCTGGGTTTTGGTTTTTGTTTGAACAGAGAGTAAGAATATGTTTCGTGTGGCTATCTTCCAAAGTACCCTATAATAGATATTGTTTGCTTTCTTTATGTCAACCGGGGGTATTTGAGTAATTTTTTTACTTCCTTACCTTGCAAAAATAACACCATATTTCCAACTTCTAATTTACTGTTTATTCACTGTTCATCTTCTTCATCGCAATTCTTTACTCCTCTTCTTTTGCAGTTGTTATTTTCAGCACCACCGTGCCTCACCGTTTCAACCTCTCTGCCGCAATCCATCGTGCATGTACCGTTTGTCCCAATCACATCTACATCGATTGGCTATTCCCTTTGTCTCCTCCACACCCAACGTCAACCTCTCTGCTATTATTTCCTCTACGACTATTCCCCTTGTGTTCTCCACACCCAACGACGACCTCTATGACGTTGCCTCCTCCACTGCCATTGTGATTGTTTCTATCTGGGTTTTGGTTTTTGTTTGATCAGAGAGTAAGAATCTATTTCGTGTGGCTGTCTGATGGTTTAGTAGGCATTTTTGGAACTGTTTGAAGCTGAAAGATTGCTTTTTTATACTGTTTGTTTGGTTTTTCCTGTGGTTTTATTTATGGGTTGATGGTTTTTCTGTGATAAAGTCGAAACTTTTTTTGTTAGAATACTGGGTTTTTGCCTAGGTCCCCTCATCATCCTGAGAACAAGTCCTTTTAGGCTATATCTGGATGGTTGAATTTGGTTATGCATAGGAAGACTCCCAGCCTCCCTTCCTCCTCCAATGTGACAAGGGGAGATAGAATGGAAGTACCATTTGATTTTGTCGGCAATAGTGGTGGATTGGATTCATTTTTGGATGTTGTGAGGCATGATTCAGAGTCAAGCAATTCTAGGGATCCTGATATTGAAGAGAAGTATCAAATACAAATGGCTTAAGTGTTGAGGGCAAGGGAAGATCCTGGGGCTGTTCAAGGATATCAGTTTAGGCTCCCCGCCTCCTGATAATACTTTGACAGCAGTTATAGCTTATAGATATTATCTTCTTATCATTTTGGCCTTCATAGGCATTTTCTTAAAATTTTATTGTTTATGCTTTCTGCTAACTATACTTCTTAATGCTTCCTAATACACTGAGAAATCATAGTAATGAGATAAATTTTTGTTCGAATCATACTTGGATTACTCATGAAAAATATCCTTTCCTTGTTCTGCCAATTTCCTTTTTCTTAATGAGCAATTTCAAGGTAGCGGAGAAGCGTGTTGTGATAAATATTCACACGTAAATTTTTACTGGTACTTCTACAGTTCCACTACAATTTGTCAATCTCTTAGTTGAGGTACCTTTGAAACACATCATTTGCATTTTTTTTAACTTTTAGATAGTAGACAAGAGAAATATCAGCATGAGTGCAGTGATAATAATGAATAGGGACTGTAGAAAGAGTATGACAATATGGCTGGGGATTAAATTTATGCAAGAAGCTCTAACATACAGAAATATGTGAGTGCACATGTGGGCGTGTTTGCTTGTTTTTGTTAGAATTTGATAAGTTTTTATCAAATTGGATGAGTAAATTATGTGTATGTTACAGTAGTTACATTTTTTTTTGATATTTTGAGCCTGTACCCGTGAGAGGTGGTTCGACCGTCATAGCTTTTGCTAAGAATCCTGATGGCTATCTCTTTGAGCTCAGTCATCGCCAATCTACTCCTGAACCACTCTTTCAAGTTATGTTACGTGTGGATAATCTAGATCACGTTGTTAAGCTCTATGAGAAAGTATTTGTGACGTAATGTGCCACTTCTTAATCAGCTAATAGCTAAATTTGTTGGTTGGATTGCATGTAGCATTCTGAAATATTCTATGTTTTATTTGAATTGAATGGTAAAGTCATGAAAACGATGTAGGATGAGAATGTAGGTTGGCTTATTAATGGAATGCTAAGATTTGGGCTAAATTTTTTAAGACAGTGTAGCTGAGCCTTGATAGTGAGCTCTGTTAGGTAGTGGGATGTTTTATTGGAGGAGTCTCGTTTTAGTCAAGAAAAGTGTGCCTTATGAAAGCTAAATCTGATGTGAAAAAGTGGTATTTAAGTTTTGGCTGGTATATTGGAAAATGAGGGAGTCATGAAAGTAGCAATAGAGGGAGGAAAAAGACAGGGTTCGAGTGGAGAGTTTCGAGTAGAGAGGGTTCAAGTGGAGAGGTTTGAGTGATACTGGGTTCGAGTGGAGAGGGTTTGAGTGGTACTAGGTTCGAGTACAGATGGTTTGAGTGGTACTGGGTTCGAGTGGACTGGGTTTGAGGGGAGAGGTTTGAATTGAGACGGATGGTTGATGTTCGAGGGGTGGATGGTTTGAGTGATGGCGAGGCGGATGGTTGATAGAATGAGGGGTGATGCCTTAAGGAGGATGGTTGATGGTTCCAGGACCTTGAGGGTTAATGAATCGATGGAGAGGTCCGAGTGGTACGGGGTTCGAGTGGTAATGGGTTTAAGTAAAGAGGTTTGAGTAGTACTGGATTCGAGTGGAGAGGGTTCGAGTGGTGAGGGGTCGAGTGGTGAGGGGTCAAGTGGTGAGGGGTCGAGTGGTGGGGGTTGAGTGGTGGAGGTTGAGTGGAGAGGTTCGAATAGAGGATTCGAATGGAAAGGGTTCGAGTAGTACTGGTTCGAGTGGTAAGGGTTCGAGTAGAGGTTAGAGTGAAGAGGTTTGAGTCGAGGGGTGATGCCTCAAGGGTTACCTCGAATCAACACCCCTCAAGGCGTATGGTTGATGTTCAAAGGGTGGATGGTTCGAGTAGTAAGGAGGCCTCGAGGCGAATGTTTGATGTTCGAGAGGTGGATGGTTTGAGTGGTGGCGTGGTGGATGTTCAAGAACTGATGGTTCGAGGGGTAATGGTTCCAGGAATGTGTGGTTGGTGTTCAAGGGATAAGTGGTTCGAATGGTGGTGTCGTGGATGGTTCGAGGGGTATATGCCTTGAGTGGGTTATGGTTCAAGAGCTAATGTGGATGGTTCAACACTCTCAGTGGTATACTCTCCGAGGGGTGGTGTACTCTAAAGGGATGGATGTGTGACCTCTCGAGGGATGGTGTGCCCTCGAGGGGTGGAAGGTGTACTCTCTCTAGTGGTAGATGGTTTACCCTCTCGAGAGGTAGATGGTGTACCCTCGAAGGGTGGTTGACAAACTTCTTGAGGGGTGGATAATACTCTCGCCAGTGGTGGATGGTATACCCCTCTCGGGGGGTGGATCGTAATCTCTCCAGTGGTGGATGCTACCCTCACCACTCGACTCTCACCACTCGAACCCTCACCACTTGAACTTCTCCACTCGGACCTTTCCACTCGAACCCTCAAACCTCCTCTACTCAAACTTTTTCCACACGAGGTAATACAAAGAGGTTCTAGTGGTACTGGATTTGAGTGGAGAGGGTTCGAATAGAAGATTCGAATGGAAAGGGTTTGAGTAGTACTAGTTCGAGTGGTGAGGGTTCGAGTAGAGGTTAAGTGAAGAGGTTTGAGTTGAGGAGTGATGTCTCAAGGAGGATGGTTGATGGTTCCAGAGCCTCAAGGGTTAATGAATCGAGTGAAGATGCCTTGAATCAACACCCCTCAAGGCGGATGGTTGATGTTCAAAGGGTGGATGGTTCGAGTGGTAGGGAGGCCTCGAGGCAAATGGTTGATGTTTAAGAGGTGAAAGGTTCGAGTGGTGGCGTGGTGGATGTTCAAGAACTGATAGTTTGAGGGGTGATCGTTCCAGGAATGGATGGTTGGTGTGGATGGTTCGAGGGGTATATGCCTCGAGTGGGTCTTGGTTCGAGAGCTAATGTGGATGGTTCGATGCTCTCAGTGGTATACTCTCTCGAGGGGTGGTGTACCCTCGAGGGATGGTGTACTCTAGAGGGGTGGATGTGTGACCTCTCGAGGGGTGGTGTGCTCTCGAGGGCTGGTACACCTCTCTCGAGACTTTGATGGCATGCCCTCGAGGGGTGGAATGTGTACTCTCTCCAGTGGTACCCTCACCACTCGAACCCTCACCACTCGAACATCTCCACTCGAACCTTTCCACTCGAACATATCCATTCGAACCTTTCCACTCGAACCCTCGAACCTCATCTACTCGAACTCTTTCCACACGAACCCAGTACCACTCGAACATAGTATCACTCGAACATCTCTACTCGAACCCTCTCCAATAGAACCTCTCCACTTGATTCCTCATCACTCGAACCTCCCCACCGGAACCTCTTCACTCGAACCTCTCCACTCGAACCCTCTCCACTCGAACCCTCTATTCAAATCATCTCCACTCAAACCCAGTACCACTCGAACTCCTATTACTCTAACCGATCAACTCGAACCATCTCCACTCGAACCCTCTCCATTCGAACCCTCTCCAGTCGAATCCACTCCACTTGAATCCAGTACCACTCGAACATCTTTACTCGAACCCATTACCATTCGAACCCAGTGCCATTCGGAACTCTCCATTGACTCATTATCCCTCGAGGTCTTGGAACCATCAACCATCCTCCTCGAGGCATCACCCCTCGATCCATCAACCATCCGCCTCGACTCAAACCTCTCCACTCGAACCCAGTACCACTCGAACCTCTCCGCTTGAACCCAGTACAACCGAACCTAGTCCACTCGAACCCAGTACCACTCGAACCCTCTTCACTCGAACCCTCTCCACTCGAACCCTCTCTACTCAAACCCAGTACAACTCGAACCCTCTTCACTCGAACCCTCTCCACTCGAACCCTCTTTACTCGAACACAGTACCACTCGAACCTTTCCACTTGAATCCCGACTCGAACCCTCTCCACTCAAACCCTCACCACCCGAACTCTTTCCACTCGAACCCTCACCACCCAAACCCTCTTCACTCGAACCCAGTACCACTCGAACCCTCTCTACTCGAACCCAGTACCACTCGAACCTTCTCTACTCGAACCTAGTACCACTCAAACCTCTCCACTCGAATCTCGACTCGAACTCTCTCCACTCGAACCCTCACCACCCGAACTCTCTCCACTCGAACCCTCACCACCCGAACTCTCTCCACTCGAACCCTCACCACCCGAACTCTCTCCACTCGAACCCTCACCACCGAACCCCCTTCACTTGAACCCAGTACGACTCGAACCCTCTCCACTCGAACCCAGTACGACTCAAACCCTCTCCACTCGAACCCAGTACTACTCGAACCCTCTCCACTCGAACCCAGTACCACTCAAACCTCTCCACTCGAACCCAGTACTACTCGAACCCTTTCCACTCAAACCCATTACCACTCGAACCTCTCCACTTGAACCCAGTACCACTCGAACCCAGTACCACCTGAGCCCTATCAAATTCATAATGTCTTGATATAACCGTACATGTTACGGCAGCGGTGACGATGGTTCGATGGTTGTGGGTAAGGTTATAATGGTCCGCCCAAATTCAGCTTTTGGTCTGATGACATTATTTTCATTTTAAGGTGGGTCAATAGTTGGAAAAGCATGGTCAACGCCGGAAAGTCTACCAGAGGATTATATTGACACTTTCATTAATTAGGTAGTTTTTTTTCTAAGTTTCAAACGATTGAAAGTTATATTGGCACTTTCGCAAGTATATAAGATTATATTGGTATATAGACAACAATTCTCCAAAATAAACATATAGACAATGATTGTGACAAAAACTTGTCTGCATTTATGCCACACAATTCATTGTTGAGTTCACATATACACACAGTTCCTTTTTTTTTCAAGTTCAACGTTTCTTTTTTATATTTTACTTACTTCATGTACTTGCAATATATTATTTCTTGAAAGGTTATAAAAATAATATTTTTTATCTTATTGATTATTTAATAAATTCCCACAAAATTATTATTTGTTTTACAATTTAGATACTCCCTCTGTTCCTGCAATTTCTGCAATTTAACTATTCATTTAGTTAAAATTGCTTAACTTTGACCTCAAATTTGAATCTATAAATAAATTAGGATATTGTCATATTTGATCTTGTTAGATTTGTAATGGCATTCATTTTTACAATATCAACTTTTTATAGCATGTATTTACACACATATATAGATATCAATGATCAAACTTTTTTTGAGTCAACTGACAAAAATCAATTTGTGCAGAATAGACTGGAACGGAGGGAGTGGTTATTCTTAGATGAATATACTTATAATTTATTTATTTATTTTAATTCAAATGTGATATATAAATATTATACTCCCTCCGTCCCAGCCGAATCTGCACACTTTCCTTTTATGTCTGTCCCAGGCAAATCTGCACACTTTCTGTTTTAAGAAAGATTTAACATGTCAGAAGACACATTTACCCTTTCAAAACTAAAATTTTACACCAATCCTTGGGTTTATCTCAAACCTACCATCCCGTTCTTCAATTTGAACCACCCATTTGCATCTCCTATTTACAGAGCATCTGCTGAAAGCTGGAGAAATAGGAGTTGAGTGTTTGTGGGATGGTCCATTTGGGTTAGCATGTGCTGTTTTTCAATTTGAATCACTTTGTTGGTCCATGTTCGTATTACCAAACTCCATTAACAACACCACCAAACTCCACTTGTCAATTTGCCATTCTTCATAATCCTTTTTTTGCATTTCCAAACTCGATTTACAGCACCACCATACTCAATTTACAGCAACAACAAACCTATTTACAAACTCACTCCATTTATAGACTCATTATAGAGCACCAAATCCCAAATCCCCAGAACCTTTGCTCACAACAGCCATTCAAACCCCAACAACCATTCATAACATTCACTCCATCTTCTTCTTCTTCATCAACACACCAACACCCAGTCCCAAAAACCTCTGCTCACAAATTCACCAACTAAAAACACCCATTCAACAACTCACAATCGGAGGGCTTGCAAAATTGTTGATTTAGGGCTTTAAACCGATTTGGAGCTTCTCTCCGATTAGAGGCAGTTGTGAGGAGAAAGGGGCTTCTCGCCGTTGTCTGCATTTAGTAAGGTTATAGGGAAAATTGAGAACTTTCGTTGAGGAGGAAGGGGTTTCTCGTCGTTCGCCGTCATGGGCCTGGCGTCGAAGAGACGGAAAGAGGCGGAGAGGAGGAGAGATGGAGAGAGGCAGAGAAAGGTGAAGACATATGGAGGGGTGGAGAGAGGCAGAGATGAAGAAGAAGAACTTGAACGAAGAAGACAAAGAAGACAATAGGGGCATATGAGACATTTCACACTTCTCAAATTAAAAGGAAAACTTTCTCCCTCTGCAGGTTTTCCTGGGACAGAGGGAGTATATTAATTAAATTAAATATTTTTATTCAAGAACATCGCGCAATACACGGTGGGACTCCTGTTAGTAACTTTTAACTGATTTTGGAAGCATGCATCGGTACTAAACACTTCTCAAGCAGGAGCCATGAAAGCCCTCGAGTACCCATTTAGTATACTTGTCTACTTTGCTTGTTGAGTTTTTGTACTTCTAATTAGTAGCATATACAGCATATCTAAAAGCTAAAAGCTCCTCAACGTTTACAAATCTGTTTTGATTGGTGTTAAATGACAACATATCTAAAAGCTACCACCATTAATGCTGTAGCATCATGAAATCACCGAACCTGAAAATGCATCTGTTTGCGTCAATTTATAGCCTAACTTTTCCTCATCACATTCAGCACTCATCTTTTTCATCCACATTCCGTACATTTAGAGCAAATGGTAAAAACTGCTATCGGTTTCTTACTAATTAAATATATTATTTCTCTCATTCTCTCTCTTCCACCTAATCTTAAAAAATCATTTAATAAACCACATTTTTTTTACCTCACAATGGTAAGAAACCACTTTTGATTATTCATGGATCCCACCTGATTTTCTCTATCCTATTCATTAATTTTACCATTAACATTTAATTTAACTTATTTTGTTCACCCAAAATAAGTTGAATATGAAATTTAAAAATACATTATAATTTTTATTAATAGAATTTCGTTTTATTTAAAAATATATAATAATTCATTTTTTATTTATAATTTTCGTGATTTATGATTTTAAAATGAAATAAAATTTCTTTTTTCTTGTCATGAAATTGTTAAATATTTTGTTATCTGTAATAAAGAATAAGATATATTGATTTTATAAAAATAAGTTAAAAACATGACATTAGAAAAGGCCAACTATAACAAGAAGATAAATTAAAATTAATACTGAAATGATAAAATATTTGATCTAGTCCGACCAATTATTATGAATTGAAAATAAAAATAAGGATCTAGTCTAACCAATTATTACAAATATGAAACTGAAATAAGGATCTAGCCTGACCAATTATTACAAACTGGAAACTGAAATGTTGAGATGGACACGTGTCCCAATATAATTGGGACACGTGTTCCACTAATTTTTTTAATCCCTCCTGAAAATTGAAATCCGTTTGACACGTGGCCCAACCAGAAGGCGCCATGTGTCAACAGATTTAAAACAAAAAAAAGGTTTCCGCTAGTGGGACACGTGGCCCAATGTGTATGGGTGACACGTGTCCCACTCAGCCAAAAAAAATTGGGTTGCATCAGGCGGCCCTGTGCCATGTGCACATGCGATGACAGAACCTGTTTCTTAATCGGTTCCCTAGTTGGCAACTATGGGCCGATTTCTTAATAAGAAATCGGCCTAAAAACTACCACTGTGTGTGTTTTCGATTTTTAGAGTGATTTTTTAAATTTAAGAAACCCCCACTGTGCCTTTATGCATTGTTTTTTACATCAGAACACAAGAAAAAAAGTGGCCTTCTTCAAGAAATTTAAAAAAGAGTAAGAATCAAGTCATGATTAGAGCTCCACTTCCTATCAATCTAGTTCAACAAATCTCAGTTACTGGCTTCTTAATTTGTATGAACTCGGTCCATGTCATCACATCATAGTTACATTCCAAAAGTCAAATCTACCCATTTAACCCTTATCAAAGTTTATCTATGTTTCTGCAGACAAGAACATAAATACTGAAATAAGAAACACAATTTCACAACTAAATTTAACGATCTCACTAGCACATTGCCAGCTTAAAACAAAATCACAATTCTACTAGAAAATGAGAACTAAACAAAGTTTATCCTTCAGAAACTCGGTACAAGGATCAACAATCTCAAAGAAAACTAAACTACTGACTGAGAATTCTACAAAATTTCAACACCGTAGTGATATATCACAAGCATTGCCATTCTGCAACAAAACATTATACCTGAGACGATTCTGAAAGTCAGAAGCAGGGCATCTCTATTTTCCTCTGCAACGAAAACCCATCTACTTGTATCAGTAAAAATCGATTTTGAACAAAACCCAGATGAAAAGTAGGAGAAAGTGACGCCAGAGAAAGAATTAAAGAATAATATACCTACGTACAGTGGTGCGGTTGTAGAAAAATCGGGCTGTTTATGTAGCTATGAGGCGATCAGGAGTTCGCCGCAACTCACCCAGAAAAGGTAGTATAAAACTGGTAGAAAAGAATGGGTAGCAATGAACCTAATGAGCCTGTGGGTCATGGAAGAAAAGAACAGGTAAACCCGTGGGTCAGATCCACGGGTCTAGCCATTTTATCGATCAATGGTCAACCCGTAAATTCAACTCATATTTATTACTTACTCATTTAACTCAATATTCATTTGATCCGTTACCTATTTTACATGTACTCATTTGGATTGGGCCACTGCTCTAAATTGGGCCATTCCAAACCTAAATGTAGAGTTTTCCCACCCAATGCTATTGCTATTAATGCTGAGAATGTAATACATCAGACACAGCCCCTCTGGAAAGCCACTGGGAAAAAATTTGAAGTCCCTCCCATGTTAGCCCCTGAAGATCAGTCTGACTTAGAAATGAATATCCATTGGAAGTTAATACTGATCCCAAGCCTGCATTCCCTCTTCATATGGATACTAATACCTATTCAGAGGCTCCTAACCTACTTCGGCAAGTTACAGACAATCCTGAGATCATACTAACTAACCCCCCCTCTCAGGCTCCACTTGACAATTCCATAACCAAACTCTTAGAGAAAACTGTTTTCAGAAGTTTTACTCCTATAACCTATGCTTCTGATGATATCCAAGTTGGAACCTCCATTCCCAATCTGTCTAAGAAGAAGGAGACATCTCCCTCTCTTCTTGACAGATTAGGGAACAGGTTCTTGGTTTTGCAGGAAGATTTTGATAGTACTGCTCAAGAACAGGACCAGGATGATCAAAACCTTCAAGCTAGCTCGAGCTCAACTCCACTTCAGGGACAAAATCAGCAGTCAGGTAAGGCTAAAGGTAAAAAGACTAATTATTTCAGTCAAATCAATAAAATGATGCTGAGATCTTCAACAAAAAGTCATAAGTCTAGTGAACAATGATAGGTTCTCTTTCAATAAATTTTTTGGTCTGGAATTTAAGGGGTATGGAAACATCGATGTTGAGATTACTAAACCTGATCAGGATTAAGAGGATCCAATTCTTATGTATTATTGAGCCTATGCATGATAACTCAAAATTTCAATCTTATAGGGAAAAACTTAAATTTGCTGATGGACTAACTCTTTTTAATGGCAAAATATGGCTGATGTGGTCTAGTTCCTTTTCAGTTAACCTTATCTCTGCCCATGAACAGTATCTGCATGTTAATATCCTCCATGGCTCTCTAAACCTTCTTATGGAAGCTGTATTTGTTTATGCTCTTAGGAATAGAGAGGGTAGGAAGATATTATGGAGAGATTTGGCAGCTGTAAGTCAGAATGATACTATTTATATTGGTGATTTTAATTCTATTACCTCTGTTTCTGAATATAGAGGACCTAGCACTCCTGCTAGAGGTAGTATCAGTGACTTTAGTAAATGGATAAATACCTTAGGAATACAGGAAATTACCACTGTGGGAAACCTATTTACTTGGTGTAATTCTAGACTTAGAAATCCCACTTCAAAAAGGTTAGATAGAGGACTTAGCACAATTTCTTGGAATCAGAAATTTCCCTCCTCTTCTATACAGATTTTAAATAGACAAACCTCTGACCATTCCCCTCTTCTGTTAAATATCTCAAATCTCTCTAATCTGAACCCAAGACCATTCAGATTTCTTGATGTTTGGCTTAACCGACCTGATTTCACTATACTAGTTCAAACCTGTTGGGATAAACACATTAGAGAAAAAGGAATGTTAGGCTTTTTCCTCAAATTGGTTAGGTTAAAAAAGGAAATTAAAATCTGGAACAGGGAGTGTTTTGGCAATATTGACTCTAATTTACTACATGCAGAGGAATCACTTAGAATTCAGGAAACAGTCTTTGACCTAAATCCCTCTCAAGCTGAACTCATTAAGTTAAACCAGAAAACAGTTTTACTACTTAGGGCTCAGAAAGAAAAAGAAAAATTTTGGAAACAAAAGGCAAAAATGAAATGGCATAAATTAGGTGATAATAATACACAATTTTTTCATAAGGTTGTACAAGAGAAAAATTGTAGATTGAGGATTCTAAAAATTAAAAACAGGGCAGGCCAGTGGTTAAACTCTCAAACTGCAATTCAAACTGAGGCCATTGCTTACTATTCAGATCTGTTATCTGAATCTGATCAAGATCCCAATCATACATATTATGCTCATTTCCTGAGTCAAATCCCTACTATAATTACTGCTCAAGATAACTTAGATTTAGCAAAACCAGCCTCCGAATCAGAGGTTGAGGCAGTAATGAAGGGATTAAGGAATAATAGTAGTCCAGGACCTGATGGATTTACCAAAAAGTTTTTTTCTAAGTGCTGGTGTATAATAAAAAAGGACCTGGTAGATGCGGTTAATGATTTCATTCAGGGCTCACCTATTCCTAGAGGTATATCTAGCACATGGATTACATTGATTCCAAAAAAACCTACACCGAGCACATTTGATGATTTCAGGCCAATTAGTCTTTCTAACACAATTAATAAAATATGCTCTAAGGTATTAATGGAAAGACTAAGACCCTATATGGCTAACCTAATCTCCCAAAACCAATTGAATTTTATGAAAAACAGGGATATCTCGGATAATATTCTCTACCTACAGGAATTGGTGAGATTTTTAGATAAAAAGGCTAGAACTCCAAACTATATCCTTAAACTAGACTTACAAAAGGCTTTTGATAGGGTTAGTTGGGATTTTCTTAGAGGTATCCTTAGGAAATTTGGCTTTGATGGATCTTTTCTGAATGCTATTTTTTCAAATCTTTCTCAAGCTTTTTTCTCAGTCCTAATAAATGGGAATCATGTGGGTTTCTTTCCAGCTACTAGAGGAATCAAGCAAGGTGATCCACTCTCCCCTTTTCTCTTTAACATTTTCTCAGAGGCATTTTCCAGAAGTTTGTCATTTATTTTTAATACTGGGAAGATTTCTCATTTTCAAATGCCATCAGCAATTCCTCCAATTTCACATCTCATGTATGCTGATGATACAATTATTTTTCATGCAAGCCTCTAAACCTAATTTGATTAAAATCAAGGCTTTCTTAGACATTTTTAAACTCACCTCTGGCCAAAAATTCAATTTCCACAAATCTGATTTTTATTTAAGCAAGAGAGCCACTAGTGTTAAATTAATTCAGATGAGATCTATACTGAAGATGAAACAGGGAACCTTTCCTTTTCAATATCTTGGCTGTCCAATCTTTAAGGGTCGTACCTTAAATAGATATTTTCACCCTTTAATGGAAAGAGTTGATAACAAACTGAAAAACTGGAAAAATAAGTGGCTAAGTTCAGGGGGAAAGTTAATCTTGATTAAAAGTTGTTTATACTCTATACCTCAGCATCTTTGGGCAGTGACTTACCCCACAAAATATATTATCAGATTGTTTGAAAAAAAATTGGCTAGGTTTTTTTGGGGAGAAACTGATGGGAAGAGAAACAAAACATGGAAAAAATGGTCTGAGCTTGCTAAGCCAACATCACTAAACGGCCTAGCCTTTAGATCTATCAGTGGCATAATAGATGCTTGTTCCCTTAAGCTTTGGTGGAAAAGCCAGTTAGGTCTAACCCTATGGTCAAAACTGCTTTGGTCTCTACCTGATTCATACAGAACCTCTACTACATGGAAAAGAATTTGCAACATCAATTCCATTGCTGAAGAAAATTCTTTAATCATTCATGGTAAAGGTGCTTGTAATGCTTGGACATCTAACTGGTGTTCCTCGGGACCACTGATTAATATGATCCCAAGAAATTTACTACAGACCTTTATGCATTACTCAATATCTGATTTCATTAGAGATAAACCTGATATTCTAGGGCAATTTTTACCATATCTAGACAATGATTCTGCATTATTTTTGCAGGATGCTGTACTGGTAGAAGATAGGGAGGACAGGATCATTTGGAAACCTAATACCACGGGGACATTTTCCTTTAAATCAGCTTACTTCACCATCATGAACTATACAGGTAACTTCCCGGTCTCCAAAAATGTGTGGAATATAATGCTGCAAAAAAAGGTCTCAATTTTTACTTGGAAGCTGCTACATTCTTTCCTTCCTTTTGATAATGTTCTGATAACCTGTGGATATAGCTTGGCTTCAAAATGCCCTGTGTGTTGCCACTCTGATTCTGTTGATCACTTCTTTATTTCCTGTACACTGGCAAAATCGATATGGAGTAAAATGACTTCTCTAATAGACCTTGATTTCTCTGAGCACCAATCTCTGTCTCAAAGATTTTACTCCTGTTGGTACTGCCCAGATTTAACCAAGAGCATGCAATTGATCTGTAAAATGCTTCCCTCTCTTATTTGTTAGGGGCTTTGGAAGGCTAGGAATAGATATTTATTTGACCAGGTTCCATTCTCTGCTGATCTAATATGTAAAGAGATATCTGAGCTAGTCAAACTCTCATTATACTCTTATCCTGCTAAGATGAACCATTCTACTGTAATCCCTTTGACCCTTAGATGTATTTTTCCTCCTCTCAGACCTCCTCCCAAGCCAAACATGTGCTCAGTCTGGTGGGAAAAGCCTATAGTTAATTCCATAAAAATGAATACTGATGCATCTTGGTTTCCTCATACGTCTGCTGCTGGGATTATTGTTAGGGATAGTACGGGAAGCCTTCTCCTAGTTAAGTCCATCTCTATTGAGGCAGAGTCCCGTCTCCATGCTGAGCTTCAAGCCATTCTGGTTGCTTGCCATGCTTTTCCACACAGACACAACCCCTTAACAATTGAATCGGACTCACTCTCTGCCATTAAAATGATTCTAAATCCATACTCAGCAAACTGGAACTATTTCAATTTGGCTTACAAGATCAATAAGTTACTACAGGCTGATCTAAGACATATATACAGAGAGTGTAACTTTGTGGCGAATGCAATTGCGAAACATCATTCTTCTCATAACCAGCCTCTTAACCTGCATAATTTGCCACCACAGATTAGGGGACTCATTTCCTTGGATATGCAGCAGGTTCCTCATATTAGAAGTATAAAATAGGGCTTTCAAAGGACATGATACTGCTGATTGTTATTACATTTGTATGCACATCTGTACACCACATGAACTGTACTCCTGCGGAACCAGTTTACATCGAAGTGGATGCTCACAGCCTCGCAGCAAACCTGTACAAGAACTTCATCACATTTTGTGACTTTTACACCACAGCCTAGATGCTGCTAGTACTATTCAGCTCTAAGTTCTCTTTTTCTCTGATCTCCGAAAGATTCAAGTTCTCTTTTGGAATTCATTGTGGTTGCCTGGCCAAAGGAGAGAATTAACACGAGGGGTGGAGATTCTCCCCTTTGGATCGCAACTACAAAACAGTTAGGATCTTCGTTGTATAGTCATCCGTAATTATAGTTAGTTCTTAGGACTTTTGGAGGCAACGATGCTGCCTCAATGGACACGAATCAAACTCTGGATGTAAAAATTGCTTTTGCGGTTGTTCAAAAGGCCTGGGGAACCTAATATAAATCCCCCACCTTAGGGTGCTCATTAAAAAAAATGTACTCATTTGGATTTAAAATTAAATAACCCGCTTGACCCACGGGCTATGGAATAATATTGGCACCTCTAGGTCTAATATTACTAAAAGCCAATCGATGATGACATTTAGTTGTACGACTTCTCGGATGTGTGCTACATTACATGCGTGGTATGCTTGACCACTGCAAATGGTAATGCACTCGTATACATGACCACAACCAGGGGCGGAATTACTGTTACACTTAGTAGGGCTTCAGCCCTACCTGAGCTTTCGGGATCTGGTGAGTAAGGTAGCAGCTCTCTGTCGATCAAAAATTTTTATTTTGGCCGCTGTTTTCCGCCCCCCTTGCCAGAGAAGATGACTTCTCTGTTTTTTCTTTTTGTTCTATCTTACGGTTTAAGTGCTGATTTTTAAAATATTTTTACCTACTTGATTATTGGAACGACATCGTGTGCCTTATTGGAGTACTACTTTACCATTAGGGGTGGACAAAAAAATCAAAAATCGAAAACTTAACCAAAAACCAAATTATCCGAATTTGAATAATCCGAACCGAATTTAAAATACAATTTTTGGATAACCGAATTGAATAAACCGAATTTTGAATATGGTTTTTGGTTTGGTTTTGGATATTGAAACTTAAACCGAAAATCGACCCGAATACCGAATTGTAAATAAATAAATAATATATATATATATATATATTAATATAATGCTAATAGATTTGAGTAGAAACTTTTAATTACAAAAACTTGGGCCATTTGAATAAATATAATTCTTAACTTATTAGGCCTTTATTAAGCCCAAAAAGGAAGCCCAAAGATACGTCAAACCCTAATGAATTAACTATATAAAGGCTACTCTATTCCATCATTCCATTTCCAAGCCGCGGCTTTGTTTCCTTGTTTGATATTTCTACAAAACCCTAACCTTGTTCACTGCCCATCCTTTTCCCCTCATCACCTCTGTGCATATTTTGTTTTCCCCATCCTTTTTCTTCACCCACCACCGCCTCCCACCACAACTGATGGCTCTATGGTCGCTTATTTCTTCCTTCTCCGCCCGTGGGTCTCCACCGGCGCCACTGACTCCGATGTCACTGTCGTCCATGACAAGCCCTCCAAACTTGGTCCCAAGAGTAAGCCCTGCTTATGGATACATTGAATGTGGTTTTGATGTTTTCTGGCTTTCTGTTGTTTTTTTAAAAACGGAATTCGATTTTTCATAATTTTTGGCAGGGAAACATGAACCACATGGAGCTTTGGATTTTTATGGAAATTCTAAGCTTAAAATGTTGATTTAGTCAGTAAGAAAAGATTGACAGATTTTAGTGAAGGTATTTTTCGCTATGCATACTATAATCTCTTATGAGGAGGGTTGTGTTAGGTTGACATACATTGTGGTTCTATTGAAATTTTTTTTATAGGTTTGATATGATTTGTGAATCGGTTGTTAGATCTAAATTGGATGTCAATGGAATTTCTTGGAATGTTACATGTGTTAGCAGGGGAAATCCTCACTGTGTCACATTTGGCACATATTTGAGTGAGGTACAGTCTATATATTGTCTTAACACTAGTAATTTTCATGATACTACCCCACTATATTGGTTGAAATTTATAGACTTGTCTTCTGATTGTGGTTTCATAGCCTAGGGAGTGCAGTATAAAATATAATTGCTATCAGTGATTTGATTTGGAAATATAAAGTTGTAATGACTAGCTATTGTTAGATGTTTACGAGTAGTGGTTCTTGAAATGATATGTACCAATTTCTGTTTCACAAAAAAATTGATGTTCAATTCAAGGAAGCTGAATGCTACAAGATTGACACACAGCACAAAAAGGTGCACTGTTGACCAAATAAAGACAAGAACCTTGGTAGTTCAGAAGAATTCACTCTTGATTATGACTACTTAGTTGTAGCTATGGGAGCACGTGCCAACACTTTTAATACCCCTGGTGTTGTGGAGAATGCTCATTTTTTGAAGGTAATGTTTGTCCTTCATTCATCTATTTTAAGTAGAATTGTTGGCACTATTCCGCTCTCAATGTTTGCTTTCAGGAAATCGAAGATGCTCAAAGGATTCGAAGGACAGTCATTGACTGTTTCGAGAGGGCAAGCCTTCCTAATATCAGTGAGGAAGAGAAAAACAGGATCCTTCATTTTGTAGTTGTTGGAGGTGGCCCAACTGGCTTGGAATTCGCTACAAAACTTCATAATTATGTGATTAAGGATTTAGCCAAGCTGTACCCTTGTCTTAGGCAATATGTGAACATAACACTTCTTGAGGCTGGAGATTATATCCTCAACATGTAGGTTGGCATTCTTAATTCAGTCTCAAAATGGTTTTCTAGTTCATTTGGATAAAAGAGTGTGCATTATTTTCTTACTTAAACTGATGAACTTTGTTTCCAGGTTTGACAAGCGAATAACTGAATTCGAGGGAGAGAAATTCCAAAGAGATGGAATCAAACTGAAGACTGGATCAATGGTTGTAATGATAACAGATCAGGAAATCTGCACTAAGGAGAGGGGCAGTAACAAAACCAAAGCAATGCCTGTTATTATGGATTGGAACAAGGCCTGGCATTATGGATTTTATGATGCAGATTGGTCAGGTATGAGCTCCACTTTTTCCTATTTCTTAATTCTTGGCTTTCTTTGAATCACTTAACACTCATTTGAGCACATCCTTTTCTATCGATTATAGACCAACTGACGAGTATTAGCCACTGATGGATGGCTTCGCGTGGAAGGTACTGATAACATCTATGCCTTGGGTGACTGTGCCACAATCAACTAGCGAAAAGTTATGGTAAGAGACACTCTTGAAGTTAGCATGAGAGTTTCTCAACTAAGATTTATCAGCCTTTTATCTATGTTGGAAGGATCTCTTCTAAATTTCTAGAGTAGCCACTGAATCTGTAGGCTTTGTCATGTTTGTGTTGGTTATCATGCATCATTTCTTTCGTATGCATATGAAAATATGGTATAAGGTCTAGTGATGCTTTAAGAATTATAACTTGATGTTTTGCAACTTTTGAAAAGGGATCTGACATCCATCATGCATGGTATTTTACTGAGAACTTGCATCAAAACTACACTTCATGTGTTGGTTCTTTAATCAGGAAAATATATCAGTGATATTCAAGAAGGCCGACAAGAATGATTCTGGTACCCTTAAGGTAGATGACTTTAAAGAAGTGATCAACGACATCAATGAAAGGTATCCACAAGTGCAAATTCATCTGAAGACGAAGCAGTTAAGGGAATTCGTTCAGTTGCTGAAGGATTCAAACAATGATGCTGAAATGGACATCGAAAAATTCAAAGCAGCACTGTCTGAAGTCAACACACAGATGAAAATGCTTCCTGCAACTGCACAGGCATAGCAAACATCTTTTGTTTATTTATTTCTGTTCTAGTAATTCGTCGTGGCCTTATATCAGGTTGCTACCCAAGAAGGAGTTTATCTCGCTGACTGTTTCAACCGCGTTGAGATCTGTGAAAATAATCCAGAAGGTCCACTGAGGTTCATATTTTGGTAACTCAAATTGGAAGTATGGGAACAACATTGCAGGCCAGGTATTCATAGTGAATATAAAACAGTTGTTTCTTTCGGATAATTGGTCATCGTTGAATATAGTATTGGGTATTAGTGTCCATCCTTAGGTTTGTTTAATTGTATCATGATGCACTTTGTCAAGGGAAATTCAATGTGTTGAATTCACCACAAAAATAAGGTTTGGAAAACTCTTGTGTATATTTAGATCTGTGTGATTGGAGCATTATCTGTATGTTTGGTACTAGCATAAAAAACAAGGGTTATAAAGAGGCTTTTGTCCTAAATTTACTTAGTCTAGATTTTTGGTTGGAAAGCCTTAGAATTCTAAGATGAGGAGACATTCAGTCTAGAAACCCCAAGACACGAGGTTTTGAGAAACTTAACACGTGTGAGGATGTTTAATAAAAACAGCCCAATGTGGGGGGTAGACGAAAACCTAAAAATTCAACGACGATTGAATTTCGATAGGTACTTGAAGTGAAAAAGTCGCCACAAGAGATTTGAATCAAGTTGATCAAGTCGGGAGGACTTTAACTCGAACCAAAAGGGTGAACTCGAAATTGAGTCTAGCAATGCCCTCAAACTTGAGTCGAGCAATAGACTTGAATGTGTTTCGAGCATAAAGACACTCAAGTTTGATTTGAGTAGTCTAAAAGTAAAGTTCAGTTGTACTGAAACTTGGCTTTAAAATGGGCATGAAATTGTGTGGAGTTGGTAAACTCACATTGCGCCCTAGTGAGAGTTAATCGAATCCTCGATTGATTGATACTACATCGGTTGTGGTATTGGTCATGCGAGGAAGAACGATTAATTGAGATCAGAAAGTTTGGTTATCTCTAATTCCAAGGGAGTTGAAGGAATAAGAGAGACTTTCACGATAAAAGATCAATACATTAAGGTGTTTTGATGGTTGAAAGGATCAAGCCCTAAAAGAAATTTTATGGGTAAGAACTTAGTGTTTGATTCATTATTGAACACACGAACTTTTAGTAAGTTGGGTTTGTATATTAACGAAACCCCTTACGTGATGCACAGAAAACATATGAGGTTATCTGTGACCATGATGTGAATACATGGAATCCTTTGGGGAATGTGATTCACAATGTAGACATTTGCAAGGCCATTTGGTGATTGAAGGAAATTGCTAGAAATGATCAAGCGTTGTGGGGGAGCCTTTAAGTTGGCTGGCGATCTTTTAAATAAGATACCCCAAGAAGGAGGAAAATAAAGCTCCTCATAGAGCCATCCTAAAAGTTCTTTCGAATGTGTGAGTTGGCGTATTGCGAATGTAGTAAAAGGAATACTTAAATAGTATCTTTACTAGATATGCACAATGTTGAAGTGCTATCAATTTCTTGAAATTCACAAGAAATATTATGCAGAAACTAGAAATATATCTTGATGGAAAGTGTATTTTGTGGAAGTTTCTATTAAAGATCCTGATTTATCTTAAATAGACTTAAGAGTCAATAGATGAAATCATTAAGGATCGGGGATAAACCAACGAAGGAAACGAGATTCCATGAAATAATTTTTGTGGAAAGTGGTGATCAATAGAGAGATTAATCTACCATGAGTGCAAATCACTAGAGTACTAGTAGATTTGAACAATTAGTAAGTATATTTATGTACTTGATGGGTGTTCTCTAGACGTGAGAATGAGTCCAAGGGTGATGGTACTTGCTATCAAGGTTTTGTGAAAGCTAGAAGTACATCTAATGGACCTAAATGGTTATTTGGAGATTTAGATATTAAAATCTGAATAGAGCAAAATGATAAGATCAATGCTCCTAAATGACCCATCATGTGACCAAACTAATTGTTGTAGCCAATGATATTAAATCAATGAGTTTGATGAAGGCAGATATTCTAAGGGACATGGAAAATGACCATGTCATTTATGTCTTTGAATTGATGGTTTTCTCATTGATAGAAAAATTGAAACGATGATTGAGTCTCTTGGAGATATGTCGTATTCAATGGAATGACTCTAAACATTGTGAGTTACCTTTTTGTAAAGGTGAGATATCTCTTAAGAAGAGAACTCAAGAGTCATTGATAGTCTGTTGTACCTATTAAAATGCACATTAGATAATTCTTACAATGGATAGTAAGATGATACATGAGTAATCTAGAAAAGATCACTGGAAACAAGTTGTGTGTGAGACTCGTGGATATGGCTTGAGTTGTGTAGAGAAATGGTTCTCTCTTGCTAGATTCATAGAGGAATCTAAGTCCATCGTGTTGGACAAAAATTGGGAAAGATATACCCTAGGATGACCAAAGCACTTTTATGCGTATTGGTATAGCGTAAAGCTTGTAGCTTAAAGCCATATCGATGATGGTGTGTTTCGACATAGACACTTTACCATTGGACGACTACTCTCTACGAGAATTACCGATGTTGACTACGTAAGGTCAATATGATAAGAGTTGTTATTCTTTGACGAAAGGATTCAATCGATTTCTTGACGAAGAAATTGAATCGAGAGTTAGTTGAGAACTCATCGAAAGGAATATGACTAAGTCCAATAAATGGTGGGTTACGTATGTGGACACCCAACCTATGTGACTGGAGATCCCAAGATCTAGGTTCAAAGGGACAACTAAACTGCAAAGACCCATCGCGATCACTGTGGGGGTTTCTTACCTCCTGTCTTATTCCTATGATGAAGAAACAGTGATGTGAATGGAGGTTAAGCATTAAATTGCTTTTAATGATTCAAGGCATCGAGTATGTAGTACTCGAAAGAGCGCAATAGTTTACGGAACTGCTCTTACGCCAAGAATCACCTATGTAAGTGAGAAGTGTGGCCGCTTCGAAAGGGAATCGTTGGGACGCAATTCTTTAGAAACCTTACAGAACTAGGCGTGTGCCATGGCCTGATTAATGGACACAACCGAGGAAAGCGCAAGGGCTAGGAAAGATGTCTGTGGGAAGTGCATTGTCGTTCACACAAGCGGTTGGGGAAGTTCAAGGACATCACGTCTACTTCCTAACCAGTGGGCTAAGTGTACTCTCTCAAGGGAAAGTTCAAAGGGTGACACCTACTTATCTTATGCAGCATCTATGCCGTCGAAATGAATCTATCACCAAGTTAAACTCCGTGTCTGATGTGATTGTTCTGATTCCTACATCAATATCTATTCATGTGGGGGATTGTTGGAAAATGATGGTTAAAGGTTGAAATTCGTCAACTTTTTGTGCTTCGTTTGAGTGGGACCCAAATGGATTTTGGGTCGGTGGATGTCATTTTTGGGTTCTCCTCCGCGAGTACTATAAAATTGACTATTTAAACTCTCAAAACGGATCAAGGGTGAATGAGATATGAATGTTTTAAATATCACTCTTGAAAGAGGAAAAAATAGGCGAAAATTGGCATGTGTAATTTTCTCTGGACTGTCCAAAATGCGTATGGACCGCATGGAAGTCTCTGGAAGGCCCAACCGCATAGTATATATGGAATTGCTTGTGTGTAATTCTTAAGAGATAAGAACAAAATGCTTCCATATTTTGTGAGATATCTTGTCTTAAATAAATATGAGGTTTACCATATTTAATACGATGAAGAATATTTGTGCCAATATTTCTTCCATTTCCAGCAGATTTTATTCGAGTATTCATGGAATGTCTCGGATTTGGTGAGTTGGTGATTGGAGAATATTCTTCTCTAATTACAGAAAATCAGAATATCATGTTTCCATGATTAGGGTCTCTTAGAGCAGTATAAATAGAGCCTCTAAGTCATTCAGAAAAACACACCATTTCTCAAGTACCTCCATATTCTAAACTTGAGTCTTCTGCCTGTCTTTCTCGAAGTTTCCATTTGGTGCTCTGTCGAGGTGATAGTCCTTCGGGCCTTGCGTGAATCCGAGGTAACTCTTACGTGTTAATTGTTACCTTCGATGGTTTTATCCTAGGGAACGATGTCCACGACGGAACTCATTCGTTTCAAGGGCAGCGAGTGTTACTCGTGACTCCATCATTACTTGAAACGTGATTTATGCTTTGATTATTTGTAATTTAAGCGTTTCGATTGTATGCTTGAATAATTAATAAAAGTTTATTATTCTTGCATATGTTAATTGCTCGTTCAATTTTGTTGTTTAAATTTTCGCATGATATAATCAATATATGTCCAACAGTCTTGAAACGAATGAAATTTGTTGACTTATATTGATTTGGTAAACAAGATGCATGCGTAATATGCATAAAGTTAGTATATTGCATACGGATTGCATTGCCTGTTGACAGGTTTTGTTTTTCGTAAATAAAAAGGATGGCATGCAATATTTGTGAATATAATTGTGTAAATTCTGATTGCATGCGTTCATTGCTGATGTGTCCATTTTAGATGGTTATTTTAGGCTTTTTAGGATTAGGTTTTGTGCAATTTTGTGCTCTACATGTGGCATTTTGCCTTGAAATCACATAAGGAGGGATAAATGCGGCTTTGACGTTTTTATCACTTTTTAGATTATTTTGTGTGACAAGGTGATTTGTTTGAATACTTTGAAGATTTGAAGACTTTGAAGATTTATCTTTGAAGATTTGAAGATTTGAAGACCTTTACATTTGAGCTTTGTGAAGATTTGAAGAAGTGAAGAGATGAAGAAAGGAGAGCAAAGCAACGGATGAATGATGATCCAGGGTTCTCAGAATTTTCCGAGAAGAATCAGCCTTCAAGAGTGGCACCGTTGGATTCCTCTTCTCGAGCACTATAAAATCGACTACAAGAACTCCCGAAACGGATCAACGGTTCACCCGGAGGAAGCAAAACAAAACAGCAAGGCTGAGCTACTGATCTGGTCGCGAGCTCGTCGCGAGTCGCGACAGCAGCGTCCAGTCAGCTCTGTTTCAGCGTTTTTCTCCCCTTTTTCTTCCACTATAAATACCTCTTCCTCCCCTTCACTCCACAAGTTTTTTTTCCCTTTTCTTCTTGCATTTTAGGGCTTGAAAACCCTTGGTTTTCTTCTCTTTCTTTTCTTAGTTTTTGTAGTTTAATTATGTCTCTTGTTATTCTAGAGTAGTTTTTGTTCTTGGGAGCAAAGGATTGAAGCTTCCATTATCTATGTAGCAAGAACTCATTTCTATCTATTTATTTGTTGTTTTTGCTATTGTGCTTTTATTGTGCTTTGAATGTTAATTGTTGATTCTATTAATGTTGTTGAGAGCTTGATGATATGAAATGCTTGGATCAAATGCTAGCTAGGGTTTGGGGGATTTGGGTTAATTTCCCCCCTGTTCTTGTTAGTAATGTGATAGTATGATTTAGAGCTTTTGGTTGTGTTGATGGATTGATAATGTGCTAGACGAATGTGATTGATGTTGAACTCTTCGTCATGTTCGTTTGTGTAGCAAACGAGAAGAGTTATATGCTCGTGGTCTATGAGTGGTCGCTCTTGACTAATCTCGTGTAATTGCATGAATTGGTTAAATGCTTAGTCACGGTGTAGTGGTCATAGGCATTGCCAAGCTTGTTGGTCCTTCGTGCTAAATGCCACCAATGACACCTTGAGTCGTGGTCGCGACTCGGGAGTCATTGGTGAGGTTTGACGAGAGATGTGGAACTCACTCTCGCAAACTACGAACTAAGAAGGATAGGAGTTTAGTCTCCACGACAAGTAGTTGAAGTACTGAATAGATGATTTAAATTCATTCTTGAAGCATTTGTTATTTGGCGTTTATGTATTCTTGACGGTGTGTTTCACTGCATGTGTGCCATGAGTTGTTTGAGCATAGGTAGTGCTTGTGTGGTTGAATTGTTTAGGTGTAGGAACGTGACGAATTCCGTAGCACCTTTGCATGAAGATCTATGAGCATGAACTTAGAACTCCTTGTGATGTGTGTGTTGTGGTACTTGCTAGATGGGTGTGTGAGTGTTGGGTCCTGAATGCTATATGATGGAATGTGTGAATGATTCGATGAACTACATTAGATGTGGAAGCGGATATCCGTTGCCCCCAAGGCATTTTATCTTTGTAGTTTAAAACCCCTTTTCTTTAGTTTTGTTTGATGATTAGCATAGTCACTTGACGTTGCTAGTTATCTCGTTTTTTTTATCTTTGTTAACTTAGGAAACCAACCAACCCCCCCCCCCATTTACATGCTTTTATGTGTGTGTGTGTGTATAGTTACTCCTAGCCTAATATCAACCATTTGTGCGCTTAGACGCTTAGGAAGATCCCTCTTCTCCTTGGACGACCCCGATTTGCCACTATCTACCTAGTTGTAGAAAGTAAGCATTTAGGGCTTATAAATTATCTTTTGCACGGCGGGCGCGACGACCGCCTGCCTGTCAAAATGGCGCCGTTGCCGGGGAAGAGGCGTTTATTCTTAAGTATTTAGGTGTATTTGGTTGTGTATTAGCTAGTTGTTTTTATTTTCCACTACTTGGTGGTTGTTTTTGTTCGGAGTAGGTATTGCTTGAGTTCTTGGTGATTTATTTTATCGAGAATCCTTGCACTATGATTCCGAACTTTTGAAAAAAAAAAATTTAATGGAGCGTCTCACCTTGAGGGAACTCATGATGAGAAGAGAGGCTCAACAAGCAAGGTTTTGTAGGATGTTTCATTCCGACCATCCTACCGAATCTTGCCCTTTGTTGTGGGAATAGCACGATGACCGAGAAAGAACCCTTGGTTTCCAAAACCATGGGTACTATGAAGAGTGCTATCAAGAGGTAGGAGATATTGGTTTTCAAGGGCAAGATGCTCATGAATGCTATCCATACCACAACTCTTACAATCCGGAATGGAGTGGTAGTCCGGATTTGTGGTATGAGAATGAGCCGGAAAACCAATATTACGAGCAACCTAGTTGGCCATCACCACCCTATACCATACCCCAAAACCAAGCCCAACAAGGAAGTTCAAGTTTGACACGTGAGGATGTCTTAAATAGGATAGCAAACTTGAACTCCTTTACTAGTGAGGAGCCGGATACCCAGCTCTCCTCTAGTGTTGAGGCCATTGAGGGGCATGTGAGGAACATATTAGAGGTATTGGCCCGCATGGAAGCTCGTGATTCCGAAAACACACCATCCCAACTTGAACTCGATGATTCGGTGAGTGAGGTCACCAATAAAAATGATTTTGAGTTTGAAAGGGATGAGGAGTTGGTTGTAGAGGATAGAAAAATGGAGGAAGACGTGATAGTGCTACATCCATTAGCATTGTCACCCCTTCTCCCACCTAGTGAACCAACTCTAATATTTTCGGAAGTTTTGAGGGAAACGAGAGAGGAGCCAAAAGACTTTCCCAAGCTCCCTAACCACTTAATTCCCTTTGAACCATCTCCACCTCCACAAGACTTTCCTCTTGAAAGTTTTGTGCCCCCACCTCTCTTATTTTGGATGCTCATGGTGAAGAGCTTCAAGCCTTCACCATACGGATAACATTAGGGTCGTGCCGATGACCTTAAACATACGGAGCTTCGTCGTGCCGACGACGTTAAATAAATTCGGCATTTCTTTTAGTTTTTGTTTTTTTTAGTCTTTGTTTCTTAGTTTTTGTTGTTGTTTTGTTTTGTTCTTTTTATGGCTTGTTTTTCTGTGATTTTGTAGCAAAGTGAAGTGCATTGCAATGAAGGAGATGAAGGAACGAGATCAATGAACGAGGGAAGAAAGCTTGGACAGTTGGTAAGCAAAAGAAAAATTTTAAGCCTGGGATACCCTGCCGTCGCGAGTCGCGATGGGCTTCGTCGCGAGTCGCGACGAACAGGGGAGAAAAATCACTCCCAGCGCCAACTTTCCGCGAGTCGCGATGACATCGCGAGGCACCGTCGCGAGTCGCGATGTGCTCAGGAATTTTTGAGCTTCCGGACTCAACTTTCCACGAGTCGCGATGACTTCGCGAGGCTCGTCGCGATTCGCGACACCCTTCGTCGCGAGTCACGACGAGCTCAGAAAATTTTGAGCTCTCGGACTCACCTTTCCGCGAGTCGCGATGACTTCGCGAGGCTCGTCGCGAGTCGCGACGAACCTCGTCGCGAGTCGCGACGAACCTCGTCGCGAGTCGCGACGAACCTCGTCACGACGTGCTCAGTAACTGTTGAAAATTTTTTGAGCCCGGATTTCAAATTTCCAAGCTTCCAAGTTTCCAAATGATTTTAAACATTGCATGATCCTACCTTCTTCTCCACCCAACACTCCCAAGAACCACCATATACCCACTCATTCCTCCACCATCCTACATATGTTGACATATGAACATTCTTGCATCTTTATAGTACATTTGTTGATTGTAGTATGCCGACTACATCATTGTGATCGTAAGTGCATATCCTATAATGATGCTTGTATACATGTCAATATATGTTGGATATTTTTCATGATTATTCTTATAGTGTTGGTTGAGTGTGATTTGGTTGTTCTTTGAAAATACTATGGTTATTAACTCTTGATGCTAAACCTAGTATTACATATCCTTATGTACTTGTGAGTTTAATGTGTTCTTCGTGGTGTTAGTCTTGATCAAACGGCGCCATGGAGACAATGCTTTTCTCGAGGGGTGAGTTCTTCTACGGCATCTTTGCTCCCCCTTCCGGTTCCGAAACCAATTTCGGGACCATACAAGTGCTTGGATTGTGCCATATCACCGGCGAATTGCGGAGACACGGGTGTCACTCTACCCCCTTACCTTGATTGTTATTGTTCTTGCCTTATATGTTTACATTGAGGGCAATATAATGTTTTAAGTGTGGGGAGGGGTTAGAGGATTCACATGCATGCTAGATAGTTTTGGAATGCTTTTTGCTACTTTTCATTGGAAAAACATGAAAAAAAAATAGAAAAACAAAAAGAAAAAAAATTTGTAAAAAGAAAAAAAAAGAAAAAAAAGAAAACCCGCTAAGTTGAAAACCCGAGAGGGCAACTTAGGCAACATTGGGGGCCCGGATAGGTCGAAAACCCTTAAAGGGCGGCCTAGGCAAAAATGAGAGGCTAAAATGTGCGGAAAAAGGTGAGATGTGAGCTAAAGAAACATGATGTGTGGCTAGGATGAAAACTCGAAAGAGCTCCTAGGCAAAATGAGAGAAATTGAGAGAAATTGAAAAATGCTATGATTTCACTCACTTGCCGGCGTTGGAGTCATAAGGTTGCGGTTGTCACATGGATGGATCGGGTAGCTCAATATCTATAGACCTCTTGGGATTGGGTAGCTTAGTGGGTTAGGAAACGAAGTGTGGTTATGAAATTCCTTATCTCTTTCTACTTCGTTTTTGGTTGATATATTGGCATTTGGTGAAGCATGTGTTTAAAACTTCCTCTATGGTTTTAGCTTCATTTTGTGTCATTGGATTTTGGGAATATCAATTCTGGGCTGTGAAATATTTTTATGGGTAGTGAATTGATAAGTGGTAGGTTTGGTTAGATTTAGGATTGGGGATGTGTGTGTGAAAAATTCTCATGTGAGCTTTTATTTTGGAATTTATGATATTGAGAGTTTTTGTGAGGCTTTGTTTGGGGGATTAGTTTAGGGTATGGCCATATGAATTCCTCCGTGTGCTTGGATCTTTTCTTACTCGAGGGCGAGTAAGGTTTAAGTGTGGGGAGGTTTGATGAGGCCATTTTATGTGGTTATTTTAGGGTTTTTAGGATGTGGATACGTCATTTCCTCCGTATGCTTGAATCTTTTCTTACTCGAGGGCGAGTAAGGTTTAAGTGTGGGGAGGTTTGATGTGTCCATTTTAGATGGTTATTTTAGGCTTTTTAGGATTAGGTTTTGTGCAATTTTGTGCTCTACATGTGGCATTTTGCCTTGAAATCACATAAGGAGGGATAAAGGCGGCTTTGACGTTTTTATCACTTTTTAGATGATTTTGTGTGACAAGGTGATTTGTTTGAATACTTTGAAGATTTGAAGACTTTGAAGATTTATCTTTGAAGATTTGAAGATTTGAAGACCTTTACATTTGAGCTTTGTGAAGATTTGAAGAAGTGAAGAGATGAAGAAAGGAGAGCAAAGCAACGGATGAATGATGATCCAGGGTTCTCAGAATTTTCCGAGAAGAATCAGCCTTCAAGAGTGGCACCATTGGATTCCTCTTCTCGAGCACTATAAAATCGACTACAAGAACTCCCGAAACGGATCAACGGTTCACCCGGAGGAAGCAAAACAAAACAGCAAGGCTGAGTTACTGATCTGGTCGCGAGCTCGTCGCGAGTCGCGACGGCAGCGTCCAGTCAGCTCTGTTTCAGCGTTTTTCTCCCCTTTTTCTTCCACTATAAATACCTCTTCCTCCCCTTCACTCCACAAGTTTTTTTTCCCTTTTCTTCTTGCATTTTAGGGCTTGAAAACCCTTGGTTTTCTTCTCTTTCTTTTCTTAGTTTTTGTAGTTTAATTATGTCTCTTGTTATTCTAGAGTAGTTTTTGTTCTTGGGAGCAAAGGATTGAAGCTTCCATTATCTATGTAGCAAGAACTCATTTCTATCTATTTATTTGTTGTTTTTGCTATTGTGCTTTTATTGTGCTTTGAATGTTAATTGTTGATTCTATTAATGTTGTTGAGAGCTTGATGATATGAAATGCTTGAATCAATTGCTAGCTAGGGTTTGGGGGATTTGGGTTAATTTCCCCCCTGTTCTTGTTAGTAATGTGATAGTATGATTTAGAGCTTTTGGTTGTGTTGATGGATTGATAATGTGCTAGACGAATGTGATTGATGTTGAACTCTTCGTCATGTTCGTTTGTGTAGCAAACGAGAAGAGTTATATGCTCGTGGTCTATGAGTGGTCGCTCTTGACTAATCTCGTGTAATTGCATGAATTGGTTAAATGCTTAGTCACGGTGTAGTGGTCATAGGCATTGCCAAGCTTGTTGGTCCTTCGTGCTAAATGCCACCAATGACACCTTGAGTCGTGGTCGCGACTTGGGAGTCATTGGTGAGGTTTGACGAGAGATGTGGAACTCACTCTCGCAAACTACGAACTAAGAAGGATAGGAGTTTAGTCTCCACGACAAGTAGTTGAAGTACTGAACAGATGATTTAAATTCATTCTTGAAGCATTTGTTATTTGGCGTTTATGTATTCTTGACGGTGTGTTTCACTGCATGTGTGCCATGAGTTGTTTGAGCATAGGTAGTGCTTGTGTGGTTGAATTGTTTAGGTGTAGGAACGTGACGAATTCCGTAGCGCCTTTGCATGAAGATCTATGAGCATGAACTTAGAACTCCTTGTGATGTGTGTGTTGTGGTACTTGCTAGATGGGTGTGTGAGTGTTGGGTCCTGAATGCTATATGATGGAATGTGTGAATGATTCGATGAACTACATTAGATGTGGAAGCGGATATCCGTTGCCCCCAAGGCATTTTATCTTTGTAATTTAAAACCCCTTTTCTTTAGTTTTGTTTGATGATTAGCATAGTCACTTGACGTTGCTAGTTATCTCGTTTTTTTATCTTTGTTAACTTAGGAAACCAACCAACCAACCCCCCCCATTTACATGCTTTTATGTGTGTGTGTGTATAGTTACTCCTAGCCTAATATCAACCATTTGTGCGCTTAGACGCTTAGGAAGATCCCTCTTCTCCTTGGACGACCCCGATTTGCCACTATCTACCTAGTTGTAGAAAGTAAGCATTTAGGGCTTATAAATTATCTTTTGCACGGCGGGCGCGACGACCGCCCGCCTGTCAATTGCCGAAATACACATTCCAATATATTCCGAAAATACACATTCCATGTTGTTTGGAAATATGCATAATTATTGCAAGTGTGCATAACTGTAACTATATATATGATTACATGTTTGGAAATATGCATAACTATTGCAAGTGTACGTAACTATATATATATATATATATATATATGATTACATGTTTGGTAATATGCAAATGGTTTTGCAAGTCTGCAAAAATATTTGATTGTATACTTTATGGAAATTGTATATTTGCAAAAATATGCATGCTAATGGTTTTGGTTATTTACAACAAAATCATATTGAGCAATTTGTTATGTATAATTATTTAAAATATTATACTACGATATTTGAGATTTGTACATATATTTAACGATGGAAATCTTTTGTATGTACGCATTGGTGAATCCGAGTATACACGGTTGTTTATCTCTTATCCGAGGGAAACTAGGCATGGAGATACAGCAGGATTTGCTTGGCAACATGAAAGAATCAAGAGTGTAACCACGGTTGTGCTAACTATGGTACGTATACACGTTAATTAAAGTGAATCATGGCATATGCTATATATACATATATTGCTTGGATTATATTTGATAACCATTTGCGTGAATCTGGATGTGAACAAGACTTTGTTACAAAGAGTGTTATGTGAATAATATTTGCACATATATGTCCAGTACACCAAGGCTATCGAATTTGATAGTAAATGGATTTGGTTATATTAATCTCATAATTATGTGGGAAAATGAGTTGAGCATGTATGTTAAATTACATGGCGCGATTATGGAAATATGCTAATTCCGTGATATTCATGCTTATGAGATTAAATGTTGATATGGTAAGAAATCATATTTGATTCTTTGCATGAAAGATTGAATTAAATTTACGGGAAAAAAATGCCATGAGTTTAGAATATGGGATCAGACATAATTATTCAATTACATGAAAGCAGTGCATATGGTTGGAAATTATGAGACATGTTTAATTTCCAAAGCCCTTGAAATGCTATAGTATTTGTTTAAATACTTGATCAAATGTTGAAATACCTATTTTGCATGGTATAATAATTTGGTGATGTGGGCTGCTCATGTTGGTTAAAGATTTAAACCATATTTGTGTGAGAATGTGCTGCTAGTGATTCATGACTTTTATATGTTTGGTCTGAGAATCGCATGCGAAAAATTGGTAAACTTCATTTGCACTTAAACATGACATCTCTCAGCAAGAGTGAAATATATTCGTGCATGAACGAAGTATGTGACATTGGGTTATTTGATCCATGATGTATTCTCGTTCATTTAGGGACTTGATTAAACTGCATATACAAAAATTTTAGATCTATGATGTGTCTAAAATTGTGTTATGCTTTTATATGCTATGATTATATTAATTGTTTGGGAAAGTGCCCTTTTGATGCAATGAAAGGTTCGACAAGGCTTGTCCCAATAATTGGCTATCTTGATTGATCGTTTACGAGCATATGGCTCACGAGTGACAATTGTTAGATTGCACAGATAGAGCATATGGGCTCAAAGTTCAACATATTCTGGTTATTTTGTATGACCTGAAAAATGTGAACGTGAAGACATTAGTTTACGACTATGTCTAGGGTATTGGTTCTTGTGAACCATGGTATAAACCCTAAAGCATGAGTTATCATGACTATGCTAAAAACCTTTGATTATTTGTAATCAAAGAATTCAGGGGAAAATCTCAAGATTTTGGTTGGAAAGCCTAAGAATCCTGAGAATGGGAATCCCAAGACTTTTGGTCAAATCTCTTGATTTATGGTTGAAAAACTAAGAATCATGAAATAGGGAATCCCAAGACAGTTGGTCAATTCTCTAGATTTTTGGTTGGAAAACCTTAGAATTCTGAGATGAGGAGACATTCAGTCTAGAAACCCCAAGACACGAGGTTTTGAGAAACTTAACACGTGTGAGGATGTTTAATAAAAACAGCCCAATGTGGGGGGTAGACGAAAACCTAAAAATTCAACGACGATTGAATTTCGATAGGTACTTGAAGTGAAAAAGTCGCCACAAGAGATTTGAATCAAGTTGATCAAGTTGGGAGGACTTTAACTCGAACCAAAAGGGTGAACTCGAAATTGAGTCTAGCAATGCCCTCAAACTTGAGTCGAGCAATAGACTTGAATGTGTTTCGAGCATAAAGACACTCAAGTTTGATTTGAGTAGTCTAAAAGTAAAGTTCAGTTGTACTGAAACTTGGCTTTAAAATGGGCATGAAATTGTGTGGAGTTGGTAAACTCACATTGCGCCCTAGTGAGAGTTAATCGAATCCTCGATTGATTGATACTACATCGGTTGTGGTATTGGTCATGCGAGGAAGAACGATTAATTGAGATCAGAAAGTTTGGTTATCTCTAATTCCAAGGGAGTTGAAGGAATAAGAGAGACTTTCACGATAAAAGATCAATACATTAAGGTGTTTTGATGGTTGAAAGGATCAAGCCCTAAAAGAAATTTTATGGGTAAGAACCTAGTGTTTGATTCATTATTGAACACACGAACTTTTAGTAAGTTGGGTTTGTATATTAACGAAACCCCTTACGTGATGCACAGAAAACATATGAGGTTATCTGTGACCATGATGTGAATACATGGAATCCTTTGGGGAATGTAATTCACAATGTAGACATTTGCAAGGTCATTTGGTGATTGAAGGAAATTGCTAGAAATGATCAAGCGTTGTGGGGGAGCCTTTAAGTTGGCTGGCGATCTTTTAAATAAGATACCCCAAGAAGGAGGAAAATAAAGCTTCTCATAGAGCCATCCTAAAAGTTCTTTCGAATGTGTGGGTTGGCGTATTGCGAATGTAGTAAAAGGAATACTTAAATAGTATCTTTACTAGATATGCACAATGTTGAAGTGCTATCAATTTCTTGAAATTCACAAGAAATATTATGCAGAAACTAGAAATATATCTTGATGGAAAGTGTATTTTGTGGAAGTTTCTGTTAAAGATCCTGATTTATCTTAAATAGACTTAAGAGTCAATAGATGAAATCATTAAGGATCGGGGATAAACCAACGAAGGAAACGAGATTCCATGAAATAATTTTTGTGGAAAGTGGTGATCAATAGAGAGATTGATCTACCATGAGTGCAAATCACTAGAGTACTAGTAGATTTGAACAATTAGTAAGTATATTTGTGTACTTGATGGGTGTTCTCTAGACGTGAGAATGAGTCCAAGGGTGATGGTGCTTGCTATCAAGGTTTTGTGAAAGCTAGAAGTACATCTAATGGACCTAAATGGTTATTTGGAGATTTAGATATTAAAATCTGAATAGAGCAAAATGATAAGCTCAATGCTCCTAAATGACCCTTCATGTGACCAAACTAATTGTTGTAGCATTATCTGTGTGATTCTTATAAGTTGATGCTATCATATTTTGTCTTTAGAGTGTAATGATTTTGAGGATGTGTTTTGTTGCAAGCTTTAGTTATTCAATTTGAGGATTAATTTAATGAGTAACAGATATTGTACCAGATTAAATGAGTTTGATATTTGTATTTAGCATTTCATTTACATATTAACAGTATTCTTACTTGACCTTTAATGAGTTTTGATATATGTATGAAACGAATACTTCTCATGCTCAATTCTTTGTATTTTCTGGGTGAATGTGAAAATTTTTAAGATAATGTTAAACAAACTATTGATACTTAGTATAAAGTGTAATCCTAAAACTGTTATGGTTGAATTTGTATTATATTTGTGTTTTTTAATTTTAAAGAATTGATTTTGGTGATGTAGAATTTAAATTACATATTCAACATTTTTTCTTGAATTTTGAATTAATTTATGTAATTTTAATATTCTTTAAATTATTCAGCTCCAATTCGGTTTATTCGGATTAGATCCGAATTCAAACCGTAATCGAATTTCAAATCCGGGTCGGTTTATTCGGGTCGAATTTGATTTTGAACTTTTTAGAGGAAAAATCGAATAACCCAAACCGAATAACCCAAAAACCGAATAGCCCAACCCGACGCCCACCCCTATTTACCGTTTAATGGAACGGCGTCGTGAGCTCTATTGGATACTACTTTACTCCTTTAGTGCGCATTTCAAATTGGAAAGCAGACATTTCAAAGTCATATCCTACTACTTTACTCCTTTAGCCACCTTTTAAGGATATTTATATTTTTTTATTTTAATTTATTATTACTGTCATTTATTTTAATTTATTAGGACTCTCATGTGGCTCTATTTTAGCCATATTTATAAGTTTTATTTTTTGCATTAATTCATCAAGAAGCCAAGTATGAGTTTGACGAAATTTTATTTTGGGAAAAACTCAGGAAAGACGTCATTTCCATAAGTTTATGGACAGTCCACGAGGGCATTGACCTTAAATGCTACAAATTTTTTTATAAAATTTAAATATTTCATTTTACAATTTAAAACAAGTAATAATATGTATTTGAAGGTGAAAATATAAAAATATATAATATAAAAGAATATTTTCAAAATTTCAAAATTTTAAAATTTTGTATGTTATTTAACAAATGCAGTATATAAGATAAGAAATAAGTGGCATGTCCATAAACTTATGGACATACCGCCTGTCAGGAGACCTGCTCTTTTATTTTTATTCGGACAACTCAATCCTCCAAAGAGTCCGTCTAGAGACAGTCTTTCCATAAGTCATGGAAAAATCAAAGTTTAAACGGCAAACTAGAAGATATATACTTTTATATATATATATATAAGTGTATATATGTGTGTGTGAATATTTTTAAAATAAAAAAAGAAGAAGATATATATGAAGATAAAATTTTCATGTTGCATTCACTGGGGCATAAACTTTACAGCTATTATACGTTGCATAATAAACTTTTAATATTGCAACTAAAACCTTTTACTTTTTTATTATTCTAATTAAATCTCGTCTTTCCATAAACTTCTGAAAAAAATATTTTTCCCAAAAATTTTCCTTCTTCGATTTAAGGCAATTTCTATTCTCAATTAAATTTTATATTTGCAATTAATTTGTTTTGTCATTTAATTAAGTTATTAAATTATTTGGTTAATTTTTAGATATATATTGATTTAAATTAAATTATTTGAAATTAAACATAAATTTATTTAATTAGGAACAAATTAATTTATAAGTATCATTTGCTTAATAATTTATTTTTTAGAATTTCATTCATATTTCTTTATTTACTAATATTTGTTTGTTTGAATATGGTAAGTTAAGTGTTTGGAAAAAAATATTTTACTATATTGTTCAGCCCCCCTCAACTTTTAACCTGGCTCCGCCACTGACCGCTACAAATGCATGTAAGATGGAGGTGGCGGCCTTGTGTGTGAGCGTGTTCGCTGGCACTGGAAGGTAAAAAACGCTAAAGGGTCTAGTAAGCATTTGTATCTTCGCATGTGCGACAGACCCTCTTGATTGATCGCAGGGGCAGAACCAGGGGGTGCTGGCGCCACCCCTAGGATCCCGTGGCACGGAATTTTGGCCTAGGCACCTCCGAAATCCATGGATTCCGCCACCCCTGGGTTTAGTTGCAGACCTCTGTTTCCGGCGAAGCTTCTGAGGAAGACGATGGATGTGATATTTGTTTTATTATTTTTGTGTTTTCATGAACTAAAACGACGTCGTTTTTCACATAAATGAGACGACGTCGTTTTGATTTGGTCATGGAAAAAAACTGAACAATTGGGCTTAAGGCCCAATCTGAAATACTCCAAATTGGATTGGCTAAAAAGTTTTTCTTTGGTTCTTTACTTTTTGCTGCTTTTCTTTTTTCTTGGATTGGTTTATTGGTATATTCTTTTGTAGGGCTGGCATTTTGAACCAAAATATCATACCAATTTACAAATCGAATTACATACTATTTGTACTGAATATGTTGGTAATCGATGATGTGGTATGATGCTACCGTACCACACAGTTGTAATGGTATGATAATGGTATAGAGAAAATATAACATGGTATTACCGTACCACAAATGTATCTTTTAAAAATATAACTACTCCCTCTGTCCTAGCCATATCAGCACACTTTTCGGTCAACTTTCTCAGGCCATGTTTGACCACCGATAACTTTATTTACGTATACTAATGGTGTATTAAAATTTAATATTTAGAAAATACATTATGCAGGGAATCCAACGATGTCTGATGTCTCACATGAAGATATTTGCGTCTATATACTAGTTGAAATTTATGGTTACACATGTCTTAAGAAAGTTGACAAAAAAATGTGCAGATATGACTGGTACAGAGGGAGTAATATTATTTGAAATGTAAGTAGTTAAGATTTAGTCATTCGTTAATATTATTACAACTAACAATTTAAATTACGTAGTTTGTATTTTATTTCCAATATGTTGGATATTGATACAAGTTTAAAATAATTTCTTAAATTAGATTTCTTGACTTGCGACATTTTTGTTTTAAACCTTACAAAAAAAATTTAAATCGTAACATTATTTTACATACTATAACTTACTTAGTTCTTAATTTGATATTATATTACTTCATTAATATGATTGGCAGATATTTAATTTTTTTAAAATTAAGATTATACATTAGAAAATTTTAATTATTTGTAATTTGTTTTATGAGCAAAACTTATTATATTTTATACTTGATGGTATTTTCTACCATATCGTATCGATACCAACCAACTTTTATGTGTACCGATGTATTGGTATATGAAGGATTTGGTACGGTATTAATTTTTAAGAATAACATAACAATATTGTTGGTATAATTGTAGTATTAGCAAAGAGTGATGGTAATTATACCAAATCCACCCTATTATTTTGTAAGCAGAATTCATCCCATTAAATATTAAACACGAAATGAATTTCAGTCAACAACTTGGTTGGATTGGCAATAATCTGAATGATGTTGTCATCAGTTCATTCAAAAGGGAACTTTTTTCTGTGAGCTTGAAATAATTAACTTAAGAAACCTCGATTCTTATATATTTTTAATTATAATTAAGTTATTTGATTAATTTTAGATATATATTGATTTTAATTAAATAATACAATTAATTTGATTGTGATTAGATATAAATTTATTGAAAATTTAGGATTTAGATATAAATTGATTATGTGTGATTTTTTCACTTTTTTTTGTTGATATTATATTAATAATTTGATTTGAAAATAATTTCTTATTTGATGTTAAATAGGTTATGGGTAAATTCTTAATTTGAAGTAATAAGCACAGTTCATTTCAATATTGTTGTATCACGAGGTTAAAATTTTTTTTACCCCTCTTATTCTGCCCCCCTTACGTAATGCCCTGCACAAAATTTTGTATGTTAAGATTAAGTTGGGTAAGATGATGATCCAATAACATGTTAACAAATATATATGGGTTGGGAAGTTAAAGGTAGTTTTTGATTTTGAATTTCTTTTTACATTTTTTTAAAAACTATTTGGCACTTGTTAAAATACTATTAGAGCATCACATTAATATAGTTAATCGCCTAACATAAAATTTTTTGTGTTGATCAGGGAACCAACGTTATATGTTACATACAAATTTTCATATTTCAACTTTGACTATATGGAGATAAAATTTAAATGATGGGCTGGAGATTGAGGGGGTGATAATCTTCCAAATGCTCTCACCAAACCATATATGGTTTTCACAACAGTGAAGAAGCCTTGTATCGATTCTATTACCCGGCAGTGGAGGTTTCGATGGAATTCAGTGGCCAGGAATGCGAACATCCAGCTCTTCTGGATCCTGTTGGCCCCGAAGCACCGGGGCAGAAGCTCCAGTTGAATAAGAGTCATCCGGATGCTGCGAAGCGCATATCCAGAAACCCAAGCAGAGGAGTGATGGATTCGACTGCCTCCCTTGCGCATATCCAGAAACCCCAGCCGGGGAGTGATGGATTCGACTGCCTCCTTTGCGCATATCCAGAAACCCAAGCAGAGTAGTGATGGATGGCTGGAGAGATCTACAGAGGAAGAGGAAGATGAAGATGCTAATGTTCAGATGAGGCTAGAGCGGTCTCGTTGTAGAAGTCATCGAGAGATCAGGCCCAAGCATGAGTGGAACTAAAACCAACCGATGATCAAAATGGCCGGTAACAAATACCACTTCGCCTACCGCGCGCAAAAAGTAATTGTGCAATTTGAGTTTTAAGTAGAAGACATGGAGAGATCAGGCCCAAGCATGCGTAGAACTCAAACCAGCGCAAAAAAATAAGTGTGCAATTTGAGTTGGTATCAAGGTGGAAGAGCTTTAATATTTTTGATTTCTCTAGGCTTTATTAGATAGGGGGAAAATAACGTTACATTTATCGAACATGCTCAAATGTAATGATAAAAGTAAAACATGAACCTATATGAGTACTTCGGGTATCATATGCACACCTAAATCACCGTAACCTTCCAACAAAAAATATCCCAGGTTTCTGCATTTCTGGTTGTTGGCATTCATGCCTGTGAGCACTCTAATCTCTGAACACTGGATGTAGCCTTCAAGGCCTGAAATTTCACAACAACTACGCATATTAGTCACACGATATCGTAATCTCCGCTAGTTGAAATTTATGATGAGATTAGGTAAATAGCAAAATGTTGCAAAACTTAACCTCTTTGTTCCAATCGCATGTTATTGTCTAGACAGCTAATATTACTGTCTGCACGGCCGTCCCGCCGAACATCATCCCACCCCAGATTCCCTGTTCAGTTTACCAAATCAAAGATGCGAATAAATAGAGATGTTTCTGTTCATACAATTGTTTACTCAAGGTTTGCTTCGTACCTCAAGGCCAAAGTGGAAAACCCAACCCAAAACAACACCTAAAGGAAGCCCAATGACATAGTAGCAACCAAGATTTATGTAGGCAACGCATGCCTGCCAGCCCGATCCAAGAGCCACCCCTAATAAACGCAACTTCTTCTGTAACATTTTCTGTAACACTGTCTATAATGATGGGACTAAAACGGTAACAGTACCTGATAGAACCGGCTGAACGCTGTTAAGCAAAATGGTCATGGCTAAGAGATAGGACAGTTTACCAACTGCTTCAATGACTTGATCACTTGAAGAGAAAATCAGTGCAATCTTGTCTTGAAGGATCATTATTAGTCCACAAAAGAACAATCCGATTAGCATCGATTGCACCACGGAAACTTTTGTTGTGAACTTTGCTCCCTCTCCGTTTCCGGCTCCAAGCTCATTGGCAACTCTTACTCTGCATATTTCAAGAAAAATTAAGCTGGAGATGCCAAAACAATGATACCGTTAATTAGTACATTACCCCGTTGCAGCAAAGAAGGCCATTGGAATCATCATTTCCCATCCATTAATGCTCATGCTACCATGTACAATTCATACAAAGCACGAGTTATAGATAGTTCAAATATAGTATTTAAGAAAAAGAGATTTGTCTTAGGGTCAGATGACATACCAAACAGATAGTGCTCCAATTTGAACTGTTGCATTTTCTAGGTTCCCTGTCATCAAAATCAGTATCCTATAATACCAATTCTCCACGCTGCATGAAACAGTGGAAAATTGTATTATTCCACATTTGCAATCACTATAAACATACAAAATCATACACATACTGCCTGAAATCAAATGTGTATACTACATGTGTACGAATTATCCAAGTTTATCTTAAATGCAAATAGAAATGAATGGGAATGAAAGAACCTACCAAACCATGACACCTGAGGCAGCACAGACTCTAACAAACTCTCCAAGCCCAGAAAAAGCTTGCATAGAAAAACCGTTCCAAGTATCCGGACAACCACCCCAAACAACGTAGCCAAACAACAAAAACACCAATAGCCACCATGACACATCTAGTGCAATCGCGATCCCAACAATTCCAAAATCAAAATAAGAAAGCAAAATCCAACTAAGGAAGACGTGAAAGACAAGCACCAGCAGAGATGCCCAAGCAAGAACAGCAGTCTTGAGCTGGCTCTGCAAGAACCTCTGCAACGTGCCCTGAAACGCGAAGCAGAAATGCTGCGGAATGAACCATAGGGATATCAGCCCTGTTAGTTCCGCAACATCCTCGGGCTGTCCTAAGAGCTTCAGTATCGGAGTTGCGTAGATGTAGAAAGGCAGGAGGATAACACAAGCAATGGAGAGAATTATCCATGATCTCTGCAAATATATGCCCAACATGTGGTGCCTCTTTGCCCCAAATGCCTGCCCACATAATGTCTCTAGAGCACTTGCCATCCCTAACTAATTCATCAAATTACACATCATTAGTCAATCTGTATTCTTATTTTTAACAAATGCAAGTGCAATAGCAAATACAAGAGCCTAAATGTAAAATTTCAAAGTTGAAAGTGCAACATTGAGCCTTCAAAATGTTGCATTATACCATACTTCTTCATGAAACTAGACAAGGAAATATATAACATCTTTCCAAATCAATTAACATATCTATTTTCGATATGCAATTGAAAACCTAACGCAAGTGTTAAGGCCCAGTTCCTTTCCACTTGATTTGAATTGAATTGAGTACAAATGATCTGAATATATCTAAACTAAGCTAAATTTCGTCAAACCAAACTGAACTGAGCTGAAATTAAGTTGAAAAGAACATGGTCGGATCCATAATTAGGGCATCACAACATATCTACGAGATTTATGCTGCATTCAAATGTGTGCACCAGTTAAGGTAAGTAGGGTACCAGGAGGCCAAACATGAAGCCGACAATGACGTTGATGGAGAGGGACATGGCGGCGAGTTCGAGATCGCCGAGGTGGCCGGTGAAGGCCTGAGAAACAATGGAGAGAGCGTAGGGTGTGAGGCAGCTGAAAATGGAGGGTGAAAGAATCATCCTCAGGCTCACCAGAACTGGCATCAAGCTCATCAGAATCAGCATCAAACTCAAGTTTGGATGATCGAACCGAAAGCCCTGGTCGAACCGTGGTTCAACGGATAACGCGCATTTGAACAAGCTTCAATTAAGCCAAACGGCGTCGTTTAATTATTGGCGGGAATTGGCTCAACCGCCTTTCTTCTGTTTCATTCTCCAGCAGCATTTTTGAGCTGTTTTGTTTGCAAGATTACAGCTGTAAATCAGTTAGTTAGGGAGAGTTGGTTACAAGGAGATGTAGTGTGTATATATAGGTGCATGTACAGCCTTTCATTGGGTATCAATACAATCAGAAAAATTCCCCAAAATATCCTCTTCTTCAACTGCTTCATAACTATGTGCGTTTAGTGTGTGTTCTTGGTGTTCTTCGCCAAGAACGATTTATACAGATTTTTTCAATTTTAACATGGTATCAGAGCTTCTATGTTGCTTGATTCGATACAGATAAGCTACCCCTGACGATTCTACCGATCAGGACTCAAATTCTACTCCAAAATACTGGTGCGATTTAATTCTGAAGCTGCTGCGATGATGAACTCCAATTCCGATGAAAACTCGGTGATTCAGCCGGAGAAACAGAGAGCAGAAGGTTCCGACGTGAGAAAGAACAAGCTGATCGATGATGATGATTACTGCTACAGAATCCGAGCGGAGGATCCACTGTACCTGCAGAACTATGATCAGTCCAATCAAATGCTGGTCACTGAACCTTTGACAGAGGTAAACTACCTATCCTGGAGTCAATCTATGATCACTGCTTTAGAGACAAGAGAGAAGCTAGGGTTTATAACTGGTGAAATTGAAAAACCTGCACCTGAGCATAAGACATATAAACAATGGAAGAGAGTTAACTCTATGGTAACTGCCTGGCTTAAGAACTCATTGTCTAAAGAGATTGCTAGTGGATTTCTGTTTGCATCAAATGCTAGAGATCTGTGGGATGAATTAAAGGATAGATTTGGTGAGGGCAATGGTGCACAGATTTATAACTTGAAGAAAGAAATTAGCAACATAAAACAAGAAGGAGATTCTGTGGCTATCTACTATACAAAACTTAAAGGACTGTGGGATCACTATGCATGCATTAGGCCTAGAAGAAGGTGTAACTGCTGTACTTGTTGCAAGTGTGGATACTATAAGGCTATGGTTGCTGATGAGGATGAAGATAAGATGCATCAGTTTCTCATGGGACTGAATGAAGAATATAGGCCAGTCATTGATCAGATCTTGATGCAAGATCCATTGCCAAACTTAGCAAGAGCATGTGCTATCATAGGCAAGGTTGAAAAGCAAAGGAATGTGCATACCAGCTACCAGGGGACAGGACAAACATCAGCTATGGTAGGAAGGAGGCTGCTGATTGATGGATATGCTGAAAATGATCCTCACAATGCTGTGATGCTGGCCAAAGGAACTGGATATCAGAAAGGAGCAAGCTACTCCAGGGATGGTTTTAAGCAGAAAGTGATAAGGAATCCAGACCTTAAATGTGATCATTGTGGAAAGATAGGCCACACAAAGGAAACATGTTTCAAACTGAAGGGCTTTCCAGACTGGTTCTATGAAAGTAGGGGAGAGAAACCACCACAGAAGGGGAGATATCCTCACAATGCCAATGCTGCTGGAGTTCAAATGCCTGGTACTACTATGCCAGAAGATCAAATGGGAGCCACAAATGGAATGAATATGAATGATGTCATTACTCAGTCAGGACAAGCACAACTGCAGGGAATGCTGGCTAACATGATCCAGCTGGAATTTAGGAAAATACTGAAAGGGAAAGCACAGGAGCAAGGTGCACCCACAGACTTTGTCAACTTGGCTCATCTGACTGATTTTTCAGGTAGCACTCTATTTCATGTTTGCAATGCTTCAATTTCTAATAACTGTTCTTCCTGGATTATAGATAGTGGAGCAAGTAGTCACATGTGCAGTAACTTGACATTTTTCCATACATATACCAAAGTGCAAATACCTACACCAGTTCATTTACCTGATAACACCACAAAGTATGTGACTGCCATAGGTGAAGTTCACATGCCACATAACCTCAAACTCATTGATTGCCTCCATGTACCCTCATTCCATTTCAATCTTCTGTCTGTCAGCAAACTTTTGAACACTACCTCTATACATGCTGGTTTCTTCAAGTCTTTTTGTCTGTTGCAGGACCTTAAAAGCTCTAAGGTCATTGCTGTTGCAAAGGAAGTGCAAGGTCTCTATGTCCTAGATACTCATTCTTTTTCAGAAGCTACCATTCAAGTTGCTCTACACTACCTCAGTCTCTCATACATCAGCCAAACTCACCATTCATTGTATGCAAATAAAACTGCCAAGTGTGACTTTCACACATGGCACAGTAGGCTAGGTCATCCTTCTATGGTAGCTCTAAAGCACCTAGTTGAGCATGTATCTGTTTCAATTCCTAGTGATTACACTTGTACAGTTTGTCCTCAAGCAAAACAAAAGAGACTTGAGTTTCCTATTAATGAAGAAGGTTCTGAGCACATTTTAGATTTGCTCCATATTGATCTTTGGGGTCCATACAATGTTTCTACACTCTTAGGAACCAAACACTTCCTCACTATTGTTGATGATTTCAGCAAATACACATGGACCATTTTGGTTAAAACAAAGGACTCAGTTCCCTTTTTACTCAAGTCCTTCTTCACTTTCATTCAGAATCAGTTTCAAAAGACTGTCAAGGCCATTAAAACTGATAATGGCACAGAGTTTATTAACACTACCTTTAACACCATTTTGTCTGATCTTGGTATTTTCCACCAGAAAACCTGTTCATATACACCACAGCAAAATGGGACTGTTGAAAGAAAACATCAACATTTGTTGAATGTTGCTAGGTCATTGCTGTTTCAATCTCATTTACCTAAAAGGTTTTGGGGGGAATCCATTCTCACAGCTACCTTTCTTATAAATAGAATACCATCAGCCACACTTTCTTGGAAATCACCCTTTGCCATTTTCATGAATAAGTCACCTGATTATACCTTACTCAGAACTTTTGGATGTTTGTGTTTTGCTTCAGATACTACCCCTCACAAAGATAAACTACAATCCAGAGCCTTTCCCTGCATCTTTGTTGGGTATCCCCCAGACAAAAGAGGTTACAAACTCTTTGACATAACCAGTCAAAAGATAGTAATTTCCAGGGATGTTATATTCCATGAGAACATCTTCCCTTACTCTACCAAATCTTCCTCTACTGCTTCTGTGTCATTGCCTATTGTCCCACCATACTATCACACTGATATCCAAAATCACATTGCTCATCCACATACAGACATCACTCCACCATCTCCTAACCCTCCTCAACTTTCTCACACTCATGTTCCACCTCAAGAGCCTATTGTTGATACCTCACTGCCTTCTGATGATAATGATCTTCCGTGTCATAGTATCATACCACCTGATTCCCCCACTCCACAACTTCAACTCAGGAAGAGTACTAGACATAAGCAAAAACCAGCATGGCATGATGATTTTGTTTTAACCTCCCTTCATGATCCTCACCATCCACCTGATTTTACCCCCTCATATGTGACATTTCTTGCTCAAATATCTAAAATCAAGGAGCCACAGTCATATAGAATTGCTAGCTTGCAGGCTGAATGGATTGCTGCCATGAATACTGAGCTCCAAGCTCTTGAAGAAAATGGAACTTGGGAGCTTGTTCCCTTGCCTACTGGTAAGAAGCCCATTGGATGTAAATGGATATACAAAGTGAAACTATTGTCTGATGGTAGTGTAGACAGATACAAATCCAGACTAGTGGCAAAAGGATTCAACCAGATAGAGGGGGTGGACTACTTTGATAGTTTTTCCCCAGTTGCTAAAACTGTTACAATCAGACTTTTGCTTGCTCTCATAGCAACAAAGTCATGGCATTTGCACCAGTTGGACATCAATAATGCCTTTCTTCATGGCTATCTGGATGAAGAGGTATACATGGTGCCTCCAGAAGGATACTCCAAAGCCTTACCTCACCAGGTTTGCAAGCTCAAAAGGTCACTCTATGGACTTAAGCAGGCGTCAAGGCAGTGGAATTCAGAACTAACCAAGGCCTTGTTATCCTTTGGTTTTGTTCAATCTCCCAATGATTATTGTCTGTTTCTGAAGTCATCTTCTGATCACCAGTTGGCATTGCTGGTTTATGTGGATGATATTCTGGTTGCAGGTTCATCTGAGGCTCATATTCAACAGGTTAAATCCTTTCTGCATTCTAAATTCACCATCAAAGATCTTGGACCTGCCAAGTTCTTCTTGGGATTGGAACTGGCCAGATCTTCATCAGGCATCTATCTCACTCAGAGGAAATATATTACAGATATTGCAGATGATGTTGGTTGCTCAAAAGCCAGAGCCACATCCACTCCATTTCCTTCCAATTGGGACATGGATGCACCCTCACCACTGCTTGCTGATCCTAGTGCTTACAGAAGGTTAGTTGGAAGACTGTTGTATCTCAATGCCACCAGACCTGATGTGACATATGCAGTTAACCAACTTAGCCAGTTTATGCAATTTCCTACCGAGCATCACATGTCTGGTGCCCTTCATGTTGTGAAGTACCTCCACACATATCCCAGTCATGGAGTGTTCTATCCCAGTTCTAATGATCTTCAAGTTTCAGCTTATTGTGATGCAGATTGGGCCAGATGCAAAGACACCAGGATGTCTGTCACTGGTTTCTGCATTTTCCTTGGTCATGCTTTGATTTCCTGGAAGTCTAAGAAACAGCAAACTGTCTCCAGGTCATCAGCTGAATCTGAATACAGGAGCATGGCTCTCACCACCACAGAGTTGCAATGGATTTCCTATCTGTTGTCTGATTTCCAGATCAACTTTCCTCTCCCAATTCCTCTTTGGTGTGACAACAAGGCAGCCATTCACATTGTGGAAAATCCCAAGTTTCATGAACGCACTAAACACATTGAGATTGACTGCCATGTTACCAGAAATCAGTTTAAGGCTGGTTTTCTTACTCCTTGTCCAGTTTCTTCCAAGCTTCAGCTAGCAGACATTTTCACCAAGCCTGTTTGTGCTGAAATCCTCCAGTCTTTATTGTTCAAGATGCACTTTTGTGCTCTCCCCAACGTCCATCTTGAGGGGGGTGTGAAAGAATCATCCTCAGGCTCACCAGAACTGGCATCAAGCTCATCAGAATCAGCATCAAACTCAAGTTTGGATGATCGAACCGAAAGCCCTGGTCGAACCGTGGTTCAACGGATAACGCGCATTTGAACAAGTTTCAATTAAGCCAAACGGCGTCGTTTAATTATTGGCAGGAATTGGCTCAACCGCCTTTCTTCTGTTTCATTCTCCAGCAGCATTTTTGAGCTGTTTTGTTTGCAAGATTACAGCTGTAAATCAGTTAGTTAGGGAGAGTTGGTTACAAGGAGATGTAGTGTGTATATATAGGTGCATGTACAGCCTTTCATTGGGTATCAATACAATCAGAAAAATTCCCTAAAATATCCTCTTCTTCAACTGCTTCATAACTATGTGCGTTTAGTGTGTGTTCTTGGTGTTCTTCGCCAAGAACGATTTATACAGATTTCTTCAATTTTAACATAGGGTCCCGCTATCTGCCATAGCTTCTCCGATTCTAACCATATTCTCTTCTTCAGCCTCAATGTCTCCGCCGCCGCCTCTGGTTTTTACCTCAAGAGAGGATCGTTGAGGCGGTGATTTTCTTCCCCATCAATATTGGCGTTGGAGAGGTCGCCCATTGGAAAGAAGAAGAAGATACCAGAAGGGGAAAAGGGAACATGTTGAGCGGTGTGAAATTTATAAGTGGCGAAGAAACGTCAACGCTATGAGAAAGAAACACGTGGATTGTGTAAGGTGGCCACGTGGCTATTTAAGCTGCATGCATGCAGTTGATTATAGTATTCGCTCTTTCAAATTTAAGGGTATGGCTATATCACGCCCTGTATTTTACTAGTTTACGCCCTAATACGTATATACACGTATAATACAAATATTAAATTTTCAAAATAAAACAAAAATAAAAAACAAAAAAAGCCATACAGAGCTCCGCCGGTCTCCGCCGCCGCCGCCGCCATCGTGAGCCAGCGCCGTCGCCGCTCTCCGCCACCACCTTCTTCTCTTCTTCTTTGTCTTCTCCGGCGGTCTCACCACCGCCACCACCGTGCCTCCTCCGCCGTCCCTCGTCCGCAACAAAACCCTAGCCCCGCCGCCGTCCCTCCTTCTTCTTTGCCCAGTCCCTGCCGTTCCCGTCGATCGAAACCCTAGCCCAGCCGAAATCCTCCACCTTCGTCCCCGTCGATCGAAACCCTAGCCCAGTCGAGCTCCTCCTCCTTCGTTCCCGTCCATTGAAACCCTAGTCCCTCCGTCTCTCCTCCTTCGTCCCCGTCGAGCTCCACCCGCCGTCGAGCGAAGCTAGCCCCGCCATCCTCTGTCGTCCTCATCCCCTCGATGGCCCCTTGCCCCACCGTCCTCCTTGAAGTGGCGGTAGAGAAGCGGTGGAGAACCGGGAGGGCGAACCGGCTCCTGTTCTCCTCGGCGAACCGGGCTCGCTCCCGTTCTCCTCAGCCAGTGGAGAGCCGGGTTGGGCAAGGGCGAGGAGAGCCAGGTCGGGCAAGGGCGACGAGAACGGGCGACGAGAACGGAGGAGAACAGGCGACGAGAACGGAGGAGAACAGGTGACGAGAACGGAGACGGAAATGACGGAGGAGACCGGAGAAGTGGAGATCTGGGATGGCGATGGGGACGGAGATAACGGAGGAGACCGGAGAAGCGGAGAAGGAGATCGGAGGAGAAGGAGGAGAAGCGGAGGAGACGGCGCTCAGCGGACCGGAGGAGAAGGAGAGTGGCGGCGGAGGACCGGAGGAGAAGGAAAGCAGCGGCGGCGGCGGTGGATGAGCGGGGCGGCGGCGGCAGAGCGGGAGCAGCGGCGGCGGCGGAGCAATTAAATAAATAATTTAATATTAATTAATTTGAATTATTTAAATTAAATTAAAAATACATATTGTATATTAAATAGTATAAATACAGGGCGTAATCAAGTAAAATACAGGGCGTGAAATAGCAATCCACAAATTTAACCACACTTTTTATTTATTTTTTAAAGCATTTTTTAGAGTCTGCCTCTTAAAAGACGGTATTTTCATACGTTATGGAAAGAATAAATCAAGATAAATACTTGGGTTGCTGGGAGGCTGTCGCTGTGCCTCTTAAAGATAGTATTTATATGCCCAAATTACGGCTAACTACTAAATAGTAGCAAGTGGTAAGACGGGGTTGTCCACGAGGAAAAGTGGGTTATCAAGTGTTAAAGCGTAATTAAAAAGCACATGAAGAATTCACTCGTCGTGTGTGGTAACAAAGTTAGGGGGGTTGCTTTTGGAAAACACTACGACTATTTTGAACAGCTAAATTAACAAACTATTAAAAAGAACGATGTAAATACGATCACAAGTATCACAAATAACTTAACAAAGATATTAACGAGTCTTGTGCGCAATTGGTTTACATTTCTATCATCCTTTGATCATAGATTAATTATCCTATTTTTATGCATTAATCACATATTGTGGAGAACTTATCAACACCTTTCAAGTGTTGATATTTGTCACCTCTACTCGGATAGTTAGAGTGGGCGACCGGCGCCCCACAATAACCTTTAACCTCGGGTCATCCTAGACGATCGACGTTATAGACTTCCCCGAGGATAGCAATACACAGGGAGACCCAACACGACTACCACAATGTTCTACAAGCGAGAAACACATATATATCACAAGTATATTTTCTAATAACGACTACGAGGATCGGCCTTCATGCTAATCGTTATTAGTGGACCACAATTATCCATCTAAATTCATCCGAAGTCTAAGCAACTCCATCAATCAACAATCATAATTAGTTGTCACTCCTAATTATAACCTAGCATTGACCAAAAACTATCACGTTGACTAAAAGTTAAAGTCTTTCGGATTTGACCAAAAACCTAGCACATAATCAATCCACAATCTTCAACTAGTTGATCACCCTAGTCTAAATCATGCACTAATCACACAAGAAAGCACCAAATATACTTGATAATCAAAGCACAAAATAAAATAAATTGAATCTCACAAATTCATGCTAGAAATGCTTACCAATTGCTCCCAAGGTGAAATCTAGCCTAGATAATGAAAACCCATAACAAATCTACAAGAATCCATGGAAAAGATGCAAAAACTAAGAAAACGTGAAGAAAACTAGGTTTCAAGGCCTCCAGTCGGGCTCAAGCAAATGGGGAAAAAGAGGGGCTATTTATAGCCTAAGTTTGGTCAAAAGAAGTCAATAGGATGCAGCAGGTGTGCGGGCGCGCGAGGCAGTGGTGCGAGGCATAGGCGCGAGGTAGCTATGTCGGTGGCACAGGACTCCTGAGTATTGATGCGCGTGACAGCGCAGCCAGGCTCTGAGCGTCGTGCATTTCTATTCTGAGAGGCTGCACCACGGTATGCACCAAGGCGCACGGCGCGCAGGGCTTCGAGTTGGGTGCACCCCACAGTTTTCTTCACCCGGGCGGCCAGTTTTCGCGTTGCTACGGGTGAACCGTTGCTCCGATTTAGAGTACTTATAGTTGATTTCATAGTGCTCAAGAAAAGGAATCTAATGGTGCTCTCCTTGTAGGCTGATTCTTCTCGGATCATTTTAAGAACTTGGTCCAAACTTTTGGGTGACAATTCATCCGCTTCTTTGCCTTCTTTCTTCGACCCTTCTATCTTCTACCATGTTTTGGCTTGTGGCTTTCACTAAACCACTCCAAAGGGCTCACAAGCAATCTACAAATAAAGCTCACAAAAAGGAATCTAGATGCTCGTAAGGACCAAAAATCAATTAGACTAAACATAGGTTACAAAATATAGGATTTAGATTTGAAAATCGAAAACGGTCATCTAAACCGCTTATGATGTAAACCAACCTAAATCTAGCATTCTTTCAACAAAATGATGACAAAAGAGTTGTGAAATGCTTTGGAAAACAAATGCATTTGGCGTCTCATCAGTTGCATTAATCGGGTCATAAATTTATAACTATTTCACGTTGAATAATGAATTTTAAATATTATAACTAAAATCTTTTATCTTTTTATAATTCTAATTAAAGCTCTTCTTTCCATGTGTCAGGGCTGGTTAATTAAAGGGGTCACTAATAAAGGGTACATGGGGTCTTTCCCAAAACTTTGCCCATTTTAAATTGTGATTGAATTTAAAGAGTTCGCCTCTTGAAATATAGTATTTCCATAAATTATGGAAATATTGTAAACTGTAAATTAGAAAAAATGAAGATAAAATTTTCATGTTGCATTAATCGAGTCATAAACATATACTCCCTCCGTCCCAGCCGAATCTGCACACTTTCCTTTTTGGGCTGTCCCAGGCAAATCTGCACTCTTTTTGTTTCTTTCCATATTTGGCAAAAAAACTGATGTGAAATTCCAAAATTACCCCCACAATATTTAAACAATTACAAAATAATTCCCATTAATTAGTTGAATTTGGGCCCAAGTGTAAACCCATTTGAGCTTAAGCTGAACCCATTAATGTTAACCCATCTTGCAAACCCTAACCCAATAATGCACTTGCCCAACCGTTTCTCGAAGCAGAAGTAAAGAGATTCTCGATCTTATCTCTTCCTCTGTGGGGAGCAATGAATGAGGCTCGGTTTTTCTTGGTCTTGGGCAGATGAAAAGCATTGGGCAGATGAAAAGCATCGGTAATTTTCCACGCCTTGGTCAGTGGAAAAGCAGGCTCGACTTTATATGCCTTCCATCCTCTCCATCCTCCTTCCAGACGCTCCTCTCCATTTTCCTCTTCCTCATCCTGAAACCCTAGCTCCTCGATTTTCCGCATCTTCCCCCAGTTCCCGTTGTTGTTTTCATCTATTTTCGCTAGATCCGTGCTGTTTGTGTCATCTTCCCCCCCTTTGACCCGATTATTCGGTGCGTTTCACATGTCGTTCGCAACGAACTCCACCGATAAATCTTGTCGGAGGTGTTCTTTGTGCTACGTGTCCGATACTTACAGTAAATTGGAGTTCGTCCCCGAGACGGAGGCGGATGATGCGACCTCCGCCTGGAGGTCTGACGCAGCCCTCGGGGAAACGGTGGTCGCCGGCAACGGCGAGCCCACCTCCACTCCAGTCCCAGGGGAATCTGGCCCGACCGTGCCACAGTCTAATGTTAAATCCTCCATGGGGGACTTGCATGGCGGAGAAGAAGTTCACCCTAGGGACGGTGAGCACGGTTTGGTTCCTTCCAGCCGTGAAATACCCGGAGTCGAAGGCACGGTGGCCGTTGCAGAACCAACGCGGTTCCCCTGGGAGACCGATGTGCCGGATGACCCGGAGGACACTATGTATGGCAGCAACCAGGTCCTGTACCTGTTATGCCCTTGGTTGCGGGAGGAGCGCGACGCCCGTCGGCGCAAACCCTAGCTCCGACTTGGTCTCATCGCAATCTGGCCCCCAAAAAGTTAAGTCTTTCGTTGTTCACATAAATGTGGTTAGTTCCTTTTCCGTATAGTTTCGTGTGCTAACTCTCCCGTGCCTTTCGTGTGCTAAGATTAACTTGTTTGCTACATATGCAGGATCCATTCATTGGATGCTGCTTTCGGTGGATCCATTCATTGGAAATGGTTGGAAACGGATGAGGTGAAATCGTTCCTGGCTTCCCTTTTATGTGATATTCTTGAAATGAAATTAGTTTTTTTTAAGTGCTGGAATCTGAGTTGAGCTAATACTGTTCTGAGTATAATCTGATACTGTTATGGAATTAGTTTTTTTGGTTGTTGCCTGCACACTGTGATATTTAAGCTGATACTGTTCTGAGTTGAGCATATACTGTTCTGAGTTGAGTCCTTGAGATTGCTTGAGATTTTTATGAATCGTCCCTGGTTGTTTGCCATCACACTGTGACATAAACTGCTGAGTTCCTGTTCTGAGTTGAGTCTTCCCTGAGTTTGTGTGGCATCGTTGAAACTGATTTGAAAAAATGTGTTCTCGAAGATTGCTTGAGATTTTTATGAATCTTCCCTGGTTGTTTGCCATCACACTGTGACATAAAGCATGTTCCCTTAAAATGCAAAATATGAGAGTTTGTTCTGAACAAAGGGTTAAACTTCATTAACTAAATGAGCATTTACCCGGGGTTGGTGGCAGAACATCCCATGAACACCAAAAGTGGGATGTTCTTGGCTTGCAAAAAAAAGCCATGTAACCAACCCCCAAAATGTTTACAATTCTGCATCTAAGGCCTGTAACCTAATGCATGCATAAGTGGTAATACAGTTTCATCTACTGCACCCTTGCTGATTAAATGCTCAATGCTGCCCCTCACAACCTCCTCACTTACTTGCAGTGATCTTGGTAGAGTTCCCTCCCTTATGTGTTTGTCCTTGTTCATATGAGGGATCTTGTAGTTGTTTGACCCGCGTGCTTTTAGTATTTCGATCATCGACAGTTGATGTGTAAGAAATACCTTGTTCAAAGTGATTGCATATTCTCTTTCGTACGCTGACTGCACCGCTGCAATTAACTCCTCAACATTAGACGATGTATGTTCTTGTTGTAAGCTTTGAATTGAGTTGAAAAACCCCAGGTCTAGAATGTTACAGTCTGGTGAGTTTGCTGGTTGGTTGACTAAGTGTATGTTAAAACCATCTGCATCAGCTACTTCTCTGAATTCTGGATCATTGTTGAAAATGTGTGGCTTTGCATTGTCTTGTTGAATGTGAATAAATTTGCCGAGAATGTGAGATGGCCATCGTGTCTTAATTGCTGGGATGACTTCTTTGATTATCTTCTCCTTTGTGACATCCCTTGTGATTTTTGGTACTGCTGCCTTCTGCACTGTCCCTGCTAGCCTGTTCTTGCTGTTTCTTTTTGCTACTTCATCTTGCACGAACGGAAAAATGCCAATCTTACCATCGAATAGCAGTTCACCATCATTTCCCCATACTGGTCTGCTCACTGCACATAAAAACATTAACTTTGGGATATGTGACTTGTGTTTAGCTGTGCGATATGGCTCCGGTTCGTCCGGGGCCAGTAAATACCTTACTGATTCTTGGCTTAAATAAAACCATTTCTCATCCAAGTGTATAACATGGTCCATTGATCGAAATCTCAGTTCGGGATCAAGCTTTTCTAAAACGAACCACATTCGTGATACCTTGTTGTGTTCTGTGAGAGCTGGTTTGATGCTATTTGTGTGGCTTTTTATTATCTTGGCTGCCACTGCCCGTTGCACACTACTCTTCCCCATTCCGAGTGCTTTTGCTGTACCTCTAATAGTGCGCCTCTTTACTGCAGGCAATGATTTCAGTTCTTCCAGGTTGATCTCCCTCTTGTTCTTCGGAGGATGGCCTGTCATCCGATGACGCAAGTCCAGGGGTCTTCCTTGTGACATTTGAGCCCGAGTAAGAGCCCAGATGGTGCTCACTGTTCGTATGGAGCAGTCGAACATTGCTGCTGCCAGCAATCGTGTCGAATGCAACAGCTTCCCATCCTTGTGCTGCTCAAGCAAAAATTCCCCCAGATGCTGTCTTTCCTCGTTCGTCAGGTTCTTGCGCATTTTCCCTAAAAAAAAAACCCAATGAGGAATGGGAAGATGCAAAGCACCGAGAGCAACCACAGCCCTCGGGTGTGTCGGGATGGCTCGAGGAAGTGCAAAAACCATACCTGAGGGTTTCAAATTGTTGAAGGATCTGTCCTCTTCTGTTTTGCAGTTTTCTTCTTTGTTGTTTCTCAACAACAAATCCGTATGAAATGTTCTTGTATTTATAGAGGGAATGTAAGAGTACTGTTCTGAGTTGCTGTAAAATTGACACTGTGAAAATTTTTTATCACTGTTCACTGTTTTTTGGCGCCTTATTGGGAGCCAAAAAAAGCGGGAAAAGTTAATTACTGAAAGAGGAGGGAAAAATTATCCCTTCTCAGGCTGGGTTAATTTTTCTGGCCGCATGCAAATTTCGGGTACACGTGGGGGGCACAGTGGTGTGGGGCCCAGGGGAAAAAATCTGCAGAGATTTCTCTCTCTGCAGATTCCCCTGGGACGGAGGGAGTAACTATTACACATTGCATAGTAAATTTTTATTATTACAACTAAAATATTTTACATATCTATTATTTTTATTAAACCCTGTATTTCCATATGCATATGGAAAACCACTTCTCCTATAATTTTGTCAAATTTAAATTAGCTCATTTTATTTTTCCTATATCAATCCAATTTTTTCCATTTCATTAATTACTATGCACAGATAAGGATAACATAAATAATTAAAGAAACACATACTCCCTCTGTTTCAGCTAAATCTGCTCATTTAAAAAAAAATTAATTTTCTCAAAATACATTGATATAACCATATATTTCAACTAATACATAAATACAAATATATTTATGTGAGATATCATTAAATTTATTGTACCATATATTCTTAAATATTAAATCTTAATAAATTATTAGTATTCATAATAAAAATTATCAATGATCATACATAAGAGTCCGTCCCTTGAAAGATGATCTTTCCATAAGCCATGGAAAGACCAAGGTTTAAAGTACAAATTAGAAAAAATGAAGATAAAATTTTCAGGTTGCATGAATCGGATTATAAACTTTATAACTATTGCACGTTGCACAATAAGTTTTTAATATTGCAATTAAGACCGTCTTTCAAGAGACGGACTCTTTTCTCTATCCTACCCATTAATTTTATTATTAACATTTAATTTAAATAGTAAGAAGTCACTTTTTACTATTTATACTGAATAAGCGTGTTCGGACATCACTGGCAGAAACTCGGGTTCGTAGTCATTATGTGTGCTAAAACTATGTCTAATTGTGTTTTCAACAGCTTTATATCTTGACATTTATCCTTTCCAATGAAGTAGATGAAAGAGGGATAAGGAGATCAACATTCACTGCTAACCATTTCCTTAGATGTCTTCTTCAAAATTTTCATAATGATCGATTTCTATGGAGATAGAACTGGATTCTCTAAAATGATTCTAATACTTCTGGAAATCATCAAACCTATGAAGTACCATATTATAGCATGCTTTTTTAATTGAAGTTTATGGTTAATAGAACATTTTTTTGCTGGAGTAGCCGAGTAGGAGCTTACGTGGGCCTGAAATCTTAACTTACGACACCTTTATTGTCTGGCCTTTTTTCAGTAACAAGTGTAAGTTTTGGATCAGTAGTTACTATAGTTTGGCACTTTGTAAATTTTCTTGAGCTACTGATATGGCTTGGAACCAAGTTAAATCAAAACATTAATATCCTGTATGGTATCACATTTTGAAAAGAAGGTTTGTAAGATGTTCTTCTATAATTCAGGATTCTATAGCCTGCTGGTTTGTGGACTGGCGTTTTTCAATATTCCTCCTCTAGATTTTCCATTTGAATGTATTTTCATTAGATTTGGTGCTTCAGGCAGAGGGCTGGACAAATAGTCTTCCCAGGCAGCCTATGTTAATCTCTAGTGACAGAGACTTGGTTAAAGATAGCAGTACGGATACTGAATTTGTTGAAGAAAAGATTAAAAAATTACCTGCTGGAGGCGAGACATGGGACAAAAAAATGAAAAGCGATCTGTGCAAGACCTACTGATGGTGATGGAGAACCAAAGCGATCTGCTCATCATAAGCTTACCAGTGAACAACCTGGATTGGAGTCTTCTGATTCTCAGATTCTCCGGTACTTGTTTCTATCTCCAATGCAGAAGAATAAATTGAGTCTCCCATCGTGTGGCAAGCATTGACCTGCGTTGATTTGTTAGTATACATTTGAAATGATTGCTTCCAGTGGGTTTTTTTTTTGACATGCTATAGGTTTGGAACATTATATAGCTTGAGCAAAATCTTCATCTAAGACTTTTACAGGTAGAAAAGAGCCAAATCACCCATAACTTAGGTTTGGATTTCAAATGAAAAATCGATTATAAGCCATCACCTATCAGAATATCCTTGTACCTTGGAGTTGGAGAACATAAATTTCTGCAAGCTTTAATATCTACATTATATTGTCTTCATGTGGCATGTCTGAGTAGGTTTGAAACTGTAAATAAAAGATAGAACATTTGTTTTTGTTGTGTGTAATCAGTTTTTAGCATAAATAAACCAGTTTCTGAGTTCTTAAGAGTTCTTGCTATTTGACTGAGTTCTTTATGTTGAGAGTTTTAATAATACTTGTGCAGATTGAAATGATTCTACAGGCGTTGAATTATGAAATAGGTGAGTTTCTAGGTAAAACAATTTGCAAGTAAATTTACTTTATCTCTTACTCATGCTCACATGCAAGGGTAAAGAACTTTTAAGAAAACAAGGCTGAGAAATCATAAAAACTTTATGATTTCTGTTTTTCCCTCCTCGAAACTTATGATGATGTCTATGTTATCGGTTTCTTATGCTTGACCTGGAAATACTTCTTTTTGCTCAATATATTGATATTGCTATCACTTAGGTTGGTCAAGCTGACATGAATTCTTGGATATGTTAATTTCTCCAATGCATGTAATTGTTACTCGACTCCGCTTTGTGTGCGTGTCTTGGGTAAAAAATTGTACGTTTGTTAAGCTTTTGCGTATTTAACTATCAAATGGTCAGTTAATTTCAATGGAAATTAGCCAGGGTAAATCAGCCATTTGAGTATGTATTTGCTTTCTTATATAGGTTGTGTGTAGAAAAGTATAACTTACTGCTTACTCTTAATTAAGATTAGAGATCAGAAATCTTAGGGTATGTAAAGAATTTTTCTTCTTACGGTCAATTTCCATATATTCTTTCAGAATTTGAACTTATGTATTTATGTCCAATTGTGATCATTCTGATGATTGTCATGTTATTATAATTTGTAGGTTGAGGGCCTTAGTAGAAAGCTTGAAGCATCTAATCTGATTTCTCAGTAGAAATCTTGAAGCATCTATCTGATTTCTCAGGAAAAAAATCAACATTTGAAACCAAGAGAGAACAGTAGGTTTTGATGGGTTGAGGAGAGCAGATTCAGAAAAGCCCTTCAATTCGAATGAGTTGAGTGATTGTTATAGGAAAAACGCTATAAATTCAACCAAATGCGGACCCGATACATTGATGCTTGAAAGAAGCCATTCGTTCACAACGCTTATTGAAGATTCTGGGATATCAGATTATTAGTTGAGTCTGTAAAATGCGCTCCCTAAGCCTGCCATCCCATTCTCTCCCTCACCTATTGAAGAGCTCCCTTATCTGTTGAAGAGCTCCCTTATCCGTTGAAGAGCTCCCTTATCTGTTGAAGAGCTCGAAGTTGCTGCACTCAAACTAGAAAAAGTTTACAAGAAAGTTGCAGCAGTTTTTGCAGTCGAACGAATCTTGCGGATTGTGCTCTTGCGATTGAAGAACTATGGTAACTTAGTTTCAAAACATTCATACAAGACCTACCCTTCTGGTTTCATGGGTGAGCACCCGTCTATAACACATCATTTATTTGTCTATATTTACTAATGGCCAGTTACCCGTGAATGAAAATGCTGTTGTCTTAACGATATGCGTTTGTTGGCTAGATGTCGAGACAAATGAGGCTGCATGACACAAAGGCTCGCTTCAGAGTTCAGGCTTCACTCTATCAGGGATGAGGAAGCAAGGGTCTACATAATTCTTCATAATGTATCCTATGTTTGCTAAAGATCATTTAAGTATAACAGAAGCATAGCCATGTTTGTATAAAAATAACTTTACACCTTCCGTGTCAAGCTAAACTTGCACACTTTTTGGTTAAATATATTAAGTCACATTTAATCCCCGATAACTTTAGGTAAGTACAAGTGTATAACAATGATATGTAAAAGTTGACATTTACAAAATATATGGTACTACGTGAAACTTACAAATATCTGAAATATTGTTACCTATATAAAAATTAAAAATTATAGCTAAATATGGTTTGAGAAAGTTAACTTAAAAAAGTGAAATTTTGGTTCGAGAAAGTTGTTTTAAAGCATGAAAGTTTATCTGAGATAGAGGAAGCAACATTTTTCGCTATAAATTTATATAGGTCTTCAATTTTTTTTTCAACAAAGTAACTCAAAAATATGATTGGACTCACTATCTGGTTAACTAAGAAGTCAACTAATGTCGTTAGTCCGGGTTAGTATTGCACAAAGTGCAAATAACAATACATATGTATCTCAAATCGATGGCTTAAAAACTAAATGACTTATATATAATGTCTAAGCTCACATCCACTTATTATCAATTAATTTTAAGATGGAAATTCAAAATACCTTGAAATTTATCATGGTATTAGAGTCATAAGACAGTCTAACATTCACAGTATCAATAGTAGTACTAATATCAGTAAGAGAACCTTGTCACCGGTCATGTGATATAAGGCTCCCGAATTAAGAATCCAAGGCAAAGTAGACTTACCTGACCCATGATCAGAAAGAGAGTTAAACTGATTAAATAAATGCATAGTCGTGCTCCATTGGTCATCAGACAAAGCAGATGATTCCTGTGATTTGGAAGCAGGAAGCTTTGTCATGCCCCTTGCAATTACAATGAGTGCAAAAGAGATTCTTACCATCGGGTAGTATAACATTCACAGTATCAAAAGCAGATGATTCCTATGATCTAGAAGTAGGAAGCTTTGTCATGGCCCTTGTGATTACAATGCGTACAAACGAGATTCTTGCCATAAAGCAGTATAACATTCACAGTTGCAATAACAGTACTAATATCAGTAAGAGAACCTTTATCACTGCTCATGTGATATGAGGCCTCCGAATCAAGAATCCAAGGCAAAGTAGACTTACCTGACCATGGTCAGAAAGAGAGTTAAACTGATTAAATAAATGCATAGTCGTGCTCCATTGGTCACCAGACAGAGCAGGAAGCATGAAGCTTTGTCATGGCCCTTGCAATTACAATCCGTACAAATGAGATTCCCCCTTCTCATGCTTAAGCTCAACCCTCGAACACTCAAGCTCACCCCTCAAACGCTCTTTCAACAACCTCGAGCATTCCTATTTTAGAGGAAAAAGTCTTGGGGATTTTAGTTGAGGATCCCTAGGTTCGTCTATATTTTCAAGATTATTTTATTCTGCTCCTTACTAAGATATTGAGACCTCTCTTTATTTATTTTATTTTATTTTTCTAATCGTTCTATCATTTCTCAGGTGACTCGATGTATTATTTTGGTGGCTCAAAAGATCGAGAAACAAGTTTCCCCATTCACCTCACAAGTTATCGTAAAAGTCTCCTCCTTCTCCTACCTCTTTCAAGTACTGGACGCGAGCCAAACTAAGCTTCGTCTGGAAGTCCAGCAAAAAGATTCTGAAATATCAAAGCTGAAGGAAGAGCTCGAAGTGGCGAAGAAGAAGAACTTAGACCCGAGGCCAAAATTGGAAAATTTCTTTAGGAGGACACCTTGGAGCAGAATGCAAAGGCAGCTCAAAGTCCTGAGGCCCAAACACTCTTGCTTAAGGCTTTTAAGGACAAGTTAGTGGGGTAGTCAAGAGTTGTATAATCTTTTCCTCAAGCTCCCCAAGATTGCAAAAAGCATCAGATGAAACTCTCTAATCAATGATGACCTTCTGCCCAAGCTAATTTCTTCTTTGACTGGAGAGGAGATCAAATTTGTGGAATCTTTCCTCAATCCTAACATTGTCGAGGCTCTGGATCAGAGGTGGGATGAGGTGATTGAGAAAGGTGATCCAAGTTTTGCCTTCCTGAACTTCTTGAAGTTCTCCAGGCGGTTCTATACCACTGAAGAAGTTCGTGCCCCTTCTCTTGAGGCGAGGGTGTCAAAAGATGCCAGTGGGGAGGTTAAGAAGCAGGTAGCTGAGGATGGAGCTAGCAATGCCAATGCTGAGGTCAATGGGTAGGGTAAAAATGTAGAATTCACCTCGGTGGCCTCCTCATGTACTCTATTGGTTCCTATTATAAAGAAGCATTTTGCTTATTTTCACTCCCTTTAATTTTTTCTATCTTTTTGTCTTCGTAGTGTAATGCATTGAGAAGAAAATTGCAATACGTTTATGAAGAATTCTTAAGACTCGAGTAGAGCTGAACAACACCATAGGAACCCTAATGAAGTTGATGATGGACTTGGCTAAATGCAATAAGGAACTAGAGTCTTAGCACAATAAAATTCATCCCTCGATGGAAAGCATTTTAAAAGATCTCTTTGACCTGACTGTGGAATTAAATTCAAAAAAGGAAAAATTAATGTCTTGGAAAAGTGGTGAGCATCCTGCATCTCAGGATCTGTTAAGGGACCTCGAGGCAAGAAAATTTAATGGTGTCGTGCCCCTCGAAGTAGTTAATGAATGTGATCCTGCCGAGAAGAGTTATCAAGATATTATTCACCATATATAATAAGCCAATTCGGGTCCCTTTCTCGATGTCTTTCCGATGATAATAGGCTTCCAATTACAAGATTACATCTTAAGTGGGAGAGATGGCAAAGCTTTACGAGATGGCTCTAAACAAGAATAGCAGGTTGAACAAGGCTTTAGCCGAAAAAAATGAAGCCGTTGATGGAAATTCTTCCATAGTTGAGTCTTTAGTTGCTGAAAACACTCGGCTCAAGGAAGAAAACAAAGAATTCCACTCTACTCTCACACTTTACCAAGTGAGGTTTAGAGCCCATGGGATGTACCATGGTGTTATCAATCCAAAACTTATTACCAATATCCCTAATTTTTGCTTAAGGCGGCCGATAACTGGACTGTTAACTATAAGGTGTATACCCAAGGGAATTTTTGTCAAAAGGAAGCAATTGCGGCCATATGAAAGGACGAAGAGGACGAAGAAATTCATCCTCTTCAAAAGGAATTTCCTCATGTACACCCTCAAACGAGAGGACTAAGAAATTCGTCCCCCAGCACTTCAAAGGCTAAAAAGGGCATCAGTATCTGTGAACCTTCGAAGGCTCAAATGTCTAATGCGAACACAAAAAAGAAAAGGTTTTCTGGTAGTAAAAGAAAAATTCCGAGAAGCGAAGATCTCCAATTGAATGACCTGGAAGATGATGATCCAACGGGTCCTAAACCAAAACATTCTCGTTTGAAATCATGATAGATCCTTTTGAGTACCTTGAAGAAGTGCAAGAGCACGACTTCCAACACTTGGCGTGTCTTAAAATGGAGGAAATTAGAGGAAAAATTAGTGCCCTAAAGCTTTTGGACCTCGAATTTCCTTGTATTTTTCAATGTATTTATGTATAATGTTTATGATACTGCTCTTCTAGTTTATCTTCTTCTTGAAAATTGAGGTTTTTTGAATTCTATTTACTCAACCATCGAGCATAGTGGATAGCATTTTGCTTTTCCATAAACTTATAGGCAACATCTTGTGCGCTGTATTGAATAAAAATAACTCGAATGCACCGCATGTCGTACATTTTTATTTCTATCATTCACAACACATGGCCTATGAAGTAAATATATCATATAAAAATTTTAGTTCGTAACATGCAACTTATTATCGGACACAACGCATAGTATACAAAACTGGAATCAATACAAAGTGCATCACGTATCATACAACTGAACATTAGTTGCATCACATAGCATACAAAACTGGAATCAATACAAAGTGCTGCGAGTAGCATACAATTTATTTTCATCAGCCACAGCGCATAGCATACGAAAGTGGGATCAATACAAGGAGAGTAGCGCATAGCATACAACTCAAATCTATTAGTCATAACACGTAGCATACGAAGCTTAGATCATTACAGGGAGTGCAATGCATATAATACAACTTGAATCTATCAGTCGCATCACGTAGCATACGAAACTGAGACATCAATCACAAGTAATGCAACGCGTAGCGTACAAGACTCAAATTCATCATCTATAAGCTTCCAACTCTCGAACCCACACCTCTCTTCTTTAAAGCTGATGATACCTTCACAGGTTAACAATATTCCATTGTCTCTGGACCTTAACACCGTCCATTGTTTCAAGAATATAAAAGCCCCCGATATGCTTCCAAAACCTTGTAAGGTCCTTCCCAATTTGCAGCTAACTTCCTTTCAGGATCACGCTGACTCTTCTCTTTCGTCCTCATTACCAAATCTCCTGGGTTGAATTGGACATTCCTGACCCTTCGATCATGACAACGTTTGACTTTCTCCTTCACCTTAACCTTGTGCAAAGATGCCAGCTCTTATTTTTTTTCCACCATATCGAGATCTATACGACCCCAATCTCTTTAAGAATCACAAATTCAGAACCATAAACCAAGCTATATGGTGTTTCCCTAGTGGCAGAAGATTCAGCTATTCTATAAGCCCACAAAACACGGGGTAACTCACATATCCAGTTCCCCTCGCCCCCCTCGAGTCTTGCTCAGATACCATTCACAATTGTTCAATTAGTCACTTCAACTTGGCCATTCACCTGGGGATGGTACACAACCATCACCTTCTACTTAATCTTGTATTCTTCACACCATCTCGTGAAAGGATCATGAGCAAATTGTGTCCCATTATCGGTTATTATAGTCTTTGGAATCCTAAAATGACAGATGATATTCTTCCATTAGAATGCTATTACAGATTTCCCTTTCCTGTTAGCCAGAGGCTCCGTTTCAACCCATTTGGTGAAATAATCGGTTGCCACAATAAGATACCTGAACCTTCCCGGGGACTCCGGAAAAGGTCCCACTAGACCAGTCCCCCACTTATCAAATGGCTACAAACATGAATGTTCATCATTTCCTCCCTAGGGATATGAGTAATCAGTGCATGTTTTTGCCACTGATCACAAACCTGAATATACTTGTTAGCATCGTCGAACATCATGGGCTAGTAATATCCCGCTCAAATAAGCCTCATCGCCACAGATCGCACATCTTGATAACTACCACATATACCTTCATGGACTTCCTAGATCAAATAGTCTCCTTCATAAGGAGTGACACATCGAAGCAGTGGTTGAAGATAACCCATTCGATACAAAATCCCATCTTGTAATACATATCTCGATGCTTTCATCCTTATCTTCCTCGCCTCAACTACATCTGCTGGAAAGAATCCATCTCGAAGATAACACATGATAGATGTCATCCAAGATTCTCCTTCCTGAAGGGCCATTACTGCATGCTCATCGAAACTACGCCTATTCAAAGTCTCTGTGAGAAACTTCTTTTAAGACTGGACTCCCAAGTCTGATGAAGAGAGCTTGCTTAAGGCATATGCTTTGTGGTTTTCCTCTCTTGGCACCTATGTCAAGGTGTTCGTTTGAAAGCCATTAAATATGGGTTTCACTACCTCCAGATACCGCTGCAAATTGCGTTCCCTTGCTTTGTATCCTCCATTAACCTGCTGGATTACAATTTGGGAATTATTGTATATCTCTAAATCCTTCACCTTAAGCTCCTTAGCCAGGCACAACCCTATAATCAAAGCCTCATACTCAGCCTTATTATTCGTGGCCATGAACGCAAAGTGCAACACATACGGATAATCCTTGCCCTCGGGACTAGTGAGCAACACCCACGGATAATCCTTGCCCTCGGGACTAGTGAGCAACACCCCTGCCTTACTTCCTCCCAAGTGTGAGGAACCATCCAAATACAACTTCAATATTTCCTTCTTTCGAACATCCTCTCCTAACTCAATTGGCTGCGTAGTCTCTACTATAAAATCTGCAAGGGCTTGACCCTTGATTGTTGTTCTAGGGTGTAATTGTATATCATGTTCTCTTAGCTCAACTGCACATTTCATCATTCCCCCTAAAGCTTATGACTTTAAGAGAATTTATCTGATGGGTGGTTGGTAAGAAGAACTATTGTGTACCCCTGGAAGTAAGGACGCAACCTTCGTACAGTATGAACCAGTGCCAAGATTAACCTCTCGAGAGTTGTATACCTCGTCTCAAACCCATGCAAAGCCTGACTCATAAAATATATAGGATGTTGCTGTCTTTCCTTCTCCTTGACTAGTATTACACTGATAGCCAGAGGTGAAGCATAAATATACAAAAAAAGAACTTTTCCCTTTTTCGGTCTCATGAGGGTCAACAGCACTCGAAGGTGTTCTTTCAATTGCTTGAACACATCCTCGCACTTCTCCATCCACTCAAACTTCTTTGCTCTTCGCAGCACATCGAAAAAGGGTAAATGTTTCTTCTCCCCTTTCGAGAGGAACTAACTTAACACTACCAAAGACCCGATAAGCTTTTGAACATCTTTCAATGTCTGCGGGCTCTTCATCTTTATCAAGGCCTCGATTCTCAAGGTTAACATCAATACCCCTTTCAGATACCATGAATCTGAGGAATTTTTCAGCCCTCACTCTGATTACACACTTAGCCGGGTTCAACTTCAAATTTTCCCCTCAAAGCTTCTTAAATGTCTCTTTAAAGTCTACCAAAAACCTATCATGACTCTTGCTCTTCACAACCATTTCATCTACACATATCTCCTTATTCTCGCCTATCTATTTTTTGAACAATTTATCCACCAGCTGTTAATAAGTTGTCCCTGCGTTTTTAAGTCCAAACGGCATTTTCTTATAACAATAAGTACCCACATTAGTAATAAATGAAGTTTTCTCCTTATCTTCTTCAGCCATTAGTATCTGATGGTACCCTTTGTGAGCATCAAAGAAAGCCAAAACCTTATACCTAGTTATTACTTTCACCAACTTGTCAATCGGCGGTAGCGGATAGCTATCTTTAGGGAGACACTTATTCAAATCAGTGAAATCAATAAACATCGGCCAAGCTCCATCATGTTTTGGGACCATAACTAGATTTGCTAACCACTCAGGATAAAAAACTTCCTCAATGACCTCCGCCTTAAGCAACTTTTCAACTTCCACCTAAATAGGCTATGCCCTTTCTGGGGAGAATATCCTTCTCTTATGATGTACTTGAAACTAGACAAGGGCGAGGCAGATCTTTTCAAATTGACACGACCTATATCTAACTGGTCAAAGAAATTGGTGAACATTACCTCCACTCCACTTCCATCATCAATGAAAACCCTCATCACCAAAGAATTTCCAATCACCACCGTGACCACATAGGATCCGCATATGGAGTTTGATTTGGGACTGCATCTGCCTCCGAGAATATAACTGTTTCATCCAGCCGAAACCTTTTGTGTTGTGGCTCTCCGCAGGAACTCAGCTTGAATTAGCCTTCATAATTGTATTTGAAGACCAGTCCCCCACAATTCCATTGATCACATTAATCACCTCCATGGATTGACAAGTTATTCTATTTCTATTCTCCTGATTCTCGGTAGGCTTCTCTAGTGGCCTTTTATCCCTCATATCTGGACCTTGATCTCGAGGTCTCCTATTTGCCACGCCTCTATTATTCTGATAATTCCTCCTATATGACTGCCAATCCCTACGATAATTCCTTGGCCTCAGAGGTTCTCCATAATTTCCTCGCCAAAATCATGAACCTTGAAATTGACCTTCCCTTGCACATCTTTCAATCTCCATTCTCAGATGGGTACAACCATTCGTGTCATGGCCATAATCTTTGTGATGATCAAAATACAAATTCGTAGCTCTTCTCGCCACCATTGCATTCGCCATATTCTACATTGGTAAGGATGGCTAGAACATACCTCGATGTATACTTAGGATCTGTGTCGAAGACCTATTCATAGGTGTATACCTCTCGAAGTTGAGTTAAGCCATTTCCATTGGTTTCTTCCCACGAAAATCCCCACTCCTTCATGCTCATCAACCAAACCTTCCTTTTTCTTTTTTACAGCTTCCTATACCTTCAAATACTGCTCAACGACATCCTAAAGCTTTTACAAGGTTCGAGGAGTGTGGAAATTAACTTCTTGTACAATTCCACATCATACATATACCTATTAGATATCCGTGTATCACTTTATTTTCCATACTCTACTGCTCCAAGACTCTCATCCACGTATCTGTGCTGTAATCGCCCCTGGCTTCTGTTCAGTTTGTATAACTCAGACAAAGTCTTGGTGAACTTTTTCTTTTAAGCATACTGGCTCACAAGAGCCATACTGAAGTCTAAATAAGAATGCAAAGATCCCCTATATAACTTACTAAATGAACTCTCGAGGATCTGAGTCCCCACTATAAGTAGAAAGTCCCTCTGGGGGCTTTGTATCCACTAGCCATCGAACTACAATTATCATTGGGCTAAAAGGGGACCAGTCACCTGTTCCATCAGCCCAATCAACCTGTCCAACTCTCTCTTTAATGAATCTTTAGTATCTCCTGTCCCCTTGATGATCCCTTAGCGGGTTCAACCCTCGATGACTTCTCCACATGGCATTTGATACATAACCTGAGAACCCATGTAACTAGAGTGTACCCAGGGCCCCTGAATGTATCAGAGTCTACCCATAAAGGCCATAAGATCCTTGAATGGTCATGGGATTCTGTAAACCTGCACTACCATATCCCTGAATTCCCATGGAAGACACCATTCCATATCCAGTTTCAAGTCCTAAAAAAGTAACCGATGAGACTATTGGCATCGAAAAAGGCATTGAATACACCATCCCCTGAAAATGACCAGGGAAAGAGGACTGAGGTTGTGGTTGAGACGCCCCCCTGTATATTCAAGATAAGGTAATTCCAAATAGGTTGAGAAATGGATCTCCTTGGCATCTCCATAGCCACCGTATGTGCTGCAGCCCTTGAGATACCCATGGGCATCGAGGGAGGAGTAACCTAATAACCTACTACCCCAAACATTTGCACCACCTGCACCTAATCCGGCTGTGAACTAACCCCTCTCATATCTTGATTCGCCTGGACAGTCCGTTATAAGCCTCGATGTAAGAATTGCCCGAAACTTTCATAAAACGTCCATCTCTCTTGTCATGTGAACCACCTGACACATGCACAAGGCACGTGTTCCCAACACCAAGCTCCAAATTAACCTCTGGGTGTCTCAAGGACCCTGCCACATCGACTTGAGGGGTCTCGACAAGCGCTAGATTAAATTCACTTGAGACCCAAATTTTCTTATGCTCAACGATCAAGGTTTCCATTGTTCCTAGCTCGACTGTCGAGACTTGTATTAACTCGTGTTCTACATTCTGCGACGTTGGGGGATTAATCATCTTGCTCTTTCTCCTTTATGGGGATTGTACTTCGTCACCAATACCTGTTCCCTTCAACCCCAACCTCTCACTTCTTTGAGTAGTCGTAGAAGTGGACATAAACCAAGAGACTGAAATTTAACTTAATTGGTCCCACTGGGCATGCCAATTGATGCATCTCAAAACCGATCAAGCAGCACCATCAAGTCCCTTGGTCGTGAACTACAAAGAAACAAGCCCCAGGAAGTCTCAGGGGAAAACTCTCTGATGCTTAAGTCAGCAAATCGTATGAACACCATATAAAAAACAAAATGAATCTAAAATAAATATGTGCCTTGTATTTATACCATGTAACCCTAGTGGTATTTGCCTTCAATTCTAACTCTTAATTATCAGTAAATAAGGTCATTAAGTTAGGCCATTTCAAACACCCTTATTGAGCCAAAATAAGCCCAACAAGCTATTTGAGCTCTTCTGGATCAAACCATTATCACACTAAGTACAAGATGCTAATCAGCAGGGCCTCATTCCTACCCGTCATGTTTCCACTGATGAGCAATTGGCCGATATCTTCACCAAAACTCTTTGCAAGCATCATTTCTTACCTTCTTGGCAAGTTGGGCATTTTTTATATGCATGCTCCAACTTGAGGGAAAGTATTGAAGTATACGTATGTGTATAGTTTTGGGCTTCTTTTAGTATAGGTTTTTAAACTACATATATAACTTATACATGGTTTTAAGGGGTGGCAAATGGGCAGACGGGTCGTATATGGGTCGGGTAATATGGGTGATTAAAAAATAGGTATGACCCATTTCAACCCATTTTATGATGGGTTAAAATTGGATTAGATCAAAAATGGGTTGACACAAACCCACTCAACCCGTGGGTTGAAAATCACTTAACTCGTGGGTTAAAATGGGTAAACCCATGGATTTCAACCAATTTGTTGACCCATATGGGTATAGATCAACTCCTTCCATTTTGTGTGACATTTCTGCATGGATTTGTTGGCCACGGTTGGAGAACTTAAAACGTAGAACATCCTGCTTGAGGGGTGGTGTTTGACCACGGTGGTGTTTCTGTACGGATCTGCACTATAGTGTCGTTTATGCACGGATTCCATATGTGGTGTTGAAGACAGAACCAACAACCACCTTTTCTTTGATTGTTCATATTCCGTGAAGGTCTGGGAAATCATCGGCTTTGTGGAAATTATTGAAGCCAGCTCCAGAAGTTGAGGGAATAAATGATTTCGACAACTTTTTTTGATGGATAACGAAGTGGAACTGAAAGAGCTGATTACAATGATCAAAGGAATAAGTGAATATTTGAACTGGAGCATTTGGAAGCAACTGAAACTCTACTTACGGGTGTAAAGCCATCTAATGCAATTTGGTGATGCGAATAAATTGGGAAATAGGGAAAATATAATAAAAAATGGGTTATAAGAAAAGTAGGAAATGGATAAATCCGTGGGTATGACTATTTTATGGATCTGCGACTAACCCGAAAACACAACTAGTCCGACTGGTATATTTTTTATCCAGTTGACCTATTACCCACTTGACTTATTACCCACTTTACCTATATCCACTCAGATTTAAATATGAACACCTAATTGACCCGCGAGTTACGTGTCAATGTTATCACCCCTATATATTTCAATGATATACGAAATATAGTTTAAACCCTATCTCTCAACATATTGAACTCTAATTGAAATTATGTCACAAACATGTTTAAATGATATACGAATTATAATTTAAACCCTATCTCTCAGCGGATTGAACTCTAAGTCAAATTATACCCTAAACAAGCAACATACTATGGCTAGTAGTTTTCCTAGTGCGAGATATAGTACTCTTGACTTCCAAGTCTTCGCGTTGACTTCATTAATGCACATGATCAGAATCCACACATGCATGATGCATGCCCTCATCGGATGGAATTGCTCGGGCAGCAAGTCTAAAATCAATCAGTGTAGTGGAAAACTCGATAAATTTGTAGTTTTAGAAGCAAGGAGTAAAAGGAAAACAAACTGAAACACTAAAGTTGCAGTAAACAAAAATAAACGAAACAAGAAGTAATATGTTTTTGGTGCAGAATGCCTCCGCTGCAATTTTTCCATCCATCATTTATAACCAAAAGAGAAACCAACTAAAGCTAAAAACATGTGAAACATGACCACGTTTCCTTCCTAAATTCATGCCACTATCTTGCTACATTCATGCAACTAAATCTTATGACTAAGTCATGACAAATGAAGGCTGCATAAGTTTACTAAAAATAGAATATTTAGTACAGTAATTCTGCAGTACATACGAGCTTAATTACCAACAAATCTCCCCCTTAAGCTCGTTCCTCCACACCGATTCGAACAACACCAAGCTTGTGACGCATTTCAATGAGCTTATTTCATGCCAAAGCCTTGGCCAGAATGTCCGCTAGCTGCCCATCAGTGCCAACGTGATCAACATCCATTTTTCCAGTTTCAATACACTCCCGTATAAAATGAAACTTTGTGTCAATATGCTTGCTCCTTGAATGTTGCACCGGGTTATTGCAAAGAGCAATAGCATATTTGTTATCCACCAATAGCTTGAAACTCAACTCTTGGCGCCCAACCATTTCACCGATCAAACGGCTAAGCCAAACACCTTGACATGCCATCGTTGCCGCCGCAACATACTCTGCCTCGCAAGATGAAAAAGCAACAATCTTTTGCTTTTGTGAGGACCACGTAACAATGCTATTCCCAACAAAGAATGCTATCCCGGTGGGGCTTTTCCGATCATCGACGTCGCATGCAAGATCACTATCACTGTAACCAAGCAAGGCCACTTCCTCTGCACTTGATTTATAACACAGACCATAATTCAAAGTACCCTTAATGTACCTAAGAATCTGTTTAACCGTAGCCCAATGTTGTGTGCTCGGAGCCTCCATGTATCAACTAGCGATTCCCACCGAATGAGCAAGGTCTGGCCTTGTATTAAACTGGTAACGAAGACTGGCAATCACACTACGATATTTGGTTGCATCGACCTCATCGCTACCATCATGCTTGCTTAAACGAAGTCGATTTTCCATTGGAACATGACAAGGATTACAATCACTCATGCCTGCAAATTCCAAAATCTTCGCTGCATAAGCTCTTTGGGAAACCGTGATTTCACCATCTCTTTGACACACCTCAATTCCCAAGTAGTAACTAAGAAGACCAAGATTGGTCATCTTAAACATCTTCTGCATTTGTACCTTGAACTGGATGATTTCTTGAACACTTGTCCCCGTAATAATTAAATCATCTACATAAATACCCACAAGCAAGAAAGATTGAGCTGTACCTCTCTGATAAACAGCGTGCTCAAGCTGGGTTTTCACGAACCCAAGTGAGGCGAGAGAAGCGTCTAGCTTGGAATTCCATGCACGCGGTGCTTGTCGAAGCCCGTATAAAGCCTTATGCAGCTTAAGCACCTTTCCATCATTTGCGCTGTCTTCAAAACCCGGTGGTCACATAAACATCCTCCACCAAGTCGCCATTCAAGAACGCTGATTTCACGTCCATGTGGTGCACCTCCCATTTGTGATGTGCGGCTAATGCAAACAACAACCGCATCGTTTCCATTCTCGCCACCAGAGCGAAAACTTCTTCAAAATCCACCCTTGACGTTGAGCATAGCCTTTCACCACAAGTCTCGCCTTGTGCTTCACGATGTTGCCGGCGGGATCCTTTTTCACCTTAAAACCCCATTTGAGACCAATGGCTTTGTAGCTTGCTGGAGGTGATACGAATTCCCAGGTTTTGTTATCGTTGATCAAGTTCAACTCGTCCATCATAGCACTCCTCCAAGATGGATCAGCAAGTTCTTCTTGCACGCTCGTCTGCTCCTCCGCTGTCAAGAAGCAATTTCCACTTTCTTCAACATTGTTCACCTCAATAGTGGTGCTGTACACATCTGTGATCCGTCGATATCGCGGAGGACATGAATCTGAGTCAAGATTGTCATCATGTGTTGGTGGCGTAGCAAACTGAACATGGGTCTCCACAGGTGTGGGTGTTTTCGGCTCAACTTCCGGTGCAGTTACCTCTGTAGCAAGCGTACGTGAGGCACCATTTACTCCTTGGCTGGTTTCCGTCGAGTAAACAACTGTGAATGAAGTCGGACCTGCTACTTTCTCCATGCTTGCTGCCTCCCAACTCCAAGCATAACCCTCCTCAAAGGCAACATCTCTAGTCACAGACAACCGCTTCTCTACCGGGTCGTAGACCCGATAAGCCTTTGCACCATCTTCATAACCTAAAAACACTCCCAACACCGAGCGATATGCAAGTTTGTGCAACCCCGATCCGAGTTTCTTAACATGAGTAACGCACCCAAAGGTTTTGAGATGGTGCACACTCAGCTTCTTCTTGTACCAAGCTTCGTAAGGTGTCATGCCATCAAGACTCCTTGTCGGTGCGTGGTTGAGAAGATACACAGCAGTCTTCATTGCCTCCTCCCAAAACATTCCGGGCACCTCCATCGACTTCATAAGACAACGAGCCATTTCAACAACAATTTGATTTCGCCTCTCTACAACGCTGTTTTGTTGTGGCGAATAAGGTGCTGTGGTGTTGTGCTTAATCCCATTCTCCTCGCAGAACTCAAAAAATTCACTAGAGTTGAATTTTCCGCCATGATCGGAACGAAATGCAAGCAATTTGCATTCACGTTCAACTTCGGCCATAGCCTTGATTTTCTTAAAACACCGAAATGCCTTGTCTTTGGTCTTGAGCAATTCAATCCACATATATCGACTAAAATCATCGATTATGAGTAAGAAATACCTCTTGCCACCCGCAGTTGTTGGAGTTATAGGACCACACAAGTCACTGTGCACTAACTCCAATGGACGCTTTGCACGAAACTTCAAAGCTTGAGGAAATGGGGTCCTGTGTTGCTTCCCCAGTGAACATCCATCACAAAGCTCATCCACATGCTCGATATAAGGAAGACCCTTCACCATTTTAGTTCGGGATTGGTCGTGCAAAGCATGAAAATGGAGATGACCAAACCGTGCATGCCACAACCAAGCTTCATCATCATTTTTCATCAATAAGCTCACCGGAGTCGCTAGATTCAGCTGCAAAGTATACATCCGCTTTCGAGTTCTCCTAACCCGAGCCAACACCTTGCGAGCTCGATCAATAATGCATAGAACTCCTCATTCGATGACAATTTTGCAACCATTTTCATCAAGCTGCCCAAGTGAGATTATGTTGCTCCGTAGGCTTGGGATGTAGTAAGCGTTGGAGAGAATACGATGCTCACCGGTGAGACATTGGAACATCACCGTACCTCTGCCACAAATATGCACAACCGAACCGTCGCCAAATCAAACCTTCCCATGTAACGTTTCATCAAGGGTTCTGAAAACCTTCTTGTCTCCGGTCATGTGGCTACTAGCGCCGGTGTTGAGATACTAACTGCCATCTCCCACATCTACAGGAACCACCTTCTCCTAATTCAAGTACACATATTGAGTCACATTATCCAACGCCTCAATCTACACCATGAGTAGAGCTGGATCATCATCACCTTCTACCTCGACTTGAGCAAGATTTGCATGTTCTTGCTGATCATGGTCGCGTTTTGCCTTGCGGCACTCCTTTTTCCAATGCCCTGGAATCCCACAATAGTGACAATTCCCTTTCTTGCGTTCGCCACCACCACCATTGCTTGATGGCTTTTCTTTGCTCTCAGCCAGTGATTTTGGCTTGGCCAGAGACTTGTTCTTCTTATCCCTGCCACCGAAAGAATCTTGCCCTCATTGCCGAGATTTCCACTCCCCCTCCGTGAGTAGTAAGCGTCCTCTAGTAGGTGTGGAGTCCTCGAGTTCGCCGCGCTCTTCCACCACCAACAACTGACCAGTGAGTTCCTCGATGGACAAAGTTTTCAAGATCACAAGTGACTCTATTGCCATTGCTATCTGCTTGTATTTTCTTGGCACACTACGCAAGAATTTCAGCACCGCGTTGTGCTCCGATACTGGATATCCCAGTACATCCAGATCATTCATAATGGCCGTGAGTCAAATGCCAAAAGACTCGACCCCTTCGCCATCCTTGAAAGCCAGCGTCTCGAACTCCGTCCAACGCATTTGTGCTTTCGCTTCTCGAACACGCTCCACATCAACTCGCATCGTTTTAAGCATATCCCAGGCTTCCTTTGCTGTTGCCTTGATTCCCAAGGTGCGCACCAATTCCAGTGGAACTGCTCAGAGCACTGCCGACATTGTCCGCCGATCATCGCGTGTATCACCTGGACAATCCTCGATCACAGCCCACAAACCTTGAGCTTGAAGCTGCACCTTCATGAGAATCACCCAGTCTGCATAATTGGTTCGAGTGAGAGTTGGGAAGTGCGCCGCTCCGTCACTCTCTCGAAGTACTCGTTCAATTATGCGAGTTTTGCTGCCTCCACCCGTCTCACTACCTCCACCAAGCTTCGGCCATTCCGATGGTGGCGTCGTGTTGGCTGTCCCCTTGTTTTTGTCGCTTCCTCCATTTCCTCGTCCTGCCATGTTGCGGATCAAACACCGAACAACTCAGAGTTTGGATCGAACACCAAAAGCTCTGATACCACTTGTAGTTTCAGAAGCAAGGAGTAAAAGGAAAACAAGCTGAAACACTAAAGTTGCAGTAAACAAAAAAAAAAACGAAACAAGAAGTAATATGTTTTTGGTGCAGAATGCCTCTGCTGCATTTTTTCCATCCATCATTTATAACCAAAAGAGAAACCAACTGAAGCTAAAAACATGACCACGTTTCCTTCCTAAAGTCATGCCACTATCTTGCTACATTTATGCAACTAAATCTTATGACTAAGTTATGACAAATGAAGGCTGCATAAGTTTACTAAAAATAGAATATTTACTACAGTAATTCTGCAGTACATACGAGCTTAATTACCAACAAAATTTTCATTCAATTTATTTCCATGCCCTATTTAAATGACAATCGTTCTGCTGCCAAGTTCAATCGTTGTGACCATTAAACAATATTTTATGGGTATAAAATTTAAGAGGACATAACATAAATAAATAATGGAATCCCTTATTTGGTCCATAAGTAGTTCACGTTCATTTTCCTTTATAAAACTGAAAAGTGAAATTTATTTCTGATTTCTTATTTTAAAAAGGAACCACTAAATGATGGAGCCTTTTTTGTTTTTATTTTTCACAAGTATAATTTTTTATCTTTTGCAAATAAACTCAATCTCACAACTTATATATAATAGGAAGAGTCCGTCTCTTGAAAGACGGTCTTTCCATAAGTTATGGAAAGACCAAGGTTTAAAGTGTAAATTACAAGAAATGAAGATAAAATTTTTAGGTTGCATGAACCGGGTTATAAATTTTATAACTACTACATGTTACATACTAAAATTTTAATGTTGCAACTAAGACCTTTTACCTTTTATTATTGTAATCAAACCCCGTCTTTCCATAAGCATATGGAAAGACCGTCTTTCCCAAGACTTTGCCTAATAGGAATAGGATCTTCTAAAATCAAAAGGTTTTAGACCTCTTTGATCATCAATATTCCCTCTTTTCCTCTATTATTGACACACTTTTCATTTTTGGTAAAATTTCTTCAAATTCATCCACTGATTGTACCTTTTACTTTATACATTCAATTTCATCAACTCATTTTCTTCTCCTAAAACCAAGTATCTAAACCTATGATGTACTAATAGAGGAACGAAGGGAGTATGAAGAAGGATGCCCTAAATCACTCATCATTGGGACAGTTTAACTTTAGAAAAAATAAATGTTAAAAAAAATCACGGGTGGACTTTTTGTCGGAAAAAGCGAACACATGGTTTAATGTAGTTTACCAAACATTTTGACTATTTCTCCACAAGGAAACAAATTAATCTTATTATCCAACTAGCTAGGCTAGATAGATAATAGTTGTCAGAAATTATATCATGTATGGATCCAATCATATTACAGATTCAGAAAGAACGACATCTTTTCACATTGATTAAAAAGTCAATAATTCTCCCTCTATTTATGAGAGTTCAAGTGTAATTGTGTAAGTTCTAGAGTTTTCCAATTCATGTATCTAACTCTTGAAATTCTCAATTCATGAGCAAAACTCTTGACTTTCTCAATTCATGGATCAAGCATTGAATTTCTTATTCATGAATCAAATACTTTTTACTCCTATTAATTAATTTTTGGGAATTGAACAATTTCCCAACATTTTCAGAAAAAGAAGAAGAAGGGAGGAAGTATTTTGTAGTAGCTGAGGAGGACTCAAGACAAGCCAGAAAAGGACGTATTCATTTTATGCCGCCAATTAAATGAACCTTATCTCAATGACTGCTACAAACCATGGAAACTTTTGCTATTCTCGTAGAACACTGGAATCAAACACTACCTCATATCTCCTCTTTCATTATCCTCGAATTTAAGGATGTTTTTTATCGAACTCAAACTTCTTTTCATGGCTTCTGTTCTTGTTAGCCTTTCATCTTGTTCGAAGGATCTCAGCATCGCCTACAATGGATTCAGTTCTTCGAAGCTGAGCTTTGATTGCAAAGCTCACTTCTAATGGTGTTTTGGAGCTAACAAATGGCACCGCCAAAGACAAAGGTCACGCCTTCTACCCTCATCCCGTGGTCTTCAAGGACTCTTCCAACAGCTCTGTGTTTTCCTTCTCCACATACTTCCTCTTCTCCATATGATCCATCTATCCTTTGATCAGCAGCCATGGAATGGCATTCGTAATCGCGCCAACAAGAGGCCTTCCAAATGCATCCCCGAACCAGTATCTCGGCCTCTTCAACAAGAACAACACGGGAAATGCCAGCAACCATGTGGTTGCTGTTGAGCTCGACACCGTCACGAGTAGCGAGTGTAAAGTCAAGGAATTATTTAATTGGCAATTTTGTGTTAAGGATTTGTGAACTACAGACCATATTGGAACATGGTGCTGGAGCATAACTGGAGCAGGTTTCACGCCATAGGGTTTAACGGATTCAAGCCGAAACATTGACGTATTTTAGAATTTATGGTATCTGTATATTTGGCTATATATAATGGGCGTGTGAAGCATATTTGGTTTATGGAAAAATCCCTACTTATATGGAGAAGATTTATTCGAATTTATGGGAGAGTTTGAGATAAGGTAAATCCCTTTATTTATGGGATTTGGATATGCTTCAACAATCAGATTTGGAATAGGAATTGATGTGTCCATTTTAGGCGCATTATTTAGTAGTATTTAGGATCACTTTTGTGCTCTTTTATTATCGAGAGCTTGTGTTTTACCTTGAAATTCACTTAGGATAGGTAAAAGCAACTTTGTACTATTTTACCTCTTTTAAGTGGATTTTGTGTGACAAGGGAAGAACACGGAAGCAACGAAGACCGGAAGACATTGAAGATTATAATTTCGAAGACTTTTGGATACTCACTTCGAAGACATGAAGACCGGAGGCCGTTGAAGACCATTTTGGAGCTGTTGAAGACTTGAAGATTGAGAGGGATGGCTATGAAGAAGACAAAGAAACAATGCAAAACTGTGGCTGCCGTCGCGACACCATCGCGAGTCGCGACCTCGCGACCAACACCGTCGCGAGTCGCGATGAACTCCGTCGCGAGTCGCGACCAACGGGCGGCCAGAAATCATTCTTATTTTCTTTGCACTATAAATACCATCTCTTTCCCTCTTCTTCTCCAGCTTTTCCAGCCCGCTTTTCTCTCTGGTTTTGGGCGAAAATTCTAGGTTTTTCTCTTCTTTCTTTTCTTAGCTTTCTCTTAGTTTAATTATGTCTTTTGTTATTCTAGAGTAGTTCTTGTACTTGGGAGCTATGGATTGAAGCTTCCACTTCTATGTATTGAGATTCATTTCTATCTATCTATTTGATGTTTTTGCTATTGTGCATTTATTGTGCTTTGAATGTTAATTGTTGATTGCATTGATGTTGTTGAGAGCTTGATGATATGAATGCTTATATGAATTGCTAGCTAGGGTTTGGGGGATTTGGGTTAATTTCCCCCCTGTTCTTGTTAGAAATGTATGAGTGTGAATTAGAGCTTTTGATTGTGTTAGCGTGTTAACAATGTGCTAGGCGAATGTGATTGATGTCGAACTCTTCGTCATGTTCGTTTGTATAGCAAACGAGAGAGTCATATGCTCGCGGATGAATGTGCGTTGTACGTTCATCCAATCTCGTGTAATTGCATGAATTGGTTTTATGCTTAGTCACGGTGTAGTGGTCATAGGCATTGCCAAGCTTGTTGGTCCTTCGTGCTAAATGCCACCAATGACACCTTGAGTCGTGGTCGCGAGTCGGGAGTCATTGGTGAGGTTTGACGAGAGATGTCGAACTCACTCTCGCAAACTACGAACTAAGAAGGATAGGAGTTTAGTCTCCACGACAAGTAGTTGAAGTATTGAATAGGTGATTTAAATTCATTCTTGAAGCATTTGTTATTTGGCGTTTATGCATTCTTGACGGTGTGTTTCACTGCATGTGTGCCATGAGTGGTTTGAGCATAGGTAGTGCTTGTGTGGTTGAATTGCTTAGGTGTAGGAACGTGACGAATTCCGTAGCGCCTTTGCATGAAGATCTATGAGCATGAACTTAGAACTCCTTGTGATGTGTGTGTTGTGGTACTTGCTCGATGGGGTGTGTGAGTGTTGGGTCATGAATGCTATATGATGGAATGTGTGAATGATTCGATGAACTACATTAGATGTGGAAGTGGATATCCGTTGCCCCCAAGGCATTTTATCTTTGTAGTTTAAAACCCCTTTTCTTAGTTTCGTTTGATGATTAGCATAGTCACTTGACGTTGCTAGTTATCTTTGTTAACTTAGGAAACCAACCAACCAACCCCCCCTTTACTTGCTTTTAAGTGTGTGTATATATATTTACTCCTAGCCTAGTATCAACCATTGTGTGCTTAGACGCTTAGGAAGATCCCTCTTCTCTTTGGACGACCCCGATTTGCCACTATCTACCTAGTTGTAGAAAGTAAGCATTGAGGGCTTATAAATTATCTTTTGGCGCGCGGGCGCGACGACCACCCGCGCCTGTACAAATGGCGCCGTTGCCGGGGATGAGGCGTTTATTCTTAAGTATTTAGGTGTATTTGGTTGTGTATTAGCTAGTTGTTTTTATTTTCCACTACTTGGTGGTTGTTTTTGTTCGGAGTAGGTATTGCTTGAGTTCTTGGTAATTTATTTTATCGGGAATCCTTGCACTATGATTCCGAACTTTTGAAAAATAAAAAAATAAAAAAATAATAATTCTTAATGGAGCGTCTCACCTTGAGGGAACTCATGATGAGAAGAGAGGCTCAACAAGCACGGTTTTGTAGGATGTGTCATTCCGATCATCCTACCGAATCTTGCCCTTTGTTGTGGGAAGAGCACTATGACCGAGAAAGAACCCTTGGTTTCCAAAACCATGGGTCCTATGAAGAGTGCTATCAAGAGGTAGGAGATATGGGTTTTCAAGGGCAAGAAGCTCATGAATGCTATCCATACCACAAACTCTTACAATCCGGAATGGAGTGGTAGTCCGGATTTGTGGTATGAGAATCAGCCGGAAAACCAATATTACGAGCAACCTAGTTGGCCATCACCACCCTATACCATACCCCAAAACCAAGCCCAACAAGGAAGTTCAAGTTTGACATGTGAGGATGTCTTAAATACCATAGCAAACTTGAACTCCTTTACTAGTGAAGAGCCGGATACCCAGCTCTCCTCTAGTGTTGAGGCCATTGAGGGGCATGTGAGGAACATATTAGAGGTATTGGCCCGAATGGAAGCTCGTGATTCCGAAAACACACCATCCCAACTTGAACTCGATGATTCGGTGAGCGAAGTCACCAATAAAAATGATTTTGAGTTTGAAAGGGATGAGGAGTTGGTGGTAGAGGATAGAAAAATGGAGGAAGAGGTGATAGTGCTACGTCATCCATTAGCATTGTCACCCCTTCTTCCACCTAGTAAACCAACTCTAATATTTTCGGAAGTTTTGAGGGAAACGAGAGAGGAGCCAAAAAACTATCCCAAGCTTCCTAACCACTTAATTCCCCTTGAACCATCTCCACCTCCACAAGACTTTCCTCTTGGAAGTTTTGTGCCCCCACCTCTCTTATTTTGGATGCTCATGGTGAAGAGCTTCAAGCCTTCACCATACGGATAACATTAGGGTCGTGCCGACGACCTTAAAAATACGGAGCTTCGTCGTGCCGACGACGTTAAATAAATTCGGCATTTCTTTTAGTTTTTGTTTCTTTTAGTTTTTGTTTCTTAGTTTTTTTTGTTTTGTTTTGTTCTTTTTATGGCATGTTTTTCTATGATTTTGTAGCAACATGAAGTGCATTGCAATGAAGGAGATGAAGGAACGAGGTCAATGAACGAGGGAAGCAAGCTTGGACAGTTGGTAAGAAAACGAAAAAATTTTAAGACTGGGATACCCTGCCGTCGCGAGTCGCGATGGGCTTCGTCGCGAGTCGCGACGAACAGGGGAGCAAAAACCACTCCCAGCGCCAACTTTCCGCGAGTCGCGATGACTTCGCGAGGCTCGTCGCGAGTTGCGATGACTTCGCGAGGCTCGTCGCGAGTCGCGACCTACTTCGTCGCGAGTCGCGACAAGCTCAGAAAAATTTGAGCTCCCGGACTCTGCTTTCCGCGAGGCGCGATGCCTTCGCGAGGCTCGTCGCGAGTCGCGACCAACACCGTCGCGAGTCGCGACGAGCTCAGAAAAATTTGGGCTTCCGGACTCCACTTTTCGCGAGTCGCGATACCCTTCGTCGCGAGTCGCGACGAGCTCAGAACATTTTTGAGCTCCTGGACTCTGCTTTCCGCGAGTCGCGCTGCCGTCGCGAGTCGCGACGAACCTCGTCGCGAGTCGCGACGTGCTCAGTAACTTTTGAAAATTTTTGGAGCCCGGATTTCAAGTTTCCAAGCTTCCAAGTTTCCAAATGATTTTAAACATTGCATGATCCTTCCTTCTTCTCCACCCAACACTCCCAAGAACATCACATACCTCTCATTTCTTCCACCATCCTACATATATTGGCATATGAACATTCTTGCATCTTTATAGTACATTTGTTGATTGTAGTATGCCGACTACGTCATTGTGACCGTAAGTTCTTATCCTATAATGATGCTTGTATACATGTCAATATAGGTTGGATATTTTTCATGCATAATCTTATAGTGGTGATTGAGGGTTGATTGGTTGTTCTTTGACAATACTATGGTTATTAACTCTTGATGCTAAACCTAGTATTACATATCCTTATGTACTTGTGAGTTTAATGTGTTCTTCGTGGTGTAGTCCTGATCAAACGGCGCCATGGAGACAATGCTTTTCTCGAGGGGTGAGTTCTTCTACGGCATTTTTGCTCACCCTTCCGGTTCTGAAACCTATCTCGGGACCATCCAAGTATTTGGATATCGCCATATCACCGGCGAAATTGCGGAGAAATGGGTGTCACTCTAACTCCCTTACCTTGATTTTTATTCTTCTTGCCTTACATGTTTACATTGAGGGCAATGTAATGTTTTAAGTGTGGGGAGGGGTTAGAGGATTCAATGCATGCTAGATTGTTTTGGAATGCTTTTTGCTACTTTTCATTGGAAATACATGAGAAAAAAAAATATAGAAAAACAAAAAGAAAAAAAATTGAAAAAAAAACCCGCTAAGTTGAAAACCAGGGCAACTTAGGCAACATTGGGGGCCCGGATAGGTCGAAAACCCTTAAAGGGCGGCCTAGGCAAAAATGAGAGGCTAACACGTGCGGAAAAAGGTGAGATGTGAGCTAAAGAAACATGATGTGTGGCTAGGATGAAAACTCAAAAGAGCTCCTAGGCAAAATGAGAGAAATTGAGAGAAATTGAAAAATGCTATGATTTCACTCACTTGCCGGCGTTGGAGTCATAAGGTTGCGGTTGTCACATGGATGGATCGGGTAGCTCAATATCTTTAGACCTCTTGGGATTGGGTAGCTTAGTGGGTTAGGAAACGAAGTGTGGTTATGAAATTCCTTATCTCTTTCTACTTCGTTTTTGGTTGATATATTGGCATTAGGTGAAGCATGTGTTTAACACTTCCTCTATGGTTTTAGCTTCATTTTGTGTCATTGGATTCTGGGAATATCAATTCTGGGCTGTGAAATATTTTTATGGGTAGTGAATTGATAAGTGGTAGGTTTGGTTAGATTTCGGATTGGGGATGTGTGTGTGAAAAAATTCTCACGTGTGCTTTTCTTTTGGGATTTTTGATATTGAGAGTTTTTGTGAGGCTTTGATTGGGGGATTAGTTTAGGTTTTGGGATATATCATTTACTCCGTGTGCTTAGATCTTTTCTTACTCGAGGGCGAGTAAGGTTTAAGTGTGGGGAGGTTTGATATGTCCATTTTGTGTGGTTATTTTGGGGGTTTTAGGATGTGGAAATGTCATTTCCTCCGTATGCTTAAATCTTTTCTTACTCGAGGGCGAGTAAGGTTTAAGTGTGGGGAGGTTTGATGTGTCCATTTTAGGCACATTATTTAGTAGTATTTAGGATCACTTTTGTGCTCTTTTATTATCGAGAGCTTGTGTTTTACCTTGAAATTCACTTAGGAGAGGAAAAGCAACTTTGTACTATTTTACCTCTTTTAAGTGGATTTTGTGTGACAAGGGAAGAACACGGAAGCAACGAAGACCGGAAGACATTGAAGATTATAATTTCGAAGACTTTTGGATACTCACTTCGAAGACATGAAGACCGGAGGCCGTTGAAGACCATTTTGGAGCTGTTGAAGACTTGAAGATTGAGAGGGATGGCCATGAAGAAGACAAAGAAACAATGCAAAACTGTGGCTGCCGTCGCGACACCATCGCGAGTCGCGACCTCGCGACCAACACCGTCGCGAGTCGCGACGAACTCCGTCGCGAGTCGCGACGAACTCCGTCGCGAGTCGCGACCAACGGGCGGCCAGAAATCATTCTTATTTTCTTTTCACTATAAATACCATCTCTTTCCCTCTTCTTCTCCAGCTTTTCCAGCCCGCTTTTCTCTCTGGTTTTGGGCGAAAATTCTAGGTTTTTCTCTTCTTTCTTTTCTTAGCTTTCTCTTAGTTTAATTATGTCTTTTGTTATTCTAGAGTAGTTCTTGTACTTGGGAGCTATGGATTGAAGCTTCCACTTCTATGTATTGAGATTCATTTCTATCTATCTATTTGATGTTTTTGCTATTGTGCATTTATTGTGCTTTGAATGTTAATTGTTGATTGCATTGATGTTGTTGAGAGCTTGATGATATGAATGCTTATATGAATTGCTAGCTAGGGTTTGGGGGATTTGGGTTAATTTCCCCCCTGTTCTTGTTAGAAATGTATGAGTGTGAATTAGAGCTTTTGATTGTGTTAGCGTGTTGACAATGTGCTAGGCGAATGTGATTGATGTCGAACTCTTCGTCATGTTCGTTTGTATAGCAAACGAGAGAGTCATATGCTCGCGGATGAATGTGCGTTGTACGTTCATCCAATCTCGTGTAATTGCATGAATTGGTTTAATGCTTAGTCACGGTGTAGTGGTCATAGGCATTGCCAAGCTTGTTGGTCCTTCGTGCTAAATGCCACCAATGACACCTTGAGTCGTGGTCGCGACTCGGGAGTCATTGGTGAGGTTTGACGAGAGATGTCGAACTCACTCTCGCAAACTACGAACTAAGAAGGATAGGAGTTTAGTCTCCACGACAAGTAGTTGAAGTATTGAATAGGTGATTTAAATTCATTCTTGAAGCATTTGTTATTTGGCGTTTATGCATTCTTGACGGTGTGTTTCACTGCATGTGTGCCATGAGTGGTTTGAGCATAGGTAGTGCTTGTGTGGTTGAATTGCTTAGGTGTAGGAACGTGACGAATTCCGTAGCGCCTTTGCATGAAGATCTATGAGCATGAACTTAGAACTCCTTGTGATGTGTGTGTTGTGGTACTTGCTAGATGGGGTGTGTGAGTGTTGGGTCATGAATGCTATATGATGGAATGTGTGAATGATTCGATGAACTACATTAGATGTGGAAGTGGATATCCGTTGCCCCCAAGGCATTTTATCTTTGTAGTTTAAAACCCCTTTTCTTAGTTTCGTTTGATGATTAGCATAGTCACTTGACGTTGCTAGTTATCTTTGTTAACTTAGGAAACCAACCAACCAACCCCCCCTTTACTTGCTTTTAAGTGTGTGTATATATATTTACTCCTAGCCTAGTATCAACCATTGTGTGCTTAGACGCTTAGGAAGATCCCTCTTCTCTTTGGACGACCCCGATTTGCCACTATCTACCTAGTTGTAGAAAGTAAGCATTGAGGGCTTATAAATTATCTTTTGGCGCGCGGGCGCGACGACCGCCCGTGCCTGTACAGGAATATTGTGTAGATAATCATGGATATTCGGATCTGATTCGTGGATATAAATATGGGACAAACACGGTTGCAAAACTAACGATTTGACAGAGCAAAATCTGCACCCAGATTTTGAGATCTTACGAAATTTGCAAGAGCCAATAAACTGTGTTCCAACACTGTCCTGCCGCACTAAGTTCAGAATCGTATACCTTAATTCCTCGGGAGGAGGAGATCGGTAGCTAGGGGAGCAAAGATAAGTATTTTGTAAACTGTACTCTATACTGTATCTTTCTAATTAGTGGATTCATTCTGAACTGGGCCAGACCCCGCAGATGTAGGTGATTTACACCAAACTGCGTAACCAAGTTGTGTGTCTTTTACGTTTTACGTTATTTTACACTTGGTTAAATTAACCATGTTGGAACACACTAGTAAGTACTAGAAAAAGTGGTAAAACCAAATTTCAGCGAGTTCAATGACATTAATGATAATCATGTCGGCATTGACATCAACGGGTTGAAATCCCAAGTATCTGAACCCGCAGGGTTGTATGGCGATGATGGATCATATCAGGACCTGAGTCTCATTAGTGGCAAGATCATGCAAGTTTGGGTGGATTACAGTTCGAGTTCGATCCAGCTCAACGTGACATTAGCTCCTGTTTTTGTTGCTAAACCAAAGAAGCCTCTCTTATCTCTCAAACAAGATCTTTCACCTGTATTGAAACAAACTATGTTTTTGGGCTTTTCGTCGTCTACTGGATCAATACCTACATCCCATTATGTTCTTGGATGGAGCTTCAAGATGAACGGTGTGGCTCCGGTACTCGATCCGTCCAAACTTCCCAAGCTCCCTCGAATCGGGCCAAAGCCACAATCCAAGCTTATCACAGTCGTGCTGCCTGCTACCTTGATTCTTGCATTTTTAACATCTATGGCCGGGCTAAATTACCTTGTTTGGATCAAGAAGAAGTTCGCGGAAGTTCTTGAAGATTGGGAGCATGAGTACGGTCCTCACAGGTTCAAGTACAAGGATTTGTATAGGGCCACGAAAGGGTTCAGAAGCAAGGAGCTACTCGGAAGTGGAGGTTTCGGGAGGGTGTATCGCGGAGTGTTGCCTGGTTCCAAACTCGAAATCGCTGTGAAGAAGGTGTCACATGAATCCAGGCAGGGAATGAGGGAATTCGTGGCAGAAATCGTTAGCATCGGCCGGCTCCGCCATCGCAACCTAGTGCCTCTATTAGGCTACTGCAGGAGAAAAGGTGAGCTGATTCTAGTGTATGAGTGCATGCCTAATGGCAGCCTGGACAGGTTTCTTTACCGGAGCCCCGAGTGCTCAAGCTCAGGGCTGCTCGACCCCACATTGAGCTGGAAACAAAGGTTTCGAGTGATCCAAGGCGTGGCATCGGGGCTGTTCTACCTGCACGAAGGCTGGGAACAGCTCGTGATCCACAGAGATGTGAAGGCCAGCAATGTGCTTCTAGACGGCGAATTCAATGCGAAACTAGGTGATTTTGGGCTTGCTAGGCTGTATGATCACGGAACAGACCCACAAACGACTCATGTTGTGGGAACATTAGGCTACCTCGCCCCGGAACATAACAGGACGGGCAAGGCCACGACCAGCACCGATGTGTACTCATTCGGGGCATTCTTGCTCGAGGTGGTTTGCGGGAGGAGGCCTATAGAACCTCGGGCCATGCCAGAGGACGCGATCTTAGTGGACCGGGTGGCTTCTTGTTGGAACCGAGGGCATATTTTGGAAGCTGTGGATCCCGAACTGGGAGGAGATGATGGTGACTATGTGAGAGAAGAAGTGGAAATGGTGATGAAGTTGGGATTGTTGTGCTCTCATTGTGAGCCAGACATGAGTCCGACTATGCGCCAGGTTGTTATGTATTTGGATGGGTCTTTGGCACTGCCTGAGCTGGCTTCTGCCGGTGTTTTTGCAGTTGGCTTAGCGTTTTTGAATAAGGATGGTTTCAGTGATTTCGCGCATTCGTATCCTTCTTTCACAGAGAAAGGGTCCTAGCTGGTTTCCCCTGCTAGCACTTCCCTCATGTCTGGTGGTCGATGAATTCTGATCCAAACATTGCAAGTCTGAATTTCGTTTTAGATAAATAAGACTGTATCCTGCATGTGCCTTTAAGAATTTACGAAACATACTGAGCTAAAGAAGCCAATAACAACAGAATGCATCCAGTGACAATTTAGGGTCATTCTGAAAGATTCAACACTAAGAAAAGATGAAGTTCACTTAAATATCTGTTTGAGCATGAGAACTATAAGCCTGCAGGAAGTGCAAGAAGATAAGTTACAATTCCATCAACGTAAACCAAATCAAGTGTCTAAACTTTAATATTCCTTCGCGTGGAAGCGTAAGAGGCTTTACCACTTTTTTCCCCTCGATTTTGATTGTTATGGCGACAAGTATCACACAGCATGATTTTTGTGTGGTGAAAAATGTCATGATGGGCGTGAATGTGGCAGAATTTTTTTTTGGACGTTTGGGGGGAGGACGCATTACGATAATGCGTCCTCCAGGGGCCACTTTTTTTTTTAATCAGCATTTGACGAGGATGCATTTTGATAATGCGTCCTCCAGAAATTTTTTTCTCCAAAATTTAAATAGAGGGCTCCTTTTTTGTTTCCGAAAATGTTCCCCCCCCCCCCCCTTTTTTTAATTTAATAAGTCCTTTTATTTTTTTCTTCCGAAAGTAGTTATGATTTTTTTTTTGTTTCTGAAATTAATTGGAGGACCCGTATTGGGAACGATTTTATTTTTAGCATCAATTAGAGGACTTGTTTCTGAAATCAAATAATGGGTGATTTAGCAATATTTTATTTTTCCCGAAATGATTCTTATGGCACTCGTTTTGGGAATGACTCCTCAGATCCGGCGAATTGTTTTTTCGAAAGTATTTGGAGGAATCGTTTTTGAGACGAGCCCTCAGACCCGGTGATAATTTAATTTTTTACGGAAGAATTTGGAGGGAGCATTTTTGAAAACAGTCTCCAAATCAGGCATTGTCTAGCTCTTCGTGATATTATGCGGAGGACTCGTTTTTGAAACGAGTCCTTGGAAGCCGCCTAATATTATTTGTCGGGAAAATAATTAGCGGAATGTTGGAAATTAGTACGAATTGGCATAAATCTATTTCTCGGGAGCTGATCGAACGAGTCCTGGAATGGGTATTGCTTCCTGCAATTTTTTTGAAAATGTTGGAAATGAGATCTGCAATTAACTACGGTGCTAATGTAATCTGCGAATGGAATAATGTTTATTATATTTTGTTATATTTGGTAAATTAAGCGTGAGGAGATTTTTATTTATTGGGGAGAAAGCTTATTGTACTATCCTGCCCCGAATTCAACAAGAGTGTGGAGTTTCAAATGAGACTTGAATGTAGGTAGTAAATTATCGTGGGTTGCTACAGTTTGTAACTCACTGTTTCTGCACCGTCAAGTTTTCCGTCAAGATTGCGCATAAGCATACTTCTGTTTGGTTGATGAAAATTTGGAAAATAGTCAAATGATGATGTAGGGTCACGCTGTTTGAATTTTTTTGACTAGTCTTGAATGTCGGTGCAGGAACGGAGTATTGCATAGCAAGAATGGATACAAGTTAGCATAAATGTACAGTGTGGAACAGTACGTGTGAAATGTAATGCCAATTAGTGTTGAATAGCATGTACTGTCCTAACGATGGTCTCTGCATAGCTTTCCACCCGTTCCACACGGGGGAGGACGTATGGTCCTCGATGTCCGCCGTGGTACAACCGTCTGTGCAGGTACATCTTCTTCCTCATGTGGAGCTCCCCCCGGCATGTCCTCCTCCATTTTGTATCCCGCTTCCGCATTCGAATCATAGAAGGCATATGGAATAGTACCTGTATGTGATGGATCGATATGCGACATGTACGGATGACTGGATGTTGGAGCGACATATGCATTGTAATCTGATGCATCCATGTTGTACTGTGAGGGCTCCCCGGATGATGGTCCGCAAATCGGTGGACTCGCATATGAGGGCCCTGCTTGTGATGGACCAATGTGTTCTGCATGCCCCCTCGCACGAGGCCTCCGACCTCCCTGTCGACCAGGTGGGGCCTAACGGTGGCTTCTGAGGTCAGTCTACCTCACACCCGAGGGTGGTTCCTCACAGTGCACAAACGGTTGATAGTGTTGCGGCCTGGAGGCCTGATGCGCATGTTGTAGACTACGTGTGATAACGTGATGCATCCCCCTTATAACATCCGCGAAACGTGGGGGGCAACCTTCCAAATTAATGTCTGACATGCCATGCAACTGTGTCATTGCCTGCAACTACGAAATTAAGGTGAAATATGTTAGATATATAATTTTGAGGAGCTATGCTGTATTCTTTCTTGACAATATCTGAAATTTTGGACATACCAAGTACTTCACGGTTGCTCCGTCCCCATGGAAACCCTCCGTAGCTGTTACAGGCCGCCCTGGTTGATCAATGAAGGACACTGTCTTGCGGAAGTACCACTCCAAGTAACCACGGCTGGGTAGGTATGGATCCGCACTCCCCAGTGTGGGTAGTTGTTGATTGGACCGATGTTCCCAAGAGTCGAGATATCTTCTGAGCTCAACACGCCAATCCATGCCAGACCTGCCTCGACGGTCTCCTGAATGGAGTAAGCTGTCTCATCCCTACTGACCAACTGGGTGGGTACTGGCTGGACCAGGCCGAACTGCCTGAGAACACGATGTGCATGATGGAACTCCACGGCATGCCAGCAGATGAGGCCGATGGAAAGCGGCCAATTGTTTCTACCATCTGTACAATATCGCGGGAGTTACTCCAGGACATCCTCCGTATATGGCTGCCAGATGAACTGGGACAACATGCATGTGTTGCGGTTAGGTAAATGAAACCATTTTTCGTGCGAAGTCCAGAAATCAAAATCCAGTTATTACTATACCTGATTGTGATTGAGAGACGTCAGTTGGTCACGGTACACTTTGAGGACGTGCATTGGTGACTGTGAACAATCGTAACGGGCCCTTCACCTACGAGGAACCGAGTGAAATACATTAGCCATACTATGGAATTGTATGTGGACTTATGAATACCACGTATTGAGGAAGAAGACATGTACTGGGATCCAAGAGCACTCATCGTCACCATCACCGTCACCGTCACCGACAGTGCCCCGGCAGGTCGGATGGATGGTATGCGCTCCCATGCCCACAACTGCCAATAGATGCAATAGAAATCCCCATTAATATTAAGCACGGTAGGTACGAACGACTATGTTGACCAAGAATTTTACCTGTAGCAAGACAAGTGGCCCAGATATGGATTTAGATTGTGGGATTGCCGCGTCACATAATGACCTGTACAAGCATGCAAGAATGAAACTCCCCCAACTGTACCGATGGATTGCACCTAGATCTGTAAGTGCGGATAAGTAGAGCAACGGGATGAGGTGGCCGGACGTGTCGGACATCAGCATTCCCCCAAGAAGTAGCAGAAGGAAAACCCTTGCCCGCTGTTGGTATTGTACATCAGTGGGAGCAGCGGGGAACGGACTGTGCAATAGCGTTCCCAACCACCTGGCCTTAATGCGACCCCCCCTGATAGAAGTGGGGTCTGGTGTAGCTCCCAGGTAGTCTGTGCAGATGAGCTGTCATTCCTCCGTACGCCTAACGGTGTTAACACCTATGACTGGGATGCCATCGAGCGGTAGACCCCACAGGACCCCTACGTCCTGCAAGGTGACCGTAGCCTCCCCCATCGGTAGGTGAAATGTGTGCGTCTCTGGGCGCCAACGCTCCACTAGGGCGGTGATGAGGGAGTGGTCAATTTGTATTGCGGCAGAGTCTAGGAGTCCCTGAAATCCCGCGTTATGTACATACCGCATAACCTGTTCTGGCAGTCGATCGGTCCAGCATGCCCCGTCACACCGATGCACCTATAGTGCCTCATCGTCTAAATGTCCTGTGTATAGGGCACGAGCACGGTGCTCCTGATGGAGGTACAGCAAGTACTCCTCAATGGGTCCCGGATGATACATGGTGTTTTCCTGCGATCAAGTACCAACTTAGGTTAGATGTTTTTTCTGGAAGAATAGCACAGATAAAAGTAACACTGCGTGATGTGACACATATTTGCCAAATATAAGTAATACTACATAATCAGGTACACATATCATTTAGTACAAGAAATACTACATCACACTACGAACGATAGACTAAGCATGCCCTCTCCCATCGATGTACAATGCAAACCAAATGAAAGTTAGAGGTACTGTTACGGACACCATGTGACACCACGATACTACGCACGCCCACGCCTACGCACGCCCACGCCTACGCACGCCCATGCCTATGCACGCCCCTGGTTTCACCCGGTACCATGTCATCCATCTGATTCCTTATCCTCCTCTCCGCAAACTGTCCACGCCTCCTGTTGCAAAACTTTTCTGCATCCGGAATCAACCTCCAACGGGCACGCTGCCAGAGTGATGGATCTCGCACGGGCATGGCCATGACTGTATTGTTGGACATATGTTGTCGTGTGATACACCCTGTCATATAGACTTGCAGGATCGTCGCGTCTATGCCGACAAACGGACAAGGCATGGGAACAAGGGACACGGAAAATTTGCCATTCGCGACAGGTGCACTCTCTTCTTCGGTATTTTACCGTGTAATGTCGTTCACTGATGCTCCCGTCGATGTTCCTCGCCACAACCCTGTAAGTCTGCGACGCATGCCCGAACAGGGTGACGATATGTCCCTATGCCAATGTATCCTGCTTCTGGAACTTTTTCCAGATCCTCTTAGGGAACACGGACCTGGATGGACGAGCAATATCTCATAATCGTCAAACCGGCATGCAGGTAAATCTGAAAATGCAAATAACGGACAAATTACCTCCAATTTGTAGCGTCGGTAAGCCTTTATGCAAACATTTCAACCGTTCGCTCGAACGTCGCTTTGACACACGCTGTTATTGGGAGGTGGCGTGCGCACCGTAAACAGTTGTTGAAGCTCTCTGACAGATTCGTAGTCAAAATTCCCCAACGCCGATCACCATCATCGAAGGCAAGACACCACCTACTCCTATCTTGCATTCCAGCCAAGCCCAAGCAGATGGATCCATACTCTCCAGCTCCTCCTTGTACTCCCTCCACCTGCTCTCTCGCCTGGCACTACCAAGCTGCCACACCAGAGTCTTCATGAGCGCATTCTTGAACTTCCCGCGATCATGTGATAAGAAGTTGGACTGAAAATGCCGCAAGAAAATCCGGTGGTATCCGGCTGGCTCCATCCACTCCTCCATATTCGTCATCGCATTTACAAGGCCTGCATGCCTATCTGATATGACACAGATTGGTCTGTTATCACCACCAACAACGTGAAGATGCAGTCTCCCCATAAACCAGTTCCAGCTTTCATTCGACTCCTCGTCGACAACTGCATAAGCGATGGGGAGTATGAAATCATTTGAATCGTGCGTCACCGCGACCAGCATTGTGGACTTATATGCACCTCTCAAATGAGTGCCGTCTACGCTGATCACTGGCCTGCAGTGGCGGAAGGCTTCAATTGCCTGACCGAGTGCCCAAAACACAAATTTAAATTTCCTACACCCGGGACCGTGTATTCTGTCAGGTACGTCGGCCCAATCAACAACGGTGCTCGGATTAGCCCTTACAAGCTCATCCATAAAAGTTGGGAGCTGTTCAAAAGAATCCTCCCACGTTCCGAATACCATGTCAATCGCCTTCTGTCGAGCATACCAGGCCTTCTTGTAGGAAATCGTGACATTGAACTCATCATTTACTTGAGCTCGCACATCTTTCACTGTGTACGAAGGGTTTACATCAATGTGGTGGCGGATTGAACGGGCGATCATCACCGACGTCAGATTCACGTTACCCGTAGATCGACCAGCCCCGACACACCTATGGCTACCAGCCCATTTGGTGATCTCCCACATACCATGTGAAGCCTTTTTCGAAGCTCTGCAAACCCAAACACAATTCCCAGTTCCTTCGACGACGTCCTTGCATTTCGCATACCATGTGCGTGACCTGCTCTCCACAACCCTGTGTTCCCTGTTCATCGTAGAATTCCAGCGAGAAATAGCTTTGACCAACTGCGACTTTGTGTGGAATCGCATACGCACGTCCACTTCACCAGTCTCTTAAACATAGGTAGAAATGCCGGACCCAAAATGGGTAGGGTCGTAGCTATCCTCATCGGGGCCCCCATAATCTCTATAGTAGGCCTGTGTATCCGGGTTTGCCAGAATGTGAAACGACGTGGGTACATTGTTCGTGCACACCAATTGCTTTTCCTCGTCCCCGGGATTCGAATCGGTTGATAAGGAACGATCATCCTCAGTTCCACCGTCAAGTTCAACTTTATCGCTATCAGCTTCGCTACCGTCATGCCCCCCGTCGCGGTCGCTAATGTCATCCACGTGGCATACCTACCTGGTTGGCTGGGCTCACCAAATTCAAAACCTCGGCTACGAACAGGAGGTGGTATACTGGGTACAGATAGGGAGTTCTGCACGTTCCTCAACAATGACATGAACGTGCTCCCCCGTGCCCCATCATTAGCGATTGGTAACTGTTCCATAACAACGTAAAAATCCACAGAAGACAATGACATTCGATCAACAATGTTGAAGAAGAACGTGGTCGACTCATCATCTTCCACAGGATAACATCGATAGTATACCGCGGAACCAATCAGCTGGGACATCGGTAATACATTTTCAACGAACAACTCTCCCTCGCAATGGCCAGTCTCGTTACAATTACATCAACCAATTCTAAGTGGTTCAACCGCCTCTCGAGAGTCACAACTCGCTCCGGTATTGGAGGATCATAATACACACTCACACTCAAATCAAACTTAATCTGACCCCCTCTATACATATACACAGCCAAAAACATCGCAGAACTGCAACACAAAAACACGTAACTTCAGATTCCTACTCGTTGGACATTTCTATTCATTGTATCCTCACGTACGTACATGTACTCCACCCGGACACTTTAACAACACTATGGACACAGACATAACACATTAATCAGTTCAACTACTATACATAGGCATCACTTTCATTTCCTTCTCATTCCACATTCTACTTCACAAGATCCTCAAATGTCATTACTTTTGCTACAAGCTCAACTGACCAGTCACTAAACACTTCACACAATTACTTCATTCAGTCACACAGGATTATTAAACGCAACGGACCAAACTTAACCATTAAAAGTACACACACCATTATACACATAAAATTACATTAACTAAATTACACCGGGATCTCCCCGGATTATAAATCAACCCAAAAACCAACAAATGACAGGCCGCAGGGAATACACACATAATCTCTTGGAACACGGTCGTATAATTATTTAGGGCGCAATTCACTACAAGAATACGGATAACAGAGTGGGCGGGAGTCTGAAACTTACTGAGAATCTGGTCAAAGCGGTCAACGCGGTCAACGTCGGGTCAACGTCGGGTCAACGCGGTCAAGTCGGGTCGGCTATTCGACGTTGGTATGCGCAGTCACCGTCGATTTGCGGCGGTCAATGTTGGGTCAACGAAATCTACGGCGGTCAATGTCCGGGTCAACATCGGGTCAACACGGTCAACGTCGGGTCAACGCGGTCAGTGTCCGGATCGTTCAACTACAACCAAAATCCCATTACAAATTCAGTAGCAGTAAATGAAAACCGAAACAAAAATTGAGCAAAAAAGCTGGGAACCATACCGGATCTTTTAAAAAATACGAACTGCGATCGAAAATGGTGGAACGCCGGTAGCGCAATGCCGGAGATGAGTGGAGAGGAATTCTCGGGATGGCAAGACACCGGCGGAATGGAGGCTAACAGTAGAAGAAGCTTGACAAATGGTGGAGGAGGAAGATGAGGAAGATGAACAATGCTGGAAGAGGATGAATCTGGTGCACATTTATGCTGTGTGAAGGACGCATTTCCATAATGCGTCCTTGCCACGTGGCAGCCAGCTATTCGACCGCTCGATTTTTTTTTGGGCTGGTTTTTTTTAAAAAAAAACATTTTGCTGAGGACGCGATACGGAAATGCGTCCTCGCCACGTGGCGGAGCGCCATTCGACCGCAATTTTTGACTTTGACCGGCTTTTTTTAAAAAAAAATCTGCGGAGGGCGCATTACAAAAATGCGTCCTCATCACGTGGCGGACCGCCATTTTTTAATTTCACCAGATTTCTAAAAAATGCCACGTGGCGTCACCCCCCCTGCGCCACGTGGCGTCACCCCCCTCGCCACGTGGCGTCACCCCCCGCTGCGCCACGTGGCATCATCTCCATCAACTCATTCTCACCAGATTTTTAATAAATTTATTTAATTGCCACGTGGCATCACCACTTTTTGCCACGTGGCATTACATCATTTTTGCTGAAATTATATACAAAAAAAAAATATTGAGGACGCATTACGGTTATGCATCCTCGCCACGTGTCACCCTCCCATGCGTCGTTTGAAAATTTTGACCGAAATTTTTTTTTTTTAAAAAAAGGGAGGACGCATTTCCGTAATGCGTCCTCCACATGCAAATGCTGTTTGTGGCAACTGTAGCCACAAACATAGCATTTTCTCACAAGTATCAGTATCTGAACCACAGTCCCAACTATCATTCCAGCCACATACCCTGACAAATCATGAGTAGATGAGCTGATGATCATTGGAGCTCAAAATACAAAACATTCCACTGAAAACCTATCAATACCTGGACACCAAGGTTGTAAAACCGTGCTAAGAAAACCCCAATCGGCATCCCAACAACGTAATAGCTTGCTATGTTTACGAATGCCACTGGAGCTTGCCAGCCATATCCGACAGCTACTCCTGAAATATTGCATTTGAAGTACATTGATGTATAAGTTCTGACAGATTTCTTTCAAGTTAAACTGAATTTATGAAAGTACATTTCTTCACCTGACAGGATAGACTGGATGCTGTTCACGAAAATCGTAAGCGCCAAGAAGAGTGAAAGTTCGTTAACCATCTTGATAACTGAGGCACTTGACGTGAATATCACTGCAATTTTTTCTGGAAAGACCATGACTAAGCAAGAAAAGAAAGTACCAATAGTTAGAGAGTTCAATAGTGACACTTTGATGGCAAACTTGGCACCTTCCCAACTCCCAATCTTTCAACAAATATCCAACTCAATAGCACGTGTAATGCAAGAGCTCCACCAGACACCCAAACAATTGCCCCTGTCTTGAACTGGCATTGCAACCTCATTAACGTAAACTGGAATGCAAGCTCAGGTGCATGGGAATAATCCACAAGCCACCTCACCAGTCAACTCAGAAACAGCTTCAGACTGCCCCATAAGCTTCAGTAAGGGTGCAGCAAATACAAAGAGCGGTAACATGAAAATGGAGCTTATAAACTGTTGTGCGGAATGGAGAAAGAACAGAAAATATGAACGAAAATAACAAGACACAAGATTTACGTGGTTCACCAATTTGGCTACATCCACGGGAGACGGATTCCACTATATCAGAATTAGAGTTGGTTTACAGAGAGAAGAGAGACACTTTATATGCTGTCTCCACTAAACCCTAACAAACTGGGCCAAAAAAACAATTCGGCCCAAATCAACAGCAGTCCAATAAACAGAGAAGCTATACCGTCGGACCGGGGGCGACTCCGCCCCCCGGACCCCCAGGCCAGGGTGCGCTCCGCCCCCTGGACCCCCCGACTCGCTGACCGGGCAGCGAGACCCCCGTTTGTTTCCTGGGGGCGACTGCCGCCCCCCGGACCCCCAGGTCAGGGTCGCAGAAGCGGCTATTACATTATTCAAGGCATACCAACATAAACAAGATGATCCACGAACGCTGCAAGTAACATGTGATATTCTCCAGCTCCATAAGCTTTACCGCATAATGTTTCAAGTGCACTAGCCATACCTAGCTGCAATAATCAACATTTCATGGATGTTGAGGACTTCTTACAGTAAGAACTTCTAAGGACACAATTTCGTGGCGTAATTGTTAAGGGAACCAAAAGATACAATGAGGTTTTATCAAAAGGCCAAGCACAAAGGAAATATGCCATGAAATCATAGAACAAGTTTAACGAGTACCAACTCAGGTCACCACATGTAAACATAAATTGTGCAATTTTAGCTAAGGTCACCATAAATGAAACAAAACAGCTGCTACAATTATGATCTATAATATTTTTTGCTAGATTCAGAGTACACAATGCCAAAAAAACTTACACCTTTAGCCACCATTTATGAAACTGAGAAGAAATAATGACCTCATTGCCCAAATTAATCCACCCCAAAAATTCTATTTTTGTTTCCTTACCAAGAAGCCGAAGGTGATGGAGATGATGACGGTTGTGGCAATGGAAATGGAGGCGAGGTTTCGATCGCCCAGATGGCCGGCGAAGGTCTGGGTGATGACGGTGAGTGAAAACATAGCCAAGCGGCCGAAGCTGGAGGGACCCGCAATTCTCCATGTTTTCTTGGATTCCGACCATGTGGTGTTTACAAGGCTCCGGGATTTATCTGATTTGATATCATCTTCGCCGGCATGCAGTAGAAGGGATTCGCCGGCGGCGATGATCATTCCCGTAGCTTGAATACAAGCTGTGCTGCAGCGGGTGGATCAAGCAGCGAATTCGTTGACTTCAGACTTAGTTATTCCCTCATGTTAAATTACACACTTCACTTTATGTCACTTTTACTATTCAACTTTAACTGCATATTTGAATATATATATATATAAATAATATTATCATATGTTATATGATTGGATTCGTCGTAACAAGTAGTTTCTGAAAAGCAACTTTTTGTTTACCGCTATTATACGTAGTTAAACATATCAACAATTAGACAAGTTTCTCGATGAGCGTAAAAACAAATCTGTGCAATTTAACCTGGGACAAAGGGAGTACATTAAACTACTCTGATTAGGTTAATTTTTTAGTTTGTCCCTCTTATTAGCAAGCTGAGAATCAGCTTGGATTTCATCAAGAGGCACAAAAGTAAAGAGGAGGGAATTTGGTTTTACCGAATTCTCTTAATTATTACTAGTATGTTCCAACATAACATATCTAATCAATTATGCAATAAAATAAAGCATTAAAGACACAACACTTGGTTACGCAGTTCGGTGAACTCCACCTACATCTGCGGGGCTTGGCCCAGTTCAGAATGAATCAATTAATCAGAAAGATATAGTACAAAGTATACTGTACAAAATACTTATCTTTACTAATCAAACGTGTGAATTCTTCTAGCTCTCCTAGCTACCGATCCGCCTTGATCAGACTCCCTCTGACCTCGAAACTCATCGACGCTGGATTTCCTCCTCTCGAGGAACTAAGGCATATGCTTCTGAACTTTGAACGGCAGGTCACGTAAGTTGGAACATAGAATTCTGGCTCTTTGCAATTCTCTCGAAAGAATGAAAATCTGTGTGCAGATTTTCTCTGTTTCAATCCTGTATTGATTGCAGTCGTGGTGTCCCCCTTTAAAGTCATGAGCAGATCGGAACTCTCCATAATTATCTCCATAATATTCCTATTCCTTATCTTCTTCTTGAAGCATATCCAAATCACATAAATAAAGGAATTTTCATTATCACTATATCTCTCATATATTTGATAATCTCAATACCATATTTGTAGGGATTTTCCATAAACCAACTATGCTTCTACACATGCTTAATATATAGCAGGATATTCAAATTTTCATAACTCACAAATACCATAATATTCGGTCCTTTCTGCGTAAGATCTGATAGGCGCATTTATGCTAATCCGCATGTTCTAACATGGAAAGATTTTCATTTCCAAATATGCTCACAAAATTGCTAATTAAAATATTCAATGAATACCACTTGACTTTACAATCTCCCCCTTTGGCATTTTGTGGACCCAACCATTTTGGACATTAATATCACGGCGAAAAACTTGTATTCTCAAACTCCACCTATGTTGGAACATATGCAAAATACTGAATCTGATATAAAAGAATACCAACCGAATACCAGAATTCTAGAATACCATCAAAATAATAATTAAATCAGATTACAGTCAAAATATTCTCCCCCAAGGGCCATGAAGATGCCAAAGGCAAAAAAAAAAATTGACATAACCAGAAAGCAGCCTCCCCTCCCTCTGAATGTGACACTAGATCTATGTAGGAACATAGATACATCAGAAAATCATCCCCGGCCAGGAGCAGTAGTCTAGGCCTCCAGTTGCGCTTTCTCCACCTCAAGTTTAGCCTTCTCTGCTTCTAGTGTCGCCATTTGAATTGCTATCGCCCCCATCCTTGCATTCAGTATCACCAATTTGGCCGTCTTTTCAGCAGCTGCAGAAGTAGAGCCTTTTGGGTTCCAAGGAAGATCAAGAATGTTCCTCATGCAAAAGGTCTTCTTGTTAGGCTGTAGGAATTTCGTATCGATGATCACATCTTTCGCCTTCCCCTTCACCTTGGCACTCTTAGCCAATGAAGAAATTAAGCAGGGATACACAATATCATGTTTTGCCTTTGGGGGAAATATCTTGCCTCACTAGATTCTACTATATGAACAACCCAAGGTTTACAAATTTCAGTGTTCCTACACAGTACAACAGTTTAGTCATTTCTCTAGTCAAGGTAGTGTTAGAGGATGGCAACCAGTAGTTTACCGCTACTTGATACAGACCAAAGAATCTCGAAGACAGACAGGAAACTTGTGAATATCCAGTTTTAGGCCATTTTTGGTCTTGTATCCTCTTGAGATTGCCTCTAGAATCTGATCATCCGACACTCCTAGATCATCTGGAAACACTCCCTCAAATTTTGGAGTATGCAGCCCCAAAATCTTGTTTATCCTGGCTGCTGAGAAGTCAATAACCTTCCCCCTTATACAAACCCTCTCAAACCAAGGGGAATCAACCTCTGAATTTCCAGCCATCAAATTAGAGTACATTTCAATGACTACATGTCTATTGCACTGAAGCTGTACAGTGGCAGCCTTTTTCATTTCGATTAATTCCAAAAAATCAGAAAACCCACTAGCCCTGTATGCATCTAGGTCTACGGGTCCCTCACAGATCACTTTCCTTTCTGCAAACACTTCTCCCATTTCTTCACATTTTATATCAAAGTACGAAAATGGCAGTGCTTCATTTACAAACAGAGGTGACACCACTTTCTTCTTGGGAGCTGTCTGAATTTTCTTGGCCTTTTTGGTTGGTGGGGAATCCTCAGTAGCAGTCCCCTTTCTCTTACCCTTGGAAGTTTGTAAGAACTCATCTAATACCTCATCACTACAGTAGTTCAACTCAGGTTGCTCATGTATTGGAATATACTTAGTATCTCCAGCCCCTTCTTCTTCAGCAGTTTGTGTTCCAACATACTGGCATTTATCTGGTTCACCTTGTCTCGAAGTAGGTTCTCCATTCCGTTCTCCGTCCACATTAACATCAGCATCACCAGTTACCTCAAACTGGTCTTCACCTCCCATGTCTTCATCATCAATATCCATCTCCTCAATATTTTCAGACTCTGCATTCTGTGTTAGAACGTAGCCAACCTTGTCCTCTTCTTCACCGTCAAAAACTTCTATTATTATTGGTTTTCTCAGTTCCTCCATTCTTTGAGCAGCCTTAGAATCAAAGAATCCTACAGGCATTTTGTCCATAAACTTAATCACTTCTAGCCCTGCTGCCTCATCATCACTTATCTCCTTAATTCTAACACAACTCAGGCAAGGAATAGATGAATAAACATGAAACCTGTCATTCCCTCTGTACACTTCATATCTCCCCCTCAGAAACTTAACTTTATAATTTTCAATATCCCATAGGTTACCAATATCACCAGATACTAATTCCTTAACATTCACATTCAAGAACTCTCTCTCTATACTCTTAAGTTTACGCAAATCCACTATACTTCTATTTTCTTCAAGCCATTCACAAATCTCATCCACAGTATTAAATTCCATTTCAAGAATTTTGAGAGTAGGAGGATCATGACCCTTTACCTTCTGATAGGGACCCTTCCCTTTGCCTCTGGAATGTTCATTATGTTCGTTACCCCCAGCCTCTACATTCTCTTCCCTTTGCTCAACATTATCATCCTCCAGAGATTGAGGAGTTTCTTGAGTTTCTTCTTTCTATTTTTTTGTTTTTCTGATTTTTTGAACAGAAATAAAAAAATATTTACAGCTAAATAAAGGCAAGAATTACCTCAAATATGAAAAACACCTAAGTGTTGTCTGAGACTTTCAAAAGTGGCGGTGTCCATTGGCTTTGTAAGATATCAGCAAATTGCTCAGATGTTGGAACATAGACTACCACAACTTCCTTCCTTTCAACAAGATCTCTAATAAAATGATGCCTTATATCAATATGCTTAGTTCAAGAGTGCTGGAATGGAGTTTTTGAAATATCAATAGCACTTGTGTTGTCACCATAGTCGTTCATCATTTGCTTCATCCATAACAATTGTGCACAACAACTTCCAACAGTAAGATATTCAGCTTCCGCAGTAGACAACGAGATTGAATTCTGTTTCTTACTATACCAAGAAACTAGATTCGTGCCAATAAAGAAACTTCCACCTGTAGTGCTCTTTCGATCATCAACATTACCAGCCCAATCAGAATCACTGTACCAAATTAAATCAGAATCTTGATTCTTAGAATTCCAGAAACCATACTCAGAAGTCCCACTTACATATCGAATAACTCTTTTGACTGCATTGAGATACGACTCTTTTGGATCAGCCTAAAATCTTGCACATATCCCTACGCTGAGACATATATCTGGCCTACTTACTGTTAAATACAATAGACTCTCAATCATTCTCCTGTATAACTTTTGATCAATTGCTACTCCTTTCTCATCCTTGACCAGTTTGTCAGAAACCTCCATAGGTGTTTTAACTGCTCGGGCATTGATTAAACCAAATCTCTTTACTAGATTTAGTGCATACTTACTCTGATTTATGAACGGACCATGTTTCCTTGCTTAACTTCTAGTCCTAGAAAGTATGTGAGCTCTCCAACCATGCTCATTTCAAATTTAGCTTGCATAACCGTGACAAAATCCTGTACCATAGATGGTGAAGTAGAGCCGAATACTATATCATCAACATAAATTTAGGCAATCAGAGTTTTTGATGAATTTTCAAGCACAAATAAAGTGCGATCTATCCCCCTCGACAATAACCTTTCTTAAGAAGAAAGTTAGTTAGTCGTTCATACCATGCTCTGGGTACTTGCTTTAAGCCATATAAAGCCTTCTTGAGGCGATACACATGATGAGGGTAATGAGGATCCTCAAATCCTTTAGGATGTTCCACATAAACTTCTTCATTTACCACACCATTTAGAAACGCACTCTTGACATCCATTTGATACAGAGTAAAGTTCATAGAGCACGCAGTAGCAAGTAAAATTTGAATTGACTCTAACCTGGAAACTGGTGCGAATGTCTCATCAAAGTTAACACCCTCAACTTGTGTATATCCTTGAGCTACCAGTCTGGCTTTGTTTTGAGTAATATGTCCATCAGCATCAAATTTATTCTTGAAAATACACTTTGTGCCGATGACATTTACACCTTTAGGATGAGTAGTGAGATACCACACATAATTTCTTGCAAGCTGACCTAGTTCTTCTTGCATTACAGCAATGCAGTAATCGTCCAGTAATGCCTCCTTGTAATTCTTTGGTTTAATGAGAGAGATGAACATTGTAATTCTGCCAACTTCCTGTAATTCACCTGAGGGGCTGATCGAGTGCTCCGTGCCATTGATTCAGGTTGATCCTGTGTTGGAACATATGATACGATAGTGGGTGATGATGTTCCAACATGCTCAGTTTCAACTGGTTCAGCAGCAGTCTGATTAGATGTTCCAACATGCGATGGATCTGCCTTGTCAGGTTGACAAGGCTGTGTTGGAACATGAGTATTACCAGGTTCATCTTCTATAACATATGACTTTTGTCCTTCTTCAGAATCATCCACAATAACATTTATAGATTCCATGAGTGTGTTTGTCCGATGGTTATAAACACAATAAGCACGACTTTTCACAGAATAACCAAGAAAGATTCCAATATCACTCTGATAATTGAATTTTGCCAATTGCTCTCTGTCTCTGAGGATGTAGCACTTGTTTCCAAACACATGAAATTATGAGACATTTGATTTCCTACCCTTCCAAATCTCATAGGATGTTTTATTGGTGAATGGATGCAAATATACTCGATTAATTTAGCAAGCTGTGTTAATAGCTTCCGCCCACCATTTTTTGTGAATTTCTTTCTTGGCTAACATAACTCGAGCAATCTCCTGCAAGGTTATGTTTTTTCATTCTATAACACTATTCTGCTAAGGATTGAGTGGTGCAGAAAACTCGTGCTGAATCCCGAGCTCATCACTGAAGTCACTGAATTGAGAATTTTCAAATTCTCTACCATGATCACTACGAATTCGAACAATCTTCCCAATTGGACTTCCTTTTTCAGTCTGTAACTTTATCACCAGACTTCTAAATACTTCTATCGTATTTGATTTTTCTTTTAGAAAAGCTACCCATTTAAATTTGGAAAAATTATCAACACATACAAAGATATACTTATTTCCACCTATACTAGGTGTATTGACCGGACCCATCAAATCCATATGCAATAATTCTAGATTTCTTGAGGTGGTTATATATTGAACTGAAGAGTGGGGAGATCGAATTTGTTTACCTTGTTGACATGGTCCGCACACAATTTCACCCTTGCCTGTTAAGGTAGGCATACCTCGTAAAACCTTTTCATTTGAAATTTTTACCAAAGTTTTGTAATTGATGTGACCGAGCTTCCTGTGCCACGGAAATCCTTCATCATGTTTCAAGATCATACACAGTACTTCCTGTTCCAGCAAATAGTAATTATTTGATGATCGTATGGCTGAAAGAACCTTGACTTCTCCCGCGTTTCACTATGCATTTATCTTTCACAAATTCCATAGTCATATTGTCATTACACAATTGGCTTATACTCAGCAGATTGGCCTTAGTCTTCAACAAACAGCACACTAGTGAATACTGAAAATCCTTCAATCTGTAGTTCACCTTTTCCAACCACTCAACTCTTCTTTCCATCACCAAACATAAATAACCGCCATCGTATGGTGTGATATTTGTGAGGAATTCTTGAGTTCCAGTCATGTGGCGAGAGTAGTCGCTATCAAAGTACCACGAATCTCTGGAATATGATATAAGCGAAGTATGTGCAACAAAGCATTAACTATAACGTTTGACAACCCTTACCTTTCTGACCATTTTTATTTTCTGGACTTCGCCTATGTTTGAACATACCAAGAGTTGACGTCCTGCCATTAGGTCTCTGATTAGTTTCTAGCATTGTTCCTCTAAGTGACCTTGATATGAACAGTAGCTGCGGACGAGAGGTTTCCTTTGATGATGCTTGCAAAAATTTCTCTTTACCTCTTGAATCATTGTCTTGAGAGTTACTGGACTCTTAAGTATCTCTTGTCTCTCAGGCTTGAGTGTGGCTGTGTTTTTGAGTGGCTTGTAATACCCAATTCCGTGTCGATCTCCAAAGTTCTTTCCCATGTCCAGAATATCGTCAATTTTTTCTTTTCTAGAGTTCAGCTTAGAAATTACGGCTTCAGAAATCTCAGCTCTCTTGGTTGCTAACATTAGTTTTTCATTCAAATCTTCATTCTCCTTTTTAAGTTCAGCAACTTCCACACGCAATTCTTTTTCTATTTCCATCAACTGCATTTTTTCTTCCTCTAGTTCTTTGTTTGTGTCAACTACTTGGAGCCATATAGCATACATCTTTTCATAAGTGTTGTAGATCTCTTCATCACTTACAGCGAGTCCATCATCTTCATCACTGGATAACTTCATACGAGTCTATGTTGGAACATAAGGCTTCATTTCTGTCTAATGTGTTGGGACATCCATCGTCTGATGCATCATGAATTTTTGCTCCAAATGCCACATAGTTACTTGTGAGTTCCTCTTCTTCTTTGTCGCCCACTTTATCTTCACTCCATGAGGTAACATATGACTTTCCTTTCTTTTTTTGGGTATTTGCACATTCAGCCTGAATATGACCATATCCTTCACATTCTCTGCATTGAATTCGTCCAGGAAATTTTGGTTCACCACTTTGATTTCTAGAGAACTGTTGATTTCCTTGTTCAAATATCGTCCCACGATTGCCTCCAAATTCTTGTGGCCTCGGTCTATTTCCACCATACCTTTCCTGAGAATTCTTGTTTACTACTTTCTTCAGCATTCTTGAGAATTTTTTCATGATAAGTGCTAGTTTGTCAAACTCATCATCACTGTTGGATTCGTGATTATCCTTTGATGAGGATGTTTTGAATGCCAAGTCCTTTTGAACCCTTTTTGTATTCGACTGGAATGTCATTTCATAAATCTGTAATAATCCCATTAATTCATCTAGACTCATTGTAGCTATATCCCTTGCTTATTCTATTGCTGCGACCTTCATTGCAAACCTTTTGGGAAGTGATCTCAAGGGTTTTTTCACCAATTTAGCCTCTTTGTAGACTTTTCCAAGTTGATTAGCCATATTGGAGATGTCCCTGGGTTTTCCGTTGAATATAGCAATAGTGTCATCTTCCTCCATCTTGAGTTCCTCAAACTTAGTAGCCAACATCTGTAGTTTAGATTCTCGAACTCGACTAGTTCCTTCATGAACAATTTACAGAATATCCCATACTTTCTTGGTTTGATGACATGTAGAGATGAGTTTGAACTGGTTTTCATCAACCATAGTGAAGATAGCGTTTAGTGCCTTTGAATTCGCTAGAGACACCTTGAGGTCATCAGGAGTCCAATTAGAGTTGCCTTTGAGTTTCTGCTCCCTTTGACTTGACTCTCCTTCTTTCGCCTTACAGCTTGTATCATCATCTTCAGTAGGACGATTCCACTCATTTTCAACATAGTACCATGCAAGTTCATCCAGTGAGTTGATGAAAACTCTCATGCGTGCCTTCCAATAATTATAGTTGTTGCCTTCTAGCAGAGGTGGCCGAGACACTGAAGCTCCTTCTTTTGTTGCCATGGTAAAACCGGATCACACTTTCCTTACCACAACCAAGGGAAAAATAAGTGACCAAGCTCTGATATCCAATGAAATTTGGTTTTACCAAATTCTCTTAATTATTACTAGTATGTTCCAACATAACCTATCTAACCAAGTATGCAATAAAGTAAAGCATTACAGACACAACACTTGGTTACACAGTTTGGTGAAATCCACCTACATCTGCGGGGCCTGGCCCATTTCAGAATGAATCCACTAATCAGAAAGATACAGTACAAAATGCACATATGTTGGAACATAGAATTCTGGTTCTTTGCAATTCTCTCGAAAGAATGAAAATCCGTGTGCAGATTTCATCTGTTTAACTCCTGTATTGATTGCATCCGTGGTGTCCCCTTTTAAAGCCATGAGTAGATCAGAACTCTCCATGATTATCTCCATAATATTCCTATTCCTTATCTGCTTCTTGAAACATATCCAAATCCCATAAATAAAGGATTTTCACTATCACAATATCTCCCATATATTCGATAATCTCAATACCATATTTGTAGGGATTTTCCATAAACCAACTATGCTTCTACTCACGTCTAATATATAGCAGAATATTCAGATTTCCATAACTCACAAATACCATAAGATCTTGTTCTTTCTGTGTAAGATCTGATTGGCGTATTTATGCTAATTCGCATGTTCCAACATGGAAAGATTTTTGTTCACAAATATGTTCACAGAATTGCCAATTAAAATATTCAATGAATACCTCTTGACTTTACAGAGGAAACTGATTGGATTTTTGGGGAAAGTTATCTGCATAAAAGAGGTATGTTTTTCATGCTCCAATATGTACAACCCAGACTCATTATATTCATGGAAAAGATGCTCTAACTATCTAGCTAACTAACAGTAAAAAACAGAATCAGTTGCTAACCAACCAAAAAGTCTAGCTAACTGAAAAACTATTTCTAACTGCTACTAAGTACTTAATTAAGGAAGGAAAATAATCACCATAATAATCTTCACCCCTCTTCAAGATGGAGTTTCTTTTGGAGCAGAAAAGCCCATCTTGGACAATAAAAGATGTAGCGTTGTAGCATGAAGAAGCTTCATAAATCCATCAGCTAACTGATACCTGGAAAACACATGTAAATGGTCTATGAAACCAGCAGTACAAGCATCACAAACAAACTGGCAATCAATTTCGATGTGCTTTGTTCGTTCGTGAAATACTGTGTTCTCAGTGATCTGTAAAGCAGCGGTGTTATCACAGTGTAATGGAATAGGCAGTTGACACTTAATCTAGAAATCCTTTAACAAAAATGAAATCATTTAAGTTCAGTCGCGGTCATTTCCATACTCATGTACTCAGATTCAGCGGAAGAGCATGAAACCATATCATGTTTCTTAGATTTCCAAGATATTAATGAAGATCTAAGAAACATACAATAACCAGTAACTGACCTCTTGTTAACTCTGTAAGTAGTCCAGTCTACATCACAAAATATGGATATAGAAAAATCTTACTGAATTGGGAAAAATAAACCATGCTGAGGACACCCTTTAAGGTTTTTAACCACATGAAGAGCTCCCTGCCACTGGTGTTCAGTAGGTTGTTGCAAAAACTGACTCAGTTGATACACAACAATAGTAATATTAGGTCTAGTGAATCCCAAATATAAAAGTATCCCAATTAAACCTCTGAATTGGCTTGGATCATAAAGGAGTGGAGACTCATCATTCAGAGGTTTCCAATCATTGGGAAGAGGAACTGGAGCAGGTTTGGGAAAATTAAGACCAAGATCTAAGATGATATCAGAAATATACTTCTGTTGGCTCAGGAAAATGCCATTTGGTGAGTGTGCCAATTCAAGTCTCGAGAAATATTTTGCTCTCCCCAAATCTTTAACAAAAAAAAGATTGTGAAGATATAACTTGAGATCCCTGATAGCTTCTTCTGAATTACTGGAGATCAATACATCATCCACATAAAAAATCACTGCCAAACTAATGTTGTTTGTGAATTTCAAAAATAAGCGATGATCATTTTTAGATTGGATCATACCATAGGCAGGTACATGCCTTGTGAACACTGCATTCCATTTCCTAGAAGCTTGCTTTAAACCATATAGAGATTTCCTGAGTTCACACACTTGACTTGGTCTTGCCTTTGTATAACCCTCAGGTGGTTTAAGGTACAGATCCTCCCGAATAAAGCCATGAAGGAAGGCATTATTCACATCTATTTGATAAATATGCCATGATCTAGATGCTGCAACAGCTAAAAATAATCTGTCAGTCACTTGTTTTTCCACTGGAGAGAAAGAATCATAATAATCCTGACCCTCAGTCTGTAAGGATCCCCTTGCAACGAACCTGGCCTTATATCTTTCAACATTCCCATCTTGATATATTTGATCTTATAGATCCATTTAGAACCAATAACCATTTTTCCAGCAGGCATATCAACCAATTCCTAGGTTTCATTTGAATCCAAAGTAGCTAACTCTAGTTGCATAGCTTTTATCCACTGTTCACTCTTACAAGCTTGTTTATAAGAATAAGGTTCAGGTATTCTCAACAGATTAGCCAAAAATGATACATGTGCATTAGAATAAGGTGGCAAAGAACTGGCTATATTTATTATGAAGTCCTACATCCATTTTCTCTTTAGTTTAAAATGAGTACTTTGTCTTGTGGTGAGTGTCTGTAATGCCGGATCCTAAGAAGAGGACTGAGGTGTTTGTTGGCTAACTAAGGATGGCTGTGAAAAGGTATCAGATATTGGAGGAATAGTGTGTGATGAATCAATATGTGTAGCAGGTGAGTGGGATTCTATGGTATTGAATGAAGAACCAGTCTGAGTGTTCTTCATGACTCTCAAATAAATCATGCTCAGTACTGTGATCAAATGCAGAAGGGTCATTATAAAAAGGAGTATTTAGTGAATGTAAATTCTGTTCATTTTGATTATTGTGGATAAGAATAGAAGGTAATTGATCAGATTTTTTAAACTCAGAAACCTGAAAATCTTTAAGTGGAATGAATGAAGAGATTTTATGTTGGAATGGAAATATAGATTCCCTAAAAATCACATCTCTAGAAATGATTATTTTGTTATGCACAATATCAAACAGTTTAATACCCTTGTGATTCATAGGGTATCCCAGAAAAACACAAGGAAAAGCTCTAGCACTAAATTTATCTTTGTGTGGCAAAGTATAAGTTGCATAACATAATCATCCAAAGACTTTCAGATTGACAAATCTGGTGCTTTACTAAACAGAACCTCATATGGAGTTTTCCAATTTAAAACAGAAGATGGTAGTCTGTTGATGACAAAAGTAGCTACTAAAATGGACTCACCCCAAAATTTGGAAGGTAAAGATGACCGAAACATAAAAGACCTAGCCACCTGTAGTAAGTGTGTATTTTTCTTTCAACTATTCCATTTTATTAGGGTGTGTATGTACAAGATTTCTGATGTAAAATCCCTCTTTCTGCCATTAAACTTTGGCAACCTAAACTTATGAACTCACTCCCATTATCTGATCTAATATTTTTCATTGATGCATTGTATTGATTAGTTATCAGATTCAGAAAAAGCTTAACTATTTTGAGGCACATAAGTTTTAGATTTAAGAAGAAATGTCCAAGTAGTTCTAGTAAAATCATCCACAACAGTTAAAAAATTATTTTTATCCATTATAAGATTTGATCTTGTATGGACCCCAGACATCTAAATGAATCATTTCAAATGGTTTAGATGTAGTAATTGAAGAGATTGGAAATGGAATTCTAGTTTGCTTAGACAGAGGACACACTGTACAAATTTTATTCATATATGGAATGTTCAACTGATGCATTACATGCTTAGAAGGATAAACTAATTTGTAGTGCATTATTTGCAGCTCTATATCTGAAAAAATTTGTACTGAAAGTGAAATTGAAGCTCTAATTTTGAAATTCTCTACGTGTTTTCTTATTGTCTCTGAATGGAATGATCTCTGATCCATTAAGTACAATCCATTAGACTCAACAGCAACCTCTATGACTGAATTAGTCTTGAGGTCCTGTATGAGACATGCATCATATTAGAAATCAAAATGAATTAGATTTTCTTTTGCCATTTTACTCACATATAGCAAGTTAAATTTGAAAGAATTCACATGTAAACACTCATTTATGGTGATCTGATCATTCAATTTTACAGTACCCATTTCATCTACTAACACAACTGAATGGTTAGGCAAGAATATAGGAGTTTGGCTCAGGGTTTGTTTCTGTGATGTAAACAGATTTGGGTTACTGCACATGTGAGCCGAGGCTCCACTATCAAGAATCCACACATCATTCTTAAAACAAACTGCAGAATTAACAAGATGAGATAAAAAACTACCTGCGAAATCACTGTAGTGGCTGAAGTTAACTTGTTCAGTTGAATCTGTCACCTCATTTCCCTTTCCTTTGAGAAATTTTCCAATATCTTGCTGCATTTGCATCATGCTTGCAACCAGCATTTACAAGTTTCCTCCAGAAATTCCTCCCTGATCCAAAGGAGTTTGCTGAATCTGATCATTATTCTGATCTCCTTGTATCACATTAGCTGCAAATCTAGGTTGTGTTTTGTTGCTGTAATCCTTGCCTTCATTCCACCAGTCAGGATAACTGTGCATTTTAAAACATGTATCCTTTGTATGTCCAGTTATTTGACAATGCTCACATTTCAAAGACTTCTTTAGTTCATTATCCTTCTTTCTTTCATTGTATCTCACATCTCTTGAATTCATAGCTTTGAAAAACATTGTTGAGTTGTCAGTCACATTCACATAGTTCATCTTTGTTTCTTTCTGCTTCTTAACTTTCACAAATAGAGAACATGCCTTTCTCACTGATGGTAAAGGATCCGTAGTGAGAATCTGATTCTTTGTCACCTTATATTCTTCACTCAATCTCATAAGAAATTGCTGTTGTTTATCTTCATTGTCATTAGATGCCAGATTTTCATAAAATCCACAATTGCACACACATTTGCAACATGCACATCTCTTAGTTGGTCTCATAATCTCATATTTATCCCACAAGCACTTCAATTTTGAGAAGAACTGATTCACCGTATCACTTCCTTGTTTGATTGAACACATATATCTATTTAATTGATAAAAGAGAGGACCGTTGATAACACCAAATCTCTCCTTGATTTCTTCCCACTTAGACTTTCCATTTGTTGCATAGATAAAACTACTAGCAATCTCTGGATCCATGGAGTTTGAAATCCACGTGATCAGAGTGAAATTAGCTCTTCCCCATGCTTCATATACCGGTGAATCCTCTCTTGGTTCAGGAAACTCACCTGTCAAGAATTTCAGCTTGTTTCTTAAATGAAGACCAATCATCATTGCTCGACTCCATGTCAAAAAGTTCTTCTCGTTCAGCTTCTCAGTCACAATCATCAGACTCGCATGATTTGAGGCCTGGAAGAACAAAGGATCATCTGACTGAATCTTAACGAATCCTTCTTCATCAACTACGTAGCTTGACTTCTTCGCCCTTGACGCAGTAGAATTAAAGGTACTCATTTTGTATTTGATGAATCTGGCTAATAAAAAATACATAAATTCAGTAATCTAAAACCAAAATGCTTTGATACCATGAACAACAAGCTGAGAATCAGCTTGGATTTCATCAAGAGGCACAAAAGTAAAGAGGAAACTGATAGGATTTTTGGGGAAAGTTTTCTGCATAAAAGAGGTATGTTTTTCATGCTCCAATCTATACAACCCAGGCTCATTATATACATGGAGAAGTTGCTTTAACTATCTAGCTAACTAACTGTCAAAAACAGAATCAGTTGCTAACCAACCAAAAAGTCTAGCTAACTGAAAAACTATTTCTAACTACTACTAACTACTTAATTAAGGAAGGAAAATAACCACCATAATAATCTTCACCCTCGTATTCTTATACTCCCCCCATTACATTAATACTGGAAAACATATCAAACAAGCTGATTCTTTTTAGAGTTCATTTCTTGAAAAACGGTTTTTCACTTATGGAAAAATCAATTTTTAGATGTCAAATTAGAAGAAATTAAAGTAAAGTTATCATGTTACATTAATTGGGTCGTGACTTTATAACTATTGCAGATTGTATAATATTTTTTTAAAAAATTGCAACTAAAACCTTTTACCTTTTTATAATTATAATTTAAACACGTCTTTCATATACTTATGGAAAGATGGTATTTCCCAGAACTTTACTTTTTTTTATTGACATATTTTTACCTTGAGTGAGTCTCCTGACAGGCGACAAGTGTATAAGATTATGAACAGGCCAGGGACCAATTTGCAAATTAGGAAAAGTTAAAAAATTCATGGTTTGGGTTAAAAGATAAAATTTCTCTACTGAATATTCTATCCTCTCCTTTGGCATTTTGCTTCTGGCTCATCACCCTTGTGTCTAGGTCTACTTGAAGTTGACTCCTGATTGGTGTTGCCAGCTGATTCCAACGAGGAGCAGGTTCTCTCGTCCAATGCTTCTCCAGCAGAATTTATACAGGTCTAATGTAGAAAATAAGGGTAATGATCTGTGTTTACTCATGAACTCATGATACATTATATAGTGGTACATGATACCTATACAAGCGAGGAAAAGGTAATAGAATATAATTACAATTACATGTAATATTCTAATTCCTTAATACACCTCCTCAAGTTGGAGCATGGGGATCAGAAATGCCCAACTTGCCAAGCAAGGAATGAATTTGGTTACATCCGAGAGCCTTAGTGAACAAGTCTGCAGGTTGGTCTCACGTGCGGATATGCTGAGTAAAAATAGTGCCATATTGAACGAGATCCCGGATAAAATGACAATCAACTTCAATGTGCTTTGTGCATTCATGAAAAAATGGATTTCCCACAATATGAATAGCAGATTGACTGTTAAAAAATAGTCGCATAGGAGAAGAGTGCATAACCCCTAAGTTTTTCAGTAAAGACTTAAGCCATGACAACTCCCAACATATAACATCCATAGCACGATACTCCACTTCAGTAGAAGACCGAGAAACAGTAGGTTGCTTCTTAGTCTTCCGAGAAATTGGAGGATCACCAATCATCACAAAATATCTGAAAAGAGAACGCCAAGTAATTGGGCATGCAGCCCAATCCGAATCACAGTAAGCAGTCAACTGTAACGTAATACTAGAAGATAGAAATAAACCTTGACCAGGATGACTCTTCAGGTAGTGCAACACACGAACAATAACTTGCAAGTGAGGAACACAAGGAGACTTCATGAATTGCACAAGGGTATGAACCAAATAACTAAGTTCATGACGTGTAATAATGAGATATATCATGCGCCCAACCAGATGTCTATACTGCTTTGGGCTATGGTAGGATGGACCTTCAACACGTGCCAAATCATGTTGTTACTCCATCAAAAAGTTAGTCGATTTAGAGGCAGATAAACCTGTATCTGATAAAATGTCCAAAACATATTTCCTTTGCGAAAGAAACATCCCCTCCAGTCTTCTAGCAATCTTTATGCCCAAAAAATTCTTAAGCAGACCATGGTCTTTCATATGGAAACAAGAACTCAAGTATTTCTTGAACTCAGAAATGAGCGCAGAAGAACTTCCAGCAATGACCAAATCATCCACGTAAACCAGAACATGCAAAGAAATTGATCCACAGGAAAAGACAAACAAAGAGTAATCTGCCTTACTCTGAACAAAACCAAATGCTCGTAAAGCCTGAGACAATTTGGCAAACCAATTTCTAGGAGCCTGGCGAAGACCTTAAAGAGATTTTTGAAGGCGATATACCTGACCAGGAGGCACGACATAGCCTAGTGGGGGTCGCATAAAAACCTCTTCATGCAAATCACCATGCAGGAAGACATTATGGACATCCATCTAATGAAGTTCCTAACCACGAATGACCGCATAGATAAGAATAGGCAAACAAAACTCATCATCACACCTGGAGCAGATGTCTAAGTATAATAAATTCCTTCAACTTGGCGATTCCCGAGAACCACTAGGCGTGCCTTATGACGCTCAATAGTACCATCTAACTTAAACTTCATCCAGTAGACCCATTTGCAACTAATCGCCTTCTTATTCAGAGGCAGAGAAGCCAAAGTCCAAGTCTGATTGCGCTCAAGCGCAGTAAGCTCTTCAGTCATAGCGTCTCGCCAATGAGCAAGCTGTGAAGCCTCAGATTAAGTTGTGGGATCTACACTAGATGTTACCGCACCCAAAAATCTAAAATGTATACTAGAAAAATTATCACAATTTACATAATCAGTAGGAGGAAAGAAAACACCTGAGGATAGTGACGACGCATGAGTGAACGTAGACGTAAGATGGGTCTTCACAAGTAAGAGCACATGCATAATCAACACAAACATAATCTTCTAAGTAAGGAGGCGGTCAGTGAGCACGAATACTCTGTTGGATAGGTGGCAACTCAGTAGCGGAACCATCTAGAGCCAGAGATACTGCAGAAGGAAACTGTGTTGGGAGGTCAGAACCGACGGCTTTCAGGATCGGAAGAACGGGCAGAAGCTGGCGACGGTGAACGTCATTTCACTCACAAAAATAATCTGCAAACTCTTAAGATGAAATTAGCACAGAAGTAAGCAGAGTCGATCTCACGAGGAACAGAGCAAAAATTATAATAAAATACCTACTAATATAGAACACTTTTGGTGTAGTCATCACGCCTTAATTTTCACATTTATCTAACAAATAATAATGCAACTAACTAATATAGAATAATATTGCAACTAACAAATATAAAAATCTATAAAATATATGAATAAGGTAATCGGCTCGGAATAACTCACATTAGTTAAACATCGATTATAGGCGCAAAGATAAATCAATTCATATGCATCTATCAGTTATAGGAAAGTAGGTACGCTTAACCTTCCCAATTCTTTAGTACTTTATCGATAATTAACAAATTATAATTAACTAATTGTTTCTCTTACCAAGATACCCCCAGAAAATATTCGCTGAACCAGATACACACCTTGACAGCATTAAGAATGAAAAGAACCCAGTATAGCAATTACCAAAGAAAAAGCAAATAGTAACGCACACTTAATTGTTCCCCATCTTGCTATTACAGTTCTAGCTAGTTAACTGCTTTTCACAAGAACTCGCTACTTACTAACCTTTCCAACAATTACACATTGGTGGAATTAGATAGCATTATTCCAATAATATTTAAGTTGGCCAGACTTAAACACATTAAGAATAAATTAAACGAAAAACAATCAAGAACACATAAGAATAAATTATAAAATAATTAGGCCTCATGATTCATAAACTAATGCTTATTATTCCATATCGATACATAAATTAGCTACTTATGATAATGAAACTAAATAAACTACAAATATAATAATAAAACATAATATAATTAATTAGCTAATAAAACCAAACCGTGATATTGCTCCATTAGTTTGGTTCTGCCGTCGAAATCCTAATAAACTCTGGAGCCTGTCTCTTGAAAGATGGTCTTTCCATAAATCATGGAAAGACCAAGGTTTAAAGTGTAAATTAGAAGAAATAAACATAAAAATTTTGGGTTGCATGAACCGGGTTATAAATTTTATAACTACTACATGTTGCATACTAAATTTTTAATATTGCAACTAAAACCTTTTACCTTTTATTGTTCTATTTAAACCCAATTTTTCCATAATCATATGGAAAGACCGTCTTTCCCAAGACTTTAAACCTAAGGAACAAATATAATATGCTACCAAAAACTGATGTCTGTATCTCTGTATGAATATTGTGTGTGCCTTCTCCTCCTTATATTTGAGCGTGCATATACTTATATACGCAAAAGCAAAAGCAAATCCAAATCCAAATCAACTTCTAATTCCTTTTCTTCTTACGGAAGAAATAAGGAAATAAGATAATATCTATTCTAACTCTAAATAATTAATTCCAATAATTAAGGAATTTTAAATGGAAGGAGATAATAAAATCCTTATCATATGGGAAGTAAATATTTTTAATTTCTTCAAATTCACATCTCTTCAATAATTTACTTTTCACCCCATTACTTTGGCAATTTTGCTTTTGCCTTTCTTCCTTCATCCCTGGAAAAGTGTCTTATAAAATAAGAACATTTTCCATTGGAGCACATCGCCTCATTAAAAACCTTAACCTGGAAAACCCAGTGGGAAAAAACCGTTGGTTAAGGGAAAAAGAGTACAATGTATAGCTCCCTCTCAATTCTTCACGATCCATGAATTCTTGCACCAAAAACATCTAAAAGTGCAAATTATATCTCAATAAAATTATACTAATCCCACAAAATATAAACACAATCTAACACACATCAAATATCCTCACACTTGAATCATGCTTGCCCTCAAGTATGAAGTGAAGCATATAAGATCAATCAATAATCCACAGTGCTCATAAGTACTCATTCCTGCATAAGACTCTATCTAAAATGGCTATATAAAAAGAGAAATAAATGGAAGATAAAAAAACAATTCACGCAACGAGACTGACAAAAATTCAACATTTAAAAACTCTAGATTATACTCTTATAACGATAAATTTTTCCCTGCCAAGGAGTAAAGGATCACGTTAACGCACCTGAAAATCATCAATCCTTAAAGTAATTGAAATGAAAATGTTCAAGATCATGAAATTCAATCATCAATTCAGTCAAAATCGGACAAGCAATGAATATTTTCTCACGGTTTCACTCAATCACTCTCAGCATATGAAGAACTCAAAAATATTTCACAACTTATAACATAGCGAAGTTAATATGCAAATCAGGAGGGAATTTCTCAAGGGTTGTAATGGGGCTAGGGACCATTCAGATTGGTGAGATCCTAAGGGTTCTAAGCACAAACAATATCCATCAAAATATTATGCATGTTTTTTTCTTCAACCAGCACCCATATATAGTAGACATTCACCAACAATCTTCATCTCATGGTTATTATGAGAAAGCCAAGTAATATCATATCAAATATAGGTGCTATATTATTTTTTTCTTTTTTTTTTTGAATTTTTCCAGCAACATTTTTCTCCAACAAAGTCCAAAACCAGTACTTTTGAGAGAAAAATCGTAACATAACAAACAATAAGAATTTCCCCCCCTTTTTTCCACAGTTACGCCCTCCAGTTTGGCCAAACGGAACCACAATGTCACTGTTCATAATAAAATTCAGCCTTCAATTTTTGAAACCATTCCGTCTGGGCAAACTAGACACATACTTAGAATGTCATCAACTCAAGAGAACACAATGGATGAATTCATCAACATCAACTCCAAGAACATGCATAATATGGCCAAGAAAAAGGATAAAACAAGGCTTTGGCTAAATATATAGTAACTCATATCAAAGAACATAGTCAAAAGTTCAAAGTGTTTCACTAGGGGTTAATGTAATTGGTAGGAAATTTAAGCTGCGTGGTTCATCCTAGTGCCTTCCATCACTTTCACACATAAACAACTCCAATTATAACAATGTGATCTCTCAGAACAAAGATTGATGTAGAGAGTGCTTTACTCTAACTCAAACCTCACTTTGGTAGGCTAAAATATTCAATTAAACTCATACTTTTTCGTCATCCCAAAAATCATATCAATCAAATTTCACAAATCATAGAAAATATCATTCAAAAACCTCAAGGCATATTAGATTTACCAAGCTTGTTACAATGAAGTTTACAATCGGCAGGGTACTTTTATCAAGAGTCACTAGAATTTCTTAATGCCAAATTATCGACTCAAAACAGATTTTTGAACAAAAAAAATATTTTTTTTGTTTTTTTTTCAAAAAAATATGAAACAAAACACACAATAAACCTCCTTACACTTAAATTTTGCTTACGCTCAAGCAAATAATACAAAACTCTTAAGAGAAAGGGTTTAACACGCAGTCAACATCATAAAAAATGACAAAGGAAGAGGAAACTTATAGTGGTGGGTTTGGAGGAATTCCCGATCAAGAGGAGAGCGTTTGATCAAAATCAGGTTCTGCCGCTGGCCTCCAGTTTGGCCAAATGGAACCCTGCGAGTCCCAGCTCTCCAAAGGTGTGAATTCTCCATGGTGCAAATTCAAGTACTTCAACTCAGTTGATCAAGAATTGAGAGCAGATGAGAAATTGAAATTCCTAAAAGATAAAAATAAAAAAATACTTAAAAGAAGAAAAAAAAACTAAGAAAATTGGGTTGCCTCCCTATTAGCGTTTTTGTTTATAGTTTTTGGCTAGACTTTTATATGCCTTTAATGACTATTTGTTGGGCTCAATGAAATTTTTTCCATTAATACCACCTGAGAAGTATCATAGGATGGCATAAGGCAATGCTATCGACGAGGAATACCCTTTTTGCGTCCATGCTTATAATGTCTACCATCTCATCAGGCCAAACATAAGCCACTTCGAATGGTCTAGTCCATTTAGACTTGAATTTCCATGACATATGTCGAAAGTTGGACTCAGAAATAAGAAATTTCTACCCAACCACAAATTTATTTGACTTCAAATATCTGTCATGCCACATCTTATTGTGTTTTTTGTACCGCAAAAATTGGTCAAACCCTTTCAATCGTAGATCTCCCATTTCTTGGAGTTGAAACTTTGTTTCTTCCTCACACTTGAGCAACTCGATACTCACTGGAAGAGTATCATCATCACTTTGATAAACATGCTTCAGATTGGGTGGTAACGCCTTCAACTCCAAATTTGAGGTTTTCACACCGATGGGACTAGTCTGGCAGGCGGGTCCCGTTTGGGCAAACCGGACCCTGTACGCACTTCAAAAATTTTCTGAACATCTGACATAGATTGAGTGGGGCTGGTCCCTTTATGGTTTACTTTAGTTCTGGGCTTCTGATAGTACACTGAACACAACAATTTGCGGATTTCCTTATCACTTGAGACTTGAACATCTACCTCTTCTGGAATTTTCATCATATCCTGCAGAATTTTAGTCTCAAGAGAATCTTGGACAAGAGGGTCAGTGTGATTGATGCCAAACACATTCTCAGAATCTATAGGTTTCTTCATGGGTTTATCAATGTTGAATGTGTACTTATCACCAAAATAATCGAGAGAAATAGTTCCATCACCAACATTAATAATGGTGTTGCTGTTTTCAAGAATGGACGACCCAACAATACCCCTCGTGTTACCTTATCATTAGTATGATTCATTTTTACTACATAAAAATCCGCGGGGTACACAAAGTTATTGACTCGTACAAACACATTTTCCAACAACCCTTCAGGAAACATGCAAGATCTATCTGCCAATTGAATTACTATTTAAGTGTCTACCATTTCAGCTCCATTTAAAGTTTGATACACAGATAATGGCATAACATTAATTGAAGCTCCTAAATCACACATGGAAGCATTGATCTTCTTATCTCGTATATAACAAGGTAAGGAAAACATACCTGGATCCTTGCACTTTTGAGGCAATTTCTTTTCAATCACAGCCGACACAGATTCACCCATCATGATCTTGCTTGAATCCTTTGGCTTTCCTGCAATAAAATCTTTCAAGAACTTGCTTATTGGTGTTAACCTTATTTCCTGCAAGAATGGAAGATTAATATCCATTTTTCCAAAAATTGATACAAAATCCATAGGCTCTTCCTTTTTCTTTTCTAATCTATGAGGAAAAGGAGGCAAACTTTTAAGTGTAGGATCATGTAAACTCAACCTCTTACTTACCTCGGATGGTACCTTGGATTTACCTTTATCTTTGATCTCAGTATGCTCAGGATTATCAGATTTTTGGTGGTTTCGTTGCCTTTTTCCTCTGATTCTTGATTATGAATATCTGCTGCAGGGTTCGGTTTGGGCAAATCGGACCCTCTATCAGTGAACTCCTTCGCTTCTTTGCTTGCGAATTTCAATGGTAGCGCACCAACTACCTTTCTACTTCTGAGTGTGACCTTATTTACCATATCATGAGGGTTCAATTGGACCCGAGAAGGCAATCCAGGCTGCTTCATCCTAAATTCATTCAGGGAATTTGACAAATGGGCAATTTGCCGAGCATGCTCCTCCAAGGTTGGTTTGGTCTTCTTGGATTAGTTCACCATCATGTCCATCAACACATCCATTTTTTCATTCAGATATTTCTCTTGACCTCCTTGCTAGAGCTGAGGAAAGATCAGAGCTTCTCGTTGCATTGGTGGAATATAGGGTCGTTGATAATGCTGAGGCTGTTGCTGCGGAGGGGGACCTTGTTCTCTCCACTGGAAGTTAGGGTGATCCCTATACCTTGGATTGAAATTTTGGGGATATGGTCCACCTTTTTTCCACCTCTCATTGAAATTTCCCATAGCATTTGCTTGGACAGGTATCTCTTCCATGGCCAGAATGCATTGCGACATCGTATTGTTCATTGCTCCACACGTATCACAAGGCCCTTCTTGTACAGACACAACCTTGTCAATGACCTTGGATAGAATTTTTTCCATTCTTTCCATCATTTCCTTGATCTCATCTTATTCGGGGAGTGGATGTATGTGCCACCTTCTTCAAGATTCGGACTTCCACCAACCTCTTGATGATCTCTCTAGCCTCATTCATTGGAAGGTGAGAAAATCCACCCCTAATGGAAGAGTTCACCAAGTCCTTGTTGCTGGATGTCATCCCTTGATAGAAGCATTAAAGCAACTGGCCTTCCGTCATTCGATGATTAGGGAAACTGTTTACCAACTTCCTGAACCTCAGCCAATACATACTCAATGGTTCATCACACTCTTGCTTAATGCTTGTGATCTCCTTCTTCAAGGCGTCTGTTCTCGTGGCTAGAAAGTAGTACTCCAAGAACAATATCTTCAATTATGTCCATGTCGCAATGGAGTTGGGGGGCAAGCTTGAAAACCACTGATTTTCTGCTCCTGTCAAACTGAGTGGGAATGCCACCAATTTGAATTAATCTTCCGTCATGGTGGATGACCTCTTCTGAACCTTACAAATCTTGATAAATTCGCTCAAAAAATTGTAAGGGTCTTCAGTGCTTCTTCCGTGGAACTTTGGAAGTGCGTTCAAGAATGCTAGCTTGATTTCAATAGGATTTTTAGTCTCTGGCAGCTGAATAGGAGGGGGGAGGTCATCTTCACTATGACCAGTAAGTTCCCACATGTATGGGTTGCTTGGGTTCTACCCAGGATTTGAGTTTCGGTCAGTTCCGTCCATCTCGATATCAGTTCCCAAATCAGAGGTGGTTACTGAAATCGTGATGGGTTTGGTTTGGCCAAACCGAAGGGTCTCGGTAGAAACTACTTTCCGTGCCTTTGTCTCCTTTCTGTTCTGCTTGGCTGTATTCTCAAGTTCTGTGTTGAATATTAAATTCGTCCTGCATGATTTGCTCATAAACCAAGCAAAGTAACACACAAAATAGTAGGAAAAATTATAGAAATTGACTTACCATTCCCCGGCAGCGGCACCAATTTAGTGAACGTCGTTTCGCTCACCAAAATAATCTGCAAACTCTTAAGATGAAATTAGCACAACAGTAAGCAGAGTCGATCCCATGAGGAACAGACCAAAAACTATAATAAAATACCTTCTAATATAGAACACTTTTGGTGTAGCCACCACACCTTAATTTTTAGATTTATCTGACAACTAATAATGCAACTAACTAATATAGAATAATAATGCAACTAACAAATATAAAAATCTATAGAATATATGAATAAGGTAATCGGCTCGGAATAACTCACATTAGTTAAACATCGATTATAGGCGCAAAGATATATCAATTCATATGCATCTATTAGTTATAGGAAAGTAGGTACGCTTAACTTTCCCAATTCTTTCGTACTTTATCGACAATTAACCAATTATAATTAACTAATTATAATTAACTAATTATTTCTCATACCAAGTAACCCCCTGAAAATATTTGCTGAACCAGATACACACCTCGATAGCATTAAGAATGAAAAGAACCCGATATAGCAATTACCAAAGTAAAAGCAAATAGTAACACACACTTAATTGTTCTCCATCTTGCTATTACAGTCTTAGCTAGTTAACTGTTTTTCACAAGAACTCACTACTTACTAACCATTTCCAACGATTACGCATTGGTGGAATTAGATAGCATTATCCCAATAATATTCAAGTTGGCCAAACTTAAACACATTAAGAATAAATTAAACAAAAAACAATCAAGAACACATAAGAATCAATTATAAAACAATTAGGACTCACGATTCATAAACTAATGCTTGTTATTCCATGCAAATATATAAATTAGCTACTCGTGATAATGTAACTAAATAAACTACGAATATAATAATAAAACATAATATAATTAATTAGCTAATAAAACCAAACCGTGATATTGCTTCAGTAGTTTGGTTCTGCCGTCAAAATCCTAATAAACTAAAACCTAAGGAACAAATATAATATGCTACCAAAAACTGATGTCTGTATCTTTGTATGAGTATTGTGTGTGCCTTCTCCTCCTTATATTTGAGCGTACATATACTTATATCCGTAAAATCAAAACCAAATCCAAATCAACTTCTAATTCCTTTTCTTCTTACGGAAGAAATAAGGAAATACGATAATACATATTCTAACTCTAAATAACTAAATCCTTATCATATGGGAAGTGAATATTTTTAGTTTCTTCAAATCCACATCTCTTCAATACTTTACTTTTCATCCCATAACTTTGGCAATTCTACTTTTGCCTTTCTTCTTTCATCCCTGGAAAAATGTCTTATAAAATAAGAACATTTTCCATTGGAGCACACCGCCACATTAAAAACCTTAACCTAGAAAATCCAGTGGGAAAAAACCGTTGGTTGAGGAAAAAAGAGTACAATGTATAGCTCTCTCTTAATTCTTCACGATCCATGAATTCTTGCACAAAAAATACCTATAAGTGCAAATTATATCTCAATAATATTATAATAATTCCACAAAATATGAAACAATCTAACACACATCAAATTTCGACGGAGGCCGGTGGCGAAGGACCGTGGATGACCGGCAGTGGTAGATCGACGGCGGCCGGTGGTGACAGACTGGCGACGGGCCAGCGGCGACCGGCGGTAATGGACCGGCGGTGGCCATAGGTGATGAGCCGGTGGGGGACGACGGTGACAGGCCGACGGCGGGATGAGGAGACTGGCGGAGGCCGGAGGTAAAGGACGGGCGGCTGGTGGCAGTAGGCCGTGCAACTTTGGCAGTGAGGAGGAGACCGACGTTGAGGTGGTCGTGCCATCGAGTTTTTCTGAAGAGGCCGATGTCGGAGTTGTAGAATACGGGAGCTGGTATTCAAAATATTGACATCCCTACTGGTAAAGATCACACAAGATTCTAAGTAAAAAAGGTGACAACCTTTCTTTCCAGCAGGATAGTCAAGAAACAAACAACATCGACTTCTTGTCACGATATCTAGGAACATGAACAACAAAACACAAGCACCCAAAAACTCTTAATGGTGAGTAATTAGGAGCTTGCCCATAGAGCAACTCAAAGGGAGTACGACCATTGAGATGCTTTGTCGGTGTCCGATTAAATAGATAAGCAGCAGTAAGAACACATTCTCCCAAAAATTCAATAGGAAGACTGGCTTGGAATCGTAAAGCATGCACCGCATTGAGTAAATGACGATGCTTTCTTTCAACTCGACCATTCTACCGCAGTGTGTCAACCATAGATGTCTAAAAAATGATCCCAGATGCAGCAAAATGAGATCTCAAAGGCAAAAATTCAGTTCCGTTATCATTCCGAACACGTTGTATGGTTCAGCCCCACTAGTTCTTCACCAAGACACCAAATTCTCAAAATCTAGAAGCTACTTCTGATTTAGCCACTAATAAATAAACTCAAACAATTCGGGAATAATCATCAACTATAGTCAAAAAATAAAATGCACCACTATAAGATGGTGTACTATAAGGACCCCAAACATCACAATGAATTAATTGAAATAGTGCGGCAGCATTGGTAGTACTCAATGGAAAATTATGTCTAGTCTGTTTTGCTCTAAAACATATATAGCAAGGAACAGAAGTCTTACTAGTGCTAAAATCAAGAGAAGAAATAGAAGACAACACCCTAGGAAGGATGTCCAAAATGCTGATGCCATAAATCAGAAGAAGACACGGAAGCAACTGTCGAAAAAGGCTGAGGGATAGGAGGATGCTCACGAGTATCTAGCAGACGAAGCCAAAACAACCCCCTTTCTGTTCACCCATGCCGATCACTTTCCTCGTACTGATTTTTTGTAAAATGCAATAATTTTCAGTAAACAAAGCTAGACATTTCAAGGCAGATAACAATCTAGAACATGATAATAAGTTACACAGCAAAGTAGGTATATATAGCACATGAGTAAGAGTAACAACACCAAAGCAAATAGAACAATATTGGGTGGTGAATGACACAGAGCCATCAGGCTAAACAACATTAACAGTATCAATAGCAGTAGTAAGATCAGTAAGAGAACCTTTGTCACCAGTCATATGATATGAGGCTCTCAGATCAAGTATCTATGGTAAAGTAGACTTACCGGACTCATTGTCAGTAAGAGAATTAAACTGATTAAATAAATGCATGGTCGTGCTCCAGTGGTCTTCAGATAGAGCAGGACCAAAGTTGGATCGGGTAGGGATGCGCTAGAGGAAGCCGCTGCCACTAGACCGGGTGGCAACATGGCGGCGCCGACGAACGACGTCGGGAGAGGAAGTGTTGCGGCCGAACCTCCGGTTACGGCAACGATGGTAGGCCGAGAGGCTGGCACCATCTTCTTGATGGCGCTGACTTTCTCCTTCAACTCCTTGAACCATTCTGGTATACCAAAGATCTTGAAGCATGAATCCTTATCATTACCATTGCAATGACAGTGTGTACAAAAAAATTTCCCGCGGTCAAATGCAGAAAGAACAGCCGGTGAAGAACTTATAGGCAGTGGGCGTCGTGCAACATATGCCATGGAGTTAGAAGAAGGCTCACGAGCTTGAATGACAGCTCTATGATTCTCCTCCTGGGCAACAAGGGCATACACTTTCATGACAGGTGGCATTGGATCAATGCTCATGATATGTGGTCGCAAGGTGTGAAAGCCTTCGTCGAGGCCAGAGATGAATTGGTAGATCAAATCCTCCTCTCTCTCTCTCTCTCTCTCTCTCTCTATCTTGGAAGACTCTTGCAGAAATATTGCAATGGCACAGTGCTTTGCTTTCTTCATGGTCACAAACTAGGGGAAGCTGCATGCAGTGATAATCTGCAAACAACTTCTTCAGTTTGCCAAAGTAAATGTCGATGGGCTGACCGTTCTACCTGCAACTCTGAATAGCCTCTTGCATTTGCAAACTTTCAGGTCATCCCACAGTTTCTTAACTGTGGCAAACGAGCTTGTAGAAGATCTCAACACCAGATCCAGGGTTTGAAAAATTCAGCAGACAAGAGTAGCATGAACCCCTTGCCAATCAGCAACATCAGGATGGCCGTCCTGGGGTTTAGTAATAGATCCATCAATGAACCCAATCTTTTTCTTGGCAAGGAATGCGTGGAACATCGAGTCAGACCATTCAATTTAATTTTCTTGACCTTTCAGCATGTTCGGTATAAGTTGTAAAGCTGGACCATCGCTAGAGCCAATAAAGTAACGATCAGTAGACATATGACCAATAAGTACAACAGTCCGAGGGCCAGATTGCAATTGCAATTGCTTCAGTAAAGTCGCAATCACATCATAACCACTCATATCCTGAAGTTTCGGAACCTTAGGAGTAGCATCAAGACGGGCCTGTTCTTCGGGCAATAGTATGGAGTCAGACATAGTGTAAAATCAGGTATAGATCAGTAGCAGGTACAATAACCAACGATGGATCGAATGAGCAAGACGCGACGGCGCATGAAGATGACGGTGACGATGTGTGAGGCGTGGGATCGGCGCGTGTCAAGCGACGCTCGACCGGATCGGACGAGTGCCAAATCCCCGCTACTGGAAGATGGCGGCGGCAATCGGAAAGCAGCGGAAAAAGAGCTGAAGCGCCGCTGAGGCATCGGCACTGGAGTTCGGTAATGGCAGGAAAACTTTCTTTAAGGTTTCAGGATTTTATGCTCTGTAGAAAATAATGGTAATGATATATGTTTATTCTTGAACTCATGATATATTATATAGTGGTACATGATACATATTCAAGATAGGAAAATGTAATAAAATATAAGTAAAATTAAAAGTAATATTCTAATTCCTTAATATCTATGCATTTGTTGTCATTCTACTCCTCACGTTCTGGTCCATTGTCACCGGTACCGTCACTCTTCGGTGGTCCTCGGCCCACCTCGACAACCTCTCTAACCGCGGCTCGATCGATTTCCGTCTCCTTGACGATCTCGACGTTCTCGTAATAATTCAACCATGTATTATGTGAATATTTACGTTATATACCCTTTTTTTGTTGTGCTGATAAGGTGTTTGATGAATTGTTTGAGGAAGGGAATGGAGGAGCGGGATAAGCTGGTGAGGCGTGGGACGTGTACACTTCCAACGACCGGCGGATCGGATTGGTGAAATTCTGGGAGAACGCTTTTAAGGAGATGACCAGTGACGTTCCCGGGATCCAGGATGGTGCCGTTTCGGAGATTGCTGAGATGTCTCTTCACATCATTCTTCTTGAGTCCCCTTCTTTCGATTCTATGGTTAGTATAGTATATGGTTAGTATAGTATATTGTACATCATATTCGATTTTGGGGCATTGATAGCTTGCCTGTTGCTTCCTCTGCTGCCATTATCGCGTGGAGCCTTACCGCCCTTTCCATGGGGTAATTAGTTGTCTCACTTCAAGTAGATATACATTTGTAATGTGAAATTCAGCTGACTAAATGACCATTTTGTGTAGCTTTGCCTGGAAAGAGATTGAACTGAACATCAGAAACTCAAAACTGGTATCCATATGCAGTTTCATTTCTACTAGTTAATTTACTTCTCGCAGACATATGCTACTGTCATGCTAACAGACTTCTTTTTTCCTGTTGCATTAATAGTCAGAAAACTATGGAAGCATTCATAATCATCCTTAGAGCCACACAGCTCTTGTACATTGCCGCCATCCATGGTGTTGCAGCGAGGCGAAGAACCTGAAACCAGAGTTACCGTGTTTCAACATTTGAGTGAATTACATTCCGATAAATTTTTGTGTTTCATTTCATATTGTTCATTTGTTTGTTTTCCTTCCTTCATTCAAACCGCTGACTCGCTGAGTGCTTGGATTGTACTTTAAAGTTTATCAGCTGGGTTTAGTATTTGAACAATAAATGGCAGAGAGTGAAAAGTCATATGTTGGATGTGTTTTAGCATTTTGTTGTATTGTGAAATTTGGTTTTACCGAAATTTTCTAATTATTACTCGTATGTTCCAACATAACCTATCTAATCAAGTATGCAATAAAGTAAAACATTAAATACATGAGACTTGGTTACGTAGTTCGGTGAAATCCACCTACATCTGTAGGGCCTGACCCAGTTCAGAATAAATCCATTAATCAGAAAGATACAATACAAAGTACACCATACAAAATACTTATCTTTACTAATTAAACGTGTAAATTCTGCTAGCTCCCCTATCTACCGATCCGCCTTGATCAGACTCCTTCTGACCTCAAAACTCGTCGATGCTGGATCTCTTCCTCCCGAGGAATTAAGGCATATTTTTGAACTTTGAACTGCAGGCCACGTATGTTGGAACATAGAATTCTGGTTCTTAGCCATTCTCTCGAAAGATTGAAAATCTGTGTGCAGATTTTCTCTGTTTAATTCCTGTATTGAATGCAGCCGTGGTGTCCCCTTTAGCCATGAGCAGATCGGAATTTTCCATGATTATCTCCATAATATTCCTATTCATTATCTGTCTCTTGAAGCATATCCAAATCTCATAAATAAAGGGATTTTCTTTATCACAATATCTCCCATATATTCAATAATATCAACACCATATTTGTAGGGATTTTCCATAAATCAACTATGCTTCTACACGCCTGATATATAACAGAATATTAAGATTTCCATAAATCACAGATACCATAATATTCTGTTTTCTTTCTCGCAAAATCTGATCGGCGCATTTATGCTAATCTGCATGTTCCAACATGGAAAGATTTTCATTTCCAAATATGTTTACAAAATTTCCAATTAAAATATTCACTGAATACCATTTGACTTTACAATTTCCCCCTTTGGCATTTTGTGGACCCTACCATTTTGGTCATTAATATCACGACGAACACATAGGTCTTCACAAACTTCACATATGTTGGACCATATGCAAAATACTGAATCTGATATAAAAGAATACCAATTGAATTGAATACCCGAATTCTAGAATACCATCTACCATCAAAATAATACCAATCAGATTACAACCAAATTAAAAATTCTCCCCCTGGGGACATGACGATGCCAAAGGTACAAATAAATTGACATAAACTGAAAGCAGGCTCCCCCTGAATGTGACACTCGATCTATGTTGGAACATAGAGAAAACAATCCCGTTCAGGAGCAGGCCTCCAGCTATGCTTTCTCCATCTCCAGTTTAGCATTTTCTGCTTCGAGTATTGCCATTTGAATTGCTATAGCTCCCAATTTGGCATTTAGTACCACCAATTTAGCCTTCTTTTTAGTAGTTGCAGAAGTGGATCCTGAAGGATTCCAAGGTAGATCATGGACATACCTCATGCCAAATGTCTTATTGTTGGGCCGTAGGAATTTCGTATCTATGGTCACATCTTTCGCCTTCCCCTTCACCTTGGCACTCTTAGCCAACGCCGAAATCAAGCAGGGATACACAATTGCATGTTTTGCCTTAGGAGCTGTAGCTTGCCTCACTAGATTCTCCAGTATGATCAATCCAAGATTTACTGATTTCTGTGTTCCAACACAGAACATCAGTTTGGCCATTTCTCTAGTCAGGGCCGTAATGTTTGAGGATGGCATCGAGCAATTTACCGCTACCTGATACAGACCAAAGAATCTCGATGACAGACAAGAAGCTTGGGAATAACCAGTTTCAGGCCACTTGATCTTGTATCCTCCTGAGATTGTCTCCAGAACCTGATCATCTGACACTTCTAGATCAACTGGAAACACCCCCTCAAATTCTGGAGTTTGCAGCCCCAAAATCTTGTTTATCCTGGTAGCTGAGAAGTCAACAATCTTCCCACGTAAATACACCATTTCAAACCAAGGAGAGTCAGCTTCTAAATTTCCAGCAATCAAATTGGCGTACACCTCAATGACCACCTGTATATTGTACTGAAGCTGCATAGTGGCAGCCCTCTTCATTCCTATTAATTCCAAAAAAAATTAGAAAACCCACTAGCCCTGTATGCCTCCAGGTCTACGGGTCTCTCAGAGATCACCTTCCTCTCTGCAAATACTTCTCCCATATCTTCACATTTTATATCAAAGTACGAAAATGACAGTGCATCACTTACAGGTGGAGGTGGTAGCACTTTCTTCTTGGGAGCATCATGATTTTTCTTGGCCTTTTTAGTTGGTGGGGAATCCTCTGTAGTAGCCACCTTTCTCTTTCCCTTAGCCATCTGCAAGAACTTATCTAGTACCTCATCACTTGAGTAGTTCATCTCAGGATGTTCCTGTGTTGGAACTTACTCAGTATCCTCAGCTCCTTCTTCTTCAGCAGTTTGTGTTCCAACATGATGGTCTTGGTCGGGTTCACTTTGTCTAGAAATAGGCTCTCCAGTTTGCTCTCCAAAAACATCAGCATCACTCGATACCTCAACCTGGTCTTCACCCCCATATCTTTCTGACCATTTTGGTTTTCTGGACTTCGCCTATGATGGAACATAACAAGAGTTGAAGTCCTGACATTTGATCTCTGAGTAGTTTCTGACATTGATCCTCTGAGTGACCTTGATATGAATAGTAGTTGCAGATGAGAGGTTTCCTTTGATAGGGCTTACCGAACTTTCTCTTTACCTCTCGAATCTTTGTCTTGAGATTTACTGGACTCTTGAGTAAATCGTGTCCATCAGGCTTGAGTGTGCCTGTGTTTTTGAGTGGGTTGTAATACCCAATTCCGTGTCGATCTCCAAAGTTCTTTCCCATATCCAGAATATCGTCAAGCTTTGTTTTTCCAGAATTCAGCATAGAAATTACTGCTTTAGAAGTCTCAGCTGTCTTGGTTGCTAATATTAGCTTTTCATTTAATTCTTCATTCTCATTTCTAAGTTCAGCAACTTTCACACGCAATTCTCTTTCTATTTCCATCAACTACATTTTCTCTTCATTCAGCTCTTTGTTTGTGTCAACCACTTGAAACCACATAGCATACATCTTTTCATAAGTGCTGTAGATTTCTTCATCACTTACAGCAAGTTCATCGTCTTCATCACTGGATGCTTCATACGGATCTATGTTGGAACATACAACTTCAACTTTATACACATCCATCCTCCGATGCATTATGAATTTTGCTTCAAATGCCACATAGTTTCTTATAAGTTCCTCTTCTTCTTTCTTTTCTTCTTCATCTTCACTCCATGAGGTGACATAAGATTTTCCCTGTTTTCTTTCGGGTATTTGCACATTCATCCTGAATATGACCATATCCTTCACATTCCCTGCATTGAATTCGTCCAGGCTGTTTTGGTTCACTACTTTGATTTCTGGAGAACTGATGATTTTCTTTCTCAAATCTCTTTCCACGATTATTTCCAGAATCCTGTGGCCTTGGTCTATTTCCTTCAAACCTTTCCTGAGATTTCTTGGTTACTACTTTCTTCAGCATTCTTGAGAAATTCTTTATGATAAGTGCAAGTTTTTCAAATGCACCATCACTGTCAGATTTGTGATTGTTCTTTGATGAAGATGTTCTGAATGCCAACTCCTTTTTGAACCCTTTTTGTAGCTTGTTGAAACGTTATCTCATGCGTTTGTAATGATCCCATTTGTTCATCTAAGCTAATGGTAGCTACATCTCTTGCTTCTTCTATTGCTGCAACCTTCATTGTAAACCTTTTAGGTAGTGATCTCAAGGTCCTTTTCACCAACTTCGCCTCTTTTTAGACCTTTCCAAGTTGATATGCCATATTGGAGATGTCCTTGAGTTTTCCGTTGAATATAGCAGTAGTGTCATCTTCCTCTATCTTGAGTTCCTCAAACTTAGTAGCCAACATCTATAATTTAGATTCTTGAACTCGACTAGTTCCTTCATGAACAGTGTGTAGAATATCCCATGCTTTCTTGGCTTGATAACATGTAGAGATGCGTTTGAACTGGTTTTCATCAACCGCAGTGAAGTTAATGTTTAGTGCCTTTGAATTCGCCAGAGATGCCTTGAGGTTATCAGGAGTCTAATTAGATTTGTCTTTGAGTTTCTGCTTCCTCTGGCTTGACTCTCCTTCTTTCTCCTTAGAGCTTGTATCAGTATCTTCAGTAGGGTGATTCCACTCATTTTCAACATAGTACCAAGCAAGTTCATCTAGTAAGTTGATGAAAACTCTCATGTGTGCCTTCCAATAATTGTAGTTGTTTCCTTCCAGCTGAGGTGGCCGAGACACCGAAGCTCCTTCTTTTGTCGCCATGGTAAAACCGGATCACACTTTCCTTGACACAACCAAGGGAAAAATAAGTGACCAAGCTCTGATACCAAATGAAATTTGGTTTTACCAAATTTTTTAATTATTACTCGTATGTTCCAACATAACCTATCTAACCAAGTATGCAATAAAGTAAAGCATTAACGACACAAGACTTGGTTACGCAGTTCGGTGAAATCCACCTACATCTGTGGGCCAGACCCAGTTCAGAATGAATCCACTAATCAGAAAGATACAGTACAAAGTACACCATACAAAATACTTATCTTTACTAATCCAATGTGTAAATTCCGCTAGCTTCCTTAGCTACCAATCTGCCTTGATCAGACTCCCTCTGACCTCGAAACTCATCGACGCTGGATCTCCTCCTCCCGAGGAATTAAGTCATATGATTCTGAACTTTGAACCGCAGGTCACGTATGCTGGAACATAGAATTCTGGCTCTTTGCAATTCTCTCGAAAGATTGAAAATCTGTGTGCTGATTTTCTCTGTTTAATTCCTGTATTGAATACAGCTGTGGTGTCCCCTTTTAAAGCCATGAGCAGATCGGAACTCTCCATGATTATCTCCACAATATTCCTAATCCTTATCTGCCTCTTGAAGCATATCCAAATCTTATAAATAAAGAGATTTTCCTTATCATAATATCTCCCATATATTCGATTATATCCACACCATATTTGTAGGGATTTTCAATAAATCAACTATGCTTCTACACGCATGATATATAACAGAATATTAACATTTACATAAATCACAAATACCATAATATTATGTTTTCTTTCTCGCAAAATCTTATCGGCGTATTTATGCTAATCCACATGTTCCAACATGGAAAGATTTCCGTTTCCAAATATGTTCACAAAATTGCTAATTAAAATATTCACTAAATACCACTTGACTCTACATATTGGCTTTGCATTTAGCAAGCAGTAATCACTAATAGCTAAACATCTATTCTTCCGCTCAGTTCTCTGACTGAGAACATGCACTCCTATGGTTCTTGATAGCTAAAATGGTCTGATGAAAAACCTTTTTAAAGGGTCTTTCCTAAATCTTTTTAAGGGTTTTCCGCATTGTATCTTTCATGAATTAATTATTCATTCTTGTTCAGAAAGTTTGCAGAATTCATTTCCAGGGAAGAAGCTGTGCAGTTTTGGCCGCACTGATCATCGTGTTTTTACTGCTGGATCCCACTCAGGCTGCGCGTTATGTCGTGGGGGGCTCTTCTGGATGGGGCTCCGGGGTGGCAAATTAGACAAGCAGGAAGAATTTCAAAGCCGTGGACCTTCTAAGTAACATTCTTTTACTTAAACTGCTTTTGATTTTCGCATTATATTCCAATGTAATTTGCAACAATAGATCATGTTTTGAACTGATCATAGTGTTCAAATTATGTCCTGTTTTTGCGCTTTCTCGCAGTTTTCAAGTATGATCCTTTGCTTCACAACGTAGTTGTGGTGGACGCGAACGGGTACAAGGGATACACTAGTCCGGCACTAACGAAATGTTACAGCAGCGGGAAGGACGGGATCAAGCTGCTGAAGGGGAAGAACTTCTTCATTTGCAGCCTTCCAGGGCATTGTGATGGTGGAGTCAAAATTAAAGTGAATGCTTCGCTTTCCTCATTTCATTCTGCATTTTTTTTATTGAATAGTTTGCAATGGTTCATGCAACATTTCTTGAATTTTGGTGTTCTTGCTTTTGTGTGCTATGTGTAATTCGACGATTGATTATTAATTGTGAGTTATTTATAGTGACCTTACGTTTCTATAATTCCATCCATCAAAATTTTTATTTTTCACTTATCTTTCAACTTTTATAAGAAACTTGCTCAAAATATTGATGTAATCGGGACACAAAAGTGGTCACGAGGACTCCGCTTTTGGGTTTGGATTCAGGTGGAGAAGCTGGAGGCGGCGCCCGGAAAACCTCGGACGGAGTGGGGGAAGATCACTTTTGGGAAGATCACAAAAGTTTATGTTGTTTAATTTCCTTCGATGTAAATTATTGTTGTTGAAACTTCTGAATGTATTCTGCTGCTATGAACATGTAAAAAATATGTGCAAATATTCAAAAAAAAAAATAAATGCTGCTAAAAATTTTGGTATACACTATGCACCTGTTACCTTACAATGCATATCGTTTGTATTAAAATATGCACTTGTTTTAAAAGCTCTGAATATGAATTATGAAACTTTTATAGGAGATCATGTATAAGTTAAGTTATGAATCGTTTATGTTTTGTTAAAACATGAACATGTTAGTCTACAACTAGTATATATTATAGTTTACACTGACAGAGGAGACTAAAATTTGATAATTTAACATTGTCATAGTAACTCTGCATTCATTACTTTACGACATGTATTGTTTAAATAAAAATATGTATATGATTTTAAATTATCAATTCCTTTTATGAGGTAGTGCATAATTTACCTTATGAATCGTTTATGTTTTGTTAAAATATGCATATGTTAGCTTACAATTAGCACTCTCTTATAGTACACACAAAAGAGGTCAAATAATTTTACAGTTCATATGTACTGCATTTAATACCTTACAATAAATACTGATTACATTAAAACATGTGTTTGTTTTAAAAAAATATGAGCATACTTTGTATAAAAAATATGGAAATTTTGTAAAATTCAAACATGACGGGCTCTCAACATCTAACAAAATGGAAGATAAAGTATCCGTGACAGAAATCTTCCATTAGGGAACTTACAATTACAATAGTTTTCTATCTAGATTAACTAATAGTCTCTAATACAATGGATCAATTATTAATCTTCAAAAGGGGGATCATCTTAGAATCTTCAAGTTCAGTAACATCTTCATATGAATCCTCCTTGTGTCAGGACATCTTGTGGAGTCCAATGTTCAATATTGTCTGATTCCTTAAAAGTTGAAAAAATAGTTTAGATCAAACTCCTGCAAAAAGTCATACACATTGGATATTTACATGTTCAACATATAAGAAAACAAGTACAATTTAGAATTAAAAACGAATAATAATCAACAATGAAAATAAAAGTCAAACACAATAAAACTAACAAAGTACATATGAAATTCTAACACATGCAATATATAAGTAAACAGATGCCGTTCTTAATTCAAAATGAACAACCAACAACTTTAAAAAAAAGTCATACACAAAACAACTAACAAGTACATACGAGATACTAACAGATGCAACATATAAGTAAAGAAATGCAACTCGTTATTCAAAACGTACAACTAACAGCAAATGAAAACAAAAGGTCATAGGCAGTACAACTAACAAATACACATTGAATACTAACAGATGCAACATATAAGTAAACAGATGTAGTTCGTAATTCAAAATGACCGATTAGCAAAAAAGAGAAGAAAAAAAAGGTCATTCACAAAAAGTCTATAGACATTACAACTGACAAGTACACATTGAATACTAACATATGCAACATATAAGTAAAACATATGTAGCTCATAATTCAAAATGAATGAGCTATTAGCAAAAAAGATAAGAAAAAAGGTCATTCACAGTACAACTAATAAGTACACGTTGGATAATAACAGCTGCAACATATAAATAAACGAATGCACCTCGTAATTTCATATAGCGTAGAAGACCACAAATTCAAAAAGAAGGCAAAAGGCATCAATTTTCATAATAAAAAGGCATATCCAATAATGTTAAACATAGGCCACCACAAGTTCTACAATCCTACATGCTCGTCTTTTTCCTACATCAATGGAAAATTGCACTGGAAGTGGATTGGAAATCAGATTGGTCAAATGATGATTAAACTTTAGGAGAATCAATTTAATCAATATTCATATATGATATTAACATACTGATGATGGGCAAATCCAAGGATGGCCCAAAAGGTATTTTGGGCCTATATCGGTCCAATAAGACTTACCCGCGAGAGAGGTTCAATCGCCGTATATTGCTGTAATTAAGACTTATAATTAGGATCAAATGCTATCTTGTGATACAGTATAAATACCATGTACATATTCATTATTAGGATACACTTTATACACGCTCTCAAATAGCCTAATACTAACTTAAGCATCCGAGAGTTTACCCTTGGGACCTCCCGGTGCTTGTTGTTTTGCAGATCATAGCCAAGAGGACCAACAGAGTTATGTGATCAGTTTCAAGAAGCATCAATTGGCATGCTCAGTGGGACCAATTTAGTCAAATTTGGATTTTTTTGTTTATGTCCACTTCTACGAATACTCGAAGGAGTGAGAGGTTAAAGTTGAAGGGGACTGGTGCCATTGACGAGATACAATCCCCCTATCGAGGAAGGAGAAGAAGAAGGATGGTTAACCATCAAGTATCCCAAGAGTTGGTGCAAGAGGTGATACAGATCCCAGTTGGAGAGCTAGGAGTACAAGGCTCTGCCGAACCTATCCCGCCAATAGTCGAGGCCGCTCGAGATATGGCAGACCCTCGAGACCCAATAAGGATAATGAAAATTAAGGGGTAAGGGTCACGAATCCCATGCAAGATGTACCTGCTAGGTCATATGATGAAACAGATGAGAGGTTCACAGAAGTTTCTAGTGACTCTCATGTACAGGCTTACGAACGAGCCCTACAGGAAAATCAAGCAACATAAATGACTACCCTGCAGTAAGATTTAGCTAGAGCCGTTCAGATGTTGGTAGATGTTGGGTATTAAGTTACACCCATCTCAGCTCATGTGGTCACTTCGAGGGATGCAGTTCTTTCAACCATAGTGGAAACACCAATAAGTAATGCTTCTCAGCCCATGATGGCATTCCCATATCTCGGTTATACTCGAGAAGGGTATCAAGCATGACCCCAACCTTCATTTCTAGATCATCCTCTAGGGTTGGTGTACTCTGGACCCTCCTCAATCCCGAGGGTCTCAACCATGACAAACCCTAGGACCGAGATGAGATATGGGCCTCAGGGATATGCACACGCTGGACTGCCAAACCATTCCGTAGGTTACAAATATTATGATCCTCATGGGCCGTATAACATGAGCTCAGGAGCCATGACAGCTTGGATGAATCCTGGATAGGCGTTTCAGCCCCCTCAGTATCAAATAACTTATGGAAATATTAATAGAGGATTACCGGAAGCCGAAGAACAGAGGGGGCCAGAGGGAGATACTAGAGATGCACTGAGAAGAGAATTAGACAGGCTAATTGGGACACTTGGATAAGTGGTAGGGTCTCCTTTCTTCTCACATAACTGTAGAACGATGGCCAGTAGACACAAAGCCCCTAGAGGGGTTCCCAACTTACAGTGGAGAATCTGACCCTTGAGAGTTCATCCATACATTCCTCAGTCTAATGAACTAGAGAGATTTCATTGAAAAGTTAACGTGTAAGTTGGTGGGAAGTTTCCTCGTGGAAAAACTCAAGAGTGGTTCAATAAGTTACCCAAGGGGTCTTTAAATTCCTACAGGGATTTCAGTGCGGCTTTGTTGAGCCAGTATGCTCAAAAGAAGAAGTTTACTAAGACTTTGCTAGAGCTGTACTAGACGAAGCAAAATCCATTGGAGACAACAGAAGCCTTTTACCATCACTATAAGGAAAAAAGTGTTGGGGTGATAAAGATCACAGAGAATGAGGAGATTAAAGGATATCTGTTGGGAATGCGAGATCTAGAGCTATACAAAAAATTAAGCACCAATGTCCCTCGAACCCTACAAAAGCTCCAAGAAGTAGTTGAGAAATATTCAAAGTAGAAGAGGCTACTAGGAGGAAAAAGAAGAGTATGATTGACAAGACAAGGAGGAGCAATGAATATCAAGACAAGAAGTCGATGGAGCTAGCTAGGCCTAACTTCAAGAGGTATACCCCTATGAATAGGCTTCTTGCACAGACTCTAATAATTTATAGAGGGGATATTTAGGAAGCCACAACTCTTGTCAAATACCCCCGCAGTAGTGACGGGGAGAAGGGCTACAAACTTATTTTGCAATTTCCATAAGAACTATGGTTATGATACAAATGATTGCATCCATCTAAAAAAAGAGATAGAGAGACATGAAAAAAAGGGACCACTTCAGGGCCCTGGACCTAGGCAAGGAAATCAAGGCGAACCCCCTGATTTGAGGAGGGCTACCCTTGTATAGGATAACTATGGTCATGACCATTAGATCGCAAAATTTCACAAGGACTATGGTCATGATACAAATCTCGCTATAAAACAAATTCCTCCTGGGAAAAATTTTCTCCCAGTATAGGAGGAATTTTGCGATCTAACTTAGATCATCCGTCGTATAGGAGGAATTACCAGAATAACAGGGGTAGAGGGGATAGAAGACCTCAAGGTAAAGATCCTGAGAACCTTGGAATAAAGATCAGGCAAGAAGAGAAAGAGTTCCTCGCGAACAACCAGCAGGGAATCAGGATAATAGGAATGGGGAAAATCCACCAATTCGTAGAGTGATCAACATGATATGCGGGGTAGTAGGGAAAAGGTATTCAAACTCAGTTATGAAAGATAATTCTCAAAAGGCCCCCACAGAATAGCCGAGGCATAAGAGATTTTGGCCAAACGAAACGATAACCTTCTGAGAGGCAAATACGATCCAAATATGGTCCCGCATGCAGATCCAATGGTAGTCTCTGCCGTAATTGGGACTTCTTTGGTGAAAAGAGTCTTAATTGATGATGGAATTTGGGTGGCGATAATGTTTGTTAAGTTCTTCGACCAGCTGGATATAGGAAGGAACAACTTAAAAAAGTTGACTACACCCCTCTCGGGGTTCACGGGAAACCCTATATACCCCATAGGAGATATTACCTTATCAGTTTGGATATCCAACGGGGATAGGAGTGGTGATAGATTGTAACTTTGCAGTTGTGAATGCTTATTCCCCATACAATGTAAGTCTGGGGAGGCCGTGGATGTGCCAAGCCCGAGCAGTGTGGTCTCCCTACCACTTAATGATGGAATTTCCCACTAGTAAAGGAATAGCTTCCATACGAGGGGATCAGGTTATCGCTAAAAGTTGTAACCTCACAGCAGTAAGGGAAGCTAGATAGATGAAGGATATAGTTTCAGTGCATGGAGGGATGGGCCTATCGAAAACTGAACAAGTGCCCATCCGAGACAGGGGAACGATGGCTATAGGAAAACTTACCCCCAAGAACATAAAAATGGAGCTGAAGGAGTTGGTTGATAAATATGAAGATGTATTTTCATGGAATACTTCGGATCTTATGGGGTCCCTTTGAGGTTAGTAGTTCACAAATTGAACATTGATTCAGGAGTTAAACCCATTAAGCAAAAAGGAGAATATTCGTGCATGAAAGAGCAGAAGTGATCAAGGTGGAGGTAGATAAGTTTTTAAAGGGTGACGTGATCAAGGAAGTGTTCTACCCGAAATGGTTAGCTAACCCAGTGATGGTCCCAAAGAACGATGGAACTTGGCGAATGTGTATAGACTTTACAGACTTAAATAGATGTTGCCTAAAGGATAGCTATCCTCTACCCCCCATTGACAAGTTAGTGGAGGAAATTTCGAGGTACCAAGTGCTGGCTTTCTTTGATGCTCCCAAGAGGCACCATCAAATATTAATGGTGGAAAAGGATAAAGAAAAAAAAGTCGTTCGTAACAGATGTAGGCACATATTGCTATAAGAAAATACCTTTTGGCTTGAAAAACAGAGGGGTGACATACCAGAGGTTACTAGAAAAGCTATTCTGTGAACAGATTGATAGGAACATGGAGATATATGTAGATGATATGGTCATGAAAAGAAAGGGTCATGAGCAGTTCTTAATAGATTTGAAAGAAACCTTCGAAAGGCTTAGGGGTGCAAGCTTAAAACTGAACCCAGCTAAATGTGTGATAGGAGTGGGGGCTAGAAAATTCCTTATCTTTATGGTATCAGAAAAGGGAAACGATGTTAATCTAGAAAAGGTTGACGCCCTGTTAGGAATGAAAAGCCCTCAAAGCATGAAAGACGTGCAAAAGCTTACTGGGTGCTTAGCAGCTTTGAGTAGATTTTTATCAAAGGGGGCTGAAAAGCATCTGCCTTTCTTTGATGTCCTTCGAAAGGCAAAAAAGTTTGAATGGACTAGTGAAGAATGGAAAACATTCCAACAGCTGAAGGAACATCTCCGAGAACTGCCAACCCTCATGAAACCAAAAAAAATGAGGGGTTCTATTCTTGTATATCTCTGCTTCACCTTTGGCCATCGGTGCAGTACTTGTAAAAGAGAAGGATAAAATACAGCATCCCATATACTTTGTAAGCCGAGCCCTACAAGGACCTGAGACAAGGTACACTACCCTCGAGATACTCATTCTAGCTTTGGTGCATGCTGCGCAAAGGCTGAGAATATACTTCCAAGGGCATACAATCATTTTGCTTACCAACTATTCCCTTTGGTATATCCTTTTAAAGTCAGAGACATCGAGAAGGATGATGAAGTGGGCAGTGGAGTTAGGGGAGCATGTTAGACAGGTTCAGCCTAGAATGGCGACCAAGGGATAAGCCCTGGCCAATTTCATAGTGGAAATAACCGAATCCATTGAGCTCGATGGGAGGTCACGAAGGAAAAAAGTCTTAAAGTTGTATGCTGATGGTTCTTTTCATTTAGGAGGAAGTGGATCCAGGGTGTTGTTTACTAACCCTGAAGGGAATGACAACCTATATACACTGCAGTTCACTTTTAAAACAACAAACAACGAGGCTGAGTATGAGGCACTGATCATGGGTTTACGATTAGCTGCTGAGTTAAAGGTGGAGGACTTGGAAATATATAGTGACTCTCAGATAGTGGTCTAGCAGGTTAATGGGGAGTAAGAGGCCAGGGAGCGTAATCTGCAAAGGTATGTGTAGATTTAAGGCCTCTACTTAAAAAAAATCAAAGCTATGTTTTGAAGCAAGTGCCAAGAGAGGAAAATCATAAGGATGATGCCTTGATTAAACTAGCATTGTCGAACCTTGGAACAGAACCTCGAAAGAAGTTGCTCGTGGAGACCTTGGGTAGTCGAATCTTTGAGGAACAGACGGTAATGGCTATTGAGGAAGAGAACAATTGGATAACTCCCATTGTGAATTACCTTCGAGAAGGAATCCTCCTAGCCGACTACGTGGAAGCCAGGAAAATCTGGTTTAAAGCGCCAAAGTATATGCTGCAGGATGGAATCTTGTATAAGAGAGGTCACTTACAACCGTTATTCCGATATGTGAGTCCTACGAGGCTGACTATTTAATAAGGGAGGCTCACGAGGGTATATGTGGAAGCGGGGGCAAGATCAGTGGAGAGAAGACTTAACTAAGCAGGGTACTACTGGCCAATGATGTTCGAAGATGCTAATGGGTATATACAGGCCTGCCACTAGTGACAAAGGCATGCACCGCTCAAGCACATACCCCAAGAGGATATAGTAAATATTTATAGTTCATGGCTATTCGATAAATTGGGTATCGACCTAGTCGGACCATTTCACGAAGCCCCAAGGAAGTTTAAATACCTGATCATGGTCATAGATTATTTCACAAAATGGGTAGAGGCTGAGCCCTTGACTAACATTATAGGTAAATCAGTGATTTCTTTTTGTTGGAAAAATATTGTATGTAGGTTTGGACTTCCAAGGACTATTATAACTGATAATGGGAGGCAGTTCGCTAATGACCCATTCAAGAAATGGTGCGAGGAGTATGAGATACAACAAAAACTGACAGCCGTTTACTACCCCTAAGCAAATAGCTAGGTAGAAGTAACAAATCTTACGATCGTTAACGGGATTAGAGCCAGGCGCAAAGGGGCAGTAGGGAATTAGATATGTGAATTACCTAGTGTCTTATGAGCATACAGGACTTCTGAATCCTCTGCCACAGGAGAAACACCTTATAGCTTGGTCTATGGCTCCGAGGCTGTAATTCCAGTGGAGATAGGAGTGCCAAGCCCGAGAATGATGGGATACTTGAGGAAAGTGTTAAAAATGGAACAGACATTTAGATCTTGATAGTTGAGGGGGCATGAGAATTAGCTTCAATCCGGGAAGCCCAAGTGAAGGAAAGGGTGAAGCGTTATTATGATCGAAGGGTTAGGAAGGTACGGTTTAGTCCCGAAAATCTAGTAATGAGAAAGAATGAGAAAATTCAGCAAGAGATGAGGGGGGAGCTTGCTCCCAATTGGGAAGGGTCATATAAAGTGGTGTACCCCGGGGGTAGTTATACTCTCGAGACTATGGGAAGTGCACGAATACCAAGAAGATAGAACATTGCCAATCTTCGAAAATACCATCAACTTTGACAAGGGTGAATAACGCCCCAGAATCTTATGCTAAGTGCTAAGATGGAGGATTCTTGTATATGTTCCCAGCTAAAACTGAGGGTTCGAGCTAAAAATCTCCTGCACACTATTCCAGCTAAGACTGAGGGTTCGAGCTAAAAATTCCCTGTACACTATTCCAGCTAAGACTGAGAGTTCGAGCTAAAAAGCTCCTGTACACTATTCCATCTAAGACTGAGGGTTCGAGCTAAAAAGCTCCTGTACACTATTCTAGCTAAGACTGAGGGTTCGAGCTAAAAAGCTCTTGCACACTATTTCAGCTAAGGTTATAGACCAGAGCCAAGAGCTCTCATAAACTTATTCCAGCTAAGGCTGAAGACTTGGGCCATGAGCTCTTAGATATAAATCTATCCAAGGATGTAGATTCGAGCTACGAGCTCTTGTAAACCTATTACACCTAAGGCTGTAGAATTAGGCCATGATCCCCTAAATGTAGATCCAGCCGAGGCTGTATATTCAAGCTACGAGCTCTTGTAAACATATTCCAGCTAAGGCTGTAGACTTAGGCCAAGAGCCCTTTGAAAGGGAAGAGGGTAAGGAAAAAGTAAATAGTATCCTTGAGATACCCCTATTGAATGTAGTCCTAGATGGCTGATCTAGTGGAAATATTTTTGCAAGATGTAGGTGGAAACACCGAACCTAGGTAAAATTGGTGTTGTTTTTATGTTCTTCAGTTACGAGACATTTTTTACTATATACAACTAACTCGTAAGAACACTGACATATTATGGTCTAACGGGTAAAACAAGGATGGTAATGCCCTTGAAAGCAAAGTTTTGACAAAAAATAAATAAGTAATATACGTGAAAATAAAAGGGGGTAATACAAGTTACAAGAGGGAAAATTTAGAGTAAAAATATTGTACAACCTATAATTATTGTTCTCAAGGGATCAAGCAGATAACTTCTTCAATTCCTTTTCCACTCTTGCCACTTCTTCCTGTATCTTGGCCAGTTAATTTATTTTGATGCTGGCCACACGCTGAAAATCTTTCTCTTATTCCTCCACGTGATAATCATCTATGTTGATTGCCAATTTTGACTGAGAATGACGGGTCAAGGACCCAGGTTTTTAGTGTGTTTTCTTACAGATCTCTTGGAGTTACATCTTGAAGAACCACTTTTCCCCCGCAACCTTTTTTGATAGCCTCGAGGATGTACGATTCCTTGGGAGACGGATAGGAAATATCCTTATCCACTCGAGGATGGTATTGTAAGCTTCTTTCTGACTAGAGGTCCCTTGATTTGTTCTTTACAAGCCAATGATGAGAGGCCTCGAGGAGAAACCGAGGAAGGGACTTATCGTCAATAAGTCTGGGGCAAGCAACACCATGAAACATGCTATGGGATTGAAGACTTTGATCATAAAGATTAACCTTCTTTTCCAGGTCTGAAATATTTCCCCCCAAAGCCTTGTTTTTAGATTCTAGTCGGGAATCTTTTGCTAGAACATATTCAACTAAAGAGGGATCTTCAGAAGTAGTGGCATTCCCCCCTGAAAGTTCTTCATTTAACCTTGTAATATCATCCAGCGCAACCTTGTGAAGTTGTGCTAGTTCTCCAACCTGGGACATCAACCCGTAGACCTGGCCCCGAGAGACTATAAGGAGACCCTCGAGGATATGCATCCTCTCGGCATTTGTGAGGATTTTCTTCAGAGAACCAAATTTACTGAGTATATGGTGAGCATTGTCTTTATAGTTAACCTCATATGGATCCATTTCATCAACAAACTTGAGAGGTACTACACCGTTTAATTTTTTACGGTCTTGGTTCTTCAAGTGCGCTATAAATACAGGATGTTTCCCACTCTCCCAAACCTTTAAATTTGATTTGGTAAAATCTAGTTCCTTTTTGGTCAAACTCAAGGTTGTGGTTAGGCTGGAAATGTTTTCTTGAAGACCTACTATGAAAGGGTGAGTCTTATAGCCCCACGATTCTAATTCTTCAGAGCATTTCTTCGAGACCATCATAGTTTTGGCCCCACAATTCTAAGTCTTCTGATTGAATTGTGGAAAGATAACTAACTTGGGAGTTTTTTTACAAAGGGGCCAAGAGTAGTGATCCCCACAGTCGAGAGGCTCAAAGAACACGCCTCAACGTGGGTGGCAGCCTCAATTTCCTGATTAGAGGTCTCGTGAGAAGACCTCTCATGCAAAATATTTTAACGGCTCTCCCTAAAGGAAAACTCATCTTCGGGCTTCCGCTTCAAAGAGCTGTCAGCGTAAGCACCTACTTCGAAGGGGGTGGATGGGGTGTCTTTCTCCGTCGAGGTGACAAAGTTGCCCCCCTTCTTGCTCATTACGTTTCCTAAAATCCTGCCCACTGAAAGGAGTAAAAAAGGATCAGCCAATGCAAAAGAGAATGATAGTTAGAGAATATATCTAACAAAAAAAAAGCGACAAAAAAATTGGAACACTTTCAAAATTGAGATAATCAAGGAAATCTCTAGCTGAAGGAATTTAGACAATCGGAACACCTATCTTAGGCTCGCCTGAAGGAATTGAGCGCTGTTGTCTCCGAAATTTCCTTTTCCTAGCAGGTTCGTAGACATACGTTTTGTAAACCTCGGAGGGCTAGGCTTGCCCCCCATCCAAGTTATTGGGGTTAGTATAGGAGACATAGGAAAGGGATGGGGATAGCCATGCTCTCGAGCACCCTCGAGGTTAGGCGGGAAAACAAATTTATCAGGAAGTAGAGATTCAACCGTAACGTTTGGATTCCACTGAGAAACCTTATATCTAAGACAGTTAAAGGTAAGTCCCCTCTTGGAATCCATCCACTTTCCCACATTCTCGGGGAGGGTAAAAACCTTACATCTCCTTTGACGGGGAGAGAAAGTGATGATCTTCTCAGATGAATTACACCCGAAGGCCACGGTGAAAAGAGAGCGGAACAGCTTATACTCGGGCTCGATATTAAAATTGTAGCATTGATGGAGAAACAACATAAGGGTAATTATCATAAGGGTAGTTATGGCATTAGGATGGACCTGAATATGGATTACTTGAAAGTCTTTGAGCACTCTCGAGAATATTGGAGGAAAGGGAAAGCACAACCCCGAGCAGATTGGCTTTAGAAATATGACCAATCTTTCTTCATAATGGTCCTCGTAAGACTCACCTACCCCTAACCACTCTAATTCCATATCACCAAGAATCATCACCGTAAGACCCCTGATATAATCCAAGACTTATCTGGGGCTGGGAGCTCATGTGTTTCTCCCTTCGCGGGGGGATCTTAGCCATTATTCCCAAGGGTATCGATTGTGGAGGATATTTTTGGGTGAACTTGCCCACCAACGTTTTCTAACACCCTCAAGGAGACTTCCTCTTCAAGGAAAGGGGGGGGGGGGCAAACTCAATGTCCCCAAGGCATGAAGACCTCTGAATATACCCTTTCCTCCAGCCAGGAGGCCAAACTAGGGGAAAACCCCCCTCAGGAAAGTTATAGAGAGCTATGTAATTTGAATTACAAATCTCATCATCACTAGGGTTAGAGCCCTAGGGAGAATGCCCCAGATTGCTAAGCGTGGCTTCAAAATCTCCCCATGTGGGTGATCTCCCTCAAATCCCTTAGGCCTAGCTTTTTCGAGTACCCCCTCTCATTTGATTTCTCACCAGAAGAAGCCATGAGCACATAGGATACAAGAAAAGAAGTGAGGAAAGATGAGAGTTAGGAGAACTTACTGATGGAAGTAGAAGGAGGGAAAATGTAAGTGGAGAATGGATGAAGAGGAGAGTGCTGAGAAAATCTTTTAAAGATACCTAGAGTTAAAATGAAGAGAACGTGGGAGAATTGGAAATTTAAGAAGCCTAAAACGGTGGCCAAAGTAATGATTAACTTAGGAAAAGTGAAGCTCAAAAAGGCATGATCTTTTTAGAAACTGCCCCCGTTCACGCACCCAATTTTGTAGGACTGGCACACGCGCGCAACTCTTGGGATTCTACCAGAGGAATAAAGAATAATAATTATAGAGAAAACTAAATGGCACCTCAAGTTTAAGAAACCTCTCCTTGAGGAAAAAATAAATAAAGACCCACCCTCGAGACCCCCTGTAAGGATGAGCACATCCAGAGATTGACAGTTGGAGGGAACACTCGTGACGTATCGAAAGTTCTTATCCTCGAGGAAACCATTGAAATTTTTGGGGGCTCTTGATGATGGAAAAATCCAAGGATGGCCCAAAAGGTATTTTGGGCCTACATCAGCCTAATAAGTCTTACCCACGAGAAAGGTTCAGTTGCCATATATTACGGTAATTAAGACTTATAATCAGGGTCAAATGCTATCTTGTTATATAGTATAAATACCAGGTACGTATTCATTATTCGGGAACACTTTTTATATACTTTATATATGCTCTCAAATAGCCCAATACTAACTTAAGCATCAGAGAGTTTACCCTTGGGACCTCTCAGGGCTTGTTTACCCAATTCTAACTTTATCGGTTTCAAGACGCATCACATATATACTAAGCTCAACCAACTCTCGCTTGTTGAGAGTTGCCAACATTACATCAACAGATTATTGAAAACAAATGCTTTTAGCATGTAATCAAAATCACAGTTAAAGAGAAGGGGAAAGAAAGATGTAAAGAAAGAAAAACCTTAACTCGGGTTAAACTTCACATCCTATTCAAGTATCCACTTTGGCCCAAGTCATATAATTTTAAAATATCCAATGGCATACCTCAATCCGACCCTGCTACAGAGATACATTACATACAATAATTTTGGGTGAAATAAGAAAATTGCATACAACAAGTTGTCATACACATGTCAGTTGAATTAGGAACAACAAAAAAACTTATTAAGCGGAGTCGTTAAAACTAAGTAATCAAAGGTGGCTTTCGATAATCTCAATCCCTTTAGCATCTTCCTTGTCATGGTTGAAGGAGTGGCATGATGGAATGTATACGGAAAAAGGAACACACCCACGCCCATACGCAATTGACATCCCACTGGTGACCAATTCATCCTTCCGGTGAAGGCTTCTGTACCGAAAAGAGGAATCACCAGTATATTTATGGTTATCGCCAGAGAAATCACTGGAGAGAGAAGACGATGAAATCTATAAGGAGAAGGAAAGAGGTCGCGTTGGGAGGAGGAGGAGGGGAAGGAGAAGGTGACGTCAAGCAGGAAGGCAGTGGCGCCTAGAGGAGGAGGAGAATGTGGTATCAAGGAGGAGGAAGACGGTGTACTATGAAGGAGAATGAGGGTACCAATGAACTATAAGCTTGGATCTGAACAAAATAGGCTTGGCCCACAAAATTTAACCAAATTTTATTATTTGTAAATCAGTCCCTGGCTTGTCCATGAGCTTATGGACATGCCGCCTTTCATGAGACTTTCCCTTTTACCTTTATCTAAAACACACAGTAATAATAATAATTCTCACCCCATTTTATATCAATCTACTGTATCAGTCTCATTTCAATCTGCAATTTAATGATTTATTTAGTCAAAATTTGTTAACTTTAACCATAAAAGTGAATTAATGGAAAAATATAAATAGGGATATATGAAAATATAACCCTATATATTTCAGTAAGTGCACATATAACCCCAAGATAATTTTTAGTGCAAAAACAACCCTAACTACTTTACATATGTGCAAATATAACCATTAAAACTGTATTCCGGCATTGACCAGACATTTTTGGCCTTTGACCGACCATAATTAACCAAAATACCTTTTAACCCTAATATAAAAATTTGAAAGACAAAAATTCCCTTTGCCCCGCCGCTGCTCTGCCACTGTGCCACCAAACCCACCACCACCACCAAGCCACCCATCCCATTCACACATCCTCTCCAGCCACATATCCTTGCCAGCCACATGTCCTTCACCCCTCCCATCCAGCCATCTATCCCCTCCAGCCACTTAGCGCCGCCGTTGTGGCTAAACATCGCGAAGGCGTTGATTGATGGGCACAACTTCAATGTGACAGCATCTGGTGTGGAAACAAAGTTCAAGAAGAACGAGCAATTCCACTGATAATGAGTTCTCCGACTCGCTGGTAAGGAACCCTTATTAGCCAACATTGGCAACAGAGAAACTGAGCGCCGCCAGGGTTCCAATAAGAAAGTGGGTAGGGAGAAAAGAAAGCGGGTAGGGAGAAAAGAAAGCGGTGGGATCAAGTTCCAATAAAGAAGAAACAATTATGGTTAGGGAGTTTTGGGGTCAAAATAGTAAATTTATTTCTTTTTTGGTTTTTTTGCTTTTTCTCAGAGGGATAAAATTGACTTTTCACTCAATTCCGGCCTAAATTTGCAAAAAAGGCAACATTTGCAGATAAACTAAGTATCTAAGGTTATATTTGCACTTTCAACTATCAAAAGGTTATATTTGCACTTATGTGAATTAGATAGGATTATGTATTATATTTGCACCTTTCTCAATAAATATTATTGAAAGATGCTCTATTAGAATCATTATAACATGTGTTTTGAAAACATAAAGTTTTCACAAGTTTTAATTATCCATAAGGATTAAACATTTTTTTATTCAATTGTTGAAATTTAAATGTACAACTTGAAATGGGACATAGGGAGTATCATGTACCAATCAAGTGTATTAATTACTTTCTTATACACCTTACGTCACCTTTAACAAAATGATGATCGTGATTTGCATCGCACCTCCTCCTCTCTCCCTCTCAAAACCATATTCTTTCTTTAATCATCTTTCCTCCATCATCCCATAATCATTGTGTTTGTAATAATCACCCGATTTAGTTGTTCACGTCGATGTTTTATTCTCGATCTGATTGTACAGATCGTGTGTTCATGGTTACGTTTCTATTTTAGGTATTCCATATAATTGGAGCCGTCGATTTATGTTTTCAAGGTGTTTATTGTGTGAATAAAATAATTGTGTTTGGCAACGAGTGGTGTTACAGTTGTAGAAGATCCATGTTTAACTTATTATATTAGTGCGTGATATGCTCCTCAAATTTGAGCCAAAATTGAAATGATCAATAATTTTAGGGATACATACCAATATAACCCTATCTACTTTGCATAAGTGCCAATATAATCCCCAGACAATTTTTAGTGCAAATATAACCCCAACTAGTTAATGTAAGTGCCAATATAACCCTTAGATCCATTTTCCAGTGTTGACTACCATTTTCCAGTGTTGACTACAATTTTCTGGCGTAGACTGTATGTAAAATGTCTGAAATACTCTTTGTGTTAAATAGTGAATTGAAGTTGATAAAATTACCCTCTAATGTCCTTGGGCCCCACCTCAATACCACCACCACCACCCTCTCCCACCTCTACCTGGCCACCACCACAATCCTTTCCCACCTCTATTTGGATGCCACCACCACCCCAACCCGCCAGCCCCCAGCTCCACCCAACCCGTGAACCAAAACAAAAAAATAAAATCCAAAAAAAACTAATTGCTTTAATCATCGCAAACCAGAGAACCAAACAAAAGCCATTCGGCATTGGCCACTCGTCATCGTTCACCGGCCACTCGCTACCCAATCCCATCCAAGCTCGAATATCCCACACCTCCTCTACCTCTCATCAAAACCCTATCACATCCACCACGTAGCCCCGGCCACCTCTCACACTGTCGTTCTCTGGCCCATTGTTCATTGGCCACTCACCATCGTTCTTTGACCCGTTGTTCATCGGCCACTCGCCACCCAACCCCATCTAAGCTTGAGTCTCCAATGCCTCTCATTGAAACTCTAGCACACCAACTACCCACCCCTCGTCCGCCTCTCACACTGTTGTTCTTTGGCCACTCGTCACCTTGCTCATCCACCTCTTGTCGAAACCCTAGCCCACCCGCCACCCGACTCTTGTCTGCCTCTCGCCTCCTTGGTTATCGTTCTCCGGTCACTCGCCACCTAGCCCCATCCAAGCTCGAGTCTCCCGTGCCTCCTAGCATCATCATTCTCTGTCCATCTTATGACCCGCAACGTCGAGTTGAAGAATTCATCACTGGCAGTGCCCAGCGTCGAGTCAGTGTCAATTTGCCATCGATTTGAAATTTAGAGGCATCAATTTAAGATTTGGAGGGGGTGGCATTAAGCCCTTTACCTCAGCATCGATTTGTTCAGCACGATAGAGAAGAGAAGGAAATAACACGACGGAGAAGAGAAGGAAGGAGCAGCTAGGGTGGGCCAAAAAACCAAAAACCGAACTAAAAATTGAATTATCTGAATTCGAATCACCCGAGCCGAATTTAATATACGGTTTTTGGATATCCAAATTGAATAAACCAATTTTTGAATACGGTTTTTGGTTTGGTTTTGGATATTAAAAATCAAACTGAAACCCGAACCGAATACCGAATTGTAATTAATTAAATTAATTAAATATATATATTAATAAATAAATTTTAAAACTAAAAAACTAAATTTATAAGTAAATATAAGTGGGAGGACTAATCTATAAATTTTAAAAAATTACCCCAAACATCTTAACATTAAATGGATCAAATACACAAAAGACTGATATTCAAGTGTTTTATAATCAATATTCATTATAAACAAGTTTAATAAATTAGTTCGTGTAAATTTCTTATAAATTTTAAAAACAAGTATATATATTCTTATAAATTCTTATTGGCATGAACGTAAATGGAAATCATTAACTATAATCAATAATTATCCATATCTAAACTATAGTGCTCTTAGTAATCACAGTGATAAGGTGCACGAATAATTGATTCTTCAAAAGTAAACTTTCACTAAACTAAAACATTCCCCAAACAATGGACATTTTCCTCTGCTCTCAAAATTAACAAACTACAATGGACTCAGAAGAGATTACTTGGTGAAGAGATGAAGACGGTGATTAGCCAACCGAGAAGCATAAACAAGTGAGGATGTGGATCATTGTGTAATGGTTATGCTTCCAGTAGCATGAAAATGAGCCTATTTCAATCTGATTCATAATCTCCAGTCTCCACTTCCCATATTCACTTAAACAGAAGAAGAAAATATGTCAGTTCAAAGTCAAAATCAACGTTTAAATCTACTCGTAGAGAACCTAAAGCAACTAGCCCGGTACAACCCTTATCTAACCGCAGATAGTGGCAGAACCAGAACTGATTTTAAGGAGGGGCGGGAGCTGAGTGATAATAGTAGAAAAATAATTTAACATAATACACGATCTAGAATGTATAAAATATCATTTTTACATAAACATAAAGACGTAAGAGATAAAACATATGATAATTTAGATTTATATTTGAACTAAAATATAATACATTTTAATACATTAACTCATAGTTTTAAAAAAATACAATTCCTAATAATTTTGATGAATACATCTACTAAAATATGTAATTTTTAACTTTAAAAAAACTTAAAAACTGTATTATATAAATATCATAGTTAATTTAGGAGAAAGTCTCCTATTAGACCATCTAAATGTTAGACTAATCACGAAAAATCTCGTTTCAATAACTATTAGGGTCAAATTATAATTATTTATACATTACTATACATTTTAAAAGTTATAAGAAATTTGTTGCAATAAATAAAAACAAATATCAAATCAACTTATTAGTTATATCAGTTATAAAATAATCTCGTATAATGATTTGTCAGTCTAAAAAAAGACGGTGTGTTAATTTAATAGTGGAATTTTTGTTTCACCCTCTAAATGTATTTAAATTACTTATATAAATAGAATAGAAAGAAATCATAAAATATATTATAAACACATTCATCATGTATGGAAATGGCAAAAACATAAGTCAAATTAATAGGGTAATAATAATAAAAAGGATTTGAGATCGAACGGTATTAAATAATCCTCAGTCACAAAATACTCCTCAAATTAAATAACGTAATAATAAATGGCAAAATCTTGGAAAATTCTGTCTTTTCATTATTCCATAGGCTTATGGAAAGACAAGGTTTAATTATAATAATACAAAGTAGAAGGTCTTAGTTGCAATATTAAAATTTTATTATGAAACGTGTAGTAGTTATAAAGTTTATAACCTGATTCATTCAACCCAAAAATTTTATCTTCATTTCTTCTAATTTGCATTTTAAACCATAATATTTCCATGACTTATGGAAAGACCGTTTTTCAAGAGACAAACTCATAATAAATTTAACCAAAAAAAAGGTTATAATAATTAAAGGAAAATTTGGAAAATTGGAAATGAATCCGCAGGTGAAGAGCCAAGAGGGCAGCAAGGCTTTGAAACTTGAAAGAAAACTTAGCAAGTTAGCATTACTACATTAGTCATTTAGTCCCACATCGAAAGATGGTGGAGACTTAGCATATCTATCAATTATAAATACTAGGGTATCACTCCTTCATATTTTCAAAGCAAAGCATCAGCCATTAGATGCAATTGCCAATTGGGCCTCAAGTGACAAATCACTTGGCCTTGAACTATTGGGTCGTAATTATTAATTTAAAGTTAAAATTTTAACATGCTTATGGGTTTTTTGGTTTGGTTCATAATTTTTGTGGGCAAAAAAACCGATTGAATTGATTTTGATTTGATAAAGATTGGAATAAATTCGGTTTATTCGGTTGAATTCGGTTTTAAACCGAAACCGAATTTTGAATTCGGTTCGGATAATGTGGGTTATTTTAATTATTTGGATCGGATTCAGTTTTTTATTTTTTAGGGAAAAAACTGAATAACTCGAACCGAATAGACCGAAAACCGAATAAATCGAACCGACGCCTACCCCTAGGAGCAGTGACATCGATTTGTTCAACATAGCGGAGAAGAGAAGAAAAGAGAAGCTTGGATTCAATTTGTTCAACACGACAGAGAAGATAAGGAAAGAGAAAATTAGGGTTAAGGGCAATATAGTTATTTTATAATTTTAACCTTTTTTCAGAGGGGTAATATAGTAATTTTACATGATTCCATCCAAAATTAGTCGGAATGGATAGTTTTGTACTATGTCAACTAGATAGTGTAATATTGGCACTTTCGATCACTAAAAGGTTATATTGGCACTTATGTCAACTAGGTAGGGTTATAAAGACACTTTTTCATAATTTTATTATTATTGAAATATTATATATACTATCTCTGTCCCAGCAAAAATGACACATTTTAACTTTTATAAGTCAACTAATTCAATTTTTGTCAACGTCATATTGACTCCCTTATTTGACAACCCGCATTGGAGATAATATTTAAGGTTGGAAGACACTTAGTATGACGTGGCTACAAAGGTTTACCTAAGATTGGTGTGTCGTTTTACACCAAAAATAAATCAAGCGCTAAGCTTAATTTCAAGTTCAGGATTCTGCATATGAGTTTTTAGTTTTAAACTGTACACTGTATAAGTTTTTAGGATTATGTTAGGATTATGTGTATGGTGTGTCATTTTACACCAAAAATAAATCGAGCTCTAAAGCTAAATTTTACACCGTATGAGTCCAGGCTTGGATTCCTTCTTCGAGAGTAAGTACTTGAGTGTTGCATGATCAAAATAAACAACAAATTTAGAACCAATCAAATATGATAAAAAATTTTCACAAGCAAAAACCACAGCTAAAAGCTCTTTTTCTATTATTGTGTAGTTGCATTGGGCATGGTTAAGAGTTTTCGAGGCATACTAGAATACATGACTCTCCTTCCCATTATTTTGCCCAAGCATTGCTCCAATGGAAAACTCGCTCGCATCACACATGATTTCAAAGGGTTCTCCCCATTTCGGTGATTCAATTATGGGGGCTCATGTTAACTTCTTCTTAAACTGGTCGAAAGCTTCCTGGCCTTTATCATCAAAGTTGAATGGCACTTCTTGTTGTAACAACCTTTTCAGGGGTGATGAGACCTTTGAAAAATCTTTGATGAAATGCCTGTAGAAACCTACATGATTTTAGAAAGCACGAATCTCTTTCACATTTGTAGGATAAGGTATCTTGACAATTGAATCAGGTTTAACCTTATCAACCTCTATCCCCCTTTTGGAGATCACATGTCCAAGTACAATTCCTTCTCTGACCATAAAGTGACATTTCTCATAGTTCAAAACAAGGTTAGTATCAATGCATCTCTGTAAAACTCTATCAAGGTTATCAAGAGATTGATCATATGAGTCACCATGCACAGTAAAAGCATTCATGAAAATCTTAGTACAACTTTCCAACATGTTAGAAAAGATACTCATCATACACCTTTGAAATGTTGTTGAAGCATTACAAAGGCCAAAAGGCATAAGCAAAAAATCCAAATGGACATGTAAAAGTTGTCTTTTCCTAGTCTTCCCGATCAATATAAATTTGAAAATATCATGAATAGCCATCAAGAAAATAGAAATATAATTTTCCAGCCAATCTTTCAAGCATCTCATCAATAAAGGGTAAGGGAAAATGGTCCTTCCTAATAGCGTTATTCAACTTTTGATAGTCTATACACATTCGCCAACCAGATTGAAGTCTCATTGGTATTAGTTCATTGTTATCGCTTTTAACCAATTGAAACCCAGACTTCTTAGGTACCACATGCACTGGACTCACCCAAGCACTATCAGATATAGGGTAGATAATCCCTAATTCTAACAATTTAAGGATTTCTTTATGCACAACTTCTTTCATGATTGGATTCAACTTTCTCTGAGGATCTCTAGAAGGTTTGCTATCATTCTCAAGTAAAATGCGATGCATACTGATAGAAGGGATAATACCTTTGGTGTCTACTAGCATCCATCATATTGCAGATTTATGTGTCCTGAAAAGTCTTAACAGTTTATCCTCTTGCTCCATGCTCAGGTCCTTACTGATGATGATTGGCAAAGTCACATTCTCCTCTAAGAATGCATACTTGAAATGTTCTAATAAGGTATTCAGTTCCATCTTTGGTGCTTTCTCAATCAAAGGAAGAGCGCATTCAGGGATAGGTGGGATGACCATCCCAGCTGATGTCGACTTAGAGACATGTTGCACTTATGATCTGCATCGGGGTGGTATGGGCATACCGACCAAAAGTGGTTGGGAGTTAATTTTGGAATTTTTGAGGGAGATCTGGGCGGTGTGGGCATACCGACAGAAAGTGGCTGTAAGCTGATTTTTGGAGTTTTTGAGTGGAATTTGGGCGGTATGGGCATACCGAAAAAAGTGTCTGGAAGCTGATTTTTGGAAATTCTGAGTGGGATCTGAGCGGTATGGGCATATCAAATGGAAGTGGCTGAGAGCTGATTTTTGGAGTTTCTGAGCAGAAAATGGGTGGTATGGGCATACTGACCAAAACTGTCTGGGAGCTAATTTCTTTGGTGATGTAAAGCTGCATGATGGTTTCACAAAAAGTATTATCCAAGCCATCCATCATATCCTTGCCGACCCATCCATTGAAGAGTACATGTTCCAACTTGTCATCCCTAGAGTACCTTTCTATAAACTCATCAACCAACGGGTCAATCACATGAAGGGTAAACATAGATTCATGATCATTACATGTTTCATGGCATCAAAATTATTGAAAGAAACTACATCTCCATCAAACTCAAGACTAAGTATTCCCTTATCAACATCAATTTTGGCTTTCATCATTTTTATGAATGGTCATCCTAGAAGAATTAGGGATTTATTAGTAGAGAATGAATCATCCATATAACCAATGGAGATATCCACAGGAAACATCAATTCATTTACTTTCACAAGTACATCTGCTATCATTCCCTCAGGGAATGCATTAGACCTATCAGCCTATTGGATTATCACACGAGTTTCCTTCAAAGGTCATAATTGCAAATCATTGTACACATATAAAGGCATGCCATTAATTGATGCACCTAGATCTAACATGGCATTTTCAACAGTTTTTGTGCTAATCATGAATGGAATAGAAAACATTCCTGGATCCTTACATTATTGTGGAAATTTATGTTGATTAACAGTAGAAACATTTTCCCCCACCCTAATTTTTTGCATCTTCCCCATATTTCATCTTCTTAGAACAAAGTTCTTTAAGAAATTTTGCATACCTGGGAACCTGCTTAATAGATTCAATCAAGGGCAAATTTATTTCTACCTTCTTGAAAACCTCCAAGATCTTTTCATCCTCTTCCTTCTTGTTAGAGCTGATTTTGATGGGAAAGGTGGAGAGACTTTTGGGTTAGAAATAAATGTCATGGGTTCAATGTTTACCTTTGAGGACTCATTTTTACTCTCCTTGGCTTCTTCATGCTGGCTTTTCTCCATGTCAACTTCCTTAGGCTCAGGATCATCCAATTTCTTCCTATTTGTTAATGTGTCAGCACTTGCATTCTCCCTAGGGCTCGGTTCAATCTGGGAGGGTAACCTTCCAGTGTTGAATTTCAACTTGTTTCCCTCCGCTGCCAGTTAAGTCACTTGTTGCTTAATATTCCTTATAGCAGCCCTTATCTCTTACTGAAAAGCATTTGTGTTTTTGGTTAAATTCCACACCACTTCACTGCTTTAGGCCATAGTCTTAAGGACTTCATTCATAGTGACTCTCTGATCATCCGGTGCTGGATTTTCATCGCAACCAACTTGTGCTTATTTTGGAGCATAAATTCCAGGGGCCTTCTGATTCCATCTGAAGTTTGGATAATTCCTCCATCTCAGATTGTATGTATCCAAAAATGGGTTATCTATCTTGTCCTTAGTGGGATATCTTCAAATCTAAAGAAAACTTGTTCGGTCTGAGGATCTTGAAGAGTAGGGAAAGCATCAGTATAGTGTCCCATGTGTGAGAAAAATTTTCATTTCACTTCTCCGACACTCTTTGTGGCTAGATCTTTTACTAATCATGTGAGTGCATCTAGCTTCTCATCCAAATATGAGGTACTGGCTGCCTTGATTGGTCTAGACCTATCATCATCTTCATAATATTTATGAGTGACCATAACAAGGATGATCTCCTTTGCTTTATCCATGGTTTTGTTCAACACATTTCCTCCACAAGCTGCATAAAAAATCTTCTTGTCAATAGAACACATACCACCATAAAAGTAATTAGTGAGGAGCTGATTCTCAATAAAACCATGGTTAGGACACTTGCGACACAATTGATTAAACCTATCCCAATAACTCACAAGACTCTCTCTCTTATTTTGTCTAATACCACTTATTGTATATTTCAAATTAGCTTCTCTAGACTTAGGAAATTTTTTTGTAAAAGTTTCTCCTCCAAAAATTCCCAAGTTCGAATAAAACCAGGTGGGAGTTTAAAAATCCATTGATGGGCTTTTCCATGCAATGTGTGTAAAGGTGATTAGTTTAATATGATCCTCCGAAAAACCTTGTGGTCGAAGAGTTACACATACGGGGTCAAATTCATTAAGATAGTTATGAGCACTCTCACCTGGAATATCACCAAATTTAGGTAATACTTGTATGAAACCTGGTTTAATCTTGGAGTTGTGGTTGATGTTGGGAAGGACAATGCACAAAGGGCCTATTGAGTCCGTAACATCCCATGTCTCTTATACGTTGAAAACTAGTGGTTCCTTCCCACGTCTCTATTCGTCAACCATGTTGAAATGAGTTTCGTTGGCAATTGACTTAGATGAGGAAGATTTTTTTCAAGGTTTTTCTCTGCTTCGTTAGACTTCGTGCAAGTTTCTCAATCTCTGGAGTAAAGATTAATTCTTCTGTACAAGAAGAATGAGGTATAAAATGGAAAAAGGTGAAAACAAATTAATGAATTAAAAGAAAAAAATACTGCTTAAAACTAATCCCCAGAAACGGTGCCAAAATTTGGCGTGTCATTTTACACCAAAAATAAATCTAGCTCTAAAATGAATTTTCACTTCAAGATTCTACGGTCGATATGAGCATACCGAACAATATAGCTGCGAGCAAGTTCGTTTCCCAAGAGATTGGTGGTAATTTTTCCTTAATCTTTAATCTGCAAATTTGTAACCAAAGTAACCAGATGAGGGTAGTGAATAAGAAAAACTAAAAATCGAGTAAAAATGAGAATGGGAAATTGTTACAGATTGCAAAAAGATTCAACAATGACGAGAAAATTCCAGTTTCAATCAATTACGTACTGGCTTTCTATCCCGATTCTTAATGGAAAGATGACTTTAAATGCATGCACACAAATTGGTTATAGTTGCAAGCAACCAATCTGTCTTTACCTTGTCGATAATTAGGAGGACGCCTCACTAACTATTTTTCTAAATAACATATAACCTAAGAGACACTTTATAGATTTAATATAATAACATCATTAAAAATGAGAAAGAATCAATTCACAACCAACAAACTCGAACGCCGAATGGTTAAGTTAAGATTGTTATTCCCTACCACTGATTGTACTGAAATCACAGTTACGGATGATTGGTTCAATTGGTATTAAATTAACTAAAATGCTATCAAATATTGGTCACTAATCAATAACATGAAAGCAATCATAAACATTATAATCAAGAACAACACATCCTAGCATGCAAACAAAGTATCAAAAGCTAATTAGATTTCACGAGAATCGGCGTCAGTACTTCCTTAATCTTCACCGGAAAGGAAGAATTTAGCTAGTATACATAATTGAATTAACAATCAAAAGCATAGAAATAAATGATGAAAATTTTCGGAATAGAATGATAAAAAAGAATCCCAAATCGTGAATACTGTTATGTGCAGAATAGACAGTTCGTGCATGTGTTTCTGCTTATTCTGCTTTCTCCGTATGAATAAAAGTGTATGGAAAAATTACTACAATTAAAAGATAGATAATGAATAAAATATGTCTTTCCTTATTTATTTAAAATTCAAAGAGATAAACCCAATATTCTCTCCTAACATTTAGGAGTGTTCAAATAAATATGGATTCTTTTCCAATTGTATTTTGACTTGGCATAATTCAGCACCAAAAATCTCCATTAATTCCAACATCTCCATATATTTTTTCTTAAATCTCCATTAATTCCAACATCTCTAATTATTTTCTCCTCTTCATTTTCAAGTACAAATGGTGACTTCCTCCATGTTTCCGGAATGAAACAACAACTAGACAATTAAACCTCTAAATCTCTAAATTGCAATAACATTCCAAATAACATAAATATCCATGGATTTAATCAACAATTCAGCTCAATATCAACCCAAAATACATGGTAAAATCAACCCTGTCAAACCACCCCACACTTAGATTATGCTAGCCCTTGAGCATATGCAAATGCAAAACATAAATGTAAACGTACGACACAAATAAAAAAACTACAGCAGTCCTAAAAAAACATCACAGTTAGAATCAAAACACAATCAACCATCATACCACAAACCATTACCCTTTGCTTATAAAACCATTTCATCCTCACATTCTAGTAAAAAATATGCAATATAGTCCAGCCTCACCAAGATCACTCAATATCTCTCTAAATCATAATCAGGTCAATCACATAAATCATATTCAATACTCATCACAACAAGTTTGTATGTACCACTATCTCCACTGTATTAATTGAATACTTGAGTACAAATAAATAAGGTCTTTATCAAGGTTGCAATGGGCTAGGGTCAAAGAGGTAGGATAAAGGGAATAAGAGGCTAAAAATATGAGAATGTGCAAGTAATTCATCATCTCCCTCATCCTCATCCTCATCCTCATCCTCATCTATGCTCATACTTTGAATGAAAATGCAACATTAACATGCAACAAAGTATAAACACCACTACCAATTACTAAACGATACCCATATTGCTCTAAAAATTTTCAGTTCAATATATTGCTGACCATAATTTTTTCTTTCTTTTCAGATTTTTTCCTTTTTTCAGTTTTTTTCAATATTTTTCTAATTTTTTTTGTTTCTGGACAACAACATTTACAAGTATTTTCTGGGCATACAAGAGTAACAATTCCATGCCACACATATATATATATATATATATATACTTACCCAATCAATGTAAGTCCAAAACACTCTATGCTTCAACATGTATTAGCACAAAATCTCAAAAATATCTAACCCACCATGCAATTTCAATCCATATCTCAAGAAATAATAAATTACTTACACATTCTTAGAGGGTTAAGAAAAGGCTAAGGCTCTTGGCTATATATTTAGTGACTGGAAATACCAAAGAAAGAGTTTTCTGGCTTCAATGGGGCAAAATAGGAGATCAATGTAATGATATGAGCCGTTTGAAAGGATCTGATTGCTAACACTGTTCATGCGTGCGATTTGGAGTGTGAAACACACACAACCACTACTATTCACAATTTTCTGTTACTGTTCTTCTTCTTCATTCTATTTTCCCTGTTTAACGGCTCTCTACTCTGATTTTGGTTGACGGTCATGGCATCTCCGACGCCTAACCAAACCTCTGATCCCAACTCTTCCACAAACAAAAGCTTCCTACAAGCTTTGAACACAAAACCTTCACCACTTAGATCCTCTCTTCCAGACACGCCCAATTTGCACCCAATTACCGAATATAAGGGCAAATTGGCTTTCATCCTTCCCCCTGAGGAAGGCGAGATTCTGGCTTCTCATTACCAGAACGCCTTGGTCGTAAAATTTACCAGGGGGAAACCTCCTATGGAGAAACTCGTTTCTGCTTTCAAATCTATTGGGTTTAAAGCTAAGTGCCAATTGGGATCAATTGACTATCGACATGTTCTTATTCGATTTCAGGATAGCGAGGATTATCAACGGTGCTGGATGAAAGGCCAGTGGATGGTTCATGGCTTGACAATGAAGGTCCAGAAGTGGACTACAGATTTCTCACCCACTGTTGAATCCTCAGTTGTTCCAGCATGGGTAACCATTCACCAACTGCCTTTACTTTTTTACAATACCTCGGCTATTATAGGCATTAGCAACCAGATTGGAAAATTTCTCAAAATGGATGCTGCTACTAATGCTCTAACTAGACCCTCTGCAATTAAAGTGTGTGTAGAAGTGGATCTCTTGTCTCAACTTCCTAATTCAATAGTGGTAGGAATTGGCAATAAAGTGGCAGATTATCATATTGAATATGATCAGTTGCCTTTGTATTGTACTCACTGTAGGATAATTGGTCACAACCAAGAAAACTGTAACTTCCTGCATCCAGAACTGAGAAAAAATAGTAAGATCTTAGCTGAAACTAAAGTAAACAAGGTTGGACTAGAAACAGTTCTAGATGATATTCAACCTGTTGTTATTCAGAAAAACCTAGGTCATGCCTCTAATGTACCATTGGATATGGAAGACCCCTCTAACCTATCTATTTCCCAAAAGGAAATTGATTTCCAGTTTCAAAATATGAAACCAGACTCCATGTTGGGAAAAAATAATCCTAGGAAAGAAGTATCAGTTAGTCATGTGAAAAGAAATATTCCTTTTTATTCACTGGATGATATCTCTAAACCTATCACTAATTTTTGTTGGAGAAAAAAGACTCAACAGCTAGAACTCCCTCCTATTCAGGAAGAGTTAGTTAAGAAGAAAATGGTTTCTATATCAAATGCTTTCCACTCCCTATCTGACCTACAGGATGATGACATTGATGCCCAAGACGATGAAGCTGTAGACATTTTCCATGAGTCATTGGAATCCCAAGAAGTTGTGACACCACTGATAGGTGCAGAATCAGTAGTCAATAAGGACATTTTGCCCACTCCTCATACAGTACTGAGTGTTCTAGAGGAGCTAGCTCCTGATGCAGAGCTGAGTTTTACTGATATGTAAGCTCCATGCCCTGTAATCCAAGATCCAATTATCTCTGAAGAACAGAACATATCTGCAAAGCAAGCTGCTTAACTGGAGGTAAATATCTCTACATCAGATAATTTGAAGAAAAGTGAAGATAAGAGGGGTAAAAATAGTATTGCTCCTGTAACTAAACTAAGGAAACTAAGATCATCACATAAAAGCAACCCCTCCTAGTTTTAAATGATAAAATACACAAAATAGGAAACATTTTAGTTTGGAATGTAAGGGGTTATGGTACTTCACTGGATAGATTAAAGGCTCTTAACTTGAAACACAAGATAGATATTCTATGTGTAATAGAACCATGGCATGATAAACAGAACTTAAACTCTTTGATGCATGAACTTGGTTATAATAATGCCCTCCATGCCCAGAATGCTAAAATTTGGATCTTATGGAATCATGTCTTCAGTTTATCTATTTTAAATGAATCTGATCAGTATTTACAGGCAAGAGTAACAGACAATGCCACCGCTGTCAATTGGAATGTTTTTTTCATCTATGCTAGTGTACATAGACAGTTGAGGGAATCATTATGGTCAGATTTAAAATCACCAACACCTGATCCATCCATATACATAGGGGATTTCAATATTGTAGCCTCGGTCTCTGAATATAAAGGTAGAAAGTCAACACCTAGGAAAAGTATGAATCAATTTAATGACTTCTTAACCACCATGGATTTGCATGACATCCCTACTGTAGGTAACTCCTTCACTTGGATTAATAATAGATTTAGAGATAAATGTAAGGATCTCCAGTTCCAAAGATTAGACAGGGGTGTGAGTAATTTAGAATGGCTGGATCTTTTTCCAAACAGTTCTATACAGGTTCTCAACAGAATGACTTCTGATCACTCCCCTCTATTATTATCCATTCAATCTGCAGTAGAACAGGCTCCAAGACCTTTTAGATATCAGGAGATGTGGACAAATAGACATGATTTTAGAGAATTAGTGGAATCAAATTGGAAATTAACATCCACTCTAACTGGGATGCATAAGTTGGTCCACAAACTTAAGAGATTTAAGATTGTAATTAAGGATTCGAACAAAAACATATTTGGAAATGTAAATAATAATCTGCTACAACCTGAATCAAAAGTCAATGAATTGGAAATCCTGTTTCAGCAGACTCAAGATGAATTAGTTTTAAAGGAACTCATGAAATCAAAAGCTACGCTTCTTAGGGTTCAGAAGGAACACAACATATTCCTGAAGCAAAAGGCTAGGTTAAACTGGTTAAAAAAGGGAGATGCTAACACTAATTACTTTCATCACACCATTAAGGAAAACAAAGTCAGATCCAGAATAGGTAAAATAAAAGATGGAAATGGAAATTGGATAACTGATCCAAATCTGATTAAAGAAGAGGGGGTTTGTTTTTATCAGGAATTACTTAATGAAGATGTCTCACAAAAAAAAGGAACTTATCTTAAGCATTTTCTGCAAGAAATTCCTAGAGTTCTTAATGATCAACAGAACACTCTTTTGCTTAATCCTTTTAGCTTTCAGGAACTGAAATTTGCAGTTTTTGACCTTAATAAATCAAGTGCACCGGGCCCTGATGGCTTCTCAGGTGATTTTTACACCTCATTCTGGGATGCCATAAAGGATGATCTATTAGAGGCTGCAAATGATTTTTTAAATAATGGTAGCATCCCTAAAGCCATTTCTAGCACTTGGCTTACTTTAATTCCTAAAAAATCCATCCCGAATACATTTGCAGACTTTAGACCAATTAGTTTATCTAACTTCGTTAATAAAGTTTTCTCAAAATTGTTAATGGAGAGGATCAAACCATTAATGCATTTAATGATTTCACCTGAACAAAGTGCATTCATTAAAGGAAGGGACATCTCAGACAATGTGATTCTAATGCATGAAATGACCAGATTATTGTCTAGGAAAGCTAAGATTCCTAATCTCATTGTCAAACTTGATATGCAAAAGGCATTTGATAGGGTTTCTTGGTCTTTTCTAAACTCCATTCTCCTCCTTTTTGGTTTTCATGGTAAGTTTGTTAGGCTAATTATGAATAATATTGCTTCAGCAAACTTCTATGTTCTAATAAATGGGGTTACATCAGGTTTTTTTTCTTCCACTCGGGGGATCAAGCAAGGAGACCCTCTATCCCCCTTTCTATATAATATTCTATCTGAATCTTTTTCTAGAGGTCTAAAGAAAATGTTTACAATAGGATATTTAAGATATTTTAGCCTCCCCAAAGCTTGCTCACCCCTTACTCATCTCATGTACGCTGATGACACTGCAATTTTTCTGAATACTGAGACCAAAAATTTAAAAAGGTTTAAACTTTTTCTGTCTGCTTATGAGGAAACCTCGGGTTAGAAAGTGAACTTTACAAAATCTGATTTTTTTGTCTCTCATAATACTCCTCCACATCACATCCACTCTGTTAGGAGATTACTGGGGATGGTTAAAGGCTCCTTTCCTTTCAAATACCTTGGTGTTCCTATTTTCACAGGTCGTAATTTAAAGTTGCATTATTTACCTGTAATTGAGAGAATGAAAAAGTTGATAAATAATTGGAATAACAGATGGTTGAGTTCAGCTGCTAAAATTATTTTAATTAATCACTACCTTCTGTCAATACCAATCCATATTTTTGGAGTTTTAAAACCACCAAGGGTAGTTTTAAAAACAATGGAAAAATGGCTTCAGATCTATTCTGGGGGAAAAGTTTTCAATCAGAAAGGAAAAGGTGGAGGTCTTGGAAAAAAATGAGTTATCCAGTGGATGAAAATGGTATAGGTTTTAGAGACTTAAATGCTGTAGTCGATGCCTTCGCATGTAAATTATGGTGGAAACTCCAAACAAACAACACCCAATGGTCTACTCTTCTATGGTCTCTGCTCGTTTCTTATAAAAAATCACACATTTGGGGTAGAATCACCAGGATAACTGATTTAGCTAACAGTTTTTCTAGAGTTATTTTTGGTAATGGGGATTGCTCCTTTTGGAATGCAAATTTGACAGGCATCGGTTTACTTTGTTATAAATGGCCAGAGAATATTGATATTCCTTTTGTGGATATCTCCCTCAGGGATTTCATTAACAATAAAACTGCACTTTTAACAAACCTGGAGCCACATCTGGCGACCAATATCTTTCTTATCTTGCAGGATGTGCAGCTGGTGTACACTCATGAGGATAGGCTAGTTTGGACTCCCACAATTGATGGAAAATTCTCAGTAAGCTCAGTCTATAATATTCTCAGACAAAGAGGACCTGAGATACATCATCTTAAAAAGGTTTGGTCTCCTTTTGTACCAAAAAAAATGTCTGTGCTTCTTTGGAGGGCCCTAAACTGTTTACTACCATTTGATAATGTCCTAAGAAGGATGGGTTTTTCTCTAGCTTCGATTTGTCCTCTATGTTTGAACAGTTTAGATAATTTGGATCACTTTTTCAATTCTTGCACCTCTTCTTGTACTGTCTGGCAAACTGTGCATTCCTTTTTAAGGATACAACAAAAAGGATTTAGGGACCTCAAAAGTAGGGTGCATTTTTACTTATCTTATAGGGCTGACTCTAAGATTCATGCTAATTTGATCATTGCTGCTATGATGGTGACAATTGGTCCCTCTGGACACATAGGAACAAAGTCATTTTTGATAGTAGACCATTCTCACACGATGCTTGTGTTTACGAAATTAAAGACACTATCTACCAAATATTCACAGCTCATAATTTGATAGGTAACAGAGATAGACATAAGCAATGGATCCTGGATAAGATTATTCCACATATTTTTCAGAAACAGAAAATATTTATTACTGTGGTCCATTGGTTTAAACCACTTAATGGTTACAAAATCAATACTGATGCATCATGGATCTTGAGTGGTCTTTCGTCTGCTGCTGTAATAGTGAGGGACTGGAATGGATATGTGGTTAAAATGAGAGTCAGAACTTTCCAATGTCCGTCCCCTTTACATGCAGAACTGTTTGCAATACAATGTGGATATGCCATCTGTTCTGAGCTAGCTTTAGATAACTGTGTTATTGAATCGGATTGCCTTAATGCTGTTAGGGGTATTCAGAAACCTTGGTTCTGTTCTTGGAGAGTGTTCTCCATTTGCAGTGAACTTCATGTAAAACAGTGCTCAATCCCGATTCACCATATTCCTAGAGAAGCTAATGTGGCTACTGATTTCTTGGCAAAATTTGCTAAGGATAACCTACTACAGGGTGATTTAGATTACAGTTCAATCCCCCATTTCCTTAGGGGATTACTGTCACTTGACCGCATTGGTTATCCATCGATTCGTATTGGATCCCGTAAGGAAACCTGTACGGTATAGATGTGGTCTTCTATTTCAGCTATCAAAGTATCTCTGGCTGTTTTTCTTTTTTAGTTTTGCAGTCTGACTCTCTGTCATTATTTCAAATACTGCTAGTTCTCTGTTCCTTTCTCTTGCAGGTTTCAAGAGAGCAGGGAGCTACACTTAGTCACACTCCTCCCCTTCAAGATGAATCTATTGCACTAAATCAGACTCTCCTGAGGAATCATTATCCTCAACTGCTACCTGAAGACACCACTCTGGCATCAAATCATTTCGGCTGGCACACCGTTGACAAATAGGGGTCTCGTTTTCGATTCCCTGACCTGTTCGCGGTGTACTAGGCCGATGGTTACTTAGTTTTTTCAATATGTTTCAGTTAGTTCCTCTGCCCTTAGCATGTACTAGGTAGAAATCTCGCTTTTGGAAGTAACTACTGTTTTTGCTTCAGGAGCTTATTTTAGCTCTGTGATCATCATATGGATGATCTTCTTGTAAATTGTAACGTACAATCACTTTTAGCGCCATTTGGGCTCATTTAATTCGGTCCGGGGAGCCTAATAAATACCCCCCATCCTTGGATGGTCTTTAATTTTAAAAAAAGGAGATCAATGTAAGGAAGGAAATATATAGTAGAAGCTAAGTAGGGCTCATTCCTAAGTGTCTCTATCATTTTCATACTCAAGTATCAAAAACAGTCTCGAAATCATGGCACAAACCAAGCAATGAATATCAAAATATGATCACTCAACAAAGAGATAAAGAGCTACTTATGATAATTTTTTATATGCCTGCATTTTTTCTCGCTTTTGCTCTTTAAGGCTCAAATCCTCACAATATACCTAGTATAAAAGAAAAATAACATATTGCACAGCCGTCATCCTAGAACGCATATAAGGAATCCATGATTTCTTTCACAAAGGGAAACAAAATAATCATTCAATCTTACCACAAACCAAATTTTAACTCTAACCATTCAGATTTTCAATTCAAAGATGCTATCTTTTTTGACTCAAATGATGAAAAAAAACTGAAAATATTTTCAAATTTTCAAATTGTTCGGATTTTTTTTAGAATAATGAAAAACATACTAATGATGTTACAACTCCACCCCACACTTAGACAACACATTGTCCTCATTGTGTAAGAAAGATGTAACATTTGCAAATGATGTATCACTGATGATGGCTCTTGGTACACCAAATCTATGGAAGATGTTAGACTTAAGAAAACCTACAACCACTTTAGAATCATTAGTCCGGGTAGATTTTGCTTCTACCCATTTCAAGACATAATCAATTGCCAATATAATGTATAGGTTTCCAAAAGATCTCGGGAAAGGTCCCGTAAAATATATTCCCCAAATATCAAAATTTTCATATACTAGAATAAGTGTTTGGAGCATTTCATTCTGGGAAGAGATGTTACCTGTGTGTTGGCAGCGATCACAATTTTTACAAAAATAAAAAGAATCCTTGAAAATGGTTTCCCAATAGAAACTAGTATCAAGAACCTTTTTAGCTGTCCTTCGAGGTCCAAAATGGCCACCACAAGCAAGGGCATGTCAGTACTCTAAGATGAAAATGAACCTCATCTTCAGACTTGCATCGTCTAATAAGTTGATCAGAAAAAATCTTCCATAGGTATGAATCATCCCATATAAAGTACTTGGCTTGACTCCTTAATTTGTTCTTCCGAGCTGTCTCCATGCCTTTGGGAAAATTTCCAATGATTAAGAAATTAACTAAATCAGCATACCAAGGGGTCTTACCTTGAAGAGTGAACAAATTCTCATCTGGAAAATCGTCTAGTATGGGCATGCCGACCAATTCCGACTGGAGCCTACTTAAGTGATCCGCCACTTTATTTTTAGCACCCTTTTTATCCTTGATCTCCAGGTTAAATTCTTGGAGTAGAAGGATCCACCGTATGAGTCTAGGATTGGTTTCCTTCTTCGAGAGTAAGTACTTGAGTGATCATGATCAAAATAAACAACTTTAGAACCAATCAAATATGATCAAAAATTTTCACAAGCAAAAACCACAACTAAAAGCTCTTTTTCTGTTGTTGTGTAGTTGCATTGGGCAAGGTTAAGAGTTTTCGAGGCATAATAGATGACATGACTCTCTTTCCCATCAATTTTCCCAAGCACTGCTCCAATGGCAAAGTCGCTCACATCACACATGATTTCAAATGGTTCTCCCTGTTTTGGTGGTTAAGTTTTAAGGGGTTAATGTCAACTTCTTCTTTAACAGGTCGAAAGCTTCCTGGCATTTTTCATCAAATTTGAATGGCACTTCTTGCTGCAACAACCTTGTCAGGGGTTGTGAGATCTTTGAAAAATCTTTGATGAAACGCCTGTAGAAATCTGCATGGCCTAAGAAAGAACGAATCTCTTTCACATTTATAGGATAAGGTATCTTAACAATTGAATCAAGTTTATCCTTATCAACCTCTATCCCCCTTTCAGAGATCTCATGTCCAAGTACAGTGCCTTCTCTGACAATAAAGTGACATTTCTCATAGTTCAAAACAAGGTTAGTATCAATGCATCTCTGCAAAACTCTATCAAGATTATCAAGAGATTGATTATATGAGTCACCATGCACAATAAAAGAATCCATGAAAATCTCAGCACAACTTTCCAACATGTCATAAAAGATACTCATCATACATCTTTGAAATGTTCCTGAAGCATTACAAAGGCCAAAAGCCGTACGACGATAGGCAAAAGTTCCAAATGGACATGTAAAAGTTCCAAATAGCGTTATTCAACTTTTGATAGTCTATACACATTCGCCAACCAGATTGAAGTCTTATGGGCATTAGTTCATTGTTATCATTTTTAACCAATTGAAACCCAGACTTCTTAGGTACCACATGCACTGGACTCACCCAAGCACTATCATATATAGGGCAGATAATCCCTAATGCCAACAATTTAAGGATTTCTTTATACACAACTTCTTTCATGAATGGATTCAACTTTCTCTGAGGATCTCTAGAAGGTTTGCTACCATTCTCAAGTAAAATGCGATGCATACAGATATAAGTGCTAGTACCTTTGATGTCTGCTAGCGTCCATCCTATTGCAGAATGTGTCCTCAAAAGTCTTACTAGTTTATCCCTTTGCTCCATGCTCAGGTCTCTACTGATGATGGCAGGCAAAGTCTCATTCTCCCTTAAGAATGCGTACTTTAGATGTTAAGGTATGGTCTTCAGATCCAGCTTTGGAGTGCGTTTAGGGATAGTTGGGATGACCATCCCGACTGATGTCTTTTGAGAGACATGTTGCACTTCTGATCAGGATCTGGGCTGCATAGGCATACCGACCAAAAGTGGCTGGGAGCTGATTTTTGGATTTACTGAGTGGGATCTGGGTGGTATGGGTATACTGATCGAAAGTGGTTGGGAGTTGATTTTTGGAGTTTCTGAGCAGAAAACAGGAGGTATGGGCATACCGACTGAAAGTTGCTAGGAGCTAATTTTTGGAGTTTCTAAGTGGAATTTAGGCGGCATGGGCATACCGACCGAAAGTGGATGGGAGCTGATTTTTGGAATTTTTGAGTAGGATCTAGGAGGTATGGGCATACCGACCGAAAGTTGCTGGGAACTGATTTTTGAAGTTTTTCAGCAAAAAATGAGTGGTATGGGTATACCTACCGAAAGTGACTGGGAGCTAATTTCTTTGGTGGAGTAAAGCTGTATGATGATTTCACAAAAATTTTCATCCAAGCCATCTATTATATCCTTTTTGACCCATCCATTGAAGAGTACATGTTGATCTGCACCATTTCACATGTTTTAACCAATGCATTTGACATAGTTTTTAGTTACTTTTGGTTGGCAATTTGGCGACGTTAGTTGAGTTTACATGACAAGGGGTTTAGACAACCATATTTGGTTTTCTATTCTAAATCCCACATTTTGTATACTTAATTAGTGATTCTTAACATCTCGTGTTCATGGGCTCGTTGGTCTTCATTATGAGTACCTTTAGTAGGTCGCCCGTGACTGCTATTTGTTACATTACATTCTTACGAAGACTATTTGATTTTAGCGGTATAAGATTTGAAGCCTATTTGCATTTGAATGGTTGTAGACAAAGGCCACTAACATCAATGCATGGTAGAAGGAGATTGAAGCCAAAGATAGGCGGCTTCAGAAGTTAAGACAGTCAAAGGAAAAAATGGTGAATCGTGGTCCGAGGAGTGTTACCTTAATCCAAGAATGATCCAGGAAGAATTAGCCTTCAAGACTGGTTTCATTGAATTTGTATTCTCGAGTACTATGAAATCGACTACTAGAACTCCCAATTCAGACTAACGGTTCACCCATGAAAAGCAAAAGAAGTTCAGCCAATGAAGCATCAGCAGCTGGTCACAGACTGCGCATGGTCAAGCACCAGCGGCCAATGAAAATATTCCTGGCCCACACTACACAAGAATACAGGGGTTTTGTGAATACTAGCATGAGACCAGTATGAGACCTTCACGAGGCAAGGCGTTGGGCCGTGGCAAAAGCACCGGGCCGTGAAGCAAGGGGATGATGAGTTGAAGAATTTGGTTAAGCATGGAGCCGGTCAGTGAAAACCTTCATGGATCGTGAGAATAATTTTGAGCAAGAACAAAAACTGTTCGTGGTCCGTGAAAACCTTCACAGGCCATGAAAATATTTATGAACAGAAGCCACAAGTTGTTCGCTGTCTGTGAAAATCTTCACGAACCGTGTGAAAACTATGAGCAAAATTTGCATGCTACTTACGATCCATGAAAACCTTCACGGACTGTGGTACGATCCCAGCTTCATGGACCGCACTAGATCTCATGGGCCATGGCTATGAACATTCACCAACCTAGGCTGATCTGGCATCACGTGGCTATGTATGCTTCACGGACCATGGCATCCGTGCCGGCCTATGAAACCTTAGCGGTTGACCTAGGGTTTTGCTACTTTTGTCCTATTTTCGGCCTATTTTTAGGCCCAATCTCCTACTACTATATATAAGACCCTAGCCTACTAATTTAAAAGGTTCGACCATTTTTTTGGAAACACTTTTGAAGAGGATAGAGCTTGAAGAGAAGGAAAGAATTCCTTTTGTAGGTTTTGTAATCATTTCTTTTCTTTTCTTCTTGCTTTATCCCAAAGATATGAAATTCAAATATATATTTGAATTCCATGTCTAGGGAGTAGTTAGACTAGCTTGGGATTAATTTTGGCACTTAGTATGTTCTAAATGCTTTATGAGATTTATTAGATTCATCTTATCTCTGTGTTTATGATATTATTGTGATTGTTCTTGAATGTTATAAATGCATGAGTAGTACATCACATATAAGCACACACTTTGGGATATATTTATGTATGGTGCAATTATTTATGCCCCCTTGGGAAGAGAAACCCGGATGTTGGAATGGGTAGTGGAGAACGCATCTGCGTGGGTAGTCTTAGCTGACTTTGTAACTGTTTTCCGAGAGGTTGCAGGTAGAGTTAGTGAATAGTAACAAGCTAGGTGTTGTGTTGAAACCCTAGTATCACAGATAAGGTGCCTACGAACCTTGGGCCTAGCATATATACGACCTGAGGGGAGTGGTTGCATTCATGGTAGAAGCCTGAGACATAATAGCACATGGGAGAACTAGACCTGAAGCGATGGTCGGACCTCGTTGTACTCCCCTAATTGCGATGGCGGTGCCGATGGAGGGTTATGAGCGCACCCACCGTGACAGGGTTCGGGAAGTGTATGCCATTGGTCACACCACGTGTTGTGAATACACTGGTAGATCTTTTGTATGTCTATATAAGAATGAATCGAGGATTGAAGCATTAAAACTACCATGTTGTTAAATGATTCTCAAGTGCCTAGTATAAATTGTTTCTCGTTTGTTAATTGCATGTTTTGTATTTGTTAGTTGAAAATACTAACCCCCACCCCAATTGCATGTTTACATTACTATTTGCTCCTTTCACTCGTGCAGATTGACGACCCACACGAGATTGTGTTTTAACTAGTACTTGAGCCCTAACATCCTTGTGGATAAAACCAGTGCTTACCACTTACTACCCCTTGGTAGCTTAGTAGTAAGAATGGGTGCAGAATATAAATCTCTATATTTGACCACTAAGCCCCTCGGCTCATGTTTTAACGACAACCGGGTCGGGGGCAGGTCAAATTTAGGCGCCGCTGTCGGGGATTATTTTTTAGTTCAAATATGAGTTAAGCATGACATGTTAATATAGTAGTTAGTAGTGTATTTTATTGTTTTACTTTTGTTTGTTTTGTTTGGTGCAAGTGGAGTTTTGGTTGTAGTTTCCTTGTTACTTTGATTCGGTTTCATATTGTGACATTGGAAGGATAGTGTGACCCTAGTTTATGGTACGTACTCATGCAAAAAATCTAGGTGTTTTTCATTCTCTAACTAATTCCACATGTAACCGAAGGGGATGTAGAAAGAGAACTAGATCGGAAGCTCAATCTATGGGTTTGAATTTTGAGGAAGCATTGTATAAGGTGGCAGAAGATAGCCGCATTTTGAGAGAGCTTATGGCCCTGAACATAGAGAACCAACCCTTGTGTATCACATTCCCACCCTTGACTCCAAATGTACCTGAAAAGTGGGATGATACATTGCCTTCCTACTTTCCATGGTATGGTGGGAAAGGATCCGAACAAACATTTGTCAGAATTCCATTAGGTGTGCACAAATACGAAGCCGTTGGGAGTTTCAGAAGATGATTACAATTTGAGAGCATTCCCCTTTTCACTTCAAGATGGAGCAAAAGATTAATTGTATTATCTACCATCGGGTTGCATTGGGTTGTGGATGGATATGATGCGGCGATTCTTGGAAAAATACTTTCCAGCATCTAAGTCAGCCGGGTTGAAGAAGCAATTGTCCAACATTACTCAAGGAGCAACCGAGAGCCTATATGATTATTGGGAGAGGTTTAAGAGACTCATAGCTAGTTTCCCCTACCACCCATTCAAGGAAGGAGATTTGGTCTATTATTTCTTTGAAGGCCTTTGTGATGCAGACATGAGGATGGTAAATGCCGCATGCAACGGTTCTATAGCCAACATGAGCCCAAAGGATACGATGGAACTTTTTGAAGAGATGGCCTATAGGATGAGGAAATTTGGCACACGGTCTATGGTTAAAGTCTTGGATGAACCTGCACACACACTAATGTTGGAGGAGTAAGTCCAAGTTCTTGCATCTATGATGAAAGAGCTTTTGTGAGGCAAGATGCACCAAGTCAAGGTGTGTGGGGTTTGCAACCTCGAACACCACTCCGAAAAATGCCCCAAGGTCGTTAGTGATCCTCAATTTGCTAGGGGTCAACAACAAGGGTTCTGGGAGAACCAATGCAAAGCAAGACCATGCCTCTATGCAAATACATTTAATCTGAGGTATAGAGATTACCCTAATTTCCGATGGAGGGATGACAATCAACCTCAAGGATATAAGGTTGGACAAGAACCACCTCAACCTTATCCTAGGGGTGAAGGTCCATCCAACAATTATACCACACTTTACAAGTCGGATGGGGAGGAGATCTTGGATGCCATTGGTCGATTGGGGAAGAAACATGAGATCTTTGCAAAAAGGACTAGGAGGGATATTGAAGACCTTGGTACTAGAGCCTTCTCAAGTATCAAGAACCTTGAGATCTAAGTTGGATAACTCGCCACCTCGGTGAGCCAACTTAAAGCAAAAGAATCCGGTAAACTACATTCCTAACCAGAGGTGAATCCAAGAAATGTGAGTGCACTCAACCTAAAGAGTGGGAAGGCAGTTCTCGAAATCGAGAAGAAGGTGACACAAGAGGATAACAAGTTAGTTGAGGCAACCAAAGCACATTTTTGAAGAAGAATAGATAGTTTGATGACGACAATAAATATACGTGGTTATTTTGTATTCTTGTTTGAAGTAGTGACTTGGTAGAACTTGTATGTCTTGCTGGAAATAAATGATCATTTGAATGAAATTCTTGCTTGATTTAGAGATCAAGATGTGAAAAAGTTGTGCTTATGTGTAGATGGAATGGAATTTGATGGGTGGCATAGTTTCTTTCAAAAGTTGAGAAAAACTAAGGAATACTTCATGACAATGCTTGTCACGAAGGGCAGGTCTCGTGCTATGATGATGGCTATGAGACTCTGTCGCATGAAGGTTGGAAACTGGGCAGAAAATTCTTTTTATCAATTTTTGATTTTCCACCCCCGAACTTGTCTTTAAAATGAAACTTTAAAAATGCATTTTGATTCAAGAAGTGAGATTTCCTATTTCCTTAGTATTTTTATGCAATTAGTACTTCTAACATTAATTGATTGTACTACTTGTTCCCTAATTTGAAATTTCATCTTTATCTTCATTGTACCTCTCTCTCTCTCTCTATCTCTCTTTCTCTCTCTCTCTCACTCTCTCTCTCTTTTACCTATGCTGAAAGTTCATTCTCATGGTACAATTTTCGACCTAATTCATCATCTACACACTCTTTCTTCCCAAGAAACACTCAATCACGAAACACTCAATCACACACACTCTTTGGTGAGCTCGAAAAAAGTGAAGCTTTTTACCCATAAATTAGCAATTTTTGGTTCTTCTTGTGTGGTTCTTACACTTCTTGGCTTCAAATTTAAGGTAATCCTCTGATCTCTTTGTATATATACTTGATTAGCATTGTGGTAATATTATGAAAAGCATAAATTTTTGAATGAGCATGTGTTGATGTGATATTGTTTGAGCTTGTGTGTCCAATCTTGTGATGATGAATTTTGGGAGTCTTGAATGTGCTATTGATCTTGAATGATGTGTTATTCATTTATGGGTGATTAGAGTCAGCATGAATCTTGTTTGCATAAATATATTGATGGGTTTGTGAAAGGCGTACATGATGTTGTTGGTTGATGAGAAATATTCTTGTTTTAAAGGACTTTTATGCTTATACCATCATGCTTTAAATTTTTGGTCTTTTTGTGAGAATGTTCTTTATTGGATGACATCATGGGCCATGCATTGTTTACTATCACATTGCCATTCATCTCTTTCATTGTGTTAGGATGCCTCCCAAAAAGGGTACTTCGGAGAAAGAGAAGTCTTTGTGGGGGTGAGAAACGGAAAAAGCCGGTAAAGGGTGCAAACCCTAAATTGGCAACTTCTGTTCCTCGCAAACCCAAGTCTGTGGCCAATGAGTTTTGGGTTTGATCAACATTACCGGGACTGCAGCCTGGAGATGGAGGAATTTGAGGGAACCAAAGAGGAGCATTTTGGAGACTAGTTTTGCTTGCAAGAGCACCTTGATGGCTCTAGGCTTACTTGAATCATTGACCTTTCTTTTGGGTCGGGTAGGCCTAGAAGGTTTTCTCAACGTGCTCTTGAAACCTACATAAGGTGCGCTTTAGAGTTTCTAGCTACTATTTGGAAGGTCACGGAGGAGGAGGGTCACAAGGTGATTAAGTTCAACTTAGATGATAAGGAGTACCAAATAACCTATAGAGAGGTAGCATTATATTTTTGGTGGAAAACTAGCTGGGACATTCCACAGACTTATCGCCAAGGACTGCCATTCTCTTGGGAATTTTTGGAGACAACTAACCAGGACCGACAGGAAGAATCTGAGCAAGAGCACAACTTTAGTCCACCTGGAAATACGTTATGTTCATCGACTCCTTTCTATGAGTATTCTATACCACGGTGAATTGACGCATTGTCCGGTGTCCGATGTACACCTTATTTGGGTGATGACAACAGAGGGGAACATCTACCCGAACTTGGTTAGTGTTTTTGTTCAAGAATGCATAGCTATTAGAGAGCAGAAGAGTGGGGGAGATTCCTATGGTAGGCATGATTGGCCTTCTGGCACGACATTTGGGACATCTTATCTTGCATAGGGTTTTAGCCAATATGGGTAGGTCGGGATCGACCTATACAATTGAGAAGTTATCTATGGAATTCATGGTGGGAACTACAACTTTGGATGATAGATTTGTGTGGCTTTATGGTGGATCACCTACTTGCAAATTCATGGTTCTTCTGCAACCGGAGTGCACCTCTATAAACGTTGATACAAGCCTAAATGACTTTTTCTTTGAACCTGATCCATGATTCAAGAAGGGCTTTAATAGATTATTGGCCAACCTAGAGATAGACCTAGACGAGGCCAAATAGGAGACATCTTCGAGAACACTTCCGAGTCGATCTCATCTTCCCACGGGCATTATAGACCAACTACACCTACTTGGGGAGCAACTCTCAAGTTCTTCCCAAGTGCTTCAGGAGATAGGTCAAGCTATTGGAGGACGGAAGACACAAGTTGAGGAGCTAAACACGAGGGTAGATTTCCTTGAGGCCACAATCCAAGCAGCAGGATTCATTGAAAGGTGTTTCACTAGCCACGAGGAAGCCGGCCCTTCGAGGCCGGAAGTGTAAGTATCACTAGTTTCCCTACTTCACCTTCAATTTGACATGAGAATGCATGAGGGACTATTCATTGTTTGAGTGTAAGGAGTCAAGGTATTAGTGAATACTTAGGAATTCTCATTCATGGATTTCTTCGTGCATGCATGCTTTGTTTGTTTTTCTTGGTAGATTTTTGGTTACTTGTGATTGGGATGCTTTTGGAAAATTTTGGTGGTTTGCATGTTATGCTAGGATTTTAGGATTCTAGTTTGCATGTGGAATGTGGCTTTAGGATTTGGTGGGGTATTGGTTTGTTGCTTATCTTTTGTAGTATGAAGCTCACTTTTGGGGCAATTTTGTACTATACCAAACAATTTTGGAAAAATTTAAAAAGAATATGTACAACATGGACTAGTCGAAAACCTGAAAGGGAGACTTGGGTAACATTAGGAAAAGTCTGGATAGGTTGAAAGGCCTAGGTAAAAGTGAGAGGCTTGGCCCGGATAAGTTGAAAGGCCTAGGAAAAAGTGAGAAGCCGTGTGGAAAAAGGTGAGAGGTCAGCACGTTTTGTGGGATAAAGCTAGGATGAAAACCCAAAAGGGCTCCTAGAAAAAATGAGAGAAATTGAGAGAAAAATTAAAAAAGAAACAAGAAACTATGTTGACGATACATTAGACTTCTTGCTCGCAACTAGGTCAAGAATCTTGAGTTATCCCTATGTTGCAACCAAGTCAATGACTTTTTGATTTCCTTGGTAGATTGTTTTGCTTGAGGATTGCTCTTTGATTGCTCTTGGGACTAATTTTGGGAAAAGTAAGCTTGGCTTTATTCCGATCTTTTGTCACTTATCTTTTTCCATACACATTTACTTGCTTTGGGTGGTTTGGCTACTTTAGGAACTTTGGGAAGTGTGAGAGTTGTGAGATTTTCACCTTCTTGAGAGAACTTGGGTAGCTTAGGAATAAGTTGAATACATTGGCTATTTTTGCATGCTTCATTCCGCTATAACTTTTTTCTTTGATTTTTATTTACTTTAGGATGAGTAAAGGTTTAAGTGTAGAGAGTCCGATTAGCACCATTTTGCATGCTTTAACCATTAACATAGTTTTTAGTTACTTTTGGTTGGCGGTTTGGCTACAATAGTTGAGTTTACATGACAAGGAGTTTAGACAACCATGTTTGGTTTTCTATTCTAAATCCTTTGTTTTGTACACTTAATTAGTGATTCTTGACATCTCGTGTTCACAAGCTCCTTGGTCTTCATTATACGTACCTTTAGTAGGTCGCTCGTGAAAGCTATTTGTTACATTACATTCTTGCAAAGGTCGCTTGCTTTTAACGGTAGATGATTTGAAGGCCATTCACATTTTAATGGTAGTAGACAAAGGCCACAAACATCAATGTGTGGTAAAAGGAGATTGAAGCCAAAGATAGACGTCTTCGGAGTTCAAGATTGTCAAAGAAGAAAATAATGAATCGTTGTCCGAGGAGTGATGCCTTAGTCCGAGAACAATCCAGGAAAAATTAGCCTTCAAGGTTGGTTCCATTGAATTTTTCTTCTCAAGTACTACAAAATCGACTACAAGAAATCCTGATTTGGACTAACGGTTCACCCATGATAAGCAAACAAAGTTCAGCCAATGAAGCACCAGCGGCCGAGCACGGACCGCGCATAGTCAAGCACCAGCGACCCATGAAAATATTCACGGCCCACACTACACAAGAATCCAGGGGTTCCGTGAAGACTAGCACAAGACCTGTACGAGACCTTCATGAGGCAAGGCACTGGGCCGTGGAAAAAGCACCGGGCTGTGAAGCAAGGGGATGGAGAGTTGAAGAATTTGGCTAAGTATGGAGCCGGTCCGTGAAAACATTCACGGACTGTGAGAAGACTTTTGAGCAAGACCACAAACTACTCGCAGTCCATGAAAACCTTCACGGGCCATGACAAAATTTCTAAGCAGAAGCCACAAGCTTTTCGCGGCCCATGAAAATCTACACGGACCGTGGGAAAACTAGGAGCAAAAACCGCATGCTGTTTGCGGCCCATGAAACCTTCACGGACTGTGGCATGATCCCAGCTTTATAGAACATGCTAGATCCCACAAGCTGCACCTATGAACATTCACAGACCGTGGTACATCTGGCGTCCCGTGGCGATGCATGCTTCATGGACCGTGGCATCCGTGCCGGCCCATGAAACCTTGGTGGCTGACCTTGGGTTTTGATACTCTTGGCCTATTTCGGGCCTATTTTTAGGCCCAATCTCCTATTACTATATATAGGACCCTAGACTACTCATTTAAAAGGTTGGGCCATTTTTTAGGAAACACATTTGGAGAGGAGAGAGCTTGGAGAGAATGAAGGAGTTCCTTTTGTAAGTTTTGTAATCTTGTCTTTTCTTTTCTTCTTTCTTTGTCCCAAAGATGTGGAATTCAAATCTATATTTGAATTCCATTTCTAGGGAGTAGTTAAATTAGCCTAGGATTCATTTTGGCACTTGGTATGTTCTAAATGTTTTATGAGATTTATTAGATTCATCATATCTTTGTGTTCATGATATTATTGTGATTGTTCTTGAATGTTATAAATGCATGAGTGGTACACCACATATAAGCACACACATTGAGATATACTCATGTATGGTGGAATTATTGATGCCCCCTTGTGAAGAGAAACCTGGATGTTAGAATGGGTGGGGGAGAACGTGTCTGCGTGGGTGTGTGCACGGGGGATTTGAGAACTCTTTGACATATTTGCTGTCACACTAGTCTTAGCTTACTTCGTAACTGTTGTCCGAGTGGTTATGGGTAGAGATAGTGAATAGTAGTAAGATAGGTGTTGTGTTGAAACCCTAGTCTCACAGATAAGGTGATTACAACCTTGGGCCGAGCGTATATAGGACCCGGGGGGAGTGGTTGCATTCATTGTGGAAGCCCGAGACATAATAGCATAGGGGAGAAACATACCTGCAGTGATGGTCGAACCTTGTTGTGCTCCCCTAATTGCAATGGCGGTACCGATGGAGGGTTACGAGTGCACCCACCGTGAAAGGGTTGGGGAAGTGTATGCCATCGATCACACCACGTGTTGTGAACACATTGGTAAGTCTTTTGTATGTCTATATGTGAAAGAATCAAGGATTGAAGCATTAGAACTACCATGTTAAATTATTCTCAAGTGCCTATTATAAATAGTTTCTCATTTATTAATTGCATGTTTTTTATTTTTTAGTTGAACCTTTCATCCCATGCGGATTGACAACCAGCACGAGGTTGTGTTTTAACTAGTACTTTAGCCCTAGCATCCTTGTGGACAAACCCAAGGTGTGCCGCTTACTACCCCTTGGTAGCTTAGCAGTAAGAACGAGTGCAGAATATAAATCTCTATATTTGACCACTAAGCCCCTTAGATCATGTTTTAACGACAACCGGGTCGGAGGCAGGTCACCTATTCCTTCTTGTCATCCCTGGAGTACCTTTCCATAAACTCATTAACTAGCGGGTCAATCACATCAAGGGTAAACATAGATTCAGGATCATCTACATGTTTCATGGCATCAAAACTATTGAAAAAAACTACATCTCCATCAAACTTAAGACTAAGTATTCCCTTATAACCATCAATTTTGGTTTTTGCCATTTTCATGAATGGTCTTCCTAGAAGAATTATGGATTTATTAGCAAAGAATGAATCATCCATATCAACAATGTAGAAATCCACAGGAAACATCAATTCATTTACTTTCACAAGTACATCCTCTATCATTCACTCAGGGTATGCATTAGACCTATCAGCCAATTTGATTATCACACGAGTTTCCTTCAAAGGTCCTAATTGCAAATCATTGTACACAGATAGAGGTATAAAATAGCCTTTTCAATAGTTTTTGTGCCAATCATGCATGGAATAGAAAACATTCCAGGATCCTTACATTATTGTGGCAATTTATGTTGAATGACACTGGAAACATTCCCCCCCCCCCCCCCTTTCCCTAATTTTTGAATCTTTCCCATATTTCATCTTCTTAGAACAAAGTTCTTTAAGAAATTTTGCGTACTTGGGAACCTGCTTAATATCTTCAATCAAGGGAAAATTTCTACCTTCTTGAAGACTTCCAAGATCTCCTTCTCATCTTCTTCCTTCTTGTTACGAGCTAATCTGGATGGGAAATTTGGAGAGACTTTTGGGTTAGAAATAGATGTCATGGGTTCAGTGTTTACCTTTGAGGACTCATTTTTACTCTCTTTGACTTCTTCATGCTGGCTTTTCTCCATGTCAACTTCCTTAGGCTCGGGATCATGCAATTTCTTCTCATTCGTTAATATGACTGCACTTTCATTCTCCCTAGGGCTCGGTTCAGTCTGGGAGGGTAACCTTCCAGTGTTAAATTTCAACTTGTTTACCTCCACAGCCAGTTGAGTCACTTGTTGCTCAATATTCCCTATCGCAGCTCTTATCTCTTGCTGGAAAACATTTGTGTTTTTTCCTAAATTCTATACCACTTCACTGCTTTGGGCCATCACCTCAAGGACCTCATTCATAGTAACTCTCTGATTATCTGGTGCTGGATTTGCATCACGACCAACTTGTGCTTGTTTCAGAGCATACATTCTAGGGGCCTTCTGATTCCATCTGAAGTTTAGATGATTCCTCCATCCTGGATTGTATAAATCCAAAAATGGGTCATTCTGTCTTGGCCTTTATGGTATATCTTCAAATCCAATGAAAGCTTGTTCGGTCTGAGAATCTTGAAGAGTAGGACAAGCATCAGTGTAGTGTCCCATGTGAGCAAATTTTGCATTTCACTCCTCTGGCACTTTTCATGGCTAGATCTTTTACTAATTATGTGAGAGCATCTAGCTTCTCATCCAAATATGAGGTACCGGCTGCCTTGACTGGTCTAGAACTATCATCATCTTCATTATATTCATAAGTGACCATATTAAGGATGATATCCTTTGCTTCATCTATGGTTTTGTTCAACACATTTCCTCCACAAGCTGCATTAAAAATCTTCATATCAATAGAACACCTACCACCATAAAAGTAATTAGTGATGAGCTGATACTCAATAAAACCATGGTTAGGACACTTGCGACACAATTGATTAAACATATCTCAATAACTTGCAAGACTCTCTCCCTTCTTTTGTCTAATACCACTTATTGCAGATCTCAAATTAGCTGCTATAGACTTGGGAAAATAGTTTTGTAAAAATTTCTCTTCCAAATCTTCCCAAGTTCAAATTGAACTAGGTGGGAGTTCAAAAAGCCATTCACAGGCTTTTCCCTGCAATGTGTGTAAAGTTGAGAAGTTTAATAGTATCCTCCAAAAAACCTTGTGGTCGAAGAGTTACACATACAAGGTCAAATTCATCAAGATGGCTATGAGCATTCTCACCCAGCATATCACAAAATTTAGGTAATACTTTGAGAAACCTTATTTAATCTCGGAGTTGTGGTTGATGTTGAGAAGGACAATGCACAAAGGGCGATTGTGTCTATAATGTCACATGCCTCTTATACGCTGAACTGGTGGTTCCTCATCATGTCTCTGTTCGTCAGCTAGGTTGAAATGAGTTTTGTTAGCAGTTGACTCAGACGAGGAAGGCCTTTTTCGAGGTTTTCTCTGCTTCGTTAGACTTGTGCAAGTTTCTCAACTCTGGAGTGAAGATTAATTCTCTTGTACGAGAAGAATGAGGTATAAACCATAAAAGGATGAAAATAAATTAAATAATTAAAAGAAAAAATACTGCTTAAAACAATCCCCAGCAATGGCGCCAAAATTTGGTGTGTCATTTTACACCAAAAATAAATCGAGCTATAAGCTGAATTTTCAGTTCCAGATTCTGCGGTCGGTATGGGCATACCAAATAGTATAGCTGCGAGGAAGTTCATTTCCTAAGAGATTGGCGATATTTTTTCCCTAATCTTTAATCTGCGAATTTGTAACCAAAGTATTCAGATAAGGGTAGTGAATAAGAAAAACTAAAAATCGAGTAAAAACGAGAATGGGAAATTGTTACAGATTGCAAAAACATTCAACTATGATGAGAAAATTTTGGTTTCGATCAATTCCATACTGGCTTTCTATCCTGATCCTTGATGCATAGATGACTTTAAATCCTTGCACACAAATTGGTTATAGTTGCAAGCAACCAATCTTTCATTCCTTGCCGATAATCAAGATGACACCTCACTAACTATTTCTCTAACTAACATATAACCTAAGAGACGCTCTATAGATTTAATATGCTAGCAGCATTATAATTGAGAAAGACCCAATTCAAAACCAACAAACTTGGATGTCGGATTGTTTAATAAGACGGTTATCCCCTACCACTGATTGAACTGAAATCACAATTACGGATGATTGGTTCAATTGGTATTAAATTAACTAACATGCTATCAAATATTGGCCACTACTCAATAACATGAAAGAAATCATAAAAACTATAATCAAGAACATATACTAGCATGCAAACAAAGTATTAAAAGTTAATTAGATCTCACAATAATTGATGCCAGTACTTCCTTGATCTTTACCGAAAAGGAACAATTTTGCTAGAATGCATAATTGAATTAACAGTCAAAAGCATAGAAATAAATGATGAAAATTGTTAGAATAGAATGATGAAAAAGAAGCCCAAATCGTGAATACTATTTTGCACAGAACAGACAGTTCGTGCGTGTGTTTCTGCTTATTCTGCCTTCTACGTAAGAATAAAAGTGTATGGAAAAATTACTACAGCAAAAAAATAGATAAGGAATAAAATATGTCTTTCCTTATCTATTTAAAATTCAAAGAGATAAATCCAATATTATCTCCTAGCATTTATGAGTCTTCAAATCAATCTGGATTCTTTTCCAACTGTATTTTGACTTGGCATAATTCAGCACAAAAAATTTCCATTAATTCCAACACCTCCATTTTTGTTCTCCCCTTCATCTTCAAGAACAAATGGTGACATCCTCCATGTTTCCGAAATGAAACAGCAACTTGATAATTCAACCTCTAAATCTCTAAACTGCAATAACATTCCAAATAACATAAATATCCAAGGATTTAATCAACAATTCAGCTCAATAACAACCTAAAATACATGGTAAATTCAAACCCATCAAAAAATATCTCCAATGCAGGCATCAAATTGATAAAAGTCACTAGCAACATCATCATAATAGATGCTCAATGTAAAAAAACCGTCTCCAATGCAAGGGTATTTTGCAACTTTCGCTCTGACGTGGCTTAAATTTGAAATGACACATTCAAATAAACCTTCTGATATTGGAACTGATAGTACGTTAATTCAGATCAGTGCCACTATCTTCTTTCCCTCAACGCCACTTCCCTCTCCTCCCGCCTTCTCCACCTCCTCCCAGCTCCACCTCCTTCCTCCTTCTCCTTCTCGACCCCACCTACCTCTCATCCTTGATGCCACCTTCTCAAAATCTGATTAATATTTCATCTGATTAATTCTTGGATGAACAAGAGGAATAGAAAATCGATGTATTTGGTTGTGGTTAGGAATGGCAAGAATGATAGAGGGAAAAGACCAAGGAGTTTCACAGGATGAACCAAGACAAGAGAATGAAGAAGAAAGGATGGTGGATGAGTACAATCAGATTGCTATGCAACTCAATGATTATCCTCAGGAAGATGTTGTTAAGGCCAAGTTACTAGTTGCCAACTTCATTAAATCAGCTGAAGAAGTTGAAGAGGTAGTATATTGCCTTATTTTGTGTTATAGTCGCCACATCCTCTTCCCGGTTCCATCGTCTTCTCTCTCCGGCGATAACTCCAATTTGAAGATTTGAGCTCTCATTTCTTCGGTGATTTTTTGAAAACCTTAAAAGCAGAAGGCATAATTTGGTGCTCCTCTAATTGTTTCTTAGCTCACTAGATATGCCTTTATATTGTGCAAATTGACACCTTTTGACTTCTTTTCTAATTGGTGGTAATAGTGACTTTTTTTTATTGTGCTGAAGGATGGTTATATACTTGTGAGATTAGTCGAGAAGAGCGTGTTTTACTGAGCAGCTAAAAGATGCCTTCAATTTCATTGCTTTTGTTCTGATGGTTATTCAAACTGAGCATCTCATTGTTTTTGTCATTCCTGTAAGAAAAAGTTTATATTGAAACACCTTTAGAAACTTTTAGGTCTCTTTCCATATGATGAAAAGAAGGATCTTGTTTCACATACTGAAAAGATGTAAAAAAGATCCTATCAAATGTGCTAGGAAAGGATTGACGGATGAGCAACTGTGATTCTGACGTACAATAGTTGAGACGTTATAGTATGCACGTGTTTAGTTATATGTTGCAATTGTTAATATTTAGTGTGTAATAGTTAGTTTATTGTGTATGAAATTTCTTTTCATTTATTTTGTATTGTTCATTTTGAATTAGGAACTGCAATTTTTTGTTTTGTGTTGCATTATTCAGTATTCAATGTGTAAAAATTAGTTGTAATGAGTATGAATTTTTCTTTTTCATTTGTAGTTGATTGTTCATTTGAAATAAAAAACTGCATTTGTTTAGTTATATATTGCATTTGTTAAGATTTAGTGTGTACTAGTTTGTTGTAATGTGTATGACTTTTTGTTTTTATATGTTGTTGATTGCTCATTTTGAATTAGAAACAACATTTGTTCACATATATGTTGCATTTGTTAGTATTTAGTGTGTACTTGTAGTTGTACTGTGAATGACGTTTTGTTTTCATATGTTGTTAGTTGTACGTTTTGAATACTGAGTTTCATCTGTTTACTTATATGTTGCATCTGTTAGTATTTCGTGTGTACTTGTTAAATGCGTTATATATGACTTTTAAAAAAAATGTTGTTGGTTGTTCATTTTGAATTAGAAACTGCATCTGTTTACTTATATATTGAATCTGTTAGAATCTAGTACAGTTAAACCTCGATAAATGAATGTTCGATAAATGAATAACCTCGACAAATGAATAATTTTTTCCGGTCCCGACTTGGGCTAAGGGGCTAAATGAATAATCTCGCTAAATGCATTAATGAATAATTTTCTTGACATCCTTAAAGGCCCTATGTAAATACAAATGAATAATCATCACATTTCATTAGATATATATATATATATATATTTAAAAAGATTTTTTTAATCAACAATGTTCATACAATAAGTCATTCTTTTACGAAAAAGGAGTCTATAGTTTTTTTTCCCCACCAAAATTAATCTCATCCTTGATTTTTCCTAGCGCAAACAAAACTTTAGGAGTATTCTGCTCGTGTTGTAGAAAGTAGTTCCGTAAGGTGATTACTGCTTGATATGCTTCTTTTGATAACACATTTGGCATGACACTACTATCATCTGGTTCTGGATCATTCTCATCATTCAGTACAGACTTAATAATTTCATCGTCGGTAGGCAATTCCATAACGACATCATTCTTGTTAGGATAGTTCAAAAGATGTTCGACGTCCATCACATTTCTATAGTGTAACTTAGAAATGACATCCGTTAATCCTTCGATATCTTCGTCTAATTTATCAGCTTCTGCTTCAGGAACATCGAGTTCTTTAGATCGTATCTTGCAATGTCGGAAACAATTTGCAATTGTTGTTTCCTTTACATCAAATCTCCAAGCCAAGGTAGCAAAGTTAATAGCATCGAGAATGTTAATCTTTTCAGGATTTGATGAGTCAACTTCAAGGCTCTGCAAGATGCTAGAATAAAAATGACGTCGATAGTGAAGCTTAAATGCCCGAATAATCCCAGCATCACATGGCTGAATTTTAGATGTTGTGTTAGGGGGAAAGAAGAATAACTCTACATTTCTCAACCCTTCAACAATCTTTGGATGAGCTGGGCAGTTGTCTACTAACAAGAGAATCTTTCTACCATTCATTCTCTTGTCAAACCAATGACAAAATTCTTGAAAAAGCAAACCAGTCATCCAAGCTTTCTTGTTGAAACGATACTCACAATTAAGATTGTTCATGTTCACATTCTTAAAACATCTGGGTTTTCCATACTTACCAATAACCCAAAGGGGGACTTTGTCGGATCCATCACCATTACAACAAGCCGCAACAGTAATTCTCTCCTTGTCTTTCTTTCGTCCTTCAAGCTGCTTTGTGACAAGTGAATGGTCAGCTTCCAACCGATAAAACAATCCCGTTTCATCCATATTGTAAATATCCTTCAACTGAAATTGGTTTAATTTAGACCTTATTTCAGGTAAAGCATTTTCAATGTCCTCCATGTTCACAGAACCGCTTTCACCAAACCGCCGGTAGGACTTGATTGAATATCTTGCCTTGAAACATTCCAACCATCCACTTGAAAAGCTAAACTCTTGATTTGTTTCACCATACACTTTTTGAAAAAATTCTTTTGCTTTACCTTGAATCATTTCTCCTGACATATTCACCTTCTCTTGTCTTTGAAAAAACCATTCATACAAAAATTTCTCCAAATCGGGGTACTTCGCTGATTTGTGCCTTTTAGCATCGTTAATTTTCATCTCCTCCGATAAATATTCTGCTGATCTTTTAAGAGTATTTGATATTGTGGTTTGGCTAGAATCCAAACCAAACTTTTCCTTCACTCATGCTTGCATATCCTTTTGCGTAAGTGTTGGATGTTACTTCTTATGCTCACGTATAGCCCTCCTTATCTTATCAGTCAAAGATGTTTTTGTTGATGGCTTTGGCTTTTGATTGGAAGCCATCAAATGGAATGTTAAGAAAGATATGGTACTGTAGAATGAATTACTTACCAAACCAAGACTTTAGAACTATATATTATTTGTAGTGTACTGTAGGTTAGATACATTTTCTAAGACTCTAGATATTCCATACAGTACATACTATCTTATTAGTAGTCTCAAATACAATGTACATATGTACATTTTTGTACTTAGTCCACATACATACTGTAGTTTGTAGTGTAGGTCAGATACATTTTCTAAGACTCTAGATATTCCATACAGTACATACTATCTTATTAGTAGTCTCAAATACAATGTACATATGTACATTTTTGTACTTAGTCCACATACATACAATTCATGTATTACTAATATAATTTCTTCAATACTATCTAAATGAATAAAAATTAATTTATCGATAAATGAATAATATATTCATTTATCGATAAATAAATAATCTCGCTAAACGAATATTTTTCCTGGTCCCAAGAGTATTCATTTATAGAGGTTTAACTGTATGAGGTGTTTAGATCACTATATTTGCATTCACAAGGAAACCAGAGTAGATCACTTACAGTATCAAGCGCGACAAGAAAGGAAACATTCGGCTATGAACATTTGGCGATAGGAAACCAATTAACATTTCGGACACAGAACATTCTCTGAGTACATTATATAAGGATCAGCAGATCAAAGGAAAGTAAGGAAGCCAGTGGTATATAATGTGTTTTATGAATTAGCTATGAACTATGAAACCTCTACACAAGAAATAGAATATACTAAGAGAATTACAATGGAATTGTAAAGCATTATGGAATTGCTGCATAGATTCATCTAAATGTACACCTATGTTTAGTTTCCATTAGGAAATCTATTCCATGACAAATAGAATGTATCTGCAAATGGCCTGGCAAGATGACAAACACAGAAACATTAAGTTACCGCCAGTAGTGGAAGAGCGTTGGCCTTACGAGAGAACCCATAAGTGTCATTGAACAGACTCCAAGCAACAAGACCACAAGGCACGATGGGCTTCTTGCCAACACGAGCTTCAGGTTTGCAGCTTGATACTACATCTTCATATTTTTAGACTTTGCAATTGTTTATCACTCATACTTTTCACATATCTCCAAGGTAAAATTCATAAATTTCACAACTTTGTTTCCTTTCTAATAGCTACCAGTTACATGCTGCCAAAGAGTGAGACTCCATTTTTTGAACAAAGAATGATCAGAAATAGTGCAAGCTAGCAACAGAAGTTTGATGAATTAACTTGGCAAGTTACAAGGTGATCAAATTTTTGACACAGTCAGGTAGCTTAAGTAGTGCACAGGCGGTGTGTATTGGAGTTGGACCCGATGATTTAGAAGGTGATTAAGGTTTTATACATCCTGCAAAACAATATATTTAGTGTTTGTTTGGCAATAGGTAGATGCTTGTATATATGGGTGAAAGGGGCACCTTGTTTATACTCTTTTGAATGAGCAGAGGAATGTCAGACTGGATTTTGATTCCACCAAACACTGCATATTTGAAGCTTCTACAGCCCAGAAGGGAGACAAAGTCGATTGAGATGCTCTTCTGAGTTCATGCCAGAGCAAATGAGGCATTATACCAAGGACCTCTTTCTATTGGCTCTCCGATGGCACTAACAATCGCCTGGTTCTTGCTTGCTTTTTCCATAGCTTTGCTGCATTGAATCCAAACTATCAATATGACAAAATCACATCCGAAACTATTAACAAAAAATAGACTTGGTTCATATAGGCTTCAATACTGGCGGGTCAAGTAAATAGAAATCTAGTGTTGAGAACAATAACTGTCAATCGTTGTAATCCATGTGTACAAAGTAGGCATGAATCCCGAGCATAGTAAGCATTAAATCAACACTTAAATGAAGAAAGAGATATGAGACATGTGATGTGGATTCATAATTCACACAGAGATGGGAGATCAGACCAATAAGATTGAACACCTTTCTATCTCTTTCAGTTTGGTCCAAAACATTAAACACGTGTGCAATTCGCAAAGAGGTCAAGATGATAAAACTCTACATGTTCAATAAAAAATTAGTGTGGCATATGAATATCTCAGTACCTGGGATGATACAGAAGCAGTATGGCGTGAACTTGAAATTTTATCCGCGTGTTTCTAGGATTTCAAGGTAATGATGCTTTAACATCTGCACACATTAACGCAGTCTCAGCTATGTAGTAGTAGCATTTAGAAACTACTTGTAGTAACACAATCAGAAATCATTGGAAACAACAATTAATCAATCCAAACATAAGATAAGTCTACAGAGATAAAATGAATGGAACAGACCTTGGCCTGCGGATTGAGGTAGTTGTCTCCAAGGTTTGCCAACACTCATAAGATAAGGCTCGATATCAACCAGTTTTTTTGGTTGTAGCATTCCGAGATCCATTCTTTAGAGACTATAGTGCCTGAATTAAACTCGATCTATTGAAATTTAGGGGTGTTCCGAAAGGCGCAGACGAGGAGCGTGCAATTGGGGTTCCAATCGAGCTGGAACTTGGCACTCATCTCCAACGCCCACGACCGTAACTGTTCCCACTCCGGATTCACGAACCCGGATAGCACGAACACAACTCCATCCTGAATCTGAAATTCACAACATTTTTAGTCAAACCTAACCTAACCTAATTATGCATAATGTACAAATTTAGAGCAATTACATAATTACCAAAAGCTTTGAGAAATGATTGGCAAGTTTGGGGGGAAGATCATGTGCTTCTTCTGCTCTCACGACACATTTAGTACTACGGTTTTGTCACTATCATAATCTTCAGGGATGGAGTGAGTGAATCTTGATGGACCGGTGCTCCATGGGTATAATCTTGATGCTCCATAGAGTGTTGGACATGGAGCGGGTAGTGGAAGAGGAGGAATTGGCTCCGGCGACAGCCAAGTTCTGAATCAGCGATGCGTTGAGGAGAAGAAAGAAGCGCAATTAACCTTCTTTGCTGGAGCCTTATGAACAATTATTAGATGGATCCAATCCGCGAATTCAGTTGATCTTTTTAATTTGCAAATTAGTCTCTGGCCTGTCCATAAGTTTATGGGCAGGCCGCCTATCAGGAGCCCACTCAAATTGCACAAAAATATTTTTTAGAGTCTTCAACACACACGTTTGATTGTGAATATATATAACTATGTATAATAACGGTACATAAATAGTTAACATTTAGAAACTATATGTTAAGATGAATCTAACAATATTTTGGACATAATATTATTGTTTATAAATATATATATATATATATATATATTCAAATATGTAGTCAAAGTTTTCGAGTTTGATTGAATCTTCAATGCAACGCGTTACAATATTTTATCATTAAATATTACAAAAAAAATATTATATTTATTTTCATCAACTCTCCGTTAAACTCATATTCGAGTAATATAGTATGTGAAAATTATTTTTATTTTTCACTTTATAACTATATATATATATATATATATCTTTGAACTTAAATATCCACTATAGTTCATATTGTTTTTTAAATTTTATATAAATTTGAAAATATTTATTTTTAGAACAGTAGATGTATTTAAAAATTCAAAATTTTTATATCTTTAGTAGTATCACATAAAATATAATATAACAGAATTAGTATATAAAATAATTAAAACTATACTCTCTTCGTATCACTATGTTTGAATTCAATATTTTATATCTTTGAATTTTTCTTAGATATTATGTGAACAACCGCGCTTATCGTGTCTACAATCTATGGACAAATGCTCTCATGGGGTCCATAAATATCATTATGGATGATTCCGATGACAAACAAGTATCAAGTGAAAGAGAAGATGAACCAGATGGAGACCATGTTCCAACACAGAATAGTCAGCCTGATCAGCCTGACTATGTTAGAAGATCTAAACAATCAGACAGTCCTGATGAACATGAAGAAGTTGAGTATCTTGGAACATTGTCTCCCATTGTACCACCACATGTTCCAACACGGGTGCAACCAGAACCAAGCATAAGGAGAACTCGATCAATTCCTTGGGTAAACTATGGAGAATTAGCAGAATTACAATGTTTCATCTCTCTCATTGAACCCAAGAACTACAAGGAAGCTCTATTTGATGAATATTGGATTGTGGCAATGCAAGAAGAACTTGGGCCATTTGAACGCAATGGTGTATGGTATCTCACTCCTTGTCCTAAAGAAGTAAACTTTATTAACACCAAGTGAATTTTCAAGAACAAATATGATGTTGATGGCCAAATTACTCGAAATAAAGCAAGGCTAGTTGCTCAAGGATACACTCAAGTTGAAGGAGTGGATTTTGATGAGACATTCGCACTAGTTGACAGGTTAGAGTCTATTTAGATTTTAATTGTTATTGCCTGTATTATGAATTATACTCTATACCAGATGGATGTCAAAAGTTCTTTTCTTTATGGTGTGGTTAATGAAGAAGTATATGTTGAACAACGTAAAGGATTTGAGGATCCTCGCTACCCCCATCATGTGTATCGACTAAAAAAAGCCTTGTATGGTCTTAAGCAAGCTCCAAGGGCATGGTATGAGTGACTTACTGACTTTCTTATTGAAAAAGGTTATCCTCAGAGGGGAGTAGATCACACTTTATTTGTGCCGGAAAAATTATCAAAATTTTTGATTGCCCAAATTTATGTTGATGATATAGTATTTTGCTCTACTTCACCATCTATGGTACAAGATTTTGTAACCTTGATGTAGACTGAGTTTGAGATGAATATAGTTGGAGAACCCACATATTTTCTAGGGCTTCAAGTCAAGCAAGAAAAGAACGATCTGTTTATAAATCAGAGTAAGTATGCTTTGAATCTAGTGAAGAGATTTGGATTAAGCAATTCTCGAGCTGTTCGAATACCCATGGAAGCTACTAACAAACTGGTGAAAGATAAGAAATGTGTTGGAGTTGACCAGAAATTGTACAAGAGTATGATTGGAAGTCTATTATATCTGATTGCAAGTCGACTAGATGTATGTTTCAGCATAGGAGTATGCGCTAGATTTTAGGCTGATCCTAAGGAATCTTTATTAATAATAATCAAAAGATAATTCGATATCTTAGTGGAACTTCTGACTATGGTATCTGGTATTCTAAAAATCAAGACTCTGATCTAATTGGGCATAGTGAATCTGATATGGCTGGTAATGCAGATGATCTTAAAAGCACCACAGGTGGATTTTTTTTATTGGTACAAATTTGGTATCTTGGTATAGTAAGAAACAAAATTAGATCTCATTATCAACTGCTGAAGCTGGATATCTTGCTGCTGGAAGCTATGCACAATTATTATCGCTGAAACAAATGCTGAATGATTATGGAGGGAGTTCTTATGATGATGTGGAGTAGGGGTGTTTATAGGTCGGGGCATGTTAGCTGACACTAGTGGAGAGGCTTCTACTGAAGGCACCATTGGAAGGCGGTTTTGAAAAATCTACCTAAAACTGGCTTCCAGAGGCATTTCCGAGCTTAGAAAGAGGCTGTCTGACCTTGGGCTATATTTTGAAGGCTATTTTTTTAAAAATTTTAAGGTAGTTTTGTAATAACCGCCTTTAAATATAGCCAACGGAAGGCGGTTGAGGTCAGAACCGCCTTTAAATAGCCAGTTTTAAAAGTGGTTAGTCATAACAGCCTTTAAAGCTAGCCTTTTCGGAGTTCGAAAATGACAAATGACAGTGAATCTGGACTTGTAAACTATAGTTTCTCTGGTACTGAATAGAAGATACATATTTTGAACTCGTAATTACGTCTGATCTAAATTTCGAGTTTGGAAACTAATTATTCGTGCCTTTCCATTCATGATCATCAATTTCCGAGTTCGAAAACTAAGGAAGTGTATAAAAAATGCGCCCTCCTCATTTAATGCCCACATTTCCAAAATTGTGTGAAGGGTTTGCTCCAATTTTCTTGTCCATTGATGAAGAGGTGATTTCATACTCCGTTGGAAGAGGTTAGTTTATTTCAAACTATTTACTTGGTCTTGCAAATATTAGCTAGGGTTGTGATGATTTCAGTGACACACACACATACATATCTATTGGTTGTGATATAGGATTGATAATTGTTGAATGAATGGTCATGGGTTGCATTGTAATTCACTTGTAGGAAAATGGATCGAGATGAACTCATTGGCAATGATCTTAGAAATTGCCCGAGTACATGCCCTTGGTGGAATTATTTATTTCTTTAGCATTTGATGAATGCTTCTAAAAATAGTGGGGTACGAGCATGATGCACGTGTAAGGATTGTAGAAATAATGCCTAGGGAGGAAGAAGATGCGGGAGTATCTCGTAAAGAGGGGTTTTCAAACTACCTACACTTGTTGGGTATGGCATGGGAAAGTAATTGAGGATCCCTCCAAAACTATTGAAGTGGAGAACACGAAGGTGGGAGATGAATTATATGGAAACGTTGAGTTTTATGAAATGGTGGAAGATATTGCAAGGGAGTTCAAAGGGAAACCCGATTTGTTGCAGGCACTAATGAATGAAAAGGGGACACTGTGAAACCCCGAACCCATTTAGATTAATAAATAAAATATACCTCTGATACAAATCATGTCATCTGACTTGAACCTTTTAATATCACTCTAAATGGAATATATATATATATATATATATTTATAAAAAATTTGAACGATGTGCTAATTATAAAGTATATATTTGGAAAAATAATTATTATGGATTAACCTAAATGTTAATTTCAGATGGAGTAAATTTGAATTAATGATCTAAATTATTAAAAAATATATATTAGTTAATGTCAAACGATGATATAGTATTGGTGTTTAGTATAGGTTTCAATAGTACGTCGAATCAGAATGGAAACACGATATACAAATTGCACATTTTAAAAGAGTTAAGTAAGAAATGATAAATTGAGTTGTTAAATAATTATCTAGATTTTTATAAAAGCATCCCCAATAGTTTAGCTTGTACCTTCCTCTAAAACGAATATTCCTTTAAATTATTGAGGAACACTAATCTTATAACTTCCTAATGTTTTTCATACTTATCACAACTATATGTTATAGTCATTTTCATATGTAATTACAATTAAGAATAAAATAAATAAGTTATCATTTTTAGTATTGTTTTGATTTCAATTATGTGTGTGTATATATATATAATTGATTATAAGTATTGTAAATTAAAGAGAAGAAAAGCCAATAAATGAGATAATAAGTAAACAAACAAATTAAAATACGTACCAAAAAGGAAAACAAATAGTTGCTGGAATGTGGTGCCTTAAGGAAGTATTTGGGTACAGGAGAAAACAAAGCAAGAATTAAAATAAATAAATAAAATTAAAATAATAAAATACAGGGGAGAGAAATACAGGGGAGAGAAATACAGGTCGGTGGACATGAAGAATTTATCCAAAGAAATTTTTCGTAAAGTTAACGTAGGCTAAATGATAAGATTTTAGGTGGTAGGTGTTAGAAACCTATGTCCTCATGTAGTATAAATGACAATTACTGCCACTGTGAAAACCCCTACCAAAATGGATCGTTATATATATATATATACATATATATAATAATACTAATAATAATAAATAAATAAGTAAATGAATAAATAACAGAAATTACCGAAAAGAGAATATACATATTTATACATATGTATATGAAGCAAATAAATAAATAAGCAAATGAATAAATAAATGCAAGAAATTACCATGAATAAGAAGCTGGCAGCGAATGTGAAAAAGAATTCAAAGTAATTTTTTGGGCAAGTGGATATAGGCACTTGATGGTTAAAGAGATAAAATTCTAGGTAATAGGTGTCAGAAAGCCTATATCCCATTTTAGTATAAATAAGCAACTACTGCTCCCCAAGACTCACAACTTTTTGAGAAACAAAATCGGAGGTTAAGCTGTGGTAAAGTGGAAAACGGAAGTTGCCCAAGCCAAGCCTAACTAAGGTGGGTGTTGCATCGCCCTAGCACGAATTGAGTTAAATTGGGTTTATGTTTACGTATGTATACACATGAAGCCATCAGAACCTGACACTCTCTCAAACTGAACCTTCCACCTCTCGAATCCCTGTTGAAATTCTACCTCTCGAATCCCTGCTGAAACTCTACCTCTCGAACCCCTGCTGAAACTCTACCTCTCGAACCCCTGTTGGAAACTCTACCTCTCGAATCCCTGTTGAAATAATACCTCTCGAACCCATGCTGAGACTTTACCTCTCGAACCCCTGCCGAAACTCTACCTCTCGAACCCCTGCTGAAACCTTTACTCTCGAACCTCTGACAAAAATTTATCTCTCGAACCCCTACTGAAAATCCCACCTCTCGAACCCCTACTGAAACCATCACATATCAAATCCCCACTGAGAAACTTCTCCTCTCGAACCTCACTGAAAACCCGTATCTCTCGAACTAGTACCACTAATACCTTTACCTATGGCACAGCACACCTCGAATCTATGTCTCAAACTAGTACCACTAATACCTTTACTTCTCAAACAATATATCTCGAACTTACCCCTCAAACTAGTGACCTCGATATCTTCACCTCTAGAAACCTTTTCACTGGAACTCTCACTATTAGAACCATTACCTCTCACCTCTCGAACATGTTCCCCTGAAACCTTTACCCCTCGAACTAGTACCCTGACACCTTTACTCCTCGAACTAGTACCCTAAAACCTTTACCCCTGGAACTAGTACCCTGAAACCTTTACCTCTCAAAACCTTCTCTTAAACTGTTACCTCTCGAACTACCTCTGGAACTGTACTCTCGAACTATACCACCCGAACTGTCTCTCCTGAACTCACCTCTCGAACCTGTACCTCTCAAACTAATATCACTGAAACCTTTACCTCTCGAACCTTACCCTTCGAACCTTACCTCTCGAACTAATACTTCAGAAACCTTTACCCCTCGAACTTACCCCTCAAACTTACCCCTCTAACTAGTACTACTGAAACCTTTACAGACTCACCTCTCGAACCTTACCTCTTAAAATAGTGCCACTAGAACCTTACCCCTCGAACCTCACCAACTGAATCCGTACCTTTGGAATCTTTCTAACTGAACCTCACAACTCGAACTGGTACCACTTACCACTCGAACCAGTACCAACTGATACCCATATCACTTTAACCTCTTCCACACAAATCCTTTACTCGAACCTCCTGTACTCGAACCCAACTACTCAAACTATGAGTACTCAAACCCCTATACTCGAACTCATCTATTTGAACCCCGGTACTTGAAAACTGATACTCGAACCTTTCTACTGAATACTCGAACCATGAGAAAGATATATGACAGTTACACTCAAATGATGGTATTTACTGACTTTTGAATTAAGTGTGTATTTTATCAGACAGTACTAGATTATTGTGAAATTGAACTCCTAAACTGCTCTAATAATTTCTGTTAAAGATCGGCTTATACTTTATCTTGCCGTGTCAAACTTGAATTACTTGATTGCCTGTATATGATTTCGGGGAGCCCGACACGATTGTAGTTTGGTCAAGGTTGGTGGTGAACAGTACTGACCATACCGTCTGATTAGACAGACTACACGTGGAGTTTGGTATGCTAGCATAGCCACCTGACTGATACGAGCTCGTAACTGAATGCCGGCGTGAATGGGAAAAGTGAATTATGAACTGATAGCCTTCGGGCATCACTGACTGGGTTATGTCATGTATGTTAGTCAAAGTTGGCATATAAGCACTTGGCAGCAACTCGGCATTAACAACACGTATCAATTTACTGTAGGCTAGGACATGTGTGGCTGGTTGTTAATTGTTAATTATTATTCTGTGATCACTAAAACTCAAATGGGTAAATACTGGCGCTGGAAACTAAGCAAGGAGCTTACCCTAGTTAAACAACCCTTTTTCAAGTGAAGAAGAACCATAAGAGAAAAGTGCTTGATGTCTTTACTTCGTTTGATAAAGATCCTGGTTATACAGTTTGGTTTTTAAAATGAACTTTGAATCTGTAATAGGTTGGTGAAACTTTCATTTGACACTTGTAATAATATTGTCACTGTAATAGTAAAGTTAGGTTTTTGAATCGCTTCCGCATAAACTTTAATTGCTCGTTAATACTGGCCCTTTTGGTAGCACGCTCAAACCCGACCGAACCTTGTGTTGGGGGTGTTACAGATGTGGTATCAGAGCTTCCTCAAATCAAGTAAAGGCAAATAAAAACTTAACTTAATAAAAGACTTCACATTTGCTTAACACTTATAGAGACATGGTTGAATCTTGTCTACAAAACTAACAATTTGTTGATGTCACTGTCTGATAGGGAAATAAAATAATTTTTTAAATGTAATTTGAAATACAGAAGTCTATGAGGATTGTGAAAAATAAAAGGGTATAAATGAATCCAACCATTACTGAAGTGTTACAAAATTCTTCCGACGTAATATCTCCGGTGAGAATACTAACATGTAGTACAACGATAATTATGGCAACAAAGGCTAACATTAGTTTCAACATGTTGAGAGAAAAATATGGTGAGATGGATATGAGATAGAAGAGATAACGTGGTTTTGAATTGTTGGATAAATTTGTATTTATACTATAAAATATAGCCGTTTATAACTGTTATATTACCATTGGGAATATAGCCATTTATAGCCGGTTTATTACCACTAAATATATATTGACTAATTGTAGTTAAGTGCTAAGAGTTTAATGTTATCAAAGAAGATGTAAAAACACATAGTAAAGAAATACGAATAGTGCCATCAATATTTGAACTTTCAAATACTTTCTAAATTGAAAATAAAAGTGTTCTCCTAAATAATTTTAAAGAACAGTTAAATCTCAACCAAACAGATTCCATTAAAACGATATTGGATGAAAGTATGAATTTTTTTAATAATAAAAAAAATGAAAAAAAGGGTATCCTTTCCATTTGACTTGAGAAAACCTTTGAATCACTTGGGGATGGCCAACCCAAAGTTAGAATCAAGTTCTCAGTTTAAATTGAAAGGTCCCTAAATAATAATGATAAAACATTTTGACCTCAAAACGGATAATAAAGCACTAGTCATCACATGAATCTTCATAACATATACAACATCATTGGGCCGTTGAATATAATTAAGCTAAACTAAAAAAAACTTTATCATAGAGAATTAGTAAAGGATATAGAACCGATACAATTAACATAGAACCTGATCAAATAAGGAATACCAAGACATAGGAACTAGAGCTGCGGGATATAGCATGCAAAAGTTGACTCAGACTCAAGGTGGCATCCGAGTCCTGCATAGGCTGCATATGCAGATGGCAGAACCCGTAAGGGGACCCTGAGAAGAGGTTGGGGTTACATAGATAAAACTCTAGGGATAATTGATCAAAACATTCATAAACCTCAGGTTGACCTTAGGAATGGACCTCCCATGGTACAGAACGGGATAAAGAATGTGACTCCAATGAATGATTTAGGGTTGGTTAAGAATAGAGTCTAGAGGGACTAAAGTAGTAGCATATAACTTTGGTAAAAGTACTTGTAGTTCCCAAGAATTTATACACTTTGATGATCATTCAAGCTAGGGATTAGAACCCAATGATAGATCATGGAGAAGTCAAAGTTCAACGAATGATTAATTGACGAAGTAATTAAAAGAAAACAATTTGTGGAAACAATAATTCGAATCCTTTAACCCTATGATAAATGGGTAAGGAGGGTGAGTTGTTTACATTCAAATTAGAAGAGATGCAACCCAAAACTTGGACCATACGACGTGGTCCAAGTATCCACCTTGAGTCCCTTATTGTATGGTGAGAAAGGAAGACTTAAAGAATAGGAAAATAAATGTTTGCGATGTTTCAATGTGGGAATTCTAAGCACATAATAATGAAGTCCCGATAACTTAGATGAAGTCCTCATTCCAACCACTTGGTCACAGTCATCCGTGATCAATTTGGCTCTAAAGGGTGGAGTTGGTGGAAGTGGTAGGCCAAATGTGTAGGCTCAACTTTACACCATAGAGAGTGACGAGAACCATCGTTTGACCGAGGTTATTCAAGGTACCCTCTCTATTTTGGGTAAAATCACAGTGAACTTAGGGGACGAAGTTCATTAAGGGGGGAGATTGTGAAACCCCGAACCCAGTTAGATTAATAAATAATATATACCTCTGATACAAATCATGTTATCTGACTTGAACCTTTTAATATCACTATAAATGGAATATATATATATATACATATTTATTTATTTATAAAAATTTTGAACGATGTTCTAATTATAAAGTATAAATTTGGAAAAATAATTATTATGGATTAACCTACATGTTAATCTCGGACGAAGTAAATTTGAATTAATAATCTTAATTATTAAAAAATATATATTAGTTAATGTCAAACGATGATAAAGTATTGGTGTTTAGTATAGGTTTCAATAGTACGTCGAATCAGAATAGAAACGCGATATACAAATTGTACATCTTAAAAGAGTTAAGTAATAAATGATAAATTGAGTTGTTAAATAATTATCTAGATTTTTATAAAAGCATCTCCAATAGTTTACCTTGTACCTTCCTCTAAAATGAATATTCCTTTTAATTATTGAGGAACACTAATTTTATAACTTCCTAATGTTTTTCATACTTATCACAACTATATGTAATAGTCATTTTCATATGTAATTAAAAATAAGAATAAAATAAATAAGTTATCATTTTTAGTATTGTTTTGATTTCAATTGTGCGTGTGTATATATATATATATATAATTGATTATAAGTATTGTAAATTAAAGAGAAGAAAAGCCAATAAATGAGACAATAAGTAAACAAAAAATTAAAATACGTACCAAAAAGGAAAATAAATAGTTCCTGGAATGTGGTGCCATAAGGAAATATTTGGGTACAGGAGAAAACAAAAGCAAGAATTAAAATAAATAAATAAAATTAAAATAATAAAATACAGGGGAGAGAAATACATGTCGGCGGATGTGAGAAATTTATCCAAAGTAATTTTGCGTAAAATTAACGTAGGCTAAATGATAAGATTTTAGGTGGTAGGTGTTAGAAACATATGTCCTTATCTACTATAAATGACAACTACTGCCTCTGTGAAAACTCCTGCCAAAATGGATCGTTATACACACACACATATATATATAATAATACTAATAACGATAAATAAAGAAGTAAATAAATACATAAATAAGAGAAGTTACCGAGAAGATAATATACATATTTATACATATGTATATATCTGTATATTATATTATATAATAATAGTAATAATAAACAAAAAAAATAAATAAGCAAATGAATAAATAAATGCAAGAAATTGCCATGAAGGAGAAGGTGGCAGCGGATGTGAAAAAGAATTCAAAGTAATTTTTTGGAAAAGTGGATATAGGAACTTGATGGTTAAAGAGATAAAATTCTAGGTAATAGGTGTCAGAAAGCCTATATCCCATTTCAGTATAAATAAGCAACTACTGCTCCCCAAAACTCACAACATTTTGAGTACCAAAACCGTAGGTTAAGCTGTGGTAAAGTGGAAAATGGAAGTTGCCCAAGCCAAGCCTAACTAAGGTGGGTGTTGCATCGCCCTAGCACAAATTGAGTTAAATTGGGTTTATGTTTACGTATGTATGCACATGATGCCATCAAAACCTGACACTCTCTCAAACTGAACCTTCCACCTCTTGAATCCCTGTTGAAATTCTACCTCTCGAATCCCTGCTGAAACTCTACCTCTCGAACCCCTACTGAAACTCTACCTGTTGAAACTCTACCTCTCGAACCCCTACCGAAACTCTACCACTCGAATACCTGATGAAATACTACCTCCCGAACCCCTGCTGAAAGTTTACCTCTCGAACCCCTGCCGAAACTCTACCTCTCAAAACCCTACTACGTCTCGAACCCCTGCTGAAACCTTTACTCTCGAACCTCTGATGAAACTTTATCTCTCGAACCCCTACTGAAAATCCCACCTCTCGAACCCCTACTGAAACCATCATCTCTCGAATCCCCACTGAGAAACCTCTCCTCTCGAACCTCACTGAAAACCTGTATCTCTCGAACTAGTACCACTAATACCTCTACCTATGGCACAGTACACCTCGAATCTATGTCTCGAACTAGTACCACTGATACCTTTACTTCTCGAACAATATATCTCGAGCCTACCCCTCAGACTAGTAACCTGGATATCTTCACCTCTAGAAACCTTTTCACTTGAACTCTCACTATTCGAACCATTACGTCTCACCTCTCGAACATGTTCCCCTGAAACCTCTACCTCTCGAACTAGTACCCTGACACCTTTACTCCTCGAACTAGTACCCTAAAATCTTTACCCCTCAAACTAGTATCCTGAAACCTTTACCTCTCAAAACCTTCTCCCGAACTATTACCTCTCGAACTACCTCCCAAACTGAACCCTCGAAACTGTATCCCTCGAAATGTACCACCCGAACTGTCCCTCCTGAACTTACCTCTCGAACCTGTACCTGTCGAACTAATATCACCAGAACCTTTACCTCTCGAACCATACCCCTCGAACCTTACCTCTCGAACTAGAACTACGGAAACCTTTACCTCTCAAACTTACCCCTCGAACCTTACCCCTCGAACTAGTACTACTAAAACCTTTACGGACTTACCTCTCGAACCTTACTTCTTGTAATAGTGCCACTAGAACCTTACCTCTTGAACCTCACCAACTGAATCTGTACCTTTGGAATGTTTCAAACTGAATCTGTACCTTTGGAATGTTTCAAACTGAACCTCACCACTTGGACTAGTACCACTTATCACTCGAACCAATACCATTTGATATCAATAACACTTGAACCTTCTCCACTCAAGTCCTTTACTCAAACCTCCTGTACTCGAACCCAACTACTCGAGCTGTGAGTACTCGAACCTCTGTACTCGAACTCATCTGCTCGAATCTCGGTACTTGAAACCTGATACTCGAACCTTTCTACTCAATACTCTAACCATGAGAGAGATATGACGGTTACAATCAAATGATGGTATTTACTGACTTTTGAATTAAGTGTGTATTTTATCATACTGTACTAGATTATCGTGAAACTGAACTCCTGAACTGCTCTGATAATTTTTGTGAAATACCGGCTTGTACTTTATCTTTCCATGTCAAACTTGAATCATATACTGCTCTGATGAACAGCTTGTACTTTATCTTGCCATGTCAAACTTGAATTACCTACTAACTGATTACTTTTCTGTGATTTTGGGAGCCCCGGCATGATTGTAGTTTGGTCGAAGTCGGTGGGTAACGGTACTGACCAGACCGTCTGATTATACCGGCTACCCATGGAGTTTGGTATGCTAGCATAACCACCTGACTGATACGAGCTCGTAAATGAACACCGACGTGAATGGGAAATGTAAATTCTGAACTGATAGCCTTCAGGCATCACTAACTGTGTTATGTCGTGTATGTTAGTCAGAGTTGCCATATAGGCACTTGGCAGCAACTTGGCATTAACCACCCGTATCCTTTTACTGTGAGCTAGGACATACGTGGCTAGTTGTCAATTGTTAATTATTATTCTGTGATCTCTAAAACTCAACTGGGTAAATACTGACGATGGAGCCTCACTAAGCAAGGAGCTTACCCTAGTTAAAAAGCCCTTTTTCAGGTGAAGAAGAACCATAAGAGAAAAGTACTTGATGTCTCTACTTCGTTTGATAAAGATCCTGGTTAAACTGTTAGCTTTTTAAAATAAACTTTTAATCTGTAATAGTTACGTGAAACTTTCATTTGACACTTGTAATAATCTTGTCACTGTAATAGTAAAGTTAGGTTTTTGAATCGTTTCCACATAAAATTTAATTGCTCGTTAATACTAGCTCTTTTGGTAGCAAGCTCAAACCCAACCCGAACCTTGTGTTAGGGTTTGGGGGTGTTATAGACACCCTTGTACAAAGGTTCTAAACACTCAATTTTTAGTGCAACGTTGCAAGTAATACATTTGAAGGAAAAATTTGGTTCCACTGACAAGTCATTGACTGAGGCTCTCTAAATGTTTAGGGATTTGCTTCCAAAAGGCGATGTGTATCCTGATATGTCATGTGCCACAAAAACATTCTATGCCCCATAGGATTGGAACTGTAAAAATATCATGCATATCCAAATGATTGTATGTTGTATTGGGGGGAATTAGGCAACGATCGAGAAAGTTGTCGGGTTTGCGACAAGTCTCGGTATACGTTTAAGAGGGGGGAGGGAGGAATTGATGTGGGTAAAAAATTTGTGTCTAAATCAAAGAAAAAGACATCGGCAAAAGTGCTATGGTATCTCCCTATCATTCCCCGTTTGGAGAAGTTGGTGCTTGTAGGGAAGATGCAAATTTGCTGCATTGGCACGTGGATACCGACTGGTGGATGATGTGATTAGCATACTTCATATGGTGAGCAATGGAAGAAATTCGATGCCTTGTACCCTGACTTTGGAAAATGTCCCCTCCATTTGAAGTCAGGGTTGTGTACGGATAGTATGAATCCATTTGGTGATATGAGAAACACACATAGCAGTTAGCTTGTTATGTTGATAATTTATAACCTTCCATCTTGGTTGACAATGAAGAGCAAGTATGTTATGTTTTCTTTGATGATATCAGGGCCCAAGCAGCAGGTAATGATATTGATGTGTATCTTGCACTTCTAGTGGAGGATATGTTGATTTTGTTCAAAGATGGTGTTCGAATGTATGATGGTTTGGTAGATGATTTCTTCACTTTGAAAGCTATATTATTTTTTCACCATTAATGACTTCGGGGCATATGGGAATTTTTTTAGATATTCTGTGAAAGGGCACTTAGCTTGTCCCGTTTGTGACAGGGATACTGACTCTTGTCAACTGAAACATGGTTGTAAAACAATTTATCATGGACATAGGAGGTTTCTTCTAGAGGGGCACCCATGGCGCTCAGCAAAGAAATGGTTCAATGGGAAAGTGGAGGATAGAGGACCGCATGTTCCACTTAATGGTACACATGTTTTTGATAATGTGAATAACTTGCCTAATGACGTTGGGAAGAACAAAAGAAAAATGAATGTTGATGGTCCTTGGAAGAAATGCTCTGTGTTTTTCAATCTCCCGTATTGGAAGATTTGATGTTAGACATTGTTTGGATGTCATGCATATTGAAAAGAATGTTTGTGATTCATTGATCGGGACGTTGTTGGAAACCCTGGGAAAACAAAGGATGGGTTGAAAGCTAGGCTTAACTTGGTTGAGATGGGATTCCGGAAGAATTTAGAGCCCATCAAGGAATAGGAAAAATTTTATTTTCCCTCTTCATGTTATTCTATGTCGAAGTCAGAGAAGAAATCTTTTTATGATACATTGAGTAGTGTGAATATTCTAGGTGCATACTCATCCAACATTATCACTTGTGTGTCAGATGAAGAGCTAAAGTTGGTTGGGTTGAAGTCACACGATTGCCATAACTTTATGGAGGAATCGAATGCCATTGCGATCCGAGCTTCACTCCCATCTCATGTGAGATTGTGCATTATAAATATATGTTTGTTTTTAAATCGATTTGTTTCAAGATTATAAGTATTTCAAAGTTGGATTGGTTTCAAGTAATGATTGTTGAAGTTTTATGTCGAATGGACATGTATTTCCCACCCTCTTTCTTTGACATTATAGTCCACTTATGTGTTCATATGGTTTGGGAGATAAAGCTATGTGGTTCAGGTTTTTGAGATGGATGTACCCCTTTGAGAGATACATGAAAATATTTAAGCATTTTGTGAAAAATTGGTACATGCCAGATGCTAGTATTGTGCAATGGTACATGATAGAAGAGTCCATCAATTTTTTCACTGACTATATGAAGCAAGTTGAATCTATTGGTGCTCCATTGGGTGAACATAATGGGAGGTTGGAGGGTGTAGGGATGAGATAGGGGAAACTGTTTAGTCCTAGTGACAAAGATTTTATTACTGCTCATCTTTATGTCTTGTAGAACCATGAAGAATTGGTCCCTTACATAGAGGTTCATACGGATGCCATACGAGTTGCGCACCCACATTTCAATGAGGCTTAGATCTTCCAAATGCATACTGGGACATTTGCGTCATGGTTGAGGGACCACATAGTTATCGGGGAACATTCCTTTAAAGTTAAATGGTTGGCTCGTGGACCATTGGGAACCATTTTGTCCTGCGTTGAGTATGACATCAATGGTTTCACTTCTGGTACTAAAGAAAATGGTGAAAAGAGTGTCTCAGAACAGTGGTGTGTCACTCGTCTCTGAAGCATTGCATGTAGGAGGTGGAAGGGAAGAGAATCCAATGTACGCTCAAAAGTGTTAATTTGGCATTATCTTTGAAATTTGGGAGCTTGACTATGTCTCCATGAGGGTTCCTATATTTAAATGTTAGTGGGTGGATATTAAAAAGGGTCAACGCACTGACAAACATGTCTTCAAATATGTCTTTAATTTCTGGGTCTGTCTCATCATTTGGGTCACCGCCTACTGCTTCTGGACCTTGAGACCCTGGGTTCCCACTAGTTACTTCCCCGTCGTGACCTCCATCTCAATCTGTGTCTTGCCCATGTTGACCTTTCTCCTTAGCACTAGTCTCCGAGAAAACAGACTCAAAGTTTGCATCATTTTCATCATCACTCAATTCAGGTAAAGTCCTTGGGATTCCATGAACGCCACATGCTGCGAGTGGGCCCGACTCAACATCTCATGTGTCTCAATCACGTCGACATGCAAGCAATCAAAATACTTCCTCAGCCTCACCTTCCAACTGGTCTGTAAACCTGTCAATGTAAATGTATTATAAAACAAGAATATATTTACATTTTCCTAAATTTCTTGTAAAATGAAATGTTACACTATAACTTACTGGAGCTTGATGCCTCGGCTCTATCAAGGTCCATGTCACAATCTCTCTTTGCATTCTTTTCCTGTTGATCGGGAATTACCTTAGGTTCCCATTTACCAGCAATGTAAAGATGAAGTTGTTTGTGTTGGAACCAAGCTTGATCATAATAGTAAATGGTGGAGGGCCTGTCGGCTGCTTTCCTCACACCTTCTTCAACATTGCAGAGATTGATCCACCATAGGGTAGGTCTTTTTTCTTTGTGTGAGCCGCCTTAAGCATGAACGACATGATAATGTAGTCGGGGTTGATTTTTAACCCCTCAATGACATAGTAAAACAACATCAAATTACCAATTGTAGGCTCGCAAGTGTGGCCACCCGTTGGCAAGACATTGAGGCAAATCTACTTGTAGATGATTCGTTTCTCGATGGTCAATACGCTAATGTCATAGGACTCAGCCTTCCCTGCATCACTACCCGGTCTCTTAAAATATTTATATGCCATGTCCACGGGACAGAGGGGGTCACCATGATAATTTTTTATTGAGGAGAAGGTTAGTCATTGTTTAAAGTGAAAATATAGGGTTCACATTTGTGAGACCCAAAACCCTAGGGTTTCCATGAAGTTCATTTAGTTTGACTACAATGGTTTAAGATTATTTAAGTTTTCCATGTTGTATGGATTATGGACTCAAATTTCAAATATTAGTTACATAGATTAATCTTGTTCAATTGATTAGAATTTTAGTATTTATTGTATGTTTTTTTAAGTATTAGGTTTGTGTTAATTTATCAAAACATGACGGGTTTAATTGTGAAATGTATTATACATTTCATATTATTAGGGTAAATGTATTCAATATTTTATTTTAATGTAAATTTTGTTTAGTAATGTTTCGGGATATGTAGCTACTTCTTTAATGGCTAAGTAAATTTTTGGTACAATTTCTAATGTAGCGTACGCAATGGCCTCTAACAAAAGGACTCGTGATCAAGTATCATTAACACGAAATAAAAATCCACCAACAACAAACTACGGTATGAATGAGGATAACGGATCTGAGGAGGTAGGAATACCCCACATTCATTGTAGAACCTTAAAACGTAGAATTGCTAGGAAAGAGTTAATCTCATTGGTATTCAATAATTCTAACATTTGTGTGTCGGCCAAACGCACTAAATGGTCTAGTTGGGAAGCAAAGGTGGGTAGAAAGAGTGTGGACATCAAATATGATACTTGGCACGAAGCCCCCAAAGATTACAAGGCCACTTTATGGATGAATTGCAAGGTAGAATTAGTGGAAATTTATTTCCCCAAATTTGTCATTGATTGATATTAAATTTCTCTGATTGACCCTATGGAATGAAAAATCATCACAGAGGCCATTTGTCATTGAATCACTGGACATGGATGATTTGAGAAGGAAGGCTATGTTTATGATGTCCAAGAGTTGGCGTCAACATAAATACACAATGTCAAGGGACTATATTTTTAGTTATAAGAGGGGAGATCGCCCGTGGAAAACTTACACTCACATTCAACCCGATAGTTGGGAGATTCACAAAAAGAGAGCATTGGATAATAATCAGAATGTTAGAAAACCCCAATTTTTGATATTATTAATTAGTTTAGATTAACATATGTCTGTAGTGATAACTTAAGTCTAACATCCAAACTTAGGGCACGGGAGAAGAAAAAAACAAATGGTGGGGGAGAATAAAATTCATCATCGATTGAGCGGGGTTATGCCAAGGCAGCATTGGACCTTGTGAAACAACGTTTTGAAGAAGATGTCCAAATTGCAATAGAGGGTGGGATGAAGGAAGGTGAGGCTAGGGCAACAGTGCAACCAATCAATGTGGATAACATTGAGAGGCATGATCTATTCCTCAGAGGCTGGCAAAACAAAGAGGGTGTATGTCAAACTTGAAGAAAACTTTATTGCAGAAAGAATTGTAAGTACAAATTATTGCTAATATATTCTTTAAGACATGTTTTTATTAAACATGGATTATTATTTACGTTTTATTCTATTTAGGAAAAATTGAAGAATGATCAATTATAAGGGAACTTGATATGTCCATTTTATGTGCATAATTTAGTACTTTTTTGGGTCATTTTTGTGCTTGTCTATTATCAAGAGCTTGTGAGATAAACTTTACACTCTTTTACCTCTTCTAAGTTAGTTTTACGTGAAAAAGGAAGAACATGGAGCCTTGAAGACCGGAGGCCATTAAAAGATCACTTTTCAAAGACTTTGAAGACTTGCTTCGAAGACACGAAGACTTGAAGACCAGAGGCCATCGAAGACCATTTTTGAAGACTTTGAATACTTCCTTCAAAGAGTTGAAGACTTGAAAAATGAGAGGAATCATTGTGAAGATAAGTGTGACCACAAGAAGAAGAAAAGAAAACAAGGTTAAGTTTTGGCGCCCGTCTCTAGTTGCGACGAACGGGTGGCCAGAACCTAAACTTATCCTTTTTTCACTATAAATAGCACTCTCTTTCCTATCATTCACATCTCTTCTTCCTACATTTTTGGTACTTTTTATAACCCTAGTTTCTACCATTTTTCATCTTTAAATTCTCTTGTATTATGTTTGGTTTTTAGCATTAATTAGTATGACTCCTTGTAGCTAAATCTAGTTCTTGCGAGAAATTGATTGAAGCTTCCAAACTTATGCAGTAAGGTTCTATATTTGCTCATTTATGAACATTTATTGGAGAGCATTTATTATTCCATTAATGTTGTGTTTTACCTCAATTATACCATGGGTTGTTTGAGTATATGAAATGCTTGTAAGATTGAAATATTAGAGTGTTACGAAAGTTGAAAATTTCTTAATTCATTTGATATGAAATCCAAAAGCATGGATTTAGAACTTCTTATGTATAATGTGTGGTATTTCTTGCTAGATGAGTATGTTAATGTGGATTGTTTTCATATTTTCCATATAGATGCAAAGAAAGGTTGAACCTTGAATGTTGTTTGTTCTAGGTTTAACCTAATAAATGCTTTGTTTGGTTAAATGACTGTCTTTGGTAGAAGGCTTGTTATGATCAAACCTATGGTCCTTTGGGTGAAATGACATTGATGAAATGATGTTGTTTGTCTTTGGTGATCATCAATGAGGTTTGCAAATGGTCGTTGTTTGTTTTTACAAACTACTCTTAAGGAGGAATGAATGTTGATCTTTGAGTGAGAAGTGATAACATTCCCCATAGACACTAAATGTAATTGAATGAGTGAATGAATCAATGAGCTATAGGAAGTTTGGAAGTGGAAATCGATTGCCCCCAAGGCTTCGTTAATTATCATTTACATTGTATCTTTAGTTGTATTGCATGATTAGCATAGTTCTCTTACTTTGATAATAGTTGTCTTTCAATTTGATAACTTAGGCTCAAAAACCAACCAACCCCCCCCCCTTGTTTACATACTTTTATATGTATCTATGTATGTATAGGCCTAGTATGTTTTCTTCTATATATGTTTAAACACTTGAAAAGATCCTTCTTCTCGTGGACGACGGTTCGTACGTGATCCTCTTCACAAGAGCCTCTACACTACGACCCCAAGTTAGAGTTGAATTTGAGACGAGCTAGGAGGATTTGTTTGGAAAGTGTGAATAACACCCCTCCTAGTGACCATTTTTTGGATACCTCTTTCTCTATGGAACATCAACTTGAGCACAAAGATGAGCATCTGAGAGGGGGACCTCAACATCCTCCTCTCCAAGGGCGAGCTCCTCCTCTCCACTAAAGGGAGATTCCTTTGGGGAAAGTATTGTTAAAAGACACCATGGCCCCCAACCTCAATCAACAACCAATGTGCGTTGATTATCCCGTGGTTGGACTGAACGGGTAGTTTGAGCTAAAGACGGAGTTCATCAACATTCTACCCATCTTCCTTGGTAGGTGAGGGGAGAATGCCAACAAGCACCTCGCCGAATTTCACTTCTTGTGTGGTGGTACGGTCCCCCATGGAGTGGATGAATATTTCTATAAGTTGAAGGCATTCCCGTTCACACTAAGGGATGGTATAAGAGATTGGCTCCACTACCTACCACCCAAGAGCATCAAGAGTTGGCTCGATATGAAAACGAAGTTTCTAACCAAATACTTCCCAGCCTCGAGGTCCACCGCCTTGAAGAAAGACATAAGCAACATCCTCCAATGGCATAAAGAATCTCTCTTTGACTATTGGGAGATATTCAAGAAGCTTCTCGCAAGTTTCCCTTACCACGGTTATTCAGGGGGGAGTTTGGTTTATTACTTATACAATGGCCTTCTTGATGAGGATCAAAGGTCGGTAAGAAGTTCTTGTGGTGGCACTCTTGGGAAGAAAACTCCATCCAAAGCGATGCAATTGTATGAGGAGCTAGCGGAAGAATCAAGGAACTTTAGCTTAAGGGCCTATTTGAGAAGGAGAAATCCAATGCCCACCAGTGATTCTTCCAATAGTGGAAAGCTTGAGGATCAAGTCTCGACCCTTGCATCTATGGTGAAATCATTGATGATGACTCCCGGGAATTCGCCACATGTTAAATCATGTGAAATTTGTTACTTGGCGCATCCTACAAACACTTGCCCTACTTTGAAAGAGGACTATGTCTAGGAGGTAAGTGCCATGGGATATCAAGGAAATCAAGGCTACCAAGGATATCAAGGTGGATAAGGCCACCAAGGTCACCAAGGCTACCAAGGTTATCGAGGGTACCAAAACCGACCGTACAATTTGGAAAATTGTGATAACCCAAACCTCCAGTGTGGAAAACCTCAAGGAAGCCAAAACCATCAACCGTATCATCCTCCTCAACAACAATATAGGCCACCTAATCAAAAATTTCAAAGGCTCCAAGATAAACCCCGAGACCAAGAGAAGAGCTCAGGGCTAACAAATGATGGGGTGATGCAAGCCATTCACCAGTTAGGCATGTGTGCGGAGAAAAGTGAGAAATTCTAAGAAGAAGCCAATGCAAGTATCAAAAACTTGGAAACCCAAGTGAGCCAAATAGCTCAAGTGGTAAATCAGATGGAAGCCTGGGAAAATGGTAAGCTACCCTCCCAACCAGAGATCAATCCTCGACAAAATGCAAGTACTATCACTTTGAGAAGCGGTATAGAGGCGGGCTCTCCCCCGGTTGGTGAAGTTGTTGAAGACAAACCTAGAATCTTGAAATGCTTGAGAAAGAAGTCAGAGAAGAGAACAAGGAGGTGGCCAAGGAGCAAGCAAGGAAGGGAAAAAAGAAGGAAGAGGAGATCACCATTGAAAAATAAATCTCCATTCACGAACCTTCATCCCCCCCTCACAAGAAGGCAAGAGTAGTGGAAATTCCTCCATATGTGCCAGAACCACCGTTCCCGGAAGCTCTAAAGGACAAACGGAGGAAGGAGTCTAACAAGGACATCTACGAAGTCTTTTGTAGGTGTGAGGTAAATATCCCTCTTTTGAATGCTATTGGACAAATTCCTAGCTATGCAAAAATTTTGAAGTATATATGGGTAGTAAATAGGAAACAAAGAACGAAGAACAAGCTTAAAAATGGGAGAAGTGAACATGTCCCCGCTTTGTGCCAGAGGGAGTTACCCCCTAAATGTAGCAATCCCAACATGCTCACAATCCCTTGCATGATAGGAAATGCACATTTTGAAAATTCAATGCTTGACTTAGGTGCATCAATAAATGTGATTCTTTACTCTTTGTATGAAAGCCTGAATCTTGGTACTTTGCACAAAACCAAGGTGGTGATCCAACTAGTCGATCGTTCTAGTGCGTACCCTAAGGGTATCATCGAGGATGTGTTGGTTAGGGGTGGATTCCTTAATATTCCCCACGGATTTTTATGTCCTAGACATGGAGCATGATAAACATGCCGCCCCAATCTTGTTTGGGAGGCCATTTTTTAAGACCTCTAGGACCATCATTGATGTGCATAACGGTACCCTCACCATGGAATTTGATGGGATTAAAGTAGAGTTTAACATAAATGACTCTATGAAGTATCCTCTTGAAGAGTATTCTTGCCATGCTATTGATTTTGTTGACAAGCCGTGTAAGATATTTTTGAATTGAGTGGTGAGGATTCCTTATTAGTTGCTTTGGAAAATGATGTTGAAAATGCATGTCTTTTATATTCCATGAGTACTAACTTGAAGGAAAGCATTGAGGAGTTAAGCATTCTTGAGGAAGTGGTGCAAAGTCCCGACCCTCTAGGAACCCAAAGAACCGGAATTCCTCCCATCACTTGTGAAAGCTCCGGTGATTGAGCTTAAACCTTTACCAAGTGACCTCAAGTTACTCCATTTCTTGGGGAAGAATGGACACTTCCGGTTATCATTTCAAGCAAGCTCACCAAGGAGCAAGAAGAAAAGTTGGTGGTGTTACGGGATAACAGGGAAGCAATTTGATGGCATATTATCGACATGAAAGGCATAAGTTCATCCACTTGCATGAATAGAATTTTTTTGGAGGAAGATGCAAGACCCGTGCGACAACCCCAATGCCGTTTCAACCCGCCTATGATGGAGGTGGTAAAGATGGAAATCCTCAAGTTACTCCAAGCGGGCATAATCTATCCAACCTTGGATAGCAAGTGGGTAAGTCCAACTCAAGTGGTACCCAAGAAGAGTGGGGTAACGGTGGTCGAAAATGAGAAGGGTGAAATGGTACCCACTCGAGTTCAAAATGGGTGGCGCGTTTGTATTGACTACCAGAGGCTAAATACGGAGACCCAGAAGGATCACTTCCCGTTGCCTTTCATTGATCAAATGCTCAAGAGGTTAGCAATCCACCCTTTCTATTACTTTTTGGATGGGTACTCAGGGTATTTTCAAGTGGCTATCACCCCGGAAGACCAAGAAAAGACCACATTCATGTGCCCCTTTGGTTCGTTTGCCTACCGGTGTATCCCTTTCGGGTTATGTAAGGCCCCTGCAACTTTCCAAAGGTGTATGGTAAGTATTTTCTCAGAATTTGTTGAAAACTTTGTCAAGGTATTCATGGATAATTTCACTATTCATGGTAATTCTTTTGACAACTATTTGGCAAATTTGGCACAAGTTTTTAAATGTTGCATTGATACTAATCTTGTGTTAAATTATGAGAAGTGTCATTTTATGGTAGAACAAGGCATTGTCTTAGGCCATGTTTTCTCCTCTAAGGGTATTGAGGTTAACAAGGCAAAGATAGATACAATTCAAACTTTGCCTTATCCTACTAATGTGCGCGAAGTGCGCTCTTTTCTTGGCCATGTAGGATTCTTTCGCCGGTTCATCAAGAACTTCTCGAAGATAGCAACTCCTTCATACAAGTTGTTGCAAAAGGAGGTGGAATTTGTGATGGATGAGGGTTGTAAAGGGGCCTTCGATAAATTGAAAGGAAGGTTTGTTTTGGCCCCTATTATACAACCCCTGGATTGGTCATCGCCTTTTGAGATTATGTGAGATGCTAGTGATTATGTCGTTGGAGCGGTGCTTGGTCAAAGGGTGGAGAGAGCGCCTCACGCAATCTACTACGAATCCATGTCTCTCAATGAGGCCCAAAGAAACTATTCCACCACAGAAAAGGAGTTGCTAGTAGTGGTATTTTCTTTGGAAAAATTTCGATCCTACTAGTTTGGTACAAAAGTTATTGAGTACACTGACCATGCAGCGCTTCATCATTTAATGACGAAGAAAGAAGCCAATCCAAGATTGATTAGGTGGATCATGCTCCTGAGTGAATTTGAGTTAGAGGTGCGAGACAAAAGGGCACGGGGAACCTCTTGGCTGATCACCTGAGCAAGTTGGCACCCTGCTAAGATAGTGAGGTAAATCTATTAATGAAGGAGCAACTACGGGAGGATTTACCCGATGAAAAATTTTTCGCTATGAGGGACCTCCAACCGTGGTATGCCGAAATTGTGAACTTTCTTGTCTCTGGTAAATTTCCTCCTCACTTTTCTAAAGCACAGAAAGATAAGCTAAAAGGCGATGCTAAATATAATGTGTGGGATAATCCCTTTTTGTGGAAATATTGTGTAGACGAATTTGTTAGGAAATGCATCCCTGATAATGAAGTGCATTCAATTCTCACTTTTTGTCATTCTCATGCATGCGGCGATCATTTTGGAGAAAAAATGACCGCTAGGAAAGTCTTGGAAAGTGGTTTTTATTGTCCTACTTTGAATAAGCATGCATACATATTTTGTAAGGCTTGTGTCAAGTGCCAAAGAGTAGGAAATATCTCATCTAGAAATGAGATGCCCCAAAAAGCTATACTATATTGTGAAATCTTTGATGTTGGTATTGACTTCATGGGACCTTTCCCTAGTTTTTATGGCTTTACATATATTCTTATTGCCTTTGATTATGTGTTGAAGTGGGTTGAAGCAAAACCCATTAGGACTGACGATTTTTAAAGTGGTTGCCAAATTCCTGAAAGATAACATCTTCTCTAAGTTTGGGGTACCCCAAGCCTTGATTAGTGACCGTGGCACCCATTTTTACAATCGGACCATAGACGCACTCTTGAAGAAGTATGGTGTTACTCACAAGACATCCACCGCCTATCACCCACAAACCAATGGGCAAGCCAAAGTTTCCAATCGGGAAATCAAATTCATCCTTAAAAAATGGTTAACCCTAACCGGCAGGATTGGAGTTCCCGGTTGAATGATGCCTTGTGGGCATATAGGATGGCTTACAAGACACCAATTGGTATGTCACCGTACTAGTTAGTGTTTGGTAAGCCCTATCACCTACCGGTGGAAATTCAACATAAGGCTTACTAGGCGGTCAAAGAATTTAATCTTGATATAGATGAGGCCGGCTTGCATAGAAAATTACAATTGGATGAACTAGATGAGATCCAGAGGGAGTCCTATGAGAACGCTGAAATCTATAAAGAGAAGACAAAGGTGTGGCACAACAAGATGATTATTAGGAAGGAAAAAGTCCTCCTACTCCAATCCCGCCTTTGCCTCTTCCCAGGTAAGTTGAGGTCCCGATGGATCGGTTATTTTGAGGTGGTGAAGGTATTCCCGCATGGCACGGTGAAAATTCTAGATCGAGCTAAGTCCAATACATTCAAGGGTAATAGACAACGTTTCAAACCTTTCCACAAGAATTTTGTGCCGAAAAAGGGAGAGGATGTTGATCTCCTCAATCCAGTTTGTGAGTAAAATCCAAGAAGGGGAGGAATTCATGCCGACGACATTAAATAAACTCGGTTTTGATCATCCAGATTGTCATTCATGACTTTCCGTTGATGTTTCTTGGTTTTGGATTTTGTCATTAGTTTCATTATTTTTTCTTTGTTCTTTTCTCGGGTTGTTTTTCCATGATTTTGTAGCGATTTGAAACCAAGGCATTGGACTTTTGAAGGGAGAAATTCTTGGAGTCAAGAGGGAAAGACTTGGACAAGAGCTGAAAGCAGAAAAAAAATTTCTAAGTACTAGGTGGATAGCCCGTCGCAAGTCGCAACCACCTTATTGTGACGGGCTCAGAAAATTTTGTGCTCATTTTGGGTTTCAGCCTCCACTTTCGATGAATCGCGATGGCCTCGTCGTAAGTCGTGATGGACCATCGCGAGTCACGACCTTTGGCTGAAAAATGGAGCTGTCATCCTCCACTTTTCACTAGTCGCGGTGACCTCATCGCGAGTCACGATGAAGTGGTCGTAAGTCGTGACCAAATCAGAAATTTAGGGTGAAAATAGAGCTCCCATCCAACACTTTTCGTAAATTGCAATAGGCTCATCGAGAGTCGCGACGAACCATCGTGAGTCACGATGAAGTGGTCGTGAGTTGCGACGTAAGCATTGACTTCAGGTACCCATTCACCTACACGTCGCGAGTCGCGATGAACACATCGCGAGTAGCGACGTGCGTACAGACTTGTTTTAAAAAATGGGAAAAATCCCAAATTTTGCCACAACCTTCCCACTCCCCTTTCATCTTCTTCGCCGCCTCCAACGGATTCACCTCAACCTCACTGCCGCTCACTGCTGCCGCTCCATACCCCATTCTTTCTTCCCAAGCTCTACCTACAAATCACCTTACAATTGTTGAAGAACACAAAACCCTAGAATTTGGGATTTTTGTGATTTTTGGCAATTAAACTTCAAATTGCTTGTGGGCTTCATTCCTTTCTCATCCTAGGCATCTAAGTGGTACATTTCTTCACTTTATTGAACTTCAATTGTGATTATGATTGTATACTCTATTTATTGGATATTGTGTAGATTATGTGTGATGCCTTAGGAAATTAGATAGTTGGACCTTGGTTTATTTTTGTGAATATATTGTGCTTGCAATTTTATTTGATGGGGATTGTGTGCATATTTTGTGTTTGTGGTTTGGTTGGTTGTATTGATTTGCTCGTATGGTCTTATGCTTGCATTGCGCCATTTGTGTTGCTATGGCTAAGAATGGATTGTGGCTTATACTAGATATGAGGCATGTTGTTCCTTGATTAGACATAGTTGTTATTTGAATAAAATGTTATTGTGCTTTGCAATGTTATTTTTCTTAGGGTAGTTTGGCCATAGGACTTGAATGTTGACCTTATGAATGTACTAATGCTGGCTAAACTAGTTAGGCATGACTGTGATTTTGAGATATAGCATACTAGATTTCAACTATGTGAGAACTTCATGGACTTGAGAATATGGGCATGTTGGACATAATATGGATTATATGTGCAATTGTGATTAGGACTTGAACTAGTTAGCTTGGACTTGATTTGGCTTGTGATGATTGAAAAAAAAACTAGTTTAAGGTTGAGTATGAATTTGCAAGATTGCATTTGTACATATTCATGTGCGTTTGACTTGTTTGCTATGGTTGTTAGATATGGCTTCTACAAACAAACCCAGGGCTCCTCCCTGAGGCAGGCGCACCGCCGCTCCACCTTCACCTCCACCAGCAGCTCCGGAATCGAGCCCTATACCTCCCCTCCAGATAGGTACATGGGTTTGACCCGGATCACCATGTCTTATGCTGAGAGGTGGGAGGCCCTGGCGAGTCGTCAGCTCAAGGAGACGAGCTTTGTAGACGTACCCATACTAGACGCTCTTGGGCTCACCCAGTATGTCTGATGCTTCCTCGCCAAAGGGGGATGGAAGGATTCATGAGCAGGAGCGCACCCTCTTACCGGGAATACACGCTAGAGTTTCTGTCCATGGTCAGGATATACAGCATGAGAGATGATCAACCATGTGAGAGGTACATTGCTTTTCACTTAGATGATATATCTCGACAGATGACCATCTCACAGATTGAGGAGGCGTTTGGATGAGACACTGCAGAGATATGGGCAAGGTTGGACCTACAGGCCCATGAGCGATCGATCGAGGATGACATGCAATTTTGAGTGTCATCAACATGAGGCCAAAGAACTCCCATGACAAGAGTAGTGTCATCATCCACCCTGCACTCTGTTATGTGCACCGACTGTTGGCTGGCACAGTACTGTGCTCGGCAGAACCGATGAATGTTCCAGACAATGACATTCACTTTCTGTGGCACTTGACGAGTGAGGGACCAGGATACGGGTTATGGGCTGAGCAGTGGATGAAGAGGATTATAGAGGTGGTAGGAAAGCCAAAAGGGAAGATTATAGTTGGAGGTATGATAGGCCTCTTGGCAGAGTACCTAGGATTGGTTCCTTCAGCTGACTTTCCACACTTAGGGAGGCGCACATCCTACCTCATCACTGGTGAGAGGTTGGTTCGATTTGAGATGCTCAGTGCCACCCGGGCCATGGGGGTATTCCACTGGTTGTATGATGCCAGGAAGGTCGCATTCGTGGCACTTCCTCAGCCCAACAAGGTGAAGCTGGAATTTGATACACCTCTAAGAGACTTGGCGATTTCACCTGACTCCTCCCATAGAGAGGACTTCTAGCATGAGCTCAATGACCTTAGTCCATCCCCTGTCCAGTGTGATGATAGCAGTCTGCCTTTCTCCAAGCGACAGCAGCAGCAATCCCCGATGCCTCCACCAGAGACCGAATCAATGCAGGATGATGATGTGCCACCTCACTACTCCCAGCCTCCACCATATTTCTATGAGCGTATGATGCAAACCATGCAAGATGGATTCTGCCGCCAGGACAGCATGATACTGGAGCACAACGTGTTTGTTTCCTAGAGCTTGATCGACATGGATGAGGAGATTGATCACTTATCAGCTTGCATCCATGAGATGCAGTCCCAAGCAGGTAATATCTCAGGCCCCGATCCAGGAGCAGAGAGGCGAAGAGCTAGGAGGCATATGAGCATGGATTGGCTAGCTCGTTATCAGCAGCGCTATTTTGGCGGTGGTCCTTCTTCCTCACATCAGTGATTTGTGAGCACCGTATCCTTACCCTTTCCATACTTTTCTTTGTATACTTTAGCCCTATTGTCTACATTGAGGGCAATGTAGTGTTCTAAGTGTGGGAAGGGGTATCTACTAATTGCACGGTTGGGGTTGAAGATACTTTGAAGACTTTGCTACTGTTGGATAACTCTTTTGTTTTGTTTTGGATATTTTTCCCTTGTTTTGGGATGTTTTTTTCTTTTGATGTAATGTTGGCTTTGACACTTTTCTTAGCCTTAACATTTGGAAAGCACCTTGCTACTTTTTGGATTGGAGAAACATGAAAAAAAAATTTGAAAAAAAAAATTGAATTTTTTTTTGAAAAAAAATAATTTTTTATTTATTTATAAATAAAAAGAATCCCACTAAGTTGAAAAATCAATAGGGCATCTTAGGCAACATTAGAGGGGCCCGAATAGGTCGAAAACCTGAGAGGGCGACCTAGGCAAAAATGAGAGGCTAAATGTGTGGAAAAAGGTGAGATGTAAGCCGAAGAAACATGACGTCTAGCTAGGATGAAAATCCAAAAGGGCTCCTAGGAAAAATGAGAGAAATTGGAAAATGTTAAGTGTTCACTCATTTGCCGTCTTTGGAGTTATAAGGTTGCGGTGGCCATACGGATGGATCGGGTAGCTTTACATCTAGAGGACCTCTTGGGAGTAGAAAAATTAGCGAAAGAAGACAAAGTAAGTTGTGAAACTCTTGATTGTTAGTATACTTCCTTTTTAGGTTGATATATTGATATAAAGTGGAGCATGTGTTTTGAACTTTATACATGTCTTTAGCTTCACCTTGTACCATTGGAGTTGGGATTGTCAATTCGAGATTTGGAAATATTTTGGAGATAGCAATCAATTGATAGGTTGATATGGTTTGGGTAGATTTAGGAATGGGGGTTGTGGGAAACTTCTCATTTGACCTTAACATTGGGATGTGTGATATTGAGAGTTTTGTGAGATATTGATTTGGGGGAATAGTAGTTAGGATGTAGATACATCATTTCCTTCGTATGCTTGGATCTTTTCTTACTCGAGGGCGAGTAAGGTTTAAGTGTGGGGAGGTTTGATATGTCCATTTTATGTGCATAATTTAGTACTTTTTGGGGTCACTTTTGTGCTCTTTTATTATCAAGAGCTTGTGTTTTACCTTGAAATTCTCTTAAGAGAGGTAAGAACAACTTTACGCTCTTTTGCCTCTTCTAAGTAGATTTTGCGTGACGAAGGAAGAACATGGAAGCTTGAAGACCAGAGGCCATTAAAAGATCACTTTTCGAAGACTTTGAAGACTTGCTTCGAAGACACGAAGACTTGAAGACCGGAGGCCGTCGAAGACCATTTTTGAAGACTTTGAAGACTTTCTTCAAAGAGTTGAAGACTTGAAAAATGAGAGGAATCATTGTGAAGATAAGTGTTTACCACAAGAAGAAGAAAAGAAAACAAGGTTAAGTTCTGGCGCCCATCACAAGTCGCGACAAACCCGTCGCAAGTCGCGACCAATGGGTGGCCAGAACCTAACCTTATCATTTTTGTACTATAAATAGCACTCTCTTTCCTTTCTTTCACATCTCTTCTTCCTGTGTTTTTAGTACTATTTCTAACCCTAGTTTCTACCATTTGTCATCTTTAAATTCTCTTGTATTATGTTTGGTTTGTTAGCATTAATTAGTATGAACTCTTGTAGCTAAATCTAGTTCTTGGGAGCAATTGATTGAAGCTTCCAAACTTATGTAGTAAGATTCTATATTTTCTCATTTATGAACATTTATTGGAGAGCATTTATTATGCCATTAATGTTGTGTTTTACCTCATTTATACAATGGGTTGTTTGAGTATATGAAATGTTTGTAAGATTGAAATGTTAGAGTGTTAGGAAAGTTGCAAATTTCTTAACTCAATTGATATGAAATTAAAAGCATGGATTTAGAACTTCTTGTATATAATGTGTGGTAATTCTTGCTAGATGAGTATGTTAATGTGGATTGTTTTCATATTTGTTATATAGATGCAAACAAAGGTTGAACCTTGAATGTTGTTTGTTCTATGTTTAACCTAATAAATGTTTTGTTTAGTTAAATGACTGTCTTTGGTAGAAGGCTTATTATTATCAAACCTATGGTCCTTTGGGTGAAATGCCATTGATGAAATGATGTTGTTTGTCTTTGGTGATCATCAATGATGTTTACAAATGGTCGTTGTTTTGTCTTTGAAAACTACTCTTAAGGAGGAATGAATGTTGATCTTTGAATGAGAAGTGATAACATTCCCTGTACACACTAAATGTAATTGAATGAGTGAATGAATCAATGAGCTATAGGAAGTTCGGAAGTGGAAGTCGATTGCCCCCTAGGCTTCGTTAATTATCATTTACATCGTATCTTTAGTTGTATTGCATGATTAGCATAGTTCTCTTACTTTGCTAATTGTTATCTTTCAATTTAATAACTTAGGCTCAAAAACAAACCAAACCCCCCTCCCCCCCTTGTTTACATGTTTTTATATGTATCTATGTATGTATTGCCTAGTATTTTTTCTCCTATATATGTTTAAACACTTGAAAATATCCCTCTTCTCGTGGAAGAAACCAACTTGCCATGATCTACTTAATTGTAGATAGGAAGCATTAGGGCTTAAAAGTATTAACTTTGAGAGGTACGGTGACAACCTCCCAGAACTTCATTCCAACGACATTCTTTTGAAGCAACCGAAAAACCTGACCACCTGGGGCATGCTAGGGGAGTGGGATCTTTCGTTAGCCAACGGGAGGCTTTCAGCATTGTAAGGTCCTACCATGTGCTAAACCCTCAAGAGTCCAAATCCTATAGAAAAAAACTACTCTTCAAGACAAACGAATTGAGCAACAAGACATCCTCATTTATAGGTTGATCCAACATACCGGCCTTGTTCTTCCGGGAAATTTAAATTATTTGACACCCGATAGATGCCACCATCTAGAGGATCACATCACTCCCCTATAGATATTGAGGTAAATTGAGAAGCTATTGTGAGAACTCCAAGAATCAAGGGGCAACTGTTCAAACCAGACAACGTGGATACTGCATTACAACCAATTGAAAAAAAGGTATACACTTATTGTATCTGTTCGATATTTTGTTAATAATTAGATTAATTTGTAAATTAACATATAGTTTTGTGGGAATGTAGAAATCACGACCGTGTGAGCTGTATATAGACCAAGGCATAGATGGTAAACCACTCCACGTAGCCAACAGAATTCTGCATGAATTATTGAAACACCATCACTCTGTACCTATTGGTGAAGGTATTTCTAGGGTTTCGTTGAAGGAACCGTTTCTGATGGTTCCACGTTGCCATGCGCCAACGAAGAATACAAGAAGGTTGGTCCTGCACGGGGAATGTTCCTACTATGGCCACATCGACTTATTTATGTCATTCCTGTAACAGATCGACATTTGAAGGAAACACGGGAAACACCACCTAAACCAGTGAAAACAACACCAAGACCTATCAAACCACCACCTCAATCGGTCCAAACAACAACCATGAAGCTTAGAGCTCCAACTGAAAGAGCACAAGTCCTTCGACAATTACCACACTTCGAAAATGTTCTGTTTAATTGGCTTCAACCGCATTAAAGAAACTCAACTTACTCATTCTTGGGGAATGAATGTGTATTTGGATGAAAACAGGATATCATTGCGCCGTGGAGTGATTTTTAAGATCTATGGATATGTGAGCAAGTCCATCAAACAATTATATCCATTTACGCCTTGTGAGTTATTTCTATAAATTTTAGTATATTTGCATATACTTACTAAAACTTTGAAGGTACTAAAGCGAAATGAAATTTCATAGGTACCTGTTCTTTACACAAAATCAAAACAAGAAATGGACTGGATACTTGTGCTCGGTGTCGATTTAAGAAATTGGTTGTACGAAACAAGATATGATCGACTATATCTGTAATAGCTTAGGGCGGAAGGATAAGAAGCTTTTCAATGCACCATACAGTTTAATTCTTGAGGTTTGAATCAACCTAGTGCGATTTTACTGTTACTCTGTGCGATTTCTCTGTGCGAAAAACACACCAACATTTCTGTTCTTCTCCTTCTCTAACTCTTCACTGTAACGGCTCTTTTCTGATTCTGGTCTCAGGCCATGGCATCTCCGATGCCTAATCAAAATCCGGATTCCACCTCGACTACTAACAAAAGCTTCCTTCAAGCACTAAACACGAAACCCTCTCCACTATTATCCACTCTACGAGACACGCCCAACCTTCATCCTATAACCGAGTATAAGGGAAAGATAGCATATATTTACCTTCGGAGGAAGGCGAACTTCTGGCTTCGCACTACCAGAATGCCTTGGTTTGGCAAATTCAACAGAGGGAAACCCCCTATGGAGAAACTAGTTGCGGCTTTCAAATCAATTGGTTTTAAGGGTAAATTTCAATTGGGATCTATTGACTATCGTCACATTCTTATTCGATTTCAGGATAGCGAGGATTATCAACGCTGTTGGATGAAGGGTCAATGGATGATCCAGGGATCAACAATGAAGGTTCAGAAATGGACTCCGGACTTTTCCCCTGCTGCCGAATCCTCTGTTGTACCAGCATGGGTAACTTTACATCAACTTCCAATTCATTTCTACAATACCTCTGCTATCATAGGCATTAGTAGCCAGATAGGGAATTTTCTCAAAATGGATGCAGCTACTAATGCCCTAACAAGACCTTCTGCTATAAAAGTTTGTGTTGAAATTAATTTACTGTCACAACTCCCTTCTACAATTGTGGTAGGAATTGGAAATAAAGTTGCTGAGTACCCAATTAAATATGATCAGTTGCCTTCATATTGTACACATTGTAGGATAATAGGACATAGCCAGGAAAACTGTAATTTTCTACACCCTGAACTGAGGAATAATAGAAAAGTCTTAGATGAAACTAAAGTGATTAAGGTTAGGCAGGCCTCTGGTCAAACTGACACTCATAAGAAATTAGGAATTCCAGCTAAGGTAGCTGTTCAAGTGGAAGGCACTTCAACACTATCAGTTTCCCAAAAAGAATCTGATTTCCAATTTCAAAACTTGATCTCAACCTCTCCTGGGGAAAACAACTCAAACTCTCTCAGAGTTAATCCTATGAATAGAAATACTCCTTTTTATTCATTGGATGATATCTCAAAACCAATCTCCAATTTTATTTGGAGAAGAAAGAGTAAACAGCATGAACTTCCTCCTATCCAGGAAAATTTAGTTAAAAAGGATATGATTACTATATCAAATGCTTTTCACACTTTAACTTATCTACATGATAATGATCATGATGCCCAAGAGGATGAATCAGTGAACATTTTCCACGAATCTGTGGAATCACAGGAATTAGTGTCACATCCAAAAGAGGTAGACGCTATGGCCATTTGTTTGTCCACCCCTGCTGCAGAACAGGTTGATCCAAATGAGCAAACACTCGACAATGCAATCAAGTTTCCAGCCATCACTGCAGTACATAACCAAGCTATAGAACACACCTTTCAACAGGAGGTAAGCATTTCAACTGCAGACAAAATGAGTCTAAGTGAGGGTAAGAAGGGTAAAAATAGTACTGCTCCCGTATCTAACCAAAGGAAACTAAGATCATCTCAAAAAGCAACCCCCCCAAATTCTTAAATGATTAAGTACACCAAAATAGGGAAAATATTAGTTTGGAATATTAGGGGTTATGGCACTTCACTGGATAGATTAAAGACTTTAAACAGGAAACACAAGATAGACATTCTATGTCTAATTGAACCATGGCATGAAAAACAGAATTTACACAGTTTGAAACATGACCTTGGTTACAATAATGCTCTTCATGCTCAGACTGCTAAAATTTGGCTTCTATGGAATCATGTTTTCAGTTTAACAATTGTAAATGAATCCGACCAGTATATACAGGCTACAATAACTGATAACGCCACTTCTGTTTATTGGAATGTTTTTTTTCATTTATGCTAGTGTCCACAGACAATTGAGGGAGAATTTATGGTCAGATTTACAAACTCCAACACCAGATCCATCAATTTATATTGGTGATTTCAATACTGTAGCACCGGTAACTGAATATAAAGGTAGGAAATTGACCCCTAGAAAAAGCATGAAACAATTTAATGAATTTATAACTAATATGGACTTACATAATATCCCTACTGTTGGTAACTCTTTCACTTGGAGCAACAATAGATATAGGGATAAAGGAAAGGATCTACAGTTTCAGAGGTTAGACAGGGGATTATGTAACTTAGACTGGCTGGAAATTTTCCCCAATAGTTCTATATAGGTTTTAAATAGGATGACATCTGATCATTCTCCTCTTTTATTATCTATTCAATCAGCTGTAGAACAGGCTCCAAGACCCTTTAGATATCAAGAAATGTGGTCAAATAGAGAATATTTTCATGATTTAGTAGTCTCTAACTGGAATCTAATATCACCTCTAACTGGGATGAATAGATTTGTTCACAAACTAAAGAGGCTTAAGATTGTAATTAAGGATTGGAACAAAAATATTTTTGGTGATGTTAATAAGAATCTTTCACAATCTGAATCAAGAGTCAATGAACTGGAAATTCTTTACCAGCAGTTTCAGGATGAATCAGTTTTAAATGAGTTACTGAAATCTAAAGCTTTGCTACTGAGATCTCAGAAGGAATACAATATTTTTCTGAAGCAAAAGGCTAGGTTAAACTGGTTTAAACAAGGTGATGCAAACACAAGTTATTTTCACCACACAATTAAGGAAAATAAAGTAAGATCTAGAATTGCTAAAATTAAAGATGGTAATGGAATTGCTAAAATAAAGTAGGAACTGAAAACTGCGGTTTTTTACCTTAATAGATCTAGTGCACCTGGCTCCGATGGATTCTCTGGTGATTTTTATATATCTTTTTGGGATACCATTAATGGAGATCTGTTAGAAGCTGCTAATGACTTTTTAAATACTGGTAACATCCCAAAAGCTATGTCTAGTACTTGGCTCACCTTAATACCCAAAAAAGCCATTCCAAACACATTTGCAGATTTCAGGCCAATAAGCTTATCAAACTTTGTAAATAAAGTTTTTTCTAAACTGTTAATGGAGAGGATTAAACCACTATTGCACTTAATGATTTCCCCTGAGCAAAGTGCTTTTTTTAAAGGTAGGGATATTTCAGATAATGTGATCCTAATGCATGAAATGACTAGATTGCTTTCTAGAAAGTCTAAGATTTCAAATTTGATTGTCAAACTAGATATGCAAAAGGCTTTTGATAGGGTTTCTTGGTCCTTTCTTAACTCCATTCTCCTACAGTTTGGTTTCCATGGAAATTTTGTTAGACTCATCATGCATAACATTGCTTCTGCAAACTTTTCAGTTTTAATAAATGGTGTAACATCTGGATTCTTCTCCTCCTCAAGGGGTATTAAACAAGGAGAACCTCTCTCACCCTTTCTGTACAATATTTTATCAGAGGCTTTTTCCAGGGGTTTAAAGAAATTGTTTAACACTGGCTATTTACAGTACTTTAGTCTTCCCAACTCCTGTTCTCCTCTTACTCATCTCATGTATGCCGATGACACTGCAGTTTTTCTGAATACTAAGCCTGACAATTTGAGGCGTTTTAAACATTTTTTGAATGCTTATGAGATCACATCAGGTCAAAAAGTAAACTTCGCAAAATCAGAATTCTTTGTTTCCCACAACACTTCTCTTCAGCAAATCCAGTTTGTTAAAAGGTTACTAGGGATGGAGAAAGGCTCCTTCCCCTTTAAATACCTTGGAGTCCCTATTTTCTCTGGTAGGAATTTAAAGATGCATTATCTACCTGTTATTGAAAGAATGGAGAGAATCATAAATAATTGGAAGAATCAATGGTTAAGTTCTGCTGGTGAAATCATCTTGATAAATCATTGTTTCCTTTCGATTCCAACACATATCTTTGCAGTTCTAAAACCCCCCGGGATAGTTTTAAGAACAATGGAAAAAATGGCATCTAGTCTATTCTGGGGAAAATCAGATTTTTCTGATAGGAAAAGATGGAGATCATGGAAAAAAATGAGTTATCCAGTGAATGAAAATGGTTTAGGTTTAATGGATTTGAATGCCATAGTACATGCTTTCTCATGTAAATTATGGTGGAAGCTCCAAACTAATGAGACTCAATGGTAAACACTTTTATGGACACTACCTGTCTCTTACAAAAAATCCCACATTTGGGGTAGAATAAGCAGTGTAACTACTATGGCAAACAGTCTAACTAGGATTATCTTTGGTAAAGGGGAATGCTCCTTTTGGAATGCAAATTGGATGGGTGATGGTGCTCTCTGTTATATTTGGCCAGAGGAAATGGACATACCTTTTGAGGATCTTAACTTGAGGTCTTTCATTAACAACAAACCTGCTTTCTTACCAAGTCTAGAGCCTTATTTGGCTACCACTATCCTTCATATTTTGCAGGAAGTAAAGCTGGAGCACTCTCATGGGGATCAGCTAATTTGGACCCCAACCACAGATGGGAAATTCTCAATTAGATCCGCCTACAACATTTTCAGATAGAAGGGACCTGAAATACAACATCTCCAAAAGGTTTGGTCTCCATACATTCCTAGAAAAATGTCAGTACTCCTTTGGAGAGCTTTAAATTGCATCCTCCCTTTTGATAATATTTTAAGTAGGATGGGTTTTTCTCTGGCTTCGAGATGCCCTCTATGCATGAACAATAATGACAATCTTGATCATTTTTTCAATTCATGTCCTTCCTCCTGTTCAGTTTGGAATAGTGTTCACTCACTTTTACAGCTACCACAAACAGGTTTTAGGAATTTAAATACCAGGGTGGAATTTTACTTATCTTTCAAGGCTGATTCTAAAATCCATGCAAATTTGATAACTTCCACTTTTATGGTTACAATTTGGTCTCTATGGACTAGCAGAAACAATTTCATTTTTGAGAATAGACATTTCTCTAGTGAGACTTGTGTCCATGACATTAAACAAATAATTTACATAATTTTCACAGCTCACAAATTGAAAGGTAACAGAGATAGGCATAAGCATTGGATTCAGGCTAAGATCATTCCTTAAATTATTCAAAAAAATAGATCTGCTATTACTGCAGTTTTTTGGGAAAAACCACTAACTGGCTATAAAATAAACACTGATGCATCATGGATCTTTGGTGGATTTTCCTCTGCTGCAGTAATAGTAAGAGACTGGAATGGTAAGGTATTGAAAATGAGAGTTAAAATTTTTCAGTGTCCATCTCCTCTGTATGCAGAATTAATATCAATCAAAATGGGATATGAAACCTGCTCAGAACTAGCTCTAGATAAATGTGTAATCGAATCTGATTGCTTAACTGCGGTTAGGAGTATTCATAACCCTATGAGCTGCCCTTGGAGAATCTTCTCTATCTGCAATGCACTAAATGTAGAACACTCTTCACACCCAATTCAACACACACCTAGACAAGCTAACATGGCGGTGGATTTTCTGGCGAAATTTGCTAGGGAAAACAATTTACAAGGTGACACAGACATTAGGTTAATTCCCATTTTCCTTAAGGGATTGTTATCATTAGATACTATTGGCTTCCCAGCAATAAGAGTTGGACCTCCTATGGATAGCAATAGGATATAGATGAGGTTATTTCGGTTTCATATTAAGTGCATCTTGACTGTTACTACGAATTTTTAGACACTAGCTTTTAGCACAAATACTGCTAGTTTCTTCTCTTGTAATTTCAGGTACTTAGCCAGGAAGCAAGGATACGGGGTAGTAATGGATACTAGGAACCTGCTGCTCATTCTGATGTTTTTTTCTGCTACGTGCCATACCTTCTTTTTGTTGATTTATACTATCATGCTGAAAGAATCCTATGCCATTGAATACTACATGCTGCTCTTCCCAAATGTCTGAGAAGAAAATAAGCTTTCAGCGCCATAGTGTTCACGACAATTTGGAAACCTCTTGGCTTGTACACCATTGACAAACTGGGGTCTCGATCTTTCGATTCGCCGCCCTGTTCGCAGATTTACAGCTACAGGTTCTCCATAGGATGACTACTTTTGTACGGGGATACACTTTTTTTTAGAATAGAGGCACACACCGCTTTTGGTGGCAATTTCTTTTGCTTAAAGAGCTTCTACTGAGCTCTTGGATCATCATTTGGATGATCAACTTGTAATATTCGTAAACTTTCAACGCCTAATTTTGGCTTATTTACACGGCCTGGGGAGCCTAATAAACACCCCCCATCCTCGGATGGTTTAACAAAAAAAACTTAACAGTTACATAAATCACTCATTTTGTGCATAATTTTAATTTTTGTGTTTAGGGACCATTGGAGATTGATTTTGATTGTCCCCTCCCAAAATCGAGTTCACTGGATGGATCCCCTACACTTCCAACCTTCAGATGCATTTGTTGAGAATTAGCAATGAAGGACTGTAGTGACCACAATAAAAATCATTTTGAGGTGGTCGAAGTCAAGGTGGGCTATGATCATTGTTTATTCGGTTAATAGTACTTAATCAATTTTTATAAGAATTGAATTAAGGAATTTGTTTTTATTTTAACAAGTACAAGAAACAAGCGCAGACTTGGAAGCGCGGCTATTACATCATGCTATACGTGGCTGAGTGAATTGAAGAGGTCAAACATGACTACATCCAAATTGACAAGGTGTGCGTACAATTGTTTCTAACAACCAATTAATAGAACCATGCTTACTAGTATTTTCTACTTACTAGGTAATGACAAATTTTCATGAAGGAATCAGAGCCTTACTTCAATGATGAAATCAACAGTGCAAGGAATTTTTTGGTGAGGCATCTAATACTAAATCGGTTTGGGAATCTTGGGAATACAAATATTGCAAAAGTAACTCAATTAGATAAATAATTAAGCTTAGAATTATTGGAATAGATTCCTACTGTTTTCTATTCTTATATATAGATTATTGCTAGGTTAGCGCTATCTATAGATCTTTGTCATCACACAAGATACTATCATGTATTGCATTATATTAGCTGATGTGGATTGAGGCCTTTTTGGAGCCGGAGACATTTGGTAGAAAAATTCATTTACCTTATGAGCAGATCAAGTTTCCGAAATTGGAAACTGCATTTCAATTTTTACATAGTCATGATTATTAATTCCGAGATCGGAAATAATACCCATGAATATATTTCTGAGTTTGTAAAAAATATTTCGTTAACACAAATTGTAGCAATGGTTGTACATAATAGGGACAGAATGTACACAAGAGCTCGAAAACCTTCTAGTGATTAACAAAGAGTCGATTACATAGTTTCCGAACTTAGAAAATATGACTTCCCGAACTTGGAAAAATGATCCACGGTAAGATGGTCGCTAGGATTTTCTAAACTCAAAAAAATTTAAAGGCAGTTCCCACGAGATTTTTAAGGTGGTTTTGGAACCGCCTACTAATGACGTGCGATGGATGGCAGGGATAGAGAAGGCACAATGAAAATGCCTTTGTTGGTCCAATTGAACCACCTTTGACCCCCCCCCCCCGACACTAGTGTGACCCAGCCCAAATTGACCAAAAATTTAGGGTCAAAGGGGTCGGTTCGGGTTGGGTTGGACTGGGTCATGGGTCGACCCAGATTGACCAAAATCATATAAAAATAGTAAAATTGTTTTTTAATATATATTAAGATATATATATATATTAACAATGTTAAAATTGTTTATAAAATAAATTAATGGTGGATGTATTGTATTAAATTAATTATTTTTTATGATTTTTTTCAAGAAAATGGGACAATCACAAACGGGTCAAAATGGGTCAATTTGGGTCAAAATCCAACCCGACCCATTTTGACCGACCCACTTGACCCAAATGGGACATTGACCCAACCCGACCCGGCCCAAATAGGTCGGGTCAAAATGGGTTGGGTCGGGTCGAGTCGGCCAATTTGAACACACCTAATGTGGAGTACTCTAAGATAGGACAGACTGGGGGAGATGAACTTATGCATGAGTAGTCAAAGGATGGAGCAGCTAAAGAGACTAATCAGACTGAGCATGTTGGAACACAGGAGGAAGCAGCCGAGATTGAGAAGGCTGAGAATGTTCTAACACAGGTGCCTGACCTAACCTATTCTAGTTTGATGAATTTATTCAGACTAGGAAGGAAAAGAGAAAGGAGCCATCCTCTGAGTAATCGCAGCAAGCAAAGAAAAGCAAGAAAGGTGTTCTTGAACCCAAGAAGAAGAAAGTTCTCCCTACACCCCTTGTAAGTGATGCTATTTCTACAAAGTTTTATGATGATGATTGTAAACAAATGTGAGAAGTATTCTCTCAAAGGAAGATCATTCCTAAGAGACCAGTAGATGTTGAGGCATACAAGAAAAGTGGATTTTCAAACTTTCTGGAGCAGTTAGGACCGAAGGTTGCAGCTTCTTTGTATGAGGATTATAATAAGTAGCTAGTTTGTGAGGTGTACTGTAACCTAATGGCTGGGAACATAGAGAAAAATTCTCCCTACTGTGGTAGGTTGTATGTGAGAGGTAAGGTGATTAGGTTTTCTACTGAGAAGATAAACACGCTGTTGGGACTAAAACCTCTAGATTTTGCTAGGTATTTTCTAAGGTGTTGGGGGTCACAGATGACCATATATTGTCTAAGATATTAATACTCAGTGGCCAGCTACTGGATACTCCCAAGCTTCATGTTTGTCTTCAAGATTTTTCTGTCTGTACCAGGTTGTTCACCATTGGATCTCCTCAACCATCGCTACTGCACTTACAAGAGAAATGGAAAAATTGTTGTACTGTGTTGGAACACAGAAGCTTGTCAATCTGGGATTGTTCATACAGCAGAGCATTGTGAGATAGCCAATTTCTCCCAAGGCTAAGCATGCTCTTGTCTACCTGTGCCTTAGTTCTTCATAGGCCAGGAGTGAAAGGGTGAAGGCTAAGGCTGAGGATGTGATTGTGAAGACTAAGTATCTTCGGCCTAACAAGAAAACTTTCAGATGAGAAAGGTACATGACTTGCCATGGAATCAGAATGCTTCCACATCTGGGACTGATAAGAAGAAGGCCAGACTTGCAGCTATGGATGCAAAGTTGGGAGCTATTGCTATACAAATTGTAGCCTTGGAAGCTGAGAAAGCTGGAATTGAGGGGGAGAATACTCATATGGAAGCATAGATTGCTGCTCCTGAACATGACTTAAGTTTCTACACTATCTATTTTCCAACATAGATTAGTTGTTTGTTTCAGGGGGGGCAGGTTTTATTATTTTTGTTGGTTTATTTCTGTGTTTTTTTTTGCCTTTGGCATAGTCATAGCCCTAGGGGGAGAATATTTTGGAGATTTTTGGATATTAATTTTTGGTGAATTATTGGTGTTCTGGATTTCTGGTTTTTCTAGTGGTTTTCATATTGATTCAGATTCATCGGTTAGTATATGTTCCACCATATGGGAACTTGTGAAAGACTTATGTTGTGAGATTTTAAGTTTTTCTTGATGCTCTTAATTCCGAAATGGTTGGATCCACAAAATGTCAAAGAAGGAGATTGTAAAGTCACATGGATTTCATTGGTTATTTAGTTGGCATTTGTGAATTAATTTGGAAAAGAAATATTTTCCATATTGGAACATACGAAAAGCTGAAGCTTGAAAGGATTAAGTCAATTGTTGATATTGTGTGGATATTTATTTATGGAAGGAAGAAGATTCCACAATATATTATTTTTAGGCGTGTGTTTGAAACATACTGGGTTTATGGAAAATCCACATAGTTGTGGAATTGGATTTATGGAATATTATGAGATATTTCAATTAAGGAAAATTCCTTTATTTAAAGGATTTGGATATGCTTCAAAAGCGAATAAGGAATAGGAATATTGTGAAGATAATCTTGGAGAGTTCTGATCTGCTCAATGGACTATAAATAGAGGACATCACGGCTGCATAACTCACGAACTTAATTGTAAAAAATACGCACACGGATTTTCTATCTTCCGAGAGCACTGCGAGAGCCAGCATACATATGTTCCAACATACCGTAACCCATTGATCAAGTTCAAAATCATATACCTTAATTCCTCGGGAGGGGGAGATCCAGCGTCGACGAGTTTTGAGGTCAGAGGAAGTCTGATCAAGGTGGACCAGTAGTTAGGGGAACTAGTGAAATTCACGTGTTATAATTAGATAAGATAAGTTTATTTGTATAGTGTACTTTGTACTGTATCTTTCTTATTAGTGGATTCATTCTGAACTAAGCCAGGCCCCAGAGATGTAGGTGGATTTCATCAAACTACGTAACTCGTGTCTTTATGCTTTACTTTTTTCCATACTTGGTTAAATATGTTATGTTGGAACACGGTAGTATAATTGAACTAATTAGATAAAACCAAATTTCACTATTGCACATCCAAACATTGATTGTACTTCCCTTAATGTTAACAAGTATGATTCTCGTCATTTCCAACTTATTAGTCCCAGCAACACAAACAACAGACAACGTCTGTATGGTGATCACTGCAGCAAGTATTGACATACTCATCAGACTTGTTATCAACTTCATGGCTTTCTTGAAAATAAGCTAAAAGAAAACATATATCCTTCTACACTTGCTGCTACCACACCTAATGAAGCAATTCTTCCATCACTATCAACTGATCAATATAATTGCCTTCGTGCGATGTTGTCTGCTCCAGGTGCTGATTTGGACACATCACCCAAAGTGAATCTCACAGGTAATATGATTAATCATCTGGTATGGTATATCAATAGTGGTGCAACGCACCACGTTTGCACCGATGTATCTTTATTTAACAAATATTATTCTTTGCCAAAATATATTCATGTTCAACTACCAGGTGGCTCTCTTGCCACTGTGCATCACATCGGTGAAGTAATTTTCTCACCAACATTGCGATTATTATATGAATATCATATCCCTAAATTTAAACTTAATCTCATTTCTATATCCCCATTGACCGAGTCTTTATATTGCAAGGGTGGATTTCTAAATTCTTCATGTATTTTTCAGGACCTACGCTCGAATCGTTCGATTGGTCAAGATGGCCTTATTTATGGTCTTTGTCAACTCCGCCATTCTGGTGCTTGCTTTTATTCCATTGCTTCATTGTTTCTAATAAGACGCCATATGATCTCTGGCATTGTTGGTTAGGCCACCCGAGCTTAAACCATTTTAAATTTCTATGTAAAGCAGTAGATTCCATTCATTCCAATTTCTCTTCAGAATGTAATGTTTGCCCACTGGCAAAACAAACTTGTCTATCTTTCAATAAAACACCAATTTCTTCTTCTTGTTAATTTGAACTCATCCACTGCAACATATGGGGGCCCTTCTCTATCCCATATAAAGATGGCACAAAATAATTTCTTACCATCGTTGACGGTTACTCTAGATGTACATGGGTTTACTCCATGTGTGCTAAATCTGAAACTCTTAAGTATATTCATTATTTCTATACTTTTCTCACCACACAATATGCCCATACTATTGGCTCCAACCCTACGAGAGCACTTTCTCTTTTTCTACCTCAACTACAAAAAATTTGATCTGACAATGGGACAGAAGTTTTGTCAAATGACATTCAAAAATGATTTCAATGGCATACATCATCAACGAGGTTGTGTTTATACCCCTCAACACAATGGGGTTGTTGAAATGAAACATCGCCATCTCCTTTCGGTAGTAAGGGACCTCAGATTCCCATCTAATATACCAATCAATTTTTGGGGAGAGTGTGTTCTTACCGCATCGTATTTAATCAATAAAATTCCTACTCTGACATTATCTAAAAAGTCTCCTAATGAGGTCCTTCTTCGATCTCCACCAAAATACAATCATCTTTGATTTTTGGTTGTCTTTGATTTGCTCGAAATACACCAATCCGAAAAAAGTTTGATCCTCATGCTAAACCAGGCAGCTTCTTACCCTATCCTTTTAGTCACAAAAGATATATAATCCTTGTTATTGAATCCAAACAAAAATATGTTTCACGCGATGTTGTGTTTAAGGAACATATATTTCCCTTTCGAGATGTCATGTCTCTTGCGAATGAATTTTTTTTTCAAATACAGAGACACCACCATTTTTTATGATGACGATATCATTAATTCTTCAATCAAACCATGTTCTCCAGGCAGCATCGATCCTCCTATAATCATTACATTTTCCAATCCATAGTCTGCATGCAGCCCTACTCCCACATCTATCTTGACTTCTAGTTCCCAACACCATCAAGAACTAGAAAGTAATTCTAGCTACCCATAATAGAAACTTCATCGTTCAGAACGTAACCATCAACAATCTGTTATGTTGAAGGATTTTATATGCAATACCACTGTATGTACAACTAATTCTCCTTATCGACTCACTCACCATTTATCATTTGATAAATTCAGCTACACTCATAAGGCCTTTCTTACTTCCATTATCACAACACATAAGCCGAGAACCTTTACTGAGGCCATGAAACATGCTGATTGGCGTGATGCTATGTCCAAGGAGATTGCAGCTTTAGAAGCTCATGACACTTGAACATTAACTCCTTTGCCACCTAGTAAGCATGTTGTTGGTTGCAAATGAGCTTACAAGACTAAATTCAAATCTGATGGCACTATAGAACGTCGTAAAGCTAGAATCTTTGCAAAAGGATATACACAACAAAAAGGTATTGATTATCATGATACTTTTGCACCAATGGCTAAATTGGTCACCGTTCGTGTGTTATTATCTCTAGCTCCAATTCGAGGTTGGTCTCTCCACCAACTTGATGTTAATAATGCATTTTTACAAGGAGATCTCAATGAAGAAGTCTACATGCAAATTCCCCTTGGATTTCATAAACAGGGTAATCATCGTGTTTGTCGCTTGAATAAATGTCATTACAGGCTTAAACAAGCGTCTCGACAATGGTTTCCAAAATTCTCCTCGACCCTTTTTTATGAAGTTTTACTCAATCCCGTGCAGATTACTCCCTTTTCTTTTATCTTCATAATGACATTTCCGTCTTTGAGTTGGTTCTATGTGGATGTTATTACCATAACATGTAATGATACATCCTCCATTGCATCCTCAAATCTCGCTTTGAATCGACATTCTCCATCAAGGTTCTAGGTTAATTACAATACTTTCTCGGCATAGAAGTATCAAGATCCACTCATGGATTATTTTTATGCCAACAGAAATGTATACTTGATATTCTTTAGGATTCTGGTCTTACCGGCACCAAAACTTCAACATTTCCCATGGAACATCTCAAACTTCTCCCTACTTCAGGGGAATTATTACCTGATCCAAGCATTTTTAAATGTTTAGTTGGTCTTCTGCTCTACCTTACAGTAACTAGACCGGATATAGTTTAGGTTATTAATTCTCTTAGTCAATTTATGCAACAGATGCGGTCTCTTCAAGGATATACTAATTCAGATTGGGATGGATGCCCGATCACTCGAGTTTCAACAACTGGTTACTTCACAATGCTTGGTGACAGTCCAATTTCATGGAAGTATAAGAAACAACCAACTATCTCTCGATCATCTGCTAAAGCGGAATATAGGGCCATAGCTAATCTCACTACCGAATTACAATGGCTTTCTTTTTTATTTAATGATCTTGATGTTCAAATAACAAAAACTAGTCCAGTATATTGTGATAATCAAGAAGTCATTCACATCGGTGAAAATCTAGTTTTTCACGAATGAACAAAACACATTGAACTTGATTGTTATTTTCTACGTGAATTTTTTTTATCTGGGTTAATCTCTCCAACCTATATCTCCTCTGCCAACCAACATGCTTATATTTTTACCAAGCATGCTCCAACGAGAGGGGGGGTGTATTAGAGGATATTGTGAAATTGAAACCAACAAATTAGTTGCAGCATATATGAAACCACCCAAAGTTAAATTTTAAAATTCTGTTGTAACAATAGATCAGATTTACGTCGTGTTTCATATGTAGATATTTTTATCACTTTGTTTAAGACTCTATTAGTATTTGTATATAAGAATACATTCTGATTCAATGAAAGACAAGCCCACATATCCCTTTCTCAAAATCTTATATGATACATCTTTAATTTTATAACATTCTAATGGACCAAAGTCTACACATCTAATTTAAATCCTTATAAAAATAGTATGGTCAAAAGTTCGTTGTTTTAATGACTTTGACTAGGATTTGTCCTTACCTTCTCTTTCAATATCAAATTTGAGTCAAGAACATTTTACCATACTACGGATAGTCGGAAAAACAAGCACTGACAAAGACAATTCCTTCTTGATACTTAAACTAAAAAACCATTTTAAATACCATCCAGTTAAAAACTTTAAAATGTAAAAAAATGAATAAAAAGAAAGAAAACTAAATGAAATAAAAAATAATAATTAAGAAAAAATATTAAAAAGCATATGAAAATGGAAAGCCAAAGTTTTTTTTTATAACAGAGGGAGTAATGTACATTAAAATTGATTTATTTTAGACAAGTATTATGACCAGCATGATTTTTATATCAGAAGCTCTATTTGGAGGGTACTTTAAATTTTAGTTGCGCCAGACTAAATATTGCAAAAGACCCTTTTATTGGAAATGATTTTTTTTACTATAAGGGTCTATAGTAAAAGATTTTTTTACTATGAGGGTCTATTTGAAGAGGTACATGATTAGTGGCTTTTACCAATGTGAGATTTATTTTAAAATATTTTTAAAAGAGTCTGTCTCTTAAAAGACGGTCTTTCCATGAGCCATGGAAAGATCAACGTTTACAGTGCAAATTAGAATAAATGAAGATAAAAATTTTGGGTTGCGTGAATCGAGTTATAAACTTTGCTACTATGCGTTGCATAATAAACTTTTAATATTGCAACTAAAACATTTTATCTTTTATTATTCTAATTAAACTCCATCTTTCCATAAGCCTATGGAAATACGGTCTTTCTCAAGACTTTACCTTTTTAAAAATTATGAGAATTGCATTTTGCAATAAATGGAAATTATTATCAAATAATCCCATTAATTATTTTTTAAAAAAAAGTGGGTCTCCCGATGGGCGGCCCGTCCATAAGCTTAAGGATGGATCACTTATTTTTTTACCGTATATTTTGCATTTGTTAAATTACATACAATATTTATAATTTTTGAAAAATTTTTTATATCATACATTTTTATATTTCACCTTCAAATGCATATTATTACTACTGGCAAAGTCTTGGGAAAGACCATCTTTGCATATGCTTATGGAAGATGGGGTTTAAAATTCCCCCATCTATGATGGTTATTTAAAAAAAAGAAGATGGGGTTTAATTAAAATAATAAAAGGTAAAAGGTCTTAGTTGCAATATTAAAAATTTATTATGCAACGTGCAGTAATTAAAAAGTTTATAGCCCGATTCATGCAACCCAAAAATTTTATCTTCATTTCTTCTAATTTGCACTTTAAACCTTGATTTTTCCATGACTTATGGAATAACCGTCTTTCAAGAGACTGACTCAATACTATTTATTTTAACTTATAAAATACAAGATTTAAATTTTATAAAAAGATTATAACATTTAAAATAAAAATTCATGTAATGAACTGTGTATAAATTTATAAAAAGGCCGAATATCAAGAGGCTTTCTCTTTAAAAAAAAATTAATCACATCTAAAGATTGACAACTTCAAATAATTTTTTTTAAAATTTTGTAAAAAGGGGTAAATGATAGCTGACAACTTCAAATAAGACTGTGTGTTAGTAAAATTTAAAATGCATGGCCGACCATGGGTGATACCGAACATGGTTCCGAAAATTTTAGTACCCCAATTTTGTTTAATTTTTTTATGTATATTCATACTCCTGTAGCTCCTCTTTTTTATCATTTCAGCTCTACACATATACCTCCTCTTTTTACCGATATTAGATTACAAGACAACATCCGTGCTAATGCACGGATCATAAATAAAAATTTAAAATATAATATAATTTATAATTTAAATAAGTAATAAGTTGACATATGTATAAGAGAATTATACATGCTACAAAATTTATAATAAATTAATATATTTATTAACATTATAATGCATTGAATGAGAGAAAATCGACTCGATCTTTGTTGACACATACGTATTTTATGTTTAAAAATATTAAATGTTATAAAAATGCTTATATGATAAAAATCAGAAATATCGATCGAAATGAATGAATAATTATTTAGTTGAAGTTATAAAATTATGTCTCTTTTTTTAAAATACAAAAAATATGTAAGGAGAAGTTCTTAAATATGAATAATTATAATTCTATAAACTATTTAGTTATGCCATATATTCATATTATCTGAAAAAATAATTTATTTTGTAACTAATTAATATTAGTCAATTTAAACATTTATTATATTATTAATCAATATAATAGTTGTATTAGTTACCCCCTACTCTACTTTTCTTATTACAAGCGAAAGTCCCACCGCGCGTTGCGCGGTATTGTTGATTAAAATTTTAGTTTAATTAACATGTAATACTTATGTCTCACACTTAAATTAAATACGAAAATGTAATTATAAAAAAAATTAAACCAATTGTAATTATATGAATTATAAAGTTAACAATCAATTTATAACGGGAAGGGCCGGTGTTTTGGACTTTGGACTTCTTTAGTCATTTTACATCCGTTCTGAAACACTTGTCGTCACAGCCTCCACACACAAGGGAGAGTAATGCCACAGAGAAAGAGAAGGAGGAAGGTTGTCGAAAGCCACCGCTTAACGGTAATCACAAATTTAGATAGCAACCCCTATTTGTATACCATCTTAATTTCTGTTGTAGGTATCATAGATGTTAGTCGTTATAGGTTGAAGACGAGTAGAACGTCGCAATAGGGAGGGGATTTTGAAGAGAGACGACGAAGATACAAAGAACACCTATTTCATCTTAAATCCTTGTGCACATTTACTTAAATCAGTGTTAACAACTTTGATTTTCAAATTCAATTTTATTATATAAAATAATTTATACTTCATAAACACTATTCTGAAGTAAAAATTACTTACTCAGTGACAAACTCTTCCTTGTATGACATTTGGATTCTACCTACTCAATACGTACACGATCATGAAAACAATCGCCGGTCCCTAAAATGGAAATTACGAGAATGGAATTGTGTCATCGCTTGTTGGTTGTTATCGAGTTTATCGGATTCATCTAATTTGGATCCTAAAATAGTAAGCTACCAGAAATTTTGGCAATGGCCATTGCAGCTAGATAGGCAGGCCTACATGGTTCTTCAATCAAGTTAATTGAACTGTAATGGAAAATTGTAGCCTGCCAATTGATACTACACTCCGTAAACCAAAGGAACGAACAGGTAGCCAAAAGTATAAATTCCTTATTCTAGAATTAGATGGAGTAAATGCTAAACCTTTTTAAGTAAGGCTAGTGTCGAGTTCTAACTCCTGCAGAAGCATATTAGCACCGGGATTGCGGTAAAACATGAACTCACGTTCGCCATCAGCTTTAAGTGAAGCAAAAGCCAGGGTTGTTCTTGCAGAGGGATCATATCGCATACCATAAATATCGGCTTTGTTTTCCTTAAAACATCAACATACGTCAAAACACATCCCCTCCTACCTATCACTGAAATTGTATCATTCAAAAGCCTCCACAACATGATAGGTGTAGAACATGGTAAGAACAGAAAGTAGAAAAAACACTTCAAATCAACTTGAAGAAATGAATGAATCTTACAATAGCCTCCAGAGACCGACTCTTTCATTTCATATTCTCACAATTAACACTAAAAAGAAAAACTTCCAATATAAAACCTTAGTAAAGTATCTGACAATCAAAATTCAGAACAAATAAGACCTTCTAGGATCTCTTTCTTCATATATAACCTACAAAAGCATCATCGAGATCATGTTAGCTACAAATTGAGGACAAAAATTCCATACATTTCAAATAACTGCTAACAGAATTCTAGGTAAAGTAACTATCTATCTAAAAGTCCAAGTTTTTTCATCTTTGTACTACAACATATTTAACTGCTCTCCCACTCGCTCTCTGAAAATTTACTTTTTACTTTCTACCCATACATCTAGTTTAACAGTTACAATTGAAGAAAGAATTGAGAGGGCAGTAGCGCGAAAGAAAAAAAAAACTTCGGCCAATTGTTTGTAGCGAACATGCAGGTTATATCAAACATCAATAAATAAATAGCTCATTACCAAAATATTATAAGCAAAAAATGCTTGCTGGAACTAAAAGCATGAGAACTTAGAGGACCTAATTCAATATCATATCATGATGATCTCAATGCCACAAGCAGTAGTAATTCACGAGTTAAAAAAAGTTAAAACTAAGACTTACTATTAGAAATTGCTGGATTATATAGACTTTCGTCTTCCCTTTTCAGCAAAATCCCCACTCATATGTGTTGCATAAAATCACGAGGATAAGCCTTTTCTAGCTAAATTAAAAGGCAATTTCCCTAGTTTCACAGGAGGATAGATCATGCCCATAGCATTGCCTAAAGATCAAGCAGTACAACCAAGTGATTAGTAACCCATCAAATTCTAATTCCTGGGTATCATCAAAATTAGGAAAGAAGATAAAACATAAGTTAATGCATTCCAAATAGAGAACTTTAAAGTGAATGCAAACAACAAAATAAGTCACTAACTGCAACCAACATAAATTTGAATGAAACAACTAAGTTCAGATGTAAAATTCTCTTTCAAAAGAACTTCCAGTAGTAGAAATAAAATTTGTTCATGAATTTGTGGTATATAGGGAGCATGACATGATAATAAAAATTATAACTTTGATTATACACTGAGGATGCCAATTCACCTGCCTTTAATATAAAAGATGTTTGAAGAATGCTTAACCACTGAAGCTTCAGAGTGTATATTACAGCTATAAATATTTATAGACCAATTAAAACACACTTTTTCCAAAATTCATAGAGGACTACATAACCTTTCCCAGCTTCTATCCGCCAACCACGGATGAAATTGGGAAGTGTTCTTATTGTTTGATGAGGATACAAGTTGTAACTTTTTCCACAGATTCAGGCTTAATCTAAAATTTTGTCAAAATATTCAATCCATTAGCATACATCACTGGCAAAAGTAAACACCAGTATAGCCAATGCAGTCACTTCAACCCCTAATACAGATTTCATGGAACAAAGAAACATTACAGAATATCATGTGATGAAAATAGCACATCGTAATAGTATATTCCATAATTTACAAGAAACTAACATGTAATGAAATATAATTAACATAATGAAACTCCAATCTATATTAAGAATCAATCATGTAAAATGTTAAATATTAGGGCAGTACAATTACTAAATATGAACTTCCAAGCATTTTTATATAGATTTTACGGGAGACAAGCGGACAGTGGACAAGTTTTAGGTTCTACAATAGTAAAACTACCGGCATTTAGGAAGTATATGATCATTACCTCACCAAGACTTCCCTTACTCTCACCACATATTTATCCTCAGCATTCATCAGTTGCACTCAAGTTATACAAAACAAATCAGACAAATTCATTGACGGAAGCATATTTAACAACATGCGCCACTATAAAAAAACCATACCTTTAAATTCATGTAAGAGTACACATAGGCAAGGTAATCTGTAAGTTATCACAAATATGAAGAGATAATTCCTACAAAATTGTGTATTCAAATCCGATTATGGTGTTTACTTAATCACCTGGTAAACTGAAAAATACCTTTGTACTCCACCCCAACTTCAGCTTTACCATCACAGGCTTTCCAGTGAGATTGTTTAAGAAAGGCATTGGCTTCAAATTAGAACTCTCGTCCACCACCAACTTTTTGTAGAGGTTCAGAGGTTGAGTGACCATGCTCGACGGATCCGCAACATTCGTAGGTAGCATCAATGTCGTCGACTACATTGTACAAAGCATCACGAATCATCAATCAAATTTTCTATAAAAAAAAATTTATACAGTGACTGAAAATCGAGAGAAAAATGTGTCTTACCTGCTTCACTATGTTACCAAATGCATTCACATATTTCTCTGCAACCCTCAAACTTGCAACCTACAAACCAAATAAAGGGTATCGTCACTTTCATGGCAAAATACCAAAAGAGATATTGCAGCCCTAAATACAGTTAAGATTCACCTCGACGCCTCCTTGCTGACTCAGAGATTCTGATACTAAAGACAAAGCTTTTGTTGTAGTGTAAGCTCGAGCAAGAATGGTCTATGCTTCTCCTGTTTAATTAGACAACAAGAATGTAGCGAAAAATAATCAGTAATATGACTCATATACCAAGAGCATGCCAAAGTAATCCAACAATAACCTTCTTCTTTGTTAACTTGGTCCATCTTTGCAGCCTCCGAAGCAAGTATAATTTATTTTCTTTATCCTGTCATAAATAATGAACTAAGTTATTACGATTCACCAAGAACATTAAAATGTAAGGCATGCAGTTATTTAAATGAATCTATAAATCTTCATTCAAAAAATATATCCACTTGCCTTCTGCCTTCTGAATAATTGCTTGTTTTTCACCTGTATCAAAAGATCAACAAGCGTGACAAGATTAGACAAGGAAAGTTGCTAAGAAATAAGAGTCCACCTAAAACAAACTATGCTTCGTAGATTTTCAGTAAAGCAACGGAAACAATTTCATACTCATGGCACGATAACAGAATAAAACAATAGAAATAGGTAGTATAATTGATTGTCTCTGTCCTGTCACAAATAATCAACTCAATTTCCTCTAATCATTCTTCTTTCATAGTAGCTTATCAAAGTATTAATCCATAGATAAGGCTAAAAGGAAATAGGTCGGCCATAGCAGAAACAAAACATACTTTTCTAACACCTTGATCAATTGTTCCATCATCCTTGAAAACCTCTACGAAAGTACGCATTTTCAGCTGGTTCAGAATTCCCGAAATCACATGTTTATGCCTTGCATAAGCAATCTTTCTCCTTTTTCCTTTGCCTCCTTTGTATCTAAGGCTGAAACACCTAAAAAAATCAAGAGCACCATGAGTAAACCTAAAATGGGTTCAGACAACAGAAAGAGAAAAAGGTTGAAGCAACAAGTAATGACAATGCCAATATGACAGGAGCATGATAGCGGTGTAGCTCCATAAAAAGGATTAATCCAACCTGATATGCACTGAGATTTTCAAAACTTTGCATAAATCAGCTCGGCACTGCAACTTGAAACTATACTAAAGAATCCTAGAAAATATAATTCTCAAAAAATAAAAAACATCAACCTTGAAATGACAGACCACATTCCTCCAACTATATAATATAAAGAGGACAAGTACCTGATACACAGAGTAGGAGATGAGAAGAGAGATAGAGACAATAAGACCAATCAAGACAGCCAAGTGTCTTCCCATATGTGAATGAATGATTAGAGGAAATTGGATGATAGCATACGAGACAACAGAAACAGCCATGATGATCATCAAGTGATTCATATTCAGAAAAAAACTGAAACTAATTTTGTTGATTGCAATATTATTAGTCATCCTGCTAACCTGGATGGTCAAAGAAATGTGATTGCAACTGAGAATCAAAGGTCTTTTAGATATACATCTCCTGAGACACAAAAGAAACTATCATGATCTCTTCTCCTTTACAAACTATAAGGTTACAACATATTGAAAAAAATAATACATATGATGGTAAAACCCAATAACTCATAGTAGCAATAACATTGAAGGGAAATCAAGATAATGAATACTCATAAAACAGAGTGATTCTCAAGAAAGGTCACATATTGTAGGTGCAATACATATGTACACAAACTAACAACACAATCTGCATACTGTCCAAATTACTTCTAAAGCTAAAGTTCACTGCATCACGACCTAACAAACTGTAAAATTAATAACAAAACATTACCGAACTTTGGTGAAGATAAGGTAGAGAGGCCAAAGCTTTCCTCTTGCTGAGGGCATGCCTATTTGATCGCGAACTCGAATTGGAATTTCCATTCTGAAGAGCCTTCCCACCTTTAGTTTTCAAAAACAAATCAACGCACGTGTGATACTTACTGTGCTGATATCTTCATCAATTGTATTGTTTGACATGAAAAAATGCACAAAAATGCATCAATAATACTTTTGGAATCCAGCGGTAGTAAAAGTACTTACACTCTGCCCTGCACTTTGTAGTGACTTCAAATCATCTATAAAGAGGTTTCCAAAGAGTTATAGTACTCGTCGAATTCGGGGTATGTCATGTAATTGTAAGAATCCATGGAGAGTGCGATGAGGCACACAATTTGAAGCAGAGGTGGTGAACGAAGGTGATGGGCCGATGGTTTCATGGTAGAGCATCATCTATCATTTATATACCCTTCTGTATGCCACTTGGATCATCGAATAGAAAAAACATTTTGTGTAAATGGGGCCAAACCTTATTAAGCTATTTGGATCACTCCTATAAATGGTTAGATTTCCTGACATTCCCGTCATCAGCACACCAGTATGCTATTTACAAGATGAATAACCTGGATTTCATAGATAAATATTAACAAAACAAAGTTGATTTCATAGTGGAAAGATTGTCTAGATATATGGAGAAAGGACCTGGTTGGGCGATGCAAGATGGGGTAGAGCAGGTTTATCATCAGCAGAATCGAACCATGAATTGTGACCAGGAAGAGAGCCTTGAGGAGGCAGCAGCAGCTCCACATTGGTGTGGTCTGCATCGGAAGCGGCCATCAGCATTCCGTAGGATCTGACACCCCGCATGCTCCTCGGCTTCAGGTTGGTAACGACAAACACATTGAGGTTCTGGAGTTGGTTGATGGGGATGTAATCGACCAGGCCGCTGCAGATGATTCTGGGCTTGGCTTCACCCACATCCACCTCCTCCACGTAGAGGGAATCGGCCTCCGGGTGCGGGTTGGCGATCCTGATTCTGCCCACCCGGATGTCCATACGGTTGCTCGCCTCTCTCAATGCTTCTTCTTTTGATAAACCTGCCCCTTCTACTTCTGATGATGATGATGAAGATGGGGCCGGGAGGGTGGTGTTCGTGCTTGCATCGCTAACTCTGGTGGTGGTGAAGCTCCGGTAAGAAAGCGGTCTTCTGGGAAATGGAAGTGCAAACAATAAAACCCTTGTACAATCAAACTTCAAATTCGTATAATCTTCGGGAATCACGTAAAACAATAACACATAAATCCAAACAACACAAACGAAATTCAATGCACAAATATACTCACTTTGATGGCTTAATTGCTTCATAAAACCCTCCTACATCAAAACGAGGCTTTTCTTTTGATTTTGTGAACGGTGCAATCATTACACATAGTATGCCCCGGCGCCGTCATCCTATTTTTTTGAACGAGGCTGCTTAATTAAACCATAAGGCTGATCTCCTGCCATCGAGGCAGTTCCACCATATCTGTAGACTGTATCTCGCCTCTGAATTCAAGAAAATGAATTATAAAGTATATTTTTGTCATTAAATTTAATTTAATTTACATATAATATTTATGTCTCAAATTTAATTTGAGAATAAAAAATGAATTATAAATTTTATTCATCTAAAAGAAGAAGTACGTCTTCTAAAAGACGATCATAAGTTATGAAAATATCAAGATTTAAATTGCAAATTATAAAAATTTAAGATAAAATTTTTTGGTTGCATTAATGGGGTCACAAATTTTTATAGCTATTGCACATTGCATAATATTTTTTCATATTTTTCTATAATTCTAATTCAACCCTACATTTTCATATGCTTATTGAAAAGCAATTTTTCCCAGAACTTTGCCAAAAAGAAGTACGTAAATTGTAAAATAAAATAATGAATTTAGTTACAAATTATTCAACAATAAACAAAATAAGGTATATTTATTATCTTATGTTTTTGTCCCAAATAGAGAACAATGAAACAGAAAGTTATCTTGCCTTGAAAACTAATAATAAATCTAAGAAGAACTAAATTCCCTTAGTTTCGCGATAAACTTTCTACTCCCCTAGTTTTTTTAATTTGGCTCACTTATTTTTTTTATATGTTTTATTAAGACTGACACATTTCCTTTTATGGCAAAAATTGGATCATTTGTACACACTAATTAAACTTTTTAATCTCTTCACTCAATTTTTTCCATACATTTTAAATTTCAAAAATAACACCTAAATTTATGATACCAAGCATAACAAAACGGAGGGAGTATTTACTTTTACCTCAATCTTTTATGTAAGCTGATGTGACAATATTTTTTATGTCGAAAATCAAATACTGTGAACTTTTAAATGAGTAATGTAATGAATAATGATAAAAAGTAGCAAATGATTGTAAATTTGAGGGCTTGATGGGGGTTAACTTGGTAGATTGAATGACTATATAAGAAAAATTTACAAATAAAAAGTAATTTGTTGTACGGACTAAAAAATAAAATATGAAGTTTACTATGAGACAGAGGGAGCATAAATTATAAAATGAATAATCAATTTAGTTAAAAATTAATAAACAATACCAACAAGCCCATGGTATAATTCATTAGTCATAGATGTTCCCGTATACCAACACATATTATTACTTATTTTAACTTTTAAAATACGATATTTAAATTTTATTTTAAAAAATACAACATTTAAGGTAAAAGTCATTGTGGACTGTCAATAAATTTATGCAAATACCATCTTTTCTGAAAATTTCTTTTTAATTAATTATAATTTAAGATGAAAAAGACTTTTGCTGAAAAGTAAAAAATAAAGGCTTATAATACATGCATCTAATCTGATAAACATCCATCCTCACCATGGCAGTAATGATCAACAACAATCTATAGAATTCATCTCAAGCACAACATCCAAGATAGTGTTCCAACCCACGGGTCCTGGTGGTGGGTTACTGTGATTTACCTCCTCGGTGTTGGCTGTGGTGTCGGTGCGGCCGGGACCCTGAGGGCGAGGGTATCGCCTTTTGCCATCTCAAGCACAACAACCATCCAACCAACTTCCTTGCAATATCAAACCTTTTTTTTTTGAAAAACCACCTGTGATGGTGGGGGGTTTGGCAGACCCCTACCCGTTTATTAATTAAAAAGAAAAGTACAAAGAAAGAGGGGGGCTTAATATCTGACCTCAACTGATTCATCTGATGAGCCCTTAAACCGAATACAAAGTTCTTGCTGTAGTTACTCTATAGGCCATCATAAAAAAACAGTTTGATATAGAAAGATACATATTGGCTAAGATTAACCTGCTCTAACATAAGGAATGCCTTGTGCCTCAAGCTTCACTTTGCCGGCCACTAGTGGAGGTAAACCTGCACAATTATATATGTTACTAACCTGACTCCGGCTGGCCATTTTAGCTAAAATGTCTGCAGCTCCGTTTGCTTCCCGAAAGATGTGGTTGAGAGTGAAGTTGAGTCCTTGGAGAAGTTCCCAGATCCGCCTAATCGTGTGCAGGAGTGTCCATGGAATCTTGAACTGGCGTCGAATCATGCTTATCAGTACTCTTGAGTCCATTTCTATGTCAATGCTTGATATGCCCTTGTCCCTTGTAAGCTGGATTCCATGCTGCAAAGCTAGAGCTTCCACCTGCAAAATATTGTCTGCCACAACAGTTCTGGAGAGAGCTGCTACTACATGACCTAAATGGTCTCTGATGATACACCCAACTCCCGCACAATCTTTGCTAAGATAAGATCCATCAGTATTCAATTTAAATGCTGAAGGCAGTAGCCATTTCAAAATTTTAGGTGGCTTTTGTTTGGCAAAGTTCTGGGACAACAACTTTGGATTGTTTGACAGGATCCATTTAAAATCCAGTTTGAAGGCCAAAAGGATGTCATTGTAATGATACAAAATGCGCCTATATATGATCATAACATCCGGTTTTTTGCCCTCAAAAATATAGTTACACCTAGCACACCACAGGTGCCAATTCATAATACATGGTAAAATGCGAGTTAACTTAGTGAGGGGTCCATCATGAGACTGGAAATTTCAGTAAAAGTAAACCCTATCCCATAAGAGTTGGAAGATGTTGTCAGGCATATTAAAAGTAGAATTCACCATTTTCCAGAGCTGCTTTACTTTCGCACAGGAATTAAAACAATGATGTATAGATTCTGATTTGCAAAAGCATAGACTACACCTTGAGGGGAGATGGAATTTGAAATCCACCAGGACATCAGGGAAAGCAACCAGCCTGTTCATGAGTTTCCAGTTGAATAGTGAGATTTTTTTTGGTAGCAGATGTGACCAGAGGTGGCTGTAGGATGGAAGTTTATTTTTCTTTTCTCTGATTAGTTCATAGGCCGATTTAACTGTGAAGTTACCTGATTGGGTTGGTTTCCAGATGAGGGTATCGTCATAGCTAGGAGCAATATGATGTTCAGCTTCCAGGAACTGGAAAAGATGGTCAGGTAGTGCCCGTTTGATCTGATCGGAGAATGTGGCTTTGTTGTTAAAGTATTCAGCCACTGTGAGTGTTTGGTAGGGAAAAGCTTGGGGGTTAATCAGAGAGTCAGACAGTGGACCCATAGATGTCCAATTAGAATGCCAAAAGGAGGCTGATCCATTCCCAAGTATGACTTTTGTGTTGTCTACTGCAATCTGGTTTACCTCCTTGATTCTTTTCCAAGTTCTAGAGGTTTTCTGGTTGTCACTCATGGACCACAGGACTGTAGCCCATAGGGATTTCCCTTTCTGGAGTTTCCACCAAAGTTTGGTTGAGAAGGATTCAGTTAATGTGTTCAGATTTTTAAAATTAAGGCCATTTTCCAGAAGAGGAAAGCAAAGTTTAGTGTAGGATCTCCAGGTTCTGTATTTTTTGGTTTTGTCTAGGTTGTTGTTCCAAAAAAACTTTGCCAGAGTCTTGTGAGTAAGGGTTATGATGTGTGAAGTTGGCTTTAAAACAGTTAGGAGATGTATTGGCATTGAGGCCAACACATGTCTAATCAATGTTGCTCTTCCAGCCGGGGATAAGAGTTTGTTATTCCAGTGGTTGATTTTATTCTGGATTGAGAGTAACATGTTATGGAAGTAGGCATTTTTGGTTCTGCCTACAAAAATGGGGCTTCCAAGGTATTTTAAAGGTGTGGATCCTTCAGTCATTTTCGTTTCACTTTTAATTAAGTGTATGATTCTGTGTGGTGTGTGTTTTGAGATGAAGAAGGTCGATTTTTCAAAGTTGACTTTCTGTCCGGAGGCTAGTTCATATGATTTCAGAAATTTCATTACCGTTTGAAGTCCTTGCTTCGTATATTTCATAAAGATTGTTGTGTCATCAGCATATGAGAGGTGCGAGCAGGATTTCATTTCTCTGGGAAGCTTGTACGGATGGATGTTCCCGTACTGGTATAGGAAATTCAGGTTGTGGGAGAATGCTTCGGCCATTTAAATGAATAAAATGGGGGAGAGGGGGTCCCCTTGTTTTAAGCCCCTGGAGGCCGGGAAGAAGCCAACCGATTTGCCGTTGATCAGGAGTGAGAAGTGTGCGGATTGTATGTTTCCCATGATGAGATTGACCAAGGTGGAGGAAAAACCCAGTTTGGATAGGGTGTTCTTTAGAAAGGTCCACGATACTCTGTCAAATGCTTTCATCATGTCAAGCTTAAGGATCATGTTGTGTCCCCTAGTTTTGGAGTGGGGGTGATTTGTAAATTCTTGCATGAGGAGGACATTGTCAGCTATCTCTCTGCCAGATACAAAGGCTGACTGTTCTGGGGTAATTATGATATCAAGGTAAGCTTTAAGTCTGGATGAGATTATTTTAGAGAGGATTTTATTCGAGAAGTTACTTAGGCTTATGGGCCTGTAATCTCCGAAAGATGAGCATATCTCTTTTTTAGGAATTAGTATGATTAGTGTCGATGAGATTGCTTTTGGGATTGCTATTCCGGTAAAGAAATCTTCCACTGCCTCGAAGACATCCTTTTTGATAGTTTCCCAGCATTGTTGGAAGAAAAAACCAGAGAAACCGTCTGGCCCCGGGGCAGAGTGGCTATCCATGGAGGCAACTATGTTAGTTAGCTCTTCCATGTTGACTGGTCTGAGAAGGTGGTTGTTCATTTCTTGTGTTACAGATTTTGGTAAATTATCCAGAATCCATGCTGAGTTGATACCTGAAGGGTCAAGTGTCTCTTCAGTAAGGAGATTTGTATAGAAATTGATTGCTTCTCTTTGAATGTCTTCTGTTTTATGCAACCAGTTTCCATCTTTACTCCTTATCATGGATATTGTTTGCCTTTTATGCTTGTTTGAAAAGGATTGGTGAAAAAATTTTGAGTTAGCGTCCCCCTCCTTCATCCATTTAAGTCTTGATTTTTGTTTAAGAAAAGTTTCCTGGTTTTTAAGAGCTAATCTTAAGTTAGCCCGTGCTTGACTTAAAGCTTGGATAGTTATAATGGATTCATTCTGTTGGACATCTCTTTCAGCGTGCATCAAGCGTTCCTCACATTCATGAACAGCATCGAAGATGTTGCCAAACACCTCTTTGTTCCAGATTTTTAGGGTTGTTTTTAAGGTCTTAAGCTTGAAGACCAGTTTACTCATTCCTTTAAGATGAGTGGGTGTATTCCAGGTTTTTTCTACAAAGTTCTTGAAGGTGGGGTGATTTGCCCAACACTCCTGAAATTTGAAAGGCTTGGGAGAGTTCAGGGGAGGTGTGTCAGAGACAGTTAGGATTAGTGGCGTATGGTCAGAGCCTTCACGGGGAAGTGTGTTAATTTTTGAGGTGGGAAAGCTGGTCCACCACTCATTGTTGGAAATTCCTCTGTCGAGGCATTTCCAGACCCTTCCTTTGGTTCTCATGCCAGTCCATGTGAATAAGCTGCCAAAGGTTGGGATTTCTGTATAGTTTTGATCATTTAGAAAGGTGTTAAAGTTTTTTAGGCTGTTTTGGTTGGGTATTGATTTCCCTAAATATTCCTCATTTGTCCTGATGACATTGAAATCTCCTATTAGAATCAGGGATTCATTTTTAAAAGGTGCTAAGGCTTGCCACAGTTCATTCCTTTCTCGGATTGTGTGCTTAGCATATATGAATCCAACCTGACAGTCTGTTGATAGTAAAGCAGATTTGATTTTAACAATAGTCACTTGTTCTTCTACTTTTACTATGTCTACGGAGATATCCGTATCCCACATAATCCATATTTTGTTGTTGGGAGTGGCAAAGCAGTTTATAAAACCCAGCTCCCTGGAGACTGTGTGTATTTGATCAGGACTGAGGAGTGGTTCCATTAGGGCACAGATTTTTATCCTGTTGTGTCTTTTAATGTGTTTTAGACGAAATTTGGTTGGGTTATTTCCTATTCCTCTAACATTCCATGCACATGTGTGGATACTATTCATGGAAAAGTTTTGGAGAGTTTCAAGGAGGAACGGGTGTGAACCGTTTTTGGTATTGTGGAGTAATCCTTCTTTGTATGTTTCCTCTGATTAATTGTGGTTTGGTTAGGGTTAGGTTGGAGAATTTTGTTGAGTCTCAACTGATCTTTAAGTAATAAATTTTTTATTTCTTCAAAGTTAAATTTGTCATGTTTTAAAGTGTTTTCCTGGTTTCTAGCAGGTGTTTCAGTATTTATCCAGTCCAGAGGCTTGTAAGGATTTCTGTAGAGGCTTGAGTCGGGCAGAATATGCTCAAAAGTTTCTGGAAAGGACTGGGGGATCTGCTGATGTTTTGTGTAATTGTCTTTGGTGATCTGCTGATATTCTGCCTCTACGGCTGTAGAATCTTCTAATATGACAGTATCAGGATGATTGATTTGTTGTTGTGTCCTAGTTTGCTTATCTAGGCAAGAGTCAACTTGTTTACCATTGGAGGGGGTATCTACTGTTTTGTTAGGGGGACTTGATGTGTTACTGAGTGGGACTTGAAGAGGGGTGGCTGAAGAGGTTATGATTATATCATTTTGATAGAGAGATTTTGTTTCATTCTTTTCAGCATTTTGTACGGGCAAGCTAGTGGGGACATGCTGTTTTGAGAGGTCTGAAGCATTAACAGGGGTCAGAGTAGGAAGTAGAGGTACCTGAGAGCCTTGTGAAAGACTCAGTGCTTCAGAACTTGCCACTGTGTTCAACATTGGACCCTTAGCAGAATTAGTGGCTTGAGAAAAATGTTTGACAGGATTGTCATCTTTTGGCCTGTAAACAAAGTTAGCTTTTGGGACAGAAGGGCTAGTGAAAGCGTTACCATTCCCTTTACCTTGAGATCTTCCCTGTTCGTCTCTAGGGATGGCTTTATTACCTTCTCTTGTGGATTTTCTCTGAGGCTTCCAGGGTATAAATTTTGTTGTATTCTTGTCGAACTTGCAAACAGAGTCAGTATGCCCTAACTTAAGGCAATTAGAGCAGTAAGATGGGATTCCCTCGTATTCGATATATTGCCAAAATCTGAAATCCCTGAAGCTGAGCCAAACTCTGTCCAATCTAGGCTTAGTAACATCAAGCTCAACACAGACCCTTGCAACATGTGGCCTAGTTCTGTTTATGGATGCTCTGTCTACCCTAATTGGGGTTCCGATTAAATTGCCAATCGACATGAGAACATTATAATCAAAAAATTGCTGGGGTAAACCATAGAGAGATATCCATATTGGGACAATGGGGGATTCAGCATTGGGGTTGAAAGTGGGCACCCATGTTGACATTCTGATGGAGTAAGCCCCAAAATTCCAAATCTTATGTAACCAGCATCGATAATAGTCATCAGATAGGGAGAAAGAGATCAGAACCTGACGATTATCGAGTAAGGAGATATTTCAGTTCCCCTTGAAGCCAGCCGTGTGGAAGTCTTTACGAAGTTTTTCGACCTGGGGGCGACTACGGGAGAACTTACCAATCAACGTCCATCTGAGGGGGGCTTCCAATCGAAAGCACTCCTCGTCGGAGAAGTGGAGTCCCGGTTCACCCAAATGATCGATTTTGACTTTTGGGGTGAAATTGTGGTCTGCGAGATTGGACATTGGAGAGATGTTCAGAGCTTCACGGATTTCCTGGGTTACTGCTTGAGCGTAAGAGATTGCGGACGGTGGCTCCGCCATGGCGGCGGCGCCGGAGATTGTGTAGACGGGCGGCGCAGAGCCGTTAGGGCAGATCGCACCTTCAGTGTGTGGATTTCGCACCTTGGATCAATTGTTATTTTGTTTTCAAGTTCATCTTGCAATATCAAACCTTTTCATTTAAATTTTATATAAAATATTATTTTGGATGAAAGAATAAATATGTTTGTATATTTATATAGTCAGTACAATATAATTTTAAATTTGCATAATATTGATATTTTATAAATATAAATAAATGCTTAAATATTTTTTAATTAGAAATGATGATGTAGCACTAAAGAAGTGAATCTCACATATTAATCGATTTTTACCTAGTTTTTATCAAAATTGATGATGTAACACTTAAGAAATGCTCTTTACGTCTTTTTTTGTGTTCTTTAAGTCTATTACAATTGTGGATGCTCTAACCTTCTTCCACAAAGAGAGAAGGACATAAAACACAAATTTCGTACTCTATTTGTGTTGGTTGGATTTGATACTTACACCCGTGGGTGTACCCCAGTGGTTGGGAGTTGGGTGTTCTTTGGAGGGATCCACGGTTCGAGGCTCGGCAGCCACCGTGTGGGATGTCCTGCCTAAAGCTTGGTCTTCGGGCCAAGTGGCAGTGCAGGCTCCTGGTGGGCACCGAGTACGGGCCGGCCCAATGGCCCTGGTGCTGGGCTACCGTGACTTACCTCTCACATGATAGCTGTGGTGTCGGCTGGTGTGGGCTGCTGAGGGCGAGCAGTGATCGCCTTTTTGGATTTGACATACTTTCCTTTTTTACTTGTTTTAATAGAGTTGGCACACATTCCATTTTTATAAAGATTTCTTCAATTTCAACCTATCATTCTACTTTTTTTCCTTTTTAAACTCAATTTTATTAACTCCTATGACTATAGCATGTAATAGTACTTTAACTATTGTAGTTGGTTCTTCAAACACGATAAAGATTTAATTTTGAAAATGAAAGTAACAACATGCATTTTATAGTGAGCCTTATATAAGCTAGGCCAAAAATGTGGTACAAGTTAATAATAATATAAATTTGGCCGGACTCAGCCTAAGTGATATCAAGAAAAGGCCGGGCGGTTGGGACATGGGTGGGATTATCATTACCCCAGATTCGATCCTCGGCAGCGGCAGTGTGGGGAGTTCTTGCTTTGCAAGGCTCCCTTGTGCGCACCGAGGCAAGGCCGAGCCCATGGGTCCTAGCGTTGGGCTACCGTGATTTACCTCTCATACGATGGCTTGGGTGTGAGCTGGTATGGGCCTTGAGGGCGAGGGTATCGCATTTTGGCAAGAAAAGGATCATCAAAGCCACGATGTTAATCACATTGAACTATTACCAAACTCACACACTACATAAGCTTACCCCAGAGTACAATAACTATTACCAAATTCCCAATCAAGTTAGGACCTCTAGAGTTTCGAAGGAGCGAACTCATAGCTAAACCAAAACCCAATTTTGCAAAAGGCAACAGCTTTGCAATACATTATACTGATACATGTTAGAATTTAGAAATCCTTCAAGATGCAACAAAGAGACAACTTTGATGCACCGATAGATTAAAAAAAAAAGGTTTTATAACCCTACTTGACATAAGTGCCAATATAAGCTTTCAATATTCGAAAGTGCCAATATAACCCTATCTAGTTAGTGAAAGTGTCAATATAACCCTATAAGTTTTAAGAATGTGCTAAGGTAACCCTACAAATATTAGAAATGTGCTGATATAACCCTACAAACATTATGAATGTGCTGATATAACCCTACAAACATTAAGAATGTGTTGATATAACCCAATAAGATTGCATAATGTGCAGATATAACCCTACCTATTCCGGCGGCGATCCGACGATCTATGAGGGTAAAATTGTCCACCTAATTCCAGAGTTATCCCACATGGTATTTTGGTCAATTTACATAGAGTAAACACCAAAAAATTGAGGTTAATGCCGGAAATAGGGTCTGAGGCTTATATTGGCACTTTCATTAACTAGTTAGGGTTATATTTGCACTAAAAATTATCATAGGATTATATTGGCATTTACTCAAGTAGATAGGGTTATATTGGCGCTTATCCTTATACAAATCGAGCAAAAGTTGAAGGAGTACATTGAAACTACCTAATATTGCTTATGCCGTTAATGGGTTCCAAAAGCTGCAATTGGTGGTGTTGTTGCTGATCATCGAGCTGAGGACCAACTTCCTGCAATGGCTGAACGCTATTAACACCCTCAATCGTGGGCACTGTGGCAGACCTAGCGGCATTCAGCGAGCCCTTCTCCTCCCAAACTGTTGTATGTACCATGCTCCTACCAACCTATAGGACTTCCATTTCTCACACAGTTGCTCCTTTTGAGAAGGTCTAGGCAATTCATACAGAAACTAAATATAGATACACAACACACCCCACAGTTACCATGTCTCCCATTCTTGATCAGAAGATCGACTAAAGATGGATCGAACATTCGACCAGCAAAAGCATATTCAAATATTTTCTTTAACTCCACGACTCATATCCAGCTACATCCTGAAGCCTGCCTTGGTAACGATCATATTTACATGAAAATTTCTCAAAGAACAAATGTCACCTACAAAATACATTTAAACAAGGAAAGAATGCAAATTCAGACAAATTAAGAGCCACCAAAATCCAGAACATTTCCAAGAGCAACTACAACATTTATCTATATGGATCTCCTTGCGAACACTCACGATTGCGGAATTAATATCTTTGATCTAGTGAAGGGATCTACAAACCCTCACTATCTTGCACGAAATTCAGATGTCTAGCCTCGGGGTACGCCTAACTTCGACTTGCCCTCTAACTAGCCCTCAAGATCAAATTTACAAGGTTTATTGATACTTAACTAGCTCTCAGGGTTAAGCAACAATGGAATAGCTCGCAAGCAAAGAGTATGAACTCAAAATGTTGTATATTTTATTGATAAAAGTGGTGTTAAATTCGTCCATAGGTCTCCCTATTTATAGGGTAGATTTTGGTCATAAACCCTAATCACAATTGGAAACTGAATTGACTTATGGCAGCTTTAAAAAGCTAAAATAAAATCTAACTAAAATACCTAAAATAAATGGTAATCTAAGGTAACCTGGTCGAATTCTTCAAGAAGTAACATTGAAGAATATTACCTTATCTAATCTTACCAAATCTAATTCTAATCAAAATAAAACTAAATATACTAAACCCTAATGGACTGTATTATCGAAATCAGCTCTTCAAAGCCCACATGGCCGAACTATCAATCCAATAAACCCAAAATGAAATAATTTTACAATATTTTACAATGATCACACTACCTCATAAAAACCCTAGAGGGAAAAAGAGTATAGTGTTCTTCATGCTGTCTTCAGTTCTTCGACAACCTTGAACAATAAATCCAAGATGTCGATGATGACTCCTTCTTCAATTCTTCAACATAAAGGCAATGAATATTTAAATTAGCATCCCTAAGCTTAGTCCTTGACCTAGTCATGGGTACCGCCATATAACATAGAGGATCTCAAACATTTCCTTTAAATGTTTGATCAAGTCGTGGAATGTCTTCATTTATGGTGATAGTCGTCTTGGCATCTCCATCATTCCCTCCGTAGTCAAAAGGTTTTTCCCTCAAAACTGAATCATATTCAAAGGTAAATGGAGATAAATCAGCAACATTGAAGGTCGTACTAGCACCATAATGATTTGGTAACTCAATCTTGTAAGCATTGTCGTTCACATGATCCAACACTTTAAAAGGACCATTTCCACGTAGACTCAACTTAGATTTCCGAGCATTTGGAAACCTCACTTTCCACAGATGAACCCAAACATAAATTCCCATGGTGAACCTCATCAACTTGCGGCTTTGATTAGCTTTATCAGCATTCTGTGCATTTGTCCGTTCAATTTTCATGCGCACCTTCTCATGGATGTTCTTCACAAAATCAGCTTTCTTTTCTCCATCAAGGTTTTTAACCTGTTTAAAATTCAAAGGAAGTAGATCAAGGGGTGTAATAGGTAGAAACCATAAACAATTTCAAATGGAGATAAAGAAGTAGTAGAATGAATAGTGTGATTGTAAGCAAACTCTGCAATCGGAATGCCTTTTTCCCAATTCTTTAAGTTCATCTGAACTAGTACACGCAGGAGAGCCCCTAGGATTTGATTGGTCACTTCTGTTTGTCTATGAGTCTGAGGATGAGTGACAGTCGAAAACAACAACTTTGTCTCTAACTTGCGCCACAAGGTATTCCAAAAGTAGGATAAAAATTTAACATCGCGATCAGAGACAATGGATGCCAGAATGCCATGTAACCGAACTACTTCCTTCAAAAATAGATCTGCAACATGCTTTGCATCATCTGTCTTCCTACAAGTAATAAAATGTGCCATTTTCGAAAATCTATCCATAACCACAAAGATAGAATCATTACCTGACTGAGATCGTGGTAAACCTAGGACAAAATCCATAGAAATATCAACCCAAGGATGTGTAGGAATAGGTAATGGAGTATAAAGACCATGAGGCTTAGTTTTAGACTTAACCTTCAAGCAATCAAGACAATTCCTACAAACCATGTCAATAGCAAGTGCCATTTTCGGCCAATAGAAGTGTTCTGGCAACAAATTACAAGTTTTAAATGCACCAAAATGTCTCATTAAACCACCTGAATGAGCTTCTCTAACAAGTAATTCACGCATAGAACATTGAGGAATACATAACCTATTATTCATGAACAAGAAACCGTCATGCCGAAACAATTTCTCTTAAGCACCAATTTCGCAAGCAACATGGACAGATGAAAAATCAGAGTCAGTCACATATAAATCTTGCACGAATGAAAACCCTAACATAATGCATTCCAATCATGTAATTAAACATGTCTACGACTCAAAGCATCAGCAACAACATTTTCTTTACCCTTTTTGTAACGCAGCACATAAGGAAAAAGATTCAATGAAACTAGACAATTTAGCATGTCGCTTATTCAACTTCATCTGACTCTTTAAGTATTTCAAGGATTCATGATCACTATGAATGATAAATTCTTTATGCAATAAATAATGTTCCCAAGTTTCTAATGCACGCACAAGTGCATAAAATTCTTTATCATATACAGGATAGTTTAGAGCACCGTTCTTTAGCTTTTCACTGAAGTAAGTTATAGGTTGATTCTTTTGCATCAAAACAACACCAATACCAAAACCAGAAGCATCACAATGAATCTCAAAAGTACCATTAAAATCAGGTAAAGCAAGAACAGGAGCATTACATAATCATACTTTCAATTCATTAAATGCATTCTCTTGACTCTCAGTCCAAACAAATTTCACATCCTTTTTAACTAGTTCATTTAGAGGTGCAGCAATAAATGAGAAATCACGCACAAATCGTCTATAAAAACTAGCTAAACCATGAAAAGAACGTACCCGGTTGGCATTAGTAGCTCTCGTCCAGGTCTTAATGGCCTCAATTTTGGTTTCATCGAATTTTATGCCCTCCTTAGAGACCACAAAACTGAGAAACACCACTTCTGAAGCGCAAAATGTGCACTTATTGATGTTCGCATACAAACAAGACTCATGGAGTACAACAAGAACCATGTTAGCATACTCAATATGTTCATCCGTTGACTTAGAATAAATCAATATATCATTAAAATAGACCACAACAAACCGACCAATAAACTTTCTTAAGATATGATTCATCAACCGCATAAAAGTACTAGGTGTATTAGCTAAACCGAAAGGCATAACAATCCATTCATACAACCCGAACTTAGTCTTAAATGCAGTTTTCCATTAACCCCCCCCCCCCCAATTAATTTGAATTTAATGATAACCCTTAGTCAAATCAATCTTAGTATAAATCATAGATCTATGCAAATCTTCAAGCATATCATCTAACCTAGGGATAGGATGGTGATACTTAATGGTAATCTTTTTAATAGCATGACAATCAATGCACATACGCCAAGTTTTATCTTTCTTATGAACTAAAATGACAGGCACATCACAAGGAGATAGGGATTCTCGCACATAACCTTTTTGAAGTAACTCCTCGACTTGTCGTTGTAGTTCCTTTGTCTCCTCAGGGTTTGCTTTATATGCTGGACGGTTTGGGATAAACGAACCGGTAATCAAGTCAATTTGGTGCTCAACACCTCACAAGGGTGGTAAACCCGCAGGTAAGGCTTCTGAAAAGACATCCTCAAATTCCTGTAACATCCGAGCAAAACGTAGAGGAACATGCATAGGAATATCATCACTGGCAAAGTAGCTCTCTTTAAAATGCATGATAAGCACATAAGAATGATTAGAAAAGGCAAGATTCACATCCCTAATCAATGCATAAAATGATCTATTGGAATCATAAGGAAGTTCATGTCTCATCATGTAAATCGATGGCAAAAGTCTAAGATATGAAGATAAGATTTTACACAGCTTATCAGAATTATTCTTAGACTTACCTGGGATGGCCTCCCTTGATTTTTGGTCGAAATTATCAAGATTTTTGCCTCCATTTTTCACCTTGTGGCCAATCTCCTTCAAGCCCTAGCTAGGGTTTTGGTCGGCCATTTGCACCTCAGTCGCAAACTTCTCTTTGTCAACTTTCATGCATCTCTGTGCCTCTAAAACCTCCACTGGAGATAATGGAACCAAAGTATACATTGTCTTATCCTTAATCACATTAATTTTGTTAGTGTAACCATCATTCATAGATTTACGATCAAACTGCCAAGGTCTCCCTAACAAAATATGACTAGCTTCCATAGGTATAACATCACATAAGATAGAATCATGGTATTTTCCAATCTTAAAGTTAATCATGCATTGTTTGCTAACCCTAATTTCACCCCTACCATTTAACAAAATAAGTTTATATGGTGATGGATGAGTAGTCACAGGAAAAGACAATGATTTAACAAGAAGATTAGACACGGTATTAGCATAAGAAACACCATCAATAATCAGTAAACAATTCTTATCTTTCACAAGGCAACGGGTATGGAAAATGTTAATCCTTTATACCTGTGTTTCAGCCATTTGAGAGTTTAGCACTCTTAACGACACGAAGTTACCTTTTGTTTCCGGACCTTGTTCACCATGGTCATTTATGATGATCTCTTCATCTACCTTTTCTTCACCACTTTCATACAATGGTGGAATATCAGCATATTCATCTTCTTCATCTCCGTCCCCAATTGATGTTAACACTCGTGTATAAGGACAGTTATTGCAGGCATGTCCTCTTTCTTTACAATGAAAACAAGTAAGAGAGTTAACAGAAACCGAATTTGATGAAGAAGTAGTGGACTTACCAGGAATTTTTGAAACTTGTTGGGTTGGTGGTGCCTACCTCCTCTCAGTAGGATTATAAGTCAGATTTGAATAAGTCTGAACTGATCATCATCCTCCCATGGGCGTGCCTCTACTGCGGCCATAACTAGGGTTTCCAGAGTCAAACCCTGGTCATTGACTGGGAAATCCGGGCTGTGGACTCTTGGTCACATGGTACTCTCAACCAACCTTGCTTTCACCAAAACATTGTTCATAGATATCTGTTGTTGAAGCTTGACTGGCATTTGAAGGTTTTCATGCAAGCCTTCAATGAATCAATTTTTTATGAATGCATTGTCTTCTTTCATTCCAACACTTCTCATGGTCAACTCAGGATCTTGCCAGTATTCATCAACTGTGCAATTTCCTTGCTTTATTTTAGACAGATAAGCATGTTGTTCCATCAACTAAGTAGGCGAAACATGATATTGGCGAAGCTCGGATCTCAGTCTCTCCCAGGTGGGAGATAGGTTTCTTTCCGACAAGATATCACGACTCCTTTTTATTTTTCCACCATCCAGCCGCATAGTGAGTGAAAGAATACTGTGCCACTTTAACTTTTTCCTTCTCCCGATAATTGTTGAGATCAAACAGACTCTGAATCTGTCGCTCTCAATCAAGATACTTCACTGGATTGTGTCAACCATCAAATCAAGGGATGCCATATTTTAAACCCTTGATTTCTAGAGATTCATCAGAACCCTACTCAAATCCCGAATTACTTTTCTCTCTCCTTCAGGAATGAGGTTTACTGTGGCGATTCCTTTTAGAAGACCCTTGGTGTGATTGCATTTCCGAATCATCATCAGAATAGTCATCTGAACTTCCAGAACCATTGAATTGACGGACATATTTCTTGGTTTCTTCCCTCCTAACTGGTGATGTAGGTGTAGGCGGTGTTATGCTATCAACTTTTCTCGCCAACCTTTGCACCTCACTCATAAGTGCATTTATTGCAACAGCAAACCGATCAGGATCATTGGCTTCATTTGGATTAATTTGATGTCGCTCCCAACTATCGGGAGCCTCTTCACATGGATGACCACCAAGCCTCCCATTAGAGGTATTCAGCAACGGCAAATTGTTAGGATTGCTAACAAAAGGCGGGACGAATGGATTTTTGTCCCTCGTATTCACTAAACTGCTAAGAAAATCAAACATTTAGTTTAAAAAAATTGTCCACCACTTCCCTTTGTTTAGTAAGGTCACTCACCAAGTGTATAACACTCACAGCTCACAAGGCGAAGGCTAATGCAAGGGCAATTGATCAATTCACAGCAATTCAAAGCAAACTATGGAGATGAGTACTGCAGAACTTATTTTGAAATTTAAAAATACATATAAACTGAAAGTTTGGCTCTACGATCTGGAATTCCAAATTCTACAAAGAATAAGGAACAAAAAATAATTTGAATGGCACGAATTGGAGCTGTATTGACTGAATTATGATCATAACAAGAAGGCTTTATATAGGTGACAAATAGGTTCCAAAAATTCAAGAAACTTTTCTAAAAACAAATTGGAATAGGAACTCAAATCCAAATCCCTCGTGGTAAATGATTTTAATGACTTACTTGTCCCCCAAGTCAAAAATTCATATCAAAACCCCTCTCTCAATTGGCTTTTATTTCCTTTTCCTCTTCCGATTAGGATTTTGACTTTTCTTTTCCTTTTTCAAACTGGATTTCCTTTTTCTTTCCTTCTTTTTTTCAGCCACAATTCATTTTTTCCTTTTTTATATACTATAAAACACACAACCCGAATCCTATTCCCCAAAAAAAATTCGGTCACAATTTCCAATTTTTTTGGAAATTGCAAATCCACCCCACAAACTTTTGAAAATTATAAATTTTCCCAAAATTTCATATTTCAAATCCTAAATTCCGATTTTAAAACCCAAAAATCTGCTACCTTTTTTTATTTTCAAAATTTTGTGGAACAAAAATTTTCTATACGAAACTTGGAATAAGAAAACGGTGACAACTTCCTCTTGAATCAAATGAACTTCGAGGTATTCAAGATCGTAAGGATCAAGAATAAGACACTATATATATGGAAAATGACACAAGACTCTCTCTCTTTTTTTTAATAAAATTTAGTTTTACCACTTTTTCTAGTTCTTACTAGTGTGTTCCAACATGCCTAGTTTAACCAAGTGTAAATAACGTGAAACGTAAAAGACACACAACTTGGTTACGCAGTTCGGTGTAAACCACCTACATCTGCGGGGTCTGGCCCAGTTCAGAATGAATCCACTAATTAGAAAGATAGAGTACAGAGTACAGTTTACAAAATACTTATCTTTACTAACTATGACGTGTGGACTCTGCTAGCTCCCCTAGCTACCGATCCGCCTTGATCAGACTCCCTCTGACCTCGAACTCCGTCGACCCAGGATCTCCTCCTCCCGAGGAATTAAGGTATATGATTCTGAACTTTGTGCGGCAGGACAGTGTTGGAACACAGTTTATTGGCTCTTGCAAATATCGTAAGATCTCAAAATCTAGGTGCAGATTTTGCTCTGTTAAATCCGTGAGTATGCAGCCGTGTTTTTCCCATATTTATATCCACGAATCAGACTTGAATACTCCTTGATTATCTCCACAATATTCCTATTCCAAATCTGATTCTCGAAGCATATCCAAATCCCATAAATAAAGGGATTTACCTTAACTCATTCTATCCCATATGTATTCAAATAAATCTTCTCCTTATAAGTAGGGATTTTCCATAAAACCAATTATTCTTCACACGCCTAATATATAGCTAAATATACAATTACCATAAATTCTGAAACACTCCAATATTTCGGCTTGAATTCCGTTAAACTCTATGGCGTAAATTCTGCTCCAGCACCATGTTCCAACATGGTCTGTATATTAGTTCAAAATAATTCACACAAAATTGCCAATAAAATAATTCCTTGACTTTACAATTCTTTTTTTTTCCTTTTTTTCCTTTTTCAGCCACAATTCATTTTTTCCTTTTTTTGTACTATAAAACACACAACCCGAATCTTATTCCCCAAAAAAAAATTCGGTCACAATTTCCAATTTTTTTGGAAATTGCAAATCCACCCCACAAACTTTTGAAAATTACAAATTTGCCCAAAATTTCATATTTCAAATCCTAAATTCCGATTTTAAAACCCAAAAATCTGCTACCTTTTTTTATTTTCAAAATTTTGTGGAACAAAAATTTCCTATACGAAACTTGGAATAAGAAAACGGTGACAACTTCCTCTTGATTCAAATGAACTTCGAGGTATTCAAGATCGTAAGGATCAAGAATAAGACACTATATATATGGAAAATGACACAAGACTCTCTCTCTCTTTTTTAATAAGGTGTAATCAAGAATCAAAGAATAATTCAAGATCACGGAATCAAAGAACGATAAAGAAAACAAATAGGATTATGAGCATGCAATAATTTTCAAAAGAGTTGACAAAAAATATCACAAGCACATAAACTGTTTAAACTACCTAAAAACTATGAAATTGGCCGAGAGGTGAAAGCGGATAATACTTGTTAACGCTCAAACCCTTCGATGTCCTCCTGACTCGATTGATGAAGGTGAAGGCGGATAGTAATACTAAAGTATTCTAACTCTCGAACCTTCGACGTCCTTCTACTCTAGATTAAATCCTCCTGGTAAGAAAGATCAAACAAAAACAGTTAAAATACGACACGAAAGATTTTATAAATTTTAAAAAATTAAAAATAAATTCAACAAAAACTTGAAATCCCTTTTTTTGTTTTTTTTGCCTCTGTAGATCTTTTATTTTGCTCTGATACCAACTGATATGAATCTCCTTGCAAAGACTCACGGTTGCAGAATCAATACCTTTGATCTAGTGAAGGGATATACAAACCCTCACTATCTCGCACGAAATTCAGGTGTCTAGCCCTCAGGGCATGCCTAACTTCGACTTGCTCTATAACTAGCCCTCATGATCAGATTACAAGGTTTATTGATACTTAACTAGCCCTCGGGGTTAAGCAACAATGGAATAGCTTGCAAGAAAAGAGTATGAACTCAAAATGTTGTATATTTGATTGATAAAAGTGGTGTTAAATTCATCCATAAGGCCTCCCTATTTATAGGGTAGATTTCGGCCATAAACCCTAATCACAACTGGAAACTGAATTAACTTATAACAGCTTTAAGAAGCTAAAATCATATCTAACTAAAATACCTAAAATGAATGGTAATCTAGGTAACCTGGTTGAATTCTTCAAGAAGTAACATTGAAGAATATTACTTTATCTAACCTTACCAAATCTAATTCTAATCAGAATAAAACTTAATATACTAAACCTTAATGGATTGTACATTCGAAATTCAGCTCTTCAAAGCCCACATGACCTAACTATCAATCCAATAAACCAAAAATGAAATAATTTTACAATATTTTACAGTGATCACACTATCTAATTAAAAAAACTCAGTGGAAAAAAGAGTATTGTGTTCTTCATGATGTCTTCAGTTCTTCGACGACCTTGAACAATAAATCCAAGATGTTTATGATGACCCATTCTTCAATTCTTCATCATAAAGGCGATCAATATTTAAAGTAGCATCACTAAGCTTAGTCCTTGACCTAGTCATAACTCCCGTCATATCACATAGATGATCTCGAACATATCCTTTAAATGTTTGATCAAGTCGTATGTCTTCATTTATGGTATTAGTCATTTTGACATCTCCATCTTTCCCTCCGTGATCGAAAGTTTTCTCCCTCGAAACTGAATCTTCTTTAAAGGTAAATGAGATAAAAGGTAAATCGTCTTCAGTGTTGTTAGTGCGACCTTCAAATTAATACCTTTTAATATGGTGTTAAAAGGTAAATCGTTCCGAGGGAGAAGAAAAACTTTCATTCAGAATTATCTTTAAAGGTATTAATTTACCTCGAAACTATATCTTTGAAGACGATAGATGGAAGACGATAAAGGTATTAATTTACCTTGAAATGTTAAAAGGTATTAGTATTGGTTTGACGATAAGGTCCAGATTAGAATTCTCTGGAAAGAAAAGAAGAGGAAGAAAGATTTAAGGAGAAGGAGAGAGGCTCCTCGTTTAACAAAAGAATACCTTAAAAGGTGGAATAGGTTAAATGCAATAATTACTAATTGTAATTAATTTATAGAATAAAAATTTATTTTAAAATTTTTGAAATGCTGGCGTGGTTAATTATGGGGTTGCCATCTGGCCAAAAACTTGTTGTTTTAATTAATAGTATAGATTGACAAAGTCTTAGAAAAAACCGTCTTTCCATAAGACAAAATTTAATTAGAATAATAAAAATTATGTAAAAGATTTTAGTATCAATATTAAAAATGCATTATGCAACGTGCAATAGTTATAAAGTTTATGACCCGATTAATGCAACCTGAGAATTTTATCTTCATTTCTTTAATTTACAGTTTAAACCTTGATTTTTCCATAACTTACGGAGAGACCATATTTCAAGAGACGGACTCCCCCATCTTCTCAAAATTGTAACTCTTTTAAACCCACCATTTTTAATTTGATGTTTAACTTTGAAAATGACAACTAAATTTTCTTTATCAAACTCTCATAGAAATCTTTATTTTTAATGGTATTTTAAAAATAGTTAATTATATAGATATTGTAAAAAAATTTACTTTTAATAATAAGAACTCATGACTAATAATATTATTTATTGTTGAGATATCGTATGTAGAATGAGCTCGTGAATAATAATATTATATTATTCTTTTATTTCTATATCTTGTTTAAAAATATAATATAATAATAGTTATGAAATTATATACTTTATATTTTTAAAATAAATTTATTTTTTTAAACTTAGTACATGACCTTTAAACTGCCCGAGACGACTCGATAAAAATCAAAAGAAATGAAGAAAAACAGTAATAAGGAAGAGCCCAGTCTTTTCAACTAAAACCTTAATTATGAAAAAGACGAAATAAATGGGAAGAATATAGGCAAAATTGCCGGTCACATTACCATGAGGATAAAAAGGTGGTAGTAGCCCATATTCTGCGGTAGTCGTTATGTAACTGGAATTTGGAAACAATATTGATCTCTCAATTTGGCGGACCAAGGATAAGGGGAATATTTTCTATAATGAAGTTTCGGATGATTATACACGCATCATTGTTAAGAGAATTTTATACGTTAACCATGGTTATATGTTAAGGAGGTGGTCACGTATTCTATAAATTCTATATTTAGTGGAGCGGGAATTTTTTAGAAAGTAAAGAATGATTTTTGAACCCGTGATATAATCTGATTTATCCAACATTTTAACATATAATATTTGCTAATATACAAAATTTTCTTTTGCTGTGATGATTTGTTTAACAAATATGGTCAAAACATATCCATGACATATTGTGAAAGAAAAGCCTGAAGCAGTGGATTAAAGAGTGAATTACACAACGCAGATCATGAGATAGTCGATCATACTCATATAGTGGAAGAATTTGGAAATGTTTTCTAACTTTATGTTTTTAAAATCATGTATAAAAATCATTTTCGCTTTTAACAAATTTCTACGTGTCTGCTCCAAATGCACTACTTTCATAATCATTGTTTTATCAATTATCCCGCACATATGTAAACAAAGTTTCAATTTAGACCACCTAAATATTTTATAATTAATATAATTAAGGGGTGATTTAATTTTTTTCATTGTAACGAATTTTCTGTAATTTTAAAAATCTTATATATATATATATATATATATATATATATATATATATATATATATATATATGGGAAGAATATAGTTATAGGCTTGGTGTGGTTGCGGGTATATATATTGAAACTATATTCTTCCCCAAAAGGCAATAACCCTCACCCGCAACCACACCAAGCCTATAACTATATTCTTCCCCTACTATATTAATGTTGGTACGTGGATGGATGAGCAGTTAGTATAGGTCGGAGGAAAAATGTTAATCACGCAAAGGAATACTGCACATATGTTAACAAAGTTTCATTTTAGACTACCTAATATTTAATAATTAATATAACTAAGGGTGATTTAATTTTTTTTATTGCAATGAGTTTTCTGTAACGTTTTTTTATGGAACCAGATTTTCATTAAAAAGTTAAAACTCTTTTGTACAAGAAGCCCTTAACTATTACAAGAAGCCAAAATAGACAGGCCCAAGTCATGCTCTAAACAAAAAACCAGTCTTTGCCCTTAAACAAACCACACTGCTACAGTGCTACTAATACATGTGCTACCAAAATTCCTCCTATTTCTTTCCATCCACACATTGTAAAAAACAGCAATAATCAAACCAAATCTTCTCCATTGATCTTTCATGTTACAACTGTTATAGTAGTATCTCCTTATGCTCCTCAAATCAGTAAAGCAAGCTATATCAAGCTCCTGAAATATTTGTTTAAAAAAGTTGCATTGAACAAAAATATGATCTAGATCCTCTGGTTTGTTCTATTACAAAGCAAGCAATAAGGGACACGAACCTGTATAGAGTAGCTTCTAAACCTATACTGGATAGATAGTCTGCCCAGAACCATCATCCACAAAAGAATATGTGTAACTTTACATATGAACTGGATTTGTCATGATTAGTTTAATCGCAAGGCGATTTAACAGGGGATACTCTCCCTCATGTTGTCTCTTATCTTAAAAAGTTCCATTTGAAAGTGTCCGACTAAGTTTATATTTTTTTTGTGTGAACTGAATTGGAATAATAACTTTAAATAAGGCATGTTTAAGGATCTCGTCTGAATTGATCTGATTTGATTTGATCTAGTTTGATTTGAACTGAACTTATTTGCATTAAATTGAACTAAAATAAGTGTGATGAAAATAGTAATGAATAACTAAATCAAGTTAAATTTCACCAAATTAAATTTACGTTGAAGTGAACGGAAATGAAATGAAATGATTTGAATTGAACTAAATTGAAGTGAAATTCATACAAGCTCTGGAGAACAGGGCCTAAATCAAGCTAAAATAAACTTTTAAAAATGTTAACAAAATCGAATTGAACTGAAATAAATTAAATTAGTGAAGTGAAATAAAATATATTTCACATATTTATATCAGTAATTGATAATAATAAAAAAATTAAAAGTAAATTAGATTTAAATAAATTTAAATTAACTATAATTAACTAATTTAAATACATAGCAAAATGAAATAAATTGAGATCAGTTAAAGTGTAATTAAATTGAAAAGAATAGGTGCTAAGAGTATGTACACAATATAAAGGAAAGAACTTGAAAGACTAATTTGAAAATGAACATAAGAATTAATACAACTTGTGGGAATAATTACGGAAATATCAATCAGAATATGATTGAGAATATAAGATAAGAATAAAGTATGATTTATGATTCAACAACGATGTGTATTGATTTGGAGTCCGTCTCTTGAAAGACGGTGTTTCCATAAGTCATGGAAAGATCAAGGTTTAAAGTGCAAATTAGAATAAATTAACATAAATTTTCTGGATTGTATGAATTGGATTATAAACATTATACAGGCGATCACCGCTCGCCCTTAGCGGCCCACACCAGCCGACACCACAGCCATCATGTGGGAGGTAAACACCCACGGGTGTACCCCAGTGGTTGGGACATGGGTGGGAAAGCCAATAAACCCAGGTTCGATCCTCGGCAGCGGCAGTGTGGGGAGTTCTTGCTTTGCAAGGCTCCCTTGTGCGCACCGAGGCAATGCCAAGCCCATGGGTCCTGGTGCTGGGCTACCGTGATTTACCTCTCATACGATGGCCTGGGTGTGGGCTGGTATGGGCCGCTGAGGGCGAGCGGATGATCGCCTTTTGCCATCATGTGGGAGGTAAGTCATGGTAGCCCAACACCAGGACCATGGGGGCAGTCATACTCGGTGCCCACCAGGAAGCCCAAGCAGCCCTTGGCCCAAAGACCAAGTTAACTCAGGACATTCCCACATGGTGGCTACCGAGCGTCAAACCACTGACCTCGTGAAAGGCCACCCAACTCCCAACCACTGGGGTACACCCGCGGGTGTGGATTATAAACATTATAACTACTACATGTTGCATAATAGATTTTCAATATTGCAGCTAAGACGTTTTAACTTTTATTATTCTAATTAAACTATGTCTTTCAATAAACCTATGGATGGCAATGTCTTTCAATAAACCTATGGAAAGACGGTCTTTCCCAATACCTTGCCATTGATTTATTTACCATATTATTATCATAGGCATGTCATTCTGCAAATGCAGAAAATAAAGGGAAAGTCTCAGAAAATGCGGCATTTTCATTAGGTTATGAACAGTCCATATGGATATTTACCTTAAATGTTGTAATTTTTTTTATAAAATTTAAATATTATATTTTATAAATTAAAACAAGTAGTAATATATATTTGAAGGTGAAAATATAAAAATCTAAGATATAAAAATTATTTTTTAAAATTTTAAATTTTGTATATAATTTAACAAATACAAGGTAAGAAATAAGTGGCATGTTCATTAGCTTATAGACAAGCCGTCTGTCAAGAGACCTACTCGAAAATAAGAGCATCTCCAATGCAGGGAGGTTTTCCTTATTTAACAGGTCCAAATGATAGAATCTGATTGGAACATCGATTCACCTTCAGTCTGACGTAATATTAAATATTTCGACTGTGAGTATCGTTTGAAATCATTCTCCAATCCAAACTTCAAATGAATAATTATTATGTAACGTGAATGTGCTACAAACTCCCAAGTATTATGTGACGTGTATATATATAATATTGAAATGGTATTTTAATATTATATTTGATCTCAACAAATATTATATTCATACAATTAATTATATTTTGGATGCATCTAATTATTTGACAAGAGTAATGATGGAGAATAAATAATTATATTGGTTCAATAAAATAGTTTTTATGAACTCGAGTATAACATTAATTGGCACTAACTTATTTTTAGTTCATGTTTAAAATAAAATTGATTCTATTCTAGAAATTAATTTGTTATTCTAATTAAATTAACTAATTATTAAATAGACAATGAGTTGAGAAACTTTCTAATTTATGTCTCAATTTTACTTTTATAGAGAAAGAATAAAAAAAAAATTAATTGAAATTAATTTTTATTTTTGCCAATCTATAATATATGCATCATTATTATTTATATATTATTAAATATAAATGAATATATTTAGCACTTAACATATGGATTTTTCATTATTACGGAGTATTAAAATACATCATTCAATTATTTTATAACCTATAAATTCATAATTACTTTTTAGAATTTGAAAAAAAAATTGAATTCTAATGTTAATAGACTAATACTTATAATTTTTTGAGTATAAATTTATATATATATATTACCACATATATTGAAAATATTTTTAAATCTCTTTAAATTATTATTTTATTTTATATATAAAAATAAATCAACGTTTAAAATTAATTTTTCCATTTCATTTTCCAATGTAGTTTGGTTTATTTTTAGTGGTGTACAAAATTATGGTAAACGTGAATTTGAGAATTTTTCCAAACAAAACTACATCAAAACGCCAAAGTATCTACCCAATAAAAAAATTAAATAAGGCACTTTTGTTTTTTTTTGTGGCTGATTTGGCAAAGCGCGGCCTTCGATATCATCCTCGGAGAAATAGAAGTCCATTTCGACGGGGTCACTTATATTTTTAGCCACGTAATATCGACGTTCACCTCCGACTCCTGGATTGGAGATTAAATTTAATAATAGGCGTTAGTAAATCTTACATGATAATTAAAGTTTACTCTAACGAAACCCGCATTGGGGATGCTCTAAATACTCTTAAGACTGACTGAGATAAAACGCGATTTTTCCTAAATCAAATCGAATTCTCTCACGATAAGCCCTAAATTTCACCTTCTACAATTATAGTAAACCCCCCCAGCAAAACGCAAAGTCTTGGGAAAGACGGTCTTTCCATAGGCTTATGGAAATATGCGGTTTAATTCGAAAAATAAAAGATAAAAGGTTTTAGTTGCAACATTAAAAATTTAGTATGCAACATGTAGTAGTTATAAAATTTATAACCCGGTTCATGCAACCCGAAAATTTTATCTTAATTTCTTCTAATTTACACTTTAAAATTTGGTCTTTCCATGACTTATGGAAAGAGCGTCTTTCAAGAGACGCACTCCGCAGCAAATCAATCGCATTTTTTCTTCTTTTAGATAGTAGTTATTTGTATCTTACTTGATGATAAAATTGATTTTTTTTCATTCTAACTTTAGAGTTTGTCTGTTGAAAGGCGGTTTTTCCATGAGTTATGGAAAAACTAAGATTTGAAGTGCAAATTAGAAGAAATGAAGATAAAATCATCGAGTTGAATTAATCGGGTTGTAAAATTTATAACTACTACACGTTGCATACTAAAATTTTTATTTTCCAACTAATATCTTTTACCTTTTATTATTCTAAATAAACTCCATTTTTTCACAAACTTATGAAAAAATGGTCTTTCCCAATATTTTGACCTAGCTACTTTATGCCTGACTGCATCATTTTAATGACGCAAGCGCTACATGCAATAAATTTGATAAGAGAGTCTAGGAAATACATCATATTCAAAAGCTTATGGACAATGTTGTAATTTTTTTATAAAATTTAAATATTGTATTTAATAAGTTAAAATAAAGGTAAAGTCTTAGAAAAGCAGGCTTATGAAAAAAATGAGATTTAATTAGAATAATAAAATGTAACATGTCTTAATTGCAATATTAAAAATTTAGTATGTAACATGTAACAGTTATAAAATTTATAACCCGATTCATGTAACTCAAAAATTTTATCTTCATTTCTTCTAATTTACACTTTAAACCTTGATCTTTCCATAATTTATAGAAAAACTGTCTTTCAAAAGACGGACTCAGTAACAAGTAATAATATGTATTTGAAAATAAAAAATATTAAAATATATAATATAAAAATATATTATATAAATGATCTGTCCATAAACTTATGAGATCCACTCATTTCCTAAAACACCAAGCTAGTTCAGTCCTAACAAACTATCATTAAATCCCTCAATTAACGTTGGGAGAAAACAGAGTATACTAACTAAACTGAAAAACAGACCTCCACTAAACCCGCAACAATGGAGTCTGAAGAAACCACCCTCCGCATGAAAAAACTCCTCCTAATCCTATACTGCCTCCTCCTGACCTTCGGATCAATCGGCGGCCCGCTGATCCTACGGCTGTATTTCCTCCGGGGAGGAAAACGGGTCTGGTTATCCGCCTGGCTCGAAACCGGAGGATGGCCGGCGATACTGATCCCCCTCCTGATCGCCTACTTCCGCCGCCGCAAAAACGAGGGTTCCGCCGCAAAGTACTTCCTCATCAACCCCACCATCTTCACCTCCTTCGCCGTCATCGGCCTGCTCACGGGCCTCGACGACTACTTCTACGCGTTCGGCGTCGGCTTTCTCCCCGTCTCCACCACTGCCCTGATCATCGCGACGCAGCTGGCTTTCACGGCGTTCTTCGCGTTTGTGATCGTCCAGCAGCGGTTCACGCCGTTCTCCGTCAACGCGGTGGTTCTGCTGACGATGGGGGCCGGCGTTCTGGCCATGCATACGAGGAGTGATCGGCCGGAGAGCGTGTCGAAGAGGGACTATTTTGTGGGGTTTTTCATGACTCTGGCGGCTTCTGCTTTGTATGGGTTTGTTCTGCCATTGATAGAGCTCGCTTATAATAAAGGGAGGAAGGAGATTACGTATACGCTGGTGATGGAGGCTCAGTTGGTGATGTCTCTTTTCGCCACGCTTTTTTGCACCGCCGGTATGCTCATCAATAAAGATTTCCAGGTATATTACGTAACCTTAATAAATGCTCATCCCTGAACTGTTATGTTTATGCGGCACTTTCATCTCAAACTTATTGTATTTTCATTCAGTTCAAAATTTTGATTTAGTTTAATTTAGTCTTGTTCTTTAGGCCTTAGCTGCATTTCGGTTCAATTAAGCAAAAAACTAATTTGGTGAATTTAGCTTTATTTTGCCACTATATTATTACTATTTTTCAACACATTATTTTTAGTTCACTTCAGTTCAAATCAGATCAGTTCAGATAAGCTCTAGAGAAGATGCCCTAGTCATATTAATACCTTTTTTTCAATAGGCTTATCTTTTTTTTTATCCTGTTCTCTCTAGAGCTTATCGGTATTTTAGTTCAACTCCTTAATTTGGTGAAATTTAACTTATTGTAATCATAGATTACAATTTTTTATTTTTCAGATAAACTCTAGAGAACCGGCCTTAAGCTCTTTGGTTACGAGTGAAAGCCTACTTCATTTGATGTTCTTTGTCATAAACATATGCTGAACTATATATACTCCGTATGGTGTACAGGCAATGGGATGGGAGGCAAAAACATATGAACTGGGAGAAGCAATGTACTATGTGGTGCTAACTCTGAGCGCCATAAGTTGGCAGTGTTTCTTCTTGGGAGCTGTTGGGGTAGTTTTCTGCGCGTCGTCGTTGCTTTCTGGGATAATAATTGCAGTCTCATTGCCTGTGGTAGAAATCTTGGGTGTTGTTTTCTACCATGAAAGTTTCAAAGTAGAGAAGGCTGTTTCCTTAGTCCTCTGTCTCTGGGGCTTCATTTCATATTTCTATGGCGAGATGAAGCAAGATAAGGAGAAAAAGAAGCGCAGCTTGAGCCATGGAGATAAAACACAGATGGCGGAGCTTGTTGTTGCTCCATGAACAATCATGTCTATGTGATTATGTATGAATGTGTGATTTTCTGGTACTTGGGCGTTCTTAATTTTGTTTTTAATTGTTGAGAAAGTCTCGTGCGGTAGACCAATCATGGAAAATCTCATTTGAATAACTTTTAGAATTAAATTATAATTATGTATATATTACGATACTTTTAAAAAAAAATTTAAAGGTATATGTTAGACTAAATCAGACTCCTGATTAGATTATGATTTATTCTGATTAGAATTCTTTCCTTATTACACCTCTATTGTACTCTCTATATATTCAGATATCAATAATACAATTTACTACGGCAAATCATTCTATTATGGTATCAGAGCAAGTTCTGATCCTAAGCACTAAATTTTAATTTATTGTTCAGCGCCTCCCTCCTTCTCTCTTTTCCGGCCCTGATTCCGGCGAAGTTCCGGTCAAATTCCGGCGTCCTCTCAAGTCTCAATTTTTCGGCAAAGTTTCCATCTTCTTCCAGCGGCGAAGTTTCCAGCGGCGCCTTCCTCCATCGGCGCCCTTCTCCAACGGCGGCCTCCTCCTCCGACGTCCTCCAGCGACAGCTCCTTCCAGCGGCGCCTTCATCAGCAACTTCCAGTGATGCCTTCATCAGCAACTTCCAGCGGCGTCTTCCAGCTCTCGCGGCGAGATCCACGTCTTCTAGCGGCGAGATCGAGAGATCCAGTGGCACTTGTCTTCCCGTCGTCCAGCGCATGAAGATCACCCGTCTTCCAGCGCATGAAGGTCACACGCCATCTCGGCCGAAGAAGTAACCTCCAGCGCGTGAAGGTCACGCGCGGTTTGACTCGCGCAACTTCAATTTCTCGCGTCCTTCAATTTATTGCGAGTTCAACCTGTTTCTCGCGAGTGGAACCGGTTTCTCGCGAGTTGAACCCGTTTCTCGCGAATTGCTCAAATTCTTGTCAGCACTCAATCCATTTCTGTGCAATTTTGGTCTTCTGCTATGGTTTATTTGGGCCCCATATCTTGGGGAGATTGCTCCACTAATTGGATTGCGGACAAGGTGTTGTTTCAGGCCAGTTTAAATGGTCCCAACCGGCATTCTTCGTCTAATCAGTGGATCGTTGATTCAGGTGCTACATCTCATATCACTGCTCACACCATTCATCTTGATCAGGTACAACGTTTTCGTGGTTCTGATTCTATTCTTGTTGGAAATGGTGAATCATTATCTATTTCTCACATCGGCCAATGTAATTTATCTGGTTTCTCTGTTAATGATGTCCTTGTGGTCCGTAAGATTACTAGAAGTTTATTGTCCATTAGTAAGCTTACTCGTGATCTACCTGTTCGTGTTATATTTGATACCGATGCATTTTCCATTGAGCACAAGATTACAGAGACGATAATTGGTAAAGGCCGTCATAGGTCTGGTCTTTATTTTCTTGAGACTGGTGATTCCAATTCTTTAGGCGAACTACGCTCTACAAAGCTTCATGCTTCTTTTGAGCAGTGACACTCTCGCCTTGGTCATGTGTCTCATGATACTGTTCAGTTATTGCATCGACGGGGCCTTATTTCTATCACTTCTGCTATGCCTGCACCTGTTAGTTGCTCTCCTTGTCAGATGGCCAAGAGTAGCCGTTTGCCCTTTTCCACTAGTGACAAGTGCGCTACTAGTTTATTGGATAAAGTACATTGTGATTTGTTGGGACCAGCTCCTATTTTATCTATCGGTGGTTTCTCTTATTATGCCATTTTCATTGATGATTTTTCGCGATTCACATGGTTTCTTGCGATGCGGCATAAGTCGGATTTCTATGACACTTTTATCCAGTTTCAGAAATTTGTTGAGAATCAGTTTTCTCCTAGGGTTAAAATTTTTTAGACCGATGGTGGCACCGAGTTTACTAATCACCGACTTCAGGCTCATTTCATATCATGTGGCATTCATCATCAGATGTCCTCGCCCTATACACCTGCTCAGAATGGCAGGGTTAAGCGGAAGCATCGTCACATCACAGAGACTGGTCTTGCCATGCTTTTTCACTCTTCTGTGCCACACTGTTATTGGGTGGAAGCTTTCTCCTCTGCGGTTTACATTATTAACTGTCTGCCTAGTTCAGTTCTGAGTGGCAAATCACCTTTTGAGGTTTTTTTTGGTCATGTGCCTAACTATACCCTCTTTCACCCGTTTGGTTGCCGTGCATTTCCGTGTCTGCGTGCCACTGCTACTGATAAGTTTGCACCCCGATCCATTCCCTGTGTTTTTATTGGCTATAGCTCTCGTCACAAGGGCTTCCAGTGTCTCGACCAGACTTCTGGGCGCATCTATATCTCTCGCCACATTCGTTTTGATGAAACTTTCTTCCCTTATGTCTCATATTCCATGGACAGTCGTTCGATTTAAGATCTGGAGATTTCATCATTTTTTGATGGAACTGTTACTTCATCGATTGGGGCCACCACGCCTGTGTCTGTGCCTGTTCCAGCTGCCCCTCTTTCACCACCATCTTCCATCTGGACGGCCGACCTGGACCCAGCTCCTCGGCCAATACCCACCATACCTCACCCGTTGGCCATCACTCCTCGGCCACCGGCTATTATTTCTCCGGTGACTTCTGACGGCCACTCTCCGGTCAGCGTAGCTCAATTTTCCTCGGTGTCATCAGCTGGTTCGACTCCTCCAGCTTCGCCGCCCCAGCTTCGTACTCATCGGATGGCCACTCGGTCTTCTACTGGTGCCATTCAGCACCGGGATTATTCGGATATTATTGCTCATGGTCTCACTGCTGCACTCCTCTCTCAGATAGAGCCCACTGATTATCGCTCTGCCCTTCAGGATCCAGCCTGGGTTTTAGCCATGGATGATTAGAAGGCCGCTCTTCGTGGTCAGCACACTTGGGATCTGGTGCCTCGACCTTCGAATGTCAACATTGTTGGCTCCAAATGGGTCTCTAGGCTCAAGTATCGACCAGATGGCACTATTGAGCATCATAAAGCTAGACTTGTGGCGCAGGGTTTCTCGCAGATTCTGGGTTTTGATTTTGACCACACTTTCAGTCCTGTGGTCAAAGCCTCCACGGTTAGGACGGTTCTCGCCATAGCCACCATGCGTTCTTGGCCACTTCATCAGTTGGATGTCAAGAACGTTTTCCTTAATGGTGTTCTTGATTTTCCAGTCTACATGAAGCAGCCCGTTGGTTATCAGGATTCTGTCCATCCAGACTATGTTTATCGTTTGCGAAAGGCCATTTATGGTCTTAAGCAGGCTCCCCGGGCTTGGTTCCAGCGTTTCAGCAGTTATCTGACACAGCTTGGTTTTCAGTGCAGCTCAGCTGATACTTCTTTGTTTGTCATTTTGAGAGGGTCGTCGTTACTGTACCTACTTGTGTACGTGGACGATATCATTCTTACAGGCAATGACTCGACTCTTCTTCGCCAGTTCATTGATCGGACACACAGAGAGTTTGCGATCAAGAATCTTGGTGCTCTTCATTACTTTCTTGGTCTTGAAGTTTCACTTACCTCCTCAGGATTACTGCTTAGCCAAGCAAAGTATGCTCGGGATATTTTGAATCGGGCCGGTATGTCTGAAGCGACACCTGTTTCTACTCCATTTGTTGCTGGTTCTCAGCTTCACAGCTCTACGAGTCCTCCATTTTGGGATCCTACACTTTATCGTTCTCTTATTGGTGCTCTCCAGTATCTCACCATCTCTTGCCCGGATTTGGCATTCTCTGTCAACACGGTGAGTCAGTATCTTCAGGATCCTAGAGATGACCATTTTGCTGCTGTGACTCAGATTTTGCTGTATGTTCGTGGCACTCTTCATTTTGGTCTCCGATTTTGTTCTGCTAGTACTCCTGATGTGTTAGGATACTCTGATGCTGATTGGGGTCGCTGTCTGGAGACTCGTCGGTCCACTTATGGTTATGCAGTTTTTCTTGGTGGGAATCTGGTTTCTTGGAGTGCCAAGAAACATCCCACTATTTCTAGCTCTAGCACTGAGTCTGAATATCGTGCTCTCGCCAACACTGCCTCAGAAGTGGTTTGGCTCACTCATTTTCTTCGTGATCTTCGGGTTCCACTTTCTGATTCTCCACTGTTGTTATGCGACAATAGTAGTGCTATCTTCTTGGCTCAGAATCCAGTGGCGCACAACCGGGCGAAGCACATCGACACCGACTACCATTTTGTTCGGGAGTTGGTGACATCCGGAAAGCTACGCGTTGCTCATGTTCCGACTTCTCTTCAGATTTCGGACATTTTCACCAAGGGGCTCTCTCGTCCGCTGTTCAAGTTCTTCAGGTCCAAGCTGTGCGTTGGCGAGCATCCAACGCTTCGCTTGAGGGGGGGTGTTAGACTAAATCAGACTCCTGATTAGATTATGATTTATTCTGATTTGACTTCTTTCCTTATTACACCTCTATTGTACTTTCTATATATTCAGATATCAATAATACAATTTACTACGGCAAATCATTCTATCAAGAAATTTTTTTATAATAAATTAAAAGAAACACCAAGAAAGCTCATTATTAACGTCAATTTCGTCTAACATTTAGTCAGAATAAAACAATACTTTTGTGTTAATTGTTTGTAACTAGCTAGATGCAAATTAATCACTTTAATTATAAAGTTGAACAATATAGTAGTCTGTTTTAGTGTTAAACATAGTGTAGAGTTGATACTCCTTTAATTCGTGTCATAAATAGAAGATTATTACAGTGAACTTGTCATGAAGTGGAAATTCACTACAAACTCCAGCTAAAAGCATTTCTATGATATCTCAAGCCGAAGTTCAACGGGCTTCTAAAAGCAAGAAGGAAACCCGCTTTTCTCATAACCACTCAGTTATTGATGGTTAGTTAATCAGTTAGATGAGAGATTGTCGGAATATACTCCCTCCGGGCCTCTATTTATGACTCCCTTTGATCAGACATTTTTTTATGGCATATTTGATCATTGATAACTTTTGTTACATACAATAGTGGTCATTTTGAGAGATATTTTTGGATTTTCCGTAACATGTAGTTTTTTAAAAGTAAAACTTTATAATCTGTTATCGTACGTGACAAAAGTTATTGATGGTCAAACATATCCTGAAAAAATTTCAGAAAAAAAGGGACATAAATAGAGGACCAGGGGCAGTATATAGAATTGAGGTAGAGAACTAGGCATTCAAAAAAGAGAGAGGAGAGAATTAGAACTACCTTTGGAGTAGAAGATCTATTGTGTAGTTTCCCTTTTTTATTTCATTTTTCTTTTGGGTCTCTTTCTGATTAATTTAAAGGATATGTTTGATAGCTTCATGATAAATTGTCATCAGAGCACTCGATTCTCGGCATCAATGTAGGAAAACTTATGTTTACCTACTGTGGAGATGCAACTCAAAGAGCTAGAGTCAAAGTTCACTACTGAAATTCAGTTGGGGAAAATTAATCCCATCGCACAGCTCAAGAAAATAGAAAATGAAAGCAAGAAAACAGAACAAAGATTTTAACTTGTTTCATTCAATATGTTGCCTACCTCTACAAACAGAAATAAATTAAATTTATTGTCCAAATGAGCCAGACATATTACAATGTCAGGAATTACGTCACGCATGACCACCCGACCCAAATTACAGATACATAATGGTGATTTATATATATATCAGAATAGATGTCTACGAAACTCACACCTAACAACACTAACTCTCCCTCTATTTATAACAGTTCAAATGTAGACCAAAAGTCTTCCAATTCATGAACAAAACTCTTGAGATTCCTCAATCCATGAATCAGCCCTTGAGTTGCCCATTCATGAATCCAAAATCTCTTGACATCTTTATTAACTAATATTTGAAGAGCTACCTAATATTTTCCCTCTCGATTCAAAGCCCCAAATACAAATAAGAGCCAGATGCCAACAGACGGATACAAATGCACAACAATTGTGCCAGATTTACCAGAAGCACGATGACAGTGGCAAATGTACTAGATGCACGTGATTGTGCCAGACGCACGGTGGTGGGGCCAGATGTACCAAACATCTACAGATTTACGGGAGAAATGCCAGACATACATACCAAAGGTATCCAGATACCACCAATCAAAATAAATCCAATCAGGAAAGGATTTAACAGACATAATAGATTTTACCAAGTCCAACCAGGAAAGGGCTTGTGGCTAAACAGATAAGTTTAAGTAAATTCAAACCGAAAATAATTTACCAGCGGAACAGACAAATGTTGCCATGTTCAACCAGGAATGAACTTGTAAAACACGGCAGCTCAGGAATCCCAATAAAGCGACGTAAACATACTTCATCTCTAGACTCGCCAAGATCAGGAATGGATCACTGAAGCTCAAATTATTTTTCTTCTTATTTCTTCTTTATCTTGAAACGGATGCCCAAAAGAAGCATCAGCTCTGATACCATTTGTTGGGAAAAATTAATCTCATTGCACAACTCAAGATAATAAGAAAAGAAAGCAAGAAAACAGAACACAAGTTTGAACGTGGTTCACCAAACATGTTGGCTACCTCCACGAACAGAAACAGATTAATCTAATTGCCCAAATAGGCCAGGCAGATTACAATGTCAAGAATTACATCACGCAGGACCACCCGACCCAAATTACAGATACATAATGGTGATTTATAAATTAGAATAGATGTCTACGAAACTCACACCTAACAACACTAACTCTCCCTCTATTTGTAATAGTTCAAGTGCAGACCAAAAGTCTTCCAATTCATGAACAAAACTCTTGAGATTCCTCAATCCATGAATCAGCCCTTGAGTTGCCCATTCCTAATCCAAAATCACTTGACATCTTTATTAACTAATATTTGGGATTTGAAGAGCTACCTAATATTTTCCCTCTTGATTCATAGCCCTAAATGTGGCATAAGAGTTAGATGCCGACAGACGGATACAAATGCACAACAATTGGGCCAGATTTACCAAAAGCACGATAATGGTGGTAGATGTACTAGATGCACGGTGATTGTGCCAGACGCACGGTGGTGGGGCTAGATGTACCAAACATTTATAGATTCACGGAAGAAATATCAGAAAAGGATTTAACAGACATAATAGATTTTACCAAGTCCAACCAGGAAAGGGCTTGTGGCTAAACAGATAAGTTTAAGTAAATTCAAACCAAAAATAATTTACCAGCAGAACAGACAAATGTTGCCATGTTCAACCAGGAAAGAACTTGTCAAACACGGCAGCACAGGAATCCCAATAAAGCGACAGAAACATACTTCATCTCCAGACTCGCCAAGATCAGAAATGGATCACCAAAGCTCAAAAAAAATTTCTTCTTTCTTCTCTTTCTTGAAATGGAAGCCCAAAAGAAGCATCAGCTCTGATACCACTTGTTGGGAAAAATTAATCTCATTGCACAGCTCAAGATAACAGGAAAAGAAAGCAAGAAAATAAAACACAAGTTTTAATGTGGTTCACCAAACATGTTGGTTACCTCCACGAACAGAAATAGATTAATCTAATTTCCCAAATGGGCCAGACAGATTACAAATGCCAGGAAATACGTCACGTAGAACCACGCGACCCATATTGCAGATACAAAATGGCAATTTATACACCAGAACACATATCTACTAAACTCACACCTAAACACTTACTCTCCCTCTATTTATAATAGTTCAAGTGTAGACCATCAGTCCTTCAATTCATGAACAAAACTCTTGAGATTCCTCAATTCATGAATCAACCCTTGAGGTGTCCATTCATGAATCCAAAAACTCTTGACATCTTTATCAAATAATATTTGAATTTGAAGAGATACACAACAAATTCAAGAGTTGTGGCATCGGGTCGAGCATCATGACAACAAAATTCAGAGTTCACTGGAGATAACTGAAAAAGACTTGGCCAGAATTAAAGAAGATATTTCATCTGTAAAGGAAGGCCTCCAAGTGTGTATGGTGATGGCTCAAAATCTTGTAAACCAGCATAGCAGAGGAGATTATGTGGAAAGTATAGAGCTGAAGAACACGATTCTTCAGAGTCCAGAGGTAAATTTCATATTGATACCAGACACGATGAATGTTTTCTTATGGTCCTTATTATTGATGACTTGGTTGAGCACAGAAATGAAGAGGAATTTTCTAAAATTGTTGAAATTAATGATGAAAATGATTTTGTGATTTGGAATAATGGAGGAGAAGTTTATGACTTGAATGGTGTAGACAATTTTGTTGATGTATGTGCTCATATGCATGATGAAATAGATGTGGAAAAATTAACAGGACTGAGTAATTTGAATGGAAAATTTTTAGTTGATGGAATGGAGGATTGTTTGAACGGTCATACAATTGATAATAGTTATGTATGCTTTGAGGGAGTTCCAATGGAATGGAATCAAGAAGGGGTTGAAACTGTAAAAAAATTCAAGTGTAGTTTTCAACTCCATTGTGGTTCACGTTCATTCTTGGAACACAAGTGGAAAAAACTTGATTAAGGCGGTTCTTGAGGAGCTGCCTTTGATGAGGATCCGAGGGAGGTTCCGAGTTTGGAACTTCATCCCAAGTCACCTCAGAAATTTTTAAGATACTTTTTAATAGAACCGCCTTTGATGGGCTGACTTTGTTTTCTTTTTGGCCCCAAGTATAAATAGCTAGATTTTCTTTCTTCGGTTCCCTTAGCATATTTTTCTAACACCAAACACTTCACCCGCTGTCTCCATGCCTTAGCCATTTATCCTGAGACAAAAACCCTAGATTTGCTACCTACCCCTTTACCACTCACTCTCCACCGCCTCCCCTCCCTCTCATGCCCTCCCATTTCCCTCCCTCCTGTCTTCCACAGTGAAGCCCCACAATCGATCCCTGGCCTCTGCCGCATAGCCCCCTCCGCTGAAGCCCCCTTTGCTAAAAGTTTGGCGCACTATCGTCGATGCAAGCAGCAGCCCACCACTGCCCCGTCACTACACTGTCACCACTGCGATACCACCCATCCCAACACCTGCACTAGAAACCCAAAACCCATACCCTACCCACAGCCCCAAACCTTAGCAACCCCAGTGGCAGCCCCCAACCTTCCAAACACCGCACACACCCACCACTTACCTTCCATCACCACTTCCTATACCACATTACCTCCACTGTGACACCTCCCTGCCACACCCCCGCCGCAATTCCAAAACCCTAGTTGCCGAGAAATCTAGCACCGTCTTTATCGCCATCCTCTTCTACCACATTGGCGAAGTTCTCCATCACACCAGCACACTACACTGCACCACCACCACACTATATCGTACCAATAGACCCACGAGCACCACCATCGTACCTTACACTCACCCGTCATATCTTTTTCAATCTCCACCGCAACATCAAACCATGCACTCTTCAGTTAGATCCAAAAATTGATTTAGGGTGGTGTGTTGAAAGGAAGACAATGGGGGGTATTTGAGGTTTTCTTTTGGTATGGAAATGTTGGTGGTAGGAGGAAGACGAGGAAGGGTCGATGAAGATGGGTCAAAAGTGGCGACGAAGGATGAGGAAGGGTTGATGAAGATGGAGTCGGCGACGGCGATGGCGATGGCAATGACATGTGGAGGGCGAAGAAGGGTAGGCATAGTATAAAGAGATTGCTGAAGGTGGTGAATTGGCAGAGGTGGTGGAGAATGAGAAGAAAGAAGAGAAGAGAGGGTGGCCACCAGGTTTCTATTTGTTTTTTGCCTAATGGGCAAAACGATCATTTCCAATGAATCCGACAATGACTAAAGTTGACCATTTTTTTAGACAAAAGCAGGGGTACAAAATCACTTTTATAAAATCGGGGGGTATACGTGCACATAAAAAAGAACTGAGGGGCATAAATGCACTTTTTTTAATAAACTCATCATAGATTATCATAATTCTTATTTCTTACCTGAATGGGTCTTTCAAACTAGTACAATTTTTCCCGAGCCGTGTCATGGCCAGTTCTGCTCAGCTTTTAGTCGAGGTCCGACACGTGGCCTAGTAATTCAGGCCCGGGTCATGTTCGGGCCTCAATTGTGCCCGTGTCATTCCAGCTTTATATCAGGTTGGGACCAAGCGTCTGCGGGCTACAGGCCCGATTGCTACCTCTAATTAAGGGAGTCAAAATTACTTCAATACCATCAAATGACAACAGATTTAGACGAACACAAAAAGCATATATTTTTTGTTATATTGTGTTTGATAAAATCAAATACATTAATGTTCTAAATTTAGATAGATTCTTTTAAAAATTTAATAATATATTTTTTATTTCATTAAATATGTTAATAATGTTTAATAAAGTCTTGTTTTAGACCGACTAACCATTAGACGTGGTCATTCTATAATAAGAAAAATGCTCACATATCCCTACCTAAATCACATAAGTGCAAATATAATCTTATGATAATTGAAAGTGAAAATATAACCCTAGATAGTTAGTGTATGTGCAAATTTACCCTTTCCAGCAGATTTAGGCCGGAATCGGGTGAAAAGTTGATTTTACCCCTTTGAAAAAAATAAAAAACCAAAAAATAAATGAATTTACTATTTTGACCCCAAACTCCCTAACCCTAATTGCTTCTTCTTTCTTGGAACCCTCGGTCCCACCATTCTCCTTCTTCTTTCTTGTCGTTTCAGACCTCACTTTCTTTCTTTTTTTCTCCCTAAATCTAACTTCTTAATGGTGGAGATGGGTTTGATGGCGAGCAGTGGCAATGGAGATTGAGTGGCAGCCATGCGGGGTGGTAAGTGGTGGTAGAGCTTTCAAGGCGGTGGGGTTTGGCTGGGTTTGGCGGTGGTTGGGCTAAGGTTGGGATGGCAGAGTTGGGCCTGGGACGACTATGGTGGATTTACTATGTAGATTCAATGGTGGCGCTGGGAAACGAAAAAAAGGTCTGGGAATTAGTTGGGGTTCATGAGGTGGCGGGCGGTGGCAAGAGAGATTTAGCAGTGGCGAAGCGGGGTGGCGAGTGGTGGTAGGGTTTCGAGGCGATGAGGTTTGGTTGGGTTTGGCGGTGGTTGGGACTACGGTGGTGGGAATAGAATGGCAGTGGTCGATTCGACGGTGGAATTGAGAACCAGGAAGAGGGTGGCCTCGTCGACGAAAAATGAGCTCTTTCACGTACTCTCTAGATTTTGTTCTGGTGGGGTGGTGGCTGGAATGGCTAGTTGTGGCAGAAATAGCTGGTGGTGGTAGCGCAGGTGAATGGTGGTGGTGCGTCGGGGTTGGCTGGGCGGTGGTAGTGGTGGGGAGATAGAAACTTGGTGGAGGAGGATGTGGCAGCAGAGGTGGTGGAGGTAGAGCAGCAGCGACGGTGGCCCAGTCAAAGCAGCAATGGCAAAGGTGGTGGAGCAGTGGCAGTGGCAGTGGTGGCAGAACAGGGGTGGGTTAAAGGGCATTATTGTTTTTTTAAAATTTTGTACAAGGTTGAAAGTGCATTTCGGTCATTTTTTATCGGTCAATGGCTAGAAATTGCCAGTCAATGCAGAAATATAGTCTTTAGGATTATATCTGCACTTATGTAAAGTAGTTAGGGTTGTTTTTGCATTTCAAATCATCTTGGGGTTATATGTGCACTTACTGAAGTATATATGGTTATATTTGATATATCTCTTTTATAATTGATATAACTAATGGGGTGATTTGATTTTTTTTTATTACAAATAGATTCTTGTAATTTTGAAAATGTTTAAACTGTATTATAATGTATAAATAATTATAGTTTGACTCTAAAAGTTATTGAAATGTGATTTTTCACTATTAGTCTAAATGTTTGTCGGACTACTAAGAGACTTTTTCATATTATTTAATTATGTTCGAGGTATAAATAAAAACCACATTAGTGGATGAGTGAACCCTAACCAAAAATCCTAAATTATAAATTCAAACCCCTTCCCTCTATACATGACATTTTACTCCCTAAATCTCAAATTCTAAGAGTCCTTTATTTCACGACAAAAAGTATGTCCAACAGTGTCGCTTATTTTGAAAATGTTATGATATTTAGAAGCATTATAAAAATAATTGTGATGCCTTGTGGAAGCGGCTCTATCTGGCATGTCACTAAAATAGTTTTGACACCTTCAAATGTTATTATATGTTTGTGAAGCATAAGCATGCAACTTTCTATTTGACATTCAAAGTTGTCAAAAACATTGTGACTTACCCAAGCGTCAGATATTTGAAGACATGCCCAAGAAGCATAGTAAAATATTTCTATGCTTAAAAACGCCGCAATTGATGTAAAGTATTTAATAAAATACAATTTGACCCATAGGATTATTAATAATTGTAGTTACACCCACATAATTCTAAAAATTATAAATTTTCTTATAGTTATTAGTAAACCCACAAATTTTCTCACACTTGTCCATTGATAGGGTTTTTATTTGTACAATCTTGAGTCTTTGTATTCGTAGAATTCAAGTGGCGAGGACATTGTGTCTGCCCACTTGTAACTAGGGAACGAATCCCTCTCTCAATAGAGTTGCAATATTATGGGTTCTCTGTCCCTATATACCATGCATGTTGGTGTGTGCTGCAGTGGGAAGCTCACCCCACTTTGTTGTGTGAGCAATATGGGGAGTCTCACCCCTTTGTGTGAGACAAAAATGATTGAAGTGTGATTGTAAAAAAACCTATTACTTTTTTTAATAAAAACAAGGACATTATTATAATCACAAAATCTTGGTTTAGACCGACTAACAGTTAGACTGGGCCATTTATAAGTGATGTAACTAATTGGGTGATTTGATGTTTATTCTTAGGGTAAAATACACTTCTAATCCTAACTTTTGGCCAGAAATGCCAATATAACCCTGCAAAATGAGAAAGATCCAATCTAACTCTAACTTTTGGATGAATTGTGCAGTTGTAACCTTTTGAGCTATTTCCGGCATTGACTCCCAAAATGACCAAAATACCCCCTAGTTAGTTTTCTAAGAAATTGGGACGACTTTACACTCATGACCATCACAATTATAGAGTTATATCATCACTTAATTTTAAATTCTAGGGTTATATCAACACTTAATTATTATTTTTGTGGTTATATAAGCACTTTAAAAAAAGTGTAAAGTGCATATATAACCCTAAATAATTCACATAAGTACACATATAACCCTGTGATAGTTGAAAGTGCAAATATAATCCTAGATAGCCAGTGTATGTGAAAATATAAAATTTTCCAGCAGATTTAAGTTAGAATTGGGTGAAAAGTCTATTTTATCCCTATGGAAAAAAGAGAAAAACATTAAAAAATAAATGAATTTACTATTTTAACCCCAAAACTCCCTAACCCTAATTGACTTCTCCTACTTGGTCCCTTCGTCTTCTTTCCTATCTAGCCTTCAATCTATCTTCTCCCCCTTCCAACTTTAATCCAACTTCAATCCTTTTATTCCATATGACATGCTCGTATTCTAGAAGCCATCTTCACATGCTCGTATACCATATCACATGCTCATATTTCAACTTTAAACTTTAATCCAACTTCAATTCTGAAGTCGTTATTATTCTGAAGCCATATCACATGCTCATATTCACCGGCGAACCAACTCCGGATGACCCACCATTCCAGCAGCGCCGCTGGAGCTCATTGACACTCTCACCGCATCCGCTTCATTTTCCCAGGTGAGAAGAATCCCAATCAGTTCAACGCCGATGATAGCTCCACGTGCCAACTCTCACCACCATAACCAACATGGCTCCATTCTGACGAAGCGGATACCCTTCCCTGGGGGTTCCAATGTAGGTAGCAGTGGCAATCAGCTCATTTTTCTTTTGTTCATACCTATTGGAAAAAATAATCCCCATGCGTAGCTCAAGATAAAGAAAAGAAAGAAAGAAAAATATAACACGGATTTTAACGTGGTTCACCAAACATGTTGGCTACCTCCACGACCCGAAACACATTAATCTTATTGCCCAAATGGGCCAGACATATTACAGATGTCTGGATGTCACGCCAGACCATCTGACCATATTACAGATTCAGAAGGGACTACATCTTTCCCACAGCTTACATATACAGAATGGTGATTTATAGACTAGAACAATTGTTTCCTAACCCAAAGTGAAGAATTCTAAGACCAGAATAGATGTCTGAAGAAAACTTACCTAAACTCCCTAACTCTCCCTCTACTTATAAGAATTCAAGTACAGCTCAAGAGTCCCTCATTCATGAACCAAACTCTTGAAGTTCTTGTTCATGAACCAACCCTTGAGTTTTCAATTCATGAATGAAAACTCTTCAACTCTTATTACTTAACATTTTGGAATTTGAAGAGAAAAAAGTCAACAATTCCCCTCCCAATTCAAAATCCAAAACTGAATAAGAGCCAGATGCTGACAGGCGGATATCCCAGATTAAAATTCCCACTGATTGTGCCAAATGTACCAGATGCCCAACGGTTGTGCTAGATGTACCATATGCGTGATGATTGTGCCAGATGTACCAGATGCACAATGATGGTGCTAGATGCATGATGATTGTACCAGATGTACCAGACAACTACAGATGTATGGGAGAATGGCCAGGCAGAGGTACCATAAATATACCTAGATACCACCAACCAGAATAAACTCAACCAGGAAATGATTTATTAAATAGAACATATTTCACCAAGTCCAACCAGGAAAGAGCTTGTGATATAATACAAATTTAAGAAAATTCAAACAGGAAAGAATTTACTAGCAGAACAGACGGATGTTAACAAGTTCAACCAGGAAAGAACTTGTCACACACAACAGCTCATGAATCCCAATAGAGGCGACAAAAAATAGATTTCTCCTCCAGACTCACCAATAGACCAACCGGCCTCGGATTTTTATTTTTCTTTTCTTCATCTTGAAATGGAAGCCAAAGAACCATCAACTCTTATACCACTTGATGTATCTACTACCTAGCTCTGACACCACTTGTTGGAAAAAACAATCCCCTTGCGCAGCTCAAGATAACGAAAAGAAAGCAAGAAAAAATGGAACACGAATTTTAATGTGGTTCACCAAACATGTTGGCTACCTTCACGACTAGAAACAAATTAATCTTATTGCCTAAATGGGCTACACAGATTACAGATGTCAGGATGTCATGCAGGACCATCCGACCATATTACAGATTTAGAAGGGACTACAGCTTTCCCATAGCTTATAGATACAGAAAGGGGATTTATAGAGCAGAATAGTTGTTTACCAAACTCACACCAAACTTAGAGTGAAGAATTCTCAGACCAGAACAGATGTCTGAAGAAAACGTACCTAAAGTCCCCAACTCTCCCTCTATTTATAAGAGTTTATGTACAACTCAATAGTCCTTCATTCATCGACCAAACTCTTGAATTTCTCATTCATGAACCAATCCTTCAGTTTCCGATTCATGAATGAAAACTCTTCAACTCCTATTACTTAACTTTTGGAATTTGAAGAGAAAAAACCAACAATACATTATTAGAAAAATAGAGCTCATACATCACTTCATAAAAAAAAACATACATCTAATTCACAATAAACATAAAGTAGATCCATTCTCAAACTAACCTACTAGTTTCAATAAAATCAAAGTTTAAAGAACAAATTTGTAATCAACTCTATCAAACAGATCAGACGAATACAATCAAACCAAAACACCATATATGCACATAAATAGATTGCAGAGCAATGGTAATAGTAAATGGAAATATAGGCAAATCAGTAAGCACATCAAATGTAAGCAACACAATAAACGAATGAGGAAAGGAGCAGAAACTAACCAGTGTACTTTCCCATGTAGCAAGACATGATTAAAGAGAAATGAAGAACTAAACAAAATTGATTAATAGAATAAAAAAATGAATAGGAGTTGAGAAAACAATGAGGGGCATTTTTATCCTTCAAAATTTTGTATTAGGCTAAAAGGGTATTTTGGTAATTTTTGGTCGGTCAATTGCCGAAAATGACCAGTCAATGCCGGAATATTGTCTTTAGAGTTATATTTGCACTTATGTAAAGTAGTTAGGGTTATTTTGGCACTAAAAATTATCTCAGGATTATATCTGCATTTTCTCAATTATATAGGGTTGTCTTTGCATATTTCCCTTAAAATAAATACAGGGTCGGGTTAGTAATTTTAAAACGTTTTCGGTTCCAAGCTTAGAACCCAAGATTTCTTGACCCGTTTCTCCTTTTCGGATCATCGAACCTAGATGCACGACCTGAATGCAAAAAGAAGCCATGCTCGATTCATCCCGGTGTGCCTCGTAATCTTGCCAGGAAACACCCCTAAGCCACCATCCGAATGGTTAGACACCTCCGGTTCCGTCAACCAAAAGCATTGGAAATCAACTTCCAATCTGGGTACAAGGAACCCAGCATGAAACCGAGGAGAAACTTGAAGTAGAATCGCCCCACTAATGGCAACCAATGTTGAGCTCGCCGGAGGAAAGGCTCTCCAAATTAGACCTTAAAAATCTCAACAAAACCATGTCTTCATCATAAAAAAAACCATGTAAAAAAAATAGAAGCAAAAAATGCCCTCGTTGCCACCTGATGTTGAGAATTTTTGGCAAGCAACTAGACCTTGATTGGAATCAAACTTACAGCTTGACCAAGTGTCACCCCTACACTTACCCACACCAGTTTTCCAAGTGTCACTCATAAAGATTATAATGAATGATTGTAAAACCCTAAATCTGTGACCTACTTTCTCAACACAAGTAACAGGTCGGATCCAGGCGTGCTACTGAGAATCCAACGGGGTCAGATTATTTACATGCAGTAACAAGCAATACAGATTATGCTGAAACAATTTTAGAATTCAAAACCTAACTTACTATTACAATGAAAGTATTATAATAAGCGTACGTGGTTTAACAATAAAAGATATAAATTGGTTTCTAGATTCAAAAACTCATCCAGGATCCTATCCCAAATGAAGTAAATGCTTCTTGCACAAGCTCTCACTCTTTCTGATCAACTACACACGTTAGGGTTCATTAGACTAGGGTAAGCTCCTTGCTTAGTGAGGTTCCATCGTCATTATTTACCAAGTTGAGTTTTAGTGATCACATAAAACAAATAGCCACATAAATCCTAGCACATAGTAAAAGGATACGGGTGGTTATCGCCAAGTTGCAGTCAAGTGCCTATATGGCAACTCTGACTAACATACAAGACATAACCTTTTCAGTAGTGCCCAAAGGCTATCAATCAAGGATTCATTCTCGCCAACCACACCCAATCAAATATTCAATTGTATCAGATCCAGATAGTTATGCTAGCATACCAGAAACTCCATGTGTAGCAGGTCTAATCAGACGGTCTGGTCTATACCACTCCCCGCCAACTTCGACCGAATAACAATTGCGCCATGGTTCCCAAAAAGCACAGACAAGCAATCATATAGCATGTAATCCAAGTTTGACACGGCAAGATAAAGTACAAGCCGGTCATCCACATAAAATATCAGAGCAATTAATTCACTCAGTTTCCACAATAATTAAGCATATTGTGATAAAGTACACATCCCGTTTAATTAATATGAAACCAAATCATAGGCAAGATTAGAGCCTAATATTATTAAACATTTCATATAACATATAAAATTCTAAACTAACACATTTAAATTTAACAGGTATAAAATAATATATAATAATAACTTTTATTTCAGTTCGTACATCGCGTTGAAAACACCCCCTTAAAAAAAATAGGCCAATCCCATTTAGATTTACCCCACTGAAACTTGTAAATACCTCAGTTTCCATATCTTCTTATTTGTAAATGAGATGGTTTCTTCAAATTCCCAGGAAACCCCATGCATATAACGAATAATCATAGTGGTATTGTTGGGATGGTAATGAACAAAGAAAGTTTGTTGTTGAAATGAAAATGAATCGGAGGAAATAAATAGGTTTTGAGAGACAAAATTATCGAAGAAAATGGCAAAGTTACCTTCCTTCCTTTGTAAGAACTGGTGTATATATAGTAGAAAAAAAGTGCTTTTATAACCCTAACTAATTGACATACGTGCCAATATAACATTTTGATAACTGAAAGTGCAGATATAACCCTACCTAGTTGATGTAAGTGCAATTTTACCCATTCCGGTTATTGAAGGCCATATTCAATGGAAAAGTCTATTTTACCCCTCATTAAAAATAACTAAAAAACTGAAAATAGATAAAGTCTATTTTACCCCCAGGCTCTTTTACCCTCCTTTTCTTTTTCCATTCTCGCCTAACCCAGCCACTATCATTTTTCCCTCACCTCTCCCCACCAGTTCGACAAAAACCCTCGCCTCACAGTACCGATAAGGAACCACTAATACTTAGTTCTCCGGCATCGCAGTGGCATGTTCAGCCGTAATTGGAGGCATTCCGTCAAGTTTGACTTGGCCGCAGCGCGTATTGTTCGTTCGCAAACCCTAGTCTCAAAAAATTTGATTTTTTCGTACACTACTGTACATCGGGCTCGATTCTCTGTTCAGCATGGTAGTGGTGGATTCCTGTGGCTTAGGTTGCGCTCCAGCGCGTTCGACGGGGTGGTGCTGCTTTAGGATTCTCGTGATCTTTGACTTTTCATCTCTTCCACAGTAAACCCTTGAGAAATGGTACTCTCTTTTCCAGAATTTTGGCTAACAAACTTCTTTAATGTCTTTGATGATGTGATTATGTGATTATGTGATAATAGGTGGGTTCCCGTCATTTGAATGTTAAGAAACAGTATATGTGGGTTAGAATATAGGCTTTTGGGAGAATTTTTATTGATTTGAAAGTGTATTTTCCGGATTGATGATTGGATGAAGTTTAATGTTGTGTGTGTGGTTGTTATTTTTCTTTTTTGTTTGAGCAATGGTACAAATGGTTTAATGTTCTTATGTTTCTTTGGTGTTTGGGGTTGTAGATTTGGTTGATACTCCTAATATAGCTTTGGATTGGTCAAGGAAAAATGGTGAAGTGTAGAGTTGTTGTTAATGTTGCTGTGAATGTTTTCCAAAAATGAAAGTTAGAGCACCTCGCACAAGAGTGCGTGCTTTATTGTACATCCCCCTTTCTTACATTTGTTCAATTCATTGGTTGCTGACTCTTATCTTATCTCTTTCTGTGTTGGGACAGAGGTGTATTGGTGATTGCAACGCCCTTTCCTAGTGGATTTGATTACTTTCTCATTGCAGATGAAGTGCAGTTCAAATTTGGCAGATCCCTTTGTCTTCTTCATGAGACTGTGAGTATTCACTTCTCTTCTCTCATAGATTACTTTCTCATGTTTGTGGATTGATTACTTTCTCATCTATTGATTGTTTCATAGGAACAAAGTCTCCTAGTTTCGGCATTGACCACTCTCTTGTTTCCGTGATTCACCTTATGATAAGTAAATCAATAGAATCTTTGTGAATTATTTATGCTCATTTCAGTCTCTAAATAACTAGATGAATCGCAGGATCAAGATACGCTGTGAACAGAAATGGGAATGTCTTGATGTCATTTAATAATAAGGTATTCAACTGCACATTTTGATCCTCATTACTCTCGAGGTATGTCTTTTAATGATGAACTCAGCATTTTTGTTGAAATTCCCAGGAGGCTAGTGTTTCTGTTCCATTATTCTCACCTGTTCCCTTACCAATGGCTCAGAGCATAGGCCCATTATTGTCACAGATTGCATCATCACCATCTATACGCCTTAGGATCAGATTCTTGATTATGAAAGTCTTAGTACGATTAATATTTACCTTTGAATTTGTATGATAGTCTCTCTATTAGATGTATTTTGCGATATAGTTTAAGCTTCCCACTTAGCCTATTCCTAATATCTAGCCTTACCCGGATTCAGTTACAGCCAGTTTGTATCTAATCTCTGTCATTGTTGACACTATCACGTTAATAGCTCAATGTCGTCTGGAAATTCGGGATTGAGGTATGGTAAAAATTTAGATTGGGTTGAAATTGATAGGCAGAGATAACTCAGAAGCAGTTAGAGACCTCAACCCTCCAATTGTGAAGCAGGTTATTCCCCTAGTTGAGCAGTTGTCTTCCTTCTACATGGACTTGGTTAATGGAAGGGAAAACTTCACGCCAAGACCAGAAGAAACAAAGAGATTGGTATGCATTTCCCGTGATTTTGATGTTATGAATATGTTTTGCATGTTGCCAAGATCCCTGACATTTGAATATCCACACAGATAAGGTCTTGCTATGGGATTTCAGGAAATCTTTTGATAAAGTTCAAAGATGACATGATTGATGAAACATCAGCTCTAGCCCAGCTCTTTAGCTCAGATGCGGCTGTCAGTTCAATGCTTAATATGTGTATTCGCTCAGTACCAGGGGATCATGGGCTTCCCCTACAACAGGTTGATTTTATTTTCTAAGCTACCAATCACCAATATTATTGGGATGTCAAGAGATTGAATGCAAAAGGAATTTTAATGATTCAGGGTCTCCCAGATGTTCCCCCACTAATGGCAGATGCAGTGAACCGGCGTGGTGAGTTTATGATATCTTTGACAGCAGGGACACCATGGGAGACCTTTACTAAGGATGTTTCAACTAGTATCGGGATGGAATCGATGAATGTTCATGCGGACATGTCCAAGGACATTGACCTCCTTGTCCAACACGAGTTTCAGAGTCTTGAAGGCCTGATCAATTCTCAGGCCGTATTTTTATATTTGTACAGTTTCTATGTGTGTATAACAGTTGTTGCCAAGATTCATCTTTCCTCCTTAATGTAATCGAGCAGGGGAAATGTATATGCATTAGTGAGTAAAAACATACTTTAATGGGGCGTTGATATAGTTATATACTCTAATATATTCCATCTCTTCTACTAAGTTGTCATTTAAATAAAGGATAGGTCTGTTAAAATTTTATGGCCTTGTTCATTAACTTTCGGATGGCGGCGGCGGAACAACTTGTAGGCGGCGGAATGTTGTGGAGCCAAAACACGGAGGCTTTTTATGAAGCCTGGGAGACAAGATAATTTTTTTTTAAGCATGTAATACTTTAAAACAAAGTTGAGGTGGGGCCCAAGGATAAAAGGGTAATTTTTTCAATTTCAATTCAGTATTTAACACAAAGGGTACTTTGGACATTTTACATACAGTCAACATCGGAAAATGGTAGTCAACGTCGAAAAATGGTTCTGAGGGTTATATTGGCACTTACATTAACTAGTTAGGGTTATATTTGCACTAAAAATTATCTGAGAGTTATATTGACACTTATGCAAAATAGATAGGGTTATATTGGTATATATCCCTATATAGTATTGAGCTTTCAAAGAAAGCTTCTCAAAGCTTCTTCGCGTGATTGATTGGACATTGTTTTTCTTAGGTGATAGTGTCAGGCTAAATGGCAAAGGAAAGGTAGGAGTATTTATCCCTTTGGTGCATATTTATAGTACTACTCCGTCCCAAATTAAATGATAAGAAATCTTTTTTACGGTTATCAAGAATTATGTTTGACCATTAATATGTTTAATTTCGTATAATATCAGCAAATAAAAGTTACTTTTTAAAAGCTATTTGTTATAAAAAATTCAACAATATAACATATGATAATATTATTGCTTATATACCTATTTAAATACGCGATCAAAGTTTGACAGTGAATAGTATCAAATAGTAAAGTGTGCAATTTAATTTGGGACGGAGGGAGTTACACAATGTGCAGAAAATTGAAACGTGTCATATAGGGAATTCTTCGTGATGGTGAAGCATCATTGTTTTTCTAGGGAAAAATGACAAGTAGGGGTAGGCAGTGGTAGAACCAGAAAATTTTGTTAGGGAAGGCTGAACGATGGAGGGGTAGATGGTAGTGGGCCAAGGCATCGGCTTTGGTGTCGGGCTGGCGGCGACGTCTGGCGGCAGGAGGCTGAGGCGTGGCGGGAGGTAGCTGAGCTGCTAAGATTTTGCCACTGGCCACTGCCTCTCTTCCCGTAATTAGAGTTTGGGCAATCTAAAATTGGTTTGGGAAAATGGCCCAATCCAATTCATCTTAAACCCATTTTTTCGTTTTTATTTTTTTGAGAAAAGTGCAGATATAACCCTATATAATTGACGAAAGTGCATATATAACCCTGCGCTAATTAAAAGTGTAAATATAACCCTATCTATTCAGGTTATGTGCAAATATAACCTTTTTCAGAAATTTGATGTCGGAATTAGGTGAAAAGACAATTTTACCCTGGTCAGTTTATGTTTTAAGAAAATTGAAAATTCTAAATGATGTAATGACCATATTGCCCTTCGTCTCTTACTAATGCCATTATTCTCTTCTTCCACTCACTCTGCCGCTGCTCCATTCTTCTTCCCGCCGCACACCTTTTCTTTCTTCCACTCCGCCACCCTCTCTCCGGCCACCACAATCACTCCCTCTGCCGCTATCCCTTTTGTTCTTCAACTCCTCCATAACTATTATAAATACACCTTCGATTTCCCCCAATTTATCAAATTAGGTTTCCAAAATTGTAAAATCTGAAGCAGAAGAAGAAGATGGCGAATAAGGCAAATTGGGGGCTGGTGATAATCGAGGTGGTGTTGTTCGTTCTGCTCAGTCCAAGGTTTGATTTCATCCGAGGTATGTTCATCTGAGATATGTTCGAACCTTTGATTTCGTCCTATTTTGCTTTTCTGGGTTTATGCCTTGATGTGGTGTAGTGGCGGGTCTGATGAGTGGTAGGGAAGGGTCTGATGTGGTGTGGTGGTAGGTCTGATGGGTGGCGAGAGGTGGTGATGTGATGGCTAGAGGGATTGGTGGTGGTGGTGGTGGTGGTGGTGGGAATGGTTGGTAGTGGTGGCGGGGTGAAGGTGAGGTGATGGCAGGGGAGGCAGAGGAGCTCCGGTAGTGGCTGGTGGTGGTGAGCCAGGTGGTGGCAGTGGTGCTAACTGCTGGTGGTTGTTGGTGGTGGTGAGGCAGAGGAGCTCTGGTAGGTCTGATTGGTGGTGAGAGGTGGTGACGTGATGGCTGGAGGGATTGGTGGTGGTGGTGGTGGTGGCGGGGTGAAGGTGAGGTGATGGCAGGGGAGGGATTGGTGGTGGTGGTGGGAATGGTTGGTGGTGGTGGCAGGATAAAGGTGAGGTGATGGCAAGGGAGGCAGAGGAGCTTCGATAGTGGCTGGTGGTGGTGAGCCAGGTGGTGCCAGCGGTGCTAGCTGCTGTTTGTTGGTGGTGGTGGGAATGGTTGGTGGTGGTGGCGGGGTGAAGGTGAGGTGATGGTAGGGGAGGCAGAGGAGCTCCGATAGTGGCTGCTGGTGGTGAGCCAGGTGGTGGTGATTGGGGCCAATTTTGTCTTTTTTATTTTTTATTAGGTTAGAAGGGCAATTTGGTCATTTCTAGTCGATCATTGGCCAAAAATGGCCAGCCAATGCCGGAATAATGGTTTTAGGGTTATATTTGCACTTTTGTGTAATAGATAGAGTTATATTTGCACTAAAAAACAATTGAGGGTTATATTTGCACTTTCCTCAACATACAGGATTATATCTGCATATTACCCTTTTTTTGCCCTTAGTACAAATGAAACGAGGTCGCTTCACTAACGTGAAAATGACGTAATTTTAGTAATTCAGTTGGAAAAAAAACCCGCGAAGCAGCCTTCTTCTCCGAGCAATCTCGCCGAAAAATGCGGGAGCTCGCTGGAAAACGCGCTTCTTGCAAGAAATCGATTCTTTCCACCACTATAACCTACGGCCGGAGATTTAGGTATGGCAGGAGCCCTACCTCGCGTACCACTGGTTCCGCTCCTGGGGATAGGCTGCAGCTGCCTACCCCTTTCATTTTATTTATATTTCATCTCTTTTTTAATGATTTGAAATTGTTAAGAAATTATCAAAATATTGATTGCACTTGAAATTATAATTTTTAATTTTTTAAATTTTTTTAATTTTTTTGATAATATTGTATCAATTGTAGAGATTTTATAACTGACCCAAATTATACCATTCTAATCAATTTTTTCTTACTTGATTAGTATTATTACCCTTAAAATGTGTGAATTATTTCTCTCGCTTTCTTATTCTAATTCGGTGTATTACTATTTACTTTCTCTTTCTTAAATGAATCATATAATAAACACAAATATTTTATCATCGTTTGATATTAACTACTATATATTTTTCAATAATTAAGATTATTAATTCAAATTTACTTCATCTATGATCAACCGAGATTAAAATCTAGATTAATCCATAATAATTATTTGTCTTCTAATTTAAATTTTATAATTAGCACATCGTTCATCTCTATTCATTTTTTTAAAAATTGTTTTATTAATTATGTTCGGGGTTACACAATGACTATTTAATAATGTATCCATACATTGTAAACTTAAAAGTGCATTCATTCTCCTATTTACCTTCCTCCATTAATGCATTTCATCTACATCTGTTACCCATATATACACCTTTTCAATTTTGGTTCGGCTGATTTACTTCCTCGCAAATATTTACCTACCATGCCTAGTGTAATTACTAAACAATTACAGTATATTAGAAATAATGATATATTTCTTAACCAAATTTAACCTGGTAACCAAATTTAACCTTTAAATCAAATGTAATACCAGATTTAACTATTAAAACTAATCAGTCAAATACTAATTTACTTATATTATGTAGTTTTAAGTCATCTGTTCACTCACAATCGCTTTGTTCAATGCATTATAACATTAATAAATATATTAATTCATTATAAATTTATTATAAATTTTGTAGCATGTGTAATTGATGTGCTCATTTGATACTCTCTTTTTAGCACATTTGATACTCATAATTGTAATAGATTTTAGGTTTTTCTTTAGAGAATTGGATTACCAATTAGAGGGCTAGGATCACATTTCATCATTTTGTTTCCTAACTCCTTGATTTGTGAAGTGTTTCATGTTTGGTTAAAGACTTCCATGATCGGTTTGAGGATTAATAATTGAATTCAAAGTGAATACTAGATTGTTGGAACAAGGTCACTTGCAAGGGTGGTGGAAGAAGGAAGGTCACTTACAAAGTGATAGAAGATTGAGTGAAGAAAGAAAGCAAAGTAGAGGATGAAGAATAATTCAAGTATTGAAGTCGAGTTCTGAGAATGATACATCGAAAATAGGTGTCCATGGATAGAATCATTGGATTCGTCTCCTTGAGTATTATAAAATTGACTTTAAGAACTCTCAAAATGGATTAATGGTTCACCAGTGGAAAGTAAAACCAGAAGCCGCAATTTGCTAGCCCGGACGCATGGCAAAGAGACCGCCCGAGCGGCTTGCAGGATGCCATGGGCTGGGACGGGTGCCACTCGAGTGGTTGAGAGGATGCCCGCGCGGTCTGCTGCACTTTTCCCTCTTTTTGATTTTTTTCTTGTACTATAAATAGCCCCTACTTCTCCATTTGATGTGAGCCCGACTTGGGGCCTCCAAACCATAGTTTTTCTTCATCTTTTCTTAGTCCTTGCACTTCTTCCATGAATTCATGTAGATTTTTTATGGGTTTTCATTATGTAGGCTAGATTTTATCTTGGGAGCAATTGGTAAGGATTTCTAGCATGATATTGTGTCACTTGGTTTATTCTACTTTGTGTCATTGATTATAAATTATATTAAATGCTTTGTTGTGGGATTAATGTATGATTTAGATTAGGGTGTGCCACTAGTTTATTATTGTGAGTTGATTACTTGCTAGATATTAGTATGCACCCGGATGATTTTGTCTTTTTATTGATGTGATTATCAGATTGATGTTAGTTTGTAATTAGGGGTGAAAACTAATTATAATTGTCTATTGATGAAATTGCTTAGGTTTAGGATGAATTCAAATGGGCTTGCCTAATTGTCAATGTATCCAACTGATAACTTCTAGCATGTAGGCAGATTGCTCCTAGTCGTTATTAGATTGTGCTATCTTTGTGTTTCCCTCTTGTAGGACATTAGGTTAGTTGTATTGGGTCCCCATCTTTATTGCTACCTTCTGGGTATTCTATAACGTCGATTGCCTAGAGTGACTCGGGGATATGGGTTATTATGTGGTGCCAATCGTCCACCTCTAGCTATAACCGAGGGGAGGTCAGAGATGTCTTCACTCAAAAAGTGTTGAAAAACTCTCCATGATATATGGTCAAAGCATCATAGTAGGATAAAGAATTGATGATCAATGGATAGCCTAGAAGTGTAAACCAATTGTGTCTAAGACTCGTTAGAATCTTATTTACTTCCTTTGCGTTAGTTGCTTGTTAATTTAGTCGAGTAAAGTAGTCGTAGTGTTTTTCCCAAACAAAACCCCTCATTTGTTACCACACACTTAGATTTACATCTTTGTGTGCCTTTTAGCTAAATTTATTACTTGATTGAATCCCTTTTCTCTGTGGACAGTCCCGACTTGCCAATAGCTACTGTCTAGTAGTTAGCCGCATAAGGGCTTTATAAATTGTATCTTTGAGAGGCACGATGATGACCTCCCAGTAATTCTCATATAAATATGATAATAACTTATTACTTATTTAAATTATGTTATATTATATTTTAAATTTTAGTTCATAGTTCGTGCATTGTCACGGGTGTTATCTAGTATCTATTATATTATATTGTGCTTTGGTATGAAACTATACAATTAGCACTGTGACTATCCTCTAAATATAAAATATACCTTTTTCTATAATCACGGCAGTTACATTTTTTTCTTTTTTAGGGATGATAGTTACCTAAGTATACCAAAGTCTGTTCCAATCCGAATAATTTTTCACCCTTCCGTTTCCGATTCAGGAAACTAAAAATCCTTTATCATCCTAAAAATACAAGCGTTGGGTCCAACTTACAGATATCTTCTTCTTCTTCTTGGAAATAATGGATCCCTATTGCGTGCAGAAGGAAAAGGAAGAATTATTGAGGGAGAAAAAATAGAAGAAAATGGGGGACTACTATTCCATTCTGGGGGTGCAGAGAAATTGTAGTTTTATAGATGTGAGAAGGGATTTCATGAGGCTGAGTTTGAAGGTTCATATCGATAAGAACAAATACCCTGAAGCCAATCAAGTTTTCAAGATTGTCTCTGAGGCATACCAGCATTTGATTGATTAGAATAAAGTCCTCGATCAAAGAATGACCCGTAATTGTTGGGATCTGTAACTGAATTTTAATTGGAAGGAGAAGAAGAAAGCAGAACCCCAGTCATCGGGCTGCGAAGAGGATGATGAGCTCTTTAATTTTTATTTCTATTTATATACTTGTCTTATTTATATTCTTAAACTAATATCGTTGGGGGTAGATAAAAATATTTAGAAAATAAGGGTGCCTTCTGTGATATTTAGTACTATTTATAACACAATCATAGTTTTGAGTGATGAATCATAATTGGACAAAAGGTAATTTTTAACATTATATTTAACATATAAAATTGTCAAAGTAAAGCGGTTTCAAACATACATCATTTGTTTTGTCAATATCATGCAAAATTGTAAATTGTTGTGGGTGCATTCACTATGGCAATGAACACATTGAGAATCTTGCAATCCGGATTAATGCTACAGGGTTTAGCATCTTTAGAGCTGCAACAAAACACGGGGGAGGGTGAAAATGGATGCTTATCATCTAAATATAGCAACCTGGAAAAAATGGGTTGCTTATCATCTAAATATAACAACCAGAACTATTAGAAGAGTATATATCTAAGGTTTGTCCCAAGCACATTCACAAATTGCATTGCACTTTACAATTATGTATTCATCTTCTTAACAAAGTCACCGGCTCATTCTATATTTTCTTATTTATCCAAAAGGTTGCACACATATATTAAATCCCAGGCAAAGTTGATCGCTAAATTTAGTTGGAAAACCAATTGTTATGGAAGATTAACAACTTTACAAATCACAAACAAGATTAAGGATTTACAACAACAACAAAAACAACAAAGGCAAAAAAAAAAGATGAAAATGATAAATCTCCGAGCTCATCCAACGTGCAAGATCATTTGATGTTGATGCATATTGAGCCCTTCTAGTTTCTATGATGGAAGAAACTTCATTAATAGAATCACAAGAAACTGTAAACTGAGCTTCCAAATCCTTAATAACTTCTGACATGTTTGTTGGTGTTCTGTTTACATCATGTATTTCATTGCAACTCATTTGTCGCACTTCATTATCTGTATCAATTATACAATCACACTCTATCTTATCATGCTCATCTTCATCATCGTTAGCATATTCACGACAAATTCTTCTTTGTAAGAGTTTCTCTCTTTCACCTTAGGCACTTAACCATTTACACCTACCACATGATCGATTTCCTTGTGTTTGGTGTCCTCTTACATTTCTGGAATCCCTTCTTCTTCCCAAATCGGCATAAGCTTGGCAATGTCATCATCCATTGATCGGTCAAAACTAGTTCCTGGTAGATACTCATAGTAGTCCAACAAAGAAACTAGTTACAAAAAGAATCCCACTGAGAAGCTCGCGCGAGGGGTTGGATGAGGAATGTTGTCAAAGGAATAGTGGAAAATCGAAGAAGCTATGAGAGGAGACAACATTGAGATATACCCATCCAATCAATAACGTTGTTGATGCATGTGGAGTAAGTTTCGACTCAACATGTTTCAGAGGGTCTTTGTTCAACAGAAACAACAGGGTTACCACCTGCTCTAAAACAATGCATTAGCAAGACTGAGAAGAACTTTGGTAAAATAGTTATAACCAGAGTTTGGTGGTGAGATTGAGACTAGGAAGCCTCAATTGCTGGTAAAGGAGTAGTAAATAAATCCATCAAGAACTCGCGAGACTCATCGACGACATCCTCTGCTTGTTTCAACCTCTGGTTAACTGCTTGTTTAATGAATTTCTTCTTATTTTTACAAAGCTGAACAACATCCTCATCAACTAGCCTCGACCAAGAACATCCCATTTCACCTCGCAACTTTCAGCCCCCTAATCTGCCCACCCACCTCTATATAGTTCTCACTCTAGTATCGAATTGCAAGTCAGGAGAGATTTCTCTTCTTGTTCTTTCTAAATTCATAAATATTCACTTTCCTCATCAATTCCAGGCCTCTTGTCCTACAAAAACTGAAATATGTACATTGAATAATCAAAACAATCAATTATACACATTGGAAAAAAAATCAAATAAGATTGCAATTTCTGTAAAGAACCCACGAGTTACAGACACAACTCAACATACAGTGACACTATTGGCATGATGACCTATGTAAACATAATGAACATACATGTGAAATAACCCGATCATGACTTCTACCTATTATAAAATTAGATAATGTAAATGAATTTCATGAAATACAACTGAATTTTTATGAAGGAGAAGTACAAAAAACAAATTTTGTGAGTGTCTAAGAGCGAGAAAGAGACATCGTGGGGAATACTAAACAAACTCCTTTCTCCCTCCATTTTACCTAATTATTTTTTCATGGTATCTATGCTACATATAATAATACTGCATAATATATATTTGGAAAATAAATTTAAGATAAATCTAAAAATATCTTACGTGATAATTTTATTATATATATATATTGATTTATATTTAAGATCAAACTTTAACTTGAAAAAGAAAATTTTGCAATTTAGAGTGGGACAGAAGGAGTAGTAGAATTAGATCGCATTCTTAAAAGAGTATGTAACTAGGGTTGAAATATAGCATCATGGAACTCTTACACGGTTTATGTAACTAAGGTTGATCCCTGGCATAATTACAAATTGCATCTAATTTCACTTTGAAATTATTCATCTTCATTCAACAAAGACATCGGCCCATTCTATATATTTTTTTATTTATGCAAAAGGATGCACACATATATTAACAACATCCTCATTATCTAACCTCGACCAAGTACATCTCATTTCAGCACACAACACCCACCCACCCCCCGCCCACCTACCTTTATGCAGTTCTAACTCTAGTATCAAATTGCAATTCAGAAAACCTCTCTCTTCTTGTTCTTGCATATTTCATAATTATTCACTTTTCTCATCAAATTCAAGTCCTCTTATTCTTCAAAACTTCAATATAGACATTAAATATCTCAAAAACAATCAATCATACACATTGAAAATAACATCAAATAAGGATAACAATTTTTTATGCGACAACACGATTGAAAGACACAATTCAACAGACAATGATAAGATTTGCATAATGACTCATGTAAACATAACATACACATGAAATAACCCAATCATGACTTCCACCCTTTGTTAAATTGGATAATGTAAATCAAATTTATGAAATACAACTAAATGAGCTTCACTAAAGCTAAGCAACAAAAACCAAATCTTATGAAAATAACTTGTAACCCAATAAGCATAGAAATGTGCCCAAACACCAAAACCCCAAAATTTCCACACAAAAAATGAAATAGAAATCCAATAAACTCAACTATTTCAAGGACATAAAAAATGAAATGCTCTCCCTTATCTCTTACTATCTTCTCTCTCTAGGATTTTTCCTAGTTTTTCTAAGATATTCGATTATCTTTATAGTCTCAAGCTCTTTTGCAGCTCTGTTCATCCTTATCAATTCAAAATTTGAATTTCAAATGGAATGATTGATTGCGGCATTCATAAACTATGAATCAAAATTTAAATCATATCACTTGACTGGAAGAATCAAGGATATGGAAAAACCCCAAACAATCTCTATTTATTCTCCTCTACAGCATCCTCCAGCCCTCACAAAATTCATCCACCTAAATCACAACTTCCCGATTTCCCTACTTAGCCACACAGACTTACTTACAGCCTTAGCCATGGGTAAGGAACTCATTGCCCAGTAAGAGAAAATCAATCTCTCGGAGGAGAAAGCAACCAAGATCATTGATCCAAACTCGGCCCAACATGGTGAGAACAAGGTGATGACATACCTGCTGGGGGCAAAAATAATCAGCCCGAAGTCGAAAAGGGTAGACTACATGGTCAACACAATGATCAGATTATGGAAACGTGAAGGTAGAGTTACAGGGTACTATATGGTAGTGAACCTGGCCTTGTTTGAATTCGAACAAGCCAAGGACCGAACTAAGGTTCAAGACTTATCACCTTGGTCGTTTGATAACTGTATTACAGTTCTGGTGGAAACAGACGGAACTGAACTGCTTCGTTATCTCTTTTTTGCTGAATCTTCTTTTGGGTCCATGTGCATGATGCTCCACCTATCCTCATGACCCAGGATATGGCTGTCTTAATTGGTGACTATATCTGGGACTTCGTGAAAGTCTCACAGAACAGATTCAACTCATGCATGGGCAAGAGTATGAAACTTTGTGCAAAGTTGAATGTGATCACAGTGGAGTTCAAAGGCATGAATTACCTCTTCTACTTTTAGTTTGAGCGCCTCCCAACGTTCTGGAATCTTTGTGGCTGCCTAGATCACTCAAAGAAAGATTGCCCACTGAGAGATACTCCCCAACGTGATTCAATGATGCCAATGGGTTATGGAAGATGGCTGAGATTTGAGGAGGACCAGCCTTTCCCACAACTAGGTCAGAGAGTCTTGCACCAGCGGTGGCTACAGGAACGTCGAGCACAGGTGGTCTATCAAGAGGCTGCTCCACTGGCGGCACAGACCGGAGAATAGACGGCATCACCATCTGATGTCTTGCCGGAGCAATTAATCTAACGGGCAGAGCAGAGGAATCAGCCCCCAATCACGTCAGAACACCCAAAAAATCAGCTAACGACTCTCCTAAATTGACGCCAATTTTGAGGCGTGATTTCAGCTCTTCCAACGACTATATCCACTTGGTGAAAGGCATTGAGTGCGCTGCAACTTTCTCCATTAATGAAGATGGACAACTAATTACTCCTTCATCAGTTTCAAATAATGTAATTTCGGAAAAAAAAGAATCTCTGCACAGGATAAAAAAAGATGCCAACGAAGACCTTACCTTATGTCGGAGAACAGTGCAGCAAAGTTCTGGGCCAAAGTGCTTGGTATCAACGAGTAGCTTCACCTGAATCTGTTAAAGCCTGCAGTATATGATAATATGATAAAGAAATGATCAAGTCCTCACCGCCACACCTGAAAAATGCTCTACGCGACTCAGCAATAAGGCCTGTCTCAGCAAACAAATACCAACAACATCCACCCTCGGGTTTCAAAAACGCACCTACTATAGAGAAGATCATCACAGAGGAGGATCGACGACAAATGATGTCACTACCACTGATGCGCCGTGCAGACGCTATGATGGAGAATCGCGCAGGCACAGAAGAGACATAACACCACCCGGGGAAGGAGCCAATGATTATGGACCAAGCACCAGTGCCAGCTCCGGCGCCGAGGAGAGTATCACGGCAAAGTCCCAGGCCCCTCAATATTGATCGGGCCCGTCAGCAGAAATCTTCGACTCTGAGCCACAGCAGAGTGCTGTCATCTCAAAACTTGGTCACGACGTCCAAAGTTGCTGACGGCGGCGACTCCCAGCAGCGCCACCATAGACTCCCGGCTGATGACCAGAGACGAAAGGAGGTAGGAGAATTTTACAGGCCTAGAGCTAAGACCATTGAATGCGGTATCCAATTTTTCATGCGCTGACCCGAACGCTATCTGATGGGGGCAGAGGACGCTAACCAGAAGCTTAAAGATGAATCAAAGAACAAGATGGGTACAGGGCTACTGGCAAAGATGGGGATCAATAAGCGTTTTAGCACAAAAAATCCACATGTCAGATCCGGAAATCTCTTGATGGAGGAACTGGATTCTGGTGCGGCAGAGATGGTAAAGTCGGAAGCAGGAGCGGTTGAAAATGGGGCAACGAGGGAAAAATCCTTGAATTATTTGATGGGCATGCGAATAAATTTAATTTGTTGGTTGATTAGTCCAGGGAAACAGGGCTGAACAGGGAAGGAAAACAGGCTGAATTGCTAGATATAACCCAATACTCTCCAACACAGGCACAAGCGATTCTTATAGAAGACCAACTGCAAAATAATGATGTCCAGGAGCAGAAGAAACAAAAAATGGAGAAGATAGCACCACTCTCTCTTCCACCAGGACTGAAGTTTAATGTGGGCTCATCCGCATTTGGACCATTGGCAGAGACCGAGAAACCCTGGACTTGCCGACACAAATGAGTCTACTAAGCTGGAGCTGTCTGGGGCTATCACACCCTCGTGCAATAAGACATCTGAAGGATCTACTTTGCAAATTCACTCGTCTTTTAATTTTTTGTCTGAAACAAAATGTTCTTCATCTAAGTTAGTTGGTCTTAGAGACTATTTAGATTTACATTGGGTTTTTGTTGACTCACATGACAATTCAGAGGGTCTTGCTCTACTCTGGAATAAAGATTTGGATGTTTCAGTTTTGAACTTCTGTTTTAACTTTATTGATTTCACAGTCAAAGAATTGAGATCTAACTTACTCTGGCATTGTACAGATGTCTATGGCAAACCGGTGACACATAAACGCTGACAATTCTGGGAAAAATTCCCTACACTGAGTAATGACCCAAACATACCTTGGCTATGCATGGGGGATTTTAATGAGGTCCTACACCAAAATGAATTCCAAAGCGCTAACACAAGACCTCCAAACCAAATTGATGATTTCCATTTAGCTTGGAGCCTATATAATTTGACATACTTGGGGTATGAAGGGTATAAATATACATGGTTCAGAAACTGGAAGGACCCCCGCACTATTAAGGCAAGGTTGGACAGAGATGTAGCAAATCCACTTTGGATGAATGCTTTCCTTGTGGTAAAACTCAAACTTGTACAACCATCACATGGATCACTCTCCGATACTGTTACATCTAGTGAGTACATGGGATGATTTTGTGCACTCAAGCAGACATAGACCATTTCGATTCGAAAATTACTGGCATTGCAAAGAAAAAGTGATAGAGTGTTGGAATGAGGCAGCTCCAGATTTGCCTTCAGCAATCGAAGAGTGTTCATATGGTTTAGTGGCATGGGAAAAATTATAATTCCATAGCCAACACAAAAAGAAAGATCAGATCACAACCCAGTTTGAGAGACTCCAAAAAGGAGTTATCACGGTTGAGGTTAAAAAAGAAATGGCTAATCTGAAACTTGAGCTAGAAAAGCTTCTGGATATGGAAGAAGCCTGATGGAAACAATGAGCAAAGCAGCATTGGCTAGAGAAAGGAGACAGAAACACCGGCTTCTTCCATTCTTTTGCTAAAAAGCAGAAAAGAAAGAACATTATCCATAGCTAACGAAATCAACATGGGCAGTGGTGCACTGATGAGAAGGATACATAATCTATTATCTTGGAACACTTTCAAACACTTTTTAAAAAGTTCTCAGACGTCCTCAATAGTAATTGACAACCTAGCAGAACTAATCTTGCCAAAAGTATCGTTTGAAATGAATGCCAGCCTAATAAGGCCATATACTAAGGAAGAAATACATACTTCTTTGAAGAGTGTGGCCCCAAATAAATCACTGGGTCCGGATGGTATGCCACCATATTTCTTCCAGGAATAATGGAACATTGTGGGACCAAAAGTCACCCAGGAGGTACTGCAGGATTTAAATGATGGAAAATCCATGAGCTCATTGAATAGCACAAATGTCATACTCATTGCAAAGTTAAATAAGCAGAAAGATATCTCCCAATTCCGGCATATTAGCTTATGCAATGTGGTTTATCGAAAAATTTTGAAATGCATAGCTAACAGATTTAAAGTGGTCCCTGATAGAGTGATTTCAAATCACCAAAGTGATTTTGTAAAGAACAGACTGACCTCGGACAATATTATTATTGCTTATAAAGCACATTATCATATAAAGAGATGAACCACAGACCAAAAGAGACAGATGTCAATCAAGCTGGATATGAGCAAAGCATTTGATCGAGTTGGATGAAATTTTCTATTAAAGGTCTTAGAAAGAATGGAGTTCGACCAAGTCATGATTTATGCTACTAGATAAGCTCATCGAAGACATATATAAACTATACAGTCGATATTGGTGGGGTAGCACGACTCAAAAGAAGAAGATCCACTAGGCTACATGGATGAAGTTACGTATTCCTAAAAGTATGTGAGGGTTAGGGTTAGGGTTTAAGGAACTAAAGTTTTTTAACACCACGTTGTTAGCAAAACAAGTGTGGCATCTACTGATTAACCTAAACTCCACTACCGCAAAGCTTGTAAAAGCCAAGTACTTTCCACCGGGAACCTTTATAGAGGCAAAATTAGGGTGGAGTCCATTGTATGCTTGGAGATCCATTTTGGAGGGAAGAAAATTATTGTCAAAGGGAATTCAAAGACAAATCGGATTCGGGAATAACACAAGCACAAAAAATAATCTTTGGTTACCAAGATTGGGAAATAAAAGACCCACATCTTTGGCCGACGATTTCCCGACAGACCTAAAAGTTTCACATCTTTTGACCAACAATGCTACTACCTGGATTGAAGAAGTTATAAGGAATACTTTCAATCAGGAAGAATCAACTTACATTCTATCCTTACTAAGGAACATAAGATCCTAAACTTGGGACCGATGGATTTGGCATCCAACAGTTGACGGTAAGTACACAGTCAAATCTGGCTACTATTTAGAAATTAACTCGTCAACTCTTGCTATTGCAGGTAACATGGTATCAAGCAGTTCAGGCCCATCTCCACATTTGATGAAGATATGGAATTTAACGGCCCAGACAAAAGTAAAACACTTCCTGTAGAGACTATGCAAGAACCATATGCCATCGACAATAAATTTACTTCAAGGACACATGCCAGCTGAGTCTTGCTGCTTAAGTTGCTCTATGGATGATATCTCCATTGAACACTTGTTCTTCCACTACCCTGTAGCACACCAAGTATGGTTTGTATCAGAAATGCTTGAGAAAAGCTTCCATTTCCAACAACATAGCGCAAGCTTATGGATCCAAGACTTGATAATGAGACTAGATTCAAAGGATATGGAAATTTGTGTGACACTATTGTCACAACTATGCATAACTGAAATAAGCTTCTTCATACAGAGAGTCATAACCTTCAACCTTCAACCTCAACATTGTGTTGTCGATGCCACAAAACTACTATTGGATCTAGAAAGAACATTGTGTGGCACACCGTAAAATCAGGAGATTAGGAATCGAAGCACCCAACCGCTACAAGATGGAAACACTATTCACTTTGATGCAGTTATATCATCAAACCTAACATGTCTTGGATGGCACATATGTTCTTCAACTGGAAATTGGATATATGGGGAACCACAATATTTCCCAATAGTGCATACAGTAAAGCATGCAGAAGCTATGTCTCCCAGAGCAGGCATGTATACAGCCTTACAAAAAGGTGTACGAATCAGTGGCATTCAAGGTGATGCACAAGTCGTCATAAAAGCAGTCAAGAATCATAATGAAGATCGATCGAACTTCGGCCTCATCATTGATGACATAGTTAATCTAGCTGCAAGTCATGGATACTCAGAATCACTCTGGATTAGACGACATGAAAATATTGTAGCGCATTATTTAGATTAACATGCTAAAAACTCTGTACAATCTATCTCTAAATGGAAGCACATCTCATACTTTGTACAACACTTTTTCAATGAATGAAAGCTAAGTTTTACCTCGAAAAAAAAAGAAATCCAATGATTCTTGCAGATAACAAACACATCAAATTATTGTAAAATACACATGGCATACACTATGATAAAAAAAAAACTTATCTTCGGCACTGATTTTTAAATTTAAAACTATCAGCTAAAATATAAGCCCCGGACAGATAAAGAGGACCATGCGCACATTAGCTGCCACTGTTTAGTGAGGGAAATAAAAAAAACTTGCAAATTTGTATGTACCTGAATTTTGTTTTGCTAAAGTACTTGAATTTGTATGAAGGAGAAGTTAAAAATGCAACTTGTGTGAGTGTTTGAGAGAGAGAAAGAGACGTTGGGGGAGAGTACCAAACATTCTCCCTTCCCACTCCATTTACCTAAACACCTTTTCACAATAACTCTAGCTACGTATAACAATACTGAATGCTAATATTTAGAAAATATATTTAAGATAACTTAAACAATATCCCACATGATAATTATATTATATTAATTTAGATTTAGGATAAAACTAATATAAATCTCCATGAAAAGACTCTAGATTGCGGAAGTAAAATCTTTGACTGTATGAAGAGATTTGCAAAGCCAAACGAAATTCAGAAGTCTAGCCCTCGGGGTACACCTGATTTCGACTTATGGCAGATTTAAGAAACCAAAACCATATCTAACTAAAATACCTAAAATAAATGGTAATCTATGGTAATATGGTCGAATTCTTCAAGAAGTAACCTTGAAGAATATTACCTTATCTAATCTTACCAAATCTAATTCTAATCAGAATAAAACTCAATATTTTTGAAACCCTTATGGATTGGTCCGAAAATCAGCTCTTCAAAGCCCACATTGCTGAGCTCTACAGTTTAAACTCCAAAATGAAATAATTTTATAATATTTTACAGTGATCACACTACCTCATTAAAAACCCAATGGGAAAAAAATATAGTGTTATTCATGATGTTTTCATCTTTTCAACAGTTTTGAACAATAAATCCAAGATGTCGATGATGAATCCTTCTTCAATTCTTATCACAAAATTTACAAAATTTAACTTGAAAAAACAAATTTGGGCAATTTACAGTGGGGGCGAGAGAGTAGTAGAATAAGATAAAATTCTTAAAAGAGTATGTAACTAAGGTTGAAATATATCATCCTGGACCTCTTAAAAGATTATGTAACTAAGGTTGATCCCGAGCATAATCACAAATTGCATCTGATTGCACTTGATAATTATTTATTCATATTCATTGAACAAAGACACCGACCCATATTATATTTTTGTTTGCGCAAAAGGTTGCACACATATATTAAATCCCAACCAAAGTTGATCACTAAATTTAATTGGAATACTAATTTTTAACAACTTTAAAAATCACAAACAGGTTTAAGGATCTGCAACAACAAAAAAAAATCCAAAAAGAAAAAAAAAAGATGAAGAGGAGGAATCTCCGAGCTCATCTAACATGCAAGATCATTTGATGTTGATGCATATTGAGCCCTTCTAGTTTCTAGGATGGAAGAAACTTCATTAGAAGAATCACAAGCAACCATAAACTAAGCTTCCAGATCCTTAATAACTTCAGCCATGTTTATTGGTGTTCTATTTACATCATGTATTTCATTGCAATTCCCTTATAGCACTTCATGATCTGTATCAATTATACAATCACACTCTATTTCATCATGCTCATTTTTATCATCGTCAACATGTTCCATGACAACTTCTACTTTGTAATAGTTCCTCCCTACAACCCTAGGAACTTTCTCGTTTACATCTACCACTAGATATTTTTCCTCATGTTCGATATCCTCCTTCAATTATAGAATCCCTTCTTCTTCTTGAATACCTAAGCCAGGCTATGTCATCATCCAGAGTTGATCGGTCAAGGCCACTTCCTGTAAGATACTCATAGTAGTCCAGCAAAGAAAAGTGGTTCCAAAAAGAATCTCACGGAGAAGGTCGAGGGGTTGGATGAGATTGTTTTTAAGGGAATAGTGGAGAATAAAAGAAGTTGTGAGAGGGGACAACATTGAGATACACCCATCTTTCCCATAATGTTTATGATGCGTGGGGAGTAAGTTTAGACCTGATATGTTTCATGGGATATTTGTTCAACAGAAACAGCAGGGTTACCACATGCTCTTAAAGAATGCATTGGCAAGATTGAGAAGGTATTTGGTGAAATGATTATAACTAGGGTTCAAAGACGAGACTGAGAAGCCTTAGAGCATCCACAGTAGTAGTGGACTTAAGGAGCACTTCTTAAGTGTCACATCATGAATTTTGGAAAAAAAATAAGTAAGAATAAACTATCAACAATGGTAGTGGACCTAAAAAGTACTTTTTAGGCACTTCTTTTAAATTTAAATTATAATTGATTAAAAATATTTTTAACATTTGCACAAGAAATAGGTACCAACTTCTTAACTAAGGAGCAACTTAAGGAGTGGTCCTTAAAACTACACAATGGTACTTCTTAAATAAGGACTGCTCCTTATTAAGAAGAGTGAGTATAAGGAGCTACCATTGTGGATGCTCTTAATCACTGGTGAAGGAGTAGTAAATGAATCCATCGAGAACTCACGAGGCTCAATAACCTCAATGTAATATCGAAGTGAAGCTGATAATCTTCCCACAGACTCAACATAAGCATTATGTCTTGCTGCAAATTTCTACATCTACTCAACTGCTTGTTTGATGAAATTCTTCCTTTTTTTACAAAGTTGAACAACATGCTCATCATCTAACCTCGACCAAGAGCATCCCATTTTAGTACACAACTTTCTCCCCTCCCCCACTCTGCCCACCTACCTCTATGCAGTTCTCACTCTAGTACCAAATTGCAATTGAGGAAATCTTTCTCTTCTTGTTCTTGCATATTTCATATTTATTCACTTTCCTCATCAAATCCAAGGCCTTTTGTTCTTCAAACCTTCCATATAGACATTAAATATCTCAAAAAAATCAATCATACACATTGAAAATTACAATTTCTGATGCATCAACACGATTTAAAGACACAATTCAACAGACAATGATATGATTGACAAGATGACTCATGTTAATGTAACATACATACACATGAAATAACCCAGTCATGACTTCCACCCTCTGTTAAATTGGATAATGTAAATCAAATTTATGAAGACTAAATTATTTTTTCCCTAACATATGACCTAATATCAACTTTTGATCCCCATTTCCAAAACCACCTCCTTTCAGTACCCTACAAATTCAAAACGATTTGTTTGGTCCCCAATCCAGATTCTGGGTGGTTTTCTGGTAGACTAAATTGTTTTTTTGGTCCTTAACATATGATCTTATACCATATTTTGGTCCCCAAAACCACCTGAAAACCACCTTGAAACCCACCTTGGGGACCAAATAAATCGTTTTGAATTTGTAGGGTACTGAAAGGAGGTGGTTTTAGAAACGGGGACCAAAATATGGTATTAGGTCATATGTTAAGGACCAAAAAAAATTTAGTCATATATGAAATACATCTGAATGGGATTTATAAAAGCTAAACAACAAAAACCAAATCTTGTGAAAATAACTTGTAAAAGCTAAACAACAAAAACCAAATCTTATGAACCAATAAGCATAGAGATGTGGGGCCCAAACACAAAAACCCCAAAATTTCCACACAAAAAAATGAAATAGAAATCCAATGATTCTCGCTCACACACACAAATCATGTTTTTTTCCATCAGATCACCTAAAAAAATGTACATGAAGATAACCAACATATCAAATTATTGATACACATAGTATGCATTGTGCTGGAAAAAAATCGAATATGTTGACACCAATATTTTATTTAAAAACATCGGCTAAAATATCTGTCTCGGAGAGATAAAGAGTACCATGCACGCATTAGCCGCCACTGTTTAGTTAGGGAAAGAAATAAAACCCACAAATTCTTAAGTTCTAGAATTTTGTTTTGCTGAAGTACTTGAATTTGTATGAAGGAGAAGTACACAATGAAATTTTTGTGAGTGCTTGAGACAGAGAAAGATACATTATGGGGAGTACTACCTAATTACATTTTCACGTCTAGAAAATATATATTAGATAACTCCAACGATATTTCACATGATAATTTTATTATATATTAATTTAGATTTAGGATCAAACTTTACAAACTTTAATTTGAAAAAAACAAATTTTTGCTATGTAGAGTGGGAAAGAGGGAGTAATAGAATTAGATAAAATTCTTAAAAGAGTATGTAACTAAGATCGAAATATACCATCCTGAAACTCTTAAAAGATTATGTAACTAAGGTTGATCCCATGCATAATCACCAATTGCATCTAATTGCACTTTATAATTATGTATTCATCTTCATTCAATAAAGACACCGGCCCATTCTATATTTTCTGTTTGTGCAAGAGGTTGCACACATATATGAAATCCTAATTGGAAAAAAATTTGTTATAAAATATTAACACCTTCAAAAATCACAAAGCGGTTTAAGGATATACAACAACAAAAAAAAAACAACAAAGCCAAACAGGAAAAAAAGACGAACAGGAGGAATCTCCGAGCTCATCTAACGTGCAAGATCATTTGATGTTGATGCATATTGAGCCCTCTAGTTTCTAGGATGGAAGAAACTTCATTAGCAAAAACCACAAGCAACTGTAAACTGACCTTCCATATTCTTAATAACTTCTGCCATGTTTGTTGGCGTTCTGTTTACATCATGTATTTTATTGCAATTCATTCCACTTCATGATTTGTATCAGTTATACAATCACACTCTGTCTTATCATGCTTATCTTCAACATGTTTCATGACAACTTCTTCTTTGTAAGATTTCCTCCCTACAATCCTAGGCACTTCACAGTTTACATATACCATGGGATCAAATTCCTTGTGTTCAGTGTTCTTCTTCAGTTTTGGAATCCCTTGTTCTTCTTCAGTTTTGGAATCCCTTGTTCTTCCTGAATACCCCATCCAGACAATGTCATCATCCAAAGTTGTTCAGTCAAGACCAATTCCTGTAAGATACTTATAGCAGTCTAGTGGCAAAAAGTGGTTCCAAAAAGAATCCCATGGAGAAGGTCGAGGGGTTGGATGAGATTGTTGTCAGGGGAATAGTGGAAAATCAAAGAAGTTGTGGGAGGGGACAACATTGAGCGATACCCATCCATCCCATAATGCTTATAATGTACGGGGGAGTAAGTTTCAACTTGATACGTTTAAGGGGGTCTTTGTTCAACAGAAATTAACAACAGGGTTACCACATGCTCTTACAGAATGCATTGGTGAGATTGAGAAGGTATTGAGTGAAATGGTTATAACTAGGGTTCGCAGACAAAACTGAGAAGCCTCAATCGCTGGTAAAGGAGTAGTAAATGAATCCATCGAGCACTCGCGAGGCTCAATAACCTCAATGTAATATCGAAGTGAAGCCGATGCTCTTCTCACGGACTCAATGTAAGCATTATGTCCTACTGCAAATTTCAACCTTTGCTCAACTGTTTATTTGATGAAATTCTTCCCTTTTTACAAAGTTGAACAACATCCTCATCATCTAACTTCGACCAAGAACATACCATTTCACCACATAACTTTCTACCCCCCCCCCCCCACTGCCCACCTACCTCGATGCAGTTCTCATTCTAGTATCAAATTGCATTTCATGAAATCTTTCTCTTCTTGTTCTTGCATATTTCAAAATTCTTTACTTTCCTCATCAAACTCAAGAACTCTAGATATATGGTAACGATAATTTCTACCACAAAGAATCACATGAAATTTCATATTCTAAGTATTTTAAGAAATAAAAAAAGTAATAAAATTCCGTCCATTAAATTTTAGAAAGCGCTAGTACGTGGTCTAGAGTAAATTTTAGATGATTACATAAAAGTATACGAGGGTCAGTCGTAAGAACTTGTGGAAATCTATGATGAATAACACTAGTTTCTTTATTACTTTCGGTTATTATAAGTTGGACTAGGGATGGCAAAGCTTCTCTTTGGGATGATCGGAATCGAGTTTGGGTTAACCAGTTATCTTTTTTATTTTTGCACTTAGGTCCCTCCAAGAAAATGGGAGATGTCGAAAAGCAAAATTGGAGATAACATTTTTATTCAAATTTTGATGACAATGTTGTTCTGATTTTGGTATAAATGGGTCGATGAAAGGGCCTGCAATTTTTAAAAGGAGAATTTTAAAATTAGAATATGGCCCTTACGTGCAACGTCACACTTGTGTTGCACATAACGAAACTTGTATCGAAGAATGAGCGACATCGCTCAACTTGTACCGAGTTCAGAAGTGCTATCCCAATCACTTTTTCATTTTAAAGGTAGTTCTATTTAATGAGCTCTATTTTTTGGCCCAAGCGCTAAAACCAATAGTACTTGGGCGTTGGAGCTCTTCATTTGTTCTTCTCATATTATTAACTCATTAATTTGGAACCCTAACCATTATCTTCTCCCCTAATTGCTTCTCCCCCACCGCCGACTCTATCCCACCACTGCTGAAGCCTGAGTTCACCGTTGAAACCTTAGTTCTCCAACTCCATCCCACCACTTGCCCCATCCTCACCGATCCAGCCAAGCCCTCCGCTGCTCGCCACCGCTGGAGATTAATGCCGCTCGCTACCACCCTGGAAGCCGATGTCGGGGAGAGGTTGGATGCTGCTCGCCACCACCATAAAAGTCACACTCGCTGGGGAGATATTCCTCTGCCGCTAAGGTTACTTTTTCCGCTAGGGTTCCTCCGCCGATAGGGTTCTTCCATCACTCTCGCGGCTAGGGTTTCTCTATCGCCACCTCGACTCTGCGTCAAAGCCCACCACCATCGTTGCCTCGACTCCACCGCTGTCGATAGGGTTGATTTTTTGTGTTGTTTCTGATGTCTTTGATTGTTTTTATGTTGATGTTGTTTTGATGTTACTGCCCGGTGTTGTTTCAGATTTGGCTTTTGCTCGCTACCAAATACTGATTGGTTTCCTGCAGCCATTTTTTGGAAGGTCAGAAATAGGTTCTAAGTTCGGAACCTATTAAAGGCGGTTATTTGATTTGATCAAAGGCGGAGCCAGAGAAGACAGTTCTAAAGTATCTTCTCTGGTTCGATAGAACTGCCTTTAATGGCCCTCTCCCCTCTAGTGAATTATTATTTATTAATCTAATTCTTAGTTGATCTAATATAAGAACTTCTTGAAAAGAGAGGTGAAAGTCTCCCATTAATTAACTAGAATAGGCATTATATATATATATATAATAGGAATAATGAAACTCTGGTAGCAAGATAGAGTTACACACATATTTTATATACTCCCTCCCTCCCAAAGAAAATGGTACAATTACTTTTTTTGAAGTCAAATTTTGCAAACTTTGACCATGCTTATAAATTAATTTATATAAAATAAAAATATCATGTGAGATATTGTTAGATTCGTATTAACATTTATTTTTTAAATATCAAACTTTTATGAAAAATTGTTGTATGTAGCTAGAGATATTATTGGTCAAACTGGTTTGAAGATCGTGAAAAAGTAAATGTGTCATTTTATTTGGGATGGAGGGAGTATAATTCAGTGCCACAGGGTTCCGAGACCCAAAGCAATAGCTTCTTGCTACTTTAGTGGACAAGTGTAGAAAATAAGGGTAATAATGTGTGTTTATTCATGAACTCAGGATACATATATAGTGGTACAAGATACCTATACAAGCTAGAAAAAGGTAATAGAATATAATTACAATTACAAGTAATATTCTAATTGCTTAATACTCCTCCTCAAGTTGGAGCATGGGGATCAGAAATGCCCAACTTGCCAAGCAAGGAATGAAACTGGTTACGTCCGAGAGCCTTAGTGAACAAGTCCGCAGGTTAGTCTGACGTGCGGATATGCTGAGTAAAAATAGTGTCAGATTGAACGAGATCCCAGACAAAATGACAATCAACTTCAATGTGCTTTGTGCATTCATGGAAAACTGGATTTGCCTCAATATGAAGAGAAGATTGATTGTCACAAAATAGTCGCATAAGAGAAGAGTGCATAACCCCCAAGTCTTTCAGTAAGACTTAAGCTATAGCAACTCACAATATGTAACAGCCATAGCACGATACTCCGCTTCAACAGAAGACCGAGAAACAGTAGGTTGCTTTTTAGTCTTCCAAGAAACTGGAGAAACACCAATCATCACAAAATATCCAAAAAGAGAAGGTCGGGTAATCGGGCATGCAGCCCAATCCGAATTACAGTAAGCAGTCAATTGTACAAACTACTAGAAGAGAGAAATAAATCATAACCAGGATGGCTCTTCAGGTAGTGCAACACACGAATAGTAGCTTACCAATGAGGAACACAAGGAGACTTCATGAATTGCACAAGGGTATGAACCAAATAACTAAGTTCAAGATGAGTAATAGTCACATATATTAGGCACCCAACCAGATGTCTATACTGCTCTGGGTCATGGTAGGCTGGACCTTCAACACGTGCCAAATCATATTGTTGCTCCATCTGAAAGTCAGTCAGTTTAGAGGTAGATAAACCTGTAACTGATAAAATGTCCAAAGCATATTTGATTTGCAAGAGAAACATCCCTTTCGACCTTCTAGCAATCTCTATGCCCAAAAAATACTAGCAGACCAAGATCTTTCATATGGAAACAAGAACTCAAGTATTTCTTGAACACAGAGATGAGCACAGAAGAACTACCAGCAATGACCAAATCATCCACATAAACCAGAACATGCAAAGAAACTAATCCATGGGAAAAGACAAACAAAGAGTAATCAACCTTACTCTGAACAAAACCAAATGCTCGTAAAGCCTGAGCCAATTTGGAAAACCAATGTCTAGGAGTCTGGCAAAGACCGTAAAGAGATTTATGAAGGCGACATACTTGACCAGGAGGCACAATATAGCCTGGTGGGGGTCACATGAAAATCTTTTCATGCAAATCACCATGCAGGAAAACATTACGGACATCCATCTAATGCAGTTCCCAACCACGAATGATCGCAATAGATAAGAATAAGCGAACATAACTCATCTTCGCAATCAGAGAAAATGTCTCAGTATAATCAATTGTTTCAACTTGGCGATTCCCGAGAACCACTAGGCGTGTCTTATGACGTTCAACAGTACCATCTGACTTAAACTTCATCCGGTAGACCCATTTGCAACCAATCGCCTTCTTATTCAGAGGCAAGGGAGCCAAAGTCCAAGTCTGATTGTGCTCAAGCGCAGTAAGCTCTTCAGTTATAGTGTCTAGCCAATGAGCATGTTGTGAAGCCTCAGAATAAGTGGTGGGATCTACACTAGATGTTACTGCACCCAAAAATATAGAATGCATACTAGAAAAAATATCACAATTTATATAATAAGTATGAGGATAGAGAACACCTAAGGAGAGTGATGACATATGAGTGAACGTAGGCGTATGAGGGGGGGGGGGTCTTCAGTAGTAAGAGCACAAGTATAATCAACACAATCATAATCTTCCAAGAAAGGAAGCGGTCGGCGAGCACGAATACTCTGTCTAATAGGTGGCAACTCGGCAGCAAAACCATCCAGAGCCGGAGATACTACAAAAAGAGACTATGTCAGGCGGTCAGAGTTGGCAGCATTTGGGGCCGAAGAATGGGAAGAAGCCAGCGATGAGTGTTCAGTGGCAACCGGTGGCGGAATTCTGGCGGTGGCCGGCGGTAAAGCCCGTGGATGGCCGGCAGTGGTAGACTGATGGCGGTCGATGTCGACAGACTGGTGGTGGCTGCCAGCGATAGGCCGGCAGTGACTGGCAACAATGGATCGGTAACAACCGACGGTAATGGATCGGTGACGATCATAAGCCATGGACCATCAGCTACCGATGATAACTGGCCAGTGGCAAACGGCGGTGATAGGCGGTGAGGTGGTGGCCCCGCCGGGTTCTTCTGAAGAGGGCGATGTTGGAGTTGCAGAATACGAGAAATGGTCGTCGAAAAAATTGGCATCCTGACTGGTAAAGATCACACGGGATTCTAAGTTAAAAAGGCGATAGCCTTTCTTTCCAGCAGGATAACCAAGAAACAAACAACGCCAACTTCTTGGTGCAAACTTGTCACGATATCTATGTACATGAGAAGTAAATCACAAGCACCCAAAAACTCTTAATGATGAGTAATTAAGAGCTTGCCTATAGAGCAACTCAAAGGGAGTATGGCCATTGAGATGCTTTGTCCGTGTCCGGTTAATCAGATAAGCAGCAATAAGAACATATTCTCCCTAAAAATCAATAGGAAGACTGGCTTGGAACCGCAAAGCACGCGAACCGCAAAGCATGCGCCACTTGAGTAAATGGCGATGCTTTCTTTCAACTCGACCATTCTGCTACGGTGTGTCAACCATAGATGTCTCAAAAATAGTCCCAGATGCAGCAAAATGAGATCTCAAAGGAAAAAATTCAATTCTGTTATCAGCCTGAACACGTTGTATGGTTCGGCCCCACTGGTTCTTCACCAAGGAACTAAATTCTAAAAATATAGAAGCTACTTCTGATTTAGCCACTAATAAATAAACCCATATAGCTCGGAAATAATCATCAACTACAGTAAAAAAAAGTACCACTAGAAGATGGTGTTCTAAAAGGATCCCAAACATCACAATGAATTAATTGAAATAGTATAGTAGCATTTGTAGAACTCAATGGAAAACTATGTCTAGTCTATTTTGTTCTTTAACAACTAGAGCATGGAACAAAAGTCTTATTAGTGCTAAAATCAAGAGAGGAAATAGAAGATAACACTGTAGAGGAAGGATGTCCAAAATGCTGATGCCATAAATCAAAAGAAGACACGTAAACAACTGTCGGAAGAGACTGCGGGATAGGATAATCTCGAGTATCCAGCAGACGAAGCCAAACCAACCCCCCTTTTCTGTTCACCCACGCCAATCACTTTCCTCGTACTGATTTTCTGTTAGATGCAATTAAATTTCAGTAAACAAAGCTAGACATTTCGAGGCTGATAACAATCTAGAACATGATAATAAGTTGCACCACAAAGTATGTATATGTAGCACATGAGTAAGGGTGACAGTACCAAAGCAAATAGAACCATATTGGGTGGTGGATGACATAGAGCCACCAGGAAGAACAACATTCACAATATCAATAGCAGTAGTAAGATCAGTAAGAGAACCTTTGTCACCAGTCATATGATATGAGGTTCCTGAATCAAGTATCCATGGTAAAGTACACTTATCGGACTCATTGTCATAAGAGAATTAAACTGATTAAATAAATGCATGGTCATAGTCCAGTGGTCATCGAACAGAGAGCGGCCAAAGTTGGATTAGGTAGGGACGCGACCAGAGGAAGCCGCTGCCACTAGACTAGGCGTCGATATGGCAGCACCAGCGAACGGCGGTAGGAGAGGAAGTGCCGTGGCTGAACCACCGGTTACGCCGGCTGCAGTCGCCCGAGAGGTTGGCATCATCTTCTTGGCGGCGCTGGCTTGCTCCTTCAACTCCTTGAATTATTCCGGTACACCAAAGATGTAGAAGTATGAATCCTTATCGTGACCCTTGCGATGACAATGTGCAGAAACAAGGTTCCTGCAGTTAGATACAGAAAGAACAACTGGCGAAAAACTTGTAGGTGGTAAGCGTCGTGCAGCATACGCTATGGAGTTAAAAGAAGGCTCACGAGCTCGAATGAAAGCTCTATGATTCTCCTCCTGGGCAACAAGGGCATACACTTTCATGACATGTGGCATTGGATCAATTCTCATGATATGTGATTGCAAGGTGTGAAAACCTTCGTCGAGGCCAGAGATGAATTGGTAGATCAAATCCTTCTCTCTCTCTCTCGAAAGACTCTCGCAGAAATATTGCAATGACACAGTGCCTTGCTTTCTTCACAGTCACAAACTAGGCTAGGCCGCATGCAGTGATAATCTGCAAACAACTTCTTCAGTTGCCAATGTAAATGTCGATCGGCTGACCGTTCTACCTGCAACTCTGAATAGCCTCTTGCATTTGCAAAACTTTCAGACCATTGCCAAGAATAAATCGTGCCTTCAGGTCATCTCACAGTTCCTTAACTATGACAAATAAGCTTGTAGAAGATCTTAACACTAGATCCATGGTTTGCAAGATCTAGCAGACAAGAGTAGCATTAACCTCAGGCCAATCAGCAGCATCAGGATGACCATCCTGGGATTTGGTAATGGATCCATCAATGAACCCAATCTTGTTCTTGGCAAGGAATGCTCGCGGCACATTGCATTGAACCATTCAATGTAATTTTCTTGATTTTTCAGCATGTTCGGTATAAGTTGTAAACATGGACCATCGCCAGAGCCAATAAAGTAAGGATTAGTCGACATACGACCAATAGGTACAATAGTCTGAGGGTCAGATTGCAATTGCAACTGCTTCAGTAAATTCGCAATCACATCATAACCACTCATATCCTGAAGCTTCGAAACCTCATGAGTAGCACCAAGACAACCTATTCTTTGGGATTTCTTCCGGAGTCAGACATAGCGTAAAATTAGGTATAGATAAGTAGCAGGTACAATAACCAATGACGGATCGGATGAGCAAGATGCGGCGGCGCGTGGAGTTGATGGCAACGGCGCGTGAGGCGTGGGATCGGCGCGTGTCAAGCAATGCTCGATCGGATCGGACGGCTGACGGATCACCGCTACCGGACGATGGCAGCGGCAATCTGCAAGCAGCGGAAAAAGATCTGACGTGCAGCTGAGGCGCCGGCGCGTGAGGAAGACGCGGGGCTAAGGCGGCGGCACTGGAGCTTGGTAGTGGCAAGAATAATTTGTTTAAGGTTTCATGATTTTAGTCTCTGGTACCATGTAGAAAATAAGGGTAATAATGTGTGTTTATTCATGAACTCATGATATATTATATAATGATACATGATACTTATACAAGATAAAAAAATATAATAGAATATAATTATAATTACAAGTAATATTCTAATTCCTTAATAACAAAGACATATACGCTTCAATTCACTAAAGAATGGGACGGCAGTGGTCCGCCGGTAAAGCACAATTTCAATGAAGTTCGATGACACATCGAATGTCATATTCTACTCAACGAAGTCGTCATGGCACACGTATCTCCTCAGTCTCACAACAACCGTCACCCCAGTGGCACTGTGCCACTTGGTTAGTATTTCTAGAACAAATTAAGTAGTTTTGACTTGGTTAGTGTTTCTAGAACAAATTAAGTAGGCTTGATTCAGAAGAGCGGAGGCATTTCCATGGCGAAGGAATATCCAATCCAGCCACAAAGCATGGCCTTCTGGGCCATGTGGTGGGTGGACTCCTGGTATACAGTGAGTACGGATTTCAACTTGAGTCCTGACGTTGGACTACCGTAACTTACCTCTCACATGATGACTGTGATGTTGGCTGGTGTTGGCGGCCCATGGCTAGCCGAAATAGCCTTTATAGGGCTAATCCCTAACCTTCGGTAGACTCTTTTTGTAAGGAAATACTCCCTCCGTTTTTTTTTCATTGGCACCTCTCTTTTGGTGTTAGAATTGAGGAGATGCTAAATGAGTGGATGAAATTGAATTGAAAGAAGAGAAAGTAAAATGAGTGGATGTAAAAACCTTAAACTTGCCCAAAATAGCAAGTGCCAATTAAAAAAAACACCACTTTTAGTAAGTGTGCCAATGAAAAAAAAACGGAGGGAGTATCATAATTCATTGGTTCATGTAGAATCCATGTCACACTCGGAATACAATTAAAATGATACGATATCAAATTTAAATTAAAAAATATGAAAGAAAAATTAAAATATATTAATATTATTATATAACTATCATGTATGTTAATTGTTAGTCTTTCATTAATATAATTATTTAGGTTTTTTTTAATTTAATCAAATTCAAATGATAAAATTAATCGACAAAGCAGACTATCTAATGCATTCTTTAGAAACGTTTTTTCTAAAACACATGCTCACATTTTTCTTAATTAGGTGCAATATTACAAATATATCCCTTTAAAATTTAAAAATATTCATTTTAACTTGAAAATGTTTTTGAATAAATTATAATTCATTTTCACTTAACACACATACATTTAAACACACATACATTTAAAGTATATTCTTAACATGATTTTCTCTAATTATGTTATCTAGTGCACACATTTTAAATTTGATTTATACTATGTTATTCTAATTTTTAAATATAGTCCGACTCTTGAAAGATGATATTTTCATAAGTTATGGAAATACCAATGTTTAAATGACAAATTAGAAAAAATCATGATAAAATTTTTGGACTGCATTAATTAGGTCATAAACTTATAACCATTGCATGTTGTATAATAAACTTTTAATATTGCAACTAACACCTTTTACCTTTCTAAAATTCTGATTCAACCTTGTCTTTCCATATGTCTATGGAAAGACTGTCTTTCCCAAGACTTTACCTTTTAAATAACATAACAATAAAATAATAGCGTATTTAATTATTTCTATTTGTGAGAGAATGTCTCTTGTTAGACCAACAAACGGTTAGATCAGTCATAAAAAAACCTCAATTCAATAACTTTTAGGGTTAAATTATAATTATTTATACATTACACTACACTTAAAAAGTTTTTCAAAGTTATAGGAACCTCGTTGAAAAAAATATAAACAAACGTCAAATCACCTCATTATTTACACCAATTATAAAATAAACTTGTCTAACAGTTAGTCGGTTTAAACCAATACTTCATGTACTTGTATGTTATTGACAACTTAATGTGATAAATTCAATCAATTGGACAATAAAAACTATAGTATTATACTTTATTCCATCATCAATATTGGGACTATTGGGAGTACCCCTCATAGGCACTGGTAATTTCACCCAATAGGCACCGGTGTTTTGTGCATTTTCATAAAATTGTGTAAGTGATTCAGTGTTAGTAATGTGATTATAGAGGCACCGGTAAGTGTTACCGGTGCTAGATATTTAATCCAGCACTGGATAATGCTTGCCAGTGCCTATTTTACCACCCCCACTCATACGCACCGGTTTGAAAATGTTCAAAATACCGGGCCTATAGGGTTCATACCGGTGCTAGTATTTTGGCGACAAATAAAAAAAAATCTTTCCAGTGATTATAAACTCACTAGCCGGAAAATTAAACCCATAGATTCATTATGAACAAAAGGCCGTACAGAACAACAATAAGAAATGTAAGTTAGTGTCAAAAAATGGAAAATTTATAACCACAACCAGAAATTTTGTTACATTGATTCGAAAAAACATAACTCTACATTCTTGAAACAAACTAGACCTAAACATGGTCGAACAGGGTCACCAGTTTCGCTGACAGCTGAGGCACGTCTAATCTGAGCTACTACCTGCATTTTTGGTGCTCTAACTATTACTTTATTCCATAAATTTGTGCACTACGAATTGTCGAAGAAAACTATTTAAAATGTCAAAATTATGCAACGTTTAAACACCGTGAAAACATGGTGTGTATAACTATGTTTTAACTGTGCATTTAACATTAACTCTGTGTTAATGTTAAACACATTATGTTTCAATGGTGCTTATAAACTGCAAAATCTCCACAATAGAAATTTTATATTTCTGCAAATTTTACGGCACCTTCCATTAAGTTTGTGCACATATAATTTGCGAAGTAACTATTTAAAGTGTCAAAAATTATGCACGATTAAACACCGAGGAAACTTGGTGTGTATATCTATGTTTTAACTATGTACTTAACATTAACTATGTGTTAATGTTAAACAAACCATGTTAAACACTAATACACCATGTTCTCTCAACGCTCATATACTGCAAAATCTACACAATTTAAATTTTAGGGTTAAGCAAATGTTACGGTAGTTTCCATTAAATTTTGACTTATTCCTCTTCCGTCAAGCTTGTTCACAAGAACAACAAACATAGAAAATAACTTAAAATGTCTAAATGTTGCAGAATTTAAGTACCAAGGTTTTTGTTGTGTATACCTATTGTGCAAATAGATAAACACACCAAAATAATCAATGCTCACACACTACAAAATTCTCCACAATTTAAATTTCAGAGTTGTAAAAATGTTAAAACACTTAATGGAAGAACCATTACATAGTTATAGTGCAATATATGAATCGAAGGCAACCTATGCAGTGCCCTTTAACTAATGCTTATTAATTTAAAATGTCGAAAAGAGGCAATTTCTCGGGGTCACCGAAGCAAAGATTGTTTAAACAAACCATGTCAAACACTCCGAGTTTTGGTGGGCCCTGTAGACTGCAATATCTCAACAGTTGAAACATCAACTAGAAATCATCAAACACCTACAAATTCTCCACAATTTAAATTACGGAGTTGTAAAAATGTTACAACATTTTTAGTAATGGAAGAAGCATTACATAGTTAGAGGGCAATAAATGAATCAAAGGCATTGCCCTTTAACTAATGCATATTTCGACATTTAAAATATTGAAGCGAAGCAGTTTTGCAGGGCCACAGAAGCAAGGAGTGTATAAACAAACAATGTCAAACACTCTAGGTTTCCTTGGCCCTGGTAGACTGCAATATCTCAACAGTTTAAACATCAACTACAATCATCAAAACACAGAAAAATACCTTTAAACCTTAATCTAATTCATCATTCATTCAAAACGTTCAATATGTTACAAATTATAGTTATGACAAACCCCTAAACATGACACAATGATATATATATATATATATATATATATATATATATATATATATATATACGACATGTGCTCTAAAAATTATTTCAGGTAAAAAAACCGGAAAACAAACCATACATTGCTAACATCTTGAAACATTTGTTAACAGAATCAAAACTACGGATTTATTTGTAGGTCTATGAAAAAGTAAATCGAATGGAAAGGAAATAAAAGGAATACCATGGTTTTTGGCTCTCCCGATCGGGCGGCGGACCATTATCCTCCATCTCCGGCCTTTGTAGTTTGCGCTTGCCAGTTTTTGGCTCTACCCACCGGGCGGCGGACCCATTTTCTCCATCTCGGGCCCTTGGAGTGCTCACCGATTCTTGGCTCTACCCACCGGACGGAGTCAGCATTTGGTTCTCCCCACCGGACGGTGTCGGCGTCGGCATAGTGATTAACTTTGAGAGGAATCAATGAGGGTTAATGTGTAAAGAGTGTACAAGTGAAGTGTGGGAGGGATGAAGATGAGGGGAAACAAAATTAGGGTTCCAGGGTTTAAATTGATGCAAAAATATTTTAACGGTTGAGATTTAATGAAAGAGACAAATAAATGGTTCAGATCTATTCGTAACACTAGCACCGGTACTGAATGGATAATACCTGTGCCGATAGTACTTAACACAGCTGCTCCGGGCTGCTTTACATGGATTTTTTTCGTAATTTTTGGATCCTTAGGGCAAAGCCGAATGAATGTTTCTAAGTATCTAGCACAAGTACACTAACCAGTGCTAAAACCATTTGAACTGGTGCTCAAATGAGTTAAAGCAGCTGCCTGAGGCTACTTCAGGAAAAACAATTATGAAACAGAGAGGAAAGGAAAGAAAAATTTCCAAAGTACCGAGCACCGATACAAATACCATGCTATAGCTTCTCAAGAGATACTCAAATTAGTTAGAGCAATTGCCTGAGGCTTCTTTACCTTTTTTTTCAAGGAACAGAGAGAAAAATAGAGAATTTTTTCTAAGTTTGTAGTATTGGTAGCTTTCAAACCGATGCTAGTTTTAAACTTTCCAAAATTCAAAATTTCACCCCACACTTTTTATCCACTAACTGGTAACGTTGGATAGTGTTTAGGGTTAATGTAGTTAAGTAATTGGATCGATAAGAAATCAATTATACATTCCGTCTTTCCCGTGTTCAGAAATTGTGTATGACGGATCCCCGAAATGGATTTGTATGTTACTTTGCTAAAGTTGCACTATTGTCCAAAATTGCGATACACCGTCATTTTTTAATCGAATTTATTTCATATTAGGTATTCTTGGGTTAATTGAAGTTTTGAAATAGAAAAGTAACTCTTAAAAAAATTTATAAAGCGCTAGTACATGCGTTATAGTATCTTACTATTGATGACTAAGAAGTTAGGAAGTTCTAACAGAGAGGATTATTGGTAATGTTTTTTAAAAAATATTAATAAATATTTTATTAAGTCTTGGAATATACTTTACGGATTAATAAATTGCACTATTGCCCAAATTTTAGTACTGTAACTACAACACCGGTTTAGGGTTTATTCCAAGACTTCATCAAAAAAATTATTAATATTTCTTTAAAAAATATTACCAATAATCCTCCCTGTTAGAACTTCCTAACTTCTTAGTCATCTATGGTAAGATACTATAACGAATGTACTAGCGCTTTATAAATTTTCACTAAAAGTTACTTTTCGATTTCAAACCTTCAATTAACCCAATAATACCTATTATGAAATAAATTCGATTAAAAAATGACGATGTAACGCAATTTTGGGCAATAGTGATTTTTAGCAAAGTTACGTACGGATCCATTTCGGGGACCCGTCATACACAATTTCCAAACACGGGAAAGACGAAATGTGTAATTGACTTCTTATCAATCCAATTACTTAATTACACTAACTGAAAAACTATCAAACGTTACTTGTCAGTGGAAAAAAAGTGTGGGGTGAAATTTTGAATTTCGGAAAGTTTAAAACTAGCACCGGTTTGAAAGCTACCAATGCTACAATCTTAGAAAAAATTTCTTTGTTTTCCTCTATCACTACTGAAGGACATGGGTATTTACACCGGTAATTTAGGGAAATAACACTGGTATTTTGGGTGTAAGTATAGGGGTAAAAATGTCACAAATTTGCACTGGTAAAATGAACCGGTGTAGAAAATTATTAGCACCGACATCTTAAATCGCTGTATAAATTTTGGAATCACAATTTATTTGCACCTGTATTATTTGGAACACCAGTGTAGATATTTTGCACTAGTATTTAATATATGAATCAGTGTAAAACCGTGATTTGTACACTAGTTTCAAATATAACACCGGTTTTTCTTTTGTAGTCAGAATATTATTTTTTTGCACTGAAATTGATTGCACTGGAATTTTTTTTACACCGGTATTACTGTACTTTATGAACCGGTATTATTTAAATAATTTAAAATAAATTATTTGAAATGTGTTTTATTTTTACACCTATACATTCATTTTATACCGGTGTATTATTTGGATGAATTTTGCAATGCCCAATTTGTTTTCCGATGGTCCCTCCCGGATCATTTCTGGGGCAACAACAGCCAGAGATACTTGTGAACTATTATAAATTGGAAACCTTTGAATTGGTAACAAATTTGAAACATTCTATTACGAAAATATCGCTCGCAAAAAACACGAACATTATTCTAACTATGATATAGAATAAGTATCTTAAGCATGGAGTGAAACAAAGTAAAAAATCACACAAGTTTAGTATAACCAAACACCATCAATAGAATTATAATATCATTAGCCACATGGGTGGAACCAGTGGTACGCGAGGTAGGGCTCCAACCCTACCTAAGTCGCCGGCCGAAGGTAGTAATGGTGGAAGGATTAGGTTTCCAGCGAATTTGCGCATCTTCCGACGAATTTGTTCGCGTCCGAACAGTCTAATCGAGAAGAAGGCCGCTTCACGGCCTTATTTTTTTGGCCCATGAACTACTAAAATGGCGTCATTTTTGCGTAAGTGAAACGACGTCGTTTCACCAGTACTAAGGGCAAAAAATTATAAAATCTAGTTTTAAGGCTTAAAATTGGATTGTGCCATTTTCCCCAATCCAATTTTAGAAAATGGCCCAATTCACATTTTCCCCAATCCAATCTCACCTCCGCCTCCTACCGGTCGTCGCTGCCATCCCGCCGTCGCAGTCGATACTGATGCCATGGCCCACCACCATCCAGCCCTCCACCATTCTGCTTCCCCTAACAAATATTTTTGGTTCCGCCACTGATCAGCCATTTGAAATTAACCATCAACCTATTATGTCATTCTTATCATCCAGAAGTTGTAAAACAGTGTTCGCCTGCTGCTAGTAGTCTCCGAGCTAAGCCCCACGCCATCTCTCCGCTACACCTTAAATTTTGTACACATGGTATGGCCCTTGCCCTCCGGGAAAATCTATTAATTTCAAACTTACACTGTTAGTCAATAATGTTGCGTTTACTAGAGATTAATAATAACAAATTTTAAGAAGCAAGGTTTACCTCCAAGGTATTGTTTGTCTCTGGGTACCATGAAGAGCATGATGGAGTACCCGCATTGCCACGAACCATTCTGGGTTTGGTATTGCACACGAAAGGTAAATGTAATTACTAACCCTAAACATATAATTTGAGAGATGACATGACAGAATGACTTGCCATTATGCTGTTGATTTTTCAAGTGCAGTCGGGTTCTGGCTCCATTTTTCTCTTCTCCCTTTGGTATGCGCAAGCAAGCCTGTCAAGAAAGTAAATTATAATGGTTATTTTTTCTCGTATATTATCAAACTAGGATTTTTGATTTGATTAATTGAAATACCTAGAAAAAACCATGAGTTTGACCAAGTTTGTTGGTTTGATACCCCCTAACAATGTGTCCAGAGTGAAAACCTCCTTCATTCTGGGACGGATAATGATGAGGTACCAATGATCGTTGTCGGAGCACATTAATGTTAACAAATTAAAGAAACGGAAGTGGTTTGAAATGTGAATGTAATTATGAGGATGGAATACTTACATTCTTATCTAGGGTACAATGTAGAACTTAGCATCCATTGCCTTCATTGTTTCCCAAATTAATTTGAAATGGAGTTCGACCTCCTGCTCGAAGTTGTTCTCAGGTTGCCACAGTTGGATGGGCAGAATTGGACGCGGCCTGACTTAGTTTCCCATATTTTCTCCCACGAGTGCGTGTAACGTTAATGATACTGAAAAATAATTCCTGATAATTTAAAAAATATTAAGGCTGTAAGTTTTGAAACTCACATCCACACATCGACCTGCGCATTATCGATCCAAGTTATCGAAAGCATGTTCCCTAGTTTCTTCCTGAACTCGACTAGAACTTCTATTCCAACACCGCAGGTCTAATGGCGTGCGAATGTCTATGGTTGGAACACTAGGAAGAACATGCAGTCCTTATTCTTTATCATTTCCAGGATATCGGCATTGGCTTCCTTTATGAATTGCCCCATGATCGGCCAATCTATCAGGTCTTATTTGTTGACAATCTGCGAACGTGAAATGATACGAAATGATCACTTGAGCATGTAGTATTCAACTGTTGTTGTTAATGAATAATAATGGTACTTGTTTTAGTGCATTACGTTTTTTGGCAGCCTATTTAATCTTGGTCTTGTAGATGGCCGAAAATTAGCCGTCGACTGGGATTATTGCTTGCCAATATCCTGTTACAAGGATTAATGAATACGGATACGCAAAAGTACTTTGAGGAATTGAAAAATAATGTGTTACAAGAATGTACCTCATTGTCATTGGTGAGAATTATAACCTCCTCATCATCGTCATTCGTATCACCTCCAGCATTGACATCATTGATGTCACTCAGTTGCTTATATGCCTTGCCTATTAAGGACACCGGCCAATCCACGATGCTATTGAGTGCCTCTCCAACATTATCGAAGTGATGGTCCACTGAGGGCAATCCCGCCCTAGGAGGAGGACTGGCTCGCATACTCTCACTCGAGAAACATTTCCTTGTTGGGCATCCCGACGACGAGATACCTATCGTAGCCCATGGGCGACCATTTTCTTCTTCTCGACAATGTCTTTAATGAAAAGAGCATGTGTTCTCCATCATGTACATATAATATTTTAGTGGATAGATAAAATGGTTATGGAGATATTTCAAATGTGTATTTCAATTTATAGAACATGCATAGATTATTGAAGGTGTACCTCTTTATCTCCTTCTCCGTCGTTGAGCTCTTTACCGAACTTTGTAGCAGCTATAGCAATGTCATCCATCGCCTTCTCTATATACTTTTTGGGATTGTCAAGGCCTGGTGGAATCTGAATACCGGTTGCATATGTTAAGCCCTTCACGAATTGCTCCAGGTACGATACCATGGCTTTTACAACCGATTGATTGTTAGATGGTCTCCTCCGGGCTGTCTCTTTAGCTAAGGAATTGCTACTGCACTTGCTTCATAAAAGATGAGGAATAGCCGTTGTTGTGGGTAGACCCGTCTGAGTTCCACTGTAACTACTAGGGTGATCCTTCTTCTTTGTCCCTTTTATGAGGATGTCTTCACCCGACTGCAGTTCCAATGCTTTTTTCCCTCAAGCTCGTTCAATTTCAACTGAGAATCACATAGGAATGCAATTGTTTATATGAATAATGTGAAATACACTTAAAAATTAATATAAAAGGTCGATTTTGGTGTAACTTACAACATCAGGTGCGATCTTCTCAACCTCTTTCGATGTGTATAACCCTTTCTTATTTTTGTTTGCCTCAAGGTAAACAAGAGATCTGTCAGGTGTGAAATCCTTTTGACTGATTTGTTGCTCAATTTCCTCGTCAGTGAATCCCTCAGTGGTCAACCTCATTCTCTCCTTCTCCTTCAGGTCCTTAGCCAATTTTTCATGGATGTATCGATTACTCCGTTTGCCCGTGTGGTGCGTGTAATCCCTACCCTTGTTGCATTCAATATTTGTCACCCTGAGCCTCTGATATTGTTATAAACAAAATTTTAGTTGAATAGAATTTGTGGGAAACATAGCTCTCAACAAGTATTAGTTTTTTCATCACACTTGAAAATCAGGATGCCGGCGCCTCTTCTCAAACAAGTGTCATTTGTCTTCATCCATCTACTTGTACTTCTCCCATGCTACTATTCCTGTTTTATTGATACCTTTATCCACGTCATGAATAAACCTATTTGCCACCTTTGTCTTCCAATTCCTATGTTGGTTTTTTGCCCTCTCTGTAACCTCCTTCTTCAGTATTTCTAGTTGCTTTTCTGTCACAGGTGTTTCAATTGTGAAGCTCTCCTAGAACAAATCATATGAAAAGGCATGTCATAAACGTCTTCACTAAGACTTTACCATGAATAAATGTTTTTAATTACAATTGGCGAAAGTCTTCCAGAACATCTTTTCATGTGATATGAATCTCCTTGCAAAGAATCACAATTGCGGAATTAATATCTTTGATCTAGTGAAGGGATATGCAAACCCTCACTACCTCGCACGAAAGCCCTCGGGGTACGCCTAACTTCGACTTGCTCTCTAACTAGCCCTCAGGATCATATTACAAGGTTTATTGATACTTAACTAGCCCTCGGGGGGTTAAGAAACAATGGAATAGCTCGCAAGCAAAGAGTATGAACTCAAAAGGTTGTATATTTGATTGATAAAAGTGGTGGTAAATTCGTCCAAAAGGCCTCCCTATTTATAGGGTAGATTTCGGCCATAAACCCTAATCACAACTGGAAACTGAATTGACTTATGGTAGCTTTAAGAAGCTAAAACCGTATCTAACTAAAATACCTAATATAAATGGTAATCTAAGGTAATTTGGTCGAATTATTCAAGAAGTAACCTTGAAAAATATTACCTTATCTAATCTTACCAAATCTAATTCTAATCAGAATAAAACTGAATGTACTAATAGACTGTATTTTTGAAATTTAGCTCTTCAAAGCCCACATGGCCGATATATCAGTCCAATAAACCTAAAATGAAATAAATTTACAATATTTTACAGTGGTCACACTAACTCATTACAAAAACCCAGTGGGAAAAAAAGTATAGTGTTCTTCATGATGTCTTCAGTTTGTCGACAATCAAGAATTATGAATCCAAGATGTCGATGGTGACTCCTTCAATTCTTCATCATAAAGTTATTCCATCAAACCATTTAAAGCACATCAAAGCATTTGATATACGTATCATTATGCCTCTTCCTTAACATCTTCAGGGACATCGCTCCAGTGTTTGCATGCGCCAAATCTGATGCGGCGCCGGAAAGCATAATTTATATATGTGTGCCACGCTGACCAATTCTTAATGCATATCGCTTGATTCCCATGAAACTCAAACGATACAGGAGTTGGAGTGTTTTTCTTTGCCAACATCACAGAATCACACATGCTAGTTCCTCGCCTCCTCAAATAACTTTTTACCTCAAACTCGTCCCATCCTTCTCTATTTTTCCCTCCAGCTTTTGTTAAGTCGTTGTCCACTTCATTAATAGATGGCCTTCCTTTGTTGGTGCTCTTTACCTTTCCCTTAAGAATTGGTGTTTTGGTCAACTGTTTACCAATGTATACTTCTTCAACATCCCTTACAACATCACCATATTCCGTGGCTTCTTCCTTCTCTTCACTAATCGGGTCATTTGTTTGCGTTGCATCTTCCTCAAATTGTATCTTCAACGAGATCCTTTTTGGTGCTGGTTCTTGGTCCACCACATCAACCTCTTCATCAATCACATGTTTCACCTCCTCCTCCTTCTTTGTAACTGGCCGCTTCCTCTTCGTGTTTAATTTCCCCTTCTTCGGCGGCAACTAAAACTATAGAATAGAAAATTATCAATCCATATAGTAACAGTATTTAAAATATACATTGATAGAACGTGACGTAGAACTTGATCAACAAATTCATAAAACTTTTGAGCAAAACATGGCATAGACATTGAACAATTCATACATAAAACTATATTGTGTAAGGCATAAAAGTTTATATAACATGGCATGGAACATGAACAATTAAGGAATGGAACTTGATATAGAATGAAAAGGAACCTTATAGAAGTTGATAGAATACCATACCAACGTCTTTGGATTCATAAAATAGGTATACAACCGAGCAATTATCACTCCCCCCTAACGTGGCTATCAACATTATCACCAACCAAAAAACTACAGTACTACATCATCCATCCACAAAAAAAGCAAAACATTTTAACCCCAAAATTATATAAACATACCATTCAAGTTACCCTTTCAACACTTTGTCAATTTACATATTTTTGTTCATAGAGGCAATTGGTCGAACATGTGTTGTGCGTGAGAGTTGGAATGGTTTTTTGAAGAGAAATTGATATGGTAGCCCATGGTAACATAAACACCAACACTTAATTTCACTAATGGAGCATTTTTGTTGCTAATCCCTTTTGTCGAACTCGCCAAGAACGGAATGGAATTATGAATTCTCCAAGTACTTTCTTTTCTCTCCAAGTTCCTCTCGCATTTTTGTTGCTTCTCTTGTGTTGCTCCACACTTTATAGGATAGATGATGAGAGTTAAAATGGTTGATGAGGAGTTGTGGTGGTTCAATTAAGTATGAATTGAATGGTTGGAGTGGGGGATGTCGGTTTTGAAAGAGAATTTGAAGGTGTTTGATGAGAATAAGAGGAGTTGTGGGAGTTATGGCCGTTTGAAACGATTTTGGATTCATATGAAACATTTTTTTAGACCGATAATATGTACAGTACCGGTGTAAACTTTGTGAAAAAGGATTCAAAATTTTACTAACTATTTAGCACTGGTACGTATACCGGTGTAGGAAAGGAAAAAAAAGGAACTGTGTGAAGCTGCTTATGATTTTGTCACTGACCCGATAGGAACACATGAAAATTTAGGCTAACTATTGTACACCGGTAACAAGTACCGATGTAGAAAATGCTGATACCGGTGTAATATTTCACAAAAAGCAAGTGCGTGCGGCTGCTTTAAATATTTTTTGGAAAAATATATAGAACCCGAGAGGAACTTCTGAAATTTTATACGAACTAGTCAGCACCGGTATATTTGCCGGTGCAAAAACAAAAAGTACCGGTGTAAAAATTTTCGCGCCTTATTAAAAATTAAAAAAATTGAAAATTTTTAATTGCGCGCCAAAAAAATTCAACACATACACCGATACTTGTTTAATATTATCGGTGTAAAAAAAGATTGTTGTTTATTTAAATTCTCACTTATTGCATTTACCTCCCGTGCATTTTCCCAACAACCCCAATTAATCAAATTGAGGTTTAATTATTGTGAATAGTCATTGTACTAATTGTTTCATGCAAAATTGACCATACATAGGCTCGTACGTTGATGTTACTAAGCATTTAATTTCATAAAATTTTGCATATTGACCCCAAACATTTTGTTCCACCCTTTGAAGCTCTTTTCCACCCTCCCAAATGAAATTTTAGGATGATCCGGATTGAATAAGTGACGTTTCCGTACCTCAATGGTACCGAGCAACCCATAAAATTGATTATATGCGTTTATTGCAATTTGGTCCCCAAATTGTGACATGCGATTACGACATGTTGGGAAACTACATAAATTACCAAATTCAATATTCCAGGCTTAAATCATAATTGCAACATATTTGTGCCCGGGTGGTGATTCTTCCTGAAGCGCTAGTAGGTGTTGTAGAGTAAACGACAAGGGTTTACTTCATTGTTTCTATGTGTAATCTGAACATCTTCGAAACTAAATACGGGGTCCGGAACCGTTTGTTTTTCTGCTTGTGGAATTTGGAAATACAAAGGGGTTATTTTGTGGACCATCCCGTTCGATCGAATTGCAATTTCAATTTACGAGTAAACTTTTTACTTTTTGCAATTTAGTCCCTCCAAGAATCTTGGAAGGGTCGAAATATAAAATTGGCTCCACATATATGCAATTCAATATATTACAATCGTGTTAATGCATTTGTAGACCCTACTTATGGAAGGAAGGACATGTAAAACCAATAGTGAATGTTTGCACTATATTTTCCAAAATTACACTATTGCCCACAAAATTACTTGGGGAACCTCCATAGCTCCTAATGCTACAATTCTTTTTAATTCTAACCATAATGCACCAAATGCACCAAATGCACCAAATGCACCAATAATGCACCATTCTTGGAACCTCCATAACTCCTAATGCTCCTAATGCTACAAATATTTTATTCGACCATCGTGCATATTTGTCAAAAGTAAAAATGTCAAACTGTCTAAATGCAACACAATTAATGTTTAGTAAAGAATCTATTCTTTCTAACTGCTACTACAATTTTTCTATGAATAATAATGAGAATCTGGTTCTACCCCGTCAACAGGTCCTTTTGCATCACCATCACGGGTACTTGTGCCAACGTCTATGTCATCGACATCGCCTTTGCTGAAGGTTGGGAAATTTCCGTCTGCTTCCACAGCATTAGGAAATTGATATGTCATAACCTTGGCCATATGTTCATTCCAGGATCTTTGATATTTGGATTCTTCAAGTAAGTTTACTACACCGACCTCTAATGCAGCAACTCTGGATTCAATATTAGCGACAGACGTGTCAAATGTCTGTCTATAGAAAGAGTCCACGCAAATCTTACCCATTGGTTGGCCATAAACATCATGTGCACGGGCACAAGCTCCCGCTCTTGAACAAAGCATAGAGATGATACTGCAATAGGCATAAGATCTCATCTGATCCTGTTCCCTCTGCAACATAGGACAAATTCGATGACCAACATTCCATCGAAGCTCCTTCTTTATTGCATACAAGAAGGTGAGGCGAAGTTTGTAGACTTCTGTGTTCACAGTTACTGGATGGATTCTAGACGCCACAAAGTGGTACCACCCATTCATTTCCGGAGTTAAAGTTTTCTTAGGTATTTTTCTCCAACCTAGTTTGACCAACTCATCTATGTTCGTACCTGCCCTAGTTACTGTCCCAACAATCTCCTTCTCAATTGGTTGTTGTAGAATATAGTCGTCGTCACCTAGAAAATGGAGTGCGAGAAACTCGTCCTTATCGTTTGGAACATTGGGCAACCCAAACAAGCCAATGATAGATTTTGGTGTGGCAGGGATAGTTTTACCTCTACAATACACTTGATCGTAGCTCAACCCGCACTTCAAGTTTGCATAGCACTTACAATGGTCAGGTTGAATGTTTATGGAGTCTCGCAGAATTTTCCCACCCAAGCTTCCAGATAGTTTGTTCGAATGGGGGAGATGCTTCAATTCCTCTCTCTAAGTGATGTCGGCATCCTTTATAAGATTCATTGACCAACCTAGCCTCCTCGGACACGAAGTTACCATCCAGATAAGTGTACGGTGATCCTGGCAATGATGGGGACATTGAATGGCATATCCTTTTTGAACTGGATTTGGGAAGCATTTCCTAAAAAATACATTGAAGAATTTCATCATTCACCTTACATGCAAGTCAAGCTATTCACGATGTCACATTCTCAATGATTCTATATCATATCCAATTGCTAATTAATGATACTATAGAGGCAATGAAGTGGTTTAGCTGATTACATGTCAACCTACGTAGGATTTTAACAAAGATGGGTAGTGATGGAGATGAGATTGAGTGAGAGATATAAATTTGGTAGTGTGAAAATAGGGTGCTAAGAGGGTTTTAAATAATGGAACATTTTTTTTATACACTGGTAGTCTACATATACCTATGTAAAACAAGGCCTAGCCTAAAGCCGCTGCTTTAGGCTGCTTTAAATAATAAAAAAAATCTATCTAATCTGACCCTAGAGTAAATTTCAAAAAACAATTTCTAAGTACCCAACACCGGTACAATTACCAGTGCAAATTTAACAAAAAGCAGCTGTTTTGGGCTACTTTAAATGCCAAAAAAATTAACGTTGTTGGACCGAGAACAAAAAACAAAATAAAATTCTAAGTAGTGTGCACCGGTAGTAGTACCGGTGCGTAAGTACAAAACAGACTACCTCCCCTATTTTTCTACACTGGTAATTTAATCTTTACCGGTGTAAAAAATAGCACATAGTAGAAATTTTAATTAAAATTAAAACACATTTTCACCAATTCAATTCATAAACACTCCATTGAAATCATAGATCATACCAACCAAGTCATAAAATAGTGTAAATTAAATACATTTCACGCTGAATCGCTTAATGATCATACAATTTTCCACAAAACATGGCCGCAAAAACAACGAGCCAGGAACGACCAATCTATCGCTTCCGCTTCAAGACATTGTCCCCACCTACTATTTCACCTCTCTCATTAACCCACAACTCATCACCATGAGAATGCCTTCCAACAACGGGTCCCCCAACATCTTCCTAACCCCGAAATACTGACGGAAACTCAGGACTACCAGTTATGGCAGGCTGATCAATCTTCTCATCAAAGTATAACTTCTTCCCATGCAACACCATATGATACTTCGCATTCGAAGGTGTAAAAAGCCTCGTGCCTGGGTAGCTAAGATGAATTTGTCATCTTCATATCATACACGATTCAAGTCGACCAACATGACCATGGGCTTCTCAACAACAACACCGGAACCGTGTTCGACCTAACGACACTTGAAGACAACAACGTTGAACTCTACATAATCCAACTCCCAAATTTCCTTAATCACCCCATAGAAAGGCATCACTGCAACAACCGGATGTTTATCTCTCTTGCTTGTCTGCCACATGGATTCAGATTCAATATATACACCAATATTTTGAGTGGTGCTCTTCTCGCCCTTCGCCAATGTTGAGAAACTAAATCCATTAATGTCATAACCAAGGTATTGTCTAACGGTGCAGTTCGGCTTCCTTGCAAATGCTTGTAGGTTACTGGGCATCCCTTCGACATTACAACGATTGTAAAAAAAGTTAACAAACCTTGAAGAATGCTCGACTTAAATTTTATTCGAGGGGCCGGTCTGGATGAATCTCTTCCAACAGGGAAACATGATCTTCAACATATGTTACAGTCTCGCTACTATAACGCAATACATACAGGTGAAAAGTCACCAACTTAGCGTGATAGGGTGTATGAAGCTTACCCTTGGAACATGGAATCCCATTCCACCTTCCACAGTAGGGTCCACCTAGAATACCAACCACTCTTCTTCCAACCAAGTTTGCTATAAAATACTCGATGATCTCCTCAGTGACGTAGCTCTGAACAATGGAGGCATCAAGCCTACTACGATTGTGAACATAACCCTTGAAAACAACTATGTGATGCTCAAAGGGGTACATCCAATGCATTCCAACAGGCCTGCACATACGTATCTCCTTAACCAAGTGTACCACTAGGTGCACCATGATGTCAAAGAGTTTTTTCCCACTATGTCGATCTCCAAAGTTTTTTCCCATGGTCAGATTGTCATCAAGTTTTGCCTTTCCAGTGTTTAACTTGGTAATAGCTGCTTCTGCCATCTCAGCTCTCTTAGTTTTTTAGCTTAAATTCAAATTTAACTCTTCAATCTCTCTTTTGAGTTCACTAACTAGAGCTCGCAACCCCTTTTCCTTCTAAGCCAGATAATTTTTCTCTTCCTTCAATGATTTATTTGTGTCAACAACTTTAAGCCACATGTCATACATGTTCTCATATGCAGTGTAGATTTCTTCATCACTCGCAACTTGTCCGCCATCATCACTGGACATGTCATCAGAACCTGTGTTAGAACATATAGCTTCGTCTTTCTCTGGTATGTTGGAACATACCTCATCTGATCCACCGTGAACTTTTGCTTTGAATGCCACATAATTTCTTATAAGTTCCTCTTCGTCTTCTTTATCATCTTCACTCCATGAGTTGATGTATAATTTTCCTTGCTTCTTTAAGGTATTAGCACATTCAGCCTGGATGTGGCCGTATTCTCCACATTCTCGACATTGAATTCTTTCTGACTGCCTTCCTTTACCACTTTGGTTTCTAGAGATTGTTGACTTCCTTGTTCCATTCGAGTTTCACGATTACAAAAATCTTGAGGACGAGGTTTATTTCCACTAGATATTTCCTGTGAATTCTTGTTTACCACCTTCTTTAGCATTTTTGAGAAACTCTTGGTGATAGGAGAAAGTTCTTCAATTCCATTATCACTATCAGATTCATGGATAACTCTTGATGAAGAGGATTTGAAGGCCAAATCCTTCTGGACTTTCTTTGCAGGCTGTTGCATTGTCATCTCATAGGTCTGTAGTAATCCCATTAGTTAATCTAAGGTCATGGTGGCTACATTTCTTGCTTCTTCTATTGCTGCTACTTTTATAGCAAATCTTTTAGGAAGAGATTTCAAAGTCTTTTTCACCAATTTTGCTTCCTTGTAAACTTTCCCAAGTTGATACGCTATATTGGAGATGTCTCTGAGTTTCCCATTGAATATAGAAATAGTATCATCCTCTTCCATCTTCAGTTCCTCAAACTTTGAAGCCAACATCTATAGTTTGGATTCACGTACACGACTTGTTCCTTCATGAACGGTCTGCAAGACATCCCAAGCTTTCTTTGCCCGGTGGCATGTTGAGATGAGTTCAAACTGATTTTCATCTACCGCTATGAAGATAGCATTCAACGCCTTGAATTTGCCAATGACGCATTCAGTTCATCTGGAGACCAAGTAGACTTGTCCTTGAGTTTCTACTTCTTTGAACTCGATTCTCCTTCTTTCTCCTTTGAGCTAGTTTTAGCATCTTCAATCGGAGGATTCCATTCAGTTTCAACAAATCGCCAAGCCAGTTCATCCAGTGAATTTATGAACACTCGCATGCTAGCCTTCCAGTAGTTGTAATATGTTCCTTCCAGCAGTGGTGGCCGAGACACTAAAGCTCCTTCTCTAGTCGCCATTGGTAAAACTGGATCACACTTATCTTGTCAAGACCAAGGTAAAACAAGTGACTTAGCTCTGATACCAATTAAAATTTGGTTTTACCTAATTAATTCAATTATCACTACTGTGATACAACAGAACATATCTAACCAAGTATGCAATAAAGTAAAGCATAAAGACATATGACTTGGTTACGCAGTTCGGTGAAATCCACCAACATCTGTGGGGCCTGGCCCAGTTCAGAATAAATCCACTAATCAGAAAGATACAGTACAAAGTACACCATACAATTATACTTATCTTATCTAACTATAACGTGAATCCTGCAAGCTCCCCTTGCTACCGATTTACCTTGATTAGACTCCCTCTGACCTCGAAACTCGTCGACGCTGGATCTCCTCCTCCCGAGGAATTAAGGTATACGATTTTGAACTTTGAACGGCAGGTCACGTATGTTGGAACATAGAATTCTAGCTCTTTGCAATTCTCGAAAGATAAAAGTCTGTATGCAGATTTTTTCTATTAAGTCCGTAAAAGTAATGCAACCGTGATGTCCTCTATATATAGTACATGAGCAGATCGGAACTCTCCATAATTACCTACATAATATTCCTATTCCTTATATGCTTTTGAAACATATCCAAATCCCATAAATAAAGGGATTTTCATTATCACAATATCTCCCATATATTCGATAATATCAATACCATATTTGTAGGGATTTTCCATAAACCTATTATGCTTCTACCGCACGCCTGAAATACCATATTGCGAAATCTCCTTTCTTCCATAAATAAATATCCACTCGAGTTTGGGTTGTGTTTCGGTGCGAGTCCTTTTTGGGTTGATTTTTGTTCGGATTTAGGTCTCATCGGATCTGAAAAATTTTGTCCGGGAAACTGGATCTTAGTGTTTGGATCTCAATTTCAATGCGATTCAATTATTTATTTTTGTGTGTTCCAAGTTCGGTTTAACATTGTGTGGAATCCCAAATGATAACATTGTGTGAATATGTTTACATTACAGAGAAGGCCAAAATTTATTCTCAAAACCATACGAAAGAGAGACTCCAATACACATGGGATCTTGATTTTGTAGAACTGATTATGGGATTGCAGAAAGGTAGTGTCCAGAATACAAGCACCTTTGTGTTTCCAAGAAGACTTGAAAATTCTTGGCCGAACAGGACTTTGCTGGCCAAGAATCATCACGTCCTCCCATGTCAATCTGATCCGCCCCCTTCAAAATGCAAACATTTTCGTATCTCGAACAACAGATTTCTGCAGCCCCAAAATCAGTTGCTCCGCCGCCACCTCCTGCACATTGTGCCGCTAGGGTTTCGGCATTTGATTATTTATAGGTAAATGGCGCTAGGATATTCGACCGAATGTTTTTTTATATAGAGTAGGTCTTCTCATAGGCTTGTGCCGTCGATAAGGTTATAGACAGACCACTTATTTTTTACCATATACACTACATTTGTTAAAGACTAAATTATTTTTTTAGTTCCCTATAAAGTATCTTATACCATATTTTGGTCCCTATACAAATCAACCCTCAGTACCAAACAAATTCAGAACTATTTGTTTAGTCTCCAAAGGTGGTTTTCAGGGAAAGTCAACGGTAAACTTGGTCAAAATATGTAAAATGATCACTATACCCCTGAGTTAAAAAAAAGAAAAAAAAAGTCTTCGTCTTCTTCGCTTCCGTCGCTTCGTCTTGAACCACTCTTGTCGAGTGTACCCCCTAATGAACCACTCTTGTTGCGAACCAGATGATCTCTGCTGCCGTAGCCCAGAGCTCGAAGAATGGACTTGAAGAAAGGGATCCGGTTTTGAAAGAACCTCAGTGCAGCTCACATCTCTTTGGCCAACATCAGAATCAGCTTTTGCGGCATGTGCAATAGTGTTCATCGGAGAAGAAGGAGGGAGATCTGTCTTAATCTCCCAGGAAGACTTCACCCATCCCCTGACCACCACTCTCCGCCTGGCCAGCACCGCGCCGCCATCATTCTGGCCAACTATGTCCCGCAGGAGAACCCTCTTCGAGTACTTGGAAAGGGGCTCCGGAATCGCGTTCTGGGCTTATACTGATTCCCTTTTGAAGTGGTAGATTGAAATTGAGGTTTTGATTGACAGATTGTGATGATTTTGATAATGTTATGGAGGAAATTGAGGTTTATATAAGGTGGTGATGAAGCCATTGGGAGGATTGAGTAGCGGAAGATGAAGTTTCTGGAAGAAGGAAAGAGATTGTTTCTGGGTGTCGCCAATGTCTGTGTACACTCGACAAGGGTTGATGTCGGCGAGGTGCTTCGAGCTTCGAGACGCCGGCGGAGCTTCAAGGGCACCAGCAGTGACGGTGGCAGAGCTTCAAGGGCATTTTTTTTGCAATTAAGCTCCTCAACAATATAGAATATTTTTGTATTGACCCCAAAATTTAATTAAAAATCTTTTTTAATATGTAAATTTTCAAAAATCCCCCTGACTATATCGGAAAACGGTTCTCGTTTCCCTGAAAATCACCTTTGGGGACCAAACAAATCGTTCTAAATTTGTTTGGTGCTGTCTGAGGGTTGATTTGCAAACGGGAACCGAAACATGGTATAAGATACTTTGTAGAGGACTAAAAAAATTCAGTCTTTGTTAAATTACATGCAAAATTTATAATTTTTAAAAATATTTTTTATATCATATATTTTTAGCCAGAGTCTTAGGAAAAAGTGTTTTTCCACAAGCTTATGGAAAGACGGAGTTTAATTAAAATAATAATAGGTAAAAAGTCTTAGTTGCAATATTAAAATTATATTATGTAATGTGTAGTGGTTATAAAATTTATAACCCAATTCATGCAACCCAAAAATTTTATCATTTCTTCTAATTTACACTTTAAACCTTGGTCTTTCCATGACTTATGGAAAGACCGTCTTTCCATGACTTATGGAAAGACCGTCTTTCAAGAGACGAACTCATATTTTTATATTTTCACCTTCAAATACATATTATTACTTGTTTTAACTTATAAAATATAATATTTAAATTTTATAAAAAATTACAACATTTAAGGTAAAAACCCGTGTGGACTATCCATAAGTTTATGAGACTTTCTCTAATATATATATATATATATGTATATATATGGTGCATAAAATCTTTGATAAAGTCTTGAAAAATACCGCATTTACATAGACATATGAAAATATGGGGTTTAATTAAAATTATATGCAGGAAAAAAGTTTTGGTTGCAATATTAAAAAAATTATTATGCAGCGTGCAGCGGTTATAAGTTTATGACCGATTAATGCTTTTGCATATAGAGAAGTAAAAGGTGCTGCGGATTTTTTAGTGAAACAGACTTTGAGTGAAGGTGTTAAACTGTTTTATCAAAATAATGAAATACCTCAAATACTCAAAGGCATAATTGCATTGGATAAAGATTTTGTGGCAAGCATTAGAGTATGCAATTTATTCTATGCCAAGAATTAGATACTGTTGCTGGTTTGTTTTTTGATGGAGTACAACCCATTCAAGCAAAAGAAAGCGGAAGAAAGACAACTGCTACTGAGTTTTTCAAACTTCAAAGGAGTAATGAAGACATCTTTGTGGATCAGTTATTCTAAAAAGATCTAGGAATTTTTGTGAATAGATTTTTGACAATTGGTGAAAGATATACGGCTAATAGAAGACATTAATACAGAGGCGGTAGTTATGGGAAGACAATTAAAAGCTAACTCTGAAAAGAATAAAGTTCTTCTCCCTTCTCTCTCTTCAACCAACTCTGAAACTCTGCACCGTTAATTTCCTTTTCGCCGGAAACGACTCCTTTGTCCGCCGCTAATGGCTCTTTCTTGCCGATAACGGTCACCTCTTCGACGGTTACACCTCTGTCGGCCACTATGACGGACAACAACAACTCGCAGGGTACACCAAAAACTTTCCTAGCTGCCCTACAGACCAAATCCCCACCTCTCATGACATCCTTACCTAATAATCCCAAGCTAGCCCCCAAATCGGAACACCTGGGGGATCCGGCATGCCTCTATTCTGAAGAACAAATTTCTAAACTCTCTACTCATTATGCTAACGCTCTAGTCGGTAAATTCACAAGGGGGAGGCTTTCGATGGAGCAATTGGAACTAGCTTTCAAGATTGTTGGTTTCGCTGGGAATTATCAACTGGGCTCTTTGGACTATAGGCACGTGCTGATCAGGTTTGATCAGATCAACGACTACCAGAGATGCTGGATCAAGGTTATATGGAGTTTCAATGGTATCCAACTGAAAATGCTCAAATGGTCATCTGACTTCTCCACCCATGAGGAATCTCCAATCATCCCAATTTGGTGCATTATCAGGGAAGTTCCTCTTTACTATTAAAATACTTCGTCTATTGAGGCTATTGGAAATAGTTTAGGAAGTTTCATTAAGAATGATCTAGCTACTGAAATGCTTACTAGGCCTTCTGCAATTAAGCTGTGTGTGGAAATTGACTTACATAAACCTTTGAATAATTTCATCAGACTTGGTTCAGTCATTAATAACAGAAAATACCAAATTGAATATGAAGATGTTCCTCTATACTGTGATCACTGTGGTAAGCTAGGCCATTCCCTTAATCAGTGTAGAGCCATCTCCTAAAATCAAACACAACCCCAGTGGCAAGCTCAACCTCAGTGGAAAGCTACTGGAAATAAGTTCAATAAGGCTCTATTATGTCTATAGAAAACCAAGCTTCTAACATCCCGCCTAGTAATGGTCACCTAGCTCATCAAAGGGCCACAACTAACCTCTTTGTGAACCCATCCTCCTATTTACCCCAGCAGTCAAACGAAGAGCCTGAAAAAGTTACCCATCAGTCACCAAAAATCACTCCATCTCAGACCCCTAACAACTCACCCTCTGCTAAATCTCAGTCTCCCCTCACAAAACTTTTAAATGCCACAGCTCTTACTAATCCTCCTCATTTAATCTATGCAAAGGATGATATTCACATTGGCTCCCACAGGCTATCCATGCATCAGGTTTCTCCTAATTACCCCCCACTTTCTCAACAGAGAAAGATGGAAAATAGGTTCTCTTTATTGCAGGATATGGACACCCTTACTCAACCACAAGAACGCATTGATCTTGAAGTGCATGACATTATGGAGGAGGGCAGTACACTCTCCAACAGCCACCACTCACACTCAATACTATTGCCTGACAGACTAAACGGTAACACTGAACACCAAGGTAAGTCAAAACAAAAAAAGAGCAATTATCTAAGTCAGCTGAATAAGATGATGTTAAGATCAGCTACTAAAAGTCATAAATCATGTGAACAATGACACACACCTTAACCATTAATTTTTTAGTCTGGAACCTTAGGGGTATGGAATCTTCAATGCTCAGATTAAAACATCTAGTTAATCAGAAGAAAATACAACTGCTTTGTATCATTGAACCTATGCATGATAATAGCCAGTGTCAATCCTATATGGAAAAGTTCAAATTTTCACATAATCTTCCTCTTCATAATGGCAAAATCTGGTTAATGTGGAATGAATCTATATCTGTCTCCCTAATTGCCCATCATAACCAATTTCTGTATGTTAAAATAACCCACCAAATTTCAGCCTCTGATATGGAAGTTGTATTTGTTTATGCCCTCAGAACTATGGATGGTAGAAAGTCTTTATGGAATGACCTGAGTCTCCTACCCAAGAATGAAACTATTTTCATAGGAGATTTTAACACAATCACTTCACTTTCAGAGTACAAGGGCCCTAGCTCCCCTTCTTTAGGTAGTATCAGAGATTTTAACAACTGGATTAATTCCACTAGAATTTAGGAAATTAATACAGTAGGAAATTTATTCACCTGGACAAACTCTAGGCTTAGGAATCCTACCTCTAAGATACTAGATAGAGGTCTATGCACTATTCAGTGGAACACAAAATTTCCAGCATCTTCTATCCAAATCCTGAATAGACAATCCTCAGATCACTTTCCTCTCCTCTTACAGGTTTCATCAATAGTTATCTCTTACCCTAAACCTTTTAGATTTACAAATACCTGGTTTAATATATCAGAATTAGACCTAATCAAGGATAATTGGTCCCCTCTATCCCTCAGTCAGGAATGTTAGGTTTTTATCTAAAACTGATTAGACTTTAAAAAATGATAAATATTTGGAATAGGAATTGCTTTGGTAACATAGATTCTAATGTAACTACTGTAGAGGAAAACCTTTGGTTACAGGAATCTATTTATGACTCCACCCCCTCAGATTCGGAATTAATGAAACTAAATGAGAAGAGGGCTTTATTACTTTGAGCTCTAAAGGAAAAAAGAAAAATTCTGGAAACAGAAAGCAAGATCAAAATGGTTTAAACTTGGTGATCATAATACTCAGTTTTTTCATAAAACTGTACATGAAAATAACTGTAGGTTATATATTTCAAAAATTTAAAACAGACAGGGACAATGGCTTAACTCCCAATTAGATATCCAAAAAGAAGCCTCGGAATTTTTTTCTGAACTCTTATCTGAACCTAATCAGTTGGTTAATAACACTTACTACTCTCATTTTCTTAGCCAAATACCTACGATCCTTATTGAACAAGACAATCTAACTCTATCCAAACCAGTTTCAGAAGAGGAACTCAAATTAGTGATAATGAGTTTAAACAAAAACAGTAGCCCAGGTCCAGATGGTTTCTCCAGTAAATTCTATACCAAATGTTGGGATGTTATTAAGGAAGATCTTATATCTGCTGTAAATGATTTTATTGTAGGATCAGATATGCCAAGGGGCATATCCAGCACATGGATAACTCTAATTCCAAAGAAAACAACACCCTCCTCCTTTGATGATTTCAGATCTATTAGCCTTTCAAATGTTGTAAATAAAATATGTTCTAAGGTTCTGATGGAAAGACTGACACCTTACATGGAGAATTTAATTTCACCTAATCAAACTACTTTCATGAAAAACAGAGATATTTCTAGTAACATACTATATCTTCAGGAAATGTTAGCGCAGCTCTGTACTGTATAAGGCTCGTACTGCAAAGCAAGCGAAGAAAACGTAAGGGCCTGCAAAAAAATTGCCTAATTTATTAAAATGAAATTAAATAAAAGCTTTAATATAAGAAAGATGCGCTCAACCACCCAACCTATAAGGTGATCCACTATCCCCCTTTCTCTTTAACATTTTTTCAGAAGCTTTCTCTAGGAATCTCTCCTTCATTTTTCTGAATAACAGCCTAACATATTATCAGTTACCCTCTGCAATCACACCAGCCTCCCACTTAATGTATGTTGATGACACCATTATCTTTATGCAGGCCTCAAAATCTAACCTGATTAAGATCAAAGCTTTCCTAGAAATCTTTGAATCTAGCTCTGGCCAGAAATTTAAATTTGAAAAATCTGATTTCTATATTAGAAACGAGCTACACCTGCTAGGATAAATCAGGTTAGGATGATCTTAAAAATGAAAAAAGGATCTTTTCCTTTTAAATACCTTGGCTGCCCAATTTTTAAAGGTAGAACACTTAATATATATTTCCAACCTCTATTGGAACTCTTAGATAAAAAACTGATGAATTGGAAAAATAAATGGTTAAGTTCAGGGGGAAGTTTGACCCTAATTCAATCCTGCCTATACTCCCTACCTCAACACATATGGACTATCCTTAAGCAACCTATTCATATAGTTAAGACACTAGAGAGAAGGATGTCCCGATTTTTCTGGGGAGAAAATGAAGGTAAAAGGAATAAAGTTTGGAAAAAATTGTCTGATCTAGCTACCCTTAGATCTCAGAATGGTTTAGGTTTCAAATCAATTTAGGCTATTGTCGATTCCTGTTCACTTAAACTATGGTGGAAAAGCCAATTGGGTACTACTATGTGGGCCAAAATGATTTGGTCCTTGCCCCAAACACACAGAAAATCTCTGACTTGGAAGAGAATCTGCTCTGTCAATTCTTTTGCTGAAAATGATACTCTAGTTATTCATGGGAGAGGAAACTGTAATCTCTGGATTGCTAACTGGTGCCCTAATGGGCCACTTTTAAATCATATCCCTACCTCTATCATTTCTCCACCGTTCTCTTGCTCAGTTGCTCATTTTATCTGCAACAAAGACTCTATCCTACCTCAGATTTCTCCTTTCTTAGAACATGATACTCTAACTTTTTTGCAGTTGGCAGAAATCACTGAAGATAGAGAAGATAGACTTATCTGGAAACCAGAGGTGACAAGAGCTTTTACCTTTAAATCAGCCTTCAAGGCCCTTACTTTCTCCTCAGGTACCTTTCCTGCCAGTCATCTTATATGGAATCCCAGAATGCAGAAAAAGATATCTATTTTCACATGGAAACTGCTGCATTCTTTTTTGCCTTTTGATGATGTTTTAATGAAATGTGGCTTCAGTCTAGCTTCAAAATGCCTTGCATGTGACCATTCTGATTCTCTCCTACACTTTTTCATCTCTTCTCCCCTGGCTTGATCAGTATGGAATGAGATGGCTGTTTTAATGGATTTTAACCTCAATAGTCGAGACTCTATAACTGTCAGGTTCTTTTTATTTCGGTATTGTCATGATCTTCCCAGAACGCAGCAGCTGATTTGTAAAATGCTTCCCTCTCTGATCTGCTGGTCCCTATGGAAATCCAGAATGGTTTTTATTTTGATAACAAAAATTTCTGTCCAGTACATATGTGCAAGGAAATCCGTGATCTCATCTTCATATCCCTCTCTGCCAAGCCTTGCCCCTCTATTTCCTACCATTCTATGAGCCTTAGTTTTTCTCAACTGATCCCCTCCCCTAGACCACCACCAAAACCTACAATCCTTATTGTCTATTGGGAAAGGCCGAAACCAAACAACATAAAAATCAATGTAGATGCCTCCTGGTCCTCTACTAACTCCACTGTTGGTCTTATTGCTAGAAACAGTAATGGTATTCCATGCTTTATAAAATCTGCTAACATAACAGCTGATTCATCACTTCAAGCAAAAATCAAGGCTATTCTATTTGCCTGTCAGGCCTATCCATCTTTGGATAGCACTGTCATTATAGAATCAGACTCTTTGCTGGCTGTGAACATGATCAAGAACCCATATTCTGCAAACTGGTCACTATACCCTTTAGCTTTTAAGGTGCACTCCCTTTTAAAAAATGTCATCCTTCAACATGTTTTTAGGGAATGTAACTCAGTTGCAGATGCAATTACTAAGGACCACCCTGCTCATATTAGTGAACTCTCATTGAACCTTTCCAATATCCCTATACACATCAGAGGACTCATCAAACTTGATAGGGATTACACACCCTACATTAGAACACATAGACATGGCACAAAGTAGGATTGATACTGCTGATGTTCTCTTCTTTTTTGTTCTTTACAGGTACGTGTGCAGACTCCTTCATCTCTAGTAATCCTACACTACTTCACAGTCTCGGCTGCTGCCCCGCTCAGGATGTGACATCCTCAATACCATACTAGAGCTCTTGCTGCTCCTACAGCAATACTTTGGTTTTTAGGTTCGAACTTTGATATGTCTGAATGAAGTTGCCTGGCCAAAGGAAAGAATTAACACACGGGGTGGAGATTCTTTTCTTTGGAATCGCAACTACCATTCCTACCCTTTCTCTTATCTCTAGATTCTAAAAAACTCTCTAATATCACTAGATGATAGATATTCTTTTGGAGGCAACTATGTTGCCTTAATGATCAATATGTACAAAGATTTACTTCCATGTATTTGCTTCTACAAAGGCTTGGGAACCTTATATATCTTCCCCCACCCTAGGGTGTTTTCATTTAAAAAAAAATACAGACTAATGTAATAGGTTTTGTAAGGCAACGGTTGCCCAGTATGACTAATGTAAAAGAAACAAAACCCATTGGGATGAAATTTCAATTATTGTAAGGACTGGGGTCCAAATAGAACCCCTGCGCCCGAAGCATAAATTCGGGTGGTTTTATTTATTTATTTTTTAAAAAAAAATTCAAATAATGCAATTTAAAAATTTTATCTTAATTTCTTCTAATTTGTATTTTAAACTTTGGTATTTTCATAACATTTTAAAAGACTATCTTTCGATGGATGGACTCAAAATCTTTAGGGGCAATTACTAATAAGTAATGTTACTTCACTCTGCTATCTTGATGAATCACGTTGGATGATTACATCTTTGTAAATAAATAAAAAATTAACAAGTGATTTTTCATTTTATAGAGAAATCACCCTTTGAAAGAGGTAAAGCATTAGTTATATGGACAACTTTTCTCTCAAAAGGCGATTAAACGGCTCGCCATCAGCTGTCCTAGTCACCCAACACCACAAACCTCATCAGAGATGTAAATCACAGCACTCCTGTAGCGGACTTCCTTTTTCTCCAAAACCATCAGTTGTGGGAGGAACTATATAATGGCGCCTCGTGCCCTCATAAAAAACAACCAGATGAAAACTGAACCCATCATAAAATTTTTTTGTACAAGCCTTTTACTATAATATACTGAGGCGTGAGAGATGATCTTCTTTCTCAAGCCGTCATCATTTTTATGAGAAACAAAGTTAATAATACTAAATTTTTTGTTGTGATTTTTAATTTACAATTAGTATAGATAATCAATTTAGTTGAAGTGTAATTTGCTTCTCATTAGTTAATTATATTGAATATCCATCAATACACCTTATTATAATGAGTCTGTCTCCTGCGGAACCGTCTTACCGTAAGATCAGGGACTGAACCGATAATATGGAAGCATAAAATAGGAGCAGGTTAAATTTCGAGGTCAATTAGCAATAACTTTTTTTGGGGTACGTTTGATAAAACCGAGAGAAACACAGGGACTGAGTTGCAAATAAATAGAAAAATCCATCTTCTCCATCAAACCCTAGTCACCGGCGCCTTCTTCCAAGGATTAAGTTGCCTTCTTCCACCGTCACCGGTGCCGTTGCCATCGTCTTCGTCCAGCGCAGCCGTCTCCACGATCGTACGCCTCCGTCCGCCGTCAATGTTCATCTGCAAATCTGAAACCGTTCGTCTGCAATTTTCCCTCAACTTTTGAGTTTGTTTTTTCCGATCGAAAACTTTGAAACCGTTCGTCTGTAATTGGATTTGAATTCTGCGTTCAGTGGGGCGGGGAATTGGGGAGGGTCGCCACGATCAAGAAATGAAGCCACCGGAGATTTGATCGGATTCATTGCGCATCGAATTCATGGCCGCCGGAGAACCACATCGCGGGGTTTTGCTTTGATTTGCAGTGGTCGGCGATGGCTCTGATTTGCGGCTCTATTTTCGGTGAGGTGAGATTGCTCTAGTTCCGGTCAAAATCTAGCGTGACTGTTTTAGTTCGTTGCTCTGGTTCTTATCAAAATCCAGCATGACTATTTTGGTTCGTTACTTTGGTTCCGGTCAAAATCTGGCGAGACTGTTGCAAGACACAAGGTTTAGGCCAAAAGATTGAGCCAAAATTTGGGCTGAAATTAGGTCCAAATTTTGGGCCTTAGGACTAATTCACATTTAAGTGATAAAACATCAAATTTAAAATAAAAAACATAAACTAAAAACTCTAAACCATCAAATTAAATAATTATACTAAAATACACATCAAACTAAAATAATTAAACATCATATAAAAATTACTAAACATCAAATTACAAGATTAAAATATCAAACTAACATTGTAAAACATCTTATTAAAATAAATGAAAACATACATTCCACTGTTGTAGCATTTGGAAAAACTATTTTGACGTTCCACTTCTATCCACTGATCTTATTTTTTTTTTCATGATAATTTGCAGATGTAATATGATTCGTACCACTTTACGTATAGTACAGATGAACAAAACATAAAACATCATACACTGACAACTCAAAATTGAAGGAATTCATGGAATTGTCACTGACACTATAAATACATATAAAATTAGCATATAAAATTTGTAAACTTTAATTTGAAGTTTTACGGTAACATGTAAAATATCAATCGCCATAACTATCGAACCTTCAAACAATGCATTACAAAAAGGTTCAAATGCTCTAAAAATCGCTGACCTAAAAACTGAAAAGTTTCAAATCAAGCAAAAACATTCATAACAACCGATCAACTCAACACAAACAATCAACCATCATAACTGAAAAATCAATGTCAAACAATACATCATAAACAATCATATTCAATTTTTTCCCCGACTTGTTTCCCATCGCCGCTGACTTTTTCACAGAATTGCCTTCTCCTACTGGTTTTGAAGAGGATGACGCTCTTACTGCATCAACACACAGATCAAAGGTCGACTACGGTTCTCTATTCAAGGGAACACCTTCAGAGTATGGTTCCTCATACCATTTTTCTATTAACTCATCAATGATATCATAGAGCTCTGTCTTGGAAAGTATTCCTGTGGAATAATATAAAACATTACACACAGTAATTAAATCATCAATATCTGTAATTAAAACATCACAATATCTCAGATAACACGCTGACAACTACATTGAGAAAAATTTAAAATAATATTAAAACTATCAATCTCAAAATTAAAAAATATCAAACAGTACACACTAAAATATCAAAGAACAAGCATTGAACATCAGTTGCATACTTAAATATGAAAACACCACAAGCATTAAAAACTAAAATTTAAAACATTACACCAACACACATAACAATACTTATAGCTTAAATATGAAAGCTCAAAGATGAAACCAGCACTACCACGGGAACACACTTGTAGCACCGGTTTTTTTTTGCTTTGTAGCACCGGTTTTTGGTTAGAAAAAAATTTGGTGCCTAAGTAACTGATGATATGGTTTCACTGGTTCGGAAAAAACCGGTGCTAAATTTCTTCTATTAGCACCTGTTTTATTTAGCACCAGTTTAAAAAACCGGTACTATAATGTACCAAATTAGCACCGATTTTTTGTAACTGGTGTTATGTAAAACCGGTGTTAAATTTGTCCTTGTAGCACCGGTTTTAAAACCGGTGCTAAATATTATTTTGTAGCATCAGTTTTTGAAAGCCGGTGCTAAAATTGTATGTTTTGTACCAGTTATTTTTTAGCTCCGGTTTTAAAACTGGTGCTAAATGTGTATATTTAGCACCGGTTTTTTGTTAGCACCGATTTTTAAAACCGGTGATACAAAATGTTTATTTGCACCGGTTATTGTCTAGCACCAGTTTTGAAACCGGTGCTAAAGGTGTATAAATTGCACCGGTTATTTATGAGCACTGGTTTTTAAACCGGTGCTAAAAGTGTGTATGTTGCACAGGTTTTTGAACCGGTGCTTAAAGTGTATATGTTGCACCGGTTATTTTTTGCACCGGTTTAAAAACCAGTGCTAAAAGTGTAAATTTAGCACCGGTTATTTTTTTTGCACCAATTTTTTAACCGGTGATAATAGTGTATATTTTGCACCGGTTTATTTTTTAACACCGGTTTTTAAACCGGTGCTAAAAGCGTAAATTTTGCACCGATTATTTTTAGCACAGGTTTTGAAATCGGAAGAAACCGGTGTTAAATGCATGACTATTGTGGTCACTGTAAGTTGCAGTGCGCTGCCACTCTTTCAGTTCATCCTCACGCAGCCAATTTCATTTTTACGCTTGTTTTCCAAACCTGTGCATTTTTTTCAAGGATGGTACCGATTATTTTTTGTGCATAATAACTTAAATCGGTGCACGAATAAAAATAGAACAAACTCTGAACAACCATGACACATAGACAAGAAGTAGGTAGAAAAAAGCATTGAATTTGATCAACTATAATTTTTGACTAGCAACAGAAGAGCATGACGTGTTTCTTAGTGGCCTGAGATACTGGAACCCCCCTCATCATGGGGATGACGAGTATCAAAAGTGAAGGTCAATTACCTTTCTCATTAGAGATAATGCTAACCACTATCCGATGATGGAGGCAAGTCCCTGTATGGCATTCAATTGAGCTATGCATTTTGGCAGAGTACATTTTGCAAAAATACAAACCCATTTCAGAGCAATCCTCCGCAGTTCATCGCTCCCCATAGGAGTGTAATCTTCTGGAAATTGCTGAAACAATGTATTAAATTGCATGTTAGAAAATGATATATATGTGAGAGAATAACAAATACATAAAAGCAATGTAGGAAAACATACCAGAATAATATCAATGTCATGCACGTGCCTAACAATTTTTTCCATGTAATACATGCAATGGTATCCACATTCCCAAGTACTACTTTGCATCTTGTGCTGATGTAAAAGAGAATTTGTTGAAACGATTACGAACATGAAAATGACAGATGAAATATGACGTTATGGGATAATACGTACATTGATGATTATGACATTCCATGTATAGTTCGAAGGGTAGGAGCTATTTTGGTCAGAATTGAACCGTCGATATTTTGTTGCAATCCTACAATCGATGAAAACATATTTATGTCAATATATAAAAATATATTTTCAGAAATTGGGGATCACACAATTAATAAAAATATATTAATTAACATTAATTGTAAATAATCGAGCCAAGAAAGTGAGAAACGTACAAGAACACATTTACGTGAACAAACAATTTTGTAAAACATTGAAGTTGAAGGAATGACATGAATGTGTTCCACTTACAAATGAATCAATTTAAGGGATGACCTATTACGTTTGCAAATTCCCCCAGTCATTGAGTCGATGCAATATACTCGATCGATTTCCGGTACGAAGACGAGCAAAAACAAATGGGCCCTATAAAAAAAAGGAAACACTAAAATACTTTTAATATATTTTGAAAATAAAATCACAGCATATGGTTGCTATTGCTTCCATGTGGCCGGGTCTAGCAACTCAAAAAACAAATGGAACTTACTCTCGATTGTACGGGAAGACGTACATCCTCGCTTGAGTGCGGCACATGACAACCAAAACCTCGTCCGTAGTCAATTTGACCCTTTGATTTTCCTTTTGAGCCATTGAATTTGAAGAGGCCGGAATAAACTGGACGTGGCCTCAATGAACCACCCCATCACAAAGGTATTTGGCAAAATAATATTGTAAGTGAAACAAATATAATGATACATCTATAGATAATGTAACCATGCAATTCTTACGATGCCCATATATCAAGTTGGCACCCACTGATCCACTCAATTTCATCTTCTACGTCCAAGCTACTCATGAAAAGTCTTAGCTTGTCAGTAAATATGGCTGTGCAGACTTCTTCTGATCCAAACACCTCCACGTTGAAATTGATGCGGAAGACTTTGTTTGGTCCACATATTTGTGTAGATAGCCTTAAAGCATCATTAATCTATTGAACAGCAGCAATGCATTCTTGGTCTTCTGTGACCGCCTAATTACATTGAGAATCAAATAATGTTAGTTGGCCAGTATTTGTATATAATTCAGAAGTGGATCATATTGTAAAGGCTAAAATGGGTTCTCACAAAAATGTACTGGTTAGAAATCAACATGGGAGGATTCGGTTGCCCATTCTCCGTTGATGTAGTATTTTCTTTTGCAACTTGCTAATGGGTAAAATGTTAGTCATGCATTGGAAAAAATAGGTCGGAATGAAATAGTCTCTCTCCTTTTACCAATCGAGCGACCACCTCTGTATGCGGAGTATATTCCTTAGCCACCGCCTCCTGTAAGGGAGAGTGTGTTAATAATATGTATCTGGATGTCATAGCCAATTAATATGCTTATTTTTTTAACATGTGTAGTGTCCTTGGAAAATTTTGGTGTGAGGTTTATTTGAGAGCTTCCATCTTCATCAACTACCAATTCTTGCAGAGACGGTTGCTGCTCGTTCTCCTACATAAGCAGATGAACAACATATTATGTTTTAGTAATATCTAGAAAGATATATATGATTCGATCATAAGAAGAATACAATTATCACACCTCAGCATCCTGTTGCCTAATGACACTTATCAGCTTTCCCGGCCATAGAATGTTATATCCAATGGCCTCAGTGACAAACTCAAATTCTTCGTGTTCAATCGGAAAAGGTGCCTTTGGAATGATCACAGGTCCACGAAGATTTACTCGCTCCCACTTGATGGGTAAGTCCATTTCCGTGTCCTTCGGAAATAAGATACCAAATCCAGCTACATCCCTTTCTCCATTATGATTCAAAACATATAGGCAACACTTTTTTCCTTTCTGAGAAATAAATTCAGAGATTGGGGAAATACATCGGTTAAACAATAAGTAAGTGTTATTAAGTAAAGAAAATTAAATAGTTTCATAAGTGCAATCGATAGATTATAACAAGAAATGAATTCTACATGTAGCTGTTGAAGGCTGCAGAGCGCTACAGAGCGCTGCAGCTTTCAGTTTTTAGCTGAGACTGAGAGCTGGATTGCACTGCAGCTTTCAGCTTTCATCTACCATGAACTGTCTCTCAAATAAAACTATATTGGCAAAGAGATATTTTCTACGTTTATGGGGGAAAGAACAAGATGAAGATATAACTAGGCCCAAACTACCAACATCCAATTGAACGTGATAGTAGTAAACGTATCCCCACAAAATCATTTTGACAGGAAATTGAAATCTAGAAACTAACAATCACAGAGAAAGAAAGAAGCTAATGACGAGGTTCAAGGTATGGAATACCTTGTCAGCCGCTACGGTTCCTTGTGGGTCACTACATCCAGATGCTGAAGGAATGATTACTGCTTGTCTTATTCGCGGGGTTGGAAGATGTAGCAAGGAAATTACGGGCATCCAAGTGTGGGGGAATAGCTTTACCCAATTGTCCATCTAGCCAATTTGTTTGGGCCTCAAATAAGGCAACAAATCTTTCGTTGAGCTCGATGACATCTGTTGGTAGTTTGTTTGAATTTGAGATTTCCTCAGATAGTTTTGTGTTTGTGCTCCCACATCAACTAGATGCATAACGGCTCACAGCCATATGTGGTAGGGCCTCGTTCACCTTGACCGTTGTGGAGCAACCTCTCCAACGACCCCAATGATCCTTCTTACCCGTTGCTTGAACGAGAATATCTTCTTTTCCTTGTATAACCAAATCTCCCTTTTTCTTCTTATCCAAAAGGTTTTTCTACTAAACAAAACATATGCCAGCCATTAATATGCATTCCATCTGAGAATATTAATAGAGATAGAATCAATTATGAATTATGCTCACAATAGTGGGGCTGCTCTTTTAATGGAGTCGTTGGTGTAGGTCGATAATTTCTTGTCCCAGTTATCTTTAAGGAACACCTCCGAGCGGTCCGGTTTGAAATCCATGATTTGAACTAAAGCCTCTGCTTCTTCTACACTCTGACCTTCATCCAAAAACTCATCAATTTTAGCCTTTCTTTTCCTCTTCTCGAGTTCTATTGCAACCCTACGATTCCCTCCACTACCCATGTGATAGATGTACTCCTTCTGTGAGGCGGTTACTTTTGCTGCATCACGTAATGCATATTTTACATCAGTTTGTAAAATGCTCACAAAGTAATGACTAGAGATTAATAATTTCGAGGAACTACCTTGAATTCAGGGGTTTATATGTGTTTCACAAATAGCTCCCATTCATTTTTGTCCATCCAGTGATAATCTCTCCATGCACAAGAACCCAGTTATTTTTTCACGATGTACTTGTGAGCCACCTTAGTCTTCCAATTCCTCCACTTTTCACCTACATAAACTGTCCATTTATTTCGGAACTTATTCATCTCATTGAATGTCATTTTTGTTTGTATATCCCAGCTAATATAGTGGACAAAGATACATGTTGTTAGTGCAAAATGTAATGAAGTTGACATGAACTGATGAAAATGGAGGATTAGAACACAATTACGAGAATATCTTCCCATGCATCTTTCTTTACATGGTCTAGGACTGATTTCCAATTATGCCATGTCCCGAAGCGGATTCTTCGTCGGAAGGCATAGCTAACATACATCGACCAACAGCTGCGCATAGCTAGGGGTTCAAAGTCATCATCGAAGAATATTTTAAGGGGCTTCTTTTTCTTCGCTAGCAACACGGACTTGCATGTGGTTGTGCCTCTACGCTTGCAATACTCTTTAATCTCAAACTTGTCAAAGCTCCCACTCATGTCATCTTTTAACATAGTTTCTTCTTCCTTCCCCAACTTTTCAGATCCCGGGTAATATTTGGGTGCATCATCCACTTCCTCATTATTGAAATCACAATTTTCATCTTTTGTAGGGGTAACACAATTGTCTTCAACGGCTTTTGTACCGCCGGAGTCAAACAATTTCTTCCTCGGCTTTGCCTTCAATCGCTTGTATGAATCAATAAAAAAAATGAAATCTTAATATAACACATCCAAAGACGGATATCCACTAACAACCAACCAAGAAAATATTGACCTATGCATAGATTATGCGAAAAATTCATATGGGGGCAAAAACAGAATAGTCAAAAATTCTAAAATTATTAGCAAACATATCATCTATCCACGTGAAACACTACCCACACTAGTAACCTAAGAAATTAAAACACAAACTCACAAACTAAGGGACCCACCAAAATATAGCTATACATTAAGCTCGGGAAAGATGCAAACTACCAATCACTCATACCTTATTGGTACACACTCTCGGCAGTGTATTTTGCCACCGGCCGGCTTTGAACCCGCTTTACTAGACAAAAATTGCAACCAGAATCGCGACCAAAATTGGGAAGCAGAATTACGACCAAAATTGGGAAGTATAATTGCGACCGAGATTGGGAAGTAGAATCACGACCGAAATGGTGAAGATGACAATATAATTGGGAAAATCGGTAGAGGGTTATGGTGGAAAGAAGGAAAATTTGGGGATAAGGTTATGGAGGGAAGAGGGAAATTGCTAGAGGTGTTGGGGTGGGAGAGGTACGAAAATTTGGGCCTAAGGTTATGGAGGGAATAGGAAAAATTTGGAGGGAAGGTAAATGATGCTTTGTTGGGCCATTTTAGTGTTTTATACTTTCATATGTTTTTTAAAAAAACATTAGCCCATATGAATGGGAGGGATATGTATTAGCTTCCCCAGAACCTGAAAATGCAAATAAAAAATCTTTTACAATGTGTTGGTTGAAAATTGATTTTGGAGACTTTGTACAAAAAGGTAATTTGCGGCAGTCCAAATTGGTTGAGCAAAAGTCTACTTAGAGTTTAATTAGACCATTCTTGCTGCCTCCGTTGGCCAAATTGGTCATTTTCATGAGTTGAGTTAGGTTCAGTATTTTGTGTACTACTTCGTGAAAATCGCTCGTATCAAGAATTATGTATTTAGTGTTTTATGCTATTACTTGTACACATAGAATGACTAGAGATATAGAGTCTAACCAGGAATTAGTATGAGTCAATACAAACATGTTTATGTGCCTCGCTTAGTTTCACTTGAGAAAGACTGTATTTGAGTCGCCTAATCAATTATTGTATTGCTCACAAGAATATATAGAGTACAATAAGGAAACATAATATGAGTAGAACTCTAGCTTAGTAACCATGACTTGTCCAGAATCAATCAAGATCTGATCAGAAACATGATTTACTCTAACAATAATATAACAATATTAGAAAAATGATCTATTGCTGACAGGAATAAATAGAATACAAAAGGAAATAGAGTCCTACTAAGACTCTGGCTCAGTCAACATCACTTCTTCAAAATCATTAAAATCAATCCTGATTTACTATAACACCATCGCATCCCCGAGCCCATCGAGCCCTAAAGCCCTCGAACCATCGTGCCCCTCGAACCTCCTTCACCTTGGCCCCTCGAGCCCCTCTAACCACTCGAGCCCTCGAACTATCAAGCCCCTCGAGCCCCATGGAGCCCCTCAAGCCCTCGAACCAACAAGCCCTCGAACCATCGAGCCCATCCAGCCCCTCGAGCTCTCAAACCCCTCAAGCCCCTACAACCCTCGAACCATCAAGCCCCTCGAGCAACTCGAGCCCTTGATCCCTCGAACCCTCTAGCCCTCAAACCATCAAGCCCTCAAACCATCGAGCCCCTCCAGCCCCTCGAGCTCTCGAACCCCTCGAACCATCGAGCCCCTCGAACCCCTCGAGCCCCTCGAGCCCTCGAACCATCAAGCCCCTCTACCACTAAAGCCCATCTAGCCCTCAAACCCCTACCTTGAACCTCGAACCTCGAGCCATCGAACGTGCTCCAGTGATCCCTGGAACCTTGATCCACTTGCATCAAACCTCAAAGCTAAGGGCTCGAGCCTCAATCCCTGGCTCCCAATACACTTAACACCTTTCAGCCCATGTGTTTGTAAAATTCAGCCCAATTAGGTGTAAAATTCAGCCCATTTGTTTAAACACTTGGTCCGATGTGTGTGTAAAATTGGTCACTCAACCTAATACCCTATCATCTTTCCTATGCCAAGCTCCCTCTATATTCCTCACTCCTTCCACCGGAAAACTCTGTCGCCGCTCCCTCCACCGTCCCCGCTCCTTTTACCGTACCCGCTCCCTCCGCCGTCCCTGCTCCCTCCACCGTCCCCGCTCAATTCCATCCCCGCCAAGCTCCGTCCCTTCCACCGCGGGCCCATGTGTTTGCAAATGCCCTAATTTTTGGGTCGTAATCACCTACATTGCATCGATCATATAACCAATTCACAAACTTTCCATTGTGCTCCAACTGAACTTTATTAGGGGGCCACGTGGGATGAGACTCTGTGATTGAATTAAGGTGCTCAGTCATATAAGCAGTAGTCTCCCTACAATTCCTCACCACATACAAATGAACTGACATCAGATCATCATTCAATGGAGTAAATAACATTCCTCTTGACCTCGGTTTGCCCACCTTCCTTCCAACATGTCAATTCTAGGGCACCCCAAAATTTCTATGTTCCTCCAAATAGCTAGAGAAATATTCAATTACTTCTTCGGTAACATACCTCTCGACAATACTAGCATCTGGCCTACTTATACATTTCACGTATCCCTTGAAGACTTTCATGTGACGCTCGAAAGGATACATCCAACGCATACCAACCGGACCACATATCTTTATCTCTCGCACTAAATGAACAACCAAGTGAACCATTATATCAAAAAAAGATGGAGGGAAATACATTTCCAACTTGCATAGCACAACAACAACCTCCTTTTGTAGGACATCTAAATGATCCCGGTCAATAGACTTCCGGCATATGGAAGCAAAAAATAAACAAAGTCTAGTGATTAAGTACCTTACGTCGGCCTCCATTACCCCACAAATAGAAATCGGTAACAGTTGTTGCATCAAAACATGACAATCATGAGATTTTTTAAGCCGGTCATCCGACAATCCTTCGTAACTACCCGACTAACATTCGATGAATAACCAATTGGGACCTTCACTGATTTCAAACTATCACAAACTGATATTCTCTCCTCCTTTGACAATGTACAAGGTGCAGGGGGCAAGTAAGTCCTCTTACCCTTCACTTCTAGGGCGAGGTCATTTTTCTGATTCCCAAATCTACCAAGTCCAACCGGGCATTAAAACTATCTTTCGTCAAGAGGGTGCCTATTAAACTTTCACAAACATTTTTCTCAATATGCATCACGTCTAGGCAATGCCTAACATCAAGATGCTCCCAGTACGGTAGATCAAAAAATATTGACCTTTTCTTTCATGGACCATTACAATGTATTCTGTCCTTGCCTTTATACTTTCCCAACACCACTCTCAATTTCTTAACCTTATTGTGAATCTGCATACCAGTTAGAGGTGTAGGGGATTTCCTTCATTCTTTCCCACCAACAAAATTGACCACATCATCCTGGTATTTATGGTTTCCTTGTAGCCATTTTCTATGGCCAAGATACATTGTCTTTCTTCCATGTCTTAGCTGTTTGAATTCTGTCTTCGCCTCACAAATAGGATATGCTTTGTGCTCCTTCACAACATAGCCCGACAAATTTCCATAGGCTAGAAAATCATTGATCGTGCAAAAAAGCATGGCATGCAATTGAAACTCCACATTCATATGGGCACAGTGTTCTAAACGGCGGCACCTAGGCGGTACCAAAACGCCCGAATTAGGGCCTGTTCGGCGACATTAGGCATTTTCGCCTCTGGGCAGCGCCCAGACCCATCCAGACCCGCCTAATCGGGTCTAGGCGCTAATCGGGTCTGGGCGGTTTGGTTTGGTTTGTTTCTTTTTTTTTTATAATTTTCCCAAACCTTTTCTCCCAATTCAAACCCGCAGCCGCTTCAGCCTCCTCTTCAGTTTTCTGATTTTTCTCCCAGACGCCGATCGACCTTCGTTGACTCGCCGGCCGCCGCCTTCATCAGCTCGTGACCTCACCGTCTTCGTCGCCTCGCCGTTTTCGTCGCCTTAGTTGGACGGTGGAACCAGCAGCAGCAACATCAACGTCACCTCGTCGTCGCCGAAGCAAACTACCGGCCACCGTCGAGGTGTCGACGCCTCCCTCTCTCTGCAATGTAAGTCTGCATATTAATTATTAAATGCAGCTTGTTTTCATTGGTTTGTGCCAATTGATTTGTGCTGATTTGTGCTGTAAATTGCTCCATAATCATGTAATAAGATTGCCTTAATTCCAGACAGTTAATTTGGCAATTAAGCACAAATTCACATATGATTATATGAATATATGATTGTTGCTTATAACCTGGAATATAGAAGTCAGTTTATGTGGATTCCATGACAGTGATTGTTCTCAGATTAAGGCCGGGAGTTAGGGAATGATCAAAGTGCAAGTGTTGACCATGTTAGCTTGGGTTTATGATGGATTGCTGATTGATCATTATTTGAATTTTCAGAGTTTACTCAGTTTAGATAATTCTGAAGCTGATGAGTTTGCTTTGATGGTTTTCCTGAGAGAAATGACACTGGTTTTTATTCCTCAAAAAAAAAAAGGTTGCTGCACCAGCACTAGCTATTTTCTTAATTTGTATACAACGTTTAACATTGATCTCTTTGATTGTTATCCTAATCATTATACTATTTATGGATGAACCCCTTAAATTATGAATAGAATTATTTGTTGATAGTTGATACAATTCATTGGAAATTTGGAACAATGGAAGGAAGTCAGGGAACTACTTCTTCCACCGCTTCTGCCACCATATCGGAGACATCTTCTTTGAAGAGAGGTTCGGATGATATAGGGTGGGAATATGGAGAATTGGTTGATCCTAACAACCTAGATAAGTGGAAGTGCAAGTTATGTCCTCATAGGGGTAGTGGGGGAGTAAACCGAATCAAACAACATATTGCCCATGTAAAGGGTAATGTTAAGCCTTGTCCAAGAGCTCCCGAGGAGGCTAGAGCAAGGTGCAAAAAAGCTTTAGATGAAATTGAGGCGAAGAAGAAACAAAAGCTCAATGATGAAAAGGAATTAAGGAATGAAGTTCATAGGGTCATTCATAATCATGATGATGAAGTTCAAGAAATTGAAGTGAATTTTGAGGGGAGTGGAAAGTCACGCATTCTTGGTCCGATGAATCGTTTTGTGAATCCAATTGACCCGGATTCAACGATGGATACAAGTAAGAAGAGGAGGCAACAAAACCTTAATGATTCACTTTTTAAATAAAGAACTCGTCAAGTGGATCAATTCTTGGCAAGGTGGGTTTACGAATCCGGCATTCCTTTTCATGCGGTTGACAATGATAGCTTCAAGAGATTGATGGAAGCGGTTGGAACATTTGGTCCGGGCTATCGACCTCCAAGCCAATATCAATTGAGGGAACCATTGTTGAAAGGGGAGGTTGAGAGGACAAAAAGTTTGATGAAGAAGCAAGAAGAAGAATGGGCTTTGAATGGTTGTTCAATTATGACCGATGCTTGGAGTGATCGAAAGAGAAGAAGTATCATGAATCTTTGTGTAAATTGTAAAGAAGGTACAACTTTTCTATCCTCTAAGGAAGCATCCGGTGAATCACATACCGGTGCTTATATCTTTGAATATGTGAACAAATGTGTTGAAGACATTGGGCAAGAAAAAGTGGTTCAAGTGGTGACGGACAATGCTTCTAACAATATGTTGGCAAGAGACTTGATGAAGGTGAAAAGGCCAAATATCTTTTGGAGCTCATGTGCTACTCACACTTTCAATCTTATGCTTCAAGGAATTGGAAATATTTCAAAGTTTAAAGGAGTGGTTGAAAAGGCAAAGAGTTTCACCATTTACATGTATTCTCATCACAAGACTTTAGATTTGTTGAGAAAGTTTACTAAACAACGGGATATAGTAAGGCCGGGAGTTACAAGGTTTGCTTCCGCTTTTCTCACTTTGCAAAGTTTGATGAATAAAAAGAAAGAGATAGTAGCTATGGTGACTAGTGATGAATGGAGTGCAACTAAACATTCAAAAACTCAAAAGGGGAAGGCGGCGGTGGCTATAGCACATAGCATAGCTTTTTGGAGAGGAGTGGACTTTTGCTTACGAGTGTTTAGTCCTTTAGTGAAGGTCCTTCGACTTGTTGATGGAGATAGGAAGCCTACAATGGGATTTGCGTATGGAGAGATACTCAAAGCCAAAGAGGAGATTCAAAAGGTGTACAATCACAATGAAGCCCAATGTCGTCCAATTCTTGACATTATTGAAACAAAAGCAAGAGACCGCCTTGATAGTACATTGCATCTAGCTTCCTATATTTTGAATCCTTATTATTCATACAATAACAAGGATATCACTAATGATGAGTTTGTTATGAATGGGTTTTTGACTTGTGTTGAGGTCATGCTCCCTCGAGAGCTTCATCACTTGGTGATAAATGTTGAATGGCCTAAGTTTATAAAGAAAGAAGGGTTATTTGGAAGAGTGATGGCTATGGAAGGATGCAAAAACAATGATGAGAACTATGATCCGGGTAATGTTTTATTTTAATTCATGTTAAGTAAATAAGATTACTTGTTTGAAATGTGTTTCTCGTTTAGTTTTGTTTTTTCATAGATGTTTAACATAAATGGTTTTTTGTATGTTTTTGGCTTTCACTTTTTGAATTGAAGTAATTCTTTGTCTCTTTGTTATATTTGATATAGTTTCATGGTGGAGTATCTATGGAAATGGTGTGCCAAACTTGCAAAAAATGGCTAAAAGGATACTTTCATTAACTTCAAGTGCGTCGGGATGTGAAAGAAATTGGAGCACATTTGAAGGGGTATGTAATATTTGCTATTCATTCATTTCTTTCTATTGTAGTTGCTATATATTTCAAAGAAAATACATTGATTCTATAATAACTTGATTGAATAGATATTTAATAACTTTCTATAACTTTGCTCATTTTAACTCTTCAAAACTTTGAGTAAATTAATTTCCCACATCATGTTTGGGTAATATGCAAACATATTGTAGTCTTTATTGTTTGTGATGGAAGACCTTGTTTAAAGTTGAAATGTTGTTATATCTCAAAGTTTCAATTTTAATCATTTCATTATATTACTTCTATTTAGATCCATACAAAGAAGAGGAATAGGCTTGATACGAAAAGGTTGAACAACTTGGTCTATGTTCAATTCAATGCCAAGATTATGAACAAGAAGCAAAGAGAGAAAGTGAAGGACATAGATGTGCTTCTTTCTAATGAATCTACCATGGTTCAAGGATGGATTGTTGAGGGTGGTGATGATGATGTTAATGAAGATGGTGAAGCGATGGATATGGATGGAGATGGATTGGAACAAGGTCTTGGCATGGAGTTGAGAAGAAGTTCTAGAATTCAAGAGGTTAGAGAATTACATGAAGATGATTTTGAATCGGATGAGGAGGAGGAAGTAGATGAGATGACTTATGACTTTGAGTCCGATAACGATGAAGTGCAAGAGATAAATGGTGAAGAAGAATTTGAAATGTCATAGGCTATGTGTGAATTGTATTTGGTACTTTTTTATTTTGTCTAACTTTTAATTTTGGCCTATGGCTATGTGTGGATTCACTACTCACTAGTTTGTATTTGGTAATTTTTGCCACGTGCCTCAAACTTTGTAAGCTTGTATGGATTTCATTTTTCAACTCCAAGATAATATTTCGACAATATATATATATATAATATATTCATTTGTGTCGTTTATCATGAAATTTTCGTTCTTGTATTGTATCATTTGTATGTAATATAAGTTATTGTGACTTGGGAAATAGGTTTTTATTTTATTTTTAAATATAATTTGTATTATTTTATTAATTATATATAAAAAATAATTAAATAATACAAATCCGCCTAGACCGATTAATCCCCGATTAATCCCCTAGGCGCTAGGCCCCAGCAAACCGCCCGACTAGCGCCTAGCGATTTTTAGACCACTGTATGGGCATCAAATACCAACACCCCTTTTTCTGCCCACAACATCTTCAAATCATTGATCAATAGTCTCAAATACACATCAACCTCATTCCCAGGTTGTCTAGGACCCGAGATTAACAAAGGCATCATAACATAATTTACATTTCATGCACAAATAAGGGGGTAAATTATATATAACCAACATCACGGGCCAAGAACTATGCTTCGACGACATATTACCAAATGGATTCATCCCATCAGTACACAATGCAAGGCATAAATTTCTGACCTCCGAACCAAATGAAGGATATTGATTACAAAACTTCTCCATTGTTCACCGTCTGCAAGATGTCTTATCTTGTCGTCGCTTGGTCTTTCCTGCTCTCCACACCATCACAAGTTCTTTGCATCTTTTGAATTCGCGAATAACCTCTTCAACCTAGGTATTAAAGGAAGATACCACATACACTTCAATGGGACCTTCTTCTTCTTCTTAGCCAAACACCCAGCATCATCATTCCTCACACCCTTATATCTTGAATTTTGCACACTGGACATTCAACCGCATCTTTCAAATCACCATCATACAACACACAATCATTTGGACATGCATGTATTTTCTTGTATTCCTAACCGAGTGGACACAATAATTTCTTGGCCTCGTAAAAGTTTTCGGTATTCCATTCCCATCCGGAAACTTATCCTTTAGAAGCTTTAGGAGTGAATTCACACTTGTATCACTCCAAGAACTTGTAGCTTTCAAATTGAAAACCTCCATAAAAAAAAGATTATGGTATCCTTACTTTTACATCCCGGATACAATAGCTTCTCTTTTTCGTCAAGCAAAGCACTCAACATTTTAGGCTTCCCCTCAAAATCTCTTACAATGTCATCGAACGTAGCATCAACGGTACATTTGTTTCCATCTACCTTGTCAAAACCACCGTTATATCCTTGCTCAACCTCTCCATGAAATGTCCATACAATTTAACCTCCGTCAAATCCATTCTTCAACAAGTGAAATCTAACAGGCCTATGATCATCAAACCGTTCACGACACAAACATCTTTTTCATGGACAAAATATCATCTCCTCCCGACCAAAGGCATAATCAAGAAACTAATCAATAAAGGCAATATGTTCACCATTCCCTCTAGCTACACTTGGATAGCTAACCATTTTTTCCTCCACGCAAACATCGATTCTCGGTCCGTTGTATCTAAACAACATATAATACAAACAATTACACAAATTTTCATTGTTCAAACTTAATAAAAATAAACACAATGAATTTGCTATACAATACTAAAAGTGTCATGTATGTGTATATGTATGTGAATCGATCAACTTGTTCTTGGGATATATATATATATATATATTTATATATATATATATATATATATTTATATATATATTTATATATTTATATATATATATACCATCTACCAAAACAAACACAACCATGTTTACATCCACACTCATTTACACTCTCACAACATGATACTAAACCAACATAAAGCATATAGAAACCATTAATAAATACGAATAAACTCTCTCCAAACATGTATTTATGGTTATTATAACTACTATTTGATTGAAATTCCAAGAAGTTAATGAAAACTTACATCCATGGGTCTTCATTGCTTTGAGTTATTGCTCACCATCCAAAAAATCTTCCATCAATGAAGGGAGAAGGAAACTACAAGTTCAGATATAATTTTGGAGGGGTAGTTCAGAGCATTAAATGCTCAATTTAGCACCAATTTTTGTGAATAGCACATAAAACCAGTGCCATTTTTCCTATTAGGACCGGTTTTTAACTGGTGCAAAATCATACGGTGCCATTTTCCCCCCTTTTTCTGGAATTCTTTTAGCACCGGTTTCTTTAATTTTTTAGCACCGGATTTTAAAACTGATGCCAAGTATATACTTTACATCGGTTTTCTTTAATTTCTAGCTCCTGTTTTCAAACCGGTGCAAATTTAGCACCGGTTTTTGAAATTTTTTAGCACCGGTTTTTCAAACTGGTGCCAAAATTTTCAATTCACCGGTTATGCAAATTTTTAGCTAATTTAAAACCGGTTTTTATTATTTTTAGTACCGGTTTTTTGACCGGTGTTAGTTTAACACCGGTTTTCATCATTTCTAGCACCGGTGTTCTGACCGATGTGGTGTTATTATAAAAAAAACTGGTGCTAAATTAAAACCGGTTTTAGAACCGGTGCTAACAAAATAAAAACCGATGCAGTTGCATTATTTGCACCGATTTTTAAAACCGGTGCTAAAAAACCGGTGCTAGAGGGGGGTCTCTGTGGTAGTGCAAAAATATCAACAACAGTATCTAAAACATCACAGCTTAAAAAACCTTACAGTTCCTACTTCATTCTTGAATGCAGCAACAATGAGCAAGTGCTCTTAGACATCTAAGAAGCAGCGACAACAACACAAAAATTAGCACAAATAGTATCAAAACACTCTGATACCACACACATAATCAAAACAAACAACCTGAATATCAATTGCACACTTAAAACACTACATGTATCAAATACTGATATTAAATCATCACACCAACACAGATAAACAGTACTTAAAACCTAAACCTAAAAGATGAAATATAAAACCTGAAACATCAACAACATTATTTAAAAAGTCACATCTGCAAAATAACAAAATTTACAGATCCTCTTTCATTCTCGATTGCAGCAACAAGTGCAAAAGCATTCTTACACATCTAAGGAACATCAACAACAACAAAAAAAAATCAGCACAAATCGTAACAAAACACTAAGATATCACACACACAATCAAAGCAACAAAACTGAACATCAATTGCACACTTAAAACACTTTAGGCATCAAATACTGATATTAAATCATCACATTAACACAAATAAACATTACTTACAACCTAAACATGAAAGATGAAACATAAAACCTGAAACATCAACAACAGTATTTAAAAAGTCACATATGCAAAATAACAAAATTTACAGATCCTCTTTCATTCTCGATTGCAGCAACAGTTGCAAAAGCATTCTTACACATCTAAGGAACATCAACAACAACAACAAAAAATCAGCACAAATTTTAACAAAACACTAAGATATCACACACAATAAAAAATGAACATCAATTGCACACTTAAGCATGAAAACACCACCAGTATCAAGCGTTAAAATTCAAACGTCACAACAACACTGATAACTGTACTTAAAGCCTAAAACCTAAAACATTAACTGAAAATGAGAAACATCAATGCCTGTACATCGAACATCACAACCAAAAATTAACAAGACTTACAAACGATTCTTCCTTCTCGATTGCAGTAACAATGATGCAAATCTCCTTAGACATCTAACAAACAGCAACAACAATACAAATATTAGCACAAATCCGTAAGAACAACTTGCAAAACACAAAAAATAGAGAAATTCTCAAATATTAATACAATGAACAATATAAACCCTAGAAAATCACATTAACAAAAAAACAAAAAAAAATTAGAAAACAAAATATGAATAAAAACTCTGAGCAAAAACATTACCTCTAAAGATAAACACAAAACGAAACTTTATTGTGTTCGGCTACCAAAAAATTTTCCAGAAAATTCATCGAAAAACTCTAAAAATTGCGACGAATCACTGCGCGCAAGTAAGAGGAAGAAAAATGGAGATTCTGGGCAAAACAAGCTCGGGCTGAAGAAAATGGAATAGAAATGGAGAAGAGAGAGAAGAAGGAGATTTGAGTTGGAGGGAGGGAAGAAGAAAACGCATAGAGAGAAATAAGAGAGGAGAGAAAAAATTTCAGAAAATATGAAAGAATAATGAGGTAAACTTGATATTTATACATTAACTTAAATGTAAAATAGTGAAATTTCACATTCTAAACTTTTAAAACTTTAATTAGAAACTCCATACTACATTCTTAACAAATTAATCTGTGATCTCACTGCGACACCATCTCGCACGAGACTTTGTCTATTATAATTACATAATAGTTGGTGGACTTTTCTTTCCCAGCAATTTATAAAAATTAACAAATTGGACTATAGGACTTAGGATTGATTGAGTCATTTATTAATGATGAGTGAGACCACTCTCAAATCTTATAGGTTGAGAATAATATCTCAAATGGCTATGAACCACTCGATATTCATTGCTGTACCAAAGTTAATTAGTCCCACATCACAATTATTATCACAGGTTCCTTGTGATAGCATAACATACACATCTAATTTTTTTTTTCCACCTCAAGTTCTCAATCTAATTGTATATTTCAAAGATGCTTCCCATTTTTTATATAATTGATGAGAAATGTTAAGATTAGAAGTGTTCGGGACTAAACACAAATAGAATAAAAACAGAATAAGAAAATATATAATTTGGGTCAAATAGCATTAACTTTTTTCTAGAAATACATAATTAAAAATTTGTTAAACTAAAATTATCATCGATTAGGGGTGGTAAAAAGGTGAATGAGTCAAATATGGGATGAGTAAATATGCGTGAATAAAAAAAAATAAGGATATGATCCATTTTAACTCATTTTATGACGGGTAAAAAATTGGTCGAGTAAAAAATGGTCAGATTAAACCCGTTCAACCTGTAGGTCAAAAATTATTTCACTCACAATTTGAAAATGGGTAAACTCATAGATTTTAACCTAGCCCATATGGGTTTATATATCATAATGTATGGGTAAATCCTGCGATATTCAACCTATATGGATTTTTTATCAGAATATATATATATATATATATATATATATGAATTTATATACCAATCAATATGGGTAAACCTGCAGATTTCAACACACATATTGACCCATATGAATTTATATTCTAAGCAATTCGTATACTTACCCCTTGGGGTACCATGGAGGTGCATAGTATGTATGTAGAATGTACATTTCATTACTAATATTTGTGCGTACGATATTTACATATTAATTACATAATAAATAAAATAATGCACAATCTATATTAAGAGAATACACATCCTTATAATTGAAAATGCACAAAATATCTCTGGGGATACAATGCTCATGGTACCCCGGGGATACCATATAATTTACCTATACTAAGGCCCTGTCCAGTTGGGTTTAATTTCAACATATTTCAGCACCAATAAACTAAATTTAGCACTAATAAACTAACTTCAACACTAATAAACTAAATTCAGCACCAACAACTTAGCAATGAAAGAAAAAATTAATGAATAAATATTTATTGGGGTTATCGGCACTCACTGGTGAGTAATACGTCTAAAAGTAAAATATGTTACGAGTAAAACATCATTTTAGAAGTCATTCTTTTCATTTTTTTTGAAAATATAAACTACTTGATTTCAGCACCAGTAAACAAAACTGATCAGCACCAATAAACTAAATTCAGCACCAATAAATTAAATCTAACACCAAATAAGCCCAACTGGACAAGGCCTAACTCATATCGGTAAATCCACAGATTTCAACTCATGTGGGTAAGCCTACGGTCATCTGCAAACCCAACCCGCCCTACCCTACTCCTTTCCTATGTATTTCAATATGCACACTTTAATTTTTGACAGTTGATTTGAATAATATTTTGTCCTTGATATCTTTCGTTAAAGGTAATTAAAGTCTATAAAAATGATATTTTAAAAACATATTCCATCCGTCCCACTATAAATTGCTCATTGTTTTTAGGAAGTCAAACTTTTTAAACGTTGACCGTAAATACCTCTAGTTGCCTATAATAACGCCGCATAAAAAATTAATGTCTAAAACATAAATGTTAAGATGAATATAACAATATCTCACTTGATATTTTTATCATATATAGATTAATTTATATTTACGGTCAAAGTTTACAAAGTTGGACTCCCAAAAAGCAATTAAACAATTTATAGTGGGGGGGGGGTATGTTATAACTAAGACAAAGTCTTGTGCGAGATGGTCTCCCATCGAGACCAGAGATTTAATTGTTAAGAATGTCGCATGTGGTTTCTTATTAAAGTTTTAAAAGTCTAAAGGTTGGATGTGAAATTTCACTATTTTACATTTGAGTCCATGTATAAATATCGAGCTTTCCTCATTATTCTTTCATATTTTTTGAAACTTTCTCTCTCCTCTCTTATTTCTCTCTACGCATCCTTCTTTTTCCCTCTCTCCATCGCAAAATCTCCTTCTTCTCTCTCTTGTCCATTTCTGTTCCATCTTCTTCAATTCGAGCTTATTTTCTTCCATTCAACTGCTCATCATCTTCATTTTTCTTCCTCTTTCATGCGCGCAGTGATTCGTTGCAATTTTTAGATTTTTCGGTGAATTTTCTTGTGCATTTTGGCAGCCGAACACAATAGAGGTTCTTTTGGTGTTAATCTTCGAATGTAATATTTTTGCTCGGAGTTTTTATGTATATTTTTTTTTTATTTGCTTTTTTTTGTTCATGTGATTTTCTAGGGTTTATATTGTTCGTTGTGTTAATATTTGGGGATAACGGTCTGCCACAACAATTTTTTGATTATAATGTTCTTATGTCCATTGGTAACATCATTGGAACTCCAATTAGGGTAGACAGGGCCTCTATTAATAGGACTAGACCTCATGTGGCAAGAATTTGTGTCGAATTAGATGTAACTAAACCTATGCTGGAAAGAATTTGGCTAAGCTTTAGAGATATAGGTTTCTGGCAATACATTGAATATGAAGGTGTGCCTTTTTTACTGTTCTCATTGCCTCAAACTAGGACATTTAGATACAACTTGCAGATTTGATAAGAACTTATCCAGATTCACTCCATGGAAACCTCAAGGCAATTCATTTAAAGAAGGTAATAAAACCATTTCCATTGATGAACAGGACAGATATAAAGGTAAAGGAAATGGTACTTCTTCAACTGGTATTTATGGTCCAAAGCCACATTTTGTTTATAAGAGTAAAGTGGATAACAATGTTCAGCAGATATCTCAGGATAATAATTCTTCACTAGGAGACTCACAGTAGAACAAAGGTGCAAGTTCTGAAGACTCGATCATTAGACAAGGATCACAGGTTCCCTCTAATACTCATGAGACTACTAATACATCTTTATATCCTGAAAAACAACTTGTAGTTACTGAGTTGGCCTCAAGGCAGGAGGATAAGAATGAAGCAAATCCTTTAAAACAGATCGAAACTATTAGCCTCTCATCTATATCTCCAAATTTGAGTTCAGATATCAACATTCCCACCAATGACCAAATTATCCCTAATTTTTCTGCACTAAATCTTTCTCAAGATAAAAATAGAGTCCCACCCCCAGGAAATTCTAATGGTAAACAACACAAGAATAACTCTACTGAATCAATCAACTTAGATGATGCTCCTAATCTGTTGGCAAAATATGGTTTTAATACACAGGAAACAGAAATGGGGGAATTTAAATCCAAAGCTAAAAAGAATACCCATAAAGATATCCAAATCACTAATAACTCTGATGATACTCTTGACTATATAGAAACAAATGGAGGTAATTCCCCTCTTCTATCATCTAGTAAGAAATCTCTCAAACCTCTGGATTGGATTAATACAGAAACTTCCATTAAGCAACAGGAAAAAATTCTGAAACAAGGGAATCTTAACTTTGATGAAATAAAGGCAAATCTAATTAATGATCAGCTAAGATTAAACAATATTCTCAAATTTAACCAATCAGAGGTAAAAAATAAACAGAGGAAGTATACCAAAAAAACTACTCCTCCACACCGAAAATGGTTTTCACTCGTTCCTCATTGAACCTTTCCAAAACATATCCATGATTAGTCTTAATATATGTGTATGGAATATTAGAGGAATAGGTAACAAACCTACTCAAATCCGTTTAAAAGATATGAAAAGACGTAATTCAATCAAACTTTGTGCTCTAATAGAACCTTTACTGAATCCTGATCAAATACAAAACATATCCAAAGAGTTAGGTTTTAGAAAATCTTATGCAAATCCAATCAACAAAATCGGGGTAATGTGGGATGAGGACATTTCAGTAGACAGGGGGGATGATAAACCGTTGGCCGGATAGCCTATTTCTTAAACTAAAGGTGCCAGTTACATCTCGATTGCTGATCAACAGGTATATCGATCGAAATAACTCATAACAAGGATCTATGCCCACTTCCATACATCAAACCAGGAAGACCATGATTATTACTATTACATTGGGGTGAAGCTGGGCTAAGCTCACCTTAAATTCCTCTATTAAGTTTGATAACAAAGAAGGAAAGGGAAAGCTAAGGCCTGATCTAATGTGTTTACTATAGGTCATACCCCTCCCTACAGATAAAGAAGTATATTCATCTACTTTGAGGGGTTTTAGGTGGGCGTTCGAGGGAATATGCTGGTATGAAGGGATCTCTTCGATAAGCTTGCTTATCTATTCGGGGAAATTTTACTGTGTCGAGGGCGTCCTTCGACAAAGGCTTGACACGTGAACAAACAAATTTCCTTTTTGAGGGTTTGTAAGAGATTTCATTCATAATTCTCTCAGTCCCAGACGCACCAAGTTTCTCAGGACTACCCTTCGAGGACCTACCTATTTTCCCACTGGCCCGAGCATTAGATTTATGGGGGTCGATTCCGGTGGAAGCCGCCACTTCCTTAAGATTAAGGGCTTTGCTGGAACTATGAACATGGTTCGTAGGCTCCGAGTTTTCATAATCGGTCGAAATATCAACCGACCTAAGAGTAGAGTTATCGAAAGAAGCCGAATTGGCACCACCCAAAAACCTGACCCTTGAAGAATCTACCCTCTCACTATCTCTATTAGGGTTTATAGAAGAAGAAGAAGGAGAATTCGTACGGATAGCACTAGGGTCCATGGAGACTTACTTGTTAAGGGATGAGGTGGAAAATTGAAGATTGAAGCTTGGGGGCTGTAAGAGTGAAAATCGAAGTCACTTGGAGAAAAAAACCTTGAAAGTGGAGAATGAGAATGAGAGGAAAGAAAACCTCTTGGGTTTGGGGATATTTATAGGCAGATGGATGAGAGAGATAGGGTGCGGGACAATTATTGCCTAAAATGGCGAGTAGCCTGAAAAGGCGCAAAAAGATGAAAAGCATATTAAATAACAGTCAGAACTCACAGTTTTTACCTTAACGTCCCCTTCATGTGCCATCCTAAGGAATCCCAAAGGTCTAAACACCTGATGAAAACCCAAGTGTTCTTCCGTTAATTCAGTGAACAGAGAACCTTCGAGAACTCCTCACCTCATAGACGACTAAGGCAGGCAGTAAGGACAAAACACAGCTCCCGTAGAGCCAAAACTTGGAAGATCAGTCCTCTACAGCTATAGCTAAAAACTTTCGATGATTGGTCCACTCACTAAAGGAGATTGGTCAACTTTCTCAGGTCATGTTTCACCAACGATAACTTTAGTTACGTATATTAACGGTGTGTTAAAATTTGATATGTAGAAAATACAGCATGCAGAGAATCCAAAAATATCTCACATGATGATATTGGTATCTATATACTAGTTGAAATTTATGGTCAAACGTGTCTTGAGAAAGTTGACCAAAAAGTGTGCAGATTCGGCTGGGACGGAGGGAGTATCATTTATCAATATTCAACATATGTATTACACACGTGCACTAAGAGTACGGTATAAATCTTTCAAAAAATAAGAGAGCGCGGTATAAAATTAGTTTTTAATTTAGAGTAGGTCTCTTGACAGGCGGCATGTCCATAAGTTTATGGACAGACCACTTATTTCTTATGTTATATACTGTATTTGTTAAATTACATACAAAATTTAAATTTTTTGAAAATATGTTTTTATATCATATATTTTTATATTTTCACCTTCAAATATATTTTATTACTTGTTTTAACTTATAAAATGCAATATTTAAATTTTATAAAAAATTACAACATTTAAGTTAAATGCCCCTGTGGACTGTCCACAAGCTTATGGAAATGCCGTCTTTCCTGAGACTTTCCCTTTAATTTATTACACCTCCATCCCACGTGAATGTGCATAGAATTTTTTTTACGATTTTCGAAACACATGTGTGACCGTTAATATGTTTAACCACATTGTTAGGATAAATCAGACTCCTGATTAGATTATGATTTATTATGATTAGAGTTCTTTCCTTATTACACCTCTATTGTACTCTCTATATATTTAGTTATCAATAATACAATTGATTACGGAAAATCATTCTGTCATGGTATCAGAGCAAGTTCTGATCCTAAGCCTTAAGTTTTAATTTAATTCAGCGCCTCCCTCCTTCTCTCTTTTCCAGCGAAGTTCCGGTCAAATTCCGGCGTCCTCTCAAGTCTCAATTTTCTGGAAAAATTTCCATCTTCTTCCAGCGGTGAAGTTTCCAGCGGCCTCTCTCTCTTTTTCCGGCCGACTGAACTACCGGTCGTAAGTAAATCTGACGCGCCCCTTTTGCTCTTGAGCCAAAGCAGACGCCGGACGGAGAGAGAGACCTCGGCATCAAGAGGTTGTCAACTGTGGAAAAGGAACTCCGAGCTCGAGCGCGACACGGAGAAGAAGAAAACCAAGCGAAGCCACACGGAGAAGAAAAGGCCGAGTGCGACACGGAGAAGGAATATTCCGCGCGTGAAGCCACGCGCGATTTGACTCGCCAGCAAGGGAGTTTCTCGTGCCTCCCATTTATCGTGAGTTGAATCAAATTCTCACGAGTTAATCAAATTCTCGCGAGTTGAAGCTGTTTCTCGCGAGTTGCTCACATTCTCACGAGTTTCTCAAATTCTCGTCAGCATCCAGTCAAGTTTTGTGCAATTCGGTCTGCTGTGTAATTTTTTGGTCTTCTGCTATGGTTCATTTGGGCCCTATATCTTGGGAAGATTGCTCCACTAATTGGATTGCGGACAAGGTGTTGTTTCAGGCCAGTTTGAATGGTCTCAACTGTCATTCTTCGTCAAATCAGTGGATTGTTGATTCAGGTGCTACATCTCATATCACTGCTCACATTAGTCATCTTGATCAGGTACAACGTTATCGTGGTTCTGATTCTATTCTTGTTGGAAATGGTGAATCATTATCTATTTCTCACATCGGCCAATGTTATTTATCTGGTTTCTCTGTTAATGATGTCCTTGTGGTCCCTAAGATTACTAGAAGTTTATTGTCCATTAGTAAGCTTACTAGTGATTTACCTGTCCGTGTTATATTTGATGCCGATGCATTTCCCATTGAGCACAAGCTTACAGGGGAGATAATTGGTAAAGGCCATCACAGGCCTGGTCTTTATTTTCTTGAGACTGGTGATTCCAGTTTTTTAGGCGAACTACGCTCTACAAAGCTTCGTGCTTCTTTTGAGCAGTGGCACTCTCGCCTCGGTCTTGTGTCTCATGATACTGTTCAATTATTGAATCGACGGGGCCTTTTTTCTGTCACTTCTGTTATGCCTGCACCTGTCAGTTGCTCTCCATGTCAGATGGCCAAGAGCAGCCGTTTGCCCTTTTCCACTAGTGATAAGCGCGCTACTGGTTTATCGGATAAAGTACATTGTGATTTGTGGGGACCAGCTCCTGTTTTATCTGTCAACGGTTTCTCTTATTATGCCATTTTCATTGATGATTTTTCGTGATTCATATGGTTTCTTTCGATGCGGCATAAGTCGGATTTCTATGACACCTTTATCCAGTTTCAAAAATTCGTTGAGAATCAGTTTTCTACAAGGGTTAAAATTTTTCAGACCGATGGTGGTACCGAGTTTACTAATCACCAACTTTAGGCTCATCTCATATCATGTGGCATTCATCATCAGATGTCCTCGCCCTATACACCTGCTCAGAATGGCCGGGCTGAGCAGAAGCATCGCCACATCACAGAGACTGGTCTTGCCATGCTTTTTCACTCTTCTGTGCCGCACTGTTATTGGGTGAAAGCTTTCTCTTCTGCTATTTACATTATTAACCGTCTGCCTAGTTCGGTTCTGAGTGGCAAATCACCTTTTGAGGTTGTTTTTGGTCATGTGCCTGACTATACCCTCTTTCACCCATTTGGTTGTCGTGCATTTCCATGTCTGCGTGCCACTGCTACTGATAAGTTTGCACCCCGATCCATTCCCTGTGTTTTTATTGGCTATCACCCTCGTCACAAGGGCTTCCAGTGTCTCGACCCGACTTCTGGGTGCATCCATATCTCTCGCCACGTTCGTTTTGATGAAACTTTCTTCCCTTATGTCTCATCTTCCATGGACAGTCGTTCGATTTCAGATCTGGAGATTTCATCATTTTTTGATGGAACTGTTACTTCATCGATTGGGGCCACCACGCATGTGCCTGTGTCTGTGTCTATTCCAGCTGCCCCTCCTTCACCACCATCTTCCATCTGGACGGCCGACCTGGACCCGACTCCTCGCCAAACGCCCATCATATCTCAGCCGCTGGCCAGCACTCCTCAGCCATCGTCTCATCCACCGGCCACCACGTCTCAGTCAATATCGGCTATTCTTTCTCCGGTGACTTCCGACGGCCACTCTCCGGTCAGCACAGCTCGGTCTTCCTCCATATCATCAGCTGGTTCGACTCCTCCAGATTCGCCACCCCAGCTTCGTACTCATCGGATGGCCACTCGGTCTTCTACTGGTGCCATGTAGCACCGGGATTATTCGGATATTATTGCTCATGGTCTCACTGCCGCACTCCTCTCTCAGATAGAGCCCACTGATTATCGCACTGCACTTCAGGATCCAGCCTGTTCAGCCATGGATGATGAGATGGATGCTCTTCGTGGTCAGCACACTTGGGATTTGGTGTCTCGACCTTCAAATGTCAACATTGTTGGCTCCAAATAGGTTTATAGGCTCAAGTATCGACCAGATGGCACTGTTGAGCGTCACAAAGCTAGACTTGTGGTGTAGTGTTTCTCGCAGATTCCGGGTTATGATTTTGACCACACTTTCAGTCCTGTGGTCAAAGCCTCCACTGTTAGGACGGTTCTTGCCATAGCCACCATGCGTTCCTGGCCACTTCATCAGTTGGATGTCAAGAACGCTTTCCTTAATGGTGTTCTTGATGTTCCAGTCTACATGAAGCAGCCCGTTGGTTATCAGGATTCTGTCCATCCAGACTATGTTTGTCATTTGAAAAAGGCCATTTATGGTCTTAAGCAGGCTCCCCGGGCTTGGTTCCAGCGTTTCAGCAGCTATCTGACACAGCTTGGTTTTCGGTGCAGCTCAGCTGATACTTCTTTGTTTTTCCTTTCGAGGGGGTCATCATTACTGTACCTACTTGTGTATGTGGACGATATCATTCTTACAGGAAATGACTCGACTCTTCTTCACCAGTTCATTGATCGGACACACAGAGAGTTTGCGATCAAGGATCTTGGTGCTCTTCATTACTTTCTTGGTCTTGAAGTTTTGCCTAACTCCTCAGGATTACTGCTTGGCCAAGCAAAGTATGCTCGGGATATTTCGAATCGGGCCGGTATGTCTGACGCGACACTTGTTTCTACTCCATTTGTTGCTGGTTCTCAGCTTCACAGCTCTACCAGTCCTCCATTTCGGGATCCTACACTTTATCGTTCTCTTGTTGGTGCTCTCCAGTATCTCACCATCTCTCGCCCGGATTTGGCATTCTCGGTCAACACAGTGAGTCAGTTTCTTCAGGATCCCAGAGATGATCATTTTGCTGCTGTGACTCAAATTTTGCGGTATGTTCGTGGCACTCTTCATTTTGGTCTCCATTTTTGTTCTGCTAGTACTCCTGATGTGTTAGGATACTCTGATGTTGATTGGGCTCGCTGTCTGGAGACTCGTCGGTCCACTTATGGTTATGCAGTTTTTCTTGGTGAGAATCTGGTTTCTTGGAGTGCCAAGAAACAGCCTATTGTTTCTCGCTCTAGCACTGAGTCTGAATACCGTGCTCTCGCCAACACTGCCTCAGAAGTGGTCTGGCTCACTCATTTGCTTCGTGATCTTCGTTTTCCGCTTTCTGGTTCTCCACTGTTGTTATGCGACAATAGTAGTGCTATCTTCTTGGCTCAGAATCCAGTGGCTCACAAGCGGGCGAAGCACATCGACATCGACTATCATTTTGTTCGTGAGTTGGTGACATCCGACTTCTCTTCAGATTGCGGACATTTTCACCAAGGGGCTCTCTTGTCCGCTGTTCGAGTTCTTCAAGTCCAAGCTGTGCGTCGGCGAGCATCCGACGCTCCGCTTGAGGGGGGGTGTTAGGATAAATCAGACTCCTGATTAGATTATGATTTATTATGATTAGAGTTCTTTCCTTATTACACATCTATTGTACTCTCTAGATATTTAGATATCAATAATACAATTGATTACGGTAAATCATTCTGTCACACGTATAATAACAACAACAAAAAAGTTAATTTAGAAACTACTTATTATGATTAATCCAACAATATCACAAATGATAATATTATTGTTTATATATTTATTCAAATATGTGGTTAAAGTTTCACAATGTTAACTTGTCAAATAGTAAAATTACAATTTGGCATGTAACAGAGGGAGTACTATTATTTTACCAAAACAATATATGCATATCTACTGGAGGCAAATAAAAAGAAAGTAACCTATAATTCAAAGAAAAAAAGAAGAAGAGCGAAACCTATCCCTTAAAGAAACAGAGATCGAGATCAGGAATACAATTATAATTAAATTATTTCTCAGAATTCGAATCAGTATTTCATCCCTAAAAATTAAATTATATGAGTAAATAATGAACTTGTGCACTAATATATACTTAAACAATACGGGGGTATATTAATTTTTACTATTAAATCCTTTTAATTAGTGGGGATACTGTAATATATCTCAGTGTAAAATTAACATCTATTAATCATATGCTCCCCTTGATTATTAAATGAACGTGTTACTTTTCATTTTTATTAGGGGCAATTGACCAAGAGATGTGTGTATAAATAACATATATTATCACATAAGTACGAGCGCATAAATAATATATATATTATCGCACAAGTTCAGTGAAGTTTCATTTAAAGTTAAATTAGCGCATAAAAAATATTGTCCTGTAATTTAATTTATTAAACATTTAGTCACTTCACTAACAATTTAGATTATATTCCCACAAATTTATTGTGGAAAATCCAGGCAATTGCAGGAGAAGCAAGAGAATATGAGACAGGAGAAGCAAAATACTACATACAGTAGTGGTAATAGAGATTACTGATCAATTCTATTGGAATAATTTCTTGAGCATCCTCATTGGAATTATGAATGCGGTTCTCGTCCCAGTCACCGAAGTTTTGGCTCTTTTTTAAGAGTCCGTCTCTTGAAAGACGGTCTTTCCATAAGTTATGGAAAAACCAAGGTTTAAAGTGTAAATTAGAAGAAATTAAGATAAAATTTTCGGGTTGCATGAACCGGGTTATAAATTTTATAACTACTACATGTTTCATACTAAAACTTTAATATTGCAACTAAGACCTTTTACCTTTTATTATTCTAATCAAACCCCGTCTTTCCATAAGCCTGTGAAAAGACCGTCTTTCCCAAGACTTTGCCCTTTTTTAATTCACCGAAAAATTCAGACCAGAAAAAGGCGTGGCCCTTTTCCTCTCACTTTGGGGTTCTGTTTTTTATTTCTACGGCGAAATTAAATACGGCAAGGAAAAGGAAAAGTCTCTGGAAGTAATGAACGATGCTGAGATGACTCAAATGGCTGTCCCATAGCCATAAGAGTCCATATCTTGAAAGACGGTCTTTCCATAAGTTATGGAAAGATCAAGGTTTAAAGTGTAAATTAGAAAAAATTAAGATAAAATTTTCGGGTTGCATGAACCGGGTTATAAATTTTATAACTACTACATGTTTCATACTAAAACTTTAATATTGCAACTAAGACCTTTTACCTTTTATTATTCTAATCAAACCCCATCTTTCTATAAGCTTATGGAAAGACGGTCTTTCCCAATACTTTTCCTAGCCATAATATCAATCAGACCTAGATTTAATTGGGCATAATTTCAAGATTTTGGATATTAATGTACGTATTTTAAAATTTTGGATAATATCATTTGGGACTTTAAAAAAAATTTTACGCAGGCCAAGCGTGCGTCCTCACTGTTCAATTTTTTAAAACTTTTATGTGAGTTGAATGCATCCTCATTGTCCAATTTTTTTTTATCAATGTTTGTTTTTTTAAATTTTTTTTATGAAGAGAACGCGTCTTCAATATTGGCTTTAAATTTTTTTTTCTTGATTTTATTAAATAAATTTTGACTTACATGTTATTAAAAATACTCCCTGAATTTAACAAATAATTTTTTTTAATCCAACATTTCATATTTTTGTTTTGGGTGAAGATAGCGCATAAGTAGACTTGTGTTTGTTTTATGACATTTTAAAAATTGCAGTAATGATAAATTTTGATCGTGGGACTTGCAATTTTTTAACTAGTCTTGAATATAGAGTAGGAATGAATTATTTTATAGAGTTGGAATGAATATAAATAAACAGAAATGTACAATATCTGAAGAAGACGTGTCAAACGTAATGAAATGAGTGCTCAATGTCATGTAATGTACTAATGACGGCCTCTGCAAAGATTTCCCCCTGTTCCACATGGGGGAGGACGTATGGTGCGGGATGTGCATCGTGGAACAGTCATCTCAATAGAAACATGTACGTCGTCATGCAGAGCTTACTCTGTAAGATCCTCCTCTATATCGTCTCCTGTGTCCTGGCATGAACCATACTGGACATGTGGAACACTACCTGTATCTAATCGAGCAGTAGGCGACATGTATGCATGACTAGCAGTGGGAGTAACATATGCAGTGAAATTAGCTGTAGTATTGTCATACTGTGAGGGTCTACCATGTGACGGTCCGGCATGACTACCAGAGGGAGTATGATATGCAGTGAAATCAGCTGAAGTAGTGTCATAGTGTGAGGGTCCACCATGTGATGGTCCGGGGTTCGTTGGACTTGCATATGAGGGTTCAGCTTGTGATGAACCAATGTGGTCTATATGGCCCCGAGCACGCAGTCGCCGACCACCCTGTCGACTAGGTGGAACTGGACGGTTGCTTCTGATGTCATTATATCTCACACCAGGGGGAGGTTCCTCACAGTGCACATATGGCTGATGAAACTGCAGTATGGAGGGCTCATGCGCATATTGTAGAGTAAGTGTGGCAACATTGTGTACCCCCTGATAGCGTCCGCAAAACGTGGAGGTCATTCGTCCAAATTAATATCTGACATTATGCGCATCTCAGATATTGCATGCAACTACATAAATGAGGTAAATATGCTAGATATTTGACATTGCGGAAATCTAAAAAATTATTTGTTAAAATTATTAGAGATTTAGGAAATACCATATACTTCTTAGTAGCCCAGTCTCCATGAAAACCCTCCATAATTATTTCGGCCCGTCCTAGTTGATCAATGTCCTGCGAAAATACCACTCCATGTATTCTCAACTGGGTGTGTACGGATCCACCTACCCAAGCACATTAACTTGCTGTTGTGCTCGATGTTCCCAAGCATCGAGATATCTTCTCAGTTCAACACGCCATTCCTTTCCTGACCTCCCTCGATGATCTCTAGTATGAAGCAATTTATGTTTATCCCCAGTGACTAAATGGGTGGGTGTTGGCTGGATAAGGCCAAACTGCCTGAGAACACGATGAACGTGATGGTACTCCACGACATGCCAGCAAATGAGGTCAACACACAGTAGCCAGTTGTTGCCACCGGTTGTACAGTACAGTGGGAGTTGTTGCACGACATCCTCGGTGTACGGCTGCCAAATAAACTGACATAATATGTAGGTGTTATGGTTAGGAGAGAAAAACCTTTTTATCCATTAGTTCAACGAAAGGAAATCCGAAGCGCAATATACCTATCTATCATGGAGATATGTCAGCTGATCGCGGTACACTTTCAATACATGAATGGTGATTGTGATAAATCGTACCGAGCTCTCCACCTGTGAGGAACATAATGAATAATATTAGCCATGCCTAGTAATTGTCAAGCAGTTTAAAATTTGTCTCCTGACTAATTCAATACGTACCTGGACCCAAGAGCACTTATCGTGACGGTCACGGGTAGTCGTCCAGCCAGACAGATGAACGGTATTCGCTCCCATGCCCAAACTTGACAATAAATAAAATAAAATTTAATATAATATAAGAGGTCATTATTGACAGTATGTACAACAGACAAGATTAACCACCAATGTTATATGTAGTAAATAAGTGGCCCAGATATGGATTTAACTTGTGGGATTGCACCGTCATGTAAGCACCTGTACAAGTGTGCCAAAATGGCACTCCCCCAACTGTACCGATGTGCTGCATCTGGGTTCATCAGTACCGATAAATAGGGCAAATGGATAAGGTTCCCGGATGTGTCCGACATTAGCATTTCACCGACCAACAGTAGAATGAAAACCCTAGCTCGTTGTTGACAATCTACCTCAGTAGCATCAAGAAGAAATGGACTATGCAACAAGTTTCCCAACCAGCTAGCCCTTATGCGCCCCCCTCTGATAACACTCGTGTTCGGTGTAGCCCCTAGGTAGTCTGTGCATAATCTCTGACAGTCCAATGTGCGTCTGCTAGTGTCCACACTAGTAATTGGCATGCCATCGATCGGTAGACCCCATAGCATGCCAACATCCTGCAAAGTAACGGTAGCCTCCCCTATTGGCTGGTGAAATGTGTACATCTCTAGTGTTCAACGCTCTACTAAGGTTGTGACGAGGGAATGATTGATGTGGATTGGTGCGGAATCCAACACTCCCTGGAATCCAGCTTCACGCACGTAGCGCATTACTCGATCAGGGATTCGACCAATCTAGCATGCCCCATCGCACCACCTCACCTGCAGTGTCTCATCTTCTAAATGACCGTTGTACAGAGCACTTGCACGATGCTCCTGGTGCAGGTACAGAAAATCCTCGTCAATGGGTCCTGGATGATACATAGTGTATCCCTGCTGACAATCAGAATCACATGGCAAAATGACTCAGTCCTGATTTCCAAAAAAAAACCATAACATGTGATAAATATTTAAACCAAATCGTACATTAGCTTCAATTTAGACAAATACACATAATACGAATCCACACAATCCATTGCACTATAAAAATAAAAAGAATTCATCATAGCAAGCTTACTGGCTACATAAAATAATATCATACATATTGGTCCAAATATAGAAACTTCATATTGCATACACAACCCTAAGCATGCCCTCGTATACTGACGCCTCTGGAATTACCCGGCACCCTCTCATCCATTTTATTCCTTAACCTTCTCTCCGCAAACTGACCACGCCTCCTATTGCAAAACTTTTCAATATCGAGAATCAACCTCCAACTAGCACATTGCCATAGTGATGGATCACGTACATGCTTGAAACCCTGACTATATTGTTGCACATAGGTGGTTGTGTGATATACCATGTCACATAGAGTAGATGGATCGTCACGCCTATACCTACAGACGACCAATGCATGGGAACAAGGGAAACATGAAATTTGCTATTCACGAAAAGTACACTCCTTTCTCTGGTACTTGACTGTGTACTGGCTTTCACCAATATTGCCATCAATTGTCCTTGTCACAACCCTGTAAGTCTGCGACATATGACCAAACACGGTGACAATATGTCCCTGTGCCCAAGTGTTTTGCTTCTAAAACTTTTTCCAAATCCTACTAGGGAACTCGGACGTACACAGTTCAACATTAATTTAGAATTAAGAAACTAGTCCATGAACACATAAGGAATTATTCAAAGTATTCCACCCAAGTTCCGAATACCAAGTCAATAGCCTTCTGTCGAGCATACCACATCTTCTTGTAGGAAAAGGGTCACATTTAACTCCGTCTTCACATGCGCATGTACATCTTTCACCGTGTAAGAAGGGTTTATGTCAATGTGGTGGCGAATAGAATGGGCAATCATCAACGATGTCATGTTAGTGTTACTCGTCGATCAACCAGCACCAACACAAGCATGACTACTTGCCCATTTGGTGATCTCCCACATGCCATGCGAAGCCTTTTTGCTGGCTCTAGCAACCCAATGACAATTACCAGTTCCTTCAACAATGTCCTTGCATTTTGTATACCATGTGCGTGACCTGCTCTCCATGACCATGTGTTCCCTGTTCATCATGGAACTCCACCTGGAAATAGCTTCTACCAATTCTGGCTTCGTCAGGAATTGCATACCCAATGCCACTTCATCAGTCGCTTGAACATAACTAAGAAGTCCATCACCACAATTAGTTGGGTCATAGCCATCATCATCAGGGCCACCATAATTCCTAAAGTAGGCCTGCGTATCAGGATTCGCCAAAAGATGGAACGACATGGCTACATTGTTCGTGCACACCACTTGTTCATCATCGTCCCCTGGATTCGAATCAGTTTATAAGGAACGGTCATTTTCACTTTCTTTATCAAGTTCCCCTTTCTCACTATCACCATCACTACAAACATGACCAACAACGTGCTCGCCAATTTCACCCACATAATCATCATCAAAGACATTCAACTCCTCATGATGCCCACCATATATACCACCACTTGTGGACGGCTGAGTGTAATCGACGTGAACATACGCACTGGGTTGGCTGGACTCACCAATGACAAAACATTGGCAATGACCAGGGGGTGGTAAGGTTGGCAAAGGTGTACAGTTCAGGATGTTGCTCAACAACGACACGAATGTGCCCGAACTAAGACACCCGCATGGCCAATAGTGCTTGACATTTTCTCCATAATAATGTACAAATCTGATGAGGACAATGACATTCGATCAATAATGTTGAAGAAGGTCATGGTAGACTCGTTCCACATTATAACATCGATAGTATACGGCCGAACCAATCAGCTCAGGACAACAATAATATATTTTCAACAGAAACCCCTCACTTGCAATACCAAGCCTTCTGAAAATTAAATCAACTAACTCGGAGTGGCTTAACCTCCTTTTAAGAGTCACGTTCCTCTTCGGTATGGGAGGATCATAATACACACCTAGAGTCACCGTCAAAAACATCGTACAACTGCATTATACATATACATAACATATAATTCAATATTCGGAAAGACGGTATTATTCAACAGCTTATATTCAACTCCATAACCCTAAATCGTACAAGATTCCATTATAGTTGGTCAACAATACACTATTATCGATTTTCAAACTATTACACTATCCTAAAATGTGTGCTCACTTACGCCACACTAATTAAACCATTGCTACAACTTCAATACAAAAATTGGTAAACAAATTGCACATAATCAATTCACACATAGTCACGCATTCTCATTCAACACTTTCTTATAATCAGACCAAATATAATCATTCAAACTACACACAATCATTGAACACATTCATATCAACAAGATTTTTTCAAGTACTTCACAAATTACATTGTTACACCAAACCAAATTCAATAAAAAGATATTAGAGGACAAATCACACATAATCCTTCGACACATTCGTATAATCATGAATTGTTAAAATACATTTAGGAAATTCAAAAATTCCCTCAAACTCAAGGAAGAGGTGGTGGCACGTGCGGTCAACGGCAGTCAATGACAGTCAAATCTTCCATGGAAGACTGAGATATGACTTCAGATGTAAGGGAAACAACAATTCAGCAAAAAAATTAAGAACGACTGAAGAACGATCAGATAATGCCGGAAACTGAGAGCAAAAAAAATTACCTAACAAAATTGCGAAGAGATCCGGCGACGAGAATGCTGGAAACGGAGAGCGGGGAGGAGACGGCCGAGGATTATGGCAGCAGCGACGTGAGAGGATTCTGGCTAAGCCAACTCTGGAGTCCACGACGGTGGGTGGTGGAGAAAACCAAGTGTGAAAACCAAGTCCGAATTTGGGATTCTAGGCTATTAAATGAAGACTCATTGAATGCGTTCTCATTGACGTGGCGGCACGGAAATCAGCGGTGGATTGGTTGACGCAGCGGCACGGAAATTAGCGGTGGATTGGAGGACGCATTCATCAACACAGAATTTCAAAAAAATGGAACAATCGAGGACGCATTTGGGGAATGCATCCTCGTGACTTTCACCTTTTGTAAATTCGAGGACGCATTTACGGAATGCGTCTTCTTCAATCAGGGACAAAAAAAAAGTAAATTAAAGAGGACGCATTTGTCAAATGCGTCCTCTTAATTTCAGTAAAAAAAATTTTAAAAATGAGAGGAAAAATACGTTCTTCACAATTGCATCTATTGTGCGGTATTATAGGCACAGTTCCAGAATTTTTTCCTAATATCGATAAGCCAATCAGCGTCCATGTTAATGTGTGACAATCATGTATATTGACTATGTCCGTCATTTTAACTCAAAATAGTAAATCAACCAACTAATCAAACGAAATACATTCCATTGTATTTAATATGTATTATGTGATATGGTAGTACCATACCATACATTTGTTGGTATTGAAAAAATATTATTATGGTAATACCGTACCATACCACATATTATACATTAATAATATAACTAATATTATGTGAAATTTAAGTTTTCATTTAGTTAAGATTCATCATTCTTTAACATTAAAATCAATCGCTATAATTTGAAATATGTAATTTATGTTTGGTTCCAATATATATCTTGGATATTGGTAAAATTTTAAAATATTATTCTTAAATTAGATTTTTTTGACAACTAACATTTTTGTTTTAATCCTTACAAAAACAATTATATCACAATTTATTTATTATAAATTATTATAGTTCGTAATTTGATATTAATTTACTTCATTATTAGAGAAAGTCTCAAGTTTGACCGACTAACAGTTAGACAAATGATGAAAAACCCCATTTCAATAATTTTTAGGTTCAAAATATAATATTTATATATTGCAACACATTTAAAAAAAATCAAAGTTATAAGAATTTCGTTGTAATAAATAAAAACAAACATCAAATCACCCTGCTAGTGAAATCAATTATGAAATCACTCCGTCTAATAGTTAGTCGGTCTAAAATAAACTTGTGCTATTATTATGATTAGAGAATATTTAATTCTCTAAAATTAAGATTATAAAATAGAAACTTTTAAACTATTTGTAATTGTTTTATGAGCAAAAAAAAATTCATCACATTTTATATTTGGTGGTATTCTACCATACCGTACCAATACCAATTAACTTTTACGTATGCGATGTGTTGGTATGCCGATGATTTGGTACGGTATTGATTTTTAAAAATAACATACCGATAATGTTGGTATAATACGTGATATTAGTAAAAAATGATGATAACCATACCGAATTCACCCCTACTAGTGACACATGCTTTCACAATTATTCTAATACACTCATTTAGAATGAATCCAAAAATGATACTAACTTTTTTATGAGAGTATCGAAATAACATGACTTCTTTGAATATGCTCCGAAAAATAATTAGGAGTATAAATATTCAATAAATGTTACTATTATATTCAGTTGGCCCAAGATCGTTGTTGACTATGCAAATTTTGGCGTTGATCATCCAAAAAAATTAAAATACCTCTAATTTTTTTTCTATTAAAATTGGACGATTTTATCCTCTTGAAGTCTCCTCCATCGTCAGAACCTAACAGAAATTCTTGGCTAATATCATCACTTAATTTTGATTTCTAGGGTTATATCAGCACTTATTTTCAAATTTTTGGGGTTTGATCGGGAATTAAACACTTTCCAAAATTATAGCAAACAAGCTACTCCCTCTGTTCCACGAGTTTTGGTCTATTTAATTTTTCACGGATTTCGTTGATCATTTTTTACCATCAATATCTCAAACTACACACTCCCTCCTTCCCATTAAAAATTGTTTAGTTATTTTTCCATGGTCTTCAGTAATCATGTTTGACCACTAATATCTCTAACTACATATAATAATTTTGCATAAAAATTGATATTTAGAAAATAGATGTTAAGTTAAATCTAACAATACATCACATTATATTTTTATTATATATATTAGTTGAAATTATGGTCAAAGTTTACAAATTTTGAATTTGAAAAGGCAATTAAGTAATTTTTAGTGTGATAGGGGGAGTATAACAATTCCGCATGGAAAAATAATATACTGAAAATATATGTTAAGGTGAATCTAACAATATATCACATTTTTATTATAAATATATTAATTTATATTAGGGTCAAAGTTTACCATATTTTATTTGAAAAAAGTAAATAAGCCAAAACTCGTTGGACTGAGGGAGTAGTACTTAGTCAAATTTTCTGTTTCCATTTTTGCAGATCGATTTCGGCGGTGAGGAGTAGAGGTGGCATTCCAGTGGAAACTTGACGACGGCAGCAAATTTGGGAAAACGGGGGACGGCGAAGGCAAAGAAGAATGAAACAGGGGAGACAATGATGAAAATTGGAGAGGGTAAAATGGAATTAGGGGTTGAAGATTTGGGAGGGTTAAAACATACATTTTATATTCTACTTTTTTTAAAAAAACAATTTATTACAAGGTATTTCGATCATTTGTAACAACTCAGCAAAGACAGGCATGATTAGAGTAATTGTGGCATTTTTGACACGAGTTAACTAAGGTTCATTTTTGCGCTTGGTGTTATTTTGACATTTTCATCAATTTTGCACATTTCTCTATTAAATAAATTAAATTAAAGTGTGGAATAAATCGAACAAAGATAAGGAAAAGGTTGATGAGCGGCGAGAATAATTTATTTTTTTTGTACTCCCTCCATTTTACTAAGAGTGAGATACTTTCTAATTTATGATTTTTTTTTAATATTGACACTTTCTAATTATGTCAAGTTTACGGTTATTATAGTAATTTATTTTACTTTTCTTTCTTTCAATTCAATTTTATTCACTCATTTAACATTTCATAAATTCTAATACCTAAAAGTGGTATGCCACTAATAGAGAAATAGAGGGAGTATAAAAATATATTATTTCTTAAATAACATTCTAAATTTAAAAGTGTCACATTATTAAAATAAATAAAACATCATGCGTTTGGAGAGAAATGATAAAAATGCATTTATTGTGTATGCATGATTGGTCACCTCTTGGTGTTGATCGATTGGGGTAGCTATATCCATAATTGCGTGTCACTTTGGCTCCTGGGGTATTGTTTTTTACCACAGTAGCTTCAGAGTAGAAATGAAAGACTGCTCCACAATCCTCATTGTTAATGGCTGTCATTCATACTATGGTGAGAAGAAGAACATGCACGTCGAATGATGGAAATATAATATTACCTCCGTTTTGTTGAATGTGACTCTATAATTTTAATTATTTGAATTTATGTGAATAAAATGAGTAGATAAAATAAAATGGGTAGATAAAATAAAATGAGTAGATAAAATTGAATTTAGAAAAGAAAAATAAAATAAATAAATAAAATTGAATAAATCTTACCATAAAATAAAAGTGTGTCAAATTCAAAAAATGACAAAAAACAAGTCACATCTAATAAAACGAAGAGAATACAAATTAATGATTGTGGATCATGAACATTCTCGCTTGACAGAGTATTTCTTTCTTGCTGGGCTGTCTTAGTCATCTTTCATTGTACACCCTCCGATATCTTTATATTTGAACTCTTTCTTTTTTTAATAGTTTTTTTTATATTGATACTTTTTCTTTAGATTCCGTCTCTTGAAATATGCTATTTTCATAAGTTATGAAAATATCAAGGTTTAAAATGCAAAGAAGAAAAAATAAAAATAAAATTTTTGAGTTGCATGATTCTGGATATAAACTTTATAACTATTACACCTTGCATAATAATTTTTAATATTGTAACTAAGACATTTTACCTCTTATTATTTTATTAAGCCCGTCTTTCCATAAGCATATGGAAAAATAATATTTTTCAAAACTTTACCTTTTTTTGTAAATTTTAAATTACTTTTATTTACATAATTCCCTTTTTAATCCCCCAATTTATTCTACACCACTCACTTAACTTTTTTTTAAAAAAAGATTGTGCCTTTTAAAAGAAGGGAAATATATTAGACTAAATTATTTTTTTGGTCCACTACAAAGTATCTTCTACTATCTTTTGGTCCCCAGTTGCAAAACAACCCTTAGATGGTACCCTACAAATTCAAAACATTGTTTTTGGTCCCCAAACCCAGTTTCCGGCAAGATTTCTGGTTTTCAGGCCCACGCGCCAGTCACGTGCCATTTTTTCCGGTATGGTAAGGGGTAATTTGGTAATTTCAAAAATTAAAAACATTTACTCTGTGCGTTAAGGTGGTTGAATACGGCGCTGGAGCTGGAGACTGGCCGCAGAGCGCGATTCCGGTCAAGGAGCTAGGGTTCACCGACGGCGGAGGGTTCGGAAAGAGTTGGAGCTCTGGGGGCGGCGGAGATTTCGCCGATCGGAGAAAGATCGGAGCGTATTACGAGGAAATGGTGAAGGCAAACCCTAGCAATCCCTTGTTTCTCAGAAGCTACGGCAAGTATCTTCACGAGGTACAATAAATCAATAATCACTGAAATAGCCCCCAACGTTTTCTCTCCTTTCTATAGTTTCTAAAAATTTGAGCTGAAATTGTTGCTTTGATTGATCTGAAGGTCGAGGGAAACATGGACAGGGCGGCGGAATACTACGGCAGGGAAATTTTGGAGAGACGCGACGACGGCGAGGTGCTGTCGTTGTACGGGAACTTGATATGGGAGAGCGAAAGAGATGGAACGAGGCTTCGCCGGACGACTCTACGGTGCTGGGATCGTATGCGCGATTATGTGGGAAGCTACCGAGGAAGACGACGATGATGAGGAAGACGACGATGCTGATGGTGATAAATCTAAAATTACCAAATTACCTCTTATCATATCGGAAAAAATGACACGTGACCGGCACGTGGGTCTGAAAATCAGAAATCTTGTCGGAAACTGGGTTTGGGGACCAAAAATAATGTTTTAAATTTGTAGGGTACCATTTAAGGGTTGTTTTGCAACTGAGAAGCAAAAGATAGTAAACAATATTTTATAGGGGACAAAAAAAATAATTTAATCAATATATTATGACCAGAGGAAGTAACACTAGATGCCAAATATTCGTAAAGTTGACTGGCCAAGTAGAGAAAGCTTAATTTTGGAAATACCCACTACAGGCAGCAATCAAGTTTGAACGGATTAGGATAAGTATGTTGGCAGATCGAAGGTTTTTTGTAATTAGAAAGGTTCATTCTTATTATCATGTTAAAGAAATGTCACAATTCATAATTGAATGGGTAAAATACTAATATAATTATATATTTTGATGGTTTGTTCTAATATGATTTTGTGAAATTAAAAAGTGCTATTGTAATTATGTCTTTTGCATCAAAAGTGTCAATATAACCTTATGGCACTATTCTGGCATTGACTTTGTAATTTTCGGCGTTGACCATAATTAAAAAGATAAAAATGCCCCTGACTTGAAATCTAAAAAACTAAAGACAAGAATACCCTTAGTTTCTTCTTCTTCATCTTCATCTTCAAACTCACCTCCAGCACCACCTTCACTCGTTCCGCCACCATCACCGCTACCTCACATCCACTGCTCCAACACCACATCTCTGCCACACCGCCGCCGCTGCATCACATTCAATATAGAAGAAATTTAAACAACACAAACAAGAATAATCCCACACAAGTCAAGACAGCATATTCAGATCGATAATCAACAAATTCAGACATAGCACAAAGAAGGATTACATTCGAGTCCATCAAATCAATAATCCCACATGTATAAATGGATAGACCTGCAAAGACACCTGTTGCCACCCTACGCTTCTCCACCGCCACCCTTGCACCACCAACCACCACCACCCGTCCTAGCACCACCAACCACCACCACTCATCCTAGCACCACCACTACCGCCGCCACCTATCCTAGCACCACCACTGCCTGTCCTAGCCACCAGCCCCAGCACCATCACCTTCACCACCACCTCCACTACCGCCACCACCATCACTCTCCCCAGCCACTGCCACCACTCGTCCCAACCACCACCATCACTCTCCGACCACTCGCCACCGCCCTTCACCTTCGAAGACTGATGAAGACCTGCCACCACCATTGCGATTGAACCCGATAATCCCGACGCCTCCTTCTTTAGCTTCCCGGAGCCACCCGTCGTCCTTTGCAACGACCTCGTACCGCCTCCGCAATGAACATTTTCCGACTTGGTCATCCCCTGCTTCTGATGTTGCCGGGTGCCACCGTGGTTTCCCCAGAACCCATCATCGTACCGCTACCACCAATCGATGGTTTGTCACTTCAATTTATTTTTTATTAGGGTTTTGAAGTTTTTGGGGGAGGCGGAAGTATGAGAAGAAGAAAATTGAAAGTTTATGCTAGAGAATCGAGACTTCTCTCTTTTGAAGTTCCTGTTGGGGTTTACAAGGGTAAGGACAATATAGTCTTTTACACTTTTTCTGAATTTTTATTTTTTTTAAAAAATAGGGGTATAATAATCATTTCATGTATTTTCGGCCAAATTCAGGTCTTCATGGTTATATTAGCACATTCAAGCAAAACACACGGTTACAATAACGCTTTCCAATTTCACAAGGTCATATTAGCACAAACCACAAAAATATATGATTATATGAGCACTTAACTCTTCATAATTTGATTGTGTCATTCTGCACATTCGTTGCTATTAGTCTATCTACTTTGACAATAGAGAATCCAATAAACATTATTGTTAGGATTTTTATCTCCTTAGCTAAGAGCTTTACATATGGCGTTACTTCCAAATAGTTGATGATGTAAGTCAGTGCACGATGTGATCACGACAGCCCTATTGCTCGCCTTCTTCATGGCGCTCAGACTATCATTTCTGCACACCACGCCGCCACCCCTTGCAGAAAGCTGCATCTATATTGTTTATTATTGTGCTTCCTTGAATCGCCACCCTTACCAGAATAGGTGTATATCGCTTGCCTGATGCTTTTTTTTTTTTATTGTGTCCTTGTCTGAGCTGTCCTATGTGATTGTACTCACATGTGTTGCCATGCCCTAGCATATGACGATACATTCCCTTACCTTCTTGTTTTTGAAGCTATCTTGAACCAATGTTTCAACTAGGGGTGTCTGTGCTGAAATCCAAACCTAGCCAACTACACCGCCACACTTTCTTTGAGAATTCGCATTGGAACAAAATATATTCCACCGATTGTTCCTTTGCAAAACATATTAGGCAAGTCACCCCTCCAAGTTTTTAAATTCAAATCCAATCGAGTAAATATATCAAGCCACATAACTTCAAATTATTTTCAACCCAATATATATACATTTAGCTTAAATTTAATCTGAAATTATTAAATTTTAAAAATTATTCTAAATGGTGATATATGACATTCATATGATATGTGGCATTCATATGATTCAGTCCATAAAATAATAAAACATTACACAATGCTCTTATTAAACAGGTTAAACATATCGGTGAATTAATTTACAGATTTATTCTAATCTTTTCTCGTCATTAACTCATTTTGTGTTTCGTATAGACCCAAACCCGTTAATTCATGTCTAGCTTCTAATAAATTTTGAGTAGTGTTAGAGCAAGTCCAACAGACTCTCCAAAGTAGAGATTTTAGCAAAATTTGAAGATTTTACACATTTTTCATCTCCAACACATGCTCCATATCATTCTCTAAAATAGAGAATTGGAGAAGAGAGAACATTTCATTCTCTTTATTGGTAGAGAGAATGAAAAATTTGGAGGATGAAAATTTTAACGCTAATCATATAAATTATCTTTAATTGATGCATATTTTCCTTCCTTATGTTTAAAACCTTCTATACCACATACATACAAAATCCAGAAACTATCAAACCAATATTGAACCACCTCTCATCTGGGACAGAGTTGATGTAAGATTCCCCATTCATTTTTTTTTGCTTGCCTTTTAATTTCATAAAAATAATGTATGATTGATGATGGTAAAATGTTCATTTATTTACCAGTTTTCTTTGATTTATGATGGGAGGTGATTACTAATGAGTGAAGTGAAAATTCCTTACTAAGTTTTATGGTCATTATTGACCGTTAATGGAAGAGTGTTATTTTCATTAAACTCTAACAGTAATTTTTAAATTTCTTTAAAATATAGTTTGTATATTGCTTATTGGAAATTTGTAATTTAAAAATTAGATATTATTTAAATTTCTTAAAATAAAAATATTTATATATTCATATTATATTTTGTATTGATTAAAAATGTATATTATTGTATGATAAAAAGTGATCATTATTATTTTATTAAATAAAAAATTATATAAAATAGAGAATATTGTTAACTTGAATAAAAAAATAATGGAGAATATAAGTTTTGACTCTGCATTTTAGAAAAACTTTTGGAGACTATGTCGGAAATCCTCTCAGAAACTAACAATCCTAATATTCACTTCACAAGTTTCCTAATGAAGTCAGATTGCTTTTTATAGTTTTTTAATACAAAACTATCGGATTAAATTGTTACATACTGTAATTCATTTTTTTTTCAGCAAACAAGACAGAGAACCAACATCATTTAATATCTCATCCGTCCCACTTGAGGACACTACCAATTTAGGGAAAAAACAATAAAATTTATGAGTAAACTGACATCTCGTACAAGTATATTTATTGCATAGCAATGTTAATAATGTGTCTATATTCATGACCTCCTCAGGTACATTATATACTAGTACAGAATACCAATATAAACTAGAAAAGGGAAATAGAATTTAATTACAATTACAACTAATATTTATATTCCTTAACATCCTCCCTCAAGTTGGAGCATGGGGATCATAAATGCCCAACTTGCCAAGTAATGATAAAACTAGTTACGTCCGAGAGCTTTGGTAAACAAGTCTGCAGGTTGATCTGTATTGCGGATATAATGAGTAACAATAGTAACAGACTGCATAAGATCCCGGACAAAATGATAATCAACTTCAATATGCTTCGTAGGTTATTGGAACACTGGATTTGCCGCAATATGAAGAGCAGATTGACAGTCACAAAACAAATGAATAGGAGCAGTATGCGCAACCCCTAAGTCTTTCAGTAAAAACTTAAGTCATAACAACTCACAACAGGATACAGCCATAGCACGATACTCCGCTTCAGCAGAAGACCGAGAAATTGTAGGTTGCTTCTTGGTCTTCCAAGAACTGGAGAATCACCAATCATCACAAAGTAATTGGAAAGATAATGTTGGGTAATAGGGCAAATAGTCAAATAAGAATAATAGTAAGCAGTCAACTGTAACGCACTACGGGAAAAGAGAAATAAACCTTGACCATGATGGCTCTTCAAGTAGGGCAACACACGAACTGCAACTTACCAGTGACGAACACAAGGAGACTTCATGAATTGAGCAAGTGTGTGAACCGAATAACTAAGCTTAGGACGTGTGATGGTAAGGTATATCAGGCGGATTGCAGGCGTCCCTTCAACCAGGCGATTCCCGAGAACCACTAGGCATGCCTTATGGCGCTCAATGGTACCATCTCACTTAAACTTTGTCCGGTAAACCCATTTGCAACCAATTACCTTCTTATCCAGAGGTAGAGGGGTCATAGTCCAAGTCGGATTGTGCTAAAGCGTAGTAAGTTCTTCAGTCATAGCATCCTGCCAATAAGCATGTTGTGATACCTCAGAATAAGTAGTGGGATCTGCACTAGAAGTTACTGGACCCAAAAATCTAGAATGCATACTAGAAAATTGATCACAATTTACATAATCAGTAAGAGGATACAGAACACCTGAGAATAGTGATGGCGTATGAGTGATCGTAGCAGTAGGGGGGATATTTAGTAGTAGGAGCACATATATAATCATCACATTCATAGTCTTCTAAATATGGAGGAGGGCGGTGAGCGTGAACACTGTCTGATAGGAGGCAACTCAGCGGCGGGAGGAGCATCGGAATAACCAGTGAAACAGGCGGCGGAGCTGATAGAAGCAGACGACGAGTGGAATTATCAGGGGTCGGAGACACCGCATCGGGCGATAGAGCAAAATGAGTCACCGGAGCTAGCGGTGCGTGATCGCCGTTCGCCGGAGGTGGCCTGGGCGGTGCATCATCAGGCCAAACCAACAAGAGTTGTCGGTGATCTGAGTCGGTCACCAGAATCGAAGAAGCGACCGATGTTACAGGCGCTGCAGCGGCAGTCAGCGGTAAGGGTACATGGCGGCCGGTGGTAAGGGTACGATGGCGGCCGGTGGTAAGGGTACGATGGCGGCCGGTGGTAAGGGTACGAAGGCGGCCGGCGGGATAATTGGTGTTGTGATCTGGTTATGTGACTCCGACGGCGGTAGAAGTGATGTCGGCGATGAGGTGGTAGCGTCCTCCAGGATCTACTAATGAGGTCGATGTCGGAGTTGCTGTATACGAGAACAGGGTTTCAAAAAAAAAATTGGCATCTCGACTGTTAAAAGATAATGCGGGATTCCAGGTCAAAAAGGTGATAGCCTCTCTTTCCGGCAGGATAACCAAGAAACATACATCGCTGACTTCTTGTTGCAAATTTGTCACGGTATCTGGGAACGTGAGCAGCAAAACACAAACATCCGAATACCTTTAAAGATGAGTAATTTGGAGCTCGTCCATATAGCATCTCAAAGGGAGTACGACCATTGAGATGTTTCGTTGGTGTCCAGTTAATAAGATAAGCAACAGTAAGAACACATTCTCCCCAAAAATCAACTGGAATACTGGCTTGAAACTGTAAGGCACGCGCTACGTTGAGTAAATGGCGATGCTTTTGTTCAACTCGACCATTATCATGTGGTGTATCAACCATAGATGTCTAAAAAATTATCCTAGATGCAGCAAAATGAGATCTCAAAGGCAAAAATCCAGTCCCGTTGTCAGCCCGGACACGCAGTATAGTTCATCCCCATCGATTTTTTATCGGAGCACAAAATTCCAAAAATCTAGAAGCTACTTTTGACTTAGCCACTAATAAATAAACCCAAACAGCTCGAGAATAATCATCAACTACTGTTAAAAAAATAAAATGCACCACTAGAAGATGGTGTTCTATAAGGACCCCAAACATCACAATGTATTAATTCAAATAATGCAGTAGCATTTGTAGAACTCAATGGAAAACTATGTCTAGTCTGTTTTGCTCTATAACATACATGACAAGGTATAATAGTATTATTTGTGCTAAAATCAAGAGTATGAACATAAGACAACACTGTATATGATGGATGACCAAAACATTGATATCATAAATCAGATGAAGAAACTGAAACAACTATCAAAATAGACTGCAGGATATGAGGACGAACGCGAGTATCCAACTGACGAAGCCAATAAACCCCTTCTTGCTATTCACCCACGCCAATCACAGTCCTCGTACTGATTTTCTGTAAAATGCAATAATTTTTAGTAAACAAAGCTAGACATTTTAATGCAGATAACAATCTAGAGCATGATAATAAATTGCACCGCAAAGTAGTTATGTAGAGTAAGAGTGACATCACCAAAGTAAGTAGAACCATATTGTGTAGCAGATGACACAGATCCATCAGTTAGTATAACATTCACAGAATTGGTAGCAGTAGTAATATCAGTAAGAGAACCCCTGTCACCAGTCATGTGATATGAGACTCCCGAATCAAGAATCCAGGGTAAAGTAGACTTACCTAGCCCATGGTCTGATAAAGAATTAAATTTATTAAATAAATTTATGGTCGTACCCCATTGGTCGTCAAACAGAGCAGGACCGAAATCAGATCTTGTAGGGATGCCAGAGGAGGCTGCCGCCGCAAACCCTTGTGGCAACATCACTGAATCGGCAAGAAGAGCCATAACACAAATGGCAACCAACGGTAGATGTACAATCAAAACAAAATAATATAAAAAATTCTTTGCAACCAAAAGACAACCGAACGAGTATAAACGGTAGATGCTGAAGAAAGGCAACCAAAAGGAAAAAGAGGCGCTCATCTCTACAATGGCGCGTGGGGACATGCGCACTGGAGGGAACAGGCGGGTCTGGCACAACCGCGAGTGGATACACTCGCTGCTGGTATGTCGCGTGCGTGAACCTCACGTGCACCTCTGTCGTTCTGAGCTGGTGTCCGGACGGAGTAGCCTATCGGACTGAAGCACATGCCGGACTTAAGAAACCAAGCTCGCCAAAAGAGGAAGACTGAAACAACCAAACATCGCAAAAGGACGGTGGTCGGCTGATGCGATGGAAACTAAGGGCTGGCGGTGAGCAAATATGAGGCGACGAGCAAGATACAAACCAATGGTGAGCAAGATACAGACCAACAGTGAGCCAAGAATAGGAACGACGGCGAGCAAGTCTGATCCGGCTACTGGCGGCGAGCAACTGAAGCAAGATACGATGGCGGGCAGAAGCAATGATAGGTTCCGGTGGCGTGCGAAGCTGAAGTTGAAGAACTCTTTTTTTAATAATAGCGGAAAGGCGGTATGTGGAGATCACGCACGGACAACAACAAAAAATTTAGGACGAAATTTTAAGGTTTTAGGTTTAGGCTCTGATACCATGTTAAATTTCAAGGTATCTTGGACTTCCATCTTTAAACCAATTGATACTAAATGGAGGTGACCCAAGACCTTATATATAAGTATTTAGTCTTTTTTAAAGAAATCGAAGTGGGATGTATCTTTCAACACGCCCCTCACGTGTCAATGTGGAAACACTCGACGACCCATATTGGGTCAAATTAAAGGAGATCCACACATCGGCCCAATAACCCAACCTGAGCTTTGATACCATGTAGAAAATAAGGGTAATAATATGTTTGCATTCATGACCTCAAGGTACTTTATACAATAGTACAGAATACCTATATAAACTAGGAAAAGAAAATAGAATCTAATTACAATTACAAGTCATATTTATATTCCTTTACATATCATGTTAAATATCAAAGTATCCTGTACTTCCATCTTAAAATCTATTGGTACTAAGTGGAAGTGACCCAAGACCTTATATATAAGTCATTTAATTTTTTTTTAAAGAAATCGATGTGGGATATATCTTTCAACATGCCCCTTATGTGTCAACGTGGAAACACTCCACAACCTATATTGTGCCAAATTAAAGGGATCCACGCATTGGCCCAATAACCCGACCTGGACTCTATTACTATATAGAAAATAAGGATAATAATGTGTCTGTATTCATTACCCCATGGTACATTATATAGTAGTACACAATATCTATATAAACTAGGAAAAAGAAATAGAATCTAATTACATTTACAAGAAATATTTATATTCATTAACATTTATAATTATCACATGAAATCCATCTCGTTAGATTTTTCATAATTTATTTTTTCAGGAGCAGATACTTGAAAATATAATTTAAAATCTACTAATACCAATTGACTTCTAATAGTAAAATTCCATTAAAATATTCTAACCAAGGACCAAAGTGAAAGTTAACGATCAATAAATAGAGGAGCAGTTGGAAAATCAATCATTAATTGCAGGTCCAGCAGGATAACGCTGATTTCTGAACATGATTTCACTTGACCAATATTAAGAATGGACACAGTTTAAGAATTGAGAAAGAAACACCATGGAAGAAGGCAGAATTAGCGACACTTGGAGAAAAGCCCTCCTCCTCATAAACTGCGCGCTGCTCGCCATCGGAACCAGCGGCGCGCCGCTGCTTCTCCGGCTATACTTCGTCAAAGGCGGCAAAAGGCTATGGTTTTCCAGCTGGCTCCAAGCCGGAGGATTTCCGATCATTCTCATCCCACTAGCCATCGCCTACTTCTCCCGCCGCCAGCGAAACATGGTCACCATGAAACTCCCAGTCTTCTTCGGCTCCGCAGTCATCGGCCTCCTCACCGGCCTAGACAACTACATGTACGCCTACGGCTTCGCTCGGCTCCCTGTATCGACGGCGGTGATCGTGATTGCGTCACAGCTGGGGTTCACCGCGCTGTTTGCTTTCCTGTTAGTGAAGCAGAAGTTCAGTTCGTACTCCGTCAACGCGGTAGTTCTGCTGACTGTGGGTGCGGTGGTTCTGGCGCTGCACAGCGGCGGTGACCGGCCGGAGGGGGAGTCGAATAAGACGTACGCGCTGGGGTTCGTGGTGACGCTGGCGGCGTCGGTGCTTTACGGACTGATACTGCCGATGGTGCAGCTGATGTACGCCAAAGCGAAGCAGGCGACCACGTATACGTTGGTGCTGGAGATTCAGCTGGTTATGTGCTTCTTTGCGACGGCTTTTTGTACCGTTGGAATGCTCGTCAACCGCGACTTTCAGGTTTTTTTTCTCTACCGCCGTTTCATCCCCTTTATTTACAAGCTCTTCTGTTTGAAATTATTTTCAACTTTTCAATAAGGCAAAAAAAAGTTGCATTTTTTTATTGAGTCGGTATATTGAAAGGTAATTTTTTCATAAGTTATGAAAAATTGAGGTTTAAATTGTTAAGTAGGAGAAATTACAATAAATTTTATAGATTACATTAATCGAATCATTAACTTACCGTTATTTTACGTTGCTTTATAAATTTATAATATTACAACTAAATCTTTTATTTTTTTTATAATTCTAGTTTACCCTATTTTCCCACGTGGTCATGGAAATATGATATTTTCCCAGACTTCCTGCGCTTATTTTACCTGTAGACACATTTTTAAATTTTTTTCAATTGACCGTGTTATAGATACCGTTGAAAACCTGTATATTATTTGAGCATGTTGAGTTGTCAATATAAATATAAATATAAATAAATAAATAAATAAATATATATATATAGGCAGAAGACAAGAGGTAATGGTGGAGACCACATACCACTACATGTATTCAGAAGGTGGATTCATTTTTTTTTAATTGGCACTTGCTATTTTGGGCAAGTTTAAGGTTTTTACATCCACTCATTTTATTTTCTCTTCTTTCAATTCAATTTCATCCACTCATTTAACATCTCCTCAATTCTAACACCAAAAGAGAGGTGCCAATGAAAAAAAATGGAGAGAGTATTTGAATACAAACTCCAATTTGATTAACACATCCAAGTTGCCTCATATCACTCCAATTTGATTAACACATCTAAGTTGCCTCACATAAAGGGGTGAGGCTTCCTGTGTCTCACACAAAGGTGGGGTGAGACCCCCACAGAACTCACACGAAGTGAGGCTCCTACACCTGACACGGTGTAATTAGAGACTAAACCCCATAAAACTGCCCCAAGCCGAAATTGAACCTGGGATGCAGCTGGGGGGCGTACGGCCTGGCCATTGGGCTGAAGCCAGTGGTTAGTTGTCAATATCGAATGAGCATTAAACTTCAAATTTTAGAGATGATCATATGTGTGTGGGAACGATCATGGTTGGGTTTAGGCCGGGTCCAATAGGTCCCAGATTCGACCCTAAAAAAAATTTAATTAGACCCAAATTTGGATTGTAGGCTCCAAAAATTTAGATTTATATTAAAAATTGATGGGCCTAAATGGATTTTAGGTCTAAAATGGGTTCTAAATGGGTCTAATTTTTTTTTAATTTTTTTACTAAATAAAATATGTATTATATTAAATACAAATAATTCAAGTTCAATATGGAGATGAATTGATTCTTCAAGAAAAAAATAAAAAATAAAATACACATTACTTGTTTAATTAAAAATTAAAAATACAAAATACAAAGAAAATATGAAAGTTATTAAAAAATTATGATAAATAATATATACTAGATAGTGTAATATGGGTCTATGGGTTGAGTTTGGGTCGGGTCAGGGTCTTAATATTTTAGACCTGGACCCAAACCAAATTTTAAAAATCTAAATTCATACCCGGACTTGGACCCGATGTGTCTAAATTTTTTGAGCTCATACCCGATCCAATGGGCCTAGACCTAGAGGTCTGGATCAGGTCCTAGACCCATGACCATTCCTACATGTGAGACAGGCTAAACTTTAGACATAGATCTTTATGCGATTATAACAATATTCTAATTCCAAAGACCCATCTTTAAGAATTTTACATGAGTCTATCTCTAATAACTTTACAGGGACTTTTTTGTCAAACTTTTCCCATAATTTTCCCGCCACCTGCAATTTGCAAAAACAATTCAATTTATTATTTTTTTAAAAAAATACAAAAAATAATAAAAAACTGCAGCAACATCAGCAGAACATCAACAAAAAATCATAAAATATCAACTAAAAAACTGCAGCAAAAAATATATTAAAAAGTTAAATAAAATAGCAAAAAAATATAAATTCAAATAAAAATCAACAAAATATTGGAAAAAAAACGTCGACTACAACTAACAAAAACTCAACTGAAAATCATAAAAAAACAACAAAGCTTGAATTATATATTTTTTTAAACTACAAACATCAACCTCCATCACCCAAAAGCTAAAAACATCAATTATTATCATCTAAACTTCATTCAGAAGATGAAAAACGTCAACATTAGAAAAAAACACTACAAAAAATCAACCATATCATCAAAAAAATACAAACATCAACCTCTATCACCTAAAACTCATCTAGAACATGAAAAACGTCAACATGAGAGAAAAAAACTAAAAATATCAACAAAAAAGCTACGTACCTCAAGAGTATAAACTATTCACTCTGAAAATCATGAAACATCAATGGTACTTCTTTTTTTTAAAAAACTACAAATATCAACATACATCACCCAAAAACTACAGACTTCAATTCCTAGCACTTGAACCTCATCAGAAAAATGAAAAACATCAACATAAGAAAAAAGTCACTATAAACATCAACTTCTATTACCGAAACTTCAGCCAGAAATAAAAAAATCAACATAAGAAAAAAAAAACTATAAATATCAATCCATATCACCACAAAAAAACACTACAAAACATCAACTCATATCAATTAAAAGTCACTAGAATAGTAATAAACATCAACATAAGAGGAAAAAACACTATAAACATAAAAAAAAGCTACAGCTACCTCAAGAATAAAAATTCTTTAAAAAAAGAGAGGAACTGATGGGATTAGAACCCTGGTATCTAACCTCAAAGTCTAAGCAATAACCACTACACCAAAGCCTCTTATTGAACATAAACTCAATCAAATAATATTAAATCTCAGAATGTACATTAAAAATATAAATTCTTCAAAAATGAAGGTCACTGCGAGACTTGTACCGCATACCTCTAGCCTCAACAACATAAGTACCAACCACTAGACCAAACAATCTTTGATGACATTAACTTCAGCCAAAAAATATTAAACATCAGCAAGTCTTTGAAAAAAATTAAAACACAATATAAAACCTCACCTCTCAAACGCCAAAGCTCAGCTCCGCCACCACCGTACGTCCACCAGAGTCAATAATCTCGCTCGTGTGAGCACGCGCGAGTCTTCTTCTCCATGTGGCGCGTGGATCTGAATGTTGCCTTTCTTCTCGCCACTGTAACATCTGTAATTACTACTCGCCGCTAGTGACAAATGCAATTTCTTCTTGCCTAAACATTGCCTACACATATGCAATTTCTTCTTGCCTAAACGTCTCTTAATGCACCCCGAAAACTTCGATCTGTCGTTCTGCAACTAGCGTCGGCAACTCCACAACCTTCCCCTCTGGTACGGATCTCATGTCGCACAACTCCTGTGGCGCTTTCTGCAACAAAACATCTGCAATTTCTTCTCCGGCATCGCTCCAAATGAAAGTCGCCAACGCCTGCAACAAAAAGGATTGCTAGTAACAAACGGATCTGCAAAAAACATCTAAACATTGCCAATGCCTTGCACAGATCCTTCAGTAACCGCCGCTACGAACCAGAAGAAGAAGAAGAAGCGCGACAGTGGCGTCGAATTGAGAGCCTATTGTTTCGCAGAGTCGAATTGCAAGAATTCCGGTGAGACTCCGGCGGAGGCGGTAGAAACTGGTAGAAATCCGGTGGAATCCTGTGGTAACCGCTGCCGGAGGCAGTTCCAATCGCCAAGAGAGATAAAATGAAAAATGGAAATTCCAATTTTTCTGCGATATATATACTGTTTTAGTAATTGCACAACAGGCCCCTAAAATTTTCAGCATATTCTTTTAAAAAACCCCATCCCAAATGAGTTTTCTTATAATGGCACAGTAATCCCCTACTTAAAGTTTTGGCTTTCTAGTACAAAACTTTGTGCAAAATTTAAAAGCCATCATTTTCTTGCGTAAATTTATTTATTTTTTGATTGATGGACGGGAAGTTAAACTCTTCCCATCTAACTAGACGATTGGGTATAAATAACTTCTTTTATCGTGTTAAAATTTTATTGAGAATTTGATTTTTTTTCCCAACTAAGTAACTTCATATTCTTTTACTTCTTGGAGGGAAAAAGTCTTACTTTGATATTTATATCATCAACAAAACAAGCATTTAAAGGACATCAAATCTCATAACCTAGAACTGAGGTTTATCCTCCTAATATTGTATTTTTATGATTTATTTTGTGTATTAGAATTTCATCTTGATTTTTATTGAGGGCTACCAGTTTAATTTTTCATTAGTTTACTATTTTGATCATAAATTAATAATAACTATTTGTTGAAATTATTTAGTTTATTACATTTTAAAAATTATCTTATCATAAAGCTACTATATATTTTCTATTAACAACATCTTCAATTTTTTAAATAACTTTGTGATATTCTTACAAATAAAAAGGTCTCTACTAAAATACAAAAACAATTACTGTATCCAGATTAATGAATAATAGCGGGAGTCTCACCGCGCGTTGCACGGTGTTCTTGATTAAAAATATTTTATTTTATTAATATATAATATTTACATTTCACATTTCACATTTGAATTGAAATAAATAAATAAATTATAAGTATATTCATCTAAGAATAACTATCTAAGTTGTAAAACAAATAATAAATTTTGTTGGAATTTATTAAATAATCAATAAGATCAAAAATATTTTTTTTATAACCTTTCAAGAAATAATATATTGCAAGTACATGAAATAAGTAAAATATAAAAAAGAAACGTTGAACTTGTGGAAAAAACAAGGAACTGTGTGTATATGTGAACTAAACAATGAATTGGGTGGCATAAATGCAGACAAGTTTTTGTTACAATCATTGTCTATATGTTTATTTTGGAGAATTGTTGTCTATATACCAATATAATCTTATATACTAGCGAAAGTGCTGATATAACCTTCAATCGTTTGAAAGTTAGAAAAAAACCTAATTAATGAAAGTGCCAATATAATCATCTGGTAGACTTTCCGGCATTGATAGTGCTTTTCCAACTATTGACCCACTTAAATGACAATAATGCCATCAGACCAAAAGCTGAATTTGGGTGGACAATTATAACCTTACCCACAACCATCAAACAATCTTCGCTGCCGTAACAGGTAGGAATATATTAGGACATTATGAATTTCATAGGGTTTGGGTGGTATTGGATTCGAGTGGAGACATTCGAGTGGTACTGGGCTCGAGTGGAAAGGTTCAAGTAGTACTGGGTTCGAGTAGACAGGTTCGAGTGGTATTGGGTGAGAGTGGAGAGCATTCGAGTGGAGAGGGTTCGAGTAGTACTGGGTTCGAGTGGAGAGGTTCGAGTAGTACTGGGTTCGAGTAGTACTGGGTTCGAGTAAAGAGGGTTCGGGTGGTGAGGGTTCGAGTGGAGAGAGTTCGGGTGGTGAGGTTCGAGTGGAGAGAGTTCGAGTCGAGATTCAAGTGGAGAGGTTCGAGTGGTACTGGGTTCGAGTAGAGAGGGTTCGAGTGGAGAGTTTCGAGTGGAGAGGGTTCGAGTGGAAAGGGTTCAAGTGGTAATGGGTTCGAGCATAGAGGGTTCGAGTGGTACTGGGTTCGAGCATAGAGGGTTTGAGTGGTACTGGGTTCGAGTGAAGAGGTTTGGGTGGTGAGGGTTCAAGTGGAGAGAGTTTGGGTGGTGAGGTTCAAGTGGAGAGAGATCGAGTCGAGATTCGAGTAGAGATGTTCGAGTGATACTGGGTTCGAGTAGAGAGGGTTTGAGTGGAGAGTTTCGAGTGGAGAGGGTACTGGATTCGAGTGGAGAGGGTTCGAGTGGTACTAGGTTCGAGTGAAGAGGGTTCGGGTGGTGAGGTTCGAGTAGGGAGAGTTTGGGTGGTAAGGGTTTGAGTGGAGAGAGGTTTGAATGGAGAGAGTTTGAGTCGAGATTCGAGTGGAGAGGTTTGAGTGGTACTGGGTTCGAGTAGAGAGGGTTCGAGTGGAGAGTTTCGAGGGAAGAGGGTTCGAGTGGTACTGGGTTCGAGTGGAGAGGGTTCGAGTGGAAAGGGTTTGAGTGGTATTGGGTTCGAGTAGAGAGGGTTCGAGTGGTACTGGGTTCGAGCACAGAGGTTGGTGTGGAGAGGGTTCGAGCACAGAGGTTGGTGTGGAGAGGGTTCGAGTGATATTGGGTTCGAGTGGAGAAGTTCGAGTGGAGAGGTTCCAGTGGTGAGGTTCGAGTGATGAGGAATAGAGTGGAAAGGGTTCGAGTAGAGTGGTTCAAGTGGTACTGGGTTCGTGTGGAAAGAATTCGAGTAAAGGGTGTTCGAGGGTTCGAGTGGAGAAGTTCGAGTGGTGAGGGTACCATCCACCACTGGAGATAGTACTATCCACCCCTCGAGAGGGGAATACCATCCACCACTGGAGAGAGTATTATTTATCCCTCAAGAAGTTTGTCAACCACCCTTCGAGGGTACACCATCTACCTATTGAGCAGGATGGTTGATGGTTCCAAGACCTTGAGGGTTAATGAATCGATGGAGAGGTCTGAGTGGTACTGGGTTCGAGTGGTAATGGGTTTGAGTAAAGAGGTTCGAGTAAAGAGGTTCGAGTGGAGAGAGTTCGAGTAGTGAGGGGTCGAGTGGTGAGGTTCAAGCGGAGAGGGTTCGAATAGAGGATTCGAATGGAAATGGTTCGAGTGGTGAGGGTTCGAGTAGAGGTTAGAGTGAAGAGGTTTGAGTCGAGGGGTGATGCCTCGAGGGGGTTGGTTGATGGTTCCAGGGCCTCGAGGGTTAATGAATCGAGTGGAGATGCCTCGAATCAACACCCCTCAAGGCGGATGGTTGATGTTCAAAGGGTGGATGGTTTGAGTGGTAGGGAGGCCTCGAGGCGAATGGTTGATGTTTGAGAGGTGGATGTTTGAGAGGTGGATGTTTGAGTGGTGGATGTTCAAGAACTGATGGTTCGAGGGGTGATGGTTCCAGGAATGGATGGTTGGTGTTCGAGAGATAGGTGGTTTGAATGGTGGTGTCGTGGATGGTTCGAGGGGTATATGCCTTGAATGGGCCATGGTTCGAGAGCTAATGTGGATAGTTCGACGCTCTCAGTGGTATACTCTCTCGAGGGGTGGTGTACCCTTGAGGGCTGGTGAACTCTAAAGGGGTGGATGTGTGACCTCTCGAGGGGTGGTGTAACCTCTTGAGGGGTGGTGTACCCTCGAGGGCTGGTACACCTCTCTCAAACCGTTGATGCCGTACCCTCGAGGGGTGGAAGGTGTACTCTCTCTCCAGTGGTGGATGGTTTACCCTCTCAAGAGGTAGATGGTGTACCCTCGAAGGGTGGTTGACAAACTTCTTGAGGGGTGGATAATACTCTCTCTAGTGGTGGATGGTATACCCCTCTCAAGGGGTGGATGGTACCCTCACCACTCGACTCTCACCACTCGAACTTCTCCACTCGGACCTTTCCACTCGAACCTGCTCTACTCGAACTCTTTCCACATGAACTCAATAGCACTCGAACATAGTATCACTTGAACCTCTCTATTCGAACCCTCTCCACTCGAACCTCTCCACTCGAACCCAGTATCACTCGAACCCAGTATCACTCAAACCCTCTCCATTCGAACCCAGTATCACTCGAACCTCTTTCGGACCCACTATAGTTAAACCCTCTCCACTCAAACCCTCTCCACTCGAACCCTATCCACTCAAACCCAATACCACTGCACCTTACATAATAACCTTTTAATATTGCAACTTGAACTTTTTTACTTTTACAATAATTCTAATTCAGCAGTCACATGGAAAGATGGATACTCTTTCTATCCAGTTTCTGATTGCATCAGTAATGTGCGGAACAACCTATCAAAGAAAAAAACATCACCATAAAACAATTATTAACTCAATCTACTGTCATGGAAACACAAGTAAAGTAACACACAGAGCATCACCTGAGCAGTCTTTCCAAGGAACTTGCCTTCCCTTTTCTTATCAAGTACTAATTTAATAAATGAAAAATAAAAGAAAATCCATTAGCTAGAGCCATAACCCGCAAGTGAAACACAAGTAATAATCTAAAACGTCATCCACTTGATAAATCTTCCTAGTGGTAATATTGTTGTCCCTAGTAAGTGTCACATCCAAAAATCGCTTATAATTCCCCAAATCTGGATCAACCTGATAAAAGATTAGAAAACCAATCATACGAGCACGAGTACATTCATTTTTGAAAACAATTGAATAGAAAAAAGAAACAAAACTCTACTATAGCACTACCTCCCGTCCATCATCAAGGACGAAAACTTTGCCATACTCGAAAGGAGACATAGTACCAGCATCAGTATTCAAATACGGATCTGCAGACACACAAACACGAAAAAAAATCCAATAAACCTTAGAATATTACATGATAAATATTAAACAAAGAAGGAATTTTTTTTGAGAAAACAAGAAAAGATGAAGAATGCAGGGGCTGTTTGGAGATTTAGACATACAGACTTTGTATATTCAATGCTAACAACATTGCACCAAATTATCTATTTTTCACAGGCACATCCTTCAGTTACTTGGCTTATTTAAATAATCAATATTTGATTAAATCTCCAAAAACGCACTTGCAAGCAAGCCTCTACAATGTGCAATAAGTCGGTGTTAAATTATGATCAATAACTTCCTTAGTTAAGAAATGGGAAAAGAAAGGAAGGTTTCTTTAAACAAATTTTTGTTCGGGAAAACGAATTTCAGTGGCCAGTCATGCTCTGACAGGAGAAAGGCTTATGAAAACAGGGTGAAAGCTTTTAAGAGAATGTTACAACCAGACACGGTTGGAAAGAAAGCTAATTACAGTTGAAGATATGAACAAGGAATGAAAGCTTCACTCCACCATTGTAGAATTTCTGGCAGAATACAAAAGTAATATACTTGACCACAACAAGTTGTTCTTCTCATCTCTGTATATACAGCCTACTATTTTAGAGATTCCAGGAAAATGTCTGACTGTAGAAAATTTTAATCATTTAAAAAAATAAAAAAAACACATTCGCAAAAAAAACACAACCACCAGACAATGGGGACCCGTGATTTGAAAGGCATGATAACAAGTTCATTCTTAACTAACTATTCTACGACCATTTTCAGGTTGAACAGTAACCAAGCCAATAAGAGACTCTGCAAGAAATAAGCAATATCATCTGAACATTACCAACTGTTGGCCTTATTGTTGTTCTCATCTTTAATATATCAGGTCGAGGAGTTATAGATTATGATACTCCAATACCTTAGATCCCTATCTAATCAATAGAGTAGAAAACCCCCAAAGTAATTAATGAAAAAACAAACTTGAAAACTGCGATCACACTCACCTTACTATGCTCACTTACAAATACTAAATGAGGTCGATTTCGCAATCCAACAACTCTCGAAATTAATGTTTAAAAAAAGAAACTTGTGTAACACCAAATTGTTGTAAAGTAGTTGCATACACGTATTATTATATTTCAGTAGATCATTTGTCATTTTTAATTAAAAAGAGTTGCTTTTTGGCAAGTTCCAAAGTGAAAATTCCTGGTACCCTTCCATTAGGAAATTCAGCTCTGTAACCCGACCAAGTGAACCTTCACCAATAATATTTTCTTGAGGAGAGCATAAGAAGTAAAACAGTTTAACATAAGCCAAGGTACTCACTAACTTGCACTCTTTTAGAATTGTCTAAGGAGCCTAATTTAGCTAGTGTAAAATTAGAATCAACCATTTTCTTTAGTTACCTTATCTCAACAATCATACCAGCTGCATCACCTTCGAAGTTTGCAAGTAACGCTATCCCATAACATTCGTAAATGCAGCAGCAAAAAAATGTTTCAACAACCATAAGAAAATAGTAAGATAAGAAGTTATGGAAAACTATACTGACGAGAACTTAGAGGACCAAATTCAATATCATATCATGATGATTGCGATGCCTCAAGCAGTAGTAGTTCACGAGCTTAAAAAAAGTTAAAACTAAGACTTACTATTAGAAATGGCTGGATTATATAGACTTTTGTCTTTCCTTTTCAGCAAAACCCTCACTGTCTGGGTTGCATAAAATCACGAGGATAAGCCTTGTAAAGGTCTACAAAAAAAAAAAAGACATCGTCACAACAATAAAATGCAATAAGAAGATGATTGAATCAAATTGTTGAGAATCAATTAAACAAGCCTTATCCACCCTGAATTAAATTTAGGTTTGTTCGTGTTTGAGAATCGAATTTTTAAATTTGATCTTATAGCCTATACAAATTCGCTATCATTTATAATCAAATTTATGAAGTGCGAAAAATCATTCATAATCAAATTCACTATCAACAATCACTCCAAACATAATAGATATCACACAATCATCATTCAGAAACTGAGAAAATTAACCAAAAAATGATGGAAATTGATGAAAAATACATCCCTTGCATACAGAAAAAGTTGCCTTTTGGATTTGGTATTACTCGGCCCGTCCAAGTTGCAACTGTATGCTTCTCGTCGTCGTCGCCGCTCCGACTTGTCCATGTTCCATCCATAGCCATCTTAATCCGATTCTCGGCTTGTTCTTGGCGAGGAAGCGGAGCTCCAGCGTCGCTTGCTTCTGCAGTTGGATTGATGGAGAGCATAGGATGGAGACCATCTGGGCGATGAATTCATCGGAGGCGGAAGCTCTGGGATGAGGAACTTGTAGAGATATCGAACAGGAGCGGAAGTGAGGAAAAAGGCGATGAAGAAGCGGAACAGGGAAGAAGAGAGGGATTTTGAATGCAAAATAATGTCATTTTCTCAAAGAAAGGAACTCATAAAATTACTTAAATAGCCCCGGTTGACAGACAGAAAGCAAACAATATCTATTATAGGGTGCTTGGGATTAAGAGATATATACACAAATGTCATGTCGAGGAATATTATTTATAAAAAAGGCAAAGTCGAAGACGAGGTAGAATTAGAATTATAGAAACGTAACATGTTTTAATTGCAATATTAAAAATTTATTATGCAACATAAAGTTTTTATAAGTTTATGACCGATTAATGCAACTCAAAAAAATTATTTTAATTTATTCTAATTTACAGTTTAAATCTTGGTCTTTTCATAACTTATAAAAATACCATTTTTCGAGAGACGGACTCATAAAAAAGTGACATCATTTAAAAATTATATTATTAATTAGGTGATTAGTGGGAGTGATATTTTTGGGATTACAACCATTACTATATAATGCGGGTACAAAATAGGTTGTGGACTTTATAGTGTCTTAACAAGTTCGATCGAGAAGGCACAAAATTACTTTATCTATTGAATGGAAAACATGATCTATTGTTGACTGGTATATACCTAGTCCAGGAACCTCATGAAATTGGGTTTTAGGCCCAGCCCATAATTAGGCTCTATAATAGGCCACAAACTGAAGCGAAAGCAGGCCAAGGATATTTAGACTACAAACCGAGAAAGGCAGAAGCCACGAACGAACTCTATGCACAGATAACCTTTCTTGGAACCACAATCAAACACACGATGACAATTCTAGATAAAGCGGAGTCACGTTCGTAACACACTATAAAAGGAGAAAAGATGACATTAATCCAGATAAGTGCAACTAAACCGAGAACATTTGATTCAGAAAAGAAAAGTGACTGAATTGGGCGTCAGAGTCTTTTCCTTAGAACCACATCCGGGGATCTCTTTTGCAGGCACAATACGATGAACAACAGTCACTTGGTCAGGCATTTGGCGCAGTTTCTGGGGATGGATTTTTTTTCGGTTGTTCATTCCCGAAAAAGTCAACAATGGTGTTAACTAGAAGTGAAAGAAGCTAAAACCACCACACTCAAGAGCAAACAGTTGGAAGAAATATGAACGTACATCCCAGTCAAAATCATGATCATACTCTCAACAGAGAACAATAGTGCGTTAGGGATGCCACAGAAGGTGAAGAAGAGGCAGAGTCTCCTAACACGAACAAAGAAAAGGAAAGGAGAGCGTTCACGTCATTTCTAGAAGCGAATAGAACAGTTGTATAATCAGTTCCTAGCCACTCTCAAACTAAAGCTCCCAAGGGTAAGTAAAAAAATTGGTCAAAAAAATGATAACCTTGAATATGGGGATGAATTTAGCAGATGATGACGCAAAAAGGTCACTATTAGCACCTCATCTTCGCAACTTCAAGATTCCGAAAGACTTCAAATTGCCATTACATATCAAAATTTACGATGGAACGACTGACCCAAAGGAATTCCTACATTCCTATCGTCATAGCATGAGGTTCCGCGATGGTGAAGTTGAGTTGGTGTGTAAGGTTTTCCTTATATTTATGACGGGAACAACGATTACATAGTATGAAGATTTTACCAAACGGAAGTATCACATCTTGAGCATAACTTTCGGATCTATTCTTGTGATGCTTCTACCAAAAGAATAATTTCACCAAGACAATAGCGGACCTAAACAATATATTTTAACAAATTGATGAAATTTTGGCAGAGTATCACAGTAGGTTCATCACAAAGAATCTGCAGGTTCGGGACATGTGTTTTCAATGTTCCTAGGGTGCGTTTTCACCGGGGGTATGCGATTGAGAGAGTTATATAAGGAAATTACAAAGAATATACCAGAAAACCCAAGAGACCTACAAAAATGATAGAGCATTATGTGCAAACCGAAGAAGTGAACAACCACAAAATAGAGCGAGAACGAGGAGAGAAGAGTAACGGAGAACTCACAACGAAATTTGGCAAAGAAGGGGAAAGGAAACCTCCCTTTCAAAGGAAGAGAAGCAGGAACACAAAGCATCTTGTCCCAAGAGAGAGCGCTAACAAAATCGCAAAAGGAGATCTGGCAAGCAGGCAGAGATCTATTCCGCTAAATGGCACCAATGATAGCACCTCCAGAGAAAAGATCAAGAGAATACTATTGTGACTTCCATAAAGATCATTGTCATGATATTATTGCAGAGATATGAGGAGGAAAATAGAGGAAAACTTGAGAAATGACTATCTAGGATAGTACAAGAAGGAAGATGGGGTAACAGATACAACAAAGCGAGCAAGGTAGAAAGGTCCATGGAAAAAATCCAAACCACAAAAAACACTCAGAACAACAATCAAATGGTGAAAGCAGCAGTGGGCTATGAAGAGGATGTGTTCAATGAGGCTCCAATAGCGGTGGACTATGAAGAGGATGTTTGGAAGGCTAAGTCCAGGTATTCACCATCACAGGAGCCCTTAGACAAAAGATTACGTGTTGATGAAACAATCACGTTTAGCGAAGAGGACGTTGTTCCTAATGCTTCACCTCACAATGATTCAATGATAATTATTGCCAAAATCAGAAATGCTACAACTCATAGAGTGTTCGTAGATGATGGGAGCGCGATAGAACTCCTTTTCTTTGACTTCTTTGACATACTGGGATTCAAGAGGACCGAATTGAAGAAATCCACATCCTCGCTCGTAGGATTCATAGGGCGAGCAGAGACACCGTTAGGCAACATACAGTTGCTTGTAACAATTGGTGAAAATGATAGGAACTGGATATAATTTGTGACTTCGTCGTCATGAATGCTCCAAGTTCGTTTAACGCTATCATCGGTAAACCATGGATGAATAGAGCAAAAGCAATATGGTCACCGTACCATTTAGGCATGAAGTTCCCAACCCCAACAGGGATCGCAATGGTGACAAAAAACTAACAAACTGCCAGATAGTGTATGGTTATCGCAATGAAAGCAGGAAAAACCACGGAGCAAACAAAGATGGTTAGTACTATCACGAACGGTGACTTACTCAACCAGGTTGACCATTCAGTAGATCTAGGAGAAGAGAGTAAAAATGTCATTTGGGATGACAATGATGCATCTGTGTGTCAAAATAGGGAAATGTCTGTCGGATCAGGAGAAAAAGAGGGTGATACAAATTCTGTGTGATAACAAAGACACATTTGCATGGAGTGTACAGAACATGGGAGGAGTCAACCTCGGGATTGCAACTTATTCTTTGAATATAGGTGATTCGATCAAACCACTCAAGCAGAAGCAAATAAGCTTCGTTAGTGATAGAAAAAACACAATCAAGAAAGAGGTAAAGGCATTATTGCAAGCTGGAATAATAAAAGAGGTGATAAACCAAAAATGTCTAGCGAACCTAGTAATGGTGAAAAAGGCGGATTCCAGATGGAGAATGTGCATAGATTTCATCGATTTAAACAAAGCATGCTCAAGGGATTGTTATCCCCCGCCAAAGATCGATCAGTTAGTGGAAGCAATTTCGGGATAGAAGTTGTAGCTTTTTTAGATACCTATAAAGGATATCATCAGATATTGATGAACTTGGAGGATACAGAAAAAACATCTTTCATAATGAGCTTCAGGATATTTTGCTCCGTGAAGATGCCATTTGTGCTAAAAAATGCAGGAACAACATATCAGAAGGTGGTTGATAATGCTTTTTCCGCAGTCAAATAGGGCATACTATAAAAGCATATGTGGATGACATGGTCATAAAAAGAAAGAAAATATGCAACTTTGCGAAGGACTTAAAGGAAATCTTGGATACGTTAAGGGAAATTGGAATGAAGCTAAATCCTAAAAAAAGTACAATCGGGGTAGGCGTGGACAAATTTCTAGGATACAAGGTATCCTCAAAAGGAATTGAAACTAATCTAGAGAAAATACAAGCGATTGTTAACCTCCCCAACCACAAACAATTAAGGGAGACCAAATCTTAATGGGATCGTTAGCATTGTTTAGTAGGTTTGTTTCAAAGGCAGCCGAAAGACACGTCCCATTCTTTCAAGTCCTGAAAAAGGCTAAAAATTTCAGCTGGAGCGAAGATTGTCAAATAGCATAACAGTCATTAATGGAGCAATTTCAGACATTGCTAGTGTTGAAATCACCAATTCTATGAGAAACATTAAACTTATATTTGGTCGTTTCAATAAACGTTGTGAGCTCAATTTTGTTTAGACAAGAAGGCAAGAAGTAGATAACAGTATTCTACACTAGTAGAATACTACAATAGGCTGAGAAAGCGTACTTTCCAATTGAGAAGTTGACTTTAGCTTTAATATATTCAGCAAGAAGACTACAAGCCTATTTCCACAGTCATAGGATTGTAGTCTGTATTGACTAACCAATCAAGAACATCCTGAGCAAGCCCGAGTTATCCGGGAGAATGACCAAATGGGCTCTTGAATTAGAATAATTCAAGATTCGGTTTCAACTATGAACTGCAATCCAAGTGCAAGCTTTGGAGACTTCATCACAAAGATGACAAGTGTGGGAGCGCAGTAGGTGAAAAAACAATAGTATCTTGACATAGACAAAGGAAAGTCAAAATGGGAAGACATCGCATGGAAACTATTCGTGGATAGGGCATCTAGCAAAGAAAGATGTGAAGTAGAACTGCTGTTGGTCAACCTGGACGGAGGAGAATACAGATACTCGCTTTGTTTTGACTTTTCACTTACCAACAATGAAGCTGAATACAAGGCATTAATATGTGGCTTGGATATCACAGTAAAGATGAAGATCAAGAACGTTTGGGTGTTTAGCTATTCACACATAATGGTCCAACAAGTACGAGGAGACTGCGAAGTACGAGAGGAGCAATGGATGATTACTTAACTAGGGTTCGTCAACTCATCGCTCACCTCGAGTACTTCAGCATCCAGCATGTCTTAAGAAGTGAAAATACGAAAGCAGACACTCTAAGCAAGCTAGAAACAGCAGGTTTCGAGTAATTAGCCGAACATAAGGATGTGAAGGTAAAGGTCATTCCAGTTAGGAGCACAGCGAGGATAATCGTGTCAATGTTTTAGACACATGAGGCAAGCTAGATGACACTGTTAATTGATTACTTCGAAAAAGGGAAGGTGCGACAGACAAAGTACATGCCAAGAAGCTAGAAATACAATCTCACAACTATGTTTACGAAAATGGAACATTAAAAAAGAAATGACTCCTTTCTCCATGAATAAAGTGTGTTGGGCCATCACAAGAAAACGAGATCTTGAAGGAAGTACACGAAGGATTATGCAGATTGCAACAAGGGTCTTGAACGATCGTGAAGAAGATAATTCTAGCCGGATACTACTAACCAACCATGTTTAATGATGCATATAACTTCATCCTTAAGTGCTAAAGTTTCCAGATGAATGCTCCAATATCACACAAGCCACAGTCACCATTAACGGGAATATACAGAGCTTGGCCCTTTGATAATTGGGGAATCGATATGGTTGAACCTTTTCCAAAAGATGCTAGCAGTGCCAGGTTTATAATTGTGGAAATTGATTACTTTACAAAAAGGGTGGAAGCGAAGCTATTAGGAAGAGTTATAGCGAAAGTAACGAGAAAGTTTTTCTGGCAGAATATAGTTTGTCGCTTCGGAGTACCACAAATCATCGTCACCTACAACAACACACAATTCACAAGTTGAGTCTTTACGGAATGGTGTTCGAAGCTGGGAATCACACAAAAATTCACTTTTGTAGCTTACCTTCAATTGAACGGTAAGGTGGAAGTAACGAACAAAACAATAGTTCAAGGTATCCAAAAAAACTGAAAAGAAAGCGAGTAGGCTGGGTTACCCAACACCTTGTGATCATACAGAACAACATTACGAGAACCAACAGGAGAAACACCATACAATCTTGTATGTGGGCACGAAGTAGTAATACTAGTGAAAATCAGGAACTCAAGCCTTCGAGTCGAAGAATATAAAGAAGACATTAATCCAGAGATGACGATGTTGAATTTAGACGAACTCGAGGAAAAGAGACAGAGGGCTACGATCACGGAAGCAAAGTGCAAAGAAAGGATGACTAGAGCATACAACCAGAAAGTCAAGGAAACATAATTTCAAATTGGAGATCTGGTGCTAAGGAAGAATGAAGCTAGCCTGGTTGGGGAGAAAGGAAAGTTGTGCCCTAAGTGGGAATGACCGTACAAGATAATGAAGACACACCGATTCAACTACTATGAGTTAGAGAATGGATGGTAGCAGCGTTCCCAACACTTGGCACATAATCAACTTGAGAAAGTTTTATGTGTAGGATCAGCAAAGAAGTAGAAAAATCTAGTTTCATTGTATAGAAATCATGAAATGATCATTGGTGGTGTTCGTTCCCTTATTATGTTTTGAAGGAGATATTGCCGCAATATAAATATTAATCTTTTGGAGCAATATTTCTTACTTACCTAAATAATTATGGCTTGCAACCGCAAAACAAAGTTAGAAAATCTTAAAAGATAAATGCATGATTATAGCGGTAGAATTTATCGATTACGAAAGCTACACATCTTGCCACTTCGCACAATAAAATTCTTAAGTCTGCAAGTAATAGGTCTTGCAATAAGGCAGATATGCCTACAACAAAGTGACAAAAGAAAGCGATAGATCTTGCGGATTTGCACTCTCAAGAAAGCAAGCTATAGACTTTGCTACCAGGCAAACCTGACTTTAATACAGTGACAAAAGCAAGAGATAGATCTTGCAGCTTTGCACAATACATACTTTAATTGAGAAAGCAATAGATCTTTCTATAAGATAGATATGCTTATGAAACAACGACTAAAGAAAGTGATAGATCTTGTGACTTCTTGGAAAATGGAGTTTCAATATTCAGAACGAAGACAATATACATAAAATAAAGATATCTTGCGAAGAAAAAAGAATTACACTAGCAAAAACATCCAAAGTATGACGTCTGGTTTTATTGAAAATACACTACCACATCATTCAAAAGCTAGAACAAAAAGAGAATTGTGCTAGAAACATTCAAATGAAAGATCCTTACAAATTATCTATGTCGTGACACATGGGAAGATTCATAGGAAGAAGTTCAATAGTTTCTTGATCGAGTTGCATACTCATAAGTTCAATAGTTTCTTGATACCTCTTATTGATTCCTTACAAATTATCGATCATCTCTTGCAGTTGGCGAATGTGCAATCGAACAGTCTCATATAAATTAACTCTTTGGCTGCCAATATTCACTGTAAGATCACCTCGAGTAGTAGAACCGCGATGGCCAGCAGACATAGCTTTCAACTCATCCTTATAATTGAAGCACACTTACTCAAGTTGATGAACGTCTGAATCCAGATGGGTAAACTCAGTGCGAAGACGGTCACTGTCACTACACAATTGGATATTCAATGCAACCTGCTCGCCATACTTGCTTTGCCACTCTATGGAACAACGGGAAAAGTCATCACATTCATCTTTCTTCTTCTTCAAATGGTTGAATAAGATGTCGATACGGGAACACTGTTTGTCGATGATACCAGTGTTCTGATAAGCTTTGCATGCTTTACTCGCAGCAAAAGGTTTTGCTTCTTCATGATGGCGGATCATCTTAATCAAGTTAAGTTACCGATGATGGATAATATCATTATGTTTCGAACATAGCTGCTTGATCCCACGAAATTCACTTGGGTCTCATTAAGAGTTTTCTTCCATGCAAGCTCCAAATCGTTAACACTAAGTAATATGTACTTCAAGCGAGGACCCAATGACATAGCCCACTCTTCAACGCGTTCAGGGAGCTTAAGCGACTAACATAAGTCCTAAAAAACTCCTGGTCAACTAAACTGCGAACAATATCTTTACCAAGGGACTCTAAGTTATAACCGTCAGGAATAAACTTACTGCACGGACAATCCCTTGAAGATGACATAGCCATTGAAGGAGCTGTCGTTCCCCATCCAAGACATAAAGGTATAGAGTTTAGATCCGAATCGCCAATATGGGACAAATGATTACCAGAAAATAGCTCAAAATATTCCTAGGAGATACAGCTAGAAGCCTCAATTAGTATGCTAGAATACCAAGTATCATAAAACATAGACCCAATAGGAGGCCCAAAATGATCACTAGACCCAAACAAGCCACGAAGATTCAAAAACTTGTGGTTGATGAAAATAGCAATACCCTGGGATAGAATCAGAATAGGAAAATTAAGTGAAGTCAAACAAAGCCACTATGTAAACATGCATAATAATGTCATTTAATTTTACAGACAGGAGTTAATAATTCTTCAAATAAAATCATAGCTCTAGAAGTTCAACTGACTTATGTGTGAGAGGGTGGAGTGCTCTGAATAGCAATGGCAGTTTATTTTTAGCTCGCATCTTGGCTAGGCTTCTCCTTATATGCTTCGGACTTTAAGAGAGGGGTTGATGTGACATCAGGAGAAGCGAAAGGAAGACCTTCAAAATAATCAACCTGGAAACTTTTGAGCTTAGAGATTGAGGGCAATGAAGGAAGACCCGCAAGATGCGATAGCAAGACATAGGGGTGCCTACCATCAGAAATATTTTTGATAAAACCATCATTGAGGATGAACTTCAGCTTTGCCAATGCCGCAGTGTACTTCGCCAAAGAGGGCAAGCTCTTCACCGTTGCAGTAGGGTTTAACTCGCGCAAGTGTTTCACAGCCTCACAATAATCAACAGTGCGAGCAGAGCTAGAAACATCCTCAAATAACTTGAAGAATGAGTTTTTTTGCACATCCGATCCATCAGAACTTGCAGATATTTAGGGTTAGCAGGCCTATTTGTGCGTATTTCCTTTAGCTCAGATCGAAGCTTGTTCACTTCTTCGGTTATCCTTATACGCTCCTCAGCAGTATTCGCCTAGCCCTTCATGGCTTTAAGGGAGGTCTCTAGGGTCATACTACTTTTCTCCTGGCTCTTATACTTCTCCAACATCAACTCATCTGTAGGGGAGAACTTCGAAAGTCGCTCACTAACGAGCTGAAGACTCTCACCAACCTTACAAAGCAAAACACATCCGAAAGAAATAATCAATCATCAAAATACAAGGTATCAAAGTATAGTGAGAGTTACTTCAACTAAACAACAAACTTATTGTAGCTAAAGTATCAGGAAAGGAAAGTTTAGAGAGAGTGTCCGGTATTGTTCCCTCCACTAGCAGATTATCGGTTCGCACCAGAACCTTAGAGCGAGGCTGGTTGCCTCGACCTTTTTTTACCAGAGGCGGTAAATAACTTGAGGATCCATCAGTTATATCTCTTTTCTTCTTCTTATCCTTCAACTCACCAGTGGTGCGATCGCCACCCATCTCTCTGCCTTTAGTAGACTTGCCCTTAGCAAGTGCAGTGTAGTACTCGTTTTGTTAACACCCTGTTGGAGGATGTCACTTGCAACAACATTGTCAAGCTGGACAAGAGTCTCAGCCACCTCCTCATAATCTCCATCAAAAAGCGATATGTTGATAGCACCTCCAGCTAGGTCAATGTCTGAAAAAAAGTAAACATCACCGATCAAACGAACACACAAAGGGCGGACATTGGTAAAAAATAAGACAAAATAAAGATCCAACATAGCAAAAAAATAACGAATGGAACACCTTTAACATCAGAATCAACATGACAGAGATGTTGTGTATGAGCACGACCTGTTACCACGATCTCAGTTTCAGCAGTGAGACTTAAACTAGGAAGCTTAGATTTGGGAACTTTGTAGTTCCAAGATGGAAGGATAACTTCGGGGGTTTACATAAAATAATTTCCTATGCCAAGGGCCAACATTTCTAGGAAAACCACTCACAATTTCAACACCAGGGACAAATGGATAGAAGGCAAACTCATCCATAGTATTTTTTACTTTGCAAAGATGGTAAAAGTTATGAAAGTTAAGGGTGAAAGGAACATCCGCATTTTCACACACATGATGAAATCCCATTATAATAGTGATGCCCTTAGGATAAAACTGGGACAACACGATTTTGTGCGCAAATAGAAGCTCGACAATATGTTGAGGAAGGGGAAAATAAAGGCCAAAGTGCAAATAAGCCAAATAACAAGATATATATATCCAGAAATAGGTTTGCGAACACACTCAGATTCTTAGGAGCACGGAGATCACACAAGGATGGAAAGGGAAAATATTTCTTGAGATCTTCCAAGAATATGCCTGATAACAAACTGCTAATAGTAGAAGACCCAGGGACATGAATAGAATTCTCATCAGAGTGAACATCTTGTACGGGAGACTCGATATGGCTAGGGGAAGACATTCGGGAAAACAGGTATCCTGGAATATGAAAAAGAAGCCTTAATCAGAGCTATAAAGGCTGTGTACAAATTTTTCATACCAAAAGTTAAGGAAAACATAAGAGGATATACCAGAAAACATGATCGAGTTTAATTTAAGGTATAAATGATAAGTCACAAGAAAATAAAGAATCGATACATTATAAATTCAGCGCATGCAACAAAGAAAGGAGAAAGAAAGCTGAAACAAACTTACTTTTATAGATCAAGAAGAATGGTAATTTGCAGAAGAGTTAAGAATAATCGGAGAAGGCGAGAGTTTTCAGCGACTGAGAAGATGAATTAAGAGAAATCAATTCCCATATTTAAGCAACAATGGACAAGCAAAAATATCGAGGTGACTAATTAGTTCAGGAAGCATAATGATGAGATTCTGATTACCTTTTACAGCTATTGAAATGATGATGAAACTTGATTAGACAGCGCACTGCTTGTGATGAAATTAATTTAATTGATCCAAAATTCCCCATTGAAGTGATGGAGTGATAACCAAAATCACGGAAAATTGGAACAATATAGCGAAGAATAAAGATGAAATTTCAGTCATTGGATACAATATCTAAGCAGATGAGCTTATCAGGACAACGATACAGATGGAGAAGATTCAAAATTCAAAAATATTCACAAAGCCGCAAGTATAGCCAAGAAACCAACTACACTTTGCAATGACAAAAGGAGAAATACTAATGATGAACAGGTTGTTAGAATACAACATCAGTTCGCATTCATGCACAGGTCATTCCATTGCTTCATGTCTTTTAGTCTTCATGGCTGGGTGGTGGGGGGGGGAGGCTTATGGTGTATACCTAGCACAGGAATCCCGTAAAATTGGATTTTAGGCCCAGCCCATAACTGGGCTCTACAATAGGCCACGAACTGAAGTGGAAGCAGGCCAAGGAAAGAAAGTTAGACCACAAGCCGAGAAAGGTAGAAACCACAAACCGAGAAAGGTAGAAACCACAATCGAGCTCCATACACGAACGACCTTTCTCGGAACCACGATCAAACAAACAATGGAAATTCCGTTTAAGGCGGAGCCAAGTTCATAACACACTATAAATGGAGGGAAAATGACACTAATCCAGATAAGTGAAACTAGAGTGAGAACACTTGATTCAGAAAAGAGAAGTGACTGACTTGGTCGTCGAAGTCTTTTCCCCGGAACCACTTTTGGGATCTCTTTTGTAGTCGCATAACGGTGAACAACGGCTACTTGGTTAGATCGGGATGCTACAACATTGATTAATATGAAAGGGGAATCCGCTTATTAGTCCTCATGTTTCCCATAGTTAGGCTCGGTTCTCCAAAATTTATCTGACCTGATTTGATTGAACTGATTCGAATTAAACTGAATTGAAATAAGTATGTTACAAAAAAAATAATGTATTCATAAAATTTAAATTTACACTAAACTGAATTGAAATGAGTTGAACCGAACTAAATTAAACTAAAATGAAATGCAGATAAACTTTAGAGATCTTGGCCCTATATATTTCTTTTGATCAGATCTAAAATTAATCTCATAAAATTTAGATATGGTAATCAATTGATGTAATCATGAGAGTGTCCGAGTGTGGTTTTTTAACTTAATACGCTTCAGTCAAATGATTGATAAATGAGAAAGTAAAATTGAATTAATAAACAGATCTCTTTTCAATCTTAATTTTATTATCTATTTAATTAAACTTCTTAACTTCAACTGTAAAATTAAAATAGTATATAAGTATAAATTATTTATATGTTATACTTTGTTAGAATCGTTATAATATATATTTGAAAAAAAAGTGCTGTTATAACTCTACCTAGTTGACATAAGTGCCAATGTACCCTTTCAATATTCGAAAGTGCCAATATAACCCTATAAGTTTTAAGGATGTGTTGATAAACCCTATAAGCATTAGAAATGTGTTGATATAACCCCACAAACATTAGGAATGTGCTGATATAACCCAATAAGATTGCATAATGTGCTGATATGACTCTACCTGTTCCGGCGGCGGTCCGGCGAACTATGAGGGCAAAATTATCCACCTAATTCCAAAGTTAGCCCAAAAGGTATTTTGATCAATTTACTTAGAGTCAACGCTAAAAAATTGGGGTCAATGTTGGAAATGAGATCTAAGGGTTATATTGGCACTTTCATTAACTAGTTAGGGTTATATTTGCTCTAAAAATTATCATAGGATTATAATGACACTTACTTAAGTAGATAGGATTATATGGATACTTATCCCCATATACTTTTGAAATATTAAATTTCACAAATTTTAATTATATTTAATGAAAAGTACGGATCAAATATTTTTTTAATTCAATTGTTCAAAGTCAAACTGTTGAAATGGGACAGGTGGATTACATATATCATCATATTGCTAAAGCAAAAAGGATGTAATGGAAACCTGTAAAGTTACGTACTCTCTCCGTCAAAGTTTAAAGGACATCGTAATTATTATATATGGTTCGAGAAACATGTTTTATCGTTAATATGTTTAGCTATGTATAATATTGGAAAATAAAAAATTATTTTATAGAGATTATTTATTTCGATAAATTTAAAAATATCACATACGATAATATTATATCTCATATATCTATTCAAATATGCGGTCAAACTTTAATAGTTAATAGTGCAATAAAATAAGAGAGTGATTTAAATTGAGACAGATGGAGTATGAAGAAATGTTTGGATGTTGATGCAGGCAATTCCAGAAGAAGCACGAAGATATGAACTAGGAGAAGCAAAATACTACATGGTTGCAGTATGGCTTGCCATAACTGGGCAATGCTTCTTCTTGGGGGCCATCGGAGTCATTTCGTGCGCCTCCTCATTGCTATCTGGAATTGTGATCGCCGTTTTGCTCCCTGTGTCGGAGATTTTGGGCGTTGTTCTCTTCAGAGAGAAATTTCAGGCTGAAAAGGGCGTCGCCCTTTTCCTTTCTCTCTGGGGTTTCGTTTCTTATTTTTATGGCGAAATAAAACTGGAGAAGAAGAAGAAGCAGCGGCAACAGCAACAAAGGGAAGAGGAAAAGGAAGAAGTAAGCGTTGCCCAGATGGCTCAAATGGTCGTGCCCTGATATATGTTAATCAGTATATACTGTGGAATTTCTCTTCTTCCTGATTAAGTGTGTGGGGGTAAATTTGAAAGAATTAATCATACGTAATTATATTGTTTAGCTCATACAAAGACCGAGTTACTTTATAGAGTTATTCTCTTATGAGACCGTCCTATAGTGAGACGATCGAGAGGTGAACAATAAATTATATAAATTTTAAATACTCTATTTATTTCTCTGTATGTGTCTTAATTCACTATCATGAATAAAGTTGATAATGTTTAGATTGTAAATATTTATGAATATATAAATATAAATATTATCGCGTGAGATATTACTATATTCATTGTAACACCTATTTTTAGAACATACTACTTTTTTTTATAATTTTTTGTTATGCATAATTTAAACCCAATATTCCAAAAATGAACCCGATATTCCAAAAATGAACCATCCCTAGTTGAATGTGAAATTTTGGTAGATGAATCCAAAGAGGATGGGGAATAGTATGTTGAGAGTGAAGAAATCGAGGAAGGGGTGATTGTACTTAATTCACAAAATTACCTATTTTTCATCCTTACCTCCACCTATATAACCATCGCACACATTTTCGGAAACCATAGAGAAGCCAATTGAATATACTAACCTTCCAAACCACCTATTTCCTCTAAGGTTGACTCCTCTACTATATCTTCCTCTTGGAAGATTCTTAGCCCCACCTCTCCATATTTGGTTGTCTTGGTGACGGGGTACAAACCCGCACTATATGGATAACATTAGGGTCGTGCCAACGACCTTATATATAAAGATCTTCTTGGGAGGCAACCAGAGCTTTGAAAAAATTACATTAGTTTAGTATTTTTGGTGTATTTTCCTATTTGTAACATTTTGTTTTTGGAACAATATTACACTTGTTGTGCATGCTTGTTTTGTTGGAAGTATATAGTACTTGGAGGAATGTGAGCAAATGGAGAGTCCAACTCATGGACCATGTAGATGTACATGGTTCGTGGTGCTCAAAATGATAAACAAGGAGGAGAACTAAACCCCAAATTCATGGGGCGTGTAGACGTGCACGACCTATGAAGTTCACATACTTTCCTATATCCAAATCACCATTCCTTCCCTACCACCCCCAAAAATACCACCAAAATTCATTTCCCCTCAAACCCTTGAAACACACAACTCGAAATATAAGAGGTAACTCTCCAATGTGATTCAATTGTTTATTTCGATTTGTGGTGCATGTGATGCGTTTGGGACAACCAAACAGTCAGATAGTTCGAGCTCCTTTATTACGACCTACATAAAACTGTCCCTAGGGATCCCAAGGGGTCAGTCCTCTGATGCTAAAGTCAGTAAAGAGTATATGCACAATTTTCAAGATAGAATTGATGCCAAAGAACAAGCACGTACCTGGTATTTATACCGTATATTCTTAATAACAATTTACCTGAATTATGTCCCCTTTAATAGCCTATACATGCGGAGTTAATTAACACGGAAATATCCCAATTGGGCTTATATTAATATGGCCCATTGTAGCATCTGGGCCCAACCTATATCAAAATCTCCCAGAAAACTAGATTCCTATTCGAGACCATGAAGGATCAATTCAGTGGTTGGAGGACCTTTTCCTCGGTAGCGATTTTGAGGCTCGCAGCTTATCAGCGTTCAAGGACCTTTTTTTTCTTCTAATAATGAAGTGAGGATCTCTGCTTAACAGCATTCGAAACCTTGTTCTTCAATAATGACTCGAGGATCTAGGAGTTCAAGGTGAAATTTCTCATATCCTATTTTAGGTCTCGAAAAGGGGATCCAGTTTTCTTATTTTAAGTTTTTCTGAAATCCCAAAGGTTGCACGTGTCTAGCAACTGCGCGTGTCATTGCATCCAAAGCGGCATGCCTAAAAAAAGGTGAAATGACAATTTCATCTTTTCAAAGTTTTTAGTTTTTCTAAGTTATCATCACCATGCCGTCATTTCAAGTTTATTAACTACCCCTATTTCTTCAACTTCCACTCTTATTCATTTGCAGGTTCTATAAAAAGGAGTTTTTATCCCAAGGCCATTTCTATCTTCCTTCTCTTATCAACAAATTCGCTTCAATTATCTTCTAAACTGAAATCAGTTTGTTTCCCCCTTCTTCTTGTACACTCCCTTTCTATCTTTAATTTAATGGCTATTTCCAGTGAGGGTTCTACTAAGAGGGGGTTTTCAGGCAAGGTTGGGATGGACGGAAAGCAAATTAATTCACCGGAGGGGGCGAGTTTTGGTTTTGAGCCCAGTCATTCAGATGGGTTATAGTATGAGTCTGACAAGGAAGAAGATATCCTGAACCATACAGGTTACAACCCAGAAGTTTTACCCATTATAGATATGCCTCCCCAAGGGTACACTGAAATTTGACTGCGGGGTATGGGTAACCCATATGTGAGGTGGTCTCCTACTACCGGTAAAATGAGTTTTTATCCTCCACCTAATGTAACCCTCGAGGTTGGGGAAGGAGATAATTAACTTCCAGAGGGAGAAGAAGTAGTTTGGAGAGAAAAGGAGATATCTCGAGAAGTAGTGGAGGTGCCTCAGGGGAAGAAGGTATCTCGAGGGAAGAAGAAAGGTCCTTGAGTTGCTAAACCCATCCTTGAAGGCAGAAAGAGCTATCTTAAGGATCCTAGCTTCAATCCCACTGGGCCAAAGGATAGCCCCGGATGTGGATTTCCAGTTGTTCCAAGAGGGTGATACCTCTAATAGCCTTCCTGAGGGGAGATCTTCCATTTTTCTTAGACATCTTCGTGCAGTGCTTTGCTTCCCTTTTCCTTCTTTGTTCTTTAAGATCCTTAAGGAATTTAAGGTCAGCCCTGCGCAGGTTCACCCCAATGTCCTAGTGATCATAATGATGATTTTTGTATAGATGTCAAAAATTTAGAATTGAGTCCAGGTATAGGCTACTTCGTTCATTGTATAGCGTGTCCTATAGTGGTAAGTCAACGGAAATGTTATCACCTTCATTAGCAGAGAGGTGCATCATAAAGTCTTTACTGTTCCTTCTCATGCGAGTGATTGGAGGAATTGGAGAAATGGGACTTCATTCGATTGTAGAAGATATACAGTTCCTTAATGGAACTTGAAAATAGAGATCGAGTCCTCAAAGCCTGGAGAATAATTATTCCCTGAAAGCCTCGAAGGTGACAGAAAGCGACTTATATCCACGTCCCTGGACTACAACCTTTTCTCAAATCCCGATAAGAACATTGGTGGTTTTATTTGGCCATCGAAAGTTTATGAAGAGCTTATATATAAAAAAACTTTGAAAAGAAAGTAAGAAACGAAATCGAATCACCAAAGACCCTTCTCAAGAGCCCCCTCTCGAGGACCCTTCAAGTGATTTTAGACCTTCAGAGTACTCCGAAGGTGTTTAACAAGTTTTTTTGTTTTGTTCTATTTCTTTACTTTTCCTTTTCCCCTTGCTAATCTTATTCTTGTGCCCTTTTCAGTGGGTCTCGGTTCAGGTTTGTTTTCCAAGAATAATTGCCCTAAGGGTACCCCTACCCCCTCAAATTAGACATCTACCCCTCTGGTGGGTGCTAGAAATGTTGTGCAAAACAACAAGCCAGAAGACCATGCTTCTACCTCGAGGAATCAACGCCAAAGGATAGAAGGCGATGGTGGTTGAACTTCCCACATCTCCCATCAGCCAAAACCACATGCGTCCTCCTCGAACACTCTAGTGGCTGTGCCAAGTGTTCTTACTATAAATGAGCAGGTCCTTTCTACCTTGATCGCTGATCCTCAGGTTAGGTGATATGTATTTGTATAATTTTGTGTGGTTTTCTAATTTGTTATATATCTAATCAATTTAACGAGTCACTTAACCATTTTCAAGGTTCCCCAACAACTTGGCGAAGTGACCTAAAGCTTGGCCACTCTTTTGCTAGCCGTGACTTCAGGTCATAGTAGGCTGCAAAAGCAGTTGAAGCAAAAGGACTTCGAGAATGCTGAGCTAAAAAGTTGTCTCAAAGTTCAGAAGAAGGAGATTGAAATGCTCAAGGCCAAGAAGTATAAATTCATCCTTGATAAAGAGGTCCCCGGGAAGAGGGTTAAAGTGGGCGAGGACCCCATTTCCCAGGTTTGTCTGCTCGAAGGTTTCAAAGACAAATTGTTGAACAATGCTGAGCTATTCAATTTTTTTGTCGACCTCCTCAAGTTGACCAAGCAACTTGAGTACATCATTCTGGTTGAAAAGATAATAAAACCTAAACTAGCCTTCTCCTTGTCCAAGTATGACGTCAAAATGATAGACGACCTTATCAAGCCTAAGCTCGTGAGCCTCTTCGATACCAAATGGGATGAGGCAGTCAAGCTTGGCAGCCTGAGTTTCACCCTATTGGACTATCTTAAGTCTGTTGGAAAATTTCTCATAGCTGAAGAGGTCTAAGAGCTCACCCCTGAGAAAATAGCAGTCGGAGTCATTGAGCAGCTAACTTTGGCTGGGCAAGTTGGGGGAGAGCAGAATCCAACTATCACCAAGGAGAATACCTCTAGAGTAGTGTGATTAGATGTAACTTTTTCCAAATTTCAGCCACTTCATGTAACTTTCTTCCTTTTTAATGATAAAGATTTTTTTTGCTTCTCAACTGCTTACTTATTTTCATACTTTTCCTCGTAGTGTAATTCATTGAAAAGGTGACTTGAATGTGCTTACCAAGAGCTCTCGAGTATTCAAATAGAACTGAATGAGCCAACAAACATCTAATGAAGGCAATGCGGGACCTTGCCAAATGTAATGAGGAGAAAAGCTCTTTACAAGATAAGAATAATAAACTCGAGGAGGAGCTGAAATCATGGCAGTTCAAGGAACATCCTGCTTTTAAAGATTTTGTGAAAAAGTTTTTAGCCAAAAAATTCAACGGGGTAGTTTCACTCAAGGTTGTGGAAGATTGTGATCCTGTTAAACGGAGCTATCAAGAGTTTGTGCATCAAGTAAAAAGCTAATTTAGATTTTTAAAAAGATGCCTTGCCGATGCTGAAAGACTACAAGTCCTCAAAGGTTGCTTAACTGCTTGTATGGGTGAGTCATAGAAGTTTAGGTCGCAACTAGAGGAAATAGTTGAACTATATGTGGTAGCCATGGGTGAAATTTCCAGACTAGAGGAAGAATTGTTAACGAAGGGTTAACGAAGATCCTTCCCTAGTTAACTTCATCCTCCCTGAGAATGTTTGACTCCTGGGAGAAGTTGAAGCCTAGAAGGTACAAGCTAAGGAGCTTGAGCATATGATTACTTTATACGACGTCAGTTTTCGAGCTCACTGCCTTTCCCATGGTATACACACACCATATTTGATAGATTCCCAAAATCTGCCAAGATTTCTTCTTAAGTCTTCTCGCTACTGGATCAAGGAGTGAAATGTATACGAGGATGGAACTGACCGGCATAAAGCATCCTCTGACGCTATCCTGGACTGGTTAAGGGAATTGCGGGAAAACGCTCTCCCCCATTTGAGAGGTCGTAGATCCTCCCATTTAAAGAAATAGGTTTCTAAGGGAAGCAATATAAATCTCAGATCCTCGAGTGATGCTACAAGAAATCCTTCAAATTGGCAATGTGGATGTGAAAGATCTACCTCGAGGGATATGGATAGCGGGAATGCAACAAGGCAATGTAAAGTAATAAAAACACTAAATTCATCTGAGTACCCTAAGGAGGAGCAAATGAAGAATTTTCGAAGGGCAGTCGGCATTAATATGGAAAAACTCAAACAACTAGAAGCAAGATTCGGAGAGCTAGCCCCTTCTCGAGAGGGGGATCCTCCAACTAAATAGATAGGTTCTTTTCATGCTCTTGTTCAAGTTCTTGTAAGCATATTTTAGCATATGCCAATGATTCAATGTATCATGTACCTAGTATGTACGAATGTTTTTAAGTTTATCACAATGGGATTAATGCTGACTTGGTTGACAGCCTTTTATCAAATTGTAAATATCAAGGATTATCATCATTAGGTGAATTTAAAAGACAACCCGAAGGTATAGTATAATGGATTCTCTTTTATCATAAGGTGGCGTTCGAGAGGCTTAGTAGCCCTAAAAGGGATTCGAGTTGCTTATCAGCATTCTCCCTTAGTCAAATCATTTTTGCCATAAGTGCCACTTATCAACACTTTACACAATTATTGACCCGCCTCTACCCGGGGTCGTTAATTGTAGCTAATTAATCGGAGCAGAGGCTTTCCCCGTGGGAAAGGTAAAAGATAAAATTTATAGTTCTGCAGTCGGTCTTACTGTTAGGCTACCTAAAGGGTAGTTAGTGGTAAGCCCTGAGTTTGTCCACGGAGATGCTAGGTCTCAAGTATCAACTAAGAAAACAGCCTCGTACGGGTTTCCAATCCGCACGTGTGAAAGGAATATATGCTAAATGCAAACACAAAGGGGAGGGGGTTTTATTTTCAGTTTAACAACTACAAATCATAAAAATAAAAACCATGTAAGCTTTGGAAACGCATCTACTGATCCTATTTGTACAATTTAGTTCATAGCTTCTCCAACTCTAGATTTAGGTTTCCATTTATCCTTTTTGGAGGCAATTTTGTTGCCTTAGCCACCTCTGTTGGCTTCAAACTGACTGTTACTATTTTTTCTTTAAAGGTTTGGGAACCTTAATAATATCCCCCACCGCCGGGTGTTTAAACTAAAAAAAAACCATGTAAGCTAATTAAACTAAGCACTTGGGAAGTCATTGCACAACATGATTAATCTAATGTTTTGATCCTTGATTCATTCATATTTAAGATTTACTAGACAACCAAATAGAGTGTTCATAACACGTGGTGTGGCTGATGGCATACGCTTCCCCGTACCTGTCACTTCGAGTGCGCTCGCAACCCTCCATCAACACTGCTATTATAATTAGGGGAGTTCAACAAGGTCCGACCATTGTTGTTGGTCTATTTCTTCCCCGTGCGATTAGGTCCCGGGCTTCCATCACGAATGCACTACTTCCCCCTGGTCCTATCAATTAGGCTAAGGGGTTGTTGGCACCTTATCTATAATACCAGGGCCTCTTACAACCCTAGCTTTCTACTTTTTCACTATCTCTATCTGCAAAATATCGAAAAAAATTTACGTAATCAGCTAAGACTGGTGCGATGTAAAGTATGTCAGAGTAATACTCGGGGTCTCCCGTGCACGCACCTACACAGACGCAACGTACTCATTTACCCATTCTAACATCCAGGTTTCTCTTCCCAAGGGGCATCAATATTTGCACCATACATAGATATAGGCCAAAGTGTGTGCTAATGCGGTGTACTATTCATTCAATTCAGTCATTCAAGAACAATCACAATAATATCAAGAACACAAAATTAGGATGAACTAGAGAATCACACAAAACCAAAGTTAAATCATGCACTAAAAATTATCCCCAAGCTATGTAAACTTCTCCATAGATATGGAATTCAAATATGGATTTGAATTCCATGTCTAGGATGAAAACGAAAAATAAAAGGCAAGAAAAGGAAATGAGAGAGTGTTTCTTTCTCTAAAATTTCTCTTCTAATAGCCTATTCTATTTTTTTACCTCCTTAACCTACTAGGCTAAGGCTATACTTATAGGACAATGGGATTGGGCCTAAAAATAGGCCAAAACAGGGCAAAAGTTACTAAACCCTAGTTTCGCTGCCACCAGGCGCAGGCCATCGCAGATGGCATGGTCCGTGCCATATACTTGCCATGGGCTACAGGCTCTGGCGTGGGTCATGCTTCTTCATCCATTGTGGGGCACTAGATTTGGCGAGGGCCGCATCGTTTTTCTGGTGTGGACCATGGCCGGTGATGCGGGCCTCCGTCTATAGGCTCGATTTAGGACTTTTGAATCACGGGGTGCAGGTAATGGCACGTGCCATTGTCTGGAGCATCGGGTTGCTCAGAAATCTTAGTGCAGGGCATGGACTTTGGCGAGAACCATAGGCTGGTCTTGGTATCTTGAACTTGGAATGGCGTGGGCCGTTGTGAATGGGGCGGTTCACACCCATACTTAGCCTACTTTAAGCGAAGTCTTGAACTTGAGCGTGGGCCATGAGATATGGCACGGGCTGCACCATTACCTCGTGCTGGACAGTGTTGGCATGGGACGACTCCTTTGGCGTGGGCCGTTAGTGCATAACCATGAATAGCCCACGTTGACATGTGGCACCTTTGCTAGATGAACTAGTTTCCTTTGCTATGGGTGAACCGTTAGTCCGATTTTAGAGTTGTAGTTGTTTATTTTGTAGTGCTTGAGAATATGAATACAATGGAATCATCCTTGAAGGATAATTCTTCTCGGATTGTTCTTAGGCTTTGGCACAACTCATTGGACCATGATTCCCCATTTCTTCATTGGTTGCTTTGATCTCTGTTGTCGCCTATCTTTGACTCCAATCTCCTTATACCACACATTGAATTTGTGGTATTCTTATACTACCATTATAGAGGTAAATAACATCTGATCTCTTCTACCGTTATTACGAATGGCCTTCAATATCTTCCACTGCCCTTACGAACGGCCTTCACATAGAATGTAACCAAAAAGTACCTATGAGTGACCCAATAAAGATGATCAAATGGAAGATCTAGGAGCCCCTGGATAGAAGATATCCATTAGTACTAATTAAGTCTACAAAACACAGGATTTAGACAAGAAAACTAAACTTGGACATCTAAACCCCTTGTCACGTAAAGTCAACTAATACTAGCAATCCGCCTAACAAAATATACTAAAGACTATGCCAGATCAAATGGTTAACGTACGCAAAATAGAGTACATCAATTATCTATCAAGATTAAAATAAACTTCGGAGTGCCGCTTATGAGCATATCACTCGATCTTCCTTAGATATAATCAATAATCGTTATAAAATAAATTATAAAATGCAAAAACACAAGAAAATTTACTCGGGTTCGGTGTTTCTACCTACATCCTGCAAAAATAGCTCCACTAGATAACCAATCAAGATTACAAGGGTACTAGAGAGTGCCGTTTATCAGCATATCACTCGGTCGTCAGCCTTAGTTAGAATTAATGTTTAGAGAGCAGTTTATCAGCATTCACTTGATTATCAGCCTTGGTTGTAATTAACATATAGAGTGCCACTTATCAGCATATCACTTTATCATCATCCTTGGCTGGAATTATCATACAGAGTGCCGCTTATCAACATATCACTCGATCATCAGCCTTGGCTAGAATTATCATACAGAGTGCCACCTGTCAGCATATCACTCGATCATCTGCCTTGGCTGGAATTATCATACAGAGTGCCGCTTGTCAACATATTATTCGATCATCAGCCTTGGCTAGAATTATCATACAGAGTGCCACTTATCAATGTATCACTCGTGCCTTCAAAGCTGATAATATTTTCTCAAATCAGTAATATTCCACCTTCTAGGAACTCAAACTCCACTCATGGATTTGGGGATTTAACTACCTCTAGGATGTGCTTCAATCACCTTATAAGGTCCTTCCCAGTTTGCAGCCAACTTTCCTTTAGATTCCTGGCGACTCTTCTCCTTCTTCCTCATCATCAAATCTCCTGGATTAAATAACACTTTCTTCACCCTTCTATCTTGATATTGTTTGACCAGTTCTTTTTCCTTGGCTTTCTGCAGGGATGCCATCTCTTGCCTTTTTTTTACCATATCAAGATCCGGGCACCAATTTTCCTGATTATTTATCTCATCTGTGGCTGCCATCATCCTTGGACTAGGAACTCCTATCTCAACAGGAATTACTGCCTTTGAGCCATATACCAGGCTATATGGTGTCTCTCCAGTGGCAGAGGATTTTCCTGTTCGATGTGCCCATAAGACGTTCGGTAACCCACATATCCAATTACATTCTGCCCCCTTGAGCTTGGCTCTAATACCATTCACTATCGTTCAGTTGGTTACTTCTACTTGACCATTAGCCAGAGGATGATAGACTGCTATCACCTTTTTCTTAATATTATACTCCTCACACCACTTTTTGAATGGGTCTTGAGAAAATTTCATTCCATTGTCAGTAATTCTGGTCCTTGGAATCCCAAAGAGGTATATAATGATTTTCCAACAGAATGCAATGACTGCCTTCCCCTTTATATTTGTTAAAGGCTCAGCTTCGACCCACTTCGTGAAATAATCAATAGCCACTATGAGGTAATTGAAAAGGTCCTACCAGATCAATCCCCCACTTAACGAATGGCCACAAACTATAAATACTTGCCATCTCCTCTTGCTGAATGTGGGTTATAGGAGCATGTTTCTGGCACTATTGGCAGACATGTATGTATTTTTTCGCATTATCAAACATCATTGTCCAGTAGTACCCCGCTCGAATGAGCCCTCTTACCACTGATTGAGCCCCCTGATGACTGCCGCATATTTATTCATGAACTTACCAAATCAGATAGTTTTCTTCATAAGGGGTAACACATCGAAGCAATGGTTACAAATAATGTCTTATGTATAATACTCCTTCCTGCAGTATGTATCTAGGTGCCTTCAGCCTTATCTTTCTAGCCTCGACCTCATTTCCAGGAAAAACTCCCTTTCAAAGGCACTTTACAATAGTAGTTATCCATGTGTCTTCCTCTTCGATAGCCATAACCAATGGTTCCTCGAAGCTTCATTTGTTCAAAGTTTCTATCAGCAACTGTCTCTGAGATTGAACCCCCAGGTCTGAAGAAGCAAGCTTACTAAGAGCATCTTCTTTGTGATTGTTTTAACTTGGGACCTATGTTAGAATATGTGATTCAAAACTTTTCAAAAGAGTTTTTACTAACTCTAGATACCTCTGTAGGTTTCACTCTCTGGCTTCATATTCCCCATTCACCTGCTGAACCACTATTTGAGAATCACTATAAATCTCCAGATCTTCCACTTTTAATTCGTCGGCCAACCGCAATCCAGTTGTAGGAGCCTGATACTTGGCTTCATTTTTTACAGCCTTAAACACAAATTGAAATGCATAAGGGGACCATTAGGACACGTGAGTAGTACCGCAGCCTCACTACCACCCGAATGTGATAAACCATCTACATACAACCTCCATACTTCCTTCTTTCAATCCTGTTCCTCTCGAGTAGAATCTTCGTACTCAATGGGTTACAAGGTTTCCACTATAAAATTTGCTAGTACCTGACCCTTGATTGTGACTCTAGGCTGATATCGAATATCATGTCCTCCTGACTCCATTACCCACTTTATCATTCTCCCAGAAGCCTATGGTTTTAATAGGATATACTGAATTGGATGATTTGTGAGCATCACTATCATATGCCACCTGAAAATAGGGACGCAATCTCCTAGTGGCATGTGCTAGAGATAATATCAACCTCTCAAGGGTTGTATACCTCGTCTGTGGCCCATATAAGGATCGACTAACAAAAATAAATAGGGTGTTGCGCCCTCTCCTTTTCCTTTATTAAAAATGCACTGATTTCTATGGATGAGGCAGAGATGTATAAGTACAACGTCTCCTCCCTCTCAGGATTCATGAGTGTAGGTAACACTCTCAAATGCTCCTTTAGCTGCTTGAATGCCTCTTTAGACTTCTCTATCCACTCAAACTTCTTTGCTCTACGAAGTACATTAAAAAAGGGAAGATGCATCTCCGCTCCCTTTGAGAGAAATCTGCTCAACACTACCAAAGATCCTGTAAGGTTTTGTACTTATTTCAATGTTTGCGGAGTTCTCATTCTTATCAGAGTCTCAATTTTTTCAGGGTTCACATCAATACCCCTCTCGATACCATGAATCCAAGAAATTTCCCAGCTCCTACACCAATAACACATTTAGACGGATTTAATCTCAAGTTTTCCTCTTGAAGCCTCTCGAAGGTTTCTTCCAAATCTGCCAAGAATTCCTTATGACTTCTGCTCTTTACCACCATATCATCTACATAAATTTCCATATTCCTTCCAGTTTGTCTTTTGAACAGTTTATCCTCTAAGCTTTGATAGGTTGCCCCGGCATTCTTGATCCCAAATGGCATATTTTAATAGCAATAAGTGCCTATATTTGTAATGAACAATGTTTTCTCCTTATCATCCTCTGCCATAAGTATCTTATGGTATCCTTTATGTGCATAAAAAAAGGCCAAAACTTGATATCCAGTAATGGCTTCAACTAATTTATCAATTTGTGGCAATGGGTAATTGTCCTTGGGGAAACATCTATTCAGATCGGTGAAATCTATGCATATTTGCTATGCTCCATCATATTTTGGGACCATAACTAGATTGGCTATCCACTCAAGGTAGAACACCTCTTCGATGACTTGTGTTTTTAGTAGCTTTTCAACTTTCTCCTTGATGGCCTCAGCCCTTTCGGGGGGAAACACTCTCCTTTTCTGCTTCACTAGTTTTATCAAAGGTTTGATGTTCAACTTATGCACCGCCAGGTTTGAGGGTACTCTTGTGAGATCAGAAGTATTCCAAAAAATATCACCATATTTCTCCAACAAGTTATTCAATTTTACTCTAATGCTATCAGGCATTAATTTCCCAATAGTTATTGTTCTGGCATCTCGAATGTGCATTTGCACAGTGTCTGTTGGGCCAACTTCCCTGTGTACCGATGCCACATTCCTCTGTCTCCTCGCCTCTCTCACTGCTGTAAGGTTGCAACTTCTAGCCATAGTTTGATCTCCCCGAATAGAAGCTATCCCCCTATCCGTTGGAAATTTCATTATAAGATGATATGGTGACCAGACAGCTCGAGCCTAGAACATCCATGACCTTTAGAGGATCATATTATAAGGGGAAAATATGCTAATGACAGCAAATCACTACCACAGAGACCCCCCTCTAGTACCAGTTTTTTAGCACCGGTGCTAAAAATCTAATAGCACCGGGTTTTTTTTAAAATTTTAACATCGGATATTTAAAAACTGGTGCTAAATTTTACAATAGCACCGGTTTTGAAAAACATTAGCACTGGTTTTTAAAAACTGGTGCTAAAAATTTGAAAATTTCATTTTCCCGCCAAAGAAATAGCCAAAAATTTTAAAATAGCACCGGTTTTGGAAATATTACCACCAGTTTTTAAAAACCGGTGCTAAATATTAGTAAATTCTACCTTCCCGCCAAAAAATTCAAAATAAAAACCGGTGCTAAAAAAGAAAAAAATTGCACCAATTTTAAAAACCAGTGCTAAAAATTAAAACTTAGCACCGGTTTTTGTAAACAATAGCACCAGTTTTGTAAAACCGGTGCTAAAATTTAAAAAAATAGCATCGGTTTTGGAATAAAACAGCACCGGTTTAAACCGGTGCTAAAAATTTAAAAATAGGATCGGTTTTGGAAGAAAATAGCACCGGTTTAAACCGGTGCTAAATATTTTTAAATTTTTCCGCCAAAGAAATCGCAAAAAAAATTTCCCGCCAACGAAATTGGCAAAAAATTTTAAAATCCAATCTTCCCACTAAAAACTTCTAAATATTTATCGAAATTTTTTAATGTTCAATTTTTACGGCAAAAAATTCAAAAAATTCGCCAAAAATTTCAAATAATCTTCCCAGAAATTTCATAAGCTGGAAGTAGCTGCGCAGCCGCTCTAAGCTATTTTTTTAACTTTGAAAATCGTTCACTTCTTTTGTTGACTTTGACTAATAACTTAATTAAGGTAAATTAATCAACGATCAACCTGTACTGACCTAATATATACAATTAGGAATAAAATTTGTTCACATTAACTAGTTAACGTTCAACCCTTAATTGATTTAGTATACATAAATACAACTTTGACTAGTTAACGGTCAAACTTTACTTGACTTTCAATATATAAAAAATAATAACTAGGCTGACTTTGACTAATCAACAGTCAAACTATACTTGACTTTCAATATATAAACACTAATAACAAAGTTGACTTTAACTAATTAATGGTCAAACTTTATTTGAATTAGTATATAATAAATACTAATAAAAATGTTTGACTTTGTCTAATCAACGGTCAAACCTTTGTGGACTTTCTATATATAAATACTAGTGACTAAGTTGACTATAACTAATCAACATTCAAACTTTACTTGACTCTCTTGATATAGAAACACTAGTGACTAAGTTGACTTTAACTAGTCAACGGTAAAACTTTACTCGACTTTCAATATATAAACACTAATAACTAGGTTGATTTTATCTAATCAACGATCAAACTTTACTTGACTTTCAATAAATAAACACTAATAACAAAGTTGACTTTAACTAATTAACGGTCAAACTTTATTTTAATTAGTATATAATAAATACTAATAACTAGGTTAACTTTGTCTAATCAACGGTCAAACTTTATTTTAATTAGTATATAATAAATACTAATAACTAGGTTAACTTTGTCTAATCAACGGTCAAGCCTTACTTGACTTTCAATATATAAACACTAATAACAAAGTTTACTTTAACTAATTAACGGTCAAACTTTACTTGACTCTCTCTGTATAGAAACACTAGTGACTAATCTGACTTTAACTAATCAAGGGTCAAACTTTACTCGACTTTGAATATATAAACAATAATAACTAAGTTGATTTTGATTTATTAACGGCCAAACCTTACTTGAATTAGTATATAATAAATACGAATAAAAATGTTTGACTTTGTCAAATCAATGGTCAAACCTTATTTGACTTTCAATAAATAAACACTAATAACAAAGTTGACTTTAACTAATTAACGGTAAAACTTTATTTGAATTAGTATATAATAAATAATAATAACTAGGTTGACTTTGTCTAATCAACGGTCAAACCTTACTTGACTTTCAATATATAAACACTAATAACAAAGTTGACTTTAACTAATTAACGATCAAACTATACTCGACTTTCAATATATAAACACTAATAACTAGGTTGACTTTCACTAATTAACAGTCAAACTTTACTTGACTCTCTCTGTATATATAAACACTAATAACAAAGTTGACTTTAACTAATTAACTGTCAAACTTTACTCGACTTTCAATATATAAACACTAATAACCAGGTTGACTTTAACTAATTAACGGTCAAACTTTACTTGACTCTCTCTATATAGAAACACTACTAACTAACTGACTTTAACTAATCAACGGTCAAACTTTACTCGACTTTCAATATATAAACACTAATAACTAGGTTGACTTTCTCTAATCAACAATCAAACTTTACTTGACTCTCCCTCTCTATATAGAAACAATAGTGACTTAGCTGACTTTAACTAATCAACGGCCAAACTTTACTCGACTTTCAATATATAAACACCAACAACTAGGTTGACTTTTTCCAATCAACGATCAAGCTTTACATGACTTTCTATAAATAAACACTAGTAATAAAGTTAACTTTAACTAATTAACGGTCAAAATTTATTTGAATTAATATATAATAAATACTAATAAAAATGTTTGACTTCATCTAATCAACGGTCAAACCATACTTGACTTTCTATATATAAATACTAGTGACTAAGTTGACTTTAACTAATAAATGGTCAAACTTTACTTGACTCTCTCTCTCTCTCTCTCTGTATAGAAACACTAGTGACTAAGCTGATTTGAAGACACCCGTGGGGAGCAAACCATGGCGCAAGAGCCGGTTCAAACCACCGGTAGCATGGAGGTCATACTACTACACTCATTGGAAGACCGAGACCACATCGGTTTTGAAGACACACGTGGGGAGCAAACCATAGCGAAAGAGCCGGTTCACACCACCGATAGTAGGGATGTAAAATGGAGCGAGAAGGCCAGTGAGTTTGTTATCACACCCTTCTGTTTTCTCAGGGATGGCTTACACAGGCCCCGGTCACCACGAAGGGATTCTGTTGAAGGAATGGCTTATACAGGCCCCGGTCACCATGACGGGCTGTAATATTTTTCATGGATGGTTTCCACAGGCCCCGGTCATCACGACGGGGCTAGCTTCTTTTGGTCACCTGGTTGTAACAATTAGATCAGGGGTAGTATTTTAGGTAACATGTATTAGGGGAGTGGGCTAATATTCCCACTCCCGTACATTCCCACGGTTTCTTTTTATTTACCATTACCTTCGACAGTGACTAAGCTGACTTTAACTAATCAACGGTCAAACTTTACTCGATTTTCAATATATAAACACTAATAACTAAGTTAACATTAACTAATCCATGGTCAAACTTTATTTGAATTAATATATATAAATACAAATAGAAAAATGGCTGGAAATAAGTGAAATAACTATTATACCCCCGTGAAAAAAAATCAAAAAGGAAACCCTGCCCTCATTTCTTCATTTTCTTTATTTCTTCCAAAAATTCATCCTTTGTATTTTTCTCGCCGATGCTCGACTAATCGATGATCAACGGTGGTTTGATTGGTGTAGGCATGGGGGTTCAATTGGAGATGAGTCAGCGGCGGCGAGATGGTGGTTCGATTGGAGCAGTTGTGGAATAGCAGCGGTAAAGCAGCGTGGTGCGGAGGGGGGTAGAGTTTTTGGCGGAGCTAGGAGGTGGCGGATCTAGGGCGGAGTTAGGGGGTGGCGGAGCTAGGGCAGTAGTTGTGGAGCTAGGGCAGCGGTTGTGCACAGTTTTTTCTGGTTTCTGGCAAAGCTAGGGCAGAGATAGGAGGTGGTGGAGCTAGGGGCACAGTTCTTTCTGGTGAGTGGTGGCGTGGGTTTCTGACGGAGCTAGGGCAGAGCTAGGAGATGGCAGAGCTAAACTTGCATGAGACCTTCAGCCTTGCTAATGCACTGTAAGAAACTGCTCAAAACAGTAAAATGTTTCAATTGAATTAGATTTCTCAAATTCCATTGTTAATTTGATTGGTCTATAGGGAGAAGGAGCTAGAGATGTTAAACATGGTGAGATTAGGAGATAAGTTGCAGAAGCACAAGAGGAATAAATTGTGGAGGAAGAGGAGGATGAAGCAGATTTCTGAGAAGAAGGCAAAGGTCTTTTATATGTTGCTTTCCAATTGCAATGATTGTTGTTTCTAGAGTTGGTTGTGATTTCGATTAAATTGTTTCTAGAATTGACTTGGATTTTAACCAGTCACAAATGTTTCTTGTATAGCTTATACGAGCTTCTAACTTATCCATGCCGAGAGGTGTAACTTTTATTTTATTCCTTGTCACTTGGAATTATTTCCTATACAGTTGGGAACTGAATATAGCTTCTAGCTAATTGGTTGGTTTGTGCATTCAGGTGGAACAAATGAAGCGAATATCAAAACACAAGGCCAAAGAGGAGAAGAAAATATTAGGATCTGATTTCCGCCGCACATTAATATATTTTATTGTCTAGGTAAGTCATATTTGTTTGTGCTCATGTTGTCAATTGCCTCATATGGGTGCCCTCATTGAAGTAAGTTTTACTTCTTCCCCATTCTTGATATGTTTCTGGATGTCAATTCAATAGTCAAATCCATCAACATAAATTGCCAATATGGGCACTCCTTCAAGCATTCTTTTTGTTGCAAAATGTGCTGAGAAATCTTGAATAAATTTCAATGTTCTAGTGAACATCATCTCTAAAAACTAGGCGAGAAAGCTTTGGTAAAGAAAGATGGCTAAGATTTTCCAGTTGATCACTGACTTTTGCCATTTGTATGTAGGTTCGAAGAGCATGAGATGCATACATTATACCTAGTGGAAGGTTAGCATTCTATTTAATTGGTAAATTGGATGTCACTTCAAATTGTGAACGCTTCTTAGTCTTGAGTAAAGCAATAAGGGCATTAGTAAAGTCAATGATACTGAATGAACCTTTCCCCTTTTCCCCTTGTGATTGTTCATGCATAGTACTGTATTTGGTAGTAGAATGGACAGTAGATATAACTAAAGAATTGCTTGAACAACTCCGGCATTGGTTCAGAGCATCTATATAAAAGCTTAATCGTTCTAACTTATAACAATAGTGTTGATAGCCATAAATTATACGTGTGTCACTTCTTACGCATCAGAGAAGCTTTGAATTTAAACCTATGCTTATATTTTTTATTCATATCATATTTCTACTAAATAGTTCATGGTACTGTTAATTCTTGATTTCATTGTGAACTATGTAGTTGCTCAACAGAACAAAGAAATTTCAAAGTTGGGGGAGGAGGTACAAATGAATAAAGACATATGCTTCAGGTACTGAATGACTCTGCCGTTATAGCATGAATAAAGCATATGCTAATTTTTCTTATTTATTATGTAAGTATAAAAGTATTGCTCAAGCAAATGAAGAAGCCCTTAAAAGCTTGAAACTGCATATGAGAAATCAAAGGCAGAGGTATCACACCATCATTGTTTTGTTATTGTTGAACGCATTGAGTTTTCTTGCTAAACATTTGGGTATTGCATCTCTTCTGTAGGCTGATATTGTTAAGAAGTCACTCGAGACCGATGTTGCCTCTTTAAGAGAAACTGTTTATGAGCTTCAAAGAAAACTTGACATTAAAAGCAACGAAGTGGCAGTTGCAACTGCAGGAAAAGAGGAAGCCATTGCTTCTTCTTTGTTAGAAATTGCTAGTCTTAGAGGGAGTTGCTCCGTTAAAGGGTGAAGTTTCCTGTTATAATAGTTTATTGTTTTATGTTACTTTTCTTCATGATTGCATGAACCCTGTTTGCTTTTACAGGTCTGAAATAACTGTTCTTCACACCCAAATTACATCTTTAAAGGATGATTTGGAGAAAGAATGTAAAAAGTAAAGTGCCGCTCAAGCTAATTAGGAAAGATAGGGTGTCCGGGTTTACCATCCATACCTTAGAAAACTTCCCTTGATTATTTTAATCTTAGTTTTAATGATAATATCTGATTCCTGCTTAATAATTTGCTACTCATAAATGGTTGTTGCGGAATGTAATCCCTTTAGTTCCCGCCCAGTATCCTATGCTGCATTAGAGTTTTTTTTGTGTTTTTTTTGGGTGTCTGTGCTTTCTTCCTGAAACTTGTTACTCATTTAATAGGACAAGAAGTGTTTATCCATAAAATAAAGTAAAATAGGGGAAGTTCATATACTGTTGAACAACAAGCTTAGATTAACTGACAAAGCAATTGTACACTGTATGAAGAATCAAACGTTCTTAGCTGGTTGGAGCTTTAGTCTATTTCATTTCTACTTTGTATCGAATGCAACAATGTTTAATATTTGTAAACAAGCTTAACCACCATAAATTGAAGTTGCCTCATGGTACACTGTTTTATAATCATAGGCTAGTCAGTATGCATTCACAAACCTGTTCTTATTTATGTAGGCTGCTTGTGACATTATTTTCAAATCGTAAGGTAAAACATAATGAGATAGACTTGTGTGTTGAGTGGAGTTTTTATTACTCTTTTTTTTCTCCATGTTTATTTAGATCTAAACTATGTAACCCCTTTGTGTGTATGTTTGATTCCTTTGTCTGTTTGAATATACATAGGATTTCCAATTTGTCTTAAGTATGTTCCAGGTATTAGCTTCTGAACATACAATGAGCCTTCCAAGGTAAGATTTACTGATTTAGTTACATTTACCTCCCCCCCCACCATTTTTGCAAACTAAATTGAAGTTTGTAGTTGTATGGTCTTGTAGATGCATATAGAACGGTACATCTGAGCATTTCTAAGGATTATAGATTCAAGCTAGTTGTGTGGCTTAGCCTTGTGAGTTGATGTGGATATGCCATATAATTCAATTGCTAGTTCAAGCTAAAGTTATGTTTAGTCCTGTAGATAGTTATGTTTGGGATAGTTATGTTTAGTCCCATTGATTATTAATTTTGTATCATAACTTTTTTCGATTTTATTTCTATATTATCAATTTTGTGAAGTTGATTTTAGTATTAATTAATGTCCTAATAAATTATTAATTTTAGGTCTTTTCCCTTCCTGTGAAAGGGGCAGCGTGCTAACAAACAAATCGGTGCTAAAATTAGCACCAGTTGAAAAACTGGTGCTGTGCTAATGGAAAACTAGTGCTAAATTAGCACCGATTGAAAAACTGGTGCTAACAAAAAAAACCGGTGCTAAAAGTAGGGATTTAGCACCGGTTGTTTTTCCAACCGGTGAAACCGTTTCATTTGTTATTTAGGCACCATTTTTTTAACGAAAGAACTGGTGCTAGAACAAAAAAACCGGTGCTAGATGGGGGTTTTTGTGGTAGTGAATTTACAATATATCCTTACCCTTTTATCACCATCCGCTACTCGAACTGACTGGGTTATCCCCCTAAGTATTTGTGTGGGGGTTCTTCCTCCAGGTGTTGGCAGCATGTGAGCATATCTCTTGAACGTGGGTCTAATTGCCTCCATTGGTACCTTACCTCGAGAGTCAGTATTCTTTCCAAACTTCTCTGCCAGGCTGTCTCTCTTCTTCTTAGTGGCTTAATCTACCCTCGAGTACTGTTCCACTACCTCCTGAAGTTTTTGCAAATTTTTAGGAGTATTCGTGCTCAATTTCTTGTGCAATTCCATATTCTTCATCCCCAGAAAATATCCCTAAATCACTTCATTCTCTGTGTTTTCTATTACTCCCAAACTCTCATCCACATACTGATGATAAAAAGCCTCTGTGCTTTCTCCCGGTTTCTGCTTAGTTTGAAGCTCCAAAAAGTCTTTTTGAAGTTTTTCTTTTGTGCATACTGACTTAGTAAAGCTCCACTAGAGTGTAGCAAACCCCTTGGTAGCTTATTGAACCACTCTTGGGCCTTTTCTAGAAGGTAACTCCCTACTAACTTACATTTCAATGTTTCCTCGAAGTCCCTCAAGTTCATCAGGCTTAAGAATGTTTGGATGGACTTTCAAGGATCTGTCTCACCACTGTAAGTAGGAAGTCCTTCTGGGGGCTTTACATCCATTGGCCAACGAGCCATGTTATCACCGAGCTAAAAGAAGATCTTGCTGCCTAGTATATTGGCCCAATCAATCTATCTAACTCTCTTTTAAGTGAATCCCCTGCATCTGTTGCCGATTCTTTTTACGTTCCAATTAGATTCAATCCTTGTTCATTTCCTCATAATTGTAAAGGGTAAGTAGTTGGGGCCCTGATATACCTAGAATTTGCCCAAGGTTGCACGAACCCTGGCTAGGTTGGTAACTACCCATAGGGATTATACAGCCCTTGATTGCCCATCGCACTCTGTAATCATGCATTCCCATATCTCTGGACTCCTAGAGAAGATACTGCCCCATACCCCATCTCAGTCCCTAGAAGGGTAAATGTAGAGTTTAGTGGGACCAATGGAGGCATCGAATACATCATTGCTTGCGAGTAATCTGGGAGAGAGAGTTGGGGTCGTGCCTGTAACATTTCTCCTGCATACGTCGGGTGAGAGTAAGCTATCATAGGCTAAGATGCTTCATTTGTTGCCATGCCTACAGGTAGGGATGGTATCACGTCGCTCGAGATATTCATACCCCTTGAGGGGGGGGGAGGTAACTGGTTGCCCTGCCGGAACGAATGCATGCACTACTTGCTCTACATCCTGATTTGGTTCAGTCACCCCCATATTCTGATTCCCTTGCATATTCCAAAGATAAGCCTCTATATAAGAGTCAGCAGAAACCTCCGTGAACCTTCCAATTCTATCATCTCGAGAGTCGCCTGGCCCACTCTTACCTGGTCCGATATTTCTTACTCCCTGCTTTGTGTTAACTTCTGGGCTTCTCGAGGACCCCACAATATCCACTTAGGTAGCTTCAGCAACATGCAGATTAGGCTTGATTGAGATCTGTACCATTTCTTATTTTGTAGCTGGGACATGCTTCATTCCCGACACAACCACTAATACTCGAACATCCCCCGTCTCGATACCCTGCGTCTCCTGGGGATTTACCATACACGTTCTCCTAGATTGAGATTTGTTACCGATTCATGTACCTTTTCAACCTCAACCTCTCACTCCTTTGAGTAACCGTAGACATACACCAAGAAATCCAAATCTGGCTTAGTCATCCCAGTAGTCGGTGCTAATTGATTAGTCTAGGATAACCAAATAGTCAGATGGTCCGAGCTCTTTTATTACGACCTGCAATAAAACTATCCCTGGGGATTCCAGGGGCCAGTCCTCCGATGCTTAAGTCAGTAAAAGTATATGCATGATTTTTAGGATAGAATCAATGCCAAGAATTAGTACGTACCTGGTATTTATACCGTATATTTTTAATAACAATTTACCTTAATTATGTCCCCTTTAACAGCCTATAATGCAGCGTAAACTAACACAAAAATATCCCAATTGGGCTTATATTAATACGTCCCATAGTGGTTGTATTGAACTTTCTTGATTAGAGGTTAGGGGTAGTATGTTGGGGTGATGGTAGTTTGTTTGATATATTCTGTGATTGTTCCATTAAGGGTAAATTTTAGCATCCATTTTTCATTGTAACTGCTCTCAAATTTCCTTCCCTTGACATATGTACTTTGATTTGGTATATGCATTGAGGACAATGCAAGCTTTAAGTGTGGATGAGGGGATTAGATAGAACTTATGATTTTTAGTTGTTTCTATGTAGCTAATAGCTCTACTAAGAGAAATTTGGAACATTTTGATATAAAAAATGAAGAAAAAAATATATACCCGGCTAAGTTGGAAACTCGGAAGGGTAACTTAGGCAATATTGTAAAAAACCCAGATAGGTTGAAAAACCTAGGTAAACGTAAGAGGCTAGGCCCAGGTAGGTTTACAAACCTAGGAAAAAATGAGAGGCCGTGTGGAAAAATGTGAGAATGTGAGTACCATTTGTGTGTTAAAGCTAGGATGAAAACGCGGAAGGGCTCCTAAGCAAAATGGGAGCAATTGAGAGAAAACAAAAAACTAGGTTGACGATACATTTGCATCCTTGGATGTAACTAGGTTGAGAATCTAGAGTCATCCCTATGTTACAACCAAGTTGACGACTCTTGGATTTCCTTGGTGGATTATTTTTGGAGACGACTCTTTGATTGCTTTTAGGGATCATTTTGGGAAAAGTAAGCTAGCTTGGCACTTATCTTCTTTGCTTAACTTACTTACATTTTACTTTGGGTGGTTATATTACTTAAGTTCTCCGGGGAGTGTGAAAGTTGTGAGATTCTTGCTCTTTTGGGGAAACATGGTAATCTAGGAATACGTTGAATGCCTCCGTTAACCTATGCCTACACGCTACATTTCTCTTAGTTATTTTCATGTCTTTATTTACTCAAGGAGACGAGTAAAGGGTTAAGTATTGGGGGGGGGGGTTTGATGTGCTTCATTATGCGAGTATTAACCATTTCATTCAACGTAATAATTGGTTAATTTTATATGTTGGATTGCTAGTATTAGTTGATTTTATATGATAAGCAGTTTAGATGGCCATGTTTGGGTTTCTTGTCTAAATCCCGTATTTTGTAGACTTAATTGGTACTAATGGGCATCTTGTATCCACGAGAACCTAGATCTTCCCTTGTGATCATCCTTAGTAGGTCGCTTGTGGGTACTTTTTGTTACATTCTCTGTGAAGGCCGTTCGCAAGGACGGTGGAAGAGGTCAAAGACTGTTCACATTAGAATGGTAGTAGATGAAGGCCATGGAAATCAAATCATAGTAGTAGAAGGATGGAGCCAAGGATAAGCATCATTAAAGTTCAAAACGGCTAAGGAAGACAAAGAGAATCTAGGTGCAAGACTTACGCCAAATGCTGGGAATGATCCAAGAAGAATTAGCCTTCAATTTTGGTTTCATTTAATTCTTCTCCTCGAGAACCATAAAATCGACAACAAGAATTCTAAAAATGGAATAATGGTTTGTCCGTAGCGAAGGAAAAAAGTTCAGCGACAATAAACATAAATGGGTCGCCGTGGACTGCTCATGAGAGGCACCAAGCAAGGCACCAATGGTCTGAACCACACTATATGGCTTGCACCAAGGGTTTCTGGCACGAGAAGGCCCGACGTAGACCCCACCAATCTCAGTAGGTCGCATGCTCAAGTGCTCATTTTTACCCCAAAATGGCTAAGTATGGGCACAAACCATCCCGTCTTGGTACTTTCACATTTGGCACCGGTATGTGCTGGTTTAGGGAACCGGTATGGGTACCGGTGCCTGATACTTTCACAAAAAAATGAGTAACTCTCTGATCCCTTCAAAATTAATTAAAATGCTTAATAGAAGTTGCATTATGTTACTTTGACTTACTTGCACTGGTATATACTAATGCCAAAAACTAGTACCGGTGCTAGAATGGTAATTAAGGTCATTCAAAACATAAATTTCAGCATAATTTTATCATACCTATGCTCATATCAATGAAGAGAAAACCATGTTTCCCCAAAACTGTGATTATGCTTCACACAGGTACTATCAAGTTCTCCTTTTAAGATTGTAATGATTTGGTCATGTTTTTATATTCGTGATGAAAACCTAGTTTGCTAAGTTCATATCTAAATCCATAGTTTTCCATTTAATTGTGATTCTAATTGGAGTATGTCCACATTGTTTTAAATCCCCTTGTATGGCAGATATAAATATAGATTCTTGTTGTTGTAGTAATCGGTACATTCATATTCTTTAAATTTGGATGAATTTGAGTAAATTCCCATTGCCCAAAATGTGTTTGATAATGCTTCTATTTGGATGTAGATGATGGCCCCCAAAACCCCCAATAAGAGGTCAAGGAAAGAAGGGTGTTCATCACCATCAAAAGGTGCTCACTCAAGGCAAGCAGATGAGAGATTTGTGTCTGAGGAGGCAAGGTTGTTGGCCCAGAGTTACAGAATGAGGAAGTGTTATCCCGAATGGGGAATCGAAGCAAAATCCACCATTTCAAGAAACTATTTGTGAATTGGGATGGGAAAAGCTTTTTGCTACACCTCACGCTTTTAAATTGACCATCGTAGCCGAGTACTATGCAAATTTAAGGTGTGGATTAAGCACGGAAAAGGTTTTATTCCATGGAAAATATGTCCCTCTAACTCCTGAAGATTTCAATGAATTGTATGGATTGCCCAATGTCAAAGAAGAGGATGATGAGATGTTTGTGATAGAGGTTGAGCCTAAGAAGGCCATTGGGCTGAAGATGTGGCGGCCAAATTAGGATAATATTTAATACCCTAATATAATTACCGCATTTTTGGTTAATTAAGGGTGATAATTAAAGAGAACGTTACTTAGAACACAGAGTATAAATACAAGGTACACATTTACTTGTCATCCATTATGTCTTAATCATATTGGACTCTTGGACTAACTTAGGCATCCGAGTGCCGACCCCTGGAACCTCCAAGGACAGTTTTATCGCAAGTTAGTTCGAGAAGAACTCAAGCCCATGAACTGGTCAGTTGTTCAAGAAGCATCAAGTGGCACCGTCTGTGGGGACGACCAAGTCGGATCAAGGGTTTTGACAGTTTATGTCCACGGTTGTTCAAAGGAGTGAAAGGTTGAGATTGATAGGTATGGGGGCTGAATCTCCACCAACGTTAAGAATGGAGAATTCAGGAGTAGGAAATGACACCCATGTCGAGGAGATCAGAATGGCTAACTTTCAAACGTCAGGAATGAAGTAGCGTGCAGAGCCTATTACAGTCGTAAAACGTGAAGGGGGGAAAACCTCAGTTGCATTTGTTGCAAATACCCTAACACCAATCCAGAATGGTGCACCAGGGCCCTCAAGGACTTTGGAAATGACTAGAGATCAAGAATAAAGAAACCCCAATTTCTTGCTTGAAGGGGTAGTCGATCCAAGGGATGGAAGGTTTACAGATATTTTGGGAGATTCATATATGGAAGCCTATGGCTAGAACGTGCAAGGAAACCAGAATGCAGAGAGGGAAACCCCGAATCAAGATGTAGAATGAGCAGCTCAGGTACTGGCAGCAATTGGGTATTGTGTTACCCCTTCTCCGAGGGAAGACAGGGTCACGCACGTAGTATTGCCGACCTCACCTGTAGGAGTAACTATGGGGTGGTCCCCTTAACCTGCAATAGTCTATCCTTATCACCTATATGCTGGAGAGCTATTACAGGCTGGGCCTTAGCCTTCTATTCTTGGTTACTCACAGGGCCCAGTATATTCGTTACCTTTGCTAGCCCCATTTGATCCAACCCTCGACCTGGCCAATCCAGGAGCAGCATATAGGATAATGGCCTCTTCTTCCATGCAAGGATGCTGAAGTATGGGAATTAGTCAGGGGCTCTACAATCCCTATGTCCAACCACTACCATTACCAGCATACCTAAGTATCGGACATCCTTTGATAAACCCCACATATAGAGCAACTCAACTTCCTTATCTGCCACAGCTGGGCGCTCACGACAGGGGGCATCAACTGCTAGGAGGGGCAATAGGAAACCCCCTCAGATGCAAGTGAATCATTAATAAGGGGATTGGATAGATTGATGGGACCCTTGGGCTAGGCTGCGAGATCTCCTTTCAGCTCGGTGATCGCCGGGGTTCGATAGCCAATAGAAGTGAAGCCTCCAGAAGGACTTCCTATATACAGTGGTGAGACTGACCCTCGAGATTTTATCCAGATGTTCTTGGGCTTGATGAGTTCAAGAAATTTTGATGAGAATTGACATGCAAGCTGGTAGGAAGCTACATGCAGGGAAACACACAGGAGTGGTTTAATAAGTTGCCAAGAGGCTCGCTACGATTGTACCGAGACTTCAGCGGAGCATTGTTGAGCTGGTACGCACAGAAGAAAAAGTTTACCAAAACTCTATTAGAACTCTACTAGATGAAGCAAAACAAAGGAGAAAGCATAGAAGCGTTCTATCATTGGTATATGGACGAGGGCTTGGGAGTGATAGAAACAATAGAGAATGAGGTAATTCAAAGGTACCTGCTGGGGATGGCTGAGTTAGAATTATAGAAGAAGCTGAGTACTAACACCCCAAGACCTTGCAAAAACTTCAACAGGTTGTAGAGCAGTACTCGAGGGTAGAGGATACAACTAGAAGGAAAAGAGATAGCCTTACAAAGAAAATGAGAAGAAATGTAGAGAATTAAGGAAAAAGGCCGGTCAAACCCCTAAGAATACCATTCAAGAGATACATTTCATTGCTAACAATGCTTGGAGGGAGGACTCCTGCACAGATCTTAAGTATACATAGAGGGTTGTTCCAAGCACCCTCACTCTAGCAAAGTTTTCACAACTTGGTAGTGGCCTAGAGAGCAACAAATCGGTATTGCAATCATCACAGGGATTACAACTATAACACAAACGATTTCATGCATTTGAGGATGGAGATCGATGGGTGTGAGCGAGAAGGACAATTTTGAGGGCACGGTCATAGGAATTAGGCTGCCCCTTGAGGGCTTGAATGAACCAATGTTAGCCTTATAGAAGGTACAATAAAAAAATGTGGGTAGAGTAGCTAAAAGACCTCGAGAACAGGCTGTTCGAGATAGGGAGTAGGAAGGAAGGCAGGATAGACCCCAGGAACAACAGGGGAAATTAAGATAACCAAAACAGGGAAAACCCACCCATGTGAAGGGTAATTAATGTTATCAATGGCATGGTGGGAGAGAGATCTTCGAATGCAGTGATAAGAGTAGAGGCTTGAAGGATCCCTGTTGAAGAGCCCAGTCACAAGAGGTTTTGACTAGACCAGACGATTACTTTCTTAGAAGTGGATGTCGTACCAGACCAAACAACTCATGCGGATCCTATGGTAATTTCTGCCATTATTGGAATGTCTTTGATAAGAAGGGTATTCATTAATGAAGCGAGGTAGAAGTGATGTTTGCTGAGTGTTTTGACCAGTTGGACATAGGGCGCGAAAACATGAAATGTTAGCTTCCTCTTTATCTAGATTCACGGGAAACCTGATATTTCCCATATGAGAGATAACCCTGCATGTTCGCATAGCGGATGATGAGAGAGGGGTGGTTATCAGGTGTAATTTCACTATCATGGATGCCCCTTCCCCTTAAAGTGTAATTTAGGAAGGTCGTGGATATGCCAGGCTCGAGCGGTCTGGTCACCCTATCACCTGATGATGAAGTTCCCGACTGAAAAGGGAGTGGCATCCATTTGAGGAGAGCAAACAATGGCTCAAAAATGTAACTTGACTACGATACGAGAAGTGAGAAAGCAAAGAGATGTAACAATGGTGCACGTAAATGTGGGATTGGCCGATACAATACAGATGCCTATTTGGGATATGAGATCAGTAGCTGGGGGAAGCTAATTCCTATAGATGTCAAGGAGAGATTGAGATACTTATTGGGAGAATATGGGGACATGTTCTCGTGGGATACTTTTGACCTTACAGGAGTACCTTTGAGGCTCACACTACACAAGCTGATTATTGACCCCTCGATAAAGACAGTGAAGCAGAAGAGAAGCGTGTTTTCTCCCGAAAGAGCTGGAGAAATTAAAGAAGAGGTGAAGAAGATGTTGAGGGCAGATGTCATCGAGGAGGTGTTCTATCCCAAATGGATTGCTAACCCAGTCATGGTTCCAAAGTATGATAGGGTCTAGAGAATGTGTATAGACTTCACCAATTTAAATAAATGTTGTCCCAAAGATAGTTACCCATTGCCACCAATCAAAAAACTAGTGGAAGCCGTCACTGGATATCAGATTTTTGCCTTCTTTGACGTGTATAAGAGGTATCACCAAATACTCATGGCAGAGGAAGACAAGGAAAAACATCGATTATTACAGATGTGGGCATGTACTGTTATAAGAAGATGCCCTTTGGTTTAAAAAATGCTGAGGCTACTTACCAGAGGCTAATTGATAAATTTTTTAGGGGCCAGATAGGGAAGAATATGGAAATTTATGTGGATGATATGGTTCTCAAAAGCAAAAGTCATGGAGAATTCTTAAAGGACCTGGAAGAAACATTTAGTAGGCTTAGATGGGCTAGTTTGAAGTTGAACCCGTCTAAATGCGTTATCGGTGTGGGGGCGGGGAAGTTCCTTGGATTCATTGTCTCAGAGAGGGGTATTGATGTAAACTCGAAAAAGGTTAAAGCTTTGAAAACAATGAAAACCCCACAATCAATAAAATATGTACAAAAGCTTACAGGGTCTCTAACAACATTGAGTAGGTTCCTATCAAAGGGGGCAAAGAAACACCTACCATTCTATGATGTCCTTCGAAGGGAAAAGAAATTAGAGTATAATGGCAAGTGCAATGAGGTAATCAAGAAGTTGAAGGAACACTTGGGGACACTACCTACGTTGATGAAACCAGATAAGGATGAGACGCTATGCCTGTACATTTCTGCCTCGCCATTGGCAATCAGTGCGGCCCTAGTAAAAGAGAAAAGGTTCAACATTCATTTTTCTTTGTCAGTCGTGCCTTGCAAGGGCCATAGACGAGGTATATTGTCCTCGAAAGGTTGATTCTAGCCCTCGTACATGCACCCAGAAGACTGAGACCCTACTTCCAGGGACAGAAAATAGTTGTGCTAACGAACCACCCCTTTCGATAGATTCTGCTGAAGCCTGAGATTTCAGGAAGAATGATGAAGTGGGCAGTGGAATTGGGAGAACATGATATCCAATATCAACTTCGAGTTGTGATTAAGGGTCAGGCGTTGGCAGACTTCATTGTGGAACCTACAGAGCCCCTCGAGGTGTGTTTGGATCCCATTCGAAAGGTGAGAGCGAGCTAAAAGGAGGTATGGAAGTTGTATGTGGATGGTTCGTCACATTCAAGAGGAAGTGGAGCCGAGGTTCTGTTAACCAGCCCTAATGACAGAGATTAACCTTATGCATTGAACTTCACATTCAAAGAAACTAATAATGAGGCTGAGTATGAAACACTGATAACTGGATTGCGCCTCGCAAGGGAGCTGCAGGTGGTGGAACTAGAGGTTTTCAGTGACTCTCAAATTGTGGTTCAGCAGGTGAATGGGGAATACGAGGCCAGAGAGAGTAACCTGCACAGATACCTCGAGGTAGTGAAGAACCTATTAAATATTTTTTAAATCTTACACTTTACGCAGGTTCCGAGGGAAAGAAATCATAAAGCAGATGCTCTAAGGAAGATCACTTCTTTGGATTTTGGAACCCAATCCCAGAAGCAACTACTCATGGAAACTTTGAGCAAACAAAATTTTGAAGAACATGTGGTTATGGCGGTGGAAGCAGAAGACTTCTGGATGACACTGTTCGTAGCATATCTTCGAGAGGGTGTCCTACCGGAAAATGAAGTGGAGGCCAGAAAGATAAGGTTGAAAGCTCCAATGTATGTGTTACAGGAAGAAGTGTTGTACATAAGGGGTCATTGCAGCCATTGCTTTGACGCGTTAACACTCATGAGGCTGCTTATCTCATAAGGGAAGTCTATGAGGGGGTATGCGACAACCACCTGAGAGCCAGCCTGTGGCAAGGAGGCTCATTTGAGTTGGAGTTTACTGGCCGACAATATTCGAGGATGCAAATAGATACATCCAAGCTTGCCACCAATGTAAGAGACATTCTCCTATAACGCATGTTCCCTAGGAAGAGATGATAAGCCTTCATAGTTTGTGGCCATTAAATAAGTATGGGATCAATCAGGTGGTCCCTTTTCCAGAAGCGCTAGGAAAATTCAGATACCTAATAGTGGCCGTTGATTATTTCATGAAGTGAGTAGAAGCTGAGCGCCTGACGAACATAAGAGGAAAAAAATTATTTCCTTCTGTTGGAAGAATGTTGTGTGCCATTTAGAAATCCCAATGATGATCATTATAGATAACAAAACATAGTTTGCTCAGGATCCCTTCAAGAAGTGGTGCGAGGAATATTCGATTAAGCAAAAGGTGACATCAGTTTACGACCCCTAAGCCAATGGACAAGTGGAAGTGACCAATATAACAATATGAAATGGAATACGAGCACGCCTCGAGGGGGTGGAAGGTAATTGGATACAAGAATTACCCAATGTGTTGTGGGCATATCGGACAGCTGAGTTTTCTACTACTAATGAAATGCCTTATAGCCTAGTATATGGCTTGGAGGCAGTAATCCCTATGGAAATAGGTATTCCTTGTTCAAGGATAATAGCTGGTGCAGATGACACAAGCAATCAGCAGAATAGATGTCTGGATTTGGATATGGTGGAGGAAAAAAGAGAGTTAGCTTCTTTACATGATGCTAAAGTCAAAGAACTGATTAGAAGATACCATGACAGAAGGGGAAAGAAGGGTTGTTTAATCCGGGGGACTTGGTAATGAGAAAAAAATGAGAAAAACAGAAAGGAACCTGAAGGGAAGTTAGCTACAAATTGGGAAGGACCCTATAGGGTGATTGAATCACACCTAGGAGGAAGCTATGTTCTCGAATAGATGAATGGGGTTTGAGTGCCAAGGAGGTGGAACATCACCAACCAAATAAATTAATACCAACTATGATGAGTGGTTGCTTTCAAGTGGCACTCTAGCTTGATGTTCGAGCAGGTTGCTCTTAAGCGGGGCTCTAGATGGTATTTCCATCTATGGCTGATGTTCGAGTTGTTTTCTCTTAAGCGGCACTCTAGATGATGTATAAGTGGTTTGATCTTAAGAGTCACTCTAGGTGATGTTCGAGTGGTTTGCTCTTAATCAACACTCTAGTTTATGTTTGAGTGGGTTGCTCTTAAGCACAGCTCTAGATAATATTTCCAGCTATGGCCGAGGTTCGGGTGGTATGCTTTTAAGTGGAACTCGTGGGCTACTTTTGTAATCTTTGAATGATGAACTAGTGGACAAAATTGGCAGGATGTTGGTAGAAACACCGAACTAAGGTAAAATGCTCGTGTCTCTGAACTTTTTAATTCCTACTAATTGATGATATTCATACTATATTTACCTAAGGAAGATGTGCGTGGCACTCATATTCGAGGGATAAAATTTTTGAGGAATTATTAGCACGAGCAACGTGAATCCTGTTACAACTTCTTAACCTCACTGACGCTAATAACAAGGGTTTGATAAACCCGATATGCATTTTCTATGAGTGAGAGTAAAATAGACTATTCATTCAAAATTCGTCAATTATTAGAAGTAAAATTTTGATACTAAAAAGTAAATTAACTTATTCATCTAAATGGAGGAAACCCCGCCCGAAACAAATTTTCGGTGGAAGGAGTTAGCCCCTTCACTTTTGCTTCTATTTCTTCTAGCTCTTCAAGCTTTATACCAGTGGCTCTCTCAATATCCTTCATCTATTCTTCCACAAGATATTTGAAAGAATCCAGGGGAGCAATGGTCTTACACCGCTTCTTTGTGGAAGGTTTGAATGCGCCCTTCGAGAAGGACCCTACGCTCTTACAGCATTTTGTGGAGGATGCCTTGGTAGCTTTGTTCGAGGGGGAAAAATTCTTATCATCTTTTTTAATGGTAGATGTTTGTGACTGAGGAGCATAACAATAACTCTAGGGGGTGAACCCCTTTACCTTCAGTTCCGCCAACCAATCAAGAATAAGGTCAAAGGCCCTTTTCTGCCAAGGAGTTCCATTCTCATGGACGTTAACTTCCTCCATCCAGTATTGATCAGCTTTGAGTAGAAATTTGGGAAGCTGATCATTTCCAATTAAATATGAGGAAGGAATGCTGTGAGAAAGCATGTGGGCACGGAAGCTTACTTCATGTGCAATAAATTTTTCTTCAAAATTGGCGATATGCTCATCGACTTACTTGGCTTGTACCTTCCAGGCCTCAATCTCCCCTGCGTGTCATGCATTCTCAAACAAGAGGGATTCTACCAAAGAACTATCCTCAACCGGGGGGCTTCTTCGAGGGGTTGTATGGGGTTCGCTTGGAGGAAGGGGGTCCTCGCTAGCTATCTTCCAAGCGACAATTCCTCTCCAAGGCTAGTTATTTTGCGCTAAGCTACTAGATGCAGCTCGACAAGTAACTCCCTTTGGGAAACTAGTCTGCAATTTTTGCCCATGCAACCAATTAGCCGCCCTTCCACTACTAGAAGCCTAGTCGCTGTAGCGATGAGTGACTTCAGAGAACCAAACTTTAAATATAGTTGTCGCATCAGCTCTTCGAAGTCTTTATCTGCGGGATCACAGCCTTCGACCACCTCTAAAAGATATGTACCATTAAATTCTTTGCTCAGGAAATCCCTAACAAACCACTTAAAGGTTGGATGGTCTTTAGACTACCACAACTTCATCTTAGCTTCAAGCTGGTGGAGCTTGTTGTTCAAAGTTTCCTTTTCTTAGTTACAATAAGTTAAATCCGATGTGGCTTTCAATAGCTGTTTGTGTATCTCACCCAACTCTTTTTGAGCACTCGAAAGCTCCTCACAAGTGCTTTCTAACACTCTCTTCAACGAGTTAAACTATGAAAAGAGGAAAAAGGTGAAATCAATAAATAAGTCGTAAAAATGGCAAAAGATATTCTTATATTGATGTTTCAAACTAAAAAGTTACTACTGGGGGCCCTAATTGGCAAAGTTAAAATAAAGGAAAACCCTAGAATCATTCTCTTTTGCGGTGGATGCAATCATCTCTTCCACTCGGCCGGCTACTGAATTCTGCTTGGAAGAGTCGTCTGTGGCCTATCGAAAGGGGATCTCTCGAATCCCCTCAGCAGTGAAGAACTGCCCTTTGGACTTAATGAAATCCACTAGGGCAAAGCGAAGGCCATCGTTCTTGATAGCCTCATCCCATTTCGCATCCAGAGTAGCTTCGAGCTCTAGGTTGACTAGATCGCCCACCTGCTTGGCGAGTTCTTCAGATAGGGAGGCACACTTGAGGCTTCAGGAATTCCTTGGCTAATTTGCTACAGCTGAGATAATTGGCCACCCCCAAGAGATCAACAAACAGTCGAAGCAGCTCAGAGCTGTTCAAAGTTTGCTTTTAAATGCCTCGAGCAGCTGAACCTGCCAGGATGGATCCTCAGCAGCCTGAACCCTATTCTAGAGGGTATCCTTCTCCATCATCCTTTGACGCCTCTCAGCATCAACATTCCTCCTCTCCTCTTCCATAATTTTTGTTTTTCCTCGAGCGCCATATTCCAAGGATTTTTTTGCTCTGATACAAATTAGGTTTATTTATTTTTATTTATTTATTAGGATTTTAGAAGATAACACTATACTCTTTTTTCCATTGGGTATTTTTAATGAGGTAGTGTGATCATTTATTTTATTTTAGAATAAGGCCCATTAATTCAGCCATGTTGGCTTTGGAAGAATTAATGTTTCGGTCATGCATTTATTTTAGTGTTTAGAATATTCAGTTCTGATTTAATTAGAATTAGATTTGGTAAGATTAGATAAGGCAATATTCATTCAAGAGTTATCTTGAAGAATATAGTCATTTGTTTTAGGTAGTCTAGTTAAATATGGTTTTAGTTTCTTAAAGCTGCCATAATCCTTTTCAGTTTCTTATTTGTATTTTTTGAAGACCATACCTATGTACTATAAATAGGGGTGGTATTCAACATTATTTTTACCTTACAACACTTTTCATCAACCAAATATACAACCTTTTGAGTTCATACTCTTTGCTTGCGAGTTATTCTATTGTTGCTTAACCCCGAGGGCTAGTTAAGTACCAATAAACCTTGTAATCCGATCATGAGGGCTAGTTAGAGAGCAAGTCGAAGTTAGGCATACCCCGAGGGCTAGACTCCTAAATTTCGTGCGAGATAGTGCGGGTTTGCAGATCCCTTCACTAGATCAAAGATATTAATTCCGCAAATCATGAGTCTTCGCAAGGAGATTCATATCAGTTGGTATCAGAGCAAAGCAAAAGATCTACCGAGGCTGGAAAAAAATTTAAAAAAAGGGGTTTCGAGTTTTGCATTAATTTATTTTCAAATTATATATATATACTCTTTCGTGTCGTGTTTTAACTGTGTTTGTTTGATCTTCCTTACCAAGAGGATTGAACCTAGATTCGAAGGACGTCGAAGGGTCTAAGAGTTAGAATACTTCGGTATTACTATCTGCCTTCACCTTTATCAATCGAGTCATGATGAAGTCGAAGGGTCTGAGCTTTAACAAGTATTATCCGCCTTCACCTCCTGGTCTGTTTCGTATTTTTAGGTATCTTAAACAGTTTATGTGCTTGTGATATTTTTCGTCAACTCTTCTGAAAATTATTGCATGCTCATAATCCTATTTGTTTTCTTTATCGTTCTTTGATCCCGTGATCTTGAATTGTTCTTTGATTCTTGATTACACCTTATTCAAAAAAAAGGAAAAAAAAGAAGAAGAAAGAGAGTCTTGTGTCATTTTCCATATATATAGTGTCATATTTTTTACCCTTACGATCTTGAATACTTCGAAGTTCATTTGAATCAAGAGGAAGTTGTCGCAGTTTTCTTATTCTAAGTTTTGTATAGGCGATTCTTGTTCCGAAAAATTTCAAAAATAAAAAAAAAAGGTAGGAGATTTTGGGTATCAAAATCGAAATTTAGGATTTGAAATCTGAAATTTGGGGCAGATTTGCAATTTTCAAAAGTTTAGGGGCAGATTTACAATTTCCAAAAATTTTGGTAATTGTGACCGAACTTTTTTCTTGGGGAATAACATTCTGTTTTTGAGTTTTTTAGTATAAAAGAAAAGGAAAAAAATGAATTGTGACTGAAAAAAAAGGAAAGAAAAAGGAATAGAAAAGTCAAAATCCTGATCGGAAGAGAAAAAGGAAATAAAAGTCAATTGAGAGAGGGGTTTTGATCTGAATTTTTGACTTGGGGGACAAGTAAATCATTAAAATCCTTTTCCACAAGGGATTTGGATTTAAGTTCCTATTCTAATTTGTTTTCGGAAAAGTTTCTTGAATTTTCGGAACCTATTTGTCGCCTATATAAAACAATCTTTTTTTGATCATAATTCATTCAATACAGCTCTGATTCGTGCCATTCAAATTGTGTTTTGTTCCTTATTCATTTTAGAATATGGAATTTCAGATCGTAGATCCAAAATTTTTGTTTATATATTTTTAAATTTCGAAATAAGTTCTGCAGTACTCATCTCCATAGTTTGCTTTGAATTGCAGTGAATTGATCAGTTGCCCTCGCATTAGCCTTTGCCTTGTGAGTGTTATACACTTTGTGAGTGACCTTACTAAACAAAGGGAAGGGGGGGGGGACGATATTTTAACTAACCGTTTGATTTTCTTAGTAGTTAGCGAAGATGGGGGACGAAAATCCATTCGTCCCGCCTTTTGTTAGCAATCCTAACAATTTGCCATTGACGAACACCTCTAATGGCAGGCGTGGTAGTCATTCACATGAAGAGGCTCCAGATAGTTGGGTGCGACATCGAATTAATCCAAAGGAAGCCAATGATCCCGTTCGGTTTGCTGTCGCAATAAATGCACTTATGAGTAAGGTGCAAAGGTTGGCGAGAAAAGTTGACAGCATGGCACCGCCTACACCTACATCATCAGTTAAGAGGGAAGAAATCTAGAAATATGTCTATCAATTCAATGGTTCTGGAAGTTCAGATGATTATTCTGATGATGGTTCGGAAAGGCGATCACACCAAGGGTCTTCTAGAAGGCATCACCCCAGTAAACCTCATTCCTGAAGGAGAGTGAAGATTAATTCACGATCTGATTCAGGTTCTGATGAAGCTTGAGATATCAAGGTTTTAAAATATGACATCCCTCAATTAAATGGTCAACACAATCCAATGAAGTATCTTGATTGGGAGCAACAGATTGAGAATCTGTTTGATCTCAACAATTGTCGGGAGAAGGAGAAAGTCAAAGTGGCGCAGTATTCTTTCACTCATTATGCAGTTGAGTGGTGGAAAAATAAAAAGGCATCACAATATCTTGCTGGAAAGAAACCTATCTCCACATGGGAGAGATTGAGATCCAAACTTCGCGAATATCATGTTCCGCCTTCTTAGTTGATGGAACAACATTTTTATCTGTCCAACATGAAGCAAGGAAATTATACAGTTGATGAATACTGGTGTGATCTTGAGTTGACCATAAGAAGGGTTGGAATGAAAGAAGATGACGCATTCATCAAAAATCGTTTCATTGAAGGCTTGCGTGAAAACCTTCAAATGCCAGTCAAACTTCAACATCACTTATCTATGAATGATTTATTGGTGAAAGCAGGGTTAGTTGAGAGTACCCTGCGACCAAGGAGGCCACATCCTAGTTTTCCAAGTCAATGACCAGGGTTTGACTCCGGAAACCCTAGTTATGGCCGCAGTAGGGGCACGCCCATGGGAGGAAGAGGACCGGTTCAAACTTATTCAAATCCAACTTATAATCCTACTAAGAGGAGGGCGGCACCACCAACCCAAAAGGTTTAAAAAATTCCAGGTAAGTCTACTACTTCTTCATCAAATTCGGTTTCTGTTAACTCTCCTACTTGTTTTCATTGTAAAGAAAGAGGACATGTCCGCAATAACTTTCCACATGCACGAGTGCTAACAACACTTGAGGAAGGAGATGAAGAAGATGAATATGCTGATACGCCACCATTGTGTGAAAGTGGTGAAGAACAGGTAAATGAAGAGATCATCATAAATGATCATGGTGAACAGGGTCCAGAAACACAAGGTAACTTTATGTCATTAAGAGTTATAAACTCTCAAATGGCTGAAACACATGTACAAAGGATTAACATTTTTCATACCCGTTGCCTTGTGAAAGACGAGAATTGTTTACTAATTATTGATGGTGGTTCTTGTGCTAATACTGTTTCCAATCTTCTTATTAAATCAGTGTCTTTGCCTGTGACTACTCATCCATCACCATATAAACTTATTTGGTTAAATGGTAGTGGTGAAATTAGGGTTAAAAAACAATGCATGATTAACTTTAAGATTGGAAAATACCATGATTCTATCTTATGTGATGTTATACGTATGGAAGCTAGTCATATTTTGCTAGGGAGACCTTGGCAGTTTGATCGTAAATCCATGCATGATGGTTACACTAAAAAAATTACTATGATTAAGGATAGAACAAGGTATACTTTGGTTCCATTATCTCCAGTGGAATTTTTTGAGGCACAGAGACGCATGAGAGTCGATAAAGAGAAGTTTGCGACTGATGTGCAAATGGCCGACCAAAACCCTAGCAAGGGCTTGAAGGAGATCGGCCACAAGGTGAAGTTTGGAGGAAAAAACCTTGATAATTTCGACCAAATATCAAGGGAGGCCGTCCTAGGTAAGCTAGGTAAGTCTACAAATGATTCTGATAAGTCGCGTAAAATCCTATCTTCACATCTTAGTCCTTTGCCATCACTTTATATGATGAGATATGAACTTCCTAATGATTCTGGTAGATTGTTTTATGCATCAATTAGGGATGTGAATCGTGCTTTTACTAATCATTCTTATGTGCTTATCATGCATTTTAAAGAGAGCTACTTTGCTAGTGATGATATTCCTATGAATGTTCCTCCACGGTTTGCTCAGATGTTACAGGAATTTGAGGATGTCTTTCCGGAAGCCTTACCCACAGGTTTACCACCTTTCCAAGGTATTGAACACCAAATTGACTTGATTCTGGGTTCAGTTATCCCAAATCGCCCGGCGTATAAAGCAAACCCCGAGGAGACAAAGGAACTATAGCGACAAGTCGAGAAGTTACTTCAAAAAGGGTATGCACGAGAATCCCTATCTCATTGTGTCGTGCCTGTCATTTTGGTTCCTAAGAAAGATAAAACTTGGCGTATGAGCATTGATTTTCGTGCTATTAACAAGATTACCATTAAGTATCGCCATCCTATCTCTAGGTTAGATGGTATGCTTGAACATTTGCATGGATCTGTGATTTATGCTAAAATTGATTTGACTCAGGGTTATTATCAGATTCGAATTAATGAGGGAGATGAATGGGAAACTGCATTTAAGACTAAGTTTGGGTTGTATGAATGGATCGTTATGCCATTCGGTTTAACTAATGCACCTAGTACTTTTATGCGGTTGATGAATCATGTCTTAAGAAAGTTTATTGGTCGATTTGTTGTGGTCTATTTTGATGATATATTGATTTATTCTAAGTCGAATGGTGAACATATTGAGCATGTTAAAATGGTTCTTGTTGCACTCTGTGAGTCTTGTTTGTATGCGAACATCAAGAAGTGCACATTTTGCGCTTCGGAAGTGATGTTTCTCAGTTTTTTGGTCTCTAAGGAGGGCAAAAAATTCGACGAAACCAAAATTGAGGCCATTAAGACCTGGCCGAGACCTACTAATGCCAACTAGGTACGTTCTTTTCATAGTTTAGCTAGTTTTTATAGACGGTTTGTGCGTGATTTCTCATCTATTGCTGCACCTCTAAATGAACTAGCTAAAAAGGATGTGAAATTTGTTTGGACTGAGAGTCAAGAGAATGCATTTAATGAATTGAAAGTACGATTATGTAATGCTACTGTTCTTGCTTTACCTGATTTTAATGGTACTTTTGAGATTCAATGTGATGCTTCCGGTGTTGGTATTGGTGCTGTTTTGATGCAAAAGAATCGACCTATAGCTTACTTCAGTGAAAAGTTAAAGGGTGATGCTCTAAACTATCCTGTGTATGATAAAGAATTTTATGCAATTGTGCGTGCATTAAAAACTTGGCAACATTATTTATTACATAAAGAATTTGTCAGTCATAGTGATCATGAATCCTTGAAATACTTGAAGAGTCAGATGAAGTTGAATAAGCGTCATGCTAAATGGTCTAGTTTCATTGAATCTTTTCCTTATGTGTTGCGTTACAAAAAAGGTAAAGAAAATGTTGTTGCTGATGCTTTGAGTCGTAGACATGTTTTACTTACACAATTGGAATACATTATGTTAGGGTTTTCATTCATGCGAGATTTATATGCGACTGATTTTAATTTTTCATATATTTATGCTGCATGCGAAAATGGTGCTGATGAGAAGTTTTTTCGGCATGATGGTTTCTTGTTTATGAATATTAGGTTATGTATTCCCCAATGTTCTATGCGTGAATTAATTTTTAGAAAAGCTCATTCAGGTGGTTTAATGGGACATTTTGGTGCATTTAAAACTTATAATTTGTTGCGAGAACACTTCTATTGGCAAAAAATGGCACTTGCTATTGACAGGGTTTGTAGGAATTGTCTTGATTGCTTAAAGGCTAAGTCTAAAACTAAGCCTCATGGTCTTTATACTCCATTACCTGTTCCTACACATCCTTGGGTTGATATTTCCATGGATTTTGTCCTAGGTTTGCCACGATCTCAGGCAGGTAATGATTCTATCTTTGTGGTTATGGATAGATTTTCGAAAATGACACATTTTATTCCTTGTAGGAAGACAGATGATGCAATGCATGTTGCAGATCTATTTTTGAAGGAAGTAGTTCGGTTACATGGAATTCATGCGTCTATTGTCTCTGATCACGATGTTAAATTTTTATCCTACTTTTGGAATACCTTGTGGCGCAATTTAGAGACAAAGTTGCTGTTTTCGACTGCCAGTCATCCTCAAACTGATGGATAAAAAAGTGTGACCAATCGAACCCTAGGGGCTCTCCTCCGTGCACTAGTTCAGAAGAACTTAAAGAATTGGGAAAAATGCATTCCGATTGCAGAGTTTGCTTACAATTGCACTATTCATTCTACTACTTCTTTATCTCCATTTGAAATTGTTTATGGTTTTCTACCAATTACACCTCTTGATCTACTTCCCATGAATTTTAAATAGGTTAAAAACCTTGATGGAGAAAAGAAAGATGATTTTGTGAAGAAAATCCATGAGAAGGTGGGCATGAAAATTGAACGGACAAATGCACAGAATGCTGATAAAGCTAATCAAAGTTGCAAGTTGACGAGGTTTGACGTGGGAGATTATGTTTGGGTTCATCTGCGGAAAGAGAGGTTTCCAAATGCTCGGAAATCTAAGTTGAGTCCACGTGGAGATGGTCATTTTAGAGTGTTGGATCGTGTGAATGACAATGCTTACAAGATTGAGTTACCATATCATTATGGTGTTAGTGCAACCTTCAATGTTGCTGATTTATCTCCATTTACATTTGAAGACTATTCAGTTTTGAGGACGGAACTTTTCGACCTCGGAGGGAATTATACGAATTAGGTTTATTTATTTATATTTTTTTATTAGGATTTTTAGAAGATAACACTATACTATTTTTTCCATTGAGTATTTTTAATGAGGTAGTGTGATCATTTATTTTATTTTAGAATAATGCCCATTAATTCAGCCATGTTGGCATTGGAAGAATTAATGTTTTGGTCATGCATTTATTTTAGTGTTTAGAATATTCAGTTCTGATTTAATTAGAATTAGATTTGGTAAGATTAGATAAGGAAATATTCATTCAAGAGTTATCTTGAACAATATAGTCATTTGTTTTAGGTAGTCTAGTTAAATATGGTTTTAGCTTCTTGAAGCTGCCATAATCCTTTTCAGTTTCTTATTTGTATTTTTTGAAGACCATACCTATGTATTATAAATAGGGGTGTTATTCAACATTATTTTTACCTTACAACATTTTTTATCAACCAAATATACAACCTTTTGAGTTCATACTCTTTGCTTGCGAGCTATTCCATTGTTGCTTAACCCCGAGGGCTATTTAAGTACCAATAAACCTTGTAATCTGATCCTGAGGGCTAGTTAGAGAGCAAGTCGAAGTTAGGCGTACCCCGAGGGATAGACTCCTGAATTTCGTGCGAGATAGTGTGGGTTTGCAGATCCCTTCACTTGATCAAAGATATTAATTCCGAAAATTGTGAGTCTTCGCAAGGAGATTCATATCAGCCTCGAGCAGCTGAACCTGCGAGGCTGGATCCTCAGCAGCCTGAACCCTCTTCTAGAGGGTATCCTTCTTCATCGTCCATTGACGCCTCTCAGCATCAACATTCCTCCTCTCCTCTTCCATAATTTTTGTTTTTCCTCGAGCGCCCTATTCTTCTCCTCGAGCACTTTCTTCAACTCCAAAATTTCAACATCCTTTTTGCTAAGCCTTTCTTCGAGAGAACCATGGCTAGAAGTACAAACAAAGGAAAAAGCTTCCATCTTCTTAGTGGCCTCATGGAAAAGTTGGGAGACCTAGAAAAACAGTTAAACTTAGATCAATGCTTGGAAAAAGGACAATACAATAAAGTTTTCAAAGGAACAGATGAAAATCTCAGAATTAGTGACCACCATCGAGAGATGATGCTCAATGCAAGACATGAACACCGTATCACTCTAAGGGGGTGCCAGTGTTGGGTAGGCGTTATTAACATTGCTTCCATCTCCCATTATCTTCTGGTGAACATTCCTAGTATGAGGAGGCTGGCCATCAGTAATGGTCAAAGTAGGCCTTCCACGACCTACTCTGGGAGGGGAGGCATGATTCAAGGGAGTGGAGGCCTACCTTGAGAGAGTAAGGGTCCCTTTAGGAGGACCCTGACCCTGCTTCGTGGGCTTTTGTTTCTTTAAGCAGCTAGAGTGACCCACTGAAAAAAAAAGCATCAGTAAAAGTAAACTCAACGATACAACATATAGGAGAAGTAGAATTCTATTAAGGCACCTTCGAAGGCTTCCAAGTGCCTAAAATCACTAACGAGGGTCTTGAGGGGAGAGCCTTCTTTGGGGCCCTCAAGTTCTTTTATCCTCTTCCCGATATTCTTTCGGAGTATTTAATACACATACTCCTCGTAGATTTCAGGAGGAAATTCAAAGCTGCCAATCCAGGGATTAGCCTTGTTGAAGTGGCTATAGTCAAGGAAGCTGGATGATAACTTTTCCCTATCCCTCTCGAGGGCATCCAGAAACATATACTCCCCATGTTTAGGAGACTCGACTAGCACATCCTAATTCAACGGGGGAATGCGATACCTCCTACCGTCAAATGAAATCTCATCTTCAAACTTCATAGACACTCAAATTACCAGGAACAACAAAAAACTTATGATGTGCCTCCCGGCTGGTAAAAGTGACAATTATATCAGTAGACCGCCCACTACAAGACACGAAGTACAACAAGCGAAGCAGCTTATACCTTGGCTTGATACCAAACTCGTCACATCGTGTCAAGAACATCATGATGATCACTAAGACATTGGGAATTATATAAGAAGTTTGGAAAAAAGGGGCAGAAAGGGGAAGGTGAGCCCACTACAAAGATGTCTGAGGGAAATAGCTGATCTACCCTTGGAGAGGTTATAGGGGGTATATTCCTCTTGAAAGGGTTGAACATCGGCATCTGGAGCTATTTGTTGACCAAGCGGGATCGAGTTCAAAACCTTCGAGATAACTTTCCCCACTACTGGAGCCGGGGTATCCTTCCCTGAATCCCTTCGCCTTATGCTTCGAGAATTTCCCTTTTTCTTCTTTGGAGAGGATTTCTCCAAAGAAGATACATGAGGTGCTCTTGAGGGTGATTCCTTCTCCTCGAGGGATGTCTTCTCTCTCAAAAGAGATGCATTTTCCTCCTCCTCTATGGCCTTGAGGGACGCTTCCTTGCAGGCCAGAGATGTATTTGACCCACCTAGAACTTTGAGCTCTAGATTTTGAGGAGGGTAGAAGCCAATCTTAACAATGATTGGAGATCACATTATGTAAGGCTTTCCCATGCTTGGTGGCTAGTTCTCGACGGGCTCTCGAGGAAGCATATCGGTTACTGGGAAAACCCTCTCTTCCCTAGGGCTGTTAGTAATGTGATCAGACATACCTCCCCCGGCATTGGAATCATATTGGAATTCTTTGAATGAGTGCCTTCCGAGTCACTAATAGCCCTTCCGGGCGTACTAATCCCCTTCCGTCCTACCCTAATGTTACCAAGAAATATCTAAGAGGCGGAACCCTCATTAGAACGAGGAATGATTGTAAGGTGAGGAAATGAAAGATTAGACTAAGAAGAAGAGATGAAGGTACTTGTTGATTTTCTGGAAAAGGCGATGAATTAGATCGCCCGAGAGAGAATGAGAGAAAGAGTACTTGTAAGAAGTTCCTGTAAATGAGAAAAGTGCAAGAAGGAAGAGAGGTTAGGGGGTAATAATGGGGGTTTAAATGGTGGATAATTAATAACTGTCTGGAAATGTAAAAAGTTATAGAAACACATAATTTCCTTTCTGTCTTCTGACAACACGCTATTTAGGGAGCAGCGACACGCGTTGTTGTACGGCACAAACACACCTTTTCAAATCCTAGTGCCGAGAGTTGATTAGAAAAATAGATTCCCTCCCTCGAAGGCAGGAGCAACGAAATACAAAGTTTTTTTTCAAGTTTTTAGAGTCCTGAATACAGCTCTATGCATTCGAGACCTCAAAGAACCTTCGTACCATTCCAGCCTTTTGAGATCGACAATCTACTTTTCTGTGGGCTGTTGATAGAGGTTGAGCCCAAGAAGGCCATTGGGCTTAAGATGTGGTGGCCCAATTAGGAGAATATTCAATACCCTAATATAATTACCGCATTCGTTGGTAATTAAGAGCGATAATTAAGGAGAACGTTACTTAGGACACAAAGTATAAATACAAGGTACGTATTTACTTGTCATTCATTCTGTTTTAATCATATTGGACTCTTGGAATAACTTCGGTATCGGAGTGCTGACCCATGGAATCCCCAGCACAGGTTAGTTCGAGAAAATTCAAGCCCACGAACTGGTCGATTGTTTGAGACGCATCAGTTGTCATTGATCAATGAAAATGATTATTTGAACGACAAAGTTTTGAGAAGGTTGGTTTAGTGCATCACAAGTGAAGGTACCAATGTAAATGCTCTTGTGTTTCCCAGGTGGATGAAAATTCCGAAGAAATCACTAACTTTGGATATGAACGTGTGGTATCACTTCGTGGCCTCCCATATCGACCATGTCATGATAAATACCAAACTGCATAGGAGTCGAATAATCAAGATATACGAAATTAAAAAGAAATTTTGTTAGAATGTTAGGGAGGGGATTCATCAGGAGCTAACAGAGGACAAGGAGAAGTCAGGATCCTATGGTCTTTGTAGTCTCATTTCTTCACTTTGTGCCATTTTAGGTGTACCTAACTCTGAGAACGACACATTTGGTCATCCGATGACACAAATTGTTGTTGAATCATTCTGCAAGATAGTTCCACCTCCCTCTGCTACGTCCATTGAAAGTTTGCGGATTGATTTCCAATTTTAGAGGAGATGGTTTGACCACATGGGGAAAGAGATAACCTACCAATTTCTAGAAGTATGGAAGGTAGTCGGTCTTTTCCCGGTACAGATGGACATTCATGTCGCGAAGGACATTCGTTTGGGATCAACGTCATAGGACGGGGACAACAAAGCTTGCAACGAGGAAGTGGAACAATTCTCCCGTTATCATTTGTGAATTAAACTGATGATTTTCTTGTATTTGGATAATTAATACTCTTGCACCCAAAATTTTGTTTTTGATGTATTTGGATAATAATTATTACCTAACAAACTACTTTTAATTTTTCCCTTTGGTAGTTCAATACTTAGAATTTAATCTTTCTAATTAAAGAAGTTGGGTGCAACTGTTGTTTTTAACTGTTAGCACCGGTACATTGCTTAATAACACTGGTATGGAAACTATTGGCACCATATAATCACTAATTGCAATATAACTGCAATTTTTAGAATCTTAAAAAATGATTTTAAATTATTTTTACTAGAACCTTTTTAAAAAAACCTAGATTATAAAAAAATCATGTGTGTTGGAGGTATGGACCACTTTATACAAAAATGGGGGTCATATTGTAAATTTCCAAAATATGCTATAAAGGTTACAACTCGGAAAAGACGGCCTTCCTTTGACCCTGACTAGTCTAGAAGGCAAAATTTCCATTCCCAAACATTGAATTTCATTTGTTCGTCGACAATTTTTAATTTCTACAATTCAACTTTCTTGGAGGGACTAAAATGCAAAAAGTAAAAAAGTTTGCTCGTAATTCCGAATTGAAATCTGCTTGAAGTTTATCGAAAAATTCACCTACCCGATGTATTATAAAATTTGGACTCTAATTTAATATATCAATTAGGCTAAGAATAAGTCTCAATAAAAGTGCCTTAAATGTCATAGTTACCACGATGTAAGCATATATATATACATATACATTATTAACTCTAGAACATCTACTAGCGCTTTTGCTCATATGCCCATAAATGAAGAATTATTTTTCTTTATCATAATTATCCAATGAAATGAAAATTCATGGGTGGGGTGTGGGGGGAAGGTAACATAAATGAAACTTTCAGAAGAAGGGCCTTTCTGCAAAAATAAAATAAAAATTGTCCTCGGGAAGACATTTATTGTAAATCATTAGTTCGTACTTGTTCCCGTGCATTTTGGATTCCTAGTTAATGCCCTTGAAGTGGTAATTCATGGTCATAAGAGTTTTAAAAACTTATTAGGCGGTAATGTAATTTACTTATATTACATAATATGCCATATTTTGAATGATAAATTAATCCGAACACTGTGGCATAAACATTTTAAAAATGGGAATTAATTTATTTTTATGTCAATTTTGTTAGCCAACTAATCCCAAATGGCAAGGGGGTGAAAATCATAATATTTCTAAGTTTGACTACTATTAGAACCGGTATTCAAAGCACGGTGCTACACTTTTTGTGGAAACTGAAACCTTTTTAAATTTTTTTGGAAAGGTGGGAAAATTGAAATATTTATGCACCGGTAAGCCGCTTTTTGGCACCGGTTCTTTTACCGGTGCTCAACACTTAATCAAATTCATTTGTCAATGGCTCTCTGTCCATTACCATAAGTTAAAAATACTATAAAAGCAGCTGCGCGCATCTGCTCTTCATAGTAAAAAACACCAGTACAACATACCAATGCTCAATACTTGGACAAAATATTTGACCCTTGCTCTCTGGCCAACACCATAAATTAAAAATAGCATAAAGGCAGCTGCATACAACTGCTCTTGACAGTACAAACCACCGTTATAGTGTACCGATGCTAAACACTTAGACAAACTTTTGGAAAATTTATCTCTGTCCAACGCCATAAATTAAAAATACCCTCAAATCAGCTATACGCAGCTGCTCTTGACAATAAAAAGCACCCGTAATACTTAATAAAGGCACCGATATTTTTCTGGTTCTATGATCATCATAACTAAAAAAATAATAATTTAATCTTTGGCACCGTTATTATACCGGTGCTATTTTGTTACATATAAAAAGCCTCTTCCGCTTTCACATCCACTTCCATTTTCGCTTAGCCCCGCCGTCTTTCCCAACCACTCCCCTGTCTTTCCTCATCACTCCCACTTCTTCCCGATAACTCCCCGGCATCCTCCACATCACTCCTCATCTTTCCCATCGCTCCTCCTGGTCCCTGCTGTTATCTAATTCAGTCTTGAGGCTAGCCACTCCACCGGAGACCTTCGTTGTACAACTTTCGATGATATCAACCTTGGTAATTTGCAGGAGATATTGATCTTTGTAGTAGTTGTACCAATCCTCTTCCTTTCAAGCAATTCCATTCATCTCATTCCCACCCTATCGAAGGTTAGTTTCTGTCGTTCAAGAAATTCCATTCATCATTTACTTTGTGATTTTGCCTATGTAAATTAATTTTGATGTTGATTGTTTGTTTATGTGATTAATGGATTTGGATTGTTGTGAATTGTGATTTTGAATACCTTTTTCGGCTGGATTGTTTGTTGAAATGTACATAATGGAATGTTATGAATTGTGAATGTTGGAAATACTTGGTCCATGGAAATGTTTGTTGTGTTGAAATGTTTGTTTTTTGCAATGTTATATGTTCTCAATCATGTTATCGATTGGCTTCATGTTCTCAACCGTGTCTATCATGTTGATCATTGCAGATGCTTCCCAAGGGTAAAAAAGTTGACCACCACACCCGATGTTCACCTGAGATTATAAATCAAGCAACCTGGTGACCACATCGATGTAGTACTATCCACACCGAATGAGAAGCCTCCATCCGAAAAGGGTACCAGGAAAATGGTCAGGACTGGCGATGTTTCCAAGGCAAGGGGGGGAACATGGAAAAGCCTTCGACAAATTTGAAATAAAGTACAACCGCATGCCAATAAGTTATATTCGCAAAAGAGAGGCAACGTGTGCCGGTACAGTTCAACCTATCCGACAAGGTCTGCACGAAGAATTGGACCGTGCAGACTGCATATTGTAACTATGAATTCCGACGGTGATTCAAGTTTGGGACACACATGTACTGGAATAGTGTCCCCGACGACACCAAGGAGGAGGCTTGGAAGGACATCATGGCATGTTAATTTCATAATAGAGATTATATTATTTCCATTACTTTTATTAGCTAACATTAGTTCCCAATAATTATCGATGATTACAAGCAAGTGAGTATTTTTTTTGTGAATCCATTACAGAAGAGCTTCAAGTTTGACCAGAACTTGTTCCCCTGCATAGCTTAACAATTTGAAGGACTTTGTGTACGTAGCAGCCGGCAATGTCCAACACAACAAGAAATAAAAATTCACCAAAAAGTACATTCACCAACTGGCAGAAGACACAAATAAATAAAAAAAAACCATGGGACAAACAAATAAATGGAGGAAGAGGAGTGGAAGAGGTTCTACAAAATGAGGATGACACCGGAATATAAGGTAACCCATTTAGCAACATTTGGGTCTTCATAACGTAGTTTTTTTTGAGCTACTTATATAAATTACATAATACTAAATTAAATTTGTGTGATTTGGATAGAAAATAAGTGCTAGGAATAGCGAGCACTCAAAGGAAAAGGTTTTTACAAATCAGACTGGAAGGAGCAGTCATTGGGTCACTCGAGCTAAGATCGTCGAGAAAAAGAAAGAAGAAGAAAGAGCAAAAATGGCTGCGCAGGGTTTGTGGAGAGAGGAGATTGAGAATGAGCTTGAGAGCATGGATTTCAATGTCTACAGCTCCTTAGTTTACCTCGAGTCCACCCAGCTGGCAGATAATACCACATATAGTAATCTTGTCGACAGAGCCTTCCCTGCAGATATTGTAAGTATTTTCAAATAATTGGTCTTTTTTATATTTATATTATTATTTTAATGTTCATATATGTTTTTAATGTTATATTTTACGCCTAATTGCAGATAAGGATGAATGATGAGGCTGCTGGGGGAACATTGGTCCACATCCCAGGAAGGACATACCGATACAGGCAACTGGTAAGCAGGATCACCCAGGAATTATAAGGGTACTCAAACATACTTTCCAAAAGACGTTGTCATACCTCATTTGTCCCACAACTGAAGCAAATGCGGTAGTAGCTCGTCCCCCACTCCGACAATCTGAAAGAAGCAAAATTCATAGCAACCAGTAGTGAAGGCGATGGTGGCGTACCTCGACCAGCTGGTCAAGGGGATTGCATCAGCTGGAGGAGTCCAATACCAGTGGGGCTTGATGATCCCAAGTCATTTATTAAAAAGGTATTAGGCCAAGTTAGCGTGGCACAGACCAAATCTGAGGGTGCTCCAAGTGATAAAAAGGACGATGAGGAGGTAAAAAACTAGATTACAATTCAATTTTATTTATGTCATCCACAGTGTTTTAAAAATATATATAGTTTATATATTTTCCACCAAACAAAGTTCTACACGATGCATGACTGAATGGGAAGAAAGTGGCTTTGTTCGTGAAGAAATTAGACGGATCAAGGGCCATGATGGCCAAAAGATTTCTCCAAAGAACGCGCCACATCCATACAACAACAAGTGGAATTGTTCGTGTCTGAGCTTCTGAGATAGTATTCCTTGATAAAGTAGGATTTCCATCTGCCTACCACATATTTGTCGATGTCGGAGAGGCTCTTAGACATGTCGTTGGCTGGCCCATGACTTTGATCGACCGGGATTTGGATATCCAAACGAACATGAGATTGATGTGCCTGTCAATGAGTAGGTGGACAAAGAATGGGAATTCCTAGAGGTCCCCAAAGACGAGGTATTTCAATTAAATTATTCTTTATATATGTTATGAGAAAGGGAAATGAATGTACTGAACACTTTTACATGTACTGAACACTTTTTTTTACTTGTATTTAGACAATTTACATGTACTGAACACTTTTTTTTACTGACAACATGCAGATTGTAAAACACCACGACTTAAAGGACTATCCAATGAAGAGGGAGTTCATCGACCTTTGTAATGAGGTGGAAAGGGAAATGAATGCTACAGGGAAGGTTGTGTATTACAACCAGTTTCATGTATCCACATATTCTAAACCATAAAAAGATGCCATTTGAATCCAGCAATTGTTAGAGTTTGGAGGCAAGCTCAGGAATTGTAATGGCATGACATGGATCTTGAATGGCCAGCTAGATTTATGGCTGGGGTAAGTTCCAAATAGTTCAATTTCAAATTCTGGTTCCTTAAAATATGGATGCAATAAATTGATTTGTATTCTAACAGGCACCTATGGAGTAAAGTGGATGGCACGAACAATGGGAGAATCTAATTTTGTATCGCAAACACAGGAAGAAATGGCAACAAGCTTCAGGACAGTGACATCAATAACCGGCTTGGTCTCATCTAGGACATGATAGTTGCATCAGATGCTCATATGTTTTGGTACCCTACCTCAGGAGGTCAGACACATTGCAATAATCTTTAAATTAATATCAGTTTAGTCAAATTCACCTGAGATATTAATTTGTTAAACACTAACGCAGATCACATTGGTTCCTCATCCTCATTTGTCCCGGTACTAACCATGTCTTCACATTGGACACACTCAGTTGTGGGATAAATTCTGACGAGTACGTCAGAGCTCGAGTTATTTCTAGGTATTGTGTTTTCTTCAATTAGCCTTCATTCTTTCCATGACCGTTTCAAAGTTAATATTTGAAAATAATATATCCCCAGGCTTGCATGTAAATATGAGAGGTGAAGAGGAAGAATGAACCCTCAGCCGATTTCAGCTAGGAGATAACAAACATCAACGTAAGTATTCACCATAAAACGTTACACATACTTTATAGTTTTTCTTATCTCCTTACATTGATTATACATTATCAATTATTGTATTCTATCTTAGCACCGAGAACAAGGAAGTAGCTGGGAATGCAGCTACTATGTCATCTTTTCCTTGAAGAGATCACCCCAAAGACAACTTCGAAGAATCCACTTGACGTAAGTATCAAAACTCCAAAACAAATAACAATAGTTTACCTTCTTTTGCAGTACCCCATCCTACTAACTAACATTTAATCGAATCGAATCACGGGTTTTTCCTGAGAACCAAGGCCAATACAATGGCTACGAACTTCAAGAGGTGGCAGACAAATGATGTGAGGCATGGGTTACTATTTTTCAAATGGGCCAAAAATGATCCGGGACACTTTCGTTGATTGATATGTGTGGATGAGTGATGAGAGTTTGTGTATTAACATTGATATTTCATGCTTTCTTTTCTTTTACCATATGTAGATTGATATTTTCTTCAATAGCAAAATTATAAATTTTCCAACAGTTCTATGGTGAAATTCAGTTCCACCTAAAGTCTATACTTTTACGACAAGTTGTTTAACTGTTTGGTGTTAAAACACAAAGTAAAATACGTAGTGCACACACAACTTGTTTACGCAGTTCGGTGCAAATACACCTACATCTGCGGGGCCTTGCCCAGATTAGAAACCATTCACTAGAAAGCAGTCTTTAGTACAAGAAGCTTAACTTAAATACTAATCCATTGCTAACCTATTGAGTGAATGTTGTGAGATCCCCTCACTACCGATCCTACGTCGTTGAACCCCTACGATCAACACGTCTTCCTGGATCTCCTCCTCCTGAGGAATTAAGGCTTCCTTGTTTCTGATCTTTACGGACTTGATTGATTGATTTTCCAACCCTCCAAAAACACTCCAGACAGATAGCTCCAAGAAAGTATCTCAACGTAGAGATGAATACTTGATGCCCCGTATTCGATGTCTCTTATCTCTTTTATCTCGTCGTACTCCCTTCGTGTGTACAACTCTTTCCTTGTCTAACTCTACCAAGAATAGACTTCTAGACTAAGGAAATATCTAATTCTAATCTGGTATTTAAATGGACAATCCTTTATTAATAGGACTTGTACCATAAATAAACTACTTAATTAATTCCTAACTATTACAAGGAATATTTGTTTACCAGAATTAGATTGCCACGAAATCACACACTGATCTTCACAATATTCTGTTCTGATCGCATGATTATACTCCATAATTTTCTCCATAAATCATGGATAGAAACTTGCTGTCTGGAAAAACTGGATTGATATGGTGTTAAAACACCACATTACTAGTTCACACAATATGCCACAAATAAGTCCAACTCCCGAGGACTCTACAATCTCCCCCTTGGCATATTTGTGAATTCATCAGCACTGATAACATAAACAACCAGATAACACAATTATCCAAACATCCAAACTGATTAAAAATCCGAACTTAATCAAAATCCGAACTTAATCAAAATCAGTCAAAATCAAAATCTCCAAGTTTCTCCCCCTGAATTCATTAATATGTCAAGAATGTCGTATATTCCAAATTGTCATCAGAATCATCCGAACCACCATCAGCATCCTGCTCCTCTGAAGCTTCCTGTGTTGCTGTTGCCAACAATTCTTCTCGCTCCGCATCCAATGCAGCGAACTCCCCCTGAATCTTTTCTACAGCAGCCTGATGTCGTTCAAGCAGTTCCTGACATACTACAGCTTGTGCCTCAATAGCACTCAACCTCGCCGCACCAGCATCCGAGCAACCTTTTTCCGGAGGTGTCCAGGGTAAGTCCTTGATAATCCGGCCACTCAATGTCCTGAGCGTCGGTCTTAAGGCTTGAGTAGAAATCCACTCATCAGTGTCCCTTGTAGCTGCTCCCCCTTTTTGCAGCACCATGGTGATAACACATGGGTGTACCAATGCTTCCTTCCTGGTCTTGCGCGCACAATCCATAATATCATTAAACACCAGTCTACCCATATTGACCCTATGACGTGCTCCCAGACTATATAGGAGTGTAGCCATCTCTTTGGTGACACTTGTGTTATTGACTGACGGAATCCAATTGTGTACGGCTACCATATACAAGCAATAATACCTGGAAGTAAGGTTGGATGCAGTTATCTGCTGACGACCAGTCACAGGCCATGTAATTTCCACTCCACCAGTAAGCTCCACTGCCACCTCATCATAATTTTCTGGCATCTGATGTTTGAACACCGATTGGTCATTCCTTGAAGTGCCACGCTTCAGACATTTATTTACTACCTCTGGTGAGAACTCAACAACCTCCCCTCGCACATACACCCTATGAAACCAAGGGGATTCTTCATCTTCACACTCCACTTTCAGATTTGAATAAAATTCCAGCACAATCTGCTTGTTATAATCACCGAAACATGTAGCAGCCTTAAAACACTTTTAGATAGTGTAAATAATCTGTGAATCCACAATCCCTGTATTTCTCGGAATCAGCTGGCCTTTCTGCCAGTATCTTTCTACCACAGATAAACTCCCATTTATCTCGGCTTCCCTCATCAAAAAATTCAGGGCTAATTGCTTCACTAGCCTCAGGTGCAGGTTGTGCATGAGACTCCAGTGTCTCAGCTGGTCTCTGCTGCCGGTCAGCACGTAACTTCTTCAGTTTCAACCCAATCGGCTCATCACTATCCTCACTTGTGTCCATATTCTTATCTCTGCACCGCTTTGATTTTTGAACACCTTTGGAAGATGAGGCCGCACTGCACTTGGCCTTCTTTGACCTCTGAATAACAAGATTTCCTCCAGACTCTGGTGGTGTTTCAACACCCACCTCAATGCCTTTCCTCTTTGATCCACGTGTCTGTCTGGTCTCTGGTGGTATTTCAACACCAATATCAGTGTTTTCTACCACATTCTCCTCCTGTGCTTGACTCACAGGATCCTGATCATCATTATCCGAGTTCACAACTGGTGTTTGAATACCAGAACCAGTCACTTCAGCACCTCCTAAACTTTCTCCAGCAATTTCCCCATCTTCTTCATTCTCAGAAGATAACTTCAAAAATTCTGGCAGAGTCTCACTCATAACAGATGCATATTCAGGTTCATTCATTATCGAAACTGTCTCAGATTCATCAGCTCCCCCTACACACCCTGTCTCCTCTTCACTATCATTGATTTCCACCACTGGGATGGGCAATCGTCTCAGCAATTCTTGAATCAGGAACATAGAACCATTAAAGCATTCTATCTCCTTGCCACTTGCTCTAGCAAAATCAGTGGATTTAACCACTGTAACCCAGGGTTGCACAACAGCATCATCCCCTAAGCTCCTAATAACAGGCCTGTGCAGCGAGGCTATACTCGTATAGATAGTAAAGTACTGACCTGTTTCATCCCCCACTTTGTACTGTTCACCAAAATCTACTCCAACTAACGTGGCATGAAAATCATAAATTTCACAAATTTCTCCAATCCCACAAGTTAACAGTTCCTTCAAATTAAATCCATTAACCTTTCCATGCAAATTCTTGAATTTCCGAAGGTCAACATAATCTCTGTTTTGAACCATCCATTCAAGGAACTCGAGAACAGAGCAAAAATAAACTCCATCATAAATGAAGGAATGATCAAACCTTGCCTTAGGTCGTCGACGATTTACTCCACCCCACGTGGTCAGCCTCTGTTCTCGACCTCCACAAAGCTCACCCAAGTCTACATCGGAGTCGAGTTCTTCAATTCACGGATTTTCAGGCACTCGCACAGTGACAAAATCTCGAACCAATTTCTGGAATGTGGGACTCACCATTGTCAAGGGTTTTTTTGTGTGGGCTACAAAATCTGAGGGTTTTGAGAAATTTCTGATTTCTGGTGAGGCACTCGCGCAAGTTCTGTTCTGAGAAGATGAACAGTCGGGAAGAACTTGAATTTGTGTGGGAATTACAAACCAGTCGCTTTCACGGTCCTTTTTCGAAAACCAAAAAGCCACCCTACTTTTTCTTCTTTCAGAATACCATCATGCGCACATTTAAGCCCATCATCATAGCTTTCTGGCCCAAGGTTAGCCCATCTGGTCTACTTCCCAAATAAGATATTTTTCCAGTAACCCTAGCCCTCGGTGTTTAAACACCGCTTCACATATTTTTGGTATTTTCGATTTTCCAAAAAAATTTTTTCGACTATAAAAAATAACAGGACAGTAAATAGTACAACAGAATAAACAAATCTGGGTACCTTACATTCGACACACACCCAAGTGCTGTCTGAGGCCTTCAAAAGTCTCACCATCCAGAGGCTTTGTAAAGATATCAGTAAGTTGTTCTGATGTTGGTACATAATGAACTGTGACTTCTCCTTTTTCGACCAAATCTCTAATAAAGTGATGTCGAATATCGATGTGTTTTGTCCTAGAGTGTTGCACAGGATTCTTGGAGATATCAATGGCGCTTTTATTATCACATAAGACTGTCAAACTCACATCATTGAATCCATAGTCTCTCATCATCTACTTCATCCATAATAGCTGCGCACAACTACTTTCTGCAGCCAAATATTCTGCCTCAGCCGTAGACAATGATATAGAGTTCTGCTTTTTACTGTACCAGCTGACAAGATTTGAACCAGCAAAGAAGCATCCTCCAGTGGTACTTTTTCGATCATCAGCATTCCCGGCCCAGTCAGAGTCACTAAAACCTACCAACTGCGAATCCTTGTTCCTAGAAAACCATACTCCATACTCCACTGTTCCACTTATATATCGAATGATTATTTTCACAGCTGACATATGTGATTCCTTTGGATTAGCCTGGTAGTGGGCACAAATCCCAACACTCAAACAGATGTCTGGTCTACTTGCAGTTAAATATAACAGGCTGCCAATCATATTCCTGTATAATGTTTGATCAACACTTTGACCCTGATCATCTTTTGTAAGTTTATCGGTAGTAGCCATTGGAGTGCGTACTGCCTTTGCACTTGCAAGTCCAAATCTCTTGATCAAGTTCTCTGCATATTTATGTTGGTTAATGAAAAGCCCATTCTTTTCCTGAGTAACCTGTAACCCCAGAAAGTATGACAATTTTCCTACCATACTCATTTTGAACTCCTTAGTCATTAAGTCAACAAACTCCTTCACCAAAACTGAAGAGGTGGATCCAAAGACAATGTCATCAACGTAAATCTATGCAATTAGAATATTTGTCCCCTTATGCAGCACAAACAGTGTACGGTCCACTCCCCCTCGCCGATATCCCTTTTGAATCAGAAAGGTTGTCAGTCGCTCATACCATGCACGGGGTGCCTGCTTGAGTCCATACAATGCTTTGTTCAATCGATAAACATGGTCAGGAAAATGTGGGTCTTCAAATCCCTTAGGCTGCTCCACGTAAACCTCCTCCTTCACTAGATCATTCAGGAATGCACTCTTGACATCCATCTGATGAAGAGTAAAGTCCAGAATGCATGATATGGCCAGCATTAGTCGGATCGACTCCAATCTGGCCACGGGTGCAAAAGTTTCATCGAAATCAACCCCTTCTACTTGGGTGTGCCCTTGAGCGACAAGTCGAGCTTTATTTCTTGTAACGTTGCCATCTGCATCTGATTTGTTCTTAAAGATCCACTTGGTTCCGATCACATTTATATCAGCAGGCCGCGGGATGAGATACCAAACATTGTTTCTTTCAAATTGTTGTAACTCTTCTTGCATCGCCGAAATCCAATACTCATCAAGCAAGGCTTATTTGTAATTCTTGGGCTCAGTAAGAGAGATAAAACATGATAATCCTGCCAATTCTCTGTAATTTACCCGTGGTTGATCCCGTAACTGCATGTGTTTGGTTGAACTCTGTTCAGATTCATGTGTTACTGTTTCCGGAGTTTCAACACCGATTGACTGTGTTGGTGTTTCAACACCAGTAGGATTCACTGGATCGAGAGTATCATTTTTACCCATAGTTTCTTCTTCTGAATCATCAACAACCACATTAATAGACTCCATGACTGCTCCAGAGCGTTGGTTAAGAACTCGGAACGCTCGGCTAGTAGGGGAATAGCCCAAGAATATACCGATATCACTTCTAGACTCGAATTTAGCTAAGGGCTCTCGGTTCTTCAGAATATAGCACTAACTCCCAAAGACATGAAAGTACGACACATCTGGTTTCTTCCCTTTCCAGATCTCATATGGTGTCTTCTCAGTGAACGGATGCAGATATACTCTGTTGATAGTGTAGCATGCTGTGTGTACCGCCTCAGCCCAATATCTAGCATGAATTTTTTTCTCGGCTAGCATTGATCGTGCCATTTCCTGCAGCGTCCGGTTTTTCCTTTCTACTATACCATTTTGTTGAGGAGTTATGGGGGCAGAGAACTCGTGGTGTATACCAAGTGTCTCGCAGATGTCATGAAACTTGGAATTTTTGAATTCCTTTCCATGATCACTCCTGATACGTGCAATTCTTACTTGAGCGGTTCCTTTTTCTAAATATAGCTTGTGCGCCAAGTTCTTGAAAACATCAGCAACCTCTGACTTCTCTTTGAGAAATGATACCCATGTATATCTTGAGAAATCGTCTACACATACGAAAATATACTTCTTCCCAGCCACACTAGGGGTGTTGACTGGCCCCATTAAGTCCATATGCAGAAGCTCCAAAAGTCTTGACGTTGAAACATCATGTACGGCATGGTGTGGTATCCAAATTTGCTTTCCTTCTTTACACGATCCGCAAACAATCTCCTTGTTGTTACTGATTTCAGGAATACCTCTGACTGCATTCAGTCTGGAAATACGTGATAGGGATTTATAATTCATGTGCCCCAATTTTCCAGTGCCATAGAGTACTGACTTCCTTCTTTGAACTCAAGCAGGTGACAACTTGATCGAGCAGATAACAATTATCCATTGATCTTGATCCAGTGAATACTCCAGTACCATGATTTACTACACATTTCTCTTTGTCGAAAAACACTGTCATTTCATTGTCACATATATGGCTGATGCTCAACAGGTTTGCCTTCAGACCTTCCACTAGCAACACATCTTGAAATACTGGAAGCCCTTTGATGGCTAACTCACCCTTGCCGATTATTCTGCTACGTTTCCCATTACCAAATCTAACATGTCCACCAAATCCAGGTTTGAATTTTCATAGAAATTCAGGAACTCCAGTCATGTGCCTTGAACACGCACTGTCGAAATGCCAAGAATTTCCTGTATGTGCCCCAAAACATACAAAACTTGAAAAACAAACATCTTGAGATTTTCGAACCCATACCTGTTTTACTGGTCGAGTGATGTGATGCAAACTTTGGTTGGCACATGTGTTCAGGAATCTGGTGGTGTATCCTCCAGTGTTGAAACGTTGCCTTGTATCATATCCTAACACGGTGTTGAATCTTCGATCTGCTGAATTAAAAGACAGTGTCCTAAGCAGCTTAAAACATCAATTTCTTACATGCCCTTGAGTTCCACAGTAGCCACATCGTCTAATCCTTTTGGTAGGGAAATTTCTCTCGATTATTCTTGGAGAAGCCGCACCGTGATCTGTCTTGTTACTCCGTGAATTTACCGGTGAGGATCCTTCATAGCCAATTCCGTACTTGGTCGGCTGTCCCATTCTTAGACAATCTTCGAGCTTTGCTTTTCCTGTATTGAGTCGTCTAATAGATTGTTCTGCTGCCTCTGCTCGTTGCACCATTTCAGTAAATTCCTTCTTGAATATTTCCAATTCGCCAATTGCCTTTTCCTTTTCAAGTTCCTTCATTTTAGCTTCTTCACTCAACCTCTTGTTTTCAGACTTGAGCACTTTGTTTTCATTCGCCACTTTTAACCACATCTTGTACATTTCCATGCTTTCCTTGCGAATGTCATCATCACTAATGCTCCTAATCTCTTCATCTGAGCTATCACTCTCATCTTTATTCAGCCCACTGAGACCTTCCTCAAAAGAGTCTTTTAACTCCACCACTGTCACACCGAAAGCAACATGATTAGTATAATCCTCTCCATCCTTACTATCATCTCCTATGTCATCATCACTCCAGGTTGTAGTGTACGATTTCCCTTGCCTTTTAAGGGTATTGGCACACTCAGCTTGTATATGCCCGAAACCTTCACACTCTCTACACTGGATTTTCCTGTTCAGGTTTGGATTTGTTGATTTAAACTTTGGTGTTTCAACACCAGTTACTTGGCCAAATCTTGGAGTGGAGTTTGCGTTTGGATTTTTGTTCCCACTTGACTTCTCTTGTGGCTTCCTGCCCATCTTCTTCATAAATCTGGAGAAGTTCCTGGTTATGTTTACGATGTCATCGGACTCTTCATTATCTGAATGGTCTTCTGACTTCCCAGAGGTTATGCTTGAAAAAGCCATATCTTTCTTTCCTAGTTTTGTTTGCAACATTTCCATCTCATACGATTCCAGTGATCCCATAAGTTCATCAAGTTTCATTGTCCCTATCCTTCCATTTTCTTTAATCGCTGTGACCTTCATGTTGAAACGTGGGGGTAATGCTCTCAACACCTTCCTGACAAGCTTTTGATCTTTATACTTTTTGCCGAACTGAAAAGTTTTGTTTGCAATATCTCGGACTTGTCCATTGAACTCAGAAATAGTCTCATCTTCGCGCATCTTTAGTTCTTTGAATTTTGAAGTGTAATACTGCAGCTTTGATTCTCTGACGGAGCTTGTCCCCTCATGATAAGTTTGTAACACATCCCACGCTTCCTTAGCAGTTTCACAGTTTGAAATCATCTTAAACTGATCTTCATCCACTGCCGTAAAGATGGCATTCAATGCCTTTGAGTTGGACACGTGTGCTTTGTGCTCCTCGGTAGAGTATTTGGAAAATGGTTTAGCTGTCAGTGAGCTTGATCCTCCTGCTTCGTCACTTGTAGGTGGAGTGTATTGATTTATGACATAGTTCCAAGCTTGATCGTCTAATGCTCCAATGAACACCTTCATACGTGCCTTCCAATAAGCATAATTTCCTTGTTCCAGCAACGGTGGTCGTGTGACTGAAGCCCCCTCCTTTGGTGCCATGGTGAAACCTGATCTCACTCTCCCTGTATAGGGGTCAGCAAGTGCCGTGCTCTGATACCAATTGAAATTCAGTTCCACCTAAAGTCTATACTTTTATGACAAGTTGTTTAACTGTTTGGTGTTAAAACACAAAGTAAAATACGCAGTGCACACACAACTTGTTTACGCAGTTCGGTGCAAATACACCTACATCTGTGGGGCCTTGCCCAGATCAGAAACCATTCACTAGAAAGCAGTCTTTAGTACAAGAAGCTTAACTTAAATACTAATCCATTGCTAACCTATTGAATGAATGTTGTGAGATCCCCTCACTACCGATCCTACGTCGTTGAACCCCTACGATCAACACGTCTTCCTGGATCTCCTCCTCCTGAGAAATTAAGGCTTCCTTGTTTCTGATCTTTACGGACTTGATTGATTGATTTTCCAACCCTCCAAAAACACTCTAGACAGATAGCTCCAAGAAAGTATCTCAACGTAGAGATGAATACTTGATGCCCCGTATTCGATGTCTCTTATCTCTTTTATCTCGTCGTACTCCCTTCGTGCGTACAACTCTTTCCTTGTCTAACTCTACCAAGAATAGACTTCTAGACTAAGGAAATATCTAATTCTAATCTGGTATTTAAATGGACAATCCTTTATTAATAGGACTTGTACCATAAATAAACTACTTAATTAATTCCTAACTATTACAAGGAATATTTGTTTACCAGAATTAGATTGCCACGAAATCACACACTGATCTTCACAATATTCTGTTCTGATCACATGATTATACTCCATAATTTGCTCCATAAATCGTGGCTAGAAACTTGCTGTCTGGAAAAACTGGATTGATATGGTGTTAAAACACCACATTACTAGTTCACACAATATGCCACAAATAAGTCCGACTCCCGAGGACTCTACATATGGGATTTCCTAATATCCATTTTTCCCCGTGGTTGATCCGGGATGGTACCCGAATTTAAAAATTATCCACTCAAATTTTTTTTAAAAAAATTAGCGCTGGTTAGTTACTTAATTTTGTAATGGTGCTATAACACAATGATCTTTATTTTTATACCGGTGCAACAAGTATATTTCATGCCGGGGCTATTGGAAATGACAACAGAAAAAAAAGGTGCTAAAATATCTAATCCGGTTCTACATACAATGTGATGCAAAACAACCATAGCCACTGGTGCATAACAACTACCAGTGCTAAAATATTCAGCACTGTCATGTTTCTAATACTGATGCTAATATGTCATATACTGGTTCAATATTTGAACATCATATGTTGGTTCAATATTTGAATATTTTAAGGCAACGGAACATAATCCAAATTGGTGCTGTAAAAAAAGCACCGGCACAGATCCTAATTACGGGTGCCCAGTTATATCTATTCATGCCTATTTGAACACCGGGAAACATTTTTTTTGAGCACCAGTAACTATCTTACTGGTACTCATATTTAGCACCGATAGGTGTTACTGGTGCTAATAATCTTCACTTTTGCACCGGGTCACTTAGTGACGCAGTCGGAATAATCAAAAGAGATCTGCAAGCACGAATCCTATGTTTTGGTTCTGGAATCCACCAAAGAGAAAATATTCTCTAAAATATTACAATGAAACATAAAATCTCTGAAAATTACAAGAGGTTCTTAAATACTATAATGAAACTCTGGAATGATAAAAAAGGAAATTCGGAATGAATACTGAAATAAAACGAAAAATTTGAAAACATTCAAAAAAATTAAATTGCCATTTTGAGGCCTTAAACAAAAATTAAAAAAACACTCAAAAACTATATACTGTAGTGCTAGTTGAGACGGTCCCAACACATCTGAAATCGCTTGATTCCAAGTTTGGACGCAAAAGTTATGCTCAAAATCGTATCGGACAGTTGCGACGATCCATCTTCTTCAATATTCGCCATCATTCGCCCTGCATCACTTAGGCACCGGTATCCCAGTGGGGAAATTCCGGTGCCATAAGGGGGTTTTTATCGGTGCCATAAGGGGGTCCTCCAAGTAGTGCATATTAAATTGTACAGAAATTGTGTAAAACTAACTTGTATTTATTCAAGATATCAACAAATATTTATGCAAATACAAGCAGTTACTTAAAGAATAAGTAAAACTATGGTAACATAAGCACATACAACATCTATTTTCCATAAATACAAATACTATTCTAATAACAACAAACAAAGCCTTAAAACGACAAAATACGAAATCATGTATTACACACCAATCTCATTCCAATTTTTGAATTTTCCAACCAACATTTCGTCAAAACAAAACCCTTGATTTCCATATCAATTGTATATAATGATGATGATCAATGCACACCCACAACAAGAATATGAACCATAATAATCTCTCCCCTTTTCTGTCTTTTACACGAACAATTTCATGCATATATACGAGAACTCTACAACGCTAATGGACCATCAAACAACAATAACAATCAACCATGGAGGAATCTCACTTGAAAAAAGCCCTCCTCTTGCTGAACTGTCTGATACTGGCCATCGGAAACTGCGGCGGTCCGATTATCACGCGCCTCTACTTCGTCAAAGGCGGCAAAAGAGTCTGGTTTTCAAGCTTCTTACAAAGCGCCGGATTCCCCATAATTTTCATCCCAATACTAATCTCCTACTTCCACCGCCGTAACAAACAGGGCGGTGCCGCCACCAAGCTCGTGCTCATGAACTACCCGATCTTCACCGCCACGGCCCTCATCGGCGTGCTCACCGGCCTGGACAACTACTTGTACGCATATGGCGTTTCGCGGCTGCCGGTGTCCACAGCCGCCATCGTGATCGCTTCGCAGCTGGCATTTACGGCGTTCTTCGCTTTCTTTCTGGTGAAGCAGAAGTTCACTCCCTATTCGGTCAACGCCGTGGTTCTGTTGACTTTCGGGTCGGGTATTTTAGCCCTGGATAGCGGCGGCGACCGGCCGAAGGAGCAGTCGAAAATGTCGTATGTTTTGGGGTTTGTTATGACATTGGCGGCGGCGGCGCTGTACGGACTGGTTTTGCCGATGGTGGAGCTGATGTACGTTAAAGCTAAGCAGGCTATTACTTATACGCTGGTGTTGGAAATTCAGCTTGTTATGTGTTTCTTTGCTACAGTTTTCTGCATTGTTGGGATGCTCATAAACCAGGACTTTCAGGTAATTAATTTACACAGAATGGAGAAAGTTGAAAGGTGGAATGTTATGTCCATGAGCTTTGGATTAACCCTTGACTTTTACACCTTAAAAATTATGATTTTTTTTTAAAAAATACTGTATTACTATGTATGTTAAATAATAATGTGCATGTGAAAAAATATATATAAAAAATAGAACATAAAATACATTTTAGAAATGTTTAAATTTAGTAAATAATATAACAAATGCAGTGTAAAAGTTATACAATACAGTGGCATGTCCATAACTTATGACAGACCACCTATCAGGAGACTTACTCCTTGGTTTAAACCTACTAACCATTAGATGAAATCATTTTATAATTGATGTAACTGATGAGGATTTGTTACGTTTGTTTTAGTTTTTCTATCACAACAAGGTTTTTATAACTTTGTAAAAGTTTTAAATGTATCCCAGCATATAAATAATTGTAATTTAATTCAAAAAGTTATTAAAACGAGATTTTTGTAATTGGTCAAACCGTTAGTCGATCTAACAGAAGATTCTAACTAAGTGTCAGGAATGTTGATGTTATTATTATTATGGTTTTTAAATTTGCAGGCGATCGCAGGAGAAGCAAAAGCGTATGAACTAGGAGAAACAAAATACCACCTAGTGATAATATGGAGCGCCATAATATGGCAACTATTTTTCTTGGGAGCAATTGGAGTGATCTCATGTGCTTCATCGCTAGTATCAGGGATCATGATGGCGGTTCTGCTGCCAGTAACCCAAGTTTTGGCTGTTGTTTTCTTCGGCGAGAAATTCCAAGCTTTGAAGGGTGTAGCTCTTGTCCTTTCTCTTTGGGGTTTTGCTTCTTACTTTTATGGCGAAATTAGACACAACAGGAAAAATAAGATGAGGGAAGAGGAGAGAATGATCGAGACCACACCTTTTCGTGCTACGGAGATGGTTCATGTCACTCCCAGTCTTGATATTGTTGCTCCATAAAATTATGAATGAATAATTGTAAAAGAACCTTACAGGATTCTTCAAAATTGTTTTGATGAACATCAACTTCTGTTATCCTGAAAAATCAGTTTAAGTCTTAACTTGATTTTTAAAAATCAAAGTCAAAATTTGATTACTTAAAAAGAGTCTGTCTCTTGAAAGACGTTCTTTCCATAAGTTATGCAAAGATCAAAGTTTTATGTTGATAAACATAGAGTGTTGATGATGGGTAAATATTGATTTTATTTACTAATCATCTCTTGTTAAATAGAGTACAAGTGTGGCTATTTACAGTAACTAAATTCCTGATTACAAGGAATTGATATGATGAGATAAGGCTGATTGGATGAGATAAGGTTGATTGGATGAGATCAACAACTAAGCAATAGCTAAGAATGTACAGCTAATATACTTAACATCCCCCCGCAAGCTCATGACCGAGGAAGGACATGCAGCTTGGATCGTAGAGTGGCGAAGTGATGATTACCCACAGCCTTAGTGAAAATGTCAGCAATCTGATCAAGAGCCCTAACATGCCGAACCACAAGTTCACCAGAAGCAACCTGTTCCCGGACAAAGTGATAATCAATCTTGATGTGCTTGGATCGCTGATGGAACACTGGATTGGCTGAGAGGAAAGTGGCACTGAGATTGTCACAGAGAAGAATGGGGGGCAAGTGTAACGAGACATGCATTTCCTGAAGAAGCTGCTGAAGCCAGATAAGTTCAGCAGAAGCAAATGCAATAGCCCTATACTCCGCTTCAGTGCTAGACCGAGCAACAACCTTCTGTTTTCGAGATGACCAGCTGATAAAATTGCCACCAAAGTAGATAGCGAAACCGTGCTGAGAACGGCAATCATCAGAATCAGATGCCCAACCAGCATCAGAGTAAGCCACCAAACGAGAGTCTTGAGCCTGGCGAAGAGTCAGACCCGAGGAAAGTGTACCCTTGAGGTATCGCAGAATCCGTTTGACCGCACACCAGTGAGTCTCGGTAGGAGCATGCATGAATTGGCAGACTCGATTAACAGCATACTAGATCTCAGGACGAGAGATAGTAGCATATTGTAATGCCCCAACAACACTGCGGTAAAGAGTGGGATCAGGTAAAGGTTTTCCAGCGGCAATAAGACGAGAGCCAGGTTCAGCAGGAGAGCAGATGGGTCATGCCCCAGACATGTTACTCCGTTCCAAGATGTCACAGATGAATTTCTGCTGTGAGAGGTGTAAAGAAGAGCCCTGGCGAGAGACTTCAATACCGAGAAAGTAGTGAAGCGAACCAAGATCCTTGAGAGCAAAATCACGATGAAGTAGGCTGACAAACTCATCAATGAACTCGGTATGGGAGCCTGTGATCACAAGGTCGTCAACATAGACCAAAATATACACCACGTGAGAGCCAGAATGCTTAACAAACAGAGATGGATCAGAAGCACAGGCACGAAAACCAAAATGAACAAGAGAGGCAGTCAGCTTTTGAAACCAGGCACGAGGAGCCTGTTTCAAGCCATAAAGAGCTTTCCGAAGACGACATACATGAGTTGGTTTATCCGGAGAAACGAAGCCCTGAGGCTGATCCATAAACACTGTCTCGGAGAGATCACCATGGAGGAAGGAATTGTTGACATCCACTTGACGAAGAGGCCAACCAGCAGAGACTGCCAAACTAAGGACAAGTCGAATGGTTGTGGGCTTGACCACCGGGCTGAAAGTGTCAAAATAGTCCACACCTGCTTCCTGATGGAACCCCTTTGCAACGAGGCGCGCTTTGTAGCGTTCAATAGACCCATCAGATTTCTTTTTGATCCTGTAAACCCACTTGCAACCAACAACATTAGCAGATACAGGACGAGGTACTAAGTCCCAAGTCATATTAGTCATTAAAGCATCATATTCAGTTTGCATCGCATGCTGCCAGTTGGGATCTTTAGAGGCTTGGTTAAACAGTTTGGGTTCAAGGGAAATAGTGAGAGCAGTGGGAAGAGGATATTTAGTGGTAAAGTGAGCTTTAGGTTTAAGTGAGTGAGTGGCTGACCAAGTAGTCATACCGTGAGTGGACCGATCTGCTGGGCGGTACCAGGTAGGTGCATTAGGATATGGAGTGATATCTGAGGAAGGGGCTGAGGAAGTTGGCGATGGCGAGGCAGACCATGAGGTAATGGATGGTGAGGCAGAGAACGGGCTAGTTGAAGAAGGCGAACTGGGAGATGGTGAAGGAGAAAAGGTATGCTCAGGAGAGGTAGGCTCTAGTGAGGGAGGAGGAGCTGTTGGAACATGAGTCGAGACACTGGGAATAGGGTAGTCATGAGGAACAGGAATGATGCAGGTGGAGGGTGAAGGTGGAGTGGGGTCGGTAGGAAGCATGGTTGGATAAGGAAAGGTAGATTCATCAAATACGACAAACCTAGAAATGTATGTGCGGGAGGTTGACAAGTGGTGACATAGGTAGCCCTTGTGTTTGGAGCTATAGCCCAGAAATATACAGGGGAGAGAGCGATACTCAAGTTTGTTAGTGGTGTAGGGGCAAAGAAAAGGATAGCAGAGACAGCCAAAAGAGCGGAGAAGGTTGTAGTTGGGAATATTGTTATAGAGGCATTGGTAGGGAGATTTATGAGACAAGGTTGGTATGATGGTTCGATTTATAAGATAAGTGGCGGTGTGAAAGGCTTGCTCCCAAAAGGTTGTAAGGAGTTGAGAGTGGGCAAGAAGAGAGAGACCTTTTTCAACAATGGTGCGGTTGCGGCGTTCAGCAGATCCATTTTGCTCCAGAGTGTGAGGGCAGGATACTCGGTGAAGAATACCATGAGAGGCAAGGAGGGTAGACACGTTGCGATACTCACCACCCCAGTCAGATTGAAAAGCTTTGACCTGAGTGGAAAATTGGGTTTGGACAAGTTTTAGAAAAAGGGCAAAGGTGGAGTACACCTGAGATTTGTTGGTGAGGAAATAAAGCCAAGTGAATTTGGTACAGTCATCAATAAAACTAACATAATAGCGACAACCAGAGGTAGATGGCACAGAGGATGGGCCCCAAACATCTGAGTGAATTACATCAAAAGGTTTCAAAGAAACAGTACTACGAGGAGACAAAGGTAAGCGGTGACTCTTGCCAAGTTGACACGAGCCACAGACCGAGTCTAGTTTATTAGAAGAAACAGGAAGATCAAAGTTGGAAACCAAACGACGTAGAACAGCTTCATTTGGATGCGCTAGGCGATGATGCCAACACCTGAGGGAAGTACGCTCCGCAATGAGGGCTGTGGAACGGGAAGGGTGCGATAGATGGGGGGCCGACGGTAAGAAGTAAAGATCGTTCTCAACGGTTCCCTTTAGGAGGATCTGCCCCTGCAAGGTCTTAACAAGACAATGATCTGAGTGTAATTCAACAAAGACAGGATTATCGCGAGTTAATTTTGAAAAACTGAGCAGGGATTTAGTGATCTTAGGAACACACAGTATATCATTATGTTTGAGTGATTTAGCAGCATGTGGTACAGACAAAATAGAATTGCCAGAATGAGTAATAGGAAGGGAATTACCATCACCGACGGTGATGCCATCATTACCGGTGTATTGATTCTGAATGGCCAGGTTGCCCAAGTCTGTAGTCACATGATGACTTGCTCCCGAGTCAATGTACCAAGGGTCGGCTAAGTCTGACGGGCTGGCAGTAGTGACAGTAAAGGCAGATTTTCTTCCTCCCGTGCCTTTGAAACGAGCAATTGCCTGGGAATTAGTTGCCGGAAACTTGTTCAAGTTAAAACGACCAAAACAGTTTTTAGCATTATGACTCATTCTGTCACAGATCTGGCATGGAGGGCGCTGACCACCGCCGGCGGCGGTAGCGGCGGTGTTGACCACCGGTAGCGGTGGCGCTGACCGGCGACCGACAGATCGGAAAGCCGCGTTCACAGAGGGCAGGGACTGGAGTTCTTCCTCCTGGCGCGCCTCTTCCTGCTACAAAAACCCCAAAAGCTCATCTGAAGAGATTGGTTCGGAATGAACCGAGATGGCTGACCGGAGGGAGCCGAACTGGTTGCCCAGGCCGTAGAGAAGGCAGCCAAAAAATTCATGATCGGGGACGACAACTAGGCAGTCCGAGAGTGAGTCAACAAGCGAGCGTTTCCGGTCCAAATACTCCATCACCGACAATGATCCCTTCTGCAGCGACTGTAACTGATTGCGAAGATGAATTTGTCGTGCATCCGTGTGAGCAAAGAACGTCCGACCAAGAATTCCCCATGCCTCCAATGTGGTGGTGGCACGGGCAACCAAGCCCAGAAGAGAAATAGACAATGTCGATCGAACCCAAAGAAGGACCAAACGATCCTTCTTGATCCACGCACTCCACGCCGGGTTGGTTTCGACCCGTTTCGGTGTGCCTGAGGTAGGGTCGGCAGAGTCTTTAGGCGGGACGACATCAATGATGATGGTGGGCGATGGTGGTTCCGTGGCGGTGAGAAATTCATCAAGGCCAAAAGCCTCTAGTGCTGACGTGATTGTGGACTTCCATGGGGAGAAATTGTTTCTATCTAATTTGATAGATAAGTTGGGGAATTGATAGGTAGGGTTCTGGGAATCTGAAGTGGCCAGAACCAGGGAAGTGATTGATGATGAAGCGGAAGCCATGAGATCAAGTTGGTGGGAAAAAAAATATTGCTGGGATCGAGAAAAAGAAATGATCGATTAGGCTGATACCATGTTGATAAACATAGAGTGTTGATGATGGGAAAATATTGATTTTATTTACTAATCATCTCTTGTTAAATAGAGTACAAGTGTGGCCATTTACAGTAACTAAATTCCTGATTATAAGGAATTGATATGATGAGATAAGGCTGATTGGATGAGATAAGGTTGATTGGATGAGATCAACAACTAAGCAATAGCTAAGAATGTACAGCTAATATACTTAACATTTTAGAAGAAATTAAGATAAAATTTTTGGGTTGCATTAATTAGGTCATAAACTATTGTTACATAATAAATTTTTAATATTGCAACTAAAATTTTTTACCTTTCTATAATTCTAATTCAGCCCCATCTTTCCATATGCCTATGAAAAGATGATCTTTCCCAAGACTTTGTCACTTAACAATTGAAGTGAAAAGGAAATAATAACTTAAGTGTCCATCTCTTGAAATGCGGTCTTTCCATAAGCTATGAAAAGATCAAGGTTTAAACTGCAAATTAGAAGATATGGAAATAAAATTTTTGTGTTGCATTAATCGAGTCATAAACTTTATAACTACTGCACGTTGTAAAATAAATTTTTAATATTGCAACTAAAATCTCTTACCCTTTATTTATTCTAATTAAACAACATATTTTTATAAGTATATATATATATATATATATATTTTTGAATGCACCCTAAGGTGGGGGATATTTATTAGGTTCCCCAAACCTATTTCGAAACCAAAAGACATACAATGATGTTTTTGAATATTACATCGATAAGGCAACCTCGTTGCCCTCAAAAGAATGATCTAATACTAGTGGACTAGTTGTTCAGAAAGGAGAGGAAGTAGTAATTGCTGGCTCAAGGTCTCGAGGGGTCGAGGCTCAATGGTTCGAGGGTTCGAGTGCTCGATGGTTCGGGTAACTGATGGCTCGAGGGCGGCAGGGCTCGAGAGCTTGAGTGCTCGAGGGATCCAGTGCTCGAGGCCTCCTAGGCTCGAGGGCTCGAGAGCTTAAGTGTTCGAGGTATCCAGTGCTTGATGGCTCAAAGGCTCGATGGTTCGAGGGCTCGAGTGTTTGAGTGCTCGAGGGATCCAAGGCTCGATGGTTCGAGGGCTCGAGTGCTTGAGTGCTCTAGTGCTCGAGGGCTCCAAGGCTTTAGTGCTCGAGGGCTCCAGTGCTCCAGTGCTCGAGGTATCCAGTGTTCGAGGCTCAATGGTTCGAGCCCTCGAGTGCTTGAGTGCTTGAGGGTTCGAGTGCCTGCTGGTTCGAGGGCGGCAGGGCTCGAGAGCTTGAGTGCTCGAGGGGTCCAGTGCTCGAGGCCTCCTAGCCTCGAGGGCTTGAGTGTTTGAGATATCCAGTGCTCGAGGGCTCCAAGGCTCGATGGTTCGAGGGCTCGAGTGCTTGAGTGCTCGAGGGCTCCAAGGCTTAATGGTTCGAAGGCTCGAGTGCTTGAGTGCTCGAGTGCTCTAGGGCTCCAAGGCTCGAGTACTCGAGGGCTCCAGTGCTCCAGAACTCCAAGGTATCCAGTGTTCGAGGCTCGATGGTTTGAGCCCTCGAGTGCTTGGGTGCTTTATGGTGAGGGCTCAAGTGCTCCCGGGCTCTAGTGTTTGAGTGCTTAAGGGCTCGAGTGCTCAAGGGTTCGAGGCCTCCTAGGCTCGAGGGCTCGAGAGCCTGAGTGTTCGAGGTATCCATTGCTCGAGGGCTCCAAGGCTCGATGGTTCATGGGCTCTAGTGTTTGAGTGCTCCAGGGCTCGAGTGCTCGAAGGCTCCATTGCTCGAGGGTGCTCCAGGGCTCCAAGGTATCAAGTGTTCGAGGCTCGATGGTTCGAGGGCTCCAGTGCTCCAGGGCTCTAGTGTTTGAGTGCTCCAGGGCTCCAAGGTATCCAGTGTTCGAGGCTCGAGTGCTCGAGGGCTTCAGGTATCCAGTGTTCGAGGCTTGATGGTTTGAGGGCTCGAGTGATTGAGTGCTCGATGGTTCGAGTGCCTGATGGCTCGAGGGAGGCAGGGCTCGAGAGGCTCGATGGTTCGAGGGCTCCAGTGCTTAAGTGCTCGAGGGCTCCAGTGCTCGAGGGCTCCAAGGTATCTAGTGTTCGAGGCTCGATGGTTCGAGGGCTCAAGTGCTTGAGTGCTCGATGGTTTGAGTGCCTGATGGCTCGTGGGCGGTAGGGCTCAAGAGCTTGAGAGCTCGAGGGATCCAGGGATCGAGGGCTCGAGAGCTTGAGTGCTCGAGGGATCCAGGGCTCGAGGCGTCCTAGGCTCGAGGGCTGGAGAGCTTGAGTGTTCGAGGTAGCCAGTGCTTGAGGGCTCAAAGGCTCGAGTACTCGAGGACTCCAGGGCTCAAAGGCTCCAGGCTCGAGTGCTCGATGGTTTCAACGCATCAGATGGGAAAACTTGAAACGATTCCAAAGATCAGTAGCCAAAGCTGGACTTATGCTTCCATAGGTAGAAACTTCAATCCCATTGCCTTTAGCATTTCTCCATCTTGTTTCTTATCCACAGTTCAATTTGATGTCCATGATGTGTCCCTGCAAAAATTAAAAGAAAAACTAAGCAGTATCTATTCTTTAGCAGCATGTTTCTGTGTTCGGATGTAAGGGAAATCATTTTTGTCCATTTCGATAAGACCTTTGATGAATGATGGGATGTTAGAGATGCTAATGTTTAGTTGTGAAGGGTGAGTCGATTTATGCTTTGAAATTGCATCAACAACTGCATTACATTCCCTATAGACATGTCTTAGTGTAGCCTGCTTAAGCTCAGAGTGAGTTTGGAAAGCTATGACATATAGAGACCATTTGGCATTTCTGGGATTGTTTATCATGTTCACCGCAAGCATGGCATCTGATTCCACTATGTAAGAACATTCGGGGTCCAAACTAGAGAAGCATCTAGCTGCTACCTGGATGGCCTTTATTTCAGCCTCTAATGGTGTACTAGCAATGGTAGTGAAAAAATTGAATTAGGCACGCCTTATGAGTCCAATCTCTAGCTATAAGGCCAATTGTGGACATGTTGGGGGACCAGGATGCATCTTCGTTCAAAGTTATACTGTTTTGCGGCGGCTTTTTCCAGAAGACAGTGGATATAGAAGGCTTAAGGGGTGGTCTCAGAGGCGAAATCAGGGAGAAAATAGGATAGCTTCTAATAAGATACACATTGGAGTGAGAAGGTTTGGCTGAGAAAGAAAGAAAAATAAGATCTCTCACTTCTTTACTGATTAGAGCTTGTGAAAACTTTTTGTTTTCATAGTAGAAAGCATTCCTAGCTTTCCATAATGACCAGCATATCAGAGATGACAACATCCTACAGATATCTCTATGCACCTTAGAGAGTTCAGTATTATTCCAATATTAAAAAAACCTGAAAGTTGAACTGTCTAATGTATGCAGTTGAATCCCCAGAATATCCGAAGTATTATCCCAAACAGCTTGAGCCAAATGGCATGAGGTGAAAATATGCTCTATTGAGTCAGATTGATTGCATGCTGGACATTTCGAGGTTAAGCTAAAACCACATTGGACTAAGACATCATCAAAAGGAAGGAGAGAATTCAGCAGCTTCCATGTGAAAATGGATATTGTTTTTGGCAATCTAGGGTTCCAGATGTATCTAGTGGCTGGGAAATTACCTGATTGCTGGTTAAGGCCTCTATAGGCTGATCTGAAGGAGAAGATACCTGTATCTTCAAGTTTCCATATAAGTCTATCCTCCTTTCTGTGTGAGGCTGTGCTTCCTGCAAAAAAGTCAAAGTATCATGTTCCAAATAAGGTGAGATATGTTACAGTATCTGGCTTTTTTCCCTGATGAAGTCAGCAATGGTGTAATAGTAAAAAGGTGATAGGACTGAAAGTGGAACACATTTAGAAAGAGGACCATTTGGGCACCAATTGGCATTCCAGCAATTGCTCAATCCTTTACCATGTATAATGAGAGAATTTTCTTCTGCAAAGGAGTTAATACTACATATCCTTTTCCAAGTATGGGACTTCTTATGGGACTGTGAAAGTGCCCACAACAGTTTTGACCATATGGTTGTGCCCAATTGGCTTTTCCACCATAGCTTGGCAGAGCATGAATCAATTATTGCTCTTACAGATCTAAATCCTAGACCATTCTGGTATCTATGTGTACTCAGGTCAGACCATTTCCTCCATACTTTGTTTAATTTTCCCTCTGTTTCCCCCCAGAAAAACCTTGTCATTTTCTTTTCTAGTGCCTTTATTATCTATTTAGGGGGCCTTAGGACTGACCAAATATGTTGTGGGAGGGAGTATAGACAAGAATGAATAAGCACCATTTTGCCTCCCAAACTTAACCATCTATTTTTTCCAATTCAGGAGCTTTCTATCTATTGCTTCCAGCAAAGGTTCAAAATGTAGATTTAAGGTCCTACCTTTGAATATTGGACATCCCAAGTATTTAAATGGAAAGACTCATTTCTTCATTCCTAAAATTGATTTTATCTGATTTATTTTAACAGTTGTTTCTCTTGAACTATCATAGAAATCAGATTTATCAAAGTTTATCTTTTGTCCAGAGGTTTGTTCAAATGTTTCTAAGAAGGCTTTAATTCTGAGCAGATTAGACTTTGAGGCTTGCATGAAGATGATAGTGTCATCAGCATAACTCAGATGAGATGCAGGTGTAATGCCAGAGGGAAGCTTATAGTAACTGAGTTTTTTATTCATGAAAATAAAAGATAAGCTTTTGGAGAAAGCTTTAGAGAAAATGTTAAAGAGAAAAGGAGATAGAGGATCACCTTGTTTGATGCCCCTTGTAGCTCTGAAAAATCCAACAGGGTTACCATTTATAAGAACAGAAAAATAAGCCTGAGAAAGGTTGTTCATTACAGCATTTAAGAAACTCCCTGTGAAACCAAATTTACTAAGAACTTTTTCCATAAATTACCAATTAACTCTATCGAAAGCTTTTCTAAGGTCTAACTTTAAAATGCAGTTTGGAACCTTGTCTTTCTTGTCTAAAAACTCAATCATTTCCTGTAGGTAAAGCACATTATCAGAGATGTCCCTATTTTTCATGAAAGTTGTCTGATTTGGGGAGATTAAGTTTTCCATGTATGGTTTCATTCTTTCCATTAGCACCTTGGAACAGATTTTATTAGCAACATTTGAGAGACTAATAGGCCTGTAATCATCAAAAGATGAGGGTGTCTGTTTTTTGGGTATTAAGGCTATCCATGTGCTACTTATTCCTCTTGGTATTTCTGAGCCTAACAGGAAGTCATTTACTGCATCTATTAGGTCCCGTTTGATTATATCCCAGCATTTAGCATAAAATTTTGAGGTGAATCCATTAGGGTCTGGACTACTATTCTTGTTCAGACTCATTACCACTATTTTTAATTCTTCTTCTGAGACTGGTTTAGACAAAGACTGATTGTCCTGGGAAGATATTACTGTTGGGATTTGGCTGAGAAAGTGGGAGTAATATGTGGTAGTGTTAGTCTGATTTGGATCAGAGAGCAAGTCAGAGTAAAAGGATATAGCCTCATCCTGTATGTCAGTATGATTGTCTAACCAGAGACCTTGCCTATTTTTTTTATTTTTGAGATGTGTAGTTTACAGTTTTTTTCCTGAACTGATTTATGAAAAAATTGAGTGTTATTATCCCCAAGTTTGGTCCAGTTAGTTCTTGATTTCTGCTTCCAATATTTTTCTCTTTCTTTTAAAGCTCTTATTAGCAGTGCCTTTTTCTCATTAAGTTTGATTAATTTTGTATCTGTGCCGGTGGAATTATAGTTTATCTCCTGCAATCTTAAATATTTTCAGCAATTAGTACATTGGAATCATTGTTTCCAAAGGACTCTTTGTTCCAGACTTTAATTACCTTTTTTAGTCTAATTAGTTTAAGATAGAGTCTGAGCATTCCTTGGTGAGGGATTGGTTTGGCCCAATTATTTCTAACCAATTCTGTAAATTCTGGTCTGTTGAACCATGTATTAAGAAATCTAAAGGGCTTGGGTTGGGAGGGGACTATGGATGAGATTTGTAGAAGAAGAGGGGAGTGATCTGAGGATTGTCTATTTAGTATTTGAATGGAAGATGCTGGGAATTTGGTATTCCATTGCATGGTACTAAGACCTCTACAGTATTGATTTCCTGAATTCCTATAGAGGTTATCCAATTATTGAAATCTCTTATACTACCTAGATTGTGGTTGGAAGGTCCTCTGTATTCTGTAAGTGAAGAAATTGTGTTAAAATCACCTATGAAAATAGTTTCTGAAATAGGAAGGTGACTCAGATCATGCCATAGAACCTTCCTTCCTTCCCTATTCCTAAGGCCATAGACAAAAACAACATCCATTTCAACTTTTGTTATTACGTGTGTAATTTTAACATGTAAAAATTGCTCATGCTGTGAGAGTAAGGCAACATTTAAAGCACCATTCCAAAACAGCCATATTTTCCCATTTTGAAGAGGTAAGAAATGAGAGTATCTAAGTTTCTCCATGTAGGAGTGACATTTACTATTATCATGCATTGGCTCTATTATACACACTAGCTCAATTTTTTTCTGTTTGATGAGGTGTTTTAATCTAAGCATTGAAGTCTCTAAACCCCTAAGGTTCCAGACTAGAAAATTAATGGAAGTGGTGTATGTCATTGTTCACCTGATTTGTGGCTTTTAGTATTTGATCTTAGCATCTTCTTCTTTAACTGATTCAGGTAAGTGTTCTTTCTGGATTTGGACTTGCCTGTAGTGTTTATGTTACCTGTTGATTGAGATTGAAAAATAACCAGCCCAGGTTTTATAATTGTGTCATCCAGGAGAGGTCCTTCTTCCTCCATTTCCCCTAGCAATGTTTGGTGTGGTAGGTGGTCTAGTTCTTCTTCTTATTCTGGGGGTACCTCTGTATCCTGCAGAACAGAAAATCTATTTGCCATCTTTCTATGTTGAGAAAGTGGAGGATTAGTGTGAGAGAATTTATGAAAATTAAGTTTTTGGGACCCTATCCGTATATCATCTTGAGCATAGACTTTGTGAGTCTTGTTTTGGCTTGGTAGTGTTGTTGCATTAATCAATTCTGTAGTAGGAGATTCTGGATCAGCTTAGGGTGAGTCTGTGAGGTCAAGAACTGGAGATGGATGAGGTGTAGGTGTTATGTTCCTTGCAGGACTGATTTCTTGCAGTGCAATAATCTTAGCAGGGCTAGTTTCCAGGTGCTTGGGTATGTAGGAGGATGGTTGTAGTGTAGGGTTAGTAGTGGCTTTTTGGTGCATTAACTGGTCTTTGATATGGGAGCTGTTAGTAGGTTGTGGATCATTAGCAATTTTAAGCATCTTATCAAACTTGTTCCCTGTGGGTTGCCATTGTGGAGCTGTGTTATTTTGGATTAGAACTCTACATTGGTTCAGTGAGTGTCCTAATTTAGCACAATTTTCACAATACAGGGGTATGTCCTCATACTCAATGTTGTATTTCCTATTGTTTGAGACAGAACCCAATCTTTTGAAGTGATTTAGGAGTTTTTGAAGGTCTATTTCAACACAGAGCTTGATGGCAGATGGTCTAGTTAGCATTTCAGTAGCTAAATCCTTTTTGATGAAATTGCCTATACTATTTCCAATAGCCTCTATAGATGAAGTATTGTAATAGTAAGGGGAACTTCCCTGATTCTGCACCAAATTGGGACGATCGGCGATTCCTTCTGTGTGGAGAAGTCCGGCGACCATTTGAGGATCTTCATGTGAACTCCGCTGAAGCTCCACAGTCCTTTGATCCAGCAGCGTTGATAGTCATTTTGGAGTTCAAAGCGGATCAGTATATGCTTGTAGCCGAGCGACCCCAATTGGTATTTCCCAGAGAAACCAACAGTCTTGAAAGCTCCTTCCAGCAGCTCTATGGATAATCTCCCTTTGGTGAATTTACCAACAAGGGCATTCGTATAGTGAGCCGAAAGTGTGGATATATCATCATCAGAGTATAAACAGGTGGGTTCTCTGAGGTGTTTGGATTTTGGGGTGATCTCTAGATTGTTTAGTAGGGCTGAAAGGAGTGGTGGAGCTTTCGATTGAAGGGCTGCGATGAAGGATTTGGTATTTGTGGTTGTTGTTTTATCAGCCATGATTTCTGATGAACGGAGCAACTCTCTCGTCAAGGTGAGAGAGAGCCGTTTGCAGCGGAGATGTGACTGTTTCCGGTCGCTACAGTAGACAGCAAATTTCAGAGGAGAAGAAAGGAAGAGAGAGAAGAGGATATTTTTATAAGTATATGGTATTTCCATAACTATATGGAAAGACGATTTTCCCCAAAATTTTACCATAACTTAAACCAATATTAAAATTGATATAAGTTCAACTTTTTGAGCGCCTTAGATTCTGCTTTAAAGGAAACTATCTTGGTCACTAGTGCATTAAGGAGCTATCAAGGGCAGTTGAAGTGGTTATAGAACGATGCTTATGGCGAGAAATTTCTTTAAACGTGGATACACTAGGACCAACGGATGCAATGGTGGAAAACGTATTTGGTGAATGCATTCTTTGTCATTTAACAAAAATTGTGCATGGAAGAACAAGGACGCATTTGCTATATATGTCTCCTTGAATTTGCATTTTTTTTAAAAAGCAGTTTGTATGAGGGCGCATTTGTCAAATGCATCCTCAGAACTTTTGCTTTTTTTTATTACCGTTTAAGTGAGGATGCATTGGCTGAATGTATCCTCATCATGTCTGAAACCCAGCTCAGTTTCTTGTTTCCTCCGCACCACACCGTCTCCTTCTCTCTCCCACGCTGGAATCCTCCCTCCCAACCGTACACAGGCCAATGTCGTCCACCTTACCCGGCTCAAGCTTTTGTTTTTGCCATTGTCATTTGCGGGTTCGTACCTCCCCAATCTTGAGTTTGTATTTTCGTTTGTTAATTTTTCAGATCTAGACGTTTTGTTTATGTGTGGCGCTAAATTGTTGGTGGATTTTCAGTTTGAGCTTCTGGCTGCCTTTTGCCATTCGTTGCGTCCACGGAGGAACGTCACACGTGCCGCTGAAGAGTCAGCGCGTGGGTCTCACGTGCCGCCAGCCACTGAGCATGGAGTTCACGCGCCACCGACTTTTTTTAATCTCCGAGAGGTACCTGAAAAATAGATGATTATATGAATGTGTTGAATGAGGATGTGTGGTTTGATTATGAGTGATTTTTTCACTAATTATTTTATTGAACTTGAAGTAATGGTGTAATATGTGAGGTACTTGAAAAATATATTGATAATTTGAATTTGTTGAATGATTACGTGTGGTTTGAATAATTATGTTTGGTTTGATTATCTGAATGTGTTAAATGAAGATGTGATTATGTGTGAATTGTTCAATAATTGTTTGATTGAAGTTGTAGTAATGATAAAATTTGTGTGGTTTAATTGAGTTAAAATTTTATGTTGTGAAGTAATGTTCTATGTCAATTAGTATTATAATCGATAATAGTGTATGATTTGGTTGCCCGATGATAATGGAACAATGTATGGTTTAGGATTTGAGGAGTTGAATATGGTTGCTGAATAATACCGTATTTCCGAATATCAAATTATATTGTCTATATTTGTATAATCCATTTGTACGATGTTTTTTACGGTGTACTTGTACAAAGGGGGTCAGATTAAGTTTGATTTGACTGTGGGTATGTATTATGATCCTCCCACACCTGAGAAAAATGTGACTCTCGAACGGAGGTTAAGCCACCCCGAGTAAGTTGATTTAATTTTTAGAAGGTTTGGCATTGCAAGCGGGGGGTTGCTGTTTAAAATATATTATCGTTATCCTAAGATGATTGGTTCATCTGTACACTATCGATGTTATAATGTGAAAGATGGCGAGTCTACCGTGTTCTTCTTCAACATTGTTGATCAAATGTCCTTGTCCTCAGCTGATCTGTACATTATTATCCAGAAGATGTCAAACACTATTGACCGTGTGGGTGATGATATTTCAGGCACGTTCATGTCGTTGTTGAGCAATATTCAGAACTATACACCTTTGCCAACCTTACCACCCCATGTTCATTCCGAAGGTTTGACATTGGTAAGTTGAGCCAACCCAGTGCGTATGTTCACCTCGATTGCGCTTAGCCGTCCACAAGTGCTGGTATACACGATGTGCATCATGAGGAGCTGAATGTATTTGATGATGATTATGTGCGTGAACTTGGCAGCCATGTTGCAAGTTATTGTGAACATGTTGTTAGCGATGAGCAAGGTGAGCAAAGGGAATTTGAAGAAGAAAGTGAAGATGATCGTTCCTTATCAACTGATTCGAATCCAGGGGACGATAATGAACAAGTGGTGTGCACGAATAATGTAGCCACGATGTTCCATCTTATGGTGAATCCTAATACGGAGGCCTACTTAAGGATTATGGGGGGCCTGATGAGGATGGCTATGACCCAACTAATTGTGGTGAAGGACTTTCTAGTTATGTTCAAGCAAGTGGTGAAGTTTCATTAGGTATGCAATTCTAGAGTAAGCCAGAATTGGTAGAAGCTATTTCCAGGTGGAGTTCCATGATGAACAGTGAACACCGAGTCGTGGAGAGCAGGTCACGTACATGGTATGCGAAATGTGACGTTGTTGAAGAAAGTGGTAGTTGTCATTGGATTGTTAGAGCCAGCAAAAAGGCTTCCCGTAGGATGTGAGAGATCACCAAATGGCAAGTAGTCATTGTTGTGTAGGTGTTGGTCGATCGAATGGTAACACTAACTTTACATCGTTGATGATCGCCCATTCCATTCGACACCGGATTGACGTGAACCCTTCTTACACTGTGAAGGATGTCCAAGTGAATGTGAAGATGGAGTTAAATGTGACCCTTTTCCTACAAGAAGGCGTGGTATGCTCGCTAGAAGGCTATTGATTTGGTATTCAAAACTTGGGAGGAATCCTTTGAAATGTTGCCAACATATATTGATGAGCTAATCAGGGCCAATCCGAGCACCGTTGTTGATTGGGCAGATGTACCTGATAGAATCCACGGTCGTGAGTGTAGGAAATTTAAGTTCGTGTTCTGGGCATTTGGTCAAGCTATTGATGCATTTTTCCACTACAGGCCGTTGATTAGCGTGGATGGGACTCATTTGAGAGGCACATACAAGGCCACAATGCTAGTTGCGGTGACGCATGACGTGAATGATTACATAGTCCCCATTGCTTATGCGATGCTAAGACTAATGAGAGTTAGAACTGATTCATGCAAAACCTGCGAATCCACGTGGTAGGTGGTGATAGTAGGCCAATCTATATTATATTTGATTGTCATGATGGGATTTTGAATGCAATAAGACATATGGATGAATAGATGGAGCATGCAGGATACCACCGGTTTTGCTTGAGTCATTTTCAGTCCAACTTCCTTAGCACTGAGCGTGGGAAGTTCAAGAATGCGTATCTTAAGACTCTAGTTTGGCAGCTTGGTCATGCTAGGAAAGAGAGACAACGGAGGGAGCACAAGGAGGAGTTGGAAAGTATCGAACCATCTGCTTGGGATTGGGTGAGACAATATGATAGCAGTAAGTGGTGCCTTTCCTTTGATGAGGGTGATCGTCGTTGGGGAATTCTTACAACTAATCTGTCCGAGAGTTACAACTAATTTGTTGGATTCCACACCAATTCACATTGACCATTCCCTCATCACTACCTTGGTCAAGTATTGGAGACCATAGATGCACACATTTCACCTTGCCGATGGGGGGATGCTATCGTGACTCTGCAGGATCTGGGCATTCTATGGGGTCTACCAATCAATGGCATGCCAATCACTGGTGTAGACACTAGCAAGCGCACAGATGACTGGCAGAGATTGTGCACTGACTACCTGAGGGCTACAGAGGGGATTGCATAAGGGCCAGCTGGTTGGGAAACATGTTGCGCAGTCCGTTGCCTCTTGATGCTATTGAGGTAGATTGTCAACAGTGGGCTAGGGTTTTCATTCTACTGCTGGTCGGTGGAATGCTCATGTCAGACACATCCGGGCACCTAATTCCTCTGATCTATTTATCGGTACTGATGGACCTGGATGCAGCACATCAATACAGTTTGGGGATGCCATTTTGGCACACTTGTACAAGTGCTTATGTGATGCTGCAATCCCACAAGTCAAATCCATATCTGGGCCACTGGTTTTACTACAGGTAACATTGTTGGTTAAACTTGTCAGTTGTACATACTATACATAATGACCTCTTATATTATATTATATTTATTATTAGATGTGGGCATGGGAGCGAATACCAACCATCAGTCATGTCAGATGACTTCCAGTGACCGCATAATGAGTGCTCTTGGGTCCAGGTTTGTATTCAATTAGTAAGGACACAATTTTTAAACCTTTGAAATTACTAAGAATGGCTAATATTATTCGTTCTGTTCCTCACAGTTGGAGAGACCGGTACGATTTATCACAATCACCCATGCATGTACTGAAAGTGTACTGCGATCAACTGACATCTCTCAATGATAGTCAGGTATATTGTAATTCGGATTTTCTTTTTTTGAACTAATGGAAAAATGGTTTTTCTCTCCTAACCACAACATTTGTGTGTTATGTCAGTTTATTTGGCAGCCATACACTGAGGATGTCGTGCAACAACTCCCACACTATGTACAGCTGGTAGAAACAACTGGCTACTGTGTGTTGACCTCATTTGCTAACACGTCGTGGAGTACCATCATGTTCATCTGTTCTCAGGCAGTTTGGCCTTATCCAGCCAATACCCACCCAGTTGGTCACTAGGGATGAACACCAACTGCTTCATACTAGAGACCGTCGAGGGAGGTCATGTATCGATTGGCATATTGAACTGAGAAGATATCTCGATGCTTGGAAACATCGAGAAGAGCAAAAAGTTAATGCACTTGGGTCAGCGGATCCATACACACTCGATCGAAAATACATAAAGTGGTATTTTTACAGGACAGTGACCCTAATTGATCAGCCAGGAAGGCCCCAAACAATTACGGAGGCTTTTCATAGAGACGGGGAAACTATGGAGTATATGGTATTTCCTATATTTCTAATAGTATTAACAAATAATACTTTAGATTCCCTCAATATTAAGTATCTAACATATTTATCTCATTTATGTAGTTGCAGGCAATGTCCGAGATGCGGCTTATGTCAGATATTAATTTGGACGAATGTCCCCCACGTTTTGCAGACGTTATCAGGGGGTACATGGTGTTGCCACGCGTACTCTACAATATGCGCATAAGCCCTCCAGGCTGTAATTTTATCAGCCATATGTGCAATGTGAGGAACCTCCCCCTGGTGTGAGATATAATGACATCAGAAGCCATCGTCCAGCTCCACCTGGTCAACAAGTCAGTCGGCGACTGCGTGCTTGGGGCCTTATATACCACATTGGTTCATCTGAAGCTGGACCCTCATATGCGAGTCCAACGAACCCCAGACCATCACATGGTGGACCCTCACACTATGACACTACTACAGCTAATTTCACTGCATATGTTACTCCCACTTCTAGTCATGCGTACATGTTGCCTACTGCTCTATTAGATACAGGTAGTGTTCCACATGTCCAGTATGATTTGAATGAGGACGCAGGAGACGATACGGAGGAGGATTTTACAGAGGGAGTTCCGCATGAAGACGTACAAGTTTCTACTCAGATGGGTGTTCCACGGCACACATCCCGCACCATACGTCCTCCCCCATGTGGAACAGGTAGAAAGCTTTGTAGAGGGCGTCATTAGTACATTACATGCCGTTGAGCATTCATTTCATTACGTTTGTAGCTATCTGTTTCACATGTTTTCCTCGAATATTGTAAAATTTTGTTTATTTATATTAGTTAACAGTGGAAAAAGTGTAAATTTTGAACAAAAAAATAAATTTTGCAAATTACGATTTAAATATCTAGTAACTTCATAATTTTTAAATAATTCATTCCTACTCAATATTCAAGATTATTTAAAAATTACAATACCCACGATCAAATTTTTGCACTATCTTCAGTCATGTAAGTGGGATATTCATGTTTTATTATCATAAATTTCAAAGCGGACTTCCAAATTTCTGAAGCATTTATTATTACCAATTTTTTTAAAAAAATATAAAAAATTACATGTTAATTGATGCGCTATTTTCACCCTAAACGAAAATATTTTAAAAAATTAAAAAATCAAATAGAAGATTGATTAAAACAATTCCAGAGAATGCTGGATTAAAAATAAATTATTTGTAAGAAATAATTATTTCCAATGAGGACACATTGGATTAAAAATAAATTATTTGTAAAAAATAATTATTTCAAATGAGGACAACTGAATGCGTCCTCTCTAAATGCAGGTAAACATTTTTCTAATAAAATCAAGATGACGCATTCAGAGAATGTGTTCTCTAAAAGGCGGCAAAAAATGCATATACTGAGGATGCATTCAGAGAATGCATCCTCAAAATTGGTGGAAAAAAAAGAAAATGGAGAGGACGCATTCGGAGAATGCGTCTTCCACAAAGATGTCCATTAAAAAAAACAATGCAGTTGCATCCAAGTTTTGGGGATCATGCACCATCAAAGAAAGCACTCTGCTTATGGCCCATTGTTCTTGGCATAGTCATTGTTCAATGTACCACAATGCACGACATTTTATAACCGTCGTGTTATAGTATATTCCACGTTGTGTTTTGCTGCAGTACCCTTCTTTTAACTTCGTCCAATATCACTGCACCAGAAGTTCCATCCTTTATATTTCCAATATGGGATCTTGCTTTGTTAAAAAATATATCACACATCGATTTCTTACAAGAATAATGACTAATATATAAAATTTTCGGTCACCTCCACTTAGTGTCAATCTATAAACACTACTAAAACATCAATATTTTTCCCAGGTGTCACTCTCAAAGCTTGCCACGTCAGCGATATAAAAATTAATGCCAATGTAAAACTTAATGTAGTTCCATCATTATAATGCCTATGGTTTTTTAATAGTGGCTCCGTTTGACTGCAAAATTTGCAGGGTATTTTTGACCATTGATAACTTTAATTCCATACAATAACTGACTATAAAATTTTAATTTTCATAAAATTCCATACAAAGACACCTCACATGACGTCCGTTATCATATGCAATTAAAGTTATTGATGATCAAGCATGCTTTGAAAATTTTTACAGTCAAACGGAACCAATATTAGTGGACCGGAGGGAGTACTAACATTTACATTCTCCAGTGCCTCTTCTTTCTTCGGAGCTCCCAGCCTCCCACCTTCCTCTCTGCCGCTCCATATTCCAAAACCTAAGGCCAAAGCATTTTCTTTTATACTTAAAAAAAGCATTTTCTTTTTATAATCAATCACTCCTTCCCCAACCACGAACAATTGCAGAAGTGCTGCTGTCAGTTTCATTCAAGGTATAACTCCCCTCCCTCTCTTTTACCAGTACTGATACTTTCTCAAGCTTCTGAATTTATTCTTTTGTCTTGGAAATCTACCTGCTGTTTATTTCCCTGATTTCTTCATGAACTAAAACCACAATGTTACAACTGTGGATAATGGGATTAGAGCTACAACTGTGGATAATGGGATTAGAGCTCTGCAATTTTTGGGTTGGATGAGGAGAAAAGCTATGATAGGTTAAATGTAAGGAATAAAAATAATTTTGAGATGATTTAGTGTAAAGGTTGTTGGATATATATTGATTATATCATGCGAAAAATTAAATAATAAAAATTGAACGAGCAATTAACATATGCAAGAATAATAAATTTTTATTAATTATTCAAGTATACAATCGAAAAGCTTAGATTATAAATAATCAAAGCATAAATCATGTTTCAAGTAATCACAAAGTGATGGAGTCACGAGTAACACTCGATGCCCTTGAAATGAATGAGTCTCGTCGTGGACATCGTTCCCTAGAATAAAACAATCGCAAATAACAATTAACATTTAAGTGTTACTTGAGATTTACGCAAGGCCCGAGGGACTATCACCGACAGAGAAAGAAAAAAGTGAGACTCAAGTTTAGAATAAATGAGGAACTTGAGAATGGTGCAAAATTTTCTGACTGACTTAGAGGCTCTATTTATACTACTCTAAAAGACCCTAATCATGGAAACATGATATTCTGATTTTTTGTAATTAGAAAAGAATATTCTCCCATCACCAACTCATCAAATCCGAGACATTCCATGAATACTCGAATCAAATCTGCTGGAAAAGGGAGAAATATTTGCACAAATATTCTTCATCATATTAAACATGGTAAACCGCATATTTATTTAAGACAAGATATCTCACAAAATATGGAAGTATTTTGTTCTTATCTCTTAAGAATTACACACAAGCAATTCCACATATACTATGTGGTTGGGCCTTCCAGAGACTTTCGTGCGGTCCATACGCGTTTTGGACAGTCCAGAGAAAATTACTCGGGCCAATTTTCACCCATTTTTTCTTCTTTCAAGAGTGATATTTCAAACATCCATATCTCATTCACCCTTGATCTATTTTGAGAGTTTAAATAGTCAATTTTATAGTACTCGCGGAGGAGAATCCAAACATAACATCCGTTGACCCAAAATCCATTTGGGTCCCACTCAACATGGCGCCCAAAAATTGAAAATTTTCAACCTTTTAACCATCATTTTCCAACATTAATCCCCCACACGAATAGATATTGATGTAGGAATCAGAACAATCACGTCAGATATTGAGTTTGACTTGGTGATAGATTCATTTCGATGGCATAGATGCTGCATTGGATAAGTAGGTGTCACCCTTTGAACTTTCCCTTGAGAGAGTACACTTAGCACACTGGTTAGGAAGTAGATGTGATGTCTTTGAACTTCCCCTACCGCTTGTGTGAACGACAATGCACTCCCCACAAACATCTTTCCTAGCCCTTGCGCTTTCCTCGGTTGTGTCCATTATTCAGGCCATGACACACGCCTAGTTCTTTAAGGTTTCCCAACAATTCCCTTTCGAAGCGGCCACACTTCTCGCTTACATAGGTGATTCTTGGCATAAGAGCAGTTCTGGAAACTATGTGCTCTTTCAAGTACTACACATGAATCATTAAAAGCAACTTAATGCTTAACCTCCATTCACATCACTGTTTCTTCATCGTAGGAATAAGACAGGAGGTATGAAACCCCCACAGTGATCGCAGTGGATTTTTGCAGTTTAGTTGTCCCTTTGAACCTAGATCTTGGGATCTCCAGTCACATAGGTTGGGTGTCCACGCACATAACCCATCATTTAATGGACTTCAGTCCCATTCCTCTCGATGATATTACAACTACCTCTCGATTCAACCCTTTAGTTAAGGGCTTCGACCTTACATAGTCAATTGTGATCACTCCAGTTGAGAGAAGTTGTCTTATGGAACTATTTCTTCGTCGAATATGACGAGAATTCCCATTATAGAGCATATTCTAAGCCTTTCCAATAGCAGACACACTATCACAATGTATACATATGGCTGGCACAGGCTTCGGCCACCTAGGAATGTCCTCTACAAACTGAAGGAGCCATTCGGCCTCCTCACCCGCTTTGTCTAAGGTAACAAACTTGGATTCCATCGTGGATCGAGTAATAACCATTTTTTTAGATGACTTCCATGAGACTGCTCCTCCACCTAGTGTAAATACATACCCACTAGTGGATTTCAAATCCTTTATATCGTGTATCCAGTTTGCATCACTGTATCCTTCAACTACAGCTGGATAACCCGTATAATGTAGACCATAATCATGAGTAAAACGAAGATATCTCAATACTCTAGTTATTGCTTTCCAGTGAGTCATACTAGAGTTACTCGTGTATCTACTCACCTACTTACAGTGTAGGCAATGTCTGGTCTAGTATAACTCATCAAGTACACCAGACTCCCAATGACTCTCCAGTACTCCACCTGATTAATAGACTCTAATTTGTTCTTTCATAAATGCAAATTAGGATCTATTGGAGTCATCGCCACATCTGAGTCATTCTTGTTGAATTTCTCAAGGATTTTATCTACATAATGAGACTGGGTTAAGGTGATACCATCAGAGCTTCGGATGATCTTTATCCCCAAGATGACATCCGCCAGTCCCATATCATTCATGTCAAAACGATAATTCAACATGTCCTTGGTAGATTTGATCATCTTTCATTACTACCCCTAATGAGCAAATCATCTACATATAAACGTAGGATTACATATCCATTTTCTGTGTCTTTCACGTGGACACACTTATCACACTCATTGATTTTGAAACCATTGGCAAGGACGACATGGTCAAACTTCTCATGCCATTGCTTTGGTGCTTGTTCGAGACCATACAATTATTTCACCAACTTGCAGACTTTTCCTCCTTGACCAGGAGCCGTAAACCCTTCAGGTTGCTCCATGTAGATTTCTTCCTCTAAATCTCCATTCAAGAAGGCAGTCTTTACATCCATTTGATGAACCTCAAGCTTACGCAACGTGACGATAGCAATTATCATTCTAATGTAGCTTATTCTCTTGACTGGAGAATAAGTATCAAAATAGTCAAGACTTTCCTTTTGTCTATAACCTTTGATTACAAGTCTGGCTTTATGTTTATCAATCGAGCCATCTGCTATCATCTTCTTCTTGAAAATCCATTTGTAGCCCAGTGGTTTACACCTCGGAAGTAAGTCCACTAGCTCCCAAGTATAATTATGTAGAATCGAGTCAATTTCGCTTTTAATCGCTTCTTTCCACATAGGCACCTCAGATGAATTCACAGCTTCTTTATAGCTTTGTGGCTCGCATTCAAGCATAAACGTTAGATAATCAGGACCAAATAATTTTTTGGTCCTAATCTGTTTACTTTGTATAGGTCCATCCACTTCCTCCTTTTGATCCTCGAGGTCTTCAGGAATTACTACGCCTTCATCTAGTGACTCAATGGTCCTCTTCGGCGATTTGGCCCTTTCCTTAACAGGGAACACATCCTCAAAGAAACTTGCATTTCTTGATTCCATGATCGTGTTCTTGTGAATCTCGGGATGATGAGATTCATGTACAAGGAAGCGATAAGCACTACTCTCATGTGCATATCCTATAAAGATACAGTCAACTGTTTTAGGTCCAATCTTTAACTTCTTGGGGTTTGGGATTAATACCTTCGCAAGGCACCCCCACATTCGCAAGTACGTAAATCACGACTTTGTGCCTTTCAACAACTCATGGGGAGTTGCTATCTCATCCTTACAGGGTATCTTATTCAAAAGATAGTTAGCCGTCAAAATAGCCTCCCCCCACATGCTCTGTGACAACCCATAACTTTTCAACATCGCATTCATCATCTCTTTAAGAGGGCAATTTTTACGTTCAACCACACCATTAGATTGAGGCGAGTAGGGGGCAGTGACCTCGTGAATAATTCCATGTTCAGAACAATAGTCCCTAAATGACTCTACATATTCACCTCCTCGGTCAATTCTAATCACCTTGATCTTCTTATCAAGTTCATTTTCAACTTCCATTTTGTAAAGAACAAATTTCTCAATTGCCTCATCTTTGCTTTTAGCAAGTACACATAACAGTATTTCGTGCAATCATCCACGAAGGTGATGAAATACTTGTTACCTCCTCTTGTTTGCATGAACTTGAGATCACATATATCGGTATGTATCAACTCAAGAGGTTTCGTGTTTCATTTAACTTGTTTGAAAGACGTTCGAGTCATCTTAGCTTCAACACAAGTTTCACATTTATGATTTGCATCAATTTCTATGTTAGGTATGTTCTCCATTTTAATTAATCTTCTTATCGAATCATAATTAACATGTCCTAGTCTACCATGCCATAAATTGGAAGACTCAATCATGTAAGCAAAAGAAGAAGCATTTATTTCATCTTTCTTAGGAGGTACAACCATGGTGTTCAACTTGAACATACCATCTAGCTCATAACCTTTGCCTACAAACATACCTTGCTTGGACAAGACTAACTTATCAGACTCAAACACTAGCTTAAAGCCATGCTTGTCAACATAGAACCAGACACAAGGTTCTTACGAATGTCTGGCACCTAGAAAACATTCTTCAAAGTCAACTCCTTCCCAGACGTCATCTTCAGCACCACAGTGCCACGGCCTTTCACCATGGAAGTTGCAGAGTTGCCCATGTAGATGGTCTTTCCATCTTCAATTGCCTTGAAGTTTGAGAACACTTCCTTGACAGAGCATATGTGCTTAGTAGCACCAGTGTCAATCTACCATTCCTTTGGATTGGAGTCCACCATGTTGACTTCAGAAATCACAGCACACAGATCGATGTTATTCACATCTAGTGCAAGATGTTTCAACCATGTTGGCCTCATTCTTGGCATTCTTTGGCTTCTTACACTCAGAGAACTTGTGGCCAATGAGGTTGCAGCTGTAGCACTTGCCAATGAACTTCGACTTCTTCGAAACTCCACCCTTAGCTCCCAACTTGGATCCCTTCTTTGCCCTGGGCTTCTTCGACTTGGATCTCTCACCAATCTCCATGAGATTGGCCCTTTCCACAGGTGCAGATCCATTCATCCTCTTTTCAGAGATGCGGTTATCCTCCTAAACATGAAACTTTTAGATCAGATCCCTCATGGTCATCACCTTTCACTTTTGTTTCAGATAACCCTTGAAGTCCTTCCAACTTAGAGGCAGCTTCTCGATGATGCAATAGATTTGGAGAGTTTTGCACATTGTTATTTTCTCGGCAATCAGCTCATTGATCATCATTTGAAGCTCTTGAGCTTGACTGATCACAGACTTGGCATCAACCATCTTGTAGTCGAGGAACGTGCCGACGACCACTTCTTGGATCCAACTTCCTCACCCCTGTACTCTTGGTCAAGAGTTTCCCACAACACCTAAGAAGGCTCTTTCACCTGATACACATTCCAAATGGCATCGTGAAGGCTATTCAAAATGAGGTTGCGGCAGATATACTTCTTAGAGTTCCACTCCACCGCAGCATTTTAAACTTCCTTAGCGCTTTTCTCATCCACAACGGGACAATCTTCGTGAACGTAACGTTCCAAACCCATAGTGGACAAGTAGAAGAGTATCTTCTGTTGCCATATCTTGAAGTTCATACCATTATTGAACTTCTTGAGTTTCTCAGCATGAGGAACAGCCACAAGAGGTGTCGCCCCAGGGGTAGTCTTCACAGCGTCATTGCTCAACATGGTTTTGGGATTCATCAATGTGTACATAAAAAAAATATTCATCATTAAATATAAGTACACATCAAATATCGTAGTATAATATTTTACATAATTATACATAAAAAATTGATCAATATAATTTTGTTGTAAATAACCAAAACCATTAGCATGCAATATTGATAAACATGCAATGGAAAATGCAATATTGATAATCAAATTGCACAAATTAAGTATGTTAAACAACATGAATTAAGCATGCACACGTAACCATGCTATCATGGGATATTTCGATGAATTTTAAAATGTCAATTGTATTGTTTATAGTCTTTCGGTAATCCAAATCATCCATACAGTTGGCAAAGTGACTCGATTCTATATGCACTGTTTGACGAAAGCAATATGCAAATTTGGAATCATGCATGCAGTGTTCGTATGCAATATATATGGAAAGAATATTTCGTTTGCAAATTTGGTTTGCAACTTTTGATTCAATATAATTCAACAAATTTTATTCGTTTCAAGGCTGTTGGATATATATTGATTATATCATGCGAAAATTCAAAAAATAAAAATTGAACGAGCAATTAATATATGCAAGAATAATAAATTTTTATTAATTATTCGAGCATACAATCGAAAAGCTTAAATTACAAATAATCAAAGCATAAATCATGTTTCAAGTAATCACAAAGTGATGGAGTCACGAGTAACACATGCTGCCCTTGAAACGAATGAGTCCCGTCGTGGACATCGTTCCCTAAGATAAAACCATCACAGATAACAGTTAACATTTAAGAGTAACTTGAGATTCACGCAAGGCAAGAAGGACTATCACCGAAAGAGAAAGAAAGAAGTGAGACTCAAGTTCAGAATAAATGAGGAACTTGAGAATGGTGCAAAATTTTCTGGCTGACTTAGAGGCTCTATTTATACTACTCTAAAAGACCCTAATCATGGAAACATGATATTCTGATTTTCTGTAATTAGAGATAAATATTCTCCAATCACCAACTCATCAAATCCGAGACATTCCATGAATACTCGAATCAAATCTGCTGGAAAAGGAAGAAATATTTGCACAAATATTCTTCATCGTATTAAACATGGTAAACCGCATATTTATTTAAGATAAGATATCTCACAAAATATGGAAGTATTTTGTTCTTATCTCTTAAGAATTACACACAAGAAATTCAATATATACTATGCGGTTGGGTCTTCCAGAGACTTGCATGCGGTTCATACGCGTTTTGGACAGTCCAGAGAAAATTACTCGGGCCAATTTTCGCCCATTTTTTTCTTTCAAGAGTGATATTTAAAACATCCATATCTGATTCACCTTTGATCCATTTTGAGAGTTTAAATAGTCGATTTTATAGTACTTGCAAAGGAGAACCCAAAGAGGACATCCATTGACCCAAAATCCGTTCGGGTCCCACTCAAAACGACGCCCAAAAGTTGACGAATTTCAACCTTTTAACCATCATTTTCTAACAAAAACTTTTTGGTTTTGTTTTTGTTGATTTTTGTTGAGTAGACCTCATTGTCGGAATTGAAGTCTGATGAAAATTGGCACTCGACTTCTCATATCTCACTCTATTTTTTCTCTGGATTATATATGGAAAGAGTAATTCCATTTCAGTTCTACTCGTCACTACCATCTAACGGATTTACATTACAATGGAGTCAACTTCACGGTTAGGGTTGAAGCTATGAGTCCCTTAGTTCATCTTTGTTAAAATTCAATTTCAATCTAAGAATTTCTTGCTAAATAATCCATTTATAGCTAATATGTATGTCTCTTCGTTCAATTCCCACCTCTTCACATGCCCTTCAAATCTCTCATTGTAGAAAGCTGAGTTATCTAGTTCATTTTCAGAAAAATAGACTCTCTTAATGGACTGGTTTGTTTCTTTGTTGGGTTCAATAGAAAATATGTTTGAATTCTTTCAGTTTAGTTTTTTTGGGGTTAATCGGTTTTGGATTGGTCTCCTTTTGGATTAGGAACTATTTAGAATTCTCTAGAACGGGAATAAATTTGAATGTGAAAATTGCCGATTTGATGAAGTATTTACATGTTCAATTTAAGCGATGTTTCTACGATAGAGTTTAAGCTTTGGCAGAATTAAAATATGGATGTGTGGTTTTCCTAGTCCGCATTGGTGGAATTTGAGATAGGGAAATCCGATTTTTTTTTTCCAATCATGATGCCTTGTGGCATTTTTATAACGATCCATTTGGATTGGTGCGATTTATCTCACTAGAGAAATCTTGATGTGCTCGGCATAGTCAAAGAAAGGTTTTTGGTTTGTTTAGTTATTCTAAATTAGAGTATTTTTTTAATGAGATGCTTAAAGTATTAAGTACTGAAAGTACCGTGATGCTTAATTTTTATGATTTGGGATGCTTAAAGAATTGAGTAATGAAAGTACAATGATGCAAAATGATATGCGGTGCTTAATTTTTTGTGGATATGTGATGCTTGAGAGTTCCCAGCACTGATTCCTTTCCTGACATGTGATGCGTATGGCAATGATTGACCACTGATCTTTCGGTTCTGATTTTTTGTGGTTGCCATGATTAAAAGTAATGGTTTTGCAGATGGAGTGGATATGTCTTTCTGATTTAATTTCTATGCAGAATGGAGTCTTTCTGATCTAGTCTAATTAGATATGTCCAGCCCTTATCCATATGACCGGAGATGGAAAACTGCTCAGTATCTATGTTACCCACTGATAATCTATTTCGCAAATCTCAACTGAAAACCAAGCTTTTTAACACCCCAAGCTCTGCTGCTGCTGAAGGACTTCAACCTGCCGATCTTATTCATTCTTTTGCCGCTGCAAAACCTCTTCATTTGGACCAATGTAAGCCTCTTGGAAGTTCCTATTGGATATATCTGGCCTGTGAATGGTCATCAACATGAAAAATATCCAAATGGAGCCATAAGGTTACACCTTCACCGGTTAGGAAAACATTTGATACTCATGGAATCCTTCTTTTTATTTTCTTGCTAGGGTTTGGAGAGCCTAATTTATCTCTCCCATCCACTTTTGGTGGATGCTTTGAATAAAAAAAACATTCTATGTACATTTATGGAACAATCTAATATCGTTATTATTTTTATTAACAATATAAGCACATTTTGAATTCACAAATGCCAATTAGTAAACATAGAATTATTTACTCAAGTATAGGATGAATTAAATTATTTATGAAATTCTAATATATTCTTCTCTGAGAACGTCTCCTTACATAATTTCATCAACCCCTATCACCTGACTTCTTCTTCTCTGAGTTGATCCCTAAAAAATAGGATCTCCGGCCATCTTGCTAATTTCTCACCTCAGTTATTCAATCTGGTGACGCCAATATGATGGTGCCCAACACCGGACCTAATTCCCAATTCTCCTATAAGCTCTCAACACAAATAATCGAAAAGCCTTGCACGTCCATACCGATTCCCAAACTCTCAGAGCCCCCTTCAATCCAAAACAGAAAATCGAACCCTTTGGGGAGTCGGGACTGCACATAAATGATAAGAATGCGATAGGCATGAAGAACCCTTGAGATGGATGCCCGTTGGGAAGTTTCTCGGAGCCGCCCTTAAATGGAGAAACTCATAAAGGACTTCCAAACATCAAGGTTTAAGGGGCATACAAAAATCAACCTATTGGACAACAAACATGCTCTTATTCATTTTGCAATTCCATATGATTATTACAGATGTTGGTGGAACTTTGGATCTTACTCTATTAGGATGACCAAATGGATGCCTAATTTTATACCAAATGTTGATTCCCCAATTGTTCCAGTATGGTTAGCCCTATATGGTTTTTCCTAGCAATGTTTTTTATTTTTCTGCTATGATGTCGATTGGTAATCTAATTGGAACTCCAGTGAGAGTAGATTAAGCTACCTTGAATAGGACTAGACCACATGTTGCCCGGGTTTGTGTTGAGATTGATGTGTCCAAACCTTTGCTGGAAAGAATATGGTTAAGTATCATAAACATTAGGCTTTGGCAGTACATAGAATATGAGGGTCTCCTAAATTGTTGCTCTAACTGCCTAAAACTAGGGCACTTAGCTTTTGAATGCAGGTTTGATCCCAACAATGCCAAATTCACAACATGGAGGCCTAAAGAAAGCATTATAACATGTATGAAGACCAACCACAATGATGAACAGGGCACTGAGAAAGTTAATGTGGTTGGCACTTCTTCTGGTGTCTTATCAAAAGACAATGCCTACATTCCAATTCTGAAAAATAAAACCTTCACTATTGTTGCTAATAACTCCTCTAAACAGGCTACTACTAATACCTCTGCCTTAGTTGTTCCTGCCCGAGGAAAAGTGATATAGGACAGATCCAAAACCAACAAATCAAACAAAGAGGTTCCAATGGAAGGCAATGGTACAAGTTCTAAAGTTTTGATCCCTGATCAGGGACCCCAAGTTCTAAACTCAGTAACCTCTTCTCTTAAATATTTGCATCAACATGTACCTGATCAGGATGCGAATACCATCCCTGATGTTACTCAACTAACCGATACCAAACCTTCTGCTGCAAATGCCAAACTGAAAGCTATATCCTTTCTAACTGTTAGCTCTAATCAGTTAGACATATTGCCGCAATTTGACAATACAGAAAACTCTGAAACCTTAACCAAACCATCTGATGCAAATGACATACTGAAAGATATCCAAACTGTTAGGTCTAATCAGTTTGATATTTTGCAGCTAATTGACAATACAGAAAACTCAGAATCCTTAACCAAAACTGATAAATCAAATGAACAAGAAAACTCAGATAAAATCGATAACTACTCTAATTACATCATTGAGATCAATATAGGGGACTCCCCCCTTCTTACCTCAACTAAGTCCAAAACTAAAAGACTTGAATGGCTAAGAACTGAACAAATCCAAAATCCTAATCACAACTATGCTCCTGAAAAACCATCAAGCTTCTTAGAGATTAAAGAAAATCTTATGGAATCTAAAAAAAAAAACTTGATTCCATTCTAAAAGACACAAAAAAAATTGGAATGCTTAGTGTCCAACTCTAATGATGAAGAAACCTTAGCCAACCAAGAACATCCTGAGACAAACACTAAGCCCAGGAAGTATAACAAAAAAGACTAAACTTCACAAGAGCCACATTGAACTCTAGCAAACTAACATAAATGATTGATGTTAATATCTTATCATGGAATGCTAGGGGAATTGGAAACAATCCCACACAAATAAGGTTAAAAGACAATAAGAAGAGATTCAAAACTGACATAATAGCAATTATGGAGCCTATGTTACATAATAAAGCCATAAAGGAGGTAGCTAAGAATATTGGATTTAAGTGCTATTACAATAGCCCTTTAAATAAATCTAGATTTTCTGGAAAGAGTTTGTAAACCTTAACATCATCCAATGTGAAGAACAACTCATACTCTATGAAATCAACCATATCTCTCTGATCTTGAGTTTTCCAATAGGCTTCATTTATTCTATATACAAAATTAAACAAAGAAAGGTTCTGTGGAATTCAGTTTTGAATATAACTCACAAACCTTTGGGCTTAATTGGGAACTTTAACATAATTGAGATACAAGACGAATGCATTGACCCCTCAATCCCTAATCAAAGAGGTAAAACAAACTTCCAAAACTTTATTTCTGAGGCCAAACTTACCACAGTCAGCAAACCTCTTTACCTGGAGTGGCATGAGGCCAAAAGGTAGGGTTTGGAAAAGGTTAGATAGAGCTCTAACAAACCAATAATGGAATTCATCCTTTCCCATAATCTATGCTCAAACCTTGGCAAGGGACCATTCTGACCATTCTCCTATTAGATTGAATCTATCTAACAAACTGATTCCAACAAAACCAAAACCATTTAGGTTTCAAAATTGTTGGCTCTCTCATCCGGAGTTCTTAAACCTAATTGAAAATTCATGGAACATTCATTCAAATCTTTCAGGAATGAATACCTTCAGCTTTAAATTGAAAAATAAAAGGCAGGCTTTAAAACAATGGAATAAAAATATTTTTGGAAACATTTTTGATAAGGTAAAGTCAGCTGAAGAATTATTCTGATCAATTGCAGAAGAAGAACTGTAACAGAAAGAGGATTCTGAAACTCTAACCAAATATAATAGAGCTAAAGCCAAACTAACTCTAGCCTAAAAAAACCAAGAAACATGTTGGAAAAAAAAGTTGAGGGTTAAATGGCTAAAAGATTGAGATTTAAATACTAACATTTTTCACCAATGGGTTAAATCAAAACACAAAAGACGGGCTATCTCATCAACCAAGAATGATACTGGAGACTGGTTCTATGATCATAACTCTATTGGAGCTAAAGCTTTTAAAAGGCGGTTATAAACCACCTTTAAACAAGTGATATCAGCAGTAAGATTTTACCTTAATCACCTATCATATGATATCATCAAGACCCCTTTGGTATAAACACTGCAGTAATGTTGGAAAATGTACCCACACTCATTACCACATAAACTAACCAACAACTAATTAAACTCACCTCTCTTGAAGAAATTTAAATCATCCTAAAGGACATAGATACTGACTCCACACCAGGTCCAGATGGTTTCCCTGGTGTCCATAGTTAAAAATGATCTAATGGAAGCCATTAATGACTTTCTAATTTTAACACCTATTCCCAAAGCCATCTCAGCTACCTTAACCACCCTAATCCCTAAAAAGGAATTTTGTGCCTCTTTTAAAGATTTTAGACCTATAAGTTTATGCGATTTCATAAACAAAATCTTTACTAAGCTTATAGCTTACAGACTAAAACCTACCCTACATGATTTGATCTCACAAGAACAAACAAACTTTGTTGCTAATAGGGAACCAGCAGATAATGTGCTTCTCATGCAAGAAATGACAAATTATATTCATTCCAAGCAACCTAGATTCAATATAATTATCAAACTTGACACGATGAAGGCATTTGATAGGGTTTCCTGGGATTTTCATTCAAAACTCCTTAAAAAACTTTGGTTTTTCTGACCATCTCAACAAAATAATCTTAGGAAACCTGAGAGCTGCATATTTCTCTATCCTAATCAATGGAGAATCCTTCGGTTTCTTTCAATCTTCCAGAGGTCTAAAGCAAGGAGATCCATAGTCTACTTTACTCTTCATCCTCATGGAAGAAGCCTTTTCAAGAAGCTTAAATTTCCCATTCCAATATGCCAATATTGGATTTTACAAGCTTCCAGGATTAATGAAACTTGTAACACACCTCTCCTTTGCAGATGGTGCTGCAATATTTCTAAGATACTCTAAACAAGGAATAAAAAAGTTAATGGAATTTTTAAAAATCCATGAAAAAACATTCGGACAAAAAATTAAATTTGAAAAATCGTCTCTCTATATTTCAAAGCATGCTCCCCTAAGAATTAAATCTGTACTCAAAGCAGAATCAAACATGATGTAAGGCTCTATGTCTTTTAAATACTTGGGTTGCACAATTTTTACTGAAAGAAATAAAAATATCTATTACCAGGGCCTACTGGATTCTATCAAATCCAAAATTAACTCATGGAAAAATGAAAATCTTAACCAAGCTGGAAGATTAACTTTAATAAAAAGTGTTCTTGCCACAATACCCTTGCATATTCTCACAGTTTTAAAGCGTACACAACATACCATTGATAAGCTTCACAAAGTTTTTGCTAAATTTCTATGGTATAATCAAGACACAATTAATAATAAAAGGAAAGTTTGGAGAAGTAATACAAAATTAACTATTCCAAAAGAAGAAAATGGTTTAAATCTAAAAGACTTAAAGACTATGACGAGAAGATTTTCCTTTAAGCTATGGTGGAAGCTTCAACAAGGAAAATCCCTCTGATCATAGTTTTTGTGGTCAACACCTGACAACAAGAAAATATCTAAGTCATGGAAAAGAATCATATAGGTTCAAGACTTAGCAATTAACAACTCCTATGTCCAAATTGGGAATGGTGAATCATCATTTTGGCATGCAAATTGGACAAAAATAGGACCCCTAACAAAATATTGGCCCTTAGAAACTGATTTCCTTCTACCAGACTTATCTATTGCAGATTTTCTAAGCCAACAAGACTATTATGTCTCTCTGTTTCAAAGCCTTCTTTCAAATCCAATCCTCATCTATCTTAAAGTTGAGTACCATCTTTTCCCTAAACATAAAGATGAATTGATCTATACAAAGACTGAAAATGGGAACTTTACACTCAGTTCTTCTTATGAGCTTTTAAGGCATAGAAAACTTAAAGTTCCATCATTTAAATTTATATAGTCATTTCTCATGCCACATAAAATAAGCTTATGGAACTGGAAGCTTATAAAAAGATTGATTCCAATGCCTGACATCTTGGAAGACTTCAATCTTCACCTACCATCTAAGTGCTGATTTTGTGAAAACAACTCTGATGATTTGCATCATGTCTTCACTTCTTGTGCATTCTCAGACAAAGTATGGCAGCTGTTAAACAAAGTTGTTAACATACAACATACTGCTTATGCTATACTTTGGAACAAATTCTTACTGGACATTAGATTTAAAAATTAAGCATGCCATTGCATCATTAGATCATTACCATGCATTGTTTCTTGGTCTTTATGGTGTGCTAGAAACAAGTTCATTTTTAGGGCACTGCACCTAATCTAAAATCAATATGTATGTCCATAATGAACTTATTGAATGACATGTTATTAGCTCATAGAATAAATGCTATTTGGGATTTGTCTTACGTATACCCTACCCTACATATTTGCAGAACATTGAAAAGAAAAAAGTGGCCAGTGGCTGTTTCCTGGTCCCCATCACCAAAATTAAAGTAAATGTGGATGGTTCAGTTATAATGAATGGCACAACAGGCATTGGTTTGATTTTTAGAGATCAGAAAGGAAAACATACCAGGCCTGTTTCAATGATCATTATACAATGCACCATTTTGGAGGGTAAAATGACAGCAATTCTTCAAGGGCTTCAAATGCATGGCAGAAGTTCAAAGTATCAGGTCCCCACATATTGAATCAGATCCAATGATAGCAGTGAAGGTAATGAAGAGAGAATGGAAGATTCCTTGGAGATGCTTGCCAATAACAAAAAGGATATGGAAGATGATAAACAAACTAAAGTGCACTATTACTCACATTCTAAAAGAAGGAAAAAAAGTAGTTGACTCCTGAGCCAAATTGGCTACTTTCAACCGGGTAACTCAGGTTTTCAACTTCATAGATCTTCCTCAGGACGTTCGAGGTCGAATTATACTTGATGAAATCAGTCTTCCTTAAACCATAAATAGATAAGCTTTTTTCTTATAGAATTAACTTGATCTTGGCATTAGTTGTAGAACAGTTTACTGCTTCTGTTTGGCTTGTTTTGACAGGTTCTCCTCCTCTCAGGAATCGTGGAAAAGCTGCTGCTAACACTTCAGGAAACAATCCACAAGCTGCATCAGCTTTGAATCAAAACTGGATGGTGGAACAACTACTGCATCATTATGGAACTGTTGCATCATGGAAGCTGAACCAAACATGGAAACCTGGAGTTGATGGTCACTTCTTCAATCTTTAAGAACAAAGAGTAACTCTCTTCTGGGGAAGAGTGTTGCAAGGGACTGTAATGGAATGCCACCTCTTCTTGTCGATACAAGGGTGTGGAGGCAAAAAAGTGGATGGCCATAATAGATCTCGACATGGGTTTAGGGTCATATTCTTCATTGAGTTAGGGGGTTATAGATGAAGGATATTGAATAAAGCTCATTGTATTTAGCTTTTTCACGTTAGCTTATCTAGTTGTACATCCAAAATACTCAAATATGTACTATTGCTATCTTCTATGGTCAAGAGAGCCTAATATATACCCTGTCAATTAGGTGAGTATTTTCATTTTTTTAAAAATAACGTCTCCTTACAGATATCTGTCATTAAGTTATGAACTATCCACCATATTTTTTTACTTATACGATGTATTACTAAATCATACACTAAACTCCTAATTTAGTTGACATGTTTTTAAAATAAGAATAATTTTTTATAAGTTACATGTTATCTTATACCTCTATTTATAACTAAGAATACTTTATTATTTTCTTTTAAAAGACACGTAGTTTTATAAATTTAATTATATAATTATTGATTCATTATCAACAAATATTTAATATTCTTATCACTTCATTTTTTATAATGTAAAGTAATTCTATACAACCATTAATATTTTCTATGTAAAATATATTTATATTATTTATGTTTAAATATAAAATATTCAATTAAGCTACTCCCTCCGTCCCAGCCTATTCTGCACAAAATCTTTTTTTGGTCAAAGATGCCAAACTTTGACTATGTATTTGAATAGGTACATGAATAATAATTTAATTATATGAGATATGGTTAGATTCATCGTAACATGTAGTTTCTAAATATAAAATTTTTGTGTGTCATTATTGTCAGTAGCTACACAAGTTTACAGTCAAATATGTTTATTGGAGACCGTGAAAAGATTCTGTGCAGAATAGGATGGGACAGAGGGAGTATATCAAAAAAGATCGAATAATCTTTTTAAAATTTTTTAAAATGAATATATTAATTTATTCTAAATATTTTATCGTGTGTAATTTTCATATGGATATAACAATAATTTATTACTAATTAAAATTATAAATTAACAATATTTTTCAATTTGGTTCATAAATATGTGCATCGGCACAGGTGTTATCAGGTTGGTTTTAAAATGGAAGCTCAAGATACCTCTAAATTAACATGGTATCAAAGCCCAGGTTGAGTTATTGGGTTGATGTATGGATCCCCTTTAATTTGACTCGCTATGGGTCATGAAGTGTTTTCACGATGACACGTGAGGGGCATGTTGAAAGATATATCTCATATTGATTTCTTACAAGAATAATAACTACTCCTTCTGTCCTAGCTGCTTTTGCAGAGAGAGAAAGAATGAGTATTTCTTTGGGAATGAATTGTTTATTCACATTGGGTGTGGGGTAGGTTGAAGGGGATTTTTTTTCTATGCTGGCTGATTAGTACCTTAATCAGTGCCACCACCAACGCAACGACGCCACCACCCACCACCCCAATACAGCGGCAGTGCCACCCACCCAAAGCCCACCACCTAGCACCTCAACGCAATGGCGGAGTCACCCCCCACAAGGCCCACCCAACACGGCATCGCCAACGCCCACCACCCTAACGCAGCAGCACCACCACTCACCACACAACCCCGCTCGGCTTTCCGACACGACGACGGAGTGGTGAGATCCCAAACATATCTTTTCTGACACGACCACAAGTGGAGCCCTGCTCAATGATGGTAGAGTCAGCGACCCTGACAGATCCATCGGAATGAAGCACTGAATTCGGAGATGACAACGTCGGAGGAGGGGCGAACGGTTGTCAAGATGGTGGCATCAATGCCGGAGAGGGAAGTGAGAGCAATAAAGAGGAGTGGAGAAGAAATAAGAGGAAGAAGAAGCGTTTGGCGGTGGAAGTGAGGCAGTTGGAATGGAGGAGGAAAAGGAGGACAATGAAAGGAAGTGGTTTTGACGGAGGTGGAGTAGAGGACGGAGGTTAAAGGGGGAAGGGGGTTTATTTAGGTTAGGAATTAATTTGGGCTGGGTTAGGAAGGGGTCGGGGTTTAATTTGGGCTTTGTAGGAATTAATGTTGTAAAATAGTTCATTAAGAATTGGGATAGCCTATTTTAAAAATAGACTAAATTATTTTTTTGGTCCCTAACATATGACCTAACACCATCTTTTGGTCCCCGTTTCCACAACCACCTCCTTTCAGTACCATACAAATTCAAAACGATTTTTTTGGTTTCCAAACCAGATTATGGGTGCTTTTCAGGTAGACTTAATTTTTTTGTCCCTAACATATGATCTCATACCATTTTTTGGTCCCCAAATCCACTTGAAAACCACCTTTAAATTTGTCTTGGGGTCCAAACAAATCATTTTGAATTTGTAGAGTACTGAAAGGAGGTGATTTTGGAAACGGGGACTAAAATTTGGTATTAGGTTATATGTTAGGGACCAAAAAAATAATTACGAAAATGAAAAAAAAAGATGAAACGTGCAAATTTGGCCGAGATGTTCCAAATAGGAAAAAGTGCAAATAGAGTTGGGATGAAGATCTTATATGTAAGTTATTTAGTAGTTAAGAAATCGACGTGGGATATATCTTTCAACATGTTGGTTTTCTGATAATATATAAAATCTTTGGTCACCTCCACTTAATGCCAATTGTTTTCAAGGTATCTTGGGCTTCCATTTTAAAACCAAATGACACTAAGTGGAGGTGACCCCAGACCTTATATGTAAGTTATTTAGTTGTTAAGAAATTGATGTGGGATATATCTTTCAACATGTTTCAAATATTGGTGTGTTGTCGGAACTGTTATACTAGTGCATCTGATGTCGGAAATCAAATTGGCAAGAGGGGATCCAAGACTGGAATGATAATCGGTTTTTACAGTGTGATTCGGGTAGTTGTAGTTTCCAATATCAGAACAAATGTCAATTTCCTTTTAAAGCTTGCACATGGATTTTTTTATCCGAGGTTAATTAGTTACAAGATCGACTCACATGTTGAAAGTGTAGTCCTTTTCCAATTTACAATCTAAAAGTGATGTTCGTCTACAACGACGTGGCTATAAGCACATGTTTGTCTCTAAACTAAAATAATTCCCATTACAATTTGTGCATTAGAATCAAACAGAACCAATAACAATATCTATAGAAATCGATAGTGATGAGAATTTTTAAAAGAAACTCTTAGCACTTAATTTGGAATTAGTAGTATTATATTGAAAATGAATAAAAGCATATAGCATTAAAGTAGATTATAATGGGCATGGCGAGAAAGTCATCCTCCAACTTATTGTGCAAAATTTCATCATGTTCCCTAAACTACGAAGCAGGCTATGTGCGACCGACTGGTGCCTCCATCATTTACATATGTTTCCTAGAAATACCTAACATATGACCAAAAACAAAGGGATTTTTAAAGTTAAAATTTTATGTCAACATAACTAGGTTGCGAAGAGATGGGGTGTAATAATAATGCTCAAGTGAAAACCTACTTTGTGTTCTAATCATAGTTTTGATAATTCCGTTGTGCCCAATACACTAGTGTGGGAAAGGGGGATTAATTAAAGGTGGGACAAGAGAAGACACTCATGATCAAAGTATGTTCCGAGAACCTCCTTTAAAAAATGTTGTTAAAGGCAGTTATAAACCGCCTTTAAAAGGCTGATATAACCACCTTTAATAAGTTATGAGCTTTCAACCTATTTAGGATGGCTTGGGCTTTCCATAGGTTCCGAATCGGAACCTAAGTACTGTGGCTCGGACCTTGAGACAAGATTGATCTCGGAACTGGCTTGTGAACTCAGAAATATACCTACTCTAGGTCGGGGCTTTTCAATTTGTCCCTGCACTGGGTCTTCTTTTTGGCCTCTCTTGGGTAATAAAACGCTTCGAAAAGACTTTAATCACTTCATCTTCCGTATTCAAAAGTTATTTCGGCTCTTCAAGTCCCGAGTTCGGAACAGAATATTGGGCCTTTGGTTTGAATGACATATGAAGAGAGGAATAGACTTATGAACTTGGAATTGTGGTGGGGTCTTGTGGTGGAAATTCTATTTCATTTTTAATCCCAACCTTATAAAGCCTCTATTTATAGATTTTCAATGTGACAAAATACAAGACATGATCATACACTCTAACAAAAATCTATAGTTGAAGCTATGTAAGAAATAATCTTTAGATAGGAATACAAATCGCCATAAATATATTCCGCATGATTGATATCTTCAATATTTACGTAATTTGTGCTACTCTACCATGCTAGGATTCCCTAAGCGGGTGTGATGTCATCTATTCAATATGGCTTGATTATGTTAGGGAAAATCTGTGAATAGAAAATGAGAAACATTAGAGAAAATGTACTATAGAAAATACAAAATGTCACCTTGAAATAGTCACAAGAAACAACTTTATACTTACTTTGTCAATATCTAGGTAATCCAATCGTACTTCTTGAATGCACTTCGTTGCACATAAAAATTATGAAATATCTGCACTCTCATGTTTGTGCTTGTTTCTTGTATTAATATATATCAAAGGAAATAATGAAAATTTAAATAACATATAATTAAAGTATATGACACAACACATGAAGAAACTTGATCTTGATTTTTGACCACGTCTAAACTTGTATCACTTTCATCGCTAGGGTCATTCAAAGCCGATGCTAAAATTTTGACAAATGTTTCGGATGATTGGAAGTGAGGTGGATCCATTCAATACACACGCTTGTTTGCAAGGACAAGAAAAAAATTAATCGCCAATGTTCCCTACACATCAAAGTATATTTACCTTAAAATATTGCTAAAATGATAGTAAAAAATGAAATGAACATCGTACCCATCACCTCTCAATGTATGGCACAACGAATAATTTCTTATCCGTCCATCCTAGACTCTTGTGTATTTAGTCAGTCCTCTTTTGCTCCGTACATCCAATTTCTTGAGTCATCATCGTGTACAAGTACCCAATCCAATCCTTCTCCTTTTGATTAGCGAAAAAATACATGTACCTTCAAAATATGTTTCGGCACATTATTGAAATAGCAAAAATGTTTGAAATATTAGATAGACAATTTCAATGAATATAATACTCACAGTAGGTAAAGAGACATTAGTGTTTGGTTAACTTTCTCACATCTCCATAGGTATTCAAAATCACTCTATAATACGAAGATTTTCCACTTTTGACCAAATACACATTCATTTCCCAAAAAGGCATATTTTGAGTTACTGTGATGACTTGAAATTATATCATACAAGTGGGTGAATCCCTTATGACTTATGCTCTTGCAACTCGAGGTCTAACCCTCTTGGGTGTTATTTTCATGAGTTTTGGTGCCATGGGCCGGGTGGCTTTAAAATGTCAATCCTTTATAGAATCGACGTATATTAGATAACGAGGACACAAAAGAAACATTCCGTGTGTGGGTCTTACTTGCTTGTTGTGGAGATATGGAATTAGCAAAAGGGCATTAAGAACCTCCAGATGCTCCAACAAAATCCTAGAAATACAATCTGCAATTGGAACAAAGTGATAATGTCTCATCGACTCGTGCAAAATTTCATCGGCTACGTGGAGGGGTCTACCTTTGTCACCTTGATCAATGTATAGCTCAGAAAATTATGATGTCTACACAGTATATGAAACTTGTGTTTAGGGTGACACTAATATATTATAAGTAAGTTATTAAAAACACTTAAATCCGTACCTTTTTGTCCTAGGCTAATTACTTTGTCGATATTGTTGGCTTCATTTATTTGCGCTTGCTGGTTCAGTGGTAAGCCACACTCTATATAATTGAGAGGTATAGGGTTCAAAACACACCCCCATCAAGAATCGTGAATATTAGAACAATTTCTTAATGGGGATTACCCAGCGTCATGGGACCGTGTCGGTGATCCCCACTATGGTTTCCCAACCTGCTGGTTTCGGTGGCGGTAATTCATTGGTGGTGCAGCGTATGAGTGTTCTCAGGAGGGCGTCCCTAGCTATTCAAATGGATGGAGTTTCAGACTCCACTGAGCTCCAACGGATTCAATGGTGGTGTCTCCTAGTTAGTTCCTAGATTAGGATGTTAATATCTAATTTGGTTGCCCGTATGTAATCTTTCAAAAAAAGGAATAACGGGGTCGTGGTTAACCTCAATCTCTCCAGGAGAATGGTGTGATCCTCGGGAAGGCGGAGTCCAATCGTGGGTCAAATTATCTAAATTTTCCAGTGAGCAAGTCTGGTGTGTTAGATTAATTTATGAATTATAATGTCTTGTTTTTTTTATTTTGTATCGAAGAAGTGTTTCTTTTTCCAATATGTGAATCCTCGATAGTTTTTCTCAATCAAAGGACCGACGATGTCAAACATCTCTCTTTGGGTGAAGAACACACCCACTCCCCTAACACGTCCTGGGTGGTCGGATTTTTGTGTAGCCTCACAAAGGATGTCATGCTTCCCCATCAGAATGATTTGGTCTTTCAATTGATCATGCTTCAACTTAACCTGCGTGTACAATGGAAAAATGTTAGTGTGTGTAAATGGAAAAATGTGTTCAAGTGTAAAAAATGACTTAGAAGTTACCACTCGTTACGCAATTTCAATTTTGTTTGGCTTTTCAAATGTACCCTCTGTATTTTGTCGGCCTTTTAGGAATAGATCACACACTCAATTTCATCCACATTGATTCGTATTACCGATGACCTTTCCTCATCTTCAGTCATCCCCTTTTGATTGCAATTTGAATATCCCTTTTGAAACGTTGGCACATTAACTCGAGTGCCACCAATCTATAAACCCCTAGCTCAACCGGTGTAGAATTATGTCCTTCAAGGCAATGCATTACTTTTCTTCCCTCGTACCATATGTTAGGATGTTATAGCCGTGTCACAAATAAAGACGGGTTAATCCAAATATGCTATACATTTTAAATAAATGGGCAAGCCTTTTCGCTATTCTCTAAGCCCCTTCTTTTGTGGATTTCCCAACTCTCCAGTTGAATGTGTGTGTAATTTAGGAAAAAATTTTATGTCATGGCACAATCCCTTCTCTTCCGTTGGAATCATCAATTCCGATGAAACCCAAGTTGAGCCCCCTCGTAACTCAAAAGGTGAGCGGCGGCCTTGGCCACTTCGCTTCTTAACCAGCAATCTTCAGTTTCCCTTCTTCCCCCGTTTCTCTCTCTTTTGTTATCATAGGATTCGATGACTCTTCATCCATCGAGTGCCCCTCAACAATCTCTATTAAAACTTTCCACTTTGTCTTAATGCCATCTCCGACTGTAATTCTGTTAGTACTCCGACCAGTCCAATCTACATAAAAATCAAAACTCCTCCGATGTGATGAGGATGAGGAACAAATTGGGGAAAAGAAAAAAAAGCAAGTATGGAAAATGGGGCTTGGAAGCAGGGTCAGCCCAAGTCCAGTGCGAGTGTTCGACCACACTGGGTCCAAACCTGGGAATGGCCCAAAATTTAAAAGGGTGATTAATTATTATCCAGAAATATTAGCCCAATTTCCGTCTTCCCCTTTTTTATTGAGTATTAAAATTTTCACTCCTTAATTTTGTGCCCAAAGTTGCACGCCTTGGTTTTTTAAGCAGGTCTAAATTTGTTCCTTCTTTTATGTGAGTATATAAAAATCTCAAACTCGTTTACTAACTCTTATCCTATCATTTTCATTTTCATTTATTTGATATCTAAATATATAAACATATATTATGCCAATTAGTTTTATTCATTTTTTTTACAAAACTAATTTTTATCACAAATTTTTATTTTAGATCGACTAATTGTTAGACGGTGTTATTTTATAATTGATGTAACTAATGAGATGACTTGATATTTATTTTTATTTACTACAATGAGGTTTTCATAACTTTGAAAAAAAATTAAATTTATTGGAATGTATAAATAATTATAATTTACCATTTGAAACGAGGTCTTTTTATAATTGATCTAATCGTTAGTCGATCTAAGAAGAGACTTTTTCCATTTTTTATAAATATTCATTGAATAGTATCTTATTAATTGAATCAAAATAATATTCATGTTCATTTACTAATAATAAATTATTAGTAACAAATTTTTATTGATTTGATCCCAAATTCATTCTGAAGCTTTTGTGTATGCTCTCATCCTAGTGTATGTAGTCATTTGGTCTCAATGTAAATTGCACACATTTTGACCAACTTTTTCATCCCACGTTGAGTCGGAAGGAGTCTATATATTGAAAGTGTTCTAAATAATTTAAAATACAAAATAAATTCGAAATTAAATTTTATATAATAAAGAAGGGCTCATTTTTTTCACTTAGGCCACAAATAGTTTGGACCGGCACTGCATGGATGACGGAGGAGAAAAGAAGAAAAGGTGTTCACATCCAGTTCCTCCAACCCGTGGAATTTATATATTTTTCTGTAAATTGACCGTTGATCTTAGTCTCATCATATATCTGGTGAGACGGTTTCATGGAATTGTTTTCTTTCTTTTATAATTCGTGAAGAAAAATATGCAAAATTTTAGTGTATAAATAATTTTAATTATTTTTTTAATCGAGACGCTCATTTCATATGAGCAGAGAAAATACATTGGCTCCCCTAACCAAAAGAATAAATATAAATTAGGTTCGCCCGAGTTATGTTGGATCCGTTGAAAGGTGGTAACAATATTAGTAGAAAGCGAAGTAGAGTGGACGTGATTCCACACATTTATCCTCCAACCCTTGTGTTGAATAAAGTGTGGTTAGACGTCCTCTATACTACAACTCCTAGGTTAGTCAAGGAGGGATATATATATACATATACAATATACATATATATATATATACAATATACATATATATATATATACAATATACATATATATATATATACAATATACATATATATATATATACAATATACATATATATATACAATATACATATATATACATATATATACATATATACATATATACATATATATACATATATACATATATACACATATACATATATACATATCCCTTCCTATCAAAAAGTTTAGCTGAAAAAGATTATCTCTTCGTATCAAAAAGTTTAGTTTAGCTGAATCTTTGAGCTCCTCTGTTGGTTTTACTTGTTTTCTTTTTTTGAGCCATCTTAACCACGAAGTCTGCTACTTTGTTGGCCTCCCTTAGGGTGTGGTTGAGTGTAGCCTTAGCCTGCTCCGTGACTCTTTTGATTCTTCCCATAAAGTGTATAAGTTGCCACGGTTCCATTTCTTCATTAGGAAAACTGAGAGGCAATCCATTCCAGGGTGCACTGAATGTTTGTTGACGCCGCCCACTAGAAACCTGCATATATAGATAGAAGTTCAGCTTCAAGAGCATTCGAGGCAGTTCATGGTTGTGAAATTTGGTGTTCAAACTGCCATTTTAATTTGTTGTGCGGAATGGAGAAAGAACAGAAAATATGAACGAAAATAACAAGACACAAGATTTACGTGGTTCACCAATTTGGCTACATCCACGGGAGACGGATTCACTATACCAGAATTAATGTTTACAGAGAGAAGAGAGACACTTTATAAGCTGTCTCCACTAAACCCTAACAAACTGGGCCAAAACACAATTCGGCCCAAATCAACAGCAGTCCAATAAAGAGACAAGCTATACTGTCGGACCGGGGGCGACCCCCAGGCCAGGGTGCGCTCCGCCCCCCTGGATCCCCCGACTCGCTGACCGGGCAGCGAGATCCCCGTACTAACCTGTCGAAGCGGCTAATACATATTCAAGGCATACCAACAAATCTCCACCTTGACTTGAATCCTCAAAGCAGAAACTCCAGACGCACCATTACAATGCCAGATGAGTAGACTTCGCCCTCCACTCCCGGGACTGCCCATAGAGGACCTAATCAGCTCTGATGTTCAGCAAGTCCAAACAATGTTGAAACTTGCTATGTGGAACAGGTTTGGTGAACATATCAGCGGGGTTATCAGCAGCTCCCACTTTCTTCACCCAGATTCTCCTCTCACTCCTCAGGAAATGATATCTGACATCAATATGCTTGGTCCTCTCATGATAGACCTGATCCTTGGCTAGGCAGATTGCACTCAAGCTGTCACAGTACACAGTAGCCTGATCATGATGTAGACCAAGATCACTAACCAGCCCTTTCAGCCATATTCCCTCCTTTGCAGCCTCTGTCAGAGCCATGTACTCTACTTCCGTAGTAGACAACGTCACTGTAGGTTGCAAAGTCGCCTTCCAACTAACCACAGAACCTCCCAAAGTGAATACATAACCAGTCATCGATCTCCTCGTGTCAACATCACCAGCATAATCAGAATCAGAGTAGCCTGTAACTAAGCACTCCGTATCACCTCCATAAATGAGACCCACATCAGACGTACCTCTAAGATACCTGAAAATCCTCTTCATAGCTTGCCAATGTTCCTTTCCCGGTTGCCCCATGAACCTGCTCACAACACTGACTGTCTGTGCTAAATCTGGCCTCGTGCAAACCATAGCATACATCAAACTCCCCACCGCACTGGCATAAGGAACCCGAGACATATACTCCTTCTCCTCGTCTGACTGAGGAGCAAACATGGTGGTGAGATGAATATTTGCAGCACTAGGAGTGTCTATACGCTTGGCTGTAGACATGCCAAACCTAGCCAACACTTTCTGAATGTAGCCTTTCTATGACAAGAAAAGCTTCCGCTGACTTCGATCCCAAAGAATCTCCATTCCTAGTATCTTCCGAGCTGCACCCAGATCCTTCATCTCAAACTCAGCACTAAGAAGTCCTTTCAACTTCTGAACCTCATGCTTACTCTTTGAGGCTATCAACATGTCATCTACATAAAGCACCAGATAAATGAATGACCCATCTCTGAACTTGCTGTAGTAGACACAACAATCATATGAACTCCTTGTGTAGCCCAACTCAAGCATGTAGCTGTCAAATCTCTTGTACCACTGCCTCGGAGACTGCTTAAGCCCATATAAGGACTTCTTCAACTTGCAAACATATTTTTCCTTGCCAGGAACCTGGAAACCATCTGGCTGAGTCATGTACAACTCTTCCTCCAACTCTCCATGTAGAAAAGCGGTCTTCACATCAAGTTGCTCGAGCTCCAAATCCTGATGTGTCACTATAAATAGCAACACCCTGATGGAAGTGTGTCTGACCACTGGTGAGAAAATCTCATTGTAATATACTCCCTCTCTCTGACTGAAACCTCTAGCAACAACTCTAGCCTTGTACTTGACTCCCTCTGTAGGTGATATCCCTTCCTTTTTCTTGAAAACCCATTTGCAAGTGATAACCTTTCTCCCTTGAGGCTGTTGAACCAAATCCCATGTCTGATTCTTCTGGAGGGACTCTATCTCATCTCCCATTGCTACAAACCATTTGTCAGCATCAGTACCTGAAACAGCTTCTCTGTAGGTGGATGACTCATGAGTATCCACCTCCTCAGCAACCTGTAGTGCATAACCCACCATATCCTCAAACCCATATCTCTTGGGCGCCCCAACTCCAACCCTCCTGGGTCGGTCCCGAGCTAAACTGCGGACTGTAGCTCTTGATGGTTGAGGATCTGGTGGTGGAGATTCCGGTATCTCAGATTCTGTCTGTGGCTCTTGATCCACCTTAAATTGTTCCAATCTATTTTCACCTTGAGTGACTTCAAGCTCTACCTGTTTATCAACTCCACTAGTTTCTGGCACAACTGTGGGCTTCACCATAGATCTAAGCAAAGAATTTTCATCAAAGACAACGTCCCTGCTCAGAGTAACCCTCTTCTCAGATGGTGACCATATCCTGGAGCCTTTAACTCCATCTCCATAACCCACAAAGACACCCTTCTTGGCTCGAGGCTATAACTTACCATCACTAACATGATAATAAGATGTATAACCAAAAACTTTTAACTTGGAGTAATCAACAACTATACCTGACCATAAATCCATAGGTATTTTGCACTCTATACCCGTGTGAGGCCCGCGGTTGATCAAGAACAAGCTGTACTCACCGCCTCTGCCCAGAATCTCCTTTCCAAACCAGCATTAGAGAGCATGCACCTCGCTCTCGCCAGCAATGTCTGATTCATCAGCTCAGCTACACCATTCTGCTGTGGCGTATTCCTGACTGTATGATGACGAGCAATCCCTTCATCCCTACAAAACTGATCAAACTCAGACAAGCAGAATTCCAGCCCATTATCAGTTCGAAGCCTCTTGATCTTCTTCCCGGTTTGATTCTCCACCAAAGCTTTCCACTCCTTGAACTTCGAGAAAGCTTCACTCTTATGTTTCATCATGATAACCCAAGTCATCCTTGAGTAATCATCAATCAAAGAAACAAAGTACCTGTGACCTCCCAGTGACTCAACTCGGGAAGGTCCCCAACAATCAGAATGGATGTAATCCAATGTGCCCTTTGTTCTATGAATCGCCTTAGGAAACTTGCTGCGGTGATGCTTCCCAAAAATGCAATGCTCACAGAAGTCTAAGCTCTTGACCTTGTGGCCACCAAGAAGATCATATTTCGACAGAATCTACATCCCTCTTTCACCCATGTGACCAAGCCTCCTATGCCATAACTTAGTCATATCATCCTGGTGAACCTCCGAAGATACAACATTAACAGAATCCATAACCGTGGAACCTTGTAGAAAATACAAAGTACCATGCAGAACACCTTTCAGAGCTAGCCTAGAACCTTTGCAGACACACAGAACTCCATCACTCCCTGAGTAGACGAAACCCTTTCTATCCAACATAGGAAGAGAAATCAGATTCTTTGTCATCGATGGAACATGCCTGACATCGTTCAAAGTACAGAAACTACCATCACGCGTCCTGATCTTGATTGAACCAATCCCAACTACCTTGCACGCAACACCATTTGTCGTAGTAATGATGCCCTCAGCTTGCTCATAAGTTGAGAAATAATCTCTCCTTGGGCATATATGGTAAGATGCCCCAGAATCAAGAAACCACGCATTAGGATGATTATTTTGCCCAGTAGCAGCTAGAGCAAAATCATCTTCAGAACTGAAATCCCCTTCAGCCACAGCAGCAGTACCAGATGTACTCCCAGATTTACTAGCCTTCTTCAGACACTCCTTTTTCCGATGCCCCTTCTCCTTACAGTAGTTACAAACATCATTGGCATTGGGACCCATTGAAGATGACTTCTTGCCCTTCTTCTTACTGCCGGTTCCCTTGCCCTTTGTGTTTCCGTCACTAGCAAATAAGCCAGAGGCCTGACTTTCTGTACCTGTACCGTTTGCCTTATGTCGCAACTCTCTACTATGGAGAGAGGATCTAACTTCCTCCAGAGACACGGAATCTTTACCAACAATAAATGACTGAACAAAATTCTCATATGAAAGCGGTAAAGACACTAGCAAAATCAAAGCAGCATCTTCATCTTCAATTTTCACATCTATATTTCGCAATTCTAATAACAAAGTATTCAATTGCTCTAGATGGTCTCTGAGTTGCGTACCTTCCTGCATTCGGAGACCGAAGAGGCGTTGTTTCAGAAGCAACTTGTTGGTTAGAGATTTCGTCATATACAAACTCTCCAACTTCAGCCACAGTTGTGCAGCAATCTCCTGATCTGAGACCTCAGTGATGATTTCGACCGCGAGACACAGCATAATCGTCGAGTGTGCCTTTTCTTCCAGACCCACCACATCGCCAGAACTGCTCGCGAAATCCTTCGTCAGCGGAGTCCACAAACCTTGCTGTTTCAGCAAAGCTCGCATCTTGATCTGCCATAAACTGAAACTGTTTCTCCCAGTAAACTTGTCGATCTTCACGTTCAACCCAGACATCTTTCTCCCCGATCAGCCCCGCTCTGATACCAATTTGTTGTGCGGAATGGAGAAAGAACAGAAAATATGAACGAAAATAACAAGACACAAGATTTACGTGGTTCACCAAATTGGCTACATCCACGGGAGACGGATTCACTATATCAGAATTAATGTTTACAGAGAGAAGAGAGACACTTTATATGCTGTCTCCACTAAACCCTAACAAACTGGGCCAAAACATAATTCGGCTCAAATCAACAGCAGTCCAATAAAGAGATAAGCTATACCGTCGGACCGGGGGCGACCCCCAGGCCAGGGTGCGCTCCGCCCCCTTGGACCCCCCGACTCGCTGACCGGGCAGCGAGATCCACGTACTAACCTGTCGAAGCGGCTAATACATATTCAAGGCATACCAACATAATTCCTTATGATGCAACCAATTCCTGCCCCATAATTTTTTTAAAGCTGTATCGCAGAATATTTTGAAGCCACGGTCAGGGGGCTTCCATTTGATAATGGTTATCTTCATGGCTCCCATTTTTCGTACAATCGGTATCAGACCGTTACTCAAGAAAATGAGGTCATCCCGCACCCCTAAAAAACTTATTAAAAGCATTGTATAACAAGAGGTTTTGATCAACTATCAGTTTCCATAAAACCTGGAGGTGATGCATATATTTTCATAAAGCTTCTTGTTCTTACATTTCCAAAGCTCCCAGCAGATAATCATAAGGAGCTTAGTGAGCAAAGAAGTCTTAAGTTTGGGTCTACATCTCATATTCTATTAGAAAGATAATACATCAAATGTTAAGTGAAAATTCATCGTGGGAATATGAAAATGGAGTGAAATCTAGCCCAATTGGATGTGAAAAAGCTGCAGGAGTTAAAGTAATGGGATCGGATGTAGAACTGTAGAGTCCTCGGGAGTTGGACTTATTTATGGCATATTGTGAATACTAGTGATATGGTGTTTTAACACCACTGCTATCCAGTTTTTTCAGACAGCAGGTTTCTAGCCACAAATTATGGAGCGAATTATGGAGTATCATTATGCGACCAGATCAGAATATTGTGAAGATTAGTGTGTGATTTCGTGGCAATCTATTTTTGGTAACCGAATATTCCTGTAATAGTTAGGAATTAATTAAGTAGTTTATTTATGGTACAAGTCCTATTGATAAAGGATTGTCCATTTAAATACCAGATTAGAATTAGATCTTTCCTTAGTTTAGAAGTCTATCCTTGGTAGAGTTAGACAAGGAAAGAATTGTGCACAAGGCAGGATTGCGAAGCTTATAAAAGGCAGAAGATACAACGCAATTGAACTGACCAAGTATTAATCTCTACGTGAGATACGGTGGTTCTGAGCAATCTGCCCGTATTGTGTTGGAGATTCATAAATCAACCGACCAAGTTTGTAGAGATCAGAAACAAGGAAGCCTTAATTCCTCGGGAGGAGGAGATCCAGAGAGACGTGTTGATTGTGAGGGTTCAACGGCGTAGGATCGGCAGTGAGGGGATCTCACAACATTCACTCGATTGGTTAACAATGTATTAGTATTTAAGTTAAGCTTCTTGTACTAAAGACTGCTTTCTAGTGAATGGTTTCTGATCTGGGCAAGACCCCGCAGATGTAGGTGTGTTTGCACCGAACTGCGTAAACAAGTTGTGTGTGCACCGCGTATTTTATTTCGTATTTTAACACCAAACATTAAACAACTTGTCATAAAAGTATAGACAGTAGGTGGAACAGAATTTCAAAAACAATGGATACATTTCGAAGCTAAAGAATAACCTAACATTCTAAGAATATTATCAAATGGAAACTTGTTGTTCAACAACTTCCAGGAGAAGAAAGATACCTTTTTGGGTATAATGGAGTTCCAAACTTTGCAAAGCGAAGGTACCTTAGTCTCCTTTGGCCTGAGAGTTTCATAAGCTGAGATTATGGTGAACTGACCTGTAGTTTCGGGCTTCCACACCATGCATACCATGTTTTCAAAAATAACCAACTCCATTTCCAATGCATAATATCATTAGGAAAGTAACTTATGAAGTAAGAGTTAAAGAGTTCGTGGGTTGATTTACCTGCAGGGAGTAGAATGAGGATTCGGGTCATTCCATAAGTCTATTAATTGCCCTTTACTAGTCCAATTCAATATCCAAAAGGTGAATATGCCTTCACCTACTGTAATATGAGAATTCTCCTCAACCATTGCCATGAATTTCTTGTATCTTGTACATGTTTCCGTTGTCCTATTGGTTGTAGGTGTTGCCCATTTGAATTTAGACCAAAGAGATTTACTTTTTTGCATCTTGAACCAAATTATGGGGGAATATGAATCAATGATAGTCATAATTCTCAATCGTGGGGTAACAGATCTTATTCCAAGCCACCCAATGTTTTGTAAAACCGGCATCCTCAGTTATACCCCATAGGAAATTACTCAAGATAGATTCAATTTTTTTAACAATGTGGGATGTAGGGGCTGGACTACCCATATGTATTGTGGAATAGAAGTTAGAACATGCCTAATGAGGATAATTCCCCCCCTGCTGTAAGCCATGTTTTTTTCCATTTAGATATTCCATCACTAATCCTATCTACAAGTGGGTAAAAATGTAGATTTAATTTTCTTCCCTTAAATAATGTGACTCCCAAGTATGAGGATGGTGTTTCTCCTCTGGATATTCCAGTTGTACGCCTAATTTGGTTAGCCTTGATAATACCGAGTGTGCCCCAATAGTACGAGCTCTTTGAAAGGTTAATTTTTTTACTCGTACCCCTTTGATAGATGTTAAGAAACAACATTAGGTTAGTTAGAGTCTATTTAGTGCCTTTGATGAATGACACTGTGTTGTTCGCAAAGGAGAGCTGCGTCAAGGGAATGAGGGTTTGTGGGGCTCTAAAGTATTTGAGATTTCCCGTTTGAAATTGAATCTTAATGTTCCTCGTGAGCAATTTAGTTAGAATATTAAAGAGGAAAGGTGATAACGGGTCACCTTTTTTAAGACCTCTAGATGGTTTGAAAAAACCATGAGGTGCACCATTTATGATGACTGAGAACCAAGCCGCATTTATGATTCCAAGCCATGGAATCCTAATCTCAAAAGCAATGTGTTAAGGATCGACCAAGGCACCCAATCGAAAACTTTCATCATGTCTAGTTTCAAGATTAAATTAAGGCTTTCATTCTTTTTATCCAACAACCTTATGGCTTCTTTCATTAGTAAAATTTTGTCGGTTACATCTCTATTAGACAAGAAGGCCAATTGTTTCTCAGATATTATTGAACTCATAACTGGTTTTATTCTATCCACCAAAATTTTAGCCATTAATTTATTAATGAAATTAGAAAGGCTAATGGGCATATACTCTGAAAATGATGAAACCTTGGGAATTAAGGCTATAAGTGTGCTACCTACAGCCTTTGGGATTGGAACCCCAACCTGAAACTCTAGTATTGTTTTCAAAACATCTATGCCATGACCTCCCAGTATCTTCTATAAAAGGATCCGAGGTAACCATCCGGTCCTGGAGCTACTGAAGAGCTGAGTTGGAACACTGCTTTCTTAGTTTCTTCAAGTGTGATTGGGGTTGTCATTCTTTGATTTTCATAATAAGGGATAGATGTCTCAATAGCTTGAAGTCGAAAGGCAACCTCAGATCCAGTAGGATCTATGTTTTCATCACTCAGAAGTGATTGGAATAAGCGTACTGCCGCTTCTACAGTAAGGGGTTGGCTCGTTATCCATTGTTGGTTTTCATCTTTCTTCTAACTGAGCTATAAGTTCTTCAGCATTTTTAATATTATCATAAGCATTGCCAAAAACATTTGTATTCCATTATTTTATTGCAATTTTCATCCTCTCAAGTTTAAAACAATTCTCCGTTGGCCCTGTTCCTCCATAGGCATGTAGGGGTTCCCGTTTTGTGTAACAAGTCCATGAAATGCATCCCTATTCATCCACATTTCTTGAAATATGAATTGTTTAGGGTATGAATTAGATGAATTTTTTAGCTCTAAGAGCATGGGAGAATGGTCAGAAGTGGTTCTATTCAGAATCTGAACAGAGCATCTATTAAAGAGAATGAAAAAAATCCCAGTTTTCCATAATCCTATCTAGCTTTTTAGATGTAGGATTTAAGTTCCTATTATTGCTCCATATGAATTTATTACCTACAGTATTAAACTCATTTAAACTATTATTATTTATAAATTCTTCAAAGTCTAGGATTGAGCCGAGATCAGAACAACTAGTTCTTGAATATTCATCTATGGACCTGATTAAGTTAAAATCCCCTCCTATTATGGCAGGGGATCGATCAGGTAGATGGATAATTTGAGAAAAAAGTCCAGCCCTCTCAGAGCATCTTCAAACCTAAGAGGGTCAACCTAAAATATAGGTTCCACTTGACAAATTTTAATAGGTCAGACTCAACAAAATAGAAGGAGCCTAATTATTTACTTAAAATTTTATTCACCAATGCAACCATCCGTATTAAATATCTCTTTAAATATTTTTTTCTTAAACACACTACACCATACATCAACATATCATATTTATATATGTATATATAAGCTATGTATATATATAGTATATATATAGCATATATATTTCATTGATTTGATTCCCTTGCACTGGATTTGAAAGAATAACACACGTAATTCATAAGCAGGAGCCTGAACGGTTAGCCCAAAGAAGCAACCCAAGGTGTTGCGAAGGCGCTGCTGCTAGTGGTAGATCGTCGGTCATTTTTGCGTTGTGTACACACACGACTTCTTCGAGTTGAGAGCCCATCCTCTTCTCCAGGTCGTTCCGAGGTATATGGAAGCTCTGAGCAACATTGAGAGAAAGCTAACTGACAATGAGTTATGCTCACTTGGTAAAAGGATGACAATTGTTTCCTACACGGTGTACTTTTCGTGTTCTTGTCTTGTTTGATTTTCTTTTCTTGCCTTTCCAAAGCTTCCCCGTTCTGGACTTCATCATGCGATTCAGAGTATCAGTTGATGCTCTGAAAGAAGTACATACCATTTGTTCCAGCAATAGACAGTGGAGAGCCTAATTGAGAATGAGACAATGTTTGAGCTTTCCCACAAGGCATACAAAACTAATCAAAGGTATCAGCATTTTCAACTTTTAATGCTGACATGTCTAGTTCAAATAGTACAAGAAATTATCAAAAGACCACCAAATAGATGAAATGCACCTTCAGAGCTGGGAACTCTCCATAATAATTTTTAAAAAGACCAATAAGAATGTGTAAGAATGATACCTGAAGCAATTGGACAAAGCAATAAGGTTGTGTAGATACCTTGGTGTGGACTATGGACTGAAGCTCTGATAACTTTTAGAACCTGGAGTGGAGCCTGATAGAGGTTAGGCCCAAGAAGGCCATTGGGCCGTAGGTATGGCAGCCCGATTAGGGGAATATTTAATACTCTAACTTAATTACCGCATTTGTGGATAATTAAGGGCGATAATTAAGGAGTACGTTATTTAGGACACGGAGTATAAATACAAGGTACACATTTACTTATCATTCATTCTGTCTTAATCATATAAAATGCTTTGACTAACTTAAGCATTGGGGTGCTATCCCCAGAACCCCAGGGACAGTTTGATTGCAAGTTAGTTCGAGAAGAACCCAAGCCCATGAACCGGTCGGTGGTCGAAGACGCGTCAAGTGGCGCCGACTGTGGGGACGACTAAGTCGGATCAAGGGTTTGGAGAGTTTATGTCCACGGTAGTCCGAAAGAGTGAAAGATTGAGGTCAATAGGTACGGGGGCTGGATCTCCACCAAGGTTAACATCGGAGAATCCAGAAGGAGGAAACGATGCTCGCATTGAGGACAACGACATGGCTAATGCTCAAACGATGGGAGCGGATTTGCGAGTAGAACTTAGTACAAGTGTAGGCCACGAGGGGGGACAAACCTCTGTGGCGATTGGTGCAAACACCTTAGTACCAATACATCATGATGTGCCGGGGCCCTCGAGGACCCAGGAAGTAATGGGAGAGCAAAGACAGGGAAATACCAATTCCCTACTTGAGAGGGTGGTCGATTCGAGGGATGGAAGGTTTACGAAGGTTTCGGGAGACTCGTATATGGAAGCCTATGGCCAACATGGGCAAGGAAATCAAAATGCAGAAAGGACAACCCCAAGTCAAGAGGTGGAATGAGTAGCTCGGGTCCTGGCTGTGGCCGGTTACTGGATCACCCCTCCTCCGAGGGATGATAGAGTCACGATGGGGGCATTACCGCCCTCACCTTTGGGAATAACTATAGGTTGGGCCTATCAACCCCAACCCCCAATAACTTATCCTTATCGGGGATATGTTGGAGAGGCGCTACAGGCTAGGTCCCAGCCTTCCATTCATGGCTATTCTCAAGGTCCTGTATATGCACTACCTCCACTAGCCCTATCTGCTCCTACCCACGACCTGGTCAGTCCAGGAGTGGAATATGGAATGATGACTTCTTCTGGTACTCAAGGATATGGGAGTATGGGAATCAGTCGGGGGTTGTACAATCCTTATGTTCAACCGCTACCACCACCAGTATACCCGGACCTCGGGCCGCACTAGATGAACCCAAGATATGGAGGAACTCAACCTCTCTATATGCCACAGTTGGGTGGTCATGATAGGGATTTGAACCTGCTAGTGGGTTAGCATGAACCCCCCTTTGACGCAAGTGAATTGTTCAGAAAGGAGTGTGATAGGTTGATTGGCCCATTGGGCCAGGCAGCGGGGTCTCCTTTCACCTCACTGATCACAGGGGTTCGATGACCGATAGAAGTGAAACCCCCGGAAGGATTTCCCACATACAGTGGTGAAATGGACCCTCGATAGTTCATTCACACATTCCTGGGCTTGATGAGTTTGAGGGATTTTGATGAGAAATTGACATACACACTGGTAGGCAGCTACTTGCGGGGAAAGACACAGGAGTGGTTTAATAAGTTTCCAAGGGGCTCTTTCTAATTGTATCGGGACTTCAGCGGAGCGTTGTTGAACCAGAACGCACATAAGAAGAAGTTTACCAAAACTTTGTTAGAACTCTACCAGACAAAGCAAAAGCTAGGGGAAAGCATGCAAGCCTTCTATCACCGACATATGAATGAGAGTTTGGGGTGATAGAAACGATAGAGAATGAGGTAATCTAGGGGTACCTATTGGGAATGTAGGGCCTGGAACAATACCAGAAGTTGAGTACCAATACTCCTAAGACACTGCAAAAACTTCAAGAGGTCGTGGAGCAATATTCGAGAGTAGAAGAGGCAACTAGAAGAAAAAGAGATAGCCTTGCCGAGAAAGCAGGAAAAATGTAGACCATAGAGGTAAGAGGCCGGTCGAACCTATAAGAACACCATTTGAGAGGTATAATCTGCAGCTCCCAACTCTCGGAGGAAGAACCATTGCACGGATTTTAAGCATACAAAGAGGTTTGTTTCGGACACCTCTACCCTTGCACAGTTTGCAAAACTCGATTGCAGCCCGGAGAGCAACGAATCGATACTGTGATCATACAAGGATTACGGTCATGACTCAAACAATTGCATGCCGTTAAGGATGGAGATTAATAGGTGTGAGTGGGAAGGACTATTTTGAGGACAAGGACACAAGAACTAGGCTGCCCCACCGAGGCCCCAGATGAATCAATGGCAGTCTTACAGAAGAAATAATCAAAACAATATAGGTAGAGGAGATAGATTACCTCGTGAACAATTGGTTCAAGATAGGGGGCAGGAAGGAAGGCAGGATAGACCCCAGGAACAACAAAGGGAAATTAGGGAAACCAAAATAGAGAAAACCCCCGTCTGAAAGGTAATTAATGTTATCAATGGCATGGTGGGAGACAGATCCTCGAATTCTACTTTAAGGGCTGAGGCTCGAAGGGTCCCCGTGGAAGAGCCCAGTCATAAGAGGTTTCGGCCAGATGAGACCGTCACTTTTTTGGAAGCAGATGCTGTGTTGGACCAAACGCCCAATGCAGACCTTATGGTAATTTCAGCCATCATTGGAACATCATTGATCAGAAGGGTGGTCGTTGATGATGGAAGCAGAGTAGAAGTGATGTTTGCTAAGTGTTTTGACCAGTTAGACATAAGGCGTGAGAACTTGAAAAAATCGGCTTCCATTTATCGGGATTCACAGGAAACCCGATATTTCCCATAGGAGAAATAACATTGCATGTTTGAGTGGTGGATGGCGACAAAGGAGTGACTATCAAGTGTTGTTTCGCTGTCGTGGATGCATATTCCCCTTATAATGTGATCTTAGGAAGGTTATGGATGTGCAAGGCTCGGGCGGTCTGGTCACCTTACCACCTAATGATGAAGTTCCTAACTGAAAAGAGGGTGGCATCCATTCAAGGGGATCAGACTGTGCCACAAAAATGTAACCTAAAGGCAGTGCGTGAGGCGAGGAAATTGGGGGATGTAGCGGCAGTATACGCAGAAGTGGGACTAGCTGATACAATACAAATGCCTATTCAGGATAAAGGATCAGTAGCTGTTGGGAAACTGATTCCTGAAGATGTGAAAAGAGGATTGCATGACTTGTTAGGAAGGTATGGAGATGTGTTCTCATGGGATACATATGACCTGACGGGGGTCCATTCAAGTCTAGCATTGCATAGGCTAAACATCAACCCTTCGATTAAGCCAGTGAAGAAGAAGAGAAGAGTGTTCGCTCTCGAACGAGTTGAGGCAATTAAAGAGGAGGAGAAAAAATTATTGAAGGAAGATGCTATCGAGGAGGTATTCTATCTAGATTGGATTGCCAACCCAGTTATAGTTCCAAAGCATGATGGAGCATAGAGGATGTGTATAGATGTTACAGACCTAAATAAATGCTGCCCCAAAGACAGTTACACATTGTCACCAATCGATAAGTTGGTGGAAGCTATCACCGGATATCGAATTTTGCCATTCTTTGATGCACATAAGGGGTATCACCAAATTCTCGTTGCAAAGGAAGATAGGGAAAAGGCATTGTTCATTACAGATGTGGGCACGTACTGCTAAAGAAGATGCCCTTTGGGTTGAAGAATGTTGGGGCTACTTATCAGAGGCTGTTCAATAGACTGTTCAAGGAATAGGCAGGGAAAAACATGGAGATATATGTGGATGAAATGGTGGTCAAAAGAAAGAGTTATCAAGATTTTTTAAAATACCTAGAAGAGACATTTGGTAAGCTTCAGGAAGCTAATTTGAAGTTGAACCCATCTTAGTGTGTCATTGGTGTAGGAACAGGGAAGTTCCTTGGATTCATGGTCTCAGAGAGGGGGATCGAAGTAAACCCAGAAAAGGTCGAAGCTCTGAGGACAATGAAAAACCCACAATCGATAAAGGATGTGCAGAAGCTTACAGGATCTTTGGCAGCATTAAGCAGGTTCTTATCGAAGGGGGCAGAGAAGCACTTGCCTTTCTTTGGTGTTATTCAAAGGGAAAAGAAGTTCGAGTGGAATGGTAAGTGCGAAGAGGCATTTAAGAGTTGAAAGAGCATTTGAGGACATTGCCTACTTTGATGAAACCAAACAAGGATGAGGCGTTGTACTTGTATATTTCTGCGTCACCTCTAGCAATTAGCGCGGCTTTGGTTAAAGAAAAAGAAAGGCTCAGCACACGATCTACTTTATTAGTCGTGTCTTGCAGGGACCGAGGATGAGGTATACGGTTCTGGAAAGGTTGATTCTAGCTCTCGTACATGCAGCCCGAAGGTTGAGACCCTACTTCTAGGGACATAAGATAGTGGTGCTCACGTACCACCCGATTCGGAAGATGCTGCTAAAGCCAGAGATTTCCAGAAGAATGATGAAGTGGGCAGTGGAGTTGGGAGAGCATGATATCCAGTTTCATCCTCGAGTAGCGATAAAGGGGTAGGCACTGGCAGATTTTATCGTGGAAACGATAAAACCCCTTGAAGTGTGTTTGGAGCCCATCTCGAATGAAGACACAAGGCAAAGAAAGATATGGAAGTTGTATGTGGATGGTTCGTCACATTCAGGAGGAAGTGGAGCGGGGGTCCTACTTACTAGCCCCGAGGGCAGAGATTATCCTTATGCATTGACCTTTGCATTTAAAGCAACTAACAATGAAGTTGAATATGAGGCATTGATCACTGGAATGTGCCCCACGAAGGAGCTGCAAGTTGAGGAACTGGAGGTTTTCAGTGATTCTCAAATTGTGGTTCAACAGGTGAATGGAGAATATGAGGCCAGAGAGCGTAATCTGCAGAGATACCTCGAGGTAGTTAAGAACTTGATAAAACATTCAAATTTTATACATTGACGCAGGTTCGGAAGGAAAGCAACCATAAAGCGGATGCTCTAAGTAAGCTCGCTTCTTTGGATTTGGGAACCCAATCCCAGCAGCAACTCCTCATGGATACTTTGAGCAAGCAAAGTTTTGAAGAGCTTGTAGTGATGGCAGTTCAAGTGGAAGACTCCTGGATGACACCGTTTGTGGCATATCTTCGAGAGGGAGTCCTTCCAGAAAATGAAGTAGATGCCAGAAAGATAAGGTTGAAGGCTCCAATGTATGTGTTGCAAGAGGAAGGGTTATATAGAAAAGGCTATTTCCAGCCATTACTTCGATGCGTTGACTACCACGAGGTTGATTACCTCGTAAGGGTGGCCCACGAAGGGGTATGTGGTAGCCATCAGGGGGCCAGGTCTGTGGTGAGGAGGCTCATTCGAGCAGATTTTACTGGCCGACAATGTTCGAGGAAGTGAACCAGTATATTCAGGCTTGCCATCAGGGTCAAAGAAATGCACCAAAGAAATGAGAAGCATCTATAGTTCGTGTACATTCGACAAATGGGGAATCGATTTGGTGGGCCCTTTTTCAGAAGTGTCAGGGAAATTTAGATATCTAATAGTGGTTGTTGATTATTTCACCAAGTGGGTAGAGGCTGAGCCATTGGCAAATATAAGGGGGAAAACAGTTCTCTTTTTGCTGGAAGAACATTGTGTGCCGTTTTGGAATCCCAAGGACAATTATTACGGACAATGGAACATAGTTTTCCCAGGATCCCTTCAAGAAATGGTGGAAGGAGTATAAGATCAAACAGAAGGTGACATATGTTTACCACCCCCAAGCCAACGGGAAAGTGGAAGTGACCAACATAACAATAGTAAACGAAATACGAGCATGCCTCGAGGGGGCAGAAGGTAACTGGAATGGGAATTACCAAATGTGCTGTGGGCATATAGGACAGCCGAGTCTTCCGCTACAGGAGAAAAGCCTTATAGTCTGGTATATGGTTCATAAGTAGTAATTCCTGCGAAAATAGGAGTTCCTAGCCCAAGGATAATGACAGCTGCAGATAAGACGATGAATCAGCAAAATAAATGTCTGGATCTGGATATGATGAAGGACAAGAGAGTGCTAGGTTCTCTACACAAGGCTAAAGTCAAGGAACGGGTCATAAGATACCAGGACAGAACGGTAAAGAAGGTGTTCTTCAATCTGGGAGACATGGTAATGAGGAAAAATGATAAAAGTAGAAAAGAGCCCGAGGGGAAGTTAGCTGCAAATTGGAAAGGACCTTATAAAGTGATCGAATCGCATCTGGGGGAAGTTATGTTCTCGAACAGATGAACGGGATTCGAGTACCAAGAAGGTGGAACATTAGCAACTTGAGAAAATACTACCAGCTATAATGATCGAGTGTTTTGCTCTAAAGCGGCACTCTAGTTGGTATTCAAGTGGGTTGCTTTAAAGCAGTGCTATGATGTTTCCAGCTACGGCTGATGTTCGAGTGGTTTGCTTTAAAGAGGCACTCTAGTTTGTATTCGAGTGGGTGGCTTTAAATTAGCGCTCTAGATATGTTCGAGTGGTTTGCTCTAAAGCGGCACTCTAGTTTGTATTCAAGTGGGTGGCTTTACAGCGGCACTCTAGATATGTTTGAGTGGTTGGCTCTAAAGCATAGCCTGGTTGATGTTCGAGTGGTTGACTCTAAAGCGGAACTTTAGATGATATTCGAGTGGTTGGCTCTAAAGCGTCACGCTAGATGATGTTCGAGTAGTTGGCTCTAAAGCGGCACTCTAGATGATGTTTGAGTGGCTTGCACTAAAGCAGCACTCTAGATGATGTTCGAGTGGTTGGCTCTAAAGCGACACTCTAGATGATGTTCAAGTGGTTGGCTCTAAAGCGGCATTCTAGATTATGTTCGAGTGGTTGGCTCTAAAGTGGTACTCGAAAGCAAAATTGTAATCTTGAAATGATAAGCTAGTATGCGACATTGGCAAGATGTAGGTGGAAACACCTAATTTGGGTAAAATTATTGTATTCAAATTGATCAATTTCTATTTAACAACATGCACAGGGTGCCCCTATTCGAGGGGTGAAATAACAGAGATGGAAAGAATATTAATTATTCATTCAAATTTCAAAAAATACAAAGGATACAATATTAACAATTGTCCAAGTTAATCCATCTACGTATATTTATTCACTGGGAGGAAATCCCATTTGAAACAATTCTTCAGTGGACTTAGGCTTTCCTAGCTTCTTCATATTTGCCTCTGTTTCTTCGAGTTCTTCCAACTTTATATTGGCTACCCTTTGGATATCCTTCATTTTCTCCTCTACAAGATATTCTGAGGGAGTGACGGTGACGATCCTACACTTTTTCTTCGTGGAAGGTTTGAATGGGATCTTCGAGGGTGACCCAGTGCTTTTGCGGCATTTTGATGAAAGCCCTTGGTTAGTTTTGCTTAACAGGACAAGGTGCCATTCAACATCTTTCACGGCAGACTTTTGTGATCGAGGGTTAGAACGAAAACTCGAAGGGGTAAATCCCTTTACCTTCAGTTCCGCTAGTTAATAAAAAATGAGGTCAAAAGTCTTCTTCTACCATGGAATCCCATTCTCATGGATGTTGACCTCTTCCATCCAGTACTGGGCAGCTTTTAACATAAACTTTGGAAGATGATCGTTGATGATTAAGTAGGAGGAAGAAATGTTGTGAGAAAGCATGCGGGCACGAAGGCTTACTTCGTGTGCGACAATTTTTTCTTCATACTCAGCAAAACGCTACTCTATTTGTGTAGCTTGTACATTCCAGGCCTCGATCTCCCCAGTGAGTTTTACATTTTCTGATAAAAGGGATTCCACCAAAGAGCTATCTTCAACTAGGGAGCTCTCTCGAGGGGTCGAAGGGGGTTCGCTTGCCAAAGGGGGGGGGTCCTCGTTAGCTTCCATTTTCTAGGCGAGTAAGTCCTCCTCTAAGCTAGCCACTCTGCATTGAGCTAATAGATGCTGGGCCACCAGTCTACAATTTTTGTTCAAGTATCCAATTAGGTGTCTTTCCACTACTAAGAGCCTAGTTGCAGCGGCAAGGCAGGACTTAAGAGAACCGAACTTCAAATAAATTGTTCGCATCATTTCATCAAGTTCTTTATTAGCAGGATCGCAGCCCTTGACCACCTCTAAAGGATAGTTACCATTAAATTCCTTGCTCAGGAAATCCTCGACAGACCCCTTGAATGTAGGATGATCTTTAGATTGTTATAGTTTCATCTCGGCCTCGAGGTTGTTGAGCTTGTCCTTCAAGGAGTCTTTCTCATTGTTGCATTTAGAAAGATCTCGAAGGGCAATCAGTTTCTATTTATTTGTCTCATTTAGTTCTTTTTGGGCACTTGAAAGTTCCTCGCAAGCGCTTTCTAGCACCATTTTCAACGAATTATACTACGAAAAGAAAGCAAAGGTAAAATCAATAAGTCGCAGAAAAAATAAAAAAATATGTGTATTTTCATTGATTCTAAAAAATAATAGGGTGACAATTAAGGGGCCCTAAGTAAAAAAAAAAAGAAGAAAATAGAGGAGAGGAAAATTTTACAATCAGGGACCAAACCTGGAATCATCCTCCTTTGATGTGGAAGCAATCATTTCTTTCACCTAATTGACGGGGGAATCTTGCCCAGGAGAGGCGCCTGTAGCCTCTTGAAGGGGGATTACTCGAACCCTTCGGCAGTAAAGAACTCCCCCTTGGCCTTGATGAAATCCAATAGGGCAAAGCGAAGGCCGTCATTTTTATAGCCTTATCCCATTTTGCATCCATGGTGGCTTCGAGCTCCGGATTAACCAATTCGTCAACCTATTTGGCCAAATCTTCAAAAAGAGAGGCGGGCACTTGTGGCTTTAAAAATTTCTCAGCCATTTCACTGCAGCCAATCTCCTTGGCCACCCCTAGAAGATCCAGGAAAAATTCAGCAAGCTCCGAGCTATTCAATGGTTTGTGTTTGAAGGCCTCGAGCAGTCGCACCTGCGTGGCCGGATCTTCTGCAGCTTGAACTTTTTATTCTACAGTTTGAACCCTCTTAGTTAGGGTATCCCTATCTAGCAACCATTGACACCTCTCGGCATCCACACCCTGCTTCTAACTGTCCCAAAGCTTTTGATTTTCTTGAATAGCCCCCGAAGCATCTTTAAGCGCCCTATCCTTCTCCTCGAGCATTTTGTCATTCCCTTTGAGGACCTGCAGGTGACCTTCGAGAGATTCCCTTAGCCGCAAAATCTCAGCATCTTGTTTAATAAGCTCCTCACGAAGGCTATCCTTGCCAGCAGAGCCAAGGGAATAAAAGGCCACTATTCTCGCGGTGGCCTCATGATATATTTTAGAAGCCTGATCAAAGAATTCAGCTCAGATTGACGTTAACAAAAAATGGGAGAGGAAGAGAGAAGAGAGAATGGAAAAGTACCTCAGGATCAAAGCCAATCTTAGAAAGGTGATGCTCGAACCCTAATGCGGGCACTGCGTCATTCGAAGGGGGCAGTGATTGTTGTTTAACATCTTCACCGCCATGTGTTCCCATAAGTGGCCCTAGTGAGGTCAAGCTGATAGTTTTGTTATTCGCCCTGTTTTCTAGTGAACATTCTATGTGTGAGGTGATTTCCCAGCATCATCAGTTGAGATAGGCCTCTCAAAGCCTGCTACAGAAGGGGAGGCCTGGTTCGAGAGGGGAGACAATGGAGTCGGGGGGATGGAAGCCTGATTCGAGGAATTAATGATCCCTACAGAGCGAGCCTGACCCTGCTTTGAGGGCTTCTGCTTCTTTAAACCCTTAGCAAAACTCACTGAAAATGGAAAAGTAATAAGAGTCGATCAATAGTGATGAACATAATAACACAAAAAATAAGAGAAGTAGATTTCTATTAAGGCACCTTCAGAAGGCCCCGAATGCCTAAGGTAATTAACAATGACCTAGGGGGGATGGCCATCTCTAGGGCCCTCACTTCTCTTCACCTTTTTCTTGTATCTGCCCAAAGTGTGTTATACACATATTCTTCGTAGATTCTGGGCGGGAACGCAAAGCCACCAATTCAGGGGTTAGGGTTGTTGAAGAGGTTGTAGTCGAGGGAGCTAGACAACAGTTTTAGTCTGTCCCTCTTAAGGGCATCTGGGCAGATGTATTCCCCAGGTTTGGGAGATTCAACATGCACAACCCAATTCCACAGAGAGACTCGATACCCCCTGCTATCCAATGAGATACCTTTTTTCCAGCTTTTCCAATCACCCAAGTTGCTAGGAACACCAAAAACTTTGTGATGTACTTCTCGATGAGCAAACGTGACGATCATATCGGTTGACCGCCCACTATAGAACATGAAGTATAGTGAGTAAAGTAGCTTATAACTAGGTTTAATACAGAATTTGTCACATCTAGTCAAGAACATCATAATGATCACCAGAACATTGGGGTGGACTTGCGCAGGGCTCACCTGAAATTGCCTAAGGAGTTTGGAAAAAAGGGGCGAAAAGGGAAAGGTGAGCCCGCAACGAAGGTGTCAGAGAGAGATATACGATCTTCCTTCGGGAAGGTTATGGGGGGAGTCACCTTCTCGAAAGGGTTGAAAATCGGCGTCAGGAGCTACTCATTGGCCAGGAGGGATCGAGTCCAAAATTTTGGAAATATCGATTCCTGCTACTGGAACTGGGGGCTCCCTCCCTGAGTCATTTAGCCTTAATCTTTGGCGAGTCCCTTTTTTCTTCTCTTGAAAGGGCTCAGCCAGAGAAGATTCTCGAGTTCCACTCGAGGGTGCTTCCTCCCCCCCCCCCTCGAGGATTGCCTTCTCCTTCAAAGGAAGTACTTCTTCCTCCTCCCTTATGATTTCGAACTCTGGATTTGGGGGATGGTAAAAACCAATCTTTCCGCTCGTGGGGGACCTCGTAATGTCGCACTGGAGTTCTTCGGAGGGGGTACGTTCTGGGTCGCTAACATTTTTCTCCGGCATACTGTCCCCTGATTCGCCTACCTTGATTTCACCAGAAAGTTTCCCAAAGGCGGAACCCTCATCAGAGCGGGCCATGATGGAAAAGGGGGAAACGAGAAGATTAAAAAGAGAATAGGGATGATAGAAATTACTGATTCCTAGAAAAAGTTGTGGAGATTGGATTGCTCGTGAGAGAAATATAGGAAAACAATCTTGTAAGAAGACGTCTGCAAACAAGAAAAGTAAATAAGGAAGCGCGGATGAGGGGTAAATATGGGGGCTGAAGTGACAGGTAATTATTTCGGCATTGGAAATATAAAAGTTATAGAAAGACGTGATCGTCTCTTCCTCTTCTGACGACGCAGTGTTTTGGGGGGCAATGACACGCGCGATTGTATAGCACTCGCGCGCCCTTTTGGAATCTTAAATGACGAAGTTGATTAGAAAACCAGGTTCTCATCCTCGAAGGTAGGAACGCAACGTGCGAGGTTCATTTCTACCCTTCCAAGTTCTCGAATTATGCACTCGAGACCTCGAAGACCTTCGTGGCGTTCTAGCTTTCTAAGGTCGAGAACCTGCTTTTCTGGGGGCTCTTGTTAAAGGTTAGGCCCAAGAAAGCCATTGGACCGCAGGTATGGCAGCCCGGTTAGGGGAATATTTAATACTATAATTTAATTACCGCATTCGTGGGTAATTAAGGATGATAATTAAAGAGTACGTTATTTAGGACACAGGGTATAAATACAAGGTACACATTTACTTATCATTTATTCTGTCTTAATCATATAAAATGCTTGGACTAACTTAAGCATTGGAGTGGTGACCCCTGGAACCCCAGGGACAGTTTAATTGTAAGTTAGTTCGAGACGAACTCAAGCCCACGAACCGGTCAGTGGTCGAAGACGCATCAGAGCCTCAGCCAGTTTCATAATTTTCATGATCTCATCCTCAGGAAAACAGCAACTATAAGGATGATCAGACATTGTACCTTAAAGAACTGGTGGTATCATCAACTTTTCCTTAAATAACTCTAAATCATTTACGTTCTCCATCCCACTAAAATAAACACAACCCAACTGGAGGTAAGAAAGCAAACCTTTACACACACAGATCACCAATTTGAACACTAACCCAAATGCATTCCTTTCATAGTCTATATAACAAAATTAAATGTTAAAAACTAGTATTCAACTCCAGCTTCTCAAATTCTTTAGATGATGTATAGTTCAACAAGTCTTGCCTCAAATAACAGACAAAATTTTGCCTCCTTCATATCTACTCCAACTCTCATTAGCAGAAAATACTCAGATATCCACTATTTCTTTGATACAACTGGAATTAGAAAACCAACGCAGCAATGACAAATTTCAGGCACGCGCACAATCAATACAACCACAAATTCATATCTGCCTCAACCTAAATAAAAAACCACAGCTAAATGAATTTCTTTGAAGTGTTTTTGGTGTTATAATAATAACTGGGAAAACAATCTATACGTGCAATGTTGCAAGAAACCTACAACTGCTATCATTTAGCAATTCTCTGACATTCTACCTTGCCTCCTGCATTGGAGGCTATATTTTGGACCGGGGGTCTATTTTGACTATGTGGCTTTTGACACCCACCTAGTTGAGGCCCGGGTTGGAGATGCTCTCATATTTGGAGTGTAAGGCATAGACAAATATGTGGATTGATTGGTCAATATCCTTAATTTTCATAGTTACATGTAAGTATTTTTGAGCTTCCGTGATTATTTCTATGACCACTCTATTTAAGTAGCATAACCAAATTTTAGGATGCAGGCTGCTAAGACTATGCCTAAATCCATGTGATTGGGTTATAGGTTTCAGTTTGATTCTCCTGAATCAAGGAACTTAATTTTTCCCGAATTCCTATATTGATCAGCAGGATTGGTCACAAGGAGACTGTGCTCAGTTTGTGGGATATGATTATTTCTAGGATCCTCAGAAGCCTGAACATTTTCTATTTTCTTCCAAGTAGGAGGCCGAGTGTTTCTATTTCTAGGCTTTGTTACCTTATGCATTAAACTTGGGAGCAGATTCATCCTTTCTACAACTAGCCTCATAATGACCTAATTTACAACACAACTTGCAGCATTAATAAAATACTAGCCTCAGAATGACCTGAGAGAATCGAGATGCTAGCCGTATTAATAAAATTATAACCTTTTAAATAATTCTACTCCCTCCGTCCCAGTGGAACCTGTAGAGAGAGAGTATGTGTCTTTTAATTTTTGCCAAGTGAAAAGACCAAACTGCCCCTTGTCTTCTTCCTGAACCAGATCTCCAGATCTGCCTTCTCTCTTTGGTTGTCTTCTTCCTCTCTCCGCTTATCTTCTTCTTCTCTCCGCCTATCTCCGCACCTCTCTCCACCTCTTCGTTTCTACGCCTCTCTCTGTCATCCACCTATCTCCAGCATCCGTGGAGCAGCGCCGCGCTGCGATGATTTTTCGCCGCGAGATGATTTCTGCTGCTGCTGACGACGAGGGAATTGGGCGTGGCCTAGCATGAGAGGGTGGGTCATGTGGGAGATAAGTTTAGGGTTTATGTGTCAGTGGGCGAGGGGAGGGAGGTGGCATCAATGGTGGTGGCGTCAGATGGTGTTGATGCTGGTGTCGTCAATGGTGGTGGATCTGGTAGAAGGGTCGGTGAGGGATGGGAGGAGGCAAGGGGAGACCGAGCTAAAAGTTGTGGCAGAGCAAAAGTTATGGTGGAGGAGGCAAGGCAGAAACGGGGTTAAAAGTGGTGGCAGAGGAGGCAAGACGGAGTATGAGCTAAAAGTGGTGGTGGAGGAGGCAAGGCAGAGGCGGGACTAATAGTGGTGGTGGAGGAGGCAAGGTAGAGGTGGGGCTTAAAGTTGTGGTGGAAGAGGCAAGGTAAAGGTGGAGCCAAAAGTGGTGGTGGAGGAGGAAAGGCAGAGGCGGCGCTAATAGTGGTGGTTGAGGAGGCAAGGCGGAGGCGAGGCTAAAAGTGGTGGCGGAGGAAGCAAGGTGGAGGCTGAGCAAAAAAGTGGTGGATATGGTAGAATGTGTATGGAATCTGAGAAATTAGGGTTGAGAAGAGGGTTTGTGGATTACGTAAAACTTTTAATTTGTAAGGGTAATTATGTCATTTAGTATGTTGAATTTTTCTGAAAAAGGAAAGTATGCAGATTTGTTTGGGACAACTAAAAAAGGAAAGTGTGCAGATTTTCCTAGGACGGAGGGAGTATTTCAACTGGTCATCATACATATGTTTATAATATATAGTTTTAAAAAATATGTACCTATAAAATGTTTAAACTACTCATTGTTTATAATATACAGTTATAAAAATATATGTACCCATATGTAGAAAATAAGGATGGAATGTTGTGATTATATTTATGATCTGGGTACATTATATACTATTACAATATACCTAAACAAATAAGGAAAAGGTTACTGGTCTAAATACAAGTAATATTCACAAAATATTTATTTTCCTCAATACTCCTCCTCAAGTTGGAGCATGAAGATCGAGAATGCTCAACTTGCCAAGTAGTAGCTGAAACTGATTACACCCAAGAGCTTTCATGAACAAATGTGCAGGCTAATCAGAAGTGCAAATATGTTTAGTAACAATAGTACCAAACTATACCTGATATCTGACGAAATGACAATCAACCTCTTTAGGCTTCGTACATTCATGAAAGATAGGATTCATAACAATATGAAGAGCAGATTGACTATCGCAAAATAATCGCATGGGGGCAGAATGCATAACACCTAAGTCCCGAAGCAAAGACTTAAGCCAAAATAACTCACAACAAGTAATTGCCAAAAGAATGAGAAACCGTAGGTTTCTTCTTGGTCTTCTATGAAACTGGAGAATCGCCGATCATCACAAAATAACCCAAAAATGAACGTCATGTGATGGGGGAAAATAGCCCAATCATAATCTCAGAAAGCAATCAAGTGTGAAGAATATACGTGAAGAGAGGAATAAATCTTGACCATGATAACTCTTCAAGTAATGTAGAACCCGCAGTGCAACTTGCCAGTGATGAACACACGGTGACTTTATAAACTGAGTAAGCATATTAACCGAATAAATGAGCTCAGAGCATGTAATGGTAAGGTAAATGAGATGACCAACTAGGCAGAGATACTACTCAGGATCATCGTAAAGTGACCCATCCACACATGCAAGGTCATGTTATTGCTCCATCAGAAAGTCACCAGGTTTCGCAACCAACAAACCAGTATTTGATAAAATATTAAAGGCATATTTCCTTTGTGAGAAACATCTTCTCCGATCTTCTAGCAATCTCAATACCCAAGAAATACTTAAGGTCAGCAAGATCCTTCATGTTAAAATAAGAGCTACAGTATTTATTGAATTCAAAGATGAGTGATGAAGAACTACCAGCAATCACCAAATCATCCACATAAACCAACACATGCAAAGAAACAGAACCACATGAGTAAAAAAAAAAGTAATCGGTCTTACTCTGAACAATGCCAAATGCGCATAGAGATTGAGCCAACTTGGTGAACCAGCTGCGAGGAGCTTGTTGCAACCCATAGAGAGAATTTCGAAGCTGACAAACCATGCCAGGGGGCGTAGTATAGCAAGGAGGATGGTGCATGAACACCTTTTTATGAAGATTGCTATGTAGAAAATAATTGTGAACGTCTATCTGATGAAGTTCCCAACCACGAATGACTACAACAAACAAAAATAGGCGAATAAAACTCATCTTCGCAACAGGAGAAAATGTCCCAGTTTAGTATGTTCCATCAATCTGACGAGTACCCTGAACCACCAGACGAGCTTTATGACATTCAATTGTGCCATCATCCTTAAACTTGGTACGATAAACCCATTTGCATCCAATTGCAATCTTATCCAGAGGAAGAGAAGCCATAGTCCAAGTCTTATTGCACTCAAGAACATTAATCTCATCAGCCATAGCATCACGCCAATGAGCATGTTTTAATGTCTCCGAATACGTAGTAGGATATGCACTAGATGTTACTCTACCCAAAAATCTAGAATGCATACTAGAAAATTTATCACAATTTACATAATTTGTTAAAGGAAAAAGAATACCTGAGGATAGTGATGGGACAGGATTGACTATAGTAGTGGATAAAGGGTTTAATAGAAGACATAGAGTAGACAAAGTCATCCAGATAAGCAGGAGGTCCACAGTCGCGAGCACTCTGTCGGGAAGGAGGCAAATCAGTCGCAAGAGGCGGTGTCGAGCTGGAGTCAGTGGCAAAACTAACGGCGGAGTGCCGCATCAGGCGATGGAGCACCCGGGGTCACTGGCAGCAGCCATTAGTCTCAGGGATCGCGGCATGCGGCTGAGCGGCCGGTGGTGTTGGCGAAAACACTAGCTGGTGATCAAAATTCGAAGCCGCAGCATGTGGCGGCTGGTCAAGTGGGCATCTGGTGTTGGCAAAGGTGATGCCGACGGTGAGGTGGTGGCACCTCCGGTAGTCATTGTTAGAGCCGATGGCAGACAGTTGTCAAACTAAGTGTTGGTTTGTAGCCGTGCAGTCTTAGCAAGTATGGATGACATAGCAAACAAAAACTGCTCGTCATATAAATAAACATCTCTACTGTTGAAGAAGGTGCGTGATTCCAAATCATAAAGGTGATAGTCTTTCTTTCCAGTAGGATACCCAAGAAAAATGTATTGTCGACTTCTTGGAGCAAACTTGCCACGGTATCTGGGAATGTAGGATGAAAAGCACAAGCAACCAAGGAATTTCAAACTCTTGTAGTTGGGAGTGCGTCCGTAAAGTATGTCAAATCGTGTACGACCATTGAGTTGCTTCATCAGTGTTTAGTTAATCAAATATGCTGCAGTTAGAACACATTCCCCCCAAAAATCAATTGCCAGATTAGCTTGAAAGCGCAAAGCACGAGCCACATTTAACAAATGATGATCCTTGCACTCCACACGACCATTCTGTCATGGTATATCAACCTTAGAAGTCTCAATGATAATACCAGATTCAGCAAATTAAGACCGCAAAGGCAGAAAATATGTACCATTATCAGCAAGGACACAACAAATGGTGCGCCCAAACAATGTCTTGATCAAATCACAAAATTCTATAAAATCTAGAAGCTACAATTGACTTAGCCAATAATAAATAAATTCAAACAGCTCAGGAATAATCATCAACTATAGTTAAAAAAATAAAATGCACCACTTGTAGATGGTAAGCTATAAGGCCCCCAAACTTAACAATGTATTAATTCAAACAAAGAACTAGCATCTGAATAACTCAAAGGAAAACTATGTCTAATATGTTTTGCTCAAGGATACACAGAGCATGGAACAAGAGTATTATTTTTGCTAAAATCAAGAGTACAAACAAATGACAACACTGTAGATGATGGATTCACAATAAGTTTATGTCATAAATCAAATGAAGATGAAGATACCAAAGAAACTGTCGGAACTAACTGCAGGATATGAGACCAAACACGCGTATCTAGCAGACGAAGCCAATAAACACCCCCATATTGCTATTCACCCACACCAATCACAGTCCTCGTACTGATTTTCTATAAAGTGTAATAAACTTCAGTAAACAAAGGTAAACATTTTAAGGCAGATAACAATATAGAGCATGATAATAAATGGCATTGCAAGGTAAGGATATAGAGCACATGAGTAAGGGTAGTATCTCCAAAATGTATATAACCATAATGTGCTGCAGACGATACAGATCCAATGGGTAGTAGCACATTAACATAATCAATGGCTGCAGTAATATCAGTATGAGAACCCTTGTCACCTGTTATGTGATATGAGACTCCCGGATCAAGTATCCAAGGTAAAGTAGACTTACCTGACCCATGGTCAGAGATAGAATTAAACTGATTAAATAGCTTGAGGGTCGTCCTCCATTAGTCATCTGACAGAGAAGGACTGAAATCGAAATGAGCAGGGATGCCAAAGGATTTGGCCGCTGTAATTCTTGGCACAGACACCACAGCGCCAATGAATGGTGGTTGAGGGTGGCGAGCCGCGGCTAGAATGCCTGGCACAGTGGCGGGAGGCGGAATTGGCGCCATCTTCTTTGCGGCATTGGCTCTATCCCTCATCTCTGTGAACCATTATGGATAGCGTGTGAGCTTGAAACAGGTAGCTTTATCGTGACCCTTGCGATAATAATGAGTAAAAACCAGATTCTTGGGTTCAGCTGTAGTGAGACCTCTAGGTGAAGGTCCTGAAGGTGGTGGGCGCCGAGCACCATACGCCAGGGAATCAGGTAAGATTCACGATATCGAATAACAGTGTTGTGATTCTCCTCTTGAGCCACAAGGGCATACCACGCATGACGGATGGCAATGGTTCTTGAGTAATGACATTGGATCGCAAGGTGTGATAACCTTCATCTAAACCAAGGAGAAATTGATAAATCAACTCTTTCTCTCAATCGTGGAAGACACCAGCAGCATAATTACATGTGCACAATGGTTTGCAAGCTTCACGGGAGAAAACCCAAGGAGGTTGAAGAGAGTTGTAGTCATCATACAGCTTCTTGAGTTTGCCAAAATAAATGGCAATAGGCTGACCGTACTGCTGACAATTCTGAATATCATCACGCATCTGCAGAATTTTTGGACCATTACCAAGGGAAACACATCCAGCAAGATCCTCACACGGCTCCTTAGCATTGGAAAAGTAAGTCGTGGCAGATCACAAAGCTAGATCAACAGTCTACAAGATCTAGGAAAAAAATGTAGCATTCACCCTAGGCCATTTATCAAAATCAGGATCACCAACTAGGGTTTAGTAATGGTTCCATCAATGAAACCAATCTTCTTCTTCGCAAGCAAAGCACTACAAATCGTAGTAGTCCATTCAAGGTAATTTTCTCCACCCTTCATAACGACATGATAGATGACCAAATCGGGACCATAAGAAGGGCTGGGATACTATGGATAGTTCACAAATCGACCAGAAGGTATAGAAGGCCCATTGCCAATTTTCAATTGCAACTGCTGAGTAAAGCTGCAATAACATCGGAAGCATTGAGATTATGTAGCTTATTGGCCTCAATTTCGGCGGCAATGCGAGCATGCTTTGCGGCATCGGGTCAGAAACCAGAGCTAAGAGTCGACATTGAAGCAGATCGGCAGCAAAAGCATATCAGCAGCAAATGATGCAATGGTGCGTGGAGTTAACGACGGCGGCGCGCGGAATCAAGCGGTGGCACGTGGACGTCACTCGCGGGCAGATCGGGCAACGATTAGGTCAGACGGATCGCGACAACCGTGGAGGTGTCTACGGCAATCGGCGGTGGAGCAATCGACGATGGACGGCGGCACGTGCTTTTAACTCACGGCCGTTGTCTCTTCGGCGGAAAACGGCAGCAGGTTTATTTAGGTTTTAGGCCTCAGAATATCAAACTATGATATCATGTATAAAATAAGGATGTAGTATTGTAATTGTATTCATGATTTGGATACATTATATATTTTTATAAAAGAGCTAAACAAATAAGAAAAATATTACTAATCTAAATAGAAGTAATATTCACAAAACATTTATTAATGAAATGTTACTAATCTAAAATGTTTAAACTACTCATTGTGAATGGTGGTAATACCATCAGCAGGACAGGATACGATATACTTATTGTACCTTTAGTGGTTGTCGAAATAATAATTGGTGACGGTCCAGTCGGGTAGTAGCGTCAAGCTGCCGTAATCCAAGTCAAATTATGCAACAATACAATTCAACATTTTGTCCTGGGATTTCAAACCACTATCTTCGCTTGATAGTGTCATATTCATTAATTTAAATCCATCATTTTCATGGCTTAGATATATAATCCATCCTTGTTAGTATACTTATTTTTTTTATAGAATCCGTTTCAAACTCTTTGGTGTAAGAAGTAGTTAACATTTTCATACCCTTACAATAAAAATGATAATTGGCAGTAATTTTTCTAGAATATATCAATGTTCAAATAATTTTCTTCTTAGTAAACAATCATTTTCGTTCTAAAGAGAAAAAGATAGACATTAACTTATGTAAAATTTAACTATAGTATATGCATCAGGTGAATTAAGCATAGCACCAATTAAATTCATCGTGATAGTACTATATCTTTGTTTGAATATTAGAATAAAGTTGACACTTGTTATCTGACTATATAAGTTTTGATAATTAGCAATTGCATCAACTAGATTGACTAGTAATTTGGATTGATTTGTTGGTAAATTAATATCGCAGGTTGCTATTTAAGCATATGAAATGATAGGGATATTTATACGAATTTATTGACACTAATCATATATTTTTTATGACTAATTTTTCAAAATAAAAAATTAAACAATATAAATTGTATTTATTGTCAATTTGTGAAGAATTTTATATTTTCTAAAATTTATTAAATATAATTTTTCAAAAACACAAATAAATAGTATATTAGTATAATTACTCAATATTACTTATTAAAAAATTTCATTTAATTAAATTATTGTAGCTGTACTTAAAAAACATAAGTTCATGAAAAATAGATATTATATAGTTTTTTTTTAGTGTTCTTGACCGAGTTGTGTTTAGAAATAAATTTGATTTATTTTGAAAATATGATAAATTAAATACTAATTTACCCCAAAATAGGTTCAGATTTTAAAATAAATTATTTTTCACACTTTTACAAACTGTTAAACGTAAAGCAACTTATAAACCTACCCAAAAATGCCATTAGATGATTGCTAGGACAAGAGACTTACTTTAAATTTGATAACTTTTTAGCTAAAAATTCCTAGGGAAAACTATTTTAAAATATTGAGTTCAATCATCTAATACAAAAATTTATATACCAATCCTCAAATTTAAAAGTTCTAAAAGTGTTATAAAAAAAAGTTCTAAAAGTCAAATTTCTACTTTTCGCTTCAATCATTTCTTGTATTTCAAACTCTCTGCACCGAACACTAATGGAAAACATGTACATCCGCACCGGTATAAATTCATAAATACAGGTATAGCGATGCATGTGTAACCAATTGCACCAGTATTTATCATGTTAACATTAGTACCGGTGCAAATAAGTACAGATGACCGATATCCTGTCAACCGGTGTAAAGTTAACATATTTTCGCACTGGTGTTCATTCTATATCAACGTCAAATATATTACACCGGTATTATTTGAATAGGTATTTGTACCGATGCAATTTCTAATATGTGCACTGGTACAAGATTAACAGTGTGTACTTATAACCTTTTTATTAATTTGGTGCCAAGAGGAAAACTTTTTAAACTGGTAATGAGAAATTACTGGTGCAGAAATTAAAAAATGTAGGAAAAATTTGCATTTGTACACCAGTTACTATTAGAATCGGTGTAGAAATAGAACATGCACAAGTATTTTCTTAATATCGGTGCAAAAAAAATTCCTTTTTGTAGAAATTTGGCGCCAAAACTTTTAGTTTTTGCACCGGTACTGTGATCGTACTGGTGCAGGACAAGAAAATATGTGAATTTTGGCTGAATATCTACACTGGTTACTGTTTTTACCGGTTTAAAAGGCTACAAATGCACCGATAAAGTCTAAATACTTGTGTAGAAAATTGCATTAAATGCTCCTTTACCCCTTTTTTTAGCTGGTTAAAACTAGGATTTTTGGAAAAAGAGATTCATTAATGGTGTTTTTTGGTTGACGAAGGCATTGAATTCTCCATAATGAAGACCCTTGAAGGTACCTTTTTTTTAATTACATTTATCGATATTAAGGATTTCATGTATGGTTTTGGTTAGTAGAGATATTTACATTTTGTGTTTGATCATTTAATGGTGATTGAGGTAGTATTGTAGATACCAATTTGTGATTTGCTCTCAAGGTTGTTGTAGTTATAAGGCCATGGCTTTTTATTCCTATAGTGTTGGACATGTTAAGAATGTTGTAATTGTAATGTGGAATATTGGTGTATATTGTGCATTTATGATGTTGCATGATTAGAAGTCATCATATAAAGTTCTATTGTATTAAATGTGTTGAAGTTTGATTGTTGAACATTTATTGATATGTAGAGTTGTATCGCGTCATCGAGAGGCGTAAGTGGGAGATCGTCGCCGTACCTCTCAAATTTATAATTTATAAGCCATTTATGCTTACTAAATACAATTAAATAGATAGTGGCAAATCAGGGTCGTCCACGAAGAAGAGAGATTTTCTTAAGCGTTTAAACATATAAGGATCATATTAGGCTAGAAATATATATATATATATATATATATATATATATATATATATATATAAGAAAGTAAAAAGGGGGGGGGGTTTGGTTGGTTTTCCTGAGTTATGAAATTAAAAGACAAACTAACTAGCAAAGTCAAGTAACTATGCTAATCATCAAACAAACTAAGAAAATTGGATAAAAACTATAAAAGATAAAGTCTTTGGGGGCAATTGATATCCACTTCCAAACCTCATGTAGATCATTGAACCATTCACTCATTCAAATACATTTGTTACCTATGGGGAATGTTATCACTTCCCATTCGAAGATCAACATTCATTCCTTCTTAATAATAATTTGCAAAGACAAATAACGACCATTTGCAAACCTCGTTGACAATCACTCTAAGCAAACCACACCATAGAGGTATTTTATCAACGACAATTCAAACAAAGGACCATAGATTTGATAACAACAAGCCTTCTACCAAAGACATAGTCATTTAACCAAACATAGCATTCATTATGCTAAACCTAGAAGAAACCACAGTCAAGATTCAACATTTCATTGCACCATAGGATAAGTATGAGAAGAATCCACATTAACATACTTATCTATCAAGAATCAAAACACATTATGCACGAGAAGTTCTAACTCCATGTTCTTGGATTTTCATGCCAAAGAGCTAAGGAATTTATCACTTTCCTAACACCCTAAAACTTTAATCATACAAACACTTCCTATTCTCAAACACCCCATGGCATAAATGAAGTAAAACATAGCATTAAGAACACATCAATGCTAAATAACAAAAGCTTCTAGAACGAGTGAACCAATCTATTCATTTCCTTAACTACTTGTTATGAAGACAAACCTTCTATCCTTCTTAGATAGTAGTTTGCAAGAGTGAATTCAACATCTCTTGTCAAACCTCACCAATGAATCCCTTATTCGAAACACGACTAAAAGTATCTCATTGATGACATTGAGCACAAACAATCAACAAGCTTGGCAACACTTATGAACACTACACCGTGTCTAAGAATTTAACCAATTCATTCATTTACACAAGATTAGTCAAGATTGATCGACATTCATAGACTTATCTCATTTGCTACCTAAAACAAACATGACAACGGGTTCAACATCATCACATTCATCTAGCAATTATCCATACATCAACATTTTATAGAAGCTCTAACTCATGTTCTTGGATTCCAAATTAAAAGAGGGGGAAATTAGTTACTTTCTCCCAACTCTAAAAAGCAACATACACGCAATTCATATACTCAAACATCCAACAACATTAATGTCATTAACAATCCACATTCAAAACTCAATAAATGCACCATAGCAAAATCAATAAATAGATAGATATGATTCCCAAGAAATTAGCAAGAAAGTCTCAATCATTTGCTCTCAAGTACAAAACTAAACTAGATAATCGAAACCAATAACATAGAACATAAATCTACAAAGAAAGAAGAAGAAATGGAAGAAAATGGTGAAAAACTAAGGTTTTGGAGCCCCAAGTCGGGCTTAGAGAGTTGGGGAAGAAGGGGTGAAAAAATATTTATAGTACAAGAAAAAATGGAGTAAAAAGCAAGTTGCAGGGAAATCATTGCGAGTCGCGATGCCTCCGTCGCGAGTCGCGACTAGATAAAGAAATTGTGAGCTCTCAGGTTAATATTTTGTGAGTTGCGACATACTTGTCGCGAGTTGCGATGGAAAAAATTCCCGTTTTGTTTTGCTTCCTCCGGGTGAACTGTTGATCTATTTTGGGAGTTCTTGTAGTCGATTTTATATTAATCGAGAAGAGAAATCCAATGGTACCACCCTTGGAGGCTGATTTTTTCGTAAAATTCTCATAACTCTGCTTCAAGCATAGATCATTCTTCACCCTTTACTTTGCTCTTCTTTCGTCACTTTATCTTCTACCACTTTGTGAGTGGCCTTCCATATTCTACCATCCTTCACTAAACCACTCCTAGCAGCGGCCTTCCATCTTTCTTCACTAAATGCCTCTTCCCCAGCAATGACACCAAAATTTGGGAGGTCGTCATCGTACCTCTCAAATTTATGATTTATAAACCCCTCATGCTTACTAAATACAATTAAGTAGGTAGTGCCCAATCGGGGTCATCCACGAAAAAGAAGGATTTTCCTATGCGTTTGAACATATAAGGATCATATTAGACTAGAGGTAGATATATATATATATATATATATATATATATATAAGCAAGTTAAAAAATGGGGGTTTGGTTGGTTGGTTTTCCTAAGTTATGAAATTGAAAGACAACCTAACTAGCAAAGTCAAGTAACTATGTTAATCATCAAACAAACAAAGGAAAAGGGATAAAAACTACAAAAGATAAAGCCTTGGGGGAAATTGATATCCACTTCCAAACCTCATGTAGATCATTGAACCATTCACTCATTCAAATACATTTGTTACCTATGGGGAATGTTATCACTTCCCTTTCGAAGATCAACATTCATTCCTTCTTAATAGTAATTTACAAAGACAAACAACGACCAATTGCAAACCTCCTTGACAAACACTCTAAGCAAACCACACCATAGAGGTATTTCATCAACTGCATTTCAAACGAAAGACCATAGATTTGATAAAAACAAGCCTTCTACCAAAGACATAGCCATTTAACCAAACATAGCATTCATTAGGCTAAACCTAGAACAAACCACATTCAAGATTCAACCTTTCATTTCATCTATAGGATAAATATGAGAACAATCCACATTAACATAATTATCTAGCAAAATCACACCATATTATCCACAAGAAGTTCTAAGTCCATGTTCTTGGATTTTCATGCCAAAGAGTTAAGGAATTTGTCACTTGTAATCATACAAACACTTCCTATTCTCAAACACCCCATGGAAAAATGAAGTAAAACGTAGCATTAAGAATGCATCAATGCTAAATAACAAAAGCTTCTAGAACGAGTGAACCAATCTATTTATTGCTTTAACTACTTGCTATGAAGATAAACCTTCTATCCTTCTTAAATACTAGTTTGCCAGAGTGAATTCCACATCTCTTGTCAAACTCACCAATGACTCCCTTAGTCGAAACACGACTAAAATTATCACATTTATGGCATTGAGCACAAAGAATCAACAAGCTTGGCAACACTTATAAACACTACATTGTGTCTAAGCATTGAACCAATTCATGTATTTACACAAGATTAGTCAAGAATGATCGCCATTCATAAAATTATCTCATTTTCAACATAAAATAAACATGACAGCGAGTTCATCATCACATTCATCTAGCAATTATCAACACATCAACATTTTGTAGAAGCTCTAACTCATGCTCTTGGATTCCACATTAAAAGAGGGGAAAATTAGCTACTTTCTCCCAACCCTAACAAGAAATCATACAAGCAATTAATATACTCAAATTTCCAACAACATTAATTTCATTAACAATCCACATTCAAAACTCAATAAATGCACAATAGCAAAATCAATAAATAGATAGATATGATTCTGAAAACATTAGCAAGGAAGTCTCAATCAATTGCTTTCAAGTACAAAACTAAGCTAGATAATCAAATCCAATAACATAGAACATAAATATACAATGAAAGAAGAAGAAATGGTAGAGAATGGTGAAAAACTAGGGTTTTGGAGCCCGGCCCCAAGTCGGGCTTAGAGAGTTGGGGAAGAAGGGTGTGAAAATCTATTTATAGTACAAAAACAATGGGAGTAATAATCAAGTTGAAGGGTAACTATTGCGAGTCACAACACCTCTATCACGAGTCGCAGCCAGATCAAGAAATTGTGAGCTCTCAGGTTAACATTTCGCAAGTCGCAACACACTTGTGGTGAGTCGCGACAGAAAAAAGTCCCGTTTTGTTTTGCTTCCTCCGGGTGAACCGTTGATCCATTTTGGGATTTCTTGTAGTCGATTTTATAGTATCGAGAAGAGAAATACAATGGTATCACCCTTGGAGGCTGATTTTCTCTGAAAATTTTCGGAACCCTGCTTCAAAACATATATCATTATTCAACCTTTACTTTGCTCTCCTTTCTTCACTGTATCGTCTACCACTTTATGAGTGGCCTTCCATCTTCAACCATCATTTTGAATGGCCTTCACTAAACCACTCCTAAGTGCTCATGAGCAATCTACAAATTAAGGTTACAAAAAGGAATCTAAATGCTCGTAAGGACCAAAAGTCCATTAGACTAAACATAGGTTACAAAATGAAGGATTTAGATTTAAAAAAAGGAAAATGACTATCTAAACCCCTTATCATGTAAACCTGCCTAAATTTAGCAATATTACTACAAAAATATTACAAAAGAGATGTTAAATGCTTTGGAAAATACATGCTTTGAACTCTCATCAAATCTCCCCACACTTTAACCTTACTCGTCCTTGAGTAAATAAGAACAAGCAAAGATCAAAGCGTAAACTAGTATATAATAATTTTCCCAAAACATACAACATCATATTCCTAGACTACCCTAACCCCCAGGACATAAGAATCTCTCACACTCTCACATCCCAAAGCCTAAGATAATCTAAACAACAAACCATAACAAAATTGAGGTATACATATAATCCCAAGCATCTTACTCTACCAAAAAAACCATCCAATAGGCACATCAAAAGAAGCATAAAATTTTTCAATTTCTCTCATTTTCTCTCATTTTTCCTAGGAGACCTCGCGGGTTTTCATCCTAGCTTCACTCATTTTTCTTTTTCAATACTTACTCTCACCTTTTTCCACAACATTTTACCTCTCATTTTTGCATTGGTCGCCCTTTCAGGTTTTTGACCTATCTGGGCCTCCCACTTTTGCCTAAGTTTCCCTCTCGGGCAGGATTTTTTTTTCATTTTCTATTTTTTTTCAAACAAAACAAATTAAAGTGGAGCATATGCACACAACAATACAATACAATGAGATATATGTTTCTTTACCTCCCCACACTTGAAACACACATTGTCCTCAATGTGAAAAGGATAAGATAAGAAATAAGGGAGAAAGACAAAATACTCACAACTTGGACTTTGAAGGTCATTCCCAGTTATGGCAATGATCACTTCTCAATGAATGTTTTCTCCTCCATGTTCTCCAACTCCATCCAATATGAAACTTCAATCCATCAATGTTAAAGCCACAACTATGCAAATCATGATCAACAATCACAAAAGACAAAAACTAGTAATACTCCTAGATGGTGGTTTTGGTAGTGGTTTTTGTTGGTGGATTATGGTGGTATTCTTGTGGTTTTGGGTAAGGGTTTGAGAACATATTTGAGGAATTTTATTTTTCAAGAAAAGAAAATTTTAGAAGCTTGGGTTGCCTCCCGAGAAGCTCTGTATTTTTAAGGTCATTGGCACGACCCTAATGTTATCCATATGGTGATGGTTTGAACCCATTCACCATGAGCATCCAAAAATAAAGAGATGGGGATACAAAACTTTCAAGCGGAAAGTTTTGTGGAGGTGGAGATGGTTTATAAAGAGTTGGTTGGTTAGGAAGCTTGGGATTGTATTTTGGCTAGTCTCTTATCTCCCTCAAAACTTTTAGAATTGGTGGAGTTAGTTTATTAGGTGGGGGTATGGGTGACGATGTTAATGAATGTAGCACAATCACCTCTTCCTCCATTTTTTCATCCACAACAACCAACTCCTCATCCCCTTCGAACTCAAACTCATGTCCCATGGTGACCTCACTCACCGAATCCTCTAGTTTGACTTGGAATGGTGTATTTTTGAAATCACAAGCTTCCATTCGGCCCAACGCTTCCAATATACTCCTCGCATACCCCTTAATAGCCTCAATACTAGAGGACAACCAAGTGTTTGGTTCCTCATTAGTAAAGTTTTTCAAGTTTGCTATTGCATTAATAACTTCCTCACGTGTCAAACTTGAACTTCCTTGCTGCGCTTGGTTTTGGGGTATGGTATAAGATGGTGATGGCCAACTATTTAGCTCGTATTTTTGGTTTTCAAGCTCAATCTCATACCACCATTTTGGATTACCACTCAATTCCAGGTTGTAAGAATTGTGGTGTGGATACCATTCTTAGGTTTCTTTCCCTTGAAAACCAACATCTCCTACCTCTTGGTAGCACTCTTCATAATACCCTTGGTTTTTTAAACCAAAGGTTCTTTCACCATCATAAGTCTCCTCTCTCAACAAATTGCAATACTCGGTAGGATGGTCAGAATGACACATCTTACAAAACCTTGCTTGTTGAACCTCTCTTCTTATCACGAGTTCCCTCAAAGTGAGACGTTCCATTTATTTTTGTTTATTTTATTTTTCAAAAGTCAGGAATTATATTGCAATGATTCTCGATAAAAATTCACCAAGAACTCAAGCAATACCTACTCCGAACAAAAATAACCACCAAGAAGTGGAAAATAAAAACAACTAGCTAATATGCAACCTAATAAGCCCAAATACTTAAAATAAAATGCCTCTTCCCTAGTAGCGGCGCCAAAATTTGGTATGTGGTCGCCGTGCATCTCAAATTATTAATTTATAAACCATTTATTCTTACTAAATACAACTAAGTAGATAATGCCACAAAAAAGAAGGATTTTCTTAAGTGTTTAAACATATAAGGATCATATTAGGCTAGAGGTAGATTTATATATATATATATGTATGTATCAATATATATAAGCAAGTAAAAATGGGGGGTTTGGTTGGTTGGTTTTCCTAAGTTATGAAATTAAAAGACAAACTAACTTGCAAAGTCAAGAAACTACGGTAATCATCAAACAAACTAAGAAAAAGGGATAAAAACTACAAAAGATAAAGTCTTGGGGGAAATTGATATTCACTTCCAAACCTCATGTAGATCATTGAAACATTCATTCATTCAAATACATTTGTTACCTATGGGGAATGTTATCACTTCCCTTTCGAAGATCAAAATTCACTCCTTCTTAATAGTACTTTGCAAAGACAAACAACGACCATTTGCAAACCTCGTTGACAATCACTCTAAGCAAACCACACCATAAAGGTAATTCATCAACGGCATTTCAAACGAAGGACCACAGATTTGATAACAACAAGCATTCTACCAAAGACATAGCCATTTAACCAAACATAGCATTCATTAGGCTAAACCTAGAACAAACCACATTCAAGAGTCAACCTTTCATTGCATCTATAGGATAAATATGAGAACAATTCACATTAACATACTTATCTAGCAAGAATCACAACACATTATGCACGAGAAGTTCAAAGTCCATGTTCTTGGATTTTCATGCCAAAGAGCTAAGACATTTGTCACTTTCCAAACACCCTAACACTTTAATCATGCAAACACTTCCTATTCTAAAACACCCCATGGAAAAAATGAAGTAAAACATAACATAGAGAACACATCAACGCTAAATAACAAAAGCTTCTAGAATGAATGAACCAATCTATTCATTGCTTTAACTACTTATTGTGAAGGTAAACCTTCTATCCTTCTTAGATAGTAGTTTGCAAGAGTGAATTCAACATTTCTTGTCAAACCTCACCAATGACTCCCTTAGTCGAAACACGACTAAAAGTATCACATTGATGGCACTAAGCACAAAGAATCAACAAGCTTGGCAACACTTATAAACACTATACCGTGTATAAGCATTGAACCAATTCATGCATTTACACAAGATTAGTCAAGAATGATCGACATTCATAGACTTATCTCATTTCCTACATAAAATAAACATGACAACCAGTTCAACATCATCACATCCATCTAGCAATTATCAACACATCAACATTTTGTAGAAGCTCTAACTTGTGCTCTTGGATTCCACATTGAAAGAGGGGAAAATTATCTACTTTCTCCCAACCCTAACAAGAAATCATACAAGCAATTCATATACTCAAATTTCCAAAAAAATTAATGTCATTAACAATCTACATTCAAAACTCAATAAATGCACAATAGCAAAATCAATAAATAGATAGATATGATTCTGAAAACATTTTCAAGGAAGTCTCAATCAATTGCTCCCAAGTACAAAACTAAGCTAGATAATCAAATCCAATAACATAGAACATAAATATAAAATGAAAGAAGAAGAAATGGTAGAAAATGGTGAAAAACTAGGGTTTTAAAGCTCGGCCCCAAGTCGGGCTTAGAGAGTTGGGAAAGAAGGGGGTGAAAAACTATTTATAGTACAAGAAAAAAAAGGAGTAAAAAAGCATGTTGCAGGGTAATTATTGTAAGTTGCGACACCTCCATCGCAAGTCACGACCAGATTAGGAAATTGTGAGCTCTCAGGTCAACATTTTGCGAGTCGCGACACACTTGTCCTGAGTCGTGACTGGAAAAAGTCCCATTTTGTTTTTCTTCCTCCGAGTGAACCGTTGATCCATTTTGGGAGTTCTTGTTGTCAATTTTATAGTACTCGAAAAGAGAAATCCAATGGTATCACCCTTGGAGGCTGATTCTTCTCAAAACTTTCTCAAAACTCTGCTTCAAAACATATATCATTCTTCACCCTTTGCTTTGCTTTGCTTTCTTTACTTTATCTTCTACCACTTTGTGAGTGGCCTTCCATCTTCTACCATCCATTTGAATGGCCTTCACTAAACCACTTATGAGTGCTCATGAGAAATCTACAAATTAAGCTTACAAAAAGGAATGTAGATTAAGGACCAAAATTCCATTACACTAAACATAGGTCACAAAATGAAGGATTTAGATATAAAAATCGAAAATGACTATCTAAACACCTTATCATGTAAACCTACCTAAATCTAGCAATCTTACTACAAAAATATGACAAAAGTGATGTTAAATGCTTTGGAAAATACATGCATTTGAAGTATCATCAAATCTCCCCACACTTAAACCTTGCTCGTCCTCAAGTAAACAAGAACAAGCAAAGATCAAAGCGTAAACTAGCATATAAAAATTTTCCCAAAACATCCAACATCATATTCCTAGACTACCCTAACCCCCAGGATATAAGAATCTCTCACACTTTCACATCCCAAAGCCTAAGATGATCTAAACAACCAAGAAACCATAACAAAAGTGAGGTATACATATAATGCCAAGCTATCTTACCCTACCGAAAAAGCCACACAATAGACACATCAAGAGAAGCATAAAATTTTTCAATTTCTCTCATTTCCTCTAATTTTGCCTAGGAGACCTCTTGGTTTTCATCCTAACTTCACACATTTTTCTCTTTCAATACTTACTCTCACCTTTTTCCACAACATTTTACCTCTCATTTTTGCATAGGTTTCCCTTTCAGGTTTTTGACCTATCTGGGCCTCCCACCTTTGCATAAGTTGCCCTCTCGGTTTTCAACTTTGCGGGATTTTTTTTCTTTTTCTATTTTTTTAAACAAAACAAATCAAAGTGGAGCATATGCACACAAAAATACAATACAATGAGATATATGATTCTTTACCTCCCCACACTCGAAACACACATTGTCCTCAATGTGAAAAGGACAAGATAAAGAAATAAGGGAGAAAGAAAAAATACTCACAACATGGACTTTGAAGGTCCTTCCCGGTGATGGGAATGCTCACTTCTCAATTAATGTTCTCTCCCCCATGTTCTCCAACTCCACCCATTATGAAACTTCGATCCATCAACGACGAAGCCACAACTATGCAAATCCCAATTAATGCTCACAAAAGACAACTAGTAGTACTCCTAGATGGTGGTTTTGTTAGTGGTTTTTGGTTGTGGATTGTGGTGATATTCTTGTGGTTTTGGGTAAAGGTTTGAGGACATGGTTGAGGAATTTTATTTTTCGAGAAAAGAAAATTACTAATCTAACAAAGAAGCCTGGGTTGCCTCCCGAGAAGCTCCGTATTTTTAAGGTCGTCGGCACGACCCTAATGTTATCCATATGGTGATGGTTTGAACCCCTTCACTATGAGCATCCAAAAGTAGAGAGATGGGGGTACAAAACTTTCAAGCGGAAAGTTTTGTGGAGGTGGAGATGGTTTAAAAAGAGTTCGGTGGTTAGGAAACTTGGGATTGTATTTTGGCTAGTCTCTTATCTCCCTCAAAACTTCCAAAAAATGGTGGAGTTAGTTTACTAGGTGGGGGTAGGGGTGACGTGCTAATGAATGTAGCACAATCACCTCATCCTCCATTTTTTCATCCACAACAACCAACTCCTCATCCCCTTCGAACTCAAACTCATATCCCATGGTGACCTCACTCACCGAACCCTCTAGTTCGACTTGGAATGGTGTATTTTTTGAAATCACAAGCTTCCATTCGTCCCAACGCTTCCAATATACTCCTTGCATGCCCCATAATAGCCTTAACACTAGAGGACAACCAAGTGTCTGGTTCCTTACTAGTAAAGTTTTTCAAGTTTGCTATTGCATTAATGACTTCCTCACGTGTCAAACTTGAACTTCCTTGTTGGGCTTGGTTTTGGGGTATGGTATAAGATGATGATGGCCAACTATTTAGCTCGTATTTTTGGTTTTCCATCTCAATCTCATACCACTAATTTGGATTACTACTCCATTCCGGGTTGTAAGAATTGTGGTGTGATACCATTTTTAGGTTTCTTGCCCTTGAAAACCAACATTTCCTACCTCTTGGTAGCACTCTTCATAATACCTTTGGTTTTGGAAATGAAAGGTTCTTTCACCATCATAGTGCTCCTCTCTCAACAAATAGCAAGACTCAGTAGGATGGTCGGAATGACACATCTTACAAAACCTTGCTTGTTGAACCTTGCTTGTTGAACCTCTCTTCTTATCATGAGTTCCCTCAATGTGAGACGTTCCATTTGTTTTTTTTCTTTTTCAAAAGTCAAGAATCATATTGCAAGGATTCCTGATAAATATTCACCGAGAACTCAAGCAATACCTACTCCGAACAAAAACAACCACCAAGAAGTGGAAAATAAAAACAACAAGCTAATATGCAACCAAATATGCCAAATACTTAAAAATAAATGCCTCTTCCCCAGCAGCGGCACCAACATTTTGGAGGTCATCGCCATACCTCTCATATTTATAATTTATAAGCCCTTTATGCTTATTAAATACAATTAAGTAGATAGTGGCAAATCGGGGCCATCTATAAAGAAGAGGGATTTTCTTAAGCATTTAAACATATAAGGATCATATTAGGCTAGAGGTAGATATATATATATATATATATATATGTATCAATATATATAAGCAAGTAAAAGGGGGGGGTTTGGTTCGTTGGTTTTCCTAAGTTATGAAATTAAAAGACAAATTAACTAGTAAAGTCAAGTAACTAAGCTAATCATCAAACAATCTAACAAAAATGGATAAAAACTACAAAAGATAAAGTCTTTGGGGCAATTGATATCCACTTCCAAACCTCATATAGATCATTGAATCATTCACTCATTCAAATACATTTGTTACCTATGGGTAATGTTATGAGTTCCCTTTCGAAGATCAACATTCATTCCTTCTTAATAGTAATTTGCAAAGACAAATAACGACCATTTGAAAACCTCGTTGACAATCACTCTAAGAAAAGCACACCATAGACGTATTTCATTAACGGCATTTCAAATGAAGGACCATAGATTTGATAACAACAAGCCTTCTGCCAAAGACATAACCATTTAACCAAACATAGCATTCATTAGGCTAAACATAGAACAAACCACAGTCAAGATTCAACCTTTAATTACATCTATCGGATAAAAATGAGAACAATCCACATTAACATATTTATCTAGCAAGAATCACAACACATTATGCACGAGAAATTCTAAGTTCATGTTCTTGGATTTTCATTCCAAAGAGCTAAGGAATTTGTCACTTTCCTAACACCCTAACACTTTAATCATACAAACACTTCCTATTCTCAAACACCCCATGGAAAAAATGAAGTAAAACATAACATTAAGAACACATCAACGCTAAATAACAAAATCTTCTAGAACGAATGAACCAATCTATTCATTGATTTAACTACTTGTTGTGAAGGTAAACCTTCTATCCTTCTTAGATAGTAGTTTGCAAGAGTGAATTCAACATTTCTTGTCAAACCTCACCAATGACTCCCATAGTTAAAACATGACTAAAAGTATCACATTGATGGCATTGAGCACAAAGAATCAACAAGCTTGGCAACACTTATAAACATTACACCGTGTCTAAGCATTTAACCAATTCATGCATTTACACAAGATTAGTCAAGAATGATCGACCTTCATGGACTTATCTCATTTTCTACCTAAAACAAACTTGACAATGAGTTCAACATCATCATTTCCATCTAGCAATTATCAGCACATCGACTTCATTTAGAAGCTCTAACTCATGTTCTTGGATTCCACATTAAAAGAGGGGAAAATTAGCTACTTTCTGCCAACCCTAACAAGCAATCACACTAGCAATTCATATACTCAAACTTTCAACAACATTAATGCCATTAACAATTCACATTCCAAACTCAATAAATGCACAGTAGCAAAATTAATAAATAGATAGATATGATTCTCTAGACATTAGCAAGGAAGTCTCAATCAATTGCTCCCAAGTACAAAATTAAGCTAGATAATCAAAACCCATAACATAGAACATAAATTTACAAAAAAAGAAGAAGAAGAAATGGAAGAAAATGGTAAAAATATAGGATTTTGGAGCCCCCAAGTAGGTCTTAGAGCATTGGGGAAGAAGGGGGTGAAAAGCTATTTATTGTACAAGAAAAAAAGGAAGTAAAGAGCAAATTGCAGGGCAATTATCGCGAGTCGCGATGCCTCCATTGCGAGTCACGACCAGATCAGGAAATTGTGAGCTCTTAGGTCAACATTACACGAGTCGCGACAGACTTGTCGCGAGTCGCGACTGAAAAATGTCCCGTTTTGTTTTTCTTCCCCCGGGTGAACCGTTGATCCATTTTCGGAGTTCTTGTAGTCGATTTTATAGTACTGATAGAGAAATCCAATGGTACCACCTTTAGAGCCTGATTCGTCTTGGAAAATTCTCAGAACTCTGCTTCAAAACATGGATCATTCTTCACCCTTTGCTTTGCTATCCTTTCTTCACTTTATCTTCTACCACTTTGTGAGTGGCCTTCCATCTTCTACCATCCATTTGAATGGCCTTTAGTAAACCACTCCTAAGTGCTCATGAGAAATCTACAAATTAAGCTTACAAAAAGGAATCTAGATGCTCGTAAGGATCAAAAGTCCATTAGACTACACATAGGTTACAAAATGAAGGATTTAGATATAAAAACCAAAAATAACTGTCTAAACCCCTTATCATGTAAACCTACCTAAATCTAGCAATATTACTACAAAAATATAACAAAAGAGATGTTAAATTGTTTGGAAAATACATGCATTTGAAGTCTCATCAGTAAGCATGTGTATGCCAACGTTAGTAGGGTGAGCGATGAATGTATTCTGTTTGTGGATGAGTTCTTGGAGCATTCTTTAGTTCAAGAGAAGCGAATATTATATCTGTGTTATGATTGTGGAAATCGACTTCGTACTGATAAGAAGGACATCCTAAAACTCCATTTGTATAGGCGGGGGTTTGTGAAAGATTATGTTGAGTGGTACTTTCATGGGGGGAAATCACCACCGGAAGTGAGAGTTAGTAGTGAGGAAGAGTGTTTTGGGGATTCTGTGTTGGATGACATGTGTGAGAAAGTTGTTAATGAGTTTAGAGGTAGGCCCTTGGTTTTGGCTAACTTCCTTGGTGAGAAGGATAAACCATTGTATCCAGGTTGCAAGAAGAAAGATACAGTCATGTCATGTTTGATGGAGTTGTTTAATTTGAAAGGTGTAGGGTCATGGAGTGATACTAGCATGAATAAATTGCTTAAGTTTTTGAATGAAAAGCTTCCACCAGTTAACGGGGTTCCTGATAACCTTTATGAAACTAAGAGAATTTTGTGTCCAATGGGATTGGAGTATGAAAAGATACATGCTTGTCCAAACAATTGTGTCCTATATAGGGGTGACGTTAAGGATAAGATTGTTTGTCCAGTATGTAATGTGTCGCATTATAAGAAGAAGAGAAATGTGCATGTCGGTCACTACCACAGAGACCCACCTCTAGCACTGGTTTTTAGCACTGGTTTAAAAAACTGGTGCAAATAATTTAATAGCAACGGGTTTTTTTGTTATCACCAGTTTTTAACCGGTGTTAATTTAGCACCGGTTCTAATTATGTTAGCACCGGTTTTATTTATTATAATCGGTGTTAATATAACACCGGTTAAAAAACCGGTGCTAGAATTGATGAAAACCGGTGCTAAAAATAACAAAAACCGGTTATAAATTAGCACCGGTTTTCATCAATTCTAGCACCAGTTTTTTAACAGGTGTTATATTAACACTGATTATAATAAATAAAACCGGTGCTAACATAATTATAACCGGTGCAAAAAATCTGCATAACCGGTGAATTGGAAATGTTAGCACTGGTTTGAAAAATCGGTGTTTAAAAATGTCGAAATCCGGTGCTAAATTTGAACCGGTTTGAAAACTGGTGCTAAAAATTGAAGAAAAATGGTGTAAAGTAGATATTTGGCACCGGTTTTAGAATCTGGTGCTAAAAAATGACCAAAACCGGTGCTAAAAGTATTCTGGGAAAAAGGCAGGAAAATGGCACCGTTAAAGTTTGCACCGGTTAAAAACTGGTGCTAATAGGGAAAATGGCACCGGTTTTACATACTATTCACAAAAACTGGTGCTAAATTGAGCATTTAATGCTCCGAACTACCCCTCTAAAATTATTTCTGAACTTGTAGTTTCCTTCTCCCTTCATTGATGGAAGATTTTTTGGATGGTGAGCAATAACTCAAAGCAATGAAGCCACATAGATGTAAGTTTTCATTAACTTCTTGGAATTTCAATCTAATATCTAGTAGTTATAATAACCATAAATGCATACTTGAATAGAGTTTATTTGTATGTATTAATGGTTTCTATATGCTTTATGTTGTCGGTTTCGTATCATGTTGTGAGAGTGTAAATGAGTGTGGATGTAAACATGGTTGTGTTTGTTTTCGGAGATGGTATATATATATATATATATATATATATATGTATGTATGTATCCCAAGAACAAACTAGTTGATCGATTCACATACATATACACATACATGACACTTTTAGTATTGTGTAGCAAATTGATTGTGTTTATTTTTATTATGTTTGAACAATGAAAATTTGTGTAATTGTTTATTATGTGTTGTTTAGATACAACAGACTGAGAGTCGATGTTTGCGAGGAGGGAAAAATGGTTAGCTATCCAAGTGTAGCTAGAGGGAGTGGTGAACACATGGCATTTATTGATTCATTTCTTGATTATGCCTTTGGTCGGGAGGAGAGGATACTTTGTCCATGCAAAAGATGCTTGTTTCGTGAACGGTTTGATGATCGTGGGCTTGTTAGATTTCACTTGTTGAAGAACGGATTTGACGGAGGTTACATTGTATGGACATTTCATGGAGAGGTTGAGCAAGGACATAACGGTGGTTTTGACAAGATAGATGGAAACAAAAGTACCGTTGATGCTATGTTCGATGACATTGTAAGAGATTTTGAGGGGAAGCCTAAAATGTTGAGTTCTTTGCTTGACGAAAAAGAGAAGCCATTGTATCCGGGATGTAAAAGTAAGGATACCATAATCTCTTTTTTGATGGAGGTCTTCAATTTGAAAGCCACAAGTTCTTGGAGTGATGCTAGTGTGAATTTTCTCCTAAAGCTTCTAAAGGATAAGTTTCCGGAAGGGAATGGAATACCGAAAAACTTAACGAGGTCAAGAAAATATTGTGTCCACTCGGTTTGGAATACAAGAAAATACATGCATGTCCAAATGATTGTGTGTTGTATGACGGTGATTTGAAAGACGCGGTTCAATGTCCCGTGTGAAAACATTCAAGATATAAGGGTGTGAGAAATAATGATGATGGGTGTTTGGGTAAGAAGAAGGTCCCATTGAAGTGTATGTGGTATCTTCCTTTGATTCCTAGGTTGAAGAGGTTATTCGCGAATTCAAAAGATGCAAAGAACTTGCGATGGCATGGAGAGAGGGAAAGACCAAGCGACGACAAGATAAGACATCCGGCAGACGGTGAACAATGGAGAAATTTTGACAAGCGATATCCTTCATTTGGTTCGGGGGTTAGAAATTTACGTCTTGCATTGTGTACTGATGGGATGAATCCATTTGGTAATATGTCATCAAAGCATAGTTCTTGGCCCGTGATGTTGGTTATATATAATTTTCCCCCTTATTTGTGCATGAAACGTAAATATTTTATGATGCCTTTGTTAATCTCAGGTCCTAGACAACCTGGGAATGAGGTTGATGTGTATTTGAGACCATTGATCGATGATTTGAAGATATTGTGGGAAGAAAAATGGGTGTTGGTATTTGATGCCCATATGAATGTGGAGTTTCAATTGCGTGCCATGCTTTTTTGAACGATTAATGATTTTATAGCCTATGGAAATTTGTCGGGCTATGTTGTGAAGGGGCACAAAGCGTGTCGTATTTGTGAGGAGAAGACAGAATTCAAACAGCTAAGACATGGAAGAAAGACAATGTATCTTGGCCATAGAATATGGCTACAAGGAAACCATAAATACCGGGATGATGTGGTCAATTTTGTTGGTAGGAAAGAACGAAGGAAATCCCCTACACCACTAATTGGTGTGCAGATTCACAATAAGGTTAAGAAATTGAGAGTGGTGTTGGGAAAGTATAAAGGCAAGGACAGAATACATTGTGATGGTACATGGAAGAAAAGGTCAATATTTTTTATCTACCGTACTGGGAGCATCTTGAGGTTAAGCATTGTCTAGACGTGATGCATATTGAGAAACATGTTTGTGAAAGTTTGATAGGCAACCTCTTGAATATTCCCTGGAAGATGAAAGATAGTTTGAATGCCCGGTTGGACTTGGTTGATTTGGGAATCAGAAATGACCTCGCCCCAGAAGTGAAGGGTAAGAGGACTTACTTTCCCCCTGCACCTTGTACATTGTCAAAGGAGGAGAGAATCTCAGTTTGTGATAGTTTGAAATCAGTGAAGGTCCCAATTGGTTATTCATCGAATGTGAGTCGGTTAGTTACGAAGGATTGTCGGATGACCGGGTTGAAATCTCATGATTGTCATGTTTTGATGCAACAAATGTTACCTATTGCTATTCGTGGGGTAATGGAGGCCGACGTAAGGTACTCAATCACTAGACTTTGTTTATTTTTTTTCTTCCATATGCCGGAGGTCTGTTGATCGGGACCATTTGGATGTCCTACAAAAAGAGGTTGTTGTGCTATGGAAGTTGGAAATGTATTTCCCTCCATCTTTTTTTGATATAATGGTTCACTTGGTTGTTCATTTAGTGCAGGAGGTAAAGATATGTGGTCCGGTTGGTATGCACTGGATGTATCCTTTCGAGCGTCACATGAAAGTCTTCAAGGGATACGTGAAATGTATGAGTCGGCCGGATGCTAGTATTGTTGAGAGGTATGTTACCGAAGAAGTAATTGAATTTTTCTCTAGCTATTTGGAGGAACATAGAAATTTTGGGGTGCCCCAGAATTGACATGTTGGAAGGGGGGGTGGGCAAACCGAGGTCGAGGGGAATGTTATTTACTCCATTGAATAGTGATCTGATGTTAGTTCATTTGTCTGTGTTGAGGAATTGTATGGAGACTACTGCTTATGTGACCGAGCACCTTAATTCGATCACGGAGTCTCATCCCACGTGGCCCCCTAATACAGTTCAGTTGGAGCACAATGACAAGTTTGTGAATTGGTTATATGATCGATGCAATGTAGGTGATTACGACCCAAAAATTAGGGCATTTGCAAAGAAGCCTAACTGCACGATTTTGAGATATTCTGGATATGACATGAATGGTTTCAGTTTTGCTACTAGGGACTAAGATTTAAAGAGCACAACACAAAATAGTGAGGTATACATTGAGTCGGAGACTATGTGGCAAGCAAGTAAGAAAGACAATAAACCAGTCCTAGCTGTGATGTCGTTTTATGGTGTTAAAGATGAGATTTGGGAGCTTGACTATGGAGAATTCAAGATTCCGGTTTTCAAGTGTAAGTGGTTTGATAACACAACTGGAGTTCATACCGATGACACAATGGGATTTACCCTTGTTCACCAGACTCGTGAAGCATATTAAAATGATCAGTTTATTTTGGTCGAACAAGCAAGACACGTTTTCTACATAAATGACCCGTGCAATGTAGGTTGGTCCGTTGTGTTACAAGGTAAGAAATTATCTTTCCGTGATGAAATTGATTTTGAAGTTACAAGTGAAAGGTTAGAGTTCCCCTCTATTTCCCCTCTACTTAATAACAACGGAATTAAGGAGGGAGCAATACGGAGGAAACACAGAGATGGCATTTGGATAGATGAAGATGGCCAAGAAATTCGAGACGTTCAATCCAAGAAGAGGAAGGTGGTTGAAGACTAGCGAGGGTGTCGATCAATGAATTCGAGATAAAGTTTGTGTATTTTTGTAGCTTGTTGTGTTTTGTACCAACTATGTTCCAGTTGGTCCCCAATTTGAGTAGCTCTGTGAACTACAGCGCGCTGCCGCTATTTTTTTTAAAAAAAACCTTGCACAAAATTAGCTTCATTTTCCTATGGTAGCTGCTGCCCGCTGCAGCTCGCTACCGCTGTTTTGAAAAAAGCCTTGGACAAAATTAGCTTCATTTTCCTATGGTAGCTGCCGCCCGCTGTAGCGAGCTGCTGCTCTTTTAGCTCAGCACGCTGTAGCTTTTACACACACACATTAGCTATTTTGAGTTGCTTGTTTCCTTTAAGAAAAGAGCATGAATACGATACGAGACTAGAAATGTCAATTTCCAAAATCACATCCAAACAGTAGCAACACAGTAGCAATATATGTTATGCAAATAAAAAATCTACCAATCAAAGTTCCATATTGACCTAGCAAAAGAAACAACCTGACAAAATGAAGATATGAGCTCAATGTAGGTAGTCAACCCCTGCTCGACCTCTTCGTCCCAGTGTTGGACGTTGGCGAATCTAAGGTAGGGATTGGACCCAATTCCTTGATCCTCTCGCCACACATGGCAGTGAGGATCTTCCCAACTTGCGATGTCCATCGAACCAAGTGATCCACCTTCAGTTGCAATGCTGCCATTTCCCCATCCGAGTTCGTCTTAGATGAAGTACTTGTTTCCCTAGATAACTCAGCAACGTTTTTCTTCTTCGAGAATATTATAGGGTTTATGGGAAGCTTTGGCATCATTGTGACATCATCATCTTTGAATCTGCAACCTGCTTCCACGCATATGGAAGTGATGAGTGAGGAGAAGCCTATGCAATTATGGGCATTGACACAATCCCAGATGTACCCCATTATCGTAGTCCCAACATCGATGCTCATGTTCTTCTTCATCTTGTAGAGCAGCAACATACGTGACCGATGAACCTCACTATTCATTTTCACCAGGAGAAGCCGGGCAGCTATGAAACTGTACCACACGTTCATGTCTTCAATCAAGTATTTCTTCTCTATGCTAGACCACTCTTGTAGCAGATTTTGGATAACTTCACAGCTATCATCATAGATTTCTCTTATGATGTCTTCCCATGAAGCTTGTTCAACAGCTTTCTCGGCGGCTTTGTACAAACTCAACGGCTTCAGTGGGATCGTGTAGTACCTGTTGATTACATCCGTTGTAAGCTCAACAAACTAACCACGGAGGACAACATGTGGATAATTCTTGTACTTCATGAGCGACAAGAACTCACATGCCATGGTCTGGTTTACCCGAGGCGGTTGTGAGGTGTAACCTTTCCAGCTGTGCTCGTTCACGTAGTCCTTGTAGGGCTTTTCTACTCTCAACCCTCTCTCTAGTATGAGGCCCCTGCTAATGAACTCTTTGTACACTGCCATTGCTTCATGACAGTCCGGCTCTACAGTCAGTATTAGATTGTTCGTGGGGACAATCTGAGACCCGTGCTGACACTCATCCTTCTCGCCTACTCTGACTTTTTTTCGAGAGTTTTGGGTGTTGTTCTTCTGCTTGGGAGGACTCTTTTTGGGGGCCATACCTTGTAAAATAAATGTGTTATGGTACGTAATGCGCTAGCAAAATGTTAACACAAACCAGAATATTAACGGGTGTTCAGAATACTAGCGGAAAATTAGAAAACTGGGTGGTCAGAGTATTAACGGAAAATTTGAAAGGAAAAGGATACAAATGACTGTTACAGTACTATAAATGGACAAGAAAACTACATTAGTTTGTAAGTACTACATGGACAGGGTGATATAAAAGAATCTAACACCTTCAAATACTTTAGCTACTCAATAAAGAGACACTGTGGAGCATTTAGACAAAAATGGTAATGATCTCTGGCCAATAAACACACCAATGTTGCTTAAAAACACTTCTTACATATGAAAAACAACCAAATAGCCCAATTCCATAAAAATATTAAAAGCATGGTAACATGTCAAAAATAAAAACAAAGCACATGAGCCTTACAAGATGCAGGACCTACCGTGCTCATGGAGATGTCAGATTCTTTGATGGAGACAAGTTTTGCTAGTGATGGAGAAACCTTCTTCCCATTTGTTGAATATTAAGAGATCTTAAGTTTTGCAGAAAATATGTTTTGTTATCTAATGGATCTAAATTTTCTACTTCAAAAAAAAAAATTTTCTCACTTGCAGAATACAGAATCATTCTTTTCATATTCAGAGTAAACAATCAAGTTTGTACACAATTATTCACGCATTTCCAAAACAAAAGCACAACAAGGTTCATCCCAATTAGGCATTTTCATGAAATCAAACCTAAAGCATACAAAAATTAGTAGATAAACCCTAGGAAACCAAACTTGAGTATGTATCTGCTTACCTAATTCGGACTATGGTTTCTTGACGAAAGGTGTTTGGAGTGCGGACGGTGGTTGGCGGACAGAGCTTGGCCGATGGAGCTAGGCAGACGGAGCTTTGCTGACGGTAGCTTTGTTGAAGGTGGAAGAGATGAAGCTCGGCGGAGGTGGAATTAAGCGGGGATGGCAAAGGGAACAGGAAGGGCGGAGGGAGCAAGGTCGGCAAATGGGAACGGGGACGGCGGAGGGAGCAGGGACAGAGTTTGCCAGTGGAGGGAACGGGGAATGTGGATGGAGCTTGGGAGAGGAAAGGTGTTAGAGTATTGGGCGGGTTGAGTAACCAATTTCACAAACACATTTCACCAAGGCTACAAACAAATGGGCTGAATTTTACACCCAACTGAGCTGAATTTTACAAAGACATGGGTTGAAAATTGTTAACATGTTTAAGAGACACGGATCAAGGGGCTGGAGACCTCAAGGGGCTCAAGGGGTGGAGGGGTTCGCGGTTAGAGGGGTTCGAGGGATGGATGAGGTTCGAGGGATGGATGAGGTTCGAGGGGTTGGAGGGGTCGAGAGGTCGTGGGGTTCGAGGGGTGGAGAGCCTCGAGAGGTGGGGGTGTTCAAGGGGTCGAGGGCCTCGAGAGGTGGGGGTGTTCGATGGGTCGATGAGGTTCGAGGGGTGGAGGGGTTCGAGATTTGAGGGGTGGAGGGGGTGGAGGGGTTGAGGGGTTGAGGGGTTTGAGGGGTGGAGGTGTTCGAGGAGACGAGGGGTCGAGGGGGTTCGAGGTTAGAGGGGTTCGGGGGGTGGATGAGGTTCGAGGGGTCGATGGTTTGGAGGGTTCGAGGGGTTAGAGGGGTTGGAGGGGTCGAGGGGTTCTAGGGGGTTCGAGGGCCTCGGGAGGTGGGGGTGTTCGAGGGGTCGATGGGGTTCGAGGGGTGGAGGGGTTCGAGGGGGCGAGGGTTCGAGGGGGTTCGAGGGTCTCAAGAGGTGGTGGTGTTCGAGAGGTTCGAGGGGTTCGAGGGGTCGAGGGGTTCGAGGGGTCGAGGGATTTGAGGGGTCGAGGGGTTCGAGGTTAGAGGGGTTTGAGGGGTGGATGGGGTTCGAGGGGTCAAGGGGTTCAAGGGGGTAAAGGGATCGAGGGGTGGAGGGGTTCGAGGGCTCGAGGGTGTTATAGAAAATCTGGATTGATTTTAACGATTCTGAAGAAGTGATGTTTACTAGGCTAGAGTGTTAGTAGGACTATACTTCCTTTTGTATTATATTTATTCCTGTCAACAATAGATCATTCTCTAATATTGTTATACTATTGTTAGAGTAAATCATGTTTCTGATCAGATCTTGATGGATTCTTGACAAGTCGTGGTTACTAAACTACAGTGCTACTCATATTATATTTCCTTATTGTACTCTATATTTGTTTGTGAGCAATACAATAATCAGTTTCGGTGACTCAAATACAGTCTACTTGTCGACCACTACTTACAGAAGTGACTCAAACACAGTCTTCCTCAAGTGCAACTAAGTGAGGCTACTACCAAGCGAGGCACTTAAACTTGTTTGTATTGACACAGACTAATTCCTGGTTAGACTCTATTTCTCTAGATTTTCTATGTGTACAAGTAATAGTATAAGGGTTGATGTCTGCTCGGCGTATACTCCGGACTTCCGAGTCAAGACTCAGCTCCGGCAGTTGCGAGTCAAGACTCGATACTTCACTGTGTTTGGCTGTGATGGTAGTCGAGAGCTCGATTTATATGGAGGCTATACTAAGACTGCACAGTGAAAGCCACTTATCCTTCATCTATCCTTCTTATCGCACTGCCACATTGGTGTTTTATTAGTATTGCAAAATCGATTAGTTCCTTTGTGTATCTTTCTCTATTAGTTATTGAGGTCTTAGATTAGAATTGTAATATTTAGATAGTGCCTTAGTATAAATGAGTTTATCCCATATCTGATGTAAATTTATGGAAATCGCTTGATGTAAGCCTTCGGGCAACAATTGATGTTTTTAAAAAAAAGGGTCGGGAACACTATAAACCCGATTTAAAAACAATTTGTATAACTTTTAGAACTTTTTATAAAATTGTTATTAAACTGCTATAAAATTGCAAATTGCTATAAGTCTTTTTATACTTTTTGACTTCCGCTCTTGGTCAACAAAGCATTATTTTCCTTCCCTCCCAAATTTTCCCAATTCCCTTCATAACCTTAACCCCAAATTTTTTGCCCCCTCCCACCCCAACACCACTACCAATTTCCCTCTTCCCTCCACAACCTTAGACTCCCATTTTCACCATAACCCCCTGCCAATTTTTCCCAAAGATATTGTCCATCCCTTCACCATTTAGTTAGAGCGGTTCTACTTCCTAATCTTGGTCGCGATCCTACTTCCCAATTTTGCTCGAGAATCAGCTTCACAATTTTGGTGGCCATTCTGGTTGGAACTTCCAACCAGTAAAGCGGGTTATGAAGGTGGCCGAATCTTGGCAAAATACAATACCGCCGAGAGTGTGTACCAATAAGGTATGAGTGATTGGTAGTTTTCATCTTTCCCGGGCATAATGAATAGCTATATTTTGGTGGGTCTCTAAGTTTGTGAGTATATGTTTTCATTGCTTGAGTTACTAGTGTGGGAAGTGTTTCATGTGGATAGATGATATGTTTGCTAATAATTTCAAAATTTTTGGCTACCCTGTTTTTTGCCTACCATGTTTTTGCCCGAAGATGAATTTTTGCAAACCCTGTTTTTGCCCCAATACAATATGTTCTCGGTTGGTTGTTATTGGAAATTCGTCTTCGGATGTGTTGTATTTAGATTTCCTCATGAGTGATTGGTAGTTTGCATCTTTCCCGGGATTAATGAATAGCTATTTTTGGTTTTTTTGGTACAGTAAAACATCCAAATTTCAATATTAACCTATAGCAATTCAGTAATGTACAAATGCAGAAACTGAAGCAACACAGTCTTAATGTTGTGCATATAAACTCATATAAATTATTTCTCAAAGAAAATAAATGACAATTTGTTGTTTGAATCTCCCAATTTCTAAATCATTTTAATGAATAACGTGTAGCTACAGATGCATCCATAATCTTCAGAACTGTAAACAGTCGATTTTATCATCTTCATTGATGGTTAACCAATGCTTCACACGAATGGAATCGCTACTTTGATCAAATTTGTAAATTCTAACGTAGTAATGGTATTCTTCGGAGGATGCATTGGGCCTTCTATCTCGTTAGTTCCACAGCTCCGAATGAATAGCTATATTTTGGTGGGTCTCTTAGTTTGTGAGTTTGTGTTTTCCTTTCTTTGGTTACTAGTGTGGGTGGTGTTTCATGTGGATATATTTCCTTATGTTTGATTGATTCATACAAGAGATTGAATGGCGAAGCCGAGGAAGAAATTGTTTGACTCCGGCGGTGCAAAAGTTGTTGAAGAGAATTGTGTTACCCCTCCAAAAGCTGACAACTGTGATGACAATAACGAGGAAGAGGATGATGCACCCAAATATTGCTCGGGATCTGAAAAGTCGGGGGAAGAAGAAGAAACCATTTTTGAAGATGACATGAGTGGGAGCTTCGACAAGTTTAAGATAAAAGAATATTACAAGCGTAGAGGCACAGCCACGTGCATGCCCATGTTGCTTGCGAAGCAAAAGAAGGCACTTAAAATATTCTTCGATGATGACTTCGAACCCTAGTTATGCGTAGCCGATGGTAGATGTATGTTGGCTAAGCCTTTCGATGAAGAATCCGCTTCGGGACATAGCATAATTGGAAATCAGTCCCAGACCATGTAAAGAAAGATGCATGGGAAGACATTCTTGTAGGTGTGTTGTAATCCTCCATTTTCATCAATTCATGTGAACTTCATTACATTTTTCCCTAACATGTTGTATCTTTGTCCACTAGATGAGCTGGGATATACAAACCAAAATGACGTTCAATGAGATGAATAAGTTCCGAAATAAATGGACTATTTATGCAGAAGAAAAGTGGAGGAATTGAAAGACTAAGGTGGCTCACAAGTACATCGTGCAAAAAAAACTTGGTTCTTGTGCATGGAGAGAATATCGCTGGATGGACAAATATGAGTGGGAGCTATTTGTGAAACACAGATCAACCCCTGAATTCAAGGTAATTCCTTGAAAATTATTAATCTCTAGTCATTACTTTGTGAGCATTTTACAAATTGATGGCCAAATAGGCAATAAGTGAAGTAGCAAAAGTAAGCGCCTCACAAAAGGAGTACATCCATCACATGGGTGGTGGAAGGAATCGTAGGGTTGCAATAGAACTCGAGAAGAGGAAAAGAAAGGCTAAAATTAACGAGCTTCTGGATGAAGGTCATAGTGTAGAAGAATCGGAGGCTTTAGTTCAATTCATGGATTTCATACAGGACCGCTCGGAGGTGTTCCTTAAAGCTAACTGGGACAAGAAATTATCAACCTACACCACCGACTCCATTAAAAGAGCAGCCCCCACTATTGTGAGCATAATTCGTAATTGATTCTATCTCTAATAACATTCTCAGATGTAATGCATAGTAATAGCTAATATATGTTTTGTTTCCGAGATAATGCTCATGGATAAGAAGCAAAAGGGAGATTTGGTTATACAAGGAAAAGAAGATATTCTCATTCAAGCAACGGGTAAGAAGGATCACGGGGGTCATTGGAGAGGTTGATCCACAACGTCGAAGGTGAACGAGGTCATACCACATATGGCTATGACTCGTTACGCATCTAGTCGATGTGAGAGCACAAACACAAAACCATCTGAGGAAATCTCAAATTCAAACAAACTACCAACGGATGTCATCGAGCTCAAGGAAAGATCTGTTGCCTTATTTGAAGCCCAGACAAATTGGCTAGCTGAACAATTGGGTACAGCTATTCCCCCACACTTGGATGCCCTCAATTTCCTTGCTACATCTTCCACCCCCGCGAATAAGGACAACCGGGTATTCATTCCTTCAGCATCTAGATGTAGTGAGCCACAAGGAACTATAGCGGATGACAAGGTATTCCATACCATGAACCTCGTCGTTAGCTCTTTTCTTGTTTTGTGATCTTTACTTTCTGGTTTTCCATTTCATGTCAAAATGATTTTGTGGGGATACATTGACTACTATCACGTTCATTTTGGATATTGGTAGTTTGGGCCTACTTATATATCTTCAAACTGTTCTTTCCCACGTAAACTGAGATAATGTCTCTTTGCCAATCAATTTTTATTTGATAGACAGTTCATGGCAGATGAATGGTGAATGCTCCAGTGCTATCCAGCTCTCAGTCTCAGCTGAAAACTGAAAACTGAAAGCTGCAGCGCGCTGCAGCCTTCAGCAGCTACATGTAGACTTCATTTCTTGTTATAATATATATGATTGCACTAAAAAAATTATTTAATTTTCTTTACTTAATAACACTTACTTATTGTCCAACCGATGTATTTCTGAGTTTATTTCTCAGAAAGGAAAAAAGTGCAACCTATATGTTTTGAACCATAATGGAGAAAGGGATGTAGCTGCATTTGGTATCTTGTTTCCAAAGGACACAGACACGGGCTTACCCATCAAGTGAGAGCGAGTAAATCTTCATGGACCTATGTTCATTCCCAAGGCACCTTTAACGATTGAACACGAAGAATTTGAGTTTATCACTGAGGCCATTGGATATAACATTCTATGGCCGGGAAAGCTGATAAGTGTCATTGGGCAACATGATGATGAGGTGTGATAATTGTATTCTTCTTCTTATTGCATCATATATATCTTTCTAGATATTACTAAAACATAATATGTTGTTCATCTGCATACGTAGGAGAACCAGCAGCAACCGCCTCCGCAAGAATTGGTAGTCGACGAAGTTGGAAGTCCTCAAATAAACCGCTCACCAAAATTTGCCAAGGATACTACACAGGTTAAACATATAAGCATATTAACTGGCTATGACATCCAGATACATATTATTAACACACTGTCCCTTACAGAAGGCGGTGGGTAAGGAAGATACTCTGCATGGACAGGTGGTCGCTCGATCGGTAAAAGGAGAGGTACATATCCCCAGACTATTTCATTCCGACCAATTTTTACCGATGCATGACTAACATTTTACCCATTAGCAAGTTCCAAAAGAAAATACTACATCAACGGAGAATGAGCAACCAAATCCTCTCATGTCGATTTCTAACCAGTACATATTTGTAAGGACCTATTTTTTCCTTTACAATATGATCCAATTCTGAATTATATACAAATACTGGACAACTAACATTATTAGATTCTCAATGTAATTAGGGGGTCACGGAAAACCAAGAATGCATCGCTGCTGTTCAAGAGATTAATGATGCTTTAAGGCTATCTACACAAATATGTGGACCAAACAAAGTCTTCCGCATAAATTTCAATGCGGAGGTGTTTGGATCAGAAGAAGTCTACATATCCATATTTACTGACAAGCTAAGACTGTTCATGAGCGGCTTGGATGTAGAAGATGAAATGGAGTGGATCAGTGGGTGCTAACTTGATGTATGGGCATCGTAAGAATTTGCATGGTTACATTATTTATAGATAGATGTATCATTATATTTGTTTCACTTATAATATTATTTTGCAAGATACCTTTGTGATGGGTTAGTTCATGGAGGCCACGTCTAGTTTATTCCGGCCTCTTCAAATTCAATGACTCAAAAGGCAAATCAAAGGGTGGAATTGACCGCGGAGGAGGTTTCAGCTATCATGTGCCGCACTCAAGCGAGGCTGTACGCCTTCCCGTACAATTGAGAGTAAGTTCCATTTGTTTTCTGAGTTGCTAGTCCTGGCCACATGGAAGCAATAGCAACCATATGCAGTGATTTTATTTTCACAAATATATTTTTAGCTTCATTTTGGTTTTTATTTTTTTTAAAGGGACCATTGGTTTTTGTTCGTCTTCGTACCGAAAATCGATCGAGTATATTGCATTGACTCAATGACTGGGGGAATTTACAAACGAAATAGGTCATGCCTTAAAATGATTCATTTATAAGTGGAACACATTCATGTCATTCCTTCAACTTCAATGTTTTACAAAAATGTTTGTTCACGTAAATGTGTTCTTGTACGTTTATCACTTTCTTGGCTCGAATATTTACAATTAATGTTAATTAATATATATTTTTTCATATATTGTGTGAACCCCAATTTTTGAAAATGATTTTTTAATATGTTTACATAAATATGTTTTCATCGATTGTAGGATTGCAACAAAATATCGACGGATCAATTCCGACCAAAATACCACCTACCCTTCGAATTATACATGGAATGCCATAAACATCAATGTACGTATTATCCCATAACGTCATATTTCATCTGTCATTTTCATATTCTTGACCGTTTCAACAAATTCTCTTTTACATCAGCACAAGATACAAAGTAGTAGTTGGGAGTGTGGATACCATTGCATGTATTACATGGAAAAAATTGTTAGGCACATGCATGAAATTGATATTATTCAGGTATGTTTTCCTACACTGCTTTTACCACCGGTTATTCTCTCACAAATATATCCTTTTCTTAACATGTGATTTAATACATTGTTTCAGGAATTTCCAGAAGATTACACTCCAATAGGGAGCGATGAACTGCAGAGAATTGCTCTGAAATGGGTTTGTGTTTTTGGAAAATGTACTCTGCCAAAATGCATAGCTCAATTGAATGTCATACAGGAACTTGCCTCCATCATCGGATAGTGGTTAGTGTTATCTCTTATGAGAAAGGTAATTGACCTTCACTTTTGATACTCGTCAACTCCGTGATGAGGGGGGTTCCAGTATCTTAGGCCACTAAGAAACACGTTGCTCTTCTTTTGTTAATAAAAAATTATAGTTCATCGAACTCAATGCTTTTTTGAACCTACTTCTTGTCTATGCATCATGGTTGCTCACAATTTGTTCTATTTTTATTTGTGCACCATTCTGTTACCACACAAAACAAATAATCGGTACCATCCTTGAAAAAGAACGCACTAGGTAAGAAAACAAGCTTAAAAATGAAATTGGCTACGTGAAGATGAACTGAAAGAGCAGCAGTGCGCCGCAGCTTACAGTGACCACAAATAGTTAGTCATGTTTAACACCGGTTTCTTCCGATTACGAAACCGGTCCTAATAATAACCGGTGCAAAATTTACGCTTTCAGCACCGGTTTCAAAACCACTGCAAAAAAATAAACCGATGCAAAATATACACTATTATCACCGATTAAAAAACTGGTGCAAAATAATAACCATTGATAAATTTACACTCATAGCACCGGTTTTTAAACTGGTGCAACATATACATCTCTAGCACCGGTTTTTAAACTGCCGATGCAACATACACACTTTTAGCACTGGTTTACAAACCGGTGCTAAAAGTGAACCGGTGCAATAAAACAATTTTTCAGCAGTTTCAAAACTGGTGCTAACTAAAAACCGGTGTTACATTTGCATATTTAGCATCAATTTTATAAACGGTGCTAAAAATAACCGGTACAAAATTTACAAATTTAGCACCGGTTTCTTTAGCACCAATTTAAAACCGGTGCTAAATTTTGCACCATGTTACAATCGATGCTAAATTTAGCACCGGTTTTCTTATTAGCAACGGTTTTCCAACCGGTTTAAAAACTGGTGCTAACCAAAAAGCCGGTGCTAAAAGTTGGGATTTAGCACCGGTTTTTTTCCAACCGGGGCTAAAGTATCATCGCTTACTTAGGCACCAGTTTTTTTTTGCGAAAAAACTGGTGCTAGAACATAAAAAAACTGGTGCTAAAGGGTCCTTCTTGTGATAGTGGGTTAAGAACATGTTGTGCCGGTGAGGAGGCGGGTGCCCGCCAAATGTATGTGGTATCTTCCCATTATTCCAAGGCTGAGAAGGTTGTTTAAGAATGAAAATGATTCAAAGAACTTGACATGGTGCGTTGATAGGGGAGGTTGTAAAGATGATGATATAATTCGACACCCGGGTGACGTGAACCAGTGAAAAAAATTTGACAGGATGTATCCACACTTTGCGTCTGAACCTAGGAATTTAAGATTTGTTTTATGTACTGATGGTATGAACCCATTTGGGAATATGTCCTCGAAACACAATTCGTGGCCGATTATGCTTACCATTTACAATCTTCCCTGTACTTGTGCATGAAGAGAAAATATGTGTTGATGACTATCATGATTTCAGGCCTGAAACAACCTAGAAATGACATAGACACTTATCTTGCACATTTGATATAAGATCGTTATGTATTGAATTGCGTATATGTGGAGCCAATTTTATATTCCGACCCTTCCAAGAAGGATAGAAGGTACCATTGAGGTACGAAAACGTTACTCATTCAATCTGGAGCATCCTAAAAATCCATTTGGGCCAGTGGAAAAGAGCTGCAGGGGGTGGAACGAAATGTTTGGGTCAATATGCAAATTTTATGAAATTAAACAATGCTTAGAAATGTCTACATACGGGGCCCATGTGTGGTCGATATTTGCATCAAACAACTAGTACAATGTCTATTCACATTAATTAAAAGTCAATTTGATTAATTGGGGTTGTTTGAAAAATGCACGGGAAGTAAATGCAATAAGTGGGAATTTAAATAAATAACCCTCTTTTTTTACATATAAGTGGAAATATTGAATAAGTACCGGTGTAGGTGTTCAATTTTTTTCCACGTATTTCAAAATTTTCAAATTCTTTGATTTTTAATAAGGCGCGAAAAACTCTATTCCAGTAATTTATGATTTTTTACCGATAAATATACCGGTGCTAAACAGTTAGTCTAAAATTTCAGAAGTTCCTCTTGGGTTGAACATTTTTTCCAAAACAATATTTAAAGCAGCTGCTTTTTGTGCATTATTACACTGGTATTTGTATTTTATACACCAGTACTTGTTACTAGTGTACACCAGTTAGCCTAATTTTCTTGTTTTCATCTCAGGTCAAAGGAAAATTCATTTAAATCAGTTGTTTTTTTTCATTTCTACACTGGTACACACACCGGTTCTGAACAGTTTGCCAAAATTTGTTCCTATTGGTACTGTACATATTACCGGTGTAAAAAACGTTTCTTATGAATCTAAAACCGTTTGAAACGAGCATAACTCCCACAATTCCTCCTATTCTCATCAAACACCTTTAAGTTTTCTTTCAAAACTGCCATCCACCACTCCAACCATTCAATACACACTTAATTCAACCACCAAAACTCCTCATCAACCATCGTAACTCCTCATCTCCCATTGTATCCCTATAAAGTGTGGAGCAACACCAGAGAAGCAACAAAAATGAGAGAGGAACTTGGCGAGAGAAGAAAGTACTTGGCGATCCGTTCTTGGTGAGTTCGATAAAAGAGAGTAGCAACAAAAATGCTCCATTGGTGAAGGTAAGTATTGGGGTTTATGTTACCATTGGTTACCATGTCAATTTCTCTTTTAAAAAAACCATTCCATCCCTCATGCACAATACATGTTCGATCAACTGCCTTTATGAACAAAAACATGTAAATTAACCAAAAGTTGAAATGTTTATACAATTGTGAGGAGTAAATGTTTTGCATTTTTTGTGGATGGGTGATGTAGTTCTATATTTTTTGGTTTGTGATAATGTTGATTGTCATGTTAGGGGGGAGTGAGAATTGCTCGGTTGTATGCCTATTTTATGAATGCAAAGACATTGGTATGGTATTCTATCAACTTCTATAAGGTTCCATTTTATTCTATATCAAGTTGTATGCATTAATTTTTCAAGTTATATACAAAGTTATATAAACTTTTATGCCTTACATAATGTAGTTTCATGTATGAACAGCTCAATTTCTATGCCATATTTTGCTTGAAAGTTTTATGAACATGCTGATCAAGTTCTACGCAACATTCTATCAATGTTGATCTTTAAGTACCGTTATTATGTGTACCGTTATGGAATGAGAATTTTTATTTCTACTGTTGTAGATGCCGCCGAAGAAGGGGAAATTCAACACGAAGAGGAAGCAACCGGTTACAAAGAAGGAGGAGGTGAAAGATGTGGTCGATGAGGAGGTGGATGTGGTGGATCAAGAACCACTGCCAAAAAGGATTCCGTTGAAGATAAAATTTGAGGAAGATGCAACATAAACAAATAACCCGTCTAGTGAAAAGAAGGGAGAAACTGCGAAATGGGGTAATGTTATTGTAGGGTATGTTGAAGGAGTGGATGCTGGTAAATAGTTGGCCAAAACACCAATTCGCAAGGGAAAGGGAAAGATCACCATCAAAGGAAGGCCAACTGTTAATGAAGCGGACGACGACTTAACAAAAGCTGGAGGGAAAATGGAGAAGGATGGGACAAGTTTAAGGTAAAAAGTTATTTGAGGATACAAGGAACTAGCACGTGCCAGTCTATGATGTTGGCAAAGCATAACACTCCAACTCCTGTTGCATTTGAGTTTCGTGGGAATCAAGCGGTATGCATTAAGAATTGGTCAGCATGGCATGATTATGCCAATTACGCTTTTCGGCGCCGCATCAGATTTGGTGCATGCGAAAACAGGAGCAATTTCCCCAAAGATGTTAAGGAAGAGGCATGGAAGGATGTTCTGGTCAGACTCTCAACAATTGTAATTTAAAATTTTTATTCATGGTAAAGTCTTAGTGAAGACGTGATTAATGACATGTCTTTTCATATGATTTGTTCCAAGAGAGCTTCACAATTGAAACACCTGTGACAGACAAACAACTAGAAATACTGAAGAAGGACGTTACAGAGAGGGGAAAAAACCAACATAGGAATTGGAAGACAAATGTGGCAAATAGGTTTTTTCACGACGTGGACAAATGTATCAATAAAACAGGAATATTGGCATGAGAGAAGTACAAGTGGATGGATGAACACGAATAACACTTGTTTGAAAAGAGGCATCAGCATCCGGATTTTCAGGTACGATAAAAAATTAATACTTGTTAAGAACTATGTTTCCCAAAAAATTTATTCAACTACATTTATATTTATAACAATGACAGAGGCTCAGGGTGACAAATATTGAACGCAACAAGGGCAGGGATTACACGCACCACACGGGCAAAAGGGGTAATCGATACATCCGTGACAAATTAACTAAGGAGCTGAAGAAGAAGGAGAGAATGAGGTTGACCACTGAGGGATTCACTGACGAGGAGATTGAGCAACAACTCAGCCAAAAGGATTTCACACCTGCCAGATCTCTTAACTACCATGTGGAAAACAAAGATAAGAAAGGGTTGTACACATTGAAAGAGGTTGAGAAGATCGCACCGGACATTGTAAGTTATGCCAAAATCAACCATTTAAATTAAGTTTTAAGTGTATTTCACATTATTCATATACAAAATTGCGTTCCTATGTGATTCTCAGTTAAAATTGAACGAGATTGAGGGAAAATGAGCATTTGAACTGCAGCCAGGTGAAAACATCCTCATAAAAGTCACAAAGATGAAGGATCACCCAGGCAAGTACAGAGGAACTCATACGGGTTTACCCACAGCGGTGGTTGTTCCTCATCTTTCCCATAGAAAGTGCGGTAGCAGTTCCTCAGCCAAAGAGATACCGAGAGGAGACCATCTTACGATCAATCGGTCGGGAAAGCCATGATATCGTACCTGGAGCAATTGGTGAACGGCTTAGCATCTGCAAGCGATGTTCAGATTCCACCAGGCCTTGACAATCCCAAGAAGTTTATAGAGAAGGCGATGGATGACACTGCTGCAGCTGCTACAAAGTCCGATGAAGAGCCCAACGATGGAGAAGGAGATGAAGAGCTATACTTTCAATAATCTATGCATGTCTTATACATTGATTTACACATCCGAAATATCTAGATAACCATTTTTATCTATTCACTTAAATGTTATATGAACAGGATGGAGAACACGTGACTCTTTTTATTAAAGACATTGTCGGGAAGAAGAAAATGGTTGCCCATGGGCCACGACGGGTATCTCGTCGTCGGGATGCCCAAAAAGGAAGTGTTGCTCGTGTGAGAGTATGCAAGCCAGTTCTCCATCTTAGGGCGGGATTTCCCTCGGCAGACCACCACTTCGATAATGTTGGAGAGGCGCTCAATAGCGTCGTGGATTGGCCGATGTCCTTAATAGGAAAGGCAAGTGAGCAACCAAGTGACATCGATGATGTCAATGCCGGAGGTGATACGGACGATGATGACAAGAAGGTTATGATTCTCACCAGCAATGATGAGGTACATTCTTGTAACACATTATTTTTCAATTCCTCAAAGTACTTTTGAGTATCGTTATTCACTAATCATTGTAGCAGGATACTAGCGAGTAAAAATCCCAGTTGACGGCTAATTTCCGGCCATCTACAAGACCAAGATTAAATAGGCTGCCAAAACTGGAAATGCACTAAGATGGGTACCATTATTATTAATTAGCAACGAAAGTTCAATATTACATGTTCAAATGATCATTTCGTATCATTTCACGTTCCCAGATTGTCTACACCGGTTCAAAATAATACTAGTGACAAAATGTCTACACCGGTGACAAATAATGCCGGTGCAGATATATTGTGATTCCAAAATTTATACACCGGCCTAAGATGATGGTGAAAATAATGCTCTACACCGATTCATTTTACCGGTGTAAAATTGTGGCATTTTTACATCCATATACATACGCACGGGTGTTTTGGGGGCCAAAATACCGGTGCTATTGTCCTAAATTACCGGTGCAATTACCCCTGTACTGTAGTAGTGAAAACATATTCTTCTGTTTTCATTTGGACAAATTGATTGGAAATAAGTTTAAACCACATCTACCAAATAAAAAGGCCATGTATCTACACTAAATAAGCAACACAAAAAAAGGTTGTACAATATTGTGGCTCTTTTGTCCGGGCAAGAAACATTTTTGAAAGTGACCCGAAATGAAACTAACTCTAGTGGAGGAATGAGTGATTAAAAGTGTTTCTATCGAACCGAGAATGCACTTAGAACTGCATTCTTCGATTCCACCTTTGATCGTTTCGATCAAAAGCAGTTCAAACAACCGCATTTAATAGGGTCTAAAATAGGTTTCAAATTCATAACCTATTTCTAATCTTCCCAGAAAAATAGTTGCTGAAATCAATTGGTTTCCGATAGCGAGGAACAGAGGAACAACAAAAGCAATGTAAAAAAACAATAAATAATCGATCTAAAAAAAATCATGAAATTTGATCTGAGTCTAGGCAGAAACCTTCACCGGCATTGGGCTTCGACACGGAGGCGAGAAACCTTAGTGGGGCAGCGACGGCGTGAAACCCTAGAGAGTCGGTGGTGGCAAGCAGCGGAGGACCGGTGGGACAGCGGAGGACCGGCAGTGATAGAAAGAAGGCAACGTCGGTGAGAAACCCTAACGGAGGTGGCGAGAAATCGAAACTATAGCGGATGCGGCGAGAAACAAAAACCATATCAGAGGTGGCGAGAAACCCTAGCTGAGACCAGCGCGAGAACCTTAAGCAGTGGGGCTGCTCCTTCTCTGGCTGTGGGAGCGAGTGGCGCAATGGCTGGAGTGGCGGAGGGGGTAAGGTGGGAGTGAGGGGTGAGGCTGCGGTAAGGTTGGGGGCGAATTACCGGCGGTGGGGTGAAGGTGAAAGAGACCTGGAAAGGGAATAAAGGTGAATGGAGATGCGAATGGGTGAATGAATAAATCATAAGTATATGGGTTGGGCCAAAAAATGAGCCCATTAAAGGCGGTTCTGCCTTTAGAACTGCCTCTAGAACCACCTTTAAAATATAAAGGTGACCTGAGATAGCACTTCCAAACGCGTAAGTGCTTCTCGATCTTAATTTAAGGCAGTTCTAAAGGCTGAACTGCCTTTAATCAATCACCATTAAAGGTGGAACCACCTTTAATTAATTTTGAACCACCTTTAAGATCGGAAAAAATGTGACCTGCGGGCAATTTTTAAACTCGGAACCCTTTTCAAACCTCAACTACAGGCGGTTCCGATGGAATCGCCTTCTAACGCTACTTTTAATAGAGCTTTTTCTACTAGTGTGAAAGAGCACTAGAGGATAAAAGTGGAAAAATATGGACAAAAATATACTACATTATAATAATATGGCTTTATGGGTATTAAAATATGGCAAATTATAAAGTGTTTTTAAGTTGTATTTCCAATAATAATGAGTCCGCCTCTTGAAAGACAGTGTTTAAAATGTAAATTAGAAGAAATTAAGATGAATTTTTCTGTTGCATTAATCTGGTCATAAACTTATAACTACTGCACGTTTCATATAAATTTTCATATTTTAATTAAATTCTTTTTCCTTTCCATAATTCTAATTTAATCTCGTCTTTTTATATGTCTATTGAAAGGTGGTCTTTCCCAAGACTTTGCATAATATTATATACACCATAAATTTTAAAATTATATATTTTTATATGTAAAATTTTCATTATTATATTTTAATAATTATTATTATATGCATATAGTAATATATAAAGGCAAAGTTTTGGGAAATACCATCTTTCCTTAAACCTATGGAAAGACGGGGTTTAATTAGAATAATAAAAAGGTAAAAAGTTTTAGTTGCAATATTAAAATTTATCATACAACGTGCAGTAGTTACAAGTTTATGGCACGTTCCAATGCAACCCAAAAATGTATCTTCATTTCTTCTAATTTTCCATTTAAACCTTGGTCTTTCCATCGCTTATGGAAAGATCGTTTTTCAATAGACTAACTCAAATTTATGAAATTTCAAGATACATGATGTAAAACCAATTCCAATCAGTATATGGTATCTCTGGGATATCCCTAGTCGTTCACGTTAGTATTCCCTTTGTTTCACTAAGTTTGACACACTTATTATTTTCTTATATTTCTGAAACTGTCACATTTCCTTATATGGCAAAAAATACATCATTCTTAATCAATCATTAAACTTTTTACTCTATTCACTCAATTTTCTCCACATATTTCAACTTCCAAAAATAATAACACCTAAATCTATGGTGCCAAATATAGTGAAACAGAGGATGTATGTAAATTTAAAAATAAATATAAATTATTACCCATATTTTTAGGAAATATCCATTTTCTATATTATAAGGAAATTCATTGCATCTGGAGATAGGATGCGGAGGCAGGGGTGGAACTTAGGGGGCATGGGGGATCCAGTCCCCCCGCCCTGCCCCCTAATTTTTTTAAAGAAGTGATTTGTATTTAAAATTGTAAAATAAGAGTTTGTTTCTTGAAAGGCGGCTTTTTCATAAGTTATGGAAAGACTAAGGTTTAAAGTAAAAATCAGAAGAAATGAATATAAAATTTTTAGGTTGCATGAATCAAGTTATAAACTTTATAACTACTACAAGTTGCATAAGAAATTTTTCATATTGCAATTAAAATATTTTATCTTTTATTATTATAAATAAACGCCGTCTTTCCATATGCTTATGGAAATACAGTTTTTCCCAAGACTTTGCCTAAAAATAAATGTATAATTGGTTAAAATTATATTTCGGTCCCCCTTATACTAAAATCCTTGTTTCGCCAGACAAGTTATATGATATCCCTATGGTACCGTGAACACCGTATCACCAAGAGTATTTTGTGTATTTTTTAAAATACTCCCTATGTTCATCTATTAGTGACACACTTGCTTTAATGAGATATTTTTTTCCTCTAAATGACTCACTTTCCATATTTGGCAAGATTATTTCAATTTTACCCACTCTTTCTAATTTTTACTTTCTACATATAATTTTATTCACTCATTTCTTCAGCTAAATCAAAGCACCTAAACCAATAATGTCACTATTACTAACTGAGGGAGTATGAATGTGCATTATTACAATTTTTTGTGTTACTTTTATAAATATTGTAAGGCTAAATTATTTTTTTAGTCCCCTACAAAGTATCTTATACCATATTTTGGTCCCTGTTTGCAATTCAACCCTTAGACAGTATCCCACAAATTCAGAACGATTTGTTTGGTCCTCAAAGGTGGTTTTCAGGTACGACTAAATAGTTTTTCAGTATAGTTAGGGGTATAATGGTAATTTTACTAATTAAAGAACATTTTCAATTAAAAATTCCTAATTTTAAATTTTCCTTTTTCTTTTTAGTTTTTCACCACCACCGCCTTCAATTTCCACCAGTGAACCTTCAATTTTCACTGCCGCTTTCCATCTCCGCCACCTTCAATTTCACAACTCTGCAACCACGACGACTGAAGCTCGTCGACTTCCACTTCCCCGCTGATGAGACCACGGCGATGGAAACTCTTCTGCAACTTCGGCGACAGAGACCTCAACCCGGTGTCTCGAAGCTCTGCCATGATTTTCAAAGCTCTGCCAGTATCGACGGAGACCTCCACCAGACGTCTCGAAGCTCTGCCAGCGACGGATTGGATGGTTCCAACGGCGGCGGTGGAGAAAACGAGCGGAGAAGACACAAAGAAGACGAAGACTTTTTATTTTTTATTTTTTAAAACTCAGGGGTATAATGGTCATTTTACATATTTTGATCAATTTTACCATTGACTTTCCCTGAAAACCACCTTTGGTGACCAAACAAATTATTCAGAATTTGTTAGGTATTGTCTGAGAGTTGATTTACAAACAAGGACCAAAACATGGTATAAAATACTTTATAAGGAACTGAAAAAATAATTTAGTCATATTGTAATATGCAAATAATAACATTAAAATTCACGTCCAATATATATAGAATGCACAGGTACACCATCTATACAAATTCCATCCTCTTTTCTCTGGGTAATTAATTAATAACATGGTTTTAGCTAAATGTCACCAGCCCATGACAAGGAAACTTCAACAAAGACAAGAAATGTAATCTCACCTCCACATATATTTCACCCTAAAATATATAATATCGCCAACATCATGCAGACGTACAATATACAATCCAACAAACACCATATAAACTTAAAATTATATCACGACTAGAAAAACGACAGACGAACAAATTCAACCCACCAATCCACATGTCAGGCTAAGGAAGAGATCAAAGTTGATCCTTATGAAATTGTTGATTTTTTATTGTGATTGTGATTTATATTCCTTTTTAAAAAGTAATTATACTCTCATACTCTACACAGTTTGTGAAAAGAAATTGTTTGCATTTCCAGTATATATATCTGTAATATATTTTATAATATCAGGAATATTTAAGAGCAACGCATAAACATGACTTTGGTCTTCAATAATTAGCCGTTTACTAAAAGATGCAAATTATAACAAGTCGGTGGTCGCACGCCTGCGGCTTGCCATCCTGCTCACCAGAAAAAGCCAAATGGAAAGATTTCATTATTAATGATGAAACGACAACATAGTAATCCAAACTCTAAAGTATCTTATTATTCAAAGTCAACAAAAATGGCAGATGAAAAGATAGGCATAATATCATTGATAATGTTTTTTAAAATATAAATTCACATATTTATAAATTTGATATGTCACTCTTAGGAGTGGTAAATAGAACGGTGAGTTGGGTAATGTCAGTAATCGAAAAATATAAATATAATCAATTTAGTTTATTTTATGATGGGTTAAAGAAAATTTGTTAGAATTCGCAGGTTGAATATTGCTACAAATTACTCAATCTAGGAATTTTAACCATATAGATATTCCATATGTCAACATATATGACTTGAGATATATATATTTTAAGGGGAAGAAAAGTCGATAAACAAGTGGGTCAATTTAACCATTCTATAAAATATAAGGTCAATTTTATAAACTTAACTAAAGATATTAACTATTTAAAAGGGTTAAATCCTTAGATAACCATCGGTTCTTTGATAAGTGTAAATATAACTTCCAGTTTTTCAAAAGTGCTTGTATACTCTGGTATTAATTAGTTCAAAAACTCGTAACCCTGACACCGAAAACCGACATTGACCTGAAATTTTTCGGCATTTGACAAAATATGAAATGACCAAAATGACTCTCTATTAATTTCAAATTTTCCAATGACCATTTTGTCCTTGATTCTTTCGATAATCCTAATCTCAATCTCCCAATCTCCAACCACCACCACCTCATGCTCCACCACCCCAACACAGCTTCTTAAACTCTGACCACCACCACCCCTATTAAAGAATATAAATATTACTTGTAATTATAATTAGATTATATTTCATTTTCCTAGTTTGTACAAGTCTTTTGTACCACTATATAATGTACCTCATATCATGAATACAATCACACATTATTACCTTTATTTTCTACATGATATCAGAGCCTAAAATCCTGAAACCCTAAAGAAAATTTTCCACTACCATACTTCATCGGAGCCGACCGCAGCTAATTAACATTTGTGCGTCTCTAACGCACGCCGCCGCCATCCACCGATTTCCTCCACCAATTTTTTGTCCTTCATTTCGCCACGTCCTCTTCTCCAGTTTCCGTGATCATCCGCTGTCCAGATCTGTCCGCACATGATTCACACAAGCCGTCGATCCAATCCACGTGTTGTCGTCGTTTAAGCCATGTGGTACCGCACAGTTCTTATTGATTTGTTTACCGCCGATCTCCAATTTGCCGCAGATCTGATCTTACCCTACCATTATGTTGACTCATGAATCTGAAACTGCCTGTGATGCCGCCGAGCAGGCTTGCATTGCTGCCAAAGCAAAGGCCAATAAGCTACAAAATCTCAAGGCCACCAATGTGATTACAAGTTTACTCAAACAGTTGCAATTACAATCTGGCACTCCGTCATCTGTACCTGTTGGTCGATCTCTGAATGGTCCCAACTATCTTGGTTCTTCTGACGGTCCCAGTTTGGTCTTCTGTCCCGTCATGCTGAAGGGCGAAGAGAACTGCCTTGAATGGACTACTGGAATTTGTATTGTTATGCCTTCTAGGAAGAAGATTGGTTTCATTGATGGAACCATTACCAAACCCCTGGCTAATCATCCTGATGCTGATGATTGGCCTAGAGTTAATGCTACTCTTGTCTGCTAGATCTTACAGACTGTAGATCCAGCATTGCGATCTTCTACTAGATACTTTGCCACAGTTAAGGAATTGTGGTATGATCTTAAAGAACAATTTACTCTTGGAAATGTTTCAAAGATTCTGCAGATGGATGATAATATCCAAAACTTTTGGCTGAATGGTCAGATTATTGCCATTTATTTTGGCAAACTGAAGAAGTTGTTTGATGACTACAACTCTCTTTGGCCTCCTTTAGTTTGCACATGTGAAGCTTGCAAACCACTGTGTACATGCAACCACATTGCTGCTGGCTTCAACGAGCGTGAAAAAAAATTGATCTATCAATTTCTCCTCAGTCTAGATGAAGGCTATCACACCTTGCGATCTAACATCGTGAGTCTTGATCCACTGCCACCTGTCATGCATGTCTATGATCTTATTTCTCATGAGGAAAATCACAAAGCCGTCATTCGGTCTTTCGAGCCTTCTTCTGACTCTATGGCATCTGCCACATGGCTCCCACCTCCTTCAGGTTCTTCGACAGTTGTTATTACTTCAGCTGATCATAAGAATCTTGTCTGTATGCATTGTCATCGCAAGGGTCATGACAAAGCTTCATGTTCAAGCTCACAGGCTACCCTGAATAGTACACGCAGATGAGGGAGAGAGCTAAAATCTCTAAGAAGATGACGGCTGCTCAGCCGATTGCCGCTGCCGAGAATGGCGTTTCGGGCGTCGGTGCCCCCCATCTCCACCACCATTTGTCAGTGCTGCAGCGTCACCGCCAATTATGCTGTGGAGGCCTCCAATAGTACCCCTACCCGGTTTAATTTTGGCCCCGCTCTATCTGGCGACCAATGGAGCACGACTATACATTTATTTAATCAGTTTAATTATCCATCTGACCATGGGCCAGGTAAGTCTACTTTACCCGAATTCTTGATTTAGGAGCCTCATATCACAAGACTGGTGATAAGGGTTCTCCTACTGATATTACTACTGTTGTTTATTCTATGAATGTTATACTGCCTTATGGATCTGTTTCATCTGCTACACAATATGGTTCTATTTGCTTTGGTGATGTCACCCTTACTCATGTGCTTTACATCCCTACTTTGCGATGTCATTTATTATCATGCTCTAGATTCTTAACTGCCTTAAAATGTCTAGCTTTGTTTACTGAAAATTATTGCATTTTACATAAAATTAGTACGAGGACTGTGATTGGCGTGGGTGAACAGCAATGGGGGTTTATTGGCTTCGTCTGCTGGATACTCGTGTTCATCCTTATATCATGCAGTCTATTCTAACAGTGGCTTCATTTTCTTCATCCAATTTATGGCATCACCGTCTTGGACATCCTTCCTCTACAATGTTTTCTTCTATTTTTACTCTTGATTTTAGCACAAATAATATCTATGTTCCCTGCTATGTGTGTTATAGAGCAAAACAGACTAGACATAGGTTTCCTTTGAGTTCTTCAAATGCTAGTTCATTGTTTGAATCAATACATTGTGATGTTTAGGGTGCCTCTAGTACAGTATCTTCTAGTGGTGCATTTTATTTTTTAACGAGATTCCCAAGTTTTTTGGGTTTACTTATTAGTTGCTAAGTCAGATGTAGCTTCTAGATTTGTTGAATTTTGTGCTTTGATCAAGAATCAATTTAGGTGCTCCATTTGTTGTGTCTGAGCTGATAATGGTACATAATTTCTGCCGTTGAGATCATACTTTGTTGAATCTGAGATTAATTTTTAGACATATATGATTTATACACCATAGCATAATGGTCGTGTTGAGCACAAGCATTGCCATTTGTTAAATGTGGTGCAGACTTTGCATTTTCAGGCCAATCTGCCAATTGACCTCTGGGGAGACAACTGCATTTTCAGGCCAATCTGCCATTTGTTAAATGTGGTGTAGACGGCTGCATATTTGATTAACCAAACACTGACAAGACAACTCAATGGTCGCACACCATTTGAGTTACTTTATGGACAAGCTCCAAATTACAAGCTTTTACGGGTATTTGGATACTTGTGTTTTGCTTCTTTCATTCCTAGATTTCGTGACAAGTTTACTCCAAGAAGTCCCTAATGTTTGTTTCTTGAATACCCTGCCAGAAAGAAAGGCTATCGTCTTTATGATTTGGAATTGCGTACCTTCTTCCACAGTCGGAATGCTAACTTCTTTGAAGACCACTTTCCATACGCTAAGACCCCTGATTCTCTGCCGTTGGCTTCACCAGTGCATACCAGCGGTGCCACACCTCACCGCTGTCGGTCCCGAATGCTTATCCGATGCCAGCTGCCTCACCGCCCCATGAACCATCGCCCCTGGATGTGGCCTCCAGCCCAGATCGTCAGCTTACATTTCCGCCAGTCGATCTGGTTTTAAACGCGCCTCACATGCCGTCGAACGATGTGCCTACCTTACCAATGTTGCCGACTGATGTGGAGTCCCCTACTCTGGCCTCCGCTGACCTCCAATGATTTCTGCCTGCTCTGCCGCCTGGCTCGCCAGTTACCTTGGCGTCGCCTCCTACCGTCGAACTTCCTCCTTCCCAATAGAGTTTTCACGATTGTCAACCTCCTGCATACTTGGAAGACTATGTCTACTCCATTACTGATATTAAAACCCCCCTCCCACTTCTAAGATCACTCCTGCGTTATCACTATCCTCTGGTGTTCTCTATCCTCTTACTGATTTTGTAAATTTCGATAAGTTTTCTAGTACGCATTCACTTCTAGTGAAATCCTACCAATTACTTTGAGGCATCGAAGCATACTCATTGGCGTGATGTTATGCCTAATGAGATTAATGCTTTTGGCCCAATAAGACATGGACTCTGGCTTCTCTACCTCTAGATAAGACTGCAACTGGATGCAAATGTGTTTATCGCACCAAGTTCAAGTCTGATGGTACCATTAAACATTACAATGCTCGCCTGGTGGTTTTTGGGAACCATCACATTGAAAGGATTTACTATACTGAGACATTTGCTCCTGTTGCGAGATAATTTTGGTTCGCCTATTTTTATCAATTGCAATCATTTATGGTTGGGAACTTTATCAAATGGATGTGCATAATGCTTTTCTACATGGTGATCTGAATGAAGAGGTGCTTATGCGCTCTCTCTCTGGCTATCCTGTGACTCTTGGACAGGTATGTGGCCTTCAGAAATCTCTTTATAGTGTGTTGCTCAGTTTATGAAGTCTCCTTGTATTCCTCACTGGCAAGCTGCAATTTGAGTTCTTCACTACTTGAAGAGTCATCCTGGTCAAGGTTTATTTCTCTCTTCACGTAGTGCGTTACAATTGACTGCTTATTGTGATTCTTATTGGGCTGCATGCTTTATTACACAATGTTCTCTTACCGTGTACTTTGTGATGATTGGCGATTCTCCAGTTTCATGGAAACCTAAGAAGCAACCTACAATTTCTGGCTTTTCTGCTGAAGCAGAGTATCGTGCTATGACTGTTACTTGTGAGTTGTTGTGGCTTAAGTCTTTGCTTAAGGACTTAGGTGTTGTGCATTTTGCTCATATGCGACTGTTTTGTGACAGTCAATATTCTCTTCATATTGCGGCAAATCTAGTGTTCCATGAGCGTACGAAGCATATAAAAGTTTATTATCATTTTGTCTAGGATCTTGTACAGTCTGGTACTATTGTTACTCATCATATCAGCACTTCAGCTCAACTTGCGGACTTGTTTCCAAAGCTCTCGAACGAAATCAATTTCATTCACTACTTGGCATGTTAGGCCTTTCTGATCTCCATGCTCCAACTTGAGGAGGAGTATTAAGGAATATAAATATTACATGTAATTATAATTAGATTATATTTCTTTTTCCTAGTTTGTACAGGTCTTTTATACCACTATATAATGTATCCCAAATTATGAATACAATCACACATTACTACCCTTAATTTATACAGCCCCAAACTCCAGCCACCAGTAACATTCTTGTTCCACAACCACTAACCTAGAACACACAAATCCATAATAGTACAGAACACGCAATTCAAACAAAACACACAAATCAGCTTAAGGGAACCCAAACTCCCGATTCTCTAAGTCTGTCATGCACCCATTAGCACAGCTTTAGGGAACCAAAAACTACAAAACTAATCCACCTAAAACTTTCTATGTCAAAACTTCATCATTTAATTTGGAATGCCTCCACCGCTATCGTCGTCACTACCATAGTCCTCGCTGTCATTAATTCACCTTCAGCCACCTGTCCACCTCTACAGTTTCCACTCCTCCTTCTCTTCCTTCGATGGGTTGATGACAAAGAAGAAATGCAGCAATAAGACTATTTGAGTCGGCAGAAATTTAGACTCCAGCATCGCTTTCACTTCCTCAACCGGCGTGACACCAATTTAGGGGTTAGAGCATCTACAATCATCTCATCCCCCATAATTGGCTTTTTACCTCGGTTCTATTGAAAAAGAGGTAAATATTTTTGAAAATTAAAGTAAATTGTATGACCGACGTAGGTGCAACATCGATAGTGTGGGTTCGATCAAGCAATAGTAGTCATTTATGACATGACCAACTTCGCACTGTTGATCGGTTAGACCTATTTTTAGATGAAAATGTGGGGCAACTCGCATATGTCAGGATTTAGTTGGTATGTTTGGTTCCATTGACTAAATTCAATCATAATACCCAGAAATTTTCTCCACATTCCAAGATGCCTCTTCAGAAACCAAATCCACATTGTTGAAGGTGGGCAATAGAGTTGTGGATTGTGCCAACTCGATTAGCAAGTGAGTTTTCCAATACCTAAAAGTTTGTATTTTCATCTTGATTTTAGGTTCTAGATCAGTTCAATTCATATGAGAGGATGTGTTTCACCATGGGTTGATTGAATTAGGCATTGCATTATTGTATATGGTTGATGTAATATGTGTATGGTAATTATATTATAATTAATGTTTTCGTTCACACACACACACATATATGTGTATATATGTATGTATACATATATGTATTTATACATATATATATGTATATATATGTATATATATATATGTATATATGCATGTGTATATGTGCATATATGTATGTATGTATATGTATGTATACACACACACACACACACACACATATATATATATATATATATGTGTATTTATGTATGTATGTATATATATATATGTATGCATATATATATATGTGTGTGTGTGTGTACGCATGGAAACCATGAATGTAAGTGGATGTATTTGTTGCTAAGATAGGTCCTTAAAGAATGTGTACTTATTATTATATTGTAAGAATGGACAAAACTCATTATTTTGATGAAGATCAAACAAGTTAGAGGTATCAATCTTTTGTAGATAACTTCATTAAATATGCATTCGCGAATGCCGCAAAGGATAATTTGTCATATGTATATTGTCCTTGCAAGAAGTGATGGAACACCGCTATTCATGAAGAAGCAACTGTTTTGAAAGATCACTTATTTATATACAGTTTTGATCCAACATACAAAATTTGGTTTTGGCATGGTGAGAATGTGGATGAGCATACTAGAAATGAAATAGAGGCCGAGAAAGATGATAGGATGGATGAGTTGGTAGAGGACATTGTCAATAACTACAGTGGAAACCCTAAAAGACATTCAGACCTGCACAAACATAATGAGACACTTCTATATGATGGATGCACCAAAGGAATGCCGGTATTGAAGGCTACATGGCAGTTGATGAATGTGAAAGCTAGGTATTCCTATAGTGATTTAGGGTTCTCTGGTTTGTTGATAATGTTGAAAAATATGCTTCCTATTGGCAATAGACTGCATGAAATGGTATATGAGGCAAAGAAGGTACTATTCTCGATGGGCATGGATTATTAAAAGATACATGCTTGTCAGAATGATTATATCTTGTATAGAGGAGATCACTTGAATGCGAAGGAATTCCCTAAATGCAATGCTCCAAGGTTCAAATTGAAATAGGTGGATGTTGGTGGAGAAATTCAAAATAGGAAGACGAAGAAGGTTCCTATCAAGGATGTTTGGTACCTATTTATTATTCCCCAAATGAGAATATTGTTTGATAATATTCAGGATGCAAAAAAATTGAGTTAGCATGCTGATCGGACAATGGTATATCCTGAAATCATTAGACATTCGGCCGATGTTGATCACTGGAAAAAGATAGATGGGGAGTTTCCCATCTTTGGGAATGAACCACGTAACTTGAGGCTTGGTTTGTTCACCGATAGAATAAACTCATTTGGTTGAGCAGCAACCATAGTTCATGGATGATGATGTAATGATTTACAACTTGCCTCCATGGTTTTGCATGAAAAGGAAGTACATAATGTTATCTCAAATGATCTCCACTCCAAAAACAAACTGGGCAACGATATCGATGTATACCTAGCCCCCTTGGTATATGAGCTTAAGAAGCTGTGGGATCCTAAAATGATGATGTATGATGGGTTTCAGAAGGAGTCGTTTGATTTTAGAGCCATGTTGTTTTGCACCGTTAATGATTTCCCGCATATGGAAACTTGTCAGGCTATTCCGTGAAAAGTCACAAGGCATTCTCTATTTGTTTACAAGGAACATATTATTATCAATTGAGACATGGAAGTAAGATTGTGTACCTTGGGCACCGGAGATGGCTTCCAACAACTCATCGTTGGAGGAATCGACGTGATGAAATCAATGACAAGGTAGAGTTGTCGCCCTCTCCTCCCATATTAACAGGTGCATAAATCTTGTACATTTTGCGAGAATACGTACTGACTTTGGCAAGATAAAGAGGAAACCTAAGGTTGCCGATAGTTGGAAGAAGTGTTCCATTTTTTAAACTATCGTATTAGAAGATATTTGACGTCTAACACTGTTTGAATGTGATACATATTAAAAAGAATGTACGTGACAGTGTGGGTGGTACTTTGATGAATATCCTGGGAAAGACAAAGGATGGAATGAAATCTAGGAAAGTTACGGTTGAAATGGGAATAAAACTTGATTTTCCCCATAGGTGCGAGAAACGAAGATGTACTTTCCCTTAGCTTGTTACACTCTTTCAAAAGTAGAGAAAGAGTTGATATGTTCCAGCCTAAAAGGTATGGATGTCCCAACGGGCTAGCAACTCATCCCGGTCAACAATCTAGTATCCAACGAGTGATTGAGATTGGGAAGTATGAAATCACACGATTCAAATTGTTTGATTCAATAATTTCTCCTGGTTGCGATTAGATCCAACTTGTCAACTCACGTCAGGAAGTGCATTACCCGGTTGTGTCGCTTCTTCAAGGCAAGTTGTTGTAAAGATATTAGGCATCGAAAATTAGAGGAACTGCAGGAGGAAATAGTTAGCGTGTTGTGCAAGTTGGAGATGTATTTACCCCCCTTCATTCTTTGACATTATAGTGCACTTGTTGGTTCACGTTGTATGGGAAATGTTGATATGTGGTCATGTTTATCTTCGATGGATGTATTCCTTTGATAGGTATATGAAGATATTCAAAGGTTCTTTGAAAAATCAGTATCACCTGGATGCTAGTATTGTCCAGAGGTATGTTACCGAGGAGGCAGTAGCATACTGCATGGAATTCTTAAAGAATGAAGAGTTGGTTGGTGTACCAAAATCCCGCCATGCAGACAGAGTGGGTGGCAAAGGTTTGCAAAGAGGAACAACTCGGGTACTAACCCATGACAAGTTAATGAAAGTACACCTATATGTCTTGTGCAATCAACTGTGGTTTATCCCTACGTGGATATGCATATGTCCAATATCAAAGAGTAGCACCCTGGTTGGTCGAAGAAGCAAGTACTTGCAGAAATAGTTACGCTTTCATTGATAGGTTACAACAAACAGTAGTCGGAGAAAGTCACGGTGAGATCTTGAATTGGTTAGCCTTCATGCCTTCTTCTACTACAATTTCTTTCACTGGCTATGACATAAATGTGTTTACCTTCTAAACTCTTTAATGAGACACACAAACTGCAACACAAAATTGTGGTGTTAGCATAGTTGCAGAAGCATTACAAGTCAGCAGCATTAAGGATAAAAATCCTGTCCACGGGAACATGTCCTACTATGGTGTGATTGAGGAAATTGGGAACTCGTTTACACAAGTTTCAGGGTCCCAATTTTCAATGCAAATGGGTTGACAACAATACAAGTGCATCGATCGACGAGCTAGGTTATACAGTCATTGACTTTAGCAAGGCACGTTCTACAGGCTATCCTTACATCCTTGCTTCACAGGCTACACAAGTGTTTTATGTTGTTAATCCTTGCGATCTAGTAAATCAGTGGTCATTCAAGGGAAATGTCATATTGTGGGGGAGGTTATTCCATCTTCAATATCTGACATTATTCCACTTATACTACCCACCTCCAGTAATGTGGGCCCGGAAGATATAATTGGGGGTGGAGCTAGCATTGAGGAGAGACCACGAAGAAGGCTTGTGGATTGAATAGTGATATGACGTCAAATGTATGTATTTTCCAAAGCATTTAACATCTCTTTTGTTATCTTGTTGTTAGAAGATTGCTAGATTTATGTATGATTACATCAAAAGGGGTTTAAATGACTGTTTTCGGTTTTCATATCTAAATCCCTCATTTTGTAACCTATTTATACACTACTGCAGGACGGGAGTACTTACACCAGTAATTTAGGGCTATAGCACCGGTATTTTGGCCCCCAAAAATACCGGTGCACATGTATAGGGGTGTAGAAACGTAACAATTTTGCACCGGTAAAATGGACCAGTGTAGAGCAGTATTTGCATCGGTATCTTATAACGGTGCAAAATAGCGGGATCACAAAATGTGTGCACTGGTATTATTTGGAAAACTGGTGTAATACCGGAATATAGTTTTCATCGGTATTTTCAACGGTATTTAACCCATGAACCGGTGTAAAACAGTGATTTGTACACCGGTGTTAAATCTGACACCGATCTTTGTTTTGTAGTCGAAATATAGGTTTTTTTCACCGGAATAGATTGCACCGGTATTACTGTACTTTATGCACCAGTACTATTGAAATAATTTTAAAAAATATTTAAAATGTGAAATTTATTTACACCGGTACCTGCTTTATACCGGTGTATTATGTGGCTAAATTACAATGCCTAACTTGTTTTCCGATGGACCATCTTGGATCATGTTTGGGGCAACGACAGCTAGATATACTTGTGAACTATTATGAAATTTGAAATATTCTATTACGAAAATGTGGCTTGCAAAACACATGAACATTATTCCAACATATGAAATAGAAGAAGTATCTTAAACATGGAATCAAGAAAAGTAAAACACAAGTTTAGTATAACCAAACATCATCCATAGAATTCAAATATCATCAGCCATTCAATACTAACCATCAACCTATTATGTTGTTCTTATCATCCAGAAGTTGCAACGTAGTGTTCGCCTGCTGCCCATAGTCTCCGAGCCAAACCCCACACCATCTCTTTGTTACGCCTTGAATTTTGTACGCATGTTACAGCCATTTGCCCTCTAGGAAAATCTGTTAATTCCAAACTTACATTGTTAATCAATAATATTGTGTTTACTAGAGATTAATAATATCAAATTTTGAGATGCAAGGTTTACCTCCAAGATATTGTTTGTCTCTGGGTGATTAATAAATTCTACCATGAAGAGCATGATGGAGTACCTACATTGCCACGAACCATTCTAGGTTTGGTACTGCACGGGAAAGGTAAATGTAACTACTAACCCTAAACATTAAATTTGATGGATGAAATGACAGAATGACTTGCCATAATGTTGTTGATTTTCCAAGTGTAGTCGGGTTCTGGCTCCGTCTTTCTCTTCTTCCTTTGGTATGCACAAGCAAGCCTGTGAAAAAAGTAAATTTAAATGGTTACTTCTTCCTGTTTCTTATTAAACAAGGATTTTTTATTTAATTGATTGAAATACCCTAAAATAACCCTGTGTTTGACCAAGTTTGTTGGTTTGATACCCCATGACAATGTGACCAGAGTTACAACATCCTCCATTCAGAGACGGATAATAATGAGGTACCAATGATCGCTGTCGGAAAATTATGTTAACAAATTAATGAAATGGAAGTGGTTTGAAATGTCAATGTAATTATCAGGAAGAAATACTTACATTCTTATGCAGGGTACGATGTAAAACTCAGCATCCGTTGCCTTCATTGTTTCCCAAATTTGTTTGAAACAGAGTTCGACCTCCTGCTCGAAGTTGGTTAGGTTGCCACAGCTAGATGGACAGAATTAGATACGGCCTGAATTAGTTTCATATATTTTCTCCCACGGGTGCATGTAACTTTAATCGTACGTGAAAATGAATTCTTGATAAATTAAAAAACATAAAAGATGTAGGTTTTGAAACTCACCCCATCCACACATCGACCTGAGCATTATCGATCCAGGCCATCGACGCATGTTTCCCAGTTTCTTCCCGAACTCGACCATAGCTTCCATTCCAACACCGCGGGTGTAATGGCGTGTGAATGTTGATGGTTAGAACATTGGGAAGAACATGCAGTTCTTATTCTTTTTCATTTCCCGCATAGCGGCATTTGCTTCCTTCATGAATTTCCCCATGATCGGCCAATCTGTCAAGTCTCGTTTGTTGACAATCTGCGAATGAGAAATGATACGAAATGAACACTTAAGCATGTAATATTGAACTGTCATTGTTAATGAATAATAATGGGACCTTTTTTAGTGCATTACCTATTTTGGCAGCCTATTTAATCTTGGTCTTGCCTATGGCCGGAAATTAGCCGTCGACTGAGATTTTTGCTCACTAGTATCCTATTTCAAGGATTAATGAATAGGGATACGCAAAAGTAATTTGAAGAATTGAAAAATAATGTATTACAAGAATGTACCACATCGTCGCTGGTGAGAATCATAACCTCCTCGTCATCGTCTTCTGTATCACCCCCGGCATTAATTTCATCGATGTCACTCGGTTGCTCACTTGCCTTGCCAATTAAGAACACCAGCCAATCCATGACGATGTTGAGTTCCTCTCCAACATTATCAAAGTGGTGTCTGCCGATGGTAATCCCGCCTTAGGACAGAGGAATGGCTCGCATACTTTGACATGAGCAACACTTTCTTGTTGGACATCCCGATGACGAGATACCTGTCACAGGCCTTGGGTGACATTTTTCTTCTTCCCGACTATGTCTTTGATGAAAAGAGTCACGCGTTCTCCATCCTATTTGTATAATCTTTAAGTGAATCAATAAAATGGTTATGGAGATCTTTCAAATGTGCAAATCAATGTATAAGACATGCATCAGTTATTGACAGTGAACCTCTTCATCTCCTTCTCCGTCGCTGGGCTCTTCACTGGATTTTGTAGCAGCTGCAGCAATATCATCCATCGCTTTCTCTATAAACTTCTTGGGATTGTCAAGACTGGCGGAATTTGAGCACCACTTGCAGATTTTATGCCATTCACCAATTCCTCCAGGTACAATACCATGACTTTCACGACAGGTTGATCATTAGATGATCTCCTCTGGGCTATCTCATTGGCTGAGGAACTGCTACTGCACTTACTGCAGGAGAGATGGGAAACAACCACCGCTGTGGATAGACCCGTCTGAGTGTACCTGTCCAGGTGATCCTTTTTCTTTGTGACTTATATGAGGATGTCCTCACCCGACTGCAGTTCCAATGCTCCCTTTTCCTTAAGCTCGTTCAATTTCAACTGAGAATCACATAGGAATGCAATCGTGTTTATGAATAATGTGAAGTACGCAAAAAAAATAATTTAAATGGTCGATTTTGGCATAACTTACAGTGTCCGGTGCGATCTTCTCAACTTCCTTCGAAGTATATAACCCTTTCTTATCTTTGTTTGCCTCAAGGTAGACAAGAAATCTGTCGAGTGTGAAGTCCCTTTGACTGAGTTGTTTCTCAATTTCCTCGCCAGTGAATCCCTCGGCGGTCAACCATATTCTCTCCTTCTCCTTCAGATCCTTACTCAATTTGTCATGGATGTATTGATTACCCCTTCTGCCCGTGTGGTGCGTGTAATCCTTTCCCTTGTTGCGTTCAATATTTGTCACCCTGAGCTTCTGTTGTTGTTATAAATGAAAATTAGTTGAATAGAATTTGTGGGAAACATGTCTCTTAAAAAGTATTTGTTTTTTCATCATACCTGAAAATCCAGATGTCGGCGACTCTTTTCAAACAAATGCTATTCGTCTTCATCCATCCACGCTTACTTCTCTCATGCCGGTATTTCTTTTTTATTGATACCTTTGTCCAAATCGTGAATGAACCTATTTTCCACCTTTGTCTTCCAATTCCTATGTTGGTTTTTTGCCCTCTTCGTAACCTCCTTCTTCAGTATTTCTAGTTTCCCGTATGTCACGGGTGTTTCAACCATGAAGATTTCCTAGAATGAATCATATGAAAAAGCATGTCATTAATCACGTCTTCACTAAGACTTTACCAATTCATAAAAAATTTAAATTACAATTGTCGAGAGTTTTACCAAAACATCCTTCCATGCCTCTTCCTTAACATCCTTCAGGACATCACTCCAGTGTTTGCATGCACCAAATCTGATGCGGTGTCGAAAATCACCATGAGCATGCCACGCTGACCAATTCTTAATGTATATCGCTTGATTCCCATGAAACTCAAATGCAACAGGAGTTGGAGTGTTATGCTTTACCAACATCACAGACTGGCACGTACTAGTCCCCCGCCTCCTAAAATAACTTTTTACCTCAAAGTTGTCCCATCTTTCTCCATATTTCCCTCCAGCTTTTGTCAAGTTGTCGTCCACTTCATTAATAGTTGGTCTTCCTTAGATGGTGCTCTTTCCCTTTCCCTTGCGAATTGGTGTTTTGGCCAACTGTTTACCGGCATCCACTCCTCTAACATCCCCTACAATAACATCACCCAGTTCCGCAGTTTCTTCCTTCTCTTCACTAGATGGGTCATTCGTTTGAGTTGCTTCTTCCTTAAATTGTATCTTCAACGGGATCATTTTTGGCGGTGGTTATTGGTCCACCACATCCACCTCCTCATCAACCACATCTTTCACCTTCTCCTCCTTCTTCATAACCGGCCACTTCCTCTCCGTGTTAAATTTCCCCTTCTTCTGCAGTATCTACAACAGTAGAATTGGAAATTCTCAATCCATGACGGTTCACACAATAATGGTACTTAAAGATTAATATTGATAGAACGTGGCGTAGAACTTGATCAACTAGTTCGGAAAACTTTTGAGCAAAACATGGCATAGAAATTGAACAATTGATATATGAAACTACATCATGTGAGGCACAAAAGTTATATACATGGCATAGAACTTGAACAATTAAGGCATGGGACTTGATATAGAATGAAATGGAACCTTATAGAAGTTGATCGAATACCATACCAATGTCTTTGCATTCATAAATTAGGCATACAACCTAGCAATTCTCGCCCCCCCCCTGACGTGACTATCAACATTATCACCAACAAAAATACTATAGAACTACATCACCCATCCACAAAAATGCAAAAAATTTACTCCCCACAATTGTATAAACATACCATTCAAGAGTGTTATTCAACTTTTTATGGATTTACATATTTTTGGTCATAGAGGCAATTGATCGAACATGTATTTTGTGTGAGGGATGGAATGGCTTTTTTAAGAGAATTTGACTTGGTAATCCATGGTAACATAAACCCCAACACTTATCTTCACCAGTGGAGTATTTCTGTTGCTACTCCTTTTTGCCGAACTCACCAAAATGGATTGCCAAGTACTTTCTTCTCTCCCCAACTTCCTCTCTCATTTTTGTTGGTTCTCTTGTGTTGCTCCACACTTTATAGGGATGGAATGGGAGATGAGGAGTTACAATGGTTGATGAGGAGTTGTGGATTGAATGGTTGGAGTGGTTGATGGCAGTTTTGAAAAAGAAATTGAAGAATTTGAATATGAGAATATGATGAATTGCGGGAGTTATGGCTGTTTCGAACAATTTTATTTTAGAAGCTACATTTTTTGCACCGGTAATACATAAAGTACCGGTGTAAGAAGAGTGAAAACGTGCACAAATTTTTGCTAACTGTTCAGCACCGGTAACAATATCGGTGTTAAAATGAAGAAAAGCAGCTACATGCAACTGTTTTCAATGAATTTTCCTGTGACCCGAGAGAAACGCACGAAAATTTTAGTTAAGTGTTGTACACTGGTATATAGTACCGGTGTATAAAAGGAAAATACTGGTGTAAAAATGTGCAAAATGCAGCTGCCTGTGGCTGCTTTAAATTTATTTTTGGAAAATAACGTTCAACCCGTGAGTAATTCTGTAATTTTTTGGAACTGTCCAACACCAGTATATCTACCTGTGCAAAATCTTAAATTACTGGTGTAAAATGTTTCGCGCCTTATTAAAAATCCAAAAAATTGAAAATTTTGAAATGCGTGCCAAAAACCTGTACAAATACACTGGTACTTATTCATAATTATCGGTGTAAAAAACTTTATTAGTTGTTTAAATTATCACTTATTGCATTTGCCTCACGTGCATTTTTCAAACGACCCCAATTAATCAAATTGACGTTCAATTATTGTGAATATACATTGTACTAGTTGTTTCATGCAAATATCGCCACACATGGGCCACATACGATGACGTTTCTAAGCATTGTTTAATTTCAAAAAATTTGCAGATTGACCCCAAACATTTCGTTCGACCCCTTCAACCACTTTTCCACCGGCCCAAATGGAATTTTCCAATGCTCCAGATTGAATAAGTAACGTTTTTGTACCTCAACGATACCGAGGAACCCGCAAAGTTGATTGTATGTGTTTATTGCAATTAGGTCCCCCTAATTGTGACATTCGGTTACGACGTGCTAGGAAACTACATAAACTATCAAATTGAATATTCTAGGATTAAACCATAATTGAAACATATTTTTGCCCGGGTGGTGATTCATCCTGAAGTGCTAGTAGGGTTGTAGTAAACGGTAAGGGTTTACTCCAATGTTTCTATATGTAATCCGAACATCTTTGAAACTAAATAAGGAGCCTGGACCCGTTCGTTTCCCCACATGTTTTACTTGGAAATATAAAAGGGTTTTTTGTGAACCATCTTGTTCGATCGGATTGCAATTTTGATTTACGAGTAAAATTTTTAATTTTTGCAATTTAGTCCCTCCAAGAATCTTGGAAGGGTCAGATTATAAAATTGGCTCCACATATATGCAATTCAATGCACAACAATTGTGTTAATGCATTTATAGAACCTACTGGTGGATGGAATGCCCTGTAAAACCAACAATGAATGCTTGCACTATATTTTCCATAATTACACTATTGCCCACAAATTTACTTGGGGAACCTCCATATCTCCCAATGCTACAATATTTTGAAATTCTAACCATTCTAGAAACATAACGCCACATATTCGGCAATCCTGAAGTAAAAAATAGGCTAACTACGTTTGGCCTATCTTTTTGGTCTTCATGAGTATATTTGACGGACATGATTTTTCATTCGATTCATCATCGTGCATGTTTGTCAAAAGTAAGAATGTCAAACTACCTAAGTGCAACATAGTCAAAGTTTAGTATAGAATCTACTCTTTCTAACTGATAATACAAGTTTTCTATGAATAATATTGAGAAAATGGTTCCACCACGTCTGCTGGTCCTGTTGCATCACCATCATGGGTACTTATGCTAATGTTCATATCCTCGACATCACCTGCGCGGAAGGTTGGAAAATTTTCAAGGGCTTCCACGGTGTTAGGAAATTGTTACGTTATAACCTTGGCCATATGTTCCTGCCAGGTGTTTGGTATTTGGATTCTTCAAGTAAGTTTGCTACACCGACCTCCAATGTAGCAACTCTGGATTCAATAGTAGTGACAGACATGTCAGTTGTCTATCTATAGAAAGAGTCCACGTAAATCTTACGCATTGGTTGGCCATAAGCGTCATATGTACGGGCACTAACTCCCGCTCTTGAACAAAGCGTAGAGATGATACTGTAATAGGCATAAGATCCCATCTGATCTCATTCCCTCTACAACATAGGACAAATTCGATGACCAAAATTCCATCAAAGCTCCTCTTTATTGCATAAAAGAAGGTGAGGTGAAGTTTGTGAACTTCTATGTTAACAGTTGCTGGATGGATTCTAGACGCCACAAAGTGGTACCACCCATTCATTTCCGGAGTCAGAGTTTTCTTAGGTATTTTTCTCCAACCTGGTTTGACCAACTTATCTAAGTCCGTACCTACCGTAGTTACTATCCTAACGATCTCCTTCTCAATTGGTTCTTGTAGAATATAGCTGTCATCACCTAGAAAATGTTGTGCAAAAAACTCGTCTTCATTGTTTGAAACATTGGGCAAGCCATTGATAGATTCTAGTGTCACAGGGACAGTTTTACCTCTACAATACAAGTGATCTTAGCTCGGCCTGCACTTCAAGTTTCAATAGAACTCACTTACAATGGTCAGGTTGAATGGTTGTGGAGTCTCCTAGAATTTTTCCCACCCAAGCTTCTGGATGGTCTATTTGAATATGGGAGATGCTTCAATTCCTCTCTCTATGTGATGACGCCGTTCTTTGTCAGATTCATGGACCAACCTAGCCTCCTCGGACACGAAGGTACCATCTGGGTAAATGTGCGATGATACTTTCGGCAATGATGAGGACGTTGAATGGCATATCCTTTTCGAATAGGATTTTGGAGGCATTTCTTAAGAAACACATTGAGGCATTTCATCAAACACCTTACATGTAAGTCAAGCTATTTATGATATCAAATTATCAATGATTCTATTTCATATGCAATTGCTAATTAATCATGCGATAGAGGCGTTGTAGTGGTTTACCTGATTATATGCCAACCTACGTAGGATTTCACCAAAGATGGGTAGTGGTGGAGATAGTATGGTGTGAGAGACATAAATTCTAAATACTGTGAAAATGGGGTGCTGATTGGGTTTTTTAAAAGGGGACGTTATTATACGCCGGTATTAAACATATACCGGTGTAAAAAGAGACCTAAAGCAGCTGCTTTAGGCTACTTTAAATATAAAAATTTACCTAATCCAACCCGAGTTAAATTTTACAATTTTTTTTCTAAGTATCCAGCACTGGTACAATTACCGGTGCAAATGTTACAAAAAGTAGCTGCTTTACGCGGCTTTAAATGCCAAAAAATTGATATTGTCAGCCCCGAGAGCAAAAAGACCAAAAAATTTCTATGTACTGTGCACCAGTAGGAGTACCAGTGCATAAGTACAAAACAGAGTCCCTCCCCTGTTTTTCTACACCGGTAATTTCATCTTTACCGATGTAAAAAGGCAACGCCTACTAGAAAATATAATCTCAATTTAAACACATTTTCACCGGTTCAATTCATAAACACTCCATTGAAATCAAGGATCATACTAACCAATTCATAAAAAAGTGTCAATTAAATACATTACATGCTAAGTTGGTGAATGATCATACAATTTTTCACAAAAAAAGGTCACAAAAACAATGGCTGGGAATGACCGATCTATTGCTTCCGCTTCAAGACATTGTCCCCACCTACTATTTCACCCCTCTCATCAACCCACAGCCCATCGCCGTGAGAACACCTTCCAACAATGGGTCCCCCAACATCTTCCAAACCGGGAAATACCGATGAAAACTCAGGACTATCAGTTATGGCGGGCTGATCAATCACCTCATCAAAGTAAACCTTTTTCTCATGCAACACCACATGATACTTCTCATTCAAAGGGTCTTTGATGTTAGAAACATGTCGTGCCTAGGTAGCTAAGATGAACTTTTCATCTTTATATCCTACACGAATCATGTCGACCAACGTGAACCCCATGGGCTTCTCAACAACAACATTGGAACCGTGTTTCACCCAACAGCACTTGAAGACAACAACCTTAAAATCTACATAATCCAACTCCCAAATTTCTTCAATTGCCCCATAGAAAGGTATCACGGCAACAACCGGATGTTTATCTCTCTTGCTTTCCTGCCACATGGATTCAGATTCAATATATACATGATGGGGTTGATTTTACCATATATTTTGGGTTGATTATTGAGTTGAATGATTGATTTAATCCTTGTACATTTATGTTATTTGTAATGTTCTTGCAGTTTAAAGATGTAGAGGTTGAATTGGCAATATGTTGCAGTTTATGGTCATTTGTGCTTGGAGATGGAACAGGAGATAATTATGGAGATGTTTGGTGCTGAATTATGGAAATTACAAATGTAGTTGGAGAAGAATCAGGATTGATTTGAAGACTCCTAAATGTTAGGAGATAATATTACGTTTATCTCTTTGAGTTCTAATTAGATAAGGAAAGACATATTTTATTCATTATCTATCTTTTTGTTGTAGTAATATTTTGGAGACTATTTTATATTTATTTCGTGCGCATAGATTGTACACATATAAGACAATGACAGAATTACGTACGCACAGTCCACCTGCGCAGACAGTATTTGCGATTTGGGTTTTCCAGTATTTTATTTAGACAATTTTCATCATTTATTTTTATTCTTATGATTGTTAATTTAATTATGTATTCTAGCTAAATTCTTCCTTTCCGGTAAAGAACAAGGAAGTAATGGCATCGATTCTCGTGAGATCTAATTAGTTTTAATACTTTGATTGCATGCTAGCATCTATTGTTCTTGATTATAATGTTTGTGATTGCTTTCATGTTATTGAGTAGTGCAAAATATTTGATAGCATGTTAGTTAATTTGATGCCAATTGAACCAATCATCCATAATTGTGATTTCAGTTCAATCAGTGGTAGGGAACCATAGTCTTAATTTAACAATCTGGCGTCTGAGTTTATTGGTTATGAATTGGGTCTTTCTCATTCTTAATGCTACTAGCATATTAAATCTATAGAGTGTCTCTTAGGTTATATGTTAGTTAGAGAAATAATTGGTGAGGCATCCTCCTGATTATCGACAAGGTAAGGAAAGATTGATTGCTTGCAACTATAACCAATTTGTGTGCATTCATTTAAAGTCATAGTTTCATCAAGGATCGAGATAGAAAGCCAGTATGGAATAGATCGAAACTGGAATCTTCTCATCATATTTGAATTGTTATATAGTCTTTAACAATTTCTCATTGTTGTCTTTACTCGATTTTAAGTTTCTCTTATTCACTACCCTCATCTGGTTTTTTTGGTTCTAAATTCGCAGATTAAAGATTAAGGAAAATGTCTCGCCAATCTCTTGTGAAACGAACCTGCTCGCAGCTATACTGGTCAGTATGCCCATACCGACTGTAGAATCCTGAACTGAAAATTCAGATTAGAGCTTGATTTATTTTTTTGTGCAAAATGACACACCAAATTTTGGCCCCGCTGCCGAGGATTGGTTTTAAGTAGTATTTTTTCTTTTAATTCTTTAGTTTGTTTTCACCTTTTCTTGGTTTATACCTCGCTCTTCTCGTACAGGAGAATTGATCTTCACTCTAGAGATTGAGAAACTTGCTTGAAGTCTAACGAAGCAGACAAAAGCCTTGAAAAGACCTTTCTTGTCTGAGGCAACTTCCACCGAAACCCATTTCAACATGGCTGATGAACAAAGACGTGGGGAGGAACCACCAGCCCAGCGTATAAGAGACATGGGACGTTACAGACACAATCGTCCTTTCTGCATTGTCCTTCCCAACATCAACCGCAACTCTGAAATCAAACCAGGTTTTATACAAGTATTACCTAAATTTGGTGATATGTCAGGTGAGAGTGCTCATAACCATCTTGATGAATTTGACCTCGTATGTGCAACTCTTCGACCACAAGGTTTTTCGGAGGATCATATTAAACTACTCACCTTTACACACACATGGCATCAATATATACACCATTATTTTGAGTAGTGCTCTTCTCGTCTTTCACCAATGTTGAGAAAATGAAGCCATTATGTCATAACCAAGGTATCGTCTAACGGTGCAGTTTGGCTTCCTTGCAAACACCCGTAGGTTACTGAGCATCCTGTCGACATTACAACAATTGTAAAACTAGTTAACAAACCTTGAAGAATGCTCGACCTGAATTTGATTCGGGGGCCAATCTGGATGAATCTCTTCCAACAGGGAAACATGTTCTTCAACATATGTTACAGCCTCGCTACTTTTACCCAATACATATAGGTGAACATTAATCAACTCAGCATGATATGGTGTATGAACCGTACCCTTGGAACGTGGAATCCCATTCTGCCTTCCACGGTGAGGTCCATCAGGAACACCAACCGCTCTTCTTCCAACCAAGTTTGTTGTACAATACTCGATGATCTCCTCAGTGATGTACTTCTGAACATGGAGGCATCGGGCCAACTACGATTATGAACATAACCCTTGAAAACAGCCATGTGATGCTCAAAGGGGTACATCTAATGCATTCCGATAGGCCCACACATACCTATCTCCCTAACCAAGTGTACCACTAGGTGCACCATGATGTCAAAGAATGATGGGGGAAAATACTTCTCCAAATGGCATAGAACAACAACAACCTCTCGATCCAGTTCATCAAGTTGTTTCCTGCTAATATTTTTCCTGCATATCGAGTTGAAGAAGAAACACAAGCGCATAACAGAAAATCTAACTTCCTCTTCCAAACACCCATGTATTGCGATGGGCAAAAGTTGTTGCATAAGGACATGACAATCATGTGATTTCAAAGCATTAAGATGCAACTCATCATTCACAAACTAACTAGCATTAGAGGAGTAACCGAAAGGTACCTTCATTCCTTGGATGTTTTCACACACCGATCTCCTCTCAGCAACTGATAGATTGTAAGAAGCGGGGGGTAGGTACGTTCGCTTCCTTCTTACTTCTGGTGCCAGATACAACCGTATACCAAGGTCAACTAAATCTTTCCTCACATCCAAGCAATCCTTAGTCTTCCTGGTAATGTTCAGAAGTATCCCAATTAGACTCTCACAAACATTCTTTTTGATATGCAAGACATCCAAACAATGGAAAACATCCAAATCTTCCCAGTACGGCAAATCGAAGAAAATGGACCGTTTCTTCCACGGTCCGTCTACAGCCCCACCACCCTTTGATAACTTCTTACCTAGAACAACATTCAATTTCTTCACCTTGTTGTGAATAGCTACACCGGTCAAAGGTTTGGGTGCCTTTCTCCTCACCTTCCCACCAACGAATGCAGCCGCATTCTCCCGCAACAGGCAAGAATTTACGGTGACCCAAATAAACAGTCTTCCGCCCATTCCTCAACTGATGGTAATCTTTCTCATCCTCGCAAACTGGGCAAGCCTTGTGACCCTTAACCACATACCTGGAAAGGTTACTATATACCGGGGAAATCATTTATGAAATAAAAAAGCATCGCCCTCAATGCAAACTCTTCACCATTACAACCATCAAACATTAAAGCGCCTTCCGATCAAAGGACCTTCAAATATTCCATCAAAGGTGCAATATAAGTGTCTATGTCATTTTTGGTTGTTTCGGGCCTGAAATCATGATGGACATCAACACATATTTTCTCTTCATGCACAAGTACGGGGGAAGATGGTAAATGGCAAGCATAATTGGCCACGAAATGTGTTTCGAGGAAATATTCCCAAATGGGTTCAAACCATAAGTACACAAAGAAAATCTCAAATTCCCAGGTTCAAATGCAAAGTGTGGATACATCCTGTCAAATTTCTTCCACTGGTCTGCGTCTGTAGGGTGTCGAATTATATCGTCATTTTTACAACCTCCCCTATCAACGCACCGCATCAAGTTCTTTGCATCCTTTTCATTCTCAAACAACCTTCTCAGCCTCAGAATAATGGTAAGATTCCACATGCATTTGGCGGGCACCCACTTCCTCACCGGCACAACATGTTCTCCACCGATAACCACATTTCTCTTCTTCTTATAACGTGACACATTACATACTGGACAAAAAATCTTATCCTTAAGGTCATCCCCTATATAGGACACAATTGTTCGGACAAGCATGTATCTTTTCATACTCTAATCCCATCGGACACAGAATTCTCTTAGCGTCATAAAGGTTATCAGGAACCCTGTTACCAGGTGAAAGATTTTCATTCAAAAACTTAGCACTTTATTAATGCTAGTATCACTCCATGACCTTACACCTTTCAAATTAAACAACTCCATCAAACACGACATGACCGTGTTTTTCTTCTTGCAACCGGGATACAATGGTGTATCCTTCTCACCAAAGAAGTTTGCCAAAACCTCAGGCCTCCCTCTAAACTCATTAACAACCTCCTCGCACATGTCATCCAACTTAGCATCCCCAAAACACTCTCCCTCACTACTAACTCTCACTTCTGGTGGTGATTTTTTCCCATGAAAGGTCCACACAACATAATCTTTCGCAAACTCCTGGCTATGCAAATGGAGTTTCAGGGTGTCCTTATCAGTACGATTTTTATTTTCACAATCATGACATGGACATAATATTTGCTTCTCTCGACTGAAAGCATGCTCCAATAATTCATCCACGAACATAATATATTCATTAATCACCCTACTAACGTTGGCATACACATGCTTACGCCTCTTGATGACACGATACAACTCTACATATCAATAAATGTCCAACAATCAAACTTCAACACATTTAATACAATAGAATTTTTCATTATGACTTCCTAATCATGCAACATCATAAATGCACAATATACACCAACATTACAATTACAAATTCTTAACATGTCCAACACTATAGGAATCAAAAGCCATAGCCTTCTAACTACAACAACCTTGAGAACAAATCACAAACTAATATCTACAATTCTACCTCAATCACCATCAAATGATCAAACACAAAATGTAAATATTTCTACTAACCAAAACCATACATGAAATCCTCAATATCCATAAATGAAATTAAAAAAGAAATGTACCTTCAAGGGTTTTCTTTGTGGAGAATTCAATGCCTTCATCAACCAAAAAACACCATTAATGAACCTCTTCTTCCAAAAATCTCATTTTTAACCCACTAAAAAAGGGGGTAGGTGAGCATTTAATGCTATTTTCTACACCGGTATTTAGACTTTACCGGTGCATTTGAAGCATTTTACACAAATAAAATACATTACCGGTGTAGACTTTCAGTCAAAAAGGAGCATATTTTCCTATCTGCACCGGTACAATCACAATACCGGTGCAAAAACTAATAGTTTTGGCGCCAAAATTCAAGAATAAGAATTTATTTTTACACCGGTATTAAGAAAATACCAGTGCGTGATCAAATTCCTCCACCAGTGCTAATTTTAACCGGTGTACAAATGCAAATTTTCCCCCTTTTTTTTAATTTCTGCACCGGTGATTTCCTATTACCGGTTTAAAATTTTGACTGCTTCGCGCGAAATTAATAAAAAGGGTAAATAAGTACACACCGGTAATCATGTACCGGTGCACATGTTAGAAATTATACCGGTAAAAATACCTATTCAAATAATACCGGTGTAATATATTTGACATTGGTACATCGATAGTACCAACACCGGTTCAAAAATAGGTGAAATTTACACCGGTTGATAGGATACCGGTGCGTATGTACTTATTTGCACCAGTAATGATGTTAACATGATAAATACCAGTGAAATTGGTTACATACGCACTGGTATACCTGTACTCATGAATTTATACTGATGTGTATCTACTTGTTTTCCAATAGTGATAGTCTAATGGATTTTTTGTCCTTACGAGCGTCTAGATTCCTTTTTGTAAGCTTAATTTGTATATTTATCGTAAGCACTTCGTATTGGCTTAGTGAAGGTCATTCGCCAGGATGGTCGAATATTGAAGGTCACGGGTGAAAACGTGGTAGAAGAAGGGAGGTAAAGAAGCGGATAAATTGTGACCCTGAGTTTGGACCAAGTTCTTATAATGATTCGAGAATAACCAGGCTCCAAATATGGTACCATTGAATTTGTCTTCTCAAGGAATATAAAATCGATTACAAAAACCCCCAAAATGGATCAGCGGTTCAGCCGTAGCGATGAAAATAAGAAGAGTGCAATAGTACCATTGCGGCCCGCAACCAAAATGCTCATTTTTCACATATAGTGCAGCACCTTCGCTGCAGGACGGAGCCACTTCCTTGCAGCCCGTAGCAAACACTTTTTGGCCAAGCTTTAAAAGCTGAAATAAGCTTTTAATTACTCTCTTCCCCATTCATCCTACCCGAATTTCCCCCTTCAAAAACCATAGGTTTTCTTCATCTTTTCTTAGTTTTTGCATCTCTTTCATGAATTCTTGTAGATTTGTTATGGGTTTTCATAATCTAGACTAAATACACTCTTGGGAGTAATTGGTAAGCATTTCTAGTATAAATTTGTGAGATTTGACTTATCCTATTTTGTGCTTTGATATCAAGTATGTTTGGTGCTTTACTGTGTGATTAATGCATGATTTAGATTAGGGTGATCAACTATTTGAAGATTTTGGATTGATTATGTGCTAGGTTTTTGGTCAAACCCGGAAGAATTTGACTTTTAGTCAACGTGATTGTTGTTGGTCAATGCTAGGTTATAATTATAAGTGACAACTAATTATGATTGTTGATTGATGGAGTTGCTTAGACTTAGGATGAATTTAGATGGATTTACCTAATTATCAATGTGGTCCACAAGTAACGATTAGCATGAAGGACCATCCTCATAGTCATTATTAGTAAATACACTAGTGTTATCTATGTGTTTCTCGCTTGTACAACATTGTGGTAGATATGTTGGGTATCCATGTGTATTCCTATCCTCGGGGAAGTCCATGATATTGATCGTCTAGGGTGAACTGACGGTAAGGGTTATTGTGTGGCATTGATTGCCCAATCTAACTATAACTGAGGAGAGGTGAGAAATATCAGCACTCGAAAGGTATTGATAAGTTCTCCACAACATGTGGTTAATGCATAAAAATAGGATAGTTAATCTGTGATCAAAGGATGACTAGAAATGTAAATCAATTGCACCCAAGACTTGTTATAATCTTATTTAAGTTATTTGTGCTACTTGTGATCGCATTTACATCGTTCTCTTTATTAGCTTGTTAATTTAGTAGTTTAAAGTAGTCGTAGTGTTTCCAAACCTACCCCCTCCCAACTTGTTATCACACATGAAGAGTGACTCCTTTGTGTGCTTTTTAACTACGCTTAACACTTGATAAAGCCCCTTTTTCCTTGTGGATGACCCCATCTTACCACTAGCTACTATTTAGTGGTTAGCCATAATTTGAGAGACACAATGACGGCCTCCCAAACGGCATCCCAAATCAAAGAAGAAGAATAAGACATAGATTAGTTGTAGGCATCCTTTTAACTAACCTTGTTGTTTATTTTCTGCTTTGGGTTTTTATGTAATTGGTGAATTAAATAAATCAATTGGCTTTCCAATTTTGATTCGGAGCACATAAGGAATGACTATCATTGGAGAGAGAATGACTGACATCGTGCATCTGGTCGATAGCCAAAATGGTAAGAATGATATCCAGCTAGCAAGCTCGCACATGAGCCTCAGGGTTTTGAAAGTTTATGAAAATCAGAGATGCCATTGCTGCACACAGTATCAGAAAGCTAGTCGGTCAAAGACAGTGCTTAAATTGATTTAATCAATTAATTCATGCAAGGTCGCACTTAAGTTGGGTAGCCATCGTTAGAACCGAGTAGTAGGATACGACATATGTGCGACGTCGCATGGTAAAAATAGAAATTTGATTAACAGCTTACAAATTTAAGCCAAAACTCAAAATGAACTAACTGCAAGTTCTTATTTTGAGTTCACAAGAGTCAAGAACAATTAAGAAACATTAGACATAAAATAATATAATCTACCATCAGCAAAAGAAGAATAATCAAATTCTAGCATACGCTCGCTAACATAATAATTCTTTAAAATAGTACATAACATCCAAAACAATTATGAAGTCATCCACGAGTAAATAAAAGTGATCCTAGTTGGCCTCGGGCATCTTGGGTTCCTGATCATCCGTCAAACTACTCGAATAGTTTAACTTTTTCTAACCCCCGAACCATCATCGGTAGACCCTGACTTTTCACTAGAATTCGTTTCTTCTTCATTAGTAGCCAGTGCATCTGCATTCTCCTCCTCTGACTCTTCTCATTTGGCACTTGCCCCGGTGAAGCCACATGGGAGTCCACATTATGTTCATTTATTGCACCGCCAAGAAGGGCCTTCAGCTCTGCCAACTCCACCAAGATCCTATGTACATTGCAGTATGCACGCTACGCAAGTGGCTTAGTCTTGGCCACGTCCTTCAAGAGCATGCCCCTGGAATTGTGTTTCAATCCCGAGGCAATAAAAATTGTGTCTAATTAATTCTAATTACATTAATGATAATAATAAAAATTAATAATGAACCAACAAAACAACAATTTTCATATCAGATCGGTGGATAAGAGTGGTAGGGGAAGGATGCCCAGATGTAGAGCTTTACGGAGTTGCCTTATGCCCGGGGGTGGATGTCGGATTAAGATTAGCCTTGGGGATGTTGCGATCAATCCACGTCCCTGCCTCCCAGTGCCAATGTTTTTGGCCAAAGTAGTTCCCATCGTAGTACCTGGGAACAATATTCTCTATAGATCAGATGGGAACATTCCGCTTCTCCAGAAAGGCAGTGATTATGTTTCTATATGGGAGGGTCTAACTCTTCTAGGCGATTGACAACGTGTGTATCTCCTGGATAGTAGAGAAGGCACCTTTGATCGTAGGCTCTAAAAGATGGCCAGCCGAGATTAGGATCTGGACAATGATGTTCTTTATCATCCTCTTCTCGAGCTCTAGTACATCAACTTTGATGTCCCTTGGCTTGATGAGGTTATTGCCCACTCTGATCTTGAAGTATTTTTCCACCAAGAGGTTGAGGTCAAGGGCCCCAGACTGATCCTCCTTGGCAGCCCTATTAGGCTACAAGTCTCGGCAGTAGAAGCAGAGTCTTTCAACCGAGGACTCCTACTATCGACCAATTGTTCACCTGATTGCCTCGTTGATCAAGTCACTTTTCAAAAACAAATCCATCACATTCACTCGTGTTTTGTAGTTATTGGCACTACAACTAGTGAAATTTGAGTATAACTCTTTCACCTCTAGTTCATATGTTGGCTTGTCGAGGAAAATATAACCCCTCTATTCCCAAAGCTTTGAAGGGATTGAGGAATATGTCAAGGTGGAGTCTCTCCACATCCTTGGCCTTCATGGCCCTCACATCCTTCATCTTCCTTCTACTGGCAACTTGAAACGCTTCTTGTTTGCCTCTTCGATAAAATGTCTCTTTTTAAAAGTTGGCGATGGAGGGGCATCAATGGCCTTCACCTTCTTTTCCTAAGAGAAACCCAACCGCTACCCTTACCCCTGGACCTCTTGGCAGTATACTTAACTGGCATCTGCAGAACAAGGTTATATTTAGTGATTAGTAGTATGTTAGGCTAATTTGATGAATTTGATGGTATGAACGAACTCCCATGCATGTCGCATACATTTTGGTTACACTGATTAGCCATTGTGAGGTCACACATTCAAGTCAGCATGAATGTGCAGCATCACAAAGCATGTCGACTAGGCCGAATTGTTTGCGACATTCAGCTGAATGGTAAAAAAATGCATTCAATCTATTAAATATGGACAACCCATACAACAGTTATCACACATATATGCAAAAAAATATGATTTCTCCCAACACATCCTCCCCATTTCATCTTATCCCTAACAAACATTGTGAAACCCTAAGAAAATTATAAGAGACCTAAAACCTAATCAAGCAACTTAATCAAACAAGGATTTCAAACACAGGGAAAGCAATGCATTTTGATAAGCAAGAAATTAAAAAAGTAAACCAAAACAACTAATGGAAAAGTGGGAATTAAAAATCTTACCTTGTCTAGGGTTGGGTGGTTTTGTGGCTGAATTTTGGCAGATGAGAGGTTTGAATGTGTGACATCGTGTTTGGGAAAGAGATTGGGTGAACCGTCGACTGTTCATATACTCAGACACATACGGTGTCGTTTAAGACATGTATGCGACATCACACCTATTGTTTCATATATCAAGGGAAGAAAATTTTGGATCGTGGCATCTTCATTCTTCTTAGGCCCCTCGCTTGACTTAGGCCTAATAATATTATATTTATGCTTGGACCCAAGTGACTAGAAACCACACTTGCTGATATCGCTGATATAATTGATTACGACAAAAGTTGACCGATAACAGAGCAAAATTGCACTTCCGAGATATTGGGCCGAATAGAACAACAAGCCTAATTGTCAAAACAATTTGAGCTTGGTCAATAGTGGGTTCAAACCACTTTACCCAACGTCGCATCTCATTGTCGGCCTTATTGACAAGAGGCCGATAATCAAGCGACGTCGCATCAGAATCAGTGGGACTAATAGTGTTTTCAGCCCAGAGTCATTAACACACTAGCCCAAATGCCAGGCCTAGAGTATTCAATTTGGAAATATTTTTCCATAGTATAGTAAATGATAAAATAAATGGAATCATGAAATATAATTTACTAGGGCTACATTTGTATGGCCTTCCAAACTCTTTGAAATCGAACAGTTCGTCATCAAACCCGAACTCGTGTTGTACGTGTCACTATCCATAGCTTGTAGTGCAAACATTGTGCAAGTGGTACAACTGATTACTTTTTAGTCTCGAATGAGATTGCCTATGATCGCTCATCCATAATGTTAACTGTTAAACGGGTCTTTCTCAAATGGGTACTTTTGTAATAGGGTTAAATAGTTGTGGAATAAAAGAAAAACCAAATGTAGTTTGAAGAAATGATACTTTACTGGCCCTGAACCATCTTAACCATCGAATGAGTAATATTAATTGTTCGAACAATTACTTTAATAATAGGGTTGGCTTGTTCACATGCTTAATGGGAATACCCTTGTAGTTGCTATACTAATATCTACTTGTTTCGAATAACCTCGACTATAACAGGCCCTTAACATTCTTTCAAGATCTGGAATTTTAATATTCAAAACATTACTCGTGTAACAGGAATGACTATTATTGGGGCTAACGGGAGAACCCTTTTATAATTGCTATAACTGATATCTACTTGTTTCGAATAACATCGGCTATAACAGGCCCTTAACAATTTGACCATTGAACTAGTACTATTCAAAACATTACTTGTGTGAGATGATTGACTGTTCTTGGGGTTAACGAGAAAATTCTTTGTAATTGTTATAACTAATATCTACTTGTTTCAAATAACATCGGCTATTATATGCCCTTAACAATCTTAATCATTAAACTAGTAATGTTCAAAACATTAATTGTGTAATAGGATTGACTTTTCTTGCGGTTAATGGGAAAACCTTTCGTAATTGCTGTAACTGATATCTTTCGGCCTTGAATAACATCGGCTATAACTGGCAATCAACAAACTATTACAATTTGTAACAGGGATGACTTTTTGTGGGCTGAAAATTATCAAACCCCAATGTAATTAGTGAAACATATAACTTTACTCCAAGAATAACATCGGCTATGATTGACCATGAACAACATTTTTCATAATCGATCCAGTAATGTTCAAACCCACCATATTGGTTAGTTAGCTTACTATTACTTGGATTCAAATGAAAATCCTATGTAACTAATGGAATCGATATCTTGTCATATCAATTTGGATTATTGAATTTGGTCCATACTCATGCCCATTATATACCATTCAATCCACGGAGTTGGTGACATCGACTCAAACTTCGTGTAACCCGATACCTAGCGGACCATCATGTGATATCGTGCATTCTTATAATACTAGCCTATTCAGCCAATTTTGAACCACGTGAAACCTTAATTAAAAGCGACCGACATGTCGCACGATGTTGTCCTTGCCGTGATGATTCCCTGTTCATTCGACATCGTGCACCAACAACCAACTAATTTTATAACTCCCCAATCTTTGGAAACTTTCATCTAATTTATTTTGTACCAAGTTTCCCTTTTGAAGGGCTTTCTTAAGGTTGCATTATGTTGATGCCAATGGAGATGGAGTGATCAGTGAAACTGAACTTGATGAACTCGTTAAATATGCCAAGAAAATTGGATATTAATTAACACGTGCTATATATAGGCTATAACATGTGGTTTTGTTTCTCGAGTCGTCTGTGGACTTCTTTTGTCTAGTGGTTGGAATTGATAAATTATGTCTGTTGTGTTGCCTCTTCTTCAATAAAATGGTGATGGTTTACTGCGACGGAGGTTGGGGTGGGTGGGTTGTGAAGAAGAAAGAAAACTAGGGTTTATTGGATTTAAATTTTCAGTTTTGGGTATTTCTGCCATTTCATTTTCTAGTTATGCCTGAATTTATTTGGTCAATGCTAGAATTAGTGAGTTTGGTTATATCGGCAAAAAAATTTTAAAACTTTGGGTTAGATTGGCACGTACAATAATTAGTTATGGTTAAATTGGTACTTTTTGAAATTGCAGGGTTATATTGGCACTTTCAGCTTAAAATTAGGGTTATAAATGTATTTATCCCTTTTGTTTAACATTGTGGCCAATACATGTAGGGTTGTGTGTTTAAGTTAAAGATTTCATTTTTTCATGTGTAGTGTGTGTACCACTTGTCGAAGTTTTCAAATGGTGGTTGTTTGATATGGAAATGACATGAAATGTTTTATTTTCATCATTTCATTTCTTGATGTGAAGATCATGTAGTGCATCACCTAATGGATGTCATAGTGTTATTGTACCAAAATCCTTGATTATTAGCATATTCAATGTTACCTCATATTCAATCATCATTCAAGAGTGTGATTAATTAACTTTATTTTTAGGTCGTGGTGTGGTGATCCATGATAAGAGGAAATGGTCCGAAGGGGGGAGAGATGTTAATGTATCAAAAAGACATAAGCAAGGTCGAGGTATGGTTATTTGCAAGAAATTGATAGTCACGGTGGACAAAGGTATGAAATGTCCAATGGAGTTTGACCACATCGGAAATGCAATAGCAAGGATAGAAATTAGTGGTTTAGGTAAACATTTTCTTGTATGAATCCTGGCATCGGGTCAATGATGCTTACAAGGAAAAGTTGTGGAAGGCCTTTGAGTTGGCACTCGAAATCGAGTGTGAAGACAATGGAAAATTTGATGAGTAGAACAATACGGTGATTTGGTGAAAGATTGATAGATTTCAAAGCCTAATTTGGTAGGGATTATGTGTTCGGTAAGAAGAAAAATTGCAACCCAATGATTAAGCATCCATTCATAAGTGAATCGAGTTTGAAGGGTTTTGTTGGAAGAAAACTAGTGGATGAACAATCGGTAAGAAATTTACCTTTAAATGCTTTCAAGTATGAACATAGTGGATACACATATTTGTATGTAAACGCTTTTTTTTGGATAGACATTATCAATTGTGTATGTCATTTGAGATTCGTAAAGGTCCATATTTTCCCTGGAAGAGAGTTGCCAAATCTGACCATGCAACATCGCACATTAATAATCAGGAACATGATTGTTAATACCGAGTAGTGTTCGACATCATTCATAATCTATATTTAGGCACTGTCTCGGTCTGACAATGATTGCAACGTCGCATGATCTTCATTTAACTAGTGTGATTTCACTATCGACTAGTCATCGACGTCGCACAGATGGAGGGAATTGTGTTACAACTATCCCTTATCATTCACCTTGTTAATTTCATTAACCGAACCTCTTAATTTAATGATTTTTACAGAGTCTAAGATAAAAACATAGTGAGGTTGCAAAAGGAAACAACATGCGGCACACCATGAGTCGAGGAGGTTACGCACTAGTTAAAAGAATTATCATAAAGGAAAGTTCGAGGCTAGAGTGTTTGACCAAATGGAGCATGGATTGATGGAGGAGGAAGCAAGTAACTCTACAAAATATCCCACACCGAATGAGGTTCCCCGATTTGAAAATTGGTTAATAGGATACAAAAGGAAAGAGGGGTAGGAGGGTAAGTTCCACACCAAAGATGCGGAGTTGGTTGCCCAACAAATTGTAAGTTTTTTTACTTTTAAATGGATATAATGTAAGTGCAATTGTTCAAGTATAATTTTGACCAAATTAATTATATTGATTATTGGTAATTTATAGGAGTGCTTCAAAAGAAAACAAGAGTCCAGTGAGTTCATCAGGGTTGGAAAGAATGATACACTAGGAGTAGCGCTTAACAAGAAAGAACATCTGGGCCGGGTCCAGAGTGTTGGCACTCTCGCTACACATAGGTATATCTTTTTCAAACCTCAACCACCTAATGTTGATATTGCGTCAATTAGTCAACAAAGAGAGATTGATGATTTGAAATCCACATTATGCAACTAGTGGCTTATGTCTCGCAAGAATCGAATGGAAGGAAAATGACTGGAGAGAATCATTGCAAGTTCTAAACTAACAACCAAGACTCCCCCTCGCATTTATTCTCCAACAACCTCAACACATGACCACCCGGAGTGTGATAGTAGGCCCGTACTACCGTCTCTGACTTTGACCGCACCCCTTACCTTTAATCGACTAAGAACGAAGTTAGTAGAGGCCACCCAATGCAACATGAAGGTATAAGTAAATATATTACACTATTCATATTGCAAAGTATTTATTACTTTGTTTTAAATTAGCGAGTCTTCTTGTGGGGATAATTCCTTGTGCATCTTTCTAGCCGAACGCATTGATGGTGACACTTCTCGAAAACAGGTACTATGGAACTGGTATGTGGAGACCCTCCAAACCGGTGCTGATTTCATGTCTGGCACTGATATTTCACAAGAACTGATGCTAGAATTTATTTCCAACACCAGTTTTTTAAAACTGGAGCCTTAAACCGGTGGCATACATAATAAATAACACCAGTATCGTGTACGGGTGTGCACATGACCGGTGCTTGAACTGGACAACAATTAAGAAATAGTTTATTTGGCGCCAAAAATAAAGGAGGGAAACAAAGAGCACCGGTTTTGATAAACCGGTGCTGAAAATATTAATGTTTGTGGGTACTGTTGAAGGTTGAAAAACAGAGTATGTGTTTTGTTGTTTTTAAGGCACCAGTTTTTATATCAGCACCGGTTGAACCACTGGTTCTGTGTAGTTGGACAAAAAAATTGGATTAGCTCTCGAGTTGAGTAAAGGCTTTTAAAAAAAATTGACCCAGCCATAAGTAGCTGCTTTTATTGTTGGCAGCACCAGTTTTGGTAGATTTCATCACCGGTTTTATGGTATAATTTACTCTTGAAGATGGGTTTATGGTATAAGTTACTCAAGAACATGTACTTGCTCTTTCCAACATTTCACCAAAATATAATTTATTTTATATTTCTGTATTTAGGCAAGAATAACAAAAATCGTGTATTTTGGAGCAATAGATAATGGTGTAACACAATTTTGGGCCATGGTGTACTTTTCCAAGACTATGAAGAAGTAATCCATGTTGGCTTCCGTTCACCCATACATGCCCAAATCGTAAATTCGCAATTGTATATTATTGAATTGCATTTTGGTGTCGCCAATTTTATAATTCGACAACTCCAACTTTCTTGGAGGGACCTAAGTGCAAAAGGTAAACTTTACTCGTAACTCCAAATTGAAATCCGCTTGAACATGAAGCTACCCCATACACCCTTATTGTATTTTCCAAGCCTCTAGTGGAATATTTATCAACAATCAGGCATAAGAACATATCCGTAATCCTTTCCAATTTTCCATTCATACTTCTAAATATTCAACTCTTAGTTACTCTAGAACATGTACTAGCGCTTTCCAACATTTTCCAAAAAATATTATTTATTTTATATTTCTATATTTAGGCAAGAATAACAAAATCATGCATTTTGGAGCAATGGATAATGGGGTAATACAATCTTGGGCCATAGTCTAATTTTCCAAGACTGTGTAATTGTAATTAATGTTAACTTAAGGCCCTTCCGTTCACCCACAAATGCCCAAAATCACCGATTCTCAATTTTGTATTATTGAATTGCATTTTGGTGTCACCAATTTTATGATTCGGCAATTCTAACTTTCTTGAAAGGACCTAAGTGCAAAAAGTCAAAATTTAATCGTAACTCCAAATTGAAATCCGCTCGAACATGATGCTACCCTATACACCCCCATTGTATTTTCCAAGTCCTTAACAAAATATTTATCAACAATCGGGCACAAGAACATATCCATGATTCTTTCCCATTTCCCTTTTTTACTTCTAATTAATCAACTCTAAGTTACTCTAGAACATGTAATAGCGTTTTTCAAAATTTCATCAAAAAATTATTTATTTTCTATTTTTATATTTATTAAAGAATAACAAAAATCGTGTATTTTAGAGAAAATGATAATGTCGTAACAAATTTTTGGGCCATATCGTAATTTTTCATAAATATTTTGAGGCTCTTCCGTTCAGCCATTGTACCTAGAATTTCAAAAACACAATCGTCTCTTATTTAATTGCATTTTGGTGTCTTCAATTTTGTGATTCACTGCCTCCAAATTTCTTCTATGGACCTAATAATAATATTTAAAAAATTAACTTAGAGATCAAATAATACTAGCACCGGCAATGCTTTCATTTATAGTGGTGCTAAGTTATGGCAGGAAAATAAATTTTCTGAATTTTCATTCATAATTTTGGATGGATTGTTTAAAATTTTGAAATATTGGACTTAGCACCGGTATAAGTTACTTTTTAGCACCGGTATTTGTACTGGTGCTACATACTTAGAATTTTTTCCCATGTTTGCTCTCGAGTCCAAAAAATAATAAATGTTCCACACTTAGCAGCCCTAAGCAGTTGTGTTTCATATACATAGGCACATGTATGAGCCATTTTAGCACCGGTTTTTGTACCAGTACTCCATACTTAGAAAAATATTCTCAGATTTGCTCTCGGGTTCTTTTTTTTTAAAAAAAAAAGCTATTTAAAGCAGCCTTAAGCAGCTTCTTTTCATATACATAGGCAGGAGTATGAGCCATTTTGAGCACTGGTTTTTCTTTTTAGCAGCAGTACAAAAACCGGTGCTACAGAGTTTTAAAAAAAAAGCCCAACTTGGTTTCATCTGAACCATTGATTTCTTTTGTTGATTGAATCTCAACCATTAAAACTTTGTTAATATAAACTAAATCTGAAACCCTAAATCTAACCCCCCCCCCTCATTTCCCCTACCTCTTCTCCATCCTCTCCCTCCCCCTCTCTATCATCTCCCTCTTCTATCTCTGTCGCCGCCTAGTCCCAACGACGATAATGCCATCTCGCCGCCCTCCCCACAGCGCACCATTCCCGATGCCATTTCTTGGACCAGCCCCGACGCCATCTCCCTGATGACATCTCCTTGCGCCATCTCCCCAAGCTCCACCAAAATTATCGAGTTCAACTCAAATCCATGGCACCTCACCATCATTGCGTCGCGCCTCAGCCCTTGCTTCCAACCTCACCTTCACGATTTTGGTTTGTTGATGTTATCTAAGTTTTATGGATATTAGGTTCTAGTGTTTATGATAATTGATGTTGTTAATCTATGTTTAGGTCTAGTTTGTTTCATGAATTGTGGGTTGTTATGTATTTTTAGATATATTAATGAACATCAAAGCGGTGGTTATGAATATCCAGTTTTCTTCCATGAAATTCTGGTAATTTTGTGTTTTGTTTGTCTGGGTTTCATATTCCGGCCGATGAGTTTATTCTCACCGGCCGTATTTTTTTTATTAATCACCTACTTACTAGCACCGGTAAAAACAATCATAGCACTGGTATTTTGACTGGTGCCTAAGTAAGGGGTGCTGGAATGTATATTTTTAGCACTGGTAGTGTATACACTACCAGTGCCTTTGTAACTACGTTTCAACACCACCATACTTAGGCACCAATAGGCCAGGGGCCCAAAATACCAGTGCCTATGTACCAAAATACCGGTGCTATAAAGGGGACCCTGCAGTAGTGTGAGAGCCATGTTGTGGCGGAAGGTAAAGTGTACACATCTATACGAGTGCACCATCATAAGCCAGTCACGAAGGAGAACGTGGTGGTCAATGTCACAAAGAGCCTCATAGATGGTATAGTTCTTCCAATCCCATAACCGAGGTAAGTACAGTGGATGGGGTGGTGGGAATATTTGTTGAGTGGCCCCTTAGTTTGGTCTCTATTTCGGACAAGATGCCCCCCCCCCTCTATGAAGGTAACAAAAATAATTATATGGTTTCTCTGACGAGTAGAGATAAAATTTTTGTGCATAACTTTTCCGGTTAATTTCATGTAGATTGAGGCAAAGAATAGTAGCCCGGTCGAATTGGCAAGTACATGTGAGAATCTGAAAGCTACAAAATCTCGTGTTTATAGAATGAAGCCACCTCCATTCAATCCCTCGAAGAATGGTTCTCTAAAGAACATCCACACGATTGTGACAGCTCACCCCCTCTCATCTTTGTACAAAATTCCCATGGAAGAAGTTGGTATTTTCTGGTAGAAGGTAAATCCAATCATCCGGAAAGATGATTTGGAGACCTTGTTCTATTTCAATGATGTCCCCCCTCCCGTGATGTAACTACATTGCATGTATAATGAATTCATCACCCAAATGTTATTCATTGTTATACTTATTGCATTTCACATCAATCCATTTGGACTTACTATCTTTATAGGCTTTTGCAAGTACAATCTATTTCCAAAATGAAAGGGTGGATAGGGGTTCTTTTCCCAATGAAGATCCAACATGAACATGTGGCGATGGAAGAGTGTTTGGCCTACTTGAGCTCCAGGTTGATGAAAAAGGACGATTTGATACATATATAGCACTTTATTGCGAGAGGTGAGGTAACTGTACTTACTATCTTACCCTTGTTTTTATTCTATTTTAGATTATGGGATTATAATGAATTAATGACAGTTTAATTTTTGTAGCAAACATTGGATGGTTTCTGTTTTCGTTCTTCCCTCAAGCACGGTGTTCTGGTCCGATCCATTACATCAAACTCCCCCGGAGACAAATTTATTTGCAATTGCAAAGGTGATGACGGATCTCTAACTAATAACTGCAAGGCATTCCATTGGAAGTCCCTAAGGGTTAGAATTTACATCAAAATTTTAATTTGAAATATGTATTGCTATAAGTACATAACTATGTGTTCATGAACAATTTGTGGGTACGAATAGCATAAAAAAAAGGCCTCATGGGAAAGCAGTTACTATTGCATGCGTTTTATGAAGGATTTTGTATCGCAAGGGAAGGAGAATCAATACGATTTACAAAAGGTATCAGTTATTCTCACCTTTTTTCAATCAATAATGACACGAGTATGCTCAACATTTGTATTCTTTATGAGATTACTCCATGTTGTGGTCTTTTCTCAAGGACAAATTACCATACACCATCAAGCATTTGGAGAATGTACATGAAAGTTGGGTGCTTTTTATGATGATAAATAATTTGAAGGATTTACTTAACCCATCTACTATATAAGGAACTAGTATTAGGTTGAGTTTTTTGTGCGAACACCATTCTCTAAAATGCCCATTGATACTTTCCAAGGTATTTTTTGACACCTTGATATAGATCTCTATCTCGCTATAGAGTATCAATTGTATAGTTAATTTTGTGAGAATTTTGATAACATTTTTTGTGTATTGAAGGTGTATTTTTTATCCTTCTTGTTTGTATGTGTTATGCTTGTTGTAGCTATATGTAATCTGAATGGTGCTCGATGCCAGTTACAAATTTAATGAAATTTTTATTCCTATTTTTAACATAAGTACCGACGTCGCACATATATAATTCACCATTAGATTGACCCGATACCAGCTTTACGATCTCGCTAAATGTTCATTACACATTACCGATGGTACCACGAAACGAGCGATGCCAGTAATTCAAATCCACGTCGTGAAATCATTCAGGTCCTTTACAGTGACATCACAAGCACCTCGTATAGCACAGAAACATAACCCTGATCATAGCAGTGCTTGCAACGTTGGTAAATTTAAACAATATCGTTTTAATTGATATGCCACATCATCAATGCATTGATGCCAATTGAAGCGAAGCTGGTATAGCCGACGTCGCACAAAAATATGCTCATTGACTACGATGAAATCGTTCAAGCTGACATCGCACCATGGTCGCAAAGGGGTTCGTCAAATTCATAATTACCGTGGTTATTTTGAAAAAAAAACTTGAGTTAAAAAAGATTTACTGCAGTTTGAAACCACGGTTATAAATAACAAGGTGTGATGTCGGTAACATAAATATGCTACTTTGGCTCCTATACGAACGACATCGCACCGCTATTTTATGACATCGTCTGCATCAATGGCAAGTCGGCCACCTGCACATATGAACGGACATCGCACGATCGTCAGTATGTCAGTCGACTTTTGACTATTTACATCGGTTCTTTTTTTAAATGAGGTAGAAAAATACTTCTTACCTCGATTTTGAACAGAGGTAAGAAATATACTTTTTACTCTGCCTACATTTACCTCGGTGTTTGATGGGCTAAAAACCAAGGTAAGAACTCCTGCAAAACCGAGGTAAAATGTGTTGTTTCCTGTAGTGAAACCACCCATCGTGGCAGGCTTTAACTATGGCAACCACGTTAGGGCCGCGGTTTGAGATTCCCCAACACCGGAGTTATAACCATGGAGAGCATTATATCCTTCGTGCAGCAGATTAATGGAGTTTTTTGGGGGTTCCTACTTGCGGATCCAATGTTTTGTGCTAAAGTAAGCCATCAACGAGTAGGCGGTTACCGACAATGCACCTCCGTTGAACGTTCGATCACATGGCTTGCTCGAGTCACGCGCTACCACATACATTCACGCGTTTCCGGTCGGAGAAGAGGTGACGTGCCTCCAGAGGCTTGTGTCTCCGGTTAGCTTACAAGAGCTGAGGTTGAATTATTTCTTTTTAGTTTTTCTCTTTGTTCTTTATTTTCTTTTTCCATTTTCCATTTTCCATTTTCCTTTTTACGTTTTCCTTTGTTCTTTTTGTTATTTTTTTTCTAATTTAATTTGAACATATTGGGCATGAAAATTTATTTCTTTCTTGAGTGTAGCATTAGATTAGACTAGCTTTGTCAAATTCTATTTTTGGTTGACCTATTTTTCCAAAAAAAAACATATTTGGATTATGATATGCTCTTCAAACTAAGGACGGGAGAAATATGAGTTAAACGTCGTTTTAAAAACTGACTTTTAGCAATTTTGATGTGAGAATCAAAAGCCGATTGGTAGACTCCGGCTAGATAGGACATGGTAGTTTAATTTGGTGTGGGTTATGGACTTTCATACACACAAAAAGTGAATTTGATACACCAATAGAAAAAATATTTTTAACAACAAAAAATGACCAGACTACATCTCCTAGCTTAGCAAAAGGAGTTGAACGGGATCTGAAGTAGTGGAGTTGTTAATTTTTATCGTTTTTCAAATTGCCTTGGTGTTAATAATCAATAAAGTGTTATTAGGTTAAATTTTTTGTGTGCTAAATTTTATGTTACCTATTGTGCTCGGTTCAAGGTGGGATGCTATCTCAAGTCGGTGCAACATGAGCTTGATGGATTTGGGTCAGATTTGTTGGAAGGTTAAAATTGCTAAGAACCACCTATCACTATGATACATATCTTTTTTTTTTCTTTCCCCCACATAAACCTTGGTTTCAAATTTTATATTTAGTGTCACTATATAAATGAGTATATCTCATATTTTTCTGCCATAGACCATTCAGCCTTGACTAATCTGGTTATTAGGGTTGAAAACCCTAAATCCCCTTCATTGATGTATTTCAATCAAAACAAAGAAAAAAGAAAGAACGGGGTCTCTAGTATCCAAAAAATCTCAATTCGGAAGTTCTTAATCAGACAACCTCAATTCTCAAAAAAAAAAAAAAAATCAACTCTCAAATAGTATTTTCAATTAAGTTTTCAATTAATTAATTATTCAACTAAAAATATTCAACTAATATATTAAGCTATTCAATTAAGTTATTCAATTAATTTATTAGGTATGGCAAAGTCTTGGGAAAGACGGTCTTTCCATAGGCTTATGGAAAGATGGGTTTAATTCGAATAATAAAAGGTAAAAGGTCTTAGTTGCAACATTAAAAATTTAGTATGCAACATGTAGTAGTTATAAAATTTATAACCCGATTCATGCAACCCAAAAATTTTATCTTCATTTCTTCTAATTTACACTTTAAACCTTGGTCTTTCTATGACTTATGGAAAGACCGTCTTTCAAGAGACGCACTCATTAGGTATATATTAATTTCAAAATTAAGGTATTTAATTAAGGTATTCAATTAAGTTGTTCAGTTAACTAATTAGGTATATATTAATGTCAATTAAGTTAGGTATAAATTTATTTGTGATTTTGAATTGCTCACTAATTATTTTTTTAGTGATTTGTTGCCTTGTAAAAAATTAGTAATTTATTAGGTATACATTAATTTCAAAATTTTGGTGTTTAATTAAGGTATTCAATTAAGCTGTTCGGTTAACTAGTTAGGTATATATTAATGTCGATTAAGTTATTCAATTAAATTGATTGTAATTAGGTATAAATTTATTTGTGATTGTAATTTGCTCACTAATTATTTTTTTAGTGATTTTTTGCACTTGTAAAACCCTAATTATTTCTTACTAGACTTTAAGTGTCGTTTGTTTGAATATTATGATAGTGTTTGGAATTTTTTTGGGCAGTGTTCGTAAAAACTTGACAGTGTAATTTAGCCCCTTCATAATATTGTCTTGGCTCTTCCACTACATCTACGTGAGAAGAAGTAAATATATATACTTCTAAAAATCAATTTTCTTCTTTGTAAGTTATATTTAATCATTTTTAATAGATCCTACTAGGAAAAGATGTTATTTATAATCCAATTCTATGAAAATAAGAGTGAAGTACATATATTACCCTACATAATTCACAAAAGCCTACATATAACTTTGTGATAATTGAAATTGCAAATATGACACTAGATAGTTAATGTATGTGCACATATAACCTTTTTCAGAATTTTAAAGCCGGATTTGATTGAAAAGACGATTTCGCCCATTCAAAAAAATTAAAGAAAAATAATAATAAGAAAAAGGACAGCTATACCCCTAACCCTAATGAAATTATGGCCACCCTCTTCTCTTTTCTCTTTCATTGTTCTGCCGTCTATTTCTCTTTCGTTGGCCACTGGCTTCTCTCTTCTCTTTCACTGCTCCAAACAATCGCACCGAACATTCAAAGCGTCTTTCAACCAATCACATTCTCTGCCGCCCACCTGTTCTCAGCCACCAACCAACGGCCATTTTAGCGGTCGCTCAGCTTACCAGCCCATCCTCTGCGATCCACCGGCAAACACCGCCGTCGTCTACGGTCTGTGCTCCACCTCCGCCCGATCGAAGCACCACTGGTAAACACCAGAATAATTTCTAAGATCTCAATGGGAGCGGGGAGCGGGGAGGGTGCTGATGGTGTCAAGGTGGCACTCTGGTTTCAATGGTGGGGGTTGGGCATCGTGGATGGTGGCGTTAGGGTTTCGGTGGTGGGTTTAGGGTTTCCCAGTGATGGCAGGGGTGATAGAGGATCACCAGAGGTGATGACAATGACTGGTGAAGTCTCACCGATGAGCTCTGGCTTGCGGTTATACTCGAGGAGGGAGTAGATCCAGGGTTATTTACGGTGGAGCGAGATTTAGGGTTTTGATGGAATGGGATAAGAAATTGGCGGGAGTGAGGATGAAGGAGTATAGATTGGATGAATTAGGATGAACAAGCAACAACGGCGACGGCGGGAGAGTGTGTGTTTTGTTTGCGGTGCTTCTCTACTAGCAAAATGAGAGAGTGGTCGTAGTGGTGGTTGCAGGGCAGTGGTGGTGGTGGTGGGTGGACGATGGTAAGCTAGCGGTGATGGTGGTGGCAGGAAGGCTGTAAGCTGCTGGTGGTGGTGGTGGTGGCATAGGGGCAAAATTGTCCCACCACTTATAGATTTTAGGTTAAAAGACATTTAAGTCATTTTACGTGTGGTCAATGTCGGTCAATGCCAAAAATGATGTCTTAGGGTTATATTTACACTTATGTAAAGTAGTTATGATTTTTTTTTACTAAAAATTATGTCAGTGTTATATCTGCACTTTCTCAATTATATAGAATTATATTTGTATATTTTCCTAAAAATAAGGATAAAGATTATGATCTCAAGACTCTCAATTCTCAACTACTAGTCTACTAGTACTAGACAACTAGTGTACCACTAGCATTTGCAAACGGTTAGGCTTATATGACTGGCTATTTTGTTCTTATTTTTAGTAAAATTTTGCGAAAAATTTTTAGAGGCCGTTTGATCCAAACGGGGAAAGTGCAAAGAATCAAGAAAGAAAAGGAAGAGAAAAGAAATGAATAATCCTATCTTTTAAAATCTAATTGGTTCAAGTGTGGAAAAAGAATTAAATTTTTTCTCATTCCCTTTGTTACTATTTGGTTCATACTAGGGAAACAAATATTAATTTCTAACATTATTTATAAGGCAAAGTCTTGGAAAAAATAATGTTTAATTAAAATAATAAAAGGTAAAATATCTTAGTTGCAATATTAAAAATTTATTAAGAAACATGTAGTAGTTATAAAGTTTATAACCCGATTCATGCAACCCAAAAATTTTATCTTCATTTCTTCTTATTTGCACTTTAAACTTTGGTCTTTCAATGCCTTATGGAAATACCGTCTTTCAAGAGACATGTTCTATTTATTATTTGTGGTAAATGTTTTGTTTACATATTGTTATCTTTACATATTTGTATATATCATATCACATGCGACGGATTGATTTAAAAATCTGCAGTTCATTTAATATAAACATGTTCTAATAATGATGTTAAAAAAATCATATGCGTATCATTGAATCCGTTGGAAATTACTGTATCTATGTGCGAAATTTAGTGCGAAACACACACAACACTTACTGTTCTTCTTCTTCCCCAATTTTCTTCTTCCCCAACCCTCACCTCTGATCTTCATCAGTCTGAATTAGATCCAGTTGTCCCCGATTATTGCTTCCATGGCGGCTCCTCCACCTGGAGGCAGCTCGCAATCGGCCTATGCTGACTGCCTCAAACCAAAGAGGAACCCCGATGGCAAACCATACCCCAGGCTCCAGAAGTTGAATCTCAAACCTCAGCTATCTTACAAAGGGGAACCATGCTGCTTCTTCACGGAGGAAGAAATCGACCTCATTGCTGAACCATTCAATGACGCCTTAGTTGGAAAATTTACCAGAGGCCGGCCAACATTGCCATTTCTCCGGCACCATTTCCAGACAATCGGATTCAAAGGAGAATTCAAAATCACCGCTCTGGATGCGAGGCATGTGAGAATCACCTTCGACCTAGATGAAGATCTGCATCGCTGCTGGAGCAGATACACATGGAATCTTGGAGGGTCTGTAATGAGGATCTTAAAGTGGACCAAAGATTTTGACATCGACGAGGAGCCCCCATTCGCACCCATTTGGATCAATGTTGAGCTACCGCCGACGCACTTTTTCCACCCTGACGCCATAGAAGGTATTGGTGAGTCTCTAGGAAAGTTTCTATATGCTGATACCCCAACAGAGAATTTATCGAGACCTTCCACAGTCAGAATGAGCGTAGAGTTTGATCTTAGGAACCCACTTCCGGCCAAGGTTAGACTTGGGACCTTGAGAAAACATAAGTATTACAATATCACCTATGAGGATCCCCCCCTTTACTGCAAGGATTGCAAGAAACTGGGTCATAATGGGTCAAACTGCAGATTGAGGAATGGGACGACTTCGGCTACAATACAAGCAGCTTCACAATCAAACTCTGGTGCTATTAAGAACACAGCAAAGGGGCAAGTATCAAGAGGCCAAGTCATAATCAGTGGTGCCCCTAAAAAACCTCAACCACACCAAGAAATCAGGAAGAAACCTTTGGAGGTCTGGAAAAAGAAAGAAGATATAGACCCTCACACTATCCAGGAGGAGGAGGAAGATATCTTCCTGGATGCCATCACCATGGAGGAAACAACTTTAGATAAAGGAAAGGGAAAGATCAGTCATGAGCCCCCCTTTCAGTCACCAGCCAAATCGGGTCCATCAAAGATTGGAGTCTCTGTGGAAGACTGCACACCACCATTGACAACAGGTAACTCTGGTCAAATTATATTTCAAACTACTAATCGATTTCAACTTTTGGATGAGGATCAGGATAACGTGGAACAAGCAGAGGAGCAAGCTGAAGATCTTGAAATGGATCTTATGGAAGTGAGCATTCAGAATGAGGTCACTATGGTCAATGCAGAAAAGGACCTCATTAACCAGGTTTCACCTACACCTTCTTCTTCTTTAAAAAGAAACACAGACAATTCTTCTTTCAAAGCATCACTTGATATGAATGAGGATGATAACATGATCGCTAGTGATAGTGTGAATGTGACAGTGTTAGAGCATATAAGGAATGTTGTTAAGATAACAGAAGAAGATTCGTATTTGAGAGACAATGTATCAAACTCAATTACTGTAGTCAATAAACCTGACATAGAGCTTGAGAATGTAACTGCTAATATAGATGCTCAGGATGTTAATGTGGTGCACATTGAGGATGTGGAGCCCATGAATAATGTGGCCACACCAATTGTCACTTCTTTACAAGTTCCTGCTCAAATTTCTGTTGCTCTCTCTGTGCCATCTGAGTATGCTATACCCATTACACCCAATGTAGATCAGCAGACATATACTGGCAAGGTTGACAAGAAGAAACCTACTTTCTTCTCTCAACCGAACAGAATCAGTTCTAGACTAGCTGCCAAACAAAACATTTCCCATGAATTGTAAACTCTTAACATGGAATGTAAATGGACTAACCACCTCTGTGGAAAGAATAAAAGAATTAAGACTAGTTCATAAGCCTGATATATTTGCCATTATTGAGCCTAAACAGAAAATTAACACCCTGGATGGCTTTACTAAGAAATTACAATTTCACTCCAGCTTAGCATCTAAATCAGGGAAGATATGGATTTTGTGGAACACTAATATACACACCCAACTAATCCATGATGACAAAAATTTTACTGTTCTTAAGATTGAAAACCAGAACCCAGGAAATGACTGGTATCTAATTGTTATTTATGCTGAACACTCAAGGCTAGGAAGACAAGAGATGTATGGTAGAATCCTAAACTTACCTTCCTTGCCATATTTCCTGGTAGGAGATTTCAATGTCATTAGAACTCTTTCTGAATATAATGGTTCTTCTAGTCCAAGTATTGATAGTATAATAGATTTTGATATCTTTATAAATGCTATGGAACTGGAGGAACCTCACACAGTTGGGAACATTTACACATGGACTGGGTACAGATTAAAAGGGAAAGGAATAAAGGTTAAAGAAAAAGTCTCTAAAAAGCTAGATAGAGGTTTAACCAACCTGAAACTTAGGCAAATCTACCCAAGTACCTCAATCCAAGTACTGAATAGGACCACATCAGACCATTCCCCCCTCTTAGCAAGCTTTAATAATCAGGCTAAAATCTACCCAAAGCCATTTAGGTTCCAAAATATGTGGTACATGAGAGAAGGATTCCAACAGGTTCTAAGAAATAACTGGGAGCAGCCTATAGAGTGTTATGGCATGTTAAAATTCTGTAACAAACTCAAAAGGCTCAAAATCTTTCTTAAACAGTGGAATAGGGAAGTTTTCAAAGATGTTTTCCAAAACATAAAAGAAGCAGAACAGGAGGTAGATAGATTGGAAGCTGAGAATGATGATCTAGATAACCCTTCTACCCTAGAAGCTCTCAACACTGCTAGAACCAACCTCCTATTCAAAATTAAGGAGAGGGACATTTTCTGGAAACAAAAGAGTAGAGTTAGATGGATGAAAGATGGGGACTGCAACAGTCAGTTCTTTCACAAGTCTGTAAAACAGAAGCACTCTAGATTGTCCATACAAAAAATTAAGGATGAGCATCAGAACTGGTTAACTGACCAGGATGCTATTGGGATTGCAGGGGAAAGTTTTTTTAAAAATCTCCTGCAGGATGAGAATACAGACAAGCATGGAGAAAACCTAGCCTTTTTTCTCACAGATATTCCCTCCTTGATTACTCCCCAGACTAACTCTGAGCTATTGAAACCAGTCACAACTGATGAGGTCAAAGCTGCTGTCTTTAGTCTTGGAGAAAATAGTGCAAGTGGACCTGATGGTTTCCATGGGCTGTTTTATAGAAACAGTTGGGACATCATAGCCCAGGACCTTACTGAGGCAGTAAGGGATTTTCAAGCTGGTACACCAATCCCAAGGGCAATGGCCTCCACAAATATAGTCCTTATCCCCAAAAACCAACAACCATCAACCTTTAGTGAATTCAGACCAATCAGCCTCTCAAACTTTAGCAATAAAGTTTGCTCCAAGATACTGATGGAAAGGATAAAAATTCTGATGCCCTCACTCATATCAAGTGAACAATCAGCATTCCTTCAAGGGAGGGAAATAGCAGATAATGTTATCCTGATGCAAGAGTCTACTAGATTCTTGCAGAAAGATAAAGAATGTCTCAACCTTATCCTCAAATTAGACATGACCAAAGCATTTGATAGGGTTTCCTGGCCTGCTCTTAATTCACTTCTGCTCAAACTGGGATTCCATGGCACTTTAGTCAGAATACTTATGTCTAACATAGCATCTGCATGGTTCTCTGTTATCATTAATGGAGTTTCTTATGGTTTTTTTAAACCATCAAGAGGTCTCAAACAGGGTGACCCTCTGTCCCCCTTTTTGTTCAACATCTTAACTGAACTCATGTCCAGGAAGCTCCATACCTTATTTGAATCTGGTACATTAGCAAGGTTTCATGTGCCACAGCACACTACACCACTTACACATCTAATCTATGCTGATGACACATGTATATTCCTTAAAGCAACTGATAAGTCTCTTAAAAATTTTGCTGCATTTATCACCTCATTTGAAATGGCTACTGGGCAAAAAGTAAATATGCAAAAATCCAACTTCTACACAGGTGAAAAAAGCAGTAGAGCACATAAAAGTAAAATTAAGAGAATCTTGGGAATGCAGGAGGGTAGTTTTCCCTTTAAGTATCTAGGCTGTACCATATATAAGGGTAGAAAACTTAATGCACATTCTCTTGGAACTTTAGAATCTATAAGTGCTAGAATAAATACATGGAACTCTAAATGGATTTCTAAAGGGGGAAGGATAATACTTATCAAGTATGTACTCTCCTCCATACCCCAACATGTATTTGCTGTGATGCAACCAACTAGTTTCATTCTTAGAAAAATTGAAATGCTATGCTCAGATTTTCTATGGGGGGAAACAGAGGGAAGGAAGCATAAGCACTGGAGATCTTGGGAAAGAATGGCATTTCCAGAACAAGAGAATGGGATAGGTTTTAAAAACTTAGACTCCATTATAGATGCATACTCCCTTAAGCTTTGGTGGAAAATGCAGCAGGGCAATGCACCCTGGACCAAATTCCTTTGGTCTCTTCCAAACCACAGAAGAACTTCTGATGTATGGAAGAGAGTGAAGTCAGTTTCTGAATTTGCAGAATCCCACACTAGAATCATTCTAGGAAATGGTACATGCAGTTTCTGGAATTCAAACTGGCTGGGTGATGGAATGCTGATAGATAAGTTAGATGGAATCAGACCCCTGCATCCTAACCTGACAGTTAGAGAATTTTACACTAACAAGGTATCAATATTAGCTTTCTTGGCACCATACATTTCTGCTGATATGATACAGAAGATGCAAAGGGAGCACATTTTTACTGAGGACAAGGACATCATGGTATGGACACCAAACCCGCAAGGTAAGTTTTCGATTCAAAGTGCATATAAAAGCTTGAGACACAGGCATAGAGAATCTGCATCACTGACGAAGGTACAATCTCTAAACTTACCTGTGAAGATTACCTTCCTTACTTGGAGAATCCTTAATAATTTGATGCCAATGGATGATATGCTTAAAGATTTTGGGATTACTAATGTATCAAAATGTCCTTTCTGTCAGCATGAGGATACATTGCAGCATTTTTTCAACACATGTCCTTATGTCTCTCTAATATGGAAACAAATGCATGCTATCTTAGAACTACCACAGATTCACTTTGTTAATTTATGGGACAGATTAACATCATACTGGAGTATATCTCATCTGCCAAAACTCCATGTTTTCCTGTGCTGCTCTCTACCATGTCTAATTTTATGGGAATTATGGAAAGCTAGGGGCCAGATACTTTACCAGGGTATTAAAAAAACCCCTTTACAAACCTGGAATTAAGTAAAGGCAAACAGTAGACTAATCTCCATAGCAAGGACACATGCTTCTGGCAATCCCTCTGATTGCAAATGGATCCAAAGAGGACTAATCTCTGTCCTGAATCCACCCCCACTAACAAGACTTATCCCCATCAAATGGGAACCCCCTGATGTCGGATTCAAGCTGAATGTTGATGCATCCTTTAAACAAAACTCCTCGTCTGTTGGGGGTCTAATAAGAGACACTGGGGGAAGATTCAGGTTGGCATTTTATAATCTAATACACGGGGTTTCCCCTTTGCAGGTGGAGCTCCAAGCAGCCCTTCAAGGCATCCAATTAGCAATGGAACACGGCTATTACAATATCTCACTGGAGATGGACAGTCAACCGGCAGTGAACATCATCAATGGCAACTTGGAGCCTCCGTGGATCTGTCTTCAATTGGCCAGACAAGTTGCAGACCTGATGAAGCAGAACAACATCCGAGCTTCCCACATCTACAGAGAAATCAATGGCCCTGCTGATTTTTTAGCAAAGTACGGACAGCAAAGGAGGGAATCACGGCATCTCACTGATCTCAGACATTTTCCACAACTGAAAGAGAAGCTTTTGATGGATAATCTCCACTCTTGGAGAAGAATCAGGGCATAACACAGGTTTTGGCTAGGCTAGGCTGGAGTGTAAGTCGACACTTGGGGTGTGGAGTCTTACACAAACAGAAGAGCTCCTCCTGTTCCCGGTTCGAACACATGAATGGAGAGCCACTCTCCACTTTCCTTTCGCTTTTGTACAGGTTTCTTCTTTTGTTTATGGCATATACCTATGCCGATGAAATTGTCCATCTTTTGTCCAATTCTCATGTATCTAACTGTCTGATAAATTCTACGGGTTTTAAGCCCAATTTGGAGGTTTGGGGAGCCAAATAAAGTCCCCCCATCTTATGGTGGTTTTAATTTAAAAAAAAAAAAATCATATGCGTAAATCTTTTAAGAATGGGCATTCAAAGAATATTATTAAAAAACATAAAATCGATACAAATTCAAAATATTACATAAGGTATTATATGATATCCCTCAATACATAAATATTTTTCTAACAAATAATTAAATTTTATAAATCAAACATTGATTACTCAACATCGAGAACCATATTACTCCTAAATATCACCACCTTCATCAAAGGCATCATAACCAATTAAAACTTCACATATTGCCTTTTCATCTAGGTAGGTCATCTGTAAGATATTGGATTTATTTGGCTGTCCTCTATAATATAATAATAATTATGAAATAATGCTATTTTTTATGAAAATTATATAAATATTAATTTTATCAACAGTCCACCCAAATACAACTCAAAAATTGAAATTATAATATTATTTTTTACGTGTGAACCCAGTTTTTGTCTTAAATTTAATTAAGTTAAAGTATTACATTACTACTTAATATATTTATATTATATAATTATAAAATAATACTCCCTCAGCCCCAACTGAATTTACCCTCTCATCATTATCACGTTGTTCAAGAAACATGTTTGACCGTTAACATGTTTGACCGTTAATATGTTTACCTACGTATAATGGCGACACATGTAGAGTTGATAATAAGAAAATACTTGTTACGGCGAATTGAACAATATCATATACGATAATACTACTGTTCATATAGCTATTCAAATATGTGGTTAAATTTTGATAGAGAATAGTGTCAAAAAAGTAAGAGTGCAAATTCAGTTAGGACAGAGGGAGTAGTATTTATTTAAAAATATTATATTTATTATAAAAATAATATAACTATTATTCATACTATTATTCATAGTATAAAGTTAAAAAAAATAATTTACTTGAAAAAGAGTTCATATGAAAGTTATAATTTCATTTATATTCGACCTATATACAATACAAAAAATAAAATTACAGTATAATATTTTAATTTATATCATAATCATAATTTTGTAATTTTTATTTTGATAATAAATATAAAGTATAATCTTATTTTGGAGTTGATAAAACAAAGGGGGAAATGGAAGACGGGGGAAAGGGAATCTCAGTCCTAAGGTAAGACCAAGGAATCACGTTACACCCGATTGGGAGAATTGTAAAACTAAAAATAGGAAAAAGGAATGATAAAAAGACCAAACCAAATACTAACTAAGAGAATCAAGATCTCAATTTTCCTTTTCCTTTTCTGATTCACCCCAAGTAAACACCCCTTAAATGAAAGGTGAATGAAAAGTTGTCAAGTATTGATCAATGTAAATATAATAATAAAACATAATTTTTTTATAGTGGTTTATGATAGTTTTATCTTTCATCCAATACTTGCTAATTATATTTCTCCTCACTTACACATCCTCTCTCTTGTCCTATTTAAAGCTATAATTTAACTATTTATTTAATCAAAAATTTTAAACTTTTAACCTAAAATTAAATTGGTATATAAGTATAAATATTATTGTGTGATACATTGTTAGATTCGTTATAAAATGTAGTTTTAAAATATCAAATTTTCACAAATCTCAATTATCCTAATGAAAGATATTAAGAATCAAACATTTTTCAAGTCAACTGTTAAAAGTAAAAAAATGAAGCTTGAAATGGGACGGGAGGGAGTATCGAAAATACAAAGATTTGAGTGAGACGGTCTCATCCAATTTTATAGTGAGACAGAGGATTTGGGAGTATCAAAAATACAAAGACTTGAGTGAGACAGTCTCATCCAATTTTATAGTGAGACAGGGGATTTAAGCATAAATATTTTAAAATGAGAGATGCCTTGAGATATATTTTGTAATTTTTAAAACTTTACTCAAATCTTTTTCTCGCTGCATGTTATGGCGAAATAGTTTCATAAGATTGTTTCTCCAAAAAAAAAAATCTCCGCACAAAAGAAAATGTGATAAGATCTTTAGTTTTTTGTTTTTGAAGTATAAGACCTTTAGTTTGTATTGAGAAAACAAAATAAAACAGAAGCATGTCTGACAGAAATATCTGATAACGCACATCAAGAAATGAGATTTTAAAGTCGGCCGGTGATGAATCCAATTATTGTGAGACGGGGATGAATCCAATTATTGTGAGACAACACAGCAGAGCAACCAAGTGGTTTACTTGCGTTGAATAATCAATGCCGGTCTCACTCTATCCCACCTTTATACGAGTCCTCTCTTTGTTTTCTTCTTCTTTTTATTAAAACTACAGTCATGCCAAAATTTATAATATCCGTATTTGATGAAATTTCACACCCATTTTTCTGACACTTTTCCCTTTTAAAATTTAATTATATATTTAAATAAATATATGAGGGACAATATTATCTTACTCGTATGTTTGAACAAGAGATGTAAAAACAATATGCAAGTAAATATCTCTAGCAACATCATTTCATCATTTCCGGTTCACACTTTCTCTAAGGTCCAAGGAATCCCAAAACATTGACTCGCCAAACTGAAAAAAACTTTTGCCCACACTTATCACATCATGTTTTCTGAATCTTTCCCTATTCAACTACATACCTCTCTAGATTTGCATCACGCCTTTATATAATCATCATCCGCGAGCTCATCTTCGTCGTATATCATACCTTAGAACATTTGTATCCAAAGTAGTGTTAGTTTCCGACCCGCTAACCGATATTACCCTCAGAACGTAAATGCGTAACACATAGCTAGTGAAAGGAAGATCGAGCTTGAAAGGAAAAAAAAGATTAGAAGTAGAGATATAGTGATGGAAGAAAATCAAGCTAGAAAGGACAACCTTCGGAAAATCCTCCTCGTAATCAACTGTTGCATCCTCGCCGTCGGAAACTGCGGCGGCCCGTTGATCATGCGGCTGTACTTCGTCAAAGGCGGTAAAAGGGTATGGTTTTCCAGCTGGCTCGAAACCGGCGGCTGGCCGGTCATCCTCCTCCCACTCCTCATCTCCTACTTCTACCGCCGCTGCACCGCCACCGCCGCCACCACAAAGCCAATCCTCATGACCACCCCGGTGTTCCTCGCCTCCGCGGTTATCGGCGTGCTCACCGGCTTCGACGACTACATGTACGCGTACGGCGTGGCGAGGCTGCCGGTGTCGACGTCGGCAATCGTGATCGCGACGCAGCTGGGGTTCACGGCGCTGTTCGCGTTCTTCCTGGTGAAGCAGCGGTTCACGGCGTACTCGTTGAACGCCATCTTTCTGCTGACGCTGGGGTCCGGCGTTTTGGCGCTGCACACGAGCGGCGACCGGCCGGCGGGGGAGACGGGCAGGGTGTACGTGCTGGGGTTCGTGATGACGCTGGCGGCGGCGGCGCTGTACGGGCTGATTCTGCCGATGGTGGAACTGATGTACATGAAGGCGAAGCAGAGGGTTACGTATACGCTGGTGTTGGAGATTCAGATGGTTATGTGTTTCTTCGCCACCGCTTTTTGCACCGTCGGGATGATCGTTAACCGTGACTTCCAGGTAAATCCTCTGTTCTTGACATTAACGTACATCTCATGGTTTGCAACGATGAACTCGTTTTCCTTCGTTTGGACTGATTCTTCCCTCCTATAATTTTCTTTTATTTTTTCTATCCTATAATTTTATTTTATTTTTTCAAAATTACCCATAATAATACAATTCAAGGGGGAAAGGGAGGATTGAACCCTGATTGCACCGGGGCGAGCCCTGGCCACTTGAGTTGGCCCAAGTGGTTTGATTCTTCCATCCTATAATTATTCACCAATCAACTTAAGTACCTGTATGTGCCGGCTTTATTTGCACAAAAAATCATTATCATGCTATTCAAGAAACATGTTTGATAATTTATATGTTTACCTATGTTAAATAATGATAAATAAAAAGTTAATATTTAAATACTACTTGTTAAGATGAATTCAACAATATTATGTACGATGATATTGTTATTCATATATCTATTCAACTATGAGGTCATACTTTATTAGAGAATAATGTCACAAAATAAGAGTATAAATAGAACTAGGATGGAGGGAACACATGCGGTCTTTTTTATCCGGACCATTAGATATAATTATTTTCTAATTGATATTGATGTAACTAATAATATTTGTTCCTATTTAGACATGATTATTTCCATGAATAGTCTAACTGCCATTATCTGACGAGACACTTTCTTATCTAAATATGATTACATTGGAGGTACTCCGTTCCAAATCAAACTTAGGCCATGCCAGTGGTAGAGACCACTATCGGTTTCTTACCAATTAAATATATTATTTTTCTTCCTCTTTTTTCCATCTAAGTTCCTCTTTTTTTCTCCACAATGGTTAAGAGACCACTGTGCACTATTCATGGAACCCACTTAATTTTCTCTATCCTACTCATTAATTTGACCATTACATATTATTTTAAATAAGTTTGTCTACAAAAAATAAGTTTAAATATTTAAATTTAAATTCGTTTTTAAATTTAAATTCGTTTTTAAATTTAAATTCGTTTCCATATTATTTTAATATAATGTTTAAATATTTAAATTTAAATTCATTTTTTAAAAATATGTTAAATAATTTATTTTTCTCGTTCTTGTCAATACGATGCTTCAGTGTAAAAAATAAAATGAATTTCAATTTTTTTGAAGAAGCTATCGAAATGAAATTAAATAAATGAATACTATCATCTTTTCTATAAAATAATATGGAAAACATAAAAAGTGCGCGAAACCAATTGTAACAACTATGAAAATAACTTTAAATACTAAATAAAATATTGATCTACTCCAGCCCAATATTACAATTTAAAAATCAAAATAATATTAAAATTAAAATTCTTAAAAAATAATAAAAATTGTATTTTTTTTTTAAAAATATGCTTGGGACACGTGTCGCCACCAGAATGGGACACGTGTCCCATTAAAAATTTGCCAGCCGCACATTGTGCCAGCCGTGTCCCATTAAAAGCCATGTGCCGCCGCACATTGTTGACTCCACTCGGGCTGGAGACCGGGCTCTTAGTAAGAGCTCGGTGAGTGGTCTCTTAACAAGAGACCACTCAAGAGATCACCACTGTGGTGGTTTTCGGTCTCTTAAGCGGTCTTTTAATTTTAAGAGACCACCACTGCCCATGCCCTTAATCTTTTCCTCAATTACGTTTTGGGTAATATGCAAATATAATCCTATTTATTGAGAAAAGTGTGAATATAATCCTTAATTTTTTTTAGTGTAACTATAATCCTGACTATTGAATGAAAGTGCAAATATAACCCTCCGACCATGATTCCGACATTGACTAACAAATTTCGGCCATTGACCCACTTGTGAACACTAAAATACCCTTATGACCCGAGCCTTAAACTGGAAGGACAATTATGCCCTTATTAAGGCTAGAAAGATTCATAAACTTGGGAACCATCACCGCAACCGCAAGGCCACCACTACCACCCGCTGCTATTGCGGCGACAATAACCACCAGATCTTAGAATCCAAACCCGTGCTTGCCTTCACTGTACCTCTCATTTTACCAAAACTTGCCACCGCCTTCCCCGTGGAGATCCAGCCCAGGCCAATCCACGCCCCTAATCGACACTAGCTCCACCTAGCCCTCCACCGTAACCCTAGCTCCGACCACCGCCACCATTTCCAGTGCCGCTCAGCCAAGCGCAGGAAAATCGATGAATCCACAATGCCACAGGTCCAACGACCAGACCAACTCCACCCTCTCCGTCGCCTACTCCGCCGCACCGTCCTCTCCCGTCGTTGTGAATACTCTTAGCATTGGCGGCTACGATTCCATCGTCGAATCGAAGCTCTCTTTCGAGGTGCAGGAAAAGAAGGCTGATTTCTCCGACGGCGTGATGAGTATCTTCGCAAAGTTGTTGTTCCCGACGGGGAAGACGTCGATGAACTGCATCTGGCAGGTGGGATCTTCCGTGAGGAACGGGGTTTCGGCGAAGCATGATTTTGGGCCGGAGAATTTGAATGCCAAAACAGTTTTGAAGGTTGCGAAGGGCGATAAAACTCATGCTCCAGTGTCGGTACCGGCACCGACTGCCGGATCCACCAGAAATGGCATCAGTCCATCGATGACTCGGGCCAATGGAGCTTCGAGGAGTACTAGTGGGTGGTTGTTTCAGTTGTGTGGCTTTTTCTTGAAGTGTGGGGTTTCTGTTTTTGGATTTTAGAATAGATTGGGAAAGAAGAGATTGGGAAAGAAGAGAAAGCTGAAACAGACGAGAAGAAGAAAACTAGACAAGAAAAGGGTCTGGAAAAAGACGAGAAGAAGAGAAAAACGAAGAAGAGGCTTTAGGGTTAGGAATGTAATTTCAGTGTTTTTTTATTTTTATACATAGGGGCAAAATAGTCTTTTCACCGAATTCCAGCCTCCAATTGCCTGAAAATGTTAGATTTGCATATAACCTGAATAGATAGAGTTATATTTGCACTTTCAATTAACGCAAGATTATATATGCACTTTCGTCAATTATATAGGGTTACATCTGCACTTTCCTCTTCATTTGTTTCAACAACATTCCACTATTGATAATTAACATTAATTATACAACATTACATAAAAATTAATTTTTAAAAGTACACATTATAAGTAATTCAACTGTACTCTTATTTCACATGATAATAGTATCATTTATACGGTATTTCAAATTTATGATAAAGCGTAGTATGTTAAAATGTTGACAATAGATATTAATTAAGTTTGAATTGGTACGGACGAACTATCATTTAGTTTGACCAATGTTATTCGTTTTAATAGTAAGGTAACATACTACTAAATATAGTAATAGTGTATATAAAAGTAATTAAACATAATTTATATGGGTTGGATGGTAATTGGGGGAAAAATTGTTTGGTAGTCGTTTCCTTTTGTTGCTCCCTTCGAAAGGTTGGCGGGTACTACGTAAGCTTAGATGGGCACTTTCTTCATCATAGCAAATGCAAAGAATATATTGAATTTGTCATTCGATTGTCTTGATGCCAAACATTTGCTTGTGTTGAGGTTCTTCATACTTAAGAAGAAACTAATTAGAGAATAATAGAAGCTGTTTATTCCACAATTTTACATTTCTCTGTATCCTTTTTATTCTGTATAATTGTTCATCCGATATATTGAAAAGAAATGTATTCATATTTCAGCCATATATATATATAAATATATAATAAACATATATATATATATATATATATATATAAAGTTAATAAACTCAGTTACAAAATTTATTAACTTTTCTGTTTGGACTCCTAGAACATTTCTCCCTCCTTACTTTATTTTTATTATAAATTATAATTAATAGCCTGTTAATTATTAACACTATTTTTATATTTCTTTCACTTTCCCCTCATCACTTTCAATTCTCCCCCAATATGAGTATTCTATCTTCACTACAACAGACAGGTAGGGATTTGTCAAATTCTCATTATCCCATGATTTCTTTAAAAAAAAAAAAGAAATAAAAAAATATTCACTTCAACAGACGGAGTAAAAAAATAAGCTGCATGTGTTAGCTCAATTTAAAACACAAGGATTTAAAAAAGGGTGAGAAAATTCTTGCTAAAAAATTACGAAAACCAAAAACAGAAGTGCCACATAGACCACAGAGTACCAGCAAATGATCAGTAGTGAATTATTTCAACAAGACTATAAGTCAGCAAAATCACTATGAGTATGCCTTTCCTCCGAGGCTCCAACCGCTCCTTAATAAAAAGTATATAGGAATGGAGAGTTGTCTTTATAAATAAATTTGGCTTATTTTAAAAGTGAAAGGAGATCTGCTTCTACTTTTTTTTCATTTTTGATTTTTATTTTTATAATAAACTATTTTTTTATACTTTATTAAACACAAAAAAATACTTTGCTTATAAGTCAAACAGTTTATAAGATCTGCCAAACTGAACCATACTCTCTCATCACAGTTAAAGTTTCTTACATTGATATTTTTAAAGCAATGCTATAAATATTTAATAACTAATATTTTTATTTTACATATATATTATATAAAATAATAATCAAAAAAATATATTTTACTCTTTGGTCACTATAGTTTTAGATATTGTTATTTTAGATAAGTTGAATTGGATGGAGAAAATGAACCGTAAAAATTAAAAAGAGGAATAAATAAATAAAAATAATTCATTTTTTATCATAAAAAAATCAATAATTTTAAAAATAAACATACTGAAATAAAAAAACAAAACATACCTATCAAATTTAAGAATACAACAAATATGTGATAAACTTAACCAGATATTACAAATATAATATTGTAATATTAATAACATAATATAATATGAGTGGGTCTCCTGACAGACGACATGTCCATAAGCTTATGGACAGACCACTTATTTCTTACCTAATACACTGCATTTCTTAAATTACATACAAAATTTAAAATTTTTGAAAATATTTTTTTATATGATATATTTTTATATTTTCACCTTCAAATGCATATTATTACTTGTTTTAACTTATAAAATGAAATATTTAAATTTTATAAAAAATCATAACATTTAAGGCAAATGCCCCTGAGGACAGTGCATAAACTAATGGAAATGCCGCATTTCCTGAGACTTTTCCATATAATATAATACTAAATAATATAATTTAACTCTAAGGTTTACCAGTGTCATTTCGATACATCCTTTTCCTATAGCAACTTGGCTGTCCGGCTGGGCCATTATTTATGAAGATGCAAAGGCTGTTTGTTCACGTTTGTCTTATAAATTAATATTCAAGGCATAAAATCATGGAGCTTGTATACTCATACTCCTTCAATTATATTACAAATTATTTTTACCTAGAAATTCTTCCTTCAATTTTATTACAAATTATTTTTACCTAGAAATTCTTCCTTCAATTTTATTACAAATTATTTTTACCTAGAAATTCTGCACCATACATTTTATCACCTCTTATTTTTATGTAATACATCTCATGATGTTATTTGATATATGACTGTTCAGAGCATATTATAATTAATTATTAGGAAATATGGAGGAAATGATTAACTTGAGAATCATGTTATTGTATGTGGTACGACATTTCGGAGGGGTTTGGCAGAGCTTTGCTTAAAAATAAAGCTGATTTATTTTAAATTGTTTGTAAATAAAGTTAACTTATGATGAAAGTAAGGGAAGATCGATTTTTGTTTTTCCCTTTCAAAATAAATTAGCTTTTAACATTTTACCAAACACTAAAAAGAGTATTACTTAAAAGTAAAGCAGAGCCTTATAAGGAGTTATATTAATTAAAAATGGAGAAATTTCATTTTACATTTCAATGGAGAGGATTAGTATGTTTTTGTGGAGATAGGTACAAATAGGGGGGCATCGAATCGATTTTCAAATGCTTTGGTTTATTCGGTTAGGTTTAATTAGGTAGACATTTTACAAAGCTAAAACTGAAAACCAAACCACATATGGAAAAATCAAATTCAATTTATTTGATTCTGGTTTTTCAATTTTTGGTTTCAATTCAAATATATATTTGAATAAACCAAATCAGATAATGGCTAGCAAATAAAAGTGTGATTTTTTTTTGGAAAAAAATATCCTTTTCAACAAATAGATAACAAGTATGATGTGTTTTAGCATCTGCCCTTGATTTTCTACATTCATCGAAACAATCAACTGTTTACTAAGAAAAAGAGACCAACACATATATTAAAGAACGAGGAAAGCGAAAAATGCAGCCTAGCTAATCAAGAAGAAATTTGTAAACTCACAAACGAAGCATGTAGACAAATACATTGGAGCACTAAGGTAAAAATCGAAATTATATCAGCTTTGCTCGGCATTTTTAGTTTAATTTTTCTAAAAGTAGTTCGTCCCTTTATTTTCTCTATTTGCATAAAAATTCCCATTTTAAAATTTTAGAATATATTTGATATATTTTATTAGAATATATTATAGAGTTCGTCTCTTGAAAGATGATTTTTTCATAAGTTATGGAAATATCAATATTTAAAGTGTAAAATAGAAGAAATAAATATAAGGATGAAAAGGTGGTACTTTAGTTAAGGATAAGTACTAATCAGTGTATTTGGATTTGACAATGTGGGCATCTAGATTTTCTTGCTATAGTTAAAGGCTCCACCGCCATATGTGAAATATTAATAAACCCTAGTGCGTAAAACAATCGTCATTATCTTCTGTTCTGAAGGAAACGTTTTCCTCATTCTTTCTGGTGTATATAGACTGTAGCAAAATTACTTTGATAGTTAGGTGTGTAATTCTTTCAATTAATTACGACCACTAGCCGGCGCATTATCAAATTTGATGGACTGGATGGAAAGCTAAGTTAATGATCATAGAAAACGATTGAAAATAAGGTTTAGTTTTATATATCTATCATGATTTGTTAGAGTAGATTAATATTATCCTCATTAACAATTAGATGTTGTAACTGCTTAAACCATCTATATATATATCATGGCCGGCCAAATTTTACTAGGGTGAAATCAAATAGGTAAACTTAGTCAAATTAAATATTATTTTATTTTAATTTAATTATTATTACTAGTTGAATTTTAATTCCGTTAATCAGTTCAGTTCTAATTAGAGGAGAAGAACAATGCGTTATACCTTGTTCTTTTTCTCCGATTGTTATTCAATTGAATTGAACTTAATCTAAATACAATAAAATAATAATAATAACAAGATAAAAAATAAGTTAAATAACACCAATCTTATTAAACTGAAGGGTAAATAAGTTGAAAAGAACGTATGGATAAAACCTTACACTAAAGGATTCCTAACATGTCTATTGATAGAAAGTTTATACTCCATCCATTCCTCCTCTTTGTCTATTGATAGAAAGTTTATACTCCATCCATTCCTCCTCTTTTTAGATTGTTTTTCTCGTATTGGTACACTAATGCTTTTAGGAAGGATTCATGTATTTTCATCCATTCTTTTCAGGTAAAGTGTTAGGAAAAACGGTGTTTCCATATACTTATGAAAATATGAAATTTAATTAGAATAATAAAAGGTAAAATGTCTTAGTTGTAATATTTAAAAATTATTATGCAACGTGTAATAGTTATAAAGTTTATAACCCAATTCATGCAACCTAGAAATTTTATCTTCATTTCTTCTAATTTTCACTTTAGACCTCGGTCTTTCCATAAGTAATGAAATGACTGTCTTTTGGTCTTCTTTTTATATACATTTAACTTTATAAATTAAATTTCACTCACTTGAATCAAGCCAAATAAATCCAACGTTAATTAAGAGGGACAGAATTCCAATTTTGTAGGCAATTCCGCGGGAAGCAAAAGCATACGAGCTAGGAGAAAGTAAGTACTACTTGGTGGTGTTGTGGAGTGCTGTAATATGGCAGTTCTTCTTTCTGGGAGCCATCGGAGTCATTTTTTGTGCATCCTCTTTGCTATCTGGAATTATGATCGCAGTTTTACTGCCAGTCACAGAAGTTTTGGCAGTAATTTTCTTCAGTGAAAAATTCCAAGCAGAGAAAGGCGTGGCCCTTGTGCTTTCACTCTGGGGTTTTATCTCATACTTTTATGGTGAAATTAAAGTTAACAAAAAGAAGAAGAAAAATGAAGAAGTGACTGGTGATCACGAGAGCCCTTCCACTAATCAAACTACGGAGATGGCGATGGCCCAAATGGTTGTTGCCCCATGAAATTATTTTACTGCTAGCTACTGCCGTACTCGTAGCAATTTTTGGAAATTTCCTTTTTTTTTCCTTATAAAGTTTAATTGTTTCAGGTGTATTTGTATTTTTTAATAGTATTATTATAAAGTCAAGTGGTTTTTATTGATTATTTAATTGAAAATTCGTGAACTAATTTTGAAAACGAAAAACGTTCAATGCTGGAACATACGGGCAGCCGCCGCCTAAAAGAATTTTACAGAAGAACATAATATTGCGATTATGTTGATTTATGGAAGTCTGACTATTCTGCAATATATTAGGCGGTGCTAGAAACATATTAGGTTTATGAAAAATCCCTACAAATATGGAATTGGATTTATGGAATATTGTGGGATATTTGAGATAAGGAAAATCCCTTTATTCATGGGATTTGGATATGCTTCAGAAGCAGATAAGGAATACGAATATTATGGAGATAATCATGGAGAGTTCCGATCTGCTCATGGACTTTAATAGAGGACATCACGGCTGCATTATACTCACGAACTTAATTGCAAAAATTTGCACACAGATTTTCTATCTGTCTGAGAGTCTTGCGAGAGCCAGCACATATATGTTCCAACATACGTGCCCTTCCGTTCAAAGTTCATAATCGTATACCTTAATTCCTCGGGAGGAGGAGATCTAACGTCGACGAGTTTCGAGTTCAGAGGGAGTCTGATCAAGGCGGATCAGTAGCTAGGGGAGCTCGCATAATTCACACGTTTAATTAGTAAAGATAAGTATTTTGTATGGTGTACTCTGTACTGTATCTTTCTAATTAGTGGATTCATTCTGAACTTTGCCAGGCCCCGCAGATGTAAGTGTATTTCGCCGAACTGCGTAACCAAGTCTCGTGTCTTTATGCTTTACTTTATTGCATACTTGGTTAGATATGCTATGTTGGAACATAGTAGTAATAATTAAGACAATTCGGTAAAACCAAATTTCATATGGTATCAGATCTTGGTCACTTATTTTTCCCTTGGTTGTGTCAAGGAAAGTATGATCTATTTTTACCATGGAGACCAAAGAAGGAGCTTTGGTGTCTCGACCACCTTTGCTAGAAGGCAACAAGTATAATTATTGGAAGGCATGCATGAGAGTCTTCATCAACTCACTGGATGAACTTGCATTGCACTTTGTTGAAAATGAGTGGAATCATCCTACTGAAAATGTTGAAACAAGCTCTCAGGAGAAAGAAGGAGAGCCAAGTCAGAGGGAGCGGAAACTTAAAGACAAATCTACTTGGTCTACTGATGAACTTAAGGCCTCATTGGCAAATTCAAAAGCATTGAATGCTATTTTCACTGCAGTTGATGAAAATCAGTTCAAACTCATCTCAACATACCATCAGACCAAGAAAGCTTGTGATATTTTGCAAACTGTTCATGAAGGAATTAGTCGAGTTCGAGAATCAAAACTACAGATGTTAGCTACAAAGTTTGAGAAATTAAAGATGGAGGATGATGACTCTATTGTTGTATTCAACGGGAAACTCAGAGACATCTCCATATGGCATATGAACTTGGAAAAGTTTACAAAGAAGCAAAATTGGTGAAGAAGACCTTGAGATCGCTTCCTAAAAGGTTTGCTATGAAAGTTGCAGGAATAGAAGAAGCAAGAGAAGTAGCCACCATGAACTTAGATGAATTAATGGGATCGTTACAGACTTATGAGATGACATTCCAACAGACAACAAAAAGGGTTCAAAAGGAGTTGACGATCAGAGCATCTTCATCAAAGGACAATCATGAATCTGGCAGTAATGATGAATTTGAATAACTTACACTTATCACGAAAAATTTCTCAATGATGGTGAAGAAAGTAGTAAACGAGAAATTGCAGGAAAGGTTTGGTGGAAATAGACTAAGGACACAAGAATCTGGAAATAACCGTGGGATACGGTTTGAATAAGGAAATTAGCAGTTCCCCAGAAATTAAAGTGGTGAATCAAAACAGTCTGAACGAATTCAATGCAGAGAATGTGAAGGATATGATCATATTCAGGTTGAATGTGCAAATACCCGGGAGAAACAGGGAAAATCATATGTCACCCCATGGAGTGAAGATGAAGAAGACGAGAAAGAAAAAGAGAAACTTACGAGTAACTATGTGGCATTTGGGACAAATATTCATGGTGGATCAGATGATATATGTTCAACATATCAGAAAAAAATTAAAGTTGTATGTTTCAACATAGATTCTGATGATATATCTAGTGATGATGAAGGACTGACTGTGAGTGATGAAGAAATCTATAGTACACACGAGGAGATGTATGCCGTGTGGCTTTAAGTTGTTGATACAAACAAAGTACTGAAGGAAGAGAAAAACCATTTGGTTGAGATAGAAAAGGAGTTGCAAGTGTTAGTTGCTTAAATCAGAAAAGAGAATGATGAGTTAAATTTAAAGCTAATTTCAGCAACCAAGAGAGCTGAGACGTCTAAAGCAGCTATTACCAAGTTGAACACTGGAAAGGAAAAACTTGATGGTATTCTAATCATGGGAAAGAACTTTGGAGATCGACATGGAATTGGGTATGACAACTCACCTAGGAGCACAGTCACGCTCAAGTCGAAGATCCAAGAGGTAAAGACAAAGTTCGGCAAATCTCATCAAAAGAAACCCCTCATTTGTAGCTACTGCACGTATCAGGGTCACACAGAGGAACAATGCCAGAAATTTTTCAGAGACATCATGATATGACGACAATTCTCGATATGTTCCAACATAGATGAGGTCCAGAGATTAAAGATGGCCAGAAAGGTTTGGGTTGTTAAAACCTATAGTACTTGCCTTGTTGCACATACTTCAATTATAGCACATTCCAGAGGCTCGTGGTACTTTGATAGTGGTTGTTCTCGCCACATGACCGGAAATCGGGAATTTCTCATAAACATCACACCATATGATGGTGGTTTTGTTACTTTTGGCGATGGAAAAAAGAGTAGGGTTGTTGGAAAAATGAGAACTTCAAATTGAAGGATTTCCAGTATTCACTAGTGTTTTGTTCATTGAAGACTTAAGGGAAAATTTGCTGAGCATGAGCCAACTGTGTGACAAAAATATGACCGTGGAATTTCAGAAAGATAAATGTATAGTGAAACACGATGAAGCCAAAGTCCTCTCAGGCATTCGATCATCAGATAATTACTATTTGCTGGAGCAAGAAGTGAAGTGTATGAGCTTAAAACAAGATGAAGGATTTCTGTGGCACAAAAACTCGGTTACATCAACTACAAAACCTCGGTGAAAATTGCAAATGGAGAGGCAGTACAAGGCATGCCTACATTGACGAGCAAAAGTGGAATTGTTGATGGATTGTGTTAACGGGGTAAACAAATTCAATCTCCCCACTCTTCAGCTTAGTATATAACTACATCAAGAAATCTGGAATTAATGCATATGGATTTGATGTGTCCAGTCAATACAACTAGTATAGGCGGCAAGAAATATATCTTTGTATGTGTTGATAATTTCTCTAGATTTACCTGGGTAGCTTTTCTAAAACAAAATTTTGATACTGTGGAAGTATTTAGAAGTCTTGTGATAAAATTACATACAGAAAAGGGAAGTCCAGTTGGGAAGATTGTCAAAACTCGCAGTGATCATGACAGAGAATTTGAAAACTCTCAATTCAGTGACTTCTGTGATGAACTTGGAATTCAACATGAGTTTTTTGCACCAATCACTCCTCTGCAGAATGACGTTGTGGAAAGAAAGAACATGACTCTTCAGGAGATGGATCGAGTCATGTTAGTTGAGAAAGAAATTCACAAAATATGGTGGGCAGAAGCCGTTAATATAGCTTGTTATACAATCAACCGAGTGTATCTACGTCCATTCACAAACAAAACATCCTACGAGATTCGGAAGAGCAAGAAGCCAAATGTATCATACTTTCATGTGTTTGGAAGTGAGTGCTACATTCTCAGAGATAGAGAGCAATGGGAAAAATTTGACAATCATAGTGAGATTGGGATTTTTCTTAGTTATTCTGTGATTTACAATCTTCGGAAAAATACTCTCATGGAATCCATAAATTTCATTGTGGATAATTCTGACAAAGGACAAGCATCAGGTGATAGAGAAGATGAAACAGATAAAGACCATGTTCCAACACAGCACAGTCAACTTGACGAGCCATCCAATGTTGGAACATCTGAGCAGACTGACTATCCTGCTGAACCTAAAGATATCGAGTATGTTGGAACATCATCCCCCATTAATTCACCGCATGTTCCAAGACAGGTGCAACCAGAATCAATGACAAGGAGTACTCATTCAATTCCTCGGGTTGATTATAGGAAATTAGCAGGATTACAATATTTCATCTCTCTCATTGAACCCAAGAACTACATGGATGCTTTACTTGATGAATACTGGATTGCGGAAATGCGAGAAGAACTTGGTCAGTTTGCATGAAATGATGTATGGTATCTCACTTCACATCCTAAAGGTGTGATTGTCATTGGCACAAAGTGGATCTTCAAGAATAAATCAGATGCTGATGGACAAATCACTCGAAACAAGGCCAGATTGGTAGCTCAGGGATATACTCAGGTTGAAGGAGTGGATTATGATGAAACATTCGCACCAGTTACCAAGTTAGAGTAAATTCATATTTTACTTGTTATTGCCTGCTCTATGAACTTTACTCTCTATATCAATTGATGTCAAAAAGTGTTTTTCTAAATGGTGTGGTAAATGAAGAAGTGTATGTTGAACAACCTAAAGGATTTGAGGATCCTCATTACCATCACCATGTGTTTCGACTCAAGAATGCATTGTATGGTCTGGAACAAGCACCGGGGGCATGGTATGAATGACTTACTAACTTTCTAATTTAGAAAGGTTATCATCGAGGGGGAGTAGATCGCAAATTATTTGTGCTTAAAAAGGCCTCAAAGATTTTGATTGCTCAAATCTATGTTGATGATATTGTGTTTGGTTCTACTTCATCATCTATGGTGCATGATTTTGTTACTGTGATGCAAGCCGAATTTGAAATAAGTATGGTTGGAGAGCTCACATTCTTTCTAGGGCTGCAAGTCAAGCAAGAAAAGAATGACCCGTTATAAATCAGAGTAAGTATGCCTTGAACTTAGTGAAGAGATTCAGACTAAGCAATTCCCGTGCAGTCCGAACACCTATGGGGATTTCTGATAAACTGGTGAAGGGTGAGAAAGAAGTTAGAGTTGATCAGAAACTATACAGGGGCATGATTGAGAGTCTATTTTATTTGACAGCAGGTAGACCAGATATATGTTTCAGCGTAAGAATATGTGCAAGATTTCAGGATGACCCAAAGGAATCCTATTTAACTTCAGTCAAAATAATTATTTGATATTTGAGTGGGACTTCCGAGTACAGTATCTGGTATTCTAAGAATCAAGACTCTGATCTGATTGGGTACAGTGACTCTGATTGTGCTTGCAATGTAAATGGTCGTAAAAGTACTACATGTGGGTGTTTATTTATTGACACAAATCTAGTTTCTTGGTATAGTAAGAAACAAAATTCGATCTCTATGTCTATTGCGGAAGCTGAATATTTTATTCCTAGAAGTTGTTGTGCACAACTGCTATGGATGAAGCAAATGTTGAAAGATTATGGAATTCTTCAAGGGCCTTTTAAGATCTTATGTGACAACACAAGTGCTATTGATATTTCTAAAATCCAGTTCAGCAATCTTGAACCAAGCATATTGACATCATGCATCATTTAATTCTAGACCTTGTTGAAATGAAGGAAGTGGTGGTGGTGTATGTTCCAACATCTGAGCAATTTGTAGATATCTTCACAAAACCGTTGGATACTGCCATATTTGAACTTCTCAGACAACACTCAGTTATTTGTCAGATTTGAGGTATTTATTTATATAGCTTTTCATTTAGCTGTAAATATATTTTCCTGCTTTATTTTTGTGTACTAAAATCAGAAAAGTACAAAAAATATAAAGAAGAAAAATGCTACAAAAATAGAAGTTGTGAAGACATGGTATGTTGGAAGTGCAATGAGGTGTGACATGAGTTGACAAGTCAGAAAAGTGATATCATTACCTTTCTTGGAAAGGGAAAAATGCATTGCGCAGTAAAAGAGGTAAAAAGGGGGAGAGTTTAATTTGGGTTCAAACTTTATTTTTGGCCTCCACTCTCACATCTCCCTTTATTTTTGGCCTCCACTCTCACATCTCCCTTTATTTTTGGCCTCCACTCTATCTCCCCATCTCCCTTTATTTTTGGCCTCCACTCTCACATTCCTTGGCTTTTTCGAATTTCTTGTGATACATTGTTGCAAAATTTTTTTGCATTTCATCTTGAAGATTTTGAGTTGAGTTCAAACACTTTCTCTACACAAGAAAACCCTTTGCAGAAAAAACTCTTCAAGCCCAAAAATACCATGGCTAAAAACAAGACTCAAGAAAATTCTCACCTTCCAGAGAATACCAATGGCGAGAATGAACAGGGGGGCAGTGAACAGAAGGATGAATCCAAGAACAAGAGCCAATCTCCCTACCGAAAGGTAACTGGTCCGGATCCTCCAACCTTTAAGTTGCATGGCATGGAGTTTAATTCGATGGATGATTTTTTTGAATGGGTTGAAGCAAATAGGATCACTTTAGACCTATCGAAGTTTAAAAACTTGAAAGGGTAAGTCCTTACTATGAAGGTCAAAGAATTGTTTACTAGGGATATAAGAAACCTTGAGGATATTAGGAATCATAATCCTAGGCTGTTAAGAGGCAAATATGGTGTATACAATGGGAAGGATAGGTTCCATGTTTATTCATATGTTCCCGAACCTAGTAATGTTAGGATTTAGGAGATTAATGATGATGAGGCTGAGGGATTAGAAGTGGTTAAATCTACTGATGGGATGCCATTAGGGCTCTATGATGCTGATGTTGCCAGGAGGATTGAAGAACTTAGAAGGTCTGTGATCATTGAGGTTACAGACAGTGAAAGAGAAAAAATTGTTGGGTATGTTCCAACACAGAGGGCAGAGTCAGAGACTACTGAAGACATGGAGGTTGATGATGCTGATATGGGAGGTCAATACCAGTTTGATTTTACTGGGAATGCGTATGATGATCTGGAATATTCAGAAGGAGGAAAGACATGGGGATTTAACCTGATGTAGGAGGATTCGGGCAATGAGCAGCATGTTGGAACACATGGTGAAGCAGATACTAAGCAGGATGAAGAGATTGAACAGGCTGAGTATGTTCCAACATCAAAGCCAAATTTGAACTACTCTAGTGATGAGGTTTTGGATGAGTTCATTCAAACAGTAAGGTCTAAGAGGAAGATGTCTGCTGCTAAGAATTCTCCACCAGCCAAGAGATCCAAAAAGAAAACCCAAGCTGCATCAAAGAAGAAGAAGAATGTGCTGCCACCTCCTCTTGTAAGTGATGCTTTTTCTGACACTTACTTTGATAATAATTGTGGGGAGATGGGAGAAATTTTTGCGGAGAGAAAGATAATTTTTGAAAAACCACTGGACCTAGAGGCTTATAGAACTAGTGGATTTACGGATTTTTTGGTGTTGATTGGGATGAAGAGGGCTGCCACTGTGCAACTTCAGTATAACAAGCAGGTTGTTACTGAGATTTACTCAAATTTGATGGCTAGAAATTTGGAAGATGATTCCCCGTGATGTAATAAAGTCTATGTAAGGGGAAAGATGATTGACCTCTCTGCTGCTAGGATAAAAAAAAGAAAAAAAATACTTTTATAACCCTACCTCGTTGACAGAAGTGTCAATATAACATTTCAGTATTTGAAAGTGTCAATATAACCCTATCTAGTTGGTGAAAGGGCCAATATAACCCTCTCCGGTAACTTTTAGCTGGAATTCATTAAAATTACATGTTTGTCGTTCTGGAAAAAAAATACAAAAAATAGGAAATGACGTTATTACCCTTTTACATGTCCGGCGGCGGTCCGGTGAGCTATGAGGGTAAAATTGTCCACATAATTTTAGAGTTAGCTCAAAGGGTATTTTGGTCAATTTACATAGAGTCAACGCCAAAAAACTGAGGTCAATGCCGGAAATGGGGTCTGAGGGTTAAATTGACACTTTAATTAACTAGATAGGGTTATATTTGCACTAAAAGTTATCACATGGTTATATTGCCACTTACTCAAGTTGATAGGGTTATATTGGCACTTATCCCTAAAAATAATTAGGGCTGAGAACTCCAGACTTTACAGATGACAGAATCCTAGAAGTGATTTCTGGTGGGTACAAGACTGAGTGGCCAGATACAGGGTATTCACGTGCATCCTGCTCATCACCTAGATTTTTTGGTCTCTATCAGGTGGCAGTGATTTGCTGGATGTCGTCTTCCAACACTACATCTTTGACAAGAGAGATGACAAAGCTATTGTACTGTGTTGCAAAATAGAAACCAGTCAACCTAGGGTTGTTCATTCAGCAGAATATTGTTAGGCTGACTATGGCTCCCAAGGCTAAGCATGTATTGGTGTATCCTTCTTTGATTTCTGCATTAGCTAGGAGTGCAAAGGTGACAGGTAAAGAAAAGGATATAATTATTGATTCTGAGTTCCTTCGACCAAATAAGAAGACCATTAGGATGAGACAAGTGCATGATTTTCCTTGGAATCTAGAGGCTTCTACTTCTGCAGATGCTGAGATCAAGGCCAAGTTGGTGGTTCTAAATGCGAGGTTGGGGGCCATTACCATCCAAATAGCTGCTCTTGAAGCAGAAAAGGCAACGATTGAGGGGGAGAAGGCTCTTTTGGAAGCACAGGATGCTAAGCATGAACAGGATTCATGGACTGAACTGACTATGTTCCAACATAGGCCAGGTGCTAAATTCAGGGGGAGCTAATTTTATTGATATTTTTGTTTCTTTCTGTGTGCCTTTGGTAATTCATTGCCCCAGGGGGAGATATTCTGGAGTATTTTGGATATTATTTTGATTTGATTTGGTGTTGTAATCTGAATTGCTTTGTTATGGATTTCTGGTATTCTTGGTATTCTTATATAATCAGATTCAGTGCTTATATCTATGTTCCAACATAAGTGAATTTCTGGGAGACTTATTTTGTGAGTGGAAGTTTTTCGTTGAATTCTTATTTCCAAAATGACTGGGTCCACAAATGCCAAAGGGGAAGATTGTAAAGTCAAATTGTTTTCATTGATTATGTAATTGACAATTTGTGAACTAATTTGAAAACAAAAAGCGTTCCAAGTTGGAACATACGGACATCAGCCGCCTAAAAGGATTTTACGGAAGAGCAGATTATTGCGATTATGTTGATTTATGGAAATATAAATATTCTGCAATATATTAGGCAGTGGTAGAAGCATATTAGGTTTATGAAAAATCCCTACAAATATGTAATTGGATTTATGGAATATTGTGGTATATTTGAGATAAGGAAAATCTCTTTATTTATGGGATTTGGATATGCTTCAGAAGCAGATAAGGAATAGGAATATTATGGAGATAATAATGGAGAGTTTCGATCTGCTCATGGACTTTAAAAAGGGACATCGCGGCTGCATTATACTCACAAACTTAATTGCGAAAATCTGCACACATATTTTCTATCTTTTTGAGAGTCTTGCGAGAACCAGCAAAGATATGTTCTAACATATGTGACCTGCCGTTCAAAATTTAGAATTGTATTCCTTAATTCCTCGGGAGGAGGAGATCAAGCGTCGATGAGTTTCGAGGTCAGAGGGATTCTGATCAAGGCGGATCGGTAGCTAGGGGAGCTAGCAAAATTCACACGTTTAATTAGTAAAGCTAAGTATGTTGTATGGTGTACTCTGTATTGTATCATTCTGATTGGTGGATTCATTCTTAACTGGGCCAGGCCTCGCAGATGTAGGTGGATTTCACCGAACTGCGTAACCAAGTCTAGTGTCTTTATGCTTTACTTTATTATATACTTGGTTAGATAAGTTACGTTTGAACATAGTAGTTATAAATTCAAAGTACGAGAGTCATGGATTTTATCTCAAAACTAAATAAAATTAAATAAACTTATGAGCTAATTTCACACGGTACAAAAAAAGAGTCCAACAGTGACTCATTTTTTGTGACAAGTAAGGAAATGTCACAATTTTATTACATCTTAACATGTCACTAAAATTTTAGTGATAGACGCACACATCAATAAATAAAATTGTGACATCAATTCATGTCATAACATTTTATGACACTTCTAAATATCATAAAATTTGTTACATCTTATGGTTTCAATAAATTTATGAAGTATTATTTTAGTTTCTTCTATGATAAAACTAGAATGTAAGAATTGCTTTCTTTAAAAAAAAAGAAATAATATAAATCATTGCTTGTTTGTTTACAAAAAGGGCCTTTGTGCAAATAATCTAAAGAGTATTTTTTCCATCTTTTCTTATTGCCTTTTCTGCAAAAAGAATTTTGTCTAATCATTTCCAAGCCACATTGTTTCAAGTGCTTTTTACTTTTACTTGATTTCTTTAACTGTGTTTTATAATTTGCCCACGGTAATAAGTTGCTAATGTCGGAGAAGCTCAAATGTAATCTTCAATTTCCGTACATCAGATTTTAAATCGTGCAACCTCACTTCTGCCCCTGCTCAGTCTCATGCTCACGCCTCCATGGGCGGAACTAGGGGGGCGAGGGGGTGCTAGCGCCACCCCTAGGATCCGGTGGCCCGGAATTTAGGCCTAGAGCCACCGGGAGCCACCGGATTCCGCCCCCCCTTGAACCCTAGCAGCGCCTCTGTATTCGGTGTCCAGCTGAAGAAGATGACCGCTGATTTGATTTTTTTTTTCTCACTAAACAAAACGACGTCGTTTTCCCTTAAGTGAAATGACCTTGTTTTGTTAATGTAAAACCCAAAAAAAGAAATGAGGCCAATTGGACTGAAACCCAAAAAAAAGAAATGAGGCCAATTGGGCTGAAACCCAATTAGCCCAAAAACAAATATTAAAACCCACCCTTGGGCTAGATGATGAAGAGAATCGCAGATTGCCTCTTGCCTTCCCACTTCCTCCGCCGACCGCAACCAGTTGCCGACTTGCCGTCCATCCGCCGCTCTGACTTTGTGCGCCGCCGTTCGTCCGCTATCTCCTTCCTCAACCAGCGACCACATTCGAGCTAAACCGAGAGTAAGGTATGCGAGGAGAGGAACTGAATAGCGTACTCTTACGAAGAGCCAATATTTTTTTGTGTAACTTGTGTTGAATTGAATTTCTTATTTGTGTGAAATTGTGAATACTGAATAACATATACATATTTAGTGGTTGTGTTCAAATTGTGAAATTGTGCTTAATAGCATATTTAGTGAATAGTGATTGTGTCACTATGTGACTAGCTTATTTGAATTTTATGGACTTGTGTTGAATTTGAATCGCTTATTTGAATTATGTGGACTGTGAATAGTTTATTTGAATTGAATATCATATTTTAGAAACTCAATTATTAGAAAGTAATTTTTTATGCATTGTAAAAATATAATTATTATGTAAGCGTAGTTTGTTAAAATATTGTTGTATTTAGCGTTGCAAAAAAAATTTTTGCCCCTTTTTCGCCCCCTTACATAATGCCCTGGTTCCGCCACTGCACGCCTCCATTTCATTATCACTGAGAATCACAAGGTATGGCTCTTTTCCCCCTCTCGTTTCTGGACGTATACGTTTTGAATTAAGCCAATTGGATTGCTTGGATGATTAGATGAGCCAATTGGTAGCTTTAAAATCATGGGTTTGAGTTTCTTAGAATGAAGTGATTCAGTACGGTGTTTGCCTGATGTTTGAGCTTTGATGTCTTATTCATTAAATTGATGTTTATTCTGGTAGTTTGTTGTAGTGTTTTCATCAACCCGCCTTTTCTGCACCACAGTTGTAGTGTGCATCAAATTTCAGCGCATTCATTTACAAATTTCCAAATGTTGTAATAATTTTACTCAGTGAAGCATAGAATCTAGGGAAACAGAGGTGAGTATATAACATTGATAAGAGAAAGTCTCACATAATTCGGTTTTTCTATATTGGATAGTACACAAGAGTTTTAACCTTAAATGTTGTAATTTTTTTTATAAAATTTAAATATTACATTTTATAAGTTAAAACAAATAATAATATGTATTTGTACGTGAAAATATAAAAATATATGATAAAAAAAATATTTTTAAAATTTTTAAATATTATATGCAACTTAACAAATGTAGTATATAAGATAAAAAATAAGTGATATGTCCATAAATTTATGGACAGACCGCCTACCATGAGACTCACTTCATTGATAATAGTACTGGATGCAACAACAAATACGTTTCCCCACTTTACTGGTCTGGCCCAGACTCTTGGACATTTTCCAACTGAGTTGCTTTTCCTCAATAATCTTCCATTTTTATAGCTACACAAAATCATTCAAAAGCTCAAATCAGCATCTCTATCTTTCAGAATCTATCCTGACATGGTTATGTAAATTTGACACTAATTGTACTGAATAGTTGTCAGTTGTCCACGAAATTCACCTCCTAATGTTGTTAATCATCCGCGCCATAATAAACGCTTGACTACCTTCTTCATTTCAAGAAGGAACGGGATGTTTGAGATTTTCTGTCATGCTAGCTGCTGCATTCTTTTATCAAAACTTGCTAACTATAAGGTTAAGCTTGTAATTTTTATGCAAAAATCTCAACAATGTTAAAATCTTGGGTTCGGGTTTAGGAACTTAGCTGATATTCGTGAGCGATTGACATTTCGTGCTCGAGCACACATTCGAGAAGAGGTAGCTTTTGAGCCTGTTAAATTGTCATTCCTTTGTGATAGCTCTGCTGATGTTACTTGAAACAGAGCTCCTTGAATGCTTTTTCAGATTGCTAATTATCTTCCCCTAGATGAAGATTTGGAGCAATCTGCTGAGAAAATAACAGAATCTACATTTGTAAGCTCTTCTGGCATTGAAAATCCTAGTTTGGAATGAATTTACTTTTCTTCTGTTGTTTGTCATGGAGTCGTTGAACTTGATGTATTAATACGTGTATCATGTTGGATGTGTAATGCATCTATAGTCAGTAGATTTGGAAGAAGTAATCGATAGAGGTTTTCATGTTGGTCATACCATATATCGTATTCAAAAGTTATGTGATGGATCCATAACAAGTAATTGAATTATCTTCAGTAATTACAACTGTGGCTTTCTTTAAACAATCTTGTAGGAACCCTCACACACATACAAGTTATGTAATTGTTCAATTCAATATTGAATTTCAGTTTCACCTAAATTCTGAACCTTAATGCCAAGTTGTTTAACAGTTTGGTGTTGGAACACCAAGATTAGTTTGGTGTTAAACGCAAATCTAAACACGCAGTGCACACACAACTTGTTTACGCAGTTCGGTGCAAATACACCTACGTCTGCGGGGCCTTGCCCAGATCAGAAACCATTCACTAGAAAGCAGTCTTTAGTACAAGAAGCTTAACTTAAATACTAATCCATTGCTAACCTACAGAGTGAATGTTGTGAGCTCCCCTCACTGTCGATCCTACGCCGTTGAACCCTCACGATCAACACGTCTCCCTGGATCTCCTCCTCCCGAGGAATTAAGACTTCCTTGTTTCTGATCTTTAAGAACTTGTTCGGTTGATTTACGAACCTCCAAAACAAACACGGCAGATCGCTCCAAAGTTCTCAACGTAGAGAATAGTCGTGGAAGCGTCAATGATTGCGTTGTAATCTTCTTCACTTTATCCCATCGCAATCCTGCCTTGAATAGCCTTCTTTCCTTGTCGAACTTCTACCCCAAATAGACTTCTAGTCTAAGGAAAGATCTAATACAAATCTGGTATTTAAATGAACAATCCTGTTATCAATAGGACTTGTTCCATAATTAACTACTTAACCAATTCCTAACTATTACAGGAATATTCGTTTACCAGAATTAGATGACCACGAAATCAATCAATTATCTTCATAATATTCTGATCAGATCGCACAATTATATCCCATAATATACTCCTTAAATCGTGGACATCAACAACGCAGCTGCTGGAAACTGCTGGACAGCAGTGGTGTTCAAACACCATATCACCAGGATTCACTCAGTGGTGTTCAAACACCAGATTACCACTATTCACAATATGCCATACATAAGTCCAACTCCGGAGGACTTTACAATCTCCCCCTTGGCATATTGGTGAATTCATACCACATTAGCATAAACATCATAGAACACCAGAAAACCAAGCAGCATAATAAATGTAGAATACCAGAATACCAATACCAGAATACCAGATAGCACAAACAGCACAAATTACCATAAAATCAGCTAGCAATTTAAAACTCCAAAAAATTCTCCCCCTGAATTCATTAATATGACAAGAACACCAAAAAAAATCAATCAGGCCAAACTATCGTCCAATTCATCCGAAGTACCAACATTTGATCCGTCTTGAGTTTCTGCCAATAAAGCTTCTCTTTCAGCCTCCAAGTCTGCAATCTCCCCCTGAATCTTTGCAATACTAGCCTGATGACGACTTAGTAGTTCATGACACGCAACTGCCCTTGCCTCAATCGCTTTCAGCCGAGCTGCTCCTCTATCCAAGCCAGTAGTCGCCGGAGGTGTCCAGGGTAGATCCTTCACTATCCGACCGCTCAACGTCCTGAGTGTTGGTCGTAAAGCCTGTGTAGAGATTATCTCATCTGTTTCTCTTGCACCTGCTCCTCCTTTCAGCAGTATCATGGAAATAATACACGGATGGACAAGTGATTCCTTCCTAGTTTTACGAGCACAATCCAGAATGTCATTAAATATGAGTCTGCCCAAATCCACTCGTTGCCTCGCACCAAGACTATACAGCAGCGTTGCCATTTCTTTTGTAACCATAGTGCTGTTCACTGAAGGAATCCAGTTATGCACCGCAACCATATATAGACAGTAGTACCTGGAAGTCAGGTTCGAAGCTGGTATTTGTTGTCTCCCAGCAAGTGGCCAACTAGTTTCCACTCCTCCTGTCAACTCAACTGCAACCTCATCAAAATTTTCTGGAGCTTGGTGTTGAAACACCGATTGAGAGTTCTTGAAACTGCCATGCTGCAAACACCTATTTACAGCCTCAGGGGAAAAAGCAATGATTTTACCTCTCACATAGACTCTGTGATACCATCGAGAGTCTTCATCTTCAGATTCTTCCTTCAAATTTGAATAAAATTCCAGTACCATTTGTTTGTTGAACTCTGCAAAGCAGGTGGCAGCTCTAAGCACCTTAAGGTATTTGAGAAAAGCAGTAAAGCCACAATCTTCAAATTTCTTGGCATCAGCCGGTCTCTCGGCTAGGATTTTCCTTCCACTGATGAATTCATACTTGTCTTGAACATCATTGTCATACCATTCACTGCTAATGGCTTTACTGACCTCAGGTGCAGGCAGTACTTTGGGCTTTATTTTCTCTGCAGAGTTCTTCTTCCTTTCTGCCCTCAATCTCTTCAGCTTCTGTCCAATAGGTTCGTCACTATCATAACTTTCAGCTGTGCCCCTGTCTCTGCATCGTTTTGATCTCCGAATTTTCTTACTTGCTGAGGCCACATTCTCTTCAACAATCTCAGGCATCTGAGGTAAAGATCTGGCGTCAGATGCAAATGGTGTTTCAACACCATCTTGCTGCCTTCTCCTCTTAAGTCCCTGAGCTGGACTTTTCTTCAGTGGTGTTTCAACATCACTCCCAAACATCTCAGCAAACCAGCACTGCAGTATCGTCTTCCACATCAGTGCTAAACATATTCACTTCTTCTGATTTCTCCTTTTCAAGCCTTTCAGCATTTTCATTCTCATCTTCAGCTACAGTTCCAACAGTATTCTTCTCTGAATCTGCTCCCACATCTTCATCACCTTCTTTCTCAGAACCTGATCCAAGAAATGCTGCCAGAGCCTCCTCGGATCTCATAAATGTTGCCAGAGCCTCATCCAGCGAAGAAGCATCTCCTGGTTCATTCATCGGATTTTCCTCTGTATCAACTTTCTCAGCACACCCTTCTTCTTCTTCACTGTCACTAATCTCCAAAACCGGAACAGGCAAATTTCTGAGTGACTCTTGAGTCTGATTCAGGGACTCATCAACACAAACCATCTCCATAGCTACATCAGTGGATTTCACCACTTTTATCCAGGGCTGAATCACAGCATCATCACCCAATTGTCTGAGAATAGGCCTGTGCAGGGACCCTATCCGTGTATAGATAGTAAAATATTGGCCTAATTCATCTCCAACTTTATACTGTTCACCGAAATCTACTCCAACTAGTTTGGCATTATAGTCACTAATCTCATTAATTTCTCCTATGCCACCAGTCAACAATTCCTCAAGTTTAAATTTGTTAATCTTGCCACGCAAATTTTCATACTTTCTAAGGTCTACATAACCCCTGTTCTGCACCATCCACTCTATGAAATCAAGAACAGAGCTAAAATACATTCCATCATAGACGAAAGAATGATCAAACCTAGCTTTCCGTCTCTGAACTTTTCCACCCCACTTGGCTAGTGTCTGCACTCGATCTCCACACAGCTCGTCCACATTCGCATCCACATCGAGCTCTTCAAATCGCGGATTCTCCGGCACCCGCACCTTGACAAATTCTCGGACCATCTTCTTGAACTTGGAGCTCGCCATTGTTACAGGGTTTTGAGTGGGTTACAAAAATTGAGGGTTTGGTAACTGTTTCTGATGAACAGGAAGCTGTGAGCTATGAGGAAGATGAACAGTCAAGTGTTTGAGTTTGTGTGGGAATCAATTTGTCACTTTCTCCTTTTTCCCCCCTTTTTTCCGAAACCCAAAAGACCTTCTCTTTTCCTTTCCTTCTGAATTCAAGCCTAGGCCCAATAAGTTTTCTTTCGGCCCAGCTGATTTTTCTCCCTCTGAAGTCCTCGGTGTTTAAACACCACTTCACAAATTTTTGGTATTTTCGGTTTTTTTTTCATTTTTTTTTCTTTTTTTCACCATATTAACTGAGAAACAAAGCAACAGTAAATAATACAATAGAAAGTACAGATCAGAGTACCTCACATTCGACAGACACCCAAGTGTTGTCTAAGTACTTCAAACGTCTCACCATCCAGAGGTTTTGTAAAGATATCGGCCAGTTGTTCAGCTGTTGGCACATACTGGACTGTAACTTCTTCTTTTTCCACCAAGTCCCTAATAAAATGATGACGAATATCAATGTGCTTCGTCCTCGAATGTTGCACAGGATTCCTGGAAATATCAATAGCGCTTTTATTATCACACAGCACTGTCAGACTCACATCATCAAACCCATAATCTCTCATCATCTGCTTCATCCACAAAAGTTGTGCACAACAACTCCCAGCAGCTAAATACTCTGCTTCAGCCGTAGACAAGGATATGGAGTTCTGCTTTTTGCTATACCAGCTGACTAGATTCGGTCCAGCAAAGAAACATCCACCTGTAGTGCTCTTACGATCATCAGCATTCCCAGCCCAGTCTGAATCACTGAATCCTACTAACTGTGAATCCTTGTTTCGAGAGAACCATACTCCATACTCCACTGTTCCACTTATATACCGAATAATCCTCTTCACTGCCGACATATGTGATTCCTTTGGATCTGCTTGATAGCGAGCACAAATACCAACACTCAAACAAATGTCTGGTCTACTTGCTGTTAAGTACAACAGGCTCCCAATCATACTCCTGTACGTTTTCTGATCAACACTTTGTCCATGCTCATCTTTTGTCAGTTTATCAGTAGTAGCCATTGGAGTGCGTATTGCTTTTGCGCTTGTAAGTCCAAATCTCTTGATCAAGTTTTCAGCATACTTCTGTTGATTGATTGATGAGACCATTCTTCTCCTGAATAACTTGCAATCCCAGAAAATATGACAGTTTTCCTACCATGCTCATTTCGAATTCATTAGTCATTAAATCAACAAACTCCTTTAACAGGACTGAAGAGGTGGATCCAAACACAATATCATCTACATAAATCTGTGCAATCAGAATGTTTGAACCTCTGTGTAGTACGAATAGAGTCCGATCTACTCCCCCTCGACGATAGCCCTTTTTAATCAGAAAGGTTGTCAGTCGCTCATACCATGCTCGGGGGGCCTGCTTGAGGCCATATAGTGCCTTATTCAACCGATAGACAAAATCAGGAAACTGTGGATCTTCAAACCCTTTAGGTTGCTCCACATACACCTCCTCCTTCACGACCCCATTCAAGAATGCACTCTTGACATCCATCTGGAAAAGAGTAAAGTCCAGAATGCACGACACAGCCAACAACAGTCTGATTGACTCCAATCTGGCTACAGGTGCAAACGTCTCATCAAAATCTATTCCTTCGACTTGCGTGTATCCTTGAGCAACTAGGCGTGCTTTATTCCTTGTGATATTACCATCGGCATCAGATTTATTTTTGAAAATCCACTTGGTACCGATTACATTGACATTTGCAGGTCGTTGAGTAAGAACCCAAACATTGTTTCTTTCGAATTGCTGTAATTCTTCTTGCATAGCAGAAATCCAATATTCATCGAGCAAAGCCTCTTTATAATTCTTCGGCTCCGTGAGTGATATGAAATAAGATAATCCTGCCAATTCCCTGTAATTTACACGAGGTTGATCCCGAAGTTGCATTTGTCTGGACGGACGCTGTTCCGATTCAGGTGTCTCGGGTTCTGGTGTTTCAACACCAGTTGACGATGGTGGTGTTTCAACACCGGTAGGGAACACTGGTTCCAGCACTTCACCTTCTCCAACTCTGTCATCCTCAGAATCATCTACCACCACATTAATAGATTCCATGACCGTTCCAGTACGTTGATTAAGCACTCGGTATGCTCGACTGGTGGGAGAATATCCCAAGAATATCCCGACATCACTTCTAGATTCAAACTTAGCTAACGGCTCACGATCTTTTAGAATATAACACTTACTGCCAAAAACATGGAAATACGACACATCAGGTTTCTTCCCTTTCCAAATCTCATACGGTGTCTTCTCAGTAAATGGACGCAAATATACTCTGTTGATGGTGTAGCATGCTGTATGAAGCGCCTCAGCCCAGTATTTAGAATGAATTTTCTTTTCGGCTAACATTGCTCTGGCCATTTCCTGCAGTGTTCGATTCTTCCTTTCAACTATACCATTTTGTTGCGGTGTGATGGGAGCAGAGAACTCGTGGTGTATACCGAGTGTCTTACAGATGTCATTAAACCTAGAGTTTTCAAACTCCTTTCCATGATCACTTCTGATACGGGCAATTCTTGCCTGAGTAGATCCCTTTTCTACGTGTAATTTGTACACCAAGGTCTCGAAAACTTCAGCTGCCTCTGACTTCTCTTTGAGAAAAGATACCCAAGTATACCTCGAGAAGTCGTCCACACACACAAAAATGTACTTCTTCCCTGCAACACTGGGTGTATTGATCGGCCCCATTAAGTCCATATGTAGAAGCTCCAACAGTCTTGACGTTGAAACATCATGAACAGCGTGATGTGGGATCCGAATTTGCTTTCCTTCTTTACATGAGCCACACACAACCTCCTTGCTTTCAACGATTTCAGGAATACCTCTGACTGCATTCAGTCTGGAAATACGTGCCAGAGATTTGTAATTTATATGTCCCAATTTTCTGTGCCATAGAGTGCTGTCTTCCTTCTTCGAGCTCAAGCATGTCACATCTTGATCGAGCAAATAACAATTATCTATTGACCTTGTTCCAGTGAATACTCCAGTCCCATGGTTAACAATACATTTTCCTTTGTCAAAGTTAACTGTCATATCATCGTCACATAGATGGCTGATGCTCAATAGATTAGTCTTCAGACCTTCCACAAGCAATACATCTTGAAACACAGGGAGTCCTTTAATCGCCAACTCACCCTTGCCAATTATTCTGCTCCGTTTTCCATCACCAAATTTAACATGTCCACCAAATCCAGGTTTGAATTTTTGCAAGAATTCAGGAACTCCAGTCATGTGCCTTGAGCACGCACTATCAAAATACCACGAGGTTCCTGTATGTGCTCCAAAACATACAAAACTAGAAAAACAAACATTTCGAGATTTTGGAACCCATACCTGGCGTACTGGTCGAATGACTTGTTGCGGATTCAGATTAACCCGTGTGTTGAGAGATCCAGTTTTGTATCCTCCAGTGTTGAATTTGTGCGTTTTATGTTCCACGTTGGTGTTGAAACCTCGAACTGGACTGGTGTTGAAACATCGATATGGGTTGGTGTGCATGCCTCGATATTCTGTGTTGACAGACAGGGTTCTCATCAGTCTAAAACATCTGTTTGTCACATGACCTTGAACTCCACAGTATCCACATCGTCTGACTCTTTTTGTTGAGCCATGCTTCTCAATTATTCTCGGAGCTGATGCATTTTGATCTGTCTGATGATTTCCTTCTTTCACTGTCCTTTCATAGCCAATGCCAAATTTGCTCGTCTGTCCCATCCTTAGACATTCTTCGAGTTTGGCTTTCCCAGTATTGAGGCGTCTAATGGATTGTTCTGCCTCCTCTGCTCGTTGCACCACTACAGCAAATTCCTTCTTGAGTTTTTCCAGATCTCGAGTCGCCTCTTCCTTTTCGCATGCATATACTTTAGCATTCTCACTTAGCTTCTTGTTTTCAGCCTTGAGTTCTTTGTTTTCATCTGCCACTTTTAACCACATTTTGTACATCTCCATGCTTTCTTTGCGAATGTCTTCATCACTAACGCTTCTATTTTCTTCATCTGAGCTACAGATCTCTTCTTCGTTCAGCATACTGAGACTTTCTTTACAGAAGTTGTCTACCTCCACCATTGACACCCCGAAAGCAACATGATTTGTATACTCATCTTCATCCTTAACATCATCTCCTCCATCATCATCACTCCAGGTTGTGGCATATGACTTTCCTTGTCTTTTGAGTGTATTGGCACACTCAGCTTGTATGTGTCCAAAACCTTCACACTCTCTGCACTGGATTCTTCTATTCAGGTTCGGATTTACTGATTTGAATTTTGGTGTTTCAACACCAGTAGATTGACCAAATCGTGGAGTTGAGTTTGCATTCGGATTTTTGCTCCCACTTGACTTTTCTTGTGGTTTCCTGCTCATCTTCTTCATAAATCTGGAGAAATTCCTGGTTATGTTTGCAATTTCATCTGTCTCTTCATTATCTGTAGAATAATCAACCTTTCCAGTGTTTGTGCTTGAAAACGCCATTTCTTTCTTCCCCATTTTAGTTTGCAACATCTCCATTTCATACGATTCCAGAGATCCCATAAGTTCATCAAGTGTCATTGTTCCTATCCTTCCATTTTCATTTATTGCCGTGACCTTCATGTTGAACCGTGGAGGTAATGCCCTCAACACTTTCCTTACAAGTTTTTGATCTTTGTACTTTTTGCCAAACTGAAACGCCTTGTTTGCAATATCTCGGACTCGTCCATTAAACTCGGAGATAGTTTCATCTTCACGCATCTTCAACTCTTCAAATTTGGTCGTGTAATACTGCAGCTTTGATTCTCTTACAGAGCTTGTTCCCTCATGGTAAATTTGTAACACATCCCATGCTTCCTTTGCAGTCTCACAGTTCGAAATCATTTTAAACTGATCTTCGTCCACAGCTGTAAAGATGGCATTCAATGCTTTTGAGTTGGACACGTGCGCCTTATGCTCCTCGGTGGAATACCTAGAGAATGGTTTAGTGGCAGTGGAGCTTGATCCTTCAGTTGTGTCACTAGCAGGTGGAGTGTATTGATTTATGACATAGTTCCAAGCTTGATCATCTAGAGCTCCAATGAATACTTTCATACGAGCCTTCCAGTAAGCATAATTTCCTTGTTCCAGCAATGGTGGTCGCGTGACTGATGCCCCCTCCTTTGGTGCCATGGTGAAACCTGATCTCACTCTCCCTGTATAGGGGTCAGCAAGTGCCAAGCTCTGATACCAATTGAATTTCAGTTTCACCTAAATTCTGAACCTTAATGCCAAGTTGTTTAACAGTTTGGTGTTGGAACACCAAGATTAGTTTGGTGTTAAACGCAAATCTAAACACGCAGTGCACACACAACTTGTTTACGCAGTTCGGTGCAAATACACCTACGTCTGCGGGGCCTTGCCCAGATCAGAAACCATTCACTAGAAAGCAGTCTTTAGTACAAGAAGCTTAACTTAAATACTAATCCATTGCTAACCTACAGAGTGAATGTTGTGAGCTCCCCTCACTGTCGATCCTACGCCGTTGAACCCTCACGATCAACACGTCTCCCTGGATCTCCTCCTCCCGAGGAATTAAGACTTCCTTGTTTCTGATCTTTAAGAACTTGTTCGGTTGATTTACGAACCTCCAAAACAAACACGGCAGATCGCTCCAAAGTTCTCAACGTAGAGAATAGTCGTGGAAGCGTCAATGATTGCGTTGTAATCTTCTTCACTTTATCCCATCGCAATCCTGCCTTGAATAGCCTTCTTTCCTTGTCGAACTTCTACCCCAAATAGACTTCTAGTCTAAGGAAAGATCTAATACAAATCTGGTATTTAAATGAACAATCCTGTTATCAATAGGACTTGTTCCATAATTAACTACTTAACCAATTCCTAACTATTACAGGAATATTCGTTTACCAGAATTAGATGACCACGAAATCAATCAATTATCTTCATAATATTCTGATCAGATCGCACAATTATATCCCATAATATACTCCTTAAATCGTGGACATCAACAACGCAGCTGCTGGAAACTGCTGGACAGCAGTGGTGTTCAAACACCATATCACCAGGATTCACTCAGTGGTGTTCAAACACCAGATTACCACTATTCACAATATGCCATACATAAGTCCAACTCCGGAGGACTTTACAAATATCATAACCTGGCAACCCACACATGAAAGTTAATTCTACTGAGAAAACTGAGCTATGTTCTTCGGCTAATTGAGAGTGCTTTATTTGATTGTGCATGTTGAATGAGACCTGGCTGCTACTATGTATATTTTTAAATCCGGACACATATATGGAGTAGACAATGCGTCCTCTATGTAATTTCTCTTCTTTTTTTTAACTTCCTGAAGAGGACGCATTCTATTTAATTTTTTTTACCGCATGAAGAGGACTCATGCAAATGCGTCCTCTATTTAATTTCTTTTTTTTAAGCGCACGAAGATGACACATTCTCTGAATGCATCTTCTAACTGCTTTTCCTTTTTCTTTTTAAAATATTTTCGTTGTCCAGTATTTAATTTCTCTTTGTTTTTAATTAACGCATCAATAGTGGTCGCATTCAGAGAATGCGTCATCTAATTGTTTTATATATTTTTTCAAATTTCCATCGTGATAAATGCATTGGAAGAATTTGAAAGTCCGCTTTGAAATTTATGATAATAAAATTTGAACATCCTATTTACTTTAATAAAGATAATGGAAAAAATTTATCGTCCTATTTAAAATTTATGAGAATAAATTTTGAATGTCATATTTCCTCTAATTTTAAACGTCTGTATTTCATTTTTTAAAATATTCAAAAATATAGAGAATGAATGAATTTATAAAAAGAATTGGAAGTTAAAAATGTATTGAAATTTTAATTTTAAAATTTTGGATTTTTATAATTTAAATAAATTAGAGTTGTATGCAAAATTTTTAACTCTTCCTCTTTTTCCACTACTAACTAATTTAAATAAACAAAATATAAGAGTAGACACATTTAATGTTTATGAAATTAGAGGATGATAAGGAAAAAAACATGAAATGGAGTAACAAAAATATGAATTGATTCAGTGATACAATATTCGAAGAACAGGTGCCAAATAGATAGGCAGAAACGTAATGAAATGAATGCCCAACGACATGTAAGGTACTAATGGCACCCTCCGCAAAGCTTTCCACCTGTTCCATATGGGAGAGAACGTATGTTGCAGGATGTGCGTCGAGGAACAACCATATGAGTAGAAACATATACGTCGTCATGCCGAACTCCCTCTGTACAATCCTCCTCCATATCGTCTCCTGCGTCCTCATTCAAATCATACTGGACTTGGGGAACACTACCTATATCAAATGGAGTAGTAGGTGACATATACATATGACTAGTAGTGGGAGTACGATATGCAGTAGAATCAGCTGGAGTAGTGTTGGAGTGTAAGGGTCCACCATCTGATGGCCCGTCGTGGTTGGACTCGCATGTGAGTGTCCGTCTTGAGATGAACCATTTATGCAATAGGTCTGGGAGCACGCGGTCATCGACAACCCTGTCGACCAAGAGGAGTTGTACGGTGGCTTCTGATTTCATTGTATCTCACACCAGGGGGAGGTCCCTCGGTGTGCACATATGGCTGATAATACTGTAGTCTGGAGGGCTTATGTGCATATTCTAGAGTACGTGTGACAACACTACGTACCCCCCTAATGACGTCCGTGAAACGTGGGGGACATTCGTATCTAACATAAGGCGCATCTCGGACATTGCCTGCAACTACATAAATGAGATAAATATGTTAGATATTAAAAATGAGGGAATCTAAATTATTATTTGTTGATACTATGAGAAATTTAGTAAATACCATATACTCCAAAGTCGCTCCATCTCCATGAAACCCCTCCGTAACCGTTTGGCGCCGTCCTGGCTGATCAATCAAGGTCATTGTCCTGCAAAAATACCACTCCATGTATTCTCGATTGGGTGTATATGGATCCGCTGACCCAAAATCATTAATTCGGTGCTCTGTTCAATGTTCCCATGCATTAAGATATCTTCTCAGTTCAACACGCCAATCCATGCCCGACCTTCCCCGATGGCCTCTAGTATTAAGCAGTTTGTGTTCATCCTTAGTGACCAACTGTGTGGGTATTGTCTGGATAAGGCCAAATTTCCTGAGAACACAATGAACATGATGATACTCCACGACGTGCCGAAAAATGAGGTCAACACACAATAGCCAGTTGTCACTACCAGCTGTACAATATTGTGGGAGATGTTGCATGACATCTATAGTGTATGACTGCCAAATAAAATGACATAACAGATAAGTTTTGTGGTTAGAAAAGAAACACCTTTTTTCCTTTTAGTTCAACAAAAGGAAATCCAAATTACTTTATACCTGACTGCCATGGAGAGATGTCAGCTGATCGCGGTACACTTTTAGTACATGCATGGGTGATTGTTATAAATCGTACCGGGCTCTCCACCTGTAAGGAATAGAATGAATTATATTAGCTATTCCCAGTAATTAAAAAGGTTTAGAGATTGTGTCCTTACTAGTTGAATACAAACCTGGACCCAAGAGCACTCATGGTGACGGTCACTGGAAGTCGTCCAGCAGGATGGATGGTTGGTATTCGCTCTTATGCCCGCAACCGACAATAAATATAAAAAATATATATTATAGTGTAAGAGGTCATTATGGACACGTTTCCAACTAACAAGTTTAATCAACAAGTTACCTATAGTAGGACTGGTGACCCATATATGGATTTTACTTGTGGAATTGCAGCGTCACATAAGCTCCTGTACAAGTGTGCCAAAATTGCACTCCCCCAACTGTACTGATGTGCTGCATCTAAGTTCATAAGTATCGATAAATAGAGAAGAGGGATCAAGTGCCCGGATGTGTCAGACATGAGCAATCCTCCAACCAACAGTAGAATGAAAATCCTTGCTCGCTGCTGACAATCTACCTCAGTAGCATCAATAGGTAATGGACTGCACAACAAGTTTCCCAACAGCTGGCCCTTATGCGACCCCCTTTGATATCACTCATGTCTGGTGCAGCCACCAAGTAGTCAGTGCATAATCTCTGCTACTCATTCGTGTTTCTGCTTGTGTCAACACCAGTGATTTCCATGTCATCGATCGGTAGACCCCAAAGGATGGCCACATCTTGCAATGTGACGGTGGCCTCCCCCATCGGCAGGTGAAACATGTGCGTCTCCGATCTCCAGTGCTCTACTAACACAGTGATAAGCAAATGGTCGATGTGAATTGGTGCAGAATCTAATAGTCTCTAGAAGCCAGCCTCACGTACATATCGCATCACTCGATCAGGTATCCCACCAATCCAACAAACCCCATCGCATCGTCTCACCTGCAATGCCTCATCCTCCAATTGACCATTGTATAGAGCGCGTGCACAATGCTCCAGGTGAAGATAAACTAATTCCTCACCAATGGGTCCCGGATGATACATGGTGTATCCCTGGTGAAAATCATAATCACATTGAGAAATGATCAATCTATATTTCCACGAAAATCAAAACTATTACATGTAATAAATATTCAAACCAAATCAAACATTAGCTTCAATTTAAACAATACACATAATAAAAATCCACACAATTAATTACACTTCTTTAACGAGTGAATTTAACATAACAAGCTGGATAACTACATAATATCATATAATACACAATGGTCTAAAAAAAATGTAAGGATCTCTAGAAACTACATATTACAAACAAGATCCTAAGCACGTCCTCGCCCACAGACTCCTCTGCAATCACCCGGCAGTCTCCCATCCATTTGATTCCTTATCTTTCTCTCTGCAAACTGACCACGCCTCCTGTTATGAAACTTTTCAATATCAGGATCAACCTCCAGTTGGTGTGTTGCCATAGTGATGGATCTCAGAGAGGCACAAAACCCTCACTATATTGTTGCACATTGGTAGTCGTGTGATATACCTTGTCACAGAGAGTAGACGGATCGTCATACCTATACTTACAAATAGCCAATGCATAGGAACAAGGGAAATGGAAAATTTTCCATTTGCGATAACTACACCCATTTCTCCGATATTTCACAGTGTATTGGCTCTCACCCATGCTACCATCAATGGTCCTTGTCACAACCGTATAAGTCTGCGATGTCTGACCATACACAATCACACTATGTCCATGTTGCCAAGTGTCTTGATTCTGAAACTTTTTCCAAATCCTGCTTGGGAACTCAGACCTACACAATTCGACATCAATTTAGAATACTTCACCTAATCCAAGAACACATAACGAAATATAATGTATCAAAAAAGTACCTCCAATTTTTGGCGTCCATTAGCCTTTGTGCAAACATTTCAACTGTTTGTTCAAAAGTGGCTTTGACACATGCTGCTATCGGGAGATGTCGTGCATGCCTTAAACAATTGTTGTAACTCTCTGACAAATTAGTTGTAATAATTCCCCAACGACGATCTCCCTCATCAAAAGTAAGGCACCACTTACTGCTATCATGACGTTTCAACTAATCCCAAGCAGATGGTTCGAGACTCTCCAACTCTTCCTTGTACTCTCTTCACCTACTTTCTTGTCTGGCACGACCAAGTTGCCAAACCAGAGTCTTTAGATGCACATTTTGTAACTTCCCACGCTCCGCACTAAAGAAGTTGAACTGAAAATGCCTCAAGAAAAATTGGTGGTATTCTACTGGCTCTATCTATTCATCCATATGTCTCATTGCATTCAAAATCCCATCATCACGATCTGATATAATACAGATTGGCCTAGTATAACCACCCACCACATGAAGTCTCATTTTGAGCATGAACCAGTTCCAGCTCTCAATAGTCTCAGCATCAACTATTGCATAAGCAATGGGAAGTATGTAATCATGTGTGTCGTGTGTCACAACAACTAGAATTTTGGCCTTGTATGCGCCTCTCAAATGAGTCTCATCCACACTAATCACTGGCCTGTAGTGGCAAAAAGCTTTGATAGCCTGACCAAATGCCCAGACCACAAACTTAAATTTCTTACGCCTATGACTGTGTATTCTATCAGGTACGTCTGCCCAATCAACAACTGTGCTTGGATTAGCCCTGACTAGCTCATCCATAAATGTTGGCAACATTGCAAAGGATTCCACCCAAGTTCCGAATACCAAATCAATAGCCTTCTGGCGAGCATACCACGTCTTCTTGTAGGAAAAAGTCACATTTAACTCTTTCTCACATACGCTTGGACATCCTTCACCATGAAGGAAGGGTTCGCGTCAATCTGATGGTGAATGGAATGAGCGATCATCAACGATGTTAGGTTAGTGTTACCATTTGATCGACCAACACCAATACAACTATGACTACTTGCCCATTTGGTGATCTCCCACATCCCATAGGCAACCTTCTTGCTAGCTCTAAAAATCCAATGACAATTGCCACTTCCTTCAACAACGTCCTTACATTTCACATACCATGCATGTGACCTTCTCTCTACGACCCAGTGCTCCCGGTTCATCATCGAGCTCCACCTGCAAATAGCTTCTACAAATTCTGGCTTACTCCAGAATCACATACCCAAGTCAACTTCACTGGTCGCTTGAACATAACTAGGAAGTCTTTCGCCACAATCAGTTGAGGCATACCCATCCTCATCAGGTCCCCCATAATCCCTAAAGTAGGCCTCCGTATTAGGATTCACCATAAGGTGGAAAGTCGTGGCTACATTGTTCGTGTACACCACTTGTTTATTATCATCCCCTGGATTCGAATCAGTTGATAAGGATCGACTATCTTCGCTTTATTTTTCAAGTTCCCTTTCCTCACCTTCATCATCGTTAACAACATGCTCACTATCACCAACAACATGCTCTCCAATTTCACCAACATAATCATCATCGAAGACATTTAACTCTTCATGATGCACACTATATATAACGGCACTTGTGGACGGCTAAGTGCAATTGAGATGGACATACACACTGGGTTGACTCGACTCACCAATGAAAGAAGGTTCTCCTAAACCTTGGCAATGTACAGGGTGTTGGAAGGTTGGCAAAGTTGTATAGTTCTGAACATTCTTAACAATGACATGAATGTGCCCGAGCAAACATCACCCACACAGTCAATGGTGTTTTCCATCTTTTTCATATTAATGTAAAGATCAGCTGAGGACAAGGACATTCGATCAATAATGTTGAAGAAGGTCGTGGTGGACTCGTCATCTTTCATATTATGATATCAATAGTATATAGACGAACCAATCAGCTCAGGATAGCGATAATAGATTTTCAACAGAAACCCCTTACTTACAATGCTAAGCCTTCTGAAATTAATTTAACTAACTCGGAGTGACTTAACCTCCATTCGAGATTCACATTTTTCTCAGGTATGGGAGGATCATAATATACACCCACATTCAAATCAAACTTAATCTGACCCCTTTGTACAAGTACACCGTTAAAAACATCGTAGAACTGCATTATACAAATAAAGAACATATAATTCTATATTCAGATTGACGGTGTTATTCAGCAATATATATTCAACTCCTCAAACTCTAAACCATACATTGTTCAATTGTCATCGAGCAACCAAATCATACACTATTATCGATTATCTTACTAATTAACATGCAACATTAAAACTTTGGCAATGTGTCTTCACAATATAAAGTTTGGACTCAATTACACCACACAAATTAAATTATTACTACGACTTCAATAAAAAAATTAGGGAACAAATCACACATAATCAATTCACACATAATCACACATCCACATTCAACATATTCATATAATCAAACCACACATAATCATTCAAACAACACATAAACATTCAGCACATTCATATAATCAAACCACACATAATCATTCAAACAACACATAAACATTCAACACATTCATATAATCAAGACTTTTTCAAGTACCTCAAAAATTAAATTATTACTACAACTTCAAAAAAAAATTAGTGAACAAATCACACATCCTAATTCAACACATTCACATAATCAAACCACACATAATCCTTCAACACATTCATATAATCAAACCACACATAATCATTCAACACATTCATATAATCAAGATTTTTTCAAGTACCTCTAGGAGACTCATAACTTTTGGCGGCGCGTGACTTCCAAGTGCGGAGCTACCGGCAGCGCGTGCATCTCACGCTCGGGTCTGCCGGGTGCGCAAAAGGCGGTAACGACTGGCATGACTCTTAACCTTAAAATCCAGCAACAATTTACTACCAGTCACTAAGAAAAATAGCAGATCTAACAACAACGAAAAGAATATACGAACGAAAAAAAGATACAAACCTGGCGATGAAAATGGCGACAAACGAAGGCATGAGCTCGACAAGGAATACGACGATGGCCTAAGCACGGGTGGGAAGGAAGAATCCGGCGACAGAGGAAACTAGAAGAAAGGATCCGTCTTTGGGAATTTGGCCTCTATTCTAGGATTAAAACAGCACAATGCGTCCTCGTTTTTATAGAATAAAAAATAAGTCAAATACAGAGGATGCATTTAGCAAATACGTCCTCGTCTTTTCAAAATTTTAAAAAACGTAAAATTATGAGGACGTATTTCGCTCATTTTTTTCAGGTAATAAAAAAATATATAGAGAATGCATTTAGCAAATGCGTTCTCCACATTTGCATCCATAGCCGTCTACTGTAGCAACATTTAAAGAATTTTCTCAGCTTATTGCTAATTTAACCTTGGTTTTGGTAACCATATCCGGGCAGTATTCTTTAGTGACAGTCCTGAGATAATTAGTAAATTTTCAGCCATGCCATATTTCTTTGTAATATCCATTTTCATCGACTTCTTCCAAGGAATCCTTTCTGGCTTGTTTCCTCTTCATGTTTGTTGCTCTAATTCAGGAAATCTTCTGGTTTTCCCCTGAATAAACCCATCAAAAAGTTAATCTTTTGTGTTCTTGGATTTTCATGTCATTGTTTGTGGAAATTATAGGTGTGAGTGTGTGACTAGAGGTTGTGGTCTTCAACATTTGGCGGTCATCATTAACATCGGAGGATTTTACTTTATCGGGATGACAATCGTTGGATTGTTAAGTTTTAGAGTAAAGTGCATATATAACCCTACATGATTGACGAAAGTGCAGATATAACCCTGTGATAATTGAAAGTGAAAATATAACCCTAGCTATTTAGGTCATGTGCAAATATAACTTTTTCCGACAGTTTGAGGTCGAATTTAATAGAAAAGACTATTTTACCCTTCCAAAAATAAAAGAAAAAATATATACGAAAATTGACTATTATATTGACATTTTTCATTATCTCCAATCTCCGCCATCTCCAATCTCCTTCTTCCGCTCTTTGCTCACTCCAATCTCCATCTAGAGGCAGCATCGGGTGGCGACAACGTAGAACAGGGGCAGGTGGAACCAGATCCGGGTCGGGTCGAGATTGGCTTCGGGTTTGGCTCTTCTATCTTCAATCTTTTCTTGAACGAAATTATGTAGGATCAAATTGTTAGGGTTTGCTTGATTTTGATTTCGCAAAGAATTGAAATTGTGTTGGTGATTAGGGGTGGGCAAAAAAACCAAAAACCAAAAACCGAACAAAAAATTGAATTATCCGAATTCGAATAACCCGAACCAAATTTAATATACGGTTTTTGGATATCCGAATTGAATAAACCAATTTCTGAATATGGGTTTTGGTTTGGTTTTGGATATTAAAACTCAAACCGAAACCCGAACCGAATACCAAATTATAATTAATTAAATATATATAATAATAAATAAATTTTAAAACTACAAAACTAAATTTATAAGTAAATAAAAGTGAGAGGACTAATCTATAAATTTTTAAAAATTACCCCAAACATCTTAACATTAAATGGATCAAATAGACAAAAGACTGATATTCAAGTATTTTATAATCCATATTCATTATAAACAAGTTTAATAAATTAGTTCATTTAAATTTCTTATAAATTTTAAAAACAAGTATATATATTCTTATTGGCATGAACGTAAATGGAAAGCATTAACTATGATCAATAAATATCCATATCTAAACTACAGTTCTCTTAGTAATCACAGTGATAAGGTGCACGAATAATTGATTTTTCAATAGTAAACTTTTTTTTAATTGAAATCACCCAAGGGTGAGGGTTGATATATTGGTACCCCAAGCCAAAAGAACCAGAGTATAGTGCAAGTAACTTTACAGATGGCAACCGCATTGCCCACAAAAGTAAAGGATAGCCTACGCTAAGAACTGTACATGATCCGAAATATCGGTCGAGTTTAGTTAGTTGCGATTCCAAAGCAACGAATCTCCACACCCCGTGTTAATTCGCACTTTGGCCAGGCAACTAACTAGTAAATGGCCAGCTATGAGGAGATATAGCAAAAGTGGGATAACGTATGTTGAATGAGCCCGAGCCTCAGTCTCCGAGAGATCACCAAGCAGCAGCACGGCTAGATCAGTAATAGTAGTGAGATATCCAAGGTGAGTTCAGTTGAGAGGAACCTGTATGAATGAAAAAACCATCAGCAGTATCAATCCTATCACAAGCAATGTGAGATAGTTCTAATCTGGGGAGTATGTATCTTATCAAGTGCAATAAGACCCCTAATATGCACAGGAGTATTACTGAGATGCAAAGTTAGATTATGTGCAGAATGATGTTTAGCTATTGCATCTGCAACCAAATTACCCTCCCTAGGCACATACTGAAGCACAACGCCATTAAGAAGATGGTTAACTTTGTAGGCAACATCAAATACAGGCCAATGAGCAGTATAAGGTTCACATATCATCTTGACCGCCAATAAAGAGTCCGATTCGATGATAACAGATTCATCCAAATTGTTGTAACTCTGACAAGCAATTTTGACCGCAAGGATTTCAGCAAGAAGAGATGAGTCAGCAGAGATGGTAACAGATTTAATCAATATAGGTGAACCAGTACAATTCCTTATAATTACCCCTACTGAAGCCTTATCCGGGAACCAAGATGCGTCCGTATTAATCTTAATGCAATGTTGTGAAGGTCTCTCCCAACATACAGTTCTAATAATCGGTTTAGGAGGAGGTCTGAACTGAGGCAGAAGATTTTTTATTAGATGAGGCATGCCATTTGTGGATTTCAAATATGTAGGATTAGAAAACAGAGCTAGCCTGATAATGTCAATAGCTTCCTTACAAAAGTAATCAGCAGAAAGGGGGCACTGGTCAAAAAGATATCGAGTTCTAGATTTCCAGAGGCACCAGCAAGTAATGGTAGGGATTATGTTACATAACAGCTGATAGCCTTTAGGTAGATCCATACAATTCCAGAAAGTGAAGAAGGTTTGAGCTAAGGTTTGAGGTTCAGGTAGTTGGAATTGAACTAAGGAAGCCATGTATCTCCATACAGATTTGGCCAGAGGGCATGTAATGAAAAAATGTTCTAGTGAATCCCTATGGCAACAAACAGGACATTTCGTTGCAAGACTAAACCCACATGTAATGAGTACATCATCAAATGGTAGTAGAGAATGTAACATCTTCCAAGCAAATATAGAAATCTTTTTCTGTAGAGCCCTATGCCATAGAAATTTGAAGGCTAAAGAATTACCCGATGGGCCAGTAATTGCACGATATGCAGATTTAGATGAAAATTGTCCTACAGGATCAGGCTTCCATATTATCCTATCCTCTCTTGATTCTTCAAGTTGAGCTTCCTGTAAGAAAGAGAGAGTATCATTTTCTAAAAAAGGAGAAATCAGTAGCATAATCTCAGGTTTATTTCTAATAAAGTCAGCCACTGTATAATCCTGAAATGGTGCAGTGATATGATCAGGAACATGGTTTATTAATGGACCTATCATGCACCAATTTGATGTCCAAAAATTACATAGCCCTTTACCATGAATTATGAAGGAGTTTTGATCAGCAAAAAGATTAACCGAACAAATCCTTTTCCAGGTTACAGATTTTTTATGTGAATCAGGAAAGGACCATAACAGTTGAGACCATAATGTGTTCCCTAGTTGACTTTTCGACCACAGTTTAAGGGAGCATACATCCAAAATAGCTCTAATTGACCTAAAACCTAAACCACAGTTGGAGATTGGAGTTGCAAGATGAGCCCATTTTTTCCAAACTTTGTTTCCTTTCCCATCAGACTCACCCCAGAAGAACCTAGACAACCTTCTTTCTAGGCTCTTGATTACTGTTTTTGGTGGTTTAGTAACATTCCAAAGATGTTGAGGCATTGAATATAAGCAGGACTGAATTAGGACTAATTTGCCCCCTGAACTTAGCCACTGATTTTTCCAATTTTGCAATTTTTTATCATATTTCTCCATAAGTGGCTGATAGTACCTAGTAAGTGTTCTACCTTTAAAAATAGGGCATCCTAGATATTGAAAAGGAAGGGAACCTTGCTTCATTTTAAGAATCATCCTGATCTGATTTAGTTTGCCAATTGAAGCCCTTTTACTAATATAGAAATCAGACTTATGAAAATTAAATTTTTGGCCGGAGGTGTACTCAAAAACATCCAGGAAGGCCTTAATCCTAACAAGATTGGATTTAGATGCTTGCATAAATATAATGGTGTCATCTGCATACATAAGATGGGTTGCAGCTAGGATTGGAGATGGTAACTGATAGTATGCAAGCTTGTTATTATGGAAAATGAAAGATAAACTTCTAGAGAAAGCTTCAGAAAAAATATTAAAGAGAGAGGGGGATAGGGGATCACCTTGCTTAATTCCTCTTGTGGCTTTGAAAAAACCCACAGGATTGCCATTTATAAGTATAAAGAAATAACCTTGGGAAAAATTAGACATCACAGCATGTAAAAATTTTCCTTGGAAACCAAATTTCAACATAATGTTCATCAAGAAATGCCAATTAACTCTATCAAACACTTTCTGCAAGTCTAACTTCAGAATACAATTAGGAATCCTAGCTCTCTTATCTAGAAATCGAATCATTTCCTGGAGATAAAGGATATTATCCGAGATGTCCCTATTTTTCATGAAGGCCGACTGATTAGAAGAGATCAGATTATCCATGTATGGTCGAAGCCTTTCCATTAGAACCTTAGAACATATTTTATTAAGGACATTAGACAAGCTGATAGGTCTGAAATCCTCAAATGAGCAAGGTTTGATTTTTTTTGGGATTAAGGTGATCCAAGTACTGGATATTCCCTTGGGCAGGGGAGTGCCATCAATAAAGTCATTAACAGCCTTAACTAGATTAGCTTTTATAATAGGCTAGCATTTCAAGTAAAATTTAGGTGTGAATCCGTCGGGACCAGGACTACTGTTTCTATTTAAACCTTTAACTACTACCTCTACCTCAGATTCAATTGCAGGTTTAGATAATTCATAGTTATCAGATTCAGTAATAACATTAGGTATGTGATTCAGGAAATGTGAGTAGCATGTGTCATTAGGCAATAGATTTGGTTCCTGTAACAAATCTGTGTAAAAAGAAATGGCTTCATTGTTAATGTCCGTTTGAGTACTAAGCCATTAACCCTCTTTACTTTTAATCTTACTAATCTGTAATCTAGAGTTTTTCTCCTGAACCACTTTATGGAAGAATTGAGTGTTATTGTCACCTAGCTTGTTCCGTTTCAACTTGGCTTTTTGTTTCCAAAACTTTTCCTTTTATTTTTGAGCTCTTAACAATAAAGCTTTTTTCCGATTTAATTCCATAAGTTCAGCATCTGAAGGATTTAGATCAAAGTTAGATTCCTGGATTCTAAGGGATTCTTCAGCATTTAAAATATTAGTATCAATGTTCCCAAAGCAATCTTTGTTCCATATCTTTATCTCCTTTTTAAGCCTGATTAGTTTAAGATAGAAACCTAGCAAACCCGTAACTTTCAATTCTTTATCCCAATTTACCTGAATTAGATTGATGAAATCCTGCCGATTAAACCAGACATTCAGAAACCTAAATGGTTTAGGGTTAGTAGTGGTCAAATTTGAAAATTGTAATAACAGAGGGGAATGATCAGAGGTTTGTCTGTTCAAGATTTGAATGGAAGAGGAGGGAAGCTTTCACTACACTAAAGCATTCCTCAAACAATGGACATTTTCCTCAGCTCTAAAAAAATTAACAAACTACAATGGACTCAGAAGAGATTACTTGGTGAAGAGATGAAGACGGTGAGATTACTTGGTGAAGAGATGAAGACAGATATATAAATATCATAGTTAATTTAGGAGAACGTCTCCTATTAGACCATCTAAATATTAGACTAATTATGAAAAATCTCGTTTCAATAACTATTAGGGTCAAATTATAATTATTTATACATTACCATACATTTTAAAAGTTATAAGAAATTTGTTGCAACAAATAAAAACAAATATCAAATCAGCTTATTAGTTATATCAATTATAAAATAACCTTGTATAATGATTTGTCAGTCTAAAACAAGACGTTGTGTTAATTTAATAGTGGAATTTTTGTATCACCCTCTAAATGTATTTAAATTACTTATATAAATAGAAGAGAAAGAAATCATAAAAATATATGAGTCTGTCTCTTGAAAGACGGTCTTTCCAGAAGTTATGGAAAGACCAAGGTTTAAGCTATAAATTAGAAAAAATGAAGATAAAATTTATGGGTTGCATGAACCGGGTTATAAATTTATAACTACTATATGTTGCATACTAAAATTTTAATATTGCAACTAAGACCTTTTACCTTTTATTATTCTAATTAAATCTCGTTTTTCCATAAACCTATAGAAAGACTGTCTTTCCCAAGACTTTGCCAAAATATATTATAAACACATTCATCATGTATGGAAAAGGTAAAAATATAAGTCAAATTAATAGGGTAATAATAATAAAAATGATTTGAGATAAAAAAAGTATTAAATAATTTCCAGTCACAAAATACTCCTCAAATTAAATAATGTAATAATAAATGGAAAAATCTTGGAAAATACCGTTTTTCCATTATTCCGTAGGCTTATGGAAAGATAGAGTTTAATTATAATAACACAAAGTAAAAGGTCTTAGTTGCAATATTAAAATTTTATTATTCAACGTATAGTGGTTATAAAGTTTATAACCCGATTCATTCAACCCATAAATTTTATCTTCATTTCTTCTAATTTGCATTTTAAACCATAATATTTCCATGACTTATGGAAAGACCGTCTTTCAAGAGACAGACTAATTATAAATTCAAAACAAATAAAATAATAATGGCAGAAAAGGTGGAATATGCCAAAATGCATTTTAAAAAAATGAATGAAACCGCAGGATGAATGAAGCAAGGCAGCAAAGGCAGCAAAGGCAGCCTTACTATACTACATTAGTCCCACATCGGAAGAGAGGAGATTTAGCTTTCAAATTTTAACTATAAATACTAGGGAACTCCTCCAATTTTTCAAAGGCAAGCACAAGATGCAAATGGGCCTTTAATGTCAAATTACTTGGCCTTAACTTTTGGGCTGTAATTATTTATTTGGAGTTAAAATTTTGGTATGTTTATGGGCTTTTTGGTATGGTCCAGAACTGATTTAATTGAATTCAATTGGATAAAGATTGGAATTAATTCGGTTTATTTGGTTTCAAACCGAATTTGAATTTTAAATTCGGTTCGGATAATTTGGATTATTTGAATGGTTTGGGTCGGATTCGGTTTTTAAGTTTTTAGGAAAAAACTGAATAAACCGAATCGAATAGACCGAAACCCGAATAAACCGAACCGACGCCCACCCCTATTGGTGATTGATGTTATGATGTTATTTTTGTGTGTTTAGGTGAGAAAAAGCTGTCGAAAGTGATAGTTCCAAACAAGTAGAAGGACGGATCCCGCAACACCACCGACATCGATGGTCGGAAGATTAACGAGAACAAGCTCCATTCCAAGAAAAACTGGTAATTTTCAATTCCTTTTTTTTAGTACTTGGGATAATCTATTTGTGAAATTAGGTTATTAAAAGTTGTGTTTTTGGGCTGAAAAGTTGGAACTTACTAATGCTTAATGTTGAAAATGGTGTTGTGAATGTTTTTCAATTTCTTTTCTTAGCTTTCCATTTCATCCCGTCTGGTGTTGCAGATTTTTTGCGAGATGGCTGCTACAGGTGGAGCCTGACGACTGACGCGGGTGCTTCTCTGGTGCCTGATTGCTCGACTTAGCTCGCTGGTGGGAGTGGTGTGGTGGGGGTGATTTCGGGCAAGAGGTGGTGGTTTGGATGATTCCGGGGCAGTAGGTGGTGGTGGGTCAAAGGGCATGTTTGTCCTTTACTCTTTTTTAGGTTGAAAGGGCATTTTAGTCATTTCCAATTGGTCAATGGCTGGAAATGATCAGTCAACATCGTAAATATCATCAGAAGGTTATATTTGCACTTTTGTTAAGTGGTTAGGGTTATATTTGCACTAAAAATGATCTCATGGTTAAATATGCACTTTCTCAATTACATAGGGTTATATTTGCATATTACCCTAAGTTTTAAACTAAAACTACATGCTAAGGTAGAATGATTTAGGGGTATATACAGATATAACCCTATATACTTGAATTAATGTAAATATAACCCTCAGATAATTTAAACTACAAAAATAACCGTAACTAATTGATGTAAGTGCAAATATAACCCTAACACATTATTTCTGGCATTGACCTTATACAAAATGACCAAAATTATCCTTTGACCTAAATTTTAAAAGTGTTAGGACAATTTTAACCCCCTCAAATTTTGATCATATTCTCCACCTACTCCGTGAACAAGGTGAAAATGGCGGCCAAAGACAGGAAATTCCTCCTCCACCTCAAAGCCTACCTCGCCAAATGCGAGGGCATCGATAAGCTGCTGAAGATCTCCCGCTATGCCGCCAAGATCCTCCTTGCCATATCTATCCTCCAAATCCTAATTCCGAACCCTAACCTAGTGCCTCAAGGCCTTTGAAACCAGTATTGAACTGAGCCGGAAGGCCTTCCGTCTTGGCAATACACCACCGGGAGACGATGCTCTGGCGCAAAGCGGTACCCCACAGAGACGACGACCGCCGATGTGAGCTGACCTTGCATATGACAAAGTTGTCGACGTGAAAGTAAACGATGATGGGGATTTTTCTGGTGGCCGTAGGTTAAATCAAGAACAAGATAGAAGAAGCAACATCATTGGTTTAGGTTTAGGTTAGGGGTAGGATAGTAAATTCATGTTATTTTGTTTTTATTTTTTTTCTTTTTGAGGGGTAAAAATGACATTTCATTGAATTTCGGCTTAAATTTGTCGAAATGGGTATTTTTGCACTTTCCCTTATTATCTAGGGATGTATTTGCACTTTCAATTATCAGAAGGTTATATTTGCACTTATGTGAATTATATAGGGCTATATATGCACTTTTCTCAATAATTTATGTAGACATCTATTTTTTGTATTTGAATATGCATGCTATATATGAAAGCTTGTAAAATCTCACATTTGATTAAATATATTCATTAATTCCAGTTCAAAATATGTACTCCCTCTGTCCCAACTTAAATTACCCACTTACTTGATGCCACTATTCTTTATCAAAATTTGACCGCATATTTGAATAGATATATGAGACATAATATTATCGTATGTGATATTGTTTAATTCGTCGTAACAAGTAGTTTCTATAAAGTAACATTTTGTTTGTTGTTATTATACGTAGTTAAACATATTAACAGTCAAACATGTCTCTCAAACGGTGTGCAATTATTAGGATGTAATTTAAGTTGGGACGGAGGGAGTAATTTGCAAATTAGAGTAAGTTAAAGAAACTCGTGGGCCGGATTTTAAGAATCAGCACAATCAGTAATGAGCTTTCTGCTATTCTTCTGTATATGTGATCTCGTTTCTTCCTCCAACCACCGTGCCAACCGCCGTCTCCCTCGTCAAGTTCTATTGCCGTGTTCGAATGATTCTCGCAAAGCTTGTGATTCTTGGAATCAGAAAGCTCAGAAATCACAAGCTGCAATTACTGAGTGCCATGAGTTGATGATTCGATCTGAGCAGTTACTGGAAAGCTTTGAATTGTCAGAGATAATCGCATGGTGCCGCACTGCCTCTGAATGACATCATCAACCGAGAGCTTGCGATCGAGATATTTTTTGGCATGAGAAGATCGAACCCAACCTCCTTTGCACGGCGTTGGCATCGCGATTGGAGGCAGTCAGGAGAAGGTTGAATGTCATTTATTATGATGTTATTGAGTTGATGATGATTTAGTTAATGTGGAAAATTTTGGATTTTTACCTTTTTCCGGTTGAAAGATATGTGAAGTTTGAGTCAGTTGGTGATTAAGGGTGAGATGGTGTTGTTTTGTTGTGTAGGTGCCCAAGGGGAATTTTTGGATTCAAGGGGATAACATACATTCGTCTAGAGATTCCAGGCATTTGGTCATGTTCCCTTTGCTTTGCTTCAAGGCAAAGCGGTCTGGAGAGTATGTTGTTGCTTCTTAAGACTTGCATACTGTGTAGAATCCATGATTATCTCTTGTTGTGTCGTTGTAGTCATTCATATTCTTTGTCATTTATGCTATCTTATTATAACATTTGCAAAGTGATTACTTTATATGTCTTTCATGTTTTTGGAAGATTTGATTACAACACTGTGAAATCCTACTTTTGAGCTTCTGAAGCTGGTAAAACCTTCGTAACAAATGTCCTTATGACCATGTTCCATAATCTGTTTTGTCAAGATTTTTGGCTTTCTACTCGAATCAGATGTTCTCTGGCAAGGTATCGTCGTCGCCGGAGCTGAAGAATCTCCACTGTGATTGCGGGTCTCCCGTACTCGATGCTATATGTATCTTAGCACAAGAAAGCAAGTTATTAAAATTTAAATCGTTCACTTTTATTTTGTTGCAGTCGTCAAAAGTAATCTCATGTTTAGTGGATGATATTCAATGATCTGCCTTGTTCTATAATGCAGTTTTCAAGAAACCTTTTTACTATGAGTTTCTAGTGTTCAGCTGTGAGAGGTTTGATGTTAGGTTTGGTCTTCAAGACTTCAAGATCTAAGTATGTTTCAGACACTTATTTGTGCTTGTATATGATTTCTCTTTGTTCCGCTTGACTTTCCATGGAAAATTTTCTATTGGTCTTGAAGGATTGGGAAGTAAAATTATTTGATAATTTGCAGGAAATTAATTGATAAAGTGGTCGACTATTTGTTGAGGCATTTTGAACTTTGTCATTGTTTCTCTAATTACTGAATTCTTCAAGCACTCGCTAACATTTCTCGTGATGTCTCGTTCAACATGATGAAATTGGCTTCCTTTCTTTTTCAGGCTGCTGAGAAGTACAGGTTTGTGCCAGAGACTTTATATCTGACTGTCAACTTCATTGACCACTATCTTTATGGTAATGTGATGGATAGACAAAGACTGCAGTTGCTTGGTGTTGCTTGTATGATGATTGCCTCGTATGTCTTCTTCTCTTTCTCCTTTGTCAATGTACCATCACACAAATACTCGTTATTTAAAATGTACTCTTTATGAAATTACGAGGTGCATTCGTTTGCTTATATGTTGTTGATGTTATTATCCAATGTGTACCTGTTAGTTGTACTGTGATTGACCTTTATTCTCTCTCCTCTTCTTTTTTGCTGATTGTCAGTTTTGAATTTTGAGAGGCATCTGTTTACTTATATTTTGCACATATTAGTATTCAATGTGTACTTGTTAGTTGTACCGCTTATAACTTTTTTTTTCATTTTTCAGTTGTACGTTTTGAATAACGAGTTGCATCTGTTTACTTATATGTTGCATTTGTTAGTATTCAGTGTGTACCTGTTAGTTGTATAGTGTATGCCTTTTTATTTTCATTTGTTGTTGATTGGCCGTTTTGAATTAGGAACAACATATGTTTACTTATGTGTTGCGTCTGTTATTATCCAGTATGTACTTGTTAGTTTTGTTGTGTATACTTTTTTTATTGCATCTGTAATTGCATCTGTTTATTTATATATTGCATCTGTAATTGCATCTGTTTATTTATATATTGCATCTGTTAGAATCCAGTATGTACTTGTTAGTTTTATTATGTTTTACTTTTATTTTAATTGTTGATTATTGATCGTTTCGAATTATAAAGTGTACTTGTTTACTTATATGTTGCACATGTAAATATCCAATGTGTATGACTTTTTGCAGGAGTTGGATCTTAACTTTTTTTAGTTTTAACTTTTAAGGAATCAGACAACATTGAATATTTGACTCCACAAGACGTTCCGACACGAGGAGGATTCAAACAAAAATGACACTGAACTTGAAGATTCGAAGATGATCCCCTTTTGAAGATTAATAATTCATTGTATTAGAGAATGTTAGTTAACCTAGATAGGAAAACTGTTACTTATATGTTGCACATGTTAGTATTTAATGTGTACTTGTTAGTTGTACTGTCTATGACATTTTGTTTTCACTGGTTATTAGTTGTACATTTTGAATAACGAGTTCATCTGTTTACTTATATGTTGAATCTGTTAGTATCTCGTGTATACTTGTGACTTGTACTGTCTATGGCCTTCTGTGAATGACTTTTTTTTTTCTTCTCTTTTTTGCTGATCGTTCGTTTTGAATTACGAACTACATATGTTTACTTATATGTTGCATCTGTTAGTATTTAATGCGTATTTATTAGTCGTACTGTCCATGACCTTTTGTTTCATTTGTTGTTACTTGTACGTTTTGAATAACGAGTTGCATTTGTTTACTTATATGTTGTATCTGTTAGTATCTCGTATGTAATTGTTAGTTGTGTTGTGTATGACTATTTTTTAAGTTGTTGTTGGTTATTCATTTTGAATTAAGAACTGCATCTGTTAGAATCCAGTATGTACTTGTTAATTTTATTGTGTGGTGAATGTCGTTTAACTCGCCAAATAACCCACAACTCAGATTAACAATAGTTAGTAAATCGGTAAGCAGAGTCGATCCCACGAGGAGCAAAAGTAATAGTTAATAATTATTTTTCCCACTAGTTTAGAAAACAGTTTTGGTGATGCCACAACGCCATAAATTCAGTGATTTTTTCTAACACTAAAAATGCAAATGATGACACAAAAATGAGAAAATAATCTATATGTGAATGATATCGGCTAAGAATAACTCATGCTAGTTACCATCGATCACAGGCGCAATAATGAATCAATTCTTACACATTTATCGGTTATACGGAAGTAGGTACACTTAACCCTCCGGTTCTTTCTTACTTTATCGACATTCAACCAATTATCATTAATTAACTGTTTCCCTTACCAAAATGTCCCCAGAAAGTATTCGCTAAACCATAACACATTTTGATAGCATATTAAGTATTAAAGAACCCGATATAGCAATTGTCAAAGTAAAAGCAAATAGCAACGCACATTCAATTATTCACTATCTTGCTATTGCAGTCTTAGCTAGTTAGTTATTTTTCACAAGACTATGCTACTTACTAATCCCATCCAATAATTACATATTGGCGGAAATTAGATAGCAGTATTCTAAACACATTCAAGTTGATCAGGTTTAAATATATTAGAAATAAAATTCAACCAAGAAATTCAAGAACATGCAAGAATCAATTATAATGCAATGGGCCTCGCAATTTAAAATTAACATTTGTTATTCTCTTCCGATATATGAATTAGTTACTCATAATAATTTAATTAAGCAAATAATCAATATAATAAAACACGATTAAGAAGAATTCAAATATTAAGAAAAATCAAGCAAACCGTGGCCTGATTGTTTGCGCACGGAAACCAAGGGAAGACAAAGTGATTAATTATGGGGTTATTATATCACGCCCTGTATTTTACTTACTTACGCCCTAATACATATATACATGTATTTAATTTAAAAATTCACAAAATAAAATTGAAAAATCAAAATTAAAAATTCATCTTCTTGTTCGCCCTTCCTTCACAACTCACCGGCCGCCACCGCCATGGCCGCCTCGTCACCGCCACTGCCTCCGGTGACCTCAAATTTACCGGGAACTCCACCGCAGGTAACCCATTTGAATACCCAGATTCCTTTCCTCTCCACCGCTTGAAAACTCCACCGCCGGTAACTCCACAATCGACTCCACTAGTAACCCTTCCCCTACCCAGACCCACCACTGATGAGTTCATTCCCCCTCATTTTCCAGCGACATCAAACGATGGTTCGGTGGGAATAGGGCGACGAAAATTGAGATCTGGGTGACGAGAATGGGGCGACTAGAACCAAGTCGGGTCGGAGAACCGGGAACGGGGTGACGAGAACCGGGTCAGGGCGGAGAAATGAGATTGGGGTGACGAGAACAGAGCGACAAGAGCAGGGTCAGGGCGGAGAAATGAGAATGGGGTGACGAGAACGAAGCAGTGAGAACAGAGCGACAAGAACGTAGCGACGAGAAACGGGCCGATGCAGGGCGGCGAGAGCAGGGTTGGGGCGCTAGAGAAGACACACCAGTCGCCGGAGAAACTCAATTCCTTTCCTCGATGCACCAGTCCTTTCCTCTCCAGAAACTCAATTCCTTTCCTCTCCAGAAACTCAATTCCTTTCCTCTCCACCTTACCGACAAGAACCGATGCCCAGAAACTCGATTTCAGTCGCCGGAGCGGCGAGAAACTCGATTCCTTTCCTCGATGCACCGGTCCTTTCCTCTCCAGAAACTCGATTCCTTTCCACTCCACCTCCACATTACCGACGAGAACGAATGCCTAGAAAATTGATTTCAGTCACCGTCGACAAACACCGCCATTGCCACCGCCAAGAATATGAAATTCAATTTAAAATTAATTTTTCATTATTAATAAATAATCAATTTGTTTATTCTTTAAAAAAATTCAAAAATACAAAAATACAAACAATATTTTAATAATACAAATACAAGACATAATTAATTAAAATACACTACTCGAGGAACAAGTTTTTGTGCACGTAAACCAATAATAATATCTAATATCTTATGTCTGTTGTGAAAACAAAACGGAAATCCCAAAAACAAATTATTGTCTGCGGTCTGCTGTCTGCTGTCTGCTGTCCAATAAAACAAAACCCAAGAAATATAAATCTCATGCTCGCCTAACTCTCCCGTCTGAAAAGTATGAATGGCCGGCTCAAACACCCACAGGTGTACCCTAGTGGTTGGGAGTTGGGTGGGTATTGGATGCAACCCAGGTTCAAAACTCGGCAGCGGCAGTGTGGGGAGTTCTTGCTTTGCAAGGCTCCCTTGTGCGCACCGAGTCTATGGATCGGCCCAATGTTCCTGGTGCTGGGCTACCGTAATTTACCTCTCATACGTTGGCCGTGGTGTCGGTTGATATGGGCCGCTGAGGGTGAGCGGTGATCGCCTTTTGGATGAATGACCGGCTCAAAACATTGGCGAGTCTATATAGAAGTCTTAGAACGAGACTTACTCTTCAAGTCAAAATATGTCTTTCAAATTTTAAAATTGGATTTGAAGAGATAATATGTAATTAAATCTCTTCAAATATCTTCAAAAATATCTTCAAATCAGTTCTATATATTGAAAATCTGGTGCCACGGTTAATGCTCTTTATGCATATTAATTTTGACTGACTTCTTTTTGCCATAATTGTCAAATGCTCTCCATTCTCCTTCAAATTCTCCTGAAGCCCAAAAACTGTGATCTGTTACAAATAAAATACTTAAAGTGCATAGTAATCCTGTAAAAATACAGTTAATCCCAATAAAATAAATAACATAATTCATACACATCATTGTGTTTGCCTTATACTTTCATTGTTGATTATTGTTCATTTTGAATGATAAATTATACTTGTTTGCTTATATGCTACACATGTAAATATCTAATGTGTATGACTTTTTTGTACAAGTTGGATCTAAACTTTTTTTTATTTTAACTTCTAAGGAATTGGACAATATTGAACATTGGACTCCACAAGACGCTCTAACACGAGGATTCATATGAAAATGACACTAAACTTGAAGATTCAAAGATGATTCCCTTTTGAAGATTAATAATTGATTCATTGTATTAGGAGTTGTTAGTTAATCTAGATAGGAAAACTGTTGTGATTGTAAGTTACCTAATGGTGGATTCCTGTCACGAACACTTTATCTTACATTTTGTTTAGAAGTTGGGAGCCCTCTTTGTGTTTGAATTTGACAAAATTTGCATGTTTTTTTTATTCAAAGTATGCTCATGTTTTTGAAAACAAACCCATGTTTTAATGTAATCAGTATATATCATATGGTATTAAATGCAGTACATATGAAAATTTTAAAAACTATAAAATTATGTGGCCTCTTTTGTGTATACCGTAAGAGAAATAATTGTAAGCTAACATAGACATGTTTTAACAAAACATAAACGATTCATAATCAACATGATTTAATTTTACATCCAACTCGAATGGCCAGAGGATTTTAGATCCAAAACATAAATGTTTTAGGAGTAAGCCTCGGGAAAGACGGCATTTTCATAAGCTTATGGACAGTCCATAGGGGTTATTACCTTAAATGTTGTATTTTTTTATAAAATTTAAATATTGCATTTTACAACTTAAAACAAGTAATAATATGTATTTGAAGGTGAAAACATAAATATATGATATAAAAAATATTTTTAAAAATTCTAAAATTTGTATGCAATTTAATAAATGCAGTATATAAGGTAAGAAATAAGTATTCTGTCCATAAGCTTATAGACATGTCGCTTGTCAGGAGACCCACTCATGTTTTAGATCCAAAACATAAAACAAAGAGGATTTTAGCACATTTCCTTCCCCGAATGGCCAAATCTCTGTTCCGGTGTAATTTCTCAATTATTCTCGCTTCATCAATTCAGCGTAATCCATCAATTTTTTCCTATGAAAAATTATACTCGCACATTTCTACAAATTCTCCACAATAAGCATTACAAAGTGCACATGTCCCCAGGAAATAGCCTCTTCCTTCAAACAGAAAAGCGGCCAATGAGCAAGACCTTCCTCAAAATATAAGCAATCAAACCAGCAAATGTCATCACATTAATCTCATAATATAAAGATTTCGAGCTTCAAAGATTGTGCTCTGAGAAACGCAGAGTACATAACAACACATCAGAAGCCCTAGATTTTAACTTGAAAGCAGCTCATAAGCATAATCGTAGCAGACTCGAAAACACAGTAGCACCTTCAACAAAACTGAAAAACTTAATTAAATGCAAGCAGAAAACAGAATCTCAAACAGAAATTGAAAACTATTGAAGGCGGTAGAGTGTATACCAGTGAAGGGCTTCCGCTTGACAGTTCTAGTGATGAATTGAGTTTGACCGTTCCGAATGATTCTCCAGTTTCCTAGAATCAGACATAAAAAAGTAAATGTGATACAGATAAGATTTTGGCTACAGTTATAGTTTAATAGAAACAGTACTAATGAAATCACTTGTTAACAGTGAAGGTCAAACTGTAACTGGATAAGCACATTATCCATCCTGAGAATGAGCTTCTCTATATAGAAAATAATACAGACTTGACATTAACAATACATCATCAACAACAGGATGATTGAAAAAAGACAAAACACTGGGGATGGTTTTCTATGTTTTGTTCCTTCTGATTAAAAAAGACAAACAAGAGAGCCCAATAATAGATTATAAGACGACGACATTATAAACAACAGAATCCTAACTTAATTTTAACCACTGGGGATGCAAAATTCTCGGCCCACCATTAACCCAAAAATCTCAATAATACAGCCCCTATCTCAGTGGCTTCTTTTTTTTTCTTTTGGGTCCAAAACATCTTTAGCTGATCATGAGATAATCCCTTATTTGTCCATAAGTCAAGAAAGGTCCATATTATGGTCTATTTTGAATGTCTTTTCGCACGCCTATTCTGACCACGAATACTCAAAGTCAATACGCACACGATTCTGTTCACACGCACAAAAATCCACAGTTCCGACGTAGCCCTGACGTCACAGCTCCGACGACATCACAGTGTCGTTTCTCGATCTCTGTTTCCCGTTGCTCCGAGGTCGTCATCGTTGTCTCTCAGTTCTAGCTCCAGATTTGTCCGCCGCCAAGGAAACAGAATTGTTTGCGACGCAGCAGGATACTGCCTTCGTAGGTTAGATTTTGACGGGAGAACGTAACCTTTTTTTTGTTAACTCTGCTGATTTCAGTTCATTTTCTGCATAATTAACAATCGTTGATTGTTTTGAATGTTATAATTGACGGTTAAGAGCGTATATTGTAGCGGAAAGGTAGATTGGTCACCTAATGTCACCGTTATGCGTAGAAAATAAGGGTAATAATATGTGTTTGTATTTGTGATCCTATGATACATTATATAGTATACAAAATACATATACAAGCTAGAAATATGAGATAGAATCTAACTACAATTACAAGTAATATTTATATTCATTAACATCTTCTCTCAAGTTGGAGCATGGGGATTAGAATTTGTCAAGTAATGAATGAAACTGGTTAGTTCGAGAGCTTTGGTAAACAAGTTCGCAAGTTGATCTGTAGTACGGATATGATAAATAACTATAGTACCAGACTGCACAAGATCCCGCATAAAATAACAATCAACTTCAATATGTTTTGTACGTTCATGGAACATTGGATTTGCCGCAATATGAAGAGCACATTGACTGTTACAAAACAAACGCATAGGAGCAGTATGTGCAACTCCTAAGTCTTTCGGTAAAGACTTAAACCATAATAACTCACAACATGTAGCAGTCATAGCACGATACTCCGTTTCAGCAGACCAAGAAACTGTAGGTTGCTTCTTGGTCTTCCAAGAAATCGGAGAATCACCAATCATCACAAAGTGACCGAAAAGAGAAACACCGGGTAACATGACAAGCAGCCCAATCAGAATCACAGTAAGCAGTAAACTTTAACGCTCTAAGGGAAGAGAGAAATAAAGCTTGACCAGAATGATTCTTCAAGTAGTGCAATACATGAACTGCAGCTTACGAGTGAGGAACACAAGGAGACTTCATGAATTGAGCAAGTGTGTGAACCGAATAACTAAGCTCAGGACGTGTGATGGTAAGGTATATCAGGCACTCAACCAATCACCTGTACTGCTCAGGATCATGGTAAAGCGGACCTTCAACATGCGCCAGATTGTGTTGCTGCTCCATCGAAAAATCAGTCGGTTTAGAGGCAGATAAATTTGTATCAGATAAATGTCCAGGGCATATTTCCGTTGTGAAAGAAACATCCCCTCCGGTCTTTTAGCAATCTCTAAGCCTAAGAAATACATAAGCAAACCAAGATCTTTCATGTGGAAACAAGAATTCAAGTATTTCTTGAATTCAGAGATAAGCGCAGAAGAGCTACCAACAATGACCAAATCATCCATATAAACCAGAACATGCAAAGAAACCGATCCAAGGGGAAAAAACAAACAGAGAATAATCTGATTTACTCTGAACAAATCCAAATGCTCGTAAAGCCTATGCTAATTTGGAAAACCAATTTCTAGGAGCCTAGCAAAGACCATAAAGAGGTTTCTGAAGGCGACATACCTGACCAGGGGGCACAGCATAGCCTGGTGAAGGTCGCATAAAAACTTTTTCAGGCAGGTCACCATGCAGGAAATCATTATCCACATCCATCTGATGCAGTTCTTAACCATGAATCACTGCAACAGATAAAAATAGGCGAACTGAACTCATTTTTGCAACTGGAGCAAATGCCTCAGTATAGTCAAACTCTTCAACTTGGCAATTCTCGAGAACCACTAGGTGCGCCTTATAATGCTCAATGGTACCATCTGATTTAAACTTTGTTCGGTAAACCCATTTGCAACCAATTGCCTTCTTATCCAGAGGTAGACAGGCCATAGTCCAAGTGTGATTGCGCTCAAGCGCAGTGAGTTCTTCAGTCATAGCATCTCGTTAATGAGCATGTTGTGACGCCTCAGAATAAGTAGTGGGATCTGCACTAGAAGTTACTGCACCCAAAAATGTAGCATGCATACTAGAAAATTCATCACAATTCACATAATCAGTAAGATGATAGAGAACACCTGAGTATAGTGACGACGCACGAGGGATCGTAGCAGTAGGGGGTTTTCTGTAGTAAGAGCACAGACATAATCATCACATTCATAGTATTCTAAATATGGAGGAGGTCGGCGAGCGCAAACACCCTGTCTAATAGGAGGCAACTCAGTGGTGGAAAGAGACGTTGGAACAACCACCGAAACAGGCGGCGGAGCTGATAGAAGTAGACAAAGAGCAAAATTATCCGGGGCCGGACACACCTCGTCTGGCCGTAGAGCAGAAGGAGTCACCAGAGCTGACGACGATGGATGCGCATGATGCGGCACCGTCCCGGGCGGTGCATCATCAAGTCGGATCGACAAGGATTGCCGGTGATCTGGGTTGGTCATAGGCAGCCGGCAGGACAGGCGTGGCAGCAACCGGTGGCATAGCGTAGGCGGCGACCGGCAGGACCGGTGGTGCAGCGATATGGCCATGTGACTTCGGCGGCGGTGGAAGTGATGCTGGTGGTGAAGTGGTGGCACCGCCGGGATCCACTGATGTGGCCGATGTCGGAGTTGCTGCATACGAGAGCTGGTCTTCAAAAAAATTGGCTTTCCAACTGTTAAAGATGATGCGGAATTCCAGGTCAAAAAGGTGATAACCTTTCTTTCCGGCAAGATAACCAAGAAACAAATATCGTTGACTTCTTGGTGCAAACTTGACACGGTATCTAGGAATGTAGAAGGCATGGCACAAACACCCAAAGATTTGCAAAAGCTTGTAGTTTTGAGTGCGTCCATAAAGTAACTTAAATGGTGTGCGTCAGTTGATTTGCTTTGTTGGTGTCCAGTTAATAAAAAGTGCAACAGTAAGAACACATTCCCCCTAAAAATCAATAGGTAGATTAGCTTGAAAGTGTAAAACACGAGCCACGTTTAACAAATAGCGATGCTTGCGCTCCACATGTCCATTCTGATGTGGTGTATCAACGATAGAAGTATCAAAGATGATACCGAACTGAGAAAAATAAGATCACACAGGTAGAAATTCTATACCATTATCAGCACGAACACGACGAATGGTGCGCCCAAACTAGTTCTTGATCAAAGCACAAAAGTCCACAAATATAGAGGCTACATCTGACTTAACTACTTATAAGTAAACCCAAACAGTTCGGGAATAATCATCAACTATAGTTTAAAAAAATGAAATGCACCACTAGAAGATGGTGTTCTATAAGGCCCCCAAACATCACAATGTATCAGTTCAAACAAAGAACTAGCATTTGAAGAGCTCAAAGGAAAACTATGTCTAGTCTGTTTTGCTCTATAACACACGGAGCAAGGTATAGTAGTATTATTTGTGCTAAAATCAAGAGTAGGAACAGAGGACAACACCGTAAATAATGGATGACCAAAGTGTTGATGCCATAAATCAGATGAAGAAACCGAAGCAACTTTTGGAATAGACTGTGGGATATGAGGACAAACGCGAGTATCCAATAGACGAAGCCAATAAACCCCCTCCCCCTTTGCTGTTCACCCACGCCAATCACAGTTCTCGTACATATTTTCTGTAAAATGCAATAATTTTCAGTAAACAAAGCTAGACATTTTAAGACAGATAACAATCTAGAGCATGATAATAAATGACATCATAAATTATTTATGTAGAGCACATTAGTAATAGTGACATCACCAAAGCAAATAGAACCATATTGTGTAGCAGACGACATAGATCCATCAGGCAGTATAACATTAACAGAATGGGTACCAGTAGTAATATCAGTAAGAGAACCCTTGTCACCAGTCATGTGATATGAGGCTCCCAAATCAAGAATCCAGGGTAAAGTAGACTTACCTGATCCATGGTCAGATAACAAATTAAACTGATTAAATAAATGTATGGTTGTACTCCATTGGTCGTCAGACAGAGCAGAACCAAAATTAGATCGAGTAGGGGTGCTAGAGGAGGTGGCTGCCGCAAACCCTTACGGCGACGTCACTGCGTCGGGAGAAAATGCCATAACACAAACGAGAACAAAAATAAATTCAAAATGACAGATAATCAACCAAATAGTAGATGAAGAAAAGCAACCAAAAAGCTGATAGGCGCGTTTGGTCAACCGCACGTAGCTACATGCGCTTCTGGAAGGAAGAGCGCATTCGGTCAACCGCGTGTGGCTACACGTGCTTCTAGAAGGTAGTGCGCGGGAATCTCACGCGCCTCCTGTGTCATTTCGAGTGAGAGTTCGAACGAAGTTAGGTAGGCCGGATGGAGTAGCCCGCCAGAAACCAAAGCAAAAAAGCTCATTGTGGAGAAGAATCTGTTCGTTGGCGGCGAAAACTGAGGCTCGTCACTGGAGGTGCAAAACTGAGGCTTGGCGGTGGCTAGTGAACAACGGCGGCAGCGGTCGGAGATATGAAGCGAAGATAGGTTGATACACGGCGGCGGCAGAATATGAAGGTTGATTGGAGAGCAGCTGAGCTGAAGCTCGGCAGCGGGCTGAAGCAATTTTGTGTGTGTGGTAATAATAGCGGAAAGGCAGTTCGGATCGGCGGCGCATGGAGGTCACGCACGGACGACGGTGACGGCGTTTGCGAAAAATTAGGATGGAAATTTAGTGTTTGTCTCCCAAACTGACTTACTCGTGGCAACCTTCCGGCCGCCCAACGACCTATAAGAATTTAGAATCAAAGAAAGGGGCTCGCTTTGACCGTTAAGAGTAGGTAACCCATTCCATATCTTTGCATTTTATCTCATTCTATCACATTCTGCGAGATTTTTAAATCACCGTCAATACCTCGGTGTAGGTCCGCCTTTCAATTCCATTTACTCAATAATAGAATTATCCGCAGGTTATGAAATCCATTAGTCGATAATTAATTAAAAATTAAAATTAAATAAAAAACAACGTAGCAGTGTGGCGTCGGTACAGAGGTATAAGGATTTTTTTAGGTTCTGATACCATGTAGAAAATAAGGGTAATGATGTGTGTTTGTATTCATTACCCCATGGTACATTGTATAGTAATACAAAATATCTATATAAGTTATGGAAAAAAAATAGAATCTAATTACAATTACAAGTAATATTTACATTCCTATTATGACTAGAGCTGATAGAGTATAGTTTTTGTAATTTTTGTTGTGTTTGATTGTTTAGTGCCTTGCGTCGCGAAAGAAGCAACACCAACTTAGAAATGATCCTCAACGTGTTTTTAGTGAAGGAAGCATGAATAAGGATTGATTTGAAAGTCGTGCATCATGCAGCTGTATTTTGTAAGCTATACATATTGTATAGTGGCATTGTAGCTTAACCTCCAGTAGTTAATAGCAGTTCAGAATCTGGCGTTGAATATATTTGAAAGTTGTAAAAGTGAGTTGGAATGGTGATTTTTGAGAACTTTTAGAGAGAGAATGGCACTGCACATTACATTTTTTCGATGCTCTCGGATAACCGCCTCTATATAATTCAGTTTGGTAGTTTGTAATTCTGTTTGGTTGGATTGACTTGTTGAGTTATGAATTGTTGAGTCGTGAATGTAGGGTATGTTTGCATTCTAATCTCATTCTAGTTATGGTATATGCCTTTTGTTTGTAGTTAAGTTAATATCCATGTAGTAGTGTTCACGTACTTTGTTTGCGGTTCAATCTTTTGCATTCTTATTCCAAAAGAATGTTGGTTCGCTTTGAGTTGGAATGTGCCCTCTTTTTGTCCAAAATATCTAAATCTGCAGGGGTCTTTATGAATAAAATATATAGAAAAAACGTGTTGGTCTGAAGCATAAAATATGAATGTGATATATTTTCTAGTTTTTGGCCGACGCACCGCATGAAATAAGCACTGCGTTTTGTGAATTAAAAGTGAGCGTTGAATATATCTGCTTTTTCACTTCATGTGCAATGTTCAACATATCTGCATTTTGGCCTATTTACTTTAACTCCCTTAATGTGCAGTGTTGAAATATATCTTCTTTTTCCACCAGTGCTTTCCGCAATCTATTTTAGTCTTCGTGGATACAAGGGAAATTCAATTACTTTTAACCACTATAGCAATAATTTCCTACACACTCAATACCATTACTGCATTCATTTCTTTCATATTCTTATAAACATCTAAGCTTTAAAATTGTGAACTTTGTTTCTTATTGCTGGGAAATCTACAATGCCAACAGGTAAGGACGAAATCTATTGTCCATCTTGTTATCGTGTTTAGATCTAGAGAAATTTCAAAGGAAATTAGTTTTGCACCACCTTCAACATCTATTTTCAGTCAATTGCATCCACCTCTCCCACAATCTAATTACACGCATCCCAGACCATTGGAATCTGCAGGTAATTCTTCATTTAGGCTGCTTATGCATTGCTGAACCTAGTCACCCTATTCAGCCCGACACAACATTTTATCACGAGAGATCAAGTTCTCCTTTAGTGGATGCTGATAGTGAATCTAATGATGAAAGTGAAAGTTCTGGAAATAATGTACTTGAGAAGGTTGAGAAGATTGAGATTCTAGGTAATGTTTTCCCTATTTATACGTCATTCTTAAAGCATGTTTTCTTCGAACTATTTTTGTACTTTATTTGCTGATTGTTCTCCAATGATAGATGCACAAGGCAATGTGGTAGTGACAAAAACAAGCTTTAAAATCAATGATATTTTCAAGTTGGCGAAGGGTTTGTGAATTCTCGTAGATGTGAATGAACATGGGTAGCCAATTCGAGCAAGTAGAAGGGTTTTGACTAGATACATGTCAAAACTTGTTCGAGAACCACATTTTTTCCCCTCTAGACGGGAGTGACTTTAATGAAGTTGTTAGGATAAGATGAGATATGATTGAGATATGATTGGAATATGATTGAGATATGATAGGATTCTTATGTCTCGATACATTGTATGTTTAGGCTAGTATTTCTATATGTATTTCATGATTCACAAACATTAATCCATGGAGAATTACCTCATTTACATGGTATCAGAATAAGGTTTACGATCATTTTTTTTTCACAGCAGCCGTGTTTGCTCTTCTTTTCTCTTCTCCAAACCGCCGCCCCCTCTCTTCTCCTCCTCAAGAAAATTTTCTTCTCCTCTCACCATGACTGAATCATCCAAGCTTCCTTATAATACTCTTCTACGTATGTTCACCATCAAGCTTTCTTCAACAAACTACTTGCTATGGAAACGGCAAGTTGTTCATATTTTAAAACCACAGGGACTATACGGTTTTCTCGACGACACCAAACCATGTCCGATTCTTCCTCCACCACCATCGGATTCCACGCCGTTGTCTTCCTCCTATGCAACGGTCACTGGCTCTTCTTCTGGTTCCACGAAGGAGGATTTGAAGGCTGCTTATGAGCAAGCCTTGGTTGTGCGTGAAGCATGGCTTGATGAGGATCAGCGAGTCTGTAGTCTCTTGTTCTCGTCCCTGTCTCCGGAAGCCCTGGCTGAGCTTGACAATTATAAGACCTCGCAACAAATGTGGGAGAACATTGCTGCTGTTCGTCAGAACCAAAGTAAGTCGACCATTCTACGCCTTCGTTCCACTGTCTTTACTATCCGTAAGAATGGTTTGGTGCATGATTTACACCTTCAATTTAAGACTGTGTTCGATCAACTTGCTGGTTTGGGTGCTTCTGCATCAAATGATGACCAACTTCTTTGGTTTTTTACTGTGTTGGGTTCTGAATTTAAGGATTTTTCTGCCCCATTTATCACTGCTTCTTCGACTTCTTTGTATGCCGCGATAGTTAATCGTGTAAAGGACCACGAAGCATTTTTGAACAATTTACAAGGACAATACGCTTCTGGTGGTACTGCAGTTGGGCCGGTCGCATTCGCGGCGTCAGAATCCAACTCTGGCGGCCCTGCGTGGTCTCACGAGCCGACGGGTGCAGCGTTTGGCGGTGGCGCGTCTGGCACACACGCCGGGCATTCTGGCCGGTTCTTAGGTTGCGGACGTGGCAAGTTTTTGGGGCAGTCCTCAGGTGGTCGGGGCCGTGGTCTACAATGCCAGTGGTGTCGTAAAATGGGTCATGATACTGCTCACTGTTATCGTTTGGTTCGACGTCCATCCGAGACTTCCAATCTTGCTCAGCAGTTTTAGTCCTCCCTTCAGCTTGAGCCGGCCGCTGTCACCTTTGATTGGTACCTTGACTCTGGAGCTTCTGATCATATGAGTTCGTCTGCTTCGAACCTTGAGAGTGTCATGCCCTACAATGGTAAATCCTTTGTTTCTATTGGAAATGGTACTAATATATGCGTTTATGCTATTGGTGATTCTCAACTTACGCCTTTATTGCGACTTTCTGATGTTTTGGTTATTCCTGACATAACCAAAAACTTATTATCTATAAGCAAGCTTACCCGAGGTCTTGGTGTACTGATCACTTTTGATGACCGTTCTTTTGTGATTTAGCACAAAGTCACCAGGGCAGTCATGGGCAGAGGTCACAGTGAGGATGATTTATATGTGTTGGATCGTGGTGAAGAAGCTTTACTTTCCTTTATTAAGCAAAATAAATCTCAGGCCTCTTTTGAACTGTGGCATGCCCGTTTGGGACATGTGTCCCCTAGTACTATTTCCTTGTTAGCTAAAAATGGTGAACTATTTGTTTCCTCTTTATTGCCTAAACCTAATGCATGTGCCTCCTGTGTGAAGGGAAAAGGCCATAAACTGTCATTTGTTGAAAACTCTAAACGAGCTATGCATGTCTTGGATTTGATTAATTGTGATTTGTGGGGATCATCTCCTGTTTTATCTGGTCATGGATTTGTTTACTATGCTCTCTTTGTGGATGATTTCTCAAGATTTATATTGCTTTACCCTCTTCGTCGTAAATATGATTTTGTTGGTGTATATATGAAATTTGAGGCGTTTGTTGAAAATCAATTCTCCTCTCGGATTAAAGTGTTTCAGAGTGATGGGGGCACAGAGTTTCTGAACACACGTCTTCGAACTCATTTTGAGACAAAAGGAATCCTTCATCTGGTTTCTTGTCCGTACACACCCGAGCAGAATGGGCGTGCGGAATGAAAACACCGTCAAGTGGCAGAAATGGGGCTTACTAAGATTTTTCATTCACATCTGCCACTATCCTTTTGGGATGATGCGTTTGCGACAGCTGCATATGTCATTAATCATCTTCCCACCCTGGTGCTTGATGGCGCTTCTCCTTATGGTATTCTGTTTGACTGGGCACCAACATACTCTAACTTCCATCCTTTTGGTTGTAGAGTATATCTATTTGTCTGTCCCTATGCTGAGCACAAGCTGTCGCCTCGAAGTATTCCTTGTGTGTTTGTTGGGTATAGTTCTCAATACAAGGGATTTCGCTGTTTGGATCCTACCTCTGGTTGGGTGTATATCACTCGCCATGCCCGGTTTGATGAAACTTGCTATCCTTTTTCCGTGTCGTCTTCGAGCTCTTCAGTTTTCTCTTCTCTTGATGTATCTTCATTTATTGATCTAGTCCTTCCAGATACTATGCCGCCATCACCATCGCCTTCTCATTTGGTGCCTTGCTCGTTGTGTTCAGCCGACTCACCTATTTTGCCGGACCCCCTTGTCTGCTAGTCCACCATCATCTCGGCCTCATCACATGGTCACTCGGCCTCGTCCCATTTTGCGTCGACCTTGAAATCTTGATGATTATGTTGTCACTGGCCTTATTGCGGCAGTACTCGACCACTCTGAACCCCGAGATTATCGAGCTGCTCTTTATGATCCTCAGTGGGTTGCTGCCATGAATGATGCGATGTCTACTCTTCGAAAGAAACACACTTGGGATCTAGTTCCTCGGCCATCTAATGTAAACGTTGTTGGCTCCAAATGGGTCTTCCGAGTCAAATATCTACCCGGCGGCACGGTTGACCGCTACAAATCCCGACTTGTGGCTCAAGGGTGTTCCCAGCTACCGAGATTTGACTTTGACCACACTTTCAGTCCCATGGTCAAAGCATCCACTGTTCGTACAGTTCTTGCCATTGCTACTATTTGAAAATGGCCCTTGCACCAGTTAGATGTGAATAATGCGTTCCTGAATGGTGTTCTCGATGCCCCAGTGTACATGGCTCAACCCGTTGGCTTCAAGGATCCTACTCGACCTGATCATGTTTGCTGTCTGCGAAAAGCCATTTATGGGCTTAAGCAGGCTCCGAGGGCTTGGTTTGATCGGCTCAGTTCATTTCTTCGCAAGCTTGGTTTTGTCTGCAGTTCTGCTGACACATCTCTATTTGTATTTTCTCGAGGTACTGTTCTGTTATATCTACTGGTATATGTGGATGATATCATCCTTACTGGCAATGACTCTGCTGCCATTCATCAGTTCATTTCTCGCACTCATCAGGAGTTCTCCATCAAGGATCTTGGCTCCCTTAGCTATTTTCTTGGTCTTGAGGTCTTTTCCACTACCTCTGGTCTCTTCTTAGGTCAGGCTAAGTATGCTAGAGATATTCTTCGTCGAGCTGGTATGGCTGATGCGGAGCCGATTTCCACCCCCTTTGTACCTTCTTCTCAGCTTCTCAGTAGTTCGAGCGAACCTTTTAGCAATCCCACTTTGTATCGGTCTTTGGTTGGTGCTCTGCAGTACCTCACCATTACTCGACAAGATTTAGCCTTTGCTGTGAACTCTGTTAGTCAATTTCTGCAGGATTCTCGTGATGATCACTTTGGGGCAGTTACCCGGATTCTTCGCTATGTCAGTGGCTCTCTTCATTTTGGATTATCCTTTCGTTCTTCTGCTTCCACGGATGTGTTAGGATATTCTGATGCTGATTGGGCTCGCTTCCTAGAGACTCGGTGCTCGACTTATGGCTACGCATTTTTTCTTGGGGGTAATCTCATTTCTTGGAGTGCCAAGAAGAAGCCTACTGTGTCCCGCTCCAGTTCAGAGTCAGAGTATCGTGCTTTGGCCAACACTGCGGCAGAGGTTGTCAGGCTTTCTCACTTGCTTCGTGATCATCGCTTTCCACTTTGTGAGTCGCCCATCCTGTTGTGTGACAACAACAACGCCATTTTTCTTGCTCAGAATCCGGTGGCTCACAAGCGTGCCAAACATATTGATATCGACTATCACTTCGTTCGGGAGCTGGTTGCCTCAGGGAAGCTGCGTGTTCGTCATGTGCCGACATCTCTCCAAGTTGCTGACATATTCACCAAGGGCCTTTCTCGCCCTTTATTTGAGTTTTTCAGGTCCAAGCTGTGCGTCTCAGCCAACCCGACGCTTTGCTTGAGGGGGGTGTTAGGATATGATTGAGATATGATAGGATTCTTATGTCTAGATACATTGTATGTCTAGGCTAGTATTTCTATATGTATTTCATGATTCACACACATTAATCCATGGAGAATTACCTCATTTACGGAAGTAAAAATGCTTTTGGAGGTGAGGTGATAAGAGATGTGCGGGTAGGGTATTCAATTACTAAATTCATATACGACTTTCTAATATTCTCTTTGGTGGAAATTGGTACTGATGTATTTTATTTTCCTAGACATGAAAGGGTGGATCTTGTATTAATTGTTATGATGGGATCAAAGTTTAGGAACAACAAGAATCGAATTAGAAATAATTTATATGAAAATGCATTGACTAGACCTGGAGAAAAGCTTAAGGGGCTTTTGGAAAGAAGTGGTATTCATGGTGCAACACTGGAACAACGAGTGATGTCTCACGAATTTCATGAAGGGGAGATTTTGAATGAGTTTGATGAGATTGAACCTCCTCGTGGATTTGCTAGTCATCAGTGGGTTAAATTCAAGAGTAATGAAATCTGAAAAGGCGAAGGTGGTAAAACCACTTACTTCTCTCTAAGTTGTATTTTTCCATGTTGATAGAGTTTTTTGCGGCAGGAACTCTCTAAGAAAGGGAAAAGAGCTCGTGCAACCCTCATTCATCGATACCAAGAGATATGCTCAAGTTGAAGATGAACATGTAAGGCTTTGTGCTCCATCTGAACCTAGTCACCCTATTCTAAGATGTTATTGTGAGTGTAAATATAATTTGGTGAGATCTTTGCAATGGTAAACAAAAGTTGACATTGCTTGTTTTTCCAATTTCAGTATGGGATTCTGGAGTCTGGATATTATTTACTTGCGGTTGTACAGTATATAGATGGTGGATCTTTATTCCTGTTTGTAGTATGAATCAGTTTCTGATAAAATAGCTTCTTATTGGGAATCTGGGAGTCGAAATGATGTGTGCTAAAAAGAAAACAAGAGGTTTTGAATCAGGTGCACCTTGTACTGTATGTATGAAACTGATAACATAGTTTGAAAGTGAACAGACGTAGAGACTTGTATGAATCCCCACTTAATTCAAAAGTTCTTTTTGAATCTGATCATTTACAATCCAGATTGATGATTGTCGGGATCCTTTGTTCCCTTATTTAAATAATGTATATGATCTGATATTTTCCCTAACTCTCTTTTGACGAACAAGTTGAACATCTATTCTTATTATCTACTATATCTCTTTGACTGCTTCCGTCACAACTTCTATGTAGTCTCATAAAATACAACTTGGCTGACCTTTACATTCACAACTCTTATGAACCTGGGCTGGAATTGTTGTTTGATAAATACGATGAACCCCAAATTTCGACCATACATCCATCTGTGCTGTGACGATTGAAGACCTGTAGTAGAAGATTTGTAGTATAATTCCAATAGTCATTACATTAATTAGGAGTTTTATCTACCTTATACTAGAAGATTACATTACATTAATTAGGAGTTTTATCTAGTTTACTCTAGAAGCTTCCCTGTAACTATAAATATTCTATCTAATCCTAATGAAGACTTACTTTGGGAAACTATTTTAACATGGTATCAGAGCTGCCTTAGTCGATCCATATTTCCTAAACCCTATATTGAGGCTGCCGCCTCTCTTTTCCCTTTTGCAAATTTTTCATCTTCCTCTCTTTTTTTTTTCTTTCATTTTGCCGATCACATCCATGGCTTCCGACACTTCTTCGGACAAGCTTTCTTACAACACTTTAATTCATATGCTTACGGTCAAGCTTTCTTCCTCCACCTATTTAACTTGGAAGCGTCAAGTTCACCACATTCTTCGTCCTCAAGGAACTTTCGGTCATCTTGACGGCACCACCCCGTGTCCGCCGCTTCCGACTCCGCCATCAGAGGCTTCTTCCTCCTCCAATCCGCTCTCTCCCGGTGATGACAAGGCTGCCCGGGATACTTTTCAAGCTTCAAAAGCTTCTTATGATGCCTGGATTTCGGAGGATCAACGGCTTTGTGCCTTGCTTTACTCTTCACTCACTCATGAAGCTATGAATGAAGTTTCTCATTGTGAAACCGCCAAGGAGATTTGGGATACTTTTGCCTCCACCTATCAACATCGCAGCGCCTCTTCCTCCATAAGCCTTTGTCAACAGGCTTCACTCACACGTAAAACGGGTTCAGTTTATGACCTTCATCTTACTCTTAAATCTATATTTGATCAACTTTCTGTGATGGGTGAACCCGCTTCTAATCGTGATAAGATTACTTGGTTTCTTACTGCTCTTGGCCATGAGTTTAAGGAATTTAGTGCCCCTCTTATTAATCGTGTTTCTTTACCGGATTATATGGATGTGGTTGATCAAGCCAAAGGGCATGAATCTTTTTTAAAAAAATTTGGAGAAAATGCAGTCTTTATCTGTCCAAGGGATTCATACTACCGGTCCTGTAGCATTCTAGGCGACCACTGTCGCGGCAGAAGGGGGCGCGTGTGCCCACGCACCGACTGGAGACGTGTGTGATGGCGGCGCGTGGCGGTCACGCGCAGCTGGGAACGGCCGTTCCAGCGACCGGCGTTCTGGCAGAGGTTCCTGGCGTCCTTCTCAGCAGTACCGTCACCCCAGATTTGGTGGTGGTGGCTCCCTTATTCAATGTCAACTTTGTTGGAATTTCGGTCATGCAGCCGGTCAATGCTACAACCCCGCCCCTCGTCCAGTGGCTCAAGCTCATGTTGCTCAGCAGGTTCCTCATGCTCCAGTGATGCAACCACTTTTCCTCCTGCGCCATCTTCCACTGTGCCGGATTGGTATGTTGATTCCGGTGCGTCGTCTCACATGAGCTCCTCAGCCTCCAACCTTGAGAGCATCACACCATATCCCGGTAACTCTCTTGTCTCCGTTGGTAATGGTGCTCATATATCTATCTCTGCTATTGGTGATGCTCAAGTGACTTCTTCTTTGCGTTTGTGTGATGTTTTGGTTGTGCCACAAATTACAAAAAATTTATTGTCTATTAGCAAACTTACACGGGATCTTGGTGTTCTTATCACTTTTGATGATCGCTCCTTTATTATTCAGCACAAAGTCACCAAGGCGATCATGGGGCGAGGTCACAGTGAGAATGGTCTTTATGTCTTGGATCGTGGTGAAGAGGCACTTTTATCGTTTGTTAGGAATAATAATAATCGCGCATCTTTTGAGATTTGGCATGCTCGTTTGGGACATGTGTCCAACAACATTATTTCTTTTTTGAAAAAGAATGGTTTTTTATCGGTTTGTTCTGTGTTGCCTAAACCAAGTCTTTGTGAGCCTTGTATGATGGCAAAGGGGCAGAAATTATCTTTTGTTGAAAATTCGAGACGTGCTAAGAATGTTCTTGAGTTAATTCATTGTGATTTATGGGGGCCTTCACCAGTTTTATCTCGGAATGGATTTTCTTTTTATGCTATATTTGTGGATGATTATTCTCGCTTTTCCTGGCTTTATCCTATTCGCCGGAAGTCCGATTTTGTTGATATTTATTTTCAATTTGAGGCGCTTGTGGAGAATCTCTTCTCTTCTCGCATCAAGGTTTTTCAAAGCGATGGTGGTACCGAATTTCTCAACAATCTATTGCACTCTCACTTTGCCACCAAAGGCATTCATCATCAGGTCTCTTGTCCTTATACACTCGAGCAAAATGGTCGAGCCGAGAGAAAACATCGTCATATAACCAAAATGGGTCTCACTATGCTTTTTCATTCACATATGCTGCTCTTATTAGGATGCTTCTTTTGCCACAGCTGTGTACACTATCAATCGCCTACCCACTCCTGTGCTTGGTGGTGTTTCGCCTTTTGAATTACTCTTGGACGTCCTCCTATCTACTCAAATTTCCATCTGTTTGGTTGTCGGGTTTATCCATATGTTCGTCTTACTGCAGCTCATAAGCTTGCTCCTCGTAGTATTCCATGTGTTTTTCTTGGTTACAGTGCTCATTACAAAGGCTTTCAATGCTTGGATACTACCACAGGTCGTATCTACATGTCTCGCCATGCTCGTTTCGATGAGACATGTTTTCCATCCTCAAGCATATCGCATGTGGCTCAGTTCTCCTCCTTGGATGTCTCTTCCTTTATTGATCCGGATCTTCCTACTTTATCTTTTTCGACTGCCACTTCTAAGGCCTCTGCCTCCTCTTTGGGTGACTCCACTCCGGCTTCCAGTACCCAGCCTTGCTCGGTGTGTCTGACTTCACAGCCTCCGTCGGTATCTACTACCAATCTTATTCCCGAGCTTCCTCTTTCCAAAGCCTCTCCGTGGGTTTCTTCTCCTCCATCGGCACACTCTTCTTCCTCGGATTCCTCCTCTGATGCTCCTATTTCTCCTAAGCCTGCTCCTCGCACTCATCAGATGGTTACTCGTTTACAGATGGCTCTCGGGTTACTCGTGATCTTGGCCCTGATTTTGAGGTGGCTGGTTTGGTAGCTCAAATGCTTACTCAGCAGGAACCCCGTGATTATAGGGCTGCTCTTCGTGATCCTAAGTGGGTCTCCGCTATGGATGAGGAGATAGGTGGTCTGAGGGAGCAGCAGACATGGGATTTGGTACCTCGCTCGGCTAATGTTAATGTTGTTGGTTCAAAGTGGGTCTATCCCTTGAAATACCGACCGGACGGTTCTATTGATCGATACAAGGCTCAATTGGTGGCTTAGGAATATTCTCAGATTCTGGTTTTTGACTTTGATCACACTTTCAGCCCTGTGATCAAGGCCGCTACTGTTCGTACTGTTTTTGCTATTGCTACTATGAGGAAGTGGTCTCTTCATCAGCTTGATGTCAAGAATGCCTTCCTAAATGGGGTTCTTGATGCTCCTGTGTATATGGCTCAACCGGCAGGGTACAAGGATCTTGTGCATCCTGATTATATCTGTTGCTTACGAAAAGCTATCTACGGCCTTAAGCAGGCTCATCGGGCTTGGTTTGACCGGCTCAGTTCCTATGTTCGGGGACTTGGTTTCTCATGTAGCTTGTCCGACACATCACTGTTTGTGTTCTCTTGTGGAACTGTTCTTCTTTAACTTCTTGTTTATGTGGATGATATCATTCTGACCGGGAATGATTCTGTGGCTATTCGACAGTTCATTGCCCGTACTGATCGTGAATTTTCTATCAAAGATCTGGGTTCCTTAAACTATTTTCTTGGGCTTGAGGTCACTCATACCTCTACTGGCTTGTTTTTGGGGCAGGCCAAATATGCTCGGGATATCCTTCGTCGTGCCGGTATGACTGATGCTTCACCGGTTTCGACATTATTTCTGCCTTACTCCCAACTTTATAGCAGCACTAGTGCTCCATTTACTGATCCGAAGCTTTATCGATCTCTGGTGGGGGCTCTTCAGTATCTCACCATCACTCATCCTGATTTGGCTTTTGCGGTTAATACCGTTAGTCAGTTTCTTCAGGATCCTCGGGATGATCATTTCTCTGCGGTTACTCGCATTCTTCGTTACGTTCGTGGTACTCTTCACTGTGGTCTTACCTTTAGTTCGGATGGTGTCCCTGAGGTTTTTGCCTATTCAGATGCAGATTGGGCTCGTTGTCTGGAGACTCGTCGTTCCACTTATGGCTATGCTATTTTTCTTGGTGGTAACTTGGTCTCTTGGAGTGCGAAGAAACAGCCCACAGTTTCTCGTTCTAGTTCGGAGTCTGAATATCGCGCTTTGGCTAATACAACTGCGGAAGTTGCTTGGCTCACCAATCTACTTCGTGACCTTTGTTTTCCCCTTTGCCGGTCGCCGCTCTTGCTTTGTGACAATAACAGTGCTATCTTTCTGGCTGAGAATCCGGTTGCTCACAAGCGTGCCAAGCACATTGATATTGATTATCATTTTGTGCGCGAGTTAGTTGCTCATGGCAAGATTGGTGTAAGTCATGTTCCATCTTCATTGCAAGTGGCCGACATTTTCACCAAAGGGCTGAATCGCACCTTGTTTGAGTTCTTCCGTTCCAAACTTCGCATTTCGCTTAATCTGACGCTTCGCTTGAGGGGGGGTGTGACAATTGAAGACTTGTAGTAGAAGATTTGTAGTATAATTCCAATAGTCATTACATTAATTAGGAGTTTTATCTAGCTTACACTAGAAGCTTACATTACATTAATTAGGAGTTTTATCTAGCTTACTCTAGAAGCTTCCTTGTACCTATAGATATTCTATCTAATCCTAATGAAGACTTACTTTGGGAAACTATTTGAACATGTGCCCTTGCCGCCTTGCACTTATCTGCAGACAGCGAAGACGTGGTGTAACTTCTAAATGCAAAACACTTCATTGGAGGGTTTCCACATGAACAAAAATCATGGTGCAACTTCTAAATGCATCAACACAGATGATTTTAGGACTTCTCTAACTGCTGCATCTTAGAGTAAATACTGCTGCACACTCATCATATTTATTGACTGATTAGTGATCTGTTGGCCAATTTTAATACTGTTGGTTGTACTTGTATCTATTAATATAAGCTAAACATCATTTTCTTATTATTTTATACACCATTAACAATTCTATGATGTTTTTATCATAGATCATGTTATATAAAGAACGTCTTGGGCCAATTAATTTTTTTGAATTGACACACAAAAGGAGAGATGGTTCTTATGTGCAGGATGAGCCTAGGGAGTTTATGGTAAGATTTTCAGAGTTCATATATAAGTGTCTTACAACATGTTGAGTACATTTAATTTTCCATTTTGGTTTAGATTGCAGCCACATCAGAGATTTCTAAGCGTAAAGCTGAAGGAACTTGTGACAATTCTGTAGAAATAGAGAGGGATGTTTGGAATGGTTTGATGGGTCGACCTCGTGGTTATGGAATTGGTGCTACCAAATAAGATGCAACTGGTTTTCATGCCAAGCTGAGAAGGATGGGGGATGAATCAGCAATAATTGCTCGCGATGACCGAACAAAAACAACTGGTTGAACAACAACAGCAGCTGGCTGCAATGAATACGTATATGTCAACGACAAATGATATCATTGCCAGTTTGAAAGATGAAGTTGCACTCCATCGCAACAAAATTTGTTGTCATGGTCTATTTCGTCAGGCTATATTGCGATATCTTGAGAATGCTGAGAAGAAAGACTTGCCAAATTATTAATTATTTTAACATCATTTGGTGTTAAAGGGACCAGTACCAGATGCAATTAGCACTACAAGAGATAGCACTTTTTACCTCGGTTCTGCAGCAGTATTTACCTTGCTTTTTAAACATCATTCGGTGTTAAAGAGACAAGTACCATATGAGCAATGAACACTACAAGTGGGTTTTTTTTACCTCGGTTGAAAACCGAGTAAAAAAACTTCAACCTAGGTTAAAAAATAATCTTTTACCTCAGTTTTAACCAACGTCGGTAGGAATTATCAGCAACGTCGGTTATAGAAAGAAGGCTGGCGATTGAAGTTCATATGTGCGACCTCGTTTAAAGTGACATCAGCTTCCACATGTATGCGAAGTCGCTGGGTGCCGGAAGGCAGTCGAAGGTGGATGAATCATTATGACCTTATTTGGAGCGACGACAGTCCACACTGCGTGCGATATCACATGACGTGGATGTCCCACATGGTGTGCATGCTGACGTGGAATATTTACAAAAATGACATCATTTTGAATGGCTGAGGTCTAAAAAATAAGCCATCGGTAACTGCGACGTCGGTTAAATGTCGTCTGGGCACAGGTTCGCATGACGTCGCTGCCCAAGTCGGCCAGACTTCGTTCATTGTACATTATTATAATATTTAATATTTGATGGCTAAATGATTAAACGCCATACCCCATTCAATTGTTTTCAATTAATTTGGGAAAGAATGACATGTTCAAACCAACAAAACTATAACATATAATACAAATACATGTCATCACATATTGAAATACGTAAGGTTAATTTGAAATTGACTAATTATTTGTATTGAAACATCATTTTATACGTTGCACGTGATTTAAACTATTAGGACGGCTAGTGTAATGACAAGTCATTCTATCTACATGATGAAGGTCCATTGATGCCTCTCATCGGGCCTATTAATATCATTACATATGAAATAAAATTTATCTTAGAATTGGGCAGTCATAAAATGAAATACACATAATCACATACATGTCATGGCCGACTTAGAAAAGACACAAAATAGCGACATCGGGCATTCAATGACATGACAAAAATATGAAGTTCTATGCAAACTCGGTAACAGTTCGGTAATATTACAGATGTGCTGATGGCATGTGACAGAGGTCACACATCCAAACTATATTCATAGAAATCTCTTGGTCTTTCTTCATAATCGAAACAAACATGGCATTATCTTGGAAAGAATAACAACAAAAAATATATAACATGTAACTAAAGCATCATCATACCTCATGTAATGTAAGAATCTTTGATCATCACATAATTGGTAATTGAACAGGAATGTATGCAAAAACTACCTCAATTAATTAGGAATCAAAGATGCTCCATCCTTGGACATTGTTGATGTTTGAGAGAAGCAACTTGATCATATCTTTAAATGTTGGAAGGTTGTGAATGAAATGGATGGTGGGAGTTCGGGTTGTAAGATTGGTGTTGGAGACGGGAAATGGGTGTTAGTGCTGAGATTTATTGGATTGAAATAGGGAGGGGGGAAATTTTGGGTCCAAATTTTGGTTGAAATTTTGAATTCCCACTCGAAATTTCAGACTTACCGACATCGGTTAATATTCGTTTCTGTGTCGTATTAATCGACACAAATGCGACGTCGCACTTAATTAAAATTCCGGTGGAAATATGCACTGTTTCAAGATTGTAGCTCGTCCATCGATCCGTTGAATAAAATAAATCTCATCTCCAATTTTGCATTTCAAAAAGGACAGTAATGGAATACTAACACAGATGACGGACAACTATTTAAAATTTAATGGACTAACTTTTATTAGCTTTTAATGTCATAAAAACCAATAATATTTAATTTTATGCGATTCTATGTGGTGGAAACAGGTATGTGTTCATAATGCATACTGTAAGGGTAATAATGGAATACTAACACAAATGATGGACGGTTACCCCGGATCGCGGATGGGACACTTGCAGTCCCAAGTCAAACTCTTTACCACCGCAACTGATAAAGATACTCACATAATCTTATAGATAGTTCTACAAGTTCTTGACGAATGACCCTTGTGTACTTATAAGTAATCATTTTCACTTTACTTTGGACAATGTACTTGCGTTTTTAAAAATTTGATGGATTTAATTAGTTTTTAATTTCATAAAAAACCAAGAATATTTAATTTTATGCAGTTTTATGTGGTGGAAACATGTATGGTGATCATAACACTTGCTGTAAAGTAATAATGGAATACTAACACAAATGATGGACGGTTACCCTGGATCGCGGAAGGGACATTGGCAGCCCCAAGTCAAACTCTTTACCACCGCAACTGGTGGTCGTCGTTTAACTCACCAAATACCTGCAAATTCAGATTAATACTAATCAGTACAATGGTAAGCCTGGTCGATCCCATGAGGAGCAAAAACAATAATCAATAATTATTTTTCCTACTAATTGTGAAAACCTTTTTGGTGATGCCACCACGCCTCAAATTCGGTGATTTTACTAGGTACGCTTAACCCCCAAATTCTTTCTTACTTTATCGACAGTCAACTAATTATGATTAATTAATTGTTTCCCTTACTAAAATATTCCCAGAAAGTATTCGCTAAACCAGAACACATTTTGATAGCATTAAGTATTAAAAAAACCTGATATAACAATTACCAAAGTAAAAGCAAATAGTAATGCACACTCAATTATTCTCTATCTTGTTATTAGAGTCGTAGCTAGTTAGCTATTTTTCACAAGATTATGCTACTTACTAATCTCATCCAACAATTACATATTGGCAGAAATTAGATAGCAGTATTCTCAAAACATTCAAGTTGATCAGGCTTAAACTGATTAGATATAAAATTCAACCAAGAACAATCAAGAATATGCAAGAATAAATTATAATGCAATTAGGCCTCACGATTTATAAACTAACACTTGTTATTTTCTGCCAATATATAGATTAGCTACTCATGATAATTAAACTAAAAAAAAATAATACGAAAATATACTAACATGATAACAATATAAAACAAACTAATTAATTAACTGGAAATAATGCACGCAGACCAAAGCTGCAATCTGCGCCCCACAATCAGAACGAAAATTGTGGCAAATTGAGTAGTAAAGCTAAGCACGGAAAACAAAGATGGGTAAAGAATTAAACAATAATATTTCAATGGCCTGTGATTAAAATCTCCCCGTGGTGAGCGATTAAAACTCAAAAGAAAAGAAATTGTTCTCTGTTCTTGAAAACGGGGCCAAAGAAAAGTCTCCTTCTGTACTCGAAAAAAAACCCAAAAAGATTACCACAAAATCTCCTGACTCCTACTCTGGAAAATAAAAATTACATGTCTGGAAATCAAGTCAAAATCTCCTTATATATCTTATATATCCCTCTGGACCGAGAATTCCATCCCTATTGAAATACAATCCTTTCCCAATTTAAATTCTGATTTAAAGAGATAAAATCTAAATAAATTTTCAAATTATTTTTAAAATATCTCTAAAGATATATCCATAAATCTCATCAAAATTAGCCCAAATCAGCTCCAAAATATCTGCTACGGTTCTGCTCTCCATTTTAACTGCTTCATTTGCCAAAATTTCAATACTTCTCACCAACTTCCTCCTAATTCCTCTTGAGCCCAAAAACTGTGATTTGCGACAAATAAAACACTTAAATGCACATTAATTAAAAAAAATCACAGTTAATCTCAATAAAATAAACAGCATAATTAGTACACATTAAATATTCTTACACTTGATTCATGCTTGCCTTCAAGTATGAAATGAGAATCAAATCATGATGTTTATTACAAAGTACCAAGTATCCCCAATAACTAAGAAAGATTCAAAAGAAAATAAAAGACACTAACTACAACCCAACAACAATCAAACTCAGTATACCAATCCTTGATTTCTTGATCCGTTGACAAACTTTACCTTACTAATAACAAAGGCTCATGTATAACACATTTGACACTCTCACACATTTCAAATGACATTGGTAAACTCATCCTCAAATCAAAGCAAACCAGCCCTCAATTTAGTCATAATCAGACAAGCACCTAACATTTCTCACGTTTTGTAACACCCCAAACCCAACGTACAATGTCGGATCGGGTTTGGTCGTGCTACCAAAAATGATAACAGTAACAAGCAGATAGATTATATGCGGAAGCAATTTAGACCATTCAAATCCTAAGTTACTATTATAGTGAAAGTGTTAATGTTAAATGAAAGTTTCACCTAACTATTACAGATTCAAATTCATGTTAAAGTTCATCCAGGATCTCTCTCAAAATAAGTAAAGACATCAAAGGGTTTTTCTCTTACAATTCCTCTTCACCTGAAAAAGGGTTGTTTAACTAGGGTAAGCTCCTTGCTTAGTGAGGTTCCATTGCCAGTATTTACCAAGTTGAATTTTAGTGATCATAGAATATCACATAACAAATAGCCACATATGCACATAGAAAAAGGATACGGGTGGTTAGTGCCAAGTTGCTGTCAAGTGCCTATGTGGCAACTCTGACTAACATACAAGGCACAACCTTTCAATAGTGCCCGAAGGCCATCAGTCAGTCCAGTATTCAGTCTCCTCAACCACGCCCAAATAGATGTTCAGTTACAAGCTCGTATCAGTACAGTACAATGGGTAATGCTAGCATACCAGAAACTCCATGAGTAGCCGGTCTAATCAGACAGTCCGGTCAATATCGTTCCCCGCCGACTTTGATCGAACTACAATAACATCGGGGGCCCTGAAATCATAGACAGTTAATCAGGTAGCAGATATTTCAAGTTTGACACGACAAGATAAAGTATAAGCCGGTCATCCACATAACATATCAGAGCAGTATATGATTCAAGTTTGACACGGCAAGATAAAGTACAAGTCGGTCATCCACATAACATATCAGAGCAGTATATGATTCAAGTTTGACACAACAAGATAAAGTACAAGCCGGCCATTCAAAGAAAAATATCGGAGCAGTTCGTAACTTAGTTTCATGATAATTGAACACAGTAAAATACACACTCAGTTTAACAGTCAGTATCAATTTAAGTTTAACAGGTATGTCTGGCTATAATGGTGTTCGAGTACAGGAGGGATTCGAGTAATTGGGTTCGAGTACAGGAGGGGTTCGAGTACATGAGGTGTTTGAGTAATTGGGTTCGAGTGGATAAGGTTCAATTGGTACAGGTATTAAGTTGTACTAGTTCGAGTGGTAAGTGGTACCAGCTCGAGTGGTGAGGTTCGAGTGGTAAGTATTGTCAGTTCGAGTGGTGAGGTTCGAGTGGTAAGTATTATCAGTTTGAGTGGTAAGTGGTTTGAGAGGTAAGGTTCCAGTGGTACTGGTTCGAGGGACAATGGTTCCAGTAGTACTAGGTGAAGTCTTTCAGTGGTTCGAGGGGTGAAGTCTTTCAGTAGGTTCGAGAGATGAAATTTTCAATAGGTTCGAGAGGTGAAGTCTTTCAGTAGTTCGAGGGATAAAGTCTTTTAGTAGGTTCGAGGGGTGAAGGTTTAGCAGAGGTTCGAGAGGTAAAGGTATAGCATGGGTTTGAGAAGTAAAGGTTTAGCAGGGGTTCGATAGGTAAAGGTTTAGCAGGGGTTCGAGAGGTAAAGGTTTAGCAGGGGTTCGAGAGTTACTGTTCAGCAGGGGTTCGAGAGTTACTGTTTAGCAGGTGTTCGAGAGGTAAATGTTTAGCAGGGGTTCGAGAGGTATTGTTTAGTAGGGGTTCGAGAGGTACTGTTTAGCAGGGGTTCGAGAGGTGTTGTTTAGCAGGGATTCGAGGGGTAAAGATTTAGCAGGGGTTCGAGAGGTACTATTTAGCAGGGGTTCGAGGGGTAAAGGTTTAGCAGGGGTTCGAGAGATACTGTTTAGTAGGGGTTCGAGAGATACTGTTTAGCAGGGGTTCGAGAGGTAAAGGTTTAGCAGGGGTTCGAGGGCAGGGGTTTGAGAGGTCTGTTCACTGGTGGTAGCCTGTACGCATATAAGACAATATATATATATATATATATTTACTTCAATTTATGCTAAGGCAATGAAAACACTGACACTGGTTAGATTTGGGCTTGGGCAACTTCCGTCTCCTGTTTTACCGCTGCTCTCCACTATTCTTTGGCAAAGATTTCTTAAGATTGTGTGAGAAGGTTAGAACAGGGGGTCTGGTAGTTATACTTGGTGAAACATAGGTTCTGACACCTACCAACCTGGAATTTTATCCTGTAATCCTACGTCCACTTGCCAAAAATGACTTTGGATAACTTTCTCACGTCCGCCGTCCGTTTCTTCTTTCCAGTAATTTCATTTGCCCAAAATTACTTAAGATAAAATCTTTACGTCCGCCGTTTCTTTCTCCCAGTCATCTCACTTGCCAAAATTACTTTGGATCAAATTCTTACGTCCGCCGTCCATTCCTTCTTTCCCTTAATTTCCTCTACTTATTTACTTATTCATTGCTATTAGCCGTTCATTCTTCTTTTCCTTAATTTCTTTTACTCATTTACTTATTTATTTATTTATTACTATTATTATATATATCATAACATATGTCTTCTTCCTGGTAATTCCTTTTGATTTATTCATTTACTTAGTATATATATATATATACAAATCTATTATCATTATTATATATATATATATTGTTCAATTTAGAAAGTAAGTTTAAAAGAAGTAATTTTTTATGGCACTATCCTTACTAGGTGTTTTTACATCTTCTTTAATAACTTTAATTCTTAGCATTTAACTACAATTAGTCAATATATGTATAGTGGTAATATACTGGCTATAAACGGCTTTATTCTCAATGGTAATATATCAGTTATGAACGACTAGATTTTATAGTATATATATATATATATATATATATATATATATATATATACGGAAAAAAATTTACTTCAAAAAATAAAACAACTGAGGTAAAAGAACTTTTTACCTCAATTTTTTGGGGTTAAGATAAAATCCGAGGTAAGAGAGGCGAAGTAAAAGATCATTTTTCTTACTTCCCTATTATTTTGATTTATTTTGCTGCAGAATGTTAAATACCCATTTTTAACTTGTTTTTGCCTTCCAAGGTATGCGGAGAATGGTTCACTTGCCTACATAGTAAAGCCCAACAAATTCGAGCTAATCTGGAAATGCTGTTTACACATCTCAGGTTTGACATCGATTCTATACTCGGTGCTTTCTGTTTTGATGGTAATATTTTATTTGAGTTGGTTTTTCTTCTGAAACTGAAACCAGGTCTTGGAAGGATTAGTGTATCTACATGAACAGGGTGTTATTCATCCTGATATCAAGAGTACCAATATTTTGATAACTAAACAGGTGCCTTCAATGTGGTTTATTTTGATATTATTTTGCATTGCATCTCTTTTGTATTTTTTACCTCTATAGTTTGGTTTTCATGTTTTTCTCTGATGTAGCCTCTGGATCCATTTTGTGCTTCAGTTTAGATAGATGTTCAGGAATTTGTGTTGACTAAATTATTTTTTTGTCCCCGACATAGCATCTTAGCATCTTATATCATGCTTTGGTCCCCGATTGCAAAATATTAAATTGTATCTTATCTTCCGAAATTCTTCCTTCTTCATCATCGCAGATTCTCTTTACTGCTTCAGGCGGAGTTGCGGCCACCCTACAATTCCCCACCCTTGCAATCCGCCTTGACCACGCAAACTACTCCCTGTGGAAAGGCATGGTTTTCTCTGCTCTCGAGGCTTACAAGCTCGACAATTTCCTCGTCTCTGGCGGCGTTCCAGCCAAGACAGTCGCCCCGACCACCGGCTCCACCTCTACCGAGCCCACTCCAAACCGTGCTTATGTCTCTTGGAAGCGCAAGGACCATCTTGTCCTGCTTTGGCTCCGCTCCACGCTCACTGCCCCGTTGCTGGGTCATGTTGCCCGCGCCACCACCTCCTCTGAGGTCTGGTCCATGCTCTCCACAATGTTCCAGTCTCAAACTCGTGCGCGCCGCAACCATCTCAAGCAGCAACTTTAAACCGTCACCAAGGGTTCCATGTCGATCATGGAATACGTTGAAAAGAAACGTGGCATTTCTGATTCCTTGGCCGAGTGTCTCTCAGTCGTGTCTGAAGATGATTTTGTGTCCTTTATTCTCTTTGGTTTTGGTGCAGAGTATAGTGCTTTCAAGACAGCGATCAGCATGCGCCGTGACTCAGTGTCTTCCGATGAGTTGCTCGGTCTTCTCCTTCAAGAGGAGCAGCGCATTCTGGACTCCTGTGATTCGGTCTCCCCATCGGCTCACGTTGCTCATCGTCGCTCGGGACTTGCTCGCTCTCAGCCGACTGAGTTGCCCCCAGGGGCGGTTATCCGCCTCGCAACATTTGTCAAATCTGTGACAAAGCGTATCACACGGCGAGAAACTGCCACTAGCGATTTAATGTTGATGACTACCGACCAACAAACCGTCGCTCCGCCGATCGCCAACGTCAGCGCCCATTCCGGCAAGAAGCAGGCCTTCACCGCCTACACCAGCCCGTCCGCCATCACTGATCCATGGGTCATTGACTCCGGTGCCTCCAACCACGTGACTGCTGATCTAGGCGGCCTTGCTCTTTCGTCGAACTATGATGGCTCTGACAATCTCGTTGTTGGCAGTGGTGAGTCCCTTCCCATAACTCATACCGGCAGTTATACTTTACCTGCTTTGCATGATGCTCACTCTACACTTTCCCTTGAAAATATTCTTGTTGTTCCCAAAATCAATCAGAACTTACTCTGTGTTTCACAACTTTGCAAAGATAATAACGTCTTTGTTGAACTCCATGCTAATCACTGTTTTGTTAAGGATTCTCAGGGAACAAAACTACTCAAGGGAGTGGTTGAAAATGGTCTCTATCGGCTCCCCATTCCTTCGTCTTCCCCTCGCGTCTTTATTAGTGAAAAGGCTTCTGTTGCTTGTTGGCATCATCGGTTTGCTCACCCCCATGAGTCTCTTCTGCGTCATCAACTTTTAGATTTCAATTCACCTGTTTCAGCAAATAAAACTTTGCCTTTGTGTACTGCTTGCCAGTTAGGAAAAAGTCATAGATTACATCTTCTTGTCTCTCATATTCTTTCTGTTAAACCTTTTGATTTAGTGTACTCTGATGTTTGGGGACCAGCTTTTGTTCCATCTTTAAATGGAATTCGATATTTTGTGTTATTCATTGATGACTGCACTAAATTCATCTGGGTTTACTTCCTAGCCACCAAATCACAAGTTTTCTCTGCCTTCACTCTTTTCAAAAATATGGTTGAAACACAGTTCTCCACCCAAATAAAGGCTTTACAATCCGATTGGGGGGGGGGGGTGAATACCGAAGTGTCTCAACCTTTCTCCAAAAACATGGCATCCTTCATCGTATTTCCTGTCCTCACACCCTTGAACAAAATGGAGCCTCTGAACGAAGGAATCACATTGTCATCGAAAAGGGACTGGCACTTTTGGCTCACTCTAATCTCCCTATTGAGTTTTGGGAACAAGCTTTTCACACAGCCATATACCTGACCAATCGCACAATCACTCCTATCCTTAATCATACCTCACCCTACTCTCGCCTATACAATCGCCAACCAGACTATGCCTTTTTTAAATCCTTTGGCTGTCTTTGCTTCCCATACCTGCATCCCTGTAATAACAACAAGCTGGAATTTCGTTCGATCGCTTGCATATTCTTGGGCTATAATGCCAAACACAAGGGTTACTTTTGCTATCATGTCCCTTCCTCCCGCACCTATATTGCTCGTCACGTTGTCTTTGATGAGTCTTCCTTCCCTTTTCCCTCTCACCACTCCCAAGCAAATATTAACACCAACCCAGTATATGACTTGGCTCTTTTGGATACTGCCCATCTTCTCTCAATGGCACACCCATCCTCGTTCACTTTCTACTCTTACGTATGCATTTCTTTCTTCCGCAGTTTCTAGGAGCTGCAAACATCAAAATCAGAAAAAGGTTATTGGAGGTTGGCAAGTTTCATCTCTGGCTATGATCTGAATATTGTAGCTTGCACAACTGAGTCGAGATGCTTCTGCTACAGTGAGTATTTTCGTATTTATGCAGTATTAATAGTTCGTTTAATTTAGGTGCTTTTTTCAACTTTACAACGGAGCTGGTACACAATAGAATAATATTGAAGTTGTTGAATCTGTCAGGGTTGTTTCAGGAAAATCAAATCCTAGTCAAGCTGAGGATGTTTCTTGTACATCTTATGGGGTGAAGTTCTGAAATTATGTGGGATTAGTATTTATTGGAAGTTGGGGGGCTCAATTGCAAATATTGGAGGTTGGGGTGCTGAATTGAAAATATTTGAAATAGGCATACTGAACATACATGTTGCGATGCTTCCAGTTTTGCGACGCTTCCAGCTGTAGCTCATTTTCTCGACGGTTCTAGTTGTTGCGCTCATTTGGACGCTCATGCATGTCATAATTTCTGGGACGCTTATGCATGTCAAAAAAATATGACGACAGGTCAACGTGTCGGCACTTCCAAAAAGCATCACTAATCGTTTTAGCACCAGTACTTTTGAGTGTCATGACTGGTCCAAATAAGCATCACAACTGGCAGTTTTTTTTAGTGACATATCAAACATGAGCCTTGATATTGTATGAGAATTATGATCGATGTTCAAGGAAGTGGTAATTTAAGAAGATGTGACTCGTAACTTTGTATCTTGAGAAATATATGATATGTTTGAGATGATATATAAATTGTTTCATTTATAAGCCAAATAACTCATGAGAAATTGCTATGTTTGTGGCTACAGTAGCCACAAACAGCAACTCAATATGGAGGACGCATTTCGGAAATGCGTCCTCTCAATTTTCCCTTTTTTTTGTCAAATTTTGGTCAAAAATCTCAGACGATGGAGGAGGTGTTGACACGTGGCGAGAGGGCGCATTATCATAATGCGTCCTCTCTGGCAGCCATTTTTTTTCAAAATTTGCTGGTAAAAAATGTGGGGTGCCACGTGGCCGAATGGGGCCGTGCCACGTGGCGAGAGGGCGCATTATCATAATGCATCCTCTCTGGCAGCCATTTTTTTTCAAAATTTGCTGGTAAAAAATGTGGGGTGCCACGTGGCCGAATGGGGGTCGTGCCACGTGGCGAGAGGACGCACTATCATAATGCGTCCTCTCTGGCAGCCAATTTTTTTTCAAAATGTGCTGGTAAAAAATGTGGGGTGCCACGTGGCCGAATGGGGCCGTGCCACGTGGCGAGAGGATGCATTATCATAATGCGTCCTCTCTGGCAGCCAATTTTTTTTCAAAATGTGCTGGTAAAAAATATGGGTGCCACGTGGCCGAATGGGGATGTGCCACGTGGCGAGAGGACGCATTATCATAATGCGTCCTCTCTGGCAGGGCTATTTTTTTAAATTTCGGGAATTCGATGCCACGTGTCGGCGCAGGAGTATGCCACTTGGCCGATGAATGTGGTCCAAAATGGATGAGCGAATACCAGGCTGCCACCTGGCAGGGTTATTTGTTGGCGGGAAGAAGCTGGTCAAAGCAAGGAATTGCGGTCGAATCCCTTGCTGCCACGTGGCGTACTTTGTCCCCAATTCTTGCATAAATTCAGCCGAATTGCTCCCCCTTCCCACACTGTCAATTCTTCTTCCTCCACCATTTCTCACATTTCTCCTTCAGTTAGCCTCCTTTGTGCAAGTGTCTTGCCATCCCGGGAATTTCTCTACACTCTTGCTCTGGTGGCAGCTCCACTAGCGTTCCGCCATTTTCATCCGAAGTTCAAATTTTTTACAAGATCCGGTATGGTTTCCTCTTTTCGCTCAATTTTTGTGTTGGTTTTTTGATAATTACCACTGAATCTGATTTGCTTGCGGCATTGACCCGAAGCTGACCCGGCGTTGACCCTGCGTTGACCGGATTGACCCGGTTGTCGGCGTTACATGGCATTGACCATGTTGACCCGGCGTTGACCCAGCGTTGACCATGTTGACCCGACGTTGACCACGTTCCAGGGGGTTGACCCGATGCTGACCTCTACGACCCGTCGCTGACAGCATTGACCCGACGTTGACCCGGCGTTAACCACGTTGACCGCGTTGACTCGACGTTGACCGCTTTGACCCGTAAGTCTCAGACTCCCTCTCACTCTGTTATCCATTTTCCACAAGATAATTGCTACTAAAGAATTATACGAACGTGTTCCGACATTATGTGTGTATGGCACGTTGCCATTCGTCGGTCAGCTGTTGCCTTTCGGGTTGAATTATAATCTGTTGATACGCCTGAGTAATGTAGTTAATTTAATTGTACTTGTATGACTGTGTTGTCAGATTGTGTGTACCTCCAATGATAGTGATGCCTTTGTATAGCAGTTGAACTGGTTAATGTGTTATGTCCATGTCGATAGTGTTGTTAAAGTGGCTGGGTGGAGTACATGTACGTACTTAAGGATACAATGAATAGGAATGTCCAACTAGTATGAATCTGAAGTCATGTGCTTGTGTGTTGCAGTTCTGCGATGTTTTTGGCGGTGTATATGTATAGAGTGGGTCAGATTAAGTTTGATCTGAGTGTGGGTGTGTATTATGATCCTCCAATACCGGAGCGAGTTGTGACCCTCGAGAGGAGGTTGAACCACGGGGAATTGGTTCATTTAATTGTAACGAGACTGGCCATTGTGAGGGAGAGTTGTTCGCTGAAAATGTACTACCGATGTCCCGAGCTGATTGGTTCTGCGGTGTACTATCGATGTTATCACGTGGAAGATGATGAGTCAACCACGTTCTTCTTCAACATCGTCGATCGAATGCCATTGTCTTTCGTGGATTTTTACATTGTCATGGAACAGTTACGAATCGCTAATGATGGGGCACGAGGAAGCACGTTCATGTCATTGCTGAGCAACGTGCAGAACTGCGCCGCTGTACCCAGTATACAACCACCTGTTCGTAGCCGGGGTCTTGAATTTGGTGAGTCCAGCCAACCTGGAAGGTATGCCCACGTGGATTGTGCCCAGCCGTCCACAAGTGGTGGTATGCATGTGGTAGACTATGGCGAGCAGAATGTCTTCCGCAATGATTACGCGGGTGACATTAGCGACCGCGATGCAAGGCATGATGGCAGCGGAGACGATGTCGAGGATGCTGAACTTGATGATGGAACCGAGGATGATCGTTCCTTATCAACCGATTCGAATCCCGGGGACGAGGAAGAGCAATTGGTGTGCACGAACAATGTACCGACGTTGTTTCATATTCTGGCAAACCCGGATACACAGGCCTACTATAGAGATTATGGGGGCCCCGATGAGGATAGCTATGACCCTACCCATTTTGGGTCCGGCATTTCTACCTATGTCCAGGAGACTGGTAAAGTGGACGTGGGTATGCGATTTCAGACAAAGCTGCAGTTGGTCGAAGCCATTTCTCGGTGGAGTTCTATGATGAACAGGGAACACAGGGTTGTGGAGAGCAGTTCACGCACATGGTATGCGAAATGCAAGAACGTCGTCGAAGGAACTGGGAATTGTGTTTGGGTTTGCAGAGCTTCGAAAAAGGCTTCGCATGGTATGTGGCTGATCACCAAATGGGCTAGTAGCCATGGGTGTGTCGGGGCTGGTCGATCTACGGGTAACGTGAATCTGACGTCGGTGATGATCGCCCGTTCAGTCCGCCACCACATTGATGTTAACCTTTCGTACACAGTGAAAGATGTGCGAGCTCAAGTGAATGATGAGTTCAATGTCACGATCTCCTACAAGAAGGCCTGGTATGCACGGCAGAAGGCAATTGACATGGTATTTGGAATGTGGGAGGATTCTTTTGAACAGCTCCCAACTTTTATGGATGAGCTTGTAAGGGCTAATCCGACCACCGTTGTTGATTGGGCTGGCGTACCTGACAGAATACACGGTCCCGGGTGTATGAAATTTAAATTTGTGTTCTGGGCATTCGGTCAGGCAATTGCAGCCTTCCGCCACTGCAGGCCAGTGATCAGCGTCGACGGCACTCACTTGAGAGGTGCATATAAGTCCACAATGCTGGTCACCGTGACCCACGATGCAAATGATTACATCCTCCCTATCGCTTACGGAATTGTCGACGAGGAATCGAATGAAAGCTGGAACTGGTTCATGGGGAGACTGCGTCTTCATGTTGTTGGTGGTGACAGCAGACCAATCTATGTCATATCAGATAGGCATGCAGGACTTGTAAATGCGATGACAAATATGGAGGAGTGGATGGAGCCAGCCGGATACCACCAGATTTGCTTGCGGCATTTTCAGTCAAACTTCTTATCACATGATCGCGGGAAGTTCAAGAATGCGCTCATGAAGTCTCTGGTGTGGCAGCTTGGTAGTGCCAGGCGCGAGAGCAGGTGGAGGGAGTACAAGGAGGAGCTGGAGAGTATGGATCCGTCCGTTTGGGCTTGGCTGGAACGGCAAGATAGGAGTAGGTGGTGTCTTGCCTTCGATGATGGTGATCGGCGTCGGGGAATTTTGATAACGAATCTGTCAGAGAGCTTCAACAACTGCTTACGGTGCACACGCCACCTTCCAATAACAGCGTGTGTCAAAGCGACGTTCGAGCGAACGGTTGAAATGTTTGCACAAAGGCTTACGGACGCTACAGATTGGAGGTACATTGTTAGTTAATTGCATTTTCAGATTTACCGGTATGCCGGTTCGCTGATTATGAGATATTGCCCGTCTGTCCAGGTCCGTGTTCCCTCAGAGGATCTGGAAAAAGTTCCAGAAGCAGGATACATTGGCACAGGGACATATCGTCACCCTGTTCGGGCACGCGTCGCAGACATACAGGGTTGTAGCGAGGAACATCGACGGGAGCATTAGTGAACGACAGTACACGATCAAATACCGTAGCAGAGAGTGCACTTGTTGTGAATGGCAAATATTTCGTTTCCCTTGTTCCCATGCCTTGGCCGTTTGTCGGCATAGACGTGACGACCCTGTTAGTCTATGTGACAGGGTGTATCACACGACCACATATGTCCAACAATACAGTCAGGGTTTCATGCCCGTGCGAGATCCATCACTCTGGCAGCGTCCCCGTTGGAGGTTGATTCCTGATGCAGAAAAGTTTTGTAACAGGAGGCGTGGACAGTTTGCGGAGAGGAAGATATCAGATGGATGACAGGGTGGCGGGTGAAACCAGGGCCGTGCGTAGGCGTGGCCGTGCTTAGTATCATGGTGTCATACGGTGTCTGTAATAGAACCTCCATCTTTGATTTGGTTTGCATTGTACATCGATGGGAGAGGGCATGCTTAGTCTGTCGTTCGTAGTGTGACGTTGTATTTCTTGTATTAAATGATATGTGTAGCAGATTATGTGGTATTACTTATATTTGACAAATATGTGTCACATTACGCAGTGTTGCTTTCTTCTATGCTATTCTTCCAGAAAAACCATCTAACTTGGGTTGGTATTTGCGCGCAGGAAAACACCATGTACCATCCAGGACCCATTCAGGAGGACTTGCTGTACCTCCACCAGGAGCACCGTGCTCGTGCCCTATACAATGGGACTTTAGAGGACGAGGCACTGCAGGTGCATCGGTGCGACGAGGCATGCTGGACCGAGCGACTGCCAGAACAGGTTATGCGGTACGTACGCGACGCATGATTTCAGGGACTCCTGGACTCTGCCGCAATACAGATTGACCACTCCCTCATCACCGCCCTAGTGGAGCGTTGGCGCCCAGAGACGCACACGTTTCACCTACCGATGGGGGAGGCGACGGTCACCTTACAGGATATAGGGGTCCTGTGGGGTCTACCGATCGATGGCATCCCAGTAACAGGTGTTGACACCGTCAGGCGTATGGATGACTGGCAGCTCATCTGCACAGACTACCTAGGAGCTACACCAGACCCCACTTGTATCAGGGGGGTCGCATTAAGGCCAGGTGGTTAGGAACGCTATTGCACAGTCCGTTCCCCACTGATCCTACTGATGTACAATGCCAACAGCGGGCTAGGGTATTCCTTCTGTTGCTTCTTGGGGGAATGCTGATGTCCGACACGTCCGGCCACCTCATCCCATTGCTCTACTTATCCGCACTTACGGATCTGGATGCAGTCCATCGGTACAGTTGGGGGAGTTCGATTCTTGCATGCTTGTACAGGTCATTATGTGACGCGGCAATCCCACAATCTAAATCCATATCTGGGCCACTTGTCTTGCTACAGGTAAAATTGTGTTTCAACATAGTCGTTCGTACATACCGTGCTTAATATTAACGCGCATTTCTATTGCATTTACTGGCAGTTATGGGCATGGGAACGCATACCATCCATCCGTCCTGCCGAGGCACTACAGGTGACAGTGACGATGAGTGCTCTTGGATCCCGGTACTTGTTTGATTCCTCAATATGCGGTATTCATAAGTCCACATGCAATTCCATAGTAAGGCTAATGTATTTCACTCGGTTCCTCATAGGTGGAGGGCCCGTTACGATTGTTCACAATCGCCAATGCACGTTCTCAAAGTGTACCATGATCAACTTACGTCTCTCAACCACAATCAGGTAACGTGATTATTGGATTTTGATTTCTAGACTTCGCACGAAAAATGGTTTCCTTTGCCTAACCGCAACACATGCACGTTGTCTCAGTTCACCTGGCAGCCATATACCGAGGACGTCCTGGAGCAACTCCCGCGGTATTGTACGGATGGTAGAAACAATTGGCTGCTCTGCGTCGATCTCATCTGCTGGCATGCCATGGAGTTCCATCATGCGCATCGTGTTCTTAGGCAGTTCGGCCTGATCCAGCCAATACCCACCCAGTTGGTTAGTAGGGATGAGTACAACTTAGTCCATACTAGAGACCGTCGAGGACATAGGGGCGTGGATTGGCGTGTCGAGCTCAGAAGATATCTCGATGCTTGGGAACATCGGTCCAATCGACAAGCACCCACACTGGGGAGTGTGGATCCATACCTACCTAGCCGTGATTACTTGGAGTGGTACTTCCGCAAGACGGTGTCCTTCATTGATCAACCAGGGTGGCCTATAACAGCTACTGAGGGTTTCCACGGGGACAGTGCAACCACAGAGTACTTGGTATGTCCTAAATTTCAAATATTGTCAAGAAAGAATACAACACAGCTCCTCAAAATTATATATCTGACATATTCATCTCGATTCCGCAGTTGCAGGCAATGGCACAGTTGCATGGCATGTCAGACATTAATTTGGATGGTTGGCCCCGACATTGTGCGGACGTCATAAGGGGGATGAATCATGTTATCACACGTAGTCTACAAAATGCGCATCAGCCCTCCAGGCCGCAACACTATCAACCGTTCGTGCACTGTGAGGAACCGCTCCCTGGTGTCAGATATACTGACCTCAGAATCCACCGTCAGGCCCCACCTGGTCGGCAAGGAGGTCGGAGGCCTCGTGTTAGGGGGCATGCAGAACACATTGGTCCATCACAAGCGGGCCCCTCACATGCAAGTCCACCGCTTTACGGACCATCAGCCGGGGAACCCTCACAGTACAACATGGATGCATCAGATTACAATGCATATGTCACTCCAACATCCAGTCATCGATACATGTCGCATATCGATCCATCACATACAGGTACTATTCCATATGCCTACTGTGATCCGAACGAGGAAGCGGGATATGAAATGGAGGAGGACATACCGGGGGAAGCTCCATATGAAGAAGAACATGTACCTGCACAGACGGTTGTACCACGACGGACATCCAGGACCATATGTCCTCCCCGTGTGGAACGGGTGGAAAGCTTTGCAGAGACCATCGATAGGACAGTACATGCTATTCAACACTAATCGGCATTACATTTCACTCGTACTGTTCTACACTGTACATTTATACTAACTAGTATCCATTCTAACTATGCAATACTCCCTTCCTGCACCGACATTCAAGACTAGTCAAAAAAATTCAAACAACGAGACCCAAAATCGTCATTTGACTAATTTCCAAATTTTCATCAAACACACAAAAGTCTACTTATGCGCAATCTTGACCGAAAACACGTGGATCCGAAATAGTAAGTTACAAACTGCAGCAACCCACGATGATTTAATACTCAAAATCGCGACTCATTTGAAACACCACACTCTTGCCGAACTCAGGGCGGAATAGTATAATAAGCTTTCTCCCCAATAAATAAAATTCCCCCCGCGATAAATTTACAGAACATAACAACATATAATAAACATTATTTCATTCACAGTTTAGATTAGCACCGTAGTTAATTGCAAATCTCATTTACAACCTTTTCAAAATAATTGTAGGAAACAATACCCATTCGAGGACTCGTTCGAGGAGCTCCCGAGAAATAAATTTATGCAAATTTGCACTGATTTACAACATTTTGGTGATTAATTTTCCGAGAAAAAAATTAGACGGCTTCCAAGGACTCATTCCAAAGACGAGTCCTCCGCATAATATCCAGAACAGCTAGATAATGCCAGACTTGTAGACAGAAATGCGTCCTCACATTTTTTAATTTTTTTTATAAAATTTCGGTCAAAATTTTCAAACGACGCACGGTGGGTTGATACGTGTGTGTACATCCACACATTTACGTGTGCGTACATCCACACATTCACATGTGTACATCCACACATTCACATGTGTGTACACACATTTACGTGTGTGTACATCCACACATTTACGTGTGTATTTATATTTATGTATATATTTAAATCCAATTGATGGTAAAAATTAAATCTATTCCAAAATGAGCCCTCTAATTAATTTTAGAAACAATAAAATAAATGCTAACTGTTCTCCACAAGAAAAAAGTACGCAGCCTAATTGCATTCGAAAAAAAAAATTGGGACAAACTACCGGAAACAAAGAGGGAGAAGAAAAAAGGGAGAGAATTCTGAATTAATAAAAAAGGGGAGGACGCATTATGGAAATGCGTCCTCAACCCCTGCTTCCAAAATCAAAAGCATCCACAATGTGGTCCACTTTTCCACTTAATGCAACAACAAAATCATGCACTCCACAACAGCAACAACGGTAACGCCGCCAAACTCATACTCATGGACCGGTGGCTCTTCGCCGCCTCCTCTGCCATCGGAGTTCTCTACGGCGTCCTGAACTACTTCTACAGCTACGGTGTCGGTGCACTACCGGTATCCACTTCCAACATCATCACCGCGTCGCAGCTCGCTTTCACCGCCGTGTTCTTCTTCTTCATCGTCAAGCAGAGGTTCGTCTTCTCCTCCGTCAACGCCGTCGTGTTACTGACCGTGGGGCCTGTTATTATGTTCTTTAATGCTTGCGGCGATCGGCCCACCGGTGAGTCGAAGAGGATGCACATTGTGAGTGCCTGATTTTTCCATTGCATAAAATAGGAGAATGGTCCAAAATGTGGTACCCCTTGGATGTGGAAGTAGAGGGTTGAGGACGCATTTCCATAATGCGTCCTCCCCTTTTTTTGTTTTCAGCATTTGTTTCCAGAATTGGTCCCATTTTTGTTTGGTTTCTGATGCATTTTGGCGGCGGAAATGGTCCCATTTTTTTTTGATTTTTGTTTTGTTTTTGTTTTTGTTTTGTTTGGTTCGTAATGCATTTTTTTCGTCCAAAAATTGTTAGCAATTATTTTATTGTTTCTAAAATCGATTGGAGGGCTCGTTTTGGGAACGATTTTATTTTTAGCATCAGGTAGAGGACTTATTTATGAAATAAAATAATGCCTGATTCAGCCGGACTTTAGTTTTCCCGAAATAATTTTTGTAGCGCTCGTTTTGGGGATCGACTCCTCAGATCCGGCGAATTGTTTTTATGAAAGTATTTGGAGGAATCGTTTTTGAAACGAGCCCTCGGACCTGGCAATAATTTGGTTTTTGACGGAAGAATGTAGAGGACTCATTTTTTAAAACAGTCTACAAATCTGGCATTATCTAGCTCTTCGGGATATTATGCAGAGGATTCATTTTTGGAATGAGTCCTTGGGAAGCCCTATGAATTTTCTTCTCGGAAAATTGATCAGCGGAATGTTGGAAATTAGTGCAAATTTGCATAAATTTATTTCTCGGGAGCTCCTCGAACGAGTCCTGGAATGGGTATTGTTTCCTACAATTGTTTTGGAAAAGTTGGAAATGAGATTTGAAATTAACTACGGTGCTAATGTAATCTGTGAATGAAATAATGTTTATTATATTTTGTTATGTTCGGTAAATTTATCGTGATGAGAATTTTATTTATTGGGGAGAAAGCTTATTATACTGTTCCGCCCTGAATTCAACAGGAGTGTGGAGTTTCGAATGAGTCGTGAATTTGAGTATTGAATTATCGTGGGTTGCTGCAGTTTGTAACTTACTATTTCTGGTCCACGTGTTTTCGTTCAAGATTGCGCATAAGTAGACTTTTGTTTGTTTGATGAAAATTTGGAAAATAGTCAAATGATGATTTTGGGTCTCGTTGTTCGAATCTTTTTGAATAGTCTTGAATGTCGGTGCAGGAACAGAGTGTTGCATAGTTAGAATGGATACTAGTTAGTATGAATGTACAGTGTAGAACAATACGAGTGAAATGTAATGCCAATTAGTGGTGAATAACATGTACTATCCTATCGATGGTCTCTGCAAAGCTTTCCACCCGTTCCACGTATGGTCCTGGATGTCCGCCGTGGTACAGCCGTCTGTGCAGGTACATGTTCTTCCTCACGTGGAGCTCCCGCCGGTATGTCCTCCTCCATTTCATATCCCGCTTCCTCGTTCGAATCACAGTAGGCATATGGAATAGTACCTGTATGTGATGGATCGATATGGGACATGTACCGATGACTGGATGCTGGAGTGACATATGCATTGTAATCTGATGCATCCATGTTGTACTGTGAGGGTTCCCCGGCTGATGGTCCGCAAATCGGTGGACTCGCATGTTAGGGGCCCGCTTGTGATGGACCAATGTGTTCTGCATGCCCCCTAGCACGAGGCCTCCGACCTCCTTGCCGACCAGGTGGGGCCTGACGGTGGGTTCTGAGGTCAGTATATCTGACACCAGGGAGCGGTTCCTCACAGTGCACAAATGGTTGATAATGCTGCGGCCTGGAGGGCTGATGCGCATGTTGTAGACTATGTGTGATAACATGATGCATCCCCCTTATGACGTCCGCACAATGTGGGGGCCAACCATCCAGATTAATGCCTGACATGCCTTGCAACTGTGTCATTGCCTGCAACTACGGAATCGAGATGAATATGTCAGATATATAATTTTGAGGAGCTCTGTTGTATTCTTTCTTGACAATATTTGAAATTTAGGACATACCAAGTACTCCGCGGTTGCACCATCCCCGTGGAAACCCTCAGCAGCTGTTACAGGCCGCCCTGGTTGATCAATGAAGGACACCGTCTTGCGGAAGTACCACTCCAAGTAATCACGGGTGGGTAGGTATGGATCCGCACTCCCCAGTGGGGGTACTTGTCGGTTGGACCGATGTTCCCAAGTGTCGAGATATCTTCTGAGCTCGACACGCCAATCCATGCCCGACCTTCCGCGACGGTCTCTAGTGTGGACCAAGTTGTACTCATCCCTACTGACCAACTGGGTGGGTATTGGCTGAATCAGGCCGAATTGCCTGAGAACACGATGCGCATGATGGAACTTCACGGCATGCCAGCAGATGAGGCCGATGCAAAGCAGCCAATTGTTTCTACCATCCGTACAATACCGCGGGAGTTGCTCCAGGACGTCCTCCGCATATGGCTGCCAGATGAACTGAGACAAGATACATGTGTTGCCGTTAGGTAAAGGAAACCATTTTTCGTGCGAAGTCTAGAAATCAAAATCCAGTTATTCCTATACCTGATTGTGGTTGAGAGACGTCAGTTGATCACGGTATACTTTGAGAACGTGCATTGGCGATTGTGAACAATCGTAACGTGCCCTCCACCTATGAGGAACCGAGTGACACAAATTAGCCCAACTATGGAATTGCATGTGGACTTATGAATACCGCATATTGAGGGATCAGACAAGTACCGGGATCCTAGAGCACTCATCGTCACTGTCACCGGTAGTGCCCCGGCCGGACGGATGGATGGTATGCGTTCCCATGCCCACAACTGCCAGTAAATGCAATAGAAATGCCCGTTAATATTAAGCACGGTACGTACAAACGGCTATGTTGACCAACAATTTTACCTGTAGCAAGACAAGTGGCCCGGATATGGATTTAGATTGTGGGATTGCCGCATCACACAACGACCTGTACAAGCATGCAAGAATCGAACTCCCCCAACTGTACCGATGGACTGCACCCAAATCCATAAGTGCGGATAAGTAGAGCAACGGGATGAGGTGACCGGACGTGTCGGACATCAGCATTCCCCCAAGAAGCAGCAGAAGGAAAACCCTAGCCCGCTGTTGGCATTGTACATCAGTGGTATCATCGGGGAACGGACTGTGCAGTAGCGTTCCCAACCACCTGGCCTTAATGCGGCCCCCCTGATACAAGTGAGGTCTGGTGTAGCTCCCAGGTAGTCTGTGCAGATGAGCTGCCAGTCCTCCGGACGCCTAACGGTGTCAACCCCTGTTACTGGGATGCCATCGATTGGTAGACCCCACAGGACCCTTATATCCTGCAAGGTGACCGTAGCTTCCCCCATTGGTAGGTGAAACGTGTGCGTCTCTGGGTGCCAACGCTCCACTAGGGCGGTGATGAGGGAGTGGTCAATCTGTATTGCGGCAGAGTCCAGGAGTCCCTGAAATCCGGCATCACGAACATACCACATAACCTGTTCTGGCGGTTGCTCGGTCCAGCATACCCCGTCGCACCGACGCACCTGCAGTGCCTCATCCTCTAGAGTGCCGTTGTATAGGGCACGAGCACGGTGCTCCTGGTGTAGGTACAACAAGTCCTCCTCAATCGGTCCTGGATGGTACATGGTTTTTACCTGTGCGCAAATACCAACCCAAGTTAGATGTTTTTTCTGGAAGAATAGCACAGATAAAAGTAACACTGCGTAATGTGACACATATTTGCCAAACATAAGTAATACAACAAAATCTGCCACATATATCATTTAGTACAAGGAATACTACATCAGACTACGAACGACAGACTAAGCATGCCCTTTTCCATCGATGTACAATGCAAACCAAGGGAAAGATGGAGGTTCTATTACAGACACCGTATGACACCACGATACTAAGCACGACCACGCCTACGAACACCCCTGGTTTCACCCGCCACCCTGTCATCCATCTGATTCCTTATCCTTCTCTCCGCAAACTGTCCACGCCTCCTGTTGCGAAACTTTTCTACATCCGGAATCAACCTCCAACTGGCACACTGCCAGAGTGATGGATCTCGCACGGGCATGAACCCCTGACTGTATTGTTTGACATATGTGGTCGTGTGATACACCCGGTCACACAGACTAGCAGGATCGTCACGCCTATGTCGACAAACGGCCAGGGCATGGGAACAAGGGAAACGAAATATTTGCCATTCGCGACAAGTGCACTCTCTGCTACGGTATTTGATCGTGTACTGTCGTTCACTAATGCTCCCGTCGATGTTCCTCGCCACAACCCTGTATGTCTGCGACGCGTGCCCGAACAGGGTGACGATATGTCCCTGTGCCAATGTATCCTGCTTCTGGAACTTTTTCTAGATCCTCTGAGGGAACACGGACCTGGACAGACGGGCAATATCTCATAAGCAGCGAACCGACATACCGGTAAATATGAAAATGCAATTAACTGACAATGTACCTCTAATCCGTAGCGTCCGTAAGCCTTTGTGCAAACATTTCAACCGTTCGCTCGAACGTCGCTTTGACACACGCTGTTATTGGAAGGTGGCGTGCGCGCCGTAAGCAGTTGTTGAAGCTCTCCGACAGATTCGTTGTCAAAATTCCCCACCGCCGATCACCATCATCGAAGGCAAGACACCGCCGTAACAATGTAAAAATCCGCAGAGGACAATGCCATTCGATCAACAACGTTGAAGAAGAACGTGGTTGACTCATCATCTTCCACAGGATAACATCGATAGTATACCGCCGAACCAATCAGCTCGGGACACCGGTAATACATTTTCAACGAACAACTCTCCCTCACAATGGCCAGTCTCGTTACAATTAAATCAAACAATTCCAAGTAGTTCAACCTCCGCTCGAGAGTCATAACTCGCTCCGGCATTGGAGATCATAATAAACACCCACACCCAAATCAAACTTAATCTGGCCCCCTCTATACATATACACTGCCAAAAACATCGCAGAACTGCAACACACAAACACGTAACACATAACTCACAACGCAACGAACCAAGCTCAATCATGAAATGTACACACAATCAGACAACACAATCATACACATACAATTAAATTAACTAAATTACGCCAGCATATCAACAGATTATAATTCAACCCAAACGGCAACAACTGACCGACGACCGGCAATGTGCGACACTCACATAATGTCAGAACACGTTCGTATAATTCTGTAGGCCGCAAATACCTACTACATAAAGGATAACAGAGTGGGAGGGGTTCTGAGACTTACGGGTCTACGTCGGTCAATGCGGTCAACGCGGGTCAACGACGTTCAACGCGGGTCAACGATGGGTCAATGGGGCAACGGCGGTTCGACGGGGTCAACGGTGTCAAGAAATGCAGTCAACGTCGGGTCAACAAATGGGTCAACGTCAGTCAACGTGGGTCAACGGTGGGTCAATGCGGTCAACGGCGGGTCGACGGGGTCCACTTCAACCCGAACACGATCTCTGCAACCGAAATCCGATTAACAAATCAGTAGCAATTAACAAAAAAAACAAACAAATATTCAGCGGAAAAAAAGGAAAATACCGGATCCCGTAAAAAACTCGAACTGCAGATAAAAATGGAGGAACACCGGCAGAGCAATACCGGAGAACGAGTGCAGCGGAGAAAGAGTGCAGCTGAAAATGGCGGAAGCACCCGAACACTGGCGAAAATGTGACTTACAGTAGGAGAACGGTGAGAAAGGAAGGCTGAAGAAGATGGACAAGGCTGGATAAGTAGAGCAATTCGGGTGCTTTAAACAAAAAAATTCTGACGCAACTTGCCACGTGGCAGCTCGTCATTCGACCGAAAATTCCACTTTTGACCGATTTGGTTCACATGCAGCCGCGACGTGGCAACTCCCCTGGCCGACACGTGGCCTGGGGATTTAAAAAAAAGGGGCCGGACGGGATTTAAAAAAAGGGGCCGACACGTGGCATATCCGGATGAGAGGACGCATTATCATAATGTGTCCTCGCCACGTGGCACATCCCCATTCGGCCTCGTGGCACATCCGGATTTTCCAAAAAAAATATTATGTCCGGATGAGAGGACGCATTATCATAATGCGTCCTCGCCACGTGGCATATCCCCCATTCGGCCACGTGGCAAATCCGGATTTTCCAAAAAAAATTTTATATGTCCGGATGAGAGGACGCATTATCATAATGCGTTCTCGCCACGTGGCAAATCCCCATTCGGCCACGTGGCACCTGATATTTTGGACCAGATTTTTCTAAACAAAAAGCCACATGGCAAGGCCCCATCCGGCCACGTGGCATCGCACTACACAATTTCGGAAAAAAAATTTAGGTGCCAGGGAGGACGCATTATGATAATGCGTCCTCGGCCACGTGGCAATCCCCCATTCGGCCACGTGGCACCTGACATTTTGGACCAGATTTTTCAAAACAAAAAAGCCACGTGGCAAGGTCCCATCCGGCCACGTGGCATCGCACTACACAATTTCGGAAAAAAAATTTGGGTGCCAGGGAGGACGCATTATGATAATGCGTCCTCGGCCACGTGGCAATCCCCCATTCGGCCACGTGGCACCTGACATTTTGGACCAGATTTTTCAAAGAAAAGAAGCGCTGCCAGGGAGGACGCATTATCAACCTCGCCACGTGGCAAGTCCCCATTTGACCACGTGGCACCCAACATTTTTTACCAGAATTTTGGACCAAAAAATGAAAAAAAGGAAAAATGGGAGGACGCATTTCCGAAATGCGTCCTCCATATTGAGTTGCTGTTTGTGGCTACTGTAGCCACAAACATAGCAATTTCTCGCACATTGTCGGGTTCTTTCTGACGGTGGTGGCGGCGGCGCTGAATGGGTTGGCTTTGTCAGGCTATCACGTTTGATTTGGTGATGGAGTTGCAGTTTGTCATCAGCTTCTTTGCCACCTTGATTTCGGCCGCCGGTTTGTTCATCATTGGCCAATATAAGGTTTTTACTTTTTCTTCTTTCTTTCATAACTAGTATTCTTTTTCGTGAATGTTATCTGGGCATGCATGTGTTATTAATTATAACTAGTTCGTAGAAATGTTAACATTGAGGTAGTGGTGCATGCTTTCCTTCACTTTTTTCATAGGAAATGTGTCACAGAAAATTGGAGGAATAGAATGAAATCAGGTAGACACCTGAAGAAAGTACTCACTCCGTCCATTATTGAATGTTAGGTAACTTATATGTTTTGGAATGTTGTAAGTGTTGTTAGGGGATAAATACATATTCAACATATTATCCATTATTTTATATCACGTATACGATACATTAATGGCAAAGTCTTGGGTGATGGAAAGATGGAGTTTAATTAGAATAATAAAAGGTAAAATGTCTTTGTTGCAATATTAAAAAATTATTCTGTAACGTAACGTTATAATGTTTATAAATGCAACATAAAAATTTTATATTCATTTCTTCTAATTTATATTTTAAACTTTAGTATTTTCATGACTCATGAAAAAATCATTTTTCCAGAGATGGACTCTACACTAGTTGGGTATGCACCGTACCTAAATTAGTTTTTACTTTAAAATTAAAATACTCCTTCTATTGTTTAGACATATAACTGTAATAGACATAAAATTTTCTCTAATTTTCTGTTAGAGAGAAGGGAAAAAGTTTTGACGGAGTGGGTCAGAGTAAGAAATGATATACGTGGAAGAAGGAGGGCAAGTGGGGAAAAAATAGTGGGTGGCAAAAGAAAGGATAGATATGAGATAAATTCAGATTGGATTCTTTAAAAGAAAAGAAATAGCTCATTAAATTAGGACATTTAACTAATAACTGAGGCGGTATGCATACTATTTTTACGTGTTCTTTTCTTTAACTAGGATTCCATGTGTCAATACATGTACACACTAGTCTATAATAGTATACTCCTCTATCCCAACTCAAACTATAATTATAGTGTTTATTTAGTTTGGATTAGGGATTTAAATGACTCCAATCGTGGTTAAACAATCTCTAATTTAAATTTGATTCATTTAAAAGAGTAGTTCTCCTAGCAGGCGGCCTGTTCATAAACTTATGGACAGACCACTTATTTCTTATCTTATATACTGCATTGGTTTAACTACATGCAAAATTAGAATTTTTCAAAATATATTTTTATATCATGTATTTTTATATTTTCACATTCAAATACATAATATTACTTGTTTTAACTTATAAAATATAATATTTTATTAAAAACTACAACATTTAAGGTAAAAGTCCTGTTATGAAAATGCCGTCTTTTATGAGACTTTTCCCTTTTAAAATATCTGAATTTGATCGAACGTGTAAATATTGATTCCAACTTGTGGATAAACATATTTTTATATACATAATAATATATAAATTATGAGTATTTCTCTTGAAAGATGATATTTCCATAATTAATGGAAAGATCAATGTTTAAAGTGCAAATTGGAAATTGGAAAAAAATGAAGGTAAAGTTTCTGGGTTGCAGGAGTCGGGTTATAAACTTTAAAATTAGGTTGCATAATAAATTTTTAATATTGCAACTAAGACATTTTACCTTTTATTATTCTAATTAAACTTCATCTTTCTATAAGTGTATGGAAAGATGGGTTTTTCAAGACTTTGCCTATTATATTTAATAAACATATATTATATATATATATATATATATATATATATATTATACTAACTCGATAAATTCTAAAAGTTTAATAAGTAGTATTAGTTGGGTTCCAACTCAAATATATAATTGAGTTCAGCTCGAACTCGATCAAATTCAAGTTTTGAGATAAATTTATTTTTTTAGTTGGCGAATAGGAATGAAACTATTGATTCCGACAGTAGATCGTTTGAACTCTTTTTATCTTTGACCAGTAGAGTCAAGTGCAAAATTGTGTACTATGATTGGATAATAAATGGTAAGACTAGTGATTAAATGATAGTAAAAAAATTGGTATTACTTGCATGAAACATAATACTTGTATCAGTGTAAAATATGGCAGAAGAGAAGACAGAAAATAGACCTAGTACCGATGGAAAGACTTTTTTCAGGTGTACTCTATATCTAATTACCCAGTACTTCAGTAATCGCAGGATTCCTTCCTCAGGTATACTCTATATCTAATCACTTAATCGCCGTGTACATGTGGGAGTCGGAGAGGAAAAGGAGCTTATAACATATCAAACGTATTTAGGTGAATTCTATTTACATTCATATCTATCAATTCTAAATAATCGAGTGTCTTATTTCTACCTACCTGATTGGATAAGTGTTAATTTGGAAGATATTCAATTATTTAAATACCTGATCGGATAAGTGTTAATTGGGAAGATATCCAATTATTTAAATTTTACATTAATTAGATATTTACTTAAGGTGGGAATCAAAATTCAATTTGAATATTACTCATTACCTAATTATAGACGGGATTGATGAAATTAAACCAAAAGAATCACCCACAATTAGCCCCAAAAGATGGAGTATCAAGAAACGAAAAAACAGTATGACACCCAAAAAAACACAAAATGATGAGTGGTCATAGATCACAAAGAAACTTGTATTAGAGCAAAAAATCCAAATTGATGGCATCGAGCAAGCAGTTACAGGAAATTCGTTACAGGAAATTCGCAGTTTCAAGAAAGAAAAAGCAGTTACAGGAAATTAGAGTACAAAGCAGAGCATCGAGCAAGCAGTTACAGGAAAGGGCATCGAGCAAGCAGTTACAGGAAATTAGAAATTAGAGCACAAAGCAGAGCATCGAGCAAGCATCGAGCAAGCAGTTACAGGAAATTAGAGCACAAAGCAGAGCATCGAGCAAGCAGTTAGAGTACAAAGCAGAGCAAGAGCACATCAAGCAAGCAGTTACAGGAAAGGGAAAAGCAGAGCATCGAGCAGGAAAGGGTGCTCCACCAGGAATTACAGGAAAGGGTAAGGGCAAAGCAGAGCATCGAGCAGGAAAGGGTGCTCCACCAGGAATTACAGGAAAGGGTGCTCCACCAGGAATTACAGGAAAGGGTGCTCCACCAGGAATTACAGGAAAGGGTGCTCCACCAGGAATTACAGCACCAGGAATTACAGGAAAGGGTGCTCCACCAGCACCAGGAATTACAGGAAAGGGTGCTCCACCAGGAATGAATTACAGGAAAGGGTGTTCCACCAGGAATGAATTACAGGAAAGGGTGCTCCACCAGGAATGAATTACAGGAAAGGGTGCTCCACCAGGAATGAATTACAGGAAAGGGTGCTCCACCAGGAATGAATTACAGGAAAGGGTGCTCCACCAGGAATGAATTACAGGAAAGGGTGCTCCACCAGGAATGAATTACAGGAAAGGGTGCTCCACCATGAATGAATTACAGGAAAGGGTGCTCCACCATGAATGAATTACAGGAAAGGGTGCTCCACCATGAATGAATTACAGGAAAGGGTGCTCCACCAGGAATGAATTACAGGAAAGGGTGCTCCACCAGGAATGAATTACAGGAAAGGGTGCTCCACCAGGAAGGAATTACAGGAAAGGGTGCTCCACCAGGAATTAGCTCCACCAGGAATTACAGGAAAGGGTGCTCCACCAGGAATTACAGGAAAGGGTGCTCCACCAGGAATTACAGGAAAGGGTGCTCCACCAGGAATTACAGGAAAGGGTGCTCCACCAGGAATTACAGGAGGAATTACAGGAAAGGGTGCTCCACCAGGAATTACAGGAAAGGGTGCTCCACCAGGAATTACAGGAAAGGGTGCTCCACCAGGAATTACAGGAAAGGGTGCTCCACCAGGAATTGCATATCTATTAAGGTTTTGTTTTTTTGAAATCTTTAAAATGGTGAAAGATATGAGTAATTACATAGGGCATAAATGAATTGAATCGAGCTCGAACAGCCCCCAACCCAACCTCGACTTAATATAATTTTATTATGTAATATATTTTACTTTATTTTAAAAAAATATATTTAATATACATTATGTTCTCGAGTCAAAGTCATATATACTTAATATAATTTTATTTTTAATATATTTTACTTTATTTTAATAATATATATTTAATATATATTATGTTAACTCGATACACTCGACGAGCTCAATGAGATGTATCAGTTGAGCTCGACTACTACACGAGTTGACTTGAACTCGAGCTCAATTCGAGTCTAGCCAGCATGTTTACGAGTTGTTCGTGAATAGTTGTAAACCCTAGTTTAGACTGCTTAACTTCCCATTTGAAAATGAATGGATACATAAATCAAAATTTTATTTATTATCATATGTGATATTGTTAAGTGATATTGTTAAATTCATGATAACGTGCATTTTAAAATATTAATTTTTATAATTTCTAATTATGTATACATATACCCCTAAGGCAGTATATGTAACTATTTCTAATATTTTGGCATATGATGCCTCCTGGAGGGACTTGCATTTCTAATATTTTTGCATATGATGCCTCCTACAGGGACTTGCTGGAGAGGCAAGGCAGTAAACATTAGGTGAGTCAAGGCAGTAAACATTAGGTGAGTCAAATATAGAGGTGCTATTCTGGAATGCCATAGTTTGGCAATGCTATTTCTTTGGAAGCAGCCCGGTGGTGTTTTCTGCCAACGCGTTAGTGTCGGGGATCATCATATCCACAGAGGTTGGTGGAGTGTTTTTCTTCCATGAAAAGTTCCAGTTTCGCAAGGGCTTCGCCCTTTTCTTGGCAATGTGGGGATTTGTTTCCTACTTCTATGGGGATTATAAGCCGATGCTCAAGAAGCCTGATCAAACCCTCCACACTGATCATAGCTCTCTAGCAGAAGAGATTAGCGGAATTCCGTATGGTGATGTTAATTGCACTCTTTAATTTACTCTTTTTTATTTAGGTTGTAAATAATTACGGTCATGTGTAATAGTGTCTACTTCTTTAGGTTTGTTTTTTATGCATATTGCGGGAATTTGTGGTTTTAAACTTTTTATAACTTTCACATCATTAATCGCATTACTACAGGCGCGCGCACACACACACACACACACCCCCCCCTCCCCTCCCAAATGTCATCGGTATTGGGTACAATGGCATCGATATTTTGGGCCCCCAAAATACCGGTGTCTAAGTATGGTGGTGCTAAAATGCAAAAAAAAATCCAGTGTTAATTAATGACACTGAGCACCGGTTGTAAATATCGGTGCCTAAAATGAAGAAGCGGTGTTGATTAATGATACATGGCCCCAGTTGTTAATACAAGTGCCACTAATAATGTGGTGGTTCTTACTACTGATATACATGGGCGGTTCGTAAAATTGATGCCATTAATAATGTAGTGGTGCTTATCCCACACAATCAGCACCGGTTGAATGCAAATGCTGCTTATAAATGAATACCACACCGGTTGAGTCTTATCGATGTAGATTGTTATATGGTATATGGTATTATTAGAACCGGTTGTGTATAAGGATCGGTGCTAGGTATTTAATTACATCACTGGTAAGTAACAATTGTCGATGATTTTCTGTAGTATGTTGTTAATTTTATAGCACCTGTATTTAATTTGGAAAACCGGTGTTGGTTTTGATTTTCATTTGCAATGCCCTATTTTAATTTTTCCCTGCCCATCTGAATCGAAACCTGGCCAAATATGATAGATGAAACCCATATCAGCCAACCAACAAGATATAATTAACTAACTAGGTTAATACTAATAAAGAAGAAATAAATGAAATATAAACTAAAATTGTCTAAGAAACATAATCCTTCCAAAAAGCAAATTACTGGAAAAAACTTTAAATATCTCTACCATCCATTTTCTACACTTGGTTATACTCGTCCAGGTCCATAGAAGCCTTGCAAAGTTTGAAATAGTCGTCCACCCATGCCTGGCACCATCTATCGGCTACAATAGCTATCTCCTTGGCATTGTATGCTCCTTGTTTAGCTGTTACGTTCAAAACAGCCCAATGATTAATTACGTGAATGTATTTACTAAGTAACAATTAAAAATGTTTAAATTGTAATATGTCGACCAACCTCGAGAATATCTGTAGAGGTAGTCATCAGCACAAGCTCTTTGATGGAGAGGAGGACGTAGTATCTGCATTCCCGACAACTCAATTGACTTCGGTATTGAAAATGAAAAAATTGAGTTAAACGTAATTGTATTCAATAACGGTGGAAATGAAGGGACTCTTGGATTGAATGACTTACATTGATGTTTGTGATTTTTCATGTGTAATCTGGAGCCAAGTCCATCTCCATCTTCTTTCTTTGATATTCGCATGCAATCCTGATAATCATGATCAACTTGTAATGGTTAGGTCACCCATGCGTTGAAATTAGTATGAAGAAAGCAATGAAATAACATGGCAATGATTTTATTTTCATTCTTGTTTTTTGGTTTGATCTCTCCAGTCAGCGAGTCAAGGGTAAAAACTTCCTTCGAACTAGGCCGGATGAGTATTAAGTACCAATGATCACTGCGTTGAAAAAAAAAGTAACACATGATCGAAATAGTCAGCAGTGTTTAATTTTTCGTAATTGAGTGAAATTGAAGAGTGTCACATGCATTTTAATGTATGGAACCACATAAATCAGAACATCAACATTCAACATGGTTTCCAAGGCGGCTTTAGCTCGACTCTCGACTTCTGCATCCTTAATTTCTGCGGCATAGCCTTCCGTCCAGGACGGAACAAACCGAATGCGGCCATTGTTGGTTTCGAAGACTTGGTCCCAGATGTGCCTTGAAAAATAGCAATAGTTATTATTTAGAAAATTTTTATTGTATAAATAAAAATAGTTAATGTGAAAAGTAAACCTTACCCCATCCAAACATCAATCATGGAGTTCGACAGCCATGCCATTACTCTTTTGTTACCAAGCTTGTTCCCAAACTCCACTAAGAAATTGATGAACAATGCAACACTATGTTTTTTGCCAAAAGTACTTGGTCAATACTCTGGAAACAAAACCACCGTTCCCGATGTAAAAACCCCGACCGTAAGGAAGTCAGTGTGTATGTAAGGTTTTAACCAAAAAATTCCAATCTCTTATCTATTTCCCTCGACTATTTTCAGTTATTACTTAAAACCCTATAGTAAGAGAAAAAAAATGAAATTCGAGCAAGTGGACGTGAAAACTTATCCAAAGTGAAATTCAGGCAAGTGGACATGAACCTTATCTAAATGAAGGTAAATGGATAAAATTTTGGTGTCAGGTGTCAGTACACCTAGGTCTCCCATCATGCCATCATCTAGTATAAATAGCAATTACCGCCTCCCCAAACATACAACCTTAAACCATTTTCTTACTAAAAATAAGAACAGTGATTGAGTGGTGGTAGCGTAAAACAGAGGTTGTGCCAAGTTCCAACCACAAAACCATGACTAACTAAGGTGAGTGTTTGCATCGCCTTAACACGAATCGAATTAAAATGGTTATATATATATATATATGATACCACCTGAGAGTACCTCTCGAACTAGAGAATACCTCGCGAACCATCCACTGGAACTTTCACCTCTCGAACTTCACCACTTGAACCTCACCACTTGAACCAGTACCTCTCGAACCCAGTACCTCTTGAACCTCACTACTCGAACCAGTACCTCTTGAACCTCACTACTCGAACCAGTACCACTTGAACCCAATACCACTCGAACACTAGAACATTTACCTCTCGAACCAGTACCTCTTGAACCTCACCACTCGAACCCACTACCACTCGAACACTGGAACTTTCACCTCTCAAACCAGTACCTCTTGAACCTCACCACTCGAACCCAATACCACTCGAATACTGGAACTTTCACCTCTCGAACCTCTACCTCTTGAACCTCACCACTCGAACTAGTACCTCTTGAACCTAGTACCACTCGAACACTGGAACTTTCACCTCTCAAACTGGTACCTCTTGAACCTCACCTCTCGAACCAGTACCTCTCGAACAAGTACCACTTGAACCCAGTACCACTAGAAATCCTCTACACAAACCCCTTATACTCAACCATCTACTCGAACCCCCTACACTCGAACCATCTACTCAAACCCCCTGTACTCAAACCCATCTACTAGAACCCCCTGCACTCGAACCCATCTACTCGAACCCCCTGTACTCGAACCCTACACTCAACCCTCTCTACTTGAACTCTTTACTCGAACCATGAGCACTCGAACTCCACTAGAGAGGGTTATGCTTGTTAAACTTAAATATGTTAGTATATACTTATATTATTCTCAATTAATGTGAAACTGAGTGCATGAACTACTATGATATTTTATGTGGATGATCGGCTTGTACTTTATCTTGCCATGTCAAACTTGAATTATCTGCTACCTGATTTCTTGTCTATGATTTTTGGGGTCCCCGACGTGATTGTAGTTTGGTCGAAGTAGTCGGGGAACGGTATAGGCCGGACCATCTGATTAGACCAGTTACACGTAGAGTTTCTGGTATGCTAGCATAACCATCTGGATTTGATACGAGCTCTTGATTGAAAACTGATTGGGTGTGAATGGTGTGAATGAATTCATGATTGATAGCCTTCAGGCACTACTGAAAAGGTTATGCCTTGTATGTTAGTCAGAGTTGCCATATAGGCACTTGATAGCCACTTGGCATTAAGCACCCGTATCCTTTTTCTGTGTGCTGGGACTTATATGGTTATATGTTTTCCGTGACCACTGAAGCTCAACTTGGTAAATACTGGCGATGGAACCTCACTAAGCAAGAAGCTTACCCTAGTTTAATGAACCCTTTCAGGTGTAGATGAAACGTAAGAGAGAAGTGCACTGGTGTCTTTACTTCTTTTGAGGAAGGATCATGGGTGGACCTTTAGAATCTTTTGGTTAGAATGTAAAATGGTTATATTAATGAGAATGGATCCTTACCGGATCCTTTAGAACTTTTTTCTATAATTTTTATTTAAAATGCTTGTTTAACACCTGTATTAATAGTTTCAATGTAATAGTAAGTTAGGATTTTGAATTCTTCTAGGTAAATTTTCGCATAATCTGTATTGCTCATTACTGTAATCCGACTCGTTGGATTCCCGGTAGCACGCTCGGGTCCGACCTGAAACTTGCGTTGAGCAGGTGGGTCCTGGATTTGGGGTGTTACAGATGTGGTATTTGGGCATCTTCAAAAAAAAGTAAAGGCAAACCCATACTTACCTTAAAATAAATGATTTTAGAGGAACTGAATGAATTGTGATTAATATATGTCTTAGGATAGTTGGGTCCAAGCTGTCAAACTAACAGTTTTGTTATTTTGATAGATGGACGATGATGGAGAGGTTGCGACTGATGACTTTCAAGGGACCATTGAAGTGAGAAGACACTCTAAAGCTCCCCTGGAGATGTTCATTCCATGGTCAGAGGATTTAGACAATCCACGCTGGGTAGAGATTCACTCCTACCCCGAATTAGGTCGTGCACGTCTTAGTCATGGAGCAGGCAGAGTTAATTGGTAGAGTCCTTAGCCTCGATAACCATGAGCAATTGATGAAAGATGCCATGTGGGAACAGTGTGTGTGTGCTGACTCAGAAGAGGCAAGGGAAAATGTAGCGATCGCAGAGCGCGATCAACTGAAGAACCAAAGAATTCTAGAGCTTGGGCAATGGGACGCGGAACGGAAAGAAGTCATACAAGAAGTGGACCTAGCCCTGGTGAATGCTCGAGTACTGTGGAGAGGTCTGACCACTTATCATAGACAACCAATTGAACCAATTTGGAGGCACATTAGTGAGACCTGGGGTATAATGGATCAAACTCTTGATACACTGCGGGATGATCTGGTGAATCGGGCATTCCCTGAAGTCGAGCGAGAGGAAGGGGGTGGCTCCACTGAATTTTCAAGGGTTAATTAGGACTGGGTTGTAAAATAACTATAATAGTAGTAGGATATGACTTTTGGTGCTGGCAGCTCCAAAATTTTGCACCCGACGGATCCTCCGAGTTAAGGTTAGGAACCAGTGATAGGTTCGGAAGGAGACTAAGCCTAACTTGTAGTAATTTAAATAGTATAACTAGGGTGAATCCCAGTTTTGGCTTTGGGGGAGGTCGCTTGGTTGAAGTTGTGTAATATTAGGTGACCTATGAAACTATTGGAAAAATATTATGTGATGAAGTTGATAAAATATTTTGTGAATTATATTGTGGTAAGTATTAGCATAATCCATATTTAAACACTCAAAACAAAAAGAAAAAAATGGGGCTAACTTATTGAGTGTAGGTGTTAATGGAAGGAGAGCAATGGGACTGTTCAAACTCGCCAACGGGATAAAATCCCCCAACCACTAGGATGGAGTTGTTCGCAAGTCAAGCTACTGAAATATTGAGTCGCATGATAGAAAGAGGGAATCAAGCTCGATTTCCTCTCAGGGATCGAATTCAAAGGCTGGAAACATAGGATGCAGCCCTAGAACGATTTCAAAAGTTTCATCCCCCCAGGCTCAACGGCGGCCAAAATGATGAAGTCACCAATAATTGGATCGAAACAATGACTCGAACTTTCTGGGCCCTAGGATACACGGATGAATGGAAGGTGAGTTTTGCCATATTCCAATTGGAATGAGCTCTGCAAGATTGGAGGAAGTGGGACATGGAGGAAACTCCCAGAACCTGGGAGAATTTTGAAAAGGAGTTTAAGATGAAGTACATTCCACCTCTAATTAACAAAAGGAAAGAAGCAGAATTCATAAACTTGAAGCAAGGCATAATGAGTGTAGAGGAGTATGAGGAAAAGTTTTCCAGACTCTCTAAGTTTGCAGAGAAGATAATCTCAATTGATGATGAACGCAAGAGGAGATTCATTCAAGGTTTAAGGATGGATTTGAAGGATGTTTTAGCCCCGACATATCAAAATAATTATACTGCAGCCGTCAAAGCAGCTTGCATAGTGGAAGAAACCAAAAATGCCTTATGGGCCATACACCAAGCGAGAAGGAAAACTGTGCAATCTCAGTCAATGTACACCCCAGGCCCACAGAGATCAAATGCTGGAAAAAACAAAGTCTCTAGGAGAGACATATCCTAACCACCGACTATGTTAGATAACTCAAGCATTATCCCAAGAGGAGAGCCTCGAGTTCGTTGCATGTACCGTGGAAAGGGAAACCATAATGAAAAGAGTTTCTGGAAGAATGAAAATAAGTGTCTACGATGTGGGAGTTCTGAACATAGAATATCAGAGTGCTCGCTAGCTAAGCCAAGTCACTTGTCTCAACCCTTGGGATCCAAAGAATCTGTCACCCAACCTACTCAGGAAGGAGGAGCAAGCGGGAGCAATCAACCAAAGGTGTAGGCTCGTGTGCGTTGGAGGATAACGAGGCCCCGGTTTTGACTGAGGTCATTAAAGGTACCCTCTCTATTTTGGGTAAACTAGCTAAAGTTTTTATTGATCTTGGTGCATCTCATTCTTTTGCTAGTTATTCCTTCCTTGAAAATATGGAAGGTAAGATAGAGAACTTACCCTATACATTGGAAGTTAGCACTCCCACAAACGATGCTAAAATCCTAACTGGACATGTATGTAGAAACTGTGGGGTAAATGTGGGGCGTGGGGAATTTCCCATATACTTAATTGATCTACCCTTAAAGGGATATGAAGTAATACTTGGGATGGATTGGCTTGCTAATAATCATGCCCAGTTAAATTGTCATATGAAGAAAGTTAATCTGTGTCGACCTGGGAATACTCCGATTGAAGTTGATGTGGGAAGAAAGAAATCCTCCTATTACTGGTTGCTGGCGTCAAGGCTCGACAGATGATTTGTAAATGAGACAATAGACCAATTAAAGGGAGAAGATATAACTGTTTTCCAAGACTTCCCTGAGGTATTTCTAGAGGAACTTGTAAGTTTGCCTCCGGAAAGGGAGACTGAGTTTACCATTGATCTAGTTCCAGGAGCTGCACTTGTCTCTAGATCCCCTTATCATATAGCACTGCTAGAACTACAAGAGTTGAAACTACAACTAGAATATTTTTTAACTCGGGGGTTCATTCAACCAAGTACCTCACCCTAGGAGCCCCAGTGTTGTTTTTTAAGAAGAAAGATGGCTCCCTTCGGATGTGTATCGATTATCGAGGCTTAAACAATGTGACAATTAAGAATAAATACCCTCTTCCCATTATTGAGGAGTTGTTCGATCAACTCCAAAGAGCAGTCATATTTTCCAAAATGGATTTACGGCAAGGATACTACCCGTTGCGAGTGAAGAGGGAGGACATACCCAAAATAGCTTTCAATACTCGTTATAGTCATTACAAATTCCTTGTAATGCCATTTGGAGTAACCTATGCACCAGCCGCTTTCATGGATCTCATGCATTGAGTATTTCGGCCATACCTAGATGAGTTTGTTGTCATCTTTATCGATGACATCTTGGTCTATTCTAAATCCTAGCAGGAGCATGAAGGGCATCTAAGGAAGGTATTACAACTGCTTAAAGAACACAAGTTGTACGCCAAGTTTAGCAAATGTGAATTCTGGCTGAACCAAGTGAACTTTTTGGGGCACGTGATTAGTAAATAAGGGATATTAGTAGATCCCTTTAAAGTCGAGACAATTCTAAATTAGAGGGTGCCGACCAATAGTATGGAAGTTCGGAGTTTTCTTGGACTGTCATGGTACTATAGGCGTTTCATTAAAGACTTCTCTAAACTAGCATCCCCTTTGTTCTGTCTAACTCAGAAGGGAGTTAAGTATGAATGGAATGAGAATACTGATGCCAGTTTCCAAGAATTGAAGAAATGTTTGACCACGGCCCCAATTCTTGCTCTACCTAAGGGAAATGATGGATTCATATTGTATACCAATGCTTCAGGAGATGGTTTAGGATGCATGTTAATGCAAATGGGCCACGTGATTGCTTATGCTTCTCGGAAGTTGAAACCTTATGAAAAGAATTGCCCTGCCCATGATCTAGAACTGGATTCATTGGTATTTGCTTTAAAGAAGTGGCGACATTACTTATACGAAGTCACATTTGAAGTAATGTAGGATCATAAGAACATGAAATACCTATTTTCCCAAAAAGACCTGAATATGCGCCAACGTCGGTGGATGGAGTTTTTGAGGGATTATGACTGTGTGATCAATTATCATCCTGGCAAGGTGAATGTGGTGGTAGACGCACTGAGTCGGAAGGTGAATTTGGTGCATATTTGGATAAAAGAGACGGAGATGCTATTGCAGGCAGAGAGTTGGGAATATGAGGCTAAATCTGGCCGACTGGTGTTCTTCAATCTAAGGTTACAATCTATTTTACCCACAGAGATTAAGAAGACTCAAGAATCGAATGAATCATTGGTGAAGAAGAGAAAGCTTGCAACTGAAGGGAAGTTACTGGACTTGAAGTGGACAGTGACGAAGTGCTGATCTGTAGAGGTAGGTTTTACCTACCCCAATATTTAGAGATCACACAAAGAGTGTTGGAGGAAGCTCACTGGTCCAAGTATACGGTGCACCCAGGAGGGACCAAAATGTACCGAGACTTGAAATGACGGTACTGCTGGGATAATATGAGGAGGGACATAGCAGAATATGTGGCACGTTGTTTAGTGTGCCAGTAAGTCATGGCCGAGCATCAGAAACCATCGGGGTTATTACAACCATTGGAGATTCCCGAATGGAAATGGGATCACACACGATGGACTTTGTGACAGGACTATCCCAAACACCAAAAAATATTGATGCAATATGGGTGGTGGTTGATAGGTTGACCAAATTGGCTCACTTTCTACTGATCAACGTTAAATACTCAGAAAAAATGATGGTCCTTGGTGTCGATAACTGTTGTGTCTGATAGGGACCTTAGATTCACTTCCCATTTTTGGAGGCAACTATAAGCAGCACTGGGAACCAAATTGAATTTTAATACAAGTGCCCATCCACAAACAGACGGGCAATCAGAGAGAACAATTCAAACCTTGGAGGACATGCTCCGAAGCTGTGTTATGGATTTCGGGGGAAGTTGGGATGCTCACTTACCTTTGGTAGAATTCGCTTATACCAATAGTTATCAGTTGTCCATTGGTATAGCCCCATATGAAATAATCTATGGTAGAAAATGCTGGGCACCCCTCTTTTGGGAAGAAGCGGGAGAGAAAAAGATTCTCCCAGTTTCCAGTATACCTTAGATTGAGGAATCCATAGATAAGGTCAAGCTGATAAAGCAGCGCTTATAGGCTGCTCAAAGTCGACAGAAGAGTTATGTAGACATTGAATGAGGGATTTGGAGTTTAGAGTTGGTGACCGGGTATTTTTGAAGGTAACCCCTCACAAGGGTCTCGTCTGGCATGGTAAGAAAGGAAAGATGATTCCTAGGTACATTGGTCCTTTCGAGTTCGTACAACGAGTCGGGCTAGTTGCGTACTAACTTAACCTACCTAGTCAATTGGGGGAAATTATATAATGTTTTCCACGTATCGCTTCTGAAGAAGTACCACCTTGACCCCGAACACATACTAAACCATGAAGACTTAGTAGTGAATGAAAAGCTATTGTATGAGGAAAATCCCATAAAGATATTGGATCGAAAAATCAAGACATTGCGAACCAAAGAGATTCCTATGGTTTTGGTGTTATGGAGAAATCATAAGGTCGAGGAAGCAACTTGGGAGCTAGAAGGTGACATGAGGGATAATTACCCAGAGTTGTTCACGAAAATAGGAATTTCGGGGACGAAATTCATTAAGGGGGGGGGGGATTGTGAAAACCCCGACAGTAATGAAGTCAGTGTGCATGTAATAGCTAGGTTTTAAAAACAAATTCATTCTCTTATCCATTTCCCTCGAGTATTTTCAGTTATTACTCAAAACCCTATAGGAAGAGGGAAAAATGAAATTCGAGCAAGTGGATGTGAAAACTTATCCAAAGTGAAATTCGGGTAAGTGGATATGAAACTTATCCAAATGAAGGTAAATGGATAAAATTTTGGTCTCAGGTGTCAGTACACCTATGTCTCCCATCATTTCATTATCTAGTATAAATAGCAATTACCGCCTCCCCAAACTTACAGCCTTAAACCATTTTCTTACCAAATATAAGAACAGTGATTGAGTGGTGGTAGCGTAGGAATAGAGGTTGCACCAAGTTCCAACCACAAAACCAAGACTAACTGAGGTGAGTGGTTGCATCGCCTAACACGAATCAAATTAAAATGGTAATATATGATGCCACCTGAGAGTACCTATCAAACCTCCTCTTAAACCAGAGAATACCTCTCGAACCTCCACTGGAATTTTAACCTCTTGAACTTCACCACTTAAACCTCACCGTTCGAACTAGAACCTCTTGAACCCAATATCACTCGAACACTGGAAATTTCACCTCTCAAACCTGTACCTCTTGAACGTCACCACTCAAACCAGTACCACTCGAACCCTTTATCACTCGAACACTGGAACTTTCACCTCTCGAACCAGTACCTCTTGAACCTCACCACTCGAACCAGTACCTCTCGAACCCAGTACCACTCGAACACTGGAAATTTCACCTCTCGAACCAGTACCTCTTGAACCTCACTACTCGAACCAGTACCACTCAAACCCAATACCACTCGAAGACTGGAACTTTCACCTCTCGAACTTGTACCTCTTGAACCTCACCACTCGAACCAGTACCTCTCGAACCCAGTACCACTCGAACACTGGAACTTTCACCTAACAAACCAGTACCTCTTGAACCTCACCACTCAAACCAGTACCTCTCGAACCAGTACCACTTGAATCTAGTACCACTCTTCACTCGAATTCTCTACACAAACCCCATCTACTCGAATCCATCTACTCAAACTCCCTGCACTCGAACCATCTACTCGAACCCCATGTACTCGAACCCATCTACTCAAACTCCCTGTACTCAAACCCATCTACTCGAACCCCCTGTACTCGAATCCTACACTCGATCCTCTCTACTTGAACCCTTTACTCTAACCATGAGTACTTGAACTCCACTAGAGAGGGTTATGCCTGTTAAACTTAAATATTTTAGAATATACTTATAATATGCTCAATTATTATGAAACTGAGTGCATGAACTGCTCTGATATTTTATGTGGATGACCGGCTTGTACTTTATCTTGTCGTGTCAAGCTAGAATTATCTGCTACCTGATTTCTTATCTATAATGTTTGGAGTCCCCAGCGCGATTGTAGTTTGGTCGAAGTAGGCGGGGAACGGTATAGACCGGATCGTCTGATTGACCGGCTATACGTGAAGTTTCTGGTATGCTAGCATAACCATATAGATCTAATACGAGTTCGTAATTGAACATATGATTGGGCGTGATTGGTGAGAATGAATTCTTGATTGATAGCCTTCAGGCACTACTACAAAGGTTATGCCTTGTATGTTAGTCAGAGTTACCATATAGGCACTTGACAACAACTTGGCATTAACCACCTGTATCCTTTTTCTGTGTGCTAGGACTTATATGATTATTTGTTTTTTGTGACCACTAAAGCTCAACTTGGTAAATACTGGCGATGGAACCTCACTAAGCAAGGAGCTTACCTTAGTTTAATGAACCCTTTAAGGTGTAGATGAACCGTAAGAGAGAAGTGCACTAGTGTCTTTACTTCTTTTGAGGAAGGATCCTGGGTGGACCTTTAGAATCTTCAGGTTAGAATATAAAATGATTATATTAAGGAGAATGGATCCTTACCGGATCCTTTAGAGCTTTTGTCTGTAATTTTTAGTTAAAATGCTTGTTTAACACTTGTATTAATACTTTCACTGTAATAGTAAGTTAGGATTTTGAATTCTTCTAAATTTGCTTCCACATAATTTGTATTGCTCATTACTGCAATTCGACTCATTGGAATCCCGGTAGCATGCTCGGGTCCAACCCAAAACTTGCGTTGAGCATGTGGGTCATGGATTTGGGGTGTTACACCCAACTTGTTCGTGCTCTTCATCAGCTCGTTGCAGTATTTGTTATAATTTGCCATGTTGGGATATGTTTTGAACATGCACTTGTTGACAATCTGAAATTACATGGAGGAGAGGATTTTGGAGACTTAAATTTGGATGACATGTGTGAGGAATTTATGGGGAGACCCGTGTAAAATTTCTTAGGGGAGATGGACAGACCATTGTATCCCGGTTGTAACAAAGCCATTGGTACACAAAGCCATTCTCAATTTCCTTGGCTCAAATGCAAAGTCCAGATACCTCTTGTCAAATCTCTTCCATTGATCGACATCAGCTGGATAATGGATCACATCATTCTCAGCAGAACCCCTTCCCATGTACCACATTGTGTTCTTTGCATCATTCACATTCTTGAAAAATATCTTCACCTTCGGAAAAATTGGAAGATACCACATGCATTTCGCAGGAATATGTTTCCTTAACTTTATGACAACATCTCCATCGACAACCGCATTTCTCATTTTCTTGTAGTGTGACACGTGACATACGTGGCATGGCACCTCCTTCAATAAGTCACCCTTGTACAAAACATAATTGTTGGGACAAGCATGTATTTTTTCATACTCCAATCCCATCGGACATAGTATTATCTTCGCTTCGTAGAGGTCGTCCGGTATCCTGTTACCGGTGAGAAGCTTCTCATTCAGGAACTTTAGCAGCTTGTCCATTCTGGTGTCGCTCCATGCACCAAGGCCTTTCAAATTAAACAATTCCATTAAACATGACATCATTGTATCCCTCTTGTTTTGACCGAGATACAATGGCATGTTCTCCTCACCTAAGAAATTTGAAAAAACCTTGGGCCTCCCCCTAAATTCATCGACAACCTCCTCACACATGTCATCTAAATTTAAGTCTCCAAAACACTCTCTTCCACTACTTAAAACCACCTTTGGTGGTGCCTTCTCACTATGAAATGCCTAAACCAAATAATCATTTTCAAAACCTATCCAAACCAAGAGAAGTTTCATGATGTCTCCGTAAGATTGCATAATCCCATAATGGGTCATTATCATTCAGTATAAATAGATTGTACAAGAGAGTTATACCATATCCACAATTGTGCTAATCTAGGTAACTAAATATTTACATATTTAATGCCTAATACACCCCCTTAGTCGGAGTGGGAGGAGGACGTATGCTCAGGCTAAATTGAAAATAGAGAAAAAGATGGTGTGGCAGTCCCTTAGTAAAGATTCCAGCATACTGGTACTTGGCAGGAACATGAAGCACACAAACAGAACCAACCTGAACCTTCTCACAGAAGAAATGAATATCAAGGTTAACATCCTTGGTCCACTGATGTTGTACTAGATTACTGGATAGATACACAGCAGAAATTTTGTCACAATAGACAAGTGTAGCATGTCTGATAGGATCACGCAGCTTAAGAAGAAGGTTGCATAGCCAACTTGTTTCTGCGACTGCATTCGCAACACACATGTATTCGGCTTCTGTACTAGAACGAGAAATAGTCATACCCTTGGAAGACCAAGGCACCAGGTTTTCGTCAAGAAAAACATAATAGGCAGAAGTCGAACGTCTAGAATTTGGAAAAACATCCCAATCTGCATCAAAATAATCATTGATCGTATGGGACTGGGACTTGACCAAATGAACTCCATAATCAATAGTACCCTAAATATACCTCAAAATGCGCTTGATGAGCTACATATGAGGTTTTCATGGGGCCTGCATAAATAAAAAACATGTTGTACATCATAAGCAATGTCTGGACGAGTGATGGTGAGGTACTGAAGAACTCCAGCCAGAATTCTGTACAGATAGGTATCATCAAGCAATGGACTGGCGGTGGCGCTATGTTTCACACCAGTATCAATGGGCATTGCCAACGGGTTGCAGGATGACATGAAGGCCCAACTGAGAACATCCCTAGCATACTACTGCTGTGATAAAAATAAACCAGTGGAGGAGCGAGCAAAAAAAACCTAGAAAATGATGTAGAACTCCAAGGTCGGCCATAGTGAATTCCCGAGATAGCTCAGAGATAATGTCACACAGAAGTGTAGTGCAGGAAGCAATGAGGACAATATCATCTACATATAAGAGAAAATAAGCCGTGTGGCCACCACAACTCCGGATGAATAATGAATTGCCACAAACACTGCTCGTGAATCCTCGAGACAAAATTAATGTAGCAAATCTCTAAAACCAAGCCCAAGTTGCCCGCTTTAGGCCATATAAAGACTTTCGAAGATGGTAGACATGCTGGTGCGCTGTGGGATTGACAAACGTTCTTTACATCAAGCTGATATATCGGCCAAGAACGAGAGAACGCCAAGCTCAATACAGTGAGAATGGTAGTGGGCTTAACCACAGGACTAAAGGTTTCATCAAAATCAATTCCAACCTGTTGAGTTTTCCTATAGATTGCAAGCCTGGCTTTATACCGTTGTAGAGCACCATCAGAATGAAACTTGTAAAAATATAACCACATGCAACGTATGACATGATTATCAGCAGAGTGAGGTACCAAGTCTCACTTATGATTATCCTTTAACGCGTCAAATTCATCATGCATGGCAGTATTCCAGTTCGGATCTTGGAGGGCTAGGTGAGGTGATTTAGGAAGTGGGGAAACTGTGGTAGGGTTAGTTAATACTAGAGCTTGCGGCTTAAATATTCCGCTCAAAACTCGAGTGGTCATGGGAGTGGGTTAGCCTGGGCGGGGTGGTGGAATGAGATGAAAAGATACGGGTGGGGGCAGGATAGGTGTATGGGGCGGAACGTGTGTGGGGTTGATACTGGCATGGGGGGTGGCACAGGTGTGTGCGGTGACATGGGTGTGTGGAGCAACAGGGAGGGTTAATAATGCGACATGGTTAAGAACGACGGGAGACACAATGTCAAAGGATGGATTGAGAAAATGTTAAGCGGAGGTCGCAACACTAGCTGATTTAGAGAAAGGAAAAATTGTTTCATCGAATGTGACATGATGGGACACAGTAAATTTTCCAGTGGATGGATCAAGACAATGATAGCCTCGGAATTGGTTTGGATAACTGAGGAAGACACAACGAGAAGAGCAAGGTGATAGTTTGTGGGGGTATTTTGGCAGAGATTAGGATAACAGACACAACCAAAAATATGGAGATGGTCATAAGTGGGTTCTTTTAGAAATAGTGCGGAAGCGGCAGAGCAGAAAGCAAGGACTTTGGTGGGTCGGATGTTTTAGAGGTGGGCAGCAGTGTGTGGAGCTTCCACCCAGAAGGTTGGGGGAAGTAACGCATGATATAGTAGGGCTAGAATGATTTCATTCAGATGATTAATCATGCGCTCGGCTTTACCATTTTGAGAGGATGTTTGTAGGGCTAAATAGTGGAAAACTAGGCCGTGTTTCGCGAAAAATTCATGAAAATAGGATTTATCAAATTCGCGACCAAGATCGCATTGAATTGCGCTGAAATTGGGTATAAACATAAGCATGGAATTGCACAAATTTTGAAAACACTGCAGACTTGAATTTAGAGGATAAACCCACACATATTGAGTGAAATTATCAATGAAGATCAAGTAATATTTGTAATTTTTTTACTCAAAACAGGAGATGTCTACAAATCACTATGAATAATATCGAATAGAGCAACAGTGGTGGAAGTGGAATAAAAAAACTGAAGTCGTTTATTTTTATTTATCAGACAAGAATTACCTAAAATGAAGCTAGGTGCTTTATTGAAAGAAATGCATAACCGAGACTGGAGATGATGAAGAACGGGGGCACTAGGGCGGCCAAGGCATGAGTGCTAGTGTCTAGGGAAAAAGTGACAAAAGACTGAGCAGGCGTGGAAGTGGAAATAGATAACTGATAGGGACACACAGGATAAAGCTGGCCTGCATTATTTCTCCTCAAAATAGTCTCCCCATTCTGAGAATCCTTCACAGAGAAACCAAATGGGTCAAACTCAACAGCCATGTTATTATCTTTTGTAAACTGACGAACATAGATAACGTTTTTGACAATGTGTGGAGTATGTAGGATGTTATTAAGGTGTAGGGTACGATCTGGGGTGGTCAATTTGGACATACCAGAACCATATATCGGAATACTATTGCCCTTACCAACAAGAACCAAACGAATATTGCTCTTATGTAAATGAGAAATCATAGTACCTACATCTGCGGTAAGGTGGGATGACGCGCCAGTATCCATTAACCATTGCGGGTCACCGCTGGGCTGGATGGCCAAGGCTTGGAACTCAAGACCAAGGTATGTCAGCTAAGAAGTGTCTGTATCGGCTACGTGCTCCTGGCCCTTGCCATAGCTAGAGTTGGCAGATGCGGCTAGCTGAACCTTCTCGCCGAAGAGCCGCGCATTGGAACAGAATACCAGGGTTTCCAGAAGGGCACCCAACCCAGAGCAGTGGGGTACGGTGCTGGTGGAGGGGCCCACCGTGATGGCCACTGCGGGACAGCAAAGCTGGGCTGCTGGTGAGTGCGCCCACAGCCACAGCCTCCACCACGGTAGGCCCGGTGCTGATTGGAGCCGCAGAAGGCGGCGTACGACTACACTGGTGGCGAGTTCGGCAGGAGTTATTGGACTGCCGGTGGCACCACCATTGCCGCTACGGGTTCGTCTTGGCCAGTGTGGCAGTGCTGCTCTAATTCAAGTTTGCTACGGGCAGTCTCAAACATCGGCATCGTCTAATGAATGTAAGAGGCAATTGTATCAAATTCACTGAGAAAACCTCGTACAAGTTGAAGCACCAGACATTGGTTTTTGACTTCGGCGTTAACATCCTTCAATCAGCCAGCAAGTTCACGCAGGCGATTACAGTATGCCTCAAGAGATGGCATAGCTTCAAGTTTCAGATTGTTGAACTCCTGCTCCAGGGACGCTACACGAGCGCCAATATTGTTGGAGAAGATGTTCATCACACGAGTCCACGCGGCGTACACAGTGGGTTCATCTTTAAGAACCCATGAAAGGAGGTCATCGTTCAATGTTCCATAGATCCATTGAAGAACATGGGTGTCAATCTCATGTCAGGCATCAAAAGTTGCATAGTTCTTGGTAGGAGGTGGCATTGTTGAAAGATATATCCCACATCGGTTGCTTAAAGACTAAATGACTTATATATAAGGTCTTAGGCCACCTCCGCTTAGTGTCAATTGGTTTTAAGATGGAAGCCCAAGATACTATAAAATTTAACATGGTATCAGAGCCCAGGTTGGGTTATTGGGTCGATGTGTGGATCCCCTTTAATTTGGCCTGATATGGGTCGTGGAGTGTTTCCACATTGGCACGTCAGGGGGAATGTTGAAAAATATATCCCACATCGGCTTCTTAAAGACTAAATAACTTATATATAAGGTCTTAGGTCACCTCCACTCAGAGTCTAAATCTTGAGACCCTAAAATTTTCCTTGCTCGTAAAAGACCAACTCCGCCGCCACTCTCACTTCTTCAACCGCCGCCACCATGATAATCACCGCAGCCGCCACTGAGAAGCTAGTGCTGCCGCTGTGTTCCGTCACTGTCCCGAACCACCGCTCCATCCCGTATCTCTATCCCGTTTCATCCTGGATCGCCTCCACTTGCTGCAGCTCTGTGCCTCTACGTGCTGCCGCCCCTGTATCCAATGGTTTGCTTAATAAATCTTGATGCCAAGATCAAGGCTCATGTTATTCCCGCCACTCCTACCGCCAACCAGTCATCGCTCTAGTTGGCAGCTTTGCTGTAGCCATACGATGCCGGCCAGCTCTGCCGAGCCCTCCGCCAGCTCCTTCTTGGCACCGATGGTTCGGCCTCTTCCAATCCTCAATGTTATGCTGGGGATTCCTCTTCCTTGCCTACCTTGCATCCATACTACGTTCATCCCTCATAACATACAAGTTTACTTATTTCCTCTACGATATTGAAAGGTACTGATAATTATAATGATTGGAGTGCGGCCATTTGTTATGGTTTTAATTCTAAACATAAGCTTGGTTTCTCGGTTGGTTCCATCACCAAGCCTTTACCTGGTGAACCTTTTGGTGATATTTGGAGTAGTTTAAATTTCATGCTTATTGGTTGGATCGTTCAGACACTCGATCCGTGTGTTCGTTATGTTGTTACTTATTATGACTCAGTTAAAGAACTTTGGGATGATCTACATCTTCGATACTCAGATGGGAATGGCCCACATATGTGTCAGATTTGTGCGGATATTTACAACTGTCGTCAGAATGGTCAGGTTGTTAATGCCTACTTTAGTCGCTCCAAGACGTTGTGGAATGACCTGCTTGCTTACATGCATCCACATACTTGTATTTCATATCCCGATGCAGCTATCGTTCAGGTTGAATGAGAGAAGGAGATGATTCATCGGTTTCTCATCAGTCTGGATGATGGCTATGCTACTCTTCGCTCATATATCCTTGTATATGAACCATTGCCCTAGCTTGACAATGTTTACTACCTTGTTTCACGAGAAGAACGTCAGAAAACTATCATCTCAGCTCGTGATTCTGCCACTTTGGAAGACACCATGGCCTTTGTTGCCCATCGTCAGGCGCAATATTATGCTATAAAGTCCACTGTCGCCGATCCAGGATCCACCCCAAACGTCACCATTGATCTCGGAGTCTTACCTGCACTCGCTGTGGCTGAAAGGGTCATGATATTACCACTTGCTTCTGCATTATTTGTTATCCAGAATGGTTCACTGAGAAGCGTCCACCTGCATTAGGCCCAAAAGCTACAGCAAACCCTAGAACACACGCCCCCTCACGTACCAACGTGGAAACACTCCACGACTCATATCAGGCTAAATTAAAGGGGATCCACACTTCGGCCCAATAACCCAACCCCCTCTGATATCAAGTAAATTTCAAAGTATATTGGCCTTTTATCTTAAAACCAATTGGTACTAAGTGGATGTGACCTAAGACCTCATATATAAGTAATTTATTTTTTAAGCAATCGATATGGGATATATCTTTCAACCGGCATCCCGTCAATGTGCGCAAGAACCTTGCACTACTGGAAAACAGGTACATACACACTAGTATAAATTCATGAGTACATGTATACCGGTGCATATGTAACCAATTGCACTGGTAATTATCATGTTATCATCAGTATCGGTGCAAATAAGTACATACGCACTGGTATCCTGTCAACCAGTGTAGAGTTCACCTATTTTCCCACCGGTGCTGGTACTACCGGTGTACCAATTTGAAATATAATGCACCGGTATTATTTGAATAGTTAATTTTACCGGTGCAATTACTAACATATGCACCGGTACAGGATTACCCTTTTTATTTATTTGGCGAGAATAGGCAAAATTTTAAACTGGTAATCAGAAATTATTGGTGCAGAAATGAAAAATAGCGGGAAAAATTAGCATTTGTACACCAGTTACAATTATCATCGGTGTGGGAATTGATAACGCAACGGGATTTTCTTAATGCTGGTGCAAAAATAAATTCTTATTATGAAATTTGGCACCAAAATTATTAGTTTTCGCACTGGTATTGTGATTGTACCGGTGCATGACAGGAAAATATCCTCAGTTTTACTGTAAATGTACACCGGTAATGGATTTTATTGGTGTAAAATGCTTCAAATGCACCGGTAAAGTCTAAATATCGGTGTAGAAAATAGCATTAAATGCTCACCTACCCCCTTTTTTAGCGGGCTAAAAATATTTTTGGAAGAAGAGGTTGATTAATGGTGTTTTTTGGTCGATGAAAACATTGAATTCTCCACAAGCCCCTTGAAGGTACCTTTTTTAATTACATTTATGGATATTAAGGATTTCATGTATGGTTTTGGTTAGTAGAGATATTTACATTTTATGTTTGATCATTTGATGGTGATTGAGGTAGAATTGTAGATATTAGTTTGTGATTTGTTCTCAGGGTTGTAGTTATAAGGCAGTGGCTTTTGATTCCTATAGTGTTGGACATGTTAAGAATGTTGTAATTGTAATGTGGAATATTAGTGTACATTGTGCATTTATGATGTCGCATAATTAGGAATTCATCATGAAAAATTCCATTGTACTAAATTTTTTGAAGTTTGATTGTTGGACATTTATTGATATGTAGAGTTGTATCGCATCATTGAGAGGTGTAAGCATGTGTATGGAAATGTTAGTAGGGTGAGCGATGAATATAAGAGGTTTGTGGATGAGTTCTTGGAGCATTCTCACTACCACAGATACCCCCCTCTACCATCGGGTTTTTTTGTTCTAGCACCGGTTTTTTCGTTAAAAAAATGGGTGCCTAAGTAACCGATGCTAATTTAGCACCGGTTTTTTCAACCGGTGCTAAATTAGCACCGGTTTTTTATAGCACCAGTTTTTCAATCGGTGCTAATTTAGCACCGGTAATTTTTTGATAGCACCTTAACCAGTGCTAATTTAGCACCAATTTTTTTGTTAGCACTGGTTTTTCAACCGGTGCTATAGGTTTTTTTATAGCACCGGTTTTTCAACCGGTGCTAATTTTAGCACCGGTTTTTTTGTTAGCACCAATTTTTCAACCGGTGCTAAATTATTACAATTATTTTAAAAAAATCCCTTCCTCTGAAAGCAGCAGTGCGCTGGCGCTTTCAGAGGCTTTCAGAGGAAGGCACTGCCGCTTTCAGAGGAAGGGAAAAAGACCCAAAATTTACAATTTATTAGGACATTCATATAATAATAAAATCAACTTCACAAAATTGATAATATAGAAATAAAACTTTAAAAAGTTATGATACAAAATTAATAATTAATGGGACTAAACATAACTATCACAAACAACTATCTACAGAACTAAACATAACTTTAGATCTAAATAAACATGAAGAAAGTCAAGGTGACTTTGAGAAATGTTCCTATGCCATCACAAACCTTGAGAGATGTAGTAATGCTTTTGAATGCTATGCATGAGTACCTGGTGCAATTGGTCAAAATCAGCAATGCCTTTAGGGTAGCAAAATGTGCAAAGCAAAGTATCAAGTTAACACATCTCATGTCATAAATATAGGTAAAAGATTTGATCTCAAGATCAAATCCAGATTTTATTAGTGCATGATCCCTTTAATTATCAGCCAAATAGAACAACAATTGATTCTCTTTTCAACTAAAAGTGATGAGAACAGCAATCGGTTTCTTCATAAGAATGCTCTAAACCAACAAACAAAACAGAGAATCCAACTGATTATACAAAAATTGAACAAATTGAACCAAGATTGTCAGCACTAAAGAAACCAACAACCAACAATTATTATATTTACATTTGAACAATGTGAAAAACATTTGAAACCTACTCACGCACATGCAACACCTTCCACTTAGGTGGCTCCTCCAAGACTTCCTCCAAAACTGCACCATTAGTGGAAACATGTATATTTGAAAATAGAAGATGCTTAAATGGCTTATATGCTACCCAAAGATTATCACAAGGAGAAATTAAGTTTCAATACCAAAATATATACCAGGTATTAACATGAAGAACTAGCATGTGTAAAGTAAAAGATATCGACATATAGCGACATTTTTATCCAACAAAATTCTCATAACTTAATGCCAAAATAATTTCAAGTTAACCTCCATCCCACAATCATCAACTACCCGTTCTTTAAACTCTATTGTAAGTGAAGGCCATAAGGTACATTACACCACATCAGATCGAAACTCTCATTCATCTGTCATTACTCAGGCAAACCCAAAAACCAACAGTACAACCATTTATATCTTTCATTTGCATTAAAAATCAAAGAAAATGTATGTATTCATACAAAAGGAAGATTGACAAGCTATCTAAGTACTGTTATAGGAAAGCTTCTATAAAGTTCACACAAATACCTGGATTTCGGGATTAGCAACTACATACTGCTTCAAAAGTCGGTCACCAAGCTCGAGACACAGCAAGGACTCCTCCAACCCTCCAAGTTCCTAACAAATAACAACACAATATTCAGCAAGAATAAGTATGCAAAACATGTTGTGGAAAACCAGTGAACATCCCTACCTGCCCACATCACAAAACCACCAGCATTCTCAATGCGTTGACGTTCATCAGTCTGGTCTGGCTTGTGATCTCGCGACATAGCAATGGCTACAAAACCAGGTAATAAACATTATTTGAAAAAATAGCATCAGGTATACAGTTTTTGTAACTATTAGATAAACCATCAAGTTGGCAGAAAGACACTTTTACAAGCTTATATTTTCTGTTAAGACTTCAAGCAACTTATGTGGTATACTTACACAGTTAACAAACATAAGAGTGTTAATCATGGAAAACAATCTTAGGCCATTTTTATGTAATAGCAATAACAAGTCATTGACTTTATGGAAATGAAAAACACCATGGAACCTTAAATGAAAATGGTGATGAATCTAAATTTAATTTCTCAAATACCCAAAACATCAAATAGCAGAAATGGGGGCTCCTTCTCCGACGGAACCCTCCAGCGGAACATCAAATAGCGGAACCCTCCAGGGGTGGTGGGTCTCCTTCTCCGACGGAAGAACCTTCCAGCGACGGTGGAGGAACCCTCTATCAAAAATAGGGCATAAGAACCCTCTACTAGCGGGGCTCCTCCAGCGGTGGCGGAACCCTCTAGTGATGGTGTAATCCTCCGGTGGGGCTGGAACCTTAGGTTCTGTGCGTCGAAGGAAAAAGGGACAAGGTTTGAGCGGTAAGATCCTCTCCCTCACCTGCGCCAGTGCCATCTCCCCTTCTTTCAACTTCTTCAGGTGATGCGTGGCCGGTGGCTGATCGGTGGAGAAAGCCAGAGGAGGCGTAGGGACGGTGGGGTGTGGGTTCGATTGAATCAAATTGGGGCAAGGGAGAAGGAAGGCTAAGTATATGAAAATAGGACATGGGGTTTGGGCCAAAATTGAGGGTTTGAGCCCATTAAAGTTTTCATTAGCTAAAATCAAATAAAGTTAGACCGTTAATTAGTTAAAGTCAACTTAGTTATTAGTGTTTATATATTGAAAGTCAACTTTGTTATTAGTGTTTATATATTGAAAGTCAAGTAAGGATTGATCGTGGATTAGTTAAAGTCAACTTAGTTATTAGTGTTTAAATATTGAAAGTCAAGTAAGGGTTGACTGTCGATTAGTTAAAGTCAACTTTGTTATTTGTCTTTGTATGTAGAAAGCCAAGTAAGGGTTGACCGTGGATTAGTTAAAGCCAACTTTGTTACTAGTATTTTTATGAAGAAAGCCAAGTAAGGGTTGACAGTTAATTGGTTAAAGTCAACTTAGTTATTAGTGTTTATATATTGAAAGTCAAGCATAGTTTGATCGTTGATTAGTCAAAGTTAGCCTAGTTATTAGTATTTATATATTGAAAGTCAAGTATAGTTTGACCGTTGATTAGTCAAGGTCAACTTAGTTATTAGTGTTTATATATTTAAAGTCAAGTAAGGTTTGACCATTGAATAGTCAGAGTCAACCTAGTTATTAGTGTTAATATATTGAAAGTCAAGTAAGGTTTGACCATTGATTATACAAAGTCAAACATTTTTATTTGTATTTATTATATACTAATTAAAGTAAATTTTGACCATTAATTAGTTAAAGTCAACTTTGTTGTTGGTGTTTATATATTGAAAATCAAGTAAGGTTTGACTGTTGATTGGTTAAAGTTAGCTTAGTCACTAGTGTTTATATATAGAAAGTCAAGTAAGGTTTGACCGTTGATTAGACAAAGTCAAACATTTTTATTAGCATTTATTATATACTAATTCAAATAAAGTTTGACTGTTAATTAGTTAAAGGTAGCCTAGCTATTAGTATTTATATATTGAAAGTCAAGTATAGTTTGACAGTTGATTAGTTAAACTTAGGCTAATTATTAGTGTTTATATATTGAAAGTCAAGTATAGTTTGACTGTTGATTAGTCCAAGTTAGCCTAGTTATTAGTGTTTATACATTGAAAGTCAAGTATAGTTTGACCGTTGATTAGTCAAAGTTGGCCTAATTATTAGTGTTTATACATTGAAAGCCAAGTAAAGTTTTGAAAGTTTTAAAAGAAGTGAACGATTTTGAAAGTTACAAAAAAAAAAAAAGTTAGAGCGGCTGCGCAGCTGCTCTCAACTCATGAAAATTCTGGGAAGATTATTTGAACTTTTTGGCAAATTTTTGAATTCTTTAGTTGAAATAATGAAAAATTTTTTAAAAAAAATTGGCGATTGTTTTGGTGGGAAATTTTGGCGCTTTGGCAATTTCTTTGGCGGGAAAAATTTTGGCAATTTCTTTGGCGGGAAAATTTTTTTGGCGATTTCTTTGGCGGAAAAATTTTAAAATTTTTTAGGACCGGTTTAAACCGGTGCTATTTTCTTCCAAAACTGGTGCTAACTTTTCTAAAACCGGTGCTATTTTGAAATTTTGGGTTATTTCTTTGGTGGGAAAATGAGTATTGAAAATTTTTAGCACCGGTTTTTAAAAATGTGCTATTTTTTAAAACCCGGTGCTATTTTTTACAAAAGACTAGTGCTAAGTTTTAATTTTTAACACCGGTTTTTTAAACCGGTGCTAATTTTTGCAAAACCCAATGCTATTTTTTTATTTTTAGAACCAATTTTTAAAAACCAGTGTTATTTTTTACTAAAACCGGTGCTATTTTGAATTTTTTGGCGGGAAGATAGAATTTTACAAACATTTAGCACCGATTTTTAAAAACCGGCGCTAATATTTCTAAAACCGGTGCTATTTTAAAATTTTTTGCTATTTCTTTGGCGGTAAAATGAGTATAAAAAATTTTTAGCCCCGATTTTTAAAAACCGGTGCTATTTTTTGCAAAAACCGGTGCTATTATTTAAGTTTTAGCACCGGTTTTTAAAACCAGTGCTATTTTTAACTAAAACCGGTACTATTTTGAAATTTTGGCGGGAAGATAGAATTTTACAAATATTTAGCACCGATTTTCAAAAACTGGTGCTAATATTTCTAAAACCGGTGCTATTTAAAAATTTTTGGCTATTTCTTTGGCAGGAAAAATGAAATTTTCAAATTTAAAAATCGGTGCTAATGTTTTCCAAAATTGGTGCTATTTTAAAATTTAGCACCCACCGATTTTAAAAACCGGTGCTAGAGGGGGGTCTCTGTGGTAGTGGTTTTTACTTGAGAGAAGCGAATATTATGTCCCTGTCGTAATTGTGGAAATCAAATTCATACTAATAAGAAGGACATCCTGAAACTCCATTTGTATAGCCGGGGTTTGCGAAAGATTATGTTGTGTGGACCTTTCATGGGGAAAAATCACCACCGAAAGTGAGAGTCAGTAGTGATGGAGAGTGTATTGGGGATGCTAAGTTGGATGACATGTGTGAAGAGGTCGTTAATGAGCTTAGAGGGAGGCCTGAGGTTTTTGCTAACTTCCTTAGTGAGAAGGATACACCATTGTATCCCGGTTTCAAGAAGAAAGACACAATCATGTCGTGTTTGATGGAGCTGTTTAATTTGAAAGGTGTAGGTTCATGGAGTGATACTAGCATGAATAAATTGCTTAAGTTTTTGAATGAAAAGCTTCCACCCGGTAACGGGGTTCCCCATAACCTTTATGAAGCTAAGAGAATTTTGTGTCCGATGGGATTGGAGTATGAAAAGATACATGCTTGTCCGAACGATTGTGTCCTATATAGGGGTGACCTTAAGGATAAGATTATTTGTCCAGTATGTAATGTGTCGCGTTATAAGTATAAGAGAAATGTGGCTGTCAGTGGAGAGCAGTTTGTGCCGGTGAGGAGGCCGGTGCCCACCAAATGTATGTGGTATCTTCCCATTATTCCGAGGCTGATAAGGTTTTTTAAGAATGAAAAGGATGCAAGGAACTTGACGTGGTGCGTTGATAGGGGAGGTTGTAAAGATGACAATATAATTCGACACCCTGCAGACGCGAACTAGTGGAAGAAATTTGACAGGATGTATCCACACTTTGCATCCAAAGCTAGGAATTTGAGATTTTCTTTGTGTACTGATGGTATGAACCCATTTGGGAATGTGTCCTCGAAACACAGTTCGTGGCCGGTTATGCTTGCCATTTACAATATTCCCCCGTACTTGTAGATGAAGAGAAAATGTGTGTTCATGCCCATCGTGATTTCAGGCCCGAAACAACCTGGAAATGACATAGACACTTATTTTGCCCCTTTGATAGAATATTTGAAGGTGCTTTGGTTGGAAGGCGCCTTAATGTATGATGGTTGTAGTGGTGAATAGTTTACATTTAGGGCGATGCTTTTTTGTACCATAAATTATTTCCCGGCATATGGTAACCTTTTCGGGTATGTGGTCAAGGGTCACAAGGCTTGCCCAGTTTGGGAGGATGAGACAGATTACCATCAGTTGAGGAATGGGCGGAAGACTGTTTATTTGGGTCACCGTAAATTCTTACTTATAGGTTACAAGTTGTGGGAGAATGCGTTGCATTCGTTGGTGGGAAGGAGAGAAGAAAGGCACCCAAACCTTTGACCGGTGTAGCTATTCACAACAAGGTGAAGAAATTGAATGTTATTCTAGGTAAAAGTTATCAAAGGGTGGTGGGGCTGTAGACGGACTGTGGAAGAAATGGTCCATTTCCTTCAATTTTTTGCACTGGGAAGACTTGGATGTTTGCCATTGTTTGGATGTCATGCATATTGAAAAGAACGTTTATGAGTCTAACCAGGACGCTTCTGAACATTCCTAGGAAGACTAATGATAGCTTGAATGTGAGGAATGATTTAATGTAACTTGGTATACGGTTGGATCTGGCACCAGAGGAAAGAGGGAAGCGAACGTACCTGCCCCTTGCTTCTTATAATCTGTCAGTTGCTGAAAGGAGATTGGTGTGTGAGAGTATCCAAGGAATGAAGGTACCTTTCGCTTACTCCTCTAATGTTAGTCGGTTTGTGAATGATGAGTTACGTCTTAATGCTTTGAAATCACATGATTGTCATGTCCTTATGCAACAACTTTTGCCCATAGCAATACGTGGGTGTTTAGAAAAGGAAGTTATATTTTCTGTTCTGCGCTTGTGTTTCTTCTTCAACTCGATATACAAGAAAAATAGTAGTCGGCAACAGCTTGATGGCCTAGATCAAGAGGTTGCTGTCGTTCTATGCCATTTAGAGAAGTATTTTCCCCCATCATTCTTTGACATCATGGTGCACCTGATGGTACACTTGGTTAGGGAGATACGTATGTGAGGGCATGTCGGAGTGTATTGGATGTACCTCTTTGAGCGTTACGTGGCTGTTTTCAAGGGTTATGTTCATAATTGTTGTCGGCCCGATGCATCCATTGTTCAGAGGTACGTCACTGAGGAGATTATCGAGTATTGTACAGTAAACTTGGTTGGAAGAAGAGTGGTTGGTGTTCCTGGTGGATTCTACTATGGAAGGCTGAATGGGATTCCACGTTCCAAGGGTACGCTTCATACACCCTAGCATGCTGAGTTGATAACTGTTCATCTGTATGTATTGCGTAATAGTAGCGAGACTGTAACATATGTTAAAGAGCATGTTCACTTGTTGGAAGAGATTCATCCCGACTAGCCCCCGAATAAAATTGAGGTTGAGCATTCTTCAAGGTTTGTTAACTGATTTTACAATCGTTGTAATATCGACGGGATGCCTAGTAACCTACGACCGTTTGCAAGGAAGCCAAACTATACCGCTAGATGATACCTTGGTTATATCATTAATGGCTTCAATTTCTCAACACTGGCGAAGGACGAGAAGAGCACCACTCAATATAGAGGTGTATATATTGAATCTGAATCCATGTGGTAGGCAAGCAAGAGAGATAAACATCTGGTTGTGGCTGTGATGCCTTTCTATGGGGCGATTGAGAAAATTTGGGAGTGGGATTATGTAGATTTCTGTCTTCAAGTGTCGTTGGGTGGAACACGGTTCCGGTGTTGTTATTGAGAAGCCCATGGGGTTCACGTTGGTTGACTTGAATCGTGTAGGATATGAAGATGACAAGTTCATCTTATCTACCCAGGAACAACATTTTTTTTACATCAAGGACCCTTTCGAATGAGAAGTATCATGTGGTGTTGCATGGGAAAAAGTTTTACTTTGATGAGGAGATTGATCAGCCCGTCATAACTGATACTCCTGAGTTTCCATCGGTATTTCCCAGTTTGGAAGATGTTGGGGGACCCATTGTTGGAAAGCGTTCTCACGGCAATGGGTTGTGGGTTTATGAGAGAGGTGAAATAATAGGTTGGGACAATGTCTTGAAGCGGAAGCGATAAATCGGTCGTTCTCGGCCGTTGTTTTTGTGACCTTCTTTTGTGAAAAATCGTATGATACACTACCAATTTATCGTGTAATGTATTTAATTGACACTCTTTTATGAATTGGTTGGTATGATGTGTGATTTCAATAGAGATTTTATGAATTGTATTGGCGAAAATGTGTTTAAATTGGGATTAAATTTTCCATAAGGTGTTCAGTTTTTACACCGGTAAAAATAAAATTACCTGTGTAGGAAAACAGGGGAGGGATTCTGTTTTGTACATAAGCACCAGTACACCTACCAGTGCATAGTACTTAAAAAAATTTTGGGTCTCTTTGTTCTCGGGTAAAAAAGCAGCGTGACACTGTACCAGTGCATAGTACAGTGTCAATTTTGTGGCATTAAAAGCAGCGTAACGCAACTGCTTTTTGTAACATTTTCACCGGTTAATGTACCGGTGCTAGGCACTTAGAATTTTTTTGAAATTTTCTCTCAGATCGGATTAGCTAACAAAAAGATTATTTAAAGCAACCTAAAGCAGCTGCTATAGGTCTATTTTTACACTGGTATATATATAATACCGGTGTAAAAAACGTTCCAATTTAAAAAATCCAATCAGCACCCCATTTCCACAGTACTTCGAATTTATATATCTCATGCCATACATTCTCCATCACTACCCATCTTTGGTGAAATCCTACGTAGGTTAGCATATAATCCGGTAAATCATTGCAATGCCACTATTGTATGATTAATTAGCAATTGCAGTTGAAATAGAAACATTGATATTGTGACATAATGAATAGCTTGATTTGCATGTAAGGTGTTTGATGAAATGACACAATGAGTTTCTTAGGAAATGCCTCCAAAATCCAATTCAAAAAGGATACGACATTCACCATCCCCATCATTGTCGAAAGTATCACCCGCACACTTACCCAGATGGTACCTTCGTGCCCGAGAAGGCTAGGTTGGTCCATGAATCTTACAAAGGATGGCGTCATCACATAGAGAGAGGAATTGAAGCATCTCCCCCATTTGAACAAACTATCTGAAAGCTTGGGTGGGAAAAAATCTGTGAGACTCCGCAACCATTCAACCTGACCATTGTAAGTGAGTTCTATGTAAACTTGAAGTGTGGGCCAAGCTGCGATCATGTGTATTGTAGAGGTAAAACTGTCCATGTGACATCAGAATCTATCAAAGGCTTGTTTGGGTTTCCCAATGTTCCAAATGATGAAGATGAGTTCCTCGCACTACATTTTCTAAGTGACGACAACTGTATTCTACAACAACTAATTGAAAAGGAGATCGTTGGGATAGTAACTAGGGCAGGTACGGACATAGACGAGATGGTCAAACTCGGTTGGAGCAAAATACCTAAGAACACTGTAACTCTGGAAATGAATGGGTGATACCACTTTGTGGTGTCTAGAATCCATCTGGTAACAGTTAAAACAGAAGTTTACAAACTTTGCCTCACCTTCTTGTATACAATAAAGAGGGAGCTTCGATGGAATGTTGGTAATTGAATTTGTCCTATGTTGCAGAGGGAATGGGATCAGATGGGATCTTATGCCTATTGCAGTACCATCTCTGCGCTTTGTTTAAGAGCGGGAGTCAGTGCCCGTGCACATAACGTTTATGGCCAACAATGGGTAAGATTTGCATGGACTTTTTCTAGACAGACAGCTGAAATGTATGTCGTTACTATTGAATCCAGAGTTGCTGCATTGGAGATCGGTGTACCAAACTTACTTGAAGAATGACCTGTCTAGTGAAGAGAAGGAAGAAACCGCGGAACCAGGTAACCACATTGTAGGGGATGTTGAAGGATTGGACGCCGGTAAACATTTGGCCAAAACACCAAATTGCAAGGGCAAGGGAAAGAAAACTATCAAAGGAAGACCAACTATTAATGAAGGGGGTGACGGCTTGACAAAAGTTGGAGAAAAAATGGAGAAGGATGAGACAAGTTTCAGGTAAAAAGTATATTTGATGAGGCGGGGAACTAGAACGTGCCAGTCTGTGATGTTGGTAAAGCATAACACTCCAACTCCTATTGCGTTTGAGTTCTGTGGGAATCAAGAAGTATGCATTAAGAATTTGTCAGCGTGGCATGCTTATGGAAATTATGCTTTTCGGCGCTGGATCAAATTGGGTGCATGCGAGCACTGGAGCGATGTCCCTGATAATGTTAAGGAAGAGGCATGGAAGGATGTTCTAGTAAGATTCTCGACAATTTTAATTTAAAATTTTTATGAAATGGCAAAGTCTTAGTGAATACCTGATTCCTAACATGCTTTTTCATATGATTCATTCCAGGAGAACTTGAAATTGAAACACCTGGGACATATGGGCAACTAGAAATACTGAAGAATGAGGTTACACAGAAGGCAAAAAACCAACATAGGAATTGGAAGACAAAGGTGGCAAATAGGTTCATTCACGACGTGGACAAAGGTATCAATAAAATAGGAATACTGGCATGGGAGAAGTACAAGTGGATGGATGAAAACGAATGGCACTTGTTTGAAAAGAGGCGCCGGCATCCGGATTTTTAGGTAAGATGAGAAAATTAATACTTGTTAAGAGACATGTTTCCCACAAATTCTATTCAACTAAATTTTCATTTATAACAACAACATAGGCTCATGGTGACAAATATTGAACAGAACAAGGGCATGGATTACACGCACCACACGGGTAGAAGGGGTAATCGATACATCCATGACAAATTGAGTAACGATCTGACGGAGAAGGAGAGAATGAGGTTGACCACCGAGGGATTCACTTACGAGGAGATTGAGAAACAACTCAGTCTAAGGGACTTCATACCTGACAGATCTCTTGTCTACCTTGAGGCAAACAAAGATAAGAAAGGTTATACACATCAAAAGAGTTTGAGAAGATAGCACCAGACGTTGTAAGTTACGCCAAAATTGACCATTTAAATTAATTTTTTTTGAGTACTTCACATTATTCATATACACAATTGCATTCCTATGTGATTCTCAATTGAAATTGAACGAGCTTAAGGAAAAAAGGGCATTGAAACTGCTGACGGGTAAGGACATCCTCATAAAAGTCACAAAAAAGAAAGACCACCCGGGCATGTATAAAGGAACTCAGACGGGTCTACCCACAGCGGTGGTTGTTCCCCATCTCTCCTGAAGCAAGTGCGGTAGCAGTTCCTTAGCCAAGGAGACAGCCCGGAGGAGACCATCTAACGATCAACCAGTCGTGAAAGCCATGGCATCGTACCTGGAGCAATTGGTGAAGGGCTTAGCATCTGCAACGGTGTTCAGATTCCGCCAAGCCTTGACAATCCTAATAAGTTCATAGAGAAGGCAATGGATGACATTGCTACAGCTGCTACAAAGTCCAGTGAAGAGCCCGCTGACGGAGAAGGAGCTGAAGAGGTACACTGATAATTGATGCATGTCTTATACAATGATTTACACATTTGAAATATCTCCACAACCATTTGATCAATTCACTTAAATATTATACGAATAGGATGGAGAACACGTGACTCTTTTCATCAAATACATAGTCGGGAAGAAGAAAATGGTCGCCCATGGCCTGCGACAGGTATCTCGTCATCGGGATGCCCAACAAGGAAGTGTTGCTCGTGTGAGAGTATGTGAGCCAGTCCTCAGTCCTAGGGCGGGATTTCCCCCTGTGGACCACCACTTTGATAATGTTGGAGAGGTGCTCAATAGCACTGTGGATTGGTCGGTGTCCTTAATAGGCAAGGCAAGTGAGCAACCGAGTGACATCGATGAAATCAATGTCGGGGGTGATACGGATGACGATGATGAGAAGGTTATGGTTCTCACCAGCGACGATGAGGTACATTATTGTAACACATTACTTTTCAATTCTTCAAAGTACTTTTGTGTATCCCTATTCAATTTTCCTTGTAATAGGATACTAGCGAGCAAAAATCTTATTCGACGGCTAATTTTCGCCCATCTGCAAGACCAAGATTAAATAGGCTGCCAAAACAGGTAATGCACTAAAAAAGTCCCATTATTAATCATTAACAATGGCAGTTCAATACTACATGCTCAAGTGATCATTTTGTATCATTTCACGTTCGCAGATTGTCAACAACCGAGACCTGACAGATTGGCCGATCATGGAGCAATTCATAAAGGAAGCAAAGGCCACTATCCTGGAAATGATAAAGAATAAGGACTACACGTTCTTCCCAGTATTCCAACCATCACATTTGCAAGCCATTACACATGCGGTGTGGGAATAGAAGTTCTGGTCGAGTTCGGGAAGAAACTAGGAAATATGTGTTCGAAGACTTGGATCGATAATGCACAGGTCGATGTGTGAATGGGGTGAGTTTCAAAACTTACAGCCTTTATGTATTTTATTCTATCAAGAATTAATTTTCATGTACGATTAATGTTACAGGCACCTGTGAGAGAAAATATATTAAACTAATTCAAGTCGTGTCCAATTGTGCCCATCCAGCTGTGGCAACCTAACCAACTTTGAGCAGGAGGTCGAACTCTGTTTCAAATAAATTGGGAAACAATGAAGGAAACAGATGCTAAGTTCTACATCGTATCCTACATAAGAATGTAAGTATTTCTTTTTGACAATTACGTTCACATTTCAAACAGCTTCTGTTTCATTAATTGGTTAACTTAATTTTTCGACAGCGAGCATTGGTACCTCATCATTATCCATCCCCGAACGGAGGAGGTTTTCACTCTGGACACATTTTCAGGGGGTATCAAACCAACAAACTTGGTCGAACTCAGGGTCATTTCAAGGTATTTCAATCAATCAAATAAAAAATTCTGGTTTAATAATCGATGGGAAGAAGTAACCATTTAAATTTACTTTCTTCATAGTCTTGCTTGTGCATACCAAAGGGAGAAGAGAAAGACAGAGTCAGAATCCGAATACACTTGGAAAATCAACAACATTATGGTAAGTCATTCTGTCATTTCATCCATCAAATTTTATGTTCAGGGTTAGTAATTACGTTTACCTTTCTTGTACAGTACCAAACCCAGAATGGTTCATGGCAATGCGGGTACTCCATCATGCTCTTCATGGAAGAATTTGTTAATCACGTGGAGACAATCAATATCTTGGAGGTAAACCTTGCATCTCAAAATTTGATATTATTAATCTCTAGTAAATGCAACATTATTGACTAACAGTGTAAGTTTGAAATTAACAGATTTTCCCCGAGGGCAAAGGGCCGTACCATGTGTATGAAATTCAAGGTGTAGCAGAGAGATGGTGTGGGGCTTGGCTCGGAGACCACCAGCAGCAGGCGAACACTACGTTGCAAATTCTGGATGATAAGAACGACATATTAGGTTGATGGTTAATATTGAATGGTTGATAATAATTTAATTCTATGGATGGTGTTTGGTTATACTAAACTTCTATTTTACTTTGTTTGATTCCATGTTTAAGATACTTCCTCTATTTCATATGTTGGAATAATGTTTGCGTATTTTGCTAGTCATATTTTCGTAGTAGAATGTTTCATATTTCTTACATATTCAAAAGTTTCCAATTTATAGTAATTCACAAGTATCTCTGGCTTTCGTTGTCCCAAAAATGATCTGGGATGGACCATCGGAAAACAAATTAGGCATTGCAAATTTTAACCACGTAATACACCAGTATAAATAAATTTCACAAGTACCGGTGTAAACGAATTCCACAATTTAAATAATTTATTTTTAATTATTTCAATAATACTGGTGCATAAATTATAGTAATACCGATGTAAAAAAATACCAGTGCAACATACCAGTGCAACATACCAGTGTAAAAAAAACTATATTTCGACTACAAAACAAAGACCAGTCTCGGATTTAATACCAGTGTACAAATCATTGTTTTACACCGGTTCTTGGATTAAATACCGGTGCAACATATGGGTGCAAACTATATTCCAGTTTTACACCAGTTTCTCAAATAATACCGGTGCACACATTTTGGGATCCCACTTTTTGCACCGGCATAAGATGCCGGTGCAAATGCTGCTCTATACCGGTCTATTTTACTAGTGCAAATTTTTGTATTTCTATACATCTGTACATATGCACCGATATTTTTGGGTCAAAATACCTGTAATATTGTCTTAAATTACTGATGCAAATACCTCTATTCTGCAGTAGTGTTGTAACCCTTGGCATGGAGGTTGACCAGACGTACCCATGTAACATACGTTACCTTGATGCCATCCAAAACCTGGACTTTATGATGGATATTGGAGATGGTGAAAACATAGTGAAGAGAGAATATCACCGTCAAACGAGGAGTGGCATTTCCAAAAGGCAATAATCCTCGCCCTCAGGGCCTCGGCCGCACTGACACCACAGCCAACACCGAGGAGGTAAATCACGGTACTCCCAGTGATCGAGCACATGGTCCACGACTGTACTCGGTAGCCACAAGGAGTTCCCCACTGGGAGAACCCCCACACTGCACTAGTCGAGAGTCGAACTTGTCCCCATCAGGAATGAGACCACACACCCAACCGCTTAGGCGATCGTGTGGGTGTAGGAGTGGCGTTTTAGCTGAGCTGGGAGGCAAATGATGAAGAGCTGGAGTCGACTCCTCCAGTGTTGTGTGGCGCACCAGACAACGGCGGCAATTGGCATCGGCTGCATTTTGGAAATAGAGGGCAAAGTGTGATAAAGCTACCAAATCTGTTGATGACTAATCAAGAGTTCTTGATTGTTGTATGCATGAAATTTGATAAATGGCTGTTGGTGTGCATGTTGGTGAAACAGGACAAGATGGTGGAGGACGCATTTGCATAATGCGTCCTCAAAGCTGCGATTTTTTTTTTTTGCAATATTATTTAGAGGACTCGTTTGGAAAACGAGTCCTCAAAGCTGCGAATTTTTTTTCCAATATTATTAAGAGGACTCGTTTGGAAAACTTGTCCTCAAAAGCTGCATTTTTTTGGAATATTATTTAGAGGACTTGTTTTCTAAACGTGTCCTCAAAAGCTGCATTATTTTTTTGTTGGAATATTATTTAGAGGACTCATTTTCGAAACGAGTCCTCAAAAGCTGCATAATATTTTTTGGAATATTATTTAGAGGACTCGTTTTTTAAACGAGTCCTCAAAAGCTGCCTAACTTTTTTTCGGAATATTATTTGGAGGACTCATTTTCGAAACGAGTCCTCAATAGCTACCTATTTTTTTTGGAATATTATTTAGAGGACTCATTTTTTAAACGAGTCCTCAAAAGCTGCCTAATTTTTTGTTTCGAAATATAATTAGAGGACTCATTTTTGGAACGAGTCCTCAAAGCTGACTTAATTATTTTTTCGGTATAATATTTGGTAAATTAAGCGATTGGGAAATTTTAATTATTTGGGAAAATGCTTATTCCCAATAACCGTTATAAGGAAAAAAAATTGTATTCTAGGTATTAATGCCATTTTTGTCCCTATTATAAATTCGTGTCCTGAATTCAACAAAAGTGTATTTTTAAAAATGAGTCGTGAATTTAAGTAATAAATTATCCTTGAATGCTGCAATGTATAACTTGTTATTCCTCATCCCATTATTTTCGGCGATGTATTGCATAGTTAGAACGAGTACAAATTAGCATAAATGTACAGTAGCCGAACAATACGTGTGAAATGTAATGCAAATCAGTGTTGAATGACATGTACTATCCTAATGACGACCTCTACAAAGCTTTCCGCTAGTTCCACACAAGGGAGGATGTATGGTCCTGGATGTCCATCGTGGAACAGCCATCTGTGTAGGTACATGTACTTCCTCATGTGGAGCTCCCTCTGGTATTTCCTCCTCCATTCCATCTCCTTCCTCCTCATTCAAATCACAATAGTCATGTGGAACACTACCTGTATATAATGGAGCGGCAGGTAACATGTATGGATGACTGGTTGTTGGAGTGACATATGCAGTGTATTCTGATGTAGTCATGTTGTGCTGTGAGGGTTCACCATGTGATGGTCCGCCAATCGGTGGACTCGCATGTGAGGGTCCAGCTTGTGATGAACCAACTGTCACGTGGCCTCTGACCTCTCTGTCGACCAGGTGGAGCCTGACGGTGGCTTCTGAGGTCAGTATATCTCACACCAGGGGGAGGATCCTCACAGTGCACAAACGGCTGATAATACTGCAGTCTAGAGGCCTGATGCGCGTATTGTAGACCCCGTGTGACAAAACCATTGATTCTCCTGATAACGTCCGCAAAACGTGGGGGACATTCATCCAAATTAATGTCCGACTTGATGTGCACCTCAGTCATTGTCTGCAACTACAGAATCGAGATAAATATGTTAGATATGCAATGTTAAGGAAATCCGTAGTATTATTTCTTAACAATATTTGAATTTTAGGAAATACCAAGTACTCCGTAGTTGCACCGTCTCCAAGGAAACCCTCTATAGCCGTTAAAGGCCGTCCTGGCTGATCAATCATGGTCACCATCTTGCGAATGTGCCACTCTATGTATTCACGGCTGGGACAATATGGATCTGCATACTCAAGTGGGTGTACATGTCAATCGGATCGATGTTCCCAAGCATCGAGATATCTTCTCAGTTCGACACACCAATCCATGCCAGACCTTCCTCGACAGTCTCTAGTATGAAGCAATTTATACTCATCCCTACTGACCAACTGGGTGGGTATTCTGGATTAGGCCAAACTGCCTGAGAACATGATGTGTATGATGAAACTCTACGACATGCCAGCAAATGAGGTCAATGCAAACTAGCCAATTCTTGCTACCAGCTGTACAGTACCACGGGAGTTGTTCCATGACATCCGCCGTGTATGGCTCCCAAATAAATTGAAAGAACATGAAGGTGTTGCGGTTAGGTAATTAAAACAATTTTTCCCACGAAGTCAAAAAATCATAATCCAAATTGGCCTATACCTGATTGTGATTTAGAGATGTGATCTGATCGCGTTACACTTTCAAAACATGCATCGGTGATTGTGATAAATCGTAAGGGGCTCTCCACCTATAAGGAAAAGAATGAATTATATTAGCCAGTATATGGAATTGACTATGGTATAAAAAATGAAAACTTGACTAATTCAGCACGTACCGGGACCTAACAGCATTCATCGTCACTGTTATTGGTAGAGCACCTGCAGGTCGGATGGATGGTATGCGCTCCCATGCCCACAACTGTCAATAAATAAAATTAAATTTAATACAAAGTAATATAATGGACAATATGTACAAATGAGTATATTGACCAACTAATTTACCTGTAGCAGGACAAGTGGGCCAGATATGGATTTAACTTGTGAAATTGCAGCGTCACATAAGCACCGGTACAAGTGTGCAAGAATGGCACTCCCTCAACTGTACTGACGTGCTGCACCCAGGTCCATCAGTACTGACAAGTAGAGCAATAGAATTAGGTGGCCAGATGTGTCTGACATGAGCATTCCCCCAACCAGCAGTAGAATGAAAACTCTCGCCTGCTGTTGACATTGTACCTCAATAGGATGAATAGGGAATGGACTGTGCAATAAGTTTCCCAACCAGCTTGCCCTAATGTAACCCCCTCGGATAACACTGGGGTCTGGTGTAGCACCTAGGTAGTTCGCGCACACTATCATCCAGTCCTCCGTACACCTATTGATATCTACTCCTGTGACTGGGATCCCATCGATCTGAAGACCCCATAGCATCCCCACATCCTGCAATGTGACCGTAGCCTCCCCCACCTGTAGGTGAAATGTGTGCATCTCGGGTCGCCACCGCTCCACTAGGGCAGTGATGAGTGAATGGTCTATGTGTATCGGTGCAGAATCTAGGAGTCCCTGGAATCCTAAATCACGCACGTAGCTCATAACTGTGTCAGGCATACCTTCGGTCCAGCATGCCCCATCGCACTGCCTCACCTGCAGTGCCTCATCCTCTAAGTGACCGTTGTACAACGCACGAGCACGATGCTCCCCATGAAGGTACAACAAATCATCCTCCATGGGTCCTGGATGGATACATTTTGTGTCCATGTTTACAATTATAACAGGTCAAAATTAATTATTCAAATGATTACCACAAAGGCAACTTATACTACATCAGGTCATACATATTCGACAAATAAAAGTTATACTACATCATGTGATAAATATTCCACGTTACAAAAGTAATACTACATGGTACCATACTACAGAGGTAATATTACAAACACCATATGACAACATGACACTAAGCACGGCCACGCCTACGGACGCCCCTCGATTCACCCGGCACCCTCTCATCCATCCTATTCCTTATCCTTCTCTCCGTAAACTGTCCACGCCTCCTATTCTGAAACTTTTCTGCATCAGGAATCAACCTCCAACGGGCACATTGCCAAAGTGATGGATCTCGTACAGGCATGAAACCCTGCCTATATTGTTGCACATATGTGGTCGTGTGATACACCCTGTCACATAGACTAGCAGGATCGTCACGTCTATGCCAACAGACAGCCAAGGCATGGGAACAAGGGAAGCGGAATATTTGCCATTCCCAACAAGTACAGTCCCTTCTCCGGTATTTGATTGTGTACTATTTTTCACTAATGCTCCCATCAATGTTCCTTGTCACAACCCTATAAGTCTGCGACGCATGACCAAACAAGGTGACGATATGTCCCTGTGCCCATGTGTCCTGCTTCTGAAACTTTCTCCAATCCCTCTTAGGAAACACGGACCTAGACAAACAAACAAGAATTGAGAATACAAAAAGTGGTTTGTGAACACATAAAAAACTCTAATTAATCAAGAAAGTACCTCCAATTCGTGGCGTCTATAACCCTTTGGGCAAACATTTCAACTGTTCGCTCGAACGTCGCTTTCACACACGCTGTTATCGGGAGATGGTGCGTGCGCCGTAAACAGTTGTTGAAACTCTCTGACAAATTCGTTGTGAGAATTCCCCAACATCGATCACCCTCATCAAAGGCAAGACACCACTTACTCCTATCTTGTTGTGCCAACCAATCCCAAGCAGATGGATCTGTACTCTCCAGCTCCTCCTTGTACTCCCTCCACTTGCTCTCTCGTTTGGCACAACCAAGCTGCCACACCGGAGTCTTCAAAAGTGCTTTCTTGAACCTCCCGCCATCGGCAGATAGGAAGTTGAACTGAAAATGCCGCAGGCAAATTTGGTGGTATCCAGCTGGCTCCATCCACTCCTCCATATGTGTCTCGCATTTATAATTCCAGCATGCCTATTTGATATGATATAGATTGGCTTGCTATCACCACCAACAACGTGAAGACGCAGTCTCCCCATGAACCAGTTCCAACTTTCATTCGTTTCATCGTCAACAATTGCATAAGCGATGGGGAGAATGTAATCATTTGCATCGTGCGGCACGGCAACCAACATTGTGGCCTTATATGCACCTCTCAAATGATTGCCATTCACACTAATGATTGGCCTGCAGTGGCGAAAGGCTTCAATTGCTTGACAAATGCCCAGAACACAAATTTAAATTTCCTACACATGTGACCGTGTATTCTCTCAGGTACGTCAGCACAATCAACAACGGTGCTCGGATTAGCCCTGACAAGCTCATCCATAAACGTTGGGAGCTGTTCAAATGAATCCTCCCAAGTTCTGAATACCATGTCAATTGTCTTCTGTCAAGCATACCACGCCTTTTTGTAGGAAAGGGTGACATTGAACTCCGTCTTAACTTGAGCTTGTACATCTTTCAATGTGTATGAAGGGTTTACATCAATGTGGTGGCGGATTGAACGGGCTATCATCACCGACGTCAGATTCATGTTACCCGTAGATCGACCAGCACCAACACACCCATGGCTACGTTCCCATCTGGTGATCTCCAACATGCCATGCGAAGCCTTTTTGGTGGCTCTGGCAACCCAAAGACAATTCCCAGTTCCTTCGACAAATTCCTTGCATTTCGCATACCATGTTTGTGACCTGCTCTCCTCGACTCTGTGTTCCCTGTTCATCATGGAACTCCACCTAGAAATAGCTTCAACCAACTCGGGCTTCGTCTGGAATCGCATACCAAACTCCACTTCACCAGTCTCTTGAACATACGTAGAAACTCCACAAACATCGTGCATCAGCATTAAACGCTATCATAGCATCGGACCAAACTTAATCATTCAAACTACACACAATCATACATCACATTCAAATTAACTAAATTATTTCGGGTTCTCCACAAATTATAATGTAACAAAAAATCAACAACAAACTTTCTACGACAACTCACACATAATCGTTGAACACATTAGTAAAATCATTTAGGGTTCAATTAACTTCAAGAAAATGAAAAATTGAGTGGGTGGGAGTCTGAGACTCACGGACAAGGTGACAAAAGTGGCAGTCAACGGTGGTCAACAGCGGTCAACGGCGGGTCAACGGAGGTCAACGGCGGGTCAACGGCTGGTCAACGGTAGAAACTTCAGGCCGAATTTGATGTCTACAACCAAACATCCATTATAAATTTGACAGAAAAAAATGTTACAAGATAAAACATGAGAAAAATGGAGGATTATGAAAAAAGAAACATTACCGGATCTTGTGAACAAGCGGAATGGCGGAGGAGAATGGCGGAATGCCGGTGAACAAAAGGCACAATGGCGGAGGAGAGTGGCGGTGAAGTCTCGGGAAGGAAGAACGGAGGCGAAATGAACAAGAAAAATGGAAAATGGCGAATGAAGAGGATGAAGAAAGGTGGAAAGGAAGAAGAAGCTAGGAAATAATGGAGATAAGAGGACGCATTTTGTATATGCGTCCTGTCCACGTGTTGCCTCCCCCATGCTCCGCCTGACTCCGTTGATCGGAGTTAAAAAAAATTCCGGATCAGAGGATGCATTTCGAATATGCGTCATCGCCACGTGTCAATCACCCATCAAGCGGCCGCTGAAATTAATAAACAAAAATAAAAAAAATGGGAAGGAGAGGACGCATTTCCTACATGCGTCCTCCGTATTCTATGTTTTTTGTGGCTACTGTAGCCACAAACATAGAAATTTCCCCACTAATCAAAGTTTGCTGCTGCGCAAAATTGTTAACAAAGCAAAGGCTTTGACTAATCAAAGTTTGCTGCTGCACACAATTTGTTAACAAAGCAAAGGCTCGGCGGCGATGATTGTTAACCTAGCAAAGGCCTTACGACGGCGGCGATGATCACAGGATTAGTGTTGTTGCCGTAGCAACGAAGAAGTAAAATTTTAGGGTTTAGCTATCTATGGTTAACGGAGCTCTGATACCATGTAGGATTGCGTAAGTTTATAAGACTAAATTATTTTTTTAGTCCCCTACAAAGTATCGTATACCATATTTTGGTCCTCTTTTTCAAATTAACTCTTAAACAGTTAAACCATTTTAAACCATTTTCTTTAAATTCCTAATTTTAACCATTTTCTTTAAAATTCCTAATTTTAACCATTTTCTTTAAATGGTTGTCCGCCGCTTCCTAATTAAAAACCATTTCCATCCACGCTTCCTCCGGTGTCGCTTCCACTGCTATCGCCGCCACAGAGTCTTCTTCGTGTGCAAAGTTTCTTCATGTCTTCTTCGCCGGCGAAGATGGAGAGGAGATGTGAGCTGTGCTGCCGTTCTCCGACGAGTATGTTCTGCGATTCTGACGAGGCGCAGTTGTGCTGGGACTGCGACGAGAAGGTCCACGAAGCCAACTTTCTGGTGGTGAAGCATTCGAGAATGCTCCTCTGCAACGCCTGCCAATCTCCGACGCCGTGGAAAGCCTCCGACACCAAGCTCAGCCACACTATCTCCGTCTGCGAGGGCTGTTTTTAGAGCTGCAACAATCCAGCGTGGATGACGCTGATGATGAGGATGAGGATGGGGATGAGGATGAGGATGAGGATAAGGAGGACGATGATGATGATACTGATTCCTCGTCAGCGAGCTCCGACGAGGAGGAGGAGGAAGAAGACGGGGAGAATCAGGTGGTTCCGTAGGCTTCTTGTTGTCCGTCGCCGTCGATTTCCTCGGCGGTGCCGCCTCTCTCCACCTCTTCTTCTAATGGCGAACATGAATCATTTTCCTCCAGAGTCCAACAACAGCAGCGGCGGCGAAGAAGACACAAAGAAGAGAACAGTTTTTATTTTATTTTATATTTTTTACACTCAGAGATATAATGGTCATTTTACACATTTTGTCCATTTTACCATTAACTTTCCCTGAAAACCACCTTGGGGACCAAACAAATTGTTCTGAATTTGTGGGGTACTGTCTAAGGGTTGATTTGCAAACAGAGACCAAAACATGGTATAACATACTTTGTACGGGACTAAAAAAATAATTTAGTCTTTTTATAATGGGTCATTCATTATCAATCAGTATAAAAAAGATTGTACATGAGAGTTATACCATATCTACAATTGTGCTAATGTAGGTAACTAAATATTTACTTATTTAATGTCTAATAGTCTCTATCACCGCTAAAGTTACTATTCTTGCAATCACGACAAAGACATAACACTCGCTTCTCATGACCAAAAGCGTGCTCTATAAAAATCCTCCACGAAATCAAGATAGACTTTGCTCAACCAACTAACGTTGCAATACACGTGTTTACGCCTCTCTACTGCACGTTCCATCTCTACAAATTAACGAAAGTAGGACAATTATAGTTCCACAAAATGACCATGGCTACGCAAGATTCCAAACATTCAAAATCAATCCGGCAAAGATTACGTACAACTCACATCACAACATTCAAAACTACACCCAAGTGGATGCCAAAAAGATAAGGTTGAAGGCTACAATGTATGTGTTGCAAGAGGAAGGGTTATATAGAAGAGGCCTTTTGCAGCCATTACTTCGATGTGCTGACACTCAGAGGCGGATTATCTCGTAAGGGAGGCTCACGAAGGGATATGTGGCAGCCATCAGGGAGCTAGGTCCGTGGCGAGAAGGCTCATTTATGCAGGATTTTACTGGCCGACAATGCTCAAGGATGTGAACTAGTATATTCAGGCTTTCCATCAGTGTCAGAGAAATGCGCCTATAAAACATGTTCCACCGGAAGAAATGAGAAGCATCTATAATTCATGGTCGTTCGATAAATGGGGAAGTGATTTGGTGGGCCCTTTTCCGAAAGCGCCAAGCAAGTTCAGATATCTAATAGTAGCTGTTGATTATTTAACCAAGTGGGTAGAGGCTGAGCCATTGACAAATATAAGGGGAAAACAGTCATCTCATTTTGCTGGAAGAGCATTGTATGCCATTTTGAAATCCCGAGGACAATTATTACAGACAATGGGACACAGTTTGCCCAGGATCCCTTCAAGAAATGGTGTGAGGAATATTGCAGAATGTAACATTTGTTTACCACCCCAAGCCAATGGGCAAGTGGAAGTGACCAACAGAACAATAGTAAACGACATACGAGCACGCCTCGAGGGGGAAGAATGTAACTGGATATGGGAATTACCAAATGTGCTATGGGCATATCGGACAGCTGAGTCTTCTGCTGCTGGAGAAATGCCTTATAGCCTTGTATATGGTTCGGAAGCAGCAATTCCTGTGGAAATAGGAGTTCTTAGCCCAAGGATAATGACTGCTGGAGATGAGACGATAAATCAGCAAAACAGGTGTCTAGATCTGGATATGGTGGAGGAACAGAAAGAACTAGCTTCTTTACACGAGGCTAAGGTCAAGGAACGGGTCATAAGATATCATGACAGAAGGGTAAAGAAGTTGTTCTTCAACCCGGATGACTTAGTAAAAAAGAAAAAATGAGAAAAGCAGAAAGGAACCCGAGGGGAAATTAGCTGCAAAATTGGGAAAGTCCTTATAAAGTGATCGAATCGCATCCTAGAGGAATTTATATTCTCAAAAAAAATGAACGTAGTTTGGGTACCAAGAAGGTGGAACATTAGCAACTTGAGAAAATACTACCAGCTACGGTGATCGAGTGGTTTACTCTAAAGCGACACTCTAGTTTGTATTCGAGCGGGTGGCTTTAAAGCGGTGCTCTAGACGATGTTCGAGTGGTTTTCTCTAAAGCGGCACTCTAGTTTGTATTCAAGCAGGTGTCTTTAAAGCGGCGCTCTAGATGATGTTCGAGTGGTTGGCTCTAAAGCGACACTCTAGTTTGTATTTGAGCGGGTGGCTTTAAAGTGGCGCTCTAGATGATGTTTGAGTGGTTGGCTCTAAAGCGGCACTCTAGATTGTATTCGAGTGGGTGGCTTTAAAGCGGCGCTCTAGAGGATGTTCGAGTGGTTGTCTCTAAAGCGGCACTCTAGATTGTATTTGAGCGGGTGGCTTTAAAGAGGTGCTCTAGGGGATGTTCAAGTGGTTGGCTCTAAAGTAGCACTCTAGATTGTGTTCGAGCGAGTGGCTTTAAAGCGGCGCTCTAGGTGATGTTTGAGTTTTTGGCTATAAAGCGGCACATGAAAGCAAAATTGTAAACTCTAAATGGTAAGCTAGTAGGCGACATTTGCAGGATGTAGGTGGAAACACCGAACCTGGGTAAAATGCTTGATTCCAAAATTACCCATTTCTATTTAACAACATGCATAGGGTGCCCCTGTTTGAGGGGTATAATAACAAAGACGAAAATAATATTAATTATACATTCAAGTTTCAACAAATACTAAGGATACGATATTTACACCAACAAACATCCAAGTTAATCCATCTACGTATATTCATTCATTGGGAGAAAATCCCATTTGAAACAATTCTTCAGTGGACTTGGGCTTTCCCAGCTTCTTCACATTTGCCTTTATTTCTTTGAGTTCTTCCAACTTTATACCTTCTCCCTTCATATATCCTTCATTTTCTCCTCTAAAGGATATTATTAGGGAGTGACGGCGACGGTCTTACACAGTTTCTTTGTGGAAGGTTCGAATGGGGCATTTAAGGGTGACCCTGTGCTTTTGCAACGTTTTGATGAAGGCCCTTTGTTAGCCTTGCTTAATGGGACAAGGTACCATTCAACATCTTTCGCGGCAAACTTCTGTGACTGAGAAGCAGAGCGAAAACTCAAGGGGGGTAAATCCCTTTACCTTCAGTTTTGCTAGCCATTCGAGAATGAGGTCAAAAGCCTTCTTTTGCTGCAGAGTCCCATTCTCATGGATGTTGACCTCTTCCATCCAGTACTGGGCAGATTTTAATAGAAACTTTGGTAGATGATCATTGTTGATTAGGTAGGAGGAAGGAATACTGTGAGAAATCATGTGCCCATGAAGGCGCACTTCGTGGGCGGCAATTTTTTCTTCATACTCAGTGAAATGCTGCTCCATTTCAATAGCTTGTGCCTTCCGGGCCCCGATCTCCCCAGTGAGTTTGGCATTCTCTGGTAAAAGGGATTCCACTAAAGAGCTATCTTCAACTAGAGGGCTCTCTCGAGGGGGTTGAGGAGCCGTAGGGGATTCGTTTGCCAAATGGGGGTCCTCGATAGCTGCCATCTTCCAGGTGAGTGAATCCTACTCCAAGTTAGTCACTCTGCATTGAGCTAATAGATGTTTTTCGGAAATTAACTCCCTCTGGGCCACCAGTCTACAGTTTTCACCCAAGTAGCAGATTAGGCGCCCTTCCACTACTGAGAGTCTAGTTGTAGCAGCAAGGCAGGATTTCAGAGAACCAAACTTCAAATAAATTAGCCGCATCAGTTCTTCCAATTCCTTATCAGCGGAATTGTGACCCTTGGCCACCTCTGAAAGATAGGTGCCATTAAATTCCTTGCTAAGGAAATCCTCGACAAACCCCTTGAATGTAGGATGATCTTTAGATTGCCACATATTTATCTTGGCCTCGAGGTTGTGGAGCTTGTCCTTTAAGAAATCTCTCTCTTGTTTGCATTTAGAAAGATCTTGGAGGGGAATCAGTAACTGTTTATTCGTCTCATTCAACTCTTTTTGGGAACTTGAAAGTTCCTCGCGAACACCTTCTAGCACCATTTTCAACGAATTATACTACGAAAAGAAAGCAAAGGTAATATCATAAGTCGCAGCAAAAAGAAAAAATAGGTGTATTTTCATTAATTCTCAACATGGTTACAATTAAACGGCCCTAAGTAGACAGCAAAAAAAGGAGGAAAAATTTACAAACGAGTACCAACCCTGGAATCATCCGCCTTTGATGTGGAGGCAATCATTTTTTTCAACCCGATTGATCAGGGAATCTTGCCCAGGAGAGGCGCATGTAGCCTCCGGGAGGGGAATCGCTCGAATACCCTCGACAGTGAAGAACTCTTTTTAAATCTTGATGAAATCCAGTAGGGCAAAGAAAAGGTCATCGTTTTTAATAACCTCAGCCCATTTTTTATCCATGATGGCTTCGAGCTCTGGATTAACCAGTTCATCCACCTGTTTAGCCAAATCTTCAAAAAGAGAGGTGGACACTTGAGGCTTTAAAAATTCCTCAGTTAATTTGCTGCAGCCGATCTCCTTGGCCATCCTTAGAAGCTCCAGGAATAATTCAGCAAGCTCCGAGCTATTCAATAGCTTGTGTTTGAAGGCCTTGAGCAGTCGCATTTGCGTGGCTGAATCTTTTGCAGCTTGAGCCTTCTCTTCTGCAGTTTGAACCCTCTTAGTGAGGCCATCCCTCTCTAGCAACCATTGACGCCTCTCGGCATCTATACCTTACTTCTCGCTGTCCCAGAACTTTTGTTTTTCTTAAAGAGCCCTCGCAGCTCCTTCAAGTGCCCTATACTTCTCCTCGAGCATTTTGTCTTTCCCTTCAAGGACTTCCTGGTGACCTTCGAGAGATTCCCTTAGCCGCAAATTCTCAGCACGAAAGTTATCCTTGGCGAAGCCAAGGGAATAGAGAGCCATGATTTTTGCAGTGGCCTCGTGATATATTTTAGAAGCCTGATCAAATAATTCAGCTCAGATTGACGTTAAAAAAAGAGAAAAAATGGGGGACAAAGAGAGAAAAGAGTGTGGAAAAGAACCTCAGGATCAAGGCCAGTTTCTGGAAGGTGATGCTCGACACCCGAATCATTCGAAGGGGCAGTGATTGTTGTTGAACATCTTCACTACCATGGTTTCCCATAAGTGACATTGGTGAGGAGGAGCTGATAGTCTTGTTGTTCACCCTGGTCTTCTGGAAAATGTTCCGGGTATGAGGTGATTGCTCGGCATCACCGGTTGAGGTTGGCCTCTCGAGGCCTGCTGCAGAAGGAGGGGTTTGATTTGAGAGCAGAGTCACCAGAGCTAGGGGAATGGAAGCCTGATTCGAGGAATCAATGGTCCTCTCAGAGTGATCCTGACCCTACTTTGAGGGCTTCGGGTTCTTTAAGCCCTTAGTGAAACCCACTGAAAATGGAAAAAGAATGAGAGTCAGTCAATGGTAAGGATTATAACAACACAACAAATAAGAGAAGCAGATTTCTATTAAGGCACCTTCAGAGGGTTCTGAATGCCTAGGGTCATTAGCAATGACCTCAAGAGGAGGGCCATCCCCGGGGTCCTCACGTTCTCTTCGCCTTTTTCTTTCATCTTTCTGAAGTGTGTTATACACATGTTTTTCATAGATTCTAGGCGGGAACGTAAAGCCGCCAATTTGGGGGTTCGGGTTGTTGAAGAGGCTGTAGTTGAGAGAGCTGGACAACAGTTTTTGGCTGTCCCTCTCAAGGGAATCTAGGAAGATGTATTCCCCAGGTTTGGAAGATTCAACTTGTACGGCCCAATTCCATGGAGTGACTCGATACCTCCTGCTATCGAATGAGATACCTTTTTTCCAGCTTTTCCAATCACCCTAATTGCCAGAAATGCCAAAACATTTACAATGTAACTTCACGATGGGTAAATGTGATGATCATATCGGCTGACCGTCCACTATAGGACACGAAATATAGTGAGCGAAACAGCTTATAACTAGGTTTAATACTAAATTTGTCACATCTAGTCAAGAATATCATCATGATCACCAAAACGTTGGGGTGGACTTGCGTGGCGTTCACCTGAAATTGCTTAAGGAGTTTGGAAAAAGAAGGGGCGGAAAGGGAAAGGTGAGCCCGCAGCAAAGGTGTCGGATAGAAATAGACGATCTTCCTTTGGGAAGGCTATGGGGGGAGTCACCTTCTCGAAAGGGTCGAAAATCGATGTCTGGAGCTACTCGTTGGCCAGGAGGGATCGAGTCCAAAATTTTGGAAATAGCGGCTCCCACATCCAACTCGGGGGGCTCCCTTCCTGAGTCCTTTAGCCTTTAACTTTGGCGAGCCCCTTTTTTCTTCTCTTAAAGGGGCTCAGCCAGAGAAGATTCCTGATTTCCACTCGAGGGAGCTTTCCCCCCCCTCAAGGATTGCCTCATCCCTCAAAGGAAGTACTTCTTCCTCCTCCCTTATGGTTTCGAGCTCTGGATTAGGGGGAGGGTAAAAACCAATCTTGCCGCTCGTAGGGGAAAGATCCACTTTTCCCCGGGACTATTAGATATGCCCTCTCCAGCATCAGCGTCGTGTGGGAGTTCTTCGGAGGGGGTACATTCCGGGTTTCTAACACTTCTCCAACGTACGAGCCCCTAACTCGCCTACCCTGATTTCACCGGAAAGTTTCTCGGAGGTGGGAGCCTCATCATAGTGGGACATGATGGAAATGAGAAAATCAGAAAGAGAATAGGGATAAAAGAACTTACTGATTCCTGGGAAAAGTGATGGAGGTCGAATCGCTTGTGAGAGAAATATAGGGGGGAAATCTCTTGTAATAAGGCGCCTGTAAACAAGAAAAGTAAATAAGGAAGCGCAGATGAGGGTAAATATGGGAGCTGAAGTGAATAGTAATTATTTTGGCATTAGAAACATAAAAAATTATAGAAATATGTGATCGCATTTTCCTCTTCTGACAGTGCAGTGTTTGGGGGCAGTGCCACGCACGAACTGTCCCATGAATTCGAGACCTTAACTTGGGGGTGCTCGAGTTGGGGTATTAAATACTCCCATAACTAGGCAGTCATACCTGCGGCCCAATGGCTTTCTTGGGCCTAACCTCTATCAGCCACACTCCACCCTCCGCTCCCTCAGCCTCCATCGATTCTGTTCTCTCAGTCACCCTCCACCCTCCAACTCCGCCACTCGACTCCGACTCCGGTGCTGGACTCCAACTCTGACTCTGCCAGTGATGACTCCGACTCCGCTGCTGAAGACTCTGCCTCCACCGTTGAAGTCCTTACCCAACAGAGCTTCCACCACCGTTGAAGGCTCCGTCGCGAGAGAGGTGTTTCCGTCGATAATGCTTCGTCACGAAAGGTTCCTCATCGATCGCTGTGTTTCTTTTCCTTTTGTTGTTCATATCTTTTCCTGCAGTTTTTATCTCTGATTGTTGTTCATATTGATGTTGCTGTATTTTTGTTCCCGTCCCATATCTGGGTTTGTTTCTCGCTACCGAAAATCATTTTTTTACCTCGGAAATAGGTTCCGAATTCCGAACCTATTTGGGATCCGATAGAAGGCGGCTTCCGAAACTGCATAAAGTTAGGACCAGACACTTCTGTGGTCCGATAAAATCATCTTTAATAGATCACTTTCCACTAATATATGTACATGTTTTCCAGTAGTGTCTCTACTATACTATAACTTTATGATAAATTATGAATAGTCGATACGATGTCACCACGTCAAGAATTTTCAAGATGCTAAGAGCATGTGTAATGCTAAGACCAAGTGCAATGGTAAAAATTGCTATTGGTTTCTTACCAATTAATTTTCTCAAATATTATTCCAAAAATATTTTAATAACTTTTTAGTGCCCATAATTTTTCTTCAATAATTTTCACAAAGGTATGGACACGTTGCCTTATATTTAAAAACAAGGCCTGCAATTGCATGTGGGACACGTGGGCCAATGCATGGTTGACACGTGTCCCCGATTGGGGACAAAAAAAAGGGGCTGCTAGCGGCTTCATGCCCATGTGCAATCTGACATGCACTGGTTTTTTGACTGGTTGCTTAGCAAGGAACCAAGGGGCAATTTCTTGTTAAGAAACAGCCCTAGAAACCAATATTGTGGGTGTTTTTGGTTTCTAGAGCAATTTTTAAATCTAAGAAACCACCATTGCACTTGCTCTAAAGTCCCAAGTTGGGACTTTTACACTCTCTCCCCTCTCAACATGTTCACATCTCACAAACATCCAGTTTTGTCCCCATAAATTTTTACTGGTCCCACTATTTTTCACCTATTTCAATCTCATTTATTTATATTTGTAGTTTACTTATCAAAATAAAAATGCATAAATTTTAAATATCTCAATAATTATTAAGTTATAAATTTATATTAATTTAAATAAATGAATAGTGAAAGATAAATAAATACTGAAATGATGAGGTATGTGGATATTTAAAATGAAGTGTATGTTAAACTATAGTGAATATTGGGCTCTATTTATACACAAGAAATAAATTAGAGCTGTAGGGTGAAAAATGGAATATATCCATTGTGAAATGTAGCCGTTAAAATGGAAATGGATACAAAGGAAATGAATGGAGCCGTTGGAGAAGTAGTTGCTCCTCCTGAATTTGCAAATTAAAAGTGGTGCAAGTGGGACATGTATTTTGTCTTCATGTCCACATGTGTGAGTCCCTTCTCACAAAATGGAGACTTTTCTTCAAAAGTTTCCCACATCCACGTGATGAGTCCCACTCTTTTTTCTTTTTTTTTATGATGGCCCTCCAATTGTAGAAAAAATTTGGGACTAGCGTACATGCTCTAAAGGAGTGGTGGATTAAATTGAACATAAGTAAAGTAAAATGAAATAATGCCATTAATCCAATTTTCGCATTTTCAATAAAAAAAAGTGTAAGAGAAGATGTCTTGTTAGAAGTAGAACGATATTTTGTTGGACTCCTTTATAATATTTGAGATTGAATTATAAGTATTTATTTTAAAAGATGTCCATTATTATAAGTACCTCATTACAATAAATCAATAAATTATCAAATTATCCTATTAGTCTTATTAATTATGAAATTTACACGTCTAACAATTATTTGGTCTAAAATAAAATTTTAGGAAAGGTAAAGACTACCAAAATAAATAAAAATATAAAATGAAAAGTGTGCCTCTTTCTGCAATATTATTTTTTATGAGTTGAAATGAAATAAAATTAAAGGTTAACTGAAATAAAATTAAACATTAAAAAAATTGAATTGAACTAAAATAAACTAAATTAAATTAAAATGTAGATAAGACAGGAAGAAGATACCTGGTAAATTAAATAAATGCATCATGTTGTTCTTGCAAATTCTAGCCAGCTGATTCTCCTATTCTTCCCCACCTTCAGCTTTTCTTGTCCAAATTAATTCATATCCTCTCACCTTAATATATAAGGAAAAGTTTCAGGAAAGACGGTTTGTCCATAAGCTTATGGACAGGCCAGGGACCAATTTGCAAATTTAGAAAATTTTAAGATATGCGCAGGCCGGGTCATAAGATAAAAAATGGCTCACCTGGGTTCGAAACCCTCTTTCTTCCTTCTTTCCTCTCCAATGGAAGCTATGGAGCTCTAGCAATGGCGATTTCAATTTCTCTTACAGTTTCCGTCCCCTAATTTCAATTTCTTCCTCCATATATTTCTCTGCGCCGCTTACAGTCTCGCCTAGAGTTCTAGCAATGGCGACTGGTGGTCCAACAGTGTTTTGATTCCTTTAAGCATCGGTAAATCTTCACGTTTCTTCTCTCTGATTTGAAAATGACTGCGTCGTTTAGATCTCCTCTTCTAGCTTTCTGTTCCTCATTCTCTCTGATTTTTGTTTTTATTTTATTTAATTTCAGTTTAGCTGCTTTGTCTATGTTTATGAATTCTTATTTCTGCTATAGGATTTTGAGACTTATTCTGATGGCAATAAATAAAGGATGATTCTTTAATGAATAAAAGAGAGTCGATAGAGATGAGGTCTAGGGATGATACGTATGTGAGTTCTCAGTTCAGGCGGCCTGCTGAACCGTAAGTTTGTGGTGTTCTTTAGGTAGTATTTAATGTTGTTGCTGCCTTTTATTTCCAAGATATTATGCGATGTATATTGGAGATGATGGCCTTGTCCTGGCTTCTGAGTATGCTGACAGTGGAGATGCAAGGATTTGTGCAATTTGTGTTGTGCGGTTACCATTGTAAGCTTGATACATCTTGCGAGCCTTGTTCTCTGCTTTGATTACAATGTTTAAGTTAATGCAAACTATTGTAAATGCTATATCAGGCACACAGTAAAACCCGAGTCCTGACTGGACCTGAATTGCTTGATCAACTTCCTACATTGCAAGTGCTCCTGTTCCACCTAGTTTGCTGCTAGGTAAGTTAAGAGAGCAATTGACCATCAACTCGTGTCAGTTTTTCTCCAATGTATAATTGTAGTAATTTTTCTAGCTTCTCTATGATTTTTCGTGAAGAAAGCCAGGTGGTAATCATGCCAAATTGTACATTTTGCAGCCTGAAGGATTAGCTTGCCACAACTTTCTAATTCAGTATGCTCTGTCTCTGGTATGCACATGATTACCCTTCCCTAATCTGAAATGTCTTATACCTTAATAGTTTTGACATAGTTGGAACATCACAACTGAACCAACTTTTGCACATCAAGATAGGATGTTTAGGTTGTGTCAACGTTGCAGTAGAACATTCATTTACTTTGTACTTGTTCGAATACTTATCAATCGTCGCCATGCTTACTGCCCCCCCCCCCCTTCAACCAGTGCAAGCACCAGATCTCCACCGTCGACTGCCAGTCCACCGACGGCATGCTCGTCTTCGTCTCTGACATCCTCCAGCTCCCAAGCGAACAACACCCCTCAACTTCTGCCAGGTATACAATTAGTTTTTGATTATTTAGCCTTGGTTTGATTTTTACTGTTTTGTGTGGCGGAATTTACTGTTGAATTCATGTTTTTTGTTCTTTCTCCATCACTTATTAGGCAAATTGCCTAATGAAATTAAAGGGGACTGTTTGATATGAAGGGAAAAAATGAACACAATCCTATTTTCATGTTTTTGTTGTAAATTTGAGGTATTTGAGGTGTTTGGTGTATAATATGAGAATAAAGGAATGAACTTATTCTCTATTGTTTATTTTGAGTCATGATACCAATTGTATGTTTTGTTTTTAGTGTTCTTGGGCAATCTTGATTGTGTTTGGACTCTACTCCGTGCTATGGGGGAAATAAAAGGAGTACAAGGAGAAGGAAGCAGAGATGATTCTGGAGCCAGTGAAGCAATCGGGTGTGAAGAGCATCGAAGATATTGAAGCAAACATGATTGAATTGCAAAAGACGTTATATTATGCATGTGTTTAGTTATATGTTGCAATTGTTGATATTTAGTGTGTAATAGTTAGTTTACTGTGTCAGACATTTTCTTTTTATTTATTTTTTATTGTTCATCTTGAATTAGGAACTGCAATTGTTTAGTTATATGTTGCATTATATAGTATTCAATGTGTACAAATTATTTGTAAAGAGTATGACTTTTTTTTTTCATTTGTAGTTGATTGTTCATTTTAAATTAAAAAATGCATTTGTTTAGTTATATATTGCATTTGTTAAGATTCAGTGTGTACTAGTTTGTTGTACTGTATATGAGTTTTTGTTTTCATATGTTGTTGATTGTTCATTTTGAATTAGAAACAACATTTGTTCACTTATATGTTGCATTTGTTAGTATAGTGTGAACTTGTAGTCGTACAATGAATGCCTTTTTTTCATTTGTTGTTAGTTGTACATTTTAAATAATGAGTTGCATTTGTTTACTTATATGTTGCATATGTTACTATCTCGTGTGCACTTGTTAGTTGTGTCTGTATGACTTTTTTTATAAAAAAAATATGTTGTTGGTTGTTCATTTTGAATTAGGAATTGCATCTGTTTACTTATACATTGCATATATTAGGATCCAGTATGTACTTGTTAGTTTTATTACTAGGTGCATTAGTTTGCTTATATGTTGCAGCTGTTATTATCCAACATGTACTTGTTAGTTGTACTATAAATGACCTTTTTTCTTCTTTTATTGCTCTGCATCTGTTAGTATTTACCGTGTACTTGTTAGTTGTACTGTCTATAACCTTTTGTTTTCATTTGTTGTTAGTTGTACGTTTTGAATAATGAGTTGTATCTGTTTACTTATATGTTGCATCTGTTGATATCTCATGTGTACTTGTTAGTTGTGACTCTGTGACTTTTTATATAAAAAAAATTTGGTCGTTCATTTTGAATTAGGAACTGCATCTGTTTACTTATATATTGCATCTATTAGAATCCAGTGTGTACTTGTTAGTTTATTACAAGGTGCATTAGTTTGTTTATATGCTTCATCTTAACCCATGTGCAAGATGAAAAGATAGCAGAGGAAGGTTCAACAAATAAGAAATCAAAATGTGTAAAGTTCAAGAATATTAGCCAGCGCCTTCATCTTTGTATTCTGAAGGGTGTCAAATTTCTTCAGGCCTCGGTGACCATCTGTGTACAACAATTGATACCAAACAGAAATGCATATGCTTTCAAAGAAAAAGGAAATTGCCAGAGATAGGATAGGAAAATCTGGTTTAAAATGAGGAAAGAATGGGTAGCATTTGGCACAATTTACACTGTCAAGTTGGTGAGTATAGAAAAAGAGTAGGACCAACTGTTACATTGTTAGAGGAAGAAGCATTCTTTGCCTCTTTTTTCGTGCTAGTCTTACTTGCTTTGCAATTCCCATGCACAAAAGCAACAACAATAAGATGAAAGCAAGCCTCAGATGTCTAAAATATACTGAAATAGCTGAGAAAACCAGAAACGCTAATATGACGAGCTCCCATATTACGAATACTACAACGTCCACCCTGTAGAAAAAAGGAAAGAAAAGGAGGTCATGTAAGGAAGTAGGGAAACCAAACAAAAACTATAACCGAAGCGATAACTTTCTACAGACACGGGGACTCAAGCACCAAGTAAAAGAAACACAATGACCTGACATACTGTTGTAAAACAAAGGCTATTTCAGAAGCCTTAAAAGAAATGTCCTTTTACAAAATCACATCCTAATATAGTCCTAGAACAACAGATATGCAGAAACACATACACAGCTCTTCCCTAATCCTTAAAAGCTCACAAGATTGAAAACATATCACCTATGTCCAAAGAGTGTTTTCAACTGCTCAAACTGATCATCTACTAGTTTTTCCTTCACACAGAAAAGCTAAAACCAAAACCAAACACCCTCAGCAATGTGAAAGGAAGGCCACACACAAAACAAGCATCATAAGGAGGTGAAAGGAATCAAGTAATGTTCCCAAGGACAAAGAAGTGGCATCAAGTATCATCATGCAGTTACATCTCGAAGCCATCTATAGTATGAATGAGAATGAGAGACTTGAATTGTCCCAGAATCGTTAAAAATGCAAGTTTTCCAAATGCTCTCTCCGGGCTACATTTCTTCCGGAAACTTTGAGAAGGTATACCTTGTTCGGGATAACATCTTTGAGTATGGATGTGATACAAGACACAGTGTCGATCTTCTTTTCCAATTCACTCACATGTGTGAGATGAGCAACATTTCTATCCTTCTACAATGATCAAACAAATGCGTGAGTAATATCACAATTTCTTCAACACGAGCTTCAGGTTTTTGCAATTTGATACCACATCTTTACAAGTCTGCTAAATTCTCTATTGTTTACACGAAATTCTAAGGAATAAAAAGGGGCAGGAAACATAGCAGTGCTTGATACCTCTAGACATCTTCGAGTAATGCTTCAATAAAAAAGATTTCCTGATATTTGCAGCATGAGGAGGGATGCAAAGGTTTCTCATTAGCCCTTGTGTCACGGTTAAAACCATGGAGATGAATCCTAGAAGCATCAATTCTGCAACAATTCAACCACTTATCATCAACATCAATGCATTCCAAATGAAATCACCATTTCAGATACTCCATACAAAATTACAAATCACGTTTTACAATACAAAGTCGAACACTCAAAATGGGTAAGGTTCATTTGTTATCATCGCACACCTACCTTGACTTTCTCTAAGGCTTCATACAACACGTCATGCTTCTTATGCTTGAACAACTAGTGAATGATCAGGTTCAACCATGCATAAAATAAATGGAAAACAGAAAGATCAATACTTCATATAAAAAATAACCCTTTGCATACTGTTTTTTTGGGATTAGAAACAGAACCTGAGTGCTCGTACCTTGCCAAGTCAGTGGAAACTCCAGAGAAGGGCGGTCGCGAATCAAATCGCGAGCAGCACTGGAATTCCTCACCACCATTATAACGCGGCCGCTGGCCTCGGCCAATTGGTGAGTGATTTCGTGACCAATACTGATGGTGGAGCCGGTGACTATAAAGGGCTGATTACATGAAATCGGTCGAGTTGAGTACTTACTGGCACAATGACCACGGGCGAAGTTGTTGGCAGCTTCCTCCTTGTCGGAGATGAGCTGCTCAGGGTGGAAGAGCAAGTCCAGTACCACCACCTCCAACTGTATCTGGGATTCAGCCTGCTCACTGGACTAGCCACATAAGAGTTTGGTAATGATTGATTATTACCGATATTTGCAATTAGACCCGTGATTGTTTTAAATTTCTATTAATTGCAAATTAGCCCCTGGCCTGTCCATAAGCTTATGGGCAGGCCGCCTGCCAGGAGACCTACTCAATATATAAAACCCAACTATTTAACATGTGGTATGTACCCAATATTAGTGTAGTAGTTGAAACAAATTTAGACACCCGCATCAGCATATATGACTAGGAGTTTGTCGAGATAAGCTTGATCAATCCTTTGCTGCATTCCATTTAAATCAAGTAAACATTTAAATACACAAACTATTTGGACATTTAATCCCTGTCTCAAGTTCTCAACTCTGTCTAAAAGTCCATTACATATATATGTGTCCATGCAAAAGCCAGCCAAATCTGATGAGCCAAAACAAAAACAATTCTACACATAGTATCGAAGTTTTTATTAGGTGAACCAAACCCAGTGAAAACAAAGATCCCATGCATAATCAATCTTGTCAATCTTTTGAATTACACCAATATATAATGGTGGATTTTGGGATTACAAAAGCAAAATTCTTCTTCTGTTGGCAGTGTATACCAGTCTTTCTTGAGCCAAGAAATTTGTTATAATCCAAGATAAATTATGGACGATCAAGTTAGTAGCCCCGTGAAGAAAATCTTCCTAGTCCTAAGCAGTATTCTACTAACCATCGGTGCTTGCGGTGGACCGTTGATCACCCGCCTCTATTTCCTCCACGGAGGCGGCAGAGTTTGGCTTTCCGGCTGGCTACACACCGGTGGGTGGCCGATAATCCTCATCCCACTAATAGCTTCCTACTTCCACCGTCGCAGCAGAGATCGGGGATTGGAAACCGCTACAAAGTTAGTTCTCATCAAATTTCCGACCACCTTGGCAGCAACGTTGATAGGAGTTCTTGTGGGAGCGGCAAATTACTTCTACTGTAATGGCATCGGCCACTTGCCCGTCTCCACCTCGAGTCTCATCCTTGCATCACAACTTGTATTCACTTCATTCACCGCTTTCATTGTCGTTAAACAGAAGTTTGATGCTTACACGGTGAATGCTGTGGTATTGTTGACTGTGGGATCGGCCGTCTTGGCCATGCATGCCGGCAGTGACAGACCAGCCGGAGAGAGCCACAAGAAGTACATTATGGGGTTTATTTTCACGTTCATTTCTGCAGCTGTTGGTGGCGCCGTTTTTCCATTGATCGAGTTGACGTACATGAAAGCAAAACAGGCTATCACCTTCACTCTAGTGATGGAGATTCAGATAGTTCTCTGCATCTTTGCATCCTTGGTTAACATAGTTGGGATGCTAGTTAATAACGATTTCCAGGTCTGTCTTCTTTCGTCAAGTCACCTGAATTCAGAGTATTTGTTTCCAGTTATCTTCTGTAACGCTTCGTGTGACACTTTATCTGGATGTACTTAACAGGCGATTTCTCACGAAGCGAGGGCATTTCAGCTTGGAGTAGCAAGCTACTACGCTGTTCTTGTCAGCATTGGCATCGTCTGGCAGTTTTTCACGCTGGGAATTACTGGGATCATCTTCTGTTCTTCGTCGTTGGTATCAGGCATCATGATCACATTTTTACTTCCAGTAACTGAGGTATTGGCCGTCCTTATCTACCATGAAAAGTTCCAAGCAGAAAAAGCTATCGCTCTGGTTCTGTCCCTCTGGGGATTTGCTTCTCACCTGTATGGTCAGATCATGCGCAACAAGAAGAAAAAGAAACAAATCAGTGAAACAGAGATGCATTCAAATGCTACTCCATGATTCTCTGCAAACAAAATCCCCTTTCGATTATTGTTTTGTCCTTTCAGGAAACTATCTTTATTAACTAGATTCAATGAATCCATGATTCTCTGCCGACATTTTCTCAGTGCAATCCTATACTGAACCGTGTATACACTATATGAATAGTTGATGCGACTAATGCCGAACAATTATGGTGTGAGTCAAGAAGCATCAAAATGATGTTGACTATGCAGTATGCACCAGCTGACAAACTGCTAATTGTGCCAGCCAGAGAAGCCTAACTTCTGAAACTTATCAGCAACCGTTTAACAGCAAATACTGTGTTTGAACCGGCCAATGACGCATTGGTCACATGCATTTCTGATGGTTCTTGCTCATGGATTCCTTGCAGCAGGCTTCAGTTCATGGTGCTTCAGTGGATCTTCATCAAGATCAGGATAAAAAACAACACCACAGAAAACTCGAGCAAATGTCGGCTGCCCAGAACTCGATCAAAAATGTGCTGCCACCTGTAATTTAACCAGGAGACAGCTGCTGGTAAAGCCTGTTAATCATGTAAAGCATGTTCGCCACATTCAGAATGGTGATTAAGTGGGCCAGCATCTTTAATCAAACCTCTTTTAGTTTCTTAATAACCAAGAACAGATTGGTTTGGGTAAAAGTCATTAATACAATGCAAAAGCATTAAAATCAAGACAAAATACTGCATGTACAAGCAGTGCAGCATAACCCAGCGTAAAAGAAACCTAAGACAAAGACACGAACTACAAGCAATTATAAGTTTACTAATTCAAAGAAGTTTGTAAAGTCAACTTGTGCTAGATCTAATCTTAAGGGCACTAATAATGTCCAGCTCCCAGCCCAAATCTAGGTACTAAAGTAGTTCACCTGCACCCCACTTTAACTGCTCAACTCCTTAAAGAAAATAGACATTCATTTTAGTTCATTCAGCTACTCATGATTATCCCATTTAAGGCGGCAATGGTTAATGTTTGTCCACACCAAACAAAGCCATGATACCAGGGCAGTGAAATTCTCTTTAATTACTTAAATCTCTGCTTGGTTTGTTATTATGAGAGTAAGGCTGTACCACTGGAAAAAGATTCCTCATGCAAGAAAAAACTAACTAATGTTGCAGATAACCTTGATACAGATGAACATAATATTTTATGTTTCTTCTTCTCAGTTTACTCAAACTTCTGTTTCACAGCACACAAGAATAGAAGCATAAAAAGTAAAATCACTCCTGCAGTCCATAAACAAAAAACAATGTAGGGGTATAGAGAGTTGGATCTTTTTGAAAATTTCATGTCAACGTGTCCTCGGATCAGATCTGAAACATAGCCTAGAAGCACTATTCAAATTCAGAAACTTCTTACCAATTTTCTTGACTGTACATGTTGCTGGAAAGTTCCTCCTTGGCAAATTCATCCATTATTTCACGTTGCCGTTCGTTTAAGACGCTGTACAGAATATAACCAAGAAACTGGGTGATCATTTGTACGATATATAAACCCCATGTCAAGATAGAGAAGATGTACCCCTTTATATAAAACATAGAAAATTTACAAACAAAATGGTATGAAGAATTATCCAACTCTAGACATTAAACTTTCCTCGAGGGGCAAGTTCTTCTCCAAGCCTGGTAGGAACCTAAAGATGATGGTCTAGTCTAGTGTCATATTTTATGTGTCCCATGGACGATGTAGGGCAAAGTTAGCTCAAATTTTTACACATCAGTATGAGACAGTGTCTATTAAAAAGCATATATCATCCCTATATTATCTCTTGCGAGGTCATGGCTTCCCCCTTATATAATACAGCTTATTTTTCAATTGGGCTTGTATAATAACCAAGCCTATAGATCACTCCTTGTGCCTTAATGGATTAGTAATAACTCTTTAAATATCCATTTGGCAAAGAAGCATTACATCAATAGGAAGTAGACTGCATGTCACTAAGAGATATACTTCTACATTCAAGCCAAATCTGTAAATGGGGACTAGGAAGAGTGAAACAAAGAGCTTACACCGGGAAGCGTATGCGAAACCGAACATACTGGTTTCCATGGTCTACAAAGTAACCACTCTTTGGCAGGCCTGCATACAATGCCACATGAAAATATCAAAAGAAGGCTGGATACAAACTAAGATAAAGAAGAGACTGTAGGGACATATTGAAAAAATTTCCGGTGAAGAAAGCAGAGGATCACCATACCTTTTCCTCTCAGTCTCAGAAGCTGTCCATGTTGAACCCCCTTAGGAATCTGAACAGACAAATCAGGAGATGCACATTGTCCTCATTAAATCAAATAAAGTATTTGAATTAATGCTTTTACTCGTAAAGAAATCCACACACCAAGGAAGTCAACCGTTAAGGTTCCATCTCAATGCAAGACTACTCATACTAACAGTGAAAGCTTTTGGATAATATCACAAATAAAATCTAAAACCTTAGGTTGTGTTTCTGCCTTCTTTAATGGGGTTAATTATAAAGCATGGAACTTTAGACTGCATCAATAAAGCCAGAAACTCAAAGCAATTCCACCATTAAGGTCTTATTATGCTACAAGTATAAAAGCATCAGTGGAACCAAGCTAGTAAAGGGAAATTCCATCAAACTTCAAATAATATCATGAAACACACTAGAAGAAGGATACACCATATGGATGAGATTAGGTGAATCATAAGCATACCTCTACTTTCACCTTCCCAGAAAGAGTTGGTACTTCTACCTCACCACCAAGGATAGCCTGTTACAGCACTCAAAATAGTACTGCATATCAAGTTCAATGGACATTTCCAAATCTTCGCATGATATGAAATAGATATATTATTATGATAACTTACTGACATAAAACGGATAAATAAATACCCGTCCAGATGCCGCTAATGTTATAAGAAAAAACCCTGATTGGTGTTTGGGTATTGAGTGTTGGGACAAAATTAGTGTAAAAGCTTTTTTCTCATGTAGATTTATCAGAATTAATACACAATAATTCGTGTAGTATTCTTTTCCATCCTGTAAAAGGTCAGCACATCTGAGTGTACTCAATCCTTTGTGGCTACCGAGGTAATAGTAAAACTATATTCAGATTGCAAAAAAATGTATTAAAAAATCCAAACTTCCGCTGAATCCAACTAATAAATTCTGTAGATACCATTTTCATAAATTTCATGGTTTAATCCCTCGAATTGATTTAGAGAAACATCTAGATAGCAAAAAAATACTTGCTACTTGAATCCAGATGTCAAGAGACTAATACTATAAACTTTTCTTTCGAAACAAATGCTTTCAAACATTTTAGGTTTTAGATTCAAATGTCAAGGTTATGTCATTCCACAGTCGAATTAACAACCATCAATAGACTAATTTTCATAAAATTTGTAATCAGCTAGTGCTCAAACAGGTTCACTGATGTCAAAAGTGACAGACTCGTCTCAATAACACAAGCAGAACGCAAGGAAATGAAATTAAAGATCACTTTGTTCATTCAAACTCATCTTAGATGCTGTACAGAGAAAACGACAAGTCAAAATTCAAGAATATCATTAGCCAACACAGAAATTCATTTTGGTGATACAAATCCAGAGAGAAAAGACCTGAATGGACTCAAAGAGAAGGACCATATCTTACTTGTGCAAAAGAAATGTTGCTATCTACATATATATCAGCACCGTCCCGGGCAAATGTGGGATCTTCAGACACCTGAAACCAATTTCACAGCAAGTATTGTCCCTTCAGAATCTTAGATCTCAACTAAACATTTCAATTAATATAACTTTCCTATGTGAATGATGAATGAAATATAGAATAAAAAAGGGAGGAAGAAAAGGAAGAAAAAATCCTTCCCAGGGTAGTTCATCTCACGTAAACTATCTATCATCCAAAGCTTCTTTTGCTCTAACTCCGGATTAAGGAAAGGGAAAGATGCGGACAACGATTTTCATAACCAGGGGATGCAAAAAAGGAACTACAGCATATTCATGAATTCAGAAAATAAAACAGAGATGCATTCTACCTTAATTTTAATGAATAAGTTTCCTGATTCTTGACCTTGTCTACCAGTATTGCCTGCTTTTGGAACACGAATGGTATCCCCACTATCCACACCTGAGCCAATACACATAAAGGAAAATTTCAAAAGCAGCTCAATATTCAAAAATCATCATGTGCTTTAGGCTCCTTTTAATCCTATGTAAGACATCTGTATCAATTTTATTTATTTGTTCAATCACGTAGATCCTAAGATTTTAAACATTTAGATGCATTCAGTTCAAGCAATCTTTAGGAGACGGGGAGAATCCTTCTCATTGCTAAGCAATCTCTAGAATTCGAAATCTTCAGCAGTCTCAAATTGTTTGAAAAACAGCAGATTTGTGTTGGGTTCTAATGGGATAAATAGGAGACAGGAGTAGCGCAGAGCGATTGAATTTATTTATTGCAAACCAAGTCAAAAATCACTTCTGTCTTCACATTCAACAGCCAACTTTAACCATCACACTTTTGTTTAAATAACATTAAGCACCTACCAGCGGGAAGTGTTACATTGACCTCCTTCACTCCTTGAACCACACCTGACCCATTGCACTCTCTGCAGAATTCCTAGTATGACAAAGGTATTAGATTTCAAGCTCTATTGATGAAATTCTGAAGTTAATTCATAAGACACCAACCGTGACAACATAGCCACGTCCTTTGCATCTATTGCATGTTTCAATAAAAGGAGGAAATGCAACCTGCAAGACCACATCATGTAATGTATGAAACATATTCACATGTATAAAGCATCAATAAATCTCCTGAAACGTGGAGGAGGGAAATTCAGAAGTAGCATGAGCATTCATCATCAATAACTACCTACCTTGCCCATGCCTTGACAATTGCTGCACATTTGCGACTTGGGATTCAGTGGATGGCCCCGGCCATCTAGATTTTCGAGAAAACAGAAACACCGACAGAATCTCAACATTCTGAGATAGGAGATAATATAAAGAACAGGGTCTGAAAACTATTGTTCTGAACACCACAAAGACTCCAAAAATTCTTAGACTTCTTCAATATCCCACTAATGCATATAACTGTTCATATTCCTCAGTTACAAGGAAAGCGAATAGGACACAAAGTTGGATATTGACAATATACTCACTGCAAGAATCACATGGGAGATCTGCATCCAATGAAAGATGCTTTGTGCATCCCTTAGCAGATTCAGAAAAAGAGAGTGAAATCTCCACCTATTTCCAAACAAAGAATAGCTGAAGAGTGAATAAGCTCATCAGAAGATGGCACACGCGAGGGGGGGGGGGGGGGGGGGGGGGGTTGGTGGTGTGCATGATATTAACTCTAGCAAGTGATCACCTCAATGTCCTTGGCAAAACTACCAGCAGCGCTTTCAAATATCTGCAATGCATGGGTTATAGCAAATTAAGAATGACTTCTCATTTCTCAAACTACTCAAGCTAAAAAATTAAGATAATAGGACGGCATTACCTCAGAAAAGGCTTGGTGGAATGATCCAGAAAAATGAAAATCATACTTTTTATAATTAAAGTCATTAGCATTCCCTGCAGAGAAATTCATATCCTCGCCAGTTTTGTTACCCTTCTTCATCTGTTATTAACAAAACCTTCGATGACTTGGACCACAGAGACAGGATTTTGAATCAAAGACTAAAGTTGTACAATAATGACCAAAATTATTACCCTGTCATACTGAGATCTCTTTTGAGGGTCTTGTAAAGTCTACAATCCACGATGAACAGTGGAGTACATGATTAGAAAATTAGGAAAGAGACAATCATGAAGTCAAGACCAAGGAAATAAAAAACATCAACAAACCTCATAAGCTTCTCTAATCTCTAGAAATTTTTTCTTTGCAGACGGCTTATTCCTATTTGCATCTGGATGATGCTTCTTAGCAAGCTGAGGGATGCTTGCAGAGTTTAGAATGATATAACATGAGAATGGATATTATTCAACAGACTAAATAAAATTGTACTCCATCTTGACCATAAAAATCCAATTCTAGCCTATGTTTCAAGTCTCAAGTTACTTTTAAGCTGAAAAATAGCCTGAAAATTGCGATCATTTCATCTCAGCAAACTACTATTATTTAACTTTCGGTAATTCTGATGTTTCAACATGGCAGCCATCATACAAACCCAAATTGATGCATAAATAACTGTTACCGTCTCCAACATATTTCCTCTAAAATGAATACTCCCTCCGTCCCAGCAGTAATGGCAATATTTGCTTTTTCACGGTCTTCAATGATCATGTTTGACGTCAATATCTTTAGTTAGATATACCAATTCCGCATAAAAAATTGATATTTGGAAAATATATGTTAAGATGAATTCAACAATATCTCACATGATATATTTATTACATATATATATATATATTAATTTATATTTATGGTCAAAGTTTACCAAATTTGACTTTGAAAAAACAAATATGCCGCTACTGCTGAGACGGAGGGAGTATAACATAATTCTCATATGTTAAAACAGGCTCAAGATTAGACTCACAGCAATAAAAGCCTTCTTAATTTCCTCCCTAGAGGCAGTCTCAGGGACTCCTAGAATATCGTAGTAATCCTGTTGCTTGCCATAGGAAGCTCCTGGAGGACAGACATCACATTTTTGAATCAGCATTTCAAAACACCAAATCACAATAATGACTGCAGAGCAAGAGAAAAACCTGTGGCGTGAATATAACGCTTGGATGTCAGCATCCCCTCGCTCCCAAAATCAACAGGGATCGATATGAAAGCGCATCGCCACAAGTCTGCAGAAGCATATCGTTGATTTTCAAATATAATCAAGCTGCAAGAACTGTAAACCTATTGAAACCCCAATGAGCTTAAAATGAACTTGAAATGCATTATTATTATCTTTTAAATGATTAAATAAGTTAAATCCCTCCCCTCCCTGTTCCTTTTGAGATTTGAACTCAAACTTCTGCGGTAGTGTGACCAGACTTCAATCCATGAGACAACATTACATAATCAAATCGTTTCAACAAAAACAAAATTGAACTAAATGAGATATAAGCATATGATTTAGGTTCTTACTAGGGCGGCGATGATACAATGCCGAAACAGCAGCTCCTTGTAACTGCCTGTGTACTAATGAAGGTTCCGGAAAGCTCGAACGACGATGCTGAAAGTGTGGCGGGAGGAAAAATCAACAAATTAAAATCCACAGACACGCAGTAAATTGATATCAGTAAACGCAGTGAAATTTTGTACGGAATTTATACCAAAAAACTGTGTAAAATAGCGCTTGTAGAAGAAGACCAAAGCGGCTTGCATCTTCGCATTCTGAAACGAAGCTCAAATACTATGCATATCGTGAGAAGATTCTGGAAGAACTCGGATGGTGAAATGATCGTGAAATGACGCAGGTTGGGAGGTAAGGTTTTTCGGGGGTTTTAGGCCCGGTGGCAATGAAGCTGTTAAGACGACGTCGTGGCAGGTGTAGTGTCTTTCATAGCAAGTCGGACGAAAGCGGTTTTTCATCAATTAAATATATTATTTTTTGTAATTTCTTTCTTCCATCTTACTCTAAGAAACCGTAACTTTTTTTCTCCACAATTATAAGAAATTACTTTATGTTATTCATGATCTCACTTAATTTTTTCCATTCTACTCATTAATATTACTATTAATATTTAATTTAAATAAATTTATCCACACAAAATAAGTTGAATGTGAAATTTAATAATATATTATAATTTTTAAAATTGAATTTCATTTTTTTTCAATAATTTTTTTCCAATAATTTTCTCAAAATTAAATTCATATTTTTAAATTAAATATTTCCGGATTACAAATTTTCAATAATTATGGGACATGTGTCAGTCATGCCTTGACCCACGTGTCCCATTTAAATCTGAAGTTGTTTTTTTACAAATAACTAGACATGTTGCATCCACTTATTGGGCCACGTGTTCCTAACTTGTTTACTTTTTTTGGAAAAAAATCTAAATTTTTTAATTTGTAAAATTTAATTTAAAAATCGGTAAAATAAGGTAAAATGCATTTTTTTATTAAAAAACTGGAGTGATTTTTGAGAAATTTATTGAAGAAAAATTGTTGAAAAAATATGAAATAATTATTGAAAAAAATGAAATTCAATTTTAAAAGTTATAATGTATTATTAAATTTCACATTCAACTTATTTTGGGTAGATAAATTTATTTAAATTAAATGCTGATGGTAAAATTAATGAGTAGGATAGAGAAATTAAGTGGGATACATGAATAGTAAAAGTGGTTTCTTATCATTGTAGAGAAGAAAATGAGAGGTTTCTTAGAGTGGGGTGGAAGAGAGAAAATGAGAATAATAATATATTTAATTGGTAAGAAACCAATAGCGGTTTCTACCATTGCACTTGGGCGGTTTCTTAACTTTAAGAAACAACTCTAGAAACCGAAAACACCTACAGCGGTTGTTTCTAAGGCGGTGTCTTAATAAGAAACCACCTCATGGTTTCTTGTGTGGAAACCGGTTAAGAAATCGGTGGAGGCCAATTCTTAATATTTTATTATTTAAGTATTTATTGTAATTTATCTAGTCGTTATAATTGGTCTTTGCTTATGTAAGACCAAGTGTAGTGGTGGAAATCGCTATTGGTTTCTTACCAATTAAATATATTATTTCTCACATTCTCTCTCTTCCACCTAACCTTAAGAAATCACTTAAGAAACTACATTTTTTTTCCTCCGCAATGGTAAGAAACCACTATTTACTATTCATGGAACCAATTTACTTTTCTCTATCCTACTCACTAATTTTTTACATTTAATTTAAATAAATTAATCCACCAAAATATGTTAAATGTGAAATTTAATAATACATTTTCATTTTAAAATTTAATTTCTTTTTTTTTTCAAAAATTATTCAATATTTTGTGAATTAATTTTTTTCCCAGATTTATTAATAAAATTACGGATTTATAAATTAATTTACAAAATTTTAAATAAATTTTACAATTTTAAAATTCCAGATTTTTTTAAAAAAAATTAAAAAAAGAAAAGTTGGGACATGTGGCCCAATCATAGGGTGTCATGTGTCCCTCCATTTTACAAAAAAAAATGCAGCATCTGAGTGAGACACGTGGGCCAATACATGGTTGCTACGTGTCCCAGTTGGGGATAAAAAAAGGGGCTGCAGAATGCGGCCCCATGCCCATGTGCATGCTTTGCACTACCGATTTCTAGATCGGTTTCCTCCATGGAAACTGCCCTAGAAACTATCACTGTAGGTGTTTTCGATTTCTAGAGCGGTTTTTAAAAGTTAAGAAACCTCCATTGCCTATGCTCTAATGTATTTTATAATTTTTCAAAAAACAATTTTTATTATTATCTATTTTTAGATTAAAAAATCAATAATTTATTGACAAAAAAAACAAAATTTATTTTAATTTTTTATATGATAAAACATGAAAATTGAAAAAAAAATTTATTTAATACTTTTTGAAAAAAAATGAAATCCTATTATAAACATTATAATGTATAATTTTTACATTCAACTTATTTTGGGAGACAAATTTAATTAAAATAAATGTTAATGGTAAAATTAATGAGTATGATAGAGAAAATTAAGTGGGATCCATGAATAGTAGAAAGTGATTTCTTACCATTGTGGAGAAAAGAAATGGTTTCTTAAGGTGAAGTTGAAGACAGAGAATGAGAGAAATAATATATTTAATTGGTAAGAAACCACTAGCGGTTTGTACCATTGCACTTGGTCTAAGAGCATGTGCAATAGTGGTTTCTTCCCTTTAAGAAACCGCTCTAGAAACCGAAAACATTCACAGTGGTGGCTTTTATAGCATTTCTTAATAAGAAACCGCCCCATTGTTTCTTGCGTAGAAACTGGTTAAGAAACTGGTGGGGGCCCAATTTGTGTCAGAGTTTGTAATAATTGATCGGGTTATATCAATATTTCTATTTTCAAATTGTAACAATTGGTCAAACTAGATTAATATTTTATTATTTAAGTATTTATTGTAATTTGTCTAGTCGTTATAATTGACATTTGCTAATGTAATATATTTTATATTTTTTAAAAAAATCAATTTGTCTTATTATTTATTTTTATATAAAAGATATTTAATAATTTCTTGACAAGAAAAATGAAATTTATTTTAATTTTTTATATTGAAATATTTTTCTTATTCGTTTTATTTGTCTTAATAATTTTGAGTCCGTCTCTTGAAAGACGGTCTTTTCATAAGACATGGAAAGACCAAGGTTTAAAGTGCAAATTAGAAGAAATGAAGATAAAATTTCTAGTTTGCGTGAATCGGGTTATAAACTTTATAACTACTACACGTTACAAAATAAAAATTTTATATAGCAACTAAGACCTTTTACCCTTTATTATTCAAAATAAACTCCGTCTTTCCATAAACTTATGGAAAGATGGTCTTTCCCAAGATGTTGTCAATAATTTTTGTCTTAATAATTTTCTAATAATATTTGTCTTATTCGTTTTTCTTGACAAGATAAACGAAAATTGAAAAAAAAAACTAATTATTTAATAATTTTGAAAAAATTTGAAATTATATTATAAAAACTATAATGTATTATTAAATTTCACATTTGACTTATGAGTTCGTCTCTTAAAAAACGGTCTTTCCATAAGTTATGGAAATACCAAGGTTTAAAGTGTAAATTAAAAGAAATGAAGATAAAATTTTAGGGTTGTATGATTCGGGTTACAAACTTTAAAACTACTACATGTTGCATAATAAAATTTTAATATTGCAACTAAAACCTTTTACCTTTTATTATTCTAACTAAACATCGTCTTTCCATAGGCCTATGGAAAGACAGTCTTTCCCAAGACTTTGCCTCAACTTATTTGGGTGAACAAATTTAATTAAATTAAATGTTAATGGTAAAATTAATGAGTTTGATAGAGAAAATCAAGTGGGGCTTATAAATAGTAGTCTGCGGTTTCTTACCATAGTAGTCTGCGGTTTTTAAATGGTTTCTTAAGGTGGGGTGGAAGAGAGAGAATGAAAGAAATAATATATTTAATTGGTAAGAAATAGCTAGCGGTTTCTACCATTGCATTTGGTCTAAGGAGCGGTTTCTTATTAAGAAACCGCCCTAGAAACCACCACTGTGAATGATTTCGGTTTCTAGAGCGGTTTCTTTAAATTAAGAAACCATCATTTCACATGCTCTCAGCAATATTTTGGATTGGGTAAACAGTCTCATGCCCCATAGGTTTTTCTCACTTTATTCAAAGTGCTACTGCTACTTTAGTCCAAGAAAATATTTAAAATGATAGGGAAATATACCAATATAACCCTATATAATTGAGATAGTGTAGATATAATCCTGAGATAATTTTTTGTGCAAAAACAATCCTAACTATTTTACATAAGTGCAAATATAACCCTAGAGACTATATTCTGGCATTGAGTTGCCATTTTCGGCCATTGATCGACCAGAAATGGCTAAAATGCCCCTTCTGCAAAAATTTTAAAAGGTAAATTTACAAATTGACCCTAAGCCTATCTTTTTCTCCAGTCGTAGCTATCGTCATCTCGATCGTCCCAAATCTCACAGGCAACACAAGTGGTGAATATTGATGATGTGTAAATCCGTAAGGGCCCAAGTGCCTAATCCGGCTGACTGCTAGTCCATAGCATTGCCCCTTGAGTAATGACTATTGGGTCGGACCAAGAGTGGGAGTACTTTCTCCACAAGCAAACAAAATAGTTGCCCTATTTTCCTACCTATATAAAGGCTAAAGGTATCCATACACACTTAACTATTCATTCCTAATTACACTCTTGTAATATGCTTTCTTACTTGGCAGTCAGAGCCTCTTCCCCCAGGAAACCCCTGGGAGCTTTGTCTTGCAGATTTCGAACAGCTACATCGACGCAGCGGCGGCGGTAAATTGGGGTGCATCAATTTGGCATGCCCAGTGGGACCGTTAGTCAGATCTGCGTTATTGTTTTTGTTTATGTCCACATCTACGACAAGAGTTTTCCATAGGAGTGAACGGCTAAAAGGCAAACCTTTAGGTACTGGCGAAGAAGTACAATCCCCCTACTGGAAAAGGAGAGGGCGTAGGTCCAATATGCAATTGGACCCCAACCCCCTCTAGTGCTGGTAACAAGCCTCCGGATGTCAACCTGGACCAGATCCCAGAAGTAAGGGGTCTGAAAGCTTCTCGGGTAGAGGCTGACGCACCCCCGAGAACCATGGAAGTTAGCATTGAGCCCTGGGTAGGAGGCGTCAAAGTCCCCACTTCACAAAGTTAGGCACGTCGACCAAGAGAGATGAGCTACAGTTTACGGAGTCCACGATGGATTCGCAAACAAAATTCACAAAAGGGACCGCTCAAGCAATAAGGGGCACGGACAAAGCCGGCCCTCCGTCGCAGCAAGATCTAGTATTGTGGGCTCGGGGCCTCAGATCAACTGGATATTAGGTGGAGCCTCCAATGCTCTACCAAGGGATGGTCCAGCAGCAGGTGGGCCCCCACCTTTGATGGCCCTGGTGGTGTAGTTGAGGTTCCAATTGTAGACCCCTTTGGGAGTATCGTATCAAGTGGATGTTGGAGTCCTTACACGGCCAACACTCCCTAACATGACCCAAACTATGGTATACTCCACGCCTATTTTGATGCCCCCTGCTTTGAGCCAGAACATTCCTTACTCGATGGCTGGGCCAATAGATTATTTCCCAGGTTTTGAAAGCCAAAATGTACCCAGGGCCCTGACCAGAGATCCCCCCTATGACCCTTACAGACCAGATTTGTATTACAACTCGGTGGTGGTAGGACCACGCTCAAGGTACATGGCCTCGAACCAGATCCCCAATTTTGATGCTCCATTCTGGCCAAGACCGTACGAAGATCTGCAGATGGGAGGGGGATTGAGCGACGGCTTGACCATAGAGCTTGACAAGTTGATTGAGCCTTCGAGAGAAGTTGCAACCTCCCACTCCAGTCCTGCAATAGTGGCCACTCGATGACCCAGCGATGTGAAACCACCCGAAAGGCTCCCCACGTACAGTGGATATTCAGACCATCGGGAGTTTATACAAATGTTTCTGAGTTTGATAAATTTGAGGGACTTCAACGAACAGCTGACATGCAAGCCGGTTGGAAGCTGCCTTCGAGGAAAAGCCTAAGAATGGTTCAACAAGTTTGGCAGGGGGTCACTACATTCGTATAGAGACTCTGGAAGGGCCCTTTTGGGGAAGTTCTTCCAAAAGAAAAGGTTTACGAAAACCTTGATCGAGCTTTACCAGAATAAGCAGAGGCCAGGCGAGTCAATGGAGGCATTTTACCATTGATGTGTAGATGAGAGTCTTAGTGTTATTCAAATTGAGGATGGGGTGACCCTTGGGTACAGGAATGGGATGTCCAACCTCGACTTGTACAAAAAACTTGTCTCAAAAAAGCCAGAGATCTTACAACAGTTCCAGGAAATCGTGGAAAAGTATTCGAAGATCAAAGAAGCCACAAAGAGGAAATGGGAGGGGGTCAATAGGTCAAAAATGGACCGGGCCTAATAACTCTGAGTCACGGTCAAAAGGGACTGACCCCTCGAAGAAAGGTTTCGATGGTTACATTCCCTTGACCAAGTCCCTGATGGAGATACACTTCATCCATAAAGGGCTGTTTCGGACCTCACCCCCTGAAAGTGACTATCCTGGAAAGAGAGATTCGCCCAAGTTTTGTGATTATCACAAAGACCGGGGCCACGATACAAATGAATGCACTCACTTAAAGCAAGAAGACGAAAGATACGCGAGAGAAGGTTTATTCCTAGACTACATCGAGAGACTGAGAGGAGAACACTCCTCGAGGGGATGAGGAAAATGCCATTGGAAATGCAAGAAAAGAGCCAGCTTAGGTAGGAGAGAACAACATGCAAATGGCGGAGAGCAAGTTGGAAACCAAGCAGGCGTCCGGCCCGATGCTGGGGCTCGACTGGATAGAAACTGGAGATACATGGGTAATCAACTTCATCAATAGATTTGTAGGTGGCCAGGCTTCAAACACCATTATCAAAGCCCAATTATGTTATGTTCCCCCCGGAGAACCCTACCAAAAGCGGTTTCGATGGGAAAAAGTGATCACCTTCATGGAAGCTGACCCGGTGGCAAGCCGAACCCACCATACAGACCCAATGGTGATCCTTGCAACCATTGGAAATTGCTACGTAAAAAGGGTGTTCGTAAACGATAGCAACGGTGTGGAAGTGATGTTTGCCAACTGCTTCAACCAACTAGGATTCAGACGTGAAAGTGTGAGGAGAACAACCTCACCCTTGTCCAGCGTCACCGGGAAAATGGTGCTACTCCTAAGGGTCGCGACCTTACCGGTGAAAGTAGCCAACAAAGACAAGGAGGTCACAATCGACTGTAGCTTCGCTATGATTAATGTCATATCACCCTACAATGTGATACTCGAACAACCCTAGATGTTCCAGGCGTGAGCAATATGGCCCCCCTATACTTGACAATGAAGTTCCCCACCAAGATAAGGATAGCAGTAATAAGGGGAGACCAGCTGGCGGCTCGGAGCTATTTGGCTATAGCTCTAAAAGAAGCTAGAAAGAAGGATAGGGTGGCTTCGATCAATGGAGAAATCAAACCCATGGACATAGAGCCAATGGCAGTTCAAAGCAAGGAAACGGTGCCCGTGGGGAAAATGATACCACATGCAACAAGGAAGAAGCTAAAGGACCTCTTAGATGATTTTGTCGACATGTTTTCATGGGTCACCTTCGACCTCACAGAGGTACTCCAAAAAACTAATGGTCCATAGATTGAATATAGACCCCTCCCAGAAGCTAATCAAGTAAAAGCAGAGATCGTTCGCCTCTGAAAGGGTCGAAGCCATAAAAGAAGAAGTTCAAACTGTTCGAGCTGAGGTTATCGAAGAGGTATTCTACCCCGAGTGGATAGAAAATCTGGTAATGGTCCCCAAGCATGATGAGGCTTAGAGAATGTACATAAACTTCATGGATCTTAACAAATGTTGCCCCAACGATAGCTATCCCCTACCTTCCATTGATGTGCTGATCGAAGTTATAGTACGATACGAGGTGATGACCTCCTTTGATTCTTATAAGGGCTACCACTAGATACTCATGGGAGAGGAGGATAAGCAGAAAATATCCTTCATAACAGATGTGGGGACATTTTTCTATAAAAAATGTCATTCAGCTTAAAGAATGCATGGGCCACCTACCAAAGGCTGGTTGACAAGCTCTTCAAAAAACAAATAGGCAGAAACATTAAAATATATGTTGATGACATGGTGGTCAAAATCAGGGGCTTCGACCAGTTCTTATGGGACCTCGAAGAAACCTTCCAGAAGCTCTGAGATGCCAATTTAAAGTTAAACCCAGCTAAATGCGTAGTTGGAGACGGAGTCGGTAAATTTCTGGGGTTCATGGTTTCAAAGAGGGGGATCGATGTCAATCTTGAGAAAATTGAAGCATTGATCAACCTAAAGCCCCCCAAATAGTCAAATAAGTCCAAAGGCTTACAGGATCGCTGGCAGCACTCGGTCGAATCCTTTCGAAGGGGGCCAAAAAAACACTTACAATTCTTTGACGTACTTCGAAAAGCAAAGAAATTTGAATGGACACATAACTGTGACAAAGCCTTCCGGGAATTAAAAGAACACTTACAAGGTCTACCCACCCTGATGAAACCAGACAAAGGGGAAGACTTGTACTTATACATCTCTACATCCCCCTTGGCGATAAGCGCGATTCTGGTGAAGGAGAAGGACATAGCCCAACACCCAATCTACTTCGTAAGCAGGGCATGGCTCGGAGACTCAATACACTGCCCTCGAGAAGCTGATATTGGCCCTTGTCTTTGTTGTAAGATGCCTCCGGCCATATTTCCAAAGCCAAGGGATCATCTTGCTAACCAGCCACCTAATTAGGCAAGTGCTTCTAAAGCCGAAGGCCTCAAGAAGAATGATGAAATGGGTAATCAAACTGGGTGAACATGACATCTAGTTCTGCCCAAGAATAGCTATCAAGGGCTAAGCATTAGCGAACTTTATTGTAGAAACTGCAGAGCCAATTGTGGTCGAAGATAACAATGATCCCGAAAAGACATGGCAGTTGAACGTCAATGGGTCATCTCACTCTGGAGGCAGCGAGGCCGGAGTCTGACTCACGAGCCTCGAACAGAAGAATTATCCCTATGCACTACACTTTGACTCTATATGAAGTGCTGATCACGGGCCTTCGAATTTCCAAAGAATTAGGAGTTCGAAGGCTAGACATTTTTAGCGATTCCCAAATCGTGGTTCTTCAAGTTAAGGAGGAATATAAGGCTAGGGATATAAGCTTGCAATGTTATTTGGAAGTGGTGAAGCATCTCCTCGAACATTTCCACCATTATACCCTCACTCAAGTCACTCGAGAGAAAACCACAAGGAAGACGCCCTGAGCAAACTGGCCTCGTTGGACCTGGACTTGTAATCACAGGGGCACTTAATGGTGGAGGCGCTGAGAAAGCGCAGCTTCGAGTAGGAAGCAACGGTGATGGTAGTGGAAGAATAGAAGTCGTGGATAACGCCTATTATTATCTACCTTAGAGATAGAACCCTCTCGTAAGATGTCATCGAAGCAAGGAAGGTTAGGCTAAAGGCGCATAAATATGTGATCCACGAAGATATCCTTTATCGCCGAGGCCACCTCTAACCGCATCTTTAATGCATAGCCCCCCACGAAGTTGACTACCTAATTCACAGAACCTATGAATGGGCCTGTAAAAGTCACCAAGGGGTAGCTAAAAAGCTCCTCCTGGAGGAATACTATTGGCCGAAGATGTTCGATTAGGTAAACAAACATATCCAGACCGGCCACCAGTGCCAAAGGCATGCCTCAATCACCCATGTCCCTCAGGAAGAAATTATGAACATCAACAATTCCTGGTCATTCGACAAATGGGGGATCAACCTGGTGGGTCCTTTTTCGAAGGCCCCAGGCGACTTTCTATACTTGATCGTGGTCGTAAACTGCTTTACAAAGTGGGTCAAGGCCAAAGCCTTAACCAACGTAAAAGGGAAAGAGGTTATTGGGTTTTTTTGGAAGAATATCATGTGCCAATTTAGGATCACTCAAACAATCATAAGTGATAATGGTGCTCATTTTGTCAATGACCCATTCAAAGGCTAGTTTAAGGAGTACAAGATTCCCAAAGGGTCACCAGCGTTTACCACCCCAAGCCAACGGGCAGGTGGAGGTGACTAATCGAACCATTGTCAACGATATTCGATCAAGGCTTGAAAGGGCAGACGGGAACTAGATCAATGAATTACCCAGCGTACTTTGGTCATTCCGAACAACGGAGTTATCCGCGACAGGCGAAACCCCAAATGGTCTAATCTATTGTGAAAGCCTCTACCGAAATGGAATTAGAGTACATGTAATAATTAAATTTTATCCAATATTCCAATCTTTCCTTTAATTTTTCCAACAAATATATATGTATATGTATAAATATATATATATATATATAATAATACTAATAACAATAAGTAAATAAATAAATAAGTAAGAAAAATTACCAAGAAGAAAATACACATAATTATGCATACATATATGTATATTATATGATAATAATAATAATAAGCAAATGAATAAATAAATGCAAGAAATTACCATGAAGGAGAAGCTGGCAGCGGATGTGAAGAAAAATTATCCAAAGTGATTGTTGAGCAAGTGGAATTACTGAGAAGAAGAAATGGATGGCGGACGTGAGGAGTTTGTCCAAAGTAATTTTGGGCAAGTAGGCTTGAGGTTTACAAAATAAAATTTTAGGTTAAGTATGTGTCAGAACTTATATTTTACCTAGTATAAATACCAGTTATATCCTCCCCAAAACTCACAGCCTTAAGATACTTTGAGTACCAAAATTTGGAGGTTAAGCAGTGAAGTAGGAGCGGAGGTTGTCAAGTCAAGTTTAACTAAGGTGAGTGTTGCATCGCCCTAGCATGAATTGAGTTAAAATCTAAGTTTATGTTTACACGCACACACACACACATATATATATAATACCATCAGAACCTGACTCTCTCGAACTGAACCCTCCACCTCTCGAACCCCTGCTGAAACTTCACCTCTCGAACCCCTGTTGAAACTTTACCTCTCGAACCCCTGCCGAAACTCTACATCTCGAACCCCTACTGAAAAACTCCACCTCTCAAACCCCTGCTAAAACTCTACCTCTTGAACCCCTACTGAAAAACTCCACCTCTCGAACCACTGCCGAAACTCTACCTCTCGAAGCCCTACTGAAAAACTCTACCTCTCGAACCCCTACTGAAAATCTCATCTCTCGAACCCCTACTGAAACCATCTCCTCTCAAACCCCACTAAGAAACTTTTCTCTCGAACCTCACTGAAAACCTCACCTATTGAATCCCTACTGAACCCTTCACCCCTCGAACCTCTACTGGAAACTTCACCTCTCGAACTGCCACTAGAAACCTGTATCTCTCAAACTAGTATTACTCATACCTTTACCTATAGAACAGTTCACCTCAAACCTACGTCTTGAATTAGTACCACTGATACCCTTACTTCTCGAACAATATATCTCGAACCTACCCCTCGAACTAGTAACCCCGATATCTTCACCTCTAGAAACCTTTTTCATTGGAACCCTCACTATTAGAACCATTACCTATTTCCTCTCTAACATGTGCCCCTGAAACCTTTACCCCTCGAACTAGTACCCTGAAACCTTTACCTCTCGAAACCTTCTCCCAAAACATTACCTCTTGAACTGTACCTCCTGAACCGTACCCTCAAAACTGTATCCCTTGAACTGTGACACCTGAACCGTCCCTCCTGAACTCACCTCTCGAACAAATATCACTAAAACCATTACCTCTCGAACCGTACCCTTGAACCTTGCTTCTCGAACTAGTACTACTGAAACCATTACCTCTCGAACTGTACCCCTCAAACCTTACCCCTCGAACTAGTACCACTGAAACCTTTACCTCTTGAACTTACATCTCAAACCTGTACCTCTCGAGCTAATATCACTAAAACCATTACCTCTCGAACTGTACCCTCAAACCTTACTTCTTGAACTAGTACTACTGAAATCGTTACCTCTCGAACTGTACCCCTCGAACCTTACCCCTTGAACTAGTACCACTGAAACCTTTACCTCTCAAACTTACATCTCGAACCTTACCTGTCGAACTAGTACTATTAAAACCTTTACCTCTTAAACTTACCTCTCGAACCTTACCTCTCAAATTAGTACCACTGAAACCTTTATGGACTCACCTCTCGAACCTTAGCTCTAGAACTAGTGCCACTAGAACCTTACCTCTCGAACCTCACCAACTGAATCCATACCTTTAGAATCTTTCCAACTGAACCTCACCACTAGAACTGGTACTACTTACCACTCGGACCAGTACCACCTGATACCCATACCACTTGAACTTTCTCCACTCGAATTCTTTACTCGAACCTCCTATACTCGAAACTAACTACTCAAACTGTGAGTACTCGAACCCCTGTACCCAAACTCATCTGCTCAACGGTACTAGAAACTAGATACTCGAACCTTTCTACTCGATACTCGAGCCATGACAGAGAGATGTGTCAAACTTGAATCATATACTGCTTTGATTACCGGCTTGTACTTTACCTTATCGTGTCAAAATTGAATTACCTGCTACTTGATTACTATCTGTGCTTTTGGGGGCCCCGACGTGATTGTAGTTTGGTCGAAATTAGCGGGGAATGGTACAGAATGGACCATCTGATTAGACCGGCTACACGTGGAGTTTGGTATGCTAGCATAACCACTTGACTGATACAAGCTCGTAACTGAACACTGACGTGAATGGGGAAAGTGAATTATGAACTGATAGTCTTCGGACATCATTGACTGGGTTATGTCGTGTATATTAGCCATAGTTGTCATATAGGCACTTGGTAGCAACTTGACATTAACCACCCGTATCCTATTACTGTGTGCTAGGACATACATGACTAGTTGTTAATTGTTAATTGTTATTTTGTGATCACTAAAACTTAACTGGGTAAATATTGGCGATGGAACCTCACTAAGAAATGGGCTTACCCTAGTTAAACAGCCATTTTTCAGGTGAAGAAGAACAGTAAGAGAAAAGTGCTTGATGTCTTTACTTCTTTTGAGAAAGATCCTGGCTATTTGAATTTTAATGTGAATTTTGATGCTGTAATAGTTAGGAGAAACTTTTATTTGAAATTTGTAATAAATCCTTTTCACTGTAATAGTAAATTAGGTTTTTTTGAATTATTTAAAACGGTTCCGCATTAAATTTAACTGCTCGTTAATACTGGCCCTTTCGGTAGCACGCTCAAAACCTGACCCAAAACTTACGTTTGGGTTTGGGGGTGTTACATCTATGGCTCGAAGGCGGTCATTCACGTGGAGATAAATTTTCCCACCTTTCGAAGGTTCGCTATAACCAACAGACGAGGAGGACAACGACTAGCAGCGCCACTTGGACTTGGACCTTCTCAAAGAAAAAAGAGAGAAGGCAAACCTCCGCGAAGCTAGGGTCAAGGAAAGGGTTAACCGGTATCATGATCGGAGGGTCCAGAAAGTCTAGTTTTCCCCAAGAGACCTCGTAATGAGGAGAAATGAGAAGAGTCGTAGAAAGCCGGAGGGAAAGCTGTCAGCAAGATGGGAGGGACCCTACCGAGTTGTCGAGGTCGTCCTGGGAGGTAGCTACGTGTTAGAAACCCCCCAAGGTGAACCGATTCCACGCAGATGGAACAATTCCAACCTTATGAGGTATTACTCTCCCAAATCTCAATAGACTTGGGGAGGCCAAAAAAGGGCCTGCTTTAAAGTGTTCATTTCAAAGTGTCTTTGGGTCGGAGGACACCCTCGACATAGTAGTATTGTGAGTCAAAATGTTTCCTTTGTTTTTGATAATTTCCTATGGAAGCGTGTTTCTTATAATCAATTCTTGTTCCAAAGAATTTAAAAGCACATTGCCATAGGAGGACGCCATTTCCCCATTCTCCTAAAAATAGAGTAATTTATGTTCTGAGGGCCAACAAAGCCCATCGAACACGCAACAAGCGCCCAAGGCACAGATTTTGTAAAATCTTCGAAGGGCCAACAAAGTCCAACACACAACAAGTGCCCAAAGTGCAAACCTTGTAAATCTTTGAAGGGCCAACAAAGCCCATCGAACGTGCATCAAGCGAAATTCTCCTCAAATTAGAGTAATATATGTTTGAAGATCCTACAAAGCACATTGAACGCACAACAAGTGCCAAAGGCACAGACCTTGTAAAATCTTTGAAGGGCCAACAAAGTCCATCGTATGTGCAACAAGCGCCCAAGGCACAAACCTTGTAAAATCTTTGCAAGGCTACCAAAGCCCATTGAATGTGCATCAAGTGCCATTCTCCTCAAATCGGAGTAATATAAGTTTGAAGAGCCAACAAAGCCCATTCAATGCGCATCAAGTGCCATTCTCCTCAAATCAGAGTAATATATGTTTGAAGGGCCAACAAAGGCCATCGAAGGTGCATCAAGCGCCAAGTCAGAAACCTTGTATAACATTCGAAGGGACAGCATAGCCCCTTGACCATTTTGGGACAAAAATCCCCTTGAAAACGCAGCAACGCTTAAGGCACAGACCTTCTAAAGCATTCGAAGGGTTAACACGACCAGTTGAATGAATGAAAACAAGTTGAAAAACTCAACTTGGTTGGAATGGCTATAACCCTTCATGAAAATTAAAATGCTCTGAAAAATAACAAGGAGCAAAAAGTATTATTTCAATAATACAAGGCCATAATGGCTTACAAGTATACAGATACGGTTTAACAGTTATTTGCATACAACTAGAAAAACTTCTACAAAGCCCATACTAGTAGCCCCGGTCATCGAGCGAAATTCGATGGCCCAAAAAACCTACCTCCTTGATCTTCTCACCAAAGGCTCATCTTTATCAAACATATTTGTACTAGAATCGAGAGCCTTCGATTCGATGTTCCTAGGCCCAATCTTCAATTTGGTGATACCATTCTTTCATGACTTGGAAAAAGAAGTCGAAAGAAGTACCCTTTTGCAAATGGGGGAAACGGTAAGGTATCAAATCTAAAGTCTACAAGTGACAAAAGTAAAAGCGTATAAGTAAGGAAACAAAACTCTTCATTGATAAGGAAAAAACATGAAATACATTTGAAGCCCTAGAAGGAAATAGTTCATACATTTTTTTCCTACGCTCGGGGTTGCCTGTGAGGGGCCAGAAGGAGTAGGCCTGCATCGGGGCTGTAGAAGGGGGTCCTCTTCAGACCACTTCTTGTCTTCATCCACCTCCAGATGGCAGATCTTCTCCACCAAAAAGAACTTTCTAGAGGCTTTCAAGTAATCCAGTAAGGGGAGTTTGATGCCTCCATCCTGGACAGATTTCCACCAAAGGTGGTTCAGGTGCTCCAGCTCTGTGTTGTTCTTTTAAACATCAAGCATAATTGCATACTTGGATGGAAGCTCGTTGTAGATGCAGTGGGCTAAGTTATTCTGGGTGAGCCCCACCAAAACCGAGGAAAGGGACGAAAAGAAGTCCCAAAACCCCAGAGTCTTCACCAACTTGTTAGTATATGTCTCGAACGCCAAAGCCTGCTTCTCAGGAGAGCAAAGGCCGACCAACCTAGCATTCTCACTGGCAAGAGTTCCGTTAGCCGCCTGGGCCTCCGACAACTTCGTCTCGAGCTCCTTCAGGCGGGTGTCTTTCTCGGCGCTCAGCTTCTTCACCTTCTCCAACTTCTCCTTGTGTTCGAGGGCTATCTTTGCACGTTCGTTCTTGTAATCGAAGGCCACCTTCTCCAGTTCCTCCTTGAATTTGGAGGCAACCTTCTTTAGCTCCTCATCAAGCTCCTTGAATTCAGTAGTGGCCACCTCAGTTTCCTTAGCCTTGGCCATGTAGGTCTATATACAACAGAACCTAGAGTGCTCAAAAGAGCGGGCATCTCTGGGATAGAAATAAAAGTACGGTCCATCGTGCCCGGAAGGGTCTAATTAAGTAGCCTTGAGAAATGCTCAGCCTTGACTGGGCATTTCTGGAACCACCAGCTTTGGATCGGATAAGGGGGTTCGATAACGGTATGGCCATGTCAGTCTGTTGCCATTGAGGGGAAGGGCAGGGCAGAGAAGCGTCTTCCCAAGACCGCTTGTTTCTCGCAGACTCATCGACAACCTCCGCTTAGGCCTTCAGAACCAGGGGCTCAGAGCGAACCTCCTCATCGTGCCCCTTATACACAACTCTCACTTCATCCTCGTTCTCGAGCCCAAGAATAACCACAAATTCACTAAACAAGATAAGCAAAAGAGAGGTTATAAGAAGGAACAAAAACTAAGGGGTAGTAAAAGCTTTAGAAAACAATGATGTCGCATAAACCTCTGTTGAGTGGGGAGGAACTCCTAGAAGGGGCCTTCCCAGCATTGTTCGCCTATGGGGGTTCCAACTCAATTTCGATCACCCTTGAAACAGGCTTAACAGGCTTCGGTCCGTCAACCTTGGTTTTATTTTTCTTTGGTTTTTTTGGTGCCCCATTTTCACAGTTTGTTGGGGCTTTCCTCTTAGTCTTCTTGGGAAGGTTGCCCACAACTACCTTCGTTTTCCCTTTCCTTGGCTAGAAGGGGCCTTTGAAGAAGTTTCCAGAGGGAGAGGTCTTATCGGGACTGGTTTCTGTCTGTAGATCCAACCATATACCTTCTCCGGCTAGGAAAAATAAAAATTCCTTGAAATGTCGAGAGAACCACTTAAAAATCGATCCATATCAACTACCACGCTCTCCAGAGCGACATAGGTGGAAGGATTTTTGAACTTTGATTTTGGATTCCAGTCGGCCTTTTTCTCGAAGGTGTAAATGGGGGGTTTTGTGCCACCCTTTGCAATTTGATAAGATTTTCACGGAGTGGTCCGAGAACCTATTGCTAAGGGTTATAATCCCCCCAATTTCATATCCTTGCCACAGGCTGTGTGCACTACTGGTCTGCTCTCAGAGAGGTAGTATAGGGATCTAAACAACTCGTACTGAGGGGTAATACCCAGGTTATTGCATCGAGTTATGAACACCATAACAAGAAGTATGGCGCTCAAATGGAGCTGGGCCATATTTACCCGTGCTCCTCAAGAAGATGAGAGAGTATGGGGGGTAAGGGAAAGCCCAACCCGAATCAGAGATGGTGCTCGTAGACTGTGCATTGGCCGGGCCTCGTATCCCTTGGATTTTCATTCTCTCAAAGAACCTCCAGTCGCAAATATTTCTAAAGGTAAACCTACAGAGGTAGTGTAGATAGCAAATGGGAGATATTCGGCACAATCGGTTGGGGGCTCTCGAGGACCGGGGTCAGAATTTTCTCAAAGAAGTAGGGGCGGCCCTCCTTATCCTCTTGAACTTTTTCACAATTCGGAACCCTAGATCTCAACAAAACCCATTTTTTACAGAAACCTTAGGGGTGGCTGAGCAGCTAGTAGAGCCTCTTTCGGCCTCTAGGTCAGTCGAAGGGAAGCCATCGGCCAAGGAAGGGACGGCGCCAGAATCCTGGAAACGAGAATTTACCACATGTTCGGTGGAGAACACAACTGAAAAGTAGGACAAAATGGAGTTCTTCCCCATTAACGTTGTTTGCAACATCTCAAAAAGGCAAAAATGAAAGCTCAAAACATAGGAGACAACTGGTTGTTGGCCGGAGATGGACTGAAGCTCTTTGTAAGGTTAAACGGGGAGGAACCACCAAGAAGCTGCTTTGAGAGAGGAGGGGATTTTTAAAATTTGAAAATGGTTTGGGGAGAAAGTGAGAAAAAGGTGTTGAAAAGGATCTTTATATAGAGGAGATAAAAGGTAATCATTACCTCGGGCCGCCAAGCTAAAAAGTAAGTATGTGGGTAAATGGGCCGTGTGGGGGGAGAAACCCAAGGCATTTATGAGGAAAGCGGCATGTGTGGAACTCAACCCAGACTCCACACGTACAGGAAAAAGTGAGCATCACACCCTCGTGAATTTTCCAATTCCCGCTCAAAATTTGAACACCTCGCTCTCTAACATAGATTACAAGGCCGAGGGTCGGACCCCTTATCCCTAAATGCAGCGATGTGAGCACCTCATTCTCTCACGCAGATTAGAAGGCTGAGGGTTTGACCCCTCATCTCTAAATACAAAGATTCAAAAACCTCGTTCTCTAACATAGATTATAAGACCTAAGGTTAAATCCCCACTTCTAAATACTGGGATTCGAGCGCCCTCAGACTTCAACACATATTGGAAGCCCGGAGGTCGAATCCCCTATTTTTAAATACAAGGATTCGAGCGCTCTACGATTCCATCACAGATTGGAAGGATTCAAATTCCCTTGGATTCCGTCACAGATCAAAAGGTCGAATCTTCAATGTGTAAATATTGGGATTTGTACAATCTCGGACCCTAGCACGACTTAGAAGCCCGAGGTCCGACTCCCTCTTTTCTCTAAATATTGGGACTCGCACGCTCATGCACTCAAACGCAGTTTAGAAGGACGAGTTTCGAATCCCAATTCCTAAAAATATTGGGGCTTGAAGCTCTTAGAATTTTAACACAAATTAGAAGGCTGGGAGCCAAACCCTCTAGCTCTGTCTGGTAGGGCTCGATAGTCCTCAAACTTTGACACAGATCGAAAGGCTGGGAGTCAAACCCCTTACTCAGATTTTCTAGGGCTTGAAGGCCCCTGAGAGATAAAAGAGGCTAGATCCAGGTCCTTGGGCTCTAACGCAGATTCAAAAGCCAAGGGTCAGACCCCGACACATTAATCCGCTCGAACAACATGTTCGTAGCTAACCTGGAATAGGTCATTGACGCATCGCATGAATGTAAAAATCGTACCCCCATGACGTCAAGGAATTCCAGAGGATAAACCCTCGCTCAACCACTAATTCGAAGCACCCCGCTCAGAAGGGTGCAACGACTAATTCGTGGATGCGAGCACGAATTCAGACCCCAGATCTCGGGATAAATTTGAAGGCCGGACCCTCAGCTTTTCAGGGGCTTATTGATGATGTGTAAATTCGTAAGAACCCAAGTGCCTAATACGGCCGACTGCTAGTCCATAGCATTGCCCCCCTGAGTAATGACTATTAGGCTGGCCCAAGAGGGGAGTACTTGCTCCACTAGCAAACAAAATAGTTGCCCTAATGTCCTACCTATATAAAGGGTAAAGGTAACCCTACACACTTAACTTTTCATTCCTAATTACACTCTTGTAATTTGTTTGCTCACTTGATCGTCGGAACCCTCCCCCCCTCCCGAAAACCTCCGGGGGATTTGTCTTACAGATTCCGAACACCTACGGTGGTGCAACAAAGGTGGTAAATTGGGGCGCATAAAAAACCAGACTCAATTCAGCCATCCGATGGTCTATGAACGGCTCTGGGTTCTCCATCTTGTCTTTAGAGAATTAAAACAAGGTGAAGATAGTCCGCTCCGACATTGTTCCACCGCTAATTAACATTTTTCGAGAAGGGTTCCCGGAATCACAGGCTACTCTCCGGAGGACTTGTCGATGTCGGCACTAAAACCCCACATCTATGCTCTGTGAAAAACCCAAAAACACTCACTCTCATATGCCCATGATTCCACATATTCACTAAAGCAATCATCTCCAAGAATTCCCTGTATTTCTCCACCAATTTCCCTGTTTCTATGTATCAGGATCATGGATTCAAGAACCCATTTAGAGTATGCTCTGTTTCAGCTCACGCCGACAAGATCTAGGTGCAATCTCATGATCGTTGATGGTGTCAACGTTCAACGTTCTCTGAGGACTTGTCGATGGATTTGCAAGCATATGACTCACCGTTCGCCGGTCACCGTTCACAAGGTTATATGTGTACTTTCGTGAACTATGTAGGATTATATATGCAATTTGCTCAAAATGTTATAGTACTCACTTTTAATTGAATTTCACAGTTTCATAACTTGTTATTGAAATTTATTCTTTAAAGATATCCACTTATTCATTTATGTCCTAAGATAATACATTTCAATAAAAAATGGGTACCATTTTAAATTAAAATAGTACTCTTTCCACTTCTTTGTAAATGACATCATATGTTTAGATGATTGGATTTAGGTAAATGAAATGAGTGGATGCAATTAAATTTATATAAATTAAAAAGTAAAATGAGCTGATCAACTTGAAAGAATCTTGCCAAACATAAACTAAGTCTGTATAAAAAACAACAAAAAGAAAAATGTGCCAAATACAATGAAACAAGGGTACCAAAATGGTACCCATCTTCAATTGTAAAACACATTTTCTAAACAAAAAGTGGGTACCTTTTAATGATAAATTAAATATATTGTATTACCACTGTTTTATTGGATGTGACACACTAGTGTTACGTGCTTGGATTTAGGTGAATGAAATGAGTGGATGAAATTGAATTTAGGAAGAAAAAAAAGTAGAATGATTGGATGAAAATGAAGGAATTTCAACTTGTGAATTTCAATTGAAAGTGATACAATTTTGAAGTCAGCTATAATTGACCTTTTGAAGTCAGCTATACCAATTTTTAAACATTCTTAAAAAAAATTGCATATGAGTTTTGAAAGATATATAATTTTAAAATATGTACTATGAAGAATCTAATAAGATCTCATAGAATCATATTTTTACTAGATTTAATTATTAAAATAACTTAATTTGATTTCAAAAAGTCAACTACTCCCATCGACCCAACGTAAGGTTCTTATTTCTCTTTTACACAGACAATTATGCATACTAATGTAGCAAGGAAAATGGGAATTAAAATGAATTGACCAAATTTTAGCCATGAACTTCAGTCCAAATAAGGAAATAAAAGTTGTTGGTTGGGACAAATGAAAATGAAAAATATAAACCTAACACATGAATAGGGGAGTAAACAATTTTTGCTAAGTCTAATGTGCTCATTACAAATGTATGGACATCATCCTATTTAATCTATCAAACGATTTTAAACTTTTACCAAAATGAAATCCTAATTTACGTTAAAAAAAGGGAAGTAGTTGTGCAGAATAACTGTGGCCTACCCAATTGGTAGCTATGACATTCTTTATATACGAACTAGATAATACCCGTGCCGATGCATGAATTTATGAAAGAAAATTATAAATATAATACAATATATAATTTCAATAAGTAATAAAAAATTTATATCTATATAAAAATCACATACAATGCATTCAAATATATTAATATATTTAATAATATGATAATATATTTAATTTTAAAAACTTTACTCGATATTTGTTGATATATAATAGTTATTTATGTGTTTTATATAGAGAAATATTAACTATTTTATAGAAATATTTTACTTTATTAAAAATATAGTATTAAGAATATGAAATATCTGTTGATAGTGAATTAATAATTATTTAATTAAAGTTATAAATTTATGTGTCTTTTATAGAAAAATAGAAAAATTATTATTAGATATAAATATAGATATAAAATAACATATAACATATAAAAAACTAAATCTAATTTTAGAAATACGTTAACTAACTTTAAAAGTTTGGTGTAATTAATACAACATATAAGTGAAAATATATGGTGGGCAATTTATAACTTAACGAGATGTCATATGCCATGATACATTCTCAGAGAAGATAAATTATAATTCAATAAACTATTAAAACTATAATGTATATATTTTGTTCAAATAAATAATTATTTGTTTACTAATTTGTATTTGTGAATTTAAAATGTTTATTATATTATTAATCAAAATAATAACTCTATGATTATGCTTTTAGTAAATGTACACGAAGCTGAGAGATAATTAACATTAGAAAATATAAATATTTCAGTAAAAAGGATATATATAAAGAATTGATGGTTTTTAAAAAGGAAAAGTCAAAATGACAGTTAGATATTATGGTTCATCAATGTCTGAATCTGAATAGAATTGTACCTACGTGAATATGAAAGACAATACTTATATCCACAATAATCTTTAGTTACTACTATAGTAGTGTTTTTAACGTTGTTACAATGTATTTGATCTAATGGTTCACTCTATAATTTTATTCAAAATATTCTTTCATATTCTTTATAAATGTGATTTTAAATTTTTTATCAATATTTTATTTTGTAAAATTATCACGATTGTATGTTTACTTCAAATTATTTTATTCAATAAAAAATAGAAAATAATTATTAAAACTACAATAGAAATTACAATATGTGTTTATATCTCTTAAAACAACATAATTAAATAAAATTAATTAAACCATGTCATAGTTCAAAAGTGAAGAAACATAAACAATCTTGTACTTTTCAAAGTTTATAGATAACATAAGTTTTTTTTATTAATTATTGTGGCTTAAAATATTTTATTATTATTAGTTTTTTAAAATGAGTTTTTTTTTTAAAGAATACAACCGAAGAAACTTTTTTGTAATTCCAAAATCACCGAAGAAGGGGCGGGGTAAATTCCTTGCATTGACACCTCAAACCACAAATAAGATAGTGACTAAGAGCACATTTACAAAATAGTTTAATGCAGGGAAGTAATTGAAAAAAATGTTGCTTTATGCAGGATATGACATTTGTTGCTTTATGCAGGCAACAAATGTTTTGCCTAGATTGTGAAGGAATACCATCAAGTACATTTACATATGTCAAATACAGTAATTGGTATAAATGTTCCTTGGATAAAGAGCACATTTACAAATATCAAATACAAATATCAAATACAAATAATTAGATAGCCAAGGCCGGCCCTAACACTTTGGGGGCCTGAAGCAAATTAGAAAAATAATAAGGTCTCATATATTATGTTTAACATCTAATTTTTGTAAAATGGGGTCTCACGTGGGATTTTTTTTACTGAGACAGCTAGTTGGAGCATGATATATTTATTGTTTTTCTCTCTATATATATTTTTAATTTTTTTTTATAAAAATGAGGCCCCTGTATAGTTGTTAAATTGGGGGCTTGAAGGTAACATTTCATTTGCCTCTATGTACAGTCAGGCCCGTAGACAGAAAACTAAAAAACAAGTGCATAAAGCTAGAAAATATAGCGACCAACATGCATGCATCATATATTCAGAGCAAAATTATTTGTGTAAACGATAGAATTTTCTAGAAAGGAGAGGGAAAATGAAAGAAAATGAAGGGGAGGGAAATAATCCACATTGATGGTAGAATCCTTGTTTAGGCTTTAGAATATTTTGGAAATAACATCATATTAAATGCAACAAACCAGTTGAAAAGGCTGGACTATTCTAATAAAGAGATTTACATCAAATGAGTCAATTGAGGAAGAAATATGTATTATTGATGCATTTTAAGTCTTTTAGAGTTGCTATTTTGTAGTACATGTCATTTGTCAAAAGAGTTGCTATTTTAGTATATAGTACAGACTATATTTACATGGAAAGTTTTTTCTAACCTTATACCCTAATACACTCCCTCAATCTTTATGAGGTGCAATATCGGATAGATTGGAATAATATTTACAAAACAACTCACTAGAAAGACTTTTAGTAAAAATATCAACAACCTGTAACTGTGTAGGAACATGTCTAACCCGAAGACCTCCATGTGCAACCATTTCATGAACAAAGTGGTAGTCTACATCAATATGCTTTCTACGATCATGATGATTCAAACTGGCAGCAAGATATGTCTTAGGAACATTATCACAATATATGGTTACATGATCATGGAAAATACCCCCAATCAGCAAGAAGTTGATGAAGCCAATTTGTTTCAGTTGCAGTCTAAGCAACAACTCTATATTCAACTTTAGTTGAGGATTTAGATACAGTAGGTTGCTTCTTAGAGCACCAAGAAAAACAGCATAGCCAGTGGTAGAATGACAACTGCCAGGACAACCAGCCCAATCTGCATCAGAATAAGCTACCACTAATGCAGGAGAGCTCGCCGAGTGGAGAAAAAGACCAAACTCCAAGGTATCCTGCAAATGCCTGGAAATTCTCTTCACAACATGAAGGTGAGTAGTACGAGGAGCATGCATAAATTGAGAAACCATATTAACAGTATCAACAATATCTGGATGAATCATAGTCAAATATTGCAAAGCACCAACCATACTATGATATTCTGTGGGATCAACAAGAAGGTCCCCATCAACAAAGGATAATGTAACTCTAGAAACACATGGTGTGCCTAAAGATTTAACAGTATGAAGATGAAATTTCTGTAGTAAATCAAACACATATTTTTGTTTGAACAAAACCAGGCTAGAAGGAGTACGCGACACCCGAATGCCTACAAAATAATGGAGATCCCCCAAATCCTTCATATCAAACTGATACGAGAGAATAGAAATGAGTTTATGAACAATAGCAGAACTACTACTTGTGAGAACAATATCATCCACATAAATAATTAAAAGAAGCATATAACCCTGGTATAAAAAAACATTGAGGTGTCACGAGTGCTACATTTAAAACCAATGGATAATAAAAAATTGTTGAAAGGAGAAAACCAAGCTCACGGATCTTGTTTCAACCCATATATAGAATTACGCAACCAACATATGTAATTTGGTTTTGTGGGATGCGTGTAATCCTCAGGTTGACGCATGTAAACTTCCTTATTCAAAAAACCATATAAGAAGGTATTTTTAATATCTAATTGATGAATAGTCCAATTAAGAGAGACAAAAATAGCAAGAACTAAATGCACAGTAGTAGGTTTCACAACTGGACTAAAAGTTTCAAAATAATCAATACCTGCATGTTGGTGATTGCTGAAAACAAGAAGTCTGGCCTTGAACCGATCCACAGACCCATCATAATTGTATTTAATTTTATATACCCATTTCCATCCAAGTACATGACGATTATAGTCGCGAGGTACCAACTCCCAAGTATCATTTTTAATTAAAGCCATATACTCATGAAGCATAGCCTGACGGGCCATCGAGGATCTTTGGATGCCTATTTAAAATTACAGGGTTCTAGTTCTACGACATCTATTTTTAAATCTATTAGGCGAAAAGGTTTGGAAATACCATTTTTAAATCTAAGTCTCCACCTACCATCTCTCCCAAGTTAGTTCCTAGTCATGTGTCGTCTATTTCTCTTGGTTCAGTTTCCCCGTCTCCTTTCTGCATGTCTTGAGAACCATTTCTATCTATCTATTGATTTCTCTATTGTGTATTTATAGAGCTTTGATCTTGGTTGTTAGTGTAATTTATTTGATTGGAAGTTTAATAATATGCAATGCTTGTATGATAACTTATTAGGAATAGGTAAAAGTAGCTCATTTCCCCTCTTTTGACATGGAGTCCAAGAGCATGAGTTAGAGCTTCTAATTGGGTTTATGATTTGATAATTTCTAGATGAATATGATGATGTTGAACTCATTTTCATGTTTGTTTTAGGTAGCAAATAGGAGAATTCAATGAATGTTGAGCATTCTTGACTAATCTTGTGTAAATGCATGAATTTGTTCAATGCTTAGACACGGTGTAGTGTTTATAAGTGTTACCAAGCTTGTTGATTCTTCGTGCCCAACACCATTAATGGGATCCTTTAGCCGTTTATTAACTAAAGGAGTCATTAGTGAGGCTTAACAAGAGATGTCGAATTCACTCTTGCAAACTACTATCTAAGAAGGATAGAAAATTTATCTTCAAAACAAGTAGTTAAAGTAATGAATAGGTATTTTCACTCGTTCTTGAAGATTTGTTATTTAGCATTCATGTGTTTTTAATCCTTTGTTTTACTTCATTTATGCCATAAGTTATTTGATAATAGAAAGTGTTTATATGATTTAAGCGTTAGGGTGTTAGGAAAGTGTACAATTTCTTAGTTCTTTTACATGAAAATCCAAGAACATAGAATTAGAACTTCTTGTGCATAATGTGTTGTGATTCTTGTTAGATAAGTATGTTAATGTGGATTGTTTTCATATTTATCCTATAGATGCAATGAAAGGTTAAATTTTGAATGTGGTTTGTTCTAGGTTTAGCCTAATGAATGCTATGTTTGGTTAAATGGCTGTGCATTTGATCGAATGCTTGTTGTTATCAAATCTATGGTTCTTCGTGTATAATGCCATTGATAAAATACATTTATGGTGTGGTTTGCCTAAAGTGATTATCAATGAGGTTTGCAAATGATCGTTGTTTGTCTTTACAAATTACTAGTAAGAAGAAATGAATGTTGATATTCAATTGGGAAGTTTTGGCACTCCCTATAGGTAAAGAATGTGATAGAATGAGCGAATGGTTCAATGATCTACATGAGGTTTGGAAGATAATATCAATTTCCCCCAATGCTTTGTCTTTTGTAGTTTTTACCCTTTTTTCTTAGTTTGCTGCATGATTAGCATAGTTACTTGACTTTGCTAGCTAGTTAGCTTGTCTTTAAATTTTATAACTTAGGACCAAAACCAACCAAATCCCCCCCCCCTCATTTACTTGCTTTTATATATCTATATATATGTACTTCTAGCCTAATATCAACCTTATATGTTTAAACGCTAAAGAAAATCTCTCTTCTTCGTGGACGATCCCGATTGGCCACTATCTACTTAGTTGTAGTTATGAAGCATTTAGGGCTTATAAATTTAACTTTGAGAGGTACGGCAACGACCTATCAACACCCAAGCTCGGGGATTTTTCAATCGTGCAAAACGTATCAGAATGAAATTTTATGAATCTCGCCAAAAATGAAAAATGTGCCATTTAAAAAAACACCACATTAAGACAAGTGTGTCACTAATAGAGGAACAAAGGGAGTATTCATGTGTTATTTTGTTATATTTGTTATACCATTTGTTTTTAAAAAATATTTACTCTTTAATTTTCACTTTATTTTAAAAGATATCGATGGTTTTAATTAATTAATTTTACAGAAATACCAAAAAAAGAAAATATCGATGGTCAATAGCATCTCATAAAAAGCATTTAAAAATAATTTTATTAATGAAAACTTTGAATTGGAAAGAGTAATTAAGAACTTCATATTTAGGTTGATAAATTATGTAAAGAAATTAATCGTACTGTGTTTTGATAATTCTTCTGTTTGGGTAAAGGACAAGTCTATAGGGAAGTACTACTTCGGGGTCTAGTCAGCATGGTGTCTATCCTATTCAACATGTCAGAGTCAGTCTTCCGTCATACCTGCATTTTTAGCCACTAATGAGTTGGGAAATGTCTAGCATGCCTGTCTTAGTCACACCTCTTCTAAAGTCATAGGGTCTTTAGTTTCCAATAAAAGTATTTCATGTACTACAAAATTTCATGACGATTGTGTTTGTTGCAAGTTGGGCAAGGTTCATAGATCGCCTTTTGAAACAGTTCAACATTTTGCTCTGTATCCTTTGTATTGATTCATAGTGATCTTTGGCAATCACCAATTTTATCAAATCAGTGTTTTCTTCAAGATGCTATTTTTGTTGATGATTTTTCATGCTTTACATGGATTTATCCTTTGCGTCGAGAATCAGAATTTTACTCACAAATTTTGACCTTTCAAAACAAGGTTGAAAATCTTTTTTTTATTTCAAAATTAAAATTTTCAAAGTGATGGTGGACGAGAATTTGATAACTCTACTCTTACTCAACATTTTCAAAAATTAAGAATAATTTTTCAGAAATCTTGTCCAGGCACCCAGACTCAAAATGGGGTAGTTAAGCGTAAACATAGGCATATTATTTAAATGGTTCATACCATGCTAATTTAGCCTGACTTGTCTGCTCAGTTTTGGGTTGATGCCATTTTTCAAGCGGTGTTTACCATAAATCTCCTACCAAGCTCATTTTAGGGGTGTTTCACCTTTTGAAAAAATTATTTCCTCGTTCACCATCTTATGATTTTTCGAATATTTTTGGTTGTGCATGTTTTCCAGTTTTGATGGATCCTAAAATAAATAAATTACACCCTAAATCGAAACATTGTGTCTTTATTGGTTATGCTTCTAACTACAAGGGATATAGGTGTCTTGAGCCCATTACGGGTCGTGTTTATTTCAGTCATCAAGTTATTTTTCATGAGAAACAATTTCCCTATCATAGTCGACTTTACATTTTCCTCCCCTCTTACTTTAAATTTGAGTTAATTTTCTACAGTGGTCTCGTCGAGTTTAGACTTATCACCGGGTGTTACTATTTATGCAGCATCTACGCGGGTCTCTATTATTGCTTCACTACCGGCGCCATCCTTCTCGTCGTCTCCACTTAGCTTGCTGGTAGTTCCATCCTTAGCACAGACAGCGAATGTCATGGCTTCTCATACCGTTGTCGAGCTCAGTCCCCCATCCATCTCTCTAGTGTCTTCTTTGCCAGAGCATTTATCATCGAGTCCAGTTTCTGTCTCGTCTCCACCTACCATCTCTCCCAAGTCAGTTCCTAGCCTTGTGTCGTTTGTTTCTCTTGGTTCAGCTTCCCCGTCTCCTTTCTGCATGTATTAGTTCTACACACTTACTCGCCCGATAGATCTCAATATGATCCCGACTTAGAAGAAAACATTCTCGACCACTCCAGTCCTAACCCTAAGATTTTACCTATCACATATATGCCTCTTCACGAATGCATTGGGGATTGCCCCCTGGGAATGGGTAAGCCTTACTTTAAGCAATCTCTCACTAGTGGTAAAGTTGGTTTCTACCCTCCACTTGATTTAATCCTCGAGGCCTAGAGGGGAGATGATATGCCTTCACAAGGAGAGAAGGTACCTCAAAAGGTTTTAGAGGTATCCCAGGGGAGAAAATGTCTCAGAGAAAAAAGGGAGTATCTCAAGGAGGAAAAATTAAAACCTCTACCAACAAGCCCCTATCTTCGAAGGCCGGAACGGCCATCTTGAAAATCCTAGGCTCAATTCCCTTGGGTCAACAAATATCTCCGGATGTGAATTTCCAATTCTTTCAGGAGGGACAAGCCTGAGACAACCTCCCCGAGAGGAGGTCGGTATATTCCTTAGGCACTTACGCTGCGGGCTTAGCTTCCCTTTTCCACCTCTGTTCTCTAAAATTCCCAGAGACTTCCGAGTGAGTCTCGTTCAAGTCAATCCTAACGTCTTGGTAATTATTATGATGTTTTATCGAGATGTCACGAGTTTGGTATCACTCCAAGATATAAGTTGCTTTGTTCACTGTATTACGTGTCTTATAGTGGCAAGTCCTCAGAGAGGATCATTACCTTTACTAATCGATAGGCACACCATAAAGTCTTCACCGTTCCTTCCTACTTTGGTGACTGGAGGAACTAGAAAAAGGAATCTCCTTTGACAACAGAAGATATCAGGTTCCCCAATGGAACTCGGATGTGCAGGTCGAGTCCCCTAAGCCAGGGGAATATACCTCTCCCGAGACCTTTGAAAGGGATTGGCAACACCTTCTGTCCAGCTCTCTTGATTGTAGTGTTTACTCCAACCCCAACCAGAGTATTGGTGGTTTTGTTTGGTCGCCTGTGATTTACGAGATGTATGTGTATAAAAAACTTTTGAAGGGGGGAAGAAGCGGAAAAGAGGATATGAGGACCATCTCGAGACCCCCGATAGTGGTTTTAGGCCCTTGGAAGTCTCTGAAGGTGTTTTAAATAGAACTCTATTATTGCTTTCTTTTTTTCTTTTTTTTACCTTTCCACTTCCTTTACTAGATCTTCTTCTTGTGTTTTTTCTCAGTGGGTCTCGGTGCATCTTTAGGCAAAGCTAAGAATGACTCCAAGAACCATAACCCTAAGGGGACCCCTGCCCCCTCGAATCAGACTTCCACCCCTATAGTAGGTGGTGGAAGGACTGTTCCACATAAAATGGATGGTCATGAGTTAATCTCTCTGAACCTGCGCCAAAAGAAAGAAGTTGAAGGTGGGGGAACTTCCCACATTTCCCCCCATCTAAACCCCCAGTTCCCTTCCTTGAACACTATGGTGGGTACACCAAGCTTTGTGACTGTAAATAACCATTTTTTGGTGACTATGAACGCGAATCCCCATGTTAGCTCATGCATAGCTTGCGTACACTTTATGGTTTATAATCATGTATATAACTAGCTTAATTATTAATTGTTAATTACTTTACATGCTCCTCAACAGCTCGGTCAAATGACCCAAAGCTTGGCTGCTTTTGTACTGGTCGTGACCTCTGGTCACGGTAAGCTGCAAGAGTAGCTGAGTTGAAAAGATACCGAGATCCTCGAGCTGAAAAAGTCTCTCAAGGTTAAAAAGAAGAAGACTGAATCATTTGAGGCCAAGGTGTGGAAATTCATCCTCGAGAAAGAATAGCTCGAAAAGAGGGTTACAGCAGCTGAGGACCATGTTAGCCAAGTTTGTTTGCTCGAAACGTTAAAAAAGAAACTGCTAAACAGTCCCGAGGTGTTCAAATTTTTTGTGGATCTCCTCGGGGGGGCCAAAGAACTTGGGTGCAATAGTTTAGTTGAGGAGACTCTAAACCCACGACTATCTTCTTGCTTGTTCGAGGATGACTCTAAGATGCTGGATGAGCTTACCAAGCCTGAGTTCGTACCTCTTTTAGACGCAAAGTGAGATGAGGCAGTTAAGCTTGGTGGTCTGCATTTTGCCTTGATGGACTGTCTAAAGTCTAGTGGGCAATTTCTTACTGGTGAAGTCATTCTAGCAATTCCTCTTCTGGATGCCGCTGACGGGGCTCCCGAGCAGCCAACTTCAACCGAGCAGGCCGTGCGGGAGCGGGATATGTCTTCCTTGGATCAAGATAACTCTAAAGTTTGTCCTTAATTGTAACCTTTGCCAGATATGGCCCTCTCGTGTAACCCTTTTTCACTTTAATGACAAAGATGAACTTTTGTTTGTAGCTATGTTCTTAGTATATTCTCTTCCCTTGTAGTGTAATTCATTAAAAAGAAAATTGGAATGCGCATATTATGAGCTATCGAGTACTAAATTAGAGCTGAACAAAATATCTAAGCAATTTATGAAGGAAATGCAGGATCTTTCCACCTGTACCAAAGTTAAGAAATTTCTACAGAGCAAGAATAATGAACTCGAGGGAGAGCTGAAAATGTGGCAATCTAAAGATCATCCAGCTTACAAAGAATTTATAAAAAAATTATTAACCAAGGAATTTAATGGAGTCTTTCCTTTGGAGGTGGTAAAATACCGTGATCCTGCAGAACAAAGTTATAAAGAATTGGTACGGTAAATAATTAAACAATTTGAATCTTTGAAGAGATGTTTCACAGATGCAGATAAGCTGCCAGTTCTTGAAGGGCAACTGATTGCTTGTATGGGTGAGTCATCTAAGTTTAGGGGTCAAGTAGAGCAGATTGTGGAACTTTATATGATGGCCATGGGTGAGATTGCTAGGCTAGAATAAGAGTTGTTGATAAATGGTCCTGCTAGCAAAGATCATTCCCAAATTGAAGGATTATCAACGAAGGCGACCCTAAATAAAGATCTTTCCCACATCGATTCTCTCCTAGCTGAGAATACCCGATTTACAGGAAAAATAGAAGCTTGGAAGGTACAAGCTAAGGAGTTCGAGGACAAGATAAAAGTTCATAAGGTGATTCTTCGGGCTCACATGCTCTCTCATGGCATTCCTACCCCATACATGATAAAAGCTGAGGATCTACCGGATATCTCCTTAGAACCTATAACTTTTGGATTAAGGAGAACACCGTGTACGAGAACGGAATCAGTCGACAGAAGGCTGCTTCTGACCTTATCCTCGAATGGTTAAGGAAACTTTGGTCAAACGCTCCACCCCGTTTGAGGGGTCCATCACGTAATCGACGATCCTCTCACTCAGAAAAATCAACTTCGAGGAGAGTTGGTAAGAATCCCATTTCCTCGACTAAATCTATTATGAAATCTTCCAAAAGACGTCATGGGGGGAGAAAGATCTACTTTGAGAGATTTAAACAGCCGACCTTCAACTAGGAAATGCAAAATAACAGTACCATTAGATCCTTCTGAGTACCTTGAGGAAGAGCAAATGAAGGATTTTCAAAAGGCGGCCGACATTAAGATGGAAGCCCTTGAACAATTGGAAGCACAGTTGAAAGAGTTAGCCCCCTCTCAAGGGGTGTTTCACCCACCTAAGTAGAAAAATTTTAGGTGGCCATTCTTGATCGATGCAGTTTATCGAATATTATCGCAATTTGTATATTAATGTGTTTATATTCTTCCCAACAAGATTGAGACCAATTGTGTTCCTATCTTTTTTGTCAATTTGTAAATCTCAAAGATTATCATTCATTTGCGAATCATAAAAAATGGTTGATGCATAGTATAATGGACCACTTATGGATTTGAAAGGGGGATCGAGTCTTTAGCAACGTAATCCTTGCATCAAATGTTTGAGTATATGATATTGAGGTTCCCTTGTGGGTACAATTTTACCACCCATATTTACAAAAGTTCAAAAACCAAAAATAAGTGATAGAATTGAAAAATTGAAAGACACAAGTAATTTGACCCAGGTTCGGTGTTACCACATACATCCTGCAAATGTTACTTCACTAGATGACCATTTCAAGATTACAGAGGTATTTTGAGAGTGTCGCTTATCAGAAAACCACTCGATCATCATCAGCCTTGGCTGGAAACAACATCTAGAGTGCCGGTTAAGAGTAATCCACTCGATCATCAGTCGTAGGTGGAATTATCATCTATAGTGCCACTTAAGAGCAATCCATTTGATCATCAGCCTTAGCTGGAAAATATCATCTAGAGTGCCGCTTAAGAGTAATCAACTCGATCATCAGCCGTAGCTGGAAAATATCATCTAGAGTGCCACTTAAGAGTAATCCACTGGATCATCAGCCGTAGCTGGAAATATCATCTAGAGTGTTGCTTCAGAGAAATCCACTAGATCATCAGTTGTAGCCGAAAATATCATCTAAAGTGCCGCTTAAGATCAATCCACTCGATCATCAGTCGTAGCTGGAAATATCATCTAGAGTACCGCTTAAGAGCTATCCACTCGACCATCAGCCGTAGCTGGAAATATCATCTAGAGTGCCGCTTAAGAGCAATCCACTCGACCCTCAACCATAGCTAGAAATATCATCTAGAGTGCTGCTTAAAAGCAATCCATTGGATCATCAGTTGTAGCTAGAAATATCATCTTGAGTGCCACTTAAGAGCAATCCACTCAATCATTAGTGGTAGCTAGAAATATCATCTAGAGTACCGCTTAAGAGCAATCCACTCGATCATCAACCGTAGCTGGAAATATCATCTAAAGTGCCGCTTAAGAGCAATCCACTCGTGTTTTTAGAGTTGATAGTACTTCTTTAAATTGGCAACATTCCACCTTCTTGGTACTCGAACCTCATTCATATCATCGAGGACATAGCTACCTCCTGGATGCGATTCGATTACCCTGTAAGGCCCTTCCCAATTTGCAGCCAATTTACCTTCGGGCTCCCGCTGACTTTTTTCATTTTTCCTCTTCACTAACTCCCCCGTGTTGAATGACACCTTCTTCACCCTTCGATCATGGTATCTTTTCACCCGTTCTTTTACTTTGGCTTTGTGTAGAGAAGCCAGCTGTCATTTTTCTTCCACCATATCGAAATTTAAGCATCGATTCTCTTGATTGCTTGTCTCATCTGCGGCCGCCATCATCCTTGGGCTAGGCACACCTATTTCTGTGGGAATTACTGTTTCCAAGCCATATACAAGACTGTATAGTGTTTCTCCCATAGCAGAAGATTCAGTTGTTCTATATGCCTACAAAATCTTTGGTAACTCCCATATCCAATTACCTTCTGCCCCTTCGAGCCTGGATCTGATGCCATTCACTATCGTTCTGTTGATCACTTTTACATGTCCATTGGCTTATGGATGATAAATTGCTGTTACTTTTTGTTTAATTTTATATTCCCTGCACCACCTCTTGAATGAGTCTTGAGAAAAATGTGCCACGTTATCTGTAATAACTGTTCTTGGAATTTCAAAATGGCATATAACGTTCTTCCAACATAAAGTAATGGTTGTCCTCCCCTTTATGTTCGTCAAGGATTCAGATTCCACCCATTTCGTGAAGTAGTCAAAAGTTACTATGAGGTATTCAAACTTTTTTGAAGCTTCTGGAAAAGGCCCCACTAGGTCAATCCCCCACTTATCGAATGACCACGAACGGTAGATACTCGTCCACTCCTCTTGGGGAATGTGGGTTATGGGAGCATGCTTCTGACACTGATGACAGGCATGTATGTATCTTCGTATCATCAAATATGGTCAGCCAATAATACCCCGCTCGAATGAGCCTCCTTGCCACTGATCAAGCCGCTTGGTGACTACCACATACTCATTCTTGAACTTCCCTTACTAGATAGTCGACTTCATAGGGAGTAACACACCGAAGTAATGGTTGTAAATGGCCCATTTTGTATAATATACACTTCGTTGGAAGGCTCCCTTGGAAGATAAGACTAAAGGCCCCTTCTGTGATTGTTCTCCCTTGGGACCTATGTTAGAGTATATGATTTGAAATACATCAAAAGATTTTTCACCACCTCTAAGTACCTCTGCAGGTTACGTTCCCTAGCTTCAAATTCTCCATTCACCTTCTAAACTACTATTTGAGAGTCGTTATAGATTTCCAGGTCTTCCCCTTCTAGTTCTCTGGCCAACCGTTGATGCGCCCAAATTTACCACTGTCGACTTGGGTGATCGCAATCTGCAAAGACAAAGCCCCCGGAGGTTTCCAGGGGGAAGAGGCTCTGACCAACTCAGTAAACAGGCTATCAAAATGTAACTAGGAATGAATAGTTGAGTTGTGTAGGGTTACCTTTGGCCTTTATATAGGTAGCAAGTAGGGAAACTATTTTGTTTACTTGTGGAGCAAGCACTCTCACCTTAGGCCAACCCAAAAGGCTTTACCCAAAGGGTAGAGCTATGGACTTAAGGTTGGCCGCATGGGTATTTAGGCTCATACATATGTACACATTATCAACCGCAACCCAGTTGTTAGGGCTTCATACTCGGCTTCGTCGTTTGTAGCTTTAAATGCAAAGTTCAGTGCGTAAGAGTAGTCTTGGCCATCAAGATTGGTTAGTAATACCCCTACTCCGCTTCCACCTCAATGTGATGAACCATCTACATATAGTTTTACATAGTTTCTTTTGTTGCATCTCTAACCCTCAAGATGAGTCTTGGTACACAATTGTTTCTGATGTCTCCATTGTGAAATCCGCAAGTTCTTGACCTTTGATCGCAACTCTGGGCCGGTATCGTATATCGTGTTACCTCAACTCCATTGCCCATTTCATCATTCTTCCCGAAGCATCAGGTTTTAACATGATCTTTGAGATTGGATAGTTCGTGAGCACTATTATTGTATGCCCCGAAAAATAAGAATGCAACTTCCTAGTTGCATGCACCAAAGCTAAGATAAACCTCTTGAGGGCATTGTATCTTGTTCCGGCCCCTGCAAGGCACGAATAACAAAATAAATTGGGTGATGCTTTCTCTCTCTTTCTTTTACCAAGACTGCACTGATTGCCAGGGATGAGGCCGAGGCATACAAGTACAATGTCTCCCCCTTTCAGGCTTCATAAGAGCAGGTAACCCCTTCAAATGCTCCTTTAGTTGCTTAAATGATTTGTCACATTTTTCTGTCCACTCGAACCTTTTTGCTCTTCGAAGGACATCAAAGAAGGGGAGAGGTTTCTCAGCCCCTTTCAAGAGGAATCTGCTCAATGCTGCCAGAGACCCTGTATGCTTTTGTACTTCTTTTAACGATTATGGGGTTCTCATTCTCATTAGAGCTTCTACTTTTTTGGGTTTCACATTGATACCTTTCTCGGACACCATGAATCCAAGAAATTTCTCTGCTCCTACCCCAATAACACGCTTGGACGAGTTTAACTTTAAGTTTTCCCCTCGAAGCCTATTAAAAGTTTCCTCTAAATCCATTAAGAATTCCCCATGGCTTCTACTCTTTACTACCATATCATCCACATAGATCTCCATATTCCTTCCAATTTGCGTTTTGAACAATTTATCCACCAATATATGATAAGTTGCCCCAGCATTCTTTAGCCCAAATGGCATTTTTTTTTGTAACAATAAGTACTCAAGTCTGTAATGAATGATGTCTTCTCCTTATCCTCCCCGCAATAAGTATTTTATGATACCCTTTATATGCATAAAAAAGGCCAAAACTTGATATCCAGTAATGGCTTCCACTAACTTGTCAATTGGTGGCAGCGAGTAGCTGTCCTTGGGGAAACATCTATTCAAGTCAATGAAATCATTCGCTAAGCCCCATCGTGTTTTGGGATAATAACTGAGTTGGCTATCCATTCGGGGGTAGAGCACCTCTTCGATGACGTCTTCTTTCAATAACTTTTCAACTTATTCATTTCCCTCTTAGAGGTGAATACTCGATTTTTTTTGCTTTAAAGGCTATACGATGTATCTATATTCAACCTGTGTAATGCCAGGTCTGAGGGTACTCCCGTAAGGTCAGAAGTATCCCATGAGAATACATCCCTTTAACGTCCTCGGGTATCAATTTCCCAACAGCTACAGTTCCAGTATCTTGAATGAGCATTTGTGTTGTTTCTGCAGGTCCCACTTCTCCATGTATTGATGCCACATTTCTCTGTCTCCTCGCCTCTCTCACCGCGGTAAGATTATAATTTTGAGTCACGGTTTGATCTCCTTGAATAGATGTTGTCCCCATTTCAGTAGGGAACTTCATCATAAGATGGTAAGATGACCAGACCGCTCGAGCCTAGAATATCATCGGTCCTTGAGGATGACATTGTAGGGGGATGAGTCGTCAATAACAGGAAAATTACAACTTATAGTTACCCATTTATCACCATCTTCTACTCAAACCATTAGGGATATCTCCCACACGGGAAATATTGGGTTCCCCGTGAAACCAGATAGAGATGAGGTTGACTTTTTCAAATTACTGCGCCCTATATCCAGTTGGTCAAATCAGTCAACAAACATTACCTCTACTCCACTTCCATCATCAATAAACACCCTTTTTACCAGAGATATTCCAATTATTGCTGAGACCACCATAGGGTCACCATGCATCTGGTCTGGAACTGCATCTGCTTCCGAGAACGTACCGTCTTGTCCCGCCAAAATCTTTTATGGCGGGGTTCTCCTGAAAGGACCCTTCGCGCATCTGCTCTCATCATAGCATTCGAGGACCTTTCTCCTACAATACCATTAATAAAATTAATTACTCTTTTAACATGTGGATTCTCTCCACTCTTACCTTCCATCCTGCCCTCTTTCTCGAATCATCTGTTATCATGGCCTCATGTCTCCTCTTCTCCCATTATTCTGATTATTCCTTTTGTAGGGCTACCATTGATTTCCTCGAGGCCTTGGAGGCCCAACTTGATTTTGGGGTCCTCGAAGGCTTCCTTCCCTCTCGCATCTCTTAATTTCCATTCTTAAATGCATGCAATCATTTGTGTCATAGCCATAATTTCTGTGGTGATCACAATATCAGTTTGTTTCCCTCCTGGAAATTACCGCTTTGTGTGACCTCTGCAAATGTGGGAGCAATCGAAGCAGTCTTCTATGTATACTCAGAATCTGCACATGAGTTATTTTTCCAAGTGTTGGCCACATGAGAGCATACCTCTCGAATGGGGTTCTAGTCTATTCCACCGGCCTTTCCCATTGGGGATCATCATTTCTCCATACCTTCTCTCTGAGGCTATCTCTTTTCTTCCGAGTGGCTTCCTCTACTCTCGCATGCTGCTCTACTATCTCTTGAAGTTTTTGCAAAGCCTTGAGAGTGTTTGTACTAATTTCTTGTACAACTCCATATCCTGCATTCCAAGCAAATACCCTTGAATCACCTCATGCTCTGTGGTCTCTATTACTCCCAAACTCTCATCCAAAAAAGGCCTCTGTGCTTTTCCCTGGCTTTTGCTTTATTTGATAAAGTTCTACCAAGGTCTTCGTGAACTTTTTCTTCTGTGCATATTGGCTTAATAATGGCCCACTAAAGTCTCGATAGGAGTGAAGAGAGCCTCTAGGTAGCTTGTTGAACTATTCATAGGCATTCCCTCGAAGATAGCTCCCCATCAACTTACATGTCCTTTTTTTCATCAAAATCTCTTGAATTCATTAAACTTAGAAACGTTTGAATGAACTCTCAAGGATCCGTCTCTCCGCTGTAGGTAGGGAGTCTCTTGGGGGGTTTTACTTCCATCAATCAATGAAATTCGGTTATCGCCGCACTAAAAGGCAATCCCACCACCTGAACTAACAACCCAATCAACCTATCTAACTCTCTTTTAAGGGAATCACCTATATCCACTCTAGACTCCTGCTGTCTTCCAATTACATTCAGACCCCGTTCGTTACCCCCAAATTGTAATGGGTAATTAGGCTGAACGTCTACATACCCAGGATTTGCCCAAGGCTGCACGAACGCCGGATAAACTGGCAATTGCCCGTAGGGGTTGTAAGGCTCCTGATTGACTATTGCCCCTTGTAAACCTTCATTCCCACATCCTTGAATACCAAAAGAAGTCTCCACCCCGTATGTTGTCTCCATTCCTAGAAGTATTACAACTAAGGTAAATGGGGCCAAGGGAGGCATCGAGTACATTAATCCTTATGGGTAGTCTGGGAGAAGGTTGAGGCATCGCCTGTAATGTTACCCCAACATACGCTGGATAAGGAAAAGCTACCATAGGCCAGGGTGTCATCCTAACAATTATTCCTATAGGCATGGATGGGAACACATCATGTGGGACTCCTATACCCCTCGAGAGGGGGGGTAACTCGATAACCTGCCGCAGCCAGAGTCTGCGCTGCTTGCACTAGATCCTGATTTAGCCCCGTGGCCCCCACATGCCAATTCCCTTGCATGGTTCACTCGTAAGCTTCCATATAAGAATCAGCACAAACCTCTGTGAACCTTGCATCCCTGTCATCCCTTGAACTCACTGGTCCGCTTTGGTTAGGTTTAAGGTTTCCGCCCTCCTGTCCCGCAATCACCTCTGGGGTCTCAAAGACCCCTCAACATCATCTCATGTAGCAATAACCATAGTTGGATTAACTTTGGTTGAGGTTTGCACCCTTTCATACTCTGTAGCTTGGGCAGGCTCTCCCATTGACTCCATCCTTGATACTCGAACATCCCTCATTGCGGTACCCTCTATCTCCTGAGGGTTAACCATATCTTTTTCTTTTAGATTGTGATTCGTTACCGGCTCCTGTACCTTTCAACCTTTCACTCCTTCTAGTGACCATGGACATAAACCTTAGAAACCCTAATGTGGCTTAGTCGATCCCCACAGACAGTGCCAATTGATGTGTCTTGTAAAATTAAACAGTCCACGAGATTGGGTGTCTCGAACTGACCTACAATAAAACTATCCTTGGGGATCCCAGGGGTCAGTCTTCCGATGCTTAAGTCAGTCAAAGAGTATGTATACAGTGTAAGACAAAATGAATGCATAAAATGAATACATACCTGGTATTTATACTATGCATCATAAATAACAATAACCTTAATTGTAGCCATCAATACCTCATAGATGTGGTGATTATTATAGGTCTCAAGGTATGCCGTAATTGGGCCGCTTCTAATACGGTCCAACATACCCTTTGGGCCTTACCTCCATCACATTCCCCCATTATACTTTTTACTTTTCACATTCAATTTCATCCACTTATTTTCTTCACGCCAGCACCTAATATTATTAAAGAATGAATAATATTCATTCAGTGAAAAAGAGGGAAACGAAGGGTGTACATAATTGTAATATTATTTATACATTATTGACTTTTACAGTTTAAAAAGAAAGAAAAGAGGTGGGAGTAGGTGATACTCAACCAGTGACTGTTGAGAACCCAAATAAATATTTATTTATTAATTTTTTTTCTTTCAATGCTAAATTTATTAGTGATGAATTTAATTTATTTGTGCTGAATTTAGTTTATTGATGCTGAATTTAGTTTATTAGTTCTGAATTTAGTTTATTGGTGCTGAAATGTGCTAAAATTAAACCTAACTGGATAGGGCCTTAATTAAAAATTGGAGAAAAGTGCAGATATAGGCCAATATAATTGAAAAAAAGTGCAGATATAACCCTTCCCTAATCAAAAGTGAAAATATAACCCTATCTATTCAGGTTATGTGCAAATATACCCTTTTCAGCCTATTAGAGGCCAGAATACGATGTAATGACTATTTTGCCCCCCTGTAAAAAATAAAAAAATATTTAAAAATATTGAAATCACAAATCTAACCCTAAACCCCTAATCTCATCTCTTCCCCATTTTTTCAGATCTCATCTTCATCTCCATTTGGGAAATTCTAATCTTTTTTCTCCAATCTCATTTCTGGAATATTTGCTTCATCTTGCCTCCTCCTTGGTTAGAAATTGGATCTACCCGACTTTGGCATTTCTTTGGCTCGCATTTTTGGAAGCATAACCAGGTACGGATTCCGGTGAATTCTCGCGGCTATTTTCAGGGATTCAACATGGCTCTAGTGTCTTCTCCCGACCGTGGTCATAGAAGATTATTGAATGGACCCGCTCATATTTTCTCAACCGTGATGCATCTTGTCATGTTTTTGTTGGGTTCCCTTTTCACCCGCAAAGTTTGACCCTGGTTAATTTGACCCAACCAGGGTTTCCAACTTGTTTTTCCAGTAGCTTAGGAGGCAAAACGGTGCACTAGTGATGTTTGGCGTTTGGATTAAAATCATATTTGCTTTTTGACCGTGTAAGTTTTTTAAATTTGGATGATTTTTTATGTTGAATATGCATGTTGATATTCAACGGATGTTTGCACTGATTTTGGAGAAGACTATGGATTTTGAATTGAATCTATTTGTTGGCAGAGTTTGGATGAACTTTTTCTTGGATTTGTTTTGGTTTATATCAACATGGAGAATTTTGCTATGTTTTTTATTGGGTTTTCTTATGCCCACAAATTTATGATACAATCTTATGGAGGGCGTGATTTCTCAGCAATTTTGAGAATACGACATTGCATATTTGATTTAATCATTTTTCCAGTGAGCTTAAGCATCATCATGGTAATTCTGATTGTCTTTCTTGGCGTGTTCATCACTGGCCCCTGGTTTCTGGGCTCATTATTCGGTTAACGGCAAATCATCGTTGGTGGCCGGACAAGATCTAAACCCATTCTCCTTGATCACCTTCTCATCTAAGTGTCGAATTCCAGCGTCGAGGAAGGCCGGCGGTGAGGGTTGAAAGGATGGTGGTGGCCTGGCGGTTGAAAGGTGGTGGCGGTGGTTTGAAGGTGTTGTTGGTTGAAAGGTGGTGGCGGGGGTTTAAAGGTGGTAGTGGTTGAAAGGTGGTGGTGGCCAGGTGGGTGGGGTGGTGGTGGTGGTTGGTGGAGAATGTAGAATTGTCTTTCTCATTTAAGACTTGGGGCAGAAAGGTATTTTAGTCTTTTAAAGTGGGTCAATGGCCGGAATTCGTTAGTCTGCGCCGAAATCATGGTCGGAGGGTCATATTTGCACTTTCATGCAATAGTCAGGGTTATATTTGAACTAAAAAATAATTGAGGGTTATATATGCACTTTCTTCAACATATAGGGTTATATTTGCATATTACCATTTTAATTTGGGATTGATTGTGTGAGCTTTAATTTTGGAGAATTGATTATGGAAATATTGTGTGGATTTTAAGTGTGATTTTTTTGTGAGGATAATTTGTGTAAAATTTTAGTCTGTTAGGGGTATTTTCGTATTATGACATGTTGAATATTTCCTTAAAAAGAAAGTATGCAGAATTGCATGAGACAACCCAAAAGGAAAAGTGTGCAGAATCGAGTGGGACGGAGGGAGTATCAAATTTAAAATATTAAACATTAAATAAAACAATATACTACACATCTAATTAAAATAATTAAACATCAAATAAAAACATCAAAACAACATAAACATGTTAAAAATTTTTAACTAGACATCAAATTAAAATAGTTAAAAATCAAACAAAAGTATTTAAATAAATATTAAATAAATATAGTTAAACATCCAATCAAAATAGTTAAATTTCAAATAAAAAACTAAATTACACATTATTTTTTAAACATCAAAGTTCACACCAATTAAAAAAAAGTTAAACATCAAATAAAACACTAAAAATACACTATAGTTAAACAAATACATATACACTTCAAAAAAAAAACTTAAACATCAAATAAATACACTAAAGTATATATTAAATGTAAAGTAGTTAAACAACAAATAAAACCATTAAAAATTCATATCAAAACAAAATAATTAAACATCAAATGAAAACGCTAAAATACACATCAAAATAAAATAGTTGAAACATCGAATAAAAACACTAAAATATACATAAAATTAGGATAATTAAAACATCAAATTTAAAAAACATCAAACTAAAATAGTTAAAAATCAAAACAAAACAATAAAATATACACGATTTTTTTTTAAAAAAAATTAGCACTAAAAATTAAATAAACAAACATCAAAGATACACTAAATAAAAATATAGTGTGAGGAAAAAAACATTAATATTAATTTTTAAAAGAACGCACTGAAAAACTAGCTCATCAATCAAAATAAAAGTATAAATTACAAATTATAATTTAAGATAACAAAATATCACTTAACTAGTGTCAACATGTGTAAAGTATCAAAAATTAAACATGCAAACACAAGATTCACAATAAAAGATCAAAATTTAACTTTAGAACACATAATTTTAGTAGAAAAAAAACCTGGAAAAACATCGCAAAGTTGGGTTAAAACATCAAGTACAGAAAATGAAACATTAAGTCTAGTAGTAAAAACTCGCGCATTGCGCAGAAATGAGGGGAAACAATTATCTACAAATTCCCCCAACCCAATTTCTTGACCGGCGAGATTCTTATGACCAGAGATCCTTAATTTCCCAATTATTTATGCCCAACACCCCTTAAAAAGTGGTATTTGCACCCCAGATCCCTCCTTCTCTCCCAAACTTTCTTAAGTTATATTTGGAATTCCATCTCTAATTAAACTTCATTATATTACACATTAATCATTGGTCTCGCTGTGAGATGGTCTCGCACAAGACTTTGTCAACTCGAAAAGGTAAATACAAAGATTTTTATTTATAAATAAAGAAATAATAAAGTGTGTTTTGTCAGACCGTTTAATGGTTATATCAATCTTGACAAACCTCAATCTTATAGTTTTTTAGGTCAGATTATTTATATTTGAAATATATTTTTCAACATTAGATTATTTATATTTTGAAATATATTTTTGAATGTTGAAATCTCGTTGCAATAAATGGAAACAAATATCAAATCGCCCCATTTGTTATTCCAAAGCATGCTAAAATAAGGATTATTTGCCTTTTATTGTCCCGCGTAAGTACTTTTGTCATTACTCATTTAAGTTAAATAACATCGTTTTTTAACTTGAAACTGACCTCCTTATCTTCCCGAAACAACGTTGTTTCAGGTTTCATTTCATGGTTAAGTTCAGGTTCGGTCTCCTTCTTCCTCACCTCTTTCCATCATTTCTCTCTTCGTTTTCTCCCATGCTTTTGGTCGATTCTGACATGTGACCGATGATCACCGGGAGTCAAATTTATTTGTAAGCTGAAAGGATGGAATTAAGATGGTGAATCTTGAGAAGCAATAATTTGTACGCTCATTCTTAAAGTTGGAAATTCATCATCCATTACATGTAATTATCACCGGTTGAGGGCCATACGCATATTTACTAGCAGTGGACCAAAAGTAATAAGAAGTACTTATTCATTAAAAAGCATTACTCCCTTCTTCCCACCCATTTCTGAACACTTTCCTTTTATAGGTTTTCCAACCAAATATGTACACTTTCCATATTTAGAAATTTTCAATACCTATAAGACCAAATTACCCTTGAAATAACTAAAAATTACACACAAAACCTAAACCCACTCACACTCACCCACCCCCTCACCCTCTCACCCTTTTTCTCTCAAGTTGCATCTCAGTCTCTCCCCCAGCTCTCTCCACCGCGTCTCAACCTCTCCCTCGTCTATCTCCTCCGTGTCTCAGCCTCTCTGTCGCATCTCAACCTCTCCCACATCTATCTCCGTTGTGTCTCAATCTCCCTGTCACCCTCTCTCTGTAGCGTCTCCACCGCTTCTCCATCTCCACTGCATCTCAAGCTCCGCCACACATTCATCGATCGTGTATCCTTCTCCTACTACTCCGATTTCTCGCAGATCTAGAGAAAGATGGGTCGAGCGGTGGTGTTAGGTGTTGGGTCCAGCGGTAGTGTTGGGCGGTGGTGGTAATAAACACTTCTTCTGGTGGGTTTTCTTCAATTCTTTAATTTCTCGTTGATCTGGGTTTTTTTCAAGATTGGGGCAGGTATAATAAAGAAAAGAGTGGCGATCAAATGCAAAGAAGTAGCGGAAAGAGGCGCAAGAGTGGCAGAGAGAGGTGGGAGAATGGCGGACAAAGGCAGGGGAGTGGCATGCAGAGGCGGGAGAGAGAGGGATGGGAAGAAGAAGAAGAAGGGTATTTTTGTAATTTCACATCCCAAAAATTAAAACACCAACTTTCTCTTTTGGCAGGTATGGCTGGACAGAGGAAGTAAGAAGTTTTATTATTAAAAAGTATAATTAGATGACAAAATTATAAAGATAATTAAGTCCATAAAATATATTACCCCAATCCGCTAATACAAAAACGTCCTCTTATTAGCATTTAGAATAAGAGATTTGGAATCAATTTTTTCAAAGTGCCATATAATAAGGATAGTTTGCTATTGGTATCAATTAGGGCTATTTAAGTAATTTTTTGACTTGTTTGTTTTGGAAACGACAATGTTTTGCCTTCTAATCCCCTCTTCTCCGTTTCTCTTTTCTCTTCGTTGTAATTTGTTTCATCGCCTTCTTCATCATCGTAATTATCGGGGAGTAATTCCATGATTTATTTGAATTTATAGACATATGACTTCGATATCTTCCATTAGCGAGGAGCTTGGAGAGATCGAGGGGGCATATTTATGATATTTTCTGAGCTCTATTTTCCGAGTTTGTCTATGGTTAATCGAGCACCATATATCTATAGGTCTTATTCTTTACTCGAAGCATGTGTATCCATAATTCTAGGAATAAGAGTATGAGACATACCTGAATAGGATAACTGGGAAATTTTGTTTGTCAATTTCATTGAACAGTTTAGCTATTACATGCATTGATGATCAATGATATTGTAGCCATTTACAGACTGAGGTATCGTAGGTATGTGAATTTTAAACTAACCCTTTTGTTTCTTTTCATGTTATTTTGGAAGCTGAAGTTCTTCTGTCCTTTGTTTTGATTGATGCATATCTATATCAATATATGTGTGTTGATCAACTTATATGAATTCGATTTGATTGTATTGATTTGTTTGCTTTATGGATCAGGGTTTAAGTCTTTGTGATATGAATCCCTTTGCGAAGAAGCTAGTTTGCAGAATTAAGATCTTTGGCAAAATAAGGGAACTCGCTGAACCCTTATAGTGTCGCACGAGCTCAGGTGCCTAGCCTTTGGGGTACGCCTAATTTTGATTACAAGGTTTATTGATACTTAACTAGCCCTCGGGGTTAATCAACAATGGAATAGCTCGCAAGCAAAGAGTATGAACTCAAAAGGTTGTATATTTGATTGATAAGAATTGTGTTAAAAACGTGAATGACCTCTCCTATTTATAGGGCATAATTCAGCCAGTACAAATAGAAACTTGAATGACTTATGGCATCTTTAAGAAGCTAAAACTATATCTAACTAGAATACCTAAAATAAATGACTTCAAGATAAATCTTGAATGAATATTTCCTTATCTAATCTTACCAAATCTAATTATAATCAAATCAGAACTGAATATTCTAACGCCAACATGGCTAAGTTAATGAGCCTTATTCTAAAATAAAATAAATTACAAATGATCACACTATCTCATTAAAAAACCCAGCGGAAAAAAAGAGTATAGTGTTATCCTTCTAAAACCCTAATTTGATAATAAATTAAAACCCTAATTTGTATCACTTGGCTAGGTCTTAGAATATTGGTTTCAAAAGGGTTTAAGCAATATGTGTAGCAAAGCTCCATAGCATTTATCTGATGGTTGTGCATTTGTGATTGTACTTTCATCCATGTAGATAGTTGTACAGGTCTTTAAAACTTGTTATGTTTGTACATTTTTTTGGGGCTGTACCTTGGTAATTTGATTGGATATAGAATGAAAAGGGAACTTATTTTTTGGATGTTTGATTTATATATTTTTTCTAGTTGATTGGTTGTGAATAATTGTAAATGAAGGTCATATATTTTCCTTCATGTGTTTTTGTCTTTGTTAATGCACAAACTACTTTGCCCCAAATTAAAGTGCATTGGAAAAATCCACTCAAAATCTCTGGGTTAAAAGATTAATTAAGACTTGCCTCTACATTGACAGGCCTTTTACTGGTGTTTGTTGAAGAAGTAATGAACTTGATTATGTCTGTAGGTGTTCATTATCAAGTGTTGTGCCACTTCAAAGTTCAAACAAGCAAAGATGGGAGTTGTCTTACTTTGAGCTGGCTATATTAGAGTCTCTGCACACCTTTAAGTTTAACATTGATTGATGTTGCAGGGGAATCATCTTATACTAGGTAATTTTTACTCAACACAATCTCCTGCAAAAGGTTCATAGTCATATCTCATAGAAAGAATTTGTGTACGAAGTTTTCATCTATTTTCAGCATTTTTGGTTAATTTTCTCATTTTTAGAATGATGATTGTGTGATGCCTATTGTGTGGCTTTTAGGGTTATTTTACGCTTGGAGCATCTCTAATGGTAAACTAAAATGGGTTGTAGTTTAACTTGACATGTCAACTTTTCAACTAATGATGTGGCAAAGTACACACTCCCACAATGGTAAGCTACATTCATGTGTAGCTTGATAGGTCCCACATATTTTTAATATAATATAATTATATGTATATATATTTATATAATTTATTTATATGAGTAAATATACAACATATAACTTTCTTATAAAAACAATATTAAAATAATTTAAATTTATATAAATTTCTTATAAAATGATATGACCTTTCAGCCACGCATGTATTTATATATATGTGTATATATATATATATGTATATATATATATGTATATATAGTGAGCTTTTCCAATATGCAACGACTAGGAAAAAATGAATACACTATAACTTTTGAATTTTCCATGCTTAATATTTCATGGATCGATGAAAGAACGTCTATTTTACTATTGAATGCATGACCCTGTTTGAAATTGGAACGCACTTAGAATATATTTATAAATAACTCCTTTATGAGTTGGATTGGTATCGAGCTATAAAATATATAATTAGAAATGGAAAATTCTGTTCATACTATCAAATTAGAAATGGCAAATTTTAAAGAACAATTTCGTCAGTATCTTGCATTTCATCAATATTCCGATGAAGATTCTACAACATGATCCAACCAAACTATGTGTGAAATACGCTTCCTACATTTGAAGTATTAAATGCAACGGGCATCAAGCAACCTGTTTCCACAAGCTACAGGTGCTTGAAAACTGATGATGTGGATTCTGCAACGGTGGGCAGGCATGCTGCAATCTGTGGAATTTTGCAAGAAAATCAAACAAAAACCACCGTAGGAGATTCTCTTACAAACCACAATGGTCGGTTCATTTACTAGCAATGTACACTTTGCTTCATGGCTAAAGTGTAACAGTCACTGCTACCAATTTGTTGGCTAAGCATATGAAATTAGATTAAATTGATAAAGATGTCCATGTAATGTGCCCATTTTATATGGTTATATTAGGACTTTTAGGATTCACTTTTGTACATTTTTGTGCTCTAGATGTGGAATTTTGCATTGAAATTCTCTAAGGAGAGTTAAAGGCAACTTTTACGCTTTTATTACTTTTCTAGAGGATTTTTTGTGACGAGATAATTTGTTTGAAGACTTTGAAGAATACCTTTAAAGATTTAAATACTTGAAGACTTGTATTTGAGCTTTTGAAGACTTGAAGAATTGAAGATAAGTGAAGTGAAGAGGATGACTTGAAACAAAAAGAAGAAAGAAATCAAGATGCTGAAACTGAGCTCGGTCGCGACTCGCGATGGATTGGTCACGACTCGCGACAGACGAGCGGCCAGAAACTTTCTTACTTTTTTGTACTATAAATACCGAATCCTTTCCTCTCCTTTTCGACTCTTCTTCTTCATGCAGTTTTCTGGGTTCAAAACCCTAGTTTTCCTTTATTTCTTTTCTTAGTTTTTGTAGGTTAATCATGTCTTTTCATTATTAGGTTAGTTTAATCTTGGGAAAAATTGATTGAAGCTTCCATATCTATATAGTAAGAACCTGTATTTATCTCTACCATGAAGAATTTGTTATTTAGCATTCATGTATTTTAATGTGATGTTTTACTTCATTTATATCATGGGTTGTTTGAGAATAGGAAGTGTTTGTATGATTGAAGTGTTAGGGTGTTAGGAAAGTTGCAAATTTCTTAACTCATTTGGCATGAAAATTCAAGAACATGGACTTAGAACTTCTAGTGTATAATGTTTTGCAATTCTTGCTAGATAAGTATGTTAATGTGGATTGTTCTCATATTTATTCTATAGATGTAATAAAATGTTGAATCTTGAATGTGGTTTGTTCTAGGTTTAGCCTAATGAATGCTATGTTTGGTTAAATGGCTATGTCTTTGGTAGAAGGCTTGTTGTTATCAAATCTATGGTTCTTCGTGTATAATGCCATTGATGAAATACCTTTATGGTGTAGTTTTCCTAAAGTGATTATCAATGAGGTTTGCAAATGGTCGTTGTTTGTCTATTGGGAAGTTTTAGCATTCCCTATAGGTAACAAATGCGATAGAATGAGTGAATGGTTCAATGATCTACATGAGGTTTGGAAGTTGATATCAATTGCCCCCAAGGCTTTGTCTTTTGTAGTTTTTACCCCTTTTCTTAGTTAGTTTCATGATTAGCATAGTTACATGGCTTTGCTAGTTGTTTGTCTTTAATTTCATAACTTAGGACCAAAACTAACCAAAACCCCCCATGTACTTGCTTATATATATATATATATATATATATATATATATATATATATCTACTTCTATCCTAATATCAACCTTATATGTTTAAACCCTTAGGAAAATCCCTCTTCTTCATGGACGACCCCAATTTTTTACTATTTACTTAGTTGTAGTTAGTAAGCATTTAGGGCTTAAAAATATAACTTTGATAGGTACGGCGACAACCTCCCACCATGCTTAGGCTCACATTAAAATGATAGAACATGATGGTTCTTGCTATGAGATGTTGTAACTTCTTAATGGACATCTGCATTGTATGATGTGTATACAAGTTTTTTTAAATTGTGTTGTGGTTTACTTGGCTCTTAAGCTATGAATATGTAGCTTTAACTATCACTTGCTTCCATTCCTTTGGTATTCTATAATATGTAGCTTTAACTGCAGTATACGAGCTTCCATTTCTTTTTCACTTGCTTTGGTAAGCTCAAATGACCTCTCAAACTCCAGTGCCATATATGTTTGTGATTCGGCATGGGAAACGCTTTCTCTATGCAACTCTTTAAACTTGCAGGCCACATCTGCAGAAGCTTTGATGTGTCCATTTTAGATGCATTATTTAGTAGTATTTAGGATCACTTTTGTGCTCTTTTATTATCGAGAGCTTGTGTTTTACCTTGAAATTCACTTAGGAGAGGCAAAAGCAACTTTGTACTCTTTTACCTCTTCTAAGTGGATTTTGTGTGACAAGGGAAGAACACGGAAGCAACGAAGACCGGAAGACATTGAAGACTATACTTTCGAAGACTTTTGGATACTCACTTCGAAGACATGAAGACCGGAGGCCGTTGAAGACCATTTTTGGAGCCGTTGAAGACTTGAAGATTGAGAGGGATGGCTATGAAGAAGACAAAGAAACAATGCAAAACTCTGGCTCCCGTCGCGACCCCGTCGCGACACCATCGCGAGTCGCGACCAACACCGTCGCGAGTCGCGACCAACGGGCGGCCAGAAATCAACTTTATCTTCTTTGCACTATAAATACTACTCTCTTTCCTCCTCTTCTCCAGTTTTGCTCAGCCCGTTTTCTCTCTGATTTTTGGGCGAAATACCTAGGTTTTTCTCTTCTTTCTTTTCTTTGTTTTTTTCTTAGTTTAATTATGTCTTTTGTTGTTCTAGAGTAGTTCTTGTACTTGGGAGCTATGGATTGAAGCTTCCACTTCTATGTATTGAGAACCATTTCTATCTATCTATTTGGTGTTTTTGCTATTGTGCATTTATTGTGCTTTGAATGTTAATTGTTGATTCCATTGATGTTGTTGGGAGCTTGAGGATATGAATGCTTGTATGAATTGCTAGCTAGGGTTTGGGGGATTTGGGTTAATTTCCCCCCTGTTCTTGTTAGGAATGTATGAGTGTGAATTAGAGCTTTTGATTGTGTTAGTGTGTTGACAATGTGCTAGACGAATGTGATTGATGTTGAACTCTTCGTCATGTTCGTTTGTGTAGCAAACGAGAAGAGTTATATGCTCGTGGTTTATGAGTGGTCGCTCTTGACTAATCTCGTGTAATTGCATGAATTGGTTAAATGCTTAGTCACGGTGTAGTGGTCATAGGCATTGCCAAGCTTGTTGGTCCTTCGTGCTAAATGCCACCAATGACACCTCGAGTCGTGGTCGCGACTCGGGAGTCATTGGTGAGGTTTGACGAGAGATGTGGAACTCACTCTCGCAAACTACGAACTAAGAAGGATAGGAGTTTAGTCTCCACGACAAGTAGTTGAAGTATTGAATAGATGATTTAAATTCATTCTTGAAGCATTTGTTATTTGGCGTTTATGTATTCTTGACGGTGTGTTTCACTGCATGTGTGCCATGAGTTGTTTGAGCATAGGTAGTGTTTGTGTGGTTGAATTGTTTAGGTGTAGGAACGTGACGAATTCCGTAGCGCCTTTGCATGAAGATCTATGAGCATGAACTTAGAACTCCTTGTGATGTGTGTGTTGTGGTACTTGCTGGATGGGTATGTGAGTGTTGGGTCCTGAATGCTATATGATGGAATGTGTGAATGATTCGATGAACTACATTAGATGTGGAAGTGGATATCCGTTGCCCCCAAGGCATTTTATCTTTGTAGTTTAAAACCCCTTTTCTTTAGTTTTGCTTGATGATTAGCATAGTCACTTGACCTTGCTAGTTATCTTGTCTTTTTATCTTTGTTAACTTAGGAAACCAACCAACCAACCCCCCCCCCCTTTTACTTGCTTTTAAGTGTGTGTAAATATAGTTACTCCTAGCCTAGTATCAACCATTTGTGCTTGATTGCTTAGGAAGATCCCTCTTCTCATTGGACGACCCCGATTTGCCACTATCTACCTAGTTGTAGAAAGTAAGCATTTAGGGCTTATAAATTATCTTTTGCACGGCGGGCGCGACGACCGCCCGCCTGTCAAAAGGGTGCCGCTGCCGGGGATTAGGCGTTTATTCTTAAGTATTTAGGTGTATTTGGTTGTGTATTAGCTAGTTGTTTTTATTTTCCACTACTTGGTGGTTGTTTTTGTTCGGAGTAGGTATTGCTTGAGTTCTTGGTAATTTATTTTATCGAGAATCCTTGCACTATGATTCCGAACTTTTGAAAAAAAAATAAAATTTAATGGAGCGTCTCACCTTGAGGGAACTCATGATGAGAAGAGAGGCTCAACAAGCAAGGTTTTGTAGGATGTGTCATTCCGACCATCCTACCGAATCTTGCCCTTTGTTGTGGGAACAGCACGATGACCGAGAAAGAACCCTTGGTTTCCAAAACCATGGGTACTATGAAGGGTGCTATCAAGAGGTAGGAGATATTGGTTTTCAAGGGCAAGAAGCTCATAAATGCTATCCATACCACAACTCTTACAATCCGGAATGGAGTGGTAGTCCGGATTTGTGGTATGAGAATGAACCGGAAAACCAATATTACGAGCAACCTAGTTGGCCATCACCACCCTATACCATACCCCAAAACCAAGCCCAACAAGGAAGTTCAAGTTTGACACGTGAGGATGTCTTAAATATGATAGCAAACTTGAACTCCTTTACTAGTGAGGAGCCGGATACCCAGCTCTCCTCTAGTGTTGAGGCCATTGAGGGGCATGTGAGGAACATATTAGAGGTATTGGCCCGCATGGAAGCTCGTGATTCCGAAAACACGCCATCCCAACTTGAACTCGATGATTCGGTAAGTGAGGTCACCAATAATAATGATTTTGAGTTTGAAAGGGATGAGGAGTTGGTTGTAGAGGATAGAAAAATGGAGGAAGAGGTGATAGTGCTACATCCATTAGCATTGTCACCCCTTCTCCCACCTAGTAAACCAACTCTAATATTTTCGAAAGTTTTGAGGGAAACGAGAGAGGAGCCAAAAGACTATCCCAAGCTCCCTAACCACTTAATTCCCTTTGAACCATCTCCACCTCCACAAGACTTTCCTCTTGAAAGTTTTGTGCCCCCACCTCTCTTATTTTGGATGCTCATGGTGAAGAGCTTCAAGCCTTCACCATACGGATAACATTAGGGTCGTGCCGACGACCTTAAACATACGGAGCTTCGTCGTGCCGACAACGTTAAATAAATTCGGCATTTCTTTTAGTTTTTGTTTTTTTTAGTCTTTGTTTCTTAGTTTTTGTTGTTGTTTTGTTCTTTTTATGGCTTGTTTTTCTGTGATTTTGTAGCAAAGTGAAGTGCATTGCAATGAAGGAGATGAAGGAACAAGATCAACGAATGAGGGAAGAAAGCTTGGACAGTTGGTAAGAAGAAGAAAAACTTTTAAGCTTGGGATACCCTGCCGTCGCGAGTCGCGACGAACAGGGGAGCAAAATTCACTCCCAGCGCCAACTTTTCGCGAGTCGCGATGACATCGCGAGGCACTGTCGCGAGTCGCGATGCACTTCGTCGCGAGTCGCGACGTGCTCAGAAATTTTTGAGCTTTCGGACTCACCTTTCCGCGAGTCGCGATGACTTCGCGAGGCTCGTTGCGAGTCGCGACACACTACGTTGCGTCGAGCTCAGAAAATTTTGAGCTCTCGGACTCACCTTTCCGCGAGTCGCGATGACTTCGCGAGGCTCGTCGCGAGTCGCGACACACTTCGTCGCGAGTCGCGACAAGCTCAGAAAATTTTGAGCTCTCGGACTCAACTTTCCGCGAGTCGCGATGACTTCGCGAGGCTCGTCGCGAGTCGCGACGTGCTCAGTAACTGTTGAAAATTTTTTGAGCCCGGATTTCAAATTTCCAAGCTTCCAAGTTTCCAAATGATTTTAAACATTGCATGATCCTACCTTCTTCTCCACCCAACACTCCCAAGAACCACCACATACCCACTCATTCCTCCACCATCCTACATATGTTGACATATGAACATTCTTGCATCTTTATAGTACATTTGTTGATTGTAGTATGCCGACTACATCATTGTAATCGTAAGTGCATATCCTATAATGATGCTTGTATACATGTCAATATATGTTGGATATTTTTCATGATTATTCTTATAGTGTTGGTTGAGTGTGATTTGGTTGTTCTTTGAAAATACTATGGTTATTAACTCTTGATGCTAAACCTAGTATTACATATCCTTATGTACTTGTGAGTTTAATGTGTTCTTCGTGGTGTTAGTCTTGATCAAACGGCGCCATGGAGACAATGCTTTTCTCGAGGGGTGAGTTCTTCTACGGCATCTTTGCTCCCCCTTCCGGTTCCGAAACCAATTTCGGGACCATACAAGTGCTTGGATTGCGCCATATCACCGGCGAATTGCGGAGACACGGGTGTCACTCTATCCCCTTACCTTGATTTTTATTGTTCTTGCCTTACATGTTTACATTGAGGGCAATGTAATGTTTTAAGTGTGGGGAGGGGTTAGAGGACTCATATGCATGCTAGATTGTTTTGGAATGCTTTTTGCTACTTTTCATTGGAAAAACATGAGAAAAAGAAAAAAAAATAGAAAAAGAAAAAGAAAAAGAAAATAGAAAAAGAAAAAAAAAAAAAAGAAAACCCGCTAAGTTGAAAACCCGAGAGGGCAACTTAGGCAACATTGGGGGCCCGGATAGGTCGAAAACCCTTAAAGGGCGGCCTAGGCAAAAATGAGAGGCTAAAATGTGCGGAAAAAGGTGAGATGTGAGCTAAAGAAACATGATGTGTGGCTAGGATGAAAACTCGAAAGAGCTCCTAGGCAAAATGAGAGAAATTGAGAGAAATTGAAAAATGCTATGATTTCACTCACTTGCCGGCGTTGGAGTCATAAGGTTGCGGTTGTCACATGGATGGATCGGGTAGCTCAATATCTATAGACCTCTTGGGATTGGGTAGCTTAGTGGGTTAGGAAACGAAGTATGGTTATGAAATTCTTGATCTCTTTATACTTCGTTTTTGGTTGATATATTGGCATTTAGTGAAGCATGTGTTTGAAACTCTTATATGGTTTTAGCTTCATTTTATGTCATTGGATTTTGGTTGATATATTGGCATTCGGTGTAGTATGTGCTTAAACCTCTTTAATGGTTTTAACTTCATCTTGTGTCATTGGACTGTGGGAATATCAATTCGGGGCTTTGAAATATTTTTATGGGTAGTGAATTGATAAGTGGTAGGTTTGGTTAGATTTAGGATTGGGGATGTGTGTGTGAAAAAATTCTCATGTGAGCTTTTATTTTGGGATTTTTGATATTGAGAGTTTTTGTGAGGCTTTGATTGGGGGATTAGTTTAGGTTTTGGACATATCATTTACTCCGTGTGCTTGGTTCTTTTCTTACTCGAGGGCGAGTAAGGTCTAAGTGTGGGGATATTTGATATGTCCATTTTGTGTGGTTATTTTAGGGGTTTTAGGATGTGGATATGCCATTTCCTCCGTATGCTTGAATCTTTTCTTACTCGAGGGCGAGTAAGGTTTAAGTGTGGGGAGGTTTGATGTGTCCATTTTAGATGCATTATTTAGTAGTATTTAGGATCACTTTTGTGCTCTTTTATTATCGAGAGCTTGTGTTTTACCTTGAAATTCACTTAGGAGAGGCAAAAGCAACTTTGTACTCTTTTACCTCTTCTAAGTGGATTTTGTGTGACAAGGGAAGAACACGGAAGCAACGAAGACCGGAAGACATTGAAGACTATACTTTCGAAGACTTTTGGATACTCACTTCGAAGACATGAAGACCGGAGGCCGTTGAAGACCATTTTTGGAGCCGTTGAAGACTTGAAGATTGAGAGGGATGGCTATGAAGAAGACAAAGAAACAATGCAAAACTCTGGCTCCCGTCGCGACCCCGTCGCGACACCATCGCGAGTCGCGACCAACACCGTCGCGAGTCGCGACCAACGGGCGGCCAGAAATCAACTTTATCTTCTTTGCACTATAAATACTACTCTCTTTCCTCCTCTTCTCCAGTTTTGCTCAGCCCGTTTTCTCTCTGATTTTTGGGCGAAATACCTAGGTTTTTCTCTTCTTTCTTTTCTTTGTTTTTTTCTTAGTTTAATTATGTCTTTTGTTGTTCTAGAGTAGTTCTTGTACTTGGGAGCTATGGATTGAAGCTTCCACTTCTATGTATTGAGAACCATTTCTATCTATCTATTTGGTGTTTTTGCTATTGTGCATTTATTGTGCTTTGAATGTTAATTGTTGATTCCATTGATGTTGTTGGGAGCTTGAGGATATGAATGCTTGTATGAATTGCTAGCTAGGGTTTGGGGGATTTGGGTTAATTTCCCTCCTGTTCTTGTTAGGAATGTATGAGTGTGAATTAGAGCTTTTGATTGTGTTAGTGTGTTGACAATGTGCTAGACGAATGTGATTGATGTTGAACTCTTCGTCATGTTCGTTTGTGTAGCAAACGAGAAGAGTTATATGCTCGTGGTTTATGAGTGGTCGCTCTTGACTAATCTCGTGTAATTGCATGAATTGATTAAATGCTTAGTCACGGTGTAGTGGTCATAGGCATTGCCAAGCTTGTTGGTCCTTCGTGCTAAATGCCACCAAGGACACCTCGAGTCGTGGTCGCGACTCGGGAGTCATTGGTGAGGTTTGACGAGAGATGTGGAACTCACTCTCGCAAACTACGAACTAAGAAGGATAGGAGTTTAGTCTCCACGACAAGTAGTTGAAGTATTGAATAGATGATTTAAATTCATTCTTGAAGCATTTGTTATTTGGCGTTTATGTATTCTTGACGGTGTGTTTCACTGCATGTGTGCCATGAGTTGTTTGAGCATAGGTAGTGTTTGTGTGGTTGAATTGTTTAGGTGTAGGAACGTGACGAATTCCGTAGCGCCTTTGCATGAAGATCTTTGAGCATGAACTTAGAACTCCTTGTGATGTGTGTGTTGTGGTACTTGCTGGATGGGTATGTGAGTGTTGGGTCCTGAATGCTATATGGTGGAATGTGTGAATGATTCGATGAACTATATTAGATGTGGAAGTGGATATCCGTTGCCCCCAAGGCATTTTATCTTTGTAGTTTAAAACCCCTTTTCTTTAGTTTTGTTTGATGATTAGCATAGTCACTTGACCTTGCTAGTTATCTTGTCTTTTTATCTTTGTTAACTTAGGAAACCAACCAACCCCCCCCCCTTTTACTTGCTTTTAAGTGTGTGTAAATATAGTTACTCCTAGCCTAGTATCAACCATTTGTGCTTGATTGCTTAGGAAGAACCCTCTTCTCATTGGACGACCCCGATTTGCCACTATCTACCTAGTTGTAGAAAGTAAGCATTTAGGGCTTATAAATTATCTTTTGCACGGCGGGCGCGACGACCGCCCGCCTGTCAAGCTTGCAGCTATTGTTGTAATTCTTATAGTTTCTTTTTGTCGTCAAGCTCAAGGCTAAGAGAGTTCAAGACTTCCATAACCCGAATCAGCTCATTGTTCTTGACTTATTGAGATTGCAGGGCTTTCCCTCCAGAGCTTTGAGCTGAGCAATGTATTGTTCTACTGCTTTAGCATTTTGCTATTGCAACTTTTGATGAGCGAGATGGAGCTCCTCAACCTGTGCTCAGATTTTTGTGGTCACTCATTGGTGGTGGAGAGCTGGTTTTTCAAGTTGAGATTGTGAGATTGAGAGTATTTAATCGTTAAGTGCACCGAAAACCCTCTGCAATTCATGTTAAAGTTCATTGGCCTTCTCTTGTGCTTCTAATACTTCCCTGATGGTAATGGATAAAGATGGGTGCGGCTCCTCAGCAACAGGGGGACCATGTCTCTCTACCTTAATATTCTTCGTGGAGGACTGTATTTTCTCTTTTTCGTTAACTTGTTCCTGCACCACAATAAACTATAGCTATGTTGCATCAATAGTTATGTGTTCGGTTCCACATGATTCCACGCGAGTGAAAAGTGTTGTATAATGTTATAACTTAATTTAGGCATAGAAACTCCATGTGTTAATGTAAATAATAAGACTATAGAATTTGGCGGTGGATTATAATTTAGACAATAAAAGGTATATTTAGGCATAGAAACTCCACGTGTTTATGTAAATAAGTAGAGTAAAATTTGGCAGTGTATTAGAATTTAAGCAATAACCACAACTACATAGGCATGGTGTTTGGTGAGTGGCAATTGAGCAATTCATGAAAGAAATTAGATGGAAAAATGTAACAAACTAAGGGATTTATTGTGGATAAATGGGTAAAATGCAGGTGAAATCAGCTAATAAGTACATACTTTAGGAGAGAAAGAACAGAAAATATAGAGGAGGAAATCAGAAACCATCTGAACATTTTTGCACAATGAATTCGATGCCTTTTCCAATCCATTTTTCTCCCTTCTATCCCCTCTTCCTTCTGCTAACAAACTAATTGAATTGCTAATTAGCTCATTCACTTGCACAGCTGGTGATGTTGTTACATTCCGTTTGAAACGGTTGGAAATTGATACAGCTGAAGAACACGCTCCCTCTTTAGGCTATATAAAGAGAAAAGACTTAAATGACCTTGGTCCTATTGAGATGGTGTGACCATCCCTCCTGCTGAAATGTTGCTTGTCCTCAAGTAACAAAAGATGGAATTGTGTACTGATGAAATTTGCATCTTCTCATGATGCATCATCTATTGTAAAATTTCACCTTAAAGGGTTGTGCATCATGTTTCAAAGGAATTTGATGGTTTATTTCCCTAACAGGAGGTAAAGCATTTGGAATATGAAATATATCTGAGAAATTATATAGAATTTGCTTCAGATCCTGTGGAATGTCAAGAGAGTCCAATGCTTCCATCATTAATTGCTTCTGATCTTTTGTACAACTTTCATGTCCTGAATTCATAGTGTAAAATTGACTATGATCTACTTCTTCAACTCTTTTTCCCTAAGTCTTTTCTCTAGGTCATTTAAGTGAGAAAAATTGAGAATAAATGTAGGATTATATATATTGAGAAAAATGCATTTATAATCCTACATTTATTCAAAAAAATGCCAATACAACCTTCAATTTTTTGAATGTGCCAAAATAACCTTAGATAATCTACGAAAGTGCCAAATTGCCCAATCCGACAATTTTTTACCGAAATTCAAGATAATGATGGTTTTGCTCCTCGGAAAAAAATTGAAAATCTGGAAAAAAAAACCTGTTTTGATAGTTATACCCTTCGTGTGATTCATACCCTCGTGAGTTAGATCAATACTTTCTAGACAAACTCAGGGTTAGATCAACACTTTCTAAACAAACCCAGGGTTAGTTTAGCACTTTACACGTTTCAGCACTTTGTACTCTAAGCACTTTACCCCAAACTAAACGTAACCACTCTTTTCCTTTAATTCTTCTCCACCGCGTCAGCGTTGCAGAGACTCATTTCGGACGGATTAGAGGTGCTTCGGTGAGAAGATCGAAGCACACATGAAGCGAAGGTGGAAAAAGCATTGGTCACGAGGAGTATATAAGAAATAAAGTGATGTAAAAAAACAAAGAGAGCAGAGGTGATTTGAGAAATTTTATAAGATAGTAAGAGAAATGTAGTGAGAGATGTTAATACAATTGATGTAGAGAGGAATTGATGGAAAAAATTTGAAGACGTAAAATAATGTAAAAATATAAATAAATATATCGATAAACAAAACTATAACAAAGAAAGTGGTACAAAATTTAGAACAGAAAAAATCATACGAGAAATCTTGAGAGAGAAATGGTATAATAAATTTAAAGAGAAAAAATGAGTAAAAAATTATGGAGTGAAAGTGACAAAAGAATGTGAAAAATTAATAAAATAAAATCATATGCATGACAGTATATCGAGTCATGGCCTTAATACTTTATTACAGGAACTTACAATTAAGATACGCAAGAACTCCCAATGTTAACTTTTCAAGTGAATATATTATATTATAAGTAACATCACTAGAACATCTGGCACGTGATGAACATTGACAAAAACAGGATGCCGACGGTAATTTGTTCAGGATTTACATCTGGTTGTTCATAGGTAGGTTGATTGATATCCAATGAAAATTTTGTGTTTTGGTCTACCATTTTTAGTTTTTTTCCCCACAAATAACGAGTACGAAGCACTTTTTTTTTTGAAAAGATATTAGGGACATTATATTACGATGATTGTCTGATTACAAATTGTGCAAGATTGTGCGCATTGAGCACTACAGATCTATGCACTTTCATGAAATGAACATTATGAAAAACCATCGCTAGCATACTGATATTCCTAATCAAACCTTTGAGATCAGGTGGGACTGATGGGAAATTATTGGTATGTGTGAGTACCAATTCACAGTCTGTTCTGATACAGATGCACTGGAGACCCAAGAAGCTAGCATGTGACATTGCTTCGTAAATGGCTATAAGCTCTGCTTGGGTTGATGATGTTGCTTGTATTGACCGATAACCATGGAAGTTTGAAATTGTTGAACCTGGAACCGCACACCATGCAGCAACTGCCTTACCATCCAGTTTCTGAAAAGCTGCATCTGTATTGATACAGAACCAGTCGTGATAGGCCTGATTGATATGGTTATCCAGTGTATACCATATCAGTGTAATGTCCCCCACTTGAACCGTCTTTTGTGGTCGGGTGATTATATTTTGTAGCTCCAGAAGTGAAGAGTTAGGATTTGCTAGAACTGACAGACTTGGAAGATTTCCAGATGTGGCACCCTCAAAATTATCCTTTAGAATTGCTAGAATCATGTCCACCGAAGGCGATTGATTTTCGATTGTCGCCTTATTCCTTGCACACCAGATCGACCAAATGATAATACATGAAAGATTTAAATCCTCTTGTGTGGGCGCTGATTTGAACCATTGTCGAAGCCACGGTTCCAGTTGCAAAGATGTTCCTTGATAAAAATCAAAACCGAGTCTGGAGGCCTTCCATACCTTTCTTGCGATATCACATTCAAGAATAATGTGAGACGATGTTTCCATATGTTTATGACACATTTGGCATAAAGCTGAAACCTCCATATTTCTCTTTCTGAGAGCCGGACCTGTTGGTGCTGCATTCCGTACCAGTCTCCAGACAAGGAACTTTACCTTTTCAGGTATCTTCAGACGCCAAAGTGTCTTCCACAGGTGTTGATGATCAGCTGTGTATGATTGGTTGTTGGAAGATGATGGGTTATGGTTATTTGCCAAATTGCATGCTTCATGATAGCCACTCTTAACCGTGTAATTTCCTAACCATTCCTTATCCCAGAATTGAAAATCCTTTAAACCTAAGGTTTGGTATGGAATATATATCCCAGCAATGCAATTGACCATAGATTGATGAAAGAAGAGTCCAAAAAGTGGCTTACGCCACTGCTTATTGCTATCAATCATATCACTGACTTTAAAGCGCAATTGAGGAAGAATTTGTGTTTCATACCTGATTGGATTCCTCTGATTAGGAATCCACTCATCTTGGATGTCAATATCTTGGCCGGTAACCACTTGCCATTTAACCCTACTCCGGATAAGATCTCTTCCCCACAAAATGCCCCTCCAACCCCACGATGATCCTTGTTTAAGATTGACTTTGAGGAAATCTTGTTTACTACAATATTTACTGAGAAAGAATCTTGAGAAAAAAGATTCTTTGTCCGTAATGAGCTTCCATGCAAGTTTTCCTAACAAAGCCTGATTCATGTGTTTTGTGGATCTCATTCCCAGTCCGCCCCACCATTTAGATTGGCACATTGATTTCCATGACTTCCAGTGGATTCCTCTCCCATCAATATCCCCTGCCCAAATAAAACGCACAAGATGACTATCGATTTTCTTCGCAACCGTGGCTGGAATTCTGAAGGTGCTGAGAGTATACTGAGTTGTTGCAGCCAAAACGTGTTTGGCGAGGGTAATTCTTCCCATTACTGAGATATCTCCAGTTTTCCAAATGGAAGTCTTCGCCTTCACCCGTTGGACTAACTTGCTAAACATGCCCACCCTCGAGCCAGTGAAATCCATGTCGTGCCCAAGATATTTTTCATGAAGCAAGTCATGAAAGATTCTGAAAGTCTGCTGGAGTCGATCCTTTGTGATTGGATGCGTGTTTGGGCTAACAAGAAGTGCCGACTTCTGGAAATTAATTCTTTGGCCCGAGTAAGCTGCAAAAAGATTCAATGTTTGTGCCAGTTTTGTCGAACCTCTTTCTGAGATATTGAAGAAAAGAATACAATCATCCGCGAACATCAAATGTGACACGGGTAAGACCGATCTTCCAATCGTAACCCCTGGGCAAAACCTTTGGAGCCCATTTGATGCTATCATGGATGAAAAAGCCTCCTGACAAATAATGAATAGAAAGGGTGATAGAGGGCAACCCTGTCGGAGACCTTGTATTGGTTTGAAAGTCTGTGAAAACCTTCCATTAAGCTTAATAGTATAAGAGACAGTAGTAACACAAGCCATAATCCACCCAATCCATTTCCGGGGAAAACCCATGTGCTCCATCATTTTCTCCAGAAAAGTCCAAGAAACCCGATCATATGCTTTGCTCATATCCAATTTCATTGCCGCCACTGATTGATTACCTTTCTTCTTCTTACGGATGAATTCAATGAGTTCATGCGCTATAAGGGAATTTTCAACAATGGATCTACCCTGTACAAAAGCTGATTGGTTTCCAGAGATAAGAAAACCCATGACTTTTTTTATTCTGTTTGCAAGGATCTTTGCAATAATTTTGTATGTGACATTGCAAAGGCTGATCGGCCTTAAGTCGGCAGGTTTGTTTGGACAATTAGTTTTTGGTATAAGGACCAAAGTAGTGTGATTCCACTGTGAAGGCATAATGGATGAAGAGAAAAACCTCTGTATCGCAAATGTAACCTCCTCTCCTACCTCAGACCAATAATGTTGATAAAATCCCGGAGGTAGGCCATCCGGCCCTGGTGCTTTCCATTTGGCCATCTGAAAAATAGCCGTTTTAATTTCTTGCGAAGATACTGGTTCCTCCAGGGCCATTTGTTGAGTCTGATTAACCCCTTTGGTAATCAGGTTGAGGATGTCCTACATAGTCGATTGACCGAAAGCATCATCCGGCATAACAGAGTGAGAGAGTACGAAGCACTTATGCAAGAAGTGATAGGTATAACGTGTTCCAACTTACTAATGGCTTGATAGATGGATTCTGGCAAGCATACTGCTACACAGTAATGTACGGAGCATTAGACTGAATCATTAGTTTGCTCCTCTAAATTGTTTAGGATAATAAGTAGATAAATATAACAAAATATAGATCAACCCCTTAATAATGTATAAATTTTGAAACCTATGTTATTCTCATTGTCTTTAACTCCGATTGCTCTTCGTCTCACTTTCAAGCATTGACGTCAAATTAAGTTGCACCTCTTTATTTCTTCCTCTTGAGTTGTTGACTTTGTAATAAAGACACAAACTATTAGCTTATGCAAAATATAATAGTATTAATATATTGGTTTAAAATTTTACCCTTTGATTCTATCAATGTAGTGTAAACTTGATTAATTGAAATTTCATCTTCTTTTGTTGTATTTATAAAATGGAAAATTTAACGTTAAGAGTATAATAGATGTGCAAACTTATGATTCAGTTATTTATTTTCATTTTTATTGATTTGTTAGGTAACTGTGAGATTATACTTTTTGTACTAATGAACCTGTTATTTTATTATTTTACAATAATTACTTGTATTATCAATGACAAGTTTTATTTCTCTACAAATTAAACGTTTCTTTTTATATTTTACTTCATATTCTTACTCTATGTTAATTCTTGAAAGGTTATAAAAAATATTTTAAATTCAATCATTTTAAATAAATTCCAGCTTACTTTATAATTATTATGCATTCATTATTTAATAAATTCTAGCTGAAATAACATTATAGTTTTATTTTAACTTTCATATGGAGTAGTTAATAATTCTACTTAATAATGTATAAATTCTACCTAATAATTCTTGTGGAGTAGTTACTTTAAGATGATTTTTTATTTTTATTTTAATAACATTACGAAGCTTCCGCCTGCACTAGTACAAACCATGGGGTTTAAATACCTCGGCCAAACACAAGCTTTAAGGGCAAAAATGGGGGAAAAAAGCAAAACGAGAAAAGGTAAAACCAATCCAACTCCCTTAATCATGCAAACTACTCGACAAGCGCAAGCTGAAAAAAAGTTAACCCTCTGAATACCACTCTGAATACCGCTTCGTCTTCAAAGTTAACCCTATCAACGATTCTCAAATCGCTCCAATAATGTCAAAACTTGTTCTATGAAGCATCTGCCTGCATCAAGTAGTTACTTTTAGAAGAAGTAACATTATTATTTTATTTTATTTTAATTTTAAATGTAAAATGTAAATACTACATTTTATTTAAATAAGTATTTTTAATTTAAAACACCGTGCAATGCGCACAGTACTCTAACTAGTATAAATATAAATATAATCCATACCAAATTGTTGTAGGAGAGATAGGTGGACTTTTACTTTATAAATTTACTGCATCACAATTATAATTAAAAATCTTAAATTACACAACAATAACAACAATATATGTTTTAGCATGTTGACATACATGTACTAATCCCTTTGGTTTCATATTTTTATTTTTGTTAATTTTTACTAAACACAATTGAAACTTTTAAACTACATTACGGTATATGTAACATATACCTGTAAATTATTCAAGTAGTGAATATAATTTACATCACTTTCAAGAATGGTGTCTGCAAGACAGGTAAACATTCTACTTCACATAATTAGTTAAACTACGGGGTTGTCTGGGTTGCACTTTGTGAAGCTTGAACCCATACTTAAGCATCCATTTTATATTTCTAATGCTCCAATCTTAAATTTTCCAGGCAAAACATCAGATTGGAAATCAAATCAAAGTTGATAGGGCAACTACAACAAACATTGGACCATTCAATATGGGATTAACTTAATTTTAAAATATAAGATGTAGGGATAGGATCATGTCAAAAGATGCCAGTACAAGGCAAAAGATACCACAACTTTGTGCAGATGCCATCTTGTAGCCTATTTATCCATGAAATATATTTCGGGGGAGAATGTATGGCAGTACGCCAGGGAGTTTGTGAATATCACTATTATTTCAGTGCAAAATACATTCCTAGAATATGTGGAAAGCTACAGTTGAATATCTATCGTGTCATGACTAACATAATAAATCCCAAGGTGGATGAATCTGTGAGTGTCCATCATATACAACATCCGTGAATTAAACAAAGGAGGAAGAACCACTGTGGATAGAATGACCCCAACTTTGGACTTAAAAGAAAAAAAGGCATGAGATAATATAATAACAAACAACTGTCGAATACACACACCTAATAAGTGAGAACCTTCCCATTCACATCATCAAACTCAACAAAACCCGGCCACTCCAACCACTCTGATTCAAAATTTGAAAACCCGGCATCAGGTCTGCCCCCTCTAATGTACCAGGTAAATAACATAATGTGTCACATTAGGGAGTGAAAGCCGAAAACTTTCGGAACAACCGAGATGGATTCATACTCAATCCTAGTGGTGCGGCACTTCAGTGAGCTAAAATTGTCTGAAGCATAAAACAGTTAAATAGAAAATTGTCTAAACCCATCCCAAAAGATACTTTAATAAGAAGTATTTCTCCAATTTTTATCAGATAACCAAAAATACTCAATTTCGCATCAAAACTTCGCACTCTAACTACATAAAACAAAGAGCACGTTGGTGTCACTATACATATAAGCAAAAACACAAACCCTGATGACAAACATATTTTAGCAGCCAATTAACTAATTGACTAATTTTGTCAAACACTATAGGGGCAGAACTTACTTAGCCTCAATACTTTGCATTTTGCAAATAAGAGCCACGCACTCCTTATCCTCAACAAGTATTAAATTGGTAAAAGGGATTTCGTATGCAAAGTGAGAAGCAGAAAATTGATCTTTGGCTGATGATGTACTCAACCCATAAAACACTACATTTTTCCAAAAACTGAATCAATCTTCATGCCAATTGAGCATCAAGATCTTAAATTTAAGAATTGCACAAACAAAACACAGGGTTTCACCTAAAATCCATCTCATAAAAGCCAAATTCTGAGCAATACATTGAACAAATAATGTATAAAACAAGAGAAACCAATGAATATGCAAACTTGTAGTCCAACAAAAGATGCTACTATTCCGATACCGGTATTACAAGAAAATGGCATTTTCCTCATAATTCATCAAGTTTCATGCCTATTCATCATCAAAATAGTAAATTTATGAATTACATAAATGGAACACGGGATTTCTCCAAGAACCCATTTAATAAAAATCAAACCTGAGCCACACATTGAATATATAAAATCCGAACCAAGGAAAACCAAGCAAAAGGGAAGAGTTTGAAATCCAAACCTCTAGCATATGAAAACAAAATTGAGGGTCGGCGACAGGTTACTGGTATAGAAGGTGTGGGCCTTTGACAAAGTTCTTGGGGAAATAAGGTAGAGCTGTAAAACAAGACACTTAAATTGACCGCTCATCGTCTACCGTGGCCACCGCCTTCTAGGTTGGTGGAAATCGAGAGATGAAAGCAGAAAGCAGGAGGAATTGAGATGGCGGCGCAATGGGGGATGACTTGGTACCTTCAAAAGGGAACTCCTGCATGTAAACGTCTTTCTCGAAACGGCTGAAATGCCTCAACAACACACGCATGCAATCGCAAGTGACAGTGTTAAAAGGAAATAGAAACTCTTTCCCTGTACAAGGAAAGGTTATAGATGTTAGCTACTTTATAAAATTAGTTTCCTTATAGAATTAGTTATAGATGATAATTTCTTAGAAACTTAGAATTCTATTCCTATTAGATTTTGGTTTGTTGTAACCCTATATATGGTAATCCTCATGATTGATGAGGTGCGTCATTGATTAATATCAGTGCACTATAATAAAGTCATTTATATTTTTATCATGGTATCAGAGCCTAAAATCCTGAAACCCTAAAAAAAATATTCCACTGCCTTTCCGAGCCACTGCCGCCGCAGTCAAGCCGCGCATCGATCCACACGCCACCGCACAGCCGCCGCCGTCAGCTCCGTTCTGCCGATCGCTATCGCCACCGTCTGACCGTGGTAATGCGTGCTCCGCTTCTCCTGATCCGATCGATCCGTGCATTAAGCCACATACGCCGATCCCGAAGCTCACGTACCGCCGCGTTCCCTTCACGCGGTGCTGCCGATCCGATCTGCTGCCGGTTGCTACACCTGCTGCTGATTTGTGCCTGATTTTACACTATGTCTGCCTCCGGAAGTAATTAAGTCTTATATATCTCATCATGGTATCAGAGCCTAAAATCCTGAAACCCTAAGAAAATATTCCGCTGCCTTGGATCCACGCGCCACCGCACAGCCGTCGCCGTCAGCTCCGTAAGGAAACTAATTCTATAAGGTAACTACCATTTTATAACCTTTCCTACAAGGAAATGGTTTCTATTTCCTTAACATGTTAAGGAAATAGAAGCATTTTTCTTGTACAAGGAAAGGTTATAGATGGTAGTTACCTTATAGAATTAGTTTTCTTATAGAATTAGCTATAGATGGTAATTCCTTATAGACTTAGAATTTTATTCATATTAGACTTTGGTTTATTATAGCCTTATATATTGTAATCTTCATGATTGATGAGGTGTGTCATTGATGTGATATCAATGCAACATTATAAGGAAACTAATTCCATAATGTAACTACCATCTGTAACATTTTCCTTGTACAAGGAAAGGGTTTCTATTTTCTTAACAGAAAGATTGTTCTGGAAATGTCTTTGCGAGACACATATAGACCGCCACACCACGTATACCATCTACGTGGTATACCATCTACGTGTTGAATGTAAGTAGCTCGTGGTATTGCAGGTAAACGTTTCGAGCATATAGTAGCTCGTGGTACTGCAGGTAAACGTTTCGAGCATATACAATTACATTGACACCATCTCACAAACCATTCACACAATTGTGTTAAACTGTAACCTAATACAATACCACCAATCATCTACCATCTACCATCATATTATCAATCTCATACCATCAAAGGGAAACAGCGAACAGTCAAGATCATGAACTTTGTTAAGGTTGTTACACTATGGCTTGTGTTTACTTCCATCGCAAGTGCCATGAGGCCTCCTCCTGCTTCTGCAGAAACGGTTGAAATCAATCATCCATCCGTTTCTACCGGTGAGGCTAAACAAGTAGTAGAAGGGATTGCCGATCGAGTTAGGGATGCCATCAACAAAGCTGCAGTTGCGAAAGAAAATACCAGGAGGCACCTATAGAGACCGGCGGTAGCTTGTCAGATGCAGCAAAGGGAGCATTTGACACGGCAGACACCATCAAAACACACGTTCTTCATAATTCGAGTGCAAAACTTGAAAAAGTCACCCTCTGAATCTGTGTGATATTTAGCATGTGTAGTCCAGAGAAACTTGAAAAGATAGCTGGTGAGAGTTTCTATATTCTCCCCCTTCAATTATACTACTATGCTTTTTAGAAGAGTGCTACTCCCTTCTTCTCATCTTATTCTGCACAGAATCTTTTTTTAATCAAAGATATCGAACTTTGACCGTATATTTGAAGAATTATATCAACAATAACTTTATCGTATGAGATATGGTTAGATTCGTTGTACCATGTAGTTTTTAAATATCAATTTTTTGTGTGTCATTATAGTCCGTAAGTACACATATTTACAGTCAAACATTTTTATTGAGCACTGTAAAAAGATTTTGTGCAGAAATGGTTGGGACGGAGGGAGTAGCGGATCCAGCAAATTGAATGGAAGTTTAAAAAATAAAAATAAATGAATAAAAATCATTTTAATTTGATTTCGTCTCTTGAAAGACGGTCTTTCCATAAGTGATGGAAAGACCAAGGTTTAAAGTGCAAATTAGATGAATTGAAGATAAAATTTTTGGGTTGCATGAATCATGCTATAAACTTTATGACTACTACGCGTTGCATAATAAAATTTTGGGTAATATGCAAATATAACCCTATATATTGGAGAAAGTGCAAATATAACCCTATATGTTGGAGAAAGTGCAAATATAACCATGAGTTGTTTTTTAGTGCAAATATAACCCTAACTATTATACATATGTGAAAATATAACCCTATACATATGTGCAAATATAACCCTAAAGCCTTTATTTTCGGCATTGACTGACCAGGGTTATATTTGCACTTCAATTATCGCAGGGTTATATATGCATTTTGATTATTGCAGGGTTATATCTGCACTTTCATCAATTATATAGGGTTATATATGCACTTTTCTCTAAAATTTTAATATTACAACTAAGATTTTTTTTATCTTTTAGTATTCTAATTAAACTCCGTCTTTTCATAAACATATGGAACGACTATCTTTCTTAAGACTTTGCCTTTTAATTTTGTGATAACTATAAGGCAAAGTCTTGGGAAAGACGGTCTTTCCATATGCTTATGGAAAGACGGGGTTTAATTAGAATAATAAAAGGTAAAATATTTTAGTTGTAATATTAAAATTTTAGTATGCAACATGTAGTAGTTATAAAATTTATAACCCGGTTCATGCAACCCAAAAATTTTATCTTCATTTTTTCTAATTTACACTTTAAACCTTGGTCTTTCCATGACTTATGGAAAGACCGTCTTTCAAGAGACGGACTCAAATATATAATATAAAAAAAATCAAAATTTAGTATGTAATTTAACAAATGCAGTATATAAGGTAAAAATACGTGGATTGTCCATAAGCTTATAGACAGACACCCTATCATGAGACCTACAAGTATGTTAAAGGATGCGCTTTTTGTAAATGGTCATTTATATTACAAGTGTTTAACCAAATAATATAAGAGTTAGACCCTCCAACAACGTTATCGCAAAGCACCATATAATAACTATTGTTTGCTATTGGTATCAACCGGGATATTTTTGCAATTATTTTGATTTCCCTTTTTTTAGAAAACAGCACCTCCATAGACTTTCCTGCGATTCTATCTTCGTTTTCTTCATCACCATTCTGGTGTCTTCTTCTCTATTCCTCTTCTTTATCACCGTTCAACCTGCACAAGCTCGTCATTGTCGTACAACCGGAGGCGGTTTTCAGCAATTTTACGGCAATTTACTTCGATCCAACGACATCTGAGGGCTTTCAATTGCTTCAAAGGTGAGGCGCCGGAATGGAAAAATTGCTACCGGGGTAGTACTTTGAAACCTTATTTTCTTTTTCCCCCCAATTTCGGCTCTATTCCACTACTTTCAATCCTGATGTTTGCTTTCTCAAATATGATTGAAACGCCAAAAACTTAAGCTGCTCTTTTGCTGCTTTTTTTCTGTAACCGATATTGATAGGAAAGTCGGTCGAAGTGCACAAGCTCGCCAAGGACGACCTCAGAGGTCAATTTTGAAGCATGATGAATGTGTGTGTGTGTTTTTCCCTTTCTTCTCCCAACATATTAATTTGATTGTCCTATTACACAGTTAGTTCATCGATGTAATTGTTTTCTTCCCCACTACGAGAAGTTGTTAATCGAGGAAGCCCGGGTTCATTTACGAGAAGTGAGGCTGACATGGTATAATGATACACAGATTAAACTTATTCTGGCAGAAAATCAAGACCAAAAGTTGTGTTGAGTGTTTGAGACTTACATGGTATTATAATACATATTCATTTACTAGATAATACTCGTGTCGATGCATGGATTTATGATCGAAAATGAAAATATATTAATTTATAATTTTTAGTAAGTCAAAATTTATATTTGTATGAGAAAACACAAGATGTACTATTTAAAATAAATGATTATATTTCTTAATATTTTAATTTATTCATACATTTATGCTTATAATTAATAATAAATTATTGGCAAAGTCTTGGGAAATACCGTCTTTCCACAGACTTATGAAAAGATGAAATTTAATTAGAATAATAAAAAAGTAAAAAATTTTAATTGTACTATTAAAAATTTATTGTGCAATGTGTGGTAGTTATAAGTTTTAGACTAAATTATTTTTTTGGTCCCCTACAAAGTATCTCATACCATGTTTTGGTCCCCGTTTGCAAATCAACCATCAGACAGTACCAAACAAATTCAGAACGATATGTTTTGGTCCCCAAAGGTGGTTTTCAGGTAAATCGATATTGTTTTCTGATACAGTCAGGGGTATTTTTGTAATTTTACATATTAAAAAAATTATTTTCAATTAAATTCTGGGGCATTTTCAAAGACCATACAGAATGTGAGGACTTAATTGCAAATAAACTTAAAATCCTAACATTCTCTTTGTTGACCCCTTCTTTCCCAACTCGCCGCCGACACGACTATTCCATCACCGCCTCCATCCTCACCGTAAACCACCAGCTCTATCCTCACCGTCGACACCATTATTCCTTATCCTCGCCTTAACAACATGACGCCCACCTAACCGTCTCCATCCTCATCGGAATCCACCATGGGCCGCCCCAAGAAGAACTCTACGTCGGTCACTCAACGCCAAGCCAAGGCAGCGCCACCGCCGGCCGCTTCATCTCCTACTCCAGACAAACCCAGTCCACCAGATTCAACCTTTACGCCACTAAGAGTTGCCCGCCGGGTTCAACCTCTACGCCATGGGGCAAGAGTTGACAGCGAAGTCGTGCGACGCGTTCGGCACAAATGCGACGGCGGTTATGGAGGAGACTAGGGTTTTGACAAGGTTTTCCTTGGGAGCTTTGAAGTGTAATTGACCTAATTTTTTCGGCGGCGGGTGGGCAAGGGCGTGCAAAGTGAAATGCCAGTTGTTATAGTTCCTGAAACGATCTGACCTCGAACTCACCTACAAGTTCTTTCCCTAAATTTACCACTAAATTTATTGGGATTATTTCTGGCATTTTTTGCTCCAAAAAACAGGGATTATACCAATGTAGCACATCAAGAATTGCATGGCCCGAAAATAAGTGGAGCGGAACAGAGCCGACTCGGGAATGTTCATCGTCACATACACGTCGGTAGAAGCGGAATTGTTTTTTAGCTTCGGCTTCACCAGGAAGGTTCTGGAGATGCTATTCTGAACATCTTCCTCGGCGGTAGGCCATTTTCTCGGGTTTTTACTTCCTCTTCTTGGCCCATTTTTTATTTCAAGAAATTAGATTGTGATTGGTGGAGGGCGGAGAAAGGTAGTGGTTTGTGATTGGTGGCGGTGCTCTTGATTAGCGGGATGGTAGCGGCACTTCCAAAGGTTCAACGAAGAAGGAGGGACTTTTTTTGTTCTTAGGGGTATAATGGTCATTTTACAGATTTTGTCTAGTTTTACCGTTGACTTTATCTGAAAACCACCGTTGGGGACCAAAACATATCGTTCTGAATTTGTTTGGTACTGTTTGAGGGTTGATTTGCAAACGGGGACCAAAATATGGTATAAGATACTTTGTAATGGACTAAAAAAACAATTGGGCAAAATAGTGATATGACCATATGTTTTGGAGGTTTGTGCTAATATGACCATGTAAAGTTGAAAAGTGCTATTGTAGCCCTGTGTATTGCATCAGAAGTGCTATTGTAGCCCTGTGTATTGCATCAGAAGTGCTATTGTAGCCCTGTGTTTTGGATCAGAAGTGCCGATATAACCTTTTGGCATTATTCCGGGGTTGACTTAGTAATTTTCGACGTTGACCAAAATTAAAAAGACTAAACTACCCCTAGTAAAATTACAAAGAGATAGACTAAAATACCCTAGGGTTCTTCTTCACCATCACCACCATCACCATCACCATCACTACCGAGCTGCCACCATCACGCTACCGCCGCTCCACCACCACCACCACGCTACCGCCGCTCCACCACCACCACCACTGCCGCTTCACCACCACCACCACTGTCACTCCATAACCACCACCACCGCTGCTCCACCACCACCACCGTTGCTCCACCACCACCGCCGTTGCTCCTCCACCACTACCACCACCGCTCCACCACCACCAATCGATGGAAACCCTAGCCCACAGCTCTTTCCCAACCACGGATTAAACCCTAGTCCCGCCAGGCAACGAGCCCATCTCGCCGTCGCCGCACATCACTCGTCCTCACCGGGCAACGAGCACCGGCACCCAGCCTAACCCAAAACCCATCGCGAAACGATCCGAGCCAGGCCCAAGCCCCGCCAAAGGAATTAAGGACGGAGAAGAAAAGAGAAGAAGAAAATGGAATCGGGGAAGGAGAAGGAGAAGAAAATGGAACCGGGGAAGGAGAAGGAGAAGAAAATGGAATCGGGGAAGGAGAAGAAAATCGAAGAAGGAGACGAAAATGGAGGAAGGGGAATGAGAGGAGAAGAAAATGGAATCGGGAAAGGAGAAGGAAAAGGAAGAAAACCGAGGAAGAAGAAGAAAATCGTGGAAAGAGAAGAAAGTCGAGGGCATAATTGTCCTTTTACATTTTTTAAAATTTTTTATTGTTTTAATAACAGGTGTATAGTAGTCATTTCATGTATTTCCGCCCAAATTCAGGCCTCCGGGGTTATATTAGCACATTCTAGCAAAACACAGGGTTACAATAGTACTTTCCAACTTCACAGAGTCATATTAGCACAAACCCTCAAAACATAGGGTTATATGAGCACTTTACTCAAAACAATTTAACCCGATTAATACAACCCGATAATTTTATCTTCATTTCTTTTAATTTGAAGTTTAAACCTTAGTATTTCCATAACTTATGGAAAGACTCTTTCAAGAGACGGACTCATCATAATATGCCTATTCTTTCAATTCAAAATTTCTCAATGATGAAATGTTGGTTCACTTATAAGGCAATTTCATAATACAAATTCTTGTTTTAGGCAGTCTAAACTTTAGATAGAAACTTTTCTGCAATTCTTTCTCATTCCTCTCCACATCTCTCCTGCTGGGACCTTTCCCCAATACTTAAAAAGTAGAGGAAATGTGAAGAGTAATAAAAAAATTGTAGAAAGGTTTTTGCCTAAAGTTTAGGCAGTCTCACGGGAGACCATCTCATTTCAGAAAACAATAAAATATAATTTCAACCAATTTACCATTAAAGTAAGAAAAGAGTAAAATGTGTTTCTTTTTTTATTTGCTAAACTGGGCCATCCACCACCGAGTCCGTCTCTTGAAAGACGGTATTTCCATAAGTCATGGACATACCAAGGTTTAAAGCGCAAATTAAAAAAATGAAGATAAAAATTTTGGATTGCATGAATCAAGTTATAAACTTTATAATTACTACATGTTGCATAATAAATATTTAATATTGCAATTAAAACTTTTTATCTTTTATTATTCTAATTTAATCTCATATTTCCATAAGCATATGGAAAGACGATCTTTCCCAATACTTTGTCTCCACCGTACAACCACATTTGGAAAAATTTGGTTTAATGCAAAATGGAGCTTGGAAGAAACTTTTTCAATTTGAATGGTCTTTCTCAATACTTTATCTCCACCGTAAAACCACATTTGGAAAAATTGGATAAAATGCTAAATGGAGCTTGGAAGAAACTTCTTCAATTTGAATAGTTTAAGAGAATAAGCCCGTTTCTTTGTTCTTTTGAAGGAAGCCCGTTTCTTTGTTCTTTTGAAGGAAGCCCATTTCTTTTTCAATTTGCTTAAGGGAGGTCAAATGGTCAATAGCCAAAAGTTTAACTGCTTGACAAAGAGTTTCTTCCACATTATTCACTGGGAGCTATCAGCTATGGCCGCCGCTGTGTTGCAGCAGCTCCACTGCAGTCACGCACTCAATCACTTTCATAATTTTATAGTTTACTGCTGGGTCATGGATGCCTCCCTTAGCCATGCCCTCTACTGTGCCTACGACCATATCAAGAGCTTTCTTTGCTTCACTTTCTTATTACCGCAACCTCAACGGGCCTAGGAAACAATCAGTATTTGGAAGAAAGAAACTGCAGCATGTGTGAAACTCAGTGTGAAACTGCAGCATGTGTGAAACTCAGTGTGAAACTGCAACAAATGAGAACAAATGCAAGAATCTGTAGCTTCAGAGATCAATTTCAATGCAAGAAAACTGCAGCATATGGACATGAAAAATCAATTTATTTGCAAGAAAACTGCAGCATATAGACATGAAAAATCAATTTAAATGCAAGAACACTCCAACATATAGACATGAAAAATCATTTTAAGAAAACTGCAGCATATAGACATGAAAAAACAATTTAGCTAAAAGAAAACTGCAGCATATAGACATGAAAAATCAATTTAGATGCAAGAAAACTGCAGCATATAATCATGAATCAGCCGACACTGCTGGGAGTTGCACATAGTGACCACAACCTGACCAATCCAATGTCACAATCTATCAGTATAGTTAACGATTCAATGTAGTGAACCATCAAGATCCTTGAATATGCATATGTTATTGCAATTAGGGAGATTTGTATTACTTACAACATAGCCAATAGCCATCATGGGCCCAACTTATGATATCCCATTTGAGGGTGATGTTTCCACTCAGATCGAGTGCATCATAAGTTTCTGAAAGAACACGGAATATAACAGGAGTGAGACAAAATCAATTTCCTACCAAAGAGTGCAATAAATATATTTTGTGACAAATAGCTTCCACTATAAAGAGAGCAACTTTCCCCCCTAAAATCAACCATGCCTACTGGAAGAACTTAAGCACTTCAGATCACCCGTCCAAGTTAGTGTGTAAAATATTTATCCAAACTATAAAATAGATGCCGTTCTATTCAGTATTAATTATTGTCAATCAAAGAATGCTTCGTTATCATTATAAGTAAAAATAAAGCTAAGCCAAATCGCAACTTAGACATGATTGCACCCGTTAATCTGAAGACCGGTAATTACTCTGGATCCAGCAGGTATAGCTCACTAACTCATGATTATGCAGAACAAAGGGTTGATTAATTTGAATAAATCAACCAAAATCAGTTCTGGTAGATACCGGATCACCATATTTGATTGTTACCATAAAGAAATGGTCTTTACATCAAGCTCTTATGCCATATCAAGGAGTTAATTCAGTTGTGGCACGTATGGCTGAAGTAGTAGTGCAACCAAATATCATCCAAATTTGCTAAATCTTCAATAAAAGCCCCTTGAGAATCAACCCCATTAAGGAAAGCAGCTAATTACAGGAATACGTAAGGTCTGAAGTTTATATCAGCATATATAAACCAAATCATCAAGTTTTCAAATCTGTTCAAATTACTACCAAAAAAGACCCACAGCATCAAGGGGCCTTATGAAGATCCGTCAATCCTGTAGTAGTAAAACTGAAGCAGGAAAGAAAAAGCAGGACAGTAATGCAAGATATTGGGAGATTATGCAGAGGTCTAAAATGGAAAGAATCCATTTCTTGAGATGGAGATTCGTCAGTAAGTGGAAAGCTCGAGAATGAGTGATGAAGAAAGAGAGTGGTGGCGGTGAATGGGCCTTTTGAAGGCAGTGTGTTTTGAGGCTTTTGACAGTATCTAACAACTCTACCACCGTAAGCTTGTGACAAAACACCGAATTCTATATGCTAATTAAGCATTGTATTTCTACACTTGAAATACTGTCCAGTGTACTTTTTTAAAAAAAATCTTCCCTCGCTGTTTAAATATAGGGCTCAGATGAGATACAAATGCTCTATTCAAGATTTTTTCTGAAGTAGAACTGGCATTAAATAGGAATTTCATCATCACCGCCTATTAAAATTAATCATTATAAAAAACAACTATTAAAATACAATTCAAGGTTGGCTCATTTCAAGAAATTCAATCAATGTCAGTTTTTGCATCACAGAATGCTCTCAAAAGCACGGATAAATTCATTTAATCATAGCCAACAAAGCTAAATTTAAAAAACATGAATATACATGACAGGACAGAAGATTAGTAGTTTGAGAGACACGTGATTAGCTCAAACCTTAAAATACCTCATATTGAAAATAATTGAAAGATGATTCTGATTCATCTCTCATTGCTCCATTAGCTAAAGCATTTTTCAGAGGCCTAGTAAAGATATCAACTTGAATTTGCTCCAGGCTGCACATGAAGTTTACCAATGGACATGATAAGCATACATCAACTTGCAAAAAAATTCAACAAATCAGAGAGTATATGATGCATAAATTAGTCAAACAGATTTAAGTTAAGACTCAAAATTTACCTTCTGCAGTTGCCCTGTATTAGAGATGAATTGAAGGAATCTAACAGAAATAACAATGTTCTGCATCTCTCTACACTCAGTTCAGCAAACCCTGTAGCATGAATGTGACTTGTTAAAATCCTCAAATACATTCATCAGCCCTTGCAAACAGAAATCTTAAGGAATCATACCCTGATAAATTATGGACAAAATGAACATCGTTACATCAGCCTCCATTAATGGATATATCAAACGGGGGAGAAAAATCGACTCGTTAAAGTCCTCAATCACATTCACCATCTCTTGTAAACAAAAATCTTAACAGAATCATACCCGTCCTTACTCTATTCACAGCAAAGCCCGAGCAATTTCTTACCAGAACAGGAACTTTTTTGAACATCTTCCCGACTGTCATTAGGTAAAGAATCACTTGTGCAGAAGTCTTTTCTGTCTGTACGATGATATGTGCGGGACTGTAAAGAAGAAATGAACCACGTATGGTTAGCGGACTCAGTCAGGAGTATATCATTTGTGCGATGGGGGTGGAGGTGGTGATTTGAGTGATGGGGCGGCGGGCGGGAGCTCGACACCAGTGGTGGAGCATCGCGATTGAGAGGCAGCATCGCAATTGAGGCGATTATGATGTTAGGCAGCATCGAAAAGAAAAGTTTGAAAATAGAAATGAGAACAAATTAATATAAAATTTTTGAGTTGCATAAATTGAATTATAACCTTTTATAACTATTACACGTTGCATAATAAAATTTTAATATTTGAACTTAGGCATTTTACATTTTATTATTCTAATTAAACTTCATCGAAATACGAATCTTTTCCAAGACTTTTCCAATAGAAATAGATTAGATGTCATAATTAGTTGGGAAGGTGAATAATTAATGATTTTTAATTTATTTATTAAACAAAAAGTTTGTTTTTGAAATACTGATGCGGCAAGCATGGGGAGTGTCATATGTCAAAAAGAGGTTGTACTTTTAGTTATATCTATAAATTTCAGTCTCAGTTTCTCATGATGTCATAACTTAGAACATGTTCATATTTGTTTTGAAGAAAGCCAATCTAGGATGGATCAAACTCTAACAAGTGTCTTCTTATCTGTTGTGCAAATACTGTTAACCTAGTATCAAATTATTAGTTCTTCAAAGAGTTTTGTTATTGTAATGGCTTGATCAGTGCTTCTATAATGTTATGCCTACTACAGCAACTTGATTTCAAGTTAGCCTCAGAATATTGTTCTTAAGTGTTAATTATTTACACAGTTAGCAACAACAGTTTCTTATTTGATTTCCTTTGAACATGATTATTTCCTCGAGTAGTTTTACTCTGTTATGAATTAGAAACTGAATAAGAAATAGAGTATGTTGTTTTCCTTACTTCTGATTTGGTAGGGAATATCAATTATTTAAGAATTTAGCTTAGCTTATTGACAGAGACATTACTGTTGGAGAAGAGCACTCAATAGCAATGGATGGCCTGCTTGCCATATCATTAAAATGCATAATTCCTTTAAATGAAAGAACCAACATCAGACAAGTTTTTGAGGATTTCTCTTCCATATTTGTGTGAAGCTTGTGTATCTGTTGCAATTAGATGTTTCCTTGATTGTTTCTTTTTTTTTGGGTCCCTCGTTGATTGAATTTCCTGTTAAGGTTTGAAAGAATAATTTCCCATAATGATTATGATATTATTGAATGAAATATATAGAGTACAAGATATGGACTATGACTAAAATAACTCTAGGCTAGTCAACAAGATAAACATTAATCTAATCTAATATAATCTAATCATCTAATTGACTTATTCTAACACCCCCCTCCTTAAGCGAAGCGTCGGATGCTCGCCAACGCACAGCTTGAATCTGAAGAACTCGAACAGCGGACGAGAGAGCCCCTTGGTGAACATGCCCGCAATCTGAAGAGAGGTTGGAACATGAGCAACGCGCAACTTGCCAGAGGTCACCAACTCACGAACAAAATGGTAGTCGATATCAATATGCTTCGCCCTCTTGTGCACCACCGGATTCTGCGCAAAAAATATAGCATTGTTATTGTCGCATAACAGCAATGGTGGACCAGAGAGCGGAACCCGAAAATCATGGAGCAAATGAGTAATCCAAACAACCTCTGAAGAAATGTTGGCAAGAGCACGGTACTCGGACTCAGTGCTGAAGTGAGAAACGGTGGACAGTTTCTTGGCACTCCACGAGACCAGATTCCCCCAAGGAAAACAACATAACCATAAGTGGACCGACGATTCTCCAAACAGCGAGCCCAGTCAGAATCAGAATACCCCCCAACACCTCAGGAGAACTTGAAAAACGGAAGCTAAGTCCAAAATGAAGGGTACCATGAACATAACGTAGAATTCATGTGACTGCAGCGAAATGAGGTCATCTCTGGAATCTTGAAGATACTGACTGACCGTGTTGACCGAAAAGGCCAAATTCAGACGAGGGATGGTGAGATACTGAAGTACCCCAACAAGCGAACGAGACAGAATCGAATTCCTAAACGGAGGATTGGTCGAACTGTGCAGCTGAGAACCGGGCACAAATGGCATAGAGACGGGTGCAACATCAGACATACAGGCCCAAGTCAGAATATCCCAAGAATACTTCGCTTGACCAAGAAGTAACCCTGAAGAGGTAGGCGAAGCTTTATGGCCAAGAAAGTAATGAAGAGCACCAAGATCCTTGATCGCAAACTCTCCGTGTATCCGATCAATGAACTGTCAAAGAAGAGTCGAGTTGTTTCCTGTAAGGATGATGTCGTCCACATGCACAAGGAGATGCAGTAATGACGACCCTCTCGAGAGGACAAATAAAGAAGTATCGGCTGAGCTGCACTGAAATCCAAGCTAAGTTAAATAAATGTTGAAGCGCTGGAACCATGCCCGAGGAACCTGCTTAAGACCATAAATGACTTTTGCAAGTGACAAACATAGTCCGGATGAACTGGGTCCTGATATCCAACGAGTTGTTTCATATAGACTAGAGTATCAAGAATGCCATTAAGCAAAGCATTCTTGACATCCAGCTGATGAAGTGGCCAGGAGCGCATGCTGGCAATGGCGAGAACCGTCCGAACAGTGGAGGCTTTGACCACCGGACTGAAAATGTGGTCAAAGTTAAAACTCGGAATCTGCGAGAAACCGTGCGCCACAAGTCTAGCTTTGTGATGATCAATAGTGCCATCTGGACGATACTTCAGCATGTAAACCCATTTGGAGCCAACAATGTTAGCATCCGAAGGGTGAGGCACCAAATCCCAGGTGCACTGACCACGAAGAGCTGACATCTCATCATCCATAGCAGAAACCCTAGCCAGATCCCGAAGGGAAGTGCAATAATTTGTTGGTTCAAACTAAGAAAGTAAGGCAGCAGTAAGACCATGGGAAACAATATCTGAATAATCCATGCGTTGTATGGCCCCAATAGCCAACCTAGTAGCCATCTGATGGGTACGAGGCCAAGGAGGAGAATTAGGAGGAGTGGAGTAGCCTGAGGCAACTGGTGAAGGGGCGGCTGAACTGGGCAGAGACTGGGCGATTGGACTGGGTGGAGATGCAGGTGGCACTAGCTGATGGACTGGAGCCGGATTTGCAGCACAAATGGAGTAAGGAGCCGAAGGAGATGGAGTCAGCATAGGAGAAACTGTAGGCAAAGGAGGTGCCGAGTTAGAATCAGGATCAAGAAATGCATAAACATCTAACACTGAAGGTGGAGAACCAGTCTCCATAGGAATGGATGAGGCAAATGGAAAGCACGTCTCATCAAAATGAGCACGTCAAAGTGACATAGACTCTGCCAGTAGTACGATCGAGACACCAAAAATCTTTATACCGCGAGTTGTAGCCAATAAATACACACAGAATACTGCGAGGAGACGGCTTGTGGTTGGCAAAGGGGCTAACAAATGGAATTCCGGCAACCAAAAGCATGAATATTGGTGTATATAAGAGCCCGACCATTGATAATTTCATAGCAAGGAGATGGAGTCAGCACAGGAGAAACTGTAGGCAAAGGAGGTGCCGAGTCAGAATATGGATCAAGAAATGCATAAACATCTAACACTGAAGGTGGAGAACCAGTCGCCAAAGGAATGGATGGGGCAAATGGAAAGCACGGCTCATCAAAACGAGCATGTCGAAGTGACATAGACTCTGCCAATAGTACGATCGAGACACCAAAAATCTTTATACCGTGAGTTGTAGCCAATAAATACACATGGAATACTGCGAGGAGATAGCATGTGGTTGGCAAAAGGGCTAACAAATGGAAGTCTGACAACAAAAGCATGAAAATTGGTGTATATAAGAGCCCGGCCATTGATAATTTCATATGGTGATGTCCATCAAGAATAGTAGTGGACAACCGATTTATGGTATAAGTGGTTGCAGCAAAGGCATCAGGCCAATGGGACAGAGGAACATGAGAGTGATACAATATAGACAAACCCATCTCAGCAATGTAGCGGTGTTTGCGCTCAGGCTGACCATTCTGCTCAGGAGTATATGGGCAAGAAATCTGATGGTGAATGTTTTTTTTTTCTGAAAGTGAGAGTGAAAGCAACCATTTACGAACTCAGCCCCCCCCATCACTCTGAAACACCCTAATGGTGGAAGAGAACTGGTTCTCCAAAAAAGCCTCAATCTGGAGATAAACATTCCAAAAATCAGACTTGCGGTGGATTGGATAAAACCACGAGAGTCGGGAATGATCATCAAGGAAAATGGCATAGTAGGTGAAACCATCAGCAGATAAAATAGCAGAAGGCCCCCATAAATCACAATGAACTAGATTAAATACCCTAGCACGCTTATCATTTATATGAAAAGATAAACGTTTCCCTTTACCTTTTTCACACGCTTCACAAAGAGTGGGTTTAGGTAAAACTGATGAGACAACTAAGGATCCAGAAGCACGTAAACCAGAAATAACGGAATGCAGAACATGACCAAGTCTAGCATACCAAATTTCAAAGGACGCACGCGACTCATTTAACTCCACAGTAGATAGTAAAGCAGATGCACCATAGTCTAAGACATAAAGACTATCCTCAATATGACCGTGACCCCAAGGTTTCCCAAGTGATTTTATGCCAAATAATAAATGAACGATTATCAAAGCAGACAACAACATTTAAATCCCAAGTTAATTTTCTAATAGAAAGAAATTTTTTAGTGATATCAGGCACAATAAGCACATCATAAATAGGCAAAGACTTAGAAATCCAAGAATCACCAACATGTGTAATAGGGAGTTTAGCACCATTAACAACATAGATATAAACATAGCCATTGTATGGTGTCACATGATCAACGGCAGAGAAAGATGATGTCATGTGTTTTGTGGCACCAGAATCTAAAATCCACTGGGAGCCATGGTGTTTAAACCCCGAGAGACCACCATAATAAGCCATAGTGCAAAAAAAAGACAATGGTAACAAATATACGCAAGCTGCTGAGCGCGTGTTATGACGTGCAAAAGAACTTGCATGCTCATATATAAAATGCGCAAGGAGAACCCATGGGCGCATGTAAGCACGCGTGGGGCCACCTGAGGGCGCGTGAATCTAACGCCCTTGAAGGCTCGCTTGGCGCAGAGGAGATGACCATCCAAGAAATGACGCTGCTATGGAAGTTGCTGGGCCGCTGTGGTGGAAACGACGTTGCTGGTTCTGGAATGTACCGTAGGAAGGTCTGACGCCGAAGGCACCGGAGATGATGCAAATTTGAAGGCATCAAAAAACAAAATTTGATGACGCTGGAAACTGAATTGGACGCCACAGAGAAGGCATCGCTGGACTGGACGGCTGCGGTAGAGAGAATGCTGTGGACCGGAGATGATTGGAGATAACATCGGGATGCTGAGAAAATCTCCAAAATTTGTCCTCAGAGAAGAGGACATGGATGCCGAAATCTGACCAGAACTTGTCCAGAACTTGATCTTAATTGCTGAACTTGATCTGAACTTGATCGAAGAAGGCTGAGGCAATAATGAAGAAAATATATAAAGAACGAGAGGGGATGGGAGGGAAAAATAGGTCTAAGGATCAGACTTGCTCTGATATCATGAAAGAATAATTTCCCGTAATGATTATGATATTATTGAATGAAATATATAGAGTACAAAGAGCTTGACTATGACTAAAATAACTCTAGCATAGTTAACAAGATAAACATAAATCTAATCTAATCTAATCATCTAATTAACTTATCCTAACAAGGTTAAGCAATGTTAGAACCCCTTCCCTACAATTTTTGTTAAGGGATAATTGATTCATTCATTTATTGACCATACTCTTTAGTTTGATTTTGAATCTAGAGAAGCTATTTTTTTGTTATTTATGTTGACAATTATCCTATTGTAGGTCATTCATAATGGATAGTGAAAAGTTTTTTATCTTGTTCCTTGTGGAGGTTTGCCTCTCTTTTGTTTAAACTATTACTTTTCCTTTCGTGAAAATTTACTTATCACATTTCAAATATCTATTACAATTTTAGAATGTCCAGTTGTATTATGATCAATAAATTTGGGAATACTGATTTTCACGATGTAGTAATGATTACGAGTTTCCAATTGAAATAGTCAGTGTCACTGTATTTTGCTTTGTATTCTAGCACAATGATGTCAAAAAAATGATGTAGACTTTTCATTGATTTTGGTGTCGTAAAACACTAGTTATTACAGCTCGTGCAAGTGCACTATCGTTTCTTGAATTAGAGATGGTCTATTTCTGTTTAGCACTTTGTACTCCTGCTTTTGCCTTAAACTTTTAAATTCAGTGAACTATTCAGAACTGAATTATAAATCTAAATAAGTTTAAGGGTTTATAGATTGCACTGGGATCTCAACGCTCCCATGGAAGATTGGAAGCAGCCTATTGATGATGACAGAGAAGATAGCAGCATATTCGTCCATGCTGTTGATATACAATCTTCACCACTTGATAAAAATAGTTTTTCAGTTAAAAATGTTTCTAAAGATAAAGAAAATGATACTGAGAGTGAGAGAATGATTTGCCGTAAAGAATTGTATTATTGATAACTGAATATATAGAAAGTACAATAGAGGTATAATAAGGAAAGAACTCTAGTCATATTAAACATAATCTAATCAGTAATATGATTTATCCTAACACCCTCCCTCAAGGGAAGCATCAAATTCTCAGATACGCAAAGCTTGGATCTGAAGTACTCAAACAAAGGACGAGAAATACCCTTAGTGAAGATATCTGCAACCTGTAGAGATGCGGAATATGAGCAACACGAAGCTTGGCCGAAGAAACCAACTCACGAACAAAATGATAATCAATGTCAATGTGCTTAGCCCGTTTATGCGCCACCAGATTATGAGCCAAGAAGATGGCAATGTTGTTGTCACAAAGCTGAAGAGGCACACCAAAAAGAGGAACATGAAGATCACGAAGCAAATGAGTTATCCAGATGACCTCAGAAACAGTGTTGGCCAAAGCACGATGCTCCGACTCAGTACTGGACCTGGACACAGTGGGTTATTTCTTCGCACTATAAGAAACCAAGTTATCGCCTACGAAGATAATGATAGGTCTCTAAACACCTATCCCAGTCTGCATCGGAATAACCGAGCACCTCCAGAGAAGAAGCTGCACAAAAAGTGAGACAAAAATTTAGAGTCCCCCGAACATAGCGAAGAATTCAAGTGACAGCCGAAAAATGATCTTCCCGAGGGTCCTGAAGATACTGACTAAAAGAATTAACATTAAAATCTTAGTCTGGACGAGTGATGGTAAGATACTGAAGAGCACCAACCAAAGAACAATATAACGTCGGATTCTTGAACTGGAGACTCGTACTGCTGTGAAGCTGAGAATTTGGCAAAAATGGTGTAGAGACCGGCACTGCATCTAACATACCAGCCCGAGAAAGAATGTCTCGAGCATACTTCATTTGTCCCAGAAGAAGTCCCGAGGCAGTGGGCGTAACCTCCAAGCTAAGAAAGAAATGCAAGGCACCCAAATCTTTAATGGAAAACTCCCGATCGGTGCGATCAATGAACTGCCGAAAGAGTGGAATCATTGCCAGTAAAAATGATATCATCAACATAGACCAAAAGTTACAACAAAGATGAACCACAAGACAACACAAACAATCAAGTATCAGAAGAACTGCAACGAAAACCAAGCTGCAAAAGATAAGCACTGAAACGCTGAAACCATGCTCGAGGTGTAACATCCCCAAACCCTAACACAACTATCGGGTTGGGTTTGAGTGTGCTACCAAAAGGGCCAGTATTAACGAGCAATTAAAGTTTATGCAGAATCGATTTAGTTGAATTCAAAACCTAACTTTACTATTACATTGACATGATTATTACAAATCTTAAATGGAAGTTTCACCTAACTATTACAGAATCAAATTTCACTTTAAAACTCCTAACAGTTTACCCAGGATCTTTATCAAACGAAGTAAAGACAACAAGCACTCTTCTCTTACTGATCTTCTTCACCCGAAAAGGGTTGTTTAACTAGGGTAAGCTCCTTGCTTAGTGAGGTTCCATCGCCAGTATTTACCCAGTTGAGTTTTAGTGATCATAGAATAACAATTAACAATTAACAACTAGCCACGTATGTCCTAGCACACTGTAAAAGGATAGGGGTGGTTAATGTCGAGTCGCTGCCAAGTTCCTGTATGGCAACTGTGACTAACATACACGACATAACCCAGTCAGTGATGCCCGAAGGCTATCATTTCAGAATTCACTTTCCCATTCATGCCGGTGTTCAATTACGAGCTCGTATCATTCAGGTGGTTATGCTAGCATACCAAACTCCACGTGTAGCCGGTCTAATTAGACGGTCCGGTCAGTACCGTTCCCCGCCGACTTCGACCAAACTACAATCGCGTTGGGGCCCAGGTAATTCAAGTTTGACATGGCAAGATAAAGTACAAGCCAGTCATCAGAGCAGTATATGATTCAAGTTTGACACGATAAGATAAAGTACAAGCCGGTCTTTCACATAAAATATCAGAGCAGTTCAGGAGTTCAGTTTCACGATAATCTAGTACAGTATGATAAAATACACACTTAATTCAACAGTCAGTAAATACCATCATTTGAGTGTAACCGTCATATCTCTCTCTTATGACTCGAAAGTTGAGTAGAAAGGTTCGAGTATCAGGTTTCAAGTACCGGGGTTTGAGCAGATGAGTTCGGGTACAGGGGTTCGAGTACTCATAGTTGAATTCAAGTAGAGGAGGTTTGAGTAAAGAATTCGAGTGGAGAAGGTTCAAGTGGTTTTGGTATCAGGTGGTACTGGTTTGAGTGGTAAGTGGTACCAATTCGAGTGGTGAGGTACAGTTGGAGAGATTCTAAAGGTACATGTTCAGTTGGTGAGGTTCGAGGGGTAAGGTTGAGGGGTAAGGTTCGAGGGGTAAGGTTCGAGGGGTAAGGTTCAAGGGGTACTGTTTGAGAAGTAACGATTTCAGTGATATTAGTTTGAGAGGTACAGGTTCGAGAGGTGAGTTCAGGAGTGGCAGTTCGGGTGGTACAGTTCAAGGGTACGGTTTGGGAGGTACAGTTTGAGAGGTAATGGTTCTGGAGATGGTTTCGAGAGGTAAAGTTTTAGGGTACTAGTTCGAGGGGTAAAGGTTCTAGGGTACTAGTTCGAGGGGTAAAGGTTCCAGGGATTAATGTTTGACGGATAAAGGTTTCAGGGACACATATTTGAGGGGTAAAGGCTTCAAGGAACTAGTTCGAGGGGTAAAGGCTTCAGGGACACATATTCGAGGGGGTAAAGGCTTCAGGGAACTAGTTCAAGGGGTAAAGGCTTCAGGGACACATCTTCGAGGGGTAAAGGTTTCAGGGAACTAGTTCGAGGGGTGAAAGTTTTAGTAGGCAGAGTTGTGGCAGGGGTTCGAGAGGCAGAGTTGTGGCAGGGGTTCGAGAGGCAGAGTTGTGGCAGGGGTTCGAGAGGTAGAGTTTTGGCAGGGGGTTTGAGAGGTAGTATTTTGGCAGGGGTTCGAGAGATAGAGCTTCAACAGGAGTTCGAGAGGTAATGTTTCAGCAGCGGTTCGAGAGGTAGGGGTTCGAGAGGTAGTATTTTGGCAGGGGTTCGAGAGATAGAGCTTCAGCAGGGGTTCGAGAGGTGAAGTTTCAGCAAGGGATTTGAGAGGTAGAGTTGCAGCAGGGGTTCGAGAGGTAGTATTTTGGCAGGGGTTCTTTCAGCAGGGGTTCGAGAGGTGGAGTTGCAGCAGGGGTTCGAAAGGTGGAGTTGCAGCAGGGGTTTGAGAGGTAGTATTTTGGCAGGGGTTCAAGAGGTAGTATTTTGGCAAGGGTTCGAGAGATAGAGCTTCAACGGGGGTTCGAGAGGTGAAGTTTCAGCAGGGGTTCGAGGGGTGGAGTTGCAGCAGGGGTTCGAGAGGTGGAGAGTTTAGCTCGAGAGAGTCATGTTCTGATGGCATTCTATATATATATATATATATATATGTAAACATAAACTCAGATTTTACTAAAGTCGTGCCAGAGCGATGCAACACTCACCTTGATTAGACTTGGGCTTGGGCAACTTGCGCTTCCTACTTTACCACTATTCACCACTTTTCTTTGGTAAGAATTTTGTTTGCTGGTGAGAAGGTAAGAGTTGGGGATCTAATATTTATACTAGATAAAACATAGGTTCTGACACCTACTCAACCTAAAATTTTATCCTGTAACCCTCAATCCTACTTGCCCAAAATTCCTTTGGACAAACTCCTTCACGTCCGCCGTTCATTCCCTTCCCGATAATACCACTTGCTCCAAAAATTACTTTGGATAATTTTTTTCACATCCGTTGCCAGCTTTTATTCATGGTAATTTTTTTGCCTTTATTTATTCCTTGGCTCATTTATTTGCTTAGTATTACTATTGTCATATATATATATATATATATATGTATGATTATGTGTAATTTCTTCTTAGTAGTTTCTTTTACTTATTTATTTATTATTATTAGTATTATTATCATTATATATATATATCTATTTATTTTAAAAAAAATGTAAATATATATATTTATTTTTTTTGGAAAATTTAAAGGAAAGATGGGATTTTTTTTGATAAAATTTAATTATTACATGTACTCTAATTTCATTTCGGTAGGGGTTTTCACAATCTTCCCCCCTCCCCCCTGTGATGAATTTCGTCCCCAAAATTTCCATTTCCAGCGAACAACTCCGGGGTAATTATCCTTCATTTCAGCTTCCAACTCCCAAGTTGCTTCCTCGACCTTTTGATTTCTCCATAACACCAAGACCATAGGAATCTTCCTAGTTCGCAAGGTTTTGATTTTTCGATCCAATATCTTCACGGGATTTTCCTCGTACATTAGCTTTTCGTTCACTGCTAAGTCTTCATGGTTTAACACGTGTCCGGGGTCAGGGTGGTACTTTTTCAGAAGTGAAACATGGAAAACATAGTGTAATTTCCCCAATTGGCTGGGTAGGTTAAGTTGATACGCAATTGGCCCGACTCGCTGCACTATCTTGAAAGGGCCAATGTACCTACGACTCAGTTTTTCTTTCTTGCCATGCCGGACTAGACCCTTGTGAGGGGTTACCTTCCAAAACACTTGGTCACCCACTCCAAACTCCAAATCCCTCCTCTGATGGTCTGCGTAACTCTTTTGTCAACTTTGAGTCGTCTGTAGCCGTCGTTTTATCAGTTTAACCTTATCCACGAATTGCTCAATCCAAGGTATACTGGCCACTGGAAAAATATTTTTCTCTCCCACTTCGTCCCAAAAGAGGGGTGTCTGATACTTCCTACAATATAGTATTTCATATAGGGTCATACCAATGGACGAATGATAACTATTGTTATAAGCGAATTCTACCAAAGGTAAATGAGTGTCCCAACTTCCCCCAAAATCCATAACACAGCTTCGGAGCAGGTCCTCTCTGATTGCCCGTCTGTTTGTGGATAGACACTTGTACTAAAGTTTAATTTGGTTCCCAAAGCTGCTTGCAGTTGCCTCCGAAAATTGGAAGTGAATCTTGGGTCCATATCGGATACGATAGTTATCAGAACCCCATGCAATCTTACGATTTCTCAGATGTATATGACAGTCAGTCTTTCCAAGGAGTATTTAACGTTGATCAGTAGGAAATAAGCCGACTTGGTCAACCTATCAACCACCACCCATATTGCATCGAAATTCTTCAGTGTGTGGGGTAATCCTGTCACAAAGTCCATCGTGATGTGATCCCACTTCCATTCGGGAATCTCCAATGGTTGTAACAACCCCGATGGCTTCTGATGTTCGGTCTTGACTTGCTGGCACACTAAACAACGTGCTATGTATTCTGCTATGTCCCTCGTCATATTATCCCAGCAGTAATGCTGTTTCAGGTCTCGGTACATTCTGGTCCCCCCCTGGGTGTACCGTATACTTTGATCGGTGAGCTTCTTCCAACACTCTTTGGGTGATTGCTGTTCACTTCAAAGTTTGGCAACTTTCCTTCAGTGATAAGCTTTTTCTTCTTCACCAACAATTCATTCGACACTTGAGCCTCCTTAATCTCTGTGGGTAAAACCGTTTGTACCCTTAGATTGAAGAATACAAGTCAGTCAGGTTTAGTCTCGCATTCCCAATTCTCTGCCTGTGATAACATCTTTGTCTCTTTTATCCAGATATGCGCCAAATTCACCTTCCAGCTTAGTGCGTCTGCTACCACATTCGCCTTGCCAGGATGATGCTTGATTACACAGTCATAACCCCCCCCCCCCCCAAACTCCATCCACCGACGTTGGCGCATGTTCAGATCCTTTTGGGCAAATAGGTACTTCAGGTTCTTATAATCTGACATTACTTCAAACGTGACTCCATATAAGTAATGTCGCCACTTCTTTAAAGCAAATACCATTTTCGCTAGTTCTAGGTCATGGGTGGGGTAATTCTTTTCATAAAGTTTCAACTTCCGAGATGCATAAGCAATTATGTGGCCATTTTGCATAAATACGCACCCTAGACCATCTCCTGAAGCATCAGTATGTACTATGAATCCATCATTTCCCTCATGTAGGGTAAGGATTGGGGCAGTGGTCAGACGCTTCTTCATTTCTTGAAAACTGGATTCAGTCTTCTCATTCCATTCATACTTAACTCCCTTCTGAGTTAAGCAGAATAAAGGGGATGCTAGCTTAGAGAAGTCTTTAACGAAACGCCTATAATATCCTTCCAGTCCAAGAAAGCTTTGCACTTCTGTACTATTGTTCGGCACCCTCTAGTTTAGAATTGTCTCAACTTTAGAGGGATCCACGGATATTCCTTCCTTACTAATCACGTGCCCCAAAAAGTTCACTTGACTTAGCCAGAATTCACATTTGCTAAACTTGGCGTACAACTTGTGCTCCTTCAGCAGTTGTAATACCTTCCTTAGATGCCCTTCATGCTCCTGCTGAGATTTGGAATAGACCAGGATGTCATCAATGAAGATGACAACAAACTCGTCTAGGTATGGCCAAAATACTCGATGCATGAGGTCCATAAATGCCGCTGGTCTATTGGTTACTCCAAATGGCATTACTAGGAATTCATAATGACTATATCAAGTATTGAAAGCTGTCTTGGGTATGTCCTCCCTCTTAACTCATAACTTGTAGTACCCTTGTCGCAATTCCAGCTTGGAAAATACGACTGCCCCTTGGAGTTGATCAAACAACTCCTCAATAATGGGAAGAGAATATTTATTCTTAGTTGTCACATTGTTTAAGCCTCGATAATCGATACACATCCGAAGAGAACCATCCTTCTTCTTAACAAACAATATTGGGGCTCCCCATGGGAAGGTACTCGGTTGAACGAATCTTCGAGCTAATAAGTCTTCGAGTTGTAGCTTCAACTCCTGTAGCTCTAGCGGAGCTATATGATAAGGAGTTCGAGAAATGGGTACAGCTTCTGGTACTAGATTAATAGTAAACTCAGTCTCCCTTTCAGGAGGTAAACTTACTAGTTCCTCTGGGAATACCTCAGGGAAATGTTAGACCACAGTTATTTCTTCTCCTTTTAACTGGTCCACTAGCTTATTCAAGATATAAGCCAATCTTCCAGTTACTCCCTTACAAATCATTCATCGAGCTTTGACTCCCGCCACAAGTAATGAGGAGGATCTCTTTCTTCCCACATCTACTTTAATCAGAAGTTCCCCGGGTCAACATAGCTTAACTTCATTCGTATGGAAATTTAACTGGGCGTGATTTTTAGCAAGCCAATCCATACCAAGTATCACCTCATATCCTTTTAAAGGTAAAGCAATTAAGTCTATGGGCAATTCCCAACGTCCCACATTTACCTCACAGTTTCTACATACACGTCCAGTTAGGATTTTAATATCATTTGTGGGAGTGTTAACTTCCAATTTATAGGGTAAGTCCTCTATTTTCTCTTCCATATTCTCAAGAAAGGAGTAACTAGCAAAAGAATGAGAAGCACCAGGATCAATCAAAACTTTAGCTATTTTACCCAGGATACGAAGGGTAATGACCTCGGTCGAAACTGGGGTTTCACTATGTTCCATTGCAAATACACGAGCTTGCACCTTTGGTTGACTGCCCCTACTTGCTCCTCCCTTCTAAGCAGGTTTAGCGACAGATGCCTTGGATCCCATGGGTTGAGACAAGCGACTCGGTTGAGCTTGCGAGCATTCAGATATTCTATGTTCAACACTTCTACACCGTAGACACTTGTTTTCCCTCTTCCAGCAATCCTTCTCATCATGGCCTCCATTTCCACAGTACGTGCAACGCACCTGAGTCATCCCTCTCAAGGCAATGCTCAGGCTTCTTGAAGTGGTTGAGGGTTGGGATGTGTCTCCCCTAGGGACTTTGTTTTGCTCAAAGTTTACTCCCTATGGGCCAGGGTAGTATAGGGATTGGGACTTCACATTTGTCCTTCTCGACTAGTGCATGGCTCGTAAGGAATTCTTGGTTTCCTCCACTCTGTAAGCAGATTTGAGGGTTGCGGTATAGCTGTTCTGATAGGTTGGGGCTAGGGCATCCTTCAATTCCAGCCTTAACCCTTGGATAAATCTTCTCTTGCATTCCTCGTCAGTCGACACCATCTTCTCTGCAAATTTAGGGAGTCGAGAAAACTTTGCCTCATACTTTGTTACACTCATCAGTCCTCGTTTCAAGTTTATGAACTCCACTTGTTTTCTTTCGATAACTAGAGGTGGAATGAACTTCTTCTTAAACTCCTTTTCAAAATTCTCCCAGGTCCTGGGAGTGTCCTCCATGTCCCACTTCCTTTGTATTATGTTCCACCAGTCTAGTGCAGCACAGTCTAATTGGAATATAGCAAAATTCACCTTCCGTCCATCTGCATATCCCAAGGCTTAGAAGGTTCGAGCCATTGTTCCTATCCAATTTTTGGCGACTTCATCATCTAAACCGCCGTTAAACCTGGGTGGATGAAACTTCTGGAATCGTTCCAAGGACGCGTCATCCGTCTCTGGTCTATGACCTCGATCCCTAACTGGAGATCGAGCTCGATTATCTCTCTCTATCACGTGGATCAAAATTTCAGTAACTTGACTTGCGAATAATTCCATCCTAGTGGTTGGGAAATTCTGTCCCGCGGGTGAGTTCAAACTTTCTCCTTGTTCTCTTTCCATTGTCCTATACTCAATAAGTTAGTTTCATGGATTGAACCAATCTTCATTTAGTTACCTAACCAAAAGAACATAATTCACAAAATATTTTTATATCATCACAAAACTTTTACAGTAGTTTAGCTTCATTATAAGATATTTGCGATAAGTTTTATAGTTCTCTAGCGTCGTCTTTCAGCAGGGGTTCGAGAGGTTGAGTTGCAGCAGGGGTTCGAGAGGTGGAGTTGCAGCAGGGGTTCGAAAGGTAGAGTTGCAGCAGGGGTTTGAGAGGTAGTATTTTAGCAGGGGTTCAAGAGGTAGTATTTTGGCAGGGGTTCGAGAGATAGAGCTTCAACAGGGGTTCGAGAGGTGAAGTTTCAGCAGGGGTTCGAGGGGTGGAGTTGCAGCAGGGGTTCGAGAGGTGAATTTTTAGCAGGGGTTCGAGGGGTGGAGTTGCAGCAGGGGTGGTTCGAGAGGTGGAGAGTTTAGCTCGAGAGAGTCATGTTCTGATGGCATTATATATATATATATATATATATATATGTAAACATAAACTCAGATTTTACTAAATTCATGCTAGGGCGATGCAACACTCACCTTGATTAGACTTGGGCTTAGGCAACTTCCGTTTCCTACTTTACCACTATTCACCACTGTTCTTTGGTAAGAATTGTGTTTGCTGCGTGAGAAGGTAAGTGTTGGAGATCTAATATTTATACTAGATAAAACATAGGTTCTGACACCTGCTCAACCTAAAATTTTATCCTGTAACCCTCAATCCTACTTGCCCAAAATTCCTTTGGACAAACTCCTTCACGTCCACCGTTCATTATCTTCCCGGTAATACCACTTGCTCCAAAAATTAGTTTGGATAATTTTTTTTCACATCCATTGCCATCTTTTCTTCATGGTAATTTTCTTGCCTTTATTTATTCCTTGGCCCATTTATTTGCTTAGTGTTACTATTTTCATATATATATATATATATATATATATGTATGATTATGTGTAATTTCTTCTTGGTAATTTGTCTTACTTATTTATTTATTTTTATTAGTATTATTATCATTATATATATTTTTTAAAAATACATATAGATATATTATTTTTTCCGGAATATTTCAAGGAAAGATGGGAATTTTTTTGATAAATTTTAATTATTACATGTACTCTAATTTCATTTCGGTAGGGATTTTCACACGAGATGCCTGCTTTAGACCATAAATGGTCTTTCGTAGACGACAAACATAATCCGGATGAGTGGGATCCTTATAGCCAACGGGCTGCACCATAAAAACCGGAGAATCAGGAACATCGTTAAGAAAGGCATTCTTAACGTCCAACTGATGTAGAGACCAAGCACGCATAGTACCAATAGTAAGAACTGTCCGAACTGTAGAAGCTTTAACCACAAGGCTGAATGTATGGTCAAAGTCAAAACCGAAAATTTGAGAGAACAACTGAGCTACCAAACATGCTTTATGGCAATCAAATGAACCATCGGGTTTGTACTTCAGTCGATAAACCCATTTGGATCCAACAATATTAACGTTTAGAGGGTGCGGAACAAGATCCCAAGTATGCTGATTACGAAGAGCAGCCATCTCCTCATCCATGGCAGAAACCCAAGAAGGATTTTGTTTTACGAAACAAAAATCTGTCATTTCTGTCCGAGCAAGAAGAGCAACAAGAAGACTGTGTGCATGAATATCAGAATAATCTCGGCGCTGAATAATACCGGTGGAAGAGTGTGTAACCATGCGAGAAGCTGCTGGAGCCAAAACGACCGTCGTGACCAGGCGTGGCCGTTGGCAAGGCGGGAAGGAGCAAGCTGGAACCATCCAAAGCTGTACGTGGCAGTGCAGGAAGGAGGCCCGTGGCCGAGTCGGGAAGTTACGGCACCACCAGACGTGAGCTTGAACCGACCGTGGCCATTTGTGGCCGTGCGGGAAAAAGATCCGTCCCTATGCGAGAAGGATGCCCGTGGCCGTCTATGGCCGCACAGGAAGAAGACTAGTCGTTCGTGGCCATGTGGGAAGAAGATCGGGCATCCGTGTGTAGCCAGCCTTGGCTGGGGCCATCCGGGGTACCCGTTACTGCCGAACGTGAGCCATCATGACCGGGTGCGGATGCAGGCAAGGAGCCGGGCACGAACGCGGGCAAGAGACCACTGGGTGCGGCCGCGAGCATGGGCAAGGAGCCATCGTGGTTGGATTCAGGTTGAGACAGATCATCATCAGGAAACTGAAACTGAAACTAAGGTGAAGACGGAGCCAATGCTGGTGGCAGCACCATCCCACGATCTGGATCAATAAAAGTAGACACATCCAAACCTGAGGAGTGAGACCCAATTCCCGAAGTTGGAGCCAGCAAAAAATAATCCTCGTCAAATCGAGCATGACGAGTAACATGGATCTTTCTAGTGGTAGGGTTGAGACACCGAAACCCTTTATAATGTGAGTTGTAACCAATAAAGATACATGGAATACTACGGGGAGATAGCTTATAATCTGCAGATGGGCAAACAAAACGAAAAACCCGACAACCAAAAGGATAAAAGTTACCATAGATCGGATCCCGCTGATAAAGAAGACCATAAGGGGGTCGATCCTTGCAGAACTGGAGTAGGCAAACGGTTGATAATGTAGACAGCAGTGGTGAACGCATCATCCCAATGAGAAATTGAAAGATGGGAGTGAAAAAGCATCATGAGACCCATTTCAACAACATTGCGATGCTTGCGTTCTGCGCGCCCATTCTGTTCTGGAGTGGACAGACAAGAAACTTGATGATGAATACCTTTTTTCGCAAAGTGTCAGAGTCTGGTGTAAAAAATTCAGTGCCACCATCACTTTGAAAGACATTAATTTTAGCAGAAAATTAATTCCCAACAAGTGCCTCAAACTGCAAATAAGTGTCAACAAAATCTTATTTACGGCGAAGGGGGTACATCCAAGTGAATCTCAAAAATTCATCCACAAATAATGCATAATACGAAAAACCATTTGTAGATAAAATCGGGAAGGGACCCCATAAATCACAATATATAAAATCAAGAACATGGTCAGCACGTTTAGGGTTCTCAACAAAATCCAATTGTTGATCTTTCGCCATAACACAGGGGGCGAAGGTGTACGGTTTAGGCAACAAAGAAGAAACTGAAAGTAAACCAGACTTATGTAAATTAGTAATCACCGCACTAGAAACATGATCTAGGCGTGCATGCCACAACTCATATCAAGCTCGACTCTTGTTTTGCTATAAAACTGAAACAAATGTTGCATCTCCCCGGTCCAAAACGTACATTCCATCCTCACTGTGCCCCCGACCCATGACGGCCCTAGTTACTTTGTTATGAATGACAAAATTTCGGTAATAAAATGTAAGTAGAACACCTATATATCTGGTTAACCGACTAATAGACAGTAAATTCTTTGTAATATCCGGCACAACCAAAACACCAGACAAATGCAAGTTCTCATAAACTTTAGAATCACCAATATTAGATATCATAACTGGAGCCCCATTGCCAACAAGAACACGACATTTACCAGTATAATGAGTGAAACTGTCTAGGCCTGAGGTGGAAGTCGTCATATGACTGGTAGCGCCGAAATCAAGGTACCAATCTGACAGACGAGAAGAAGTATTGGACTGCGGAGAAGAGTGATGATTTTCTGCCAAATGAGTTCTTGGCGAACGACCAATCTGTGCATGCATCTGGTAACATGTTGTAGCATAGTGACCGAGCCATCCGCACCAGGAACAGTGAGGACGACCACGACCAGGGACCGAACCAGCAGCCCGAGAACCAGAAAAGGACTGCCGGCCACCGTCGAGCCTCCCACCGAAGTGACCGACGAGGCCACCGCTAGAAGGCCGTGCACTGCCACCTCGAGTTAGCGTGTGATTCCACGCGCGGCCATCTTGAGGTGCGTCACTGGTCTGGAACGCGACCTGTCCTGCGGCTGGTCCCGAGTGTCCCTGTAAATTCATAAAAAAAGGCCTCATGATTTTTGGCACGGGCAAGAACATCCGCATAAAGCGGGGTTGGAACATCATTAATTAAAGGAGCAGAAAAATTTGTATACTCAAGACCAAGACCAGTCAAGAACCATACAATTTGATCAACATTTGAAATCGGATTACCCATGACAGACAATTGTTCAAAAATCTCCTTAAATTTGAGATGAAGTTCATGAACAGTACCAGACTTACGAATACCATGTGCATCTGCGCAAAGATGAAGAATGGTGGAGGCATTGCTATTCTAATATATGAGAGCAAGATTATCCCAGATATCTTTGGAAGTGACAATCTGGGAGTTCCGCGAGAACATCAGCGGTGAGAGAGGAAAATAGGAGACTGCAAAGACGTTAATCTTCATCAACCCATTGATCATACTCTTCTTGTGCTTCCAAATAAGCCTCATGGAGATCAACTTTGCCACTGCCACGCGAAGGAGTTGAGACTATGGTGGCAAAGAAGAGAGGCTGCGATGGTGGCAGTGGTGGTGGGAGAGTAGGACGAGGTTTAGTGCCATCAATAAAACTGTACAGACTGTGGGGACGGAGGACATAACCTGCTTGACGCTTCTAGAGAAGACAATTTGATGGAGTGAGTTTGATCAGCATCATCTGCAGCAGAGTGTTGTAGGAGAGTTTTTCTTGAGTCATAGTTGGAGAGGAACGGAGTTGCGTGGAGCAGCTTGGAGCCGCGTGGAGTCGCACTTGTCGGAGATGAGCCGCTCTAGAGAGAACCGCAGTGGAGAGGAGCTGAGGTGAAAGGCCGCGTCAGAGAAGAGCGGAGCGGAGAGGAACCGCGTAGAGTCACGTGCGTCAGAGAGGAGCCGCGTCGGAGAAGAGGACGGCGGTGGGAAGAAGTTTTAGGTTTTTAGGTATTGGATCAGAAGAGGCCCTGATACCATGAGAGAATGATTTTCTGTAAAGAATTGTATTATTGATAACTGAAGATATAAATTGTACAGTAGAAGTATAATAAGGAAACAATTCTAATCATAATAAAGTGATTTATCCTAACAGATAGTTTAATTACTTGGTGATGCCATTGTGATACTTGAAGTGCAAAGAGAAAAACTTCCGAATTCAATTGATAGATTGTTGACTAGAATTTGACATCTTCTGTTGGCATCTGGAATTCCGTTGCTTATTTTGTTGTGTATTTCTGGCAATATTTACTGGAAGTGCACTATTTCACAATGTCAAGCTTCATGCCTTACATCTTAATTCCACCATTTTACAAACCTCGATTGTTTTGTTGTTTTATTTTTTCTGTATTTTTGGCTTTATTGAGCATGAAGATAGGGTACTGGAAGTACGTTATTTCATTACATATCAAGCTTCATTAATTCCACCATATTACAGGCTTCAACTGTTTTGTTGCTTATTTTTGACCATGAAGACAGGGTACTAAGTGCATTATTTCGTACATATTAAACTTCATGCTATGGAAGTTGAGTAGTGGGTGAGTAATGTATGTGAGTTGAGTAGTGGGTGAGTAATGTATGGGAGTTGAGTAGTGGGTGAGTAATGGGCTTTAAGTTCAATTTGTATTAATTTAGCATTTGTATTGCCTATAAATGGCTAATAAACTCACACCTCATGATTATGGAGGTTTCTCTCATTCACACATGCTCAACATTTATGATTGATGGTAGAACAAATAACGGTTTTTTCATGTAATCTTCTATTCTCTCTTCACTTTTATAGTTTTTTTTTTAATTTTAAATACCCCAAAATTACCCTTGTATTTGACAGAGTTGATAGACTCGTGTTTCAGGCTACAATGTAAGTGATTCTGATTCACGAGCTAAGCGAGGATTCCTTGTTCAATGAACCTAGCAGTATGACGCAATTTTATCTTCACATGAGTTCAGTTTTTGGTTTTCAATCTCCTGTCTTTATATATGATCAATATGAATGTGACTGGTATCAAAGTTATAGTAATAGGTTCGGATAAATGCACATACTTGTAATTTTGTGGTTCATCGGATACATAACAAACTTAGTATATGGATCTCTTTTTAGTTCTCGGTTATCGGAATATACACATTATGTTCTTTTTTTGAGTCATGTTCTTTAGACGTTTACATGTTCTGAATTGTCAACAAACCAAAAGATTGCTCAATATGCTATCTATTGTGCGGAATGGAGAAAGAACAGAAAATTATGAACGAAATTAACAAGACACAAGGTTTACGTGGTTCACCAAATTTGGCTACATCCACGGGAGACGGATTCACTATATCAGAATTAATGTTTACAGAGAGAAGAGAGACACTTTATATGCTGTCTCCACTAAACCCTAACAAACTGGGCCAAAACACAATTCGGCTCAAATCAACAACAGTCCAATAAAGAGACAAGCTATACCGTCGGACCGGGGGCGACTCCGCCCCCCCCCCCCCCGGACCCCCAGGCCAGGGTGCGCTCCGCCCCCCTGGACCCCTCGACTCGCTGATCGGGCAGCGAGACCCCCGTTTGTTTCCCGGGGGCGACTGCCGCCCCCCCGGACCCCCAGGCCAGGGTCGCAGAAGCGGCTATTACAGTATTTAAGGCATACCAACAAATCTCCACCTTGACTTGAATCCTCAAAGTAGAAAACTCCAGATGCACCATTACAGTGCCAGATGAGTAGACTTCGCCCTCCACTCCCGGGACTGCCCATAGAGCACCTAATCAGCTCTGATGTTCAGCAAGTCCAAACAATGTTGAAACTTGCTATGTGGAACAGATTTGGTGAACATATCAGCGGGGTTATCTGCAGTTCCCACTTTCTTCACCCTGATTCTCCTCTCACTCCTCAAGAAATGATATCTGACATCAATATGCTTGGTCCTCTCATGATGGACCTGATCCTTGGCTAGGCAGATTACACTCAAGCTGTTACAGTACACAGTAGCCTGATCATGATGTAGACCAAGATCACTAACTAGCCCTTTCAGCCATATTTCCTCTTTTGCAGCCTCTGTCAGAGCCATGTACCCTGCTTCCGTAGTAGACAATGTCACTGTAGGTTGCAAAGTCGCCTTCCAGCTAACCACAGAACCTCCCAAAGTGAATATATAACCAGTCATCGATCTCCTCGTGTCAACATCACCAGCATAATCAGAATCAGAGTAGCCTGTAACTAAGCACTCCGTATCACCTCCATAAATGAGACCCACATCAGACGTACCTCTAAGATACCTGAAAATCCTCTTCACAGTTTGCCAATGTTCCTTTCCCAGTTGCCCCATGAACCTGCTCACAACACTGACTGCCTGTGCTAAATCTGGCCTCGTGCAAACCATAGCATACATCAAGCTCCCCACTGCACTGGCATAAGGAACCCGAGACATATACTCCTTCTCCTTGTCTGACTGAGGAGCAAACATAGTGGTGAGATGAATATTTGCAGCACTAGGAGTGTCTATAGGCTTGGCTGTAGACATGCCAAACCTAGCCAACACTTTCTGAATGTAGCCTTTCTGTGACAAGAAAAGCTTCCGCTGACTTCGATCCCTAAGAATCTTCATTCCTAGTATCTTTCGAGCTGCACCCAGATCCTTCATCTCAAACTCAGCACTAAGAAGTCCTTTCAACTTCTGAACCTCGTGCTTACTCTTTGCGGCTACCAGCATGTCATCTACATAAAGCACCAGATAGATGAATGACCCATCTCTCAACCTGCTGTAGTAGACACAACAGTCATAAGCACACCTCGTATATCCCAACTGAAGCATGTAACTGTCAAACTTCTTGTACCACTGCCTCGGAGACTGCTTAAGTCCATACAAAGACTTCTTCAACTTGCAAACATACTTTTCCTTGCCAGGAACCTGGAAACCATCTGGCTGAGTCATGTACAACTCTTCCTCCAACTCTCCATGTAGAAAAGCGATCTTCACATCAAGTTGCTCGAGCTCCAAATCCTGATGTGTCACCAAGGCTAGCAACACTCTGATGGAAGTGTGTCTGACCACTGGTGAGAAAATCTCATTATAGTCTACCCCCTCCCTTTGACTGAAACCTCTTGCAACAACTCTTGCCTTGTACTTGACTCCTTCTGCAGGTGATATTCCTTCCTTCATCTTGAAAACCCATTTGCAACTGATTACCTTTCTCCCTTGAGGCTGTTTGACCAATTCCCATGTCTGATTCTTCTGAAGAGACTCCATCTCATCTCCCATTGCAGCAAGCCATTTATCAGCATCAGTACATGAAGTAGCCTCTCTGAAGGTTGATGGCTCTTGAGTATCCACTTCCTCGGCAACTGACAGTGCATAACCCACCATATCCTCAAACCCATATCTCTTTGGCACCCCAACTCCAACCCTCCTGGGTCGGTCCTGAGCTAAACTGCGGACTGTAGCTCCTGATGGTTGAGGATCTGGTGGTGGAGATTCCGGTATCTCAGATTCTGTCTGTGACTCTTGATCCATCTCAAATTGTTCCAATCTATTTTCACCTTGAGTGACTTCAAGCTCCACCTGTTTTCCACTAGTTTCTGGCACAACTGTGGGCTTCACCATAGATCTAAGTAAAGAATTTTCATCAAAGACAACGTCCCTGCTCAGAATAACCCTCTTCTCAGATGGAGACCATATCCTGGAGCCTTTAACTCCATCTCCATAACCCACAAAGACACCTTTCTTGGCTCGGGGCTCTAACTTACCATCACTAAAATGATAATAAGATGTACAACCAAAAACTTTTAACTTGGAGTAATCAACAACTTTACCTGACCACAACTCCATAGGTATTTTGCACTCTATACCCGTGTGAGGCCCGCGGTTGATCAGGTAACAAGATGTACTCACCGCCTCTGCCCAGAATCTCGTTTCCAAACCAGCATTAGAGAGCATGCACCTCGCTCTCGCCAGCAATGTCTGATTCATCCGCTCAGCTACGCCATTCTGCTGTGGCGTATTCCTGACTGTATGATGACGAGCAATCCCTTTATCCCTACAAAACTGATCAAACTTAGACGAGCAGAATTCCAGCCCATTATCAGTTCGAAGCCTCTTGATCTTCTTCCCGGTCTGATTCTCCACCAAAGCTTTCCACTCCTTGAACTTCGAGAAAGCTTCACTCTTATGTTTCATCATGATAACCCAAGTCATCCTTGAGTAATCATCAATCAGAGAAACAAAGTACCTGTGACCTCCCAGTGACTCAACTCGGGAAGGTCCCCAACAATCAGAATGGATGTAATCCAATGTGCCCTTTGTTCTATGAATCGCCTTAGGAAACTTGCTGCGGTGATGCTTCCCAAAAATGCAATGCTCATAGAAGTCCAAGCTCTTGACCTTGTGGCCACCAAGAAGATCATACTTCGACAGAATCTGCATCCCTCTTTCACCCATGTGACCAAGCCTCATATGCCATAACTTAGTCATATCATCCTGGTGAACCTCCGAAGATGCAACATTAACAGAATCCATAACCGTGGAACCTTGTAGAAAATACAAAGTACCATGCAGAACACCTTTCAGAACCAGCCTAGAACCTTTGCAGACACACAGAACTCCATCACTCCCTGAGTAGACGAAACCCTTTCTATCCAACGTAGGAAGAGAAATCAGATTCTTTGTCATCGATGGAACATGCCTGACATCGTTCAAAGTACAGAAACTACCATCATGCGTCCTGATCTTGATTGAACCAATCCCAACTACCTTGCACGCAACACCATTTGCCGTAGTAATGATGCCCTCAGCTTGCTCGTAAGTTGAGAAATAATCTCTCCTTGGGCATATATGGTAAGATGCCCCAGAATTAAGAAACCACGCATTAGAATGATTATTTTGCCCAGTAACAGCTAGAGCAAAATCATCTTCAGAACTGAAATCCCCTTCAGCCACAACAGCAGTACCAGATGTACTCCCAGATTTACTAGCCTTCTTCGGACACTCCTTTTTCCAATGCCCCTTCTCCTTACAGTAGTTACAAACATCATTGGCCTTGGGACCCTTTGAAGATGGCTTCTTGCCCTTCTTCTTATTGCCGGTTTCCTTGCCTTTTGTGTTTCCGTCACTAGCAAACAAGCCAGTGGCCTGACTTTCTGTACCTGTACTGTTTGCCTTATGTCGCAACTCTCTACTATAGAGAGAGGAGCTTACTTTCTCCAGAGACACAGAATCTTTACCAACAATAAATGGCTGAACAAAATTCTCATACGAAAGTGGTAAAGAAACTAGCAAAATCAAAGCAGCATCTTCATCTTCAATTTTCACATCTATATTTCGCAATTCTAATAACAAAGTATTCAATTGCTCTAGATGGTCTCTGAGTTGCGTACCTTCCTGCATTCGGAGACCGAAGAGGCGTTGTTTCAGAAGCAACTTGTTGATTAGAGATTTCGTCATATACAAACTCTCTAACTTCAACCACAGTTGTGCAGTAGTCTCCTGATCTGAGACCTCAGTGATGATTTCGTCCGCGAGACACAGCATAATCGTCGAGTGTGCCTTTTCTTCCAGACTCACAACATCGCCAGAACTGCTCGCGAAATCCTTCGTCAGCGGAGTCCACAAACCTTACTGTTTCAGCAAAGCTTGCATCTTGATCTGCCATAAACTGAAACTGTTTCTCCCAGTAAACTTGTCGATCTTCACGTTCAACCCAGACATCTTTCTCCCCGATCAGCCCCGATATGATGAGCCCAGAATCCGATATACCCACTACGGATATCGCCGGAAAAAGAAACCGCTCTGATACCAGTTTGTTGTGTGGAATGGAGAAAGAACAGAAAATTATGAACGAAATTAACAAGACACAAGGTTTACGTGGTTCACCAAATTTGGCTACATCCACGGGAGACGGATTCACTATATCAGAATTAATGTTTACAGAGAGAAGAGAGACACTTTATATGCTGTCTCCACTAAACCCTAACAAACTGGGCCAAAACACAATTCGGCCCAAATCAACAACAGTCCAACAGCGAGACCCCCGTTTGTTTCCCGGGGGCGACTGCCGCCCCCCGGACCCCCAGGCCAGGGTCGCAGAAGCGGCTATTACAGTATTCAAGGCATACCAACACTATCCACCAAAATTCCATATACTTTCTGCATACATGGTTTTTATTTCTTTCTTTCTTTTGGATAAAAGATTGGATTCCTACTATCAATCTTTAACGTAGAAACTAGAAACCTTTTCATCCTTCCATTTGAATTTTAGCATCTGGTGGTATAGAAATTAGGTTTGTTTGAGTGGAATCTTATTCTGTCCTTGATATAATATGTCGCTTCAGCGTGTGAAACTTTGTTCAGTGTTGTGTCGGGAATTACTCAATATCAGTGTTTGAGTGTATGTGAGTTTTCAAAGAATTGTCAATTTGTATATAGTAGTTGAGCGTACGAATGTGAAATAAAATAAACTATTGGTAACATATTCCATGTAAATGTGTGAATTTTACCGGAACATTTTATGTGAGGAGGTGAGTGCCAAGTAAAAATTTGAAAAGTGTCAAATTTAAGTTACAACTACAGAGAAAAAAAAACAAGGATGAATTTAATTATAATTTCGACGATCATTTGCAAACCTCATTGACAATCACTCTAGGCGATCAACGAGCATAAAGATATTTCATCACTGGCATTATACACGAAAAACTTTAGATTTGATAACAACAAGCATCCATTTAACCAAACACATCATTCATTGGGCTAAACTTTGAACAAACTACATTCAACATTCAACTTTCCATTTGTTAACCGTATATACATTTTACCATTCCACGTGTTCATTTACCATAGTTGTTAGAATTAGTTGCTAGTCAAAGATTCTAGATAGAGTTGTTAAAATGTATCCCGCGTTAGGTGAGAATTAGTTAGATATTGTAACCTTAAATACCTACATTCATCAATGGAAGAAATCAACACTTTCCACAATCAAAATATTCTTTCTCATATTTTCTTTCATGGTATCAGAGCCTAAAATCGATTCTATGGCCTCCGATGCATTGATTGTGTCTAACTCTGATTCACAAAACTTTAACTTTCACTTTCCAAACTTATCCATTAAATTGGATCGAAACAATTTCTCTCTCTGGCGTAGTACCATCACATCGGCTCTTGGAGCCTATGGCCTCGCCTCTTTTCTCACCGATGCTCAGCCACCGCTCGCTACTGTCACAATTCCGGCGGCACCGGCGACTGAGTCCAGCCAAGCTACCGCCTCACGCGTTGAGCCCAATCCCGCCCACATCGCATGGATCAAGAAGGACCGCCTCGTCTTGCTTTGGATTTGGTCGACGCTGTCCTCGCAAATTCTTGGGATGGTGACGCATGCTTCTTCAACCGCCGAGGCCTGGGTTATTCTCAGCCGCACCTTCGCCGCTCACACGGGGGCGCGTGAGATGCATCTCCGCCAAAAAAATTAGTCAATGACCAAAGGATCTCTATCGATCATGGAATACTTTGATTGGAAACGTGAAATTGTTGATGCTCTTTCTGATTGCCTCATCATTGTTCCCGATCCCGAATTTGTGGGATGTCTTCTGTATAGCTTGGGCAGCCAATATTCCACACTCCGTTCAACAATTTCGATTCGCCCGGAGCCACTCTCATCAGATGAACTTTTAGGGATTTTGCTCCAGGAAGAAGCTCGGCAGGAAGAGGAGGTCTCGGCCTTCCAATCGCTGTCGGTCAACGCGGCTTTTCGGTCAGCGTCTCACCGGTCCAAGCCGCCACCACCGGTCAACGGCCACCCTGCGGCATCTGTGAGCAGACTGGCCATGATGCCAAAAATTGCTTTGGGCGATTTGATCTAAAATGTTTTCCTGCCACAAATCCCAAAGCTATTGCTCGCTTCAAAGGTGCAAACGGTGGAAAATCGGCATTCTTTGCCTCGGCTTCAAGTCCGTCCGACATTGTTGATCCATGGTACATTGACTCGGGCGCCACTCATCATGTGATTGCTAACTTGGGGAATCTCACTGTCCAAAACCAGTACAATGGTAATGATGGCATCACCGTTGGTGACGGTACATCTCTTCCTATTACTCACTATGGCAATTCTATTTTGACTGCTTCGCATGCTGTTTCTCCCTTAAACTTGAATGATGTCCTTTGTGTCCCAAAAATCACTAAATATTTACTTAGTGTCTCTAAACTAACTCGTGATAATCATGTCTTCGTTGAACTCCACTCAGACCATTGCCTTGTTAAGATATTGCAGGGACAGATCCTGCTAAAGGGAACCGTTCAGGATGACCTTTATTGTTTTCTGCAATCACCAAGCATGTCTTCATCTTCTTCCATGCGTGCATTTCTCACGGAGCGCACATCACTTCAATGTTGGCATCATCGTCTAGCCCATCCATATGAGTCTGTTCTTCGCCGTACTATCTCTAGCTTTGATCTTCCGGTCTCTTGTAATAAATTAAACCCAGTTTGTGGCTCCTGTCAACTTGGAAAGAGTCACCATTTCCCATTGCCCTCTCGAACTAGTATTTCATCACAACCTTTTGATTTAATTCATTCTGATGTTTGGGGACCATCTTCTGATTTATCCACCTCTGGTTGTCGATATTATGTTAGTTTTATTGATAACTGCACTAAATTCACTTGGTTATATTTCTTGTCAACCAAATCTCAAGTTTATGCCTCTGGTGAGCTTTTTCTCAAACTTGTTCAAACCCAATTTTCAACACAAGTCAAAGTCTTTCAGTCTGATTGGGGTGGTGAATACCGCAATGTTTCTACACTACTCGCCTCCCATGGAATCCGACATCAAGTCTCCTATCCTCACACCCCTGAACAAAACGGCTCTGTCGAACGTCGTAATCGCACGATTGTTGAGAAAGGCCTCTCTCTCCTTGCCCACTCTCGACTACCCACCAAATACTGGGAGCAAGCTTTTCATACTGCCGTCTATCTCATCAACCATACAATTACACCCATTCTCTCTCACAAATCTCCTTATCAATGCCTCTACAACAAAGTACCCAACTACAGTCTTCTTCGATCCTTCGGCTGTCTTTGCTATCCCTTTCTCCGTCCATACACTGCCAACAAGCTTGAGTATCGATCTCTTCCCTGCATCTTTCTTGGCTACAGTTCCAAGCATAAGGGATATCAGTGTCTTCACCTACACACCTCTCGCACATACATCTATCATTTTGTTGCCTTTGACGAGATGGCTTTTCCCTATCCTAACATATCATCTACCCCATCTCCCCCGTCCTCCTCCAATCCAATTTCTTTCATTCTCTTACCTTCTACTCATCATTCCCCTTCCACATATTTACCCCCCACTCATACCACTCCACCCTCACCCTCCTCACGACCATCTCTTACCTCTCCTCCACCGTCCCGTCCCCTCCTCCATCTCCTCCTACATCACCATCCAACTCTTCACTCCTATCACTGTCCGAGTTTTCACCTTCGCAGTCACCTCCACACTTCACATTGGCTGCACCTCCACCCTATGACAATGCACCTACCTGGTTTCGTCCCTCTGATCGGTCTATTCATAACATGACCACTCATTCTGTCACATATTCCCTTAAATCCAAAGCTCTTTTATCCACTAAATATCCGCTTCCTGTAGCACTTACTACATCTCTTGAACCCAAACTCTTTCATCAAGCCTGTAAAGATCCCAATTGGCAGCATGCAATGCAATCTGAATATGATGCTTTAATGATTAATAGGACTTGGGACTTAGTCCCTCGTCCCTTGGACGCTAATGTTGTTGGTTGTAAGTGGGTTTACAGGGTCAAGAGTAAATCTGATGGCTCCATTGAGCGTTACAAAGCACGTCTTGTGGCTAAGGGCTTTCATCAGGAAGCAGGAATTGACTACTTTGGCACGTTTAGTCCCGTGGTCAAGCCCACTACTATTTGTCTGGTGCTGAGTTTGGCTGTCTCTGCAGGTTGGCCCCTTCGACAGGTTGATGTGAATAATGCCTTCCTCCACGGTGACCTTTCATAAACTGTCTTCATGGAGCAACCACAAGGTTTCACTGCTCTTGACAAACCCACTCATGTTTGCAAGCTTCGAAAAGCTCTCTATGGCTTAAAGCAAGCTCCCAGGGCCTGGTTCCACAAGCTCATTGCCTCTCTTGTTCGCCTTGGTTTTAAGGCATGTATCTTAGACCCGTCTCTTTTTGTCAAGACTCCCGGCTCTCATATGCTCTATGTTCTTGTTTACGTGGATGATCTTGTCATTACCGGGTCTCACACACCATTCATTGATGAGTTTGTCCTCCTGTTACATCGTGACTTTGCTTTAAAGGACCTTGGCTCTCTTCACTACTTCCTCGGCATTGAGGTAGCTCGACATGGTTCCTCCCTTCACCTGTCTCAGCAGAAGTTCATTTGTGACATTCTAGAATGGAGTGATATGTCTGGCGCTAAGCCTATATGTTCTTCTGCTGAGCCTGGCTCTCGTTTGGTTGCTTCTGGAAAAGTTCACTGTGATCCATCTCTTTATTGCAGCATTGTTGGAGCTCTCCAATATGTTACCATCTATCAGCCTGAGATATCCTAGGCTGTTAACAGAGCTTGCCAGTTCATGCATTCTCCTACTGAGAACCATTGGTGTGCAGTCAAACGCATTCTCCGATATCTTAAGGGCTCGCTTTCATCTGGTTTGTTACTGCAAAAGGCAAATGATTCTCGCCTTGTGGCCTTTTCTGATGCAGGTTGAGCATCTGATCCTGATGACTGTCGTTCTTAGCATGGCTTTGTTATTTACTTTGGTGGAAACCTTATCAGTTGGTCCTCTCGCAAATAGAATGTTGTTGCTCGCTCAAGCACTGAAGCGGAGTACCATGCCATTGCTTTCGCCTCTGCTGAACTCATGTGGCTTCAGCAACTTCTTCAGGAAATGCAGTCTCTGTCCAACGTCCTCCCATACTTCTCTGTGACAACTTGAGTGCTACTTTCCTAACTGCAAATCCAGTCTTTCATCAGCGGTCCAAACACATCAAGATTGACTACCACTTCGTCCGGGAACAGGTTGCCTCGGGCGATCTCACATTTTGCCATGTCCGGTCTCTTGATCAAACCGCAAATATCTTCACTAAGGCTGTTGGAAATCAGCATTTTGCGACTCTACGGTCCAAGCTTCATGTCCATCCTCGACCATGAGCTTGCGGGGGGCTGTTAACCGTATATACATTTTACCATTCCACATGTACATTTACCATAGTTGTTAGAATTAGTTGCTAGTCAAAGATTCTAGATAGAGTTGTTAAAATGTATCCCGCGTTAGGTGAGAATTAGTTAGATATTGTAACCTTAAATACCTATATTCATCAATGGAAGAAATCAATACTTTCCACAATCAAAATATTCTTTCTCATATTTTCTTTCACCATTGCATACATAGGATAAATATGAGAATAATCCACATTAACATACTTATCTAGCAAGAAACACAACACATTATGCATAAGAAGTTCTAATTCCATGTTCTTGGATTTTCATGTGAAAGAGCTAAGGAATTGGCCACTTTCCTAACACTCTAACACTTCAATCATACAAACACTTCATTAGGCCCGACAAATGTGTTACTTGGATAAACCCATTATCCAAACCCTATGGGTCTTTATCCAATAGGTCATTATCCAATTAACTCATTTATTAATGGGTCATAATGGGTTGGGTCATAAATGAGTGGGGTCATTAAATGGATAACCCATGAGATATTCATATGACCCAATGGGTTAAAATATATTATCCAATAAGTCATTATATAATTAACCCAATAAGTTATCATTCAATATTTTCTTCTGATTTGGGTTACAAGTTGTCATTATCCAATGAGATCAGGCATTAAATACTTATTAGTTTTTGGGATTGGGCGGGATGAGAATAATTGTGTTGATGGAAAATTTTGATCTCCATGGGTCCCATATTATGTTAACTCAATGAGAACGTAACAAATACCCAATAAATATCCAAAATTACCCAATTAAATGCATGTGTAATATTTAACATAAATATTCACTATAATTCACAAATTATACAAATTATAATTAACAAATTATTCAAGCTTAATCTCGTACAATATTTGAGTTCGTACAGCATTCAATCTCGTACAGTATTCGAACTCAATCTCGCCAGTATTCGAGTTCGTACAAAATTTGCACTCAATCTCGTACAATATTCGAGTTCGTACAATATTCGAGTTCAATCTCGTATAGTATTCGAGTTCATACAGTATTCAAGTTCAATCTCGTACAGTATTTGAGTTCGTACAGTATTCGAGCTCAATCTCGTACAGTATTCGAGTTCATACAGTATTCGAGCTCAATCGCGTACAGTATTCGAGCTCAATCGCGTACAGTATTCTAGTTCATACAGTATTCGAGTTCATTCTCGTACAGTATTTGAGTTCATACAGTATTCGAGCTTAATCTCGTACAGTATTTGAGTTCATGTAGTATTCGAGCTCAATCTCGTACAGTATTCGAGTTCATACAGTATTCAAGTTCAATCTCGTACAGTATTCGAGTTCATACAGTATTTGAGCTCAATCTCGTACAATATTTGAGTTCATACAGTATTCGAGCTCAATCTCGCACAGTATTTGAGTTCAATCTCGTACAGTATTCGAGTTTGTACAGTATTTGAGCTCAATCTCGTACAATATTCGAGTTCGTACAGTATTTGAGCTCAAGCTCGATCCCAAGTAATATTGTTCGTTAGTTTCGTCGAGTTTACAAAACCAACATATTATATATTTTTTATTTTTATTAAATATAATATTATATAATGTACACAATATTATATTACATAATATAATATTATGAACTCGAATATGAACAAAACGCAGACCGATTGATGAACAAAATGCAGACCGATTGATGAACAAAATGCGGACTGATGAAACAAAACGCAGACTGGGAAGTGAGAACTGAGAAAGAACACGGACTTGATGGGTAATTCACGTTTCACCCAAATAAATGACCTATACCCAATGGGTCATTTAGTTTGACCCAATGGATAATTAGTATAGACCCAATGGATAATTAGTATATACCCAATGGATAATTAGTATATACCCAATGGATAAATGACCTATACCTTTTTTTTAAAATAAAACCACCTGTGATGGTGGGGAAGGCGGACCCCTACCTGTTTATTAATAAAAAAGTGAAAAGGTACACTCAAAGAGGGGGGCATAAAACCGTACCTCGGAAGATATCTGATGATCTTTGAGATCTATACAAAACCTGTAGCTATCCTAAAAGATCAAATAGATACCAATAAGCAAAAGCGGCAAAAACTGCAATACATAGTTGACCAATTAACCTAGTCTAACATGGGGAATTCCTTCCGCGTCAAGCCTTACTTGTCCAGCTACCAAAGAGGGTAAACCTGCATAATCATAATAATTATTTACCTGATTTCGAGCTGCCAGTTTAGCAAGTGAATCTGCTGGAGCATTTGCCTCTCTGAAGATGTGGTTCAAAGAGTAGTTAACTCCAGCTAGGAGGTTGCATATCTCCCTGATTGTTGGCAGTAGTTTCCAAGGTATCTTTAGCTGTTGCTGTAGCATCCCAATCAGATTACTTGAGTCTGATTCAATTTCCACCTTTGAGATGCGTTTGTCATGGACCAGGAGAACGCCTTGAAGTAGAGCAATGGCTTCGGCCTGCAAAACTGAATCAGCCGAGATAGTTTTGGCAAGAGCAGCTGTAACTTTGCCAGCATTATCTCGGATTATGCAACCGATGCCAGCAGTGCCGTTTTGAAAAAAAGTGCCATCAGTGTTGAGTTTAAAAGCTGAGGGAAAAGACCATTTGCAAATTCTGGGGGGTCTCTGTGTAGAGGTTTTATGGCTGTACAGTGTAGGTGTTGGAGTGAGTGTCCATCTGATGTCCATTTTGTGGGCTAAAACTGTGTCGTTAATGTGGAGTAGGATTCGTTTAAAAATGCTCATGACATCAGGTTTGGAACTATCAAAAGTGTAGGCACAATGGGCACACCACAGGTGCCAGTTAACCACACAAGGAATGATACAGATCAGTTTAGCAGGGAGGTCATTAAAGGCCGATGTATTCCAGTAGAAATAAAACCTGTCCCACAGGAGTTAGAAAGTAGAGCAAGGCATGTTAAAAACTGAATTTACCAGATTCCAGATTTTGTTGACCTCTGGGCAAGAGTTAAAACAGTGGTGAAGAGTTTCTGAGTTATTGAAACAGAAACAACATCGTGACGGTAGGTGAAAATGGAAGTCCTCTAGGACATCCGGTAGGGCAATTAGTCGATTTAGAAGTTTCCAGTTAAATAAACTGATTTTCTTGGGTAGAAGTGTTGACCAGAGATGGGTGAAAGAAGGAATCTTTATTTTCTTCTTCCTGATCAGTTCGTAAGCTGATTTGATCGAGAAGGCACCAGATTAGGTAGGTTTCCATATGATGGTGTCCTCATAACTTGGGAATAGTTTGTATTCCTGATCCAAGTTTTGACAGATGTGATATGGGAGGAAGTTCCTGATTTGATCAGAAAAGGAGGCTTTGTGTTGTATATATTCTGCCACTGTCAAGTTGGGGTGTGGGTATTCTGAAGGATCAAGTAGATAATCAGTAAGGGGTCCCATGGAAGTCCAGTTCGAGTCCCAAAAAGAAATAGAACTGGAACCGATGATAACTTTTGTGTTACTGATGGCTGTAAGGTTTGAGTCTTTGATTCTCTTCCAAGTTCTGGAGGTTTTGTGGTTATCATTCATAGACCACATGGTTTTGGCCCATAGAGAGTTTCCTTCCTGTAGTTTCCACCACAGTTTGAGTGAGAATGAATCAATTAAACTGTTCAAATTTCTGAAATTTAGACCGTTTTCCTCTGTGGGAAAGCAAAGATTGATGTAAGATTTCCAGATTCTGTGGTTGTGTTTTTTGTCCGAGTTATTGTTCCAGAAAAACTTGGCCATGGTTTTGTGTATTTGAGTGATAGTGTGTGTGGTTGGCTTCAGGACTGTTAATAGGTGGATTGACATTGAAGCCAAAACATGCCTGATTAGAGTGGCCCTTCCCGCAGGGGATAGAAGTTTATTTTGCCATGTGTTGATTTTGTTTTGGATTGCGAGGAGCATAGGTTGGAAGTGGCTGTTTTTTACCCTTCCAGTGAAAATGAGGCAGCCCAAATATTTGAATGGGGTGCAACCTGCCATCATATTAGTCTCTCTTTGGATTAGGTTAATGATTCTGTTAGGTGTGGATTTAGATATGTGAAAAGTTGATTTTTCAAAATTAACTTTTTGTCCTGAAGCCAACTCGTATGATTTCAGGAAATTCTTTATTGTTAAAATTCCTTGTTTGGTGTATTTCAGAAAGATAACTGTGTCGTCAGCGTAGGAAAGGTGTGAGGATGGTCTCATCCCTCGGGGTAGATTATATGGTTGGATATTTCCATACTTGTATAGAAAATTGAGGTTTTGGGAGAAATCTTCACCCATTAGTATGAAAAGTAGAGGGGAAAGGGGGTGCCCCTGTTTTAAACCTCTACTAGCCTGGAAGAAGCCACATGATTTGTCGTTTACCAGTATTGAAAAACGTGCAGAACTGATGTTACTCATAATTAGAGCCACTAGGGAGCTGGAGAAACCTTGTTTGAGAAGAGTACTAGCTAGGAATGTCCATGAAACTCTATCGAAAGCTTTCATCATATCCAGTTTGATTATCATATTCTGGCCCTTTTTTGTTCATGTAGATGGTTAGATAATTCTTGCATTAGGAGGACATTATCCGCAATCTCCCTTCCAGGTATAAATGCAGATTGTTCTGGGCTTATAATGGAGGCTAGGTAGGTTTTAAGTCTTGAAGAGATTAATTTTGAGAAGATTTTGTTGGAGAAGTTACATAGGCTTATAGGCATGCAGTCTTTGAAAGAGGAGCAGACATCTTTTTTGGGGATAAGGACTATATTAGTTGCTGAAATAGCTCTGGGGATATCCTGGCCCGAGGAAATCATCCACTGCTAATAAAACATCGTCTTTTATAATGTCCCAGCAATGTTGATAGAAGAAGCCAGAAAAACCATCTGGTCCAGGGGCTGAGTGGCTATTCATATTTTTGACTACATTAGTTAGCTCCTCTATGTTGACTTTTTTAAGTAGATTACAGTTCATTTCATTTGTTATGATTTTTGGGACATTCTCCAGTATCCAGGTGGCATTAGCTCCGGATGGATCTTGGGGTTCAGCAGTGAGGAGATTGGAGAAGAAGCAAACAGCTTCTCCTTCAATGTCAGCTATGTTATTTAGCCAGTTACCATTCTTATTTTTTATTAAGGAGATTGTTTGTCTTTTATGTTTTTTGGAGATTGATTGGTGAAAGAATTTAGAGTTCACATCTCTTTCTTTCATTCATTTCAATCGAGATTTTTGTTTGAGGAATGTTTCTTGGTTCTTAAGAGCTAGTCGTAGCTTGGCCTTAGCTAGATTTAGGGCTTGTATGGTAGTAGTAGATTCAGACTGTTGTAAATCTTTTTCAGCATTTAGCACTAGTTCTTCACCTAGTTGAACTGCATCGAAGACATTGCCAAAAACAGTCTTGTTCCAAGATTTAAGAGCCTGTTTCAGGATTTTAAGCTTAAATATCAATATTTTCATCCCTTTTAGTGTGGTGTGAGTGTTCCAAGAGTCCTCCACAAGCTTCATGAATGAAGGGTGGGTTACCCAGCATTCTTGAAATTTGAAGGGCTTAGGAGCTGTGGTAGAGGGTGTATTTGCTACAGATAGGATCAGGGGAGTGTGATCCGACCCCTCTCTGGAAAGTGTTTTGGTTTTTGAATTGGGGAAGTTAGACCACCAAAGATTATTGGAAATTCCTCTGTCTAGACGTTTCCAAACCCTCCCCTTAGTTCTCATTCCGGCCCAGGTGAATAGACTGCCAAAAGTTGGTAGTTCAGAAAAATTATTGGAGTTCAGGAAGCAGTTGAAATTCCTTATGCTATTTTGGTTAGGATTTGAGTTGCCCAGATATTCCTCAGTTTTGGATATGACATTAAAGTCTCCTATTAAGCATAAGGGATCCTTTTTTAGGGGTGCTAAGACTTGCCACATGTTGTTCCTGTCAAGGATTGTGTGCTTAGCATATATAAAGCCAACCTGACATTAGGTTGAGAGAGTGGGTGATTTGATTTTTACTAAAGTTATCTGATCTTCGACTAGGAGTGTGTCTACAGTAATTTCCTCATCCCACATTAACCAGATTTTGTTGACTGGATTGGCATAAGATTTACTGAATCCCAGCTCCATGGAGATGTGTTGAATCATATCAGGGCTTAGCATGGGTTCTATAAGGGCACAGATTGTAATTGAGTTATGTCTTTTAATGTTCTTTTGACGGATTTTGGAGGGGTTATTGCCTATTCCTCTAATATTCCATACACATATATTCAGACTAATCATGGATATGTCTTGGATAGGGACAAAGAGGAACGGGTGAATACCATTTTTGGTGTGGAGGTATAATCCTTTTTAGTGTATTTCCTCTGTTTAATTTTGGGCTCCGTCTGGTTGAGATTCAGGATTTTGGTTAGTCTGGCATGTTCAAGGATTAGGTTGGCTTTTATTTCCTTTAATGGAAGATTCGACTGTGCCTCCAATGTTTTCTACTGTTTTGTGAAGGTGTCAGTGTTAATCCAGTCCAGTGGTTTGAATGTTAAAAACTTGGGTGGAAAAGGGGGGAGACTACTTGCAGTTGTTTCTAAAGGGGATGGGGACCCAGTCTGGATAATGTTGTTTGGGATGTCTATTTGGGGAGTCTTGTATGTTGTGTTTAAATCCATGCTTGTTTCTGTGAGCTGCATAGGGGGTTCAGGGTGGGAAGCCTGCTTGGGATCAGGAATTGAAGTCACGTTTTCTAATGTAATACAGTTATGGTGTTTACCATTAGATTTCTCAATGATAGTGCTGTTATTTTTTAGCTGATTTGTATTCAGAGTGGGAAGGGTCTGGGAGGTTTGGTTCATTTCGATTTGTGATGGTAGATATGGGAGAACAGTAGCAGGATCAGTGTTTAAGTAGGGTATAAGGTGGATGAGACTAAAGCGTTCACTGAATTAACAGCCAAATCAGTAGCTAGCAATTGAATATCCGAGGATAGAACAGAGGTAGCAGAAACATGAGTTTGAGAGGGAACCTGTGATCCTTGTCCAAGGATCAGGACTTCTGAACTTGTTCCTTTATTCTTCAGAGAGGGGTTGAGAGCCTGAGAATTCTGCTGAGAGATGTTATCTAAATGCAGCTTGGGAATGTACTAAGTCTTAGAAGTTAGAAAACTAGTAGAAGAGGCATCATTTCCTTTACCTCTGATCCTTCCCTGTTCGTCAATGGAAATGGATTTGTTACCTTCTTTGATAGGATTTCCTTGTGGTTTCTAAGGGGAGAATCTGGAGATGTTTTTTTCGAGTCTGCAAACTGTATCTAAATGTCCGAGTTTAAGGCAGTTAGAGCAGTAGAAAAGAACGCCCTCATATTCAATGTACTGCCAGAAACCAACATCTCTAAAGCTAAGCCAAATACGTTCAAGTCTTGGTTTAGTGACATCTATCTCAACACAGATCCTAGCCACATGGGGTCTAGTTCTATTGATTGAAGCTCTGTCTACCCGGATTGGAGTACCAATGATATTCCCGACAGACATCAAGACATTGTAATCAAAGAATTGTTGTGGTAACCCATACAGTGAAATCTATATTGGGACAATGGGGGAGTCAGCATTAGGGTTAAAGTTAGGTTCCCATTTGGTGATTCTAATTGAGTAAGACCCAAAATTCCAAATTTTGTGCAGCCAACATCGATAATAATCATCAGGAAGTGAGAAGGATATCAGAACCTGTTTGTTGTCCAAAAGGGTGATGCTATTTGGACCTTTGAAACCGGCTGTGTGGAAGTCTTTTCGAAGCTTTTCCAATTGCGGTCGGCTGCGCACAAATTTCCCGATCAAGGTCAATTTGAGGGGAGCTTCCAGTTTGATGCATTCCGCCTCCATGAAGTGGAGGCCCAGCTCTCCCAAATGATCGATTTTAGCTTTGGGGACGAAGGGAGTGTTCAGAGCCTCCATAGGGTTTAGGGGTGGGAGGTTGAGCGCTTCTCGAAGTTCTTGGTTCACAGCTTGGGCGTATAAGATCGGAGGCTTAGAGCTGAAATGCGGTGGCTCTGCCATTTGGCGGTGCCGGAGAAAGGGGGAGGCTAGAGCGCAGTGGGAAGAGACGGATCGCACACAGTAGTGTGTGTTTTCGCACACAGTGAATTTAAAAAAGTTTGACCTATACCCAATGGGTCATTTAGTTCGACTCAATGGATAATTAGGATAGACCCAATGGATAATTAGTATATACCCAATGGATAATTCAGTATATACTTAATGGATAATTGGTATTTTCAACCATTTAAACTTTAAATGGATAAGTCACGTAACATTTTACTTGGAGTGAAAAATTACGTTTAACTCTAATCATTTTTTGATATAGGCTGAATTGTGTACATAACTACAAAAGAGGAAATATTTATTCGAGTGGCTAAATGTGGGGATTTCATTTATTATTTTCTTATGTTCAATAAAAGAAAATATTTTTAAAAATCTTCATATTTCATGGAGGAGATTTTTCAAATTTAGTAAAAGTTTCTTAAATACCACTTCTACTTCTTTCGTCAAGATCTTTTATCAATTTTTAATTTGTTCAAATTAAAATTGATTAAGACATGAACCGAAATCGATAAATATGATGAATCGAGAATTTGATTCTTTCTAAAATGATTATATGTGTTAGGAAAAAATTAAATCATTCGTAATCAAACTTGTGAAAATTTTGTTATCTTATGATGTGAAATTATCCACGGGTCACCCGTTACCCAACCCAACTCGACCCACCCAAAATTATCCAACGGATAATCCATTATCCAACCCAACTAAACCCAATAACTACAACTCAATTATATCCATTAACCCAATGGGTCATTATCCAATAAGTCTTATCCAATAAGTGAAAATAGTATATGAGTAACGGTTATCCAACGGGTCACCCGACCCATTTGACGGGCATACACTTCATATACTCAAACAACCCATAGCATAAATGAAGTAAAATATCACATTAAAACACATGAATGCTAAATAACAAATGCTTCAAGAAACGGTGAGATAGAGATTTTTACTACATAGATATAGAAGATTCAATCAATTGCTCCCAACTAACCTAGATAATGAAAATGAATGATTAATCCTACAAAAACTAAGAAAAGAAAAAAAGAAAAACTAGGTTATTATGTTCCAAAATTGGGAAGACGGGGGGGGGGGGGGGGGAAGTTTTGGTCACACGTTCATCGCGACTCGCGACCAATACTTCACTCCTCGTGACCAAGTCAAGTTTCAGCATCTTGATTTCTTTCTTCTTTTTGGTTCAAGTTATCCTCTTCACTTCACTTATCTTCAATTTTTCAAGTCTTCAAAAGATCAAATGGAAGTTTTCAATTCTTCAAAGTCTTCAAACAGATTGCTTTGTCACACAAAATCCTCTAGAAAAGTAACAAAAGTGTAAAAGTAGTTTTTAACTCTCCTTAGAGAATTTCAAGGCAAAATGCCACATCTAAAGCATAAAAGTGTACAAAAGTAAATTCTAAAAGTCCCAAAATAACCATATAAAATGAGCACATCACCCTCACATACAAAATTATCTGAAATTTTACCTTCTACCCCAATGCAGTTTAATATTTACAAAGTGAGAGAGGGAGTTAAGAAGCAAAATTAAGGGGTAGATATCCTGCTGTACATTTCTTCCTCTATGTAAGGAGCAACGTGAAACCAAATTGTTGTGAATCTGTTACTGGTCTAACTAAATTTAGTTTTTCTTGGATTGATTACCAAAGTGTAGCTATTTAAGCTCATTTCAGTTTTGCTGATGTGATTAATATTTGCACTTGCAAGGTACTTCAGTAGGTTCGGTAATGATATGAATTAGGGTGCTGTCATTAGCTGACATTCCTTCCTTGTCATTGCATGTATTTAGTAGTTTTCATTTCTCTTTCACTCTATTCTTTGTACTCACAAACAGATCGATAATGGTTTATAGCTTTACCATCATAGCTCTTTCAAAATTCGAGGGTTGCCATTGTTTTTGCACTTTGTACATTTGGGAGGCCGCTGTCGTGTCTCTCAAAAAAATTATTTATAGGCCCTAATTGTGGCTAACTACTAGAAAGTAGCTAAAGCAAGTTGAGGTCATCCACAAGGAAGAAGGAGTTTTATCGAGTGTTAAATATAGTTGAAAAACACACAAAGATGTCACTCTACGTGTGCGGTAACAAGTTGAGGGTTTTGGTTTTGGAAAACACTGCGACTACTATAAACTACTAAATTAGCAAACGATTAGAAAGAACAATGTAAATATGATCACAACTAGCACAAAAGATGGAATAAAGATGATAACGAGTCTTGGTTGCAATTACTTTACATTTCTAGTCATCCTTTGATCATCGACAAATTATCCTATTGAAATTTGGTTTTACCGAATTTTTCTAATTCTTATTAGTATGTTCCAACATAACCTACCTAATCAAGTATGCAATAAATTAAAGCATTAACGACACAAGACTTGGTTACGCAGTTCGGTGAAATCCACCTACATCTGCGCAGCCTGGCCCAGTTCAGAATGCATCCACTAATTGGAAAGACACAGTACAAAGTACATCATACAGAATACTTATCTTTACTAACTATAACGTGTGAATTCTGCTAGCTCCCCTAGCTACCGATCCACCTTGATCAGACTCCCTCTGACCTCGAAACTCGTCAACGCTGGATCTCCTCCTCCCGAGGAATTGAGGCATATGATTCTGAACTTTGAACAGCAGGTCACGTATGTTGGAACATTGAATTCTGGCTCTTTGCAATTCTCTCAAAAGATTGAAAATCCGTGTGCAGATTTTCTCTGATTAAAACCTTATTAAATGCAGTCGTGGTTGTCCCCTTTTATAGCCATGAGCAGATCGGAATTCTCCATGATTATCTCCATAATAATCCTATTCCATATCTGTTTCTTGAAGCATATCAAAATCCCATAAATCAAGGAATTTTCCTTATCACAATATCTCTCATATATTTGATAATACCAACTCCATAATTGTAGGGATTTTCCATAAATCAATTATGCTTCTATACGCCTAATATATAGCAAAATATTCAGATTTTCATAACTCACAAATACCATAATATTCTGTCTTCTTTTTCTGTAAATATTCTTGGCGTAAATATGTTGTTTCGCATGTTCCAACATGGAAAGTTTTTCGTTTCCAAATATGTTCACAAAAACTGCTAATTAAAATATCAATGCATATATCTTGACTTTACAATCTCCCCCTTTGGCATTTTGTGGACCCAAAACTTTTTTGCAATTAATATCACAACGAAAAACTTGTCATCACACACATAGGTCTTCCCAACACCACCTATGTTAGAACATAAGCCCAATACTGAATCTGATCAAAATTTGAATACCAGAATTCAAACAAAACATGAATACCGAAAACCGAATACCAGAAATCCAGGAATACCATCAAAAATAAACTTCGAATTACAACCAAATTCAATCCAAAATTCAAAATTCTCCCCCTGGGACCATAAACATGCCAAAGACAAATAAAATAAAATAAAACCATAAGCAGAAAGCATGCTCCCCCTGACTGTGAATGTTGGAACATAGAGAAGAAATCTCGTTCAGGAGCAGGCATCCAGCCGCGCTTTCTCTGCCTCCAGTTTTGCCTTTTCTGCCTCTAGTGTTGCCATTTGAATGGCTATTGCCCCCAGTCTTGTATTCAGGACTACCAGTTTAGCCTTCTTTTCAGCCGATGAAGATGTAGACCCAGAAGGATTCCACGGTAGATAATGAACATCCCTCAACCCGAATGTCTTCTTGTTCGGCCTTAGAAATTCTGTGTCAATAACCATATCTTTTGCCTTCCCCTTTACCTTGGCGCTTTTAGCCAGTGCTGAAATCAAACCGGGATAGACAATGTCATGTTTTGCTTTGGGAGCTGTGGCTTGCCTCACCAGGTTCTGCTGAATAAACAGTCCAAGATTGACTAGCTTCTGTGTTCCAACACAGAACATTAACTTGGCCATTTCTCTCGTCAGGGGAGTCGTGTTCGAGGATGGCATCCAGCAGTTAACTGCTATCTGATACAGGCCAAAGAACCTTGATGACAAGCATGAATCTTGTGAATACCCTGCTTCAGGCCACTTAGCTTTGTACCCTCTTGAGATTGTCTCCAGTATTTGATCATCCGATACCCCTAAATCCTCAAGAAACACCCCCTAAAACTCTGGTGTTTTCAGTCCCAAAACCTTGTTTATTCTGGTAGCTGAAAGATCCATAATCTTCCCTCGCACGTACACCCTTCCAAACCAGGGAGAGTCAACTTCTAGATTTTCAGCCATCAAGTTGGCATACACCTCAATAACCACTTGCCTATTATACTGCAGCTAGACAGTGGCCACCCTCTTTATCCCTATCAAATCCAGAAAATCCGAAAAACCACTCTTCATGTATGCCTCCTGGTCTATAGGTCTCTCAGGAATAAACTTCCTCTCAGCAAACACTTCTCCCATTTCTTCACATTTTAAATCAAAATATGAGAAACAAAGTGCATCGCTTACAGGGAGGGGAGGAAGCACTTTCCTCTTGGTAAATTCCTGACTCTCTTGGTTCTTTTTGTTGGTGGAGAATCTTCTTATGCAGCCATCTTTCTCTTTCCCTTGACTGACTGTAAGAACTCATCCAGCACTTCATCACTTGAATAATTCATCTTAGATTTTTCCTGTGTTGGAACATACTGAGTATCCTCTACTTCTTCAGTTTCAGCAGTCTGTGTTCCAACATACTGCACTTCTTCTGATTCGCTTGGTTATACAACTGGTTCTTCAATGTGATCACCTTCATTGTCATCATGTGCATTATCAGTTATATTAACCTGGTCTTCTCCTCTCATAGCACCATCAACATCCATCTCTACATTATTTTCATCCTCAGCCCGCTGTTTTGGAACATAGGCAGTATGTTCCTCTTCCTCACTGTCAGAGACGTCAATAATTATTGGTTTCCTCAGCTCTTCCATTCTCTGAGCTGCCCTCAAATCACAAAATCCTACAGGCAACCTGTCTATAGACCGAATCACTTCTTGTTCTACAGCCTCCTCATCTCTAGTTTCTCTCATAACAACACAGCTCGGAGGAGAAACAGATGAATAAATATAGAACTTGTCATTCCCTCTATACTCATCATACCTCCCCCTCAGGAACTTTACTTTGTAGTTTTCTACATTCCACAACTCTCCAATATTCCCGGTCACAAATTCCTTGACCTTGACACTCAGAAATTCGCCCTTTATGCTTTTAATCTTTGTCAAGTCTACTGTCAATCTTTTAGCTTCTAACCATTCAAATATATCATCTATAGTCTTGAATTCTATCCCATGGATTTTAATAGTTAGAGGATCAGGGTTAGTTACCTTTTGAAACGGACCCTTTCCTTTGGTACTGGGGCATCCATCCTGATCTCCATCACCCAAACCAAAGCCACGACCTTCTTCATTATTGCTCAACCCTCATATCAGCCTCAACATTCTCTTCACATTGACTGTTATTTTTGGGCAAGACTTCCTCAGCATTATCCTCCATTTGTTCCTTGGTAGCATCTACCCGATGTTATAGAGATTCTTGGTTTTCAAATTCAGCCGAGGGAGAGTTTGTGGTTGAAGACAATTTTTGGCACGAAGTTGTTATGGGAGAAGGATCGCGGGGAGAGTTTGCAGCAAGACTTCGAAGAATACCAAGAAGAATTGGAGAGTGGCCGAAACGAGAGGGATCCGAAAGGATTTGGACAATTTTGATTCCAACACAAACTCTTTAACTCTCCTCCTCTTTTTCCGCAAAGCCCCCTTTTGATTTTTCAAGATGGGTAATGATGACTCTTTTCCCTCTTGTCAACTCGAGACATCACATCAAAAACAACTTCCAACATATCATTACTTCTAACTATCCAACTATTCTTCTTCTGTTTTTGCACACCTTCTCTTCTTTTCATTTTTTTTGTTTTTCTAAATTTTTTGATAGAAAATAATAAACAAAATAAAATATTTACATTGAACTAAAGGCAAGGATCACCTCAAATTTGACAAACACCTAAGTGTTGTCTAAGACTTTCAAAAGTGGCAGTGTTCAACGGCTATGTAAAGATATCAATAAATTGCTCGTGTGTTGGAACATGGACTACCTCAACTTCCTTCCTTTCAACAAGATCTCTAATAAAATGATGTCTTATGTCAATATGCTTGGCTCTTGAGTGTTGGACTAGATTTTTTGAAATTTCATTAGCACTTGTGTTATCACATAGAATCTGCAAGGGGCCTTGATGAATTCCATAATCGTTCATCATTTGCTTCATCCATAACAATTATGCACAACAACTTCCAGCAGCAAGATATTCAGCTTTTGCGGTATATAAGGAGATTGAATTCTTTTTTTTACTATACCAATAAACCATATTCATGCCAATAAAGAAACATCCACCTATAGTGTTTTTTCGATCATTAGCATTACCAGCCCCATCAGAATCACTATACCCAATCAACTCAGAATCTTGATTCTTAGAATACTAGACACCATGCTCAGAAGTGCCACTTACATATCGAAAACTCTTTTGACTGCCGTGAGATGAGACTCTTTTGGATCAGCCTGAAATCTTGCACATATCCCAACGCTGAGACATATATCTGGTCTACTTGCTGTCAAATAGAATAGACTCACAATCATTCCCCTGTATAACTTTTGATCAACTGCAACTCCTTTCTCATCCTTGACAAGTTTGTCAGAAACTCCCATAGGTGTCCGAATTGCTCGGGCATTGCTTAACCCATATCTCTTCACGAGATCCATGCATACTTGCTTTGATTTATGAACAAGCCATGTTTTCCTCGCTTAACTTGCAGTCCTAGAAAGTATGTGAGCTCTCCAACCATGCTCATTTCAAACTCAGCATGTATAACTATGACAAAATCCTGTACCATAGATGGTGAAGTAGAACCGAATACTATGTCATCCACATAAATTTGAGCAATCAAAATTTTTGATGACTTATCAAGCACAAATAAAATGTAATCTACTCCCCCTCGACGATAACCTTTCTTAAGAAGAAAGTTAGTAAGTCATCCATACCATGCCCTGGGTGCTTGCTTTAAACCATAAAAGGCCTTCTTGAGATGATATACATGATGAGGGTAATGAGGATCCTCAAATCCTTTAGATTGTTCCACATAAACTTATTCATTTACCACACCATTTAGAAATGCACTCTTGACATCCATTTGATACAAGGTAAAGTTCATAGAGCAGGCAATAACAAGTATAATTCGAATTGACTCTAACCTGGCTACTGGTGCGAACGTCTCATCAAAGTCAACACCTTCAACTTGTGTGTATCCTTGAACAACCAGTCTAGCTTTGTTTCAAGTAACATGGCCATCCGCATCAGATTTATTCTTGAAAATCCATTTTGTGCCGATGAGATTAACACCTTTAGGGCGAGGAGTGAGATACCATGCATCGTTTCTCGCAAACTAACCTAGTTCTTACATTGCAGCAATCCAGTATTCATCCAGTAATGCGTCCTTGTAATTCTTAGGTTCAATGTGGGAGATGAAGCATCGTAATCCAGTTAACTTCCTGTAATCCACCCCAGGAACTGGCCGAGTACTCCGTGTCATTGAATAAGGTTGATCCTGTGTTGGAACATAGGATCCGACAGTGGGGGATGATGTTTCAACATGATCTGTGTCGATTGGTTCAGCATCAGTCTGCTCAGATGTTCCAACATGTGATGAATCTTCCTTTTCAGGTTGACGAGGCTGTGTTGGAACATGAGTGTTACCAGGTTCTTCTTCTCCGACGTCTGAGTTTTGTCCTTCTTCAGAATCATCCACAATAACATTGATAGACTCCATAAATGTGTTGGTCTGATTGTTATAAACATGATAAGCATGGATGTTGACAGAATACCCAAGAAAAATTCCAGTATCACTATGATTATCAAATTTTGCCAATTGCTCTCTGTCTCTCAGGATATAGCACTTGCTTCCGAACACATGAAAGTATGAGACATTCGGTTTCCTACCCTTCCAAATCTTGTAAGAAGTTTTACTGGTGAATGGACGCATGTATACTCGATTAATCGTGTAGCAAGCTGTGTTAATGGCTTCTACCCACCATTTTTTGTGAATTTCTTTCTCGGCTAACATAGCTCGAGCCATCTTCTGCAAGGTTCTGTTTTTCCGTTCTATAACACCATTCTGCTGAGGAGTTATTAGTGCAGAAAATTCATGTTGAATACCAAGCTCATCACATAAATCACTAAATTGAGAATTTTCAAATTCTCTGCCATGATCACTACGAATTCAAATAATCTTTCCAACTAGACTTCCTTTTTCAGTCTGTAACTTTATCACTAGACTTTTGAATACTTCCACCGTATCATATTTTTCTTTAAGAAAAGCCACCCAAGTATATCTGGAGAAATCATCAACACATAGAAAGATATATTTCTGTCCACCTATACTCGGTGTATTGACTGGACCCATCAAATCCATATGCAATAATTCTAGATTTCTTGAGGTGGTTATACATTGAACTGATGAGTGGGGAGATCGAATTTGTTTACCTTCTTGACATGGTCCACACACAATTCCGTCCTTGCTTGTTAGGGTAGGCATTCCTCACATAGCTTTTGCATTTGCAATTTTCACCAGGTTTTTGTAATTGATGTGATAGAGCTTCCTGTGCCACATAATTCCTTCATCTTGCTTTGAGATCATACATCGTACTTCTTGTTTCAGAAGATAGCATTTATCTGATGATCGTATGCCTGAAAGAACCTTGGTTTCTCCATTTTTCATTATGCATTTGTCTTTCTGAAATTCCACAACCATATTATCATCACATAATTGACTTATGCTCAGTAGGTTGGCCTTCAGGTCTTCTACGAACAGTACACTAGTGAATACAGGAAATCCTTTAATCTGTAGTTCACCTTTTTCCAACCACTCGACTCTTCTTTCCATCACTAAACATAACATAACCACCATCGAAAGGTGTGATATTTGTAAGGAATTCTTGAGTTCCAGTCACATGGCTAAAGCATCCACTATCAAAGTACCACGAATCTCTGGAATATGATATAAGCGAAGTATGTGAAACAAGATATGTACCAGATCTTTTAACAAGCCATACCTTTCTGGTCGTTCTAGTTTTCTGGACTTCGCCTATGTTGGAACATACAGCGAGTTGACATCCTACCATTTGATCTCTGAATATTTTCTGACATCTACCCTTGGAGTGACCTTGGTATGAACACTAGCTGTAGATGAGAGGTTTCCTTTGATAGGGCTTGCTGAACTTTCTCCTTACCTCTCGAAGCTTTGTCTTGAGATTCGTTGGATTCTGGAGTAACTCGTGGGCCTCATACTTGAGTGTGCCTGTGTCATACCCAATTCCGTGCCGATCTCCAAAATTCTTTCCCATATATCCAGAATATCATCAAGCTCAGCTTTTCCATAATTCAGTTTAGAAATTACTGCTTCAGAAGTCTCAGCTCTCTTGGTTGCTAATATCAACTTTTCATTCAATTCTTCAGTTTCCTTTCTAAGTTCAGCAACTTTTACATGCAGTTCTCTTTCTGTTTCCATCAACTGCACTTTGTTTGTATCAACCACTTGAAGCCACATATCGTACATCTTTTCATAAGTGTTGTAGATTTCTTCATCACTAACAGCAAGTCCATCATCTTCATCATTGGAAGCTTCATATGGGTCGATGTTGAAACATACAGCTTCAACTTTATCCAGTGTGTTAGAACATCCATTCTCTGATGCATCATAAGTTTTTGCTCCAAATGCCACATAGTTGCTTACAAGTTCCTCTTCGTCTTTCTCTTCTTCTTCATCTTCACTCCACGAGGTGACATAAGATTTTCCCTGTTTCTTCCGAGTGTTCGCACATTCAGCCTGAATATGACCATATTCTTCACATTCCCTGCATTGAATTCATCCAGGCTGTTTTGGTTCACTACTTTGATTTCTGAAGAACTACTGGTTTCCTTGCTCAAATCTTGTTCCACAATTATTTCCAATATCATGTGGCCTTGGTATATTTCCTCCAAACCTCTCCTGAGATTTCTTGTTTACTACTTTCTTCAGCATGTTGAGAAATTCTTCATGATAAGTGCAAGCCTTTTAAATTCATCATCACTGTCAGAATTGTGATTGTTCTTTGATAAAGATGTTCTGAATGCCAACTCCTTTTGGATCCTTTTTTTAGCTGGTTGAAACGTCATCTCACATGTCTGTAATAATCCCATTAGTTTATCTAAGCTCATGGTGGATGCATCTCTTGATTCTTCTATTGTCGTAACCTTCATCGCTAACCTTTTAGGAAGTGATCTCAAGGTCTTTTTCACCAGCTTCGCCTCTTTGTACACTTTTCCAAGTTGGTATGCCATATTTGAGATGTTCCTGAGTTTTCCACTGAATATAGCAACGGTGTCATCCTCCTCTATCTTGAGTTTCTCAAACTTAGTAGCCAGCATTTGTAGTTTAGATTCCCGAATTCGACTGGTTCCTTCATGAACAGTTTGCAGAATATCCCATGCTTTCTTGGCTTGATGACATGTAGAGATGAGTTTGAACTGGTTTTCATCAACCGCAGTGAGGATTGCATTCAGTACCTTTGAATTTGCCAGAGATACCTTGAGGTCATCAGGAGTCCAACTAGCTTTGTCTTTCAGTTTCTGCTCCTTTTGACTTGACTCTCCTTCTTTCGCCTTAGAGCTTGTATCAGTATCTTTAGTAGGATGATTCCACTCATTTTCAACATAGAACCACGCAAGTTCATCCAGTGAGTTTATGAAAACTCTCATGCATGTCTTCCAATAGTTGTAGTTGTTGCCTTCCACCAGAGGTGGCCAAAACACCGAAGCTTCTTCTTTAATTGCCATGGTAAAACTGGATCACACTTTCCTTGACACAACCAAGGGAAAAATAAGTGACCAAGCTCTGATGCCAAATGAAATTTGGTTTTACCAAAATTTTGTAATTCTTATTAGTATGCTCAGACATAACCTACCAAACCAAGTATGTAATAAATTATAGCTTTAATGACACAAGACTTGGTTACGCAGTTTGGTGAAATCCACCTACATCTGCGGGGCCTGGCCCAGTTCAAAATGCATCCACTAATTAGAAAGACACAATACAAAGTACATCATACAGAATATTTATCTTTACTAACTATAACGTGTGAATTCTGCTAGCTCCCCTAGCTACTGATCCACCTTGATCAGACTCTCTCTGACCTCGAAACTCATCGATGCTGGATCTCCTCCTCCCAAGGAATTAAGGCATATGATTCTGAACTTTGAACAGCAAGTCACGTATGTTGGAACATAGAATTCTGGCTCTTTGCAATTCTCTTGAAAGATTGAAAATCTGTGTGCACATTTTCTCTGATTAAAACTGTATTAAATGCAGTCGTGGTTATCCCCTTTTATAGCCATGGGCAGATCAAAATTCTCCATGATTATCTCCATAATATTCCTATTTCATATCTGCTTCTTGAAGCATATCCAAATCCCATAAATAAAGGAATTTTCCTTATCACAATATCTCCCATATATTTGATAATATCAACTCCATATTTGTAGGATTTTTCATAAATCAACTATGCTTTTATACACCTAGTATATAGCAGAATATTCAGATTTTCATAACTCACAAATACCATAATATTCTGTTTTCTTTTTTCGTAAATCTTCTGGGCATAAATATGTTGTTTCGCATATTCCAACATGGAAAGTTTTTCATTTCCAAATATGTTCACAAAAATTGCCAATTAAAATATCAATGCATATCGCTTGACTTTACACCTATTTTTATGCATTGACCATATATTGTGGAGAACTTATCAACACCTTTGAGTGAAGGTAATCCTCGCATCTCCTTGGCTATAGTTAGAGTGGGCAATCGACACCACACAATAACACTTACCCTCGGGTCACTCTAGACGATCGGCGTCATAGACTTCCCCAAGAATAGCAATAAACATGGAGACCTAACATAGCTAACACAATATCCTACAAGCGAGAAATATTGGAATTTCATAGATATATCTAGTAATAACAACTACGAGGATTGGCCTTCATGCTAATTGTTACTAGTGAGCCATATTGATAATTAGTCAAACCCATTTAAATTCATCCTAAATCTAAGCAATTTCATTAATCAATAATCATAACTAGTTATCACTCCTAATTATAACCTAGCATTGACAAACGATAATCACATCGGCAAAAAGTCAAAGTCTTTCGGTTTGACCAAAAACCTAGCAAATAATTACCCACAATCTTCAACTAATTGATCATCCTAGTTTAAATCATGCATTAATCACACAATAAAGCACAAAACATACTTGATAATCAAAGCACAAAATAGGATAAATCAATTCTCACAAATTCATACTAGAAATGTATACCAATTGCCCCCAAGAGTACATTTAACCTAGATTAGCTAAACCCATAACATAAGACGCAAATCCAAAAAGAAACATGGAAGAAATTGATGGATAAAAGTGAAAACTAGGATTTTAGAGTCCCCCAAGTCGGGCTCTCTCAAATGGGGAAGAAGGGGCCAAAAATAGAGGAAAATAGAGGCCAAAAATGTAAAATTTTGGGCTGATTTTGTGGGCCACAGTATATGATGCGAGCCGCAATGCCCAATCTACCCACTTCTTATTTCCATCGCTACGGGTGAACCGCTAATCCGTTTTGAGAGTTCTTGTAGTTTTTTTATAGTACCTGCGAAGACAAATCCAATGGTACCACCCTCAGAGGCTGGTTCTTCTCAGATCATTCCCAGAATTCGGTTCAAACTTTCGGATCACAATTATCTATTTTTTGTCTTTCTTCTTCAACCCTTCTATCTTCTACCACGTTTTGGCTTGTGACTTTCAATCTTCTACCATCCTTGCAAATGGTCACCACTAAACTACTCTGAAGTGCTTACGAGCAGTCTACAGATTAAACTCACAAAAAGGATTCTAGATGCTCATAAGGGCCAAAAATCCATCAGACTCAAAATGGGTTACAAATTGAAGGATTTAGATACGAAAACCGAAAATGGTTATCTAAACCCATTATGATGTAAACCTACCTAAATTTATCAATCTTCTAACAAAAAGTTAACAAAAGAGATGTTAAGTGATTTGGAAAATACATGCATTTGACATCTCATAAAATTCTCTAAACTTAAACATTTACTCGTCCTCGAGTAAATAAGAACAAACAAAGACCTAAGCGTAAATTAGCATGCAAATGTTTTCCCAAAACACCCAACATTTTATTCCTATACTACCCTAGCCTTCAAGACATAAGAATCTCTCACATTCTCTCATCCCAAAACCTAAGATAATTTAAACAACCTTCATATCAATCAAAGGTGAGGTACAAAATACAAATGTAAAACTAGCTTACTCCCATAGAAGCTACCAAATAGACAAACTAAGAGAAGCATAGAATATTTCATTTTCTCTCATTTGCCTAGGAGCCCTCTCAGGTTTTAATCCTAGTTTCACACTTTTTTTCTTTTTCAATGCTCAGCCTTGCCTTTTTCCAACCATTTGGCCTCTCATTTTTGCATAGGTCGCCCTTTTAGGTTTTCAACCTATCTGGGCCCCCCAATTTTGCCTAAGTTGCCCTCTCGGGTTTTCAACTTACCAGAATTTTTTTAAAACAAAACAAATCAAAATGGAACATATGCATACTACAATACAATGCAATGAGATACATTTCTCTCCCCCATACGTGAAACACACAAAATGACAAGATGAAGAAGTAGGGGAGAAAGGGGAAAAAACTCACAACTAGGACCTTGAAGGTCCTTCCCGGCGATAGCAATGCTCACTTCTCAATGCATGTTCTCTCCTCCATGTTCTGAAACTCCGCCCAATATGCAACTTCAACCCATCCACTACAAATCCATAACTATGCAAGTCTCGATCAACACTCACAAAAAGAAACACCTAGTAGCACTCCTAGATGGTGGTTTTGGTGGTAGTTTTGGTGGTGGATTGTGGTGGTGTTTTTTGTGGTTTTGGGGTAAGAATGTGAGAACAAGGGTGGGGGAAATTTTTTCAATTTTTTTTCAAAATAAAAATCTACTAAAAAAATATTGAAAACTTGGGTTTCCTCCCGAGAATGTTTGTATATTTAAGGTCGTCGGTACAACCCTAATGTTATCCATATGGTAAAAGTTTGAATACCTCCACCATGAGCTTCCAAAAGTAGAGAGGTGGGGGTAGAAATCCTTTAAGGAAAGGATTTTGTGGAGGTGGAGTTTATCTTAAAGGAGATGGGTGGTTTGAGAGCTTGGCATAATCATTTGACTCCACTATTATCTCCTTAAAGAATTCCAAAAATTGTGGAGTTGGTTCAATTTGTGGAGGTGGGGTGGGGGTGATGATGGCAAGAATAAAGAATATAGGACAGTCACCCCTTACTTAACTTCTTTGTCTTCAACAACCAACTCTTCATCCACTTGGACTTCATCTCCAGCTTCCTTCACCACTCCGGCCATCAAGGTAGAAGGATTTTCACTTGGCTCCGGGCTCACCCCCGGTTGTGATGGAAGCTTTCTAGAATCTCTAGCTTCCAAACGGCTCACGTAAGATGCAAGTTGGCTAATTTGGGTCTCCAAGTTTTCAAATCTTGAGGAAGTGCGAGCCTCCAAATCTTGGACCATATTCGATATTGCTTGTATGATTTCCTCATTCAAGCTTGAACCTCTTCCTTGAGCATGGTTTTGGGACATAGCATAAGGTGATGAACACCAATCATATTGCTCATAGTGTTGGTTTTCTGATGCATTCACATACCACGAATCCAGATTACCACTCCACTCCGGATTGTAAGAATCATAGTATGGATACCATTCTTGAGCTCCTTGATCTTGGAAACCAGCAACTCCAACATCTTCGTAGCACTCCTCATGACACCCTTGGTTTAAAAAAACAAAGGGTTCTATTCTCCTCATAGTGCTTCTCTCTCAACCAATAGCAAGACTTGGTAGGGTGGTTGGATTGACAAATCCTACAAAAACTTGCTTTTTGAGCCTCTCTTCTCATCACGAGTTCCCTCAAGTTCAGATATTCATTTTTTTAAAATCAAAAATTTGGAGTAGTAGTGTAAGGATTTTCGGTAGAAATGCACCAAAAACTCAAGCAATACATACTCCGAACAAAAGAAAATAAAAAAACACACCAAATTTGGGGTCGTAGTGCAAAGGATCTCAATTCTTGGAATGAGCACGTACCGTAAACCAAGAACAAAGGGAATACATCCATCCAAAAAACTAGCACAAACTATGAACAACCAAGAACACACAAAAAGAAACACAAAACACAAAGAACTACACTAACACTTTGATAAAATACGCCTTCTCCCCGGCAGCGGCGCCAAACTTTGGGTGGTCATTGTCATGCCTCTCAAAGATAGTATTTATAGGCCCTAATTACAGCTTAATACTAGGAACTAGCTAGTGGCAAATCAAGGCATCAACGAGGAAAAGGGGGTCTTATCGAGTGTTAAATGTAGTTGAAAAATACACAAAGATGTCACTCTACGTGTGAGGTAACAAAGTTGGGAATTTTGGTTTCGAAAAACACTACGACTACTATAAACTACTAAATTAGCAAATGATTATAAAGAACGATGTAAATACAATCACAACTAGCACAAAAGATGGAATAAAGATGATAACGAGTCTTGGTCGTAGTTAGTTTACATTTCTAGTCATTCTTTGATCGACTAATTATCCTATTTTTATGCATTAACCATATATTGTAGAGAACTTATCAACACCTTTAGAGTGTGATATTTATCGCTTCTCTTTGGTTATAGTTAGAGTGGGCGATCGGCGCCACATAATAACCCTTACCCTCGGGTCACTCTAGATTATTGACGTCATGGACTTCCCTGAGAATAGTAATAAACATGGAGACCCAACATAACAAACACAATATCTTACAAGCGAGAAATATTGGGATAGCACAAATATATCTACTAATAACCACTACGAGGATCGACCTTCATTTTAATTGTTATTAGTGAGCCACATTGATAATTAGTCAAACCCATTTAAATTCATCCTAAATCTAAGTAAATTCATCCTAAATCTAAGCAATTTCATCAATCAATAATCATAACTAGTTGTCACTCCTAATTATAACCTAGCATGGACCAACGATAATTACATCGACAAAAAGTCAAAGTCTTCATGTTTGACCAAAAACCTAGCAAATAATTAACCTACAATCTTCAACTAGTTGGTCATCCTAGTCTAAATTATACATTAATCACACAAGAAAGCACAAAACATACATGATAATCAAAGCACAAAACAAGATAAATCAATTCTCACAAATTCATACTAGAAATGCTTGCAAATTGCTCCCAAGAAGATATTTAGCCTAGATTAGCTAAACTCATAATATAGAACACAAATCCACAATGAAACAAGGAAGAAATTGAAAGATAAAAGTAAAAATTAGAATTTTGGAGGCCCCCAAGTCGGGCTCTCTCAAATGGGGAAGAAGGGGGGGTTATTTATAGTCTAAGAAAATAGAGGAAAAGAGACCAAATTTTTTTTTTCTGGGCTGATTTTTGCGGGCCGCAATATATGCTGCGGGCAGCAATGCCCAATGTGCCCTCTTCTTATTTCCACCACTTTGGGTGAACCGCTAATCCGTTTTGAGAGTTCTTGTAGTCATTTTTATAGTACTCGCGAAGATGAATCCAATGGTACCACCCTCGGAGGGTAGTTCTTCTCAGATCATTCCCAGAAATTGGTTCAAAATTTTGGATCACAATTCATCCGCTTCTTTGTCTTTCTTCTGCGACCCTTCTATCTTCTATCACGTTTTGACTTGTGGCCTTCAATCTTCTACCACCCTTGCAAATGGCCTTCACTAAACTACTCCGAAGTGCTTACGGGCAATGTACAAATTAAGCTCACAAAAAGAAATCTAGATGCTCATAAGGACCAAAAATTCATTAGACTCAAAATACGTTACAAATTGAAGGATTTAGATACAAAAACCGAAAACGATTATCCAAACCCCCTATGATGTAAACCTACCTAAATCTAGCAATTTTCAAACAAAAAGATAACAAAAGAGATATTAAATATTTAGGAAAATACATGCATTTGACGTCTCATCATCACTTGATCATTTACAACTGCATCTTCCTGTTTTGCAAAGTTAGTTGTTCTTGAATTTCCTTGGGAGCTCAACTATTGATCACTTTAAAATATGGATTGATCAAAGTGCTTGGATCTTAATTTATTGACAAGAGGTTCAATGTGGCAAAGAAAAGCGTAGAAACTGCCAAATATAGTTTTGATGGTAAAAATCCATTTAGTGAAAGGTTTGTTAATGTACTAACATATTTAAAATTTGAGTTCATTTTTGAAGATGTTCATTTGGCAATGGTGGTGCTGCCGATAGGGAGTTAAAGAAGGGAAGGAGTTGGTGGAAAGTAGCGAGAGTCGTGGTGGCGAGTTCTAGAGTGGGGTTGGAAAATGAAGTTTTAGAAGGATATCTTGATTATGTGGCTGGAAATCTTAGTTCAAAATAGGGATAAGTGTCAATATAACCTTATCTACTTGAGTAAGTGCTAATATAATTCTATGATAATTTTTTAGTGCAAATATAACCCTAACTAGTTCATGAAAGTGCCAATATAACCCTCAGATCTCATTTCCGGCATTAACCTCAACTTTTCGGCGTTGACTCTATGTAAATTGACCAAAATACCCTTTGGGCTAACTCTGAAATTAGGTGGACAATTTTACCTTCATAGTTCGCCCGACCGCCGCCTGAACATGTAGGGTTATATCAGCACGCTATGCAATCTTAATGGGTTATATCAGCACATTCCTAATGTTTGTAGGGTTATATCAGAACATTTCTAATGTTTGTAGGGTTATATCATAACATTTCTAATGTTTGTAGGGATATATCAGAACATTTCTAATGTTTGTAGGGTTATATCAGCACATCCTTAAAACTTATAGGGTTATATTGGCACTTTTACTAACTAGATAGGGTTATATTGGCACTTTCGAATTTTGAAAGGTTATATTGGCACTTATGTCCACTAGGTAGGGTTATAAAAGCACTTTTTTCTTCAAAATATATCTTTTTAAATGTGATAGCAAAGATGGTTGATTATAAAATTTGAGTCAGTCTCCTGTGAGACCGTTTCATGGTGAGATCAAGGACTAGCGGCAAAATAGGAAAAGAGTAAATTAAATTCGGGGGCAAAAAACTAATAGAACTGGATGCAGGGTAAATCATGTAAAGCGCTAAAAACTAAGGGATCAAGGAGCAATAAACAAAACATCTAACCCATCACCCATTCTCAGCCCAAAAGCGTGAAAAAAATAAGGCCCATAACACGAAATAAACAAACGCATGAAAGAAAAACTGATCAAACAAAGAAATCAGAGTCAAAATCAATCATCCCTCTCAAAGTTCCCAACGCTGATCTTCATCAAAATTCAACCTGTCTGATTTTGAATAAAAACTTCAATCCACATCAGGAATTCATCCAGCAATCAAGGTACAACTAGATTAGGTTTAAATTCAACATCAATTCCAACAAATCTGTTGCTAAACAGAATTTTGATATTTTACAGATTCAAAATTGGATGAATATGGAAGAAGGTGATTTACAGATCGAAAATCAATTAGAAATCATACAATCAACGCAAACACAAAATACTATACAAGAAAGAGAAACAAATATCAATGATGAGCATATCGTACCTATTTCACAAGGCAAGAAGCTGAACTTTCTATACTTGAGTATGATGTTCTGTTTTCTGATTTGGAGAGAAGCAGACTGTGTATGTGAACAATTCCACTACGTTTAGCTTCAGTCAAATAAACAGTAGAAAAACTAATTAGTAGCAAAATTTTGATATGGATGAACACATCATGTTGCTCTGTTCTAGAACAATGTATTCATTTACATGTCAGAGCTTTCAAATTGTAGAGGTTACGGTATAAGAACTTACTTTTGATATGATCGGTTCACATTTTGCAAATTGACAAATAACTTGACAATGTACTAATTTATAGCAGCAATGTTCATGAAATATGACATGATGTTTTAAATATATTACATGATGTTACATACTAGTTGTACATAATCAGAATAACAATTTGCAGAAACATAGTGTGATATTACTCTTATACTGCTTGATGTTTCAAAAATATAACATGATGTTCTAACTCTGCAAAATTATGTGTTGCTTCTTTGTTCAGGTTTTAGTTGCAGAAACTGTGAATGATGTTTCTTATATGTTGCTTGATGTTTCAAATATATAACATGATGTTCTAAGTCTGCAACATTGTGCGTAACATTTTTTCATTATTATTAATTGGGAGTTTTCAATCACAAGTCTACCAAACTTGTTGGAAATTGATCAAACAGAATCCCTTCAAGGAGTGCAAGCAGCTACATGGGAAGAGCTTGAAATGTTATACCGTGCACATGCAACTACACTTGGATTTTCTATACGAAAGTCAACACAAAGAGTAACAAGTGAATGGAATGTGAAGGAAAAATATTACACATGTTCGTGCCAAGGGAAATCAGTTTCAAACAATCTTGACACCTCTACCCAACAACCACAAAACAAGAGAAGAAAGACAAAAGAATTTCCCATTTCAAGAACATAATGTTAGACTGCAATCAGGATCAAACTTGTAGATGAAAACATCTATGAAATCAAGCATCACATCACTGAGCACAACCATGAATTTACAAGGAAGGAGTGGTAATACTTGCAGTGTGGTGAGAGGAAGATAGAGGATGAAAAGGCAAGAGCAATTGAGGCTATGTAATTGGCAGGTTTAAAACCAGCAACAAGTTTCAAGTACTTGGCATGCGACGCAAATGGACAACAAAATGTAGGGCACATGATGAGGGACCACATTAATTATGTCAATGGGTTAAGGATGAAAGCAATTGAAGGAGGTGATGCATAGAATGTGATAGATGAGCTCTACAAAAATAGATGGAAGAGACGATGATTTCTTCTTCAGAGTCAAGTTGGATGAAGAGGGTAAACTATCTGCACTTTTTTGGAGAGATGCAATGATGAAAGAGGACTACATGCTCTATGGTGATGTGATGATATTTGACACCATATACATGACAAACAAGTATAACCTTGTTTGTGCACCGATTGTGGGAATCAACAACCATTGGAACAATGTGATGTTTGGCTGTGCATTTATTGGCGACGAAAAGAAAGGGACTTTCATTTGGCCGTTGGAAACATTCAAAAAGTCAATGGAAGGAAAAGAACCAGTGATAATATTTACTGATCAGGACTCAACTATGGCATATGCAATCCAAAAGGTACTTATCGTAACCTGCTCAGTTATCGTGTTGATGTTTCAGCATCTGTATATGATGTTTCAGAATCTGTATGTTTTAGAACCTGCTCAGTTACTGTGATGTTGAGTTGATGTTTCATAACTCAACATATATGATTATACAAACACCATAAATTCATTTATGAAAATCATGTATGATGCTCCTGTCCTATGAAATGAAATTTTATGATAAAATTGCTTGATGCTTACTGAAATCAATTTAAACATAAAATATCAGGTGTGTGATGTTTCAATAACAGATGGTAACCTTTCCTAAATAGAGTCTGTTGTTTCATACTGAAACATATTTTTGTACTAGGTGCTCAGTAACACAAAACACAGGTTGTGTCTATGGCATTTGAAACAGAATGCAATCAGTCACTACGGTAAAGTGAAGAGCGATGAAGAATTTGGCATGGCATTCGACCATTGTTTGAAAAAATGAGCAAATGAAAAAGAATTCCAGAGATGCTGGAAATCTATGATGGATAAGTACCAGCTTCATGACAACCAGTGGTTTAAGCGCCTATACGGACTACAAGAGAAATGGTGTACCGCATTGAGCAAAGACTTCTTCTCGGCTGGGACATTATTATCACAGAGAAGCGAAAGCACAAACAAAGCAATCAGCTTTAGTGCAAACAAAAAAACAAACTTGACACAGTTTTTCTCAATCTTTGGAAAAACTATACAGAGCTGTAGAAACATAGACACCAGCAAAGAATACAGTGGATCAATAGGAAAACCAAGGTCAGCCGAACAAGGACCCGGACTTCTGAAACATGCAGCTGAAATTTACACACATAAGTTGTACAAGGACTTCGAGGCAGAATGAAAGCTATCCATGGCAAGTAAGGCAGTAAAAATATTCAACCTTGCATTCGAAGATGTTTTGAAGTACAACCAGAAAACAATGACACAAAAATGGAGAAGGTTACTTTCAAGAAACAGGATCAAAAGGTGAAAATCAAATGCTCTTGCAAGTACTTCGAAGAGGTAGGCTTATTATGTTTCCATGCACTTCGAATCCTGCATTTGAAAAACATCACATCAATCCCTGAAAGTTACATCCTCAAGAGATGGACAAAGATGGCAAAGCAAGAAATATAGAACAAGGTGTTCGGAGGAACAGGACCACAAAACAAGGAGATCAAAGGTAAGGTACCATGGCATCATGATATGCTACGAAAGTACTAAAATCTTGTCTTGAAGTGTGAAGAGGACATAGAAACTAAAAGAATCCTTGAAGAAGGGCTGAATATAGACTCGGCTACAGTCAATCAAATGAAAGCAATCAATACACAAGAGCATTCAGCAACTAATAGTGCAAGAGGTTTAACAACAAAACCTGCTCCCAAAGTGCTCGATCCACCAAAAAAAAAGAAAGAAGTGCAAGAGTGAAAGGTAAGCTTGAAAAAAGGTAGAGGACAGTCAAGAAGGGATTCGGATCCAAGACACCTAAAGCTCAATTGATATAAAACCGGCTTGTTGGTATATGTTTACTACAATACTCTGATGTTACACACTTATGGAATAATGTTACATTGTTACAGTTTGATGTTTTAGAAATAAGTTCTGATCAGGATGTTAAATTGTTTTTACCATGATATGTAAAACCTACAACTGTTCTTATACATTTTAATGCTATTGGATTGAATTTTTGGATGTTACACTTATATGCACTGGTGTTATTATTTTCTTAGATGATAATTTACAAATAAAAATTGCTTCATAAGTTTTAATCTATCTTATGAATGACCAAGGATTTTCCAAAAAAATATACGAAAACATAAAACTTTAAACACTGGTTGATCGAAAGTATAAAACATCGCACACTCATTACGAAACATCACATCAAAAATATAAAACGATCACAGCCAACAAAACATAAAACTTCACACTGATTGATCAAAAGTACAAAACATCACAAACTGATTATGAAACATCAAATCAAAAAATAAATTGATCACATCCCATTAAACATAAAACTTCAAACAATGATTGCTCAAAAGTATAAAACATCACACATTGATAATGAAACATCACATGAAATTATAAAATGATCATTTCCAACAAAGCATAGAAAACTAGAAACGGTTTTATATCATCCCATACTGTCAAACCATAACAATATCACAATTAATCAAATAAAGGGTTCAACTGCCCATATCAAATCCCTAATTTAAAAACAGAACTATTCAGACCAACAAATATTATTTAAAACAATCTCAAATACTAGTTCATCACACTCAAATCCTAATTCTTATTGATTCCCTTCCCAGCTGGACCTTTTTGCATATAATGCCCCTCTAAGTTCTTCAATGCCAAGATCAAATAATAGTGGCACTCCTATATTACTTGCAGCAGCAACTGAAGCAGCAACATGAGTGTGATTCCTAAAAGCATTCCTTACAATCTCATCAACAACATCAAACAACTCAGAGTTATCGAAATCATCTAAGTTAAAAGGAGAATAATCAGGCTGGGTATTAACAGCAGTTACAACATCCTTGCACTTCCACCCAACTCAGAAACCAAGGCCCTAGTGACAACCTCAATATTCCTCTTGAACCTACGGACAGCTTAATCAGCAACCTAGGAAAAAAAAGCAAAAAAAAATTACAAAAAATAACAACATAAGTTTGAAATTTAAAATATCTCATACATCATAAGAATCATCAACTACTGATATTAAAAAAATCAAAGCTGGTAACACCAAAAGTTTAAACTTAAACATCACATACAAATTCTATAACACCAACTTCTGATTGTAAAAATATCATATATGTTAACACCTAAACCACAATCTTAAAATATCTCATAGAAAATCTAAAACATCAGGTACTGCTATTAAAACATCAAAAGTGAAAAGATATGAATACTTACAGACCTCCCATCATTCATAATCGCAGCATCGGTAGGAAAATCTTCTAGAAACACAAATCTTAAAACTTGCAATCTTGAACCAGCTGCTTCTTCTTTCGTACGACTTCCTTCCTTAGATGTCACAGTATCTTTGGATGTCGCAGCATGCTTGAAAGTTGCAGCAGGACCACTGCCCACATACTTTCCCATAAAAGTCAAAGGAAATTTATCCTTAGACATGGGGCATGAATCAAAACATGCCTCAACAATCTTCCTACAATGTTTCAGCAACAAAGTCATGCCCCAGTGATGAATGAGAGGAACTATGTGAGGGCATGGTTTTCCTTGAAAAGACAACATATACGGGTAGCATATCGATGGAACAACTACACACACATTAACTACTGAGTATTTAGTAGTCTTATACCTATGCACAACATCACCTAACTTCCTAAGCACATACCCACACCAGTCATAATTCCTAATCTCCGCTACATTCTCAACAACACGAACCAGCTTAAAATCCAAAAAGGATCTAGCAGTATGACTCAATAAACTGCAAAGTACCTACATCACACACAGTTTTTAAAATTCATCCCCACCTTCACGTAATCCCATCATCGTGTCAAACAGCCTCTCACAATAAATGTTACTCCCAAACTCTTCCCTCCATCTTTGCCTAAGTTCTATGTCATTCCTTTAGCCCTTTCCAACATTACTAACCTCAACAACTTCCTTATCACTAATAGGGAGTGCTAAAACATCCTACACATCATCACGGGTTATAAAATACCTATCAGAACCAATAGTTTGAACATAGCTAATTGGATTAAAATTCTGAATCAGGTAGGGAGGGATGTCTTTAGGAAGGGAACAAAAAATAATTTTAAGGAGACCATCAAAACCAATCCCTTTCACAGATTTTATCTTTTTTGAAGCCAGCAAAGAAGACACTCCTTTTCAATTCTCCAAGGGCAACACTTCGTAGTGAAGCCCTTCTCAGCACTGGAAAAAAAAAGTAAACATTCATGAAAAAAAGTAAACATTCATGAAACATCACATACAGAATTTTAAAACATCAATAACTAAAAGTAAAACATCAAGTCATATTAAAAACATCAACATGACACAGTTCATCAAACATCATATGCAGAACTTAAAACATCAGTCACTGGAAAAAAAATAGCAAGAAAACTGCCGAGAAAATACAATGCTAGAAAAAAAAATGACGATTGGATTACAGACATAACTGACACATAAAGTACTCCATATTTATCAACAAGATGCATCAACGCAACTCCAATATGAAAACAAAACATCAAGTCTCGCAAAAAAACATCAACAACACATAAACTAATAAACACCAAACACATTATTTAAAATATCAACTAATCTTTCATCATCATCAGACACAGCCTGTTTACCTTTAACTTTCATCTGGTCAAACTGTCTGGAAGGCTTCTTCACAACCAACACCTCGGATTCTGTTCTGATTCATAATCAGAACCACTTGCAACATTCACAGCTTTACCACTCTCCTCCACGCTTTCAGATTCTGATTCAATAGAATGAGATCTACCATCATCATCTTCATCTTCATTTTTTGATGATTCACTTCTAGACTTCTCTTCAGCATCATCCAGATTATCAGCTCCAGTATCTACATCAACATTAACTTGAACATTTTGGGTTTTAGGAACAGTGCAGAACACCTCTTCATCTACAAAAATTGAAACATCATATCAAAATGGAAAATTATCAAAAACTAATATCTTAAAAGCAGAGCTATTTAAAATTTTATTTTTAATAAATCCTACCAGTAAAAATGATATCATCCTCATCAGTATTCCCAAAAGCTTGTTTCTCACTAACACCAGATTTATTTTTTTGTTTCTCAACAACTTTCTTCTTCACATCATCAACTAAGACAAAAACAAAAGAAATCAAACCAGATAATCAGACCTTGGCATCATGAAAAAAAAGATAGAAATCTAAAATGACCAACTACAAAATAGGAAACATCGTACCATAATGTTAAAACATCACGTCATCAATTTAAAACAATACTTTTGCCACCCTCAGAAGCAACTTTAAGTTTCTTCACTGCCGGTGTATTCCACACAACCACAGTCTTCCGCAAAGTCCTCCTCTCAGCACTTTCACCTCCAATAACATCATCTTTTTGCAATTGATTCTTCAAACTAGCATCACTCCTCAAAATAGGCCTTTTACCCTTACCAACACCAACAACTACAAAAAAAATACATCACTTCAAATTCCATAAGAAAAAAGGATAAAACATTGGAAGGTTGAAATTTTGAAAACAACTAACTTAATTTTGAATACCTTTACCACTAACACCCTCAGCACCAACCTTGGATTTCGTCACAGCCACAAACTTACACAACATCCTCCTATCATAATGAATCTCAGGATCAGCAACTTTCTAAGAAAGATCAGAACCTGATTATGGCATCACATTCTGTAAATTGGAACCACGAGATACTCCTGAAATTTCATCTTCATCATACAAATTAACATTCCTCTTCACTTTCTGCTTCTGTCTCCTTTTTGCAAGGAAGAGTCCTAAAACATAATAACAACATCAATACAAATGTACGAAACATTAACATACATAATTCAGAAGAGTAAATAAAAAAGTGAAAGATAAACTCTCAAGGTTAGCAGCCTCATCAGCAACATTACAATCCGAAGGCATAGCAACTTCATCAGCAACAACACCAACCAGTCCAGATTTTCCAGCCATATCATCAACATCCAAACTAACTTTATCAGTTTTTTCAGCAACGTATGGACCAGATTTGTCAGCCTTATCAGCACCATCCAAACCAGAACCTAATTCAGTCATCACCGTCTCCAAATTGCGCGCATCATCTGGTCCATCTTTATCAAATTCATCAGTTTCATCTTCATCAGCCAAATTAAGATTTCTATTGGCTTTCTCCTTCAGCCTCCTTTTTATAGAGGACAGTCCTGAAACAGAAAAGCAGCATAAAATTCTAAAAAAAACCTGATACCAAATCAACATTAGGATCACCCCTCACTCGGTGTGATTGTCTCATAGCACAGCTAACATTTGCATCTGAAACATTAAATTTAATTATATAAACATCATGAAAATATAATGCAACAGTAAGCCCAAACAAATTCAAAGAAAAAAAATACAAAGCATAATTTAAAAACTCATCCCACATCACAAACTACACCACACTCCTAAGTTGAAACATACAACTAAGTAGATACAACATATACAAAATACCATCCAACATACAAGCTCATACACTGAAGTTATAACATGATTCAACAAATTTAAAACACCATAGCTTGAACTTGAAAAGGCTATAAAACTGACAGCATACATCATAATCTAAATTTAAAATAACTTTCACTGAACTTAAAACATCGTAGCATGAACTTAAAAAGTAAATCAAACTGAAAAGCATACACCATAACCTGAATTTAAAACATCATTCAGTAAACTTAAACATCATAGCCTAAACTCGAAAGCATATCAAACTATAAAGCAGACATCATGAACTGAACTTAGAACATCATACAATGAACTTAAAAAATCAACATGTCAGCAGAAACCGAAACGACAAAACATCATTCAGCAAACTTAGAAACATCATAGCCTGAACTTGAAAACATATCAAACTAAAAAACATTATACCCTGAACTTGAAAAAAAATTAAGCAGAAAAGTAACCTAAATTCAAAACATCATTCAGTAAACATAAAACACCATAGACTGAACTTGAAAGCATATCAAACTAAAAATTATACATCATGACCTGAACTTAGAACATCATACAATAAACTTAGAAAATCAACATATAAGCTCAAACAGAAAATGACAAATCAAATACTTGAAAACATAGATAACTAAAAACTGAAGCACAACACATGAAAGACACAATAGATGGAAAATCACACTAAAAAGACACAAATAGATTATTGATGAACATGAAAAGGGAAAAAGTGAAACATCAACTAAATATATGAAACATCATGTCATAAAATTACAACATCACAAAAGGCAAGAGTGAAACATCAACAGAAGTATATGAAACATCATATCATAAAATTACAACATCACAAGTTACTCAACAACAACAAAATACATTCAAAAGTTCCCTCCAAAACAGAGACAAAGAGAAAATACCTTCAGAAGGTCCTCGTTTCTTTGTATTTTTTATGACAGGAGGATGACTAACATCATCAGAGTCTTCATAGTTCTTCGCAATGTCCACAAGAACATCTAAAGCCGAATCACCTGCAACTTTGTCCTTAGACATCTACAAAACAACAACAAAAATACAGATATTAACACACAAACTAAATGAACCATAAAATGTCAAACAAATTCAACACAGAAACCAAATGAATGCAAAATTCGAAAAAAATAGTAATATAACATCACACGCAAGCAATAGAACACAGAAACGGTAAGACCTACACAACAAACACAAAAAACAGAGCAATCCCCAAAATATAAATACACTCAACAATAGAAACCCTAGAAACTTCAAATCGAACACATTAAAGTAACATTAGACTACACAATCAAAAGAGAAACACAAAATAAGTGAAAGAAACACTCTAAAACCTACACAAAGCATAAAACATCACATGCATCCAAAAAATTGGGGAAAATTAAAAAAAATAACAAAATACGAACAAAATACCCTAGCGACTACATTAACTTTGCAAATTAAGCATAATCTGAACTCATCCAGTCGTAGATCGTCAAAAACCGAACGAAAATCAACAAAAAACTGCAGGAACAAAAACGCAGCTTCAATCCGACCAATGCATACTTGAAATAGAAACAAAACCGAAGAAATAACTGATTATATAGAACAAATCTAAGTGGTTGTAAGAATCTGAGCGGTTGAATATTGTGAGTAAAAAAGTTGAATACTGAGAGAGAACGATTGAGTTCCCTAAAAAAACAGGAATGAAAAATGGGGCCAAATTTGAAAAATAAGCCGTCCGGTATATTATATATAATAGGACTAAATTGTAAATTATCACAATTACACATTAAATCCCTGAAATTTTAAAACATCAATATGAAACCTCATCTTGAAATCTTTGCAATCTAATCTCTGATTTCACCGTGAGACGGTCTTATACAAGACTTTATTGTAAAATTTATCGGAAGAAAAACATCCTTCGTTAGTTCAATACTTTTATTTGGTTCCCATGTAATAATATAATCAATTTATTTTACTTTTATTAGGTTCCCATGTAGTATGAGTTGTCATTACTCATTCTAATTTATATCATTCTAATTGTGATCTACACATTCACCTCCTTAATATAGTGTCATTAGAGGGGGAGCAATGTGACTTTTATCTTATTTCTACTATCACTGACTGGAGTATGATTTTTTAAAATAGTTAAAGAGAAGATGATACTTCATTAAAAAAAGGGGGGAATAAAAAAAGATGGCAATTGCAATATCTCGTGTTTTGTAGTTTTGCATTTAGTGTGGAATGTTCTAGGTTAAAATTAAACTATTGTATGTTTTGATGCATTCATTCTAACACAATGGTACCAATTAATTGGCTTATTTATAAGAGATCATTTTCTTGTTCTTTAGCATTTCAATATATATAATTTTGTCCAAATGACTTCTCATTGTTTAGCAATTTGATTAGAGCAAGAGTTTGCTCTCCAGAAGACCAGTATACAAGGCAGTGCTATAAGTTGAACTTTTTTATTAAAAATTTTAATACGTTGTTACAAAAATGATTTCACATCTAAATTAAGCACTGATTTCAGAATATGAAAATGGTTGCAAACTCAGAATAACCTACATATTTCAGCAAATCCCATGCTCTTACTATGTTAAAAATTGCAAAAATGATACACCTAGGATACCAACATTTATTAAGCTCATTTTGAAAGCAGTTCCAAAATAGAATTTGTTTGCGTCGATCTTAGACGTGGTTATAACAGCCTTCTACTTTTTAATTAAATGACTGTGATGGTACTCAACTCTTGATCTACTCTCAACGTTTTTTGTTTAATGTTTTTTGGCGGATATCGTAACCTTCCTTGCTCCGTCTTATGTTGAATTCTTTGTTTAGGTATGTAGATCCAATTCAAATGTTGAAAATATGAATTATGTTATAAGTATAATGTATCAATTATGTTCTCCAATTCAGATGTATCCAAATTTTGGTCCAAAGTAAATGTTGGCATTATCTTAGTTTAGATGTTGCCTATAGGTTCGATTAGATGTGTTCTCGTAGTTGTTCTTTCAATTATTTTTCCAGGGTATCATATAGTGGTTTATTGTTAAAGTTTTGCATCTCTCTTCTTATTGTTAATGAACTATTTATAGAGCATTAGCAATAGCTGCTAGATCATAATCAGAATAAATAATACATATTATAGAATTGCAAGGTCTTGCAGGTGTATTTATATTTAACTAAATTATTTTTTAATACTCAACATATGTCACATCACCATCTTTTGGTCCCCGAGGCCAATACCACGCATATTCAAAATGATTTGTTTGGTTCCTAAACCAGATTCCGAGTGGTATTCAGGTAAACTGAAATTATTTTTAGATATAGCAAAGCGTATTTTTGTAATTTTAATTATTAAAAAAATTCAATTAAAAAGTCCCATACTCTTCTGCTGCTTCACAATCCTCTCCCCGTTCGCCGCCATATTCTCCGACGAAACCCCAAAACATACATCATCTAAGTCGACGGTTCATTCAAGCCCTCAATCTCCCCCACCCATTACCACTGGTACGCTTCCGAGTTTACCAACTATGCTGCCATCTTCTACTTCTACGACACCGTCTTCCACGGCTTCTCCACATCCTTATCACCAATCGAGGTGGCGAGCATCCTCCAGCGCCCGTGCTTCATTCGAGGACCGACGCGCTCGCCTCAGTTCCTCATGCTCCGAAACCAAAAGAGGCTCTGGTCAGAATCTTATTATGGTTCTCCTGTTATCATTGGGGTGTTTGATACTAGTATATATCCACAGTGAAGGATCTTTTCAGAATTAAACCTAGGCCCAGTTCCGGCGAGATGAAAGGGAGTTTGTTAGGCTGGACTGAGATTCACTGGCTGGAACTATAATCGAAAGATCGTCGGAGTGAGATTTTTCTCCAAAGGGCATGAGGCTTCTCTGGGATTTGGCAGGTTCGGCGGTGAGATTAATGAGATGGTGAAGTTCAAGTCTCCGAGAGATACCAATGGTCATGGGACTCACACATCGTCCACCGTCGCCGGTCGGCATACTTTCAGAGCTTCCATTGAGGGATACACCGCCAAGATAGCCAAGGGATGGCTCCCAAAGTGCAGTTGGCGGTTTACAAAGTGTGCTGGAAGAACGCTGGTGGCTTCGACTCCGACATCCTTGACGTCTTTGACGCCGCCATGAATGACGGAGTGGACGTCATTTCTCTCTCCATCGGCAACGTGGATGACATCTTCTCCCCCTACTATCTCGACCTCATTTCCATAGGGGGTGAAAGAAAAAGAAATAGAAATTAGGAATTTTGAAATTGGAAATTGGGAATTGGGAATTTTTAATTGAAAATGTTTTTTAATTAGTAAAACTATGAAAATATCCCTGTCTATATCGGAAAATAATTTTGGTTTACCTGAAAAGAACCCGAAATCTGGTTTGGGGACCAAAAAATCATTTTGTATTTATTGGTTGCTGAATATACGCGGTATTGGTCTCGAGGACCAAAAGATGGTATTGCGACATATGTTGGGTAAAAAAAAAACAATTAGTCTTTATATTTTATAACATGTGAATTTCATTATTAGTTTATCTTAAAAGGATGGTCCTTTTATTTGATTGTGCAGTAAGGCTTTGATATTTTTTTGCCCTTGTAGTAGCTACATCTTACTAGGAACCAGATTATATCATTCAGTAGTTTTCCAGAGCTAAGTTGTTTTGAGGTAAGATCTGATCGATTCTTTCTGTTTTCCTTACCCTCGGTGTTTGTTATTTTTCAAGTTGATATCAGTTCCATTATGCTATGCAACGTATATTTAAATTCCCAACAATGTCTACGAAAGATATAGATTGGAGGTGTGAGTATTGGGCTTATTAGTGATTAGAGGCTGTGAGTATTGGAAACTGATTTTAGGACACAAATTTTGCATCTCGTTTGTTCGTGACGAAGTTGTCATAATTGGATTGGAAAAGAAGAAAACAACAAGGAACTTTCAAATATGATAGTATGTGGTATGTGGTTTAGTTTTGAGGATATTTCCCCGTTTCAAATATGATATTACGTTCCATGAAAAGGAACGTGTGATCATCCTACATGACTTCCACGAGTCAGTCTTTGTTTGTTATTTTTGAATTGGTTATAATCACATTTGATCACCTGGATCTTGATTTAGAAGCAGGTTCTTACTGTTGTATATGAAATTGTGAATATTTGGAGTGCGTTATTTTTAGGCCAAAGAGTTATAAAAGTTGTCTAAAATGGGGTCTAAATTGTGTTTAATGCCAATTTTCTGAAGCTCGGGAGTTTTTCACTAAAAGAAGCCTTCCATTTTTGTGACACACAAAAATTTCTGCATTACGTATCCCTATTGTGGTATAACAACTATTCTTAGTGTGATATATAAGTGACTGGTTCTCTTGTTGATTGTCAGTACCCCATTAGCACTGGTTGGAAGTTTTGAGGATATTTCCCCGTTTCAAATATGATATTACGTTCCATGAGAAGGAACGTGTGATCATCCTACATGACTTCCACGAGTCAGTCTTTGTTTGTTATTTTTGAATTGGTTATAATCACATTTGATCACCTGGATCTTAATTTAGAAGCAGGTTCTTACTGTTGTATATGAAATTGTGAATATTTGGAGTGCGTTATTTTTAGGCCAAAGAGTTATAAAAGTTGTCTAACCTGGGGTCTAAATTGTGTTTAATGCCAATTTTCTGAAGCTCGGGAGTTTTTCACTAAAAGAAGCCTTCCATTTTTGTGACACACAAAAATTTCTGCATTACGTATCCCTATTGTGGTATAACAACTATTCTTAGTGTGATATATAAGTGATTGGTTCTCTTGTTGATTGTCAGTACCCCATTAGCACTGGTTGGAAGTTTTGAGGATATTTCCCCGTTTCAAATATGATATTACGTTCCATGAGAAGGAACGTGTGATCATCCTACATGACTTCCACGAGTCAGTCTTTGTTTGTTATTTTTGAATTGGTTATAATCACATTTGATCACCTGGATCTTGATTTAGAAGCAGGTTCTTACTGTTGTATATGAAATTGTGAATATTTGGAGTGCGTTATTTTTAGGCCAAAGAGTTTTAAAAGTTGTAAATCTAACCTGGGGTCTAAATTGTGTTTAATGTCAATTTTCTGAAGCTCGGGAGTTTTTTCACTAAAACAAGCCTTCCATTTTGTGACACACAAAAATTTCTGCATTACGTATCCTTATCGTGGTATAACAACTATTCTTAGTGTGATATATAAGTGATTGGTTCTCTTGTTGATTGTCAGTACTCAATTCTAGCAAATGGGTTGAATTTAAATTGGAAGATAAGGCACAAGTTACCCAGGGTATTTTAGCTAAAAAAATCTTGATCTGAATGAAGCTTTTTATTGCTAAATTCAACTTTGAATTGTATTTTTTTAATGGATAAAGTCATTGTGGATGCCAAAATCTTCGTTGTTTAAGATCCTCATTTGCTGTTTCATTTTCTACTTATTTTCTTCAGTTTTATCTTATAATCAAATCATATAATCTCAGTATTGATGCACTTGGGTGACCTCATTTCCAAAATATTTATTAGTGTAACATGACAAGATGCATAGATATTTATTAGTGTATCTTGTGTTTTGTAGTTTTGCATTTAGTGTGGAATGCTCTAAGTTAAAATAAGATTCTTGTATGTTTTGATGCATTCATTCCAACATAAAGGTACCAATCCATTAGCTAATTTATAAGGGATCCGTTTCTTGTTTTTAGCATTTCAAACTGTCCAAATAACTTCCCATTGTTACGCATTTTGAATAGAGAAAGAGTTTCATGTTGCTTTGGCTATGATTATAATGCACATATTCTTTGTTTGCTGACTTCATTGTATTATGTAAACTGAACTGATTGAGAATTAAGTGCATAGTCTATAAATTGAATTGGAATCCAGAGTTCACACGGTCTCAAAACTAGATTGATGCGTCTTCGACCACCGACCGGTTCGTGGGCTTGGGTTCTTCTCGAACTAACCTGCAATCAAACTGTCCCTGGCGTTCCAGGGGTCAGCACTTCGATGCTTAAGTTAGTCAAAGTGTATTATATGATTAAGACAAAATGAATGATAAGTAAATGTATACCTTGTATTTATACTTTGTGTCCTAGATAATGTACTCCTTAATTATCGCCCTTAATTACTTACGAATGTAGTAATTAAGTTAGAGTATTAAATATTTTCCTAACCGGGCTGCCATGCTTGCGGCCAAATGGCCTTCTTGGGCCAAACCTCTATCACAGATATTCATGGCTACATTTTCCATTGGATAATCCTTGAAGTCCAATTTTGTCTATAATTATCATCTATCTGCAGTCCTTGTTTTTGTACACCATGACTGCTTCTTTTTTTTTAGTTTATTAAAGAAACAAAGCTCTTCAAGTGACACTGTGAGAGTATAAGCTTTAAATAAAATAAATTAAACTATCAATGATGGGGATGTTATGAAATCTAGATGGAATAACTCTTTTTCTTTTGCAGATATTCATTGGTAAGGTTGAGAGAACACATAAAGAAACAACACTTTTAGCAACAACTGAGAAGGTCTAACAAATTGTAATTGTGAAGGTAATACTTATTGCTCTTGATTAGATGCATATTACATGTAAACAAAATTTTAAAAAAACTAAATAGTTATAAAATGTATATCAACAAAGAAAAATTCATCACACTTAACAAAAACTAAATAACTTAATTTAAACACACGAAACTTATAATTCAAATTTCCTAAAAACCTGAAACAATAAAAATAAAAATCAACTAGAACCAAAACTCAAACATATCATAGACATTTTTGCATACATGTTTATGGGCGAATAACTTCAACTTTCTGATTTGAAAATGAACCGATAACTTCAACTTCATCTTCCAGACTTTCTTCTACAAATATACCCATTTTAGATTACACACAACAAATATTGAAAATATGAAAATTAAAATTAAAAATAACAACATACTTCTCACTTATAATAATAATAGGATTGCTCAATGATGGCCCTGATTCAAGAAAGCCTAATGGATAGGAGATGTTAAAAGGATGTTGTGTGCTGTCAGATAAATATAACATAGCCTCTAATTTCTCATTTATATCATATTTGAAAATTGCAAAGGCGCCCTTTTGAAGATTATTGCTAGGATAGAAATTTTCCCATCCATGACCTGGAAATTCGAGTCTATCTTCTCCTAAATAGGATACTTTCACATGAAAACATCAAATATAGTTGTAATTTTAGTCAACTTCCAACCAGTGCTAATGGGGTGCTTTGTTGAGTGTTTTTTTTATATTGTAACAATGTTCTTAGAACTTTGAAAATATTTTAAAATATATCGCAATGTAAAACAATTATAGTTTGACCTTAAAAGTTATAAAAAATGAGGTTTTTCTTGAATGATCTAACTGATAGTCGGTTTAATAGGAGACTTTCTCTTGATAAATTATACCTAAATTAATTACTTTTACTTTATAATTCTTACTGTTACTATTGCATGAAATGTATTTATAATATTATTTTAATTCTCATTTTAAATATAAAACGTAAATACTACATTTTAATTAAACAACTATTTTTAATCAAAAATATCGTGCAACGCACCTTTTTTTTCCTCTAGTTGCGTAGAACATCGCGCAACGCCCTTTTTCTTCCTCGCGGTGACACTCTAGCTAGTCTCAATATAAAAAAATAGTTATCAACCACCTATATTATTAGAGCATCTTCATGCATACTAGCCAAATCTTTGCTAGCCAAATTTATAAAATTAAATATAAGCTAGTTATTTTTAAAGAGCCTATTTCTTGAAAACAGTATTTAAGTTATGGAAAGACCAAGGTTTAAACTGCAAATTAGAATAAGTCAAGATAAAATTTTCAGGTTGTATCAATCGGGATATAAACTTATATCTACTGCACATTGCACAATAAATTTTTAATATTGCAACTAAAATCTTTTATCTTTATAATAATTATAGACTAAATTATTTTTTTGGTCCTCGACATAGCATCTTATACCATGTTTTTCCCCAATTGCAAAACAACCCTCGTTCAGTACCCCACAAATTCAGAATGATTTGTTTGGTCCCAAACCATATTCCGGGTGATTTTCAGGTAGATAAATTATTATTTTGGTCCTTAACATATGATCTTATACCATATCTTGGTCCTCAAACCCACCTGAAAATCACCTTTGCAGCCGCCTTGGGGACCAAACAATTTAATCTGAATTTTTTGGGTACCTAACGAGGGTTATTTTACAAACGAGGACCAAAATATGGTATAAGATTATATGTTAAGGACCAAAAAAATAATTTAGTCACAATTCTAATTCAATCTCATCTTTCCATATACCTGTGGAAAGACAGTATTTAAAAAGGGATTTGCCATTTTTTAATTTGTTACTCCAACCATGCTAATGAGTGATTATTAAAATATTACTTTACTTTATAATGTGCACTTATAATATTTTTTTGTTGACTGTTATTTTGGAGTCGGTTGCTTGAAAGACGGTATTTCCATAAGTCATGGAAAGACCAAAGTTTAAAGTGCAAATTAGACGAAATTAAGATAAAATTTTTGGGTTGCATGAATCGGGCTATAAACTTTATAACTACTAAACGTTTCACAATAAATTTTTAATATTGCAACTAAGACATTTTACCTTTTTATTATTTCAATTAAAGTTCGTCTTTCCATAAGCCTATGGAGAGACACTCTTTCCCAAGACTTTGCTGTTATTTTATGCATAGATTACATTATAATTGAATGAAAAAAGTAAAAACGTTTAATGAGTGGTTCATAATGATTCACTTTTTTTATAATAGAAAATGCGACAATAAAAAAATTGTTTAACCTTGTTACAGTACTAAGTGTGTCAAACATAAAAAAATGAGTATCCAATTTCATAAAGCTCAGAAAACTTTATCAAAAAAAAAGAGAAAAAACTCACTAAACCTTGCTAAATTAATCTATAATCCCAAGCTCCCTATAATAGATATTGTTTGCTTTCTCTTTGTCAACCGAGGGTATTTGAGGTGTTTTGACTTCTCTTATTTTTTAAAATGACATTGTTCCTTGGAGTTTTTCTTTGTCCATCTTTCGTTACCTCCGTTCCATTCTCCTTTGCCACCTCTATTTCGTCTTCTAGCCATGATTTAAGAAAAGATTTCAGCAACTACGGTGGTCGTCAATATGAGCTGCTAAAATGTTACCCTTATTTATTGGATGAGGAGATTGTGGTGGAGTCGTGATTGTGGTGGATTTGCGGGTTTTGGTTTAATGATGGAGAGGGACATTAATTGTAATCTAAGTAGAAAAGAATTTGAGGATGACGATGAGGAGGAGGAGGTGGAGGGGGTTCTTGTTCGTCGGAAATGGTACGGGGCCCTTCCTGTCCCGGTGGACTTGCTGGCGTCATATTTGATGGTGTAGATTAATGCACAATCACTCCAATATGACGGTGTAGGATGCTTCTTAATTTCTTTATTTCCCCTACTTTTCCGTAAAAGATTTGTGTTAGAGATAAAGGATTAAGAAGTAGCTAAACTAATGCTGCAGTTTCTTGAACATGGGTGTCTATGAAGGCACTTAAAGTAGGCTATTAGCCAACTGTGATAGCCTTAGAAATGTGTAAAATTTAAATGGTAGGTTGTTTGAACGGGGTGGAACAGGTACTCATTAGTTAGTTGTCAATTGTGGCTTCCAGATTGAATAATGTGTGTTACAGGAACAACTGTGCCTTATTTTAACAACAAGATGTAGTGATTCAATGTGAGGGATTAAATGAGGAACTTATCTACTCTGTACCACTTGATTGGCCTACGAAGCATCTGAAACCATCAATTTTTTTGTAGTACGTGTTTTCTTATGTTTTGGTCCTTCCATTTTAAAGTGGTTTTGTGTAGATTAACAATTAAAAGTTACTTGCAGATGACAAATATACACATGTAAGTTTAAAGAGAGGAGGCATGTATGAGTTGTTGTGGTCGGTTCATCATCGGGATGTCAATTAAATGAAGTAGATAAACTAATTCTGCAATTTTTCGAACATAGGTGTCTATCACGTCACGTGAAGTAGACTGTTAGTGGGGAGAGTTAACTTAAATTTTGTTTGGTGCTTATAAAATGTTTCTAAGTTGGCCAATTTTGTGGTTAATATTGTTTTTTATCGATTTGCTTGTTTGTCCGAAACTAACAGAGTACATAACTGTGTATTTCTCCGTCGACCACATGCTGCATTGTTTTTTGTCATTTGTTTTGTTCCTTTGACAAATTAGGTACATAAGTTCAAGAATGTGTTGCTGCTCTTCATTCTACGATGTTAATGTTTTGCTAATATAGTTAATGGCAGTCATTTGTCTGAAAAAATCTCTTTTTGGTGTTGTAAGATTGTAGAAACTTTTGTGTGCCACATTTATCTGCTTTGATAAGTGATGACAAAGTTTTGCTCACGATGGATTGCAAAATATGCTTTTGAGTATACCTATCACATACACACTCTTGGTAATTATTTATAAGTATGAATGTAGCAGCTAAATGATATGCAGAGCCTGGGATGCGAGAAGTGGCAGCGAGCCAGCAGGATGTGAATGATTGTTATGCAAGGAGAAAGGCCTACATGTGTAACTCTAGAATCGAATTCTGGAGTTTCTCACCATGACATTAAGGTAGATTTATTTTATTACCTCTTAATTATTTCTTATTAATGTATTGAATTCTACTTTTAAGTCTCTAATTAGTAAATTAAATGAAGTTATATTGTTCCACTTGGCTTTAATCATTCTTTTAAACTTGAATATGTTGATCATAGTAAAAAAACTGCTTTGTTGTTTGGATATTGTTATAGTAGCTGTCATTAAACAAAATGTCGAGTATATTCACGTTACTTGCTGCCTCTTATGATATGGGGAATATCAGTCCGCAACGTACGCAAATACCATTCTTTAATGAAGACATAGTGACCAGATGATCCCCTGACCACTTCTTTTACTTACTGATCCCATTATTTTCGAAGTAGCATCTTTTTTCCATTTGAAGTAGTGTTTTTTTCTTCTTTCTAATTTTCTTGATTTAGTTATTACATTAGATTGTCAAACCAAGGTTGTTATTTATGTATACATTCTCCAATTCAGAGGTTTTTTATGCTGTTTATATACATTTTAGTTGGGGTTTAGATATAGGAGTGCTATTTGCTAAGCAAAGTAAATACCTATTTTTCTCTCCAAATTACGTGAAACGATGCTACTGCCCCTTTTTTTTAATATGTTGCACTCTATGTACTGATCATACCTGAAATAATGTGCTTATGTTCTTGTACCTTGCTTAAGAGATGTTATCACCTAGCTACACTGATCTTCATACGGGGCCTTTATTTTTTTGTGAAAGTATTTTGTAATAAGTTACAACCCACCAGTTGATTTTATCCTTATTTTCTATATATCTTGTGCGAGCACGCATAGAAGTCGGCTAAATTTGTTTAGTGTAATCCGTTAGCAGAGTGATACTATACAAGCTTTGTACAAATTCCTTGTCGACAGCTCAGAAGTATTTAGTTGATCCATATACAATGTTTAGTGCATCATTTTATGCTCTTTTTAATATGTTAACTCAGATGCTTGAGATAGACACAAAATGATGGTTTAAATGGAAGGAAAATTGAAATCCAAACTTCAAGAGAACTATTCCTTTGGTATTGTTGAGTCAAGTAACAGGTTAGTGGTCACTGGTGAAAGTATCTAAGACCTATTAGTGATGTTCTAATAAATATTACTCTCAACCTCTCTAACTTACTTTGTCCACCAGAATTTCTTGATGAAGTGGATATGCAAATTCATGTTCCATCAAGGAGGCATTTTGCCAATTATAGATGCCTCATATCTTTCAGAACCTCTTCATGGGATCCAAATGTATGGAATCAAAATTGATTAATATCTTTAGGAAGAGCTTCTCATGTTTATATTAGGGTTATATGAGCATATATAGTTGAGTGTTTTGAAATCAATAATGGATTGAACATTTCTATAGAAAGGCTATTGTTTGAAAGAACTATTCCTTACTTTGCCAGCTTCAGATGCTTTTTAGATTTGAAGACAGTGCATGTTTCATCTACGATCATTGGCACATTTTTCTAATGGAATAAACATTGCTGTAAATATAAACTCTGCCTATGAAAGTTCTGTAACGAGTCTGCTAACACTTTAATGGATCACCATTATTTACTCGATACTTGGAAATATCTCATTCTAAACTAAATTGAAGGTTTTGCTCCAGGAAATCTGTTCTCTTCATGTCTCAAGCTTGTGATAATGTTTGTGCAAAATTATGATGTTTTTTTTAATCAATTTTAGTCACTCTTGACTATCTGTCAGATCATCTCTTCACTAAATGGTATTTGAGGATGACAGGGGTCGTGTGTTTCGACTGGTTCTTGAAATATAATCATAACCTATAGATTGTGCAGGATTTATGACAGGGTTCATGGCCAATGTATCGCGACAGAACCTAAAACTGTGACAGTAGATTCTTTCGCCGGTTTCCTTTTCCCTTCATATGTGTGTTTAATTGGGTGCCAGATATTTGTTGTTAGATTCTTTGTTTTGAAATTATAATTGTTCTTGCCAATGTAAGGGGTGAGATAAGAAGTTGTCTTTTTGGTTCTTTGTGTATGTCTTTCCTGGGAATTAGTTGTTTGTTATATACTTGTTGCAGAATAGGCATCCCGATTGGCAAGATTTTTCTGGTATTATTACTTTACTTCTGATCAACTTCTACTAGGAGAACAATGCTGCCAATGCAAATGCTGCCCTCATGGCACGCTTGGCTCCGAAAGCAAAGATATGTGGTCCATATTATTTTTGTTTTCCTTTATTCTGAATTGTTTTCCAAATTGTGCATTTATACTGAAAACTCACATGCTCTACATTGTTTTTAGATTGAAAGTTATGTTTAGGTTCTTCAAGATGGAAGGTGAAATGAATAGTTATCTTTGTCGTTACCTATTTTGACTTTCGAAAAAAATTCCGTTCTAGAATCCAATTTTGTACTTCATTTGAGGTCTTGTTTGATTAGTGAAAGACGGTGATGTTTCTTTGCTGTTAAGTGCATTCCAGTGTTCTTAATTTGTTGGATGGAACGGAGTGTCCCGTGTCCTATTTTTCATAGTGAAATGGATAAACTTTGAGAGTGCCACTTGTCGAAAGAGTTGCTCTTTTAGTATATAGTATAGATGATGGAGTATTTTAAATTGCACGAGATTAAGGCAAAATCTTGGGAAAGACCGGTTTTCCATAGGTTTATGAAAATACGAGGTTTAATTAGAATAATAAAAGGTAAAATGTCTTAGTTGCAATATTAAAAATTTATCATACAGCATGTAGTGGTTATGAAGTTTATAACACGATTCATACAACCCAAGAATTTTATCTTCATGCAGCGTGTAGTTGTATGGTTTTACTGTGCAAGTTTTAATTATTAAAATTGTTGTTAGATGCCCTAATATGAGTGGAGTTTGAGTTTAAGTAATCTAGGAACTCCTATGTTACAAAAAAAAAGTGGAACTTTGCCAGTTTGAGGTTTTTAGTTGCTTAACTTCAATTTGTGAATAGGCTCAAGCTTTATGTAGACCTGTAATCTAAGGAAATTTGAGCAACTTATGTTTCTAATTGCATGTTCCATCCACCTGATAATACTTACATAGTATATCATATCTTAATTTTTTTAGAACACTTTATAATTGACTATTGAAACCTATGTCCTGGAATTCTTGAGGTTAAATATGAGCTTACCGAATATCCTCGATCTTAAAGAGCAAAATTTGTGTATAATTATGGCATGTACCTGATCATCATTCTTTGTTACTTCTGATAATGTGAAGTTGCTTCACATATATTCATACCTCCATTTACTTTGTTATTGTGTTTAATTTGGTGTGTTATATAATTCTTAACTCATGCATTTACTGATTTCATAAACCCTCCTCCTCGATTAGTTTATTTAAATCATATGTTTTTCTGCATTTTTAATATCATTGAACTCTCACCGAAGAGTACTATTTTTCCCCACCATTCAGATCCATTTCTTGAAGTGAAGAGGAGAAGGGACAAGAAGAAATAGGTATGTGGATTGCTTCTCTTTGCTCTTAGTGAACTTGTTATGCAATTGCATTCTAGGTTAAAATTAGACGATTACCCATACTTTCTACTCATATGTTTATGGTTAGAACTGGTTTGAGCATATACTCTTGATTAAGTAAAATCAATTTGAGTTCAATATCAAGACTTTGTCCATTCATGAACTTGAGATTTATATTTATATTTACTTGTTTTAATGGTCAGAGTTTTAGTTAAGTCGTGGATGTCTTTATGATTCTATATGGACTAAATAGTATTGATTTCTACTTTTCACACCAGGCACATCGGACGCATCAAAATCCAGTGTACAAGGGCTGAACTGCCTCTGAACGTAATCGAAATGCTGAGTATGAAAGTCATTCAGTAAATCCTGCTATGTATTCAAATCGAAATGTTCAGAGAGTTGGAATGGGTCGCAATGGCTTGTCTGGTAAGAGTATCTTATTTAACTTTTGCTATACTTGAATGTTTTGCAATATATTAGTGTTTTGTTGGGTTTGCAAATTATGATCCTCTATTTTTAATTACTCATTAGCTTGAACCTCCTAGAAAATTTTAAGGCACGTGTAGCATAAATGGATTTTAGAGTCTATTAAATGGTTTGTAATGTGACATGAATGGCTAGTTATCATAATTATGTATTCATGGTATTCCTTTAATGAATGAAAAATACCACAAATGTATTCGTGGTATATGAAAACTCATTTTAAGGATGTACATCAATTGTAATTTTAGCTTTTTCTTTAAAATTTAAGTTTATTTATTTTTATTTGGAATTTTATTTGTCTTAATTGGAGCGTGTCGAGATGACCTACAAGTGATAATACAAAATGGTTATGCAAAGGTACTTTTTGTTTTAATTGCTTACCTTCATTAGGTAGTATTATATTCCATAATGTTTGCCATTTTTTTTTGGATCCCAGATTGATTTTGATTCCCAATTTCTGCATAGTGTGTGAATTGATTAACTTGAGTATTAGTGCTGAAATCACCTTGTGTTATTTGAAGCAAACAATTTCGCGCGCGCGTGTGTGTGTGTGTCAAAGCTTTAATTTCTGTAATCAATTTCATAATATGTGAATTTGCTACAGGAGAGATATTTTGTGGGTTAGAACTGGGATTTCAAGTTTATTTTATTAGAGGGTATGGAGGGAGGTGAGGGAGGGGATATTTATGAACTTAATTCTCGGTTTATTTAAACTTTGGTTTAGTATGGGTTGTCTTGGAGTTAACAGTGAAGAACAAGGTTAAATAAATCTTGACTCAAGTGTCATGTTGTAACCGACCATACATAAATGTGTTGGACCATGTGTATGGTGTGTTTGTGTATAGAATTAGGATAAGGCCACCATTTTTTTCCAGAGGATGGGGCGGGACTAAGCTTGATCTTCTGGAGAGAATGATAAACCAGTGGTTTCCGTTTGTCGAAGGCACGAATTGGCCTCCACCGATGGTTGATCCTGTCTAGAAAAATGTGTGGGAATGAAAGAGTGTTGTTCTAAGGGAAGGGAGTTTTCGGACCCCGTGTGATGAATAACTTCTTGGTGCATTGCCTTGTGAAAGTCACATTGCTAGAGTGGCTTTTGTTGCTCCCAAGTCTGTGCCTCCCCACAGTTTTTCCTGCGTGGTACACCTCGCGGGTAATGCACCTTTGAGGATACATTTCCTTGTTGCCTTTTTCTATTGGAATTTGATTTATATATGCTTATGTTGTCCAATCATTTGAGTTTGAATTCTACAGTATGGATAAAGATCTTTCAATTTTCTATTTGGTTGTAGCTTTGTACCATTAGAACTATCATGTGTTGGTAAAGTTTCGATATCAGTAAAGGGAAATCTTTATTACGTGTGTCAATTGTTTCCATTCAACTATTATCGATTTAAGAGGGAATATATATATTGCTTACTTAATGAAGAAAGATGGTTTCTTTTGAGATTGTGAGTCTCTATCTCTAAACCATTCACATGTTTATTTCTTTGGTGCTGAATTTGGTTGAAGTTCTCTTGTGGGAATTGGCTGTTTACTCTGGTTTTGTGCTTTTATGGGTTGTTTTGTTTTTTTGTCCTTTTGTGGGAATTAACCTTGATATTGTTTGCTTTTTGTCTGTCAATCGGGGGTATTTGAGTAATTATTTGACTTCCTTACCTTGCAAAAATGACACCGTTTTGCCAACTTCTAACTTACTGTAATGGGTTCGAGTAGTACTGGGTTTGAGTGGAGAGGGTTCGAGTAGTAGTGGATTCGAGTGGTACTGGGTTTGAGTAAAGAGGTTCGGGTGGTACTAGGTTCAAGTGGAGAGGTTCGAGCGGTACTAGGTTCGAGTGGAGAGGGTTCGAGTAGTACTGGGTTTGAGTGGAGAGGTTCGAGTGGTACTGGGTTCGAGTGGAGAGGGTTTGAGTAATACTGGGTTTGAGTAGAGAGGGTTCGAGTAGTACTGGGTTCGAGTAGTACTGGGTTCGAGTGGAGAAGGTTCGAGTGGTACTTGGTTGGAGTGAAGAGGTTCGGGTGGTGAAGGTTCGAGTGGAGAGAGTCCAAGTCAAGATTCGAGTGGAGAGGTTCAAGTGGTACTGGGTTCGAGTAGATAGGGTTCGAGTGGAGAGGGTTCGATTGGTACTGGGTTCGAGTGGAGAGGGTTTGCGTGGTACTGGGTTCAAATGGAGAGGATTTGAGTGGTACTGGGTTTGAGTAGAGAGGGTTCGAGTGGTACTGTGTTCGAGTGAAGAGGTTTGAGTTGAGGCGGATGGTTGATGTTCGAGGGGTGGATGGTTTGAGTGGTGGCGAGGTAGATGGTTAATGGATCGAGGGGTGATGCCTCGAGGAGGATGGTTGATGGTTCCAGGACCTCGAGGGTTAATGAATCGATGGAGAGGCCAGAGTGGTACTGGGTTCGAGTGGTAATGGGTTCGAGTAAAAAGGTTCGAGTGGTACTGTGTTCGAGTGGAGAGGGTTTGAGTGGTGAGCGTTAGAGTGGTGAGGGTCGAGTGGAGAGGATTCGAATAGAGGATTAGAATGGAAAGGGTTTGAGTAGTATTGGTTTGAGTGGTAAGGGTTTTAGTAAAGGTTAGAGTGAAGAGGTTTGAGTCGAGGGGTTATGCCTCGAGGGGGATGGTTGATGGTTCCAGGGCCTCGAGGGTTAATGAATTGTGTGGAGATGCCTCAAATCAACACCCCTCAAGGAAGATGGTTGATGTTCAAAGGGTGGATGGTTTGAGTGGTAGGGAGGCCTCGGGGCGAATGGTTGATGTTCGAGAGGTGGATGGTTCGAGTGGCGACTTGGTGGATGTTCAAGAACTGATGGTTTGAGGGGTGATGGTTCCAGGAATGGATGGTTGGTGTTCAAGGGATAGGTGGTTCGAATGGTGGTGCCGTGGATGGTTCGAGGGGTATATGCCTCGAGTGGGTCATGGTTCGAGAGCTAATGTAGATGGTTCGACACTCTCAGTGGTATACTCTCTCGAGGGGTGGTGTACCCTCGAGGGCTGGTGTACTCTAGAGGGGTGGATGTGAGACCTCTCGAGGGGTGGTGCACCCTCGAGGGCTGGTACACCTCTCTCGAGACGTTGATGGCGTACCCTCGAGGGGTGGAAGGTGTACTCTCTCCAATGGTGGATGGTTTACCCTCTCGAGAGGTTGATGATGTACCCTCGAAGGGTGGTTGACAAACTTCTTGAGGGGTGGATAATACTCTCTCTAGTGGTGGATTGTATACCCCTCTCGAGGGGTGGATAGTACTCTCTCCAGTGGTGGATGGTACCCTCACCACTTGAACTTCTCCACTCAGACATTTCCCCTCAAACCTCCTATACTCGAACTCTTTCCACACGAACCAAGTACCACTCGAACATAGTATCACTAGGACCTCTCCACTCGAACCCTCTCCACTCGATTCCTCATCACTTGAACCTCACCATTGGAACTTCTTCGCTCGAACCTCTCTACTCGAACCCTCTCAACTCGAACCCAGTATTACTCGAACCCTCTCCACTCGAGCTCAGTATCACTCGAACCTCTTTCGCACCCACTCTACTCGAACCCTCTCCACTCAAACCCAGTACCACTCGAACTCCTACTATTCGAACAACTTGACTCGAACCATTTCCATTTGAACCCCTCTCCAGTCGAACCCTCTCCACTCAAACCTAGTACCACTCGAACCACTTTACTCAAACCAAGTACCACTCGGACCTCTCAATCGATTCATTAACCCTTGAAGTCCTAGAACCATCGACCATCCTCCTTGAGGCATCACCCCTCGATCCATCAACCATCCGCCTCGTCACCACTCAAACCATCCATCCCTCGAACATCAACCATCCTCCTAGACTCAAAACTCTCCACTCGAACCCAGTACCACTCAAACATCTCCGTTCGAACCTAGTACCACTCGAACCCAGTCCACTCGAACCCAGTACCACTCAAACCCAGTCCACTTGAACCCAGTACCACTTGAACCCTCTCTACTCGAACCAGGTACCACTCCAACCCTCTCCACTCCAACCCTCTCCACTCCAACCCTCTCCACTCCAACCCAGTACCACTCCAACCCTCTAAACTCGAAACTCTCCTCGAACCCTCTAAACTCTCCTCGAACCCTCTCAACTCGAAACTCTCCTCGAACTCTCTCTACTCGAAACTCTCCTCGAACCCTCTCTACTCGAACCCAGTACCACTCGAACCTCTCCACTTGAATCTCGACTCGAACTCTCTACACTCGAACCCTCACCACCCGAACCCTCTTCACTCGAACCCAATACCACTCGAACCCTCCCTACTCGAACCCAGTACCACTCAAACCCTCTCCACTCTAACCTAGTACCACTTGAACCCTCTCCACTCTAACCTAGTACCACTCCAACCTCTCCACTTGAATCTCGACTCAAACTCTTCACTCGAACCCTCACCACCCGAAATTTCTCCACTCGAACCCTCACCACCCGAACCCTCACCACCCAAACCCTCTTCACTCAAACTTAGTACCACTCGAACCCTCTCCACTCAAACCTAGTACCACTCGAACCCAGTACTACTTGAACCCTCTCCACTCGAACCCAGTACTACTCGAACCCAGTACTACTCGAACCCAGTACCACCCAAACCCTATCAAATTCATAATGTCCCGACATAACCCTACCTGTTACGGCAGCGACGACGATGGTTCGATAGTTATGGGTAAGGTTATAATTGTCCACCCAAATTTAGTTTTTGGTCTGATGGCATTATTGTCATTTTAAGGTGGGTCAATAGTTCGAAAAGCATGGTCAACACCGGAAAGTCTACCAGAGGATTATTGGCACTTTCATTAATTAGGTAGTTTTTTTCTAACTTTCAAGTGATTGAAGGTTATATCGGCACTTTCGCAAATATATAAGATTATATTGGTATATAGACAACAATTCTCCAAAAATAAACATATAGAGAATGATTGTGATAAAAACTTGTCTATATTTATGCCACCCAATTCATTGTTTAGTTCACATATACACACGGTTCTTGTTTTTCTACAAGTTCAACGTTTCTTTTTTATATTTTATTTACTTCATGTACTTGCAATATATTATTTCTTGAAAGGTTATAAAAATAATATTTTTATCTTATTGATTATTTAATAAATTCCAACAAAATTTATTTTTTGTTTTACAATTTAGATAGTTATTCTTAGATGAATATACTTATAATTTATTTATGTATTTCAATTCAAATGTGACATGTAAATTAAATTAAATATTTGTAATTAAGAACACCGCGCAACGCGCGGTAGGACTTCCGCTAATATATACTAAAAGAGCAACTTCTTGGTTGAGTGGAAAAAAATTGAAAATATAATATTCTGTAAAGTTAATCCCTAATTTAATGCAGACCTCTTCCCCATAATTTTCAATGTTCTTCCTATACTTCAAGGGAAAGTCTTAGGAAAGAACGTCTTTCCATATGCTTACGGAAAGATTGAGTTTAATTAAAATAATAAAAAGGTAAAAAGTTTTAGTTGCAATATAAAATTTTTACTATGCAATGTCTAGTAGTTATAAAGTTTATAACCTGATTCATTCAACCCAAAAATTTTATTTTCATTTCTTCTAATTACACTTTAAACCTTGATATTTCCATAGCTTATGGAAATACCCTCTTTTAAGACACAGACTCATACTTCAATGATTTTTAATTGATGATTAATTAATACTACCCCATTATGAGAATGCGCATTCTTGTCAAGTGGATTGTTTTGTATTCTCAATCTATATTTGTTTTGGAAATTCTTTCATAATAATTTTTTTATAATAGTTATTTTTAAATTTTTTACACTTTACTTTTTGGTTTATCTTTTCAAGACTATCAATCTTCATTTAATGATAATATGTGAATTATTTTCACCAACTTATTCTCTTTTTTCAACTCTCTGCAATCAACTCTTTCCACGCAATTTAATTTGCCTGTAAAAATATCAAAAATTACTATGTTAAACATATAGAATAATAGATGTAGCAATTTTTATAAACTTATATAAGTTTTTCTAAATAAATATTAATTTTGGAGAAAACAATCAGTATAAAATGCTTTATACAAATTTAAATATAGTACTGGAAGATTTTATTTGTAAATCCTTTCAACAATTTATTTAATACTCTCTAAATTTCATTTAGAAATTTTTTGCTATGACTTTATTTAATTTTTGTTAATTAATATTTATAAATGACATGTTTTAGTACATATCGATTAGTGATAGTATTTTAAAAAATTATATTTTCCCCACTAAGAGTTAAGGCATAATCATGGGAAAGACCGTCTTTTCATAAGTATATGAAAAGACATGGTTTAATAAAAATAATAGAAATGTAAAAGGTTTTAGTTGCACTATTAAAAACTTACTATGCAGCATGTAGTAGTTATAAAGTTTATGCCCGATTAATGCAACTCGAAAATTTTATCTTCATTTTTTCTAATTTACAGTTTAAACCTCGGTCTTTCCATAATTTATGGCAAAAACATCTTTCAAGAGACAAACTCAAGAGATAATGCATTATGATATATTATATTGTATTTAAATTTAAATATTACATTTAGATTATCATCAATTTTAACTTAAATATTGACATTTTAAGACTATATGATTTTTGTTTATTCATCTAAGATGATGAATTTATATTTATTTTTGTACCATAATTCAAAACTTCATATTTTCTGTTCTTCTAATTCAATCAATTAATCATGCATTGCTGACAATACTCCTAATTTAAAATGTTCATATCTAATGTACTTAATTTTTTTTAACATTATAGATGAGCCCATCCTTATATTTTAACCTGGTTTCGCCACTGGTGTTGCCAAAAATGTCAACCTTTTACTGTAGGTTTTGTCTTAAAATGATGTACGAAGTATAATATTCATTGACAATGGAAGTTCTATTTTTTCTATATCTTCCATAGAATTTTTAACAAAAATGACCTTCCCTATAATGTCTTTTTATTTGGTAGGAAATGAATCATTAATCATGGTTGTGAAAATAGCACAATATTACCAATTAATCTGAATATGTTTTTTAAATTATTGAAAGAAGAAGAAAATGGAAATCTATAACTCAATTGCACACAGAAATAGTTCACTCCTCTCTCTTTTCTCTCTCCTCCGATTCTGAGCCCAACGGTTTTCTCTACACCGGTAACGGCTTTTTTCGCCGCTAACGGCTCCTCTTGGCCGACAAGCGACGGCGCTGGCTTTGATTCCCCTGCGGCCGGCCACCATGGCAGAGAATAGCAACTCCATCCACAACCAAAAATCCTTCCTCTTTGTCCTTCAATCAAAATCACCACCCCTTCGCCAATCGCTCCCGGACAACCCTGAATTGTCCCCAAAATCGGAGCACCTTGGTGAACCCGCATGCTTATACTCTGAGGATGAAATCACAAAACTCTCAGCTCACTACGCCAACGCACTTGTGGGCAAATTAACCAAAGGCAGGCTCACAATGGAACAAATGGAGTCATCTTTCAAAACTGTAGGTTTTGCCGGCAAATATCAATTGGGATCTCTGGACTTCAAGCATATCCTCATCAGGTTCGACCACATTAATTGCTATCGGCGGTGTTGGATCAAAGGGCGCTGGAGCTTCAGTGGTGTCCTGATGAAAATCCTGAAATGGTCGCCAGATTTCTCAACGCACAAGGAATCCCCAATCGCTCCTGCCTGGTGCACGATCAGGGAAGTTCCCCTATACTATTATAATACTTCATCAATTGAGGACATTGGTAATAGTATAGGTAATTTCATCAAAAAAGATTTGGCTACTGAGAAGTTAACTAGGCCTTCTGCCATCAAATTGTGTGTTGAAGTAGACTTACAGAAACCACTTCACACCTCTATTAGATTAGGATCAGAAAGTAACAACAGGAAGTATAACATTGAGTATGAAGATGTTCCCCTGTACTGTGACCACTGTGCCAAAATGGGACACTCGCTTAGTCAATGTAAAGCTATCCATTATAATAATGCTGATCCAATGCCAAAATGGAATGCTACAGGGTATAAGTTTGATAGAGCTCCTGTGAGATTTGCTAATAATCAGCCTCCCTCTAAGATGCCCAACTTAGGAACCATTCCTCATCAGTTAGCTAATACTAATCCTGGCTCTGATCCCCTTTCATATGGCCCTAAGATAACAGAAGCAATCCCTAACATCAGCATATCTCAGTTACCTCACCCCTTTTCCCCACACCAAACTCCTGCAATACAAGAAGTAGATAAGTTCCAATCATCTCTTAGGGAACTAATAAATCAAACTGAGGTCACTACTCCTATTAGAGCCCTTAGATTTTATGCTAAGGATGATAGTGCGGTTGGTTCCCATAGCTTGACACTCTCCCAACTCTCTCCTACTAACCCCTCACGTTCACACCAAGGAAAGATGGAAAATAGATTTTCTATTTTGCAGGAAATGGAAGATCATTCTAGCACTGACGAATGTGTGGCTCAGGATCCCCAGGACCCTGAGCCTGTTGAGGACTCTCTCCCACTGCCTGATCCTCAGGAAGGTTCAAGCAAACTATCAGGTAACATTAATGGCCAAGGTAAGGCTAGGATCAAAAAAACTCTTACATTAGTCAATTAAATAAGATGATGCTCAGATCTACCACCAAAAGCTATAAATTGGGTGAACAATGATGCACAGTCTCAAGTTTAATTTCCTGATATGGAATCTGAGAGGAATTGATACCTCAATGCTAAGGCTAAAACATTTGATTCTTCATAAGAAAATTCAGCTTCTATGTATTATAGAACCTATGCATGATAATTCTCAATCCCAAACATATATGGAGAAGTTGCATTTCTCACATAATCTCCCTCTTCATAATGGCAAAATTTGGCTTATGTGGAATGACTCAATGACTGTTAATCTCGTATGCCATCATGAGCAATTTTTAAATGTAAAAATCACCCATTTAGGATCTAACTCTCAAATGGAAATGGTCTTTAGATATGCACTTAGGAATAGAGAAGGTAGGAAGAAACTATGGCATGACCTAAGCCTTCTCCCACCAAATGAAACTATTTTCATAGGGGATTTCAATACAATCATCACACCTGATGAATATAGAGGCCCTAGTTCTCCTAATCTAGGCAGTATTAGGGATTTTCATAATTGGATTAATAACCAGGGACTTCAGGAGATTAATACAATAGGGAATTTGTTTACATGGACTAATTCTAGGCTTAGAAAGCCTACTTCTAAAAGGTTAGATAGAGGTTTCTGTACTGTTTAATGGAGTAATAAATTCTCAGCATTTTCTATTCAGATCCTTAATAGGCAATCATCAGATCATTCACCCCCCCCCTACAAATTTCTTCCCATACCTCATCACACCCAAAACCATTTAGGTTTCTTAACTGCTGGTTTAATAGATCAGAATTCCTAGACTTGATTAAACATAATTGGACCATTCCTGTGACCCAAACAGGAATGATGGGACTATACCTTAAGCTTATTAGAGTTAAGAAAGTGATTAAGATCTGGAATAAAGAAAGTTTTGGTGACATCGATGCCAATGTAATTAATGTTGAAGAAAATCTGAGGAGACAAGAAGCTGTCTATGATTTAACACATTCAGAAATTGATTGTATCATTCTTAATGAAAAAAAGGCTCTACTTCTTAGAGCTTTAAAAGAAAAAGAAAAGTTCTGGAAACATAAATCTAGGTTGAACTGGTTTAAGAGTGGAGATAACAACACCCAATTTTTTCACAAGTCCGTTCAGGAGAAAAATTATAAACTGCATATATCCAAGATAAAAAATTCTCTTGGGCAATGGCTTGATAACCCTGTAGACATCCAAGAGGAAGCTGTTTCCTTCTTCTCTGACCTGTTGACCGAGCCCAGAAATTCAGTAGATTCTACCTACTACCCACATTTCATCAGTCAAATTCCTGCCATCATTACTGAACAAGATAATCTTAGACTATCCCAGCCTGTAACTGAAACTGAGCTCAAATTTGTGTTTATGAGTCTAAATAAGAATAGCAGCCCAGGACCTGATGGTTTTTCAAGCAAATTTTACATTAAATGCTAGGATTTCATAAAAGATGACCTCATAATTGCAGTAAATGATTTCCTTTCTGGATCTAACATGCCAAGAGGTATTACAAGCACTTGGATAACTCTGATTCCTAAAAAATCCACTCCATCTTCTTTTGATGATTTCAGACCTATTAGTCTCTCTAATGTAGCTAACAAAATCTGCTCTAAGGTCCTGATGGAAAGATTGAAACCTCATATGGAGAAACTAATTTCAAATAATCAAACAGCCTTTATGAAGAAAAGAGATATCTCTGACAATATCCTATACCTGCAGGAGATAGTTAGATTCCTAGACAAAAAAAACAGAACCCCAAACTGTATGCTCAAATTGGACTTAAAAAAAGCCTTCGATAGGGTTAGCTGGGACTTTTTGCAAAATATTCTGTGTAAATTTGGTTTCTCAGGTAAATTCCTCAAGGCTGTTATGAACAATCTTACTCAGGCCTATTTCTCAGTGCTTATTAATGGTAATCCTGATGGTTTTTTTAAATCAAGCAGAGGAATCAAACAAGGTGATCCACTCTCTCCTTTCCTTTTTAATATCTTCACTTAATCTTTTTCTAGGAGCCTTGCATTCATTTTTCAAAATAACAGTCTGCCATATTTCTCAATGCCCTCCAATGTTTCCCCAGTCACTCATTTAAGCTATGCGGACGATACCATTATTTTCATGCAAGCTTCTAAACCTGGTATAATTAGGATTAAAGCTTTCCTGCATTTTTTTGAGTTAACATCAGGCCAGAAAATTAGTTATGAAAATTCTGAGTTCTACATCAGTAAGAGGGCTATAGTTACAAAGAATCATCAGATCAGAGCTATCCTAGGTATGAAAAAGAGCACACTCCCCTTCAAGTATCTGGGCTGCCCTATTTTTAAAGGTAGAACTCTATCTAGATACTTCCATCCCATCCTTGAAATCATGGATAAAAGATTAAAAATTTGGAAGAACAGATGGTTAAGCCCTGGAGGGAAGATGATACCGATCCAATCATGTCCATATTCTATCCCTCACCACATTTGGACTGTCCTTAAACCCCCTATTTCTATTGTTCACTCCATGGAAAAAAGAATGTCTAGATTCTTTTGGGGAGAAACTGGGGATAGAAAGCACAGGGTATGGAGAAAATGGGCTGATATTGCTATTCCTAAATCCCATTATGGATTAGGTTTTAGATCCATCCAGTCAATTGTTGAAGCCTGTTCACTTAAAATATTGTGGAAAAGCCAATTAGGTAACACTATGTGGGCCAAATTACTCTGGTCCCTTCCCCAATCTCATAGGAATTCAAAAACATGGAAGAGAATCTGTAATATTAACCTTACTGCTGAAAGGAATTCCCTAATTATTCATGGACAGGGTAAGTGTGATTTCTGGTCTGCTAACTGGTGTCCAAATGGTCCTCTGATAAACTGTACTCCATCCTACATCATTTCCATGTTCTACCCCTGCTCAGTTGCTGAATTTATAAAAGACAAAGTATCAATTCTATCTCGGATAGCTCCCTTCTTGGAAAATGATACTCTTTTTTTCTTGCAGGATGCTGAAATTGAGCATGGCAGAGAGGATAAACTGATTTGGAAACCTGAAATGACTGGTAGATTCTCATTCAAATCTGCTTACAAAATGCTAACATATAAATCAGGTAATTTCCCAGTTACTAAGCTCATATGGAATCCAAGTTTACCTAAGAAGATTTCCATTTTTACCTGGAAACTGCTTAACTCCTTCTTACCATTTGATGATATCCTCATATAATGTGGTTATAGTTTGGCCTCTAAATGTCCTCTGTGCAATCAATCTAACTCCATGGAACATTTCTTTATAAATTGTCATCTTGCTAAATCCATTTGGATTCAGATTGCTGCTATAGTGAATTTCAATTTGCAGAATGTGCAGAATATAGTGGATACTTTTTTCATTTTTTGGAACTGTACTGACCTTACTGGAGTGCAGAGAATGCTATGTCATCTGATTCCTTCTCTGATCTGTTGGGCTCTATGGAAGGCTAAGAATGCCTATTTTTTTGATGACATGCCTTTTTCTATCTCCCATATTAGCAAGGAAGTTACAGATCCTCTCTACCTTTCCATTACCTCCTCTCCCTGCTTCCTAACTATATCTCATAACCTAAGATTTCAATTCCCTTCTCTGATGTTTCCTCCCAGACCACCGCCAAAGCCAACTATTTCCATGGTATACTGGGAATCCCCAGATCACAGTTTCATCAAGGTTAACGTAGATGCATCTTGGTCTAGTTCCTCTGTTTCAATTGGCTTCACCAAGGTTTACCAATCCTTATTAGAGCAGAGACCATAATAGCCTCGTCTCCACTGGAAGCTGAAGTTAAGGCAATTCTTATGGCTTGTCAGATCTGTCTGGACAGAATCCCAACCTCATCATTGAATCTGACTCGCTACAGGCAGTAAATATGATCAATGATCCTTTAGTTTCCAAATAGACCCTATACCCTCTAGTTTTTCGAGTTCAAACTCTTCTATCCCATGCTACCCTCAAGCACACATATAGAGAATGTAACTCAGTAGCGGATGCCATTGTGAAATATCAAGCATCCTTTGTAATGGTTTCTCTTTTGCATGTGACCAACATTCTGGCACATATTAACGGCTTAATCTATATGGATAGTATTCATACACCTTATATTAGAGTCCATAGGCAAGCCTTTCAATAAGATTGATACTGCTGATCTTTCCTCTTTTATGTCTCAGGTTATGGACTACTTCCCTCCATCGAGCACTTGAGCCCGGAGCCCTCGAGCTCTGGAGCACCTGTGGACTCAAGCCTTAGACCCCTCGAGCACTGGATACCTCGAACACTCAAGCCCTCGAACCTCGAGCCTAGGAGGCCTTGAGCCCTGGATACCTCGAGAACTCAAGCTCTCGAGCCCTGCCACCCTCGAGCCACTCAAGCATTCGAGCCTCCGAACACTGCAGACCTCGAGCACTCGACCCCTGTAGCACTCAAGCACTCAAGCACTCAAGTCCTTGAAACATCGAGCCTTGGAGCCCTCGAGCACTGGATACATCGAACACTCAGGCACTCGAGTCCTCGAGCCTAGGAGGTTTCACCCTGTATCCCTCAAGAACTCAAGCTCTCGAGTCCTGTCACCCTCGAACCATCAGGCACTCGAACCATCGAGCACTCGAGCCCTCGAACCTTTGAGTCTCGAGCACTGGATACCTTGGAGCCCTCGAGCACTGGAGCCCTCGAGCACTCTAGCCCTCGAGCACTCAAGCACTCGAGCACTTGAACTATTGAGCCGTTGCACCATCAAGCACTGGATACCTCGAACTATGAATCTCTCGAGCCCTCAAGCCTAGAAGGTCTCGAGCCCTGGATCACTCCATCACTCAAGCTCTCAAGCTCTGTCTCCCTCGAGCCATCGGACACTCGAACCATAGAGCACTCAAGCATTCCATCTCTCGAACCATCGAGCCTCGACCCAGGCCTTGGATCCCTCGAGCACTAAAGCTCTGGAGCCCTGCCGTCATCGAGCCATCAGGCACCCAATCCATCAATCACTCAAGCCCTCGAGGGCTCAAACCATCAAGCCGCCAATACTGGATACTGTGGAGTCCTCGAGCACTGGAGCCCTCGAGAACTGGAGCCCTCGAGAACTGGAGCCCTCGAGCACTCGAGCCTTGACCATTCAAGTACTCGAGCCCTCGAAACATCGAGCCTTGGTGTCCTCAAGCACTAGATACCTCAAACAATCAAGCTCCCGAGCCCTCGAGCCTAGGAGGCCTCGAGCACTAGGTTATTTGAGCACTCAAGCTCCCGAGTCCTGCCGCCCTTGAGCCTTCAAGCACTCGAACCATCGAGCACTCAAGCACTCGTATCATCGAACCTCGACCCCTCGAGACCTCGAGCCAACAAGTACTAACTCCTATACTTTTGAATCACTAGTCCGCTAGTATTAGATCATTCTTTTGAGGGCAACGAGGTTGCCCTATCGATGTAATATTCCAAAACATCATTGTACATCTTTTGGTTTCTAAATAGGCTTGTGGAACCTAATAAATATCCCCCACCTTTAGGGTGCAATTAAAAAAATAACTCAATTGCACAAAAGCTTAATTAGTAAAAATTATCTTTTAATTTAAATAATTTATAAATTTATTTAAAAAATGTGATAGTAAAAAAGATATTTTTATCATAAATCATGCAATGACACAATATTACAATCTAATCTTTCAATATTTGATAATTTTTTTTATTTCTATGGAATTCGAATGCATGCAGTATTGTTGATAAAAATAATGTTATCTTGCTAACCCCTCTTCCGAAAACCCTACCAACTACAGCCTTTGCCGCACCTTCTTCTTCAATCTCTTTCACCATCTCTCCCATTAGGGGAGATGAGGGAGATTGGGAATAACAGTTTGTTTTAATTTATGTGTTTATTATTCAATAAGTGTGAGATTTGTCCCCACATATTAGTTTTGTTCTTTGACCTAATCGATTAGATCGTTGTGTTCATAGTGATAACTCGATTTAGTTTTTCAAGTTGATATATTGTTCTCGATCTGCTTTTTCTGATCATGTGTTCGTAATTTTGTTTGTGGTTTTATTTTCGGGTTTCCATTAATTTGGATTCGTCATATTTGTGTGTTTTCAAGATGTTTACAGTTTGGACAACATAGATCGTGGTTGGATTAAGTGGGGTTACAATTGTAGAAGACCTTGTTTGGCGCAGTGATATTGATGCGTGATACGCTCCCATCTGCCAAGTGGTCATGATTTTCGAGGGAAGCAAGTTAATATCCCCGAGGGCCTTGTTACATTTTTTTATTGGATCTATAATTTGTAATAGTACAGGCGATAGTTTGGTTGACATGTAATTTAGATATTCTTGCAATATGTTAGTTATTGCTAGAGCCTAGTTAGATTGGATGTCAATTCCACTCATTGTAATCGATGTTGGCCCTTTTTCCCAACATGTTGGAATGATTGATTTTTTATATATATAAATAATAACATTGTTTAAATGAATCCATATTATTATTATTATCAACTAATTAAATTTGATTAAGAGAAAAAGTACATTTTTAACCCTATATTTTAGTCAAAAGTGCAGAAATTACCTTGTAAAATCTGAAAGTGCAAAAATAACCCTGAATTTTATTGACCGAAATGTCAACGGCCTAATTGGCCAATTATTGTCAAAATGGCCCTTTCACACTTCTGTTACAAAAATTTTAAAAATAAAAAATAGTTAACGACTATTATTCCCTCCCTGCGTTTCTTTCTTTCTTCTTTCTTTTTCCCTTTTACCCGCCATCGCCTACTTCTCTTTCTTTCTTGATTTTTCCCTTTTACCTGTCGTCGCCTACTTTTCTTTCTTGCTTTTTCCCTTTTACACGCACTACTTCAATTGTCCCCTCCACTTCGTTTTTGACCACGCCTACCCTACCACCATCGCCCGTAAATCCCTCAACGATGAGTGGATCGCCTCCATCGACATCTCTGCCCTCGTCGGGGACCCACAACGATTTCGTCCTCAAGAATGAGTTTTGGGTCCTCTCCGGCCAGATTGACGACCTCCAGTGGCTGGACGGTGGACAAGAGAGAGGTTTAATTCTGTGGGCCTGGGCTGGGGACAAAGGTGGGGATGGTTGTTTCCGGCGGGCTTGGGCTGGAGACGAGAGGGACTGGTTTGGGGGCGGGAGAAAGGTTTTCGGTGGGGCACCGCAGTGCAGGGAGGGAGACAAGTTTCCGGCGGGGATGGGAGGGAGGTTTTCGGTGAGTGGAGGTTATGGGGGTGGCGATGATATCAGCATACGTATATACGTATTAGGGCGTAACCTAGTAAACACAAGGCGTGATATAGTAACATCCTAAATATATATAATAATATTCAAATTTCCGTGCAAAGCACAAGAGTTACCTAGTTACTTTACAAATTACCTCATTAAACCTACCTTAGTAAACCTCAATAAACCTTACTTTTCCCAAACACCCTAAAATAGATATTGTTTGCTTTCTGTCTGTCAGTCAGGGGTATTTGAGGTCATTTTAACTGCCATGGTTTACGAAAACATCGTCGTTTTCTATTTAATATACTTCCTCTGGTTTTCAATCCTCTTTCTTCTTCGTTTTCAATCCTCTTCTTCTTCTTTATTTTTATCTTACTTTTTTCCATGACTCTACTTCGCCAAGCTGCTATCTGGTCGTGAACTACTGGTCTACTGGTGGATAGCAATCAATTGCTACGTGAATCTATGTGTGTGTGTTTGAGATTTGGAATGGGAGGCAAGAATTCTTCGGTCGGAGCTCTGGTTCCGACGGTGAAGCGGGAGCCGGAGGTAGGCGGTGGTGATTTACAGCCGCATTTTAAATATTTTTTACCTGCAAAAATGGTTGAATTTAGTAGCAAATGGTGTTTTTATTCTCCTGTTCTACCTGGTGGTGTTTGAATTAACGATGGCCACAAATTGACGAAGATTTCTGTTTTCCTCTTCGCAGTTGATCCAGTTTGTTTGGGTATCGGTACAGAGATCTTAGCTTTATGATAGTGCATTCTTTTGGGTTTAAAAAATTATAGCTTCTTATTGTTGTTTGGTTTTGTTGTTGTTATGAAGATTGTGTGGCCACCGGAGGCACCCTATCAAATGTAATAAGGCTTTTAGATTGGATTTTCTGATCTTGTTTCTGCGATGGTGGATTCTGTTTCTCTTACATTTTCTCGTGATGCCGGGGCTAATTTTGTTACAGGGTGCAGAGGTTGACGTGGTCAAGTGTGGCTGTGTTATCTGTGTACCAGAGTTTAAGGGGAAATACTATGTTTACTATGCTACTGAGATGTTCATGATTAACTTGTTGATTTGGCTCATTGTTTTAAACCCACAGTAAGTGCCATTTTCATTACTTTCTTGAAAGTATGATATCAATTCAGTTTTTGATGGGGAAAGAGATACTTTCATGGCCTAAGTTGGAGAAAAATTAAGTAGTTATATGGCCTAGCAGATACTTCTTTCGTTGCATTTGAAGAGCTCAGTTTGTAACACTATAAATAGTATCATATTCGAACTCTTCCAATGAATGGAGAGAGTAGTACATTTCTGGTGTCGATTTTTTTTGGAAATGTCTGCTCTATGTTTTTACTTCGATGGTCGAATAGCTTGTGCAACGATACCCAGTGACTTTCTTGCAACTTTAAACTCTGATTTTTTTGTGTGGTTTACCAAATAATTGATTCCTCATATGTGAAATATAAATAATAGGATGATCTATCTACACTCACTATTTTGTGTAAGTTGAGCTATTAATCTTATAGCTCTATGCTGGAATTATAAGGATTTTGGACTCTATATTCCATATGTCTTCGTACGAATCTGATTAATTGAATCATTTACAGGGGCAATACAGGCTGAATGGGAAGCTGCTTTACATCCTGGTGGATTCCCGGAAGTATATTACCGTTCGAAGCTATTTGATCCATTTCCAAACACTGCTTCCAATTCCAAAGTCTTTGAAATGGTTGGCTAACTAAGAAACAATGGAACTTTACAGTGGAAGCAGTGAATTTGTCAATGAGAACAAAAGTTGCAGTTTGCAGCGAATTCTGAGAGTGGTGGCCTTGTTGTAAGTGTTGCTTAAGCTTTTCGCTGTTTGTATTTTCTATGCATGTAGAGCCAATCTCTGTTCACTTGGCCTCTTTGATTGAATATGGTACAAAGTTTTCTGTTAGGGTACTGAGCTATGTTATGAGTGATTTGAGCGTTGTTTGATACATTATTGCTGTCTTTTAATGTTTACGGACTCCCAAATACTGTTTGAGGGTATTTTTTTGTGATCTTTACTCATTTTGTTTGCATGAATAGGAATCTTTTGATTTGATGGTGATATTGTTTTTGAATCCCTGAGTGACCTTGTAGGCTTGTACTCGATTATTATTCATTCTTTTAGTATTCAAGCTGGTATCTTTACAAAAATGGCACTGTTTTGCTATCTTCTATTTCACCATTTCTTTCTCCTCTTCTTCTCCATCACAAATTTTCCCTCTTTCGTCTTTGCCGGAGTTGTTTTCTTCAAGCAGACTTTTTTGGTGCTCGAAGATGTTACTGATGGTGGTGAAGTTTCCGTGGCTAGCGAAGCAGTGGATGGTAGATTCGTGGATTCACAGTTGCGTATTGTGATAACAACGTTTGTTTCCGACGTGTCAGAGGAGATTTTCAGGCCCTTATTGGTATGGTTCAAGTTAGAGTTTGAGGAATTCTTCCAGTTCCAGGCCGTTGTTGTATTCTTTCGAAGATTTTCAGGTCGTTGTTGTATTCTTCCCGTTTGAGTTTGTGATTGAATGGGATGCCATTAGCGGGGAAAGCTTTGGCCTCCCTACCTTATCTTCAACAAAGTTCAGTATGTTGTGTTATTTTGTATTGTTTCTCCATTTTTACTTCTTTTGTTTTTGTGCATTGTCTTTCATAGAACTTTTATGATGATCTGCAGTCCATGAGTATATAGTTGTACTAAATGCAGTCCCGTGATCTGAGAGTGTATGTAACAAGTTGTTACAGGTACCTTCATGAAGTGTCCTTTCTTAAAACATGCATGCCCGTGTGCAAGATTTTTAGTTTATTACAGTCAGCTAGAGTTCTGAACACTACAATTTGAACAACTCTACAGTTGTCACACAATTTGTCCATAGTTCTAGGGCACTAAAATCCTAAGTATGTTGCATTTATTGATCACTTAATGCCAATGAATCTACTGGCTCAAATGATTTGGCGATATCCTCATGTGAGCTTTGATTGCTCTTGTTTTTACAGCAAGCTAAGAGTGAGGCAGCAACTGCTTTTGGAAATGATGGTGTTTATCTGAAGAAGTATGTACAGAATCCAAGACACATTGAATTTCAGGTAATGTGGGTGCTCATTCTTTTCTAAGTAAAATACATGTAAATAGCATGACGAGCATTGATATGCAACTTATAATTGCCTAGATGTCTGAGCATTTAGTTTTGCTCAAGCATCAAAGTTTATTGCTAGTATAAAGCCGACACGTGGGTGTGATAACTTTTGAGACATGTATTCGTGTCTGTATTCAGTGAAGACAAGTTGGATTCTTGATAACTTTGTAAGAATTTGTGTCGAACCCAACCTGGTAGATAATCAGTATAATGTGGAGTGGAAAATTTAAAGGCTTTAGACTACTTATGGAATTATTGCAGCTTAGCAACACTTAGGTTGAATCTATCTGGGTTTAAAGCGATACAACATCAAGTTAAGTGAAATAATTACTCAAATACCCCCTGGTTGCTCTCCCACCCTCATCGGCCACAGTGCACAAGTATTTCCAAGGGGATGGAAACGTTTTGTACATTCGCCCAAGAAAGGCTACTCTCCGATCCTCATCGGCCATAGTGCAGAAGTATTTCCAAGGGGGTGGAAAAGTTTTGTACATCTGCCCAATACAATTTCCGCCAGAAGAGAAGGCTTTTTTTAACTGGCTGCCTCTTGTAGCAGAATACACGAGCCACTCGAGATAGTGCACCACTTGAGAGAATACACTGCTTGAGGAAGTGCACCACTCGAGAGAGTGTTCCAGTCGAAAGGGTACGCCACTCGAGAGAAGAATACCGTCTACTTCTCGAATTGACCCCTCGAACCATCCACCTGTCAGACCATCCACCTCTTGAACCATCCCGCACTCGAGAGTATTTCATCCACCACAAGAGCTGCCACTCGAGAGTATGAGAGAGTACATCATCCACCACTCGAAGCCACGGTACACGAACCTCCACTTGACCCCTCGAAACATCTAACCCCTCGAACCATCTTACCCCTCGACCCCTCGAGCCTTCCATCTGTCGGACATCCATCCATCCATCCCTCGTACCGTTCATCTCGGCAGCTCAGCCCCTCGAATCCTCGAACCATCCACATCTCGAACCATCCTTCCATCCATCCCTCGTACTGTCCACTTCTCGAACCATCCACCTATCGAACCATCCACCCCTCGAACCAACCACCTATCAAACCGTCCACCTCTCGAATCACCCACCATCCCCCTCGAACCATCCATCTCCACCCCTCGAACCGTCCAATTGTCAGACCATCCACCTCTCGAACCATCCAGCACTCGAGAGAATTCCATCCACCACAAGAGCTGCCATTCGAGAGTACGTCATCCATCACTCGAAACCACGTTACACAAACCTCCACTTGACCCCTCAAACCATCTTACCCCTCGACTCCTTGAGCCTTCCATCTATCGGACATCTATCAATTCATCCATCCTTCGTACTGTTCATCTCGGTAGCTCGGCCCCTCGAATCCTTGCACCATCCACATCTCGAACCATCCTTCCGCCCATCCCTCGTACTGTCCACCTCTCGAACCATCCACCATCCACCTATAGAACCATCCACCCCTCGAACCAACCACCTATCGAACCATCCACCTCTCGAATCACCCACAATCCCCCTCGAACCATCTTACCCCTTGAACCATACATCTCGATCCCTCGAACCGTCCAATTGTCAGATCATCCACCTCTCAAACCATCCAGCACTCGAGAGTATTCCATCCACCACAAGAGCTGCCACTCGAGAGTACGTCATCCACCACTCGAAGCCACAGTACATGAACCTCCACTTGACCCCTCGAACCATTTTACCCCTCGACCCCTCGAGCCTTCCATCTGTCGGACATCCATCCATCCATCCCTCGTACCATTTATCTCAGCAGCTCGGCCCCTCGAATTCTTGAACTATCCACATCTCGAACCATCCTTCCATCCATCCCTCGTACTGTCCACATCTCGAACCATCCACCATCCGCCCCTCGAACCGTCCACCTATCGAATCACCCACCATCCCCCTCAAACCATCTTACCCCTCGATCCCTCGAACCATCCAATTGTCAGACTATCTACCTCTCGAACCATCCAGCACTCGAGAGTATTCCATCCACCACAAGAGTTACCACTCGAGAATACGAGAGAGTACATCATCTACCACTCGAAGCCACGGTACATGAAACTCCACTTGACCCCTCAAACAATCCATCGGTCGGACTTTTATCTATCCATCCATCCCTCAAACTATCCATCTTTATCCCTCGAACCATCCACCTTGAACCCTCGGATCATCCACATCTCGAACCATTCATCCATCAATCCCTCGTGTCATCCGCATCTCGAACCATCCACCTCTCGAACCATCCACCTTCCACCTCTTGAACCATCCACCCCTCGAACCATCCTTCTATCCCTGGATCCATCGAAACATCCGCGACGCCCCTGAACCATTAACCTCTCGAAACATCTGCCCATCTAACCATCCACCCCTCTAACCATTTACCCCTCAAACCATCCACCCCTCGAACTTGTCATCAGCCCTCAAACCATCCCCTCAAGACATCCCACGTACCATCCACCTCTCTAACCGTCCGCCTTTTAGATGAAAGGGGTTCCTTCTACTTCATGGAGATGAACACTCGAATTCAGGTAAAATGAGACCAGCATGTGAAGTATGTGCAGATTTATCATGTTTTGAATTGTCTCTCATTTTTTGAAATTCTTTCCAAAACTTAGGTTGAACATCCAGTGGCAAAAATGATTTCCTCTGTTAACCTGATTGAAGAACAAATTTGCGTGGCTTGGGAGAGAGACTCCGTTAAATACTGTATACAGTAATAATTAATTATTTTTATAATATTTCATTAAAATTATTTAAAAAGTAATTATTTGTATGTTGATATTCATGTAAAAAGGTTATCATAATTATATGTATCCCATTGCAATAAATAAAAGTAAATATCAAATGACCTTATTAGTCCCACTAATTGTAAAATGTTTCATTTAACAGTTAGTTGTCTAAAACAAGACTTTGTCATACATTAATAAATAAATAATATATATGCATATTTTTATCAAAAGTACTCTATCATTGTATCAAAAAATCCAAACATTTTGTTGTTTCATACTATGTGTTTCTTTGAATTTTATCCAGTGATATATAGAGATATAGTACAATGCGATATTTATGGTTTAAATATATCTTTACAAGTTATATATTTGAACAAGTTATGACTGATTATATATATTTTAAAATTTTAAAATTATAGTAACAAATTATAATATTTACTCACCAGATATATGACATGGTGTGTATTCCCAATTTACCATATACAAATTGCAACTCGTATTTTTAAAAGTTGGATATAAACTTTGGTCTCTTTCAATAGAATGGAATCAACATCAAACAGAATTTTGATACCACTGAAAAGTTAAATACCCGGTGGTGGTTTACCATCTCCAATTTAGTCATATCTTTTCTTTATCTTTTTTTTAATTACATATCTTTTCTTTATCAACCATGCTTCTTTTCATTAAATAAATATTATAAAATATATTTTTATTTTATTCATTAAATAATGATTTATAACTAAATTAATTATATCACTTCATAATAAATAATTTTTTAATGACAAAACATTCAAATTTAATAAAATTATTTACTTTCAATTTATCTGCAGCTGCATTTAGTTTTTGTTGCTTTACTCACATTAACAACCAATTTCACATATTTTATTTGATTAAAATTCTTATTTCAGTGTCGGTTTTATATCATAATTCACATGTTAGTATTTACATTTGTATGCCACTTTATCTATCCCTGATTGTTTAAAAATGGTATATCATATGTTATTATGTTGTTTAGTTGTAAGAGTGTCAATATCATACTTATAGTATCTTCTATTAACACTTATGCTCTGCCACCTTAGTAGTTTTAGTCATAACACTTGTGGTTGATGTTGTTTAGTGACTTTAGTTTATAGAAACTTATGTTAACTGTCACTTTCTTACTGTTTAAACAATTTTTCTCTTTTGTGTATTGTTTTAATCTGCATAAAGTATTATTGTTAATGCGTCATGTGCAGATGAATTTTCATTTACTTTGATTGAAGTGTGAAAGTAGTCAAGTTGTTGCATTATTTTGTTGTTGAAGGTGCAAAGACTTCTCGCTTCTTTCTTTTCTGGGATAGACTTTGCATTGTTGTTTTTATGGTTACTTTTTATCTTTTGGTTGAATAGATTTGAAATAATGTTAAAAAATTGGTACAAAACTTAGGATCATTTTCTGGTAATTTTATTACACACGACTTTATATTATTGAGTTTATGGAAGATCACGTTAACAATGCTTGTTACTATGGTGCAGAGAAAAAGAACTTGTGTTTGTATAGGCTGCATGTGGAAGAGATACCAGTAGGGCTTCCAGAGCCTGCATTAGATAACAATATCGTTAGGAATGGTATACAAGAGAAGGATTGGTGGTCGATGACTTCTTATGTTGCATTTTATTTTACAAACTATCGTTTAAATGCAATTTGGTTATATGATGATCGAAGGAAAATCTTAGAATCAAGCTAGCCCCTGCTTTTCTAAAGTTTGGTTTGATAACAAAGAGTAAATCGTTTGCACGTTGATTACTTTCACAAATCATATTGGTGAATATATTCAAAATTAAATTTTAATAAAATCCTTTCTTTATAATAAGTTCCACCTCAATTGATTACTTTTACTTTATAACTCTTATAGTTACTATTACATGAAGAGTGAGTCTCCTGATAGCTGACAAGTCCATAAAATCATGCATGGACAAGTCACTGTATTTGCATTTGTTAAATTACATACTAAATTTAGAATATTTTTTGCATTATCACTTTCAAATGCACAATACTTCTTGTTTTAACTTTTAAAATATAATATTTAAATTTTACAAAAAATTTACAACCTTTAAGGTAAAAAATTAGGGGTCATTTTCATAATTGTATGAATATACCATATTTTCTGAAACTTTCTTTTTTATATGAAATATATTTATAATTTTATTTTTATTTTCATTTTAAATATGAAATATATTTATAATTTTATTTTTATTTTCATTTTAAATATGAAATATATTTATAATTTTATTTTTATTTTCATTTTAAATATGAAATATAAATACTCCCTCCATCCCAAAATAAATTGTATGAAAGAGAATTTTGGCTGCAAAATTGAACAGTGAAATAATGACATCTTTTCAATTGAAAAAGCTGAAATTCGTACTCTGATGGCAGAGTTTATTTACTGTTTGGCAGGTGTTAAGAAGCTACGGGAACAGTAACCGTTCCCTCCATTTTCTGATTTTTGGCTCCAAAATTTTCAATTCTGGAGCCAAATTAGGCCAATGTTTACATGCCTGAATAGTTCATCCAAACCTCTATAAAATTGGGCATTTATTACAGCTCCCAAACCAACCAAATCTAGAAAAAATTTCAGAGCTCTCAGAATAATTTTGGCCAGTTTTTCAGGAACTGGCCATATACAAAAAAAAAATCTCCATCCTCATTCTGAATTCATCACCGAGCACGGCTGTGATGGTTGGGGCAAACCTGACAGATGAGCACAGGCAGGACATAGCCCATTTTATGCTACAAAACTCAAAAAATGGGCAGATTCAGCGGCAACAAAGACTGGAGGCAGCAGAGAGATGGTCCTGTTCAGTTCGGACCATCTCTAGCATATGGGCGCGCATGAAGCAGCAACTTCAGAATGGAGAAGCTGTGAATGCCCGTTCAAAACGGCATGGGCGTTGTGGCAGAACCAAGAAACCAATCGATGTGGAGGCCTTAATGGCAGTGCCACTTAGGTACCGGCGAACCTATCGGAGCACAGCAGCACAGCTGCATGTTGGGAAAAGCATGATATATAGAGCTATAGCAAGCAAGGAGATCAGGAGCCACACTAATGCAGTTCATCCACAGCTAAGTTTGGCATGCAAAGAATCAAGGCTAGAATGGTGCCTAAGTAAACTAGAGTGTGACATGCAGTTCAAGCCTATGGAAAATGTGATACACATCAATGAAAAGTGGTTCTACCTGACAGAGGCAACGACAAGGTATATTCTGGGTCCCAACGAACCTGAACCATACAGAATCACACAAAGCAAGCATTATATTCCAAAACTCATGTTTTTATGTGCTGTGTCTAGACCTTTACTTAACTTAGAGGGAAATGTAATGTTTGATGGGAAAATAGGTGTGTTTCCATACGTGGATTATGTACCAGCCAAGTACACCACTATAAATAGACCTAGAGGAACCATGATTCTGAAACCCATATCATCCATAACTAGAGACATCATAAGACACAAGTTGATTCATGAGCTGATACCAGCAATCAAGCAGAAATGGCCAGTTTGGGCAACCAAAAACATTTTCATACAACAAGATAATGCCCCCTGTCACATATTTGCAAATGACCCTGAATTTCTAGCTGCAGCCACCTCAGATGGTTTCAATATACAGTTAGTGTGTCAGCCATCAAAATCACCTGACCTAAACATTCTGGATTTGGGGGTTTTTGCCTCAATTCAAAGTTTACAGTAGCAAAACCATAGTCAAAACCTAGATGAGTTATTGCAGGCTGTGTATGATGCATTTCAGAGATATGATCCAAAAATTATTGACAATATTTTCCTGACTCTACAATGTGTCATGGTGCAAATCATGAAATACAAAGGAGGGAACGATTTTAAAATGCCACATATGGGTAAAGATAGGCTTAGAAGCCTTGGGATGCTGCCCCACAATTTAATAGTTGACACAGGGCTGGTTAGGGGATGATTGGAACACATTGTGACTATTGGAAGAACAAGGCACATTCAAGACCTGCTGATCAGTATGGAGATAGTTTAGATGTGCATTGGATGTACTTTTGTAGGCTTGTGCATCTAGATTCAGGTCTAGGATAAACTTACCAGTTATTTTTGGTAAAGGCAAGTTTATATGGCAACCTTGTAAAAGCTGGGAGGGCTAAACTCCATTCAGTATGCATGCAATTTGTAAAAAATGTTTTGTGTAAATTTAAATTTCAGAACTGAGGCAAAGAAACATCGGCCCGAATGTAATGGATGACTAGACACACACAACCATTTCGTGGCAAAAGACACTATAAGGCTGCCATCCATGCATTTTGCAAAAAACACGGTTGCTGCCTAAGTGTGAACAGACAATATCATCATTGGTGGCTACCAACTAATACAGGGTGGATTGGGCAAATAATTTCAGAGCTGGGTTTAATCACATTATGCCCCGCCAAGATCAAATCAGTTTCGAGGCTGATAGGTATGGCTGCATGTTTTAATCATTCATCACAGCTACATCATTAATCAAGGGTTCAACTAGCACATAAAGAGGCTATCACAAACAATGTAAGAAGCTATGATATATCATATAAAATGTTGTTAACATATGCCCAACCAAGGTCAGTGAGTTTTGGAAACATTACTGCATGGCTGCATATGACAACCACAAACACATACACATGCGTAACTTTCACTGCTCCATTATTGCCCCAGTTATGAAACATACCCTGCCATACTCGGGTTCTGCAACGGATTCAGATGAAAAATGGGTGACACCCACCCGGGTTTCAACTGAATCCGTGTCAAAATCTGAGTGGTTGCACATTTGATCATTAACATCACACACAGTCAAGCACCCAGCATAAAACAGTTGCTAACAGGCTATAACAGACAAGTAGCAAACAAGTAGTCACAGACAAGTAGCAACAACAAGCTTGCACTACCAAGTAAACCTGCATGTGAAGGTAACATGTTAGTACACTGTCTATAATATTACCACTTAAAGAAAGTGCAAAAATGTGAGAGTAAACTACTACCCGTAAGCAGTAAATTCATTTTCCAGCATCAGAATCTGCATGATGAACATATCCAGTCCAGTTCCCAGGATATAGACAGGCTCCAGTTTCCTAGAAACCAGACTCACCATACTTAGGGAATTCGTTACCCTTAAAGAACACTGATGGATGTGGATCACACAAGGATTCAGAATCAGAATCATCGGTGTCAGGGGGCTGTGTATAATTGGAATCAGGGGGCTGTGTTACATCAGAATCAGGGGGCAGGGTTTCATCAGAATCAGGGGGTAGGGTTTCATCTGAATCAGGGGGTAGGGTTTCATCTGAATCAGGGGGCATGGTTTCATCTGAATCAGGGGAGTGCGATTCATGTGGATAAAGGAGGTGTAGTGTATCAGAATCAGGATCTGACTTTGAGTGATACATGATTTCTTCAGGTACAGGACTAAAATGTGTTGCCACAGGGGTATCCCCAGATTCACACAAATCCATGTCTAGGACAGGACACTGGGATGGGGTGAGTGTAATGCCCTTGGGTTGTGACTCAATGTCATAAAGGCCAGTAAATAAAGTAGGATCGATACTGGCCTGAAACTGATTGGAATCACTCAAGAACTGGCAAGGGGGATACTCACCCTGCCCAGCAATGACCCTGTCACTGTGATCCATCAGGTAAGGGAAGACACAATGGGTGGGGAATGGGTTACGAAAAACAAAGAATGGCATGCAAAAACAGTCGTTCTCTATGAGCAGGGATGAGACTAGGGTTGGAAAATCAAACTAGCCCAGGCCTGAAACAACAGAGTGCGAGTAATTCTTAACATGTCAATGACAATTCATAAGCAAACAAACAACATTTTTGAGCTAAATCACAACATAACACTGATAGTTATCGCAATAACACATATGCTATACATGCAAGCACTTCCAATGTCACATCTAGTTAGATAGTAGGGAATGAAAACATAAGGCGCCCCAACAGAGTCAAATCGATAACATTAACAGGCCAAAGTGCAAGAATAGTTAGAACAGGGGCACTGTAGTGACAGATCTGGATACGAAGTACAAGTAGCAACACCAATAATCAAGCTTGAACACTGCTTTTGTTGACAAAGAGCACAAATTGCAACGAATCCAGGTTGAAATTAACTCGGAACGGGAACAACACCACAAACTGGGGCATACATGTGTCGAAACTGCCAAACGGCGTGAAAAAATCCAACGGCGAGCACAATAAATCTAGGTTTCTGAACTCAAAAGACAGGAAACCACACAAAAACTTCGCATGCACCCGATTTTATACTTGAAAACTGTAGACCCGTACACATTCCAAGGGTTTTAACACACAACAACTAAGAAAGCAGAAACCACAACTTAAGAAGCATCCAAATCAGTACAAAACCCAACCAAAAAAGGACCCAAACACAGACCAGCACGATTGGAAAACATGAAGCTGTGATTTTAGAACTCAAGTTCATTTTGAAAGCGGACAACCTCGATTTTAGAAAACCCTAGATTGGAAAACAGAAATCTGTGATTTGAAACAAAACACGAGGATCGATTCACACATGAACAGAAACACAAACCCTTCAACACAGATCGGATATGGAGGGGCTAGGGTTTTCAAGCATCGAGGGAGGACAGAGCATCGCTGTGATTTCGTAAAGGAGAAGAGAGAAATGAGCTGTGAATGGAGATGTGAATGGAGCGTTGAGAAGTAACTTTGAAGAGAGAAAGAGAGCGTTGGGAGAGCAATAATGCGTATGGAGAAGAGCAAAAGGCAACACATGTGATTAAGTCTGACCCATTTAAAAATGGGTCAGCACACTGCTCCATAAAGCAACACGCTTCCCAAGCATTGCTAATGTGCACAATTAATCAGCCAAATGCTTGTAATATTCATAAGTTCCAGGGGCATTTTAGTCTTTTCATCATTGATCAATTTGGCTGAATTGGGAAAGTTCTGACCATTACAATTTATTTGGTAACAGCTAAAAATGAAAAATGTGCAATTTAATTCAGAACAGAGAGAGTACTACATTTCAATTTAGAAAATATTTTTAATCAAAAATACGTCGGGGACGCTGGTAATTAAGAATTCTAAAACCCTTAAACCCCTCGCTCCCTCTACAGCACCAGCATTTGCAATTCAGGAAGTTCACTCTCTGTGTCTGAAAATGGCGCCCCCTTTCAGTAAACCGCAATCTGGGAAACCATCCAAACCTTCCTCCTTGAAACCATTCAAGAAACCCTTCAAAAAGTCCAGCAATGGCGCCACCAGAAGCGGCGGCGGCAGCAAGAGCTCCTCCGCCCCGGAGGACTCGCTTCCCCTTCAGCTCGAGGATGATGTCCCGGACTTTCCCCGAGGTGGGCCCGCCTCTGCTCTCTGCATTTCTGGGTTTTCTGAAGCAAACTTGTGATTTTTCATATTAGTTTTAGTCTGTGATACGTGTTGATGAACTTCTTTCATGTACTGTAATACTCGGGGTCCCTAGTGTCTTTAACAGGAATGGACTGTGTGGGATAAATTGACGTTACCTTTTGTTTTGTTGTATAAGGTGGTGGGAGTTCATTGAGTAGACGGGAGCTGGAAGACGTGAGGGCAGAGGTAGATGCTGAGTTTGAGGCGGAGGAGACAGGGATGAAGAAGAAAGGTAAGAGGAAAAAGAGTCTGGAGCGGAGGAATCAGTCTGGAGAGGATGATTTGGGATCCCTTTTCGGGGAGGCTTATGCTGGAAAGTTGCCTAAATTTGCAAATAGGATCACCATGAAGGTTCGGTTTCTTGTTTGTATTGACTTCCTGCTTGGGTTTGTCTTTGTTGTTTTAGATTCAACTAGTCAGTAACTGTCAGAAAACTTCCGTTACTTTCTAAACTTTAGCTGATTATGATTCAGAATTTCTAAACTTCACTGTTTATGTCTTTTTAGAATATTTCTCCCGGCATGAAACTCTGGGGTGTGATAGCAGAAGTCAATGAGAAAGATATTGTGGTTAGCCTTCCAGGAGGGTTGCGTGGGTTAGTTCGTGCGAGCGAGGCAGTGGATCCTCTCTCTATCGGAGTGAAAGGAGTAAGTCCTTTCTAATGATTTCCTCAAATTTACTATGTCTTCTTTCTCCTTTACCATGTCCATGATTGATGTATGTTTTCTCTGACAACATATTTGTTCTCAATGCTTATATAAACCAACCACATTTTTGATTAATTTTTCCAGGATGTAGATAGTAATTTTATTTCTGGTGTATATCATGTTGGCCAACTTGTTTCTTGCATCGTACTACAATTGGATGATGACAAGAAAGAGTCCGTGAAAAGAAGAATTTGGCTCTCCCTTCGACTCTCTTTACTGCATAAGGGATTTAGTATAGAAGTTGCTCAAGAAGGAATGGTATGCTGCTTCCCAGTCTTGCATATGTCCTTACTTTCAACAAATTCTTCCTGATAAATAATGATTATTTGATTATCCTTCATCATGTGTAGGTTCTCAGTGGATACGTGAAAAGCATTGAAGACCATGGTTATATACTGCATTTTGGGTTGGATACATTTTCTGGTTTTATGCCAAAAGACAACCAATCTGGTAAACTAGAGGCTCAATATTTTTACCTTTTCATGCATCTGTTCTAAATTCTTATAGCCTTATATGTGGCCAAGAATATCCTAAACTTAGTTTTGGCTCAGTGAATAGTGGATGTGGCATGATGATTTAGATTGAGGGAGTAGCATGTTTAGTCCTGCTTATAGCTGTACATCTACCAACCTTCAAATTTTGCATTCTATGCTAGCGATCCCAAGCAGTTTTTCTCCTGCCATAATGTCCATCATTACCACCTCCCTGTATATTAAAGTAGATGCGTATTCAACACAATCAAACCTGGGCGTTCCATTTATTTTATACATGTGTAGTTTAATGCCGAATAATTGATTATTCTGTTAATGGCAGAGACCAAGGGTACAGAAGTGAAAGTTGGGCAGCTCATTCAAGGGGTTGTTAAAAACATTGATAAATCCCGAAAACTGCTGTATGTGAGTTCTGACCCTGACGTGGTTTCAAAAAGTGTGGTAAGTTAGCATTTCTGAAAATGTATTATGTATACTCTTTGGAGAACTACGTAAACATCATCCTTAACTTGCACTGTTTTTCTCCACACAGACCAAGGATCTTAAAGGTATTTCAATAGATCTTCTCATTCCAGGCATGCTGGTTGATGCTCGTGTTCGGTCAACTCTTGAAAATGGAGTGATGCTATCATTCCTCACATACTTCACTGGAACAGTAAGTCTTGTTAGTTGTGCTGTGCTCACATGGTGTGATTTCCTAATGAGACTCTAATAGCTATGATGTTATTTTGCCTTGCACAGTCAGACATATTCAACCTACACGAGACTTTCCCTACATCAAAATGGAAAGACAATTATCCTCCAAACAAGAAGGTAATCATCTTCGTTGGAAAATATACTCACAGGGGCAATCTTCACCTAAGAATATGAATACGCCTTTGATCTGTGTTCTACGGTGATATATGCGGGACACGGTTTAAAAAGTATTTCAGCCTTTTTCTTCCCTGCCAGTTACTCATGATAATTGTAAGTGTTGTAGAGACGCTTTGTCACATTATGGCTTCTCTCATTCGCTAAATATGGTAATCATAGACCAGAAGATACGATTGTAGCTGCTATACCGTGTGCTATATAAGATGAAATGTTCAAGATTAACATTTTGTTTTGTAGACTACTTGCTATTAGCTTCTGAACCATTTGCTTATCATCCTTCCATTCATGTCGCGTCTATATAACTACTTGCTTTCATGTTATAGGTCAATGCTCGAATATTGTTTATAGATCCATCAACTAGAGCAGTTGGACTGACTCTGAATCCTCACCTTGTGCAAATCAGAGCTCCACCTACTGTAAGTAAATGTGGTCTCACCTGTTCTTTTTTTCAATTTAGAAGCTGTGGTAAGCATTTGGAGCTTCCCTTAAGAGAGTTGTAATTTGCTGAAACCAATTAGTTCTATATTGCACGCCTATCATAAACGTCTTTAACTTGTGCAACAGTGTATCTTTTTGTTGTGATCTACACAATGACCACAGAAGTAAACAGTTGTGCTTATGTTTGCTTGGGATAACGTCTGGGCCTGGGGCTTAAGCCTGGTGGTTGATTTTTAATGATTTATACTACTTAATTCTCTTGTTTTCTGGAATGCAATTCAATGTTTTTATATAGTGCTGTAATGTGGACACTTGCACCATTCTTCCTTTCCCTGGATCTTTTATTTGAGTGATTGCGTTTGATGCATATGTTGTGTATTATTTATATGCAAGCAGCTAGTACAAGCTGGCGAGATATTTGACCAGTCAAAAGTAGTCAGGATTGACAAGGGTTTTGGCCTGTTGCTTGAAATTCCCTCTTCACCAACACCAGCCCCTGTATATGTTAGTGTAAGTTTTACATGAACTCTATTTTGTTGCTTAGATAGTATATTTATGTTTGTTTTTGGGTGCACTTTTATTATTATCATTATCATTTGATTACGTATCTATTGTAGGTTTCTGATGTAGCTGACAAGGAAGTGAAGAAACTCGAGAAATCTTTTAAGGAGGGAAGCCACATGAGAGTTAGAGTTCTTGGATTTAGGCATTTGGAAGGACTTGCCACTGGGACTTTGAAGGTGGTTATCATTTTGTGTGTAGAGTTACACTTTTAGACCATACACTCTCCTTAATTATCTAGGATGATCAAAGCTCATTGATATTCTGGTAGCTGAACATATGATGCTTCAATGTCAGTCCCGAATTTTGATTTTTATAATTTATATTAAGTATGGATAAGTAAGATCCAAATCGAGTTCTCCTCTATGCCAAGTCAGCAAATAAGTTAAGAACTGGGTCGGATGTTTGTAAGATTTTTCAACCCTAGATGGTGAGAACTTGACCTGTTTTGTACCCTGTGACATGTGTACATGCCATTCATTCCATGGGAATAATTCGCATTGAACATTTCACGGTGTATGGTATTTAATATATCTATACCTATAAGAATAGTGGCATGCATATGCAATTTAAGCAAATATCCCTAGTTGCTAAGCTGCTGTTTGCTTGTCCTTGTGCAGACTAGTGCTTTTGAAGGATCAATTTTTACTCATTCAGACGTCAAGCCTGGTATGGTTGCCAAAGCAAAAGTAATCGCAGTTGATAGTTTTGGTGCCATTGTGCAACTTAGTAGTGGTCTGAAAGCACTTTGTCCACTTCGACACATGTCAGAGCTTGAGATAGTAAAACCTAGAAAAAAGTTTCAGGTTGCCCCCAAACTTTGTTTGAAATACTTGTCTATATGATTAGCTGACTGTGCTTGAGAAGGTATACTAATTCTGTTATTGCTTTTTACTGGCTTTTGACCCTTTTTAGGTTGGAGCTGAGCTAGTTTTTCGCGTTCTTGGCTGCAAGTCCAAGAGAATCACTGTTACACACAAGAAAACTCTAGTATAATTCTTCCCGTCTAATAATTTCTGCTCTATGTGGGTTGAATGTGGCTCGACATGTATAATGATTACTGTAGAAAGAGAGAGAAATGGTGTTTGTTAATAGTTTGGTACTCCTTTGCCTGCACTTATGATCTTGCACTTATAAATGGCGATTGTTAATAGTTCTGCTGTACCTTTACTTTTCTAGGTTTTTATTTGCTTGGGAGCTTCTACACTTTACGTAGTTGAACTACTTTTTTTTGGCTTATGTCTTACATCAGTTTTGCTCTTCGGTTAAGGCCCACAGAGTATTAGCCTTCTTTTGTCCTTGAGATACATGAGAGAACTAAGACTTGCAGCCACGAAGAGCAGCTTTTAAGGGTTTAAAATTATTTCCAGTTTGGAATAATGTTTAATTACCTTTCTCTACATGACTTTTCCATTTTTAGAATTGATGCGTCTTGTATCACCATTCCCTTGTTGCAAGTTCGCTTGCAAAATTTTAACTTTCAGTTGTCAAATCCAACATCTGGTGTTGTTCTTTGGGTTTCTTTGATAATGAATTGTTTGGCCAACTTTGTTTTGTCGGTATAGACTTTTCTGAAAACTATATGCGTAGCCTCTGAATCAAAGTGTTATTTATTTGTGCATGTTCTTATTAATTTCCCTCTGTTGCTGAAACTAGTCTGTAGTCTGTCTGAGATTCCTCACCTGATAATTTATTCTCTCTGTTGTTTGCAGGTGAAGTCAAAGCTTGGAATTATTAGTTCATATGCCGATGCTTCTGAGGGACTATGTACACATGGATGGATAACAAAAATTGAGAACCATGGATGCTTTGTTCGATTTTATAATGGGGTACAAGGATTTGCATCAAGGTTTGTACCATGTTCCTTAAAGTTCTTTTAATATGATTACAAATTTGTCGATTTGTTCGTTTCATTCCTTGCTGCATGACTACTAATGAACCTAAACAACATTAGGGTAGTAGATGAGATTTTTGCAGGTTAGATAGATAGTAATGTAAGCATTATAAACAGAGCAGGCCTTTGGGTTGATAAAAGTTGGAAACGCACCTAAAATGGTTTGACATTTACTAGGGAAGCCTATACATGCCTTAGTGCAGAGTGTAGGAAATAAACAAATCTTAAAACAAATGAAGAGGAATCAGAATATCTAAAATGTGTAATTAATGACTTGATCTATTAAAATACAACAAAACAGTATGTTTTGACGGGTTACAATTAAAATATATGAACCATGCATCTAATCCCATATAATGGGATAACAGTGTAAATATAAAATTACTAGTTTTCACGACGTACATACCTCTTAAGATTTGTCCCCCTAGAGTTCTAGTCAAGTTATGATTGAGCACTGGCCACTGGCGTTGTTTGGAACAAGATACGAAAGGCATTTCTCACGTATGTTTTGGCAGTGTTACGTTCTGATGTTATGCTCTGCCGACTAATCACTCTTTGATTGTGCAGATCTGAACTTGGGGTAGGTCCTGGATATGACATAAATTCTATGTATAATGTTGAGCAGGTTGTTAAATGCAGAGTCACTAGCTCTATTCCTGCCATGAGGCGTATCAACCTTAGCTTTACAACAAAACCAACAAGGTCTGGCACCATTTCTAAGGACATTTTTAAACATTTGTCATTGCTCTTGTAACCATCCAGTATTGCTCCCAAATTATATTTAATGCAATTCAAAGGCCTAAAATAGAGGTTTTGCTATTAACATCTCTTTGAATTAACTTCCTGGTAATTGAATTGCCACTATACTGATTTTTTCTGTAGGATGTCATCCAGTGCTTGAAATGTAAAGATTGTTGTTGCAAATTGCATAGTTTTTTTTTCCTGGCCCACTGTCAGTTTATTTTCCTCGTCACTTCCATCTGTTCAAATTTGATTTTATCCGTTTTGTTAACTGAGCTCATTGTTACTGATGAGGGATGAGAATGAAGCAGCATGGGAACTTCAGTAGTTTTTTTTCAGGATGCTCTATTAATTGTTTCCTCTTTCAGGATGTTTTAATAATATTTCCTTTTAGCATTAGATATCTGCTTTAGTCCCTGCAGTTTTCTGTTAACCTACAGCCACAAACCTATATTTTGACTAGTCTAAAAGTCAAGTTCTAAACCTAAGATGTACTCGTAACCTACGCTGCACCAGTGCTGCATCAGTTACCTTGCAACTTTTTTTTATGGAACTATATATGTTTCTTCTATGTTCTTGTTGAGTTAAAATTGAATAATATATTATTATTTTACACTTAATAGGGTCTCTGAGGATGATATGGTGAACCTTGGAAGCCTTGTATCTGGAGTTGTTGAGCGAGTTACTGCTAGTGTAGTTGTTGTTAGTCTTGCTACCAAAAATCACATCAAAGGAACAATATTTCCTGAGCATTTGTCTGATCACCAAGGTATGTGGTATTCTTGATTGCTACTGCTATATTTCCAGAATTTTTCATATTATCTTGATAGGTTGCTACATCTTATGCCACAATGACGTTGCATTGCAGGGCTATCCACTGCACTGAAATCTCTCTTGAAGCCTGGATACCAGTTTGATAAGCTATTGGTTCTTGGTAATTTCTTAATATGTTCAATTATAGTTCATGCATCATTCCATGGCTTTCTTTCAGTCTGGGATGGTGTTCAAATTGATAGTTAGTGATGCATCCACGATTGTGCTACAGTAATCTTACTCCTGTGAAAGTTATGTATGTTATGCTGAGACCTCAAAAGGTGCTTTATATTAGGCAGAGGAAAGTTGTGCATGTTTGCTGTGTAAAATGTTTACGTTGTTTTAGGTGATCATTTGGATCTCTTTTCTTTATCTTCTTTGAACTTAGGATTGCCTAGTGGTGACTCATATAGGAGTTTGACTATGTATATTGATGTCACTCTTAGTATATACATTGTTTCAGGGGGGTGGGGGGTGGGGGGGAGGGCACCGTCAGAGTTCTCTGATTGCCAAATTCCTGCTCCATTTATGACCAGTAGAAAGCTATACTCCTAATCTGTTTCTGATAAATTGAAAGTCAAGCTGGAAAGTAAGGGATCTCTGTAAAGCATTTACTGCAGAGATTATCACATATTTTTATTTATGAAAGCGAAGCAAAAAGTTGAGGTGTGTGAGTACTGCCTCTAAGGATATGCGGTACTTGTCAAATGCATCTTCTAGACGACTTACTGCTCCTTTTTTACTTCCTGAAATCTAAGTGCCTCATTGTAGTATGTTTGACGGTCCGTTACGGTTATATTTGAATTAAGCCATGACTGGCTTGGGCTACATACTGCTGATAACTGCACCTTCTATTAAGAAAAAATGTTATGGAGAGAACTGTTCTAATTCAGTTTCAATTTGGTAGATATGGAAGGCAGCAATTTGATACTGTCAGCTAAGCATTCACTTATTAACTCGAGCAAAGAGCTTCCTTCAGATATCTCACAATTGCACCTTCACTCTGTTGTGCATGTAAGTAAATTTCATTCCAAAGGCTGCTGCTATAACCTTCCTTGCATTATAATAGCTTTTGAGCTAATTACGAAAATTTACTCTATCTATTGTTAGTCAAAAGACTGCATTCTCTAGGCAGCTCAATTTTTGTTGTTGCTTACATGCTGCCTACTAAAATGCTGATCTCTGCGTACAGGGATATGTCTGCAATCTAATTGAAACAGGTTGTTTTATTCGATTTGTTGGACGTTTAACTGGTTTTGCCCCGAAAAGCAAGGTATGGCCTGGGATGCTCATAACTGCCTTCCTGAATTAGGTTTCCATGTACATTTTGTCAATGTGATAATGTTTATGTTCTGGTTATGCTGCGTTGAAGGCTCTAGATGACAAGAAAATTGATCTTTCTGAAGCCTTTTACGTTGGACAATCTGTTCGCAGTAACATAACTGATGTAAGTTTATATTTTCATGCCAGTTTGGTGTTTTGTAACTGTGCAGATTATAAAAACCTCTAGGTTTACAAGTCTGTTTTGTTTTATCCAGGTTAACAGTGAAACAAATAGAATAACGCTCTCTTTGAAGCAGTCGGTCTGCACCTCAACAGATGCTTCTTTTATTCAAGAGTACTTTTTAACGGAAGAGAAGGTGATACTGGAAAATTGTCATACTAATAAGAATGCATCTTTTGTGGCTGATAGTCATTGGTTTTGTAGTTTACACAATAATTTCCTGCCCTTCTTATTTAGTGTTGCACCACATTATGATTCTTTTATGGATAATTACTTGTTTTGTGCGTTTCGGTGGTTCCCTTCTTATATCTTTTTGTATATAGTGTCTATAAGAAAGTTAATGATCTTCATCCTGCCTAGTAAATATTATCAGAGCAGATAAATGGAATTTTCTTCTAGATGGCAAATACTTTACTGGAAAATCTTTGGTTAACCATACATGCTTTGTGTAAAACTCTCTTTAAGTGCCCACAAAGAGATTTTTGTCATGGCTGAAACTTGAGAGTTCATCCATCTTGTTGCATATTTTCCAGAAACTCTCTTGCATCGTGGCTAGTTGTTCAACTAAAGTGACTTGTTTTGTTTTTCAAAACTCAGGTAGCCAAACTGCAATTATTGGACTCCGAGAGTGCTGAATTGTGTTGGGTGGATGACTTTGTTATCGGAAGTATAGTTGAGGGAGAAGTAACGGAAATAAAAGATTATGGTGTTGTTATCAGCTTCTCAAAGTACAAAGACATTGTTGGCTTCATTTCCCAGTATCATTGTAAGTGTTATAGAAGCCCAGACCTCCCCCTCCCCCTCCTCTTTCCATTTTTGTTTCTGAATGCATTTAGGCTTTGGTTCAATTATATGTGTGCGTTTTTGTTTCAGTGAATGGAATTGTGGTTGAATCTGGTGCCACTGTTCAAGCTGCTGTTCTTGATGTCTCAAAGGCAGAACGCCTTTTGGATTTATCGTTGAAGCCAGAATATGTTGTAAGGTCAAAACCAGATGGGTCTAGTGTGCAATCTCAAAAGAAGGTCTCTGAAAACGTAGTCCTGGAACTATTTTGACAAATAATCCTCTTTTCTTATTATGAACTTATGGTTTGTAGTTTCTAAAGAGATTTCTGAAAAGAAGAATTTACATCAAATATATAAATACTTTAATAAATCTTGCTCTACACATTGCAGAAGCGCCGACGAGATGCACATAAGGGGTTGGAAGCTAATCAAACTATCCAAGCACAAGTTGAGATCGTAAAAGAGGATTACTTGGCAAGTTTTTATTTTTCCTCTCTCTTCTCTCCTTTCTGCTTTTCATTTATTTGTGTTTCTATTATTTCTTTCCTCCCTCGCTTAGGTGGATCGTCTATTTTGAGAAGTCTTGACGAAGAAATGTGTTGGGTGTTGGGTGGTGGGTGGGATGAAAACAAGAGGCTACTATGACATCTGAGTCCTCTTTTGGAAGGGGGGCCTTATGAGCTTTCTGAATACTTGGGGACAAAGGAACATATTTCATGCTGCCAGACAAGTTTCTTTACTCCGCTTATCATGTCTCATCATCTGTTTATTTCCCTAACCGTTGTTATTGTATCTGTATAGGTTTTATCCATGCCCACACACAATTATGCTTTGGGTTATGCGTCACTCACCGACTACAATACCCAAAGACTTGCTCACAGACATTTTGTGAATGGACAGAGGTAATTACCATTTATAACCCTGTACTGTGTGAGATTGTATATTCAAGTAGTCTGTTTGTAAACTACGGGTTATGTTAGCTATCTTCTTTTGATGGCTTGATATTGACTCCACTGTTGTCTGTTCTTATAATGATGCTCCTAGAAATTGTGGTGTGTTGTTTTTGCAGCGTCATGGTCACTGTTGCAGCTCTTCCAGATTCATCAACTGGGGGAAGGTTACTATTGTTGCTTAAATCCAATTCCCAAGTTGTAGATTTATCCAGTTCGAAGCGTACAAAAAGAAATGCTAGCTTTGATGTTGGTTCTGTTGTTCAGGCAGAGGTAGAAATGTCAATTGAGTACTTTGTGATGTAAGAAGCATTTGCTCATTCCTTTACCTGTTCTACCTATTTTTTACTCTATCCAGATTACTGAGATTAAGCCTCTAGAAGTGAGATTAAAATTTGGTTCTGGTGCCAATGGGCGGGTACACATAACTGAGGTAAATATTCACAAGACAAATTACAGGAGTATCACTTTACCATCGCATGTAATGATTCTCCAAATTTGTTTATCTAGACGATTGATGGTCATTTTGGGATGCAGGCTGCTGATGATAATAACGCGGACAATCCATTCACTGGCCTAAGGATTGGGCAGACAGTGACTGCAAGGATCGTTGCGAGATGTAACCGTAACAGAAATGATCAGTGGGAATTATCTCTGAAACCCTCTTTACTCACAGGTAGCTTTCTTTTATGTTGTCTATATTCTCTTATTTATTGGAAAAGTTTGACCCTTTTTTTTTAAATTTTTTGGGAATTTAGTTGCCTTGGAATTTGTTATTCCAACATATGTGTTGATGGGAAGTGTAATTTTAGAAAAATATGAAACATTTTGCCTCACAACTGTTGAGAAAGTAATTACTAATTTATGACTCTGTTGCCAGAATTAGTATTTCTAACATAAGATTATATTATGCAAACCTTTAATGGAATTTATTGGTTGATCCCACATTCAGGTTCTGGTCAAGTAGATGAGGGGATTCTGCTTGATTGCAATTATGAAATCGGGGCAAGTGTTTCTGGTTATGTTTACAAAGTGGACAAAGAATGGGCCTGGTTGACTGTATCTCGAAGTGTAAATGCTCAATTATATATTTTAGATAGTTCATCCGAGCCCATTGAGCTAGAAAATTTTGAGAAGCGACTTCTTGTTGGGAAGTTTCTTTCTGGACATGTCATGAAAGTAGATAAGATGAAAAAGTTGTTACGCCTAGTCCTACGCCCGCTTCCTGTTGATACTGATAAATCTCTTAGCTTAACTAATGGGAGCTTAACCAGTCAATCAACTGAGAACAGAACATGTCATTTTAGTGAAGGTTCTCTGGTCGGTGGCAGAATTTCTAAGATACTTCCAGGAGTTGGTGGCATTCTTATTCAAATCAACCACAACATGCATGGCAAGGTTCATTTTACTGAATTGACTGAATCATTAGTCTCAGATCCTCTAGTTGGTTACCACGAGGGTCAGTTTGTGAAATGCAAAGTCCTCGATGTCAGCAATTCACTGAGTGGTGCTTTATACGTTGATTTGTCACTTCGGCTTGCTTGGGATAACAAGAGCGATGTCAAGGACACTGAAGGATTACTTAATATGTAAGTAACAAATTTCACTTTATGATGCAGTCTTACATTAGATGTACTACTCCCTGTGTTCCTATATTTTCTTCGCACTTGTGTTTGTCACAAGTATTAAGAGAGGAATGGCTGTGTGGATGAGAAATAATGGAAAGAATGAAAGGAAAAGAAATAATGAAAGTAATTTGAATTGGGGGAGAATATATGGATTTTTTCCCAAAAAAGGAATTAAGCAAAGCATGAAGAAAATAAACATTCCAAAAAAGAAAGTGCGAAGGTAGTAGAGGGACGGATTTCTTTGCCCACCTTTGGCTCAGGAGTGCTAGACAATTGATACTGTTCATTCTTTTTATTCTGTTTTTTCATATATCTGACTGTGAGATTATAACTATAGGTTTTAGGCAATTGGCCTGGGAAACAGGCTATTTTAAGTTCTCTTTCCATACTTGGGAAATTTTTACATTGCATGCAACACTGAAGCTTAGATATTGACTTGCTATTGTGTAATCTATGATGTATTTTCCACTGACTTGTAATTACTTAAGTTTCACTGATTTTGGGAATTTGCTCAGATCACACATCGAGCAAATTGAAGATCTCAAACCAGATATGGTTGTAAAGGTACTATATGCTCTATGATACCCTTTACATAATGCATGTGACACATAGCTTGACTTGAAATAAGTTGTTAACTGTTCTTCTCAATTTTAAAATTTTATTAGGAGATAAGTGGTCCTTATATATCTTAGAGTAAAAATTAGCTAAAGCTGAATTCTCTACTTTTTCGAGATAGTTCAACTCTTTATTTGCATTCATAACCTTCAAGTGGTTAAAAGTAATCCTAAAAGAAATTGTCGCTAGGTGCCATAAACATTTTGAGAAATCAAGGCAATGCTATTGTACTTATTTTTTGTATTTGGTGCTTCTAATTGGTCCTGGAGGACATTGTTTGGTCCAATAAACTCTGTATTTTTCTTCCACTGCAGAAGGAGGATATTTTTGGACTTTATAAACACGAAACATTTGGTCTACTGACAAAAATATGAAACTTTCTACCGTCTGTAACACATGCTTTGAATGTATCTTTGAACTCAGTTAGTTTCTATTTGACTTGGTGCTGTTACCTTTTTGGGGGATCTGAGTTTTTTTTATCTACTTATTTGTTCTCTATGTTAGGGTTATGTGAAGAATGTCACTGCTAGAGGATGCTTTATTATGATATCACGCAAGCTTGATGCAAAGATCCTCCTGTCAAATTTGTCTGATGGCTTCATTGAGAGTCCTGAAACAGAATTTCCAGTTGGGAAACTTGTCACTGGCAGGTATGTGATTCTGGATGTTTCGTGTGGCAAATGGTGGTTGATATGTTCTGAGCTACTTAATTACTGATTGCAGGGTTTTATCAGTAGAACCATTATCCAAGCGGGTTGAAGTTACGCTTAAGACATCCAGTGCAGTTAATGGCTCAAAGTCTGACATAAATGCATTTGATAGTATTGCTGTTGGACAAGTCATATCTGGAAGAATCAAACGCATCGAGTCATATGGCTTGTTTATTACCATTGATCACACGAATCTGGTAAAGGCATTTCTCTTATTGTTTACTACATTCATTAAACTATAAGGTCCTACCAGATTGTCTGCCAAGTTTTGTTTTATTAGTAACATTGCCTAAAGTCTTCTCCTTCAATTCCTAATCCCTTTATTTTTAGACAATTTCAAAGCAATTTTTTATTGGGGGTGGTGCACATCTTTAACTCGATTATACTGAATTAAGACCTACAAGAAAAGGTGCAAAAGATATTATCCTCCGAAGATGCTATTGTTTGAGATAAGCAGTAGCCTCTGTGTCTTATATATGGTAGCTTTTTGTAGGTTGGATTGTGTCACGTGTCTGAGCTTTCTGATGATCATATAGACAACATTGAAGCCATTTACAGAGCTGGAGAGAGAGTCAGAGCTAAAGTTTTAAAGGTAGATGCATTTAAGTTTCATAATTACTATTTATTTCTTCCAAATTGTTATTGGACAATGCCCGCCGCACATGGTGTGGGATAAAGGTTTACTTGTATCTGTTTTTGGAAAATAATTATTGTGGATGTGGAAGAAATGTGTATCTTATATGCTAGTTAATGTGTGTCGTAAAGAAAAGTAAAATATGTTTCTTGAGCAAATAAAATGGTGATCATAGTAAGATGGAGGCTTGGTTGTGTCACTGTATAAATTAATGCTCCCTATGTATAGCTCTGAAGAGGACAGAAGCTAGAAGCGAGGTAGAATATACATCCCTAACTGTTTATTATCCAGATGCCCCACTTTAATGATTTAAACTTTGGAGATATTTTTTGCTTTAATTTGAACTCTTGATGCTTCACAGCAGAGCAACATGGGGGGCATTTTTTATGAATTTCACCTCCAGAAATGTCTGTCCTTCACATTAGCAACCACAGTATATCATACAATCTGTAACCTTGAAGTACATTATTTATGGATATTTGCTCTTTATGCAATAAAACCGGATTTCCAATTCTGTACTTCCAAATTTCAGGTGGATAAGGATAAAAACCGAGTATCTCTCGGGATGAAGAGTTCATATTTTCCAAGTGATGTAGATGAGCAAGAACCTAACAATGCAGCTGCTGATAGTCATGTTTTTGAAGACACTGAGATGCTTTTGCAAGAGACCTCTGATTTTGGTATTCCGTCAGCAAATGGAAAGCATTTAGTTCTTGATGAATTTGAAACTAGGGCTTCAATTCGACCGCTTGAAGTTCACTTGGATGATTTGGAAGTATCAGATGTAGATGATACAGATACTCAAGTTGTGGAGCATGTTAGTGGCATAGATACTATTGATGAAAAGAGTAGGAAACGTGCTAAAAAGAAACAAAACCAAGAAAGGTAATGTTGTTATTGTCTGCTTTTCTGACAAGTTGTATTGCTTATTAGTTTGTAGCCCCTGTTGTTGAGCATTCTGTTGTTTCTAAACCCATAACATTCAGGGAACAAGAAATTGAAGCTGCAGAGGAGAGACTATTAGAAAAGGACGCCCCACGAAATGCTGATGAATTTGAGAAGCTGGTTAGGACTTCACCTAATAGCAGCCTTGGATGGATAAAGTACATGGAACACATGCTCTCTTTGGCTGATGTTGAAAAGGCTCGCTCCATTGCTGAGAGGTAAAGATGATAAAACACCTTCTTTTGTGGCATATACTGATAAGATTATCTGAAAGAGTTTTCCTCCTTTTGGTTCTTAATTGATTGTTTATCTATATGGACATATTGCTTTAATAGACAAATATCAGACAAATGTTTATAATCATATTTGAGTATTCTGTGGCAATGTCTATATGTGCATTTCAACTACCAGTTATGGTCTTGGGGTCTGGTAAATCGCATAGATTAGAGAAAAAAGGTAACCGGTCGAATGAGCCGTCTTTCTTTTCATCTTTTGTTACAGTGAAATAAATAGTGTTGTAGACATTCATCAATGGACTTCCACTTATGCTTTAATTCCAATTCTGACCTGAGAATATTTCCGGTTATTAATGAGCTTAATTTTCCAGAATTCAGAATGGTAATGAAGATTACATTTGTTCTGGCTTCATGTTCTTTCTTTGTCGTACTTGGAATCCAATTGCTTTTCTGTGATTGAGTTTAATGTTTTTTTAATTTTTCTGAAGGGCTTTGAGGACAATTAACATTCGAGAGGAGTCAGAGAAACTGAATATTTGGGTTGCATATTTTAACTTGGAAAACGAGTATGGAAGTCCTCCTGAGGTAACAATCTGAGCGATACCATGACCGCTCTTGATGCTTGTTCTGATGTTCTTGCTTCATGTTATACTGGAGTTTTTCTCAGCTAAACTATTTCTTCAGGAAGCTGTTAAGAAACTGTTTCAAAGAGCATTGCAGTACTGTGATCCCAAACAATTGCACTTGGAGTTGTTGGGGATGTATGAAAGGACTGAACAACACACGTTAGCCGATGAACTTCTTGGTAAAATGATCAAGAAATTCAAGCATTCTTGCAAAGTAAAGCTCTACCTTCCGAATTCCAATATCCATTATAAACATTATAGATCCTTGTTTTCTAAAAAAATTCAATTACGTTTCCTTCAGGTTTGGCTGAGACGTGCTCAGAGGGTCTTGCAGCAAAACCCTGACGAATTAGACAGGAACGTGACTCGGGCTCTTTTATGCCTACATCAGCATAAACAGATAAAATTCCTCTCACAGACAGCTATTCTTGCTTTCAAGTGTAGTTTCCCAGATAAAGGGCGAACGTTGTTTGAGGGCATGCTTCGAGAGTATCCAAAAAGGACGGACTTATGGAGCGTTTATATTGATCAGGTAACATTCCTGAATACCGTGAACTCATTCAGTTAGAAGCTTTTTTCACTTGAATAACCTCCTCACTATAAAAATCACAAACACAGGAGATTCGGCTAGGTGATGTTGACGTGATACGTTCATTGTTCGAGAGAGCAACTAGTTTGAGCCTTAAATCAAGAAGGATCAAGGTAACTTTAAATCAACAAATTCAGTCTTTTTTCTTTCTCCTGTTTTCAATCTCTATCCAAGTACAGTAAATTGCAGCGGATGCCATTATGGGTGTCATGTTTTAATCTCTTTTGTTAATTGCAGTTCCTATTCAGCAAATATCTAGAATATGAAAAATCCCTTGGGGATGAGGGAAGAGAGGAGTATGTCAGAGACAAGGCACTGGAGTATGCGAAGAGCCTCCAATCTTGATATATACAATTTCCATTTCTGCCCCAAAGTAATGCTATAGTTAGGAGACGACATGTTTTTTATATGGTCTCATTTTGTTATCGATCAAACATTAATGACATTTTATAAATCTATTCCTCCGACCCCACTTTCATTTGCTGCATTACTTTTGACCAATAATTAAGTAAAGCTGAGCTGAGCTGACCTAAGCTGGCAACAAGAGGAGTAAGGATGATTTTGTTGTAATTTTTACTAATTTTGCACTAATTTATTGAGAAATTAGTAAAGGGTTTGATGTGGGAAGTAAGTAAGAAGGAGAGAATGAGGAAGAAGATAAGATGGAGAAGAGGATAAGATGAGAAGAAGTGAGAAATGAGAGAATGAGAGGTGCATTTTTCTTCATCAAAGGGGGTATTTATAGTAGAATTTGGGGGTAATGACATAGTATTTTTCCTTAATAAATAAATAGTTATATAATTAATTATCATAAATCAAGCATATTGCTAATAAGCATTTCATTATTCCTAACACCCTCCCTGGAGTGCTCATTTCAATAATTACGTATTCATGCTCCTTCATTAAAAACTTTACTTGGAAAAATTCAGTGGGATAAAAATCACAGCAAGGGAAAAAGAGTACAGTTACTTATAGCTCCTCTCATGTTGGCATTGGTGATTTCTTCATAAGTTCCGTAGTTTTTGCATTTCGATGTCATGAATATGTTTTCTGAACACTGAAGCGGGGAGAGCCTTTGTGAGGAGATCTGCTGCGTTTTCACAGGAACAGATATATTGGATGTTGATAATATTACTCATTTCCAGCTCTTGAGTAGATGAAAAGAACTTCGGAGGAATGTGCTTTGTTCTGTCGCTTTTGATGTACCCTTCATTTGATTAACACGCGGCATTATCTTCATAAAGTGTGATGGGATTTTAATTTGATAGGAGACCATTTGTGATTCTGATATGTCGCGTCATGGACCTCAACTACACACACTCTCGACTTGCTTTGTGCAATGCAATAATCTCAGCATGATTTGATGATGTTGTGAGTATTTGTTTATGTGAATGCCAAGAAATCGCAGTCCCTCCGCAAGTACACATACCCAGTTTGAGATCTCCCTTTGTGTGGATCTGACTGGTAACCTGCATCTGCATAGCCAACCAAAACTGGTTCCGTGGTGTTGGAATAAAATAATTCCAAATCAATTGTCCCTTGAAGGTAACGAAACACATGTTTGATTTTGTTCCAGTGCTTTTAGTAGGAGATGAACTGAACCTCACTAATAAATTAACAGCAAAAGCTATATCAGGTCCAGTGAAATTAGCGAGATACAGAAGTGCACCAATTGCACTGAAATATGGTACTTCTAGACCAAGAACCTGTTCAGATTCCTCACATGGACGAAATGGATCCTTTTCTAAATTAAGGGATCTTACGACCATTGGGGTACTCAATGGATTTGATTTATCCATATTGAATCTCTATACCTTTTTCGTGTAATTTGATTGATGCACAAGTATCCCACTTTGCAAGTGCTCAATTTGCAAACCAAGACAATATTTCGTTTTCCCAAGGTCTTTCATTTTGAACTTCTTCTTTAAGTAAGAGATTACTTTTAGAATCTCTTCATTGGTCCTAATGATATTCAAATCATCAACATAGACAGCGATAATCACACACCTGGATGTTGTTTTCTTGATAAAAATACAGGTACAAAGTGGGTTGTTGACATACCCCTTTTGTAACAAATATTCGCTTCGTCGGTTGTACCACATGCGTCCAGATTGCTTTAACCCATATAAAGGTCTTTGTAATTTGATTGAATATCTTTCTTTGGGTTTTGAACTTAATGCTTCATGCATTTTGAATCCTTCAGGGATCCTTATGTAAATTTCAGCATCAAGCGATCCGTATAAGTATGCGATAACAACATCCATAAGGTGCATATTAAGTTTCTCATGAACTGCTAGATTGATAAGGAATCTGAATGTAATTCCATCTATGACTGGGAAATATGTTTCCTCAAAATCAATTCCGGACCTTTGAGAAAAACCTTGTGCAACGAGTCTAGCCTTGTATCTCACTATCTCATTTTTCTCATTTCTTTTTCACACAAATACCCATTTGTATCCAACGAGTCTCACATCTTCAAGGGTGAGTACTATAGGCCCAAAAATTTTGAGCCGTTAAGCGAGTGTAACTCACCTTTAATGGACTTTTTCCATTCAGTCCAATCGTGTCTATTTTTACACTTAGTAACAGACCGTGGTTCAAGATCTCCATTATTTTCACCTATAACATCACATGCCAAATTGTAAGAGAATGCATCATCGATTTCCTTATTTCGGTTCCATCTTATACATGTATTGGCATAATTAATCGAAATTTCTTGATTTTCCTCGTTTCGTATTTCTACAGGAATACATTCCTCCATTCTAGGATCGTTTTGTTTCTCTGATCATTTTCTTTTACGAGGATTTTTATCTTTGGAACCGAGTGGTCTTCCACGGTTCAAGCGTGTCGTGATTTCATGAGTGACTTTATTTTCAATTTGCCCTTTCGGGATTTCAATTTGAGCATGAGCATTCTCAGCGGGGATGTGTGATTTAGTCACTCTCTTTGTGTCTGTAAATGCATCAGGAAGTTGATTTGCTATGTCTGCATATGCAAAATCCTTAGGACTTTTCCATCACACTCTTTTGTATAAGGATCAAGATGCAATAATGTTGATACATACCAGGTAATATTCCTTTCCAGCTGTTTTCTTTCTCCCCCTAATGTTGGAAATTTTTCTTCATCAAAATGGCAATCAGCAAAACGAGCTGTACAACTATTCCCAGTTAGGGGTTCAAGGTATCTTACAATAGATGGGCTTTCAAAGCCTACATAAAGGCCAAGAATTCTCCATGGTCTCATCTTTGTTCTTTGAGGTGGTGCAATAGGCACATAATCAGCGCAACCAAAATTCCTTAGATGGGATATATTTGGTTCTTGGCCTGATGCAAGTTGTAGTGGCGAGTGTTTATGATATGCACTTGGCCTGATGCGAATCAATGCTGCAACATGTAATATTGCATAACCCTATACTGAAGTAGGGATCATTGTTCTCATTATTAATGGTCTATCAATGAGTTGGAGACGTTTGATCAGTGATTCAGCCAAACCATTTTGTGTGTGCACATGAGCAACAGGATGTTTAACAACAATCCCAACTGACATACAATAATCATCGAAAGTTTGGGATGTGAATTCACCGGCATTATCAAGTTTGATTTTCTTGATCGTATGATCAAGAAATTGAGCTCGCAATTTGATTATCTCAGAGAGTAATTTAGCAAATACCATATTTCAAGTTGATAGCAGACATACTTGTGACCATTTGCTAGAAACATCTATCAATACCATGAAGTAATGAAATGGTCCACATGGTGGATGGATAGGTCCACATATATCACCTTGAATACGTTCAAGAAACGCTGGTGATTATGTTTCAAATTTTCCCAGTGAAGGCGATGTGATTAGTTTTCCAAGGGAACAAGCCTTACATTGAAAGGATTTTTCACGAGGGATCTTCTGGTCCTTCAATAATTCTTCGCATCATAGTTGAACCAGGATGGCCTAGCCGATCATGCCATATGGTAAATATTGAAGGTTTGATCACTACCGTATTTGATTCTACTGCATTTATATGCGTGTAATGCAATCTAGTATGGAGCATTGGTAGTTTCTAAAGTATACATTTCCTTCTAGATCTATACACAACGAGAAGCATATATTTCATGGCACCTTCAGTTACAGATTGGGTATCAAATCCATGAGAATATATATCATTGAAACTCAATAAGTTCCTTTTGGACTTTGGCAAAAATAAGGCATTATTTATTGTAAACATTGTGCCATTTGGCAATGTAAAGTTTGCCTCGCCAACTCCTTCAGTCAGATCTACAGGACCCGATATTGTATTCACAATGGTCTGCGTTGGTTTTACCTTTGAGAAAAACCTTTTATCCTTTAATATAGTGTGCATTGTTCCACAATTGAGTATGCAAATTTCTTCATTTTTCATCCTTTGGCTGGCTTCACGATTAGCTTTATCCATTTCACCTCTTTAATTAAAAAAATTTTGATAAGAAAGATAATAAATTTGAAAGTGGCAAACTTTAAATAAAACCACACATATATAACAAACATCGGACCATTTAGCTTCATTCCCAATAATAGTAATACGACTGTCCTTCTTTTCGTTTCCACCACTTGGTTGCTCAGTGAAATCACCAACTATGTCCATGAAATTGTCATTGAAATCAGAAGTTTCGAGATGAGTGGATTCATTGAAGTTTGCCTCCTTCTCCTTTCCTTTTATGGACTCTTGGTAGAGATCGCATAAGTGCTTCGGGACTCTGCAGACTCCTGACCAATGCCCTTTTCCACCACACCTGAAACAAGAGGTTCCAGATCCCTTTGATGAACTGGTGTCTTTTCCCCTTTTGTGGGTACTTTCATGGTTCCTCTCATATTGATGCTTCTTGTGGTACTAGTTACCGGACTTATGGGACAAATTGTAACCACCTCGACCGCGTCCGTAACCATGACCATGACCTCGACCTCGACCTCGTGCACGACCTCGACATCGACCTCTCTCTCAACCCTGAAAATAATTTTTGCGTTCAGGTTCGTTGGAGTTAACAATGTTTACTTCAGGAAGCGCTCTTGAGCCAGTCGGGCGAGATTAATGATTCTTCTTCAGCAACTCATTATTATTTTCCGCAATGAGGAGACGAGCAATTAGCTCAGAATGTCTTTTAAAACCTCGCACACAATATTGTTGTTGCAAGGTCACATTTGATGCGTGGAAAGTAGAAAAAGTCTTTTCCAGCATTTCATTGTCAGTTATTGTAACCCCACAGCATGTGGTTACTGCTATGTACATTGCAGAATTATAGTCGCAGACTTTCTTATAGTCTTGGAACCGTAGATTTTTCCAGTCATCGCGGTATATGGGGAGCATTAAATCTCTTGTGTGATCGTACCTTTCTTTCAAATTTTTCCACAACTCAAGTGGATCTTTCATAGTGAGATATTCACTTTTGAGACTCCCATCAAGGTGTCGACGAAGAAAGATTAAAGATCTTGCCTTGTCCATCCTTGATGAGCTATTCCCCTTTTGGATAGTCTCAAGGAGGTTCATTGATTCCAAGTGGATCTCAATGTCTATCATCCATGGTATATAGTTGTTTCCACTGATGTTGAGTGGACTGAATTCAAGCTTCACAAGGTTTGACATGATGATAACTAATAGGGAAAGTAAAATAGTTCATTAGATATAATTCAAAATACACAATTCTGTAATGATTGCAGAAAATAAAGAGTAATACATGATTCCGATCATTAATGAAGAAAAATGAAAATCTTCCGGTGAAACTTCTACGATGAGAATAGTAACATGTGATACTAAAATAATTACGGCAACAAAGATAAATAGTAGTCTAGACATTTGTTGGTTATATTTAGCAAAAATATGAGGTAGAAGAGAGGATGTGGTTTTGTATCATTTGATGTTTTGCATTTATAGTGTAAAATATAGCCGTTTATAGCCGTTACATTACCGCTAAAAATATAGCCGTTTACAACGTTATATTAATTAATTGTAGTTAAAATTTTAAGAGTAGATTAGCAATATAACCATCAGATAAATAGAAAAATATATTAGAGACATAATTAATCATAGAAATATTAAAATAAAGAAGTTAAAGATTAGTTAGTTGTATTTTAGAAATTTAATAAATCACATCACTTTACTATAAGGTGGCAAAGCCTCCCGTGTATAGTAATATGGTGTTATGTAGTTAGAAAGTAAATAAATCACATCACATTATCACAAGGCGGCAAAGCCTTCCGTGTATAGTAATATGGTGTTATGTAGTTAGAAAGTAAATAAATCACATCTTTTTTTTTTAGCAAGGAAATAGATATTGGTTCATCACAAATTGTTCATCCCAATGAGAACATTGGGTTCAAGAAGCACAACCGGCAACAAATTTAAAAAACACACCAATCTAACATAATCAAAGAGATGCAAATCCAGGACCCAGCAGAAACTGCTTAATACTCTTTGTTCTCATCATCATCACCTTCACCAGACTCAGCACCAACTTCCTCGTAGTCCTTCTCCAGAGCAGCCAAGTCCTCCCTAGCCTCAGAGAACTCTCCTTCCTCCATACCCTCACCAACGTACCAGTGCACGAAAGCACGCTTGGCGTACATGAGGTCAAACTTGTGGTCAATCCTTGAGAACACCTCAGCAACGCTGGTGAAGTTGGAGATCATGCACACAGCCCTCTGCACCTTGGCCAAATCACCACCTGGAACCACAGTAGGAGGCTTGTTGGTATGCCTTGAATACTGTAATAGCCGTTTCTGCGACCCTGGCCTGGAATACAACTACATCTACAATTATGATAAGAATATAATTCCAATTCCAATTTGGACTGATGTTGATTTGGGCCGAATTGTGTTTTGTTCCAATCCCAGTTTGTTAGGGTTTAGTGGAGACAATATATAAAGTGTCTCTCTTCTCTCTGTAAAAATTAATTCTGTTCTGCACTTAGATAGGTAGAAATCTGGCCAATTTCTTGGCGTCTGTAACCTGCTACCTATTATAGTGAATCCGTCTCCCGTGGATGTAGCCAAATTGGTGAACCACGTAAATCTTGTGTCTTGTTATTTTCGTTCATATTTTCTGTTCTTTCTCCATTCCGCACAACAAGGCTGGTATCAGAGCCAGGTTTCTTTTTCCGGCGATATCCGTAGTGGGTATATCGGATTCTGGGCTCATCAGATCGGGGCTGATCGGGGAGAAAGATGTCTGGGTTGAACGTGAAGATCGACAAGTTTACCGGGAGAAACAGTTTCAGTTTATGGCAGATCAAGATGCGAGCTTTGCTGAAACAGCAAGGTTTGTGGACTCCGCTGACGAAGGATTTCGCGAGCAGTTCTGGCGATGTTGTGAGTCTGGAAGAAAAGGCACACTCGACGATTATGCTGTGTCTCGCGGATGAAATCATCACTGAGGTCTCAGATCAGGAGACTGCTGCGCAACTGTGGCTGAAGTTGGAGAGTTTGTATATGACGAAATCTCTAACCAACAAGCTGCTTCTAAAACAACGCCTCTCCGGTCTCTGAATGCAGGAAGGTACAGAAAGTCAGGCCACTAGCTTGTTTGCTAGTGACGGAAACACAAAAGGAAAGGAAACCGGCAATAAGAAGAAGGGCAAGAAGTCATCTTCAAAGGGTCCTAAGGCCAATGATGTTTGTAACTACTGTAAGGAGAAGGGGCATTGGAAAAAGGAGTGTCCGAAGAAGGCTAGTAAATCTGGGAGTACATCTGGTACTGCTGCTGTGGCTGAAGGGGATTTCAGTTCTGAAGATGATTTTGCTCTAGCTGTTACTGGGCAAAATAATCATTCTAATGCGTGGTTTCTTGATTCTGGGGCATCCTACCATATATGCCCAAGGAGAGATTATTTCTCAACTTATGAGCAAGCTGAGGGCATCATTACTACGACAAATGGTGTTGCGTGCAAGGTAGTTGGGACTGGTTCAATCAAGATCAGGACGCATGATGGTAGTTTCTGTACTTGGAACGATGTCAGGCATGTTCCATCGATGACAAAGAATCTGATTTCTCTTCCTACGTTGGATAGAAAGGGTTTCGTCTACTCAGGGAGTGATGGAGTTCTGTGTGTCTGCAAAGGTTCTAGGCTGGTTCTGAAAGGTGTTCTGCATGGTACCTTGTATTTTCTACAAGGTTCCACGGTTATGGATTCTGTTAATGTTGCATCTTCGGAGGTTCACCAGGATGATATGACTAAGTTATGGCATATGAGGCTTGGTCACATGGGTGAAAGAGGGATGCAGATTCTGTCGAAGTATGATCTTCTTGGTGGCCACAAGATCAAGAGCTTGGACTTCTGTGAGCATTGCGTTTTTGGGAAGCATCACCGCAGCAAGTTTCCTAAGGCGATTCATAGAACAAAGGGCACATTGGATTACATCCATTCTGATTGTTGGGGACCTTCCCGAGTTGAGTCACTGGGAGGTCACAGGTACTTTGTTTCTCTGATTGATGATTACTCAAGGATGACTTGGGTTATCATGATGAAACATAAGAGTGAAGCTTTCTCGAAGTTCAAGGAGTGGAAAGCTTTGGTGGAGAATCAGACCGGGAAGAAGATCAAGAGGCTTCGAACTGATAATGGGCTAGAATTCTGCTCGTCTGAGTTTGATCAGTTTTGTAGGGATGAAGGGATTGCTCATCATCATACAGTCAGGAATACGCCACAGCAGAATGGCGTAGCTGAGCGGATGAATCAGACATTGCTGGCGAGAGCGAGGTGCATGCTCTCTAATGCTGGTTTGGAAACGAGATTCTGGGCAGAGGCGGTGAGTACAGCTTGTTACCTGATCAACCGCGGGCCTCACACGGGTATAGAGTGCAAAATACCTATGGAGTTGTGGTCAGGTAAAGTTGTTGATTACTCCAAGTTAAAAGTTTTTGGTTGTACATCTTATTATCATGTTAGTGATGGTAAGTTAGAGCCCCGACCCAAGAAGGGTGTCTTTGTGGGTTATGGAGATGGAGTTAAAGGCTCCAGGATATGGTCTCCATCTGAGAAGAGGGTTATTCTGAGCAGGGACGTTGTCTTTGATAAAAAATTCTTTGCTTAGATCTATGGTGAAGCCCACAGTTGTGCCAGAAACTAGTGGAGTTGATAAACAGGTGGAGCTTGAAGTCACTCAAGGTGAAAATAGATTGGAACAATTTGAGGTGAATCAAGAGCCACAGACAGAATCTGAGATACCGGAATCTCCACCACCAGATCCCCAACCATCAGGAGCTACAGTCCGTAGTTTAGCTCAGGACCGACCCAGGAGGGTTGGAGTTGGGGCTCCCAAGAGATATGGGTTTGAGGATATGGTGGGTTATGCACTACAGGTTGCTGAGGAGGTGGATACTCATGAGCCATCCACCTACAGAGAAGCTGTTTCAGGTACTGATGCTGACAAATGGCTTGCTGCAATGGGAGACGAGATGGAGTCTCTTCAGAAGAATCAGACATGGGATTTGGTTCAACAGCCTCAAGGGAGAAAGGTTATCACTTGCAAATGGGTTTTCAAGAAAAAGGAAGGGATATCACCTACATAGGGAGTCAAGTACAAGGCTAGAGTTGTTGCTAGAGGTTTCAGTCAGAGAGAGGGAGTAGATTACAATGAGATTTTCTCACCAGTGGTCAGACACACTTCCATCAGGGTGTTGCTAGTTATAGTGACACATCAGGATTTGGAGCTTGAACAACTTGATGTGAAGACCGCTTTTCTACATGGAGAGTTGGAGGAAGAGATATACATGACTCAGCCAGATGGTTTCCAGGTTCCTGGCAAGGAAAAGTATGTTTGCAAGTTGAAGAAGTCTTTGTATGGACTTAAGCAGTCTCCGAGGTAGTGCAGGTTGAGAGATGGGTCGTTCATCTATCTGGTGCTTTATGTAGATGACATGCTGGTAGCCGCAAAGAGTAAGCACGAGATTCAGAAGTTAAAAGGACTTCTTAGTGCTGAGTTTGAGATAAAGGATCTAGGTGCAGCTCGGAAGATACTAGGAATGGAGATTCTTAGGGATCGAAGTCACCGGAAGCTTTTCTTGTCACAGAAAGGCTACATTCAGAAAGTGTTGGCTAGGTTTGGCATGTCTACAGCCAAGCCTATAGACACTCCTAGTGCTGCAAATATTCATCTCACCACTATGTTTGCTCCTCAGTCAGACGAGGAGAAGGAGTATATGTCTCGGGTTCCTTATGCCAGTGCGGTGGGGAGCTTGATGTATGCTATGGTTTGCACGAGGCCAGATTTAGCACAGGCAGTCAGTGTTGTGAGCAGGTTCATGGGGCAACCGGGAAAGGAACATTGGCAAGCTGTGAAGAGGATTTTCAGGTATCTTAGAGGTACGTCTGATGTGGGTCTCATTTATGGAGGTGATACCGAGTGCTTAATTACAGGCTACTCTGATTCTGATTATGCTGGTGATGTTGACACGAGGAGATCGATGACTGGTTATGTATTCACTTTGGGAGGTTCTGTGGTTAGTTGGAAGGCGACTTTGCAACCTACAGTGACGTTGTCTACTACGGAAGCAGAGTACATGGCTTTGACAGAGGCTGCAAAGGAGGGAATATGGCTGAAAGGGCTGGTTAGTAATCTTGGTCTACATCATGATCAGGCTACTGTATATTGTGACAGCTTGAGTGCAATCTGCCTAGCCAAGGATCAGGTCCATCATGAGAGGACCAAGCATATTGATGTCAGATATCATTTCCTGAGGAGTGAGAGGAGAATCAGGGTGAAGAAAGTGGGAACTGCTGACAACCCCGCTGATATGTTCACCAAACCTGTTCCACATAGTAAGTTTCAACATTGTTTGGACTTGCTGAACATCAGAGCTGATTAGGTGCTCTATGGGCAGTCCCGGGAGTGGAGGGCGAAGTCTACTCATCTGGCACTGTAATGGTGCATCTGGAGTTTTCTACTTTGAGGATTCAAGTCAAGGTGGAGATTTGTTGGTATGCCTTGAATACTGTAATAGCCGCTTCTACGACCCTGGCCTGGAATACAACTACATCTACAATTATGATAAGAATATAATTCCAATTCCAATTTGGACTGATGTTGATTTGGGCCGAATTGTGTTTTGTTCCAATCCCAGTTTGTTAGGGTTTAGTGGAGACAATATATAAAGTGTCTCTCTTCTCTCTGTAAAAACTAATTCTGTTCTGCACTTAGATAGGTAGAAATCTGGCCAATTTCTTGGCGTCTGTAACCTGCTACCCATTATAGTGAATCCGTCTGCCGTGGATGTAGCCAAATTGGTGAACCACGTAAATCTTGTGTCTTGTTATTTTCGTTCATATTTTCTGTTCTTTCTCCATTCCGCATAACAAGGCTGGTAGTTGATACCACACTTGAACCCAGTAGGGCACCAGTCGACAAACTGGATGGTCCTCTTGGTCTTGATGGTGGCAACAGCTGCGTTCACATCCTTAGGCACCACATCTCCCCTGTACATCAGACAGCACGCCATGTACTTCTCGTGGCGAGGGTCGCACTTGACGATCATGGAGGATGGCTCGAATGCGGTGTTGGTGATCTCAGCAACAGAGAGCTGTTCATGGTAAGCCTTCTCAGCAGAGATGACTGGGGCGTATGAGGAAAGCATGAAGTGAATTCTGGGGTACGGTACCAAGTTGGTCTGGAATTCATTCACATCAACATTGAGGGCTCCATCAAATCGCAGGGAAGCGGTCAATGAAGAGATCACCTGAGAGATGAGACGATTGAGGTTGGTGTAGGTTGGCCTCTCAATGTCGAGGGACTTGCGGCAGATGTCATAGATAGCTTCATTGTCGAGGAGGACTGCAACATCAGTGTGCTCCAACAGGGAGTGAGTGGAGAGAACAGAGTTGTATGGCTCAACCACAGCAGTGGACACCTGAGGGGAAGGGTAGATGGTGAACCCAAGCTTGGACTTCTTTCCGTAGTCAATAGAAAGCCTCTCAAGCAACAGAGATCCCAATCCGGATCCAGTGCCTCCACCAACAGCATGGAACACAAGGAATCCCTGTAGCCCGGTGCAGTTATCAGCAAGCTTCCTAATCCTATCCAGGCACAGATCCACAATCTCCTTTCCAATGGTGTAGTGACATTACCATAAAGCAGAAGAGCTCCTGTGTATAGCAATATGATGTTATGTAGTTAGAAAGTTAGTAGTGTTATGTAGTTAGAAGGTTAATGATGTTATGAAGTTAGAAAGTTAATTGTTATACATCACATCATTTCTAATGTGCTTGATTACTATTATTATTATTATTACTATTATTTTTAGACATTCTAGTATGTTGAGATTTATTTAAAAATTAAGTCGATCAAAAGGGTCCTAATTAAGAGTGTCTTGGATGAGGGAAAACCTTTAGGTCATAGTTGTTGGACACTTATGTGAAATTGATCTGTGCAGTCAAGTTATAACACATGAGGTTCTGAACATCTACAAATTAATAGAAAAGTTTGGACTAGTATCCTTAATACCAACTACTTTGATTCATTATCAAAAAATTCTTGCAAATTTTAGAAAATGACTTACTCGGTGAAGATGGAAAGTTATCGTGCTGATAACTTGTTGTAATTTTTACTAACTTTGCACTAATTTATTGAGAAATTAGTGAAGGGCTTGATGTGGGAAGTAAGTAAGAAGGAGAGAGAGGAAGAAGATAAGATGAGAAGAAGTGAGAAATGAGAGAATGAGAAGTGCATTTTTCTTCATCCTCGAAGCCGGTATTTATAGTAGAATTTGGGGTAATGACATAGTATTTTTCCTTAGTAAATAAATAATGATATAGTTAATTATAAAAAATCTAGCTTATTGCTAATGAGCATTTCATTATTCTTAACAGAATTACTTTTAACTCAATATTTAAGTAAAGCTGAGCTGAGCTGGCAACAAGAGGAGTAAGGAAGGTATTTTCATGTTGCTGACGTCGGCTATTGTAGCTCTGATGTCAGCAAATAATCAAAGGAAACCTGGACTTCAAACTTGGGCTGAAAAATACTTAGTATTAAATTGTTCCCTCCAAAATACGGCTACTGTACAAAAGGTAGAGGGAAAGGGGTAAGTCTCAGGAAATGTAGCCTACTTATGGTCAGACGGGAGACTATTTTAAAAAATGGGGTTCAGTTTATAATTAATCAAAATTGGGTACTAATTAGAGAAAGTATCTCCTGAAGTATTTCTTCTTCCTCATTGTTTATTTCCACTTTCTCTCTCATCGGCCTATCCTATCTATTTTTGCCCCTCAATATTTCCTATTGCCCCAACAACACGAATTCACTCAACAAATTTGCATCCTCTGCCGCTCAATTGACGAACACTTCACCAAATGCTGGAAAAGGTTTAATCTTTTTGGTGCCCTTTTCTTTATTTCGGAGAAATTCACGATCCCTGTACAATGTTTTGCTCTTCACTCACATCCCATTGATTTTTCTTTATTTTCCCCTATCTATCTTAATTAAAAAGAAAGAACATGGATTGGGAAAAAAAATCTGGGCTTTCTGTAATCCTTGGTTTTGTTTTCGTTGGTATCCAAGTTGTATGTTTGTGTTTATGGAACCCTTTTCTGGATTATCCTTGATTTCATCGACATTGCTTTGATCGAATCACTGAACACACGTTGCAGGGATCGGGTTCAAAGATTTAATTTGGTAATTTATGTGCACTGTATTTTTGCTCATGTGTTTTTTTCCATTTCTATTTTCATTTTATTTATTGGAAGACATGAGATTTTTTAGTGTGAAAAATATGCTTATGTTCCTTCATTGTATTGGGAAATATTTCTCTACAACGGGAACGAAAGAACACATTCTACCACATAAATAAAAGAGTTTTTTTGTTGAGTGTTAAATAGACATCGTATAGGCTCCCCCCCCCCCCCCCCCGAATAAGTAAGGCCCCGTTAGCCTGGGCGAAGATGGGGATAAAGAGCAAGGATTGAAGCCTTCTTAGCTCGTTCGGGAACTGAACACGGGTTACTCTGTAAATGTGTAGAGCCAAGTGTAGTGTGGTGTAGTAGTAGGCACTTCTAGGCCCCTTCCTGGCTACTGGATTACTCCAGTGCTTTGATTTTCTTTCTTTTCCCCCTATATATCTTAATTAAAAAGCAAGAACATGGATTGGAAAAAAAATCCGGGCTTTCTGTAATCCTTGGTTTTGTTTCTGTTGGTATCCAACTTGTATATATGTGTTTGTGGAACCTTTTTTGGGTTATCCTTGATTTCATCGACATTGCTTTGATCGAACTACTGAACACAAGTTGCAGGGATCAGGTTCAAAGCTTTAATTAGCTAATTTATTTGCACTGTATTTTTGCGCATATGTTTTTTTTCCATTTCTATTTTCATTTTATATGTTGGAAGACATGAGAATTTTGTGTGTGAAAAATATGCTTATGTTCCTTCATTGAATTGAGAAATTTTTCTCTACAACGGGAACAAAAGAACACATTCTACCACAAACAAACGAGTTTTCGTTGAGCGTTAGATATACATCGTATTCTAGTGTTTTGAGTTGCAATGTTCATTTTCTGAGATCTGATTTTGAATTGTCCCCTTGTTATTACAACAAACTTGTTAATTATTCATCTTGAATTACGAGGTGCATTCGTTATATGTTGTAGCTATTATTATCAAGCATGTACATGTTGTACATTAAATGACTTTTTTTTACATTCGTTGTTGATTGTTCGTTTTGAATTACGAGGTGCATCTGTTTACTTATATGTTGCATTTGTTAGCATTCAGTGTGTACTTGTTAGTTGTACTGTGTATGCCTTTTTTATTTTCATTTGTTATTGACTGTCCGTTTTAGTTAGAAACTGCACTTGTTTACTTATATGATGCATCTGTTAGTATCAAGTGTGTACTTGTTAGTTGTGCTGTATATGATTTTCCCCCAAATGTTGTTGGTTGTTTGTTTTTAATTAGGAACTACATCTATTTACTTATGTATTGCATCTGTTAGTATCCATTAAGTACTTGTTAGTTTTATTGTGTTTGAATTTTATTTTCATTGTTGATTATTGTTTGTTTTGAACTATAAATTGTACCTGTTTGCTTATATACAACTGTTAATATCCAATGTGTATGACTTTTTGCAAGAGGTCAATCTAAACTTGAAGTGGTTATAACTTTTAAGGAATCAGACAATATTGAACATTGGACTCTACAAGACGTTCCGACACGAGGAAGATTTAGATGAAGATTACATTGAACTTGAATATTCAAAGATGATCCCATTCTGAAGATTAATAGTTGATGATTCGTTGTATTAGAGATTGTTAGTAAATCTAGATAGGGATATTGTTGTAATTGCAAGTTCCCTAGTGGAAGAATTCTGTCACGAGCACTTTATCTTCCATTTTGTTTAGATGTTGAGAGCCCCTCGTGTTTGAAATTGACAAAATTTGCATTTTTTACAAAGTATGGAAGGTTTTACATGTGTTGCTTTTACGCTGACAATACTTAATCAGGGAAATTTTCTCATATTTTTTTTAAACAAACACATTTTTTATTGTAATCAGTATATATTGTAAGGTATTAAATGCAGTACATGTGAAAATTTGAAAACAATTTTGACCTCTGTTATGTATAATATAAGACAATACTAGTTGTAGGCTAACATATGCATGTTTTAACAACACATAAACGATTCATAAGGTAACTTATGCATTGCCTCATGGCAAAGTTTTGCTATTCATAAAAGGAGTTGATAATTTAAAATCATATGCGTGTTTTTATTTAAACAATACATGTTGTAAAGTAATTAATGCAGAGTTAATATAACAATGTTAAATTGTGAAATTTTCCTCCTCTGTCAGTGTAAACTATAACATATAGTAGTTGTAGACTAACATATTCATGGTTTAACAAAACAGAAACGATTCATAACTTAACCTAATATGATCTCCTGAAAAAGTTTCACAATTCATATTCAGATCTTTTAAAACAAGTGTATGTTTTAATACAAACGATACGTATTGTAAGAGAGTACTAATTGTAGGCTAACATATGCGTGTTTTAACAAAACATAAACGATGCATAAGGAAAATTATGCACAAGGTCATGGCAAAGTTTTGCTATTAATAAAAGGAATTGATAATTTAAAATCACATGTGTGTTTTTATTTAAACAATACATGTTATAAAGTAATTAATGCAGAGTTAATATGACAATGTTAAATTGTCAAATTTTAGTCTCCTCTGTCCGTGTAAACTATAACATATAGTTGTAAATTAACATATGTATATTTTAACAAAACATAAACAATTTCATAAGGTAACTTATGCACTATCTCATGGAAAAGTTTTGCTATTCATAAAAGGAATTGATAAGCTTATGTATGCATCTTAAGTCCTCCATTCACGAGCTTAAACGAAGTACGGAAGGTAGAATTTATGCAGTTTTTGCATACTGGGAAGTTGGACATGATAGTGATGTTTGAAAGTTAGTTTCAGATTTGAAATTTGATTCTTTTGCCAGTGATAGCATACTAAATAACTCTTCTATTTCGTGAATGATTCCTGTATTCCGATTTGAATGATATGTAAGCCTCGTCTAACCAACAACAGACTAAAATGAAAGTTCAAATCACCAAAAACTATAATCTTCAGGAAAAGGACAAAATACGACATGGTAACAAAAGTTCACTGATTAGTACAACAAAACATACTAAAACATCATCTTCTGGCATCAATTCTTAGCAACAGACAAATAATCCCATGAATCTCTTGCATAGGTTGCTGTATCCTCACTTCCTCTTCAACGTCTCTCTCATAGCAAGTGCAATGATAGTTTTTTGAGTTAAAAAAATCGCTCTAGAAACCAAAAACACCCACATTGATGATTTCTTGGTTCCTTGCTAAGGAACCAGTCAAAAAACCGATTCATGTCAGCCTTCACGTGGGCATGGGGCTACTGGAAGTGATAATTTTTTTGTCTCTAATTAGGACGCGTATCAATCAAGCACTGACCCACGTGTCGTGCATGCAGCAGGTGGTTTGTTTATTAAATATAGGAGGGACACATGGCATGCCCTGATTGGGCCATGTGTCCCTACATTTATTTTTTTAAAATTTGATTTTTTTATTTGTAGAATTTAATCTAAAAATCAGTAAAATAATATAAAAATACTTTTTTAAAATAAAATTTAGAATGGTTTTTGAGAAAATTATTGAAAAAATCCAGAATAATTATTGGAAAACAATGAAATTTAATTTTAAAAATTATAATGTATTATTAAATTTCACATTCAACTTATTTTGAGTAGCCAAATTTATTCAAATTAAATGTTAATAGTAAAATTAATGAATAAGATAGAGAAAATCAAATGTGGTACCTGAATAGTAAAAAGTGGTTTCTTACCACTGCAGAGAAGAAAATGAGTGGTTTCTTAAGCGGTTTCTTAGAGTGGGGTGGAAGAGAAAATGGAAAAAATGATATATTTAATTGGTAAGAAATCGATAGCGATTTCTACCCCTGCTCGTAGGATTCCTAACATGCCCTAACAGCTCCTTTGAACCCCTAATATCTTCACCTCTCATCTCCAGAACCTTCTTAGCCAAACCAACACACAGCCCTGAAAACCTAGGATCACCCGAAAACCTCTGCAGAAACCTCAGCAGCATTCCAAGCTCATCCACCTCCAAATTTGACACGCAGCTCATCAACCTCCTCCACGCCACCAGCTCCTCCATCAACCGCCACGAGCGCCTCCTTGTGCAGGAACTTCTTCAAAAGCTTATCGTGCTCCATCACCTTCACCTTCCTCCTCCTCGTGTCCATGAAATCGATCTCCGACGACTTCTCATTCTGCCCCCAGTGGAAGTACCGGAAATATGACGATCTCAATGCCCTTATCCCGGGATCCGGGAGAGCTCCATACTCTCCTAAAGCTCGTCCGACAATAGCATCTTCGATCCTTGATTTCCTTCTTCTTCAATACAATATCCCGTTCGAAGTCTCAACAACCCACGTGGAGGAATCCAGGGAGAATCCGACGGAGAGGAGAAGATTCGGGAACCTTATGGAATGATTGATCTTAAACTTGGCATAATCCAACACCTTCATATAACCATCTAAAGAAACACTCAGAATCCGACACTGGTTTGCTAACCACCATCCAGTTTTCCAATTTTCGCTATGCAGAGAGAGGTCACCGTCTTATTGTGGCTGTCCATGGTGTGGAGCAGTCTCCCTCCGCCGATGACATCCCATATCTTCAGAGTGTTTCCTCCATCAGCGCCAATCTTGAAGTAGAAGGGCAGTTCACCAAGTCCTTCTCCGTCCCAAATATGAATGCCAAGTCCTCCGCCATGAATCCGGGAGGCTGTGCCGGGGTTTAAGTTGAGCTAGGTTCTTGGTGAAATCTGAATTTGGGGATTTTGGTGTTGGGAAGGCAATTGAATTTATGAAAGGAAATCGGAGAACAAATCGGTAAAAGATTTGTGGTTGAATGAAATTCTGTTCCACCTAAAGTCTATACTTTTGTGCCAAGTTGTTTAAAGGTTTGGTGTTAAAACACAAAACGAACAACACAGTGCACACACAACTTGTTTACGCAGTTCGGTGCAAATACACCTACGTCTGCGGGGCCTTGCCCAGATCAGAAACTATTCACTAGAAAGCAGTCTTTAGTACAAGAAGCTTAACTTAAATACTAATCCATTGCTAACCTATTGAGTGAATGTTGTGAGATCCCCTCACTGCCGATCCTACGTCGTTGAACCCTCACGAACAACACGTCTCCCTGGATCTCCTCCTCCCGAGGAATTAAGGCTTCCTTGTTTCTGATCTTTACGAACTTGGTCGGATGAATCAACTCTCCTCCAAACACTTCAGGCAGATCGCTCCAACACTTCTCACGTAGAGATGAATTCTTGGTTGCTCATCGATTGCGTTGTATCTTCTTCTTTTTATATCCTTCATAATCCTGCCTTCTATCGAAATCTTTCCTTGTCTAACTCTTCCATCAATAGACTTCTAGACTAAGGAAAGATCTAATTCTAATCTGGTATTTTAAATGGACAATCCTTTATCAATAGGACTTGTACCATAAATTAACTACTTAATCAATTCCTAACTATCACAGGAATATTCGTTTACCAGAATTAGATTGCCACGAAATCACATAATAATCTGCACAATATTCTGATCTGATCGCATAATTATACTCCATAATTCGCTCCATAATTCGTGGCTAAAACCTGCTGTCTAGAAAAAACCTGATCGCAATGGAGTTAAAACACCATATCACCAGTATTCACAATATGCCATAAATAAGTCCAACTCCCAAGGACTCTACAATCTCCCCCTTGGCATATTGGTGAATTCATCAGCACAAATAATATAGACAACCAGATAGCACACTTATCCAAATATCCAAACCGATTAAACAATCAAATTCCGAAACCCAAACATCTACATCAAAAAGCATTCAAAACCTTCAAAACCAAAATCTGCCTCTCAAGTTTCTCCCCCTGAATTCAGTAATATGTCAAGAAAAACATTTATTCCAAAATATCATCTCAATCCTCTGAATCATCAGCCTCTGAACCATCAGCATCCTGAGTTGCTGCCAGCAAATCTCCTCTCTCAGCCTCCAATGCAGCCAACTCCCCCTGAATCTTTATTACAGCAGCCTGATGGCGCTCAAGCAGTTCCTGACACACTGCTGCTCTGGCCTCAATAGCTCTCAACCTAGCTGCACCAGCATCCGAAACCTCTGTTGCCGGAGGTGTCCAGGGTAAATCCTTCACAATTCGACCACTCAAGGTTCTGAGAGTCGGCCGTAAGGCTTGAGTAGAAACCACTTCATCAGACTCTCTTGCAACTGCTCCCCCCTTTGTTAGCACCATAGTGATGACACAGGGATGAACCAATGCTTCCTTCCTAGTCTTCCGGGCACAATCCATGATATCGTTAAACACCAATTTTCCCATATATACCTTGTGCCTGGCTCCCAGACTGTATAGAAGTGTAGCCATTTCTTTGGTAACACTTGTGTTATTAACCGAAGGAATCCAATTATGGACTGCTACCATGTACAAGAAATAATACCTGGAGGTGAGATTTGATGCAGGTATCTGCTGTCTGCCAGTCAATGGCCAAGTATTTTCCACACCACCTGTAAGCTCCACTGCCACTTCATCAAAGCTGTCTGGCATCTAGTGTTGAAACACCGACTGGACATTCCTGGAGATGCCACATTGCAGAATTTTGTCCACTGCTGCAGGGGAGAACTCAATAACTGCCCCTCTCACGTACACTCTATGGAACCAGGGAGAATTTTCATCTTCACAAGCCTCTTTCAGATTTGAGTAAAACTCCATCACCAACTGCTTGTTGTAATTGCCAAAGCATGTAGCAGCTTTAAATACTTTGAGATATTGTAGGAAATTTGTAAATCCACACTCTCGGTATTTCTCAGCATCTGCTGGCCTTTCTGTCAGTATTTTTCTCCCACAAATGACCTCCCATTTTTTCTTGGCTAGCTTCATCATAAAATTCAGTACAGATAGCCTCACTAACCACAGGAGCAGGTAGTGTCTGAGACTCCATTTGCTCAGCTGATCTCTTCTGCCGATCTGCTCGCAACTTCTTCAATTTCTGCCCAATCGGCTCATCACTATCATCACTTACTGCCATACTCTTGTCTCTGCACTGCTTTGATCGTCAAACCTTCTTGGACACAGAGGCCACACATTCCCTGGCCTTTTTGGACATCTAAGGGATAGGTATTTTCCCAAACTCAGGTGGTGTTTCAACACCCACCTCCTTACTTTTTCTCTTAAGTCTACGGGTTTGTCTGGCTTCTGGCGGTGTTTCAACACCAATGCCAAGACCCTCAGGAGTTTGCTCCCTCTCAGCCGGGCTCACATCTGGTATTTGAACACCAGTATCAAGCATATCAGTGCCCTCTAACCCTTCCACAGCCATATTCTCACTGCTCACAGGAGCATCCTCATAACCTGTCCCACTTTCAATAACTCCCCCTGCACATACTTCCTCTTCTTCACTATCACTAATCTCCACCACTGGAATGGGCAGATTTCTCAACGATTCTTGAATCAAGAACATAGACCCATTAAAACACTCTACCTCTTTGCCACTTGCTCTGGCAAAGTCAGTGGATTTAACCACTGTTACCCAGGGTTGTACCACAACATCATCACCTAGGCTTCTAATAACAGGCCTGTACAGAGAACCTATTCTCGTGTAGATTGTGAAGTACTGATCTATTTCCTCCCCTACCTTGTACTTTTCACCAAAATCGACTCCAACTAACGTGGCATAAAATTTACTAATCTCACTAATTTCTCCAATACCGCCAGTCAACAAATCTTTCAAATTAAAACCATTCACCTTACCATGCAAGTTCTTGAATTTTCTAAGATCAACATAATCCCTGTTTTGGACCATCCAAGCAATAAACTCCAGAACAGAGGCAAAATAAACACCGTCATAAACGAACGAATGGTCAAACCTGGCCTTCGGACGGCGGCGATTAACTCCATCCCAATTTATTACCCTCTGTTCCCGACCTCCATGGCATTCTCCCGTGTCTACATCGGGGTCCAGTTCTTCGAACCGAGGATTCTTCGGAACTTGCACACTCGTGAAACCCCCAAACCATCTCTTGTGGGTAAAATTTACCATTGTCGACGAGGTTTTAAGTTGGATATGTGGCTTCTGGGATTTTGAAAGTTTCAGTTTGCTCGAAAACTAGTTGCGGGAGCTCTGTTTGGGAAGATGAACAGTTGAGGAACTTGAATTTGTGTGGGAATCAACCACTTGTCACTTTCACTTTCCTTTTTCGGAAACCAAAAAACCACTCTACTTTTTCCCCCTCTTTTTTTTGAATACCATCTTGCGATCATTTAAGCCCATCATCATACCATTCTGGCCCAAGGTTAGCCCGTCTGATCTACTTCCCAAAATATTCCTCGGTGTTTAAACACCACTTCACATATTTTTTGGTATTTTCGATATTTCTATTTTTTTTGTTTTTAACTATATTTAAAAGAATGCAAAACGATAAAAATACAAAAGAATGATCAAATCTGGGTACCTTACATTCGACACACACCCAAGTACTGTCTTAGACCTTCAAAAGTCTCACCATCCAGAGGCTTTGTAAAGATATCAGCAAGTTGTTCTGATGTTGGTACATAATGAACTGTGACTTCTCCTTTTTCGACCAAATCTCTAATAAAGTGATGTCGGATATCGATGTGTTTTGTCCTAGAATGTTGCACATGATTCCTGGAAATATCAATGGCGCTTTTATTATCACATAGGACTGTCAAACTCACATCATTGAACCCATAGTCTCTCATCATCTGTTTCATCCATAATAGCTGCGCACAACAACTCCCAGCAGCTAAGTATTCTGCTTCAGCCGTAGACAGTGATATAGAGTTTTGTTTTTTACTGTACCAGCTGACAAGATTTGATCCAGCAAAGAAGCATCCACCAGTGGTGCTTTTACGATCATCAGCATTCCCTGCCCAGTCAGAGTCACTGAATCCTACCAACTGCGAATCCTTGTTCCTAGACAACCATACTCCATACTCCACTGTTCCACTTATATATCTAATAATCCTTTTCACAGCTGACATGTGTGATTCCTTTGGATTGGCTTGGTAGCGGGCACAAATACCAACACTCAAACAGATGTCTGGTCTACTTGCAGTTAAATACAACAGGCTGCCAATCATACTCCTGTACAACTTTTGGTCAACACTTTGACCCAGTTCGTCTTTTGTAAGCTTATCGGTGGTACCCATTGGAGTGCGTACTGCCTTTGCACTAGTAAGCCCGAATCTCTTGATCAAGTTTTCAGCATATTTCTGTTGATTGATGAAAAGACCATTCTGCTCCTGAGTAACCTGCAATCCTAGAAAATATGACAATTTTCCTACCATACTCATTTCGAACTCCTTAGTCATTAACTCAACAAACTCCTTCACCAATACCGAAGAGGTGGATCCAAAAACAATATCATCCACATAAATTTGTGCGATTAGAATATTTGTCCCTTTCTGCAGCACAAACAGTGTACGGTCCACTCCCTCTCGACGATAGCCCTTCTGAATCAGAAAGGTTGTCAGTCGTTCATACCATGCACAAGGTGCCTGCTTTAGTCCATACAGTGCTTTATTCAACCGATATACATGGTTAGGAAAATGTGGGTCTTCAAACCCCTTAGGCTGTTCCACGTAAACTTCCTCCTTTACTAGCCCATTCAGAAACGCACTCTTGACATCCATCTGATGAAGAGTAAAGTTCATAATGCATGATACCGCCAACATCAGTCTAATCGACTCCAATCTGGCTATCGGTGCAAAAGTTTCATCGAAGTCAACCCCTTCTACTTGGGTGTACCCTTGAGCAACTAGTCGCGCTTTATTCCTGGTGACGTTACCATCCGCATCAGATTTGTTCTTAAAAATCCACTTGGTTCCAATCACATTCACATTCGCAGGCCGTGGGGTAAGATACCAAACATTGTTTCTCTCGAATTGCTGCAATTCTTCCTGCATTGCCGAAACCCAAAATTCATCGAGCAGAGCTTCTTTGCAATTTTTTGGCTCAGTAAGAGAGATGAAACATGATAGTCCTGCCAATTCTCTGTAATTTACCCGCGGTTGATCCCTCAATTGCATATATCTGGCCGGACTCTGTTCAGAGTCATGTGTTACAGTTTCCGGAGTTTCAACACCGGTTAACTGTGCTGGTGTTTCAACACCAGTAGGATTCACTGGGTCGAGCGTATTACCGTCACCCATAGTATCTTCTTCTGAATCATCAACAACCACATTAATGGACTCCATGACTACTCCAGAGCGTTGATTAAGAACTCGGAAAGCTCGACTCGTGGGGGAATAACCCAAGAATATACCGATATCACTTCTAGACTCGAATTTAGCTAAGGGTTCTCGATCCTTCAGAATGTAGTACCGACTCCCAAAGACATGAAAATACGACACATCTGGTTTCTTCCCTTTCCATATCTCATATGGTGTCTTCTCAGTAAACGGATGCAGATATACTCTGTTGATAGTGTAACATGCCGTGTGTACCGCCTCAGCCCAATATCTAGCATGAATTTTTTTCTCGGCTAACATTGCTCGTGCCATTTCCTGCAACGTCCCGTTCTTCCTTTCTACTATGCCATTTTGTTGAGGAGTTATGGGGGCAGAGAACTCGTGGTGTATTCCAAGTGTCTCGCAAATATCATGAAATTTTGAATTTTCGAATTCTTTTCCATGGTCACTCCTGATTCGTGCAATTCTTACTTAGGCAGTTCCTTTTTCTACAAGCAACCTGTGTGCCAAGTTCTTGAAAACATCGGTAGCCTCTGACTTCTCTTTGAGAAATGATACCCACGTATACCTCGAGAAGTCATCTACACAGACGAAAATATACTTCTTTCCTACCACACTGGGGGTGTTCACCGGCCCCATTAAGTCCATATGCAGGAGTTTCAAGAGTCTTGATGTTGTAACATCGTGTACTGCATGGTGTGGTGTTCGGATTTGTTTTCCTTCTTTACATGACCCACAAACAGCCTCCTTGTTGTCACTGATTTCAGGAATACCTCTAACTGCATTCAGTCTGAAAATACGTGCTAGGGATTTATAATTTAGGTGCCCCAATTTTCTGTGCCACAGAGTACTAACTTCTTTCTTTGAACTCAGGCAGGTGACAACTTGATCGAGCAGGTAACAGTTATCCATTGATCTTGATCCAGTGAATACTCCAGTCTCATGGTTTACTACACATTTATCCTTATCGAAAACCACTGTCATCTCATTGTTACATAGATGGCTGATGCTCAACAAGTTTGCCTTCAGACCTTCCACTAGTAACACATCTTGGAACACTGGAAGCCCTTTGATGGCTAACTCACCCTTGCCGATTATTCTACTGCGTTTCCCATCACCAAATCTAACATGTCCTCCAAATCCAGGTTTAAATTTTCGCAGAAATTCAGGAACTCCAGTCATATGCCTTGAACATGCACTATCGAAATACCAAGAATTTCCTGTATGTGCCCCAAAACATACAAAACTTGAAAAACAAACATCTTGAGTTTTTCGAATCCATACCTAGCGTGTTGGTCGAGCGGTGTGTTATGGACTTGGGTTATCACGTGTGTTCAGAAATCTGGTTCTGTATCCACTAGTGTTGAAACGGTGCCTTGTATCATATCTTGACACGGTGTTGAAACTTCGATTTGCTGAGTTGAAAGGCAGGGTCCTAAGCAGCTTAAAACATCTATTTCTTACATGTCCTTGCATTCCACAGTATCCGCATCGTCGAATCCTTTTGGTCGGAAAATTTCTCTCGATTATTCTGGGAGCTAGCGCACTTTGACCTTCTGTGTTACTCCATGAATTTACTGGTGTGGATCTTTCATAACCAATTCCGTACTTAGTCGTCTGTCCCATTCTTAGACAGTCTTCGAGTTTAGCTTTTCCTGTATTAAGACGTCTGATAGATTGTTCTGCTGCCTCTGCTCGTTGCACCATTTCAGCAAAATCCTTCTTGATTTCTTCCAGTTCGCCAATTGCCTTTTCCTTTTCAAGTTCCTTCATTTTAGCTTCTTCACGCAATCTCTTATTCTCAGACTTGAGCTCTTTGTTTTCATCTGCCACTTTTAACCACATCTTGTACATTTCCATGCTTTCCTTGCGAATGTCATCATTACTAATGCTTCTAGCCTCTTCACCTGAGCTACCACTCTCGTCTTCATTCAGCCCACTGAGACCTCCTCGAGAGAGTCTTCTAACTCCACTGACACACCGAAAGCAACATGATTGGTATACTCTTCTCCATCCTTACAATCATCCCCTACGTCATCATCACTCCAGGTTGTGACATACGATTTTCCTTGCCTTTTAAGTGTATTGGCACACTCAGCTTGTATGTGTCCAAAACCTTCACATTCTATACACTGAATTTTCCTGTTCAGGGTTGGATTCGTTGATTTAAACTTTGGTGTTGAAACACCAATTGCTTGGCCAAATCTTGGAGTGGGGTTTGCGTTTGGATTTTTGTTCCCACTAAATTTCTCTTGTGGCTTCCTGCCCATCTTCTTCATAAATCTGGAGAAGTTCCTGGTTATGTTTGCAATTTCATCGGACTCTTCATTGTCTGAATGATCTTCTGACTTTCCAGAGGTTATGCTTGAAAAAGCCATCTCTTTCTTTCCTGCTTTAGTTTGCAACATTTCCATCTCATAAGATTCTAGGGATCCCATAAGTTCATCAAGTGTCATAGTCCCTATCCTTCCATTTTCATTAATCGTTGTGACCTTCATGTTGAAACGTGGAGGTGATGCTCTCAACACCTTCCTGACAAGCTTTTGATCTTTGTACTTTTTGCCGAACTGAAAAGCTTTGTTTGCAATATCTCTAACTCGTCCATTGAACTCAGAAATAGTCTCATCTTCACGCATCTTTAGTTCTTCAAATTTTGACGTATAATACTGCAACTTTGATTCTCTGACGGAGCTTGTCCCCTCATGATAAATTTGCAACACATCCCACGCTTCCTTAGCAGTCTCACAATTTGAAATCATCTTAAATTGATCTTCATCCACTGCTGTAAAGATGGCATTTAATTCCTTTGAGTTGGACACGTGTGCTTTGTGCTCCTCGGTAGAATATTCAGAGAATGGTTTAGTCGTCAATGAGCTTGATCCCTCTGCTTCGTCAGTTGTAGGTAGGGTGTATTGATTTATGATATATTTCCAAGCTTGATCATCTAGTGCTCTGATGAATACATTCATACGTGCCTTCCAATAGGCATAATTTCCTTGTTCCAGCAACGGTGGTCGTGTGACTGAAGCCCCCTCCTTTGGTGCCATGGTGAAACCTGATCTCACTCTCCCTGTATAGGGGTAAGCAAGTGCCAAGCTCTGATACCAATTGAAATTCTGTTCCACCTAAAGTCTATACTTTTGTGCCAAGTTGTTTAAAGGTTTGGTGTTAAAACACAAAATGAACGACACAGTGCACACACAACTTGTTTACGCAGTTCGGTGCAAATACACCTACGTCTGCGGGGCCTTGCCCATATCAGAAACTATTCACTAGAAAGCAGTCTTTAGTACAAGAAGCTTAACTTAAATACTAATCCATTGCTAACCTATTGAGTGAATGTTGTGAGATCCCCTCACTGCCGATCCTACGTCGTTGAACCCTCACGAACAACACGTCTCCCTGGATCTCCTCCTCCCGAGGAATTAAGGCTTCCTTGTTTCTGATCTTTACGAACTTGGTCGGATGAATCAACTCTCCTCCAAACACTTCAGGCAGATTGCTCCAACATTTCTCACGTAGAGATGAATTCGTGGTTGCTCATCGATTGCGTTGTATCTTCTTCTTTTTATATCCTTCACAATCCTGCCTTCTATCGAACTCTTTCCTTGTCTAACTCTTCCATCAATAGACTTCTAGACTAAGGAAAGATCTAATTCTAATCTGGTATTTTAAATGGACAATCCTTTATCAATAGGACTTGTACCATAAATTAACTACTTAATCAATTCCTAACTATTACAGGAATATTCGTTTACCAGAATTAGATTGCCACAAAATCACATAATAATCTGCACAATATTATGATCTGATCGCATAATTATACTCCATAATTCGTGGCTAAAACCTGCTGTCTAGAAAAAATCTGATCGCAATGGTGTTAAAACATCATATCACCAGTATTCACAATATGCCATAAATAAGTCCAACTCCCAAGAACTCTACATTGAAGAAGTAGAGAAATCGCAACTTTGATTTGCAGTAATTTGGAGGAGAAGAAGAAAGCAAGGTTTCGAATCCATTTTTGGGTGACCCATTTTTCATCTTAGAACCCAGCCTACGAATTCTTCAACATAAACTTATGGACATGCCGCCTGTCAGGAGACCTACTCGAAGGAAAAAAAGGAGGAAAACTCCGAATACATCACATTTTCCCACCTACAACCTACTGTTACCCTATAAATTCTATTAAGAAAAACTTACAAAAGTATAAAAACATCATTGCACATCAGAACGACTTGTATTTCATCTTCTTCTATTTTTCTCGTTTCTCTTAAGTTCATTATCGAGCACTATTTTAAGTTGGTTTTTCGGGCAACGTTTGTTGGATAATGCAGATAAGAGCCTAATGGATGAAAAGCGACATGTTGCTCATTTTCTACTTGTCATTGGAAAAGGAATTCAGATTGAGTATGAGAAGGTGGTTGAAACATTCCAACAATGGAACATTGCATTGAGGACGGTCACTTAGATCTAAAAAAGTGTGAGAGAGCAAGTTGTAGTTGGGGTACCCATGAACACAGGAAACAAAAAATTAGGAAATGTAGAAGTTCCAAGGTGTTAGATGAAGAGCGATTCAGAACAATACTTTTACCACTAAGGAAGACATGTCAAAGGGTAGCTACTCAATGCAATGAAAGCTAGAGCAATTCATAGGCTCATACAGGGAAACTAAGAAAACACAACAGTGCAATAAAACTATTTCTAAGGGAAGCAAACAAGGAGAAAAAGTTGAATTCACATGCTCAAAGCTTAGGTTCGAAAGGCATTTTAGCACATTTAAACTCAAAAGCATGTACATTGTGTTGCATCTTGATAAAAACGGTTTATTTATCGGAACAACCAGCAGACTATAGTTTGCTACTAGATGGAAACAATCCATACCAAACATGTCTACACAGGGGTTATACTTCCAAAGTTATGTTTGTGTTGTAGCTAGGCCTATAATTGCACCAAATAGAGATGTAATTTTTTAGGGCAAGATAGGTATATTTTCACTTATTGACAAGGTACCAACAAAGAAGGCCAGCAAAAATAGGCCAAGAGGCACAATCGAGACAAGGTCGAAAGTCAAAGTGAATAAAGACGTGCTCACAAAATGCCTAGTCAAAGAGATTATACCAGCATTAAAGCAAAAAATGCCACTAGGTTCCTGCAAAAATATTAATCTCGAACAAGATAATGCATAAGTTCATCATTGACTCTCAACCGCCAAACTCACTAGACTTGAACATACTAGACTTGAGATTTTTTCGCTCAATTCCGAGCCTACAACAAGAAAAGGCATGCCAAAAATGTGGTACAACTAGTGGTGGCCGTGGAGAAAGTTTATGAGGAAATGAGGGCTTAGACACTTGATTTGTATGGAAACCATCAAGAAGTTGAACCATCATATCTTTAGCATATAACCTGCAAAACAAATCCCCCGAAGATGCTCCGAGGGGAAAATCCTCTGATGGTAAAGTCAGTAAAGTATATCAATATCCCTCCCAGATAGAGTGAATCCTCAAATGAATACTTACCTTACTATTTATAATACTTGAATCCTAACCGTCACTATACATAACCGAGACTCTTATTAAATATATGAAATGATAATATTAATTATGTTTAAACCCTATTGGGCAAAACCAGTCCAAAAAATATTCTTTGGATTATAGCCCAAATCTTATTATTCAATGAGTTGGGCTGCGGCCCAACTCTAACTTCATAAGAATATCATCAAAAGCCCCCAGAGAACTCGAGGCATGATAACTATGTTCGAGTATTTGAATCAACTTAAATTCAAATACGTTAACATAGTAGGAATGCCTTAGTTATCTTAATATCACATCTTCAAACATATCGAGTTTTCCTCCCTCGCACGAAGGGTCTCTCAAAATCTTGTGCTGAGCATAAATGTTGTGATCATAAATCTCATAGTTGGATGTAATGTTGGGAGTATGATTCCTTAATAATGAATTTGGAGTCGAGGAGGGTGTCCTTTAACTTTTGAAGTTAGTTTCCTTGGGTACACTAATTTTAATAAGTATCAGTATAGTCGAATCATCACAGAGAGTATAGCTTATCAACATACTCAAACCATCACAGAGAGAGTAGCTTATTAGCGCACTTAAACTATCACAGAGAGAGTAGCTTAGAAGCATACTCGAACAATCACAGAGAGAGTAGCTTATCAATATAATCGAACCATCACAGAGAGAGTAGCTTATCAGTATACTCGAACCATGACAGAGAGAATACTCAAACCATCATAGAGAGAATAGCTTATCAACATATTCAAACCATCATAAAGAGAGTAGCTTATCAGCGTACTCGAACCATCACAGAGAGGGTACTCAAAACCATCACAGTGAGAGTAGCTTATAAGTATACTCAAACTATCACAGAGAGTAGCTTATCAGCATACTCGAACCATCACAAAGAGAGTAACTTATCAGCATACTCGAACCATCACAGAGAGGGTACTCGAACCATCACAGATAGAGAGAGAGAGAGTAGCTTACCATCATACTCGAACCATTACAGAGAGAGTAACTTATCAGCATACTCGAACCATCACAAAGGGAGTATCTTATCAGCGTACTTGAACCATCACAGAGAGGGTACTCGAACCATCACTGAGAGAGTAGCTTATCAGCATACTTGAACCATCACATAGAGGGTACTCGAACCATCATATAGAGGGTACTCGAACCATCACATAGAGGGTACTCGAACCATCACAGAGAGAGTAGCTTATCAGCATACTTGAACCATCACATAGAGGGTACTCGAACCATCATAGAGAGAGTAGCTTATTAGTATTTCACTTTAACCATCAGTCGCAACGCATATCATACGAGGCTGGAAATAGTATAAAGAGTGATGCTTATCCGCATTTCACTCAAATCATCAGTCGCAACGCATATCATACAATATTAAGAAACTGCTTATCAGTATTTCACTTAAATCATTAGCCTTAGCTAGAATTGTCATTCGAGTGGCACTTATTAGCATACCACTCGATTATCAACCTTACCTAAAATTATCATTCGGAGTGCCGCTTATCACCATACCACTCGATCATTAGCCTTAGCTGGAATTAACATTCAGAGTGCCGCTTATCAGCATACCACTCGATCATTAGCCTTAGCTGGAATTAACATTTAGAGTGCCGATTATCAGCATACCACTCAATCATCAGCCTTAGTTGGAATCATCATTTAGAGTTCCGCTTATCAGCATACCGCTCAATCATCAGCCTTAGCTAGAATTAACATTCTAAGTGCCACTTATCAGTATACCACTCGATCATCTGTTGCAACGCGTAGCATACAACTAATAACCCTCCGAAAATAATAAGAGCAACATCAATGTTAGTAACGTCAATATCTTAATCACAAAGCCGTACCCAGGCTTTTAGGCCATATTCAATGTTATATAAGCAAATGATGGTATTTTGAACACAAAGATAGGCCCACCATATCTATAGTCATGGAAAATGATATAGGGTAATAAAAGTAATATCATGCAAGAGCATAATCTCAGCAACAAACAAAGTATCAGTTACTTCACAAAAATCACAACATACACAAGCACATTATTAGTGCAAGAGTTTAGGAAATGGTTTTTATCATGGTTTTGTTCACATGTCTTAAGAGCTATGTCAATCTTCTCCTATCTGCAATATCCATTAATCAAAGTAGTATAAATGTCTTAATCTATCTTTGTGTCTCTCTTTAAGGAAGCCAAGTAAGACGTAACCTCTTTCATCCCTAATGCCTAGTTATAGCCCCCAAATTATTTTAAAATCTGATTAGAAAGATTTAAAACAATTTTAAACCAGCCTAAAAAATTCTTTTGTGATTTGTGCTTCACAACTCCACACTAAGGGATAGAGAAAGATGGGGAGAGGTGGAGAGGGAGTACAGAGGAACCTTATTAATCATTACCATCTGGAACTCTAATTATAATACCCCAGAATGGAGTGGTTCTAGGTCAGTTTGAGGACATGGTGGTCTGTTTTTCGTCTCCATATGCAAAAGAATTGTTCAGATGAATGCCAACACAAGATACTGACCATTCATCTTATATGTGCACATAAATAACAAGTGTATCCTCTCATGATCATACAAGGAGCCATCTTGAGCAATAGAAACTCCTCAATCGAGCCGCTCCTCCAAATAACTCAACATCTTGAACGATTTGATGACTCCACATCATCTTTGCTTAGACTAGCTTGTAGCGTCTGATATAAGGGAAGTACAGCACCTCCCATTACTAATGCTCGTGGCCCTCCAAATTATCGTCAACATCGTTGACATTCGAAACCATTGTCGACATTTGAAGCGTGCATCAACTCTCGAGTTCATCGTAGGCCTTATGATGTTTGAAGTAATTTTTATGCAAGATCTAAACCTGCCACTTTGTTCTTGGTCAAAGGAAGCAACACAGATAATCAAACCCAAATGACGCTTCTCTTTCAAAGATATGTACAAGACCAGATATTTGAGAAGCTTTGCAGCATCAACATTCATAACTCAAAGTTTTGAGCATTACTGGGATGATTCAAATACATGCCTCAACAAGTTGCACATTCACACCTTAAGAACTTCATCAGCTGATCAAGCATGGATCGACAGACAATCTCGGGATAGATTTTCCTAAAATATAAACCAACCTGCTCCTTCCTAATTTTCCATCTCAAGCCAAAGTATGCCATCCCAAATAAAAATGTTAGTAGGGGCTACCACAAAGTAGCAAAGAACGATGGCAGAGGATCATTACTTATACGATTGTTGCTACATGGGGGCCCTACACCCTTCAAACAAATACATAACCAAACCAAGCCATGTTCTCCATAACTACAGATGCAGCGTGAACTCTCAAGAGGCAAGCGGTGGGAGGCAGCATTGAAGAACTCTCGAGGAATAATGTCCAAAGGTCAGAGAGGCTTTGAGCTCTCGAGGGGGAGCGTCAGAAGACCGCATCGGCAGAGACTTCAAAGGTTGAGCTCTCGAGGACTAGCCTTCTGTTATAATTATTCGTGGGAAAAAATAATTGAGCGAAGCTTCAAACCTTTTGGGGAGAGCTCGAAGGACGCTGCTCGAGAGGCTTTATACATAAGCTTCAAACTTCTCGGCATGTGCTGGAAAAAGAAAGACATAACCAATAGGTGAGGCTGCTTCCACTATGAAATGTAATTGAGGGCAAACATATCAACGACCCTGGGATATCAAAACCCTCCTTCGGGTGGGAAATCCTTGACAGACGAGAGTTGGAGGATAAGGGCTGGTTTAGATGAAGCACTGGGCGAGTGGCAGAAGACCCAGCTCAAGACCTTGCACTTGTCACGGAGGTGAGAGCTAACGGGGACGATAATTCGACGGAGGTGAGAGCTTCCAGACTTACCGATGGAGACAATGACTCGAGAGGTGATGGCGAAGGAAGAAAGCATCGTACCCGGGATTTCTTATTCCAATAAAGATGCTTCCAGGTCGCAGCAAGGCTTCCTTGAGCGTCTTGTTGGACGAGCTTTTGACTGATGAGATTTTGAGGGGACAAGCGCTTCAACGTCCTTGACAGACGAGATCCTCAAGAGCTGAAGCACGGAGCTGTTTCTGTGGCTGAAAGCAAACGAATTTGTTGAGATCGCTGCATGGGACTCATTTTCTTATACTCTAGTTCCTTATCAAGAGAAGATGCCCCTCTCGAGGTATCGAAGCTTTGAAGACGTCTCCTCGGTGGCTCTGGTTCTTCGAGGGATGATACCTTTCTCGAGCAACTCAATGATCCAACGATGGTAGTGGAAAGCCTCAGGGCCAGTCTCGTGGTCCTTCTACGGCGGTGGTTGACGTTGAAGCTCCATGGTCAAGTTAGACCTATCTTTGATAACTTTTTGATGTTGCAGACATTAAAGGCCACGATATCTCCGACGAAAGTGCGACTCACAAACGTAATAGAAAGCCTTTTGAAGAGGCTATTTTTCTTAAAATATTCTCAAGTTTTACTCATTGGAACTGATAATTCTTCTTCTTCCTCAAAGTTACAAACCTAATAGAAAGCCGTGTAGTATAAGCACCCAAAAAATCTCTAATTTCCTGGAGATACTTTAAGATCAAAGAAAAAAAACATGCTTGAATATCAAAAGGGAACTTAAATCTCTGAATAATCTTTCCTCTTGTCACTGAGTGCTTTATTTTATTGTGTATGTTGGCAGAAATTTGGATGCAATTGTGCATCTTCTGACATTTGAATGCCATGGTGGAGGACGCATTCTCTGAATGAGTCTTCAGGGTGATTTTTCCCCCGGAATTTGTAGAGGATGGAATGCGTCCTCATCGTGATTAAATTTATTTTTGCAAAAATTTTAGAGGATGCATTCGAGCGCTTGCGGCCGGAGGCTCGAGGTAAATACGGTAAATAGTATAGACGGTGGGACCCACGGTAGAGCCCTACCAAATACAAAAAATAATCCAACCCTAGGCTAAAACCTAGGGAAAAATGCGGGGGTACCCCCCCCCCCCCCCAAAATTTTTAAAGAAATGCTAACCATAAGCTAGAGAATGCTAAGCCTAGGGAAAAATAAATGCAAGTCCAGATGTGTGAATCTAGACCTATACATAGCAACCGGAAATGTGTACTGACTCTTCATATGATAAGCTCATCGCAGCCGAGACTTGGGTCTCGGGTCTTGAAGAAAATAATGAAGAAGACGCCAGTGGTAGACCAAAAAGCGCAGCCGAGTGTGGTGTACTCGGGTCTTGAATGGTCACCATGGTGTGTTGGTGTTGCTGAATCCGAATGAAGCTAGGACCGCCAAAGAAGGAGCAACTTCTACCATATACACCCCTAAGGTGAAGAAAGAGGGGTGTTATTGGCCTTCAAACGTTCTCGTGGTATGAACCGAGGCTATGTTAGAGGGCAAGAGTGTCATAGGCAGTGCCAATAGCTCTTGTGGATCCCTCTAAACAATACCCCCCCTAATGATGGAGAGAACGAACACAACTTAAACGGCGTGCATCAAGCCCGGCGATTATGTAATCGCCCACTCCATTTTGAGCAAATGGACAGCTGTATGTTAATTTAACACAAAGTGTAGTGCGAGCATAGAGCGCGTAATGACCGTCAAGTCCAAGTAACAATTAGCAGTGGATTAATTAATTTCGCGTACGCTAATTAATTATCCAACTACCCAACTCCTATGGTCTTGCAACCAAATGTAGAAAGGTTGCTCTCCCATCCTCCGAGGGGAAAATGTGCAATTATCCACCCAATACAATTTTAGCCCAAAGATAAGGCCAAAACTCAACAAAAATCCACAAATTAGAGCCCAAAAATAAAGCAAATTCGGCCCAAGAATAAGGCATATAAGCTGAAAAATTCTCTATTTAATTAGGCCCAAATTGCCTTGAATTCAGCCCACATGCTTGGTTTTTTCACTCGGCCCAGCAGCACAACTTTTCGGCCCAGCAGCTCAGCCCAGTACCCTAAAAGCTAGGGTTTCAACCTGACTCCAGCCACCCCCAGTAATGCATCCATTGACCGGGTTAAAATCGGGCTATAAGCTTGACCCGTTTCTTCTTGCATTTTAATCCACCCTCTATTTCCGTTTCGACCCAGCAGCTTGTAATTTCAGCCCAGTAGAGCCTTTTTTTTCAGCCCAGCAGCTCGGCCCAGTCCCTATTTGCATGACCCGGCCGCCTCCTTCAACCGGGTTTCAGCCGGGTTATAAGACAACCCGGACCTCGTGCAATTCCACAACCCGGTAGTGAAAAGAAATGGCCCAGTGGCCTTGGCCCAACAGCTAGGGTTTAGGCTCTTGACCCGATCGCCTCATGAGCGGGTCATACGACCCGACCGCCATGAATCAGGCCAAAACCCTAGTTAGCCCTTGCCCCATTTTTTCTTGCTCGGGTACACTGACCCAGCGGCGCACAAAATGGGTCGAGCACCCAGATCCACATCCTCGCCGGTTTCACAATTTTTTGGCACCGCTGAGCAGCCGGAAAGAAGCCAAAATCTGCAAAGATTCGCCAATGAAAAACTCTCGAATCTGGGCACTCTTCCAAGTGAAATTTCAACCGGATTTAGCACCTAAAATGTTGAATTTTATTCCCCCAAACTGTGGCATGTGAAATCTGGCCGAAAATTAACCATTCCCCTTGCCGGAGTCGCAATTTTCCGGCGAGCAAAAACAACCACATCAACACTCCTTTATTCTCTTTTCCAGCCATGAGAAGCATCCCAAGCATGAAGCAATAGGAATCCAAGTCTAGGGACAGAGAATCAAGGCTATTTCATGCATTACCCGTGCCAGAATAGCATTTTTCCAGCGACTTCCGGTCGGAAAATCCGAAACTCCAACCTCCAAAATCCAAAATTTCCCAACTACTTTTCCGATCGGATAATGCATAACAAAACGAACCGATCCTTCAAGTCATAACAAACATTATAACTCACTGGAAAAAGTGTTTTTCCGGTGAACCCGATCGAAAAATTCAAACCATCATCATCCAAAAAATCCATCCTTTATGAAAAATATGCTCCTCCATTCATCTAGATCTGATCATTATCATGAGATTGAAACAACGAAGAAAATACCTTGGGCCTATCGTCGTTTATGATTCCAATTAAACCAATTATCTCCAAACATCTGTCTTGAATCCGACTAATCCCAAACCATCAACCCCATCGAACAATAACATTCAAACACCTAAAATCTTGAATTCCACATGAGTGTTCATCAGTCAAGAAAGTAAATTTAAATTCTTAGCATAAAACATAGCAATCTGGTTGAAATTCCAATTAAAGCAAACAATCATGGACAGTGGCGCATCTGATCACATGAATGCCCTCTCATCGAATCCATCATGAACACTTCCAAATGCTAAAAAATTTATGCCTCAAATTCATCTCTATTTCCAATCCAACATGAACATCACATTAACTATCCACCATAAAAAAATAATCTTCCATACAAATCCACAGATATTCATCATAAATAAACCCCTCATCAATCTACCAGATTAGATCTATCAACGAAAGATTAAAACTTACTTGGAACAATGGTAGATCTTCATCTAATCCACTCCATCAACAAATTCAAGATCTAAAAGTCTGATCTTCACCCAAAACCCCAGATCCAAAGATCAAATCTTCAAATTCAAGCACAAATCATACACCGAAAGATACGGCAAGGAATCCAACATTAATGTCGGATTCCTCGCCGGAAACTCTGAATCGTAAGAGAGAAACTGGATGAAAATCGGATCCGGTATTCCGGAGAAGGACTACGTCCTTTTTTCTCTCCAGAGAGAATTTTTCCGCGGCAGGAGGCTCGAGGACTCGCGGCAGGAAGCAGGAGGTTCGAGGGCTCGAGGAAATGAAGTTCGAGGGCTCGAGGAAATGAGGAAGATGGTGGGAAAATCAAGGAAAATGGCGGAAGAAGTGAGGAAGACGGGCGATAAATAGATGAAATGAGGACTCATTCACCGAATGCATCCTCCGAAAACTCATTTAAAAAAATTCTGACAAAAAAATTATTAAACCATGAGGGCGCATTTTCGTAAATGCGTCCTCTTATTTTCATGAAATTATTTTTCTAAAAACATGAGAACACATTTGCTGAATGCGTTCTTCACCTTCGCATCCACCGCCGGTTACTGTAGCCGCAATAATAGAATTTTCTCCTTATCACTCTACAAAAGAAGCACGTATCTCTGTAACTGGTAAATAAACATAATAGCCCCATTCTTTCTTATCGGGAGATTAATTTTTTTAAAATTAACATTTAACAACCATTATAAGCAGAAGGCAAACCCTACACCATACTATTCCTTACAAGGTACTACATCTGGAAACTATGGAACCCTAGTAAAATAGAATATCAGAGAGGTGGAGGTGAATTCTATAATGCGTATAGAAATCATCAAGAAGTTGAACCACCGGATCCTTAGCATTTGACCTACAAAACAAAGCCCTCGGAGATAACCCGGGGGGAAAACCCTCTGATGATAAAGTCAGCCCCCGATATCAGTCATAGGGAATAATAGTCTATGAATCAAAATGAATGACATACTTCACATTTTAACTAATTAAGCCCTAATAGTTATGGCATGTAACCACAATTCTTATTAAATACGTATTAAATGACAATATTAACCTATTCATGACTAACCCTATTGGGCTAAGCCAACCTAAAGATATTATTTAATGAGTTGGGCTGCTGCCCAACTCCAACTCCATAAGAGTATCATCAAAAGCCCCAAGAGAACTTGAGGCATGATAAATATGTTCGAGTATTCGAATCAACTTAACTTCGAACACGTTAACATTATAGGAATACCTTTGTTCTCTTCATATCATATCCTCAAATATATCGAGTTTTCTTCCCTCGCTCAAAGGGTCTCTCAAAATCTTATGCTTCTGAGCTACATATTTTCTTTAAAAAAAAGGGGAAGTCTAATACTGAGCCCCCAACATCAATGATCGTCTGGGTAAAAAAGTTTGAGATTCATAAGCGAGGCTTAGAGAAAACATATAACAGTAGCCGCACCATCGTTCTTTACTCAATGTCTGCACTAATCTAGATGACCAAAACTATAGAGTTTCAACACTTGATTCTTTTTGGTCAAGACTAAAGAATTTATTTTTGTAGCCTTTGTATTGTATGAATCTGAAGGAATCATTAAAGGAGTCTTGTTATCATTTGACTATAACTAACCCTCAAGTTGATGAAGGTTAAGCGGACTTAACCAATGCCAGCGAGGATTTAGAATCCTAGTGTAATAATAGTAACCCAACCATATGAGGCAAGAAGGTTTCAAGATCGTGTTAATGAGGCAGTGGAGAAAAACAAGTATGCCGAGGAAGAAATCAATGCCTTCAAGGGACTATCGAAGCTCGGGATACGATGTTTGATGGTCTTGAACAACGATTCTTACCTCATGGGTGTAATTATCGATTCAACTACATCATCAAGGCTCCCCTAGGGTCTTCGAGAGAGTTTATCATTACAGCATATCATGTTGTATATTGTAATATTTATATATTTATCGGGAATGCTTGAAGTAATTTTACTAGGTCAAGTCTGCATAGTTTTAGACTCGACTTAGATTGGGACAATGTCACTCTAGGCATACAAAGCTGAGCAAGCCGCTGGTAAAGATGTAGCACTAAGCATACATGTTATAATCATGAATCTCATAGTTAAATGTAGCATTGGGCATATAATTCCCTAATAATGAGTCTAGAGTCGAGGAGGGTGTCCTTTAACTTTTGGTGGCAGTTACCTTGGGTACAATACCCCCCTCAATCAAAGGACACCAGTTATCACTAATAGCGCCTCGACCTTGAAAACTTCACCCTCACTTCCTTTTTGCCATATATATCTTTAAATGTTGTGACCAGAGTTATCGCTGTCATATAGAGATCATACATTTTATATTGCCCCTAAGGAGTTATAAAATATTTTTGCACATTTGATTCTCTTGACTGTATTTAGAAGATGGCTTAGTGTTTGTTCAGCCTTTTAGAGCTCGACGCAGGCAGGAGCAATCAAGTAGCCTTAATCATTGGAAGATCAAATTTGAGTGTCGCATGTAAATTCAGCTTCTTCTTCTTCTTCTTCTTTTATTGAAAAACCCTCAAGGGGAGTGATGCATCTCGAACGACCACCAGTTCGTAGGATTGAGCTCCTCTCAAACCAACCTGCAGTAAAACTATCCCCGAGGGTTCCAAGGGTCAGCTCTCTGATGCCTAAGTTAGTCTAAGAGTCCAATATGATTAAAGACAGAATGAATGATAAATAAATGGGTATCTTGTATTTATACTCTATGTCCTAAATAACGTCTTCCTTAGTTATCTCCCATAATTACCTACGAATGCGGTAATTGTATTAGGGTATTAAATAATACCCTAATTGGGCAGCCACATCTTCAGTCCAATGCCCTTCTTGGGCTTGAACTCTATCAAGAGCCCCCAGAAAAGCAGGTTCTCGACCTCGGAGGACTGGAATAGTACAAAGGTTCTTCGAGGTCTCAAATGCATGGGACATCTAGAGAACCCTTAAAACTCGAAACGAACCTTGTATTTCGTTGCTCTTGCCTTCGAGAGAGGGAATATGGTTTTCTAATCAACTCTCAGTACTAGAATTTCAAAAGGCAAGTGTGTGCCATTCAACCACGCGTGTCACTGCTCCCCAAATGGCATGTTATCATAAGGCAGAAAAGCAGTTGTGTGTTTCTATAACTTTTACATTTCCAAGACAGTTATTAATTATCTGCCATTTCAACGCCCATTATTACCCCTTCACCTCTCTTCTTTCTTTCACTTTTCTCATTTACTGGAACTTCTTACAAGCACTCTTTCTCTCCTTCTCTCTCGAGCGATCTAATTTTTATTGCTTTTCCTAGAAAATCAGTAAGTACCTTCATTTGTCTCCTTATTCTAATCTTTTCCTTTCCTCACCTTATAATCATGCCCCGTTCTTATGAGGGTTCCACCTCCGAGATATTTCCCGGTGAGATTAGAGTAGGAGGGGTGGGGATTAGTATGCCAGAGAGGGCTATTACTAACTCGAAATACACTCATTCTGAAGAATTCCAATGTGATTATGATGTTGGAGGAGATATGTCTGATCACATTACTAACAGTACTGGGGAAGAGAAGGTTTTCCCAGTAACTGACATGCCTCCTCGAGAGCCCGCCTAGAACTGGCCACTAGGCATGGGCAAGCCCTATATATGGAGATCCTCTACTAGTGGGAAAATTGGCTTCTACTCTCCTCTGAATCCAGAGCTCGAGGCTCTAGGGGGGAATACATCTTCGGCCTGTGAGGAAGTGTCCTTCGAAGCTATAGAGGAGGAGGAGAATGCATTTCTTTTGAGAAAAGGGATGTCCCTCGAGGAGGAGGAAGCACCTTCGAGAGCACTACAACCACCTTCTTTGGATAAATTCTCTCAGAAGAAGAAAGAGAGGATGTCTCGAGGGGTAAGATTAAGGGATTCTGGGAAGGAGCTCCCGACCCTAGTAGTGGGGAAAGTTATCTCAAAGGTTTTGGACTCGATCCCTCTTGGCCAACGAGTGGCCCCAGATGCTAATTTTCAACCCTTTCGAGAGAAAGATACCCCCCATAACCTCCTCAAGGGAAGGTAAGCTATTTCCCCAAGACACCTTCGTTGTGGCTCACCTTTCCCATTTCCACCTCTCTTTTCCAAACTTCTTAAACAATTCCAGGTGAGCCATGCACAAGTTCATCCCAATGTCTTGGTGATTATTATGATGTTATTGACATGATGTGACAAGTTTAGTATAGAGCCAAGGTATAAGCTACTTCGCTCGTTATACTTCGTGTCTTATAGTGGCCAATCCACCGACATGATTATCACTCTTACCAGCTGGGAGGCACATCACAAGGTTTTTGCTATTCTTGGTGATTCAGGTGACTGGATAAGCTGGAAGAAGGGGATTTTGTTTGATAACATGAGGTATCGAGTTCCCCCATGGAACTGGGACGTGCTAGTTGAGTCTCCCAAACTAGGGGAGTATATTTTTCCGGATTCCCTCGAGAGGGATAGGCAAAAGTTGTTATCCAGCTCCCTTAACAATGGCCACTTCAACAATCCTAACCCCCAAATTTGTGGCTTTGTATTCCCCCATGAAATGTACGAGAAGTATGTGTATAAAGTACTCCGGAATTATATCAGGAAGAGGAGAAGATAACTTGAGGGCCCCAAGGAAGGCCCTTTCCTCAGGACCCTCGTTAGTGATTTTAGGCACTCAGAAGCCTTCGAAGATGCCTTAATAGAATTTTACTTCTATATTTTGTGCCATTGCATTTACTTTTACTGATGATGTCCTCTTTTTTTTCAGTGGGTCTTGCTAGCGGCTTAAGGAACAATAAGTCACACTCGAACCAGGGTCAGGGTCCTCTTAAAGAGACCCCTACTCCCTCGAATTGGGTCTCCATTCCCTCCAATTAGGTCTCCACTCCCACAGTAGGTGGTGGAAAGCCTACTTCGGCCGTTGCTGATGGCCAGCTCCCCTACAGTAGGAATGTTCACCAGAAGACAAGGGAAGATGGTTGCGATGTTGGTAATACTTCTCAACCACCGTTAATAAGAGCACATGATGGTGACAATGCCCATCAACAATCGGCATCCCCTTCGAGTGATACGGTATCCTTATCCAGCATTGAGCATCATCTTGCAAGTATGGTCTATAACCCCAAGGTTTTCATCTGTTCCTTTGAAAAATTCATTTTAGTGTGCTTTTTCCTAGCATTGGTCTAAGTTCAGCTATTTTTCTAGGTCTCCCAAATTTTCTGTGAGGCCACTCAGAAGATGGCTGCTTTTGCCTATGCTTATACTTCTGGCCATGGTTCTCTCAAAGAGAAGCTAGGAAAAAAGGATGCTTAAATTTTGGAGTTGACAAGAGTGCTCGAGGAGAAGAACAGCGCACTTGAGGAAAACCAAAAAACCCTGGAAGAGGAGAAGAAAAAGATGGCTAATGCTGATGCAAAGAGGCATCAATGGATGCTGGAGAAGGATACCCTCGAGAAAAGGGTTCAGGCTGCTGAAGACCCAACCTCGCATGTTCAGCTGCTCGAGGTGTTTAAAAGAAAACTATTGAACAGCTCTGAACCACTTCAACTGTTTGTGGACCTCCTAGAGGTGGCCAAGCATCTCAGCTATAGTGATCTAGCTGAGGAATTCCTAAAGCCTCAAGTATCCACCTCCCTGTCCGAAGAGCTCGCAAAGCAGGTGGTCGAGCTAGTCAAGCCAGAGCTCAAGGCTACTCTGGATGCAAAATGAGATGAGGCAATCAAGAACGATGGCATTCGCTTTGCCCTGATGGATTTCATTAAGTACAATGGGCAGTCTTCACTACTGAAGGGATTCAAACGATCTCCTACCCAAGGCCATAGATGTATCCCCTGAGCAAAATTCAGTAGACGCTCGGGTGGAGGAAATGATTGCATCCACCTCGAAGGAGGATGATTCTAGGGTTTGTCCTTGATTGTAACTTTTTCAATTAGGGGCTCCAGTTGTAACTTCTTTTTTGAAACTTCAATATAAGAATATCTTTTGGAATTTCTCTGACTTATATATTGATTTTTCCTTTGTTCTCTTTTTGTAGTTTAACTCGTTGAAGAGAGTGTTAGAAGGCGCTTGTGAAGAGCTTTCGAGTGCTCAAAAATAATTGAGTGAGATACACAAACAAATATTTAAAGCCACACAAGATTTATCTAACTGTAACCAAGAGAATGAATCCTTGAAAGACAAGCTTAACCAGCTCGAAGCTGAGATGAAGCTGTGGCAATCCAAAGACCATACAACCTTTAATGGGCTTGTTAGGGATTTCCTGAGCAAAGAATTTAATGGTACATATCCTTTAGAGGTGGTCAAAGATTTTAATCCTGAAGATAAAGACTTCGAAGAGCTGATGCATCAAATATATCTAAAATTTGGTTCACTGAAATCATGCGTTGCTACTGTGACTAGGCTTCCATTAGTGAAAGAGCGCCTAAATGGTTGCATGGGCAAAAATTGCAGGTTAGTGGCCCAAAGGGAGTTGATTTCCGAGAAGCATCTAGTGGCTTAGAGCAAAATAACCAGCCTTGAAGATGAATTGCTCACTTGGAAGATAGCTAGCAAAGACCCCGTTTCTTCAAGCGAGCCACATGCAACCCCTCTAAGGAACACCCTGGCTGAGGATAGTTCTTTGGTAGAATCTCTCTTATCCGAGAACACACGACTTGCAGGAGAGATCGAGGCCTGGAAAGTACTGGCCAAAGAAGTCAAGGAGCGCAATGCCAATTTTGAAGAAAATATTGCTGCCAACGAACTAAGCCTCTGTGGCCACACGCTTTCTCACGGCATTCCTTCCTCATATTTAATTGGAAATGACCAGCTTGCGAAATATCTACTCAAATCCACTCAATACTAGATGGAGGAAGTAAACGTCCATGAGAATGGAACTCCTTGCCAGAAAAAGGCCTTTGACCTTATTCTTGATTGGTTGGCGGAACTGAAGGTAAATGGATTTACCCCTCGAGTTATCTTTGTACTTCCCAATCACAGAAATCTGACATTAAAGAAGCTGAAAATAATCTTGCACCCTTGAGCATAGCTACCAAGGGATCTTCCACAAAGCATCGTAAGAGTGTTGGGTCCTCCTCGAAGGGCCCATTCCACCCCCCCTCCCCACAAAAAAGCAGGGTAAGAATATTGCTCCCCTGGATCCTTCTGAATATCTTGTGGAAGAACAAATGAATGATATTTGGAGAGCCACTGGTATCAAGCTTGAAGAGCTAGCTCCTTCCACTGAACATTTGTTTTGGGCAGGGTTTCCTCCTATTTAGATGAATACATTCATGAACTTTTTGGTACCAAAATTTTACTTCTATTTATTAACGAAGTTGAGGCCTGTTTAACTCTCGCTCCTACAAAATGCGAGTCAGGTTTCTCAAACCCCCGTTGTTAGCATCAGTGAGGTTTAAAAATTGTAACAGGATTCGAGTTTCTCGTGCCTATACTTCTTCAAACATTTTTAACCCCAAATATGAGTGCCATGCGCAACTTTTTAAAGCAAATATAGTATGAATATCTTCGATAAGTAGTAATTAAAAAGTTCACAGACACAAGCGTTTTACCCAAGTTCGATGTTTCCACCTACATCTGTCAATTTTGTCCACTAGTTCATCATTTCAAGGTTACAAAAGTAGCCCATGAGTGCCGCTAAAAGAATACCACCCAAACCTCAACCATAGCTAGAAATATCATCTAGAGCTCCGCTTAAGAGCGAACCGCTCGAACCTCAACTAGAGTGCCGCTTAAGAGCAAACCACTTGAACATCATCTAGAGTGCCGCTTAAGAGCAAACCACTTGAACATTATCTAGAGTACCACTTAAGAGCAAACCACTCGAACATCATATAGAGTGCCGCTTAAGAGCAAACCACTCGAACATCATATAGAATGCCGCTTAAGAGAAAACCACGCGAACATTATCTAAAGTGCCGCTTAAGATCAAACCACTCGAACATCATCTAGAGTGCCGCTTAAGAGAAAACCACTCGAACATATTCTAGAGTGCTGCTTAAGAGAAAACCACTCGAACATCATCTAGAGTACCGCTTAAGAGCAAACCACTCAAACATTAGGCTTACCTGGAAATATCATCTAGAGCACCGCTTAAGAGCAAACTGCTCGAATGTCAACTAGAGTGCCGCTTAAAAGTAACCCCCTCATCATAGCTGGTAGTACTTTCTCAAGTTGGTAACGTTCCACCTCCTTGGTACTTGAACCCCATTCATTTATTCAAGAGCATAACTTCCTCCCGGGTGCAATTCGATCACCCTATAGGGTCCTTCCCAATTTGCAGCTAACTTCCCTTTAGGTTCCTTTCTACTTTTTTTTCATTTTTTCTCATTACCAAGTCCCTCAGATTAAACAACACCTTCTTTACCCTTCTGTCATGGTATCTTCTGACCCGTTCTTTAACCTTAGCCTCATGTAAAGAAGCTAACTCTCTCTTTTCTTCCACCATGTCCAAATCCAGACATCGGTTCTACTGATTGCTTATCTCATCTGCAGCAACCATCATCCTTGGGCTAGGAACACATATCTCCATAGGAATTACCGCTTTCGAGCCATATACTAGGCCATAAGCATTTCACTAGTACTTGAAGACTCAGTTGTCCGATACGCCCACAACAGATTAGGTAATTCCCATATCCAATTACCTTCCACCCCCTTGAGGCATGCTCGTATACCATTTACTATTGTTCTGTTGTTCACCTTCACCTGGCCATTAGCTTGGGGTGGTAAACTGATGTCACTTCTTGAAGGGATCTTGAGCAAATTATATTTCGTTATCCGTGATGATCATCCTTGGGATTCCAAAATGACACACAATGTTCTTCCAGCAAAAGGAAATGAAGTTTTTTCCCTTATATTTGTCATGGGATCGGCCTCTACCTACTTTGTGAAATAGTCAATGACCACTATTAGGAATATGAATTTTCCTAGCGCTTTTGGAAAAGGGACCTCTAGGTTGATCCCCCACTTATCAAATGGCCACGAACTATATATGCTTCTCATCTCTTCCTAGGGAACATGTGTTATAGGGGCATGTCTCTGACACTGGTGGCAAGTCTGGATGTATCGATTTGCATCCTCGAACATTGTTGGCCGGTAAAATCCTTCTCAAATAAGCCTCGTCACCATGGATCTGGCTCCCCGGTAGCTGCCGCATATCCTCTCGTGAACTTCCCTCATGAGATAATCAGCCTCATGAGGGTTAACACACCGAAGCAATGACTGCAAATGACTCCTTCTGTATAACACTTCTTCCTGCAATACATACATTGGAGCTTTCAATCTTATCTTTTTGGCATCCACTTCATTTTTCGGTAGGAAACCCTCTCGAAGATATTCCACAAATGACGTCATCCACGAGTAAACTCCAAGTTCTTTGAAACTTCGTTTGCTCAAAGTTACATGAGTAATTACTTCTGGGATTAGGTTCCCAAATCCAAAGAAGCGAGCCTTCTTAGAGCATCTGCTCTATGATTTTTTTTCCCTCGAAACCTGCATTAAAGTGTAAGATTTAAAAGTTTTCAATGGGTTTTTCACTACCTCGAGGTATCTGTGTAGGTTATGCTCTCTGGCCTCGTATTCCCCATTCACCTATTGAACCACGATTTGAGTGTAACTGAAAACCTCCAATTCCTCCACCTACAGCTCCCTTGCCAGGTGCAGTCTAGTGATTAGTGATTTGTACTCAGCCTCATTGTTAGTTGCTTTGAATGCGAAGTTCAACGCATAAGGGTAACCTTTTCCATTGGGGCTGGTTAATAAAACCCCGACTCTACTTCTTCTTGAATGTGATGAACCATCCACATAGAACTTCCATACCTTATTTTGGCTCGCTTCCACCGTTCGAATGAGATCTAGACACACCTCAACGGGCTCTTTAGTTTCCACTATAAAGTCTGCCAGTGCCTGACCCTTAATTGCAACTCGAGATTGATATTGGATATCGTGCTCTACCAATTCCACTGCCCACTTCATCATTCTTCCTGAAAAATCTGGCTTCAGTAGGATCTGTCGAATGGGGTGGTTCATGAGCACCACTATTTTGTGTCTCTTGAAGTGGGGTCTCAGTCTTCTGGCTGCATGTACGAGGGCTAGAATTAACCTTTCAAGGACAGTATACCTTGTCTCTGGCCCTTGCAAGGCATGACTGACAAAGCAAATTAGATGCTGGACCTTTTCTCTTTTACTAGGGATGCACTGATTGCCAACGGTGAGGCAGAAATGTATAGGTATAGCGTCTCATCCTTATTTGGTTTCATCAAGGTAGGTATTGTCCCCAAGTGTTCCTTCAACTGCTTGAATACCTCGTCACATTTTCCATTACAGTAGAATTTCTTTTCCCTTCGAAGGACATCGAAGAATGGTAGGTATTTCTCCGCCCCCTTCAATAGGAACTTGCTCAATGCTGCTAGAGACCCTGTATGCTTTTGTACATATTTTATTGATTGTGGAGTTTTCATTGTCTTCAAAGCTTCAACCTTTTCTGGGTTTACATCAATACCTCTCCCCGAGACCATGAATCCAAGGAACTTCCTCGCCCCCACACCGATAGAGCATTTAGACGGGGTTAACTTCAAATTAACCCCTCTAAGCCTACTAAATGTTTCTTCCAGGTCCTTTAAGAATTCTCCATGAATTTTGCTTTTGACGACCATATCATCCACATAAATTTCCATATTCTTCCCTATCTACCCCCTGAACAATTTATCAACTAGCCTCTGGTAAGTAGCCCTTGCGTTCTTTAAGCCAAAGGGCATCTTCTTATAACAACACATACCCATATCTATAATAAATTATGTTTTTTCCTTGTCTTCCTCCGCCATGAGTATTTGGTGATACCCCTTATGTGCATCAAAGAAGGCCAAAATCTGATATCTAGTGATGGTTTCCAATTTGTTGATTGGTGGCAACGGGTAACTATCTTCGGGACAACATTTATTTAAATTGGTGAAGTCTATACACATTCACCAGACCCCATCATACTCTGGAACCATGACTGGGTTAGCAATCCATTTGGAGTAGAACACCTCCTCGATGACATTTGCCCTCAACAACTTGTCCACCTCTTCTTTAATTGCTTCAGCTCTTCGGGAGCAAACATGTTTCTCTTCTGCTTCACTGGCTTTATCGAGGGGTCAATGTTCAGCCTGTGTAGTGCGAGACTCAAAGGTACTCCTGTTAGGTCAGAAGTATCCCACGAGAACACGTTCCCATATTCTCCCAATAAGTCTCTCAGTCTCTCCTTGACATCTTTAGGAATTAGCTTCACCCCAGCTACTGATCCCATATCCCGATTAGCCATTTGTATTGTATCGGTCAATCCCACATTTGCGTGCATTGTTGCTACATCTCTTTGCTTTCTCGCTTCTCTTACAGCATTCAAGTTACATTTTTGAGCCACGGTTTGATCTCCTCGAATGGATGCCACTTCCTTTTTAGTCGAAACTTCATCATAAGATGATAGGTTAACCAGACTGCCCGAGTCTGGCACATCCATGGCCTTCCTAAAATCACATTTTAAGGGGAATGTGCATCCATGATAGAAAAATTACACCGGATAGTCACCCATTTGTCGCCATCCGCTATGCAAATGGGTAGGGTTATCCCTCCTAGGGGGAATATTGGGTTTCCCATGAATCTGGATAAAGTGAAAGCTGACTTGTTCAAGTTGTCGCGCCCTAGATCTAACTGGTCAAAGCACTCAGCAAATATCACTTCTACCCAACTTTTGTCATCAATAAATACTCTTCTTATCAAAGATGTTCCAATAATGGATAAAATTACCATAGGATCCGCATGAGGTGTTTGGTCTGGCATGACATCCACTTTTGAGAAAGTGGTCATCTTGTCTAGTCGAAACCTCTTGTAGTTGAGCTCTTCCGCAGGGAACCTTCGAGCCTCTGATTTTATCACAACATTTTAAGATCTCTCTCCCACCATGCCATTGATGACATTAATCAATCTTCGCACAGGTGGGTTTTCCCTGTTTTGGTAATCTTGATTTCCCCCATGTTGCTCCTGGGGTCTATCCTGCCTTCCTCCCTGCCCCCTGTCTCAAACTGCCTGTTCTCGAGGTCTTCTATCTTCTCTACCCCCATTGTTTTGGTTGTTCCTTCTATAAGGTTGCCATTGGTTCATTCGAGGCCTTAATGGAGCAGCCTGGTTTCTGTGTACTTTCCCTTGAAATTTTCCTTCCCGCTCACACCTATCGATCTCTATCCTGAACTGCATGTAATCATTTGTGTCATGGTCGTAATCCCTGTGATGATCGTAATACAAATTTGTTGCCCTCCCGACCACTACCGAGTTGTGAAAACTCTGCAAAGGTAGGGATGCTCGGAACAACCCTCTATGTATACTTAAGATATGTGTAGGATTTCTCCTTCCGAGCATTGGTGGCAATGGAGTGTATCTCTCGAATGGTTTTCTTATGGGTTCGACTGGCCTTTCCCATCTATATTCTACATTTCTTCCCATTTTCTCTGTAAGGTTATCTCTTTTCTTTCGAGTTTCTTCCTCCACCCTCGAGTACTGCTCTACAACTTCCTGAAGTTTTTGCAAGGTTTTGGGGGTGTTAGTACTCAGCTTCTTGTATAATTCTAAGTCTTGCATCCCCAGCAGGTACCGCTGGATTACCTCATTCTCAGTTGTTTCTACCACTCCCAAGCTCTCGTCCATATATCGTGGATAGAAGGTTTCCATGCTATCCCCTATCATTTGCTTTGTCTGGTAAAGTTCTTATAGATTTTTGGTGAACTTCTTCTTCTGTGCATTTTGGCTCAACAATCCTCCGCTAAAGTCTCGGTACGATTGGAGCGAGCATCTTGGAAACTTATTGAACCACTCTAGTGTTTTTCTACGCATGTATCTTCCTACCAGCTTGCCTATCAATTTCTCATCGATATCCCTCAAACTCATCAAGCCTATAAACGTTTGAATTAATTCTCAAGGGTCACTCTCACTATGTACGTGGGAAGTTCTTCTGGAGGTTTCACTTCTATTGGCCCTCAAACCCCTGTAATCACCGAGCTGAAAGGAGGCCCTGTAGCCTGGCCCAAGGGTCCGATCAACCTATCCAACTCCCTCTTTAATGGCTCTCTTACATCCGAGGGGGGTTCCTTTTACCCCCCCCCCAATCAGGTTCAACCCCCTGTCGTGACTTCCCAGCTGGGGCAGATAAGGAGGTTGAGTTTCCCCGTATCCAAGGTTTATCCAAGGCTGCTCGAAACCTGGGTATGCTGGTGGTGGTGGTGGTTAGCCATAGGGATTTTAAAGTCCCCGACTAATCGTCATTCCTTGAATTCCCTTACTTCCGTATCCTTGAATTCCCTTACTTCAGTATCCTTGCATAGAAGAAGAAACCATCATCCCATATACCACTCCTGGACCGGCCAGGTCTAGGGTAGGAGAGGATGGGGCTAGCAGAGGTAACGAATATACTGGGCCCTGTGAGTAACCGAGAATAGAAGGATGAAGCCTAACTTGCAATGGCAGCGTATGCATGATAAGGATTGGCTATTGGCGGATAAGAGGCCCACCCCATAGTTATTCCTACAGGTGAGGGTGGCAGTATTCCATGTGTGACCCTATCATTCCTCAGAGGAGGGGTAACTCGATAGTCGGCCACAGCCAGGACTTAAGCTGCCCATTCTGCATCTTGTTTTGGGGTCTCTCTCATTGCATTCTGATTTCCTTGCCCGTGCTAACTATAGGCTTCTATATACGAATCTCCCAAAACATCTGTAAACCTTCTGTCCCTTGGATTGGCTACCCCCTCGAGCAAGGAATCGGGGTTTCTCTGTTCTTGCTCTCCTATCACTTCCAATCTCTTCAAGGGCCCCAGCGCATCATCCTGAATTGGTGCCAGGGTATTTACAACAAATGCTACTGAATTTTACCCACCTTCATGGTCTACGACCGTAACAGGCTCCACACGCGACTTTGCTCCTAATGTTTGAAGGTTAGCCATGCGGATATCCTCAACACGGGCTTTGTTTCCTACCCATGAATCCTCTGTTCTTAACCTTTGTGGAGACCCAGCTCTCGTACCTATCAACCTTATCCTTTCACTCCTTCGAATAATCATGGAGTCATCCCCACAGTCAGTGCCACTTGATATGTCTCGAACGACCGACCGGTTGGTGGCCTTCAGCTCCTCTTGAACCAATGGCTAGCCTTCTGATCTTTGTTGGAAAGTGAGGCATTCGAATCCTTCCACTAAGGGATTGGGGTTCCAGCGTAGCGGACCTGGTCCTCTTATGTTTTAAGAGTGTTTGTATGCAAAGTTATGATGGGTTCGACTGTTAGCCTTCCTACCCTCATTCAGAGAGCTAAGAATTCAAAAATTAAAACTGGGAAGTGGAAAAGTCGTTTGGGACTAGAATTTGAATTCAAATTGGGGAGTGGAAAAGGCGTGTGTGATGCTTACCCTTTCTTCTCTAGGTGTGTGGAGCCCCTTTTAGGCTCCACGCGCACCACTTTCCTATGATTACCTCGATCTATGCAGCCCACTTACCCATGCAACAGCTTTTTCTCTTGGTGGCCTAAGGTAATAGTTGCTCCCTTTTCCACTTCCTATATATGTATATATATATACGCAAAGACTTTCACCGTTTCTCACTTTTAACTCACTCAAAATTCCTATAACTTCCAAACTCTTCTCTCTCTCAGAGCACTTTGCCGGTGCCCTTTTTTCATTTACGCTTTTTGAGAGCTCCAGCTACCTAGTAAGTAACCTAACCTTTTGCCCTTTATATATATATATATATATATGTATATATACGCAAAGACTTTCACTATTTCTCACTTTTAACTCACTCAAAATTCCCATAACTTCCAAACTCTTCTCTCTCTCTATCTCTATCTCTATCTCTCTCTCAGAGTACTTCGCCAGCGCCTTTTTTTTCGTTTACACTTTTTGAGAGCTCCGGCTACCTAGTAAGTTCCCTGACCTTTTGTCCTATATTTTTCTTAAGGATGTCGCAAATGCCTTCATCCAGAAAAGGTTACATTTTGGATTATTTCCCAGCTTCTTCGGCTGCCGACACTGATGGTTCCCGGCACTAAGATTTTGGCACCGTTCAATCTTTGGCGACCGGTTATTCTGCTATGGATTTAGATGTTGGGGGGAGTTCTAGCATCAGCTTGATCCCGCCCGCGGGTATTTGCCAAAAATGGGTGCTGTTAAGGTCTTGGGTCCCAAGATGGGCCTAGATTTTGGAAGACGAGGCAAGAAGGTCTTACTTTTTGAGAAGATATCAACTCATGTTCCCGAAAGCCCGAAAACATTGGCTCCAGAGATAGCTAAGTTGTTGAAGACCCTCCCTTCATGGGAGATAATTCCATAGGACTTGAAGTTGAAGATCCTTCAAGAAGACAAAAATTTGAGGGTTACAAGGCCCGGCCAGTGCACTGTCTACGAGTGCCACTTCAAGTTCAGATTATGTTTCCCTCTACCCCCCCATCCTCTCTCATCTTCTGGAGAAGCATCAAGTGAACTTCGCCCAAGTGCATTCAAATGGCATTATGTTGGTTATGGGATTTATGAATCAGTGTAACATCTTAGGTATCACTCCTCGGTACGAGCTGTTTAGGTCATTATACCACCTCTCCAGTAGCAGATTAGTCGTGCATTCATCTGGAGGTCAGGATACAATTCTTGGGGAATCGTGACTCTGTGCACCAGATTCTTGGATTACCCCATAAAGATCGCTACAAGCTACAAAGGGTGGCACAGAGCTCCTATTTTCACTTTTAAGAAGGAGTTCGAGGATTACTTAGTTCCAGATTGGAATTCGAAGCCTAAGTTTTAGAATCCTACTATATATGTCGCTCCGGAGAGTGTCGTGAGGGATAGAGATCTGATTCTGAGCAAACCCCTCAATATCTCGAGGAATTTTGACTTCGTATGGCTGGAGGAAGTATATGACTTCATTTATAATCAAGGGGGAGTTTGGATAAAACCTCTAGCGGAAGCTGTGGAGTCTGTTTCTGACAAAGGGAAAAAGAAGAAGAAACTTGCCAAGAAAGAGAAGCTTGCCAAGAAAGAGAAGCTTACCAAGAAGAAGACTCCTATCACTAAGGAGGAGGCCGCTGCAATCAAGAAGAAAGATGCGGGTGATCAGCCCCTTAGAACAAAAGTAAAAAGGAAGCCCTCTTCGGTTGTTGACGGGGGGGGGGGGGGCTACAAAGAATTCCAAGAAGCGAAACACTGAGGGTAGCATCCTTAAACCTTCTGGGTGCGGCTTCAAAACTGCTAAGGCTATGTCGGAGCCTGCCCTAGTAGAGAACACTGAAGAGGATCCCATCAGGATCTCTTCTTCATCTTCTGAAGGTGTTTACAGCATCCTTAGTTTTTTCCTGCCTTGCTTTTATCTGGTCTTTTTTCGCTTTCTTTCTGTTGGATAATTTGTGATTCCCCTTTTTCCTTTTTTTCAGTGGATTTTGCTGCAACTCTTAGATTCGGCAATATGATGGAGGCCAAGGAAGCTTTCGCAGAGGCCTCTCCAAAGGCCTCTCACAGCCATCCCGCTTCTAGCCCTGTTTGATCGGAGGATCACTCTGAGGTTTGGTCAGAGCTCCAGAGTGAAGATGGTGGGAGGAAATAGATAAATTATGGTGTTGTGATGCCTCATCCTTCTTCTCAAAGGTCAAGAAATGATATGTCCCCCCTCCATTCAACCCCCGGCCAAACCTGATCTCCCCCAGAACACCAGCTCGGAGGCCAGCCCCCTCTCGTGAAAGAGCAACTTGCCTCTTCTGAGTGTAGAGGGTTGCCTAACTCTTGCCTCAGAGGCACCCTTCTCAGTTTCCTTGGACTCTGTTGTCCAAGCCTATTTAATGAAGGTTTCAGAGGCTAAGAAAGCTATTTCTAAGTCTAAGGAACTTGAAGGGGAGTTACGTGAAGCTGCTTCCATTACAAGGAAGACCTAGAGAAGTTGGCCTCCGATTATGAGGTCAAGTGTGCTGTTGCTGCCATTGCCCATCAGGCGGAGCTAGATAAACAAGCCCTTGTTCACAAAGGGGAGCTCAAGAAACATACCCCTATTCATAAAGGGGAGCTCGAGTTCTCGATGGCCTTTTGAAAGGGCTCAAACTGAAACTCTTGGAGGCCCAGGCAGAAATTTCTAGATTGTCTGGCCTTTGCTCTCGAGCAAAAGGCTTCAACTTTTGAGGCCTATACAAATATCAAGACCCAAGGGTACCGGGATTTTTTCTACTCCCTCTCTGTGCTCTTGGTTGGGATTACCCGGAACAGTTTGGCTCACTCTGTCTCCAAGAACCATCCAGCTAAGTACACTACTATGCTGGATGTTTACAAGAACAATTTGGAGCCCAGACAGCTGAGCTATCTCTGGTGGAAGTCTATCCAGGATAGGGGGATCAAACTCCCCTAGCTCGACTATTTGAAGGCCTTCGACAGGTTTTTCTCGGCGAATGAGATCTGTGGCCTGGAAGTGGATGAAGACACCGAGTGAAAAGAGTAATATCCCCTTATCACTTGAAGATCTCAGTGTAGGCCTACCCTTTCATGTTCTTCTCATGAGGCATCTAGAGTAGGAAAAAATGTATGAAAATTCCTCCCTTTGAGGGCTCCTGATGTACTTATTTCTTTCTATTAATGAAGACTCTTATTTTCTCATACTTATCTATTTTTTCTTTTATCTTTCCTAGAATTTAGACTTGGTATCACCCCCCCCCCCCAATTTGCAAAAGGGTACCTCCTTCGATTTCTTCTTTCAAATCATGAAGGAGTGGTATCACCAGATCGAGGAATGGGCTTGGGAGCATCGGATTGAGGCATCCCAATTTTGGTACAAGTCTGTCTGAATTGAAGAGGAGCTTTGATCAGCATACGAGGAACTGGGCTTATGGCGCAGTGATCTTCATGAAAGGCAACGGGAACTCCTCGAAGCGCTAAGCCGTTCGAGAGAGGAAGGGGATTCCTTAGCTACTGCTAAGGATGAAATTTTAGGAGATTTTTTATCTCTCGAAGCCTGGCATAATGAAGTTCTTGAAGAGATAACCATGAAGGCCGGGTTTTCTTCGATGCATGAATGTCTCTCGGATACTAAAGCCTACAAAGCCACTAGGGAAGCATCAAATTATCAGCCAGACGAGTCCGTCGAATGCTACTGTCATTAGGCTCAGGTGGCTTGAGAAAATGTAGAGGTGGCTCGAACGGCCTTAACAACTGCTATCGAAAAATGTAAGCAGTGGAAAGAAGAATTTTGGACATATCAGCGAGACCTGGTTCCAGCATTGGAATGAACTATTAAGGAGAATCAGAACCTCATTTCTATCATTTTTAGGGACAAATAGAAGGTTGATAAAGAGCTTTCGGAACTGTATTCAACCTATGAAGCAATGGCCAACAGCCTTCAAACATATGGGCTTCGACTCGGGACATTTGAAGCTCCACTGGTTGAAGATTTTGAAGGCTTTCTTTGAGACACTATCAATATCATGGAGCAAAAACATATTATTCGAAACCCCAAGTATCGTAAAGGGTATGAAAGACTAGGAGGTGACTGGACAGGGTTCCGGAAGTGAAAGCGGGAACTTCAAGTTCTCGTACTGCCCCTAGGAGAATTGAGGCTTCTGGGTCAGGTGAAGCCCATCTTCATGTGACTTCATCTCAAAAAACTAACACGACTCAAAGCCACTCCTCTGCTGGCCGAGGGAGAGGTTCTTCGTCTACGGATGGTCAAAGTCGACCACGGTCCTTCAAGGACGAAGAAGAACCTTTAGTTAGGAGACCCTGAAGCTGAGTCTTAAGGGTCCTACTTTGTAAAATAGTTGTAATTTATTTCTATGTGATTTATAATAGCCATGTTAGCCTAATAATAATATGTTCTTTCCTTCGCCGTTGTCAGAGCATTTTTTTTATTTTCTAGGTAGGGCCATTGCCCCCAAGCTAAATTTCTTTAACATTTTTCTCTAACTTTTTTCAAGATTTATGAGGTATCTGCCCCATGTGGTTTACATAATTGAATGGGGCTTTGCTGACCCTTCGTATATTTTACAAGGTCTAAGCCTTAAGCATTTTACACATTCGAATCTCATCTTTGGGATTATGTGTCCCTAAGGTGGTCTCTGAACATCCAAGGGGGATGTGCCTAAAGGACATTCGAGGAGACCTGTTTCAAGTATGTCTAAGGGATCAGTGTCCCTAAGGTCTTCGGTGGGTAGTTCCAACCCTTCAGAATCATTAGCCTAAGGAATTAGTGCCCCTAAGGTGGTCTCCGGACGTCTAAAGAGAATGTGCCCGAAAGACATTTGAGGAGAACTATTTCAAATGTGTTTAAGGGATCCGTGTCCCTAAGGTCTTCGGTAGTTTGGGCCCTCCGAGACGTTGGCCTATGGGGTCAATGTCCCTAAGGCCTTTGGTGGGAAGTTCGGACCCTTCCAAATCGTTAGCATGAGGGATTAGTACCCCTAAGGCGGTCTCCAAACATAGCTGCCTCCAAGGCCAACTTCCACAATCTAATAGGGTCCTTCCCATTTAGCTGATAGCTTCCCCTCCAGCTCCTTTCAAATTGTCTCATTTTTTTCTCATTACGAGGTCTCCCGGGAAGAACTGGACCTTCCGGAATCTTCATTCATGGTACCACTTAACCCTCTCTTTGATCTTGGCGTCATGAAGGTATGCTTTCTCTCTTTTCCCTTCGAGGAGGTCCAGATCCAATCGGCATTGCTCTTCTTTAACTTCTTGGTACTCATTGTTTATGGTGGTCCTTTGGAAGGTTAGAAGTATCACCTCTATAGGGATAACCGCCTCCAAACTGTACACTAGGCCGTAGGGGGTTTCGCCTGTGGCAGACGACTTTGTTGTCTAAATAACCAAAGCACACTTGGCAGCTCATCGATCCAACTTCCTTCTGCCCCTTCGAGCCATGAACGGATACCGTTAACAATGGTACGATTTGTGACCTCCACCTGCCCATTTTCTTGCGGGTGGTAAACGCTGGTAACCCTTTGGAAAATTTTATATTCCTTACACCATCTCTTGAAAGGGTCATTGACAAATTGAGCATCATTGTCACTTATAATCGTTTGGGGGATTCCAAAGCGGCATATGATATGTTTCCAGCAAAAACCAATAACCGAATTTCCCTTCACACTCGTTAAGGCTTCGGCCTCAACCCACTTTGTGAAGTATTAATGGCCACAATCCGGTATCCAAAGTGTCCAGGGGAAAAGATCCACCAAGTCGATCCTCTATTTGTCGAATAACCAAGAGCTGCTGATATTCATCATCTTTTCTTGGGAATTGTGAGTGATTAGCGCATACCTTTAGCATTGGTGACAGGCCTGGATGTGCCTATGGATTTTGTCAAACATCTTGGGCCAATAATAATCAGCCAAAAGGATCTTCTTTTCTATCAAGCTCTAACAAATAAGATAATCAGCCTTATGGGGGGCTACGTACCAAAGGAGCGGCTGCAGATGTCTTCAACAATATAGCACATCCTCGTTGATTACATTCGTAGGTGCTTTAAGCCCAATATTCCTTGCTTCGACATTATCTTCCAGGAGGGTACCATCTTGAAGGTAGCTAATGATATGCGTTATCCACGAATTTTGCTCTTCTACCATCATCATCGTTGCCTCTTCATCAAACCTGGGTTTACTCAATGTTTCCACCATTAGGGGGCCCTTGAGATTGCAAGTCCAGATCGAATGAATCCAACTTGCTTAGAGCATCAGCCTTGTGATTTTTCTCCCGAGGGACCCATGTGAGGGTATAATGGTGAAAATGTCTGAGAAGGGGCTTCACCACTTCTAGATAGGGTTGTAGGCTCCTTTCCCTAGCCTTATATTCCCCTTTGACTTGAAGGACCGCGATCTGGGAATCGCTGAATATGTCCAACCTTCGAACGCACAAGTCCTTGGCTATTCGAATGTCTGTTACCAGGGTTTCATATTCTGCTTCGTTATTCATAGCCTTGAAGTCAAAGTGTAAGGCATAGGGGTAGTCTTTCTTCTCGGGGCTTGTTAGCAAGATGTCAGCCCCACTGCCTCCAGAATGTGACGAACCGCCCACATACAACTGGCAGGCCTCTTCATAATCTTTCTCTTCATGTACTACGATTGGTTATGTAGTTTCTACAATGAAGTTCACTAAAGCTTGGCCCTTTATGGTTGTCCTTGGGCAGAACTGGATGTCATGCTCACCCAATTCGATGGCTCACTTCATCATTCATCCTGAGGCCTCCGGCTTGAGAAGTGCTTTCCTGATCGGATGACTCGTTAGTAAGATGATCCTCTAGAAGTACGGATGAAGGTGCCTCACAGCGTGAACAAGGGCCAATATAAGCTTTTCAAGGGTAGTGTATCTAGTTTTCGGACCATGCAAAGCTCTACTTACAAAGTAGACGGGGTGTTGGGCACTGTCCTTTTCTTTTATCAGAACTACACTAATGGCCAAGAGGATGCTGAGATGTATAAATATAGATCCTCCCCATTATCTAGATTCATTAGGGTGGCCAGACTTCATAAGTGGTCCTTCGACTCCCTGAATACTTTGTCACATTTTTCCGTCCATTCAAATTTCTTGGCATTTCAAAGGATGACGAAGAATGGAAAGTATTTTTTTGCCCTATTCGAAAGGAATCAACTAAGGGCCGCAAGGGACCATGTTAATCTTTAAACATCCTTCACCGACTGAGAAGGATTCATCTGCATTAAAGCTTCAATTTTTTCAGGGTTAACATCAATACCCGCTCCCACCCCGATCACACACTTCACTGGGTTAAGCTTTTAGTTGGCTTTCCATAGCATCTGGAATGTTTCCATAGCTTTAAGTTGGCTTTCCATAGCATCTGGAATGTTTCCTTGAGGTCTGAGACCATTCATCTGGAATGTTTCACCACCATATTATCTACGTATATTTCAATGTTTCTTCCTATTTGCTTTCAGAACAGCTTATCGACTAATCTCGGATAGGTGGCTCCAGTGTTCTTCAGGTCGAATGACATATTTTTATAGAAAAATGTACCTACGTCTATTATGAAAGACTTTTTCTGCTTGTCCTCTTTGGCCATGAGCATCTGATGATAGCCTTTGTGGGTATCAAAATAATCCAAAACCTCATATCCGGCAATGGCTTCTACCAGTATGTCAATGGAGGCTAAGGGATAGTTGTCCTTTGGGCAACATTTGTTAAAGTCTGTAAAATAATACACATTCTCCAAGCCCCATTGTGCTTGGGAACCATCACTGGATTCACTTTCCATTCGGGATAGAACACCTCTTCGATCACTTCAGCCTTAAGCAGCTTTTGGACCTCTTCTTTTATGGACTTTGCCCTTTCAGGGGCATATGATCTTCTCTTCTGTTTTATCGGTTTTCGGGATGGATCCACATTTAGTCTGTGAACCATCAGCTGCTCCAGAACCCCTGTTAGGTCAAGGGTGGCCCAAAGAAACACATCGGCTCAATGTCTGTGGGTTTGATCTTCCCATTGACCAAAGACACCCTTTCCTCCCTCTTAGACTCTTTTAGCGCAATGGCCAAATAACTTATGGCTGTTGTCTGATTCCCTGCCTTATGACTGCTATTCCCTTTTTTGTGAGGAATTTCACTATCAGATATTTGGGGGACTATACGGATCGCACTTGGTACATCCAAAGTCTATCCAATATCACGTTGCAGGGAGATACCGCATCGATCATTGCAAAAGTGCAATCAATCGTGACCTCCTTCTCTCCATCTGCCACTCTAACTTGAAGGTTTATAACCCCTAAGGGCAGAATCATTTTCCCAGTAAAGACAGAGAGGGGGAAGTTGTTCTTTTCAAACTTTCACGGCCGAGCCCTGGCTGATCAAAGCAATTGGCAAACATCACTTCTACTGCGTTGCTGTCATCGGCGATCACCCTTTTAACAAAGAAATCCCCAATTGTCGAATGTATGACCATTGGATTTGCATGGGGGGTTCGGCTAGGCGCCATGTCTCCTTCTGAGAAAGTGATCGCTTCTTCTAGTCAAAACCACTTCTTATTGGGCTCTTCGGGAGGCATGTACCGAGACTGCACCTTAATGATGGTGTTCGATGACTGGTCACCTACTATACCATTGATGAAATTAACTACCCGGTTTGGCCCATCTCTTCGGTTTCGATCCACCCTGGCTTCGACCCCAGGGCCATCGTTCTCCCTTGCCATATTTCCTGCTTGTTCGGCCTCATTTCCTTGATGTATAATGGCCTCTCAATTTCCTCCTTTTCTTCCACCCCTCCAATGGCTTTTCTTGCTTTTCGAAGAGCTTCCTCCCTTTGATCCCTCGACACAATCCAAGAGCAACCCTTCTTTGGCACACCTTTCAATTTCTGCCTTCAGATGGCAGCACTCATTTAAGTCGTAACCTCGTTCTTGATGGAAGTCACAGTACTTGGGCGAGTTATACTTTTCGGGGAAATCCTTTCCTTGGGGTGGCCTTCAAAACAGACCCTTATGGATAGAATATATTTCCATCACAGATTTGGTCAGGGGGACGTAGCTTCTAAAGCTCTTTTTCAAAGCCTCGGGTGTCCTAGACTTATCAGGCTGCTTGGGGCCTTTTTCGCCACCTCTTTCCCCCTCTCTTTTCCTTTTTGCGGCCTCTTCAATTTTGGAGTATTGTTCCACAATCTCCTGTAGCTATAATGAGGTCTCCGGCTTTTTCGAGACCAGCTTCTTGTACAGGTTGATATTGGTCATCTCGTTCATATACCCTAAGATTACTCCATTCTCAGTACGGTTGATCACACTGAGGCTCTCGTCTGCATATCTATGATAGTATGCCTGGGTCAATTCCCCCTGTTTTTTCTTAACCTAGTAAACTTCTACCAAGGTTTTGGTAAACCTCTATTTCTGAAAGAACAAGCCTAGCAAGGCCCTTCCAAAGTTCCTATAAGAATGCAATAAGCCTTTTTCCAGCTTGTTGAACCATTCCTGGGCCTTCCCCTAAAGGTAGCTTCTGACCAGCTTACTCGTCAGATTGAGGAAGGTCTGGATGAATTCCTGGAGGTTCAAATCCCCATTGTATATGGGGAGCCCTTCGAGTGGTTTAACATTGTTAGGCCATCAGATGGCCATTGTAGCGGGGTTGAAAGGAGAGGCTGCAGCTTGGCCTAAGTGACCGATTAGTCTATCGAGCTCTCTCGCAAGAGAGTCACTTGACTCACTCCTCCCCCACCCCCACCCCCTATTCGTGGATCTCCCCACCGATTTAGCCAGGAGGCATCATTGATGGTTCCCTAGTTTGAAGCTATGTACCCAGTCGCGATTCTCCAATAAACGAACTATATGGTATCTGCTGATGCCCCAGATGATAGGGATCGTATGGGGGCATCTCCGGCCAAGACCATGGGTGCATTTAGGCTTTGAACCCTGGATATCAACATGTTTGCTAAGGCACTGAATAAGGGACCACCGACCTTTCAAAACTAGGTATCAAAGCTATTACTGAATTAGCCACGGTTTGAGTGAAACTTGGGAATGTTGGCTCAGGCTGGTCTTGACCCCCCATATTAAATGGATAGATTGATCCTAGAGGAGATTGCATTCGGATCCTTTGGTTTAACGCTAGGGGCTTTGAAGGTGGGACCTCCAACTGTTGTTGGGTCATCTGTTACCAGAGCATTGGGGGCTCCACCTGGTACCTCACAAATCTAAGAGTTTGGCCCAGTTGCGCCAGATTCTGCTGCGACGAGGGGAATGCACTGTTAGTGCCCCTTGTCCTCTGAATAGCCCACGCTGTAGGCTCCACTTGTGAATCGACTGTAGCCTCTGTGAAATACAGCCCATCCTCTATGGGCCTCCACACCTGGTTTTGTGTGGTAGGGGCTGTAACGCCCCCCAACCGAGGCTTGACGGTGACGTTCATCCTTCGCAGAGTGTTCATTTACGTGAGGGCTTCCATATGATGACCCTCCAGTTCTCCTGTTTCCAGGATCTGATCCCAAGCTCTCAGTGTGTTGGTTACAAGCGCCTGAGGGGGTAAGATCCATGCGATTTGTCCCACACCCTATTCTTATCCGGTAAGGGGACAGTACTTCTTCTTCGGTAACTAAAACTTCTCTATCCTTCAACCGTTCGCTCCTACTCAATAAAATTACCGTAGGGGCGGACATAAACCATAAAACGGCGTAGATCTAACTCTGACAGTCTCACTGGGCATGCCAATTTGATGTGCCCCAATTTGCCACCGATATTATGCCACCGTCCACTGTGCCTGAATCTACAAGAAAAATTCGCCGGAGATGTCCGGGGGGATGAGGCTCTGACGGTCAAATAAGCAAACCGTGTATGAGAGTATAATTAGGAATGAATAGTTGAGTGTGTATGATTACCTTTAGGCTTTATATAGGTAGGAAAGTGGGGCTACTATTTTGTTTGCTTGTGGAACAAGTACTCCACCTTGGGCCAGCCCAAAAATGAGGCTTTACCCAAAGGGTAAAGCCTTGGCCCGATGGTCGAATGCACGGGCCATTAAGCCCGTACGATTTTTACACATTATTAGGGGGTTGGAGCTACAGTCGATAACTGAGTCATTTTTATTTCTTTTCATCAAATCTGATGTAAGTGGGAGTTGGCACATAACATAAGAAATAATTGCAGCATTTCGTATGCAATTTAAATGCTGATTGCAACGTTTTGACTGTAATATGAAACTCGATCATGACGTTTCTCATATGATTTAAATATCTCAAATGCAACACATAACATGCAACTTAATGTTGAGTCCCTCTTTTCGTGAAGAAGGAAATTCCTCGAGGGTACCTGAAGGGGAAGAAGAGAGTGTTCACAAGGAAACATCTCTTACCCTCGAGACCAAGGAAGAAAATATTCGAGAGCCCCCTGTGGAGGATGAGATAGTGTTCACAAGGAAACATCTTCTACCCTCGAGACCAAGGAGGAAAATATTCAAGGGCCCATGTGGAGGAAGAGATTCAAGAGCCACCTGTGGAGGAAGAGATTCAATAGCCCCCTGTGGGGGAAGAGATTCAATGGCCCCCTATGGGGGGAAGGATATACGAGATCTTTTAGCTCAAGTCCTCAGCCTTAGCTGGAAAGATATACGAGAGCTTTTAGCTCAAGTCCTTAGCCTTAGCTGGAAAGATATAAGAGCTTTTAGCTTAAATCATCAGCCTTAAATGGAAAGATATAAGAGCTTTTAGCTCAAGTCCTCAGTCTTAGCTGTAAAGATATACAAGAGCTTTTAGCTCGAGTCCCCAACCTTAGCTAGAAAGACATACGATAACTTTTAGCTCAAGTTCTCAACCTTAGCTAGAAAGATATAAGAGAGCTTTTAGCTCAAGTCTTCAGCCCTTTATTGGAAAAGTATACAGGAGCTTTTAGCTCGAGTCTTCAACCCTTAGCTGGAAAAGTATATGTGAGGTTTTAGCTCGAGTCTTCAGCCCTTAGCTGGAATAATATACAAGAGCTTTTAGCTCAAGTCCTTAGCCATTGGCTAGAATAATATACAAGAGCCTTTAGCTCGAGTCTTCATCCCTTGGTTGGAAAAGTATACAGGAGCCTTTAGCTCGAATCCTCAGCCCTTGGCTGGAATAATATACAAGAGCTTTTAGCTCAAGTCCTCAGCCATTGGCTGGAATAATATACAAGAGCCTTTTAGCTCATATCTTCAAATCATTGCTTAAAAGCGGGAGCGAAACCGTTAAACTTGGCCTTATCGGTGCAAGCAAAATAACCGTCGAACTTGGTCTTTTTAATGCAAGTGAATAATACTAAAAAACAATACCATTGCTCAGTTGATAACCCTCTAAAGATAATAAGAGCAACAACCAGACCTTAATCTGGTATCGAGTGGGATGTCCTTCGATTTGTAGTAGACATTCTCTCCGGGGTGCGCTACCCCCCCTCAGTCGAAGGACACTATCCCCCTTATTTTCTAAAGAAGGCCTATGAAGACCAATCATAGTGAACTATCCAATCACTTGGAAAAGTTCTACTCATCTATTAGCAGAATGTAGCGCCTGGTTAGCACTTCAACTGTAACAAAAGCGATATTCTCCTCATTTTAAACAAAATTGCACATTTCCACTTCATGATATAGTGTCTCCACGCTTCAAAAGAACAATAATGCATTAAATTAAAATAAATAAAACATATGTCCTTTTACATCATGGTCTTTCCTACAAGCCACAAAATGCACTGAAGGAAAATATATAGTTTAGGAAGTCACTTTATCCAAACCCTGTAATTTTGTGCTTTTCAATATATACGCAACATGATTCTTGCAGTACTTGTTAATTTATCTCAGTAGAACATCCGGATGCATATGATAACAAAAGCAGACTGATATCAATGTTATCTTGTGCTTTTTCTATGTATATAAAACATGATTCTGGTCGTACTTATACATTTATCATAGAGAAATAAAAATGAAAGAGTTCAAGGAATTGCAAAATGCATGCACCAATCGAAAGATCTACGCAACCAAATAAGGTTTATTTTAAACATTTTGTAGCTCACAAAAATCACAATATGAGCAAGCAAGTTGTAAGTTAATTGTGACCTAAGGCCACACCTGAAGAAAGGGTTGAGCGCAAATAATCCAGCGCAAATTATGTGATGAAAAACTAATAACTCCACAAAGCTCCTCATTCAACAAAAGTTATCTTGCACCTCCAAAATATTCCATCTTCTTTGAAGCCCAAATTATTTTGCCCGATTTTCAGCAAGAAGCTAATTATTTTTATTTTGGAATAATTGATGTGTCATTATTGCCCCCAAAATTATTTTAAAATCTTACAAAGAATTAAAATTATTTTTATGCCACCGAGCCCAAACTACTTTTCGTATATTTGGCTCCAGTAAAATATAATCGTTCATATCGATATAAAAGTGATGTCTATCAAGATACAAAAAATATGGATATAAAGACCAAATCAGTTCTCGGTTATTTTTCTGATCGTAGCCGAGAAATCTAGCTATTCCATATCGTTAAAGATCAATATGGGTACTGAATATTAGCATAATCTATTCCCCAAAAAGACTCGCTTTTTGCATACCAAGACTGATAGCATCTAGGCTTAAAAGAACAATACCTTTGATCGCTCCTTGTATGGACATGGACTTAAATGATACAAAACCTGAGATAGGAGATGTAAACACAACACTTCCTTATCCATATGCTTTTTGCAAGCATCCGAGGGTCGAGGAAGGTGAATCTTTCGAGTTTCGAAGGGAGGTAAATTTGTGTTATGATCAAGAGGTCGAGGTAAGCTTGAAACCTGTTGGTAGCTCGATGTCGACAACGAAAGAATGTGCCGGAACAGTAAAGGACTACTAGGAATATAAACGCCGAGAACAACAAATGCTAGGTAGTACTAATATAATGAGTAGTTCCACTTGTTGGGCATCCTCACACAATACTTTGAAAGCCTCCAAGATTTTTAGTTAGATCTTCACCTCTCCGTAGATATGTTATAAAACTAATACACGGAATCCCCTCGAGCATAATACTATCAGGATGTACAGTATTCACGTTAATCGTCAATCAACAAATATATACATCCAGTGCATGCAATCCTTTGTCAAATCCCAAGGAATCAAATGAATTCCAAAGATCAGCCAAATTACTGGGACTGGGCAAGATATATTCATATAAGCGCAATTTTCACCAACACTAATGAACTTCTTAGTAAAAATATTGGCTTATTTTGTTAGAACTTCTTTCGATGGGTAACAGCCTATCGAGTGGAGGCTTCATTGACAAGCTCTCAATGATGACAACTATGAGCAAACTCCTTGGAAAAGAGCTCTCGAGGGGATACATCAACAACTATTTCCTAACAACGTCGAGGAGCTTTCTAGGCTTGCAACGAACTCTTAATGGATCGATGATGACGATGATCCATCCGAGGGGGGGTCTTCATCGATGAGCAGACTTCTCGATGATGAGCTCCGATGAAATGGAACCCTTTTTTGAAGTAATGGAGCCAACAACAAAGTATATAACCAGTGCATGTGGAGTTCCGTCAAGGGATAAGTGTTGGAAAATGATGGTTAAAAGGTTGAAATTCGTCAACTTTTTGGGCTTCGTTTAGAGTGGGACCCGAATGGATTTTGGGTCAATGGATGTCATTTTTGGGTTCTCCTCCGCGAGTACTATAAAATTGACTATTTAAACTCTCAAAACGGATCAAGGGTGAATGAGATATGAATGTTTTAATTTCACTCTTGAAAGAGGAAAAAAATGGGCGAAAATTGGCCCAGGTAATTTTCTCTGGACTGTCCAAAATGCGTATGGATCGCATGGAAGTCTTATGAAGGCTCAACCGCATAGTATATATGGAATTACTTGTGTGTAATTCTTAAGAGATAAGAACAAAATACTTCCATATTTTGTGAGATATCTTGTCTTAAATAAATATGCGGTTTACCATGTTTAATATGATGAAGAATATTTGTACAATATTTCTTCCATTTCCAGCAGATTTTATTCGAGTATTCATGGAATGTCTCGGATTTGGTGAGTTGGTGATTGGAGAATATTCTTCTCTAATTACAGAAAATCAGAATATCATGTTTCCATGATTAGGGTCTCTTAGAGCAGTATAAATAGAGCCTCTAAGTCATTCAGAAATACACACCATTTCTCAAGTCCCTCCATAGTCTAAACTTGAGTCTTCTTTCTGTCTTTCTCGAAGTTTCCATTTGGTGCTCTGTCAAGGTGATAGTCCTTCGGGCCTTGCGTGAATCCGAGGTAACTCTTACGTGTTAATTGTTACCTTCGATGGTTTTATCCTAGGGAACGATGTCCACGACGGGACTCATTCGTTTCAAGGGCAGCGAGTGTTACTCGTGACTCCATCAATTTGTAATTACTTGAAACATTATTTATGCTTTGATTATTTGTAATTTAAGCTTTTCGATTGTATGCTTGAATAATTAATAAAAAAATTATTATTCTTGCATATATTAATTGCTCGTTCAATTTTGTTATTTGATTTTCCGTATGATATAATCAATATATGTCCAACAGTCTTGAAACGAATGGTATTTGTTGATTTATATTGATTTGGTCAAAAGATGCATGCGTGAAGAATCATGATGTAGTCAAAATAATCATGCGGTAATAATGCTTGCATAAATATGGTATGCATATATTACTTGCAGAATATTTATGTAAGGTAATAATGCATATATTACTTGCTTGACTTGCCTGATATATTCATTAATCGGTATACCATCTGCATGCCATATTTATCGAAAATATGCATATGATTTGTAATTCTGCGCAAATCACATGGGATTGCATGATTCATGGAAATTGTATGTTTGCAAAATTATGCATGATAATAGTTTTGGTTATTTACAACAAAATCATATTGAGCAATTTGTTATGTATAATTATTTAAAATATTATACTACGATATTTGAGATTTGTACATATATTTAACGATGGAAATCTTTTGTATGTACGCATTGGTGAATCCGAGTATACACGGTTGTATATCTCTTATGGAAGGGAAATTAGGCATGGAGATACGGCAGGATTTGCTTGGCAACATGAAAGAATCAAGAGTGTAACCACGGTTTTGCAAACTATGGTACGTATACACGTTAATTAAAGTGAATCATGGCATATGCTATATATACATACATTGCTTGAATTATATTTGATAACCATTTGCGTGAATCTGGACGTGAACATGATTTTGTTACAAAGAGAGTTGTGTGAATAATATGTGCACATATATGTCCAGTACACTAAGGCTATCGAATTTGATAGTAAATGGATTTGGTTATATTAATCCCTTAATTATGTGGGAAAATGAGTTGAGCATGTATGGCGTAATTATGGAAATATGTTAATTCCATGATATTCATGCTTATGAGATTAAATGTTGGTATGGTAAGAAATCATATTTGATTCCTTGCATGAAAGATTGGATTAAATTTGGAAAAAAATATGCCATGAGTTTAGAATATGAGATCAGACATTATTATTCAATTACATTAAAGCAGTACATATGTTTGGAAATTATGAGACATGTTAAATTTCCTTAGCCCTTGAAATGTTAGAGTATTTGCTTTAATACTTGGTCAAATTTAGAAATACCGATTGCATGGTATAATAATTTGGTTGTGTGGGCTGCTCATGTTGGTTAAAGATTTTAAACCATATTTGTGTGAGAATGTGCTGCTAGTGATTCTTGCCTTTTATATACTTGGTCTGAGAATCGCATGCGAAAAATTGGTAAACTTCATTTGCACTTAAACATGACATCTCTCAGCAAGAGTGAAATATATTCGTGCATGAATGAAGTATGTGGCATTGGGTTATTTGATCCATGATGTGTTCTCGTTCATTTAGGGACTTGATTTAGCTGCATATACAAAAATTTTAGATCTATGTTGTGTCTAAAATTGTGTTATGCTTTATATGCTATAATTATATTAATTGTTTGGGAAAGTGCCCTTTTGATGCAATGAAAGGTTTGACAAGGCTTGTCCCGATAATTGGCTATCTTGATTGATCGCTTATGAGCATATGGCTCACGAGTGACAATTGTTAGATTGCACAGATAGAGCATATGAGCTCGAAGTTCGACATATTCTGGTTATTTTGTATGACCTGATAAATGTGAACGTGAAGACATTAGTTTACAACTATGTCTAGGGTATTGGTTCTTGTGAACCATGGTATAAACCCTAAAGCATGAGTTATCATGACTATGCTAAAAACCTTTGATTATTTGTAATCAAAGAATTGAGGGGGAAATCTCAAGAATTTGGTTGAGAAAACTAAGAATCCTGAGAATGGGAATCCCGAGACTTTTGGTCAAATCTCTTGATTTATGGTTGAAAAATCTAAGAATCATGAGATATGGAATCCCAAGACATTTGGTCAATTCTCTAGATTTTTGGTTGGAAAGCCTTAGAATTCTGAGATGAGTAATCCTAAGACATTTGGTCTAGGAACCCCAAGACACGAGTTTTTTGAGAAACTTAACATGTGTATAAACCAGCCCAATGTGGGGGGTAGACGAAAACCTAAAAATTCAACGACGATATGAATTTTGATAGGTACTTGAAGTGGAAAAGTAACCACGAGAGATTTGAATCAAGTTGATCAAGTCGGGAGGACTTTAACTCGAACCAAAAGGGTAAACTCGAAATCAAGTCGAGCAGTGCACTCAAACTTGAGTTGAGCAATGGACTTGAATGTGTTTCGAGCATAAAGACACTCAAGTTTGATTTGAGTAGTCTGAAAGTAAAGTACAGTTGTACTGAAGCTTGGCTTTAAAATGGGCATGAACTTGTGTGGAGTTGGTAAACTCACGCTGCGCCCTAGTGAGAGTTAATCGAATCCTCGATTGATTGATACTGCATCGGTTGTGGTATTGGTCATGCGAGGAAGAATGATTAATTGAGATCGGAAAGTTTAGTTATCTCTAATTCCAAGGGAGTTGAAGGAATAAGAGAGACTTTCACGATAAAAGATCAATACATGAAGGTGTTTTGATTGTTGAAAGGATCAAGCCCTAAAAGAAATTTTATGGGTAAGAATCTAGTGTTCGATTCATTATTGAACACACGGACTTTTAGTAAGTTGGGTTTGTATATTAACGAAACCACTTACGTGATGCATAGAAAACATATGAGGTTATCTGTGACCATGATGTGAATACATAGAATCCTATGGGGAATGTGATTCACAATGTAGACATTTGCAAGGTCATTTGGTGATTGAAGGAAATTGCTAGAAATGATCAAGCGTTGTGGGGGAGCCTTTAAGTTGGCTGGCGATCTTTTAAATAAGATACCCCAAGAAGGAGAAAAATAAAGCTCCTCATAGAGCCATCCTAAAAGTTCTTTCGAATGTGTGGGTTGACATATTGCGAATGTAGTAAAAGTAATACTTAAACAGTATCTTTACTAGATATGCACAATGTTGAAGTGCTATCAATTTCTTGAAATTCACAAGAAATATTATGCAGAAACTAGAAATATATCTTGATGGAAAGTATATTTTGTGGAAGTTTCTGTTAAAGATCCTGATTTATCTTAAATGGACTTAAGAGTCAATAGATGAAATCATTAAGGATCAGGGATAAACCAACGAAGGAAACGAGATTCCATGAAATAATTTTTGTGGAAAGTGGTGATCAATAGAGAGATTGATCTACCATGAGTGCAAATCACTAGAGTACTAGTAGATTTGAACAATTAGTAAGTATATTTGTGTACTTGATGGGTGTTCTCTAGACGTGAGAATGAGTCCAAGGGTGATGGTATTTGCTATCAAAGCTTTGTGAAAGCTAGAAGTACATCTAATGGACCTAAATGGTTATTTGGAGATTTAGATATTAAAATCTGAATAGAGCAAAATGAAAAGCTCAATGCTCCTAAATGACCCATCATGTGACCAAACTAATTGTTGTTTAGCCAGTGATATTAAATCAATGAGTTTGATGAAGGCGGATATGCTAAGGGACACGGAAAATGACCATGTCATTTATGTCTTTGAATTTATGGTTTTCTCATTAATAGAAAAATTGATACGATGATTGAGTCTCTTGGAGATATGTCGTATTCAATGGAATGACTCTAAACATTATGAGTTACTTTTTGTAAAAGTGAGGTGTCTCTTAAGAAGAGAACTCAAGAGTCATTGATAGTCTGTTGTACTTATTAAAGTGAACATTAGACAATTCTTACAATGGATAGTAAGATGATACACGAGTAATCTAGAAAAGATCACTGGAAACTAGCTGTGTGTGAGACTCGTGGATATGGCTTGAGTTGTGTAGAGAAATGGTTCTCTCTTGCTAGATTCGTAGAGGAATCTCTGTCCATTGTGTTGGACAAAAATTGGGAAAGATATACCCTAGGATGACCAAAGCACTTGTATGCTTATTGGTGTAGCGTAAAGCCATATCGATGATGGTGTGTCGACATAGACACTTTACCATTGGACGACTACTCTCTATGAGAATTATCGATATTGACTACGTAAGGTCAATATGATAAGTGTTGTTATTCTTTGACGAAAGGATTCAATCGATTTCTTGACGAAGAAATTGAATCGAGAGTTAGTTGAGAACTCATCGAAAGGAATATGACTAAGTCCAATAAATGGTGGGTTACGTACGTGGACACCCAACCTATGTGACTGGAGATCCCAAGATCTAGGTTCAAAGGGACAACTAAACTGCAAAGACCCATCGCGATCACTGTGGGGGTTTCATACCTCCTGTCTTATTCCTATGATGAAGAAACAGTGATGTGAATGGAGGTTAAGCATTAAATTGCTTTTAATGATTCAAGGCATCGAGTATGTAGTACTCGAAAGAGCGCAATAGTTTGCGGAACTGCTCTTACGCCAAGAATCACCTATGTAAGCGAGAAGTGTGGCCGCTTCGAAAGGGAATTGTTGGGACGCAATTCTTTAGAAACCTTACAGAACTAGGCGTGTGCCATGGCCTGATTAATGGACACAACCGAGGAAAGCGCAAGGGCTAGGAAAGATGTCTGTGGGAAGTGCATTGTCGTTCACACAAGCGGTAGGGGAAGTTCAAGGACATCGCGTCTACTTCCTAACCAGTGGGCTAAGTGTACTCTCTCAAGGGAAAGTTCAAAGGGTGACACCTACTTATCCTATGCAGCATCTATGCCGTCGAAATGAATCTATCACCAAGTCAAACTCTGTGTCTGACGTGATTGTTCTGATTCCTACATCAATATCTATTCATGTGGGGGATTGTTGGAAAATGATGGTTAAAAGGTTGAAATTCGTCAACTTTTTGGGCTTCGTTTAGAGTGGGACCCGAACGGATTTTGGGTCAATGGATGTCATTTTTGGGTTCTCCTCCGCGAGTACTATAAAATCGACTATTTAAACTCTCAAAACGGATCAAGGGTGAATGAGATATGAATGTTTTAATTTCACTCTTGAAAGAGGAAAAAAATGGGCGAAAATTGGCCCAGGTAATTTTCTCTGGACTGTCCAAAATGCGTATGGATCGCATGGAAGTCTTATGAAGGCCCAACCGCATAGTATATATGGAATTACTTGTGTGTAATTCTTAAGAGATAAGAACAAAATACTTCCATATTTTGTGAGATATCTTGTCTTAAATAAATATGCGGTTTACCATGTTTAATATGATGAAGAATATTTGTACAATATTTCTTCCATTTCCAGCAGATTTTATTCGAGTATTCATGGAATGTCTCGGATTTGGTGAGTTGGTGATTGGAGAATATTCTTCTCTAATTACAGAAAATCAGAATATCATGTTTCCATGATTAGGGTCTCTTAGAGCAGTATAAATAGAGCCTCTAAGTCATTCAGAAATACACATCATTTCTCAAGTCCCTCCATAGTCTAAACTTGAGTCTTCTTTCTGTCTTTCTCGAAGTTTCCATTTGGTGCTCTGTCAAGGTGATAGTCCTTCGGGCCTTGCGTGAATCCGAGGTAACTCTTACGTGTTAATTGTTACCTTCGATGGTTTTATCCTAGGGAACGATGTCCACGACGGGACTCATTCGTTTCAAGGGCAGCGAGTGTTACTCGTGACTCCATCAATTTGTAATTACTTGAAACATTATTTATGCTTTGATTATTTGTAATTTAAGCTTTTCGATTGTATGCTTGAATAATTAATAAAAAAATTATTATTCTTGCATATATTAATTGCTCGTTCAATTTTGTTATTTGATTTTCCGTATGATATAATCAATATATGTCCAACAATAAGAGCTTCGAGTTCGTGAGTTTGCACCGTCGGGGGATAAGGACTGGACCTGTCAAATCATGCTGCGAGAGACTGGTCCTGATAAATTTTTGGACAAATTTTGGAGGCTTCAAAAGTCGAGCATGGCTCCTAAGATCGACGGACAAGGTCTCAAGGAAGTGCTTTATTTTGTTGTGCATGTTGGTAGAAATTCGGATGCAATTGTGCATCTTCTGAAATTTGAATGCCATGGTGGAGGACGCATTCTCTGAATGCGTCCTTAGGGTGATTTTTTTTTATAGAATTTATAGAGGACGCATTTATGGAATGTGTCCTCATCGTGATTAAATTTATTTTTGCAAAAATTTCAGAGGACGCATTCGAGTGCTCGAGGCATGAGGTTCGAGCGCTCGAGGCATGAGGTTCGAGCGCTCGAGGCATGAGGTTCGAGCGCTCGAGGCATGAGGTTCGAGCGCTCGAGGCATGAGGTTCGAGCGCTCGAGGCATGAGGTTCGAGCGCTCGAGGCATGAGGTTCGAGCGCTCGAGGCATGAGGTTCGAGCGCTCGAGGCATGAGGTTCGAGCGCTCGAGGCATGAGGTTCGAGCGCTCGAGTCAGGAGGATCAAGTGCTCGAGGTAGGAGGCTCAAGCTCTCGTGGAAGGAGGCGGGAGGTTCGAGGGCTTGAGGCAGGAGGTTCGAGGGCTCGAGGCAGGCGGTTCGAGGGCTCGAGGCAGGCGGTTCGAGGGCTCGAGGCAGGCGGTTCGAGGACTCGAGGTAGGAGGTTTGAGGGCTCGAGGCATCGAGGAAGATGGTGGGCTCGAGGGCTCGAATGCATCCTCTGAAAACATAATTTAAAAAAAATCCGACAACCCTAAGGACGCATTCACATAATACGTCCTCCATTTTCTGTTAGAAAAATATTTATTAAACCATGAGGACGCATTTCGTAAATGCGTCCTCTTATTTTCATGAAAAAAATAAATTCTAAAAGCATGAGAACGCATTCGCTGAATGCGTTCTCCACCTCGCGTCCACTGCCGGTTATTGTAGCCGAAATAATAGAATTTTCTTTGTCTCAATGAACAATGGCAGAAAGCCAGAGTGCTTTATTTTGTTGTGCATGTTGGCAGAAATTTGGATGCAATTGTGTATCTTCTGAAATTTGGATGTCATGTGGAGGATGCATTCTTTGAATGCGTCCTCAGGGTGATTTATTTTTTTTCCGAATTTATAGAGGATGCATTCGTGGAATGCATCCTCATCATGATTAAAATTATTTTTGCAAAAATTTCAGAGGACGCATTCGAGTGCTCGAGCGCTTGAGGTAGGAGGATCGAGCGCTCGAGGCATGAGGTTCGAGTGCTCGAGGTAGGAGGATCAAGCACTCGAGGTAGGAGGATCAAGCACTCGAGGTAGGAGGCTCGAGCTCTCGCGGAAGGAGGCAGGAGGTTCGAGGGCTCGAGGCAGTGAGGAAGATGGTGGACTCGAGGGCTCGAATGCGTCCTCTGAAAGCTTAATTAAAAAAATTCTAACAACCCTAAGGACGCATTCACAGAATGCGTCCTCCATTTTCTGTTACAAAAACATTTATTAAACCATGAGGAGAAAATTCGTAAATGTGTCCTCTTATTTTCATGAAAAAAAATTTTCTAAAAGCATGAGAACACCTTCGCATCCACCGCCTATTACTGTAGTCAGTAATAATAGAATTTTCTCCCGAAAGCCACAGCTACAGGGTGCTCAAAGTGTTTCATCGTGGTATTCTTTGTGGCAGTGCATATGGTGTCATTCCTCCTCGATCGAGGTTAAGCATCCAGTGATGAGATGTGTTGCAAGTTTGAGCAGTAAGGTGATAAGCTCTCACGATACAAGCTTTCGAGGGAAGAGCTACGGAAGCTACGAGCGACACGAGCTCTCGGGGGACAAGAGCTGGACAAGCGGTCCAGGGACAAGCTTTCAAGTTTATCAATGGGGTAAGCTCTCGAGTTCCTCGACGGAAGAGCCAAGCTCTCGAGTTTAATCCATCAAGGGATAAGAGCTGGTTTCGATGGAGACTTCAAGCTTGTTCCTCTGTTTCACTCTCACTGCCGCATTGCGTAGAATCACGCCGGCACTTGTTGTTTCAGATTCTGGAGGTGGAGACTGACGAGGTTCTCGAGAGCCCTATTCTCTAGTTCCTTCTCGAGAAAAGACGCCCTTCTCGAGCCATTGAAACTTTGAAGATGCTTTCTGCTCTGCTTCTTCGAAAGCCGAGATAGTATGATATTTTGAAACAAAGAGCACTGGACCAATTAATTTGTCTGCAACCAAGTATCAGTAAGACATCCTAGTTCAGGACTTTAAACTCATCGAAAGAGATGAGAGCTCGAGACTTATCGAGGAGATGATAACTCGAGACTTTGAACTCTTCGATGGAGGTGAGAGCTTGAAACATATCAACCGAAATGACATCTTGAGACTTTGAACTGGTTGATAGAGGTGAGATAAGGGCTGAAAGCATCAAGGGTCCACAGACGAGGGACGAGACCCTTTTGAGGGAAAGACCTTTCGAGGATTCCGGAGCATAAGCTCTTGAGGTTTGAGAAAATTCTAGGTTTGTGGCTACAGTAGCCACAAACGGAAGCGATTATAGAGGACGCATATAGAAAATGCGTCCTCTTCTCCACCTTATTTTTTATTTTTCTCTCATTTTTCTGTGCATGGTGGGAAGGTGACCTGGCTTGGAGGACGCATTTTTCTTATGCGTCCTCTCTGTGTCAGGCGTCCGGCGCGTCAGGCGGAGCACGGAGCATGTGGCCGCTGCAGGAGGACGCATTTGTTTTATGCGTCCTCTCGGTCAATGAAGAATGTCAGGCGGAGCATGTGGCCGCACAGTTCCATGTCTCCTCCTCCATTTTCAACCTATTTATCCACCCCTCCTCTTCTCTTTCTTTTATTATCTCCCTCTTTTGTGGCCGAAAATTTTCTCCCCACTTCTCCCATCTTCTTTCCGAAAATTTTCTGCATTTCTCCCATCTTCCTTCCCGTCATTGCGCCGGTTGTTCTACGCCTTTCCGCTTGTTCACGGTAATGTATTGTTATTTTTTGGAAAATCCTTCATTTTGCTCTTGTTTTATTTTGTCAAGAATTTGTATGAGTAAAATTTGCAACGGATTTGTGGTTGTAGAGAGCTGAAACGGCCTGAAGTTCGTGCCGTTGACCGTCCTTGACCCGTCGCTGACCCGCTGTTGACCTCCGCTGACTTCCACGTTTGTCACCTTGTCTGTGAGTGTTAGACTTCCACCCCCTTTTTTTCCCATTTTCTTGATGTTAATTGAACCCTAAATAATTTTACGAATGTGTTCCACGATTATGTGTGAGTTGTTGTAGAAAGTTTGTTGATTTTTTTGTTAAATTATAAGCTGCGGAGATCCGGAAATATTTTAGTTAATTCGGATGTGTTGTCTGATTGTGTGTGGGTTTAGTGATTAAGTTTGGTCTGATGCTTTCATAGCGTTTAATGCTCACGCGTGACTAAATGAAGTAATTAAGTGAATTGTTGACTGATAAATGTATTTAGTTTGTAGCAATAGTAATGACTTTTGAGGATACTACGGAAAGGAATGTCGGGTGAGAATAAAATAGAAGTGATGTCTTTGCATAATCGTTTACTTATTAATGTATTATGTCTGTGTTAATAGTGCTGTTAATGTGGTCGAGTGGAGTACATGTACATATTTGAGGATGCAATGAGAATGAATGTAGGATGAAAATGAATTAAAAGTTGTGTATGTGTGTATTGCAGTTGTACGATGTTTTTGACTGTGTGTATGTATAGAGGCAGTCAGATCAAGTTTGATTTCACTGTGGGTGTGTATTATGATCCTCCAATACCGGAGCGAGTTTTGACTCTCGAGAGGAGGTTGAACCACTCAGAATTAGTTGATGTAATTGTCACGAGGCTTGGCATTGCGAGTGGGGGGTATATGTTGAAAATATATTACCGATGTCCTGAACTGATTGGTTCGGCTGTATACTATCGGTGTTATAATGTGGAAGATGATGACTCAACGACGTTCTTCTTCAACATTGTTGATCGATTGTCGTTGTCGTCTGCGGATTTTTACATTGTTATGGAACAGTTGGCAAGCACTAATGATTGGGAACGGCCAATGACGTTCATGTCGTTGTTGAGCAACATCCAGAACTTTGCCGATGTACCATGCGTACCGCCACACGTTCGTAGCCGGGGTTTAGAAATTGGTGAGTCCCGCCAACCTTGTGGGTATGCTCCCGTGGATTGTGCTCAGCCGTCCACAAGTGGTGGTATGTATGGTATGGACCATGACGAGCAGAATGTCTTGCATGATGATTATGTGGGACACGTTAGCGACCTTGTTGTTCGGGATGACGGTGGCGAGGACGATGATGACGACGGTCAACTTGACGGTAGAAGTGAGGATGATTGTTCCTTATCAACTAATTCGAATCCTGGGGACGAGGAAGAACAGGTGGTGTGCACGAACAATGTACCCCCGTCGTTTCATATTCTGGCGAATCCGGATACACAGGCCTACTATAGGGATTATGGTGGCCCTGATGAGGATAGCTATGACCCAACTCATTTTGGGTCCGGAGTTTCTACTTACGATCGAGAGACTGGTGTAGTGGATGTGCGTATGCGATTCTAGACGAAGGCCCAATTGGTTGAAGCTATCTCTAGGTGGAGTTCCATAATGAACAGGGAACACAGAGTCGTGGAGAGCACATCACGCACATGGTATGCGAAATGCAAGGACGTTGTCGAAGGAACTGGGAATTGTGTTTGGGTTGCCAGAGCTTCCAAGAAGGCTTCACATGGCATGTGGAAGATCACCAAATGGGCAACTAGCCATGGGTGTGTTGGTGCTGGTCGGTCCACGGGTAATGTGAATCTGACGTCGGTAATGATCGCCCGTTCAATCCGCCACCACATTGATGTAAACCCTTCATACACAGTCAAAGACGTACAAGCTCAAGTGAAGGAGGAGTTCAATGTCACCATTTCCTACAAGAAGGCGTGGTATGCTCGACAGAAGGCAATTGACATGGTGTTCGGAACTTGGGAGGATTCTTTTGAATAGCTCCCAACGTTTATGGATGAGCTAGTCAGGGCCAATCCGAGCACCGTTGTAGATTGGGCTGACGTACCTGACAGAATACACGGTCACGGGTGTAGGAAATTTAAATTTGTGTTCTGGGCATTTGGTCAGGCAATTGAAGCCTTCCGCCACTGCAGGCCAGTCATAAGCGTGGATGGCACTCATTTGAAAGGGGTATATAAGTCCACAATGCTGGTCGCTGTGACGCACGATGAAAATGATTACATCCTCCCCATCGCTTACGCTATTGTTGACGAAGAAACGAATGAAAGCTGGAACTGGTTCATGGGGAGACTGCGTCTTCACGTTGTTGGTGGTGATAGCATGCCCATCTGTATCATATCCGATAGGCATGCTGGACTTATAAATGCGATGACACATATGGCGGAGTGGATGGAGCCGGCAGGATACCATCGAATTTGCCTGCGGCATTTTCAATCCAACTTCCTGTCATATGATTCCGGGAAGTTCAAGAATGCGCTTATGAAGACTCTGGTGTGGCAGCTTGGTGGTGCCAGGCGAGAGAGCAAGTGGAGGGAGTACAAGGAGGAGCTGGAGAGTATAGATCCATCTGCTTGGGCTTGGCTGGAACGTCAAGATAGGAGTAAGTGGTGTCTTGCATTCGATGACGGTGATCGACGTTGGGGAATTCTCACGACGAATTTGTCTGAGAGTTTCAACAACTGTTTACGCCGCGCACGCCATCTCCCGATCACAGCTTGTGTAAAAGCGACGTTCGAGCGAACAGTAGAAATGTTTGCCCAGAGGGTTATGGACGCCACGAATTGGAGGTAATTCGTCACTTACGTACCCTTTTTTATGTGCCTGTAGAGCAGTTTATGGATTCTAAAATCTTGTCCGTTTGTCCAGGTCCGTGTTTCCTAAGAGGAACTGGAAAAAGTTTCAGAAGCAGGATACATTGGCACAGGGACATATCGTAACCTTGTTCAGCCATGCGTCGCAGACTTATAGGGTTGTGACCAGGAACATCGATGGGAGCATCAGTGAACGGCAGTACACGGTCAAATACCGAAGAAGAGAGTGTACTTGTCGCGAGTGGCAAATATTCCGTTTCCCTTGTTCCCATGCCTTGGCCGTCTGTCGGCATAGACGTGACGATCCTGCTAGTCTATGCGACAGGGTGTACCACACGACCACATATGTGCAACAATATAGTCAGGGTTTCATGCATGTACGAGATCCATCACTCTGGCAATGTGCCCGTTGGAGGTTGGTTCCTGATGGGGAAAAGTTTCGCAATCGGAGGCGTGGACAGTTTGCGGAGAGAAGGATAAGAAATCAGATAGATGAGCGGGTGCCGGGTGAATCCAGGGGCGGCCGTAGGCGTGGCCGTACTTAGTGTCATGTTGTCGTATAGTGTCTGTAATATTACCTCGGTCATATGTTACTTGTACACGTACTTTCGTTCATCGGAATATTTATCTCGTGATGTTATAGCTTCTATTTGCCAAATATGTTTGACATGGTAATCGCTTCAGTAATTAATTTTCATATGTTGTAATTGTAAACAGGGACAACACAATGTATCATTGCCATCCAGGACCCATGGAGGATGATTTGTTGTACCTTCACGAGGAGCATCGTGCCCGTGCATTGTACAATAGCCAGTTAGAGGATGAGGCACTGCAGGTCCGGCGGTGCGACGGGGCATGCTGGACCGCAGGTATGCCTGACACAGTTATGAGCTACGTGCGTGACATAGGATTCCAGGGACTCCTTGATTCCGCACCGATACGCATAGACCATTCACTCATCACTGCCCTAGTGGAGCGGTGGCGGCCCGAGACGCACACTTTTCACCTCCCGATGGGGGAGGCTACAGTCACGCTGCAGGATGTGGGGATGCTATGGGGTCTTCCGATCGATGGGATCCCACTCACAGGAGTAGACACCAGTAGACGTACATCGGAATGGATGGTAGTGTGCACGGACTACCTAGGTGCTACACCTGACCCCGGTGTTATCCGAGGGGGTCGCATTAGGGCAAGCTGGTTGGGAAATTTATTGAACAGTCCGTTCCCTACTCACCCCACTGAGGTCCAATGTCAACAGCGGGCAAGAGCTTTCATTCTACTACTAGTTGGGGGAATGCTCATGTCAGACACATCTGGCTATCTAATTCCACTGCTCTACTTGTCGGTACTGATGGACCTAGGTGCAGCACGTCACTACAGTTGGGGGAGTGCCATTCTTGCACACCTGTACCGGTGCTTATGTGACGCTGCAATTCCAGCAGTTAAATCCATTTCTGGCCCCCTTGTCCTGCTACAGGTAAATTAGTCTGTCACTCCACTCATTTGTACATAATGTCCACTATGTTACTTTGTATTACATTTAATTTAATTTGTGGAACAGTTGTGGGCATGGGAGCGCATGCCATCCATCCGACCTGCAGGTGCTCTACCCATATCGGCGCCGATGAATGTTGTTGGGTCCCGGTAGGTGCCGAATAATTCTAGGAGGAAATTTTGAAAACCGTGGTCAATTCCATATATTTGCTAATATAGTTCACTCATCACTGCTCGCAGGTGGAGAGCCCCTTACGATTTATCACACTCACCGATGCATGTTTTGAAAGTGTATCGCGATCAGATCACATCTCTCAGTCAGAATCAGGTATGGGACAACTTGGATTACGTTCTTCTGATTCCGTGCGACAAATGGTTTTCAGTACCTAATTGCAACACTATAATGTTCTTTCAGTTTATTTGGGAGCCATACACGGCAGATATCGTGGGGCAACTCCCATGGTACTGTACGGCTGGTAACAACAATTGGCTTGTTTGCGTCGACCTCATTTGCTGGCATGTCGTGGAGTTCCACCACGCACATCGGGTTCTCAGGCAGTTCGGCCTGATCCAGCCAATACCCCCCCAGCTGGTCAGTAGGGAAGAGTATAAACTGCTTCATGCTAGAGACCGTCGCGGCAGGTCAGGCACTGATTGGCGTGTCGAACTAGGAAGATGTCTCGGTGCTTGGGAGCAACGATCTGATCGACAAGTAAACCCACTTGGGTATGCAGATCCATATTGTCCCAGCCGTGAATACATGGAGTGGTACTTCCGCAAGACGGTGAGCATGATTGATCAGCCGGGGCGGCCTATCACGACTACAGAGGGTTTCCATGGAGACAGTGCAACTACAGAGTACTTGGTATTTCTTACAATCATAATATTGTCAAGAAATAATGCTACGGATTTCCCCTACATTGCATATCTAACATATTTATCTCGATTCTATAGTTGCAGACAATCACTGAGGTGCACAACAAGTCGAACATTAACTTGGATGGATGTGCCCCACAATTCGCGGACGCTCTCAGCGGAATCAATGAAATTGTCACACGGGGTCTACAACACGCGCATCAGGCCTCTAGACTGCAATACTATCACCCGCTCGTGCACTGTGAGGATCCTCCCCCTGGTGTGAGATATGCGGACCTCAGAAGCCACCGCCAGGCTCCACCAGCTCGACAGGGAGGTCGGAGGCGGCGTCCTAGGGGCCAAGTGGAACACGTTGGTCCATCACAAGCTGGCCCCTCACATGCGGGTCCACCGATTAACGGACCATCACACGGTGAACCCTCACATTACGACATGACTCCATCGGAATACACTGCATATGTCACTCCAACATCGAGTCATCAATTCATCTCGCCTGATGCTCCATCACATCCGGGTAGTGTTCCACATGCCTAACATGATGATGCAGGAGACGAAATGGAGGACGAAATACCAGAGGGAGTCCCACATGAGGAAGAGCATGTACCTACACAGATGGTTGTTCCTCGCCGGACATCTAGGACCGTACGCCCTCCACCGTGTGGAACGGGCGGAAAGCTTTGCAGAGATCGTCATCGTCACTAGGACAGAGCATGCCACTGAACACTGATTTGCATTACATTTCGCACGTACTGTTCGGCTATTGTACATTTATGCTAATTCATACTCATTCTAACTATGCAATACTTCATTCCGGCACCCTCATTCAGGACTAGTTACCAAACAGCAACTCACGCTTCCCTAATTTATCGTTTGACTAGTTCTCAACACATCATCAAACAAACACGAGTCCACTTAAGCACAATCTTCACCGAAATCATTGGGATGACAAATAATAGGGTATACATCGCAACATTCAAGGATAATTTAATACTTAAATTCACGACTCGTTCTGAAAAATACATTACCGTGAACTCGTTCTAAAAAAATCCCCATAACAGTCATCGGGAACAAGCATTTTGCCCAATAATTCAAATTCTCCGGCCGATGGCAATACCCGATCTACCGAACAACTAATTTTTCAAATGCGTCAAAGCTACAAAAAAATACTATTAAATTACCGAAAAAAAAATTAAATTCCTGTCAAATGCGTCCTCCATTCTTCAAAGCTAAAAAAAAACACTGTTAAATTACCGAAAATAAAATTAAAATTCCATTAATACTGTAAAAAACATACTGTTCAAAATAATACTAGTAGAAAAATGCTGTTAAAATTAATACTGTTAAAATTAAAATTCCATTAATACTGTTAAAATTAAAACTCCAATATTCAGTTCTACAAAAAATACTGTAAAAATACCGGACAAAATTATCAATGCGTAAGCTCCTCTAATTTTCTGCCCCAAAAAAAACCGGATAAATTATCAATGCTAAAATAAAAACCGGATAAATTACCCAAAAAAATACTTTCCTTGAGGACGCATTTTAAAAATGCGTCCTCTAATGATGAGCCGCAAAAAAAATAAAAACAGCACCCTGAGGACGCATTTAAAAAATGCGTCCTCAAATAATCAATGCCAGATTAAAACTGTAAAAATAACGGAACCTTGAGGACGCATTTTTAAAATGCGTCCTCTAATTTTCTGGCCCAAAAAAAATAAAAGCAACTCCTTGAGGACGCATTTCAAAAATGCGTCCTCCATATTGTTGACCATTTTCCAAAACCACGGTATTGGCAGCCAAGTTTCAAATATTCACAACCATAAAATCAAGAACTCCTTGAGGTTTCGACCTTTCTCAAAGCTAAGGCTTGAGAAGCTTCTGCCTTCTGAGAATTAGATATGGCATAAAAGACAGTATGAAAAGCAATAATGATGGACTTATAATGGAAGTGAGTGTCCTCGAGGACCCTATCAGTGATTTCGAAGTGATGCGATAAAGGGGAAGAATCCGACAAAAACGTAACCGTTGGAGGAGTGGTGTCTGTCACTCATGCCGTTGCCAGTACTAGTGGCCTGGCTAGTTAAAATGGTGGGAGTTGAATTGGGGGCAGTAACTATGACTATAAAATATGGGGTTATATGCAAATATAACGATATATGTTGGAGAAAGTGCAGATATAACCTTTAGCTGTTTTTTAGTGCAAATATAACCTAACTATTATACATAAGTGCAAATATAACCCTAAAGTCATTATTCCGGAATTGACGGGAAATTTCCATCCATTAACCAACCAAAAATGACCAAAATGACCAAAATGACCAAAATGCCCTTCTCACCCATTATTTTACTTCGACTTCATGTATAGAAGCCAATTGTCGCCTTTCTTCTATCATATCGAGATCTAGGCATCGATTCTCTTGATTTCTTGTCTCATTTGCAGCCGCCATCATCCTTGGGCTAGGCACACATGTTTCCACGTGAATTACTGCTTCTGAGCCATAGGCAAGACTGTATGGTGTTTCTCCTGTAGCAGAACATTCAGTTGTTCGATATGCCCACAAAACATTTGGTAACTCCCATATCCAATTACCTTCTGCCCCTTTGAGCCTGGCTCTGATACCATTCACTATCGTTCTGTTGGTCACTTCTACCTATATGTTGGCTTATGGGTGATAAACTGTTGTTACTTTCTGTTTAATTTTAAATTTCTTGCACCACATCTTGAATGGGTCTTAAATGAACTACATCTCGTTATCCATAATAATTGTTCTTGGAATTCCAAAATGACATATATTGTTCTTCCAGCAGAAAGTAATAATTGTCTTCCCCTTTATGTTCGTTAAGGGTTCAGCTTCCACCCATTTCATGTCGTAGAGCTTCTGGAAAAGGCCCCACGAGGTCAATCCCCCACTTATCGAACGGCCACGAACTGTAGATACTTGTCAACTCCTCTTAGGGAACATGGGTTATGGGAGCATGCTTCTAACACTGATGACAGGCATGTATGTATCTATTTGCATCATCAAACATGGTCGGCTAATAATACCCCGCTCGAATGAGCCTCCTTGCCACTGATCGAGCCCCTTGGTGACTACCGCATACTCCTTCGTGAACTTCCCTTACTAGATAATCAGCTACATAAGGAGTAACACACCAAAGTAATGGTTGTAAATGGGCTCTTCTGTATAATATTCCTTATTGTAGCATATATCTTGGAGCTTTTAACCATATCTTCCTAGCTTCCACTTCGTTTCCCGGCAGAGCTCCCTCTCGATGGTATCTGATAATAGCTGTCATCCAAGTATCTTCCTCCTCAATATCCATAACCAGGGGTTCATCAAAAAAAATTTTCTCCAGAGTATCCATGAGAAACTACTTCTGAGGTTAGGCTCCTAGGTCTGAAGATGCGAGCTTACTGAGAGCATCTGCTTTGTGATTGTTCTCCCTTGGGACCTGCATTAGAGTATATGATTTCAAATACTTCAAAATATTTTTCACCACCTCTAGGTACCTCTACAGGTTACGTTCTGTGGCTTAAAATTCTCCATTCACCTGCTGAACTACTATTTGAGAGTCACTATAGATTTCTAAGTCTTCCACTTCCAGTTCTCTGGCCAGCCGCAACCCAGTTATCAGTGCTTCATACTTGGCTTCATTGTTTGTAGCTTTAAATGCAAAGTTCAGTGTGTAAGGGTAGTCTGGCCATTAGGACTGATTAGTAATACCCCAGCTCCGCTTCCACATGAATGTGACAAACCATCTACATATATTTTCCACACTTTCTTTTCTTACATCTCTACCCCTTGAGATGAGTCTTGGTACATAGTGGGTTCTGATTTTTCCACTATGAAAATCCACAAGTGCTTGACCTTTAATCTCAACTATGGGATGGTATCGTATATCGTGTTCTCCCAACTCCACTTCCCATTTCATCATTCCCATAAGCCTCGGTTTTTAACATGATCTACCAAATTGGATGGTTTGTGAGTACTACTATCGTATTCCCCGGAAAATAGGGACGCATCCTCCTAGCTGCATGCACTAGAGCTATGATCAACTTCTCGAGGGTAGTGATCTTGTTTCCAGACCTTGCAAGGCACGACTAACAAAATAAATTGAGTGTTGCATTCTCTCTCTTTCTTTTACCATGACTGCACTAATTGCCAGGGATGAGACCGAGATGTACAAGTACAATGTCCCCCCCCCTTTCAGGTTTCATAAGAGTAGGTAACCCCATCAAATGCTCCTTTAGTTGCTTGAAAGCCTCGTCACATTTTTCTGTCAACTCGAGCCTCTTTGCTCTTCGATAAACTTCAAAGAAGGGGAGATGCTTCTCAGCCCCTTTCGAGAGGAATCTGCTCAACGCTGCCAAAGATCCTATAAGCTTATGTACCTATTTTAACGATTGTGGGTTATCATTCTCATTAGAGCTTCTACTTTTTTAGGATTCACATCTATTCCCCTCTCGGACACCTTGTATCCAAGAAATTTCTCTACTTCTACCCTAATAACACACTTGGACTGGTTTAACTTTAAATTTGCCCCTCGGAGCCTATTCAAAGTTTCCTCTAAATCCATTAGGAATTCCTTATGGCTTTTGCTCTTTATTACCATATCATCCACATAGATCTCCATATTCCTTCCGATTTTTGTTTTGAACAATTTGTCCACCAATCTCTAATAAGTTTCTCTAGCATTCTTTAGCCCAAATGGCATTTTTTGTAACTATAAGTACCCAAGTCTGTAATGAATGATGTCTTTTCTTTATCATCCTCTGCCATAAGTATTTGATGATACCCTTTATGTGCATCAAAAAAGGCCAAAACTTGATATCTAGTAATGGCTTCCACTAAATTGTCAATTGGTGGCAACGGGTAGCTGTCATTGGGGCAACATCTATTTATCAGTGAAATCTATGCACATTCGCCAAGCTCCATCATGTTTTGGGACCATAACTGGGTTGGCTATCCACTCGGGGTAGATCACTTCTTCGATGACGTCCACTTTCAATAACTTTTCAGCTTCTTCTTTAATTGCCTCAGCCCTCTCGAGGGCAAATACTCTCCTTTATTGCTTTACCAACATTATCGACGGGTTTATATTCAACCTTTGTGTAGTGACAAGTCTGAGGGTACTCCCGTAAGGTCAGAAATATCCCACGAGAATACATCCCCATATTTTTCCAACAAATCTCTCAACTTTGCTTTGACGCCCTCGAGCATCAATTTTCCAACAGCTACAGTTCCAGTATCTCGAATAAGCATTTGTGTTTTATCTCCGGGTCTCACTTCTCTGTGTACTGATGCCACATTTCTCTATCTCCTTGCATCTCTCACCGCGCTGAGATTAAAATTTTGAGCTATGGTTTAATCTCCTCAAATAGATGATATCCCACTTTCAGTAGGTAACTTCATCATAAGATTGCAAGGCGACCAGACTGCTCGAGCCTGGCACATCCACGGTCTTCCAAGGATCACGTTATAGGGGGATGGGGCGTCAACAACAGCAAAATTACAATTTATAGTTACCCTTTTTATCACCATCTGCCACTCTAACCATCAGGGATATCTCCCCTAGGGGAAATATTGGGTTCCCTGTGAAAACAAATAGAAGTGAGGTTGACTTTTTCAAGTTACCATGCCCTATATCCAGTTGGTCAAAGCAGTCAACAAACATTACCTCTACTCCACTTCCATCATCAATTAACAGCCTTTTTACCAAAGATGTTCCAATTATCGCTGAGACCACCATGGGGTTAGTATGGGGCATATGGTCTGGAACTGCATCTGCTTCCGAGAACGTTACGGTCTCGTCTGACTATAATCTTTTGTGGTAAGGTTCTTCTGAAGGGACCCTTCGTGCATCTACTCTCATCATATCATTCGAGGACCTTTCTCCTACAATATCATTGATAACATTAATCACACTTCGAACTGGTGGATTTTCTCCATTCCTTTTATCATGATTGCCCCCTTATTGCTCATGCGGTCTCTCTTGCCTTCTATCCCTCCCTCTACCTCGAATCATCTGTTATCGTGCCCTCCTATCTCCCCTTTCCCCGTTATTCTGATTATTCCTTCTGTAGGGCTGCCATTTATTTCCTTGAGGCCTTGAAGGCCCAGCTTGATTTTAGGGCCCTGGTCCTCGAAGGCATCTTTCTCTCTCAAACCTCTCGATTTCCATTCTTAGCTCCATGCAATCATTTGTTTCGTGGTCATAATCTCTATGGTGATCACAATATTGGTTTGTTGCCCTCCTGGAAATTACTGCATTGTGTGAGCTCTGCAAAGGTGAAGGTGGTCAAAACAGTCCTCTGTGTATACTCAAAATATGTGCAGGATTTCTTCCTCTAAGTGTTGGCAACATAAGAGCATACCTCTCGAATGGGGTTCTAGTCTATTCCACCGGTCTTTTCCCTCGAGGATCCACATTTATTCCTACCTTCTCCGTGAGGGTGTCTCTTTTCTTCCGGGTAGCTTCCTCTACTCTCACATACTGCTCTACTACCTCCTGAAGTTTTTGCAAAGTCTTGTTAGTATTTGTACTTAATTTCTTGTACAACTCCATATCCTGCATCCCCAGCAAATACCCTTGAATCACCTCATTCTCGATGGTCTCTATTACTCCCAAACTCTCATCCGCGTACCTATGATAAAAAGCATCTGTGCTTTTCCCTGGCTTTTTCTTTGTTTGATAAAGTTCTAACGGGGTCTTTGTGAACTTTTTCTTTTGTGCATACTGGCTTAAAAATGCCCCACTAAAGTCTTGATAGGAGTGAAGTGAGCCTCTAGGTAGCTTGTTGAACCATTCATGGACCTTCCCTTGGAGATAACTCACCACCAACTTACATGTCAGTTTTTCATCAAAATCTCTCGAATTCATTAAACTTAGAAACGTTTGAATGAACTATCAAGGATCCGTTTCTCTACTGTAGGTAGGGAGTCCCTCGGGGGGTTTTACTTCCAACGGCCAACGAACTCCGGTTATCTCCATGCTGAAAGGCGATCCCGCCGCCTGACCCCAACGGCCCAATCAACCTATCTAACTCCCTTTTAAGGGAATCACATGTATCCACACCAGGCTCCTGCTACCTTCCAGTTACATTCAGACCCAGTTCGCTACCCCCAAAGTGCAGGATTTGCCCAAGGCTGCGCGAACCCTGGATAAGTCGGCAATTGCATGTAAGGATTGTAAGGCCCCTGGCCAGCCATCACTCCGTGTAACCCTACATTTTTGTATCCTGGGATGCCGGAAGAAGTCATCATCCCATACGTTGTTTCCATTCCTAGAAGTGTAACGGTTGACATAAATGCGGCTAGGGGAGGCATCGAATAAACTAGCCCTTGTGGGTATTCCGAGATAGAAGGTTGAGGCCTTGCTTGCAATGTTTCTCCAACATATGCCGGATAAGGATAAGCTATATAGGCTAAGATGTCATCCCCACAGTTATTCCTAAGAGCGAAGGCAGAAGCCCATCGTATGGGGCCCTGGTACCCCTCGAAGGGAGGAGGGGTTACTCGATACCCTGTTGCAACTAACGTTGGGGCTGCTTACTGTACATATTGATTTGTCCCTGCTTTCCCTACATTCAGATTCCCTTGCATGGTTCACTTTGTAAGCTTCCATATAGGGATCAGCCGAAACCTCCGTGAACCTTCTATCCATGTCATCTCTCGAGCCAACTGGTTCACTCTGAGCAGGCCCCCAATTTCTGACCTCTTGTCCTACAGTCATTTTTGGGATCTCGAGGATCCTGCAACATACTCTCGTATAGTCACTCTATAGTTGGATTAAGTCCGCTTGTGGTTTGTACCCTTTCATGTTTCCCATCCGGGACAGAATCTCCCCTTGACTCAATCGTTGACACTCGAACATCCCCCATTGCGGTACCCTGCATCTCCTAGGGGTTAACCAAATTTGTTCTTTCAGATTGTGATTCATTACCGGCTCATGTACCTTTCAACCTTAACCTTTCACTCATTCTAGTGATCGTAGACATAAACTTTAGAAACCCTAATGTGGCTTAGTCCTCCCCACAGACGGCGCCAATTGATGCGTCTGGCACGACCAAATAGTCCACGAGCTTGGGTGTCTCGAACCATCCTACAATAAAATTATCTCTGGCGATGCTTAAGTCAGTCAAAGAGTATGTATACGGTTTAAGATAGAGTGAATGCTAAAATGAATACGTATCCAGTATTTATACTCCATGTTCTAAATAACAATATCCTTAATTATAGCCAATAATTTCCCATAAATGCGGCAAACATTATGGCACTTAAAATACCTTAATTGGGCCGTTATCAATACAACCCAATATATTCTTTGGGCTCAGCCTCTATCAGGAAGAGCAGTCAAATTTTGACAGCTTTTTCTAGCGGGTCTTCAACATGATGATATAGGTTCTCTCATATATTGAGGGTGAATGGCTTAAAAGCTCTGGTGAACATTATATAGTAGTGTACCTCAGTGATTTCATGAGTAAGGGTATTCATTTAATTAGATTGTAATCTAATAATTTTCTTCGTTGAATATGGTCGTGGCTCGGCTATTCAACTCTCTGTTCAACGATACTATGCTTGAACCAGAAAATAAGCTTCTATGTGTACGCAAACGGGCTAAAGATCAGTGCCTAAGACCACTGAATGGCATATGGGTAGGAAATCACTGAGGATCTCGGCTTTAAATGACAAACTTTCCGGAAGAAGATTCCTCCGTGGTAGATCCATATTTTGCCCAAAACATGAGGCCAAAATTCATAATGAATGAGTCTCGCATCATAATAAAGAAATATGACTATAAAATGGGAGAATATGATACAGAATGAATTGTGCAACCCATTTGTTGTAGAGTTATTTTGTAAACAATTTTAAGTCCAACGTTGCAGCTATAGATTTGAAATAATTGGGTGGTTGATTTGCGTGAGATCACCAGGTTTAGTTCATCGATCGTCTTCCTCGAGATATGGGGTTTCCATGATCTTCGGGGTGTATGTAGGAAAACATACACTAAGAACTTCGATCCTGACTTCATCGGTCCCCACAGTCGGTGCCAATTGATGCATATGGAAACCGTCAAGAAGTTGAACCATCGGATCCTTAGCATATAACCTGCAAAATGAATCCCCCGGAGATGCTCCTTTGGGAAAACCCTCTGATGATAAAGTCAGTAAAGTATATCAATATCCTCTCCCAAACAGAATGAATCCTCAAATGAATACATACCTTACTATTTATAATACTTGAATCCTAACCGTCATTGTACATAATCGAAACTTTTATTAAATATATTAAATGGCAACATTAATCATGCTTAAATCCTATTGGGCTAAACCAATCCAAAGATATTCTTTGGACTATAGCCCATTATTCAATGAGTTAGACTGTGGCTCAACTCTAACTTCATAAGAATATCATTAACACTAAACAAGATATTTATCTCCCAACAAGTTGTAATAGTTGAGATAATAAAATACAAGGGGGTCAACAAGTTTGCACTACCACGCATAAAGAAAGACGCACTTGCACGCATTAGTTTACTATAGAATGATTTGTTCATAAAAGAATAAATTGTTTAACTAAGATAGTCCTTTTAAGATTCATCTAAGGTTCACAAGCTGCCACCGTTTATCTAATTAAAATTGAAAATTATATACTCCCTTCGCCCAATCGATTCTACACACTTTTCTTTTTGGATTGTCCCGAGCAATTCTGCACACTTTCCTTTCAAGGAAATATCCAGCATGTCATAATACGAAAATACCCCTAAAAGACTAAAATTTTACACAAATTATCCTCACAAAAAATCACTCTTAAAATCCACACAATATTCCCACAATCAATTCCCCAAATTAAAGCTCACACAATCAATCCCAAATTAAAACTGAAACAATCAATTCCCCAAATTCAACATCTCTGCGTTTCACCAAACTCACCATCTTCATTGTATTCACCATCTTCACCGATCGCCAATTTAACCAGACTCACACAACTCCGGCCACCGTCGCCACTCACAAAACTCCGACCACCGTCGCTACTTCTCCTCCAACTCTGACCACCGTCGCTACCTCTCCAATGTCGCCACCTCTCCAATGTCGCCACTCACATAACTCCAACCACCGCCGTGTACAGCTCCTCCACTCCTCCGCGTACGGCGAGCCCGATTCAAAGGGCGGCGCTCTGCCTACGGCTCCTCCTCTCACCTCTACGGCGGCTGATTGGTGGGTTGAAAAACATGGCAGCTTTAGGGCTGAGGAAGATAAAAGCTAAATGTGAGGGGTAGTTTAGACTTTTCACAAAGTTGAAAAAGAATTCTAACCATTTCGCTCTCTGCAGAAAGGGCTAGGACAAAGGGAGTAAACAACATCATCCTTCGATGTGTAACATACACTAAAGGTGTAACATACACGAAAGATAAAGTGAATTGCTATATCACGCCCTGTATTTTACTTAATTACGCCATGTATTTATACAATTTAAATACTTATGTATATTAATATTAATTTAAATGAAATTGTAATACAATAATAATTAAGGATATTAACTTAATTAATAATTATCAATCAGTGACAATTAATGGTGAAATTAATGTTAATTAACAGCTTTTAATGTTAATTAACAGCTGTAGGAAGTGGTGGTGATGTACAGGTGGCGCAACATCTCCGGCGGTGGAGCTTTCACGGCGGCAGACCTTTCACGGCGGTGGAGCTTCTCTGGTGGCAGACCTTCTCCGGCGGCAGCGGCGGACGCGGACCGGACCTTTCTTCTCCCGGGCCTTCTCCTTCTCTCCCGTCCGGAGAAGAAGACATGGCTTCTCCATTTTTAGAGGAGAACTACTCGCTCCTCCGGCGGCGGCACGCTCGTCTTCTCCGGGCGTTCGGCCGCCGTGCACCTCTCCTTCTCCGCCGCGCACCTCGTCTTCTCATCCGTGCACCTCGTCTTCTCCGCCGTTCCTCTTCCCTCTCCGGCGATGCCGCGGGAGCTTTCGACTTCCGCTCTCCCACCTCCGTTCTCTCCACTCTGATCTCCACCGCTCCCGCTCGTGATTTTCCAAGTCCCGTTCTTTCCGCTCCGTTCTCTCCTTCACTCCGGGCTCCCGTTCTCCTCGGCCAGTGGCAAACCCGTCCTCCTCGGCGAACCGACTCCCGTTCTCCTCGCCGAACCGGGCTCTCTCCCCAAACCCCGGTTCACCCTCCCGGTTCTCCGCCGCTTCTCCGCCGCTTCTCCGCCGCTTCTCTACCGCCGCTTCTCTACCGCCGCTTCTCCGCCGCTTCTCCACCGCTTCTCCGCCGCTGCTTCAAGAGCCTTTCTCCGCCGCTTCAAGGAGGACGGCGGGGCTAGGGTTTCACTCGAGGGGACGAGGACGATGGAGGATAGCGGGGCTAGCTTCGCTCGACGGGGACGAAAGAGGAGAGACGGAGGGGCTAGGATTTTGCTCGACGGGGCGAAGGAGAAGGAGGGACGGCGGCGGGAGGAGCTGGGGAAGATGAGGACAGCGGGTGGAGCTGAGGAAGGAGGCACGGTGGTGGCGGTGGCACACGGCAGAGACCGCCGGAGAAGACGAAGAAGAAGAGAAAAAGGTGGTGGCGGCGGCAGCGCTGGTGCACAGCAGCGGCACTGGTGCACGATAGCGGCGGAGATCGTCAGCGGCAGCGGCAGTGCACGGCGGCGGTGGTTTTTTTTTTTGTTTTTGATTTGTGATTTTGATTTTTGATTTTTGATTTTTGTTTTATTTTAAAATCTTAATATTAGTATTATACATGTATATATGTATTAGGGCGTAAACTAGTAAAATACATGGCGTATTATAACAATGCCCTTCAATTAGGACACAAGTATTCTGAACTGGTCATAGTTTATACAGACATGCACTATCTGATACCAGGGGAATTTGCAACAATGAAACTGGGGCCTGCATTCAGGGGAAGGAGGCTCCAATAAGAACCTTCACTGTCCACAAAACAGCTCTGCCATCGAATTCTGTAAGCACCCACCGGAAAACCAGAGATATCAAGCAAGCAAGACGAGAGCCCCTGGCCTCTCTCATTAATAATAAATTGCAGATACTCTTCCACAGTTCCACTGTTTCTGCCATTATCGTTATTTGAGCCAGAGGTCACATACCGCGCCAGCTTTCCATTCAACTCTAGAATGTCATTGCACTCGCTTTCGCTCTGAATCGCACAGCTGAGGATGCAATACAACTTAGCCACTCGAACAAGCAGGCCATCCGGCATATTCTTCACTTGAAGGCAGACATTTAGAGAAAGAGGCCTTCCTGCAAAGACAGATGTCCCTTCTAAGATTTTACCATCTTCATTCATGACAAATAGCTCAGATTGAATACTGTGCCCAACTTTAAAGTAGAAAATGGGACACCTGAGAGGGATATGAATATGCATCCCCCTAAAAACCAGTTTTGACAAAAACTTAGAAACATCAACTAGAAGTTTTGACACGGTCTCATCCCTGTTCCATTCGCTCGCCTGGTTGTTCAAGTTAGTGATCTCCTTAGCAGCATATCTAGAGGCTCTGATGAAACCTCTTGCTCTGCAACAAATGCTCAGAGTCTTAAATGGGGACTGGGACAAAAGGCAGCTCGTGTGCGTCCTGTAAATCTTTGATAGCACAAGCAAACACTTCCTGGTTTCAGATTCGGTCAGACACAGCCTATCTAGTAAATCATGTATTAGCATGAGATGAAATTGCGCTACTGAACCATCTGAAATACAGCTGGGGTCTCCTACTGAAGTATACGAGTATGGAACACATATAGCCAAACCAGTACTGAATGCCAACAGGGAACAGCTTGCTGCTAGTGCCGAAATGCTTGCTGCACTCCTTCTATCCATGCCAACAAAAGATATTGCTAATAAATCATATTCATTTGCAACCTTGTTCAACCTACGAGATATCTGTGAAAGAGACTGTGCCAATGAGCATAGTCTTTCCGATGGTGTTCGGCTAGGAAATGGAAGGCTAGCCTCTTGTTGCATACTGCTATCTGGATCTTCTGTAAATGAAACTCCACCCAAAAGGATGACCGCATCTTTCATAATCTCCAGAAACTTTGATCGGAGAACCAAAAACCATTTTTGGAATTCAGTAGAAACCCCGAGAACGGAAGTATCTAGTGCTCTTTCTGCAGCATGAACACCACTGCAAGCCTCACCCAATGCATCAATACAGTGACTCCAATTGAATACTGAAGCTATGCCTTCTTTTTCTTTGAACAGGCTATCTTCTGTAGAAATGCGCCCAAAGAGTTCAAGCTGACTTTCAGTATGTGATAACAAAACGAATGATTGCAACCAGAGTTTGTTAGGATCAGACAAATCCAACTTCAAAAGTTGCTCGAAAATGAAATTAGCTGTGGACCACGATCCATGACATGCTGCAAGCTTTCCAGCTTTATAAAAAGACCAATAATCTCTTCTTTCACATAATTTCTTCACATATCCAACAGTGAGAGAGTCATAATGTGTGATAGAGTCTCCACAAAATTGATCATGCTTTGTCTTTTTCCACATGGACACATAGGCACTGCGAAAATGCAACAAAAGCATGTATGTACTTTGTGTATCTAACTGAAATGAGGCAGAAGGCATAATAGAGTCCACTAGAAGCTTTACTGAATTAAGCACTTCAAGATGAGTATCATGATCTTCTTCCAAGTTATCCAGACAGATACTTATCATTTTCGTAAGTAAAACCACAAAACCTAGAAAATCTTGTGTCTTATCTTTCATAACACATTCTGAAATATCACAGTTCATCAAATCTTGTTTCTCCAAGCCAGCATCCCCTAGCAAATTAACTAGATGCTTCATCAAAGTAGGGATCTTATGTAGCACCAACCCACAGACATCAAAATGATTTTCAACCTGATTAAGCAGAAGCCTGAGCAAGTGTGTTATTTCTTGCTCAATCTGCTCATCGAGCTGATGTTTACCATCACAAGCATTCAACCGTGCAGATATATGATTCATAACAAATGTTATTACTTGGTTTGCCAGAGTATGAGCGACAGCACCCGATTCTAGCCTCCCCCGTCCCATGAACTTCCCCAAAATATCTAAAAGAATCCAAACAGAGAAAATTCTCTCTGACGTGGTTGAAGATTGAAATAGATTCCCAATAAATTTCAATAGCGTGGCGAGCACATCAAGAATCTCGGAGGCATAAAAAGTGGGCAAGTAATAACAAATGATGACATGCAATATTTTCAGAGCTTTACCTAATAGAGCAGATGAATACTTGGATCTTCTCACTACATCGACCATACTGGGTATCATGCCTCTAGCTGCAAGACTAGGACAAGCACCACTTGCTAAAACACATTGAAGACATTTCAAAGTCGTAACTTGCAGACACAATGCTGCATCCTCCTTAACTAAGAACATAGAAAGCAGTTCCATGTGCGTAGGTATCAGCATTGTCCACCTAGAAGCAATTTTTGTGAGTGAAATCAGCATTCCAATGGAAAACTCCTGGTGAGATGAATCTAAGAGCAGTTTTGAACCTGTCTCGTAAGCTCTTGTAGCAAGAGAATACGAGCATTGTTGAGACAAAACTCGGCATCCTGCTAATTTGATCACTGGTGAAGCTTCAACTGATCCCAACCTATTAACAAGTATATCCAAGAAAACTCTAGCAAAGTCATCAGCCAATGAAGAAAAGCATCCAGCAGCGAAAAACGAGGCCTTTACCTGAAGCACATCATTGGAAACAGAACTCGAAAGTAGACAATATCGAATGCCAGCATGATCCTTAGCAAAATCTGCCCAGCAACCGAACAAATACAATGCAAATGCTCTATCTTCCGCATCCCCATCATCAAACACCATCTTAACTCTTCTTAAAACCTCTAAATAATTATCCAACTTATACTTGAAGAATATACCACCCCATTCCTTACTCGCAGATTTCCGTGCCCGCAAAAAACTCTTGACAATGCAGCGTTTTGTATGCTTATCTCCAGTTCGAAATGCATCTGCAAGCCGGAGGAGGATTGCATTGAGGAAGAGCGTATCCTCACCGGGAATCAAACCGAACATTTTGTATTCGGCACCAGATACGCTACATTGTGCGTTCCACCGCTCGAGTTTGGCTACAATCTGTGAAATTGCATCAATCCGTTTGGAGGGAGTTTTAGAGCGTAGGCCTTTCTCAAGATCAACACTCCACTCCATTGAACAAGCTGCTGCAGTTTTTTCCATAACTTCAAATCTCTAACAACACTCCCACTCTAATTCTAACTAAAAATAGGCCCGTCTCGATATCCTAACCTAGGAAATGAAACCCCTTTATGTTCTTTTTTGACAAACTAACCGCGAAAGTCACAAACCTCAAACCTGTTGTAAAGTTGAAATCGAGGAACAAGAGCGCGGGAAATGGGAAAACCCTCCTACGCTGCCGCTTTTTATTTATTTCGGACGCTGTGAAATCACAGTAGCAAGGGGCCGTCAAGGAGTCGTCTGTGGAGCTCCACTTTTTAGTCGATGAAGAGCCAAAATAAATGAAAGAATTAGAAATACTCCCCCGTTTCTTTTATATTGGCACACTTTCCTTTTTTGGTTGTTTCTTTTATATTGACACACTTTCCATTTTTGGCAAGATTCTTTCAATTTCATCCACCCATTCTACTTTTTACTTTCTACATTCAATTTCATCCACTCATTTTTTTCTCCTAAATCCAAGCACCTAACATATGGTGCCAATATAAAAGAAACGGAGGGAGTATTCAGAATAATGATAAAATACTGAGATAAAAACTAACCCTTCATTTGCTTCCAAATGTTGAATTTCTCCTCTCAAATTGGACATATGCAAAACCATGAATGTGGAGAAAAATAGAAAATTATTGAGTTTGAAATTTTATACTTTAAGTCTTCCATTTTCAAATGAAAAGAAAGAAAATGAAATGATTAATTTTTTAATTATTGAAAGAAAATCCAAAGAGTTCGGCCAAGAGATGATGAGTAGGAGATGTCCAAGTCAAAGTCGTTAAAACAACGTACTTCTGGCGATCTGTTCTTTCTAAGGATTTATGTCAGATTTGTAGATTGTGATCCATTGGGGCATCGTTTACTCGATATTCTTTTTGGTGTCCAGTTAGAGGTAATTCTACGTATTATAAGTGATTCCTATACACGGATGAAAAAATATTTATGGCAATTTAGACAACCGGATTTTGTCTCCAAGTTTAGGAAATAGGCTTGAACGGGTTAGATGGATACATACCGGATCTTTATTTGGGAGCTTCAGTTTTCTTTGATTTGATTGCCTTTGGTGTTTGATTGGAAGTATGGATGGATCAATTTGCGTGTGTTTCATTTGATGTTTCACTATGATTGGCTTTATTTAGTGGTATTAGGTCGGTAATATTATACAGCTACTCAGTGAGAACCACTTATCTTCTGTTGCCCTCTCTTATTTCCACACATACTTTTGTTTGATTTGTATTATGGATAGTGTCTATGTGTACATTTCTCTTATTGCCACACATACTTTTGTTTGATTTGTAATATGGATAGTGTCTGTCTGTACATTTCTCTTATTGCCACGCATACTTTTGTTTGATTTGTAATATGGATAGTGTCTGTGTGTACATTTCTCTTATTGCCACGGAGGTCTTAGATTAGAACCGTTATATTTAGCTAGTGCCTCTGTGTAAATGGATTTATCTCATAACGCCACTTGTTGTAATTGCACATTGTGCATCATTGAGGTTAATGGAAAAGGGAGGGGAACCCTACAAACCCACGCCCTATGGACGTTTCAGTCAAAAAGTGTGTAGTGTTTGATTTGTGAAGTGTGATAGAGAGAAAATAAGTAAGTAAATTATTCTAAAATCAAGAAAGAATAAGATAGAAAATATAGATAACCAATATATTGATTACACATTGTACTAGAGGACGTGGTAAAAAATATAGATAGTCAATAGATCACAGGTGACATTAGTAATTATCTTTAACCAGTCCATTCTTTTCTCTTATTCAAATTATTTTTTTCCCCAATTTTCCCCAATTTTCCCCAAAGGGACGGCTAGGAAACTCTTCTAAAATTACTCATAGTAACTGTCTTCCTAACGGGGTTGGAGATACCCTAGCGGGGACTGGAGCACCCTCCAACCCCACCCCATGCTCCCACGGGTTGCTTACCAAGGATTAGAAAGGAAGGATCGAGGGCCAGGCCAGTTGGGTTGGGATAGAGAACAGTGAGCGCCGTGGGGGTATCCCCCTGTTTTCTGGTCATTTCTGTTAACGCAAACAAATTGCTACGTACTTCAAAATGCGCATCCGGACAGTAGTAGGGAAAAGTGAACTAGTTCCAGTCCTTTATAAGACCAAAGCCTATTCCATCACCTAAAACACCATCCACCATATCACCCCGAGATGTATTTCTTGAACTTTATATGAAATGCAGAATATGAATGTAACACTGAGGCATCTATCGCCAACAGCTGTTAAAGTGGTACTAAAAGGAAAAGGCCTAAAACAGTTGTCATGGATTCCTGTAAAAAACCAAATCAAGCGCTAAAGCTTAATGTAGATGCATCGTTTTAAAGAGTTGTACAAGAACATCAGTAGCATCATCTTCCTTGGAGCTGCATTGCTAGAGTTCATTAAACTAAAGGGAACAACAGCAGCAAATTCTCGGTTACAACTACTTCAATAAAGAAATAGAGGCACTTGGGTTTGGTGCAGCTGAAGCGTACTTCAAACAAAGATGGTTACACAGAGAAGATCACTCACAAGTCACAAGAGTTGAAAAACCAAGTCTAAAATGCTAACTTTCAAGGAAGTTTATCCAAGCAATTTTCTTATTTCAGATCTCCGGTCTTGGGGGGAGGAACTTGAGATTTTATGGCGTTACTAAGGGCAATTGTAGTAAGTAAATCACAGAACAATACAGGCTTACAAATCAGCCTCTACCCATTCTTCTAGTTAAATATTAGGCTCCTGATGACTAGAGGATCATTACCTCTACATGATGGGGCACCAATTCTTGCGGCAGCCGTGCGTAAACTCTTGTTTCTTCTTCTTCTATACTATCATGGAGATGAGGGATGCCACGGAACTCAGGGATGATAGTGAGAGGACTACTATTCCATGGATTCAGAATAAGTTTCTCAGCAGCAACAGCATTCTCTAGCAAACACACAATCAGCTCATCTTCACATGTACAGCTGTAGTATCCTGAGACTTCAACAACCTTTAAGGTGTTTCAGGTTCAAGGGATGATTCATTCTTCTAAGCTATCTTCTGACTCTTCCCGGCTCCCAACATAACTGTATTAGTGCGCTGGAATATTAGTATTTACAAACAGCGCAATTCAAATGAAACCGAAGGGGTAACAAACAAAAACGTTCAAGCAATGAAACACTGACAAAACTCATAAATCTGTGCAAATTTGGACTAGCCGTTACAAAGGAAGTAAGTCCAATAAGGCTGTCATAACCCCATACTCCCATGTTGATAATTAATGTCTTGAGTTTACTTAGTTCAGGAACTTTTCCTAACTCCTGAATGGCCTGGAATGGATGAAGAAGAGTTAAGTGTACAATCAAACTAGAAACAAAACAATGATTTTAACGCCATATACTGATAGTATTACTCACCTGAAGAGTCAAGGAGTGTACCATAAGAACTTCAAGCTGAGAGAGAAGGAATGAGAAAATGCCTTCTCTTCAGGGGCAACAGGTACTCAGTTGAACATAAACATGCAAATCAGTAACCCTTGGAATGTCCATAAGCTTTACTTGACCTTTATTTTCTAATATAAGTGTCGCAAGGTTTGGACAAGAACGAATCTCAATTGATTTAAGATATTCCTCCACATATGTTTATTCAAGTATCTGAGGGATGAACTAGAAACAGCCAAGATGTTCAGTCTCTTAGCACATATTAGTATTTCATAACTGAAGTGCTCACATCTAATCCGGTCAAACTGACTTCTTTTAAGGAATTGAAGTCTCAACAGTAAGTAAGATACTGCTTTGCAAATGCTACACGACTTGAATACACATATGAGACCCAAAATCCAAAAGGCATGAGCACGCACTTCTTCGCTCCAAGAAAAGTTGAGAAAATCCAGTTCCAGCCTTTTAACCCTCCTTGACAAAGCATAATATACCCATGCACTAATCATGTTACTATCCACAGGTGAATATCTATAATCAACACGAACACGGAACTCATCCAAAACAGGGGTTTGATGCAGCTGCAAAACGCAGTTTACCCTAGATATAAAGTTAAGGCTCTTCATTGACAAATGCTCCATTTACCACTCTCGGAATACTACAAAAATAAAGCCTAGGAGTACGCCACCACAGTGTGGCCCATCGGGTGGAAAGTACACTAGTTTTCACACAGCTTCCTCAGTCGTTAGAAGGGATTAAATCACAAGGAGGATTTCATCCGACAATCGACTGATCAAATCATGAGGACCTGGCTCCTAGTTAGAATCCTGAAAATGGAGATCAAACTTAGTACACAGTTAGATTTTGGAAATTTCTAAAACCTCGGGTGTTTTTCCTGGGTTGTAACTTTCTAATCAAAATTAATTCCATTTCTAGCTTAAAAACACCCAATTGAAATGGTAATTTAATCAATCAACACACATACCAACTTTGAGCTTTAATTTTGCAATTGACTGAAAACATAGAAAGATGTAAGGAGCTGACCTTCAAGCTAGGGCGTAAGCCATCAAAATGCCTAAACAGTTTCCCGGAGGTTCCGACATAGAGGTCATCCACTTTAAAAGTTGCAGGTTGATCTTTCACCGCCAAAAAATTATGAAAAATCTAGCATACAAAAGTCATACAAACAAACATTTGATCAAAAGCCTAAGGGACAGATACATCAATTAAGAAAAATAACTAAAAGTACAAACATTACATACCTGGGGAGTAGAAGACTTGTTTTGTTTTCAAGAGTGAAGGTTGGTCGGGAACACAAAGAATGTTTCTGTTTTCGCACCGTATTTATCTGTGCTAACCTCAGTCAAAACTACTATAGTGTGGAATAGTTGACCCATTTGGTGCACATTTATACGTATATTATAAAAAATTATTTGTAATAAATGCGATTTGACAAACGACAAAGGGATAGGTACTCGGAGAAGGTCTCTACCACCATTGGCTTGGCGGGAATCGTCTTCACAAAACCAGTATCACCATTCTTCAAAAACCTAAGCCCCTTCTCAATTTCCTTGCCAGACCTCCGGTTAATCTGGGTTAGGATCTCATTGAACTTGACAGCAATGCGAGAAGTGTGGCAATCAAGAAAAGGGGGCATACCCGTTTCCAATCTGGACCATATCTGTCTTGCAGAACCACTATATACTCAAGTACATTTATAAAGTTCGAAGCAACATCTACTGCTCCCAGAAGATCCATATCAACGACCTAAAACGTGCTTCCAGGTTAAAGTCGTCAAGGTATGAAACCACTCTGCAATTCATGACAACTACAGTTAGCACAGAAAATATGTTACATCTGTATGTCAGATGAAATTAATGCCAAGGTACGCAAACCAAGTAAAATACCTTACTCTGGCTTCTGTTTCAGTGTGTTCCTGCTATGGTGACTGTATTCGTTAAGTCAGGGGGAAGGAGAAGGAAAAGGCGCAAAAGAAGCTCGCGAACATTTGAAAATCTAACAAAGTGGACTGGAGGACTGATGCTACTCTGGAGACAGGAACAGAGGCTTTGCAGATGTAGCCATCGCCTGGAATCAGTATCAGTCGAGAAGTTGAAGAAATTGTAGGAGCATAACTCATCGATGAGGAATCCATGCCTTTTCTCTCTGCATGGTTGAAAAATGCATGCCCCCCTAACAAAAACTGCTCAAGCACAATAATGCTTTTCACAAGGCTTTGACAGCGGGTGCTACTGCATCAGAATGAAACATATACAACATTGCATCAGTGTATATGACATCTTTGATTAGTCCATACTAACATTGTATCAAAGACAGGATTATGCAACAGATTTAACTATTTTGAAAAGGTTATACCAACAAGAAATTTGAAAAGGCTGTACCAATAAGATAGAATCCCTGCACTTTTCTTTTTCACAATATGCAAATGATCTTCTTTCATCAGCATATTACATACTCGGGATACATTGAAATCCCAGCCAAGTCAAGAAATGACGTGACGAGTATCAAACCCATCTAGGTGCATAAGCTCAATAATGTCTACAACAGGTCGCTGGAAACGGGAATGCATTCTTAGCAATGATTCATAAACGGGCAAAGTTGCAAGACCAAAAGGTCTGATGATCCCAAGATACTGCTTTGCATCTTCAATCTTTCCCTCTGACTCAAAATACTTTGCCATTGCCACAACCATACTAGCTGATGGTCTCCAATCACAATTTTCCAACATGGAAAGGCCATGTCTCATCGCATCAATAGCTTTATCCATATCACGGCTTTGTACCCAACCCTCCATGAGTATCTCCCACGTCTTGTAATTTGGGCTTCCGCCTTTATCCAATGAGCATATATGTAAAGCTGTGGCTTTCTTTGTTAGTCCGTTCCTCATATATGCACCGAGAAGAATGTTGGACACCCGAATATCATATGTCCTGCGCTGAGATTCCCACTCCAGAAATATGGTTTCAGCTTGTGTAATATCACCAATTTTCACCAAACAAGATAAGATACACATGTAGTTGGCGCAAGTCAATCTCCCCCTAACACGTTTGCACACTTCCCACAGCCGAAGAACTTCACCTTTCTTATTCAAGGAGGCATAAATTGTGATCAGAAAAAGAAAACCAAGGCGATTACAGACGGACAATTTCTTTTCTGCCTCTCTAAGTGCCCAACAAGCTTTGTCAGCTAATTCAATCTTCTGATAAACATTTGCCAATGTACACAACGAACTCCATCCTACCAAAACACTCTTATCTTGCAACATTTCCTTGTACACCGTCTCACACGATCCAACTCCTGACACTTCTGCACACGCATTCATCCAGAGGTTGTAGGAGAGGACATTTCTTGGCATCTGGTTTTGTTTCATCAGCTCTATGACCGCAAGCACTTTATTAGGTTGAGATGTCGCAATATAAAGCTTCATCATCGAATTAAATGGATGAGGGCTCACAAGAAAACCCGACCTGTTCATCGTCAGCATCAAACCCTCGGCTTTCGCTGTGGACCTTTCTCTAACATAAGAATTAAGAAGAGGAAGACAGGCAGCTTTGCGCGAAATAGAGTCGGGCAAATTTTCAAAATATTCTTCAGCTTCCCTTAAATTGCGTACTTTGATTGTCAATTCCAACCTCATTGCACGATCAGCATAGGACATCCGGTATCTATCATTAGCCTCCATCCATGTCAGTATCTGGGCAAAAGATCAAATAAACGTCATGCCTGATATAAGGTCAAATTTGCTATATCCCGCTAATCAAAATGCTGCTTCAAATATCAATATCTTCAGTTGCTTGCACTATCGAAATATATAATTCAAGCAGTTGCATTTTTATAACACCATATCAATGTTTACAAACTTTGACAATAATAAGTAAACAGTGACATTATGAGCGGGAAAAAGGGAGTATGAAATAGGCAAGACCTCTAGAGCATGCTTAAAGCGGCGTCGTTTGAGCAGCAGCCTGGAAATGCTTCTGAGCTCCGAGATTGGGAGTCAACCGCCGCCTTCATCAACCCACTTCCGGAGAACATCCTCCGCGCTCCGCCGAGGGTTTACAAGCTTTAAAATCCTAACTGTGAGACGTTCCCCATCACTAAGCGCGAGGCCCAAGCGAGTAGTTTCGCCATTAGGAACTCGTACAGATGAGAAGAACCTCAAGAACCCCAAGACCCCATACAGTTTCTCCCTCACAACAACAGCCATTGTTATTCCTGAAGCTGGTCCAGAAAAGCTCTTCAATTGCACTGTAACTTCAACGATTTCAACGTGGCTGACAAAGAAGGCGTCAAAACAAGTGAGGGCCTGGCATCACGCTTTCATAGGAACAAATGCAAAAGCGAAACATTGTTTTTTGACTAAATTGTTTTTTTTTTACCCCTGCAAAGTATACCATATTTTGGTCCCCGTTTGCAAATCAACCCTACAACACCAAACAAATTCAAAACGATTTGTTTGGTTCCCAGAGATAGTTTTCAGGGAAAGCGAAACTGTTTTTAGATATAGTCAAGGGTGTTTTCGGAATTTTACTTACTAAAAAATATTTTCAATTAAAATCCAGGGTCAATACACAAATATTATATATTGTTGAGGGGCTTAATTGCAAATAAAATAAATGCCCTTGAAGCTCCACCAGCGTCACTGCTGGTGCCCTCGAAGCTCCGCCAGCGTCTCGAAGCTCGAAGCTTTGCCATGGGTCTCGAAGCTCCTCACCGACGTCGTGAGAACGCTCTGCCTCATTGGTGGTACACTCGACTCATCCTACTCCAAATCTGGTTCCAACAGCGGTAGCAGAGAAGACGAGCGAAGAAGACAAAGCGGCGAAGAAAACGATCGATGAAGATGGAGCGAAGAAGACGAAGACCTTTTCTTTTTACTTTTTTAAATCGGGGTATAATGGTCATTTTACATATTTTGACCAATTTTACCGTGGACTTTCCCTGAAAATCACCTTTGTGGACCAAACAAATCGTTTTGAATTTGTTTGGTACTATCTGAGGGTGGATTTACAAACGAAGACCAAAACATGGTATAAGATACTTTGTAAGGGAGTAAAAAAACAATTTATTCTAGTTTTTTCATACCCCTCAATTTTTAGGGTAATATGCAAATATAATCATATATGTTGAAGAAAGTGCAGACATAACCCTCAATTGTTTTTAGTGCAAATACAACCCTGACTATTGAATGAAAGTGCAAATATGACCCTCCAACCATGATTCCGGCGTTGACTAACGAATTCCGGCCATGACCCACTTAAAAAAAACTAAAGTACCCTTCTGCCTCAAGCCTCAAATGAGAAGGACAATTCTACCCTCTCCGTCAACCACCACCACCACCACCCCCACCCGACAGGCCACCACCACCTTCAAACCCCCAACACCACATTTCAACCAACACCACATTCAAACCGCCACCACCTTTCAACTGCTAGGCTACCACCACCCTTTCAAACCCCGTCGACAGCCTTCCTCGACGCTGGACTCCGACACACAGATGAGAAGGTGATCAAGGAGAATGGGTTTGGAGCTCGTCTTGCCACCGACAATGATGTTTCGTTAACCGAATAATGAGCCCAGAAATCGGCGACCATCGATGAACACGTCAAGAAAGACAACTAGTACCATGATAATGCCTAACTCGCCGGAAAAATGATTAAACCAAATCTTCAACTGTCGTGTTCTCAAAATTGCTGAGAAATCACGCCCTCCATGGGATTGTATCATAAATTTGTGGGCGTAACAAAACCCAATATAAAACATAGCTAAATTCTCCATGTTGATACAACCCAAAACAGATCCAAGCAAAAGTTTATCCAAACTAGGCCAACAAATAAATTCAATCCAAAATCCATAGTCTTCTCCAAAATCAGTGCAAACATCCGTTGAATATCAACATATTTATGCATATTTAACATAAAAAAATCATCCAAATCTGACAAACTTACTCGTCCAAAATAACTGCTCAAAATTCAAAGCAGATCCGATTTTAATCCAAACACCAATCATCACTAGTGCGCCGTCGTGCCTCCTAAGCTACCGGAAAAACATGCCGGAAACCCTAGTTGCGTCAAACTTTGCGGGCAAAAAGGGAACCCAACAAAAACACGACAAGATGCATCGTGGTTGAGCAAATCCAAGCGGGTCCGTTCAATAATCTTCCATGACCACGGTCGGGAGAAGACACCGGAGCCGTGTTGAAGCTCAGAAAATGGCCGGGAGAAGTCACCGGAATTCGTACCTAATTATGCTTCCAAAAATGCGAGCCAAAGAAATGCTAAAGTCGAGTAGATCCAATTTCTAACCAAGGAGGAGACAAGATGAAGCAAATATTCCAGAAATGAGATCGGAGAAAAATGATTAGAATTTCCTAAAAAGGAAGATGAAGATGAGATCGGAGAAAATGGGAAAGAGATGAGATTTGGGGGGGGGGGGGTTAGGGTTAGATTTGTAATTTCAATGTTTTATAAAATTTTTTATTTTTTATAGAGGGACAAAATAGTCATTTAAGTGTATTCTGGCCTCCAATAGGCTGAAAAGGTTATATTTGCACATAACCTGAATAGATTGGGTTATATTTGTACTTTCGATTAGCGCAGAGTTATATCTACACAATTTTCAATTATATATGATTATATATGCATTTTTCTCGAAAACTAAAACAATCAATTCCCTAAATTCAACGTATATGCGTTTCACCAAACTCACCATCTTCACTGTATTCACCATCTTCACCGATCACCAATTTCACCAAACTTACACAACTCCGACCACTTTCGCCACTCACAAAAGTCGCTACTTCTCCACCAACTCCGACCACCGTCGCTACTTCTCCACCATCGCCACTCACACAACTCCGACCACCGTCGCTACCTCTCCACCGTCACCACTCACATAACTCCGACCACCGCCGCGTAAGGCTGCGTACAGCAAACCCGATTCAGAGGACGGTGCTCTGCGTACTGCTCCTCCACTCCTTCGTGGTGAGCCCGATTCAGAGGGTGGCGCTCCGCCTACACGCTCCTCCTCTCACCTCTACGACGGCTGATTGATGGGTTGAAGAACATGGATGGTTGAAGAACACAATGGCTTTAAGGCTGAGGAATATAAAGGCTAAATGTGGGGGGGGGTAGTTAGATTTTTCACAAAGTTGAAAAAATTCTAGCCCTTTCTCTCTCTGAAGAAAGGGCTGAGACAGAGGGAGTACGTATTTTTGTATTTTTATTTTAAAATACGAGGTTTTTGCATGGACGAATCAGAACATCAACATAAGGTTGTTGCGTAGCTTCAGAAATCCATCATGTTGCATAGTACAAAATGAAGCAATGCCTTCCTTTGGCATAATCCATCATGTTAAACATAAAGTTTGAGCAGCTGAATTTTTTCGAGTCAAGTGCTCATATGACCCTATGTTTTGAGGGTTAGTGCTAATATGACCCTGTGAAGTTGAAAAGTGCTAATATAGCCCTGTGTTTTTCCAAAATGTGCTAATATAATCCTATAGACCTGATTTTGGCCGGAAAGTAATGAAATGACCATTATACCCTCTGTAATTAAGAAAAAGAAAAATTGGGTTAGATAGAAAGACGTTATACCATTTTCCTTCTCTTTTCTTCTCCTCTTTTCTTCTCCGTTCTCCTCTTTTCTTCTTCAAATCTCCGTTCTCCTCTTTTCTTCCTCTTTTCTTCTTCAAATCCCCGTTCTCCTCTTTTCTTCTTCCTCTTTTTTTCTTCTTCCTCTTTACTTCATCTTTTCTTCTTCAAATCCCCGTCAATTTCCAGATCTTCAAATCCCCGTCAATTTCTAGATCTTCAAATCCCCGTCACTCTGCAAATCTCTGTCAATTTCCAGAGGGTGGGGTTTGGTGGTCGGAGGAGGAGGTGGATGGTTTGTGGTCGTCCAGGGCAAATGTTAAGGTTTGGTGGTCAGAGGCGAGGCTGGGGTTGGCGGCAGTGTATGGCTGAGCGGTGGCCGTGCACGACGGAGCGGCGATGGCTTAGGGTCAGGGGTGGCAGGGGTTAAGGCAGTGGCGCACAACGGAGCAGAGGCGGCGCACGGCAGTTGCCATGTGTGCTTCACCGGAGACGGCGGTGGCCGGTACGGAGGTCGCCGGATGAAGGATTTTTGCTGCGGTGGGATCCGACCCGTTAGGGTTATGTTGAGATTTTGCTGCGGTTGTTTTTGATTCTATGTTTTTGATTCCGTGCTTTTTGATTATGTGTTTTTTATTCTGTTTTTTTTATTCCGTGTTTTTTGATTATGTGATTTTGATTCTGTGTTTCCGACGAACCTGAGATTTTGATTTTGATTCTACCGACGGGCGGTGGTGGCAGAGCTAGGTTTAGGATCTACTGGGGCGGGTGGTGGTGGCTGTGGCTGGTGGTGGTGGCGGCGATGGCTGGTGGTGGTGGTAGAGCTAGGTTTAGGTTCGGGTGGTGGTGGTGGTGGTTGTGGCTGGTGGTGGTGGTGGTTGTGGCTGGTGGTGGTGGTGGTTGTGGCTAGTGGTGGTGGTGGTTGTGGCTGGTGGTAGTGGCTGGTAATGGTGGCAGATGTGGCTGGTGGTGGTGGTGGTTGTGACTGGTGGTGGTGGCTGGTAATGGTGGCGGTTGTGGCTGATCGTGGTGGCTGGTAATGGTGGCGACTGTGGCTGGTAATGGTGGCGACTGTGGTTGGTGGTAGTGGCTGTGGTTGGTGGTGGTGGCTGGTGGTGCTGGTGGTGGCCGGTGGTGCTGGCGGTGGTTAGTGGTAGTCGGTGGCAGTGATAATGGCGGAGGTGGTGATAGTAGTGGTGAAGAGGAAGAAATCTAGGGTAGTTTAGTCATTAGATTTATAATTTTAAGACTAGGGGTATTTTAGTTTTTTTATTTTTGGTCAATGCAGAAATTACAAAGTCAACACCGGAATAGTGCCACAGGGTTATATCGGCACTTTTGATGCAAAATACGGGGCTATAATAACACTTTTCAACTTTACAGGGTCATATCAGCACAAACCTTCAAAACATAGGGTCATATTAGTATTTTGCCCAATTCTTTCTCTCATGCGGATGCAATGTCCTCCTTTGGCAGCTACGTAGGCATGAATAAATTAGGCTCTGTTCTCTAGAGTTGATCTAAACTTATCTGATTTGACTTGATCTGATTTAAATTGAACTGAAAATAAATGTGTTAAAAAATAGTAAGATATGACTAAATTAATCCTCCTTTGGAGGCCGCGTAGACATGAACAAATTAGGCTCTGTTCTCTGGAGCTGATATGAACTGATCTGATTTGACCTGATCTGATTTGAACTAAATTAAAATAAATTTATTGAAAAATAGTAAGACACAACTAAATTAAGCTAAATTCCGCTAAAATTAAATTTACGCAACTGAAGTGCAATATAGATAAGCTCTAGAGAACCGGGTTCTAAGCTTTAGCATGGCCTAGTAAATAATGACCACATCTTGGAGTCTACCAGGTTCAGACCCGTATATCACCCGACGTGAAGCTGAAATTCGGATCATTTTTACCCGATTTCGATCGGATCTTACCATAATCCGCAGGCTGTTCATGAAGGACAGCCTTATCTCGTCCGTCCGACGCTCAATTTTCGTCGGCGACGGTGTGGATACACCGAAGGAACGGTCGGAGGATTCCGTGCGGAGATTATCCAGGAGACGGTGGCGCCGAAAAGGGATTCGAAGGGATTTCGCTGGAGAAGTTTGCGGTTATCCCGGCGGCGGTGACTGGAAAATGATAAAGCAGTGTTTTACCTTTCGTAAAAACTATTTGCAATTCAACCCTCTAAGTTTAGCTTACTATTTAATATTTACCCCAAAAATATAAATAATATTAATCTAACCCCAAATTTTTAAAGCTATATGGTGTATTTAGTCTTGGTTTTACCGTAACACAGTCTTACGTGATACGTGAGATTGACTCTTTCAATTTTCTTTGTATTTGCGCATGTTAACTTTTGCAAGTTGATCAAATTTATATTTGGCCGTTAATATGTTTATTTATACATATTTAAAAGAGTTCGTCTCTTGAAAGACGGTCTTTCTATAAGTTATGGAAAGACCAAGGTTTAAAGTGTAAATTAGAAGAAATTAAGATAAAATTTTTGGGTTGCATGAACCGAGTTATAAATTTTATAACTACTACATGTTTCATACTAAAACATTAATATTGCAACTAAGACCTTTTACCTTTTATTATTCCAATCAAACCCCGTCTTTCCATAAGCTTATGGAAAGGCCGTCTTTCCCAAGACTTTGCCTATTTAAAAATTAAAAAAGTTAATATTATAAAAATAGATGTTACAATAATTTTAATAAAATCTCAAGTGATAATATATTATCTTATATATTACTCAATTTTTACTTTTTAAATAAACCAATTTGTACTTAGATGGAGTACTTTCTTTCCTATTGCTTTCTCTTTTGAAAATTCTTTCCTAAAGTTATGATACTTAAACATGCATGTGTTCAATCACTTTTTTTTCCTGAATTATGTACTACTGTTTTTTCTGCACATATTTTGGTCAACTTTATTAAATTATGGTTGATCACTGATAACTTTAGTTATATATTAACCATGTATAATTTTTTTTTATATTTATAAAATACATGGTGCGGAGAATCAAACAATATCTAACCTGATAATATTAGTGGCTATATATTTATTTAAAATTTATGATTAAACATGGTTTTAAAAAATTGACCAGAAAAGATATTGCAAATAGTTATAATTTAATTGTGATTAATATAAATACTAAAATATACAAATAATAGATAGACAAAATTATTTTTTTAGTCCCCTACAAAGTATCTTATACCATGTTTTGGTCTCCATTTGGTCCCCAAAGGTGGTTTTCAGGGAAAGTCAATAGTAAAATTGGATGTAAAATGATCATTATACCCCTGAGTTTACAAAAATAAAAAGAAAACGGGGACGTCTTCTTCGCTCATCTTCTCCGCTGAGCTCTGCCATGACCATTATACCCTTGCCATGGGTCTTCGTCGCTTCGTCTTCTCCGCCTGCCACCACTTTTTCCGCTGCTTCATCTTCTCCGCCGCTTTGTCTTCTTCGCCGCTTCTCCGCTTCGTCTTCTCCACCGCCACCATTGGAACCAGATTTGGAGCAGGGCGAGTCTTCTTCAAGTGAATCGGGGCCAGTGGAAATTGAAGGTGGCAGTGGAAACACAGAGAAACTTATCGTGAACACAGAGAAAATTATCATGAATCTAGCCGGTGGAAATTGAAGGCGGCGGCGGCGCTGAAAAACTAAAGAAAAAGGAAATATTAAAATTTGGAATTTTAATTGAAAGTATTTTTTAATTAATAAAATTACCATTATACCCTTAGATATGCCGGAAAACTATTTAGTCTTACCTGAAAACCACTTTTGGGGACTAAACAAATTGTTCTGAATTTGTTTGGTACTGTCTAAGGGTTGATTTGCAAACGGGGACCAAACCATAGTATAAGATACTTTGTAGGGGACTAAAAAAATAATTTAGTCTAATAGATATATATATATATATATATATATATATATATATATAATACATATTTATAGTACTCAAACTCCAGAGGTACGGTACGAATTGTATAAAATACACAATTTAGCTTTATTTCTTTGCAATTCTTATATCGTACCCATGGGATACAGTGATTGCGTATTATATATGTATAGAATTAGAGCTGGTCATATTGATACGCGGGTCGGGATAGGTAAGTTGTTCCAACCCAAATTGATCCAAAAGTTAGGGTTAAATGAGTCAGGTCGGTCACAAATTGACCCAAATAATATTTTTTTTATAGTTATCCAAATAAAATAAACAAAATAATACTCCCTCTGTTTCACTATGTTTGACACCATAGGTTTAGGTGTTATTTTTTTTGTAAGTTGAAATGTGTAGGGGAAATTGAGTGAGGAGAGTAAAAAGTTTAATGAGTTGTAGAGAATGATATACGTTTTGCCATAAAATGAAGGCAAAGTCTTAGGAAAGACGGTCTTTCCATAGGCTTATGGAAAGACGGGGTTTGATTAAAATATTAAAAGGTAAAAGGTCTTAGTTGCAATTTTAAAATTTTAGTATGCAACATGTAGTAGTTATAAAATTTATAACCCGTTCATGCAACCCAAAAATTTTATCTTAATTTCTTCTAATTTACACTTTAAACCTTGGTATTTCCATAACTTATGGAAATACCATCTTTCAAGAGACAGACTCTAAAATGAAAGGTGACAAAGTTAGAAAAACATACAAATATGGTAAGTGTGCCAAACTTAAGAAAACTGAGGGAGTAATTTATTTTCATATAATTTAAAATAATAATACTATGTTTTATTTAATTATGAATTATTCACTTGACAAAGAAAAATACAATTATTTTCGTTCTAATTAGTTAGAATATTTTTAATATTTAATTTAAAATATATAATTTTATATAAGTATGAATATATATTTCATATTTTAATAAATATATTATTTATCTCAAGCACTATATAATAGAAATTGTTTGTTTTGTGTTGTCAACCAGGGATATTGAAGTCATTTTGACTAACCTAAACCCAAGTTGTCTAAAAATAACATACTAATATTATAATATGTTGTGCTTGGTACAGTCAGCCGGGGATATTGAAGTCATTTTGACTAACATAAACCCAAGTTGTCTAAAAATAACATACTAATATTATAATATGTTGTGTTTGGTGCTGTCAACCGGGGATATTGAAGTCATTTTGACTAAACCCAAGTTATCTAAAAAAAACATGCTAGTATTATAATATGTTATCGATTATAATTCTTTACTATACATAATCAATCATAACTTGTTAAAATATATAACTTCTAAACATATATTTAAAACCATAAATATCTCATACCATATCTATATATATCACTAGAGAAAATCCAAAGAAACACATAAGGTGAAATAACAAAATTTGGATTTTTTATACAATGATAGAGTACTTTTGATAGATATATGTATACATATTATTTATTTATGAGTAGGTCTCATGACAGGAGGCCTGTCCATAAGCTTATGGACAGACCACTTATTTCTTACCTTATATATTGCATTTGTTAAATTACATACAAAATTTAGATTTTAAAAAAAAACCTTTTTATATCATATATTTTTATATTTTCACCTTCAAACACATATTATTACTTATTTTAACTTATAAAATACAATATTTAAATTTTATAATAAAATTACAACATTTAAGGTAAAAGCCCCTGTGGACTGTCCCATAAGCTTATGGAAAGATCGCATTTCCTGAAACTTTCTCTTTATTTATTATATATGACAAAGTCTTGTTTTAGACTGATTAGTTGTTAAATGAGGATATTTTATAATTAATGAGACCAATAATGTCATTTGATATTTACTTTTATTTATTGCAATGCAATACACATAATTATGATAATATTTTAAAATGAATCTCAACATACAAATAGTTACTTTTAAATATTGTATTCAATATTTAACAATTTTTTACTAAATTAATTATTTTGCTTCATAACTCATATAGTTTTCTGACTAAACTTTAAAATTGAAAATAAACTTTATTTTTAGTTTAATTGTAAGACACCAAATGTACATAAAACTTAATCTTAATATTTAAATTAATAATATCGTGCAACACACGATAGTACCTCGCTAGTAATTAATAGTAGTTTTACAAAATTATTTTTATTTTTATAAAAAAAATTCAAGAATTTAAACTTGTTTGTTGATGAAGTAAATTGAGTTGATCACCAAATTGATTACTCCCTTCATCCCACATCAAATTTCAAAGAATATTTTTTACGGTTATCAAGAAATATGTTTAGCCGTTAATATGTTTAACTACGTATAATAACTGTAAAAAAAACGTTGATATTTAGAAACTACTTGCTATGATGAATCCAACCAAATATGATAGTACTATTGTTTATATATCTATTCAAATATGTGGTCAAAGTTGGATAGTGAGTAGTGACATAAAATGAAGTGTGAAGTTTGAGCTAGGATAGATGTAGTATGTTCTTTCTCGAAGGAGAATTTATGTTAGGGATAAATACATTTATAATCCTAACTTTAGGGTGAAAGTGCCAGTATAACCTTGCAATCTAAAAATGTGTCAATTTAATACTCGCTAATTATTGTATGTGTCAATCTAACCCTAACTTTCAAAGAATTTGTGCCGATATAGCCAAACTCTCTAATTCCGGCATTGACCCATGAAATTCCGGCAATGATAATACATGGAATGACAAAACTACCCTTTTGACCAAAGAAGAAAAATTGATGACTAAAAACCTACCGCCGGAAAAGCCACCTCGCCACTCCAGCGCCACTCTCCTCCTTCCTCTCCTTGCTCATCACTGCCGGAACCCTACCCCACAATCACCCACCACCACTCTCCCGTCCCCTCTCCCCTCCTCTTCCTCGTCAGCCCAAAAAAAAGGCATCCAAAGCTTACACCGCTGCTCTATCCAAAAACCTGAACCCATTAGTGTGGATGAGCTCCCTTTGGGATATAAACAAAGGAAGATATTGATTTAGTATGATCTGTTGTTTTTCAATACATTACATGCATGGGTTTATATAAAAGAAGAACGTGAGATTTTGGCTAGCTATTTTGTCTCCACCATTTTCTGCACTAACATCACTAACACCACTAACAACACTAACTAATTACCCAAAGAATCCATAATTGTATTGGCTAACATAAAGCACACTAACTTATTACCCCACGGCAAGCTGAAGGGCAGGATGCACTTGAAGCTTGGAACGAAGTTGTGCTACTCGGTCTCTTCCCAATGGCTTTGTAAAAATGTATGCGACTTGATCAATTGATGAAACATGGCTAATTCTGAGATCACCAGCTTCTATTTGCTCTCTGACAAAATGAAAATCCATATTAATATGCTTGAACCGTGAGCTGATGACCGGATTTTTGCTCAAGAAAGTAGCTCCAATGTTGTCGCACAAAAGTATAGGCGGCTGATGTAGAGAAACCTTGATATCACAAAGAAGCTGCTTTATCCAAAGGAGTTCCGCAGACGTGAATGCAGGGGCACGATATTCAGCTTCGGTACTTGAACGAGCTAAAACCCGTTGCTTTATGGAAATCCAGCTTATCAAATTTAACCCATGAAACACAGCAAACCCATACTAAGAACGGCTATCATGTTTATCAGAGTTCCAACCGGCATCCGAGTAAGCCATGAGAGATACTGCATTGGTTGGTTGAAAATGCAGACAATGTTCCAAAGTGCGGCTCAAGTATCGTAAAATCCATTTTACCGCTTGCCAATGAAAATTTGTGGGAGAATGCATATACTGACATACTCGATTGATAGTAAAAGCAATATCCGGATGAGTGATTGTAGCATATTGAAGAGAGCCCACGACTTGTCTGTAAAGTTTAGGATCTAAAAAAGGATCGCCGGCAAGTAGAAGGCAAGTAGAAGGATCAGCAGGCGTAGAGACGGGCTTCGAATCAATCATCTTGGTGCGGACCAAAATATCCTGAATGTACCCCTTTTGAGACATGGTAAGACTACTGCTTATTCTCACAATATGCACTCCAAGAAAATAATTTAAGTTGCCAAGATCCTTGAGAGCAAAGATGCAATGAAGATTTTCAATGAAGTGCTGCAAAAACCAAGAATTGTCCCCTGTAATAATAAGATCATCAACATAAACTAGGATGTAAACTGTAGCAAGAGAAGAGGAGTGAACAAACAAAGACACGTCTGAGTGACAAGCCCGAAAACCATGATGAACAAGGTGAGATTTGAGCTTATTAAACCATGCCCGAGGTACCTGTTTCAGGCCATAAATAGCTTTGCGGAGTCGGCATACATGGAGAGGTCGATCGGGGTCTTCAAAGCCATGAGGTTGCTCCATATAAACTTCTTTAGACAAGTCACCAAAAAAGAAGGCATTGTTGATGTCCAACTGGCGAATCGTCCACCCTTTAGAGAGAGCTACTGAGAGAACCAAGCGAATTGTTGTTGGCTTTATCACGGGGCTAAATGTCTCAAAGTAATTAACCCCTTCTTCCTGATTGAATCCTCGAGTAACAAGCCTTTCCTTGTATCGTTCAATGGATCCGTCCGAGCTATGTTTAATCCTAAAAATCCACTTACAACCAGCGAGATTAACATTGCAAGGGCGGGAAACAAGAGAATAATTATCTACGCCAAAGTTTCAAGGGCGGACATGATAGTTGTGCGCCAAAGAGAATAATTATCTCGGTCTAGCTTAATGCTAATTGAGGGAATTTGAAAATTGAGATTGGTTGAGGCCATGTTAGCTGCAGCAAGAAGTTGTTGATTGTTGGGTGGATTGGCCATGAGTAGAGAAGTAAATAAAAAAGTTGGCTTTATGGCTCTGATACCATATAAACAAAGGAAGATATTGATTTGGTATGATATGTTGTTTTTCAATACATTACATGCATGGGTTTATATACAAGAAGAACGTGAGGTTTTGGCTAGCTATTTTGTCTCCACCATTTTCTCCACTAACATCACTAACACCACTAACAACACTAACTAATTACCCAAAAAATCCGTAATTGTATTGACTAACATAAAGCACACTAACTTATTATGGAAAAACCTCGTACAACTCATCCCCAATTAAAGGGAGGTGACCTTCCATTTCCTCCCAACTGCGACGAGAACTTGAAATAATCTGAACAAGGGATTCCCTTGTGCCACAAAATACATGTGCATAGGCGTCCCGACAACAAACAAATCCCCTCCGAGATCGAGAGACCTAGATCCCCCTCCGGTGAGCTCCAATTCCCATTTGTTAAATTGGAAATGGTGATTGTTTTTCTTCATCGACCTGGACCCTCTCAACCTAAACCCATCTCTTCCCTAGCCATGCCGTCGCCACTCCAATCTCTCTCAACTCAGACAGCCGCCCCGCCACCCCACCAGAAATCCTAGCCCCACCCCCTAAACCCCGCTTGCCACCACCTTAAAGCCACCCTGACGCCCTCGAGAAGAAAGGAAACAAGGAAGAAGAAGAAACGAAACAAAGAGCATCGGCGAAAAAGGAAAGGAGGAAGAAAAAAAATAGCAAAGAAAGGAAATAGAGGAAGGAAAATGAAACAGAGAAAGAAAAGTAGAATTTGATTTTTTTTGTTTTTGACAAGGGAAAAATGGTCTTTTCAACAAAATTCGACATCAAATGGTTGACTAAAAAGTTACCGTCAAGAGTTATTTTGCCACTTTTTGAGATTGCAGGGTGATATTGACACTTTCAGTCTAAAGCCAGGATCATTTTAGCACTTAACTCTTTATGTTATTATTCAAGAACGTTAAACTTGTTTTTAAATTAAAAACTAAATTATTTTTTTAGTTTCCTACATATTCTTTAATACCTTCTTTTGGTCCTTCGCTCCAAAACCGCATTTAATCGGCCAATAACATTCTAAAAATGAAACTTTTGGTCCCCTGAGGCAGTTTTCAAGTAAACCATAATGGTTTTCAGATATAGCCAGGGGTATTTTAGTAATTTTTCTAATTAAAATATTTTAATTAAAAAACATCTTCGTCCCTGCTCTTTTAAGGTTTCCTTTGACACCCTTATCCTCCGCCAGGATCAAATTCCTCCTCCGCCGCCGCCGGTTCACTAGTTCACCGGGACGAAGAAGAGGAATTTCGCCGCCGCTGCCGCTGGAGTTAGAGCGGCGGAGTCAGAGCGACGGTGGTCATGGGCGCGAAGCTCGAGCTTGTCTGATCCATCGAGTCAGCTCTAGGTTTGGGGAAAGATACGAATCAGGTTCTGCTCGTCCTTTCAACCTCGGGGGCGGTGATTGCGGGTTTCCTCGCCTTCCTTTGGAAGAGATCGAGCGGCTGGTCACCATCTCCAAGCCGGCGCCGACCGCCATCGAGGAGGAGGAGGAGTTGGATCTACTTGCTGCACAATTAAGAATTTTCAGATGGAGTTAATTAAAATTTGCATGTGGAGTCCAAAAATTTTTTAGATCTACTTGCCGGCAGATCAGCGGAGATGATAAGGCAGCGGCGGAGCAGCAGAGATGGTCATACAGTGTTTGTTTTTTTAAAACTTAGGGGTATAATGGTAATTTTATATATTTTGACCAATTTTACCGTTGACCTTACCTGAAAATCACCCCAGGAGACCAAAAGATTCATTTTTAGAATGTTACTGACCGATTAAACGTGTTTATGGAGTGGGGGACCAAAATAAGGTATTGAAGAATATGTAGGGGACTAAAAAAATAATTTAGTCTAAATTAAATTAATGTACAGGATAAATTGTATTAAACTTATTCCTTTTTTATAAAACATTTTTCATAGAGTAAATTGTACGGACCCGTTTTGGCCCGACCCAAATGGACCGAATAAAAATGGGTCAAATCCGGCAATTTAAACACTCTAATTTAGAATATGTATATCAATACTATTATTTGTGCATATAATATTTATATAGTAATCACAATCATATTATGAAAATACACAATATTACATAATATAATGCATTATGTACATCATAAAATATACAAAATATTTATGGGGATACAACGCTCATGTCATAGTCCTACATGAATACCTTATCATATGTATAAAAAGTATAGTCCTCCCTATGGTATATTACTACTCCATCAGGGAATCTATAATAATATTATTATTTATACATCTATTTAAATATGTAGTCAAAACTTTCTTAGTTTGACTGAAATTTTTTTTATTACTATTTATTTAGGGACAGAGGGAGTAAGGGTTTGGTAAAATTTTAATTATTTAAGACTAGTTATATCTTTTAATGGGTTAAATTTTATCTAAAACGAAAAGTGTGTAAATTTGCCTTGGACACACATAAAAACAAGTTTAAATTCCACCGGGGCGAAGGAGTACCAATTTCTAGAAATATAAAAGACTTGATTGCGTAAAACCAATATTTTCAAAGTACAAGAACATCGACTTGGAGTTTTAGAAATAGAAATACTCCCTCCGTACCAATTTATTGTTCACATAAATTTTTTGGTCAAAAATGTTAAATTTTAACCGCACATTAAAATATGTATATGAAAAATAATTTTATTGTATGAGATATGGTTAGATTTTTCATAGTTTTAAATATCAAATTTTTGTATTATTATTATCCATAACTTATGACTTTAAACCCTGGTGTTTCTATGCTCATAGAAAGACCATCTTTCAAGAGACCGACTCCCGTGATTATACATATTTATAATTATTTATCAGAGAGCGTGAGGAGATTCTTTGCAGAATAGTTCGGAGGGATAAGCAGAAAACAGGTCTCGTAAAAATAATATCCGAGCCCTGAAGGAATCCGAGAGTTTCACCTCTCCAGAACCAAAATACACCACACTTGCGCCTTTTTACACACACAAATACCAATCGCAATCCCAATCCACCCGTTGTAGAAATTAGGGGTTCTTGCTGCACCTATCCCTTTGATTTCCCATCTGGGTTTCGTCTCCAAATCACAAAGGTAATGTCTTTTTACCCTGCTTAGTTGTAAAGTTCGTCACTTTCTTTGTTTTCTTTAATTCTTCATATATTTTTTCGCTCAATGTTCAATGCATGTGGAAGGGTGAGTGATCACTGATTACGGGTATCTTTTCTTTCTTGATGGACTTGCAGAATTGATTATTGTTGATTATCGGAGCATCTGTTGGTTTACCGAATTGGGGTTTATGTAATCAGGTTGAAAACTACGTCGTTTTTTGTGTGATTTCTTGTTTTGGCGATGAGGAAGAAGAGAAAAGGGAGTGAGTTCTTAGAACCCCTGAAAGATGATGTTTTTGAAGGAGCCCATGATCTGGATTCTTCCATGTCGAATCGAAAGGCACATTATTCTTTAGAGGATTATTCTAGGTTGAAGAAGAAGTGTAAGGAGGATTGTGGTCATAGTGGAGGTGTGGGAAGCAGTGTAATTGTTAAGTCATGTAAAAGTACAGGTAGGAGGATTGCTGCCACTGCGCCGCCATTTGGGACTTCGTCCTCTGTGTCATCGGGAAGGGGGCTGAAGAGGAAGATAGGGTGTATAGAATCTAAGACTCAAATGGGGAGGAAGAATAAGATTGAGAGTGATTATGTTTTGGGTGAGGCGATAGGGAGGGGAAAATTTGGGTCAGTTGTGCAATGCAGGAGTAAGGCCAGTGGTGTAGAGTTTGCGTGTAAGACCTTGAAGAAAGGGGAGGAGACTGTTCACCGAGAGGTAGAGATAATGCAGCATTTGTCGGGGCACCTTGGTGTTGTTACATTGGAGTCGGTTTATGAGGAAGAAGAGAACTTTCATTTGGTCATGGAATTGTGCTCTGGTGGGAGGTTGATTGATCAGATGGACAAAGTGGGCCGATACTCAGAGCATCAGGCTGCTAATATATTCAAGGATTTGATGCTGGTAATTAAGTATTGTCATGAAATGGGCGTTGTGCACAGGGATATAAAGCCCGAGAATATTCTCTTAACTGCTTCGGGGAAAGTAAAGCTTGCAGATTTTGGCTTGGCCATGAGGATTGCTGATGGTAAGTGCCCTCATCCCTCTATGTTTTTTGATCATTTGCACTCTATATGTATTGTACATGGAAGTTTCCCTTCCTTGTTTAGTGTTTATTTCACACTTTGTAATCTTACTTCATGATCAGCATTATTCGTTCCCATCGTTTTTGTTCTTGATAACTGTTTTATGTGATATGCTCTGGTGTATTGCTAGTAAGTTTATGATTTTCAGCTAGATGTTTCAGTAGGCTTCTACGGCAGGAATTAGATTGGTTGTTATCTCCTTCATTTAGTGGTTGTGTTACTTGTAAAGTAGATATCTAGGGAAAAATGCAGCGGATGACTGCACATATGTCATTCATCTATGTCTTCGCATCAAATGGAACATCTGAGATTTGGAATAAATGGTCAATATATAATGCAAATACCCTTTGTTACATTTCAAGATGAGTCTTGTGGAGAAAATACTGCTCTGTCCTGTCTTTGGCTTCTTCTGCTGCATTTGATTATATGTACCTTGGATGGCCAGGCAATTGCATCCCTCTTCTCCCTTCATTTTTCTTAATCTCTCTTTCGATTGTCATTTGGTTGAGATAGTCTACTGTGTTTGCCTAAATATGATGAAATTAATTTGAATTCATGTATTATCTCCTTTAGTATTATTTTATTTTACTTGGTGAAATTTAACACTCCATTTTTTGGCAATCAAGATACTTAATTTAGAGTTAGGAATCAATCTAATCCTAGGGATGTGTGTGGAAGGAGGAAAAGGACAGGACAGGATAGGGAACATTGAAATGTAACTCAGGTTCCTACGCAATTAGACTCCATCTATGATTTCCTCATGCCACTTTATGTTTCTCTAGCCGTAAGTTATTTATTTTGGGATTCAAATGATATCCTGAGTGCTTTAGCATCACTTTGCTGCTTATTGAATGTATTATTCGCCACAATGCCACTATTTGTGGTTACTGAGGTTGTTGACTTACAATTGGATGTTTAATACAGGTCAGAAATTAACTGGTTTGGCTGGAAGTCCGGCATATGTAGCACCTGAAGTTATACTGGGAGATTACTCTGAAAAGGCAGATATCTGGAGCGCTGGCATTTTTCTTCATGCTCTCTTGCTTGGTGTTTTGCCATTTCAAGGAGACTGCTTAGAAGCTGTTTTCGAGGGCATTAAGAATCGAAAGCTTGATTTCCATTCCGAAAATTGGCAATCAGTCTCTAAACTTGCAAGGGATCTTCTAGAGCGCATTCTTACAAGGGATGCATCAGCAAGAATAAGTGCTGATGAAGTACTGCGTAAGTTTCTATTCTGCCCTACTCTGATCTTTTCTGCATTTTTTGCATAATTGTATGCTCGAGTTTTTGAGAGCTTTATGTCTTTAAAATGGCGAAATCAAAATTATCCTATCAGGGCATCCATGGATCTTGTTCTACACGGAACGGAACTTGAAGACACTTTCTATCAAGTCAAAGCACAGAACAAGCACCCCGGCTGCAGCTCCAAGAACAGCACAAGATGCGGTCGCTACTCCACCCTCATCACCCGAAAGTCCCCCGAGAGATTCAGCAGAGCAAGACGACTCAGAACTGGTGGATGCACTTTCTGTAGCGATTTCCCATGTGAGGATATCTGAACCCAAACGGAGCAGGCTGTGCCTTCCCAGCAGCCCGATTCGGGAGCAGTGCTCGTCTAACATGACTGCTAGCAACCTGTGCAAGGCATTCTGACTCCGATGCACATAGAACCTGACGACGTGACGCACCCAACTCGAAGACATCCAGACAAATTTAACTTGTGAAAGAGGGTTCATTTGGTATTTACTAGACTAACATGTAATGGGTTATTAAACTAACAATCGTGTTTACAGGATATATGCTATAAATGTGATTGTAAATGCATGTAAATAGATGACCGAGTATGGATCAGATTCAGTAGTGTTTGGCTGCGGTAACTTTTTCGGTTGCCTCTCAATTTAAATCTCTGTATCATAGACACCAGTCTTTTATGCTTGTGTCATTTCTTGTTCTTTGTTTGTCCTGGACCGTGTCATGGTAAATTACATAGGTGCGCATAGAATCGGTCGCATGCACAAGCAATATTTTTAAATGGATTATTATGGCAGATTTTTTGGTGCCTCATGACAAAACATTAGTACTCCCTCCGTGCCAGTAAAAATGACACTTACTTTTTAGAAGTCTGACTTTGTAGACTTAACCCTGAATATAAATTAATATATAAAAATATAAATATTATTTTTTTATGCTTAATTATTATACTTTCTTCGTCCTACTTCATACTGCATAATTTGACTTTTGCAAGTCAAATTTAGCCAATTTCAACTATTAAGTTCTATTATTGTATACGTAAAACTATTATCATGTTATATGTTGTTGGATTCATCGTAACATATATTTTTAAATTATTATTTTTTGAAAATTTTTAAACATATAAATAAAGATATTAATGTTTTTAAAATGATGCAATTGACTCCTAAAAGTCAAATTGAACAATATGAAGTGGGACAAAGGGAGTATGCAGCTAGAGATATTGACGGTCAGACATGATCATTGAAGACCACGAAAAAGTAAATATGTCATTTTTGTTTGGACAAAAGGACTAGTTCAATAAATTACAAAATTTCATATGTGGGGGAGTATTGTATGTGGGAGGGAGAGAGTAATCATATTGTGATAAATGTATAATCAAATGAGGTGGAAAAGAATTTCAAATTTAATTTTTCCCTTATATAGCTCCACCTCATTTATACACCCGTCACAATATGATTAGTCTCTCATCCCCACATATAATATTTCCCCACATACGCACAAAATTTTCTGCTCCCCCTATTCTAGTTTAAGTTGGACAGATTTTTTTTCACGGTATCTAGTAAATATATTTAACTTTTGCTATTATTTTAACTACTTGTAATAACGACACTGTATTTAATACACTTTTCTTTAGATATCTTTTTTATTGACACATTTTTATATTTGATAAGATTTCTTACATTTTATCCATTTTTTTTTAAAAAAAAATTCTAAGTTCAATTTGTTTCCTGTAAAGCTATGGGCCAAATACACAAAAGGAGGGAATATAAAAGGTTGACATTCAGGAATAGGGAATCAAACAATACCGCTATAAAAGGTTGCAAATATATTTATATGAATTAAAATATATGGTAAAATGATTGTATGAAAAAAAGTATTGATGCAAACTTAGGGGAATACTTTAGACCAGCCCACTAACCCACTTGTAATAAATATGTTGAGGCGTTGCTGTTGGATCTTGGGATGAATTCTATGCTGCACATGATGTTCAGCATTACCGAGTGAAACACGGAGCCAATTTCCATAATCAGGTCGCTCGACCAACCTTCAAATCAAACTATATTCTTGGTTGGCTACGTGGGGGCTTTTACGTATGCTTTTTCCGTCCCAAATTAAACTGTACACTTCATAAAATGTTACTATTTATCGTTCAATTTTGATCACATATTTGAATAGATATAAAAACAATAATATTATCATATGTTATATGGTTTGATTCGTCGTAACATGTAGTTTCTAAAAAGTAACTTTTTGTATGTCATTAGCTCTCATACCATTTAATTTGGGATGGTGGGAATAGTTAAATGTTGAAATACAAGTTGACCAAAACAAGAATGGTGTATTAAAATGCCTCAATCCCGATGCAAAAACTTGATAGTCATCCCAATAAAAGAGATGAAAATGTCAAACAGGAATACAAGGGTCCAAGATGAAGCAAGATTTCTGTTCCAACAAGCTCCTCCTATGCCTAACCGCCCTCTTCTTATTCTTCATCGTCTTCCACACTCAATCCCCCCTCTACTTATCGTACCCCAACTTAGCTTCAAACGCATTCATACCCCTGTGGAACAACAACAATGCACAAACAGACCTCAACCTCACCGACCAAGATCGCCTAAGGGCCTCAGTAACTTTCCTCCCCCTGAAGGACCTCCGGTTCAAGGACAATGCGCTGGAGGGCCACACGTGGTTCATGAGCTCGCTCAACGACACGGAGGAGGACGGCGAGCCGGAGTCTCTGTACTTCCCGTCGGCGGCCTCCCGCGGCCGCGTTCTGTGCTTCCGGGGCCGCCACCCCGACGACGGCACCAAGAACGAGTATGCGCTGGCTTGGAAGGACAGTCTTCCGGATTCCGCCATTCTTTTGGATGGTCTTACGTTTGTGTCGTACACGTTTTACAATCACGTGAACTTGTGGCATGGAATCTGCGCCACCGTGCCGTTTGTGAGGTGGTCCATGAGGAACGGGTGCGCGCGGCCCAGCCGGTGGGTTCTGTTCCATCAGGTAAGCATCGACGGATCTACGTTAAAATGTGCTAGCAGAAGTCTATGTTTTCTTCAAATCAAAGGAAAGGAACGCGACCTTAGTGGTAACTCTATCTTAGACTGGTTGATTCAGCGGAGGCAGTGATTATTTAGTCAAGATTTTAGTGTACACTGTTGCCATTATTTTAACAGAACCTATATGTACAGTTGCGTTGTAATAATATTTCTGACCCCCCTATTCAGTGAAATCATGAATATGTCGTCATATTTGCTGAACCTACTTGATGAAAAAATTGAGTGCAGGCAGGATTCAGGTTCAAGATGGGAGGCTGGCTAAGCGAGCTAATGAAAGTGTACTTTGGGAATTCGGAGGTGGAGAGATTTGATGAGGGCGACCGCCGGCCTTACTGCTTCGAGAAGGCCTTGGTGGTGAGGCACGACACAGGGTCGATCTCGCTGGAGAAGAGGTGGAAGGTGTACGACTCGCTGCGGTGCAAGGCTAGGAATTTCTGCAGAGCGACACCAAATGTGAACCAAAGAGGTGCACCCATATTAAGCATGACTTTGTTGGATAGACGGGCTACTAGATCTTTTGAGAATCAGACCGCTGTGGCAGAAATATTTCGCAGGGAATGTGCAAAAGTGGAGGGATGCGTTTTCAATGTTGTCCAGTCTGAAGATCTGAGTTTCTGCGATCAGGTAACCGATCTCTACTTTTCTGTTTGAAAGTAGTCGTACCAGGACAGAACTTGTATACCGTATGTTTTACATATTTATATAACATTTTTGCACCTAAAACTTTACACATTGGATGAAAGCGAGTACAATTTCCCCATTTTCCTCCAATCAATTCTCAACTTATAAGCATATTAGCTTTCGTAGAGAAATTCTTAGTATCTAAAACAAATCAGTGGAGCGCAAGAAAGATGTTTTAACTTTTAACTGACCAAAATCATTATTGTCAACAAGCGACAGATTTAGGAGTTGAGTTGGTACCTAACAGATCTTGGGTAAGGGACACATTAGTCAAATATATAAACAATCTTCTTATTCTTCTTTGACAGGTGCGTGTAATGAGCAACACAGACATTGTAGCCTCCCCTCATGGTGCTCAGTTAACAAACATGTTCTTCATGAACCGCAACAGCAGCGTGATGGAGTTCTTCCCAAAAGGATGGAAAGAGTATGGCGGCAACGGCCAGTACTGCCTCCACTGGCTGGCGCACCAGACTGGGATGAAGCACCCGGGCGCGTGGTGGGACACGATTGGACAGGGAGAAGACTGCCCCAACCCCAACGACCGCCTCCCGTGCTTTCTCCACCATTTCAAGAACGGTAAAGTAGGCCATAATGAAACCTACTTTGCAGAATGGACTGCAAAGGTGCTAAATGAAATGAGGCAGAGCAAGCTGCAAGAGGCTGCAGATTCCGAATTCCTTGCGTACCAAGAGAAGCTCAACTCGGATTCATGCGTTTGCTAGCACCTTTCCGAGTTATTCAACATTTATCGATTGTGGAAGAAGAAGCAAACCACTTCGAAAGTAAATCAATTTTTACCCATTTCCATAAGCAATGCCAGTACTAGTAGGCTGCAAATACACGTAGCTACAACATGGCACTGTACTCTTAAGACATGAATACATAGTTATGAGCATTGTAAACTCGAAATACTCTTGCTTTTGTAACCTCTAGAGACAAAGTTCAGAATCTGTGGCTTTCTCCGAAGATCGGTCTTGTTCGGTGCCTTTTGTAACCTCCTTTTGCAGTTTCTCGAGGAAGCTATGCATCTCGCCCAAGGTCTTGTCATCTGGCAAAGAGGAAAATGTTTTCATCTGTTATGGACAGTACATTATCGAAAGGAAGGAAAAGGAAAAGTGAATGGAGTCAGAATTACCGAATCTGGGAATGGTGTGACCCTTTGGATGATGAAGGACCACAGGGTCTACAAAAGATTCTATCAGTTCAGTTCCATGTTGCTTCAGGAAATCATTCTCTCCTGCATGACAGAAACATGATGGTCAACCAGAATTCCCCACGAAACATGATACCGTGTTTTGGTTATGGTCATGTGAATGTGTTGTACCAAACGTATAAAATCATCTTCTTTTGTAGAATCGCTAAAACAAAATAGTTAGCGCAACTGATGATGGATCTTCAAAAACATATGTACAACTACCTTGCTATAACACTCAACCAAAACTCTTGCTGCTTGAGCTTGATGGGCAAATTAAAACTTCTCAAAATACAAGTGCAACTAACCAATACAACCGGATCCCACATTCATTCTCACAAGGCAATCCAAATCAAAGTACATTCCCAAATTTAAAATATTCCATTTGTTGAAGGATTCATCAAATTATAGCTCGAATATGCATGGAGCACAGAAGGCTAAACTAAAGCCATTGCCAATTAATCTGAAGAAACACTATAACCTAATTCTCATTCGCCAAATGAAGGACTCAACCCCAACTTCACGATACAACTTATTGATATCCAGTTCGAAAATCAACAGCATGAGACGAATAATGATTTAAGTCTTGACACAACAAAAATTACAGATAAAAGTACCTAAGAAGTGAACAGAAGGGATTTGTATTGGTGATGCATAAGCTTTCTCATTCACCGATTCCTTCCGGAACTTGGCCCCTCCAATTATTATCAAGAACTTTATCTTAGGTAATTTAGTGAGAGCTACACCCTGCCAAACACAATAACATCAGATTTACTGCTATTTTTTTACCACCAAAGAAGAAAACAAAACCAAAACTCTTCGAACTACCTGCTCCTGAAGCCCAGGTAAAGCTGCTGATAATATTGCCCCCTACATTGTCCGGATACCTAAATTAGATGTGGAAGTCACAACAACCAAATATTCACCTCCCATTTTGGAGAGGACGAAAATAAATTATGAAAGTTGACTCTAAATACGAGACAAAGGGAGTTGTACATTTGCATTTCATATCTCGCGATAGCCACATTCAGTTGAAGACATATGGTAAGGTTTATACAGAGATCAAAACATAAACAAACATGTGAAAGATTGAACTTTCCAACACTTGAAATCGTACAGTCATAGACAAGAAATGAAAGGCATGCATTCCGACCTACCTGAGAGAAACCAAGAAGACCATCAACAGGGGCGTGCTTGATCATGAGATCCTCAATATAAGAAAGACACTCATCAAAATTCTCGTAATCAGTAAACTCCTGAAACAACAAAACCACAAAACACAATTCATTAAAATCAAGTATCAACCTCAATCTAAACAAAAAAAAAAAGAAAAAAGAGGAAAAATGGTTCAACCTTGTTGAACTGGAACCATTCGTAGTAAGGAGGGTCAAAGATGCCCTCAACATCAGATTTGCCCAAGCATGGAAAAGGGGCGTCGACATAAACGAGGTCAAGCTTTTCAAGAACGGATTGAGGCCATTTGGTGGTCAATTGTTTCCGCATGATCTCGCCGCTGGTCCGGAACCCATGAAGGCATAGAAACCTCGGTTTCACCATCGCTGCCGCTTCACTTCCCATCTCTTAATCGATTTCCTTTTTCCTCTGTTTCTTCCGTTAGCTTAGGAATGCCGGTTGAATATATATATATATATATATATGTATATATGTATATATATATATATATATATGTATATATGTATATATATATGTATATATATATATGTATATATATATATATATATATATATATATATATGTTGGTGCTGGCGGAGGGGCGAATGAAATTGGGTTTGGTGAATCGAGCGGCTATAACGTTGGAACGCGAGGAGGCTGTTTGACTTTATTGACACGTGATTTGAGATGGAGCATGAACGCTCTGTTGTGTAACTGCTGACGAAACGTATAGTCGACGATGATTGTCCAAACATTATTATTATTGAGGAATATTTTATAACTTACCTTTTTCCCTCGTGTCATATTACTACCCGTTTGATTTTCTATATCTCCACATTTATTATTGGAGTTCTCTTGAAATACGATCTATCCACAACTTTGATAATTTATAATTAAATTTTAATCTTTTCATAAGTTATAAGCATATATAACTACTGCATGCTGCATAATAATTTTTTATAATTGCAACTATAACCTTTTACCTTTTACCTTTCTATAATTCTAATTCAACCATGTCTTTCCATATGTCTATGAAAAGACAATTTTTCCCAAGATTTTGTCTTATTGTTATGATGTGATGGTGTTATACGTCAAAGAAACGAAGAAGTTATTATTTTCAAAAGACTAAATTATTTTTCACTCCCTTACATATTCAACAATACCTTCTTTTGGTCCCCGAGACCAAAATCGCATTTAATCGCCTAGTAACATTTTGAAATTGAATATTTTGGTTCCCTGAGGCGATTTTCAGGTAAAGCTAACGGTAAAATTGGTCAAAATATGTAAAATGACCATTATACCCGATGGATTTAAAAAAATTCAAAAAAAAGAAAATCAGAAATGTGATCCACGCCGGACTCCATCTGATTTACTCACCGATTTGCTCTCCGAATTTCTCTCTGATTTGCTCATATGATTTGCTCTGATTCTGCCGCCGTGGCCGTTGCCGCTCTGACTCCGACCGGAAGAGGGAACTCCATCTACGCCCGATTTTCTTCTCCATCTGGTTCGCGCCGCTCCATCTAGTTCACCCTCTTCGTCCCCATCATCGGAAATGAATTCCTCCATGAGCTCCACGCCGAACTCCATCCGATTCACTGAGCTCAATGCCGATTCGCTCTCTGATTTTCTCCATGAGCGAATAAGATATATTTATCTTATAAGAAAAATCGAATTCCTCCATAAGCTCCATGCCAGAACCCTCACCAAAAATGCCGCTATAGTGAGCAGCGGGTTTCCACGCCGGAGCAAATCGGAATGCTAGAATCGAAGTTACCCGATTTGAGCAGATTCCCCGATTTGGGAGTGAGGAGATGCAGGAGATTGAGGAAGGCTCCCCGTCACCGGTTGGTTAAACAAAAGGCTCTCCGTAGCCGATTGAATAGCAGCGGTGGTGGCGGCGGTAGTCGACAACGGCGGCGGTTTGATTTTGTAAGGGATCGACGGCGTTTTAGGGTTCAAAGGAAATCCCAAAAGAAAGAAAAATTAAAAGGAAGACTAAAATTAAGAAAAAAACAAAAGAAAAAGAAAATATTGTAAAATTACTAAAATACCCCTGTCTATATCAAAAAATCATTCCGATTTACCTGAAAACCACCTCAGGGGACCAAAAGATTCAATTTCAGAATGTTACTAGGTGATTAAATGCGGTTTTGACCTCGGGGACCAAAAGAAGGTATTGGTAAATACGTAAGGGACTAAAAAATAATTTAATCTTTTCAAAAAAAAAAAAATACTCCCTCCATCCCAGATTTCTTTACCCACTTTCCATATTGAGTTGTCCCACCACAAATTATACCAATTCAGAATTTACTAAAAATGGTCCATTGACCAGCTAAGTAAAGACATCAATGCTCCTCACTTTTCAAAATATTACACACAATTAAACCTGATTTATGCTGGGTTAAGTGGGGTGGGTTTGATTTGGCTTCAAAATTAGGCAATCACGTGACAAAGCTGGAATCTGCCTGTTGAATTAAAGCTGAGTAGCAGCTTTAATCGATTCCCTCTCCCAAACCATAATAATTACGCAACCCACCAATGCTTATTCTTCATTTTTGATCCCTCAGCTCCAGAAGTATCATAATAATCCTCCCCTCCTCTATTCTTCTTCACACAATTCTCCATCTTCCTCTCATCTCTCTCCTTTTCCTCTGAAACCCTAGCCTCCATTGAATTTAATTTTTAAACCTCTCATCTCGCTAGAGTCTTTCGCCAGAAATCTCTCACTGGTAATCTCTCGCCGGTAACCTCTCGCCATAAGCCTTTGATTTTATGGCTTTCTATTTTCCATTTTACGGCTTTCAGATCAGTCTACAGATTTTAGTTTTAGGTTGATTGGTTTACATGTTTTAGTTTTAGGTTTACATGTTAGACTAAATCAGACTCCTGATTAGATTATAATTTATTATGATCAGAGTTCTTTCCTTATTATACCCATATTGTACTCTCTATATATTCAGATATCAATAATACAATTTATTACGACAAATCATTCTGTCATGGTATCAGAGTAAGTTCTGATCCCAAATCATAAATTTATTTTTATTTCTTTTTCCGGCCGATAAAAGCAACGGTTTCCGGCGAATTTCTGATCAATTTCTGGCAATTTCGGACGGCTCCTGACAGCCTATTTCGTCATCCTCTTCGCCGGTGTCTCTTGCTTTCCGAAGAATCAAACTCCTCATCCCACGCGTTTGTATCCGGCGTCGTCGGCGTTCAAACCCTCTGGCGGCGAACTTCACCGGCGTTCAAACCTTCAAGTCATCTCCGGCGGTAACGGCTTCATTTCCAGATATCAAATTTCAGCCTCCTCTCGTCTCACCGTGCTCGTCGTTGTGCTCATCGCCGTGCTCGTCGTCGTGCTCAGCTTCGTCTCCGGCGTGTTCATCGAGTCTCGGCCGAACCAGCAACAGCCAGATCCACGCGCCAGTTTCTTCCAGAAGCACCTGCGTCCAATCGCTCGTGTGTGCAGACGCGAGTACACCCTTCCACGCGTGAAGTCACGCGCCTGGCGAGCTAACAGCATCTTCTGCGCGTGAAGTCACGCGCCTGGCGATTCAATAGCATTTTCTGTGCGTGAAGTCACACGCCTGACGGTTTAATAGCATTTTCTGGCATTTTTTGCACACGCCCGATCATTTTGCGCATATTTTCTGGCCATCTTCTTGCTATGGTTTATTTGGCGCATTTTTCTCGGGCAGATGGTTTCGCTAATTGGATTGCGGACAAAGCTTTGTTTCAGGCCAGTGTGAATGGCCTCACTCGTCATCCTTCGTCAAATCAGTGGATTTTTGATTCGGGTGCTACATCTCACATCACATCTCACACCAGTCATCTTGATAAGGTACAATTTTATCGTGGTTCTGATTCTATTCTTGTTGGAAATGGTGAATCATTATCTATTTCTCACATCGACCAATGTCATTTCTCTGGTCTCTCTGTTAATGATGTTCTGGTAGTTCCTAAGATTACTAGAAGCTTATTATCCATCAGTAAGCTTACCCGTGATTTACCTGTCCGTATTATATTTGATGCTGATGCATTTTCCATTGAGCATAAGCATACATGGACGATAATTGGTAAATGCCGTCATAGTTCAGGTCTTTATTTTCTTGAGACTGGTGATTCCAGCTTTTTAGGTGAACTACACTCTACAAAGCTTCATGCTTCTTTTGAGCATTGACACTCTCGCCTCGGTCATGTGTCTTATGATACTGTTCAGTTATTGAATCGACGGGGCCTTATTTCTATCACTTCTGCTATGCCTGCACCTGTCAGTTGCTCTCCTTGTCAGATGGCCAAGAGTAGCCGTTTGCCCTTTTCCACTAGTGACAAACGCACTACTGCTTCATTGGATAAAGTACATTGTGATTTGTGGGGACCAGCTCCTGTTTTATCTGTCGGTGGTTTCTCTTATTATGCCATTTTCATTGATGATTTTTCGTGATTCACATGGTTTCTTCCGATGCGGCATAAGTCGGATTTCTATGACACTTTTATCCAGTTTCAGAAATTCATTGAGAATCAGTTTTCTGCTAGGGTTAAAAATTTTCAGACCGATGGTGGCACCGAGTTTACTAATCACCGACTTCAAGCTCATCTCATATCATGTGACATTCATTATCAGATGTCCTCGCCCTATACACCTGCTCAGAATGGCCGGGCTGAGCGGAAGCATCGTCACATCACAGAGACTGGTCTTGCCATGCTTTTTCACTCTTCTGTGCCGCACTGTTATTGGGTGGAAGCTTTCTCCTCTGCGGTTTACATTATTAACCGTCTACCTAGTTCAGTTCTGAGTGGAAAATCACCTTTTGAGCTTGTTTTTGGTCATGTGCCTGCCTATACCCTCTTTCACCCGTTTGGTTGCCGTGCATTTCCATGTCTGCGTGCCACTGCTACTAATAAGTTTGCACCCCGATCCATTCCCTGTATTTTTATTGGCTATAGCCCTCGTCACAAGGGCTTCCAGTGTCTCGACCAGACTTCTGGGCACATATATATCTCTCACCACGTTCGTTTTGATGAAACTTTCTTCCCTTATGTCTCATCTTCCACGGACAGTCGTTCGATTTCAGATTGGAGATTTCATCATTTTTTATGGAACTGTTACGTCATCGACTGGGGCCACCACACCTGTGTCTGTGCCTGTTCCAGCTGCCCCCCCTTCACCACCATCTTCCATCTGGACGGTTGACCTGGACCCGGCTCCTCGGCCAACGCCCACCATACCTCAACCGCTGACCATCACTCCTCAGCCACTGTCTCAGCCACCGGCCACCACGTCTCAGCCTTTATCGGCTATTATTTCTCCGGTGACTTTCGACGGCCACTCTCCGATTAGCGCATCTCGATCTTCCTAGGTGTCATCAGCTGGTTCGGCTCCTCCATCTTCGCCGTCCTCGCTTCGTACTCATCGGATGACCACTTGGTCTTCTACTGGTGCCATTCAGCGCCGGGATTATTCGGATATTATTGCTCATGGTCTCACTGCCGCACTCTTCTCTTAGACAGAGCCCAGTGATTATCGCTCTGCCCTTCAGGATCCAGTCTGGGTTTCAGCCATGGATGATGAGATGGCCGCTCTTCGTAGTCAACACACTTGGGATTTGGTGCCTCGACCTTCGAATGTCAACATTGTTGGCTCCAAATGGGTCTATAGGCTAAAGTATCTACCAGATGGCACTCTTGAGCGTCACAAAGCTAGACTTGTGGCACAGGATTTCTCGCAGATTTCGAGTTTTGATTTTGACCACACTTTCAGTCCTGTGGTCAAAGCCTCCACTGTTAGGACGCTTCTCGCCGTAGCCACCATGCGTTCCTGGCCACTTCATCAGTTGGATGTCAAGAACGCTTTCCTTAATGGTGTTCTTGATGTTCCAGTCTACATGAAGCAGCCCGTTGGTTATCAGGATTCTGTCCATCCAGACTATGTTTGTCGTTTGCGAAAGGCCATTTATGGTTTTAAGCAGGCTCCCCGGGCTTGGTTCTAGCGTTTCAGCAGTTATCTGACACAGCTTAGTTTTTGGTGCAGCTCAGCGGATACTTTTGTTTGTCCTTTCGAGAGGGTCGTCGTTACTATACCTACTTGTGTATGTGGACGATATCATTCTTACAGGCAATGACTCGACTCTTCTTCGCCAGTTCATTGATCGGACACACAGAGAGTTTGCGATCAAGGATCTCGGTGCTCTTCATTACTTTCTTGGTCTTGAAGTTTCGCCTACCTCCTCAGGATTACTGCTTGGCCAAGCAAAGTATGTTCGGGATATTTTGAATCGGGCCGGTATGTCTGACGCGGCACCTGTTTCTACTCCATTTGTTGCTGGTTCTCAGCTTCACAGCTCTACCAGTCCTCCATTTCAGGATCCTACCCTTTATCGTTCTCTTGTTGGTGCTCTCCGGTATCTCACCATCTCTCGCCCGGATTTGGCATTCTCGGTCAACATGATGAGTCAGTATCTTCAGGATCCCAGAGATGACCATTTTGCTGCTATGACTCGAATTTTGCGGTATGTTCGTGGCATTCTTCATTTGGGTCTCTGGTTTTGTTCTGCTAGTACTCCTGATGTGTTAGGATACTCTGATGCTGATTGGGCTCGCTGTCTGGAGACTCGTCGGTCCACTTATGGTTATGCAGTTTTTCTTGGTGGGAATCTGGTTTCTTGGAGTGCCAAGAAACAACCCACTGTTTCTCGCTCTAGCACTGAGTCTGAATACCGTGCTCTCGCCAACACTGCCTCAGAAGTGGTTTGGCTCACTCATTTGCTTCGTGATTTTCGGGTTCCACTTTCTGGTTCTCCACTGTTGTTATGTGACAATAATAGTGCTATCTTCTTGGCTCAGAATCCAGTGGCGCACAAGCGGGAGAAGCACATCGACATCGACTATCATTTTGTTCGTGAGTTGGTGACATCAGAAAAGCTGCGCGTTGCTCATGTTCCGACTTCTCTTCAGATTGCAGACATTTTCACCAAGGGGCTTTCTCGTCTGCCGTTCGAGTTCTTCAGGTCCAAGCTGTGCGTCGGTGAGCATCCAACGCTTCGCTTGAGGGGGGGTGTTAGACTAAATCAGACTCCTGATTAGATTATGATTTATTCTGATTAGAGTTCTTTCCTTATTACAACTCTATTGTACTCTCTATATATTCAGATATCAATAATACAATTTATTACGGCAAATCATTCTGTCATTTCAGATTTTAGTTTTAGTTTAATTGGTTTACATGTTTTATTTTAGGTTTATAGATTTTTGTTTCAGATCAGTTTACATATCTCGCCGGTTTAGCAATTACATATCGGTTTACAGATCGGTAATATCTCATTTTATAGCTTTCAGATCGGTTTATGGTGTTTGCTTTTTTCCCCCAAAATCATAGGGCTCTATACTGATCTAAGTTTTAGGTTTTTGTGTTTCTGAAACTTTGATTCCCAATTTTTTTCCCGATCTGATTGAGTCGAAACCATGCTGATCTCTTTTATTATCAATCTTGGTTGAATCAAAACCTTGCCGGCCTGTTTTCTTGTGAACCTTGCGCCCGTTTTGGTTGTGTTTTTATTGTCTATGTTTAATTTCGATGTACTTAGCCTGTTTGAGAAGATTTATGCTTTACATCTCACATTGCTGTTCGTGGTCTATTTATGCTATTATGAATAATCAGTTTTGAATGCTAAATGTTCTGTATGTGTCTTATATTTTAGATCCCGTGGGAGTTTGTGTTGGGATTTCATTTTAGGGACCCTGGTGCAGATTTATAATTATATTTTGTTTTGTTGCCATATCTTCAGGTCAAACCTGATTTGCTTGTTCATCTTCTGTTAGATCTAGGTTTGTTTATGTTTGAGAATGCATCTTTAGAGTTTCATTCTATTGATTTTGAAATGAAATGCAGATCTTGACTTGGTCATGTTTTTGGTTGGATCTTGACTTGGTAGATCTTGTGTTTTGTTCTATCTACTTCACTGATTTTGATTGAGGTGCTGTTACTTTTGTACTTTTTGTCATAACTTGTGAGCTCCATGTTTTTGGTTGTTGGATTAGGTCTGTGATTTTGTGTTTGAGGGTTTATTTTGGTTGTTAGATCTGGTTTTGATTTAAGTTTGTGGTTTTGTTGGGGATGTCTTTGGTTCTATTTATTGGGGGGTTTTTTTTAGAAACACAACTTTTCTATTTGTCATATTTGCACCCATGGACGCTGATAATGAGGTTAAGGTAGGGAAAGAAATCACAGCCCCAAGCCTACCTTCGAAGCTCATACTTGGTGCATCATCAGAGTCTCCACCACAGGTTTGTGCCGGAGTTTATGACTCTCAGATTCAGGCCTGTTTGGAGGAAATGAATGATATTGGTGCATCTGATTCATTTACTTGCTCAGAAATACCATTAGCTACACACTTCAGTCCAATGAACTCTGATTCATGGGTTGATATGACCAATTTTTGGACTGGTGAGGGTTCTGAGCAAGTCAGTGGTGCACCAATACCACTTAATACTCAGTGTGAGCCATAGTCACCTGAACTTGTGTCCCCCAAGTATGACCCCAACATAGATTATCACAACATTAAGTGGGGTGAGCCCGATTTCTATGGGTTTGAGGCTTGTATTATCCAAAAAATTGGTCTACTTATGTTCGTGATAAGAAGAAACCAACTTGGAGCATTCGTGATAACTCTAAATTGCTATTTTAGTTCGTGAAATGCTTGCGGAGTAAGAAACATTAGTTACAAATTGGCCATATTCGTCTAAAAATGAATTCCCCGAATGACAAGTAATGTGATTTATAGGTTGTACCCATACATTTCACTTTCAGCTTTTCGATTACCGACTTATTAAGTTTTCATGTGTTGCTCAATTTCTAACCACCGTATGCCCTCCTTATTCTTGCAGGTTAATCACAGACAAGTATGGGAGATATTGAAAACATGGCCATTTTCATAAGGCTAGGGTTAACTAATATTCTTGTGTTGATTCCTACATTACTTGTTATTTTATGATATATTCATGAGATGTGTTTCTCTTTTGTATGTACGGTTTTAGTTGATTCCAGACATTACTTGTTATTTAATGATATATTCAATATATGTTTTTCTCTTCTGAAAGTCTGGTTTGGGTTTATTCCGGACATTACTTGTTATTTTTACTATATGTATGCTGCTGTTCTTTTTGTGTACATGGCTGGTTTGGGTTGATTCCTAACGTTACTTGTTATTTTATGATAATTATGCTGTTGTTCTTCTTGTGTTCATTTTCGGTTTGGGTTGATTCCGGATATTACTTGTTTGTAAAAATATTAGGTTATGCATGTATGTAATGTAAAACATGAACCGAGGGTGTTAGGAAGAAGTTATGTCGTGGTTATAAATAATGCAGCCATGCGACGCTGTCTTTGGGCAGTGTTGTTCTTGGCGGGGCATTATTTATAACAGGTCGACATCTATGATGAATATGTGATTATGAGGTTACTTATGCAGCCATACAGTTCAATATGGTATCTGATATATTCTTGGCGAGGCATTAAAATGAAAAAAAACAGCTCTGAGATGATCCAGTTTATATCAGCAAGCCTTTAATAATGAATTTTTTTAAGTGCACACTTGAAAATGATGCAACCATGTTCTTAGTTTCTAAAACATTTGGATGGCATGTATGTGGGTTCGTGTACATTTTTGTTTATCAAGTTTAGTGTGTCGTAGCCAGCTTGTATTTGTAACCTAGAACATTCTATGACTTGGGGATTTCATGAAATAAGAAACAACACTTGCACTAAATAAAACACAACTTACATTACATTCCCCAAAGGGTGATTAACACCCATATTTTACTGTTTTCCCTATGAACATGTCTATGAAAACCAAAATGCATGTGTACCCTAGATTTTACATCTAGAAGCACAATCTTCAAAATATTTTCCTCCTTCCATTTCTTGACCATTTCCTTGGTGATCAGCAAATCTTGGACTGCCTCTATTATTCTAGTAGATATTAAATGCTCCAAATTGGCCCTTACAACTTTTGAGTTAACCATTAAGTTAGTTGGTAGAATTCCAAGTCTTCTCAGCCTCTGCTTCCCCATATGTGACATTTTAAAATCACCCTCATACATTTCATAATTTCAATCATTACATTTTGCAAAGAAAGAAAAATGTCATCTAGATTTTTGGGTCTTCATTATCAAAAGCCTCATGCATAGCCCCTAAAAGTCCTTCTAAAGTAGAGCTAGGGTTTTGGTACTGTAAGCTTTGAATGCTGGCAAAAATCCCCAAGTCTAAAATGTTCAAATCTGGTGATTTAGATGGCTGTCACACTAATTTGATTGAAAAACCATCTAAATTGGCTGCTGCAATAAACTCAAGGTCATTTTCCAATATGTGTGAGCTAGCATTATCTTGCTGAATAAAAATATGTTTGTTGGCCCAAGAAGGCCACCTAGATTTGATGGCTGGAATCAGTTCTTCTATCAGTTTCTTCCAATTGCATTCTCGGTTTATGGATTCTATGAAAGTAAGAACCATGGTTCCCCTAGGCCTGTTTATGCTGTTGTTCTTGGCAGCCTTATATTCAACATATGGGAACACCCCTATTTTGCCATCGAATAAAACATTTCCCTCATGGCCTAAAATGGGTCGACAAACAACACATAGAATCATTAACTTAGGAACATAATTCTTAATTTATGTTGCTCTAAATGGTTCTTGCTCTGTAGGGGATAGTAAGTACTTAGTTGTTGCCTCAGTTAGATAAAACCATTTCTCGTCGATATGGATTATGTTGTGCATATCTTTGAAATCCATGTTACATTCAATATGATTAAGACACCATTCCAGCCTTTGTGTTTTCTGTTGCACAGTTAGGCATGGATGAACAACATTTGTGTGGCTCTTGATTATTTTAGTTTTCACAACCATTTGTATGGTGCTCTTGCTTACATGTAGTCCAACAGTTGTACTCCTACAGGTTTGCCTGTCGCGCAATGGCAAGGCCATTAGAGCTTCAAGGTCGATGGACTTCTTATTTGCTGCTAGTCGACCATGACGTCGGGACCTTGCATTCACAGCTTCTCCATTCAACAGTTGCTCCTTCACCCTTTCCCAGATTAGGCTCACAGTTTGGATGGATACTCCCTATCTGGCTACCGCCTCTTCCCTTTTGCCCCTGTGGATTTTTCCTCCTTCTGTATTTTGGAGAAGAAAAACTGCTAGTTGATGTCTTTCTTCGTTGGTGAGATTTCGGCCAACCATCACAACATTCCGGTCAAACTCAATGATGAAGAAGAAAAAGAAGGGACCCAAGAATATTAGGGGCAGTTTTGTGTACTGCCCATATTTTATTTTCTGAGAGCTTTTTAGTATCTTTAATGTTGTGGTGGGTTGATCAATGAATGCTCCTTTTATAGATGCAATCTCCAGATTTTTGAAATTTTGTGTAAAGTACTTTTTGTTGAGTTGGGCTCCAACTTAAAAATTTTTGGAGCCAAAAGTTAAATTTTTGAAGGGAAAAATCAAAGCCTAAACAGATTTTTAATTTAGTCAAATTGTGAATAGTATTAACTTTTTGGAAACTGTTCAAACTGACAAAAAGGTGATACAATATCACTTGTGGTCACCTTTTTAAAGTACTTTTCACTATTCAAATTTTGTCCCTAGAATTTTTTCACTGCAAATTAAGCAGGGACAGAGGGAGTAATGGAAATTATTATTCATTTCTTTTTATTTCTTTGTCAAACTCACTCTTTTTGTTAGTTCTCATTTTAAAAAAATACACATCGACAAGAGTAGGGACTAAATTGGCTCCCCTAACAGGTTCAAACAAAGGGGATCGAGTGTGCAACATATGCGATACAAGAAAAGTGGCTAAGTAAATTGTTGGACCTTGGTATGTTATGGTAGTTCTTTGTTTCACTAATGACGCCACATTTATTTTTAACACTAGAATTTAGTTGACATGAATCTATAAATGAAATTAAGTTTAAGAACTAAGTTAAAGAAATTACAATAAGTGAATGAAATGGTCAAATGTTCCATTGTTGGTGGAACAAATTAAATAAAAGGTGTAATAAAAAAGACATAAAAAAGTATAGTCTTCTGTTAATTAAAGCATACATATTCTATTGTAATATTTTTGACACAATTATTCAAATTTAACTTGCATAAACATTTGAGGAAAAGCTTATAAGGTCGAGAAGGAGTGTATACTTGACCTTTTAACTTTTGTTACTATTTTATTTCCTTTATAAAATTTAACATTTGATTTTTTAAAATAATTTATTTTGTTTGGCCAAGCCAATTATATTTATTACTAGGACTGATGCACGGGCTATCGAGATGGCTGATAGTTTTGGTAATTTTTGATGCAATATGAATCATACAAACAGTTACATTTGAAGTTCCCATTTAACATAACCCGTGTTCACCACCACTAAATTACACCACCACTGATGGCAACAAAGTTAAGTGCACGAGCTGACTGTCGAATCCAACATCAAAGTGACTATATCTACAGAAACTACCAAATTTGCAATCTCCAGTAGATAATTGATACTGCAAAAATCATACTACCGCATCACATATCCACAAATTTTATGCTCAAAAGTAATAAACAGAAGACAAAAAAAAATAGCACAATAAAATAGATCACCATGTGGAGACACTCAAATCCTAAATCTGATTCTGTTTTTCCTGTAACAACTATTAATCATGCATATATCAAACAATCAACTTATTGGTTTTGAAGTTTATGCATGAGCACTCTTGAATAGGTGGGAATGTATGGTTTTTGCAGCATTTAATTCCCGTAAATACAAACCATCAGCGATTAAGTAATACACGACGTTTCAAACTTAGCAAGCGTACTGTAACACATGCGAGCAACGAAAGGCAGACATGCACACAAATATAAGAATGGGAAGAAAATGACATGAGGGCATTTTTGAAGGAAATGGATAGAAATTAGTACAATCCAGTATCATTACCCTTATTCACAAGTCAAATGAACTCATTATATGATGCCTTAATATGACCACAACGCTCTAATGGTAATTAAGCACGTAGAATATATTCCAATCTTAAAAAAACTAATACAATTCATTTCTCCCACACAAGAACATTTAGAAATAACAGAATCAGAAAGAACCGAGCCCTACTAAATTTGAATAGACCACTGCAATTTGTTTCTCCAAAAGTGTTCGCCATCTGCAGTGGCCAAATCAAATCATCAACTGTAATTGCAGAGGTACAAGAATTTATTTGCACATGAACTAATAGCATCTCGGTCAAGTGGCCCATGACATATTGAACCAGAGGTGTTTATCATTACATACACATTGTAAAATAAAAATCATAGAGGGTTCAAGTAAGAGATCTGAGCAGCTACATATGAGGTGAAATTGCACCTAAATAAGCATTGCATTGCATATACATCACCCACGACTTTTTATCCTTTCATTCATTGATGTTTTTAAAGGGCTACATAAACTTCTAATAGCAAGAATACATTGTGAAATAGATTCAAAATAATAGGCCAAAAGAAAAGGAAAATCCAAGCATGTATTTCTCCCCATAACTCAAGGACATGTTCTCTTTAGTTCATGAAACTCCCTTAAAGATGAAAGAAAACGCATTAAAAAACTACACGACCAAGTTCGCATTGTAAGTATTGTATTTAACAATGCAAAAAAAAAAAATCAGATTCACATAGATGAAAGAAGAGGTACGAGAATAAAACAAATAGAGGCCATATTAATGATTTGAATATAGTAAAATTCTTATTCATGTGGTCATGGATTTTAAATATAGAGAAAATTTTGTAAATATTTGTAACTCACCTGTCCAATATTTTTTAAAATCATTCTTTAGAGAGACCTAGCCAGATCTTCAGGTTGGTAGTCTTCAAGCTCTTTTATTTAAGGTGCTCATTTTCAGTTGCCGACCGTTGTAGATGATAAGTGTGCAAATGCAAGACGCTTCACCATAAAATGGCACGTACAACCCCTTATCGATTGGGGTCTAGTAGCACGGTTTCTAGTGTTTAGTCTGTACCTTTAGCTTGGTAGTACATCCCCACATTCGCCATGATTCTCATGGCCAAATGAGCACCAGTACCTACAATATATTTATAATGATCAATACCATATGATTATTAATCAAACAATATGATGTATGCGGAATAGTAGCACAACCTGTTGATTTGATTAGAAAACGTAAATTAATAATCAACGTATAAAAATAGTAGAACAACCTATTGATTTGATTAGAAGAGTGATAGTCATCAGGTTTGAACTCCTTCGTCTCGCTTCCTTACCATCTCAAGGTGAAATTGAACATGGAATTTTGCATTTTGAGATTCTCTAATGATAAGCACATCAACTCGGGCACAAGGTATGAGAACAACACTATTATAAGGCTCACTGGTTCCTCATCTGGTAGCATGGAAGAAAAAACACTCAAGGTTGTCTTGTTTTCTTCTAACCTGAAAAAGGTAAAACACTGAATATCACTCAATGTATTCACAATATCATCAACCATGCCTATAAACGGCAGGCATATCAATCATATAGACTGGACAAATAACTAATATATGCTGATCAATGAAAGTTAACTAACCCATTAGAGCACTGAGTACCAGTCCTTCCTTCCATGGCATAAGCAACTATCTGTCAATTTCTTTCATCAAGAGCTTCTACAACAACTCAAAGCTTATTATAATCTTCTTCGGTCCACTTATTGTGAGCTAGGAACTGAAACATTGAGACTTATCTGATGGCGAGCTAGGCACTGGATGAATGGAAGGGTGTTGTATTTGTCTCCAATGGCATGTCTACGTTAATCTTGTGTCTGAGACACCCTTCTGAATACCCTGAAGAATAGTCTTGTCCTACATTAAAGTTCAATAATTTTTATTAATCATAGAGTTTCACAATCTAACCACCTGGAATTTTTTATTGATCATAACCATATTCAATAACTAAATAACCTAAAACATAGGTAATATGATCACAACGCATAATTTTTTAGTCATTGAAGTCTTGACAAGTGAGGCATTAACTCTTACAAAAAATTAAGACATGAGGAAATTTAGTATTACCATGCTTCAAACTTGGTTTGACACTACCGTTTTTGACATTTAACACCAGATTGACCAGGAACATATGTGGGGTTAGTAGTCCCAACTGACCCCTGGCAAAAATTATCTCAATTGATCAGAGGTATTATCCACATCATTGATCGATTTAATAATTCCATCAACAAATCCTTCTCCATCACCGTTATCAGAGCATGAGAACGTTTGTTATGAATGTAGGAAACAGTATCTGTATGTCACTGAAAGGATAATGAAAAATTATACCAATACAATGATGCATTTTATAAAAATAGGGGAATTTTTTTTTGGCTATGAACTACAATTAGGATATTGATATTCTTACAATTTAACCTGAAGACATAATAAATATTAAAAAAATGTAGATGAAAGAGGACTCTAAGCTTAAAAATGTAATCTCTATGTTCCAATTCAAGGTTCTCCTAATAATATTCCACAAATTATAAGAGAAGCTATGTATGTACGTGGATAAGTGAATAAAGTAGTGAATTGAGGACGAATTTAGGAATTCTCCCTGGATTGTGGGCGATTCACACACAATGTCGGTGTGAAGTTCGTGACAACGAAGAAGGGGCACGACCGGCCGAGCAAAAGGGTGGCAACTCCAAAAACCAAAGCAAGTACCTCACAAGAGCTAAAAGGAGGTAGTAGCAGCACACCACAATCGATCGGAGGGGGAGAGGAGATGGAGAAGAAGGATGAGCATGAACCGGAGAAGCAGAAATTGGTGAGTACATCTCCTACTAAATCTGTTAATGTTGATAAGGGATTTGATACCAAACTGAATGAGGCGAAATTATGGGTAGATATTATCAAGGAGAATCAGGTTCAATCCCATGGTATGCCAATCGATTTTAGAGCTCCAACCATTGTTAATGGAGAGTTAGAAATTGAGATTGAGGAAGAGGATGTTAAATCTGAAATGATTTTTTTGGGAATCTACTGTGATCATGTATGTTGTAGGAAAGGAGTTAACTATGAATGCCATGAAGAATTATATGTTGAAGTTCTGGTCCTTCATTGAGTTGTGTGCTATATATTTAAACGAGGAGCATTATTTTATCTTGAAATTCAAAATAGGAGAGGATAGGGATTCAGTACTGAGCAAGGATCCCTACACTATTCATGGTATGGCAATGTTTCTACATCACTGGAGAGCAAACTTTGATCTCAAGAAAGACATGGTAAAAACAATGTCAATATGGATCAAGCTGCCTAAGCTGCCATTAAACCTGTGGGGAGCAACCAGTCTAGGGAAAATTGGCAGTGCTTTGGGCAAGCCAGTGGTATCTGATGAGTGCACTGCTAAAAAATATCGAATGTCTTATGCCAGGATTCTTGTGGAGGTTGATATCTCACAGAAACTGCCGGAATTTGTGACCATAAGGGATGTTGGAGGAACAAAACTGCAGCAGAATGTGGAGTATGGGTGGAGACCTGTGATAAGTGTATGATGTGTGGTCATCAGTGCAGAGAAAAGGAAATCAAGCAGAAAGTTGTGAAAAAATTGGTGCTAAAGGAGACTCTGGAAGATGAGGAACAAAAGGTGGAGAGGCAGGATATGGCAAAAACTGAAGAAAGTAAGGAACCAGTGAGCCTAAAAGTAACAAATGAGATGGACTGGAACCTGATTAGAACAAAAAATAGAGGCAAAATGGTAAAAGAAGGGGATATAACAGAGGGATTAGAAGCCAGGATATTGAAGCAAGGGAATCAGAGTAGGAGTCTGCAGATTCAGGGAAATCCAGCAGACAGTCATGGACATGTTCCATAATACTTTACTGGAATGTGCGAGGACTCGATAAAATAGAAAAATTAAGGTATCTTGGAGCCCGTCTCTCAGGTATGAACATAAACCTTGTTGTCTTACTGGAGACAAGAGTAAAAAAAAGAGAAGTCAGTAGTTGTCAGAAGTAGACTGTGGAACAAATGGGAGTATATCGATTACTATGGGGATCACTTGAATGGAAGGATTTGGATACTCTGGGATCCAAATTTTTATGATAGGATGCTATGTAGTGGGGAACTGTATATTCACTGTGATTTGTGTGATTTGAAGGGAGATTTGATTATGCAGTTCACAACAATATATGCTGCTAATCAGTTACAGAAATGAAGACTGTTGTGGAAGGAAATAGAAATAATAGCTAGGAGGAAAAATGAAAAAGGAGTTTGGTTACTTATAGAGGATTATAATAATGTGCTACATGTAAATGACGAGATTGGGAGAAATGAAGTGCTGAGAAGTGAGTACTGTGACATGAAGGAGATGATGGAGAAGGTAGGGCTAACTGAATGTGAATGAGAAGGGGAGTATTATACTTGGTCCAATAGGCATCAAAATGGAGTTATTTACTTCGTGATTGCCAGGGCATTGGGCAACACTGACTGGTTTCTGAAGTTTGTAGATGTGAAGGTAGTAGTTGAGCCTCTTGGAGTATCTTATCATCCACTGTTAAAAATTACAGTGGAGGGACTACCTAAACGGAAAAAGAGGATGTTTAAATGCATGAATTACCTGCTTGACAAAAAGGAAGTAAATGAGACAGTAAACAACATTGGGGGCATAAAGAGCAAGGCACAACTATGTTTGTCTTATGGAGAAAATTTCTAAGACTTCAGGGTGAGCTGAGACTGCATATGATGGAGGTAGCTGGACCCAAAACAAAACTAGAGGATGCTAGGGGAAAGTTGTATGGGGCACATGTGGAGCTAAGTAAAGACAAAATGAATCAAAGTAAGATTTTGGAGGTCCTAAACTGTAATGAGGAATTGATAAGATGGAATGATGTGGATAAACCTTGCCAGATAAAGGGAAAAGGCAGATTGGCTGAGATTGGGAGATGAGAACAATGCTTTCTTCCATGCCACTTTTAAAGCAAAAAATAAGAAGAAAAGTATGACATTTCTTGAGAGGGGAGATGGGTCAAAGGTCTGTGATCAGAAAAGTATTATGGCAGAAGTACTGGGATTTTATGAGAAATTGGTGGGACAAAAAGCTGGGAAGCTAAATGGAGTGGACTTGGCTGTTATGAGGAGGGGCAAACAACTCAGTCAATAAGGAATTGCAAGATTGATCCAACCTGTTACTGAATCTGAGATATGGGAGCACTAAAGGGAATAAGAGACAACAAAGCCCTGGTATTGATGGATATACTGCTAGATTTTTTTAAGGTGAACTGGGAGGTGGTGAAGTAGGATACTATAAGAGCAATAAAGGAGTTTTTGGAGCAAGGCAGAGTGTATAAGGCAGTCAACAACACAATTGTGATTCTTATCCTCAAAACCATAACTGCTAAGGTAGTGAAAGATCACATGCCTATATCATGTTGCACCACAGTCTACAAAATTATCTCAAAGTATTGACCACAAGGATGAGTTCATTGACCAGGGGAGTGGTGGGTGAGAGCCAGGTTGCCTTTGTGCCAGGGAGGGCCATACATGACCACATCCTGCTAGCTTATGAACTAGTTAGGGGTTACACTAGAAAGAATAGAGGTTGTAAATGTATGATTCAAATGGATTTGCATAAGGCATATGATACTGTGGAATGAAACTCACTGGAATGTATATTGAAGGAATTGGGGATGGCTAGGAAATTTGGGGAGTGGATCATGGTATGTATAAGCACTGTATCTTACATGTATAAGATCAATGAGGAACCAACTGAGATACTTCTTGCCAAAAGGGGGTTGAGGCAAGGGGATCCCTTATCCCCCCTGTTGTTTGTGTTGATAATGGATTACTTAAATAGATGTTTGCAGGGGCTAAAGCACAACCTTATGTTCCAGAGAGGACAAGGTATTGGAGCTCTAAATGACTGAGCTATGCAGGTAGGGTTCAGTTAATTAATAGTGTGCCTTTTGCCATTACAAACTATTGGTTGCAAAGCTTTCTAGTACCAAAGAAAGTGCTAAACGTATAGATGCTATCTGTAGATCTTTTTTGTGGAGTGTAGCTAATAGTATAACCAGAAAATCTCCAGTGGCTTGGGAGAAGGTTCGTACACCAAGGAGAAATGGAGAGTTTGGTGTTATCAATCTGTTGGAATGGGGAAATGCTTATATGATTAAACTGTTATGGAATATACAGAGTAGAGCTGAAAGGCTATGGGTGCAGTGGATCCATGCATACTACATAAAAGGTAGTGATGTAATGACTGTGGTATTCCCTGCAAATGTGTCTTGGGTAATTTAGAAATTGTTGAAGTGCAGGGCTCAAGTGAAACAAATGAAGGCCTGGAAGGAAATGGTGGCAGAAAAATGGTTCAAAATAAGAGAAGTTTATCAGGAGTTAATGGGGATATGAAGAAGATAGAGTGGATCAAAATATTGCGGCAGAATGTAGTGTTTGGCTAGGCTGCCATTACAGGTTGGCAACTAAAGACCGACTGAGAAAGTTGGGATTCAGGTGGACAACAAGTGAAAGTTTTGTGAAGAAGATGAGACATTTCAACACTTGTTTTTCCAATGCAAAAAAATAAAGGACACATGGGCAGCAGTGCAAAACTGGTTGCAGAGAAGCAAACAACTAGATAGCTAGAAGGAGAAGAAAGATTGGCTGATCAAGAACAATAGAGGAAAATGGTGGAGAGAAGAAATGCTACGGTTGACCTTTGCTGAAACATTGTACACTTTGTGGAGTTTCGGGAATGATAGCAGCTTCGGCAAACACACAAAAAAAGAGGATGAATTAGTTAACACTATTATAGAGACTATTGTATATAGAGCTTGGAGTAGATCTAGATTAAAAGAGAAATATGCTAGATTGATGGTAGAGTCTGTAAGGGGATACGGAAGGTGATAGGAGAGCTGGATCCTTGGATTGCTTTTGTATGAACACTTTTTTGTTAATGAAAGTAACCATTATTCCAAAAAAAAAAAGAGTAGTGAATTTATGAAGGTGGGAAGAAAGTTTTAGAATAGAGGATGAATAGTGAATAGAGTAAGAATCTTATATACACATTATATATAAGAAAGCATGCATTTAAAACAGTAGAAGTTTTTCAATTAAGGAAAACTAAACCTTGAATGGGGATGTCCGAGGCAAGAGAGAACCTTAAATGTAGGGAACTAATATTCTTGCAATACATCCAAGTAAAATCCAAGGGCATAGCTAATAAGCCACAGAGGTTATGCTGGGATTATTCTTATCAAATTTTTAAGTGAAATTTGGTTTTACCTAATTAATTCAACAATTACTACCATATTCTAACATAGTCTATTTAACTAAGTATGCAATAAAGTAAAACATGAACACACGAGACTTGGTTACGCAGTTCAGTGAAATCCACCTACATCTACGGGGCCATGCCCAGTTCAGACTGAATCCACTAATCAGAAAGATACAGTACAAAGAACACCATATAATATACTTATCATAACTAATTATAACTTGTGAATTCTGCAAGCCCCCCTTGCTACTGATCCGCTTTGATCAGATTTCCTCTAACCTTGAAACTCGTTGACGCTGGATCTCCTCCTCCGAATAATTAAGGTATACGATTCTAAACTTAATCAACATTTTAAGTTCATGTTAGAACATAGACAAATGGCTCTGTTATACCTCTTGAAAGATATGAAAATTTGAATGCAGATTTTCTTCAATTAATTTCGTGAATGACACAGCCGTGGTGTCCATCAATATATATATCACGAGCATATTGGAATTCTCCACATTTGTCATCAAAAGATTCCGTTTTCAAATCTGCTTCTAAAGCATATCCAAATCCCATAAATAAAGGAATTTTCCTCATCTCAACTATCCCATGATATTACATAAATCTAAATCTATAATTATAGGGATTTTCCATAAATCCAATATGCATCAATCACACGCTAAAAAAATATATTGTGAAATCTCCAATATTCCATAACTCAATATTCACGGAATATCTTCAACTGATTAACTCCTTTTAGGCTTCACCTTTCCATTTGTTTCAACATGGAAAGTCTTTTTACGCATGCAGTTTTATGCGTAAATGTTTCTTTCTCCATATAATATTCCGACTACAACAAAATCCCTTGGAGATAGGAATTATTTAATCTAATCCCTTAAAGAAAGGAATTAGAATATTTCGTCCCAATATATTCCATAACCAAAATCCATCTCAATTCTAACTCTTCAAATCTTAATCCAATCCCACAAATATAGGAATTGATATATTCTTCAAATCAAATCACTCTTGGACGAGACTACTGCTTCTCGGATTCTTTCTTCAAGTTTTCGTTATTTTACTAAAATTTCTTGTTTGATGTTGCAACATAATAATACCATATTTGCATAATTACCACAAATTTCCAATTAACAAAATCTGGACTTTACAATCTCCCCCTTTGGCATTTTATGGACCCACTAATATTTTGGACTTTCAAAGCAACAGCAATGCAAATATATAGACATCAAGTAAATCAGATATGGATGTTGGAACATGAGCTGGAAAAACTTTTAACTCCCCCTGAATATCACAGCTCCAAATCCTCAAGACTTCAACAGCAATGTTGGAACATCAAATTCACATAAACTTCAGCTGGAACTTTTTTTAACCCCCCCTGAATATCACATCTCCAAATCATCAAGACTTCAACATCCATGTTGGAACATAAAATTCACATAAACTTCGCAATCAGTACTTAGCTACCTAGAAAACCATGTTGGAACACATGAACAACATAAACACATAAGTACTGAAATCCAAGAATATCCCGAATCCCCTTGGACCTTAAACATGCAAAAAAAATTAGACACAACCAAAAATATATCCAGTAACTACAACTCCCTCTGAAACAAATATCTGACGTATGTTGAAATATAGCCATAGCAGAACTTTCAAACCTCTTCAGGAGCAGCTATCTGTGCCTCATATAATCTGGCCTTTTCTGTCTCCAAAACTTTCATCTGAGTGGCTAGAGCTTTCAACTTCGCATTAATGGCCACAAACTTGACTTTCTTCTCATCAACATCAGAAGTTGTAGCCTTGGGATTCCATGGCAGATTATGCAATTGTCTTAAATTAAATGCCCTCTTGTTTGGAATTTTCTTGAGTAAGAGCTGTAGTATTTCAAAAGGGAATCCAACAATTTACAACAATCTGGAATAGACAGAAATACCTACTAGTCAAGCTAGATGCAGTAACGTTCCCTTGAGTGGCCACTGGGACTGAAGTCCTCCAGTAATTTCTAACAGAATCTAGTTATTTTTCCTCTGATGTAAACTCCCATTAAGTTTGCATAAAATTATTCTACAATCTCTCGCTTGTACTTCTTGTAGATTGAGACAGCAGTCTTGAAACCCAAATAGTCCATGTAGGCAATAAATCCACATTCACCATATACACCAAAATCAGTTGTCCTCTCAGCTAAAATCCTTCTCTGGCACACAATATCATATCTCTCATGACAGTCTCATCAGTAGTGCCTTCAAGACTTTGCTCAACTTGAGTTGGAACATCCGTCCCTGATGTTGGAACATAGCAGCTCTCAGCTTCACCCGCTTTCTCTGATATTGGAACATATGATCCTTTCATTGCTTCTGAATAAACAACTCCAGTCTGTATCAATGTTGGAACATCACCATGCTCAACTTTCTTTACTCCATCAGTACTTTCTCCCCCTATCTCCATGTCTAGTGTTGAAACATAAGCTTCTTCACCATTCAAATCATGATCTTCTCCATCTACATTTAATGATGTTTGAACACCAGAATCTCTAATCACACTAGGCCCATCTATTTCCATGTCCACATCTTCTCTACCTATCTCCATACTCTGTGTTGAAACATGACCAACATCACTTTCTGCCAACTCCTCATCTACTAAACCAGAATACTAGAAGGAGTCATCTCTCTGATCTATGCATCTCATTACTCACCATAGTGTCTTCAACACCAACTTCCAACATGTACAATTACGCCTCCATTTTTTTTGTATTTTTCTAATGTACATACAAAAAAAATCACACAAAGCTTGAGAAAATAATAAATACCTCAAATTCGACAAACACCTAAGTGTTGTTTGAGGAGCTCAAAAGTTGCAGTGTCAAAAGGCTTTGTGAAAATATCCGCAAATAGTCCCGGTGTTGGAACATCGTTAACTACCACTTCTTTCCTCTCAACCCGATCTCGAATAAACAGATGCTTTGTGTCATTGAGATTTTTCTAAGAATGCTTTAATGGATTTTTTGAGATGTCAATAGCACTTTTGCTGTCACATAACATTGTTAGAAGCCCTTCTTTAATTCCATAATCATTCAAAAACTGCTTCATCAATAATAATTGAGCACAACAATTCCACCAATACAGAAACATCCACCTGTAGTGCTTACGATCATATGCATTACCAGCCCAATCAGAATCACTATAACCAACCCGAATTATCCTTTTGACTGCATTCAAGTGAGATTCCTTATGATCAACCTAAAATCTTATAAATACTTCCACCATACTCATCTCAAATTCAGCCTGCATCAAAGTCACAAAATCTTGTACCAAGGATGGCGAAGTAGACTCAGAGATTATATCATGAAAATAGATTTGAGCAATCAGTATATTTGATTATTCTCGAAAAACAAGCAAGGTGCGATCTTCTTCCCCCTCGACGATAACCTTTTTGAATAGGAAAGGTAGTGAGTCGCTCATACTACACCCTTGGTGCTTGTTTTGATCCATACAAAGCCTTCTTGAGTCGATGATATACTTCCTCATTAACCACACCATTTAGGAGAGCACTCTTAACAACTATATGGAACAATGTAAAATTCATAGTGTAAGAAAGGAGAATGCGAATAGATTCTAACCTGGTAACTGGTGCGAATGTCTCATCAAAATCAACTCCTTCAACCTGAGCATAGTCCTGAGAAACTAACATTGCTTTATTATCACTCCGTTTGAATTTCCCAAGTTCTTTTTGCATTGCCACAATCCAATACTTACGAAGTAGAGCCTCTTTGTAATTCTTGAGTTCAATGAGGGAGAAAAAATATTGTAGACCGGCAAGTTCCTTATAGTAAACCCGATGGACCGATCAAGTCCTTCTTCTGCTAGATTCATCCGGCACTGATGTTGAAACATGGGAGAGTTCTGGGGAGGACAGTGTTCCAACATCGCTGAAGTTATAAGAGTCATCAGCTTCATCTGTAAGATCTACCTCGTATGATGTTCCAACATCATTACGTCCCTGATGTGAGAAATCATCCGATGTTGGAACATGGCCACCCATAAGATCTACCTAATCATATTCAACACTCAAGTAGTTCACTTCTTGTTCTAACAAGTAACATTTGTTTGATGACCGGATACAAGTAAGCACTTTGTTGTTGCCATGTTTCACTATGCACGTCTCCTTTGGAATTTCTCGGTCATTTATCATCCCATAACTAACTAATACTTAGGAGATTAGCCTTTAGATCTTCCACCAATAGAACACTAGTAAAGGTTGGAAATCCCTTTATCGACAGCTCACCTTTTCCAGCTACCATGATTTTCTTTCCATCACCAAATATAACGAATCCACCATCATAGGGTTTGATGTTCTTTAGATACTCTTGAGATCCAGCCATATGTTGAGAGCATCCACTATCAAGGTACCACGAATCCCTAGGGTATGCAATAAAGGAAGTGTGAGCAACAAAGCACAATTTAGGGGTTTTAGGAATCCATACCTTTCAACCATTCTTGGCTGTTGCACTTGATCCATGTTGGAACATGTTGTGGGCTGACGTCCATTCATAATATCTCTGAGAAGCTTAAAGAAACAACCCTCTGTATGACCTTGATAGGTACAGTAACCACATATTATGGCTTTTCGTGGGTGTGTTTTGAAAACTTTTCTTTTCATAACTTGAACCTCTGGTTTGAATACGTTAGTGCTGGTAGATGGTTTTTCATAGCCTATCCCTTGTCAATTTCCAGAACTCTGACTCATGGTGAGAATGTCATCCAATTTTGCTTTTTCCAGAATTCAATCTTATAATAGCTGTCTCAGCAACTTCAATCCTCTTTGTCATCAATATCAAATTTAATTCCAACACCTTAATTTCCTTTTGGAGTCATTTCACTAGGGATGTCATCTCTCTTTCTCCTTCAGCTAAAAGGTTTTTCTCCATTTTTAAGAGTATGTTATATCAACAAATTTCAGCCATATTTCATACATCTTTTCATAAGAAGTATATACATCCTTATCACTCACAATCTTGTCTTCGTCATCACTCAAGGAGTATTCTTCACATACCTTCTCTATGTTGGAACATCGAACTTCAGCAACCTGAACCATGTTGGAACATCGATCCACTTCTTCTTGTCCGATGTTGGAACATTCAGCACTAAGTTCTGAGCCTCCTTGAAGTTTTTCTCCAAAAACCATATAATTGCTGGTCAATTCCTCTTCATGATTCTTCTCTTCTTCATATTCACTCCATGAGGGTGCATATGATTTTCCATGCTTCTTCCGAGTGTTGGCACATTCAGCCTGGATATGTCCATACCTCCACATTCTCTGCATTGTATCCTTCCCACCTGCCTCAATTTGCCATTTTGATTTCTTGAGTATTGCTAAGTGGTTTGCTCCATCCCTGATTCATGATTGTTGGTAAAGTCTTGAAATCGTGATCTGTTCCATTAAACCTTTCATGGGAATTATTATTTACCACTTTCTTCAGCATCATTGAGAAATTCTTTGTGATAAAAGCAAAGTCTTCATTTTCATCATCGCTATCCTCCTTCGTTGGATATTCCAACGTTATTTCATAGGTTTGTAGTGATCCTATCAACTCATCCAAAGTCATTGTGGCCACGTCCCTTGCTTCTTCTATTGTTGTTACTTTCATGGCAAATCTTTGGGGAAGTGATCTCAGTGTCTTCTTTACCAACTTAGACTCTTTGTAATTTTTTCCCAATTGATGCACCATATTTGTGATATCTCCGAGTCTTCCATTGAATACTGCAATAGTCTCATCTTTTTTCATTTTCAGCTCTTCGAATTTTGTGGCCAACATTTGTAGCTTTGATTCACGTACACGACTTGACCTTTCTTGTATAGTTTGTAAGATATCCCATCTCTTTGCTTGTTGGCATGTAGAGATGAGTTTTAACTGATCTTCATCTACTGCAGTAAAGATGACATTTAATACTCTGGAGTTTGCCAAGCCGCCTATTTTTTCAACTGGTGTCCACGACTCTTTAGGCTTAACTTCTGGCTCTTTAGAACTAGATTCTCCTTCTTAAAATTTCCAACAATAGGGGGTTTCCATTCCGTTTCAACATAATGCCAAGCCAATTCATCCAGTGAGTTTATGAACACCCGCATGCGATCCTTCCAATAGTTGTAATTCGTTCCTTCCAGCAGTGGTGGCCGAGACATAGAAGCTCCTTCTCTGGTCGTCATTGGTAAAACTGGATCACAATTCCTTGTCAAAACCAAGGTAAAACAAGTGACTTAGCTCTGATACCAATTGAAATTTGATTTAATCTAATTAATTCAATAATTACTACCATGTTCCAACATAGTCTATCTAACTAAGTATGCAATAAAGTAAAACATGAACACATGAGACTTGGTTGCAGTTCGGTGAAAGCCACCTACATCTGCGGGGCCATGCCCAATTCAGAATGAATCCACTAATTAGAAAGATACAGTACAAAGTACACCATACAATACACTTATCTTAACTAATTATAACATGTGAGTTCTGCAAGCTTCCCTTGCTACCGATCCGCCTTGATCAGACTCTCTCTGACCTCGAAACTCGTCGACGCTGGATCTACTCCTCCCAAGGAATTATGGTATACGATTTTGAACTTGATGAACATTTTAAGTTCATGTTGGAACACGGGCGAATGACTCTGTAATACCTCTCGAAAGATATGAAAATCCGAATGCAGATTTTCTTCAATTAATTTCGTGAATGGCACAACCGTGATGTCCATCAATATATATAGCATGGACATATTGGAATTCTCTACATTTGTCTTCAAAAGATTCTGTTTCCAAATATGTTTTTGAAGCATATCCAAATCCCATAAATAAAATATTTTTTCTTATCTCAATTATCCCATAATATTACATAAATCCAAATCCATAATTATAGGGATTTTTCATAAATCCAATATGCTTCAATCACACGACTAAAATAATATATTGTGAAATCTCCAATATCCCATAACTCAATATTCACGCTATATCTTCAACTGATTAAATCCTTTTAAGCTTCACATTTCCATTTGTTTCAACATGAAAAATCTTCTTACTCATGCAGTCTTATGCGTAAATGTTTCATTCTCCATATAATATTTTGATTACAACCAAATTCCTTGGAGATATCAAATCTAATCCCTTAAAAAAGAATTATAATATCTTGTCCCAATCTATTCCATAACTAAAATCCATCTCAATTCTAACTCTTCAAATCTTAATTCAATTCCACAAATATAGGAATTGATATATTATTTAAATCAAATCACTCTTGGACGAGACTACTGCTTCTTAGATTCTTTCTTCAATCTTTCCTTATTTTACCGAAATTCCTTCTTTGATGTTGAAACATAATAATATCATATTTACATAATTACCACAAATTTCTAATTAACCAAATTTGGACTTTACATTTAGCTTGTTATACAACTTAGCAATCAGCATTATAATCCCATTATAATCTGTGGCAATTCCGGTCTAAAAGTTTAATCAACATAAGAAAGCTTGTGTCCCAAGCGGCTGCATTATGTACAAAAGGAACATGTAATGACCATAAACAAAAATATTCAATTACTGAACCATCGAGTTACCTTATCAGGTCAAGTAATCTTTGGAGAAGCATCTCCTGAAATTGTTGTTTCACACCATTTGCAAGGCGCAAGCTGTTCTTTTTCTTCCTTTGACCACTTAGCCCCGCCCACAAGGAATGGTTTGGAACTGCAAAATGGCAGAAATGAAGAAACTTAAACTGACGCAAAAGACAGAACACAACGTTATCAGATAAAACACAGTACCCGCTCTGTGTACTGTAGCTAGGTGCGATTTGTGTGCGATTTGACCAAAACGTTTCCTACTCTGTCGTTTCACCAATTTCCTTCTTCCTCATTATCAGCCATCAACTGATAACGGTCACTTTCCACCGCCGCTATGGCGGCTTCTGGCCGTGGTAACTACGGTGGAGGAAAATCCTTCCTTCAGGCCCTCGCTAACCGTCCTCCTCCTCTCTCTGAATCCCTCCCTTCCAACCCAGAGATCATCCCCAAAACTCAATATAAAGGGGATATAGCTTGTTTAGTTAGCCGCAGAGATGCTGACACCCTTTCTTCTCACTACCAAAACGCTCTCGTCGGAAAGTTTGCCAGGGGTAAGCCAACAATGACCCAGCTCAATGACTCTTTCGTCTCAGTGGGCTTCAAAGGAAAATTCCAGCTCGGATCAATCGACTTCCGGCATGTGCTTATTCGGTTTGAGGAGAAAGAGGACTATCATAGATTCTGGCTAAAAGGTCAATGGAGCTTCAACAATACACAAATGAAGGTACTTAAATGGACATCGGATTTCTCCCCGATGGCAGAATCATCTATTGTTCCGGTATGGGTTTCTATTCCATATGTCCCTATATACTTCTATAATACTGCTATGCTTCAAATCACGGGGAATCAAATTGGAAATTTTATCAAAGTAGATGCTGCAACTGCAGCACTCTCCAGGCCTTCATGTGTTAAAATGTGTGTTGAGGTTGATCTGAAAAAAAAGCTTCCTTCATTTATTAGAGTTGGTATTGAGGAAGATGGGAACGAATATAATGTGGTCAAACTTCCACTAGAATTTGAAAATATCCCTCCTTACTGTCATCACTGTAAATGTATTGGACATGAAGATAACTGCTGTATCTATTTGCATCCGGAGCTAAAAAGAAATAGGTCACAGAGAAATGATAAAGTGGCTATAAATCTAGTGGAGCAATCAGATAATCAACAAGTAAGCAAACAGGCTCATGAATATGGCAATTCTAATCTTAACCAGATTGTTAATACTAAAGCTGGGAGCTCAGGAGTTTCTGTGATGGAAAAACAAAAAACCTTCTATGCTCAGAAATTTAAATATGTCCCTAAGAAACAGAGTGTAAATGTCCCAGTTAATGATCAAGAACTAAATAAGACCACCTTAACCGAGGATAACCTTCTGATTGATAATGTGACTCCTGAGATCATATGTGAACAACTTCAGGTCGAAACAATTAAGGAAGATGATCCTTTCTCCTGTGATAACCAAAATATTCCCCAAAAGGTTAGTCACAAGGAGGATGTTTTTCAACTCCAATCACAGTCACCTGACTCTGATCAAAACTGTCCCATAGCATTGACCTCCCATACACCTTCTCCTGATCTTGGTGTCTCAGTACGATTGAATAGTCATTCACTATCTGCCCCTCCATTGCTTAGACCAGTTCTTGCTAAAGATGATTTACATAGCAAAAGGGGCAGGTCTTTCTCACCTCTCCATTCCATTATTGCTGCAAAAAACTTTATCTTCTCTCAGCAGAAAAACAAAGGTAATCGCTTTCTACTTCTGGCGGACGATGAAGCATCAAGTGAGGAAGCCTCCCATGGTCACTTTCCAAGACTCCATGTACCTTCTGATCTCCAAGGCACCTCGGTTATCCAGGATTCTGCTGATAATGGTGCTGAACAGGTAAGCAAGGTTAGTTCCCCTGTCTCATCTCTTAGTCCTAGCAATCAGAAAAAAGACAAGGAACTAAGGAATAAATCTAAACAGAAAAATGAGTCTTTTTTCTCACAGAAAAATACTATCATGACTAGATCAAAAAGCTCTAGCAATGTTTCCTTATGAATAATACAACAGTTAAGATTAAAATGCTGGTTTGGAACATCAGGGGTATGGACACATCCATGTTAAGACTCAGTGATTTGATCAAAAGACATAATCTTGAGCTTATCTGCCTAATTGAACCTAAACATGATAACTTGCAGTGTGATTCATATAGGAAAATGTTGAAATATGATAACTGCATCTCAGCAAGTAATGGTCAAATTTGGCTCTTCTGGAACTCTAACTTACTCTTAACTGTAAAACATGATAATTTACAGTTCCTTGGAATCCAACTGAATTGTATTAATCTCCTAAAGTCCATGGATGTCTTCTTTGTTTATGGTCTCCGGACTAGGAATGGTAGAAAATCTCTCTGGTCTGATCTCAGCTCTTTTACTCACTCTGAATCCCTTTTCATTGGAGACTTTAATTGCATCACTACTATAAATGAGTACAAGGGTCCTTCTTCACCCAAACTGGGAAGTATTAAAGACTTTAATGATTTTATTCATTCAATGGCTTTAGAGGAACTTAACACTGTAGGTAACCTGTTCACATGGACTAATAATAGGTTAAGGACTCCAACAGTTAAAAGATTAGATAGGGGATTATGTACTTCCTCTTGGTCTCTATTATTTCCTGCCTCATCAGTCCAGATATTAAATAGGGTCAGCTCTGATCATAATCCTATGCTATTAACTGTTGGTAGTGCTATTCCATCTAATCCTAGGCCATTTAGATTTCTGAATACATGGTACAAAAGGAAAGATTTTACTGAAGTAATCAAACAAAAATGGGAAATTCCTTTGGATAAATCAGGGATGCTATCTTTCTACCTTAAATTGGTTAGACTGAAGAAAGAATTAAAAATTTGGAATAAAGAAAAATTTGGCAATGTGCATGACAATGTAGTGCAAGCTGAATTGGCTCTACAGGCTCAGGAATTAATATCTGATCAGTCTGATTCTCAGGCTGAATTGGTAAAACTCAAAGAGGCTAAATCTAGGTTAGTTAGGGCATTGTCTGAACAAAAACATTTTTGGAAACATAAGGCTAAGATGAAATGGCTTAGGGAAGGGGATACTAACACTAAATTCTTCCATAATACTGTTAAGGAAAGAACTAACAGGCTGAAGATCACAAAAGTTAAAAGTGTTAATGGTCAGTGGTTAGAGGATATAAAAGATATCGAAAGGGAAACTATACAGTACTACCATGATCTTCTAAATGATGATACCTCCCCTTATAGTTCTCTCTTTCAATCTCATTTCTTAAATCACATTCCTAAGCTGGTTAATCAGAATGATAATGATAAACTTCTTCAACCAGTTACATTAACTGAGCTCAAAGATATTGTTTTTAGTCTTAATAAATCAAGTACACCAGGTCCGGATGGCTTTACAGCCAAATTCTACATAAAATCATGGGATATTATTGCTAAAGATCTACTTCTGGCTGTTCATGACTTCCTTTCTGCTAACAATATGCCTAGGGGTATTGGTAGTACTTGGATCACTATAATCCCTAAAAAGAAGACCCCCATCTCATTTGATGATTATAGACCTATAAGCCTATCTAATGTGATTAACAAAATATGCTCTAAAGTGCTAATGGAAAGATTGAAGTCTCTGATGCCTAGGATCATCTCCCCTAATCAAACATCTTTCTTACATGGTAGAGACATCTCAGATAATGTAATTTATTTACAGGAAATGGTTCGGTTTCTGAACCGAAAACAGAGAGACACTAATTGTATGGTTAAACTGGACCTTCAAAAGGCATTTGATAGAGTTAGGTGGTCTTTTTTATATAATGTCTTAGCTAAATTCGGTTTCCATGCTAGACTCATATTTTCCATCATGAAAAATCTGTCACAGGCCTGGTTTTCTGTTCTTATTAATGGTAAGCCTGTGGAATTTTTTCAAGCTACTCGAGGTATTAAGCAGGGGGATCCTTTATCTCCTTTCTTGTTTAACATCTTTTCTGAGGCCTTTTCTAGGAGCTTGGCTTACATTTTTTATAGTGGCAAACTGTCATATTTTCACCTTCCAGGTAATCCTCCTAGAATCTCTCATCTATCATATGCGGATGATACTATTGTTTTCTTTAAGGCAACTAGACTAACTTTGATTAGATTAAAATCTTTCCTGTCTACTTTTGAGGAAGTCTCTGGACAAATGATTAATTACAATAAAAGTGATTTCTTCATAAGTAAGCATGCTTCTGTCCAAAGAGTTAACTACATTAAAAGGATTTTGGGGATGAAACTTGGGATTTTTCCATTCACATACCTAGGGGTGCCTATATTTACTGGGAAAGCAAAGAGAATCTATTTCCAACCTCTTCTTGAACAGATAGAGAGTAGGTTAGGAAACTGGAAAAATAGGCGGATTTCAAAGGGAGGCAAAATTACACTAATTGAGTCATGTATCTATTCTTTACCACAGCACATTTGGTCAGTTATATGCCCTAATAAAATGATCATCAGGACCATAGAAAAGAAAATGAGTAATTTCTTTTGGGGTGATTCTGAACTGAAACCTAAAAGAGCTTGGAGAAAATGGTCAGCTCTATGTTTACCAACTGATCAAAATGGGCTTGGGTTTAGATCTGTTACCACTATAATTGAAACTTGTTCAGTTAAATTGTGGTGGAAGTTCCAGTTAGCTGAAGCTCAGTGGACTCACTTACTGGCAGCCCTCCCTCCCTCATACAAGACTTCTTCTAACTGGAAAAGAATATGTCAAGTTAATACTTGGGCAGAAGAAAACTCTAGAGTTATCATAGGTAGAGGGGATTGTAATTTCTGGACATCCAACTGGATAGATATAGGTTGCCTTTGTGATCTTTGTGATCAGAACTTGGTGGAGATTGATGGAGACTATACAGTGTCTGATTTCATATACAATAAATCCATTCTAATCTCCAAAATTTCTCCTTTTCTATCACCTGAGGCTACTTCTCTCTTGCAGGAAGCCAAGCTGGCACCACACAGAGAAGACAGGCTAATATGGAAGCCGGGTATTTCAGGTGATTTCTCTTTCAAATCAACATACCTTAAGCTCAGTTGCAATACAGGTACTATTGCTTCCTTAAAACATTTCTGGAACTCTAGAATTGATAATAAAATATCAGTCTTCATGTGGAAGATGACTAATTCTCTCTTACCCTTTGATAACATACTCAGAAAGTTGAGATACTGTTTAGTTTCCAAATGTTGTATGTGCAATGTACATGAAGACTCCATAGACCATTTTTTTAATTCCTGTGATTTTGCTGTTGAGGTCTGGAAAGTAGTGCATCAGTTCATGGGTATTAGGGACAGAACTTTTCCATCTATTTGGGAGAGATTATCATGCTACACTACCTTCCCTAGCCTAAGTTTATTACATTCAACTATTATCAGAACTGCTTCAGTAATCACTTGTTGGAATTTATGGAAGATGAGAAATAAGTTCCTATTTGATTCTATTAAACCTTCCATAGCTCTTGTCCTAAATCAAATCAGAGACCAGATTTTTCAATCTTTCTGTGCTAAACCTGTTTTTATAACATCTACTATTGACTTGAGTATTGCTGATCACTCCTTCTTGCCTCTGATTAAATCTCATCCTAAACCAAAAATTTTGAAGATTGCTTGGCAAAGGCCTCTCTCAAGTCTTAAGCTTAACATAGATGCTTCATGGTGCTGCAATGCAAATATGTGTGGTATTGGACTGATAATTAGAGACAGTAGAGGCAGTTTCAGGGGGGCATATACTGAATATACAAATGCCTTCTCCCCTCTTGAAGCTGAATTGAAGGCAATTAAGTTTGCTATTCTACAATCTAATGATTTCTCCTCTCCTATCCAACTTGAATCTGACTGCCTAAATGCTGTTAATTTTTCGAAAGATCCGCAAAGATCTCACTGGCATTTGTACACTCTATCTGATGAGATTCACCAATCCTTGGACCCTTATAATTTGGTACACATCTACAGGCAGGCTAACTTGGTGGCTCACACCCTTGCTAAAAATTGTCTGCAGTCTAAGCTTAACTCTACCTTCCACAGATTTTCTGAGCTCTCTTGCTCGGTCCAGGGACTTATTAGGCTAGACCAAATTGGTACTCCATCCTTACGGATGGTTACCTAGTTCGGATGCTACTGATATTAACTCCTTTTTGTGCAGGTTACACAGGATCCTCAACATAGTAATACTACAGTTTTTTCATGATACTTTGGGAGCTTTTCTACTCCAACTCCAATTTTTACAAGATGGATGGCCTCAATTTCAGTTTGCTCAGTTTTAGCATCAAGTTCATGCCTCACTAGAAGATAGTGCACGGATACTGATAAGGTTTTGGATTGTATATGAGCAAATTATGCTTAGCTTCTCTGATTCAGCTGTTTCAAAGGGCTACTCTTTGCAAACTATTAGTTTTCGATTATTAGCGTGGATTAACTCCATTAGCTTTGGGGAAGACTCTGACTGCCCTGTGTTTCGTTAATTCGATTCATTAACAAGTTCGGGGATTCCTTCCACTGCCTAATGGTGTTTTTAATCCTCAACCAATCATCCATATAGTTGCTCATTCTTTTGGAAGCAACTTTGCTTCAAGAGCGTAATGCTCAATCTTGTATATATCAACTAAGCGACGGCTTCTCCTTTTTTATTTTCTGTCCGTTTTCTTTCATGGCTCGGGAAGGCCTAATATAATTTCCCTCAGTTCATTTAAAAAAAAAAAACACAGTAAGAAAAATTTATAATGGGGGTAAAGGGGTAAAGGTGTAAAGGGTATCAGATGAGAGCCCTTTTCTTGAATGGCGGTATTTCCGTAAGTTATGAAAAGATCAAGGTTTAAAATACAAATTAGAAAAAATTAAAATAAAGTTTTCGGGTTGCATGAGTCGGGTTATAAACTTTATAACTACTACACGTTGCATGATAAATTTTTAATATTGCAACTAAAACATTTTACCTTTTATTATTTCAATTAAATCTCATCTTTCTATACGTCTATGGAAAGATGGTATTTCCCAAGACTTTGCCATTAGATAAATAGACCCATAAAGCAAAAAAAAGTTGCTAAATTTTTTATTATTATATCACCTCTTCTTGTCGGTAACCGAATCCTCCCTATTTACACACAATTCAGGAGGTGTGCACAAGAAATTGACAAACATGCAATATATAAAATAATTGTTGAAGACCATCTGGACATATAGAATGAATCCAAAGAACACATATCAGAATAAAATGCATGTGAAATCCCCTTCGTAAGACAAACACAATTTATGGCATGCAATAGCATAATCAGTATCCAAATTACAACAGTATCCATATAAAACACCCGCCCATGAAGAAAATATTTACGGTAATAAGAACTTGATTTCCGGGGAGAAGTAACTCATTCTTGTCATATTCACCTCCATTCCAACCTGCAATTAGAAAGGAAGAAGAATTTCTGTCAAGTCACTGAGGCTAAAAGTCGACAACTTAGGTGCAGGCACTGAAATTGCAAGGAAATCCACAAAATGTAGAGAAATTAAATGCGAAAAAATCACAGTAAAAATACCAAAACTAAAAGGGACAAAACAAATTGAATGCAAAGGAATAAAAGGATACTCCCTCCGTCCCAATTCAAGCTGCAATTGCACTATTTATTTAGTCAAAAAAATTTAACTTTAATTACAAAATTAAAGTAGCAAACTAATACAAATACTATTGTATGATACATTGTTAGATTCGTTATAATATATATTTTCAAAATGTCAACTTTTCACAAGTTTAATTATCCTCAATAAAAGATATTAAGGATGAAACATTTTTTAAATGAATTGTCAAAGGGTGCAGTTGAAAATAGGGCGTACAAAATTGGGCTGAGAACAGACTGAAATTACCTCAGAATCAAAGCTTTGTAAGAATGTGAGCAGAGGAAGGTATAAACATCCCCCGAGCAATCAAAAAGTGGGAAACACACATTAGCTATAAAGGGAGGAAAACATACACGGTTTCATTGCAGCCGGGGCCCTGAGGGCAAGGGTTATCGCCTTTTGGAGGGAAAACATACACGGCGCCACGTGTTGAAGGAAGCGGGGAGAGAGAGAAAAGAAAAAAGGGAAATCTGGCCAAAACTGTGGGTTTTTGCAAGTGAACATGCAAGCGAAACTTTACTGTAGAACTGCTATCCGCGCTTTTATAATATACTCTCTCCGTCCCACTTTAAATTATTTATTTACTTTTTTGAGTTCTTCAATGAGCATATTTGACCATAAATATCTCTAGTTACATATAATAATGTCGCATAAAAAATTAATATTTAGAAAATAGGTGTTAAGACAAATCAAACAAAATCTCACATGATATATTTGCTATACATATATTAATTTTTATATTTAGGGTCAAAGTTTGTAAAGTTTGACTCTCAAAAAGTAAATAAGCAATTTAGAGTAAGACGGAGAGATAGTAGATCTTGTAGCCATCTTTGATATAACTACACTTATCAAAAGTCGCTCTATAAAGTCAAGTGGTTTTCATTGACTATTTTAATTGGCAATTTGTGAACACATTTGGAAATAAAAAACTTTCCATGTTGGAACATGCGGACAACCACATTCACACCTACATGATCTTACGGAAGAAGAACAAAATATTATGATATTTGTGATTTATAGAAATATGAATATTCTGCAATATGTTAGGCGGTGGTAGAAACATATTAAGTTTATGGAAAATCCTACAAATATGGCATTGGGTTTATCGAATATATGCGATATATTGTAATAAGAAACATCCCTTTATTTATGGGATTTAGATATGCTTCAGAAGCAGATAAGGAATAGTAATATTATGGAGATAATCATGGAGAGTTCTGATCTGCTCTTGGCTTTAAAAGGGGACATCACGGCTGCATTAAACTCACGAAATTAATTGCAAAAATCTGCACACAGATTTTTCATCTTTCCGAGAGTTTTGCAAAGAGTCAGATCTATATGTTCCAACATACATGACCTTCCGTTCAAAGTTCAGAATCATATGCCTTAATTCCTTGGGAGGATGAGATTCATCGTCGACAAGTTTCGAGGTCAAGGGGAGTCTGATCAAGGCGGATCGGTAGCTAGGGGAGCTAGCAGAATTCACACATTTAATTAGTAAAGATAAGTATTTGTATGGTGTACTTTGTATTGTATCTTTCTGATTAGTGGATTCATTCTGAATTGGGTCAGACCCCGCAGATGTAGGTGGATTTCACCGAACTGCGTAACCAAGTTTTGTGTCTTTATACTTTACTTTATTGCATACTTGGTTAAATAGGTTATGTTGGAACATAGTAGTAATAATTAAGAAAATTTGGTAAAACCAAATTTTATTTGGTATCAGAGCTTTGGTCACTTATTTTTCCCTTGGTTGTGTGAAGGAAAATGTGATCCGATTTTACCATGGAAACCAAAGAAGGAGCTTCGGTGTCTCGGCCACCTCTACTGGAAGACAACAACTACAATTTTTGAAAGGCACACATGAGAATCTTCATCAACTCACTGGATGAACTTGCTTTGCACTATGTTGAAAATGAGTGGAATCATCCTACTGAAGATGCTAAAACGAGCTCTAAGGCAATAGAAGGAGAGTCAAGTCAGAAGGAGCAGAAACTCAAAGACAAATCTACTTGGTCTTCTGATGAACTCAAGGCCTCACTGGAAAACTCAAAAGCATTAAATATTATCTTCACGGCAGTTGATGAAAATCAGTTCAAACTCATCTCTACATGTCATCATGCCAAAAAAGCATGAGATATTCTACAAACTGTTCATGAAGGAACTAGTCGAGTTCGAGAATCTAAATTATAGATGTTGGCTACAAAGTTTGAGGAACTCAAGATGGAGGAAGATGACACTATTGTAGTATTCAACGAGAAACTCAGGGACATCTCCAATATGGAGTATCAACTCGAAAAAGTCTACAAAGAGGCAAAATTGGTGAAAAAGACCTTGATATCACTTCCTAAACGGTTTGCAATGAAGGTTGCAGCAATAGAAGAAGCAAGAGATGTAGCCACCACGAGCTTAGATGAATTAATGGGATCATTACAGACTTATGAGATGACATTCCAACTAACTACAAAAAGGGTCCAAAAGGAGTTGGCATTCATAACATCGTCATCAAAGGACAATCACGAATCTGACAGTGATGATGAATTTGAAAAACTTGCACTTATCAAGAAAAATTTCTCACGAATACTGAAGAAAGTAGTAAACAAGAAATCGCAGGAAAGGTTTGGTGAAAATAGACCAAGGCCACAAGAATTTGGAAATAATCGTGGGACACGATTTGAACAAGGAAATCAGCAGTTTTCTAGAAATCAAAGTGGTGAATCAAAACAGCTTGGACGAATTCAATGCAGGGAATGTAAATGATATGATCATAATCAGGCTGAATGTGCAAATACCTGGAAGAAACAAGGAAAATCATATGCCACCTCATGGAGTGAATATGAAGAAGACGAGAAAGACGAAGAAGAACTTACAAGAAACTATGTGGAATTCAGAGCAAAAATTCACGAGGCAAGCCTCATCAAAGGAAACCTTTCATCTGTAGCTATTGCTTTTATCAAGGGCACACCGAGGAACAATGCTAGAAACTGCTCAGAGACATCATGGCAGGACGTCAACTCTTGGTATGTTCCGACATAGACGGGGTCCATAAATCAAAGATGGTTAGAAAGGTATGGGTTGTCGAAAGCTCTAGTACTTTCCTTGTTGCACGTACTTCTCTTATAGTACATTCCAGAGATTTGTGGTACTTTGATAGTGGCTGGTCTCGCCACATGACTGGCACTCAGGAATTCCTCATAAACATCACACCATAAGATGGTGGTTTTGTTACCTTTGGCAATGGAAAGAAGAGTCGAGTAGTTGCAAAAGGAGAACTAAAAATTGAAGGATTCCTAATATTCATCAGTGTCTTGTTTGTTGAAGACTTAAAGCAAATCTAGTGAGCATAAGCCAACTATGTGATGACAATATGACTGTGGAATTTCAGAAAGAAAAATGTATAGTGAAACATGGAGAAGCCAAAGTTCTTTCAGGCATTCGATCATCAAATAATTGTTATTTGATGGAACAGGAAGCGGTGTATGATCTTAAAAAAATATGAAGGATTTCTGTGGCACAGATTGCTCGCCCATATCAATTACAAAAACTTGGTGAAAATTGCAAATGAAAAGGCAGTACGAGGGATGCCTACATTGACAAGAAAAGGTGGAATTGTCTGTGGACTATGTCAACAAGGTAAACAAATTCTATCTCCTCACTCTTCAGTTCAATATGAAACTACCTCAAACAATCTGGAATTATTGCACATGAATTTGACGGGTCCAGTCAATACACCTAGTATAGGTAGCAAGAAATATATTTTTGTATGTGTTGATGATTTCTCCAGATTTACTTAGGTAGCTTTTCTAAAAGAAAAATATGATACTGTGGAAGTGTTTAGAAGTTTTGTGACAAAATTACAGACAGAAAAAGGAAGTCCAATCGAAAAGATTGTTCGAATTCGTAGTGATCATGGTAGAGAATTTGAAAAATCTCAATTCAGTGATTTCTGTGATGAGCTTGGAATTCAACATGAGTTTTCTGCACCAATCACCCCTCAGCAGTATGGTGTTGTAGAACGTAAAAACAGAACTCTTCAAAAGATGGCTAGAGTCATGTTAGTCAGAAAAGAACTTCGCAAAAAATGGTGGGCAGAAGGCATTAACACAACTTATTATACAATCAATCGAGTTTATCTGCGCCCATTCACAAGCAAAACGTCTTACGAGATTTGGAAGGGCAGGAAACCAAATGTCTCATACTTTCATGTGTTTGGAAGCAAGTGCTACATTCTCAGAGATAGAGATCAATTGGCAAAATTTGACAATCGCAGTGATATTGGAATCTTTCTTGGTTATTCTGTGAACAACCGAGCCTATCGTGTTTACAACCTTCAGGCAAACACACTCATGGAATCCATAAACATCATTGTGGATGATTCTGAAGAAGGACAAGGTTCAGTTGTTGTAGAAGATGAACCCAATAAAGACCATGTTCTAACACAGCATAGTCAACCTAACAAGCTAGACCCATCGCATGTTGGAACTTCTGAGCAGATTGATTATCCTGCTGAACCAGAAGACATTGAGTATGTTGGAACATTACCCCCATTGCTTTATCCGATGTTCTAACACTGGAGCAACCTGAACCAATGACAAGGAGTACTCAATCAATCCCTCGGGTTGATTACAGAAAGTTAGTAGAATTACAATGCTTCATCTCTCTCATTGAACCCAAGAACTACAGGGAGGCCTTACTGGACGGATAGTGGATTGCAGCAATGCAAGAAGAACTCGGTCAGTTTGCACGAAATAATGTATGGTAATCAACTCCTCGTCCTAAAGGTGTAAATGTTATCGGCACAAAGTGGATCTTCAAGAATAAATCTGATGCTGATGGACAAATCACTCGAAACAAAGCTAGATTGGTTGCTCAAGGATATACACAATTTGAAGGAGTCGACTTTGATGAGACATTCGCACCAGTTGCCAGGTTAGATTCAATTCAAATTTTACTTGCTATTGCCTGCTCTATGAACTTTACTCTATATCAAATGGATATCAAGAGTGCTTTTCTAAATGGTGTGGTAAATGAAGAAGTACATGTGGAACAACCAAAAGGATTTGAGGATCCTCATTACCCTCATCATATGTATCGCCTCAAGATGGCTTTGTATGGCTTAAAACAAGTACCAGGGCATGGTATAAACGACTTGCTAACTTTCTTCTTAAGAAAGGTGATCGTCGAGGGGGAGTAGATCACACTTTATTTGTGCTTGAAAAGACATAAAAAATTATGATTGCTCAATTTATGTTGATGATATAGTATTCGGATCTACTTCACCATCTATGGTACATGATTTCGTCACTATTATGCAGGCTGAATTTGAGATGAGCATGGTTGGAGAACTCACATATTTTCTAGGACTTCAAGTTAAGCAAGAAAAAAATGGTTTGTTTATAAATCAGAGTATATATACCCCGAATTTAGTGAAGAGATTCAGTTTAAGCAATGCTCGAACAGTTCAAACACCTATGGGGGTTTATGAAAAATGGGTAAATGATTAGAAAGGAGTCGTAGTTGATCAGAAGTTATACAGGGGCATGATTGAGAGTTTATTGTATTTGACAGCAAGCAGATAAGATATATGTTTCAGCGTAGGAATATGTGCAAGATTTCAGACTGACCCAAAGGAATCTCATCTAACTGCAGTCAAAAGAGTTATTCAATATGTAAGTGGGACTTCTGAGTATGGTGTCTGGTATTCTAAGAATCAAGATTATGATCTAATTGGGTACAGTGATTCTGATTTGGCTGGTAATGCTGATGATCGTAAAAGCACTATAGGTGGATGTTTTTTCATTGGTACGAATCTAGTTTCTTGGTATAGTAAGAAACAAAATTAAATATCTTTATCTACTGCAGAAGCTGAATATCTTGCTGCTGGAAGTTGTTGTGCACAACTATTGTGGATGAAGCAAATGATGAACGACTATGGAATTCATCAAGGCCCTTTGAAGATTTTATGTGACAACACAAATGCTAATGACATTTCTAAAAATATAGTCCAGCACTCTCGAACTAAGCATATTGACATCAGACATCATTTTATTAGAGATATTGTTGAAAGGAAGGAAGTTGTGGCAGTCTATGTTCCAACATCTGAGCAATTTGCAAATATTTTTACAAAACCATTGGACACTGCCACATTTGAAATTCTCATATAACACTTAGGCGTTTGTCAGATTTGAGATATTTTTTTGCCTTTATTTATAAGTAAATATTTTTTCTCATGTTTTTTGGAAAATAGAAAAAAAAGGAAGGAAGAAAGAGCTACCAAAATTGAAGTTATGGTATGTTGGAAGTTCAAGTAGGTGTGCCTTGAGTTGACAAGTGAGAAAAGTAAAATCATTACTTTTCTTGGAAAGGTCAAAAGCTTTTCGCAGCAAAAGAGAAAAAAGTGAAGAGTTTGTGTTTGTTCAAAATTATCTCCATCTCTCCATATCCTTCTCTTTTCGGCATACTCTCCCATATTCCTTGGTGTTTTTTGGATTCTTGTTGACGAAATTTGCTGAGAGTGCATATCTTGAAAAGGGTGAACCAAAGATTTTCCTTCTCACAACAAATCTCTAGTGAAAATAATGTCGTCAAGCCCTAAAATTTCCATGGTCGAGAAGGAGACTCAAGAAACTTCCCACCCTCTAGAGGATGACAATGTTGAACAGAGAGAAGAGATCGTGGAGGTAGACTCAATCGGTGATGGAGGCCAGAGTGTAGAACTCAGAGACAAAGGGAAAGCTCCCAATCAAAAGGTATCAGGTCCGGATCTTCCTACTCTAAAGTTGTATGGAGTGAAATTCAAATCCGTAGATGATATTTTTGAGTGGATTGAAGCCAATAGAATCATGGTAGATCTGTCTAAATTTAAAATTTTAGAAGGAGAATTTTTGAGTGTAAATGCTAAAGAGCTATTTTATGGAGATGTTGGTGAGTTGGAGGACATTAAAAATTATGAAGTTAAATTATTGAGAGGGAAATATGATGTTTAAAATGGGAAGGATAGGTTCCATGTATACTCGTCTATCTCTGGCCCTAGTAGCGTTAAGATTGAAGAAATAGGTGATGATGATGCCGATGGACTGGAGGTGGTTAAGTCCACATATATGATGCCTGTAGGATTTTATGATGCCAAGGTTGCCCAGAGGAATGAAGAACTTAGAAAACCCGTGATAATAGAAATTACAGACAACGAAGAGGGAGACAATGTTGGGTATGTTCCAACAGAGATGGCAGAGTCAGAAAGGGCTGAAGATATGGAGATTGAAGATGGGAACATGGGAGGTCAATACTAGTTTGATGTCACTGGTAATGCATATGATGACCTGGAGGATTCCGACAAAGGGAAGGATGTTAGAACACGGGGCAGTGCAGATAATGCTGAGCGAGAAGAAGATGTTGAAAAGTCTGAGTATGTTCCAACACAGGAACCTGAGTTGAACTACTCCAACAATGAAGTATTGGATGAATTATTCCAAGTTGTGAGGGCTAAGAGGAAGATCCTGTTGCTGAGAACTCCCCACCAACCAATAAATCCAAGAAAACCCAAACTGCTCCTAAGTAGAAGTTGCTACTTCCTTCTCCTATAAGTGAAACACTGTCTTTTTAACATTTTGATATCAAATGTGAGGAGATGGGAGAGGTGTTTTCTGAAAGAAAGATAATCTCCGAGAGCCAGTAGATCTCGAGGCATATAGGGCTAGTGGTTTTTCTAATTTTTTGGAGACAATTGGGATGAAAATGGCTGCTACAGTACAACTTCAGTACAACAAGCAGGTTGTTACTGAAGTGTATTCTAACCTGATGGCTGGAAACTTGGAAGTTGATTCCCCATGGTATGATGGGGTCTATGTTAGGAGGAAAATGATTGATTTCTCGGCTGCCAGGATGAACAAAATTTTGGGGCCGAAAACTCCAAATTTTGAGGGAGTTTTTCCAGCTGGTTTGGATGTATCTGATGACTAGATTATGGAGGCAGTTTTAGGTGGATACAAGACAGAGTGGCCTGAGACAGGATATTCACATGCTTCCTGCCTATCCTCTAGGTTTTTTGGTACATATCAGGTAGCTGTGAACTGCTGGATGCCATCTTCCAACATTACAACTCTGACAAGATAAATGGCGAAGCTGCTATACTGTGTTGTAACACAGAAACCAGTTAACCTGAGATTATTTATCCAGCAGAGTCCAGTTAGGCAAGCCACTGCTCCAAAGGCTAAACATGCTCTGATTTACCCATGTCTGATATCTGCATTAACTAGGAGTGCTAAAGTGAAGGGCAAAGCAAATGATGTCATCATTGATACAGAGTTTCCCTAGCTTAACAAGAAGACCTTTGGCATGCGGCATGTGCATGGCCTGCCATGGAATCCTAAAGTTACGACTTCTGCAGATGCTGAAAAGAAGGCCAAGTTAGTGGTGCTCAATGCAAGGTTGGGGGCTATAGGCATCCAAATTATAGCTCTTGAAGTAGAGAAGGCCAGACTTGAGGGGGAGAATACTCAGATGGAGGCACATAAGCTGTTTCTGAACAGGGTTGATGATCTTATAGTGTCTATGTTCCAACATAGATCACGTGCTATGTTCAGGGGGAGCTGGTTTTATTATCTTTTTGAAGTTTATTTCTGTGGTTTATTGTCTTTGGCATATTCATGGCTGAAGGGGGAGAATTTTTGGTGGCTTTGGATATTATTATTTTTGGATGACTGCAATCTGAATATTATTTTTTGGTATTCTAGAATTCTGGTTTTCGAATGGTATTATTTTATGATCAGATTTAGTAGTTTGCATATGTTCCAACATATGTGGATTTCTGGAAGACTTATGTGAATAATTAGAAGTTTTTCGTTGTATTCTTATTTCCAAAATGATTGGGTCCACAAAATGCCAAATGGGGAGATTGTAAAGTCAAGTGGTTTTTCATTGATTATTTTAATTGGCAATTTGTGAACACATTTGGAAAAAAAAACTTTCCATGTTGGAACATGCGGACAACCACATTCACGCCAACATGATCTTACAGAAGAAGAACAGAATATTATGATATTTGTGATTTATGAAAATATGAATATTCTGCAATATGTTAGGCGGTGGTAGAAACATATTAGGTCAATGGAAAATCCCTACAAATATGGTATTGGGTTTATCGAATATATGTGATATATTGTGATAAGAAAAATCCCTTTATTTATGAGATTTATATATGCTTTAGAAGCAGATAAGGAATGAAAATATTATGGAGATAATCATGGAGAGTTCCGATCTGCTCATGACTTTAAAAGGGGACATCACAACTGCATTAAACTCATGAAATTAATTGAAAAAATCTGCACACAAATTTTCATCTTTTCGAGAGTCTTACAAAGAGCTGGATCTATATGCTCTAACATACATGACCTGCCGTTCAATGTTCAGAATCATATGCCTTAATTCCTCGAGAGGAGGAGATCCAGCGTCGACAAGTTTCGAGGTCTAGGGGAGCTGGCAGAATTTACACGTTTAATTAGTAAATATAAGTATTTTGTATGGTGTACTTTGTACTATATCTTTCTGATAGTGGATTCATTCGGAACTGGGTCAGACCCCGCAGATGTAGGTGGATTTCACCGAATTGCATAATCAAGTCCCGTGTCTTTATACTTTACTTTATTTTTGGTTGAATAGGTTATGTTGGAACATGGTAGTAATAATTAAGAAAATTCGTTTAAACCAAATTCCACGCTCTTTTAAGAAAAATAAAATCAAAATCAAAAGCAGCTTACCTATGAGGTGACTTACAAATGCGCTTATGACTTATGAAAGTGTAATTTAATGACCGTTGTGTCGGTGCAACCGGGGCAGCTAAGGGCGAGTTGTTTGATCGTCTATGAAAGTGTAATTTAAATCATTAAACATGTGCTTATTTATCTGCCCAACAAAAAAAGTGGCATCATTTAGCACCAGTTATCAAGATTTTGTACTCCCGGTCCCATGCGAATGTACACACTTTTTGATCAACTTTCTCATATCATTTTTAACCAACGATAACTTTAGTTATGTATTTTAACGGTGTGTTAAAATTTGATATTTAGAAAATACATTATGCAGGGAATCCAACAATATCTCACATAATGATATTGGTATCTATATACCAGTTGAAATTTATGGTCAAACATGTCTTGAGAAAGTTAATCAAAAAGTGTGTAGAAAGTTGACCAAAAAATGTGTAGATTCGAGTGGTACGGAGGGAGTAGTATAGTTTACCTAAACCATTCCGGGAAATTTAAGCAACCGAATTTGATTTCTGACCATCGGTAACACATGACTGACAGCAGAGAATTTGAAGCCTAAAGACACCATGAAGGTCTGAGGTAACTTTGTATTTCCAAAACCAAAAACAATGAAAAGATAGTGGCAACTTTGTAAGGAAGAACCATCATTCGGCTACAATGTGAACCCTTTAAAACAGCCAACTTCTATTACACTTATCAGACCAAACACTTGAAGGACAAGAACTAAACCTAATACCTAAGCCGCTGTTTCCATGTTAGGAGGTGCAGCACCCGAGTAAACGGGGTGAATTTGATGACCATCCTTGGGCTCAACGTGCACCCACTTGCGGCCACTCAGTTTATGATGTTCAAATTTGACATTCCCTTCTTTTAGAGCAAACAAGGTGTGGTCTCTCCCGATTCCAACGTAATCTCCAGGGTGGAATCGGGTTCCCCTTTGCCGAACAATGATGTTTCCAGGAATCACTCTCTGAAAGAAAATCCAAGACACAATTGCGTACCAATGGTAAACAACAGAATGCAAGCAAAAGGCTAAACAACATGTTCTCACCTCACCACCGAATTTCTTCACTCCAAGAAATTTAGGCTTGGAGTCACGCCCATTCTTTGATGATCCAGCTGTCTTTTTGGTAGCCCAACGCCTGAACACCAAGCTTAATCCATCTCTAGTAATATCTGTAGTTTGCATGTGATTTTCATGAAAGCATTTTTTGAAGGGCAAAAACATAAAACAAAGATACCATGTCTGTTTACCTCTAGCAGAGCTATACACAGGCACACTCGATATCAAATCCGTGACAGTTAGTCTACTAAACAGTGATGACATGCCGTTCATAATTGGACCTGGCATTCAAATAAGAGAAATTTAAGCTCGTAGCCAAATGATAATCCGACAAGTATCCAATGCTTTCTACCTCCCCGTACCACGATCACGAGATACATTAAGCATATGGAACACCATGAGTGGAGAGTGGAGAGTGGAGACTCGATTCAAATATTCCTTCCGTTTACTAAGAATTTCACTGTTTTTAATCATCCACTAAGGACTGTTCCAGTGTTCCATTCAAAACATGGCAAGATTTAGGTTATTCTCACACATATTCTGCTTTTTATTCTTTTCCTTCACTTTGTCAAAATATATTTGGTTGCCTAAAAGGAACGGGACACTGTTACTGTAACCGAGAGAAGAAAATGCGTGTTAGAAGAAGACAACACATCTCAATTATCTCATACTATCATCCACCAATGCATCCTTCAAACTGAATGGCAGTTCAGAAACAAAATATGCAGTGCTAATCTAGAGTCCCAGGTTTCTAAGCAGAGCAAACACAATAACATTTCCATGGCCGTTCCATAAAGAAAGCTGAAGCTAATTCATAACAACGAAAAGACACAATTCTACGCGGGTTTAAATTCACGAACTAAAAATATTGGAGAGCAATTCCGACTTTAATTTCTTCAGAAAACCAGAAATCAGAGAGAAATTCTGACAGCAATTTCTTCAAAACAAGTGCAATTAGTTACAGAAAAACTTACCGGCGGTGAGATTTCTCTGCAGAATGCCAAGGGTTTCAGGGGTGTCGCCCGGTTTGGTTTGTTCAGCCATATAAACGGGGTTTACATTTTTTGTGTTTATAATTTAGGAAAGTCGGGTGAAACCGGCATTTTCATACGTCTACAAAAGTAGTTACCTTAAATAATATAATTTTTTAAATAAAATTTAAGGGTAAAGTCTTGAAAAATAACTTTTTTTCATAGGCTTTTGAAAAAATGCATTTAATTAGAATTACAAAAAATAAAAGGTCTTATTTATAATATTAAAAATTTATTATGTAACATGTAGTTGTTATAAAATTTATAATCGGATTTATGCAACTTAAAAATTATCTTCATTTCTTCTATTTTTCCCTTTAAACTTGGTTTTTCCATTACTTATGCAAATACCGTCTTTCAAGAGACAGACTCAAATTTGAATGCTACATTTTATAAGTTAAAATAAATAATAATATGTATTTGAAGGTGAAAATATAAAAATATATAATATAAATAACAGTTTTAAAATTTATATGTAATTTAAAAAATACAATATATAAAATGATAAGTAAGTAATCTATTCATAAAATTAGGGCATTGCTATATCACGCCCTGTATTTTACTAGTTACGCCCTAATACGTATGTATATGTATAATACTAATATTAAGATTTTAAAATAAAACAAAAATCAACAACAAAAATTTAAAATCAAAATCAAAATAAAAATCAAAAATAAAAAAAAATCAAAAACAAAACAAAAACCGCAGCCGCTCTGTGCGCCACCACCGCGCCGCCGTGCGCCACCACCGCGCCGCCGTGCGCCACCGCCGCGCCGCCGTGCGCCGCCGAGGGCCACCGCGCGCCGCCGTGTCCCGCGACGCCACCGCGCACCACGCCGCCGTGCGCCACCGATCTCCGCCGCTACGTGCTCCAGCGCCGCCGCCACCACCACCTATTTCTCTTCTTCTTCGTCTTCTCCGGCGGTCCTAGCCCCGCCGCCGTCCTACCTTCTCCTTCGCCTCGTCCCCGCCGTTCCTCCTCCTTCGTCCTCCGTCTCTCCTCCTTCGTCGCCGTCGATCGAAGCTAGCCCCGTTCCTCCTCCTTCGTCCTCCGTCTCTCCTCCTTCGTCGCCGTCGATCGAAACCCTAGCCCCTCCGTCTCTCCTCCTTCGTCGCCGTCGAGCTCCGCCATCCTAAACCCGTCGAGCGAAGCTAGCCCGCCATCCTCCATCGTCCTCGAGGGAAACCCTAGCACCGCCGGCGGAGAAAGGGAGAAGTGGCGGAGAAGCGGCGGAGAACGGGAGCCCCGGTTCGCGCCCAGGCCACGGTGAACGGGATTCCGGCTCGGCGGCGGTTTGACTCGGCCGCGCGCTCGACGGCGACGCCCGGCAGCGGCGACGGCGACGCCCGACGGCAGCAGCGCGGTGGCACCGGAGCAAGGCGGAGCCGGAGCAGCAATTAAATTACTAATAAATAAAATTAATATTAATTAAATTTAAATTTAATTAATTAAATTAAATTAAAAATACATATTGTATATAAAACAGTATAAATACAGGGCGTAACTAGTAAAATACAGGGCGTGATATAGCAATCCACTAAAATTATAGACCGCAAGCATGGTGACCTATTCTATGATTTATATAGCTGTAGTTTTATTTCTATTTAAATATGGCATGACAGGTCAGCAAAAAATTCCACTTCTAAAAGACTGAAATCCAGCCATTCATACTGCCAGCTCATCCAAATAGTAACAATCCAACGGATATCATTCCTCCGCAACCGTCACGGCCGCAGAAAACACATCTGTTTTAACTTTCATGTTTAGCCATCTGCATAAATTCCGTCGAAATCTCGGCGAGGCGAGATTATAATTCCTGCACCGATGGCGTCAAATTTTAACAGAACAAGCAATTTCCATGGTACAGGAGCTTACAGATCCAGGTAAATTTTCTGTTCACAGTAATTCGGAAGGAAAATTTTCGCGGAGAATTTTGCCCTTATTGTGCCGGGAATACTGACTGTTGAGGAAATTGAGCAGGGAGGGTTTAAGCACCCGGCCGGTCGGGTCGTCGGATGAAATACAGTTGAGGATCGATCCGATTGATGCAGACCTCGATGAAGGCATCTCCGGTCTTCGCAAGCAAGTTCGTCAGCTAAGAAGCGTGAGTTTATCGTTGCATATTTTTTGTGATTATTATTATAGTGAATTTTTTCTAGATATGATCAGTCTTTTGCTACGTGCAAGGAAAAACATCTGTATCAAATTCGTTTTAGCTATCAGAACATATCTATTCCTCGTGTACTTGTAGAACTGGATTATGTTGCAGGGATTGTACTAGTATAACTTGGTTATGTTGCACACAGAAAACATGGTCTACGGCTTCAGTCTTTAAAACCTCGAACCATACATGTAGCTTAAATCTTTTGCAGCCTTCGATAGGGGTTTTTGTATGCTTATATGTCATAGCCGTTGCTAAATGGTCCTTTGTGCGGCATAGATTGAAGAGACTTATCTTTCTAGTTGCTAGTTTGCTAAATGTTCTCTTCTAAGCCTGTATGGTGGTATCAAATTTTGAGTTCAGTTATATATCACTATCTCTATGCATGTTGTACAGTAGTGTTGTTTTATGGCTTTTTGTGAGCTGAAGCAATTTTGGATTGTGTTGATTTTTTTTCCCTAAAATGTTGCAGGTAGCTCAAGATATTGAGACAGAAGCGAAGTCTCAGAATGATCTCATCAACCAACTGGTATGCAAAAATTATTATTGTCTGTCACATTTGCTAAGTCTACGTATTAATTTAGGCTCATTCTCTGTACAAGTTAGAGAACTTTCTATCTAACATATCACATTAGCCACAGTGATTAAGTGCATGGACTCGGACATATATGAACCTTGTGCTAGATGATTTACTTAGACTTATTAAGTGCAAGGTCAAAAGACTACCAGGGGAAGTTTAAGTTGAAAGAAGAACTTTGTGACATCTCTATGATGACTTTTCTTATTTTCTGGTCTGAGTTCATCTTTCTTATGTTCTGCTTAACCAGTTTGTGTATGTTGAAAGAAGAGAAAAAAAATGTTAATTATGGGTTGTATTAGTCGCATACTATACCCAGCTGAATGTATTATTGTATACTATTGTCTCAAAAAGTTTCTAAATGTGATTGGAGCTTATAAAGTTATCACTAACTCAATGTGGCTCAGAGACTGTGCAGTAGTCAGATTAGGGTCTACAATGCCATTTGCATGCTTCTCTAAATTATTTAGAGCTGTTTACCTTCCCCTTTTCATAGAAAAAGGCAGTTGCTCATTTTTGGGTCTTTTTGTTGCAGCAAATGACTCTGATTAAAGCTCAGGCAGGGGTGAAAAACAACATGAGAAGATTGAATAGGAGCATTGTTAAAGAAGGTGCAAATCACGTTATGCATGTAATTCTTTTCGCCCTAGTGCTTTTCTTTTTCATCTACTTCATATCGAAGTTCTCACGAAGATGAAGACTGGTGGTTGTCGCTTCTGTCATTATCCTGGATGATCACAGGGGAGTTAGAGAGAAAACAGCATATCTTGTAAAGCCACATCCTTAATGCTGTAATTTGATAACAGATTTATGATGAAAACAATACACTGCTTTAATCTCGCTCCATCCAAAAAGATAGTGTACGATTACTTGCTTTAAGTTTGATGATTTTCTGTTTGCTGTAAAGATATGACTAGTTACAATGCCAAAGTAAAAAGGATCAACTATGATTACATATTCATGTCTTGTCTGTACTTGAATTTATCCCACGCGTCTTTTTCCTTCTGACTGAATATTCTAGCAAGAACTGGCATCTGAGATATGCTTATCTTGGTTGGCCTGGTATTTGATGGCTTCTCGCAGCTTGGTGTGCCTCACCTCATTAAGGACCTTCTTGGTCCATTCTGCAAAGTAGGTTTCATTATGACCAACTTTACCATCTTTATGGTAAAGAAAGCATTGTAGCTCATTTTTGGGATCAGGGCAGTCTTCTCCTTCTCCGATTGAATCCCACCATGCTCCCTGGTGGGTCATTCCCGTTTGATGTGCCATCCAATGGTGAGCATATTGCCCTGGCCCTGCATACTCCCGCCACCCTTTTGGAAAAAATTCCATCACACTGCTGTTCCGGTCCATGAAGAACATGTTTGTCAGCTGAGCTCCATGAGGAGATGCAACAATGTCACTGCTGCTCATCACACCCACCTATTGAAACCAAGAAGGAGATTGTGCTGGTCAGTTAACTAATTTTCTTGTTTTTCCAAGTATTAGAGATTTAATTAGTCACTTACTTGATGATCACAATCCTAGTTATAGTGGAAAAATGTTTTCTTACCTAGTACAAACTAACGGGAAATAGATTCGGAGCGGCATTTTCTGAAAACTAGACTTCGTAATTTGTACTGCATCTTTAAAATTGGGTATTTGTGATCATAAAACATAATGCCATTTGTGCAGATAATTTGAAGATTATGCAAATACCTGATTGCAGAAGTTTAGATCTACCCAATTTGTGATCATAAAACAAATTATTAGGTATAATGCCATTTGTGCAGAGAATTAGAAGATTATGCATATACCTGATTGCAGAAGTTTAGATCTTCAGACTGGACAACGTTTAAGACGCATCCCTCTACTTTTGCACATTCCTTGGCAAATACTTCTGCCACGGCTGTTGGATTCTTGAAAGATCGTGAACCTCGTCTCATCAAAAGAGTCATGTTTATGACTGGTGCACCTCCTCCATTATCATCTATTCCCGATTCTTTGAAACCACAGAAACTCCTAGCCTTATAGCGCAGGGAGTCAAATACCTTCAGTTTGTTCTCCACTGAGATTGATCCAGTATCGTGCCTCATGACGAGAGCCTTCTCGAAGCAGTAAGGACGACTGTTTCCCTCATCAAACCTTTCAACCTTGACATCTCCGAAGTAAACTGTCATCACCTGTTTTAGCCAAGATCCCATCCCGAGCCTGAATTCCCCCCAGTGGAACAGAACCCATCTGCTGGGCCTCGAGCACCCGTTCTTCATCGACCATCTCACGAAGGGCACTGCAGCACCAATCCCATGCCACAGATTGACGTGATCATAATAGGTGTCGGATACAAAAGTGAGTCCTTCTAAAAGAATGGCTGAATCAGGAAGACTGTCTTTCCAGGCCAATGCATAAAAGTTATTGGAGCCATCGTGTGTGTCACGTCCGCGGAGGCAGAGAAGGCGGCCTTGGGAAGCCGCGGAAGGGAAGTACATATGCTCTGATTCATTTGCCTCAATGGTGTCATTCAGTGAACTCATGAACCATGTGTTACCTTGCATTGGAGTTTTTGAGAACCGGAGGTCCTTAAGGGGCAGGAAAGTTACTGCAGCCTTAAACTTCTGTTGTTCGGTGGGAATGGGACTGAATTCGCCTTTCCACAAAGGTAGAAAGGCCTTGGAGGCCAAATCTGGATAATAAGAAAGGTACAGGGGAGATTGAACGTGGAAGACGATGAATATGAAGAACAGAGAAGCTAGCCACGGGACGAACTTTTTGAAGCAGATTCCTTTTTTCATTTTGAAGCCATGTTTCAGTTTCCCAGTTCCCTCCATTTTCGAGATACTGAATAGAGAGATGAAACTGAATCAAGGTTTGTACCCTCGGATTTGGCAGTGGTTTCGATTACTGGAGTTTTGGTCAACTGGTTTGCATTTGAATAAAGTTGAGGCCTCCACGTCGGGGGTTTGCACATGATTAAGAATGAATTGGTTAGTTTCGAGGTTGACTTGGTGTGTGTCGGATTCGGACGAACATGAAGATGCACATGCAGATGTGCACAATATATGCGGTAGGTGCTAAAAGTTTTTTTATCCTTTTGAAAAAAGAAAGAAAGAAGAAGAATCAGAAACTCTTTATCTTAGGGTACTGTATAAAAGAAATCCTGCCAACCACATGGTTGACACAAATGATCGTCAAGGGCATATTTGATTTTTTTGCACGTTCCACTCCTTATTTTCCCAACCCATGTGATTTTACTGTGCTCAGCAGTGGCTGCTCAAAACGATATCGTTTTGTGTCCTCTTACCTTTGTTTCATCCGCCTCTCTCTGTCTCTCCAATATCCATCATTGTTCGGCGAGTCCCCCTCATTTCAGGTCTATTCCAATGGAATCGTTTGAGGGCTCAACAGTGGTAATGGTTTAATGGCGGTCATGGGTGGTGTTGGCTGCTGCTGGAATAATGGTGCTAGTGGTGGTTTCGTTCAGAGCCCAGGTTAGGGATCCGGCGCCCATGGAGTGGTGCGGTGATTCCGACGTCGTTTTGTGTCCTCTTACCTTTGTTTCACCCGCCTCTTTCTGTATCTCCAATATCTATCATTGTTCGGCGAGTCCCTCTCATTTCAGGTTTATTCCAATGGAATCGTTTGTGGGATCAACAATGGTAATGGTTTAATGGCGGTCATGGGTGGTATTGGGTGCTGATGGAATAATGGTGCTGGTGGGGGTTTCGTTTAGAGCCCAGGTTAGGGATGCGACGGCCATGGAGTGGTGCGAAGAAGATGATGTGGTGATTCTACTGTGATTACCTTATTATTTTCTTATTTATTTTGTGTTATTTTAATAATCACCGTGTTTGAGCGATGTTTTTTTTCGGGTGGGGAGGTTCGAGTGGAGAGGTTCCCGGGGAGGGTTCAAGTGGAGAGGTTCCAGTATAGGGTTGGAGTGGAGAGGTTACAGTGGAGAGGTTCGTCTGGTGAGGTTCGAGTGGAGACAATTGGAGTAGAGGTTCGAGTGGTGAGGATTCGAGTGATACTAGGTTCGAGTGGGGAGGTTCGAGTGATGAGGTTCGACAGGAGAGGTTCGATTGGTGAGGTTTGAGTGGAGATGTTCAAGGCGTGAGAGGTTCGAGTGGTGAGGGTCGAGTGGAGAGGGTTCGAATTTAGGGTCGAGTGGAAATGGTTCGTACAGGTTCGAGTGGAGAGGTCCGAGTAGAGAGATTCGAGTGGTACTGGTTCCAGAGAAGAATGTTCCAGTGGAGATTCGAGAGGTGAGAGTTCGAGTGGAGGGTTCGAGTGGTACTGGTTCGAGAGGTGAAGGTCCCATTGGACGGTTCGAGAGGTGAAGGTTCAAGTGGAGAGTTCAAGAGGTGAGAGTGTTGGACATATATTGATTATATCATGCGAAAAATCAAATAACAAAATTGAACGAGCAATTAACATATGCAAGAATAATACAATTTTATTAATTATTCAAGCATACAATCGAAAAACTTAAATTACAAATAATCAAAGCATGAATCACGTTTCAAGTAATCACAAATTGATGGAGTCACGAGTAACACTCGCTGCCCTTGAAACGAATGAGTCCCGTCGTGGACATCGTTCCCTAGGATAAAACTATCGCAGGCAACAATTAACATTTAAGAGTTACCTGGGATTCACGCAAGGCCCGAAGGACTATCATCGACAGAGACAGAAAGAAGTGAGACTCAAGTTTAGAATAAATGAGGAACTTGAGAATGGTGCGAGTTTTCTGACTGACTTAGAGGCTCTATTTATACTACTCTAAGAGACCCTGATCATGGAAACATGATATTATGATTTTCTGTAATTAGAGAAGAATATTCTCCAATCACCAACTCACCAAATCCGAGACATTCCATGAATACTCGAATCAAATCTGCTGGAAAATGAAGAAATATTTGTACAAATATTCTTCATCATTAAACATGATAAACCGTATATTTATTTAAGACAAGACATCTCACAAAATATGGAAGTATTTTGTTCTTATCTCTTAAGAATTACACACAAGCAATTCCATATATACTATGCGGTTGGGCCTTCCAGAGACTTCCATGCGGTTCATACGCATTTTGGACAGTCCAGAGAAAATTACCTAGGCCAATTTTCTTCCATTTTTTCCTCTTTCAAGAGTGATATTTAAAAAATTCATATCTCATTCACCCTTGATCCGTTAGTCGATTTTATAGTACTCGCGGAGGAGAACCCAAAAATGACATCCATTGACCCAAAATCCGTTCGGGTCCCACTCTAAATGAAGCCCAAAAAGTTGACGAATTTCAACCTTTCAACCATCATTTTCCAACAATCCCCCACATGAATAGATATTGATGTAGGAATCAGAACAATCACGTCAGACACAGGGTTTGACTTGGTGATAGATTCATTTCGACGGCATAGATGCTGCATAGGATAAGTAGGTGTCACCCTTTGAACTTTCCCTTGAGAGAGTACACTTAGCCCACTGGTTAGGAAGTAGACGCGATGTCCTTGAACTTCCCCTACCGCTTGTGTGAACGACAATGCACTTCCCACAGACATCTTTCCTAGCCCTTGCGCTTTCCTCGGCTGTGTCCATTAACCAGGCCATGGCACACGCCTAATTCTGTAAGGTTTCTAAAGAATTGCGTCCCAACAATTCCCTTTCGAAGCGGCCACACTTCTCGCTTACACATGTGATTCTTGGCGTAAGAGCAGTTCTAGAGACTATGCGCTCTTTCAAATACTACACACTTGATGCCATGAACCATTAAAAGCAACCTAATGCTTAACCTCCATTCACATCACTGTTTCTTCATCATAGGAATAAGATAGGAGGTATGAAACCCCCACAGTGATCGCAATGGGTCTTTGCAGTTTAGTTGTCCCTTTGAACCTAGACCTTGGGATCTTCAGTCACATAGGTTGGGTGTCCACGTACGTAACCCATCATTTAATGGACTTCAGTCCCATTCCTCTCGAAGATGTTTCAACTACCTCTCGATTCAACCCTTTAGTCAAGGGATCGGCTATGTTGTCCTTCGACCTTACATAGTCAATTGTGATCACTCCAGTTGAGAGAAGTTGTCTTATGGAACTATGTCTCCGTCGAATATGACGAGACTTCCCATTATAGAGCATATTCTGAGCCTTTCCAATAGCAGATACACTATCACAATGTATACATATGGCTGGCACAGGCTTCGGCCATCTAGGAATGTCCTCTACGAATTGAAGGAGCCATTCGGCTTCCTCACCCGCCTTGTCTAAGGCAACAAACTCAGATTCCATCGTGGATCGAGTAATAACCGTTTGTTTAGAGGACTTCCACGAGACTACTCCTCCACCTAGTGTAAATACATACCCACTAGTGGATTTCAGATCCTTTATATCGTGTATCCAGTTTGCATCACTGTATCCTTCAACTACAGCTGGATAACTCGAATAATGTAGACCATAATCACGAGTATAACGTAGATATCTCAATATTCTAGTTATTGCTTTCCAGTGAGTCATACTCAACCTACTTACAGTGTAGGCAATGTCTGGTCTAGTACAACTCATCAAGTACATCAGACTCCCAATGACTCTCGAGTACTCCACCTGATTAATAGCCTCCAATTTGTTCTTTCGTAGATGCAAATTTGGATCTATTGGAGTCATCGCCACCTCTGAGTCATTCTTGTTGAATTTCTCAAGGATTTTATCTACATAATGAGACTGGGTTAAGGTGATACCATCAGAGCTTCGGATGATCTTTATCCCCAAGATCACATCTGCCAGTCCCATATCCTTCATGTCAAAATGAGAATTCAACATGTCCTTGGTAGATTTGATCATCTTTTCATTACTACCCAAAATGAGCAAGTCATCTACATATAAACACAGGATTACATATCCATTTTCCGTGTCTTTCACATAGATGCACTTATCACACTCATTGATTTTGAAACCATTGGCAAGGACGACATGGTCCGCCATTGCTTTGGCGCTTGTTTGAGACCATACAATGATTTCACCAACTTGCAGACTTTTCCTCCTTGACCGGGAGCCGTAAACCCCTCAGGTTGCTCCATGTAGATTTCTTCCTCTAAATCTCCATTCAAGAAGGCAGTCTTCACATCCATTTGATGAACCTCAAGCTTACGCAGCGCGGCGATAGCAAGTATCATTCTAATGGAGCTTATTCTCGTGACTGGAGAATAAGCATCAAAGTAGTCAAGACCTTCCTTTTGTCTATAACCTTTGATTACAAGTCTGACTTTATACTTATCAATCGAGCCATCTGCTCTTATCTTCTTCTTGAAGATCCATTTGTAGCCCAGTGGTTTACACCTCGGAGGTAAGTCCACTAGCTCCCAAGTATGATTATGTAGAATCGAGTCGACTTTGCTTTTAATCGCTTCTTTCCACATAGGCCCCTCAGACGAATTCACAGCTTCTTTATAGCTTTGTGGCTCACTTTCAAGCATAAATGTTAGATAATCAGGACTAAATAATTTTTCAGTCCTAATCCGTTTACTTTGTCTAGGTTCATCCACTTCCTCCTCTTGATCCTCGAGATCGTCAGGAATTACTATGCCTTCGTCTAATGACTCAATGGTCCTTTTCGAAGATTCGGCCCTTTCCTTGGCAGTGAACACATCCTCAAAGAAATTTGCATTTCTTGATTCCATGATCGTGTTCTTGTGAATCTCGGGATGTTGAGATTCATGTACAAGGAAGCGATAAGCACTACTCTCATGTGCATATCCTATAAAGATACAGTCAACCGTTTTAGGTCCGATCTTTAACTTCTTGGGGGGTGGGATTAATACCTTCGCAAGGCACCCCCACATTCGCAAGTACATAAAGGATGGCTTCGTGCCTTTCCACAACTCATGAGGAGTTGCTTTCTCATCCTTACAGGGTATCTTATTCAAAAGATAGTTGGCCGTCAAAATAGCCTCCCCCCACATGCTCTATGGCAACCCAGAACTTATCAACATCGCATTCATCATCTCTTTAAGAGTGCAATTTTTACGTTCAGCCACACCATTAGATTGAGGCGAGTAGGGGGCAGTGACCTCGTGAATAATGCCATGTTCAGAACAATAGTCCCTAAATGGCTCTACATATTCACCTCCACGGTCACTTCTAATCACCTTGATCTTCTTATCAAGTTGATTTTCAACTTCCGTTTTGTAGAGAACAAATTTCTCAATTGCCCAATCTTTGTTTTTCAGCAAGTACACATAACAGTATTTTGTACAATCATCCAAGAAAGTGAGGAAATACTTGTTACCTCCTCTTGTTTGCACGAACTTGAGATCACAGATATCGGTATGTATCAACTCAAGAGGTTTTGTGTTTCGTTTAACTTGTTTGAAAGACGTTCGAGTCATCTTAGCTTCAACATAAGTTTCACACTTATGATTTGCATCAATTTCCATGTTAGGTATGTTCTCCATTTTAATTAATCTTCTTATCGAATCATAATTAACGTGTCCTAGTCTACCATGCCATAAATTGGAAGACTCAATCATGTAAGCAGAAGAAGAAGCATTCATTTCATCTTTATTAGGAGGTACAACCATGGTGTTCAACTTGAACATACCATCTAGCTCATAACTTTTGCCTACAAACATACCTTGCTTTGACAAGACTAACTTATCAGACTCAAACACTAGCTTAAAGCCATGCTTGATCAACATAGAACCGGACACAAGGTTCTTGCGAATGTCTGGCACATACAAAACATTCTTCAAAGTCAACTCCTTCCCAGACGTCATCTTCAGCACCACAGTGCCACGGCCTTTCACTATGGAAGTTGCAGAGTTGCCCATGTAGATGGTCTCTCCATCTTCAATTGCCTTGAAGTTTGAGAACACTTTCTTGACAGAGCAGATGTGCTTCGTAGCACCAGTGTCAATCCACTATTCCTTTGGATTGGAGTCCACCATGCTGACTTCAGAAATCACAGCACACAGATCGATGTTATTCACATCTCGTGCAAGATTTTCAACCATGTTAGCCTCATTCTTGGCATTCTTTAGCTTCTTACACTCGGAGGACTTGTGGCCAACGAGGTTGCAATTATAGCACTTGCCAGTGAACTTCGACTTCTTCGAAACTCCACCCTTAGCTCCCAACTTGGATCCCTTCTTTTCCTTGGGCTTCTTTGACTTGGAGCTCCCACCAACCTCCACGAGATTGGCCCTTGCCACATGCACAGATCCATTCATCTTCTTTTCAGAGATGCGATTATCCTCCTCAACACGAAGCTTTTGGATCAGATCCCTTATGGTCATCACCTTTCGCTTGTGTTTCAGATAACTCTTGAAGTCCTTCCAACTTGGAGGCAACTTCTCAATGATGCAATAGACTTGGAGAGTCTCGCACATTGTCATCTTCTCGGCTATCAGCTCATTGATCATCATTTGAAGCTCTTGAGCTTGACTGACCACAGACTTGGCATCAACCATCTTGTAGTCGAGGAACTTGCCGACGACCCACTTCTTGGATCCAACTTCCTCACCCATGTACTCTTGGTTAAGAGTTTCCCACAACACCTTGGAAGGCTCCTTCACCTCATACACATTCCAAATGGCATCATGAAGGCTATTTAAAAGGATATTGCGGCAGACATACTCCTTAGAGTTCCACTCCACCGCAGCATCTTAAACTTCCTTAGCGCTTTTCTCATCCACAACGGGACGATCTTCGTGAACGTAACGTTCCAAACCCATAGTGGACAAGTAGAACAGCATCTTCTGTTGCCACATCTTGAAGTTCATACCATTATTAAACTTCTCGGGTTTCTCAGCATGAGGAACAGCCACAAGAGGCATCACCCCAGGTGTAGTCTTCGCAGCATCATTGCTCGACATGGTTCTGGGATTCATCAATGTGCACATACAAAATTATTCACCATTAAATATAAGTACACATCAAATATCGCAGTATAATATTTTAAACAATTACACATAACAAATTGTTCAATCTGATTTTGTTATAAATAACCAAAACCATTAGCATGCATATTTTTGCAAACATACAATTTCCATAAATCATGCAATCCCCTATGATTTGCGCAGAATTACAAATCATATGCATATTTTCGATAAATATGGCATGCAGATGGTATGCCAATTAATAAATATATCAGGCAAATCGAGCAAGTAATATATGCATTATTACCTTACATAAATATTTTGCAAGTAATATATGCATACCATATTTATGCAAGCAGTATTACCGCATGATTATTTTGACTATATCATCACGCATGCATCTTTTGACCAAATCAATATAAATCAACAAATATCATTCGTTTCAAGACTGTTGGACATATATTGATTATATCATGCGAAAAATCAAATAACAAAATTGAACGAGCAATTAACATATGCAAGAATAATACAATTTTATTAATTATTCAAGCATACAATCGAAAAACTTAAATTACAAATAATCAAAGCATGAATCACATTTGAAGTAATCACAAATTGATGGAGTCACGAGTAACACTCGCTGCCCTTGAAACGAATGAGTCCCATCGTGGACATCGTTCCCTAGGATAAAACCATCGCAGGCAACAATTAACATTTAAGAGTTATCTGGGATTCACGCAAGGCCCGAAGGACTATCACCAACAGAGACAGAAAGAAGTGAGACTCAAGTTTAGAATAAATGAGGAACTTGAGAATGGTGCGAGTTTTCTGACTGACTTAGAGGCTCTATTTATACTACTCTAAGAGACCCTAATCATGGAAACATGATATTCTGATTTTCTGTAATTAGAGAAGAATATTCTCCAATCACCAACTCACCAAATCCGAGACATTCCATGAATACTCGAATCAAATCTGCTGGAAAATGAAGAAATATTTGTACAAATATTCTTCATTATATTAAACATGGTAAACCGCATATTTATTTAAGACAAGATATCTCACAAAATATGGAAGTATTTTGTTCTTATCTCTTAAGAATTACACACAAGCAATTCCATATATACTATGCGGTTGGGCCTTCCAGAGACTTCCATGCGGTCCATACGCATTTTGGACAGTCCAGAGAAAATTACCTAGGCCAATTTTCTCCCATTTTTTTCCTCTTTCAAGAGTGATATTTAAAACATTCATATCTCATTCACCCTTGATTTGTTTTGAGAGTTTAAATAGTCGATTTTATAGTACTCGCAGAGGAGAACCCAAAAATGACATCCATTGACCTAAAATCCATTCGAGTCCCACTCTAAATGAAGCCCAAAAAGTTGACAAATTTCAACCTTTTAACCATCATTTTCCAATAGAGAGTTCGAGGGGTACTGGTTCGAGAGGTAATGGTTCGACAGATGAAGGTTCCATTGGAGTTCGAGAGGTGAAGGTTCGAGTGGTACTGGTTCGAGAGGAGGATTCGAGAGGTGAAGGTTGGAGTAGTACTGGTTCGAGAGGAGGATTCGAGAGGTGAAGGTTCCATTGGATGGTTCAAGAGGTTAAGGTTCCATTGGAGGGTTTGAGAGGTAAGAGTTGGAGTGAAGGGTTCGAATGGTACTGGTTCGAGGGGTGAAGGTTCCATTGGACGTTCGACAGGTGAAGGTTCCATTGGAGGCTCGAGAGGTGAGAGTTCGAGTGGTACTGGTTCGAGAGGTACTGATTCGAGAGGTGAAGGTTCAGGTGCAGAGGGTTGCAGTGGAGGGGTTCGAGAGGTACTGATTCAAGAGGTGATGGTTCAGATGAAGAGGTTCAAGTGGAGGGGTTCTAGTGAAGGGGTTCGAGATGTACTGATTCGAGAGGTGAAGGGTTCAGGTGAAGAGGGTTCAAGTGGAGGGGTTCCAGTATGGGGGGGGGGGTTTGAGAGGTACTGATTTGAGAGGTGAAGGTTCTGGTGGAGAGGGTTCAATTGGAGGGGTTCGAGAGGTGCTGATTCGAGAGGTAATGTTTCAGGTGCAGATGGTTCCAGTGGAGGGGTTCGAGAAGTGATGTTTCAAGTGCAGATGGTTTCAGTGGAGGGGTTTGAGAGGTACTGATTCGAGAGGTGAAGGTTCAGGTGGAAAGGGTTTCAGTGGAGGGGTTCGAGAGGTACTCATTCGAGAGGTGAAGGTTCAGGTGCAAGGGGTTCCAGTGGAGGGGTTTGAGAGGCACCAATTCGAGAGGTGAAGGTTCAGATGGAGAGGGTTCAAGTTGAGGGGTTCCCGTGGAGGGGTTCGAGAGGTACTCATTCGAGAGGTGAAGGTTCATGTGAAGAGGGTTCAAGTGGAGGGGTTCGAGTGATACTTATTCGAGAGGTGAAGGTTCAAGTGTAGAGGGTTCCAATGGAGGGGTTCGAAAGGTACTAATTCGAAAGGTGAAGGTTCAGCTGGAGAGGGCTCCAGTGGAGAGGTTCAAGAGGTACTCATTCGAGAGATGAAGGTTCATGTGAAGAGGGTTATAGTGGAGGGGTTCGAGTGATACTTCAAGATGTGAAGGTTCAGCTGGCGAGGGTTCAAGTGGAGGGGTTCCACTGGAGGGGTTCGAGATGTACTGATTCAAGAGGTGAAGGTTCAGGTGCAGAGGGTTCCAGTGGAGGGATTCGAAAGGTGAAGGTTCAGCTGGAGAGGGTTCAAGTGGAGGAGTTTCAGTGGAGGGGTTCGAGAGGTACGGATTCGAGAGATGAAGGTTCAGGTGGAGAGGTTCAAGTGGAGGTATTCCAATGGAAGGGTTCGAGAGGTACTGATTCGAGAGATGAAAGTTCAGGTGAGTGGAGGGGTTCCACTGGAGGGGTTCGAGAGGTGATGTTTTAGGTGCAGAGGGTTCAAGTGGAGGGGTGCACTTTCTCTCTCCCTCTCGAACCCCTCCACTCGAACCCCTTCACCTGGACCTCTTCACCTGAACCTTCACCTCGCGAATTAGTACCTCTCAAATCCCTCAACTGGACCTCTCGAATCAGTACCTCTCGAACCCCTTCACTCAAACCAGTACCACTCGAACCCCTCCACCTGGACCTCTTCACCTGAAAACTCACCTCGCGAATCCGTACCTCTCAAATCGTCCTCTTGAACCACACCACCGTGTCACCATCTCCACGCTTCAATTACATATAAAATTGGTACATTTGTAGCTTCAATTATAGCTCTTTTAACATTCCTATATTGTAACAGCATTCCTATAGTACTTCTATAATTTGTTATCAAACTCACTGCACAATGCGCAGTGTCGCTAACAAGTTCATAAGAAACTGGATACATCTGGAGTTTTAACAAGGCTGATGCACCAGCTGAACATCAACCTTACATACTGAAAATTAATTAAATAAAAGTTAAACTTAAGCTTAAACTACGGATAAACTTGACAAGGAGCTGAAGATTGGCGTGGACGACTATGATTTCGGATGAGAGAAATCATTTGTAAGCAAGTTATGAAGACACTTGCGCCTTTGTGTGAGCAAGCTTGCAATGCCACAAGCAAGCATGCAATTCAGAGTGCAACCAGTGGTGGATTCAGAAATAATTTTTAATAGGGGCAGGCTAATCTTTCAAAACTACATACGGTCAAATGATTAGAAATTCAATATACTTCTTTTGTCCTGGTCGAATCAGCACGTCTTTTAATTAACTTTCTCATACCATATTTGACAATCGATAACTTAGTTGAATATATTAATTGTGTATTAAAAATTGATATTTTAAAAATACATGAAATAATAAATCAATCATGATTATATACTGGGACCCATTAAAATTTATGGTCAAGTGTAACAAAAAAATGTGCAGATTCAAGTAGAATGGAGAGTAAATAATTTATTTTATGATATTGAATAAATGAAAGAGAATATTTTATCAAATTTACCATCCGTAAAAAACTTAAGAAAACTGTTTATAATTTGAAATGGGAGGCGAAAGTAAAAGTAAAAGAATTAGTAAATCAATTTCAAATAGAAATTGTAATGGAAGATGAAATAGACAATCAATTATTTAAGAATAGTTATAAACACGGATAAGAATTACTAAAAAAGATTAAATATTAATATTAATTACATTTAAGATTTTGAGTGAAGTGCATATATAACCCAACATAATTTATAAAAGTGCACATATAATCCTGTGATAATTGAAAGTGCAAATATAACCCTAGATAACTAGTGTATGTGCAAATAAGGCCTTTTCCGATAGTTTGAGGACAAAATTTCATGAAAATACAGCTTTGCCCCTTAATTTTTTTTTAACTGAAAACAAACTAAAATTACTATTATAGCTTGAACCCTATTAAAACTAATATTAATGACAACCTAAACTCACCGAGAAATTTCTATATCTGGGTCTACAGTAACCATGTGTGGATGCAAATAGGGAGGACGCATTCACTGAATGCGTCTTCTACCCTTTCCATTTTCCCCCTGAATAATAGTGGACGCCCTTCCTTATTATTTTTGTTTTCTATTCCAATTCTCGAATTTTTTTATTGTGATTGGATTTTTGTTTTCTATTCCAATTCACGAAGTTGTTTTTTATTGTGATTGTGCGAAAAAAATTATATAAAATTAAAATAGGAATGGTGTCATTTACCCGTTTGATAATAACATTAATAATAATGACAAACCAATAGGTTAAGTACTAAATATAATAATTTATATTTAATAATATATAAATAATATTGCATATATTATAGATTATAAATTATAACCTTCTAAAATGATTTGTTGTTTTCTATTATAACTAAAATAAAAATTAATATCAATTCAAATGAACTCGTTCATTTTGTTTTTTTACTATTTCTTAGAAAAAATAAAATTGAGACATAAATTAGAAAGTTTCTTAACTCATTATATATTTAATAATTAGTTACTAATTAAAATAACAAATTGATTTCTAAAATAGAATCAATTTTATTTTAAACATGAATTCAAAATAAGTTAATGTCGATTAGTGTTTTACTCGATTTCAAAAATATTTTATTTAACCAATTTAATTTTTTTACACTATCATTACTTTTGTCAAAGGCAAAGTTTTGGGAAAAAACGATCTTTCTATAAGCTTATGGAAAGACAGAGTTTAGTCAGAATAATAAAAACTGAAAGGTCTTAGTTGCAATATTAAAAATTTATTATACAACGTGTAGTAGTTAGAAATTTTACAACCCGATTCATACAACTCAAAATTTTTACCTTCATTTATTGTTATTTGCACTTTAAACCTTGGTCTTTCCATGTCTTATGGAAAGACCGTCTTTCAAGAGACGGACTCTTTGTCAAATAATTTGATGCATTTGAAATATAATTAATTGTATGAATATAATATATGTTGAGATCAAGTATAATATTAAAATACAGTTATAATATTGTGTATGTATACACAAATAATAAACTAGTCATTTTTCTTTTCTACAGACAGATCAATTTCAATAAAAAACAAGTTACGTAATGACATTTTTCATCTGAAAAATGGGAAAAACACCTAGAATTCAATAAATTAACATAACTAAATGCATCATTCTAGACAATTATAATAAAAATAATTGTAAAAAATATTGCGAGGAATAAATTATGTTTGCAGAGAAAGAGTTTATGTTTGGGGGTTTGAATATGTACACGTCACACAATAAATATCCATTTGAAGGTTGGATTAGAGAAGGTTTCTAAAAGAGGTCGGCAGTCAAAACGTTTAATATCACATCAGATTGAAAGTGAATCGAAGTCCCAATCAAATTTTACGATTTGTACTCGATGAATAAGGAAGAACCCTCATGCATTGCAGATGCTCTTAATAAACCTAGCCGTTAAAAAAACAAAAATGAAAATAGAGGACGCATTTGTCTGCGGGCTTTTAAAAAAAAGAGGATAACGAAGGACACATATATGTTACCAGGTTTGATTTTCACCCCAGTTGCATCCGGGTCAGATATATTTGCACCCCATATGTGATGCACTCAATCTCGCCCTCTATTTCCTTCTTCTTCGTCATCGCCGTTCTCTGCGTTTCGTGAATCATCTGACCGTGCTCCATCACACTCTGCATCGATCCACCGCGTGCCGCCTTGCTTTCTGCATCAATCCACCGCGCGCTGCCTCGCTCTCTGCATTGATCCACCGTAGGAGATAGGTGTAAAATGGAGAAGAAGAAATAATGGCAGGTGAGGGAGGTGGAGGCCGATGGGTGGTCTGGTGGTGTTTAGCTGCTGGGGGGTGGCCGGGCAGAGGGGTGGTGGTGGTGGTGTTCGACGGTTGAAATTATGAGGTGGCATCGACGCTAGGTGGTAGCGGTGTTGGAGTTGGGTGTATGTGGCGGTGGTCGAGGTTGTGGTCTGTGGTGGGGGAGGTGGTGGTTTGTGGCTTGTATTCATTCCGAGGTATGAAATCATGGGATTTGAGTACTAGAAATTGTTTGCTTTTGCCTCAGTTAAATTTGTTTTCTTTTTAATGTGCTATTATTCACTATTAAAGATGTGCTGCACACTTTGACAATTCAATTCATACTGGAGGGATGTGCCTGCTTGCTTTCCCATCCTTGTCTTCTATGTGTGTGTCTATGTGTGCACACACACACACAGAGAAGACAAGGATGGGAAAGCAAGCAGGCACATCCCTCCAGTATGCATTGAATTGTCAATGTGTGTGTGTGGAGGGGGGGGGGATAGCTATGTAAAATGGTTAATATTTTATCATAACTGGTGTCGTGGGTTGTAGTGGCGGGGGTGGTGTTTGTGGTGACCAGAGGTAGTGCCTTGTTGGTGGTGATCGCTGGAGTGAGAGAGGGGTATGATGAAAAGGAAGAAAAATAGGGATAAAATGGAAAATGAATTTTCAAGTTTGGCCCAAAGGACATTTTGGTCATTTCTGGTTAGTGAATGGTCGGAAATAGCCAGTCAACGTCGAAATATATTCCATAGGGTTATATTTGCACTTATGTAAAGTAGTTAGGGTTATACTTGCACTAAAAATTATTTCAGAGTTATATCTGCACTTTCTCTTGTATTTTTCCCTGAGAATTTATATAGGAAAAGGAACTGCTAATATTTGGGTCATCTCCACACGTATTCACGTTTAAAAGTTTGGTACTACTCTTATTTAGTTTCCTACTAGTAGTAAAGTATAAGGCTAAGGGAAATGGTAGAGACCGGCTAGTGGTTTCTTAGCAATTAAATATATTATCTCTATACATCTCTCTTTTTCACTTCACCTCAAGAGACCACTTAAAAATCACCCATTTTGTTCTCCGCAGTGGCAAGAGATTACTCTGCACTATTCATGGATCCCACATGATTTTTCTATCCTACTCATTATTTTTTTACATTTAATTTAAACATATTCGAGCACTCAAAATAACTTGAATGTGAAATTTAATAATGCATTTTCATTTTTAAAATTTATTTATTTATTTTACAAAAAGTCAGATTTTATAAAAAAAAAGATTTTACAAAAAAAAATTCAGACTAAAAAAAATCAGATTTTACAAAAAAAAATTTTTTTTACAAAAATTTAATTTAAAAATTTTCAGATTTTAAGAGAAAACAAAGGTTGGGACAAGTGAGTTCAAAAGGTGGGCCACATGTGGTCTCTTGGGTGGTCTCTTGGCAATAGAGTGGTCTCTTATTAAGAGACCGCTCTAGAGACCACCACTACAATGGTTTTCGGTCTCTAGAGCGGTCTCTTAATTTTAAGAGAGCACAATTGCCCTTACCCTAATTGCTATACTTTATACTGTAGGCAAGATTCTAGGAGATGGGCACATTAAGCTGAAAAGAAGGAAGATAACAAACTAAACATACATAAGTAGTGCTGGATATGTGGTCAGTGGGAGCCACGTGCCACTTGTTGTTGCAGGAACAAAGAAACGAAAGCAAAGCTTTGAAACCAAACGATTTGTTGCAGAAACAAAAGCTAAACAAAGACAAGAGGAAAACGTTTTTAGTGCAGTATCTTTTACTGCATTTTCTGAACTTCATTTTATAACCAAAATAGCCTACAAAAACTGAAAACATGACCATGTAAAACTCCTATCTCCAAGCCACTATCCCTCTAACCAAACTTGCTACATTCATGCAACTAACCATGACTTGGTTTTGAACATTGAAAGCTTTACTAAAAATAGGAAAGTGTTGCAGTAATGCTGCAACAAAATAAGGGAAGAAGATTATCCAACAAATCACCCACTTAAGCTTCTTCTTCATTCCAAACTTGAATGATTCCAAGCTTCTGCCGCATCTCGACGAACTTGATCTTTGGAAATGCTTTTGTTAAGATATCAGCTAGTTGCTCGTTGGTGCCAACATGTTCGACATTCATCCTCCCGGTTTCGATACACTCTCGAATGTAGTGAAACTTGGTGTCAATGTGCTTGCTCCTACTATGGTGAACTGGATTCTGAGTAAGAGCAATTACAGATTTGTTATCTATCAAAAGCTTGAAACCAAGTTCTTCACGCCCAACTAGTTCGCCAATGAGTCGACTGAGCCAAACGCCTTGACATGATGCACTTGCCGCTGCAACATACTCCGCTTCGTAAGAAGACAAAGAAACAATCTTTTGCTTTTGTGAAGTCCATGAAACCATGCTGTTCCCAAGGAAGAAGGCTATCCCGGAAGTGCTTTTCCGATCATCTATGTTGCCAGCGAAGTCGCTATCGTTGTAACCAACTAGTTTAACATCACCTCCACCTGACTTGTAGCAGCATCCATACCTTAGAGTACCTTGAATGTACCTAAGTATTTGTTTAATTGCAGCCCAATGTTGAGTACTTGGAGCTTCCATGTATCGACTTGCGATGCCAACCGCATGAGCTAAGTCTGGCCGTGTATTCACCAAATAACGAAGGCTTCCAACAACACTCCGATACTTTGTTGCATCCACATAACCGCTACCATCTTGCTTGCTCAAATGAAGTCGATTTTCCATTGGAGTATGACATGGGTTACAACCATTCATACCTGCAAACTCCAGTATCTTTGCAGCATAAACTCCTTGGAAAACTGGATTTCACCATCACCTTGACGTACCTCAATTCCCAAGTAATAACTAAGAAGACCGAGATCACTCATCTTAAACACTTGCTGCATTTGGATCTTAAACTCAACGATTTCTTCAACACTTGTCCCCGTAATAATTAAATCGTCAATGTAAACACCCACAAGCAGAAAATTTTGAGCAGTACCTCTCCGATAAACGGCATGCTCGAGCTGGCTTCTCGTGAACCCAAGTGCAGTGAGTGAGGCATTAAGCTTTGAGTTCCATGCACGCAGCACTTGTCGAAGTCCATACAAAGCCTTACGTAGCTTGAGCACCTTTCCATCATTGCCACTATCAACGAATCCCGGTGGTTGCTTCACATAAACGTCCTCAACAAGATCTCCATTTTGAAAAGCCAATTTCACATCCATGTGGTGCACTTCCCACCTTTCAGGTGCGGTGAGTGCAAGCAATATCTAAACCGTCTCCATTCTTGCCACCGGAGCGTACACTTCTTCGTAGTCCACCCCCTGTCGCTGCGCATACCCCTTTCCGACGAGCCTCGTCTTGTGCTTAAAAAATTTTCCCGAAGGATCCTTTTTAACTTTAAAGACCCATTTGAGTCCGATAGCATGTTGGTTGGATGGAAGGGATGCAAACTCCCATGTCTTGTTGTCGACAATCGATTTCATCTCTTCCCTCATAGCATTCCTCCAAGACACATCTAAGAGTGCTTCTTGGACACTCTTTGGCTCCTCCGCGGCCAAGAAACAATCACCTCCTTCTTCCACGTAGTTGTTGATCTCATTTGTGGCATTATAAATGTCCACAATTCACCGGTATCGCCGAGGTTCTGAGTTGGAGCTTAAGTTTTCATCGTGTGTTGGTGGCGTAGCCCACTGAATATGCGCCGGCATTGCTGCTGGTGTTCTCGGATCAGCTTCAGGTATGATAGGTTCAGGAGTTGGTGCCCGTGGTGCTGATGAACTCAACGAACTGGTCTTTGTGTTGTAGACTACGGTGAACATGGTTGGCGTTGTTGTTCCCATGCCACTTGACGTCTCCCAGCTCCAGCCGCGATATTCTTCAAAAATAACATCCCTTGTTACATATAGCCGATTGTCTACCGGATTGTAAATCCGGTAAGCCTTTGCACCTTCCTCGTAACCCATGAACACTCCTAGTGTTGAACGGTCTGCAAGCTTATCCATGCTCGGTCCAACCTTCTTGACATGTGCGACACATCCGAAAGTTCTCAGATGGTGCACACTCAGCTTCTTCTTATGCCATGCCTCGTAAGGTGTCATGCCATCCAAGCTTCTTGTTGGTGCGCGGTTGAGGATGTATTCTGCAGTTTTCACTGCCTCTCCCCAAAACATCCCTGGCACAAGCATCAATTTCATGAGACATCGAGCCATTTCGACCACTGTTTGATTGAGCCTTTCCACCATGCCATTTTTCCATGGTGAATAAGGTGCCATAGTGTTATGCTTAATGCCATTTTGCTCGCAAAACTCCACAAACTCACTAGAGTTGAATTCACCACCGCGATCGGAACGAAATGCAAGCAACTTGCATTCACGTTCTGCTTCAGCCATTGCCTTTATTTTCTTGAAGCATCGAAATGCCTCATCTTTTGTCCTGAGCAACTCGATCCACATAAATCGACTAAAATCATCGACTATGAGTAGAAATTACCTTTTACCTTCGGCGGTTGTTGGCGTGATTGGGCCACACAAGTCGCTGTGCACCAACTCCAAAGGACGTTGTGCACAAAATGTCGAGGCTTGCGGAAATGGCGTTCTGTGCTGCTTCCCAAGTGCACATCCATCACAAAGTTCTTCCACATGCTCTATGTATGGAATGCCCCGTACCATCTCCTTCCGTGAAAGGTTATGCTGAGCACGAAAATCTAGATGCCCAAAGCAAGCATGCCATAGCCAAGCAATGTCATCCTTTTGCATCAACAAACTCACCGACATTGCAAGATTTAGGCTCAAAGTGTAGAACCGGTAGCGTGTGCGTGACACCCGTGCGAGCACCTTGCGTGTTCAATCAAGGATACAAAGAAACCCGCCTTCTATAAAAATCTTGCATCCATTTTCATCGAGTTGTCTGAGTGAAATGATGTTACTCCACAAGCTTGGAATGTAGTATACGTCTGAGAGAATGCGATAGTCACCGGTGCGACACTGGAACATCACTGAGCCCTTTCCACAAATATTCACCACCGAACCATCTTCAAATCGTACCGTCACATTCACCGTTTCATCAAGGGTTCTGAATGCCTTCTTGTCTCCGGTCATATGGCTGCTGGCGCCGGTGTTGAGATACCATGTGCCATTTCCTGCATCTACTGGCACCACATTCTCTTCATTCAAATATACTTTCTAAGCTGTATCATCCAACATTCCAATCTGCACCATGAGCAAGGCTGGTTCATCATCAACCTCCGATTCAGTTTGAGTGAGATTGGCCTGCTCTTGCTGGTCCAGGTCACGCATTCTTTTGTGACACTCCTTGGCCCAATGTCCTGGAATACCACAGTAGTTACACTTTCCTTTCTTGCATTCACTTTTGCCACCGTTGCTTGACTTTGCCTTATCCCTGGATGAAGACTTTGCTTTTGCTGGAACCTTGGCTTACTTGCTACCACTTCCAGACAAGCCATGTTCGCGTTGTTACTGTCGTGCTCGCCACTCCTCCCCCGTGAGGAGTAAACGACCTCCTCCAGGTGCAAGGTCATCAATTTCACCACGCTCCTCCACGACTAGAAGTCGGCCTGTGAGCTCTTCGATGGACAAGGTCTTGAGATCCACGAGTGATTCAATTGCCATGGCCATCTGCTTGTATTTTTATGGCACACTCCGAAGGAATTTGAGCACCACCTTATACTCATCCACCGGATCGCCTAACACCTCAAGATAATTCACAATTGCTGTGAGTCGGATCCCAAAAAACTCCACTCCCTCGCCTTTCTTGAATGCGAGATTCTCAAACTCTGTCCGACGAGTTTGTGCCTTGGCCTCTCGGATGTGTTCGATACCAACTCGCATGACCTTGAGTGTATCCCATGCCTCCTTGGCGGTTGTCTTGACTCCAAGGGTACGAATCAACTCTGGCGGGACTGCTCGAAGGATTACCGACATTGCGCGTCGATCATCACGTTGATCACGCAGACCATCCTCTATCACCTCCCACAAGCCTTGTGCTTGAAGTTGCACCTTCATGAGGATCACTCAATCTGCATAGTTGGTCCGTGTGAGAACCGAAAAGTGCACGGCACCATCACTCTCCCTTATGACCCGCTCTACTATGCGTGTCTCACTTCCTTAGCCCATCTCGTTGCCTCGACAAAGTTTTGGCCATTCCGATGGTTGTTGTGTGGATGCTCCTCCTTTGATTTTATCACCAGCAGCTCCTGCTCCTCGTCCTGCCATTTTGTCGAAGTGGATCGAACACCGAACGACTACAGAGTCTTGGATCAAACCCCAACGCTCTGATACCACTTGTTGTTGCAGGAACAAAGAAATGAAAGCAAAGCTTTGAAACCAAATGATTTGTCGTAGAAACAAAAGCTAAAGAAAGACAAGAGGAAAATTTTTTTGGTGTAGTATCTTTTACTGCATTTTCTGAACTTCATTTTATAACCAAAATAGCCTACAAAAACTGAAAACTTGACCACGTAAAACTCCTATCTCCAAGCCACTATCCCTCTAACAAAACTTGCTACATTCATGCAATTAACTATGACTTGGTTTTAAACATTGAAAGATTTACTAAAAATAGGAAAATGTTGCAGTAATGCTGCAACAAAATAAGGGAAGAAGATTATCCAACACCACTGTGCCTCCACTGTAAATCCGCCTCTAGGTGGAACAATGATAGGGACATGAAGTTTGTTTTGCATAATAGAGTTTGCTTGCCGTTCGGGTCATGTAACTGCCAAGCTCCTGCCGCGCGACCTGTAGTGGCAATAAATCCCCATGTCTACTCGAAGGATGAAAGAGTCATTGCGATGACAAGAGCCTGCAACTGGAAAAAGATCCATGATTTGGAATGCTGTTTCAAACCTAGACTTCCAAATGGGGGTGTCTTTGGCAACTCTATCACCAAGTGGAGGGATTCTATGGATGTGAGACAAAACAGTTGGCGGAAATATTTTTATGGGTAATGGAACTCGATATTGCTTTTTCTATAGAGATTGGATGACTTACTCGAAACTCTATTTGTTAACTTATTACCTCAGATACTAAAGTGCATGAAGAGCATCCAAGTATCCAATCTTCAAAGAGTTTAATTTGAGAGCTATCACCAACCCACCAATGAATGTTGTTGTGCAAGAGTTCATCTCCCCATAACAAACTAAGCCATCCCTAAGATGCAGAGGAAGGAGGCTTATGTATGTTCTAAGGTCTCCAATAATTTTGGGCGAAAGAACTTTGAGAAGAGAGAATGGTCATTAACTCTTAACTTCCATGCCAATTTTGTGAACATGGCCTGATTCATGTGTACCAACGATCCGAGTCCTAAACCTCCTTGAGAAAGAGGATGACACATTTGTCGCATAGATTCACAGTGAATCCCATAATGTAAACTATCTCCTTGCCAACTGAACTTTGCAACACTTTGATCTATGGCCTTTGCTAAACTAACTGGGAGTTTGAAACACTCATGTAATATACTAATAAAGCTGGTAAAGTGTGTGTTACAAGAGTTACTCTTCCCATTAAGAACAAGGACGATACCTTCCACGATGCTAACTGGCTTCTAAGTCTATTCAGGAGAGAAGAAAACAACAGATGCTTGGATTGCGAGAAATACAAGTTAATACTTAGATATGTACCCTAAAATTTGAGATTATAGATATTGAGGCCATATTTGATAGAAATCTGATCAGCTTCCAGTGCATTTGGACTTAGAAAGGGGGATGATTTTGAGCAATTCACCCTTTGGCCAGAGAACCTTGCATAGCTATCCAAAACAGTAAGTAGGGATCTTATGGATTTAGGATTACACTTGATGAAAAAAAAACTGAGTCGTCCACATACATCAAGTGTGAGATGCATGGAACTTGTTTGCCAATGAAAATAACCAAACCAGTTTGAGAATGCGTTAGATCTGCTAAGAAGAAAGATACAACATGTTGACACAAAATGAATAAATAAGACAAGGGACATACCTTCCTAAGTTATTTTATTTTATGAAAGCATTCTATCCTAGTGCCATTAACTGCAACTGAAAAAGAAACTACTGAGACACAATGTTTAATAAGATATACAAAGTGTGATAGGAGTCCATATTTGTGCAACAAAACTTTGTGAAACTCCCAGGATATATGTGATGCGCCCTAATTTTCTACCACCGCCGCTCCACCGTGGGTGATCGGAATCTGCAAAGACAAAGCCCCCGGAGATTTCCGGGAGGAAGAGACTCCGACAACCAAGTAAGCAAACAGGCTACCCAAGTGTAATTAGGAATGACTAGTTAAGTTGTGTAGGTTTACCTTTGGCCCATATATAAGTAGACAAGTAGGGCAACTATTTTGTTTGCTTGTGGAGAAAGCACTATCACCTTGGGCTAACCCAAAAGACTTTACCCAAAGGGAAAAACTATGGACTTAAGTTCGGCCACATAGGTATTTAGGCCCATATGGATTTACACACTATAAAGAAGCCCATAGAAAGCTTAGGGTTCGGCCTTCGAATTCCTCCCAGGGTCGTGGGCTCAAATCCGTGCCTGAGTCCACGGGTTTATCACGACTCCCTCTTGGCGGGGGTGTTTCAAACTAACATCCGAGCGAGGTTTAAACCTCTAAAATACTTTAACACATCCAGGGGTACGATGATAGTACCCCCAGCGATGCATTTGAACGTTCGTTCTAGGTTAAGGCTTTGAACTTACCGTCCGAGCTGACCAATGTGCTAGGGGTTTGACCCTTGGCTTTCTAGTCTGTTTTAGCACCCATGGGCATAAATCCTGCCTCTTTTTTTATCTCCCCAAGGGCCTTCGGGTCCCTTATAATACTTCCCGAGGGATCCAGTCTTTGGGTGTTCTAATCTGTGTTAGAGACCCACAGACCTTCGAGCCCTGAGGACAGAAACATGAAGTTCAATTTTCTGTCTTCTAATCTGAGTTAGGAGACATGGAACTTTGAATTCTATTGTACGTAGGAAAATATAAGAAGCCTCAAAATCCAGGGCTTCTCATGTACTCTAGAGCCCGATATCATGCTAGTCTTATCTTTTCACCCCCAAGGGGTATGACCTACTGGTCTTTAATTCTGTGTTAGAGCCTATGGTCACTCAAATTTCTGGAGCCCAGGATAGGTTCAAACATTGATCATTCAATCTGTGTTAGAAGTTTGATACATCCGAATATGAGTTTCTGATTGTATAGGGTTTGAATTCCCACCTTTTAAACTTTTCCAAAATCCAAGGATTCCACATCCTAAGTATAGTTCGTTCATCCTTCGAGCATCTGGTCTACGCTAGAGTTCGATGGGTCTGCACTTGCATATTTAAGCATAGAGGTTCCGGGCTTCCAGGGTTCTAATTTGTGCCAGCATCCCCGAAGCTCGAATCACCGTGTTTAACCATAGAGGCTCCAGGCTTCCAGGCTTCTAATCTGTGCTAGCGTCTCCGGAGCTCAAATATGCGTGTTTAATCATAGAAGCTCTGGGTTTCCAGGGTTCTAATCTGTGCTAGCGTCCTCGGAGCTCGAATCCAATTATAAAATGAATTAGGGGTTTGGCCTTCGGGCTCCTAATCTCCGTCAGAACCTGAAGGGTTCGTATTCATAGCAGGAAGGGGGGAGTTCACGTGGGATTTCCTCGATTTCCACAATTAAAATTCAAGGTGGGAAGTGGAGGATTCACAAGTGTAGAATTAACTCTCTGCTTTTGGGGGCGTGAAGCCTTAGTTGGATTCCACGCGCGCCATTTTCCCCATAACTGGTTTGGGTTTGGCTCTCCCTTGTGGCCTATTTACCTATAAAGTTACTTTTTGCATGGCGGCCCAAAGTAATGATTACCTTTTAATTCCATCTATATATATATCAGGGCTTTCCCCTATTCATGTTGTACTATTTTCCTCCAAATTGCTTCACAAGTCTCAAAAACCCTCTTTTCACTTCGCGCGTTTTTCTTGCAACTTCTCAGAAAAGTTCAAGCCCATTTTCTTAGCCACTTTACCAGTAAGTTCCCTCTCCTTAACCTCTCATTTCAATTGTATAATGTCGCAAACATCGTCGTCGGGGAGAAACTCTACTCTGGCCTATTTCCCGATCATTTCTATAGCTGATGGTGTAGAGATTTCTTACCTTCAGGACTCTGGTACCGTTCCTTCTTCAGCGGCTGGTTTATTTCTGACGAGTTCGGAGGCTAGGGGAAGTACTACCAGCTGCTCTGTGCTGCCTCAGGATTATTGTTGAAACGGGGTCTCTTCGAGGTCCCGTGTTTCAAGTTGGGTCAAAATTTAAAAGGACAAGGATGGTCGTCCATATTTCTTCAAAAAGATTCTAACTCCCATCCTTGAAAGCCCTCCACACACCATGGATTTGGAAGTCACTGAGCTATTAAACACGCTACCTTTGTGGGTCCGCTCCCAAAGAATTTACGGTTAGAGGTGCTTCAAGAAGATGAAAATCCAAGGGATACAATGCCCGATCAATGCACAGTCTACGACCGTCACCTTCGATTTGGCTTGTGTTTCCCCTTTCACCCCATCCTTTCTTATCTTCTCGCGGAGCATCGGATAAGCCTGGCCCAAGTGCATTCAAACATTATTCCACTCATCATGCCCTTCCTGACTCGATGTAACAACCTAGGTATCAAACCCCGCTATAAGGTCTTTCAATCTCTGTACTATCTCTCTGGGAGCAGAGCTGTGGTGTATTCAGATTAGGGTCAAGATACAAAGCTTGGAGGGATAGTAACCCTGTGCAATAGGTTTCTAGACCATCCTCTAAAGCTTTCTTCTAACTCTAAAGGGTGGCATCTATCCCCCATTTACATGTTCGAGGAAGAGGCTGGGGAGTACTATGTACTCGATTGGAATCTGAAGCCCAAGTTCAAGAACCCTTATGTCTATGTTGCTTCGGAGGATATGATATCTAATAGAGATCGACTTCTGAGTGAGCCCCTGGACATTTCGAGGAATTTTGACTTTATTTGGCCATAGGAGGTATATGACTGGATCTATCGCCAGAAGCAGTCCTGATAGAGCCCCTTCTTCCGAAGAAGAGCATGAAGCCTCCTTCCAGCAAAGGGAAGAAAAAGAGTAGTTCTAAGGATAAGAAGGGGGAAGGATTTGGAGGTGCTCAACCTAAGAAGACAAATTAAAAGAGTAAGGCCTCTTCGATTGATGGTGAAGAGGCTTTGAAAAATCCAAAAAATAGAAAAAAGAAGACTGATAGCTTGAAAAATTCTGAGCCTACCTTGAAGCCCGTGGGGAGCAGAACCGGAGCCCGCCCAGGAAAGCCATTTTGGGGAGTCACCCATTGAGATTTCTTCCTCCCTTTCTGAAGGTGTTTGCGACATCCTTAGTTTTTACCTGCCCATGCTTTTATGTAGTCTTCTTTTTGCTTTCTTTATGTTGGCTAATTCATGTTTTTACATTTTTTCTTTTGTTTAGTGGGATTTTCTGCAACTCTTGGCTTTGACAACAAGATGGAGACTGAGACAATATTCGTAGAGGCCTCTCTGGAAGCCCCTCACAGTTATCCCAGTTCCAGCCTTATTTGACCAGAAGCTTAGTCCGAGGGTCAGTAGGAGCTCCAGGGTGAATGTGGTAGGAGCGAACGGGGTTATGATGGTGCCTCGACACCCCAACCTTCCCCTCAAAGGCCAAGAACTGATATGCCCCCCTCCGAAACCACCCAGCCGAACCTGGTCCCTCTGGGAACACAAGCTCAGAGACTAGACCCCTCTCAGGGAGGAACAACTTGCCTCCTCCAAGTGGGAAGGGTCACTTAACCCTTGTCCCAGATGCACCTTTCTTGGTTGCCTTGGACTCTGTTGTCTAGGCCTATTTGATCAAGGTTCCGAAGGCTGAGCAGGCTATTGCTAGCTAAGTCTAAAGAGCTTGAAAGAGAGTTGCGTGAGGCTGCTTCCCATTACAAGGAAGACTGGGAAAAGGTGGCCTCCGACTATGAGGCTGAGCGTGCTATCGATGTCCTTGTCCATCGGGCAGAGCTGGAGAAACATTCTCTTGTTCACAAAGGGGAGCTCAAGAAACATTCCCTTTTTCATGAATGGGAGCTCGAGAAACTGGCCGCCGAGAAAGACAATCTTTGAAAGGGCTCGGGTTGAAACTCTCGGAGGCCCAGGCAGAAATTTCCAGACTGCCTGGTCTTTGCTCTCCCGTGAAACAGGCTTATGCTTTTGAGGCCTATACCAATAGGGTGGTGAAGAACCAGGGGTTCTGGGATTTTCTCCTCCCTCTCCACGGTTTTGGTTGGGGTTAACTGGAAACAATTTGGCTTGTTCCATTTCCAAGGATCTCCCGGTTGAGTGCGCTACTATGCTAGAAGTTTATAAGAACAATTCGGAGCCCAAACAACTGATCCATCTCTAGTGAAAGTCTATCCAAGATGGAGGGATCAAATTCCCCTCACTCGACTATTTGAAGGCTTCCGGAAAGTATTTCTCGGTGGAAGAGATCCGTAACATGGAGACAGATGAAGACACCAAGTGGAAAGAGCCGGATCCCCTTATCGCTCCGAGGTCTCAGCATAGGCCTGCCCTTTCGAGTTCTTCTCAGGAGAAATATAGCGTATGAAAAATTGTATGAAAATTTTTCCCTTTGGGGCTCCCAATGTACTTATTTTCTTTTCATTAATAAAGAATTTCATTTTCTTGTACTTATCTATTTTCCTTCGATTTCTTCTTTCAAATTATGAATGAGTGGTATCACCGGATCGAGGAATGGGCTTGGGAGTATTGAATTGAGGCATCCCAATTTTGGTACAAGTCTGTTTGGCTTAAAGAGGAGCTTCGAGCAGCGTACGATGAGTTGGGCTTATGGGGTAGTGGTCTTCACGAAAGGCAATAGGAACTCCTCAAAGCATAGAGCCGTTTGAGAAAGGAAAAGATTCCTTAGTTGCTGCTAAGGATGAAATTTTGGGAGATTTTCGATCTCTCAAAGCCGACATAATGAAGTTCTCAAAGAGATAACTACCAATGCCGGGTTTACCTCGATGCATGAATGCCTTTTGGCTGCTAAAGCCTACCAAGACACTGAGGGAGCATCAACTTCTCGACTGAATGAGTCCATCAAAAGTTACCATCGTGTAGCTCAGGTTTCCCGAGAGAACGTAGAGGTGGTTTGAGCACCTGTAACAAATGCTACAAAAAAACTTAAGCAGTGGAAAGAAGAAGTCCGGACATATCAGCGAGACCTGGTTCCTGCGTTGGAGTGAACCATTAAGGAGAATCAGGCCCTCATTGCTGTCATTTGTAGGGACAAAGAGAAGGTTGATAAAGAGCTTTCCAAGCGGTATTCAATATACGAGGAAACGACCAATAGCCTTTGAGCTTACAGGCTCCAACTCAGGACAATTGAAGCTCTACTGATTAAAGATTTTGAAGGCTTTCTTCGAGACACTATCAATATCATGGAGCAAAAACATATTACTCGGAATCCAAAGTACTGTGAAGCATATGAAGAGGCTAGAAGGTGGATGGACAGACTGCAAAAAGTGAAAGTGGGAGCTTTAAGTTCCCGTACAGCCCCTAGGAGAAACGAGGCTCCTGGATCTGGTGAAGCCCCCTCCTCCTATGGCTTCGGCTAAAAGAACTAACACGATTCGAAACCACTCCACCTCTGGCCAAGGAAGAGGTTCTTCATCTACTGCTGGTCAAAGTCGACCACGGTCCTTCAACGATAAAGAAGAAACTTTAGTTAGGAGTCCTCAACACTAAGCCTTAAGGTTCCTATATTTTCGATCCGTAGTCTCCTGGAAGTTTTCCTACTTTGTAAAATAGTTGTAATTTATTTCTGTGTACTTGTAAGACGTGCTGGCCTAATAATAATACATTCTCTTCTTCTCCTTTGGCACATCATTTATTATTTTAGGTAGGGCCATTACCCCCAAACTAAATTTATTTAACTTGTTTCTCTGACTTTTTCAAGCAACTTACAAGGTTTAAGCCTTGTGTGGTATACACGATCAGACGGGGCTTTGTTAGCCCTTCATACATTTTACAAGGTCTGTGCCTTTGGCGCTTGTTATGCGTTCGATAGGGCTTTGTTGGCCCTTCGAATATTTTACAAGGTCCGTGCCTTATGCGCTTGTTATATGTTCTATAGGGCTTTGTTGGCCCTTCAAATATTTTACTAGGTCTGTACCTTGTGTGCTTGTTGCGCATTCGATAGGGCTTTGTTAGCCCTTCGTACATTTTACAAGGTCTGTGTTTTGGGCGCTTGTTGCGTGTACGATAGGTCTTTGTTGGCCCTTTGAATATTTTACAAGATCTGTGCCTTGTGTACTTGTTACAAGTTTGATATGACTTTGTTGGCCCTTCATACATTTTACAGGGCATGTGCCTTGGGCACTTGTTGCGCGTTCGATAGTGCTTTTTTGGCCCTTGAAATGTTTTACAAGATCTGTATCTTGAGTGCTTGTTGCGCATTTGAGTATTAGTTACTCCGATTTTAGGAGAGTGGGAATCAAGAACTTGTTTGAAGGTAACACGTTTTGATACAAGATTGTCAAAGGCAGAGGAATCCTCTCACCTTACAATGCTATTGGGCAGAGGGCGTCCTCTAACCCAAAGATACCTCTAAGCATGCCTTTTTTTGACCTTCCTGAGTCTATTGGGATCTTGGAGGATAATACCTCCTAATGTTGGAGATGCATCTGCGTGGAATCGATTTACCTTAGAGGGTTTATAATGCATAACTGCCCCTCGAGACAGCTTCAACAACTCGGTAGGGTCTCTCCCAGTTTGCTGAATGCTTCACCTCTGTCTCTCTATGACTCTTCTTGTTTCTCCTCATCACAAGGTTTTCCGGGGAAAACTAGACCTTTCGAACCCTCTGGTCGTGATACTACTTCACCCTTACTTTGACCCTGGCTTCGTGGAGGTTTGCCTTCTCCCTTTTTTCTTCGAGGAAATCTAGGTCCAAACAGCGCTGCTTGTGATTGTCTTCATATTGTCTATTGCTTATAGCAAACCTTTGAAAGGTGCGCTATTTTATCTCCATTGGAATGACCGCCTCCAAACCGTCAACTAGGCTGTATGGGGTTTCTCCCGCAGCAGATGATTCTATTGTTTGGAATGACCAAAGTACACTAGGTAATTTGTTGATCCAGTTCCCGCCTGCTCTTTTGAGCTTGGTCTAATACCATTGAAAATGGTTTGATTGATGACCTCCACATGCCCATTAGCTTGGGGGTGGTAAACGCTGGTGACCATTTGGCAGAGTTTGTACTCCTTGCACCAGCTTTTGAATGGGTTATTGATGAACTGAGTGCCATTATCACTTATTATCATTTGAGGGATCCCAAACCTGCATATAATTTTCTTCCAGCAAAACCCAATCACCGCCTTCCCTTTTACACCCGTTAGGGCTTCGGCCTCGACCAGCTTTGTAAAGTTGTCTATGGCCACAATCATGTACCAAAAGTGGCCAGGGGCCTCTGGGAAAGGTTCCACCAAGTTGATCCCCTTTGTCAAATGGCCAAGAAATTTTAATGTTCATCATTTCTTGGGGGGACGTGGGTGATTGATTCATGCCTTTGGCATTGGTGGCAGGCTTGGATGTGCTTGTTTACCTCTTTGAACATCTTTGACCAATAATATCCAGTCAGGAGAAGCTTCTTAGCTACCGATCGAGTCCCCTGATGACTTCTGCAGGCCCCTTCATGGGTTTTGCGGATTAAGTAATTAGCTTCATGGAGGGCTACACATCGAAGGAGTGGTTGGAGATGGCCTTGGTGATATAAGACATCTCCCTGGATCACATATTTAGGCGCCTTTGACCTAACCTTTGTTGCTTCGGTGGGGTCCTCTGGGACATCTTGAAGGTAGCTCATGATAGGCGTCATCCACGACTTTTGTTCCTCAACTCCATCACCGTTGCCTTCTCCTTGAAGCTACGCTTACTTAGCATCTCCACTATTAAATGCCTCTAAGATTGCAAGTCCAAGTCCGACATGTCCAATTTGCTTAAGGCATAAGCCTTGTGAGTCTTTTCTTGAGGGACTTGATTGAGGGTATAATGGTAGAAATGTTCGAGGAAGGGTATTACCACTTCCAAATAGCATTGCAAACTTCTCTCCCTAGCCTCATATTCCCCCTTGACTTAAAGGACCATGATTTGGGAAGCACTAAAGATGTAAAGTTTTCAAACTTCCAAATATTTGGCAATTCGAAGGCTTGTGATTAGTGCTTCATATTCTACTTCATTATTCATGGCCTTGAAGTCAAAGTGTAAGGCATTGGGGTAATATTTTTGACTGGGGCTCGTGAGCAGAACTCCAGCCTCACTACCTCCAGAATGAGATGACCCATCAACGTACAGCTGCCATGTCTCGCCTGGTTCTTTTTCATCTTTGATCACTATCGGTTCGGTGGTCTCGATAATGAAGTCTGCTAATGCTTGGCCCTTGATAGATGTTCTTGGGCAGAGCTGGATGTCGTGTTCACCTAGTTCGATTGCCTATTTCATCATTCTTCCCGAGGCCTCCGACTTTAGAAGCACCTGCCTGATTAGATAACTGGTAAGCAGGATTATCCCGTGGCTTTGGAAGTATGGAGGAGGTGTCTTGCAGCGTGGACAAGAGCTATGATTAGTTTCTTGAGGGCAGTGAAGCGGGTCTCCGGGCCATGCAGTGCCCTGCTTATGAAGTATATTGGGAATTGGGATTTTTCCTTATTTTTTACGAGAATGATGCTTATCACCAGGGGGGATGCAGAGATGTATAAATATAGATCTCTCCCCTTGTCTAGTTTCATGAGGGTGAGCAAACTTCATAAGTGCTCTTTCAGCTCCTGGAAGGGTTTGTCATAGTCATTCGTCATTTCGAATTTCTTTGCTTTTCAAAGCACATTAAAGAATGACAGGTGTTTTTCAGCCCCCATCGAGAGGAATCGACTGAGTGCCGCCAAAAATCCTGTGAGCCTTTGGATGTCATTGACTATTTTGGGGGGCTTCATGTTGACCAATGCTTCAAGTTTCTCAGGATTGATATCGATCCCCCTCTTTGAAACCATAAATCCTAGGACTTTGCCTGCTTTAACTCTGATGACGCACTTAGAAAGATTTAGCTTCAAATTAGCTTCTCGGAGCTTTCGGAAGGTCTCTTCGAGGTCTAGAAGAAATTGGTCAAATTCCCCACTTTTAACCACCATATCATCAACATATATCTCAATGTTTCTACCGATTTGTTTTTGAAGAGCTTATCGACCAACCTTTGATAAGTAGGCCCTGCGTTCTTCAATCCAAATGGCATTTTCTTGTAGCAAAATTTTCTCCAATCAGTTATGAAAGACAAATTTTCCTTGTTCTCTTATGCCATGGGTATCTGGTGATAGCCCTTATGGGAATCGAAAGAATCCACGACATCATATCCTGTTATAGCTTCAACCACCACATCGATGGAGGGAAGATGATAGCTATCCTTGGGGCATTACTTATTGATCCTCCAAGTACCATCGTGCTTGGGGATCATCACAAGATTCGCTATCCATTCAGGGTAGAATACCTCTTAGATAACCTCATCTTTCAGCAATTTTTGGACCTCTTCTTTTATGGCCTCAACCCTTTTGCGAGCAAAGATCTACGCTTTTGTTTGATTGGCTTTTGGGAGGGGTTCACATTCAACCTGTGGACCATCAGTTGCTTAGGTACCCCTGTGAGGTCGAAGGTGTCCCATGAAAACACATTGACAAAATTGTCTAAAAGGTCCTTCAGATGTTGCTTTGTTATGGATGGAATGATTTTTCCCATGGGTATTGTTCCCCTGTCCTGAACGACCATTGTCTCAGTGTCTCTAGGCTCAATCTCTCTCTTAATTAAAGCCACTGATGTGTCCATTTTATATGCATATCTTAGTGCCATTTTGGGTCACTTTTGTGCTCTTTTATTATCAAGAGCTTGTGTTTTACCTTGAAATTCTCTTAGGGGGGGGGGGTTAAGAGCAACTTTATGCTCTTTTACCTCTTCTAAGCGGATTTTGTGTGACAAGGGAAGAACACGGAGGCAATGAAGATCGGAGGCCATTGAAAACCACACTTTCGAAGACTTTTGAAGACTTGCTTCAAAGACATGAAGATCAGAGGCCATTGAAGACCAGTTTTGGAGCCATTGAAGACTTAGAGATTGAGAGGAATTACTATGAAGATGACTACTTGCCACAAGAAGAAGAAAAAGACACGATACAAAATTCTGGCACCCGTCGCGAGTCGCGATGGCCTCGTCGCGAGACCATCGCGAGTGGCGACCAACGGGTGGCCAGAATTTCACCTTATCTTCTTTTTACTATAAATAACACTCCCTTTCCTCTCATTCCCAACCTTCTGCATCTGCGATTTCAGTACTGTTCCAAAACCTTTTTCTTCCATTTTTCATCTTTGAATTCTCTTATTTTTATGATTAGTTGTTTAGCATTGATTAACATGAACTCTTGTAGCTAATCTATCTCTTGGGAGCAATTGACGAAGGCTTCCAAGGCCATGTCTTAAGAACAATTTGTAGCTTATTTATTGCTCTTACTATTGTGCATTTATGGAGCATTGAATGTGTTTGTTGATATCATTAATGTTGTTGAAAGCTTGAGTATATGAAATACTTGTATGAATTGCTTGCTAGGGTTTGGGGGAAGTGGGTTGATTTCCCCCATTTCTTGATAGGAATTTATGAGTATGATTTAGAGCTTTTGATTGTGCCGATGGATTGATAATTTCTAGGTAAATATGATAATGTTGAACTCTTTTTCATGTTTGTTGCTTGTAGCAAATGAGAGAAGTCTATGAATGTTGATCGTTCTTGACCAATCTTGTGTAAATGCATAAATCGGTTAAATGCTTAGACACAATGTAGTGTTTATAAGTGTTGCCGAGCTTGTTGATTCTTCGTGCTAAATGCCATCAATGGGATACCTTGAGTCGTGTTTCGACCACGGGAGTCATTAGTGAGGTTTGACAAGAGATGTCAAATTCACTCTTGCAAAGTAATATCTAAGAAGGATAGAAGTTTAGCCTTCACAACAAGTAGTGAAAGTAGTAAATAAGTTGCATGTTCAATGATGGATAAGAGGTTTGGAAGTGGAAGTTAATTGCCAAGGTTCCGTAAATTGTTATTTTCATCCTATCTTTAGTTGTATTTCATGATTAGCATCGTTTTCTTGCTTTGCTAGTTGTTTTACTTTAATTTGTTAACTTAGGATCAAACCAACCAAAACCCCCCCTTGTTTACATGCTTTTATATGTATCTATGTATGTAAGTGCTTAGTATGTTTTCTCCCATATATGTTTAAAACACTTGAAAAGATCCCTCTTTCGTGGACGACCCCGACTTGCCATTATCTACTTAATTGTAGATAGGAAGCATTTAGGGCTTAAAATTATTAACTTTTTTAGGGCTAGAGCCAAACAACTTTTGGCTGCCGGTTGATCCCCTCTAATAACTGCTATTCCCCTTTTTGTGGGGAACTTCATCAAATGATATGGGGACCATACCGCTCGCGCCTGGCACATCCAATATCTTTCGAGGATCATACTATATGGGGACACATCGTCAACTACTACGAAGCTACAATCGATTGTGATTTTCTTGTCCCCATCAGCTACTTTAATCGGGAGGGTAATCACCCTTAGGGGTAGCACCATTTTCCCAGTGAAGCTAGACAAGGGAGAGGTTGTTCTCCTTATGCTTTCTCGTCTGAGCCCTAACTGGTCGAAACAGTTGGCAAATATTACTTCAACCCCGTTACCGTCGTCCACGAAAACCCTTTTGACATAACAATCTCCTATGGTTGCATGGATCACCAACGGATCCGTGTGAGGGGTTAGGCTAGGTGGGTCAGCCTCCAAGAAGGTAATTTCTTCTTCGAGTCAGAAATTTTTTTGACAAGGTTCTCCAAAGGGCACATATCGAGATTGGGCTTTGATGGTTGTGTTTTAAGCTTGATTGCCTATAACTCCATTGATGAAGTTGATCACCCTATTCTCCCTGTCCCTCCGAGTTTTGTCCAGTCGAGCCACGGCTTTGGCTCGAACCCCTACTTAGTTTTTGACTTAGTCTCTATCATTCGCCTGTTGTTCTCTGCCGCTCCAGTTGACTCTCTTTTAGCCTTTCCAATGGCATTTCGCTCAGCTCTTCGAAGAGGATTCTCCTTTCGGACTCTCGATACAGTCAGGGAGTAAACCCTCCCTTGCACATCTTTCTACTTCCTGTCTCAAATGGTTACACTCATTTGTGTCATGGCCCTGTTCTCTGTGGTGATCACAAAATTTGGGGGACTATTCCTTCCCATGGTAGTCTTTTCCGGGAGGGTGGCTTTGAAACATCCCTTTATGGATGGACTGTGTCTCTATTATGGACTTGGTTAAAAGAATAAAGCTTTCGAACCCTTTTCTTGGGTGGTCGAGCCTTTTTAACCTAGAATCAGAGTGTTTAGGTCCCTTTTCGAGCCATCTATCTCCCTCCCATTTTCTCTTCGTGACCTCTTCGATTTTTGAATACTGCTCTACGATTTCCTGCAGTTGCTGTAGGGTCTCTAGTTTCTTCGAGACCAGCTTTTTATACAGGCCGAGGTTTAACATTCCATTCATATATCCAAGAATTACCTCTTCCTCGATCTGATGGTTTAAGCTAAGACTCTCATTCAATATCAATGGTAGAATGCCTCTGTCGACTCGCCCAACCTCTGCTTATTTTGGTACATTTCTATTAAGGTTTTTGTGAACCTTTTCTTTTGAAAAAAATGACTCAAAAGAGCCTTTTTGAAGTCTCTGTACGAGTTTAGCATTTCTCTGCCAAGCTTATTGTACCATTCTTAGGTTTTCCCTCAAAGGTAACTTACTACCAACTTGCATGCTAGGTGTTTATTGAAGTCCCTCGATTTCATCAGACAAAGAAATGTATGTATGAACTCGCGAGGGTCCGATTCTCCACTGTATGTGGGGAGCCTTTCGGGTGGTTTCATTTTGTTGGGCCATCAGGCAGTCATTATTGCAGGACTAAAAGGGGATGTTGCGATCTGGCCTAAAGGCCCGATCAGCCTATCGAGTTCTCTTGTCAAAGAGTTGCTTGGTCCCCCTCTCATCTGCGGGTCTCTATATGGGTCAGGCCAAACTGAGGAAATTAAAGCTTGGGAACGTGGGAAGGAGATAATTTGAAGTTATGTACCCTGAGTGCGACCATCTCCCTGATGGGCCATAATATAACCCTCGCCGGTAAGGGTCGTAGGGGGAAACCTCCGGATGAAGTCCTGAATATATTTGGTTTTTGAAACCTGGGAAAGCTCCCATCGGCCCTACCATCGAATGTGGAATAGTTTATCCTGTTGCTGAGGGCATTGAGATAGGCATCGAGGTCAGCGCAGAGTATCATATCATTTGCAACATGCTCAGGAGTGTCGGTTGGGGCCATCTAAGGGCACCAACATCAGCTTGATATGACACTCCGGGGGGCATCTGTTGCTGTATCTTCCTATGGTAGAGCATAGGAGACTCCACCTGATAGCCAGCATATCTGAGAGCCTGAGCCCATGATGCAAGATCTTGCTGTGACGAGGGGACTGCGTTGCTTTTACCCCTTGATGCTCGAGTAGCCCCTCTCGAGATTTCTGTTTGCAAATCCACCGTAGCCTCCATAAATTGCAGTTCATTTGCCCTTTGTCGACGTGTCTGACTTTGCAAGGTAGGAGCTTCAGCTCCACCTACCTAGGGTTCGATGCTAACCTTCATGGTCCATGGGGGTGCGTCAGTTTCTTCGCGAAGAGCTTCTGGACCCCTGCATTCTGGGACCTGGTCCTGGCTACCTTCCGGAGGCTCAATACCGGTGCTAGAGGGAATGAGACCCAAAGGCATATTTGATCTATGCCCTCTCATTTTCTGGTATGAGAATTGTACCTCTTTGCTGATGCCTAAAGCTTTCTCTTTTAACCTTTCACTCCTACAGAAGGCGCTTGCTGTAGATGTGGACATAAACAACAAGTATTTGATAGCAGATCTAACTGATGATCCCACTGGGCATGGTACTTGATGCACCCCAATTTTCCACCACCGTTGCTCCTCCGCGGGTGATAAGAATATGCAAATACAAAGCCCCTAGAGGTTTCTGGGGGGAAGAGACTCCGATGACCAAATAAGCAAACATGCTACCCAAGTGTAATTAGGAATGAATAGTTGAGCTGTGTAGGTTTACCTTTGGCCTTTATATAGGTAGGCAAGTAGGGCGGCTATTTTGTTTGCTTGTGGGGTAAGCACTCTCACCTTGGGCTAGCCAAAAAGGCTTTGCCCAAAGGGCAAAGCTATGGACTTAAGGTCGGCCACATTGGTATTTATCCCCATACAGATTTACACATTATCAATATGATCGAAAGCCTTGCTCACATATATTTTTACCGCATCTAGGATGACCTTATCCTTTTTCCTTCTCTTTATATATTCAATTATTTCATGTGCCATTAAGATGTTCTCCCCTATAAAACAACCTTTGAGAAGTCCATTCTGATTATCTGCAATGATAGCGTTCAAAACAAGTTTAAGTTAATTCACTCTCACCTTAGCCACAATATTATATCTGGCGTTGCAAATACTAATTGTTCTAAAGTGATCTCAATAGGAATGACTCGATCTCTTGAGGATTAGGACTAAGAGTGTATCATTCCAACCTGCATTTAGGAGGACGTCGTCATGACACTCTAAGCTACTCCCTCAGTCCCACAATAAAATTCCTATTTTGCTTTTTGGGTAGTCCCACAATAAACTTCCTACTTTGTTTCTTTCCTTTTATAGTGAAGACAAATGATTGAAAATGACATAGCCACCCTTTAAATAAAAATCTATAATAACCATTATTGTTTATCAAATTAAAATCTTAGTCCATATGATATGGTATTCCCTATCAGGTGAGGTGGCTGGCGATCACCGTAAGATAAAGGCGGCCCTGCAAGAAAGTTCCCGGAAGTGATTTCAGGGAAAGTGCTCCGATGATCAAGTCAATTCTTTCCTCAGGAGAATTGGTATTTCTCAATTAGTTCTACTTACCTGAGCCAGTGCCGCTCTTCCTATAGTTATAGCGGATTGCAATCATGGCTCCACGTTTCTAGAGTCTCAGATCATGAGTTGCATCATGGTAGCTAGAATCTCGGGATCGCTCACGAGTGTCTTCCCCACTTCTAGACGTGGCTCCACTTTGCTCGATTCTTGGATGAGTCTTGGGTTGGGCCTAAAGGCCAACAACTTTTAGTTTGTGGGCTAGGTACAAACCATAGCCCCCCTAGCCATGAAGTCAATGGAACGTGAAGCGATGACTGTGTATGTTGAATGTGTGCGAATTGTTATTCTGTTTATCTCCGAAGTTGTAATAACATGTTCGTCATCACAGTTACTTACATTGTCTTCGTGAAGTGTTGCATTTTTCTTGGCTACACTTGCGATTTTGTTGGAATGTCTAGTTTTTGAATTTTAATTTGAATTCATACTTCAAATGTATAACTTTTGATAGACTTGGCTGTTGCGATCCAGTGTCATTAGGCTAAGATTCTCTCCTCATTATCCGCTACATTTTTCCAAATTTTCTCATGTCATTATCTTTGTTTACCTTATAAATGGCTTGAATTGACTAACCTAACTCTGTCATTGTTCAGTATATCACCTATTCATATACCGTTGTCGTCTCATATTCCGTAAAAGGTAACTTACTTTTTGTGTCAGAATTTCATCATATGTTTTTGACTGATATTACACCTCATTTTTTATGTTTCAGTGTCTTAATTTATATATTGGACTTATTGCTTCTTCAAACGCCTCAGTCTTTGATCTTCTTTGTCCCTGCTTATTCTTCCTGTGCATTCTCGTTCTCTGCCCCCTCAACTCATAAGTTTCTCTGTCTATAAATTTTTTTCTCAATTGCGAATCTGTGTGGTGTCTCAGTTCTGCCAATTTTGTTATTTTTTTTGGCCGGAAGTTATCCGGTTGTTTTCTCCGGCGTGTTACTTATGTTATTTTTGACTTTTTCCGTAATAAGATATATGTGTTTTGTAGCTCTAATTAATAGGGCTTTCATCTCAAATTTTAGGACTCATTCCTGCCTAAATGTTTATCCCTAATCCCACTGATTCTCCCATAGAGGATGTGCAGGTTGATGATGTCGACTCCGGGAAGGATTCCGATTATCCCACCAGTTCTTCTACCATTAAAAGCATTCTGTTCGAAGACTGCTTGGAAAATTTAATCATTAATTTTTCTTTCATGTCTTCGGTTGAGCTCAAAGCTCCTCTTATTTCTAAGAGTGTTCGCACTACCCCTGTTGGTTATATATCTTGTTATTTAGATTATCTCAAGTTTGTTCTTGTCTTTTCCTTTCCCCAGCATGTCATACAGTTGCTTCTATCTTATCAAATTGCGTTGTCCCAGTTTTATCCTAAGGGTATCACGATCATTGTGGGTTTCCACTATGTGTGTACCCAAGCCAATGTCCTTTTTTTTATTGAATTTTTTCGTAGATTGTATCAGCTTCGTAAGGTGAAAAACTAATCTGATGAATTAAATTTTTTATCCCATCATTCCCACTGTTGAGTTCGTCAGTGGGTTTCTAAGTAACTGTGGTGTGTGGAATTTTTTTTTTAATGTTAAATTGGATCCTGAGTACAGACAGATCCTTTCGGCTTGGAACTATAATGTTCCTATGTCTAAACTTCCCAACATGGGAGTTTGTCTTACTGCTATGTCCTAGGTTGTTTTACAACTCAATGAACACTTGATAGGTCTACGTCATGCTAAATCTGAGTGTGAAGGTGTTTGTTTGTTGTTATTTTATGGTTTCTCTATTTTGCATGCGTTATTTTTAACCCTTTTGCTTTCATATTGCTCAGTTGTATTAGTGTGTTTGCTTCACTTAAGCTGTATGGTTAATGGTAAATATGGATCTAGTTGGGCAGAAGATTTATAGGTCATTTATCCCCGACGATGAGTCTAAGGAGATGGAAAATATGTTTGTTGTTCTGCATGACATTAGTACTGATGCTAGTACTGATGGTGTCTCTCAGGAAAACCTTGCTCAGGCGAACTCCCAGTTTGCACAAACTGAGGACAGGGTACCAGAAGAGGAAGAGGTACCTGTAGTTAATGTTAATGTTGATGTTGTTGCTGAGGAAAAAACAAAAAAGAGAAAGAACCAGAGTGGGGTTCATCTGCTGCATTGGGCTGTTCGGAGAAAAAGGGTCATACAAGTCATTCCCATTCTAATTCTCCATTACGAAGCGGTAATATTTTAGCAGAAGGGACTATTACTGCCATATTTTCCCAAACTTCCTCTGCACGAGTCGATGATTGAGGTATGTTCGTTGTAGTTTTAACATGATTTTTTCTTACATTTGTTTGATTTTATTACAACATCTAATTGTTATATTCATTTGTGTCTTTTTTTGACACATGTCATAAGATTGGTAAGAGTCTCAAGCTCGTTGGTGGGCGGGTTGCTAAATTATCCAATCTGGACGGTTTGTTGTTTGAGCAGTATAAAGCTAGCGAAACGCAGTGCAAGGCTATACGGATCTCGCTTGAAGCTGCTAAGAAGCGTGCATAGGTTGTTGAAGAAGAGAATAGTATGCTCCGCACTGATTTGTAGGAGATCGAAACTAAAGGTCATGCTTCGCCCAGTTATCCCCAAGTTCTCGCTGGCTGACTTTTTAAGACGAAGTCTTTCTTCAACCTTTTTGAAGAATTTTCTTGTTCTGCTCGCAATGTTGGTTGGTGTGAGGCTTTGATGGAGCTGCGGAAAACAAATCCTATCCTGAAGGCAAAGAGATTACCCTTATTGGTGAAGTGTGAGGAGATATTGGAGCAGCAGAAGACTATGCTAAATGCTGAATTCATCAACAAAATTTCTGATGGTGGACATCCTTATGTCTTGTTATCGCATCTCGCCGGTCTTCCTTCCTTGCCTTCTATTTCTGAGCTGCAAGAGTGTAGAGTCAATTATCATGACAGCCTCCCTTTCGCTTCTTCTTATCCTAAGCCATCTCCTAACCTATAGGTTAATGCAAATGTGGAGGGTTCTAACCAGAATGCAAACATGGAGGATTCTGCTCTCGTTTCCCAGAATGCGTCCGACCCTTTGAATTTGTATGTGTAAAACATAATGGTACGTTTGTGTATATCAAGGGAGGCTGTCAAGAAAATTGACTTGACAAGGACATCATTAGTAGCTTTGTTGATCTCGAATATGTTAATATGTATATGCCTTCGCTCAACCTTCATACTCACGCTCAGAAGTGGGCGTCGTCGTTGGGATTTTGTCTCAAATATATGCTACTTAACATCAACGATCTGGAGCTTGGATGGAAGAAGATCACAAGCAAGTTACAAGACTATATTCGTGAGTTTAAAGGATTGTGCACCCAACATAATAGTCTTATCGAGCGGAAACAGCTAAACTTGATTTAAATGATTCGTCAGCAAAACAAAGTAGAGAATTTTTCCGTGAACAAAGCACACAAGGCTCATCAGAAGACCATAATCATAGATACACAGTGCTCTCTACTTGACCAATTATTGGATCATCTGAAGAAGAAGTAAGATGATTGTGATCACCTTTTCACTTGTTCTTCAGGGTGGCAGAGCATGTTTGATGAGCAGTTCACCATGAATACCCACATGCATAGTGAGAACGATCACCTTTGTGCTGAGTATGGCCTCCTTGACTCTTGTGTGCATCGGCTTAAACAAGCTTGTGTTGATTACAATGATAAATCAAGGCCCTTTCGACAGAGCCCCCTGATCCTACTAACCTTGGGGATGTAACTATAAATATTAACAGGCAGAGGATTAATCCATCCGAATCTGTTAGGTCACATATTCATCAACTAAATGAGGAGATACGTAACCTGGAGAATTTGAATGAAAACTATCAAGACACCGTGGACATCATAAGTATTCAACTTTATGGTAAAGAGTTTTGTCATATATCTAACTTTAAAGCTTACTATGCAACGTGTCTTGATTGTATGCAGCGAAGTGGTCAAAACTCCGCCAGCCTGCTTACTTGTATATGAAATTGCGCTATGATCTTATTTTATCCTAGGAGGAATATTAGGTTGAGCAATCCCGCCATTTTGGTAGTTCTTCTTCTGCTGGGCCATCTCGCTCACCAATGCGTAGATAACTTGTTTTTCTTTGATGTAATATTTTACTTCTACAACTTTTTCAAATACTATCTTTGCGCCTCTATTTTGTGTTACCTTTTTTTTATTTTCAATGTGTTTGCTTATAACTCTAGTATAGAATGTCGTATTTATTGGTTACTGTTGTCACTATATTCTTATACTTTGGTCTTGAGTTGTCGATGAGGACTGGTGATTACTAGTCTTGAAATTATGGTACCCCATACTTCTTTGAGGTATTGACACCTAGTTGGTGCAAAGTTGCAAGATCTATTGCTTGCGAGTTCTAGGTTATGACAACCTGGTTCATGCAAATTCGCAAGTTCTATCGCTGGCTTTTGCCGCTATTATTGTAGGCACATATGCCTTTACATATTTTTGCAAGATCTATAGCTTGCTATATTGAAGTTGTAAACCTATGTTGTGCAAAGTCGCAAGATCAAGTGCTAAATTTTTTTGTTGTTTTCGTAGGCACATGTGCCTTTGCATTTCTTTCTACAAGATCTATAGCTTACGAGATTGAAATTGTAAACCTAAGATCTATTGCTTTCTTTTGTCACTGTTTTTGTAGGCACATATGCCTTTGCATTTCTTTTTACAAGATCTATAGCTTGCGGGATTGAGATTGTAAACCTATATTGTGCAAGGCCGCAAGATCTATTGCTTGCTTTTGTCACTTTTCTGATTTTGGTATTTGTATTATGACAAGATCTGTAACTCTCCGTGTTGCGATTGTACAAACTTACTTGTATGTGGTTGCAAGATGTGAGATTTGGTTTTCTTTGAGTTGTGCCATGGTTTGCTAATTTTTGTTGGTGTTACTATGAATTTTGCTTAAAATTTAACAGATCAATACTATAGGTGATTTTCCCTGAAAGACGTTTTTTTATATTGAATATGTACAGTCACGATGATATTGCGCTAGAAATGAAACAATGCTGCTAACAATGAAAAGGCCGCCAATGATCATATCATGGCTCATGTACAACTGAGCTTTTTCCAACACTTACTAAGGATAGCTAAACATAGAACTTCCTTAGGTTGATGACATGCCAAGTGTTCGGGTTGCTGCTGCCATCCAACCTTTCTAGCTTCTAGTAGTTGGATCAGTGCATTTTCGTTACCTTGTATGGGCCTTCCCACTTCAGGCATAGTTTTTCTTTTTCTTCTGCCAGACTTGTCTCATTCTTTTGCAGTGCAAGATCGCCAAATCGAAACTGTATCTTCTTGACCTTCTCATTATATGCCCGGGCCACCATCTCCTGTACTTTGCCTCTGTGACCATTGCATGTTGCCTTTTCTCCTCAAGTTCATCCAGATCCAATCTCATCATTTTGGGATTATCACCTTCATTGTATGCTTCCACTCTAAGGCTTGAGTTCCCGATATCAGCTGGTATTACTGCTTCATGACCGTAAACTAGGTTGTACGGTGTTTCTCCAGTGGGCTCTCTTACTGTTGTTCTGTAAGACCATAATGTGTTGGGTATATCATCTACCCATCCAGTTTGCTTTCCTTCCAATCATTTTTTAATTCCTTGGTCTAACGTTCTATTAGTTACCTCCACTTAACCATTAGCTTGGGGATGAGCTATAGATTTGAATTTATGCTTGATCCCCTAATTTCAAGCATCACTCGGTGAAGGTTCCACTTGTGAATTGCGTACCATTATCCGCCATGATAGTTTGAGGTACTACAAACTGAAAACTATATTTTTCCAAACAAACTTTCTTTTCTGCCGCGACTCTTCCCAATGGCTTTGCTTCTACCCACTTAATGAAATAGTTAATCGTTATGATTAAAAACTTTGCAATACCAGCTCATTTAGGGAAATGTCCAACCAAATCAATCCCCACTTGTTGAATGGCCAGGCTCTATATATCCTTGTTAGAGTAGCTTATGGCTTATGCAATATCGACATATTAATTTGGCAGCTTTTGCGCTATAGCACGAAGTTGTGCGCATCATTAAACATTGTTGGCCAATAATACCCAGCTTGAATTATCTTCTTCGTGATTGTTTGGGATCCTTGATGTGTTCTACATAGTTCTCATGAACTTTTTTCATGATTTTTTTGCTTGGGTTGGTCCCACACACTTGGAGATAGGAACTTTTTTTGTATAAAATTCCCCCTTCGTAGAGGTAATTGTGTAATCTTAATTCCATCTTTCCGGCCTGTATTCTTTCCACTGGCAATTTTTTCATTTAGAAATAGTCTCTTATGGCATCATCCAGCTTGTTTCTTCCACCTGGACCGCCGAAAAAGTTGTTGTGGTTGTACTTTTGACTGGTATGACCTCTACATTCACCTTGTTCTGTCCCAGCAATGCATCGAAGCCAGCTGTCGCCAATTTACCTAAGGCATCTGCCTTTGTATTTTCACCCCTTGGCACGTGTTGAATGTCAAAGTATTCGAGCTGGCCTATAAGTTGGAAAAATCTGCTTAAATACTTTATCAATTGCTCCTCTGGCACCTTGTAATCTCCTCGCAATTGCTGAACCACTATATGTGAATTGCTAAAGCACTTTACACTCTTAACCTTCATCATGATTGTAAGGTCCAACTCACTTATCAGTGCTTCATATTCAGCTTCCTTGTTTGTGAGTGGGAAATCAAAACGAAGTGAGTATATTGTGTTCTCCACCATCTGGATTTACCAGTAGCAATCCTGCACCGCAGCCTTCTTTGCTAAATGCTCTATCAACGAACAATTTTCATGCGATGTATGTCCATTTTGATTTTCCTTTATTTATTATGAGATTCTCTGGTGTATTTTCCCCTTGTGCGTAAGCGTTCATCATTGCTGCGATGAAATCTACTAAGGCCTGCGCCTTAATAGTATTCGCAAAAACTGGATCTCATACTGTCCCAAGTCAAGTGCCCATTTGTTCACTCTACTGGATAATTATGGCTTGTTAATATTATTCTTGATTAGGTTGTCAGTATACACAATTATCTTATGTCTTTGAAAATAGCTTCACAGTCTGGTTGCCGAGTAGACTAATGAAAGAGTTAATCTTTCGATCGACAAGTCCGCCATTTCTGCACTTTGCACTATCCTACTAATATAGTATACCAGAAATTGCCTTTTCCCTTCTTGACACACTAAGACTGAACTCATCGCCTTGATATGGGTATAGAGTCTCTCATGGCATTGGTGAATTCAACGTTTACAATGCTTGGAGCTGTTCTTTCAGCTACTCATACGCTTTCTGACTTTCCTCATTCCAGCTGAACTTGCTGGTCTTTTTAAGGATGTTGAACAGTGGCAAATGTTTTTCTGTAGTTTTCGAGACAAACCTGCTAAGTGATGCTAGGGATCCCATCAACACCTGCACTTCTTTGACTGTTCGCGGTTGAGAGAGATTGACTTTGCTTGTATCCTTTTTGGGTTAGCTTCAATTCTTTTCGAGGAGACTTTGTACCCCAAAAAATCTCCTACGCCCACTCCAATTATGCACTTCTTGGGGTTCAATTTCATGCCAATTGCGCTTAATGTATCCATGGTTTCTCTCAAGCCTTGTGCAAACTGAAACATCTTTTTGCTTTTAACCACCATGTCGTCAACATATGCTTCAACGTTTCATCTTATTTGATTATGAAATGATGTGTGAACTACTCTTTGATATGTCACGCAAACATTTTTTAGGCCGAATGGCATCTTTGCGTACAAAAACACTTCAAAGCTTGTTATGAAAGCTATTTTTTCCACATCTTCTGGATTTATCAGTTGCATGTGGTATCCTTTGTATGTGTCCAAGAATGCTAGGAATTTGTATCTTGATACTTCTTCCACCAAATTTTCAATTTTAGGTAATAAAGAGCAATCTTTTGGACAAACTTTGTTTAGGTCGGTGAAGTCTACGCACATTCTCCACCCTGCATCTGCCTTTCTTACCATCACTGGGTTTGCCAACCAATTCGGAAAAGTTACTTCCTTTAGAATACCTGCATGAAGTAATGCTCTAACCTCCTTTTCGATTGCTTTTTGCCTATTACTAGCAAAGCTTCATTTCTTTTGCTTAATTGGCCCGATCGAATGGTTGATATTTAGAGAGTGGGTAGCTAAGTCTGGATTGACTCCTCCCATGATCAGCACAGTCCATGCAAATGTATCTTTGTGACTTCAAGGAATATTTGTCACTTTTTCCATCACTTTGCTTAGAAGACATTTTCCTATCTTGACAGATTTGGAAGTGTCCACATCGTCCAGAAGGACAATTTCAGTTTCCTCTCCGAGATCATCTTGAGGTTCCGTTTGCTCGAGTAAGTTGTTATCCGAGATGGTGTTGACCATTTTTGTTTGTTCAACATTTCTTCCTGCTCTCATTGTGATAACCATGCACTGGCTAGCTGTTTGTTGATTTCCTTGTATCGTTGCGATTCCCATTGGAGTTGGAAATTTCATCACTAAGTGATATGCGGACCATATCTCTTTCACTGTGTTGATCTTAGCAATCTTAGCAATAATGATCATTGGTCATTATGAGGCGAAGCGTTGGGAACCGTATATTTTTTGCTAAACATTATCGTCTCATTGCAGCGAAGTATTTTGTGGGGAATATCTAGCCTTAGCTTTTTGGGAGTTGTTAGATAGAGCTTCTGTTGATCCATGGATCAATAGAATTACTTTCTCTGGGTCATTTTTCACCAAGTTATCCTCATAACCTATCGCTGCTGTCATTTTCTGATTCTTGTTCTGCATATTAACCGTATTAACTGTGCTTTGTTTTTTTTCCATGGAATTTCGTGCTTTATTAGCTTCGATATAATGGTTTCCTCCATCCTCATTTTTGTATTGACTCAACTGACCATTTTACAAATTCTGCTCTATTTGCCTTTTCAAGTCTCTGCAGTATTTGATGTCATGTCCATGGTCCTTGTGAAAAGCGCAGTAGTATTCCTTGGACCATTTGTCTAGTGATGTTATCATTGGTTTAGGTTTGCGAAACAAATCCATGTTTGCCTGCCAAGTTTCCTTTCGTGACTTCGTCAATGGTGTTTCTCGAAATGATATCATCTGCATCCTGGAATCTTTTCTTTTGAAAGGGATATTCCCTTTTCCCTTTTTCAAAAAGCCCCTCTATGGATATTCCATTATCCTTTTTTCGCCTCGCTCATGCTCTATTTTGCTGTTGTTTTCTTCTTTAGTTCTCACATTACTTTCAATCATTTTCAACAATTCCCTTGGGTTCCCAGACATGTTCTTAGTGATTTCTTTGTAAAATTCTCCTGATCACATACCTCCCATGAATGCGTCTGGTGACGATTGGTACGATAGATTGTGCACCTGCAAACTTTCCGCAACGAACCTATTGTGGTAATCTGCCAGACTTTCATTGGTTGGCTGGGCTATATTGTTTAAGGCTGCTATCAAATTATTAAATTTATGCTTCTGATAGGAGCGTCCTAAAAAAAGTATGATAATTGTGCCCAAGACCGAATACTACCACTTGGTAGGTCGTCATACCATGTACTCGCTGTCCTAGACAAGAAAATAGGAAAAGCTTTGCAGACTAGTTCAATTTTCGCATCACCAAATTGCATACTGTTGTGATAGGAATGTAATTATTCCTTGGGTTCCATTGCCCCCATCATAGTTTTTCACATGCAACGAAAATTTAAAATCTTTTGCATTTTGAAATCCTGAAGATGTGGTGCTTGCGGTGACCAGTTCATATCATCTTCTACCACTATATCCCTTAAATCCTCTTCGTAATTAAGGTTTTCATGCCCTTGACTCTTCTTTGGGGATTTTGGCTTAATAGTGGCTAGAAAATGGTTATATAAGTGCTCCCTATTTGCTTCCAATAATGTTGCAAAATTTTTTATCTCCTTTTCTTGATTTTCATTGGGAGATTTGGCTCCCCCTTCATCTTCACCCGTGTCTTCTTTGATGTGCCCCTGTTGTTGGCTGGAAATGTATTCTTGATCCCAGCTCGGGTGCATATTCTGGTTACGCATAGCCGTTTGTTGTGGTGTGTGATGATTCTGGCTCCTCTCGCTTCTGGTGAAAACCATGATTACTCTGAAGGGAATGAAGGACTTAGAGAGAAAAATTCTTCGTCCCCACAGGCGGTGCCAATGATGTGGTATTCCCTATCAGGTGAGGTGGTTGGGCATAAAGGCCAACAACTTTAAGTTTGTAGGCTAGGTATACACCGCCGTATTAACCTCACCAATTAATTGTCCAAACTATGTTTAAGAAGCCCAATTAACTTGAAACCCTATGTTAACCTATTCTCTCCCTATTAGGCTATCCCAGATTCCCAATTAATCTCCCTCTTACCAAAACCGCTGCCCTTTCTTGCATAGCCACCTCCTTGCTGAAACACAACCTCTCTTGCACCCAAAAACTCGGTGGAGCATCACTTCTCCTCCACCCACATCGCCCTTCTCATGTTCTCATCCACAACTATTTATTCTACTTCATCCTTCTCATATCTACAACTCAGGCTGGCATTCATGCTTCTCAGATCGTCGTCTTCATCTCTTTTGTCGCATTTTAGTCGTCCTTGTACTCACAATCATTGTCGCTCATGAGTTTCTGTTGGACATATATTGATTATATCATACGGAAAATCAAATAACAAAATTGAACGAGCAATTAATATATGCAAGAATAATAATTTTTTATTAATTATTCAAGCATACAATCGAAAAGCTTAAATTACAAATAATCAAAGCATAAATCATGTTTCAAGTAATTACAAATTGATGGAGTCACGAGTAACACTCGCTGCCCTTGAAACGAATGAGTCCCATCGTGGACATCGTTCCCTAGGATAAAACCATCGAAGGTAACAATTATCACGTAAGAGTTACCTCGGATTCACGCAAGGACCGAAGGACTATCACCTTGACAGAGCACCAAATGGAAACTTCGAGAAAGACAGACAGAAGACTCAAGTTTAGAATATGGAGGGACTTGAGAAATGTTGTGTAATTTCTGAATGACTTAGAGGCTCTATTTATACTGCTCTAAGAGACCCTAATCATGGAAACATGATATTCTGATTTTCTGTAATTAGAGAAGAATATTCTCCAATCACCAACTCACCAAATCCGAGACATTCCATGAATACTCGAATCAAATCTGCAGGAAATGGAAGAAATATTTGCACAAATATTCTTCATCGTATTAAACATGGTAAACCGCATATTTATTTAAGACAAGATATCTCACAAAATATGGAAGAATTTTGTTCTTATCTCCTAAGAATTACACACAAGCAATTCCATATATACTATGCGGTTGGGCCTTCCAGAGACTTCCATGCGGTCCATACGCATTTTGGACAGTCCAGAGAAAATTACCTGGGCCAATTTTCGCCCATTTTTCCCCTTTCAAGAGTGATATTTAAAGCATTCATATCTCATTCACCCTTGATCCGTTTTGAGAGTTTAAATAGTCGATTTTATAGTACTCGCGGAGGAGAACCCAAAAATGACATCCATTGACCCAAAATCTGTTCGGGTCCCACTCTAAACGAAGCCCAAAAGGTTGACGAATTTCAACCTTTTAACCATCATTTTCCAACAATCCCCCACATGAATAGATATTGATGTAGGAATCAGAACAATCACGTCAGACACAGAGTTTGACTTGGTGATAGATTCATTTCGACGGCATAGATGCTGCATAGGATAAGTAGGTGTCACCCTTTGAACTTTCCCTTGAGAGAGTACACTTAGCCCACTGGTTAGGAAGTAGACGCAATGTCCTTGAACTTCCCCTACCGCTTGTGTGAACGACAATGCACTTCCCACAGACATCTTTCCTAGCCCTTGCGCTTTCCTCGGTTGTGTCCATTAATCAGGCCATGGCACATGCCTAGTTCTGTAAAGTTTCTAAAGACTTGCGTCCCAACAATTCCCTTTCGAAGCGGCCACACTTCTCACTTACATAGGTGATTCTTGGCGTAAGAGCAGTTCCGTAAACTATTGCGCTCTTTCGAGTACTACATACTCGATGTCTTGAATCATTAAAAGCAATTTAATGCTTAACCTCCATTCACATCATCGTTTCTTCACCATAGGAATAAGACAGGAGGTATGAAACCCCCACAGTGATCGCGATGGGTCTTTGCAGTTTAGTTGTCCCTTTGAACCTAGATCTTGGGATCTCCAGTCACATAGGTTGGGTGTCCGCATACGTAACCCACCATTTATTGGGCTTATTCATATTCCTTTCGATGTGTTCTCAACTAACTCTCGATTCAATTTCTTCGTCAAGAAATCGATTGAATCCTTTCGTCAAAGATTAACAACTCTTATCATATTGACCTTACGTAGTCAACATCGATAATTCTCGTAGAGAGTAGTCGTCCAATGGTAAAGTGTCTATGTCGAGACACACCATCATCGATATGGCTTTAAGCTACAAGCTTTACGCTACACCAATAAGCATACAAGTGCTTTGGTCATCCTAGGGTATATCTTTCCCAATTTTTTTCCCAACACAATGGACATAGATTCCTCTATGAATCTAGCAAGAGAGAACCATTTCTCTACACAACTCAAGCCATATCCACGAGTCTCACACGCAGCTTGTTTCCAGTGATCTTTTCTAGATTACTCGTGTATCATCTTACTATCCATTGTAAGAATTGTCTAATGTTCACTTTAATAAGTACAACAGACTATCAATGACTCTTGAGTTCTCTTTTTAAGAGACACCTCACCTTTACAAAAAAGGTAACTCATAATGTTTAGAGTCATTCCATTGAATACGACATATCTCCAAGAGACTCAATCATCGTATCAATTTTTCTATCAATGAGAAAACCATCAATTCAAAGACATAAATGACATGGTCATTTTCCGTGTCCCTTAGAATATCTGCCTTCATCAAACTCATTGATTTAATATCATTGGCTACAGCAATTAGTTTGGTCACATGATAGATCATTTAGGAGCATTGAGCTTATCATTTTGCTCCATTCAGATTTTAATATCTAAATCTCCAAATAACCATTTAGGTCCATTAGATGTACTTCTAGCTTTCACAAAGCTTTGATAGCAAATACCATCACCCTTGGACTCATTCTCACGTCTAGAGAACACCCATCAAGTACACAAATATACTTACTAATTGTTCAAATCTACTAGTACTCTAGTGATTTGCACTCATGGTAGATCAATCTCTCTATTGATCACCACTTTCCACAAAAATTATTTCATGGAATCTCGTTTCCTTCGTTGGTTTATCCCTGATCCTTAATGATTTCATCTATTGACTCTTAAGTCCATTTAAGATAAATCAGGATCTTTAACAGAAACTTCCACAAAATACACTTTCCATCAAGATATATTTCTAGTTTCTGCATAATATTTCTTGTGAATTTCAAGAAATTGATAGCACTTCAACATTGTGCATATCTAGTAAAGATACTGTTTAAGTATTCCTTTTACTACATTCGCAATATGCCAACCCACACATTCGAAAGAACTTTTAGGATGGCTCTATGAGGAGCTTTATTTTCCTCCTTCTTGGGGTATCTTATTTAAAAGATCGCCAGCCAACTTAAATGCTCCCCCACAATGCTTGATCATTTCTAACAATGATCTTACAAATGTCTACATTGTGAATCACATTTCCCAAAGGATTCTATGTATTCACATCATGGTCACAGATAACCTCATATGTTTTCTGTGCATCACGTAAGTGGTTTCGTTAATATACAAACCCAACATACTAAAAGTCCGTGTGTTCAATAATAAATCAAACACTAGGTTCTTACCCATGAAAGTTCTTTTAGGGCTAGATCCTTTCAACAATCAAAACACCTTCATGTATTGATCTTTTATCGTGAAAGTCTCTTTTATTCCTTCAACTCCCTTGGGATTAGAGATAACTAAACTTCCCGATCTTAATTAATTGTTCTTCCTCGCATGACCAATACCACCACCGATGTAGTATCAATCAATCGAGGATTCGATTAAATCTCACTAGGGCGCAATGTGAGTTTTCCAACTCCACACAATTTCATGCCCATTTTAAAGCCAAGTTTCAGTACAACTGAACTTTACTTTCAGACTACTCAAATCAAACTTGAGTGTCTTTATGCTCGAAACACATTCAAGTCTATTGCTAGACTCAAGTTTGAGTGCATTGCTAGACTCAATTTCGAGTTTACCCTTTTGGTTCGAGTGAAAGTCCTCCCGATTTGATCAACTTGATTCAAATCTCTCGTGGTGACTTTTTCACTTCAAGTACCTATCAAAATTCATATCATCGTTGAATTTTTTAGGTTTTCGTCTACCCCCCACATTGGGCTGGTTTTATTAAACATCCCCACACGTGTTAAGTTTCTCAAAACCTCGTGTCTTGGGGTTCCTAGACCAAATGTCTTAGGGTTACTCATCTCAGAATTCTAAGGCTTTCCAACCAAAATCTAGAGAATTGACCAAATGTCTTGGGATTCCATATCTCATGATTCTTAGATTTTTCAACCATAAATCAAGAGATTTGACCAAAAGTCTCGGGATTCCCATTCTCAGGATTCTTAGTTTTCTCAACCAAATTCTTGAGATTTTCCCCTCAATTCTTTGATTACAAACAATCAAAGGTTTTTAGCATAGTCATGATAACTCACGCTTTAGGGTTTATACCATGGTTCACAAGAACCAATACCTTAGACATAGTCGTAAACTAATGTCTTCATATTCACATTTTTCAGGTCATACAAAATAACCAGAATATGTTGAACTTCGAGCCCATATGCTCTATCTGTGCAATCTAACAATTGTCACTCGTGAGCCATATGCTCGTAAACGATCAATCAAGATAGCCAATTATTGGGACAAGCCTTCTCAAACCTTTCATTGCATCAAAAGGGCACTTTCCCAAACAATTAATATAATCATAGCATATAAAAGCATAACCCAATTTTAGACACAACATAGATCTAAAATTTTTGTATATGCAGCTAAATCAAGTCCCTAAATGAACGAGAATACATCATGGATCAAATAACCCAATGTCACATACTTCATTCATGCACGAATATATTACACTCTTGCCGAGAGATGTCATGTTTAAGTGTAAATGAAGTTTACCATTTTATTGCATGCGATTCTCAGACCAAGCAGATAAAAGTCATGAATCACTAGCAGCACATTCTCACACAAAATGTGGTTTTAAATCTCTTAACCAACACGAGTAGCCCACACAACCAAATTACTATACCATGCAAAATAGGTATTTCAACATTTGATCAAGTATTTAAACAAATACTATAACATTTTGAGGGCTTAGGAAATTTAAATGTCTTATAATTTCCAACCATATGCACTGCTTTCATGTAATTGAATAATAATGTCTGATCCCATATTTTAAACTCATGACATTTTTTCCCCGTAAATTTAATTCAATCTTTCATGCAAAGAATCAGATATGATTTCTTACCATATCAACATTTAATCTCATAAGCATGAATATCACGGATTTAGCATATTTCCATAATCGCGCCATGTAATTTAACATACATGCTCAACTCATTTTCCCACATGATTAAGGGATTAATATAACCAAATTCATTTACTATCAAATTCGATAGCCTTAGTGTACTGGACATATATGTACAAATATTATTCACATAACACTCTTTGTAACAAAGTCTTGTTCACATCCAGATTCACGCAAATGGTTATAAAATATAATCCAAGCAATATATGTATATATAGCATATGCCATGATTCACATTAATTAACGTGTATACGTACCATAGTTTGCAAAACTGTGGTTACACTCTTGATTCTTTCATGTTGCCAAGCAAATCCTGCTGTATCTCCATGCCAAGTTTTCCTTCCAATAGATACAATCATGTATACTCGGATTCACCAATGTGTACATACAAAAAATCATTCATCGTTAAATATATGTACACATCTAATATCGTAGTATAATATTTTAAATAATTATACATAACAAATTGCTCAATGTGATTTTGTTGTAAATAACCAAAACCATTAGCATGCATATTTTTGCCAGGGCCGGTTGTGGGCAAGCCCAAACAGCCCTACAGAACCGGGCCCCAAAATTTTTGGGGCCCCAAAATAATATGCATGTGTATTATATATATTAGGAAAAAAATAAATTCAGAATGTAGAATCAGTTTTCCTTCCTGCGCAAAAGCCAAAAAGGCAGAAACCTCTCGCCTGATTCCCAATTTATCGCCTTCAACTCTTCCACTCCCCAAAATTTTCTCCTTTCAATTTCTTTTATTTTCTTTCAGTTTCCAAAACCCATTAAAATTCTTAACTCCGCCTGTGTTATGTACACTGCCGGTCCCCAGCCCGGAAAAGGAGGAGGGAAAAGTATAGTTTTTGATGTAATGAAGGGCCTCATTTTTCATTTAGAACAGGGCCTCCAAATTGTCAGAGACGGCCCTGATTTTTGCACACATACAATTTCCATAAAATGGCATGCACGATATAGCATCCAAATAGATGGAAAATAAATATGGCATGCAAGAGTTTCGGATTACAAATAAAATATCGCATACTATCATATGATATCCATTTGAAGATTAATAACCAAACATGCAAATATTTATATCCGTATGCATATTATGCATGCATATCTAAACCAAACATGCATTGATATATATATGTTTACGCAAACATGTAATCTTCTAATCAATATAAATCAATAAATATCATTCGTTTCAAGACTGTTGGACATATATTGATTATATCATACGGAAAATCAAATAATAAAATTGAACGAGCAATTAATATATGCAAGAATAATATTTTTTATTAATTATTCAAGCATACAATCGAAAAGCTTAAATTACAAATAATCAAAGATTAAATCATGTTTCAAGTAATTACAAATTGATGGAGTCACGAGTAACACTCGCTGCCCTTGAAACGAATGAGTCCCGTCGTGGACATCGTTCCCTAGGATAAAACCATCGAAGGTAACAATTATCACGTAAGAGTTACCTCGGATTCACGCAAGGCCCGAAGGACTATCACCTTGACAGAGCACCAAATGGAAACTTCGAGAAAGACAGACAGAAAACTCAAGTTTAGAATATGGAGGGACTTGAGAAATGGTGTGTAATTTCTGAATGACTTAGAGACTCTATTTATACTGCTCTAAGAGACCCTAATCATGGAAACATGATATTCTGATTTTCTGTAATTAGAGAAGAATATTCTCCAATCACCAACTCACCAAATCTGAGACATTCCATGAATACTCGAATCAAATATGCTGGAAATGGAAGAAATATTTGCACAAATATTCTTCATCGTATTAAACATGGTAAACCGCATATTTATTTAAGACAAGATATCTCACAAAATATGGAAGAATTTTGTTCTTATCTCCTAAGAATTACACACAAGCAATTCCATATATACTATGCGGTTGGGCCTTCCAGAGACTTCCATGCGGTCCATACGCATTTTGGACCGTCCAGAGAAAATTACCTGGGCCAATTTTCGCCCATTTTTTCCTCTTTCAAGAGTGATATTTAAAACATTCATATCTCATTCACCCTTGATCCGTTTTGAGAGTTTAAATAGTCGATTTTATAGTACTCGCGGAGGAGAACCCAAAAATGACATCCATTGACCCAAAATCTGTTCGGGTCCCACTCTAAACGAAGCCCAAAAGGTTGACGAATTTCAACCTTTTAACCATAATTTTCCAACAGTTTCAACACCATTCGTGTCTGCTGCACCTTAATCTGAGGCATATTAGCAGTTTGAGCTCACTGGAGCTTGGCTGCACCTTGATCCGCTGGAGCCCAAACTTCAAGCCGTTAAAGCTATCGAATAAGTGATGTTTTAAACCTTTTGTTCCCTGATTTGGCTTTCAGTGGGGACGAGGGTATTTTAGAATTTTTGGCCATTTACTCTTCAAGAAAAGCAAGAGAATACTCCCTCCTAAAATTCCATGCAAAAAGCAATTTGGAACTATAATAAGGGACATAGGGAGTAGTATTTATATGCCCAGATTACGACTAACTACTAAATAGTAGCTAGTGGTAAGACGGTGTTATCCACGAGAAAAAAAAAGGGTTTTATCGAGTGTTAAATGTAATTAAAGATACACGAAAAATTTACTCCACGTGTGTGGGATTTTGATTTTAGAAAACACTGCAACTATTTTAAACAACTAGATCAACAAAAAAAATTAGAACAAACATTGTAATTATGATCACAACTAGCACGAAAAATGTAACAAAGATTATAACGAGTCTTGGACGCAGTTGGTTTACATTTCTAGTTATCCTTTGATCATCGACTAATTATCCTCTTTTTATGCATTAACCACATATTGTGGAGAACTTATGAACATCTTTTGAGTGAATACATTTCTCACCTCTCCTCGGTTATAGTTAGAGTAGGCGATCGGCGCCACACAATAACCCTTACCCTCTCCATACGATTTGATGTTATAAATTTTCCCAAGAATAACAATAAACATGAAGAACCAATACAACTAACACAATGTCCTAAAAGAGAGAAATATTGGGATAACACAATTATTTTCCATGATGACGACTACGAGATCAACCTTCATGCTAGGCATCATTAGTGTACTACTTCGATAATTAGGCAAACTCATTCAAATTCATCTTAAATCTAAGCAATTTCATCAATCAACAATCATAATTATTTGTCACACCCAATTACAACCTAACATTAACCAATGATAATCACATCGACAAAAATTCAAGTCTTCCGGGTTTGATAAAAAACTAGTAAATAATCAACCCACAATCGTCAACTAGTTGATCACTCTATTCTTAATCATGCATTAATCACACAAAAAACACTAAACATACTTGATAATCAAAGCACAAAATAAGATACATCAAATCTTACAAATTCATACTAGGAATGCTTAACAATTGCTCGCAAGAGTACAGTTAGCCTAGATTAGCTGAACTCATAACAAAAGAGTAAAAATCCATGGTAAACATAGTATTAAAAGCAAGCAATAAATGTAAACTAGGGTTTATGAGAGAATTTTCGGATGAGAGTAATGGAAGAGAGAGGTCCCAAAAAGAGATTAAAAAAAGTAAACAAGTGGGCTAGTGGCTTGTCTTCGTGGACCTATATGTTACGGTCCGCGATGAGGCTGCTATTCCGCTGCTACCAAATTTTCTTATTTTTGGCCTTCTTCTTCACTTCTTCTTCAAGGTCTTCTTGCTTCCTCCAAATCGAATTCTTCAGAACCTAAACACTTCAAATGGAAATGTTCAATATAATCTAAAACACTTCATAAATTAAAGAATTAGGATATAAAAGATGTGAATCATCCTAACCCTCTATTTTGATAAAATTTCATTCTCCTTCCAATTAAGTTCCTAATCTATTACAAAATTAGAGTTCGAATGTGTTAAAAATGGGATATAAATTGAGCACATCAGCATTCATGAGAGCATTATTAAGAATCTGCATTGTAGTACTAATCGTTAGTGAACAAACAATTTTCCAGTAAGTCTGATAAAATCCAACCGGTACTCTATCAGGATCCGGGCCTTCCAGGGAGCCATAACATGAAGTGCTGCAATAATTTATGCTTCTGAGAATAAAGCTTGTAAGTCACGAACTTGAGTCGATGAAAATCTTCTTTTGATTGGATCTAAGAACTCCTGCATGGAGGTATCATTTACATAATCCAACGGGTAATTATCCGGCTTAGAGTAAACCCGTTGAAAATTTGTTCCACGATGTCTTTGGAAACCACATATTTTAACCAAAAAGATTCAAACTGAGCATTGTATGGTGTGTGTTCAACAGAAGCAGACCATGACTAGATTGCACAATTGGTAGATTTTCAAGGAGGGCCTTCCCACCATGCTGAATCCATGGTGTATTTGCGAAGGCTGTGTGAAGCCTTTCATAAATTCTTGCCTTTCCCTCCCTGTTGTTCGACCATGTATACCATCTACGTAATTGAGGCAACTCAGTAAGAAATAATGAGTTTAACATATGTTTTAGCTCTGTCGCCGGTTGCACCTTAAAAGCACGACCCCACCTTAACATCTTCCGAAAGAACATGGTTAAAATATCCCAAAATGAGCACCGACTGACTGTTCACTCATGGGATATCTCTGATGCTCTTCCCAAAAGGCGGTCAACGGCTCGCCCTCGGCCGCCCGGCACCACAGGCCTCACCGGAGAGGTAAATCACAGCATTCCCGTAGCTCTGATGCTCTTCCATAGTAATGAATGGTGCGCATAGAAAAATCAGGTGTCACTGGTAGCCACTTGTTTCACCGACACGAACCCATATTACTTTTGTGGACATACAAACTATTTGAACGTCCATCTGATCAGTCCAAAGGATAGCTATTTTCCAACTGCATCAACAACATCAAACGAATAGAAAGATGTAGAACTCATTGTAAATAAAAATTTTCATAGATGAGTGAGTCTCCATCAGGAAAAAAAACATTAGGACTGCATTTACACAGCAATCCTTTCATTAAATTCATTGTAGGTGGCCAGTGCAAGCAATAAATGACTGATTGAAAAGGAAGAAATAGGTACAGAAGGAGTTAATTTTTTCAAAACCGATTAAAGGATGAAACTGTAGACATAGGAGGAGAGAAACTAGCCTACTTATGAAGGAAATTACATCCCTAATCTCTATAGAAACAAACAGTAGCCTAATGGAATCAGTCACCCTAGAAGAACTAAGAAACTCTGTTTTCAGTTTCGGCGAAAACAGTGCACCAAGTTTGGACGGGTTTAATGGTCATTTTAATCGAAAGTGTTGGGAAATAATCGAACGGGACCTAACGTAAGCTGTAAAAGACTTCCAAATGGCAACACTACTCCCCAAAGCAACAGTAGCCACCCACATCGTTTTAATCCCGAAAACAGCACCCTTCTAGTTTTTCTGAATATAGGCCCATGAGCCAATCAAATTTCAGAAACAAGGTCTGCTTTAAAGTACTAATGGAGAGAGTTAAAACCCACAATGCCCTTTCTTATCTCATCTGAGCAATCCGCTTTCCTAACAGCAGAGAAATTGTGGACAATGTGATCTTAATGCAAGATTCTTACAAAGAAAATGAGAGCCTTAATATGATAGTAAAATTAGACATGACAAAGGCCTTCGGACAATCCTAAACACACTTTTACTAAGGCTCGGTTTCCATGGAAATTTAGTCAAAGCCTGGATGTCAAGTGTAGCATCCTTATGGTTCTCTGTAGTAGCAAATGGATACCCCTATGGTTTCTTTAAACCAACAAGGGGTTTAAAGAGAGGATATCCCTTGCCTCCATTTCTTTTCAACATGCTAACTAAACTAATGTCCAGGAAACTTAAAAAACTTTTTCAGGAAAAGCATTAGTGAATTTTCAGCTCTCACAACGAACTACCCCTCAAACATAGAAAAGTGTTAGGAATTCTCATCCTTCCTCATCTCCTTTGAGAGAGCCACAGGACAGAAAGTAAACATGGGAAAATTTGATTTCTAATGCGGGATTAAATGCAGTAGAGCAAAGACAAATTTAAGAATATCCGTGGAATGAATGAGGGGTCTTTCCCTTTCAAGCATCTAGGTTGTATGATATACAAAGGAAGGAAGATTAACTCTCATTTGCATGGAATTCTTGAAACAATTAATGCAAGAATCATCCCATGGCAACATAACTGGAACTCTTAGGGAGGTAGGCTTATTCTAATCAGACATGTTCTAGGATCCATTCCTCAGCATATTTTTGTAGGAGAGCTTGATTTTACTGTGCATGATATCAAGATTTTGGATGCAAATGTGCATCTTCTGAGATTTGGATAACATGGCGGAGGACGCATCCTCTGAGAATTTTTTAAAAAAATTAAGCAGGCCATGCAGAGGGCGCATTCGTTGAATGCGTCCTCACTTTCCATTTTTTTTTTAAAAAAATTATGTGAAGATGATCCATTCGTTTCCTTAATTTTTTTTATGCGAAGAGGACGCATTAACAGAATGCGTCCTCAGTGTATGTTAATTTTTATTTATTTTAGTGAAGAGGACGCATTTTGTGAACGCGTCCTCAATATGGGCTTTTAAAAAAAATCTCTTGATTTTATTAAATGAATTTTGACTTGAATGTTATTAAAATCGCGTCCTAAATTTAACAAATAAATTTTTTAATCTAGCATTTTATGTATGCGTCCTCAATATAAAATTAATATTTTAATCAGTCTATTATATAATTTATAAATTATTGTTTTTCATATTTTTGTTTTGGGTGAAGATGGCGCATAAGTAGACTTGTAGGAATGAATTATTTTATAGAGTTGGAATGAATTATTTTATAGAGTTGGAATGAATATAAATAAAAAAGAAATGTACAATATCTGTAGAAGACGTGTCAAACGTAATGAAATGAGTGCTCAATGTCATGTAATGTACTAATAACGGCCCCTGGAAAGCTTTCCACCTGTTCCACGTGGGGGAGGACATATGGTGCAGGATGTGAGTCGTGGAACGACCATCTCAGTAGAAACATGTACGTCGTCATGCAGGGCTCCTTCTGTAAGATCCTCCTCCATATCGTCTCCTGTGTCCTGGCATGAACCATACTGGACATGTGGAACACTACGTGTATCTAATCGAGTAGTGGGCGACATGTTTGCATAACTAGCAGTAGGAGTATGATGTGCAGAGAAATCATCTGTAGTGGTGTCATACTGTGAGGGTCCACCATGTGATGGTCCGGGGTTTGTCGGACTCGCATATGAGTGTCCAGCTTGTGATGAACCAATGTGATATGTATGACCCCGAGCACGCAGTCGCCGACCACCCTGTTGACCAGGTGAAGCTGGACGGTGGCTTCTGATGTCATTATATCTCACACCAGGTGGAGGTTCCTCACTGTGCACATATGGGTGATGAAACTACAATCTGGAGGGCTCATGCGCATACTGTAGAGTACGTGTGGCAACATCGTGTATCCCCCTGAAAACGCCTGCGAAACGTGGGGAACAGTTATCCAAATTAATATCTGACATGATGCGCATCTCGGACATTGACTGCAACTGCATAAATGAGGTAAATATGTTAGATAATATTAAGGAAATCTAAAGTATTATTTGTTAACACTATTAGAGATTTAGGAAATACCATATACTTTATAGTAGCCCCATCTCCATGAAAACCCTCCGTAATTATTTTGGCCCGTCCTGGTTGATCAATTAGAGTCACTGTACTGCAAAAATACCAATTCATATATTCTTGACTGGGTGTGTAAGGATCCGCTGACCCTAGCACATTAACTTGTTGTTTTGCTCGATGTTCCCAAGCATCGAGATATCTTTTCAGTTCAACATGCCAATCTAATCCTGACCTCCCTCGATGGTGTCTAGTATGAAGCAGTTTATGTTCATCCCTAGTGACCAACTGGATGGGTATTGGGCCAAACTCCCTGAGAAAATGATGAATATGATGGTACTCCACAACATGTCAGCAAATGAGGTCAACACACAGTAGCCAGTTGTTGCTACCGGCTGTACAGTACTGTGGAATTTATTGCATGACATCCTCGGTGTATGACTGCCAAATAAATTGACATAACATGTAGGTGTTGTGGTTAGGAGAGGAAAACCTTTTTATCCATTAGTTCAATGAAAGGAAGATCGAATTGCAATATACCTGTTTGTCATGGAGAGATGTCAACTGATCGTGGTACACTTTCAATACATACATGGGTGATTGTGATAAATTGTACCGGGCTCTCCATCTGCGAGGAACAAAATGAATAATATTAGCTATTCCTAGTAATTGCCAAGCACTTTAAAAATTGTCTACTGACTAATTCAATACATACCTGGACCTAAGAACACTCATCGTGATGGTCACTGGTAGTTGTCCGGCTGGTCGGATGGACGGTATTCGCTCCCATGCCCACAACTGACAATAAATAAAAGAGTAAAGTGGTCATATAACCCTATGTTTTGAGGGTTTGTGCTAATATGACCCTGTGAAGTTTGAAAGTGCCATTATAGCCCTGTGTTTTGCTAGAATGTGCTAATATAACTCTGCCGGCCTGAATTTGGCCGGAAAGACATGAAATGACTATTATACCCTCTGTAATTTAAAAATTAAAAATCCAAAAAGCTAGAAAGATATTTATACCCTTGTTCCTCAATGGACAAAACCTTTCTTTTTCCCCTCTTCTCGTGAGATCTGTTTTCTCCCTCTTCTTCTAGAGCTTTCTTTTTTCCCTGGTGATGCAAAACTGCGGCGGTGGAGGTGAATTGAAGTGGCATTCCAATCGGATTTCCAATCGGTGTTCTAGGGAGAGGTAGAGCGCGGTGGCAGGGCTAGGCAAGTGGGAGAGGTGGATTGCGGTTGTACGACTAGGTTAGGGTTGAGCGGTGGCGGTGATGAGGCTGGGGTTGAGCGGTGGTGGGGTGGGGCTAGGGGTTGAGCGGTGTTGGTGGTGGTGGTTGGGACAAGTAGTGGCAGGGCTAGGGACGAGCGATGGCAGGACTAGGGTTGAGCGGTGGTGGTGGTGGTTGGGACGAGTGATGGCGGGGATATGGATGAGTGGTGGTGGAGGAACTAGGGTTAAGCGGTGGTGGTGGTGGTTGGGACAAGTGGTGGTGAGTCTAGGGATGAGTGGTGGTGGGATTAGGGATGAGCGGTGGTGGGACTAGGGCTGAGCGGTGGTGGTGGTGGTGGTTGGGATGAGTGCTGGGGCGGGTGGTGTTGGTGGTGGTTGGGATGAGTGGTGGCGGTGACTGGGGAGAGTGATGGTGGTGGTGGCTGTGACTGGTGGTGGTGGCGGTGGATGTTGCTGGTGGTGGTGGCGATGGATGGTGGTGGTGGAGCTAGGTTTAGGTTCTGCTGGGGAGGATGGTGGTGGCTGTGGTTGGTGGTGGTGGTGGTGGCGGAGGTAGGTTTAGGTTTGGGTGGTGGTGGTGGTGGTGGTTGGGACGAGCGGTGATGGTGGTTGTGGCTGGTGGTGGTGGCGATGGATGGATGGTGGTGGTGGAGCTAGGTTTAGGTTCTGCTGGGGCGGATGGTGGTGGCTGTGGTTGGTGGTGGTGGCGGAGGTAGGTTTAGGTTTGGGTGGTGGTGGTGGTGGTTGGGACGAGCGGTGATGGTGGTTGTGGCTGGTGGTGGTGGCGGTGGCTGGTGGTGGCCGACGGCAGTGATAATGGCGGAGGTGCTGATAGTGGTGGTGAAGAGGAAGAAATCTAGGGTATTTTAGTCATTAGATTTGTAATTTGAAGACTAGGGATATTTTAGTCTTTTTGTTTTTGGTCAATACCAGAAATTACAAAGTCAACACCGGAATAGTGCCACAGGGTTATATTGGCACTTTTGATGCAAAACACAGGGCTACAATAGCACTTTCCAACTTTACAGGGTCATATCAGCACAAACCTTCAAAACATATGGTCATATCAGTATTTTTCCCTAAATAAAATATAATTTAAGAGGTCAGTATTGAAAGTATGTACAACTGACAAGATTAACCAATAATATTACCTGTAGCAAGACAAGTGGCCTAGTTATGGATTTAACTTGTGGGATTGCAGCGTCACATAAGCACCTGTACAAGTGTGCCAAAATGGCATTCCCCCAACTGTACTGATGTGATGCACCTAGGTCCATCAGTACCGACAAGTAGAGAAAAGGGATAAGGTGCCCAGATGTGTCTGACATGAGCATTCCACTGACTAGCAGTAGAATGAAAATCCTAGCCCGCTGGATGCAATGTACCTCAGTAGCATCAAGAAACAAACTGTGCAACAAGTTTCCCAACCAGTTGGCCCTAATGTGACCCCCTCTGATAGCACTCGATTATGGTGTAGCACCCAAGTAGTCTGTGCACAGTCTTTGCCAGTCATCTATACGCCTGCTAGTGTCTACACCAGTAATTGGCATGCCATCGATTGGAGGACCCCATAGGATGCCTACATCCTGCAAAGTGATAGTAACCTCCCCCAATGGCAGGTGAAATGTGTGCATCTCCAATCTCCAATGCTCCACTAAGGCAGTGATGAAGGAATTGTCGATGTGAATTGGTGCGGAATCCAAGAGTCTCTGGAATCCAACTTCACGCACATAGCTCATAACTCGATCAGGCATCCCACCAATCCAGCAAGCCCCATCACACCGCCTCACCTGTAGTGCCTCATCCTCTAATTGTCCGTTGTACAAAGCACATGCACAATGCTCCTCGTGAAGGTACAACAAGTCCTCGTCAATGGGTCCTCGATGATACATGGTGTGTCCCTGCTGACAATCAAAATCACATGTCAAAATTAATCAGTCAAGATTTCCACAAATACACATAATACTACAGCACGTGATAAATATTCCACAAATACACATAATACTACAACTCATGCAAAAAAAACTACTTTCATGTGATAAATATTGGAACCAAATCGTACAGTAGCTTCAATTTAAACAAATACACGTAATACAAATGTAGACAATCAATTGCACTCGAAAAACAAAAGAATTTACAAACTCCATATTACAAACATGACCCTAAGCACAGCATCGCCTACGGACACCTCTGGAATCACCCGACACCCTCTCATCCATTTGATTCCTTATCCTTCTCTCCGCAAACTGACCACGCCTCCTATTGCGAAACTTTTCAATATTGGGAATCGACCTCCAACTGACACATTGCCATAGTGATGGATCTCGTACATGCATGAAACCCTGACTATATTGTTGCACATAAGTGGTCGTGTGATATACCCTGTCACATAGAGTAGATGGATCATCACGCCTATACCTACAGACGGCCAATGCATGGGAACAAGGAAAATGGAAAATTTTCCATTCACGACAAGTACATTCCTTTCTTCAGTATTTGACTGTGTACTGGCTCTCACCAATGTTGTCATCAATGGTCCTTGTCACAACCCTATAAGTCTGCGACGCATGGCCAAACACGGTGACAATATGTCCCTGTGCCCAAGTGTCTTGCTTCTTAATTTTTTACCAAATCCTACTAGGAAACATGGACCTACACAATTAGACATCAATTTAGAATCAAGAAACTAGTCCATGAACACATAAAGAACTGTAATGAATCAGGAAAGTACCTCCAATTTGTGGCATCCATTACCCTTCAAGCAAACATTTCAACTATTCGCTCAAAAGTCGCTTTAACACACGCAATTATCGGGGGATGTCGTGCGCGCCGTAAACAGTTGTTGTAACTCTTTGACAAATTGGTTGTAATAATTCCCCAACGTCGATCACCCTCATCAAAGGCAAGGCACCACTTACTGCTATCATGTTGTATCAACCAATCCCAAGCAGATGGTTCAATATTCTCAAACTCCTTCTTGTACTCCCTCCACCTGCTCTCTCATCTGGCACCACCAAGCCGCCAAACCAAAGTCTTCAGAAGTACATTCTTGAACTCCCCCCCTCCTCAGCACTAAGGAAGTTGGACTAAAAATGGCGCAAGCAAAATCGGTGGTATCCAACTAGCTCCATCCATTCCTCCATATATCTCATTGCATTTAAAATTCCATCATAACGATCTGATATAATGCAGATCGGCCTACTACCACCACCAACCACGTGGACACGCAATCTCTGCATGAACCAGTTCCAACTCTCATTAGTTTCAGCGTTAACAATTGCATAAGCAATGTGTAGTATGTAGTCGTTCGCGTCGTGCATCATGAAAACTAGCATTGTGGCCTTGTATGCACCTCTCAAATGAGTGCCATCCACACTAATCACTGGCCTGCAGTGGCGAAATGCATCGATAGCCTGACCAAATGCCCAGAAAATGAACTTAAATTTCCTACACCCATGCTCGTGTATTCTATCAGGTACCTCTGCCCAATCTACAACGGTGCTCAGATTAGCCCTGAATAGCTCATCTATATATGTTAGAAACTGTTCAAAGGATTCCTCCCAAGTTTTGAAGGCCAAGTCAATAGCCTTCTGTCGAGCATACCATGCCTTCTTGTAGGAAAGGGTCACATTTAACTCCGTCTTCACATGCGCTTGGACATCTTTCACCGTGTAAGAAGGGTTTACGTCAATGTGGTGGTGAATAGAACGAGCGATCATCAAATATGTCAGGTTAGTGTTACCCGTTGATCGACCCGCACCAACACAAGCATGACTACTTGCCCATTTGGTGATCTCCCACATGCCATGCTAAGCTTTTTTGCTGGCTCTAGACACCCAATGACAATTACTAGTTCCTTCAACAATGTCATTGCATTTCGCATACCATGTGTATGACCTACTCTCCACGACCCTGTGTTCCTGTTCATTATGGAACTCTACGTGGAAATAGCTTCTACCAATTCTGGCTTCGTCCAGAATCACATACCCAATGCCACTTCACCAGTCGCTTGAACATAACTAGGAAGTCCATCACTACAATTAGTTGGGTCATAGCCATCCTCATCAGGGCTTCCATAATCCCTAAAGTAGGCCTCCATATCAGGATTTTCCAAAAGATGGAACGATGTGGCTACATTGTTCGTGCATAGCACTTGTTCATCACCATCCCCTAGATTCAAATCAGTTGATAATGAACGATCATCTTCACTTTCTTCATCAAGTTCCTCTTCTTCACCGTCATCATCACTACCAACATGACCACCATCATGCTTACCAATATCACCCACATAATCATCATCGAAGACTTTTATCTCCTCATGATGCTCACCATATATACCCCCACTCGTGGCCGGCTGAGCGCAATCACCGTGAACATACACACTGGGTTGGCTAGACTCACTAATGACAAAACCTTGGCAATGTAAATAGGGTGGTAAGGTTGGCAAATGTGTACAATTCTGGATGTTGCTCAACAACGACATGAACGTGCCCGAACTAAGATCACCCGTACGATCAATGAGGCTTGACATCTTCTCCATTATAATGTACAAATCTGCTGAGGACAATGGTATTCGATCAACAATGTCGAAGAAGGTCGAAGTAGCATCATCAACTTCCACATTATAACACCGATAATATACGGCCAAACCAATCAGCTCAGGACAATGATAATATATTTTCAACAAAAACCCCTCACTTGCAATACCAAGCCTTCTGAAAATTAAATGAACAAAATTGGAGTGGCTTAACCTCCTTACGAGTGTCACGTTCCTCTCCAGTATAGAAGGATCATAATACACACCCATAGTCAAATCAATCTTAATATGGCCCCCTTTGTACAAGTACACCGTAAAAAACATCATACAACGACATTATATAAATACGTAACATATAATTCGATGTTCGAAAAGACAGTATTATTTAGCAACTTATATTCAACTCCTCAAACCCTAAACCGTACAAGATTCCATTATAGTCGGTCAACCACCTCATAGACTATTATCAATTTTCAAACTATTACACTATCCTAAAATGTGTGCTCACTTATCCACACTACTTAAACTATTACTACAACTTTAATACAAAAATTAGTAAACAAATCACACAAAATCATTTTACACATAGTCACGCATCCTCATTCAACACTTTCATATAATCAGACCAAACATAATCATTCAAACTACACACAATCATTCAACACCTTCATATCAACAAGATTTTTTCAGGTACTTCACAAATTACAGTGTTACACCAAATTCAATAAAAAATATTACAGGACAAATCACAAATAATCATTCGACACATTCGTATAATCATGAATTGTTTAAATACCTTTAGGAAATTCAAAAATTCCCTCGATGCATGTCTCAAACTCACGGAGGAGATGGTGGCGCAGCGGTCAACGGATGTCAACGGCGGTCAAATCTCCCACGCAAGACCGGGAGATGACTTCAGCTGCAATGGGAACATCAATTTCAGGAAAAAAACCAAAAATGATCGAAGAATGAAACAGAGAGCAAATATAATTAACTAACAAAATTGGGACGAGATCCGGCAATGAGAATGCCGAAAATGGAGAGTGAGGGGGAGTCGGCCGAGGATTACGGCATCGACGACGTTAGAGGATTCCGGCTAAGTAAACTCTGGAGTGCACGACAGTGGGTGGCGGAGAAAACAAGTGTGAAAACCAGAAGAGGATTACTGGGTCACTGGGCTATTACATGAAGAATTGGAGGATGCATTCATTGAATGCGTCCTCATTGACGCGGCGGCACGGAATCAGCTGCGGATTGGAGGACGCATTCATTAACACAGAATTTCAAAAAAAAAAAGACTATCGAGGACGCATTTGGGGAATGCATCCTCTTCAAGTAGGGACAAAAAAAAGAAAATTAAACAGGATGCATTTGCTCATAATTTCAGTAAAAAAAAAATCAAAAACTGGGAGAACGCATTTGCCAAATGCGTTCTCCACAATTGTATCTACTGCGTGTTACTGTAGCCACAAAATTCAGAATTTGTGTCATAGCCCACAAACCACATAATTAAAAGAGTCTATCTCTTGAAAGACGATTTTTCCATATGCCATGGAAAGATCAAGGTTTAAAGTGTAAATTAGAAAAAATTAAGATAAAATTTTCGGGTTGCATGAATTGGGTTATAAACTTTATAACTACTACATGTTGCATAATAAATTTTAAATATTGCAACTAAAATATTTTATCTCTAATTAAACTCTGTCTTTCCATAAGTTTATAGAAAGACGGTATTTCCCAAGATTTTGTCCGATTAAAATGATGAAAATGATGTGCTATGATTTCCAAAATGGGAAATAATGAGCTTTCCTAAACCTGAAAATGGAACATGGCTTAGAAGCATTCCCACCATCAGGGCATTTTCAAGGGAAAAAATGGTGGAAGATGCATCAAGGAATAGCGTCATGGACCAAATTCATTTCGTCCGTGCCAGACTCAATAAGAGGATCTGACGTGTGGAAGAGATTTGGGCAGGGAAAAAAACACAAGAATAATGACAGGGAAAGGAACTTGCAGCTTCTAGACGTCTAATTGGTTAAGCTATGGCTGATCCTGGACCACTTAAATCCAACGGAACCGATATATTATTACTCCCTCCGTTCCAAATGAATATGTACATTTTTTTATCAACTTTTTAAAGATATATTTGACCATAAATTTTAACTAGGATATAGACATCAATATCATCATGTGAGATATTGTTGAGTTTCCTGCATGGTGTATTTCTAAAATATCAAATTTTAACACACTGTTAATATACGAAACTAAAGTTATTATTGATCAAACATGACCTGAAAAAGTTGATCAAAAAGTGTGCACATTCAACTGGGACGGAGTAAGTAAGAGAGTTCAGTAGAAGTAGGGATCAAATAATTATATTTCCTTGCAACTTTGATATCTTCCATATTCAAAAGAAATAATCTTCACGGATCATGAAGATAAAATGGGATAGATTAGCTTCATATCAGAACATGACTCAGCTCCCAAAGGTGCTCTACTCGCTTTCGTACTATGGCATCTGTGGAAAACCATATGCGAGGAACAATGCCTGCAACTAGCGAGGAACACCGTCAAAATCCAAGGAAGGGACTTTCATATAAAGCATGCCCACAGGGAACTCAATTCACCAGCATATTTTCTAGCTAAGGAAGCACACACCAATGGTTCAAAAGATTTCTTCTAATCACCTATGGGAGAACTGAACTTTACTTCCACACGTGGAGAAGGCAAAGTCATGAGGACGTATCCGACCACAAATTCAATTACAAAGGATATCACCACGCATGAATACACTACAAGCACAAGATTTACTGATCAATTATCCATGGAAGGATATTTTTTTACATCACTTATGTTGATTATCTATATATCTATCTTCTAACCCATTTTAAGATGCCCGACCAAATCTTGCAATTAACACGGGGGAGATTACATTTTATGGAAACACATGGGAGGAACTACTAATACGCAAAGTAGAGCTCCAGTCCTACCTGAGTTGTCGGCGGGAATGTAGTAGTAATGGAAGGCACGTCGCCGGATTAGGGTTCCACTTCTCCTCGTCTCTATTCTTCTGCGCCGCAAGCTTGTCGGAGTATTAATCAGCCTTCATTAAAAAAAGTTATCGGTTCCGCCACTGAAAACACATCTTATAAATCTCTTACTACAATATATTTAGACATCAAATAAATTAGCTTCACTTTTGTGAAGCAAGAGTTTATTGCCTCTATTAACTCAATGAGCCAAGTCCATCGTACTTCCTCTGTCCCAAATTAAATTACACCCTAATTATTGTGTACTGTTCGAAAACCATGTTTGACCGTTAATATATTTAGCTATGTATAATAACATTAAACGAAAAGTTACTTTCTATAAACTTCTTGTTACGAATAATTCAACAATATCACATTTGATAATATTATGTCTCATATATTTATTCAAATATGCGGTCAAATTTTGATAGTATATAGTGTCATAAATTAAGTGTGTAATTTAATCTGAGACAGAGGGAGTAGTAATTTTTAATTTAGGGTTGGGCCCTTATATAAAATCACCCCACCAATGGTTATTAAAAAAAACAGGAATATTTTACCCACAAAATTCTTGACCCGGACAGCTTAATTTCCCGTGAAATTCTTATGAAATAAAATCATTAATTTTTCAATATTTAAGTTTAATATTGAAAAATTAATATTTGCACCTTGTATCCTAAATCTTCTATAATTTTTATTTAAGATCTCAATCCAATTAAACTTAACTAAATTATACATTAATCTTTGACCGTATTATTCGACAATTTTGTCATAATCTATACTATAACTGGACTCAACACACTGCGTTTTCAGATCGGACGAAAAATCAGGGAACTTTATGTTCTCTGAAATGATGATGAATTGACTTAGCAGGAGTCACAACTCACAACGAATGGCTGCACATTAACCTTATCTGGAGAATGTAGAACCACCGTCCAGTTGGCACAGAAACTCGAGGACCGCAACCTCTTTTCTTGTTTTCAGAATTATACTTTTAAAAAGAACAAGTACACTGCATTTCATCTAATTTGCCACGTAAATTAAAAGAAAAAATTTTAAAAATTTTATGAACATTTTAACCTCGAGGCAAAAACAGTACTCCATCTGTTTTACCTTTTTAATTGTTTTTGTGTACTTGACATACTTTTTTTATGACCTTTTCAATTTTATCTATTTATTTTACTTTTTTTATTTTTAAATTTAATTTCATTCACATAAATTCAAACACCATAACTTATCCGACTATACGAAGATAGCAGATTTCTTTTTTTTCTGGTGCTGTAACCTTTCACCTTTCAACAATTTCGATTTTCATCACTTTTCATTTTTCTTTATCTTACAGCTACACGCCTACACCTACCATTTAACACAGAGGAAGCATAATACTTATATACTTCTCGCCCCCATTTCAATACGTAGTTTTACTATTTATTCAGATAAGATGCTTTAATTTTGATTATAAATTAAATTGATGTATAAGGATAATTATTATTACGTGATACTTGTTAAATTCGTTAATGTATATCATCAAAATATATTTTTTTCACATGTTTTACTTATCCTTGATAAAGAATATTAAGGATCAAATATTTTTCAAATCAGATAAAAAAGTGAAATGATGCAAATTGGAATAGGACAGAGAGAATATGGCTTTATTAGGACGTAACATGTCAAACCGTCTAATAGTTACATTAATTATGGCAAAATACATTTTAATAACTTTTAAGATTGAATTATAGTTATTTTTATTTTGATAAATTTAAAAAAATTTCAAAATTATGAGAACATCGTTGCAATAATTTTTAAAAAATCAAATCATTCTTTTATTTTATTATATCAATTATAAAATAATCACGTCTAGCTGTTAGACGGTGTAAAATAAGACTTTGTGTTTTTTTATCCGAAATAAATGTTTGTGTGTACATATAAACATGAATTTAAATATTTTGTATATTTGTATCATTTTGAAATAAAATGACACCATTTTATTAATATAGATATTATTTTCAGAATTTTAATAATGAAGGTTTTTTTAAACAAAACTTTAGCGCCAATGGATAAATTATCTTTGTGGCTCTTGCTTGGGCGGTGCCTTTTATTGAACTGGACTTCAAAACATTTTGTCTTTTCTATTTGTACTTTGAGCTCTCTTTTTTCTTTTCTTTTTTCTGATAAGGATAAATATAAACCTATCTCTTTTGAGGTGATATTTTATAAATTTTTTCAATCAAAATTATGTACTTTGCTTTTTATAAGTACATAATTTATTTATTTAGTTAAACCTTTTTTTTTACTTTTAATTGTATTTACTTTCAATTTTGTTTAATTTTTTTACAGTACTGATGAGATGGGGTGGAGGAGGATTCTAGCTTTTCCTTACGTGCTGTTGTGGTGTCAAATTAGTTATACTAGTCCGGATTTGATTTAAATTTATGGAAGAACAGTGGATGATTGGTTGGCTAATTCAATAATGTAATGAAGCATTATGGCCTCACAATCAAAATTCAAGAGCAACATCTCCTTCTTTAGTTTTTAGCTTTATTTCTTGTCATGTAGGGAGAAAACCCTAACCTAGTCTAGGTTCTTTCTATTTTATTAAGTTATTGTACTTCTTCCGTCCTGCGAGTATTGACATATTTATTTTTTCACGATTTTCAATAATCGTGTTTGACCATCAATATCTCAAGCTACAGATAAAAATTTTGCATAAAAAATCAATATTTAGAAAAGAGGTATTAAAATGAATCTATCAATTAATCATTAAACATAGGGAATGGCTGTGTGGGCGATTTACACGCACTAAACGTGTAACCGCTGCGACCATGAAATAGAGGTGAGGTAGGCCGAAGAAAAAGGTGATCTTTCCACCGGAGATGTGGAATAGATCCGTGAATGATGAAATCGCAGATGCTACCAGTCAGAAGGAAGAGGAAAATCCAGAGCAGTCGAATCTGGAGCAGGAAGATAGTGATGACGCAACGGATGAGCAGAGCCAGAAATCATATCGAAAAGAGGTAACACAACTAAACCTGGCTACTGAAGGAGAAACAGGTGAAAATAAGCTATGGGTAGATGTTATTAGCGATAATAGGGTTCTGTCGAATGGGCTATAAGTTGAGTATATTCCCCCTATTGTGATTGATGGAGAAATTGAGGAGGAAGATGTTCAATCTGAATTGAAGTTATGGGAAAATGCACTTATTATGTATGTTCTCGATGGGGATTTAACAATGAATGGTGTGAAATGATTTATGATGCAATATTGGGCCTTTGTAGCATTACTGAACTGTTCTACAATGATGATGGCTATTTTTCGATGAAATTCAAATCTAGAGAGACAGAGATACTGTGCTTAGAAGAGGTACCTATACAATCTATAACAGGGCAATGTTTCTCCATAAATGGAAGAGGAATTTCTCACTGATGGAGGATATGGTGAAGACAATGCCGATCTGGGTGAAATTTCCTAAACATCCCGATGATGGGTAAACCTGAGGTTGGCCCTCAAGGAACTTTGGGGCAAGAGCATTTTGGGCCTGCGCCGACCCAATGATTCTTTCCAGGATGAGATTATTTAGTTGGCGGATATTGAGGTGCATAATCAGGGAGTATACTGTTTTGTGATACGGTATAAACATCAGGTTCGTATTCATTACTAGGGACTTGAACAATCATCTACTCAAATACTTACTGGCTTAGGCATCGGAGAGTTTTTCCTGAAATCACCCGTGGCACCGATTTAGTCACGTTTGGGTTCCTTGGTTTATGTCCACTTCTACGAATACTCAAAGGAGTGAGAGGTTAAAATTGAAGGGGACTGGTGTTGTTGACGAGATACAATCTCCCTATTGAGGAAGAAGAAGAAGAATGATGGTTAACCTCCAGTGTCCCAAGAGGCAGAGTAAGAGACAATACATATCCCGATCGAAGAATGAGTAGTGCAGGCTCTACCGAACCTATCTCACCAATAGTCGAGGCCCCCCGAGACATAGTGAGGCCCTCAAGACCTAATGAGGATAATGCAGGTCAAGTGGCAAGGGTCACGAACCATGGAAGACGTACCTACTAGGTCATATGATGAAAGAGATGGAAGGTCCACAGAAGTTTCTGGTGACTCTCATGTGGAGGCTTATGAACGGGCCCTACAGGAAAATCAAACAATGGGGATGACTGCCCTGCAGTTAGACTTAGCTATTGCCGCTCAAATATTGGCAAACACCGGGTATTAAGTTACGCCCATCTCAGCCCCTGCGGTTACTTCTAAGGATACAATTCTTCCTACTGTAGTGGAGATACAAATAAGTAATTCTTCTTTGCCCATGGTGGCATTTGCCTTTCTTGGGTATACCCGAGAGGGGTATCGGGCACGACCTCAACCTTCGTTTCCAGATCATCCCCTGGGGTTAGCATACTATAGGTCCACCTCAATCCCGATGGTCTCGACCATAACAAATCCTAAGACTGAGATGAGATACGAGCTTCAGGGGTATGTGCACATGGGAATGCCAAGCCATCCTGTAAGCTACGGATTTTATGATCCTCACGGACCGTATAATGTGAGCTCTGGAACTATGCCATCCTTGATGAATCTAGGACCAGTGGCTCAACCACCTCAGTATCAAGAAACTTATGGAAATGTCAACATCAGATTACCGGCATCCGAAGAGCAGAGGGGACCGGTGGGGGGTACTGGAGATACACTGAGAAGAGAATTAGATAGACTAATTGGGCCGCTCGGACAAGTGGCAGGATCTCCTTTCTCCCCACTAATAACCGCAGAGGGATGGCCAATAGACACTAAGCCCCCATAGAGGCTCCCAACTTATAGTAGAGAGTCTGAACCTCAAGAGTTCATCCAGACATTCCTCAGTCTAATGAACTCGAGAGATTTCGATGAAATGTTGACGTGTAAGTTTGGGGGAAGTTATCTCCGAGGGAAAGCTCAAGAGTGGTACAACAAGTTTCCCAAGGGGTCTTTACATTCCCACAGGGATTTCAGTGCGGCATTTTTGAGCCAGTATTCTCAAAAGAAAAAGTTTACCAAGACTTTGCTGGAGCTGTACTAGAAAAAGCAGAATCCAGGGGAGACGACAGAGGCTTTCTATCATCGCTACGTGGATGAAAGCCTAGGGGTGGTGGAGACCACTGAGAACGAGGTGATTCAAGGATATCTGTTGGGAATGTGAGATCTGGAGCTATACAAAAAATTAAGCACTAATGTCCCTCGAACCTTACAGAAGCTCCAAGAAGTAGTTGAACAATATTCAAAAGTTCAAGAGGCTACCAGGAGGAAAAAGGAGAGTATGGTCGATCGGATGGCAAGGAGCAATGTTTATCGAGGCAAGAAGCCGATGGAGGTATTTAAGCCTAACTTCGAGAGGTATACCTCTATGAATAAGCTTCCTGCACAGACTCTAAGCATTTATCGAGGGGGTATTTAGACAGCCACAACCCTTGTTAAATGTACCTGCAACTCTGTCGGGGAGAAGGGCTACAAACTTATTTTGCGATTTCCATAAGAACTTCAGCCATGATACAAATGACTGCATCCATCTAAAAGGGAGATATAAAGACATGAAAATGAGGGACAACTTTAGGGCCCTGGACCTAGGTGAGGGAATCAAGGTGAACCCCCTGACCCCACTTCGATCGTCCCTCATATAGGAGGAATTACCAGAACAACCGGGGTAGAGGGGATAGAAGACCTCAAGGTCAAGATCCACAAGAACCTCAGGATAGAGATCGGGCAATAAGAGATAGAGGTTTGCGTGAACAGCCAGTAGAGATTTAGGATAATAGGAACGCGGAAAATCCACTGATTCGTAGAGTAATCAACATGATAAGTGTGGTAGTAGGTGAAAGGCCTTCAAAATCAGCTATGAAAGCTGATTCTCGAAAGGCTCCCGCAAAAGAGCCTAGGCATAAGAGGTTTTGGCCAGACAAAATGATAACCTTCTCAGAGGTAGACGTGGTTCCAAATCAAAGTCTCGCATGCAGATCCAATGGTATTCTCTGCCGTAATTGGGACTTCTTTGGTGAAAAGAGTCTTCATCGATTATGGATGTGGGTGGAGATAATTTTTGTCGAGTGCTTTGATCAGTTGAATATAGGAAGGAGCAACTGAAAAAAATTGACTACCTCCCTCTCGGGGTTCACGGGAAACCCTATATACCCCATAGGAGAGATTACATAGTCTGTTTGGATGTCCGATGGGGATAGAGGAGTGGCGATAGATTGTAACTTTGTAGTTGTGGATGCTATTCTCCATACAACGTAATTCTTGGGAGACCATGGATGTGTCAAGCCTGAGTGGTGTCATCTCCCTACCACCTAATGTTGAAATTTCCCACTAGTAAAGGAATAGCTTCCATATGAGGAGATTAGGTCGTTGCTAAAAGTTGCAACCTTATAACAGTAAGGGAAGCTGGAAAGATAAAGGATGTAGCTTTAGTGCATGGAAGGGTGAACCTTTCGCAAACTAAAAAAGTACCCATCCGAGGCAGAGAAACTGTGGCTGTAGAAAAACTTACCTCCTAGAACATAAAAGAAGAGCTGAAGGAGTTGATGAATAAATATGAAGATGTATTTTTGTGGAATACTTCGGATCTCACGGGGTCGCTTCGAGGTTAGCAATTCACAAAATGAACATTAATCCAGGAGTTAAGCCCATCAAGAAAAAAAGGAGAGTATTTGCGCCTAAAAGAGCAGAAACGATCAAGGTGGAGGTAGACAAGTTGTTAAAGGCTGATGTGATCGAGGAAGTGTTCTACTCGGAATGATTAGCTAACCCTTTGATGGTCCCAAAGAACGATAGAACTTGGAGAATGTGTATCGACTTTAAAGACTTAAACAGATGTTTCCCAAAGGATAGCTATCCTCAAAGTGGAGGCAATTTCAGGGTACTAAATGCTAGCTTTCTTCGATGATCACAAGGGGTACCATCAAATATTAATGGCAGAGGAGGATAAGGAGAAACATCGTTCATAATAGATGTGGACACATATTTCTATAAGAAAATGCCTTTGCTTGAAAAATGTAGGGGGGATATACCAAAGGTTAGTAGACAAGCTATTACGAGAATAGATTGGTAGGAACATGGAGATATACATAGATAATATGGTCGTGAAAAGCAGGGGTCACGAGCAGTTCTTAACTGATTTGATAGAAACATTCGAAAGGCTTTAAGAAGAAAACCTAAAGGTGAACCCGGCTAAATGTATGATAGGAATGGGAGCTAAAAAATTCCTTGGATTTATGGTATCATAAAGGGGAATCGATGTTAACTCGAAAAAGGCCGAGGCCTTGTTAAGGATGAAAAGGCCTCAGAGCGTGCAGTTGTTTGGGAGCTTACTGGGTGCTTAGCGGCGTTGAACATATTTTTATCAAAAGGGGCTGAAAAGCATCTTCCTTTCTTTGATGTTATTCGAAAGGAAAAAATCGAATAGACTAGTAACTGTGAGCAAGCGTTGCAACAGCTTAAGGAACATCTTCGAGAGCTGCCAACCCTCATGAAACAAAAAAAAGAGAGGTTCTATTCTTGTATATCTCGGCTTCACCTTTGGCCATCAACGCAGTACTTGTAAAAGAGAAGGATAAAATACAGCATCCCATATACTTTATGAGCCGATCCCTACAAGGACCTGAGATAAGGTACACTGCCCTCGAGAGACTCATTCTAGCTTTGGTGAATGCTACGCGAAGGCTGAGACCGTGTTTCCAGGGGCATACAATCATTTTTCTTACCAACTATCCCCTTCGGCAAATACTTTCAAAGCCAAAGACGTAGAGGAGGATGATAAAGTGGGCAGTGGAGTTAGGGAAGCATGACTTTCAATTTCAGCCTAGGATGGCGATCAAGGGACATGCTCTGGCTGATTTCATAGTGGAAACCATCGAATCCGTTAAGCTCGAAGGGGGGGGGGGGTCATGAAGGAATGAAGTCTGGAAGTTGTATGTTGATGGATCTTTGCATTCAGGAGGAAGTGGAGCCGGGGGGTGTTGCTTACTAACCCCAAAGGGAAGGACTACCTGTATGGGCAGCAGTTCGCTTTTAAAGCAACAAACAACGAGGTTGATTATGAGGCTCTGATCATGGGTATGCGATTAGCTACTGAGTTAAAGGTGGAGGCTTGGAAATATATAGTGATTCTCAAATAATGGTCAAACAAGTTAACGATAAGTATGAGGCTAGGGAGTGTAATCTGCAAAAATATGTAGTTGTAAGACATCTACTCAAAAAATTTAAAAACAATGTTTTGAAGCAAGTGCCGAGAGAGGAAAATCATAAGGCTGGCACCTTGAGTAAACTAGAATCATCAAACCTTGGAATAGAACCTTGAAAGAAGTTGCTCGTGGAGACCTTGGGTTGTCAAAGCTTTGAGGTGCGGATGGTAATGGCTGTTGAGGAAGAGAACAATTGGATAATGTTAATTGTTAATTACCTTCGAGAAGGAATCCTCCCAGCCGACTCTGTGGAAGCCCGGAAAATCAGGCTCAAAGTGCCAAAGTATGTGCTGCAAGATGGAATCCTGTATAAGAGAGGACATTTACAGCCATTACTACGATGTGTGAACCCCCATGAGGCAGACTATTTAATAAGGGAAGCCCACAAGGGTATGCGAAAGCCATTAGGGGGCCAGATTAGTATTAAGAAGACGTGTCCGAGCGGGGTACTACTGGCCAATGATGTTCGAAGATGCTAATGGGTACATACATGCCAGCCACCGGTGCCAAAGGCATGCACCGCTCAAACACATACCCCAAGAGGATATAGTAAATATTTATAGCTCTTGGCCATTCGATAAATGGGGTATCGACCTGGTTAGGCCATTCCCCAAAGCCCCAAGGAAGTTCAAATACATGATCGTGGCCGTTAATTATTTCACAAAATGGGTAGAGACTGATCCCTTTACTAACATGACAGGTAAATCGGTGGTTGCTTTCCATTGGAAAAACATTATGTGCAGGTTTGGAATTCCGAGTACTATTATAACTGATAATGGGAGGCAGTTCGCTAATGATCCATTCAAGAAATGGTGCGAGGAGTACAAGATACAACATAAGTTGACAATTGTTTACCACCCCCAAGCAAATGGCCAGGTGGAAGTAAACAATCATATGATCATAACGGGATCATATCTAGGCTTGAAGGAGAAGCAGGGAATTAGATTTGTGAATTGCCCAGTGTCCTATGGGCATACATGACTGTTGAATCCTCAGCCACAGGAGAAACACCTTATAGTTTGGTCTATGGCTCCGAGGTTATAATCCCAGTGGAGATTGGAGTGCAAAGCCCAATAATGGCGGTGATACATGAGGAAAGTGTCAACAATAAGAAACAACGTTTAGATCTTGATATGGCCGAGGGGGCACGATAATTAGCTTCAATCTGGAAAGCCTAAGTGAAGGAAAGGGTAAAGCGTTATTATGATCGAAGGGTCTGGAAAGTGCAGTTTACCTCTAGAGATTTAGTCATGAGAAAGAATGAAAAAAATAGGCAAGATCAAGAGGGGAAGCTAGCTACTAACTAGGAAGGACCATATACAGTGGTAGAGGTGTATTTTGGGGAAAGCTATACTCTCGAGACCATGGGAGGAACTTGAATCCCAAGGAGATGGAATGCCGCCAATCTCCGAAGGTACCACCATTTATGATGAAGGCAAATAACACCGATGAATCTTATGCTAAGCACTAAGATCTTGCACAATATTCCAGCTAAGACCAAAGGCTCGAGCTAAAAGCTCATGTACAATATTCCAGCTAAGACTGAGGGCTAGAGCTAAAAGCTCCTGTACAATATTCCACCTAAGGCTATAGACTAGAGCTACGAGCTCCTAAATTGTATTCTAGCTAAGTCTGTAGAGTAGAGCTATGAGCTCCTAAATTTTATTCCAACTAAGTCTGTAGACTAGAGCTACGAGTTCCTAAATTGTATTCCAGCTAAGTCTGTAGACTAGAGCTACTAGCTCCTAAATTGTATTCCAGCTAAGTTTGTAGACTAGATCTACGAGCTCCTAAATTGTATTCCAGCTAAGTCTGTAAACTAGAGCTACGAGTTCCTAAATTGTATTCCAGCTAAGTCTGTAGACTAGAGCTACGAGCTACTACTTGTATTCCAGCTAAGTCTGTAGACTAGAGCTACGAGCTCCTAAATTGTATTCTAGCTAAGGCTGTAAATTAGGGTCATGTGCTCCTCAATGTTATTCCAGCTAAGGATGTAAACCAGATCAACAAGCTCTTAAGGCTAAAAAAGAAAGGAAGGGGGGGGGGGGAGAGTGTATAAGTAGCATCCTCTCAAAGCCTCTATCGACTGTAGCTTTTGATTGGCTGTCAAGTGGAAAAACTGTTGCAGGATGTAGGTGGAAAAAACCGAGACTGGGTAAAATCGTTATTGTTTTCATACTTTCCAGCCATTAACAGCTTATAAATGCATGCAATTAACTTGTAGGAAGTTTGGCATATCACGATCTAAGGTGTTAAGACTCAGAAGGTTACGATCATAAAGGCATACATATGAAAGTAATATACACAAAAGGGAAAGGGTAGTAAATAGTGAAAATGTTATATAGAACATAATTACAATATTTGGGGAATCAATATGATAGTCTCTTTAACTCCTTTTCTACTCTTGCTACTTCTTCTTGTATCCTTGTTATTTCTTTTTCCTTCATATCAGTGGCATATTGGAAGTCTTTTTCTTGTTCTTCATCGGGATAATCATCAAAATTTATTGCCAAATTTGATTGAGGACCCTGGGTGTGGGTTCGCTTCTTTGCAGACCTTCTGATGCTACGGCTCGAAGAACTACCGCCCCTAGCCGCTTCCTCTGCTGCTAACCTTGAAGACTCTCGATTCCTAAGAGAAGGAACATGTAACTTCTTTATCCTTTCAAGGATAACAATGTAAGCTTCCTTTTGCTTAGAGGTCCCGTGCGTCGCTACTTGGTTTTTTATAAGCCAGTGATGGGAAGCCCCCAAAAGAAAGTTGGGTAAATATTTGTCCGTAATAAGTTTAGGATGAGCAACATCATGAAATAAACTATGAACTTGAAGGATTTAGTTGTAAAGATGAGCTTTCTTATCCAACTTGGCGTTTTCATTCCACAGTGCCTGATTCTCTGAGAGTAGAACTTTTGCCTAAAAGAGACTCCACTAATGAAAGTTCATCGCCAGTAGAAGCAATGAACCTTGAAAGAGCCTCGTTCAGCCTTAAGATCTCATTCTATGCGATCTTATGACGTTGTGCTATATCATTAAACTAAGACACAAGCCCATAAACCTGACCTCGAGTGACTGTGAGACGACCCTCGAGTATGTACATCCTCTCAGCATCTGAAATACACCTCTTGAGGGAACCAAATTTGCTGATTATACGGTGAACGTCATCTTCAGAGTCAGCCTCAGAGGGGGACCATATCGTTGACAAACTTGAGAGGATAGTACCCTTGAATTTTTATGGTCGTGGTCCTTCAAGCGCACCACAAAAACTGGGTGTTTTCCACTTTCCCAAGCTTTTAAATCAGCCTTAGCAAGATCAAGCTCCTTTTGGTAAGATCTCGCAGCTGCATTCAAGCCAGATATACTATCTTAGAGGCCAACTATAAAAGGGGTAGGTCTTACTACGCCACAGCTCTAATTCTTTGGAGCTTTTCTCCAAGGTCGGCATAGCTTGGGCTAGCCCCCCTAGTAGTTCCAAGCTCTGCCTTAACCTTAATGAAATCTTTGCGAATGGATTGAAGTTCCCATTGCAGTGAATTAAACTACGAGAATGAATATTTTGAAAAACAAATCAATGAGGGAAATAAAATGTTTATATAAAAATATCAAACTCAGTTACATGGGGGGCAGAAAGGGAAAAAATATACAAAAGTCGCTACTACATTAAACTTATTCCTCACTTGGTCCTCTTGAGTTGATACAGTCTCTTATTTTACATCTTTATTTTCTTCATCCGGATCAGGAAAGGCGCGGGTATTGTCCAGGCTGGTATACATCCCCGAGCACTTCAAAAGACCCATCATAGATAAGCTCATGTGACCCTCATTCATGACATTCTCCCATTTTTTATTTATCGCCTTAAGTCCCTCAGACTTGGCCTCTTCCTTTAACACCTTGATGTTGTCCTCAGATAAGAACGAGCCCATCTTAGGAAGAATCACTTCTACCACTAAGATGGAAAGCCCAACACCCTGGGTAACATTGAGGAGGTCCGCAAAGAGGTCAAACAGCCCCGTGCTCTGAAAGACTTTATCCTTGAAAGTCTCCAATATGGCCGTTTGAGCCTCAGGATCTCGGTCTTGTTTGGCATCATCGAAAACATAATTCTTTTCAAGGATAAGGTGCTCCTAAGCGCTCTGAAGTTCAGCAACTTTTGTTGGGAAGCCTCAAGCTCCAACTGCAACGAGGCTATCTCCATGTTCTTTTCCTCGTAGGCAGTGGACAATTTAGAACCTAAGTTTTGAATTAAGGAGGAAAGGGAAGAGGTCAGAGTGGCAGCAATGGTGGACCTCACACCATTTAACTCCTTAACAACCTGAAAGTAGGCGACATAGATGAGCAAACAAATAACACGCATAGTCACTTTCAAATGCATTTTGGAAATATAACTAACCTCAGAGTTCTTCACAAAAATACCAGGAGAAGTAGTCCCCACGGTCGAGAGGCTCGAAGAAGACGTCAGGCTGTAGGCGGCGGCTTTGAGCTCCTTATTAAAGGTCTCGGGAGCAGACCTCTCTTGTGAAATCTTCTAATGGCCCTCCCTAATGAAAAGATCGTCCTCAAACTTCCGCTTCAAAGATGTGTCAGCGGGAGCAACTATCTGAAAGGGTGTAGCAGGGGTAACCTTCTCCTTCAAGGAGACAGTGTTTGCCCCCTTCCTGGTCATAGAACTCGCTAAACTACGGCTCACTAAAGAAATAAAGAAGATGTTAGATAGGGTAAAACAAAAAATATATATAATAAAAAACAAAACAAAACACAAAATACATGTATGGCACATTCAAAGTCAGTACAGCTAAGGGAATCCTTGAGAGAGCTCTCAGATTACCAAGTCCCGAGAAGGCCGAAGTTTATATCCTTTAACTAGTTTCCTCCGCTTTGGGCCTATCTGAGGCTCATATGAAGGATCCAAGCGTTGCTACCTCAGTAATTTCCTTTTCCTAGCAAGTTTGTAGACATACTTTTTGTAAACCTCGAGGGGCCATGCTTGCCCCCCAGCCGAGTTATTGGGGTTGGTATAAGAGACATAGGAAATGGGTGAGGATAGCATGCGCTCTCGAGGACCCTTAAGGCGAGGTGGGCAAACAAATTTTTCTGGAAGTTGGGATTTGACCTTAACATTCCACTGAGGAACCTTATATCTAAGGCAGTTAAAGACCTTACGTCGCCTTTTCCATCCCTCCACTTTCCCACGTTCCCGGGAAGGGTAAAGACCTTATGTCTCCTTTGGTGAGGAGAGAAAGTGATGATCTTCTTAGAGGAGTTACCACCAAAGGTGATGGTAAAAAGGAAGCGGAACAACTTATACTAGAATTCGATGTCAAGATTGTAACATTGACAAAGAAACAACATAAGGGTAGTTATGGCATTAGGATGGTCCTGGGCAGGGTTTACTTGAAAGTCTTTTAGCAACCTCAAGTATATTGGAGGAAAAGAAAAGCACAACCCTGAGTGGATCTACTTTAGAAATATGACCGACCTCCCATTAGTGGATCCTCGTAAGACCCCGCTGCCCTTAACCGCTCTAATTCCACATCAGCGGGAATCCTCTGACCTGGGGGTAGTGACAGTAAGACCCCTGATATAGTCAAAGACTTATCTAGGGCTGGGGGCTCGTACGTTTCACCCTCCGCTGGGGGATGTTGGCTATCATCCACAAGGGTTTCAATGGTGGACGATATTTTTAGGTAAAATTACCAGCCAGCTTCCTCTAACATCCTCGAGGGGCCTCTCTCATCAGGAGAATGGGGGGGGGGAAACTCAATGTCTCCAAGGTACGAAGACATCTGAATATACCCTTTCTCCCAACCGGAAGGCCAAACTCGGGGAAAACCCCCCTCAGGAAAATTAGAAAGAGGTATGTAAATTGAATTACCAATCTCGTCATCACTAGGGTTAGAACCTGGGGAGAATGCCCCAGCTTGCTAAGAGTGGCTTCAGAATCTCCCCTTCTGGGCGATTCCCTCTCAAATCCCTCAAGCCTAGCTTCATTAGAATGCTCCCTCTCATTGGATTTCTCAACAAAATCAACCATGAGCACAAAGGATAAAGGAAAACAAGTTAGGAAAGATGAAGGTTACGAGAACTTACTGATAGAAGTAGAAGGAGGGAAAATGTAAGCAGGGAACGAATGAAGAGGAGAGCACTGGAAAAACTTTTTAAAGTCACATGCAGTTAAAATAAAGAGAACGTGGGGGAAAATGGGAAGTTAAGATGCCTGAAAAGGCGGCCAGAGTAATGATTAACTTAGGAGAAGTGAAAATTTGAAAAGGCGTGAAAAGTTGGCGTGCTTTTTTAGAAACTGTCCCCATTCATGCGCTTCCCTACACGACCAACACACGTGTGTACACCCCTTTGAATTCTGCTAAAACAAAATTGATAATAAATAATAGTCATGAAGACAATTAAATGGCACCTCGAGTTTAGGGATCTCTTCTTCAAGAAAGACAAAAGTGGGGATCCTTGAGATCCTCCACAAGAACACACGGGACCCAAGGACTTAGTAATGAGGAATAAACTCGGGGCACCTCAAAGATCCTAACCTCGAGGCTACCAATAAATTTTCTGGTAAACCCGAGGTTGGCCCTCAAGGAACTTTGGGTCGAGAGCATTTTGGCCCTGCGCCGGCCCAATGAGTCTTTCCAGGATGAGAATATTTGGTTGGTGGATATTGAGGTGTATAATCAGGGAGTATGCTATTTTGTGATATGGTATAAATAGCATATACGTATTCATTACTAGGGACTTGAACAATCATCTACTCAAATACTTACTGACTTAGGCATTAGAGAGTATGCTATTTTGTGATACAGTTATGTTTTACCCCCGTGATCAAAGGCGGTTCTGAGAACTGCCATCTATTGTACCCAAAATAGGTTTCGAATTCAAAACCTAGCTCCCAAATTTGGAACCTATTACTCAGGTCACAAAAAAAAGGCTACTGGAAACCTAGGTCTCCGGCAGCAAACGAAAGAATCGGAACCCAATCTGATACATACAGATCTGAACATAAAAGATCGGAGGGAATATATCAATATATACACAGATCTAATTATACAAGAATCACAACAAATCTAAACATGAAAAACATAACCAAAAATTGCCATGTACGATCTAACCAAGAGAACTAAACACAGATCTAACCAAGAGAACTAAACACATATCTAACTAAGAGAACTAAACACTAATCTATCTAACTAAGAATCACGTCGGAGGTGGAGGCAATGCTACACGAAGGTGGAGGAAACGATGAGGCCGGGCGGAGGCGGAGTAGATTGGACGGCCGGGCAAAGGCGGAGGAGACGCGGCCAGGCATAGGCAAATGAGATGCGGCCTGGCAGAGGCTGAAGTGAAGGAGATGCGGTCGGGAAAAGACGGAGGAGATGCAGCTGCGTAGAGGCGGAGGAGTCACAGCCGAGAAGAGGCGGAGTGGCGCTTGGTGGTGAAGGGAAATGGAAAGAGATTAGAGGTGGGTGTGCGGCGATGGTGAATAGTGGATGGTAGAGGAAGATGATGGGAGAGGAATCAGAGGTCTTGCCTTAGAAAAATGAAATGCAGATGGAGAGAGAGAGAGAGAGAGAGAGAGAGAGAGAGAGAAAGGTGAAGGCACTGCCTTAGACTAAAAATAAGTGAAATATTTAACCCCAGCTGTTGCTTTTATACTTGGCCATTAAAGGCACCAATCAAAGGCGGTTCTTCAATAGAACCTCCTTTAATGAATGCTCATTAAAGGAGGTTCTTCAAGAACCGTCTTCTATCAATAAAAAAGTGCCTTTAATCAAGATTGGGGAAACACCCGAGGCAGTTCCAACTTTGGAACCTCTCTCGGGTATCAATCAAAGGCGGTTGGCGCTGCCTTTAATCAAAGGCTTTCTACTAGTGTCGGAACATATTTTAGACCCCAATAGAAGGCGGTTGTGGAACCGCATTTGATCGATTCGATCAAAGGCAGGACCTGGGAAGGCACTTGAAAAGTGCTTTCTCTAGTCCAATAAAACCTCTTTTAATAGGCCTTTTCTCCACTAGGCGGAACCAGAGAAGGCACTTTCAAAGTACCTTTAATGGTCAGATATAATCGCCTTTAATGGCCCATCCTCCATTAGTGACGAACATGAAATTTTTATTGTACGCGGCATTGCTGGCTTGAGTCTAATGTAAGCAGGAGACCGCACTAGGCCAAAAATTCGAAAAGACCCAAAAATTCTAAAGGATTTATGCACTGTACACTTAAGTGAGGAAGCGTCCAAAGATGAAATGACACATTTAAGACAAATTGAAAAGTATTTATGCTGGGAAGAAGGGAAAAAAATTCCAATATTTTAAGAAATGGATAAAATAGTGTGTTAACTGACATAGTATTCTGAGCCCAAAATTTTTTTAAAAAAAATTGGTAACTGAAGTATTTATGATGGGAAGAAGGAAAATTTATTGAGCTCAATTTCCTTCTTGCCTTTTTATACGTTGCACTCCTAATTTTGTTATAAATACTGAGCACACAATTTTTTTTTATTATTTGTAGAAGAATATTATATTTTCATTCATATTTATTTATTTATTAATACACATAAAAGTTAATATAAGTCGTATATTAATTATTTTTATCGGATTTGTTCACAAAAAAATGTTTCTATATATCCATTTAGTATTATTTTATTAATTGAACTAAAATTTTCATTTTGTTCATTTACTAATAAATAAACATTTTTTAACAAACTTGATTTGAGCCTGAATATGTTTGAAAATTTTCATGTATGTTCTCACCCATATACATTCTCTCTGTTTCAGTAGAAGTTGCACACATTTTTATCAAGTTTCTCATTCAACTTGAGGCGGAGGCGGAAGGAGCCTTCATATTGAAAATGTTCTAAAAAAATTAAATTACAATATAATTCCAAAAGAATAACTTATTTATTAAAGAAGGGCCCAGAAAAGTTTTTTGCCCCAAACCTCAAATGGGTTTGGATCGGTCCTAATACACGTCATAGATAATTGTAGGCGATCATGATTTGTACCCACCTGTAAAATTGTATAAGGATTTTGTAATGTTGTTCTGCTTTCACTAATCATATGAACATGTATTTATACAAGGACGTGCTTACAGAATAAGAAAAACTATTGTGTATCACTGTGTGTTACACCAACTAGATTTTATCATGTGTCCATCCTAAATAAATTATACTTAGATAAAAATTATTAAACTAATTTTAGCTAATTTAGGAAATATACATGACAAAATTTTATTGATGTAACTCATAATGATACATAAAAATGAACGGAAAATTGAGAGGCCCCCAGTATCATCCTAAGTATGTGTAACCAATCGTTTATTTTGACAAAAAAACCTACCATACATTTTACGCCAACATGAGATGAAAACAGGGTCCCAACTGTGGAAAACATTAGGAATTAACGTCTTCAGAAAGCTCCTTTTGACCACATTTTGCAGTTGCATGCATTTGAATCTACTTTCTTCTCAAAGCCTTTATTTTCCCAACTAAGAGGGCGACCTCTCAACTTTTATCATGCTTAGTTTTGGCCCTCCAACCCTTAAATCTCCATTCTCCACAGCCAAAATTTCTCTCTCTCTCTCTCTTCAGTACATGTGGTTCCTTTTCTTTGATTGATCGTTTGGGGTTTTTGTTCTAAAGCAAAGGCAATTCGATTACTGATCCATATCCTTTGACTAATACCATCCATCGATCCTATCAATAAGTCTGATCAGCTTTGTTTTGTGGTGCTTAATTCAGATGCCGCGATTGTTTTTAGCATAATAAAGTATTGGAAGAAGTTGGAGGAAGAGGGCGTTAAGTTTCTTAAAAAGTATTATGATTAATTTTTTGGTGATTTGATATCGGACTAAATTATCTTTTTGGCCCTTTACACATTCTGCAATGCATTCTTTTGGTCTCTAAGGCTAATACCGCGTTTGTTCAGCAATTAACATACTGAAATTTATATTTTTGGTCCCCGGAGACGATTTTTAGATAAAGTCAATGGTAAAATTGGTCAAAATATGTAAAATGACAACTATACCCCTAGTTTTAAAAAAATCATGTCTTCCCCGGGTGTCCTCCGCCCCTGCCTCATGCGAAGTCGCCGGCGCCACCGTGGAAGTGCGCTATCCTCCATCGGGAGCTTTAGTCTCTCCTTCGTCTGGAGCTTCATCCTCTCCTCCGTCACCTATGAATCCGCCTACCCAATCAACGCCCTCGCCATCTCTTCCGTCTCCCACCTCCGGCGTCATCGGGAGCTTCATCCTCTCCTTCGCTGGGAGATTCATCCACTCCTTCATCGGGAGCTTCATCATATCCCACCACCGGCCTCAGCAACCAAATCGACATCTTCTGCTTCGACGAGGACATCCACGCCATCACCCCCATCTCCAGCCTCTCTGTCAACCCCGATCTCCAGCCATCACCCCAAAACCCTTGCCGCCGTGTCGAAGCTACGAAGGTGGGAGATCCTCCGATTGCTACGAATTGAAGATTACGAGAAGGCTGAGACAGGGAAGCGGTGGAGTCACGAAGTGAAGCGAAGCCCTGTGCCGGTGGAATAAGTAGAACGACGCAGGAGAAGGACGGCCGCTCGTGAAATGCTCGCGCGGCAGGGGAAGAAGATGCGCATGGCTTCACGTGCGTTGTAAGGCCAAATTTTTTTTGCGCATGTGCCTTCACGCGTGCGGTTATATTTATAAGCTAAATTTTATTTTTCAGGTTTTTTAATTGGCAAAGTCTTGGGAAAGACCATCGTTAAGATAGGCATATGGAAAGACGAGGTTGAATTATAATTATATAAAGGTAAAATGTTTTAATTGCAATATTAAAAATTTATCATGCAACATGTAGTAGTTATAAGTTTATGACACAATTAATGCAATCCAAAATTTTTATCTTGATTTCTTCTAATTTGCCATTTAAACATTGGTCTTTCCACAGGTTACAGAAATGCCGTCTTTCAAGATGCTAATTCTTTTCAATTAGTGAAATTACGAAAATACCACTGACTGTAACAAAAAACCATTCAGGTTAACCTGAAAACCATCTCTTGGGACAAAAAAAAATCAATTTCAGTATGTTGATTGCTGAACAAATGCAGTATTAGGCTTAAGGACCAAAAAGAATGTATTGCAAAATATGTAAGGGACTAAAAAAACAAATTATTCTTTTGATGTCATCCTAAAGGCTAATTGTCCTATCTTAACAAAAAGTACGTGTTTTGTTACCTGAATAGGTGGGCTTCATTGCCTGAATCAAAACATTATTTTGAAGAGGAAAAGGTATTGATTCTAATTTTAGGGTATCAAACTTTGCAAAATTTTAGTTTGTCACCATACGTCAAAACTAAACGGTTCGTGGTTAAGGAATTCTGCCATAGTGACATAATTATAAATAAAATTTTAAATAATGTGGAGACCTCAGCTGGTAGTGGGCAGTGTGGGGATACGGTTCGAAGCTCGCTACGGCCGTGTGGGAGTGTGTTTCTCAAAGCGTGCGTGGCAACGCGCACGTGGCGGTGGGACCCTCCTGGTGACGGGCGAGTATGAACCAGCACTGTGGCCATGGTACTGGGTCAGTGTGACTTACCTCTCATGTGATGGCTGTGTGGTCGGCTGGCATGGACACCCTAAAGCTAGGTGTGATAGCCTTTTTCAAAAATATAAAAATGAAGTTTAAGAACTTTGCTTAAATTTGTGCGTGCATACAGTTGTAGTCCCTTTGTTTCTTTTATATTTGACATCATAATTTTAACAGTTTGAATTTGTGGTGATAAAAATAATATGAATAGATGAAATTAAAGGAACTTTAACAAAAATAGAAAGCGTCACAATATAAAAGAAACACAAAAAATGAATGTGTGTCAAACATGGGCGGAACTAGCATGGCGCGAGATAGGGCTTCAACCCTACCTGAGATTCCAATGCCATGGTAGTAATGGTGAGTAGTGCTTCCCGGCGGTTTGCGCTTTCCCGGCGGCGAGGGTTTTGTTTACCGACGATTAGTGTCGGAGAAGAAGGCCACTTGCAGCCTTATTTTTTTGGCCCAAACTTTACCAAAACGACGTCGTTTTAGTACAAGTACTGAACGAAAAAATAAAATAAAAATGAAAAATCAAATTTTAAGTACTCCCTCCGCTCTATAGCATAATCATTACATACCGTTTGAGAAACATATTTGGCCGTTAATATGTTTAACTACGTATAATAATGACAAACAAAAGGTTACTATCTAGAAACTACCTGTTACGATGAATTCAACAATATCACATACGATAATATTATGTCTCATATATCTATTCAAATATGTGGTCAAACTTTGATAGAGAATAGTGTCATAAAGTAAGTGGGTAGTTTAAGATGAGACAAAGGGAGTATTAGGTTTGTTTGGATTGGGCGAGAATGACCCAGTCCACAATCAGAAAACGACGTTGCTCCAGAATAGAAGTGACGCGCCTCCACTGCTCCAGCCTCCAGCCCTGCTCCGTGTCAGCCCCACCTGAAAAAATGTCTGGTTCCGCCACTGATGTCAAATATAGTAAAACACAGGAAGTAAATAAAACTACCACTACCTCTGGTCCACTAACAATGACAATCTTTATCTGAATTTTTTAAAGACATGTTTGACCAACGATAACTTTAATTGCATAGAATAACATACTGTAAAATTTTAGTTTTTAGAAAATACACGATGGAGAATTTCTGGACATTTCACATCATGATTGCTATTGTATGTAATAAAAGTTATAGGTGATCAGACATGTTTTAAAAATAATTGCACTCAAACAATATCATTGTTAGTGGAACAGGAGGAGTATTAAAATGCTAGCATATTGTTAGATTTATGCTAACATTTAGTTTCTGAATGTCCACTTATTATGCTGAATAATTATATGAAATTAGAGATATTAATGGTCAAATATAATTATTGAAGGCCATGAAAAAATAATTAAGCAATTTTTAGTGAGACCGGAGAGTATATAGTAAACATAGGGAGTAAATAAAATTACCACTACCTCTGGTCCAATAACAATGACACATTTTTTCTGAAATTTTTTTAAAACATTATAAATTAAATTACATAACATAATGAACTATAAAAATTTTGTTTTTAAAAATTACCCGTTATTTTGAATTTTTGAATATGTCACATAATGATTACTAGCTATTGCATTGTCATTAAAGTTATCGATGTAATTAAATAATGTCATTGTTAGTGGAAAGAATGGATTATTAAACTGCTAGCATGTAAAGGAGATATAGCTTGCCTTGTGACGCGCAAAGAAGCCGAAATCCTCGCATCACACTATGATAATGCCCTCGTTGGCAAATTTGCAAGAGGCAAGCCACCGATATCAAGCTAAATGAGGCTTTCAATCTGTCGGTTTCAAAGGTAGCTTTTCAACTCGGCTCTATTGATTTCAGACATGTCCTGATACGGTTCCAAGAAAAAGAAGACTACCAGCGTTTCTGGCTAAAAGGCCATTGGATTTTCCTTAGTGCTCATATGAAAGTGCTGAAATGGACAATGGATTTTTCTCCAGAAGCAGAATCCTCAATCGTTCCGGTATGGGTTACTATCCCTTATGTACCTGTGTTTTTCTACAATACTGCAATGATAAAGTCGATGGGCAATCAAATTGGTAATTTTATAAAAATGGATGCTGCTACTGAGGCTCTATCTAGGCCATCTGCTGTCAAGCTATGTGTGGAAATAGATATTAAGAAAAAACAGCCTGCCTTCATTAGAGTAGGAATAGAGGAGGATGGGGTAGAATATAATGTGATGAAACTCCCTCTGGAATTTGAAGAGTTTCCACTGTACTGCTACCACTATAAATCCATAGGTCATGATGACAATCAATGTGTACATCTCCACCCTGAACTTAAGAGAAGTAGACCTTTTAAGAGAGTTCATCCTACCACTGATGCCACTATGCTACATAAAGATGGAAATGATGTGGTTCATCCTGTTTTGAATGCTGGCTCATCTGGAGTTTCTGCTCAAGACAAGGTTCAGAAAATTAAGTACCAGGAAAAGGCTCATAAATCCAAATATGTGCCAAAAACAAAAGTAGTACTTGCTGATGACCAGATGGTTGATAATGAGGTAATGGACCGGGTTTCAGTTGAGAAGATCAATCCTGTGTTTTCCGAACCTACACTAGGTCAAGCTGTAAACACTGAAGATGGAGTTATTGGGGAGGTTACTAAAGTCACTGAGGTCACTAAGGTCACCGAAGTCATCACTGAGGATAATGGGGAACCAGAACCTCTTATTAATGTTGTGAATGATGTACATCTTTCTATGGAGGTTCCTGAAATTGTGGACATCACTGAACAAGAAGAAACCTCTCAACAAGAAGAAATCAATGAAGATTCTCAGTCAAAGGCCCCTGAGGACCTTCACTCTAAAACCTATGCTGGCAAGTCCTCCTTTTCTGCTCCACCACACTTTAATAGTAAGAAAGCATCTGCTAGGGATGACACCCCGACCAAAAGGGGTAAGACTTTCTCTCATTTGAATACAATTTTGGCTGCTAAAAATTTCATCTTCTCTCAGCAGAGATCCAAACAAAACAGGTTCCTTCTCCTGGCTGAACCTGAAAACCCTGAGGAAGTTTCTGAATCTGTCTCTGAGGCTACTGCTACCAGTGCTAAGGTTCCAGCTCCCAGTACTGAGGTTCCAGAAATCCCTGTTTTAAATCCTCCTCAGGATATGCCCCACCATGTGGCTCAGGTAAGTCCCACAAAGAACCAAAAAAAGTCCTCTAAGTCTAAGAAACCTGCTAAATTAGACAAACAGGGAAAATCTAGCACTTCAGTTAATGAGACCTATTTAACTCAGTTAAATACTATCATGACTAGATCAAAAGGCACAAATGATGTTTCTCTATGAATAGCACAACTTTAAAAATAAAATTCTTGGTTTGGAATCTAAGAGGAATGGACACTTCTATGCTTAGACTTTCTAATCTAATCACTAGGCACAACTTTGAACTTCTCTGCATTATTGAACCTAAACATGATAACATGCAATGTGAACATTATAGACAGCTACTTCATTATGACAATTGCATGTATGCCAGTAATGGACAGATTTGGCTTTTATGGAATACCAACTTGTCATTATCTGTTAAAGCTGATAATCTTCAGTTTCTAGCTGTAACTTTGAACTCTCTGACTCTCAATAAAAGTATGGATGCATTTTTTGCTTATGGTTTGAGAACTAGAAATGGTAGGAAAGATCTATGGTCTGACCTTAGGTCGTTTGTTCACTCTGAGTCAATTTTTATTGGAGATTTCAATGCTATTACATCTATAAACGAATATAAAGGTCCTTCTACTCCCAAACTTAGTAGTATGAAGGACTTTAATGAGTTTATTAATGTAATGGCACTGGATGAAATAAACACTGTTGGGAATTTTTTTACTTGGAGCAACAAGAGACTTAGGAACCCTACTAGACAAAGGTTAGATAGAGGTCTCTGTTCATCATCATGGTCATCCACTTTCCCTGATTCTTCTGTTCAAGTTTTGAATAGAGCTTCTTCTGATCACAATCCTATGATTCTTTCCATTGGCAGTGATATTCAATCTGTCCCTAGGCCATTTAGATTTCTGAATACTTGGTATAAAGGGAAAGAATTCCGGGATGTTATTAAACAGAACTGGAATTTTCCTATCCGTGAAACAGGAATGCTTGGCTTCTTTCTTAAATTAATAAGACTGAAGAAGGAGCTTAAAATTTGGAATAGGGACCATTTTGGTAATGTCCATGAGAATGTGATTAAGGCTGAATCAGTTCTCAGTTTTCATGAATCTGAATATGATATAAATGCTTCCATTGAAAACCTGGTTAGAGTAAAAGAAGCTAAGGCTAGATTGGTCAAAGCTCTCACAGAGCAAAAGAATTTTTTGAAACATAAGGCTAGGGTAAAATGGCTAAATGAAGGGGACAGTAATACCAAATTCTTTAATAACTCTGTTAAAGAAAGAAAAAGTAGGCTTGACATCACAAAAATTAAGAGTAGTAATGGCCAATGGCTAGATAATATGCAAGATATTGAGAATGATGCCATTAACTATTACAAGGATCTCTTAACTGATGATTGTACCCCTGATAGCAACCTGTTTCAATCTCATTTCTTAAGCCAAATCCCTAAATTGATCAACAGTGAAGACAATGCTAAATTGCTACAACCTGTTGTACTTTCTGAGCTTAAAGAAATAGTTTTTAGCCTGAACAGAAATGGAACTCCTGATCCTGATGGATTCACTCCCAATTTTTATATCAAATCATGGGATGTCATAGCCAATGATTTATTGTCTGCAGTACATGATTTTCTTTCTAGCAGCAACATTCCTAGGGGTATTAGCAGTACTTGGATCACAATTATCCCTAAAAAGGATATTTCTGTGTCTTTTGATGATTATAGGCCAATAAGTCTTTCTAATGTTGTGAATAAAATCTGCTCTAAGGTGCTTATGGAAAGACTTAAACCCCTTATGCCCAGGATTATCTCTCCACAGCAAACTGCCTTTCTTAAAGGTAGAGATATCTCTGATAATGTTCTCTATCTTCAAGAAATGGTTAGATTCTTGCACAGGAAAAATAGAGCACCTAATTGTATTGTTAAACTAGACCTCAGGAAAGCATTTGATAGAGTTAAGTGGTCTTTTCTATATTGTGTGCTAGCTAAATTTGGTTTCCATGCTAAATTCATTTTTAGTATTATGAAGAATCTGTCACAGTCATGGTTTTCAATTCTGATAAATGGTAAGCCTGTGGGTTTTTTCCAAGCATCAAGAGGTCTTAAACAAGGTGATCCTCTCTCTCCTTTCTTGTTCAATATTTTTTTAGAAGCATTTAGCAGGAGCTTAGCTTTTATTTTTCAAAATGGTAAGCTAGCCTACTATGATTTACCTGGTCAGGCTCTTCAAACCTCTCACCTCTCTTATGCAGATGATACAGTGGTTTTTCTTAAAGCCAATACTCAAACTTTAATTAGGTTTAAAGCTTTCTTATCTAAGTTTGAGGATACTACTAGCCAAAAGATAAACTACAACAAGAGTGATATTTTCATTAGTAGGCATGCTTTTGTTCATCAAATTACCTCTGTTAGGACAATTCTTGGCATCAAAATTTGTAAACTTCCTTTCAAATACTTAGGTGTCCCCATCTTTCATGGCATTGCAACAAAAATATTTTTCCAACCATTAATGGAACAGATTGATTCTAGGTTAAATAGTTGGAAAAATAAGTGGCTTTCAACTGGGGGAAAAATCACTCTCAATCAGTCATGTATTTATTCTATTCCACAGAATATTTGGTCTGTTCTTAAACCTTCAAAGGAGATTATTCACACTGTGGAGAGGAAACTGAGTAGATTTTTCTGGGGGGTACATGATCTGAAACCTAAAAGGTCCTGGAAATGGGATGCTCTCTGCTATCCCATTAACCAAAATGGCCTAGGTTTCAGCAATTCTCACCATCATTACTACCTGCTCAGTAAAATTGAGGTGGAAATATCAAATTGCTGATGCCCCATGGACCCATTTTATTGCTTCTCTGCCACCCTCCTTTAGAACCTCATCAAATTGGAGAAGAATTTGCTATGTTAATGCATGGGCGGAGTCTCATTCTAGAGTGATAGTTGGTACAGGTTCATGTAATTTCTAGTCATCCAACTGGTTGGACTTAGGCCCTGTTATGGATCTGTGTGACCAGAGTCTTATTGACATTCCATATGACTGTTCAGTGGCTAATTTTATCTTTAACAAGGACATTCTTCTTCCTAAAATCTCCCCTTTTCTCTCACCTAATGTTGTCTCTCTTTTGCAGGGTGCAACACTCTCTCCACACAGACAGGATAGGTTGATATGGAAACCTGACAAAAAGGGAAGATTCTCCTTTCACTCTACATACCAATTGCTCAGATCACAAAGAGGTAATATTTCCTCCATCCAGCACCTTTGGAATCCAAGGGTTCAAAAGAAAGTCTCAGTTTTTATGTGGAGATTGATTAATTCTTTCCTCCCATCAGATAATGTTTTGAAAGGGATGAGTTTTTGCATGCCTTCAAGATGTTGTATGTGCTATCAGCATGAGGAATCTCTAGATGATTTGTTTAATTCCTATCCTTTTGCCATTCACATTTGGAAGACAGTGCATGATTTTATGGGTATTAGAGATAGAATTTTTCCATCCATATGGGAAAGACTGTCATGCTACCTCACATATTCTGGCCTCAGCTCTTTACATTCCTTGATCATTAAATTAGAACCTTCAATAACTTGCTGGAACCTCTGGAAGGCGAGAAATAAATATCTGTATGACAATGTGCCTCCACGGACCAGCTTAGTTGTCTCCCAGATCAGGGATCAGATCTTCTATTCTTTCAGTGCTAAACCTGTTTATGTTTCTTCTATTTTTGACTTGGGTATTGCAGATCACTCCTTTCTTCCTCTAATCAAATCTGCCCCTAAGCCAAAAATTTTTAAAATTGCTTGGTCTAAACCGTGCATAGGTTTTAAAGTTAATGTTGATGTTGCATGGTGTGGTCTTTCTAAAATGTGTGGTCTTGGTATGATCATCAGAGATAATAGAGGTGGTTTCATTGATGCACACATGAAGTATAAAAATGCTGAAACTCCTCTAGAAGCAGAACTTAAGGCAATTTTATATGCTCTCCAGAGGTTGCTGGTTGCATGCTATTCAGTTCCTATCTGTATTGAATCTGACTATCTTAATGCAGTCTCCTTTGTTCTGAACCCATCAACTGCTCATTGGACATTGTTCCAGTTGGCTGATGACATTAACTTACTTCTGAATAATAGTACCCTAAGGCATGGGTATAGACAAGCTAACCAAGTTGCTAATAGTATAGCATAATCATGCCTTCAAGCTCAATCTTGTTCAAACCTATCTTTTAGTTCCCTATCTAACACTGTACAGGGACTGATTAGACTTGATCAGATTGGTGTACCTACTATCAGAATTGAAACTTGAATGGGTGCTACAGATTTTACTTGTTTCTCTGACAGGTTCACACCTCTGACTTAGAAGATCCTTTCAAGTCGACCATGACTGAGAAGATCCATTCAAGCTGAGAGGATCTAAGATGCTGACCATGATGAGCTGTGCTGGGATTACATCTCACTGTTGTTCCTGCTACTCACACCTCTGGATGCTGCTGCTGGAACTCAATACATCCAGAATTTTGCCTCACACTGCCACATTTTTGCCTAGTAGAGGATACACTCTCTAGCCTCATTGGTGTTCTTTTGGCTGATCTGTGTTTCGTCTATCGATTCACTAACAAGTTCGAAGGACACTCTCAATGGCTAGAAGTTTCTTGTAATCCTTTATCTATTGCTTCATTACTCCTACTTCCTTTGGAAGCAACTATTGTTGCTTCAAGAGTAATATGCTCACTCTTGTAAAAACTACACTAAGCTCTACGCTTCACTTTTCTTGTATTTATGTTTTCTTTTTTGGGCTTGGGAAGACCTAATATAATTTCCCCCATCTTAGGATGGTTTGATTTAAAAATAATTGACATGCAAACAACTTTTAATAGACTACGGCCAAGTGCCCGTTAATGCTTTTTGCTCTACTTTGAAGATTGAGATCTCATGAATTATCTTTTCGTAGCTTGAAAGGCCGTCAAAATGGCCTAGATGATCCGTACGTACGTGTTGGTTTGCGTTGGGCCATTGTCCTTTTTCCATTACCTGATGATGTTTTTTTTAAGAAACTAAATTCCAATCAACTAAATAATTATGAAAATAAATAATAGAATTAAGTAAATAAAAAGGGAGTAGAAAAATTATACCGTATGATATAATTGGTTGGAACGATGTAGAGGCAAGATTAAGATTTCTGTCCTTAATTCTAAAAACGTTCCGTACTGTGTGATGGCTCGATGAAAATAAATAATAGAATTAAGTAAATAAAAAGGGAGTAGAAAAATTATACCGTATGATATAATTGGTTGGAACGATGTAGAGGCAAGATTAAGATTTCTGTCCTTAATTCTAAAAACGTTCCGTACTGTGTGATGGCTCGATGACGTTCTGAATCTCAATATACAACTGCTACACTTTTCTACCCTGCACAACTCAGCAGCAGAAATCGACAAACCAATTTGGTGCCTTATTCTCAAACTCAATGAATGAACACAGAAAACATGAAGAACACGAATAACAGAGAAAGGAAGGAAAGGAGAGGATGATATGTTGTTTGTGTATTTTAGAATAAGGTTAGAGGCAACCTTTTAGGAGCCATTAGTGGTGTAGTCCACGCCTCTTCAATTCTGAAGACAAGATTCCACACCCTATAATGAAAAGGTAGGAAGACCAAGAGCGATTTACGCTTCTGCAATTAGGAGGGTTAACCGATTCAAAATCAATGTCCAAAATGACCTACCCGAGAACCCGAGGCTAGAGCTTGACTCGTCTCGTCCCAAACCAACCGGAACCGTACGTGTGGTCTTGAGTCAAGGTCTCCCAAACTACTAGTTGATATTCTCAATGTTTTCATACTAGCCTTTATACTAGACATATTTCCTTCCCTTTTCCAACGTGGTATTTCTAATATACCACAAACCCAATAAATTAATCTTTAAGTAATCAATTTTGAACCCTCATTTCTCATTCAAACGGAACCCAAATTTAACGTATGAGTATACTACGATATAGTACTTGAGGAGACGAAACTAACGCTCCCTTATTCCGGCATAAGCGGTGGTTGGAACCCACCAGAATCCCGCGCGTAAAATTTGGTTCCAACAATCCCCCACATGAATATAATTGACTCCTATTACACATGTGTGTTTTATACAAATAGACTTTTGAGAGTAAGATCGAAGAATCACTGTATTTGGAATGGTACCGTTTCTCAGCCTTGAACCACCCATAGTGAATAGTTATTGAATTTACTCGAAGAAGTAGTAAACATGATGTCTTGGACCACTCGGACTTTTGTGTAAATCTAGACAAGTACTATCACACAGTTTCATCTTCTCATGGAACTTGGTTCTCTGACTGTGTTCATTTTAGCCTTAATAATCCGTGGTTATTCATGAGTGAACTTGGAGAATTCAACCTCTCTTAATTCTCCTAGAAACTGCCCCATTTCACACCCATAAGGCGATTGATCATAAAGGGTATCCGTTCATACCTTACTTTATGTCAAAGCTATGGAATCATTAAAGGCCAAGTTTAATCTTAACTTGCACATGTAGCACTTTTTTCTGTCATCACAAGAACTGGGAAGAGATTGAAATATCAAAGTGCTTCCATTTATTCAACTTGATTTGTCTACCCCTTGAACCTATTTCTTGGGATCTCCAATTACTTAGGCAGGGTTACCATCAAGCATCCTCTGTAGTCATAGCCTTTAAACCCATTTCTCTAGGTGACTTAACATCTTGATCTCGTGACAGACCTTTAGTAAATAGATCCGCTAGGTTGTCAACCAATTTTATGTAATCTATTGAGATTACACCTGTTGAGATCAGTTGTCTTATGGTTTTCTATCGTCTTCTTATTTGACAAGATTTACCATTGTATATGGAACTCACTGTCCGAGGTATAGCCGATTGACTATCACTTTGTACACTTAATGCTGACACTAGTTTTCCCATAGTGGAATATCCACTATAAAGTTCAAAGCCATTCTGCTTCTTCAGCTGTTTTATCAAAAGCAATGAACTTTGATTCCATTGTGGATGTGGCAAACATTTGTTTCGAGTACTTCCATGATACAACTGCACCACCAAGCGTAAATACATACCCACATGTGGATTTTGACTTTTTTGAATCTGATATCCAGTTAGCATCTCTATAACATTCTGGAACAGCTGAATATCGTCCATAGTGCAGCCATAACTTTGAGTATGTCTCAAACAGTTAAAAAATGTAGTTATCCATTTGCAGTGACTATGTCATGGATTTCTTGTATAACAACTTAATACGTTAAGAAGGTGTGTAAAATTGGGTCTTGTACAATTTTTCAAATACATAAGACTCCTGATCACTCGGGCATATTCCAATTATAATATCTCATTACCTGAGTTTTTCATCATCTTGAGATGAGGGTCCTCGGGACTTTTAGCTATCCTACTTGAATAGTTCTTGAATCTATTAAGTATTTTCTCGGTGTAATTTTCTTGTGACAAGAATATTACTTTGGAGTGTCTAAATATTTTTATCCCTAAGATCACATCTGTTAGTCCCAAGTCTTTTATGTCAAACTTTCCTTTAAGCAAATTCTTCATTGCTACCTATGATGAGCATGCAATCAACATAGAGGCACAACAAAATGTATCCATTTGGAGTATCTTTGACATAAATGCACTTTACACATTCATTTTTTTAAACCATTTGACATAATTACATTGTCAAATTTTTTGTGCATTGTTTAGGTGCTTGTTTTAATACATATAGGGATTTCACAAGTCTACACACTTTGTGTTCCTATCCAGAGACATCATAACCCTCAGGTTGGTTCATATAAATTTACTCTTGAAGCTCTCCATTAGAAAAGCTATTTTTACATCCATTTGATGTATTTCTAGATCAAGTATAGTCACGATTGCTACTAGCATTCTATTTGAAGTTATTCTCGTCACCGGAGAATAAGTGTCAAAGAAATCCAAGCCTTCTTTTTGCCTAAATCCTGGCACCACAAGCCTATTCCTGTACTTCTCTTTTTGGCTTTTTTTTGGTATTTTCTTTTGAAAATCCACTTTCTCCCCAGAGCTTTTGAGTTTGATGGAAAATCCATTAACTCCTATGTATGGTTTTGCATAATGGAGTCAATTTCAGCGTCACTGTTTCCTTTCACGAAGGTGCATCCGGTGTAAACATGACTTCCTTAAATGCCATAGGATCATTTTATAATAGATAAACCATTTCAAAATCAGGACCAAATGATTTCTCCTTTCTAGCTCTCTTACTACATCTAGGTTCATCAATGTCCCTTTATGTTTGTTGACCAAAAAGTACTTGTTTCTCGAGCCCATTTAAGAATTACTTTATTCTTACACGGGAACACATTTTCAAAGAAGGATGAATTCCTTGATTCCTTTACTGTGTTTGTGTGTATATCTGCTACATCAGACTTGTACACCAAGAATCGATAAGCACTACTATTGTGTGCATGGGCGATGAAAATACAATCAACCGTTTTAGGTCCAATTGTGACCTTTTTAGGATGTGGTATTGCCACTTTTGCTAAGTACCCCCACACTTTCAGGTATTTGTACGAAGGTACATTAACTTTCAATAACTCATAAGGAGTCTTTCCAGTCACCTTATGTGGCATCTTGTTGAGAATGAAGTTGGAGATTAGTATAGCCCCCCCCCACATGTTCTGGGATAACCTAGATTCTTGCAACATTGCATTCATCATCTCTTTGAGGGTTCGGTTTTTTGGTTATGCAACTTCATTAGATTCAAGTTAGTAGGGACCATAGTTTGATGAACCATACCATGTTCTCTACATAACACATTGAAAGGTTCATTATACTTACCTCTCCTATCACTTCGGATAATTTTAATTGTTCTACTAAGTTGGTCCTCAACTTTCAACTTGTACTCCTTGAACTTTTCCAAAGCTTCGTCTTTGCTCCTAATATGTACACATAGCAATATCTTGTGCAATCTTCTATGAAAGTCACAAAATACTTTTTACTGCCTCTAGTTTGCACAAACTTTAAATCACATAGATATGTGTGAATTAAGCCTAGAGGTTCAGTTGTCCTCTCCGTATGTGGGGATGGTGTTTTCATGAGTTTTTCCTGTATGTAGACTTCACATTTTTCTTTACTTGTTTTGCATTTTGGAATCATGTTCATGCTCATTAGTCTATTAACATATTTATAATTCACATGTCCCAATATTTCATGCCAAATGTTAAAAGACTTAACGACATAAGCAAAAGCAATATTCTTATTCACTAAAGACTCGGGTTATAAGATTTTGGGATGACTGTCATTATATTCATTTTGATCAGTCCATCCCTCACATACCCCTTTACCACATACACTTCATTCTTAGAGATAACTAAATAGTCAGACATGAGTTTGATCATAAACCCGTTCTTGGAGAGGAGAGTGCCCGAGATCAGATTCTTGCGAATGTCTAGCACATACAGGACATTGTTGAGTATCAGTTCCTTTTCGGAAGTCATCTTCAGCACAACCTTCCCTTGACCTTCAACTGTTGAAGTGGCAGAGCTGCCCATGAAGATTTTCTCTTCAGTCTTGCTCTTCTAATATGTAGTGAACATACCCCTACCTGAAAACATGTGTCTGGTGGCACTTGTAAAATACCACAACTCCTTTGGATTGCTCCCAACCAAGTTTACTTCACTATCACAACACACTAATATGAATTTCAGAGCTGGCCTTCAGTTAGGTTGGCTACAACCTTTCCCTTCCTCAGGTCGGCCTTGCTGCGACATTCATCCAGCTTGTGCCCAATCTTTTGACACTTGTGTCATTTCCCACTAAACTTCTTGGTGGGTGCTTATTGAAGCTGCTTGAGTTTTAGGGTTGAAATTTTCTTTTCTTCTCCTTATGCTCCGCATATTTACTTTCTACTCAGGCTGCACCATAACGACCTTTCGGTTGGTTAACTCAATTCGAAACTTGACCATCAAGTCCTCGAATTTCATTGACTTCTGTTTGTGCAACAGATAGTTCTTGAAGTTCTCTCACTTTTAAGGAAGTTTCTTGATGAAGTCACCTACTTGAAAGGTTTCACAGATATTCATGCCTTCAGCTATGACCTCATTTGTGATAAGTTGTAACTCTTCAACCTGCTCCATGATTGGCCTTGTGTCTACCACTTTTTAGTGCAGAAACCTTGACACTGCGTGCTTTTTTGTGCCCGCATCTTTAGAATTATAATTCTTGTGCAAGGCCAGCCAAAAATCTTTACTCATTTTTTCAGTAGTGTACACATTGTACAACGAGTCAATCATTCTTGCTATTATGTATCCCTTGCTCATATAGTCCCTTGAATCCAATTGTCAAGGCTTGCCCGAGTGGACACATCAGTGTTATCCAGAGAGATGATAAGGTTTTCCTCCTAGAGATAATTGCCCAGATTCAGTATGGCAAAGAAGAAGTGCATCTTTTGACTCCAATTCTTGAATCTCATTCCATCAAACTTGTCGGGCGAAATTCTCACCTGGTGAGCATTTTGCAATGTTGGCAAGATATGCCTGATTTGATAATATCTTTCTCCACCGTAGGTCTGACAACCTTGGGCTGAACTACCAGGGGTTGACCCACTTCCAAATCTACTGGTGGTAGACCACTCTGAAATTGAATTACGGGCGTCGAATCACTAAAGTTTCCAGCATTGACATTTTCATTTGCCATTTTTCACAAATATGATTTTCAAACAATTAAACAAATTATTAATGGCTTTAAAAAAGATTTAAAATACTTTTATAGAATTTCCTCTAAATTCCCAGGAAAGGCTTGTGGAGAGACACAATGTCTCTTTTGAATCGCCCGCCTCCTTAAACACAATTTTTGTTGGTTATTCAGTAAAGGTTGCTTTAAAATCTTATTCAATTTTTTGTCAATTTTGAAATTCAAATGTTCAATTTCTAATTTCGATTTTCAAATGTTCAAATATCAATTTCCAATTTTCAGGATTTGAAATTTCAGTAATCTAGCAATAATTTATCATAACTATTGTCCTTAATTCAAAATCTGTTACAAAATTTCATAATTAATTTTAATTTCAACATTCAAAGTTTATTTTAAGATTTAAAATTGATTAGAACATTACGAATCTATCTGAATTATCACTCCCTTAATAGAATCATAATTAATCAGCTTATTTTGAAAAATGACCAAATTAATTGTCATTAAGTGAAAGGAAGTTACAAAATTCAGAACTAATTAGAATAAAAATTCATTCAGAATTAAATAATTGTATAAAAATAAACAATAAAATAATATTTTTTTATCCAAATCTCTTACTCAACTTTAAACAACCATTTACTGAAAAATTTAACTGACTAGAAATGATGAATTTCAGCAATATAAGTGTCTAAACAAATTTAGAACAACTTAGATAAATTTTTACTACTAATTCTATTATGAACTACTCAACACCAGATTGATTAGTTGTGAGGATTATAGGTAAAATTTATTTTTCATAATTAAGATCGTAAGGACCAAAATTCCAATTAACTAAACAATCAATATGAAAATAAATAACAGAATTAAGCAAATGAAGGGGAGCAGAAAAATTATACAGAATGATGTAAATGGTTAAAACAACGCAGAGGCAAGATTAAAATCCCCATCCTTAATTCTTAAAATGCCGCATAGTGTGTGATAGTTCGATGGGGTTCTAAATCCCTAGATACAACTATTACACTGTTCTACTATGCACAGCTCAGCGAACCAATTCGTTGCCTTACTCTCAAACTCGAACAAACATGAAGAACACAAAGAGCGGAGAAATGAAAGGGAGGAGAGAAAGATCTGTTGTTTGTGTGTTTTAGAATGAGGTTAGAGGCAACCTTTTATAAGCAAAGGGCACTACTAGAAACATCACCTATCATCTCAGTTCTATAGGGTTTTTACCTCAGTTTTCAGCCCTCTAAAAACTGAGATAAATGTGGGTGGATTAAAGAGTATTTTTACCTCGATTTTTTGAAAAATAACCAAGGTAAAAAGTAATTCGGACCAAAACCAGGTGTGATCTTGCACTTGATTATTACTGCGGTTTCACACTAAGGTCAGGTGTGATGTCGCACCTGTTACGAAATGGAATAAAAAAACTACATAAAAGAAGAACCGATATCAGTTTTGCTATCGGTAGTTCATAACCAAAATAAGTTTTCCAGCGAGCCAAATCTAGCAATGAATACCAAATAAAATACATGTTTCTCAAACTAACAACCCATATTTAGAACAACAGTCCAAATTTAGATATGAACATCGAGATATTTACATCTATATACATCCAAATTTACAAATGAAGATAAATAAAAAGAATATTAGATTAAATCTTACGTTACAAACAATACAAAGAAGCACATGGCCGATGAAGATGTTACTTCTTTTTCTAAAATCGTCGGCACCGGCAGAGAAGTGGTGGCATGGGGACTGACGTGGCAGTGAGTGGTGCTCCGGGTGGCGGGGATTGACGCCGGTGGCTTCAAACGTCGGTGGCATCGAACGACGGTGGATATACAAAGGGCATGACATCGCTTGGCTGTGGTGGAACCGATTTGACAGCGGTGGTGGCGATGTGGCAGAAGCGGCATTATCGAATTCAAAAGGGAGGAGGTGTCGAGGCATGGAGAAGATGTCAGCGGTGGAGGTGTAGAGGCGTAGAGGTGGACTGGGAAAGGAAAGAGATGGTTGGAGGCGTGGAGGCATGAAGGAGGTGTGGAGGAGGCCTGTAGGTGAATTGGGAAAGGAAAGGGAGAGGTGAACTCTGATTAGGGTTTGGATAATTTATAGGGGTGGGGTTTGGGTTATTTATTGGGCTGAACTTTGAATTGTTTATAGGCTGAAATAAGTTCAAATTAGAATCAACATTAGTATTTTTTTACAAGTATTTACAAATTCTTCAAAAATAAAAATCTGCATTAATATTTTATATATAAGTTCAATTCTTTTAAAATTATGTCAATAAAATAAATTTTGTTAATTTTCTATTTTGCTGAGAAATAAGATTTTCATTCAAAACAATCAAAACCGAAACAAAATAAGACCCCTCACTCTAGGGTTTGGAACTGTATACAGTAAAAGCCCAAGGTTATCTAGGTATAGGAACTCATCAAAAGGCTTCCTTGCTATTATTATTTCTTGTTTTTTTTGGGCCATTAAAATAAACGGCCCTAAGCAAAATAATAGCAAGATTTATAAGCACATTATCCAAGCCCATATTACCTCAAACCCTCCTCTTGCTTTTCAGAAATTTCTCCTATCTAACTGATCCTAACAGTCTTCCATCCTCTTCGATTCTCCCAATCATCTCCTCTACCAGTCTTTTCCTGCCTTAAAAGATTCTGGAATTGCGTTCCTCCCAGATGCTTTACAAAGCAATGACCAACACCTTAAACTTGGCTCGCTTCTTCCTCATCAACGTCAGCTTCATCACCTTCTTCATCTCCATCAAATCTTCCTTTTTTTTTAGACCAAATCCTTCCATAACAGTAGTAGTGTACTCACAAGTGGCAAATAGATGTCTTGCCGTCTCTTCCTTCTTATCACATAAAATGTAGAGTTTTTGGTTATGCAATATATGAAACGGTTGCAACCTTTCAACTGTTGCTAGCCTCCCCTTTAGCATCATCCATAAGAAAAAATTGTGCTTAGGCAATATTTTAGACTTTCATATCAGTTTTACCAAAGGATCCTCCTCTCCCTCACCTCTCACTAGATCATAAGCAGCTGCAATACTGAATTTCCCTTTCTTAGCACATTTGTTTAACCCGCCATCCATATGTCATTTCAGCCTGCACAAGTACTTCCATATGCAACTCTGTGCGGCTTGTGGTTGAAAACAATCAAACTCCTTCCTTTTATTGTAATAAGCCTGCATATATTTAATCCATAAAATGTCCTATTTTTCCCGTATACTCCATTAATGATTGCAGAGTGTAGCCTGATTCCAAAGTGAGGGATCCCTGAAACCTACACACCCTTGTTTTTTATTTCTGGAAAATGACTCCTAAGCTGCTGGTGTAAAGTATCTCTCCTCAGGGTTTTTGTTCCACAAAAATCTTTACTTTTTTTAACAATTTCTTCATAACATTCTCAACTATCTTGAAGATATTGGACCAAAAACCTTAACTGCTCAAGAAAACACTATTAATAAGTTGTCCTCTCCCAGCATATGTCAACCTCTTTGAATCCCATGAGTTTAGTCTTTTGCCGATATTTTCTACAAGCACTTCACATGAGTTCTTGTTCCACCTAAAAATGGACAAAGGTATCCCCGGATAAGTCATTGGAAACACTTCTTTCTTCACCTGCAAGATTTCAGACAGTCTACTCATTTCCTTCTCCTCCATTGTGGAGAAATAAACTGTTGATTTGAGTTCATTTACTGCTAATCCTAGAACATCCTGGAAATCCTGTAATACCATCTTGATTCCTTCCACGGATTTAGTGTTTGCTTCACAGAATAATAACAAATTATTTGCAATTAAAAAACTGTGTATGCCAACCTTTTTACTTCTTTGGTGGAATCTAATCCGGCCCTTCTTGAATTTCTTAGTTAATACTCTGGTAAGGTACTCCCCCTGCTTCACCCCAACCCTAATTAAAAAAAGATTATGTATAGCTACCATTCAAAGCCAAACAGAAATGTGATGATCTCACTTACTTTTCTATCCATGCAATAAAGAGTAAAGGGAACTTCAACAGTTTCAGCCAGTCAAAAAGAAAGTCCCATTCTACAAAGCCTTCCAAATGTCAATCTTAATAACACAGCTTGCTTTTAACCCCTTTATCTTGTACTTGTGTATCAGCTCCAGTGCTTAAAGGACATTATGACCTATGTGTCTGTTCCTCACAAAAGCCCCCTAATTCATGTTGATTAAAACAGGCAATACATCTCCCAATCTAGTACACATAATCTTTGTAATCGCCTTATAGATAACAGACCAACAAGATAAAGGTCTCAAATCAGCAGCAATTTGTGGTTGACTTACCAGAGAGCAATTACTGCCTTACTGAACTCCATTGGAATTTATACCCTTGGAAAAAAAACTTTTGACAGCTGCAACAAAGTCATCTCCAATCACATCCCAACTTTCTCTGAAAAACTTACTCCCATATCCATCATAGCCAGGGATTTTGCTTTCCTTGATTCTCTTTAGAGCCTTTATAATTTCTTTTTTTTTGTAACCTCCGAATTCAACTCCAATTGTTGTTTAATGCTCAGCATTCCTCCCTCTTTCACCACACTTTGATCACATTATTTATTCTGCTTTCCTCCCTGCCCCAACTGTTTCTTGAAAACTAAGATCAAGTGCTTCTCTAGTTCCAGTCCCTTCACCATTTTATCTCTATCATTTAAATATAACAACTGATTCCTATACTTCCTTTCCTTCATTTTGCCATAAAAAACCCTTGTTGGCCTATCCCCACCCTTCATCCATTTGATTTTTACCATTTTCTTCAAATATTTGGATTATGCCACTTCCATTTCAACCATTTGAGCTCTCTTAGTCTACTCCTCCCTCTAATTTTTCTAATGATTGAGGGTTAGTTTGCAATTTTTTTACTTGCTTCCACCCATTTTTTCTTTTCCATTGCAATTCTCCTTTGTATTTATGAAAACTCCCTTCTATTTAACTCATGTAGTGGGCATTCCAACCTGCTCAAGTTTATCCTGAGATCTTCCATACTCCTACCTTTTTTCCAGATTGCTTTCACCAGTGATTTAAGATGTGAAGATTGAGCCCACATACTGTAAAATTTGGATGGTCTCCCAATTTTTCTCTGTCCTTATTTAATCTGAATAATCAAGGGAAAGTGATAAGAGATTCCATTTACACGTACTTTACACAGTGAGCTTCTAAATTCTTAAATCCATCCCTAGTTTATCAATGTTCTATCAATTCTAATCATTACTCTTTATCCCACCATTATTCTATTATCCCAAGTGAATGTATGCCCCAGTGTTTTCAATTCCACCAAATCCAACTTTGCTACAATTTCCTGAAAGTCTTCTATCTCAGCTGATGTAAACTTATTGCCTTCAATCCTGTCCTCCATCTCTAAAGATGCATTATAATCTCCCAGAATAGTCTATGGATCTGTTCTACCATTTGCCAACCTTTCCAGCTGCTTCCACATTTATTTCCTCCCATTTATCTCATTCATTCTATAGACAAAAGTCACATACAATTTCTGTCTAATCCCAGCCATTCTTACCTCCATATCCATCAGTTGTTAATGTTTATAAATGCCAGTTACCGGAAACATTTCAGATCTCCATATCAGCCATATTTTACCCCTCCTCACCAAGTCTCTATTTGACTCAAAATTCCATCCCAGTCCCATATTTTTTATACACCTCCACTTCTTTTTCCTTTGCACTTTTGTTCCCAATAACCCTAGTAATCCAACCCTATTTTTAACTACAAAATCTCTAAATTTGTTTTTGTTTTTCTCTATTATTTACACCTCTTATGTTCCATGCCATCAGTCCCTCATTCATAGATCAGGTGGTTCTCCCAACTTGCTCCATATACCATTGATCTCCCCTGTGTAAATCACCTTCCTTTGTACTTGATGTTTAACTAGAATAGCATAGTTTTGAGGCTCCCCTTCCACTGTTGTAGTAGATTACTTCACCTCCCCTGCTTTCTAATTTTTCATGTCCCCAGCTTTCACTCCTTCCTCTAATTTTTCCTTCCCATTCATTGGCACATATGCCTTACTCACCACCACCTGTTTAGTGATCACCATCTCTTTATCCTCCTTCCTGACTTAAATGTCTCATAAAAGAACACTTATCACAGTATACAGGAAGCCATTAAAATACAATATCCCGATGCTGAGTCACCTCATCCTGATCCATGTATGGAACAATTTTTGGGATCATATCACTAAATTTTACTTCCACTCACACCCTGGAATAATTCAATCTGTCCATCTCTATAGTTGCCCTATCCAGTTTCATTGGTTTTCCAATAGCACTAACGATCATGCATAAGATTGTAGGCTTCTTTTTTTTTTTTTTTTAGTTTAAAACCATCCTAAGATGGAGGAGAGTTATATTAGGCTTCCCAGACCCTTAAAAAAATAAAGAAGCCGAAGCTTAGTTTGTTTACAAAATGAGAGCATATTGCTCCTAAAGCTACACCATGTTGCCTCCAAAATAGTTGAGAAAAAAACCATAAGTAAACTAGAGGATTACAAACACTAATGGTTTGGTAAATGACGCTCGAACTTGTTAGTGAATCCGAAGAGACACAAGTCAGTCAGAGACGACCTTAACCAAAACCAGAAGCCTATCCTCTAAGTCTTCGTGCAAACTTTGCCAAAGCTATACAATAGCTACGTTAAATCTTTGATGGTATGCTGCCCGTAATCTTCCTGAGTGAAGGCCATTTGCCATACTCTGAGTGAAGTCCTGCCATTTGCCCGTAATCTTCATGAATGAAGTCTTGCCATTTGCCATTCTTCCTATGATCATATGCTGTATATCCTCCTCGAACTTTTAATCTGCAATGAAACAAAACAGAAGGAAGCAGTATCTGGTCCTGTATAAAACATGTGCCCGAGATAGCATATTATGAATAGATTATGTTTCCACATGCTGTTCCTATTCTGACCCCATGAACTCCATTTTTATCTAGCCAAATCAATCCTTTAAGAAAAGGTGGAGTGTTGCTTGAGTCTAAATCACCAGTTAAAAAATTCTCCCTAGCATATTTTGCCAAAAAATCAGCCACTGTGTTTGCTTCCCTAGAGACATATTGGATTTGGTTTTCTGTGTGCATCTCATGCAAATGATAGTGAAGAGAGAAAAGTCTCCATGAGGCAGAGTAAGGATCATGTATAGCTCTTATTGCTTGCTGACAATCTGACTCTAGTACACTACCTCTAATTTCCTTTTCTAAGCAGATTTGATATGCAAATAAAATTCCTTCCAGTTCTGCATGTAGAGGGGAGTCTGATTTAAAGGTTTTAACTCTCATTAGTTTCACATCTCCCCTCCAGTCTCTAATTATTACAGCACAAGAAGAGTCACCCCCCTTTATCCATGAAGCATCCATGTTCAACTTAAGACCATTTTTTGGTTTTTCCCATTTAACTGCTGAGATAGAGATTTCTTTGTTCCTTTTTAGAGTTATGCTAGGAATGATTCCTGCCTGAATTAGCTTCTTATGTTTATCAGGATTCCCTTTCAACGGATTAGCAGTAAAAATTATGAGCAGCAGGTCCTTAATATTCTGAAAGCATGCTTCAACTGAAAAAACCAGGTTTTCAAATAGTAGTTTATTCCTGTGTGTCCAAAGAGACCATGTTGTTATAATAAGTGCAGCTATGTATACATTATGCAGACTGTTAGTCCCTACCTGAATGGAGAGGTAATGATCAACTAAATGACAGAAGCTCCTAAAAGCAGGTGGATGTAAATTCAGAATGCTATTAACTTTTTTCCACACTGCAGTTGTCTGGTGACATGAGTTAAAAAAGTGGTTGATTGAATCCGAGTGGTTAGAGCAAAAGGGGCATTTAGAAGCTAGTGAAAAACCAAGCTTACATAGAACATTATCAAAAGGCAAAATTCCATTCAAAGCTCTCCACATTAAAATAGACATTTTAACTGGTATGAAATTTGACCATAGCTTGTGTAAACTTCTGATGCTTGTACCTCTCTGCCTCAGTATCTTGTAAGCTGAGCTGACTGAAAAATTCCCATCCTTAGAAGGCTCCCAGATCAGTCTATCCTCATGAGAATTCTTGATGGCTACCTCCTGCAATATTGAAACTATATTGGTAGCCAAATGTGGCTCCAGAGAAATTATATTAGAGTCTTTGTTCAGGATGAAGGTGCTTAAGGTGATATCAGGGAAGGGAAGTTCCACATCCTCAGGCCATTTATAAAATAAGGCACCTTCTCCTGACCAATTTGCATTCCAAAAGGAACAACCCCCTTTTCCATGAATTACTCTTGTCAAACTGTTTGTTTTTTCAGTAATGGAGCAAATTCTCTTCCATACCTGAGATGTCTTGTAGGATTCAGGAATGGACCACAGATGGTGAGACCATTGAGTGGTGTTCATTTGGAGCTTCCACCATAACTTACAGGAAAATGAATCAACTGTGGCTTGGAGGTCTCTAAACCCTATCCCATTCTCTTGTATAGGCAAACTCATTTTACTCCAAGCTCTCCATTTTTTTCTAGGCTCTGAACTTTCAGTTGCACCCCAGAACAGACCAGATGCCATCCTTTCCATCTTCCTCAAAATTACCTTGGGAGGTTTTAGTACAGCAAACAAGTGGGTTGGGATTGAAAGAAAGCAGTGGTTTATTAATATGATCTTCCCTCCAGTGCTAAGCCACCTATTTTTCCAGTTTTTAATGCTTTTTTCTAATCTCTCCAGTATAGGATAGTCATTCCTAAAGACCTTCTTATGATCTGAGTTCTGTCAGCTGGGGTGGCATGATCAACATAGAAGTTTGATTTAGAGAAATTAACTTTCTGACCTGTTGTTTGCTCATATGCAATTAGAAATCTTTTCAGATTTTCCTTTTTTCCACTGAGAAATACAGCTGTATCATCTGCATACATTAGGTGAGTTATCTGTGGACATGTCTTAGGTAAATCAAAATTTTTCAGATAGCCAATTTTGAACAGTTTTTTAATTCCTCTGGAAAAAGCCTCAGATAGAATGTTATACAGAAATGGGGAGAGGGGATCTCCCTGTTTTATTCCTCTATTAGATGCAAAGTATCCTGAGGCTACACCATTAATAATCACTGAAAAATGGGCTGAGGCTATATTCTGCAATATCCGGTTCACAAAAACTCCATGGAAACCAAATTTAAGGAGAATTGAATTAAGAAAAGACCAAGATACCCTATCAAAAGCTTTCTGCATATCTAATTTGATGATTAGGTTCTGATTCCTTGATTTCCTTTTTAACATTCTGGTCATTTCTTGCATCAATATTATATTATCTGTGATATCCCTCCCTTTCATGAAAGCACTTTGCTCAAGAGATATTAGTTGAGACATGAAAGGCCTAATCCTTTCCATCATCATCTTGGAAAAAACCTTGTTCACAAAATTTGAAAGGCTTATTGGTCTGAAATCTGAGAATGTGACAGGAACTGTTCTTTTAGGAATTAAAGCTAGCCATGTACTAGAAATAGCATTAGGAATTTTACCATTCATCAGAAAGTCATTTGCAGCCTCAAGTAAATCTGTTTTAACATAATCCCAAAAGGTAGTATAGAAAAAACCAGGGTATCCATCAGGACCAGGTGAGCTGTGTTTATTAAGATCAAAGACTGCAAACTTAAGCTCATGGATCAGAAAGGGAGATAGCAGTTGATCATTTTCTTGTTCATTTATTATTCCAGGTATTTCAGCAAGAAAATGATTCAAATAAGTTCCTTGTTTCTGTGGTTCTTCTTCATTAAATAGAGCTCTATAAAATCCCACCGCTTCCTCTTTAATCTTTGTTGGATCAGATATCCAAATTCCATTTTCATCTCTAATTTTACTGATTCTGACTTTAGTTCTTCTTTCCCTAATTGAGTGATGAAAATAACTAGTATTGGCATCACCATATTTAAACCAATTCAGTCTAGCCTTTTTCCTAAGGTAGATTACTTTCTCCTTTTGAGCCCTCATCAGCAACTGTTTTGTGTTATTCAAGTCTGTCAGTATGGATTCAGTTGGTGTTTGTTGAAAAGAGATTTCCAAATCATTAACCTTATTCTCATATTGCATCAGATTCTGATCAACATTGCCAAAGTGTGTAATATTCCACTGCTTTATTTCCTTTTTAAGCCTTTTTAATTTATAAACCATCCTAAACATTCCTCTATAAGGGGTGTCCAGGCTCCAATTCGATTTCACTAAATTAATAAAGTCCTGTCTACTTATCCACATCTCCTGAAATCTAAATGGTCTAGGGGCTTGTTCCTCAGATGATTGTATGGATAATAAAAGAGGAGCATGATCCGATGAAAGTCTATTTAAAACCTGGATAGAGCTGTTAGGAAAGTTATCGAACCAGTCTAATGAGCAGAGTCCCCTATCTAACCTTTGGAATATTAACTCTTTACCTCGTTCCTTAAACCTGTTATTGCACCATGTAAAGGAGTTACCTACAGTGGGAATATCATGCAAATCCAGATCACTTAGAAAATTATTAAATTGTTTCATGCTTTTTTTAGGGGTTGACTTCCTCCCTCTATACTCAGATACTGAAGCTACTGTGTTAAAGTCACCAATAAAAATAGAATGAGGAATATTGGTTGCTTTTAGGTCCTGCCATAAGGATTCCCTGAGTGATCTATGTACACTTGCATAAATAAATACACAATTCCAGCTCAAAGAAGATGATAAATCAATTATATTAACTTGTACATACTGATCTGTCTCACTTAACACTGAGATACTGTAAGACTGGTTCCAAAATAACCAGATTTTAGCTCTCTGAGCAGAGTAAGCATTCTGATATCCTAGGTCATATTTAAACTTTATGATCTTCTGGTTTTCTTGCCATGGTTCAATTAGGCACATTATGTCTAACTTATGTTTTTGTTTCAGAATCTTAAGTCTCTCTACTGAAGTACCAACTCCCCTAACATTCCAAACTAACACATTCCCAATTATGGTGTGTGTTATCATTTAAAAATTTTGGGGTTGGCTTTTTGTGAGGATCTGAGATTTCTACTAGTCTTAGCAGAGTTTTTACCTTTTTCTCCTGACTTACCATTGTTATTAGTGATCACAGATGAAAGGTTCTGCTCTGAGGGTCTTACCTGGGCCTGTGGCTGCTCACTTTCATTCTCCAAACTTACCATTTCAGAGCTATCTGATGTTTTCTCTTTCAGTTCATCCTCTATGCTGGAGCTTTCCTTTGCTGAATGTTTATGAACTTGCTCTTCTAACTCCATTTGTACTTGTTCATTAAGTAACACAGAGGAAATATTTTGGTTAGTATTAATATCAAGTGGTAGAGAAACATCCTGTGACTCAACCGTTTCATGGAAGATCTCTGCAATCTCCCCTTCCTTCTCTACCTGTTCATCCTCACTGTCTTCCAAGGATTGAAAAGCATTAGAAATTGAAACTATGCTGATATTTGTTTCCTTTTCCTTTGTGGGGGAATGGGTAGGGGAATGGTTCTTTTTTCTCCAAATGGAAGTGGTGATTGGCTTAGATATGTCATCTAGTGAGTAAAATGGACCATTACGTTTTCTATGACTTACCTTAAAGAAGTTTATATTGCTATCAGTTATGATTCCTGTGTTTATTGTTTGATTTTGGACATCCTTTTCCTTTTGAGAAACTGTTAGAGCTGATGTCCCTCCCAAGTTAGCTTCCTCTGTTGGGTGAGGGCCAGTTCTTTGCTTAATAGTAACCGCATTTTCTAACTTCTTATTAACAGTTTTCCTCATATTAGGATGCAGAAAATTACAGCTTGAGTTACTGTGGCCAATTATTTTGCAGTGAGTGCAATATGTTGGCAAATCCTCATATTCTATAGGATATTCAGCTATCTTGTTTCCTATCCCTACCATAATTGATTTAGGGAGCTGAGCTAACAAGTCAATTTCGACACAAACTTTAATTGCTGAAGGTCTTGTTAGTGCCATTGTTGCTGCATCCATCTTAAGAAACCGTCCTACCTGACTACTTATTCCAATTATAGCAGAGCTATTATAGAAATGGAGTGGTAGTTTGTGAAATGTTACCCAAACTGGTACTATCGAGGATTCCACTGATGGGGAGAAATCTGGTGTCCATTTTTGCATCTTCATTGTGTAACCTTGAATTGACCACTGTCCCTTCATCCAACACCTTTGGTAGTCTTCATTTTCCTGAAATCGAATCAAAACATGACGATAATCAATAGAACCAATTTGAAATTTAGATTTAAAACCTATTGATTTGAAGGACTGGAGTAGCGATTCCATCTGCGGTTTCCCTCTGCTAAACTTTCCGACGAGGGCATTCTGGTAGTGTGAGGCTAGGATTTCTCCTTCTTCAGGAGGGAGTATGAATGCAATCTTGCCCTTATATTCTGTTGTCGGGTGTAAGTTTGGGGTATCCGGAAGGGACGAGAGAAGGGGGGATTGTTTGGTATTGAGAGCTTGGGCAAAGCTTCGAGCGACCAGTGGCTTAGGGATAGGATCCGGAGGCGGAGGAGGCGTCGGCGACGCCATGGTCGTCCGCCGGTGTGACTATCTCGCAGGTAGTGGATTGGTATCAGGCGAGTCAGTTAGAAATGGAGAGATTAGTTGCAGAAAGAAATGGAGGTGAAGTAGAAGAGTGGTGACTGTGTGAAATCGCACCAATTCGCACACAGGCACAGTAAAGAGACCGTTACAGACACACAGTATACATATAAGATTGTAGGCTTCCAGTATACCATTGGCAAGTTTGGTAACTGGATCCATACTGGCACCATTTCTGGATTCAAATCATCAATTCTCTGCTATTTCGACTTAAATTTCACTATGAACACACCATTTTAACCTTTCACATTCACTGGATTTTATGTTTCAGATTCTATTGAAGAAGCCCTCAATCACTAAAATGGATGAAAACTACCAAGGTATCTGCATATAACCGTTGTTTCCCTCAACTTTATGATATCTTCTACTTCATTCTTAGGTATATTAGCCATTTTATTACCATTCACTTCTACTGGGGGTGAGAGGTCATCGTCGTACCCCTCAAAGTTAATATTTATAAACCCTAAATGCTTACTAAATACAATTAAGTAGATAGTGGCAAATCGGGGTCGTCCACAAAGGAGGGGAATTTTCTAAGCGTTTAAACATATAAGGTGGATATTAGACTAGATATATATATATATATAGATATATAAAAGAAAGTAAATGGGGGAGGGGTTGGTTGGTTTTGTCCTAAGTTATAAAATTAAAGGCAAGCTAACTAGCAAAGTAAAGTAACAATGCTGATCATGCAACAAACTAAGAAAAAGAGGTAAAACTACAAAAGACAAAGCCTTGGGGCAATTTATTTCCACTTCCAAACTTCTTATCTATCTTTGAACTTTCAACCTATCCAATACTTTCACTAGTTGTCAAGATAAATCTTCTATCCTTCTTAGATAGTAGTTTGCAGGAGTGAATTCGACATCTCTTGTCAAACCTCACTAATGATTCCTTTAGGTGACAAACGGCTAAAAGTATCCCATTAATGACGTTGAGTGTGCAGAATCAACAAGTTTGGTAACTCTTAAAAACACTACACCGTGTCTAAGTATTGAACCAATTCATGCATTTACACAAGATTAGTCAAGAAGGTTCAACGTTCATAGACCTCTCCTATTTCCTACAATAAACAAACATGACAGAGAGTTCAACATTATCACATTCATCTAGCAATTATCAACACATCAAACCCATTAGAAGTTTTAATTCATGCTCTTGGATTCCATATCAAAAGAGGGGAAACCTAGCTACTTTCTCCCAACCCTAACAAACAATCATACAAGAAATTCATATACTCAAACTTCCAACAATATTAATGATATCAACAACACACATTACGAGCTCATAAATGCACAATAGCAAAAAAGCCATAAATAGATAGAAAGGATTCTCAAGACATGGGCTTGAAAGCCTTAATTAATTGCTCCCAAGTACAAAACTAGTAGAACAAAAATCTACAAAGAAAGAAGAAGAAATGGAAGAAAATGGTGAAAAACTAGGGTTTTGGAGCCCCCAAGTTGGGCCTAGAGAGCTGGGGAATAAGGGGATGAAATGCTATTTATAGTACAAGAAAAAAGGGAGTAAAAAGTAAGTTGCATGTCAATTTTTGCAAGTCCCGATGTCTCCTTTGTGACCTGCGACCATATCAGAAATTTTTTGAAAATTGTGAGCTCTCAAGTCAACATTTCACGAGTCGCGACACAAAAAAGTCCAGTTTTGTTTTGCTTCCTCCGAGTGAACCGTTGATCCATTTTAGGAGTTCTTATAGTCAATTTTATAGTACTCAAGAAGACGTATCCAATGGTACCACCCTTGGAGGCTGATTATTCTCGGATAATTCTCAAAAAACTGCTTCAAAGCATAGATCATTCTTCACCCTTTGATTTGCTCTCATTTCTTCACTTTATCTTCTACCATCCTTTTGAATGGCCTTCACTAAACCACTCTTAAGTGGTCACAAGAAATCTAAAAATTAATCTTACAAAAAGGAATCTAGATGCTCGTAAGGACCAAAAATCCATTAGATTAAACATATGTTACAAAATGAAGGATTTAGATATGAAAACCGAAAATGGTTATCTAAACCCTTATGATGTAAACCTACCTAAATCTAGCAATCTTACAACAAAAAGATAACAAAAGAGATGATAAAATGCTTTGGAAAATACATGCATTTGACTTCTCATCAAAACTCCCCACACTTAAACATTTACTCGTCCTCGAGTAAACCAGAACAAGCAAAGATCAAAGCATAAACTAGCATGCAAAAGTCTTCTCAAAACATCCAACATTGTATTCCTATACTACCCTAACCCCCAACACATAAGAATCTCTCACAATCTCACATCCCAAAGTATAAGATAATCTAAACAACAACCATACCAATCAAAGGTAAGGTATACACCACAAATGTGAAACTAGCTTACTCTATCAAAGAAGCTACCCAATGGACAGATCAAGAGAATCATTTTTTTTTCAATTTCTCTCAGTTTGCCTAGGAGTCCTCTCGGGTTTTCATCTTAGCTTCACACATTTTTTTTTCAATGCTCACCCTTGCCTTTTTCCACACCATTTGGCCTCTCACTTTTGCATAAGTTGCCCTTTTGGGTTTTCAACCTATCTGGGCCTCCCACTTTTGCTTAAGTTTCCCTCTCGGATTTTCAACTTAGCGGGAATTTTTTTAAAACAAAACAAATAGAGTATATGCACACTATAATACAATACAATTAGATATATTTCTCTTAACCTCCACACACTTAAAACATACACTGTCCTCAATATGAACCAAATGACAAGATAAAGAAATAAGGGAGGAAAAAAAGGAATACTCACAACTAGGACTTTGAAGGTCCTTCCTAGTGGTGGAAATGCTCACTTCTCAATGATTGTTCTCTCCTCCATGTTCTCGAACTCCACCCAATATGCAACTTTGACCCATCCAATACGAATCCACAACTATGCAAATCCCGATCAATACCCACAAAAGAAAACAACTAGTAGTACTCCTAGATGGTGGTTTTAGTGGTGGATTGTAGTGGTATTCTTGTGTTTTTGGGTAAGGGTTTGAGGACATGGTGAGGATTTTCTTTTTCATTTTTCCAAGATAAAGCAAAAAATGCTAGCCTAACTTAAAAGTGAGGATTGCCTCCCGAGAAGCTTCGTTTATTTATGGTCATCGGCACGACCCTAATGTTATTCATATAATGCAGGTTTGAACCTCTTCACCATGAGTATCCAAAAAAAGAGAGGTGGGGGCACAAAACTTTCAAGAGGAAATTTTTGTGAAGGTGGAGATGGTTTAAAAGGAGATGGGTGGTTGGGAGGTTTTGTGGAAACCCCAACCGTAATAGTTGAACCTTGTCTACAAAACTAACAATTTATGTCACTGTATAATAGGGAAATAAAATAATTTATTAAATGTAATTAGAAATACAAAAATCTATGATGATTGTGAAAAATAAAAGGTAATAAATTAATCCAATCATTACTGAAGAGTAACAAAATTCTTCCGGCGTAAGATCCCCAGTGAGAATACTAACGTGCAGAACCACAATAATTACCACAACAAAGACTAAAATTAGTCTCAACATGTTATTAAGAAAAAAATTGAGAAAGATATAAGATAGAAGAGGATATATGGTTTTGAAATATCGGATAAATTCGTGTATATATACTATAAGATATAGCTGTTTATAACTATTGTATTACCATTGGGAATATAGCCGTTTATAGCCGGTATATTCCCACTATACATATGTTGACTAATTATAATTAAATGCTAAGAGTTAGTGTTGTCAAAGAAGATATACATATATATATTGTGTGTGTATAACTATATATATATATAATAATAATAATAACAAATAAATAAGTAATAAATAAGTGAACGAATGAACAAGTAAGAAAAAAGTAAGGATAAATGGAATTGCCAAGAAGAAAATATATGCAATGTATATGACAATAGTAGGCAATGAGAAATGAATAACTAAATACAAGTAAATGAACAAAGGAAAGCTGGCAACAGATAAACAAAAAAATGGGTAAAGGAATGATTAAAAAACAAGGAAATTACCATGAAGGAAAACTGACGACGGATGTGAATAATTATCCAATGTAATTTTTGGACCAAGTGGAAGATGAAATGAACGGCGGACGTGAAAGAATTTTCCAAAGTAATTTTTTGGGCAAGTGGATGTAGGATAACAGGATAGAATTTCAGGTTGGTAGGTGTCAGAACCTAGGTTTTCACCAAGTATAAATATTTGATCCCCAACACTTACCTTCACACGCAGTAAGCAAAATTTCTTCCCAAAAGAATAGTGGTGAGCAGTGATAAAGCAGGAGAAGGAAGTTGCCAAGCCCAAGTCTAACCACAGTGAGTGTTTTCATTGGATTAGCATGAACTGAAGTAAATATATATATATATATACATATATATAATATTTATGCGCACAGACTGCCACCAGTGAACAGTACCCCTTGAACCCCTGTTTTTCCCTCGAACCCCTGTTTTGCCCTCGAACCCTTGCTTTGCCCTCGAACCCCTGCTTCTGCCCTAGAACCCTTCCTTTGCCCTTGAACCCCTGCTTTGCCCTCGAACCCCTGCCTTTGCCCTCAAACCCCTGCTTCTGCCCTCGAACCCCTGTACTCAAAATACACACTCGAACCTGTACTCAAACTCCATTATAAAGGGATATACCTGTTAGACTTAAATTGATAATATATACTGATTACTAAACTGAGTGTGTATATTACTGTGTTCATTTATCTTGAAACTGAATTATGCACTGCTCCGATATTTTCTGTGAATGACTAGCTTGTACTTTATCTTACAATGTCAAACTTGAATTATATACTGCTCTGATATGTTATGTGGATGACCGGCTTGTACTTTATCTTTCCATGTCAAACATGAATTATCTGCTACCTGATTACCTATCTGTGAATTTCGGGGCCCCCGACGCGATTGTAGTTTGGTCGAAGTCAGTAGGGAATGATACTGACCGGACCGTCTGATTAGACCGGCTACACGTGGAGTTTGGTATGCTATCATAACCACCTGACTGATACGAGCTCGTAATTAAACACTAGCGTGAATGAGAGAGTGATTTCTGAACTGATAGCCTTTGGGCATCACTGACGGGGTTATGTCGTGTATGTTAGTCACAGTTGCCATATACGCACTTGGCAACAACTCGACCTTAACCACCCGTATCCTTTTACTATGTGCTAGGACATATGTGGTTATTTGTTATTTGATATTCTTTGATCACTAAAACTCAACTGGGTAAATACTGGCAATGAAACCTCACTAAGCAAGGAGCTTACCTAGTTAATAACCCTTTTTCAGGTGAAGAGAAACTGTAAGAGAAAAGCCCTTTGATGTCTTTACTTACTTTGAGAGAGATCCTGGATGAACTTTAATATGAATTTTGAATCTATAATAGTTAGGTGAAACTTTCATTTAACATTAACACTTTCACTGTAATAGTAAGTTAGGATTTGAACTTATCGAAATTGCTTCCGTATGGTATCTACTCGGCCTGCTGCTTCTCTTAGGCTTAGCATGGTAGGCTGCTTTGTTGTAAGCTCTTGCATACTTTGCAAAGTGTTCCAGCTCTCCGCTATTAACACAATTCTCAATGGTTTTTTAGGTGCATACACTCGTTTGTGTCTTAACCATGATCTCCATGATAATCACAGAACAACGACTTGCCTCTCTTTTGTGGGCCCACCTTTATCTTTCTTGCGGGCTCCAATATGTTTTTTTATGCTACCAGGGCAAAGATTTCCTTCGTCATTTTTATGAGTGGTCTGAAATTCCAATCGAGGTTCAGCTTGATAGGACGAGCGACTGACTCCGACCTCTTTTTTGGGGTTTCTCTACTGTGTTCATGCCCCTGCGCCACCTGAGCCTTGAAATTCCTTCCTCCTTCTATCAGTGTGGTCTGCCCTGCTGAAGTTTCCTACTCTTCTCATTAGCTCGTCAATCATTGTTGGTGGGTTAAGAGTGAAATCTCCCAGCAACAACTCGTGTCTCAAGACATTTATGAATGTATCTAGAAGGAACCGGTAGCTCATTTCCTCCACCTGATTACCCTCACCATTAAACCTCTCCCAGCGCTCAGACAAAGACTCTCCTGACTTGCGCTTGACCGCTAAAAGATCTGGTATGTTTTTTTAAACTTCTCCCTCTACATAAAGTGTGCCAGAAACTTTTGCTCCAACTGGGTGAAACTTTCAATGGTCTCATTCACCGAGTTCTTGAACCAGACCCCCACTGCCACTGTGAGGGTGGTTGCAAATACCTTACACTATATGGCGTGCGGTATCGCGAACCTGACCACATTTGTGAAGAACGTGTGTAGATGATCATCCGGGTTGATCTCACCATTGTCTTCCCCATGTTGGGGAGTATTTTCAGCTTGGGGTCAACAATGTATAATTGAATCATTTTCATGAACGAGAGAACCTCTTTTCCCATCTCTGAGTGGTACCTACCTGTTATCCAGCTTTCTCCCTTTCTCTCCACCCTCTTTTGATTTAAGGGATGGTACGCACTATCCTAACCTTCCTCAACCACTATTAGGGAGATCTCTGCTCTTTCTGATGTAGGCTTCTTCAGAGATATGACTATGGTTTTTCTGCTTCTTGACATGCTGCGGCTGCCTTCCCCCTCTCTTTCCTTCTATTGGGAGCTGGTCTCTTGGTCTCTTGGCTTGTGAAAAAGCTTTGTCGGCTTCATGTTATGCCTTAATTCTCCCTGGCCTTCCACCTCCTTGGCTTTTTCTCAATCTTCTATCTTCTTCAGCTTCTTCATCATCTCCTTCTATGAGGCAATGATGGTCCGCAAAATTTCTGAGTTATCAGCCAACTTTGTGGTGTTCCAAAGCTGGTTTCTATCCCCCATTGGTGTGAGGATAGGTTCTTCCACTAAATGTGTGACGTCCTCCACCGGGATATTGTTGAGTAGATCTCATACAACTGGTTGTCTTTCCATGGTGTTTTCGAGCTATACAGATGCTATGAATGAAGCAATCCCCACTGACAATGCCAATGTTAAGTATAAACTTTGTATTAGTGTGGATAACGATCCAAATCTCCTTAGTTTGATGGAAAACCTACAAAACGGAAAGATAAAGGTCAGGCAGGCCTCCCAAGTTTGTGCCTACATAGACGAACAAGTCAGACAAGAGAGTCATTCTAAGGTTCCTATGGAAGCATGTCTAAGAAGTAGGATAAAGTGATCATACCTTTTCTGCATTGTATCCCTAGGTATATAAGTTGGCGGCTTGATGGGACATCACTAGTCACATCCCTCTCTATCCATTGGTGGTTGTGTAAGTCACACGCTCACTCATCGAAATGGGAGTTGGTCTTATGGGGCCTTCTCACGGATTGGGCCTTCTGTCCTATATCTTATTATTTAGAGACAAAAAAATATGGATAAAAATAATCATAACGAATGGAGATGAATCAAATATTTTATTAGCAAATATAGATGGCACTATCAACACGATTTAGCGATAAGAATAGAATGTTAGTGCGAGTACACCAAGTGGTAGATTTAGAATATAGATTTGGTAGGGGCACAATAATATTAGTTAATAGTATATTGGAAAATAAAATATGGGTTAAATAAATTAATGAAGATTTAATCTCAGTATAAATAATATAATTTTATTATATAATTTTTATAAAAAAATTATTTTGATAACGTTCGATAACTCTTTGTTCAAAAAATCACTAAGATGTATTTTTTCTTATGGGTGCATCTAGATAATCATGGATTGAATTAGGATCTTTCATTCTATTGAACATGATTAGTACATTATACAGTAGTACATAGTGTATATTTAGATTCCTTCGATCAATATTTTTTTTGAAAATTATATTAAAAAATTGATTAAAACAAGAAGGGTGCAAATGGATTTTTAGGCAAGTAATCACGTGAGTATTTTGTTTTGTGGTGATGAGTGAATAGATAACTTGTCAATTTTTATATTTATAAACATACAAAAATCGTTTACTACTTATAATAGAAGATAAAGAGAAAAATAAAAACTGATGCTATCAAGTCTAAAACCTATAATGTTGATTGAATTAGATAAAGTGAAAAGTGCACAACTAATATACATTTTTTATGAGACATGATTTTGATGTTTTCTTAGTACAATTAACATCCATTTTTAGCTTGTTTTATTGGTGGTTAGTAAGAATATTAGTTGTTTTACAAAATAGGAGTTTAGAATCATCTTGTGTGGTCATAACCCTAATTTCCCTAGTTTGTAAGCATTTTGTGTCAAACTTATTTTACCTTTATAATTTGGTTGATTCATATGTGTTTTGTGAGCTTATTTGGAGACCATCATGAAGAAGTACATTCTCAAGGATGGTAGAAGATTTAATAAGGCTATTCTTAAGAATGGTAGAAGAAAGAAGACCACTTACAAAGTAGTAGAAGATAGATTGAAGAAGGAAGGAAAAGTAGTAGAGGAAGAATAATCCAGGTTTTTGGAGCCGAGTTTTGAGAATGATCCGAGATGAATTGGTGTCCATGAATAGCAACATTGGATTTGTCTTCATGGGTACTATAAAAACGACTACAAGAACTCCCAAAATGGATCATTTGTTCACCCCGCAGCCATGAAAATAAGAAGAGGGCAAAAGCACCTTCGCGGGAGAAGACATATACCGCGGCCAATAAAATTAACCTAGAATTCGACACTTTTGGCCATTTTTCCTCTATTTCCTTGGACTACAGACAACCCCATTCTCCCCGATTTGGGTGAGCCCTAACTTGGGGCCTCCAATACCCTAGTTTTTCTATTCCTGTTTCATTTTCTTCCATGCTTCTTTGTGGATTTATGTTCTATGTTATAGGTTTTGTTAATCTAGGCTAAATATGCTCCTAGGAGTAATTGGTAACCATTTCTAGTATGAATTTTTGAGATTTGGTTTTTATCCTATTTTGTGCTTTGATTATCAAGTATGATTTGTGCTTTCTTGTGTGATTAATGCATGATTTAGACTAGGTTGATCAACTAGTTGATGATTGTGAGTTGATTGTTTGCTATGTTTTTGGTCAAACCCAAAAGACTTTGACTTCTTGTCAATGTAATTACCATTGTTTAATGTAAGGCTATAATTGGAAGTGACAACTAATTATGATTATCGATTGATAAAATTTCTTTGATTTTATGATTATCGATTGATAAAATTACTAATTATCAAAGTAGTACACTAATGACGCCTGGCATGAAGGGAGATTCTCGTAGTCGTTATTAGGGAACATAATTGTGATATCCTGATGTTTCTATCTTGTAGGGTATTTTTTTAGTTGTTTAGGGTCTCCATGTTTATTGCTATTCTCGTGGAAGTCTATGATGCCGATCGTCTAGAGTGACCCGAGGGTAAGGGTTATTGTGTGGCGCCAATCGCCCACTCTAACTATAACCGAGGAGAGGTGACAAATTCTTTCACTCAAAAGGTGCTGAAAATTTCTCCACAATATGTGGTTAGTGGATAAAAACATGATAATTAGTTGATGATTAAAGGATAACTATAAATGTAAACCAATTGTGCCCAAGGCTCGTTAATATCTTAGTTACATCCTTCTGTGCTAGATGTGATCATATTTACATTGTTCTTTCTAATTGTTTGGTAATTTAGTTGTTCAAAGTAGTCGTAGTGTTTTATAAACTCAAAATCCCCTAAATTTGTTACCTCACACGTAGAGTGACTTCTTCATGTGTTTTTAGTTACACATAACACTCGATAAAACCCTTTCTTCCTCGTGGACAACCCCGTCTTACCACTAGCTATGATTTAGTAGTTAGTCGTAGTTTAGGGCTATAAATAATATCTTTGAGAGGCACAACGATGGTCTCCCAAAGTTTGGCGCCATTGCCAAGGAAAAAACATCTTCTATTAAGTGCTAGTGTAGTTTGTCGTCTTTTTTTTGTCTTTGTGTGTTCTTTTTTGTTCATAGTTTGTGCTTGTTTTGTGTTTGTTGTTTTTCGGAAGGAAGTATTGCCTTTGTTCTTGGTTTATGGTATGTGCTCGTTCCAAGAACTGAGAACCTTTGCATTACGATCCCAAGTTCTTCGTGCATCTTTGTTTTTATTTGGTTTTGTTCGAAGTATGTATTTCTTGAGTTCTTGGTGTACTTCTACTCAGAATTCTTGCACTACTATTCCAAATTTTTTATTTTTTTAAAATGGAATATCTCACCTTGAGGGAACTCATGATGAGAAGAGAGGCTTAACAAGCAATTTTTTATAGGATTTGTCATTTTGACCATCATACTGAGTCTTGCTATTGGTTGAGGGAGGAGCATATGAGGATAATAGAACCCTTTGTTTTCGAAACCAAGGGTATCATGAGAATTGCTATGAAGAGGTTGGAGTTGTTGGTTTCAAAGGTCAAGGAGCTCAAGAATGTTATCCATACTATGATTCTTACAATCCAGAGTGGAGTGGTAATCTGTATTTGTTGTATGGGAATTCACCAGAAAACATACACTATGAGTAATATGATGGGTGTTCATCACCTTATGTCATGTCCCAAGAACATGCTCAATGAGGAGGTTCAAGCTCAAATGAGGAACTCATGCAAGCAATATCGAACATGGTCCATGATTTGGAGGATCACACTTCCTCGAGATTAAAAAACTTGGAGACCCAAATCAGCCAACTTGCATCTTCCATTTGCCGTTTGGAAGGTAGAGACTACGACAAGCTTTCATCACAACTGGAGGTGAACCCAGAGCCAAGTGCAAATCCTTCTTCCATGATGGCCGAGGTGGTGAAGGAAGTTGAAGATAAGGTCCAAGGAGATGAGGAGTTGGTTGTTGAAAACAAAGAAGTTGAGCAAGGGGTGATTTTCCTATATTCATTATTCTTGCCATCATCACCCCCACCTCCTCCAACTGAACCAACTCCACAATTTTTGGAATTCTTGAAGGAGATAATAGGGGAGCCAAATGATTATGCCAAGCTCTCAAACCACATATCTTCTTTAAGACAAACTCCTTCTCCACACAATCCTTTCCTTAATGGATTTCTACCCCCACCTCTCGGCTTTTGGAAGCTCATGGTGGAGGGATTCAAACCTTCACCATAGGGATATCATTAGGTTTGTGTCGACGACCTTAAATATATGGAGCTCGTCGGGAGGTAACCTGGTTTTTAAATTGTAATAGTAGATTTTTATTTTGAAAAAAAAAATTCTCTCACCCTTGTCCTCACACTCTTACTCCAAAACCACAAAACACCACCACAATCCACTACCGAAAACCACCACCAAAACCACCATCTAGAAGTACAACTAGTTGTTGGCTTTTGTGAGTATTGATCGGCACTTGCATAGTTGTGGATTTGTAGTGGATTGGTTGAAGTTTCATATTGGGTGGAGTTTGAGAACACGGAGGAGAGAACGTTTATTGAGAAGTGAGCATTTCTACCACCGGGAAGGACTTTCAAGGTCCTAGTTGTGAGTTTTTTTCTTTCTCCCTTATTTATTTATCTTATCCTTCTGTTCACATTGAGGACAATGTATGTTCCAAGTGTGGGGGAGAGAAATATATCTCATTTTATTGTATTGTATTGTAGTATGAATATGGTGTATTTTGATTTGTTTTGTTTATTTTAAAAAATCCTTATAAGTTGAAAACCTAAGAGGGCAACTTAGGCTAAATTGGGGGGCCCAGATAGGTCGAAAACCCAAAAGGTCATCCTATGCAAAAATGAGAAGCCTTATGGTGTGGAAAAATGTGAGGTAGAGTTTTGAAAGAAAAGAGAGGATAGGAAGAAAACCCAAGGAGCTTCTAGGTAAAATGAGAGAATTAAGAGAAATGGAAATATGTGACATCTTCTCTTGTTTTTACCTATTTGTGGGATTTTTGGGTAGAATAAGCTATCTTCTTGAATTTCTTTGTTTCTTTATACCTCATTCTTATTATGTCAAGATTTTTTTTGTTTTGGTGGTTTAGGACTCCTTAGGTCGGGATGTAAGGGTTGGAAAACTCTTATGTTTTGGGTTAGGTTAGTTCTAGGGATAATGTGTTGATTGTGCTCTTGGAAAAACATAGCTTAGAAATCACTTTAGAGCTTTTCTTGATCTTACTCGAGGACGAATAAGGGTCAAAGTTAGGGGAGTTGATGAGACGTGATTTTGATGTTTTCTTAGTACAATTAGCATCCCTTTTTAGCTTGTTTTGTTGGTCGTTAGTTAGATTATTAGTTGTTTTACAAAATAGAAGTTTAGAATCACCGAGTGATACGATATCAAAAATGTCATTTATTATAATTTTCTTTGGTTAGTATTTTTTGGAGGATGACACTATAATCTTTTTTTCCAATGGAATTTTTGATGAGGTAGTGTGATCATTCGTAATTTATTTCATTTTAGAATAAATCCAGTAATTCAGCCATGTTGGCTTAGAAGAGTTATGGTTATATTTTAGTTAGGGTTTAGAATATTCGGTTTTGATTTGATTAGAATAAGATTTGGTAAGTTTGGATAAGGCAGATTCATCCCGGAACTCATCCTATATTTGGATTGATTTACTTGAATGAATATGGTCATCATTGAGATTTAAATTAGGTATTGTAGTTAGATGTAGTTTAGCTTCTTAAAGTTGTCATAAGTCATTCTAATTTCTATTTGTACGGGCCGAATTATACCCTACAAATAGAGGAGGCCATTCACAAAATTAAACACTTTTTATCAATCAAATATAAACCTTTTGATTTCATACTCTTTGCTTTCAAACTACCTTCATTGTTGCTTAATCGCAAAGGTTAATTAAGTACCAATAACCTTGTGATCTGATCTCGCAGTCTAACTGGAGAGCAAGTCAAGATCGAGAGCATCCCGAGGGTTAGGTTCTTGAATTTCATGCGACTTAGTGAGGGTTTGCAAATCCCTTCATTCGGTCAAAGATTTTAATTCTGCAATCCAGAGTTTTCACAATAAGATTCATATCCGTTGGTATCAGAGCAAAATGAAAGATCCGTGGCCGAAGGTTTTCATCCGAGGTTTTGAGTTTTGCAAATTTTTATATCCTTATTTTATTGTTTCAATTGAAAAAAAATTCAAAAAAAAGAATTTCCATCACTATCGGTCATCTTCAGCTCCGATCGCCGCCGGCGTCTCCGACCAGCTCCATCCGCAACTGCCGCCCGTCGTGGCTTAGCATCGTCTTCGACCCACCATCCTAAGCACGTCTTCCTACACAGCCTCAACTCCGATCATCTCAGGCGAGTTTATCTTGTTCCAGATCTGCTTCGTTTTTGACAAATCCCGACGAAGCCTCAATTTTTCTTTCTCCGGCGAGCTCACTTGTTAGACTAAATCAGACTCCTGATTAGATTATGATTTATTCTGATTAGATTTCTTTCCTTATTATACCTCTATTGTGCACTCTATATATTCATATATCAATAATACAATTAATTACGGCAAATCATTCTATCATGGTATCAGAGCAAGTTCTGATCATACGCCATAAATTTTAATTTACTGTTCAGCACCTCCCTTTTTACGGCGAAAGTTCCCAGCCAAATTCTGGCGGAAGTTCCTGGCCAAATTCTGGCGGAAGTTCCAGGCCAAATTCAGCATCGTCGTCGTCGTCCAGAGGCGTCCAGATGCTTCTTCCAGGCGTCCAAATTCAGCGTCGTCCAGAGGCGTCCATTCTTCACGGCGAGCGGTGAAGCTATTCTTCACGGTGAGTGGCGAAGCCATTCTTCACGGCGATCTGCGAAGCCATTCTTCACGGCGATCGGCGAAGCCATTCTTCATGGCGATCGGCGAAGCTCTTCTCTCCAATGGAGTCGGAACCCATCCTCAGTGACGAGTCTCGTGCTTCCAGTGGCGAGTTTCCAGCTGCAATTTTTCCGATGGCAAGATCCACGTGCCCGCGTGAAGGTCTTGCGCGTGAAGTCACGCGCGAAGAAGATTCCAGCGTTTCGTCATTCCAGCGCGTGAAGTCACGCGCGACTCGATTCGCAAAACTTTCGGATTTCTCGCGTCATTCATTTTATCGCGAGTTAATGCTGTTTATCGCGAGTTAATGCTGTTTATTGTGAGTTAATGCTGTTTATCACGAGTTAATGCTACTGATCGCGAGTTAATGCTGTTTATCGCGAGTTAATGTTGCTTATCGCGAGTTGGTGCTGCTTATCGCGAGTTGAGGTCCTTTATCACGAGTTTTTCATATTCTAATCAGTACCCAGTCAATTTCTGTGCAATTCTTGGGATTTTGCTATGGTTTATTTGGGTTCTACATCTCGGAAAGATTGCTCCACTAATTGGGTTGCGGACAAGTAATTGTTTCAGGCCAGTTTGAATGGTCCCAACCGTCATTCTTCGTCGAATCAGTGGATTGTTGATTCAGGTGCTACATCTCATATCACTGCTCACACTAGTCATCTTGATCAGGTACAACATTATTGTGGTTCTGATTCTATTCTTGTTGGAAATGGTGAATCATTATCTATTTCTCACATCGGCCAATGTCATTTATCTGGTTTCTCTGTTAATGATGTCCTTGTGGTCCCTAAGATTACTAGAAGTTTATTGTCCATTAGTAAGTTTACTCGTGATCTACTTGTTCGTGTTATATTTAATGCCGATGCATTTTCCATTGAGCACAAGATTACAGGGACGATAATTGGTAAAGGCTGTCATAGGTCTGGTCTTTATTTTCTTGAGACTGGTGATTCCAGTTTTTTAGGCAAACTACGCTCTACAAAGCTTCATGCTTCTTTTGAGCAGTGGCACTCTCGCCTCAGTCATGTGTCTCGTGTTACTGTTCAGTTATTGAATCGACGGGGCCTTATTCTATCACTTCTGCTATGCCTGCATCATCAGTTGCTCTCCTTGTCAGATGGCCAAGAGTAGCCGCTTGCTCTTTTCCACCAGTGACAAGCGCGCTACTGGTTTATTGGAAGTACATTGTGATTTGTGGGGACCAGCTCCTGTTTTATCTGTCGGTGGTTTCTCTTATTATGCCATTTTCATTGATTATTTCTCGCGATTCACATGGTTTCTTCCAATGCGGCATAAGTCGGATTTCTATGACACTTTTATCCAGTTTCAGAAATTCGTTGAGAATCAGTTTTCTGCTAGGGTTAAAATTTTTCAGACCGATGGTGGCACCAAGTTTACTAATCACCGACTTCAGGCTCATCTCATATCATGTGGAATTCATCATCAGATGTCCTCGCCTTATACACCTGCTCAGAATGGCCGGGCCGAGCGGAAGCATCGTCACATCATAGAGACTTGTCTTGCCATGCTTTTTCACTCTTCTGTACCGCACTGTTATTGGGTGGAAGCTTTCTCCTCTGTGGTTTACATTATTAACTGTCTTCCTAGTTCAGTTATGAGTGGCAAATCACCTTTTGAGGTTGTTTTTGGTCATGTGCCTGACTATACCCTCTTTCACCCGTTTGGTTGTCGTGCATTTTCCATGTCTACGTGCCACTGCTACTGATAAGTTTGCACCCCGATCAATTCCCTGTGTTTTTATTGGCTATAGCCCTCATCACAAGGGCTTCCAGTGTCTCGAACAGACTTCTAGGCGCATCTATATCTCTCGCCACGTTCATTTTGATGAAACTTTCTTCCCTTATGTCTCATCTTCCATGGACAGTCATTCGATTTTAGATCTGGGGATTTCATCATTTTTTGATGGAACTGTTACTTCATCGATTGGAGCCACCACGCTTGTTCCAGCTGCCCTTTCTTCACCACCATCTTCCATCTGGACGGCCGACCTGGACCCGGCTCCTCGCCAAACGCCCACCATATCTCAGCCGCTGGCCAACACTCCTCAGCCACCGTTTCAGCCACCGGTCACCACGTCTCAGCCAGCATCGGCTATTATTTCTCCGGTGACTTCCGACGGCCACTCTTCGGTCAGCACAGCTCGATCTTCCTCCGTGTCATCAGCTAGTTTGACTCCTCCAGATTCGCTGCCCCAGCTTCGTACTCATCGGATGGCCACTCGGTCTTCTACTGGTGCCATTCAGCGACAGGATTATTCGGATATTATTGCTCAAGGTCTCACTGCTACACTCCTCTCTCAGACAGAGCCCACTGATTATCGCACTGCCCTTCAGGATCCAGCCTGGGTTTCAGCCATGGATGATGAGATGGATGCTCTTCGTGGTCAGTACACTTGGGATTTGGTGCCTCGACCTTCGAATGTCAACATTGTTGGCTCCAAATGGGTCTATAGGCTCAAGTATCGACCAGATGGCACTATTAAGCATCACAAAGCTAGACTTGTGGCGCAGGGTTTTTCGCAGATTCCGGGTTTTGATTTTGACCACACTTTCAGTCCTGTGGTCAAAGCCTCCACTGTTAGGACGGTTCTTACCATAGCCACCATGCGTTCCTGGCCACTTCCTCAGTTGGATATCAAGAACGCTTTCCTTAATGGTGTTCTTGATATTCCTGTCTACATGAAGCAGCCCGTTGGTTATCAGGATTCTGTCCATCCAGACTATGTTTGTCATTTGAAAAAGGCAATTTATGGTCTTAAGCAGGCTCCCCGGGCTTGGTTCCAGCGTTTCAGCAGTTATCTGACATAGCTTGGTTTTTGGTGCAGCTCAGCTGATACTTCTTTGTTTGTCCTTTCGAGAGGGTCGTCGTTACTGTACCTACTTGTGTATATGGATGATATCATTCTTACAGGCAATGACTCGACTCTTCTTCGCCAGTTCATTGATCGGACACACAGAGAGTTTGCGATCAAGGATCTCGGTGCTCTTCATTACTTTCTTGGTCTTGAAGTTTCGCCTACCTCCTCAGGATTACTGCTTGGCCAAACAAAGTATGCTCGGGATATTTTGAATCGGGCCGGTATGTCTGACGCGGCACCTGTTTCTACTCCATTTGTTACTGGTTCTCAGCTTCACAGCTCTACCAGTCCTCCATTTCGGGATCCTACACTTTATCGTTCTCTTGTTGGTGCTCTCCAGTATCTCACCATCTCTCGCCCGGATTTGACATTCTCGGTCAACACGGTGAGTCAGTATCTTCAGGATCCCAGAGATGACCATTTTGCTGCTGTGACTCAGATTTTGCGGTATGTTCATGACACTCTTCATTTTGGTCTCCGGTTTTGCTCTGCTAGTACTTCTGATGTGCTAGGATACTCTGATGCTGATTGGGCTCGCTGTCTGGAGATTCGTCGGTCTACTTATGGTTATGCGGTTTTTCTTGGTGGGAATCTGGTTTCTTGGAGTGCCAAGAAACAACCCACTGTTTCTCGCTCTAGCACTGAATCTGAATACCGTGCTCTCGCCAACACTGCCTCAGAAGTGGTTTGGCTCACTCATTTGCTTCGTGATCTTCGGGTTCCACTTTCTGGTTCTCCACTGTTGTTATGTGACAATAGTAGTGCTATCTTTTTGGCTCAAAATCCAGTGGCGCACAAGCGGGCAAAGCACATCGACATCGACTAACATTTTGTTCGTGAGTTGGTGACATCCGGAAAGCTGCGCGTTGCTCATGTTCCGACTTCTCTTCATATTGCAGACATTTTCACCAAGGGGCTCTCTTGTCCGCTGTTCGAGTTCTTCAGGTTCAAGCTGTGCATCGGCGAGCGTCCGACGCTTCGCTTGAGGGGGGTGTTAGACTAAATAAGACTCCTAATTAGATTATGATTTATTCTGATTAGAGTTCTTTCCTTGTTATACCTCTGTTGTACTCTTTATATATTCATATATCAATAATACAATTAATTACAGCAAATCATTCTATCATCACTTCTACACGCCTGGTTCTCTGCCGCCGATACTCCTCGCCATTTCAGTGCTCTCAGATCGCCGCTACAAGTTCCACGAAGCTCCGACGAAGAGAAGTCTGCGCAGAGGGTTACCATTAAAGAAGAAGCTCGGCATGTGAGATTCCCGTGTGAGGCATCTGAAGGCGCGTAATCACCACGTGCGTGAAGTTGATTCCATTATTTCTTAGCGCGTGTAGAGCACGCGTGAATATCTCTTCATCTCGCCAGGTTCAAATTATTGCGGGGTTTTTAATTTCTCACGAGTTAATCTATTTATCGCAAGTTAAACTTTCCAGAGGACATATTAGCATCCAGTCACTGCCTATTGAACGTCCAGTCACCATTTTTATTAGAAGAATTTTGCAAGGATGGCATGAGACGTTTATCTCCATTTATTTTTTAAGATAGTTCACATTTCAAGGACGAAACTTTTCAACCTCGGAGGGAATGATAAGATATCAAAAATGTCATTTATTATAATTTTCTTAGTTTAGTATTTTTAGGAGGATAACACTATACTCTTCTTCCCAATGAGTTTCTTAATAAGGTAGTGTGATCAATTGTAATTTACTTCATTTTAAAATAAAGCCCATTAACTTGGCCATGTTTGCTTAGAAGAGTTATTGTTATATTTTAATTAGGGTTTAGAATATTCAGTTTTAATTTGATTAGAATTAGATTTGGTAAGTTTAGATAAGGCAGATTCATTCCGTAACTCATCCAATATTTGGATTGATTTACTTGAATGAATATGGTCATCATTTAGATTTAAATTAGGTATTGTAGTTAGATATGGTTTTAGTTTCTTAAATCTGTCATACACTACTGTGGACACCCCCCTGAAGCACTGGTTGGAGGACCCAATGGCACCGGTATTTCGGTACCTAGCCGACCGATGCCTAAGTAGGGTGGTGCTGAAATGTAGTTACTATGACAACGGTATTAAAAACCAATGTTGATTCATGTTTGATCTAGCATCGGTTACAATTCCTTAAGCACCAGTTATTAATATCAGTGCTATGATTTTTTAGATGTGTTTTTTCCTCAAAAAAAAGCACCAGTTGTGTTAAACCGGTGTTGTATACTAACTTGCACCACCGCTTTTTCAACACCGGTGCTCTTTTATTAATAATTATTGGCCAATATTTTCAGCACCGGTTCTATAAGGAAATGGTGTTGGACTGGAAAATTTTTTAATTTCCATCACCGACATGTATTATCCGTTAGTGGTGCTATTATTCTGCTTTTGATTACCATTATCTAGCACTGGTATGGGTGATTTCAACCAGTGCTAGTTTTATTTTTAATTTTCAATACTTAATTTTAATTTCTCCCTGCCCAACTAGATCGAAACCTGGGCAATGATGATTGAAGTATTAGAAAACATCCAACAATAATCCACAAACAAGATTATAAATTTGAATGGAGTAAAGAACTAATGAAAAACTAAATATGGTTGTGAAGGAACATAATCAATCAATCAACAAATCCAAGGGAAAACAATACAAGAATTTGAATTTTTACACTTGAAGAAACTCGTCAATTTCCATCAAAGTCTTGCAATCTTTGGAATATGTATCCACCCAAATCGAATACCATATGTCGGCCACAGATAATATCTCCTTGTCACTGTATGATCCCTGGTCTTTTTGGGAAACATCGGTTGCATCGAAAACAATCAAATGAGCAAATATATGAAAGTATTCAGCAGTTCATAACAAATTAGTCATTTGAAATTAGTCGACAAACCTGTACAATGTTTGTAGTGGTGTGCTTAAGCACAAACTCTTCCATGTGAAGGATGACGTAATATCCGCATTCCCAACCACTGAACTGCCTTTGGTACTGCAACAGAAATACCACGTTAAACATAATTGTATGACTTACAACTGAATAATGGTGGATATGAAGGGCTTGTTTGATTGTACGACTTATATCGATATTTGTGATTCTCCATGTGTAGGCCAAAGGGGGTTCCACCTTCAAATTCTGCCTTGATATTCGAATGAAATCCTAGTAATGTTAGACTTATAAATGTTAATGAACTCATAGTTTAAGTTTTTCAAATTAACTTCGCTGAAATGAATGTACATACCTAGAAATGATTTTGTTTTCATTAATGTTCTTTGGATTTATCCCTCCAGTCATCGAGTCAAGGGTAAAAACTTCCTCCGTACTAGGACGAATGAGTATTAAGTACCAATGATTGTTGTTTTCAAAAGAGTTTATATCAGGAATAAAAATTTATTCCTATGAAGAATGTGAAATATTATAAAGTGCCACTACATCTTAATATATGGCACCATGTAAAACAAGGGCTTCAGCAGCGAGCATGGTTGAGAGAATGGCTTGAACACGACCTTCGACCTCCGTATCCTTTATTTTTTTTTTGGAGTATCCTCATGTACTGCACGGTACAAATTGGATGAGTCCCTTGTTGGTTTCAAAGACTTAGTCCTAGAGGTGACTTCACAAATAAAAATAGTTAATATTTGAAACATATAAGTGTACAAATTCTTTATCAAATTGTGAACAAGTAAATCTCACATCACCCAGACATCTATCCAAGATTTGCTAGCCATGTCATTCCTCTAAGGTTGCCAAGCTTGGACCCGAACTCCACCAAGCTATCAATAAATAATCCTGATCTATGCAGTCGTGAAAATAAGCTTGGTCTGTACTTTGGATATAATTCCACCAACCCAGACTGTTGCATGCTTTTAATTAGGTCGTTACAGTATGTGATGTACTTCCCCATGCTGGGATATGCTGTGGATGGGCGCTTGTTGACAATATGAAATTAAGTAATTGCAAAAAAATTAGGCAACTTTATAATTTAAGATAAAAGTACTAGTGACTTATGTTAGTGAGAAATACCTACTTCACATGTCTCTTATGTCGAAATTGCTGCTCTGAGTGGGTTGATTTAGAATTTTTTGGGGTGAATAACTATGCAGGAACTTAAACAATTTCAATGATTATCAAAAACTAAGTTAGTTAATGTTAAAGATGTTTCTATATTACTAGATTTTTTTACCTCATCGACGTCGCTCCCATTCAGACAGTAAAATTCATTCGTTTAAGGTTTGCCTTCCTCATTATCCTCTGTTTTTGTGTCAACCTCAAACGTGACCAAAGTCATCCGCCAGTCTATCACACTCCCCAGAGCATCTCCCATGTCACTGAATTGGTGGTTGGATAACAGCAACCCAGCTCTTGGGTGGTAGACTGGCTCAATCACACGAACATAAGCTAATGGTCCATGTATGTGCTCTGGATGCCTTGATTTTTGGAGCCAAGCTTATGCAACCTTTATCCTCTCTCCCTTAATTCCCTTGATGTACAGAGTGACCAACTCACCATCCTTTTACAAAGGACATGAGAGTTTTGTTAGCCTTTGAAATAGTTCGCTAGAGATTGATTAGGAAAAATCCAAATGCTTTAAATTGTTATGGTGTAAAGTATTTTTACCTCCTCATCTGCTTCTCCATCGATGGGTGGGTCTTCGCTAGAGCTGCTGATACCGGTGGATATACCACCGAACATTGCATTCTCAATGAAGTTCTTCGGTCTGCTAGGCACTGGGGAATCTCTACCCTTCCCCCAACTGCAGCTATACTCTTCACGAACCGCTCGAGGTACGAGACCATTGCCTTGACAACTAGCTGATCAATGGAGGGTTTCTTGGCAGGCTTTTTCTGGGATGAGAAGTTACTGCCGCATTTGCTTCGTGATAATCCAGGGATAGCAACAGCTGTGGGAAGTTGGGATTGGGTATCTCTATACCCCCCGGGTGATCTTTCTTCCCAATCGCTCTTATAAATATGTTATCACCCAGACCCAAGATTAGAGTTCCCTTCTGTTTTTCCTTGTTCACCTTCAAATGTGGTTCATTTCATCGTGTTAGTATTGAAAATTAAAGTTGACCTATAAATGAAAATTTTTAAAATGATGCAATCATATACTTACAATGTCGTCTGCTATGGCCTTACCTTCTGGGGTTGTGTAGCCCTTGGTTTTTCCTCGGTTCGACTCAAAGTACACTATGGATCTATCAGGTTTGAATTCCTTTGTCTTTATTTCCAATTCGACCTCCTCCTTCATGTATCCAAGGTCCCTAAGCCTCTTCCTCTCTCTCTTCTTCATCTACTCCACGAACTTTTCTTTTGTAGCCCTGTTCCCCCATGGTCCGGTGTGGTGGACATAATTCTTTTCCTTTTAGTTCTTGCTATTTTTTTCTTTTTTCTACAAATGATATATATTTAATAATTAAAAAAATTAAGATCTTGTTAAATATAGCAGCGGGATATTAAGGTAGAAATTTCGTGAAAAAATTGTCTGAATTGTACTTACTAGCATGTCCTCAATTCTCCTGTGTTCCTAGAATTTTTTCCACTCCTTCTCGTCCATCCACTTGTAATTTTCCCAAGGCTTGTATTTTGGTACTTTTCCGTCAGGGAGTAGCCAAATGTACTTGTTCACTACCTTGCTCTTCCAATTGCGGTGTGTATCGCCAGCCTTAATCTGCACAGTCCTTCTCAACCTCGATATTCAGTCTTTAGCAAATCAGTTTCTAACTTAAAACTCATCTGCGATGGAAGATTACGTAGAATTAAGTAGATGGCACATGAGTAAAAGGTATGAATATTGACAAGTATGGATTGATGAACTGTGTAATGTAAATTTTATCATTACCCTTATGTCGTTCCACGCTTCCTCTTTAACATCCTTCGGCACGTTGGGCCAGTGTATCCATGTACCAAATCAAATGCGACTTCTAAAAGCTTAATTGGTATATGCGGTCTAGGCGCTCCAATTCTTCGGTACAAGTCAACAAACCATCTGCCCCCTCGAATGCGACGGGGATGGGGTTCTTCTCCGTGGCTAACATAATGAATTGACACGTAGCCGTCCTGCGTTCCCTACCATACTTGCGTATCTTAACTTTGTCAAAAGCCTTCCCGTTACGCCCGCTCACTTTTGAAATGTCATCATTCTTCATATCCCAACGAGGCTTGCCCTCGCTTTCACCCTTTTTTTCTTCTTCAAGTTCCTCATCGGGAACATCTTCTGGAATTCCCTCCTCGGGAGCACCTGTTGCAGCCACTTCATCTTCCTCAAACTGTATCTTTAGGGGAACAATCGACAATAACTCATCTTCCTCTTTTTCAGCTTTAGTTTCTTTGTCCTCCACCTCTTTTTGTTTGGGTAGAGGGCCACCACCCATATTCCTCTTTCCGGCTTTCTTTTTAGCTTTTTGGAGGCAGCTACATATCACAATAAAAAACCAATACAACATCAACAATACAACATTACGACATTACGGCATCAAGATTACAACATCATACCTTTGCATAGCACAATAAACAACCCAACAACATGAAACATTAAAAACCATTCATTGACACATTTCATCGAACACATACAATTTGATACTAATTTTTACTCAAATTTATGAAAGTTATAGTTCAGCCCGAAGAGAATATGATGGAATCATGGCTTACCTCTTCAAAATACGGCCTGAAACGGAGAAAACAAAGTCAAGTAGGAAAATGGAGAAAAATAATTGAGAATACGATACTAAAAATGGGTTTTCTAGGGTTTTTATATATGGGGTGGTGGCTAATCGAGAGGAATAAGGTGGGATTTGAGATATGTGGCCGGAATAAATGGTGGAGATCTTGTGAAAATGGTGGAGATCGAGTGAAAACTAGTTGGAGAAAGTGGTGGGAGAAGGCAAAAAAGGACCGTTATTTGGGGAATACGATTGGTCCCCTTTTATATTCATGTAGGTAGCACCGGTACCACAATAGATGTACTAGTGCCTATGTTATGAAACCCAGCAGCCTAATGTTGTGTTGTTTTTTCATTACTTAAACCCAAGGTTATGGACACAACAAAAATTTCTAAGTATACAGCACCAGTACAAAACCAGTGCTAAAGTTCAGTGAAAACGGTGCCAATTTTTCCAAAAACTGTTGGGTAAGGCTGCCAGGGTTTTTTTCTCCAAACCCGAGAGCAACATAGGAAACGTTTTCTATGTATAGAGCACCGGTATATTAAATGGTGCTCAAATACAATAATCGGTACTATAATAGAAGAAAGCAGTTGCGTAAGGCTGCTTAATGTCGACGACCAATTTGTTAAGAGAACCCTTCTGTTTAGCACCGGTACCTTATTTTCAATAACTGGTGCCTATTCTTTCACATCAAGGGTGAAAATATTTTGGCCCAAACGTCAAAAATTTAGAATTTCTTGCCAATAACTACTGTAAATTTTCATAATTTTGGGTAATTTTGAAATGTTAGCACCGGTTCCAATCAATGCTAAACTGATGCTGTGAATTTGTTCACTATTTCCCTATAATTAATACAAGTACCCAATCAGTTGAAAAGTTTTTATTTTTAATTTTAAATGAAATACGATTTAGAAATATTCAAGTAAACATGCATCAAATCATGTGTTACGATATTGTGCCCGACAGACTCTCAGAAACGCTCATACCAAAACTTTGGTAAAATATCACTATTGCCCAAAACTAAGTTACATCGTCTTACATTTATCGTATTTGATTAAAATTATGTATTCTTGGATTAATTTAATGTTTTCAAAAGAAATTCATATTATCATGGATTTTTGTAAAGCGCTAGTATATGTCTTAATGTATTCTATTCTAGATAGCTTTTAAGTTAGGAAGTCTAAACGGGAAGGTATGAATGTGACTTTTTCCGCCAATATGTGAATAATTTTTTAACCCGAGTTTGGGATTGTGATTAGGGTGTCATATTGTCGGATTCCATCCGATCGGTTTTCTGTTTGGACACTCGAGTAAAGTTTTTACTTTTTGCACTTAGATTCCTCCACGAATCTTAGAAATGTCAAAATTCAAAATTGTGAATTCTAAAGTGAAATTGTGCATTGTATGATCATAAATATGTGATTATAACTTGAATGTGTGAATCCAACATCCTCTTAAGTGAACTTAGATTTCTAGTTCAAAATGTTCAAAAATTGCAATGTTGCCCAAAACATTGTATGACCTTGACCATTGACATGGAAGTGACGATTCTTAATATTACATCATAAACAAGTGAATGTGCTTTAAGTTTTAATAGAAATATTGACAAAACACTGATGTATGTTGTAGGCTAAGTTCGGTTCAATTTATTTTGAATTTACACTAGTAATTCTTATTTTTATTGTATTGCTACATATTCCTGTAGAATAATAAATAATCTTTGAAAGAGAACTCATCCTTTAGCTTTAAAGAGTTTGAGATGGTTGATGGGTGGATAATAAATCCCAGCACCAGTACTACACGTAAAACTGGTGCTAAGTATAAAGGCAGTTGTGTCAAGCTGCCTTGTATTTATTTTTTACACCATTTTCCAATCTGAGAGCTAGAAGGGAGAAAAGGTTACTAAGTATACAACACCACTTGCATTGCCAGTGCTGCTCATGGATAAACCGGTGTTCATACAATGTCAAGCAGCTGACTGAGGCTGCCATGTATTTATATTTGCACCATTTTTCCAACCCGAGAGGTAAGGGGAGAAAAAGTTACCAACTAAGGAGCATGGATTTTAACACCGGTGCTGAGAAATGCAATATACCGGTGCCTGTTTCATGTCAAGCAGCTGCCTGAGGTTACCCTGCATATTTTAATCATAACATTTTCCCCACCCGAGAGCTAAGATGAGAACATAGTTACAAACTCCATAGCACCAGTGACCGGTGCTAATGTTACCAGTTCCGGTGGTGAAAGAAAAAATAGAGCACATGCTCTATTTTCAAGCACCGGTTTTATGAACAAAAGTGGTGCTGATTTGTTTGACGATACTACCAACGGACCTTTTGAGCAAGGTGACAACAATAAAAGAGCAACAATACAATACAAACAAGTCGAAATCAAAATTCCCATAATAATATCATTGTGCCGATTACATAGAACAAGAGCAATTACACAAAAGTATAATGATAATTGCATTCACGGTCATTGCATGCACCTACCTTTTCCTTTTCAACGCAACATCACCCCCCCCCCACAATTTGACCGCTCTCATCAACCCATAATCAATCGCCAGGTGACCGTCTCCCTGCTAAAGATCCACCCACATCTTCTAGACTTGGAAATACATATGGGAATTCCAGAATATCTGCTTTGACGTGATAATCAACCTTCCTATAGAAGTAGAACTTCTTCCCTTATAGGATGATATGCCACTTCTCGTTGCTAGGACCCCGTACATAAAAAACTTGTCATTCTTGGGCAGCTAAGATGAACTTGTTATCCTCGAACCCAACTAGGTTAGGGTCCGCTAATGTGAAATCAATGGATTTCTCTGTACAAACCCCGACTCCATTATCAACCCACGGGCACTTGAAAACCACAACTTTGAATTCAACATAGTCCAACTACCAAAATTCCTCAATCATACCGTAAAAGGTCATCACTGCAATGATAAGGTTTTTGTCTTTCTTGCTAGACTGCCACATCGATTCAGATTCAATGTAAACTCCATTGTTCCGCGTCATGCTCTTGGTGTCCTTATCATTCGTTGAAAAAGTAAATCCATTAATAACATTCCCTAGGAATCTCCTAACTGTGCAGTTTGGCTTTTTAGCAAAGGAACAAAGTTTACTAGGCATGTCTTCCATATTGCATCAATTATAAAAACAATTAATAAATGTGGAAAAATGCTCTAGGTGTATTTTATTCGAAGGCCAGTCCATATAGAGTGATTTTAAGTATGACATATGCTTATGAACATAGCTTACAGTCATGTTACTGTTCCTTAAAACGTAAAGGTGAACTGTCATCAACTCAGCATAGAAGGGAGAATGAAGTGTACCGTTAGAACGTGCAACCCCATCATTCCTACCAATGTGTGCTTGCTCTAGTAGGCCAACCCATTTCTTCCCAACTAAGTTCGAGGTTCGAGGTACAGTATTTAATAATCTCCTCGATTATGCAACTTTTTACTATGCTCGCATCCGATCGGCCACGATTGTGAACATAACCTTTGAAAGCACCCATGGTTACAAAGAACCCATGTGTGCCACTCAAATAGGTACATCCAATGCTTACCCACCAGACCACATATTCAAATTTCCCAAACCAAATGAATAACTAGATGAACCATGATGTCAAAGAATGACGGAGGGAAGTACTTCTCTAACTGACATAACACTAATGCCCCACCCGCTCAAAAACATCAAGCGTTTGCCTACTAATATTCTTCCAACAAATGGAGTTGAAGAAGAAACATAGTCACATAATGCTAAATCGCACATCCTCCCCCATAACTCCACAGATGGCAATGGGCAATAATTGTTGCATGAGAACATGACAATCATGCGATTTCAAGCCATTCATATGCAAATCCTTATTCACAAATTGACTAACATTTGAAGAGTATCCTGATGGTACCTTGATCCCTTGGATGCACTCACAAACCGATCTCCTCTCTTCCACTAACAAATTGTAGGGAACGGGGGAGAGGTATGTACGTTTCCCTCTCACCTCCGGTGCTAGATCCAACCAAATTCCAAGCTCCACCAAATCATTCTACGTATTCAAGCTATCTTTTCTGTTCCCCGGAATATTAAGCAAGGTACCAATCAAACTCTTGCACACATTTTTCTCAATGTGCATCACATCTAGACAGTGTCAAACCTCCAAATACTCCTAGTAAGGTGGATCGAAGAAAACCGACCTCTTCTTCCAAGGTCCATCAGGCATTGTACCAACCTTCTTCATCTTCTTACCAAGAAAAACATCCAATTCCTTCACCTTGTTTTGTATGACAACCCCCTTCAATGGTCTTAGTGCCTGCCTCACCTCACTCCCGCCAATAAACTTTAATGCATCATCATGCAACTTGTGCCTCATCGGGAGGAATTTGCGGTTACCCAAATAAATAGTCGTGTGTCCATTCTTCAGCTATTGGTAATCTGTGGACTCTTCACACACTGGACATGCCTTGTGCCCCTTCACCACATAACCCAAAAAGTTTCAGTATGCGGGAAAATTATTTATGGTACAGAATGGCATTGCCTTCATATTGAACTCTAATCCCCTAAAACAATAAAACACAACAATGTCGAGGGAACATGGAACCTTAAAATCTTGTATCAAAGGTGCCATATACATATCAGTGTCATTTTTGGGTTGTTTCGGCCTGGAAATCAACAAAGACATCAACATATATTTCCTCTTCATACACAAATATGGTGGAAGGTTGTATATGGCCAACACTATCGGCTTTGAACGGTGCTTGGAGAACATGTTTCCAAATGGATTCATTCCATCGCTACACAAAACCATTAGTAAGTTACCTGGCTCACTTGCAAAATCCGGATACCTTTGATCAAATCTCTGCCATTGATCGGCATCACCTGGATGACGAATGACATCATCCTGACTAGAACCCATGCCCATGTACCATTACATGTTCTTTACATCATTGACATTCTTAAACAACCTCGTCAACCTTGGAATAATTGGAAGATACCACATGCATTTTGTGGGAATGCATTTCCTTAGCTTCACGAAAACATCACCATCGACAACCGCATTTCTCCTTTCCTTGTAGTGTGACATGTGATAGACTGGGCATGCCACCTCCTTCAATAATTAACCTCTGTAAAAAGCACCTTCGTTGGGACAAGGATTTATTTTTTCATACTCCAATCCCATTGAACATAATATCATCTTCGCTTCGTACAGGTTGTCCGGTATTCCGCTACCGACAAGAAGTTTCTCATTCAGGAAGTCCGGAAAATTATTCATGCTAGTGTTGCTCCATGTACCAAGACCTTTCAAATTAAACAATTCCATCAAATGTGACATCATTGTATCCCTCTTGTTGCAACCGGGATACAACATCATGCCCTTCTCACCAAAGAAATTTGACAAAACCTTGGGCCTCCCCCTAAATTCATCGACAACCTCCTCACACATGTCATCTAAATTTAAGTCTCCAAAACATTCTCTTCCACCTCCTACAACCCCATCCGGTGGTGTTTTCTCTCCATGAATGGTCCAAATGAAATAATCTTTTTCAGACCCTCTCCTAACCAAGTGAAGTTTCATCAAGTCTCTATCACCACTACGGTTTTGATTCTTGCAATCACAACAAGGACATAACGCTCTCTTCTCACGACCAAAATCTTGCTCTAAAAATCCTCCACAAAATCAACATATTCTTTGCTCAACCTACTAACGTTGTAATACAAATTCTTACGAATCTCCATTGCACACTCCGTCTCTACAAAATCACAAAAATAGGAGTATTATAGTTCCACAAAATAAACATGGGTACGAAATATTCTAAACATGGAAAGATCATGTTGGCAAAGGTTACATACAGCTCGGATTACGACATTCCAAACTACACCAACATTATCACATTCCTAAGTAAGTTATTAATCACATAAACAAATCTAGAAAACAATCAAATTTTTTCCATGAATGGAAGTATCATGAACATGATGAAACATACAAAATCATTATCAAACACACAAAATATATGCATACATAACATATTTAACATATTAGATCATTAATAACATGTTAAACTATTTGAAACTAGCCTTTGTGGGTCTTTATTGGAGCATTAAATGTCAAAACCTCCCAAGAACACCATAAATGCCTTTCTCTCCCAAAAAACCCAAATTGTACCCGCCATTGAATAGTTGTAGGTGAGCATTAAATGTTTCTCCAGCACCAATTTTATGGTTTCATTCCGGTACTAGTAATTTTCCCTCCAAAAATATACCCGCCCAAGTGTCCATTTCATCTTTATCAGCAATGGTCGGGATATATTTATGAAAACTGGTGCTAGTTTGATCAACACTACTATCCACTGTTAAGATGGGTCCCACAATTATGGCACATACCTATACAAATCCGGTCCTAATTGTAATAGTAGGCACCGGTAAACAATTTTGAACTGGTTTTCGCGTAATAATCACTATTTTGATTAAAGTAACGATGATCAGCATCAGTACATTCCACCATTTCATTGATATTGGTGCTAGTAATTACAAATGGCACCGGTTTGGGGCACCAATACCACAAATCTGATGCCGATTCACTTTTACAGTACCGATTCCATAGTACTTGGATAAATATACCGGTGCCATGGTATTTTTAGCACCGGTTTTTGTTCCCCCTGGCTAGGTGTCGGTGCCTTTGTACCTATTTTCCTGTACTGATAAGTTATTCCAGTTTCTATTTGTACTGGCCAAATTATACCCTATGAATAGGGGAGGCCATTCACAAAATTAAAAACATTTTATTAATCAAATATACAACCTTTTGAATCTATACTCTTTGCTTACGAGCTACCTTCATTGTTGCTTAATCACAAGGGTTAATTGAGGACCAATAACCTTGTGATCTGATCCTGCAGGCTAATTGGAGAACAAGTCGAGATTGAGAGCATCCTGAGGGCTAGGTTCTTGAATTTTGTGCAACTTGGTGAGGATTTGCAGATCCCTTCATTCACTTAAAAATTTTAATTCCGCAATCCAAAGTCTTTGCAAGGAGATTACTATCAGTTGTTAAAGAGATAGAAACCCTTTCCTTGTAGGAAAGGTTATTGATGGTAGTTTCTTTATAAAATTAGCATCCTGGCAGTAGATTATACTCATATTCCAGTTAGTTTTTGATTTATTGTAGCCTTATATATTGTAATAGTGTTTAGGGTCATTAGCCCTAATTTCCCTAGTTTGTAAAATTTTGGTGTCTAACTTGTTTTACCATTATGATTTGATCGATTCATATGTGATTTGTGAGCTTATTTGGATACCATCATGAAGAAGTTCATTCTCAAGTATAGTAGAAGATTTAATAAGGCTATTCATAAGAATGGTAGAAGAAGGAAGGCCACTTACAAAGTGGTAGAAGATAGATTAAAGAAGGAAGGCAAAGTAGCAGAGGAAGAATGATCCGAGTTTTTGGAGCCGAATTCTAATAAATATCTGATATGAATTGGTTTTCATGGATAGTATCATTTGACTCGTCTTCACGGTTTCTACAAAACCAACTACAAGAACTACCAAAATGGATCGGTGGTTCACCCTTAGCGATGGAAATAAGAAAAGGGCCTAAACAACCTGGAAATTTGACACTTTTGACCTTTTTTCCTCTATTTCCTTGGACTATAAATAGCCCCCCCCCCTTCCCCATTTGAGTGAGCCCGACTTGGGGCCTCCAAAACCCTAGTTTTTTCTTTCCTTTATTTTCTTCCATGTTTCTTTGTGGATTTATTTGTGATGTTATGAGTTTTATTAATCTAGGCTAAATATACTCTTGGGAGCAATTGGTAAGAATTTCTAGTATGAATTTGTGAGATTTGGTTTATCCTATTTTGTGCTTTGATTATCAAGTATGTTTTGTGCTTTCTTATGTTATTAATGCATGATTTAGATTAGGGTGATCAACTAGTTGATCATGTGAGTTGATTGTTTGCTAGGTTTTTGTCAAACCTGGAAGATTTTGACTTTTTTCGATTTGATTATCATTGGTTAATGTTAGCTTACAATTGGGTGTAACAAATTATGATTATTGATTGATGAAATTGCTTAGATTTAGGATAATATTGAGCAGGTTTGCCTAATTATCGAAGTAGTATACTAATGATGCCTAGCATGAAGGTCAATCTTCATAGTCGTCAATAGGGAACATAATTGTGTCATCTTGATGTTTCTTGCTTGTAGGACATTATTTGAGTTGTGTTGGGTCCCCATGTTTATTTCTATACTCTAGGAAGTCTACGACACCAATCGTCTAGAGTGACCCGAGGGTGAGGGAAATTGTGTGGTGCCAATTGCCCACTCTAACTAAAATCGAGGAGAGGTGACAAATGTCTTCACTCGAAAGGTGTTGACTTGTTCTCCACAATATGTGGTTAATGAATTAAAAAATGATAATTAGTCAATGAGCAAAGGATAACTAGAAATGTAAACCAATTGTGCCCAAAACATGTTAATGTCTTAGTTACATCCTTTCGAGCTAGTTGTGATCATATTTACATCATTCTTTCTAATTTTTTGGTAATTTAGTTGTTTACAGTAGTCGTAGTGTTTAATAAACTCAAAACCCCCCAACTTTGTTGCCTCACACGTAGAGTGATGTCTTCATGTGTTTTTAATTACACTAAAAACTCGATAAAACACCTTTTTCTCGTGGACGACCCTGTCTTACCACTAGTTACTATTTAGTAGTTAGCCATAATTTGAGCCTATAAATATTATCCTTGAAAGGCAAAACAATGGCCTCACAACTTTTTAATGTTATTGCTAAAACTTTACCTATAAATATTTGAAACACATGCACATTTAAAATATTATCAATCTATAATTAAAAATTAAGGAATACTCCCTCTGTCCTAGCTATTTTTGCATTCTTTCCTTTTTGAGACGTCCCAACTGTTTTTGCACTCTTCACTTTATTTCCAATTTTGGCCAGGTTTTATTCATTTTTTTAATTGGGATGGCCCAATTGTAAGGTTGAAATAAAATGGAAAAAAATAAAATACAAGTACCACACCAGCACATCGGTCATAAATCATTAAATAAAGAATTCTTAAAAATATTTCATCTTTCTCTCTCCGTAAAAAATAGCTGGGATGGAGAGAGTATTAAGCATTAAAGGCGGTGGAAAGTTTCCCCATTGCCCCCACCCTAGATCTGTGGTTGATTACACTTGAGGAACGAAAATAGGTCGACAACATTGACATGTTTTAAAGACAATAATAGGTTGGCAATGTTTACATGCTTTAGCAATGAGAATATGTTATTGATAACATGATAACATTAAAACATATTTGGGCTGGCGGGCAAAATACTCATGCACAAACCCCATAACACATCACACACATGTGGGCTTGGTATTGGGCCAATCACTAAAAGATAAAAGAGAACTAGGTCATAGACCAAGGAGATTAGGGTTTAGGAACAATATAAATGGAGAGGTGTGTCTTCTCTTTTTGGTAACATATTTTTTGCCTACTTTCACTCTCTATAAGATTGCTGACTAGACCATTGAAGAATCTCCCCCAAAGTTCCCAGGGTCTTTTTCTTTCTTGTAGATCACATGCAGCGCAGGATTAGGTTCGGGTTAGGTTGTGAATGAAGGTCACCATACGCATCAAGTGGCCCACCCTGTGGGATCGAGTTTTGAACAGATCTTAATCTTATAGCGTATGTCTTTGCCGATGAATTAAACTCGTTGGAGTGAAGGTTGAAGAGAAAAGGGACTAGTGCGGGTGTTGAGGTTAGATCTTCGTATAGGTCAAAGGTATGGGAAGAAATGGTTCCTCCCATCGTAGACAAAGATACGTCAACATCACCAGTCGAAGCTTTGGTGATACTTGGCCCAACGACCCTTATGATCAAAGGGTCACAGATCGGGACCCTACCCGAAGCTTCAGCAAGAGCAGAGTTTACCATTGAACTTGTCGTATGGGTTGGTACAGTAATGCCATTGGCCGGGACATGGGGTGTAGACGGACATCTCATGTGGTGTTCCGGTGACTCGTATGTCTAGGCCTACAAAAAAAAGATTCCAGGAAGGTCGTGTGGTCATCAAAGAACGAGCTTCTCTACAAAGCTTTTATCACATTACATAGAAGCCGGGTAGGCATAGGATATCAGGCTATCCCCCCTTTGATGGTCCATCACCATTCGACGGTTATGATACAAGACTTTATGGGAAACCCAGGGCCCATACTCTTCTTCAACCCAGTGAATCCTCAAAAACCCTACCCAAGGGACCTTCAAGAACCACTTCAGAATGGGGGAGACCAGTATGGTGGGGCTGAGACAAGCCCAGGCCCGATGGGGCAAACAGCAGGATCCCCGTTTGGACCAACGGTGATGAACGTTCGTTGGCCCCAAGATATGAAGCCACCAGAAGGACTTTCTATTGACCTAGGGGACTCAGATCCGCAGGAATTTATCCAAACTTTCCTTAGTTTGATGAATTTTTGGGACTACGATGAGAAACTGACGTGCAAACAGGTGGGCAGTTACCTTCGAGGAAAGGACAATGAGTGGTTCAACAAGTTTCCTATGAGCTTGTTGCATTCATAACGATACTTTAGTGGGGATCTTCTGAGTCAGTATTTCTAGAAAAAGAAATTCACTAAGAGCTTGACAGAGTTGTATAAAAAAAGCATAAGTCGTGGGAATCTATTGTCACTTTCTACCACTGGTACGTTAATGACAGTCTTGGGGTAGTCAGGGTACGGAGAATGAAATTATCTAGGGATATATTAAAAAACCTCAAAAACACTTCAACAGCTCCAAGAAATGGTGGGACAGCATTCAAAAGTAGAAAAAACAATTCGAAGGAAAAAGGAGGGCGAAGTAGCTAAGCAGTCCAAACCTAATGACCCTCGAGGTAAGCGACCAAGTGAAAGGCCAAATTTTGAGAAGTATACCCCCATGCTCCAATCCCCTGCTGATATATAGAGCATCCATAGCGGATTTTGCAAACTACCACCCCCCATGAGTGATAGTCAATGAGCCTTCGCAAGCAGGAGGGCCACCAACAAATTCTGCAATCACAACAAAGATTACAGACACAGCACGAATGAATGTGACCACCTTCAAGCGAAAATTGACTGATGTGAGAGGGAAGGCCTTTTAAAGGAGCCATTTCGTCAACCCTACCAAGATAAGAATCTGGGGCATAGTAACGATAAGGGAAACTAGTGGCCACCTAATAAAAACTTCAATGCTGGAAATTGAGGAGATTGAGGCCCACAGGGGCAACGAAATGAGCGATGTGACGAGCCCCAGAAAACCCCCCCAGTCGAGAATGGGAGTGAAAGGAATCTTACCATCAATAGGGTGGTCATTATTATTAGTAGAGTTGTTGGTGAAACGTCTTCGAATGCAGTTATGAAAGCACATTCGCGACGGGCCCCTGTAGGAGAGCCAATGGGGCAAAGGCTTCAATCAAATGAAATAATAACGTTCTTGAAAGTGGATGCAGTTCCAAACCAAACCCCCCATAGTGATCCCATGGTCATTATGGCAGTAGTTGGAACAGCATTGGTGAAGAGGGTGTTCATCGATGATGGAAGTGAAGTTGAAATCATGTTTGTAAACTACTTCGATCAGCTGGGGATTGGGAGAGCGAATCTTAAAAAATCTGCTTCGCCCTTATCAGGGTTCACAGGAAAATTGGTATGCCTCATTGAAGCGATAAACCTGCCGGTGAGGGTCTCAGATGGAAACAAAGGGGTCACAGTGCAGTGTAGCTTAGCAGTTATTGTTGCTCTCTCTCCCTACAATGTAATCTTAGGGAGACCTTGGATGTACCAAGCTCGTTCCATAAGTTCATCGTACCATTAGTGTCGTACTCGTGAAAGAGAAGGAAAGAAAGCAACACCATATATATTTTGTTAGCAAAGCACTGCAGGGTTTGGAAACGAGGTATGCCACCATGGAAATAGTGATCTTACCCTTAGTTCATGTCGCTCAAAGATTGAGGCCCTACTTCCAGGGTCATCCCATATTTGTGCTCACTAAATTTCCAATCAGACAAGTGCTTCTAAAGCCTGAGGCCTCGGGAAGAATGATGAAGTAGGTCGTAGAGTTGGGGGAACATAATATACACTACCATCCCAGGACTACGATCAAAGGCCAAGCCTTGGCGGATTTAATTGTAAAGACCACCGACCCCATTGAAGATAGTTGCAACACTGATGAACATGGCGTATGGAAATTGTTTGTAGATGGATCCTCTCATGCAGGTAGGAGCGGAGCAGGAGTGTTGATCACCAGTCCTGATGGAACCAATTATCCTTACACCTTGCCATTCAAGTTCAAATTCACAAACAATTAATCAGAATATGAATCCTTGATCACAATTCTTCAATTGGCCAAAGAAATGAAATATAAGAGGTGGATATATTCAATGACTCGCATATTGTAATAAATCAGGTGAATGGGGAGTACGAAGTTCGAGAAGCAAGCTTGCAACAATACTTGGAGGTAGTCAAACCTTCATTAAAATTCTTTCGATCATATACTCTTTCTCAGGTACCCAGGGAGAAAAACCACAAAGCTTATGCCTTGAGTAAGTTAGCTTCATCTGATTTGGCTGAAATGTCACAAAAGCAAGTAAAATACAAAACCCTTTACCAAGGTAGCTTTGAAAAAATCATCATGATGGCTGTTTTTGAAGGGGATACATAGATGACCCCAATTGTTCAATACCTCCAAGATGGGCTGCTTGCAGAAGATCCCATCGAAGCATGGAAAATTTGACTCAAGGAACCCAAGTACGTTATACACGAGGGAACCTTGTATCGAAAGAGATACCTGCAACCCTTACTTCCATGTGTTACCCCCACTAATGAACACTACTTAATGCAGGAAATCCACGAAGGAGTTTGTGGTAGCCATCAAGGAGCACGATCTGTAGCAAGAATGATGCTTCGGGCAGGGTATTATTGGCCAACCATGTTTGAAGATACTAACAAATATATCAAAGCATGTCACCAATGCCAAAAGCACGCACCTATGACACATATCTCTAAAGCGGAAATGATCAACAAATTCAGCTCCTGCCATTCGATAAGTGGGGGTATAGACCTAGTGAGGGCCTTCACTAAATGGGTCGAAGAAGAACTGCTTGCAAACATTAAGGAGAAATCTGTCATCTCATTCTGTTAGAGGAATATTGTTTGTCGCTTTGGCATACCAAAAGCGTTCATCAAGGATAACGGAACGCATCTTGCGAATGACCCTTTTAAAAGCTAGTGTGAGGAGTTCAAGATTGAGCTAAGGGTCTTTGGCATACAATCTGCAGGCGAATGTTCAGGTTGAAGTCACTAACCGAACCCTTGTCAATGGAATATGGAAAATACTGGATGGAGCAAAAGGTAAATGGGTCAACGAACTACCCGGTGTGTTGAGGTCTTATCAAATGGTGGAGTTTTTTACCACAGTAGAAATGCCATATGGACTTGTGTATGGCTCGAAGGCTGTGATACCTGCGGCAGTTGGCATGCCTAGCCCAAGGATGATAGTAGCCTGTGACATCAGCAATGATGAAAACTGTTGCCTTGACTGGGATCTAATAGAGGAAAGACGTGCCATAAGCCAAGCTCGAGGAAAGGGTGAAACAGTATCATGATTGAAGGGTGAAAGGAGCGCAAGTATGTTGTGAGGGGTCTCGTCATAAGGGATAATGAGAAGAGTAAGCAGGAACCGGAAGGGAAGCTGGCCCTAATTGGGAAGGACCTTACAAAGTGCTTGAGTCTCACCCAGGAGGGAGTTATACCTTGGGTTTGATGAATGGTGACCGCATCCCCAGGTGGTGGAACATAGTTAACCTTCGACAGTATACCCAGTTGTAAGGAATAGTTGTGAGGGCCTCGTCATGAAAATTTTGCTTATTTTTCTATGTACATATTACCCAACTTGTATGTTGTGTGCAGCAACTGGATGACTTAGTGGAAGTTTTGATTTCTTCCCCAAGATAAAGTGCAAATTTATTATTCTCAAGTGATCGAATATGCCCTATTGAAAAATCAAACCATTTTCTCGCCTTCACGCTATAGAAATTTACTCTCTCCTTCGCGCGATTGAGTTCAATTCTCGCCCTTGCGTGATAGAATCCATTTCTCGCCTTTGCATGATAGAAATTTACTCTCGCCCTCATGCGATTAAGGTGAATTATTTCCCTTGCACTATAGAATCTGTTTCTCACCTTTGTGTGATAGAAATCTATACACATTTTATAAGTAAAATTGATTGAAGGTATGACATACAAAATAAGCTTTATTAAGGTATGACATACAACATAAGCTTTAAGATATAACATACAACCTAAATTTTAAAACATATAACACACACAATCATTCAGGCCAATCAATGTTCTCTACTTTCACCCCAGTGGCGATTTAAATAGGCGGTCAATCTCACTCTCTGAGGCCTCGGTGATGGGATTGGCACATTATCTTCGACAAGGTATCAAATTCCTCGATGGTGATGGTTCTCCCCCCTTATCAGCTTCGACGATCCTCGGCACCACTGTTTTGACATCACGAGTACCAAAAGGAACTTCTTCTATAGGTTCGACTGATAACACTTGATGAGAAGGTCCGATAGAGGGTGTGCAGCCCTGAAGAGGAGATATGCTAGGGGTTGTCTTCTTTGACTGACTATTTCCCTTCAACTGCGTTCTTTTCTTTGAACTCCTATGTGAACGTTTGCCCTTTGGAGGAATCCCGGATAAGGATCCCTACTCAAAGGACCTGCTCCTTGAGGGTGGGTATTGTTCTCTAATCAGAGAAATTCTTTCCACTTGCATATGGCGTCAAAAGCTGCACGATAGTCCGGATCCTTATCTAGATCCTGTCGAAGAAAAGCCATCTCAGTCTCCTACAAAAATTGAAATATATCGCCAATAGGACCCATGTCGAGGACCCCATATGATAACCCATGTGCTCAAAAACTATCAGAGTAAAGTTGTATTGTAGCATAATAAGCCAATGCTTGATCCGAAAGTTGGGAATTCTGATTTACAAGCCCAATGAAATGTTTTTGGTTACCCTCGATGACCCCTTGTAGCCTAGAAACCTCTTCGACAAGTAAACTTTTCTGTTTTTTCCATCTTGCTAACTTGTGTTTCGAGCTTTTTTACCTTATCTTGATACCGTCTATTATTGCCCCTTACATAGGCTTCGATACAACCGGGCGTCAGTAATACACTTGTGCGAACTAGAATACTCTTTCATCATTTCATGTAAAGCATCTTGATGACTGAGCTCAGCGACGATGCATGATTTGTATACTATGGCAAGGGAAATAGCTGATTGATTAGTCGTAGAATTATCCTTCGATTTGTTAAGAATTTCCCTTATCGAATGATGGCTACCATCTTTCGACGATAACAGCTCCCTATTAGCCTTAGATAACTCTAACTCTAGTCAAAGCCTTCGATAACTCTAACTTAATCGTAGCAAGCCCTTGAAAAGATTTTTCCAGCTCATCAAGCATTAGAGAATTCTATAAAGTAATAAACAAATATAGTTAACACTAAGAGAAAAGAAAAAAAACAACTCACAAAATCTGTTTGATTGCTTTAATGTCATCAAAATATTCGATCAAGTCTCCATCGAGATTACAAAACATTACTTAATTGAAGAAGAAGATTAGAATTCATACATCTCTAGTCCCTCGCCATATGCTATGATCCTCATCATTCACAGCCTTGCCCTGGTCAGTCTCAGCACCTTCTGGTTTATCCTTCGAGGCTTAATCACTGGACCGGGGCTGGGGATCATTTTCGGGAACAACCAAAGCACGAAGGTCGGAGGCAGACATAAATTTCTTCTTGTTCTTGATAACGTCAAGGATTCGAGGCCTGAGACCACCTGGGCCAAAGAGCTTACCCCAGCCAACCTTCATATTAGTGCAAGCCTTCAAGGCCTCATCTAGGTCAGGGGTAAAACAGTCATGTATCCAGCCATAAACATCCGTTTGAGCCCAAGCCTTCCCAATGACCAGAAGATCAAGAATGGCCTTTTTCCATTTTTAACCCCATCACAATGAAATCTATTAACAGAGCATGCTAAGCCTCGGTGGCACATTTCCTTACCAGACGCTTCTCTCTTTCCCTCAACTTCCTCACATCTTCCTCCAAATCTTCAATCATTTTCATCAATTTGGCACTTGCATCTTGCCGACCAGCATGGGCAACAGCTTCGTAGGCCCTTGCATGAGGGAAAGAACTTGGTCCACGAATACGCCGAAGGATTGCAAGGTTGATCGAACCGCCGCCACCACCTAGATGAAAAAATAATGAAATTAATGTGTATATATATGATAATACCGTGAAGATATCAGAGGAAACCTAAATATGAAGAAAATGAATATAGGGCAACTCACCGAGGGTTTGCTTCCAAGATTCCTAAGATAATCCAAAGACAGATTATCATCCTCGGCATTGTAGGAGAGATTATTAACGTCCACCTTATCGTCGTCTGCTTCATGGGAAGGTCCAGTCTGGTCGAACCTGGGTTTCTTCTTGGGTTAATCCTGAATAGGAGGTTTCTCCTGAGATCCCACCAGAACTTGGGCTAGAGTGGGTTGTCTAGCCGACCCCCTCATTCCAAAGTTACCCTCTTCTTCGAGGGCTTCAACGAAGATCTGTGCTCTGCTCACTGTGCGGAAAAGAAAATAAGTTACAAGCCCCCCTTTTTTCTTTTATTTAAGCTGGCGAGACTCTCAGGGATGATCTCCTCAAATGCTCGCTAATCAGCTGAAGCATAAATGCTTTCATAAACCCACTCAGTCCAAACAAAAGGTTTAGTGCCCTTAGAAGTCGCTTAGCGATAAATGTTGGTATCTAAGGGTTCTGAGCCTTGAAGACGCTCTACATCTTCACAGAATTTTTCAGGAATAATATATTTCCCTCCCCTTGTCTTAACCATGGCATCGGGATTCCATTGAGGGGTTCGATAAGCTCTCGAGCACTCAAAATATAATGCTTTATTCTGCCATCCCGAGTTATTGGAGGGGGAATGATAAATTGTTGGCCGGATAGCATATTGCTTAGAGTAAAGGTGCCAGCTACATCTCGATTACTGATCAACAGGTATATCGATCGAAATAACTCATAACAAGGATCTACACCCACCCCCTATATCAAACCAGGAAGGCCATTATTATTACTATTACATTGGGATGGAGTTGGGCCAAACTCACCTCGAATTCCTCCATTAGGTTCAATAACAAAGAAAGGAAGGGAAAGCTAAGGCCTAATGTAATGTTTTTACTATAGGTTATACCCCTTCCTATAGGTAGAGAAGTATATTCATCTACATCAAGGGGCTTCAACTTGGCATTAAAGGGAATACGCTGGTATGTAGGGATCTCTTCGATAAGCTTGCTTATCTCTTCGGGGAAAGTGTACTGTGACATATCTTTGCCCTTTGACGAAGACGCGGCACATGAACTAACAAACCTCCTCTTCGAGGGTTCGTACGAGATTTCATTCCTAACTCTCTCAGTTCCATGCACACCTAGTTGCTCCTGAATACCCCTTGAGAACCTACCTACTTTCCCACGGGCCTGACCTTTAGATTGATGGGAATCGATTCCAATGGAAGCCGCCGCTTTGTTAGGAATTAGCGCTTCGCCGGAACTATGAACAAGGTTCGTAGACTCTGTTTTTTCATAATCTGTCAGAATCTCGACTGCCCAAAGGGTAGAGTTATCGAAGGAAGTCAAATTGGCACCACCAAAAAACCTAACCCGTGAAGAATCTACCCTCTCACTATTTCTATCAGGGTTTATAGAAGTAGGAGAATTCATTGGGATTCATGAAGACTTACTTGTTAAGGGATGAGATGAAAAATTGAAGATTGGAGCTTGGGGCTGGAGAAGATTACGGAGTGGAAATTATCGAAGAAAACCTATAAAGAGAATAGTGAAAGTGAACAAAAGAAAAGAGCATTTTTAGGAGCTATATAGATGGAAAAGAGAGAGAAACATGGAGTAATCATTACCTAACAAGGGGGAAAGTATGAAAAGGTGCGAAAAGGCTGAAAAGCCTATTAAGGATATTCCACACGAGCACCGCTCTCCCACTTTAAACACACTCACGTGCCTTTTTCAAAATCCCAAGAGTCAAGATGCTAGAGAAAAATCTAAGTGCTCCCCTGTAAACAAGAAAGCAAGGAACGCTCGAAGGTAATCCGCCTCCTAAGGGACCACACTAGAGGTCGAATAGTACACAAAACCTTCGAACCTTCGAGGAATGTGATCAACCTTCGATATGGCATACCTTCGAGCGCTGAAAGATCACTTAGTTTTTCTGGGGGCTTTTGATAACAGGATAACATTAAAACCTATTTGAGCTGGTGGCCCAAATACTCATGCACTAACTCCATAACACAAGTCACACACACGTGGGCTTGGTATTGGATCAATCACTAAAAGACAAAGAGAACTAGGTCATATACCAAGGAGATTAGGGTTTAGGAACAGTATAAATAGAGAGGTATGTCTTCTATTTTTGGTAACATATTCTTTGCCTATTAAGGATACTACTATACCTTGCTCTGTCTGTTATAGAGCAAAGCAGACTAGGCACAGTTTTCCATTAAGTTCTACACATGCTACTGCATTATTTCAATTAGTACATTGTGATGTTTGGGGACCTTACCGTACTCCATCCTCTAGTGGTGCATTTTATTTTTTGACAATCGTAGATGATTATTCCCGAGCTGTTTGGGTTTATTTGTTAGTAGCTAAATCTGAAGTGGCTTCTAGATTTTTAGAATTTAGTGCTTTAGTCAGGAACCAGTGGGGTAAAACAATCCAACGAGTTCGGGCTGATAACGGCACTGAATTTTTGCCTCTCCGATCTCACTTTGCTGCATCTGGGATTATTTTTGAGACATCTATGGTGGATACTCCGCAGCAGAATGGTCGAGTTGAAAGAAAGCATCGTCACTTACTCAATGTGGCGCGAGCTTTACGGTTTCAAGCCAATCTTCCTATTGACTTCTGGGGAGAATGTGTTCTTACTGCTGCCTACCTGATCAACCGAACACCGACACAGCTTCTCAACGGTCGTACTCCCTTTGAGTTACTTTATGGACGGGCGCCAAATTACTCCTTTTTACGAGTATTTGGATGCTTGTGTTTTACTGCTCGTGTTCCAAGATACCGTGACAAGTTTGCACCAAGAAGCCGTCGGTGTTTGTTCCTTGGTTATCCTGCCGGAAAGAGAGGTTATCGTCTTCTCGACTTGGACTCCCGAGTTATCTTTAACACTCGGGATGCTGATTTCTTTGAAGACCAGTTCCCGTATTCTGCATCTCCGCAATCCACTTATACAGATGAACCTGGCAGCGTCACCACTGCACCGTCGGTTTCTTCCTCCTACCCACCGGAACCATACGACTTTTCCGATCAACCACCGGCCGCCCTTCCATCAGTCATTACTGACCTGTCAACACCGGTCAACTCCGACCGGTCAGCTCCGGTCAACTCCGGCCAGTCAACGCCGGTCAACTCCGACCGGTCAACTCCGGTCAATGGCCGGTCAACGCCGGTCAATGCCGGTCAACGCCGGTCAATGCCGGTCAACGCCGGTCAACTCCGGCCGGTCAATGCCGGTCGATGGGTGGTCGACACCGGTCAACACCAGCGAGTCAATGCCGGTCAATGCCGGCGAGTCAACACCGGTCAATGCCGGTGGGTCAACGCCGGTCAATGTCGGCGGGTCAATGTCGGTCAACGTCGGTGAGACAACGCCGGTCAACACCGGCGGATCAGCTCCAGTCAACGCCGGTGAGACAACGCCATTCAACGGCGTCCAACTAATTCCGGCCACCGCCAGCGTCCCACCGCCCCCCAATGTCGGTCCTCCTCCGCCTGCTGCCAATAATCCACCATCCACCAGACAGAGTGTTCGTGCTCGACGTCCACCGCCGTATTTGGCTGATTATGATTGTGATGATTCTACTTGTGCTCTTGTTACTGAAGACCCCCCCTCTTCGACTACGTTCCCCCATACGTCATCACTATCCTCAGGTGTTCTCTACCCTCTTACTGATTATGTAAATTGTGATAATTTTTCTAGTCTGCATACTAGATTTTTGGGTACTGTAACTTCTAGTGCAGATCCCACTACTTACTCTGAGGCTTCCCGTCATTCTTATTGGCGAGACGCTATGGTTGCGGAGCTCACTGCCTTAGAGCGCAATCAGACTTGGACTTTGTCTCCTTTGCCTGCGCATAAAAAGGCCATTGGTTGTAAATGGGTTTACCGAACGAAGTTTCGCTCTGACGGTACCATTGAACGTTACAAAGCTCGTCTCATGGTTCTTGGAAACCGCCAGATTGAAGGAATTGATTACACAGAGACTTTTGCTCCAGTCGCAAAGATGAGTTCCGTTCGCTTGTTCCTGTCAGTTACTGTTATACGTGGTTGGGAATTGCATCAAATGGATGTTCATAATGCTTTCCTGCATGGTGATTTACATGAAGAAGTGTTCATGCGACCCCCACCTGGCTATGTGGTTCCGCCTGGTCAGGTTTGTCGCCTTCAGAAATCTCTTTATGTTCTTCGTCAAGCTCCTAGGAATTGGTTTGCTAAACTGGCGCAGGCTTTACGGACATTTGGTTTTGTTCAAAGTAAGGCAGATTATTCTTTATTTGTCTTTTCCAGTGGATCGCAGTCTTTACATGTTCTGGTTTATGTGGATGGTTTGGTTATTGCTGGTAGTTCTTCTTCGCTCATCTCTACGTTCAAGAAATACTTGGGTTCTTGTTTTCACATGAAGGACCTTGGTTTGCTTAAGTATTTTTTGGGCATAGAGATTGCTAAAAGACCGGAGGGGATGTTTCTCTCGCAAAGGAAATATGCTTTGGACATTCTATCTGATACAGGTTTAACTGCTTCTAAACCAATTGATTTTCCGATGGAGCAACAACATGATTTGGCACGTATTGAAGGTCCAGCCTATCATGACCCGGAGCAGTATCGCCGCTTGGTTGGGCGTCTGATATATCTAACTATTACTCGTCCTGAACTTAGTTATTCAGTTCATACTCTTGCGCAATTCATGAAGTCTCCTTGTGTTCCTCACTGGCAAGCTGCGGTTCGTGTTTTGCACTATCTGAAGAGTCATCCTGGTCAAGGTTTATTTCTTTCTTCTCGTAGTACTCTCCAATTGACTGCTTATTGTGATTCGGATTGGGCCGCCTGTCCTATTACTAGGCGTTCCTTATCCGGTTATTTTGTTACGATTGGTGATTCCCCGATTTCCTGGAAGACTAAGAAGCAACCTACTGTTTCTCGGTCTTCTGCTGAAGCAGAGTATCGTGCTATGGCAGTTGCCTGCTGTGAGTTATTATGGCTTCGGTCCTTGTTGAAAGACTTAGGGGTTTCGCACACTTTTCCTATGAAATTGTTTTGTGACAGTCAATCAGCCATTCACATAGCAGCCAATCTGGTTTTCCATGAACGTACTAAGCACATTGAAGTTGATTGTCATTTTGTTCGAGATCTTGTTCAATCTGGCGCTATTGTTACTCAACATATTCGTACGGTTGACCAACCCGCGGATTTGTTCACTAAAGCTCTCGGCCGTAACCAGTTTCATTCCTTACTTGGCAAGTTGGGCATTTCTGATCCGCATGCTCCAACTTGAGGAGGAGTGTTACGGAATTAGGAATTAGTGATAATTAGTATTGGTATTAGGAATTAGTGTTAATTAGTATTGGTATTGGAATTGGATTTGTATTCCTACCATAGTTGTACTTGTATTCTGTTACCTTCTCCTAGTTGGGATAGGTATCATGTACCACTATATAATGTATTCTGAACTCATGAATAAACCTACAGATTATTACCCTTATTTCCTACAGCCTACTTTCATTCTCTATAAGATTGCTGACTAGATCATCGAAGAATCTCCCCTCAAAGTTCCCGGGGTCTGTTTCTTTCTTGTAGATCACAAGCAGCGCTGGATCAAGTTCGGGTTGGGTTTTGAACGAAGGTCACCATTCGCACCAGCCATAATTGTTAATAAGCTTTATCTACGAGAATAGGTCATTAGTATTAGTATGATTTAGTGACGAACAATGGTGACGAGAATGAGGCGTGCTTTGGCAACGCGAATACATTATTGGTGTTATTTGGGTATAGTTGGTGACAAAAATTAAAGTTTAAAATTTGGTCAAAAATATATTCGATGCTAATCAGCTATTAACCATAATAAAAATTAATTTTTTCTATAAAATATTAATTATTATGTAAATACCCCAATAATGAAAGTCATACATAAAAGACACACAATTATATATATATTAAACTAAGAGTGGGTCTCCTGAGGCCTGTCCATAAGCTTATGGACATGTCACTTATTTCTTACCTTATACACTGTATTTCTTAAATTACATATAAAATTCAAAATTTTTGAAAATATTTTTATATATCATATATTTTTATATTTTTGCCTTCAAATACATAATATTACTTGTTTTAACTTATAAAATGCAATATTTAAATTTTATAAAAATTACAAATTTAATGCAAATGCCCCTGGGTACTGTCGTTAAACTTATGGAAAGACCGCCTTTCCTGAGACTTTCCCTTAAACTAAAATCATAGTATTTAAGTATATCCCATACAACACATAGAAACATTATTTATTTTTTAAAAGGCAACTTACATAATTTATTACCTTTATAGGAGTGAACTGAATAGATGACACTCATCTTATGACAAAATCTCATAAAGGTATTTATTTATTTATTTTACCCATTTTACGTATCCATCTTTTAATTTCTGTGTCAATACTTCCAAAGTTGGTCAGAAACTAACGATCAACTTTAAAAATCTACATTTCTCCTGAATTTTTTTTTTAACTCTTTTTTCTTCTTTCTTTCTTCCTATTTTTTCCTTCTTCGTTATTATGCTTTTTCCTTCTTCGTTATTATGCTTGTTCCTTCTTTTTCGTCTGCTCATGTGAATTGTCATTCCAAAATTTCGATTCCACAACTTTTTCCTTGGAAAATACTATCACTAATAAAAGAATGCCCATTAACAGCTCAATTAGATGGATGTTCCATAAAAAGTTACTAGAACCATCTTCTAATGTACGTTATGAACTTGGAACAGTTCATTTAAAATGTCAAACTTAAAGGAAATTTTGAACCGTAATGTAATAAATGATTGCGCGTAGGTTAAATCGTCCTGCAATAGCTGATTGCTTAAATTTATGAACTCATTCCCTATTATTATGCTATTTTCTTGTGCCATTTATATTAGACAGTAAATATGCAATATCTAGTTAACTAGATTAGCATTGTTTTAGATATAACATAACTCTCGTGTACATTCTATTTTTACTGAATAATGATCAATCACCCAGTACAAGATTACGCAATCTTACATGGTATTATAGCTACGGCGACCATAGATCGTTGAACCCTAAAATTTCCTTCCTTGTTGCTACGGGAACAATACCTCCACCCACCCTTTTCTGATGACTACCAACGGCACCGGCACTGGATTTTTGTCATCGGCCTCGTAGCTCAGTGGTGGTGTGACCCCTCCTCCATCATCTTGCACAAAGTTTGGGTTTTGGACGGCATCAAGGTTATGTACACGTCATTGGTACGTCTCTTCAAGCTTCTTGCCAAGGGTCACAAAGTTCTTGTGCACATCGACTGTACAATGTCTCCTTCCGAGAATGGTGCAACCTATGAAGCCTGGTGTGAGATTGACGTCCATGTTCTTCAATGGATCTATGGAACATTTAGTTAGGACCTTCTCTCGCGGGTTCTTGAGGATGAATCCACTGGGTGTGCCAGTTAGACTCGTGTAAAAAACATATTTCACAACAACACAAGTGCTCACGCGGCGTCCCTGGAGTAGGAATTTAACAATCTGAGACTTGAAGCTATGCCTTCTCCTGAGGCATACTATCAGCGCTTGTGTGAACTTGCTGCCCAATTAAAAGATGTCAGTGGTGTTGTCAACAATTAACATTTGGTGCTCTAACTGGTGCGAGTCTTGCCGAGTGAATTTGATATAGTTGCCTCTTACAGTCATCAAATGAATCCATCGTTTGAAAGTGCCCACAACATGCTCAAGCTAGAGCAGTACTGTCGAACCATCCGTGAAGAACCAGCAGTTGCAATGGTGGTGCCACTGCCACCAGCTCCTGACGCCACGCCAGACGCCCCACTTTCTTAGCCTTATGATGGCCCTTGTTGCTCCAGACACCGATACGGCTATTGCAGAGGAGGCTACGACCGTCAACAGCCTGGCTCTGTCCCTCGGTGAACTCCTTCGCCGCCATGGATGTTTCAGTGGGGCCCTCTACCGACACCTTACCCCACTGCTTTAGGTTGGACACCCTCCTTGTAGCCCTCTACCCTTCTCCACTGCGTGGACAGCCGGTATGGGGCCTGGGCCCAGTGCATCCTCCATATCTAGCTTGTGGCTATGGCTCAAGATACGTGCACCTCACCAACCTGGAGGCACCTCAGGCGACAGACCTTGGACGGGCATTCCAGGTTTTTGTCATCCAGCACGGCGGTGACCCACAATGGTACATGGACACCGGCGCATCATCTCACCTCACCCCTAATACAGGTACTATGGTTTCTCCTTTCCATACGAGTAATATTCGTTCTATTCTTATTGGTAATGGAAATAGTATTCTAGTTTATGGTTTTGGTGTGTCCAAAATAACCACCCCAGGTTGTACCCTATACCTTACCAACATCATACATACTCCACGCATTATCAAAAACCTTATCCATGTTCTTAGTTCACAAAGGACAATAATGTGACAGTTGGGCTTTGACCCGTTTGGTTTCTCTATGAAGGATTTTTAGAATGGGGAGACTATTTTGAGGAACAATAGTGCAGGCGATTTGTATCTCGTGTCTCCCACTCATCCGTCCATATCAGTCACCACGCTTGCTCAGTCTTTTGTCACTTTTACCCTAGATATTTGGCAATCTTATCTTGGACACCCTAGTGCTCATGTCCTAAACTATCTCCGGTATCAGTCACGCATTTGTTTAAAAGAGCCTAGCTCCATTTTATGTAATTCTTGTCAAATCAGTAAATACAAAATACTGCGGTTTTTTTACTCTACCTCTACTATTGTTGCTCCATTTGATACTATCCATAGTGATTTTTGGAAGTCACTTATTGAGTAAAACCAATTACAAATATGATTTGGTTCTCATTGATAATTTTACTCAATATGTGTGGGTATCCTCTAAAGTTCAAGTCTGAGGTTTTGTCAAAATTTGTGCAATTTTGTGTGTATGTCCAAACTCAATTTGAGTTTAAAGTTAAGTCTTTACAATGTGATCTTGGTCGTGAATTTGATAAGTCTTCTTTCCATGACTTTTCCGTGAAACACGACCTTGTCTTCTATTATTATTTTCCACAAACCCCATCACTAAATGTAAGGCCAAACACATGATCGTCGTCTAAATGAAATCATCCTAGCCCTTCTACAGTATGTGTCTCTTTCACCAATCTCTTGGGTGGAAGCTCTACACACTGCATTCCATCTACACAACATCCTACCCACCAAAGTTCTTACCTTCTGCTCCCCTACTTCCGCATTATTTCTCGAAGAACCATCATATCATCACCTCTATGTCTTGAGCTCTGCATTTTACACCAGCATCTCTGCCAAAATATCCCCACAAACTCACGCATTGCTCTTCTCGTTGTGTCTTCCTCGGCTATCCATCCCAGTTCCGAGGTTATCATTGTCTCGACTTATCTATAGGAAAGGTCACATTTGATGAATCAGTCTTTCCCTTCTCCAAGTAAAACAATGTCACCACCTTTGCCTACCAGTTTCTCGATCTGTCTTTTGATCATGTCTCTTCTGTCATCATAAAAAAAATATCACATCACCACTCCCACCAACCCAAACTACTTTCCCACCACCCGATACCACCCCTCCATCACCTTCCCTCCCTGAGCCATCAACACCACCTCTCTCGCCAACTTATATACCCTCCCCACCTCATACGCCGGAGTCATTGCCAAAACCAGCCCATACACCATCACTAACAACTGAAACCATACCTCACGTCCCATCACCTCCACCATGGTCTTTCCACACAATGACAACCCAATCCATGAACGTTACCATCAACCTCGATGTCTCCTCTCAGCTGCAGCCAACACCATTTCTCCACTTCCTAAATCACCTCGCCTAGCCCTACATGACCTGAACTGGAAAACTTCCATGTAGGATAAATTTTGTGCATTGAAGGAAAATCATACACGGGACTTGGTACCTCGATCTGCTAATGCTCATATCATTCGTTGCATGTAGTTATATCGTCACAACTTTCATTCTAGTGGTTATCTCCAATGGTTAAGTCAGGGCTAGTTGTTATTGGGAAAACTCAACAGGTTGGAATTGACTACGATGAAACATTTAGTCTTATGGTTAAGCTCACCACCATTCACATTGTGCTGAGATTGGCGGTCTCACATTCATGGCCTATATATCAGCTTGATGAAAAGAACACTTTTCTCCATGATGACTCGCGTGAAACATTATATATGCATTAGTCGCCTGCCTTTATTGATCCTAAGGTACATCAGCTTGTTTTCCACCTTCAGAAGTCTTTAAATAGCCTCAAGCAAGCACCACGAGCATGGTTTCAGAGATTGGATACCTTTGTCCTATCTTGCGGCTTCAAAAGCAGTGTTTGTGACAATTCAGTATTCATCCTCAGTCATGGTGGCCACACAGTGTATTTGCTCCTATATGTTGATTATATTTTCCTCACAGCTTCAAGCATCATACTTCTCTGTGACATCAACTTTGAACTACCACTGGAGTTTGCCATGACCTACCTCAGTGCTCTTCATCATTATCTGGATGTCCCGGTTGCTCTATCCTCGAATGCCTTATTCTTATCACAGCAACAATACGCCCGGGATATTCTAGGTTGGGCATCCATGTCATCTTGCAATCCGTTGGCAACGCCTATGGATGCTGGTGCCAAGCTCAGTGACATCGCCGGTTTTTTTCTCAATGATCTCAGTCTGTACAAGAATCCGGCTGGGTTTCTTCAGTACCTCGCCATCACCCGACCAGACATCTCTTATGCAGTACAGAAAGTTTGCTTGTTTACGCATGCACTATGGGAACCTCGTATGCAGATGATGAAACACATTTTGAGGTATGTCCAAGGTACAAGTAATTTTGGACTTCATTTAGTCAAGTCTCAGTCTCACACGATCACTGCTTAGTATGATGTAGATTGGGCTAGCTATCCAAACTCTCATCGTTTGGATTTTGTCTATTGTGTCTTTCTTAGCGACAACCTAGTTTCTTATTCCTCCAAACGCCAAGAAGCTATCTCTCGATCTAGTGCAGAAGTCTAATACAGGGGTGTTGCAAATGCAGTTGCTGAAATGAGTTGGCTACGTAATCTGCTTCTTGAGTGACATCTTCCCATCAGACATGCCACACTTGTCTATTGTGAAAACATCTCTGTTGTGTACCTATCTAGCAATACAGTGCAACATCAAAAAAACCAAGCATATTAAGCTTGATATTCATTTCGTCTGTGGGAAGGTTTGGGTTTTTTTGTCTATGTTCTTCACATTCCCTCTGAGTACCAGTCTGTTGATATCTTTACAAACGAACTCCCACGTCACCTTTTTCTTCGATTTTGTTCCAGCCTGAGCGTTCATCATCCTCTCGCTCTTACTGAAAGGGTCTATTAGACAGTAAATATGTAATATTTAGTTACTAGATCAACACAATTGTAAATATAGTATAACTCTCTGTACACTCTATTTATACGTAATAATGATCAATCATCGATATGGGATTACGCAGCCATACATTTCTCCCCCTCTCGGCCAAATCCTTTCAGTCCCTTCTCCCTTTCTCAACCGGTTTTGGCTCGCCCTATCCCCTCCCTTCTCTCATTCTCCAAATCCAGCTTGCCACCAGCGTTCTCAATGAAGATTTTAGGGTTCAACTTACCCAATTTTAGGTGAGTCCAATAGAAATATTTTTGACGATTTTGATGTTTGATAATCCATATGATTGTTGATTTCAATGAAAATGGTCTTATGGAGTCTTGGAGATGATTATGGTTTGTTGGTAGATTTTTGGTTTCATAAAATAGACCCGATATTGATGTTGAAGATTTTGATGTTTAATCAATCTATGTGATGGTTGATTTTAATGAAAATGTTCTTATGGAATATTGGAGATGATTATGGTTTGTTGGTAGATTTTTGGTTTATGAAAGATTTGGGGGAATTGGTTGATGAATGGTTTGAATTAATGTAAAAAAAAAAATTATTTATGGGGTTGAATGTGGCCGGAATTCATGTTCAGTTGCGGCCTAATTAATATAAGTTTTGGATGAAAGATTTGGGTTAATGAAGATTTGCTGCTCTTTATATATATATATATATATATATATATATCTCTTGGGAAATAGTTCTACTTTTACGGCGGTATATATATATATATATATATCTCTTGGGAAATAGTTCTACTTTTACGGCGGATTGTATAACAACTGTCGCATGAGAAAAAAATATTTTTCACATAGGCTTTCTTCAATAGTGAATCAACCCCTTGCAACGATGCCGGTCACCTTAGGATGAATTAGTATTCTTTAAAAAAATTCTTAGGGTATACTAATAATTTTATAAAGTTCTAACAATCAAATAGTAAGGGTTTAAAGATTTTAAAATTATCTATCAGTGGGTAATAGAGCAAATTGACAGAAATATACGAAACGGAACGAAAAATTAATTATGAGTATCCAATGTAGATAAAAATTCAATAATTATTTTAAAATAAACTTTATCATATGATTGATATCATTTATGCCCTTTCTTCCTTCACCTTTATGTCTCCTCTTAGTCTCATATAAAAAAGTATTCTTTTTACATAATATTGTATCTTTATTTTATGTCTCTAATTGGTCATATTGCTTAAGGTAGTCCATATTTTAATAAACTTAAATTTTATTTTTTACCCCTACAATATATTATATTAATATAAAAATGGCCATGTTATAATGAACTACAACTTGAGAATCATAATAAAAAGTTTCATCTTAACTTATTATAAATGTACAAACATTTTGAGTGAGATCGTTTCACCCAAGTTTATGGTGAGACCACTTTTAGAAATTTTATTAGTTACATGGACTTGGTTGCAATAATATATAACATATTAGAAATTTTATTAGTTACATGGACTTGGTTGCAATAATATATAACATAAGTATAATTAGTTAAATTTTATTTAATTTTTTCACATCAAACATGTTGCCTTCTCAAAATTGCCAAAACTTCTCGTGTAACTACCCTAATGTTTGCGTTTTTGTCCTACCAATCAGCCATTTTTGGATTAATATTAACTCTATTCGATTATTCGCGTCCTCAAGTTAATGTTTGTTCAATATGTTCATTTTTTTCGTTTAATTTTTAGAGATTTTTTGCTCACTGTGTTTTCCGGCTTTAATCTCCTCTCTTTTTTTCTGGAAATTCGGTGTCACTACTTGCCTGTAATTGTACTTTTCTGACTTTTTTTTGTTGTTTTGAAGATTTATTCAAGTTATGACAAAATCACAAGCATCAAAGGAACCACCTTTGGTTAAAACCAGTGGGATTGAGCATGATGTTGCTTCTTCTTCTTTGAATGTTGATGTCAATGTCGCACAAGGTGGTTTGCGCATTTTTTTCTATTATTTATCCATCTAGTTAGGGTTTTCTAACTTTTTGCTCTATTTACGTGTTTTGTGTCAGTTTATTGTTGAATGTGTGATGTATAATGTGTTTATTTAGCTATGTATGCTTTGTGTATTCTAACTAGTTATTTGCTTACTGGTTTTGAGTTTATTGGGTGTTATTTTTTGTTGTTTTTTTGTTGATTTAGATAGCATGTTCTACTACTTTCTTTTCATTAATTGTTGTTGTTATGTTAGATCTTTCGTTCATGAGAAATATTAGCGAGTTTCAAAGGTGTATCTGATTCAGTGTAATCAAATGGTTGAATTTGAGTTAGTTAATATGTTTATGTGCTTAGTTCAATTACTTTTATGGTTGATTATTATTGGAAACTGAATATTTTAATATGCCTATTTATCTGTTAACTTTTTCTCTTTCAGTTATTTATTCATGTGTTTATAAATTATTTTTTAATATAGATCATGTTACCCATTTGAGGAAATCCAGTAGATTACAATCAAAATCGACTACTGCAAATGGTACGCATATGGCTCATTTGTAAGTTTTACATTTTAAAATGTGTGTTTCCCAATAATTTATTGTTTTATTTTCAAGTTATAAGACTCATCCTCTTAAACGGAAAAAAAATCAGAAAAAACCTACTATTATTGGTATTTGAATATGATGGAATTACATTTTCATTTTGTTTCTTATTACTTTCTTTTTGTATATATAGTCTGGTAATTTTGTATTTTTTATAGCTGATATTCTTAAAAGGTTGCATAAGAGTGGTAGTAAATATGGTGAGGATAATCCAGTTAGAGTTGCAGGATCTTTCGAGAAAGGTTGAAATGTTAATTTTGTGTTTACTTTTAGTGTTTAATGGTTTACTTACTATGTTTGTTTAATTATCTATCTTAATTATCTGATGAGATTTTATCTTTGTCTTTACTTTTTACATATAATCCTTTAGCTCTGGAATTTATATATTTTGTTGTTTACAGTAGCCCTGGATGATGTGAATGAGAATGAAGATAAGCTTGGTAAAATTTATCATTTGTGAGTTTTTCATTTTTATTAAATTAGATTTATCTCATTTGTTTTAATCATGTAGTTGTTTATGAGTTGAGGCTATGATTAATAATCATCTAGCTTCAACAAATTGGAAAGAACCAGGTTATATTAATGTTTTATGCTTTATTATCAGTTTTATGTAGTTAGTTTAATTATTTACATCATTAGTTCATTATTTTATTGTGTTGTGTAGTTGTTGATGGGGTTGTGATAAATATTCCATCGATTTCAACTCTTGAAAAAAAATTTGGTTAATTTTACTATTATACTTTATTCTTAGATATAGCGTATTAGTTCGGGTATTAAACTCATTAGTTGTTTCTTTATTATCATGTAGTTGGGGATGAGACTGTGATCAATAATCCTCGAACTTCAACAAATATTAAAGAAACTGGTTAATATTAAGATTTTTAACTCATCCATTTTTTACTCATCATTTCTTATGTATAACTTGTTAGTTCGGGTAATTAATTCATCAGTTTTTGTATTTGCAGCAGAGATTGAAAGGTAGCTCAAGTTGATGGCAGTGCAGTTCAAACAAGTAATGTTTAACATATTTTGTTCTTTTTAAATATAATTAGCTTAGTTATTTCATATGTTTATTTCTTATGTAATACAATTGTTTTAAATGAGAATATTGTGATTAGTTCTGGTCGTCAATCCAGTGAGCAATTCGAGCATATGGTTTTTTCATTGGTTGTTTATTATTAGATCTGATATAGCAAGTTGTGGCTTCGGATGGTAATGAACCCCATAATGCTAATGTAGCTAGTAGGTTTAATATTTTGTTCTTGTGTATATAGCTTTACTTCCCGCGTTTGTAGTATTGGTTAACTTATATTTTCAGGAAATGGGTCTGATGTTGCTATGGAGGATCCCATAATAACGGGGATAAATATTATTATTGAAGATTTGTTAAAATAGTCCTCTATTATTTATTTATTATTCCCACTTCTAATTTTGGGTTTTTAATATATTATTACGGTTATATATATATATATATATATATATATATGTTTGTCATTTTTAGTTAAGAAGACTTGTAGAAAGGTTGGTGTTATCAAGAAGGTTGGTGTGCAACCTTCTGTTAAAGATGATGATTTTGTGGATGGACCTCTTTCTGTGGTGGCTGGCAAGAAAAATGGTAGGGAGATGGTGGTTAAAGGAAAAGAAATAGGAAAGAGAGAATGTTTCAAACATTTAGAAAAAAGAGACTATGAAGAGGATGGTTGTTATAGATAAATGTAAGGAAATTTTGGGGAAGAAAGTTTCTGAATCTACGAATAAAGTTTCTAAATCTACGAAGAAAGATGACAAGGGAGATAGGAAGGTGTCTGATGATCGGGGAAAGAGGGAGTCCATGAAGAAGCTAGCTGTAAAGAAACCAATTGTGAGAAAAAGGAAAAGTTAAGGGTGTTGTCATTGAAGATGCAAGTGAGCCTTCAAAGAAAATTTTATTTGAGGGAAAGCGTAAGCGAGGAGATGGTGATGTTGTTGTTGGAAGTTCAACTAAAGAATCTGGGTGAAGAGGAATGTCCATGTGCATCGTTTATCAGAGAAGAGTATTGATGGGACAAAAAAATTTAGGCAGATCAAACAAGTTGCTGAAGTTGAGCTTGCTGGATGTTCTAGGTATGCTTAGTTTATTTATTTATACTTTTATATATGCATGTTTGTTTTAAGTTTTATTATGAAGTTATTCTATATGTATTTATTTTAGTATTTGTAATTCACATATTTAGTCTGTTTCTTTGGGTATCTCAGTGTTTATTTCTTTGAGTAATAACTTGTATTTTTCAGTTTCAATTTCATTAGTCAAGGTATATATTCTGTTACATTTGGTGTTCCAGTGTTTAATTTCACTATACTTTTGAAATTTGATACGTTAGTTTATGTGTTTATTTTCATTATTTAATAATTCGTTATGTAGAGTTTCAGTACTTAATAATTTCGTTTAGGTGTTTAACTGTTTAGTTTCATTTATATAATTACTAGCTTTCTATAACTTTAAGGATTTATTTTGGTATTTCATCAGTTTGGTTAGGTATCTCAGTGTTCAGTTTTATTATGCAATGACCTGATGTTTTAGTTTCACCATATCTGCCTTATGTATTTAATCTGTTTGTTGGGGTATTTCAGTGGTTAGTTTCAATATTCAATTTTAATATTTTTTATTTTCAAGGTTCTGAAGAAATTTATTCCTGGCAACCAAAATGTGAAGGTAACGGGCCTTTGATTGAAGCTTACTAGCTAGCAAAAGGTCGATGTTGAAGAAATTGGATTTGGGTGTTTACTGAAGTTGCAATTGGAGATCACACTTCCAGCTAGTATTGTGTCGTGGTTAGTGAGTAATTTCAATCCATCCACCTATGTTCAGCATGTTGGCATTGATCAATATTTTGTTTTCATTGATGATAGTTTTGATGTGTTGTGCTTGCCTCGTAAACCTGGAAAGATAGTTGAACAAAAGAGGAACTCTAATACGGAATTGAGGAATAGTTATAGAGCTAGGTTTGATAGAGATGACAAAAAGGATATACCCCTACAGTTGGTCTTGAATAGGATAAATGAACTTGGAAAGGGTGGAAATGAATTCCAGAGACTTTTTGTCATTTATTGCTCCTCGTACTTTTTAGCTCCTTTATCAACAAGTAAGGTTGATATGAAAATCTTAGAGGCCATTGAAAAGGTTGACGAGATTAAAAAGCTTGATTGGTGTAGCTTTGTTTTAGATAGGATGGCCGAAATGATTAGGAGGTATAAGAGTATTGAAGAGTATCAAACCTATAGTGCATGTGTTCTTATCCTTTTGATTCAGTATTTGCATAGATTTCCCGTTCGAGGTGTGTTGGAGCCGACATCTCTTCCTTTAGTCCAACATTGGACTGATGCCAAGTTAAGGGAGAGAGTTTGGGTTTTGGAAACTAGTGGGGGTTACAAAACGACTATTATGGTGAAGAAGGGCTACCCAATCCGTTTAGCTAGGAAAGTGAAGGAAGAGGTTTTAGTTCAGGCTGAAACTGAAGTTCTAGCTCCAAGTTCTCAAGATGGGCAGATGCAAGTGCTTTATAATAGCCCTAGAAATGATTGAGTTGAGGTTCAAAATCCCAGAAGGAGTTTTGTCCATAATTAAAGAATGCCAAAAATGTAAGTTTTTTGTGGATTTTGGTTTTAATATATTTACTTAATATATTTGATGTATTTGTTGAGGTCTTTAATCCATTACTTTTTTGTGTTTCCGTCTTTAGTTTCACTATGTTTTTGGAATCTTGATTTGTTAATTTAGGAGTTTAGTTTTTTTTTTATTTAATAACTTGTTGTGTTGAGTTTCAGTATGATTAGTTCATGTAATTAAGCTTTTTTGTTGAGGTGTTTGACAGTTTAGCTTCATATATATATATATATATATATATATATATATATATATATATATATATATATATAATTTCAATATGATTTGTTTAGGTGTTTAATCAGTTTGTTTAGGTGCTTCAGTGTTTAGTTTTCATATGCAATAAATTAATATTTTTAGTTCCAATATGTTATTATTTATTAACATTTAAGTTTATGTTTGATTTTTGTTCTTTATAAGCTTATGATGAAGGTTTCATGATTGAATTTTAAAGTTGTAACATGTGATATGCACGAGAGATTGGGGAAGGTTCAAAAGGATGGGGGTGAGGGATCGCGCAATCTGCAGCCAAGGGAAGGTGTTGCTGAAGAAACCCAGAATTAGCCGGAGGCCTATAACAATTCACAAGAGTTTTGGAATGAAAATTTAAATGCTCTTGTTGATGAACGTGTTCAAAATATGTAGATAAAGATGCAACAGAACCAAAATCTCTCATCTTTTCAATTATTTCACGGTGATGATTTGGCTGGCAATCTAGGAGTGTCCACAAGTGGTGGAATGAACAATTTGGCTGGCAATGCAGGAGCGTATACAAATGCTCAAACCCCCCCCCCCCCCCTTAAATGGAGATGGAGTTGTTTGCAAGAAGAAGTTTTTTAAAAGTAGATGAATTGGTGATGTAACTTGATGATTTGGTTTGGTGTTATTCGAATGATGAAATGATATAGCTTTTATGTAATTCTGAATGTAAAATTTGCCAGGATGTTGAATTTGTTTCGTTGTAACTGAATAATAGCTTGTAGTTTTTTATGATAATTGTTGTATTACATTAGTTCTTATTTTTATATGTTTAGTTCATTTGTTTTATGGTTTACTTTTTTTAAAAGTTTAATCGGTTTTTCTAGCAATGCTATTTTGGTGTTTAATTTTTAGTTTGCCAAATTAATTTTTTTCTGATTATTAGTTCATGTATCTCTCTCTTTAATCCACTTATTAGGTTGTAGTTAGTGCATATTATTTTTGTGATACAAGTTATGGTTGTGATTAGTTTGATGATTTAACTATTTAGTTTAGTTAATTAGTTATTTAATTACAACATTTCAAATTTCACAGCCACGTGTTGTGCTTTACTTTACGGTCCTCATATTTTAATTTGCCTACTGTAGCATTAGTTCATATATATTTGTGTTTAGTTCATTTATTAGAGTCATTAGTTTTAATATACTAGTTGTTGGGTTTTATTATTTTGAACATTGTTTTATTTAATGGAACTTTATCGTTATTTTAGGTGTTTTATTAGAAGCGCATTTTAAACGATTAGTTTCAAAATTTAAGTAAAAGTTACAAAATAATAATACATTTACAATGTAAAATTGAATCTCATAGGTCTAGACCACTTGTTGCTTTGGTGTCTTTGTACCACACTCTTTTATCTTTGGTTTCGTTCTTTGCTCCATCCTTCAACTCTCTAGCTTCTTCCTTTTGTCTTTATGGGAGATGGATCTTGGATTTTTGGCGGGTTAGTGATGGAGGATTCCGCTACACTAGTGCTTGAATTTTCAGGTTCCATTGTAGTTTTTGAGGCAAGATTTTTTTTCACTTTTTCATTGTCTTTTTTTAACTTTTCTTGAAGAAGTTGCCAGGTTTCTATGCCGCTTTCACATTTTAGGACCATATTGTAGTAGCTTCTTGCCATTTGATATCGCCTTGGATTTTTTTTTATTCTATCTTGTTCTTGGCTTTCTTGTGTTGCTTTCAATTTGTCTCACTCTTGTATTTTAGCAAGATTTGTCCACTGCTTTGGAATGTATTGTAGTGGTATCTCACTGATTGAATTGATGTGCAATATTCGAATACTGGGAAAGTAGAGCATACCTTGCATAAAACCATAACCATGCATATATGAGAGTTAATAAGATAAATATCCAAACTAAATCCTCTAAAATATGAAATTACTTGTATTGGAAGTTAAACATGCAAATGAAGAACTAATGACATATATATACAATGTAACTACTGAAACATGCAAAGTAACTTACTTACATAAAGATAAACATGCAAGTCAAGAACTAATGAGCCAAATGAAGGAACTAAAGACATTAACATACAAAGTAACATGTATATTCAATTTAGTCAGCATATAAGTTTCTTCAAAAATTCTGCAAGAGTAGTTTATTTCCACCATTCCCCTTTGTTGTGTGAAGATCACAATTTCAACCTTTGTGTCATCAACTTCTGGAATCACTTCATACTTTGTTGCTGATCATAGGCTAAAAACTTTAGATGCTTTGGTTGTTTGTGCAAGCTTGTATTCCTTCTCAAATTTATCGTACATTGACAATGTCTACTCTTGAGCTGCATGTTTGAGTAGTTTTGATCCATGTATAGCAAACTTTGGCACTAAATTTGAGCATTGATTTTCATTTGCCATTGTCTTTGCCCTCCAGTGACTGAAAGTCTCATTGAATGAAAGTCTCATTGAAGATGGTTAAGAACCTGCTCATTGAGGTTATTCTACTAGCACTGCATGACAGTTTTGTTTATGCTATCACTTTGTTGTGACAAAAGATTTCCCGCAGAGAAAAAGTCTCTGCTCATTGTAGGACACCACTTGTCTCTAATATAATAAAGTATCTTGAACTATTCCTTATCTTCAATATTAATCATATTTTTTTCGCGCCTTTTCAAATTCAACTTCCTTTTTATAGTATTTCAAACAATGCTTCTTTAAAGGGGCCATTTTTTTTTATAAATCACCAAGTGACTAATGGCATTCGGGGTAATGTGCCACATACACAACCTATGCCTTGTTTTTGGGAAAACAAAATATATATATATATAAATAATTTTATTCTGGGCAAGTTCATATGTAAACACATGAACTAAAACAAAACAAATATAAACTAAAAACTTAAACATATAAAGTACTTGCAAATGAATAATGTTAACTGTAAATTGGTGTTCTTTTTGAGAAACAAAACTAAACTACATATATGATGTTCATATCAAACACAATAACCAATGACTTAAACACATATGGTCAGTATATGAACATACGAACCAAATAAGTCCAAATCAATTGAATTTAAGAATATCACCTTTTCGATTGCTTTGGTCATGGCCGGGTCTTTGTCTGTAAATATTGTTACCGGCTCTTTACCACCCACTGATTTTATGAAAATATTGAGAACTCCACGAACTCGGTCTAGATCTAACATGCAAATTGTAACTTCATTAGTTGAATCAGTGTATGCTTCATTCACACGAGGTACATTCCTATTACCCATTTGAGGTAACCTAGGTGACAAAACCATTTTTTAGGACAAAAACTAGTCACCAAAATCTTTATAGATGATTCCCCTATTTATGCGGCATACAAGCACCCGTTAAAAAGAATTAACGCCATGAAGCTATACATAAAAATAACATAATCAACATACTTATCACTAGGTTTAAAATCCAACTATATTCATAACTATCCTACCTTAGGATCCGAGATCTCATCCTTGTCCCCGGAATTACTAGGAAAACCACCTCCCCACAATACAATCACACTAGCACCAAGAGATTCAGCAACAGTCCCATCCCACAACTCGCCATTAACTCTGTCGGACTCAATAATGGCTACACACTAATCAACCTCTTAACTTTCCAACTCCGCTAAAGAAGGAAACACATCTGTCTCCCCTGGCTTTATGATCAAGAAAATGTTGGCACCCCCGACTAGCACCACCTGAATTAATCCTTCATCAACAATAGTCGTAGCTCTCTTAATAGCCCTTCCAAGACATGCCCTTCACTCAATCTGACTATGACTAAGTATAGGTTCTGCTCATGAAGCCAAAACATAGCCTCGCATCTTCCAACCTCGACCATCTTAGCATACGTATCACCGAGTAAATTTTAGAAATATTTTATGCCCATGAATTTATTAACCAGCACACGAGGATAAACGGGACAAGCAGACCCACCCTTCCTCAGAGTACTATGTTCCTCACGTAAAGCGGGGTTGGCAACATCCTTCTCCTCACAAAGATCAAGCAACCTCCCTAATTTCGTTACTGATTCATTATTCTACGTTGCTCCCCTTCCCAACGACAGTTCCATCGACCCTAACCACTTATTCAATTCCTTTACCTTGCTAACGTACTTAACAAAAAGTTGAGCAGTGCTGGTTAAGGTATCAGAAAACCTGTACCATTACAACTAGGTCAATAAGATAAATCTACACATATACGTCAGCTAATTAGGAAATCAACATACCTCATTCACGAAACCAACCATGCTAGTGAAGTTGTGAATATCCCCGGCATTCACAAAATTTACATCATCCTTTGACTTCATCCTATTGGAAGGACCTTCGTCATGTCCTTCTCTCTCACTAGCTTTATGCTTAGTGACAATAGTTCTTCCTTGATCACCCCCAACACACATGTCCCCATGATAGCTGTTGGATGCACTTAACATCTTCATCGCGGGGCAGTGGTTTGTTCAGACTACAAAATCTCGCAATTGCAAAACAAATGCAATTAAAATTTGGCACAGTAACCATAAATTGAAAAAAAAATTTATAAAAAAAGTGTCCATACCTTGCCAGCCAGCGGGCCTCTCTCTACCTTCATAGCATGAGAACGTATTACCTTTAGGGAGCCCAATTTCTTCCCCCATTTTAATTTCTGGTCCAAGAAAATGCTGTCATCATTCCACGGTGGCATTGTCTCATGGCCACGACAACTCGCATACATAAATCTATCTTCTAAGTCCCCACAATCATCATGAACTACTTTCACAGTTTGAACATTTTCCCTAATAAGTTTAAAGGTCACCCAAGACTCCCTTATATTTACCTTATGTATACTATAGTAAGTACTAAAAAATGCAAATTAAAATTAACTGCAATCTCACGACACTCACGCTCAAAACCATCAAGTACAGCCACTCCCATGTGGATGCATATGAGCAAGAGCAACCTAATAAGCCTCCAAAGCATTCATTAAGTTATCTGGAACATAGAGGGGCAAACCATACTGCAACGACATTCATTCACACTAATCATACTAGGTTGCAGCCTCATCACAACATTACCAACACGAGGAATTGTAATTTCGTAAGCAGATAAATGGGAAAGATATTCTTTTAACATATTTACACCGGCCAATGTAATAATAATGCTATAACCCTTCATTATTGACAATAAAAAAGCCAACAAATAGAAAGGCTTTTTGTATTACCTTACGAAGAAACTTAAACGATACTTAAGGACATACACTTAATAACGGTTAATGCTCTGTCGTTAATTAAATCTTTACCTCCCCTTTTATATTTGAAATTTGACCCTATATTCTCGGACCACTAACTATTGTTTCCCGAAAAAAAAAGATAACTTAAAGACGTAGTCACACCTTCCCATATATTTTCACCCAAGAAGCTCATGCTCACTTTACCGCCAATTTCATATATTCACTCCTCGAAATGCATTTAATATTCACTTTATCATGACTACGCTTTCTGCATTTCAATACAAAATATGACAACTCAGCTCGCAACGACTCCTTGGCTAAAGAGGCTTATGGTATGCACCTCCCTGAACCACGCGAAGTCAAAGCCAAAAGACAACACCTCATAATCAACGAGCCGAGTAAGCAAACATAGAGTACAACTCGCATTGTACGGGAAGACTCCACCTCGAGACGGAAGATGGTCAACACCCATGATTCTCCCAGCAAGACCACAATTTAGTTCACCGACTATAAATAGAGATTCCGGACAAGAAGACTGGTAATGGCATTTTTTCCGGAGACAAGTCAATGTGAATCAAATTACTGACTTAGGCATCAGAGTTGGATCTCGGGAACCTCCCCGGGACCTTGGTTTGTAGGTCAATGCTACATCATGCTGATTCTAGTTATTATGTTGGTCTGGAAGAATTTCCCTGCATCGAGATCGATTAAAGACATAATATGAAGAGACAAAACAAACTTTTACACAAAGTTGTATTTAATTTTTCTATCTTTATCTCTAGTCTATTTATGGAAACTCTTTAAATAAATACGAGTATTATAATGGAATTTTAATTATAGAGAAGAGTGAGATAATAGGGGAAATGGATGTTGATACAACTTTTGAAATCTAGTGCCTTTACTTTAGAATTTAAGGTTCATTTCCACCGAATACAAACATTGACTAATAGTACATGTTAATCACTCCATAATGGAGCATGTAAGTGATAATTAATCATTGTGAAGATACATGTGGAAGAGGACCCCTACCCATATTGTTGATCGCATAGCCCTCCGGACGGCACGCACAAAGCTATAGCTTTGAAGTTGGCAGAAGAAAGAAAGTGAAGGGAGGGTGACCTCTCAAAACATGGACCTATAATCTGATCCGGCCTTCACCTTAAAACCTTTCTAGTCCTTTATCATTAACCACATCGGTGTTAATTCGTTTTTAAAAATCACACATACTCCCCTTGTTTGGGGTCAAGTTTTATAAAATCTTTTTTACAATTAATAAAAACATGTTCGATTGTTAATAGATTTTACTATATATAACAACAAATAAAAAATTTGTATGTAGAAATTATTTATTATGCCAAATTAAAAAATATCACTTTTGATATTATTATTGTTTATTTATTCATTTAAATATATGGTCAACTTTGAGCAGTAAATAGTATCTAAAAGCAAAATGTGAAGTTTAAAGTGAAACAAAAGGTGTATTCTAACTAATACCATACAACATATTAGTCCTAGTGGCAGATCATTTTCTAAAAACAACATTAAACCATTTACGGATAGAGTTAGGGTCTGTCCAAATTCATTTAAAACCTCAGGCGGAATTAAATTTTGGACTCTTCTTTAATATATAGATTATATTTTCAAACTTATTTTGGATATTAAATTAATTTAGAATATTTTTAATGTATAAACTCCCTCCACCTCAATATGAAATTAGGAAATTTATCAAACAAATGTGTAACTTATCCCGAGATGGGGGACTATATATATTAGGATGAGAGCACATACAACAGTTTTCGAATAAATTCAAAAAAATATCAATAAAGTTTGTTAATTATTTATTTATTAGTTAGCCCTTTATAAGATTCCAACATCGAAACAATGATTAACGATCGTCTTAACAATCAACAAAATGATGATTAAGAACTGTCGTTTAAGGTACCTACCACATGTCAGAAATAGCACGTGGTGGTAAAAATACTGGAAATGTCGTCTATATACCCGTAAAATTGCCTGCCACTTGGCCTAACTAGAGGTGGCAAAATAAATCTGTAACTTGTGGGTCAAGCGGGTTATTTACTTTTAGACCCATGTGGACTTGGGTACAAGGTTACGGGTCAAATGAGTAGTTGAAAGATATGAATTAGGGGGGATGGGTATGCGGGTTTACCGCAGATTTGCCCATGTGGGTAAATCATGAGTTGAAACTTGTATGTTTACCCATATGGGTCAATAAAAGGGGTTGAATCTCGCGGATTTACCCAAATTAGTTGGTATATAATCTCATATGGGTCAATAAATGGGTTAAAACCTGTGAGTTTACTCATATAGGTCGATCTATAAACCTATACGGAGCAATATGTGGATTGAAACCCGCGGGTTTACCCACATAAATTGATATATAAAGCCATATAGATTAGTATATGGGTTGAAATCCACGACCTTACCCATTTTTAACCTGCGGATTGGATAATTTTCAACCCGCAAGTTGAGTGGGCTTCAACTCAACCCATTTTTTACACGACCCGGCCCATTTTTTACCCGACCCGGCCCATTTTTTACCTGTTATAAAGCGATTTGAAATAAGTCACACCATATATTTTTTATTACTCATATTACCCGACCCATATTCGACTTGTCCGTCAATTTGCCACCCTTACTAGTGAAAGAGATTTGAGAAAAGGGTCTTTATAGCCCTACATAATTGACATAAGTGTCAATATAACCTTCAAGTGTTCGAAAGTTCCAATATAACCGTAGATAATCAGTGAATGTGCAAAATTACCCAACCCAAAAAAATTTGGCTAGAATGATGAGAAATTTCTACTTTACCCCTCTGGAAAAAGAAGAAAAAAATTAAAAATTGTTTCTCATACTGTTATGCCCCTGAACCCTAATTTTCTCAAACTTCTTTTCTCCTCCTTCTTTTCTTCTCCGACGTTTCTCCTCTTTTCCATCTCATCTTCTCCGTTGTTTCTCATCTTCTCCTCTTCCTTCGTTCTTTGGCGATGTTAACCATCGAATTTCTTATCTTTCATTCTCACCTTCTTCGTCGTTGTCGTTTTCCACCTCTTCTCCGAGGAATTATCATTTTTTTAGAAGAGGGTGGTTGTGGCGACATCGAACAAAGAACCTGCGATGGTGGGCAGTTTGTGGTTAGGGTTTCAAAATCTGAAGTTGGTAGCTGTTGTGGTTATGGTGGTGGTCAGGATTTCAAGATCTCAAATTGGTGGTTGTGGGCTGCGGGACAAGGGTGATGCTTGGGTTCGCTGGGTGGAGGGGTGGCGGAGCTAGGTGGAGAGGCTAGTAGTGGGACTAGGTGGCGGTAGCTGGTGGAGGGGTGGGGGTGGTGGCTAGTAGAGGGGGTGGTGGTAGCATGAGAGAAAAATTGTCCCAACATTTTAAAGTTATAAGTCAAAAGGTATTTTAGTCATTTTATATGCAGTCAATGCCAAAAATGGTGTCATAGGGTTATATTGGCATGGGAGGCCATCATCGTACCTCTCAAAGTTAAATTTATAAGCCCTAAATACTTCCTATATACAACTAAGTATATAATGGCAAGTCGGGGTCATCCACGAAGAAGAAAGATTTTCTTAAGCATTTAAACACATAAGGTTGATGTTATGCTAAAAGTAAATATATATATATATATATATATATAAGCAAGTAAAAGCGGCGGCGGGGAAGGGGGGAGGTGTGGGGTTTCCTAAGTTATGAAAGTAAAAGACAAACTAACTAGCAAGGTTAAGCAACTATGTTAATCATCAAGCAAACTAAGAAAAGGGGATAAAAACTACAAAAGACAAATCCTTGGAGGCAATTGATATTCACTTCCAAACCTCATGTAGATCATTGAACCATTCACTCATTCTATCACATTTGTTACCGATGGGGAATGTTATCACTTCCCATTCGAAGATCAACATTCATTCCTTCTTAATAGTAATTTGCAAAGACAAACAACGGCCATTTACAAACCTCATTGACAATCACTCTAAGAAAACCACACCATAGAGGTATTTCATCAACGGCATTTCACACGAAGGACCATAGATTTGATAACAACAAGCCTTTTATCAAAGACATGGCCATTAAACCAAACATAGCATTCATTAGGCTAAACCTAGAACAAACTACATTCAAGATGCATTGCATCTATAGGATAAACATGAGAATAATCCACATTAACAAATTTATCTAGCAAGAATCACAACACATTATACACAAGAAGTTCTAAATCAATGCTTTTTGATTTCATGTCAAAAGAGCAAAGAAATTTGCAACATTCCTAACACCCTAACACTTCAATACTCAAACAAACTATAGCATAAATGAAATAAAACATCACATTAAAACACATGACTTCAAGAAAGATTGAAATAGAGGTTCCTACTACATAGATATGGAAGCTTCAATCAATTGCTCCCAAGTACAAAACTATCCAAACTCATAACATAGAACAAAGATCTACAAAGAAAGATGAAGAAATGGAAGAAAATAGTGAAAAACTAGGGTTTTGGAGCCCCCAAGTTGAGCTTAGAGAGTTGGGGAAGAAGGGGGTGAAAAATTATTTATGGTACAAGAAAAAATGGAGTAAAAAGTATATTGCAGGGCAATTATCGCGAGTCGCGACGCCTCTGTCGCTAGTCGCGACCAGACCAGGAAAATTGTGAGCTCTCAGGTCAACTTTTTGCGAGTCGCGAGTCGCAATGGAACCCCATTCATAGGTCCGAGATCTACATCTATGAATTGAAAGGTCCGAATGATCAACTTTGCAATGAGTTGTTAGAATCAATAGATCTTCAAATTGTTCATTTGAAAAAATGGAAACCCTTCTTATTAGATGGTCATGATACTTCCCAAAAATCAAAAAAAATTTATCAATGGAAAAAATTCCCGTTTTGCTTTACTTCCTCTTAGTGAACCGTTGATCAGCTTTGAGAGTTCTTGTAGTAGATTTTATAGTACTGGAGAAAACGAATCCAATGGTACCGCCCTTGGAGGCTGATTCTTCTCAGAAAATTCTCAGAATTCTGCTTCAAAACATAGCTCATTCTTCACCCTTTGTTTTGCTCTACTTTATTCACTTTATCTTCTACCACTTTGTGAGTAGCCTTCCATCTTCTACCATCCTTTCGAATGGCCTTCACTATACCACTCCTAACTGCTCACGAACAATCAACAAATTAAGCTTACAAAAAGGAATCTAGATGCTTTTAAGGACCAAAAATCTATTAGACTAAACATAGGTTACAAAATGAAGGATTTAGATACAAAAATCGAAAATGACTATCTAAATCCCTTATCGTGTAAACCTACCTAAATCTAGCAATCTTACAACAAAAATATGACAAAAGAGATGTTAAATGCTTTGGAAAATCCATGCATTTAACGTCTCATCATAGCACTTTCGTCAACTAGTTAGAGTTGTTTTGTAGTTTTAATTATCTAAGAGTTATATTAACACTTACTTATAATTATATTTAAGCATGAGAAAGTCTCAGGAAATGTGTCATGTTCATGAGCTTATGAACAAACTCCTGACTTTTACCTTAACTTTTAATTTTATTTTATTAAAAATAAATATTATATTAAAGTATATAAGTTAAAACAAGTAATAATGTGTATTTAAATATAAAAATATAGAGAAAACATGATATAAAAGATACATTTTAAAATGTTTAAGTTTAATATAAAATTTAATAGATGCAATTTATAAATTAAAAAATATAATATTCTGTAACTTGTGCACATATTACATGTTTGGTGACCTACACATTTTATGCATCCCAAGAATTTTACTCTTTTTTTTCCTTTTACAAAGGACAAAAGTTGATGACTCATGAACCTACTGGCGGCTTATCTGAAACAAAAGAAAAAAAATGTTGTGTCGGGCATTTTAAGTCAAATAGCATAATTACTCTTTGTTCTATCTGTTTCTCTATTATTGGTGCATTTTTATTTTTGACTTTTTTTATATTAACATATTTTTATTTTTTAATTCAATTTCATCCACTTATTCTATTTTTTACTTTCTATATTCAATTTCATATACTCATTTTCTTCACATAAATTCAAACATCTAAACCTATGGTGATACTATTCACGAAACGGATGGTGTATTAGTGGTAGGTTTTTCGTTTTTGATTACACGCAATCACATACCATCAACAAATTCCCAAGCGAAATACTTCCTCCGTTTCTCTATTATTAGCAAAAAGAAAAATTTTAATTATTTTTTTATATTGACACACTTTCTATTTTTAGTATAATTTTTATAATTTTATTCACTCATTCTACTTTTACTTTTACATTCAATTTTATTCACATATTTTCTTTGCCTAAATTAAAGTAATTAAACCTATGGTATAACTATTTGTGAAATGGAGGTAGTATGTTTGTGGTTTTGCTGTTATTCTTGGACAAAATTTAAGCTACTTGATCCGTATGTACTTCCTCCATTTTTTTTTCATTGGCACCTCTCTTTTGGTGTTAGAATTGAGGAGATGCCAAATGAGTGGATGAAATTGAATTGAAAGAAGAGAAAGTAAAATGAGTGGATGTAAAAATCTTAAACTTGCCCAAAATAGCAAGTGCCAATTAAAAAAAATACCATTTTTAGTAAGTGTACCAATGAAAAAAAAACGGAGGGAGTAATACTATAATACTAATATAGCTCCCATTAGTCTCGCACGACACACAGCCGCACCGGCACTGCACATGCATGTTAAAGATGGATCCCTAGATGTAAAGCATGGTGGACCATAGTTTTTTTAATAAACTATAAATAAAAATTTACGAACTTAAACATTTTAAATTGAGTCCTTCTTAGTACTTTATATTATAATTTATGAATAACTATTATATTTTTAAATTTATATATTTCATATTATATCTTCTGCCTTAAAATTTATAATGTATAATATTTAAGTTAAGAATATAATATTTAAATTTAGTCGTACCATATATATTTATTTCTCCACCAAAATTTAAAATTTTATTTGAACAGGTAAAAATGCTTTTAAAAAATATATATGTAGTTGCTGCACCAACGAATTACAACCACTGCCACGGAATTTGATTACTATGACTATATTTTTACAAATCACAAAAAGCTTGGTATTAACTATAGGGATATGGTTTAAAATATAATAAAAAAAATGCTAATGAAAATAACGGATTAACCTCTAAATCAAAAGATGGAACATTAATTATGTGAAGACAATTATTATTAGTTTGTTCACGGTACCTTGGGTATACAATAATTATTGCATCCTCAGTAATAATACTAGTAGTAAAATATTAGCTTATTATCCATAATTTAAAGAGATATTTTAGAAATACATATAATCATATATTTATATTTAAATAGTATGCATGGGATACCTGAAGCACGTATCATTGGCAAAAGGCGATCAATCCGCTCGCCCTCAGCGGCCCATACCAGCCCACACCCAAGCCATCGTATGAGAGGTAAATCACGGTAGCCCAGCACCAGGACCCATGGGCTTGGCATTGCCTCGGTGCGCACAAGGGAGCCTTGCAAAGCAAGAACTCCCCACACTGCCGCTGCCGAGGATCGAACCTGGGATTATTGGCTTACCCACCCATGTCCCAACCACTGGGGTACACCCGTGGGTGTCTGAAGCACGTATCATTGGGATACCGTGTACCGTATCACTAGGTATTATATATAAATTGTATTTATATTTGAATAGTATGCACGAGGGATATACTCCAAGGATACAGTATAGTTTACGATTATGGAGAGTTACACTGTACGCAAAGGTGGAACCAGGGATGGGCGAGGGGATGCTGGCGTCACCCCTAAGATTCGGTGGTGCGGAAATTAGGTCTAGCCGCCAACAGAAAATACGGTTTCCGTCCCCCCGTTGAACGCCAGCTCCGCCCCCTGTTGTTCTTCTCGTCGAAGAAGACGACTGCATGACATTTTACTCTCTTTTTTTGTCTTCAGACATTGAAACGACATCGTTTTAATTAATATATTTGGTTAAAAGCAAATTAGGCCATTCAAATAAAGTCCAAATTTCATAACAAAGCCTAGATCAGCTCTGCCTCTCCCGTCGTCTTCGAGTTTCAGCGCCGGACGGCGACGAAGAAGTCCAGAACATATCCGCCGCGCCGCCACCGCCTCTCCTCCGAGGGTCACCTCCAGAAGCTACTGAACCCGAAACGGCGGAGTCCTGGGCCAATTTGGGACTGTAACTTTTCTGTTTTCTCTAAAAGAAGGAGTGTGTTCACCGTTTCTTCATTCAACTGTAATACTTTCTTTGTTTTTGGGTATGCTATATCACGCCCTGTATTTTACTAGTTACGCCCTAATACGTATATATACCTATATTTATATTTTTAATTATTTAATTTTATTAACTCAAAATTTCTATATGAAAATTGTTGGATAAAAACTCACCCATAATTTTGTTGGATAAAAACTTTCACCCACTCCTCCATTTCTACTTCCGCAGCTAGCTTCCATCACGGACCGCCGACCGCTGCCAACCACCACCGCCGACCGCCGCTGACCATCGCCACCAGTCGCTGACCACCGCCGGCCACCGCATATCGCCTGAATCTCGCCAGAAATGTAAGTTTTCCAAAAAAAAATTAAATCTGCACTTCGTATGGATTTTATGAATCTGGCTGGAAGTAATGTTGGAATGGGTTTGATTTTTCGGTTAGAATTTGTTAGAAATGTTAGAATTTATTTGAACTTGTTAGAATTGTTAGAATTGAAGTTTGTTAGAATTGTTAGAACTTGGTGTTGGGCTGGAGCAAGATGGAACGGTGGTGGCCGTTGGCGGGTTGGGCGTGGTGCGGAAGAGCGGTGTGCGGTGGAGGTAAGGTTGGGCTTTGGGCGCGCAGCGGAGCGACGCGCGTGTTGGGCTTTGGGCGCGCAGCGGAGCGACGCGCGTGTTGGGCTCTGGGCTCGCGGCGGAGCGACCGGCGGAGGGAATGTGGCATCGCATAGGAGGATAAGGAGGGGTAGAGGATGAGGAGAAGGAGAGGAGGAGGAGGAGGAGAAGGAGAAGGGAGGAGGTGGCTTCGGGCGGAGGCGCCAGCGGGGGCGGCGGCGGTGGTAGGTGGTTTAGGGTTTAGGTTGGAGTTGGAGGGATGAGGAAGATGAGGGGTTTGGGTGCAAATATTAAAACATTTAAAGGTTTAATTGAATAGTATGAACCTTGGAATTAAACTGAAAAAAATTGTTATTTTAGAAATTGTTTAGTTTAAATTTCAAAATGATAACTATTGTAGTAATTTGGAAAGTATATATAACATAATAGAAATTAATATTAATTAAATTAATATTATGGAAATCAAATTTATGAATCTTATAAAAACAGTTGTGTAGTAAATGATTATGATACGTTTTAATAATTATGTCATTGAATAATACTAATAATTTCACTTGTTAAACAATTAAATTATTGTATAATGATTTAGTAAATTATTTTATAATTTGTAAATAATAAAAATAAATAGTTCGTTGTATGGGATTTGAAAAGAATTAAATGTTTTGTTTAGAGAGTGGTTTTTGTACGTTATATTTACATTTTTCTATGCATTAGTGACTATGTAGTTGATTTGTAAAAATTTGCATAGGAAGTAAGTAATTGAAAAATGTACTTGTTGCGGAAGCTGATAATAAATTTTATCTGTAAGTAATTATTTTCCATAGGTTGTTTGAAATTATGCACTGTTTCGTCATATCAGATTACATTTTATTAAAATGTATGTTAATTTATTTTCTCTTACAATAAATCAATTGTTATGATAATAATTATATATGTTGTATTGTAGATGAGCACTGCTGGCCAACCCAATGAAGATGGTCGTTGTATACGACGGAGAGGTATTAGTGCATTGGCCAGACAGGCGAGAGCCCGTGTGATCGAGGAGGAACAGTCGCCGGTACCTCCGCAAGAGCACGAGGTACCAGTTCAGCAGCCTTCTCCAAGGCGCGATGATGTATTCGATCCCATGCCAACATGGGATGGTCCGGAGCTGAACATTCTCACGTCCGGTAGAATGCATTCAATTCGTGACGATGGAAGTTGGCAATCGATGTATGAATTACCGGTTGGAGATCAAGAACAGGTATCCAACCCACGTCATGGTTGTGGTTCAAAACCACCACTCGATGCCGATGGTAGGCAGGGACAGGATACATGCAATGTCCCCCCTTCTGGCCAACCTGCGACGAGTGTGCAAGTGGAGGTTGGAGTCGAAAGGCATGCTGGTGGAGGAGCTAGGCATACCGTTAGGAATAGAGCTGGTCGATTTGTGCAATCTTCTGGTGGATCGTGTAATGTCAATGAGACTGGCATTGGAAGGGCACCGAGGAACAAGAGAAAGCGACAAGCCGATGAAACGTGGCTTGTGCGGGGACCGATGGGTGGTGGCCCGCAAGATGACCTTGTGATACCAAGCTTTGGTGGCCACGTCGCAGTTGATGTTGGGAATGGTATAGAGCGAGATGTGCTGAAATGCCATGCTCATTCAACGCTCTGCAAGCAGCTAGTCACTACACTCCCTGAACGGAACGATGTTGTGCAGGCCAGGATACGTGCGACCGGGTTGTCGCACCTTCCCACAATTATGTTCTAGTTCCTTGACATGGCATTGATATCTGCTTTTGTCGAGAGGTGGCAGCCGGACACAAACTCATTTCACATGCCTTTCGGGGAGATGACCATCCTATTGCACGATGTAGAGATGATTCTTGGCATTCCTACTGTTGGTGGATCTGTTGCTAGTACCATTCCGGTAGAGGCTATTCAGGAAGAAAGCGTTGAACTGTTTGGGAAAGGCGTGGAGTCCTTCCTCGAGGAAGACTGGAACGGGGGTAATATTGATGGCCAAGCATTGATGGCGAGGTGTGTAGCGGCGGGTCAGAGCGATAACTTCCAATTTATGTGCTACATGCTGACCCTGTTTTCATCAACGCTTTTTGTTGATAAAATTGGGACTAAGGTAAGAGCCAACCTGCTCCCTCTAGTTGATTCGAAGTTGTCCTGGGGCTCGGTGACGTTGACCAGTTTGTATCTACAGTTGGGAATTGCATCCCGGGCTAAGGCCCGCGGCCTATGTGGCTGTTGCACGCTGCTGCAAGCATGGATATACGAGTACTTTCCAATGTTTCGGCCGAGACTGAGTACATTGCCAGTTCTTCCGGGACGCACCAACCGGTGGCACTCAGGGGATAAAATAGGGAGGGATATTCAGAGGCTGGCTACCATCAGGCGTCAATTGGATGCTTTACAGGGTGACCAGGTATGACAACCATGTTTTTAATTTTATTCTAATAATAGTAGGTACATTGGATTCCATATGAATGTAACATTTCTTCGAAACACGTGCAGGTGGATTGGTTGCCATATGGACCGGACGTGGTTAGGGTTGCGAGGGGGAGGACTCATTACCGTGGTGTGATTCGATACCTTGAAGCAATGGAGGTGTACATGCCAGATCGTGTTGTGCGCCAGTTCGGTCTCATACAGGGTATACCGCATAGTATTAGGATTATGCCAGAGCCTTGCTCCCGGCCCGCTGATCCTGCTGGCTATTCAGTGACCTACTCAGGGATGATGCAGTTGACATTGTGGGACATGGCACACGCCTGGCACGACGGTCAGCTAGCCGAGTTTCTGATTGCCACCAGTCCGTCAGAGTGTACCTTGGATTACGAGGAGTGGTTCACGAATCATTCGCACCCATTGATCACAAATCCTGTCATGATGCCACGAGTTGTAGACTAGATACGACACATCCTGACTCACAGGTAAGTTTTCTCTAACTGTTTGCTTTAATTAATTATATTAAATCTAATTGTTTCATTATGATAATATGTGTTTCCTATGCATCAGTTTTTGAATGACATGATGAGCGACTTGGATCGGTTTGACTCTACTACCATTCATGGACTTGTCGACCCGTGTATGAAGGAGTTGTTGACTACTTGGATCAGTCGTCGCGATAAGTATCGCAGATGCCACGGTTATGAACCCATTCCCTAGGTGATTGGATCACTTATGTATGAACACACTGTTTGCCTTTAATTTGTTCATTTCTGTAACCGGAACTCTTTGATAATATTTTTTACGGTTGCGTGCATCCCGAACTGTTTCATTGGGTACAACTATTAATTATGAGGCGTGTATGCTTTGGTCCAAGCCACCATCCTCCTACGGAAGGGTAACTCCCAACCAACGACATCAGACTTCCTCAATGTGGTCCACAGATTAACCACAGGGGGTATGGGGCAGTTTTCCTTCACATGTATCGGGACGAAATGGCTTGCACTGCGAACGTATACAATGTGTAGCTCCCTCCTTGTTCCATCCTCGCCCCCGCCTGCCCTCAATGGAAGGACTGTACAGCAATAGTCAGCCGACCCATTCTCTAGGATGTAATATAAAACTACAACCGTGTTGTAGTAGGTGGCGATAGGAAACATGTCTGCAATGACCGCGAACCAATGTTCTCGTCCACATGGACCTTTGGTGTGGTGTATACGGGCTCTAGCTAATTCAACGTTGTCTTTCGAACTGTATATGGGAACATAGTCAGGCCAATGAGTCGATATCTCGTTAAATACTGCCCGGCGCGCCCCAGACCATTCACCTTCACCATCTACATGGAACGCATCAGCAATGCATCTGAAGCCACAGTTTCCATCACTCTGAACATCGTTCCAGCCTTCGATGTAATGCTTGATAATGTGGGGACACTTTCGAGGTACGGGAATGTCGCTGGAAGAGAAAAAATTAAGATTAATTTCATTCTAATGAGGCGTTAACTAGGAAGAATGATGTTTGTACTTACCGTGTCGGCTACCTCTCCCTGATGTACCGCGCCCCGGGGACCTTGAACTACGCCCGCTTACAGATGGCCTGTACCGCCTGTTTACGTGCTCGTGGTAGCTCGGTGATCGCCTGGTTGATCTTGACCGGGGGACATGCTCGCTTGGTCTCCCACGTGTACTAGTACAATTTTCCGGCTCTCCAATGCCACTGTCCTCTGGATGCAACTTCTCATCTATGTAGCTTGAAATCCGTCGAAGAACCGATGGGTCGCTGCAGGCCAGCTCCTCTAATTGACTGTTGAACACTGCTTGATCATGTTCAACCCTCGAAATATTTTCCCTATTCCGCAAGGGATCACCTAATGCTAGAGTCTTAAACAGTGGATGAATGTCGTCCAAGTACAATGGGATTCCTTGTTGAACTGCCCTCGACATGACGCATGCACATGGTATTCTGTGTGTCGAACGCAGTACACAACCACAATATGCATATACCTGTGCTCCAAGTGTATCAATCCTCCTGTACTCAACCGTCAATTTATCCAGACAATATTGTGACATGCCGTTGAACAAGTTGTTAAAAAGGACTCTACGGTGCAATCTACCAATGCGTGTTCTTGATTTCTCGAGGTTGTCCTTGATCATAGTAATTTGCCCGGCTATCTGCAGGTCGACACGCCTCCATATCGTATCCAGTGAACCAGTTGATGTTTGTAACCACCCTTTCAAAGACGAGTGTGCACTTTCGACCCTGCATGTAGTTGTGTTCCTAAAATGCAGAAATCTATTCGTCCATGCCCGAACAAATTTCTCCTTATGGGGGTTGAGCCATGTGGTCTCAGCATAACTAATAACAACTTCGCTCCAAGACCAACCGGCTTCGTACGCAGAAACGGTGGATGCATTGCAAACCCGGGACCAAGCACCGTTCTTGAAGGATACCCCCATTCCTCTTACTTCCTGTTAGCACCGTAACACGTGCCTCCACATCCTTGTTAATATGCCAGGTGCAAAGCAAATGCTTCGATTCTGGAACACAACTCGAAGTGGCCTAATCAATCCCATCTCACGATCGGTGACCACAACCTCAGGGAACGGTCCATCAACAAGCAAGCTTCTAAGTGCTTTTAGAACCCACTCATAGGTATCTGCCGTTTCTTCGACGACAATTGCGTAGGCAATCAGGAAATTTGTGTTGCAAGGAGACATACCAACCACCTCAATGAATGGCATACCATAGTGATTAGTCTTGTACGTTGAATCGATGGCCACAACCCACGGATACGTGCGAAATGCCACAACAGCATCGGGATGAGCCATGAATAAATGAGTCAAAGTACCATCAAGTGTTGATCGGTGACTAGTGACATACCCATTCGAGGTGGCAAGATGCAAACAATTCTCGGCTGTGTTGCGACCGCCTCGCCTTTCTCTTCCATAGGCCGATCTCTCATTGCACACCTGCCTAATGGTCTGATGCAGGTCTGGAAATGAATGACTAAAGCTGGCATTGATATGCCTGAGGGCTGTTTCATAATTCGTCAAATCTCTAATCATTTGTTTCGCCTCCGCATGGAGCATGCTGCTCTGTCTATGACCCTCAGCGTACAATCAAAATGGGTGGTTGTGCATCCCTCGGCGAGAATCCTTGCACGGTACTACATTCCATCCCTCCCCTGTGCTGCTCTTTTTCATGACAATCATGAATGGGCAGTCACAACTTCTAGTCGAAGTGTTACTACGTCGGACAATATCTTAATCGCTCACATCGACAACCTTATCTTTTCGACCCCGATTGCAAATGCAATATATCCTCAGGGGACCATTCTTATTTTTTTGTAGGACCCATGACAAGTTCAAATCCGACATGACGAGCAGTCCGTTGCAGGTAGGAATAAGCTTCACTGTGACTTGGAAACACATTTGTGGTTGCAAATGCTAAGTATCCATTCCCCCCTGCGACAGCTCCACATAACTGATTGTCATCCTTAAACAACAATAAACATCACGTAATTAGTTTCACTCAAATATTCTACCGAAAACAATGATGTCGTACATTAACGTTTAAATAAAATAAATATTTAAATAAAATTAAATAACACAAAATCAAAATTAAATTAGATGAAATCAATTTAAGCTTGCAATATTAACGTTACCAAATTAACTTTTGAAAACAAAATTACATTGCTCCATTAAATATAAACAAATAATAAAGTTAAAATTAAATTAGATAAAACAAAATTAGGGATATACAATTTACGTAAATAAATTAACTCGTAAAACTAAAATTATATTCATCCATTTTAAATTAAGGTTTAAATAAAATAAAATAGAATTATTGTTACAAATTTAATGTTTAATAATTAACTTTTGAAAATAAAATTGCATTGCTCCATTTTTAATTAACGGTTAGAACATAGATTTAAATATAAACAAATAATAAAGTTAAAATTATATTAGATGAAACAAAATTAGGGATATACAATTTACGTATATAAATTAACTCCTAAAACTAAAATTGCGTTCATCCATTTTAAATTAAGGTTTAAATAAAATAATATAAAATTAACGTTAAAAATTAAATATTTAATCATTAACTTTTGAAAATAAAAATGCATTAAACCATTTCAGATTAACTTTCAATAATTACATTTACATAATATAAAATAAAATAAAATAAAGTAATTCCATTTCTATAAATCAAAATAACAAATTAACGTAGTTCAATTAAGCAAAATTTAACTCTAAAAATCCATAAATTTGGAGTAAATAAATACAGTCAAAAGAGACGTGAAATAATTTTATACCCTATCATACGGTAAATAAAAAAAGTACATATATACATACAGAAAATACATACAGTAAATAAATTTATACACTACAGCACAATAAATACATACAGTACATTAAAGTACTTAAATTTAAATAAAATCCTCCTGTACTCAAACACGGTAAAATAATTATTAGATTACAATTAATAAATTACAATACTAAGATGAACATAATTTTCTACTTAAAAAAATAATAAATCATAAATTTAACTATTACTTAATGACAGAAGAATAATTAGAAACATTTCCTCCAAAGACATGGAATTTCCAACACCCTTGTTTGGAGTAAAAATTTGGAGATTTTTACCAAATGAGATTTACAGAACAATTTATAGAAAAAAATTCCCCTTTTCGGGTATAATAGAGTAAATGACATAAAATGTGGGTAGATGGTAGTTAGGCAAAGGCAAAGGAGCAAGCGCGGTTCGCCATTGGCCGAGGAGAACCGGAAGGCCGTCTGGAGGAGAACCGGAGCAAGCCCGGTTCGCCACTGGCCGAGGAGAACCGAAAGACCGTTTAGAGCCACTGGCCGAAGAGAACCAGAGCAAGCCCGGTTCGCCACTGGCCGAGGAGAACTGGAAGGCCGTTTGGAGCCGCTGGCCGAGGAGAGCCGGAGCAAGCCCGGTTCGCCACTGGCCGAGGAGAAACGGAAGGCCGTTTGGAGCCACTGGCCGAGGAGAGCCGGAGCAAGCTCGGTTCGCCACTGGCCGAGGAGAACCGAAAGGCCGTTTGGAGCCATTGGCCGAGGAGAACCGAAAGGCCGTTTGGAGCCACTGGCCGAGGAGAACCGGAAGGCCATTTGGAGCCACTGGCCGAGGAGAGCTGGAGCAAGCTCGGTTCGCCACTGGCCGAGGAGAACCAGAAGGCCGTTTGGAGCCACTGGCCGAGGAGAACCGGAAGGCCGTTTGGAGCCACTGACCGAGGAGAGCCAGAGCAAGCCCGGTTAGCCACTGGCCGAGGAGAACCGGTAGGCCGTTTGGAGCCACTGGCTGAGAAGAACCGGAAGGTAGAACTGCGGAGAAGACGAGGCGGAGCGGGAACGGAACGGCAGAAGGCGCCAGCGGAGAAGACGAGGACGAGCCTGCCGCCGCCGGAGAGGACGAGCGTGTCGCCGGAGCGAACGAACGGCCGAAAAGGACGACCGCGCCTCCGCCATTCGTTTTCTCCGTTTAATTCACCCACCGGAAACGACGATTGACGTCCGACAACTCCGGCCACTGACCAGAGTTGACCACCACCGTCCGGCCACTGACCGTTGACCGGCTCCACCACATTAATTACATTAATTGCACATTTAATTGTCACTAATTGTGAATTAATTACTAATGATAACAGCCATAATTAACCTTGAAAATCAATGTCAATTATATTAATGTTAAAAACTGTGAGTATTTACATAGTATAAAATACCCTCAAGTAAAATACAGGACGTGATATAGCGATCCACTTGTTTTTTCCTTTTTTGGGTTATAAATGGGCCAGAATGGCACTGCCTTTTGTGATATATTTTCACTGAATTTTGCCCGAAATTCATTAACCCAACATTTAAAAATAATCCCAAATTACCTTTGCAGCTTTACTCCTATTAATTTAATCACTATAATTAAGTAAGATGAGAGGATTATGAGAAATTCCTTATCTCATTTCCAAATTAATGCTAATGGATATGGTAATTTTTTAAAATTAAGAAAATATTAATAAAGGTATATATTTTCAATTAACTATGTTATTTTACCAAGTTATTAAATTATTTAATTAATTTTAGACATAAATTAATTTAATTGGGTACAAATTGATTTAAATGTGTGATTTGCTCACTAATTTTATTTTTGAAATCTTATTTATGTTATTTTTAATTCAATAATTAACAAGATAGAATAATTTTAAGTGTGGTTTGTGGTGTATGTGAAAATTGAATTATTTATAATCACTTATTATTTAATATAATTTTATTTGAATATGTCGAATTAAGTGTTAAGAAAAAGAAATTGTCAATGTAATTCAGCGCCCGGAAAAAAATTTACCAATATAATTTAGTGTCCAATTTTTTTTGCCAGTGCAAATTAGCCCCCTCCCCCAAAATACTGTCCTAGTTCTGCCACTGACTGTCGAGTAAAATAACAAATGAGAATCATAAAAAAAATACAATGTCTCATTTGTTTAGCATATTAATCAGCCATATTTCAACAAGTAATATGAAATGACAATCTTTGATTATTTTGCTCTTTATTTTATTTATATTAATTAAAGTTACACAAGGTTTTGTTTTAGATCGACTAACCGTTAGAGTTATTTTATAATTGATATACCAAATGAGGTGATTTTGATGTTTATTTCCATGAACACTAGTTATTTCCATAATTGTAACAAGCTTGGATGCGGAAACTTAAGATTAAAAAAATGAATAAAATAGATGGATAGAAGATCATAAATTGATAGGAGAAGAAGTTACCTTTTTCACTAAATTACTTTCAGACGAAAATCAAGATGTAACAGGAGGGGGGTATGAACAACCTTATACACCTAATAGAACCAGTGTTCACTGACCTAGACAACTCCCAGCTTCTCCAGCCCATAACAATGGAAGAGTTGAAAAATCAATTTTTCAACTAAGCCCCTTTAATGCACCAGGACCAGATGGCTTCCTGGGATTTTTCTATAGGAAATCATGGGAGATAATAAGCACTGACCTTCTTCAATCAGTCCAGGAGTTTCAATGTGGGATCAAAATCCCAAAAGCCATAGGAATAACTCTGATAGCCCTCATCCCGAAGAAAAATACATCAGACTCCTTTTCAGATTTCAGACCTATCAGTCTGAGTAATTTTTCTAGTAAGATCTTGGCCAAAATCCTCACAGAGAGGCTTAAGCCATTCATGGCAAGGATAGTATCATTAGAGCAGTCTACCTTTTCGGAAGACAATGACATAATGGATAATATTATGTTAATGAATGAAGCCCTAAAATTAATTGATAGAAAGACTAAAAGTTTAAATCTAATCATAAAATTAGATATGATGAAAGCATTCAATAGGGTCTCATTGTCAATCTTAAACACAATGCTTCTCAGATTAGACCTTCACGAGCACATTGTTAAGCTAATAATGGGTAACCTAAATAGCTCTTGGTTCTCAGTTATAGTAAACGGATCACCAAATGAGCTCTTCAAGCCCACCAGAGGGTTGAAACAGGGAGACCCATTATCATCATTCCTATTTAACTTGTTAACCGAATTCCTAGCTAGGGGTTTGAAGGAACTATTTGAATTAGGAAGACTGGACTGGTTTAGGGAACCACAAGGAACAATGAGTATAACTCATCTCTCGTTTGCAGATGATACAGTCATATTTATAAAAGCAACGAAGAAATCCCTAAAAAACCTTAACATTTTCCTGAGAAACTTTCAGAAAGCTACGGGTCAAAACATAAACTTCTTAAAAATCTCTTTCATTAATGGAAAGTACATAGAAGATAGAAAGATCCAGGAAATTAGAAATAAAACTGGTATAGCACAAGTTGTACTTCTTTTCCAATACCTAGGAGTGCATTTATATAAGGGAAGGAAAATCAATTCATACTTTAATCATATCATAGATAAAATCAATAGTAGGCTGGGGAATTGGAAGAATAAATGGCTCTCACCAGAAGGGAATTAATTTTAATCAAACACGTTCTAATGACTATACCCCAACACACATGGGCTGCTATCTCCCCAACAAAATCAGTAATCAACAGAAAGCACTTTGTGCGAATTTTTTCTGGGGTGCTGATGAACAGGGAAAAACCAAAAAAACATTAGAGAAGTTGGGGAAAGATGTGCTATCCCATAGAGGAAAATGGTCATGGAATCAAAAGCATCAATACCATAGTGCAGGCTTTCTCCCTAAATATTTGGTGGAAAATTCAAAAAGGAGGAACAATGTGGTCTGCATTTATGTGGTCTCTTCCTGGTCCTATAGGAATTCATATAGCTGGGCTAGATATAGGGTCGTAGATCAGGTAGCAATAGAGGGCACCAGAGTCCAAGAGGACATATGAGCTATAAATTTCTGGACCTCGAACTAGACTGGGGCTACGATTCTACAGTACTAATGGACACAAACAGATCTTCCTTTTGTTTATTTAACAATAGTAGAGTTTCTTGATGATAGGTCATATTCTATGCAAACTTTGGTGCGAGGTTTTGGTACAGAAGTTATGCAGGTATTAATGCTACAAGTAAATCTCACCAATCATGGGGATAAATTGAATTGGCTGCCCCAACAATCAGGTATGTTCTCTATTAAAACAGCGTACAATTTGATCAGGAACAAACGTTTAGCTCCTCTTTTAGCAGCAAGGGTATGGCATTCTATAATCCCATCGAAGATATCCGTACATCTTTGGAAGTTATTAAATAACATTATGCCCTTTGATTGTGTATTGCAAAATAATGGTTTTCCCCTAGCTTTAAAGTGTCCTTTTTGTGAAAATACTAACTCATTGAGGCTTTTTTTTAACACTTGTATTAACTCGATAGTGTTATGGAACTAGTTTCATGATTTGATGAATATACCACATAGAGACTTCCAAAACATTAGGCATAGAATTAATTGGTATGCTACAACTAGATTGACATCGTCGGTTAAAGCTTTCTTAACGATTTTGATACCATTTTTTATATGTTGGGAATTGTGGAAAATGAGAAACGATAGGCTCTATGAGAATAAGTCCATCCAGATAATACATATTAGGAGAAATGTACTTAATATGTTATATGACTCTCTCTCTCTCTCTGTAAGGCCAATACATTTGTCAACAAAAATAGACTTACTTTTTTTAAGAATAGGACTCATCCCAACTCTAAGGCAAACAAGAAAAAAAAAAGGTGTTGATCATTAAATGGGAAGAAAACCATAAGGGGCTTAAATCAACTGTGATGCGGTTTATGACACTAGCTGTAATTCGGCTGGAATTGGACTAATATTAAGAAATCACGAAGGTACATTTGCTGGAGCTATGCAGCAGAAAATCAAAGCTGAGGGACCCCTGCAAGCTGAGTTGGATGCCATACATCAAGCAGTACTCTTTGCTCTTGGAAGAGAGCATGCCATTATAGAATCAGATTTCCAAGTCGCAGTTAGAATGATACAAGGATTGATCGATCATGATTGGAAACTAGCAAGTAAAATCAAAGCAATAAGAGACGGGTTAACATCAGCGGGAATCAATAAAGGGATAGCAATAAGGCGGGGCGGGGCGGGTACGGATTATGGTACTTCCATACCCATGCCTATCTAAAATTTCCATACACATACCCGCCTCATTACCCATGGCAAATATAGCTTTAAAATCCACCCCTGCCTCATCGGGTGTTATACAAAATACATACCTCTCCCATCACCCACTTGGGTATCCTTACCCACTTCATATTCATTGTACCCATCCCACTTATATCTCCAAAAATAGATAAAATCCACATTTTTTATAGTAACTTTTATATAAAAATTAATAAATGTATTTACATAAAAATATTATAGGTAAGATGTGTGCAATATGGATAAATAACAATTTATTTTATATCAAACTAGCGGGTATGTAATGGGTTCAGTGGGGTGGGTAGGCGATGGGGCGGGTGTGAATTAACATCCACGCCCGACCCACTACCCATGGCGGGTATGATTTTCATACTCATACTCGTCTCACCTCCACCAAAACTACCTCCATACCCGCTCCATGAACCCCCCCCCCCCCCCACCAAAACTCACCCCATTGTCATTCCTAATAGTCCATGCTACATGGAAAGTAATCAGGTAGTCGACTTTCTTGCCAAAGTAGCAATTACTCAAGGAACCATAATCTACAACCATGGAACATTGCCGAAACACTCTAGGGCTATCATTCTCATAGACAGCAACTCAAAACCATCACTTAGATTAGCTTAGCTTCACAAGTTTATTTTGATAGTTGCCATGAGAGCAATTGATCTTTTACGTTGGATAGTGAACATAGTTGTATGCCTAGCTGGAATGGGCTCACGTGGGGTAGAGATCCTTATCCAGAATCGCATACAAAAATATTCACTACCTTTAATTCAGGAATACAAATATGACTTGTAACAACTACATTGAGGAACTTTCTTTTTTAAAGGATTGGGGAATCCTAAAAATATCCCTACCCACCTTTAGCGGGGTTTTGGATTTTACTATTTTTTAAAAAATGTTTATTTTGTTTATTGCAACGCAGTTCATATAATATTGAGAATTTTTTAAAATTTATCGTAGTGTATAAATAATTATAATTTGACCATAAAAATTATTGAAATGATATTTTTCATAATTAATTTAACTATAAGTCAGTTTAACAAGAGAATTTCTCTTTTATTTAAGTAAACATAACGCATGATCTATATAGGTGCTGTTTATTTTCTAATCAAACATCCATCGAAATAAATTTATTGAAATTTAGTAAAATTTAAAATTCCATCTATTTAAATATTTGGGCACAACTTACTAAAATATATTGAAATTCAGTAAAATATGAAATTTCATTCATTTGAATAGTTATATCAATTACCAAATGAATTTTATAAAATACTACCTCCATAGTCCATCATAGTAAAAATAACACATTTTAACTTTTAGAAGTCAAACTGTGCCAAGTTCGACCATTAAATTCTATTATTATATATGCAAGATTATTAATATGTTATATGGTGTTGGATTCATCATAAAATATATTTTAAAATTATTATTTTTTATGATTATTTTTACTCACATGAATAAATATATTAATAATTGAAAATTTATTCATTTGACTTCTAAAAGTTGAAATGTGTCATTTTTACTGGGATGGAGTGCTATTATAATTTAGAATTCACAGTTCAATCTATTAAAATCTAATGGAGCATGAAACTATATTCATTCGAATAGTTGAACACCGTATTGAATTATCTTTATCAAAAAAATTACTTTAAATTTATAAATTTTACATAAATGCAGCTTGAACCATGATATTCCTATTACACTATGTTAGATTAATCCCTATTACACTGTGGTAGATTAATCCCTAGGTGACTGAACTTTAAACTTTGTGATTTACCACTTCATCAACTTCTAATGTTGGGATGACTGTACTCTAAGGGCAAGAGATTTTGTGATTATCCTTCACCATTTGCGTTTATCCTCCACAATGGTGGATTGATCATTAAATTAATGCTTAATTCATTTTAAAAAAAAAATAAAGTATCATTTCATGCTACTGGAAACATCCAGTATTATTCAAGGATAAAAAGTTAGGGGAACTCTCTAATACAATATCCAATGCCTCGCTTGACTTCGCGAAACTAGCGAGCGAGTGAGCGAGGCAGTTTTTATCCCTAGGTATCCAACAAGGAAAACTTAAACCTACTTCCCCTATGGAGGAGCTACAAGTAGGTGGCTTTGGTTATTGAAAACCCTTCTCCCGTACCTGCATGAAAGAGAATTCTTGCCCCATCTTCCGGTGGCCTGAGCAACGACTGCGGCTGCAGATCTTCCGAGTGGCGCTCAGGCCACTGGCTCACCGACTTGAAGCTTCAAAGATTGGAAACTACCCTTGCCACCATTATTTTCGATCCTAATAACCTGTTGTCGAATGTTTTTTTATTCCTTTGAAACCCTATTCCATAACGTACATAATATATAACTCAGCATCTTCCTAGTAAAAAACTTCTAACGGATTCCTGAACCAAAGTTCTCCTTTGTTTCTCCTTGCCTCGTCCACCTTTTCTGCCAGGTTTACGATCTTCCATCTCTCTAGTGCGTACGGACATTCAAAAAACAAGTTCCCAGCAGTTCCATTCTCCTTATCACACAAGACACAGGTTGCTGCGACATTCATTATTTTCTTGCGAAGGTTTTCACATGTTGGGAGCGAGTCTGTGATAACTCGCCATGCCAAATGCATTGCCCTCTGTGGAATTCGAAATTTCCGAAGTTTTCTCCATAATCTTCTGTCTGCGTCTTCACCTGGTACGTTCTGGTGCATGGATAAACACGGGGATTCCACCAATATTTGGTACACAGATTTAACGGTGTATTTTCCGGTGGAGTTATAATGCCAAACCCTTTGGTCATTTCCTGTAAATGGCGATGGTTGCATGCTCCGGATAAATGTCACATCTTTCAGATGAAAATGTGCTTCCAACAAATCAGAACTCCACCACTTTGTTTCCACATCCACCAGGTCAGCCACTAAAGTTAATTCTGCAGGAACATAGTCAAGTTCCTTGACGCGGAAGTCTTCCTCTCTCGAAAGCCATGGATCATAACAAATCTTCATCTGTCGCCCTAATTCTATCTCCTTTCTGCACCCAACTCTAAGTACTTCCACGCCTCTGAGAATACTTCGCCAAGACAAAGAAGGTCTCGCGCCTAGAGTCGCTTCAAAGACAGTGGAGCTTGGGAAATATTTATCCCTAAAGACCATTGTAACTAGGGCATATGGGTTCACTAAGAGTATACATGCTTGTTTTTCAAGAAGTGATAAATTGTCTGCCCTCAAGTCACGGAATCCCAGGCCTCCATTCAACTTTGCACGCGTCATTTTCTCCCATGCTACCCTGTGTATTTTTATGCTCCTTTCTTGGCTCCTCCCCACCAAAATTTGCTGATCATACTCCGAATATCATCCAAGATAGTGTCCGGAATAGTGAAGCAGCTCATAGCATAACTGGGAATAGCCTGAAGCCCTTGATAAATTCTTCTGTTTTCCAGATAAGTATCGCTTTTTGTCCAGCTCATAGTATCCGGATAAGTATCTCTTTTCCAGCCCTTGATAAATTCTTCTCACTCCATCCGTCAATTTTCCTTCTAATTCTAACCTTCAAATCTTGAAAGACATTTGTTTTACATTGTCCCACTTCTGACGGAAGGCTTAGGTAGGTTCCATGCATCGTGACCGCCGGTATCTTAAGAATGTTGCATATCTTAGCTCTTACTTCTACCGTTGTATTAGGGCTAAACAATATATCAGATTTATCAGCATTTATTTTTTGCCCAGAAACACCTTCAAGCAAGGTGATTGCCCATTGGAAATGCTTTGCCTATTCTTCTGTCGCCTCGCCGAAAGAAGTGTATCATCTGCAATGACTATATGAGATATTCTAGGGCCAAACTCGGGCACACCTATTCCTCTTATCTTTTCGGAGCGCATCAAATCTATTAGGAGTCCTGAAATAACGTTAGAAAAAATGATAAAGAGGTAAGGAAAAAGAGGGTCTCCTTGTCTCAATCCCCACTTTGGTTGCAACAATCCCATTTCTAAATCATTTATAATAAAAAAGAAACACGTTGTAGACAAACAATGGCTTATCAAACCTATGAAAGTCTCCTCAAAGCCCATAGCTCGTAGGGTAGAGCATACGAAGTTCCATTCGATCATGTTGAACGCCTTACTCATATTGAGTTTGATGCTCACATAACCTAAGGCTCCGGTCCTCCTACCTTTCATAGTGTGATGGAACCATTGAGCTATAAGGATATTGTTCGTAATCAGCCTTCCCGGAATAAATGCCGATTGAGATTCAGAGATAACCTTTGGTATGATCAGCCGAAGTCTATTCGCCACCGCCTTCGATGCTAGTCGATATACCACATTATAGAGACTGATAGGGCAAAACCATGTAATCAACTCTGACTTATGGGTCTTCGAGATCAGTACAATGTGGATATAGTTCACCCTCGGCTCAAACACTCCATGATTCAAGAAACTAAGAACAAAAGTAGTAACATCTGCCTTAACGATATGCTAGAATTTTTGGAAAAAAATAGGACTCATTCGGTCGGGGCCTGGGGCCTTGTAAGGGTGCATTTTCTTTACATATTTTGCCACATATGCCTCTATGTACGACCTAATTAGATTCTCGGCCATATCCTCTGCAACCTTTCGCTAAAGCATCCCTACTACTTGTTGGATCACATATTTCGATGTTAACGACGACGAGAAGAACCCCTATAATAGTCCACAATGATACGCTCGATATTGGCTTCGTTCGTCTTCAGCACCATGTTTTCATCCTTCAGACCACTTATATGGTTAATTTCCCTTCGGTTGGAAGTGAACTTGTGGAAGAAGCTTGTGTTTCTATCTCCCTCCTTATACCAAGGGTGCTTTGCTCGTTGCTTCCACTTAATAGATTCAGCATCTTGCAGTAAGTCGTAGTCTTGTCTTAGCGCAGTTATTCTTTCTTTTGCCACCTGTGTGATTGCTCCCTTTTCCAGGTTAAAAATAGCATTCTTGATCTCCACCAAGAGCTTTGGTATGCCGGGGAATGTTTCTTTTCCCCACTTCATTAACCCTAACAAGCAGTTTTCCTATTTCTGGGGCAAATATGTTGCAAACTCATTCCACGTTTCCTCCACCATTTTTTCACAATCACTAGACTTTATCCAGTGCGCCTCAAAGTGAACCCTTCTTCTCCGTCTTTGTGATTGGCTGTTGGATCCCGCGATTGGAGCCGGACATGCAAACACATGTGATCAGAATACACCATGGGCAAAACTGTGAATGAGGACCAGGGGAAGAGATCATGGAAGCTTTGATTAAACGTCGCTCGGTCTAGTCTTCCTATCTTTGTGTCTGCTTCATGTAAATTTTGGCCCCGTAAATCCCATATCAAATAGACCAAAAAAGTCTGGAGCCTTCCTAAAGTATCAATCTCCCGCTCCAATATGTGCCTACTTCCTTGAAATTAATCCTGCATCAAGATTTCATTGAAGTCACCGAGGCATAGCCATGGTATAGATGGTTCTCCAAAAAGATGCTTAAAGTTTTGCCATCCCATTCTTCTTCGAGCAAGTGTCGGCTCCCTATAATACCCAATAATACAAACACAAATCCTAGAAATTATAATAAAAGCATCTATAAAACAAATCGACATCAACCTTAAATCTACCACTACTTGCTTACTCCATAACAAAGCAAGTCCACCTGAGCGTCATTACGACTCAACAGCAACACCAAAACAATTTAATTGCGACTTTAAATTATCAGTAACTCCTACATAACACTTAGTTTCACTAAGAAAAATAACAGTTGGGAATTTTAAACGTAACATAGTACACAGCTCCTAAAGTGCCCGAGCTCTTCCAAGCCCACGACAGTTCCAACTTAGGATATTCATTGGCCTGGATAGGACCGGTCTCCATTGCCAATACTGCCTATGTAATACTCCTTCCTGCCACTATCAGAGATGCCCCCTCGAGGCTAATTTGCTGTTTCCATTTTTTGTTTTCCTCTCTCCCGGTATCTAGTATTGGCGCACCAAGTTCTATCTTCCTCTTCATCTTTCCACGACTATTCATCACCCCCGTTTTATTTTGCATGATCTTTTGGGTTTCTTTTTTTACTTCTTTTTCTTGCCATTCTCTATTTTATTCATGATGATCCGCACTGATGAGGAAGAAAACTCCACTGGTACCTGGACCATTTCAAGGCTCAATGGGTCAACAGGTATAGTTTCCATCTGCTTGATAGGCGTGCCCACATTTTCTGAGTCCAGTTGGGAATCTTCCGGGATTGCCCGATCCTCCACGATGGAGTCATTATCAGTTTTCAGAAGAAAAACCAGAGAACAAAAGGTTTTTTGGTGCAGTTATCGTACTGCTTTTCGTCTTCATATCATTCCATATATATACACCAAAACTGTGATCCGATAATTTCGAACCACCTAGCACGTCTCATTCGTGCTAAGCCACGAAACACCAAGAAAAACGGAAACCGAAACACCCTACGTGCAAGACTAATTCAAACGGAAAGGAAAAACAAATTCCTAATTTAGATGACAGGATTAAGACATAACAAATCACCCCCTTAATCTTGTCGTCGCCTAACTTATATCAGCAACGCCAATTCTGCTCCTTAGCGCCTGGAAACGAACACGTCCAAGAGACTTCGTCAGAATATCAGCAAGCTGTGCCTCCGTGTTGATGTGATCGATCTCGAGTTCACCCTGTTCCACATAATTACAAATCAGATGGTACCGAGTGTCGATGTGCCTGCTTCGATCATGAAACACGGGATTTCTGCTGAGGGAGATTGCCGACTTGTTATCCACCAGCAGCTTCGGCACTCATGGTGGTTCGTTCTGCAACTCTCCGAGTAACCTGCTCAACCAAATTCCTTGACAAGCAGCGGTGGCAGCTGCAATATACTCAGATTCGCATGACGAAATTGCTACCACTCGCTACTTCTGTGATTGCCAACTTACCGGAGCTTGTCCGAGGAAGAATATCAGGCCAGTCGTGCTCTTCCTGTCGTCAACATCTCCGGCTAGATCAGCATCACTGTAACCTATCAACTCCAAGGTTCCGCTTCCTCTTCCATACGAAACTCCAAAATTCAAGGTTCCCGCCACATACCGCAATATGTGCTTTACTGCTGCATAGTGCACCGTTGTGGGTTTCTCCATGAATCGACTTACATAGTCGACGGCGTACGTGATGTCCGGCCTTGTGTGAACTAAGTACCTGAGACTCCCCACTATGCTGCGATAAAGGGTGGCATCTACTGGTCTTCCGTCGCCAACTTTGCTCAGCTTGAGTCGTGCCTCCATTGGTGCTGCACAAGGATTGCAATGCTCCATTCCATCCTTTTGCAACAACTTCCTCGCATAAGATGCTTGACAAAGAGTGATTCGATCATCCCTCTGCTGCACCTGGATTCCCAAATAGTAACTAAGTCCGCCAAGATCACTCATCTTGAAAAGACTAGTCATTTCTTTCTTGAATTTGATCACCTCTTCGATTGATGGCCCCGTGATTATGAGATCATCCACATAAAAACCAACAAGAATTAATGCTTCATTGTTACCTCGTCGGTAAACTGCATGCTCCGCTTTGCTACGTACAAAGCCCAAATTTTGAAGGCTTACATCGAGTTTCGCATTCCACGCCCTCGGAGCTTGACGAAGTTCGTACAACGCTTTCTGCAGTCGAAGTACCTTGCGCTCCTTGCCGTGAACGACGAAACCCGGTGGTTGTTCGACGTAAACTTCCTCGATTAGGTCACCGTTGAGGAAGGCGGTCTTTACGTCCATGTGGTGGATCGGCCAGCCGTGATGTACTGCAATTGCGATCATCATTCGCACCGTCTCCAAATGAGCGACCGATGCAAATACCTCCTCGTAATCCACTCCCTGTCGTTGTGCGTAACCTTTCGCCACCAGCCGCGCCTTGTGTTTTACCACCTCGCCAGCTGCATCCCTTTTGAGCTTAAAAATCCATTTAAGCCCAATAGCTCGATGTCCCGCCGGCAATTCAGTGAGCCGCCACGTCTGATTTTCCTCGATGCTGGCCAACTCTTCCGTCATCGCTGCTCGCCATTCCTCGTCCATCTTCGCTTCAGCCAGACACGTCGGTTCCTTGGCGGTGAGGAGACACTGGTCGTCGTCTTCTTCAGCTTCTACGTTAACAGTTGCATCGTATAAACTGTCCAATGTGCGGTACCGGCGAGGCACCTCCTCGCCTGGAGATGGCTCCGATGCACCGGTTGGTGGGGACACGAACTCCACCGTCGACGGTGGTGGTGCAACCGGAGTTGTTGGAGTGGGCGGTGAATCTCCAGCGTTTGAAGGTGATGCGCGTTCCGTGTGCGTCGTGCTCCAGCTCGCATTAGTGCCTGCAATTGGAGATGTAAAACGCTCGAGGGAGAACGTCTCCATTTCTCCAATTTGATCACCTCCTTGCTCTCGTCCCGAAAGTGTCCAATCCCATGCCGCATCCTCGTCGAAAATGATGTCACGGGAGACTCTGACTCGATCCGTGGTGGGGTCATAGACACGGTATGCTGCGGTGCCCAGCTCGTAACCCAGTAAAACCATCGGGATGCTCCTGTCATCCAGCTTCTTCAGGTTTGGATGCACCGCCTTGACATGAGCGACACACCCGAAGACGCGGAGGTGTTGCACACTTGGTCGGCGCCCGTGCCACGCTTCGTAAGGGGTCTTTCCGATGACGCTCTTCGTCGTTCCTTGGTTCAACAGGTACACCACCGTCGTCACCGCCTCACCCCAAAATCTGACCGACACCCCCTTCGCCTTCAAAAGACAGTGCGCCGTTCCGACCACTGTTTGGTTTTGGCGCTCCACGACTCCATTTTGTTGCGGTGTATATGGCGCCGTCAGCTACCGTTGTACTCCTCGCTCTGCGAAATAATCACCAAGTCCTTGAGAAGTGAATTCTCCGCCGCGATCGGTGCGTAGCATTTTCAATTTGCTCCCGCTTTGTAGCTCGACCGCGGCTACAATCTTCTTGATTTCCTCACCCGCTTGATCCTTCGTGGCTAGCAATGATACCCACATGTATCTAGTGTGATCATCAACCATTAAAAGGAAATAGCATTTACCTCCTGGTGTCACTGGATCAATGGGTCCGCACAAGTCCGCGTGAACAAGGCCAAGGCACTCGTTTGTGCGGTTCCGTGCCTGATGAGGATATGGCGCACGCTTCTGCTTTCCGGCCAAGCATGCGTCGCACATGCGCTCAACATCATCAATCATCGGAAGTCCATGCACCATATCGTTGCGCGAGTCGCCGGAGAGCCTCAAAGTGTAAGTGCCCGTAGCGCGCGTGCCAGCGCCACCCGCTCTCGGATCCATGCAAGGCAAGACAGACGGGCCGCGCCAGGTTTAGGTGGAGTAAGTAGAGTCGTCCACGGCTTCTTGGCACTCGCACGAGCAAGCGCCCATCTTGGTCGCGCAGTTGGAGCCAGCCATGTCGGATTCGAGTGTCGTATCTGAGTTCGTCTAGCTGCCCCAAGGAGATGATGCTACTGTGAAGGTGCGGGATGTAGTACACCTCCGAGAGCGTCAAATGCTCCCCATTCAGACATGTGAAGAGGATCGTTCCACGACCTTCTATCTCTACCGACGTGTCATCTCCGAGCTTGACTGACCCGCGCACGTTGGTGTCCAGTTCAGAAAACAGCTCACGTCTGCCACACATGTGGGAGCTAGCGCCGGAGTCTAGAAACCACACTGTGCTGCATCTCCCATCCTGTCCCGTTGCCTTCGCCTGAGATCGCACCTCATTCAGAAGCACATGCTCGTCGGACACCTGGCTCCCGATCGTGAGTGAGTGCAACCTCGCCACCAGCAGAGCCGCCTCCTCCTCCTGATCTTGCACAAAGTTTGCCCGTTCCTTGCGCTCCCGTCACGGTTTCGGGCAGTCTCTGGAGATATGACCCGCGAACTTGTTACAATTGTAACATTTTATTTTGTTCATATCCCGATCACGGCTAGAGGCTCGTTGGCTGCCATCGCGGCCGTGACCCTGCTGTTTCCCCTTCCACTTGGCCTTCCCCTTTGTGCTGGTTCCAGAGTTGGATCCTTGCCCTTGCTCGCGTTGTTTCCCGCGCGCGATCCACTCCTTCTCCGTGAGAAGAACCTGTCCGCCGGAGTTGCCCGTGGTGTTGATGGAGCACCGCTCAGAAGCCGACCGAAGCCGACCGATCAACTCCTCGACCGTCATGCCATCCAGATCAAGCAACGTTTCGATCGAGCACGCGATCTGGGCGTACAGGCTCGGCACCTCCCGCAGAAACTTTTGGACCACCTTTATCTCCTCGGCGGTGTCACCCAAAGAGCGGAGATTATTGATGATGCCGGTGATGCGCATGCCGAACGCATCGAGACACTCGCCATCTTTGAACGTAATCTGCTCGAACTCCTTGCGCAGTCGTTGTGCCGTCGCCTCCCGCACGCGATCCACCCCTACTCGCATCATCTGGATTGCCTCCCATGTTTCGTGTGCTGTGTTTTTCACGGCGAGAGCTGGCACCATCTCCGGTGGCACCGCACGGATCAACGCCGAGAGTGCTGCCATGTCTTCATGTTCGCTCGGCTCTCCGGCGCCGGACGCAGCCTCCCAGAGACCCTGCGCCCGTAAGTTGATCTTCATGACCAGGGCCCACTCGATGTAGTTCGTCGCCGTCAGAGTGGGGTAAACGATGTTGCCGCCGATATTTGTCCGCTCCTGCACGATTCATTCGTGAACAAATGTCAGTTTTCAGAAGAAAACCCAGAGAACAAAAGGTTTTTTGGTGCAGTTATCGTACTGCTTTTCGTCTTCATATCATTCCAGATATATACACCAAAACTGTGATCCGATAATTTTGAACCACCTAGCACGTCTCATTCGTGCTAAGCCACGAAACACCAAGAAAAACGGAAACCGAAACACCCTACGTGCAAGACTAATTCAAACGGAAAGGAAAAACAAATTCCTAATTTAGATGACAGGATTAAGACATAACAGTCATGTGGCTCGCCCTCCTCAAACTGAGAAGTTATAATGGTCGTATCATCCAAATCAGTCATGCTACCCTTATCTCTGCTTGGCTTGGGGTAAGAAATCAGTAGCCTCCCAGCAAAGGTATCTGTATGCCTTCGAGATTAGGTTGCCAAACTGGGTTTTCAACAAACTTTGCGGGATGGGGTTTTTTTAGTATTGGTGGCACCTGTTACACAACCTCTTTTTCATTTATTCTTTGCGCTGAAGTTGACATGGGGCTCCTTCCACAGCATTTGCATCCAGTAGAGTATTGAAAATACCAGGAGCATCTTGCGTTGTTTTTTGCCCTATCAGTGCACCACCACTTCCAGAAATCGTGATATTTTGCCCAACCGCCTTGCGATCCCTAGCTTCCACGATATCCTTCTCCACTATCTCTTGTCCTTTCCCTGGAAGGGATTCATTATCTAATCCCCCTGCATCTTGAGTCAGAAATTGTGCAGCTTGCCTCCTTCTCCAGCCCGCCTGAAAAGGTGATAAATTAGGGTTGGCCCCTAGCAGCGGCGTGTAGTGGATTATGTCACGCTCTATCATCGGCGCCTGAGCTCTCGTCTCACATTCATCGGCTTCATGTCCGGTCCTTCCACAGTACGAGCAAAACCAAGGGATTTTTTTTGTACTGAAGGAGGAGTTGCACCTGATCTCCCAGCGATCCGACAGTTTGTACCCACTTCAAGGGTTTTGTGATATCAATATTGCACTTAATGCGCATGTATGGACCAGTAATTAAGTCGTCTATGTCCTTTTCAACCTCCACAAACCTCCCAATGGCATTACCAATCAGCTTCGCCGACTCCTTATTCATGAAAGAGTTGGAACTCTGTGCACATGAATCCAAAACAAACTTTTCGTGAACTCCGCATGCGATGCTATCATGCCCTCATATGGCTCTCTCAGAGCCATTAAGTACTTTCCGAACAATCATGGTTCCCATTCTAGTATCCAAGCTTTGTCAGACGGTTTTGCAAGCTGGAAGAGAACAAAATTATCGCTCAAAGATCTCCTTGTCATGGTGGATTTTATGCCACATACTCGCTACAACATGTTATAATCTAGTCAGCTTTTTTTTTATTTCATTTAGTTCACCCATGTTCTCCAAGCATTTAGGAGCATTTAGGACCATTTAGGAGCTGCATGCAATTCACCCATGTTCTCCATGCATTCAGGAGCATTTAGGAGCATTTAGGAGCATTTAGGAGCTGTAGTTATTCCTATTTTTTTGTAACTTATTTTTCAGCTCTATTTATAGCTAAATGAATGAAGAAAAGCAGTAAGTTTTTTCTGCACCAAACCTTCTCTTTGTGCTCTGGTTTTTTTTCTTTCAAAACCAACATCTGGTATCAGAGCACGCACGATCACGGCGACAATGTCCGACGAGAACGAGAATTCGCCGTCGCCACCGCGGGAACGTGGAAGGCAGCGTAGACGGAGCATGGCATGGCGGAACCCTAACGAAGTGATCATCCACGAATGGACAAATCTTGGCGGCAACATTGTGTATCCTATGCTGACAGCAACCAATTACAGTGAATGGTCCCTTGTGATGAAGATCAATCTACGCACCCATGGGTTGTGGCAGGCAGTTTCCGGCGAAGGCGAACCAGGCGAGCGCGAGGACATGGCGGCGTTGTCGGTGCTGATACGAGCAGTCCCGCCTGAGATGGTGCCAGCCCTAGCCGTGAAAAACATGGCTCATGAAGCTTGGGAGGCAATTAGAATGATGCGAGTCGGAGTGGATCGCGTGCGAGAAGCGACGGCGCAACGACTGCGCAAAGAATTTGAACAGATTGCGTTCAAGGAAGGTGAATCACTCGATGCTTTTGGCATGCGCATCACAGGCATTGTCAATAACCTCCGCTCTTTGGGTGACGCCGTCGAGGAGGTGAAGGTGGTTCAGAAGTTTCTGCGGGAGGTTCTGAGCCAGTACGCTCAAATTGCGTGCTCGATTGAGACACTCCTCGAGCTGGACGGCATGACTGTTGAGGAGCTAATCGGGAGGCTACGGTCGGCTTCTGAGCGGTGCTCCATCAATTCCATGGGCAACGCAAGTGGTCAAGTCCTCCTCACGGAACAGGAATGGATTGCACGTGGTAAGAGCAACAACCCCAGGAGCAGCGGGAAAGGCAAGGGTTTCCGAAAAGGGAAGAAGCTAACAAACGGCGGGCGAGACGGTGGCCAGCGCGCCTCCAGCGGCGACCGCGACATGACGGGGATCAAGTGCTATAATTGCAATAAGTTAGCAGGGCATATCTCGAAGGATTGTCCCGAACCGCGGCGCGCACGCAAGGAACAGGCTAACCTTGTAAAGGATCAAGAGGAGGAGGAGGCGCTACTTGTGGCGAGGTTGCACTCACTCATTGTTGGAAGTCCAGCAACAGAGAAACGCGTGTTGCTAAACGAGGTACATTCTCAAGCAAAGGCAGCAAAGAAGGGTGGTGAATGTGACACCACGTGGTTTCTTGATTCCGGTGCAAGCGCTCATATGTGTGGCCGGCGAGAAGTCTTCTCCGAGCTCGACACCAACGTGCAAGGCTCCGTAAAACTTGGGGATGATACCTCCGTTGAAATCAAAGGTCGCGGCACCACTTTTTTCACGTGTCAAAATGGTGAGCACTTAACACTCTCTGAGGTGTACTTCATTCCTAGGTTGCAAAGTAGCATAATTTCCTTGGGGCAATTGGATGAACTTGGATATGATACACACATTCAAAGTGGCTGGCTTCAATTGCGTGACCAAACGGGGCGTCTTATTGCAAGAGTGCCGAGAAGTCAAGGACGCCTCTATTTGCTAAACCTCAAATTGGCACGACCAATTTGTCTTGCTGTGCACGGAAGCGAGGATGGATGGCGTTGGCATGCACGGTACGGCCATGTACATTTTGAGGCTCTTCGGCGCCTTGCTCGAGACAATATGGTGCATGGCCTCCCGATGATCAAAGACGCTGAACGCATGTGTGATGCATGCTTGGCCGGAAAGCAAAAGAGAGCCCCATTCCCTCACCAAGCGAGGAACCGAGCAAACGACCATCTCGGACTAGTACACGCGGACCTTTGCGGCCCAATCGATCCACCCACGCCCTGAGGTAAACGTTATTTCCTTCTAATGGTGGATGATTACAGTAGATATATGTGGGTTTGTTTGCTCGCAACAAAGGACCAAGCAGCTGGTGCAATCAAGAGGATCATGGCAGCAGCCGAGGTAGAGAGCGGGTGCAAACTGAAGTTGCTACGAACTGACCGTGGCGGCGAGTTCACTTCACAGGAACTAGGTGAGTACTTTGCCGAGCGTGGAGTTCAGCGGCAACTAACAGCACCCCACACACCGCAACAAAACGGAGTGGTTGAACGTCGCAACCAAACCGTCGTCGGGATGGCACGGTGTTTGTTGAAAGCTAAGGAGATGCCGATCAGATTCTGGGGTGAGGCAGCGACTACGGCGGTGTACCTGTTGAACCGGGGAACGATGAAGAGCGTCATCGGAAAGACCCCATACGAAGCATGGCACGGGCGCCGACCAAGTGTACAACATCTCCGCATTTTTGGGTGCGTCGCTCATGTGAAGGCAGCATAACCAAACCCGAAGAAGCTGGACGACAGGAGCACTCCAATGGTACTGCTTGGTTATGAACCGGGAACAGCGGCGTACCGTGTTTATGACCCTGCGACGGAGCGAGTCAGAGTATCCCGGGACATTGTCTTCGACGAAGATGCAGCGTGGGACTGGACGAGCTCAGTGTGTGCACAAGGAGGTGAACGACAAGCTGAGACGGAAAACTTTTCCGTCGAAAACTTTATTTCTCAAATTGCAGGTGCTGGCACAAGTTGGAGCACGACGCGCACGGAGCATGTTCCATCACGGGACGTCAGGGCCCCACCAGCTACTCCAACAACTCCGGTTGCACCACCACCACCGACGGTGGAGTTCGTGTGCCCACCAACCGGTGCATCGGAGCCATCTCCAGGCAAGGAGACGCCTCGCCGATACCGCATGCTGGATAGTTTATACGATGAAACTGTCAACGTAGAAGCCGAGAAAGATGACGACAAATGTCTTCTCACCGCCGAGGAGCTGACGAACCTGGCTGAAGCAGAGATGGACGAGGATTGTCGAGCGGCGATGTTGGAGGAATTGGCAATCATCGAGGAAAATCAAACGTGGCAGCTCGTGGACTTACCGCCTGGACACCGAGCCATCGGCCTGAAGTGGGTTTATAAACTCAAGAAGGATGCAGTCGGGGAGGTTGTGAAAAGAAAGGCGCGGCTGGTGGCGAAGGGTTATGTGCAGCGTCAGGGGGTGGATTACGAGGAAGTCTTCGCTCCCGTCGCAAGGATGGAAACTGTAAGAGTTCTGTTAGCGTTAGCTGCTCACCATGGTTGGCTGGTTCATCACATGGACGTAAAGTCCGCATTCCTCAATGGCGATTTAATCGAGGAAGTTTACGTCGAGCAGCTACCGGGTTTTGTTGTCAACGGCGAAGAGAGAAAAGTGCTCCGACTTCATAAGGCGCTGTACGGACTCTGCCAAGCTCCGAGGGCATGGAATGCGAAGCTTGATACGAGCCTTCGAAAACTTGGTTTCGAGCGAAGCGAGACGGAGCATGCTGTTTATCGCCGTGGAAACAATGAGAATCTGCTGCTTGTCGGAGTGTACGTCGACGACCTTATAATCACTGGATCTTCAGTCAAGGAAGTGTCGAAGTTTAAGAGGGAAATGACGGATCTCTTCCAAATGAGTGATTTAGGGGAGCTAAGCTATTATTTGGGTATACAGGTACAGCAGAAGGGTGGTTTGATCACACTAAGCCAAGCTTCCTATGCGAAGAAGCTGATTCAAAAGGCTGGCTTAGAAGGTTGCAATCCCTGCGCAACTCCGATGGAACCACGGCTCAGACTGAGAAAGACTGGTGACGGAAGGCCGGTGGATGCTTCATTTTATCGGAGCATTGTGGGGAGCCTCAGGTATTTGGTGCACACGAGGCCCGACATCACGTTCGCAGTCGGCTACATCAGCCGGTTCATGGAAAATCCCAAAACGGAACACTTTGCTGCAATGAAGCATTTATTACTATACGTGGCGGGAACTTTGGAGTTTGGAGTGTCGTATGGAAGGGGAGAAGGAGCTCTGAGATTGCTAGGCTACAGCGATGCCGACTTAGCCGGAGACATCGACGATCGGAAGAGCACAAGCGGATTGATTTTCTTCCTCAGACAAGCTCCGATCAGCTGGCAGTCGCAGAAGCAACGGATAGTGGCAATATTATCTTGTGAATCAGAATATATTGCTACTGCAACTGCGGCGTGTCAAGGCATCTGGCTCAGCAGACTACTAGGTGAATTGAAAAACGAACAACCTCAAGCACCTAGACTGTTGGTGGACAACAAGTCAGCAATTTGCCTCAGCAGGAATCCTGTGTTTCACGAACGGAGCAAACATATCGATACTCGGTATCATCTGATTCGGAACTATGTGGAGCTGGGAGAACTTGAACTTGAACACATCAACACCGAAGAGCAGCTTGCCGACTTACTGACGAAGTCACTTGGACGAGTTCGTTTCCAGGAGCTAAGGAGCAAGATTGGTGTTGCTGACACAACATAAGCAACGACAAGATTAGGGGGTGATTTGTTATAATCTAGTCAGTTTTTTTTTTAATTTCATTTAGTTCACCCATGTTCTCCAAGCATTTAGGAGCATTTAGGACCATTTAGGAGCTGCATGCAATTCACCCATGTTCTCCATGCATTCAGGAGCACTTAGGAGCATTTAGGAGCTGTAGTTATTCCTATTTTTTTGTAACTTATTTTTCAGCTCTATTTATAGCTAAATGAATGAAGAAAAGCAGTAAGTTTTTTCTGCACCAAACCTTCTCTTTGTGCTCTGGTTTTTTTTCTTTCAAAACCAACACAACAAATCCATGATATCCTCAGATAGAATACTTCTTGGTGCCAAAACCCTTCCTATCAACGCAAGTTGGAACTGCGGGGTGTCAGATCAAAGAGTAGCCCCATGATAAGGTTTTTCCTCCTCTGTTAGTGAAAGGTTCGAGTAAAGCTGCTCCAAAGCTTCCTGATTTTCCATCAATCCAGACTCTTTGCCTATCGCCGAATATCCCGATGTCTAAAATCTGCGCTATGGAAACGCAATTTCAAACCCTATGCCGCTATAATGATTTCCGTGTGTCTCCTTGGCCGAGCTTTTGGGGGCTATATGAAAAGAGTTTCACTGAATCTTGCTTGAAAATAGATTTCTTAAACCAAAACCTTACTGATCTGTGGTTGGACATGGAATCGGAGAAGAAAAACGTGTGCCTTAAGGCGCAAGGAGGAAGCTCTCTGTAACCCTAGGTTAGAGAGAGAAAAATTTTAGCAGTACTACAAACAATGAAATTAATTGTGCTGACCTCTCAGCAAAAATTAATTAGATTAATTCTTAATTCATTTTCACATATATGTTGTTGTCAGTATCATTTTAATTTGATAGTTATTATTTTTTAAAATAAATCAATCATTCCAAGATGCTAGGAAAAACACTCAACGGAAATTATAATAAGTGGAAATGACATCCAACCTAACTAGCCTCTAGCAATAACTAGCATATTGCAAGAATATCTGGGAGGTCGTCGCCGTACCTCTCAAAGTTAAATTTATAGTCCCTAATGTTTACTAACTACAGTTAATTAGATAGTGGCAAATCGGGGTCTTCCACGAAGAAGAGAGATCTTTCTAAGGGTTTAAACATATAAGGATGATATTTGTCTAGAGGTGGATATGTCTATATATAGATATATAAAAGCACAAAGTAAGAAAATGGGGGTTAAAACTACAAAACAAAAAGTCTTGGGGGAAATTCATTTCCACTTCAAAACCTCTTATCGATCGATGAATCTACAACCTATTCATCACTTTAACTACTTGTTGTGAAGATAAATCTTCTATCCTTCTTAGATAGTAGTTTGCAAGAGTGAATTCGGCATCTCTTGTCAAACCTTACTAATGACTCCTTTAGTCGATAAACGGCTAAAAGTATCACATTAATGGTGTCGGCCACGAACAATCAACAAGCTTGGTAACACTTATAAATACTACACCGTGTCTAAGCATTGGACCAATTCATGCATTTACACAAGATTAGTCAAGAACGTTCAATGCTTATAGACCTCTTCAATTTGCTACAATAAACAAACATGACAAAGAGTTCGACATCATCACATTCATCTAGCAATTATCAACACATCAACATCATTAGAAGCTCTAACTCATGCTCTAGGATTTCAAATTAAAAGAGTGGAAACTAAGCTACTTTCTCCCAACCCTAACAAGCATAAGTGTTGAACACTACACTGTGTCTAAGCATTGAACCAACTCATGCATTTACACAAGATTAGTCAAGAACGTTCAACGCTCATAGACTTATTCTATTTGCTACAATAAACAAACATGAAAAAGAGTTCGACATCATCACATTCATCTAGCAATTATCAATACATCAACATCATTAGAATTTCTAACTCATGCTCTTGGATTTCATATTAAAATAGGGAAAACTAAACTACTTTTTCCCAATCCTAACAAGCAATCATACAACCAATTCATATACTCAAATAAGCAACAACATTGATGCCATTAACAATCCACATTCAAAGCTCCATAAATGCACAGTAGCAAAAGCAATAAATAAATAAATAGAGTTCTCAAGATATGGCTTAGAAGCCTCAATCAATTGCTCACAAGTACAAAACTAAGCTAGATAATCAAAACCCATAACATAGAACATAAATCTACAAAGAAAGAAGAAGAAAAAGTAAGAAAATGGGAAAACTAGGGTTTTAGAGCCCCCAAAGTCAAGCTTAGACAAAGGGGGAAAAAGGCTATTTATAGCCCAAGTGGTCAAGAAAAAGTCAAAAGGTGGAGCAGAGCGCGCTAGCCGCTCGCCGTGGTGTGAGACAGGGCACCGTGGTGCAGGAAACCATGTCGGTGGTGCGAGAAACTTGCATCGTGGCACGGGCGCTAGGGACCCCGGTTGGGAGATGTGTGTGCGCGTGCGCGAGCTCAGGCGCCTAGTGCGCATTTCTGGACTGAGAACGTGCGACACAATTTGTTTTTCTCGAGCGGGCATGCGGTTAAGGGTGCAGCCCGTGCACCACGGTTTTCTTCACTCGGTCGGTCGACTGGCCGGTCTTCGCATCGTTTTGGGTAAATAGTTGCTCCAATTTTAGAGTTCTTGTAGTTAATTTTATAGTGCTTGGGAAGAGAATCCAATAGTGCCACCCTTGTAGGCTGATTCTTCTTGGATCATTTTGAGAACTTTTTTCCAAACTTCCGGATGAAAATTCATCTGCTTCTTTGCCTTCCTTCTTCGACCCTTCTATCTTCTACCACATTTTGACTTGTGACCTTCACTAAACCACTCCAAAGGGCTCACGAGCAATCTACAAATTAAGCTCACAAAATGAAATCTAGATGCTCGTAAGGACCAAAAATCCATTAGACTAAATGTGGGTTACAAAATGAAGGATTTAGATATGAAAATCGAAAATGGCCTTCTAAACCCCTTATGATGTAAACCTATCTAAATCTAGCAATCTTACAACAAAAATATGACAAAAGAGATGTTAAATGCTATGAAAAATACATGTTTTTTACGTCTTATCAATATCTAGATTACATGTCAACCAGACTAATCATCTGTACTATTACAGATCAGAGATCCAATCAAAAAACTGTAACATCGCCTCGGGGATATTAACTTGCTTCCCGTGGAAATTATGACCACTTGGCAGAGAGGAGCGTATCACGCATCAATATCACTGCGCCAAATAGGGATCTTCTACAACTGTAACACCATTTGATCCAACCATGATCTATGTTGTCTAAACTGTAAACACCTTAAAAAACACAGATCTGACGAATCCAAGTTAATAGAAACCCAAAAATAAAACCACAAAAAAAATTACGAAACAATTAGATCGAGAACCATGCATCAACGTGAACAACTAAATTGAGTTATCATCATGAACACAACGATCTAATCAATCAGGTCGAAGAATAAAATTAATTTATGGAGATAAATCTCACATTTATTGAATATCAAAAATATAAATTAAAATAAATTATTTTTCTTCATCCCTGATGGAAAGATGGGGAAAAAAGATTGAAAAAGAAGGGATGCCGCAAGAGAAGGTTGCGGCTAGGTTTTGTGGGAGGGATTGATAATTATATATTAAGAATGAGAAGTTGAAAATTAAATTAGAATTAGAACTGCGATTCCATTATAAATTGAAGGTTTGATTTCCACCTAAAGGTAAATCTGGAGTGTGAGATTCTCTTCTGATTCAAAGATAGTTTAACTTCTAAACAATGCAGACCCAGCCAAAAAATGTCGGCACGCAATGTTCCCAGTCCAACTTAATTAAAGACATTTAAATAAATACAAAGTACATTACTAATTAATTGATTAATAGCCCATCTATGTTGAATATTTAAACATGGGATCCGATCTGTAGCACGGGATCAGAACTATCAAATTCGTTTAATTTAGTGTAAAACAAGTACAACAATATGGAGTTCAACTGGATTATTAATAACCTAACCCGTGGTATCCTACTTTATTCACTTGATACCCTCTTCTAGAGGAGATTGATTTTTTTTAGGATAAAAAATTACATTTATTGCCTCATATTATAATGAATTGGGATATGGGGCTGAATTGATTTATAATCAAATTAATTCATCTTTAGGTTAGATGCTTTGCTGACGATGTTTAAAGGGTAAAATATTGAAGATAAAGTCTTTTCATGAAAATGAGAGATGGCAAACATTAAGTTAAATAAAGTTTTAAATATACTCCACCAATTTTTCATAACAAACATGATACGGGTTACCTAATCACTCCTTGCATGTTTGTTTATTTTTTAAAATAATCGTACGTAGGTGATGGGCAAAACGTCCAACAATAATTACAATGAGGGTAATTAGCATTTAATTCAATTAACCTCTAGCAATAACTAATTTATAGTAAAGATTTAAAATTACACTAGTGAAAAACCTTCGATTAAAGGTGGTTATATCGGACCAGAAAAGGTAGTTTTCAAGTGCCTTCTCTCGCTCCGCCTTTAAATAAAATTGTTTAAAGGCATTCCTAAAACTGCATTTAATTAGGGTCTGAAATAGTTTTCAAATTAGAAAAGGCCCTTTTCAAATGTCTTCTCTGGCACCACCTTTAATTGAAATCGATTAAAGGCGGTTCAAAACCCGCCTTTATTTAGGATCTGAAATAGGTTCCGAATAGGTTCCGAATAGGTTCCGAATTCGGAACCTATTTCTGAGGTTCTAAAAAAACTGCAGAAACCTGAGGTTTCGGGCAGCCTTGAAGCAACACTCAAATCAACAAGCGATGCGGTGAGCTTCAAATCAAAGCAACACTTAAACACTTAACAGTCCTTCTTCAATCCGTGAAAAACATCAACAGATCTGGGAAAAAATATATCAAAATCTCAACAGGCGGCACAATGGGCTTATACTCTTTCGATGTGGTTGGCTTCTCCTTCTCCGGCGCGGTGGGCTTCTCCATCTCCTACGATAGAGCAATGCAATAGCAAGGAAACGACATGGCAGTGCGAGAGCAGGTAAGCAGAGCAGCGGTGCGAAAGGTGGAAGAGGCGTGACGAAGGCGTGAGTGTGGAGGAAGATAGTGGAGGCATGATAGTGGAAAAGGAAATGGTGGTGGCGTGGTGCTTGAGAAAGGAAAGAGGCATGTGCCTTGTGATTTTTTGGGAGAGGAGAAGTAAAAATGAAGGGTGAAAACCCTAAGATAATTGGTTTATATATTGGGCTAAATAGACAGCCTATTAAAGGCATGTCTACAACTAGAATCGCTTTTAATCAATTTTCAACTAAACTGGTCATATTTACTGTTATACACTAGTGAAAAATGACCTATTAAAGGCATCAATCAAAGGCAGTTCCTTTGATTTATTTTTTTTTTGAGGAACCGCCTTTGTGACAAGGTTCCGAGTTTGGAACCACTATCCCAAGGTCCCCCATTCATTTTAAAGGCGATTTAAAATCGATTAAAGGTGGTTTTTGAGGAACCACCTTTTATGGGCTATCTTTGTTGGATTATTTGGCCTAAGTATATATAGCCTTGGGATTTTCTATTTCCTTCCTTTGTGTTTTTCTTCTAACACAAGAGGTAACTTATTTTCTTCCTTAGTGTTTTTACACCACCCAGATCTTCTTCTCTTTTCCGCCACTCTCTCCTCTTCACCCATCATCCCTCTCACCTCTTCACCCACCGCTCCTCATCGATCTACACATCTTCCCAGCTTCGTCTCCATCGTGAAGCCAATGTCGTCTGCAACCTGACGACATGTCTGGCGTCCGAAGTTTTGTTAGATTGTTGAAGATTATTGAACGTCGATTATTGTATGTTGATTATTATATGTCGATTATTGTTGAAGTTTTCTGTATTTTCTATGCTTCACATAAAGGCTGTTGGAAACCGATATTAGTTTCCGACACCTTTTTTTAGACCCTCTGATAGATGTTCTGAATTCAGAACCTAATTTGGATCTGATATAGGCACCTTTAATAGGCATGTTCTCCACTAGTGATAGATTAGAGATCCAATTAGAACTTTAATACTTCCATCGGGATATCAACTCGTCTCCCATAAAAATCATGACCGCTTGGAGGAGAGTAGCGTATCGCACATCAATTACTTCACCAAACTGAGATCTTCAAGAACTATAACACCACTTAATCCAAAACATGATATGTGTTTTTCAAACTGTAAACACCTTGAAATGTACATATTTGACTCATCCTAATTAATGGACATCTAACGCATCCTAAGGAGAAGGAAGGAGGTGGCGATGATGCAGGAGGCTAGGATGGTGCGACTCGGGGTATTTTGTTTATGTTCTAAGCTTTGGCTTCACAGCACACTCTCGTTGTTCCACGTTCACGGCTCGGCTACAACTAACTGCCTCACTAGAAGTCATCGGTGTTGAGATTCGTAATCGTCACCCATAGCGACGGAGGTGGCGATATTCACAAGAGGTATCACTCCAACACTTTCTAGGTTGGAGGGTGTGACTTGTCGGTTCAGGGATCCACAGCTTCCATCTAGCACGCAATTTTGCCTGTCCGCGATAGAATTTTAGATCTCAGCCGCCGGAGGAGGACGACGTTCTTCCACCACTACAATGATGAATTAATGAACAAGGGGGTCGTGGAACGTGGCTTGGGTCGCGTAGATCTAAACTTCTGATAATGAAGAGTGAAGGGATATAGGTGGGGTGGTCGGAGCATTTTGGTTGGGATTGGTAAGTCGACAGCAGCTTAAGGGTGATAAGGGTTTGGTATAGATTCGATGGGTGGGTGGTAAGGGTTTGGGGGTTTTGGGGTGATAAAATGAGGAATTTTAGTTTTTCACTCAGTTTAGATTTTGGGATAAAATTAGGAGTTTGGGTTTTGTGCAGATCCGATAGGGTGGTAAGATTTTTGTGTAAAATTTTAGTTTTTTAAGGGTAAGAATGACTCTTAATATGTTAAATCTTTCTTAAAGTAGAAAGTGTACAAATTTGCTTCGAATGCACGAAAAGGAAAGTGTGCAGATTCGACTGGGATTGGGAGAGTAATTAGATTCATTGTAATGTGTATTTCTAGAATATTAGTTTTTTTTATTTATATATAATTAAAGAATGGAACTCCTGATAGTCGATCTGCCCATAAGCTTATGTACATGTCATGGACTGATTTGCAATTAAAAGAAATACAACAAAATCCGTGCATCAGATCCATCTAATTTTGGATAATAAGGTTTCACCAAAGAGGGCTAATTGACATCCGCTTATTCCTTCTCCTCAATGCGCCGCTGATTCCTCACATAACCTCGGTATCGCTAGAGCCCATTCCTCATCTTCCGCCTCCTGCTCCGCCATGTCGCTCGCTTTCGGCTCTTCGTCCTAGAAGATGCAACTTGTGGTTACCTCTGCCGTGTCCAGATAGCATAAGAATGTGAAGCGCATGATGCGGACGCAATGGATCGAGACCTTCTTCCCATTCTACCAGTGGATAAGGACTTATGATTGGCGTCAAGCCTACAAGTTGATCTTATCATCAGCCACACCGTCAGCATCATGCTTGTGCCTCGGGTATAACTATTCTTTGGCGACTCAAATTCCTAAAAATTGCAGCTCCAATGTTGATTTCAGAGGCTTCAGAGGGCAGCTTCATTAAGCCGCAAGAGGAGCACGCAACGTGCCCGTTGTCACACTGTATGTAGACCAATCGAACAAATTAGTGACTACAAGTAGTGTAGATGAGGATAAAAAAACTAGCTCAAGAAGCACTGGAGCACACATACTCTTTAGACTAAATCATACAAATCCTAACTACATTCATATTTGAACAAGTAAAAGTTTTTCAAAAGAGAAGGTTTATAGATACTTGTACTAGTGATTTCTGGATAAGACTGATGGTGAAGAGGCTACTGATGAATTAGTGAGAGGTGAGAAATTAATCAGCACCTAAAACCGAGGTTTGATATCACAGGTACACGTTGGATAATAACAACTGCAACATATAAGTAAACGAATGCAGCTTGTAATTCAAGATGAACAATCAATAAGTTTGGTGTAACGACGAGGGGACAATTCAAAATCAAATCACAGAAAAACGCACATAGAAACTCAAAACACTCTAAACGATGTTTATCCAACGCTTAACTAAACAAAGAACATACCAAATCTGAAAAATCGAACAAAAATTGCGTAATAATATTTTCGAATAAAACCTAGATATACCACATGCCTCATCCTGCGAACGATGAACAACCGATGAAGAAACAAAACAGCGACGCCGGAGAAGAATTGGAGAAATGAGTGGTCGGAGAATCGCGGAGAGAGACGGAGAAACGCAGAGAAGAGGCGAAGAAATGCGTGGCGACAGAGAAACGAAGAAGAGATGGAGAAGTGGCTGACAAATCGTCGGAGAGAAGGTTGGGAAAGAAGAGACTGCAATTGCAAAGAGAGAAGATGAAAAGCTACAAAAAGAAAGAGGAACCATGCTTGTAATACAATTAGAAAGTTAATTTTTCATTAATTACAAAAAGCTTCATTTTGTAAAATAGTATCTACCATATGCATAAGTTTAGGGACGGATCGTCTTTCACGAGACTGTCTTATAATTAAATATGTTGATGGTTAACTATTTTTTGAAATATAGACGTAATGTTGAAGTGGAGCATCAGAAAGGGAATAATAGTTTAGTGGTTGACCTGGTGGTTAGCTCAGCCATGAATTGTGGTTAACAGATAGTTGAACTTGAGGAACAAAACATTTATATAACAAAAAACCCTAACCCCGCTCTTCAATTTCACTGACTTTTTCCCCACTATCTCTCCACCATACCCATGCGGTTTCATAGCAGGTTAGTGCTGTATCTGTCCGCACAAAATTAGTCTACTTATAAATTTAGAGCCCATCAAATTGGGAGCTTGATCATTTCATAAATGCATGCTTACAGTTATGTTAAGACAATCTTACCTCAATTATAACTTCTATTAGATGCCGATTTTGGTTGAAATTTGAATATCACCATCAACTAAAGATTATATTTGTAGCAAAGGTGAAAAATAATAAATTAATGTTAGATTGATTATGAGACGATTTTTCTTGGAACGATGAAAGTAAGAGAAATTCACCTCTAAATAGCTCATCGTGGATGAAAGAATGGCAGGCAATCATATCTCAATATATTTATTTTTCTTGATTTGTATCGTCCATTGTTTTACTGGATTAGAGTGACACCTTACTTTTTTATAAAATGAAAAATGTACCTCCCTTCCCTGTCAAAGTCATACTCCCTCCGTCCCGGATTAAATTGCACAAGATTAAATATTCAGTCAAACTATGAAAATTTTGATTACATATTTGAATAGATATATAAACAATAATATTGTTGTGTGTGATATCGTTGAATTCGTCATAACAAGTAATTTCTAGAAAGTAACTTTTTGTTTACTGATATTATACGTGGTTAAATATATTAATGGTCAAGTGTGTGTTGGAGACTGTGAAAAAGATTCTGTGCAATTTAATGTGGGACAGGGGGAGTAATTGATTTTAATGAATTGTTTAATTCAAAATAAAAAAAAGTCTACTAACATGCTGTACAATGTGTATATCCTAATCCGATTTGTGTGAAGCTCCATTAAATCCTAGGTTTATCAAGTTGTCGCTGATGACCCAATTACGACAGCTAATAGTACAGTAGTGTACTGTTGGTTACAAGGGGAATGCATTATTTGATGAGCTTGGGAGGTATTTCAACTTCCTAAAATGCATAGCCCACCAAATTTGATGCGTTTGGTGGGGTAAGGTATGCATCATATTCACCAGATAGCCACCCATCACACAAACATTGGTGCTTGACTTTCTTTTCATTTTTGCTGTTAGAGAAAATTATTGCGAAGCCATCAATTTGAATAATGCAAACAAGTCCTAAACATTCTACTTGGATGTCATTTTTGGGGGTTTTGTCTTGTCTCTTGTGGGGTTTAATCACAGGCACAACCTGTGTGTGAAATAAGGGAAGTTTTTGTGCCAATTTGTTTGCTGCATTATTGATGATGTCCTCACTATGTGGCAGGTTGGACAGACCTATCACACACAGACCATGGCTAAGATGCCTAGTAAAGGAAAAATAACCAAAAAAAGAGCCCCTGTTCTCTAAATTCCATTCTAACCCTCGAGGGTCTCGATTCATACCTCGTATCTTTAAATTTCACTCGGCTGTGATTTGGATCGCGATTATCCGTGAGCGGGAAACCCTCATTACACATACAAATGCTGCCAATATTTTGCTGCATCCATGGCCGAGTGGGAATTCACCTAAACCACGTGGAGGGATTGGTTTCTTGCTACAAGTGTCTGCGCATACTCAGATCCCACTTTGAGAAAGCAAAATTGCTTTCTACACGACTGTACGGAGGACATGAAGAACACGGAGCTCGATCCCTTATCCTTTAAGGGATTTGAGCGAGTCATCAAATTTACAGGTGATCAAGACGTGGGCCCCTCCCAATTCCACCAAGAAGGATGCACAATCATTTTCTGCAGAAATCATCAAGAGTCCAATACGCAGCATTCAGGCTATCCAAAACCGAGCACACATTGTTCGAAGAATGATGATGATGAAGAAACAGCCACCTTCATTATGTGAAACCATGTGACCAAAAAGAAAGAATCAGGTGTGACCAATGGTCCTGCAATATGTACTTGTCTACATATTTAATGGACCTCACTAAAAACATGATCATTCCACATTCACAAAAGGCCCTTGTGCATATTTGCCATTTATTACTCCCATCTCGTACATTTCTAACAATAACAGCAATAAATTCCAACATTCTGAAAAACAAACATTGCCTAAAGGTTTAGATGGAGAGATTGATTGATTGATGATGTTCAGTATTTCTGCGACTAGTACTCACTTATCAGCAGCTACACTGCAGAATCTCGAAAACTAAGATATCTATAAGAAAAAATAAGCCTGCTGAACGTGCTATCGGCGATGATTACCCTCTATCTAGACCAGCCAGCCATTTCTCTTGTACCTTTCTTTCTCTAAGTCTGATGATCCTGTGCCTTGCTTTCTGCTGAAGAATCGAATCACCCCACCTTCCATAGCCTTCGGATGCTTCGTTTATGAAATGAATATGAAGCATAAAGAAACAGAAAAAGTAAACGCGTACCAATACAACAAGGAATGTCCCTCTTCCTCCCGATTCTACTGATCCCTGGGGAAGAACTGAGTTGAATGAATGCCTCTTCGACAGATTGATCATGTTCACGAGCACGGCAATCTTACTCGCCAAGGTGAGGACCTTCCTGTGGGTCATAAAAGCCACCCATGGCATATCAAGTATCCCATAACTAGGATTTATGATTGCTTAATGTCAAACTATTTCAGCGTAAACATCTTGATCTCCTGCTAATTCCCTTTTTCACAAGATTTGCACAAATCTAGGTGCATCATTTCTTGGCCCGTCAAGAGACCTGTACATGTATAATGTCCCAACCGAATCTGCATCCCTCAATTCCTCATAATCAATGACTTCCACTACTAGGCGAGGTAACGGCTGAGCGATTCTTTGGCAGCCTGCAAGAGTTACTCTACAAGCTGACATCCAGAGAAATCTCATGTTGTAATAGTGATGCAGACCAGAGAGCAAAGCTGAATCGCCAAATGGGCTATCCCTGATCTCAAGCTTCTGCAACTTTGGACAGCCCTCCAGGACATACTTCAAGCCCAGGTCACTGTCCCCTGCAAATGCTACCGACATTGTCCTCACTAGCTTCCCATATTGTCCGAAGTAACTGAAAGCCAAGTCTGTCAGTAAGCCGGACACAGCAAGCCGGGTGAGCTTCTTGCAATTCTTGACAATGGCACCGAAACCTTCATCCATTGGCTGTCCCGTGACATGGTCAGGTCTGTGCCGTCCCATGATACAGAGGCGAAACACCACTAGATCAGGACAGTTCTTTGACATTGCTATAACAGCTGCATTAGTCATCCGCTGGCAAAAATATAGAATCGATTGCAGCTTCCTACAACCTTCAGAAATTGCCTGCAGGCCTACTTCAGAAACAGGTCCCTCATCGTCTTCTTGAGCTTCTATCGGAAAAACACGAAGCTCGCGGAGATCTTTACATGTTGCAGCCACTGCCTGAAGCCCTTCATCACATACCGAATCGAGCACCTGCACAGCATAATTTCATTCAGAAAACAATGATAATCAACACAATAACATAGAAGAAGAAAGCAAGCCCCAACAAATCTTACCCAGAAAATTTGGAGTTTATGGCAGTGACAAATGACCGATTTCAGCTGCTCAGTATTAATGTTGGCATAGCTAAGATTCAGAGAGGTCAGATTAGCACACACCGGATATATCGCAGGCAGATATTCAGGCATAACTTCCCTGAACCCGGAGAGACAAACCAGAGATTTGCAAGCAGCAAAAGCCGAAGCATAGTCCGCCTCTTCCTCGACCCGCGCAACAATCTCAGAATGGCTAAACGAACCCGTCCCCAAGTGAGTGAGCTGGGGTGCTCGAACCATCAGCCGATGCAGCTGCCCAATCGACACATAACGGTTCAATCTAAGCTTCTTCAACGCCGGGGACCTCACTACCAGACGCTCCAATGCATCAAAGTTAATCGGAGACTCCACACAATCAAAAATCAGCGACTCAAGACTCGTGACACTCTCGGGAAAACACGAAATCCAGTCCACCTCGTCATCAGAAACCTCGGACTCAATCAGATCGAGAACTCTAATCTTCCTGAGATCAAAGAATTTCCATCATTTTCATTTTCATTTCACCAACCAACATTCCTAACACAATAATCAACAGCAGTAGATCTACTCATAATCACCAAGTTACTGCAAAACAGAAACAGATCTACCCACAAAAGCAGCCGAAACAGTAAAATGAAAAACCAACCTGCACTCGGTGGCGACAATTGCAAGGCCATTAGTACCGAAACCGTCGCAGCAGACAAGAACGAGCTCCTGAAAATTGGGGAAGGAGCGGGAAAGAACCGCGAGGTCATCATCAGTGAGAGACATCCGCTTCAGGTACACCTTCTCCAGACCTCGGTAGGAGGCAGCCATGGAGTTCACCCAGGGGTCGAAGTGCGCACCCCAGTCGTGAGGCAAGAGGCTGAAGTCAGCGAACCGGGGCTTGCCCTTGATGGCCACCGAGTTGACTCGCTTGAAGCGGTCGGTGATCCGGCGGGGGGCGACGGCGTAGCAGTTCCCGATGAAGAGGTCGGATCTGGTGAGGGCCTCGGCGCGGTACCAGGACTTGCAGACGAGGGAGGCGGCGTTGCGGTCGCGGCGGGAGGTGAGGAAGCAGAGGACGCTTTCGAGCACATTCTCGAGGACTTGATCTGGGTTGGGGGTGATGTAGCAGCCGAGGTCGGCGGCGGTGGCGGTGGTGCGGGGCTTGGTGGCGCCAGCGAGATCTGGCGGCGGCGGGCGCTCCTCGTCCTCCGACATCTCGGACCGATCCTCACCGCTCATTGGGGGTTGGGGGTGGGGGGGGGGGGGAGTAGGAGTGGAGTGGGTTTGGTTGGATTTATGAACCCAGGCTGTGAAAGTGTTTGATGTATTTATATAATTCACATGTATTTATTTTCCCGTTGTTAATAAATTTAAATTATATTATGGGGCTTCACTTGAAGATCATAATAAAGTTGGAATGGTTTTGGTTGGTTGATTCTCATTTTTCTTTTAATGCTTTTGGTTCTGTGTCTTTCTTTCTTTTCCCCTTTTCAATTGGATTTGCCCATTTCCATTTATTTTTACTCCCTGCTTTCCACACCACACCTTATTTGTTGGATCTACTCCTTCCAATTTTTGTACTCCTTCCAATTTTTGTACTCCTTCCGTCTCAAAATAATTGGCTCATTTACTTTTGACTTAATATTTTGGCAAAGTTTTAGAAAAGATTATTTTTTCATAAACTTATGGAAATATGCGATTTAATCATAATAATAAAAGGTAAAAAGGTCTTAGTTGCAATATTAATAATTTATTATGCAACATGTTGTAGTTATAAAGTTTATAACCCGATTCATGCAGCCCGAAAATTTTATCTTCATTTCTTCTAATTTACACTTTAAACCTTGGTCTTCCCATAACTTATAGAAAGACCGTCTTTCAAGAGACGGACTCAACTAATTTTTACAAACTAATATTGAAATAATTGTGGGAAAGTAGAAATATTTTTTTTTAATGGTGGGCTAAATCTAAAAGATGTTGAAGTTAATTAGAATATATATTGTAGGAAATTTACAACTTATTCATTACCATTTTGGATAATAACTAAAATGTGTCATTTTATGTAAGATGGAAGGAGCATTTAACATCATAATTTTACATCATAATTTTACGTGTTTAAATTTAGATAAATGAAATATGTGAATGAAATTGATTTCGGAAAATAAAAGGTAGACATAGTAAACAAAATTGAAAGAATATTACTATAAATAAAAAAATTATCAATATAAAACAAACAATAAAAAATGAAAATAACATAACAAGTACTTGTTTTAGTACTCCATCTTTTTATTCATCCATTTTTATACCTTCATTTTACCTTCTTTTTCTTTCTAAATTCAATTTCATTTACTCATTTTATTCATCCTAATTTTAAATAATTACGTTGGTTTCATTAGTGTGTTTAGTTAATCATAATCATTAGATCTTCATTTTAAATTATGAGTGGGTCTCCTGATAGGCGGCCTGTTCATAACCTTATGGACAAGCACTTATTTTTTACCTTATACACTGCATTCGTTAAATAACATATAAAATTTAGAATTTTTGAAAATATTTTTTATATCATATATTTTTATATTTTCACATTCAAATGCATATTATTACTTGTTTTAACTTATAAAATATAATATTTAAATTTTATAAAAAAGTTACAACATTTAAGGTAATAGACCATGTGAACTGTCCATACGCTTATGAAAATGTTGTATTACTCAAGACTTTCTCTAAAATTATTATATCTCTCACAAAGTTTTGTTTTACATTGATTAACTGTTAATTCGGAGCTATTTTATAATTAATGTAACTAATGAGGTGATTTGATGTTTATTTTTATAAATCTAATGCAACGTACTTCCTGTAACTTAGAAAAAAATTAAAATATATCGTAATTTATAAATAATTATAATTTGACCAAAGAGGTTTTTCATGTATGAGACTTTCTTTGTATCTCTTTGTTTTGTATATTGAACTATAGTTTTCTAATACTAGTTAGATAATAACAATTAGACCAATATATTAAATAAATAGTAATTAATTGAAAAGAACCTCAATATTTCCTCTGTTTTTTTTATTTATGGCATGATTATTATAAATGAAAGTTTTTATTTATTTGGCATCCTTTTTCATTTTTTGCAAGATTACTTCAATTTCATCCACTTATTTTATTTTATTTTACTTTCTACATTCAATTTCATCCACTCATTTTTTTCACATAAATCCAAGCACCTAAACCTATGGTGGTATTAATAAAAAAACTGAGAAAGTATTTTCTTTTTATAGAGTTTATATAAAAAAGATTCACTAATGCTAACCTTTTCGACGTAAAACTTCACAAGATACTGTTTTCAAAAAATATGTGATGATGAAATTAATTACTCCCTCAGTTTCATCTCAAACTGCACACTTACTATTTGGTACTATTTTCGGTTTGATCGCATATTTGAATAGATATGGAAGCAATAATATTATCGTAGGTAATATTGTTAGATTCGCCATAACAATTAGTTTATCAAAAGTAAACTTTTGTTTGCTATTATTATTCCTCATATTAAGATTAGATAAGTTTCTTAATGAGTGTAAAAAAGATCCTGTGCAATTTGAGGTAGGAAAGAGGAGTAAATATTACTCATACTCCCTCTCTTTCTCTAATAGTGGCACATCATTTTTTTGTTAGAATTTAGGAGATGCTAAATGAGTGGACGAAATTGGATTGAAAGAAGAAAAAGTAAAATAAGTGAATGTAATCTTAAATTTGTCATAAATAGAAAATATCAATATAAAAAAAATATTATAAATTAGAAAGTGTCAATATAAATAAAATATTCTAAATTAGAAAGTGTGTCAATGTAAAAAACGGAGGGAGTACAATTTGTGAAATTTTAACTGAAACGAACATTACTTTATCTTATGGGTTGTGGACCTTGTGGTAGGGGAGGCTAGAACAGGCTCAGTTCAGCTGTCGATGTCTAGTGGGGACTGTTTTTTCTTGCTCTTTCTTGATCCATCGTATTATATGGAAATTGTGCTGGGATTCTTCTTGTTAATGTTTAAAGAAAAATGGATAAATTAGGTAATTTACTAATTTATTAGTCTTCTGCCCTTAGTCACATTGCAATATGCCAATATCCACATACATCTGCATCCATTATTTTTGGGGTAGTATTTTCCTCTTTGCTCATCATGTTCTTTCTCTTAGAACTTGTCTTCTTTTCCCTATTTTTTCCCATTTTCTGTGCCTGTCTTTTTCTCGTTTCATGGTTTTCTTGTAGTAAAAGATTTTCCTTTTTCTTTTGGTGTGAAGATGTTTTAGGATGAATGGAAGAGGTAATCTCTATCTGTCCCATTATTGCCTAACTTCATTATTTATTATAAGTTAAAATTTATTGGTTTTAATCATAAATTTCTACACATATATAAACGTAAGGTAATATGGAATATTGTTAGATTACAAAATGTATATTTGTATAATATTAACCATTTAATTTTTTGATTTTATGCTGAACAACATCGTGTAATCGTAATTCTGGTTAATTAACTAAATGTCTTGGATGATTTCTTACTAGGAAAGATGTGAAATGATAAAAATTATTAAAGTTTATAAAGATAAAAACTCCACTCCATTTCAGTCATCACCCTAAATTCAACTATATGCTGTTTAAGAACGACTTCAACAGTGCTCAAACTTTACGTTTGGAGAGGAAAGGACAAAAACAATTCACTCCAGTGGTACTCTATCTTTGAACACATAATCTGGAGGAGGAATGGTTGGGCATGTTGTTCCATTCTCTACGGGAGGAGTTCGAACCTCGGCAGGTACAATGTGGGAGTTCTCCCAGTGGGGGAATTTCTTGTGGTCACCAAGAACGTTTGAGAACCATGTGTTTGACCGCTGGAAGTGCTATGATTTACCTCCTCAGTTATGGGTGTGGTGTCATTGTGGCCGGGACCTTGAGGGCGAGGGTTATCGCTTTTTTTTGGAGGAGAAATAGTACTCACTAAAATTAGTGGTTACTGTAGCAATGCAAAAACCTTTTATTGCTTTTGATTTCGGTCTTTTTTTTCTTTTCAGTATCTTTTTTAATTAAATCGTCACTAGGACGAGGGTTTATAGGGTTCTCATCCCTTTTATATAAGCTCAAATTTGCACAATGTGCCATTACAACATATGATATGGGATTGACCCATTAACACTGAAACGCTAGCTAAATATTACATTTATAATCTAAGGTCCCAGTGGCATAAAGAGAGATATACACATAAGCCCTAATCAATATTACAATACTAAGCAAAAGCCTATGAGACAATGAGAATGGCACATGGGGGATAAATGGTTCCCACCGTATTGCCATAGAGTAGTCACGATAAATCGACCCAAAACTACCATCAGAACAAACACGGTGAAGTATCGAAATATACGCACACAAAATGACCCATGAACACCTTTGAGTAAACATCTAAGGCAATAAAAATAAAATAAATGAAGTTCCCCAACTAAAGATCAAGTCCGCCTCCATATAACCCGTAAAGACTATTTCCCTCGTCTATGAGACTAAAACCCATCATTTTAATTGCCAAAAATATAATTCATCGGTATACTGAAATCACTTCTAATGCGTAAGATTATCTCTAACTTGACTCCAAAAGGTATTAGGGACCAAGTTAATCGATTTCTCTGTAAAAATGGCCTCAACTTCCTTACGGATCAAAATCTAAAAATCTAATATACTTCCTTAGAAGACATATCGCCAAAAGTTCGTATATTACAACTTTGCCTTGGATTTCTCCTCACCGCCTCTTTAGTTATCAAATCTGAAGTTAGACATATTTTAACGACTCGAGCTGCCAAAAAAATAAACATTGATAGAGATAATTCCTTCCGACACTCTAAATCAAAAAATCATTTAAGAACTGCCCAATTTAAAGTTGAAAAAGAAAAGAAAAAAAGAAAAATAATAAATTACTCACATAAATTTATAGCCTCCCACCCGAAAAGAGAAAATAAAAGGATGAAGAATAAAACAAAAAAACTGGAGAATTACCCCCTCGTGACCTTGATACCTCAAGAATATAACTCGGCACTCGGCTGTTGGTTGACCCAAAAGATTGTTCGGGCTGAGTCACTAACCCGAGTTGACTCACTGTTGAATCGTCACTGGGTTGAGTTGACCCTGTCCTGAGTCGAGACCGAGTTGGCCCCTACTGGATCTGAGGTGGCCGACTCAGATCCGAGTAGACTCGGAAAATTCTCCGGGCTGGTCACTTTACCTTAGTGACATTGAGGATATAAACCTCGCATCTAAAGGGCTAACAGCGAGATGTAAAAAAAGATCATTTTGGCTTGAACAAATCGTCGGCGCCGCTTGAAGAAACTCGACCTCCGCTTGAAGAAAACTGATCTCGCGTGGAGCATCACCGCCGGGAGCACCACCAGAGCAAAACGGCCTCGCCGCCGCATCGCTAGGAGCAACGCTGCCAGAGAACTACCGTCGTGTGGTGCACCACTGGAGAAATCTAAAGCGTTTTACTAGGCCCGTCAAATGGGTTAATTGGATAAACCAATTATCCAAACCCAATGGATCATTATCCAATGGGTCATTATCCAATTAACCCGTTTATTAAATGGGTCATACTGGGTTGGGTCATAAATGGGTTGGGTCATTAAATGGATAACCCATTGGATAACCCATGAGATATTCATATGACCCAATGGGTTAAAATATATTATCCAATAAGTCATTATCTAATAAATTATTATATAATTAACCCAATAAGTTATCATTAAACATTTTCTATCGATTTGGGTTACAAGTTGTCATTATCCAATGGGATCATGTATTAAATGCTCATTATTTTTTAGGATTTGGGATGAGAATAATTATATTAATGGGAAATTTTGATCTCAATGGGTCCCATATTATGTTAACATAACAAATACCCAATAAATATAAAAAAAATTACCCAATTAAATGCATGTGTAATATTTAACATAAATATTCACTATAATTCACAAATTAAACAAATTATAATTCACAAATTATTTGAGTTCAATCTCGTACAATATTCGAGTTCGTACAGTATTCGAACTCGTACAATATTCGAATTCAATCTCGTACAGTATTCGAGTTCGTACAAAATTCGCACTCAATCTCGTACATCATTTGAGTTCGTACTATATTCGAGTTCAATCTCGTACAGTATTCGAGCTCAATCTCGTACAGTATTCGAGCCCAATCTCGTACAGTATTCGAGTTCAATCTCGTACAGTCATCGAGTTCATACAATATTCGAGTTCAATCTCGTACAGTATTCGAGTTCGTACAATATTCGAGCTCAATCTCATACAATATTCGAGTTCGTACAATATTCGAGCTCAATCTCGTACAACATTCGAGTTCGTACAATATTCGAGCTCTCATACAGTATTCGAGTTCAATCTCGTACAGCATTCGAGTTCGTACAGTATTCGAGCTCAATCTTGTACAGTATTCGAGTTCGTACAATATTCGAGTTCAATCTCGTACAGTATTCGAGTTCATACAATATTCGAGCTCAATCTCATAGAGTATTCAAGTTCGTACAGTATTCGAGTTCAATCTCGCACAGTATTTGAGTTTGTACAGTATTCGAGCTCAATCTCGTACAGTATTCGAGTTCGTACAGTATTCGAGTTCGTACAGTATATGAGCTCGAGCTCGATTCCAAGTAATATTGTTCGTTAGTTTCGTCGAGTTTACAAAGCCAACATATTATTTATTTTTTATTTTTATTAAATATAATATAATATAATGTACATAATATTATATTATATAATATAATATTATGGAATCGAATATGAACAAAACGCAGACCGATTGATGAACAAAACGCAGACCGATTGATGAACAAAACGCAGACTGGGAAGTGAGAAATGAGAACTGAGAACTGAGAAGGAACACGGACTTGATGGGTATTTCACGTTTCACCCAAATAAATAACCTATACCCAATGGGTCATTTAGTTCAACCCAATGGATAATTAGTATAGACCCAATGGATAATTAGTATAGACCCAATGGATAATTAGTATAGACCCAATGGATAATTCAGTATATACGATAATTGGTGTTTTCAATCATTTAAACTTTAAATGGATAAGTCACGTAACATTTTACTTGGAGTGAAAAATTACGATTAACTCTAATCATTTTTTAATATAGGCTGAATCGTGTACATAACTACAAAAGAGGAAATATTTATTTGAGTGGCTAAATGTGGGGATTTCATTTATTATTTTCTTATGTTCAATAAAATAAAATATTTTTAAAAATCTTCATATTTCACGGAGGAGATTTTTCAAATTTAGTAAAAGTTTCTTAAATACTACTTCTACTTCTTTCGTCGAGATCTTTTATCAATTTTTAATTGGTTCAAATTAAAATTGATTAAGACATGAACCGAAATCGATAAATGTGATGAATCGATAATTTGATCGTTTCTAAAATGATTATATGTGTTAGGAAAAAATTAAATCATTCGTAATCAAACTTGTGAAAATTTTGTTATCTTATGATATAAAATTATCCATGGGTCACCCGTTACCCAACCCAACTCCACCCACCCAAAATTATCCAACGGATAATCCATTATCCAACCCAACTAAACCCAATAACTACAACCCAATTATATCCATTAACCCGATGGATATTTATCCAATAAGTGAAAATAGTATATGGGTAACGGTTATCCAACGGGTCACCCAACCCATTTGACGGGCCTTGCGTTGCAGTGAAAGAGGACCTCTATTTGACCGGCGCTTCGGCGCCAATTGTGTGACCGGTGTTTCAAACATCAGCGCTTCGATGCCGCTTCAAAAGATGGTCCCTTCCCTGCATTTAAACACCAGTGTTTCAACCTCGTTTCAACACCGGTGCTTCAAAATCTGGCGTTCCAACGCTTGACCGCCTTTTCCGGATCTGGAGTCGGATCTGTCCGGGTACTACTGGGTAACAGGGGATAGGGGTGTTGGGGGGTGAGACTGGGAAGGGGAAGCCATCAGAGACAGAAATTTCCGGCGGCAACGACTCCCCCACTGGAATGGTAAGTTAGGGTTTTTTAGAGAGAAGGCAGAGGACGTGGTTTTTGTTTTTTTTGAGAGAAGGCGTATATAGAAATGTTATATTTTTCTTTTCAGTATTTGTATTTCAGTCTTTTTCTTTTGCTTCACATTTTTTTCTTTCGTACATCTCGTTCGTGTTACTTCTTTGTACTCGTTTTCCTTCTTATTTTACATTACTTATTTATTTTATTAAATATTTTTTGGTAGTTGATCACGTGTGAGTAATATTTAAAAATTTATTTGTTATATTAAAATAATGTCAAAAGAGAAAGTCTTATGTTGAGCGATTGATGGTCAAAACAATCATGAAAAATCTTATTTCAATAACTTTTAGAGTCTATTTTAAATTATTTATATATTATAATTAATTAATTATATTTTATGCTATAAAAATCACAACAAATGACTGAAATTAATTTGTAACATGATAGAAAATTAGGAAGCTAATAAAGTTGAGGAGAAATCTTTTATTTAGAGGAAGATTTAGAGTAAAGCCATTAGAGCCAATCTACTGTAGTAACTGAAAAATGAAGTAAATCATTGGAGATGATCTAAGAAATACCCATAAAAAAGAGAATTTGAAAATATATTCTCAACGAGATTTATCCTAGTAGTCCTAGTGACTTTCAAGATTCAACATTTATCTCATCTCCAATCATCACATATCATCTTCAACCATTTTCAACAATCTCATACCATCTTCAATCACCTGACACTATCTCCAACCATCTCCAATAATCTCATACAATTTCCAACTATCTCATACCGTATTCGTTTCAATTCAACTGGACATGACCTAACTTTAGGATATAATAAAGGAGAGGAAAAAGTAGAAATCAGATCTATTTCTTCATTTTTTAACCTTATAATTTAATTATTATAAATATATATATATATATATATATGTATCGAAAAATTTCATTGACATTTCACTGTCCTATTATAAATAAAATAAATATATTTATCATGAAATTTTACTGATGTATTATTTATTAGATTCCTCTTATTAGATTCCTCTTATTATTTATATATTTAAATACATTAATAATTATACTTTAATAAATCTAATTCATTAATAAGTATAATTTGATAATTGTACTTTATATTTATTATATATTAATAAATATATTCTCAACATTTATCCCAGTAGTCCTAGTAGACAAGTAGTACTCCATCCGTTTCACTAAGAGTGACACACTTGCCTTATTGGGATTTTTTTTAAATGCCACACTTTTTATTTTTGGGAAGATTCATACAATCTCATCCACTCATTCTACTTTTTACTTTCTACACTCAATTTCAACCTCTTATTTTTTTCACATTAATTTAAATGATTAACCTAATGTACCACTTTTAGTGAAACAGAGACAGTAGTATTTTTTACTTTAAAATGTTAAAGTGAGAAGATTACAGGGACTCAAATTACAGCAGCTCAGAATAAAATGAAAAGAAAAGGAAAAGGATAGAAGAAGAGAGTCAGTGACTCCATTAGAAGAAAAGCTGACATTACCTACTTTGTTACCTACTTTTACTACAGTTGAGTTTTAACTGTCACGCCTACGCACCCTGTAAAAAGGTTGATTTCCCCGTAGACTGATACTACCATGTTTTATTAATAGTGGTATATTTTTTAATTTAATATTTTTTTTATATTGACACACTTTAATTATGGTAAATTTAAGGTTATTATATTTATTTATTTTACTTTTATTTCTTTCAATTCAATTTCATACATTCATTTAATATCTCCTAAATTCTAACACCCAACAGTAGTGTGTCAGTGTCAGGAAATAGAGAGAGTATCATCATTTACAGCAAAGCATATTTTTACTACTTCCTCCAAGTACAAATGTGCTACTATATTGACATCATTTTCTGTTTATGATAATTTTTTATATTAGCATTTTCCTCTTTTTGGTAAGTTTTTAATTATTTTTATTCACTAAACTTATTTTTTACTTTTTCAATACAAATCTCCTCCACCCATTTTACTTTTCAAAAAACTTATGTCATTGTTAGAGTGCCAATATTTTGAACAAGCGGGAGTAAGTTTTCTACTTCCCATTCTTGTCTCTCTCAATTAAATGGTTTAATTTTAATCCAACACTTTTTCTATCAGAACAGCATGCGTTTGGGTAAAAATAATTAGAAACCTTACTATACAACATAGAGAGTAATAATACAGAATAGTGCCCAAAATTTATTACAATTTCAAACGTGATAATATAACGTGGATAATATCTATTCATAACATCCGCTTGATGTAATTACACAAGGAAAAAAGATAAATAGTGTTTTCTAGTATAATGAATTTTTGAGTGAATTATATTCACACATTAGAATAAAAGACTAGACTCATCGCCCTCGTAATCCCTACTATCTCAACATTGGGATGGATGAGAAAGTAAATTACAACATTTAGGCTCTGTCCAATTGATTTAATTTGGTGCTGAATTTAATATACTTCCTCCGTTTCACTAAGAATGACACACTACCTTTAGGTTTTGGATTAATGTGAAGAAAATGAGAGGTGAAAATTGAGTGTAGAAAGTAAAAAGTATAATAAGTGGATGAGATTGTAGAAATATTACCAAAAATGGAAAGTGTACCATTTAAAAAAAAATAATCCCAATAAGGCAAGCGTGTCATTCTTAGAGAAACGAAGGGAGTATTAGTATTGATTTTAGTTTATTTATGCTGAATTGAGTTTAGTGTTGGTGAATTAATTTTTTGATTGTTTATTTTTTTTAAAACAATAATAAAATAACTCCTAAAATGATGATGTACTCGTAATACATTATATTTTTTATACTTATTACTCAATCAGTGACGGTTGAGAGTCCAAATAAATATTTTTTTGTTTTTCTTTCAGTGTTGAGTTTAGTGATGCTATTGATGGTGGATTTAATTTATTGACGATGAAATATGCTGAAAATATACCCGCAGAGACATTAGAGATAAAATTGTTTGCCCCCAAAACCCCATTATTTTGGTACTATGAATTAATGCAAAAATAAATTATGAGACTTTTAGTACCTACGGAAACCGTCTTCCTCAAATAAAATTCAGGAACTGCAACAACCATGATTTAAACCATGACCATTTGAAGAACTTTACTCTCACAATCTATGAATGAAGTAAAAGTAACTCAATAAGATCTGTTAATATTATTAATCAGGAGATGTTCAATGTTCAAAGAATAACAAGATAATAAGATATTGTCAACAGCTAGTACGTAAAAAAAATTATACAATAATACACAGTAAAGTGTTACAATAAATTTATTTCATGCGCTCGTTTAAGTATGTCTTATTTTATTCTTACTTATAAAGAATAAGTTAAATAACTAATATTTTTATTTATGTATTAAAATATAAAATTATTAAAAATAAATATCTTAAATATATGCATTACGATGACAAGATTTCGCAAGTTAATATTTATATATGTGAACTTTTACAATTTAAATTAAATTAAATTTTATTGATGAATAAGAATGTTAGACACTTTTAGAGAGATAGAGGAGGTAGTTATATCGCACGACAATATTTTATAGAGTCCGTCTTATGGTGAGACCAAGGGTTAGATGTAAAATAGGAAAAGAACAAACTTAATTCGGGGGCAAAAAACTAATATAACTGGACTAAATTGCAAATTATCACAATTACACATTAAAATCCTTGAACTTTAAAACATCAATATGAAACCACATCTTAAAATCTTTGCAATTTAATCCCTGGACTCACCGTGAGACGGTCTTATACAAGACCTTGTCTATTTTATATACTTTTAAAAATTTATGATGAATAAAATTTGAAATTGTAGTCAAAAATTAAAATAGTACTCCTATGTATTTACTATTAATAATTTAATCGAGTATTCATATTTTTTATTGCAAAGCAAATCATTCTTTTTCCAATGAGCTATAAAATATTCATTATCAATATTTACTTTTTAAAATAATCATGATTTTTGAGCTAGATGTAAAATTATTAGAAAATAATAAATAAAGGGAGTAGTAAGTCTGATTCTGTCATGAATTTGTTTTGATCTAATATAATTTGAGGGAAAAGAGAAAAAAAAGAATAAAATAGTACTAGAAAAGGGTAGAAGACGATAGAGCAGTCTATGAAAAGGAAAAGTGAGGTAGAGGCAGGCTAAGAAAAAGAGAAAGCAGACAAATTAGAGGTGGTCCGTGGTCGACTCCAGCCCACCTTAGCTTAAACTTATCCTCTGCCTCATCCCATCTAATCGGCTCTTCCAGATGTTAGCATTTCGGCTGTATTTTTTATATTTCCTTTGGTACTCTAATAATAACTCCCTTTCTTTTTTTGGATAATTCTTTTATATTTGTTCCTTCCCTTTAGTAAATTTTAAATTAATTTTATCTACACATTTTACTTTTTATAATTTCAATACAATCTCCACCATTTATTTATCTTTTTGATAAAACTTGTGCCAAAAGTTTGAGTCATAATAAAGGGACCATAGGGAGTAAAATAAATTGATACTCCCTCTATTTCACTGATTATGACCCTCTTTTCATGTATGAATGATTTTTTTCATTTTGTCTCATTTCCTTTTTAGCAAATCCTATGTTACTTTCATCCACTCATTTTACTTTTTACACATCAAATTAAAGCTCCACCACTCCTTTCTCTTTAAAAAAAAAACTATGTGCCATTTAAAAAGGACAAGAAGGAGTATCTAATTTAATTAATTTATTATATCAATAATTAAAATTAAATGCTAATCAAACTCATATTTATGTTAAATTGTGAATGTTATATACAACAAGAAGAAAAGCTTCCATTAAAGGTGCCATTAGAAGGCGGTTCCATCGATTTTTTTGAGCAACCATCTTTGATTAAGATTCGAATGAGGTTCCAAATTCGGAACTAGTTTCGGATCGGATTAAAGGCGGTTCCTAATTGATCAAATGCGGTTCTTGATAAACCGCCTTTGATATATATCAATTAAAGATGGTTTTATTGTAGAAATGCCTTTGATTGAGATATGAATGAGGTTCTGAACTCGTAACTAATTTCAAATTCGATTAAAGCCGGTTCCTATCATAGAACCGCCTTTAAACAGGATCCAAAAGTGATTCCCAATTCGGAACAACCCTCGGTTGGGTATATTGACCCAACAATGAAATACAAATAAGATTTTATATTTTGGCTTCCATACTTCATTAGTTTATTTTCTAATACAATCCTCTAGGTTTTCCTCTCCAGCATTCGTTTCCTCTCCAACTCACGTCGCCCTCCACACTATCACCCACCATCGGCCTCTACCATCACGTTCACGACGCCCTACACCATCGCCTCACCGCGCTTGCACCGACACTCACACCTCTAGCCTCCGATGCGTCGCCGCCTTGAGAGGGTTTTCGCTAACAAGCTCCGCCACTGAGAGGGGCTCCGCTGCCGAGAAGGGCGCCACCGCTGAGAGGTGCTCCGACGCTGAGAAGCCCTGTTTCTCTGATGACAGAGATTTACAGAGATTTGTGTGATTTTTATTGCTTCGATTTGTGTGAGGTGCTCTGACTCTGATTACATTTATCTATGTTTACAGAAATTTGTGTGAGGTGCTCCGACTCTGATTACATTTATCTATGTTTACAGAGGTTTGTGTGATTTTTATTGCTTCTCTTATTGTCCGATGTTGTCAGATCTGTTTCTTTTGTTGCCGGATACCTAGGTTTCCGATAGCATTTTTTTGGAACTCTAGAAATAGGTTCCGAATTTTGAACCTATTTCAGATCCAATAAAAGAACTGCCTTTGATCGAAACAATCAAAGACACGAAAAGTGTCTTCTCTGTCCAATAAAATCGCCTTTAATATGCCCCTTTTCCACTAGTGATAGAGAAAAGAGTTTCCTAGAGTATAACATTAATTGATTAAAAATATAAATATGTGATCAAGTTTATAATAAAAGCATGAATATGATCGAATTTAAATTAAAGTCACAAGCAATTAGCTGTATCACAAATATTACATGAAATAAATTAGGGGCAGATCTAACTATGTGCAAACAAGGGCATTCGTATGTCATTTTATAAAAAATACGTTAGTTAGCACATGATTATTGACCAGTGCTCCAGTTTATTTTTAATTTTGAACTCACAATATTTTCATTTCACTTTCACTTTATTTTTTCATTAAAAAAAAATATTTTTCACAAATTCAAACACTACTGGCCTCAACCATATTTTCATCGCTCACTCTCTCTTCTCCATTGGTAGTGCGACAATCCACCAAAATTAATTTTCTAGATCCGATATTAAAGTAAACTACACAAGTATAAGGAAAAGATAACCAGGGGAGAATTTATATTACGTATAGAAACGAAATAGAAATTATTCATTAAATATAGTTTTTCCATCTTCTTTTCTTTTATTAAATGTGATGACAAAGGCGAGGGAAGAAGATTATTGACGGAGTTTAGAGTTCGGGAGAGAAAAAGAAACGTGTGAGGAAATTGGATCTTTTGTTAGTTTCTCAACATATTCTTTTGGCTGCATTTCTTTTGTCTTCGTATTCCTTGGATTGGATCTCCCACTCCATTGCATAATTTGCATTATGCTTAACCAATCTAATTAACATTGCTGATTAATAATCCATCACCCACCCCGACAAGGATTCCATCTGTTTACATGACGCTTATTTATGTTTCTCACTGTTAATTCATTGTTTAAGTTACTTTTGTTATGTTTAACAGTGTAAGTATAGTCTTATAAGATCGTGTCAACTTTCTATAGAAAGGCGATCACCACTCGCCCTCAGCGGTCCATACCAGCCCACACTCAAGCCATCGTATGAGAGGTAAATCACGGTAGCCCAGCACCAGGACCCATGAACTAATAAGATCGTGTCTTAAAGAAATATTAATCGGATAGACTAAAACTTAACTATTGCTCGTGTTTACATACTCCTATGCCTAACGATAACAGTATTTATTGCAAGATAACAATTGTGTTGAACAAAATGTTTTCATTTACCACTTTGTATGTGTTATTAAGATCTTCAATTAAAACAAAAAAAAACCTTCAATTATTTGATAGTGTCGAATAATAGTTATTTGAGCAAAGTGCATATATAACTGTATAATTGGTGAAAGTGCACATATAACCTTGCAATAGTTGAAAGTGCAAATATTACCCTAGATAGTTAGTGTATGTGCAAATATAACCTTTTGCGGTAGTTTGAGGCTGAAATTTTATGAAATGACATTTTGCCGCTTTAAATTTTTTAAAAAACTAAAAGTAAAGTAAAATTACTATTATACCCCAAACCAAACCCTAAACCAAAGTTGATGCTTCTTCTCGTTGCCTTTATTCCAAATCACACAACCCACCACTTTCCGATTATCATCTCAAGCCCTCATACTCCACCAGTCCGACATGCGCTTTCACCGGAGCTCAGCCGCGCCGCCAGCTTTCTCTCCCACCACCGTCGAACCCTCACCCACCCAGACTCTGCTCTCCAATTATCATCTCCAACCCTTATACTCCACCAGTCAGCCTTGCCCCGATTCATGTTTGCCACCGCCAATTCTTGTCCGCCACCATGCAGTGGCTGGCACCACCGATTCCCAAGGCATCTGAGAGCAATGCCCAGAATTGACAAGGCGTCTACGGTCAATGGAAGTTTGATTAGCTCAGGTGGGTCTGAGACATGTGCCGAGGGGCGTTCCCAGTCGTACACGTTATCGACTATGGCGCCGGCGCAAAGTGGTAGGAGTGCTAGCCCTTTTGAGTTTAATAGGGTTTTGTCGAATATTAGGAGTTCTCGAGTTGCTTTTATAGAGAAAATAAGCAGAATTTGAGGATTTCAAACGAGAAAAGTGAAATTGAGAAATTGGGTTTTAGGAATTCTATTAAAAGTAGTGAAATTCGTGGAAAGAAAGCGGTTAATTTGAGCCCAGGTTCTGTTAAGTTCAATTTGGATGATTCTGATGAGAAGCCCTCTTTGCTGTCGAGCGCTGATCGTGTTAGCCACCACGCAGTGGCTTGCCCCGTCGATTCGGGTTTTGGAGCTGGGTTTGGCTTCCTGGTTTCGGGTGGTCGACCGGGTTGGGATGAGCTGGCTTGGTGGCGGCATGGTGGTTGTGAGTGGGGTTGGTGGTGGTGGATCGAGGGGTTGGGTGGGTGGAGCTGGTGGTGATGATCGGTGGAGGGGCTGCTGGGTAGAGAAGAAAGCATGTTGAGGCATGGATGGCTGGTGGTGGTGACCGATGGAGCTGGTGAGAGGTGGGCGGTGGCGACGGAGACACGGCGACAAGGTGGCAGAAGCAGAGGGCATTTTTGTCTTTTAAATTTTTGCATTAGGCTGAAAGGGCATTGTAGTCATTTCTGGTCGGTCAATGGTCGGAAATGGACAGTCAATGCCGAAATATAATCTTTAGGGTTATATTTGCACTTATGTAAAATAGTTAGGGTTATATTTGCACTAAAAATTATCTCAGGATATATCTGCACTTTCTCAATTATATATGGTTATATCTGCATATTTCCCTAGTTATTTAATCATGTAGAAAGAGTGTCAATTAAATCATATGCTGGAAAAATTAATCTCAGTTAATTATATGGCTAAAAGATTGCTTGGATGAAAATAACTCTCTCCCCTTCTTCCCACGACCGCGTTTACTGCTTGCCGCACCTTTCATCCCATTGCTACTTTCCCTACCATACACATCCTCCAACCACCACCATTCCCCTCCTCCCACCACATACCCATTTCTCGTTGTCATTCATCACTATCACTCCAAAACCCATCATACTACTGCTAACGTTGTGGACACCGCTGAGCACCAACCCATTGATCACTCGCTCACACCACTGCACTTAATGTCTTATTGTGCCTTACCACCATCCAATGCACCACTTTCACCATTGGCGTTGCCACACTCAATAATTTCAACCACCATCACTGCTCATTCGTGTCACTAACACTTCACTACACCAATTCATATCTGCTTGCTACCCCCTTGCCACCACACACTATTGTATCAACAAGTTAAGAAGGATAAGAAGCTATAGCTGATGCCGAAGAAGCATAATCCCAAGATGATCAACATTTTATTAATAGTTGTGGACATCAATGGACTCTACTGAAACAACTGCTGGTCATATAGTTTTGCAAATGGTACAACAATCAGGGGAAAAAGGTACAGACTTGCATACATTATGGTCGAATTCTAAGATTCAGTGCCTTGAATATTGCAACTAGAAAAAGTCGACGAAGGAGGTGGTGGAGTTTTTTGTGGCGGGGTTGTAGCGAAAGAGGATGGGGGTTGAGAGACGCTAGTGAAGAATAGAAGAGTAGAGGTTTCAGGAGAGGAATAAGGGAAGCGAGAATGTTTTGGTCTTTTTCTCTATCTCAGTCCTTGATTGGCATTGACCACAATCATAGGGGATCTTTTGCACTTTCAAAGGAGATAAATCCGTAGAAAGCACTCAGGGAGAACGGTCTCCCAGGTGGTTTCTACAAAAGATACCAGAAGATTATTGGGGATGGTGTAACACACTCCATCCTAAGGATCTTGAATATGGAGTACATGCTAGGAAGCTGAAACAAGACTCAGCTAATTCCAATACCAAAGAAGAAAATTCCTATGGAACCTACTGATTTCATACCCGTATCGCTATGCAATGTCAAGTACAACAGTGTTGCAAAAGCATTGGAAAACAGGCTAAAGAAGCATATCTCATCTTTGATATCAGAGAGTCAAAATGGTTTTGTCCAAGGGAAAAGTATTAAAAAAAGTGCTTCTAACACATGAGGAAATTGACTTTATGTGGAAAAAAAACTACCTACGGATTTGCAACAATAAAATTGGATATGAGTAAAGCTTATGATTGGGTTTAGTGGAGGTTCCTGGAGAAGGCATTGTCGGCCATGAATTTTCCTCCAATTTGGATTAATTTTATCATGCAATGTGTCCAAACAGTGACATATCAGATGGTGGTAAACATGAATAAGTCTAACTTCTTTATGTCAAATAAGGGGTTAAGACAGGCTTGCCTTTATCACCTTACCCATTTTTCATTACTCAACACTATATGTCATCATGATTGGAAACTAGGCTGAGGGGATACAAAAACTTAGGAATTCAATAGGAGGGCCTCAAATTAGCCATCTCACGTACGTAGATGATTATATACTCTTCACTGAGTGTATATATCATGCATTAATGATTGGGCTAAAACAATAGATGTATATGGTAGATACCCAGGACAGAGGTTAAATTTTGATGAGTGTGGCATTCAGTTTAGCCTAGGCACTACTCTACAGATGCAACAATATTCAAGGTACACTCTTAATATACATGGTCAAGGAATAGGTAGGTAGTATCTGAGAATGAACATTGTCTTAGGTATGGACAAAAACACAATGTTTAACAACCTTATTCAGAGATTCGTGGATAGAATTGCATCCTTGAAAACAAGAATGTTCAACTTACCAGGAATAATAAAACTTGCCAAACATGTCCTATCTTAAGCCGCCTTGTACCCGTTGAGTATTTTCTGCATCCCAAAAAACATCCACATAAAACTTGACAATATGACAATCCGCTTTGTCTGGTGTGGAAAAATGGAATGGAAGACGATCAATTGGACATCCTTGAGCAAGGTCACGAAGTCTAAATTGGAGAAAGGCCCGGGGCTTAGACCTGCGGTGGAGATGAAAAAAGCTCTACTGGAAAGCCTGGATGATGATGTCAGGTAAACAAAGCTTTCTTACACATGCCTATAAGACTAAGTACCTGCGTAACAAAGATTTTAAGTCAACAACTACAAGGAGTAGAAATTCTTGGGGGTGGAGATCAATACTAAGGACAAAGGATATCATCGTGGATAATCTGGGATGGAGGGTGGTAGATGGGAATAATATTAACATACATGATCAGTGGATCCCAAATCTTACAAAACCCTATAACTTAGGGGTCGATAATTGATACAACAACTGATCTAAGAGTCTAACATCTCATAGATCATAATTGTACATAGAGATCGCCACTTATAAGAGCTATTTACCCCTTTCATATGGTTCCTCACATGCTGGATATACATCTTCATAATCTTCTAGGTGGTGTTGATCAACCCATGTGGAGACCAAACAAAGATGGTCACCACATGTCAATAAATACTACCATATAGCAATAAACTCCACGCATCCCAACACTTTGCAAGGTGGGACCTCGCCGGAGGAAAAAATGTGGATCATGGCTTGGAACATGTAACTACCACAAAAAATCTTGGTCCTCTAGAGAGCCCTCGGTAATGCCTTTCCTTCGAAGACTAGTAGGAACAAAAGAAGTATGTATCCTTATACTTTGTGTGCTAGCTAGTGTGGTAGCCAGAAGAAGATAATTTCCATTTTCCCTAAAATTTGAAGACTCGAAAAGACCTAGAAAGTATCATCATTGGGTTTTGACTTCGACAAAGGAAACCAAGTAAGTTTCTCATCTTGGTTTAAAGAATGGATACAAAGCTCACCGGAAAGGGATCAAGGTCAACTTTCGGAGTTCATCCTATGGGAGTTTTGGAAAAGTAGGAACAAGAATGTGATTATAAATGAGAACACAAACCTTATTTAGAGTTGGAAAATACATGGGGCCAATATCTTTTCTACCAGAGATATACTTTAGTCTAGGATGCTAAGGATTATGATCATATGCAAGACATGATGAAGATAATACGTCTTAACAGTTGGATCAACAACTCCCCAAGATCTACTTCGTTGAATCTTTACACAAAGCTAAATTAATAGGTACGGGTGCGTGGAAAACTGTCACAAGGAGCGGCCACGATTCACAAGACTCGTTAAATTTTAGGTCAGATTTTTCCTAGCAAATCACCCCTTCAAGCAAAAGTAGTAGCGTGTTAGAGAGCAATTACGGTTAGAGCTAAACTGCAGATGAATGAGGTGATGATTTACACCGCCTCCATAATCTCGGTCAGATTGCTTTCCAATCCAGCCTCGACATCGTGGGAGATCAAAAGTTAGTTCAAGATATAATCACATTCCTTGAAGGTAGTTTCACATCGTTTTAGATGAAGAAAGTATTTAGAGACTGCCTTAGTGATGTCCACGATTTATATCTCCATCCAGGAAAAGCGATACTCCTTCCGTTTATGTATTAGTAACACACTTTCCTTTTTGAGTTGTTTCTTATATATTGACACACTTTCTATTTATGGTAAAATTCCTTCAATTTCATCTGCCCATTCTACTTTTTACTCTCAATATTCAATTTCATCCACTCATTTTCTCCACCTAAATTCAAGCACATAAACCTATGGTGCCACTATTAGTGAAACAGAGGGAGGATGTAACACTGTTTCAGTTTAATTAATAAATTTTGATTTAAAAAAACACTTGAAACTATGAAAATATAAGCACATTTACCTTTGGATCGACACTTGAAACTATAAAACATGAGCAGCCTTATTTATTACTCCACCTGTGCTAAAGTAGAAGTTTACTTTCACTTTCTAGAGATAAAAAAATATTAAATAAAAAACATAAAATAAAATTTATAATGATTTGATAATCATACAATAGACATCACGGTGTAACTTACAACAATTTTCTTTTTTATGATAATGCTCTTATCTATGTATTAATGAAAAATCTACAATCAAAGTATCGTATTTTTATCTATGAAACCATGAAATGAAATTTACTTTATATACGATAAAGTGCCTTTTAAATACAATACTTTTTTAAAACTTTCAAATATTATCTGTATAATACACTTTTAACCATAACTTTTGTCTGAAAATGTCAATATAATCCTGCAATGTGAGAAAGAGCCAATCTAACCCTAACTTATTATCTATTGTGCCAATCTAACTCTAACGGTTGGTCAAATTGTGAAAATATAATTAAACTCCCTAATTCCGACACTGACCAAAGAAATTAAGGCATTGACTAGAAATTGAAATAACCAAAATACCCTGTAAGGCAAACCTGAAAATCTAATACTTATCATATATACCCTTATTCTCTTTTACCCTTCCCAACCTGAACCTTAGCCCCATCCTATCCCCGCCGCCCACCCCCACCTCCGCCACCTAAACCTCAGCCACCCCAACTAGGCCCGTCAAATGTGTTAATTGGATAAACTCATTATCCAAACCCAATGGATCATTATCCAATGGGTCATTATCCAATTAACTCGTTTATTAAATGGGTCATAATGGGTTTATTCATAAATGAGTTGGGTCATAAATGGGTTGAGTCATTAAATGGATAACCCATTGGATAACCCATGAGATATTCATATGACCCAATGGGTTAAAATATATTATCCAATAAGTCATTATCCAATAAATCATTATATAATTAACCCAATAAGTTATCATTAAATATTTTCTATCGATTTGGGTTACAAGTTGTCATTATCCAATGGGATCAGGTATTAAATGCTCATTATTTTTTAGGATTTGAGATGAGAATAATTATATTAATGGGAAATTTTGATCTCAATGGGTCCCATATTATGTTAACTCAATGGAAACATAACAAATACCCAATAAATATAAAAAATTACCTAATTAAATGCATGTGTAATATTTAACATAAATATTCACTATAATTCACAAATTATACAAATTATAATTCACAAATTATTCGAGTTCAATCTCGTACAATATTTGAGTTCGTACAGTATTCAAACTCGTACAGTATTCGAATTCAATCTCGTATAGTATTCGAGTTCGTACAAAATTCGCACTCAATCTCGTACATCATTTGAGTTCGTACTATATTCGAGTTCAATCTCGTATAGTATTCGAGCTCAATCTCGTACAGTATTCGAGCTCAATCTCGTACAGTATTCGAGCTCAATCTCGTACAGTATTCAAGCTCAATCTCGTACAATATTCGAGTTCGTACAGTATTCGAACTCGTACAGTATTCAAGTTCAATCTCGTACAATATTCGAGTTCGTACATTATTCAAACTCGTACAGTATTCGAATTCAATCTCGTACAGTATTCGAGTTCGTACAAAATTCGCACTCAATCTCGTACATCGTTTGAGTTCGTACTATATTCGAGTTCAATCTCGTACAGTATTCGAGCTCAATCTCATACAGTATTCGAGTTCAATCGCGTACAGTCATCGAGTTCATACACTATTCGAGTTCAATCTCGTACAGTATTCGAGCTCAATCTCGTACAGTCATCGAGTTCATAAAATATTTGAGTTCAATCTCGTACAGTATTCTAGTTCGTACAATATTCGAGCTCAATCTCATACAATATTCGAGTTCGTACAATATTCGAGCTCAATCTCGTACAACATTCGATCTCGTACAGTATTCGAGTTCAATCTCGTACAATATTCAAATTCGTACAGTATTCGAGCTCAATTTTGTACAATATTCGAGTTCGTGCAATATTTGAGTTCAATCGCGTACAATATTCGAGTTCGTACAATATTCGAGCTCAATCTCGTACAGTATTCAAGTTCGTACAGTATTCGAGTTCGTACAGTATTCGAGTTCAATCTCGTACAATATTTGAATTTGTACAGTATTCGAGCTCAATCTCGTACAGTATTCGAGTTCGTACAATATTCGAGTTCGTACAGTATTTGAGCTCGAGCTCGATCCCAAATAATATTGTTCCTTAGTTTCGTCGAGTTTACAAAGCCAGCATATTATATATATTTTTATTAAATATAATATAATATAATGTACATAATATTATATTACATAATATAATATTATGGAATCGAATATGAACAAAACGCTGACCGATTGATGTACAAATCGCAGACCGATTGATGAACAAAACGCAGACTGGGAAGTGAGAACTGAGAACTGAGAACTGAGAACTGAGAAAGAACACGGACTTGATGGGTATTTCACGTTTCACCCAAATAAATGACCTATACCCAATGGGTCATTTAGTTCGACCCAATGGATAATTAGTATAGACCCAATGGATAATTAGTATAGACCAAATGGATAATTAGTATATACCCCATGGATAATTCAGTATATATTTAATGGATAATTGATGTTTTCAACCATTTAAACTTTAAATGGATAAGTCACGTAACATTTTACTTGGAGTGAAAAATTACGATTAACTCTAATCATTTTTTGATATAGGCTGAATCGTGTACATAACTACAAAAGAGGAAATATTTATTCGAGTGGCTAAATGTGAGGATTTCATTTATTATTTTCTTATGTTCAATAAAAGAAAATATTTTTAAAAATCTTCATATTTCATTGAGGAGATTTTTCAAATTTAGTAAAAGTTTCTTAAATACTACTTCTACTTATTTCGTCGAGATCTTTTATCAATTTTTAATTTGTTCAAATTAAAATTGATTAAGACATGAACCGAAATCGATAAATATGATGAATCGAGAATTTGATCATTTCTAAAATGATTATATGTATTAGGGAAAAATTAAATCATTCGTAATCAAACTTGTGAAAATTTTGTTATCTTATGATATAAAATTATCCACGGGTCACCCGTTACCCAACCCAACTCCACCCACCCAAAATTATCCAACGGATAATCCATTATCCAACCCAACTAAACCCAATAACTACAACCCAATTATATCCATTAGCCCAATGGATCATTATCCAATAAGTCTTATCCAATAAGTGAAAATAGTATATGGGTAACGGTTATCCAACGGGTCACCCGACCCATTTGACGGGCCTAACCCCAACTCTTACTGCTAGTCCAACACTTCAATACAAACAAAGTTACGAAGCCGTCTGTTTGCTTCTCTGCTTCTTCACCTATGAGCATCCACCATATTTAATGGCGATTTCTACAAGAAATTTACAGCCTCAACCAGAACTTACATATTCTCCATTAAATTAAGCTGTCAGAGAGCTTTGTAGCTACATGAATTTGTCGAGATTTTCTCTCAATTACATCTCACTCTACTCACTATGTGGCAGGTAGTAGCTACACGACCAATCTACAACTCGCTGTCAAACCCTAGCTCTGGATATCTGCAGAGCCAGGTTAAGAAGCTGGAGCCTTCTGGCTTCGTTGCCAAGGTTTTGGAAATAACAAAATGAATTTTCCCCAAAATAACAAAACCGGTCTTCCCCATTGTTTCCAAAACCCTGCTATGGAAACCAAATCGCTGGAGTGAAAAAAAACGACCGCTAGACTCTCAGATTTGGTACCAACACTGGCGATGCCGCTATGAAGTTGGACGAGAAGTTCAGCAAATATGCCATGGATGGCAGCGACGAAGTTGGGCGAACACGGTCTCCGATTTTAATGCGAACGGCAGTGCGGGGTCGAGCGGCGTGGGTCTAGGGATTTTGGCGGTGGTGCAGGGCGGAGCGGTGCGGGAAGACGAGGAGGGGTGAATGAGGAAGGGGTGAAATCAGGTTGAGGAAACGAAATAAAAAAGGATGATATAGTATTACCAAGGGATGAGGAGGATTCGAAGGGAGCGGCGGTGCAGTATTATCAAGGGGTGAAATCAGGTTGAGGACGAAGAAGGGAAAGGGCGCTTAAGTCTATTCACGTTTTTTGAAAAATAAAAATTTAAAATCATGGGTATAATCGTCATTTCATCATATTCAGGCTAAACAACCATTGACTTAAAAGTCAGCCAAGTCCAGGGTTAGATTAACACTTTCTCAAATTGCAGGGTTATATTGGCACTTTCGACCAAAAGGTAGGATTGCTTTAGCACTTTTCTAAAAAAACTACAAATTACACGTACGTCTGTTTCAGAGTATTCTTCAGCTATTCTGTTTTTAATACTCCCTCTGTCCTTATTTTGCACAGAATCTTTTTTGGTCAAAAATGCCAAACTTTGACCTCATATTTGAATAGGTATACAAACAATAATTTTATCATATGAGATATGGTTAAATTCGTTGTAACATGTAGTTTCCAAATATCAATTTTTTGTGTGTCATTATTGTCCGTAGCTACATATATTTACAGTCAAACATATTTGTTAGAGATCGTAAAAAGATTGTGTGCAAAATAGGCTGGTAGAGAAGGAGTATCACAAAATTTATTTTTCTAATATCACGAGAGTATTATCAAATTCTGTGCACTTTCGGCTTGCACTCCACCAATTAATTTCCATGTACTACTGAACGTGATTAAAGATAACACCCGCCTAAACATAGACAAACGTTTGAAAGAAACCTGTTAATCCCACAATGAAGGCCTGCTGATCCCATTTTTGCGAAGCATTAATACCACATAATTAGTTTAATTACTTGGAGTTGTTAGAGTAAATCCGATTTCTGATTATTTAATTGATTCTAGATAAGTCTTATTGACTAAACTAGAGTTCTATTAGTACTCTCTTTCCTTATTGTACTCTATTTAATCATGACAGCAATACATTATTTCCTTATGACAAATACATCATATCATGGTATCAAAGCAGTGTTCTATTCACCTTCCAAAACCTAATTTATTATTTTTTGGCCGCCTTCTCCCTTCTTCCTCTAGCGGCCGATCATCCTCTCCTCCGTCTCCTTTCCGACGAAAATTTCTCCGACATCACTCTCATCATGGCCAGTGAAAAGTTATCGTTTAATACCCTCATCCAAATGATGCAAATCAAGCTCAATAAGTCCAACTTTCTTCTCTGGAAAAATCATATTGAATACATCCTCAAGCCTCAGAAGCTTTTTGGTTATCTTGATGGGTCGAATCCATGCCTACCTCTCCTTACTACGCCGCCAGTCGGCTTCTCATCTCCCTCATTAACCGCCACGCTCAGCAATCCTCCTGCCGGCACCAAGATGGATTGTGTGGCGGCTTAGGCAGCCTAAAAATTGGCCAAGGAAGTCTATGACCTCTGATTGATGAAGACCAGAGGGTTTGTAGTCTGTTGTTCTCTTCTCTCTCTCCTGAGGCCATTTTCGAACTTCCGGCCTCGTGTGTGACTGCCAAAGACATCCGGGACAACATTTGAGCCACTTTTCAGAACATTAGCACATACACCATCCCGCGCCTTCGTGCCGATGCCCACGGTATATGTAAGAGCGGTACTGTTCATGAACTTCATTTACGATTTAAAGATATTTTTGAGCAGTTATCTCTTATGGGTTCTCCACTTTCTAGTGATGACCAAATAATTTGGTTTTTAACTGCTCTTGGGTCTGAGTTCAAAGATTTTTCGGCCCCGTTGATTAATTCTTCCCTACGTCTTTATATGCCAATGTGTTATCTCGTGCCAACAACCACGAGGCATTTTAAAAAGATTTACAGGGGAATTTAGCGCTGGCGTCTGGGTCGGTCACATTCGTCGTGAGAGAAAACCTCTCAGCCAGCCGCGCGTGGGATCACATGCCTGTGAGGGACGACGGCGTGTTTAGTGCACGCGTCGCCAGAGGCGGTCGTTTTGATGGACGCCGCAGTGGCCAGACCCCTGGTTATGCTCAGCCGGCCGCCTGAGGCTCAAGTTCTGGTCATGGTCGGCCGCACCGCACCTGGTGTGGTCGGCCCGGTCATTTTGGTGCTACTTGTTATAAGATGTTGGCTCAGACTCGCTGTACAGACTTGACCCATATACCTGAAAACTTCCAGACGTCCATGCAGCTGAACCCATCTGCGAGCATATCAGACTGGTATCTTGACTCTGGCTCAACCAGTTACATAGCATCTTCATCCTCTGGGCTGGACAATGTTTCTCCTTATTTTGGTAATTCTCAGGTTTCTGTTGGTAATGGTATTTCTATTCAGATTTCACATATTGGTGATTCTCATATTCTGATCATTTGAAACTGTATGATGTCCTGGTTGTTCCTGTGATTACTAAGAATTTACTGTCTATTAGTGAACTGGCCAGAGATCTGAATGTGTCAGTTACCTTTGATGATCAGAACTTTGTTATTCAGAACAAAGTATCTAGGGCAGTCGTAGGCAGGGCCCACAGTGATGGAGGCTTGTACGCATTAGACAAATGAAATACTGGTTTCATTTTTACAGCAGAATAAAGAACGGGCATCCTTCGAGCTTTGACATGCTCATCTAGGACATGTGTCATTTCCAATTTACAGAAGTCCGGTTTACTTTCAGTTTCCTCTTTATTACCTAAAACACATACTTGTATTCCTTGTGTTATGGCATATGGGCAGCAGTTATCTTTTGTTGAAAACACTAAACGTGCTGTGCGCATCTTGTATTTGGTACACTGTGATTTGTGGGATCCCTCCCCAATTTTATCTGAAACTGGCTTTACTTATAATGGCTTATTTGTTAGATTATTCTCGTTTTACTTGGTTTTTTCTGCGTCATAAAAAATCCAAGTTTTTTGAAACATACTTATAGTTTGAGGTTTTGGTAGATAATCAATTTACATCTACCATTAAGGTTTTTCAGAGTGATGGAGGCACTGAGTTTTTGAACACGCGTTTGCGGTCTTATTTTGCCTCAAAAGGCATTCACCACCAAGTTTTATGTCTTTATACCCCGGAGCAAAATAGACGAGCAGAGCAAAAACATTGGCATTTGGATCTTCTCTCTCGACTTTGGATGTCTTTGTTTTTTTGGATGTTGGCGGTGGTTTGGGCCCCTTATTGTCCCCATTTAATGAATCGGCCCCAAAGGATAGTGACTCGGACAATCACTGGTGCTATTCAGTGACGAGATTGCTCGGATATTATTTCACATGGTTTTCTTGCTGCACTTCTTACTCAGTCTGAGCCATCTGATTACCGCTCGGGCCTCAAGGATCCTTCTTGGATAGCTACTATGAATGAAGAGATTGTTTCCCTTAAAGGTCAGCACACTTGGGATTTGGTTCCTCGCTCATGTCAATGTTGTTGGATCCAAATGGGTCTATCGGCTAAAGTATCAACCAGATGGCACAATTGATCGTCATAAGGCCCGATTGGTTGCTCAGGGCTTTTCGTAGATTCTGGGTTTTGACTTTGACCACACTTTCAGTCATGTGGTCAAAGTTTCCACCGTACGCACTGTCCTTGCCATTGCTACGATGCGCTCTTGATCATTTCATCAGCTGGACGTCAAGAATGCTTTTTCTGAACGGTGTTCTCGATATTCCAGTCTACATGGTGCAACCTGTTATCTATAAGGACCCACTACTCTGGATTACGACTACCGCCTAAAAAAGGCCATTTATGGTCTTAAGCAGGCTCCTCGGGCATGATTTAAGAAGTTTAGTAGTTATCTATTGCAGCTCAATTTTTAGTGCAGTTCGGCAGACACTTCCTTATTTTTTTTCTATCTAGAGGGACCTCTATGCTTTATCTCCTATTCTATGTTAATGACATCATCCTCTCTAGCAACGATCCCCTGCTTCTTCGCCAGTTCATTGATCGGCAACATCGAGAGTTCGCTATCAAGGATCTGGGCGCTCTGCACTACTTTCTTGGCTTAAAGGTTTCACCCACTTCGTCGGGCTTACTTCTTGGACAAGATAAGTATGCTCGAGATATTCTTACTCGTGCCGGCATGTCTGATGCTGTTCTGGTCACTACTCTTTTTGTTCCTAGTATGCAGTTACATAGCTACACCAGTCCTCCTTTTCGGAACCCGACTCTGTACTGATCCTTGGTTGGTGCTCTCCAGTACTTGACGATCACTTGTCCAGACTTGGCTTTTTTGGTTAACACCGTCAGTCATTTTCTTTAGGATCCTTGTGATGATCATTTTGCATTGGTCACTCGGATTCTTCGTTATGTTCGTGGAATGCTTCATTTTGGTCTTACTTTTCTCTTTGCCAGCACTCCTGAGGTTTTGGGTTATTCCTATGCTGATTGGGTTCGTTGTCTAGAGACCCGGCGTTCCACTTATGGCTATGGAGTCTTCCTCGGTGGTAATTTGGTCTCCTGGAGCTCGAAGAAGCAGCCCACTGTCTCTCGCTCAAGTACTGAGTCAGAGTATTGGGCTCTTGCCAACACTGCTTCGGAGGTACTTTGGCTGTCTCATTTGCCTCGCAATTTTCGTGTTCCGCTTTTGGGTTCGCCACTGTTGTTATGTGACAACAACAGTGCCGTTTTCCTGGCTCAAAATCCGGTTGCTCACAAGCGGGCGAAACACATCGACATCGATTACCATTTTGTTCGTGAGTTGGTCTCCTCTGGCAAGCTCTGAATTGCCCATGTTTCCACTGGTCTTCAGATTGCTGACATCTTCACCAAGGGACTTTCCCGTCCACAGTTCAAATTTTTCAGGTCCAAGCGTTGCGTCGTTGAGCATCCAACGCTTCGTTTGAGGGGGGTGTTAGAGTAAATCAGATTTCTGATTAGTTGATTGATTTGATTGATTCTGAATAAATCTTATTGACTAATCCAGAGTGCTAGTAGTACTCTCTTTCCTTATTGTATTCTATTTAATCATGTCAGCAATACATTATTTCCTTAGCACAAATACATCAGCAGTATTACTGCTTACAAGTTGAGTACGTGATTAATTATCTTGCCAACCTAAACTGGTGTACTTTCCCATTTCTTTTTAAATAGTGGCTCTTGCTCTAGTCCAAAAGATGAACCTCAACTAATTATTCTAATTGTCATTACGTATTCAACTAGCCTTCTTTTTAAATAATTACTTAATTAACTTGATGTCTCACATTATATTATGTTATCTCTCGTCATCGCACTTGTGCCCCAAAATGACCTCACTATTCCATTTAATTAATTTTATAAATAGTTTATGCATCTTGCCACAAAGCTCTTGAGCTTTTCCTGAAGTATGTATTATTGATTTTATTAATGCAGTCCACGATGTATTAAAGTGGTATTTGTTCTTCAAAATATATTCAAAGAAAAATAGTCTGACCCTTATCAATCTGCACAAAAACTATCCCTCCATATTATTCCTCCATTTTATTACCAGTCAACGTTAATAATAAAACGGCTTTTTAAGAGAGTAAAATAGAATACTCCAACGATAGTACTCCGTAGCAGTGGTATTTATTTCATTTTTACAAATGAACTGTAAAATGTTTTAAAATCACTTAATAGACCAGGCCGGTTGATACAAATAAGCTGGTAAAAATAGAAAATGAATTTTTGTACTAGTTTTTAATTTTAGAAAGAAAAAATGTGAATATCTATTTGTGCAATTCTAATATGCTACACCCGGAATATCCTAAAGTTTGTATCTCCAGTATATAAATGGGATAACAATCCCCTCTCCCACGTTTATGGTAATATAGCAACATATCATGATCACTATAACATGTAAATATATCCGCACTAAATTGACCCAGGATACCACTCTTACCTATCCCTAAGTATAATTTTCCCTATTTATGTAACTATAAGATTTTTATATTATTTTCTGTAAGTCCCAAAAGTTTTCTCCGAAATTGGGAGGTTTATCGAAATTAATAGGTAAAAGAGTGGGTCTCCTGACAGGTGGCCTATCCATAAGCTTATGGACAGGCCAAGGATCAATTTGCAAATCATGAAAAATTGTAGAAATTCACGGGCCGGGTCATTAGATAAAAAATGGATCCACAAAATTTCAATTATTTGCCGGAGCAATTGCAGATTTCAATTTGATTCAATTACTTCTGTCACCCCATCACCGATTGTTGATACTGTTGCCAACGCCATTAGGGAGAATGCTGATCCATCTCCATCGCCATCGCCATCTCCATCGGCATCCAGCAGTAGAAAGTCCCGGGAGAGGAGAGTGTCGTCCACCTCCTTCTCCAGAGCGCTAGGGTTTGCTGGCTTTGGAGACGGTCTCGCCTAGGGAACATTCCAGGAATTTGCCAGGAGGCTTGTTTTCGGTTCGCAACACAACAAAGACGATTCCCCTATTTCCCCTTGTATCTGATCAAAATGCACAACGTTTGTCTCTTGCTCTCTGCAGAATGCGTGGAGCTGCCCTCAAACTAGGCTAGATGCTCAGTATTCAAGATGAATATCTAGTGCTTGCTCCCGTAAGATGAATCCATTCCTCATACTTAATTTTCCTTTACTTTCATCCTTTTCGATTGGCGATTCTGCTGAGTTTCTGTATTGTGATTCTAGGAATGTTGATGAGGCTCAAGAACTGCTCTTGGAATCCTGCGATGATCTGATATTCAGTGGTAAAGCTAGGCATATTTTTCATGTTGTTTCGACTGTTTTTCATAATTCTGCTAGGCTTTGGAAGATTAAACTTTACTTTCAGACAATATTGACAACTTTGTTTGTTTGAAAAGATTAATGAAATGAAGTTATGCATCTGCATTCTTGAATTTGTTACTCTATGAATGCTTACATTTATTGGTTTCTTTGTATTTATAGTTTATAAGGTTGATGAAATGAAGCTATACATCCGCATTCTTGAATCTGTTACTGTCTAAATCTTACATTTGTTCTTTGAATGTATAATTTATAAGATTGATGAAATGAACCTTACATCTGCATAAATTGTGTTCAAGGGCATTGATCAATGGCATCTGCATAAATTGTTGATTTACATTGAACCATTTGGAGAATATGTGTCCGAGGTGAGTTGAATGGCGGCGTTGACTGAGGAATTGCCATTGGAGTGGAGGACTCCATGGGAGGAATCAAGCAGAGTGGAGTTGAAGGTCGGGTACTATACTGGGCCGTATGTCTGGAGTTCTTGAGCTGTACTAATGGCGGAAAAGCAGCAGAGGAAGATGATGGTTTTAGCCGACATCAACCCCATGTGAGAGCTTCCTAGGGCTGTGGTCCTGTTCTGCTGGTTTTCAAAGCTACAGAATTTATTCCCTCTAATGGAAGACAAGAAGAGCCTTGCCTCTTCAGAGGAAAGAGCCCACATCAAGGGGAAGGCATCCCTAGTTGCAGTTGATTATTACGTGAGCATGCACAACCACATCTTTGTCTCGGCTTCTCCAGGAAACATGCACAATGCGATGGTAAGATTACTGAACTTGCATCGAGAAAATACAGTTAAGCTGTTGAATATCTTATCTTAGGATGTTGATATGTGATTGCATTTGAAAATGGAACAGGTCGGGCATCAAACATACATGAACATGAAGACCATAAGGCCAAACATGCAACTGTTAGGGCCTCTGTTCTTGAACAAAAACCAGACTTGGGTTGAGTTCCAAGAAGCAGTGATAGAAGGAGGCAAAGATCTCAAAGCTACGGAATTTATTCCCTCTAATGGAAGACAAGAAGAGCCTTGCCTCTTTAGAGGAATGAGCCCACATCAAGAGGAAGGCATCCATTAGCTGCAGTTGATTATTGTATTGTAATTTTTCACATCCGATTGAGGTTATGTAATTCAACTGCGTTCGATCTGAATGATATTGTTGTTGAAAGTTCTGATTGTATGAATTTTTCTGCTATGAACATGTAAAAAACATGTGGCAAACATTCAAAAAACAAAATAAATGCTGCTAATTTTTTTGTATATACTATGCACATGTTACCTTAAAATACATATCGTTTGTATTAAAACATGCAATTGTTTTAAAATCTCTGAATATGAATTATGAAACTTTTCTAGGAGATCATGCATAAGTTAAGTTATGAATCGCATCCGTTTTGATAAAACATGAATATGTTAGTTTACGCAAACAGAGAAGACTAAAATTTGACAATTTAACATTGTCATATTAACTCTGCATTAATTACTTTACAACATGTATTGTTTAAATAAAAACACGCATATGATTCCTTAAAAGTATAGTGTCATCTTCATATGAATCCTCCTTGTGTCGGAGCATCTTGTGGAGTCCAACGTTCAATGTTGTCTGATTCCTTAAAAGTTAAAACCAAAAAAACTTTAGATCCAACTCCTGTAAAAAATCATACACATTGGATATTTACATGTGCATCATATAAGCAAACAAGTACAATTTATAATTCAAAACGAACAATAATCAACAATGAAAGTAAAAGTCAAACACAATGAAACTAACAAGTACATACTAGATTCTAACAGATGTAATATATAAGTAAACATATGCAGTTCTTAATTCAAAATGAACAACCAACAACAATTTTTTTAAAATATAGTCATACACAACACAACTAACTACATACGAGATACTAACAGATGCAACATATAAGTAAACAAATGCAGCTCGTTATTCAAAACGTACAACTAACAACAAGTGAAAACGAAAAGTCATAGGCAGTACAACTAACAAGTACACATTGAATACTAATAGATACAACATATACGTAAACAGATGCAGTTCGTAATTCGAAACGAACGATCAGCAAAAAAGAGAAGAAAAAAAAGTCATTCACATAGATAGTACAACTATCAAGTACACATTGAATACTAACATATGCAACATATAAGTAAACAGATGCAGTTCGTAATTCAAAACGAACGATCAGCAAAAAAGAGAAGAAAAAAAAGTCATTCACAAAAGGTCTATAGACAGTACAACTAACAACTACACATTGAATACTAACATATGCAACATATAGAAGAGGGCTCCTATCAATCCACCAACAGTGACTTGATTGAATGTATGAAGTTGCTGCGAAATGCGAAGCTATGACTGCTGTACCAAAAATTAACCAACACAAATCAGCAATTTCTGGACTATAAAACAGGTATAGAACAGCAAGAGCTGGGGCAGAAAATTTACAACAAAAAATGCAGTAGCAGATGATCAGAAAATTAACACACCGACGCAAAACTGAAGAACAACAGCAGTAAAACAATAGTACCAGATCGCAGGAGTAGTGCAAATATAACTTGTGCACAAATAGAATCCAAATTCGAAGCAAAAACCAGCAGCAAATTAAAATCGTGTGCAGCAGATTTTAATTTTCCAAACACAACGGTAGTACTGATCAGAAAACTATCAAATCGAAGCAAAAACTGAGCCACAGTTCTGAATATAAAATCATCTCATGAACAGTCCTCAAAAACTGAGTGTAATAGTAGATTTAATTGCTGAAAATGAACCCAAAACAGCAGTAATATGCACGAAAATCTTCTCAAGAACAGCCCTAACACAGTAGTGATTTTCGACCAAAAAACAGTAATAAACCTAAGAAATAATGAAAATTCAGAACCTGGATAAATTGCAGCAGCAAATTCGAGATCTCTTTAGCAGATTGAACTGAAGTTTTTCAGCGGATCAGTTAATTTTTACACTATGAACAATCCTCTTGTCGACCAAAAAAAGCTCGTACGAATCACAATTTTTTTAATACAACAACAATGATATTAGGCGAATGCCTGCCAACAAGTGCAAAATTAACACGCCTCCTTCCTAAGGAAACAAAAAGTACTGTGCTAAAGAGAGTAAAGGTTGATCGTGTAAAACAACGAAAAAGGGAAATTGAGTTAAGATGGATTTTCTCAAGCAGTGGAATTGAAACTCGTGATTTAACCATAAAATATGCCCTCTGTATATTAATACAACATTAATGCTCTTATTCACAGCATACTCTGGATAAACTCTTTATCTTATGATAAGCATATGATATTTGGAGACAACACTAATGAAACTTAACAGCACAATAAACCTTGAGAATAGATACAGAGATACCCTGAGAATAGATACAGAGAAGTCCAACCTAAAAAACAAAAATTCTCAATCGATATGATGCTCCAAAGGAGGTTAAAGGTACTACACCAGGATTAGCTACAAAGGTCAGCAACTTAAGTATTAGTGTCCCAATTCTCACCATAAATCGACTATTCTCTAACTTTGAGCTTCTTAGGTTGGACTTCTTGTCGCTACTCTCATTTTTGGCCTCGTCTTTTCTTTCGGATTAGATCTTGATACAACAACCATTAGGCTGCTCTTCCATCCTCACCAACAAAACAGGACAAACTTCGAAGGCAAAAAAATTGAATCTGTACACATAACACCTAAACGTGTTCTCATCCACTCGCTCAATCCTCTCCGCATCCACCTCTTTTCTCATCCATTTAGTTATCTTCGTTGTCTAGGAAATAGTTCTTTCAAATTCACCAGAGCGCAAAACACACCAAAATACTACTCTAAACTGCAACATTTATTCCACAAAAACAAAAACATACACTCGCACTAGCAATCATACATTGCTAATTCCTAAACTCATATTAAACAAAACAAAACAAAACAACAGTTCAAAAACACGTAATATTGAAGAGCTGGAAGAATTTTAAAACATGAGGAAAAAAACACACACTCGCACTAATCATCATGCATTGCTAACACCTGAATTCATATGCAGCAAAAAAATCAAAATCTAATTAAGGATTTCAACAACACGTAAACTTACTGAATTCAACCACAATCAAATTAGGAAAAAAAAATGAAAAATAGCAAAAGAATTTAAAATTGAAGCACCTTGAGTCGGTGGCAGAGTGTGAGGAAATCAATGGCGCTTGAAGGAGGCGGTGAGGAAGGGGACGCGGGAGTAGAACGTTGGGAAGTGGCCATTGTTTTTTGAAACAGGAGGAAAGAGCAGAGAAGATTCCTGCATCTGAGATGCCGGCGTCTCCAACAGAGAAATGGGGGGAACTGAATCTAGTGGAGATAAAAAAAAGAGGAAGAAGAAATGGTTTCTCATATATTTTCTCTAATTAGTACCCAAATTTTGATTAATTATAAATTGAACCCCATTTTTCAAAATAGTCCCTGGCCTGTTCATAAGCTTATGGACAGGGCGCCTTTCCTGAGACTTACTCAAGAGTGGGTCTCATGACAGGCGGCCTGTCCATAAGCTTATGGACATGCCACTTATTTCTTACCTTATACACTGCACTTCTTAAATTACATATAAAATTTAAATTTTTTGAAAATATTTTTTTATATGATATATTTTTATATTTTCACCTTCAAATACATATTATTACTTGTTTTAACTTATAAAATGCAATATTTAAATTTTATAAAAAATCACAATATTTAAGGCAAATGCCCCTGAGGACTGTTTATAAGCTTATGGAAAGGCCGCATTTCCTGAAACTTTCCCTAAAATATGCATACTCTACTTGTTTCTTTGAAAGCTTTACAATTCAACTTGATTTAAAAAAGTTTAAGCAGATTTTAAGTTGAAGCAATTTTGTTTTAAAATTTTATTAGTTAATGTCTTATTGGTGATAGAGTATGATTGTGACTGATTCTAAATTTATACACTTTATAAATTAATTGTACAAGTATGATTACTATCTTAAGGCCTAGCTAGTACCTAGCATTACCTCTACCTAGCCAGTACCTCTTGAAGTAAATTTCTTACTTTTTTTTTTAGTCTTTTCTACAAACAACTTCATATTTGTACATTTTTCATATGTAATTATTTAACCTACCTAATTTAGGTTGAGTTTGGCCGATCTTTTAAATTGTTGTGCTTTTAAGTAAAATACTTTTTAGTATTTGGTAAAATAAAAAAAATATTTTAATAGCAGAAGCTATTTTTGGGGGGAAAACTGGAAAAAGCAGAACCCGGTCTCCCTCTGCTTTAAAAAAATCAGATTTACTTCTAAGCACATCTCTGCCAAACAGAGTCTTACCCCCACAAAATCCCCAAGATTTTCATTATTTGTTGCTTTTTAACACTATTTATGAAAAAGCTTACAAAAGTAGATTTTTGACATCAAAAGACGTTGTCACATCAGCTTGCGTACATGATTGAGCAAAAAGCAATTAGAAATCTTATTGTGGGATTAATGAGATACATGATGATATGGTGAATTCCACTTTAATATGGTATTAGAGCTCATGTGAGTCCAGTGTACATATATTTCCACGTTTTGACTCGTGATCCTATTATGTCCACATTTGCTATAATATTGTTGCACATGATGGGGCGTGTCAGAGTTTCACATTGGTTGTGAACTAAATTATAACTCAATTAAGGTTGTGGGTTACCTATACATAGTATCATATAATTTTATGATGGAAACTCATGACTTTAATATGGTACTCCCTCCGTCCCATTCAAGCTGAACACTTTGACTTTCATCATTTGACTTGAAAAATGTTTGATCTGTAATATCCTTCATTAAGGATAATTAAATCTTATAAAAAGTTGATATTGTGAAAAGAGAAAGTCTCAGGAAATGCGGCATTTCCATAAGCTTATGACAGTCTTCAGGGACTTTTACCTTAAATGTTGTAATTTTTGTATAAAATTTAAATATTGCATTTTATAAGTTAAAATGAGTAATAATATGTATTTGAAGGTGAAAATATAAAAATATATGATATAGAAAAATGTTTTCAAAAATTTTAAATTTTGTATGTAATTTAACAAATGCAGTGTACAAGGTAAAAAATAAGTGATCTGTCCATAAGCTTATGGATAGGCCGCCTGTCAGGAGATCCACTCTTGTGAAAATATATGTTATAATGAATCTAACAATGTATCACACAAAATATTTATACTTATATACCCCTTCAATTTTAGGGTCAAAGGTAGGAATTTTTGACTAAATAAATAGGTAAATTGCAGCTTGAAATGAGATAGAGGGAGTATCGGGTAATGAGTGCCACTGCCTCGATTCCACCCTTTTTGTTGAGGGTGAACAGCTTCAGAGTTCCACTAGCCCGGTGACTGACAACCTGACTCTTAACCGTTCTCTGGCCGTTGCTCTCAAGTACTTAGTTAGCGCTCGACCTAATATCTCTTATGACTTTAAAACAGTTAGCCAGTATCTCTCTCTCAGTCCCCCTCGTGATGATAATTTTTGGGTGGCCAATCGAATATTTCAGTTTGTTTGTTGCAATCTACATTACGACCCTATACTCGCTCTACATCTAGTTCACTCACAAACACTAATTATTGTGATGTTAACTGGGCTAAATACGATGAGACTAACTGTTCCACCCGTGACTATGCTATTTTTTTCATCAGAATTCTTATATCTTGCAGTGCTAAGGAATAGCTAGTTGTCTTTCGTTCCATTTGCGAGTTTAGATATCACACTCTGACTAAAATAGTTGCTAGGGTTCTGACTAGGCCTTATTCTTCAAGATCTTAGGGTTCCTCTCACGTCCAACATGTTTTCATTGTGACAATGTTAATACCATATTCCTTGCTCAAAATTTGGTTTCCCATAAACATGTCAAACACATCGACATTGATTATCATTTTGTTCGTGATATGGTGTCTTTTGGCTTGCCAGTGGCACATTTATTCCTACCTCTCTCCACCTTGTTTATATCTTCACCAAGGGTCTCTCTTATCCCCTTTTAATTATTATTTTTAAAATCTAACCTCTACGCTAGCTATGGTTCCTTGCATAGCTTTCGGGGGAGTATGTTGATATAATATGATGTGATTGATTGTAAATTGGTATAGAGTTGATTGTATGTCTATCCTTACTATGTACCGTCTAGAGCATAATTAGTACCTTGTATTATACTTTTATGTATTTTGACTAATGAAATGCACAATGATACATTGAATTCCAGCTTAATATCATTGAATTTGTCATAATTGTAATTGAAGAATATGTTGGAGCTTCACAAAGAAGAACAACAACAACTCCACATTCAAGCTTATAACCAAGTTGACTAAAAATCGTAATCAAGAACAGACCAGGAAGAACAACTAACTTGTTTTAATTATTCTTAGTTTTCTGCGTTGCTATTCAATTAAATAGTTGGACAGTTGGAATAGAGTTTTCTAGAAATTGTAGAATTTATATTGTAGTTAGAAACCACTCTATAAATAGAGTTGTACATCCTGATCATTTCACAACTTCAATACCAGAAAAATATCTCCAAAATATGTTTCATTGCTTTATGTTTTGTCATTGCCTTTTCATGGTATCTGAGCGGGCATAACCACATATGTTTTAGGCTTAATTTTCTCTCTTTGAAGCTAAGAGGATCAAAAATCCATGAAGATCCATGGAGAATGAGGAATCTCAAATGCGGCCAAGAATGTTGAAGGTTTTAGGAATGAATAGGCTAGAGGTTTTCTACTGAAGATTGATGATATGTTGTACTTGCACAACTCATATCACTCCAATCTAGTGCTTTCGATTGAGTTTCTTGACAAGTTCAACAACCTGACATGGAGCAGGTCAATGATCATTTCTTTGTAGTCCAAGGATAAACTATGTCCCTGACTGGAGAGGTGAAGTTTCCTAAGGCTGATACTCCTCAATTGAAGTAGTGGAAGAAGGTAACTCTACTCTTGTATCCTGGCTTTTTAATTCACTATCTGAAAGGATTGCTCAAGGCTTCAATTTTTTAACTGATGCTTAGATATTGTGGGAAGAACTTAAAGATTGGTTTGAAGATAACAACATACCTCTTATAAATAAGCTGAAGAGAAATGTGTGTTCCTTAAAGCAAGGTTCTAGTTGAGTTGCATCTTGTTTCACAAAACCCAAGGGTATTTGTGACCAATATGCGTGTCTCATGCTCAAGAAGAAGTTTGATTGATGCACTTGTGGTTACTACTTGGAAACCATGGTTGAAGATAAGGTTGTTAAAAAACTCATCGGTTCATCGTAGGTTTGAATGATGAATTTACTTATTTTAGTATCCATATATTTCTTATGAAACCTCTTCATTCTATAGGAAAGACTTGTGCATTGGTAAGAAAGATTGAGAAACAAAGGCTGTCTCAGATGAGCATCTTTAACTAGCAGGATCAATCTGCTATGTTTTCTGGAGGAAGGACTGAGATGTCTCGGGACCTTAAGGATGAACTTGCACTGACCGTGAGAGTGTTTGGAAAACAAGTCCAGAATAACAATTATCAGATGAAACAAATGAAAAGACTAGAGCAATTGTGCACATATTATGGTTCACAAGGTTATTTGAAGGAAACTATTTTATTGGCTATTCAGAGTGGTAGCCAGGTAAAAAGGAAGGCGGTACAATCACTAAGGCAAGATGAAATCAATTTGGTGGACAAGCTTATCATGATTACTAGCATGGAACTGGAGGATATACCAACACTCAAATCATGCAGCTAACTCTGTTGTCAACTATGGAAATTAGACTCAATCTTGGAGGATGGAATGAACAACTATAGGAAATGGTGACTAATTTGGCATAATGAAGATGAGGAGAATAATCAAAGGAAAAAAAAATAAGGATATGGTTGGAACTCTGAGTACTTGAACTTTGCTAACTTTCAGACTTTGTAGGTAGCTCCTTAACTCTTTTTTTAATAAAAATGTTGCTACCTCTTTACATGAATGTGACACTTGGATCATAGATAGTGGTGCATCAAGCCTATGTGTTATAGTTCTCAACTTTTTTTCCTTATTAAACACTCTAAACACACCCACACCAGTATATTTGTCCAATCGGACTATCACTTTTGTTGATTTAGTTGGAACAGTTTCATTGACTAACTATATATCATTGAAAAATTGTTTATCCATTGCATCTTTTAAGTACATTTTGTTGACAGTAAATAAACTGACCAGGGATGCAAAAGTGTACTTGTAGTTCTTTGATAAAGCATTGTGTGTTACTGGACCTCAATAATAGTTCAGTTTTGAGATTTATAAGAGAAGAAAGAGGGTTTTATATACTTGAAAAACCCTAATTCAATCACTCTAGAATAAGACTTTTCATGCAACAATTGCAGGGCAGTTTCATTCCTAAGATTGTTCTTTAAATAGAGCTAGCAATGTAAATATTTGGCGTGCATTTGTGGCATAATAGACTGAGTGATCCTTCACACATTTTACTCAATCACATGGGAATAAATGAAAAGTCACCCTTACTTGGTTATGCAACATAGACTTAACTTTCCTTTAAGCAGTTTTGTCACAAATAATTTATTTCAACCAATACATATAGAATATGAGGGCCATATCATAATGATTACAACAAGTGTACTTGGACATACTTACTAGAATATGAAGATCAAACATGCCCTATAATTAAGACGTTTTTGAAAATGATGGAAACACATTACCATACCATTGTCAAGATCATTATGACTAACAATGGATATGAGTTTATAACTCTTCTATAGCTTTTTTGTTTTCTGATCTTGGTATAGTTCAATAAAGATCATGTGCTTACACTTCATAACATAATGGTGTAGTGGAGAGGAAACATTAGCACCTGTTACATGTTGCCAAATCCTTGATGACGCAATCCAAAGAGTCAAAGTATATGTGGGGTGATTCCATCTTAACTGCAACACATACTATAAATAGACTACCCTCAGCCACTCTTCACTAGAAATCCCTTATGAAATCCTATACAATAAAGCCCCATGTCATCCTTTAAATTCTTTGGTGCCTTTGTTTTGCTGAAAACATTGCCCCTCCTAAAGACAACTTTTATTCTGGAGCATTCCCTTGTGTTTTTGTGGGACATCCATCGAGCAAAAGGCTTTCAGACTATGTGATATCCAAATAAGAGGATCATCATCACTAGAGATATGGTGTTTCATGAATATCTTTTCCCTACATGCATTAAAATAATCAGTCATTAACTCAGGCCTCACTTACTTTACCTTTTGTACTAATTATTCCGTTTGATACTCACACTGAACCTGGACTACCTCAGTCCTACTCTCCTTCATCTGATACACACATTCCTGCTACTGATCCTGAGATCCACACCATATAACAACACCTCCTCCTTCACCTGCATATCCTATCCCAATCAGATAAAGCACCAAACTAAGGCAAATACCTGACTAGATAAGGGATTTTGTCGCTAATGCTATCCACTTTCACTCTTGATCTTCTGTTTTTCCTACAGCACATAGAAACTTTGCTGCTAAACTATCTTGGGTACAAGAGCCACATTTCTATAAGGAATCAACTGTCATTAAAGAATGAGTGGAAGCTATGCAACAAAAGTTAATGGCATTAGAGGATAATAAGACATGTACCCTGATACCACTCCACCCGAAAAACCTATCAGATCAAAATGAATTTATGAGGTCAAATCCAGGTTAAATGGATTAGTTAAAAGATATAAATTCATATTAGTGGCTAAAGGGTATAACCGGATATAGGGAGTTGATTTTTCTCAATAATATCTATTTATAATATCTTTTTACACAAAATCTTGTTTCAGACCGATTCACCGTTAAACGGGGCTATTTTATAATTGATATAACTAACAGGATGATTTGATTTTTATTATTATTTATTGAAACGAGGTTCCCATAATTTTGAAAAACTGTTAAATTGTATTGCAATGTATTAAATGATTATAATTTGACCCTTAAAGTTATCGAAGCGAGGTTTATTATGATTGGTATAACCGTTAGTAGGTCTAACAAGAGATTTTATCTATTTTTAAAATATTTTTATACATATAATAAAAAATAAAAATGAATAAATATAGGCGAAGTCTTGGAAAAGACCGTCTTTCCATAAGCTTTCGGAAAGACGGGGTTTAATTAGAATAATAAAAAGACAAAAAGTTTTAGTTGCAATATTAAAAATTTAATACGCAACGTGAAGCAGTTATAACGTTTATGACCCGATAAATGCAACTCAAAAAGTTTATGTTCATAATATGCAAATATAACCCTATATGTTGGAGAAAGTGTAAATATAATTATGGATTTTTTTAGTGCAAATATAACTCTACCTATTATACATAAGTGCAAATATAACCCCAAATCCATTATTTCGGCATTGACTGACCATTTCCAGCCATTGACCGACTGGAAATGACCAAAATACCCTTCTAAACTAATACAAAATTTTAAAAGATAAAATGCCCTACAGTCCTCTGAAACCACCATCGCCTCTGCCCTCTAAAACCACCGGTGCCAGAAAATGCCACTGCTGCCGCCGAAAAATGCCATCACCGCCGCAAAAAAATGCAACCGCTGCCACCGAAAAATGCCACCGCCGCCCCCCTCTGCTCCCAATCTCCTAAAACCACCACTCAAATTTCTTTTCTCCTTTCACCTACAACCCTAGCCAAATATCCTCCGCCGCTGCCTGAAAACCACCGCCGCCAGAAACCCTAGCCACACGAATCGGTTCTTCTCCTCGTCGATTCGTGTTCTTCTCCGACCACCGGTGCCATTCTTCTTCATCGTCACCGCCTGAAATTGCAGTTGTCTGAAACCCTAAGCACACGAATCGGTTCTTCTCCTCACCGTTGCCATTCTTCTCCATTACCGATTCGTGTTCTTCTTCGACCACCGCATCATTCTTCTCCATCACCGCCGCCTGAAACCCTAGCCACATGAATCAGCCTTCCCCAACCCCTCCCCTCACCGACGTCATTCTTCTCCATCGCCAATTTGTGTTCTTCCTTGACCACTGCACGCAGTGGCTCACTCCGACAAGGACGTGGAATTCCCCACCAGCCCTCTACTGAAACTCTAGGCACACGCCACCTCCGCCACCATTTCCGGTGCCGCTCAGCCAATCGTCGAAAGTGCAGAACAGATTCAATTAGTCTGATAAATGAAGAAGACGAAGATAAATGAAGAAGTAAAGAGAAGGTGCAGAAGACGAAGATATATGAAGAAAGGGGCAGGGGGACAGAACATTTTAAATACTTTTTAAATTTTTTATTATATTTACAGAGGGGCAAAATAGTTTTTTTCACCCAATTCCGGTCTAAATCTGTCGGAGAAAGTTATATTTGAATATAACCCCAATATCTAGGGTTATATCTGCACCTTTATCAGTTATATAGGGTCATATGTATTTTGCTCTTTATTCTGATTTGCAGTTTAAACTTTTAATTTTTCTATGATTTATGGAAAAATTGCATTCCAAGATACAGATTCATGAATATGTGCTAGAAAAGTATCTTTTAAAAGAAAGGTAAAACTTGCAATTACAATTCTGCCTTTGCAACTAATGCCGTTGGTGGAGCTAAAAAGTCAAAACTTCCGCCACTAATGCAAGTTGGGAGATCAAATGGCAATGAGGAAAAGCTTAACCATAGTAATTAATCAAAATGATCATCAAACAAACTAATCATGGTATCTTTTAGAACGTATCAGAGCAGTAAAACAGAAGTTTTAATTAAGGTGTGAAAAAACAAAAGAAGATTTGTAGCCGCTTATTAGTATTTAAAAAGGAACAATTATAACTTGAAGGCAAGGTTATCATTGATCCCACTTCAGTTACAGGCATGTAAACCCTTGAAATCATTGTGTTTCTAAATTACTCTTTATTTTATTTAATCCCTTGGCATATTTTCAATCTCTTAAGTCTAAATGAACTGATTTTCTTGAATTCTTTGCTTCAAATTCCAAGTCAGCAAAGTAAAAAAAGAAAAGAAGGAAAGGTAAATTTTAAAATATAAATGAAAACCAAAAAGTAAGTCAATGTGTAGGAATTAATCATTTATGGCATCATTTGCAACTGGTGAAGTGATGGTATTGTCAGCATAATTAGGTGGCAAATCAAAGTTAAAAACTCAGATTAATAAAAGCAATTTGTCTACTAATTGGTCCTATGTACAGAGCTGAAAATGACTCAGGAATTAATGACGCACTTATAGTATTTTTAAAGCACAAGCGATTCTTATTCAAACACCTCCCAATCAGAGTTTATTGAGTGTTAAATCGGTTTAGGTACCAAAATGTCAATGATAATGACACATTCTTTCGGTCCCGTATAGTTTCGTATCATAATTAATTACGTCTTCACTTAAATGTTATATTTCAGAATTTTATTAAAAATTGTACCAAAACTGTAATAATGCACTAGTCTTAGTTTTGAAATATAATGATACAACCATGAGAAAGTCTCATGCTAGATTTATTAATGGTTAGACCTATTATGAAAAAATAATTTTAACAACTTTTATGGTCAAATTATAATTATTTATACATTACGATACATTTTAATTTTTTCTTTGAAAGTTATAGGAACCTCATTGATATAAAAAAATCAAATCATCTCATTAGTTACATCAATTATAAAATGGATACATACAAATATAACCATATATACCTGAGTAAGTGCAAATATAACCCTTAGATAATTTAAACTACAGAAACAACCATAACTAATTGATGAAAGTGCAAATATAACCCTAAGACACCATTTCTAGTACTGACAGACGTTGACCGGATACAAAATGACTAAAATACCCTTTAACATAAAACTTAAAAGTGCTAGGACAATTTTGTTCCCCATCCCCATTCCCGGCCACCACCAGCACCCCCACAACCACCATCCGCCCACCACCCCTACCCCCACTCCCATTCCCGGCCATCACCTCCACCACTGCCCTCACCCTCACCACCTCGGCCACCACCACCCCTCATCCCGCTCGGCGCAACCACCCCAGCCACCTCACCCTACCACCCCAAAAACAGCCTCATCGATTCCAACGCCGATATCGATGACGTGCCGATCCCCTATGTTTACACCACATAATTCTACGTCAGCGCCAACATTAAAGCGATGAACGACAACAAGGGTTTGAGGCTCACAGGAAAAGCTGAGTATCAAGGCTAGAGCTAGGAGCATGGTGGTCAGTCATCGAGTAGACGATTTCTAACTCCGCTGCAACCACGAGCACACCTCGTTCGGATCATTCCGCTGGTGGTTTCTTATTGTGATATTTAGGGTGGCAGATTCGTGAAAAAGGGTCAGCGCACAGTGGTTTTCCACAGGAATATTTAAGATGGCAAATCCGTGAAGACGAAGATCGATAGGGCTTATCCGATTCGATGAGGTAGGATTTAGGGGTGCTGACCCTTTTTTTTGCTGGGTGGCCGGAGGTGGCGGATAGCCAGGAGAGAGAAGAAGAAGCACTGGGTTAGGGTTAGGGTTAGGGTTTAGGGGTATGATAGTAAATTCATTTTATTTTTTTAGAGGGGCAAAATAACATTTCATTAAATTCTAACTTAAATTTGCTGAAATGGGTATTTTTGCACTTTCCTTTATTATCAAAGATTATATTTACACTTTCAATTATCTGAAGGTTATCTTTTCACTTATTTGAATTATATATGCACTTTTCTCATTATAAAATAACCCCGTCTAACGGTTTTTTACAACAATTTCCATTGTCCGTGCTTTTATTTTGACAGCTAGTGGTGAAACTTATTTATTGTTGAAAGATTGTTTTTCTTCTATTTAGAAAAATACAGTTAATTTAAGTTATCGAACTATTGCCATGTTTGAAATTGACATAAAATATAAGCTTCTTATTAAATATAGTTAAATTATATGTGAATCAAATAATTGTCTTATTAGAGTGGGTCTCCTAAAAGGCGGTCTGTCCATAAGCTATGGACAAACCACTTATTTTTTAACCTTATACACTGTAGTTGTTAAATTACATTCAAAATTTATAATTTTTGAAAATATTTTTTTATATCATATATTTTTATATTTTCACCTTCAAACACATATTATTACTTGTTTTAAATTTAAAAATAAAATATTTAATTTTATAAAAAATTACAACATTTAAGGTAATAGTCTTTGTGGACTGTCCATAAGTTTATAGAAAGACCGTCTTTCCTGAGACTTACTCATCTTATTATATATCTTATAATAAACTTTGATAAATTGTCTATTTCCTTCAGCCCTAATGTGGACAGATATACAAGGAATAGCACTCTAAACATTATGGGTATGATCGAAACAGAGGTACTGGAAAAATACTTGGGACTACCAACCATGTTTGGAAGATCAGAGGCATTGTCGCTTGAAAGAAAAAAGACAAAACTCTGGGAAAAAATTCCAAAGATAGGAGCATAAGCAACCATCGAAAGGGGAAAGGAAGTGATCATTAAAGTAGTTTTGCAAGCCATGCGAACATACACAATGTCCTTCTTCAAACTACAAGAGACGCTTATCAATAGTATCCATTAGTTGTATGCAAAATATTGGTGGGGAATCTCTGATGCCAAAAGAAAGATACATTGGGCCAAATGGCATAACATGCCAAAAGGAATGGGGGGGATTTAGGCTTCAAAGATTTAAAGCATTTTAACCTGCCAATGCTAGGGAAGCAAGCATGGAGGTTTATAACAAACTGGACATCTGCCATAGCAAAGATACTGAAGGCTAAAAATCATCTAAGAACATCACTAGTAGAAGCAACGCTTGGTTATCGTCCCTTATTTGCTTGGCGATCAATTATTGAGGGTCACAATCTATTGCTAAAAGGGAAAAGGAAAAGAATAGGAAATAGTGCAACCACTCGAGTAGAATATGATATGTGGCTACCAAGACAAAACCAAACAAAACCAACATCCCTTCCACTAGACTACCAAAAAAATGCTACGATTAACAGTCTCACGGAGGCGAATGAAACAAGGTGGAACTCAGAACTTATCCAAGGAACTTTCAACGAAAAAGAAGCATAATTAATTTTTTTGAATGCGGAGGCCACAAAATCAATATGAAGACATTTAAACACGGCAACCAACAGTAGGCAGTAAGTACTTGGTAAAATTAGGATACCAATTATTTATTGACTAAATTGTTTTTTTGGTCCCCTACAAAGTATCTTTTACTATCTTTTGGTCCCCATTTACAAATAAACCCTTAGATGGTACCCAACAAATTCAAAATGATATGTTTTGGTCCCCAGAGGTGGTTTTTCGGTAAGTCTAAATGGTTTTCCGGTATAGTCAGGTGTATAATGGTAATTTTACTAATAAAAAAATATTTTCAATTAAAAATTCCTAATTTTAAAATTTATTTTTCGTTCGCCGCCGCCTACCGCTTTCTGCCGCCGCCTACCGCTTTCCGCCGCCACCTACCGCCTTCCGCCGCCACCTGCCGCCTTCCGCCGCCGCCTGCCGCTTTCCGCTGCAGCCTGCCGACTGCAATTTCCACCGCCTGTAATTTCCAATTTGCCACCACCGCCTACAATTTCCGCCTGCAATTTCTAGTTTTCCACCACCACCACCGCCTTCATTTTCCACCTGCAATTTCCACCGCCTGCCACCACCGCCTTCACAATAAATTTCTCTGTGTTCCCACCGGCGCCTTCACCAGTTAATGGCAGAGCTAAAACACCGCCGCCTTCACCGCTGAGCTCTACCACGGCCATCCGCCGCTGCCGTCAGTATCCGCCGCTCATCTTCTGTATTTCACATGTTTGCTCTGCCTCGCCTTACGCCGCTTCTTTCGGTCAAAGTACTCTATTCCATCTTCAAGCTCCGGGACAGACTCTGATCGGGTCGAGTACTCTGTTCCGTCTTCAAGTACTCTGCTCGTACTCAGGTACTTTGTTCCGCCTTCAAGCTCCGAGACAGGCTCCGTCTCAGCCTCAGGTACTCTGCACTCGTCCGGTCAAAGTACTATGTTCCATCTTCAAGCTCCGGGACATGCTCTGATCTGGTCGAGTACTCTATTCCGTCTTCAAGTACTCTATTCCATACTTAGGTATTCAGTTCCATCTTCAAGCTCCGGGATAGGCTCCGTCTCAGCCTCAGGTACTGGCTCCGTCTCAGCCTCAGGTACTCTGCACTCGGGTTGGATATCAATAGAGGATTTGAAGATGGAGGATTTGCGGCGAGGCACAGAGTTTGTCGTCGAGCGGCTGAAGTTGTAAAGGCGGTTGCGATGCCGGCAAAGAATCCGTCAATGAAGCAGCGGCGGAAGGCAAAGAATCCGCCATTGAAGCGAAGAAGACGAAGTAATCGAAGCGAAGAAGATGAGGCATAGAAAACTGGTGTGGAAGAAGACGTTGCGGAAGAAGAAGAAGAATTTAAAGTGGTGGAGAAGCAAAGAAGATGAAGATGAATTCAATTAAAAATTTCTTTTTTTTAATCCCATTTTAATTTTAAAATTTCTTTTTTTTCAAAACTCAGGGGTATAATGGTCATTTCACATATTTTAACCAGTTTTACCGTTTACTTTCCCTGAAAACCACCTTTGGGGACCAAACAAATTATTTTGAATTTTTTGGGTACCGTCTAAGGATTGATTTGCAAATGGGGACCAAAAGATAGTAAAAGATACTTTGCAGGGGACAAAAAAAACAATTTAGTCTTATTTTTTTACTTGGCGTATTTGAATGATGTGGGATATATGGCAAGCAATAGTAATGGACCATCCCTCCACTGGAAGATAACATGGAACTTAACGGTACCACTAAGAATCAGACACTTCATATGGAATATATGCAAAGACCAGCTACCAACAACTTCAGCTCTTATACAACGAAAATGTCCTGCAGAGCAATCATGTCTTACTTGTACCTCAAATGATGTGTCAGCTGAACACATTTTCTTCCACTGCCCTCTAATCCATCAAGTATGGTTTGCTGCAGATTTACACGACTAGATCTATAAATATCAGCAAGAAAGCGGGATTCGATAGACTATATACCTAATCATGGAATTAGACAAAGAATATCTTTAATCGCATTCTACTTAACCAATTATGGTATCATAGAAATGGGCTACTTCATGGTAAAATTCATATCTTGGTGCCTTCCCAAGCTGTCCACCAAGCGCTCAAACGAATAGAAGACATCAATGGAGGTTAAACAAGTAAACACATTGCTACGACGGAGGCCTATAGAAATAAAGCACGACAAGCATTGGAAACAAATGCATCAAGAAGAACATTATACTCTGATGCGGATACCGGTCCAAAGTGTACATGTATGGGATGGTATGTCCAGTCAGAAGAAAAAATATGGCTTTACGGGGAGTCTATGAGGCTAAAACAGTCCTACTATGCAAAATTTGCAAAAGCATTGGCGTTAACTACTGCCTTAAAGGGAAGTGCTACCCATTATCTACCCCCAGACATAATAATGGGCGATGCTTAAGTAGTCAGTCAAGATGTTCACAATATAGAGAATGATATATTAGATTTGGTTCTACTTACAGCGGACATTAAATCCGAGCTTGCTGCTGTAAAAAACCCAAATATGAAATGGATCCCAAGACAGGAAAATTTGATAGCCCATAAATTGGTGCAGTTTCTTAAAACAAGTCCTTTGGATTTATTTATTTATTTATTAAATCTTGGAGTACAACTCCACATTTTGTAACCCTTCCATATGATTAATGATACAACATTTCTTTTCAAAATAAATAAATAAATAAATAAATATATATATCTTATGACAATGTAATACTACCGCCACTAATATTAACTAGCCCTGTTTTTCTAAACAGATTTTCTGCAGAAATTAATTAAAATATATTAATATAAATAAAGTTTATAAACCAAAAGTAAGTAAATTAGCAGTATCAACTTGAAATAGTACAAAATTGAATTGAATTTGAGTGTGAATAACCTGAACAGAACACAACCTTAGTATGGAAGCACACTTCACGCAGTCATCTATCTTGCTAATTAGAGATCTGCGATATAAAACATGCCACAAATATATGATTATTTATTGTCTAAACTGTAAACATTTGAAGCAAGAGCTATAGCATTCAAATAACTATGATCACGAACATAAATATAAGAACGCGTTATTCGTATAATAATATCGAAAATAATATATCATTCTGAATAACTAAATAAAAGATCACTGTAGACAAAATTTCTAAATGATCATATTCAAACACAATGATCTAATTGATTAGATTGAAACACGTCACCGGTATATAGAAGTAAAAATATTTGAAAGTAAAAACATCCAAAAAAGAAATTATTGGAGTTAAATGCTTCCCATAAAACTAATCAGTATTATGTAAATGCGACCAATGGTCTTTTATATTGAATCACAGTTTTGTTTTTCACCAATGTGAGACTCTTGACCCACCCTCTCATATGCACCAGTATAACTTATCGTGCAAACTTAGACAGATAGGGGTTACAAGGAAAACAGTGAGAATATACATTTACCGTATCGATAAGATCAATCTTGGACTCTAATACCATATTAGAGCCATAATGTTTTATAATGAAACTAATTGATACTGTATAAAGGTGACAATGATCCTATATACCAGTATTAAACTAATCTAGGAAACTAAAACAAAACCACAGATGCTGTTTTTTCTTTTATAAAAAAAAATCAAAATCCCACTATAGTGAGTAGGGTGTCTGTATAGGAACCCCAATCCTTATTGAAAGAATAGAGATAAGAGTGTGATACATAATTATGTTACCTACTACAGATTAATGTAAAGATGGATGATTGGGATTGTATGTGATCTAGATAGCTGATTGCCACTCCTCGTGTTAACCAGACATATAAGCCCAAATCAATGTCCAAATTAATATTGAAGACAAAATGTACACTTAAACTATGGTGGTTTCTGTACTTCCCTCAAAGAGAAGGCGTGGAAGAGAGGTTGGGGAGTCGTAACAGGTGTAGCCTTCACCAATGGCAATATTTTACAAAAAATCAAAAGCTTCCCCGTAACGTGGATAAGATGACTTCCTGTGGTTTAAAGCTAAATCCTTAGCTTAATCGCTTATATACTGTCTTATTGCAAAGTCACTTAATTGAAATCCAGTTGTTAAGCAAGTAAAATCACTTAATTGACTTGATCTCTTTTCTGAATAGCCTTAATTAGGCTTCCTTGTTTGCACCTGACCACGATGCCAATCCCAGCTGTTTTGTACCTGTAATCAAAACAAGCATAGTTTTCTCTCTGATCAAAAAGCTAAGATTAAATGGTTGACACTGGGAGATGAAAATACTAAATATTTTCATGCCCCGGTGAAACAGAGAAGATTAAAACAACGCATCACGAAAACAAAATCTGAAAATGGAATTTGGTTAGATAATCACTTAGAAATTGAAAAAGAAGCAAGTCTCTTTTTTTCCCCCCAAAGTCTCAAAACAATTCTAATTTTTTTCAACCATACTTCATAAATCAATTTCCAACAATTCTCAGTAAAAAAGACAATGAGCTCCTCACACAAAAACCCACCCTTCAGAAACTCATACACCTAGTTTTCTCTCTAAACCAGAATGGCACCCAAGGTCCAGATGATTTTACCCCTAACTTTTTCAAACAAAATTGGGATATAACTGCTGAAGATCTTTTAGAAGCCACCTTAGATTTCATGAAAGGCACACAGATTCCTCAAGGAATAGCAAGTTCAAGGATATGCCCCATCCCAAAAAAAGAAATACCTATTTCTTTTAGTGATTTTAGACCTATTAGCCTTTCTAATTTCATTAATAACGTTTTTACAAAGCTGATTGTTGATAGGATAAGCCGCCTATTGCCTAAACTGATCTCCAAAGACCACTTAGCCTTTATGAAAGATAAGGGCATCTTTGACAATGTCTTATATCTAAGAGAAATGACATTTTTTTAAATAGCAAAGGAAGGCACCCTAATTGCATTCTGAAATTGGATTTAGCTAAAGCATTTGATAGAGTTAAATGGTCCTTTTTACATGCTATTTTTTTAAAGTTTGGATTAAGTGCATAGTTTACAAATATCATACTAGGTAACCTCTCAGCTGCATGGTTCTCTGTCATAATAAATGGTAAGCCTGCTGGTTTCTTCAAACCATCCCAGGGAATCAAGCAGGGAGACCCTTTTTCCCCCAATCTTATTTTATTTATTTTCTGAAACTTTTTCTAGAAGTCTGGCTTTCTGTTTCCTCAATAACAAAATGTTTCCTTTTGTGCTACCCCCTACCGCTGTACCAATCTCACATCTTAGCTACGCAGATGATACAATTATTTTCCTGCAGGCCACACCCTTAACTTTAACTAGATTGAAGGATATTTTAGAAGTATTTGAAGTAGCTAGTGGACAGAAAATAAACTACTCCAAGAGTAGTTTTTACATAAGTAAAAATGATTTTAAAAAACATATTTACTCAGTTAAAGCCAAACTAGGCATGACACAAGGAACTTTCCCTTTCACCTATTTGGGATGCCCTATTTTTACAAGAAGGCCAAAATATTTGTATTTTCAGCCAATTATGGAAAAATATGATAAAATGTTAAGCAATTGGAAAAACAAATGGCTGAGTATGGCTGGAAGCTGATTTTAATAGAAACTATAATGTTTTCCATACCACAACATATTTGGGCTATGATTGTACCACCTATTATTGCCATTAAGGATTTTAAAAAGGAAAATCTCTGCTTTTTTCTGGGGAGAAAATAAATTTGGCAGTAAAAAGGTTTGGAAAAGCATAAAAAATATGTCATTTCCAACATCAGAAAATGGTATTGGTTTGAGAAACTTCAAAGATATAACTGAAATTTTTTCACTTAAATTGTCGTGGAAATTTCAAATAGATGAAACACTTTGGGCACAATTCCTATGGTCTCTACCTGACACACATAGAATATCACAAACCTGGGATAGGATTGTAAAGTGTAATCTGCTAGCTGAATTTGTTGTAGGGTTGTTCATGGAAATGGTACATCAAATTTCTATACCTCTAACTGGACATGCTATGGTTGTCTTATAGACTACAATTCTCGAACCCCTGTACTCCCATTGCAAATCACCATCTTAGATTTTACAAATTAAAAAAATCTAATATCTTGCCCTTGTTGCAATCTCTGCCATCTGATATATTCATTTTTTTTGCAGGGAGCAAGTTTGACACCATCAAGACCAGACAGACTAATCTGGAAACCATCCACCAATGGAGTTTTAACTTTTAAAATAGCATTTCAGGGAGTAGCTCAGAAAAAGAGACCTTTGAGGATCTTGAAAACAATATGGAACAGAAGTTTACCCAGGAAAGTATTTGTTTTCTTATGAAAACTTGCAAATGCTATTTTACCATTTGATGACATCCTAATGTTCCCTGAAATTAGTTGAGCATCTAAATGTCCACTGTGCAATAATCAGGATGCTATGAGTCATTTCTTTTAACTCTTGTGTATTGTCTACCCATATCTGGTCTTTCTATGATAAAATACTTGCAATTAGATCTCCATTTTTTCATTCTATTTTTGATAGATTGTCATATTATTGGTCTACAAAATGTGAAACACCGGTGCATACACATTTAATAGTACTAGCTCCTGCTTTCATTTGTTGGAACCTTTGGAAAGCTATAAACAAATTGCTTAATGATAATATTGCTCCACACCTCCCAACTGTCTTGGAAGCCATCAGGGAGGATATTTTTCAAAGCTTTTATAGGAAACCCATTTTTACAACCAAAATCTCTGATCTTATATGGTTTAACAAAGGTTTAACACCTACCCTAAGACCTCCACCTAATCCTAAAATTAGGACAGTAAAATGGACAGAACCTATGGTCCTAAAGGTGAATATTGATGCATCTTGGAATCCTAAGAATAACAAATGCGGAATAGGTATTGTAATGAGAGATCAAAGGGGTTTAGTACTCCAAGCTACTTTAAAAAGCCTATCTGTAAAAACTGCTCTTCACTCTGAAATTTTTGCACTATCATAGGGTTTTTCGTTTGCTTCTTCTCTGAATTTTACATCTTTTACTTTAGAAACTGACTGCGTGTTTGCAATAGATGTGATTAATAACCCTCAAAAAGCTCCATGGAACATCTATAATATAGTTTTTGACACCCACCATCTCTTGAAGCATACCACTATCACACACACACACACACACACACACACACTCAGAGAAGGAAATCAAGTTGCCGATGCTTTGTCAAAATTGGCAACTACCTCTTTGCCAACCTCTCTGTCATTTTCTTATCTCAACCAAATAATTAAGTGATTAATTGCACTTGATAGATATGGTTTAGTTGATATAAGAATAGAAAAGGTGAATAGATACTACTGATTTCAACTCTATCATGCAGGGAAGAAGGATTATGAAGATAGCATCTAAAGCAAGACAAATAAGGCACCTTTTTTTTTTCCATGGAGAACACTGTAAAACATGGAACAATATATTATGGAGCCTTCTAGAACTAAACCACAGATTGTGGTCTGCCTCAGCTAGTTCCATACGGAACTATCAAAATAGAAGATAAAATTTGGGACTCTTTGAACCTTTTTTACCTCTTTTTGTACAAATTCATCTACTAAATTTTGTATAATTTTTCATCTCACAAAAGATCAATATTTAGAAAAGCTTTGGAAGTCTAGTTGAATGTTAAACATCAACAAAAGGGGGTGATGGTGTTGCATTCAGGAACACTACCAACGTTTTCCTAAATATCCTTTTGGCTTGCATTAGGCAACCATTTTGCCTTTCCAAGGCTTTTGTACAAACTCTAAAGTTTCATCTCAAATCATGTAACACGTGTTACAAAAAGGTTTGGAGAACCTAATAAACATCGCCCCCTCTAAGGTGGGTTATATATATGTATATTTTAAAAAGTATTCAAAACAAGCATCACTATTTATGGTAATATTATTGGGGCCAGGTTTCCAGTAAATGAGAATAACTTGTTTTTCCATATATTTCTGGAAAAAAAGGATGAGTCCCAAAGTGATGAAAACTCAATATGAGTGTGAAGACTTGTGGATCAGTCTAACTTGCAAACTAAGCCTAACTGCCTCAACAATAGTTTTCCACATTAATGTTACAATTGTCTTAGTGTCTTCATACAAAAGTTTATTCCTAATAGTACACAAATCCCAGGAGATAAATTCAGGTACAATATTGAGTTTACCCCATATCTAAATTTTATTGATAGATACCATGATAGTTTGTGGAATATACGTGTAAACTCATGCTACTATAAATTTGTTACAGAGCTAAAACAAGACCAAAATTTCTTAGAAAAATGACATTCATTGAATGGGCATTTAGAGGCCAGATTCATATCAAACCTTTTTAGTATGTTATCAAATGACATTAGAGTATTCATGATCCTCCACATAAGAACTGATGTTTTTCTTAGTGATGGAGTGGTGTCATACCTTATTGAGTGATGGTGATACAAAGGTTGTTGGCCTAGAAGATTGATATGCAGTACTGATTGAAAATTTACCATTATTGTGAGGGAGCCATATGAGCTTATTATTACCAACCTCAGAACCTCAGGTATGCCATGGCTGAATCCTCCATTCATCTGAGCTAGGCTATTGTCTTTGTCGTCCAAGAAACTTGCAATGGTTCGTAAAGGGATAGGTATTTTAGTATGCCCACACCTATCCAATTACTGGTCCACAATTCATCCAAGAAACCTGCTATGGTTAGTAAAGGGAGAGGTATTTTAGTATGCCCACACCTGTCCAATTACTGGTCTACAATCTGCTACCTCAATTGCCTATTTTGACTATAGAATTCCTAACTGCATTGATGTCAATGGTTTTGTATCTCTTTCACACTTCAAAGGTAGTGTGAGACTTAGGTAAGGACCACAGGAAATCTGAGAGTATTGACCCTTCAACTTGCATTTTCCACCATAGTTTGATGGAGAAAACATCAATGATTGTGCTTATGTTCCTTACTCCTAAACCGTTCTCGGTCGTAGAAAGACATATGCCCTTCCACTACTAGGAAACATGTACATAAGCAGCGGTATGGTTGTACCGGTACAGGAATACCGGTTCTAGTAATGACATTAGCACCGTTATAAACATTTGAAATTAGTAGTACCGGTGCCTATCTAATCAACCGAACCGGTACGAACATACCGATGCTCAAAACCGACACCTATGTAAATTTTTTTTGGAAAGTTAGAACATTGATAAGGTTTATACCGGTGCAGAGAAGTTGTTCTGTGTAAAAATTTATGCGAGAAGGGATAATTCCTGCGGCGGTATACATGATGGTACCAGTGCCGATGGAAAAAAACCGCAGGAATTAGTATCGACCAGCACCGGTTTAGAATAATGTTGGCACCGGTATATGTACCGATGCATGAATGTTAATAACAAAAAAATGCAGGAAATCAGATAAAAATAAGCACCGATTAATAACTTTCTAACTAGCACGGGTTCTCTTACCAGTGCTAGATTGTCAAAAACATATTTTGCATTGGTTTTAGTTGATTATACTGGTGCTATTAGTGCATTAAATGCTCTCCTACCACATTTTCTAGCAAGTAAAAAGAGCTTGATAGTTACTTTTTGGGATCATTAATGGAAATTTGGGGATGAAGAAGACATTGAATGCCATCAATGAGCTCCCTTGAAGATACTTTATGTTTTGTTTAGTTTTAGCATATATGATGGAATATGTGTGGAATGATATGCTGCTATAAATATCTTGAAAGTTTGAAAATTGTAATGTTGCTTGACACTCTTGATGAATAAGTTTTGTTAGCTAGTATTGTAGATATATTGAATGACTTTTGAATGCACGTGATTTGATATATAGGGTGTGGTACAATTGTAGCAGTGTGTGATGTTTCATGTTGCATGTTCAGGGTGTGGTAGAATAAAATTTATGTTTAGGGTGTGTGTATATTTTTTTGATGTTTAAATGTTGCAAATTGATTAAATTGTAGAGATTTAACGTGTCATCGAGAGGCGTGAGCATGTGTATCACAACATTCGTATGGTGAATGATGAATGTATTGCTTTTGTTGGGAAGTTCATGGAGCATGAATTTAGTCGTGAAAATCGCATCATATGTCCATGTCGTGATTATAAGAATCTTAAGCGTACTGACGATCGGGACTTGTTGCGACTTCATTTGTACAAGAGAGGGTTTTTGAAGGATTATTTGGTTTGGACATTTCATGGTGAGAAACCATCGCCGGGGGTGGCTGTAGGTAGCAAGGGGGAATATTTTGGGGATGTGAAATTGGATGACATGTGTGAGGAGGTGGTGGATGAATTGAGGGAGAGACACGAGCAACTGTCAAAATTTCTAGATGAGAAGGACATACTTTTATTTCCCAGTTGCAAGAAGAAAGTCACTTTAATGTCATGTTTAATGGATTTGTTTAACATGAAAGGTGTTGGTTCGTGGAGTAATACTAGCATGGATAAGTTACTCAAGTTTTTGAATGAGAAGCTCTCCCCCGACAATGGTTTACCGGACAACCTATATGATGCGAAGAGAATTGTGTGCCCAATGGAAATAGAGTATAAAAAAAATACATGCATGCCCCCAATGATTGTGTTTTGTATAGGGATGCTTAGGAAATAGCGGCGGCTGTCCCCATATGCAACGTTTCTCGTTATAAGGAAAGGAGAATTGAGGTTGTGGATGAAGAGGTTGTTGTGAAGGTAAGGAAATGGGTTCCTGCGAAATGCGTTTGGTATCTTCCTATTGTCCCGAGGCTCAAAATGTTGTTTAAGAACTTCGAGGATGTGAAAAACATGACATGGTACAAGGGTAAGGATTGCATGATGATGATATCATTAGTCATCCTGTAGATGCGGATCAGTGGAAGAACTTTGACAAGATGTATCCTAAGTTTGCAGTTGAACCCAGGAATTTGGGGATGACTTTGTGTACTAATGGTATGAATCCCTTTGGCAACATGTCATCGAAACAAATTTTATGGCTGATTATGCTTTGTATTTACAATCTACCTCCATATCTTTATATGAAGAGGAAATATGTTTTGATGTCATTAATGATTTCTGGTCTGAGACAACCTGAAATGACATCAATACCTATCTAGCCCCACTAATTGAAGATTTGAAGCTTTTGTGATATGATGGTGTTGATGTGTTCGATGGTAATCGTGGGACCAAGTTCAATTCGAAGTCCATGCTTTTCTGCATGATAAATGATTTTACGGCTTATGTTAATCTTTTGGGTTAACGTGGTTAACGGTCACAAAGCATGTCCTGGTGCGAGGAACCAACTAATTTTACGCAGTTGAAAAATGGTAGGAAGACCGTGTATCTTGGTCATAGGAAATTCCTCCTGTAAAAACAAAAGTTTTGAGATGACACCATTCATTTTGTTGGAGGGAGGGAGAAGGGGAATGCACCAAGAATATTGAGTGGGTTTTCCATCCACATCAAGGTGAATAAATTAAATGTTCTTGGAAAAAAAACTGAAGTAGTTGCCTTAAATGATGAACCTTGGAAGAAAAGATCAATTTTCTTTGATTTTCCGTATTGGGAGACTTTGGAGGTTCGCCATTGTCTGGATGGATGCATACAGAGAAGAATGTATGTGAGAGTTTAACTGGTACTCTACTTAACAATCCTGGCAAGAAGATGGACAATTTGAATGCACAGAAGGTCTTGGTTGAACTCAGTATACAAGTTGATTTAGCTCTGGAGGTGAAAGGTAAGTGGACGTACCTACCACCAGTCCCTTACAATCTTTCTGTCAATGAGAGGAGGTTGGTTTGTGAGTATATTCGGCGAACCTTCCAATGTCAGTCGGTTTGTGAACGATGAATTGCGTCTTAGTGCATTGAAATCCCACGACTGTCACTTCTTAATGCAAAAAATATTGCCCATGGCTATCCATGGTTTCATGGAAGAGGAGGTGAGATTCTGCATCATGTGCATGTGTTTCTTCTTCAACTCCATTTGCCATAAGAATATTAGCAGGAAACAACTTGATGAGTTGGAGCATGAGGAGATAGTAGTGCTACGTTTGTTTGAGAAGTGATTTCCCCTGACATTCTTTGACATTATAGTCTATCTCATCATCCATATTGTTAGGGAAATTATAATATGCGCTCCCATTAAGATGCATTGGATGTACCCGTTCGAGCGGCACATGGGGGTCTTTAAGGATTATGTACACAATCGGTACCGACTTAATGTCATCATTGTGTAGATGTATGTCACGGAAGAGATCATTAAGTATTGCACTTTGAATTTGACTGGGAAGACAGCAGTTAGAGTCCCCCAATATGTGCAAAGTGGCAGGAAGAATAGGATCCCACGTACCAAAGGTACCCTTTACACACCATTTAATGTTGAGTTGATGAAAGTTCATCTTTATGTTTTACGTTACTAGTGAGGTTGCAATGTATGTTGAGGAGCACATGTCACTATTGGAAGAACTCTATTCTAAATGGCCGTTGAACCAGTTGCAAATAGAGCATTCAACAATGTTTATCAACAGGTTTTATAATCGTTGCAAACATGATGCCCTCTAAACTTTGTGCATTTGCAAGGATACCGAACTACACCGTGAAGAGATATTAGGGCTATGATATTAATGGATACATTTTTTCAACAGTGTCCAAAGACAATAATTGCACAACTCAGAACATTGGGGTTTACGTGGAATATGAATTAAATGGCAATCGAGCAAGAAAAATAGGAAAACTATTGTTGCAATTATGGCATTTTATGGGGTCATCGAGGAAATTTGTGAGTTGGATTATGTTGAGTATAAAGTGGTTGTCTTCAAATGCAGATGGGTTGAAAATGGTATAAGGGTTTGTTCTGAAATGCCCATGGGTGGACTTGAATAGAAGCGGGCTACGAGAATGACAAGGTCATCTTAGCTGCTCAAGCTCGCCGGGTGTTTTATATCTGAGACCCAACCAATGAGAAGTGGCATGTTCTACTCCACGGGAAGAAATACTGTCAAATCTGAAATTGCTGAGTTTCCCTCTGCATTCCCGAGTTTGGAGAACATCGGTGGACTACTAGTATGTAGAAGATCACATGGGGATGGATTGTGGGTGAACGAGAATGGTCATATTGTGGGTGGTGATGTAGTCCTAAAAAGGAAAAGATAGGGTTTTAAAATCACTGACAATCTATCGATTTTGACAACGTACTTTTGAAACAAATCACCTGAATGTCAGAAAAGAACTTTACTGAAGAGTTTAGTCAATTTATCCTTACAAATTGAGAAGTAATCTTTCATCCCTCCTTCCTTACAAGCTTTGATTACACTGTAATTTGTCTCACTTTCACAATTTATAATAACCTTATTTCACAAATTCATCATAATGTGTCTTGTAATCGTCGAAAAAGCTATAATCGTGGAAATAGAGCTACTCTCTCTCTAACATCAATATGCTCTCATCCCTCTCTAGAAACAACAAAATTCTAATTCCCAGCTTTTAATTATAGCCACACTCGTGTCCTCAATGGTTACAACCTATCAATTTCCCACCCGCAACATGGTGGAGCCACCGCCCGTCGGTGGCACAAACAAGCAGCCCAATGGTACTTCAACCCAAAATCAACCAAAAATCTCCTACAAAGATATGTTAAAAAAAATAAAACCACGCCCAAATCACCCCCCCCCCCCCCCCAAATTCCAAACCCTAAGCCTAGCTCTGAACTCAACTACGGAATACAGTGGAGAAATTGTTGTACTCTATGAAGAAGATGATGCCGACAAGCTCGTAAAACCATTCACCAAACATTTGGTCGGAAAATTCTCAAGGGGTAAACCTACGATCGGCTTCATCCGACATAATTTCAAAAGAATAGGCTTCAAAGGCGAGGCTACAATCACAACGCTGGATCGAGTCCACATCTTCATCAAATTTGAACACGAAGAGGATATCCAAAGGTGTTGGGTAAAGCAGAATTGGAACATACGAGGTTCAATCATGAAGGTACTAAAATGGACAAAAACATTTGATATTCATGAAGAACCCCTTATAGTCCCTATCTGCTTATCTAATGAATTCGTCCCCAGCTTATTGTTTTCACCCCCAGTCCATTCCTCATATTGCTGATAGCCTTGGTAATTTGATATTTGCGAATCCTCCCACCATTAACATGACTAGTCCATCAAATATAATATTGTGCGTTGAGATGGACTTAACAAATGCTTTCCATGAAAGAATAATGCTAGGGTCAATCAATGAAAATAAATGGTACAAAATAACTTTTGAAGATCATCCTAGCTACTGCATTGTATGCAGCAAAATCGTGCATACGAATGGTGAATATAAAACTTCTTCTATCCCCCAAAAACGCCCAACTGGACCCCAAAAATGGATTCATAATTCCATTTCTGTCCAGAACCCCGAGCCCACCAGAATCTTGACGTTACAAACCCTGCTAAGCCAACCATTATCCCAGAGCTTGGCCCTTAAAATGAGCCTGCAGAAGTAGCAATCATAGACAAACCAAATCAGGCCAATCAAGAAAAGTCCAAGAAAAAGGAAAATTTTTACTCTGTTGCTAGGTCTTCTAAGCATGTGTAGGTAGTCCAACGCAGTTGGGTTCCAAAGGATCAGGCAAACATTCATACAACCAAAAGGAATCACTCAAACTGGAGGGCTTCAGATGAAATCATGCCCAACTTCACAAACAGAGAATCCTCTAATCCCTCTCATATTAATTTTGACAGAATTCTACTCACTGATCAGTTCAAAAAGTTCGGTTTAGTTCTGAAAAATAAATTCAACTCTTTGCGGGTAGCACCGCAGGATCAAGCAATATTGGACTTGGACAAGCTCTCAAATGAAAGTAACAAAGAGTAGTGGCATGCATGAAGTACAAAATACAATTCCTAGAGAAGCCATCCAGGAGCACAACCTGCAAGTTATTGAACAACACCAAGGACTTACTCCTCAACCTCTGCACCTAGAAGGTTACAAGGAACAAGGAGCGCAATCTGGAACTGATCCAAAAGCCCTCAACCATGTTTTTTGGAACATTGTCCTAGGCGAAGAATTGCATACCAACTAGGTGCTCCCATCTCAAGATCCAGGTATCTCTGACATCTTTAATAATATTAGGAGTTTTTTTTAAAAAAATCTAGTATGATTACTCGTGCACATGATGAATCACAGTTTAATCATGAATGCTAAACTACTAATTTGGAAAGTTAGAGGAATTAATAGTTCCACCACCAGACTCAAAAATTTAATCAATCTGCAAAAGATATCAATCTTAATAATTATTGAAACAAAGCAGAAAAGTGACAAACTAGATCACTTTAGAAGACAACTTGGATTTGATTTGGCTTTCTCATCTCAGGATTCAAGATCTCAGATTACGTTTAAGGCTCCTTTTATAGTCACAGTCTCTAAATGTCATGACCAGTTTACGACTTTAAATGTCTTTAATACTGTTGATCAATTTCACTTTCATCTGGTAGCTGTATATGCCAAACATTTGAGGACAAAAAGGTTAGAACTGTATCAGGATTTAAAATATTGCCTAATGAACTTAGGATCACCCGCATAGAAGATCGTAGGGGTTCCTCTCAGCTTGCTGCTGGTAGTATGAATGTTTCCTATAGTTTACAAATATTTCGAATTTAATTGATATTAATACTGTAGGGAACCTCTATACTTGGTCCAATAACAGAAGATCCCCCTCACAATGTACTGAAAAGACTAGATAGGGTAATGGCCAACACTGAATGGTTACAAGAATTCCCCTCATCTGTTGTTCATATTCTTGCTAGAAAACCATCAGATCACTCCCCTTTATTTATGGATACTAAAACAGTTGCTAAATTCATCATAAGGCATTCAATTTCCAAAATATATGGTTACAACAACCCAAATTTAGGGATATTGTACATAACAACTGGATAGCACCCCAGAATGAACAAGGAATGTTAGGGTTGTCTCTAAAATTGTCAACACTTAAAAAACACCTTAAGCAATGGGATAAAACTGAATTTGGTGATATCTTCAAGAACATAAAAACTCTTGAAGATAAGATTTTAGATTTAGAAATTAGGAATGACTTGAATCCCTCTCAAAAACTCTCAGCTCTGCTACTGCAGTTGCAGGTTGAACTGACACTTGCTCTTAACAAAGAGCAAGCATTCTGGAAATAGAAATCCAGACATAACTGGTTAAAAAAATGGAGATTTAAACACACAGTTCTTTCACAGTAGTGTAAAAGAAAAGTAAGGCAGATTAAGTATTCATAAAATAAAGAACTCAGATAACCTTTGGATTGGGGATCAGATCTAGATTGGTGATTCAACAGTTCTTTTTTACAAAAACTTGCGAACACGGGCCCCTCTGGACAGGACTTGACACATTTCCTTTCCTATATCCCACAATTAATCACTGAATATGATAATATTCAATTGCTTATACCAGTAGAAATTGAGGAGGTAAGGAAAGTAGTTTTCAGTCTGAGTGAACACAGTGTAGCTGTCCCTGATGGATTTAATGGTTGTTATTTAGATCAGCCTGGGATATTATTAAAACTAACATACTGAGTGCAGTTAGAGAGTATATGTGTGGAATTCCAATCCCAAAACACATCACTAACACTCTAATCACCTTAATCCCTAAGTTACATACTCCATTAGATTTTTCTGAGTATATGCCCATAAGTCTCTTAAATTTCACCAATAAAATATTTTCTAAAGTCATAGCATAGAGGAATAAAACTGTAACCAATAAGTGCATATTAATGGAGCAATGTGCTTTCATTCATGGAAAAGAGATCTCAAATAATATACTTATTATGCAAGAACATGTAAGAGAAGAAGAATCAGGGCCTTAATATGATAATAAAAACTCGATATATCAAAAGATTTTGACAGATTTTCATGGCCGATGCTGAATTCTATGCTTTTAAAGTATGGATTCCACGGTCATTTTGTGTCATTAATACTCAGAATCATAACTTCAACCTGGTTTTTGATCCTCACACTAGCGGAGGGGGAGGGGGGGTCATTAAAGAAGGTTTTATCGGACTAGAGAAGACACTTTTAAAGTATGGATTTCACGTTGCCAATTCAATGCGGTTCCTCGAACCGCCTTAAAAATGCCAATTAAAGGCGATCATGCACCGCCTTTGAAAGGTTGGAGGAACCGCCTTTAATATGTTCCGAACTCGGAAAGAGACTAGATTCCTTCGGCCCTAAGTGTTGTTCCAAACTCGGAACCGCTGTTCAAGGTGGTTAAAACCCGCCTTTAATATGTTCCGAACTCGGAAAGAGACTAGATTCCTTCGGCCCTAAGTGTTGTTCCAAACTCGGAACCGCTGTTCAAGGTGGTTAAAACCCGCCTTTAAATGCCTGGTTGAACCAACTTTATCGATTTTCGATGAAACCGGTCAGATTCTTTGGGCCTTTGCCAAAGCATACGAACTTGGAACCTATTATAGTTCCGAGTTTAGAAAGAAAATTGTGTCTATTATCGGCCATATGAGCTAGCTAGTTCCACGATCGGCCCTCCATTCCGGTCCCAATCTGTAAATTTTTGGGAGTCTAATATTCTTTGTAAATTTACTTTCGAGTTCAGAAGCTCGTTCGGCTACACAAATATAATAGGGCTGAATGTCGTTATGAACTTGGGACCGACACAACTCACAATTTGAAAATTATATTTTCATTCAAATCCTTTGCTCAAAATAGGTCTCACTTGAAGACATAATTGTAACATAATACACAAATATATTGTACTTGGTCACAAAAATCTATAGAAAATGCTAACTAAGAAATATTCTATATATTGTAATAGAAATGAACACAGTTTTATTCTGAACTGTCACTACATACTAATGTATCTAAATTATGTTACTAAACTATATTGGGGTTTCCAAGAGAGTGAGAGCGGTTGATAATGAAATGCCTTGCCAAACAATTTCTTGCGTTGTTGATTTCTTCTTTTGAATAGGGCCTCATTAGCTTCGGAAGAACCTAAGATTTCAAGATATTAGAAAATACAAATTAGACATTGAGAAACTATTAATGTTTAGGAGAAGCGAATGTACAATTATATTGTCAATTTCAAGCAAATAATCATTTACACCTTCTATGCACTCTATTGCGCAACACATTACGACGTAATAGCCGCATTCCCACGTTTGGGTTTGTTTCTTGTACTGAGTAAAAACCACATTAAACTTGTAACATATATAAATACCTAAGTAACGTATACAAAAATAAAAGAAATTGTACTAATTTATACCTTAATTTCCACCATCTTAAATTTCATTCCATCAACTTCACAAGTGTCCTTCATAGCGGACTCTAAAATCTTGACGAATGCTTTTGATGGTTGGAAGTGCAATGGGTCCATCCAATACACCCGTTTCTTTTCCTGAACAATCATGATCAATCGCCAATGATCTCTAATCAAAAAAATCAAAAGAATGTTAATAATATAGCTTAAATTATGTTTGCAAACGTAATTTTGATTGTTAATATGATCTTTCAATGTAGGGCGCAATGACCAATTTCTTATCACTCCTCCCAAGATTTTTGCGAATGTAGTCGATTAGCTCTAGCTTTGTACATCCAATTTCTTGAGTCATCACCGGGCACATTTATCCGACCCATGCTTTCTTTTGATTGTACATTAAATACAAATACCTTGCAAATAAGAATTTTTTCACATTAGTTGTAAACAATGTGACATTAATAATAGTGAACAATAAATAAATGTATATTTAATAAATGTTACTTACAAGATGTATATGGACATTAGCGTCTGATTAACTTGCTCAGACTTCCATAAGTCTTTCAAATCACTCCATAGCACAATGATATCTCGTTTCGCACCAAATACACAATCGTTACCCGAAAAAAGTAAGCCGAGTTTCGTTCATGTGGTTGAAGCATATTGTTTAGCACTCGTAACCAGTGAGGTGAGTCTTTCGGGACTTGTTCTCTTGGAACTGGTTGTCTAATTTTGTCCGGTGTTGTTTGGACCGGTTTGGATGTTTTGTGGACCAGTTTTGGTGTAGCTTGAATTGCTTTAGGTGTTGTTGGATGTGATACTTTCAATTGCTGATCCTTTATAGGATCAACATAAATAAGTCGACGTAGCCACAAAATAAACATTCCTAGTGTTGCCCCAACATTTTTGTATTCGTCGGCCGGAATAAGAAACAAAGCGCCCTTCTATCATCTATGTCTCGATCAATGTATAATTCACACACATGAGAACCCTACATCGCACCAATTCCATTTGTCAACCATTTCAACAAAATTAGGGTGAACAATCTCAAAAAGTTAATTGTGCGGTGGATGGGCATGTGATTCTTTGCCCAGCCGCAAAGAATGCAAAAAAAGGATAGGGATGAGGATGTTGATAGAGCCGAGGGTTCATCTCCTCGTAATTTTTTAATTTATAATATTAAAGATTCAATTTATATTATGTCCACACATTATAAGTTTTGAACTTATAACAATGTGTTTGTATTTTCCTTTTGTGAATAGGTTCACAAAGTGGTTGGAAGAGCTGAATTGCCTGGTACTTGAATTGCATTCGTAGCGATATGGAGCAAACCCATAAGATGTTGGCTAGAGCGGAGGGACATCAACAACGTTTCTTTGAATCCCAGGGAATCACTCGTATGCTTAGCGAGGATGAAGATTCACCAAACTTGGAGTCGGTATTTTTGGAGAGTGCGGAGGAGGCGGAGGAAAATCCAAACCAAGAGGAAGAGAACCTCGATGAGGACGTGGAAAATATGTTCTAGTTGATTAGGGAGAATGAACTTAGACAACATGAGTATTTGAATTTAAATTTTCATTTGTGGAATTTATGTACGGTTTGAATATCGTTTTATTTATGTGTGGGATTATATTTAATATAAAATTTCTTAACATTATAGAATCCAATAATATGTTTGAATATTTTAGTATAGAGTGGGTCTCCTGACAGGCGGCCTGTCCATAAGCTTATGGACACGCCACTTATTTCTTACCTTCTAACTGCATTTGTTAGAATTCTTAAAAATATTTTTTTATATAATATATTTTTATGTTTTCACGTTCAAATACATATTATTACTTGTTTTAACTTATAAAATAAAATATTTAAATTTTATAAAAAAATTACAACATTTAAGGTAACAGCCCCTGTGGACTGTCCATAAGCTTATGAAAATGCCGCATTTCCTGAGACTTACTCTTAGTATATATTGTAGCTAGTATGTTGGTAAACTTAAGGTAGAAAAAGAGGAAATTTTATTGAATCTCAAAATGGCCATTAGGTATGATTAAGTTCCGAATTTGGAAACTGTTCTTAACTTTGGAAAAAATGTCGAACAACGGTTACAAGTCCGAAACTTGATCAGCTATAATTTGACATTAGAGCCGAATTTGGTTCCGAGTTTGGAAATGTCGGATTCGAGTTTGTTTGACATTTTCGTCCCCTATCTGGTTGTTAAATTGCTTTTTTTGGGAGTACCAATCAGGTTCCGAGTCTGGAACCAGATGGTTCCTTGTTAACAAAAGGTTGAATTACCATTTCCAAACTCGGAAAATGGAATGCGGTCCTTTGTTATTAGGGGATGATCAAGTTCCGAACTCGGAAGCTCCCCTGTATTTAAGAAAAAAAATCCCCAAATCGACTCAAAACCCTCATTTTGTCAATTTGGAGAAAACGAAAACTCAATTCCGACCTCGGGGAAGAAATTTCCTTCAACCACTTAACACCATATTGCTACTTTGATTATCTAATGGAAAGGGTAGGTTCATCATGCATCGCTCGTGCTAGATCGATCGGAAACCATTCTGGGTATGACAATGTCAAATTCGGTTCATATGGTGTATAAGAGAGGTATGAACTATTACGTTCTAAAGGGAAATTGATTGATTATTATGCCATTGACTTCAATGAAGTCATGAGACTAGGTTTAGCGGATCCCTTAGAAATTTAGGGACCAATATGTTGAGAAACTACTTGCTTGCACCAAAACCTCCAAATTTGAACTTGTTTGTCAATTATATAGTAATCTACATGAGCTCCCGAATGAGGATTATTCCACTAGGGTAGGGAGAATTGATATTCAGTTGAGAAATGGATTTTGAATGAAACCCTAGAGTACCCATATAGGAACCCCGAGAGCGTTTGCCCAGAAGACATCCGTTGGATGATTGTTATCATAGGGGAAAATGGCTTGAACGTGTTGATCCCCCTTACGTAGACACTGTACAACTTAGTGTTAGGCATTTCCAATGGGGTGCAGTGGATTTGGGGAACTTATTGCAAGATGTTTGGTTCCATCTTCCAGGCAAGTGATCGAGCCTAACTATGTTTGCTTGATGATGTTCTTTTTAATAATAGAGGGTAGGGAGATCAACCCCGAGGTGACAATCTCTAAACACATGCTCCATATTTCCACTTCGACAAGGGTTGTGAAAAGCCTTCCATACAAGAATTTGATCACCACCATATTGAAGAAGGTTGAAGGGTTGGAAGTTGTCGGTGAAGAGAAACCACCAAAGTTTTTTGACAATAATTACTTCGAAAATAGGGGGTGGATCTTGGTTGATGGTAAATGGTGCGATAAGCCCAAGAAAGGAGGGGAGTCAAGCAAGAGACTGGGAGTTGAACAAGGTGCACCAAATTGTCTTTTAATCTTTGACTTATGTACATTATCTCGTCTTTTTATTAATATTTTTATGTTTAACTACTGAAGAATCAAAGAAGGCCTATCTCAAAGGTATACAATATTGCTATAAATGGGCCTGCATGGAGTTCGCCGTGATGAAGGGGAGAATTTTGAAGCTGGAGAAAGAACAAAGAGCCTACGAGCGCCATCTCGCAACAATGCACAAACCTCGTCTTGGCCGATCTACATCCACGGGCGATCTAGAGGATGACTTGGAGTCCTATATTCCATATATTTTGCTAGTCTTGTTGCTCTTATTTCCCATTGTTCTACATGTTTGTAATTGAGACTCGTTAATTTCTAAGTTTTACTTTGGATGTTGATATATGGTTATCTTCAATACTCTTTTAAATAGTTTGAACTGTGGATTTCTACTTTGATTAGCATGCTATATTCCAGCTACTTCTTTAAAGGGCTCCAAATTTTTAGGAATTCATATAATTTAAAAAAAGTAAACTACAATCAAGAATGTCACGTCAATGCTACTTCTTATGCATTCTTTTCTTCGGAACCTTCTTGGACATCCTCTTTTTACGAGTGACCTTTTCACAGACATCAACCCGAATTCCCTAATCATGATCGCTACGTCCCATGAAACTATTCAAACTCATATCGTCCCCCTCAAGGAATATAGCATCATCGATAGCAAAATCGGTGGAATTTTGATCGAAACCAACAATTTCTGTGACTTTGTAATCTTCTACAAATGCTCATTTCTCTTCCACCACTATCTCCCACCTAGGATCGGAAGGGTCCCTCATATAGAATACCCTGTGCGCTTGGGATGCTAAGATGAAAGGATCATCCCGCCAACTAATCCAACTCCTACTAACAAGTGTGAAGCCAAAATCCTCAGTATGTTGTCCATTGTTGAAATCCACCCATTGACATTTAGAAACAGCAACTCACATAGAGAAATAATCCAGTTCCCAGGTCAAAAATCGTACCAAAATAATACTGATTGGCGTACATTGAATTGATATGACTTCCACTACCGAGATGCAAAGTGTCATAAACTATAGAGACTCCATTGTTCTGAGACATATCCTTATCATCCACATATTTTGTTGCGAACGTAAAACCATTGACATCATATCCTCCATTATCTGCACCATTACAAATACTTTAACCAATGCATTTGACATAGTTTTTAGTTGGTGGATTGCTAGTATTAGTTGAGTTTACGTGACAAGGGGTTTAGATGACCATGTTTAGTTTTCTTGTCTAAATCCCACATTTTGTAGACTTAACTGGTACTAATGGACATCTTGTATCCACCAGCTCCTTGATCTTCCTTGTGATCATCTTTAGTAGGTCGCATGTGGGTATTTTTTAGTTACATTATATGTGAAGGCCGTTTGCGAGAGTGATAGAAGATTGAAGGCCGTTCTCAAGGATGGTAGAATATACGAAGGCTATTCACATTAGAATGGTAGAAGATGAAGGACATGAATATCAATTTGTGGTAGAAGGAGATTAAAGCCAAAGATAGGCGGATTCGAAGTTCAAGACGACCAAAGGAGAAAAATGGTGAATCATGGTCCGAGGAGTGTTGCCTTAGTCCGAGAACGATCTAGGAAGATTAGCATGCAAGGCTAGCTTAATTGGATTCTTCTTCTTGAGTACTACAAAATTGACTACTAGAACTTCCGATTCGGACTAACGTTCACCCATGACAAGCAAACAAAGTTTAGCCAATGAAGCACCAGCAGCCAGTCACGGACTGCGCATGGTCAAGCACCAGTGGCCCATGAAAATCTTCATGACCTAAACTATACAAGTATCCAGGGGTTCTATGAAGACCTGCACAAGACCAGCACAGGACCTTTATGAGGCAAGGCGCCGGGCCATGCAAAAGCACCGAACCGTGAAGCAAGAGGATGAAGAGTTGAAGAATTTGGATACGTATGGAGCCGGTCCATGAAAACCTTCACAGACCGTGAGAACTTCTGAGCAAAAATCGTGAACCGTTTGCAGTCCGTGACAATCTTTACGGGCCGTAGCACGAGATATACTTCACGGACCTCACCAGATCCCACGGCCCGCAGCTCTAAATGCTCACGGACCACGCCAGATCCCACGCCGGGTGCCTGAATGCTTCACGGACCATGACTTTCGTGCCGGTCCGTGAAGCCTTGGTAGCTGACCTAGGGTTTTGCTACTTTTGGCCTATTTTGGGCCTATTTTTAGGCCCAATCTTCTACTACTATACATGGGGGCCATAGTCTTTTGTAAACCCTAAGTAGAATAGAACATAGGCATAATGTAGAGTAAATTCTCTCTCTAGTTTAGAGAGAAGGAAAGGGAAAGTTCTTCTTCTCCTTCCTTCTTCTTTTCCTTTCTTTTTTGCTTTCATCTTATTTTCTAGATCCATAGCATCTAACCTAATATTTTCCATGGATCTAACCTTTGAAGAGTAGCTTAGTAGCTTGGGATATTTGTATTCATGCTTTGATGATTTCTTCTTGAGATTTAGATTTCCCTATCCTAATGCTTATGAATATTTGTGCTTGAACTTGTGTTTTCTAAGAATTATGGTTTATGCTATGTCATTATGATGATGCACTCATGAATGTATGGTAGTATAAAATTGGGTTAGGCTTCATTGCGATCTTGGGAAGTGTTGGAATTGTGGAGTAGGTATAGAACACCGGGGAGATGAGTGCATTCATGTCCTTTAAGAGAAAATACTTATATGTGTTATACCATGATTCCGATTGGATAGATGTAAACCACATGTTAGGCATATACCCCCAAGTGCCTGTTTATATAGTTGTTTGTTTTATTTCACTTTCATACTTTATAATTATTAGTTGAAGAAAACCAACCCCCCCCCCCCCATTTGCATGTTTGCATCACTAGCTGTTTCTTTCACTCATGCGGATTGATGACCCGCACATGGTTGTGTTTTAATTAGTACTTGAGCCCTAGCATCCTCGTGGACAAATCCAAGACTTGCCGCTTACTACCCATTAGCAGCTTAGAAGTAAGAACTGATGCATAATATAAATCTCTGTCTTTGACCTGTAAGCCCCTTGGCCTGTGTTTTAATGACAACCGGGTCATGGCATGTTAAATTTTGGCACCGTTACCGGGGATGCTTTTCAGTTTAAGTATTAGTTGAGCATAACGTGTTAGTGAGTAGCTGGTATTGCTTTTATCCTTTTCTTGTTTTTGTTTGTTTTTCGTTTTCCAGAGTAGGTATTTCTTGAGTTCTTGGTGAAAATCGAGGACTCTTGCACTACGATTCCAAATTTTGTATGTTTTCTTTGTTAGCATTTAATTGAAAAGAAAAAAATGCGGGAAAGCACTCAACAGAGGGCACTTTGTAGGGTGCGTCATTGTGATCATCCAATAGAGGGTTACCCAAAGTTGAGTGACTATGGGAGAAGAATGGCTCAAAGAGTGAGATTTTGTAGGATATGTTATTGCGACCACCCTACGAAGTCTTGCTCTTGGATGAGCGAAATTGAGAGAGAGGTAGGAGTTGTTGGTTCCTAAGGTCGATGGGATCAAGATTGTTACCCATACCACGACTCTCCAAATTTGAGGTTTAGTGGTAACTTGAATTCCTGGTATGGAAATGCATCGGGAAACCAACACGTTGGGTTAGATAGTTGGACTTCACCAATTTACCCAATGCCCCAAAACCAATCCCTAGGATTGGTTCCCAAATCGGATTGTGTGGAAATTTTGCAAGCTATAACTAATGTGACCAAGAGTAGTGATTTACTCCAATCACAAGTGCTTAGCGAGATTAGCGATTTGGGAACTCAACTATTCTCAAGCATTGAGAAAGTTGAAGGGCAAGTGCTTAATTTGATGAATAGGGTGAGCCAACTAGAAACCCAATTTTCCGAAAATGAACCATCCCTACTTTAATATAAAACTTTGGTAGATTAATCTAAAGGGGATGAGGAAAGGTTTATTGAGAGTGAAGAAGTCTAGGAATAGGTGATTATACTTAATTTTCCATATTACTTATTTGCATCACTATCTCCACCTATAAAATCTACTTCCACATTTTTGGAAACCTTAGAGGAAACCATAGGGAAGCAAATTGAATATGCTAAGCTTCCAAACCACTTGTTCCCTCTAAGGTGGATTCCTCCTCTACTATATATTCCTCTTGGAAGACTCTTACCCCATGTTCTTCATTTCTGGTTGTCCAAGGTGATGGGGTACAAGCTCGCACCCTATGGATAACATTAGGGTTGTGCCGAAAACCTTAAATATACGGAGCTTCTTGGGAGGCAACCCAAGCTAAAAATGTTTTTATATTAGTTCAGTATTTTTGGTGTGTTTTCCTATTAGTAGTTTTTTTTTGTTTTTGGGACACTATTACACTTGGTGTGTATGTTTGTTTTGTAGGAAGCTTATGGTTTTTGGAGGAATGTGAGAAAATGGGAATCCAACTCATGAACCATGTAGATGTACATGGTTTGTGACACTCAAAATGGTGGACAAGGAGGAAAACCAAACCCCAAGTTCATGGGCTGTGTAGATGAGCACAGCCCATGAAGCTCACACACCTTCCTACACTATCCAATCACCATTTCTTCCCTACCACCACCAAAATACCACCCAAAATCTACCTACCCTCAAAACCCTTGGGACACACACATCGAGCCCTAAGAGGTAACTCTCCATTGTGATTCAATTCCTTATTTGATTTGTGATGCATGATAGTGGTTAGATTGAACTTTATTGATTAGAGGTTTGGGGTATTATATTGAGGGTGATGGTAGTTTATTCTTTACATTCCATGATTGTGTCATCAATGGTAGATTTTAGTGTTCCTTTTCACTATAAGTGCTCATCTATTTATTTTCCTTGTAACACGTTCTTTGATTTTTGTATATGCAATGAGGACAATGTAAGCTTTAAGTGTGGGGAAGGGGATTAGATAGCACTTATGATTGTTAGTTGTTTCTATGTAGTTAATAGCTCAGCTAAGAGAATTTTGAAAATTTTGAAAAATGAAAAAAAAGATTAAAACCTAGACAAGTCAAAAACCCGAAAAGACCACTTGGGTAACATTAGGAAAAGCTCGGATAGGTCAAAATGCCTAGGTAAAAGTGAGAGGCTTGGCCCAGCTAGACTTACGAGTCTAGGCAAAAGTGAGAGGCCGTGTGGAAAAATGTGAGAGGTGAGCACGTTTTGTGGGATAAAGCTAAGATGAAAACCCAAAATGGCTCCTAGGAAAACTGAGAGAAATTGAGAGAAAAACAAGAAAAAAGAAACAAGAAACTAGGTTGACGATACATTGGACTCCTTGGTTGCAACTAGATCGAGAATCTTGATTTATCCCTATGTTGCAACCAAGTCGACGATTGGATTTCCATGGTGGACTGTTTTGCTTGAGGATTACTTTTTGATTTCTTTTGGGACTACTTTGGGGAAGGTAAGCCTAGCTTTATTCCAATCTTTGGTCACTTATCTTTTTCCATACACATTTACTTGCTTTGGGTGGTTTAGTTGCTTTAGGAACATTGGGGTGTGTGAGAGTTGTAAGGATTTTCACCTTCTTGGGGGAACTAGGGTAGCTTGAAATAAGTTGAATGTATTGGCTATTTTTGCATGCTTCATTCCACTTGAACCTTTTTCCTTTGATTTTATTTACTCGAGGATGAGTAAAGGTTTAAGTGTGGGGAGTCTAATCTACACCATTATGCATGCTTTAACCAAGGCATTTGACATAATTTTTAGTTGGTTTTAGTTGGTGGATTGCTAGTATTAGTTGAGTTTACGTGACAGGGGGTTTAGACGGCCATGTTTGGTTTTCTTGTCTAAATCCCACATTTTATATACTTAATTGGTACTAATGGACATTTTGTATCCACGGGCTCCTTGATCTTCCTTATGATCATTTTTAGACGTCGCCCGTGGGTATGTTTTGGTTACATTCTATGTGAAGGCTGTTCGCAAGAGCAATACAAGATTGAAGGTCATTCGCAAGGATGGTAGAAGAGGCGAAGGCCATTCACAATTATAATCGTAGAAGATGAAGGCCACGGACATCAATGCGTGGTAGAAGGAGATTGAAGCCAAAGATAGGCGGCTTTGAAGTTCAAGATGGCCAAGGGAGAAGAATGGTAAATCGTGGTCCGAGAAGTTTTTCCTTAATTCGAGAATAATCTAGGAAGAATTAGCCTTCAAGGTTGGTTCCATTGGATTTTTCTTCTTGAGTACTACAAATTCGACTACTAGAACTCCCAATTTGGACTAACGGTTCACCTGTGACTAGCAATCAAAGTTCAGCCAACGAAGCACCAAAGGCCGGTCACGGACCACGCATGGTCAAGCACCAACGGCCCGTGACAATCTTCACGGCCTGCACTACACAAGAATTCAAGGGTTCCGTGAAGACCTGCGTGAGACAAGCATGAGACCTTCACGAGACAAGGCATCAGGCAGTGACAAAAGCACCAACCGTGAAGCAAGGGGATGAAGAGTTGAAAATTTTGGCTAAGTAGGGAGCCGTTCCATGAAAACCTTCACAGACCGTGAGAACTTATAAGCAATAACCGTGAACTGTTCGTGGTCCGTGATAATCTTCACGGACCGTGGCACGAGATATGCTTCACGGACCTCACTAGATCCCACGGCCCGCAGCTCTGAATGCTCACGGACCATACCAGATCCCACACCCCGTGCTTGAATGCTTCACAGACCGTGACTTCCATTCCGGTCTGTGAAGCCTTGGTAGCTGACCTAGGTTTTTGCTACTTTTGGCCTATTTTGGGCCTATTTTTAGGCCCAATCTTCTACTACTATACATGGGGGCTATAGTCTTCTTGTAAACCCTAAGTAGAATAGAACCTAGGCATAATGTAGAGTAAATTCTCTCTCTAGTTTAGAGAGAAGGAAAGGGAAAGTTCTTCTTCTCCTTCCTTCTTCTTTTCCTTTCTTTTTTGCTTTCATCTTATTTTCTAGATCCATAGCATCTAACCTAATATTTTCCATGGATCTAACCTTTGAAGAGTAGCTTAGTAGCTTGGGATATTTGTATTCATGCTTTGATGATTTCTTCTTGAGATTTAGATTTCCCTATCTAATGCTTATGAATATTTGTGCTTGAACTTGTGTTTTCTAAGAATTATGGTTTATGCTATGTCATTATGATGATGCACTCATGAATGTATGGTAGTATAAAATTGGGTTAGGCTTCATTGCGATCTTGGGAAGTGTTGGAATTGTGGAGTAGGTATAGAACACCGGGGAGATGAGTGCATTCATGTCCTTTGAGAGAAAATCCTTATATGGGTTATACCATGGTTCCGATTGGATAGTTGTGCTTGATGTAAATCACATGTCGGCCGGTCGATTTAGAAAATACTGGTGAGGGAATAACCCCTAACTTACCCTCGATAGATTAGCGTGTTGTATGTAGCAACTAGAGTTGTGCCGATTCTAGAGTCATCACAAGGTGTCTTTTCCTTTGCCTCTCTAGGCCTAGGGAATGCGATCCACAGTGGAGTGTCCGGGAATGTAATTCACCTTAATACATACCCAACGGTTGCGACCTACACGAGGGAATTCCTTTTTAGGCCAGAATTGTTCCTATAAGCGGGGACGCGTTCGCCTTGGGAGTGAGTGATTAGGGAATGGTGTGCAATGTCGTAGGACTAAAGCACATTGCCTAAAATTATGGAGACAGTAAGATATGGGAATTGTGGTAAGTAACACGTGTGACAGACAGAGGAAAATACTTGGCTATCTCCATACTGTGTGACATGAGCATAAGATAGGCTTATAAGTCTATATGTGAATAAATCGAGGATTGAAGTCATTTATCAAGCATGTTATGAAAATACCCCCAAGTGCTTGTTTATATAGTTGTTTGTTTTATTTCACTTTCATGCTTTGTAGTTATTAATTGAAGAAAACCACCCCCCTGCATGTTTGCATTACTAGCTGTTCCTTTCACTCGTGCGGATTACCGACCCGCACAAGGTTGTGTTTTAATTAGTACTTGAGCCCTAGCATCCTTGTGGACAAACTCAGGGCTTGCCACTTACTACACTTTAGTGGCTTAGCATTAAGAACATGTGGAGAATATAAATCCCAATCTTTGACCTGTAAGCCTCTCGACTCATGTTTTAACGACAACCGGGCCGGGGCAGGTCACTCTATAAGATAGAATAGTACTAAGTGGTCTACGAGGCAACCGTTTCACTGTCATAGAACGGTCTCCCGCAGCTACTTGTTTACGCAACCATGACAAAAAAGTACCATTATGTAATTCCAAGACCTGGGCTTTATTAAAATTAGGGTTTGCGACTCTAATGGCATCCATGTGAATCTCTATGTATAGGACACCATCTTGATGAATACAAAGAATATAAAGATGGGTGGTACTTAAATATTCCGCAGTAGGGCTTAATAGTTTCCCCTGCCTAACCCCACCTTCCATCTGTCCCTCATGTCTATGAGTAGGGAACCCAACCGAATCGACCTAGTTCAAATAATCGGTACAAAACTCGATGACCTCCTCTGCCATATACCCCTATACAATACTTGCATCGGGCCGGTACCGATTCTTCATAAAATTTTTGAATATTTTCATATTCCTTTCAAACGGGTACATCCACCTGAGAAATACAGGGTCACAAAGCTTTATCTCCCGGACTAGATGAACACAAAAGTGGACCATAATGCCAAAGAATGACAGTGGAAAATACATTTCCATCCGGCACAAAAATTCAACAATCATTGACTGTAAATGGTCCAACTTCATCACACTGATGTTTTTCTTACAAATGAATTTAAAATATAGACAAAGCTTTTTAATTGGCAATGACGATCGAATCACAATGGCGTTCAATTCCTGCATTAGATTGTGACAATCATAAGACTTCAACCCCACAAGCTTTAACACCTCAACTGACACATAAGTACCTATGTTTGAAAAATAGGCGGCCGAGAACTTAACACCTTTCAAGGTCTCACGGAAAGATTTTTTCTCCATTTGAGACATAGAATAGCAAGCAGGGGCAAAGAAACAATTTTCATCGGAACTCACTGGGCCTAGGTTCTTCTTAATTCCCATCTCGGTCAAATCTGACCTAGCCTTAAGTCTGTCCTTCATTTTCCCCAGGGTATTCAACAAGGTCCCGACCAAACAATCACAGACATTCTTCTCAATATGCATAACATCTAGACAATTTCTACCATCCAAATGCTCACAATGAGGCAATCTGAAGAAAATGGAGCATTTTTTCCCACCCCCATCCACGGGCACTTTACATTTCTTCTTCCCAAAGTCATTGGGAAAATTCTTCAATGTTTCAAATATCTACGTGCATGTTCGTACAACTGGATCTTCTCTAGCCTCTACTTTCTCATTGAAACCATTTTTTCCGAACACCATGGATGATCCACCGGAAGTACGATGACCTTGATATATAGTTTTACAACCATGATTCAACTGATGGTGATCCGTGTCCTTTTCACACATGGGGCATGCAAAGTGGCCTTTCACAGAGTAACCGGACAAATGACCGCAGGTGGAAAATCATTGATAGTACAAAATAACATCATTTTCAATGTAAAATAATCTTCAACACTCCCGTCATATGTCCACACCCCTTTCTCAAATTGCATAAAAAATCCTCAACAAGAGAGCAAAATACACATCTATGTCATTACCCGGTTGCTTTGGACCAGAAATCATCACAGAATACAACATGTACTTACGTTTCATCGTCAACCATAATGGAAGATTGTAGATAACCAACATAACAGGTCAAGAACTGTGTGTACTACTCATATTATCAAATGGATTCATTCCATCGGTGCATAGGCCAAACCTCAAATGTCGGGGTTCTTTTCCAAACTAGGGGTAAAGAGCATCAATTTTTTTCCATTGCTCACCATCTGATGTATACCGGTCGATCACTCTCCACGTGTCATCGCAACAATTTTGCATCTTCCTTACATGCAAACAATTTTTGCAATCTGGGAACGATTGGGAGATACCACATCACTTTTGCCGATTTTTTTTCTTTATTTTAGTTACCACTTCCGCACCCACCGCAATTGCCTCCTTCTTTAATTTATATCGAGACTCACCACATACCCGACATGTTTCTAGATTTCCATCTTCTTTCCCTTGGTACAGCATACAACAATTAGGGCAAGCATGTATTTTTTTTCAATTCCAATCCCATTGAGAAATGAACTTTTTTTTGCGGCGTACAACCTATCTGGCATCATGTTACCTATCGGGAGCAATTCCCTAAGAAATTATAGAGCTTATGTCATCGACTTATCGGTCCACCCAAATTTAGCCTTTAAATTCATTATCCTCAGAGTCGCACTAAGTACCGAATGTTTTGAACCGAGATACAATGGCGTACCTTTGTCATCAATTAAAGCTTGTAATGCCTCGGGTTTACCGTGGAACTTTCTAGCAATATTTTCAACCATTTTGTAAAATTCCACATTCCCATCCAATTCATCTTCCACATTTGTGTCACTCAAATCAATCGTCTACGCCGATTCCCCAACTTCCCCATGCCAACGAGTGTACGAAGTTTGAAACCCCCTCATCATTAAATGCCCCTGCAACTTCTTCCTCACTAAATACACATCATTTCTACAATCTTTACACGGGCATCGGGCTCGTACAACACCATTTTAATGGCATCATTAAACGTTACCGTCAGAAATGTTTCAATCAATGACAAGTAATCGGGTGATTTCCTATGATCATTATCAATGAGTTCATCTCGTTACATTATCCTATAATTTACTTAAAATGCAACTCATTAGCGTTCTCACAACAATAATCATAGCCTCCTATAAAATAGTTAACCTAAATACAAACCCTAATTCAAGATTTCATGTGTGTGTGTGTGTGAAACCAATAATAATTATGTAAGATGAAATTTTAGACAACTAACATTCTCCAATGAATGCAATCCTCTTCAATGGACTAGGATGGGGAGAAAACCCTTCAAATTTGATTGTTTGTCCTGAATTGAAGAAATGGGCGCATTTTTTTACTATACCGAGTGGGTTTCGAGTCCAGAACCCACATTGGAAATAATATTAAATTGAAAAAAAAATTCCGAGTTCGGAAGGTATATCAGAATTGACCTTACAAACTTGGAAGAACTATGGTCTCTTTACTATTGATACTAACATGGCATTCCAGACTCGGAACCCACTCGTCCCCTTTTTCCGAACTCGGAACAGGCTTCAATCAAAGGCGGTTAGGCACAACCTCCTTTAATTAGGGTTGATTAAAATCAGTTTTACGGTTAACCACCTTTCCTGACTAAAGGCGGTTATTACAAAACCACCTTTAATTGAACAAAAACCGCCTTTAAATCTTATTTGCTAGGGCAGATTAGAGGTTCCGAGTTTGAAACCTTCGGAATAAGGCGATTCCACATCATTTTTTTAAAATTTGCCTTCTATCGCCGCCTTTAATGGGCTGGTCTCTACTAGTATCATTAACCCTGCGGTCCATTCCAGAGTCAGCAAAATCTTCAGATTCTTATAAGAGAGTAACATCAGTTAATAACACAACCATCAGACACATTAGGATTCTAGTTGGGAGGGGCTCAATTAGCTTTTGGATACCAAACTGGACAGGTTTAGGGATGCTCATTGATCTCTGGGATTCAGCTCAGCCACATCAAGACTTAACAATTTCTTAGTTCCAATCCAACAAACAAACCTTGATGGATAATCTGAAGGTAGGCCTTTGTTGTGCAGAATGGAGAAAGAACAGAAAATATGAATGAAAATAACAAGACACAAGATTTACGTGGTTCACCAATTTGGCTACATCCACGGGAGACGGATTCACTATATCAGAATTAATGTTTACAGAGAGAAGAGAGACACTTTATATGCTGTCTCCACTAAACCCGTTTGTTTCCCGGGGGCGACTGCTGCCCCCCCGGACCCCCAGGCCAGGGTCGCAGAAGCGGCTATTACAGTATTCAAGGCATACCAACAAATCTCCACCTTGACTTGAATCCTCAAAGTAGAAAACTCCAGATGCACCATTACAGTGCCATATGAGTAGACTTCGCCCTCCACTCCCGGGACTGCCCATAGAGCACCTAATCAGCTCTGATGTTCAGCAAGTCCAAACAATGTTGAAACTTGCTATATGGAACAGATTTGGTGAACATATCAGTGGGGTTATCTGCAGTTCCCACTTTCTTCACCCTGATTCTCCTCTCACTCCTCAAGAAGTGATATCTGACATCAATATGCTTGGTCCTCTCATGATGGACCTGATCCTTGGCTAGGCAGATTGCACTCAAGCTGTCACAGTACACAGTAGCCTGATCATGATGTAGACCAAGATCACTAACTAGCCCTTTCATCCATATTCCCTCCTTTGCAGCCTCTGTCAGAGCCATGTACTCTGCTTCCGTAGTAGACAATGTCACTGTAGGTTGCAAAGTCGCCTTCCAGCTAACCACAGAACCTCCCAAAGTGAATACATAACCAGTCATCGATCTCCTCGTGTCAACATCACCAGCATAATCAGAATCAGAGTAGCCTGTAACTAAGCACTCCGTATCACCTCCATAAATGAGACCCACATCAGACGTACCTCTAAGATACCTGAAGATCCTCTTCACAGCTTGCCAATGTTCCTTTCCCGGTTGGCCCATGAACTTGCTCACAACACTGACTGCCTGTGCTAAATCTGGCCTCGTGCAAACTATAGCATACATCAAGCTCCCCACCGCGCTGGCATAAGGAACCCGAGACATATACTCCTTCTCCTCGTCTGACTGAGGAGCAAACATAGTGGTGAGATGAATATTTGCAGCACTAGGAGTGTCTATAGGCTTGGCTGTACACATGCCAAACCTAGCCAACACTTTCTGAATGTAGCCTTTCTGTGACAAGAAAAGCTTCCGCTGACTTTGATCCCTAAGAATCTCCATTCCTAGTATCTTCCGAGCTGCACCCAGATCCTTCATCTCAAACTCAGCACTAAGAAGTCCTTTCAACTTCTGAACCTCGTGCTTACTCTTTGCGGCTACCAGCATGTCATCTACATAAAGCACCAGATAGATGAATGACCCATCTCTCAACCTGTTGTAGTAGACACAACAGTCATAAGCACACCTCGTATATCCCAGCTGAAGCATGTAACTGTCAAACTTCTTGTACCACTGCCTCGGAGACTGCTTAAGTCCATACAAAGACTTCTTCAACTTGTAAACATACTTTTCCTTGCCAGGAACCTGGAAACCATCTGGCTGAGTCATGTACAACTCTTCCTCCAACTCTCCATGTAGAAAAGCGGTCTTCACATCAAGTTGCTCGAGCTCCAAATCCTGATGTGTCACCAAGGCTAGCAACACTCTGATGGAAGTGTGTCTGACCACTGGTGAGAAAATATCATTATAGTCTACCCCCTCCCTTTGACTGAAACCTCTTGCAACAACTCTTGCCTTGTACTTGACTCCCTCTGCAGGTGATATTCCTTCCTTCTTCTTGAAAACCCATTTGCAACTGATTACCTTTCTCCCTTGAGGCTGTTTGACCAATTCCCATGTCTGATTCTTCTGAAATGACTCCATCTCATCTCCCATTGCAGCAAGCCATTTATCAGCATCAGTACATGAAGTTGCCTCTCTGAAGGTTGATGGCTCTTGAGTTTCCACTTCCTCGGCAACTGACAGTGCATAACCCACCATATCCTCAAGCCCATATCTCTTTGGCGCCCCAACTCCAACCCTCCTGGGTCGGTCCTGAGGTAAACTGCGGACTGTAGCTCCTGATGGTTGAGGATATGGTGGTGGAGATTCCGGTATCTCAGATTCTGTCTGTGGCTCTTGATCCACCTCAAATTGTTCCAATCTATTTTCACCTTGAGTGACTTCAAGCTCCACCTGTTTATCAACTCCACTAGTTTCTGGCACAACTGTGGGCTTCACCATAGATCTAAGCAAAGAATTTTCATCAAAGACAATGTCCCTGCTCAGAATAACCCTCTTCTCAGATGGAGACCATATCCTGGAGCCTTTAACTCCATCTCCATAACCCACAAAGACACCCTTCTTGGCTCGGGGCTCTAACTTATCATCACTAACATGATAATAAGATGTACAACCAAAAACTTTTAACTTGGAGTAATCAACAACTTTACCTGACCACAACTCCATAGGTATTTTGCACTCTATACCCGTGTGAGGCCCGCGGTTGATCAGGTAACAAGCTGTACTCACCGCCTCTGCCCAGAATCTCGTTTCCAAACCAGCATTAGTTAGCATGCACCTCGCTCTCGCCAGCAATGTCTGATTCATCCGCTCAGCTACGCCATTTTGCTGTGGCGTATTCGTGACTGTATGATGACGAGCAATCCCTTCATCCCTACAAAACTGATCAAACTCGGACGAGCAGAATTCCAGCCCATTATCAGTTTGAAGCCACTTGCTCTTCTTCCCAGTTTGATTCTCCACCAAAGCTTTCCACTCCTTGAACTTCGAGAAAGCTTCACTCTTATGTTTCATCATGATAACCCAATTCATCCTTGAGTAATCATCAATCAGAGAAACAAAGTACCTGTGACCTCCCAGTGACTCAACTCGGGAAGGTCCCCAACAATCAGAATGGATGTAATCCAATGTGCCCTTTGTTCTATGAATCGCCTTAAGAAACTTGCTGCGGTGATGCTTCCCAAAAACTCAATGCTCACAGAAGTCCAAGCTCTTGATCTTGTGGCCACCAAGAAGATCATACTTCGACAGAATCTGCATCCCTCTTTCACCCATGTGACCAAGCCTCATATGCCATAACTTAGTCATATCATCCTGGTGAACCTCCGAAGATGCAACATTAACAGAATCCATAACCGTGGAACCTTGTAGAAAATACAAAGTACCACGCAGAACACCTTTCAGAACCAACCTAGAACCTTTGCAGACACACAGAACTCCATCACTCCCTGAGTAGACGAAACCCTTTCTATCCAACGTAGGAAGAGAAATCAGATTCTTTGTCATCGATGGAACATGCCTGACATCGTTCAAAGTACAGAAACTACCATCATGCATCCTGATCTTGATTGAACCAGTCCCAACTACCTTGCACGCAACACCATTTGCCGTAGTAATGATGCCCTCAGCTTGCTCATAAGTTGAGAAATAATCTCTCCTTGGGCATATATGGTAGGATGCCCCAGTATCAAGAAACCACGCATTAGAATGATTATTTTTCCCAGTAACAGCAAGAGCAAAATCATCTTCAGAACTGAAATCCCCTTCAGCGACAGCAGCAGTACCAGATATACTCCCAGATTTACTAGCCTTCTTCAGACACTCCTTTTCCCAATGCCCCTTCTCCTTACAGTAGTTACGAACATCATTGGCCTTGGGACCCTTTGAAGATGACTTCTTGCCCTTCTTCTTATTGCCGGTTTCCTTTCCTTTTGTGTTTCCGTCACTAGCAAACAAGCCAGTGGCCTGACTTTCTGTACCTGTACTGTTTGCCTTATGTCGCAACTCTCTACTATGGAGAGAGGATCTTACTTCCTCCAGAGACACAGAATCTTTACCAACAATAAATGACTGAACAAAATTCTCATACGAAAGTGGTAAAGAAACTAGCAAAATCAAAGCAGCATCTTCATCTTCAATTTTCACATCTATATTTCGCAATTCTAATAACAAAGTATTCAATTGCTCTAGATGGTCTCTGAGTTGCGTACCTTCCTGCATTCGGAGACCGAAGAGGCGTTGTTTCAGAAGCAACTTGTTGGTTAGAGATTTCGTCATATACAAACTCTCCAACTTCAGCCACAGTTGTGCAGCAGTCTCCTGATCTGAGACCTCGGTGATGATTTCGTCCGCGAGACACAGCATAATCGTCGAGTGTGCCTTTTCTTCCAGACTCACAACATCGCCAGAACTGCTCGCGAAATCCTTCGTCAGCGGAGTCCACAAACCTTGCTGTTTCAGCAAAGCTCGCATCTTGATCTGCCATAAGCTGAAACTGTTTCTCCCAGTAAACTTGTCGATCTTCACGTTCAACCCAGACATCTTTCTCCCCGATTAGCCCCGATCTGATGAGCCCAGAATCCGATATACCCACTACGGATATCGCCAGAAAAAGAAACCGCTCTGATACCAGTTTTTTGTGCAGAATGGAGAAAGAACAGAAAATATGAACGAAAATAACAAGACACAAGATTTACGTGGTTCACCAATTTGGCTACATCCATGGGAGACGGATTCACTATATCAGAATTAATGTTTACAGAGAGAAGAGAGACACTTTATATGCTGTCTCCACTAAACCCTAACAAACTGGGCCAAAAATACAATTCGGCCCAAATCAACAGCAGTCCAATAAAGAGACAAGCTATACCGTCGGACCGGGGGTGACTCCGCCCCCCCGGACCCACAGGCCAGGGTGCGCTCCGCCCCCTGGACCCCCCGACTCGCTGACCAGGCAGCGAGACCCCCGTTTGTTTCCCGGGGGCGACTGCCGCCCCCCCGGACCCCCTGGCCAGGGTCGCAGAAGCGGCTATTACAGTATTCAAGGCATACCAACAGACTTAATTCAGACATTATTAAAATTCTGGAAAAAGATATAAAATTCTTTGACAGAGATGATTAGATAGTGTGAACTTCAATCACTTCAGATAAGTTATCAATCTCTTCTGCTTACAAATTGCTATCTGGAACAGGTGATAATGTAATACCAGTGCTTAAAAAGGTATGGAATCCTTTTCTTTCCCCAAAAATATGTGTACTCTCTTGGAAGTTGGTCACTAATTACCTGCCATTTGATGATATATTGAAAAGAATGAGGTTTAACATTGCTTCTAAGTGTCCTATCTGTAATGAAGAAGACGCACTTAATCACTGCTTTACTGAATGCAAAATGGCTATTTATCTTTTGAAGGAAGCTTTCACTATGTGTGAGCATAAGCCTATTAGGTTTAATCATATTTTCCATCCAAACTCTTGGTTCTGGCCAGTCAAATCATTTTCATCTGGGAAAAATAACCTTATGCATCTCCTGCCAAACCTACTTTTATGGATTACATGGAAATGTAGGAACAAATGCATATTTGAAGGAGTTCAGCCACAGTTACCTACACTCAAACTGGAATTGTACAAAACATGTACTGAAGTATTTTCTCTTTGACAGAATGATTTGCTGTAATGAATTGTATTATTGATATCTGAATATATAGAGTGTACAATAGAGGAGTAATAAGGAAAGAACTATAATCAGAATAAATCATAATCTAATCAGGAGTTCGATTTATTCTAACATCCCCCCTCAAGCGAAGCGTCGGATGCTTGCCGACGCATAGCTTGGACCTGAAGAACTCGAACAGCGGACGAGAGAGCCCCTTGGTGAAAATGTCTGCAATCTGAAGAGAAGTCGGAACATGAGCAACACACAGCTTTCCGGATGTCACCAACTCACGAACAAAATGATAGTCGATGTCGATGTGCTTTGCCCGCTTGTGCGCCACCGGATTCTGAGTCAAGAAGATAGCATTACTATTGTTGCATAACAACAGTGGTAAACTAGAAAGTGGAACCCAAAGATCACGAAGCAAATGAGTGAGCCATATCACTTCTGAGGCAGTGTTGGCGAGAGCATGGTATTCAGACTCAGTGCTAGAGCGAGAAACAATGGGCTATTTCTTAGCACTTCAAGAAACCAGATTCCCATCAAGAAAAACCGCATAACCATAAGTGAACCGACGAGTCTCCAGACAGTGAGCCCAGTCAGCATCAGAGTACCCTAACACATCAGGAGTACTGGCAGAACAAAACCAGAGACCAAAATGAAGAGTGCCATGAACATACCGCAAAATCTGAGTCACAGCAGCAAAATGGTCATCTCTGGGATCCTGAAGATACTGACTCACCATGTTAACCGAGAATGCCAAATCTGGGCAAGAGATGGTGAGATACTGCAGGGCACCAACAAGAGAACGATAAAGTGTAGGATCCCAAAATGGAGGACTGGTAGAGCTGTGAAGCTGAGAACCAGCAACAAATGGAGTAGAAATAGGTGCCGCGTCAGACATACCGGCCCGATTCAAAATATCACGAGCATACTTTGCCTGGCCAAGCAGTAGCCTTGAGGAGGTAGGTGAAACTTCAAGACCAAGAAAGTAATGAAGAGCACCAAGATCCTTGATCGCAAACTCTCTGTGTGTCCGATCAATGAACTGGAAAAGAAGAGTCGAGTCATTGCATGTAAGAATGATATCGTCCACGTACACAAGTAGATACAGTAATGAAGACCCTCTCGAAAGAACAAATAAAGAAGTATCAGCTGAGCTGCACCGAAAACCAAGCTGTGTTAGATAACTGCTGAAACGTTGGAACCAAGCCCGGGGAGCCTGCTTAAGACCATAAATGGCCTTTCGCAAGCGACAAACATAGTCTGGATGGACAGAATCCTGATAACCAATGGGCTGCTTCATGTAGTCTGGAACATCAAGAACACCATTGAGGAAAGCGTTCTTGACATCCAACGGATGAAGTGGCCAGGAACGCATGGTGGCTATGGCGAGACTCGTCCTAACAGTAGAGGCTTTTACCACAGGACTGAAAGTGTGGTCAAAATCAAAACCCGGAATCTGCAAGAAACCCTGCACCACAAGTTTAGCTTTGTGACGGTCAATAGTGCCATCTGGTCGATACTTGAGCCTATAGACCCATTTGGATCCAACAATGTTTACATTCGAAGGTCGAGGAACCAAATCCCAAGTGTGATGACCACGAAGAGCGGCCATCTCATTCTCCATGGCTGAAACCCAGGCTGGATCCTGAAGGGCAGAGCGATAATCAGTGGGCTCTGTCTAAGAAAGGAGTGCGGCAGTGAGACCATGAGCAATAATATCCGAATAATCCCAGTGCTGAATGGCACCAGTAGAAGACCGAGTGACCATCCGATGGGTACGAAGCTGAGGCGGCGAAGCTGGAGGAGTCGATCCAGCTGACGATGAGGAAGATCGACCTGCGCTGGCCGGAGAGTGGCCGTCGGAAGTCACCGGAGAAAGGATTACCGATACTAGCTAAGACATGGTGGCCAGTGGCTGAGACGGTGGCTGGGAGTGATGGCCGGTAGCTGAAGAGTGGTGGCCGTTGGCAGAGGAGCTGGGTCCGGGTTGGCCATCCAGATGGAAGATAGTGGTGAAGGAGGGTCGGCTGGAACAGGCACAGGCGTGGTGGCCCCAATTGATGAAGTAACAGCTCCATCAAAAAATGATGAAATCTTCAGATCTGAAGTAGAGCGATTGTCCGCAGAAGATGAGACATAAGGGAATAAGGTTTCATCAAAATGAACATGGCAAGAAACATAGATACGCCTAGAGGTGGGGTCGAGACACTGGAAGCCCTTGTGACGAGGGCTGTAGCCAATAAAAACACATAGAATGGATCGCGGTGCAAACTTATCAGTAACAGTGGCACACAGACATGGAAAAGTACGGCAGCCAAATGGGTGAAAGAGGGTATAATCAGGCACATGACCAAAAACAACCTCAAAAGGTGGTTTTCCACCAAGAACTGAACTTGGCAGACGGTTAATGATGTAAACCGCAGAGGAGAAAGCTTCCACCCAATAATAGTGTGGCACGGAAGAGTGAAAAAGCATGGCAAGATCGGTCTCTGTGATGTGACGATGCTTCCGCTCAGCTCGGCCATTCTGAGCAGGTGTATAGGGTGATGACATCTGATGATGAATGCCACATGAAATGAAGTGAGCCTGAAGTCGATGATTAGTAAACTCTGTGCCACCATCGGTCTAAAAAATTTTAACCCTAGTAGAAAACTGGGTCTCAACAAATTTCTGAAACTGGATAAATGTGTCATAGAAGTCCGACTTATACCGCATCGGGAGAAACCACGTGAACCGCAAAAAGTCATCGATGAAAATGGCATAATAAGAAAAACCACTTGTCGATAAGACAGGGGCTGGTCCCCACAAATCACAATGCACCCTGTCCAACAACCCAGTAGCGCGCCTGTTACTAGTGGAAAAAAGGTAAATGACTACTCTTGGCCATCTGACAAGGAGAGCAACTAGCAGATGCCGGCATAGCGGTAGTGACAGTAATATGGCCGCGTCGTCATAACAGCTGAATAGTATCATGAGACACATGACCGAGACAAGAGTGCCACTGCTTAAAAGAAGCCTGGAGCTTTCCAGAGCGTAATTTGCCTAAAAAGCTGGAATCACCAGTCTCAAGAAAATAAAGACCTGAACTATGACGGCCTTTACCAATTTTCTTCCCTGTATGTTTGTGCTCAATGGAAATGCATTGGCATCAAATATAACACGGATAGGTAAATCACGAGTAAGGTTACTAATGGACAATAAACTTCTAGTAATCTTAGGGACCACAAGGACATCATTAACAAAGAAACCAGAGAAATGACATTGGCGGATGTGAGAAATAGATAATGATTCACCATTTCCAACAAGAATAAAATCAGAACCATGATAACAATGTACCTTATCAAGGTGACTGGTGCGAGCAGTGATATGAGATGTAGCACCTGAATCAACGATCCACTGATTTGACGAAGAATGACGGTTGGGACCATTCAGACTGGCATGAAACAACACCTTGTCCGCAATCCAATTAGTGGAGCAATCTTCCCGAGATATAGGGCCCAAATAAACCATAGCAAAGGACCGAAAATTGCACAAAAAGTGACTGGGTGCAGATGAGAATTTGAGCAACTCGTGAGAAAGTGCTTCAACTCGCGAGAACAGATTCAACTCGCAAGAACAGGTTCAACTCGTGAGAAATAGGTTCAACTCGCGAGAGCTTGAAGGGCTTGATAAATACACGTGATGCGCGAGTCAAATCGCGTGTGTCTTCACTCGCTGAGTTTTCTTCTTCGGCCGAGCTGGCGCGTGACCATCACGCGCGGAAGGGTGTACGCGCATCTGTACACACGAGCACGTGTCCGCACGTGCTTCTGGAAGAGTTGTGTGCGTGGATCTGGCTGGAGCTGCGAGCAGTGATCTGGCTGGAGAATTGTTCGGCCGAGAAGCGATGAGCACGCCGGAGACGAAGCCGAGCACGATGACGAGAACGATGACGACCACGATGACGAGCACGGCGACGAGCACAGCGAGCATGCCGGTGAAGTTCAACGCCGGAGATGACTTGAAGGTTTGAACGCTGGTGAAGTTCGCCGCTAGAGGGTTTGAACGCCGACGACGCCGGATACGGACGAAATAGGCTGCCGGGAGATGACCAGAAGTCCTCGGAAATTGATCGGAAATTCGCCGGAAATAGTTGCTTTGACTGGCCGGAAAAAGAAATAAAAATAAATTTATGATTTATGAGTTAGAATCAGAACTTGCTCTGATACCATGACAGAATGATTTGCCGTAATGAATTGTATTATTGATATCTGATTATATAAAGAGTACAATAGAGGTGTGATAAGGAAAGAACTCTAATCAGAATAAATCATAATCTAATCAGGAGTTTGATTTATTCTAACAGATAAGGAAAGAACTCTAATCAGAATAAATCATAATCTAATCAGGAGTTTGATTTATTCTAACACTCTTAACCCTCAGATTATAATGATGATTGTAAATACATAGTGGAAAAGGGGGTTTTTCAGAAAATTAAAACTCCAAGAACAAAGGCCATCAAGGCCAATAAATGAAATCCTCCGGATGTGAGTTTCAAACTCAATACTGATGCAGCCTTTACACTGAATCAGGTTGCTGTTAGAGATAGTTCGACGGTAGTTCAGAATTTAGGTCATGCAAAAATTGAAATTACAAGCTGAAATGCAGGCTTGCTTCTTAGGAATGCAATTATGGCAGCAAGAATATTTTCTTCCACTGAATGTTGAAACTGACTCATTGCAGGTTGTGCAAATATTACAGGACAAAAGAGCATGTCCTTGGAACATTACCCCAGTTGTGTGGCAGATTCAGAGACTTTTGCAAACACGTCCAATCACGCTTCTTCATATCTACGGGGAGCAAAACAACTCGGCACATCAATTGGCACAAATAGAAAGCTATCAACAAGACGCAGAACAACAACCCTAGGAAATAAAACAAGATCAACTGCAGCGGAAAGCATCAGGGGTGGTCAATTGGGTGTACACTCAATACGAATTCACTTCCAGCCTTAGAACCTCAAAGGAACATCTAAGTTGCACCAAAGCACTAAGGCAACGATGCAGAATCACCAAGTTTTTGGATCATTTACCTGAATGATCACTGGGATGTTGGAAAACAAATGGATGTTTGGCCATTTTTACATTTAACACATGGGGGTGGAGAATTAAGAGTGGAATCACATCCATTGTTTTTCTTATCCTACTCATGTAATAGAACACACGAACAACTACCAGGTCCAATAATTTGCTTGGTTAGCTTCTTTTCCTCTGGTTACTTTGATTTGATTTGGGGAGCCAATATAAACCCCCACTCATATGAGAGTTTTTTTTATTAAAAAAATAATCGCAGGAGGAAAAGATGACAAAGGAGTTGAAACACATTTTATTTAGAAAATCATTTGATAAACTCGCGATTTGCTCGATAAAATATACTTAATAATATTTTAGTTGCTAGTTTACTTAGAATAAACAAATTTTCATTTGGATAATAAATATATTAAAATTTATATTTTAAACTTGAAATTATTTTAATAATTTTCTTATATGATCTTAAGTTGAATTAATCTTTTCGTGAATGGTTCGATAACATATATATCAACGAGCACATATTTAATAACACTCTAATATTGAGTAAAACTCTAATCGTGATCGACTCGCTCGATAAGGTCTTGATCCACCCGCTGATCGTGATCCAAAATCAATCTAATAGCAGCCATATGTAGGTGTAATACAGCAAACACGTACCAGTTCAAACCAAAAACATGTTTAAAAATACACCGTATGTGGAAAACATTGTATCATGTTGCACTCTACCAGTTCAAACCAAAACGTGCTTAAAAATACAGTGCACCCTACTAGTTCAAACGAAAACATGTTAAAAACCATCATAGTATCATCCTCCAAACTGCGTTCTAGACCTCTAAGATGAGATGGCAGCTTACTAATCCCTCTCTATTATACCCAGTTAAACAGAAAACACTGCATCACATCCTGCACTACTCCATCCCCAATTCCTCCATCAATCCATCATCTTACCCAATTAACTGTTAATAGTTAGAAAGCAACCTACAAGCATTTTTGCGTCGTTTAATTGGAAGAGAAAAAGATGAGAAAGGAATTCAAATACATTCTTTTTAAAATCATTAAATAAACACAACAAGAAAAAACATCTTTTACTTCACACTTTTTACATCGGTTTTTTGGTTATAGGGCAAATTACCGAGGTAAAAGTTCTTTTATCTCGGTTCTTTTATTTTTGAAGTAAATAATATTTTTTACCTCGGCTAAAAAACTGAGATAAGGTTTTTTTTAAATTGAAGTAAAAAGTCTGACGTGACCGACATCGCACGTATGTCTGGCTTACCGACGTCAGTTGTTTTTAAGACCGACGTTGCACTTCACTTTCGCAGACTGACCGACGTCGCATGCATTTCTCACTTACCTTATAGTTGTGACCAACGTTGCACATACCTCTCGTAGACATGAATTGACCGACATCGCACGCATTTCTTGCTTACCAACGTTTATTATTGTGACCGACGTCGCACTTACCTCTTGCAGCCATGAAATGACCGACATCGCATGCATTTCTCGCTTACCAACGTTGCTTAGGGTCTGATATTACCAGGCCCGTGCCAGCTCCTTCTACTCATGAGGCCCCATCTACGCACAGCTTCCTGACATCAGGTCCTGTCAGCTTATTTGCCTTGGCGGTCTAGACTGGACCCCGCTTTTCCTCCATTTCTTTTGCCTCTTCTTCTTTGGATACTTCTGCAAGGAAGTCTTCCATGACTTACCCCTTTATGGTCTTTCTTGGGGCATTTTCAATGGCGTGCTCTCCTAGCTCCACTACCCACTTTACCAATCTACCAGAGGCCTCCGACCTGGTCAGTATTAGGGGTGTAAACAAATCGAATCAAGCTGAGATCAAGTAGTGGTGTGCACGAGCTCGAGCTCCAAAAAAATGATGTGTTCGTGTTCAAGCTCAAGCTCGTTCGAACCCAGAAAATTATCTCGATCTCATGCTCGATTGTTTATGATCTGCTTGGTCTCGGTTCATAACTCGATTGAATTTGAGCTCGAGCTCGAGCAATATTGGCTCGTTGAGCTCGTTACCTTTGAATGACCCAATAAATCCCTCTAATTTATATAAAATTAAAAATTAAAAATAATATAGTTATATTGGTACAGGCTCGTGAAGCTCGATGAGCCTACCAAACAAGAATGAAGAAGCTCGAGCTCAAACTCTCATAATAATCAAGCTAGCTCGAGCTTGGCTTGTGTTCGTCTAGTTCGAGTTCAAATCGAGCTTTTGCTCGAGCTGTTTGCGAGCTTTTCACGAACGGCTCGGTTTGATTCACCCCTAGTAAGTATTGCCTTCAGTGGTTGGTTAGTTAACACTGTCATAGGGTTCACCTGAAAGTATTGTCTTAGCCTTCTCGTTGCATGAACCAGAGCCAGGGAGAGCTTCTCTTGTCCTGAGTACCGCGCTCTGAGTCCTGCACGGCCCGGATCACAAAATACACTGGCCGATGACTTTATTTTCCTCCCTGATTAGCGCACCGCTGATTGCCTCCTCGCTTGCCGCCACGTACAGGTATAGGGTCTTCCCTTTCTTCGGATTGGTCAGGGTGGGAAGGTCTTTCAGGTAGGCCTTTAGTTCATCGAAGGCTTTCTTTTCCAGCTCCCCCCACTGTATTACTCCCTTTCTGTCCACGAATCCCTTCAGAGTTTTGAAGAAAGGGAATGTTTTTTCTACTGCTCGTGACATGAAATGGTTCATGGCTGTCAGCTTCCCTTTCAGGCTTTGGACCTCCTTCACCGTTCCTGATGCCTTTATTTCCAGGATCGCCTTTCCTTTCTTGGGGTTTTCTTTCAACCCTTAATTTGACACCATGTGCCCTAGGAATTTCCCTGGTCCCACTCCAAACTAGCATTTGGATGGGTTTAGCTTCATCTCTATCTCCCTAAACCGCACTAAGGTTTCTCTAACATTCTCCACGAAAGTTTCATGTCTGCTCTTTATAACCATACAATCCACATACACTTCCAAATTTCTCCCAATCCACTTCTAGAAAATCTTGTCCACCACTCTTTGGTATGTGGCTCCGGCATATCTCAGGCCGAAAGGCATTATTCGATAACCAAAGGCTCTCTTTTCAGTTATAAAAGCATTTTTTTCTACATCAATCTCTAGCATGGGGATCTGGTGATATCCCTTATATGCATCAAAAAAGCACTTAATTGGGTAGTTGGTAAGAGCGTATACCTTTTGGCCGATGGCCAGCAGCGGGTAGATCCTTCGAGCATGCTTTGTTTAGGTCTGTGCAGTCCACACACATCTTCTAGTTACCGCCTGCCTTCTTCAGTAGCACCGGGTTAGCCAGCCAAGTTGGGTAGGGGATTTCTTGCAGGATTCCCGCCGCAACCAGATAGCTAACCTTTTTTTTTGCAGCTTCATTTCTTTCCTTGCACATCATCATTCTCATCTGCTTGACGGGCTTGTGGGCTGGGTCAACCTTAAATTCATGGAAACCAGTTTTCTTGAGCAATGTTCCCATCGTTACTGGGAGCAGTATAGTTCCTTTAGGACATATTGTCCTATTTGTAAAATCCACTAATGGGGCCTCCGTTGGCCCCAATTTCCTCTTTGCGTTCTCATCCAACTTCTTGAAGCAGTTCCAATACATGATTTTTGCCGAGCTTCCGTTGTCTACATATGCCCGGTGAATCCTCTTGTCCATCACTCTTACTGTTATCACCACCGCATCTCTGCACGCCGGCTTGTCTGGCACTAGGTCGTTGGCGTCGAACGTCATCGACTGTGGTGTCTGCCTACATCATGCCTTTCACTGGGATTGTGTTCTTCCTCCAACACTTCCGCCTATGATGGCGTATAAATCTGTTACTGTTTGTGCCCTGCTATCTTCCATAGGTGAACTTTCCCTCCACCCTTTTCTCCTTTCTTCCCCAGTCTTAGCTAGGCTACCTCCTTTCCTATATCCCGCCTTCGCTCCCTGTTAGGGCTCCTTGCTCTGGCCCACCCCCTTTCCTGCCTGCGGAAGTTCCCGTGCTTGTTCTTACTTTGGTAGGTGGATTTATTGTGAGCCCTGGCACTCTTCGCCAAGTGTACCAGCTCACCGCTTTGCACGCAGTCCTCTATGTTGTGCTTCAAATGAATGCAGTCATTTGTGTCATGGCCATGGTCATCGCGATAGTCACAGAATTGGGACTTGTTCTTCTTATATGGGTCTTTCCTCATCTTTGGTGGCGCGTCTAGTAAACCCTTCCCTGCGTACAGGGAAAACATCTCCTTGGGCGTCTTGATGAATGGCGTAAAAACCCTCTCCAATTTGTTGAACCTGTTGGGCACTCCCCTTGGCGCTCTCCGCATATGTTGCCTTTCCGTCCTTGTCTGCATCAGTCCTTCGATGCCCCTGACCACTCTATGTCTCCTTCCTCCTCTTGTCGGCCAGGTCTGCCCTGTTGATATAAAAAATATTTAGATACACTTTGAATGTCATCCCAAAAAAGAATTCGTGACTGATAAATAATAAATGTTCAAAAACCACAGAAGTTGTGAGTGCTAATTATTTCCTCTAAAATTAATTTTTGACTCCACAATTTTCAAATTATATTCGAATTTACAATTTTTGAGTATTCTACATCATATATGTGAATATTATAAATGCATCAAAACAAATATCATAAGAGGTATGCATTCTTTGGTCATAGGCAAAAAAAATCAAAGAAGAAAGTTTTGCTTCCTAATTGCGGTGTTTTACAATATATGGTTAGAGAGGAATCGTAAAAGTTTTGGGTTGAGAAAACTAAATTCCAGGAACTTATGTAATTTGGTTCAAAGTGATAGCCTTTTAAGGCTAAATGATAGTCGTTTCGGTAGTTTGTTGTAAATGATGGTTTTGAGTTTTGAAAGAAAAATTCCATCTAAAAAAACAAATATCATTACAATATTAGAGAATAAAATGTTTGTTTTCACTTCTAACTAAATTAATTATTTCTCTTCATGATTTATATTGTTATCACTAGATGGTTAAACTTGAATTTTTAAAATTATTTCTTTCCAACTTATATATGAGATACTGAAAGTGAATGAAAATTTATCCCAATTTTTAAATAAAAAACACCGCACAATGTGCGGTGGAATCCTGCTAGTCCTATACAATTGCTTTTTAACTATAAACAATGTAACTCTCCATGATAAATTTACCAATTGAGATCAATTAAATTTTCTTGCAATTATCGCCTTAACACCCTTGTGAAGAGAAGATGGCAGCACCATAGCTTTAGAGAAAGGTTTGCATTCCGGTGAACGAGCACCCACAGTACAACTTCAAGATGTTGTTCATCGGTTAATTCCAAGGGTAAATTGCAAATTTGTTGCATTTAAAACAAATAAGTCTCGTGTGGGTATTGGTCCTTAGGGTAAAACGATCAAGGTAACAAACCTAAAAAACATAGGGTTACTTGAATTCACGCAAAATCCGAAAGACTACAGTAGTTCGAAAGAGTGACAGAATAGAAAACTCACGAAGAGTTTGAAGGGATAGCGTAAGACTCGAGATTTATGACAAAGAGACTCGAGAATGGTGCAAACTTTCTCCCTAACTTAGAGGCTTTATTTACACAATTTTAAGAGACCCTAAGTATGGAAATGTGATATTTTAATTTTCTGTAATTAGAGAAAAATTATTCTCCAATGACCAACTCAACATATCCGAGAATGTTCCAAGAATAGTCAAATTAAATTTGTTGGAAATGAAAGAAATATTTCGCAACATTCTTTAACGTACTAAACATGGTAAACCACGTATTTAATCAAGACAAGAAATCACACAAACATGGAAGTTGTACGTTAGCAAATTACACACGAGTAATTCCATATATATTAAGCGGATGGGCTTTATAGAGACTGGCAAGCAGTCTATTCGTGTTTTAGACAGTCCAGAAAAAAGTCTGGGCCAATTTTTGCCCAACTTTCCTCTTTGAAGTGTGATACTTTGAGCATTCATATGTCATTCACCATTGATCCATTTTGAGAGTTTAAATATTCAATTTTATAGTACTCGCGGGGGATTTTTACACTTCTAATCCTAACTTCAGGCTAAAAAAGCTAATATAACCTTGTAAAATAAGAAAGTGTCAAAATAACCCTAACTTTATGATAAAATGTGCAATTATAACCTTTTGTCACTATTCTGGTGTTGACTCACTAATTTGGATGTTAACCAGACCTGAAATGACAAAAATACCCTTGCCCCCGTAAGCTGAAAATACCCTTTTTCTCCTTTTCATTTTCTTAAAATTTGGCCAAATACCTTTGACAATTGAAGTCAACTGCGCCCAGGGTTAGATTGACACATACTCCCTCTGCCACGGCTATTTTTGCACTCTTTCTTCTTTGGGACGTCTCAGCTATTTTTGCACTCTTACCATTTTGGAAAAACAATTATAATGTAAAAGCCTTCAATACCCCTAACATTATAAACATTTACTATTTCCCTCATTTTTTGTCTTCCTCACCTAAGTCCTCTGCTTTCCTCCATTTCTCACGTCTCCTTCTTCATCACCTTCAACATACCAGCCCCCTTTCTGTTTTGTCGCGTCTCCTCCTTCTCCCACCCCATCTAGATTCTTTCTTCTCCCCTCTTCTCTGACTTTGGTGTTTTTTATTTTGGTGGACTTAGATTTTGGTGAGTTTGGAATGAGGGTTTCGATTTTGGTTTCAGAGGAGGGTTCGATTGAGGGTTTTGATTTCGGAGAAGGGTTCGATTGAAGAGGGTCTGATTTTGGTTTTAGGGGAGGATTCGATTAAGGGTTTCAAAAGAGGGTTCGTTTGGTGGTAGTGTGGATAAGGGGATAACGGTGGTGGTGTGGTGAAGGGGGTGGCGACGGTGGAGGCGGTGGTGGTGTGGTGAAGGTGGAGGCGGTGGGGTGGTGGAGAAGGTGGTGGCGTAGGTGGTAGTAGTGGTGGTGTAATGGTGGCAGTGGTGGTGGTGGTGGTGGTGGTGTGTTGAAGGTGGTGTAGTGATGATTGTAGTAGAAATGGTGGTGGTTTTTGTGGTGGTGCGTTGAAGGTTGTGGCAATGGTGGTTGTGGCAATGGTGGTTGTGGTTAAGGAGGTAGATGGGGGGCATTGTTGTCAATTCACATGGTCACTATTTTGAGATGCACTTTCTCTCTCCGTAGAAATAGCTGGAACGGAGGAAGTACATCATAGAGTTAGGGCTATTTTAGTCATTTTTTTTGTTTTAGAGGGTTATATTGACACTTTCAACCTAAAATTAGGATCATTTTAGCACTTAACTCTTTTTTACTCTACTCATGAAGGAGAATTAAAAAAACAACACCCCACGATGCTATACTCGAAATGACGTTAAATTTTGGTGAAATTCAACATTTTAACCACGCTTTCCCAAGTAAAGTGGTAAGATTTTTGTCATTTGACAAAACAAAGGCAACCCTAGATGAATTCCTCTGGGCTAGCCTCTGATGCTATCATGTGCCATGGTAGGTTCTTCGTATCTAAATGTATGTGGAGGAGACCATGTGATAAAAGAATAAAAGTAATAATTCATGTCCCTTATCAAACGGAAGCCTAACTACCAAGTAGGGTTGTGGTGAGTCAAAATTTGGCACCAATCACAGGCTAAGCTGAAAAGGCAGCCATTTTTTTCTTTCTTTTTTGTTAGAGAAAATGGAAGAAAACAAGCCTAGGAAATGCTTTATTATTGCAAAAGAAAGGTGATTTGGATTAGGATGATTGTCCTTGTACTACTTACGTATGATGAACGATTAGAAACAACCATAGAAAATAAAGGGGCATCAACATCAAGACAAGCAAAAACAATGGTCATAGCTATAAAGAAATACTTGCCAAAACCTTAGCCTTTCTTTTGAATCAAAGTAAGTAGCAAATGTTATATTTTAATCGCTCGGTAAAATCTACTGCTTCGTAGGCATTTTAGCATAAATCTGAATTTGTTTGTAGCAAATAGGAACCGAATCCAAGTAGGTGAAGTGTGCCAACCCACTATCAATCCACTTTCCAAGTGCATACTAATTATAAAAAACTGAATCATATTCTGCATCGGATCAAGAATCATGAACATAATGATTAGTTGGCTATGTTCTCGTATACTTTTGAAAAATGACAAGCACTAATCAAAAGATTAAAGGTTTTTTTTTAATTAAACCATCCTAAGATGGGGGAAATTATATTAGATCTTCCCAAATCGTAAAATAACAAAAACTGAAAGGTAAAGAAAGAGAGAAGTCATTGGCTTAGTTGATATGTACATTTGTGACCCATAGGCTCATTGAAGCAACAATTGTTGCTTCCAAAATGAATAAAAGAGTATAGCTAATTGTGAGAGGATTACTAAAACTCTTAGTTGAAAATGAAGATCATCGAACTTATTAGTGGATCGTAATGACGAAACACTGGTCAGTCAAAATCACCCCATCTAAACTAAGAAGCTTATCCCCTACAAAGATAAACAGTGGAAAGCAAAGCTTCGAGATCCAAAAAAAAAAGTTCCATCAAGCAACTCATCACTGTAACCGAGAGCAGCCATGAAGCATCTAGTAGCATCCCTCAAGCATCAAGAAAATGAACAGAACCAGCAATGAAAGACAATTAACCTACAAATAACAGTGGTAATCAGTAGCATCCATTCAATTTACCATTCGTATAGAAGGTGTACCTATTTGGTCCAATCTAATTAGACCCTGTATAGCATTGGATAACCTATGGAACCTAAACATAGAGGAGCCAATCTTGGTTTTTAGACAAACTTTGGCCAGAGAATATGCTACCAAATTAGCTTGTCTCTGAACATGAACTAGGTTGGTTACACCCAAGAGTTGGTTGATTTCATCCGTTAATGTGAACAATTGCCAAGGTGCATTTAGGGGTTCCATACTACATTTAACAGCATTGAGACAATCTGATTCCAAGCAAATGGGAGGAGAAAAACCTGCATATTTATCTAAGGCAAACAGAATAGCCTTCAGTTCTGCCTCCATAGGTGAACAGGCAGATGTGAAAAATGCATGCGCAACAATAAAACTACCCCTACTATATGATCATACCAATTCCACTCATGTTAGAAAGACTACACCAAGAAGCATCAACATTAATTTTATAACCCGTGCGTGGCTTTGTCCAAGCAATTTTGAAAATTTTTGGTTTCGGAGATTGTTTGATCAGGGGGAGAAAGGAATGCTCTGCAATGCCCAAGTCTATTTTTGAGGCTATAAAAACAGGTTTAGCAGTGAACATATAAAAAATTTGATCCCTTATGTGATTTAAAACTAAACCCGTTACTGGAATGGCCTTATCATATAAACATTTGTTCCTCATTTTCCACAAATTCCAGCATGTTATTACAGCTGCAGATCTAATAATTACTGAATGTAATGAGCTCAGGCCAGGATAAGTGAGGTAAAAAGAAAGTCTATCCCATATAGATATGAATTCCCTATCCCTAATCCCCATGAATGGGTGAATCGATTTCCAAACTTGCAAAGCAAAGTTACACGAATTTAAAAAGTGGTCTAGGGAGTCTTCATGTATATGACACATGCAACATTTGGAAGGCATGGAAAATCTCAGGTTGCGCAGGACATTATCAAATGGTAAGAAAGAGTTCATCAATTTCCATATAAAGACAGAGACCTTTTTCTCAGTTCTAGAACTCCAAAAATGTTTAAAAGAATCAACAGTACCTCTTTGATTTCTGAGCAAAAGGTAGGTTGATTTGAAAGAGAACTCTCCCTTGATACCTGGTTTCCAAATAAGTCTGTCCTTCCTATCCATTGATAGCCTTGCTTCCTGTAAAAGAGAGATAACATGAGGAGTTAGAAATGGTGATATCTGTGGAAGCAGAAGTGTTCTGTTATCAATAAACTCAGAAACAGTACAGGAGTCCGAGATATCGACATTCAGTTGATCACATAGATCCTCAAGGGGACCTATATCTAACCAGTTTGAAGTCCAGAAATTACAATCACCTTTTCCTACTATGACTCTACTTTGAGATTCTGCCCAAGCATTTATGAAACAGATCCTCTTCCAGTTAGGAGAGGACCTGGAATAGGAAGGCAGTGATGCAACAAGTAGAGTCCATAGAGCTTCAGCCTTTTGGTATTTCCACCATAATTTAACTGAGCATGTATTTATGATGGTGGTTATTGATCTGAAACCTAGACCATTTTGGTTTATAGGATAGCAAAGTGCTTCCCATTTCCTCCATGTTCTCTTAGGTTTTAGATCATTAGCCCCCCAGAAAAATTTACTAAGTTTTTTCTCTATGACAAAAATTACCTGTTTGCTAGGTTTTAAAACTGACCAAATATGCTGAGGAACAGAGTAGATGTATGATTGTATGAGTATGATTTTCCCTCCAGTGGAGAGCCACCTATTTTTCCAATTACCTATCCTACTATCTATCTGTTCAATTAAAGGTTGGAAATATATCCTCTTTGCAATCCCAGTAAAAATGGGAACACCCAAATATGTGAACGGGAACTTTCCTAATTTCATGCCCAGTATTCTCTTTATACTATTTACTGTATGTACACTTGCATGTTTCCCAATGAAAATATCACTTTTATTGTAATTGATCTTTTGGCCAGTAACCTCTTCAAATGTAGTCAGAAAAGCCTTAAATCTGATCAAAGTTAGGTTATTGGCTCTCAGGAAGACCATAGTATCATCAGCATAAGATAAGTGAGAGGTTTGTAGTGCATTACCTGGGAGTCCATAGTATGTCAGTCTACCATTCATAAAAATGAAAGCTAAGCTCCTGGTGAAAGCCTCAGAAAAAATATTAAATAAAAAAAGGGAGAGTGGATCTCCCTGTTTGATACCCCTTGTAGATTGGAAAAAACCTACAGGCTTGCCATTTATTAATATAGAAAACCATGCCTGTGATAGGTTCTTCATAATGAGAAAGATGAATCTAGCATGAAATCCAAATGTAGCAAGGACCGAATAAAGGAAAGACCACCTAACTCTATCAAAGGCTTTCTTGAGATCCAATTTAACCATGCAGTTTGGTTCTCTTTGTTTTTTATTTAAAAATCTAACCATTTCCTGAAGGTAGATCACATTATCCGAGATATCTCTACCCTTTAGGAAAGTTGTCTGGTGAGGAGAGATGATTTTAGGCATTAGAGGCTTTAATCTTTCCATTAGCAGTATTGAAAAAATTTTGTTAAGTACATTGGAAAGACTAATTGGTCTATAGTCATCAAAGGTAGTAGGTGTACTTTTTTTTGGTATAATTGTAATCCAGGTACTACCAACACCTCTAGGAATATGATTCACAGTTAGAAAATCTTGTACTGCAGAGAGTAAGTCATTAGCAATTATATCCCAAGATTTAATATAAAATTTAGCAGTGAATCCATCCGGGCTAGGGGCACTATTCTTATTAAGTCCAAGAACTATGTTCCTAAGTTCTAACAGTGAAACAGGTTTCAGTAGACTATCATTATCTTCTGTAGTGATCAATTTAGGAATCTTACTTAGAAAGTGTGGCTTGAAAGAATTGCTATCAGCGGAGCTGTCCTCAGTTAAAAGATCCTGGAAGTAGTGAATGGATTCATTCTCAATGTCCTGCATATTGTCTAGCCACTGTCCATTACCACTTTTAATTTTTGTGATCCTTAACCTACATGTTCTTTCCTTAGCAGATCTGTGGAAAAAGCTGGTATTATTATCCCCCTCCTTTAGCCATTTAACTTTAGCCTTGTGTTTCCAAAAACTCTTCTGTTCTACTAGAGCCCTGACTATCCTAGCCTTAGCCTCCTTAAGTTTGACCATATTCTCCACCGTTGCAGCTAGGTCATAAATGTGTTCCTTAGTTTGCAGATCAGATTCAGCTTGTAACACATTGTCATTTATATTACCAAATTGCTCCTTGTTCCAGATTTTAAGTTCTTTTTTCAGTCTCTGGGTTTAAGAAAAAAACCTAACATTCCTGAATTTTGAAGGGGAAGATCCCAGTTATGTTTAATTATGTCACTGAATTCTTTCCTTTTGTACCAAGTGTTGAGAAATCTAAAAGGCCGAGGAGTAGATGAAATATCACTGCCAATAGTAAGTAGCATAGGATTATGATCAGAGGAAATCCTATTCAAGATGTGGACAGAGGAGTTAGGAAAAGTAGTTGACCAAGACGAAGTACAGAGGCCTCTGTCCAATCTTTGAACTGTGGGATTCCTTAATCTATTGTTACTCCAAGTAAAAAGGTTGCCTACAATATTAATTTCTTCCAAAGCCATAACATTAATAAAATCGTTAAAGTCCCTCATACTACCAAGTTTAGGAGTGGAAGGGCCCTTATATTCATTTATAGATGTTATAGCATTGAAGTCACCAATAAAAATAGAATCAGAGTGAGTCATAGACTTTAGATCCGACCAAAGAGTTTTCCTACCATTTCTAGTTCTAAGGCCATATACAAAGAAAGAATCCATGCTTTTGTTCAGAGTGAGACTATGCATGGTAACAACTAGGAATTGCAGGTTATCATAGTTAACTGTTAGAGAAATACTAGAATTCCAGAATAGCCAAATCTGGCCATTATTTGCATGCAAACAGTTATCAAAATGTAATAATTGTCTATAAGAATCACATTGCATGTTGTCATGTTTAGGCTCAATTAAACATATAAGTTCAAACCTATGCCTACTTATCAAATTATTAAGTCTTAGCATAGAAGTATCCATTCCCCTAAGATTCCAAACCAGCAACTTAATCTGAAGTGTTGTGCTATTCATAGGGAAACATTGTTAGAGCTTTTTGATCTAGTCATGATAGTATTTAACTGTGTAAAATAGGTCTCATTACCACGGTTAGACACTTTTTCTGGTTGTTTCCCTCTTTTTAATTTGCTTGAACTGGAGTGAGAAGCTGTAGGGGTTACCTGACTAACCTGTTGAGTATCAATTCCAGCACCAATGTCAGAAGATGCAGAGTTCGGTTTTTCCTTTGGTGAAGCTTCATCACTGGATATGTCCTCATTCTCAAGTGGGAGAAATCTATTGTGCCTGTTTTTCTGCTGAGAAAAAATGAAATTTTTTGCAACAGTAATTGGGTTAAAAGGAGAGAATGGCTTACCCCGTTTGCTAAGAATATCGTCCTTAGAAAAACATGACTTTGGGTTGAGGTTAGGTGGAGCAGATAAAGAGAGCTTGATCAGATTTGTAGGAGACTGAAGATTCGAGTTTGAGACCTCATTATTCTCATCCTGAGGCTCAATCGGGTATTCAGCAGTGTCATCTTTAGGATTTTGCTTGGCATCCATGGTCTGATTAAGGACCAAAGACTGATCTCCACCTACTTTTCCATTCCTGTCATCACAATCTAGGAAATCTGTAGATTGCTCATTAACAGTATCATCATTAGTTAAAACGTGTATCTCAGGTATCCTATCTTCCACCAGACGAGGAGGAACAGGAACCTCCATATGTTCGGCATCAATAACTGAGACCACTTTCTGCTTTGGAACATATATAAATTTCTGGGAATGCAAGGTTTTGAGTTTATCAGAAGGTAGAACCCCAGAACCCCCTGCCTTATTGTGATCATCAAAATCTCGACTTATTCCATCATGAACAGGATCAACAGAAAGTTTCTGTTGATCCTTGGTTTGAAGTGTCATCTTTCCTTCTCTTGGTTCCTTATGCCCCGTGTTTGGTTTATACATCTTATCAGTCCTAGATTTCCTAAGTTCCGGGTGTAAGTAAATGCAGAGATTATCATCGTGTCCTATGATTTTGCAGTGGTGACAATATAGGGGAAGGTCCTCAAATTCTAGGGGAAGTTTAACCACATTGTACTCTATCCCATCCTCCTCAATGTCCACCCTAATGAAAGATGGTTGTTTCTTTTTTAGGTCTATCTCAATACACATCTTAACCGCAGAAGGTCTAGAAATGGCAGCAGTAGCAGCATCCATTTTAATGTAATTACCTATCTGATTTCCCATAGATTCTAACATAGCAATGTTATAAAAGAAAATTGGGACATAGGGGATTGTAACCCAAACTGGGACTATGGAGGATTCTACCAGAGGGGAGAATTCAGTATTCCATTTAAGTACTTTCATTGGAACGTGATTAAGAATCCACTGACTTTTAATCCATAGCCTTTGATAATCTTCCTTATCCTGAAACCTAATGAGAATGTGTCTAAAATCGATGGATCCCAACTGAAATTTACCTCTAAATCCCACAGAGTTGAAAGCCTCGTTGAGGGCAGTCGTCGAAGGCTTTCCTCTTGCAAACTTTCCCACCAGTGCATTCTGATAGTGAGACGCGAGGGTTTCTGCCTCTTGTCGAGTTACCCGGCAAGCAATGTCTCCCTTATACTGGGTTTTGGGAACTATCTCAGGGTTAGATGGAAGGGAAACGTTAAGTGGTGGTAGACGATTACCCAAGGCTTGAAGAAAAGTTTTGGCCGCCGTGGTTCCACCGCGGCCTGGCGGAGCCGCCATAGTAGGGGTAGAACCAGAGGTATATGACTGTTGGCAAGAAGAAAGAAACAGAAAAGCGGAAAGAAGAAAAGGAAGATGAATATTAGTGTGTGTTTCGCACCCGATATCGCACGTACAAACAGTGACAAGTTCTAAAAGATGATGGAAGTGTTTAGTGTGATCAAAAGATTAAAGTTGACTCACCTCATAAGGCAAAGTGATTGTTAAAATAGGGGTGTTGCTATACTACGATATGTATTTTACTAAATTATGCCCTAATATATATATACGTATATAATACAAATTTTAATATTTTTAAAAAAACAATGGCACTACTCGCCACTGCCACCATTCCCTGCCACTGCCCTTCGTCCACAGCCATCCGTCCCCAGCCACCTTCGTCTCCAACTCCACTGTAGCCCACCGTCCCTAGGAAAACCCTAGCCCACCGTCCCCGTCCCCAGCCACCTGGCGACAATACTCTACCTTCGTCCCCAGCCATCCACCGTAGCCCGCCATTCCTAGAAAAACCCTAGCCTTTTGTCCCTATCCCTATCCCTAGCCACCCGCGTGATTCTTGGTGTGGCTCTCGAGCGGCTGACGAGAGCAGGCCGAGGCAGGGCAACAAGAGCGGATTGGGGCAGGGCGACACGATCCGGGTTGAGGCAGGGCAACAAGAGTGGGCCTGTGGGTTATGAAGGTAGAGCGGGAGAAGCGGAGCCGGAGAAAGAGAGCCTTCCAAAGCCCGGAGAAGGAGAACCGAAGATGGAGATCTAGGAATAGAGAGCCGGGAATGGAGAGCCGAAGAATGAGAGTCGGGAAATGAGAGAAACCCGAGATTTGGGAAAAGAGAACCGGAGAAGAGAGCCGGTCGAGGCTGGAAAACGAGAATGGGGAAGATGCTGGAATCTGGTGGAGCGCCCAATGGAGAAGACACAGAAATCCGGCAGAGCGCACAATGGAGAAGCGATGCAGACCCCTACGGACGGCCATCTCCGTCGCCGGCGAAGCAAAGCCATCCGTCGTCCTCCACCTCCGGTGAAATAACCGCTGGCCACCGCGCATCACCGCCGAGAAACACCTCCTGTGGCGGTGGTAATGTGTTTAAATATAAATTTTATTTTATATTATTTTATACTTATTTAAATTAAATTTAAAATACATATGGTAAATTCAATAATATAAATACATGACATAATCAAGTAAAATACAAGTCATGATATAGTGTTCACTAAAATAGTATCCAACAAATTACGAAATTCATACATCACACTCTGTCATCTTGTTTTGTATGCTTTCGGTAAATGACATGATGTTTTATCATTTAACTCAAGTGTAAGTTACTGCATTGGTTTTATTTGAAGCCCATGTTTATCACTAAATAACATAGCAAACCAAACTCTTTTAATGAAACAGGAGTACTATCAAATAAAAAAGTATTAGAACCCGTACTTTTTATTCATAAACAAAAAAATTCTATCTATATTTGTGTAAATAGGGAATACTTAACTATTGTGTGTTCAAATTCAACACCATAGCTAGATGAATCCTCCATGACATTTCTATGTAGAAAATAAGGGTAATAATTTATGTTTGTATTCATGATTTCATGGTACATTATATAGTGGTACAGAATACATATACAAGCTAGGAAAATGTAATAGAATATAATTACAATTACAAGTAATATGTACATTTCTTAATACTCCTCCTCAAGTTGGAGCATGGGGATCAAGAATACCCAACTTGCTGAGTAATGAATGAAACTGGTTACGTCCGAGAGCTTTGGTGAACAAGTTTGTAGGTTGATCAGCTGTGCGGATATGATGAGTAACAATAGTGTCAGACTGCACAAGATCCAAGAAAAAATGACAATCAACTTCAATATATTTTGTACGTTTATGGCACATCGAATTTGCTGCAATATGAAGAACATATTGCTGTCACAAAACAAACGTATAGGAGGAATGTGGGAAACCCCCAAGTCTTTGAGCAAAGACTTAAGCCATAACAACTCACAACAGGTAACAACCATAGCACGATACTCCACTTCAGCAGAAGACCCAGAAACTGTAGGTTGTTTCTTAGTCTTCTAGGAAACCAGAGAATCGCCAAGCATAACAAAGTATCCGAAAAGAGAACGCTGGGTAATAGGACAAGCAGCTCAGTCAGAATCATAGTAACCAGTCAACTGTAACGCACTAGGGGAAGAGAGAAATAAACCTTGACCATGATGGATCTTCAAGTAGTGCAATACGTTAACTGCAGCTTGCCAGTGAGGAACACAAGAAGACTTCATGATGGGAAAGTGTATGAACAGAATAACTAAGCTCAGGATGCGTGATAGTGAGGTATATCAGGCGCCCAACAAGGCACCGGTACTGCTCAGGATCATGGTAAAGTGGACCCTCAACACGTGCCAGATCGTGTTGTTGCTCCATCGGAAAGTCAGTCGCTTTAGATGCAGATAAACTTGTATCAGATAAAATGTCCAGGGCATATTCTTATTGTGAAAGAAATATCCCCGCTGGTCTTCTAGCAATCTCTATACCAAAGAAATACTTAAGAGAACCAAGATCTTTCAAGTGAAAATAAGAGCTCAAGTATTTATTGAATTCGGAGATGAGCGACAAAGAACTACTAGCAATAACCAAATCATTCACATAAACCAGTACATACAAAGATACTGAACCACGGGAAAAAGCAAATAGAGAGAATCTGCTTTACTCTGAACAAAGCCAAATGCACGTAAAGTCTGATCTAGTTTCGCAAACCAGTTGTTAGGAGCCTGACAAAGACCATAAAGAGATTTTTGAAGGCGACATACCTATCCAGGTGGTGCAAAATATCCTAGTGGAGGTCGCATGAAAACCTCTTCATGTAGATCACCATATAGGAAAGCATTATGCACATACATCTGATGCAGTTCCCAACCATGAATAACTGCAACAGACAAGCATAGACGAACTGAACTCATGTTCCCAACCAGAGTAAATGTCTCAGTATAGTCAATCCCTTCAACCTAGAGATTCCAAAGAACCACTAGACGCCCCTTACGATGCTCAATGGTACCATCAGATTTGAACTTCATACGGTAAACCCATTTGCAACCAATTGCATTCTTGTTCAGAGATAGAGAAATTATTGTCCAAGTCTGATTGCGCTCAAGCGCAGTAAGCTCTTCAGTCATAGCATCTCGCCAATGAGCATGCTCTGATGCCTCAGAATAGGTAGTGGGATCTGCACTAGAAGTTATTGCACCTAAAAATCTAAAATACGTACTAGAAAATTTATCACAATTTACATAATCAGTAAGAGGATAGAGAACACCTGAGGATAGTGATGGCACATGGGTGATCGTAGAAGGTTTTTGGAGCACAGACTTAATCATCACATTCATAGGCTTCCAGGTATGGATGAGGTCAGCGATTGCGGACACTCGGTTAGAGAGGATGCAGCTCAGTGGCTGGAGGCGATGCTGGATTTATCGGTGAAGCAGGCGGCGGAGCAGGCAAAGCCAGGTGGTGGACGAAACTATCTGGTGCCGGAGATGCCGCGTCAGGCAGCCGGGCAGAAGGTGAGGCCAGTGCTGGCAATGCGTGGCCGCCAGGTGCCGATGGTGCTCGAAGTGCGTGTGGCGGTAGCGTCCTGGGCCGCACATTATCTGGCCTGACCGGCAGAGTGGGCTAGGGATCTGGGCTGGTCAGTGGATCCAGCCGCAAAGTTGGAGCAGCAGCCTGTAGCGCACAGAGGGAATCACTTTGGCATCAGCAAATGTGGTGTCCGCGGTGAGGTGGTGGCGTCACCGAGATCCACTCATGAGGCCTATGTTAGAGATTCCGCATACGGGAACTAGTCTTCAAAAAAATTGGCATTCCGGCTGTTGAAGAATGTACGGGATTCCAGGTCATAAAGGTGATAGCCTTTCTTTCCGGCAGTATAACCAAGAAACAAACATTGCCGAATTCTTGGTGCAAACTTGTCACGGTATCTGGGAATGTAAGCAGCAAAACATAAGCATCCAACTTCAAAGGCCTATAATTTGGATTTCATCCATAGAGCATCTCAAAGGGAGTACAACCATTGAGATGTTTCATCTGTGTCCGGTTAATCAGATAAGCAGCAGTAAGAACACATTCTCCCAAAAAATCAACTGGCAGATTAGCTTGAAAATGCAAGGCACGTGCCACATTTAGCAAGTTGCGATGCTTATGCTCAACACGGTCATTCTGTTATGGTGTATCACCCATAGATGTCTCAAAAATGATCCCAGATTCAACAAAGTAGGATCGGAAAGGTAAAATTCAGTGTCATTGTCAGCCCGGACATGCAGTACAGATCGGTCGAACTGGTTCTTGAATAAGGCACAAAACTCCATAAATCTAAAAGCTACATCTGACTTAACTACTAACAAATAGACTCAAATAGCTCGGGAATAATCATCAACTAATGTTAAAAAATAAACTGCACCACTAGAAGATGGTGTTCAATAAGGACCCTAAACATCACAATGTATTAATTCAAATAATGCAATAGCATTTGAAGAACTCAAAGAAAAACTATGTCTAGTCTGTTTTGCCCTATAACATACAGAGCAAGGAACAAAAGTCTTATTTGTGCTAAATCAATAGAAGCAACAGAATACAACACCGTAGAGGAAGGATGTTCAAAACTATGATGCCATAAATAAGAAGAAGATAAGGAAGCAACTGTCGAAAAAAAATGCAGGATAGGAGGAAGAACACGAGTATCCAGCAGACGAAACCAGTAAACCCTCTTTGCTGTGCACCCACGCCAATCACAATCCTCGTGTCGATTTTTCGTAAAATGCAAAAATTTCCAGTAAACAAAGCTAGATAATTTAATGCATATAACAATCTAAAGCAAGATAAAAGTTGCATCGCAAAACATGTATGTATATCACATAATTAAGGATGACATCACCAAAGTGAATAGAACCAAATTGAGTAGTGGACGACACAGATCCATCAGACAGTGTAACATTCACAGGACCGATAGCAGTAGTAATATCAGTAAGAGAACCCTTGTGATATGAGGCTCCCAAAATAAGAATCCAAGGCATAGTAGACTTACCTGACTCATGGTCAGAAAGAGAGTTAAACTGATTAAATAAATGCATGTTCGTTCTCCATTGGTCATCAGACAGAGCAGGGCCAAAGTCAGCACGGGTAGGGGCTCTACCGTTGGAAGTCGTCGCCGTAAGCCTTAGCGGCATGGCAGCGCCGGTGAACAGCGGAAGAAGTGGAGGGGCCACGGTGGCGGGAACCTCGAGAAGCTGGCGTTGTCTTCATGGCAGCGTTGGTTTTCTCCCTCAACTTCTTGAACCATTCTAAAATTCATGTGATCTAGAAATAGGAAACTTTGTCGTGACCCTTGCAATGACAATGCGTACAGCGAGATTCTTGCGGTCAGCTATAGAAATAACTGTCGAAGAACCCGTAGGTGGTGGGTGTCTGGCGGCATATACCAAGGAATCAGAAGAAGGCTCGAGAGGCCGGATGACAGCTCGGCGATTCTCCTCCATTGGACCATAAGTGCATACACACGATTGACTGATGGCAGTGGATCAAGACTCATGATATGTGATCGCAAGGTGTGATAGCCTTCATCGAGACCAGAGATGAATTGATAAATCAAATCATTCTCTCTCTCAAGGGAGGCGCGTGCAGCAAGATTTCAAGTGCACTATAATTTCATAGCTTCATAGTTGCAAACTAAATGAGGGCGGGCGGAATTGTAATCTCCAAACAACTTCTTCAGTTTGCCAAAGTAATCGGCGATAGTCTGACCATTCTGCTTACAGTTCTGAATATCTTCCTGCATCTGAAGAATCTTCATACCATCACTAAGAGTAAAACGACCCTTAAGGTCATCCCACAATTCCTTAACTGTGGCAAAAGAACTCGTAGAAGATTGCAATGTTGGATCCAAGATTTGTAAGATCCAGCAGATAAGAGTAGCATTAACAACAAGCCACTCAGCAACATTAAGATGATCATTCTGAGGTTTAGTAATGGATCCATCAATGAACTCAATCTTATGCTTAGTCAGCATAGCACGACAAATCCTATCAGACCATTCAAGGTAGTTCTCTTGACCCTTCGGGATGGTGGGTGCAATAACCAAATCATGTCCGTCAGAAAATCCAATGAAGTAGGGGTTAGTCGACTAACGACCAACATGTACAGTTATCTTAGGGCTAGATTGCAACTGCAACTGTTTCTAAAAGTTGCAATTATCTCATAGTCATGCATATCCTGAAGCTTAGTAGCCTCAGATTCAGCAGTGATACATCCCTTCTCTTCAGGATCACTTATAGGAGAAAACATAGTGTAGGATCGGACTGGATTTTTGGAAGAAAATCCTATCGGCAAATCAGGATCGAGACGTGGCAGTGCGGTGGGCTAGCGGCGGTGCATAGGGATCGGTGTAGCGGCACGTGTGGTCGGAGCAACGGTGTGTGCGAATCGCCAGGGTAACGGACTGATCGGTGATGGCAGCAGCTGGTAAGCGGCCGCAGCGGGGGTCGCTGATTTGGCAACGGACGGTGAGCTTCAGACAGCTGCAACGGCGACGCGCGGAAAGATGCGTGGACTTCAGATTGGAGGCGGGAGATTGGAAAATTTAGCAGTGGAATTTTTTTTGGGTTTTATGATTTTAGGCTCAGATACAATGTAGAAAATATGGGTAATAATCAGTGTTTGTATTCATAATCTCAAGGTATATTATATAGTGGTATAAAATACTTATACAAGATAAAAAAAAAAGAATATAATTATAATTACAAGTAACATATCCATTCATTAATTAATATTCTACCTTCATTTGCATGCACTAAAGTTTCTAGGTATATGGGGAATCGAATTTCCCCAGTCCAGTTTAATGTAGAGAGGCAATTAATTTTCACCCCAAGACAGTTTAACTGAAGTCAATATCTTATTTCAAGTCCAGTTCGAGGCCCAGGTCAGTATAATGGACATAGCTCGATGGATTCTGGAATCTTGGGCCACCATTTATGGAGCATTTCCCAAATACCAACTCCAAGGTATCATGGGACCAGTCTTCTAAACCTGAGCTACTCCCTCGAATCTAACTGAATTTAAACACACTATTTATTTAGTTAAATAGAATTGATTTGAAAAGTAAAAATTAAGTGATATAAATAATATACTATTATGTGAGATCTTGTTAGAATCGTTGTAACATTTATTTTCATAATATCAACTTTTTATTATTTTTAAATATGTACAAATAAAGATATTAATAGTCAAAAATAATTTTAGCCAATTTACAAAAGTCAACATGTACAATTGCTGGGACAGAGGGAGTACTTCTTAACAAAAAAAATGGTTTTGTTTTTCATTTTCTAAACAAAACCTTCCGATATGGCATAATATTGTACGGCTCAACAACATGATATTACATTATTGCAAAGATTTGATTGACACGGTCTCACTCAATTGTATAGTGATGATGAAGATCTAAGTACACTTATTTAAATATGAGAAATGATGTGAGTACTTTATATAATTTTTAAAATTTTATTTAGTTCATTGTTTCACCTTAAGTTATGGTGAGACGGATTCCTACATTATTAATTCTTCTATTCAGAGGCTGATATCACACTATTTTGTTTGGTTATTTATGCACGTTAAAATATATGAAGAGGATTAAATGAATAAAGTGAAAAGTTTATTACATATAGGAATATATGGAATTGATACATTTTTCTGTCATAAAAAATCTTAATAAAAACAGAACAAGATGAAAATGTGTGAAAGTCTTGAAAAATTGGAGAATACCATTCAATGGGTTATGTTTGCAAGCTACTTCCTTTATCCCACGATCTTGTTCATACTTTCCTATTTTGGACACATGTCTTCTTATTTATGTCTGTCCTTATTTTTTCTATATAAAAGAAATCCTTCCTTCAACTTTTGACACATGAGCAACGAAGGGTGTTATAGGTATTTTACTTTTGTGGTGGGGTCCCTGAGGTGGTTGATGCATCTTCGACCACCCACCGGGTCGTGGGCTTGGGTTCTTCTCGAATGGACCTGCAATCAAACTATTTCTGGGGTTTCAGGGGTCAGCACTCTGATGCTTAAGTTAGTCCAAGCATTCAATATGATTAAGACAGAACGAATGATAAGTAAATGTGTACCCTGTATTTATAATCTATGTCCTAAATAACGTACTCATTAATTATCGCCCTTAACACCCATGAATGCGGTAATTAAGTTAGAGTATTAAATATTCCCCTAACCAAGCTGTCATACCTGCGGCCCAATGGCATTCTTGGGTCTAACCTCTATCAAGAGCCCCCAGAAAAGCAGGTTCTCGACGTTAGAAAGCTGGAACGTCACGAAGGTCTTCGAGGTCTCGAATGCATAGGACAATTCGAGGATTTTGAAGGGTCGAAATGAACCTTGCACGTTGTGTTCCTGCCTTCGAGGATGAGAACCTGGTTTTCTAATCAACTTCGTCGTTTAAGATTCCGAAAGGGCGCGCGTGTGCTATGCAATCGCGCGTGTCACTGCCCCACAAATACTGCGCCGTCAGAAGACAAAGAGGCGATCATGTCTTTCCATAACTTTTAATATTTCCAATGCAGAAATAATTACCCGTCACTTCAGCCCCCATATTTACCCCTCATCCACGCTTCCTTATTTACTTTTCTCGTTTGCAGGCGTCTTCTTACAAGATTTCTTTATGTATTTCTCTCGCAAGCGATCCAACTTCCATCACTTTTTCCAGAAACCAGTAAGTTCTTTCATCCCTATTCTCTTTCTAATCTTCTTGTTTCCCCTCCCCCCCTTTCCATCATGGTCCGCTCTGACGAGGGTTCCACCTCCGAGAAGCTTTCCCGTGAAATTAGGGTAGGCGAGTCGGGGGTTAGTACGCCGGAGAGAGTCGTTAGCAACTCGGAATGTACCAATTCTAAAGAACTCCGGCATAATTCAGATGCTGGGGAGGGCATATCTAATAGTCCTAGGGAAGAAAGGATCTTTCCCATAACTGATATGCCTTCTCAAGAAGCTGTTGAAAATTGGCCTACGGGCATGGGCAAACCCTACATAAGAAGGTCCCCTACGAGTGGCAAGATTTGTTTTAACCCTCCTCCAAATCCAGAGCTCGAAGCCATAGGGGAGGAGGGAGGGAGAAGGCAATCCTCGAAAGGGGGGGGGAACACCCTCGAGTAGAACTCGGGAATCTTCTCTGGCTGAGCCCTTTCATGGGGAGAAAAAAGGGAATCGTCGAAGATTAAGGCTAAATTACTCAGGGAGGGAGCCCCTAGTTCTAGTAGCGGGAACCGTTATTTCCAATATTTTAGACTCGATCCCTCCTGGCCAACGAGTAGCTCTAGATGACAATTTTCAACCCTTTCGAGAAGGTGACTCCCCCCATAACCTTCTCGAAGGAAGATCGTCCATCTCTCTCCGACACCTTTGTTGCGGGCTCACCTTTCCCTTTCTGCCCCTTTTTTCAAAACTCCTTAGGTAATTTCAGTTAAGCCCTACGCAAATCTACCCCAACATTTTAGTGATCATCGTGATGTTCTTGACCAAATGTGACGAATTCGGTATTCAACCTAGTCATAAGCTGTTTCTCTCACTATACTTCGTGTCATATAGTGGCCGGTCTACCGATATGATCATCACATTTTCCAATCGAGAAGTACATCGTAAATTATTTTTCCTGGAAATTCGGGTGATTGGAAGAGCTGGAAAAATGTATCTCGTTCGATAGTAGGAGGTATCGAGTCCCTCCGTGGAATTGAGCCGTGTGAGTTGAATCTCCCAAACCTGGCAATACATCTGCCCAGATGTCCTCGAGAGGGACATACAAAAACTGTTGTCCAGCTCCCTTGATTACAACCTCTTCAACAACCCCAACCCCGGGATTGGCGGCTTTGCATTCCCGCCTAGAGTCTATGAAGAATATGTGTATAATACACTCTGGAAAGATACAAGAAAGAGGCGAAGAGAGCATGAGGGCCCCAGAGATGGCCCTTCCCTCGAGATCATCGTAAGTGACCCTAGGCATTCGGGACCTTCCGAAGGTGCCTTAACAGAAATCTACTTATCTTATTTGTTGTGTTATTATGTTCATTACTATTGATTGACTCTCTTTCTTTTCCATTTTTAGTGGGTCTCGCTAAGGGCTTAAAGAAGCCAAAGTCCTCGAAGCAGGGCCAAGCTCCATCAAGGGGGATCATTGATTCCTAGAACTAGGCTTCCATTCCGCTGTCTCCCTCCACGAACCTGATTTCCCCTCCTGCAGAAGGCTTGGAAAGGCCTATCTCAACCATTGGTGCTGAGCAGTCTCCTCACACCAGGAACGTTTGCCATAAGACAAAGGTAAACAACAATACTATCGACTCCTTCTCACCATGACCGATAATGGGAACACATGAAGGTGAGGATATTCATCAACAATCTCTGCTCCCTTAAACCGATGGGACATTCATATCCAGGATCGAGTATCAACTATCAAAGATGGTCTATAACCCTGAGGTTCTTATCCCTTCTTTTTTCTCTCCGCTCTTTTTTTGTAGCCTTAATCTGAGCTGAATTACTTTGTCAAGCCTCTAAAATTTTGCGCAAGGCCACCGAGAAAATGGTGACCTTTGTTTCCCTTTATTCCATTGGTGAAGGTAACCTTCGTGAGGAGCTTAGCAAGCAAGATGTTGAGATTTTGCTGCTAAGGAAGGCACTCGAGGAGAAAAACAAGGTGCTCGCGGAGAAGGATATGTCTCTTGAAAAAAAGAAAAATCTTTTGGAAAGTGAGAGGCAAGGTGTTGATGCCGAGAAGCGTCAATGATCACTAGAGAAGGATACACTTGATAAGAGGGTTCAAGCTGTAGAGGAGAGGGTTCGAGCTGCAGAAGATCCGGCCACACAGGTGCAACTACTCGAGGCCTTCAAACACAAGCTATTGAATAGTTCCGAGATGCTTGAACTTTTCCTGGATCTTCTAAGGGTGGCCAAGGAAATAGGTTGCATCAAATTAGCCGAGGATTTTTTAAAGCCACAAGTGTCTGCCTCTCTTTCTGAAGATTTGGCCAATAAGGTGGATGAACTAGTTAACCCAGAGCTCGATACCCCCTTGGATGCAAAATGGGATGAGGCCATAAAAAAACGGCCTTCGCTTTGCCCTACTGGATTTCATCAAGGCCAAATGACAGTTCTTCACTGCTGAGGGGATTCGAGCGATTCCCCTTCCTGAGGCTGTAGACGCCTCTCCTGAGCAGAATTCCCCACCAACCAGGTCGAAGAAATGATTGCTTCCACATCAAAGGAGAATGATTCTAGGGTTGGTCCTTGATTGTAAAATTTTTCATCTTCTCTATTTTTTTACTTAGGGCCCCTCAATTGTAACCCCATTTGTTTTTTAGAATAAATGAAAATACAAAAAAAATTTCTTTTTTCCACGACTTATTGTTTTTACCTTCGTTTTCATTTCGTAGTATGATTCGTTGAAAATGGTGCTAGAAGGCGCTTGCGAGGAGCTTTCGAGTGCCCAAAAAGAACTGGATGAGACAAATAAACATCTACTGATTGCCCTTCGAGATCTTTCTATGTGCAACCAAGAGAAAGACTCCTTGAAGGACAAGCTCCACAACCTCAAAGCCGAGATGAAACTGTGGCAATCTAAAGATTATCCTACTTTCAAGGTGCGATCCCGCTGATGAAGAACTAGAAGAACTGATGCGTCAAATTTATTTGAAGTTCGGTTCTCTAAAGTCCTGCCTTGCCGCTGCAACTAGGCTTTCAGTTGTGGAAGGGCGCCTAATCGGTTGCTTGGGCAAAAATTGCAGACTGGTAGCCCAGAGGGGATTAATTGTTGAACAACATCTGTTAGCTCAACGCAGAGAGGCTAGCCTTGAAGATGACTTATTCGCTTGGAAGATAGCTAGCGAGGACCCCCCCCCCCCTTCCACAAGCGAACCCCCTTCAGCTCCTCAAGCCCCTCAAGGTAGCAAACCAGTTGAAGATAGCTTTTTGGTGGAATCCCTTTTATCAGAAAATGCAAAACTCACTGGGGAGATCAAGGCCTGGAAGGTACAAGCTACAGAAATGGAACAGCGTTTCGCTGAATTTGAAGAAAAAATTTTCGCGCACGAAGTAAGCCTTCGTGCCCATATGCTTTCTCACGACATACCTTCCTCCTACTTAATTAGCAACGATCTTCTTCCCAAGTTTCTACTTAAAGCTGCCCAGTACTGGATGGAAGAGGTCAACGTTAATGAGAATGGGACTCCCCAATAGAAGAAGGCTTTTAACCTCATTCTCGATTGGCTAGCAGAACTGAAGGTAAGGGGATTTACCCCCTCGAGTTTTCGCTCCGCCCCTCGGTCACAAAAGTCTGCTGTTAAAGAAGTTGAATGGCACCTTGTCCCATTCAGCAAAATTAGCCAAGGGTCTTCCTCAAAATGCCACAAAAGCGATGGGTCATCCTCGAAGGCCCCATTCAAACCTTTCACAAAGAAACAGTGTAGAACCGTCGCTGTCACTCCCCTCGATTCCTCAGAATATCCTGTAGAGGAGCAAATGAAGGATATCCAAAGGGCGTCTAGAATAAAGCTTGAAGAACTCGAAGAAATAAAGGAAAATGTGAAGAAGCTAGGAAAGCCTATTTCCAATGAAGAGTTGTTTCAAGCGGGATTTCCTCCCAGTGAATGAATATATATAGATGGATCAACTTGGATAATTGTTAATGTGAATATTGTATCCTTAGTATTTGTTGGAATTTGAATGAATAATTAATATTATTTCCATGTCTAATATTTTACCCCTCGAACAAGGGCGCCCTATGTATGTTTGGTAAATAGAAATTGAGCAATTTAGAGACAAGCATTTTACCCAGGTTCGGTGTTTCCACCTACATCCTGCCAATTTTGCCTACTAGCTTATCATTTCAAGATTACAATGTAGTTTTCGAGTGCCGCTTTAGAGTCAACCACTCAAACATCTAGAGTGCCACTTTAGACCCAACCACTCGAACATCATCTAGAGTACCGCTTTAGAGCCAACCACTCGAACATCAACTAGAGTGCCGCTTCCTCTAGAGTGCCGCTTTAGGGACAACCACTCGAACATCATCTAGAGTGCCGCTTTAGAGAAAACCACTCGAACATCAGCCGTAGCTGGAAACATCATCTAGAGCGCCGCTTTAAAGAAACCCGCTCGAATACCAACTATAGCGCCGCTTTAGAGCAAACCACTCGAACATCATCTAGAGTGCCTCTTTAGAACAAACCACTCGAACATCAGTCGTAGCTTGAAACATCATCTAGAGCGCCACTTTAAAGCAACTCGCTTGAATATCAACTAGAGTGTCGCTTTAGAGAAAACCACTCGATCATCGTAGATGGTAGTATTTTCTCAAGTTTCTAATGTTCCACCTTCTTGGTACTCGAATTTCGTTTATCTGTTCGAGAACATAACTTCCTCTTGGTTGCGATTCGATCACTTTATAAGGTCCTTCCCAATTCACAGCTAACTTCCCATCGGGCTCCTTTCTGCTTTTCTCATTTTTCCTCATTACCAAGTTTCCCGGATTAAACAAAACCTTCTTTACCCTTCTTTCATGATATCTTCTGACCTGTTCCTTGACCTTAGCCTCGTGTACAGAAGCTAGCTCTCTCTTTTCCTCCACCATATCCAGATCTAGACATCTGTTTTGCTGATTCACCTTCTCATCTGTAGCAGCCATCATCCTTAGGCTAGGAACTCCAATTTCCACATGAATTACTGCTTCCGAGCCATATACGAGACTATAAGGTGTTTCCCCAGTAGTGGATGACTCAGATGTCCAATATGCCCACAACACATTGGGTAATTCCCATATCTAGTTACCTTCCGCCCCTTCCAGACGCACTCATATTCCATTTACTATTATTATGTTGGTCACTTCCACTTTTCCGTTAGCTTGGGGGTGGTAAAAAAATGTCACATTTTGCTTAATCTTATATTCCTTGCACCACTTCTTGAAGAGATCCTGAGCAAACTATGTTCCGTTGTCCGTGACGATCGTCTTTAGGATTCCAAAATGGCACACAATGTTCTTCCAGGAAAAAGAGATGACCGTTTTTCCCCTTATGTTTGTCAAGGGCTCAGCTTTTACCCATTTGGTGAAATAATCAACTGCCACTATTAAGTACCTGAATTTTCCTGGCGCTTCCGGAAAAGGGCCCACCAAATCAATTCCCCATTTATCAAATGGCCAGAACTATAGATGTTTCTCATTTCTTCCTGTGGAACATGTTTTATAGGTGCATGTCTCTGACACTGATGGCAAGCCTGAATATACTGGTTCGTATCCTCGAACATTGTCGGCCAGTAAAATCCTGCTTGAATGAGCCTCCTCGCCACGGACCTGGCTCCCTGGTGGCTGCCACATACCCCTACATGAACCTCCCTGACGAGGTAATCTGCTTTGTGAAAGTTAACACATCGAAGTAATGGCTACAAATGGCCTTTTCTATATAACCCTTCTTCTTGCAACACATACATTGGAGCCTTCAACCTTATCTTTCTGGCATCTACTTCATTTTCTGGCAGGATTCCCTCTCGAAAATATGTCACGAATGGTGTCATCCAGGATTTTTCCACTTCAACCGTCATCACTACATGCTCTTCAAAACTTCGCTTGCTCAAAGTTTCCATGAGAAGTTGCTACTGGGATTGGGTTCCCAAATCCGAAGAAGCAAGCTTACTTAGAGTGTCCGATTTTTTATTGTTTTCCCTCGGAACCTATATCAATGTATACAATTTGAAATATTTTAACAAGTTCTTCACTACCTCGAGGTATCTCTACAGATTACGCTCTCTGGCCTTGTACTCTCCATTCACCTATTGAACCACAATTTGAGAATCACTGAAAACCTCCAGTTCCTCCACTTTTAGCTCCTTCGCGAGGCGCAATCCAGTGATCAATGCCTCATACTCAGCTCTATTGTTAGTTGCTTTAAATGCAAAATTTAATGCATAAGGATAATCTCTGCCCTCGGCGCTAGTTAGTAGGACTCCCGCTTCACTTCCTCCTGAATGTGACGAACCATCCACATACAACTTCCATATCTTTCTTTGCCTTATTTCTTCATTCTGAATGGGCTCCACACACACTTCAAGGGGTTCTGTAGTTTCCACTATAAAATCTGCTAGTGTCTGTCCCTTAATCGCAACTCAAGGTTGATACTGGATATCATGTTCTCCCAAATCTACTGCCCACTTCATCATTCTTTCGGAAATCTCTAGCCTTAGCAGGATCTGTCGAATTGTGTGGTTTGTGAGCACCACCATCTTATGTCTCTGGAAGTAGGGTCTCAACCTTCGGGTTGTATGCACGAGAGCTAAAATCAACCTTTCGTGAACCGTGTACCTCGTCTCGGGCCCCTGTAAGGCACGGCTAACGAAGTAGATCGGGTTCTGAACCTTTTCTTTTTCTGTAACCAAAGCTGCACTAATTTCTAGCGGTGACGTAGAAATATACAAGTATAACGTCTCATCCTTGTTTGGATTTATCAAGGTAGGCAATGTCCCCAAATGCTCTTTCAACTGCTCAAATGTCTCATCGCACTTACCATTCCACTTGAACTTCTTTTCCCTTTGAAGAACATCAAAGAAAGGAAAGTTCTTCTTTGCCCCCTTTGATAAAAACCTGATTAATGCTACCAAAGAGCCTGTAAGCTTTTGCACATCCTTTATCGATTGTTGGGTTTTCATTGTCCTCAGAGCTTTGACCTTTTCCGGGTTTACGACCATGAATCCGAGAAACTTCTCTGCTCCCATACCAATGACACACTTAGACAGGTTCAACTTCAAATTAGCTTCCCGAAGCTTACTGAATGTTTCTTCCAGGTCTTTTAAAAATTCTTCATAACTCTTGCTTTTGACCACCATGTCATCCACATATATCTCTATGTTTTCCCTATCTCTCCCCTAAACAGTCTATCGACCAGCCTCTGATAAGTAGCCCTGCCTTCTTCAACCCAAAGGGTATCTTCTTATAGCAGTACGTGCCCACGTCTGTAATGAATGATGTCTTTTCCCTGTCTTCCTTCGCCATGAGAATTTTGTGGTACCCCTTATGAACGTCAAAGAATGCCAAAATTCGGTATCCAGTGATGGCTTCCACCAACTTATCGATTGGTGGTAACATATAACTATCTTTGGGGTAGCATTTATTTAGGTCAGTAAAGTCTATACACATTCTCCATGCTCCATCATACTTTGGAACCATAACTGGGTTGGCGATCCAATCAGGATAGAATACCTCCTCGATCACATCTGCCTTCAATAATTTTTCCACCTCCTATTTGATTGCCTCAGCTCGTTCGGGAGCGAACACTCTTCTCTTCTGCTTCACTGGTTTAATCAAAGGGTCGATATTCAGCCTATGCAATGCGAGACTCGAATGGACCCCCGTCAGGTCAGATGTATCCCAGGAGAACACATCTTCATACTTTCCTAATAAGTCTTGCAGTCCTCTTTTCACATCTTCAGGAATTAGTTTCCCAACAGCTACTGACCTTTTATCTCGAATGGGTATCTATATTGTATCAGCTAATCCCGCCCCTAGTGCACTGTCCCTACATCTCTTCGTTTCCTCACCTCTCGCACTACCGTTAGGTTACATTTTTGTGCCACGGTCTAATCCCCTTGAATGGATGCCACTCCCTTTTCAGTTGGGAACTTCATCATGAGGTGGTAGGGTGACCAGACTGCTCGAGCCCGACACATCCATGGTCTTCCTAAGATCACATTATAAGGGGAAGGTGCATCCACGATAGCAAAACTACATCTGATGGTCACTCCTTCGTCTCCACCCGCCACTCGAATGAGCAATGTTATCTCTCCTATGGGAAGTATCGGACTTCACGTGAATCCTGAAAAAGGGGAAGCAGATTTTTTCAAATTCTCACGCCTTATGTCTAACTAGTAAAAACACTCAGAAAACATCACTTCTACCCCGCTCTCATCATCAACGAACATCCCTATGACCAAGGACTTTCCAATAATGGCTGAAATTACCATGGGGTATGTATGGGGCGTTTGGTCCGGCACAACATCCGCTTCCCAGAAAGTGACAGTCTCATCCGGCCGAAACCTCTTATGACTGGGCTCTTCCGCTGGAACCCTTTCAGTTTCAGCCTTTATAACAGCGTTCGAGGATCTCTCTCCCACCATACCGTTGATAACGTTAATTACCCTTCGGGCAGGTGGGTTTTCTCCATTTTGGTTTCCCTTATTTCCCCCATGTTGCTCTTGGGGTCTATCCGGCTTTCCTTCCTGCCCTGTCTCGAACAACCTATTCTCGAGGCCTTCTATCTCCTCTACCTCCATTGTGTTAATTGTTTCTTCTGTAAGGCTGCCATTGATTCATCAGGGACCTCGATGGGGCAGCCTGGTTCCTATGTCCTTGTCCTCAAAACTGTCATTCCCACTCACACCTATCAATCTCCATCCTTATCTGCATGCAATCGTTTGTGTCATGACCATAATCTTTGTGATGATCACAGTACCAATTTGTTGCTCTCCAAGCTGCAATCGATTGTTGCAAACTCTGCAAGGGTGGAGGTGTCCGAAACAAACCTCTTTGTATGCTTAAAATCTGTGCAGGGGTTCTTCCTCTGAGCATTGGGGGTAGCAGATTATACCTCTCGAATGGTGTTCTTATGGGTTCGACCAACCTCTTCCCTCTATGCTCTACATTTCTTCCTGGTTTCTCTGCAAGGCTATCTCTTTTCCTTCTAGTTGCCTCCTCTACCCTCGAATATTGCTCCACGACCTCCTGAAGTTTTTGCAGTGTCTTAGGAGTATAAGTACTCAGCTTCTTGTATAATTCTAGGTCCTGCATCCCTAGCAGGTACCCCTAGATTACCTCATTCTCCGTCGTTTCTATCACCCCCAAACTCTCGTCTACATAACGGTTATAGAAGGTTTCCGTGCTTTCCCCTGGATTTTTCTTAGTCTGGTAAAATTCTAACAAAGTTTTGGCAAACTTCTTCTTCTGCGCGTACTGGCTCAAATACGCTCCACTGAAGTCCTGATACGATTGGAGCGAGCCCCTTGACAACTTATTAAACCACTCCTGTTCCTTTTCCCGCAAGTAGCTGCCTACCAGCTTGCATGTCAATTTCTCATCAAAGTCCCTCGAACTCATCAAGCCCAGGAATGTTTGTATGAACTCTTGAGGGTCAGTTTCACCACTGTATGTGGGAAGTCCTTCCGGGGGCTTTGCTTCTATCGACCATCGAACCCATGTGATCACCGAGCTGAAAGGAGACCCTGCTGCTTGGCCCAAGGGGCCGATCAACCTATCTAATTCCTTTCTTAACAATTCACTTGCATCCGAGGGGGTTTGCGTTGACCCACTGGCAGGTTTAGCCCCCTATCGTGACCACCCAACTGTGGCATATAGAGAGGTTGGGTTCCTCCGTATCCTGGGTTCATCCAGTGCAGTCCTAGGTTCGGGTATGCTGGTGGTGGTGGCTGTTGAATATAAGGATTGTATAGCCCCTGGCCGATTCACATACTCTCATATCCTTGTGTTCCAGAAGAAGTCATCATTCCATATGCTGCTCCTGGACCGGCCAGGTCGAGGGTCGGAGCAGATGGGGCTAGCGGAGATAGCGCATATACAGGACCTTGGGAATGACTAGGAATTGAAAGATGGGGCCTAGCCTGTAGTGGCTCTCCAACATATCCCTGATAAGGGTAGGCTATTAGGGGTTAGGGTTGAGAGGCCCACCCCGTAGTTATTCCCAAAGGCGAGGGCGGTACCGCCCCCATCGTGACTCTATCATCCCTCGGAAGAGGGGTGATCCGGTAACCAGCCGCAGTCAGGACCTAAGCTGCTCGTTCCACATCTTGACTCGGGGTTGCCCTTTCTAAGTTCTGATTTCCATGCCTATGTTGGTCATAGGTTTCCATATACGAGTCTCCTAAAACTTCCGTAAACCTTCCATCCCTCGATTCAACCACCCTCTCGAGTAGAGGATCATTATTTCCCTGTCTTTACTCTCCCGTCACTTCCAAAGTCCTCGAGGGCCCCGACATATCATGCTGGATCGATACCAGGGTGTTTGGGCCAATTTCCACTGATGTTTGTCCCCCCTCGTGGCCTACGCCTGTACTAGGTTCTGCTCACAATTTCGCTCCCATCGTTTGATTATTAGCCATGTTGTTGTCCTCGATGCAGGCATTGTTTCCTCCTTCTGATTCTCCGATGTTAACCTTGGTGGAGATCCAGCCCTCGTACCTATTGACCTCAATCCTCACTCCTTCGAACTACCGGGGACATAAACTCTCCAAACCCTTGCTTCGACTTAGTGGTCCCCACAGACGGCGTCACTTAATGCGTCTTTGATCACCGACCGGTTCATGGGCTTGGGTTCTTCTTGAATGGACCAGCAATCAAACTATCCCTAGGATTCCAGGGGTTAGCACTCTGATGCTTAAGTTAGTCCAAATGTTCAATATAATTAAGACATAATGAATGATAAGTAAATGTGTACCATGTATTTATACTCTGTGTCCTAAATAACGTATTCCTTAAATATCGCCCTTGATTACTTACGAATGCGATAATTAAGTTAAGAGTATTTTATATTCCCCTAATCAGACTGCCATACCTGCGGCCCAATGACCTTCTTAGGCCTAACATCTATCAATGGTCTTATCTTTTGAGCTTCCCAGCCTATATGCTTGAACGTGTGCTCATTTTTCTCCGAGTACTATATAAAAGAAATCCTTCCTTCAACTTTGTGTCAACATGAACGGCGAAGGGTGTTATAGCTATTTTACTTTTGTGTGGGGCTCCCTGGGGTGGTCTTATATTTTGAGCTTCCAAGCCCATATGCTTCAACGTGTGCTCACGAGTGGTTGCGCAAAAAGACGCCATTTAGCAGTACACTTTTTCTCCTTCCCCCACTTTCTCTGTTCATACGTTGCACTACTGCTGCAATGCTTCTCCCTACCTCGTGGCCATGTGAAATCTCTCTCAAATTCGACCAAATCCCTAAAATCTTTATTCGAAGTCAACTTATTTTGAATCTTTCTATGCAGCTGTCCTTTTCCATAATGCCACAAAATCTTACTTCGAAGTCAACTTATTTTGAATCTTTCTATGCAGCTGTCCTTTTCCATAATGCCACAAAATCTTACTTTAATCATGTGCTACAACTGTAGGGTTAATCGAAATGAGATTGGGGAGTGGTTTGGTTATAAAGTATGGATTTGAAGCCCATATCCCTATCAACCAGGCTCAAAGGTCCAACATCTATCCCAAGCAAAGAAGAAACCCTACAGCTATAAAATGAGGAATTCACCCTCATTTTAGGGTAAGTGACTACAACTTCCATGATAATGTAGTTTTCACCCTCCTCACACTCATATTATCACATTTGACCGTTTTCATTTTGTACTGAAGGAGAACACACCAGCCTCACGTTCATATATTTTTTGAAAAAAAGTAGGGCAAGCTTGGGAGCTGAGGTCTGAGCCGGAAGACTGAGCAGAACAGCTGGGTCAGATGGGTTGACCCAGCCCAACTCAACGAGTCGACTCGGTCCAGATCAGTGAGTCGGGAAAAGGAATGGGTCTGGCGAGCCAACCCAGATCCGTCGAGCTGAATCGGCCCAACTCCATGCGTTAACCTATCTTCTCTGGCGAACAGTCAACCCAGCAGCTTAGGTGACCAAGGCTCACCCCGTGCGTTGACTAACTTTCACAGGCGAGCCAACAAAAAGTCGAGCCACGCCCGTTAGAAATCCCAGCGCCTGACGAAGGCGCGATGTGGCACGGCCAGCAGACGAGGATGCGATGCCGACCTCGACAACTACCGTCTCCTCCGGCGGAGGAGGCAATCTCTCCTGGGAAGAGATGATATCTCTCCAGCAGCCGGCAGCTTTGGTGAAGACAATGAATCTTCTCGACAAACGCAAGACCACAGGCGAGAAGATTGTTTTTCGACGAAGATATCACTGTGAGAAGCCACCGACATAATAAGAGAGCAGGAGGAAGAATCTTCAACATGAAAATTTCATCGGGAAGAACAGAAATTCGAGAGGAAAGATAAAGAAGAAAGCAGAAAAAGAAGAAAGAAAGAAAAAGAAAAGAGAGAAAAATAAAAGAAGTGGAAAATTTCTCTTTTCATAGAAAATGGGAGAAGGAAAGGAGAATTACAACAGTGACCATTGATTTGCTCTAGTTTACTCCTCTTACTTCACATAAGGCACCAAGAGTTAGTATATGGTGCATTAGCAGGACCCGATAGAGCCCGGGCAGCAAAACAGAGCACAGTCACAATGCCGTAGGCTAACTGGAGCACAAAGAACAGCCACACGATGGGACACCCACATGATAAGGCTGCTTCCATCAACAAGGCAAGATTGGCTGCATCAGCAGGGCAAGACTGACTGTGTGAGCAGCCGCCAAGGTTAGAAATATACAATTGTTCTCTTAAACAATAACCTTGGCATGACCCTGTAGAAGCATACATAAAGTGTTTTGAAAAAAATCACATAGCTCTGGGAGAGAAATTATTCGCCTAGCACTATAAAATACTTTATTAGTACACGATGGTAAGCAAATAAATTTAAGAAATCATGTATGTGACTGCCATGTTGAAATCCAAAACTATGGATACTACGCATGATTACTTAAAGATAAAAAGGATTAATGCATGTACTAGACATGCTCTACATGCCTTTGTCATTTAAGTTTATGCATGATAGCTGCTGTTTATTAAACAAGCTGAAAGAAAAGAGTTTGATAAATTAGATCACCTGTTACACTGATGCATGCTAGCGTGGTCTGTTTAAATTGAGACACGTTAGCATGAATTGCGTAGTTGTATAGGCCGACCAATAAAATGACAGGCAAAGAAAGTTCAACCATCGGCCTGACCACCAGCCTGCCAGGCAGGGCGCTGGTTAACCCTCTGCCTGCTCAGGCAGAGCAGCCCCACATCCTGCACGAACATGGTAATATTCGTGACAGCCTCAAGAAAATGCGGTATGATCATACATATAATTTATGAAATTATGCGTACAAATGATGCCTACATATGCATGCCTTTGTCAAATGCGCGGGTAAACAATAATACTCACTGTGAAATTGAATAACTGATGTATTATGTTGGTTTTTAAACTGATGCACATTAACAATACCCGTTGAGGCAGGCTGTGTTAGCATGAAATGCTCGATTATGCAGGTCTGACGGATAAAGCAATAAGCAAGGCACCCTCAGCCCCATGAAAGGCAAGATCATGACCTGATACGCCGTAACAAAGAAAGTCCAGTCTTCAGCCTGTTCAGACAGGGCAAATAGGCAAAAAAACTTCAGACGCAGCCAGCATCGTTGATGTTAATAAGCCAACCCTGGCTCAAAGTTGCGAACCTGGCTCTGACAGCCAGGAAAAACGCCAAGCCAGGGGTAAATAGGCAAAAAAAAATTCAACCGCAGCCAGCACTGTGGAAGTTAATAAACCGAACCTGGCTCAATGTTGCGAACCTGGCTTTGACAGCCAGGGAAAATGCCAAGCTAGGGGAAAATAGGCAAAAAGACTTCAGCCACATCCCACACCATTTAAGTTAATAAGCCGACCATGGCTCAAAGTTGCGAACCTGGCTTTGATAGCTAGGGAAAATGCCAAGCTAGGGGCAAATGGGTAAAAAGACTTCAGCCGCAGCTAGCACTGTTAAAGTTAATAAGCCGACCCTGACTCAAAGTTGCAAACCTGGCTCTGAAGGCTAGGGAAAATGCCAGGCCAGGGGCAAATAGGCAAAAAGACTATGATTGCAGCCAGTACCATCAAAGTTAATAAGTCGACCTTGGCTCAAAGTTGTGAACCTGGCTCTGACTGCCAGGGAAAATGCCAAGCCAGGGGCAAATAGGCAAAAAGACTTCAGCCGCATCCAAAGCCACTGAAAAACAAAATGCACAACTGACCCACACATGCAGGAAGATGAAGAAAGGTACACTTGGCCCACGCAGGCATAGAGATGTCGGATAGCACACCCAACCCACATAAGCAGGTAAATACAAAAGGTACACCTGACCCACGCAGGTAGGTAAATACAAATGTACAATTGACCCATGCAGGCAGGGAGATGCCGGATAGCACACCTGACCTACGTAGGCAGGTAAATACAAAAAGCACAACTGACCCACGCAGGCAGGGAGACTCAGCCTAACGCCTCGAGCTTGGCCCAGCCAGCCGAGTCTTGGGTTGGGGAGACTTGACAACATACATGCCTTGTGGCCCAACCTTGGGGCTCTTCGGTGAAGCAACTACCTGATAAGGTAGACCGCATCATCAACCACCAAGGTAAGAAACATACAATTGTTCACTTGCATAGAACGACCATAAATGTTATGTGTGTACTAGTGAGAAAATGAATTCGGGCTAGTACGTACACAATCATCGTAATGAAATCCAAAAATAAAAACACTACGTATGACTGCTCGAGCGAAAAATTCATACAAGTGTTAATTACATTTTTGTCACTTAAAAAGATGCATGACAGCATGGTAGATGAGTTAGTTCAGGCAAAGAAAGTTTAGCCAAGACATGTTCAAACAACAAGTTGATCATAATTTAGAAGGCCTGGCCGAAGAGCCCAGGCCGACTCCAGAAGGGTTGCCATGAGCGACTCGGGCAGAACTTCACAAAGCTGCAAGCAAAATCCAAACTGATGCAGCAGGCATTAAAGTACGGTTCTGCCTGAAAGAATTAATAATTCCTAAACAAATAAGTTTGGTCATAATTTAGAAGGCCTGGCTGCAGAGCCCAGGCCGGTGCTAGAAGGATCGCCATGAGCAACCTGGGCAGAACTTCACAAAACTGCCAGCAAAGTCCAAGTTGATGCAGCCGGCAGCAAAGTATGGTTCTGTCTAAAAGATTAATAAGGCTGAAACGAGAGAGTTTGGTCACAATTTAGAAGGCATGGCCGCAGAGCCCAGGCCAACGCCAGAAGGGTCGCCAAGAGCGACCCAAGCAGAACTTCACAAAGCTGCCAGTAAAGTCCAAGTTGATGCAGCAAGCAGTAAAGTACGATTCTGGCTGAAAGAATTAATAAGGCTGAAATGAGAGAGTTCAGTCATAATTTAGAAGGCCTGACTGGAGAGCCCAGGCCGACGCCATAAGGTTTGCCATGAACGACCCAGACAGAACTTCACGAAGCTGCTAGCAAAGTCCAAGCTGATGCAGCAGGAAGCACAGTACGGTTCTGCTTGAAAGAATTTATAATGCCAAAACGAGAGAGTTCGGTCATAATTTAGAAGGCCTGGCCGCAGAGCCTATGCTGATGCCAGAAGGGCCACCATGAGTGACCCAGGCAGAATTTCACGAAACTGCCAGCAAAGTCCAAGCTGACACAGCAGGCAGCAAAGTATGGTTCTGCATGAAAGAATTATTAAGGCCAAAACGAGAGAGTTCGGTCATAATTTAGAAGGTCTGGCTGCAGAGCCCATGTCGGAGCTAGAAGGGTCGCCATTAGCAACCCGAGCAGAACTTCACTAAACCACCAGCAAAGTCCAAGTTAACACAGAAGGAAGCAAAGTACGATTTTACCTGAATGAATTAATAAGGCCAAAATGAGAGATTTCGGTCTTAATTTAGAAGGCCTGGCCGCAGAGCCCAAACCGACGCCAGTAGGATTGCCATAAGCAAACCAGATTAAACTTCACGAAGCTGCCAACAAAGTCCAAGTTAATGCAGTAGGCAGCAAAGTCCAAGTTGATGCAGCAGGAAGCAAAGTACAGTTCTTCTTGAAAGAATTAATAAGGCTGAAACGAGAGAGTTCGATCATAATTTAGAAGGCCTGGCCGTAGAGCCCAGGCCGACGCCAAAAGGGCCGCCATGAATGACCCGGGCAGAATTTCACAAAGCTACCAGCAAAGTCCAAGTTGACGCAGCAGTCAGCTAAGTATGGTTTTGCCTTAAAGAATTAATAAGGCAAAAAAGAGAGAGTTCGGTCATGATTTAAAAGGCCAGGCCGCAGAGCCCGGGCCGACGCTAGAAGGGTCGCCATGAGCGACCCGGGCAAAACTTCACCAAGCTGTCAGCAAAGTCCAAGTTGACACAACATGCAACAAAATATGGTTCTACTTGAAAGAATTAATAAGCCAAAAATGAAAGAGTTAAATTATAATTTAGAAGGCCCGACTGTAAAGCCCAGGCTGACGCCAGAAGGGTCTTCATGAACGACCTGACCAGAGTTTTACGGAGCTACCAGCAAATTCTGAGTTGACGCAGCAGACAACAAAGTGAGTACCCACCTGAAAAGTGAACAAGACCGAGGAAAAAGAATTTACTAAGTCGCCAGGCAGGATCCAGGCTAACAACAGCAGGGCTGCGACACAGATCAGCGACCACAAGAAACGAATCAAGATGAAGAATTCCACCTTGATGAACAGGGATGCCCGCCAGCAACGGCATTCCGACAAGCATCCACGACGCTCAGACATGTATTACCCCAATGCCTCGCGCTGTTCAGAAGCGTGACATTGAGCTAGGGGAACTTGATAAAGTATGGTTTTGAAGCACATATCCCTATCAATCAGGCTGAAAGGCCCAACATCCAACCCAAGCAAAGAAAAAACCCTACAGCTATAAAATGAGGGATTCCCCCTCATTTTAGGGTAAGTGACTATAGCATCCCTGATACTGTAGATTCACTTTCCCCACACTCATATTATCACATCTGACTTGGGCATCGGAGTGGGCACGGCCACAGGCCGCACAACCCTGAGAAACCCGTGCTTTTTTACAAGTACCCCATCCATGCCGGAATCATGTTGGAAAGAGACCCGAATGGTGGCCACATCCAGCAGCGCCAACAGACCCTGACCAGCCAGCTGCCAGGCCCAGCCCATGACAAATTTTGGCATTAACATTTGGCATTTTGGGGAATTTTGGAACTGGTGATGATTTTGGTTTCTATAAAAGCCCTAAAAGGATCGGAGATATTGGTGGTGTGGGGTTCCGTGTCGGTGATAGTGAGATCGATTCCGCCGCCCTGGAATCGTTGCAAGCTGAATTGGTACCTTTTTTGTGTTAGAATTTTGTTCTTGGAGAAATTGATGAGGGATTTTACTGATGTTTGTGTGTGGGAATTGTAGGATGAAGGCCCTGCTGATGAAAGTCTTAGTGTTGGTGCGGAATTTGATAGAGTAAGTTAGTATTTTTAGTACAATTTACAGTTTTACTTGCTCTTTATGTTTTTACGGTGCTTGATGAAGATAATGTTTTAGGTAGCTATTTTAGGAGTGCGTTTAGAGGGTGATTATTGTACGCGCATGCTGTTTGTTTACAAGTTGTGATGATTTCGTGAGTTGGAAGAATTGCTTGTGATATTTAAGAGAAATTTATGTTCTGATTTCGGAGGGAGGTTAGGCCAGAATTCTGAATTTTCTTGTTAGTGTGAATTTAATGGGGAAGGGGAATTTCTAGAAAGACTCGAAAGGGACTGTAAAGAAAGATGCAATATGATGGAACTATTGACGACAATGGTTGATCATACTCCATGACCGGGTAAAGGGATTCGCCATTTAGAAACCTTGGTGGGTGGATCTTATCACACTCCACTTGCATTTCCGCCTTTTGAAACTTTGTACTTGTGATTAGAGCTGTCAATCCCTGACCCGAATTGAAAATTTGACACGGACCAAAACGATCGATTCAACCCGTAAATGAATTTAACCCGTGAGATATCAACCCAAACATAAGCCGACACAACCGAACTCAACCTGAAGCCTGATTATAACCTGAGAAAGATCGACCCAACGTGAACCCAACATGACTAAGTTCAACCCAAAACCCGATTCCGACCTGAGAGATATCAACATGAACCCAAACCCAAACCCGACACAAACGGACTTAACCCGAACCCGAACCCGAACCCGACACGAATAGGCTTAACCCAAACCCGAACCCGACACGACCAACCTTAACCCGAACCTGAACCCGACACGACCAGACTTAACCCGAACTCGAACCCGACACGACCAGACTTAAACCGCACCCAAACCCGACACGATCAGACTCAACCCGAAACTCAATCTAAACCTGAACACTATTCAACTTGGCTAACAATCAACCTGAACAATATTCAACCCGATAAATCAACAAAATAACCCTATAAAACTATAAGCGACACTATAGATAAGATTTAGGGTTGTTTTCATGCGTTCTATTATATACTTTTGGATCGCTTTTTTACATCCTAAAATTATCATATTGGGTTACTTTTTTGCATCCTAAAATTAACATATTGAGATGTTTTTTTGCATCCTAAGTTAACATATTGGGTTGCTTTTTGCATCTTAAAATTAACATATTAGAACGGTTTTTTGCATCCTAAAATTAACATATTGGGATGCTTTTTGTGATTTAAAATTATTTATAAGGGTGCTTTTATGTATACTGAATTTAATTAATGGGTCGCTTTGTTATGATGTATAATTGTATACTGGATCTTCTTTTTTGCATTCTGAATTGAACATAATAAGCCTTTTTTTTGTAATTTAGATTTGTATATTGGATCACTTTTTTGAACAGGTAAGAACTGACAATAGGACGCATATCTGCAATGATGTGCGAACCACATAAGTATAGTTATTGGAAAACTAACAGTTCAAATATATACGCCCTTATGAACATTAGGAACCGATAATTGTACAAATGTAGCTAACCAAAATAAAAAAATAATATATGTAAAAGATACATCAGATATATCCTCCCTTCATATTAACCAAATATAGTTACTTTGGAATTCATAAATGTCTAATGAACAATCAGTAATTAACTAAACCCGGAAACAAAAAACAAGGAAACATGAGCATATCAAAGAATTCAAATGCTGTGTCGCATAGCAAAGAATTATAGAACCCTTTATCACCGCAGAACTCATTAATGACCTCCAATAGCCCATAATTTCACCTACAAAAACAAGAAAGAAAAATTATAGTCGACAACAAATTAATAATGACTAATTTTAGTAGTTTAATATGAAGCTCTCAGATCCAGTAATTAACCATAAGGAAAATTTCCTAGGTTTATTACAAGAATGTTCATCATAGAGTTCTTGGTTGGCAATTTTGCAAACATAGAAGCCATCACCAGCAAATACAATATGGGCATCACTTCACAGCGGAAAAGTCACCATCACATGTAAGGGCAATAACTTCAAATAAATTGCAAATGACAACGTATTAGTAATCTTTGCACAAGAGACCTACCAAAACCACCCACCATTAGTTGTCACTATGCAGAAAAGTCATCACCAGCAAATACAATATGGGCAACTTCAAAATGAAGTCACCATCACATGTAAGGGCAATGACTTCAAATAAATTGCAAATGACAACATAGATCAAGATTCAAGAAGACTCATTTTCAAGCTCATTCCCTATTTCGAGAACATTCTCTTCGATTTCCTCATATCCATGCAGCCAATTTTGAGTTGTAACCAAAATTTCCACATTCTTTGGTAAGAGAGCAGATCTGTATTTGTTCAAAGTACGTGCTCCCATGCTAAAAGCTGACTCGGAAGCAACGGAAGTAATTGGGATAGTCAAAACATCTCTAGCCAAAACAGCAAGCACAGGATAACTAACAAGTTGACTTTGCCAATATTTAAGGACATCATAATCATCATGATCAACATCAACAGGTTTAGGCTCAAGTGGAGTTAACAAAAAACGCTCAATTTCAGATTGAGTGGTCATTGTTGCGGCTGAACTATTTTGAAATTCCTGGTAGTAACGACAAAAAGTTACTTAAGTACATGGTACAAAACCTAAACCTGGACAAATAATTCATAAGGAAAAACTTATACCTGTAGTATGTTAGCCCTTTTAAAGGGTCGAAAAGAACTTATCGCTGCATTTGTTGCAGAAGTAGATGAAACTTGACGAGAAGAATTAGAAGTGGATGATAGAGATGAATAATAATCATACAAATCCTTTAAAGCTAGCCTAACCTGATTTACCTTTAATTGATACTCTGAGTCAACATAGAGACGACTATACATAGAAGCAACAAATTGTAACTTGTAACGAGGGTCAAGAACAATAGCAATAGAAAGAATTACAGAATAACTATCCCAATAAGATTGAAATTTATCAAGCATGGATTTAGCCATTTCATTAAGTTTTGGATCCAAGTGCCCTCGCATTAAATTTTCTTCAATCATGATTATGTTCAAAAAATACTGATTAGCAGTAGGGTATAAGGAGCTAGAAAATAAATTAGTTATAAAAGAAAAAGGTTCAAGAAACTCACAAATACTTCCAATAGTTTCCCATTCCTCATCATCCAATCTATCCACAACATTCATATTATGGACAACAAAATAGTTTAATGGTTCCTTGGCTTGTAAAGCTTTCGAAAGCATTGAAAATGTAGAATTCCATCGAGTCGACACATCAAGTATTAATTTACATGAAAAATTAGACCCAACTTCAGCCACAACTCGTTCAAATGATGTAATCCTAGAATCAGACCCATCAATAAATTTCACAATATTACGTAGTTTACAAACACTAGAATCAACACACTTCAAACCAGATTGAACAATAAGATTCAGCACATGAGCACAACAACGAATATGAAAAAATTTTCCACCACAAGGTAGAGGTGCCATATTATTCAATTCAGTTTTCAAAGAGTTGACCATATTATCCATACACCGGGCATTGTCTAGTGTCATAGATAGAACTTTTTCTTCAAGTTTCCATTCTTTTAATAAATCAAGCACAAAATTTTTAATATTGGCAGCACAATGAGGAGGCTCAAAATATCTAAAATTCAGTATTTTAGACCTAAGAATCCAATCTTTATCAACATAATGAGCGGTAAGTGTGAGATAACCACGACTAGTGCAAGCAGTCCATAAATCACATGTAAAACTAATCCTACCGGAAACATCAGTAGTCAACGTCTTAAGCAACTCGCATTTGAACTTTTCATGTTCTGAAATACAATACTTAAGCATCGTATTACGAGACACATGTATCACATTGGGGTTCAAATAGGTAAGCATTTTCCTAAGGTGCTCATGCTCGACTATTCTCAATGGATATGCATGACAAATAATGGCACGTGCAAATAATTCACAATAGATTTTTTGATCAAATGCAGCTGAATTTGAACACCCTTTTTTAGTTAATGAACCTTTACCTTTGCAAACCTGTATATGCTTTCTTGGATTTCCAGTACCATCTTTACCTTCAGCGGGGTATATCATACAGCATAACTTACAGCGAGCACGCAACAGAGTTGCTCCATCTTTAACTTCTTTATAAAAATTATAGTGGGCCCATACCTCTGAACGCTTTAGTAAAATCTTCCGATCACTGTCATCAACTGGTATTTCCTCCAGAACATTGTTACCTACCTGGGAATTTAAGTCCACGAAACTTTCAGCATTAACTTCAAAAGATCTAGAAGTTTCATCCATCACCACCTGCATAAAAAGATTCAGTAACAAGATTCAGTAACATTCAGTATCATGACACAAGTTAACATTCAGTATCGGGTTCCAACAAAAGCGTAATTACATTACTTCTAAATCAACCAAAATTTCAGACCTGATATCTACACTGAGAAAGACAAGGGAGTAGCCAAAAAATAGACAATAATATTTTTAGAAATCCCAACAGTACATGAGTAACACATTCAGTAAACAGGGCAACACCAAACTCCATAACTACAACTCATACAGACTTATCACATACTTATCTGAACTAGGGCAACAACAAACAGCATGAACAAGACCACTAAACATGTCCCTAAATTTTTTTAAATAAGCAAACAGATCCAAGCCAAGTAATATACATGCAATAAATAAACAGATCCTAACATAAACAGGCAACACACAGTTATGAGCAAGTTAATAAACAAGCCATATTTTTTAGAAACCAAACAGGAAAGAGCAAACAAGAAAAGAAGCTTCGGACAACTGTACAATCAGAATAAATATGATCAACTAAGACAATCAGCCAACAAGAACAATAGCACAAAGCAAAAAAGAAAAGAAAAGAGAGGGAGGGCAGAGACGAGAACAGAGGGAGAGCAGAACCACAATTGTAACAGGTTCCAACAAAACCCTAATTACATTACTTCTACATCAACCAAAATTTCAGACCTGATAAGTAGCCAAAAAATAGACAATAATATTTTTAGAAATCCCAACAGTACATGAGTAACACATTCAGTAAACAGGGCAACACCAAACTCCATAACTACAACTCATACAGACTTATCACATACTTATCTGAACTACGGCAACAGCAAACAACATGAACAAGAATACTAAACATGTCTCTACATTTTTTTAATAAGCAAACAGATCTGACCCAAGTAATATACATGCAATAAATAAACAGATCCTAACATAAACAGGCAACACACAGTTCTGAGCAAGTTAATAAACAAGCCATATTTTTTTGAAACCAAACAGGAAAGAGCAAACAAGAAAAGAAGCTTCGAAAAATCATAATAACACAGAGTAAAAAAACAAAAGAGAGGGAGAGCAGATACAAATACGAGAACAGAGGGAGAGCAGAGATGGGATAGAGAGCAGAGGAAGAGCAGAGACGGGATAGAGAGCAGAGGAAGAGTAGAGGGAGAGCAGAGGGAGAGCAGAGGGAGAGCAGAGAGAGTTCGAGCAGAGACGAAGGAGAGCAGAGGGAGAGCAGAGGGAGATAGGGTTTCAAGGAATTCGAGAGAGAAAGAAATAGGGTTTCAGGGAGAGACTCTTGAAAGCTTTTATACTAAGGGCCTAAAGAATTAACGCCACAGATTAACCCTAGTTGAAATCAACGGCTGAGATTATTTTGCTCTAATTTATTCTTCTTTTCTCATTTGTTACATACCTTTTCACCTAATTTAATTTCTTTTATTTTTTATTTATTTTCTAATTAATTCAGCTTTTTTCCTTTCTTTTTTCTAAATTTATTTAAGCTTTGTTATGAATTCTCAATCATAAATTTATTTAATTAATGATATGCTAAACTGTAAAAATTGAAATAAAGTACTGTAAAAACTGTAAAAATTTCACAAATATTTTATTTGTGAAATATCAACTAATGATTAATTAATTAGTGCCAAACTAGTTATAAATGGAAATGTTTATAAAAAAAAGGTATAAAGGATAATCAGTGTAGATATAAATGCAGTTATTCAAATTCAATCAATTTCTCATGTAAGAATGCAGCTACATGATTAAGAATGCTAATTAGAATCGTAACATCTCTACCTTATTATATCATTTCATTATTGCATTACAAATTTACAATCATAACATCTAGTTCAAAGGAAAATCATATATATATCTTATATGTACTTATAACCGGAAAATAACCGTATATATTACTGTTAAATATATTTTTCACTTATTAAGACAACAATAGTCATAAAAACTTACATTAGTTATTATTATATGTGAATGTAATAATCATTAGACATATGTACAAATGTAAAAGACAATTGATGTATATAAACCATTTTATGAGTTATTGCAAAAAGTCATAATTAAATGATTATTTTAAATTAGATATTAAATTTAAATTAGTGTCTATACAAATGAAACTTATGCTTTGTTAGATAAATATATAGTTATGTGAAAATTTATATATATATATATATATATATATATATATATATATATAACCAAGTGTTGATTTGTGGTTTCTGTTAGTTATACACAATTTATATATTTATATAGGGATACAGTTTAGTGTGTAAAACTCATTAACAATGTAACTATATAAAGTCTACTGACATTAATATGGAACTAAACAAACTTGGTTATATGTTAGGCTAATAAATTGGTTGGACATATTTATGAGAATAAAGTGAGATTTATGTTTATTAAAAATCTACAAATATAATTACATAAATTCATCTCGTCATAAATTTTAGCGCGTAAGGTTAAGTTTAAAATGCAAAATTACGATTAAGTTATAAAGTTAATGAATAATATTAAGATAGAGAGAGGTGTTTAATAATAATCATGATTTTGAGTAAGTAATATAGAAGATCGACTAAATATTGATTTTAATAAATTATAAATAAAAATTACATATTACAATGAACATAAACCAATAATTTTGTAACTATAAGAATGTGAATCAACCTAAATTTAGTCAAGTAGTATAATGCCTTGATCCAAAATATACCCAAATCTAATATGAAACATTGAAATTTAATAAACTGACATGACCTAACTTTTCCAATTTTTCCAACTTTCCAACTTTTCCTTTAATTATTATTACATTTTTTGGTTGAATTTATTATGAGTCTGTCTCTTGAAAGACGGTCTTTCCATAAGTCATGGAAATGTTATGGTTTAAAATGCAAATTAGAAGAAATGAAGATAAAAATTTTTGGGTTGAATGAATCGGGTTATAAAATTTATAACTACTACACGTTGCATAATAAAATTTTAATATTGCAACTAAGACCTTTTACTTTGTATTATTATAATTAAACTCTGTCTTTCCATAAGCTTATGGAATAATGGAAAGACGGTGTTTTCCAAGATTTTTCCATTTATTATTACATTATTTAATTTGAGGAGTATTTTGTGACTGAGGATTATTTTTGCCATTGACTTGGAAAATACAATGGGGGTGTATAGGGTAGCATCATTTTCGAGCAGATTTTAATTTGGAGTTACGAGTCAAGTTTTTATATTTTGCAAGTTACAAGTTACAACGAAACAATACCTGATAATAGTGCAGTTGTAACAATAATATTATTGAAATATAACCTAAATCAACCCAAATTTAATCAGGTGACATAAAACCCGATCTAAAATGAACCAACCCAAAATATATCTAAATTCAATGTGAAACATTATAAAAAATAATTGACATAATCAGACCCGAACAAAACTCCAGTACAAAAAATGACACGACAATAACCCGATCCAATCCAACCCGACAATATTCTGACCCGACCCGATCTAATCCGAGTATAAAAATTACACGACACTAACCCGACCCGATATTTACTCAACCCGACACTAACCCGACCCGATATTAACTCAACCCGACACGACCCAATCCGAGAAAAAAACTGACACGTTTTCAACCCTACACGATAAGTACCAAATCCAACCCGACCCGACACGATAAATGAAATCAACACGATTCAACCCGACATGTTTCAACATGATACGTTTCCAACCCGATACGATAAATGAAATCAACACGATTCAACCCGACATATTTCAACATGACACGTTTCAAACCCGATACGAATGTGACACGATAACCCGAATTGACACCACTACTTGTGATTGCTACTGGCGATCACTGCTTGTCCTCAGCAGACCACACCAACCGACACCACAGCCATCATTGTGCTGCTTCTTTGTTAACTGAGGTTTGATTAACAACTAGGTAGGCAGTTTCGTTTGTTTATTATTAGACTCCGATAAGTGATAAATAGGCTCTTCTTTTTTTAGGGTCCTCGTTGTTGGCGGTTTTTCAATACATTTCCCATCTTCTAGTGGCTGCTAGCGTAATTTATATGACTTAGTGTTTCCTACAAAATTAATGAAAATAAAGTTCTGAGCTTTGGTGCAATGTTTACTGTTGTAGAATTTTGTACTATGATTTTCTTCTGCCTTGCATAAGAAACCTGGAAACTGGGTTCATCTTCTTGAATACTTTCAATGCAACTTAAGTGATTGCATAATCAAAGTTGGCCTCTTTTTCTGTTTTTGCCTTGGCAAAAGGCGATCAATCCGCTCGCACTCAGCGGCCCATACCAGCCCACACCCAGGCCATCGTATGAGAGGTAAATCACGGTAGCCCAGCACCAAGACCCATGGGCTTGGCATTGCCTCGGTGCGCACAAGGGAGCCTTGCAAAGCAAGAACTCCCCACACTGCCGCTGCCGAGGATCGAACCTGGGATTATTGGCCTACCCACCCATGTCCCAACCACTGGGGTACTAAGACGGTGTTTCAATAGGCTTATCGAAAACGAGGTTTAATTAGACTAATAGAAGGCAAAAGGTCTAAGTTGCAATATTAAAAATTTATTATGTAACGTGTAATAATAATAAAGTTTATAACCCGATTCATGCAACCCGAAAATTTTATCTTCATTTCGTCTAACTTACACTTTAAACCTTGGTCTTTCCATGACTTATGGAAAGACCGTCTTTCATGAGGCGGACTCATTAATTAATTAAATAATTAATTTCAACCCCAAAAATTAATTCATTAAACTTTGGGCATTAATCCCAAACCCAATAAGAAAACCTTAAGTTCCTAATCCAAATTGACTTATTATTTAAACTCTATATTTTCAGTCCATATATCTTTAAATGATAATTATGCAAACAAAAGTCGATGTAGCAAATAATTGTGGCAACACTAATAATATCGACGACAACTCATGGTGCAATGTTAATATTAATTAAAAATTTATTCAACTCCCATGCTACATAATTATTCAATTCTTAAATTTATTACCTTTTATTCTAAGTTTTGGCCTTGGGATACCAAGAATGACTACCCCTTCATCGAATGCTCCCAAATCAAAATCTTTATCAGTAGGATATAATTTCAATGGCTAACGATTTCCTGAAGAAGAGTTGCAGTATCATTGTGTTCTCTCTGGTTTCATTTCACTAAAAATCTGTCAATCAAAATTAAGTCGTGTGTTAGATAGATCTTTAGGAGGGTAGGGCTGTTAAAAAAAAATGGGAAACCGATAACCGGTCAAAATCGAATCGATATTTAATTCGGTTAACCGGTTAATTGGTTAATCAGTTATTATAGGTTATGATTACCGGTTAATGTCGGTTAATCGATTTCATTATTGATTTTATTATTTGGTAATCGGTCTAACCGGATAACCGGTAAGAATTTTTATATCACATTAATTAATGACAAAGTCTTGGGAAAGACGGTGTTTCAATAGGCTTATCGAAAACGAGGTTTAATTAGACTAATAGAAGGCAAAAGGTCTAAGTTGCAATATTAAAAATTTATTATGTAATGTGTAATAATAATAAAGTTTATAACCCGATTCATGCAACCCGGAAATTTTATCTTCATTTCGTCTAACTTACACTTTAAACCTTGGTCTTTCCATGACTTATGGAAAGACCGTCTTTCACGAGGCGGACTCATTAATTAATTAAATAATTAATTTCAACCCCAAAAATTAATTCATTAAACTTTGGGCATTAATCCCAAACCCAATAAGAAAACCTTAAGTTCCTAATCCAAATTGACTTATTATTTAAACTCTATATTTTCAGTCCATATATCTTTAAATGATAATTATGCAAACAAAAGTCGATGTAGCAAATAATTGTGGCAACACTAATAATATCGACGACAACTCATGGTGCAATGTTAATATTAATTAAAAATTTATTCAACTCCCATGCTACATAATTATTCAATTCTTAAATTTATTACCTTTTATTCTAAGTTTTGCGACTCTAACTACTAATATACATTTTTATGGATTTATATTTTTAATTTTAGACGAATGATATTTATAGTAACTAATAATAACTGACACACCATCCGAAACCGATATTAACCGAATCGGTAAATCCAACAACACGATCAATTATTCAATTTCTTATAAAATTTTATAAATCGGTAGAAAACAAAACCGATTAATCGGCTAACCGATAAACCGACAGGTTGAACCAACCGACTAACCTATAAGTACTTCTATGGAAAATCTTGTTTGGGTATGTTATGTTTTTTAAGATTCTTTTTCAATTTCTGATTTTGAAAACTGAAAGAATTGTATTAGAACTCTACGCATATATTTTGAATTAGTCATGCAAGACTTAGTCTAGTTAGTTACTTCTCTATGTATTTTAGTAAGACTTAGTCTAGTTAGTTACTTCTCTGACTTTGTATTTACGCAGATTTAGTTAGTAGAATCCCTATAACTTTGGGATTTAGTTACATACTTGTATTATATATACGGTACTCCAGTGATGAATAAAATTAATAATTTCCATCTCTTACTCAATATCAAACTCTTCTTTATGGTATCAGAGCAACATATTTTCTAACTTTTCCGCCACTCATCAATCATGGCAGCAACGCCAGCAGAAGAAATAAACTCTTCTGAAATGGAAGTTGAGAAGAACTCAGCTAAATCTCAATCTGAAGCTCGTGATGATACTTCTAAATCATCTATGTCAGTCAATGATCCTTACTTCATTCACCCGTCTGATAATCCTACGACGGTGCTTTTCTCTCCTTTGCTTCAAGGTGACAACTACCCGACATGGGCTCGTGGAATTTCAAAAGCCTTGAATGCAAAGAACAAGTTTGGATTCGTGGATGGTTCTATCCCACGTCCAACCGATCCCATAACCCAAGCATGATGGAAACGGTGTGATGACTTGGTAGGGATGTGGATCAAAAATTCAGTCCACACTGATATCCGGTCGAGCTTGATGTATGCTGATTCTTCTTATGCAATTTGGCAAGATCTGAAGTTAAGATTCACACACTCAAATGCTCCAAAGTTGTATCAACTGAAAACAACTGTCACTGGTCTCAAGCAAGACGATCTTTCCGTTACGGCATATCACACCAAACTCAAGACACTCTGGGATGAAATTGATTCTCTTAATCCCCATGAGCCATGTATTTGTGGTGCTGGAAAGAGTCTTCTTGAACGCCATGAAAGGGATCGTACCATGGAATTTTTGCAAGGACTTCATGATAAGCCTTCGCAGTCAAATCCTCTTGATTAAACCGCTGCCTTCAGCTCAGCGAATCTACAATCTTGTCAAGCAAGAAGAGGAACAACAGTTCATTAATGCTACTTCTCATCCCAGTGTTGATGCTGCTGCTCTCAATGTTAACAAGTATGATCCTTCTCGTCGGCATAATAACAACACCAACAAAAGACAACGCCCATATTGTGATCATTGTAGCAAGTATGGACATACTCGCCAGACATGCTATCAAATTCACGGCTTTCCCCAAACCAAACCAAAAGGAAGCACTCACCCTTCTGCGTTTACTGCAACCACATCTAGTGAGCAACTTCTTCCATCACTTTCAGCCGATCAATACAGTCGTCTCCTTGCAATGTTGTCCACTCCAACAGCTGATTCGGACACATCGCCTAAAGTGAATCTCACAGGTAATATGACTAATTATCATCCTGTTTGGTATGTTGATAGTGGTGCAACGCATCACGTTTGCACTAATTTGTCTTTATTTAGCAAATATCATTCTCCTTCAAAGCATATTGATGTTCAATTACCAGATGGATCTCTTGTCACTGTACATCATATTGGTGAAATAATATTCTCACCAACATTGAGATTATCACAAGTTTATCATATTCCTGCATTTAAATTCAATCTCATTTCTATATCTCAATTAACTAAATCTCTCCATTGCAAAGCTGAATTTCTTGATTCTTCATGCACTTTTCAGGACCTTCGCTCGAATCGGATGATTGGTCAGGCTGATCTTGTTTCTGGTCTTTATCAACTCCGCCACCCTTCAGCTGCTTGTTTTTCTTCCATTGCTCCATGTAATAAAATGCCACTAGATCTTTGGCATTGTCGGTTAGGCCATCCAGGCTTAAACCGTTTTAAGTTTCTATGTAAAACAGTAGATTTCATTCATTCCAATTTCTCTTCCGAATGTATTGTTTGCCCTCGAGCAAAACAAACTCGTTGATCTTTTAATCAATCTGTTATTTCTTCTTCTCGTTGCTTTGAGCTCAACCATTGTGACATATGGGGACCTTTTTCTATCTCTTCTAAAGATGGCGCTAAATACTTTCTTACCATCGTTGATGATTACTCAAGATGTACTTGGGTCTACCTTATGTGTTCTAAATCTGAGACTCTTCAGTATATTCAATATTTCCATAAATTCGTCATTACACAATATTCACATATGATCAGCTCCATTTCTACAGGACCCCTCTCCATTTTTTTTACCTCAACTACAAAAGTTTCGATCCGACAATGGGACAAAATTTTTGTCAAAAGACATTCAATCATGGTTTCGATCTCATGGAATACACCATCAACGAAGTTGTGTGTATACCCCTCAACAAAATGGAGTTGTTGAGAGAAAACATCGCCATCTTCTTTCGGTGGCAAGAGCTCTACGGTTTCAATCCAATATACCAATCGATTATTGGGGTGAATGTGTTCTTACCGCTGCATATTTGATAAATAAAATGCCAAGTCCGGTATTGTTCAATAAGTCCCCACACGAGATTCTTCTCCGATCTCCGCCGAAATATGACCATCTTCGAATTTTTGGTTGTCTTTGTTTTGCTCGAAATACATCGGTCCGAACAAAGTTTGACCCTCGTGCTAAACCAGGTATCTTCTTAGGCTATCCATTTAATCATAAAGGATATACGGTCCTCGATATCGAATCAAACCAAAAATATGTTTCTCGCGATGTTGTGTTCAAGGAACATATATTTCCATTCCAAGATGCCATGCAACCTGTACACGATTTTTTTCGAATACCGAGACATCACCATTGTATTATGATGATGATATTCCTAGTTCTTTGGTTAATTCACCATCTCCATCCTATGATACTCCTCACACTACTGCAAACACATCATCTGATCATCCTCTCCCAGCTCATTCCATATCAACTCATGTCTTGGACTCCATTCCGTCTCCACAATCTCCTTTAAGTCCTTCTCCTTCTAATTCAAATTCTTCATCCACGTCTCCCACATATCCTTCCTTGTCTAGTTCACAAAATTATCAAGAACTAGCAAGTAAATCTATCACAAATGAATCACAAATACCACTTCGGCACTCTACTCGTGATCGCCAAGAACCTATTTGGAAGAAGGATTATATCTGCACTAATATTTCATGTACTACTACTTCTCCTTACCCACTCACTCACCATTTATCATTTGATAAATTCAGCTCCACTTATAAGGCTTTCCTTACTTCTATCCTTACATCTCATGAGCCGAGAACCTTTACTGAGGCCATGAAACATGCTGAATGGTGTGAAGCTATGTCCAAGGAGATTGCAGCTTTGAAAGCTCATTGCACATGGACATTAACTCCTCTACCACCCGGTAAGTCCGCCGTTGGTTGTAAATGGGTTTACAAGACTAAATTCAAATATGATGGCAGTATTGAACGCCGCAAAGCTAGACTCGTTGCAAAAGGATATACTCAACAGGAAGGCATCGATTATCATGATACCTTTGCACCTGTGGCTAAATTAGTTACCGTTCGTGTGTTATTATCCTTAGCTTCAATTCGAGGTTGGTCTCTCCATCAACTTGATGTCAATAATGCATTTTTACAAGGAGACCTCAATGAAGAAGTCTATATGCAAATTCCCCCTGGCTTTCGTAAGCAAGGCGATCATCGTGTTTGTCGCTTGAATAAGTCCCTCTACGGTCTTAAACAAGCATCTCGACAATGGTTTTCAAAATTTTCCTCAACCCTCTTAGTTGAAGGATTTATTCAATCTCGTGCAGATTATTCACTTTTCTTTTCCAACATAATATTTCAGTCTTTGTCTTGGTTTATGTTGATGACATTATCATTACAGGAAATGATACATCTTTTATATCCTCTCTTAAATCTCGACTTGAATCCAAATTCTCTATTAAAGATCTAGGCAAATTACAATATTTTCTTGGCATTGAAGTATCCAGATCATCTCATGGGTTATTTTTATGCCAACGCAAATATATACTTGACATTCTCCAGGATTCTGGCCTTACTGGCGCTAAAACTTCAGCTTTTCCTATGGATCAACATCTTAAACTTCTTCCTACTTCAGGGGAATTATTACCCGATCCCAGCATTTTTAGACGTTTGATTGGTCGTCTTCTTTATCTTACAGTTACTAGACCAGATATAACGTATTCTGTTAATTCTCTTAGCCAATTTATGCAACAACCAAGGTCTCCCCATTTAGAAGCGGCCTTACGTATCGTGCGATATCTCAAAGGCACTCTTTCTCATGGAATCCTTCTATCTTCTTCCAGTTCTCTAAACCTTCAAGGGTACACAGATTCAGATTGGGCTGGATGTCCTACCACTCATCGTTCGACAACGGGTTACTTTACCATGCTTGGTGCTAGTCCACTTTCTTGGAAATCTAAGAAGCAACCAACTGTCTCTAGATCATCCGCCGAAGCTGAATATAGGGCTATGGCTAATCTAACTGCCGAATTACAATGGCTTTCCTTTCTATTTACTGATCTTCGTATCCCAATTCCCAAGCCAATTCCGGTTTACTGTGATAATCAAGCGGCTATCCACATTGCCGAAAATCCTATTTTTCACGAACGTACGAAACACATTGAACTTGATTGTTACTTTGTACGTGAAAAACTATTATCAGGTTTAATTTCTCCAACTTACATCTCCTCATCAAATCAGCTTGCTGATATCTTCACTAAACCCCTGGGTGCAGAACAGTTTCGTCAACTTTTGTTCAAGTTGGGCATACGTTCGAATCCCACTCCCGCTCCAACTTGAGGGGGGGTATTAGAACTCTACGTATATATTTTGAATTAGTCATGCAAGACTTAGTCTAGTTAGTTACTTCTCTGACTATGTATTTTAGTAAGACTTAGTCTAGTTAGTTACTTCTCTGACTTTGTATTTACGTAGACTTAGTTAGTAGAATCCCTATAACTTTGGGATTTAGTTACATACTTGTATTATATATACGGTACTCCAGTGATGAATAAAATTAATAATTTCCATCTCTTACTCAATATCAAACTCTTCTATAAATTGCTTGTCATTCCTGATTTTAAAATGTAAGCATTCTTCTAAAAATGTAAGCATGCTCTTACCAAAAACCACAACCTCATTTAATTAAAGACACTCAATGACCATAAAATCATATGGGTCAAAGTGAAGAATATTACCATCAAATGCTATTTTACTATGCCATTATCCTCTATATCTTCTTGCAGATCTAATTTTGAAAAAAGTAATTTTATATTTAAAAATAAAAATAAAATTGCATTGACTTTACTGAATTTTTCGGAATAATTATTGTAGGTTTATTTTGTCGAAGACGAAAAGGAACTTGCACATTTTGTTAACAATCCAAAACTTTGCGTGTATTATTATTGTACAGTTAACAATGGTGCTTCAGCTCATAAAAAATGCCCAGAACATGAAAAAATAAAGAACTAGATACCCATAGAATGCAATTTTCAGTGATATATAAATGTGGTAAGAAAACCCTGCTTTTGTTTCTGGGAAGAAATAGAATTTGAACTTGCAGTCAGTTTCTCTCTTTCTAGCTTCAGTAGATAATTAATGATTTCTCATACATGCGTTTTCTATGCTTATAAGAAGCTGCGTTTTCTATGCTTATAAGATGCTGCGTTTTCTCACTAAAAGTGGGTATATAACTAAAATCTCTTTAACCTGCCTTGTTTTTGCCACAGTAGCCCCTTTACCCAAGTAAAAATCACTCTTTTCGAAATTCACTTTTTGCCCAGTAGTGTTTTCAAAAACCACTAGGAAAGCTTTCATCCGAATTAGGTTCAATTTACTAGCTTTCAAGAAGATAATAGTATCATCTGCATAACTAAGATGGGAAATTGAGATTGCCCCTTGAGGAAGATCAAAAAATTGCAGTTTACCAGAATTAAACACATATACTAAACTTCTTGTGAAAGCCTCAGTAAAGATATTGAAAAGAAAAGGGGATAGGGGGTCACCTTGTTTTATACCTCTAGAAGATTTGAAGAAACCTACCGGCTTACCATTAATCAACACAGAAAACCAAGCCTGGGTGATATTTTTCATAACCGAATGAACAAATTTACCATGAAGTCCAAATTTTAACAAAATACTATTAAGAAAAGCCCAACTGACCCTATCAAAGGCCTTTGTTAAATCCAGTTTAATAACACAATTTGGATCTCTGTTCTTCCTGTCCAAGAATCTCAGCATCTCTCTGAGATAAATAACATTGTCAGAGATGTCCCTGTTGGTCATAAAAGCTGACTGATGTGGGGATATGAGTTTAGGCATAATCAGTTTTAACCTCTCCATTAACAGTTTTGAAAAAATCTTGTTAATGAAATTGGACAATCTAATAGGCCTGTAATCATGAAAAGAAGATGGAGATTCTTTTTTAGGAATAATAGTGATCCATGTTGCTGCAATTCCTCTAGGAATGGGAGAACCAGAAAGAAAATCATTTACAGCTATCAACAGATCTTGACATATTATTTCCCAGCTTTTTGTGAAAAATTTTGATGAGAAACCATCAGGCCCTGGACTACTATTTTTATTTAGACCAAAAACAACCAAACTAAGCTCATCTAAGGCAGCAGGCCTAATAAGTAAAGCATTATACTGATCTGTTACAATTTTAGGAATTTGACTCAGAAAGTGAGAGAAGAACTCACCATTTGAATCAGTTGAAGGTTCAGAAAGAAGATCAGAATAATAATAATAGCCTCAGTTTCAATTTCATGAATATCCTCAATCCAGACCCCATGTGAGTTTTTTATCTTAGAAATACTGAGTCTTGCCCTACTTTCTTTAACAGAGTTATGGAAAAATTTAGTGTTCTCATCCCCATCTTTGAACCATTTAATTCTGGACTTTTGTTTCCAGCATTTTTCCTGTTCTTTGAGGGACCTTAGGAGTAGAGCCTGAGCCTGTTTAAGCTTAATCAATTCAGTTTCTGAACTATTTAAGTCATAAATGATTTCCTGAATTCTCAACTCCTCCTCTGCCTTTGTAACATTATCCTGAATATTACCAAAAACAGTTTTATTCCAAAACTTAATTTTGTTTTTTAACCTCTGAAGTTTTAAGAAAAAACCAAGCATTCCAGTTTCAGCCAGAGGTAATTCCTAATCATTCTTTATCAGTGTTAAAAATCCAGGCCTATTAAACCAAGCATTGATAAATCTAAATGATTTAGGGGATGAGGGAATAGAGCTACCAACAATAAGAAGAAGAGGGGAGTGATCAGAGGCACCTTTATTAAGTACTTGGATAGAAGAAGAAAGAAATTTTGTACACCATTGGAGGGTACAAAGTCCCCTATCTAACCTCTGACTGGTAGGGTTTTTAAGTCTACCATTTGACCAAGTAAAGATGTTTCCAACAATGTTGATGTTAGAGAGTGCATTATCATCAATGAACCTATTAAAGTCATCCATACTGGATTTTTTTTGGAAACGAGGGACCTTTATACTCATTGAACGAAGATATTGTGTTAAAATCCCCAATGAGTAGGGTATCATTCATATTTCTGTCACTCAAAGCTTTCCACAACAATTTTCTCCCAGCAATTGTTCTGAGTGCATAAACAAAAATCCCCTCCATTGAGGTATTTAGTTTAAGACTGTGAATGTTAACTGACAGAAATTGCAAATGATTGACTAACAGAGTGACATTAATTTGATCATTCCACAATAACCATATTTCACCATTTGAAGCCTGCATGCATTTAGTGAAGTGTAGATCTTTCATGTATTTACCACATTTTTCATTATTATGCCATGGTTCAATAAGGCATAATAATTGGATTTTGTGTGTCTTTACAAGATCATGTAATCTACAGAGTGATTTTTTCGTGCCTCTAATATTCCAGACCATAAAATTGATTTTAATGGTTGTACTAATCATTAAAACCCTTTTTATTAAAACCTTTTGAAGATCTAGTGATGATCTTGTTGGGACTGGGTTGTTTTCCAGGGGACATTATCTTATTGAGCTGAGTGAAAAAATTATTTTTTCTAGACTCCTTACGATCTTGCATATTATGAGTATTTTTAGGACTACATACCTTTGATGTGTCTACCTCTTCATTACGGACAATGTTTTGTTCAGCAGTGGCTTGGGAGAATAAGAGCTCTTCAGTATGCTCCTCAGTGTCTGCAGCAGCACTTACCTCAGAAGATTCTGCATCCTGATCCTCCTCGTCCCCATCTACCCCATTTTGAAGGACATCAAGTAGAGGGAAGAATATGTTATTCCTGTGACCTTCTTTGGAGTGGAAAATCTTTTCTGGAGAAGACCTCCTTCCGATCTTCTTTTTATCAGTCCAGAGATCATCCTTGGAATAGTTCTTCCTATAGACGGGGTTGGGTGTAAAGGAGATCATTTCAGGGGCAGGAGAGGAAGCTCTATCCCTAGTACCATTTTGAACCTCTATATTCTCATTGTTAGAGGTCAAGTGGAGAAACTCGGATGAGTGTTGGGTGTTTGAGGTAGAGAGGGGGAGCTCAGTTGAGAATTGGGCTTTTTTAAGGATGTTTGAATTGTTAGCACCAGGGGATTTTGTCTTACCCCTCGGAACATAGTAACTTTTCTTCTGCTAAGTTTTAAAAACCTTGTCCTTTTCCACTGTTGACAAACCAGATGCACCTTCCTGAATAATCGCTGGATCCCCAGAACTTGTACCTTTTCCATCAGCTCTGTTGCCAGTGTTTCCTATCACTTCATCAGTAGTACAATCAGCCATCAATCAGGGTTTAAACCAAGATTGGTATCCATAGCTTCTTGGTTAATTTTCTGACCAGCTGGTTTATATCTACTTCTTTTGAGTTCAGGATGGAGATAAATACATGTAGATTCGTCATGTCCAATAGACTGGCAATGGTCGCAGTATAATGGTAAGTCTTCAAACTCAATGGGGAGCTTTAGAACCTTATATTCAGTTCCATCATCTTCAATACCTACCCTAATGAACGCAGGGAGTTTTTTCCTAAGGTTCACTTCTACACATAGTTTCACAGCAGATGGCCTAGTAACTCCTACAGTTGCAGCATCCATTTTTATGAATTGACCTATCTGGTTGCCCATACTCTGAATCATGGTTTCATTATAGAAAAAAATAGGCACGTTTTTAATGGTAATCCATACCGGGACAATAGATGACTCAGTATCTGGAGAGAAATCTAAAGACCACTTGAGTACCTTCATTGATGCCCCAAGAAAGTTCCACTGCCCCTTTAGCCACATCCTCTGATAATCCTCCTTTTCCTCAAACCTAATCAGCACATGACGGTAATCAATCGAACCCAGTTGAAATTTCCCTTTGAATCCAACTGACTTGAAAGCTTCATTAAGTTGCTCCATGGTTGGCTTTCCCCTTATGAATTTACCAACTAGAGCGTTGCTATAGTGGCCGGCGAGAATCTCAGCTTCCTTTCAAGTAACAATACATGCGATGTCACCCTTGTAAGTGGTCTTTGGTGTGATTTCTGGGTTTGATGGCAAAGAGGCATAGAGTGGAGGTGGTCGATTAGCGAGGGCTTGAAGGAAACTCCTATCCGGATGGGTGCCACCGCGTTTCAGCGGAGGCGCCGCTATGGCACGGTGGAGAACAGTAGACGTTTGAGACTGTTATGTTAACAGAACAGATATAAATGGGATGGAACAGTACAAAATTGCGTAAATAATAATTAGTTTAGAGAGAAGGGAGAGAAAAGATGAGAGAGAAGGACGTGGAAATGATTGATGTGAATTCATTATGGATCATAATTGAGCTAAATGGTAATGAAGATAAGGATTTTCTGTGACGCTTCCAGAGCTTCTATGAATTTGGAACTTCAAGATCTATCCAGGAAATATTGCCATGTGTTTCTGACATGTAGTGAAAATAAGTCTTTTTGCCATAATGTTTGGTTAAGAAAATTAACTCTATTGTTAAATCTTTGATGCAAGTGACTTCTAAGCCTAGGAAAATTACTGCTATAATGTTAGGTTAAATTACTGTTCAACAACTTTTTGGTACAACTCTGTAGTGAACTTGCAGGCCACCCCTCTATGAGTATGTTTAACAAAGCTGTGCATATAAGTAAAGCTGACCAGTTTTTGCTTTTTTCCCAAAAATAACTTCTACTTTAAAAAATCTAATTTTTGACACTTTATCAAACATTAAAAAATATTTTACTTATAAGCAAAGCAGGTTATAAGCCTGACAAACAGAGCCTATGTAGTGAACATGTATATGTTTGTAGTTAGAAATGACCTTTTAGATAGAATGTTAATTTTACAGTTTAATTTGCTTAAATATTTCTTCTCATGTTTTTGTATAAGCTTTCAATTTGTGTTAGAAGTGACAACTTTTCCTATTGTTTGTTGTCCTGATAAACCGTGGTGTTAGCTAACTAGTATTTTGTAAACGATTTCGTTGTTTTCATCCACTAATTTAGGAATCTTATCATTATATGGAGTGCAAATGATAATAAATTTGGCAAAAGAGGTTAACGACACTGACAATTCTATCAAATGTCATGTTTTGGCAAAGTCGATCTTTGAGAGGTATGCCAATGTGAAATTATCAGTGACCGAAATAATATTTGCTTCATATATTGTCACAACAAGCAGATTTCAAAGGTTGAAAGATGCAATCAATAAGACCATAATGGACCCAGATTGAACTTTTTTTAAGGTGAATGGAAGGTCTTCGGTTGAAGTAAAAGTTAGAGAAGCTACGGAAATTTTTCTTGAAAAATCAATGATTCCAAAATGTTGGGAAAAACACTCATTGATGATTATAATAGGCAGAATTGACATCCAACCTAATTAGCCTCTAGCAATAACCAATCCACCACAAGTATATTCAAATTACATGTCAACTAGACTGATCGCCTATACTATTACAGATCAGAGATCCAATAAAAATTGTAATATTGCCCTCAGGAATATTAACTTGCTTCCACAAAAATTATGACCACTTGGCGAAGAGGATCGTATCAGCATCAATATCACTACGTCAAACAGGGATCTACAACAGCTGTAGCGCCACTTAATCTTGATCCATAACACGATATATATTGTCCAAACTGTAAACACCTTAAAAAATACATATCGAGAACGAAACTCCTAATAGAGAAACAAAAATGAAATCACGAACGCACGATCTGTAAAACCAGATTGAACAACATATATCGACATGAACAATTAGATTAAATGATCAATATGGACACATTAATCTATTCTATCAGATCAAATAACAATACTAGTGTATAAAAACAAATCCATACATATTCAATAACACAAAGACTAAAAGTATATCGATTGAAAAAACTACTGTTTCCCAATCCCCCCATTATGGGAAGATAGGGAAAAGAAGATGGGAGAAAAAACTTTAGAGAAAGAAGGAAGAAGGGGAGCCGTCGTCCGTAAGCTAAGGACTTGATGGTAAGTGATACTTGATGGGATAAAGTAGGTTATTTTTAAAATTTTACAAAGCCAATGTGAGATTTTTTAAGAGCTATTGTCATTGATATTTGAGTCTTGCATTTAGTGTATGATATGTGTGATACAATAATTGAGGATGTGGACACACTATTATTAGAGCAAGTACAACAACTTCTCTAAAATAGAGAAATTAATTGATTTTAGATATTTTAGGTATTATTTGAGCTTCAATAGGTTGTCCATCTCATTCTCCTAAATAGAGATTTTGATGAAAGAGAAGGTTTGTCTCTATATTGGTAGAGAGAAAAATAATTTATAGAATGAAATATTTATTGTAATTAACCCCTAAGTCCAAGTTGCTTCATCGACGGTAGCTTCAGATGAGATTTCTTGAGAGACCCCCTGTTGAAGTCTCTCATCCTTCGAATGAGCAAATATCTGGGTCAGGTCCTACCCACGAAAAGCCTAGGGTGGATGATGACACCATCTCCGCTCCTCATATTCAACAGAGTGTCGTTGCTCCCTCATTGTCCTTAGATTTCTTAGGAGATTTAAGTCGAGACTTTTATGTAAGTCCGGCATATACACATTTTAATTGACTTTAACAATTACGTATAGTAGTTCTAACTTTTTGGTGACAATTAGGTTTCTACTGCATTCCAATCTTCCTCGAGCCAACTTTTTTCCCTGATGAAGGATCCTGTTGAGTCCATTGTTCAAGCTCTGTGCCACAAGAATGAAGATGAATGTCATAATCTTTGAGAGAAACTCCTTGGTACTAAAACTGAGATAGAAAAACCAAAGAAAGCTCTCGAGGATGAGAAGCAGAATTTGAGGGATTTGATTAATCAAAAACATCGCCTGTAGTTGAATCTCAGTCGCGCAACTCAGTACTCTCTCCTCGATTTTAACAACAATAAGATGGTGAAAACTCCAGAGTTTGAGAACTTTTTCATTGATTTGTTGACAATCCCTAAACAAATCGGGTGCAACCAAGTGGTGGCTGACATCACCTCGAAGGTACCATCAGACTGTGTTGATGTTTTGTCTAAGCTTGTGAAGGACTCTGCTGATGAGCAACTACTAGCAAAGTGGAAGGAAACCACTATAGATGGTGGTCTGAAGCTTCGACTTCTCTAATTCATCAAGGAGTCAAAGAAATGCTTCACTGCAGTGGACCTTGACTAGATTGACTGTGCATCTATCTATGTTCTTGCCACCCCAGCTAATCCAGAATCTGAGGCATCTAAGGAGTGGACTGAACAGGAAAAACTTGAGCAAGAGAAGGGTGAGAATCCTGAGACAAATGCTGAGCCGAAAGATAAAGAGAATGCTGAAAATGTAATAGTTTGACCTTTCATCATGTATATTTTACTTTTAATGAATTAATGGAGTATTTCCCAATCAATCTATTTTTAATTTTTGATAGTCTCTTTATTTCTCATCGTAGTGCTCAAAGTTGAGGAAGCAATTGGCTGATACAAATAAGGAAATGAATGCCATTAAGGCCATATGATGAAAGCCATGTTAAACTTATCAAAACTCAACACCGATATAGAGTTATGGCGCAGTGGTACCCATCATTCTTTACCAAGCATTTTTGATAACTTGGCGGGAAAAGGAGTGGAAATAGAGCGATAGCCCTTGATATTGTTCAGGAAGACTGTGCCACTTGGAAAAGAGTCACCGGGAAATTGTTCATAACATTATTGACCAATTTGGGCAATTATATTGATGTTTGTCGGATGCCAGGAAACTTCCAGTTACTAAACTTGGCTTGAGTATTATATGGTTGAGACTAATAAGTTTAGGGCTCAAGTGGTTGAAGTTGTTAAAGAGCATCATATTACTCTTGATAAGAATGAGGAACTTTCTCAAGCACTGGCTGAGAATGCCAAGTTGTGCCAAGCCTTGTCTGATGAAAATTCTAGACTGCTAGAGGAGAATAAAGGGATGAACTTTACACACACACACACACACACTCTCTCTCTCTCTCTCTCTCTCTTTCTCTCTCTCTCCCCCTCTATGCTAACACCAAATTATCTGATGTGAATCCCCACTCATCTGATACAGTTTCTCGCTTGGAAGAAGTCTACCATCAAACTTTATTCAAACGACCTTTGACTTCATGGCTTATATCACAGAGTTCTTTGCCCAAAACTTTATTCAAACAACTTTCCAGGCTTCCTCTTCCAAGAATCTGATAACTAGGTCAAAAGACTCCAGGTGCTCATTAAAGGAAATTCTTTTGAAAGGCAGGGTTTTGATGAAATTTCTAATTGGTTAAAAGAATTTTCACAAGTATGTGATACTAGTTCTAGGAAGAAGAATTTTAGCTTGGAGGCTAAAACTACTGGATCGAGGGCTAAATCTTCTCATCCTCGACAATCCCGTAGATGTGCAAATCTGGGTAGATCCAGGCGCAAAGGTAGCATATGAAAGTATGATGGATCCCTAGCTATTTGTGATGAATCTTCGAGGCCTGATGAGGCATCCTCCCAGCAACCACACAATTGAACCCTCATGGATCTATTCGATTATCCCGTGGAGGAAAGGTTCGTGATCTGGTTCAAGCTAAATATATCAAGGTCGAAAGGATAGAAGAAAGCTTTAAAAAATTAGGTCCTTAAAAATAGGACTTGTTGTACATGTTAACGATAAATCGTAATATTTCATTAGTATGATAAGCAGATATGATTAAAATGCTTAAATTAAGCAGATATGCAAGTTTAATTCATTCAAGTCCGAGAGCAGCATTTCAGTATACATCCCATAAACCTAACCTTCAATGCAGTGTTTCAACATGCATCATATAAATCTTAGTGCATCGTTTTGACATGCACTAATAAATCTTATTAAGTGTGGCGTTTTGACATACACTATTGTAACTCTCGATGCAGCATTTCAACATACATCTCATATCTTACTAGGTGCATCTTTTCAACATACACCAACAAATCTTATTAAATGTAGCACTTTGACATGCACTATTATAACTCTCAATGCAGCATTTCAACATACATCATCTTACTAGGTGCAGCGTTTCAACATACATCGTGCAAATTCAACTCTCGATGCAGCATTTCAACATTCATCGCATATCTCAGTTGGTGCAATGTTTCAACATGCACCGTATAAATTCAACTCCCGATGTAGCGTTTCTACATACATTGTATATCTCACTAGGTGCGGCGTTTCAACAAACACCATGGTCGAACCTTTTAGAACTGATGATACTAAAAGACAGAGAATGTTTTTTTTTTCTAATAAATCTTGATCAATCAATTGTTCACCACAAAATTTGAGTTGTAAAAAAAATCTTAAAGATTGCAGAATTATACTCACTCACAAAAATAAAACCGTGTAAGTGCAAATGCATCCAATCATAGGGAGTGTTTGGAAGGATTGCCAATTTTTGGTGTCATATCTTTCTTTTAAACTCATCCAAAGGAAATATAGATCTTTTACCATCAGGTACTCTGTTTTGAATCCTTCATCAAGATGGTAACGAAGAAAGATCATAACTTTTGTTTTTTCTTGGCCCGAGGCTTTGCTGCCCTCTTTGATTGCATCACCAAGGTCATTTGCCTTTAGGTGTATTTTAGCATCTAGTACCCAAGATAAGTATTTTTTTATAGGTGAAATCAAGGGTAGTAAATTCTTGTTTTGCAAGATTAGTCATAGTAATAATAATAATAATGAAAATATCTAAAATAAAATTTATCTTTCTTACTGAATCTGAATTACTCAATTTGTTAGATTCTCGTATAAACTCAGAATAGGTTTATAAAAAGAAAATGACTAATCACTCTCAGAATAGAGTCTCGTGCTTATAACGTATAAATTATATTTCTTGCAACTATTTAAAAAATAAATTATGGGTATAAAATAGTAGCATTTAAAGGAAATAACATTATAAATATAAAGGCTTCGAATTTGAAAATGAGGAGAAGAGGGGTGAGAATTGAGTTTATATCTCAACTTGAATGATCTGAACTTCAACACACCAACAAAATTAAACGAATGTAGTGCATTTTACGTTCAACTCATGTGCTATATCTTTGTTATTGATGCATATTATCTTACATAATGCTTAAATTTCAGCTCTCCTTCATTAAAATGTACTACATTCATTGCTTAAATTTCATGACAGAATAAAACTAAATGCTTCATTCACTACTGGAAATTGGGGGCATAGGCACCAGTACACATGTACCGGTGTTGATAAATCGATGCTATTAATAACCTATTGCACCAGTATAAATTTCCATGTAATAAAAAACGGTGCCCAAGGGGTAATAGATCCAGTAAAAAATATACCATTGCTCAAGTTCGTTGTTTATCATTAGAATGTAGATAAATGTGGCGAATTTTGAGCACCGGTATGACCAGTACCGGTGCTGATAAGTGGTGCTCTTAAAAATTTATGCTGGAATTTGTATCAATAGCACCGGTAACTGTTCATGTACCGGTGCATTTTAGGAAGAAATGGCGGGAAAACATGTAGCACCGGTATACGATCAGCACCGGTTTGTTTGTCCCGTTGCTGAAATTTCTAAAACGCATGAAATATTTGAGCACCGGTAATATGAACTGGTGGGTTTGAGTGAAGATATGAAAGAATACGGGAAAGTGAAAATTCTGAGCACCGGTAATATCATTTGTATTTAGCACTGTATAAATCCCGGTGCTAATGTTTTAGCTACATCAGTAGCACCGGTAATATATGCTTAGACCGGTGCTATTGATGCATTAAATGCTCAAATACCCCAGGAGGATTTTGGATGTCATTAATGGAAGTTTGGGGTTGGAGAAGACATTGAATGCTCATTAATGAATTCCCTTGAAGGAATTTCATTTTTTTATAAATAAAATCATCATTTAAGGTGGAATATGTATGTAATGATATGTTTCTATAAATATCTTATGAGTTTGAAGATTATGATGTTTCTTGATACTCTTGATGAATAGGTTATGTTTGCCAATGTTATTGATGTAATGTATGCCTTTGATTGCATATGATTTGAAGTATGGTGTGTGGTAGGATTGTAGTTTTATGTGATCATTCATGTTGCATGTTTATAGGGTGTGTTATGAATGAGCTTATAGTTTTTGGTGTAATTGTATATTCCTTTAGATATTTAAATGTTGTAAATTGATTACATTGTAGACATACACCGTGCCATTGAGAGGCGCAAACATGTTTATCACAACGTTAGCTTGGTGAGTGATGGATTTATTGCTTTTGTCCATGAATTCTTAGACTATGCTTTTAGTCTTGAAATTTGCATCCTATTCCCTTGTCGTGATTGTAAGAACCGTAAGCTTATTGATGATCCAGATTTGTTGCAATTCCATTTGTGCATGAGAGGGTTCTTGAAAGATTATTTGGTTTGGACTTTTCATGGGAAGAAACCACCGCCGAACGTGGTTGTAGGTAGCAAGGGGGAATATTTTGGGGATTTGAAATTGGATGACATGTGTGAGGAGGTGGTGGATGAATTTAGAGGGAGGCCTGAGGTTTTGTCAAAATTTCTTAATGAGAAGGACAAACCGTTGTATCCTGATTGCATTGAGAAAGACATTGTAATGTCATGTTTGATGGAGTTGTTCAACTTGAAAGGCTTTGGATCATGGACCGATACTAGCATGGATAAGTTGAAGTTTTTGAGTGAGAAGCTCCCCCCTTCCCCCAGAAATGGTTTACCAGACAACCTGTACGATGCAAAGAGAATTCTGGCCCAATGAGAATAGAGTATAAAAAGATACATGCATACCCCCTATAATTGTGTTTTGTATTAGGATGCGTTGGAAAAAGTTGTGGCTTTCCCTGTATGCAAGGTATCTCGTTATAAGCAGAGAAGAAACAATGTCGTTGATGAAGAGGTCGGTGTAAAGGTAAGGAAATGGGTCCCTGCGAAATGGCTGTGGTACCTTCCTATTGCCAAAATTTCACAATGAGAAGGACAAACCATTATATCCTAGTTGCAGGGAGAAAGACATTGTAATGCCATGTTTGATGGAGTTGTTCAACTTGATAGACATTGGATCATGGACCGATACTAGCATGGATAAGTTGAAGTTTTTGAGTGAGGAGCTCCCCCTCCCCCTCCCCCGAAAATGGTTTACCAGACAACCTGTACGATGCAAAAAGAATTATGTGCCTAATGAGAATAAAGTATAAAAAGATACATGCATGCCCCCAATGATTTGTTTTGTATAAGGATGCGTTGGAAAAAGTTGTGGCTTGCCTTGTATGCAAGGTATCTCGTTATAAGTAGAGAAGAAATGATGTTGTTGATGAAGAGGTCGGTGTGAAGGTAAGGAAATAGGTCCCTGCTAAATGCTTGTGGTAACTTCCTACTGTCCTCAGGCTGAAGAGGTTGTTCAAGAACGCCATGGATGTGAAAAACATAACATGGTACAAGGATGGGTTGTGTTGATGATGATATCATTAGTCACCCAGTGGATGGGGATCAATGGAAGAATTTTTACAAGAAGTATCCTAAGTTTGCTGAAGAGCCCATGAATATTCAAATGGCTCTGTGTTTAGATGGTATGAATCCCTTTGGTAATATGTCATTGAAACATAGCTCATGGCCTGTTATGCTTTGTATTTACAATCTGCCTCCTTATCTATGCATGAAAGGGAAATATGTTTTGATGCCATTAAGAATTTCCGGTCCGAGGCAACCCAAAAATGACGTCAATACTTACCTAGCCCCACTCATTGAAGATTTGAAGTTGTTGTGGTCGTAAGGTGTCGAGGTGTTCGATGTTCATCGTGAGACAAAGTTCACTGTGAAGGTGATGTTGTTCTGCACTATTAATGATTTTCCCACATATGGTAATATTTTGAGGTATGTTGTTAAGGGCTAAAAAGCAAGTCCCATGTGTGAGGAAGCAAGTGATTTTATGCAGCTGAAAAATGGTCAAAAAATTGTCTATCTCGATCATAGGAAATTCCGCCTAGAGAAAGCACAAGTTACGAGAAGATGAGATTCATTTTGTTGGGGGAGGGAGAGGAGGATGTCACCAAGAATATTGAGTGTGTTTTCCATCCAAAACAAGGTGAAAAAACTCAATGTTGTTCTGGGAAAGAAGATATCAAAAGTGGTTGCCTTAATTGACGGACCTTGGAAGAAAAGATCGATATTCATCGATTTTTCGTATTGGGAAACTCTGGAGGTTCGCCATTGTTTGGATGTGATACCTATAGAGAAGAATGTGTGTGAGAGTTTAATTGGTACTCTGCTTAACATTCTAAGTAAGACGAATGAAAGCTTGAATGCATAGAACGATCTAGTTGAGCTTGGTTTAAGAGTTGATTTAGCTCTTGAGGTAAAAGGTAAATAGACGTACCTACCACCAGCCCCTTACAATCTTTCTATCAGTGAGAGGAGGTCAGTATATGAGTGCATTGAGGAGTCAAAGTACCATCTGGCTACTCTTCCAATGTAAGTCGGTTTATGAATGATGAATTACGTCTTAATGCGTTGAAATTGCATAATTGTCATGTGGTAATGCAACAAATCTTTCATGTGGCTATCCTTGGGGTCCTGGAGGAAGAGGTGAGATATTGCATCATGCGCATGTGTTTATTTTTCAACTCCATTTGTCGAACGAATATTAGCATAAAACAGCTAGATGAGTTGGAGCGCGAAGGGACACTTGTTCTTTGTTTTTTTGAGAATTATTATTCCCCATCATTCTTTGACATTATGGTCCATCTTGTAGTCCACATTGTAAGGAAAATTAGAATATTTGGTCCCATTGGGATGCATTAGATGTACCCATTTGAGCGTTATATGGGGGTCTTCAAGGGTTATGTACACAATCGATGCCGAACAGATGCTAGCATTGTCCAGAGGTATGTCACAGAGGAGATCATTGAGTATTGCACTACAAATTTTCCTGGGAAAACAACAGTTGGAGTTCCCAAGCATGTCTACAGTGGCAGGGAGAATGGTATCCCACGTTTGAAAGGTACGCTATATGCACCATTTAATGCTGAATTGTTGAAAGTCCATCTTTATTTTTTGCTTAACAATAATGAGACTGCTATTTATATTGATGAGCACATGTCAATGTTGGAAGAACTGTATTCCGAATGGCCATCGGGCCAGTTGCAACTTGAGCATTCTGTAACGTTTATTAAATGGTTTTATAATCAATGTAATGTGGAGGGGATACCGTCAAAACTTTGGGCATTTGCAAGAACACCGAGTTGCACAGTTAAGAGATAGTATCAATGGATACAGTTTTTTGACTGCTTCCAAGGATAACACAAGAACAACTCAGAATAGCAGGGTTTTTTGGTATCTTTATCCATGTCAGTCGAGCAAGAGAGACAAAAAACCAATCGTTGCCGTGATGGGTGATAATGTGCAAAACTGTACGAGCTTAATGGAATGTACGTCTGATCATCGGCCCAAAGTTGTACCCCTTAGATAAAGTTTCCTTTTTGGGCCGGCCCAAGGTGGAGTACTTGCTCCACAAGTAAACAAAATAGTATCCCTACTTGCCTACCTATATAAAGGCTAAAGGTAATCCTACACTCAACTATTCACTCCTAATTACAATCTTATATATTGTTTTCTTACTTGGCCGTCAGAACCTCTTCCCCCCAGACACCTATGGGGAATTTTTCTTGTAGATTCTAGCACTGCGGACGATGGAAGAAAATTGGGTTGCATCAAATTGGCACGCCCAGTGGGACCCATTAGAGTTAGATCTATGTTATTTTGTAGTTTATGTCCGCCCCTATGGAAATTTCATTGCGTAGGAGTGAACGGTTGAAAGATAGAGAAGTTTTGGTTGCCAAAGAAGAAGGGCTCCCATATACAGTGGAGATTCGGACCCCCAAGAATTCATCCAGACCTTTGGGAGGCCGTCGATGTACCTCTCAAAGTTAATATTTATAAGCCCTAAATGCTTACTATCTACAACTAAGTAGATAGCGGCAAGTCGGGGTTGTCCACGAAGAAGGGGGTTTTTCTCAAGCGTTTAAGAACAAAAGGTTGCTATTAGGCTAGGAGTAGATATATATATATATATACATATAAAAGCATGTAAATGGGGGGGGATTTGGTTGTTTGGTGGTCCTAAGTCATGAAAGTTAAAAGATAAGACAACTAGCAAAGTCAAGAAACTATGCTAAATCATAAAAAAAAACTAAGAAAAAGGGTTTTAAAACTACAAAAAGATAATGGCTTGGGGGCAATCGATATCCACTTCCAAACCTAATGTAGATCAATGAACCATTCACTCATCCTATTACCATTGTTATCTATGGGGAAAGCCAATGGAAGATCGACATTCATTCCTTCTTAAGAGTAGTTTGCAAAGACAAACAACGACCATTTGCGAACCTCATTGATGATCACCCTAGACAAACAACAACATATGGTTATTTCATTAATGGCATTATACACGAAGGACCATAGATTTGACAATGACAAGCCTTCTACCAAAGACATAGCCATTTAACCAAACATAGCATTCATTGGGCTAAACTTAGAACAAACCACATCCAAGGTTCAACCTTTCATTGCATCTATAGGATAAATATGAGAACAACCCACATTAACATACTTATCTAGCAAGAATTACAACACATTATGCACAAGGAGTTCTAAGTTCATGTTCCTAGATTTTCATGCAAAGGAGCTAAGGAATTTGTCACTTTCCTAACACCCTAATACTTCAATCATACAAACACTTCCTATTCTCAAACAACATATGGAATAAATGAAGTGAAACATAGCATTAAGAACACATGAATGCTAAATAACAAAGGCTTCAAGAGCGAATGTCAAAATATATTCACTACTTCCACTAATCACGCATTTACACAAGACTAGCCAAGAACAATCGACATTCATTGACTTATCTTATTTGCTACCTAAACCAAACATGACAACGAGTTCAACACCATCACATTAATCTAGCAATAATCAACACATCAACATAATTAAGAAGCTTTAACTCATGCTCTTGGATTCCACATTAAAAGAGGGGAGAATTAGCTACTTTCTCCCAACCCTAACAAGTAATCATACAAGCAATTCATATACTCAAGCTTTCAACAACATCCATGCCATTAACAATTCACATTCAAAGCTCAATAAATGCACAATAGCAAAAGCACAATATATATATATATATATGGTTCTTACTACATAGAAATGCAAGCTTAAATTCCATTACTCCCAAGATAAAAATAGGCTAGATAATTAAAAGACATGATTAACCTACAAAAACTAAGAAAAGAAAGAAAGAAAAACTAGGGTTTGAAACCAGAAAAAAGTTGGAAGAAGAGGCTATCAAAAGCTTCTTGAAGAGGAGAGGATATGGTGGGTATTTATATTGCAAAAAGAAAGAAGGGTTTCTGATCCCTCATCCGTCGCGAGTCGCAACGTGCTCGCGATGAACTCTATGTCCAGCACCATTTCTTCTTTCTCCTTTGTGTTTCATATCCCCCCATTCTCTTCACTTCTTCAATTCTTCAAATCTTCAAAAGATCAATTAAAAGTCTTCAAATCTTCAAATCTTCAAAGGTATTCTTCAAAGTCTTCAAACAAATTACCGTGTCACACAAAATTCTCTAGAAAAGTAATAAAAGTGTAAATGTCGCTTTTAACCATCCTTAGAGAACTTTAAGGCAAAATGTCCTATTTAGAGCACAAAAGTATACAAAAGTGAATCCTAAAAGTTTTAATATAACCGTAAAAAATGGGCACATCAACCTTCCTTAGTCTGATGAACTCAAGAGACTTCGATGAACAGTTGAAGTGTAAGCTGGTCGGAAGCTACCTTTGGGGAAAGTAAACAGACGTACCTACCACCATCCCCTTACAATCTTTCTATCAGTGAGAGGAGGTCAGTTTATGAGTGCATTGGGGAGTCAAGGTACTATCTGGCTACTCTTCTAATGTAAGTCAGTTTATGAATGATGAATTACGTCTTAATGCGTTGAAATTGCATGATTGTCATGTGTTGATGCAGCAAATCTTACCTATGGCTATCCTTGGGGTCCTGGAGGAAGCGGTGAGATATTGCATCATGTGGATGTGTTTCTTTTTCAACTCCATTTGTCGAAAGAATATTAGCATAAAACAGCTAGATGAGTTGGAGCGCGAAGGGACACTTATTCTTTGTTTGTTTGAGAGGTATTATTCCCCATCATTCTTTGACATTATGGTCCATCTTGTAGTCCACATTGTAAGGGAAATTAGAATATGTGGTCCCATTAGGATGCATTAGATGTACCCGTTTGAGCATCATATGGGTCTTCAAGGGTTATGTACACAATAGATGCTGAACAGATGCTAGCATTGTCCAGAGGTATGTCACGGAGGAGATCATTGAGTATTGCACTACAAATTTTCCAGGGAAAACAGCAGTTGGAGTTTCCAAGAATGTCAGTGGCAGGGAGAATGGTATCCCACGTTTGAAAGGTACGCTATATGCACCATTTAATGCTGAATTGTTGAAAGTCCATCTTTATGTTTTGCTTAACAATAGTGAGACTGCTATTTATATTGATGAGCACATGTCAATGTTGGAAGAACTGTATTCCGAATGACCGTCGAGCCAGTTGCAACTTGAGCATTCTGTAACGTTTATTAAATGGTTTTATAATCGATGTGATATGGAGGGGATACCGTCAAAACTTTGGGCATTTGCAAGAACACCGAGTTACACAATTAAGAGATACCAGGGCTATGATATCAATGAATACATTTTTTTTACTGCTTCCAAGGATAGCAAAAACACAACTCAGAATAATAGGGTTTTTTGGTATCTTTATCCATGTCAGTCGATCAAGAGAGACAAAAAACTAATCGTTGATGTGATGGGTGATAATGTGCAAAACTGTACGGGCTTAATGGCCTGTACGTCCGATCATCGACCCAAAGCTGTACCCCTTAGATAAAGTTTCCTTTTTGGGCCTGCCCAAGGTGGAGTACTTGCTCCACAAGTAAACAAAATAGTATCCCTACTTGCCTACCTATATATAGGCTAAAGGTAATCCTACACTTAACTATTCACTCCTAATTATAATCTTATATATTATTTGCTTACTTGGCTGCCGGAACCTCTTCTCTCCGAACACCTATGGGGAATTTTTCTTGTAGATTATAGCACGACGGACAATGGAAGAAAATTGGGTTGCATCAAATTGGCACGACCAGTGGGACCCATTGGAGTTAGATCTATGTTATTTTGTAGTTTATGTCTGCCCCTATGGAAATTTCATTGCGTAGGAGTGAACGGTTGAAAGATAGAGAATTTTTGGTTGCCAAAGAAGAAGTACAGTCCCCCTCAGGCATTGGTAACCCACACATGAAGAGCCTCTGGGATCAGATCTTGGAAACAAGAGGATTGGAGGGCCATCAGACGTAATCCTTTCCACAACCGAGTACAATGAGGAGGATGGATATCGGCATCGAGCCTTGGTTGGGAGCGTTACATCCCCTACAACACAAAACCAGGCATGACGGCCCAGAGAGGATGGGCTGTAGTTCACAGAGGCTACGACCAATTCACAAGTGGAGCCTATGTCAGGGGCTATTAAGAGGATGGGGGGCACGAACAGTACAATCACCCCGTCTAGCATGACCTGGCGTAACTGGCCCAGACTCTCAGATTTGTGGGGTATCAGGTAGAACCCCCGATGCTATGACAACAGATGGCCCAGCAAAAGGTGGGGTTCCCACATTCAATGCCCCTGTCGTTAAACCAAAGGATCTGGATGTAGGCTCCTCCAGGACCAATCCACACATTGAATATGGGGGGGGGGGGGTTAGAATCGGCCTCAGCCAACAATCCCCTCAAACTATTTCACTCAAACCATGGCTAATTAAGTACCAACTTCGATCCCCCAGTTTTGAAAGGCCAAAAATCCCTTATTCGATGCCTAGGCAAACGAGTGGATATCCAGGGTTTAAAGCCTAAATGCATTCATGGTCTCGGCTGGAGATACCCCCATACGATTCCTATCACCTGGGGCATCAGTATATGCCATATAGTTTGGCTATTAGAGGATCAAGGCCGGGGTACATGGCTTCGAACTAGGGGCTCACCAATGAAGCCTCCTAGCTAAATCGGTGAGGAGATCCACGAATGGGGGGGGAGTCAAGTGACTCTCCCACGAGAGAGCTCGATGGACTAATCGGTCCTTTGAGCCAAACTGCAGCCTCTCACTTCAGCCCCACCATAATGGACATTCGATGGCCAGAGGATGTTAAACCTCCCGAAGGGCTCCCATATGCAGTGGAGATTCGAACCCCCGAGAATTCATCCAGACCTTTGGGAGGTCGTCAACGTACCTCTAAAAGTTAATATTTATTAGCCCTAAATGCTTACTATCTACAACTAAGTAGATAGCGGCAAGTCGGGGTCATCCATGAAGAAAGGGGATTTTCTCAAGCGTTTAAGTACAAAAGATTGCTATTAGGCTAGGAGTAGATATATATATATATATATATATATACATATAAACGCATGTAAATGGGGGGGGATTTGGTTGTTTGGTGGTCCTAAGTTATAAAAGTTAAAAGATAAGACAACTAGAAAAGTCAAGCAACAATGCTAAATTATCAAAAAAAACTAAGAAAAAGGGTTTTAAAACTACAAAAGATAAAGCCTTGGGGGCAATCAATATCCACTTCCAAACCTAATGTAGATCATTGAACCATTCACTCATCCTATCACCATTGTTATCTATGGGGAAAACCAATGGAAGATCGACATTCATTCCTTAAGAGTAGTTTGCAAAGACAAACAACGACCATTTGCAAACCTTATTGTTGATCACCCTAGACAAACAACGACCATAGGGTTATTTCATTAATGGCATTATACATGAAGGGCCATAGATTTGACAATGATAAGCCTTCTACCAAAGACATAACCATTTAACCAAACATAGCATTCATTGGGCTAAACTTAGAACAAACCACATTCAAGGTTCAACCTTTCATTGCATCTATAGGATAAATATGAGAACAACCCACATTAACATACTTATCTAGCAAGAATCACAACACATTATGCATAAGGAGTTCTAAGTTCATGTTCCTAGATTTTCATGCAAAGGAGCTAAGGAATTTGTCACTTTCCTAACACCCTAACACTTCAATCATACAAACACTTCCTATTTTCAAACAACATATGGAATAAATGAAGTAAAACATAGCATTAAGAACACATGAATGCTAAATAACAAAGGCTTCAAGAGCAAATGACAAAATATATTCACTACTTCCACTAATCACACATTTACATAAGATTAGCCAAGAACAATCGACATTCATTGACTTATCTTATTTTCTACCTAAACCAAACATGACAACGAGTTCAACACCATCACATTCATCTAGCAATAATCAACACATCAACATCATTAACAAGCTCTAACTCATGCTCTTGGATTCCACATTAAAAGAGGGGGAAATTAGCTACTTTCTCCCAACCCTAACAAGTAATCATACAAGCAATTCATATACTCAATCTTTCAACAACATCCATGCCATTAACAATTCACATTCAAAGCTCAATAAATGCACAATAGAAAAAGCACCAAATATATATATATATATATATGTATGGTTCTTACTACATAGAAATGCAAGCTTCAATCCATTACTCCCAAGATAAAACTAGCCTAGACAATTAAAAGACATGATTAACCTACAAAAACTAAGAAAAGAAAGAAAGAAAAACTAGGGTTTGAACCCAGAAATACGTTGAAAGAAGAGGCTATCAAAAGCTTCTTGAAGAGGAGAGGATATGGTGAGTATTTATATTGCAAAAGGCAAGAAGGGTTTCTGACCCCTCGTTTGTTGCGAGTCGCGACGTGCTCGCGATAACCTCGTGATGGACTCCAAGTCCAGCACCATTTCTTCTTTCTCCTTTTTGTTTCATATCCTCCCCTTCTCTTTGCTTCTTCAATTCTTCAAATCTTGAAAAGCTCAATTACAAGTCTTCAAATCTTCAAATCTTCAAAGGCATTCTTCAAAGTCTTCAAAAAAAAATTACCTTGTCACACAAAATTCTCTAGAGAAGTAATAAAAGCGTAAATATTGCTTTTAACCATCCTTAGAGAACTTCAAGGCAAAATGTCCCATTTAGAGCACAAAAGTATACAAAAGTGAATCCTAAAAGTCCTAATATAACCGTATAAAGTGGACACATCAACCTTCCTTAGTCTGATGAACTCAAGAGACTTTGATAAACAGCTGAAGTGTAAGCTGGTCGGAAGCTACCTTTGGGGAAAGGCCCATGAGTGGTTCAACAAGCTGGCAAATGAATTATTGCATTCTTATAGAGACTTCGGAAGGGCCTTTTGAGGTCAGTTCTTTCAGAAGAAGAGGTTTGCCAAAACCTTGGTAGAACCTTTCCAGGTCAAGCAAAAGCAGGAGGAGTCGACCCATGCATACTATCATAGAAATGCGGACGAGAGCCTCAATGTGATCAACCATACTGAGGATGGAGTAATATTGGGGCATATGAATGGGATGTCCGATATCAATCTATACAAGAAAATGGTCTCGAAAAGGCCGTAGAACTTGCACCAGCTACAAGAAATTGTGGAACAATACTCCAAGATTGAAAAGGTCATGAAAAGGAAAAGAGATAGGGACATAGGTGGCGAAAAGGGCCCTAAGAACTCAATAAATCTAGGAGACCGGGGGTTTTGAAAAAGAGCTTCGGAAGTTATGTCCTCCTGACTAAGTCTGTGACAGAAATATATTCCATCCACAAGGGCATGTTTCGAAGACCACCCCCAGGAAAGGATTTCCCCGGAAAGAAAGACTTACCTAAGTACTGTGACTTCCATCAAGAACGGGGTAACGACTTAAATGAGTGCCGCCACCTAAAGGTAAAGATAGAAAGATGCACTAAAGAAGAGTTACTCTCGGATTGCGTTGAAGGATCAAAGGGAGGAACCTTCTCGAAGAGCAAGAAAAGTCATTGGAAGGGTGGAAGAAAGGGAGGAAATGGAGGGGCCAAAGAATAGAAAAGAAATGAGGTTGAATAAGCAGGAAATAGGGTGAGGGAGAACGATGAACCCAAGGTCGAAGAAAAAGCAGATCGAAACCAAAAAGATGGTCCGAATCGGGTAATTAATTTCATTAGTAGTATAGTAGGTGACCAGTCATCGAACACCATCATTAAGGCATATTCTCGGTACATACCCCCCGGAGAACCCATTCAGAAGCAGTTTCGACCAGAAGAAGCAATCACTTTCTCAGAAGCAGACCTGGTGCCTAGTCGAACCCCTCCATAAGGATCCAATGTTCATACATGCGACAATTAGGGATTTTTGTAATAAAAGGGTGTTCGTCAATGATGGGAGTGCAGTAGAAGTGATGTTTACTGATTGCTTTGATCAGCTAGGGGCGGTGAAAGTTTGAAAAGAACAACATCCCCCCTCTCCGACTTTACTGGGAAAATGGTTTTGCCTTTAGGGGCTATCAATCTTCCAGTTAGAGTGGCAGATGGAGAAATGAGGTCATGATTGATTGCAGTTTTACAGTAATCAATGTGGTATCTGTAACACCCCAAACTCACCACACAGTGTCAGGTCGGGTTTGGTTGTGCTACCGAAAATGATAACAGTAACAAGCAGATAAATTATATGCGGAAGCAATTAGACCATTCGAATCCTAATTTACTATTACAGTGAAAGTATTAGTATAAGTGTTAAACGAAAGTTTCACCTAACTATTACAGATTCAAAATTCATGTTAAGATTCATCCAGGATCTCTCTCAAAATAAGTAAAGACATCAAAGTGCTTTTCTCTTACAGTTCTTCTTCACTTGAAAAAGGTTGTTTAACTAGGGAAAGCTCCTTTCTTAGTGAGGTTTCATCGCTAGTATTTACCCAATTGAGTTTTAGTGATCACAGAATATCAAATAACAAATAGCCACATATGTCCTAGCACATAGTAAAGGATACGGGTGGTTAGTGCCAAGTTGCTGTCAAGTGCCTATGTGGCAACTCTGACTAGCATACAGGGCAAAACCTTTCAGTAGTGCCCAAAGGCTCTCAGTTCAGAATTCCATCTCGACAACCACGTCCAATCAATGTTCAGTTACGAGCTCGTATCAGTACAGTATAGTGGGCAATGCTAGCATACCAGAAACTCCATGAGTAGCAGGTCTGATCAGATGGTCCGGTCAATACTGTTCCCCACCGATTTTGACTGAACTACAATCGCGTTGGGGGCCTCAAAATCAGACACAGGTAATCAGATAGTAGATAATTCACGTTTGACACAGCAAGATAAAGTACAAGCCGGTTATCCATATAACATATTAGAGCAGTGTATGATTCAAGTTTGACATGGTAAGATAAAGTACAAGCTGATCATTCACAGAAAAATATCGGAGCAGTCCATAACTTAGTTTCACGATAATTGGACACAGTAATATACACACTCAATTTAACAGTCAGTATATATTATCAATTTAAGTTTGACAGGTATGCCCCTTTATAATGGAGTTCAAGTACAGGTTCGAGTATGTATTTCGAGTACAGGGGTTCGAGTATTTGGGTTTGAGTACAGGGGGTTCGAGTAAAGAATTCGAGTGGAGAAGGTTTTAGTGGTATGGGTATCAGGTGGTACTGGTTCGAGTGGTAAATGGTATCAGTTCGAGTGGTGAGGTTCAATTAGAGAGATTGTAAAGGTAAAGGTTCAGATGGTGAGGTTCGAGGCACTAGTTCGAGAGGTAAAGGTTTCAGTAGTACTAGTTCGAGGGGTACATATTCGAGGGGTAAAGGTTTCAAGGAACTAGTTCGAGGGGTGAGGTTCGAGAGGTAAAGGTTTCAGTGGTACTAGTTTGAGGGATACAATTCGAGAGGTAAAGGTTTCAGTAGTACTAGTTCGAGGAGTAAGGTTCAAGGGGTACAGCTCGAGAGGTAAAGGTTTCGGTGATACTAGTTTGAGGGGTAGGGTTCGAGAGGTGAGGTTCGAGAGGTAAAGGTTTCAGTGGTACTAGTTTGAGGGGTAAGGTTCAAGGGGTACAGTTCGAGAGGTAAAGGTTTCAGTAGTACTAGTTCGAGGAGTAAGGTTCGAGGGGTACAGTTTGAGAGGTAAAGGTTTCGGTGATACTAGTTCGAGGGGTAATGTTTGAGAGGTGAGGTTCGAGAGGTAAAATTTTCAGTGGTACTAGTTCGAGGGGTAAGGTTCGAGGGGTACAATTCAAGGGGTAAAGGTTTCAGTAGTACTAGTTCGAGGAGTAAGGTTCGAGGGGTACAGTATAAGTTTCGGTGATACTAGTTCGATGGGTAGCGTTCGAGAGATTGGGTTCGAGAGGTAAAGGTTTCATTGGTACTAGTTTGGGGGGTAAATTTTGAGAGGTAAAGGTTTCAGTAGTACATATTCGAGGGGTAAAGTTCGAGGGGTACATATTCGAGAGGTAAAAGTTTAGCAAGGATTTGAGAGGTACTGTTTAGCAGGGGTTCGAGAGGTGTTGTTTAGCAGGGGTTCGAGAGGTAGTTTCAGTAGGGGTTCGAGGGCAGGGATTCGAGACGTTACTGTTTCACAGGGGTTTGAGAGGTACTGTTTAGCAGGGGTTCAAGATGTAAAGGTTTAGCAGGGGTTCGAGAGGTAAAGGTTTAGCAGGGGTTCGAGAGGTAAAGGTTTAGCAAGGGTTCGAGAGGTAGTTTCAGTAGGGGTTCGAGGGCAGGGGTTCGAGAGGTTACTTTTTAGTAGGGGTTCGAGAGATAGTTTCGGTAGGGGTTCGAGAGGTAGTTTTGGTAGGGGTTCGAGGGCAGGGGTTTGAGAGGTTACTATTTAGCAGGGGTTCGAGAGGTAGTTTCAGTAGGGGTTCGAGGGCAGCTCTCTGGGTAGCCTGTACACATATAAGATAATATATATATATATATATTACTTCAATTCATGTGAAGGCAATGCATACACTCACCTTGGTTGGGCTCGGGCAACTTCCGTTTCCTACTTTACCACTGCTCACCACTAATCTTTGGTAAGAATTTTTGTTAAGGCTACGTGAGAAGGTAAGATTGGGGATCTAGTATTTATACTAGATAAAACATAGCTCTTGACACTTTACCTACTTAGAATTTTATCCTTTTAACACTCAAGTGCCTATGTCCACTTGCCAAAAATTCATTTGGATAAATTCTCTCAAGTCCGCCATCTTCTTTTTCTTCCTAATAATTCTACTTGTCCAAAAAAATTACTTTGGATAATTTTTCTCAAGTCCGCCATTAGCTCCTCTTCACGGTAATTTCTTGCATTTGTTTATTCAATTGCTTATTTATTTATTATCATTGTTAGTATATTATATAATGTATACTTATGTATAAATATGTATATTCTCTTCTCGGTAATTTCTCTTATTTATTTATTGCTATTATATATATATATATATATATATATATATATATATACTCCCTCCATTTTTTTTCATTGGCACACTTACTAAAAGTGGTTTTTTTTTTAATTGGCACTTGCTATTTTGGGCAAGTTTAAGGTTTTTACATCCACTCATTTTACTTTCTCTTTTTTCAATTCAATTTCATCCACTCATTTAGCATCTCCTCAACTCTAACACCAAAAGAGAGGTGCCAATGAAAAAAAATGGAGGGAGTATATATCTTCTTCCTGGTAATTCCTTTTGATTTATTTATTTATTCGTTTAATTCTTTATTTATTTATTACTATTAGTATTAGTATTATTATTATTTTAATCATTACTTTGTTTTCTCTTGTACCCCAATTATTTTCTTATGACACCACACCCCAGTGTACTATTTATTTTCCTTTTTGGTGTTTTAATTTTATTGATTACTTATTGTCTCATTTTATCTTTATCCGTTCATTTCTTTGAATTCTTTATTTGCTGGCTTTTCTTCTTTTTTTCAAAATTTACAATACTTATAATCAATTATATATAAAATACAATTATATTCCTTGAAATCAAAACAATATTAGAAGTGACAACTTATTTATTTTATTCTTATTTGTAATTACGTATGAAAATTATTATTATATAAAATTGTGATAAGTATAAAAAATATATTAGGAAGTTATGAAATTAGTGTTCCTCAATAAATTAGAGGAATATTCGTTTTAGAGGAAGATACAAGGTAAATTATTGGAGACATTTATTTAACAACTCAATTTATCATTTATTACTTTACTCCTTTTAAAATGTGCAATTTGTATATCCCATTTCCGTACTATTATTTCCTTCATCTTTCTTAAGTGAAACTCATACTAAATTCCAATACTTTATCATCGTTTGATATATATCTATATATTTCAATAATTAAGATTATTAATTCAAATTTATTTCGTCCGAGATTAACATCCATAATATATTTATTTATTTATTTTCCAATTAGAGTGGTATTGATGGGTTAAATTCAAATGACATGATTTGTATCGGAGGTACATTTTATTTATGAATCTAATTGGGTTCGGGGTTTCACAGTATCCCCCTACAATGTGATATTGGGAAGACCTTGGATGTGCCAAGCATAAGCCGTATGGCCCCCCTACCATCTGACAGTGAAATTCCTCACAAAGAAGGGAGTAGCAGTCATGAGGGGGGAGCAGCCAACGGCCAGAAGTTGTTTAGCCATTGTGCTAAAAGAGGATAAGAATGACGAAAGGGTGTCTTTGATCAATGGGGAGATAAAACCCACAAACACGAAGCTAATGGCCATTCGGGAAAAAGGAACAGTGCATGTGGGAAAAATGATACCCTCCTTTATAACAAGAGACTTGAAAGACTTGTTGGATAACTATGTCGATGTGTTTTCTTGGGACACCTTCGACCTAACAGGAGTTCCAGAGCAGCTGATGGTTCACAGGCTGAATGTGAATCCTTCCCAAAAGATGATAAAATAGAAGAGAAGATCATATGCCCCCAAAAGGGCGAAGGCCATAAAATAACAGGTCCAAAAGTTACTTAAAGTTGAAGTGATCGAAGAGGTGTTCTATCTCGCATGGATAAAAAATCCGGTGATAGTTTCCAAGAATGATGGGGCTTGGAGAATGTGCATTGATTTTATAGACCTTAACATATGTTGCTTAAAGGACAGCTATCTCTTACCCTTTATTGACGTACTGGTAGAAGACCTTGCAGGATATGAGGTTTTGGCATTTTTTATGCTCACAAAGGCTATCATCAGATACCCATAGCCAAAGAGGATAAGCATAAGACGTCTTCCAAAACAGACGTAGGTACATTTTGCTATAAAAATGTCATTCGGCCTGAAGGCGCTAGAGCCACCTATAAGAGATTGGTCAATAAGCTATTCCAAAGGAAAATCAGAAGAAATGTTGAATATACGTAGATATCGGTGGTGAAAAGTAGAAGCTTTGATCAGTTCCTTTTGACCTCGAGGAAAAACTCTAGACGCTTCAAAAGACCAACCTAAAGCTAAACCCACCGAAGTATGTAATCGGGGTAGGATCAGGAAAATTCCTCGGATTTATGGTATCACAGAGGGGTATTGATGTTAACCCCAAAAAAATTGAAGCTTTACTACAAATGAAGCCCCCTCAATCAGTAAATGATGTCCAAAGATTAACAGGGTCCCTCGCGACCCTTGGTCGATTCCTTTTGAAGGGGGAAGGAAAACACTTGCCATTCTTTGACGTCCTTCGAAAGGCCAAGAAGTTCAAATGGACGTCGAAATGTGACAAAGCCTTCCGAGAGTTGAAGAAACACTTGCGAAGTTCACCCACCCTAATGAAGCCGGGCAAGGGGGAGGATCTATACTTGTACATCTCGGCATCCCCCTTAGCCATCAGTGCAGTTGCAAGGCAGCTTCAACCATACTTCCAAATTTATAGGATTATCTTACTCACGAGTCATCCGATAAGGCAAGTACTTCTCAAGCCAGAGGCCTCGGGGTGGGTCATCGAATTGAGTGAGCATGACATCTAATTTTGCCCAAGAATAGTCATCAAGGGGCCAAACTTTAGTAGACTTCATCGTAGAAACTACTGGACCAATCGTAGTGCATAAAGAGAAAGAGTCTGAAGAGGCCTGAAAATTGTATGTGGACGGTTTGTCATATTCCAGAGGCAGTGAGGCTGGCATCTTACTCACAAGCCCCGAGAAGAAAGACTACCCCTATGCCTTACACTTTGACTTCAAGGCCATGAGTAACGAAGCAGAATATGAAACCCTAATCACAGGTGTTTGAATAACAAAGGACTTGGGCGTTCAAAGTTTGGACATATTCTGCAATTCCCATATCATGGTTCTTCAATTAAGAGGGAATAAGAGGCTAGGGAGAAGACCCTACAACACTATCTAGAAGTGGTGAAGCCCCTTCTCAGATATTTCCACCATTATACCCTCACACAGGTCCCTCGAGAGAAATATCACAAGTCCAACGCTCTCAGCAAGTTGGCTTCATCCGATATAGACTTGCAATCACAAGGGCCTCTGATGGTGGAGACATTGAGTGAACCGAGCTTTGATGAAGAGGAAAGAACGATAATGGTAGAAGAGCAAGATTTATGGATAATGCCAATCATTGGCTACCTCCGATATGGTACCCTCCTGGAAGATACTGTCGAAGCTAGGAAGATTAGGCTTAAAGCACCTAAATAAGTAATCCACAATGATAGCTATATCATCGTGGACACCTGCAACACTCCTTCGGTGTGTATCCTCCCATGAGGCTGATTATCTAATTTGTGAGGCTTATGTATGGGCTTGTAAAAGTCACCCGGGGGCTCGCTCGATAGAAAAGAAGATCCTTTGGGCTGGGTATTATTGGCCCAAGATGTTTGACGAAGTCCATAAGCTCATCTAGGCCCGTCACCAATGCCAAAGGCATGCGCCAATCACACACGTCTCCCAAGAAGATATTATGAACATTAGCAGCTCTTGGCCATTCGACAAATAGGGGATTGACTTGGTGGGTCCCTTCCCGAAGGCCCCTAGACACTTTCGATACTTGATTGTGGCCATTTATTATTTCATAAAGTGAGTTGAGGCTGAAGCCTTAACAGGGGTGAAGGGAAAGTCGGTGATCGGTTTTTGCTGGAAAAATATCATATGCCACTTTGGAACCCCCCGAACAATTATAATCGACAATGGTGCTCAATTTTTCAATGACCCCTTCAAGAGTTGGTGTAATGTATACAAAATTTTCCAAAAGGTTACTAGTGTTTACCACCCACAAGAAAATGGTAGGAGGAGATCACAAATCGCACCATTGTTAACGGTATTCGTTCAAGGCTCGAAGGGGTAGGAGGAAGTTGGATCGACGAGCTACTAAGTGTGCATTGGTCATTTTGGACAATAGATTTGTCTTCCATGAGCGAAACCCCTTATGGCCTAGTGTACGGTTCGTAGGTGGTTATCCCCATGGAGGGGAGACTTCCAACCTTCTGAAGGATCGTCATAAACAATGTGTGCCAAGAAGTTAATGACAAGTAGCGTCAATTAGATCTGTACCTCCTCGAAGGGAAAAGAGAGAAAACATCCCTTCATGAAGCCAAGATCAAAGAGAGGGTCAAGCGGTACCATGACCGAAGGGTCCGAAAAGTTCAGTTCTCTCCAGGATATCTTGTGATGATAAAAAATGAGAAAAGTTGAAAGGAGCCGGAGGGGAAGCTATCAGCTAACTGGGAAGGACCCTAACAGATTGTGGAAGTTGGCCCTAGAGGTAGCTATGTGCTTGAAACCCCCCAAGGAGAGGCAATTCTGTGCAGATGGAATGTCTCAAACCTTAGAAGATATTATTCCTAAAAATCCTAGATGACTTGGCGAGGTTGATAAATAGCCCACCATGAAGTAGCTATAGGCCGGATGATATTCTTGATCAGTTAGAGCTCTAAGTCTGTAGGATTCTTTGTATTTTTGGGCTCCCTTTTTTTACATGAAGAAACATTCATTATAATTGATCTTTCAAGAAAATCAGAATGCATTTCCTAGAAACCCAGTCAGAGGTGCTCGAAGGGTCTGATAAGGACACAAATCCCTTAAACATAATTGAAATAGGTTGCCTCGAATGTCCTTCGGGCACGTTCCCCTTGGATGTTCGGAGATTGCCTTAGGGGCACTAATCCCTTTGGCTAACAATTCAGAAAGGGTCTGAATTGCCCACCGAAGGTTCTAGGGACACTGACCTTGTAGGCTAACAATTTGGAAGGGTCTGAACTGCCCATCGAAGGCCTTAGGGACACAGATCCCTGAAACGTATCTCCTCGAATGTCCTTCGTTCATGTTCCCCTTAGACGTTTAAAGATCGCCTTAGGGGCACTAATCTCCCCGGATAACAATTCGGAAAGGGTCCGAACTGCCCACCGAAGGCCTTAGGGACACTGGCCATGTAGGCCAACAATTCAAAAAGGGTCCGAACTGCCCATAAATGCCATAGGGACACCGACCCCGTAGGCCAACAATTTGGAAGAGTCCAAACTGCTCGTTGAAAACTTTGGGACACATATCCTTGAAATGTATCTCCTCGAATGTCCTTCGAGCATGCTCCCCTCGGACGTTTAGAGATTGCCTTAGGGGCACTAATCCCTCTAGCTAACAGGTCTGAACTGCCCACCAAAGGCCCTAGGGACACTGACCTTGTAAGCCAACAATTTGGAAGGGCTGAACTACCCGTCGAAGACCTCAGGACACAGATTCCTTAGACATACTTTAAATAAACATGCACTTAAGGCTTAGGCCTGGTAGAATATACAAAGGGTCAGCAAAGCCCCGTTGATTGTGTGAATCACACAGGGAAACAACCTCGTAAATCGCTTGAAAAAAGGTCAAAGAAACAAGTTAAAGAAATTTAGCTTGGGGGCAACGGACCTACCTAAAAGAGGAAAAAATATTCTAACAATGGAAAAAGGAGAACATATTGTTATTAGGCCAACATGGCTATTTTAAATTTACACAGAAATAAATTGCAAGTATTTTAAAAAATGGGTACCTTAAGACTTATCGTCGGGGTCTCCTAACTAAAGAAAGAGCCTCTTCCTTAGCCAACAGAAGAGTGGCTTCGAGTCGTGTTAGATCTTTGAGCTGAAGTCATAGGAGGAGGGGATTCACCTGATCTAGAAGCCTCAATTCTCCTAGGGGAAGTATGGGAACTTGAAGCACACACCTTCACTTCTTGCACTATGTCCAGCCACCTCCTAGCCTCTTCATATGCCTCGCGGTACTTGGGGTTCTGAGTAATATGCTTTTTCTCCATGATATTGATAGTGTCTCGAAGAAAGCCCTCAAAATCTTCAATCAGTGGAGCTTCAACTGTCCCAAGTCGAAGCTCGTATGCTCGAAGGCTGTTGGCCGTTGCCCTGTAGGTTGAATACAGTTCTGAGAGCTCTTTATCAACCTTCTCTTTTCCCCTACAAATGGCTGCAATGAGGGCTTGATTCTCCTTAAGGGTTTGTTCCAAAGCAAGAACCAGGTCTCCCTGATAGGTTTAAACTTCTTCTTTCCACTGCTTAAGTTTTTTAATAGTAGTCATTAAGCCCATTCGAGCCACCTCTACGTTTTCTTGGGCCACCTGAGCCTGATGATGGTAGCTTTTGACGGACTCGTTAGGCCAAGAAGTTGATACTTCACCAGTGGCTTGATAAGCTTTAGCAGCCGAAAGACATTCATGCATCGAAGAAAACCTGACCTTGGTGGTTATCTCTTCGAGAACTTCATTGTGCCGAGCTTCGAGGGATAAAAAATCTCCCAAAAATTCATCCTTAGCAACAGCTAAGGAATCTCTTTCCTCCTTCGAACGGCTTAGCACCTCAAGTAGTTCCTCATGCCTTTCATGAAAACCACTGCGCTATAAGCCCAGTTCCTCGTATACTTCTTAAAGCTTCTCTTCGAGCTGGACAAACTTGTACCAAAACTGGGATGGCTCGATCCAATGCCCCTAAGCCCATACATCAATCCGGTGATACCACTCCTTCATGATTTAAAAGAAGAAATCGAATGAGGTACTCCTTTGTAAATGGGGGGGGGGTGGTACCAAGTCTAAAGTCTATGAAAGACAAAAGAAAAAATAGATAAGTATGAGAAAGAAAGAGTATTCATTAATAAAATAAAAAAGAAGAGTGCATCAGGAGCTCCCAAAGAAAGAAATTTTCATACATTTTTTCCTATGCTAGATGCCTCTTAAGATGAACCTGAAGGGGTACGCCTGCATCGATATCTTGGAGCGATAAGGGGATCCATTTCTTTCCACTCGTTGTCTCCATCCACCTCTAGGCTACGGATGTCCTCCGCTGAGAAATACTTGTCGGAGGCCTTGAAATGGTCTAGCAAGGGGAGTTTGATACCCCCATCCTGGATAGACTTCCGCCAGAGATGGCTTAGTTTTTTGGGCTCTAAATTGTTATTGTAAACATCTAGCATAGTAGCATACTTGGCCGGTAGGTCCTTGGAGATGAAGCGGGCTAAACTGTTCTGGGTAACCCCAACTAAGAGTGCAGAAATGGAGGAGAAAAATTCCCAAAACCCCTGGGTCTTGACCACCCTATTAGTATAGGCCTCAAAATTCAAAGCATATTTTTTTTGGAGAGCAAAGGCTAGAAAGCCTAGAAATCTTCACCTAGGCCTCTGAAAGCTTCGCCTCGAGCCCTTTTAGAAGACTGTCATTCTCAGCAGCCTGTTCCTTGAGCTCCCTTTTGTAAACAAGGGCTTGTTTCTTGAGCTCCCCCTTGTGAATTAGGGCATGTTCCTCAGCTCCCCCTTGTGAATAACATCCTTTTTTCTCCAACTCCGCCTGATGGGCGAGGGCAGCGACAGTGTGCTCGGCCTCGTATTTGGAGGCCACCTTCTCCAGTTCTTTCATGTAATGGGAAGCAATTTTGTACAACTCCCCTTCAAGCTCCTTAGACTTAGCAATAGCTTTCTCAGCCTCTTGAACCTTCATCAAATAGTCTTGGACAACAAATTCCAAGGAAACCAAGAAGGGTGCCTCCAAAATGAGAGTTAAGCGACCCTCCACATGCGGAGGAGGCAGTTTGCTCTTCCCCAAAAGGGGTTGGCCTCCGCTCTGGCATTCTCAGAGGGAATATCGTGACCCCATTTTCTCCCACCTTCTTCACCCCAGATCTCTGACTTAACCTTTGAGTGATCCGCCGGTCGAACCGGGCTAAAATTAGGGTGACTATAAGGGGCTTCTGGGGAGGCCTCTACAAAAATTGCCTTGGCCTCCATCTTATTGCCGAAGCCAAGAGTTGAGGAAAACACAGATTGGCCAACAAAAAAAAGAGAGACTAGATAAAAGAAAAGGCGGGAAAAAACTAAGGATGTCGCAAACACCTTCAGAAGATGAAGAAGAGATCCCGATAGGATCCTCTTTGGTGTTCTCCACTAGGTCAGGCTCCGGTACGGAATTAGCAGTTTCGAAGGCACATTCGGAAGGTTTAATGTTGCTACCCACATTATTTCGTTTCTTCGCATACTTTGAACCCCCTTCATCAATAACCAAAGAGGGCTTCCTTTCATCTTTTGTTCCGAGAGGCTGATCACCCCCATCTTTCTTCTGGATTGCAGTAGCATCCTCCTTAGTGATAGGTGTCCTCTTCTTAGAAATCTTCTCTTTCTTGGAAAGCTTCTCATTCTTTTAACTTTGTTGGAAACAGATTCCACATCCTTCGCTGGAGGTTCTATGCAAACTGCTCTTAGATTATAGGTTTTATCCAAATGGTCGACCATACGAAGTCAAAATTCTTTCAGATATTGAGGGGATCACTCGGAAATAGATTCATATCTATCACAACACTCTCTAAAGCGACATATATGACCAGATTCTTGAACTTAAGATTCGGATTCCAATCCTGAACAAAGTAATTCTCGATCTCCTTCTCAAAAGTAAAAATAGGAGCTTTGTACCACTCTTTGCAGCTTGTGGCGATCTTTATAAAGTGATCCAGGAATCTGTTGCACAGAGTCACGATCCCCCAAGAATTGTATCCTGACCCATGGATGAATGCACGACTAATCTGCTGCTGGAGAGGTAGTTTAATGACCTAAACAACTCATACCAAGAAGTGACACATAAGCTATTGCACCAGTTCATAAATCCCATAACCAGAAGGATGACGTTCAAATGCACTTGGGCCAAGCTCACTTGATTCTCCTCCAAAAGATGAGAGAGGATGGGGGGGGGGGGGTAAAGGGAAACATTATCCGAACTTAAAATGACGCTCGTATACAGTGCACCGACCGAGCCTTGTATCCCTCATATTTTCATCTTCTTAGAGGATATCCAACTCCAATTCCTTTAAAATTCTCACCCATGAAGAAAGGGTCTTCAACAACTAAGCTATCTCCAGAGCTAGTGTTTCCAGTCTTTAGGGCTTCATTGCCTCATCTTCCTGAAACGGAGCTACTACTAGAATCCCTCCCAGCACCTGAACCAAAAGTATAATAGATGGTCGCCAAAGATTGAATGGTGCCAGAATCTTAGAGCTAGAGCTTATCAGCACCAGTGGCCGAGGCAACTGAGAAATAATCTGGGATAGAACCCTTCCCGGATGAAGGCATTTGCGACATCCTTAAAAAAATAAAGGATAAAGGGTCAGGGGACTTACTAGGTTATGGCCAGAAAAAGCAGCTGGAGCTCTCAAAAAATGTGAATGGAAAAAGGGCACCGACAAAGTTCTCTGAGAGAAAGAGAGAAGAGGTATGAGAAGTAGATAAGGGAGCAATTATTACCTCGGGCTGCCAAGTGAAAAAGATGCTGCATCAGTAAGTAGGCCATTTAGATTGGGGTAATTATGGGGAAGGGGTGTGTGTGAAGCCCAACAGGGGCTTCACACGCTTGAAGAAGAAAGGGTAAGCATCACGCACGCCTTTTCTACTCCTCGCTTTGAATTCAAATTCTAGTCCACTTCCAAGTTTTAATTTTAAAATTTTGAATGTCTAGATCCCTGAACGTAGGCAGGGAGGCCAAGGGCCAAACACCTTATGACTTCGCATATGAACACCTTTAAAAGGACCCTTCCTTGTTAGTGGGGGGATTCAAATGCCTCGTTTTTTACAAAGATCAGAAGGTTAGAAGCTGAATCCCTTTACACTAAGTAATAATTTCAAAACCCCTATCTCTTAGTGGATGTATTTGAATGCCTCAATTTCTGACAGAGATAAGGCTAGAAGCTGAATCCCTTTACACTAAGTAATAATTTCAAAACCCCTATCTCTTAGTGGAAGGATTCGAACGCCTCATTTTCTGACAAAGACCAGAAGAGTAGAAGCTGAATCCCTTTACACTAAGTAATAATTTGAAAATCCATATATCTTAGTTGAAGGATTATAATGCCTTGCTTTCTGACAAAGATCAGAGGGCTAGAGGCCAGATCCCTTTACACTAAGCAGCAATTTTGAAATTTATACTCTCTAGTAGAAATATTTGAACACTTCACTTTTTAGCACAGACTAAAAACATAAGTTTTGAATCCAACACATTCAAGATAGTGGGGATAACGGATCTTAGATCTTGTTACAGATAAGTACACTAAAGACCGAACCCCCCCCCCCCATCTGCCCAGTAAGGACCGGAGACCCTCGGTTCCTAACACTGATTGGAAAACCATGGCCCGAACCCCTTACTCTAGGTTACTAGGGCCCGAAGGCCACTAGGGGACATAAAAGAGGCGCAGTCCAGGCCCTTAGGCCCTAGCATAGACTAGAAAGCCGAGGGCCAAACCCTAGACACATTTTATCTGCCTAAGCAAAACATTTGATGCCCACCTAGAACGGACCTTCAACTTACCACGGGGATGCCAAAATCATACTCCTCAGGCGTTGGGATGTTTCACAGGTAAGTACGGATTCGAACCCCCTGATCTAGGGATAAAATTAGAAGGTCAAACCCTCAATTTTCCAGGGGATATTGATAATGTGCAAAACCGTACGGGCTTAATGGAATGTACGTCCGATCATTGGCCCAAAGCTTTACCCCTTGTATAAAGCTTCCTTTTTGGGCCAACCTAAGGTGGAGTACTTGCTCCACAAGCAAACAAAATAGTAGCCCTTCTTGCTTACCTATATAAAAGGTAAAGGTAATCCTACACACTCAACTATTCACTCCTAATTAAAATCTCATATACTTTTTTCTTACTTTTTGGTTAGAGCCCCCCCTGGACACCTCCAAGGGGTTTTTCTTGTAGATTCTAGCATGGCGGATGGCCGCGCACTGCAGCGTAGAAGCGGTGGAAACTTGTGGCGCATAAATGGCATTTTATGGGGTCATCGAGGAGATTTAGGAGTTGGATTATGTGCAGTTTAAAGTGGTATTATTCAAGTGCCGTTGGTTTGAAAATGATGTCGAGGTACTACATACCGAGATGCCCATGGGTTTTACAATAGTTGACTTGAATCGTGTGGGATATGAGAATGACAAGCTCATCTTAGCAGCTCAAGCTCACCAGGTGTTCTACATCAGAGACCCAAGAAATGAGATGTGGCATGTTGTATTCAAGGGTAAGAAGTACTTTTTTGATGATGAAATTGGATTCATGTCAAATCAGATATTGCAGAGTTTCCGTCTGCTTTCCCTAGTTTGGATGACATTGGTGGACCATCTCTAATTAGGTGATCACATTGGGATGGACTGTGGGTGGACCAGCATGGAAAAATTGTGGGTGGTGATGTTGTCTTGAAGAGGAAGAGATAGGGTGTTCCATTTGTATTTGCTCACTTTTGTACCAGTCAAGGCTTTTATTTAGCTTGTAGAGTATTTTTAGTGGAATTATTTACCTATGTTTGAAAATAGAATTTTCCTCAAGTAATTTTCAGAAAAAATCAAAATGCAGGGATATTCATAGCACCGGAAAAATGTGAAATACTTGTGCTATTGACTTAGGAACGTGCTCTGTTTTGAGGCAGAATCTTGAAAACAGAGTTTGAGCACTGATTTTCAAGCACCGGTAAGGTACCGGTGCTCAACACTAAGTCTAAAATTTTTCCAGTTACTCTCTGGTCTCGTTCTGAGTAACAAAAATAAATTCTCACACAGCTGCGTGGGGTTGCATTTATATTTGGCAGCAGTGCTAGCAAATTCTACTCTAATCAAACTACCCGGACGTTATTTTACCTTACATTCATAACCACCTCTTCACATCTTCTCTGAGAAAAACCTATATGCTTTCCAAAAGGCGAAAGTGCTTAAAAAAGGAACTGTTCTCTCACTCAAACCACTCCAGTGAAATGGAAATCTATTAATTCTGTGAATGAATCCTTGTTTTATCTAAGTTTTGTTTCAAGATTGTGGAAATTCCAAAAACAATGATCATTTAGGATTTTTATATATGAAATCTTCTTTTGCAATTATTTTTGTTATATAATCAATGTGATGATGTCCTTATTGTTTCCATTACAAATGAGCAATGCCGTAATTAGATTATTGTTGAAATGGAGGAAAATTGACAGTGCAAACAAAGTGTTTGATAAAATGCCTCAATGACCATGTACAAGATGGCCCCCAAATCCAAAACAAAGAGGCCTAGGAAAGAAGGGTGTTCTTCACCTACTGAATATTCTAACATGAGGGTAGCAGTGGAAAGATTTGTGTTAGACGAGGCAAGGCTGATGGCTTAGAGTTACAGAACGAAGAAGCATTATCCGGAACGTGGAATTGAAGCAAATCCACCCTTTCCAGGCTATATTGAAATTGGTTTGGGAAAATTTTTGTGCTACACCTCCTGCGTTCAACTAGACCATAGTTTCATAGTTCTACGAAAATTTGAGGTGTGGATTGGGCACGGAAAAAATTTTGTGTCGTGGAAAATATGTCACCCTCACCACCCAAGCCATCAATGAACTATATGGATTGCCCAATGTAGAAGATGATAAGGATGAGATGTTCACTCTAATCAATGAGGATAATGATTTGAATGACGATGTATAGAAGACATTGGTTAAGTGCATCAAAACTGAAGGAAGCAATGTGGATGCTCTCGTGTTTCTAGGGTGAACAAAAATTCATAAGAAAACACTAACTCTGGAAATGAACCTGTGGTTTCACTTTGTGGCCTCCCGTATTGACCTAGTTACGGTTAACACTGAAGTGCACAAGATGAGGATAATCAAGTTGTATGCTATCAAAAAGAAACTTTGTTGGAAGGTAGGAGAGGAAATACATCAGCCCCTTATCGAGGACAAAGAGAAGTCTGGCTCGTATGTTTTTTGGAGTCTGCTTTCTTCACTTTGTGCATTTGCAGGTGTGCCTAACTATGAGAATGACACATGGCGTCATCTTATGACACAAATTATTGTAGAATCATTCTACAAGAATGTTGCTCCTACCTCCATACCGTTGATTGAATCTCGTGTCTCTGCACTCGAGAGTGCGGTTGAAACTCAATGGGTTGATTGCCAACACCAGAGTAGATGGTGTGACCATATGGGGCAATTAATGGCTACCAGTTTCCTGAAGTTGTGAAGGCGATCGGCCCTTTCCCGTCTCGTGATGGGGACAATGCAGCTGGCAGCGAGAAAGTGGAACTATTCTCGCATTAGTATTCCTTATATGTCCTAATTACTAAGGTTGAAAATTGACTTTTACATTTGGTGTTGTAGTAATATTGTGATTGATGGACACAAGAATGATGACGATATATATTTTTATTTCAGTAATTTTTTCTAATGTTGTTGACAAAATAATGGCGTCACAACGCACCTGCACGTAGCTGCCTTATTGGTTTATAGCACCGGTACATTACCCTATAGGCACCTGTATGGACGATTTGAGTACCATCTTATCACGAATTGTAATACAACGACATCTTTTATTAATGTTAAAAATAATCTAAATTTTGACTCATAACTAAATACCATATATAATTATGATTACCAAGATTTACATGTTTTGAAGTTGTGGGAACACAATAAACAACATTTGAGGCCATTTCATAATTTTACAAGATTATTCCTATCTCGCAAAAGACGTCATTCCATTCACTAAAATGGGTCCAATTTGCAAAAGTACATTTCCCCAACATTGAATTTCATTTCTTCATCGCCAAATTTGTATTCCGACAATTCCAACTTTCTTGGAGGGACTAAATTGCAAAAAGCAAAAAGTTTACTCGTAACCCCAAATTGAAATCTGCTCGAACACCATCGTACATCTACACTCCCTGGTATGTTCTACAATCACTTATGTAATTCAATGTCAATTAGAGAATCATAACATGTCTCTATAAAAGTTCCCGAATTCTCAAAGTAATCACTAGCTAAGCACATCTGGCTAACTCTACATCATACACTAGCGCTCCCTGTCATGTGCCAGTGGTGTAGAAATTATTTTAATCATTCATTTTTATCCAATGAAATGAAATATCATGGGTGTACAAGGCAGGCATGTTAGCGTAACCGGGAAGTTTAGTTGGAGGGCCTTTTTGTAAACAAATTAAAATTCACCCCCAGGACTACAATCGGTGACGAGATATCTTTTGCACCTACTCACAGACATGTTATAAACCTATTTGATAATGATCAATGTGGATTACGTGGTCATTAGGGTTTCAAAAAATGTTTGGGCACTATTGTAATTTTACTATAGTATATAATTCGTTATCGTTGGAAACTCAAATTCATGGTTTTGCAACCTTAATTAAACATAAATTCGGTCAATTTCAAAAAGTAACTTATTCTAATAAGGTTGGGGGTATAAAACATAAATAATCAGAAGTTATAGGTTTTTGTAGAACCGGTAAGACCATACTTTATAGGTGCTCAATTTTTTTTGTGAAATGATAATATATTTGAAAATTTCAAACTGGGTAGGTGGGTAAATTGAATTTTTGTGAGCACCAGCACAATGATGTTTAGGCACTGGTTTCATATACCGACGCTCAATACTTAGAAACAATTTAGGTCATTTCCCTACTGTCCAACTGTATGAATTAAAATAAATGACAAGCAGCTGCATGCAATTGCTTTTGGTGGATTAGAGCACCGGTATCTGGGTATCAGTGCTAGACACTTAGAAACAATTTCGGGTCATTTACCCACTGTCCATCCATACAAATTAAAATAAATGACAAGCAGCTATGTTTGGTGGATTAGAGCACTGGTATATCATTACCGGTGCTCAACACTTAGAAAATGTTTTGTGTCATTTCCTCAATGGTCCACCCGTATGAATTAATATAATTGATAAGCAGCTGTGTTTGGTGAACTAGAACACCGGTATCTAGGTACTGGTGCTCAACACTTAGAAACAAATTTGGGTTATTTCCCCACTGTCCAACTGTATGAAAAAAAAACAAGCAGATGCACGCAGCTACGTTGCATGGTTATAAGCACTGGTATTAGGTTTGCTACCGGTGCTAATAGGTAGCATATAAAAGGCGGGCGCTTCCACTCCCACTCTTCCATCCCCACTCTTCCACCATCTCTGAACTTGGCTCAACTCCTCCACCACTATCTCTCCGGTCTTCCACCATCTCTGTCGCACCCAATTCCTCCTTCGTTGCCCGGTACTCCCCACCACCTTTGCTCCATCAAACCGGTATCTCATTTGCTCCTCACCTCCATTACCCCTTATTCCTCTGCACCACCATCGAATTTCCGGTCCGCCACCTCCACCACATTTTTGGTCCTACACCACCGCCCCTACATCTAGGTTAGTTTCCACCGTTGTAAACCTAGGGAAATTTCTATAGATTGTATTTTGGATTGTTTATTTTGTCGTTCAGAAAGTGGTTGTGTACTCAAACAATGTATTGCGATTGGGGTTGTTTAATCATGATGGTTAATAGCTATGCCAAAAACTTGTTAATTTTGTTCTGTTTTATGCATTTTGATGATCGGGGCTTGATTATGCCAAAAGGGTTCAGCTTGATTCTTGATATAGTTTTGGATTAGTGGTTTTGATTAGGTTAGAGGAAATTTATTTGTTGGTTATTAGTTATGTTCAATGCTTGGGAATGGATTATGGGACTCAGTTACTCTCTGAAAGTTTTGAACTTAGTTTGTATTTTTTGCTTTTCTCTGCTTGATGGATTCAAAAGTGTTCAGCTTGATTCCTGAATTTGGGTCTGATTAGTGGTTTTTATTTTGTTAATGCATTTTGATCACTGGTTCTTGATTATGTACAAAGGATTCTACTTAATTCTTGATGTAGTCCGTGGAAATTGTTTTTGATTAGTTAATGGAAGTTAATTTTGTCAAAAGTTTTGAACTTTGTTTATATTTACTGCATTTTGATCATCAGTGCTTGAATGTATCAAAAGGGTTCAGCTTCATTCTTGATATAGTTTTAGATTAGTGGTTTTGATTAGATTAATGGAAGTTAATTATGTCAAAAGTTTTGAACTTTGTTTATATTTTTTCTGCATTAGATGCCTCCCAAGGGTAAGAAAGTGGCTACAAGAGGGAGCAAGAGAAATAATGGACACTTAGTCGTGGGAAATGTTGTGTACGAGGAAGAGCCAGCCACCCCCACCCTGCTGCCCTGAACGACACTAAGACCATTGTTCTAGTACTATTACAGATCGAGGAGTCCGGAGCCATAGTTGAAGAGAATCCCCACAACAAACAGCCCCCATCATCGACCGATGATGAAGAAGAGACTCTATCCCCCGAACCGGGGACATCTACTAAGCAGTGGACATATGATATTTCCAAGGCAGGGGGAAACATGGAAAAGCCTTAGACAGTTTTGAAATAAATGAGTGGTGCAAGACACGTGGTACAACCACGTGCCAGTAGGTAATGCTGGCCAAGAAGAATAATATCTCGGTCTATGTCCGGTTCAAACTTTCAGATATGTCTTGCACGAAAAACTGGACGGCGTGGACATTGTACATACATTACGCTTTCTGGTGGCGAATAATGTTTGGGACACACATGCATTGGAAAGACATCTCCGATGACACCAAGGAGGAGGCTTGAAAAGACATTTTGGTATGACAACTTCACAACTCATATATGTTTACATTATTAAATTTAATTTATTAGCTAATATAAATTCACCATTTTATTTACATAAACTAACACGAGTTTCTATGCTAAATTTCCAAAATGCGGATAGCTTCAGGTTTGAGCAATAGTTGACCGCAGGAAAGCACAGAAAGTTGAAAGAGTTTCCGAACGCTGCAGCTGGCAATGCCCAAAGTAACTGGAAATTAAAAGTGGCGAAGAAATTCATTCATCAAGAGGGAAAAAGGGATAAAGTTACCATACAAACCTTGGGACAAATACAAATGGATGGAGGAAGAGGTGTTTTACAAGTTTGTGAAAATGAGAGCAACACCAGAGTTTAAGGTGAACTTTACCTCAACATTTAGCCAAATTCAACATGTGTGTCATTTCGGTTCATTTTTAAATTTCATTATTTTCACTTCCATTTGTTTCTTATGGATAGAAAATAAGTAAGATTAACAGAAAGAATTCAAAGGATAAGGTTTACACACATCGGACTAGAAAGAGCAGACATCGGGTCATACGGGAAAAATTAATTGAGAAAAAAAGGAAGAGGAGCGAGTGAAGCTGGCTGCTTAGGGCTTGGCGGAGAAGGAGATCGAGACTGAGCTTGAGACCAGGGAGTTCAGTGTAGATAGGTCCCTAGTCTATCTCGTGTCCATCAAGCTGGAAGACAAAGAAAAATACAATTATCCAGCCGACATAGCCATTGCAGAGAACATTGTAAGTTTTTCCTCATTAATGATCATTAAAACGTTTAGTAATTCCACTTTGGCTGATCTTGACATTTTTCAAAATTAAGTTCATCATTTATACTTTACGCCTGCCCACAGATCAAAATGTATGAGGAGGCCGCTAAGAGCATATTGGTTCTCAAACCAGGGGAGGACATACTAATAACCGGATCACCCAGGAATGTACAGGCAGGGGCGGAACCAGTGGTATGCGAGGTAGGGGCTCCAACCCTACCTAGATCACCGCATGTAGGTAGTAGTGGTGGAAGGAATAGATTTTCGATGAGATGCGCGTCTTCTGCCCCTACTTCCGAGTCTTCCGGCGATGGCGGCCAGAAGCTCGGAGAAGAAGGCCGCTTTGCCGCCTTCTTTTTTTTTTGCAACTGAACTACTAAAATGACATCATTTTCACGTTAGTGAAATGAAGTCATTTCATTTGTCATAAGGGCAAAAAAAACAAAAAAATGTGGTTTAAGATGTATTAGATTGGGCCAATTTCCCAATCCAATTTCATTTTGCCCAAAAATCAACTACGAGAAGAAGCTGAAGAGAGGAAGTGGCCAGTGGCCAAATCTTAGGAGCTCAGCTCCCTCCTGCCAGGCCTCCACCTCCTAACGCCAGACGCTGTCGCCATCCCACCGCCGCAGCTGACACCGATGCCACAACCCACCACCGTCCAACCCTCCACCGTTCAGCCTCCCCTAACAAAATTTTCTAGTTCCACCACTGTGTACAGGGGTACTCCATCAAGCCTCCGTAAAGAGGTTTCCGTACCCCATATGCCTAACAAATACTGAAGTAAATGCGGTAGTAGCTAGTCCCCTGCCCCAGCAGTCCTACAGAAGAAAGCAAAGGACCAACCAGTGGTGAAGGCAATGGTGTCATACCTCTCCGAGCTCGCCAAGGGGATTGCTTGAGCGGGTGGGCTCTAAATACCACTTGGCCTGGAGGATCCCAAGTCTTTCATAGAGAAGGAATTGGCTAAAGTGAGCGCGGCCCAGATAAAATCAAATGGTACTCCTAGCAATGCGGAGGTAAAAAAAGGGATATCATTCGTTGTCATGCTTTCATTATTTGGTTTATTACTGAATACATTTCATATATTTCAAATTATTAACAAAGTTACATGACTAATGACAGGATGGGGAGAGATTCTGTTTGTTCTTGAAGCAATTGAATGGGTCAAGGGCCCTAGTGGCAAAGGGACTACTCCAAAGAAACTATCACGGCCATACATCAGCTAGTGCAATTGCTCGTGTCTAGGTGATTGATCCAGTCTTCCATGACAAAGTAGGATTTCCCTCTACCAACCACACACTCATCGATGTGGGAGAGGCTCTCGGACATGTCGTTGACTGGATGAAGTCTTTGATCGACTATGATGTAGATACCCCCGCTGAAAAATAAAAGGACGAGACTGTTAAAGAATCTGAGGAAACAATTTGTGACTTCCTCGACATCACCGATGGCGAGGTAAATTTGTGACTTTAATATTTAGCATAGTATAATTGTTTAAATGTATGTTTTTCAAATTAAAAACTGACTACTTTGTCAACACAACTTGAGGATTCGACCACGAGTTGCAGGCGATTGATAAAAATGGGAAAGACAGATATCTCCCCCTAAGATTGGTAAAGCTGTCATATCTTGTGACTAAATCATCCACACATATTTGGAAATTTTACTAGATCACTTAACACATGTTTTGTTTACAACTACATGCAAATTGTAAACAGGCGCGTCTTAAAGGAGCATCCAATTATGAGGGATTTCATCAATCATTGCAACGAGAAGGCAACAAAAATGAACCGTAGAAGGAAAGAAATATTTTACAACCGGTTCCATGTAGCAACATTTGCCAAACCGTGCAAATCTGGCCTTTGCATCCAGCAACTTTTGGAATTTGGAGATAAGCTTGGAATTTTCATGGGATGATATGGATCTCAAATGCACAAATGGATTTGTGGATGGGGTGAGTTCCAAAAAATTTGATACATGTAGCTTGTTCTCTAGCATATTCATGACACCAAATAACTTCTGTTGTGACTGGCACCTGTGGAGTAAAGTGGAGTCCACGAACAATGGCAGAATCCAGTTCTATGTCTCCAACACTGGAAGAAACGACAACTTTCCATACCTCAGGAGGTCAAAATTTTTACATTATAATTTAGATTGATGTCTATTTTGTAAAATTCAACAGATATATTAAATTTAAAATTATAACACAGTTCGCACAGGTTCCTCATCCTCATTTGTCCCGGAATGACCATGTCCACACATTGGATGCACTCACCAATGGTATTCAGCCTAAGGATTATAAAGAGACACAAGTTATTTCCAGGTAATAATTTTAGCACCGTTAACCCTGTTTCTTCTAATAATAGTTTTTCCAAAGGTGGTAATTGAAACATGTCACAAGGTTGCATGTCAATATGAGAGGTTGAAGAGGAACAATGAACCCTTATCAAATTTCAGCTAGAAGATAACAAACATCAACATAAGTAGTAAGCATATATAGTTTAACATACTTCGTAAGTTTTCTTCTTAAAGTACACTAATTAATTATCAATTCTTTTATTCTATCTTAACACTGAAGACAAGGAAGTTGCTGGGAATGTGGCTACTATGTCATGCAATTCCTTGAGGAACTCGCCCTCAAGACAACTTCCGACAATCCTATCGACGTAAGTGTGAAACTCCAACACAAATTATATAATATGTGTATGGCTTACATTGCAGTAACCCCGTCATACAAACTAACTTTCAATCTGATTGAACCACAGATTTTTCCAGAGGAGCAAGGCCAGTACAAAGCCTACAAACTTCCGGAGGTGGCGGCCAAGTGGTGCAAGGCATGGGTTAACATTTATGCAATGGTGGCCAGAAATGATCCAGACCAATTTCTTGAGTTATGTTTGTGGAAAAGTGATGGGAATTTGGCGTATATGAACTGACATAGCATGATGGCATATAGACATTGATTTCATTTATTCTTTTCATGTACAATTCGGTCATTGTTATGTACTTCTTTAGTTGCCGAGTAAATTTTCCATGTAAGGGATTATTTATAATAAAATTTTCCATGTGGTTGATCCGGGATGGCACAACAATTTTAAAATTAACCCATGCAAAATTTTCATTCACTGAGCACCGGTTGACAATTAAGAACCAGTGCTAATTGGTAACCGGTGCTTTAAATTTGGAACCGGTGACAGCGGTGCCTAAATCATCACCGCAGCCGGTGCTATTTTAAAAATTACTTATGCTATAAGTCATCAATACTACCGGTGCTATTTTTAAAAGTACCGTTGCTATAAATGATACTTAGAAACATTGGAAAACTTTCTCTACCAGTGCTAGAATATCATCACCGGTACATATATTTACTAACGATGCTAAAAACTTGTACTAGGGATGTCAATTTTTTTCACCGGCAATTTAATTTTTGAGCACCGGTAATTTAATTTTTGAGCACCGGTTCATAACGTACTAGTACTCAGCTTTTAGCTCCAGTACTAGTTCTTACTATCAGTGCTAGAAAATTATACCTAGTCGGCATATTTGTGCACAAGTATTCAAAATTTTTATTACTGGTACACAACTTATCGGTGCTAATTATTAGCACCGATATGTCTTACCGGTGCTATTACGATGAATTTTTAGCACCAATCACATACGCACTGGTATCTCATAGGGCAAATAACCGGTGCCTATAATGGGCTTCTACATGTGCCTATGGGGTTTCCTACCAGTAGTGATTAGACTGTACTTTAAAAAAAGCTTCATTAGATCGAATATTGGCTCTATTTAGCATAACTGTGCTTGACAGAGAGATTTTCCCTAATGATTTTGATTAATGAAGAAGAGTATTAATAGATTACAAAGTAGACTAGTCTAAATATAACTCTAGCCTAGTCATCAAGAATTAAAGCTTATCTAATCTTCAACTTGCTTTATTCTAACACCCCCCCCCAAACGAAGCTTTGGATGCTCGCCAACGCATAGCTTGGACCTGAAGAATTCGAACAACAGACGAGAGAGCCCTTTGGTGAAGATGACCGCAATCTAAAAAGAAGTAGGGACATGAACAACGCGCAACTTGCTAGCTGTCACCAACTCACAAACAAAATGATAGTTAATGTCGATGTGCTTTGCCCGTTTGTGTGCCACCGGATATTGAGCCAAGAAGATAGCACTGATTTTGTCGCATAACAGCAATGGAGCACCGGAAAGCAGAGCCCTAAGATCACGAAGAAAATGAGTGAGCCAAACCACCTCTGAAGCAGTGTTGATGAGAGCACGGTATTTAGACTCAGTGTTGGAGCGAGAAACAATGGATTGTTTCTTGGCACTCCAATAAACCAGATTCACACTGAGATAAACTGCATAACCATAAGTGGACCGTTGAGTCTCCAGACAACGAGCCCAGTCAACATTATAGTACCCTAATACCTCAGGAATACTAGCAGAATGAAAGTTAAGACCAGAATGAAGGGTGCCACAAACATACTGCAAAATCCGTGTCACTGCAGCGAAATGGTCATCTCTGGGATCCTGAAGATACTGATTCACCGTGTTGACCGAGAAAGCTGAATCTGAATGAGTGATAGTGAGATACTGGAGGGCACCAACATGGGAATGATAAAGTGTAGGATCCCAAAATAGAGGACTGGTAGAGCTGTGAAGCTGAAAACCAGGGACAAATGGCGTAGAAACAGGTGTCGAGTCAGACATACCAGCCCGAGTCAAAATATCCCAAGCATATTTTTCTTGGCCAAGAATTAATTCTTGAGGAGGTTGGCCAAACCTCAAGACCAAGAAAGTAATGAAGAGTACCAAGATCCTTGAGCGCAAACTCTCCGTGTGTCCGAACAATGAACTGATAAGGAAGAGTCGAGTCGTTGCCTGCAAGAATGATATCATTTACATTCACAAGTAGATACAATAATGACAACCCTCTTGAGAGAACAAATAAAGAAGTATCGGCTGCGCTGCACTGAAAATGAAGTTCTGTCAGATAACCGCTGACAGTGTTCCTTTTGCACCCAATTTGATAAATTTTCAGGTAGGTGATTACTCTACCTTTGATTTCAGGTAGGTAATCATGCATCATATTATGTTTATTGAATTATAACTTCTTATGTTGTAGTTGTATTTTTCTTTACTTATCATTTTTCAGCACCTCAAATTTTGTTGTTATTTATGCAATGTAGGGGTTCGATCGAACGCCTAAAATATTGCATTTTGATGTGTGTAATTAATAGATTTTCTTCGATATCGATTATTATACTAATAAAAGTGAGAACCTTTTTTATGAGCACGGGTTTAGGTACAGTATGCTTGTATAATTGTATTAGGCTGCTTCCTTCTGTTCACAAGGGTCTGCCTCTATAAGTACCAGTAATCTTCATCGCTTTTATTCAATTTTTCACCTTTGAAGAATATACATTGTTAGTACTGATGTAGTACAGGATGATGTATTTTTTTGTAATGACTGCATCTTTAGTTATAAGGAACCCATATGCTTACATACTTTTTCTTCTTGTTTTTTTTTTGTTTCTCTGGCTGGTCTTTGCTATGTACATCAGAGCGAGCTCCTGCTGGTGTTTGTACTTGAAAGGGATGTCGGGAGGAGGGACACATAATGGCCTGAGGAAACTCAGGTGCTCTCAAAGACATCACTACTGTCAGTTTGGCTCAAATCAAGTAACGACATGTATGGACAATTATTCGATGTTTTACCCTGGATTTTAGTTGCATTCAAAGATATGTTTAAGATGTGCACTTGTTGATTTCAATGTTCTTTGAGGGATGTGGACCCAATATTCCAAAACCGCTTGAACAGTTACCAACATTGCAGCTCTTTTCATGTTCTAGCTTCTCCGGTAATCTTAAGCAGGTCTTAGTTATTTCTTTGGTTCATATCTTGAATACGTCTGCTTATATTTCCGCTGGTAATCTTAAGCATCTCTGCTTTCACCTTGTGTTTTGCGAGTAAACCAATTCTGACCCAATCTGCAATAAAGCCACCGCACAAAAAACAATGGCATAATAGATAATAGTATGAGTCCGTGGATTTTTCTTGCATGTGTAAGGATGTTTATGAGTTGAAAACCATTTGAGAAAAATATATGTCATTCCCAAACGTCGATCACTTCTGCTCTTCTCTGCTTTGTGTTATAATGGAGGTTATAGTGGTAATTGGTCACATCCCCAGGGGAGGTATCAAGAGATTCATGTCTTTTCCAGACAAATGACCCAAAAGGGCCAAAATAAAAGGTTAGAAATAAATGAGTTGTCTTAAAGTTGAAGAGCCATGGCTGAGGACTATAACTCTCTCTTCATCCAAGTTGTATCTTGCATGTTGGATTTTTTTTAATTCCAAATGCATGAAGAAAGTTTGTTGTACAAAATTTCCATATTGCTAAATTCATTTTTTCCCCTAATTGTTTTCGCTATGGTTCTCTAATAGTATCCGAGAACTTGATTGTTTAATGCATGGTCAAGAAAATCCGGATGCAATTGTGCATGGTATGATATATGGAAACAATTGTGGAGGACGCATTCACAGAATGCGTCCTCAGGCTTTTATATATATTTTTTAATTTTGTTTTCCTCGGATAATTTGTTTTTTTTAAACAATTCTGTTTAGAGGACGCATTACATGAATGCGTCCTCAATTTTTTTAAAAAACTGAATCGTTTAGAGGACGCATTGCATGAATGTGTCCCCATGAATTTATTTTTTAAAATAAAAAAAATGTGTTTATTTTATATTGTTATATTTTTTAAATACTGTTTGAATTATACTTTTTTTAAATTCGTGTTATTAAAAATGGGTATTGAATTTGACATATATATGTACATAATTTTTTTGAGTCCCACATTTTATTAGTAAAATATATAATTTGCAATTTTACTCAGTAAAATATATAATTTGTAAATTATTCTTTATATTTTTATTTTGGGTGAATATAGTGCATTCGTAGAGTTGTGTTTGGTTTATGTTATTGTAAAAATAACAGTAATATATAGTAGGAATGAATATAATTAAACATAAATGTACAATATTTGGAGAAGACGTGTCAAACGTAATTAAATGAGTGCCAAATGTCATCATGTAATCTACTAACGACGGCCTCTGCAAAGCTTTCCACCTGTTTCACATGGTGGAGGACGTATGGTGCGGGATGTGCGTCGTGGGACGACCATCTCAGGAGTAAAATGTATGGCGTCATCTGGCACTCCCTCTGTAGAATCCTCCTCCATATCATCTCTTGTGTTCTGGCATGAACCATGCTGGACATGTGCAACACCACCAGTATCTAATGGAGCAGCATGCGACATGTATTGATGACTCGCAGTGGGAGTAACATATGCCGTGAAATCTGCTGTAGCCATGTCAAACTATGAGGATCCACCATGTGACATTCCGGCATGACTAGGGAGGGGTGTATAATATGCATTGAAATCAGTCGTAGTAGTGTCATACTGTGATGGTCCACCATGTGATGCTCCAGCATCCGTCGGACACGCCTTTGAGGTTCCAGCTTGTGATAAACCAATGCGGTCTGTATGGGCACGAGCACGCGGTCGCCGACCACCCTGTTGACTAGGTGGAGCTGGACGGTGGCTTCTAATGTCATTGTATCTCACACCCGGTGGAGGTTCCTCACAGTGAACAAATGGCTGGTGAAACTACAGTCTGGAGGGATCATGTGCATACTGTAGAGTACGGGTGGCAACATCGCGTACCTCCCTGATCATGTTCGTGATATGTGGGGGACAGTCGTCCAAATTCGTATCTAACATGATTCTCATCTGAGACATTGCTTGCAACTACAACAATGAGGTGAATATGTTAGTTAAATAATATTGAGGAAACGTATAGTATTAATTGTGAAAACTAGTAGACCTTAGGGAAATACCATATACTCCATAGTAGCCCCATCTCCATGAAAACCCTCCGTAATTGTTTCAGCTCGGCCTGGATGATCAATCAGGGTCATCTTCCCCGAAAATACCACTCAATGTATTCTCGACTGGGTGTGTACGGATCCGCTGACCCTTGCACATAAACTTGTCGCTCTCCTTGATGTTCCCAAGCATCGAGATATCTTCTCAGTTTCACAGGCCAATCCAATCCTAACCTCCCTCGACGGTCTCTAGTATGAAGTAGTTTTTTTTCACCCTTAGTGACCAGCTGGATGGGTATTGGCTGGATGAGGCCAAACTGCCTGAGAACATGATGTACGTGATGGTACTCCACGACATGCCAACTAATGAGGTCAACAGACAATAGCCAGTTGTTGCTACCAGCCGTACAATAATGTAGGGGTTGTTGCACTACATCCTCTGTGTACGGCTGCCAAATAAACTGCAATAACATGTAGGTCTTGTGGTTAGCTCTGAGAAACCTTTATAACCCTTAGTTGAAGTTAAGGAAATCTGAATTTCAATATACCTGTCTATCATGGAGAGATGTGAGCTGATTGCGGTACACTTTCAGTACATGCATAGGTGATTGGGATAAATCGAGCCGCACTCTCCACCTGTTAGGAATACAGTTTATATTATTAGTCATTCCTAGTAATTGCCTTGCATGACTCCCGTCTAATTCAATATGTACCTGGATCCAACAGCACTCATCATGATGATCACTAGTAGTCGTCCGGCCGGCCGGATGGATGGGATTCGCTCCCATGCCCACAGCTGACATAAAATTAAATAATATTTAACATAATATAAGAGGTCACTACCGACAGTATGTACAACTGACAAGATTAACCAACAATGTCACCTGTAGCAAGACTAGTGGTCCAGATATGGATTTCACTTGTGGGATGGCAGTGTCACATAAGCACCTGTACAAGTGTGCCAAAATGGCACTACCCCAACTGTACTGTTGTGCTGCACCGAGGTCCATCAGTAAAGACAAATAAAGCAAAGGGATAATGTGTCCGGATGTGTCTGACAATAGCATTCCACCAACCAGCAGTAGAATGAAAACCCTAACCCGTTGTTGATAATCTACCTCAGTAGCATCAACAGGGAATGGACTGTGTAACAAGTCTCCCAACCAGCTGGCCCTTATGCGACCTCCTCTGATAACACTCGCGTTGGGTGTAGCCCCTAGGTAGTCTCCGCATATTCATTGCCAGTCCTCTATGCATCGGCTAGTGTCCACCCTAGTAATTGGCATGCCATCAATCGGTAGACCCCATAGCATGCCCACATCCTGCAAAGTTATCATAGCCTCCCCAATTGGCAGGTGAAACATGTGAGTCTCAGGTCTCCAATGCTCCACTAAGGCTGTGACTAGAGAATGATCAATGTGCATCGGTGCAGAATCCAAAAGTCCTTGGAATCCAGCTTCACGCACGTAGCACATGACTGGATCAGGGATTTGACCAGTCCAACAAGCCCCATCGCACTGCCTCACCTGCAGTGCCTTATCCTCTAACTGGCCATTGTACAGAGCACGTGCACGGTGCTCCTGGTGCAAGTACAGTGATTCATCGTCAATGGGACCCGGATGATACATGGTGTATCCCTGCTGATAATCAGAATCACCTGGCAAAAAAGCACAATTAAGATTTCTAAATAAGTAACAAAATTACAAGTGCACCGATATTCAAACCAAATCGTACAGTAGCTTCAATTTAGACAAATACACATGATCATAAATATTCAAAATAGCTTAATACACAAATACCAAATACAAAGTAACAAAATTTTTGCACATTACATACACAACTCTAATCACGCCCTTGCCTACGGCGGCCTCTGGAATCACCCGACACCCTCTCATCCATTTGATTCTTTCTCCTTCTCTCTGCATACTGTCCACGCCTCCTGTTGCGGAACTTTTCAATATCGGGAATCAGCCTCCAACTAGCACATTGCCATAGTGATGGATCTCGTAGAGGCATGAAACCCTGATTATATTGCTGCACATAGGTGGTCGTGTGATATACCTTGTCACGTAGAGTAGCTGGATCGTCACGCCTATGCCTACAGACGGCCAATGCATGTGAACATGGGAATCAAAAAATTTTCCATTCACGACAAGTACACAACTTTCTCCGGTATTTGACCGTGTACTGGCTCCCACCAATGCTGCCATCAATGGTCCTTGTCACAACCCTATAAGTCTGTGATGCAATCCCAAAAGCAGTGACAATATGTCCCTGTGCCAACGTGTCTTGCTTCTGAAATTTTTTCCAAATCCTAGAAAGGAACGCAGACCTAAACATTTGAACATCATTTTAGAGTCAAGAAACTAGGACATGAATCCATAAATAACTGTAATGAATCTAAAAAGTACCTCCAATTCGTGGCATCCATTACCCTTTTAGCAAACATTTCAACTGTTCGCTCAAAGGTCACTTTGACACACACAGTTATCGGGAGATGTCGTGCGCACCTTAAACAGTTGTTGAAGCTCTCTAACAAATTGGTTGTTAGAATTCCCCAACGTCGATCACCCTCATCAAATGCAAGGCACCACTTACTGGTATCATGTTTTACAAACCACTCCCAAGCAGAGGGTCAATGCTCTCCAACTCCTTCTTGTACTCCCTCCATCTGCTCTCTCGTCTGGCACCACTAAGCTTCCAAACTAGAGTCTCCATAAGCGCATTCTTGAACTTCCCACTGTCAGCACTAAGGAAGCTTGATTGAAAATGATGCAAGCACGGTGGTATCCAGCTGGCTCCCTCCATTCGTCCGCCCGTCTCATTGCATTTAAAATTCCATAATGGTGATCAGATATAATACAGATTGGCCTATTATCACCACTTACCACGTGGATACGCAGTCTCCGCATGAACCAGTCCCAACTCTCATTTATTTCACAGTCAACAATGTCATAAGCAATGGGGGAGTATGTAGTCGTTCGAGTCATACGTCATGGCAACTAGCATTGTGGCCTTGTATGCACCTCTCAAATGAGTGCCATCCACGCTAATCACCGGCCTGCAGTGGCGAAATACATCGATAGCCTGACCAAATGCCCAGAAAATGAACTTGAATTTTCGACACCCACGCCCATGTATTCTATCGGGTACATCTGCCCACTCAATAACGGTGCTCAGATTTGCCCTGACTAGCTTATCCATATATGTCGGCAACTGCTCAAAGGATTCCTCCCAAGTTCCAAACACTAAATCAATAGCCTTCTGTCGAGCATACCACACCTTCTTGTAGGAAAGGGCCACATTAAAATCCGTCTTCACATGCACTTGTACATCTTTCACCGTGTAAGAAGGGTTAACGTCAATGTGGTGGCAAATTGCATGGGCGATCATCAACGATGTTAGGTTAGTGTTACCCGTCGATCGACCAGCCCTAACACAAGCATGAATACTTGCCCATTTGGTGATCTCCCACATGCCATGCGAAGCCTTTTTTGCTGGCTCTAGCAACCCATTGACAATTTTCGGTTCCTTCAACGACATCCTTGCATTTTGCATACCATGTGCGTGATCGGCTCTCCATGACTCTGTGTTCCCTATTCATCATAGAACTCCACCTTGAAATAGCTTCTACCAATTATGGCTTTGTCCGGAATCGCATACCCAATTCCACTTCGCCAGTCGCTTGAACATAACGAGTAAATTCATCACCACAATTTGTTGGGTCATAGCCATCCTCACCAGGGCCCCCATAATCCCTAAAGTATCCCTCTGTATTAGGATTCGCCAAATTACGAAACGATGGGGCTACAATGTTCGTGCACACCACATCTTCATCTTCGTCCCCTAGATTCGAATCAGTTGATAAGGAACGGTCATCTTCACTGCCTTGACCAAGTTCCCCTTCCTCACCATCCTTATCGCTCCCAACATGATCGACAACATACTCGCCAATTTCACCCACATAATCATCATCGAACTCATTCAGGTCCCCATTATGGCCACCATATATACCACCACTTGTGGACGGCTGAGAGCAATCGACGTGAACATACGCATTGGGTTGGATGGACTCACCAACGACAAAACCTTGGCAATCAACAGGGGATGGTAAGGTTGGCAAAGGTGTACAGTTCTGCATGTTCCACAACAACGACACGAAAGTGCCCGAACTAAGACCACTGGCACGGTCAGTGGTGCTTGACACATTCTCCAGAACGATGTACAACTCTGCTGAGGACAAGGACATTCGATCAACAATGTTAAAGAATGTCGCAGTAGACTCGTCATCTTCCACATTGTAACACCGATAGTATATGGCCGAACCAATCAGCTCAGGACAGCGGTAATATAATTTCAACTGAAACCCCCACTTGCAATACCAAGCCTTGTAAAAATTAAATGAACTAGCTCGGAGTGGCTTAACCTCCTTTCGAGAGTCACGTTCCACTCCGGTATGAAAGGGTCATAATACACACCCACAGTCACAGTCAAATCAAACTTAATTTGACCCCCTATATACAGGTACACAATCAAAAACATCAAACTACTGCATTATACAAATAAATAACATTTAATTCGATATTCATAACGACAGTGCACTATTATGCTTTTATCATTTTCTAAACAATAGTACCACACTAATTATACTATTACTACAACTTTAATGCAAACAATAGTAAACAAATCACACATAATCACTTCACATATATTCACGCATCCTCTCTTTCAACAATTTCATAGAATCAAGATACATAATCACTCAAACAACATACATTAAAAACATTTTCATCAACAAGAACTTTACAAGTACTTCAAAAATAATAATTTTATGCCTAATTCGATCGAAAAATTATTAGAGACCAAATCGCATATAATCAATCAACGCATTCGTATGATAATGAATTCTTTAAATACCTTTAGAAGATTACAAAAATTGGCAGAGGGGTCAACGACGGTCAACGACAGTCAACGGTGGTCAACGGCGGTTCAAGAATGTTCGGGCTACGAGGTTCGGAAACATTTCACGATAAATAAAAAAACATACAACCAAAACAACAATAAGAAAGCAAGAAAAATTACCCGACAACTTTGGAAATGAAGACCGGCGACGAAACTCGACCAATGATGAAGCAAGATGAAGATACGGGGACGGGAAACAATCGGCCGACGAGGGAGCAAGATGAAGAAACGGGTTTGGATTGCAGATGAAGAAATGGTAATGAATTCGTTTGGATGGCAAAATGAAGAAACTGATGGGTTTCCTTATATAGATCGGATTGCAAGAATGCGTCCTCAAGGCCACGGGTACTGCAAAACTTCAAAGCTGGTGTTGTGCATGCAGGGAATCTCTGCAAAAAAATTTGACCCGGAGAGGACGCATTGCAAGAATGCGTCCTCATGCAAAGTTGTATATAAAAAAAAACCGAGGACGCATTCCGGCAATGCGTCCTCTTCTTTCCCTTACGGAAAAAAAAGAACAATGCATCGAGGACGCATTTGGCAAATGCGTCCTCAGGAATTCAGAACCAAAAAAATATAGAAAATCAAGAGGACGCACTAGAACAATGCGTCCTACACACTTGCATCCAGGGCTAGTCACTGTAGCCATAAATATAGAATTTTGCATGCCAATTTCTTTATTTGTTAGTTTAGCTTTCTGAAATTAAAAGTGAGTTCTCTTTTTTTTTTTTCCCCTTCCCTTTTCTTCTCTCTTTTTTTCCGCACCAAACTGCCCTTCTTTCACAGGTGGCTTGTTTCATGTTGGTTTCAGAACTGCATGATCTGATCTTCTTCTTTGAACAAATCACATTATCTGGTCTACAATTTGGTGCAATCGTCATTCTGTCAGGTAGAATAACCATTTTCTCTCCTACCCCCAACAAAATCATTGTTACCGTTATCCTATTTTTTCTTCCAAGTCTTTTTAAGTTTCTTGAATTATGCCCTTTTGCAACTTTGAAAATTGCACACAAGGCATTCACGATTTTCCCATTGTTTGTTTCAGGTTTATAATGGATTTATTCGTGAAGATATTGAAAGAGTACCAAGCCTGTTGTGATTTAAATCAATTTAATTTTAATGCTACATGTTCACACACTGACTTGTTAACCCAAGATCTTTAAATCTGGGTTAAAACTGCACAAAGTGCAGTAACCTCCACCAATAATTACTAAATTGAAAGGTAAGTTTGATCGAGTTGTTTTAGTAAAAGTATTTTTCTGGGAATGATACATTTTATTACAATCCTACACTATTATACTATTATATGTGTAAAAAATTATAAGAAAATCTTCTGTTAGACCGACTAACATTAGACCACTTATGAAAAACTTCATTTTAATGATTTTTATGGTCAAATTATAATTTTTTATACATTGTGATACATTTTAAATATTTTTCAAAATTATAGGAATTTTGTTGAAATAAAAAAAAAATCAAATCACCCTATTAGCTACATCAATTATAAAATAATCTCGTCTAACAGTTAGTTGGTCTAAAATAAAACTTTATAAGGAATTATATATGTAAGAATTATGAGCTTCTATTATAAACCCTAATGTAGAGGTGACCATGATCTTATATACTAAGTGTTAGATTAAGTAAGATTCCTAACTAGAATAGGATAAGTATTGTGATATTTTAAAAAAAAAATTTGTACTGTAACTAGATTAAATTCCTTTCATTATTTACTTCTCTTGTAATCCTTTTACTTCTCTTGTAATCCTTTATTTATTTATATATATATTTATATATATATATATTTATTTATATATATATATATTCATTTATATATATATATATATATATTCATTTATATATATATATATATTCATTTATATATATATATATATATTCATTTATATATATATATATATATATTCATTTATCAATACATAATCATTCACAAAAAAATTCTCTCCATCCAAATATCATCATCATCAGCCTCCCTTTTCTTAGCCAATATTCTCGGCCAAATACCATCCAGCCATTGGCGGATCTATTGATACGCGAGGTAGGGCTCCAGCCCTACCTCGGTCGCCGGCCGGAGCTAGGAGGAGGCGAGACGCGCGGCTGAGCGCGTCTCCGGCGAGGCTGAGCGCGTCTCCGGCGCGGGCCGCGCTGCTCGCCGGAGAAGAAGGCCGCGCTGCGGCCTTCTTTTTTTTTTAATTCATACGACCTAAAACGACGTCGTTTCACGTTAGTGAAACGACGTCGTTTCGTTTGGCTTTGTTTTTTTTAAACCGAAGTAGTAAAACGACGTCGTTTCACGTTAGTGAAACGACGTCGTTTCACGTTAGTGTTATGAAAAAAAAAAGGGCATCAGAATTGGATTGGGCCAAAAACTGAGCCCAATCCAATATAGCCCATTCCATTAATTATAAAAGCTGGAGGCGCGAGAAGGACAGCAAGCACAAGCAGCGCTCCTCCTTCCTCTGCCTCTCACTCGACACTCTCAGCCTCAGGCCTCAGCTCGTCGCGCCGCCGCCATCCGCCGCCGCCGCGCCACCGCCATCCGCCACCACCGCGCCACCGCCTCTCCAAACCACGGTAAGTCTTCTCTTCTCTAATTCTCTTTATGCTAAATTGCTAATATTTATTAATTTTAGGGTTTATAATTTATTGTCTTTTTAATTTATTTCTTCAAAACTTAAGTATATGTATAATATAATGTGAACATGATTTTTAGATTGGATGTTGAATTGAATTTATATGGTTGTATTATATATGATTGTTGAAATTTAGTTGAATTGCATAAATTGATTTAGTTGGAATTTAGTTGGAATTTAGTTGGAATTTAGTTGAAATTTAGTTGAAATTATAATTGTTTGATTTATTTTGTATAATTGTATGTGACAATGAAATTGTCAATTTGTCATAATCGGTTTATGGAATTATCAATTAGGGATATTTGTTAAATTGAATTTAGATGAATATGATTTTTTGAACTTTTTATTTTCATTTGTTAATTATCAATTAGGGATATTTTATTAAATTGAATTTGAATCGATGAAAAATAAATCAATTTACATAAACCGGACGCCGGACGCCGGACGCCTCTGCACGCCGGGCGCCGAAAATTTTTCAGCCTCCCCTGAAAAAATTTTCTGGTTCCGCCCCTGCATCCAGCCAAATATTTTCTTTTCTTCTCCAATCGGCCGACACCCTCCTTCCTTTTCAATCAATTTCCGGCGCACTCCTGGCGTCATTTTTACTCTCTATATTGCCGATGAAAATTCTCCTACAACACTCCATTTTATATAATGCGGATGAAAATTACATCATCAAACTATCTCTCGTGGAAGTGTTAAGTTGGTTCTATTCTTCATCTTCAAGGTTTACATGGATTCGTCGATGGCATAAATCCTTGTCCGCCTCTTCCAACTCCGTCACCAGCTGGCCCGTCCCTCTCCTTTACCGCGATGGTTTCCACCCCTCCTGGTGGTGGCAAGGTTGATCCCAAGATTGTTTATCCGAAAGCTAAGGATATGTACGATCAGTGAGTTGTTGAAGATAAACGTGTCTGCAGTCTTTTGTTCTCTTCCCTCATTGCAGAAGCTCTCACGGAGATCCTAGATTTCTCAACTTCAAAGGAGATCTAGGATAATGTTGCAGACATATATCAGAATAACAGTGGCTCTACTATTCTCCGTCTTCGCGCAGATTCGCATGGTATTTTTAAAACTGGTACATTCCATGAACTTCATCTCAAATTTAAGGAGATTCTTAAACAATTATCTTTTATAGGCAATCTTATTACACATGTTGATCAGATTGTATGGTTTTTTACGGCTCTTGGCCTTGAGTATAAATATTTTTTTTGCTCCTTTAATTAATGTTGTTCCTACATCATTATATGCGGATGTATTTGCTCGTGCCAAAAACCAAGAGGCATTATTACAAAATCTGCAGGGTCATTCTACACTACATGTCGTCCACCAATGGCATTTCAGATCAGCGCCCAGCCCCCAATCGGCCGCTCATAGGATCACGCGCCAACAAGAGGTGGCCTCAAGTGGGCTCCAATAGCCGGCAGAGGTGGTCGCTTTGGTGGTCGACGCGACAGCCGACAACTCTAGTCAAGTTTTTCGACGGCTGGTCCTGCTCCCGGCTGTGGTCGTCCGCACTGTACCTGGTGTGGGCTGCATGGTCATTATGCTGCAACATGTTATCAGATGCAAGTTGTTCCAACTCTACACATTTGGCAGAAAATTATCATGTTTCTCAATAGTCGGAGCCATCTTCTCGAGTGTCAGATTGGTACATTGTTTCCAGTGAGACCAGTCACATGGCGTATTCCGCTTATGACTTAGAGAGCATCACTCCATATACTGGTAAATATCAAGTTTATGTTTGTAATGGTGCCCTTATTATGATTTCTCATATTGGTGATTCTAGAGTTTCTGAGAATTTGAGATTATATGATGTTCTGGTTGTGCCTGAGATTACTAAGAATTTGCTGTCTATTAGTAAGCTAACCAGGGATATGGATGTACTGATAACTTTTGATAATTGGAACTTTGTTATTCAGGAAAAAGTAACAAGGGCCATCGTGGGCCGGGGGAACAGTGAGGATGGACTTTATTTTTTGGACCAGGGAGAGGGAACTTTTGTTTCAGTTTTACAGCAAAATAAAAGTTAAGCTTCGTACGAGCTATGGCATGCACGGGTAGGGCATGTGCACAGTGCAGTTATTTCTAGTTTGAATAAGTATGGATTTCTTTTAGTTTCTTCTTTATTGCCTAAACCGCATACCTGCGCCCCCTATGTTATGGCAAAAGGTTCACGATTGGCTTTTGTGGAGAACCCTAAACATGCTGAGCATGTTCTTAAATTGGTACATTATGATTTGTGGGGTCCCTCCCCAATTTTATCTGGAAATGGTTTCGCATATTATGCTTTATTTGTGGATGAATTTTCTAGATTTACCTGGCTATATCCTCTTTGTCGCAAATCGGATTTTGTTGATATTTACTTGCAGTTTAAGGCATTTCTTGAAAATCAATTTTCTTCAAAAATAAAGGTTTTTCAAAGTGATGGTGACACTGAATTTCTGAACACTCAACTCTGATCTCATTTTGTGGAGAAAGGCATCCATCATCAGGTTTCATGCCTGTCTACTGAAGAGCAAAATGGGCTCGTCGAACGCAAACATTGTCATGTGGCAGAAATGGGCCTTACGATGCTGTTCCACTCATATCTATCGATCTCACACTGGGATGATGTTTTCAGGACGACTGTCTACATTATCAACCATCTACCTACTCCAGTCTTGCAGGGCTCGACACCTTATAGTCTTCTTTATCATCGGGATCTCGTTTATGCCAACTTCCATCCATTCGACTATCAGGCTTTTCCTTTTTTCCATCCATTTACTGATCATAAGTTGTCTTCATGAAACATTTCGTGTATTTTCATCGGATACAATTCTCAGTACAAGGGATTCAGGTGCCTCGATCCTTCCACCGACAAGGTTCACATCACTCGACATGGCCATCTTGACGAGACTTATTTTCCATTTTCTCCATCTTCGGCATCAGGGACTGGTTCTTCATCTACAATGTTGGATGTTTCTACTTTTGTTTATCCCGAGTCTGAGTCAGTGCCACCAGTTTCTCCAACTGTGCCGCCATCTTCGCCGTCCAGCATTATTTTTTTGACCCTGAGCCGAGTTGGCTGCCTGTCCCTCCTGACAGCCTGGCCGTCCATGCTTCTCCTCTGGTCAGCCCCAAAGCCTTGCCACAGTCGGCCTTGCCTCAATCGGCACCACTGGTGGCCGCAACTATCTCGCCTCCAGCACGGTCCTCCGGGATGGTTACTAGATCTACCACTGGTTCTATTTCGCGTCGCGATTATTCTGATATTCATGCTCACGGTCTTTTTGCGGCTCTCCTTTCTTAGAAAAGGCTAACTGATTATCGTTTCGTTCTTCCTGATTCTTCTTGAGTCTCAGCCATGGACGAGGAGATTGCTGATCTTCATAGTTAGCATACTTGGGATCTTGTTCTATGCCATGCGGATGTCAACATTGTTAGCTCCAAATAGGTATACGAGTAAAGTATCGACTCGATGGTGCAGTGGATTGCTTCAAGGCTCACTTAGTGGCTCGGGGATTCTCCCATATTCCTGGTTTTGATTTTGATCACACCTTCAGTCTAGTGGTCAATGCCTCTACCACTCGGACCGCTCTTGCTACTGCCACCATGCCAGCCTAGCCTCTTCATCAGTTGGACGTAAAAAATGCCTTTCTCAACGGCATGTAGATTCTCCAGTCTATTTGGCACAACCAATTGGTTATAAGGATCTGGTTCATCCAAAGTATGGGTGTCATTTGCGTAAGGACATCCAGTCTAAAACAGGCTCCTCTGGCGCAGTTTCAGCAGTTCAACACCTATCTCTCCCAGCTTGGTTTTCATTGCAGTTCTGCTGATACTTCTCTTTTTGTGCTATCTCGAGGTTCATCTCTGCTATACTTACTTGTTTACGTCGACGACATCATCCTGGCTGGCAATTACTCCACTCTTATTCGATAGCTCATTGATCGCACTCATCAGGAGTATGCCATTAGGAATTTGGGTGCTCTACATTACTTTCTTGGCTTGGAAGTTACACCCTTCTCTGCCAAGCAAAGCTCCAATTTTGTCGAACTCTCAGCTTCACAACAGCACGAGTTTTCAGTTCAAGAATCAGACTCTCTATCGATCCTTGGTTGGGGCCTTCCAGTATCTCACCATCACTCGTCTAAACATAGCATTTGTGGTTAACTCTACCAGTCAGTATCTACAGGACCCTCGAGATGATCATGTTGCGTTGTTACCAGGATTCTCTGCTATGTTCAAGGGACGATGCATTTTGGTCTCAGTTTTTGAGCTACTTCCTCACCTGAGGTACTAGGTTATTCGGATGATGATTGGGCCAGATGTCTAGAGACTCAAAGTTCTACTTATGGATATGCTAACTTTTTAGGCAGCAATTTGGTTTCTTGGAGTGCGAAGAAACATCCCACAGTTTCTCACTCTAGTACTAAGTCTGGGTATCGGGTTCTGGCCAACATTGCTTCTGAGGTTATTTGGAAGACTCATCTGCTGCGTGATCTCCATGTTCCTTTGTTTGGTGCACCACTCCTGCTTTATGACTACAACAATGCGATCTTCTTGGCTCAAAATCTGGTTTCTCACAAGCGGGCTAAGCACATCGACATCTACTATCATTTTGTTCGGTAGTTAGTCTCTTATAGCAAGTTACGAGTTGCTCATGCTCCTACTTCCCTTCAGATAGCGGACATCTTCACCAAGGGTCTTTCTTGTCCGTTATTTGAGTTCTTTAGATCCAACATTTGCGTCTCTGAGAATCCGACGCTTCGCTTGAGGGGGAGGGGGTTACAATAAGTCTGATTCCTGACTAGATCGGGATAAGTATTGTGACTAGATTAATATCGTCCTCTCTTTATTTACTTCTCTTGTAATATCTTCTATATATTCATTCTATCAATACAGAATCATTCACGGAAAAATACTTTATGACTAAGCATTGTCAACCACCAACTCACGTACAACGGTATTAGTCATTGCGTAAATATGAAAAAAAAAGAGCGTCCATGCCTATCAGTTTTTTTTTTTGAGTTAAAAATATTCGCTGCTTAATCAAACCAAGCAAAATAACTTCCAACATCATATAATCTGAAACCACATAGTTCATGTAGATACTAAGCATTCATAGTCATTGTAGTCTGTTAGAATCAAAACACAATGCTAATCCCAAAGGGTTACAAGCTTAAAGCTAACAAACTCTGGGAGACTGGACTCATTCTCTAACTTGAATAAACTCTCTCAATCTCCCTTTCTCCTGAAAGAACATCCTTCGGTGAGTCTAGCACGTCCACCAGTTGGCTGACACAAGACGGTCTGGCAATTTCCACAAACCACCACAGTCTGGGAATGGCTAAACACGGTAGTGATGTTGAAGCAACCTTGACACTTGACATCCATGAAGGAGGAGTTGGGAGACGGGACCAAACGCTTGAGCTTGTGCTTCCTCTTCTCCAACTCGGCCGGCGGGTTGAGCAGATCCACGTCGTTCGGAAGCACCATCTTTAGGGTTTGGAGGTTCGGATCGCCTGAGGCAAGATAACAGCGCCGCACTGCTTAAGGTGAGGGAAAGGAGAGTAAACGTGAGTAATTCAACGTGAGTAAATAAATAGATAATACGTGAGTAAAAACCCTAATAAAGTCCTACTATAACCCATTGACTATGACTAATTCAACGATTTCAGTCTAACAGTATACTGAACGAAACAAAATTTTCCCTTTATAGGAATGACTGTTTGTTTAATATGCCAGCTTGCTAATTCAATAAAAGATGTTTATTTTTACTTTCCGTTAGGGGTTTCTATAATTTAAAAAAATATTAACATGTAAATAACTTTAATTATATTTTAAAAAAATTATACTCTCTTTCTCCCAACTCTATTTATATTTTAATTTTTTGACATTATTATCAAAAATTGACTATATTTAAATCGATATATGAACAAAAATATTATCATATATGATATTATTGAATTTGCCGTAACATATAATTTCTAAACGTAAACTTTTTATTTAACACTATTGTACTTTAAGTAAACGTATTAATGGTTAAATATGTTTCTTGAATAATATAATAATAATTACAGTAAAACCAGAACTGGAATAGGAGGAGTAATAGATTTTCCATAATTAATCTAACCGAGTATAGACCAGAAGACTTTCTTAGTAGTATGACGATCAAGCGGCTCGCCTTCAGCCGTCCCACCCGCACCGACACCACAGCCATAATCGGAGAGATAAATCACAGCAGACACTCGACCAAGCCCCTGGACCCTCGACTGTACTCGCTGCCCACAAAGAATCCCTTCACTGGAGAAATCCACACACTGCGTCTGGTGAGAGTCGAATCCAAAGTCAATGGGAGTAAGATCCAAAAGCCTAACCAGTGGGCCAATCGTGTGGGTGTACTTTCTTAGTAGTATGAGCTTCCATGAATGTCGTAATCCTATTTTTCCCCTCGAGTAACCGCGTTATAGTTAACTTAGTGAAGTAGATGAAATTACACGGCAACGAAGAAAGGATTTTATTGGTGTACACCGATCCGCGTTTAAGACGTGTATGTGAAAGGCAAATTCATGTGTAGTCTAGGAAGTACAAGTTATCTTTTTTTTTCTCAGTTCTTTGTATTGTGTAATTAATTAACGTCAGGCCGGTCCAATGAATTTTGAGATCCTATGCAAAATTTTATTATTTTGGCGCCCTTATACGAAAATCGATAACAATTTAAAATACAGATTAATATTTGTTTGGGGTTGGAATCTAATCAAGTGCAATACTAAAGAGGTTTACCCAACACTCATTTTATATTTATTGAAATTTTAAAATAAAAGTTAAAATAAGGGGAACATAAACCAATACCTTGAAAAATATTACATTTTTTGAATCTGCCTCTATCACTATAATTCAAAAACATCAATCACATGTTGTACTATCTAGGTAGACAAGTTTGTGCACTAATTTTCTCCTGTTTGCTGCAGTGGAGCATGCCTTGAAATTTTGAAAATCGATTCCGCAGTGGTGCAAAATTGAGAAAGCAGAGCAGACGGCATGCAGTCGGAGATTACGGCGCTAGCGCAAAAGGGAAAGCAGAGAATGGAGGTAAGGAGAATATTGATATGTAGCATTAAATTTTGATTTTGATTGGTTTAGCTGTGGACAAAATTAAGAAGGAGATGATAGTTTAAAAGTGGTTCATCAGCAATACATTTTGTTTAAAAGACCCAAGAGGCAATAAAAGGCCCAAATATAATTAATAAAACTGAAATTATTTTCTAAAACTTTTATGGCAAAATCTTGGGAAAAACCATCTTCATCAACATTGGACCTCTATTCATCAAGTGAATAAAATATGTACACATATATAATAGGTAAATATAATATTTTTGGACTCATTCAAATATTGGGCCATGTGCGTTCGTTCTGCCATCACTGCACTTGATCCGGCTCTAATTAACATTTTTGGAGAACTAAATCAAACTTTAGATGTCAAGAAATAATAAATGTGTTGGTGATCATAAAAAATCGGATACGTGTTAAAAAAGAAAATTATATATATATATATAATAAGAAATAAGAAGTACTCCCTCTGGTCCCTTAATATTGGCTCCTATTGTTTTTTTAAATGAAATGAGTGATGGAGATTGAATTGAAAGTATGAAAAGTAAATTGGATGGATGAAACTAATTTAGTATTTACTTAATACGGAATGTGTCAATATTAAAAAACCATCGTAAAATGGAAAGGAAGTCAGTATTAGAGGACCAGAAAGAGTATATTAATTAGGGAGATTACATGGTTTTGTTTTGTTTTTTTTGCAACTGTGATTAAAATGGATTGTTTGCTTTTTACCTTATTTAGCAGCATAAGAAAAAACCGATTTACCTGTAAGAAAAATCAAATCTTCATATGTTTTACCTTACTAGATTTAGTACACAAAGTGGTGTGGTTGTAGCCCTGATATTTTTGTGAAATTTATAGTTTTAAATTAAGTTCTTCTCTTATTATCTTGATCTGCATACAAATGCCTAACTGGACACCTCCCAATTCCTCCTTTCTATGTTGGATCTGGGATTTTTTCAAGCAACAACTTTGATACTTCAATCCATAAGGACATTGTCAATACGCTCGCTCTCACAAGCTACATACTTTTCCGATACACCCATAAGCATGTGGACATTGATCACCCATAAGCATCATTGGCACCCCATGTTATACATAGCAAAAGAGTACATCAACTGCACTCGCATCATATATTTGATTAGTTTTGAGATTATCCTAAACCCTTAACTGGCAAAGAAGTGAACAAAATCCTAATAGTACTCTCCCGTGATGGCCCTTGGGCCATAACAAAGGTGGACTTTCGGTTAAATCCCAAGTCTATTAAAGTAATGATGTAGTCAATGGGAGTAGTTATAACGGAGACAATTATGCTAGGAGTTAGTGTTTCGGTTACATGCAAGCATTGCTAGGATTTTGTCTATAAATATCAAGGTATGTTGGTAGTGACGAACTATTCACTTTTATCTTCATAAAACCCCCATTGACTTAGGCATCATAGAGTTTTTCCCTGGGATCTCATGGGGTTTATTTTTCATATCACAGCCAAAGACTTGGAGACGGGGCTCGATCGGATTCCAGACGCATCAATTGGCACGCCCAGTGGGATCGATTAAGTTAGATTCCAATTCTTTGGTTTATGTTCACTTCTACGGCTACTAGAAAGAGTGAAAGGATGAGAAGCAAAGGAACATGTGCGGGAGACGAGGTGCAATCCCCATACAGGAGAATGAGAAAGATGGTTAATCCCCTAGTATCACAAAATATTGAACCTGAGCCAGTGCTAGTTTCGACAGGACCTGGAACGATATCTGTTGAAGGATCTCAAGAAGTTGGGGGGTCTTCAAGGAAGCTAGAGGTCAGTCGAGAGCCTAGTGTAGGAGTGAACACAGGCCCTCAGTAAAACCTACCAGTTAACCAATATGATGATAAAGATGGACGCTTCATGGAAGCTTTAGGATGTTCACATATCAAATCCTACGAGAGGGTTATTCAGGTGAACCAGAGATTTGAGGAAGCCATGTTGATCCCGGTAGGAACGCAATGAGATTTAGCGCAGGTGGTACAAATGTTAGCTTCGACGGGGTATCGGGTTACGCCACCTTTGATGTCTTTGGTACCCTCGAGGGGTGTGGTATCTTTGATACCTATGGAGATGTATGTGAGGTCGGTATCAAAGCCTATGCTGGGACTTCTATATGCTAGGCATGTAAGAGCGATGGACCAGCCACGTCCGTAACCTTCGTTTCTTGATAATACTCAAGAAGTAGTTTATTCAGGGACTTCTTTGATGTCTATGGTTTCAGCGGCTACTTTTCTAGGATTTGATGTTGGATATCTCTTGGTGCCCTCTATGGGGATTCAGGGTTATGGTGGTCTAGGATCGCATGATCCGTAGTTGGGACAGATGCCATATGGATTTTTTACACAACCTTCGATGTATCCTGGGGCGATGGTACATTTGGTACATTCTAGTTCCATGGGATCCCAACATACGTATAAAAATGTGTATGGTGAGGTTCCTCGAGCTTTGCTACCGCTGAGGGATCTCTAATGATCGAATTAGGAAGAGATATGAAAGATTCCTTAGGGAGAGAGTTAGACAGGTTGATCGGGCCCATGGGGCAGACATCAGGTTCACCATTTAGATCGATGATAAACTAAGTTAGATGGTCTCTAGATACAAAACCACTGGAAGGGATTCCTCTTCTGGAGGAGATTCAAAACCTTGAGAGTTCATACAGACGTTTATGAGTCTTACGAATTCTTGGGATTTTGACGAAAGTATTACGTGTAAATTATTCAGGAGTTACCTTCGAGGGAAGGCCCGTGAATGGTTTAACAAACTTCCTAAGGGATCTTTACATTCTTATTCGAATTTTAGTGGAGCTCTTCTCAGTCCGTATGCCCAAAAAAAGAAGTTTACCAAAACTTTGCATGAACTATACCAAACTAAACAAAAGCTGGGAGAGTCTACCAAAAATTTTTACCATAGGTATGTGGATGAAAGTCTGGGGGTTGTGGAAATCATGGAAAATGAGGTGACTCAAGGATATTTGATAAGAATGCAAGATGTTGAGTTGTATAAGAATTTGACTACTAATACTCCTCGAACTCTCCAAAACTTCAGGAGGTTGTCGACCAACATTCAAAAGTGGAGCAGGTTGCAAGAAGGAAGAAAGAAGGGTTGGTGGAGGAGAGTGCAAGAAGGAAAAAAAGAAGGATTGGAGGAGAAAGCTGGGAAAGACAATGACTTTCATGGGAAAATGCCAGCTGAAATGGTTAGGCCAAGCTTTGAAAGGTATACGCCCATGGCTAGATCTCCTACAAAAACTCTGAGTATACATCGAGTTATGTTTAGGCTACCTCTACCAATGAGAGATTCAGATAGGGCTATGGTGGTAAGAAGAGCTTCGAACATATATTTTGATCATCACAAGGACTATGGACATGACACAGACAATTGTCATTCATTTGAAGATGAAAATTGAAAGGTGTGCAAGAGAAGATAGAGTTCAAGTTTTGAGGGCTCAATTCGGAGATCGTATGGGCCCATCGAGACTAAGAAATGATCATCGAGCTTGGCATCCATACTAGAGTGGCCCACAAAATAACAGAGGGAGAGATGACAGGGGGCCTCAAGATCAAAACCAAGGCCAGGAAAGGTAGGCTGGTCGGCCTTGTAATCAGCCTATTAAAAATCAGGAAAACATGAATGAGGAGAATCCAGCAATTCATAGGTTGATTAATGTCATTAATGGTATTATTGGGGAAATATCTTCCAACACGATTGATGACATGATAGGTGTAACATGATAGGTTTAGAACCTGTTTGGGCCAGCAGCCCTATCATTTAGAAAGAAACCCAATAACCCAAGTCATACATGAATGGGCCAGTCACTAGAAGACAAAGGAGATTATATCATAGACCAAGAATATTAGGGTTTAACAGTAGTATAAATAGAGAGGTATGTCTTCTATTTTTGGTAACACTATATTTGCCTCCTTTTACTCTCTACAAAATTGTTGACTAGACCGTCGAAGAATCTCCCCCCGAGATTCTTGGGGTCTGTTTCTTTTTTGTAGATCACTGGTTGCGGTGATCGGATCCATGTCAGGTTGTGAGCGAAGGTTATCGGACGCATTAAGTTGCACGCCCAGTGGGACCCAAAATTTGACTAGATCTAGATCTTACAGCGTATATCTTTGTTGACAACCTCAACTCGGCGAAGTGAAAGGATGAATGATAAATGGACTGGTGCGGGCATTGAGGTTGGATCTTTGTATAGATCAAGGGAATGGGAGATCATGGCTCCTCACATCACAAACCAAGATGCACCAACAGAACTAGTCAAATCTTCGATGTGACCTAGCTCAACGATCCTTGTGATCCAAGGGTCACGGGATGGGGCCCTGCTTGGAGCTTTAGGAGAAGCAGAGATTACCATTGGACCAGTCGTGGGAATTAGCACTGTAATACCACTGTATCGATCACATTACCCAGATGTTGGTAGCAGCAGATTATCATGGCATCCCCCCTTCGATAACCCCTCACTCTTCCATGACTATGATACCCCTTAATAATTTAGGTTTCTCTTGTGACCACCCTGGAAGCACATATCAGAGCATTACCCCTGGCGAGCCAGGTGCGTGGAGTTCTGTATATGGGGTATGTGAGAGAGGCTGCACAGCCTAGACCCCAACCTTCTTTTCCTAATTACATGCAGGTAAGCTATCCCATGTCTTCCCCGATGCTAGGTTACCCTCTCCCGGGGATTAAATAGGACCACAGAGTTATGCCTTGGGAAAGGGCCCCAGACCATATGAGAGGCTTGGGAAGCATACCCTTTGTTAACCTAGTGGATTTTCGAGGACCCTATCCAGGGGACCCTGGAGGACCTTATCAGAGCAGAGGGCACCAATATGGAGAAGTTGTAGCCCTATGTAAAGAGTTGGACAGATTGATAGGACCGATGGGGCAAACTGTTGTGTTCCTATTTGGTCCAGTGGTGATGATGGCTCGCAGACCCCAAGATATGAAACCACCGGAAGGACTTCCTACTTACGCAGGGGACTCAGACCCACGAAATTCGTCCAAACCTTCCTTGGGTTGATGAAATCTCAAGATTTTGATAAGAAGCTGACATGCAAGTTAGTGGGTAGCTACCTTTGAGTAAGGCCTAGGAATGGTTCAACAAGCTGCTAAGGATTTCGTTGCATTCATATCAAGATTTTAGTAGGGCTCTGCTGAGTTAGTATTGTCAGAAGAAGAAATTCACCAAGACATTGGCGGAGTTGTATCAAATAATGCAAAAGCCAGGGGAATCTACCGCTACTTTCTACCACAGGTATGTCGATGATTGCCTGGGGGTAATCAAAGGTATGGAGACTAAAATTATCCAGGGATATCAGTTGGGAATGGAAGATCTAGAGTTATACAGGAAGCTGACAGGAAACACCCCAAAAACACTTCAGAAGCTCAAAGAGCTTGTAGAACAACATTCAAAGGTAGAAAAGGTCATTCGAAGGAAGAGGGAAGGGCTAATGGCCAATCAGCACAAGTCTAATGACCCTCAAGGGAAGAGACCGGTCGAAAGATCAACTTTGAGAAATATACTCCCACGCATCGTTCCCCGGATGAAATATGGAGCATTCACGGAGGAATTGTTAAGCAACCACCTCCTATGAATGATGGTAGTCAAGCCTTCGCAAATAAGAGAGCCACCAATAAGTTCTGCGACTACCACAAGGATTATGGACACACCACGAATGAATACGCCCACCTTTGAATGAAAATTGATTGATCAAAAAGAGAAGGCCTCCTAAAATAATCATTTTTCCAACCATGTCGAGATGATAATCTGAGGCATAGGAATGATCGAGGAAACAGATGACCCCCAAAGAAAAACTTCAATGCTAGTAATAGAGGAGATCATGGCCAACCATGTTCGAAGATGCCAGCAGGTATATCCAAGCCTGTAACCAATGCCAAAACATGTGCCTATGACCCATGTCCCTCTGGCAGAAATGATCAACATATACAGTTCTTGGTCATTCGATTAGTGGAGAATAGACCTGGTGGGGCCCTTCAGAAGCACCAGGAATATTCAAATATCTGATAGTGGCAGTTGACTGCTTCACTAAGTGGGTCGAAGCAGAGCTGTTGGCAAACATTAAGGGGGAAACTATCATTTCATTCTGCTGGAAGAACATTGTCCGTCGCTTCGGTATACCAAAAGCATTCATTACGGACAATGGGACCCAGTTCACGAACGACCCCTTTAAGAGTTGTGCTAGTGAGAGGAGTTCAAGATCCAACTAAAGATCACATTGGTATACCATCCACAGTTGAAATGGCAGATAGAAGTCACCAATCAAACCCTTGTTAATGGAATACGAAAAAGGCTGGAGGGAGCAAAGAGGAACAGGGTCAACGAACTACCTCGTGTATTATGGTCTTATCAAACAGTGGAGTCTTTGGCCACATGAGATACACCATATTGACTAGTGTATGGCTCAGAGGCTATGATATGTATAGAAATTGGCATGCCTAGCCCGAGAATGGTGATAGCCAATGATGCCAGGAATGAGGATAACCATTGCCTTGACTTGGATCTAATAGAAGAAAGATGAGCTATAATATCCATCTGTGAAGCCAAATTCAAGGAAAGGGTGAAATGATATCACGATCGAAGGGTGAAAGAAGCGCAGTTTGTTGTGGAGACCTAGTCATGAGAGACAATAAGAAAAGAAAGCACGAACCAGAGGGGAAGTTGGGCCCTAATTGGGAAGGACCTTACAGAGTGCTCGAAGCTCACCCAAGAGGGAGTTACACCTTGGGTTCGATGAATGGCAACCACATTCCTAAGCAGTGGAACATAGTTAACCTTTGACAATACCACCAGTTCTAAGAAGAATTAGCCTTAAGGCTCATGTTGGAAGAATAGCTAGTCTCGCTATATATCTATTCCCAGATGTGTATGCTCTGCGCTGCAGGTGGTTGTTTTAATGAAGGTTTTAATACTTCCCCCAACTTACAATGCATGATTCTCACTCTCAAGCGATCTAAAGTAATTCTTACTCTCAAGAAATCGAAAAAAATTCTCGCTATCAAGCGATCGAATGTAATTCTCCCTTTTCAGTGACCAAAGCTAGTCATCAGTCATTAGCGATAGTATTCTCAAGCGATCGAATGATTGCTTCTATGCGTTAAAACATCCCTTGTTTTTCAGTGATCGAAGTTTACCTTTAAATCATTAAGATTACTATCGCTTTTCAGCGATCAAGGCCCTCTAACATTCGCACGCTAGCTTCAAGATAATTCCCATTTTAAGCAACCAAAGATCCAATCTTAAGCGATAAAGAAATTCTTTTCTGGTAACTAAAAGTGCATTTTGAGCATGAAGAAAAATACGCTTACTTTCTAAGTGATCGAAAAGTTTGACATCCGAACAAAGTTATTGTATCCTATCGAAGCCAAATGACTTAGCATTTTTTTGAGAGGACATTTAATAACATAATTTAATGGTTCATTTAGATACACCCAAAAAAGTAGCTATAGGTTATGAAAACATGATTTTTATTTAAATACAACATGTAACACATGTTCCAAGTCATAACACAACATTTGTTCATTCAGACCATTGAATGTTCCCTGGCTTCACCCCAGTGGCGATTGTAAATAGTTGGTCAACTACACTCTTAGAAGCCTCGGGAATGGGGTTGGTACGATGCCCTCAGGGAGGTATCAAATCCCTCGAAGGTGAGGGCTCTCTATCCGAATCAAGAGGTATAAAAAAGCCCCGAAGGCAAGGTAACAAAAACTTAGAGCCTTATTCTGCCATCCAGAGTTATAAGAAGGGGGAATGATGAACCTTTGACCAGATAGCCTATTGCTTAAGGTAAAATTGCCCATTACATCTTGATTATTAATTAAAATATCTATAAATCGAAATAACTCATAACTAGGATCTACACCTACTTTCTCACATCGAACCAAGAAGTTCATTATTATAACTATTACGTTGGGGTGAAGCTAAGACAAACTCACGTCAAATTCCTCCATTAGGTTTGATAACAAGGAGGGGAAGGGAAAGCTAAAGCCTGATCTAATGTGTTTACTATAGGTCATAACTCTCCCTACATGTAAAGAAGTATACTTCTCTACTTTGAGAGGTTTCAGTTGGGCATTCAGAGGAATACGCTGGTATGGTGGAATCTCTTCGATAAGCTTGCTTATCTCTTCAGGGAAAGTGTACTACATCGAACCCTCGCCCTTCAACAAAGTCTCGGTGTTTGAAAAAATGAATTTTCTCTTCGATGGTTCATACAAACTTGTGTTCGTAGTTCTCTCATCCCTAGTACCTAGGCGTTCAGAACTACCTTTCGAAGACCCACCTACTTCCCCACCGGCACGTCTATTAGACTTACAGAGCGCGGCCCCTACAGAAGCCACCACTTTGTTGAGGTTGGGAATTTCACTTGAACTACGAATAAGGTTCACAGACTCTGTGTTTTCAGAATCGGTCAGATTCTCGATCGATCGAAGGGGTAAGTTACTGAAAAAAGTTGAGTTGGCACCACCTGAAACCCTAATCTGCGATGAACCTGGCCCCTCACTTTATCTCTCAGGATTCGCAAGAGAAAAAGATGGAGAAATCACAGGGATAATGCTAGGGTCCATGGAGACTTACTTGTCAAGAGACAAGAGGAAAGGTTGAAGCTTGGTGGCTGGAGGAGTAAAAAGCGGAATTTCTTGAGGAAAACCTTTAAATGGAAGAATGGGAATGAAAAGAGAGAGAGAACCTCTCTGGTTTAGGGGTATTTATTGGCAGAAGGGAGAGAAGGATACGCGGATGATGATTACCTAAAATGGGGGCGGTCTGAAAAGATGAAGAGCCTATTGAATAGTCATTAGCATGCGTCATCTTTCCCTTAATGTTCCCTTCATTCACTTTTCTAGGGAATCCCAAAAGTCAGAACCTCTAAGAAAAATCCAAGTGCTCTCCCACTAACCCAGCGGGTAAAATTCCTTAGAAGACCTCTCGCCTCGTAGTCAACCAAAGACTGCAATTAGAACAAAACATAGCCCTTGGAGAACTAAAGTTCAAGAGCTCAATCCCTAACGATTAGAGCTAAACCTTCGATGATTACAGCTCGAAGGTTAACCCCAACGATTGAAAATGACCTTCGATTTTTATATCTCGATGACAAGAACAAACCTTCGACGAAAGGGGTCCTCAAAGGTCAGAAGATCACTTAGTTTTCCTTGGGGCATTTGATGGCATGATAGGTTTAGAACCTATTTGGGCCAGTAGCCCTATCACTTAGAAAGAAACCCCATTACCCATGCCATACATGAATGGGCTTGGGATTAGGATAGTCACTAGAATAAAAAGGAGATTAGGTTATAGACTAAGAATATTATGGTTTAAGAGTAGTATAAATAGAGAGGTATGCATTCATTTTTTTGTAACACTATCTTTGTCTACTTTTACTCTCTACAAAATTGCTGACTAAACCGTCGGAGAATCTCTCCCCGGGATTCCCGGGGTCTGTTTCTTTTTGTAGATCACTGGCTGCGTTGGTCGAATCTGGGTTGGGTTATGAACGAAGGTTACCAGACGCATCAAGGATCGTGAAAGCTGATTCGCGTCAAGTACCGGCTGGAGAACCACGACATAAGCGGTTACGACCAGATAAGGCCATAACATTTTTGCAGGCAGATCCGGTTCCCACCCAGACCCTGCATGCGGATCCTATGGTTATCTCAGCAATTGTTAGAAATTCTTTGATTCGGAGGGTGTTCATCGATGATGGAAGTGTGTCAAAGTGATGTTTGCACATTGTTTCGACCAATTGGACATAGGTCGTAGCAACTTAAAAAGTCTTCTTTGCCATTGTCTGGATTCATGAGTAAAGATGTGTTTCCATTATGGGAAATTACTTTGGTGGTGCGGATGGTGGATAGAGAGAAATAAGTGAAGATAAACTGTACTTTTCTAGCCGTCGATGCCTGTTCACCATATAACGTTATTCTTGAACATCCATGGATGTGTCAGGCTCAAGATGTATAGTCTCTGTACCACTTGATGATGAAGTTCCCTACAAAGAAATAGATTGAGCCATTCGAGGCAATCGAGTGGTAGAAAAGAGTTGTAATCATACAGCAGTGAAAGGTGCAAGAAATGTAGCTTCGGTGCATGGGAAAGTTAGTCCTGCAGATACGGAGCAAGTTTCTATTTAAGATATTGGCACAGTAGCTATCGGGAAATTGATGCCAGGGGATGTGAAGGAAAAATTAAAGGTTCTACTTGATGGTAATGGTGATGTATCTTTGTGGACTTCTGATCTCAAATGAGTACCTTCAGAATTGGCAACTCGTAGGCTAAATATTGGTCCATTGATAAAGCCGGTAAAATAGAAGAAAAGGATGTTCACTCTGGAGAGAGTAGAAGCAATTAATGTGGAAGTGGAGAAGTTGCTTAAAGCGGGAGTTATCAAAGAAGTGTACTATCCTAAGTGGTTAGCTAATCAAGTGATGGTCCCAAACCATGATGGTGCATGGAGAATGTGTATTAACATCACTGATTTGAAAAAATGTTTCCGAATATATAGTTATCCATTGCCACCCATTGACAAACTGGTGGAGGCTATAGCTGGGTATTAGGTGCTGGTGTCATCAGATATTGATGGCTAAAGAAGATAAAGAAAAGACTTTGTTTATCACAAATATGGGGACATTTTGCTACAAGAGGATGCCATTTGGGCTTAAGAACATAGGTGCAACGTATCAATGGTTGGTAGAAAAGGTGTTCAAGAAATAGATTGGCAGTTATATGGAAATTTATGTAGATGATATGGTTCTGAAGAGCCGGGGTTCTGAGTAGTTTTTGGAGGATCTAAGAGAGACATTCGATAAGATACGACAACCGAACCTAAAGCTTAATCCAGTTAAATGTGTGATTGGTGTAGGAGCCGAAAAGTTCTTGGGATTCATAGTGTCAGAAAGGGGTATAGATGTTAATCCTGAGAAAATTGAAGCCCTGGTAAATATAAGATCTCCACAGACGATGAATGATGTTCAGAAATTGACTAAATCTTTGACACCTTTAGGCTAGTTTCTATCAAAGGAGGGAGAGAAACACTTGCCTTTATTTGACGTACTTAGAAAGGAGAATAAGTTTGAATAGACTGAGAGGTGTGAAGAGGTGTTTAAAGAATTGAAAGTATATCTTCAAATATTGCCGACACTCATGAAACTAGAGAGAGGTGAGGTATGGAACCTTTACATATATGCATCCCCCATGACTGTTAGTTCAGTATTGGTGAAAGAAAATGAGAGGCAACAACATCCAGTATATTTCGTGAGTCAGGCTTTGCAAGGACCAAAAATGAGGTACACTGCTCTTGAAATATTAATTCTTACCTTGGTGCATACGGCTCGAAGGTTGCGCCCTTATTTCCAAGGGCATACCATAGTACTGCTTACTAATCACCCGATTCAACAAATACTTCTAAAGCCGGAAGCTTCCGGAAGAATGATGAAGTGGGCAGTAGAATTAGGAGAGCTTGATATACAATTCCAACCCAGAACTATGATCAAGGGTCAGGTACTCACAGATTTCATAGTGGAAACTACGGAGCCTATAGAGTTGGGAGGAGTGCAGAATGAGAATGGTTGGAAGATTTATTTTGATAGCTCTTCCCACTCAGGGGGGGGGAAGTGGAGCAGAAGTGTTTCTCACTAGTCTAGAGGGTGTCGACTACCCATGTGCATTGCACTTCGAATTTAAAGCTACGAATAATGAAGCTGAGTATGAGGCCTTAATCCCTGGTCTTCTACTGGCAAAAGAGCTCAAGTAGAAGATTTGGAGGTTTTCAGTGACTCACAGATCATAGTTCAGCAAGTGTAGAGGGAATACGAGGGGAGAGAGCATGGTTTGCAACAATATTTGGATGTGGTGAAAGCCTTAGTGAATTGATTTCAAAGATGTACCTTGACACAGCTACCAAGAGAGGAAAATCATAAGGCAGATGCTTTGAGTAAACTTACTTCTTCTAACCTTGGAGTTCAGTTGCAAAAGCAGTTAATGTTGGAGACGCTAAATAAGCGTAGTTTTGAGAGGCAAGAGGTGATGATCCTATAAGAGAAAGATTCATAGATGACACCTATCATCAATTACCTTCGAGAGGAGATTCTACCTGAAGGGGTCGTGGAGGAAAGAAAGATAAGGCTGAAAGCTCCGAAATATGTGTTGCAGGATAGAGTTTTATATCGACGAGGCTAGCTTCCGCAACTGCTTCGATGTGTTACCCCTTTTGAAGCTAACTATTCAATCAGGGAAGCCCATGAAAGAATTTGTGGAAGCCATCAGGGGGCTAGATATGTTGCAAGGAAGGTTTTTTAAGCACGGTATTACTGGCCTATAATGTTCGATGACGCTAATAGATATATCCAAGCCTTCTATCGATGCCAAAACACATGCACCTATCACCCATGTTCCTCAGGAGGAGATGATGGTATACATAGTTCATGGCCATTCGATAAGTGGGGGATTGATCTGGTAGGTCTATTTCCAAAAATGTCGGGTCGATTCAGATACCTTATTGTAGCCATCGACTACTTCACGAAGTGAGTGGAGGTGGAACTGTTGACAAATATGAAAGGAAAATCGGTGATTGTTTTTTGTTTAAAGAATATTATCTGACGTTTTGGTATACCTAAGACCATAATAATGGATAATGGAACACATTTTGCTCATGACCCACTAAAAATGGTGGGAGGGGTGCAAGATACAACACAAGGTAACATCAATATATCATCCTCAAGCAAATGGTCAAATAGAGGTCACCAATTATACAGTCGTTAATGGAATCCGGGCAAGAGTTGAAGGTGCTGAGGGGAACTGGATATATGAACTGATGAGTGTTTAATGGGCCTATAGAACATCTAAATCATTTGCTTCCGAGGAAACACCATGTGGTTTGGTTTATGGGTCCGAGGCTGCAATTCCTGCAGAAATTGGAGTACCAAGTCCAAGAATGGTTGTGTTCCCGAGGAAGAAAATAAAAATAATCGTCGTATGGACCTCGAACTGGTGGAAGAAAAGTGTGAATCAGCATCTCTACATGAGGCAAAGGTGAAGGAGAAAGTAAAACACTACTGTGATCGAAGGGTTCGAAAAGTACAGTTTAGCCCAGGGGATCTTGTTATGAGGAAAAATGAGAAGATTTTGCGAGAGCCCAATGGAAAGTTAGCGTCAAATTGGGAGGGCCCATACAAGGTGGTCGAGGCATTTCCTAGAGGTAGCTATACACTCGAAAGCAAGAATGGAGGTCGAATCCCAAGGCAGTGGAATATCATGAACCCCCCCCCCCAACCCAAATGGTTTTTGGTCATTAACCAAACATATCCCATCTTAGAATGTTTGAATGTGCAACACATGTACAAATTGCTCCACCACAATGAATAAAGATGTTGCATTTAAGAAGGATGGAAATATAAGTTGGGTACAAATCTCCGTCAATTATTAAATATCTTGAAACAACAGCAGGAGATATGTATAATGCTTGTTTTGCTGCTTGTCATTTCAACGAGTCAGTTGTTCCAATATAAGGGGAAGGGAAAATACAGCCGATAAAGAAAATACATTGAATGAATTATCTCTTTCTCCTTTTACTACAAGAAAAATGATCTTTTACTTCGACCCCTCTTACCTCAGTTTTTTTCTTAACCCCAAAAGACGAGGTAAAAAAAATTTTACCTCATTTTTTTCGAAGTAAAAGGTATTTTTACCTCAGTTATAAAAAAAATTAAGGTAAATAATTGATTTTTTACCTCGGTTAATAAAATAATTGAAGTAAAAAACCAAAATATAAAGTAAATAATGTTACCGAGGAGCTTGCGACGTCGCATATGTTGTGTTGGAAGCTTGATCAATTTCTCCATTAACGTCACTTCTACTGATATGTTTAGCGAATGACTTAGCCATGTCACATGTAGTTGTAAACATAAGTTAAAGTAAATAATTTGACGATGATAGAGAAGAAGAATAAAAAGGAAATGGATGTCAATCATATGATGTTCAAACCATATGAAAACACACATATGAACACATACAATCAATCTCATGGTGTTCAAATTAGATAGTTAAATAACTGAAAAATAGTAGTTGTGAAAACATTCTCACAATCAGTACATAAATTTGATTTGTCTTGATTCAAACATAATAGAGATTACAAGAAACTCAAGAAGCTCAGATAATGACGGCCCTGAAGACGATAGACCCCCCAGCTTCGATTACCTCGAAGAACAAGGTGTCCCTGATGCGTAGGTTGTTTCCCTTAAGGAACTCGCCAAAACCCTTTAGGGAAAGGGCCTTGATCTTCCCACCCCCGGAGTAGTTCATACGGTATTCTATCCCATAGCACTGCAACACTACAGGGGTCTTCGCACTCGACAGTAGTCGTACAATCTCCCACGGGATGTACTAAATCAGGAAAAAAATATTGATTAGAAATAATATATATATATATATATGTGTGTGTGTGTGTGTGTGTGTGTGTGTGTGTGGGTGGGTGTGGGTTTGGGTGTGTGTGTGTATGGAAATATTTGAAATTGGATATTAATTTTAAATGCCCTACCAAAGTTGGGTTCTTTCCAAAGTTCTGCTACTTCAGAGTACAGTGGAAGCGTGGGCTTTTGGGAGCCATTGTTTGATCCTCAATGTCGAACACAATACGCTCAGGATTGCTTAGTTGTGCGGAGAACTGCATGAAAACAAAATATTGTTGCAAAGTGTGAAGATGTGTTTTACTAATTATATGTTTTGAAGTGTTTGAGGACCTAGAAAAATGGCCGACTTGAAGATTCTTCGCTAGCCATTAGTCCTGAATAAGAAATGAAAATGTGAATAGGGAAGCAGCCCATGATTTGCAACTGCGACGTTGCCTACGCATCTCAGGTATGTGTCGGTCCAACCAAACCAGTGGCATAGATGACATATACTAGCGAAGTCGCCACAATGCCGGGAACCCATCGGTTAGATCGAAAGGACGACATACGTTCAACGTCACATACTAAAGGATATGCTACCAAAAATAATAGTATGTGACCTCACTTCATTATTGCAGTAACTGAACTGTAACAAACGTCTTACCGAGGTTTCATATATCAGAGGAAGCTACGGGTAAAAACATATAACCCCGGAAAAAACTAAGATTTAACAACATAAGATTATACAAAAACCCTAGGGAGACATACCAAAACGTAGTACCCAAGTCTATATCCAACGAAAGTTCACCATGTCAAAAATGTGGGTAAAAACTAGAACACAAAGAAAACATAACACATTGACAAACCATAGATCAGACAATGAAAAGTAGGAATTATTAACATTACATGTAAGAAGGTTACAAAAACCCTACCTTTCTTCCAATGGAGAAGTGAAGGGAGGTGAAAGACCGTTGGAATTTGCGAGAAACTTGTGAATAGAAGATTGAACTCGCAGGTAGGGTTCTCACATATATATATAACCGTTCTGAAATAACATCGTTTTGCCCACATTGTGTTGTCCGCCTGGTATAGTGCGACGTCGCACGTAAGTCGGTAAATCCAAAACTACGAAAAAATAGTCACCGACATCACATGTGTGAACATGCCTAACAATTTCAGCTCACCAGCGAGTTACGTTATGTTAAATACTAAACATTCAATAACATTGAATGAACAATAAAATTTTGACTAAATTATATTTTTGGTCCCCAACATATGTCTCAATACCATCTTTTGGCATGCAAGGCCAATACCACGTATGTTCAATAACCAACAAATATAAAATGATTTGTTTGGTCCCCAAAGGTAGTTTGCAGGGGTATTATCATAGCTTCACTAATTAAAAAATAGACTTTAGATTTTGTTTTTTAGGTTTTTAATTAGTGAAATCACAAAAAATACCCCTGAAAACCATCTTTAGGGACCAAACAAACTATTTTGTATTTGTTGCTTGCTGAACATGTGCGGTATTGGCCTCGGGGACCAAAAGATGGTATTGCGACATATTTTGGAGACCGAAAAATAATTTAGTCAAAAATTTTCACGTACAAAATACGTAAATATTAATATTCTTCCAAATACAAATCAATTTTTTAAAAATACATGGTCATGCAAAGACTAATCTAATCATCTAATGTTTGTGGAGAAGAATGACAACACGGAAAACTACTGGCCCAGCACCATTTAGATGCTCGAAGTAGAGGGTGTCCCTAACCACTAGTTGATCTGCAAAAAGAAATAGGCCAAATCCCTTTGGGGTAAGGGTCTTGAGCACTCTGTTCCCCGAGTAGTGCATGTGATACTCCCGCTCTTTGCACCTGAGCACAGAATCCAACTTGTACGGCGATAGGAGCTCTACAATTTTGTCAGGGATGTACTGAATTATAAACAAAAAACCTTTGTTAGAACTTATGAAAGTAATTTATAGAAAAATTTAATTGGATATTCAATTTGTCTAAAATAGGGAAGACTTACCATAATTGGAATTGACCCGAAGTTTGTCCGGGTCAGAATATAGAACAAATGTGGATATCTGCCTGAGAGTATGCATCGCGGACTGGCATCTTCCGAATCAATACGAAATTATTAACAATTTATTTATAATATTATTAATATAATAGAAAGAATATTTATAAAAAAACCAAAAATTGGTTACCTCGATTGGGTCACGGTTGGAACCAGCATTGTTAGACATTATTGCTGTAATTCATATTGTCATGGGTGTTAAATGTTGTAGTAGAGAGAAATTGGATAATATTCACAAATTATTTGGTAACTTGACCAAGTCAACGCAAAGTCGCTTAACTTTCGGTATAATGGAATGGTTAACCAAGAGGCTTGTGAAGTCACACTGGCTAATTTCATAGAGAAATTAAAAGCCAATTAAAGTTCGTCCATCAAATTTTAAAAAATGCAATTACATTGTCTAGGGTAAATTGTATATGATTACTTGTAAGTATACAAGAGTCATTCGTAAAGAACTTGTGGAACTCTATATGGGATTATGCGAGTTTCTTTATCAGTTATGGTGATAAAGAGTTTGACTAGGGATTGCGAGTGTCCCATCCGCGATTCGGGGTAACCATCCGTCATTTGTATTAGTATTCCATTATTACCCTTACAATATGCGTTATGAGTACGATAATTTCCACCACATAGAATAGCATGAATTATATATTCTAGGGTTTTTATGAAATTAAAAGCTAATAAAAGTCTATCCAACAAATTTTAAAAAGCTCAAGTACATTGTCTAGGGTAAATTGTAGATGATTACTTGTAAGTATACAATGGTCATTCGTAAAGAACTTGTGGAACTCTCTATGGGATTATGCGAGTTTCTTTATCAGTTACGGTGATAAAGAGTTTAACTTGGGATTGCGAGTGTCCCGTCTGCGATCTGGGTCAACCGTCCATCATTTGTGTTAGTATTCCATTTTTACCCTTACAATAAACGTTATGAGCACGATAATTTCCACCACATAGAATCGCATGAAATTACATACTCTAGGTTTTTTATGAATTGCATGAATTTTTATTAAATTACGTGTCATTTTGCACCTTTGTCGATTGATACGACACTGAAACGAAGATATCCGATGTCGGTCATTCTGAAATTTCAAGTGGGAACTCAAATTTTCAGCCAAAAAATTGAACCCAAAATTCCCCCCTACCCTATTTCAGTCCAAAAAATCTCAGCACTGACACCTATTTTCCATTTCCAACACCAATCTTACAACCCAAACTCCCACCATCCATTTTATTCCCAACCTTACAACATTTAAAGATCTTGTCAAGTTGCTTCTCTCAAACTTCAACAAGTTTCCAAGGATGGAGCATCTTCGATTCCTAAATAATTGAGGTAGTTTTTCCATCTATTCCATGTTCAATTACCAATTATATGATGATCCTACTATATGTTTTTTAAATCAATAATTGATCAAAGATTCTTGCATTACATGAGGTATGATGCTTGAGTTACATGTTATATATTTTTTGTTGTTATTCTTTCCAAGATAGTGTCATGTTTGTTTCAATTATGAGGAAAGATGGCGAGATTTCTATGAACAAAGTTTGATAGTCGACCTCGGTCACATGTCATCGGCCCATGCAAACTGTTACCAACCAATACCAACTTTGCATAGCACTTCATATTGTTGTCATGTAAATGAATGTCAGACGCCGCTTATTAGTAGGTCTTTGCGACGTTTTCAATTCATATTTGCGACGTTGCATGTAACCAGTTCTGTGTACTTTTACCATCTCGGAATTAATGTCATCTACGTTTTTCTACACTATGTGTATTTCAATTGAGGACTGCCCAATTCTAGCATAAATTTTGTTTCATATGTAATGATATTAATAGAGAATTATTGATGGACCTTCAGCATGTAGATAGAATGACTTGTCATTTCACTAGTCGTCTTGCCAGTTTTAATGGAGTGCAACGTAGAAAATGGAGTTTTAACACTAATAATTGGTCAATTTCAAATTAACCTTATGTATTTCAATATGTGATGACATGTATTTGTGTTATATGTTGTAGTTTTGTTGGTTTGAACATGTCATTCTTTCCCAAATTTAGTGAAAACAATTGAATGTGGTGTGATGTTCAATCATTTAACCATCAAATATTAAATATTATAATATTGTACGATAAATGAAGCCTGACCGACTGGGTCGGCGACGTCGTACAGACTAGTCCCCAGACGACACGTAACCGACGTTGCAGTTATCAGCATCTTTTTTTTGCAACGTCGGGCCATCAAAATGGCGTCATTTTGTTAGCATTCCACGTCAGCATGCACATGACGTGAGTGACCCACGACATGCAAAATGTCATCGTGTGCGAATGACGTCACACCATTTCATCCCACATCAATTGCCTTCTTGCATTTAACGACCTCGCTTTTAACGACCTCGCTTACAAGTGGATACCAATGTCGATTGAAACGAGGTCGCTAATGTGTTCTCCAAGTGTCGGCCTTCTTTCTATAACCGACATCATTGATAATTCCTATCGACGTCGGTTGAAAACCGGTAAAAGATATTTTTTACCTTTTGAGGTAATAATTGAGGTAAAAAGTCCTGCGGAACTAAGGTAAACATTGTTGTTTCTTATAGTATTTTGATCCTCGTACAAAGAAATGCAAACTAGAAGTTTGAAAGATAATTCATTTACCTTTATTAGTCAATCAATTTCCATATTCTTTTACTGGCCTAAAATGTGTGACAAAATCACATCTGCCGGCTGTTAATACTCCTATTGAAATTGATGTCCCTGAAGGACAACCTACCATTGAAAAATGAGATAAAGGCACAATTAGAAAAAGGTAGGCCGTTTGATTCCAAAGACAAAAATCCCTGTAAGCAAAAGGAGCAAAATATGCAGATGCTAAACACGAGGTGAAAATTCTTGAAGAATTCTAAGATTGTAGAAGAATATTACAACATAAATTAAAATGAACTCCCTGGAGAAGTTAGGGTACCCCAAAATATTGATAATGAAGAACCCTCGATTAACTATGTCATGTCGGGTGTATTATGGAACCAATATAAAATTGATGTCGACTATAAAATTTATATATGCTGTCACATGTGCCATAATGAATGAAAAAGAGGATCATGAGCCAACGTCTGTTCAGGAATGCAAGCGCAGAAAATGATTGGCCAAAAGGAAAGCAGCAATCCAACCTGAATTGGACTCTTTGGGAAAACAAAAAATCTTTAGAAAATTATCACGCACACGTGAAGATGTGCGGTCCATTGGTTATAAATGGGTCTTTGTGCGAAACTGAAATGAGAATTATGAAATCGTGCACTATTAAGGCACAACTTTTCGCACACAATATTTCCTAGAGACCAGGTGTTGATTATGAGGTGATGTATTCTCCTGTGATAGATGCAACTACTTTTCGTTATTTTCTTAAACTTGCAATTGAATCCCTTGAAATGTGTTTAATGGATGTATTGACTACCTATTTGTATGGCTCACTTGATAATGATATTTAATGATATTATATGAAAATTCTGGGTGGATTGCAATTGCCAAAGGAATGTAATTCTCGTTCTCGATAATTTTATTTGATCAAGTTGGGTCAATCTTTATATGGGCTAAAACAAGAGGGGTGCATGTGGTATAATCACCCCGGCGAATATGTAATGAAACAAGGTTATCAAAATGACTAGATTTGCGTTGTGTATTCATAATCGGGTCAAAATCTGTTACAATCACAGTCTATGTAGATGAGTTTAATATGCTTGCAACTCCTGAAGAGATCCAAAAGGCTGCAGAATATTTGAAAATAGAATTTGAAATGAAGGATCTTAGGGAAAAAAGTTTTGTCTTGATTGCAAATTAGATATTTTAAAAACGATATTTTTCTGCACCAGTTATCTTACACTGTTAAAGTACTAAAGCGATTTTATATAGATAAAACACACCGCTTGAGCACGCTGGAGGTTGTGAGATCACTTGATGTGAAAAATGATCCATTTCAACCTCGTGAAAAGGATGAAGCACTTCTTGGCCCAAAAATACCATATCTCACCGCTATTGGGGTTTTGATGTATTTGGCAAGTCATACTCGCCCTGATATAGGTTTTACAATGAATTTATTAGCGAGATATAGTTCTTCTCCCACACAGAGGCATTGGAATAGTATTAAACAAATATTTTGGTACCTTCAAGGTGCGATTGACTTAGGACTTTATTACCCTAAGTCACTCGATAATGATCTTGTGAGTTATTCAAATGTCGGGTACTTATCCAATCCCCACCAAGCTCGATCGCAAACGGGTTATATATTTACACAACTATCTCTTGGCGTTCCATAAAGCAAACAATGGTTGCCACTTTTTCCAATCATGCTGAAATATTGGCGATTCACTATTGGAGATGCTCTTATTAAAAGTTACTTCTCACGTCATACTGATAGACGCTCAACCCACAAAAACTTCTTTAATGCGAGGGTCAAATGAAAACATTAATATGACATGACACACTTTTATTTAGAGTGGGTTAATTAGAGTTTCTATCTAGAGAACTTCGTATTGAGGTCCTCACTTGTCTTTACAAAAAAAATAGCAATATATATTCATAAATATGCATGAGCTTAACAAATTTTTTATTCAGTCAATAAATGAAATGTCATATTTGGAAACTATACATCATATTGGCGTTTCAATTAAAACATGATATTTCAAAAGTGACCCCAATTTTTTTTCTTTTTTATTAGAGATGCTTTAATAAAAATTTTAATTGACCCCTCTAAAGAAAAGTGTATCACATTATGTTAATATTTTCATTTAACCATCACATTATGTTAATATTTTCATTTAACCATCACATTAGAGATATTTTTATTGGTTGATAGTATATCCATATAAGGCGAGAAGTGACTTTTATAGTGACAATGATATTATAGTGGAGAGATGCTCCTATGGTGAAACGTGGGAAGTTTCGAAATAGGACATCGACATAAAATATACTCCATCCGTCCCATAATTATTAGTCTATTTATTTTTTCACGGCCTTCAATGATTATGTTTTATCGTTAATATCTCTAGTCACGTATAATATTTTTGCATATAAAATTAATACTTAAAAAATAGACGTTAAGATAAATTTAACAATATTTCACATATTTTTTTTATTATACCTATATTAATTTATATTTAATATCAAAGTTTACAAAATTTAATTTTAAAAAAATGATTAGCCAAATATTGTTGGGACGGAGAGAGTAGACGTGAGTCACAGCGTTCGAAGTTTCGGTGAGCTTATAAAATCAGACATACAATCCAAAAAAGAAATCAATAATTGACTCATCATCATCACGGTTCATTTCCTCATTTAGCCGTTTATTGTCACCTCCTTATATTCGTCTTCATCGTTATTCACGAATAAGCCCGTCTTGATCCCAGCCTAGGAATACCCGAAGAATCCGTCCCTATATCTCCCACACCCGTAAATGATGGATTCCAACTCCAACCCAAAAACCTCGGAGCCCCAAAAACCCCAAAACCCGCCCCATCACTCCTCCGGCTCCGGCGACTACGTTCACTACCCCAACCTAGAACCCGAGGACATCACTCCTCCACCGCCGCCGCCTTACACCGCTCCCGCTCCCGCTCCCGGGTCCTGGACCTCCGTTCCTGTCGGGTCGGGTCCCGAATCAGGATCCGCCCCGGCTCCTTTTACTGCTCCCACAGCGTCGGAAGCTCCCGCGGCTCCGATCTCCGGTACACCTGCCACCTCCATGCCGGCGGAATCCAATCCTTACATTTCCCCGGCTCCCGCACGTGGTTCTTCTGTTAAGAGTCAGTAGCTTTGACCTTTTATTTTTATTGATTGGATTGTGTGAATAGTTGATTGCGATTGAGCCAAAATTCGATTTTTTTGAGGAGGGTTTCGGTTAAAATTGGATTTTTTAAACTGGGGCTGAAAATTTACTGTCTTGCATATGATTATCATCCTATAATTTGATAGACAGCATAATTTAGTAGGGTTATATACTTTTTGTCTAATTATGTTATGCAAATGATGCAGATACTATGGATTCGGTAAAAGATGTGCTTGGTAAATGGGGAAAGAAGGCTGCAGATGCCACGAAGAAGGGCCAGGACTTGGCTGGCAACATGTGGCAGCATTGTGAGTTTCGTTTTTGTGTGTTTCAGCTGAATTCTAGTGTTCTTTCTGTTTAATTTCTCATGAAGAATTGTTGTTCGGTCAGATATACACAACTATGTTTGTTGCTTTTCCTTTTAATATCAAATATGTGATAAGCTGACTCAAATTTATGACTCTTATCTAGTGTAATAGCTATATTTAGTCAATGTTTTTTTGATGATATACCCATGGTTATGCTTGTGAAGAATAAGCATCTATATAGATGTAAGTGTTCAAAGTTCTTCTAATTTTTGAAGGTCTAAGTCATACAGTTTGATGCTTTGTTAAATGTTTATTTACATTACTGTTAACAGGACTCTGAGGTTAATGTTTCACGTTACCAAATTGTTGGTATCTTTAACAATTATGATATTATGTATTTATGTGTAATTTAGGCTATAGTATTTCTCTCTCTTCATGTTGGCAACGGTTTAGTGTCCGGTCATGTTCATTTATATGCATATGAATAAACTACATTGTTTCTCTTACTCTGAGTATTTAATCACTTATTTCTGTCAACTTTTTCTTTTCTTCTTTGGCATTAGTAAAAACTGGTCCAAGTATGGCTGATACTGCTGTCGGAAGAATAGCTCAGGGCACCAAGATTTTGGCTGAAGGTGGGTATGAGAAAGTATTTAAGCAATCATTTGAGACCACCCCTGAAGAGAAACTTCTAAAATACTACGCATGTTACCTGTCTACATCTGCTGGTCCTGTGATGGGAGTCTTATATCTGTCAAATGTGAAGCTAGCATTTTCTAGCGATAGTCCACTTTCATATCAAGTTGGCGAGGAGACTCAATGGAGTTACTATAAGGTATGCAGTCTCTTTCCAAAGTTTTGCCATTGCTTGTGATTTTTGTTATTATAATATTTTGTTCAAGCTTTAGGAAGGACTGAAAGAGTATGCTTCTCATACAAAACTGTAGTTCTGGTATTTAGTAACTTGGTTATTTGTTCATCAAAGAATGTTTACTCGCAGCAATTTATTGACCTTTTCCCGAGCATGTTTTCTGAAATAAGCCTTAGAAGTTGTTCATTGATAGCGGATCTGAGTTAAGATATAGACTGAAATGGAAACTTTCTTAGTAGGCGTGTTTAAAAATTTGAACAACCTCACTTGGCTCTGGAGCTTATCATTGTTTTGTGAGCATTGGCTAATGTACATGACTCCTTGAGAGCATTAGTTATGTTCTATATTCACTTTCAACGAATTCGTCTGTCAAATTTTTGCTGCTATTTCTTCAGTTATCTACACGCATGCATTAGTTAGTTCCTACCTCCCGTGCTTGTTTATCCATCATGTTAAACTCATATATATAGTTACTCAACTGACTAGCCTGACAAGCAATTGATCTAAACATCTTTGACCACAAATAGGTGGTTATCCCACTATATCAGTTGAAAGCAGTAAACACTTCGATGAGCAAAACAAACGCTGCAGAAAAGTACATTCAGATTATCTCTGTTGACAACCACGAGTTTTGGTTCATGGGATTTGTGTATTATGATAGCGCGGTAAAGAATCTGAAAGGCATTTTGCAGGCTCCTCCTCCGCAGCAGTAGTTAGCTTGTGAGGTCTTCAGTTCAGCATGTTACACTGTGCTGGCTTATACTTTGTAGATAAAGCATTGTTCACTGTGTGACCATCTTAGCCCATATTACAGGATACACTATGCATACATGGAGATTGTGGACTGTCGTGAACTTAAATTCGTGAAATCATTGTAATTTCTTAGCCCTCTGGTGAAGTTGTTAGTGATGGTCTGAAATTCTTTGGGGTGAGTATTTACAGTATGCAATATAATTTTTTGGGTTTGCACTACATTCTGATGTGGGATCATCCATGCTTCTTGCAAGTTAATGTTTTTAGCGTAATATTTGTTCTTCGATACTTTATTCTCTTAAATTAGAAATCATAGAAAAGAATGGAAAATTCTTCGAAATTGACGCAACAAAGGGTATTCAGAATAAGGAATGAGAACTGAACTACAGTTACGATAGCCATATTGAACAAAAAAAGTTTCAAATCAAAATTATGTGAATAAAGCTGAACAAAACTGAACTACTGTTAAATTGAATATATACATACCTAAACAATCGTTATCCGACACAATGGACAACTATTATGAGTGGCTAACCGTACCCCTATACACTCGGAGTGCTCACAGCCCGGTATCCTCCTCCACGTGCTTTCTGTACATTCAGAAAGACATACTCCCTCCGTCCCAAATTAAATGGTATGGGAGAGAATTTTACGCTTATCAAGAAGCTTGTCTAATCGTTAATATGTTTAATTACGTATAATTTTGGCATACAAAAAGTTACTTTTTAGAAACTACGTGTTGCGACGAATAAAATCATATAACATATGATAATATTATTGTTTATATATCTATTCAAATAAGTGGTCAAAGTTAAACAGTGAATAGTGACGTTTTATGAAGTGTGCAGTTTAATTTGGGACGGAGGGAGTATTGCTTATTCGCCGCCATCCTCGTCTGCACAACTTACCACAGGAAGAACATCCACATCAACAAAAAAGGTTGTTCCCATTCGACATGATTAACCTCGGATTGTTCGTGTTCGTGTTCAACATGATCAACATCAGATTGTTCGTAGAATTTAAGGTAGATGATCCACAAGATTACATATAAAAGGGTTGCAACTAGTGGAGGAATAACATACCACAAAAGAAAATATTTAAGCTTAATCCTATCCGGCACCAAAAAATAAACCATGTTATCTCAAAAAAGGGGAAAGAAGAAGTTGATCATGAAGAAAGGTTAATTAAATAGCCAGCTGCTTTTAATTATAGGTTTAAGTCTAGTTGAAGTTGAATTCATATTAGTTTTCGAATTCCTAATCCTTTCTGCAGTTTGATATTGTGTCAGTAATTAACATGTAGTATAATTGTATAGGTAATTTTGACACACCACACAAGTACCATAATGTAAAACTTTCTATAAAGGTATTTACACAGACGGGTTTAAATGTATAGATAAAAATACAATGTGGTTTGTTAAACTGTTTTGTAAATATTGTTCTCAAAATTTTTTTAAAAAACTGTTTTGTAAATATATATGGGGTTAGTGGCAATTAACTTTTTGTTGCCTTCTAATCGATTTGCAGCAATTGGTATATTTGTATCCAGTTGACTTTTGACTTTTTAGTTTAAAATAATTAAAAAAAACCAATGGTAGATAATTTTAGACCGCGTGTCCCCGCGATTCCAACACCTTCGTTGCACGACGTTGTATAACCACGGTCAGAAATTGTGTTGCACGTCGTTTGAATCACTGTAATATTAATTATTTTAACCGCATTGTAATGTTTCCGATGTCAGAAATAGAAGAGATTGTTGCGTAGAAAATACTTCCAATTTTTTTTTTAATTGTGCTTGAATTGGGCATGCGAGCTCATCCAGTCGTATTAGATATCCACACAAATTCGGTTCCAAGCACCCATGGGCTTTGCAAGTTGTGATTTCGGATCACGGGTCAGACATAGGAAAGCTTGCATAATTGGAATTTGATTAGGCATTGTGTTTGTTGCGTTCATTTATCGGTGGGCGTTTCGGAAAGGCAATCGACCCTATAAATGCTGATTGTGCGAGATAACATATGTCATCAGAACGGTCGTAAAAAAAGGACAACAGTGAAAGAAATATTCTTTTAAATGCATGTCATGTCCACAATGAGAAACACAATTTAGTAATTTCTTAAACTAATATAGAAATCGTAAGGCAAATCTAATTGCAAGACAAAATGAGAAAAACATACTAAACTTGTAGACATGAAGTGCATTTGAACTTGAAAAATATACTAAACTTAAATGTATTAATGTAGACAAGGGAAATGTGACTAAACATGAATACATCAAAAGCCTTAATGTATTAACAAGTAAACAAAAAAATGTAAATTAAATGTTAAAGTACGTAGGGAATTTTTATACCAATAATTTTACTAAAGGAGGTTGGTTAGATTTACCTTAACTTGAACTTGTTTTAAGGGTTTGGTTAAGTTGAAATTCATGAACCTAAAATACTAGAAATTTTGGGAGGTATGTCTAACTAAAGTCATATATAGTAATTGGAGGGATGCATAATTAAAGCCATATATAGTAATTGGAGGGATGCATAACTAAAGTCATACTTGGCTAAGGGAAAAAAAACCACATTGCTTTTTGAACCTTGTTCACCCAACGGTGGATGGAAGAATATAGGCTTCTCCAACAACTTCTATAATGCAAAGAAAATAACAGAGTTATACAAAATGCTCTGTTCACCCACAACATGCCGAATGATATGAATTAAAATAAACAAAGAGATGACCCATTGGAGGAATTCTCCCAGTAGTTCACTTCACGTGGTTGACTTCTTTCTGATTCCCAATGGTTGTCGTCTCAACCTTTATCGTAGTTTCTAGACAACATTGATTCAACATCAATCGAATGTCTACCGATGAAACCTACAAAAAAAATGTTAATAAGTATACAAATTAAGGGAATCGACAAAAAAAATATTTGTGTTGTATATCTTATTAAACAAATAATAAAACAAACATTGTTACTAATCAACAATCCATAGCTACACATTACCAAAAAAAACATGTACTAAAAAAAACGACTCCAACTACATTTATCTTATCAAGTCCAAGTATTTCCATGGTGGCTTGCATATTTCCAAGGCCATTCCTAACCCCAACTCTTTCGACCACCTTTAACTGCCCTTTCCATGACTCGATGACTAGGCTCCTCCTGCTTCGAACAATGCGGCATAAAAAAATATGTACAATGGGACTTCCAAGGCAACGACAGAGATGAGACTACGACGTGCGGTGGAGATGAGGCGAAGGTGATGGTTTGAAAGTGGTTGAGGAATACGGTGGTGAAGTTGTGGAGAAAAATAAAACGGGGAAGGTGATGAATGTCACCATCTTGTGTTGCTGGTGAATCCCCCACAACGAATCTGTGATGGTGGATGTGGGACTATGAACGATTTTTGGAACATGCAGGAGAACAAGGGTTTTGGAGAAGGGGAAAGAGTACATCTTTCAGGCTTGTATGGGAGAGGGGAAACAATTTTTGTAACAATTTTTGTGCGTCTTTATGTCTGTTCCGATTTTGGAACAAATGTCGTTTACACTACAAACTTCATTAGTAACAATTATGAAATCGACTGCCGATTCAGAATAGAGCATGGATTTTGTAATAACATTTCTGACGAACCTTGCGATTTCAAAATTGTCTGTGATTAATGAACCCTTGTCGGATTCGGGCCTCACACGTTCCCTTCAAGTTTTTTTAAAATTCCCAACGACCTTAATTGAGGAAACCCTTACATCAATGCGAATACTAACAACATGATATCCACCATCGTTGGCTGTGGTGGAACTACTAGGAAAAATAAACAAACTGCACGGACAAAGAAATCAACGACAACTTTCGATGCTTTGAATTTCATATCTCTAGCAGCCTCCCATATGTACAATGCTTTGCTATAAAAGGCAAAATTACTAGATTCGTATGCCTTTGAACTGAATGACACCATGATGCTTAGGCTGAGTAACATTGCATCACTATTTGAATTTCAAAGTTTTTCCGCCATCCTCACCATCAAGGATGCAACACACTTTCGCAAAATGTGTCAATTTTATGCTAGCATGGTACCACTAGATGGAGGGTCATTATCTACTATGGTTAATGGTAGACTGTTTGACGTTGATCCATTGAAGTTTAATAATTTTCTAAGTTGCCAGTACAAGAACCTTCAAGATTGTTATCCAGTGGTTTATGATGGTCCTTTAACCGTATATCATCGTTCAAACTGGCCCGTACATGTTGATCCTCCCATATTGAATCCTACACACCTAGGTCAATTTTACTTTAATAGGTCTGTATCTGATTGCTACTCCGCTGCGAGTTTCAAGCTAAAATATTTGACAATAGAGCAGATAATTGTATACAAGATTGTAGCAAGGAGTTGGTGACGGTACGTGGTCACATTAGTGAGCCCACAGTCACCACTATTATGTTGTTCTACTATTTGATTAGGAAGGTGAAGATTAATCCCTGCTATACCATTATGCAACACATGTTAGCATATGTTTTGTATTCAAAGAAGAAGGCTATGAAGCTACCTTACGGGTCCTTCATTTGCAAATACTTGAATTCAGATAACACGTTGACATTTAGGAGCCAGAATGTGCCTCCTAAATTGAACAAGGAATTTATTTGAGGAAATAATTGGAAACTCATCGAGGGGCACGAAATAAATAGTAAGAGAAGGCGCACATATGAAGGTGGTTAATTTTTAATTAAATCTATTATCGACATTTTCCAACATATTGCTATTCTAATTCAACGCTCACAACTGTAGGTGAATAGGATGAGACCTATATCACGGTAGATATGTACAAGCAAATGAAAGATAATGTCAACAAGATAATACATTTGTGGAAGATGGCTCGTGAAACTAAGAAGATTGTCAGGCAACCAGGCGTACGGAATGACAAGGGAAAAAATCACAAGCATGGACATCCAATTACAATTTTTACTTCTAAATTATTAATAATGCTTACTTGTATGGAATCATGTCTTATAAACATTTATTTTAGTGTGGATTATATGCTCCAAACAATGTTATTCGTTGCTTTTAAAATATTCTCTTGCACAAAACTCAACTTATGAGTCTATTTACATCCATCTGCTACATTTAGCAGATACAAAGTTCATGCCAAAATCTATATCATACATTCAATTGGGTCAAAGGCCAAAATGAAAGAGAAGATTTCCAAATATAGTTTTACCTTCAAATTACACCTCTTTTCTAGGTAAAATTATGATATACTTAGTATATGGTAACTTCATTATGGTAAAAGAACTATTCCCACATGTGATGCGCCCCAAATTACCGACGTCGTGTGCACAATTGCTTTGGTCGGAATTCACAAGACAAATCCCCCGGAGGTTTCCGGGGGGTGGGGAGGGGGGAGATTCTATGAAAATCAAGTTAGAAAGAGTGTCCTTTTATTTAGGAATGAATAGTTAAGTTTGTAGGATTACTTCTATCCCTTATATATGTTGGCAAGTAGGGCAGCTGTTTTGTTTGCTTGTGGTGCAAGTACTAGAACTCTTCATTGGGCCAGCCCAAAGGTTATTACCCAAAGGATAAAATAGAGAACCTGGGCCACTCAGGCTCATTACAAATTACACATTATCAATAAGCCCCTAGAAAGTTGAGGGTTCGACCCTCGATATCATCCTAAGGCCCTGGGTCCAACCTCGGGTCTACTCCAATAAGTTTGTTGATTCAACCTTTGATATGGTTGCTTGAAACTCATCGTTGGACATAGTGTGTGATTTCCGAGCCCCCTGATGATGCAGGGGTTTTCCCCTAGGGCCGATTCAGGATCTTCCGAATTGGCTTTGGATTCGATCTTCAAGTGGGTTTATTTGTTAAGGGTTCGACCCTCAACTTTCTAATTTGTGTTAGAGCCCAAGGGTTTGGAGGCTGACTTTGATCCCATTTATTTACACGGGGTCTTTGGGCCTCGAAATCAAGGAATAGGGGGGATGATCTCTTATTCACAAGAGGGCTCCGGTAAGAGAAGTGGAAAGGACATGAGGGGCGTTATGCTCACTCATGCCTTCAAGCTCGTGAGGCCCGCATTGGATTCCATGCACGCCATTTTTCACCTTAGTTTTTGGAATTTCACGCCCACGCCACTCATTTACCTACGTCCTTATTTTTTTTGGTGGCCCGAGGTAATCATTGCATTTTCTTCCCTCTATATTAGCCGCTTCAAAGTGTCTTAAATTACTTTTCATCCAAATCATTTTTCAAACTTCTTCCCTCTCCGGAGCACTTCATCGTTAACAACAGAGAGCTCTGGCTAAACATTTCGATCCAAAGACTAGTAAGTCCACCTTTTCCCCTTTACTCAGCCTTTTCTTTTTATACTTTCACAATGTTGCAAATGCCTTTAGAGGGGAAAGGAGAAATTACAGATTATTTTTCGGTTATATCTTCTACCATTGGAGTTGAGAACTGCCGCCTTCAAGGTTCCAGCATTGTTCCTCATCAACTGTTGGTTCTAGTTCGTCCGGAAGGGGAGACAGAGAAAGCTCTGCAAATTCTTCGACGCCACCTAAGGGTTTCCGCCAAAACTAGGTCACCTCGAGGTTCAAGGTTCCGAGGGAGGCAGTGATCTAGAAGGATAAGGAGGGTCGACCTTTCATTTTTGAGAAGATCTTAACTCCTATTCTCAAGAGCCCCCGGCCGATTCCTGAGGAAATTTCTCATTTGTTTTCTAGCCTTCTATCCGCGATTAGGGTTCCCGAGTACTTGGAATTGGAATTCCTTTGAGATGACAAAATCCCCAAGGACCCAAAACCCGGTAGGTGTGCTGTTTACGAGCATCATTTTAGGTTCGACCTTTGCTTTCCCCTTACCCCTATCCTCTCTCGGCTTCTCAAATAACACCAAATAAATTTAGACCAACTTCATTCGAACTTCATACTTTATGTTATGGCATTCATGACCCAATGTAACAGTTTAGGAATCACCCCTAGCTATGAACTCTTTAGGTCTTTCTACTACCTTTCCTGTAGCAGAGCAGTAATGCATGGGGATACAAAAATCAAGGGGATTCTTACTCTTAGTAATAGGTTCGCAAACCATACCATTAAAATCTCTTCAAATTTCTGAGGCCGTTATCAACCCCTAATTTACACTTTTGACAGTGAGGCCGAATGCTATTATGTCCGGGGGTGGAATTAAAAAACCCAAATTCAAGAACGTTTCTAATTACTCCGCTCCGGATAGTGTGGTAAAGGATAGGGACAATATATTGAGTGAGCCCCTAGATATTTCAAAGAACACGTCCAGTTATTCCTGGCCATCTGAGGTCTACGAAAAGTGGATTTTCGACCAGGAACCAGTTCTAATTAACCCCCTCCCTCTCTAACTGACTGCTTGAAGGCCTCACCTGATGAGAAGAGAAAAGGTAAGAAGAAAGAGGGTGAGGGTAGCGAACCCAAAAAGGTTAAAAGGAAGGCTGCTTCATCTTCTGAGGATGGAACCACTAAGAGGCCGAAGAAGACAAAGTGTACTGGCTCTTAGGAGCCTTTAGAGACCATTTCGAGGCTCTTAGAGCCTATTTCGGAGCCCATAGAGCCTGCTAATGTCGTGGAGGCCCCTTCTAGGAACTCCCCCCCACCACACGAAGGTGTTTGCGATATCTTAATTTTTTTTCTTTAGTTATTTCCACTTTGTATTTGTTTTATTTACTTTCCTTTATTTTGTTTGTTTTAGTGGTTTTACCAGCTTCTTGAATTTCGAGGAGGAGGAAGAAGAGCTCATCTATGATGAGCGTATTGCAAGTCCCTATGTTACTCAGCCTCAACCATAGATTCAAGATCTCCCGGTTAACAACAAGAAGGACCATGAGAGCCATTCTTCTTATACCCCCTCTTCCCAAAGGCAAAAAAATAATGATCAGATCTTCATCAAGTCCCAAGATGGCTCCAGGGCCGAGCTCGCTTTGGGGAAGGATAGCTTCATCTATTCGGTTGTGGTTGATCCCACCCTAGACACTTTTCTGGGAGTGGTTACCACTGTGAGTGCCATGGATACCGTCCTCCAAGACTTCTTGACTACGACAAGCCAAGCCCAGGTGTCTACGGCCAAAATGGGGGAGCTGCAGAAGTCTTATAAGGTCAAGGTGAAAAAACTCTATAAGGAGCTCAAGAAAGCTGTCTCCGATCACAAGGAAGAGTTAGAGAAGGTTGCCTCCGAACATGAGAAGGAGTTGAAGAAGCTTCAAGATAAAATTTCAGAGGTAGAGAGGTTCGTCGAGTCTTTGACCAATGAGAATGCTAAGCTAACCAATCTTTACTTTGCCGAGCAGCAGGCCTCCCTTCTCGAGGCCTATACCAACAAGCATGTGAAGACTCGGGGGTTTCAGAATTTCTTCTCGTCCTTGTCTGAGGTTTGCATGCGGATTACTTAGAATTCCTTTGCCCATTCAATCTACAAGGATTTTCCCTTCGAGTACGTCACCATGATGGATATGTTCAAGAACAACTCCCACCCTTCCCAGTTGGACTACCTTTGGTGGAAGTCCATCCATGATGAGGGTGTCATGTTCACTCTGCTTGATCACTTGAAGACCTCTGGCTGGCTCTTCACTGCGGAGGAAATCTGTGACCTGAAGGTGGATGGGAATGATGAGTGGAGCCAATCGGACCCCCAGACTCAGCTGAAGCCCAAACGTAGAACTACTTCTTCGAGCTCCACTCAGCCGGATCAATAGCGTAGGGGAAAAAGAAAATGTATGAACTATTCTTGCTAGGATTTCGAATGTTCTCTTTCCTATATTATGAATGAAAGCTATTTTCTTTACTTATGTGTTTTTACTTTTTTGCCATTTTGTAGATTCTAGACTTGGTGCCTTACCGCTATCCTTAATTTCAAGGGGGGACCATCGTCAACTTCTTCTTTCAAGTAATGAAAGAGTGGTATCATAGAAACAAGGAGTGGGTGTGGGAGCATCGAATTGAGGCCTCCCGATTCTGGTATAAGTCTCTTCAACTCAAGGAGGAGCTTCGAGCTGCTCAAGAGGAACTTAATTTATGGCGCAATAGTCTCCATGATAGGCAGAAAGGACTCCCTAGTGCGCTTAGCAGTTTGAGGGAAGAAAGGGATCTCCTGGTTGTGGCTAAGGATAGGCTTTCTGACGACTATCATCTCCTCGAGTCTCAACATAATGAGGTCCTCGAGGAGGTTACTTCCAAATCCAATTTTGGTTCGATCCAAAAATCTGTGGCTACTATCAAGGCCCTCAACGTTTTCGGGGGGCATCATCTTCTCAACCCCATCAAGCCATTGAGCAATATTTTCACGAGGCTAAGATGCATATGGATAATTTGGATCTATGCTGCATGTCCCTTCATATGGCCACAACCAAACTTTAGGAGTGGAAAGGCCATAACCAGGAGCTTTGATCTCTTGTGCCAAGTTTGGAGCAAACTGCAAAGGAGAACGAAGTGCTTTGCTTGATTGCTTATAAGGATAAGGATAAGGCCAAAAGGGATTATGACAAACTATATTGTACTTTTACGGCTTGCACTGAGAGTCTTCGAGTGTATGGCCTTCGACTTGGGATGATCAAAACAAATTTAATAGAAGACTTTGAGGTGTATCTCTAAGAGACCATTGATGTCATGGAAAGAAAAAAGTTATTGAACACCCCAAGTATGGCAAGGCCTACAACGAGACCCAAAGATTGTTGAACGAGGTTGCGGAAGAAGAAAAAGAGTGGGGCTTTGAGTTCCCGAGCCACCCGAAAAGGTGTGGGAATTTAAACTCCGAGGGAAATAACCCCTCCGAAACTTCTCACATGAGAAGTGGTTCCGTCTTCTCTCGTGTAGGCTAGCCTTCGACCCAGCCGACTCTGACTCTGTGTCCTAGTAGAGACAATCAACATGTTTCTCTTATCCCTATTCGAATGGCTTATCTTTCCTGAGCAGTAGCCGCTAGTTCGATATCCACAATGCTCGGTGCTCTCACTCCAAAGACCAACCAAGCAAGCTGTCAGGTAAGTGTCACCAATCGGGGGAGGGGCGGTCGTTCCTCGACTGAGGGTCCTTTCCCAAGTCAAGGAAGTGGCACCACTACCGACAGAAGCCGAGGGACCCCTTCCAACACCAAACATTGAATTGATCTCTATCCTATCACCGAGGTTCCTAAAGAGGGTGAAGATGTTGAGGCTGCTCCTCTGCAAAAGAGATCTCGAGGTTTAGGCAGCGGACCTTCGGACCCTATCCCGGTGAAAGAGGCTGGGGACTTAGGGGCAGAGCAGCCAGATCCCAATAGGGGTTTTCTAACATCCACAGCCCCTATCAAGTCCGAAATATTAGTGGAGGATTCCTCTGTTCCCTTTGACGGGCTTCCCTCACCTTGATATTTTACATAAGTAGATGTTGTATGTTACAATTCCATTCCTTTTATTTGTAAGCCATTGTGGCATTTTGTATGATTGAATAAGATTTCTGCGCCCTTTACTTTTTTTTAACAAGCAATTGGATACTTCTCGAGGGACTTAACCCTTCCAACTTAATTAAGTATTTCATAATTTTCTTTTTCCATTTTTTTCTAAGGGGCTTGTTCCTAGTGCGCCTTTATTATAAAAAGGGGGTCCATGGCCACAGTTAGGTGTCGAAAATGGCCTGGGGCTTCTGGGAAGGGGCCCACTAGATTGATCCCCCATTTTTCAAATGGCCAGGAGCTATTTATGTTCATCATTTCTTCTTGGGGGACATGAGTGCTTGGTGCATGCCTTTGACATTGATGGCAGGCTTGGATGTGTTTGTTAACCTCATAGAACATTTTAGGCTAATAGTATCCCGCCAGGAGGAGCTTCTTAGTTATCGACTGAGCCTCCTGGTGACTTCCATACGCTTATTCGTAGGTCTCGCAGATTAGATACTCAGCTTCGGGGGGGGGGGGGGTGTGCTACGCATCAAAGAAGCGGTTGCAGATGACCTCGTCAATAGAGTACATCCTCGTGGATCACATACTTGGGTGCTTTCAATCTAATTTTCCTTGCTTCGATTGCACTTTTTGGAAAGTTACCATCTTGAAGGTAGCTCATAATAGGTGTTATCCAAAAAAATTCTTCCTCCACTATCTTCACAGCTTTTTCTTATTCGAAGTTGCGTTTCCCCAACATTTCCACAATTAAGTGCCCTTGGGACTGCAAGTCCAAGTCTAACAAAGCCAACTTGTTCAAGGCGTCGACCTTAATGTTCGAGGAGGGCCTTTACCACTTCCAAGTAGCGCTGCAAGCTCCTTTCCCTAGCCCGTATTCCCCCTTGACTTGTAGGACAACGATTTGGGAATCACTGAAAATTTTCAGCCTTTGAACTCCAAAACTTTTGGCTATTCAAAGACCTGTGATCAGTGCCTTGTACTCCACTTCGTAGTTTGTGGCCTTGAAGTCAAAGTACGGAGTATAGGGACAATATTTTTTATCGGGGCTTGTGAGAAGGACGTCGGCTCCGCTGCCCCTGGAGGGTGATGGCCCATTAACGTATAGCTGCCATATTTCCTCACCTTCTTTCTCATCGCCAATTGCTATTGGTTCCACGATGAAGTCTGCTAAGGCTTGACCTTTGATGGCTACTCTTGGGCAGAACTAGATGTCATGCTCACCTAGTTTGATTGCTCACTTCATCATTTACCCCGATACCTCCGATATAAGAAGCATATGTATGATTGGATGGCTAGTAAGCAGGATTATCGTGTGGCTTTGAAAGTACGAACGAAGCTGCCTTGCCTCATGAACTAGGGCCAATATTAACTTCTCGAGGGCAGTATATCGAGTTTCTGGACCATGCAATGCCTTGCTTATGAAGTAGATCGGGTGTTGTTCTCTTTCCTTTTCCTTTACCAAAATCACACTTATTGCTAAGAGGGCAACCGATATGTATAGGTACAAATCTTCCCCCTTCTCTGGTTTCATCAAGGTAGGCAAGCTTCGTAAGTGTTCCTTTAAGTCTCACAAGCTTGGTTACACTCCTTCGTCCATTTGATTTTTTTGGCTTTTCGAAGCACTTTAAAGAATGGTAGATATTTCTCGTCCCCATTGGAGAGGAATTGACTGAGCGCAATCAGTGGTCCTATTAACCTTTGAACATCTTTGACCATTCGAGGGGTCTTCATGCTCATCAATGCTTTGATTTTTTTTTTGGATTCACATTGACCCCCCTCTCCGAGACCATGAATCAAAGGAATTTTCCAGCTCCCACTCCGATCACGCACTTAGCTGGGTTCAGCTTCATATTGGCTGCTCGGAGTTTCTGGAAGGTTTCAACGAGATCCAGCAGGAATTGATCGTAACCCTTACTTTTGACTACCATATCATCTATGTATATTTGCACATTTTTGCCGATCTGATTTTTGAAGAGCTTTTCAACCAGCCTTTGGTAAGTGGCTCCCGCATTCTTTAAGCTTAATGGCATTTTCTTGTAAAAAAATATCCCTACGTATGTTATGAGTGACATATTTTGCTTGTCCTCATCTGCCATGAGTATCTGGTGGTAGCCTTTATGGGTATCAAAGAATGCGAGTACTTCATATCATGCTATTGCTTCGACCAGCATGTCAATGGAAGGCAGGGGGTAACTATCTTTGGGACAACTTTTGTTAAGGTCCATGAAGTCTATGCACATTCGCCAAGCCCCATCATGCTTGGGAACCATGACGGGATTCGCTATCCATTCGGGGCAAAATACCTCTTTCATAACCTCCGCTCAAAGAAGTTTCTGGACTTACTCCTTTATGGCCTCCACCCTCTCAGGGACAAACGGCCTCTTTTTTTATTAATTGGCTTTTGGGAGGGGTCCACATTCAATCTGTGGACCATCAGCTGTTTGGGTACTCCTTTGCGGTCGAACGTACTCCACAAAAATACGTCTGCATGGTTATCCAGGAGATCTTTCAGCTTTTCTTTCGCTGCAGGTGGTATCATCTTTCCCACGGCCACCATTCCTTGTGTTCGAACGACCATTGGCTCCATGTCAGTGGGTTTAATTTCTCCTTTTATCAAATCCATCTTATCCTCCTTTTTTAGCTTCTTTCAAGGCTATCGCCAAACAGCTCTAGGATGCCGGTTGTTCCCCCTTATGACTGCTATCCCCTTTTTGGTGCAGAACTTCATTGTTAAGTGGTAAGAGGACCACATGGCTCGCACCTAACACATCCAAGGCCTTTCCAATATTACATTATAGGTGGATATGCCATCATTCACGGTGAAGCTGCAATCAACCGTGACTTCTTTATCTCCATCGGCCACTTGAACTGGGAGGGTTACGACCCCTAAGGGCAACACCATTTTCCCAGTGAAGCCAGATAATGGTGAGGTTGTTCTCCTTAAACTTTCACTCCCTAGCCCCAGTTGATCAAAGCAGTTGACGAACATCACTTCCACTCCACTGCCATTATCTACAAAAACCCTTTTGACACAGAAGTTTCTGATAGTAGCATGAATTACCATCGGGTCTGTATGGAGGGTTCGGTTGGGTACCGGGTCTGCAACTGAGAAAGTTATAACTTTCTCTGTTCGAAATTGTTTTTGGCAGGGTTCTCCTGGGGGGGACATACCAGGATTATGCTTTGATAATGGTGTTCGGGGATTTGTCACTCACCACCTAATTAATGAAATTGATCACACGTTTGGCCCCATATTCCCCACCCCTCATTCCCGCTTCCTATCCCCCCAAGCCTCCAAGGTGGGTCTACCATTTTCTCTTGTTTGATTTCCAACTTACTTCCCAATATTCCCTTTCTGGTCTCTACCGCCTCGATTGGCCCCCTTCTTGTAGGGTTTCCAGTGACTCTTTCCTTTTCCCTTTGAGGAGCCTTCTCCTCTTGGTCTTTCAACGCGGTCTGAGAGCAAGCCCTCACTTGCACATCTATTCATTTCCCTTTTTAGGTGGATACATTCGTTCTTATCATGGCTACACTCTTTGTGGTTGTCATAGAATTTAGGTGACTCTCTTTTTCTAGGGAAGTCTTTACCGGGAGAGAGAGCTCAAAACAACCCCTTATGGATGGAGTGTATTTACACCTGGGTCTTAGTTAGGGGGACATACCCTTCGAAGCCTTTGTTCGGAGCTTCCGATTAGACCCATTTTCACCCCACTTGTTCCTCTCTCATTTTCTCTTCATAGCTTCCTCGATCTTTGAGTATTGCTCTACAATCTCTTGTAGTTATTGCAGGGTTTCTAGTTTCATCGATACCAGCTTCTTGTACAAGTCAAGGTTGGACATTCCATTCATGTAGCCAAGGATCACCCCATCCTCAGCGTGGTTGATTACACTAAGGCTCTCATCCACATATCGATGATAGAATGCTTCCATCTATTCGCTAGGCCGCTGCTTGCTTTGATAGAGCTCGATTAGGGCTTTTGTAAATCTTTTGTTTTGGAAGAACTGGCTCAACAGGGCCCTTTCAAAATATATGTATGAATTCAATGATCCCTTGCTTAGTTTGTTAAACCATTCTTGAGCCTTTCCTCTGAGATAACTCCCTACCAACTTACATGTCAGTTGTTTGTTAAAGTCCCTTGAATTCATCAAACTGAGGAAGGTCTGTATGAACTCCCAAGGGTCTGTATCTCCACTGTACATGGGAAGCCCCTCAAGTGGCTTTACATCGTTGGGCCATCGAGTCGCCATGATTAAAGAACTAAAAGGGGAGGCTGCGACTTAAGCCAAGGGCCCAATAAATTAGTCCAACTCCCTTGTGAGGGCATCACTCGAATTGCCTCACATTCATTGATCTCCGTATTAATTTGGCCAGTATGAAGCATCGATACTGGGAATTTGGTGTATCTGGTTTGAGGCCATGTATCCATGTCGCAGTTCTCCCACAACAGAGTTGTGATATAGTTGTTGCTACCCTTGGTGATAAGGGTCATATGAGGGGTTCTCCGATCGAGGCTATGAATGCATCTAGTTCTTGTAACTGGGGTAACACCCCATTAGCCAGGCCATCGAGTAAGGGATTCCCTAGTTTGGAATGTGAGGTGTCAAAACAAGCACTGTATATGCCAACGTCTGGTCCATGCTTGGGAATGTCGGTTGAGGTAGATCCCGAGCCCATATCTCTATATTCGCTTAGTAGGATGCCCTTGGAATAGCCTATAATGGGAATCTTGGCTGCAACGTCAAGCGCATCGAAGGTGATAGATCTTCATTTGATAGAGCATTGGGGGTTCCATGTGATAACCAGCAGATCCAATAGTTTGAGCTAGTTGCGCCAAGTCTTGCTGTGATAAAGAAAATGCACTATTTGCACCTCTAATCGCTTCCACTTGCGAGTCTTTCGTAGCTTCTATGAACTGCGGCTCATCCTCCCTTTGTTGGCGCGCCTAGCTTTGTAATGTAGGGGCTCCGGCGTCTCCTACCCAGGGCTTAGCAGTAACCTCCACCCATCTAGGAGGTATGGTAGCTTCGATCTGAGACTCCTCTGGTACCCCCATTTTGAGATCTGGTCTCAGACTACCTATGGGATTATGTTGCCGCTACTTGAAGGAGCAGGCAAATCCAATTGCATTTCCTTACTCCTGCATCCCTTCCTTCACCGGTAGGGGGATTGTACTTCCTCACCAACACCTAAAGTCTTGCCTTTAAGCCGTTCACTTATACGCAAAGTGCTTATTGTAGAAGTGGACATAAATAGAAAAATGCACAAATATGACAAACAGTCCCACTGGGCATGCCAACTTGATGCTCCCCAAATCGTTGTAGTCGTGTGCGTCGCTGCTTTGGCCGAAATCTGCAAGACAAAGCCCTGGGAGGTTTCCGGGGGAAAGAGTCCCTTGCGATCAAGTCAGAAAGAGTGTCATTTTAATTAGGAATGAATAGTTGAGTTTGTAGGGTTACCTATCCTATATCCCTTATATAGGTTGGCAAGTAGGGCAACTATTTTGTTTGCTTGGGGTGTGGTGCAAGTACTAGAACTCTTCCTTGGGCCGACCCAAAGGTTATTACCCAAAGGGTAAAATAGAGAACCTAGGTCAGCTAGACTAGGCACTCGGGCCCGGTACAAATTACATATTATCAACATGGAAAGTGCATATTTATCCAAGCATGATCGAGAGATCTCTCGGTATCAACCCCGATAAATACTAAGGTATTGTTTTGTGCTATTCATTTAATTATCAATCCTCACATCGAGTACTTTTAATCTAACTTTGACATCTGAGCTTCATGCCCCGCTGGGGAGTTTGTTTTGTAGGTTTAGTGTATTGAAGCATGATTGACTATCAAATCGAGGTTCCACATGCATCACATACTAAAACTATTACATAAAGCTAGATTCAGAAAACAATGAAGAAACCGAAAGATGAAAAAACATGTGAAAAATTGGAAGGCAATACTTGTAAAACTAAACTTAGAATAAATTTTTTTGAGGTTGCTATCATTTGAACTCAAGAGACTATTTTGACATTATAAGATGCAATTATTGTCAACGAAAATATTCAACAACCCTAAAATTTCTACAAAGTTTTTATGAGACACTAATCTGCATACATCAATCCATTTAATTCATGAATAATAATCACAATAACAAACACAATTGATAGACCTCTGCATAAAATCAGGCAAAACCCTTCCCTTAACCCTATTACATGTCTTAACCAATAGCTTAACTAATGGACTAGGGGCGAAGTCACAAATGACAAATATCTGCAATACCAAAAAGAGAGCACAATTCCATAGATTCAGCAGCAATAGACACATGCAAACCACCATGCCCCAACAAATGATCAATGTATTATGCAAATCGATAGGACCTGAAAAACAACCCATGGAGCAAATAAGCTTGGAGGTAAAATTGCAAAAAAAATGCATATGTTTAGAGAGAAGCTAGTGAAGGTCATAGATGGTTACATAAAAACTCATCACAAATGATATCAAACTAACCAAATGGGCGAATATCACAGAATCTACCAACCCATGATTGCTTACTGAAACTGCCCTGCGAATAGATGCTTCAAGCATTGTCTTTCTTTTTTTTATTGGCATGATCCTGCCCCCGTGTGGCTGGCATTCTCACCTTCTCCCCTAGAGAACTTAGCATAAGCCTTTCTCCTTTTAGTAGCGAGATACATTCACTATACAATCATGAGCTACACATGCGGTGGGAAAATCATAGATGACAATTATTTGATAAGAGTCAGAGACGAAACACCCCCTCTGGCTAAAGGCCATGCTATTATTTTCTATTTGGACCAAATGCCATATCATTACATTTTTTGGGCCAAAGCCTAACAACAAGCGAGAAGATCTCCAAATTCGACTATGCTTTTGTAATACTACTCATTTCCAGGTACAATTATGGTATACTGAATATATGGTAACTCTATATTTTGGCAAGGCACTTATTCCTACATGAAAAGTGCATTCATCCCATCATTATTGGGAGATCTAACAATTTGGGCTTGCCCAAGTCTAAGTGGCCAGGGCACACAACGCCTGGGCAGGTGCAACTCGGATTCAAATTCCCCCTCCCCCGGGAGTTTCATTATTATGGATATTTAGTCCCATACACCACAAGTTTGTGTGGATTGTAATTTGAGGCTCACCCGTAGGAGTCTCACCCCTTTGTGTGAATCACATAGGAGTCTCACCTCATTGTTTGAGATGAAAAATAAATGAAATTGACTTTCTTAAAAAAGAGAGATTGGGGTAGAAAAAGCCAGTAGGGACAGAAGGACAGAGAAACATTTACATTATTTATTCAGAACTCCTTTGTCAACAAGATTCAAGTATCTCTAAAACTTTTAAAACGCATAATTTGAATCATGACCAGCACGATAATACTGTTTAGAAGGAAAGTGAGTAGTATCGAAGTAGAAATAAATTGTGGGTTCATTAATTCTATAAAAATCTAAAAGTTCACTTATGAACGGGTTTTATGATAAATCCATAAAAAAAAAAAATTTACCTTCGATAAGAGTATGACTTCAGAAGCTTTTCCTTTAGTGGCCAAAATCTTCCATATACTTGCCATTCAAGTTTGAAGTTTGATAGAGCGGAAATTCACATAAAGTGAATATGTGTATAGATGATTTTAAGAGATTTTGAGATTATATTTTAAAATCAGTCATTATTAAGCCGAGTAATTACAAAAACTTACACAAAGTCTTGTTTTAGGCAAGCTAAACTTTAACCCAAGAATTATTGTGCAATTATAAGAAATTTAATTTGGGATGGATTTTTTTAAAAAATATGCTAAAAATTTTATGTACCTACTGTACAATTATAAAAATACTATAAATCACAAAAAAAAAATCGGAATTTTCATTTTTCGTTGTTTTTCTCTCACCGATCGGAAAACACCACCGGCCGATGGTTTCCGTCGGTTTTCTACCGGATTTATGCCGGAAACCACCGATCTCCGCCAAATTTCTCTGTCTGCCGGATACTCCATCGTCGTTGCCGATTCTCCATCGCAAAACAACCATATCAAACGACAGTTTTCCGCTTTCACTTCGACTCCGGCAAGGTGAGGTGAATCGAATTCGACGGAGGTGAGGCAAGGTGGTTTCAGGCATCGAATTCAATGAAGAATCAAAGGCTTGGGTTTGCAGACGGTAGAGCGATGGTGAAGCTTCTAGGAAGGTGACATCAAGGCTGCTAGGAGCGACAGCGAAACTGGTAGGAAATCTAGGGTTTGTCGATGATGACGACACTACGCGACGACGAGGATCTAGATTAGGAAGGTGACGCGACCAGAAGAAGAAAAAGATATTCTGAAAAAGACCTTGGCGCATGAGATGCATGCGGCCAAATGAAGAAGACGAGTCGCACGTGGCTTCACGCGCAGCTTTGAGTTGCAGGTGACGTCGGCGGCAGACAGCGGACAACAGCTGCGGCAGCGGAGCTGAGTTTCAGCGTCTAAGGTGAGGTTTAATATAGTGTTTTATTTTTTTCGAAGAGATATGCTGAGATTTAATATTATTTGATTGAGTTATGATCATTAAAAGTTCTCTGGCCTTGTAGTTAGAACTTTAATTGTTGAGGTTAGAGGTCTGCAGTCCGAGTCTCACCGTGACCTTTATTTTGAAGAATTTATTTTCTTGATGTACATATTGTGGTTTAGTAGTTTTTGATTGAGTTTTTGGTGTAGTGGTTATTGCTCTAAGCTTTGAGGGTTCAAATCCCTCCTAGGTCCATTTTTTTAACAACTTTTATTTTGAGGTACTGTCGCTTTTTGTTGATGTTTGTAGTTTTATTTTTCTCTTATGTTGATATTTTTTATTATTTGGGTGAGATTTAATTAATATGAGTTGATATTTTGTAGTTTTTTGGGGTGATATGGATTGATTTTTGTGATTATTTTTATTTTATCACGTTGATGTTTTTCATTTTTCGGCCGAGGTTTTGGTAATAGGAATTGATGATTGTAGTGTTTTTTTTCTTATGTTGACGTTTTCCATTTTCCAGATGAGGTTCATGTGTTAGGATTTGATGTTTGTAGTTTTTGAGTGATATAGGTTGATAAAAATTGTTGATGTTTTATCGACAATTGAGTGAATAACTTATACTATTAAGATACCGTAGTTTTTTTGTTGAAGTTTTTAGTTTTTTTTCCTCTCGTGTTAATGTTTTTCATTTTGTAAGTGAATTTTAGGTGATAGGGGTTGATATTTGTAGTTTTTTTTTCTTTCTTTTTATGATTTTCAGAGTGAATAATTTATACTCTTAAGGTACCATAACTTTTTTGTTGATATTTTTAGTTTTTTTCTCATGTTGATTTTTTTCATTTTCTAACTGAAATTTAGGTGATAGGGGTAGATATTTGTAGCTTTTTTGGTAATATGTTTGATGTTTTATAGTATTTGTTTCCTTATGTTGACGTTTTTCATTTTCTATGTGAAGTTTAAGTGATAATATTTGATGTTTTTAGCTTTTGGGTGATATATGTTGATGTTTATAGTTTTTTTTATGATAATTTAAGATTTGTTGATGTTTTTATGATTTTCAGTTGATTTTTTGTTATTTGTAGTCAACGATTTCTCAAATTTTTTTATTTGATTTTTTAATATATTTTTTGCTTCAATTTTTTAGTTGATATTTTATGATTTTGCGTTGATGTTCTAGTATTTTTTTTCTGATGTTTATAATTTGCAGGTCGCTGATCATATTGATTTTTTTCATTTTAAAAATATTTTTTATATATTTTTTGGCAAAGTTTTGGGAAAGACGGTCTTTCCATAAACTTTTGGAAAGACAGGGTTTAATTAGAATATAAAAGGTAAAAGGTTTTAGTTGCAATATTAAAATTTATAATACAACGTGTAGTAGTTATAAAGTTTATAACCCGATTCATACAACCCAAAAAATTTTATCTTCATTTCTTCTAATTTGCACTTTAAACATTGGTCTTTCCATGACTTATGGAAAGACCGTCTTTCAAGAGACGGACTCATATTTTTTTTATTTTTTTTGCAGATTGCGGATGACGGGAAAATGATTGGAACAAATTGAATAAAAGAGCTCCTTGAAAGTTATTAGCGATAGGTCCTTGTAAAATTATTAGAGATAGGTCACTGAAGCTAGAATATTGTTTGAATTGCATAAAGGTCCCTACCTAAAGTTTAGGCTGTCTCACATGAGACCATCTCAAAAACTTATATACAAGTTATTTAATTTTTAAAAAGCAATATTGGAATTTGAAAAAAGTGCAAAAATAACCATATTAAACTAAGAAAGTGCAAGAATGACCTTGTAAAATCCAAAAGAGCATAATTAACCTTATCTTTTAGTCAAAATGTGTCGTTTTACCCATTTGGCAAATTTTTGGCATTGACCAGCGTAAGTCATGCGTTGACCAATAATAAAAAAAATAGAAATACCGATTGATTCAAGACCAAATATGAAATGACATTTATAGCCCTTCTTATTCATCCTCTTTATTTCGATCATCTTCTTCATCATATTCATCTCTACCGCCGAGCCTGCACCACTCAGCCCCATCACCACCACGTTAATAGCTCCCACCACGTTAATAGCTCCCACCACCACCGCGTAGAATTTGTGGTGTCTCGAATTCTATGAAATGGTATCCCCCTATTAACATCCTTCTCTCACTTTTCATCAAAAAATTTCAACTTCATTAGCCACTCTTTCTCCAGATTTTGCATCACCATCTCTGCATTCTTTAACAGCACAAGAATCATTCATTCCACCGACTTCAGTCTTGTCAACATAAACCTCCTTAACTTGCAATCCATCATTTTGGGACCCCAAGAACCAAACTTTTTTCAGACCCATCACCTAGTTGTTCCAGGGTCTCGAGGGTTAGTGAATCGAGTGGAGATGCCTCAAATCAACACCCCTCAAGGTGGATGCCTCAAATGTACAAGAGTTATAATTCCACAATTCGGTTAGCTTGCTAAGTCTCGTAACCATGTCTAGTTTCATCAACAGGCCTTTAACAACCGGTTACCAAACAATTATGTATGGTCGGTTACAACATGACACTTGAGTCAAGATTATACTTTGTTGATTATACCATGTTGATAAAACTTGATTCGAGGCATCTCCACTCGATTCATTAACTCTCGGGTGATATTTGGAATAATTTAATCATGTGTAATATATTACTGATTTTAATTCTTTACTATATATATAATCAATCATAAATTGTTAAAATATATAACTTTTAAAGATATATTTAAAATCATAAATATCTCATTATAATACATATATATACACTTTATTTTTAAAAAATTCAAAGAAACACATAATATGAAATAATAAAATATTCAGATTTTTATACAGTACTTTTATGCGAGAGAATCGGCATAAGCTTTTACTAAGAACAATTGTAAAGTTGAACCAATCTTAGTTGAACCAAGCTGAGTCAAGTCAGGCCCATTCGAGGCAATCCTACACATCAGTTTTAATAAAGTAGATAAGTTAAATAAATATTGTTAGTTTTACTACTCCCTCCGTCCCAGGAGAATCTGCACACTTTCTTTAAAGGGTTGTCCCAGGCAAATCTGCACTCTTTTTGTTTCTTTCCATATTTGGCAAAAAAAATGCCATGAATTTCCAAAATTACCCCTAGCATATTTTAACTATTACCAAAATATAACAAATGGTTATTCTGATTTGGGCCCAAATGCACTCATCTAACCCAAATTTAACTTAACTGATGAACCTAATTTACATAACCCATTTGGTTTCTCATTAAGTATCCCAACTGTTTCCCACTTCAGAAGACAAGATCTCCATCTGATCTTATCTCTTCCACGCCGAAAGCAGCACCAATGAATGCTTCTTGGGTTAGATGAAAAGTGAGCTCGACTTTATATGTCTCCACAGTCTTCAATGTTGCTGCCATTTCACATGCTTCCTTCCCAAACGCTCCTCTCCATCTTCCTCTTCCTCATCCTGAAACCCTAGCTCCTCATTCTTTGGCATCTTCCCCCAGTTCCCGCTGCTATTTTCATCATTTTTTGTTAGATCTCGAATGTCGTTTGACTCGAACTCCACCGGTTAATCTTGTCGGAGGTGTTCGTTGTGCTACGTTTCGGATTCATACAGTAAGTCTGAGTCCATCCCTGAGACGGAGGCGGATGATGCCACCTCCGCCTGGAGGTCTGACGCAGCCCTCGGGGAAACAGTGGTCAACGGCCACAGCAAAACGCTCTACACTCCAGTTCCAGGGGAATCTGCTTTCATCGAGCCACAGGCTGATGTTAAATCCCACACTGGCGGCTTGCATGGTGGAGAAAATGTTCATCCGTGCCACGGTGAGCACGGTTTGGTTCCTCCCAGCCGTGATATCTCCGGTGGAGAAGGCACGGGGGCGAGTGTTAGCACATTCAGCCTGAATATGACCGTATCCTTTACATTCTCTGCACTGAATTCGCCTAGCCTGTTTTGGTTCGTTGTTCTGATTTCTCTCGAACTGCGAATTCCCTGGTTCAAATCTCATTCCACGATTATTAACTGAGTCTTGTTGTCTTAGTCTATTTCTGCCAAACCTTTCCTGAGATTTCTTGTTGACTACCTTTTTAGCATTCTCGAGAAATTCTTCGTGATCAGTGCAAGTTTTTCAATCTCATAGTCGCTGTCAGACTCGTGATTATCCTTAGGTGGAGACACTTTGAATGCCAATTCCTTAGAGACTCTTTTTGTAGCTTGTTGGAATGTCATCTCATATGTCTGTAATGAACCCATTAGTTCATCTAGACTCATGGTGGCAACGTCTCTTGCTTCCTCTATTGCTGCTACTTTCATTCCAAATCTTTTGGGAAGTGATCTTAGGGTCTTTTTCACCAGTTTTGTTTCTTTGTACACCTTTCCAAGTTGATAATCCATGTTGGAGATGTCCCTGAGTTTTCCATTGAATGTAGCAATGGTGTCATCTTCATCCATTTTGAGTTCCTCAAACTTTGTAGCTAGCATCTGTAATTTGGATTCAAGAACTCGACTGGTTCCTTCATGAACAGTCTGTAAAATGTCCCATGCTTTCTTTGCTTGGTGACAGGTAGAGATAAGCTTGAACTGATTTTCATCGACTGCAGTGAAGATTGCATTAAGTGCCTTCGAATTCGCCAGAGATTCTTTGAGGTCATCTGGAGTCCATCTAGCCTTGTCTTTGGGTTTCTGCTTCCTTTGGCTTGACTCTACTTCTACCGCCTTAGAACTTGTATCAGCATCTTCTGTAGGATGATTTCATTCATTCTCAACATAAAACCATGCAAGTTCGTCCAGTGAATTGATGAAAACCCTCATGCGTGCCTTCCAATAGTTGTAGTTGTTACCTTCTAGCAGGGGTGGTCGAGAAACTGAAGCTCCTTCTCTTGTCGTCATGGTAAAACTGGATCTCACTTTCCTTGAAACAACCAAGGGAATAATAAGTGACGAGGCTCTGATACTAATTGAATTTTAGCTTTACCACTTTTTCTAGTAGTTACTAGTGTGTTCCAACATGACTAGTCTAACCAAGTGAATAATAACGTAAAACTTAAAGAACACATGACTTGGTTACGCAGTTCGCTGTAATCCACCTACATCTGCGGGGCCTGGCCCAGTTCAGAATGAATCCACTAATTAGAAAGATACAGTACAGAGTACAGTTTACAAAATACTTATCTTTGCTAACTATATAGTGTGAATTCTGCTAGCTCCCCTAGCTACCGATCCGCCTTGATCAGACTCCCTCTGACCTCGAACTCCGTCGATGCTGGATCTCCTCCTCCCGAGGAATTAAGGTTTCTAATTCTGAACTTTGTGTGTCAGGTCAGATGTGTTGGAACACAGTAGTGTGACTCTTTGCAATTCTCGAAAGTCTCAAAAATCTGTATGCAGATTTTTGCTCTATTGAATCCGTGAGTATGCAGCCGTGTTTGTCCCAATTTATATCCACGAACAGATTGGAATACTCCTTGATTATCTCCACAATATTCCTATTCCAAATCTGCTTCTTGAAGCATATCCAAATCCCATAAATAAAGGGATTTACCTTATATCAATCTATCCCATATATTCGAATATATCATCTCCTTATAAGTAGGGATTTTACATAAATCAATTATGCTTCACACGCCTGATATACATAGCCAAATATACGACTTCCATATATTATAAAATACTTCAATATTTCGGCTTTGATTTCCATAAAACCTTGGCGTGAATATTCTGCAGCAGCATGTTCCAACATTGAATGTTTTCTTGTTCACAAAATTGCCAATCAAATATTCACTTGCAAATCCTTTGACTTTACACATCACAACATTTATAGTCATCAGGATAATCCATCATGACATGATATTTTTAACAAGTAACATGTCATTTTTAAATATATGAGGTTAAGGTTGTGTTACAAATGAAAATTATAATAATTTGATGGTTGATTTGCAATGTCTAATTCCTGACACAAATTATGATTGAATAAGTGGAAAAGCTCAGAAGAAATGTGGGAAACATCCAAACCCCATCAACCGGTGTGCGAATAGCACGCTAGAGAATGGTTGAAGAAGCTACTCTCTTTCAACGAAGCATGAAGAAACACTTCCTGGTTTCCATTACCAGAGAATCCCTCTACCAGAACCCTCTACAACAGTCTTATCAGCAAGAATTGAACGCTTATCATGAATTTGTACAAGGAACAGCTTCGGTCGTCCCAGGTAGGCTCATCACATCAATTTAGTGAGGGGAACCTTAGCCGAGGGGAACTTTCTTCTGAATTGGAAGCCTACAAGAAACTACTCTTTCTTCCCCGTGTAACTGCAATTCAAAATTTGAGTTTGGTTTAGATTGCACAAAGGCACAAAGTGCGATTTCCCACTCTAGTACTACTCTATATGTATTGATATATAATTGTGTACATGAGTTACAATAATTATTATACAATGCTTTAAAAAGTTTTAGTAAAACCTACAACATTAATTTAATTTATCTACTTTATTAAAACTGATGTATAGGATTGTCTCGTATGGGCTTGACTTGACTGAGCATGGTTCAACCAAGATTGGTTCAACTTTAGAATTGTTCTTAGTAAAAGTTTATGTCAGGTCTCTCACATTTAAAAGAAAAAGTAACTTGTAACTTAAATTTGAGATACATTCATAAGGACGAATAACTTCAGGGGCCCATAAACTATTACCGTCGTTCACTTTTTGCCTCTCAATTTTTTTTTTTTGAATATTTTTGACCCTTCAACTAACAAAATTGCTAAATTGTAGTTCTTCCGTCCGGTCAAAACATTAACTTTGGTCAAAAATGTCAATTTTGAGGGTAAATTAGCAATTTCACATTTTCCTTTTTTTTTCTTTTTCCCTTTATCTATTTTCCTTTTAGCTTTTCCTTTTTCCCTTTTTTCTATTATGCTCCTTCCTCTTCCCATTTTTCTTTTTCTTTTCTACCCCTTCCCCACTGACCGACTCTGTCACCCACCACACCTCACCTCACCTCTGTTTCAATCCACCCACCCCCGACTCCGTCAACCCACCACACCGGACCTGGAGATCTTCCCAAAGTTGCACGAGCTCAGCGGGGCGGAAGAGTTGTAGAGATTAGCTGCAGCTTTCATTGTGTATGGCGATTCTAGGCCACTGGCGACGCAAATCACTTTTTGGTGATATACTTGATGGTCAAAACTAACCATCTTGATGGTGATATTTTCAAGTGCAGTCAGATGAATTCTGGGCTGTTTGTCAAATTGTTCCATGATTTTGATACCAAACTCAACCTTGACAGCGCCTCCGTCGGCACCCTCAACAACACATTTAAATCCTCTGGAATGTGTGTCATACTCGCCTTTTCTTCCCGCGTTGATGTACAAAGAAATTCATCACAATATATAGGGCCCTGACATGTCGTACGTTGCACGAGCTTGGCGAGGTGGAGCTAGAGATCTTCCGGAGCTCCGAATCCTCGACGTTAATGCCGGCAGGGGTTGAAATTGACATTAATTGAAGAAATTGGTGAGTCTTTTTCTAGTTATTCTATAACCTGGTGAGAAATTGAAGAAATTGACATCAATTTCTGGTGGTGAGGGACAGAGCCGGAGGGAGGCGGTGATGGAGGTGGGACGATGACGGTGGTGGAGAGTTGGAGTCGGGGGAGGGGAAGGGGAAGGGGTAGCGGAAAAGGTAAAATGGATAAAAGAAATAAGGAAATGGCAAAGTTTTGGGAAAGACTGTTTTCCATAAGTTTATGAAAAGACAGGGTTTCATTAAAATAATGAAAAGGTAAAAAAATGTATTAGTTGTAATATTAAATTTTTTCCAAGCACCCTATAATAGATATTGTTTGTTTTCTGTCTGTCAACCGGGGCTATTTAAGTAATTTATTAGCTCATTTCTTTGAGAAAACGACACCGTTTTGCCTTCAAAATCCCTCTCTTCCCTGTTCCACTTCTTCATTGCCTTTTTCCTCACCTCCGATCTCATTCGATATCTCTACAAGTTCCTCATCCCAGAGCCGCCGCCTCCGACGAATTCATCGCCCAAATGGTCTCCAGCCTCGGCTCCCCACCAATCCAACTACAGAAGCAGGTGACGCTGGAGCTCCGCCTCCTCGCCAAGAACAAGCCGAGAATTGGATTAAGATGGCTTGGGATGGAACAAGGACAAGTCTGAGCGGTGATGACGACGAGAAGCATACAGTTGCAACTTGGACGGGCCGAGTATCCCAAATCCAAAAAGAAACTTTTCTTGTATACAAGCGATGTATTTTTCATTAATTTCCAGCTTTTTTTGGTTAATTTTCTCAGTTTCTGAATGATGATTGTGTGATATCTATCATCTATTATGTTTCTCAACAATTTGATTCAATCATCTTCTTTTGCAGTTTATTGTTGTGATGCTGTCATTTTTTGTGGACCGAGGCTTATTCTCGTGATTTTATGCAACTCAGATAGTGAGGGTTTTGCTGAAAAGGGAAGGCAGAAGTCTATAGAATCCAGTTATTTCTAATAGTTAGTCTTAGTTTTAACTTTTTTTAGCTCGTGAACTACTACTGCTTGAGGCATTGCAATCATCACGATATGATATTGAATTTGGTCCTCTAAGTTCTTGTCACTATAGTTTGCCATAACTTCTTACCTTACTGTTTTCTTATGGTTGTTGAAACAATTTTTGCTGCTGCATTTACGCATGTTATGGGACAATGTTACTTGCAAACTTCGAAGGTGATGCCTGCTGGTATGATTGTTGAGATAAGGTAACTAAAGAAAATGGTTAATTCTAATTTTACACTAGGTAAATTAGGCTCCTTAGACAATTCTAGAAGAGTGCAAGTTAGTGAGTACCTTGGCTTATGCTAAACCATTTTACTTCTTATGCTCTCCTCAAGAAAATATTAACGGTGAAGGTTCACTTGGTCGGGTTACAGGGCTGAATTTCCTAATGGAAGGGTACCAGGAATTTTCACTTTGGAACTTACCAGGAAGCAACTCTTTTCAATTAAAAAATGACAAATGATCTGCTGAAATCTAATAATACGTGTATGCAACTTCTTTACAAAAATTTGGTGTTACACAAGTTTCTTTTTTGAAAGATTAATTTCGAGAGTTGCTGGATTGCGAAATCGACCTCATTTAGTATTTGTGAATGAGCATAGTAAGGTGAGTGTGATCGCAGTTTTCAAGTTTGTCTTTTCATTAATTACTTTGGGGGGTTTTCTACTCTGTTGATTAGATAGGGATCTAAGGTATTGGAGTCTTAGAATCTATAACTCCCCGACCTGATATATTAAAGATAAGAACAACAATGTGGCCAACAGTTGGTAATGTTCAGATGATATTGCTTATTTCTTGCAGAGTCTCTTAATGGCTTGGTTAATGTTCAACCTGAAAATGGTCTTAGAATAGTAAGTTAAGAATGAACTTGTTATCATGCCTTTCAAATCACGGGTCCCCATTGTTTGGTGGGTGTGTTTTTTTGGTGAATGTGTTTTTTTTAATGATTAAAATTTTCTACAATCAGACATTTTCCCGGAATCTCTAAAATAGCAGGTTGTATATACAGAGATGAGAAGAAGAACTTGTTGTGATCAAGCATATTACTTTTGTGTCATGTCAGAAATTCTACAATAGTAGAGTGAAGCTTTCATTCCTTGTTCATATCTTCAACTATAATTGACTTTCTTTCCAACCGTGTCTGGTTGTAACATTCTCTTAAAAGCTTTCACCCTGTTTTCATAAGCCTTTCTCTTGTCAGAGCATGATTGGCCTCTGAAATTCGTTTTCTCAGAAAAAAATTGTTTAAAGAAACCTTCCTTTCTTTTCCCATTTCTTGTTAGCATTGAATATACAAAGTCTGTATGTCTAAACAGCCCCTGCATTCTTCATCTTTTCTTGTTTTCTCGAAAAATTTCCTTCTTTGTTTAATATTTATCATGTAATATTCTAAGGTTTATTGGATTTTGTTTTTGTGTTTGTGTGTCTGCAGATTTGTATTTGAATACTGATGCTGGTAGTACGTCTCCTTTCGAGCATGGCGAAGTTTTCGCCCTTGATGATGGAGGGGAGGTAGTGCTGTTGTAGAGTTTTTTTTCCTTCTTTTTCTGTTCAACTGTTTTTGAAAATGAATGTACTCATGCTCGTATGATTGGTGTTGTAATCTTTTATCAGGTTGATCCAGATTTGGGGAATTATGAGCGATTTTTGGATGTGACACTTACTAGGGATATCAATATTGCCACTGGGAAGAGTTTTCAGGTGGATGACGTTTTAGATTATTACTTGTGTTTCACTTGCGGGTTATGGCTCTAGCTAATGGTGAGAGTTCGAGTGGTGAGAGTTCGAGTGGTGAGAGTCGAGTGGTGAGAGTCGAGTGGTGAGGGTACCATCCACCCCTCGAGAGGGGTATACCAACCACCCCCTTCGAGAGGGGTATACCAACCACCCCTTGAGAGGGTACACCATTTACCTCTTGAGAGGGTAAACCATCCATGAGAGAGTACACCTTCCACCCCTCGAGGGGTCACACATCCACCCCTCGAGGGTACACCACCCCTTAAAGGTACACCACCCCTCGAGAGGTCACACATCCACCCCTTTAGAGTACATCAGCCCTCGAGGGTACACCACCCCACGAGAGAGTATGCCACTGATAGCGTCGAACCATCCACATTAGCTCTCGAACCATGACCCACTCGAGGCATATACCCCTCGAACCATCCACGACACCACTATTCGAACCACCTATCCCTCGAACACAAACCATCCATTCCTGGAACCATCTCCCCTCGAACCATCAATTCTTGAACATCCACCACGCCACCACTCGAACCATTCACCTCTCGAACATCAACCATTCACCTCGAGGCCTCCCTACCACTCAAACATTCATCATTTGAACATCAACCATCTGCCTTGAGGGGTGTTGATTTGAGGCATCTTCACTCGATTCATTAACCCTCGAGGCCCTGAAACCATCAACCATCCCCCTCAAGGCATCTTCACTCGATTCATTAACCCTCGAGGCCCTGAAACCATCAACCATCCCCCTCGAGGCATCATCCATCGACTCAAACATCTTCACTCTAACCTCTACTCGAACCCTCACCACTCGAACCCTTTCCATTCGAATCCTCTATTGGAACCCTCTATACTCCACCCCCACCACTCGACCCCTCTCCACTCGATTCCTCTCCACTCGACCCTTCTCCACTCGACCCCTCTCCACTCGACCCCTCTCCACTCGAACCCAATACAACTCGAACCTCTTTACTCGAACCCAGTACCACTCAAACCTCTCCACTCAAACCCAGTACTACTCGAACCCTCTCCACTCGAACCCAGTACCACCCGAACCCAGTACAACTCGAATCCAGTACTGCTTGAACCCTCTCCACTCGAATGCAGTACCCTCTCCACTCAAACATAGTGTCACTCGAACCCTCTCTACTCGAACCCAGTACCACTCGAACCTCTCCACTCGAACCCAATATCACTCGAACCTTCTCCACATGAACCCAGTATCACTCAAACTCTCTCCACTCAAACCCAGTATCACTCGAACCATCTCCACTCGAATCTAGTATCACTTGAACCTCTCCGCTCGAACCCAGTATCACTCGAACCTCTCCGCTCGAACCCAGTATCACTCGAACCATCTCTACTCTAACCCAGTACCACTCGAACCTCTCCACTCAAACCCAGTACCACTCGAACCCTCTCCACTTGCAACCAGTACCACTTGAATCTGGACTCGAACTCTCTCCACTCGAACCTCACCACCCGAACCCTCTTTACTCGAACTCAGTACCACTCGAACCTCTCAACTTGAACCCAGTACCACACAAACCCTCTTCACTCGAACCTCTCCACTCGAACTCTCTCCACTCGAACCTCACCACCCGAACCTTCTTTACTCAAACCTCTCCACTCGATCCCAGTACTACTCGAACCCTCTCCACTCGAACCCAGTACTACTCGAACCCTCTCTACTCGAACCCAGTACCACTCGAACCTCTCCACATGAACCCAGTACCACCCGAACACTATCAAATTCATAATTTCCTGATACAATCCCTACCTGTTACGGTAACGGTAACAATGGTTCGATGGTTGTGGGTAAGGTCATAATTGTCCACCCAAATTCAGCTTTTGGTTTGATGGCATTATTGTCATTTTAAGGTGGGTCAACAGTTGGAAAAGCACCGTCAACGTCGGAAAGTCTACCAGAGAATTATATTGACACTTTCATTAATTAGGTAGTTTTTTTCTAACTTTCAAACGGTTGAAGGTTATATCGGCACTTTCGCAAGTATATAAGTTTATATTGGTATATTGACAACAATTCTCCAAACTAAACATATAGACAATGATTGTGATAAAAACTTGTCTGCATTTACGCCACCCAATTCATTGTTTAGTTCACATACACACACAGTTCCTTATTTTTCCACAAGTTCAACGTTTTTTTATATTTTACTTACTTTATGTACTTGCAATATATTATTTTTTGAAAGGTTATAAAAATAATTATTTTTTTATCTTATTGATTGTTTAATAAATTCCAACAAAATTTATTATTTGTTTTACAATTTAGATAGTTATTCTTAGATGAATATACTTATAATTTATTTATTTATTTCAATTCAAATGTGACATGTAAATATTATATATTAATTAAATTAAATATTTTTAATCAAGAACACCGTGCAACGCGCGGTGGGACTCCCGCTAGTAATATGCAACGTATAGTAGTTAGTTATACAGTTTATGACCCGGTTAATGTTACCCAAAATTGTATCTTTATTTCTTCTATTTTGAAGTTTAAACCTTGGTATTTTCATGGCTTATGAAAAGACCGTCTTTCAAGAGACGGACTCAAAATAACAAAGTTTTGGGAAAGACCATCTTTCAATAGGTTTATGGAAAGATAAGGTTTGATTAGAATAATGAAAAGTAAAAAGTCCTAATTGCAATATTAAAAATTTGTTATGCAACATGTAACAATTATAAAGTTTATAATCCGATTCATGAAATCCAAAAAATTTATCTTAATTTCTTTTAACTTGCACTTTAAACCTTGTTGTTTCCAGCCTTATGGAAATGTCGTCTTTCAAGAGACAGACTCAAAGGAAATAAGGAAAAAATGAAAAAAGAGAAAAAAGAAAAATAAGAAATTACTATTTTGCCTTAAAATTAACGTTTTGACTTAATATTATTTTGATCGGACGGAAGGACCACAACTTGGCAGTTTTGTTAGTTAAAGGGCTAAGAATGTTCAAAAAAAAAAATGAAGGGGCGAAAGGTGAGCGATGGTGGTAGTTCAGGGACCCCTGAAGTCGTTCACCCAAATCATAAATACTAGGGAATAAATACATTTATAACCATAACTTAAAATTGAAAGTCTCATTATAATCCCCCAATATCAAAGTGTCAATTTAATCCAAACAAATTATTTTATGTGTTAATTTAACCCTAACTTTTAAAAAAATTGTGCCGTTATAACTAAACTACCTAATTTCGACTTTGACCTACGAAATTCAGGCAATAATGATATGGCAGGAATATCCTTAACTAAAAAGATAAAAAATTGATACTTAAAATACATTTTATCTTCTTCTTCACAGATGCTGATCCGCCGCCGGAAACCTCCTCCACCAATCGGGAACTTCGGCCGCCACCGCCACCGCCACCGCCACCGCCACCGCCAGAAATTTCACCACCTCTCCCGATCTCCTCCGCCCAACCCTACCCCTCCTCCGCCGCTACGAATTACCACACCGATCAGCAAAATCGAGGACTGATTTCTAACATTTCTTCATCGGATCCAAAAAAAATCACCAGCACACACACCAAGGATTCTCCCTAATCTCAACAAATCTAACGAAAACCGAGAGGTTTAAGCAAGAGTCTCTCTAATCTTAACACACCTTCGTGAAGATTTTGCTTCTCATTTTGTGAGACAAGCCGTCAAAGACCTTCCGAACGCCGAAAAACAGGGAGCGGTCACTTTTTACTAGCGATTGGCCGGAATTTCATCTTCCGGCGTCATTGCAGGGTTTCTCTGTTTTTCAAAACGAAAAACGGAAAAGGGGAAGCGGAGGAAATGGAAGATTCCGGGAGCCGGCGGAGAGATTTCACGGCGGTTATTCCGGTAGCCCCACCCTCCTCCGCTGCAGTCCCACCACCCCTCCCAATCTCCTCCGCCGCTGCCCCACCAATCCCCAGCTCCAGCTCATCCACCTCAGCGGCGGCGAAGATGCCTCCTCCGCCGACAACAACAATGGCAGTTTCGAGGCGAAAGGAGAAGAAGAAATCGCAGAGAATCACGAGGAAATTAACGGTGGAAGAAAACCGCCACTGGCTGGGGAAGAAATTAACGGGGAGAGGATTTAGATATTTTACATATTTTAAAAGTATTTTAAAATTATCTTTTCACCAAAATTCGATCAAATAAATTTTCATTAAAAAGTTAATCAAGTTCAGTATTAAATTATTATTTTCTAAAATTACGAGATTATATTATTACCATCAATCAAAATGTAGAATTATTTTACCATTATACTCTAAATACTATTCTAGTCTCTATTTGATCCTTTCTCCCATAAGCATATCTCCTTTTTGGTTTTTTCTCCTACAGTACATGGACCAGACAGCTACACTCTGACTTGCATTTTATTATGTTTTTCGGACTCACAAGTCTAAAGGTCCGAAGGATTTTGTGTAAGAAAGAACATGTGATTTGGGCCCAAAATAATCCATGAATAAGTGGTCCGATTGTCAGATGAATCCTAATGGTTTGATAATTTCTGATAAGATTAGTGAATCACTGTATTCACGCTCTATATTTTAGTTGATTACGTCATATATTTATACTATCCAATACACAATATGTATTTTAAATAATTAAAATATGTTTAAATTAATGTTAAATAAAATTTACTTTTAAACACAATACCACCACCGCCACCGGCTGCCGTGCACCACCACCTCCGTCTGTCATGCACCATCGCCGGACGCCGTGCACCGCCACCGTGGTTGGGTTTTGTCGGCGTCATATTCGACCGCTCTCCCCATTCTCCGGCATCATCCCTGGAGAGCCATCCCCGACCGTTCACTCAGATCTCTGTCCCCCTCCGTCCCCGTTCCTGCCATCTCCATCCCAGATCTCAGTCCCCATCCCCGCCATCTCTGTCCCAGATCTCCGTCCCCGTCCCCGTCCCCGCCATCTCCGTCCCCCATCCCCGGCGTCATCTCCGTCCTTGGTCTGCCGATTCCATCACCTTTCTCGTCACCTAGTTCTTGTCGCCCGTTTCATCGTCCCGTTCTCGTTGCCCTGGCCCGACCACGTTCTCATCACCCATTCCGTCACCCCATTCTCATCGCCCCGAACTCGTCACCCGGTTCTCGTCGCCCTGGCCCAACTCGGTTCTTGTCGCCGTTCTTGTCACTGTGCGCCTTCGGTTCTCATCACCGTTCTCATGGCTGGGGACGACGATGGTTCTCACACTGGGTTTTCGTGGCCGGAGATGGGGGGCTGGGTTTCCGTGGCCGGAGATGGTTTGGGCTTAGGTAATTGAAGGTTTCCAACGGAGAAACAAGAAGGAGGGGATGAGGGCTGGGCTTGGGTGATGAGGTAGCAGTTGGGGTGATGAGGTTGCAGCAGCGGTGGCGCCGTGATGGTAGCAATGGTGGCGATGGATGGAGTGGCGCTGGCACCGTGATGGTAGCAACGGTGGCGCTGTGATGGAGCGGCGGTGGCGCCATGGTGGCGGCGATAGTGGCGTTGTCGTGGCGGCTGTGGTGGCATCGTGGTGGCGCTGCAGTGGCGTCGTGATGGCACTATGGTGGCAGCGGCGGTGACACTGTGGTAGCGCTGCGGTGGCGCCGTTGTGGCGCTGCAGTGGCAGCGACAGTGGTTCCATGGTTGCGCAACATGGGCAAGGGAGGAGTTTTGTTTTAATTTTAGAAATCAAATTGTGTTTTATAGATATATATACGTGTTAGGGCTTAATTAAAATACAAGTCATGATAGAGCAACACCCAAAAGATTATTATTGAAATGAGCAAAGGGTTTTGAATTCTTGATGAATGGCTCATGTGGTCCATGTCTATTGAGCGTTTATTTAAATAATTACATTTTACGATTTTACCATCCGAACCGATATGTTCTGACGATTACCTCTAATTATCTTCTATTCATCCTCATCTTACTTAAAATAATTGTATTATGCATATGATTCCAAATATGTAAACTTTTGATATGTCCCGCGAAGAATTCCAAAAAAGTGAGAAAAGGAAATTAAGGCTTATAAGATGTACTTCTCCCGTCCCGCATCCCAGTGAAAATGACACAAATATTTTTGTCCGTCCCAATAAAATTAATATAATTTGAAAATTACCTAAAATGACATGGAATATATTGTTAAATTTTCATAATATTTTCTTCAACTTTATCAACTTTTGGACTGAATTCACTAAAATTTTAAAATATTCATATATTTTTATAATTATTTTCTGTCATACCATCTTGCATACAAGGACTAAAGGAGCGAGCCAAAAGTAATTCGAACATTTTTTACTAGGAAGGGAGTAGCAGTCGAAATGAGAAGAAAAGGACCATGCAATCCGAAGAGGACGATATGGTGCAGATATTGGTATCCCTGTGGGGGGAGAGGAAAGTGTTTGATTTGATCCCCTTGGGGGAAGGTCAAGGTTGCTTCAATACGTCCCAAACGTAATGGTGGAGAGGAAAGTGTTTGATAGGATTGTTTTGTAAGTATTCCCTCCGTTTCACTAAGAGTGACACACTAGATTTAGATTCTTGGATTCATGTGAAGAAAATAAGAGTTTGAAATTGAGTGTAGAAAGTTAAAAATAGAATGAGTGAATAAAATTGTAGGAATCTTGTCAAAAATGTAAAGTGTGTCATTTAAAAAGAAAACATCTCAATAAGACAAGTCTGTTGATCTTAGTAAAATGGAGGGAGTACCTTTGAATCACTTGCAACAAATGTAAAAAAAACGAAAATAGGTGATGGGCTATTGATAATAATTAGTGAAAGCATGGCTTTGATCGTGCATGTTTATGTTAGGGCAAGTTTTATGTTCCTTACTAGGTTTACTTCCCCGCTTTCTATGCTTCTTACTCTTCCTACCTAGCTCTATTTGGATTATGATTATTATCACGTTGTTCAAAAAATATGTTTGATTGCTAATATGTTTATTTGTGTATAATAATGATAAATAAAAAATTAATATTTAAGAATTACTTATTAAGATAAATTCAATAATATTATATACAAAATATTATTATTCATATATTGAATATGCAATCAAACTTTAATAAAAAATAGTATAAAAAAATAAGAGTGCAAATAGAGCAGGAACAAGGAAGTAGAAATGGTGACTAAGTTTAACTGAATAATACTCTTAAAGAAATTAATTGAAAATGTTTCATAAAAAGAGAGAGTATATGGGCAAAGGGATATTTCCAAATTTAAATCTCAGTCAAGAGTAAGTAGTCTCCAAAATTTAACAATTTCATTGTGTACTCCATAAAAGTTTCTCTCACATATCAAGATGGTGGGGGAGGTAAATTACAATGTACTAACATCCAGTGCAATGCATATTTGGTGTTTACAAGTACCTCTCCTAAGTGAAAATTTTCATATTGTGATCTTCGGATTTTAAATATGTGATCTTTAAACTAATATTTTATACACTTCACCGCTTGATCTTTGTACCATTTCCTATTTCTACTGGCAACGTATTATAATTTCTCTTAGTGCAAGTTTCTAAATCTGATGTTCTGATTTCCGCTGGAACTATATTTATATGGTGAACTGAGTCCGGTTTAGAGGTAAATCACATTCTCTATAATTGAGAGGTTCGGTGTTAAAAATACACTTTCATAAAAAATTGTGAATATCAGAGCAATTTCTTGAGCAATTTCTTGATGGGCATACCCAATGTCGTGGGACAATGTCGATGATCCCTGATGTGGTTTGCCAACCTGCAGGTGGTCAATGATGATAAGATCGTGGTGATTCCGGTTTCAGTAGCGGCAGTTCATTGGTGATGCAGTGTTTGAGTATTCTCAGGAGGACGTCCCTAGTTATTCAAATGGTTGGAGTTTAAGGCTCCACTGAGTTTCAGCAGATTCAATGGTGGTGTATCCTAGTTAGGTTCTAGATTAGTATGGTAATATTTAATTTGATTGATGTTACGTAATCTTTCAAAAAAATAAATAAATTTATATGGACAACTTCATACTGAAATAGGAGAAAACTAGTTAAATTAACGCATGTTATGTTAGTCTTGACTCTTGAGAGAAAGATAAGGTCAAAGAGGCTAGGTTAACCGAAAATTGATTATCATTTCGAAAACGTTTCATACGACTAACCTTTGTAAATGTCAATTAAGGAAGTTGTTGAAAAGGGAGTAAGAAAAGGGGGAAAACGCACACGTACATACAAGTAAAATTTGAACCGACTCCCATATATAAAAGACATTTAAATAAAAGTTATTCTATCCTATACAAGGAGTTCGATTCTTGAAATGGAAATATTAATGTTTAAACAGTAAATTAGAAGAAATTAAGATAAAATTTTTGCATTGCATTAATCGGGTTATAAACTTTATAACTACTACACGTTGCATAATAAGTTTTTAATATTCCAACTAAAACCTTTTACCTTTTTATTATTCTAATTAAACATGTCTTTTCACAAGCCTATGCAAACACGGTCTTTCCCAAGATTTTACCATACACAAGAGTCCAATTTTAAAATCACAATGTAAGTCTTTTCATAAAACCACTAGTGGACTTCAGCGGAAACAGCCTAACGAGCCCGAGCCTTGATTAAAGTCATGCCATCAAAGTCTTGAGGAATCAGCTTTAATTAGGATTCGAATTGAGTTCCGAACTTGGAGCTCCCTCTTGAGTCCCACATTTCATTTAAAGACGGTGTGTTATTGATCAAAGATACTTATGCCTTTAGTGGAAATGAATTAAAGGCAGTTCTACTACAGAACTACCTTTAATGAAGTGCCTTTTATAAGCCATTGTATAAATGGAAACCCTAATTTCCATTCCTTAGAATTATTTTTACTCACTCTCTTTCTAAATTCATACTTCAATGCCTCCCTCTCAAAAACTCTTTCTCCGATCCCTTACGCAGCCTCTTATCCCTCACTCTCCTCTCATCTGCCGTCTCCCTCAACCCTAAAACATAACTCGGCCACCACCTCCCTCAATCTGCCACCCCCTCACTAACTCCGACACCGCCTCCATCACCCTACCACCCCTCCGCCTTCCTTAATCCGCCACCCCTTTGCCAGAGCATCGTCCCCTCCGCTACAACGTTCGTCCCCTCCGTCGTAGCGTTCGTCCCCTTCGTCCAAGCGTTTGTCCCCTTCGTCCAAGCGTTTGTCCTCTCCGTCGCATCATCGCCTCTGCAATGTCGCCTCTGCCAGAGTAGATTCATCGCACTAAGTTCTCTCTTGCACCACATAGATCAATCACCATCGTAGCCATCCACCACTGCGGCGAGTTCTTTCTTCCGCCACGTATATCCATCACCATTGGAGATACCATTGTTTCTGGTACAGAAGTTCCTATAAAAATGGGAAATGCCCTACCTTTGAGTGCGGTTTGAACTATTGATTTACGTAATTGGAAGTAACCAATTCCGCGACCCTTCAACATCGCGGCCCTCCACCACTGCGGCGAGTTCTCTCTTCCGCCGCGTATATTCATCGCCATCATGACCCTGCACCACCACGGCGATTTTCCTCATCTTCATGGCTATGCAGGCTTTAGATATTAGATCTATGTTAATTTTTTGATTGCGATGGATGTTTGATATTTAATCTTTGTATTTGCTCTATGATTGTGTGATTTTGGTTCCAGATCTGTAATTTTCATTATGCCGGAAACCTCAAGTTTTCGAAAGCTTTTTTTTATAACCACTAAACTAAGTTTCGAACTCGATACCAGATTCGAACCCAATCAAAGTCGGTTTTTGATCGATTTTGATCAAAGTCATTACCAGAGAAGTCACTATAAAACTGACTTTAATGAGACTGCCTCAACTAGTGAACGTACTCGCTTAATCTCACTTACAGTTATATACCCCCCAATTTCAATAAAAAATTGCCTAACAGACTTTTGGGAGTTAACTACATCAATATTTAATGATTTATATCTTTATTTATGTGTAAAAAAATTATGAAAAACTAGCAATTTAAAAATATATGTTATAATAAATTTAACAACATATAAAATTCATAGGTTTACATACATACTGATGAAATTTAATGGTGCCTCAAGTTGACTTCCAAAAGTTAAATTGGGAAATATTTACTGGGACAGAGGGAGTATTCTATTTGTCATGATTATTAGGACATGCTTGACCATTATATGACGGATAGAAAATTAATATATAAAAATATATGTTATATTGAATGTAACATTATCTCACATAATTAATCATTACCTATTTATTATTGTGAAAAAGATTAACTAAAAGTGTATAGTTACATGTGAGATAGAGGGAGTATATCGATGGAAATTGAAAACTCCCAATGTTTCAGTTCAAACAGTACAACTTTGTTTTAGTTAAAGTTGTGAAACTTTGACCATATAAATAAAAATATTATCATATCTGATATTGTCGAATTCATCGTAATTAATGGTTTCTAAATACTAATTTGTTTCCCGTTATTACACGATGTTAAAGATATTAATGGTCTTGCTTGTTTTCTGGAGATCGTGAAAAGGTACTTGTACAATTTGAACTGGAGGCAGCAAATAACATCTTTCGCTCCCTCTCATGACGTTATATAGGCGCACTGTTAATTCGAAATGTTTTTTTCCTGTTTTGGCATCTATCAATTATAATAAAATTTAAGTTACTTTCATTTATTTATTTTACCTTTCATTTATTCAATTTAATTTTGTTGCTCATTTGGCATTTTCTGGATTCTAGTGACATCATGTACTAGTGCATATACTAGTGGAGGCATCTCTATTAAAGACGGTTCCTTTGGACAATAGAAGTCACTTTCGGGGTGACTTCTCTGAACATGCCTTCCATTGATGAGGATCAAAGGCGGTTCCTAGAATTGCCTTCTAACACACCAATGGAAGGCGCTTCAAAACCGCCTTCTAACTATAGGGTGGAACCACCTTCTATTTTTTCCGAGCTTGTAACAACCCGTAGGCTGTCAGACCAGGTCTCATGTTACGAAACCGTAATGTAACTCACACTGTCGGATCTTTGGAGTTGTTACGAGCTTGGAACGATTGCAAAAACCTTGGATGTTATGATTGTTTTTGGACTTAGAACGTGAGGCAATTTATCAGATCTATGGAATTGTTACAAACTCGGAACTCGTATGAATTTTGAGCTCGAACGTATTTTCCGTTCCCATTCTGTGATTTTTAGGTTTTGGGTCATTTAATGTTGAACATAATGTTCTGGACTCGGAACAAAATTTGGATCGTGTGTTCCGAGTTTGTAATAGTGAATTAGATCTTTGATAATAATACGAAGAAGCAATGACATAAGTTCCGATATCAAAACTCCATTCGGAAAGTATGGTCAAACTTGTGCTATTTCAATAAAATCCATTTATATGAAAGCCTCTCATACCAGGTCAAGATACACCAAAATAACTTGTCATTTCCAAACTATCTATAAAAAAATCTATAGACTACGTTAGGGCAACAACAATCTATAGATAAGAATAGAAATCTAACAAAATCTATTCAAATGACAATGTCATCACATATACAAGCTACTTATACCACTGCTACGTCGGGATTTCCAATGGAATTGGAACGGGCATTGACAATATACCTTGGCAAGAAATTTCTTACCATGTTGATATAACTTTGCGAATATTGCTTCTCATCCTCTTTAACAATCAATGAATTTGGGAATGTTATTAATATGTGCAATAAACCTATAGCATTGTAACAATGGAAGAGGATCTAATTTAAATGTTACGTCGTTGATTTCAAGAAATTCCATACGGATCTGTTGAAGACACTCCGCCGCATATAGCATTACGTGATACCCGCACTCCCAATTCTTCGCTTCTTTCATGTACTATTTAATACAAAAGAATTAAGTAATCATATCAAAACTTTAGAATTATAGAATCAAGTTGAATTGTGAACGTGAAAAAAAAGGTTCACCTTGATCTCGACTATCTCCAAATCCTTTGTACTAGATTCGGTGGGAAAAGTAATGGAAGTATCCAAAATCTTAATAAATTACCCGAAAGGTTGATAATGTAGATGATCCATCCAATAAACGCGGTTGTTCTCTGGGACAACAAATATTAATCTCCAATGGTTCCTACAAGAATGTGATACATAAAATGATACAAAAAACATGTTGTTTTAAGTAGATTTGATATTTGACCATCACCCCTCAATTTATGGGCAGACAAATATTTTTTATTTGTTCGTCCAAGACTTTTGCGGATGCAGTCGACCCATTTTTTTAATGTGTTTCCAATTTCTTATGTCATCACCAGACACAAATACCCTATTTACCATTTCTCCCTTTGGTTAGGAAAACAATGCATGTATCTTTGAAATAGAATGAGAAAAAGTTTGTTGTAAAAATATTAAAGCTAATAAATTATTCCTTCCAATTATGAAAGTATGTAGTACTTACAATACGTATAAGGACATTATGGTTTGATTGACTTGGTCACACCTCCACAAGTCTTCGAAGTCACTCCATGTGGCAATAATCTCCCTCTTTTGGCCAAATACACATTCATTGCCCAAAAATGTGTAGGTTGAGTTGACTCAGTGTCCGCCAATCAAATCATACAAGACTTTAACAAAGTGCGGTGAATCCTTCAACACTTGTGCCCCTGAAAGTGAGCTTAGCCTTCTTTGGTGGTTTTGTGAACTGTTACGGGTGTCGTTTTAGGCTTGGCCTTCAAATGACCCTCCTTTGTAGTGTCCACATAGATTAGGCGACAAGGCCATTGAAGAAAAAATCCTTTGGTAGTTCCCACATGCTTGTACTGACCATCTGCAATTGGCAATAGGGCGTTGAGGACTAGTGGCTTCTCCAGTGAGACTCTACATATCCCATCTTGAATTGGTACGGGGTGATGACGTCTCATTGACTCGTGCAAAATACCATCTGTGATATGGATTGGCTTACCATTCTCCATTTGATAAATGTACAACACAAATGTGATGTCTACAACTGAAAAATAAATTATGTCAAAAAAATAAAGTTAAATGAAATGGTATATGATTATAAAAACAAAATTTTGACCTTTTTTTGGCGGACATGATGGCGAGATCTACATTATTGACTTTATCTCCTTGCGGAGGTAGAATATGTTTGTGGTTAACCTCAACATTTTCCGGTGAGTGGTGCAATCCTCTAGAAGGCGGAGTCCAACCCGATGTTAATTCGGATAAATTTTTGGGTTCGGGGAGGCCGGTGTGTTCAATTAACTTACGGATCAAAATATCTTGTTGCTCGATCTTTTTGTCTCATGCCAGCACATCCTTTTGCAAGAAGTGAACCTGGGATGGTTTAGTTCTCTTGTACAACCAGAGAATTCCGAACACATCTCTTTGTGATGAGAATTACCCAACACCTCTTGCACGGGCGGGGTGATCTGATTTTTCTGTAGCCTTGCGGAGGATGTTATACTTACGCTTGGCAATGAATCTCCCTTCCAATTGCTCGATCTTTAATTTAGCCTAAGAAGGATGTTTAAATAAAACATTTTAGTTTGTTTTGTAGGATTTCCATTCTTAAATGGAAAAGTGATTAACGGTGCCTACCACTCGTTCGGCAATTACTTGTGCGGGATCCTTATCGTATTCACCTCTACTGTTTTGACGGCTAATCAGGAATAGATTGCACCCGTCAATCTCTTCCTCATCTATGGGTATTACCGATGGTCTTTCCTCCTCCTTGATCTTTCCTCTGCTAATTTCTATTTGGACATCCTTTTCAAAATGTTGCTTAATTAACTGAAGGGCTGCCAATCCATATCCACCACGACTCTTACGATGAGAGGTTTTGTTTTCCTTTGAAAACCATCATTTTTCACTCCTCGCACCCTATATTTGTTGGGGCAATAGTGTTTGCATTAAATAAATCAAATATATTGTGTCGAAGTAAAAATAAGCAATGATTATTTGGTCTCACATTTTCATCATTCCCTAAAGCTCACCTCTTATGGTTCTGCCAACTTTCGGGTTGAATATGTGTATAAATCAGCCATAGATGATCTCCGTTCCTATTAGAAAAAATGTAATCTCACAATAAGGTATATTTTTGCTCCCTCAAACTCTTCGCCGTTATGGCCGTTGCCCTCTTTTTTTAAAATCATCTATATCCGGGGCATCGAACTCAAATGGTCTCTACGTCGATTGAAATCAAAGTTAATAATTAAATATGAATGTAGAATATTATATATTTACGTTTGTAGTTAAATAATTTCAATTTTGTAGTTACCTTGAACTCCGTCCATAGGACATCTTTATATTTTTGGAACCTTGTGCCAACTATCGTACTTGATGTCTACCCTTGTTTTACCAATCTTCCCAACCCAACTATACCATTTAGCTCATCCCTTTGATATACACTTTTCAGATTTGTTGAAAATCAACAAAGTTAATTCTTTCCTAGCCATTCTCCTTTTTAATGTTCAACAATGTGTTCTAGAAAATTCTCCCGCCTCCAAACCCTCCTCTTCATCGTCATCACTGCCTAGGTTTTGTGAATGTCCACATATTGGATGCACATGTTCATCACGAGTCCTCTTCCGGGACGTTATACTACCTAACAACATACATCACAATCAAAAACTAGGTTTTTATTTTTAACAAATGGAAATCTAATTTGTATGCTTATAACATATAAATACACTAACAAAGAATACACTAACTTCATAGACAGTTCAAGATATAATAACCCTAGGTGGAATTCATATAGTAGAACAAAGGAAATGGTGAAATGCTTACCTTTTTAGCCAAACAATTCAAAGTTGGAAGTGAATATTTCTTTGACTACCCAAGAACACTCATGAACTTAGAAACCCTAACCCATGGTTTACCCATTGTAAAACCCTAGGCCTTCGGATGTGTACATGACACATTTAGTAGGGTTTTATGTAGTTATAGCATAGATGAAGAATGTGGGAAGACAATTTAAAGGGGTCAAAGTGGAAGAAGGGAGGAGGGTTTTTGAGGGAAAATGGGAGGGAATTCACGGTTTTCTGGAAAGGGTATTAAATGGCCATTTGAAAAGTGCCTAGAAGCTGTGGCCGATTAGTTGTTCCAACCTCAGAATTGGGTTACACACTCAAAACAGGTTCGGTGCTCCTATACCAGGAAAAGAACAAGTTTCGGACTTGGGACTTGGTCTTTGTATATAAAAAAATCTGCAACAGGCAAATCATTTCAATTTTCCTAAGAAAAAAACCCCAAAATTTCAAACACCCAATCCCTAGAATTTCAATCAACCAAAATCCCAAATTCAAACATGCCAAGGTATAGAGGTGGGCGTTCTGGCAGTGGATATGAGGACGCTTCAACACAGAGTCATAATCCAAATGAAGAATTGGGGCAATTGTCCCTATTCTTTAATACTGATGCGGAAGCAAGGTATGATCAATTTCAAAGTAGGAAGTGTAGCAATCCTAGGGTTATTGCAAGTGTGGACATTGAACCCCCAGGGCTGGGTTATTTGATTATTTTTTGAAGCCTTCTTGTTTCGATAAGTTAGTGAACTTGGAACAACCCATCCATTATGACAAGATATTGCAATTCTACACTAATTTAAGGAAGATTAGAAACAATGGATACCTCACTATGGTAAATGTCGTAACAATTCTCATTACAAAATTTAGCATAAATGAAGCCTTAGGTTGCGAGTACACTAACTCTAGAAAACTTACTTTTGATGATGGGATTAAGGGTCCAATTGAGATATTTCACCAACAAATTTGTCCTATTGTTAGTGAACTCACCCCTCTATGCCCAGTTGATATGGCTTGCAAATATTTTGGTCGTACAGGGGAAGTGGCAGGGCGAGCTGATGAGTATGATGTGGTGGGTTTTGAGTGTTAAGCCAACCATAGGGAACTTGATGTTGTTATACTACATCTTAGAGGGGGTAAACTTAAATCTTGGCTATACCATTTTGAAGTACATGTTTAAAGAGGCTGTGGGGAAGAAGAAATATTTCCCATATGGCGGTTTGATAACCGCTTTGATTAAGAAATAGAAATTGATCCCTGTCGACAAGCCACTCCATTTAGAATATTACGATAAGGCTTGGTTTGATCACAATAATTTTATGTTGGATGAAAACAACAAATGGCGCGTTTGAAACATTCCATAGAAAGCCATCAAATTCGCTAAGCGAGCAAGGGAAGAATCAATGGATAAGGGTGATGGATCTTCATCACATAAGTACATGAACATAAGTCCTTTTATTAACTTACTTGTACACCTCCTCTTCATTACATGGTTATAAAAGTATTATATTTTTTCTCATAAATTTAATGTTGCAGGTGAGAATAAGGGTTGGATGGTGACATTAAAAAACTATTTGGCATGCACCAAGGAGGATGTTAGTTTGGTTAACAATGAAGTGGCAGGAGCACTAGCACGTCATACCAAATTTGTTAATTCCACAAGCCTACACATCAAACTTAGCGACAATGAATCCATGCTTAATTTCAAACTCAAGTACTCTAGCGGTGATAGTGATGATGAGGAGGAGGATGTTGCAAAGGAGGACAGTGGCAGTGTGATGAGTCTTCCAGTTTGCAAACAAGTGAAACTTCACTCTTTTGAGAGACTCATTTACCATCCATTAAATTTTTTTAGAAAATGTAAAACCGTTGATATCATAACTTTTGAAAGATTGAACAGTACCCAACGGTCTCTGAGACAACCATTTAACTATTTCTGGATACGGACCAGTGGCCATGTGAGATTGTAGCCAAGAAGTAAAAGTTCTACGTGTTGTTGAAGAACTCGTGCTTCGTTGAAAGTGGGATTCAACCCTAGAGTTTCATCCATGTGAATGGCAATGTATGGGTCAACGTCTACATGATTCTGAAGAACATAAAAATAAGCAGTGCACAAATCCTCAGCGCTGGGGCTAAATAGCTTACCCTGTCGAACCCCTACACCATCCAACTGCCCTTCATGCCTGGATCTGGGAACCCCCACAGATTCAACCTTCTTAATATATTCGATACAAATCAATAGCTTCATCAGCATAATATTGGTGCACAATACTTGCATCACGCCTATACATATTCTTCACAAAATGCTTGAATATTTTCATGTACCACTCGAAGGGATACATCTATCTTAAAAATACAGGACCACAGAGCTTAATCTCCCTAACCAAGTGAGTTATCAAATGAACCATTATGTCGAAGAATAAAGGTGTGAAGTACATCTCCATTCGGCACAATAATTATACAATCATAGTTTGCAACCAATTAAGCTTTGCAACACTGATGGTTTTTGAACATATATATTTGAAGAACAAACATAGCTTAGTAATACACAATCGTACATGGGATGAAAGGGACGAACGAATTGCAATGACATTCAATTCTTGCATGAAGTTATAGCAATCGTGAGATTTCAATCCACCGAACTTCAACTCTGTTAGCGATACACAATCGCTGAATTTCAAAGAATAAGCTCCAGGCACTTTCACACTATTCAACGTCTCACAGTAAGACTTCTTCTCCATCCGAGACATGGAAAAAATTTTTGGAGGTAGATAACAAGTATCTCCATCAGTATCGGGACCAAGATTATCCCTAATACCCATGTTAACCAAATCAAGTAGAGACTTCAATCCATCTTTGGTTTTACCGGGAGTGTTCAAAAGTGTGCCAATTAAAGCATCACATACATTTTTCTCTATGTGCATTACATCTAGATAATGTCTGACATCTATATCCTGCCAATAGGGGAGTCGAAAGAAGATTGAGCATTTCTTCCAACTACCTTCAATTGCCAACTTCCGCTTCCCCTTACCAAAATTGTTGGACAATCCTCTAACTTTTTCACATACCTCGGCGCCGGTTAGTGGTACATGCACACCTTGCAACTCTGTTTTGCCATTGAACCACTTCTTGGCAAAATGCCACGGATGCCCGATGTCCTCGGTAAACAATTTTAGAACTATGCTTAAGTTGAAAAAATGAGGTTTCTTTCACACAAATCAGACATGCATAGTGTCCTTTCACAGAATAGCCTGATAAATTTCCATAAGCGGGAAAATCATTTATGGTGCAAAACAAAAGGGCCTTTATCATGAAAATATCATCCATGATAGCATCGTATGAAAAGACTCCATGTTTGAACAACGTCAAAAAATCATTCACTGGGGCACAAGATATACATCAATGTCATTACCCGTTTGCTTGGGGCCCAAAATCATCATGGACAAGAGAACGTATTTTCTTTTCATTATCATCCTCAATGGTAGATTGTAGATCACCAACATTACGTGCCAAGAACTGTTTGCGCTGCTCATGTTGCCAAATGGATTCATTCCATTGGTTGAAAGTCCTAACATTAAATGTCGGGAATCTGATCTAAACTCCGGGTATATGCCATCAAGCTTTATCCATTGCTCACCATCAGACGTATGCCTTATGGCATCATCCGCCAGACGATATCCTTCTGCATGCCATCGTATTAATTTTGCATCTTCTTCTTTGGAAGCAAACAACTTCTGCAATTGTGGAATTATTGGAAGATACCATAAGACCTCAGTGAGTGTCTTTTTCTTCAAAACGGTCCCCACCTCCGCACACACCAATTTCACCATGATTTAACTTATACCGAAATTCACCGCATACCAGCATGTTTCAAGTTTCTCATCCTCCTTCCCCTTAAAAAACACGCAATAATTCAAACATGCATGAATTTTTTCAAATTCTAAATCCATAGGAAAAAGAACTCTTTTCGCAGCATAGGATTTCTCAGGCATACGGTTTTCTTCGGGAAGCAATTCCCGAACCAATTCCGAAGTTTCCATCATCACTTTTTTTATTCCAACCAAATTTGGCTTCAAATTCATGATTTTAAACGTCGCGCTCAAAACAAAATGTTTTGACCCCATGTACAATAGGCAATTCATGTCATTAAGCAATGACTCTAGGACCTCAGGTTTACCATGGAATTCTCTGGCAACATCCTCCACCATCTCAACAAATCGATCATCTGAATCTAACTCAACCCCTTCCTTGATTCCAACATTTCCACCTATATCCGTGGGTACCTCGTCATGTCATATTCAATAAGTATAACTTGTTTGGAAACATAAAAAAATTAGGTGTTCACACAACTTATACCTCCCTAAATAGGCATCATTCCTACAATCCTTACATGGGCAACGTGTACACACTACCCCGTTTTTGGCCACATGTTCAAAAGCCACCACAATAAATAAATCTACTAATAAAATATATATGGGTGATGTCCTAAGGTCGCTCTCGATGAGTCCGATTCTATCCATTAACTACATGAAAATAACATCAAGATATTCAATCATATATGCAACACAATTCCAATGAGCAACATATCAAATCAAAACCCTATTTCAAAGAATTTTTTAAAAAAACTTCAATAAGAAAATAATTAGTTTGATTGGGTAAGATTATTTGTATATGTACAATTACCTTAGCCTTTTACTTCCAAATAGTGCCCTAAAATTTTCAGCTTATTTCTCCAAATGAAAATGAAGTTGGTCGTCCATATTTATTGCTACTTTCAAGGTGTTCCGAATTTGGAACTACGATCGTTCCTTCCATTATTATAGTTAGGCGTTGTTACGGAACCATATCATCTTAACGATATACGTTAAGAACCTAGAAGACAAATCGTTGTTTCAATAACAAAGCATACCCACCTATTCCGAGTCCGGAACTGTAATCTGATCCTTGTTACGATTTTGGAACCTCTGTCGAATTCGTGTTCCAAGTTTGTAACATGGCGTGTTCAAAGTAACGGCCTTCCATCTCCATCATTCAAAGGCAGTTACAAACCGCCTTTGAATGACCAATAACCACCTTTAAAAAATCATGGGGTCCGACGGATAAAGGTTCCAAGCTTGGAACTTCTCCAAGAAGGTGACTTTACAAAATTTTTGTGGAACTGCCTTTTAATTTTGACTTTAATGAGGCCTCCTCCACTAGTGATATATAACCTTACATAATTCACATAAGCGTAAATATAAAATTTTGATAATTAAAAGTGCAAGTATGAACCTAGTTAGTAAGTATAAGTGCAAATGTACCCATTCTAGCAGATTAAGGTTGATATTAAGTGAAAATACTATTTTACCCCTCTAAAAAATAAATAAATGAAATGTTTATAATGCCCCTAGTCCCTAACCCCTAATTTTCGTTACTTTTCTCTCTCTCTCTCTCTCTTCTTCTTCTTCTTCTTCTTCTTCTTCTTCTTCTCTTTCTTCTCCTTTTCTTTCTTCTTTGGTTCTTCCTTTGCTGTTCTTTCTCCCCTAAACCCTATTACGACGACGCCGTCCGCCACTTCGCAGAGCCCATCACTCTTGTGCCCACCAACCATGCCCTTTACTCCATCGATCCACTACCTATTTCTCTGAATAACTATGTTGATGCGCTTTCCAACGTGTAGAAGACCATCGAGTTGAATCCCGACTCGGGTCAGTGTACTTGGGTCTCCGCCACTATGATGCCGTCAGTTCAGGTTACACAAAAGGGATCGAAGTGGATGTGTTTAAGCTTACACCGACGCCAATCAAGCTTACGCTGATGCGTCAAGCTTAGGCAGCCCAGGCACAGCCCCAACCTATGCCATCGGTCCACAGAGCCCGTCCGAGATGTGTTTTTTGGGACGAAGATCGGGGCCAAGCTTACTGCAGACTCATCGACCCAAGACCTAGCAGCCTAATTTTGTGGAATGATAGAAAACTCATGGAAAGACGGAAGACGATGCAGGGATAACTCATAGAAAGGCGGAAATCTCCAGCTCCGCTATTGCAACTTGTGCGACGGATCAGAGTCGTCTGGGACTGTATTTGGGGGTTTGAGATTTTAGGTGACTGATTTAGGATTGAATTTATGAGGATTGGGGAAAGGCGGAGGTTGTGGTGACGGCGGGCGGAGGTTGTGGTGATGGCGGGCGGAGGTTGTGGTGACGACGAGCGGAGGTGGTGGTAGTAAAGGAGGTGGAGTGGCAATGGAGGAGGTGGTGAAGCAGCAGTGGTGGTGGCAGAACAACGGCGGGGCAAATGACATTTTAGTCTTTCAAATTTTTGTATTTGGCCCAAAGGGTATTTATCCAGTCAATCAATAGCTGGAAATATCCAGTCAATGTCAGAATATAGTTTTTAGAGTTATATTTATACTTTCATTATGTAATTAATGCTGTGTTTGTATTTTAAATTCTCTCAAAATTACAAGTATATAGAATTATATTTGTATATATCGTTTTGTAATCTTCAAAGAGCTACATCACTACATTTTGACCTGTCACAATTTGAAGATTCACTGTTTCCATAAGACAACAACTATATCCAATATTGTACAAGTATATACTGGAAAAAGAAAACATGAAATTTACTAATATTAGAACTTAGAAGTGAACAAAACTTGGACGTTATAGCGGTCCTCATGTAAATCGTGGCATAAATTTTCCCGTTTCTTGGTGCCATACATGTGTTTGATTAACGACAGTATATGAGCTTCGGATTCCATCAGAGAGACTTGTACTTGATATTGATCAATGATTATATTTAATCGTCAATAACTCTATTTATATATAATAATTTTACATGAAAAAATTGATATATATTAAATAAATGTGAAGATGGATATAATAATATCTCATATTATATTTTTATTATAAATACTCCTCTATTTCACTAATAATGTCTTGACATTTTATCAAGGTATGTTTGACCAACAATAACTCTAGTTGCATACGATAACGGAAAATATAATTTTACTTTTTGAAAACTATAAATTACGGAGAATCCAAAGACATATAACATGATGTCTGTTATTGTATATAACAAAAGTTATTAATAATCAAATACGTCATAAAAAAATGGACGGTCAAAACGAGGCTAATATAAAAAGATCGGAGGGAGCGTATTAATTTATATTTATGACCAAAATTTATCAAATTTGATTTGAGAAAAAATAAACGTTGTAGTGCATAGTTTCAACGGAAAACTCTCTCTGACACGAATCCCCAAATCTCAACGGAAACTGCTCTGTGTTCTGCTCTTCCACCACCGGCGTTAACAGCTTTCTACCGGAAACGGCTAGCCTCGGCTCTCCGGCACAAGGCTAGCTGCCTCTGTTGTCGGCCAATATGGCCGCAACTAATAGCAATCAAGCCCCCCCCCCCCAAATCGTTTGCTTCTGTTTTACAAAATAAATCCCCGCCTCTTTCCAAATTCCTTCCCAATAACCCTGAAATCATTCCCAAAATGAATCATCTGGGAGAACCATCATGCCTATACTCGGAGGACCAGATTGCTACCCTTTCTGCTCACTACACAAATGCTTTGGTTGGCAAATTCACGAAAGGGAGGATATCTATGGAACTTCTCGAGCAGGCCTTCAAAACGGTTGGTTTTGAAGGTAAGTACCAACTCGGTTCCCTTGATTTCAAGCATGTTTTAATTAGGTTTGAGTTGATATATGACTATCAGACATGTTGGATGAAATGTGTGTGGAATTTTAATGGAATCTCTCTAAAGATTTTAAAATGGACACCTGATTTTTCCACCCACATTGAATCCCCAATTGTCCCTATTTGGTGTACAATTCGTGAGGTCCCCCTGTATTACTACAACTCTGCGTCTATTGAGGCTATAGGGAACAGTATTGGAAGCTTTATAAAGAATGATCTTGCTACAGATTTGCTAACAAGGCCTTCAGCTATAAAATTCTTTGTTGAAATAGACCTTCTAAAACCCCTGAGCCAGTTCATTAGGTTGGGTTCTGTAAGTAACAATAGGAAATATCAGGTAGAATATGAAGACGTGCCATTATACTGTGATCATTGCTTAAAACTTGGCCACTCTCAGTCCCACTGTAAAGCAAAGAATCTCACTAATGATGAAACGTTTCAGGACATCAATCTAGCCTCAACCTTACCTCAATCACATTGGCAGCCTACTGGGAAAAATTTTGATAAGGCACCTCTGATAATAGACTCTGTGGAGGAAACCCCTCCCCCCATAATAGATAACCTTGAAGGGACATCCTATAGAGCTTACCAAAACTCATCACAGAGCTCTCCCCTTCAGTCAATCATTAACACTGGCACATCTCCCTCCACTAATTTTCAAACTCAGTCAAGTCCAGATAACTCGATCATAAGACTACTACATGCCACTGCTATTTCCAAACCACAGTTACAGCTCTATGCTAAAGATGATATACAGATAGGTACTCTTTCAATTCCTATGAATAGTCCACATTGCAATGTGTCACTTTCCCAACCTGGTAAGTTGGGAAATAGATATTCTGTTTTACAGGATCTAGCAAATTGCCCAAACAATCTTGGAGTCAATCTAGAGGCTGAGATATCCATTCAAACCGATCCTGTCAATCAAGACCCTAACACTTCGGCTTCTACAGGTATGCAACAAGGTAAGGCAAAATCAAAGAAAGCTAATTATCTGAGCCAATTAAATAAGATGATGCTTAGATCAGCAACAAGAAGTAATAAATCTGTTGAATAATGATAGTCAACCCTCATGTTAATTTTTTAGTGTGGAATCTTAGAGGGATGGACACATCAATGCTAAGGCTCTCTAACCTGTGTAAAATTAAGAAAATACAGCTACTCTGTATTATTGAGCCGATGCATGACAATAGGTTTTGCCAGACATACATGCAGAAACTCCCATTTGATCAGAATTTAACATTACAGAATGGGAAAATATGGTTAATGTGGACTAATACACTATCTGTATCTCTGATTTCAACCCATGAACAATTCTTGCATGTTTCGATTCTTCATCATTTGTTTAATTGGAATATGGAGGCAGTGTTTATATATGGTCTTAGGAATAGGGATGGTAGAAAAGCACTTTGGACAGATTTACAACCTATCTCTAGGGGCGAAACAATTTTTATTGGAGATTTTAATACAATAACATCTTTGTTAGAATATAGGGGTCCTAGTTCTCCAGCCTTAGGAAGTATTAGAGATTTTAACAGTTGGATTAATTTAAATGGGATTCAGGAAATCCCAACAGTAGGAAATCTATTCACCTGGTGTAATGCTAGGCTTAGGAATCCTACATCTAAGAGACTAGATAGAGGTCTGAGTACCATGTCCTGGTTAACTAAATTCTCTTCTTCATCCATTCAAATCCTTAACAGACAGACCTCAGATCATTCACCACTTCTTCTCCACATATCTTCCCAGGCCACTGTCAAACCTAGACCTTTTAGATTTATTGATGCTTGGTTTCAGAGAATAGAGTTTACTGGTTTAATCAAGGAAAGTTGGAACTTACCTTTAGTAGAATCAGGCATGATGGGATTTTACCTAAAACTGATTAGACTTAAGAAACTTCTTCAGAGATGGAACAGAGATACATTTGGCAATATTGATCTGAATGTTAAAAAAGCAGAGGAGGCATTGAGATTACAGGAAATTAATTTTGACATTAACCCCTCTATTTCTGAAAGGGTTAAGCTAAATGAGAAAAATGCTTTGCTTCTAAGGACTCTAAAAGAAAAGGAAAAATTTTGGAAACAGAAAGCTAGGCTTAAGTGGCAAAAACTTGGAGATAATAACACAAATTTCTTTCATAAGGTAGTGCAGGAAAGAAATTGCAAATTGCAGATTACCAAAATAAAAAATGGAACTGGACAATGGATTGATTCTCAGACTGAAATTCAAAATACAGCAGTTCAATACTTCTCAGAACTGCTCTCTGAACCTTCTCAACAATCTGATGAGACTTATTATCCACATTTCCTTAGTCAGATCCCAAATATAATCAAGGAAAGGGATAATCATATACTTGCCTGTCCTGTCACTGAAGTTGAATTGGAATCTGTAATTAAAGGACTAAATAAGATGAGCAGCCCAGGCCCTGATGGTTTCTCCCCTAAGTTTTACTCTAAATGTTGGCCTATTATTAAATTAGATTTAATCTCTGCTGTGAATGATTTTATTGCTGGAACTACAATGCCAAGAGGTATCTCCAGCACCTGGATTACCTTGATTCCTAAAAAACCTACTCCTTGCTCTTTTGAAGACTTTAGGCCAATTAGCCTTTCCAATGTGATTAATAAAATATGTTCTAAGGTACTAATGGAAAGGTTAAAACATTACATGGAAATCCTGATCTCCCCTAATCAAACATCTTTCATGAAAAACAGAGATATATTTGATAATATTCTTTATTTGCAAGAAATAATTAAATTCCTTGATAAGAAATACAGAACTCCTAACTGTATGCTGAAATTGGATTTGAAAAAAGCATTTGATAGGATTAATTGGAACTTCCTCAGAAATATTTTGCTGAAATTTGGTTTTAATGGTAAGTTCTTAAATGCTGTCATGAATAACTTGTCACAAGCATACTTTTCTATTCTGGTAAATGGTAGCCCTGTAGGTTTTTTCCAGGCTTCAAGGGGTATAAAACAAGGTGATCCTCTCTCTCCCTTTCTATTTAATTTATTTTCAGAAGCCTTCTCTAGAAGTCTGGCCTTTATTTTCCATAATAATAGAATGGCAAGTTTTCAAACTTCTGCTTCTATTCCTGTTGTTTCCCATTTGATGTATGCAGATGATACAATGATTCTAATGCAAGCACCAAGGTTGAATCTAATTAAAATCAAAGCTTTCCTTGAGATTTTTGAAAATACATCTGGCCAGAAATTTAACTTTGATAAATCAGAATTTTATCTAAGTAAATCAGCAAGTGTAGCTAAGCTGAATCAGGTCAAAACAGTGTTAAGAATGAAAAAAGGATCATTTCCTTTTAAATACTTAGGCTGTCCAGTTTTTAGAGGAAGAACTTTAATGAGATACTATCATCCTTTACTGGCTAACATTGACCATAAGCTTCAAAATTGGAAAAACAAATGGCTTAGTGGAGGAGGCAAAATGGTCCTAATAAAATCTTGCCTCTACTCAATTCCTCAACACATTTGGTCAGTAACTAATCCCCCTAAAGGCATCATTAAATCAATTGAAAAAAGACTGGCACACTTTTTTTGGGGGAAAACTCAGGATAAAAACAGAAGGATTTGGAAAAAATGGTTAGACATTGCTAAGCCAACTAGATTGAATGGATTGGGATTTAGATCTATTAAGGCTATAGTGAAGGCTTGCTCTGTTAAACTCTGGTGGAAGTGCCAACATGGTATTTCATTATGGTCAAAATTTATTTGGGTACTGCCACCATCTTAAAGGAAATCAGCCACATGGAAGAGAATTTGTTTGGTTAATTCCTTTGCAGAAACTAATTCATCTATAATACATGGCAAAGGGAGCTGTAGTTTTTTAGTGGCAAATTGGTGCCCCAATGGCCCCCTAATAGATTACATTCCAGACAACATTTCATCAAATATGCTAAATATATCAGTGGCTGATTTTGTTAACAATAGAACCTCAATCTTGGACCAGATTTCCTCCTACTTGGAGCATGATACTCTTTCGTTTTTGCAGGGGGCTCAAATTTTGGAAGACAGACAGGACAAAATGATTTGGAAACCTGAGATTTCAGGGAATTTCACTTTCAGATCAAGCTATAAGGCCTTGACAGCTGAATCTGGTACCTCTCTAGCTAGTACTGCTCTCTGGAAAATCCCTCAGCAAAAAAATATAACCATTTTCATATGGAAATTACTGCATTCTTTCCTCCCTTTCGATGAGGTGCTTATCACCTGTGGTTTAAGTTTAGCATCAAAATGCCCTGCATGTGATCACTCGGATTCGATTCAGCACTTCTTCATTAATTGTCATTTAGCACATGCTTTATGGTCAAAGTTTGCATCTATGATTCATTTTAACTTGAACATTTTCCATACCATTCCTCAGAGGTTTTACCTTTTCTGGGACTGTGATGATTTACCTAAGTTTGAGCGCATTTACTGTAAATTACTGCCTTCACTAATTTGTTGGGGACTCTGGAAAGCTAGGAATGGTTTCCTTATGGAAAATAAGCCCTTCTCAGTATATTCTATCTGTAAAGAGGTTCAAGACCTGATCATCCTTTCACTCCAAGTGTGTCCTCTAAAATTACTCAATTCTAATCCTATACCACCTGGACTTAGACATCTAGCACCTCAACTTAGGCCCCCTCCTAAGCCTAATATAGTAAAAATCAATTGGATTAGACCTAAGTCAGGAATCATTAAAGTTAATGTGGATGCCTCTTGGACTCCTAACTTAGCTTCGGTGGGACTGATTGCTAGAGATTCACAAGGTAGTCCAATTTGCATCAATTCCTCTGCTTCTACAGCAGAGTCTCCACTGTTAGCGGAAATTGATGCCATAATGTATGTTTGTCAGATATTCCCTCACCTTGATCAAACTTTTATAATTGAATCTGATTCTAAACTTGCGGTCTCAATGATAAATGATCCTTATTCAGCTAAGTGGGAATTTTTTGATAAACTCTATAAGGTGAAAGCTTCACTACGAGGGGCTGAGTTGCAACATGTCTTGAGAGAGGGCAACTTAGTGGCTAATGCCCTTGCAAAATGCCATTTTGATTCTGGTCCGGTACTTTCCATGGCTAACACCCCGAGACATATTAGGGGGCTTATTACTTTGGATAAACAGTTTGTTCCAGCCATTCGTGCTCACTGAAATGATTTGAACTTTAGAACAGATACTGCTGAGTTTCTTGTATGTTGTGTTGCAGGTTTCCTTACTGATCAATAGATGGAAGAGTTTTGAAGTTGCTGATCTGCTTAACTAGCATGGTGGCTTACTGAGCAACAGATTGAGAGATGCGGTTGGTCTCTACTGACAAGGTGTTGGGAGAGCTCCAGAGGCTGCTTTCTCTACTCCAACTAGCTGGTCGAGGAGTTACCTGGCCGAGGGTGAGAATTCACACAAGGGGTGGAGATTCTCTCCTTTGGATCGTAACTTCTTCACTAACTACCAATGTATAGCTGTTAATATGTGATCCTTTTGGAGGCAACTTTGTTTGCCTCAAGTCTAGTGATCTAGACATACTCATGTACCAACTGTTTGTTATTTTCAAATAGGGCATGGAGAACCCAATACATAACTCCCCCACCTAAGGGTGTTTTGCATTAAAAAAAAAAGAAAAAATAAACGTCAAAATTTGTGGGATCAGATAGTATAATAAATCAAGGCACTTTCTTACATATTATCATTACTACTCCCTCTGGTCCCTTTATAATAGCTCCAATTTTTTGGCACAATTTTTTTAAAAAATACAAATAAATGGTAGAGATTGTATTAAAAGTATAATATATGGATAAAAACAATCTAGAATTTATTAAAAGCGGGAATGAACCAATATGAAAATATCATCCAAAAAAAAGAAAGTGAGTTATTATTAGAGGATTGAAAGAAGTACTTACAATGACCAGCGTATAGTTCATAGTTATGTATGCTTTATTTTTTCACACACCACCATGCAGATATACTCCCTCTAGATATACTCCCTCCGTCCAAGTTAAATGTTTCAATTTTTTAGTTAATTTTTTCAAGATATATTTAACCATGAATTTTAGTTAGTACATAGATAATGATATCATTATGTGAGATATTATTACATTTCATGCAAAATCTAATTTATAAAAATCAATATTTTATACGCCATTAGTGTATGTAGCTAAAGTTATCAATGATCAAACATGTCATAAGAAAGTTGACAAAAAAATTGGAACCTTTGGCCGAGACAGAGGTAGTATGATTTTGAAGTGACCATGACTCGTGGAAATATAACATAAATTATTATATAGAAAAGTGCATATATAACCCTATATAATTGACGAAAGTGCAGATACAACCCTGCGCTAATTGAAAGTGCAAATATCACCCTATATATTCAGGTTATGTGCAAATATAACCTTTCCAACAATTTGATGTCGGAATTAGGTGAAAAGACAAATTTAGCCTGGCTGGGTTATGTTTTTAAAAAAATTAAAAATTCCAAATGATGTAATGACCATATTTCCTTTCATCTCCTTCTTCGTCTTCTACTCTCTTTTCCTAGATCCCTTTTCTTTCTCTCTTTTTTTCGTTTCTCATTTTCCCATATCCCTTTTTCTTTCTCTCGTCTTTGAAATAGAATTGGTGACAACTGTCATGCAGACAACCACCGAGCACCACTGCAGACAGCCCATAATCAGAAACCCATTGTGAATTCCGGTGCCGCAAGAAAGTTCCTCTCCGTGTTCCTCAAATGGGTCATCATGGCCTGCGTCCTTGCCGTATTTCTCCTCTTCATCGGCGTCGCCGCCATTATCGTGGCTTACTTTTTCTTCGTCAACATCGCCTTCTGCCACCAGCGTCTACCGCTACCGCCTTGACCGGTAGCTCCTCTTGACCCACCAATTGTTGCCTCTCCTACGCCCGTATACTTCTTCATCTTTATTTTCTAGTAGTATAGTAGCTGTAGTTTTTGGGGGAAAAAAAGAAGAAAGTTATCTTCTTTTTTTTAATGATTTAGTGAAGATTTTCCTAGTGAGAAAAACAAAAATTTTGCCTTGTTTTTCTTGCTTTTGTAATTTCACCCTTCTTTTCTGCTATCTTGTATGGATTGATATATGGGTAGGCAAAGGAGAAAGAACTGATGAATTTTGGTGGCAAATGGCTAACTGAGTTACTGATTCATTCATATATTTTTTTATATTTCTATTGTTATTGTTATTGTTATTGGATTGATTAGTTTCTTGATTGGGGATAACATTATTAGTGTCCGATTAATTGATTAATTTCATTGTGGTTTCTTTCTATCTTCTTGGTGGGGCATGTTGTTTTTTGATGAATGAATCATGGAATGACTTATGTGTAAAGTTGGCAAATTGTGTCTATAATTCCATTCTGGGAAGCGAAGTTGGCGGTGGACAAACGAAGGGTGTTGGGGGTGGTTCTGAGAGATATGGAGTTGGGAAGCAGGCATGATGAGGATGATCTGGCGACAACGCATGGCCGAGAAGCAGCGGCGGGGATGTAAAGCTTGGCAAGTGTTGGTGGTTGAAAGATGGTGGTGGCTTGGTGGGTGGTGGTGGTGGCCTGGCGGTGAAGGTGAATCCAGACGGGTGGGGATGGTGGTGGTGGTTGACAGAGAGGGTAAAATTGTCCTTCTCATTTAAAGCTTGGGGTAGAAGGGTATTTTAGTCTTTTCAATTGGGTCAATGGCTAGAATTCGTTAGTCAACACTGGAACCATGATCGGAGCGTTATATTTGCACTTTCATTCAATAGTCAAGGTTATATTTGTACTAAAAAATAATTGAGGGTTATATTTGCACTTTCCTCAATATATAAGGTTATATTTGCATATTACCCATTATCATACCTATTGAGTTAAATTCTTTCTTTTTTAATTGTGCTTTACGGAGTTTCTAACATGCTATACAGTTTTACGTGTTTGTACTAATGGAAGAATGCCTATTACGATTCCGTCATATAACAGTTTCTCAGAGCATCTCCAATACACCCACGGGTGTACCCCAGTGGTTGGGACATGGGTGGGTAAGCCAATGATCCCAGGTTCGATCCTCGGCAGCGGCAGTGTGGGGAGTTCTTGCTTTACAAGGTTCCCTTGTGCGCACCGAGGCAATGCCAAGCCCATGGGTCCTGGTGCTGGGCTACGTAGCCCATGATTTACCTCTCATATGATTGCCTGGGTGTGGGCTGATATGGGCCGCTGAGGGCGAGCGGATGATCGCCTTAGAGCGTCGATATTACGTGGCTAAAAATATAAGTGACCCCGTCGAAATGGACTTCTATTCTCCGAGGATGATATCGAAGGCCGCGCTTTGCCAACTCAGCCACAAAAAAAAAAATAAAAGCGTCTTATTTAATTTTTTTATTGGGGTAGATACTTTGGTGTTTTTATGTAGTTTTGTTTGGAAAAATTTCCAAATTCACGTTTACTGTACACCACTAAAAATAAACCAAACTACATTGGAAAATGAAATGGCAAAATTAATTTTAAACGTTGATTTATTTTTATATATAAAATAAAATAATAATTTAAAGAGATTTAGAAATATTTTCAATATATATGGTAATGTATATATATATATATAAATTTATACTCAAAAAATTATAAGTATTAGTCTATTAACATTAGAATTCAATTTTTTTTCAAATTCTAAAAAGTAACTATGAATTTATAGGTTATAAAATAATTGAATGATGTATTTTAATAATAATGAAAAATCCACATGTTAAGTGCTAATTATATTCCTTTATATTTAATAATATATAAATAATAATGATGCATATATTATAGGTTGGCAAAAGTAAAAATTAATTTCAATTAATTTTTATTTTTTACTCTTTCTCCATAAAAGTAAAATTGAGACATAAATTAGAAAGTTTCTTAACTCATTGTCTATTTAATAATTAGTTAATTTAATTAGAATAACAAATTAATTTCTAGAATAGAATCAATTTTATTTTAAACATGAAGTAAAAATAAGTTAGTGCCGATTAATATTATACTCGAGTTCATAAAAACTATTTTTTTGAACCAATATAATTATTTATTCTCCATCATTACTCTTGTCAAATAATTAGATGCATCCAAAATATAATTAATTGTATGAATATAATATTTGTTGAGATCAAATATAATATTAAAATACAATTTCAATATTATATATATACACGGCACATAATAATTGGGAGTTGTAGCATATCCACGTTACATAATAATTATTCATTTGAAGTTTGGATTGGAGAATGATTTCAAACGAGACCCACAGTCGAAACATTTAATATTACGTCAGACTGAATGTGAATCGATGTTCCAATCAGATTATACCATTTGTACCCATTAAATAAAGAAAACTCTCCATGCATTGGAGATGCTCTTATAAAATCATTAAAATCGCCTAGAACTGCTATAAAATCAGCAAGACTCTGCCTAAACCGCTAAGGTGGGGGGACTAATTGCAAAAAACTTTCGAACTATAATCAAGGAGCTTGGAAACCGTCTAGAACCATTTTTGAAACATTACTTACAATCATTCATGTATTTCTTCCTTCCGCTCAATTTACTATGGCACATCATCTTTTGACACAATATTTAAGAAAATGCTAATTGTATCACTACTGGAAAATAGGTATATAAGCACCGATACAAATATATTGGTGTCAAAATACCGGTGCTAAAAATATCATAGGCACCGATATGTCAGTGATACTGGTGCTAAAAAACTAAAATTCAGCACCGATACACAAAAAATTGGTGCCTAGGCACTGAATACCAGTGCTACAAAAACAAAAATTCAGCATTGGTATATAAAAACCGATGCTTATGAATAAATTCAACGCCGGTAAACAAAAAATGGGTGCCCACCTGTGCTATAAAACAAAAATTCAGCACCGGTACACAAAAAACTAGTGCCTATGAATAAATTCAGCACCGATAACACAATATTTGGCCACAGTGTAATTTTCCAAGAATTTATAGAAGTAATCAATCTTGACTTTCGAGACCCTTTCGTTCAGCCATACATTCCCAAACTGAAGAGTTACAGTCGTATATTATTGAATTGCATTTTGGTTCCTCCAATTTTGTGATCCAACAACTCCAACTCTCTTGGAGGGACCTAAGTGCAAAAAGTAAAAACTTTACTCATAACTCCAAATTGAAATACGCTCGAACTTGATCCTACCCTATACACCTTATTGTATTTCCCATGCCCGTAAAGGAATATTTATCAAAAATCGAGCACAAGACATATCCATCACTTTGTAACTTCCAAGTAACTTCCAAGTAATCAACCATAAGTTACTCTAGAACATGTACTAGTGTTTTTCAACATTTCACCAAAAAAATCATTTATTTTATGTTTCCATATTTATGCAATAATAACAAAAATCATGTATTTTGGAGCAATGCATAAGGGGTAACACAATTTTGGGCCACCGTGTAATTTTCCAAGAATTTATAAAAGTAATCAGTGTTGATTTTCGAGGCCCTTCCATTCACCCATACATACCCAAATTGTAGAGTTGCAATAATATATTATTGAATTGCATATTGGTTCTGCCAATTTCGTGATCCAACGACTCCAACATTCTTGGAGGGACCTAAGTGCAAAAAGTAAAAACTTTACTCATACTCTAAATTGAAATCCGCTCGAACATGATCCTACCCTATACACCCTCATTATATTTTCCAAGTCCATAAAAAATATTTATCAACAAACGGGCACAAAGAACATATCTATAATCTTTTCTGATTTCCCTTTCTATCTTCTAGGTACTATAGAACATGTAGTAGCGCTTTTCAAAATTTCATCAAAAAAAGAAATTATTTTCTATTTCTATATTTAAGCACGACTAAAAAAATTCGTATATTTTGGACAGAAGGATAATGTAGTAAAAATGTTTTGGGCCATAGCGTAATTGTCCAAAAATATGTTAGAGGTGCTTTCGTCCACCCATTGTACCTCGAATTTTAAAGAAGCAACCATATTTGATTTAATTCTATTTTGGTGTCTTCAATTTTGTGATTCACCGCCTCCAAATTTCTTCTATGGACATAATAGTAAAAATTTAAAAGCTAACTTAGAGATCAAATAATACTAGCACCGGCATTGTTTTTCATTCATACCAGTGCTATGTTATGGCGGGATAACGATTTTTTTGAATTTCATTCCAAAATTTTTAGAGATTTTTAAAATTTTGAAATTTTGGAAGGAGCACCGGTATTACCTACTTAGGCACCAGTATGTGTACCAGTGCTCTCGGGTTCAATTTCCTAGGTTTGCTCTCGGGTTCAATTTTTTTTAAAAACCATTCAAAGCAGATGTGTTTCGAATGTTTAGGCATCGGTATAAGCATTTTGGGCACCAGTTTTTGTACCGGTGCTCAACACTTAGAAAAAATTTCCAAGGTTTGCTCTCATGTTCATTTTTTTTTCAAAAAAACCATTCAAAGCTGCCCTAAGCAGCTGCATTTCGATTTCTTAGGCACTGGTATGAGCATTTGGGCATCGATACAGGTGCTCAACACTTAAAAAAAGCGTCCAACTTGGTTTCATCTGAACCGTTGAATTCGTTTGTTGGTTGAATCTCTACCGTTAAAAATTTGCCTATATATACTACCCCCTGAAACCCTAAATCTACCCACCCTCATTTCTCTCTTTTCCATCTTCTCCCTCCTTCTCCCTTCTCTGCTTTGACGTCGCTGCCGACGCCATCTCCGGACACCATCCCGACTACATCTCACGGATCATCCCGACTCCATCTCACGGACACCATCCCGACTCCATCTCACGGATCATCCCGACTCCATCTCACGGACCATCCCAATACCATCCTAACGCCATCCCGACTCCATCTCACGGACCATCCCGACACTATCTCCTCGCACTCTACTCGCTGGTCAGAGTTGCGATCTCCACTAAGATCCGAGTCACCTTCACTGTTTGGGTTCGTTGATGTTATCTAGGGTTTCTGGAAATTAGGTTCTAGTTTTTATGATGATTGATGTTGTTAATCTATGTTTAGGTATATCTTGTTTCATGATTGAGAGGTGTTATGTATTTTCAATTATGCGTAATGAAGTCTGGGTTGTGGTATGAATTTTCCAGTTTTTACACGAGCTTCTATTTTTTGTGTTTTGTTCGTTCTGGGTTTCATATTTTGGCCGGTGAGCTTATTCTCACTGGCCAGATTTTTTTAATTGATCACCTATTTACTAGCACCGGTATTTCATGCATAGACGCCGATAAATGGTACCGGTGCTGAAATATATTCTAGCACCGCTACGACAAAGTGAAAATTGGGCACCGACAAGTGATATCTGGTGCTGGCTTGAATTTCTAGCACCGGTACCACATATTGGTGCCTATGTATCACATTACTAGCACCGTTCACATATGCACCGGTATGAAATTTCATAAAATTCCAGTGCCTATGGTATGACAATACCGGTGCCTATGGGGGGTACTTTCCAGTAGTGTATGGTTCACATTGAATTTGAAAAGTAAAAAGTAAAACATGTGGTTAAATTTACCTTAAACCATTCTATAAGTAGAATGTGCCAAAATGTTTTTTTTTAAAAATAGACACAAATAGAAAAGGAAAAAGTGCAAAAGTGACCCTATTAAACTCAGAATGTGCAGATTGACCTTGTAAAATCTGAAAGTGCAAAACTAACTCTAAGTTTTGATCAAACTGTGCAGTTTTACCCAAATTGAACTATTCTAGCATTGATCGAAGAAAGTCATACATTGACTATTTATGAAAGGACCAAAATAACCCCAACCTTTAAACTAAAAGTCTAATGACCATTATACCCCATAACTCTAAGCTTCTTCTTCTTCAACTTCAAACACCCTAACCCTAAACTTGATGCCTCCATCGCCGTCGAGCGCCGCCACCACCACCACCACAACACAAAGCTTGCAGTGGTCGAAGAAATCAAACATATTGACCCACCACCACAAAGCTTCCATTCCGCCGTCTGCTAACAAGATTGCACAACAACTTTAAGCCTAACAATCAAATTTACCAATGTGATCACAAACACAACTATGAAGAGAACACTTTTTATTTCTCGCCACACCATCCAAATAAAGAATCACCACACCATCCAAGCACAAAATTGTAAGTTAGCTACTCGTCCTCCTCCTCATACCTACTAATCAAGATCGCGTAACAAACTGAAGCTTACCTACAACATTGTAGTAGTGCGGCCATACTTCAACATTCAATTGTTGTCATCATCACTTTGATCACTGAAGTAACCTTTCCCATCCTCTTTCTTTTGCTTCTTATTAAATCCCTCCTCTGCTCTCAACAACCTATCCTCCGCCTCCTTATCCACCACCGACGTCCAATTATCAACCTCAAACGCTGTCGTTTCATCCTCTTCCTCCTTCTTTACTTCCCTTACAGGAGCCCACCTCCGCTCTGTCGCCGGGCATCCGTTGCCGCTCTACCCCCTACCCAAAACCACCGGCACCCAAATCCACCCACCGCAAGATCCAGCTGCCGCCACTCCAGAAAACCTTACCTCCAGCACCGCTCTAAACCCTACCTCCAGCACCACCCTAAAACCTGCCTCCAACACCACCCATCACCCCGTCATCTCCAGCCCATCCTAAACCCTAGCCCCACATCGAAATCCAACACAAATTTGGAGAAAATGGAGGTGGGAGAGATGTGGAGAAAATGGAGCTGGACCCGCCGGAGCCCTGAATCGAAGGTGAAAACAGAGGAAATGGAGAAAATTGAGGTGAGGGTTGGAGGTGAAGGGTTGTGAAATCAGTGGAATCAGAGTTGAAATCGGAGATAATGTAGATTGTTAAAACGGAGGTGAAGGGTTTTATTATAAAGGACGGGTATTATTGTCTTTCACTATCTTTTGAATTTTTAATTTTTTAATATAAGGGTAAAATGGTCATTTCAATTATTTCCAGCCATTTTTGCAGTTGATATTTTGGTCAACGAATTGCAGAATTAATTTTGCAAATTCTGATTTTACAAGGTCAGTTCTGCACTTTTGACCAAAACATAGAATTAAAAATGCATTTTACTCAATAGAAAATGTGCAACAATTAGATGAATGGAAGGAAAGTAGTATTATACTGTGCTCACAGAAGAACACGTGATCGGAAAAAAACAGAGCATATAACGGCACACATATAAACAAAAGGCCATTAGGTGAGGCGAGTGATGAGTGGTAAATATTGGATGTTTAAGATGAGAGAGGTGAAAAAGGACAGGGACATGAAGGAAGGGAAAAGGCTGCAGAAAAAAGTGAGAGTGGGCAAATGGAAAATCAAGGTCAGAGAGCAGGCTGATTTCCTTTTATCGACTTGTCAACATCCCTCCTGCCCTTTTCCCCGCAATCTTCTCTCCATCTCATCTTCTTCCCACTGCAATTACCATTTGCTGGAGATGGTGCATCATCAATCCATTTCCTCATCTTCTTCTATAGTATATTCAACCTAAACCTAACCAATAAACTACTAAAACCTTGAGAAGGATGGTTTTAGGAGAGGCAACCTTTCGTACCAATGACTGGATATGCTACAAGCGTACTTATAATCACATTAATCCTGTTTCATGATGAGTTTCGAGATATACTCGTTTCTTACAGGAACAAAGATGAAAAATTTCAGTTTAATTAGAAGCCTATGCCACGATTTGGGACCTATGCTAAGATTGAATTAGTGTAACCAGTGCCACAAAGATAATTACTAGGTGTTGATGCGTCTCGAACAACCGATCGGTTCGTGGGTCTGAGCTCTTCTCGTTCGAACCTCCATTAATACCAGGGGTGGGCAAAAAATTGAAAATCGAATAAAAAATTGAATTATCCGAATTCAAATAATCCGAACTGAATTTAAAATACGGTTTTTGGATAACCGAATTGAATAAACCGAATTCTGAATATGATTTTTGGTTTGGTTTTGGATATGGAAACTCAACCCGAATACCGAATTGTAATTAAAAAAATAAATTAAATATTTATATACTAAATAATATAATTCTAAAATACTAATATAAAATATATAACATATATATCATGGCCCAAAATTAAAAAAAATTAGAACCGGCCCTTTCCCTTTATATAAAATTGAAACCCTACAAAAAAGTTAAAGAGGCTGCCATTTTCTTCTTCATCGCGAGAAATCAGAAAACCCTAGCCTTCCCACTTGCGTAATTCCTCCACCGCCGCAGACTCCTCCTTCTACTCGAAGCTCAGCTCCACTGCAAACAGTAACAATCACACTCATCACTCTCGCTGTAGTAGCGGCACAAGTTTTGCCTCCCCGAGGAACCCCGCCGACATCATTTTCCCCCAGTGGAATCTGTCCGACCGCGTCCTCCGGTTCACCCAACCAGGTACAATAAATGCGCTCTGAATTTTGCCGGAGAATCACTCGAAATGCTGGAAATGCTTAGCTATTAATTTATTTCGTATTTGACTGCTTGATTTTTTGATTTTATCTCATCATATTATTTAGAATAGTTTGTATTTTGACGTTTGTGTGTAGAAAGAGATAAAGGAGGTTCGTGCAAGGCTTAACATGGAAGTTGTAGTTAAGCCGGAGACGACGGCGCCAGCTCCGGCACCTATTGAGTCATTTTTGGACATGGTAAACTGGTAAAGTGATGAACTAGTTGAGAATGAGTTATGGAGATTTAGGTTTTGAGTTGATGATTTCGTGTTATGTGTTGATTTGACCTGACCTATTGTGCAGAGCTTGCACCCGAGCATCATGAAGGATATATCGTTTCATGGTTACACAATACCGACTTCTATCCAGGCACAAGCAATGCCAGTTGCCCTTAGTGGGAGGGATCTTCTAGGATGTGCTGAAACTGGTAGTGGAAAGACAGCTGCCTTTTCCATCCCTATGATACAGGTTCTTAACTCTTCTTTTGTTTTTCCTTTGTTGATTGTTTTATGAAATGCACTATAATCTGTTCTTACTGGAATGTAGAATCATTGAAAAATTTGTAATACTAGTTACCTCTTATTTGCTACAGCATTGCTTAGCTCAGTCTCATGTTAGACGGGGTGATGGACCTTTAGCATTGGTACTGGCACCTACAAGAGAGCTTGCACAACAGATAGAAAATGAGGTACAGAGCTCACTCTAAGGCCTTCAGACGACAATGATATTAGTAAAGAATGATCCTAAATCTAGTATATGGGTTGCTTGTCTTTCTTTTTAGGCTTTACTAGTGTTCATCTTGGATGAATGACTACGTAAGGGGTTATCTTCAGCATCATAACATGTCACTGACATGGTATGAAATTGTCAAATTGTTTATGTTCTTGGTTAGTTACTGGCCTTTGATTGAGAGATTGAAAGTGAGGAAATAAATGATAATTGTAGTGGATGTGCTGAACTTATTATGTGTTATAATCCTGGAATTATTGAGATTTTTTCCTGAAGTTCAGTGAAATAACTTTGTAAATATTACAGAACATGGAGGCGTATGTTGTGTATAACTTTGCAAATATTATCCTAGCGATATTGATGCCATGGTTTCTAAGAGATTAGGGGTTGTTTTCATGCCTCATGGGCTTGGCCACCTCTTAGGAATTGATACCCACGATCCTGAAGGTTATTTAAAGGTAGTTGTGATTGTATTTTTCATTTATATGTTTGTTTTCAATTTCCCGAGGAAGAGAATCTATTCTTGCTAATTAATTACTTCTCCATTGTTGATTAATCTATATGTTAGAGTATAGGTTTTAAAAGTTATTCTAAATGTGTATTTTTTTATTGCAGAAATCTAACAAGTCAACCACTGTGGATGTTTAGCCCCAGCTTTGCTTTTGAATTTTGAAGGTAGTTTCTTCATCTTTTGCTTTAGATGTTGTATAGACCTAATCTAAAGGATGGATTTGTGGGATTGAATGATTAGGAGTTTTGATCCTAACATTGTTCTTGTAAGCAGACAAATTTGGAGGATTGGTGTTTGGTGTGCAAAGAGGACGGAGAGGTTTGAATTTACGATTATAGGTGAGTTTGTTTGAAGGAATCTAAGCCTTTTCTATCCTTTTTGCTGATTTTGTGTTTTTGTACTCATGTTGACAAGTATTTGAATGAACCGGAATTGTCCAAGTTATTAGGTGATGATATCTGTTAATGTGGCATGAGAAAATTCTGATGAGTTCTTAAACACATTTTTTGAAACTTTCTCTTGGGTTGAATGTTTGTATGTGTGTGATTCCATCTTAAATCTATTATGCTAACGGTGCTAGAATCTTTGCAGTTTTTATGATCTTACTTATTGTTGCTTTCATGTTACTTTATTACAAGGAGGTTTCAGTGGAAGGATTAAGGAATTAATCAATCAGAATAGAGACGTTTCTTTTCTGTGCTGATTCTTCATACATGTTCTCACATATGAATTCGGAGTAAAGTTGGTGTTTGTACAAGCTGTTCTATATAGGTTTGGTTTGACTATGGTTGGAGGACTTGACTTCTAGCTGTTGTTAGGTTGTAACTTGATTTGGTATACATAATTTAATGAAATGCGGAGTATGATATCAGGACGGTAATAAGCCTGGAAAATAACATTGAAATGATGCTTTGGGCTTGGATTTTGGAGTGGATGTTGTGGAAGATTTTTGTGTTTTGATTTTGGAGCGGATGTTTTTCCTAGAGTTTTACTCGATCTGTATGTTCCAAATAAAGTCACATTTTAACTGAATTTGAAACAATGTTTACAAGTTCTGATCCGAGTTTGATTAACTAAATTTATACTTCCACTAAACCTCCTTGTAACAAATTTTGATTGATTTTACTTTCCTGTTACCTTGACAAAATGGTTGATGTAATATAAAAGGCTACTGAACTGTACATTGTTTTCATGTTAGTTGATGTTTTAATCTTCTCAATTCTTTGTATTTTCAGGGTAAATATAAAGTGCTTCAAGTCTTGAAGAAATGTGAAGATTTTGAAGATAAATATTAAAACAAACTATTGATCCTTGATATTAAGTGTAATCCATGGTTGAATTTGTATTATATTTGTGGGATTTTAATTCTGAAGAACTGATTTTGGTGATGTAGAATTTAAATTACATATTCAATATTTTTCTTAAATTTTGAATTAAGTAATATATTTTTAATATTTTTTAAAAATATTCTGGTCCAATTTGGTTTATTCGGATTAGATCCGAATTCAAACCGAAACCGAATTCCAAATTCGGTTCGGTTTATTCGGGTTGTTCGGGTCGGTTTCAGTTTTGGAATTTTTAGAAAAAAAACTGAATAACCCGAACCGAATAAACTGAAAACTGAATAAACCGAACTGACGCCCACCCCTAATTAATACTGTCCCTGGGAGTTCCAGGGGTCAGCACTGCGATGCCTAAGTTAGTCCAAGAGTCCAATATGATTAAAACATAATGACTGATAAGTAAATGCATACCTTGTATTTATACTCCGTGTCCTAAATAACGTCTTCCTTAATTATCGCTCTTAATTACCCACGGATGCGGTAATTACGTTAGGGTGTTAAATATTCTTTTAGTTGGGCCGCCACATCTTCGGCCCAATTGCATTCTTGGGCTTAACCTCTATCAAGAACCCCTGAAAAGCAGGTTCTCGAACTTAGAAGGCTGGAACGGTACAAAGGTTCTTCAAGGCCTCGAATGTGTGGGACATTTTGAGGACTCTGAAGACTCAAAATAAATCGTGCACTTCGTTGCTCTTGCCTTTGAGGGAGGGAACCCGGTTTTCTATTCAACTCTCAGCATTAATATTCCAAAAGGCGTGCGTGCCGTACAACCGCTCGTGTCACTGCTCTCGGTGTAGGATTTCAAAAGGCGCGCGTGTCGTATAATCGAGTGTGTCACTACTCCCCAAACAACGTATTGTCAGAAGATAGAAAAGCAATCGCGTCTTTCTATAACTTTTTATATTTCCAAAGCAGTCATAATTATCCACCATTTCAGTCCTCTATATTACCCCATAACCGCTCTTCCTTCTTTCACTTTTTCATCGCCTTTCCCCAAAAATCAGTACGTACCTTCGTCTCTCTCTTTATTCTAATATTTTCGTTTCCTCACCTTACAACCATGCCCCGTTCTGATGAAGGTTGCGCCTCCGAGAGATTTCCCGATAATATTAGGTTAGGAGTGGTGGGGATTTGTACGCTAGGAAGAGCTAATAGTGACTCGAAATGCACTCATTCAGAAAAACTCCAATACAATTCTGATGCCATAGAAGGTATATCTGACCACATTACTAACAGTCCTGGGGAAGAGAGGGTTTTCCCAGTAACTAATATGCCTTCTCGAGAGCCTGTTGAGAACTAGCCACCAAGCATGTGCAAGCTTTATTTAAGGAGATCCCCTACTAGTGGCAAAATTAGCTTCTACCCTCCTCCGAATCCATCTCTGGCCTGCAAGGAAGCATCTCTCGAGGCCATAGAGGAGGAGGAGAATGCATCTCTTTTGAGAGATAGGACGTCCCTCGAGGAGGAGGAAGCACCCTCGAGAGCACCTCAGGTATTTTCTCTGGCTAAACCCTCTCAAAAGAAAGAAAGGGGGACTTCTTGAAGAATAAGGCTAAGGAGCTCAGGGAAGGAGCCCCCGGCCCTAGTAGTGGGGAAAGCTATATCAACAATTTTGGACTCGATCTCTCTTGGCCAACGAATAGCCCCAGATGCCAATTTTCAACCTTTTGAGAGGAAGATACCCCCCATAACCTCCCTGAGGGATTATCAGCCATTTCCCTTAAACATTTTTGCTGCGGGCTAACCTTTTCCTTTCCGCCACTTTTTCCCAAACTTCTTAAACAATTTCAGGTGAGCCCTGCACAAGTTCATCCCAATATCTTGGTAATCATCATGATGTTCTTGACATGATGTTATGAGTTCGGTATTAGGCCAAGGTATAAGCTGCTTTGATCGTTGTACTTTGTGTCTTATACTGGGCAGTCCACCGACATGATTGTCACTTTTAACAGCTGGGAGGCACATCACAAGGTATGTTATAGTCCTGGTAATTCGGGTGACTGGAGAAGCTGGAAGAAGGGAATCTCGTTTGACAGCAGGAGGTATCGAGTTCTCCCGTGGAATTGGAACGTGCGAGTCGAGTCTCCCAAACCCGGGGAGTATATTTGTCCAGATGCCCTCGAGAGGGATAGGAAAAAGTTGCTATCCAGCTCCCTTGATTACAACCGCTTCAACAATCCTGATTCCCAGATTGGCGGCTTTGCAATCCCTCTAGGAATCTACGAGGAGTATGTGTATAAAATACTCCGGAAGAATATCAGGGGGAGGAGAAGAGAACTTGAGGTCTCCAAAGAAGGCCCCCTAGAGACCCTTATTAGTGAGTTTAGGCACTCGAAAGCCTCCAAAGGTGCCTTAATAGAATTCTACTTCTCCTGTCTGTTGTATCGTTGAGTTTATTTTTAGTGATGGTCTCTCTTTTTTGTTTTTTCAGTCGGTCTTAAGGAAACAGAAGCCCACGAAGCAAGGTCAAGGTCCTCCTAAAAGGACCATTACTCCCTCAACTCAGGCCTCCACTCCCTCAAATAAGGCCTCTCCTCTCACAGTTGGTGCTGAAAGTATTACTCCTCATAATAGGAATATTCACCGAAAGACAAGGGCAGATGGCAACAATGTTGGTAACGCATCTCCCCCACCATTAATAGGAGCACGCAGCGGTGAGAATGTCCATCAACAATCGGCACCCCCTTCGAGTGATACGACGTCCATGTCCATGATTAAACACCATCTCTCGAGGATGGCCTCTAAGCCTGAGGTTTTCATCCGTTCCTACGAAAAATTATTTTTGTGTCCTTTTTCCTAACATTGATCTAATCTGAATTATTTTGCTAGGTTTCCCGATTTTTCTACAAGGCCACTGAGAAGATGGAAGCTTTCGCCTTCACTTGTGCTTCTGGTCTTGGCTCCCTCGAGGAAAAGCTCAGCAAATTGGATGATGAAATATTGGAGTTGAAAAGAGCACTCGAGGAGAAGAATAGGGCACTCGGGGAAAAACAAAAAAATTTCCTCAAGGAAAAACAAAAAATTCTGGAAGAGGAGAGGTGGTGTGTTGATGCCGAAAGGCGTCATTGGATGCTAGAGAAGGATACCCTTGAGCAGAGGGTTCAGACTGCTGAGGATTCGACCTCACAGGTTTAACTACTCGAGGAATTTAAACACAAACTTTTGAACAGCTATGAGCTGCTTCTACTGTTTGTAGATCTATTGGGGGTGACCAAACATCTCAGCTGTAGCGAATTAGCCTAGGAATTCCTGAAGCCTCAAGTGTTTGCCTCCCTATCTGAAGATCTTGCTAAACAGGTGGACGATCTAGTCAACCTAGAGCTCGAAGCCACTCTGGATGCAAAATGGGATGAAGCAATAAAAAACGATGGCCTTCACTTTGCCCTGATGGATTTCATTAAGTCCAAAGAATAGTTCTTCACTGTTGAGGGAATTCGAGCAATCCCCCTTCTAGAGGCCACAGACACCTCTCCCGAGCAGAATTCAGCATCCGGCCAAGTGGAAGAAATGATTGCATCCACCTCAAAAGAAGATGATTCTAGGGTTTTTCCTTGATTTTAAATTTTCCAATTAGGGCCCCCTAATTGTAACTTTTTTTCCCTTTTGAACTACAATATAAGAATATATTTTTTTTTCCATTTTATGACTTATCAATTTTGCCTTTGTTCTCTTTTCGTAGTTTAATTCACTGAAGAGAGTGTTAGAAGGCACTTGTAAGGATCGTTCGAGTACTCAAAAAGAGTTGAGTGAGACACACAAATAGCTATTAAAGGGTAATCTCTGCCATCGAGGCTTGTTAATAGATTCCCTGCTCCACTTCCTCCTGAATGTGACAAACCATCCACATACACCTTCCATACCTCATTTTAGCTCACTCCCACCTTTCGAATGGGATCCAAGCATACCTCGAGGGGCTATGTAGTTTCCACTATGAAGTTTGCCAGCGCCTGTCCCTTAATCACAACTCGAGGTTGATATTGGATATCATGCTTTCCCAATTCCACTGCCCACTTCGTCATTCTTCCTGAAATCTCTGGCTTCTGCAAGATCTGTCGAATGGGGTGGTCTATGAGCACCACTATTTTGTTTCCCTGGAAGTAGGGTCTCAATCTTCTGGTTGCATGTACGAGGGCTAGAATCAGTGTCTCGAGGACAGTATACCTCATCTTCGGCCCTTGCAAGACACGATTGACAAAGTAAATGGGATGCTGAACCTTTTCTCTCTATTTTACTAGGGCTGCACTGATTGCCAACGGTGGCTCAGAAATGTACAAGTATAGCGTATCACCCTTATCTGGTTTCATCAAGATAGGTAGTGTCTCGAAGTGTTCCTTCAACTGCTTGAATGCCTCGTCGCACTTGCCATTCCACTCAAATTTCTTTGCCCTTTGAAGGACATCGAATAAGGGTAAGTGCTTCTCCACCCCCTTTGATAAGAATCTGCTCAATGCTGCTAGAGACCATGTAAGCTTTTGTACATCCTTTATTGATTGTGAGATTTTCATTGTCTTTAAAGCTTCAACCTTTTCCAGGTTTACATCAATCCCCCTCTCTGAGACTATGAATCCGAGGAACTTTCCTGCCCCTACACCAATAACACGCTTAGACGAGTTCAACGTCAAATTAGCCCCTCAAAGGCTACTGTTTCCTCCAGATCCTTTAAGAATTCTTCATAACTTTTTCTTTTGACAACCATGTCATCAACATATATTTATACGTTCTTCCCTATCTCCCCCCTGAAAAGTTTATCAACTAGCCTCTGGTAAGTAGGTCTAACATTTTTTTAGCCAAAAAGCATCTTCTTATAGTAGTACATGTCTCAATCCGTAATAAACAATGTTTTTCCTTGTCTTCCTCCGCCATGAGGATTTGGTGATACCCCTTATGCACATCAAAGATTGCCAGTATATGATATCCAGTGATGGCTTCACTAATGTTTTGATTGGTGATAACGGGTAACTATCTTTGGGGCATCTTTTATTTAAATCAATAAAGTCTATGTACATTCTCCAGGCCCCATCATGCTTTGGAGCCATAACTGGATTAGCAATCCATTCGGGGGTAGAACACGTCATCGATGACATCCGCTCTTAACAACTTCTCCACCTCTTCTTTAATTTCTTCAGCTCTTTCAAGAGAAAACACCATTCTCTTCTGCTTCACTGGCTTAATCGAGGGGTCAATGTTCAATCTATACAGTGCGAAACTCAAAGGTACTCCTGTGAGGTCAGAAGTATCCCATGAGGACACATCTGCATACTTTTCTAACAAGTCTCTCAGTCTCTCCTTGACATATCTGGACATTATCTTTCCCACAACTACTGATCCCATATCCCAAATAGGCATCTGTATTGTATTAGCCAATCTCTTATCTGCATGTATCGTTGCTACATCTCTTTGCCTTCTCGATTCCCACACTACCGTAAGGTTACATTTTTTAGCCACAGTTTGATCTCCATGAATGGATGCCACCCCCTTTTCAGTTGGGAACTTCATCATCAAGTGATAGGGTAACTAGACCGCCCGAGCCTGGCACATCCATGGCCTTCCTAAAATCACATTATAAGGGGAAGTGGCATCTACAAAAGAAAAATTACACCTGATAGTCACCCCTTTGTCACCATCCGCTACGTGAACAGAAAAAGTTATCTCTTATATGGGGAATATCATGTTTCCTGTGAATCCAGATAAAGGGAAGGCTGCCCTTTTCAAGTTGTCGCGCCCTATGTCTAATTGGTCAAAACACTCAGCAAACATCACTTCTACCCCGCTTTCGTCATCAACAAATACCCTTCTTATGAAAGAAGTTCCAATAATGGCTGAAATTACCATAGGATCCGCATTAGGTGTTTTGTTTGTTGTGAAATCCGTTTATGAGAAAGTAACCGTCTCGTCCGGTCGGAACCTCTTGTGACCGGGCTCTTCAGCAGGGACCCTTCGACCCTCTGCTCTTATCACATTATTTGAAGATCTCTCTTCTACCATGCTATTAATGACATTAATTATCCTCCGCACGGGTGGGTTTTCCCTATTTTTGTTATCATGATTTCCCCCTTGTTGTTCCTGGAGTCTGTTCTGGTTTCCTCCCCTATCTCCAACCACCTATTCTCGAGGTCTTCTATCTCCTCTTCCTCCATTTTTTTATTGTTCCTCCTGTAAGGCTATCATTGGTTCACTCGAGGCCTCAAGGGGGCAGCCTGATTCCTGTGTCCTTGCCCTCAAAATTATCCTTCCCATTCACACCTATCAATCTCCATCCTAAACTGCATGCAATTGTTTGTGTTATGGTTGTAATACATGTAATTATCGAGATACCAATATGTTTCCTTCTAGGCCACTACCGAGTTGTGCAAAATCGGCATGGATGGGGGTTCGGAACAACCCTCTCTATGTATACTTAATATCTGTGCAGGAATTCTCCCCCCGAGAGTTGGCAATAGAATGTATCTCTCGAATGGTGTTCGTATGGATTTGACTGGCCTCTTTCCTCTATACTCTATACTTCTTCCCGTTTTCTCTGTAAGGAGTACTCTATATTTCTTCCCGCTTTGGGATATACACAAATATTGCTCTATATATTTCAGTAAGTGCACATGTAACCTTGAGATAATTCAATATATAAAAACAATCATAACTACTTTATATAAGTGCAAATTTAATTCTAAACACTATATTTTGGCATTGACCGACCATAAATGACTAAAATGCCCTTTCAACAAAAATTAAGAAAGGATATTTTTACAATTAACTCCTAAACCTATCTTTTTCTCCAGCCATACCTATTTTCCAAAATTAAAACTATTATCTAAACGTAAGATGCAATTTTTGAACATCGAAATCCTTCCTAAAATGTAGATTACCCTATCTTCTTCTCTAGTTGGTTCAATTATAAGTGAAAAAGTTTTTATCATCCTTATCTCTAAACCACCAGATAGAATCTCAAAACTTCTCCGTCATCCCAAATCTCACTCGTAACTTCACCGAGAACACAGTTTAGTTCTGCCCCAAATCTTCCCAAGAGGAACTCAATGTCAATAATAGACAGGTTTCATTTGACGGGATGGTGGTGCGCTATGATGGGGGTGGCGATGAAGGCGGGCGATGGTTCTTCTTTTAGCTCCAAGAAAAGCGACAAAGGTGAGGCTGGGTGGTGGAGGGGCTGGGTTGCGTCAATTAGGGCTAGGTGGAGCTGGATGGCAGGACTCGTGGAGGGCTAGGTGGTGGAGATTAGGCTAGTGGAGGTGGCATTGATTAGGGCTGGGTGATGATGGAGGCAACGGAGGAGGGACTTGTCGATGGATTTCCAGGCGTAGGACTCGCCGATCACTGAGCTGTAGACGGTGCCAAATCAACTACGGTTGATTAATATCAGTCATAACTAATATTGTTGTGGTGGAAATTTGCTTTCTAGCGGGTGGGTGATTTTCAGAAGGGGAAGAAGAGGTTGGTAGAAATGGGTTAGGGTTTTGGATTAGAGGGTGAAATAATTTTAGGTTTTTTTTCATAGGGGTAAAAACTATTATTTTAATAAAATTGGGCTTCAAAATGTCAGAAAGGGAAAATTTGCACATACACTAACTATCTAGGGTCATATTTGCACTTTCAATTATCAAAATGTTAATTTGAACTTATGTGAATTAGATAGGGTTATATATGTACTTTTCTCAATATTTTTTTGCCTCCGTCCAAGTCGTGTTGAAATCAAGCCACGGTGGTCTATTTTTTTACACTAAGGTATACTGAAAAGTATCTCAATTATTTGTAATTTTCATTAATTTTTAACCTTTTTTTTGAGCTGGCATTGTTTTGCTTTATGTTTGATTTTTGTAAAAACAATTTGAAGTAAAGAAGATTTCATTTCATGTTATTAGAAATGTCCAGTATCGCCTGACAAGAAGAAGTTTGGGGGAGTATCTAATACAGTTTCATGCTATTCACTTGATTTCTCAAAACTAGTGTGAATGTGCAAAAATATTCCCATTTCTAGGGATCAAAAATGGTGGTTTAACTTCAGATTCTTCTAAGAGAAGCCGAATCTGCAAGATAAAATCAACACAAAAGAACGATGAATAATTTCTCCCCTTGCCATTCAGATGACTTAAAGTGCATCTCCAAAGATCGTGATGACCTCCTTTTGCATGGTAGCTGCCCAGCGAACAACTTTAAGTAGTGCCACTGCTTCAGCTTTTGAAGCATCCTAAATCCCCGGTTTTCGCATCGCCAAAGCACACCAGAATATTCCTTCTGCTTCCCGAAGATGGATGCCAACACCAGCATGGCTATCCACAATCCCAACGTCAAATAGTACTTGAAGTCCATCCACCAAAAATTGAAGCAATGAGTGTGGGTGGAGCTTCAGAGAAGAGCGTTTCAGCCATTAATTAGCAGCTTCAAAGCTGGCTAAGCTCGCCGTAAAACTATAACACTTACCGCTGCCCTGTCCGGCGTCCAACATGAGTCCTTAAATAGATTTTTGTTTCTCTGGAACCATATGCTATCACACATAATAATAAGATAAAATTGTTTTTTTGGTCCCTAAAATATGACCTAATACCATCTTTTGGTCCCCGAGACCAATAACACGTCCTTTCAGTACCCAACAAATTCAAAATGATTTGTTTGGTCCCTAACATATGATCTTATACCATTTCAATTTTCAGGTATACTCTTGGGGGTGTTAGTACTCAGCTTCTTGTATAATTATAAGTCCTGCATCTCTAGTAGGTACCCCTAGATTACCTTGTTCTCTGTTGTTTCTATCACTCCCAAGCTCTCGTCCACATATCGATGATAGAAGGCTTCCGTACTTTCCCTTATCTTTTGCTTCGTCTGGTAGAGTTCTAACAGAGTTTTGGTAAACTTCTTCTTCTGTGCATATTGGCTCAACAATGCTCCACTGAAGTCTCGGTACAATCGTAGAGATCCTCTTGGCAACTTATTGAACCACTCCTGTGCTTTTCTTCGCAGGTAGCTTCCTATTAGCTTGCATGTCAATTTCTCATCGAAATCCCTCGAACTCATCAAGCCCGGGAACGTCTGGATGAACTCTCGAGGGTTTTTCTCACCACTGTATGTGGGAAGTCCTTCTAGAGGCTTCACTTCTATTGGCCATCGAACCCCGGTGATCACCGAGCTAAAAGGAGACTCCACAACCTGGCTCAAGGGTCCGATCAACCTATCCAATTCCATTGTTAATGATTCACTTGCATCCGAGGGGGGTTCCTGTTACCCCCTGGTAGGTTCAACCCCCTATCGTGACCACCCAACTGAGGCAGATAAGGAGGTTGAGTCGCTCCGTATCCGGGGTTCATCCAAGGTTGTCCGAAATTTGGGTATGCTGGTGGTGATGGTGGTTAGACATAGGGATTGTAAAGCCCCTGGATAATTCCCATACTTCTGTATGCTTGCATGGAAGAAAAGGCCATTATCCCATATGCTTCTCCTGGACCAGCTAGGCCGAGGGTAAAAGCAGATGGAGCTAGCGGAGGTAACGAATATACTAGGCCCTGCGAGTAACCAGAAATTGAAGACTGGGGCCTAGCTTGCAATGGCTCTCCGGCATATGCGTGATAAAGATAGGCCATTGGAGGTTGCGAGGCCTACCCTATAGTTATTCCTATAGGTGAGGGTGTCAATACTCCTTGAGTGACCCTGTCATCCCTCAGAGGAGGGGTAACTCGATAGTCAGCCGCAGCCAGGACCTGAGCTACTCGTTCTACATCTTAATTCGGGGTTGCCCTTCCTGTATTCTAACTTCCTTGCTCGTGCTGACCATAGGCTTCCATATATGAATCTCCCAAAACCTCTGTAAACCTTCCATCCTTGGGATCGACTACCCCTTCGAGTAAGGATTCGGGGTTTCTTTGCTCTTTCTCTCCCATTATTTCCAACGTTCTCGAGGGCACCGAAACACCATTTGGATTGGTGTCAGGGTATTTACAAAAAATGCCACTGAGGTTTGCCCCCCTTCGTGGGGTTACGAATGTAACAGGCTCGTCCCTTAACTCCATTCCCGACTTTTGAAAGTTAGCCATTCTGATGTCCTCGACACGGGCGTTGTTTTCTACTCCTGGATTCTCCATTGTCAACCTTGGCGGAGATTCGACCCTCGTACATATCAACCTCAACCTTTCATTCCTTTGAACACCCGTGGAGATAAATTCTCAAAACCCTTGATTCAGCTTAGTCTTCCCCACAGACGACACTACTTGATGCGTCTCGAACAACCGACTGGTTTGTGGGCCCGAGTTCTTCTCATTCTATCATGCAATAACACTATCCTTGAGGGTTCCAGGGGTCAGCCCTCTGATGCCTAAGTTAATCCAAAAGTCCAATATGATTAAAACATAATGAATGATAAGTAAATGCATACCTTGTATTTTAACCTCGTGTCCTAAATAACGTCTTCCTTAATTATCGCCCTTAATTACCCACGAATGCGGTAATTACTTTAGGGTATTAATATTCTCTTAGCCTGGCCGCCACATCTTTGGCTCAATGACCTTCTTGGGCTTAACCTCTATCAAGGGTAATTACAGAAGGAAAAATTCTAACAGCCCCTCTGATAAAAAAATTCAAAGAATAAAAATATTTCTTCCAACCCCGTCAGATATATTTGGGATATACACAAATATTACTTAATATATTTTAGTAAGTGCACATGTAACCTTGAGATAATTTGAAATATAAAAACAATCCTAGCTACTTTACATAAGTGCAAATTTAATCCTAAACACTATATTTCAGCAATGACCACCATAAATGACCAAAATGCCCTTTCAACAAAAATTAAGAAATGATAAATTTATAAATTGACCCCTAAACCTATCTTCTTCCCCAGCCGTACCTATCTTCCAAAATTGAAACGATTATCTAAACCTAAGATTCAATTTTTTAACATCGAAATCATACCTAAAATGCAGATTACCCTATCTTCTTCTTCAGTCGGTTAAATTATAAGTGAAAGAGTTTTTATCATCCTTATCTCTCCACCGCCAAATAGAATCTCAAAACTTCTCCGCCATCCCAAATCTCACTCGCAACTTCACTGGCAACACAGTTTAGTTCTGCCCCAAATCTTCCCAAGAGGAACTAACTTTCAATAATGGACATGTTTCATTTGATGGGATGGTGGTGGGCTACGATGGGGGTGGCGACAGAGGCGGGCGACGGTTCTTCTTTTCACTCCTAGGAAAGTGACAAAGGTGAGGCTGGGTGGTGGAGGGCTGGATTGCGTCGATTAGGGCTAGGTGGAGCTGGGTAGCAGGACTGGTGGATGGCTAGGTGGTGGAGATTAGGGTTGGTGGAGGTGGAATTGATTAGGGCTGGGTGATGATGGAAGCGACGGAGGAGGGACTTGTCAATGGATTTCCAGGCGTAGGACTCGCCGATCACTGAGCAGTAGACGGTGCCAAATCAACCACGGTCGATTAATATCAGTCAATATTGATATTGTTGCGGTGGCAATTTGCTCTCCGGCGGGTGGGTGTTTTTCAGAAGGGGAAGAAGAGGTTGGTAGAAATGGGTTAGGGTTTTGGATTAGAGGGTGAAATAACTTTAGGTTTTTTTTCATAGGGGTAAAAATTGTTATTTTAATAAAATCGGGCCTCAAATGTCGAAAAGGGAAAATTTGCACATACACTAATTATTTAGGGTCATATTTGCACTTTCAATTATGAAAATGTTAATTTGAACTTATGTGAATTAGATAGGGTTATATATGTACTTTTCTCAATATATTTTTTTACCTCCGTCCAAGTCGTGTTGAAATCAAGCCACGGGGGTCCATTTTTCACACTGAGGTATACTGAAAAGTATCTCAATTATTTATATTTTTTCATTAATTTTTTTAACTTATTTTTATTTGAGCTGTCACTTTTTTTCTTTATGTTTGATTTTTGTTAAAACAATTTGATGTAAAGAAGATTTCATTTCATGCTACTAGAAATGTCTAGTATCGTCCGACAAGAAGAAATTTAGGGGAATATCGCATACAGTTTCATGCTCTTCACTTGATTTCTCTAAACTAGCGAGTGAATGTGCAAAAATATTCCCATCTCTAGGGATCAAACATGGTGGTTTAACTTCAGATTCTTCTAAGAGAAGCCGAATCTGCAAGATGAAATCAACACAAGAGAGTGACAAATCAATTTCCCCCCTAGCCATTCGAATGACTCCTAGTGCATCTCCAAAGATCGTGACGTCCTCATTTTGCATGGTTGCTGCCCAGCGAACAACTTTAAACAACGCCACTGCTTCAACTGTTGAAGCATCTTGAATCCCCGGTTTCCACATTGCCAAAGCACACCATAATCTTCCTTCTGCTTCCCGGAGAAGGATGCCAACACCAGCATGGCTATCCACAATACCAACATCAAATCGTATTTGTAGTCCATCCTATGGAATTTGAAGCAACGAGTGTGGGTGGAGCTTCGGAGAAGAGCATTTCAACCATTGATTAGCAGCTTCAAAGCTGGCTAAGCTCGCCATAAAACTATAATACTTACCACAACCCTGTCTGGCATCCAACATGAGTCCTTAAATAGATTTTTGTTTCTCTGGAACCATATGCTATCACAAATAATAATAAGACTAAATTATTTTTTTGTCCCTAACATATGACCTAATACCATCTTTTGGTCCCCGAGACCAATACCACGTTCTTTCAGTACCCGACAAATTCAAAATGATTTATTTGGTCCCCAAATCAGGTTCCGAGTGGTTTTCGGGTAAACTAAATTGTTTGTTTGGTCCCTAATATATGATCTTATACCATCTTTTGGCCCCCAAAACCACCTGAAAACCACCTTGGAAACCTCCTTGGGGACCAAACAAATTGTTTTGAATTTATAGGGTACTAAAAGGACGTGGTTTTGGTCTTGGGGACAAAAAGATGTGTAAGATGTTATTTTATGGACCAAAAAAACAATTTATTCTAGTAATGGTTATCTCAACCACTCCTTCTTAACTGGTTTGTATTAGGTTTCATAACAAAATTTGTCTCTATCTCTCTTGCCCAAGTCCACCAAGTTTTTTAGCACCAATAGCTTTCACACTTCAGCCGCATAGCTAAACTAAAAAAAGGTGACTTGCTGAACCATTTTACTCTCCACAAAGCACACATGTTAGAGCAACATCCATTGTTCTATTCCGCAAGTTCTCACATGAGGGAATAGAGTCCTTACAAACTCTCTATGCAAGGTGCTTTGCTCATTGAGTAATTTGAAGCTTCCAAATTTTGTTACATAAAGCTCTCTCTGTATCCTCCAACAGTTGATGATGAAAGAAACCTGAATTTGGTGTCTCAACAAGGCAGTGATACGGAGACTTCACAAAGTACGTACCTATGATTTTATGATGCTAACACCAATGGTCTATTCCCGTGGCTTAAAGCAGTTGGATACGACAAATAAGGGTTGCATCATTTGGATGAAAATGGGCAGCCAAGAGATCCTCTCGCCACCAATGCATGTCAAGATCAATAATATCATCTACTGTGGATAGCTCATTCAGAATGAGCTCTATGTTCTTCACAAAGAACTCCCCCGGTCTAGGTATCCATGGGTCATGCATATACTCGTTATCTGATGTGTTTTTGTCATCAAACCCTTTAAAAATGCTTCTCCATGACCAAGATGGTCTCGGTCCCAATCCAGCTTTGGAAATTGATGAGTTGGAGAAATATTTTTCCCTAAACACTATGGTGACAAGTGCATTCGGGTGCACCTAGAAACGCCATGCCTGCTTTCCAAGGAGGGCTAAATTTTTTTCTCCCAGATTCTGAAAGCCCAGCCCTCAATTTGTTTTTGACCGAGACATCTTCTCCCATGAGATTTAGTGCATCTTCCGCATCCCTATCATATTTCCACCTCACCAAAAACTACTTATCATATCCCGAATGTGATCCAAAATGATATCCGGGATGATAAAGTAGCTCACGGCGTAGCTTAGTATAGCCTGTAGAACATACTTTATTAGAATCTTCTTCCCTGTCTTAGACTGGTTGCACTCACTCCACCCATCTATCTTCTATCTGATTCTATCCTCCGGTCTATTTTGAAATATTTCTAACTTGTTCTGGCCTATTTTTGAGGGCAAGCCCAAGTAAGATCCATGTGTAGTTACTTCCGGTATCTTCAAAATATCACATACTCTGGCCGTTCTCTCCATCACCGTATTTGGGCTTAATAGAATACCTAACTTATCTACATTTATTCGTTGACCTGATATAATTTCAAACAAAGTAATCACCCACTGAATATGCACATCCACGTGTTTAGGTTCCTCTCCAAATAATAGTGTATCATCAGCAAAGAAGAGTGCAAGATTTTTGGTCCAACCCTGGATGCACTACCTCCTTTGATCTTTCTGGAGCACATTAAGTACTTCAGAATCCTAAAAAATACCTATGAACATATAATAAAGAGATAGGATGATAGAGGATTACCCTGGCATAAGCCTCTTTTAGGCTGCAGGAAGCCCATTTCATCGCCATTGAGAATAAAGGAGAGTGACGTTGTCGATAAGCATTGCCATATGAGCTGCACAAATCTCTCTGGAAAACTCATTGCCTTCAGAGTACATCATACAAAGTCCCATTCAATATGATCAAATGTCTTACTCATGTCAAGCTTAATATATATGGCCCAAGGCTCCTGTCCTCCTATTCTTCATGGTATGGTTAAACTCATACGCAATGAGAATATTTTCAATCATCAATCTACCAGGTATAAAAGATGATTGAGTTTTGAGATTATTTTTGGAATAATCAGCCTTAACCCGTTTGCCACCACTTTTGATGCCAGCATGTATACTACATTACATAGGCTAATGGGTCTAAATTGGGTGATCATTTTTGGCTGCGAGGTTTCAGGGATAAAAAATATATGCGTATAATTCACAGAAGGCCAAAAATAGTCTTTTATAAATCATTCAATGCTTCCCTCGCCAGTTTTATACCCCTGGGTTGCATTCCTCAAGCCTCTAATGTGGTTGATAGACTTCCTTTGCAAAGACAATTTGTGAAAGAAAATCTTATTTCTATCCCCCTCCTTATACCAGTGCTGCTTCGCTCTCTGTTTCCACTTGATACCCTTGGCATCTTGCAAGAAATCATACTTCTTCCATGGTTTCGCCCTCCAGAATAAGTATTCCTGGGAATTACTCTTTCTCCCATCTTAACAGACCTAGCGAACAATCTGTGAGCTTTTGTGGCAATGACATAGGTGCTGGGGAGCTACTCCACGCCTCCTGTATCATGTTTTCATAATCCCAAGTTCGGATACAATGCGCACAAAGGGAAATCTCTTATCCCTCCCGTGTTGTCTAGTTTCCAGGTTGCAAGCTTGAAGGCGAACTAGCAGACACATATGGTTAGAATATACCATAGGGATCACACTGACTGAAGACCACAGGAACAGATCGTGTAAACTCTGGTTACATGTTTCTCGATCGAGTCTATCCCTCTTAGTATCAGGTTGAGCCGTGAATGTATTCCAAGTAAATTTCAGCCTTGTATACCCAATGAAAAAAATCCACAAAAATCCAAAAAAATCCAATGCCTCTTTGAACGTGTTTATCTACCAATCCGCTTTTAGTCTACATCCTTGAAATTCTTCTTGTTTTAGAACTTCATTGAAATCACCAAGACATATTCATGGTATAGTGGGTTCTGAGACTAGCTGTTGGAAACTTTCCCACCTTTCTCTTCAATCCACAACAACAGGTTTACCATAGTAGCTAGTGATACAAACATGACTCCCTGATTTCATAGAAAATGCATCTTTAAAATGACTTGACATGAATTTTGAATCTACTACTACATGTTTACTCTATAATAATGCAAGGCCACCAGAATGACCTTGCGACTCAACAACACCAAAATAATTCAAATGTGACTTCAAACTATCAATAACACCTATAAAACATTTAGTCTCACAAAGAAAATAATTAACGGAGATTCAAAGCATACCATGTATGCAGTTCCTGAACATCCCAAACTATTCCATGCTTGCGGCATTTCCAAATCAAGATATTCGTTGCATGGGCAGGATTGGTTCTCATCACTAGTCTCTGCCTATGTAATACTCGAGCCTGCCATGGTTGGATATGCGTTCTCGAGGCTTTCTTTTCATTTGGCCGCAGCTATTCTTTCTTTGCGGCCCATCAGACCTTATCTTTTTTTTAGCCTTCTTCTTGCATTTTCCTTCTTTTTTTTTCTTTTCTCCATTTGTTTCATGATTTGGCCTGCTGGTGAGGTGAATTCTATAAGAACTTGGACCATCGCCGGATTGAGCGGATCAGAGGGTGTAGGAATTTCTTCTTCCAGTGGTGAGCTCGGTGACCTCGCAACCATGCTGGAATTCTCATTCGGCTCTACTTGATCACAAAATCGCACCTCCTCCTAATGCTCCTGCATCAAACTTGGTTCATCGAAAATTTCAACAAGAGTTTCCTTTGCTAGATGAGTTGGTGAATCTCCATTCAATTGCCCATTTTTTTATACAAAATTACTAGGTTTTCACTAAACTTATCGAGTATACCCTCCAGGCTTAGCCTCCAGATTGGCGTCTTAAAATATTTTGGCGGTGGGGGTTTTTTTAAGAAAAATCTTTTTGCGGAGATCCAAACTTTTGGCCTCTCCTTGTGGTATTCCGCTAGTTATGGTTTTCATGAATGAAGAAATTGTTGGATCAATAGTGTCGGCGTATACTATGATGCTTACCCAACGCAGGATCGCTTGCGGCTCATTCCAACTTTCTCTATGCCATGTTTTATCTCCTGCAACATAGCTAACCGTCTCGCCCCTATTCTCTTCAACTTTGTTTCAAACAACCCTTTGACATGCAGCTCGATCACCATCCAGGTTTTTGTTCTACCTTCCAACATTAAGAGTTCACTCCTGGTTTGGAAACCTTCTCCTTCCTGCTGCTCTGAACGGTGACATATTAGGGCTTACACTAGGAAAGGGAGAATAATGCACTATATCATGATCGACCATCGGTGCTAGGGCTCTAGTTTCACACTACCTCTAGCCATGATTCAGTCGTCCACAAAATAAGAACAACCTTGGTAACTTTTTTGTATTGGATAAGCAGTTGCATATGGTTCCAATTGGGCCAACAATTTGTATCCTCTTCAATGGTTTTGTGATAAAAATCTTGATCTTGATACGCATATAAGGTCTAACTAGCAATCCATCGATATCCTTCTCTAACACCGCCATAAATTTTCCAACAGCAGTACCAATAAGATTTGGCGATGCTTCTTTCATAGCCAATGTGGGAACTCGATGAATGTGAACCCAAAACAAACTTGTCGTGAACTGGATTTAGGATGCCACATGGTTCCCGAAACTCTAATAGAAACTTCCCAAACATCAACGATTCTATCTCAAGAACCTAGGCCTTGTTTGCCGAGTTGGAGAATTGAAACAAGACCATGTTATCATATAAAAACTTTTCAGTCATGGAGTTTCTCATGCCCCAAATTTGCTGGAACAAGTCTGGAATCTCATCGGACGGGTTTCGTAGAGGAGCCAAGACTTTACCCACCAATGTCAGTCAAAACTGGGATTGATCGGAGTTGAGCGGTGTAACTTACGAATGGTTTTCTTCCTCCATAAGCGAGAGATTTGCATACAACTTTTCAAACGCTTCCAGATTCATCATCATCGTGGGTTTGCAGTATTGCATCGATCTGAATCTTTGGAAGATTTTATGGAGAAGAACAGTATTGATCCGTGCTTAGAATTAGATTCTGAGGAGGAAAATCATGTGGCATGCGGGATAAGGATGGAGCTCTCAAAACCCTAGGTAGAGAGAAAGTTAAAATCTTAATGTTACCATAGACTAGATCAATTTATTTGATTTTTGTAAATCATTATAATATAACAACGAACAAAATTCTGTTTTCAAATATTGTGCCTTTGTGAATGCATTATATATTTTTCCAGTTGCATTATATTTTTTCACCGTATCATGGGATGAATAAAGTGTTGCATCTTTGATACGACGTGGACAACACTTACAAATTAGTACTCCCTCTGTTTCAAGTTATGTTGTCCAATTTTCATTCTTAGCTATCCCACTTTATACTGCACAGTTTGGATTTTGCCAAATGAAGCCTATTTGACTCGAATGGAAAAGTCCAAAAAGCCCTTGAAGTTGAGTTTAACTTCTGGGCTAGTGGGCTTTTTAAAGGTTGATTGCTTGATTAGGGTTTTTTATTTGAACTGTCCAGCCCATGCCTTTACGTGTGTCTCACCTTTTTTATCTTCTCCATGGCTTCACGTGATCACCGTTGGCCATATTAAATTGATCCAACGCTTCACTCAATGCTTCATTTTACTCATCCAATGCTCAATTTACAACTTCCAGAACCATTGAATTGATGAACATATTTTTTGGTTTCTTCCCTCTTGAAGGATGATGTAGGTGTAAGAAATGTTATATTGTCAACTTTTCTCGCCAACCTTTGCATGTCACTCATACGTGCATTTATTGCGACAGCAAACCGATCAGGATCATTGGCTTCATTTGGGTTAATTCGATGTCCCTCCCAACGCCCCCTATCCTCGCATCCCTCTCAAATTCTTTATAAAATTCTCAGATTTTCTCATTTCTCTCTCAAATCTTTTGCTGTCTCTCACATTTCTCCTCCCTTTCTCTCAATTCCACCGGAAATAAACCCCTAGCTGAGGTGATTTTGTATTTTCTTGCTTCGATCAACACTTTTTAAAACCATTTTTTGCCTGCACCTGTAAGTTTCTTGGTGTTTTCAAAATCTTAAGCATGAAATTTATTTTTTTGGTAAACCTCATTTTATTTTCATCATTGCCGTTGTGGGTTTGTGTTTAAACGATATATATATATATTTTTTGGAAACGATATGTTTGGTATTTATATTGTAGAACTGCTTGATATAAGACTTTAAATGTGAAGATTAATGGCCTAAATGTGTATTGTATCGGTCAATCAACACTCGGTTCATGTTAATTTGTTCTATTACTTGATATATGCTCTGATTGTTGTAAAAAAAACCTCCACATTTCCCTTACCTGCCTCGATCCGTATGATTTTGTAATAATATGTTGGATTTCTTGTTGTTTTAGGGTTGACTTTTCAAGGATTTAGTTTTTTGGTCTTGTTATACACTACTAGTCACATTATGTTCACGCATGTCTCATTTTTAGCTCAGATATGATTTTCTTGTGAACATTCTTTGTCTTTCTATGTATTTACAAATAATTTGATTTCATCTATGATGAAACTCGTATTTTTTGTGCTAATCAACATGTCTTTGATGATATGTTGTGTGTGTAGTTAAATTTTGGTCTCAGTTGTTATAAACCACTGCATGTTCATCCTCTGCTCAGATTTGTATGCTGTAGTTCAATTATTTTTGTCTAAATTGGTGTATTAGGGTTTAATGTTCATGGTGTGGTCATTTTATTTTAATGTTCAACTGTGCAGTTATTATGTTTGCCTAGTCTTTTTTAACTGCGACAATAATGGATTATGCAGATTCATCTTTAGCCATTCCTCAGCAATACTATTAGAAGGCAGCAACGCAGCAAGCACAGACTCCGAAGTTTCTAGATTAGAAACAGTTAGTTAGCTTCTAAACAGTTACTTAGTTTTCAGTTAGCCATAGTTAGTTAGAAGTTTGTTGTTTAGTTAGTTTGCTGATTTGTTTGTTAGCTGATTTGAGAACATTATAAATGTACAGATTGTATATCATTTGAGTAAGTTAATCAATTCAATACACAGAAATTTCATAACACACTTCTCCTTTCCCCAGGTTCAGGTTTTGAGTGTTATTCATCCTTTTCCTACTTTTCTGATTGCTGCATCAGTGATTTTCACTGGTTTTACATGGTATCAGAGCTTTAGGATTGATAACCTGAAACACAAAGTTGTGTTTTGATCTCTGATTTGTTTTTTCTACCTTTTGAATCCTGTTTTTTTCTCTCTTGATCTGAATGGAATCCACTTCATCTTCTCCAAATTCTGTATACTCTAGAAATCCGCATCCAAAATATGTTGTGGATGAGGAAGGATTTTTCAAGATTAGGGTTGAGGATCCTCTCTATTTGACTACTGCAGATAACTCAAATCTGAGCCGTATTGCAGAACAGCTCAATGAGAAGAATTTTTTGATCTGGAATAGAGCTATACTAAGAGCTTTGAAGGCAAAGGATAAGCTGGTGGTCATCACAGGTGAGTTTCAAAATTTTCAACCTGAGTCTCCAATCTTCAAACAGTGGGAGAAGGTGAATTCCACTTTAGTTTCTTGGATCATAAATTCTAGGACTCTAGAGATAGCTAGGAGTTTTTGTTTTATTGATAAAGCACGAAAAAGTTAGAGTGAGATTTAGGAAAGATTCTCTGTGAGCAATGGATCAATGTTGTATCATCTTAGGAACCAGATTGCTGAATTCAGGCAAGGCCAGAGTTCAATTAATCAATATTTTTCAGATTTGAAACGTCTTTGGGATGAAATGGAATGTTTAAGGCCAAAACGAAGATGTCTGTGCCTTTCAGAGGCCTGCAAATGTGGTTAGGATGAGGCTGCTGCACAGGATGATAATGAAGACAAAGTGCAGCACTTCTTGATTGGATTGAATGAGGAATTTGAGGCTGTTAGGGATCAGATCCTAACAATGGAGCCAAATCCTTCAATTGGGAAGGTTTGTTTAATTGTTGCAAAGACTGAAAGTCAGAAATACACAATTAGCAGTTATGTGTCTTCTACTGAACAATCTATCATGTTTGTTTGATCAAACTCTTATGTTGCAGGCCAGAGTAATGGAGGAAAATGAGCCTTCAAGAAAAAGGATTTTCAATACAAGAAGCTTTTAAAGTGTGATCATTGCCACAAAACTGGACATGTCAAGGATTCTACTTTAAAATCCATAGCTATCCTGATTGATGGCAGGAAGGAAAACCTAGACCTAAGAATGTTGTGACTAATATGGCCATAACACAGGAGCAAGATGAGAATCCATTTGATGTTTTTGATGTGCAAAATGGAAACAATATGCAGGCAATGTTTGCATCATTTATGAAGATGATGGAGTTGAACAAACAGCATAATGGCAAAGGTATAGAATCATCACCAAGAGAGGTTGTCAATCTAGCTCACTTTTCTGACTTCTCAGGTAGTGTTCTAACTCAACAGATAAATTTGGATTTTCAGTTTGATGATGATACATGGATTCTAGATAGTGGTGCATCAATTCATGTGTGTAGCAATAAAAATGTTTTTCAAACATGCACTCCAAACTCAGTGCATATTCCAGTTCATTTGCCAAACAATACCTCACAACTTGTCACTGCCATTGGATCAGTTCATCTCCCACCATATCTCATTTGAAATGACTATTTATATGTAAATAGCTACAAATACAAAATTTCTTTCTGTGAATAAACTTTCTCAGTCAGGAGATGTCCATTTTAATTTCTATCCATCTGTTTGCTTCATTCAGGACCTCAAAACTAACATATTCATTGGGGTGGCTAAAACTAGCGAAGGACTATATCTCATTACCCCTGCTTCATTTGATCAGAATTTCATTTCATCTTGTGTTCAATCGTTCAATTCATTGTTTTTTAAAAGGAAAAGAATCATCTGTAGTAGTAAATAAAGTCTCAGTAGAAGATTCAGACATATGGCATTTAAGGCTTGGGCATGCATCTGGTGTAATCTTGCAACATCTTAATATCAAGAATAAAGACAGTTTTCAGTGTCATATCTGTCCTTTGGCTAAGTAAGCTAGACTCACATTTCCTATATCTCATATTAAAACTTCTGCATGCTTTGAACCGATTCATGTGGATCTCTGGGGTCCATATCTGGTGGCATCTACAGGTGGATACAAGTACTTTGTAACCATAGTTGATGATTTCAGCAGATCCACATAGACCATTCTTTTAAAAACAAAAGATAGAGTATATGATTAGATGATCAAAACACAATTTGAAAAATCCATCAAAGTCATTAGAATAAATAATGGATGATAAGTGATATTTAGTTGTTCATTCTTGAAGGAATTTAGTGCTCTTTTATGTGAATTTTGGTACTTAATTGATTTATTTTGTTGATAGATCACTATTTTTGGAGCAAAGCTGTAGCGGAGCAGAGTAGCCGTGTTTTGGAGCACTATGATGCTGTTCCAGCTGATCCTTAGCCGGAATCCTTCATGTGGCAGAATTGTGCTTCGTTTAACGATCACTAAGTTGCTCCGTGAAGTCGACCCGGTTAAGGTGAAGCTGAAGAAAGTGAGATTGTTATACTTTTTTTTCCCGAAAGGGTTTTTAATGAGGTAACGATCCCGATCCTTCGTTAGGGAGTTTACGGAGTTGCAGCACAGAAGAAAAGAAGGCCAAAAATTCAGCACTGTGATTGGGCCGAAGAGAAGCCATGAAGCCCAAGACTTGGATTAATTATTTATTCCAAATTAGAATTTAATTGTAATTAGACTGAAATTAAGTGGAAGAATATTTCTTTTTGGATAAGGATTCTAATTTTCCAAAATTAGTTAGGATTTGAGTTTGATTTTTAGTATATATAATCGTGTGTTATTCACGATTAGGGGAGGATTTTTTTCAGAGGTGCTGTGCGAAATTAAGAAGGAAGGGAGAGAAAAACTTTGGAAAAATTTTATGTTCATTGTTTTCTTTGTGAGACCAACGGGAAGAACCAAGTAATTATCTAGTTTTGTTTTCGTGAGAGAGGAAGGGGATCAAGAAGGGAATTATTCATTGGTAATTCTGTCTTCTTATTATTTTTTCGATTGTTAACATGTTCAATTTCGAATTGCTTGTTTTATTTAATTTAATTATGAGTAGCTAGATTCTCAATCGGCTAGGTTAATTCGATGGTTTATGGATTGTGAGGCTTCGGGTTTTTTTTAGAAAATTAATCCTATGAGTTCTTAATTATTTATGCCTACAATCTATGCTTGCTTGTTTGAGTTTGATCACCTCAATCTTGTTAGGCTATGGCTAATTAAGTAGCACCTCCTGTGGAAAACAGATAACAATTATGACTGTAATAACAGGATGATAAACAATTAATTGGATAAACTGCATGCAAATACATGCTTGTTGTCTAAATTGGGTTCCCTAGGTCTTAAGATCGTTAAGATATAACTAGTTTAGCAAATACTTGCTAGGAATATCTTAATTAGGAAGATCGTGGGTTTAGCAAATACTTGCTCGCGATCGGAAATTTAAGGGGAATTTAGGGGAAATAGCAAATACTGTTCCTGCTTATAACCAATTAATTCATGGGGGTTAAGGGTAAATTGAGATAATATTGAATCTACACTGTTACTACGTGCGATTGACAGTGCAAAACACACAACCGTCACTATTCTTCTTCCTCCTCTAACTTTTCTCTGTTAACGGCTCTTTTATTGATACTGGTTGCAGACCATGGCGTCTCCGACGCCTAAACAAAACTCTGATTCCACCCCTTCCATTAACAAAAGCTTCCTTCAAGCTTTGATGAAACCTTCACCGCTCCTATCCTCCCTTCCAAACACGCCCAATCTGCACCCTATTACTGAGTATAAGGGAAAGATTTCTTATATCCTCCCCCCGGAGGAAGGCGAGCTTCTGGCTTCACATTACCAGAACGCTTTGGTTGGGAAATTCAATAGAGGGAAACCTCCTATGGAGAATTAGCTTCAAAGCTAAATTTCAATTGGGATCTATTGACTATCGCCATGTTCTTATTCGATTTCAGGACAACGAGGATTATCAGCGATGTTGGATGAAGGGCTAATGGATGATTCAAGGATCAACAATGAAGGTTCAGAAGTGGTCTCCGGACTTTTCCCCTGCAGCTGAATCCTCCGTTGTTCCAGCATGGGTAACCATTCACCAACTCCCTATACATTTTTACAATACCTCGGCTATTATAGGCATTAGCAGCCAGATAGGAAGATTTCTCAAAATGGATGCAGCTACAAATGCTCTAACTAGACCCTCTGCTATTAAAGTTTGTGTAGAAGTGGACCTCTTGACTCAACTCCCTTCTACTATAGTGGTAGGAATTGGCAATAAAGTAGCAGATTACCCTATTGAATATGATCAGTTGCCTTCGTATTGTACTCACTGTAGGATAATTGGACACAGTCAGGATAACTGTAACTTCCTGCATCCAGAACTGAGAAACAATAGAAATATCATAGTTGAAACCAAAGAGAACAAGTTTAGACAAGCTCCAGTCCAACCTGATAATCAGAAAAACTTAGGAAATCCCCCTAATGTAACAATTGATGTTGAAGGATCATCTACTCTATCAGTTTCCCAAAAAGAAACTGATTTTCAATTTCAAAATATGAACTCAGTTCCTCTTGTGGAAAATAACTTCAACACTCTCAGAGTTATTCATATGAAAAGAAATGCTCCTTTCTATTCATTGGATGATATCTCAAAACCTATCACTAATCTCATTTGGAGAAAAAAGAATCAACAGCCAGTACTCCCTCCTATTCAGGAAGAATCACTTAAGAAGGATATGGTTACTATATCAAATGCTTTCCACACTTTAACTGACTTACAGGATGATGATCATGTTGCTCATGAGGATGAAGGAGTTGACATTTTCCATGACTCATTGGAATCACAGGAAGTAGTGGTACTCCAGACAGGTGCAGAAAAGGTAGACACTATGGTTGTATGTTTGTCTACTCCTGACATAGAGCAGAGTGATCCAACAGAGAAAGCTCACAGTAATGCAATCAAAGACCCAATGATCTCCGCAGAACACAACAGAGTTGAAGAAACTACTACTCAACCGGGGGTAAGTATTTCTACATCAGTTAATTTGGGTAATAGTGAAGGCAAGAAGGGTAAAAATAGAAATGCCCCAGTAACTAAACTGAGGAAACTAAGATCTTCACAAAAAGTAACACCCCCAATCTTTAAATGATAAAATACACAAAAATAGGGAATATATTAGTCTGGAATGTTAGGGGTTATGGCACTTCACTGGATAGATTGAAGGCTCTTAAGTTGAAACACAAGATTGACATTCTATGTTTAATTGAACCATGGCATGATAAACAGAATTTAAACACTTTGATGCATGATCTTGGTTACAATAATGCCCTCCATGCCCAGAATGCTAAAATTTGGATTTTATGGAATCATGCCTTTAGTTTAGCCATTTTAAATGAATTTGATCAGTACTTACAGGCTAGAGTAACTGACAATGCCACTTCTGTTAATTGGAATGTTTTCTTCATTTATGCTAGTGTCCATAGACAGTCGAGGGAAGTTTTATGGTCTGATTTACAATCCCCAACATCTGAACCAACCATATATATAGGGGATTTCAATACTGTAGCCTCGGTTTCTAAATATAAAGGTAGGAAATCAACACCTAGAAAAAGCATGAAACAATTTAATGATTTCTTAACTAACATGGACCTGCATGATATCCCTACTGTAGGCAACTCATTTACCTGGAGTAATAATAGATTTAGGGATAAATGTAAGGACCTTCAGTTTCAAAGATTAGACAGGGGATTGACTAATTTAGACTGGCTGGAACTTTTTCCAAACAGTTCTATACAAGTACTAAATAGAATGACCTCTGATCATTCCCCTCTATTACTATCTATTCAATCTGCTGAAGAACAGGTTCCAAGGCCTTTTAGATATCAAGAAATGTGGTCAAATAGACAAGATTTTAAAGATTTAGTGGTCTCTAACTGGAAATTAATATCCCCTCTCACAGGGATGCATAGGTTTGTTCACAAACCAAAGAGGCTTAAGATTGTAATTAAAGACTGGAACAAAAACATATTTGGCAATGTAAAGCATAATCTTTTACAATCTGAATCAAAAGTCAATGAATTGGAAATACTGTTCCAGCAGTCTCAAGATGAATCAGTTTTAATTGAACTTATGAAGTCAAAAGCCATGCTTCTAAGAGCTCAGAAGGAACACAATATATTTCTGAAGCAAAAGGCTAGGTTAAATTGGTTAAAACATGGAGATGCAAATACTAGCTACTTTCATCACACCATTAGGGAGAAGAAAGCAAGATCTAGAATTGGTAAAATTAAAGATGGAAAAGGGAATTGGATAACTGATCCAAAACTGATCAAAGAAGAGAGTGTCAGATTTTTCCAGGAATTGCTTAATGAGGATGTCTCACAAAAAGAAGGAATTTATCTTAATCATTCTCTGCAAGAAATTCCTAGAGTACTAACAGATCAACAGAACCTCCTTCTGCTTAACCCTTTTAATATAGAGGAACTAAAATTTGCTATTTTTGACCTTAACAAATCTAGTGCTCCGGGCTTTGATGGCTTCTCAGGTGATTTCTACACCTCTTTTTGGGAAACCATTAAGGAAGACCTATTAGAAGCAGCAAATGAATTTTTAAATAATGGCAACATCCCTAAAGCCATGTCTAGTACCTGGCTCACATTAATTCCCAAAAAATCTATTCCAATTACATTTGCAGATTTCAGACCAATTAGCTTATCAAACTTTGTTAATAAAGTTTTTTCAAAATTGTTAATGGAAAGGATCAAACCACTGATGCACTTACTGATTTCCCCTGAGCAAAGTGCCTTCATTAAATGAAGGGATATTTCAGATAATGTGATTCTAATGCATGAAATGACCAGATTACTGTCTAGGAAATCTAGGGTTCCAAATCTGATAGTTAAACTTGATATGCAAAAGGCTTTTGATAGGGTATCTTGGTCATTCCTAAATTTCATTCTCCTACATTTTGGTTTCCATGGTAAATTTGTTAGACTCATTATGCATAACATTGCTTCAGCTCACTTTTCTGTACTAGTTAATGGAGTAACATCCTATTTCATCTCTTCCTCTAGGGGTATTAAACAAGGGGACCCTCTCTCCCCTTTTCTGTACAATATTTTATCAGAGGCTTTCTCTAGAGGTCTAAAGAAAATGTTTACCATTGGATATTTACAGTACTATAGTCTCCCCAATTCCTGTTCTCCCCTTACTCATCTCATGTATGCCGATGACATTGCTGTTTTTTTTAATACTGAGACCAAAAATTTGAGGCAATTTAAACAATTTTTGATTGCATATGAGAATACATCAGGTCAAAAGGTAAACTTTGCAAAATCAGAATTTTTTGTAACTCATAACACACCTTTACATCATGTCCAGTCTGTTAGGAGAATACTGGGGATGGAGAAGGGCTCCTTTCCTTTTAAATACCTTGGAGTCCCAATCTTTTCAGGTCGAAATTTAAAGGTGCATTATTTACTTGTAATTGAAAGAATGGAGAAGTTAATAAATAATTGGAAGAATAGATGGTTGAGTTCAGCTGGTAAGATCATTTTGATTAACCATTGCTTTCTTTCAATTCCAACACATATTTTTGCAGTTTTAAAACCCCCAAGGATAGTTCTAAAAACAATGGAAAAAATTGCATCTAGCCTATTCTGGGGAAAAAGTGAATATTCTGAAAGAAAAAGGTGGAGATCATGGAAAAAAATGAGTTTCCCTGTGGATGAAAATGGTATAGGTTTTAGGGACCTAAATGCTATAGTAGAGGCTTTTTCATGTAAATTATGGTGGAAGCTCCAAACTAACAGGACCCAATGGTCAACTCTTTTATGGTCACTACCTGTTTCTTACAAAAAATCCCACATTTGGGGTAGAATCAGCAGAATAACTGCTAAGACAAACAGTTTATCTAGAATTATGTTTGGTAATGGGGATTGCTAATTTTGGAATGCAAATTGGATAGGAGATGGTGCTCTGTGTTATAAATGGCCTGAGGAAATGGATATTCCTTTCGAGGATATCTCTCTCAGGACTTTCATTAACAACAAAACTACTTTCTTACCAAATCTGGAGCCTCATTTGGCTACCAATACCATTCATATTTTGCAGGAAGTGAAGTTGGATTACTCTCACGAAGACAAGCTAGTTTGGACTCCAACATATGATGGGAATTTCTCAGTAAGATCGGCCTACACTATATTCAGACAAAAAGGACTTGAAATCTAACATCTTAAAAAGGTTTGGTCCCCTTTCATACCTAGAAAGATGTCAGTACTTCTTTGGAGAGCTCTAAATAGTATCCTACCTTTTGATAATATTCTATGTAAGATGGGTTTCTCTTTGGCTTCAAAATGCCCTATATGCCTGAACAATTTGGATAATTTGGATCATTTTTTCAATTCATGCCCCTCTTCCTGTGCTGTCTGGCAAAGTGTTCACTCATTTTTACAGATACATCATATTGGATTTAGGAATTTAAAAAGCAGGGTGGAATTTTATTTATCATTCAAGGCTGAACCTAAGATTCATGCAAACTTGATAACTGCTGCTTTAATGGTAACAATTTGGACTCTCTGGACTAATAGGAACCAACTCATTTTTGATAATAAACCCTTCTCAAGTGATGCTTGTGTTCATGAAATCAAAGAAATGATCTATCAAATATTCACAGCTCACAAATTGAAAGGTAATCGAGTAAAGCATATGAAATGGATTCAGGCTAATATCATTCCACAAATCTTTCAAAAGAAGAAAAAGGATATTACTGCTGTGCATTGGAAAAAACCACTAACTGGTTACAAAATTAATACTATGCATCATGGATCACTAGTGGTCTCTCCTCATCTGCAGTTGTTGTCAGGGATTGGAAAGGAAATGTGGTTAAAATGAGAGTTAAAATTTTTTACAGTCCAACTCCCTTACATGCCGAATTGGTATCTATTCAATGTGGATATGACATCTATTCAAAACTGGCTTTAGGTAATTGTGTCATCGAATCTGATTGCTTAATTGCTGTTAAGGGTATCCAAAACCCATTATGCTGCCCTTGGAGATGTTTCTCTATCTGCAGTACACTTAATGTAGAACACTTCTCACACCCAATCCAGCATACACCTAGAGAAGCAAATTTGGCTGCTGATTTCTTAGCAAAATTTGCTAGGGAAAATCTCTTACAAGGTGATTTAGACACTAGGTCTACTCCTCTCTTCCTTAGGGGTTTACTGTCACTCGATAGTATTGGTTATCCAGCGATTAGAATTGGATCTCCTTTGGATAACAGTACGAAATAGAGATGGAATTTTCAATTTGCTATTATGGATATCTTTTACTGTTTTATTCACTAATTTTGAAGTGGGGATATCTGCTCTTAGTACAAATACTGCTAGTTTCTCTCCTCTTGTATTTTCAGGTTTTTCGACTGTATGCATGGATAGGATTTAGATGTCTACTGAAGCAGCCGCCTCCCTCTGCTGCTGCTTACTATGCTCTTGGAATTTTAGGAACTTATTGCAAGATGCCTATTTCGGTTTGTGAGCTGCAAAGTTTATGGCTTAGCAATAAAGTTTAGTATTCCAGAATTCCCCATCACACAGGATCTTATCTTGCCTCTCGGCTGGCATACCGTTGACAAATAGGAGTCTCGAATTCTCGATTCGCCGACCTATTTGCGGTATATTAGTTTAGTTGGTTTTCCTAGACAAGAACATTGCCAGTACATCGATGAACTCTAGTTTCCTTTTAGCATTGACCAGGTGGAAACTCCGCTTTTGGAAGCAAGTGTTGTTTTGCTTCAAGAGCTTATTTTGGCTCTTGGATCACCAATTGGATGATCTATTTGTAATTTGTAATGTTCCAAGACTTTTAGCGCCTAATTTGGCTTAATCTATTCGGTTAGGGGAGCCTAAAAAATAAAATTAATTCATGGGGGTTAAATGACTTGTGAGTAGTCGATGATCAAGGAATGAACTAAAGATTAACCTATGTCGATCCTTTGTTATCCATATATTTGTGCATAATTTATCTCTGCATTTTTCTGCATTTTTTTGCCCTATTTTTAGCTTAGTAATTCATTAGTTTATTAAAAAAATCTCAAAACATAGGCGTGGTTGCTAAACCAAACCCTGTTGGTAGTTTAAATTTGATAGAAATTACATCATTCTCTGTGGATACGACCTGCTTCTACTATACTAATATGTGTGCTAGTTTGCAGTTTTCTTGGTGATAGGAATGACGATCACCAATGGAACAGAATTTGTAAATAGAAAATGCCATAATCGTTTTTGATAAAATAGGAATTGTTCATCAAAGGAGTTGTGCTTACACACCTCAACAAAATGGAGTTGCTGAAAGGAAGCACAGGCATTTGCTATAAATGGCTAGAGCTTTTATGTTTCAATCTGGTTTACCAAAACATTTTTGGGATGATGCTGTTTTAGCTTCTACATATACCATTAATAAATTTCCTACATCAGTCTTAGGAGGGAAATCTCCATATGAAATCCTTTTTAATAGAAAACCTGATCTGACAAACTTAAAAGTTTTTGGTTGCCTTGCCTTTGTTTCTAATCTGTCACCACAGAAAGATAAATTTTCACCAAGAGCTCTTCCATGTGTCATTTTAGGATATCTATCAAATCAAAAGGGTTTCAAACTCTTTGATATAATACATGCTAAATCAGTTATGTCTAGAGATGTTTCGTTTCATAAGAAAACGTTTCCATACAAGATGAATTCTGATCATATCTTTCATAAATCTTCCACAGCATGTCCTACTTATCAGTCTTCACCACATCTTTCTTTGGTCCAAGACGTTGAAAACTCTTCTATTATTCTTCCAGCTGTTTTCCCTCATAAAAAATATCCATACTTCTGATCACACAATTGATCCACATAATTATGATATCTTCCAAAGTATTTCTGATCACACAATTGATCCTTATGATCCTGATACTATACATTATTCTCCTACTGCTCCTATACATCATTTTGCACTCTGTTCAAAGACATTCAGTTCATGCTTCTGACACTGCATCTTCCATACCATCTCTTGATTCATCTTCAGCATTTCAGCCAATTCAGCCTAGATATAGTACGAGGCCTAAAAATAAACCGTTCTGGCTGAAAGACTTTGTTACTAATTCAGTTCTTGATTCCTCATGCACACTTATTTTTTCTGCTACACATATTTCTTTTCTCACTACTATTGCTCAGATTCCAGAACCACCTTCATACAGAGAAGCCATTTTTTATCCTGAGTGGACGACTGTTATGAATGAAGAATTACAGGCTTTGGAAGACAATCATACTCTGGACATGGTTTCTAAACCACCAAGAAAGAGGGATATAGGAAGTAAATGGGTTTACAAAATCAAGTGAAATCGTGATGGATCAGTCCACAGACATAAGGCCAGGTTAGTGGCTAAAGGTTAATTTCAAATTGAAGGTGAAGATTTCTATGAGAGCTTCTCTCCAGTTGCAAAAACTATTACAGTGAGATTATTCCTTGATTTAGATGGTGCATAGAACTGGTTTCTTCATCAATGTGATGTGAACAATGCCTTTTTTAAATGGCTATAGTGATGAAGAACTCTACATGCTGCCACCTGTTGGTTATCACTTGGCTCAGAAAGGTGCTGTTTGCAAAATGAGGAAGTCCCTATATGGCGTTAAACAAGCCTCTAGGAAATGAAATAATGAATTTACCAAGCGCTTGAAGCACCTTGGGTTCCATCAGTCTTATAATGATTCATGCCTATTCCTCAAATTCACTAGCTCAGTTATTCTACCTCTTATAGTTTATGCAGATGATATTCTCATTACTGGAAATTCAAAGGTGGCTATTCAATCTGTGAAAACTTCTTCACAAAAATCTTTTACTATCAAGGACCTTGGCCCTGCTAAATATGTTTTAGGAATTGAAGTAGCCAGATCAAAACATGGAATGTTTCTCACTCAGAACAAGTATATTTCGGGTCTAGTTTCAAAACTGAATCTTGATGAAGTAAGGGCTACATCTTCTCCTCTTCCTGTGGACTGGATTTGCACTGATATAACATCTTTTCTCTTACTAGATCCTAGTCCTTATGGAAGATTAATTGATCGCTTACTTTATCTGAATTTTACTAGACCAGATATTACATTTGTAGTAGATCAACTGAGCCAATTTGTCCACCAGCCTACTCAACATCACTGGCTTGGTGCTCTCCATGTTGTCAAATACCTAAAACATCATCTCTCCTTTGGCCTATTATATCCATCTCAGACTCAGCTCCATCTTAGCAGCTATTGTGATGGTGACTGGGGATCCTGCAAAGAAACAAAGAGATCAGTAACTGGTTTTTCCATCTTCCTTGGATCTTCCTTGATCTGTTAGAAATCGAAGAAGCAGTCTATGGTATCTAGATCTTCTGCTGAGTCTGAATATAAAATCTTGGCTATGAATCTCTGTGAACTGAAATGGCTCAGTTATCTTCTTAAGGATTTTAGATTACAACTTTCTCTTCCTATACCTGTTCATTGTGATAATAAGGCTGTCATTCATATCACTGAGAATTCGGTCTTTCATGAATGAACTAAAAACATCGATATTGATTTCCATCTTGTTCGAGATGCATACAAAAATGGCTCCATGTTGGTTCTTCCTCCCAACTTGCAGATGTTTTTACTAAACTTCTGTCATGCACTCAGTTTTTAACTATATTGTTCAAAATGGGCTTTTGCAATACTCGCAATAGCCTTATTTTGATGAGAGGGGGGTAATGGATTATGCAGATTCAAATTTAGCCATTCCTCAGCAATACCATCAGAAGGCAGCAACGCAGCAAGCATCAGACTCAGAAGCTTCCAGATTAGAAACAGCTAGTTAGCTTCTAAATAGTTAGTTTGTTTTCAGTTAGCCTTAGTTAGTTAGAAGCTTGTTGTTAGTTTGCTGATTAGTTTGTTAGCTGATTTGAGAACACTATAAATGTACAGATTGTATACCATTTGAGTAAGTTAATCAATTCAATACACAAAAATTTCCCAAAACACTTCTCCTTTCCCTGAGTTCAGTTTTTGAGTGTTATTCATCCTTTTCCTACCTTTTTTATTGTTTCATCAGTGATTTCTACTGATTTTACAGACAAATTAGAGTTTTTGTATTGTTAAAAGATGAATAATGCTAAAAGTAAGGTGTCATTATTCTCAGTTTGTCAAGTCTTATGATGCATGTTCTATCTAGGGCTTAATTTTTTCTGATTCGACACCTCTTCATCCTCATTTAGTATGGTTCTATGATTATGATAATGTAAATGCATGTACACTTCTATCTGTTGACATTTTTTCTGTGATCTATTTTCCCAATTTTGTTTTATGTATGACCTTGATTATTTCCCCTAGCCAACCCATGACAGTCACTGATTCCCCTACCCCCAACCCTTTGACCTATCCCTTTCGTGTGCTGGATCATGTAGCTCCCATGTGCTGAAGGACAGTGATATTTAGCTTGAATTATAGCCCACTTCAAACTCCCCGACATGGAGTCTGATATGTCCTAATATACCAATCACAACTCACTTCAATCCTATTCATTTTTCTCAACTCCCCATAGACTCATGGAGTCTCAAGTTGAATGCTCACAAGCTGTAAGTGATGGGTTAGAAAGCCTTGAGATGTACCCTGAACTTGAGGATGTAAGCAAAAATCACAACATTAAATTTGGGGAACCCGGGTTCTACAAATACGGTTCATGTTATTATCTTGAAAATTGGCCCAAAAGGGAGATGAATAAAAGGCATCCAGCTTGGACCATTCATGTAATCTCCAGTACATTATGTGAGAGTTTTGCTTTCGCTGAAATGGCCAAAGCCGAAGGTTGGGTTCCCTCTGATGAGAGACAAGCCAAGGCTAGCCAGTCTAGGAAATCAAGTTGTTTCTTTCCTTCATTTTTTTTTATATTTTCAATTTTTTTACACTTGAGTTGCAATTATGTTTTGCTCGGTAACTAAGAAAGATTTTATTTGTTCTCAATACATGTGGCAGCCCCGGGGAATGCTGATAATGAATTTGTGGAATCAACTTCTAGTTTGGATGATGTTGAGCCACAGCCCGTTGGGCAGGGTTAAAATGAGATTGAGGGATTCATGCTTAATGCTTTTACTTCCAAAATGCTTTGTTTGTGGACTATTTTACTTCTGGACTGTTTCAACATGGACTGTTCTAAGCTCTGGACTATTTTTAAATTTGTCGTAGACTCGCTTAATCTAAACTTAAACATTTTCTGAATTTATGTTGGTAATTAATTTTCATGGACAACTATTTATTTTGGGACTGTTACTGATTGAGGATTGCCCTTATTTATGGATTGTTATGATATAATCATCTCTCTGCCTTCTCTCTACCTTCTCTCTACCTATTACTATTTCAATACCACTATTCATATCGATAACGTTCTTCTAACGCTTACCCCTATGGCGGAGCCACCGCCGGATCGCGGTGGAACTGCTCCGAATCGCAGTTTTATTCAGGCCCTCAACACTAAACCAGCCCCTCTCTTCTCCTCTCTCCCTTCCACACCCTCCATTAAACCAATTACAGAATACAAGGGTAAGATCGCTTGCATAATCACCCCGGAAGAGGTCGCGCAACTGTCTGCTCACTACAGTAATGCTTTGATTGGAAAATTTGCAAGACTCAAGCCATCAATGGAGTTCCTGAATGAGGCTTTCAAATCGGTTGGCTTTAAAGGAAGATATCAACTCGGCTCTATAGACCACCGACATGTCCTAATCCGATTTGAAGATCCAGAAGATTTTCAGCGATGTTGGATGAAATCACAGTGGGCGTTCAAAGGTGCACTTATGAAGGTATTTAAGTGGACCCCTGATTTCTCTCCTGAGTCTGAAACCTCCATAGTTCCTGTTTGGATTACTCTTCATAAAATTCCTCTCTTTTGGTATAATACTGCAATGCTAGAAGTAATTGGGAATACAATAGGAAAGTTTATCAAAATTGATGTTGCTACCCTAGGTGTTACAAGACCCTCTGCTGTTAAGATATGTGTAGAAGTTGACCTATTGTCCAAATTGCATACTTCTATCTCTCTGACAAATGGTATTGATCATGAAGTTGCTGATTATCAAATAGAATATGATCAACTACCATTATACTGCAAGCATTGCAAGAGGCTAGGCCATGAAGTTGTAGAATGTAGAATTCTCCACCCTGAACTTAGGCCCCTCACAACCAGAAAAAACAACTCCAAACATCCCAATTTTACCAATCAAAAACCTCCTCAGGTTAACTCACTTGGGAAAACTACCTCTATCATGAAACCTAGCTCTTCTAGTATTACCCCCTCAGAGAAAGCCACTACAATCTTGGCTCAGAAAGAGGACAAGTCCCTCACTCCATCTTCCACAAATCAGAAACATGATCAACCTGACTCAAGCAAGCAAGTAGTGCGCCCTAGTATTCAGACTCACAATACTCAGAAGACTAGGGCTTCCAATCAGCAAGCTCAAACACTCTCTCAGGAAAATTTGGGTCAAAATGGCTCTAATAGTTCTCAGGACAAAGCCATCCCTAAAAGAAATCACTCTGAATCAGTTCTCATATCTGATCCAGAAGTGGTCCTGATAGAAGACGGTTCCCTCCCAATGGTTTCACCAGCTACCTCTGATCAGACAGCTCTGGTGCACAATCTCCAAGAAGAGCCTCTGACTTCAGACTCTCCGATCTCAACTCCTCCAAAAGTCCACAATTATGCTACTGATGATATTTCAGTGCATCCAGGTAAACTGCCTATCTCTCCAGACAATCCTTTCAACACTAATAGGTTTGCATTTTACTCTCAGCCCAGGTCCTCAGGCAATAGGTTTCTCCCACTTATTCAAGAAGAGGATGAGACTTTTGAGCAGGCTGATGATCAACCAATCTCTGACGAAGAGGTACAATGTGACCTACCCCAGGTAAAAGTTGACTTTCTACACAAGGTCAGTTCTTCTCCAAATCCCTCCACGGTTATGACTAACATTCCTAGGCTATTTCTCCTAGAAACAAAATTACCGAATCTGCTCAGGGGAAAGTTCCCACTTATTTCACTCAGATCAATAGGATCCTTACTAGAACAACCACTAAAAGCATCAAACCCAAAAAATAATGATTACTACAACCTTAGGAATTAATATCTTAGTGTGGATCATTAGGGGCATGGATACTTCACTGTTGAGACTGAGTAGACTTATCAGAATACATAAACTGGAAATGATTTGTCTAATTGAACCTCAACATAACAACAGTGAATGTGATCTCTATAGACAAAAACTCCATTTTGATCATAGCTTATATGCAGCCAACTGTAACATCTGGCTTATGTGGAACTCTAGGATTGACATTGCCCCAAAGATTGATCATAATCAATTCTTTTCAGTACAGATCACCAGCCATACACTTAACTCCTCAATTGAGGCTATTTTTTTATATGGTTTGAGATCAAGGAAAGAAAGAAAAGACTTATGGTCTGATCTTAAGACAATGATACTGTCTGAAACCCTCTTAATTGGGGATTTTAATGCTATGGCCTCTGTAAATGAGTACAAGGGACCCTCTATCCCCAACCTTGGTAGCATTAATGATTTTAGTGATTTTATAGACTCTATGGCATTGCTCCCTGTTAATACTGTTGGAAATTATTTTACTTGGACTAATGGTAGGACAAGTAATGGTGCTAATAGACATACTGTGGAGAGGTTAGATAGGGGGTTATGTTCCTCTCAGTGGCTCTCTAAATTTCCCCAATCTTCCATCCAGGTTCTCAACAGAGATACCTCAGACCACTGTCCACTTTTACTCAGAATCAGTAATAACAGTCCCTCTGTCCCTAGACCTTTCAGGTTCATCAATACCTGGTTCAAGAGGAAGGACTTCATGGATTTCATAAAATTCCATTGGAGTTCCCCCTCGCAAGGTCAAGGAATGCTAACTTTCTTTCTCAAACTGAATCACTTTAAAAAGCACCTTAAACAGTGGAATAAGGAGATTTTTGGGGATGTAAATGCAAATGTCATACAAGCAGAGGAAAAACTAAAACTCCAAGAAATTGAATTTGATCTTAATAGCTCTTCTAGTGAGTTAATAAAATTAAAACAAGCAAAAGCTATGCTTACTAGGGCACTTAAAGAGCAAAACAGTTTCTGGAAACAAAAGGTCAAACTGAGATGGCTTAAAGAGGGTGATGAGAACACAAAATTTTTCCACAGTTCAGTAATGGAAAAAAGATGTAAACTCAATATCACTAAAATCAAAAGTTCTAATGGCACTTGGTTAGTTAATAACTCTGACATAGAAAATGAAGCAATCTCCTTCTACCAGAAGCTTCTGACTGACCAGCCACACTCAGATCAGGGTCTTTTCTACTCTCATTTTTTGTCCCAAATTCCAAAACTGATTACTGATGAAGAGAATGCAACTCTCATTAGTCCAGTGACATTAGAGGAATTAAAGCAGGTCGTATTTAGTCTGAACAAAAGTAGTAGTCCTGGGCCAGATGGTTATACTGCAAATTTTTTTATAAAAGCCTGGGATATTATCTGTTTAGATTTACTAGCGGCATCAAATGATTTTCTGTCAAGGTCTAATATACCTAGGGGTATCTCTAGTACTTGGATCACAGTGATTCCAAAGAAAGAAACTCCTACTAGTTTCAATGACTATAGACCTATTAGTCTTTCTAATGTGACTAACAAGATCTTTTTAAAAATATTAATGGAAAGACTTAAGCCACTGATGCCTAAATTAATCAGTCCACATCAATCTGCTTTCCTCCAAAATAGAGACATTTCTGACAATGTCATCTACTTAAAGGAAATGATCAGATTCTTGCACAAAAAATCCAGAGACCCTAATTGCCTTCTTAAACTAGATTTAATGAAGGCATTTGATAGGGTAATTTAGGCTTTCTTAAACAGTATACTTCTCAAGTTTGGTTTTCATGGCAAATTTGTTCACTGCATCATGAAAAATCTTGCAAATGCTTGGTTTTCAGTTCTCATAAATGGCAAACCTGTGGGCTTCTTTACTGCTTCCAGGGGCATAAAACAGGGGGATCCTTTATCCCCCTTTCTGTTTAATATATTCTCTGAATCATTTACTAGAAGTCTAGCCTATATTTTTGAGACTGGAAAATTGCATTACTATTCTTTGCCAAGGAATGCTATACCTATTTCTCATTTAAGCTATGCGGATGACACTATAGTCTTTCTTCAAGCTTCTAAAAAGAACCTAACCAGAATGAAAGCATTCCTAGTCACATTTGAGGAAGTAACTGGGCAGAAAATAAATTATGAGAAGAGTGACTGTTATATCAGTAGAAATGCCACTCAAGCTAAACTCAGACAAATTAGGAACAAATTGGGTATGAAATTAGGTATCCTACCTTTTAAATACTTGGGTGTTCCTATACATAGTGGTAGAATTCTCAATCTTCATTTCCAACCTGTTATGGAAATGATAGATAGAAAACTGAAGAATTGGAAAAATGTGTGGCTATCTACTGGAGGTAAGCTGACCCTTATAAAGTCATACTTATACTCCTTACCACAACATATTTGGGCAGTGATGGAACCCCCCAAACAGATTATAGATTCAGGACCTAAAAAGTCATGGAAAAAATGGGAGTCTCTTTGCTACCCTACTGAGCAAAATGGTTTAGGACTGAGATCTCTAGCTGCCATCATTAGAGCCTTTTCCTGTAAACTCTGGTGGAAATATCAATTAGGTAAAGCTCCATGGACTGGTTTCCTTAGCTCTCTCCCTGAATCTCACAGAAAATCTCAAAACTGGAAAAGGATCTGCAAAATTAACCAATTTGCAGAATCCAATTCCAGGGTGATACATGGTGAAGGACTTTGTAACTTCTGGACCTCTAATTGGACCGATTTCGGTCCCTTAATGGATTTCTATTACCCAAACGAGGTACAAATGCAGTGCACTGTTGCTGATTTTATTGCACACAAGGACTCTCTTCTCCCATTACTCCAATTAGTGCTTCCTGCCCCCATCATTAATACTATCAGATTTGCCTCCATCCATGAACACAGGCCTGATAAACTAGTTTGGAAGCCTGACCTCATTGGGAATTTTTCTTTTAAGTCAGCCTATCTGAAGCTGAGACCCCCAATTAATGCTTTCCCTGCTCTTAGAAATATATGGGCTAACCATATTCAGAAAAAAATCTCAGTATTTATGTGGAGGCTTTTAAATGCATTACTGCCATTTGATGATATTCTTATGCAATTTGGCTTCCACCTTCTCTCTAAATGCTGTTTTTGCAATAATTCAGACTCACTGCATCATTTGTTCAATAAATGTGCTATCTCCTCTGCGGTTTGGAGGGAGGTTCATAAAATCTGCGGTCTTTCATATTTCGAGTGTGTAAACCTATGGGATAGATTGGCTAGTTTTTGGGCATATAATGGTCTATCTAAACTTCACACTAGACTGGTCCATATTGCACCTATTCTTGTCTGTTGGTCATTGTGAAAGGCAAGAAACAGGAAAGTTTTTGATAACCTCACTCCGCATTGTGATAATATCCTTAAAGAGGTCAAAGACAACATCTATTTATCTTTTGCTGCCTTTCCCATTGGGATATCTAGACAGATTGACCATGAACTTGCTTCAGAAGGTTATATTCCACTGATTTTAAAACCTCCAAAACCTCCTATCATCACAGTTACCTGGCTGAAACCTGATTGGGGCATAAAAATCAATGTAGATGCGTCATGGCATCACTCCAAAAAAGTAGGCATTTCAGTCATCATAAGGAATAACGAAGGTTTTTTACATGCCAAGGGGTACTATGTTGTAGCAGATTCACCATTGCATGCTGAAACTCTAGCTATTCAATGTGGGGTACAGCTAGGATTATCTTATACATCTCAACAGGTTGTGATTGAATCTGACTGTCTGATAGCTATTAATATGATCTTACACCCTTCTGTTAGACACTGGAAATTTTTCAATCTAATGGACAATATTCAGATCTCTTTGGGTAATACTAAACTGAATCACATTTTCAGACAAGGAAACCAACCTGCTGATGATCTTGCTAAGTACATGTTACTTACTAAGACTCACCAAACTTTCAGTTGGTCAAATCTGCCTGCAAGAAAAAAAGGGTTACTCTGTCTAGATAACCTGGAAGTTCCTACAGTTAGATCCCCTTATTTGGTGAACTGATGCTACTAACCGCTTTCTTCTGTTTCATTGTCAGGAACTGATGCTACAAAGCAGCAACATTCAAACAGAGGACTTCTATTCAGGCTTCAAGCTTCAGGCCTTCTTGTCCCAAACTCTACTTCAATCTGCTCATCACTCTGCCCTGTTGCTTCTTCAGTTGCAGCAACTCATCTGCCTTACCCATTCTGAGCAGCACCCCAATTTCTTGCATTGGTGCTTCATAGTTGTACTTGTACATTTTGTATCATTCTGCCTGATGCTCCTATTTTACTAGTGATATAGGTGGCTAAGTGGTGTTTCGATTCGTCGATCACCGACCTGCTCCTTATAATTTCTAAGTATAGAAAGCAAGGCATATCTCATGGTTTGTCTGATCTGATAGGAATTTTTTGTCCTATAGATCCACTCCATTGTTTTGGAAGCAATAGCTATTGCTTCTTAGTCTAGGCTTCTTTTTCAGCTTAGTAGTTATTTTGTACTGATTGAGCCTCCAGGGCTAAATGTTGTTAGTTTCTTTTAATCTTATGGGTTTAGGGTGCCCAATTTAATTCCCTCCACCTCATGGTGGTTTTCATTTTAAAAAAAAGATTGTTATGATATTTTTATTCTTATGATATTGCGAATGTCAATATCAGTGGACTGTATATTTGTTATTTTACTATATTTATTGATGAGCTATTAATATTTTTAAAGTTGTTATTAGTGGATTGTTTCATAATTACGGAATGTTTGTGTTGTTTGAATGTTCTAAATTCTGTTTATTGTAACATTGTGATATGGTGTTGTATCTCCATTCTTCTAAATTTTGGACAAGGGAGTGCTGGGGAAAAAATCTGAGTCATGTAGTTTATATTATATGCAGCCATGTTGCATTGTCTTCAGACTTGCTAAACTTGGCAGGGCATATAGAAATTGATCACAGTCATGTATGAAATGTGTAGATAACCTTATTAGTATCTAATCGATGATGAAGTTGTGATGTATGGGATTACCTTATATGCAGTTGTGCTTTTTGGTTCTTAAACCATTTTGATCTTGGTGGGCATTTATATGAATGAAAAAAAAGCTTGAGATCAATATTGTAAATGAGTCTTGTCCTAGCTGCATCTCTGAATGATGATAATTAATAATGTACAACATAGATGTAACCATGTTTTGGTTTTCAAACATGAGGATGGCATCTAAATATGTTTTGTATTACTGTGTGGGTTCATTGTGTTGTGTGCTAAACCAATGGTTGCATTATGTCTTGACATTCTATGCCCGGGGGTTTAAAAAAAGCTGCATTTGTTCTTGTTTTCAAACAAAACATTTAAACATTTTATGCATAATGTTCTACAAATCATACAAAATGAGAAACTAATGTCCCCATTTTACAAAAGGTTGACCTATAAACATGTCTATGAAAACCAAAATGCATGTTTACCCTAGAAAAAGATTTCTAGAAGCACAACCCTCCAAATATTTTGATCCATCATTTTCATCATGCCATCTACATGCTAATCAGAAGATCATGAACCTTCACTGTTCTCCAAATTGTAGTTAGATCCTCCAAACACGCTCTTACAATTTATGAATCAACAATTAAATTTTCTGGTAGTTATCCTAGTCTTCTTAATCTGTCTTTCCCCATGTACGGTAACTTGAATCCCCCTCTACATTTCATTATTTCCAGCTTGACATTCTAAAGTGAAAGGAAAATAAGGTCTATTTTTGGGCCTTCCCTAGCAAATGCATCTCTTACAACTTCTAGTAGACCATCTAAGTTTCTGGTAGGTTTTGATGATGTTAGCTTTGAATAGAAGCAAAAAAGCCCGAGTCTAAGATGTTTAAATTAGGACTTTTTGCAAGTTGGCACACTAGGACAATGTGAAATCCATCTGAATGGGTTGCGACTAGGAATTCAGGATTATTTACCAAAATGTGGGTTGAGGCATTAGCTTGCTGATATGTTTTTGCTCGCTCAAATTGGCCACTTAGCTTTTATAGCTAGAATTACTCCAAATATCAGCTTCTTTCTAATGCCCTCCTTGTTGATCTTTTAAATTGGTGTTAGAACTATGGTTCCTCTAAGTTTTTTTATGCTAGTATGCTTGACGACTATGTATTTTATGTAAGGAAATACTCCTATTTTACCATTAAACATTACCTTACCCTCAAAATCCAACATATGCCTACACACAGCACAAAGGAACATCAACTTGGGTATATAATGTCTATTATGGCTGGTCCTATATGGTTCTTATTCATTAGGGGCTAGTAAGTACTTTGACATTGCCTTTGTAAGGTAGAACCACTTCTTTCCGATGTTGATTTCATTGTGCATATCTTTGAATTTCATGTTGCACTCTAGTTTTAAAAGACACCATTCAAACATTGTTAGTTTTGCTCCTGTTGACAAAACTCGATAAACAACATTTTTGTTGCTTTTTATCTCCTTGTTCATCACAGCTCTATACACAATACTTCTGCTAATTTGCAGCCTCGCTACAGTACTTTTACAGGTTCACCTTGTGCTGAGAAGCAAGGCCATTAAAGCTTCAACATCAATGAGTTTTTTACCCGCACTAGGGCGACCATTGCGCCTGGATCTGCCACGTACAGTTTCACCATTTGCTACTTGATGCTTAACCCATGCTCAAATGAGGCTGATGGTGCGGGTTGAAACTCCCATTGAGTTGCTGCTTCCAGCCTCTTGCTATGGCAAAAGATACCATTTTGATATTTCTGAACTAGAAACTGAGCAACTTGTAGCCTTTGTTCCTCAGTCAAGTCCCGATCTACCATCACAACCATTTTCCAGTAACAAAAGGCTCGATGAAGAAAACAAGTAAGGGACCCGAATTAAAATCAAGGCCGATTCTGGTTGGAACTGGCCAGAACATTAGATCCGAGAGCCTTTATTGTTGGACTTTATCACAAGAAAAATAGAATGTTTTTATGTGTTTACATAGGAGTGCGGGTGTTGTAATCTAGGAAAAAGTTTTTGTACTTTCAATTTTTTGGCTCCAAATTTGTAATTTTTGTTTCTACCAACTTTTAGCTTTTGGAGCCAAAATTTGTAATTTTGATGGGAAATATTACAGCCTAATGGGCCTTTTAATTTTTGTCAAAGTTATTGTGCATGGCTACTAATCATTATTTTAAGGTTACTTTTCTATTGTAGAATAATACCCACTATTTATCTTTTTGCAATTTGATGTGGGCGGATGGAGTAGCTATATCCATTATTGAAATTGTATACTCCCCCCGTCGAACCTCAAACTTCCTACTTTCTATTTGGGGCTATCCTAACGCAATTTTCAATATTTGATTTTTTTCTAAAAATGAGCTTGTTAACCCAACTCAAAATACCAAAAAAAACCTTGCTGATGGATGAAATAACAATTGGGCATGGACTGGTAATTAGGGTTCTACATGTGGGATTTGAACCAAAGTATACCTTGTTCTATCCTAAATCACAATAATATTTTTAGTGTAACCATAATGCATAGATTTACAATCAAAATGCCAAGGTCACCCTAACAAAATATGACTAGTTTCTTTAGGTCTAACATCACATAAGATATAATCATGGTACTTTCCAATCTTAAAGTTAATCATGCATTGTTTGTTAACACTAATTTCACCACTACCATTTAACCAAATAAGTTTATATAGTGATGGATGAGTAGTAACAGGCAAAGAGAATGATTTAACAAGAAGATTAGACACGGTATTAGCATACGAACCACCATAAAAAATCAGTAAACAATACTTAACTTTCACAAGGAAACGGGTATGAAAAATGTTAATCCTTTGTAGTTGTGTTTCAGCCATTTAAGATTTTAAAACTCTTAACGACATGAAGTTACCTTGTGTTTCCGGACCTTGTTCACCATGATCATTAATGATGATCTCTTCATTTACTTGTTCTTCACCACTTTCATATAATGGTGGCATATCAGCATATTCATCTTCTCTATCTCCTTCCTCAATTTTTGTTGACACTCGTGCATACGGACAGTCATTGTGGACATGTCCTCTTTCTTTACAATGAAAACAAGTAGAAGAGTTAACAAACACCAAATTTGATGAAGAAGTAGTGGGGTTACCTGGAATTTTTGAAACATGTTGGGCTGGTGGTGCCATCCTCTTCTCAGTAGGATTATAAGTTCAATTTGAATAGGTCTGAACCGATCCTCATCCTCCTATGGGTGTGCCCCTACTACGACCATAACTAGGGTTTCCAGAGTCAAACCCTGGTCGTTGACTGCAAAATCTGGGTTGTGGCCTAATTGGTCGTCTCAACCAACCTTTCTTTCACCAATAAATCATTCATAGATACGTGATGTTGAAGCTTCACTGGAATTTGAAGGTTTTCATGCAAGCCTTCAATGAATCAATTTTTGATGAATGCGTTGTTTTCTTTCATTACAACCTTTTTCATGGTCAACTCAAGATCTTTCCAGTATTCGTCAATTGTGCAATTTCCTTGCTTCATGTTGGACAGATAAAATATTGTTCCATCAAGTAGGTGGAACATGATATTGGCGAAGCTCGGATCTCAATCTCTCTCCAGTGAATATAGGTTTCTTTCCAACAAGATATCGCGACTCCTTTTTATTTTTCCACCATTCAGCTGCATAGTGAGTGAAAGAATACAACGCCACTTTAACTTTTTCTTTGTCCCGATAATTGTCGAGATCAAAGACATTTTCAATCTGTCGCTCCTAATCAAGATACTTCATTGGATTGTGTTGACAATCAAATCGAGGGATATCATATTTTAAACCATTGGTCTCAAGCTTCATCAGAACCTAACTCAGATCCCATATTGCTCTTCACTCTCCTTCGGGAATGAGGTTTACTGTGGTGATACCTTCTAGAAGACCCTCAGTGTGATCACCTTTCCGAACCATCATCAGAATAGTCATCCGAATTTCCAGAACCATTGAATTGAAGAACATATTTCTTGGTTTCTTCCCTCTTAAAGGATGATGTAGGTGTAAGAAATGTTATATTGTCAACTTTTCTCGCCAACCTTTGCACGTCACTCATAAGTGCATATATTGCGACAGCAAACCGATCAGGATCACTGGCTTCATTTGGGTTAATTCGATGTCGCTTCCAACTATCTGGAGCCTCTTCACGTGGATGATTACCACGCCCTCCATTCGAGGTGTTCGTCAATGGAAAAATTGTTAGGATTGCTAACAAAAGGAGGGACGAATGGATTTTCGTCCCCCATCTTCGCTAAACTGCAAAGAAAATTAAATGGTTAGTTAAAAAAATTGCCCCCCCCCGCTTCCCTTTGTTTAGTGAGGTCACTCACCAAGTGTATAACACTCACAACTCACAAAGAAAATGCTAATGCAAGGGCAATTGATCAACTCACCGCAATTCAAAGCAAACTATGAAAATGAGTACTGCAGAACTTATTTCAAAATTTAAAAATATATGAACTCAAATTTTGGCTCTATGATCTAGAATTCAAAACGAAATTTGAATGGCATGAATTGGAGCTGTATTGAATGAATTATGATCAAAACAAGAAGACTTTATATGTGTGACAAATATATTCCAAAAATTCAATAAACTTTTCCGAAAACATATTGGAATAGGAACTCAAATCCAAATCCCTTTTGGTATAGGATTCTAATGACTTACTTGTCCCCCAAGTTGAAATTTCAGATCAAAACCCCTCTCTCAATTAGCTTTTATTTCCTTTTCCTCTTCCTCTTCCGATTAGGATTTTGACTTTTGTTTTCCTTTTTCAAATCGGATTTCCTTTTTCTTTCTTCTTTTTCAGCCACAATTCATTTTTTTCAACTCAATATAACAATCACAATCAGAATCTTATTCCCCAAGCAATTCAAAACCATGTACAATTCCCAAATATTTGAAAATTGCAAAACAGTCCCCAAACTTTCAAAAATTACAAATCTGCCCCAAATTTCCAATTTCAAATCCTAAATTCCGAATTTGAAACCCAAAAGTTTGCTACCTTTTTTTCTGAAAAGTTTTGGAACAAAATTCGCCTATACAAAACTTGGAATAAGAAAACTGCGACAACTTCCTCTTGATTCAAATGAACTTTAAGGTATTCAAGATCGTAAGGATCAAGAATATGATACTATATATATGGAAAATGACACAAGACTCTCTTTTTTTTTAATAAGGTGTAATCAAGAATAAAAGAACAATTTAAGATCCTTGAATCAAAGAATGATAAAGAAAACAATAGGGTTATGAGCATGCAAAATTTTCAGATTGGTTGACGAAAAATATCACAAGTACATAAAATTGTTCAAGCTACCTAAAAACTACGAAACTGACTGGGAGGTGAAGGGGGATAATACTTGTTAACACTCGGACCCTTTGACGTCCTCCTGATTTGATTGATAAAGGTGAAGGTGGATAGTAATACCGAAGTATTCTAAATCCCGGACCCTTCGACATCCTTCGACTCTAGATTCAATCCTCTTGATAAGAAAGATTAAACAAACACAGTTAAAATACGACACGAAAGAGTTTATAAATTAAAAATAAATTCAACAAAAAACTCGAAACCCTTTTTTTTCTCGGTAGATGTTTCGCTTTGCTCTGATACTAACTGATATGAATCTCCTTGCGAAGACTCAAGATTGCAGAATTGATATCTTTGATCTAGTGAAGGGATCTCGCAAACCCTCACTATCTCACACAAAATTCAAGCGTCTAGCCCTCGGGGTACGCGTAATCTCGACTTGCCCTCTAACTAGCCCTCAGGATCAGATTACAAGGTTTATTGATACTTAACTAGCCCTCGGAGTTGGCAACAATGGAAGAAGCTAGCAAGTAACAAAAGTATGAGCTCAAAGGTTTATATTTCTGAATGATGATAGTGCTACAAATATCGAGAATTCAACTCCTATTTATAGGGCAGAATTTTGTCCAAACCCTAGTCCAAATCAAGACAGTATTTGGTAATACAGTTAGAAACTTAATAGAATTATGACAGCTTTAAAATGTTAAAACTATATTTAACTAAAATACCTATATAAACTGCTTATGGCCGAGTTCATCCATGTCACACCTTGGATGAATATTGTTTTATCTAATCTTACCAAAACTAACTCTAATCAGAATAAAACTGAATATATCAAACCCTAATGGACTATATTTTTGAAATTAGATCTTCAAAGCCCACGTAGCCGAGCTCTACAGTCTAAGATCCAAAATGAAATAATTTTACACTATTTTACAGTGATCACACAACCTCAGTAAAAACCCAGTGGAAAAAAAGATGATAGTATTCTTTATAATGTCTTCAGTTCGTCGACAATCTTTAATAATGAATAAAAAATGTTGATGGTGACTCCTTCTTCAATTCTTCACCATGAAAGCGATCAATCAAAGTATTTAAAGAAGCATCTCTAAGTTTAGCCATTGACCTAGTAATAGGACATGCCATGCCACTTAGAGGATCCCGAACAAAACCCTTGAATGTTTGATCAATACGTGGAATGCCTTCATTTATTGTGACAGTCATCTTGGCACCTTCATCACATATTGTTGTATTTAATGAATAAAATATACAAATGAATAATTATTTAGTTTATTTTTACTTGGAAGTCATTTTATAAATATAGTTAATCTAATATAAATTTATAATTAAACAAATAAAATAAATTACCAATGTAATATATTGAATAATTACAACTTATGACATGGGTTTAATTCCCACCAACATATTTTTATTAAACTCATTATAGACTATCATAGTTTATACACAAACAGATATTTCAGATCGGGTCTCTGCAGCCCGAATCATGCCGTACTCATACGTACGACTTTGCTCAAGTTACCACTAATGCCTGATACGAGGACCCTTAGTTTGTGCCTGAATCATGCTCAGCCTTCAAACGTGCCCATATTGTCCGTGCTTAATATCGGGCTGGATCTGTGCCATCTTCTGACAGCCCGGCCCAATCGCAACTCTAACCCATGCATGTAGGGCAGGAGGAGTGATGAAACTAAGAGAAAAATGAAATGTTAAGAGCAAGTGCAATGAGGGTTTCTTAATTTTAAAAAACTGCTCTAGAAACTGAAAATACCCACAGTGGTGGTTTTTAGGCCGATTTCTTAACAAGAAACCAGCCTTTGGTTGCCATGCTGGGATCTGGTTAGGAAACCGAATATGGCAGCTTTGTCAGCCGTATAACATGGCTTGTAGGCCGCCTGCTGAGGCCAAATTGTTTTTAAGCATGTGGGACACGTGTCACCCATGCATTGGGCCACGTGTCCCGCATGCATGGTTTTATTTTATTTTCTGTTTAACCGCCGCTAACACGTGGCGCCATCTGGTTGGGATACGTGTTAAGCAGAAAAAAACTGGAGCACAGCCGATGAAAATGACCGGGACACGTGTACCACTTATATGGCGACATGTGTCGCATTTCAACGGTAATATGAGCTGTGCATTTTTAATGGAACACATGTCTCAACCGCAAGGTGATACGTGTCCCAACGGCTATATTTTTTAAAAAAGGGCAAATTGGTCGGACTAGATCAAATATTTTATTATTTAAGTATTTATTGTAATTTGTCTTCTCGTTATAATTGGCCTTTCTAATGTCATGTTTTTAATTTATTTTTTATAAAATCAATATATCTTATTCTTTATTATCGATAACAAAATATTTAACAATTTAATGACAAGAAAAAAGAAATTTCATTTCATTTTTGAATAATAAAACTCAAAAATTATAAGAAAAAGAATTATTTTATACTTTTTTAATCTAAAATGAAATTCTATTAATAAAAATTATAATATAATATTAAATTTCACATTCAACTTATTTTTGGTGAATAAATTAAATTAAATTAAATGTTAATGGTAAAATTAATGAGTAGAATAGAGAAAATCAAGTGGGGTCCATGAATAGTTAAAAGTGGTTTCTTACCATTGTAGGGATAAAAAAGGGTGTTGCTATATCACGCCCTGCATTTTATTAGTTTACGCCATAATACGTATATATATGTATAATATCAAATTTAATTTTTCAAAATAAAAAAAAATAAAATGAAAATTGATGTGGCTGCTGGTCGTCCACCGCCACCGTCCGTTGTCGTCCGTCGGACCACTGCCACCGCCGGCGTCGGACCACCTCCACCGCCGGACCACATCCACCTCCACCGCCACCACCGCTGCTTTCACCGGACCACCGCCACCATTGCCACCACCGCCAGAGGGAGAAGAGAACGGGATAAGAGGAAGAAGAGAGCCGGAGAGGGAGAAGAGAATGGGAGAAGAAGAGAGGAAGAAGAGAGCCGGAGAGGGAGAAGAGAATGGGAGAAGAAGAGGAGAGTCGGAGAGGGAGAAGAGAATGGGAGAAGAGGAAGACGAGGAAGAGGAGAGAGCCGGAGAGGGAGAAGAGAACGGGAGAAGAGGAAGAAGAGAGCCGGAGAGGGAGAAGAGAACGTGAGAAGAGGAAGAAGAGGAGAGCCGGAGAGGGAGAAGAGAACGGGAGAAGAGGAAGAAGAGAGCCGGAGAGGGAGAAGAGAACATGAGAAGAGGAAGAAGAGGAGAGCCAGAGAGGGAGAAGAGAACGGTGGCCACCAGAGAAAAAGAAGAACGGCTGGAGAAGAAGAGGAGAAGAAGGCCGGAGAAGAAGGCCGGAGAAGAGGAGGAGAAGAAGACAAGAAGAATAGGAGAAGAAGAGGAGAAGAAGGCCGGAGAAGAAGAGAAAAAGAGGAGGAGAAGAGGAGAAAGAGGCCGGAGAAGAAGAACGCGTCGGAGAAGAAGATTGGCGGCGACGGCGGGCGGCGGTGGCGGAAGTGGTGGTAAATAATAAATATAATTTAATATTAAATTAAACATATTTTAATTAAATAAATTAAATTTAAAATACAATTATATACGAAATTGTATAAATACAAGGCGTAATCAAGTAAAATATAATGCGTGATATAGCAATTAAGGGTGATTTCTTAAGTGGTTTCTTAAGATTAGATGGAAGAGAGAGAATGAGAAAAATAATATATTTAATTGGTAAGAATCCGGTAGCGATTTCTACCACTGCACTTGGTCTAAGTGTTGGTCTACAATAATTTAAATGATTGGTGTCCTTAGGCTGAATCAGAGCAAGTGCAGTGGAGGTTTCTTAAATTTAAAAAACCGCTCTAAAAATTGAAAACACCCACAGTGGTGGTTTCTAGATCGATTTCTTATTTCTTGTTAAGAAATCGGGCCTTGGTTGCCAAGTAGGGAACCAGTTAAGAAATCGATCTGTGTCAGGCCGCACATGGCAAAAGGGGCCGCCTGCTGTGGCCCATTTTTCTTTCTCTAAGTGGGACATGTGTCACCCATGTATTGGACCACGTGTCCCACTTAAATGCTGCATCTTTTTTTGTAAAATAGAGGGAGACGTGACACCCTCTGGTTGGGCCACGTGTCCATATATTTGTTTTTAATTTTTTTTTAAAAAAATTGAATTTTTTTAATTGTAAAATTTAATTTTAAAATGTTTTAAAATTTAAAATATTGAATGATTTTTTATTAAAATTTGGAATAATTTAGAATAAAATTTTGGAATAATTTTTGAGAACTTGAAAAAATCTGGAATAATTATTGAAAAAAATGAAATTCAATTTTAAAATTTATAATGTATCATTAAATTTCACGTTCAAGTTATTTTGGGTAGATAAATTTATTTAAATTAAATATTAATAATAAAATTAATGAGTATAATAGAGAAAATCAAATTGAGTACATGAATGATAAAAATTGGTTTCTTACCATTGTGGAAATGAGTGATTTCTTAAATAATTTCTTAAAGTGAAATGAAAGAGAGAGAATAAAAAAATATATTTAATTGAAAAAAAATTGATAGCAATTTCTACCATTTCACTTGGTCTCACGGCGTCACGTCAGGGCGTCGCGTCAGGCATCCTTTCATCCCACATCCATCCCACTCTGCGTTCTTCACATGTTTGTACACCACTCACTATCCCATTTCCCCCTATTCTAACTCTAGATGTGCTTTGTTTTATTAAAACCGGCCTAGGATTTTCTCGACAAAGAATAACTCCAGCCTAAGATAATCTCATCACTCTTTCAGTACCATTAAAGCTTTGGCCTCGATCATAGAGTAAAAAATTTACAGCCGCCGTCCCGATTAAATTGCAGCAAATTATTTTTACAGCTATTAAGAATTATATTTGATCATTCATATATTTAATTACGTATAATATTAGCAAATAAAAATTTACTTTTTAAAAATTATTTGTTATGACAAATTCAACAATACCACATATGATAATATTATTACTTATAGACCAATTTAAATTTGTGGTCAAAGTTTGACAGTGATTAGTGTCAAATAGTAAAGTATGCATTTTAATCTGGGACAAAGAGAGTATCAAGATTTGGGTGAAACGCTCTTGTTCAATCTTATGGCGAAAAGAAGAGTTTTTGTATAATCATTAAAATATGAGAGATGATATGGGGTAATTTATACAGTATAATTTTTGAAATTTTACTTAATCCCTTGTCTCACATGAGCCTTTCTCTAAAAAGTACTCCCTCCGTCTCACTCTAAATTGCTTATTTACTTTTTGAGAGTCAAATTTTGTAAACTTTGACTCTAAATATAAATTAATATATAAATAATATATATCATATGAGATTTTTTAAAATTAAAACTCACATAAGTGAGGGGTATGTATTTGGCTCCCCAGACCCAAAAGAGACGAATATACAAAATTGAGTCATAATTAGACTTTTGAGTAGCTAGTAACAAAGAGGAATAGCTATACATGAATATAAGAACCCATAGACGATGCTTCCTAACCCATTTTCGGCAAGGTCTATGGCCCAAAACCCTAAACGAGACTGGTTATGGCCTTCTACTTTTTTTCCTCCACACCTGTGTGTTGGCAAAAAGATGTGGCCTTCCATAACCATCCCTTGCAAACCTTCTCCCCTGAGAAGGTTCACTAGCAGATCCAGTAAAATCTGAGTTGATTAAATCATAGATAACTGCTTCCTAAAGTCTCCGTACATGGAGCCTATGTGAGCAAATTTCGAAAATCCCAGCATTAGTTGTGACTGTTTGAGAAAGTTGCACTGCACCATAAGCTTCCCGGAATAAAAAAAACTTCCAATAGCAACATTGGGTCCAAAACCATGTTGTTGTACCTGCAAATACAACAAACAAAGAGCAGTAACCCATTCCTAGCCAAAAACCCAAATAAAATGGTAATGAACTCATGAATTCCGGATATATGGGAAACATAGGACATCATGGTAAATGAGACCTTTGATATTTCTTGGTAAACTATCAAGTGTGAAAGAGGAGTCCACCTTGTGTAAGCTAGCAGCTTTAGCAAGGCAGTCTGCTATCCCATTACCTTCCCTGTAAATATGAGAAATTCGTCCTCTGATTCGAGCTAACTTCACCCAAATTTCTCTCATTAGATTGATGTTTTTTCCTTTGGATTTTAAAGATCTTTCTAACCATGTTTACCAACAGTAATGAATCATATTCAATATCAACATGAAAACATTCGTTCTAGCTTACAATCAGAAATAGAAGCTCTAAATATTGACCATAGAAATCTGAAAGAGGGAATCACTTCCCTTTTAGGACTTATGAGTTCATATGTAGATTTAATAGAGAAATTCACATGTTCAGTAGGTTTCCATATTAGATAATCCTTTAAATCAGCAGATAGGATAGTTTTTCTGTGAATTAATGATATGATATGTGTAGGAAGACCAGCCTGTATATAGTCTGTTAACTCAGCTTGATTGGCATAGAAATCATTAATAGATGCATCAGGAAAAGGAATAGGAAGAGAGGAGGACCATAAACAGGTCAAAGAACCATGATCAGTCCAGTTAGTATCCTAAAAAGACACTTCACCAGAATCTAATTGGATTTTGGTGTTAGTGATTTCTAAATCATTAACTTCCATGATTCTTTTCCACGTCTTTGATGATTTTAGATGATCAGGAGTAGACCACATGACTTGAGACCACAATTACTTAGCAATTTAAAGTTTCCACCATAGCTTTAAATAGAAACTTTGAACCATGAAGTATAAATTCTTAACTCCTAACCCATTTTCAGATTTAGGAAAGCATAATTTGGGATATGATTTCCAAATCCTTTTGTTACCTGAACTATTCTCAGTTTTGTTCCATAGAAATCTTGGAAGAATGGTGTGGATCTTGTCCGGGATGCCTTTAGTGGGTTTGATCACTGTTAAAAAATATAAAGGAATTGCTGAGAGGACATGTTTGATCCAAATCAATCTTCCAGCTTGATTCAGAAAGTTGCTTTGCCATTTATTTATTTTGGAAGAAATTGATTTTATTAATGGTTGATAAAAGATGTTCTTGTTTCTTCCTAAATAAATAGGGAAACCTAAATATTTAAATGGAAAAGAACTCTCTATCATTCCAGTTTAATTTAGAATTTCATATATTTTTTTTCTGGGAGCTGCAAACTTAGAAAGATAGAAATTGGATTTATCAAAATTCACCTTGTGGCATATGGCCATTTCGAAAGATTTAAGAAAAGAGAGAAAAGTTCTTAGCCCATTCTTTGAATGTTTTATAAAAACAGCCGTATCATCTGCGAATGCAAGATGTGTGACTGTTTTTTATAGAAGAGGGCATTCTGTAGAAATCAATGTTAGCATATTTGAAGAGAGAGTTTAGATTTATAGAGAAAGCTCCTGGAAGGAGGATAAATAAGTAGAGGGATATTGGATCCCCTTGTTTAAGTCCTCTTGAGGGTTTTAAAACCATTGGGGCTACCATTAATCAGAATGGAGAAATGTGCAGCCATGATATTACCCGGAATAGTGTTCACCAGAGAAGGATTGGAATCCCATTTTAAGAAGTTGAGAGTTTAAGAATTGCCATGAAACTCTGTTAAAGACTTTCATCATTTCCAACTTAAATATGATATTTGAACCCCTATGTTTTGAATCCAGGAAATTTGTGATTTTCTGCATTAACAAGACATTATTTGCAAGTTATCTGCCCTCCATAGAGGCAGATTGTTAAGGGGATATCAAAGCTAGCATAAGGGGTTTAATTCGTAGCTTAGAAAAAAAAATTGTACACAAAATTGCAAAGGCTTATAGGTCTGTGATTTAAATGTAGATGTAACATCTTTTTTAGGTATTAAAGTGATTAGAGTAGAAGAGATAGCCTTTGGAATTGGACTTCCAAGCATAATGTCTTGAGCAGCAGATAATAAATCAATTTTTACTATATCCCAGCAAGTTTTAAAAAATTTTCCTGAAAACCCATCAGGTCCAGGTGAAGAATCTGCATCCATAGAAGAGATAACCTCTGAAAGTTCTTCCATAGATACTTTATTAGTAAGAGAGTGATTCATTTCAGGTGTAATCATTTGAGGGATATTTTCAATAAGCCATGCAGTATTGATCCCTGAAGGGTTTGCTTTTTCCTCAGTCAGAAGATTGGAAAGGATATACACAACTTCATTTCCTATATCTTTCTGATCATGTAACCAAATGCCTTGTGAATTTTTAATAGAAGCTATGTGTTACTTACAGTGTTTAGCCTTAACTGAATTATGAAAGAATTTAGAGTTGGAATCACCTTCCTTTAACCATTTGATTCTGGATTTTTGTTTCTAGAATATTTCCTGTTATGACAATGATTGTGTTAACTCAGTTTTGGCTTTATTGTAAGCAATTAAATTTGATGCATTCTCTGATTGTTGAAGATCTTGTTCAACTTCTAGAAACTTTTCTTCACAAGTTTTAACCTTATGAAAAACATAACCAAAAGTATTCTTATTCTATCCTTTTAAGGATTGTTTGGTAATTTTTAGTTTAAAAATCTGTCTTTCCATTCCAATAAGATTAGTTTCAGTATTCCAAGAATCCTGAACTAAGGATTCGAAAGAGGGATGATTAGTTGAACAATTTTGAAATTTTAAAGGTTTGGGACCAGTAAAACAGTTCTGATTCTTGATATGTACGATTAATGGTGAGTGGTCTAATTGTTCTCTAGCAATCACATTGATATGTGATGTTGGAAAATCAGTTAACCAAAGATTATTAGCAATACCTCTATCCAATCTTTTCCAAACTCTACCTCTAGTTCTCATCCCCGTCCATGTGAATAAACTACCTGATGTAGGTAGAGTAGTGAAGTTTCCAGCAGTTAAGAGTGCATTAAAATCAGAGATAACTGTTGGATCAGGGGTAGACTATCCTAGATACCCAGACAGATTTTAAATGACATTCATATCCCCTATAGCTAACAGGGGAATATGTTTCAGGGTGAGTAAGGATTTTTCACAATTTATTTTTTGCTCTTTGTGAATGTTTGGCATACACAAATGAAATGTGGCTTTCCTTATTAGGATTAGGGTGTTGGATTTTGGTGAAAATGTATTGTTATGAGATTTGACTATATCCACTTTGATACAATCATCCCAAAAGAGCCACACCTTACAACCAGGTAGAAAGTAGAAGTTTTTATATCCCAGTTCAAAAGCAATATTAGTAATATGGGAATTTTCCACAATTGGTTCAATTAGTGCAAAAATTACAATCTTATTTATGATTTTAATGTCTTTTACTCTTCTTCTAGAAACTTGGTTTCCAATTCCACGTACATTCCATATACAAAGGTTAAATTCCATTTAAAATTGTTGTTTAGAGGACAATCCGGTGACTACAGTTTTAGTAGTAGAAGAGTAGTCTTTTCGACTATATTTCCTGGTTTGGGCTTTGGAAGAGTGATTAGAATCTACAGAGGGTAATTTTAATAATGCATTAAATATGTTTTGAGACTAAACCATCTCAGAAATGAAGGTATCTTGGGATATGGTTATAGAGGTTTCATTAAGGTTTTCTGGTTTAGAGTTGTAGCCACTTTTAAGAGCTCTTTCCTTTCATTGAGTTCCTTTATTATGGTCTTTCTTTTTAGATTTAGATCCTAAGGATAGAAGTGGAGACATGCAACCATTTATCTCAATGAAATCATCTTTCTTATTTTCTCTTATAACAAGACCATTATGACCACTAAGAGGGAAAGGAACAAAATGATCACATACAAGTGTCTGATGAGCTTCTGATCCCATATCAGAATTAATCACTAAACTCTCATTAACTAAGGTTCCAGTGCCTGAAATGATGGCTGTAGAGCATGATTTTGGAGTTTCTTTTGAGGCAGAGTCTATCACAACCAGATTATTATTCTCAGGAGAATTCAGCAACTGAACTACGAGGACAACCACATTAGGCATAGAACTAGTAACAACATGATTCCCAGGAGATTTGTTTGATCCATAATCAGCATTTGAATCATTCAGATTGGTCAGAACAACATTATTTTTATGGGATATCCCGGGATTTTGATCAGAAGTAATAGAGTTCACAGGAATATCCACAGAAGTAGCAGATACATCAGAATTAGGTATAGTTCTAGAAAAAACCCGTGCCTCTGTGAAAAAGGGCAAAACTTCAGAACTTAAGACCATTACCTCGTTGGGTTACTTATTAACCGAAGTTTTTGGTCTCCAGACCTCCTGCATCAAAGGAACAATGGTAGTAAGTGTACGTATCAAAGTTTTCTGTTTGGAGGGAATACCTAATGATGAGGAATTTTCCACAATTTGTTTAGCTTTGGGAGTGTTTCCAGAAGGTCTCCAAGCTTGATGTTTGTCCTGTGAACTATCAGATTTACAAGAGGTGTCAATATGAACAAGTTTTAGACACTTAGCACAGTAATCAAGAATCCCTTCATAGTCGATATATTGCCAAAAACCTGACCCCCTATATTCTAGCCAAATGCGATTAGTTCTAGGAAATGTTATATCCAATTCCACACTTACTTTGGCTACATAAGGCCTAGATTGATTAAGAGTTGCTTTATCCCCTTTACTGGGTGACCTACTAGATTACCAATAGAAAGCATTACATCTTGATAAAAAAAACTGCTAAAGTAAACTGTATAATGCTAACCAAACAGGCACAATAGGAGAACCAACATTAGGATTGAAATTAGCTATCCATTTAGATATTCTTAAAGAATAAGAACCAAAGTTACACACTTTGTGAATCCAGCACCTATAATAATAATCATAAATGGAAAAAGAGATCAAAACTTAACGATTATCTAATGAATGAATAACTATGTCGTTCTAAAAACTGGCTGTTTGGAAATCTCTACGAGTTTTTCCAGTGGAGGCCTACTCCGAGAGAATTTCCCAACAAACATCAGTTTCAGAGGGGCCTCAAGCTTATCGCATTACGCATTGGAAAAGGAAAGTTTGGGTTCACCCATATGGTCTACCCTAGTTTTTGGATTGAAGGTTGCTCTATCGGAAGGGTTAACAGTAACAGACGATTGGTTTGGAACTAGAATGTTTGCATAGCTGATGGAGGGCACCGCCATGACGGTAGCACCGATTGAAAAAAGAGAGGTAACAGAAGAAATGGGGTGAGATCAATTTTTCACGGAATCACCTCAGGAAGAAGAGATAAGATTGCACTGATCAAACCTAGTTCTGTTTAGACAAACAGACAATATTTACTTGTGATGATATATCATGTGAGATATTGTTAGATTTGTCTTAACACCTATTTTTTAAACATCAATTTTTTACGCTGCATTATTTTATGTAATTAGAGATATTTACGGTTAAACATGCTCATCGAAAACTGTGAAAAAATAAATAAACAATTTAGAGTGGGACGGAGGGAGTATTCACTTAGTCCTTTATGCCACACTTCCTTTTTAAAAATTATTGTTAAGGAAATAGAAACATTTTCTTTGCAGGAAAGGTTATAGATGGTAGTTACCTTATAGATATAGTTTTCTTATAAAATTATTTATAGATGGCAATTTCTTATAGACTTAGAATATTATTCCTGATAGACTTTGGTTTGTTGTAGCCCTATATATTGTAATCATCATCATTGATGAGATGTGTCATTGATGTGATATCAATACACCTTAATAAAGTCTTTTATATTTTATCATACAGCTCATTGATTTTTATTGCTATTTCGTTGTTGTGACGTCTGCTGCTCGCCGCTATCTACTATTGCAGCCTGCCGATCAACTCCTATATTATTATTATCCTGGACGTGTTCGTGATTAATACTGCTTTTACTACCATTCTACCGATGCCGCTGTGTATATCCTTCCTGCCACTGCTGCTTTTAGCTGCCACTTTTGCCACAAGGATCTCCACTGCTTGCTATTGTTGTTAACCGATCAATCATGTTCATGGTCTTCTACAAATACTGCTTTTACTGAAGTTGAATACTACTCTACCGCTACTATTACCTCTAATAAATTTGAATATTGTTCTACCGCTGCTACTGCCACTGTTGTTGCTACTACTTCTACCGCTATTGAAGTTGAATCTCGTTCTATGGTACTTTTTTTTAATGATTAGTGATTACATAATCTTCTTCGCAAGTTGAGCATTCTTGTTCATCATGCTCCAACTGCAGGAAAGATTATAGATGATGGTTACCTTATAGAATTAGTTTCCGTTTAAAATTAGGTATAGATGGTAATTTTCGTATAGACTTAGAATCCAATTATTGATAGACTTTGGTTTGTTGTAACCCTATATATTGTAATTCTCATCATTGATGAAATGTGTCATTGATGTGATATTAATGCACCATAATAAAATAATTTATATGTTATCAATTATTTATGTTATATTGACACTTAATTTTATTATTCATCGCATTCCCTAAGAATTCATATTCTCATTTCGAAATTTCTAGCCCACGTACACGTTTACTCCATTATGTTTTTTTTTTACAGGTACTCAATTATGTGACATCATATGCTTAGATGGTTGGATTTAAGTGAATGAAATGAGCGGGTGAAATTAAATTTAGAAAGAAAAAAATAGAATGGATGGATGAAATTGAAGAAATCTTGTCACAAAAAGAAAGTGTGTCAAATCCAAAAAAATTATCGAACAAGAAAAGTGTGTCAAATTCAAAAAAAATAACCGAAAAAGAAAAGTGTGTCAAATCCAAAAAAAAAGCCGAAAAAAAGTGTGTCAAATCCAATAAAATGGTGGAAGTATCTAAAAAATATCTTTCATAACATTTTTAATACTTATATTCAAATGAAATTCATGGTCAAAATTGAACCAATTTTAACTAAGAAATGAGTGTAAATTTTTTTTAGAAAATAATAAGAGTCCGTCTCTTGAAAGACGGTCTTTCCATAAGTTATGGAAAGACCAAGGTTTAAAGTGTAAATTAGAAGAAATTAAGATAAAATTTTTGGGTTGCATGAACCAGATTATAAATTTTATAACTACTACATGTTTCATACTAAAACTTTAATATTGCAACTCAGGCCTTTTACTTTTTATTATTCTAATCAAACCCCGTCTTTCCATAAGCCTATGGAAAGACCGTCTTTCCCAAGAGTTTGCCAAATAATAAAGGGGTATTATCTTAAAAAACATTTTACTTGCACGAAATCTTGTTTTAAACTGTCTAACAGTTGAACAAAGTTATTTTATAATCAATATAACTAATGCGGTGATTGATATTTTTTTCAATTTCCTACAATAATATTCTCATAATTTTAAAATATGTCTCAAAATATAAACAATTATAATCTAACCTTAAAAGTAACATAAATGATGCGTGCGATCTACACACAATAACGGTGTAGAGGCGAAAACTATGAAACGAGGGTGTGGCCGGACGCGAAAGAAGGTGGACATACCAGAGATGGAGTGGGGAACTTAGAAACAGGAAGATATGAAGGTAACAAACAAGGATTGGAGAAGCAAAGTGAAATGACGAGTATCAGAGTGCTGGAATAGAGTAAGCAGAATGAAGTAATTTCTTAAACACAACTGGAAGATCGGGTAGCTAAGGAAGGAAGGGCGAGGAAATTGTGGGTAGATATCATTAGTGGGAACCGAGTCCAAGCTAATGGCATGAAAATTTAATATGTAGCTCTAACTGTGATACATGGGAAGGTAGAGATTGAAATTGAGGCAGAGGATGTTGAATTTGAAGTTAAATTCTATGAGAACTCATTAATTATGTATGTACTGGGGGGAGATCTAACTATAAACGTCGTTAAAAGATATATTATGAAGTTTTGGTCGTTTGTTGTTATGCCGAGGTTTACTATAATGAAGAGGGCTAATTCATTCTGAAATTTAAATCCAGGGTTGAAAGGAATGCTATCAGGAGGAGTGGAGAGTATATGATTTACAATTTGGCAATGTTCCTACACAATTGGAAACTAAATTTCTCATTGAAGCAGAATATTGGTCCGTACTCCGCGGGTTCGTTAAACTGTAAACCTTTCGAGAGATCTACTAACCCGCATAATGCAAGATACAAAGATAGAGATTTATATTGTTTCTCCCGTTCTTACTACTAAACTACAAAAGGAGATGCTAGGAATTTAAAGGTTAAATATACAAAGCCGTGATCAAGTCGTCAATCTGATTACGTGTAAGGAATAGCTAATGTTGAAAAACAAGTTTTTTTCCGGGGGGGGGAGTTTTATCTAACAACTACAAGCATGCGAGAACAAGAGAGTAAACTATATAAAACTAACACTTGGGGATATTTGTGTTACATGACCAATAGTATATTTTGATCCTAAATTCAATCAAATACAAGATGCATAAACCTATCCTAATACTTATGACACATAATGTAGTCGTTAGTCAACACTTCCCCCTGTCTGTCACACAAGGGTGCTCTCATTTTCTTCCACCGACACCGCCTCCGTAATTAGGATATTGCATCAGTGGCCCTTCCGTTGTGCAGATCTGTTCTTCCATTTAATATTATGTCTCAGGCACTCCACTATGAGTGCTTCTCCCTAGGCCTATAGAGGCAAAGGGATTGGCACCTTATGATGACTCTAAGGTTGCAATGATATAGGTCGAATTACTCTAACCCTAGTTGCTACTAAACTATCTCTATATGTAACTTATCAGGCTCCAGTCCAGCTCAAACTAGCGTACGGTCATTGGAATGGTGACTCGCGACCCACATGCATACACACACATGGTCATGGACTATCGCTCCCCAATTATCCTAGTGACACTCCCAAGGGGATAACAATAAATGCGCCAACATGAAATTAGACTAAGGTGTATGCCAACGTAGTGTATCAATCATGCAATTAGCAAGAATGTAAGGCAAAAGTCAACATAATATTCATAAGCATTAGAGGGTAGGGAGATCTCAGAATCTCACAAAATAACTACCAAGTCATGAACGCAAATATAAATCCCCAAGCTAAATCACTAATCCCTAAGCTTAGGTGAACTAAGGGAGCCCCTTTCTCTCTCTCTCTCTCTCGCTCTCTACCTACTCTTAGAAAAAACTAGGAGAATGAAAATAGAAATATCCAAACTTAAACCCTAGTAGGCATAGGTTATCTGATATAGTAGTAGGAATTGGGCCTTAAAAGAGACTCAAAAAGAGAACTTTCTCTAGCAGTCACTGAGCACGATTCGTGCAATAGCACGCGACCCATCTAGCACAACCAGTGCATTAGTGCACGAGCCGAATGATGGGCGTGAATTCCCGGTCGCTGAGCGCACAACTCGTGCTTATCCTTGCGGGCCATCAGGCGGGATTATCTTTTTGGTCTTCTGTGCGCACAACCCATGCATATCCTCGTGGAGCATCGACTGGAGGCTCAATTTCATCTTCTGAGCAATGCTGGTCGTGTATAACCTTGTAGGCCACCGGTTGGGGGTCGATTTCTGGGCATCTTATGGCACGAGTGTGCAATTCTTCACATGTCGTGGGCTGGTCCCCTGGTCTTGAATTTTGGGTTGCACGGGCCTGGCAATATGGTACGGCCTGAGCTCATACTTAGCCGCACAAGGCTCGTTGAATGGCACAGGCCGTGTAGTCCGTGGCCCGTGCCAAGGCACTTGGCACCACCCATGTTGGCTTGCGTGTCTCGTGTAGTATCACACGATGGTGCCAGTTCTTCATATGTTGATCTTCAACTCCTTCCTTTTCGCGACTCGATTCTATCTTCTACTACGTTCTGACTCATGGCCTTCTGTTACTACCATCCTTGCGAATGACCTTCTACTATGTACTACCATCCTTGTGAATGACCTTCTACAAACTACGTAAAAGTGCTTACGAGCAATATTAAAATAAGCTCACAAAAATTGATCTAGATGCTCGTAAGGAAATAGTGTCAATTAGATCCAATTAAGTCTAGAAAACTGAGGATTTAGACAAGAAAACCAACAATGGCTATCTAAAGCACTTGTAATGTAAACCTAACCAAAACTAGTAATCAACAAACAAAAACATAATAATATGTGTCAAATGCATTCCTTAACACATGCTTTTAGGTGTAGATCAATTCCCCTACACAAAACCTTAACTCGTCCTCGAGTAAACAAAAACAAGCAAAGATCTAAGAGGAAAGTAGCATGGAAAGAGAGTTAACTAATACATTCAACATTATTCATAAGCTACCCTAGTTCCCCAAAAGGATTGAGACTCTCGTAAACCTCACTCCCCAAAAAAGCTAAAGTAACCTATCAACCAAGCATACCAAGAAAAAGGCAAGGTATACATGCTATATGTGAAATTAACTTACTCGTAAACCTCACTCCCCAAAAAAGCTATAGTAACCTATCAACCAAGCATACCAAGAAAAAGGAAAGGTATACATGCTATATGTGAATTCACTTACTCTTCCAAAGAAGCCACAAAAGACATTCCAAGCGATGCGTAACATAGTTTTCAATTTCTCTCATTGTGCCTAGGAGCCCTTTCGGGTTTTCATCCTAGCTTCACACACAAATTGAGCTCACTTGTCACCTTTTTCCACACCATAACCTTTCATGTTTGCATAGGTTTTTCAACCTATTCGTCCTTTCCCATTGTTTCCTAAGTTGCCCTTTCAGATTTTTGACTTAACCGGGTATTTTTTTTCATGATTTTTCAATTTTTTTTATTTTTTGTGTAGCACAAAGTGCCCCAAAGATGTGTTTCATAATACATGAAGATAATCAAATAAAAATGCCACCACCAAAAGATTTCCAAAACATCCCTAAAAAATCACAAAGAGGTGCCCTCACACCTAAAAACAAAGTTCTCAAAACAAACCAATGACCAAAAATTTTCAAAAACCAAATGAGGGAAAAGAAGAAAGGGAAAATAGTCATCACAACATCCATAAAAACCACAAGCATATAAAGGCATAAAAGATGAAATAAAAAGGGATGCCACCCTATAAAGGTGTTCCAACCCCTCCCCAACACTTAGTTCATGCATTGTCCCTAATGCATGTAATCGAGGCAAGAAAAAGGTTGGCAACACCACAAATCCTCAGTGCCGTCCGCAACGTTCAGCTCCACACCCTAGCTTGTGCAGCTCCTGATGTGGGTGCCCGTCTACAATGCTCGTTGTCCTTAGCCAATAAGTGATCTCCCGCATGTCATGGTGAAGCAGGTCCCACTACAAGAAACATGACATTTTCCCTCGATTCTACGGGACCTTTTACCTTGGTTTTTAGTCCATAAAAACTGAGGTAAATACAGCCAAAGTAAAAAGTATATTTTTTACCTTGGTTCAAAACTGAGGTAAATAGTACCTTTTACCTCAGTTTTGGACCAACGTCGGCAGGAATTGCATCCGACGTTGCTCCATGTGAGAAGGCCAACGATAGGACACCCCCAGTTGTGACATCATTATAATCAACATCGGTATATAAAGCATGCGACGTAGACCACAGGAGGATGGCAGCCGATGGGAGAGGAAGTGCGGCAACATTGTAAACAACGACGTCGTTCATAATACAAGTGATGTCACAGGAGATGAGAAGCGATATCACACGCAGTGAGGGCCCACATTGTGTTCCAGTTGGCATGGAATGTTGACAAAAACAACATCGTTTTGAGTGGTCGACATTGCAAAAAATGACGCTGACCTATGCAATGTCATTAATTTTTCATTTTGGAACCGGTTTATGCGACGTCGCAGTTTTGTTGATCAACTCTCATTTTTCGTAAAATATTATAACATTAAATATTTGATGACGCAAACAATCGATCATGGATAAAACCGTTACATGTTATTAAAATGTGATAAATTGAGAAGTTGTTAAACATCATACAACACTCAATATTGTTCAATTATTGTGGGAATGATTGACATATTAATTAAAACCAACAAAATTATAACATATATTACAAATAAATGAAACAATATATTAAAATACATAAGGTTGAGATAAAATTGAAACATTAATTGTATTTAACCTCCTTTTTCTACGTTGTACGACGTTTAGATTTTCAGGGCGACTAGTGAGCAGACAAATCCGTCCATCTAAATGCTAGAAGTCCATCGGTAACTCCCTTTGATCCTATTACAACCGATACACATGAAACAAAATTTATGTTACAATTGGGCAGTATTGAAAAGTACACATAATATAGTCATACATAGACGACATTATTCTCAATATGGGAATAGTAACTGATCTGTATTAAATCGACGTCACACTTATAAAAACCGATGTTGCAAAGACCGAGTTAAAAGCGACTTCGAATATTCATAGTGGTGTATACCTAGCTTATGAACCCCATAAGATTGGGTTTCAAGCCTAGCCTATAACTGGGCTTTACAATAGACCACGAATCGAACCGCAAAAGGTTGAAGCAGATCAGAAGGAATTAGACCATGTACCGACAAAGACGGAAGCCACGATCGAGCTTCATGCACAAACCACCTTTATCGGAACCACGATCAAGCCCACGAGGGTAAATCCTAATAAAGCGGAACCACAATTGTAATACACTATAAAAGGAAGGAGAAAGACACCAGGAAGAGGTAAGTGCAACTGAAATAAAGAATTCTTGATTCTGAAGAAATAAGCTACTGACTTAAGCGTTGGAGCCTTTTCCCCGAAACCACTTCCGGGACTTCTTTTGCAGGAACATCAAGGTGAACTAAGGTAGTTTGGGCAAATCAGGGAGACCACAACACACAGATATGGCTAAACTCAACACTTCCTTGACTGTCAATCCTTATTCGGTACCATATCGTATGGAGCAATTAACTATGACCAACGTCACACATTCATTTTGTGTTCATCTGAATCTAAGAATATTTTCTCACTCTTTAAAAACATGGCATCATATTAATAACAAAAACAACATACAATATATAACATGTAACACAATGATTCATCCATGAAAATCATTGATCTTTGATGAATGAGGAAAAAAACATATAAAAGGTATATGGTAACAAAATTGCTAAATGTACATGTAAAAGATGGAAATGTACCTCAATTAATTTGAACCTAGAAATGTTCCATCCTTGGATACTTGTTGATGGTTGAGGGAAGCAAAGTGATTGAGCCCTTTCATTGTTATAATGGTGTGAATGGAGAGGGTGGGTTTGTGGGAGTTGAATTGGAGATGTAAATGGGTGTTAGTGTTGATAGTTATTGACATGAAATAGGGTTGGGGGGATTTTTATTTCAATCTTTTGTCTGAAATTTTTGGTTTCCACTAGAAATTTCAGATTGAGCGATGTCGCTCGATATTCGGTGCGGTGACGCATATGTGGCCATAGTCTAATATTCAAAACTTGTCATAAAGTTCTCTGTTTAAAGGTTCTAGACCCTTCTGTTGATCCGTTTATGCCCAAATCGGAACAACATTGTCATCAAAATTTGAATAAAATAATGCTATCTCCAATTTTTCATTTCGACATCTCCCACTTTCTTGAAGGGACCTAAGTGAAAAAATAAAAAAGAGAACGGGTTGTCCCAAACTTGATTGTGATCATCCCGAAAAGAAGCTTTCTCATCCATATACAGTCGAACTTATAATAACCGAGAGTAATAAAGAAACTGGTCTTATTCCACATAGACTTTCACAAGTTCTTACGACTGACACTCGTATACTTTTAAGTAATCACCTACAATTTACTCTAGACAACGTACTTGCGCTTTGTAAAATTTGAAGGATGGAATATTATTACTTTTATATTGCATAAAAAACCAAGAATATGAAATTTCATGTGATTTTATGTGGTGGAAATTATCGCTCCCATAACACTTATTGTAAGTGTATTAATTGAATACTATAAAAAATGGACAATTCCCTAGGTTTGCGTGCATGCAAGACAATACGCATAATTTCCATATGAAACATTTGTCATTTTGTTCACGTGAATGTCTCTTAAGCGTAGTGACATGCAAGGAAGTTTGGGCCATAGTGTAATATCCCCGAGTTTTGTAATGTACTGCCGTGAATAATTTTTACCCGTTCCGGTGATGCGTTCATGGCCAAATTCGAACATGGTGGTCGTGACAATGTGAATTACATAAGCGTATCTCTAATTTTACATTTCGACATCTCCAACTTTCTTGGAGGGGCCTAAGTGCAAAATAAAAAAAGAGAACTGGTTGTCCAAAACTTGATTCTGATCTTTCCAAAAAGATGCTTTGTTATCCATTTATAGTTGAACATATAATAACCGAGAGTAGTAAAGAAAATGGTTTTTTTCTACATAGACTTTCACAAGTTCTTACATTTGACACTCGTATACTTTAAAGTAATCATCTACAATTTACTCTAGACCACGTACTGGCACTTTGTAAAATGTGAAGGATGGAATTTTATCACTTTTCTATTTCTTAAAAAACCTAGAATATGAAATTTCATGTGATTTTATGTGGTAGAAATTATTGTTTCCGTAACGCTTATAGTAAGTGTATTAATGAAATACTATCAAAACAATTGGACGATTACCCAGGTTCGCGTGTCTGTATGATAGTACGCATAATTTCCATATAAAATATTTGTCATTTTTTTCAGGTGAATGTCTCTTAAGTGTAGTAACATGCAAGGAAGTTTGGGTCATAGTGTAATTTCCCTAGAGTTTCCTGATGTACTGTCCGTAAATAATTTCTGCCAATTTCGATGACACGTTCATGGCCAAATTCGAACATGGTGGTGAAATTTAATGGACAAATTTTAGAACTTTTATATTTCATAAAAACGCTAGACTATGAAACTTGGGCTATTTGGCACATAATCCATTGTTGCGATGTTGCTCTTTCGTCGATCAATAATCAGTGACAGACATTAAAGCGACATAGTGCATTTGTTGTTTTAGTCTACCACTGACCAGAGCCGTAGTTATTTTTGGATTGGGTCGCTGCTCTAATACGGTCCAGTGTTTATTATAAGCGATTTCGGCCATGCTTCGGATCCATATTGTATTGATCGATTAGTTTTACGACATTGAGTTATGTCAATTTGATTACCTCTGGTCCATGCCCAAATTTATAATGTTTGGGCCCAATCATATATGTGGGCCCAAACCTACGAACAGTGACATCGCACTATATTTTTTGTCTTTGTCTTTCTTTGTGACATAGCCTATGACATCGCACCTGTGATTAAATGGCAGTGTTTCTCTCTGGCTATATAAATAGCCGACCAACCTCCCCTTTTGCATTCTCAATCGACGATGTCACACCAAAACCTCTCACCTGAAAAAATGGTCGGAAAACATTCAAATCTCAATGAAAAACCATGGTCTCATATCACCATAGCCCCAAAACCCACATTCAATTGCTTTGGACGTAGTATTTTGGCACATTTTTCAATGGCACATTTTTTCAAAGGGGAATAACAAGAAACCCTAACTAAGGTAAGGATTTTATGACCAAACTTGATGTTGGTTTTTCAGGTTTCATATACTTTTTTTGTTGCCCATTACTTGGTTATTCAATTGTGGCATATTAGCTGTTTACTTTGTGATGTTGATGTTAGTTGAGATTATAGGTGTTTTAGGACCATTTGTGTTCTAGTCGCATACTGTTTTAGCTAAGTCGATTGGCCTGCGACATCACACATTCAAACACATGCATCTGCAAATTCACATGAGTCATGTTAATCTAGCTGAAGGTTCTACGAAATTAATATGAAGCCAGCCAAAACACATTGGCATCACTAGGTTCTTGACTGTTGCACTCATTTTTCTACGTTCCTTTGTTTATCGGATGGCTCGAATGAAGCAGAGAACCAGGAGGAAAAGGGAAGACACCACGGGAGCAGTTCTACTGCGCACAAAGAAGGCAAAGACAATGGCCACCCCTCAATTTCCAACATGGGACAAAATACACTTCGTCAAAGAGGAGGCAGAGAAGTGTTTCGAAAGGATCTGGGGCAAGGATAAAGGAGGTCAGGGTGATGAATCCCAAGAATGTGGAGTGACTCCACCTTGATGTTTTCCTCAAACCCTTCAAACCACCGGGAATAGAGGGTTTGATATGCTTGGATAAACCGACGTATGATAAGGAGGTTAAGAAGTTTTACGCCAATTTCATTAGGGAATCGAAGACCATCTACAAGATAAGAGTGAACGAGATAGACATGGAGATGATGACAAAGTTCATCAATCAGGTGATTGGGTGCACAATCGGAGGGATGGATCATCCGGAGTTTGAGCCTGTACAGCTGTACTGCCGGGATAATTGGCATCCACAGGTTGACAAGAATGCCCTATCCTGGGTGCTTGACCCCAACCGAATGGTGGAGAAGTACTTCAAAATTGAAGTGGCAAACAGGCTCATCCTAATAAAGAAGATCAAGCTTGGTGTTCTCAACCTTCACGAGAAAATTATGTTCACCATAATTGTACTAGTACTTATCTTGGCTAGACATCCTACTGAGTGCACGATCAACTAGACTGTTATGTACTACCACCTTGCGGAGAAGAAAGTAGTCAACCCCAGGTACACCATCATCCAGGAGATGCACCTAGTGGCCCTCTCCATGAAGAGTTGGACACTCCCCTATGTAAATGTCATCACCTCCATTCTGGAGAAGAAGAAGGTTCCAATCAAATCGAAAGCAAAGATCCAGTCTATGTACTACGATACAAACTACTTCAGGTTGAAGTATTGGGTTTTAGAGATAGGAACGTGGATTGATCACAATGTCTCTACAGGGAATATGGATGTGCCTACCACACTTGGGCCCGGGGCGGCTCTATCAGATTCCACAGCTATGAATGCTTCCCCTATTATTATTCTTGCCCCGCCAATGGGTTTAAATGTTTTAAGGTTTTTTTGTTTATTCCAAATTATTATTATTAAAATTTTAACATTTATATATAATGTAACTAATTTATTATCCCACGAGACTTACAGAAAAGGCCCGGGGCATCCTCTTAAAGGACATGGCTGAGACCAAGGCCCTGGCGCTCCACACAGAACACAACGTGTGTAAGCTTATGGAAGAATTGGCAGGGCTGAAGTCTATGTGCCAATGCGATCAATGAACCTGCTGGGGATGAGGGGCTTGGGTTTGACGAAGATCGGCCAGATACCACAGATTATGAATGAGAGTTTAGTACCGGCGATACCGAGTCTTCCACCGAAGAGTTGGAGGCTAAATCTCAAGACAATGGAAGTAGTTCATTGGAAGAAGATGTAATCCCACCTGAGTCACCACCCCATTGATTTCCATGGATCATATGTTAGTTTGTCATAGAAGATGAAGAATGTGTTTTTGGATTTTATTGAGATTCCATGTCTTTTGTTGAATTTTCAATTTGATGGGATGTTATATGGTACACAACATTATGTGTTTTGGATATTCGTATGTACCTAGCTTTAGTCTTACCGATGTAACTTGATAAAATTTGAGATTTGTTTTTGTGAACATGGAATGGAACCTTTAGATGGTACATTTCAAGTACTGGTTGTATTGTATAACTATCGTTGATTTATTAGGTATGATGGATACTTACGACATCACATTAATTAATTTATGTGAATGGATTTAGGCATGGGTTTGGGCAGACGGGTATTGCGACTTCACATTCTGGAAAATGCGACCTCGCTCCCTAACTTCGAGAGGATTTCGGCCAAATCGATTAAAGATGTGAAATCATCACTGACTATTACTTCTAGGCCGTACCCATATTGCTGGCGTCGCATTTACGTCGACAATACTTTTTACTTCAATTATCAAGAATATTTACTCTGGTTATCGTAAAACTGCGGTAAAAACCTAATATTTACCTCATTTTTTTAACCGAGATAAATAATATTATTTACTTCGAAAAAAAGCCGAGGTAAAAAAGGCAAAGTAATAGGCTCAGTTTCTTGTAGTGTTGATGTGCCCATTTTATATGGTGATTTTAAGACTTTTTGGGATTACTTTTGTACACTTTTATGCTCTAGATGTGGCATTTTCCCTTGAAATTCTCTAAGGAGAGTTAAAAGTGACTTTTACGCTTTTACTACTTTTCTAGAGTATTTTGTGTGACAAGGAAATTTGTTTGGAGACTTTGAAGACTTTGAAGATTACCTTTAAAGATTTGAAGACTTGAAGACTTGCATTTGAGCTTTTGAAGACTTGAAGGATTGAAGAAAAGTAAAAAGAAGAGGAAGACTTGAGACAAAAAGAATAAAGAAATCAAAGTGTTGGATTTTGCACCCGTCGCGGACCACGATGAGACCGTCGTGGGCCGAGATGAGACCTTCGTGAGCTGAGATATGTTGAGCCCGAGAACTCATAGTTTGTGAGAAATTTCTGATCTTATCGTAGGCCGCGTTGAACCCATTGCGGCCCAGGATGAACACATCAGTGGCAACGATGAAACCGTTGTGGGCCACGATGAACGGGTGGCCAGACTTATTTCTTGCACTATAAATACTCACCTTATCCTTTCTCTTTTTAATTTCTTCTTCTCCTGCTATTTTATGGGTTTCAAACCCTGGTTTTTTTCTTTCTTTTCTTAGTTTTTGTTGGATTAATTATGTCTTTTCATTACAGAGGTTAGTTTGTACGTAAGAGCAATTGATTAAGGCTTCCATATCTATGTAGTAAGAACCTCTACTTCCCTCCATCTTGAAGCACTTTTTATTTATCATTCATGTGTTTTAATGTGATATTGTACTTCATTTATGCTATGGGGTGTTTGAGTATATGAAGTGTTTGTATGATTTATTGTTAGGGTGTTAGGAAAGTTACAAATTTCTTAGCTCTTTGACGTGAGAATCCAAGAACATGGAATTAGAACTTCTTGTGCATAATGTGCTGTGATTATTGCTAGATAAATATGTTAATGTGGATTGTTTTCATGTTTATCCTATAGATGCAATGCAAGAATAAATCTTGAATGTGATTTGTTCTAGGTTTAGACTAATAAATGCTATGTTTGGTTAAATGGCTATCTTTGGTAGAAGGTTTGTTGTTATCAAATCTATGGTTCTTCGTGCATAATGCCATTGATGAAATACCTTTATGGTGTGGTTTACCTAAAGTGATTATCAATGAGGTTTGCAAATGGTCGTTTGTCTTTGTGAATTACTATTTTGAAGAAATGAATGTTGATCTTCAACTGGAAAGTGATAATATTTCCCAAAGGTAACAAATGTGATACAATGAGTGACTAATTCAATGATCTACATTAGGCTTGGAAGTGGATATCAATTGCCCCCAAGGCTTTATCTTTTGTAGTTTTTACCCATTTTTCTTAGTTTGTTTGATGATTAGCATAGTTACTTAACTTTTCTAGTTATCTTGTCTTTTAATTCCATAACTTAGGATCAAACCCCCCCCCCCCCCTTTTACTTGCTTATATATATATTTACTTCTACCATAATATCAACCTTATATGTTTAAACCCTTAAGAAAATCTCTTTTCTTCGTGGATGACCCTGACTTGCCATTATCTACTTAGTTGTAGATAGGAAGCATTAGGGCTTATAAATTTAACTTTGAGAGGTACGAAGAAGACCTCCCAATTTTGGCACCGATACCTGGGAAGAGGCATTTATTTTTAAGTGTTTGGGCATATTTAGTTGCATATTAGCGATTTGTTTTTATTTTCCACTCCTTGGTGGTTGTTTTTGTTCGGAGTAGGTATTGCCTGATTTCTTGGTAAATTTACCGAGAATCCTTACAATTTGATTTTGGACTTTTGAAAAAGATTTTTTTTAAAAAAAAATGGAGCATCTCACCTTGAGGGAACTCATGATGAGAAGAGAGGCTCAACAAGCAAGGTTTTGTAGGATGTGTCATTCCGACCTTCCTACCGAGTCTTGCTATTTGTTGAGGGAGGATCACTATAAGGGGGAAAGAACCCTTGGTTTTGGAAACCAAGGGTATTATGAAGATTGCTACCAAGAGGTAGGAGATGTTGGTTGTCAAAGGCAAGAAACACAAGAATGGTATCCATACCACAATTCTTACAATCTGGAATAGAGTTGTAATCCGGATTGGGGGTATGAGAATGATCTGGAAAACCAACAATACCCGCAAAATAGTTTGCCAACACCACCCTTTACCATACCTCAAAACCAATCCTAACAAGGAAGTTCAAGTTTGACACATGAGGAAGTCATAAATGCAATAGCAAACTTGAACAACTTGACTAGTGAGGAACCGGACACTCGGTTCTCCTCTAGTGTTGAGGCTATTGAGGGGCATGCGAGGAGTATATTGGAAGCGTTGGCCCAAATGGAAGCTCGTGATTACAAAAATACACCATCCCAAGTCGAACTCGAGGATTCAGTGAGTGAGGTCACCATGGGAAATGAGCTTGAGTTTGAAGGGGATGAGGAGTTGGTTGTTGAGGATGAAAAAAATGGAGTAAGAGGTGATTGTGCTACATTCATAAGCATCGTCACCCCTTCCCCCACCTAGTGAACAACCTCCACCATTTTTGGAAGTTTTGAGGGATATGAGAGAGGAGCCAAAATATTATCTCAAGCCTTCTAACCACCCAACTCCCTTTAAACTATCTCCACCTCCACAAAACTTTCCTCTTGAAAGTTTTGTACCACCACCTCTCTATTTTTAGATGCTCATGGTGAAGGGGTTCAAGCCTTCACCATATGGATAACATTAGGGTCGTGCCAACGACCTTAAATATACGGAACTATGTCGTGCCGACGATGTAAATACATTTGGCTTCCATTTTATTTTTGTTTAATATTTCTCTTTATTTTTGTTTTGTTTATTTCACGGCGTGTTCTTCTATGACCTTGTAGCAAAGTGAAGTGCATTACATTGGAGGAGATGAAGGGATGAAATCCATGCAAATGGAAGAAAGATTGGAAAGTTGGTAAGAAAATTTTCCAAGTGCTTGGAAACAAAGGTTGCGACTCACGATAAACAGGGGAGCAAAATTGAGCTCCTAGTACTAGCTTGTCGCGAGTCACGATGAGTACTATCGCGAGTCGTGATGGTCCAACTGGCTTTTCAGATGAGTTTAAACATTACACAATCCTTCCTTCCTCTCCACCAAATACATATAACAGACACCACACCTCCACTCATTTCTCCACCATCTTACATATATAGACATGAATATTCTTGCATCTTTATAGTACCCTTGTTGATTGTAATGTGCCAACTACATCATTTTGATCTTGATCTCTATATTCTATAATGATGCTTTAATACTTGTCGATATATGTTAGATACTTTCATTGGATAAATTCATAGTGGTGACTGCATTAGGCATTGGTTGTTCTCTGAAAATACTATGGTTATGAAGTCTTGATACCAAACCTAGTATTACAAGTCTATATGTACTTGTGAGTTTGATGTTGTTCTCTGTGGTGTTAGTCTTGATCAAACAGCACCAAAGAAACAATGTGTTGCTCGAGGGGTGAGTTCTTCTACGGCACCTTTGCTCCCCCTCTGGATCCAAAACCAATTTTGGAACCAATCCTATACAAATGCATGGGATTTCACCGTATCACCGGCGACTATGTAGAGAAAAGGGAGTCACTCTACCTCTTACCTTGAGTTTTTTTGTTCTTGCCTTACATGTTCACGTTGAGGGCAATGTAATGTTTTAAGTGCAAGGAGGGGTTCGAGGGCTCACGTGCATGCAAGCTTGAGTTGGAATTGTTTTTGCTACTTTTGATTGGAAAAACATGAGAAAAAGGAAAAGGAAATTGAAAATTTTGAAAAAAAATAGAAAAACAAAAACAAAAAATATATATAAAAAGAAAACCCACTAAGTTGAAAACCCGAGAGGGCAACTTAGATAACATTGGGGGCCCGGATAGGTCTAAAACCCAAAAGGGAGACCTAGGAAAAAATGAGAGGCCAAATGTGCGAAAAAAGTGATATGTGAGCCTAAGAAACATGATTTGTGGTTAGGATGAAACCCCGAAAGGGCTCCTAGGCAAAATTAGAGAAAGAGAGAAAATAAAAGAAAAAAAGAACAATTTATTACTTTTCTACTCATTTGACGGCATTGGAGTTATAAGGTTGCGGTTGATATATGGATGGATTGGGTAGTCTAACATCATAGGACTTCTTGGGATTGGGTAACTTAGCGGGTTGAAAACGTAGTATAGTTATGAAATTCTTGATTATTTGTGTACTTCGTTTTGATTTGATATATTAGCATGGGGTGAAGTATGTGTTTGAACCTCCTATATGATTTTGACTTCATTTTGTACCATTGGATTTTGGTTGATATACTGGCATGAAGTGAAGTAGTGCTTGAACCTCTCATATGGTTCACTCTTTATTTTGTACCATTGGATCTTGATATCATCAATTCGGGACTTGGATATGTTTCTAAGGGTAATAGTGAATTGATAAGTGGTAGGTTTGGTTAGATTTAGGAATTGGGGTTGTGTGTGAAAAATTCTCATGTGAGCTTTGATTTTGGGATTTATGATATTGAGAGTTTTTGTGAGGCTTTGATTTGGGGGAATATTAGTTTAGGATGTGGACATATGAATTCCTTTGTGTGCTTGGATCTTTTCTTACTTGAGGCAAAGTAAGGTTTAAGTGCGGAGAGGTTTGATGTGCCCATTTTATATGGTTATTTTAGGGCTTTTCGGATTACTTTTGTACATTTTTTTGCTCTAGATGTGGCATTTTCCCTTGAAATTCTCTAAGAAGAGTTAAAAGTGACTTTTATGTTTTTATTACTTTTCTAGAGGATTTTTTTTGACAAGGTAATTTGTTTGGAGACTTTGAAGAATTTGAAGACTTTGAAGATTACCTTTGAAGATTTGAAGACTTGAAGACTTGCATTTGAACTTTTGAAGATTTGAAGGATTGAAGAAAAGTAAAGAGAAGAGGAAGATTTGAGACAAAAAGAAGAAAGAAATCAAAGTGCTGGATTTGCACCCATCACGGGCAGCGATGAACCCATCGTTGGTCGCAATGAGACCATCGCAGGCCGAGATATGTTGAGCCTGAGAGCTCATAGTTTGTGAGAAATTTCTGATCTCGTCGCGGGCTGCGATGAACCCGTCATGGGCCACAGTGAAACCATCGCGGGCTACGATGAACGAGTGGCCAGCCTTCTTTCTTATTTTTTTGCACTATAAATACTCACCTTATCCTTTCTCTCTTTAATCGTCTTCTTCTCCTGCTATTTTCTGGGTTTCAAACCCCAATTTTCTTCTTTCTTTTCTTAGTATTTGTAGGATTAATTATGTGTTTTCATTATCTAGGTTTGTTTTTACTTGGGAACGATTGATTGAATCTTCCATATATCTATGTAGTAAGAACCTCTATTTCCCTCTATCTTGAAGCATTTGTTATTTAGAATTCATGTGTTTTAATGTGATGTTTTACTTCATTTATGCTATGGGTTGTTTAAGTATATGAAGTGTTTGTATGATTTATTTTTAGGGTGTTAGGATAGTTGCAAATTTCTTAGCTCTTTGACATGAGAATCCAAGAACATGGAATTAGAACTTCTTGGGCATAATGTGTTGTGATTCTTGCTACATAAATATGTTAATGTGGATTGTTCTCATGTTTATCCTATAGATGCAATGCAAGGATGAATCTTGAATGTGGTTTTTTCTAGGTTTAGCCTAATAAATGCTATGTTTGGTTAAATGGCTATGTCTTTGGTAGAAGGCTTGTTGTTATCAAATCTATGGGTCTTCGTGTATAATGTCATTTATGAAATACCTTTATGGTGTGGTTTGCCTAAAGTGACTATCAATGAGGTTTTCAAAGTTGTTTGTCTTTGTGAATTACTATTAAGAAGAAATGAATATTGATCTTCAATTGGGAAGTGATAACATTCCCTATAGGTAACAAATGTGATAGAATGAGTGAATGGTTCAATAATCTACATTAGGTTTGAAAATGGATATCAATTGCCCCCAAGACTTTATCATTTTTATTTTTTACCCATTTTTCTTAGTTTGTTTGATGACCATAATAGTTACTTAACTTTGCTAGTTGTCTTGTCTTTTGATTTCATAACTTAGGATCAAAACAACCCCCCTTCTTTTTACTTTCTTATATATATATATATATATATATATATATTTAATTCTAGCATAATATCAACCTTATATGTTTAAACCCTTAAGAAAATCCATCTTCTTCGTGGATGACCCCGAATTGCCATTATCTACTTAGTTGTAGATAGAAAGCATTAGGACTTTTAAATTTAACTTTGAGAGATATGGCGATGACCTCCCAAGTGTCCAAGTCTATCCTCAAGTACTGCCGCTAATAATCCACCCTGTCAAACCTGAGTGTCGTCGCATCTTGATGGTAGTCTAGCTGCATGCCAAGCTAGTGCAGATCCTGCCTAAACCCAAAGATAGAGTCTCCCCAAGACTGCATCCACTCCAGCTCATGTCTCAGTTGCTAGGCCCACATGTCATAAGATGAAGCAGACTAAAATCCCTACGAACAATGCTCCCGGAATGGGCTGAACTGTGGATGCTACCAAGGGTGAGCTTCATGCTGGGATTAGATGGAGATGATATGTCTATGAGGCCCGGAAACAGGAGGAGGTCCACTGCAACTATGTCTACTCGGCTCCGTAAAATAGTCATAATGGGGAGAGTAACTGTGCCTGTGGGAATCCCTAAAACTATGCCCAGTGAACTGATATGGATCCACTCTAATCTCAATCGGCACTTGGTAAGGTGGTGGTGGTCCAACTAGCTTCTCAACGGGGAAGGATGGCACTAACTACTGTTCAACCATTGGTGGCTGCACAAACTAAGGAAACATCGGCGGTGGCAAAAACTACTGGTGGTCAATAGGGGGGACTGTGCAGGCTTCTAGGGAATATGATCCTCCTCCATCAGGACCCGTTCATCCTCCTCTCCCTGCTCATCCTTCTTCTAAACATAAGGGCCTCCCATTGTACACCCTGATCTGGATCTATGATAAGATCTTACAATTTGAATGTTGCGGCAAACTTGGTCCTACTGGACTGGGGAACTCTCATGAAGTTGTCGCCTTTACAGCGCCAGTGAAACAACCCATCCTCTAAATGTATCATCGCTTCCTCCACCATAGCTCTATAAGTAAGGGTGTAGATGGAGTTCAGGTTCTCCTGCATACCGTCACTCATCGAAAGACCAAACTGAGCAGCTAAGAGTGGTATCATACCCCTAACTGCTATATTTCCCTTTGTCCTCATGGAAAGGTCGTAGCACTGGGTGACGAATTCATGGATAATATCGGGGCAAGCTCGCTCACTGCAAATCAACCACAAGACCCGCATTCCCTATTAGTAGCAGTGATGACCTGTCCATGGCACAACACCACTATCACTACAAGAAAATAAACCTATTACTTCACCCTTTTTACCTTGATTTTTTTGTTAACACCAAATAACCGAGGTAAAAAGTTCTTTACCTAGGTAACTTTTTTTCCTGAAGTAAATGATATTATTTACCACGGTTATAAAAAACTAAAGTGAAAAATTGGTTTATTACATATGTTATTATTTGAACCAAAGTTATAGGTTAAAAATGAAGTAAATAAGGTTACCGAATAACGTGCGACGTCGCATATGTTCTTTGAAAAGGTTGCTCGACTTCGCTAGTTATGCTGTTATTGCCGATAGTTATTGTGAATGAATAACGAAGTTGCATATATGTAGCAATCAATGTGCTACAAACACCCTACAAATACTGCCCTAATTTAAACACAACCAGAACCCCATTTGTTCAATGTTAAAATGAGATTGACTAATAATTACAAAAATAGTAGTCATGAAAATTAAATATCCTAACAATTATATAGTACATAATTTAATTCGAATAAGAACTATCTTAGTTCCAACATAATAGGAATTACAATACACTCAATCAGCTCGGACAATGATGACCTTAAAGATTATTGGGCCCCTAGCTTGTATCACCTCAAAGAACAAGGTGCCCCTGATGCGTAGGTTCTTTCCCCTAAGGAACTCGCCAAAACCCTTTGAGGATGTAGCTCATATGCCACTCTATCCCATAGCACCTCAAAACTACGGGGATCTTCTCAGTCGACAGGACTGGTACAATATCCCATAGGATGTACTATCCCATAGGATGTACTAAGTCACCATAACAATGATTAGAAATATATATATATATATATATATATATCCATATGAAATTGTCAACAAAGAAAATTTATTTGAAAAACTTTACCAAAGTTGTTATTTTCCCAAAGTTCATCTGCTTCAAAGTGCAGTTGAAACGTGGGCTATCAATAGCCATTGAATGATGTTCAATGTCGAAGAAAAAAGGCTCGGGGTGCTTCCGTTGTGCGGTGAACTGTACGAAAACCAGAATGTATTAGTTGCTACAAATTAAGTTTGGAGTTTTGTTTGGTAATATATATATATATATATATATATACATGTAAACAGGTGAAATACAGGAAAAAAAGGCTAATTAGATATCCTTCGCCGGCCATTAGTCCTGCATCAGAAGCAAAAATGTGAATTGGTGAATGACACCATGGAATGCCATTTGCGACGTCGCAACCAGCATCGCACAAGCATCTCGCTAAAAATAGTGTTTTGGTTGACATGTCAATGTAATCTCGTTTTAGTGTCAGATAAATCGAATATTAAACCGGCACAATACTGATGTTTCTGGGGGAAATAAAAAATATACTTAGAGGCCAAATGCAATGTCGGTAACATTTCGGGAAAATTGAATGTCATACTGAGATATATTCAACGTCCGAAACTAAAGAATTTGAACCTTGAAAAAAAAATTACGCGGGGTCGCACATCTATCGGGTGAACCAAACTATATTAGATGGATTACCGACGTGGCACATTTCACAGGTTGGTACGGGATGAAACACATCAAACAAGAAAAAAAGAAACTTCTTTAACATGAAATAAAACAAAAACCCCTTGGGAGACATACCAAAACATAGTACCAACGCTCACAATCAAGGAAAGTTCACACTCTCAAAAATTCGAAACCAAAGCTAGAAAGCGGGGTAAACAAAACAAATTCACGGACCACAGATCTGACATTAATTTAAAGTAAGAATTAAAAAAACTTATGTGTTACGAGTTTATAAAAAGCCTACCTTTTTTCAATACACAAGAGAAGGGTGGAAGGTGGAGACCATTGGAATTTGTGGGAAACTTGTAACGATAAGCTTGAACTATCTGTTAGGGTTACCATATTCATAAATGTTTTGGAATGATGTCATTTTGACCAGATGTTGAAGTTGTTATGTGCGATGTCGCAGGTATGTTGGTATATGCAAAAACATACCGACATGAGACCGACCTCGCAGCTATATGGGCCTACCACCCAGCCGGTCAACAATTCCAATTTATAAATATAATTCTAAATAACAATGAATAACATGTTATGTTAAATATTAATATTGAATAACATTAAAAAAATTAATTTAAAGAAATCTAATATAAAATACGTCCCAATTCAAATTAATCAAAATACGAGAAAAATAGTTTTGAATACATAGTCATATGAAGCCTTAGACAACCCTCTAATGTTCGTGGGAAAGAATGAAAACACAAAAAACTACAGGCCCAGTACCATTTATGAGCTCGAAGTACATTGATTTGACCATCTACGGAAAGCATAGATTGCGACGTCGCATATAGATCGGTACAACAGAAGCAATACCGACATGTCATCGACATCACATTATAGCTGATAACGACAGCGCCCTTACAACATATTGTAGCATCCCAATTCATATTCCAACACCTAAGACCATATTCTAACACCCTAAACCTATATTCTAGCACCCCAAACCATAAAAACAGTAAAAATTAAAACAATTAACATAGTCACACCCTAGGTTGAAACAATTTACACAGTTTCAAAGGATGTGTGAGAGGTGGGCTCCATTTATACACTAGATATGAAGCATTGTGACTTTCACCTAGGGCAAGCCGACTTCGCTTATTTGTCGCATGCACCGAACCTATAGCGTTGGTTGAGCAACATCAGCTATTATAATGTGGGCCTCACCATTACCGCTCACTCGCATAAGAATGGGCCAGTGTTGGACCAATCTTCGTGCGAGGTCGCACCTTTCTTTTTAGCGACATGAATCTGACACATAACCGATTCCAGCTTCTATTCAATTGGGCCTCACCATTTCAGCCCACTATGATGGAAAATGGGCCCGCTTTGACCTAGACGAATGTAATTTACCTTAAAATTGGGAAATTGTACATTGTATAAGGTTAATTTAAATTTCTAATGTACATGACCTATAATAACATCTGGTTCAATCGGAATCAATTTTCATATAACCGGTGAACTTTTCAGTTTTTACACTTAGGTCCCTCCTAGATGGTGGGGGAGGTTTCAATGCAGAATCAGGGTAATCATCTATCATGAGTTTGACTGGGGGATGGTAAGGGTCCCATCCCCGAACCGGGGTAATCGTCCGTCATTTTTGGAGTATTCCATTAATACCCTTACTATAAGCATTATGAGAAAGATCATTTTACCCACACAGAATCACATCAAATTTAATATTCTAGGTTTTTTATAAAATAAAAGGCTAATAAAACTCTGTCCATCACATTTTAAAAAGCATTAGTACATGGTGTAACGTAAATTGTAGACGATTGCTTCTAAGTATACAGTGGTTCATTCAGGATGAACCTGTGGAATTCTCTATGGGACTAGGCCAGTTTTTTTGTCATGACTAATAGTGATCATGAGTTTTTCTGGGGGATGGCAAGGGTCCCATCCCCGAACAGGGGTAATCGTCCATCATTTTTTGAGTATTCCATTAGTGCCATTACTATAAGCGTCATGAGAAAAATCATTTCCACCACATAGAATCACATCAAATTTAATATTCTAGGTTTTTTATGAAATAAAAAGCTAATAAAATTCCATCCACCACATTTTGAAAAGCGCTAGTACATGGTGTAGAGTAAATTGTAGACGATTACTTATAAGTGTACAAGGTTCATTCAGGAAGAACTTGTGGAAGTCTATGTGGGATCATGCCACTTTCTTTATCACTAACAATGATAATAATTTTGACTAAGAGATGGCAAGGGTCCCATCCCCGAACGGGGGTAATCGTCCATCATTTTTGTAAGTATTCCATTAATACCCTTACTATAAGCGTTATGAGAATAATAAGTTCTACCACATAGAATCACATGAATTTCAATATTCTAGGTTTTTTATGAAATTAAAAGCTAACAAAATTTCGTCCATCACATTTTGAAAAATGCTAGTACATGGTGTAGAGTAAATTGTAGACGATTACTTTGATGACAATAATAAAAAAATATACTTTGGCCTCACTTGTCCGATTTCGCAAATTCTATTCGCATGAAGCGAATTCTTGGCCGACAACCATGCGATCTCGCTCCGGTTGAAAGCACCAACACAATCACTTTCCATCTCAAACACATTTGCTAACACTAAAGAGTTCAATCTAATTTATTCTATCGAATATCAACAATCATTCTAGGATGGAGCATCTGCGGGTTCAAACAAATTGAGGTAGTTCATTTTGACATCCCTCAATTGTCTATGTTTTTTCCACATTGACCATACATTGAATATATTCATTGAGTATGATGATTGTAGTTACAGGATATATTAGTTACAATGTTTGCCTTTCCAAAATAATGTCTTGTTTGTAAGGATTGTGAAAAAAATCATAGATTATTGCTACTTGTGGAATATAATCAAATTTTCGTATGAACGCATGTTGAATGGGTGACATCGCACTCTGTTCACCCCCCTATACAATATAGAGACGAATGTTATGCAACATCACGTTGTCCAAAACTGACATCCCCATCTTGAATGTCTGACCTCACTCGTCCATCGGTTTAATTGACACTGCTTTAGCAACCAAGGCGACATCGCTATAGGCCGTTTAAGGTACTTTTGCATGTTTAGATTATTGTGTACATCATTCTAGGACTGCCAAATTCTGACATAAATTTTGTTTCGTGTGTATTTCATTTCATAGGACAAAGAGAGTTAAGATGGACTCTTAGCTTGGATGTCGTACGACGTAGGCAATTGATGTTAAATTTAATTAATCGTTCATTTTCACATCAACCATATGTATTTGAATACATTTTTGCATTTACTGGTAATTTATGTTCAAGGGTTTTCTTTTGTTTCATCAGAAAGTAAATGCTATATTATAGTACGATTCTCCACGATTCATACCACGGCATTTCACAAACCAGTAAAGAGAAGACACCTATACAACGTCGCATATAACAAAACATACTGACAGGCTACCGATGTCAATTATTAGGGCTAAATGTTTTTTTTGCAACTTTGCTTATGCAAAACGACATCGTATTGGTTAGCCTCCCTGTCAGCATGTAGACGATGATGAGGCACTGGGTCATGCAATCTCGCTTACCATCATAAGCGACGTCGATCTCATCGATGTCGCAGTTGTTCCAGTGCTATCGCATGCTTCCATTTGATTGCGACATCACTATTTAGGGACATCAAGGTTGATGTAAACGATGTCGAAGCTACGTGGAACTATAGTTGACCTTGTTCATTGGTGCGAGGTCAGTCTCAAAAATACCGACATCGGTTACAAAATCAAGGTTAAAAAGAACTTTTTACCTCAGTTTTAAACCAAGGTAAAAGGTATCTTTTTTACTACACCCATATTTACTTCTATTTTCTGGGGGCAAAAAACCGAGGTAGAAAGTCCTGAAAAACCAAGGTAATAGGTGTTGTTTGTTGTAGTGTATACTTAAAAGCCTTGCCACATATCTTAGTGTGGGGTTCACTATGCCACTATTCTTGCTCGCCTTCTCCCGCAACTGTCGAGTGATTGCAGGCCATAACGTGTGCACATCAAAAACTGAGCCATCCCGGGCATATCCATCCACCTCGATATAGTGCTTCCACCCAAAGCACATAGCTATCTCTTTCTAAGTAAGGGACCGGGCTACGTCCCCCAAATGGAACCTGGCTATCTTCCAACCAAACTCATTCACCCCTTACTTGACAGTCACTAGAAACTCTAGGGTGTGCCTAGTGTAAGTGGGGGTCAACTTCTTCATGAACCCCTTCTGTCACATCCTCTTTGGGAACACCTTGACCGATTTATAGATTTTGAGTTCCTTGAGGGCCGTCTCATCTACAAACTTGGTCTCAAGGATAGGGCATCCCACAAGACGCTCCCATTGCTCCTGATGCTCCTCGAAGATCATGCACAACCCCATACCTGATGGGTGTAAATGGGTCTTGGGTCCAAAAGGGTCCTAAATGAGTCTAACATTTCAATATTTTTTTTTCACTAAATAAGCTACATTTTATCATAAATACAAATTATTCAAGTCCAATATGCATCTAAATTAATTTTTTCAAGAAACAAAAATACAATACATATTGTTTTTTAATTAAAATTAAAAATACAGAGAGAATATGAAAGTAATTTAGAAATTAGGATATAATTATATATGTAGTTCGCGTTATATGGGTCCATGGGTCGGGTCTGGGTCTTAATATTTTAGACCCGGACCTGATAAGTCTAAAATTTTTGGACCCATACCCAACCCAATAGGTTTAGACCCTGTGGGTCTTGGTCGGGTCCTTGACCCATGATCATCCCTAGGCACAAGGCTTGGCAAGGTTCGTGCCAAGCTCGTTTCCTTCAAACTTTGTCGCAAAATCCTTGCACCCAAAAACTTGAAAATCGAGTATAGTATTGTTCCAGTCAAAATCTCATGAAAATAATCCCTAAAAACACCACAAAAAATCTAAAAATTTTCAAAATCACAAAAATTTCGAAAACCTACTAGCACGAAATAAAAAAAACCGTTTCTTTATTGTCATCATAATGACTTATTATTCCATGCATTTTTGGAAGCTAATAAAAATGGCATAATGGGTCACCGGAATCACCGCCCTTGACACCAACCATTGCCACATCCCTATGGGCGGGTCTCCACATTACCTTAGGCTTACCCTTCACCTTGGGAGACACATACCAAACACACTCATCCTTCACGATGGTAGATACATTCTTGTTGATTTTAGGAGTAGGAAGGGGTTTAGAAAGTTTTAATTCCTTAACCTGATTCCTTCTCTGTTGCATGTTAGTGTTCACAATTGGAAGCAAAACATCTTTAATCACACTAGGAGAAACATGTTTATCAACACATGCATTATCAAAATTTCCTTTCAAGGAAGATAGAACAAGCAAGGTCTCCATACTAGGTAATACTTCATCACAATCAAAATCATTTATCTTAGTCATAGTTAATTCCTTAGCAATTTCCTAGGGTTAAGAGGTGGGCGAGGAGGCTTTAAGTCCTCGCCACTCTCCACCAACTGTTTCATATTAGTGACCATAGAAAAGCAATCTATAATAGAAAGATCGTCACTAAACTCATGCATAGCATAGGTATCATCAACATGGTCATTAAAACTAAAAACATGATTTCTCTCATCACTCTCATCAAGGCATTCATCATCATTAATCATGCAAGGATTATCGCATTCAACAAGCTCATTATACAAGGATATTCCATTGCACATACGAGAGGAAATAGGTGAATCATGCTTAGACTTGTAAATCTCAAATCCCACCTTATCAACATCATCCTCTAGGGTTAGTGTGCCCAAATGGACGCCTATCTTGGTACTTGATGTTTTAAGGAAAGGTCTTCCCAATATAATTAGGGGTGCACCACCATCGTGCACTACATCAAGGACATAGAAGTCCACTGGAAGTACTAAATTGCCTACCCTAACCTTGACATCCTTAACTATACTTTTAGAGCTAGCTTGGGAATGATCGGCTAGTTGGACAACTACCCTAGTGTCCCTAAGCTCACCTATGTCAAGGTTCTCATAAAGACTAGAAGGGATCATGTCTATAGATGCACCTAAGTCTATCATAACATTTTTCACCAATTTACCACCTAAGGAAATAGGGATCGAAAACATTCCTGGGTCATCACACTTCTTAGGTAGGTTCCTTTGAGCTAAAGTGGCTACTCCTCTTATTTTCAATTGGCTTACTTTCTTAGTTGGTTTGTTCCTCATTTTAGTGCATTCATTTTTCAAAAACTTAGCATATGAAGGAACTTATTCAACCACATCTAAAATGGGAGTGCTAACCTTGACCTTCTCAAAAACTTTGCGAATGTGCACCTCACTAGTTGCCACATTTGGCCTTCCCCATAGTGCACTAGGAAACGGCAGCGGAGGGATCACCCTTGACTCAGTGGTGGGGAGCTCCTTTGAGGGCTCCTCTTCAACAACCATCTCACATTTTTCAAGGTTAGTCTTGTTGCCTTCCACAATGATATCATCCTCTTGCAAGATTTGTTTCCTGGGCTCACGTACCTCATTACCGCTTCTTAGCTTCAAAGAACTCACATTTCATGGATTAAATTCGGGTTGGGATGGTAGCTTGCCAGATTATCTAGCCTCAAGTTGGCTCACAAAAGTGAAAGTTGGCCACCTTGAACTTCAAGATTCTTGATACTTGAAAATGCCCTTGTGTCTAGCTCACCAATCTCTCTCCTTGTCTGCTCTGCAAACACATCGTTGTTCTTTGCCAATTGGGCAATTACATCTAGAATCCCCTCCCGGTCTGATTTGTACAAAGAGACATTGTTGTTGGAAGGCCCTTCTCTCTTCGAGTAGGGTTTAGGTTGTACACCTCGATTGTAGCATTGACCTTGGTTGTCCTCGTGCCACTGAAAGTTGGGGTGATTGCAGTACCAAGGATTGAAGGTATTTGCATAGGGGTCTTGCCTATCTTCACCTTGGTTCCCTCAGAACCTTTATTGTTGCCCCTTTGCAAATTACCTACGACTTTTTGAAAGTCCAAAGCCTTCACTTCTTCAAAATCTTCAACCACTTGCAAACATGTATAGGTAGGATGGTCAAGACTGTAAATGCCACACACCTTCACTTGTTAAGCTCTCCTCTTCATAAACTCTTTCATAATCGAGGCAAATGCTTGTACTTGATCTTCCAATTTAGGAGAGTGAGCCGGCTCTTCCAATGTCTTCATTCGGGATCTAAAGCCAAATTGTCTTGTACCGTTGGCCATTTTTTCAAATAACACCATTGCGTCCTTAGGGATCTTGTTCACTATGGATCTATTGCACACAACAATGACCATTCTCATATCCTCATCACAAAGGCTCTCGAAGAAATAGTACACCAAATCACCCTCTTTGAAAATATGGCAGGGGTAACTCACCAACAATCTCTTAAACCGCCCAATACTTGTAGAGGGACTCCTTATCCATTTGAGAGATGTTAGAAAGTGGTTTTTTAGGCCTGTGGACTTGGAAGCCGAAAAGTACTTTCTGAGGAACCTCCACTTCATGTCCATCCACGAGGTGATGCATCCCGGAGGAAGGTAGTATAGCCAGTCCTTGTTTGCATCCCATGACGAGAAAGGAAAGGATATCAAGTTGTAATCTACTTCTGATACCCTCGGTAGCTTCACACAGGGTCGGACCAAGGGGTGCGGGTCGTGCCACCGCACAGGGCCCAAAATTTTTAGGTGCCCATTTAAAAAAAACCTTTTATATGTATTGATTTTATATTTAATTGTACTTTTAATTTATATTTGGATTAGTTTAATACTAATTTTTTTTGGGTGACCTTTTAATTTTTTTAATTCAAAATTCACAAGGGCCCAGTTGTTTTTCTAAATTCTTTGTACAATGGCCCAAAATGAACTTTTTGCCTAGGGCCTCAAACTACATTGGACCGGCCCTGGCTTCATGTTGGGGCACACTAGGTGAAATTCCGACAAGTGTTTGTTCTAATCTTCACATGCCATCCCATGGAAAGTGGGCAAACATTGGATCATGCTACTCTTGAGCTCACAAGTCACGTTCTATGGAAAAGGGGAAAAACAATGCATATGGGTTGATTCTCCAATTTTGGAGTCATCAACTCCCTAAGGGTGCGATTTTTTCCACCATATCTAAAAATTCCTCTACAACAATTGGTTCTTATGGAATACCTACTCTAGCTCTCCTCATTCTTCTTCTCCGACCACCTTCATTTTTTGGTAGGTAGTGTAGAGTTCTTAGGTTCGTAGTATGGGTATGTACAATAAACTAGAAACTAGACAATACCAAACCCAAGACAAACACTAGAAATAATGATTAGAAGTAACCGGAATAACTATCACAAAGGCTCAACGACAAAAACCAACTCAAGCAAACAAATAAAAACAAAAACAACAACACTAACTACTCTACTAACAAGCTATGGAAGTTGACAGTTAAATATTTGGACTAGCATCCCCGACAGTGGTGCCAAAATTTGATCTGCACTCTACAGGGTCGTTAAACTGTCAATATTTTGGGAGATCTACTAACCCGCAAAATGCAAGATACAAAGATAGAGATTTGTATTGTTGTTCGTGTTCTTAATACTAAACTACCAAAGGGTAGATAGTGGTAAGTCTAGGGTCATCCACAGAGATGCTAGGAATTTAAAGGTTAACTATGCAAACTCGCGATCGGGTATTTAATCCGATTATGTGTTAAGAATAGCTAATGTTGTAATACAGGGTTTGGGGGGGTTATCTAACTACAAGAATGCGAGAACAAGAGAGTAAACTATATAAAACTAGTACTTGGGGATATTTGCGTTACATGACCGATGGTATATTTTGATCCTAGATTTAATCAAATACAAGATGCATAAACCTATCCTAATTCTTATGACACATAGTGTAGTCGATAATCAACACTTCTCCTTGTCTGTCACTTAAGGGTGCTCTCGTTTTCTTCCACCAACACCACCTCTGTAATCAGGAAAGTGCATTAACGGCCCTGCCATTGTGTAGATATGTTACTCCCCATAATATTACATCACGGGCACTCCACTATGAATGCTTCTCCCTAGGCCTATAGAGGCAAATAAATTGGCACCTTATGATGATTCTAAGTTTGTAATGACATAGGTCGAATTACGCCAACCCTAGTTGCTACTAAACTATCTCTATCTATAACCTATTGGGCTCTAGTCAAGCTCAAACTAGCATATGGTCATTGGAACGATGACTCACGACCCACTTAAGGGAACTTAAACCCTAGTAGACATGGATCCTCTTGAAAAAGGCCCAAAAAGGGAACTTAAACCCTAGTAGCCACCAGGCACGGGCCGTGAAATAGTACACGGCTCGTGAAATAGTGCACGGGCCACTGGCTGGGCGTGAATTCCCGATCTCTAAGTGCACGGCCCCTGCTTATCCTCATGGGCCACCAGGAGGGATCATTTTTTTGGTCTTCGTAGCACACGTAGCACATGACCCATGCATATCCTTACGGGTCATCGGTTGGAAGCTTAATTTTATCTTTTGAGTGGCGCGGACCGCGTATAACCATGCAGGCTGTTGGCTGGGAGTTAATTTCTAGGCAATTGATATCGCATATGTGCAATTCTTCACATCCTATGGGCTGGTCTCCTGGTCTTGAATATTGGTTTGCATGGGTTGTGTAATATGGCACGACCCATGCTCATACTTAGTCACACGAGGCTCGTTGAATGGTATGGATCGTGTAGTTCTCTGCGGCCTGTGCCAAGGCACTTTGGCACCACCCGTGTTGGCTGGCACAGCCCGTGTAGTATCACATGGCTATGCCAATTCTTCATTTGTTGATATTCAACTCCATCCTTTTCTCGACTCAACTCCATCTACTACTACGTTTTGACTTGTGGCCTTTACTACCATCCTTGTGAATGGCCTTCTACTATCTACTACCATCCTTGTGAATAACCTTCTACAAACTACGCCAAAGTGCTTACGAGCAATATACAAATAAGCTCACAAAACAAGATCTAGATGCTCGTAAGGACATAATGTCCATGAGATCAAATTAAGTCTACAAAACTAAGAATTTAGACAAGAAAACCAACAATGACTATCTTAACCCCTTGTAATGTAAACCTAACTAAAACTGGCAATAAACCAACCAAAACATAATAATAAATGTGTTAAATGCATTGGTTGACACATGCTTTTAGGTGCAGATCAGATATGGTAAAATCTTTGCCGATTTGGGTGAAACTCTCTGAATTGTCGTTGCATTTGTGGGGATCAAGAAGTCTGGAGAAAATTGTAAGTGCAATTGGAAGGCCAGTGTTTACATATGAATGTACAACGAGCAAACTGAGAGTATCATATGTGAATGAAAGTATGGAAAAGAGGAAGGAAGCAATGGTCGAATGAGGGAAAAACATTGAAGAAGGGAAAATGAGGAGCAGCAGAAAGAATGGAGCACAGTAATAACAAAAATCAGGGAAAAGAAAATCATGGAAATCGATCAGGAAAGAAGTAAAAAATCACTGATAGGGAGAAGAGAAGAATCAGAAGTGATGCAACCTAAAGGGATATGAGGATTTGGAGTGATCCTCTAGATGCCAAGAAAATTGCAACATGATAATTACTTAGAGCGTGAGGGGGCTAAATAAAGTAGCTAAATATAGAGAGATAAGCCCTCATCTCAATAGAATGTATATTAATGCAGTTGAACTAGTTGAAACAAGGGTGAAAAAAGAAAAGGTTGAACATGTAAGGAGGAATCGGAGGAATCAATGAGAGTTTATAGATAACTATGAAACCTATCCCAATGGAAGAATTTGGGTAATGTGGAACCAAAACAAGATTATAGTAAGAAAGATGAAATGTACTGAACAATTTCTACATTGTGATATACTAGAAAAAAGATGGGAATCAGATAGCTTGGTTTACTGCAATAAATGCAAGTAACTAATTGAAGTAGAGGAATATACCATGGAAGAACATTGAAGCTCTGGAAGATCAGGTGAAAGGGCTATGGTTGATAATGGGTGACCAACGTGCTATCTACCAGGGACAAAATTGGAGGAAATGTGGTAATGGTGAATGAATTATGGGATTTAGGCCAGATGATGATGAAGATTGACTTTATCTGGAGGTGATAGTGAATGAGAGTATTATACATGGACAAATAGACATGTTGAAGGGGTAATTTATTAGAGAATAGATAGAGCTTCTGAAAATGACAAATGGTTCGAAAAATATCCTGATGTGAAGGTTGAAATACTGAAAGCTGGTGTCTCATATCATGCTCTTGTACGGCTTAGGCTGAAGGAGGTGCAGTTCAAAGGGCCAAAGCAATTCACATTTTTAAACTGTCTGCGAGAATGATGAGTTGGTAATGCATGAGATTAAAAGCAGCTGGGAGAAGCCTTAAGAAGGCAAACCAATGTACAAGTTGTGTAAAAAATTACTGAGGATGCATCAGGATTTGAAGGTTTAGATGAAAAAGATAGCTGGGGTGAAACTGAAGCTTGAAAAGGCAAGGAAAAAGCATATGACACGATAGAGTGTAGTGCATTGGAACACATCCTAAAAGAGATAGGTATGCCAAGAAGATTTGTTGAATAGATCATCATACGTGTCTCTACATTCTCATACAGATATATAATCAATGAGAGGCCTACAAAAATTATGGAAGCAAGGAGAGGACTGAGGCAGGGAGACCCAATATCTCCATTATTATTTGTGGTGATCATGGAGTATATGAGTAGATGTATGCAGACATTGGGAGAGAAACCAGAGTTCAAACACCGGGCTAAATGTGACGCATTGAAAATAATAAATTTAAGCTTTGCAGATCATGTACTTTTAGTATCTAAAGGTGAAACGGGATTAGCGAAGGCATCAATGGAAGCTTACAACATATTTTCATAATCCACGAACATAAAGGTGAATAGATCGAATTGCAGAATTTACGTTGGGGAAGTGGGTGAAAAACAGAAAAATGAAATCAAAGAGATGACTGGATTTGAGGAATGAGAGCTACCATTCAGAGGGAGTACGGTTGCCTAGCAGTTGATTATGAATGTCCTATTTGCAGTCTTGAGCTACTGGATGCAAGCTTTTTCCATTTTCAAATGCTATATTGAAACATATAGAAGCATTATGCAGGTCGTATCTTTGGAGTGGAGGGGAGAAAATCACCAGAAAATCATCAGTGGCATGGGACAGAATATGCTCAGAGAAGAAAGCGGGAGGATTAAAACTTATTGTTGTGCGGAATGGAGAAAGAACAGAAAATATGAACGAAAATAACAAGACACAAGATTTACGTGGTTCACCAATTTGGCTACATCCACGGGAGACGAATTCACTAATTTTGTGCGGAACAGAATTAGAGTTGGTTTAAGAGAGACACTTTATATGCTGTCTCTACTAAACCCTAACAAACTGGGCCAAAAACACAATTCGGCCCAAATCAACAGCAGTCCAATAAAGAGACAAGCTATACCGTCGGACCGGGGGAGACTCCGCCCCCCGGACCCCCAGGCCAAGGTGCGCTCCGCCCCCCTGGACCCCCCGACTCGCTGACCGGGCAGCGAGACCCCCGTTTGTTTCCCGGGGGCGACTGCCGCCCCCCCCCCCGGACCCCCAAGCAGGGTCGCAGAAGCGGCTATTACAGTATTCAAGGCATACCAACAAATCTCCACCTTGACTTGAATCCTCAAAGTAGAAAACTCCAGATGCACCATTACAGTGCCAGATGAGTAGACTTCGCCCTCCACTCCCGGGACTGCCCATAGAGCACCTAATCAGCTCTGATGTTCAGCAAGTCCAAACAATGTTGAAACTTGCTATGTGGAACAGATTTGGTGAACATATCAGCGGGGTTATCTGCAGTTCCCACTTTCTTCACCCTGATTCTCCTCTCACTCCTCAAGAAATGATATCTGACATCAATATGCTTGGTCCTCTCATGATGGACCTGATCCTTGGCTAGGCAGATTGCACTCAAGCTGTCACAGTACACAGTAGCCTGATCATGATGTAGACCAAGATCACTAACTAGCCCTTTCAGCCATATTCCCTCCTTTGCAGCCTCTGTCAGAGCCATGTACTCTGCTTCCGTAGTAGACAACGTCACTGTAGGTTGCAAAGTCACCTTTCAACTAACCACAGAACCTCCCAAAGTGAATACATAACCATTCATCGATCTCCTCGTGTCAATATCACCAGCATAATCAGAATCAGAGTAGCCTGTAACTAAGCACTCGGTATCACCTCCATAAATGAGACCCACATCAGACGTACCTCTAAGATACCTGAAAATCCTCTTCACAGCTTGCCAATGTTCCTTTCCCGGTTGCCCCATGAACCTGCTCACAACACTGACTGCCTGTGCTAAATCTGGCCTCATGCAAACCATAACATACATCAAGCTCCCCACCGCGCTGGCATAAGGAACCCGAGACATATACTCCTTCTCCTCGTCTGACTGAGGAGCAAACATAGTGGTGGGATGAATATTTGCAGAACTAAGAGTGTCTATAGGCTTGGCTGTAGACATGCCAAACCTAGCCAACACTTTCTTAATGTAGCCTTTCTGTGACAAGAAAAGCTTCCGCTGACTTCGATCCCTAAGAATATCCATTCCTAGTATCTTCCGAGCTGCACCCAGATCCTTCATCTCAAACTCAGCACTAAGAAGTCCTTTCAACTTCTGAACCTCGTGCTTACTCTTTGCGGCTACCAGCATGTCATCTACATAAAGCACCAGATAGATGAATGACCCATCTCTCAACCTGCTGTAGTAGACACAACAGTCATAAGCACACCTCGTATATCCCAGCTGAAGCATGTAACTGTCAAACTTCTTGTACCACTGCCTCGGAGACTGCTTAAGTCCATACAAAGACTTCTTCTACTTGCAAACATACTTTTCCTTGCCAGGAACCTGGAAACCATCTGGCTGAGTCATGTACAACTCTTCCTCTAACTCTCCATGTAGAAAAGCGGTCTTCACATCAAGTTGCTCGAGCTCCAAATCCTGATGTGTCACCAAGGCTAGCAACACTCTGATGGAAGTGTGTCTGACCACTGGTGAGAAAATCTCATTATAGTCTACCCCCTCCCTTTGACTGAAACCTCTTGCAACAACTCTTGCCTTGTACTTGACTCCCTCTGCAGGTGATATTCCTTCCTTCTTCTTGAAAACCCATTTGCAACTGATTACCTTTCTCTCTTGAGGCTGTTTGACCAATTCCCATGTCTGATTCTTCTGAAGAGACTCCATCTCATCTCCCATTGCAGCAAGCCATTTATCAGCATCAGTACATGAAGTAGCCTCTCTGAAGGTTGATGGCTCTTGAGTATCCACTTCCTCGGCAACTGACAGTGCATAACCCACCATATCCTCAAACCCATATCTCTTTGGCGCCCCAACTCCAACCCTCCTGGGTCGGTCCTGAGCTAAACTGCGGACTGTAGATCCTGATGGTTGAGGATCTGGTGGTGGAGATTCCGGTATCTCAGATTCTGTCTGTGGCTTTTGATCCACCTCAAATTGTTCCAATCTATTTTCACCTTGAGTGACTTCAAGCTCCACCTGTTTATCAACTCCACTAGTTTCTGGCACAACTGTGGGCTTCACCATAGATCTAAGCAAAGAATTTTCATCAAAGACAACGTCCCTGCTCAGAATAACCCTCTTCTCAGATGGAGACCATATCCTGGAGCCTTTAACTCCATCTCCATAACCCACAAAGACACCCTTCTTGGCTCGGGGCTCTAACTTACCATCACTAACATGATAATAAGATGTACAACCAAAAACTTTTAACTTGGAGTAATCAACAACTTTACCTGACCACAACTCCATAGGTATTTTGCACTCTATACCGGTGTGAGGCCCGCGGTTGATCAGGTAACAAGTTGTACTCACCGCCTCTGCCCAGAATCTCGTTTCCAAACCAGCATTAGAGAGCATGCACCTTGCTCTCGCCAGCAATGTCTGATCCATCCGCTTAGCTACGCCATTCTGCTGTGGCGTATTCCTGACTGTATGATGACGAGCAATCCCTTCATCCCTACAAAACTGATCAAACTCAGACGAGCAGAATTCCAGCCCATTATCAGCTCTCCACCAAAGCTTTCCACTCCTTGAACTTCGAGAAAGCTTCACTCTTATGTTTCATCATGATAACCCAAGTCATCCTTGAGTAATCATCAATCAGAGAAACAAAGTACCTGTGACCTCCCAGTGACTCAACTCGGGAAGGTCCCCAACAATCAGAATGGATGTAATCCAATGTGCCCTTTGTTCTATGAATCGCCTTAGGAAACTTGCTGCGGTGATGCTTCCCAAAAACACAATACTCACAGAAGTCCAAGCTCTTGACCTTGTGGCCACCAAGAAGATTATACTTCGACAGAATCTGCATCCCTCTTTCACCCATGTGACCAAGCCTCATATGCCATAACTTAGTCATATCATCCTGGTGAACCTCCGAGGATGCAACATTAACAGAATCCATAACCGTGGAACCTTGTAGAAAATACAAAGTACCATGCAGAACACCTTTCAGAACCAGCCTAGAACCTTTGCAAACACACAGAACTCCATCACTCCCTGAGTAGACGAAACCCTTTCTATCCAACGTAGGAAGAAAAATCAGATTCTTTGTCATCGATAGAACATGCCTGACATCGTTCAAAGTACAGAAACTACCATCATGCGTCCTGATCTTGATTGAACCAATCCCAACTACCTTGCACGCAACACCATTTGTCGTAGTAATGATGCCCTCAGCTTGCTCATAAGTTGAGAAATAATCTCTCCTTGGGCATATATGGTAAGATGCCCCAGAATCAAGAAAACACGCATAAGAATGATTATTTTGCCCAGTAACAGCTAGAGCAAAATCATCTTCAGAACTGAAATCCCCTTCAGCCACAGCAGCAGTACCAGATGTACTCCCAGATTTACTAGCCTTCTTCGGACACTCCTTTTTCCAATGCCCCTTCTTCTTACAGTAGTTACAACCATCATTGGCCTTGGGACCCTTTGAAGATGACTTCTTGCCCTTCTTCTTATTGCCGGTTTCCTTGCCTTTTGTGTTTCCGTCACTAGCAAACAAGCCAGTGGCCTGACTTTCTGTACCTGTACTGTTTGCCTTATGTCGCAACTCTCTACTATGGAGAGAGGATCTTACTTCCTCCAGAGACACTGAATCTTTACCAACAATAAATGACTGAACAAAATTCTCATACAAAATTGGTAAAGAAACTAGCAAAATCAAAGCAGCATCTTCATCTTCAATTTTCACATCTACATTTCGCAATTCTAATAACAAAGTATTCAATTGCTCTAGATGGTCTCTGATTTGCGTACCTTCCTGCATTCGGAGACCGAAGAGTCGTTGTTTCAGAAGCAACTTGTTGGTTAGAGATTTCGTCATATACAAACTCTCCAACTTCATCCACAGTTGTGCAGCAGTCTCCTGATCCGAGACCTCAGTGATGATTTTGTCCGCGATACACAGCATAATCATCGAGCGAGCCTTTTCTTCCAGACCCACCACATCGCCAGAACTGCTCACGAAATCCTTCGTCAGCGGAGTCCACAAACCTTGCTGTTTCAGCAAAGCTCGCATCTTGATCTGCCATAAACTGAAACTGTTTCTCCCAGTAAACTTGTCGATCTTCACGTTCAACCCTGACATCTTTCTCTCCGATCAGCCCCGATCTGATGAGCCCAGAATCCGATATACCCACTATGGATATCGCCGGAAAAAGAAACCGCTCTGATACCAGTTTGTTGTGCAGAATGGAGAAAGAACAGAAAATATGAACGAAAATAACAAGACACAAGATTTACGTGGTTCACCAATTTGGCTACATCCACGGGAGACGAATTCACTAATTTTGTGCGGAACAGAATTAGAGTTGGTTTACAGAGAGAAGAGAGACACTTTATATGTTGTCTCCACTAAACCTAACAAACTGGGCCAAAAACACAATTCGGCCCAAATCAACAGCAGTCCAATAAAGAGACAAGCTATACCGTCGGACCGGGGGAGACTCCGCCCCCCGGACCCCCAGGCCAAGGTGCGCTCCGCCCCCCTGGACCCCCCGACTCACTGACCGGCAGCGAGACCCCCGTTTGTTTCCCGGGGGCGACTGCCGCCCCCCCCCCCCCCCCCCGGACCCCCAGGCAGGGTCGCAGAAGCGGCTATTACAGTATTCAAGGCATACCAACACTTATATCATTGGTGCAATGGAATGAACCCAACACGATGAAAACTCTATGGAACTTGTGCAGGAAGGCAGATAGAATGTGGATTAAATGGGTACGTGCGTACCTCGTTAAAAATGATGAAGCCCTGATAGTAGATTTCCAAAATGATTGCTCCTGGATACTAAAGAAGGTGGCCAAAAGCACAATGAAAGCAGAAAGTTTTGAGGCGTTGTCTGAGCAACTGGGGAAGATGACATTCATCATGAAAGATGTTTATAGGCAAATGAGAGGAGATCAAGAGAAGGTACAATGGGGGAAGGTAATTTCTGGAAACTTGGCCAGACCACGAGCAATATTTATATTGTGGATGGCGTGCCAACAGAGATTAGCTACGAGGGATAGGTTGATTAGGTTTGGAGGTGAAACTGATGGAAAATGTGCATTCTGTGGAGTGGAGGAAATACTGCAACATTTACTTTTTGAATGTGATAAAACAAAGAGGATCTGGACGGATGTGCTAAAATGGCTAAGGAGACAGAGACAATAGGAATGGTGGAAGGAAGAACTAAGATGGCTGATGCAAAGCACAAGGGGTAGAGGATGGAGAGCTAAAATTCTGATGGTGGTGATTGTTGAAACAATTTACGGGATTTGGAAACTTAGGAAAGAGGCATGTTTTGGAAGAAAAACACAAGGCATGAAGATAGCACACGAGAAATTATAGTTTATAGTGGTGAGAACTTAGCTGAAGCTGAAACAGAGAGAAAAGTGTGCTAGCCTAATGTTGTTAGAGGAGTAGAATTGGATGTACATGGGACAATCTCAGTTTGAAAGGAAATGAAAATAATTACGATTAAGAAAAAACTAACCGAAATGGAGTTTGTGTCATAGTGAATATAACTGTTAGACCGTGTGACACGAAATACTTATTTCTATTTGGCCTCGGTCATGTTCTCTAGAGTTCATATGGATTGATTTGAACTAAATTGAATTGAACTAAAAATAGGTATGTTGAAAAATAGTAATAATATGACTAAATAAGATGAAATTTCACCGAATTAAATTCCAACTGAAGTGAACTGAAGTACAGATAACCTATAGAGAACATGGCCTTATTATTATTTATTAAATTATTTCAGATTACCAATTTTATATTAATGAAGAATAACGTAAATGTAGAAACCTTTCATATTTTGAAATTGCCATTTCCTTTTTAATTGGTACATCGGCTCTCTATATTAAGAGTCGGTCTCATAAATTACTCTATATTAAGAGTCGGTCTCATAAATTACTCCTTTTGTATCATTGTGCAGAATATATTTTTTGTTAAAAATGATAAACTTTGATCCCTTATTTGAATAGGTATATGAAAAATATTTGAATATGTATATGAATAATATTTTTATTATATGAGATATGATTAGGCTTGTCATAACATGTAGTTTTCAAATATTAATTTTTTGTGTGTCATTATTGTCTGTAACTACACATATTTACAGTTAAACATGTTTATTGAAGACCGTGAAAAGATTCTGTACAGAATAAGCTGGGACGGGGGGAGTATGGAGAAATCAATATTTAAACTACAAGTTAGAATAAATGAAAATAAAATTTCTGGATTGCATTAATCGGATCATAAACTTATAACTATTGCACGTTGCATAATAATTTTTTAATATTCCAACTAAAACTTTGTATGTTAGACTAAATCATACTCCTGATTAGATTATGATTTATTCTGATTAGAGTTCTTTCCTTATTATACCTCTATTGTACTCTCTATATATTTAGATATCAATAATACAATTAATTACGGTAAATCATTCTCCCATGGTATCAGAGCAAGTTCTGATCCTATCCCCTAAATTTTAATTCAGCGCCTCCCACCTTCTCTCTTATCCGGCGAAGTTCCAGTCAAATTCCGGCGTCCTCCGGCATCCTCCAGCGTCCTCTCAAGTCTCAATTTTCTGGGAAAATTTCCATCTTTTTCAGCGGAGTCTTCCTCCATCGGCGGCCTCCTCCAGCGGCGGCCTTCCTCCTCCGGAATCCTCCAGCGGCGGTCTCCTCCTCCGGCGTCCTCCAGCGGCGGCCTCCTCCTCCGGCTTCCTCCAGCAGCGGCCTCCTCCTCCGGCGTCCTCCAACGGCGGCTCCTTCGCCGGAGAAGATGAAGAAATCCAAGCGAAGCCAGACGGAGAAGAAAAGGCCGATCGCGACACGGAGAAGAAGAAATCCTCTCGTCCGCGCGTGAAGCCACGCGCGAGTCGTCTCGCCAGCAAGGGAGTTTCTCGCGAGTTGATTCAAATTCTCGCGAGTTGATCAATTTATCGTGAGTTGAATCAAATTCTCGCGAGTTGAAGCTGTTTCTCGCGAGTTTCTCACATTCCAACGAGTTTCTCAAATTCTCGTCAGCATCCAGTCAATTTCTGTGCCATTTTCCGGTCTTCCGCTATGGTTCATTTGGGCCCTATATCTCGGGAAGATTGCTCCACTAATTGGATTGCGGACAAGGTGTTGTTTCAGCCAGTTTGAATGGTCCCAACTGTCATTCTTCGTCAAATCAGTGGATTATTGATTCAGGTGCTACATCTCATATCACTGCTCACACCAGTCATCTTGATCAGGTACAATGTTATCGTGGTTCTGATTCTATTCTTGTTGGAAATGGTGAATCATTTTCTATTTCTCACATCGGCCAATGTCATTTATCTGGTTTCTCTGTTAATGATGTCCTTGTGGTCCCTAAGATTACTAGAAGTTTATTGTCCATTAGTAAGCTTACTCGTGATCTACCTGTCCGTGTTATATTTGATGCCGATGCATTTTCCATTGAGCACAAGCTTACAGGGGCGATAATTGGTAAATGCCGTCATAGGTCTGGTCTTTATTTTCTTGAGACTGGTGATTCCAGTTTTTTAGGTGAACTACGCTCTACAAAGCTTCATGCTTCTTTTGAGCAGTGGCACTCTCGCCTCGGTCATGTGTCTCATGATACTGTTCAGTTATTGAATCAACGGGGCCTTATTTCTGTCACTTCTGCTATGCCTGCATCTGTCAGTTGCTCTCCTTGTCAGATGGCCAAGAGTAGCCGCTTTCCTTTTTCCACTAGTGACAAGCACGCTACTGGTTTATTGGATAAAGTACATTGTGATTTGGTGGGACCAGCTCCTGTATTATCTGTCGGTGGTTTCTCTTATTATGCCATTTTCATTGATGATTTCTCGCGATTCACATGATTTCTTCCAATGCGGCATAAGTCGGATTTCTATGACACTTTTATCCAGTTTCAGAAATTCGTTGAGAATCAGTTTTCTGCTAGGGTTAAAATTTTTCAGACCGATGGTGGCACCAAGTTTACTAATCACCGACTTCAGGCTCATCTCATATCATGTGGCATTCATCATCAGATGTCCTCGCCTTATACACCTGCTCAGAATGGCCGGGCCGAGCGGAAGCATCGTCACATCACAGAGACTGGTCTTGCCATGCTTTTTCACTCTTCTGTGCCACACTGTTATTGGGTGGAAGCTTTCTCCTCTGCGGTTTACATTATTAACCGTCTGCCTAGTTCAGTTATGAGTGGCAAATCACCTTTTGAGGTTGTTTTTGGTCATGTGCCTGACTATACCCTCTTTCACCCGTTTGGTTGCCGTGCATTTCCATGTCAGCGTGCCACTGCTACTGATAAGTTTGCAACCCGATCCATTCCCTGTGTTTTTATTGGTTATAGCCCTCGTCACAAGGGCTTCCAGTGTCTCGACCAGACGTCTGGGCACATCTATATCTCTGGCCATGTTCGTTTTGATGAAACTTTCTTCCCTTATGTCTCATCTTCCACGGACAGTCGTTTGATTTCAGATATGGAGATTTCATCATTTTTTGATGGAACTGTTACTTCATCGATTGGGGCCACCATGCCTTTGTCTATGCCTGTTCCAGCTGCCCCTCCTTCATCACCATCTTCCATCTGGACGGCCGACCTGGACCCGGCTCCTCGCCAAACGCCCACCATATCTCAGCCGCTAGCCAGCACTTCTCAGCCACCGGCCACTATGTCTCAGCCTGTATCGGCTATTCTTTCTCCGGTGACTTCCAACGGCCACTCTCCGGTCAGCACAGCTCGATCTTCCTCCGTGTCATCAGCTGGTTCGACTCCTCCAGATTCGCATCCCCAGCTTTGTACTCATCGGATGGCCACTCAGTCTTCTACTGGTGCCATTCAGCGGCGGGATTATTCAAATATTATTTCTCATGGTCTCACTGCTGCACTCCTCTCTCAGACAGAGCCCACTAATTATCGCACTGCCCTTCAGGATCCAGCCTAGATTTCAGCCATGGATGATGAGATGGATGCTCTTCGTGGTCAGTACACTTGGGATTTGGTGCCTCGACCTTCGAATGTCAACATTGTTGGCTCCAAATGGGTCTATAGGCTCAAGTATCGACCAGATGGCACTATTGAGCGTCATAAAGCTTGACTTGTGGCGCAGGGTTTCTCGCAGATTCCGGGTTTTGATTTTGACCACACTTTCAGTCCTGTGGTCAAAGCCTCCACTGTTATGATGGTTCTTGCCATAGCCACCATGCGTTCCTGGCCACTTCATCAGTTGGATGTCAAGAACGCTTTCCTTAATGGTGTTCTTGATGTTCCTCTCCACATGAAGCAGCCCGGTGGTTATCAGGATTCTGTCCATCCAGACTATGTTTGTTGTTTGAAAAAGGTCATTTATGGTCTTAAGCAGGCTCCCCGGGCTTGGTTCCAGCGTTTCAGCAGTTATCTGACACAGCTTGGTTTTCGGTGCAGCTCAGCTGATACTTCTTTGTTTGTCCTTTCGAGAGGGTCGTCATTACTGTACCTACTTGTGTATGTGGACGATATCATTCTTACAGGCAATGATTCGACTCTTCTTCGCCAGTTCATTGATCGGCCACACAGAGAGTTTGCGATCAAGGATCTTGGTGCTCTTCATTACTTTCTTGGTCTTGAAGTTTCGCCTACCTCCTCAGGATTACTGCTTGGCCAAGCAAAGTATGCTCGGGATATTTTGAATCGGGCCGGTATGTCTGACGCGGCACCAGTTTCTACTCCATTTGTTGCTGGTTCTCAGCATTATCCGAACTCATTAGCTTACCCCCATCTATCTGAATGATGGGTCTCAATTCAGGAGGAAGAACTGGTAATAGACACAAAACCATCCATTCTGGTTCTATATTTGTTCGAATAAACTGCTTTGTCAGTTCTATACGCCGAACCAAAAAATCCTTTCTTCTTCCAACTTTTCGATCTTCCCAGTCATAGCTCTACCAGTCCTCCATTTCGGGATTATACACTTAATCGTTCTCTTGTTGGTGCCCTCCAGTATCTCACCATCTCTTGCCCGGATTTGGCATTCTCGGTCAACACGGTGAGTCAGTATCTTCCGGATCCCAGAGATGACCATTTTGCTGTTGTGACTCGGATTTTGCGATATGTTTGTGGCACTCTTCATTTTGGTCTCCGGTTTTGCTCTGCTAGTACTTCTGATGTGTTAGGATACTCTGATGCTAATTGGGCTCGTTGTCTGGAGACTCGTCGTTCCACTTATGGTTATGCGGTTTTTCTTTGTGGGAATCTGGTTTCTTGGAGTGCCAAGAAACAGCCCACTGTTTCTCGCTCTAGCACTGAGTCTGAATACCGTGCTCTCGCCAACACTGCCTCGAAAGTGGTTTGGCTCACTCATTTGCTTCGTGATCTTCGGGTTCCACTTTCTGGTTCTCCACTGTTGTTATGCGACAATAGTAGTGCTATCTTCTTGGCTCAGAATCCAGTGGCGCACAAGCGGCCGAAGCACATCGACATCGACTATCATTTTGTTCGTGAGTTGGTGACATCTGGAAAGCTGTGCGTTGCTCATGTTCCGACTTCTCTTCAGATTGCGGACATTTTTACCAAGGGGCTCTCTCGTCCGCTGTTCGAGTTCTTCAGGTCCAAGTTGTGCGTCGGCGAGCATCCGACGCTTCGCTTGAGGGGGGGGTGTTAGACTAAATCAGACTCCTGATTAGATTATGATTTATTCTGATTAGAGTTCTTTCCTTATTATACCTCTATTGTACTATATATATATATATTTAGATATCAATAATACAATTAATTACGGCAAATCATTCTCTCATTGTACATATCTATTATTCTAATTAAATCACATTCTTGTACAAGCTCATTGAAAGACGATCATTCCCAAAATTTTGCCCTGTATTAACTAGTGCTCCAAGGAAAAAAAAGGACATGGAATAAAAGTGAAAGATTGAAAATGAGTCTGGGAAATTATATGTTGTGTAAATTATAAACAGAAAAGGATGTTAATTATTTCTTTGTTTTTTAAACCCCAAGTTTTACTTAATTTACAAATCAAACGTATCAATAAGCTAACTAAAAATATGGCTGTGCGATCTCAGGTGCATATATGGGCAACGCCAGCCGGGGTGTCGGAGGAGGGGGGAGGCGGCAGCCATAAATGCCGACAAGTTTCCTCCAGCACCAACTGTTTCCAAATATTAAAAGAATTACTTAAATTGGAAAGCTTTCCTTTTATTTCTGCTTCTACTTTCGAATTTATCCGACCCGAACCCAGACCCACCCACATGCTTGCCTATTTATACTCACTTCACCACCGACCCATTTTGCCAGTTGTTTTGCTGTTTGATTCAGCATCACTGCATCACCACCAAGTGAGCCCCCCTCACACTTATTTCTTGTCAGATACTGGGTGTTATTAATTTAAATTTAATTTTATTTTAATATTATTCAATTTAGTTCAATTTGATTCTATTTTAATGTTATTCAGTTTAGTTCAATTTGATTCTATTTTAATGTTATTCAGTTCAGTTCAATTTAATTTGATATGCTTCCTTTGTACTGGTAAAAATAAGTGGATCACTATATCTCGCCCTGTATTTTACTATCCTCGCCCTAATACGTATACAGTATATATTTTTAATTTAATTTAAATAAATAAATTAAACTATATTAAAGTGTTAAAAATTTAATTATTAAAGAAACTAAAATCTGGGAAAGGAAAAAAAAAAATTGCGCCGCCGCCGGAATTTTTGCGCCGCCGCCGGACCACCGGCCGCCGCCGCCGGACCACCGGCCGCCGCCGCCGGACCACCGGCCGCCGCCGCCGGACCACCGGCCGCCGCCGCCGGACCACCGTGCGCCGCCGCCGGACCACCGGCCGCCGCCGCCGGACCACCGTGCGCCGCCGCCGGACCACCGGCCGCCGGCGCCGGACCCGGTTCGCCACCGGCTGGGCGCGAGGCGCCACCGGTCGGCTCGCCACGGCTTGGGCGCGAGCCGTGGCGGAGAGTCGCCGGCGGTCCGGTCGCCGCGGCATGGCGGCGTGCCGCCGGCCATCCGGTCGCCACCGCGGGACGGCGAGCCGCCGCCGGTCGGCCCGCCACGGACAGGCCGCGTGCCGCCGGCGGGCCGCTCGCCAGGGTCCGGGCGCGAGCCGGACCGGCGCCGGTCGCCTGCGCCAGCGCGCGAGCCACGGCTCGCCGTTCGTTGGCCGCGAGCCGGACGCGGTCCGGTCGCCACGCCGTGGGTGCGAGCCGGACGCGGCTCGGCTCGCCGTGGCTTGGGCGCGAGCCGAGCCAGGAATTTTTTTTTTTTTTTTTTTTTTGAAAAATCTGACCTCTATAAAAGGGTGCTCGGATTCCATTCTTCCAATGACACTTGAATTGTTTTGCAGGCCTAGTTTGGTGAAAAAAAACTCGAAAAAGGGTGTTGCAAATTCCATGTCTTCGGAGGTAATTTTACTAATTAGTTTTCTGTCCGTAAGTAGTTGTTGAATTTAATAATTTTTGCTGTAGAAATTTGTGCTCGTCTTTGTGTTTTAATTTGTTAACAGTTACGTAGAAATTATTGCACATTTATCTCCTTCGAATTTAGCTCCTATCAGTTGCAGTAACGTTAATTTTGTTGTTAATTTAGCTACATAATGCTGTTCTGAATTTATCTACAGTAATTCATGGCCTATTAATTATTGTAATGTTAATTTTGTTGTTCCGTTAAAATTCTTAAGCATTGCTGTAGAAATTTATGCCCGTCTTTGTGTTTTAATTTGTTTTGCAGTCCTAGTTTGGTGAAAAAAAACTCGAAAAAGGGTGTTGCAAATTCCATGTCTTCGGAGGTAATTTTTCTAATTAGTTTTCTGTCCGTAAGTAGTTGTTGAATTTAATAATTTTTGCTGTAGAAATTTGTGCTCGTCTTTGTGTTTTAATTTGTTAACAGTTACGTAGAAATTATTGCACATTTATCTCCTTTGAATTTAGCTCCTATCAGTTGCAGTAACGTTAATTTTGTTGTTAATTTAGCTACATAATGCTGTTCTGAATTTATCTACAGTAATTCATGGCCTATTAATTATTGTAATGTTAATTTTGTTGTTCCGTTAAAATTCTTAAGCATTGCTGTAGAAATTTATGCCCGTCTTTGTGTTTTAATTTGTTAACTGTTACGTAGAAATTGCTGTAGAAATTTGTGCTCGTCTTTGTGTTTTAATTTGTTAACTGTTACGTAGAAATTATTGCACATTTATCTCCTACGAGTTTATCTCTCATTAATTGCAGTACCGTTAATTTTGTTCTTAATTGAGCTACGTAATGGAGTTTTGAATTTATGTACAGTAATTTATGTCCTATTAATTATTGTGGCGTTGCTTTTGTTATTCTGTTAAAATTGTTAATTATTGCCGTAGAAATTTGTACTACTCTTTGTGTTTTAATTTGTTAACTGTTATGTAGAAATTATTGCGCATTTATCTCCTAATTATTGTAACGTTAATTTTGGTTGTTCCGTTGTAATTCTGATTGGATGGAAAATACTATGTTAATTTAACTACGTAATGCTGTTTTGAATTTGTGTACAGTGAATTATGTCCGATTAATTACTGTAGCGTTGATTTTGTTGTCCTACTAATTACCTGATGTTTATTGCTGTTTCAGGATGACAGTCAGTCATGTGAAGCTGCTGCAGGGCGGAATGGATACTCTCCATTTGCCACCTCAGCTGTGTTCCCAGATGTTGACGAGGCTTATTCGTACCTGCAGCGGATTGCTCTGCAGGTGGGATTTGAACTTGTGACGGGGTCCTACAAGCAGAACAGGAATGGTCCGCTGAGGTTATATTGCATTTGCAATCGGGGCCGGAAGGATAAGGATGTAGATACGAGCGAATCTGATGTAGTCCGACGGAGTAGCAGCTCGACCAGCAGTTGTGGCTGCCCGTTCGCGATTGTCTTGAAACAGAGCATCACGGGGAATGGTTGGAATGTAGTGCCGTGCAAGGATCCTAGACGAGGGATGCACAACCACCCTTTCTTAGTGTACCCCGAGGGTCATAGACAGAGCAGCAAGCTCCATGCGGACGCGAAGCAAATGATCAGAGACTTGACAGATTCAGAAACAGCTCCAAGGCATATCAATGCCAGCCTCAGTAATTCGTTTCCGGACCTGCATCAGAACATTAGGCAGGTGTACAATGAGAGGTCGGCATATGCAACAGAAAGGCGAGGCGGGCGCAACACGGCGGAGAATTGTTTGCATCTGGCCACCGAGAAAGGGTATGTCACTAGTCACCGCTCAGCAGGTGATGGCACTCTGACTCATTTATTCATGGCCAATCCCGATGCTGTTGTGGCATTTCGCACGTTTCCGTGGGTTGTGGCCATGGACTCAACATACAAGACCAATCGGTACGGCATGCCATTCATTGAGATGGTTGGGATGTCCCCTTGCAACACAAACTTCTTGATCGCCTACGCAATTGTTGTTGACGAAACGGCAGACACCTATGAGTGGGTGCTGAACGCTCTGAAGAACTTGCTTGTGGATGGACCGTTCCCTGAGGTTGTGGTCACCGATCGGGAGATGGGACTGATTAGGCCACTTCGGACTGTGTTTCCAGAATCGAAACATCTGCTCTGCACCTGGCATATCAACAAGGATGTGGAGGCACGTGTCACCGTGCTGACGGGGAGTAAGAGGAACGGGTCAGGGTTCAAGAACGGTGCATGGTTCCGGATTTGCAATGCGTCCACCGTTACAGAGTACGAAACCGCCGTGGTTGATATGAGGGCTGCATGGGCTTGGAGCCCATCTGTTATTAGCTACGCTGAGACGACGTGGCTCACACCCCATAAGGAGAAATTTGTGAGGGCATGGACGAACAGATTTCTGCATTTCGGGAACACAACTACGTGCAGGGTCGAGAGTGCACACTCGTCACTGAAAGGGTGGTTACACACGTCGACTGGTTCACTGGACACGGTATGGAGGCGTGTCGACCTGCAGATAGCCCAGCAGATTACTATGATCAAGACCGGCCTCGAGAAGTCAAGAACGCGTATCGGAAGATTGCACCGTATGGCCGTTTTCAGCAACTTGACCAACAATGTGTCCAAATTCTGCCTGGATAAATTGAGGGTCGAGTACCGCAGGATTGATGCACTGGGAGCACAGGTATATGCTTACTGCGGCTGTGTGCTGCGCTCGACATACGGAATACCGTGTGCATGCGTCATGGCCGCGGCAGTTGCTGAAGGAATCCCCTTGTACTTGGACGACATTCATCCGCTGTTTAAGAGCCTGGCATTGGGTGATCACTCGCAGAGCACGGAGAACATCTCGAGGGCCGAACAGGATCAGTCGCGGTTCGACACTCTGTTGGAGGAGTTGGCACGCAGCGACCCTTCGGTCCGACGACGGGTTGCATCCTACGTAGATGCGCAGTTGCATCCGGAGGAGAGCGGCGTTGGCGAGCCGGACATCTGTACCAGTGCACGTGGGAGACCAAGCGAGCAGGTCCCCCGATCAAGATCAACCCGACGTTCACCGAGCTACCACGAGCACGTGAACAGGCGATACGGGAGTAGTTCAAGGTCCCCGGGGCGTGCTTCAGGGAGCGGTCGCCGCCACGGTAAGTACAACATGTTTATCTTATTGTTTATCTAAATGTATATCGCCGCCTGCACAAGATATTTATGTTAATGTGTTGTCCTGCAGCGACATTCCCGTTCCTCGAAAGTGTCCCCCACATTGTCAGGCGTTACATCGGAGGCTGGAACGATGTCGTGAGTGATGGTAACTGTGGCTTCAGATGCGTTGCTGATGCGTTCCACGTAGACGGTGAAGGTGAATGGTCCACAGCGCGTCGGGCAGTATTTAACGAGATATCAACTCATTGGCCTGACTACGTTCCCATTTACGGTTCGCAAAATGACGTTGAACTCACCAGAGCCCGTATACACCACACCAGCGGTCCATGTGGTCCAGAGCATTGGTTCACGGTCATTGCGGACATGTTTCCCGTCGCCACCTACTACAACACGGTCGTGGTTTTATATTACATTTTAGAGAACGGGTCGGCGGACCATTGCTGTACAGTCCTTCCACTGAGGGCGGGTGGGGGCGAGGCTGGAACAAGTAGGGAGCTGCACATTGTATACGTTCGCAGTGCAAGCCATTTCGTCCGGGTTAACATGAAGGAAAACTGTCCCATGCCCCCCGTGGTTAATCTGTGGACCACCCTAAGGAAGCCTGATGTCGTAGGTTGGGAGTTACCCTTTCGTAGGAGGCTAAGCGCTTGGAGGAGAGCATACTCCCAGAGTAATTAACTGTTGTTATTAACTCGGCATGTACGCAACCGTTACAGTTATTGCCTACGCGTCGCGTAATTAATTTTGAGAGCGTTGTCGATGCAAAAATGAATGACGCAAAAATGTGATATGCAAAAACATAGCTGATTACATAAATGAGCAGAATATGGCACAACTGTCAGCTCACACATACACAAACATTCGACTAAGGAATGGGTCCATAACCGAGCCTCCGATACTCATCGCGAAGACCGAGCAGAGTCGTCATCAACTCCCTCACGCTGGGGTCGCCGAGTCCATCAACGGTCGCCGAGCCAAACGGATCCAGTGCGCTCATCACGTCACTCAGCATCTGTTACACAGGAAACGGAGTTTACAATAACGAGACAGTAAAATGTAATATAATTACTCGAAGCAAACAGTTAGTGAAAACTTACCGAGGCCTGTGTCCTGTCCGGGCCACTCGCGGCAGCATGTTCAGGATTTGCGATCACTGGGTGCGAATGAGTCTCGTACCAGTCCTCGTAATCCATGGTACACTCTGATTGGGGCGTGGCTACCGGGAACGCCGCAAGCCGTTCCTTGTGCCAAGTGTGTGCCATCTCCCATAGGGTCAACTGCAGCCTCCCTGGGTAGGTCACTGAATAGCCGGCTGGATCAGCCGGGCGGAAACAAGGCTCCGGCGCAATAGCAAGACCCCGCGGTATACCCTGTACGAGACCGAACTGCCGCACAACGCGATCTGGCATGTACGCCTCCATTGCGTCGAGGTATCGGATCACGCCGCGGTAGTGAGTCCTCCCCCCCGCAGCCCTGACCACGTCCACTCCATATGGCAACCAATCCACCTGCAAAAAGTTTCACAGACATGTTACGTTTCTATGGAATCCGATCTATCTACTACTGTCAGAATAAGAGTAAAAGCATGGAATTCATACCTGGTCGGGCTGTAAGGCATCCAACTGTCGCCTGATGGCACCGAGCCTCCCCGTACCCCTCCCCGATCTAACCCCTGTGTGCCACCGACTGGCGCGACCCGGAAGAGCTGGCAACGTACTCGGTCCCGGCCGAAACATCGGAAAGTACTCGTATATCCATGCTTGGAGCAGCGTGCAACATCCGCATAGGCCGCGCGCCTTGGACCGGGACGCAATTCCCAACTGCAGGTACAAGCTGGCCAACGTCGCCGAGCCCCACGACAACTGCGACAACTGCGAATCAAGCAGGGGTAGAAGGTTGGCTCTAACCTTATTCCCAGTTTTATCCACAAAAAGCGTGGATGAAAACAGGGTCAGCATGTAGCACATGAATTGGAAGTTCTGGCTCTGCCCCCCCGCTACGCACCTCGCCATCAAAGATTGGGCATCTATGTTACCCCCGTTCCAGTCTTCCGCGAGAAAGGACTCCACGTCTTTCCCAAACATTTCGGCGCACGCTTCCTCAATAGTCTCCGCCGAAATGGTACTCGCAACAGCGCCACCATCGATGGGAATGCCAAGAATCATCTCAACGTCATGCATCAAGATGGTCATCTCCCCAAACGGCATGTGAAACGTGTTCGTGTCCGGCTGCCACCTCTCGACAAAAGCGGATATCAGTGCCATGTCAAGGAACTGGAACATAATCGCAGGCAGGTGGCCCAACCCGGTCGCATGTATCCGGGCCTGTGCAACATCGCTCAGTTCGGGGAGCGTGTCGACTAGCTGCTTGCATAGCGGCGACCGAGCATGGCATCTCAACACACCTCGCTCTATACCATTCCAAACGTCAAGCGCGACGTGTCCTCCGAAGCTTGGTATGACGAGGTCATCCTGCGGGCCACCAGCCACTGGTCCCCGCACTAGCCACGTCTCATCGGCGGCGGGTCGCTTCCTCCTATTCCTCCGTGCCATTCCGGTGCTAGGCTCACCGGCATTGCACGATCCACCAGAAGACTGTGCGAATTGACCAGCTCTGTTCCTCACGGTGTGCCGGGCTCCAGCTTCAGCATAACGTTCGATCCCGGCATCCAATGGAACACTCGAACCAGGTTGGCCCACCGGGGGGACATCTGCGGGCAGGTCATAATTCATCTGCCAATCACTTTCATGACGAATACCACCGGGCGGGAGGATGTTAATCTCCGGACCGTCCCATGTCGGCATGGGATCGAATGCACTAACGCTCGGTGGAGAAGGCTGCTCCGCTCCTACATCAAACTCCCGCGGGCGAGGCGACGGTTCATCCTCGACCACGCGGCCTCTAGCCTGTCTCGCCGAGGCACTAACACATCTTCGTCGTATGGAACGACCATGACCGTCACGTTGACCACCAGTGCTCATCTACGACACAAGATATGTAATTAGTATAACAACAAGTGAATCAAACTGATATGATAAGATAAATTAACATACATTTCAACAACGTGTGAACTGATTTTCCGAACAGTGCATCAACGAACTGGAACATTTTTTCTAGTTACAAATTGGAGATTACATAACTAAATAATCTTATTTTCTTACCACTATTATTAACATTCAAGGAAACAATAGTTAAAACATATCGTAACAGTTTACTACACAATTGTTTACATCGGATTACTAAAGTTTGTTTACATAGAACTATATTCTATTATGTCACATAACTAAATAATTTCCAAAAAACACAATTCCTAATCAATAATTTCTGAATAATTTCTATTACGTCACATAACTAAATAATTTCTAAATAACCCAATATCTAAAAAATACAATTTCTAAAACAATATGTCCAAATTTAAACTAAGTAATTTCTACGAAACACAATTTCTTCGTTTTAATTCCAATTACGCCACATACCTAAATAATTTCTAAATTGGCCAATTTCTACAAAATACAATTTCTAAACCATTATGTCCACATTGAAACTAAGTAATTTCTACAAAACACAATTTCTTCGTTTCAATTCCAATTACGTCACATAACTAAATAATTTCTAAATAACCCAATATCTAAAAAATACAATTTCTGAAATATTATGTCCGAATTGAAACTAAGTAATTTCTACAAAACACAATTTCTTCGTTTTAATTCCGATTATGTCACATAACTAAATAATTTCTAAATAACCCAATATCTAAAAAATACAATTTCTGAAATATTATGTCCGAATTAAAACTAAGTAATTTCTACAAAACACAATTTCTTCGTTTTAATTACGTCACATAACTAAATAATTTCTAAATAACCCAATATCTAAAAAATACAATTTCTAAAACAATATGTCCAAATTTAAACTAAGTAATTTCTACGAAACACAATTTCTTCGTTTTAATTCCAATTACGCCACATACCTAAATAATTTCTAAATTGGCCAATTTCTACAAAATACAATTTCTAAACCATTATGTCCACATTGAAACTAAGTAATTTCTACAAAACACAATTTCTTCGTTTTAATTCCGATTATGTCACATAACTAAATAATTTCTAAATAACCCAATATCTAAAAAATACAATTTCTGAAATATTATGTCCGAATTAAAACTAAGTAATTTCTACAAAACACAATTTCTTCGTTTTAATTATGTCACATAACTAAATAATTTCTAAATAACCCAATATCTAAAAAATACAATTTCTAAATAAATTCTATTAGGTCACATAACTAAATAATTTCTAAATAACCCAATTTCTAAAAAAAACAATTCCTAAAATATTATGTCCAAATTTAAACTAAGTAATTTACACAGAACACAATTTCTTCGTTTTAATTCCAACTATGTCACATACCTAAATAATTTAGAACATCACAAATTCTAAACAAATAATTCCTAAGTAATTTCTATTATGTCACATAACTACATCATTTCTAAAAAATCCAACTTCTAAAAAATACAATTTCTAAAATATTATGGCCAAATTTAAACTAAATAATTACTGAAAAAACACAATAACTAAGTAATTTCTACAAAACACAATTTCTTCGTTTTAATTATGTCACATAACTAAATAATTTCTAAATAACCCAATATCTAAAAAATACAATTTCTAAATAAATTCTATTAGGTCACATAACTAAATAATTTCTAAATAACCCAATTTCTAAAAAAAACAATTCCTAAAATATTATGTCCAAATTTAAACTAAGTAATTTACACAGAACACAATTTCTTCGTTTTAATTCCAACTATGTCACATACCTAAATAATTTAGAACATCACAAATTCTAAACAAATAATTCCTAAGTAATTTCTATTATGTCACATAACTACATCATTTCTAAAAAATCCAACTTCTAAAAAATACAATTTCTAAAATATTATGGCCAAATTTAAACTAAATAATTACTGAAAAAACACAATAACCTTCCAATTATATCATCATGTCCAATTATGTCATTAATTCCGACAAGCTCAACAAAATTCTAACAATTCCAACAAGTTCAACAAAATTCGAATAGATCGGGCAACGATTCCCACGAAAAGGAAAAAAAAATTTCTCAAAAACTTACATTTTCCGGCGAAATTCCGGCGGGATTCCGGCCAAATTCCGGCGAGATTCCGGCGGGCGGCGGTCGGCGGCGGGCGGCGGGCGGCGGCGGCGGTCGGCGGCGGGCGGCGGCGGGCGGCGGCGGCGGGCGGTTTCCGGCGGAAATGGAGAGGGAAGTGGGAGAGAAAGAAGGAGAAGGAGAAAAAGAAGAAGGAGAGGAGAAAAAATGAGGGGGAGGAGAAAAAATGAGGGGGAGGGGGTATTTATAGCCCTCTCCCATTTCTTTTCTTTTTTTTTTAAAATTTAAAATACATGTATTCATACGTATTAGGGCGAGAATAGTAAAATACAGGGCGGGATATAGTAATACCCAAAAATAATGTATTTACTTTTATACGATCTTCAATTATTATGTTTGACTGTCAATATCCCTAGCTACATATAATAATTTTGAATAAAAAATTGATATTTACACTACTACAAATTAAGGCTAATGTAAATTTTGAAATTGTTGCTTTAAGTGCGAATAATAATAAGTTTAGCCTGTTGTAACACTTTTACATGTATTACCTTAGGTGATGTTACATTTGATCTAATGCAACACTTTTCAAGATTTAGACAACATTTTTCAAAGGTTTAATATTTTAATAAGTGTTGCAAGAAAAATGTTACGATAGCTCTAGTTTGTAGTAATGTTAGAAGATAGATATTAAGATGAATCTAACAATATCTCACGTGATATTTTTTATTATATATATACATATATTAATTTTATATTTAGGATCAAAGTTTACAAAATTTTATTTGGAAAAAGTAAATATGTCCTTTTTGCTGGGACGGGAGAGTATTTTATTTTGATAAATTTATCTTAATTTAAATTTATTATTATTAATGTTTTCATTTCAATGAAACTCAAATTAATATAAAATATGGATTATAGATTATGTGATGTTGGACAATTGAAACATATACTCCCTCCAATTCTGTAAAAAAATCACGAATTTAAGTGGACCAAATTAACGAAGGAAGTTGAATTTAAACTTGAAAAGGTTCGACGAATGGATAAAATTAAATAAAGGTTTAAATACATTTATCACCCTAATTTTATGATGAAAGTGTCAATATAACTCTATCATCTCAGAAAATGTCAATTTAACCTAGCTAATTATTGTGTGTCAATTTAACCCTACCTTTCAAAAATATTTATGCCGATATAGCCAAAGTCCCTAATTCCGGCATTGACAAGATGAATTCTAGCATAATCAAAATATGAAATGATAAAAATACCCCTTATGTCTTTCTTCTTCAAAACCTAATATCTTTCTTCTTCAAAACCTAATGTCGCCGCCTCTGCCATCGTGTGTCGCCACATCTGCCGCGTGGGAGAAAAAGAAGATGAAATCAGGTCCGCCGTGGCTGTGATGAAGCTTGAGGTTTTGGAAGCAACAATGGCTGATTCGGCCACCTCCGATAATGACTCGACCACCCCCACATCCCACTGCCTTTCCCGACCTCCACCACCCCAACCCTACACCCCGCCATCTTCGTCGGCAATGACTCGACCACCACCTTAACCCCACCGCCTCCCCCATCTCCACCATCCTAACCCTAAACTCTGTTTTCGCGGCCTCCTCCACCTACCTGCCACCCGCTCTGAATTCCACCTCAAACCACCGTCGTCTCCCCCACCTACCCGCCGCCGCCACCAAATTCCTCCCTAACCTCCACAACCTGCTAGAACGACGCCACCTCCAAATCCCTTCCCAAATCTGCCACCCTCGAGATCGACAAGATGAAGGCACCACCACGGCGTTGGAGGCAATCGTCGAGCCTTCTGCCGCGCTCCTCTCCGACGGAGACGTTGAGCCCCACCACCCACTCAGCCTCATCGTCGGGAACAAAGAAGAAAGGGGGAATAAGGTGGGTTGTTGCTTGGTGGGATTGGAAAAGGTGGTGGCGGTGGCAGAGAAGGCGAACTTACAGTCGGAGCTCGACAGGAGGGAGGGGGTTACTCGGCGACGGGGAGATTAGGTGGTGGTGGAGTGGTTGGGAAAAAAGAAAGCAAATGGACTGCAAAGAAAACGAAGCCAAAATAAACTAAGGCAAGAAAATGAACGGCAAAGAAAACAAAGGCAAGGGTTTTCATTTTTTTAATCATTTTTTAATTCAAGAGTAATTCGTCTTTTCCACAAAATCCGGCCATAAAAAAATTGACTAAAAAGTCAACGAAATCAAATGTGACAGTTACACTTTCCGAGATTGCAAGGTTATATAGGTACTTTCATCCTAAAATCATGGTCATTTTAGCACTTAACTCTTAAATAAATCTTATCAAGAAAGATATGTAATATCATATAAAAAATGTGATGAGTACCACAAAGATATTAAGCCATTAGATGTCATGTGTTTGTACTATCATTCAGTGGCGGAACCAGGATTTTTTCCAAGGTGGGGCTGATCAAAACGAAAGGCTGGACAGACGGACGGTGTTGGGGTGGCGTCCGAAGTCTCAGACGGTGGCAGACGATAGCGGCGGCGGCCAGAGCTGGAGGTTGGAACGCTGGGCACAAGCAGAAATTTGGGTTTGTGGCAAAATTTGGCAATGCTGAGAGTGTTTTGTGGCAAAATTTGGGTCATCCATTTTTGGATTTTGGCCCAATACAAATACCCAAATTTTAAATTTAGATTTTTTTTCTTCCGCACTAATCAAAAAGACGTCGTTTGACATGAGCCAAAATGACATCATTTTTATGTATTATGGGACAAAAAAGAAGGCCTTTAGCAACCTTCTTCCCCGATTGCTTATGCCGAAAAAAGGAAAAATGCCGGAAAAGCTCCGCTCCGCCGCTGGGAAGGGCTTTTAATCACTACTACCATGGCACTGGAATCTCAGGTAGGGCTGGAGCCTTACCATGCGCTATGGTAGTTCTGCCCCTGCTATCATTAATTTATTGTGTATGCGAGCATTGTATTATTACATCTCTTCTTCTTCAATCGATGGCACACTTAACTTTTTCTATAGAGTGAATTGCAATTTTAACCCTATATTTTGGGTAAAAGTGTAGAAATGATCTTGTAAAATTTAAAAGTGCATAAATAACCCTGAATTTCGTTAATCGAAATGCCAACGGTCAAATTGGCCAGAAATTAATGAAATGACCATTATACCCCAAAATTAAAATTTTCAAAATATAAATAAATTAGAAAGGACACTAATAGCCTTCACTAATAGCCCAGTTTGACATTATTTCCACGTTCTCATCTTTTTCTCTCCATTTTCTCTCAGCCCCTACACCACCACCACTGCCCAACCAACCACCGCTCAGCCCCTAAACCACCACCACTGCCCAACCAACCACCGCTCAGCCCCTAAACCACCACCACTGCCCAACCAACCACCGCTCAGCCCCCACACCACCGATGTAGTCGTTCAACCCACCACCACCACGGCACCACCCTTGCGTTCGACTCGGATTTGCACTGGGATCTGTAGCGATGGGTCTATTATATATATAAACTCAATGTTTCAATAATGCGATGACGTAGGCGGGTTCTGGAGCAACGTAGATCGACGCTGGGACATTTGATGATGGGGACGCGTGGGGCTGTTGGTTTTGGATCAAGCGGTTCTAGATCGAGCGACCATGACAATGGGTTCTGGATCGAGCGGATCGACGGCGACAGCGGGTTAGGAAGCAGGGGGAGAGGTGGTGGCAGGACTAGAGTTTGGTGGCGGGGTAGGGAACTAGGGTTTTATTGTTCTTGACTGATTGGCCGATTGGTAGGGAACTATGGTTTGATTGTTCAATCTTTGATTTTTTTTAATGGTTGATTGGGATGTTTTTATTTGAATCAGTGCAATGGTGGTCGAGGGAAGACTCGGCGGCGGTGCTCAGTGGCAGCATGGGGTGGTGGTTCTGGGCAGGGGTGACGGTGGTTCTGGGCAGGGGTGACGGTGGTTCTGGGCAGAGGCGGAGGCTCGACGGCGGAGAAGGTGGGGCTAGGCTTGGAGCGGCAACAATGCTCGAAGCGGCGCTAGTGTTTGAAGCTGAAGAAGAAGCTTATGGTTTTAGGGTGATGAAGAAGCTTAGGGTATAATGGTCATTCATTTTTTTGTTTTAGGGTGTCTTTTCATAAATGATCATTGTCTGAATTTGTTCGGTCAATGCTAGAATAGTGTAAATTGGGTAAAATGCACAATTTGATCAAAAGATGGAGTTAGTTATACACTTCAGATTATACAAAGTTATATCTACACTTTCTCAGTTTAATAGGGTCATTTTTGCACTTTTCCCTTTTTGATATTAACATTTTGTTTCATAAACTTTAACCAATCTTTTATATTTTATTTTTAAAACTTTATTTTATTTATTTATTGCATTCACTAATTAGTGTAAAATCAGTAAATCAAATGTGTCACTTTTGAAGAGAATGGAGTCGCAGTCGTACGTAACAAAGATTATTACCAACCGGAGAAATGTAGTGCGTACGTAATTACTCGTACCGTCGTACTTGAATGCGTTAATTATGATAAAGGCAGGTGACCGACAACGACACATGCTTCTGGGGTTGAAATGAGGCATGTATATAACTCTCTAAAAGGCGATCACTGCTCGCCCTCAGCAGCCCACACCACAGCCATCATGTGAGAGGTAAGTCACGGTAGCCCAGCACCAGGACCATTGGACCGGCCCGTACTCGGTGCCCACCAGGAGCCTGCACTGCCACTTGGCCCGAAGACCAAGCTTTAGGCAGGACATCCCACAAGGTGGCTGCCGAGCCTCGAACCATGGATTCCTCCAAGAGAACCCAACTCCCAACCACTGGGTACAAGATTTCCAGGGTTTAGTGGATGTTTGACTTCGATTCCAAGATTTGTTAGGTCTATATATTATAGAAACAATTGATCTTTTTTCTTCAAGATAAGATATTAAGTTTTCCACTTTATCTAACTCTAATGATGACGTCTAATGGTTAGACATGGGTAAAACAAGATTTTGTGCTTTTAAATAATTTATTTTTAAATTAAATAAAATAATAGAAAGTTTAAAATCAATCATTCACATCAATGCTTTTACATGTGTTTTTAAAGACGTGTCATGATAACTTAGAGTGTATAAAAATTCAAATAATTTTGTTTTAGATCAACTAATCATTAGATGAGATGATTTTATAATTAATATGATTAATAGAGTGTTGATATTTATTTTTATTTAATGCAATGAGGTACCTATAATTATAAAAGAATCTGTCTCTTGAAAGATGATTTTTCCATAAGTTATGAAAAGACCAAGATTTAAATTGCAAATTAGAAGATATCAAGGTAAAAATTTTGGGTTGCATTAATCGGGTTATAAACTTATAACTATTGCAGTTGTATAATAAATTTTTAATATTTCCAATAAATACTTTTACCTTTCTATAATCCTAATTCAAATCCGTCTTTCCATATGCATATGGAAAGACGGTCTTTCCATATGCATATGGAAAGACGGTCTTTCCATATGCATATGGAAAGACGGTCTTTCCATATGCATATGGAAAGACGGTCTTTCCATATGCATATGGAAAGACGGTCTTTCCATATGCATATGGAAAGACGGTCTTTCCCAAACTTTGCAATTAGAAAAAATGTGTCTCAACATATTTTAAAAAACCAACCTAAATGAACCTCAACAAAGTGCTACAAATTTGTAATTTGATTTTTAGCGTCTTTATAATACTTCTTCTAGGGGCAACTGATGTAAGTTTTCAGGCAACTGATAATGGCTGAAAATTAGTTTTACTGAATTTTTCTAATTATTACTAGTATGTTCCAACATAACCTATCTAACCAAGTATGTAATAAAGTAAAGCACTAAAGACACGAGACTTGGTTACGCAGTTTGGTGAAATCCACCTACATCTGCAGGGCCTGACCCAGTTCAGATGGAATCCACTAATCAAAAAGATACAGTAGAAAGTACACCATACAAAATACTTATCTTTACTAATTAAACGTGTGAATTCTGATAGCTCCCCCTAGCTACCGATCTGCCTTGATCAGACTCCCTCTGACCTCGAAACTCGTCGACATTGGATCTCCTCCTCCTGAGGAATGAAGGCATATGATTTTGAAATTTGAACTGCAGGTCACGTATATTGGAACATAGAATTATGGCTCTTTGCAATTCTCTTGAAAGATTGAAAATCTGTGTGCAAATTTTCTCTGTTTAATTCCTGTATAGAATGCAGCCATGGTGTCCCCTTTTAAAGCCATGAGCATATCAGAACTCTCTATGATTATCTCCATAATATTCCTATTCCTTCCCTTCCTCTTGAAGCATATCCAAATCCCATAAATAAAGGGATTTTCCTTATCACAATATCTCTCTTATATTCGATAATATTGACACCATATTTGTAGGGATTTTCCATGAGCCAACTATGCTTCTACACGCCCCATATATAACAGAATATTCAGATTTCCATAAATCACAAATACCATAATATTCTGTTTTCTTTCTTGCAAAATCTGAATGGCGTATTTATGCTAATCCACATGCTCCAACATGGAAAGATGTTTGTTTCCAAATATGTTCACAAAATTGTCAATTAAAATATTCAATGAATACCACTTGACTTTACAATCTCCCCCTTTGGCATTTTGTGGACCTAAAACTTTTTGGACAATAATATCACGACGAAAAACTTGTACTAAAACACATAGGTCTTCCCAACTCCACCTATGTTGAAACATATGAAAATTACTGAATCTAATAAAAATGAATACCAACTGAATACCAGAATTCCATCAAAATACTGATCAGACCTGAATACCAGAATTCCATCAAAAATAAATAATCAGATTACAACCAATATTCTCCCCCTGGGGCCATAAATATGCCAAAGGAAAATAAACCAAAACAAATAAGCAGAAAGCAGGCTCCAGATCTATGTAACACCTAATCTATGTTGGAACATAGAAAAAAATCCCGTTCAGGAGCAGGCCTCCAGCTGTGCTTTTTCCACTTCCAGTTTAACCTTTTCTATTTTGAGTGCTTCCATTTGGATTGCTATTGCCCCCAATCTTTAATTTAGTACCTTCAATTTAGCCGTCTTCTCAGCGGTTGCAGAAGTGGAGCCTAAAGGATTCCAAGGTAGATCGTGGACATGCCTCATGCCAAATGTCTTCTTGTAGTCCGTAGGAATTCAGCATCTATGATCACATCTTTTGCCTTCCCCTGCACCTTGGCACTCTTAGCCAACGCCAAAATCAAGTAGGAATACACAATCGCAAGTTTTGCCTTAGGAGCTGTAGCTTACCTCACTAGATTCTGTTGTATGAACAATCCAAGATTTACTGATTTCTGTGTTCCAACATAGAACAACAGCTTAGCCAGTTCTCTAGTCATAGCCGTAGTGTTCGAAGATGGCATCCAGCAGTTTACTGCTACTTGATACAGACCAAAGAGTCTTGATGACATACAAGAAGCTTGTGAATAACCAGTTTCGGGCCACTTGGTCTTGTATCCTCCTAAAATTGTCTCCAGAATCTGATCATCTAACACTTCTAGATCAACTGGAAACACCCCTTCAAATTCTGGAGTTTACAGCCCCAAAATCCTGTTTATCCTGGCAGCTGATAAGTCAACAATATTCCCCCGTAGATACACCCTTTCAAACCAAGAAGAGTCACCTTCTAAGTTTCCAGCCATCAAATTGGCGTACACCTCAATGACCACCTATCTATTGTACTGAAGTTGTACAGTGGCAGCCCTCTTCATTCATATTAATTCCAAAAAATTAGAAAACCCACTAGCCCTGTATGCCTCCAGGTCTACGGGTCTCTCAGAGATCACCTTCCTCTCTGCAAATACATCTCCCATCCCTTCACATTTTATATCAAAGTATGAGAATGACAGTGCATCACTTACAGGTGGAGGTGGTAGCACATTCTTTTTAGGAGCATCCTAATTTTTCTTGGACTTTTTAGTTTGTGGGGAATCCTCTGTAGCAGTCACCTTTCTCTTGCCCTTGGCCGTCTGTAAGAACTCATCTAGCACCTCATCACTTGAGTAGTTCATCTCAGGATGTTCCTATGTTGGAACATACTCAGAATCCTCAGCTCCTTCTTCTTCAGCAGTCTGTGTTCCAACATGCTGGTCTTGGTCTGGTTCACTTTGTCTAGAAATAGGCTCTCTAGTTTTCTCTCCATTAGCATAAGTATCACTCGATATCTCAACCTGGTCTTCACCCCCCATATCTTCATCATCAACCTCTATCTCGACAATATTTTCAGTCTCGACAATATTTTCAGCCTCTGCCATCTGTGTTGGAACATAGCCAACATTGTCTTCTTCTTTGCTATCAAAGACTTCAATTATCACTGGTTTTCTCAGTTTCTCCAATCTCCGAGCTGCCTTCAAATCAAAGAATCCTACAGGAAACCTATCTGTAGACTTGATCACATCCCGTCCTGCTGCCTTATCATCGCAAATCTCTCTCATAAAAACATAACTCGGACAAGGTATAGATGAATAAATGTGTAACTTATCCTTCCCTCTGTACATACCATACCCCCCTTAGAAATTTAACTCTATAGTTTTCAATGTTCCATAGATTTCCAATATCACCAGACATGAATTCTTTAGCCTTAACATTCAAGAATTCCCCCTCTATACTCTTAATCTTGGTCAAATCTACTGTAGTTCTATTTGCTTCCAGCCATTCAAATATCTCGTCTACAGTATTGAATTCCATTCCATGAATTTTAAGAGTTGGAGGATCAGGATCCGTTACCTTCTGATATGGACCCTTTCTGTTGTCTCTGGTGTGTTCATCCTGACCTTCTTCACCGAAGCTTGAACCACCGACTTCTACATTCTCTTCTCTTTGTTCAACATAGCCATCCTCTGGGGATTGAAGTGTTTCTTGCATTTATTCTTTTACTATGGGAGAGTTGGGGTTCGAAGACATCTTTCGGCAAAGATTTGTTGCGTACAGAAAAAATTGGGGAGGAGTTTGGCAAGAATCTGAAAGAAGCCAAGATGTGTGGGAGAGTGGCTGAAAAGAGAGAGATTTAGACAACTTTGAAACCAACCCAAACTCTTCACTTAACTTCCTTGGTTTTCGTGAAAAACTTTTCCCCTTTTCGAGATAAGCTATGATGTTTCTTTTCTCTCTTGTCAACTTAAGACATCAACTCAAAGCAGACCAACTTCCAATATCCCATAACTATACAACTTCTATTCTTGTAAAACTTTTCTTCTTTCTATTTTTTTCCTGAAATTTACGCCAAAAAATATATTTAGGCCTAAATAAAGGCAAGAATTACCTCAAATTTAACAAACACCTAAGTGTTGTCTGAGACTTTCAAAGGGGGCGGTGTCCAATGGCTTTGTAAAGATATTAGCAAATTGCTCGTGTGTTGGAACATAGACTACCACAATTTCCTTCCTTTCAACAAGATCTCTAATAAAATGATACCTTATGTCAATATGCTTAGTCTGAGAGTGCTGGACTGGATTTTTTGAAATATCAATAGCACTTGTATTGTCACATAAAATCTTTAAAGGGCCTTGATGAATTCCATAGTCGTTCATCATTTGCTTCATCCATAACAATTGTGCACAACAGCTTCCAGCAGCAAGATATTCAGCTTCCGCAGTAGACAAAGAGATCGAATTTTGTTTCTTACTATACCAAGAAACCATATTCGTTCCAATAAAGAAACATCAACCTGTAGTGCTCTTTCGATCATCAGCATTACCAGCCCAATCAGAATCATTGTACCCAATTAAATCATAATCTTGATTCTTAGAATACCAGACACCATACTCAGAAGTCCCACTTATATATCGAATAACTCTTTTGACTGCAGTGAGATGATACTCCTTTGGATTAGCCTGAAATCTTGCACATATCCCTACGCTGAGACATATATCTAGTTTACTTGCAGTTAAATACAATAGACTCCCAATCATTCCCCTGTATAACTTTTAATCAACTGCAACTCTTTTCTCATCCTTGACCAGTTTGTCAGAAACCCCTATAGGTGTTTGAACTACTTGGGCATTGCTTAAACCAAATCTCTTTACTAGATTCAGTGCACACTTACTTTGATTTATGAACATGTCATATTTTCCTTGCTTAACTTGATGTCCTTGAAAGTATGTGAGCTCTCCAACCATGGTCATTTCAAACTTAGCCTGCATAACCGTGACAAAATCGTGTACCATAGATGGTGAAGTAGAGCCAATATCATATCATCCATATAAATTTGAGCAATCAGAACTTTTGATGACTTATCAAGCACAAATAAAGTGTAATCTACTCCCCCTCGATGATAACCTTTCTTAGGAAGAAAGTTAGTAACTCATTCATACCATGCTCGGGGTGCTTGCTTTAAACCATACAAAGCCTTCTTAAGGCGATACACATGATAAGGGTAATGATCCTCAAATCCTTTAGGTTATTCCACATAAACTTCTCATTTACCACACCATTTAGAAACGCACTCTTGACATCAATTTGATACAGAGTAAAGTTCATAGAGCAGGCAATAGCAAGTAAAATTTGAATTGACACTAACCTGGCAACTGGTGCGAATGTCTCATCAAAGTCGACTCCTTCAACTTATGTATATCCTTGAGCTACCATTCTGGATTTGTTTTGAGTAATATGTCCATCAGCATCAAATTTATTCTTGAAAATCCATTTTGTGTTGATGAAATTTACACCTTTAGGGCGAGGAGTGAGATACCATACATCATTCCTTGCAAACTGACCTAGTGTTTCTTGCATTGCAGCAATCTAGTATTCATCCAGTAATGCCTCCTTGTAGTTCTTAGGTTTAACGAGAGAGATGAAGCATTGTAATCCTGCCAACTTCCTGTAATCCACTCGAGGAACTGGTCGAGTACTCCGTGCTATTGATTTAGGTTGATCCTGTGTTGGAACATAGGATACGACAGTGGTGGATGATGTTCCAACATGCTCAGTGTCAACTGGTTCAACTTCAGTCAGCTCAGATGTTCCAACCTTTGATGGGTCTGCCCAGTCAGGTTGATGAGGTTATGTTGGAACATTAGTGTTACTAGGTTCTTCTTCTACGACATCTTTCTTTTGTGCTTCAGAATCATCCACAATAACATTTATAGACTCCATAAGTGTGTTGTTCCAATGGTTATAAACAGGATAAGAACGGCTGTTGACAAAATACCCAAGAAAAATTCCAGTATCACTGCGATTATCGAATTTCGCCAATTGCTCTCTGTCTCTGAGGATGTAGCACTTGCATCCGAACACGTGAAAGTATGAGACATTTGGTTTTCTACCCTTCCAAATCTCGTAAGATGTTTTTCTGGTGAATGGATGCAGATATACTCGATTAATCGTATAGCAAGCTGTGTTAATAGCTTCTTCCCACCATTTTTTGTGAATTTCTTTCTCGGCTAACATCCCTCGAGCCATCTCCTGCAAGGTTCTGTTTTTCCGTTCTACAACACCATTCTGCTGATGAGTGATTGGTGCAGAAAACTCGTGTTAAATTCTGAACTCATCACAGAAGTCACTAAATTGAGAATTTTCAAATTCTCTACCATGATCACTACGAATTCGATCAATCTTTCCAACTGGACTTCCTTTTTGAGTCTGTAACTTTATCACCAGACTTCTAATTACTTCCACCGTATCAGATTTTTCTTTAAGAAAAGCTACCCATGTATATCTGGAGAAATCATTAACACGTATAAAGATATATTTCTTTCCACCTATATTAGGTGTATTGACTGAACCCATCAAATCCATGTGCAATAATTCTAGATTTCTTGAGGTGGTTATATATTGAACTGACGAGTGGGGAGATCAAATTTGTTTACCTTGTTGACATGGTCCGTACACAATTTTGTCCTTGCTTGTTAAGATAGGCATACCTCGTACTGCTTTTGCATTTGACATTTTCACCAAGGTTTTGTTATTGATGTGACCGAGCTTCCTGTGCCACAGAAATCCTTCATCCTATTTTGAGATCATACATCGTACTTCATGTTCCAACGCAATTATCTGATGATTGTATGCCTGAAAGAACCTTGGCTTTTCCGTGTTTCACTATACATTTGTCTTTCTGAAATTCAACAGTCATATTATCATCACATAATTGACTTATGCTCAGCAGATTGGCCTTTAGGTCTTCCACGAACAGCACACTAGTGAATACTGAAAATCCTTCAATCTGTAGTTCACCTTTTCCAACCACCCTACTCTTATTTCCATCACCAAACGTAAAATAACCGCCATCGTATGGTGTGATATTTGCAAGGAATTATTGAGTACCAATCATATGGCGAGAGCAGCTGCTATCAAAGTACCATGAATCTCTGGAATATGATATAAGCGAAGTATGTGTAACAAAGCATGTACCAGATCTTTTGACAACCCATACCTTTTTAACCATTCTGGTTTTCTAGACTTCGCCTATGATGGAACATACCAAGAGTTGATGTCCTGACATTTGATCTCTGGGTAGTTTCTGACATTGATCCTCTGAGTGACCTTGATATGAACAGTAGTTGCAGATGAGAGGTTTCCTTTGATAGGGCTTTCCGAACTTTCTCTTTACCTCTCAAATCTTTGTGTTGAGATTTATTGGACTTGAGTAACTTGTGTGCTTCAGGCTTGAGTGTGCCTGTGTTTTTGAGTGGGTTGTAATACCCAATTCTATGTCAATCTCCAAAGTTCTTTCCCATATCCAGAATATCGTCAAGCTTTGCTTTCCTAGAGTTCAGCTTAGAAATTACTGCTTCAGAAGTCTCAGCTCTCTTGGTTGCTTATATTAGCTTTTCATTTAATTCTTCATTCTTCTTTCTAAGTTCAGCAACTTTCACACGCAATTTTCTTTCTATTTCCATCAACTGTATTTTCTCTTCCTTCAGCTCTTTTTTTGTGTCAACCACTTGAAGCCACATAGCATACATATTTTCATAAGTGCTGTAGATTTCTTCATCACTTACAGCAAGTCCATCGTCTTCATCACTTGATGCTTCATACGGATCTATGTTGGAACATACATCTTCAACTTTATCTTGTGTGCTGGAACATCCATCCTCCGATGCATCATGAATTTTTGCTCCAAATGCCACATAGTTGCGTATAAGTTCCTCTTCGTCTTTCTCTTCTTCTTCATCTTCACTCCATGAGGTGACATAAGATTTTCCCTGTTTCTTCCGGGTATTTGCACATTCAGCCTGAATATGACCATATCTTTCACATTCCCTGCATTGGATTCGTCCAGGCTGTTTTGATCACTACTTCGATTTCTGGAGAACTGATGATTTCCTTGCTCAAATATCGTTCCATGATTATTTCCAGAATCCTATGGCCTTGGTCTATTTCCTTCAAACCTCTCATAAGATTTCTTGTTTACTACTTTCTTCAGCATTCTTGATAAATCCTTCGTGATAAGTGCAAGTTTTTCAAATTCATCATCACTGCCAGATTCGTAATTATCCTTTGATGAAGATGTTCTAAATGCAAACTCCTTTTGGACCCTTTTTGTATCTTGTTGAAACGTATTCACATACGTCTGTAATGATCCCATTAGTTCATCTAAGTGCATGGTGACTACATCTCTTGCTTATTCAATTGTCACAACCTTCATTGCAAACCTTTTAGGTAGTGATCTCAGGGTCTTTTTCACCAACTTCGCCTCTTTGTAGACCTTTCCAAGTTGATATGTCATATTGGAGATGTCCCTGAGTTTTCCATTGAATATAGCAATAGTGTCATCTTCCTCCATCATGAGTTCCTCAAACATAGTAGCCAACATCTGTAGTTTAGATTCTCGAACTCGACTAGTTCCTTCATGAGCAGTTTACAGAATATCCCATGCTTTCTTGGCTTGATGACATGTAGATGAGTTTGAACTGGTTTTCATCAACCGCAGTGAAGATAGCGTTTAGTGCCTTTGAATTCGTCAGAGATGCCTTGAGGTCGTCAGGAGTCCAATTAGATTTGTCTTTGAGTTTCTGCTCCCTTTGGCTTGACTCTCCTTCTTTCGCCTTAGATCTTGTATCACCATCTTCAGTAGGGTGATTCCACTCATTTTCAACATAGTACCAAACAAGTTCATCAAGTGAGTTGATGAAAACTCTCATGCATTCCTTCCAATAATTGCAGTTGTTGCCTTCCAGCAGAGGTGGCCGAGACACCGAAGCTCCTTCTTTGGCTGTCATGGTAAAACTGGATCACACTTTCCTTGACACAACCAAGGAAAAAATAAGTGACCAAGCTCTGATACAAATGAAATTTGGTTTTACCAAAATTTTCTAATTATTACTAGTATGTTCCAACATAACCTATCTAACCAAGTATGCAATAAAGTAAAGCATTAAAGACACGAGACTTGGTTACGTAGTTCAGTGAAATCCACCTACATCTGCGGGGCCTGGCCCAGTTCAGAATGAATCCACTAATCAGAAAGATACAGTACAAAGTATACCATACAAAATACTTATCTTTACTAATTAAACGTGTGAATTCTGCTAGCTCCCCTAGCCACCGATCCGCCTTGATCAGACTCCCTCTGACCTCAAAAATCGTCGACATTGGATCTCCTCCTCCCGATGAATTAAGGCATATGATTCTGAACTTTGATTTGCAGGTCACATATGTTGGAACATAGAATTCTGGCTCTATGCAATTCTCTCGAAAGATTGAAAATATGTGTACAGTTTTTCTCTATTTAATTCCTGTATAGAATGCAGCCGTGGTGTCCCCTTTTAAAGCCATGAGCAGATCAGAGCTCTCCATGATTATCTTCATACTATTCCTATTCCTTATCTGCCTTTTGAAGCATATCAAAATCCCATAAATAAATGGATTTTCCTTATCACAATATCTCCCATGTATTCGATAATATCAATGCCATATTTGTAGGGATTTTCCATGACCAACTATGCTTCTACACGCCTGATATATAATAGAATATTCAAATTTCCATAAATCACAAATACCATACTATTATGTTTTCTTTCTCGCAGAATCTAATCGGCGTATTTATGCTAATTCGCATGTTTCAACAAGGAAAGATTTTCATTTCCAAATATGTTTACAAAATTGCCAATTAAAATATTCAATAAATATCACTTGACTTTACGATGGCCTTCAGACAACTGATGTAAGCATTCAGGCAACTTAATGTAAGCCATATTTTGGCAACTCATGAGCTTAATAAAAAAGGAAGGATACCCTCTAAACCATGATGGTTTGAATTAAAAAATAACAATAATTCAATCTTATTATTATAATTTTTTTAATGATTAATCTAAATATTAATATGTGTTACATGAGATCTTCTCATAAAGATTAAGCACTTGATAGGAAATTCCAAATAAAATATTTATTAGAAAAGCAAATTTTAAACTGAATTCTACTAAAATTCAGTCAATGTCTTTCATGGAAAAAATTATTTTAAAATGGAAGCTAATTAAATATGTTCTGTTTCTAGAGAATTCATAGCATTGACCAGAGTCGGTCGAGAAGAAAGAAAGACACGCCATCTCTCCATAGTTTCCATTCTCATGCTTACTGAAAAGTAAATTCAGGGTCCTCAAGCTTTTACCCTTATAAGCAACCTAAATATTCTTCCGCTAAATTTGCTTTCACAAAAGCTCAAACAGTAGAATCTGCTGCCACAAAAGGGACCAAAATATTTACCACTATATTTACGGACTGCCCAGTGAGCTCAAATAATTTACTTACACCAACACAATACGACAAAACCCAAAAGAAAAGGACTGATGATGCATATACCTGTCCATGTCATGAGTATTAGCCCAATTTAATCATTTTAATGTTCCACAAAGAAAAAGAAAAAGAAAGAGAGATATATCAAGAATCAAATTCTAAAATTGTAATTATAAATTAAGAAGAGGGGTCTGCTAAAATTTCTTATAATTTAGACTTATTTCAAAGTTTATGGTGATTGTCTAGTGATACACCTTTCATTTTGATCAATTTCACTTAAAGATGCATTTAAAACATAATAAAAATGATACCGCTCTGATTATTTTATTTTTCTTTTTAATTGCCCACTCATATTGACACTTGGACAAGTTCTCGAAGGTGTTACGACAACTAAATTTTACCTAACTTTTGATGGTTGACTTCTCTTTTTGGTCAAACAAGTAAAATGATGTTAATCGACTTTTATGTGGCTAAAAATTAAGAGGTTAAGGATATTAGACTTTTTAGTTGGTCGGTGCCTTTTAGTTACAGTAAGTACATTTTGTAATAAATAGTCAACAATCAATAATTTTTTTTGAAAAATAACTCTTAAAGTTACACAACAATCACATACTACTCTCGCTCTTTTATTTTACTTTTTAATTTTGGCTCGACATCTGTCATATATTGACATTTGGATAAGTACTGGAAGATGTTCGACAACTAATTTTCCACCTAACTTTTGACCGTAGATTTCTCATCATTTTCGTCAAACAATTATAAAGGATGCTTGTTAATCGACTTTCACGTGGCTGAAAAGCTAAAAAATTCCACAAAAATGAAAAAAAAACAAAGGATATCAAATTTGTTAGTAGGTCGGTGCCTTTTCAGTTATAATAATTACATTTTATAGTAACATGTCAACGACTAATAACTATTTACCAAATACAAGTTTTTAAGTCAAACAATAATCATATACATCAAGAAAAACATCTATTAATCAAATCAGCCTAATGAAACAGTCAACTAACAATCATTAACCATAAGATTATGGTGTAAAAAAGTAATTGTTAATTAACCAAATAAGGTCCTAGTGTAAAAATCTTTATAACTATGTTAGGAAAAGAAATATTAATAAAATTAAACAAAAATATATGAAAATAATCAAACATCTTAATGAAAGAAACAAAGTAGGAAAGAAAGCCCCTAGTTTCCCATTTATCTTTTTATTTTTTTATTGGGAGGGGTTGCAGGGTTGGGTTAATTGTTGTCCACACCCTCCCCTCCCCTCTTATCTTCTTCTCTGATCATCATCATCCCCATCACTAATCATTTCCCACTCTTACATTTTTCCTTTTTACATTTTATCTCATTTTATTATAAATATATTCACTTTCTTAACAACCTCTTCTTACCTCCTTGGATCTTCATGTGAAGATGATCATCATCAATTTCCTCTTATACACCCACTGACTATTCTCCCTCGACCCCTCCTTTTGTCAACCTTGTACTTTCAGCCCAATTTTTTTTTAATAAAAAAATGGAGTTTGATGAGCATGAGGAACAAGAAGGCGAAATTGGGATCAATAATTCCGGCGGAAGAAAGGGTGTAGGCGGCGGCGGTGGAGGTGGGGGTACAACAGGTGCTGCAGGAGGCACAACTCCTACTACCACTTACAGATACAGAGAATGCTTGAAGAACCACGCGGTGGGGATCGGCGGCAACGCGGTGGACGGCTGCGGCGAGTTCATGGCGGCGGGGGCCGACGGAACCCTGGAGTCCCTCATCTGCGCCGCCTGCAGCTGCCACCGCAATTTCCACCGCAAGGAGACTGAAGGCGGAGGAGGAGAAGGGTTCCACCACCACCACAACCACCCACCGCACCCCCACCTCGCCACCGCCTGCTCCTTCCGCTCCCCTCACCCCTCCGGATACCTGCACGTCACGCCGCCGACGAGGCCCCTGGCGCTGCCGGCGACCTCGGAGGACATGTCGAACCCTAGCAGCAGCGGGGGCGGGGGCGGGGGCGGGGGCGGGGGGTCGAAGAAGCGGTTCCGGACGCGGTTCACGGCGGAGCAGAAGGAGAAAATGCTGGCGTTCGCGGAGAGGCTGGGGTGGCGCATCCAGAAGCAAGACGAGGCCTTGGTTCAGCAGTTCTGCGCGGAGGCGAATGTGAGGCGCCATGTGCTCAAGGTGTGGATGCACAACAATAAACACACTCTCGGTAAAAAACCCTAATTCTTACTGTTTGTTGTGCATCTTCCATTAGTTCATCCCCATTTCAATTTCGATGAGGGGAAATGTTGCTTCAGTTTCTGGTCGATAATCAGTGCGTAGAACTCTTTAGAAGTGTAATTTAGGGGTAGGGAGACTGAAATGTAATCTGACCATGGATTGTGCTGTGGCGGATGTTTCTTCCATTTTTTTCCCTGGTTGCTTGTAGTGGCATTGAAGAAGATGATGACTTTGAATGAGACCCTAATTACCTTGTTGCTGATTCATTTATTGGTTGAGTACAGACTGCATAAATGAGCATGATTTGAATTTGAATTTGAATTTTTTGCTGACTCTCTGGGTAAGATTTCAGTACGTGTTGGGCATGCAAGGCTGCAAAGTTCAGTGCTCCTCACAACTGTCATCTTCTCCCAGCTCACATGCTTCATTTCTGCAGTCGCTCTTCTCTCCACCTCCCTTTCTTTGGCACTGTTTTCCATGTTAAAATCAGAGAAGTCGATTTTCACTTGAACTTGTTGGTAGAATCATCCCGGGAGACATTAGATATCGGTCAGATGATGGTACATTGAGTTGAAGTTTTGATTTGTGTTGATGTATCGTTTTAGTTCATGGAGTAAATATTCAGAATAACAAATCCTCCGTTAATGTTTGCAATTTGTGTCATGGAGAGAGAAAAAGAAGAAGAACTTCTGGTGCTTTTCTTGATTAACTGGCTTCAATAACCTTATGATTAGGTTACGTGATCCCAATAAACATGCTTCCGATTCCCAATAGACGTAGCTATCTCTATATCATAGTACTTGTTCGGTCAAAGACCTATTTTATACTTGGAAGTCCGAGCCCTCCTAGGGAGTGGATGCTCCTTTGTTCTGCCACACCCCTTTCCCGCTTTAATCTATTTTTATAGAAGTATCATTTTTTTATCCATCAAAATCCATCCGAAATCATTTTTAACTACTAATATCTTCGTTTATACGCATAATATATTCCTCAAAAATATTTATTATGATGAATTCAATTACACATTGCATCATAGCTGCCTTATGTATACAATAATTATGTGAAATGATTTAAGTTGACTTAGTTTAACTCTTAAAATCAAATTCCACCATTTATTATTTGGTCGTTAACTTTCAACTTTCATCATGCAATTTCTTACACATTTTAATTTGCAAATTTTCAACTCTCATCATGTAATGCAGTGCATATTTTAATTTGTATTAAAAAAAATCAATATTTCAGATAGTAAAGTACCAATCTTAAGCTAACAGAATTGTATTTAAAGCTAAATTAACCATGTGTACGGTGCCAAATAACAAAAGTGTGAAGTGCATGCATTGCACTGGACAAATCTAATGGATGTTGCCAGTATACAATGAACGAAGCGAACAATGTTGTTTATAAAATGAAAGGCTCAGAATATTGTCCAGTCCAAATGAAGGGAATGGGAACGAGGAAGAACATGAGATATATTTACAAGGATACAAATTAGAGTTTTCTTAAGAAATAATCATTGAATATCATAAAAATATAATCACACATGGGTGAGATGTGATCTGTTAAGGAAATAGAAGCCCTTTCCTTGTAGGAAATGTTATAGATGGTAGTTACCTTATAAAATTAGTTTCCTTATAGAACTAGTTATAGATGGCAGTTTCCTTATAGACTTAGAATCCTATTCCTGTTAGACTTTGGTTTGTTGTAGCCCTATATATTGTAATCCTCATGATTGATGAGCTGTGTCATTGATGTGATATCAATGCACCATATAATAAAGCCATTTATATCATGGTATCAGAGCCTAAAGTCCTAAAACCATAAGAAAATATTCCGATGCCTTTCCGAGCCGTTAAGCTGTGCATCGATCCACGCACCACCGCATGGCCACTGCCGTCAGCTACATTCTGCCGATAGTCACCGCCACCGTCTGACTGTGGTAATTCGTGCTCCGCCTCTCCCGATCCGTTCGGTCCGTGCATTAAGCCACACGCGCCAATCCCGAAGCTAACGCGCCACCGCCGATCCGATCTGCCGCCGGTTGCTGCACCTGCTGTTGATCCGTACCTGATTTTGCATTATGTCTGCTTCCGGAAGTAATCCCAAAGAACATGCTCGTAATGATGCTGGTTTTGAGGCTGCTGTGCTGCAGAGCATGAATGACTATGAGGTAATTGTTACTTTACTAAAACAGTTGCAGTTGCAATCTGGCCCTATAATACCAATACCTGTTGGCCGTTTGTTGGCTAACCTCTACTTCATTGGCTCTTCTGATGGATCTGGTTTGGTTATTGCACACACCATCCTGAAGGGTCAAGAGAATTACCTTGAATGATCTCCTATAAATACTGATTTACTGAAGTTGAATACTACCCTACCGCTACTACTACCGCTAATGAAGTTGAATACTGCTCTACGAGCTGCTACTGTTACTGTTGTTACTGCTACTTCTACCCCCTACTGAGAATTTTTTTATTTTTTTTAATGATTAGCAATTTCATAATCTTTTTTGCAAGTTGGGCATTCTTGTCATCATGCTCCAACTTGAGGGAGGGTGTTAAGGAAATAGAAACCATTTCCTTGTAGGAAAGGTTATAGATGGTAGTTACCTTGTAGAATTAGTTTCCTTATAGAACTAGTTATAGATGATAGTTTCCTTATAGACTTAGAATCGTATTTCTATTAGACTTTAGTTTGTTGTACTCCTATATATTGTAATCCCCATGATTGATGAGTTGTGTCATTGATGTGATATCACTGCACCATATAATAAAGCCATTTATATTTTATCATGATCCAATATTTTTCAAAGTTTTTAACACGTTGAAGTAGACTCGCCGTCTAATCTAAAATAGACATGGGATGAATAACATTAGATCGCTAATCTCATTCAGATAGGTTTCTTTTGCATTACGAAATGAGCAACGTAATTAGAATCAAAATTAATAAGGCGCGGATAATGGTTTAAGGATAATTTTGGAAAGTGGGAGGAAGAGGAAACGGAAACGAGGGTGAAGGGATGTTGGAGAAAGAGAAGCTGTCGGAAAAGAAACATGTGGGCTCTTCAACCCCGGCCGACAGACATGTTTCATAAATCCATACCTCGTCTGGTCTACATCTCTCTTTCGGACCATCTTCTTTCTTCCTCCCGGTTCACCACCCTTGTTTTCCTGCGCTAAGGTTTTCGCTTCCGGTCTGGACCACTGTGTTACACTGCATATCCATTTTCATCCCAAAGCTCATTGTAAAGTCAAGAGATTTGCAAGTGAATATTTAATTGACAATTTTGTGTGAACTTATTTTGAACCGAAAATCCTTCCATGTTGGAACACGTTGTGTTCAGAATATTTATGCCAAAGAGTTATGGAAATTAAAGTCAGAATATTGTAATATTTTGCGATATATGGAATTCGTATATCTGACTAAGTATATCAGGCGTGTGAAGCATAATTGATTTATGGAAATCCCTACTTATAAGGAGATGATATATTCGAATATATGAGATAGATTGATATAAGGTAAATCCCTTTATTTATGGGATTTGTATATACTTCAAGAAGCAGATTTGGAATAGGAATATTGTGGAGATAATCAAGGAGTATTCAAATCTGTTCGTGGATATAAATTGGGACAACGTGACTGCATAATACACGGATTTAACAGAGCAAAAATCTGCCTACAGATTTTTGAGACTTTTGAGAATTGCAAAGAGTCAGACTACTGTGTTCTAACATACCTGACCTGTCGCACAAAGTTCGGAATCAAAAACCTTAATTCGTCGGGAGGAGGAGATCCAGCGTCGACGGAGTTCGAGATCAGAGGGAGTCTGATCAAGGCGGATCGGTAGCTAGGGGAGCTAGCAGAATTCACACAATATAGTTAGTGAAGATAAGTATTTTGTAAACGGTACTCTGTACTATATCTTTCTAATTAGTGGACTCATTCTGAACTAGGCCAGACCCCACAGATGTAGGTGGATTACTCCGAACTGCGTAACCAAGTCATGTATCTTTTACATTTTATGTTATTATGCACTTGGTTAGATTAGTCATGTTGAAACACACTAGTAAGTACTAGAAAAAGTGGTAAAACTAAGTTTTACTCATCTTTTGGTACAATTACAATCAATATCCGTTTGTCTTGTCTTGGTATTATGGGAGGTTTTCCAATAATAACAATAACTTGATTGTTCTCTTTGTACTACTCTTTAAGCAAATGACAATATGGAACGAATGATATGACGGAAATTCAAAGTTGTGCTAACATTTAAATACTACCCTTGTTTCTTTTTCCGTTTAATTTGAACTGGTAAGCTTCTGTTATTGATCACACCTACGTGTTCAACAATTTTCTTTCGTTTGCATGTTCTTCGTGCTCCATGAATTACGTGCATAGTAGGTTGTATTATCACTTCATGCATGTTTTCATATTAACGTTTTGGACAAATAATTACACTACTACATCTCTTAAGTCATAGTAATATTTTGTATATTATGTGAAAGGTTTTATTCTAACCTTTTCACTTCTCATATGTTGTCTATGTGTAGTGGCGGAACCAAAATTTTTTTAGGTGGGGTTGGACAATACTACTCAAATTTAAATTTTAAAAAATTAACTCGAAAATAATTAAAAATAGTACATAATTTAATAAATCGAGTACAATACAATAAGGTTTTCACAAGTTCACTAAACTGCTAAAATAACTACTTTCTAATGCTCGAATTACTAGAAGTAGAACTAGGAACAAGTGGGGGCAACAAATACCTACGGGACTCCATGCCTTGATAACGTTGAATAATCGATTCATTCTCGATCTTAACAAAAATATCTTTCTCAATATACACCGTCATAACATCATTCAACCATTCATCTCCCATTCTATTACGAAGATCGGTCTTGATATTCTTAATGGCAGAAAAAACTCGCTCAACTGAAACTGTTGCAACTAGTAGAACTAATGCTAACTCAATAAGACGATATACCAATGTGTAGATTACATTGCTATGTGATCGAACCATATGTTGAGCAACACTTTCAAAATCATTGATGTCTGAATAGGCATCATCATCTCTCACATCATTAAGGAAGTAATTCAGTTGTTGCTCAAGTTCAACACGCTCAATTAGGGATAATTCATCCGAATAGAGTTCAGCAAGGCGAAGCAACTTACTGACATCAAACGTGAAAAATCTTTCTCTCGGATCAAGGCATGCGATACAAGTGAGTAACTCTGAGCTTGCTTAGGAAAATCGATAATTCATTTCTTGAATCATCCTGTCAACGGTCTAGTATTGAAATAATAAAAAATAAAACAATAATATAAAAAATACATATAAAATAATACAAACAAAATAAATTAAAGTATGTAAATATGGAAGTAGTACCTGAAGAAAAAAAAATATGGAAGTAGCACCGGTGCCTAAGTAACCGGTGCTAATTTAGCGCCGGTTTTTTTTCAACCGGTGCTAAATTAGTATCAGTTTTTTTGTTAGCACCAGTTTTCAACCGGTGCTAAATTAGTACCGGTATTTTTTGTTAGCACCGGTTGAAAAACCGGTGCTAATTTGTTTACGACGACGAAAAAAATCCATTCCTCTGAAAGCTGCAGTGCGCTGCCGCTTTCAGAGAAAGGGAAAAAGACTCAAAATTAACAATTTTATTCCACATTAATTTAATAATAAAATCAACTTCACAAAATTAATAATTTATTTCCACATTAATGTATACAAACACCTTGTCTCACACGACTATGACAAGAATAATAGTCCTAATTATACAATAATAAAACTACTGCAGCACAATTTATGGTGCACTGCCTTCACTTACAACTCTAGAATCTCGGTTTCTTCTCTACTCTTGCAAAAACTAAGATGAAATGAGTACATATATAGTTGGGAGAACCGAACCTATCATCAGTAATTGTAATTCCCAGATTTTGAATTGGAGGTAAAGAAAGGTACAAGTGGTTAGTGAAATAATCTAATGATTCTGGAAAATGATTGACAAGAACAAGATGGAAAATAAGAATGATTACTCATTGTGGTTTCGTTTGAAGCAGAACTATTGCCAGGAAGTGGCTAAAATCCTTGGAATGAGAATGAAAGAATCTTGAACAATCCATCATGGATAACCTAGCATATTCAACGTTGCACGTTGCAAAAATATCAGTGTATTCAACGTCTCCACCATGGATAACCTAGCATATTCATGGTTTAATTCACCCTTAACTATATAAAATATTACATCATCCATCCTTATAAAAGGGTGTATTGTTTATGCAATAGTACAAGAAATATGATTCATTTCGTTTTAGGCTAAGGTGACGCTACTAGTACCTCCAAGAACGTGTTGGAACCCAATACAAGAGTCTCATAGAAGAAGCTCTCTTTGGCTTACCCAATGACTAGCATCTTCCAGCACATGCATTTCAACTCCACCTCCCTCTTCAACTGCTTACTCCTCAGCAACATGAAGTCTCTGAAGATCTTCAAGTGCCCACCTGTGCAAACTCCGTTATGCTTTCTAGGGTTCTCATCATTATAGGCTTCCACCTATACCACAACAAAAAAATAGAGAGAAGAGAACTTTTGATTATGTGCAGCAACGTCCCCACCTTGATTATGGTTAATGCAATCAAATCTCCACCATCCTATCCCAAAATCAAGGCTATCTATAACCATATAAACAAGAAAACACCAGATGTTTAATACCAAACTAAAGATGGCAAACTTGCAACATAATAATTTCCATCTTTAGTTGCCAAACTCCATTCTTTGAAGCAGTGACAACAAAGCACGGGTAAAACAAAGAATCAAACATTAATATGGTGAAATCACAAAGTTCAGCTTTGTTTTTATTTGTCCACATTCAAAACTTTATAAGTTTAAAACCATCCTCAAATTTAGACCAAATAAAAGTTCCACTTAAACATTACACATATAATGAACTGAAAAGAGATCTTCAAGACAAAAGCTCACACAAAATGTACAAATAAACTCTTCAACTTCCAAACAACAAAAGACGAGCACACCATTTGAAAGCATAGCTGAAAAAAAACATTGCCCATGTCTTTCTTAATACTGAAATTCATGCAAGAATTTGATTTTACGAGACTACATGGATATTTCTGGCACACAGATCAGACAACATCACTTTAGAGTCTATGAAGGATAGGAGTATAAGACTAATAGTACTACGCTAATGCACAAGTCTGCTGCTAAAGATAGAATATACCTATATCTTGGTTGCAAAATTCAAAAAGATAGGCACGACAAAAGCTTCACCACATTAATAGTTTACCCAAAAAAACTGATTGGTTCTTTGATGTAAAGGACTTGAGCTCAAAAGACAAAAGGAACAGCAGACAAGGAGAACCAGCTCGAAATAATGAAACCACACAATCCCAGTTTGCAAAAAAACATTTAAAGATACAAACTTTTAGCAACCAGAAGGAAGAAAAACAGAAAACAGATCCAAAACCAAGCATAATCAATAACTAACCTAACAACATGTGCTTCAAAAAATTATCATAGAAATATGTATATTGTCATCGTCTTAAACGAACTAGAATGGAACTTCATCAAAGATTCACCTGTGCATTGGTAAGCGCGGTCGGCGATGGGAGCGGTGCGGAGGTGGTGGAGAGCATCGCCATCGGTGGTGGGAAATGAAGAGGTGACGTGCGATGGTTAGCGCAGCGGCAATGGGATCGAGATTGGGAAGTAGAATTGCGACCCAAAACTGGGCTTCCTCTAATCGCGACCTAGATTGGGAAGTAGAATCATGACATAAATGGTGAAGGGATGGATAATATCTTTGGGAAAAATTGGTAGAGGGTTATGGTGGAAAGAGGGAAAATTTGGGGTTAAGTTTATAGAGGGAAGAGGGAAATCGGTAGAGGTGTTGGGGTGGGAGAGGTACGAAAATTTGGGTTTAAGGTTATGGAGGGAATAGGGAAAATTTGGGAGGGAAGGAAAATGATGCTTTGTTGGGCCATTTTAGTGTTTTATACTTTCAACTTTATTTTGAAAAAAACATTATCCCATATGAATGGGAAGGATATGTATTAGCTTCCCCAGATACTGAAATCGTAAAAAAACTCTTTTACTATGTGTTGGTTGAAAATTGATTTTGGAGACTTTGTACAAAAAGGTCTACATATAGCTGGCTACTTATCGCAAAATGGTAATTTGCGGCGGTCCAATTTGGCTGAGCAGAAGTCTACATCAAATTTGGTCAAGATCTGATCAGAAACATGATTTACTCAGACAATAGTATAACAATATTAGAAAATGATCTGTTGTTGACAGGAAGTATAACAATATTAGATCTGACCATGACTAGCTTAGTAATCATGACTTGTCCAGAATCAATCAAGATCTGATCAGAAATAGGATTTACTCTAACAATAGTATAACAATATTAGAAAATGATATGTTGCTGACAGGAAGTATAACAATATTATATCTGACAATGACTAGCTTAGTAATCATGACTTGTCCAGAATCAATCAAGATCTGATGAGAAACATGATTTACTCTAGCAATAGTATAACAATATTAGAAAATGATCTATAGCTGACAAGAAGTATAACAATATTAGATCTGACCATTACTAGCTTAGTAATCATGACTTGTCTAGAATCAATCAAGATCTGATGAGAAACATGATTTACTCTAACAACAGTATAACAATATTAGAAAATGATCTATTGCTGACATGAAGTATAACAATATTAGATCTGACCATTACTAGATTAGTAATCATGACTTGTCCGAAATCAATCAAGATCTGATCCGAAACATGATTTACTCTAACTAGTATAACAATATTAGAAAATGAACTATTGTTGATGAGAATTATAACAATATTAGCTCTGACCATGCCTAGCTTACTAATCATGACTTGTCCAGAATCAACCAAGATCTGATAAAAAACATGATTTACTCTAACAATATTAGAAAATGATCCATTGCTGACAGGAAGTATAACAATATTAGATCTGACCATGACTAGCTTAGTAATCATGATTTGTCCAGAATTAATCAAGATCTGATAAAAAACATGATTTACTATAACACCCATGATTTAAAATCAATCCTATGTTACTATAACACCCTCGAGTTCTCGAGCCCCTCGAGCCCCTCGAATCCCTCGAGCCCTCAAACACCTTGAACCTATCGAACCCCTCGAGCCCCTCGACCCCTCGACCCCTCGAACCCCTTGAATTGTTCGAACTCCTCGAGCCCTCAAACCCCTTGAACCTCTCGACCCCCTCGAACCCCTCGAACCCCTCGAGCCACTTTCGCCCCTTAAACCTCTCGAGCCCCCCGAGCTCCCAAGCCCCTCAAGCCCTCCGACCCCTAGTACCCCTCAAACCCTCATACCCCTCGAGCCCTCGAGCCCCTCGAGCCTCTCAAACCCCTCGAGCCCTCGAACTCTCGAACCCCTCAACCCCTCGTACCCCTCGAGCCCCTCGGGCTCTCGATCCTCTCACCCCTCGAACCATCGACACCCTCAAGCCCCTCGATCCCTCGTACCCCTCAACCCCTCGATCCCCTCAAACCCCTCGAGCCCTCGAACTCTCAAACCCCGCAACCCCTCGTACCCCTCAAGCTCTCGATCCCCTCGCCCCTTTAACTTCGACACCCTCGAGCCCCTCAACCCTTTGACCTCTCGATCCCCTCAAACCCCTCGAGTGGAAGTGGCTCCCTCGAGCTCTCGAGCCCCTCGAGCCCCTCGATCACCCCTCGAGCCCTCGAGCCCCTTTTTCAATTCACTGGTTATGCCAATTTTTAGCACTGGTTTGAAAACCGGTGCTATTGTTTACTAAAACCGGTGCTATTTTGAATTTGTTGGTGGGAAGATAGAATTTTACAAATATTAGCACCGGTTTTGCGGGAAGATAGAATTTTACAAATATTTAGCACCGGTTTTTAAAAACCGGTGCTAATATTTTCAAAATCGATACTATTTTAAAATTTTTCCTACTTCTTTGGCGGGAAAATGAGTCTCGAAAATTTTTAGCACTGGTTTTTAAAAACCGGTGCTATTTTTTTACAAGCAACTGGTGCTAAGTTTTAATCTTTAGCACCGGTTTTAAAAACCGGTGCTATTTTTTTACTAAAATCAGTGCTGTTTTAATTTTTTTGCGGGAAGATAGAATTTTACAAATATTTAGCACCGGTTTTTAAAAACCGGTGCTAATATTTTCAAAATCGATACTATTTTAAAATTTTTCCTACTTCTTTGGCGGGAAAATGAGTCTCGAAAATTTTTAGCATTGGTTTTTAAAAACCGGTGCTATTTTTTACAAACAACCGGTGCTAAGTTTTACTTTTTAGCATCGGTTTTAAAAACCGGTGCTATTATTTTGCAAAAACCGGTGCTATTATTTAATTTTTAGCACCGATTTTAAAAACCGGTGCTATTTTGATTTTTTTGCGAGAAGATAGAATTTTACAAATATTTAGCACCGGTTTTTAAAAACCGGTGCTATTTTACAATTTTTGGCTATTTCTTTGGCGGGAAAAATAAAATTTTCAAATTTTTAGCACCGATTTTTAAAAACTGGTGCTAATTATTTCCAAAACCGATGCTATTGTAAAATTTAACACCGATTTTTAAAAAACTGGTGTTAAAAATTTAAAAACCAGTGCTATTAGATTTTTAGCACCGGTTTTCGGTGCTAGAGGGGGGTCTCTGTGGTAGTGCTTGTAGCTCCCAACACATGCTTCATAAAAAACATACAAAATACAAATTCATAGATCTCCATTCTGTCAATCAAACCATTTGTTGTAGAGGCATTTTCATCTAAATTGCTATGCTCATAGATATTAAGAAGCACTTGAATAATACAAGACCACATAGCCTGAAAACAAAGAATAGGAGTGTAATGTGATCCCCAATGGGTATCAGCAGGCCGTCTCAAACTCATTTCGTGATTTTTACCTCTTCCACTAACATTCTCCCCATTCTCCAATGCCTTTACAAGTCTAGCATGTTCTAATTGCATAAGCATCTCTTTTCTAACACATGAACCTTCAACTAGATTCACAGTTTTAACAAGATACCCAAAAAATTCACCCACAGATAGAATACTATATGCAACAGAAACAACAACCAATTGAATTTGGTGAGAGAAACAATGAATATACCTTGCAGAAGAGTTTTCTTTCAATGTCAAAGCTTGCAATCCATTAAACTCACCTTGCATATTTGAAGCCCCATCATATCTTTGGCCTCTCAACTTTGACAAGGACAATTTGTTATCTACAAACAGTTGCTTAAGAGCCTCTATCAAAGTAATAGCTTTAGTATTCGAAACATGCACAAGAGCAAGAAAACACTCAACAATGCATCCTTGCTTGTTGACATATATCAAAACAACCCCCATTTGCTCTTTTATTGATGCATCTCTAGCCTCATCAACAAGAAGAGAAAATACACTATCTTCAATGTCATTAAAAATAGCATCAGTTACCTCACCATCACAAACACTTGAGAGCTGTTTATGAACTTTGGAGGATGTCAACTTGCAATTTCCGGGAGCATTTTCATTCATTTCCTTAGCAACATCTTCACTTCTCTTGCAATACTAGTCAACCAATTCAAGATAATTACCCTTGTTGATGGAATCCCAACCCTTATCATGACCACGAAAAGCCAAACCTTGTTTTAACAAGTATCTTGCACATCCGAAATTGCAGTCAAATGTGTGGTATGCCTTCTCTGATTCAGTAACATGCTCGTCAAAATAATGTAAGATACTTTGCTTTTGAAGGCTAAAATTTCTCAATTTGATTGCTGCACCATGATGACTTCCATCCACATTCGTAGCATGTTTCCTAAATAATTTAAGGGCATTCTTCCAATTTTTCAGCCCATCCACAGTATATGCCGTCTCCTTTGCTGAATTCTTAAAAAGATAGCAAAGAAAACAAAAGGCAGCATCCTTTGAAACACTATACTCCAACCAATCAAATTCATCAAACCAACCCTTTTGAAAACTTCTAAATTCAACATTGAACAATGTCCTAGGAAAAGTATGATTCTTATGTTGACAAGGACCTCTTAATATATATTCTCCAAGCACTTCATCTCTAATAGAAACATCAATCTCTTCAATAGGTTTACGTAGCCCGGAATCACTTATAACATCATTCCGATTGAATTCTTCGGGAGATTGTTCTCTACTACTACCCTCTCCCTCTTCATTGTGCCTTTGTTCATTAGGTTCATTCGATCTCTTAGAAGATGGAAATCCTCTACTTCGAATTAAAAATTTGTCAATAACCTATTAAATATCAAATAGGTAAAATATGTAAATTGAATTCATTCTTATAAAATTCAAAAGCATTATGAAACAATAATAAATTATAATAACAAATAATTTATAAAATCATATTAATCTAAATTCAATTTAACAGATATCCCTGATTCCATAATTTGTCAATTTCACATAAATAATAAATCAAACAATTATAATTTATAATTATACACGTGCAATTCAATTGATACAACAACCATATAACTTCAATTCTACAACCAATCTAAGAATAATATTCATATAAATTAAATTTTTGACGGAAAGAATAACATAAACAATAAATTCTAAAATTAAATTACCTCTTTCAAGTCATAAACACAAAGAGGAGACTAGATGAAGAGGAAAATGGAGGGTTGGATGGACGGACGGTGGCGGGGCAGCATCCGGAGTCTCTTGCCGGCGGCGGGACGACGGCGGCGGCGGGGAACTGAGTCTGGAGCCTGGCTGGCTGATTCACGTTCAAAGTGTTGGAAAATGATAGTTAAAAGGTTGAAATTTGTCAAATTTTTGGGCTTTGTTTGAGTGGGACCCAAATGGATTTTGGGTCGGTGGATGTCATTTTTGAGTTCTCCTCCGCGAGTACTATAAAATCGACTATTTAAACTCTCAAAACGGATCAAGGGTGAATGAGATATGGATGTTTGAAATGTCACTCTTGAAAGAGAAAAAATTAGGCAGAAATTGGCCCAAATTAGTTTTTCTCTGGACTGTCCAAAATGCGTATGGACCGCATGGAAGTCTCTGGAAAGCCCAACCGCATAGTACATATGGAATTGCTTGTGTGTAATTCTTAAGAGATAAGAACAAAATACTTCCATATTTTGTGAGATATCTTGTCTTAAATAAATATGCGGTTTAAAATGTTTAATACGATGAAGAATATTTGTGCAAATATTTCTTCCTTTTCCAGCAGATTTGATTCGAGTATTCATGGAATGTCTCGGATTTGGTGAGTTGGTGATTGGAGAATATTCTTCTCTAATTACAGAAAATCATGTTTCCATGATTAGGGTCTCTTAGAGTAGTATAAATAGAGCCTCTAAGTCAGTCAGAAAATTCGCACCATTTCTCAAGTCCCTCCATATTCTAAACTTGAGTCTTCTGTCTGTCTTTCTCGAAGTTTCCATTTGGTGCTCTGTCGAGGTGATAGTCCTTCGGGCCTTGCGTGAATCCGAGGTAACTCTTACGTGTTAATTGTTACCTTCGATGGTTTTATCCTAGGGAACGATGTCCGCGACGGGACTCATTCGTTTCAAGGGCAGCGAGTGTTACTCGTGACTCCATCATTACTTGAGGATTTATGCTTTGATTATTTGTAATTTAAGCGTTTCGATTGTATGCTTGAATAATTAATAAAAGTTTATTATTCTTGCATATGTTAATTGCTCGTTCAATTTTGTTGTTTAATTTTTCGCATGATATAATCAATATATGTCCAACAGTCTTGAAACGAATGATATTTGTTGATTTATATTGATTAGAAGATTACATGTTTGCGTAAACATATATATATATATATATATATATATATCAATGCATGTTTGGTTTAAATATGCATGCATAATATGCATACGGATATAGATATTTGCATGTTTGGTTATTAATCATCAAATGGATACCATATGATAGTATGCCATATTTATTTGTAATCCGAAACTCTTGCATGCCATATTTATTTGTCATCTATTTGGATGCTATACCGTGCATGCCACTTTATGGAAATTGTATGTGTGTAAAAATATGCATGCTAATGGTTTTGGTTATTTACAACACAATCACATTGAGCAATTTGTTATGTATAATTATTTAAAATATTATACTACGATATTAGATGTGTACATATATTTAACGATGAATGATTTTTTGTATGTACACATTGGTGAATCCGAGTATACACGATGTATCTATTGGAAGGAAAACTTGGCATGGAGATACACCAGGATTTGCTTGGCAACATGAAAGAATCAAGAGTGTAACCACGGTTTTGCAAACTATGGTACGTATACACGTTAATTAATGTGAATCATGGCATATGCTATATATACATATATTGCTTGGATTATATTTGATAACCATTTGCGTGAATCTGGATGTGAACAAAACTTTGTTACAAAGAGTGTTATGTGAATAATATTTGTACATATATGTCCAGTACACTAAGGCATTACAAAGAGTAAATGAATTTGGTTATATTAATCCCTTAATTATGTGGGAAAATGAGTTGAGCATGTATGTTAAATTACATGGCGCAATTATGGAAATGTGCTAATTCCGTGATATTCATGCTTATGAGATTAAATGTTGATACAGTAAGAATTCTTATTTGATTCTTTGCATGAAAGATTGAATTAAATTTACGGGAAAAAATGCCATGAGTTTAAAATATGGGATCAGACATTATTATTCAATTACATAAAAGCGGTGCATATGGTTGGAAATTATGAGACATTTAAATTTCCTAAGCCCTCAAAATGTTATAGTATTTGTTTAAATACTTGATCAAATGTTGAAATACCTATTTTGCATGGTATAGTAATTTGGTTGTGTGGGCTGCTCATGTTGGTTAAAGGTTTAAATCATATTTGTGTGAGAATGTGCTGCTAGTAATTCATGACTTTTATATGCTTGGTCTGAGAATCGCATGCGATAAAATGGTAAACTTCATTTGCACTTAAACATGACATCTCTCGGCAAGAGTGTAATATATTTGTGCATGAATGAAGGATGTGACATTGGGTTATTTGATCCATGATGTATTCTCGTTCATTTAGGGACTTGATTTAGCTGCATAAACGGAAATTTTAGATCTATGATGTGTCTAAAACTATGTTATGTTTTTATATGCTATGATTATATTAATTGTTTGGGAAAGTGCCCTTTTGATGCAATGAAAGGTTTGACAAGGCTTGTTCCAATAATTGACTATCTTGATTGATCATTTACGAGCATATGGCTCACGAGTGACAATTGTTAGATTGCACAGATAGAGCATATGGGCTCAAAGTTCAACATATTCTGGTTATTTTGTATGACCTGAAAATTGTGAACGTGAAGACATTAGTTTACGACTATGTCTAGGGTATTGGTTCTTGTGAACCATGGTATAAAACCTAAAGCATGAGTTATCATGACTATGCTAAAAACCTTTGATTATTTGTAATCAAAGAATTCAGGGGAAAATCTCAAGATTTTGGTTGGAAAGCCTAAGAATCCTGAGAATTGGAATCCCAAGACTTTTGGTCAAATCTCTTGATTTATGGTTGCAAAATCTAAGAATCGTGAGATAGGGAATCCCAAGACAGTTGGTCAATTCTTTATATTTTTGGTTGGAAAGCCTTAGAATTCTGAGATGAGGAGACATTCAGTCTAGAAACCCCAAGACACGAGGTTTTGAGAAACTTAACACTTGTGAGGATGTTTAATAAAACCAGCCCAATGTGGGGGGTAGACGAAAACCTAAAAATTCAACGACGATATGAATTTCGATAGGTACTTGAAGTGAAAAAGTCACCACGAGAGATTTGAATCAAGTTGATCAAGTCGGGAGGACTTTAACTCGAACCAAAAGGGTAAACTCGAAATTGAGTCTAGCAATGCACTCAAACTTGAGTCGAGCAATAGACTTGAATGTGTTTCGAGCATAAAGACACTCAAGTTTGATTTGAGTAGTCTGAAAGTAAAGTTCAGTTGTACTGAAACTTGGCTTTGAAATGGGCATGAAATTGTGTGGAGTTGGTACAGTCACACTGCGCCCTAGTGAGAGTTAATCGAATCCTCGATTGATTGATACTACATCGGTTGTGGTATTGGTCATGCGAGGAAGAACGATTAATTGAGATCGGAAAGTTTAGTTAGCTCTAATTCCAAGGGAGTTGAAGGAATAAGAGAGACTTTCACGATAAAAGATCAATACATGAAGGTGTTTTGATTGTTGAAAGGATCAAGCCCTAAAGAAATTTTATGGGTAAGAACCTAGTGTTTGATTCATTATTGAACACACGGACTTTTAGTAAGTTGGGTTTGTATATTAATGAAACCACTTACGTGATGCATAGAAAACATATGAGGTTATCTGTGACCATGATGTGAATACATAGAATCCTATGGGAATGTGATTCACAATGTAGACATTTGCAAGGTCATTTGGTGATTGAAGGAAATTGCTAGAAATGATCAAGCGTTATGGGGGAACCTTTAAGTTGGCTGGCGATCTTTTAAATAAGATACCCCAAGAAGGAGGAAAATAAAGCTCCTCATAGAGCCATCCTAAAAGTTCTTTCGAATGTGTGGGTTGACATATTGTGAATGTAGTAAAAGGAATACTTAAATAGTATCTTTACTAGATATGCACAATGTTGAAGTGCTATCAATTTCTTGAAATTCACAAGAAATATTATGCAGAAACTAGAAATATATCTTGATGGAAAGTGTATTTTGTGGAAGTTTCTGTTAAAGATCTTGATTTATCTTAAATGGACTTAAGAGTCAATAGATGAAATCATTAAGGATCAGGGATAAATCAACGAAGGAAACGAGATTCCATGAAATAATTTTTGTGGAAAGTGGTGATCAATAGAGAGATTGATCTACCATGAGTGCAAATCACTAGAGTACTAGTAGATTTGAACAATTAGTAAGTATATTTGTGTACTTGATGGGTGTTCTCTAGACGTGAGAATGAGTCCAAGGGTGATGTGAAAGCTAGAAGTACATCTAATGGACCTAAATGGTTATTTGGAGATTTAGATATTAAAATCTGAATAGAGCAAAATGATAAGCTCAATGCTCCTAAATGACCCATTATGTGACCAAACTAATTGTTGTTTAGCCAGTGATATGAAATCAATGAGTTTGATGAAGGCGGATATGCTAAGGGACACGGAAAATGACCATGTCATTTATGTCTTTGAATTAATGGTTTTCTCATTGATAGAAAAATTGATACGATGATTGAGTCTCTTGGAGATATGTCGTATTCAATGGAATGACTCTAAACATTATGAGTTACCTTTTTTGTAAAAGTGAGGTGTCTCTTAAGAAGAGAACTCAAGAGTCATTGATAGTCTGTTGTACTTATTAAAGTGCACATTAGACAATTCTTACAATGGATAGTAAGATGATACACGAGTAATCTAGAAAAGATCACTGGAAACTAGCTGTGTGTGAGACTCGTGGATATGGCTTGAGTTGTGTAGAGAAATGGTTCTCTCTTGCTAGATTCATAGAGGAATCTAAGTCCATTGTGTTGGACAAAAATTGGGAAAGATATACCCTAGGATGACCAAAGCATTTTTATGCGTATTGGTGTAGCGTAAAGCTTGTAGCTTAAAGCCATATTGATGATGGTGTGTCTCGACATAGACACTTTACCATTGGACGACTACTCTCTACGAGAATTATCGATATTGACTACGTAAGGTCAATATGATAAGAGTTGTTATTCTTTGACGAAATGATTCAATCGATTTCTTGACGAAGAAATTGAATCGAGAGTTAGTTGAGAACTCATCGAAAGGAATATGACTAAGTCCAATAAATGGTGGGTTACGTATGTGGACACCCAACCTATGTGACTGGAGATCCCAAGATCTAGGTTCAAAGGGACAACTAAACTGCAAAGACCCATCACGATCACTGTGGGGGTTTCATACCTCCTGTCTTATTCCTATGATGAAGAAACGGTGATGTGAATAGAGGTTAAGCATTAAATTGCTTTTGATGATTCAAGGCATCGAGTATGTAGTACTCGAAAGAGCGCAATAGTTTACGGAACTGCTCTTACGCCAAGAATCACCTATGTAAGCGAGAAGTGTGGCCGTTTCGAAAGGAAATTGTTGGGACGCAATTCTTTAGAAACCTTAGGCATGTGCCATGGCCTGATTAATGGACACAACCGAGGAAAGCGCAAGGGCTAGGAAAGATGTCTGTGGGAAGTGCATTGTCGTTCACACAAGCGGTAGGGGAAGTTCAAGGAAATCGCATCTACTTCCTAACCAGTGGGCTAAGTGTACTCTCTCAAGGGAAAGTTCAAAGGGTGACACCTACTTATCCTATGCAGCATCTATGCCGTCGAAATGAATCTATCACCAAGTTAAACTCCGTAACTGACGTGATTGTTCTGATTCCTACATCAATATATATTCATGTAAGGGATTGTTGGAAAATGATAGTTAAAAGGTTGAAATTCGTCAACTTTTTGGGCTTCGTTTGAGTGGGACCCAAATGGATTTTGGGCCGGTGGATGTCATTTTTGAGTTCTCCTCCGCGAGTGCTATAAAATTGACTATTTAAACTCTCAAAAAGGATCAAGGGTGAATGAGATATGGATGTTTGAAATGTCACTCTTGAAAGAGAAAAAATTAGGCATAAATTGGCCCAAATTAGTTTTTCTCTGGACTGTCCAAAATGCGTATGGACCGCATGAAAGTCTCTGGAAGACCCAACCACATAGTACATATGGAATTGCTTGTGTGTAATTCTTAAGAGATAAGAACAAAATACTTCCTTATTTTGTGAGATATCTTGTCTTAAATAAATATGCGGTTTACCATGTTTAATACGATGAAGAATATTTGTGCAAATATTTCTTCCTTTTCCAGCAGATTTGATTCGAGTATTCATGGAATGTCTCGGATTTGGTGAGTTGGTGATTGGAGAATATTCTTCTCTAATTACAGAAAATCATGTTTCCATGATTAGGGTCTCTTAGAGTAGTATAAATAGAGCCTCTAAGTCAGTCAGAAAATACACACCATTTCTCAAGTCCCTCCATATTCTAAACTTGAGTTTTCCGTCTGTCTTTCTCGAAGTTTCCATTTGGTGCTCTGTCGAGGTGATAGTCCTTCGGGCTTTGCGTGAATCCGAGGTAACTCTTACGTGTTAATTGTTACCTTCGATGGTTTTATCCTAGGGAACGATGTCCACGACAGGACTCATTCGTTTCAAGGGCAGTGAGTGTTACTCGTGACTCCATCATTACTTGAAACATGATTTATGCTTTGATTATTTGTAATTTAAGCATTTCGATTGTATGCTTGAATAATTAATAAAAGTTTATTATTCTTGCATATGTTAATTGCTCGTTCGATTTTGTTGTTTAATTTTTCGCATGATATAATCAATATATGTCCAACACAAAGTTCAAACCAACATTGGGTTTGAAATTGGTTTGTCACTTTGTTGCAAGATTTGGCCATTGAGTTTTGTATTTGGGTTATCCTTTTTTGGATTTTGGCCCAATAAAATACCCAAATTCGATTTCATTTTTTTTCTTCTGCACTAATCAAAACGATGTCGTTTGACTTGAGCCAAAACGACGTCGTTTTGATGTATTATGGGCCAAAAAAAAAGGCCTGCGACGGCCTTCTTCCCTGATTGATTATGTCGACAAGACGTGGATTACGCCGGAAAACTCCAATGCGCCGCTAGGAAGCGCTTTAGCCGCTTATCACCACTACTACCATGGCGCCGAAATCTCAGGTAGGGCTGGAGCCCTACCACACGCCATGGTATTTCCGCCCCTGTCTACATTGGCAAGTACGATTCGTATTATTCCACAACTATAAGGATACATAGAAACGCAACTCAATGTGGCAAATCCTAATTTTATGCATGTATTTTATCCTCTAATTAACTTTTAATAAATTTCATGTTGAAAACATATTGCTTTTATGAAAAATTAAAAAGGAGAATGAAATCTAATCACCCTTAACCACTCACAATCCATACACTTAAAAACATTTTTAAAAAGTTGATCCATAAGAAATAGTCATAAATTGGAGAGGCGTCACGTTTCAAAAAGTTAACTTATAAGGGAATAGCATTGTGAATTTTTACTACTTTCGACTCTGCTATTATGTTCAGAACCAGAAGTTTACCGTGTCTGATTCGTCCCTGATGAGAAAATGAAGCACAAGCCGAACCCTTTACTCTGAAATATGAAATTTACAATCATTACATAAATTCGATAAACAGACCAGATGTCTCCGTGAAGGTGCAAGTCCTTGAGCTATGGAAGCTTAAGTATTTAGTAAGCTGAAGCAGAAATGTAAATGGTCAAAAATTATTTTTTAGTAATATTATATGCTTCTTTTCTTTTTTTAATGGGTGTTAAGTGTCTGTTTTGATAGTTGGAAATGGTTACTGGGAAGGCTTGATTGAAAGATATGATGAGGCAGTGGCAGAACCAGACATATATTTTAGGACAGGTGAGTTAGTCAAGAAAAATTTTCATTCAATACACTCCCTCCAATTCACTAAAATAGCACCGTTTGACTGCAAAAATTTTCAAGCAATCTTTGACTATCGATAATTTTAGTTACATACAATAACGGACATTATGTGAAATATTTTTGGATTATCCGTAATATGTAATTTCTAAAAAGTACTTCCTCTGTCCCAATTCAAAATTCACACTTGACTTTTGACAGTTGACTTCAAAAATGTTTGATCATTAATATCTTTCATTAAGGGTAATTAAAACATGTGAAAAATTGATATTTTAAAAATATATGTTTTAACGAATCTAACAAAGTATCACACAATAATATTTATATTTATATACTAATTCAATTTTATGGTCAAAGTTAAGTAATTTTGACTAAATAAATATTTAAATTGCAGATTGAAATTAAATTACATATTGAAGGAGCAACATTTATGGGGAATTACTGTATGCAACAAAACGTAAGGGTGATCAACATGGCTTAAAAAAGTCAGAAAAAACAGATGTCACTTAATGGACCAGAGGTAGAATTGATCGCCATATTACAAAATTAACACTAAATAATTACATGGTTCCAATGCAAAACAAGTTTCGTATCTTTCTTTATTGGAATATTTTTGTATAAAAAAATTATTCATAATTTATCATAAGAATAGAAACAAATTTTAAAACCATAACCTTAATTATTAAACTTGATTCTAGTGACTTAATATGAAAGACATATTATAATATTAGCATAAAAGATTCTAACAATATTAGCATAAAATAGATGCAAATTCTTGAAATTGAAAAAAGAGTCTAGTAAATTTGGTGATTCTACCTTATGGCTCTTTGATTTATAGTGCATACTATAGCTTCTTTTAAAAAAAAAATTGAGCTTTGATTTCCTTTCAGCCTTGTTTTAGTTTTTTTTGTTTGGGTTGAATGTGTTTTATTGGCCCAAACAGAAAGTTGAAGAAACACCCAAAAAAATGGCATGGGCTTAATTGAAAATTTCATAACCATAACAATTATAAAATGTTGTCTTCTTCCTCATACTCCAGCGCCTGGAGGTGGCCATGCGGGTATCACTCGAGGCTCCAAGAGAGAGTCCAATCACAACGGGATGGACCACGATTCCGAACTCTAGAACCTGCAAACAGAATTCATCCCCGGTCTCTGCGTTTCTTTTGGCGAAGAAAGAGCTAGCCATAGAGTCCACAAAGAGCGTGAAGAGCATTGCCATGAAGCCCGAGAAGGGAAACTCGTGCCCGTGCCACGGCTGGTCCTTGACGATTACAAACAGGTCGCCGTTGGGACTGAGGGCAGGGATGTTAAGAGTATAGATTATTATGTGCAGTGGTGGAATCAAGATTTTTTTTTCAGGTGGGATTGGATAATACTACTCAAATTTAAATTTTAAAAACTTAACTAAAAAATAATTAAAAATAGTACATAGTTTAATAAATTGAGTACAATACAATAAGGTTTTCACAAGTTCACTAAACTGCTAAAATAACTACTTTATAATGCTCGAATTACTAGAGGTAGAACTAGGAACAAGTGGGGCAACAAATACCTATGGGACTCCATGCCTTGATAACGTTGAATAATCGATTCATTCTCGATCTTAACAAAAATATCTTTCTCAATATACACCGTCATAACATCATTCAACCATTCATCTCCCATTCTATTACGAAGATCGGTCTTGATATTCTTAATGGCAGAAAAAACTCGCTCAACTGAAACTGTTGCAACTAGTAGAACTAATGCTAACTCAATAAGACGATATACCAATGTGTAGATTACATTACTACGTGATCGAACCATATGTTGAGCAACACTTCCAAAATCATTGATATCTGAATATGCATCATCATCTCTAACATCATTAAGGAAGTAATTAAGTTGTTGCTCAAGTTCAACACGCTCAATTAGGGATAAGTCATCCGGATAGAGTTCAACAAGGCAAAGCAACTTACCAACATCAAACGTGGAAAGTCTTTCTCTCGGATCAAGGCATGCGATACAAGTGAGTAACTCTGAGCTTGCTTCGGAAAATCGATGATTAATTTCTAGAATCATCATGTCAACGGTCTAGTATTGAAATAATAAATAATAAAACAATAATATAAAAATACATATAAAATAATAATAAAAAATAAATTAAAGTATGCAAATATGAAAGTAGTACCTGAAAAAAATATCAACACGGCAGAAATCATGATTGGTCAACATTTCTCCACGTTGCCTAGAACGGTGACGAATTTTCCATTGTGCTTCCATCACATCTAATGGGATCTCATGCTTCACACAGATTGTGTTGACTCCATTCAATAATTTATCAAAACCACCATCTCTAGATTCTTGCAATTCAGCTTTCATTCTATTCATCATTCGCACAGCCATCGAAATATTTTGATCTCTTTGTTGCAAGGCAAGGGACAATTGACTTGTAGCTCCCAACAAATGCTTCATAAAAAAAATACAAAATACAAATTCATATCTCTCCATTCTATCAATTAAACCCTTTGTTGTAGAGGCATTTTCATCTAAATTGCTATGCTCACGGATATTAAGAAGCACTTGAATAATAGAAGACCACATAGCCTCAAAACGAAGAATAGTAGTGTAATGAGATTCCCAACGGGTATATCCGGCCGTCTCAAACTCATTTCATGAGTTTTACCTCTTCCACTAACATTCTCCCCACTCTTCAATGCCTCTACAAGTTTAGCATGTTCTAATTGCACACGCATATCTTTTCTAACACATGAACCTCCAACTAGATTTATAGTTTTAACAAGATACCCAAAAAATTCACCCACAGATAGAGTACTATATGCAACAGAAACAATAACCAATTGAATTTGGTGAGAGAAGTAATGAATATACCCTGCAGAAGAGTTTTGTTTCAATATCAAAGCTTGCAATCCATTAAACTCACCTCGCATATTTGAAGCCCCATCATATCCTTGACCTCTCAACTTTGACAAGGACAATTTGTTATCTACAAACAGTTGCTTAAGAGCCTCCTTCAAAGTAATAGCTTTAGTATTGGAAACATGCACAAGAGCAAGAAAACGCTCAACAATGCATCTCTGCTTGTTGACATATCTCAAAACAACCCCCATTTGCTCTTTTATTGATGCATCTCTAGCCTTATCAACAAGAAGAGAAAATACACTATCTCCAATGTCATTAACAACAACATCAGTTACCTCAACAACACAAGCACTTGAGCTGTTTCTGAACTTTGGGGGATGTCAACTTGCAATTTCCGGGAGCATTTACGTTCATTACCTTAGCAACATCCTCACTTTTCTTGCAATACCAGTCAACCAATTCAAGATAATTATCCTTGTTGATGGAATCCCAACCCTCATCATGACCACGAAAAGCCAAACCTTGTTTTAACAAGTATCTTGTCACATCCAAAACCGCAATCAAACGTGTGCGGTATGCCTTCTCTTATTCAGTAACATGAGCGTCGAAACAATGTAAGATACTTTGCTTTTGAAGGCTAAAATTTCTCATGATGACTTCCATCCACATTCGTAGCATGTTTCTAAATAATTTAAGGGAATTCTTCCAATTTTTCATCCCATCCACAGTATATGCTGTATCCTTTGCTGAATTCTTAAAAAGATAGCAAAGGAAACAAAAGGTAGCATCCTCTGAAACACTATACTCCAACCAATCAAATTCATCAAACCAACCCTTTTGAAAACTTCTAAATTCAACATTGAACAATGTCTTGGGAAAAGTATGATTCTTAGGTTGGCAAGGACCTCTTAATATATATTCTCCAAGCACTTCATCTCTAATAGAAACATCAATCTCTTCAATAGGTTTACGTAGCCCGGAATCACTTATAACATCATTCCGATTGAATTCTGCGTGAGATTTTTCTCTACTACTACCCTCTCCCTCTTCATTGTGTCTTTGTTCATTATGTTCATTCGATCTCTTAGAAGATGGAAATCCTCTCCTTTGAATTAAAAATTTGTCCATAACCTATTAAATATCAAAATGGGAAAATATGTAAATTGAATTCATTCTTATAAAATTCAAAAGCATTATGAAACAATAATAAATTATAATAACAAATAATTTATAAAATCATATTAATCCAAATTTAATTTAACAAATATCCCAAATTCCATAATTTATCAATTTCACATAAATAATAAATCAAACAATTATAATTTATAATTATACATGTGCAATTCAATTAATACAACAACCATATAACTTCAATTCTACAACTAATCTAAAAATAATATTCATATAAATTAAACTTTTGAAGGAAAAAATAACATAAACAATAAAACCTAAAATTAAATTACCTTTCTCAAGTCATAAACACAAAGAGGAGACTAGATGAAGAGGAAAATGGAGGGCTGGATGGACGGACGGTGGTGGGGTGGCATCCGGGGTCTCTGGCCGGTGGCGGGACGATAGCGGCCGCGGCGACGAGCGGAGCTGAGGCTGGAGCCTGGCTGGCCGATTCACGTTCAAAGTTCAAACTAATTTTGGGTTTGAAATTGGTTTGTCACTTTGTTGCAAGATATGGCCATTGAGTTTTGTATTTGGGTCATCCTTTTTTGGATTTTGGCCCAATACAAATACCCAAATTCGATTTAATTTTTTTTCCTTCCGCACTAATCAAAACGACATCATTTGACTTGCGCCAAAACGACATCGTTTTGATGTATTTTGGGCAAAAAAAAGGCCTGCTACGGCCTTCTTCCCCGATTGATTATGCCGACAAGACGTGGATTACGCTAGAAAACTCCAATGCGCCGCCAGAAAGCGCTTTAGCTGCTTATCACCACTATTACCATGGCGCCGGAATCTCAGGTAGGGCTGAAGCCCTACCACGCGCTATGGTAGTTCCGCCCCTGATTATGTGTATTCATTGTATAGTTTGTGTATTCTTTATTTAACTGTAACTATAGTAGATGGCTACAGATGCAAATGTGGAGAACGCATTTGCTGAATGCGTTCTCTATGTTATTTTTTTTACATTTTTTAAAATTCTGGAGAACCCTCTTATAATTTTACGTTTTTTTAAATTCTGGAGAGATGAGGATGCATTTGCTAAATGCATCCTCAATGTGCGTGCATTTATACCCAAAATAGAGCCCCAGTTCCCAAAAATGGATCCTTTCTCCTGGGTTACCTCCGCCGCCGGATTATTCCTTCCCCGTTGTGCTCAGGTTGTCTTCTTCCTTCCTCGTCGGGCTCACATCGTTGGTCTCTCTCCCAACCTTCGTTTTTGGCCATTTTTATCACCAAGTTCATATCTCTCCCACCCTTTGTTCGTTCTTCTTTTCATTTTTGTTAGATCTGCTATTTTTCTTTAGTGATTGTGAGTAAATAGTTGTTGGGTTTGTAGGTTAAGCCATCGGCCGGTCATTACCTCCTTTTACGCCTCCACCGGACCCGAGCGTGGGACGCACGTGCCGCTAGAAGCTCTGCCCATAGAAGTCACGCGCCGTCAGAAATGCCGAGTCTCTGAGAGCCTCTCTGCCACTGCCGAGACGAGAGGTACTTGAAAAAATATTGATTATATGAATGTGTTGAATAATTATGTGTGGTTTGAATGATTATGTGTGGTTTGATTATATGAATGTGTTGAATGAGGATGTGTGATTATGGGTGAATTAATTATGTGTGATTTGTTCACTAATTGTTTTTATTTAAGTTGTAGTAATAATTAAATTTGTGTGCTTTAATTGAGTTCAAATTTTATTGTGAAGAGACATTACCGAAGTTGAAATGTTGTATGCCAATTAGTAAGATAATCGATAATAGTGTATGATTTGGTTGCCCGATGACAACTGAACATTGTACGGTTTAGGGTTTAAGGAGTTGAATATATGTTCCTGAATAATACTGTCTTTCTGAATATGGAATTATATGTTTTTTATTTGTATAATGCAGTTCTATGATGTTTTTGACGGTGTACTTGTACAAAGGGGGTCAGATTAAGTTTGACATGAATGTGGATGTGTATTATGATCCTCCCATACTTGAGAAAAATGTGACTCTCGAACGGAGGTTAAGCTACTTCAATTTAGTTGAATTAATTTTCAAAAGGCTTGCCATTGTAAGTGAGGGGTTTCTGTTGAAAATCTATTATCATTGTCCTGAGCTGATTCTTTTATCTATATACTATCGATGTCATAATGTGGAATATGACGAGTCCATTTCGACCTTCGTCAACATTGTTGATCGAATGTCCTTGTCCTCAGTTGATCTTTACAATAATATAGAAAAGATATCAAACACCATTGACCGTGCAGGTGATGTTAGCTTGGGCACTTTCATGTTGTTGTTGAGAAATGTTCAGAACTATACAGCTTTGCCAACCTTCCTACCCCCTGTACAAAAATAAGGTTTAGGAGAACCTTCTTTCATTGGTGAGTCGAATCAACCCAGTTAATATGTCCATCTCGATTGCACCTAGTCGTCCTCAAGTGCTGGTATATATGGTGTGCATCATGAAGAGCTGAATGTCTTCGATGATGATTATGTAGGTGAAATTAGAGAGCATTTTGTTGGTGATGGTGAGCATGTTGTTTGCTATGATGAAGGTGAGGAAAGAGAACTTGAAGAAGAAAAAAGAAGATTGTCGATCCTTATCAACTGATTTGAATCCAAGGGATGATGATGAACATGTGGTGTACATGAACAATGTAGCCACGATGTTCCACCTTATAACGAATCCTAATACGGAGGCCTACTTTAGGGATTATGGGGAACCTGATGAGGATGGGTATGACCCGACTAATTCTGGCAAAAGACTTCCTAGTTATGTTTAAGCGACTAATGAAGTTGATTTGGGTATGCGATTCCAGAGTAAGCCAGAATTGGTAGAAGCTATTTCCAGGTGGAGTTCGATGATGAACAGGGAACTCCGGGTCATGGAGAGTAGGCCGCATACATGGTATGCGAAATGTAAGGACGTTGTTGAAGGAAGTGTCAATTGTCATTGGATTGTTAGAGCCAGCAAGAAGGTTGTCCATGGGATGTGGGAGATCACCAAATGGGCAAGTAGTCATAGTTGTATTGGTGCTGGTTGATCAAATGGTAACACTAACCTGACATTGTTGATGATCACTCATTCCATTTGCCATCAGTTTGACGCGAACCCTTCCTTCATGTTCAAGGATGTCCAAGTGCATATGAAGAAGGATTTAAATGTGACCTTTTCCTACCAGAAGGTGTGGTATGCTCGTTAGAAGGCTATTGATTTGGTATTTGGAACTTGGGTGGAATCCTTTGCAATGTTGCCAACATTTATGAATGAGCTAGTCAGGGCCAAGCCGAGCACAATTGTTGATTGGGCAGATGTACCCGATAGAATACACGGTTATGAGTGTAGGAAATTTAACTTTGTGTTCTGGGCATTCGATCAGGCTATCAAAGCTTTTCGCCACTGCATGCCAGTTATTAGTGTGGATATGACTCATTTGAAAGGCGCATACAAGGCCACAATGCTAGTTGTTGTGACACACGACGTGAATGATTACATACTGGCCATTGCTTATGTAATAGTTGATGCTGATTCTATTGAGAGTTGAAACTAGTTCATGCTCAAACTACGACTCCATGTGATAGGTGGTAATACTAGGCCAATTTGTATTATATCGGGTCATCATGATGGGATTTTGAATGCAATGAGACATGTGGATGAATGAATGGAGCCAACAGGATACCAACAGTTTTGCTTGAGGCATTTTCAATCCAACTTCCTTAGTACAGAGCATGGGAAGTTTTAAAATGCGCATATGAAGACTCTGGTTTGGCAGCTTGGTCGTGCCAGACAAGAAATTAGGTGGAGAGAGTACAAGGAGGAGTTGGATAATTTTGAACCATTTTCTTGGAATCAGTTGAAACGTCATGATAGCAGTTAGTGGTGCCTTACTTTTGATAAGGGAGATCGCCGATGGGAAATTTTTTACAACTAATTTTTCTGAGAGTTGCAACAATTGTTTAAGGCTTGCATGACATACCCCAATAAAAGGCATGCATTAAAGCCCCTTTTGAAAAAACAGTTGAAATGTTTGCACAAAGGCTAATGGATGCCAAAAATTGGAGGTACTTTTTTGATACATTATATTTCATTATGTTTTTTTGGATTAGGTAAACTATTCTAAATTGATGCAAAATTGTGTAGGTCTGAGTTCCCAAGCAGGATTTGAAAAAAGTTTCTGAAGCAAGACACTTGGGATATGGACATAGTGTGAGTTTATGGTCAGGCATCGCAGACTTATAAGGTTGTGACAAGGACCATTGATGGTAGCATGGGTAATAGCCAATACACTGTGAAATACCGGAGAAAGGAGTGTAGTTTTCGCGAATGGAAAATTTTCCATTTCCCTTGTTCCCATGCATTGGCTATTTGTAGGTATAGGCGTGACGATTCGTTTACTCTTTGTGATAAGGTACATCACACGAACACCTTTGTGCAACAATATAGTGAGGGTTTTATGCCTCTCTTAGATCCATCACTATGGCAACACGCCAACTGGAGGTTGATTCCTTATATTGAAAAGTTTCGTAACAGGAGGCGGTTCAGTTTGTGGAGAGAGGGATAATGAATCAAATGGATGAGAGACTGCCGGGTGATTGCAGAGGCGTCTGTTGGCGATGACGTGGTAAAGGTCTTGTTTGCAATATGTAGTTTCTAGAGATCCTTATGTTTTGTTTAGACCACTATGATATTATTTAGTTATCATGGATGTTATGTTAAATTCACTCATTATTTAATTAATCTTTGTGTGGATTTGTATTATGTGTATTATTTAAATTTAAGCTAATGTTTCATTTGGTTTGAATATTTATTACATGTAATTGTACTGATATTCGTAGAAATACTAATTGATCATTTTTCAATGTGATTTTGATTTTCACCAGGGATACACCATGTATCATTTGGAACCCATTGATGAGTAATTCCTTTATCTTCACTAGGAGCATTGCACGTGCTCTATACAATGGTCAATTGGAGGATGAGACATTACAGACGGCGCGATGGGCCTTGTTGGATTGGTGGGATACCTGATTGAGTTATGTGTTATGTGCGTGAGGATGGCTTCCAGGGACTATTAGATTCTGCACCAATTCACATCGAACATTCGATTATCACTACATTAGTTAAGTGTTGGAGACCCGAGATGCACATGTTTCATCTTCTGATGGGGAAGGCTACCGTCACGTTGCAGAATGTGGGCATCCTTTAGGGTCTACCGATCGATGACATGCCAATCACTGGTATTGACACACGCAGGCACACGAATGAATGTCAGAGATTATGGACCGACTACTTGAAGGCTACACCAAACATGAGTGATATCAAAGGGGGTCACATAAGAGCCACCTGGTTGGGAAACTTGTTTTGCAATCCACTTCCTATTGATGCCACTGAGGTAGATTGTCAGTAGCGGGCAATGGTATTCATTCTACTATTGGTTGGAGGATTGCTCATGTCTGACATATCCGGGTACCTGATCCCTCTGCTCTATATGTCGGTACTCATGGACTTAGATGCAGCACATCAGTATAGTTGGGGGAGTGCAATTTTGGCACACTTGTACATGAGCTTATGTGACGCTGCACTTCCGCAAGTAAAATCCATATCTGGGCCACTAGTCCTACTACAGGTTACATTGTTGGTTAAGCTTGTTAGTTGGACACGTGTCCATAATGACCTCTTACATTATATTATATATTTTTATATATTTATTGTCAGTTTTGGGCATGGGAGCAAATACCAACCATCCGTCTTGCCAGACGCCTTCCAGTGACCGTTACCATGAGTGCTCTTGGGTCTAGGTTTGTATTCAATTAATAAGGACACAATTTTTAAACATTTTTAATTGCTAGGAATAACTAATATTATTCATTTTTTTCCTCACAGGTGGAGAGCCCGATACAATTCATCACAATCACTCATGCATGTACTAAAAGTGTACTGTGATCAGCTGACATCTCTCCATGACAGTCAGGTTTAAAGTAATTTGGATTTTTTTTGAACTGAAAGAAAAATAGGTGTTTCTTTTCTAACCACAAAACTTGTCTGTTATGTCAGTTTATTTGGCAGCCATACACTGAAGATGTTATGCAATATCTCCCACAATACTGTACAGCTGGTAGCAACAACTGGCTATTGTGTGTTGACCTCATTCGTTGGCACGTCGTGGAGTATCATCATGTTCATTGTGTTCTCAGGCAATTTGGCCTTATCCAGACAATGCCCACGCCTCTGGTAACTAAGGATGAACACAAACTGCTTCATATTAGAAACCATTGGGGGAGGTCCGGCATGGATTGGCGTCTTGAACTGAGAAGACATCTTGATGTGTGGGAATATCAAGCAGAGCACCAAATTAATGCTCTTGGGTTATCGGATCCATATACACCCAATTGAGAATACATGGAGTGGTATTTTCACATGACAGTGACCCTGGTTGATCAGTCAGGCCGGTGCCAAACGGTTACAGAGGGGTTTCATGGAGATGGAGCGACTTTGGAGTATATGGTATTTACTAAATTTCTCATAGTATCAACAAATAATCCTTCAGATTCCCTTATTTTTTATTATCTAACATATTTATCTCATTTATGTAGTTGCAGGCAATGCCCGAGATGCCCCTTATGTTAGATATTAATTTGGACGAATGTCCCCTACATTTCGTGGACGTTAAAAGGGGGTATATAGTCTTGTCACACATACTCTAGAATATGCGTATAAGCCCTTTAGAGTGAAATATTATCAGCCACATGTGCACACCGAGAGACCCCCCATGGTGTGAGATATAATGAAATCAGAAGCTACTGTACATCTCCTCCTGGTCGATAGGGTGGTCGTCGACCTCATGCTCTCGGACCCACTGCACACATTGGTTCATCTCAAGTCGGACTCTCACATGTGAGTCCAACCCACGAATGACCATTAGATGGCGGACCTTCACATGCGAGTCCAACCCACAAAGGACCATCAGATGGTGGACCTTCACATGCGAGTCCATCCCACGAAGGGCCATCAGATGGTAGACCCTCACACTCCAACACTACTCCAGCTAATTCTACTGCATACCGTACTCCCACTGTTAGTCATGCGTATATATCGTCTACTGCTCTATTACATACATGTAGCGTTCCTCACGTCCAATATGATTTAAATGAGGATGCAGGAGACGATATGGAGGAGGATTTTACAGAGGGAGTTCGGCATGACGACGTACATGTTACTACTCATATGGTTGTTCCTCGACGCACATCCCACACCATACGTCCGCCCCCATGTGGAACATGTGGAAAGCTTTGCGGAAAGCATCATTGGTACCTTACATGTCGCCGGGCATTCATTTCATTACGCTTCTAACTATCTATTTGGAATGTGTGCTTCGAATATTGTATAACTAAATCAATTCATCTTTTTGTTACTCCATTTCATGTTTATTTTGTTCTCATTATCGTCCTATAATTTCATAAACATTAAATGCGTCTACTCTTATATTTTTACCTATTTAAATTAGTCAGTAGTGGAAAAAGTGGAAAATTTAAAATTTTGCATACAACTCTAATTTATTTAAATTTTAAAAAAATTGACATTTCAAAGTTAAAATTTCAATACATTTTAAACTTCCGATTTATTTTTATTATTCATTCATTTTCTATATTTCAGAATATTTTTAAAAAATGAAATACAGACGTTCAAAATTAGAGGAAATATGACATAGGACGTTCAAATTTTTCCATAAACTCTATTCTAGTAAATAGGATGTTTGAATTATATTATCATAAATTTCAAAGAGGACTTTCGAATTCTTCCAATGCATTTATTCTAGTAAATATGTTGTCAAAAAAAAGTAATTAGAGGAGGCATTAAGCAAATATGTCCTCTTCATTCCCTTTTATTTTAAAAACTCCTCCTCCATTTTTTTTTAGTAAATATCACGATGGAAATCTTTTTAGAAAAAGTAAAGAAGTTTTTTCTAGGGTGGAACTACTGGAAGGAATGAACACCGCCGAATCCTGTAAACACCGTCGAATCCCTTGGAAAGACCACTGAAGAACCAAAAGAAAGGTAAGGTCATGCTAGAAAGGAAGAGGGGAGTCTTTGGAATTCTCCTTTTTTATTTTGGAATAACAGTTACTTTCATTACCAAAAAAACCTTCATACACAAGCGATCAAAAGATCCAGCTCTCCTATCTCTTTTCTATCCCCTTTCAGATTCTATCATCTATTTAGCACACTTTTCTTTTAGTCTAGGCCTACACCAAACTCTGTATACACTATTATCTATGATATTACTAATTGTATCCTCCTCCTTCTATGTACTTCTTCCAAAGCTTCTGTCATTCTTGAGACTCCAAATGTTGTACATTATTTCAGCAAATGCAAGCTTTAACATCTCCGTTCTCCATCCCTTTACTCTACCGCTCTTTATTATCAAAACTTTTTCATTTCCCCATCCTTCAGGCTTCCTACTTCTTTGCATCCAGCTCTGTATTTTAACCAAAAATCTGCTCCATTTTCCAGCAACTGAAACCAAATGGTGCAGTGTTCATCCTCATCCCAAAATTGACACTTGCTCTCCACCGGAATTCCAATATTTATTACCCTATCTTTAGTTGCCAATCTGTTATGCCATCCCAACCATACTGTGAACTGGACTCTTGGTATTGTTGCATTATCCCACAACAACTCATTCCATTCCATCCTCTTCATATCACCCATTAGCTTCTTGTAGATCTTCTTTGTTATGAATTTTTTTCTACTACCTCTCATTCCAAGCCTTTATGTTATTCATTTGTTCTTTGCACTTCACCAGTTTCTTAATCACCTAAGAAATGTAGGCTGGAATGTTCACATTCATTGCATCACCTCCCTTTATATAATATGCATGGATCCACTGCACCCAAAGCCAGTTTGCTTTCCTGTGTAGATTCCATAGCATTTTTATCAGGCAAGCATTACCCCAATCCGACAAATTTATAATGCCCAAACCTCCAGTTTTTCTCGGTGTACACATTTTCTCCCAAGCAACTGGGGATTTTCTTGTTTTACTTTCACCTACACTCCACAAAAAAGAACGACATAATGCATCTATGTGTTTCAGGACTTTCTTTGGCAACGAGAAACACTGTAACCAGTAATTTGTTATGGCAAACAACACACTTTTAACTAACTGAACCCTACCTTCATAGCTCAATAATTTAGAGCTCCAATGCCTTATCGTTTCTTTCATCTTTTCAATCAAAGGTTGGCACATATGTATTGACAATCTCTTACTGGTTAAAGGAACTCCTAGGAATTTGAAGGGCAGCATACCTTCTTCAAAACCTGTCAATCTTCTTATCACCTCCTTCTGAAATGACTCCACACCACCAAAATAGATCCTGCATTTACCAAGGTTTACAGCTAGTCCAGTTGATCCTGCATTTACCAAGGTTTACAGCTAGTCCAGTTTAAAAAGGCCTCCATCATCACTGTTACCGACTCTTCTAAAAATCCAGTGGGAAAAAGAAGATAGTTAAGAGCACTGCCCTTTAACTTTTCACTGAAGTAAGTTATAGGTCGATTCTCTTGCATCAAAACAACACCAATACCAACACCAAAAGCATCACAATGAATAATACGAATTAGGTTTTCTTTATTTATTTTTTATTTATTCAGTTTTTTAGAAGATAACATTACTCTTTTTCCCACTGAGTTTTTTCATGAGATAGTGTGATCATTTATTTTATTTTAGAATAAAGCCCATTAATTCAACCATGTTGGCTTTGGAAGAATTAATGTTTCAGTCATGCATTTACTTTAGGGGTTAGAATATTCAGTTTTGATTTGATTAGAATTAGATTAGGTAAGATTAGATAAGACTATATTCATTCAAGATTTATCTTGAAGAATATAGTCATTTATTTTAGGTAGTTTAGTTAAATATGGTATTAGCTTCTTAAAGTCGCCATAATCCTTTTCAGTTTCTTATTTATATTTTTTGAAGACCATACCTATGTACTATAAATAGGGGTGATTTTCAACATTATTTTAACCTAATCATTTTTATCAATCAAAATACAACCTTTTGAGTTCATACTCTTTGCTTGCAAGCTATTCCATTATTGCTTAACCCCGAGAGCTAGTTAAGTGTCAATAAACCTTGCAATCTGATCCCGGGGGCTAGTTAGAGAGCGAGTCAAAATTGAATGTACCCCGAGGGCTAGACCTTGAATTTCATGCGGCATTGAAGGGTTTGTGAGCTCTCTTGTTTTGTCAAAGATCTTAATTCCGCAATCCAGATTCTTCGCAAGGGGATTCATATAAATGAATCTCAAAAGTACCATTAAAATCAGATAGAGCAAGAATAAGAGCATTACAAACTCGTACTTTCAATTCATTAAATGCATTCTCTTGACTATCACCCCAAACAAATTTCACATCCTTTTTAACTGGTTCATTTAGAGGTGCAACAGTAGATGAGAAATCACGCACAAATCGTTTATTAAAACTAGCTAAACCATGTAAGGAATGTACATAATTGGAGTTGGTAGGTCTCAGCCAACTTTCAATGGCCTCATTTTTGAATTCATTGACTTTTATGCCCTTCTTAGAGACCACAAAACCAAGAAACACAACCTCCAAAGTGCAAAAAAGTGCACTTCTTAACGTTTTCATACAAACAAGACCCGCAGAGTGCAACAAGAACCATTTTAACATGCTCAATATGTTCATCAGTTTACTTAGAGTAAATCAGTGTATCATCAAAATAGACCACAAAAAATCGACCAATAAAATTTCACAAAACATGATTTATCAACCGCATAAAAGTACTAGGTGCATTAGTTAAACTGAAAGACGTAAAAATCCATTCATACAACTCGAACTTAGTCTTACATGTAGTTTTCCATTCATCCCCTCCCTTATGTGAATCTGGTGGTAACCTTGAGTCAAATTAATCTCAGTATAAATCACAGATCCATGCAAATGTTTAAGCATATCATCTAACCCAGGGATATGACGGCGATACTTAATGGTAATCTTGTTAAGAGCACGCTAATCAATGCGCATACGCCAAGTTTTATCTTTCTTAGGAACTAAAACGATAGGCACAACACAAGGACATAAAGATTCACACAGATAACCTTATTGAAGTAAACCCTCAACTTGTCATTGTAGTTCCTTTATCTCCTCAGGGTTTACTTTATACGTTGAACGGTTTGGAATAAGTGAACCAGGAAGTAAGTCAATCTGGTGTTCAATACCTCTCAATGGTGGTAAGCCTTGAGGTAAACCTTCTGAAAAGACGTCCTCAAATTTCTATAACATCTCAGCAAACCGTGGAGGAATATGTATAGGAATATCATCCTTGGTAAAGTAGCTCTCATTAAGATGCTGGATAAGCACATAAGAATGATTAGCAAAAGCACGATTCACATCCCTAATCGAAGCACAAAATGATCTACCAGAATCAATAGGAAGTTCACGTCGCATCATGTCAATCGATGGTAAAGGACTAAGATGTGAGGATAGCATTTTTACGTGACTTATCAGGATCATTCGATGACTTAGCTGACTGACCTGGATCGACCACCCCTGATTTTTGGTCAAAATTATCAGGGTTTTTTCCTCCTCTTTTCACCTTTTGGCCAATCTCCCTCAAACCCTGACTAGGGTTTTGTTCGGTCATTTGAGAATTAGTCGCAAACTTTTCTTTGTTGATTTTCATGCACCTCTGAACTCAAGGACTCCCACTAGGGATAATGGAGTTAAGTATACCTGGTTCTATCCTTTATCACATTTATTTTGTTTGTGTAAGAATCATGCATAGATTTACGATCAATCTACCAAGGTCTCCCTAACAAAATATGAATAGCTTCAATGGGTATAACATCACATAGGATAGAGTCATAATATTTTCCAATCTTAAAGTTAATCATGAATTGTTTATTAATCCTAATCTCTCCACTTTCATTTAACCAAATGAGTTTATATGGGGATGGATGAGTAGTAACATGTAAGGATAATGATTTCAAAAGAAGATTGGAAATGGTATTAGCACAAGAACCACTATCAATAATTAGTAAAAATTCTAATCTTTCACAAGAAAATGAGTATGGAAAATATTAATTCTCTGTACCTTTGTTTCGACCATATGAAAGTTTAGGAGTCTCAATGACATGAAGCCACCTTGTGTTTCCGGACCTTGTCCACCTTGATCTTTTACGATGATCTCTTCATATACCTGCTCTTCACCACTTTCATACAATGCTTGCATATCAACAAATTCATATTCTTCATATCTTTCCTTAATTTCTGTTAACACTCGATCATGAGGGTAGTTACTATGGACATGTACTCTTTCTTTACAAAGAAAACAAGTAGAAGTATTAACGATAAAACCGAATTTGACGAAGAAGCATTGTACTTACCTGGATTTTTTAAAGACTGTTGAGTTGATGATATTGTCCTTCTATCATTGGGATATAAGTTGGATATTAATAGGATTGCATCGAACCACGGCTGCCCATGGTTGTCCCTCTGCCATGGCTAAAACTAGGGTTTCCCAAGTCAAACCCTAATTTGTGACTGGGAAATTCGAACGGATGTTTCCTTGGATGCATGGTACTCTCAACCAACCTTGCTTTCACCAATAAATTGTCCATTAATATGTGATGCTAAAGCTTGACTGGCGTTTGGATATTCTCACGCAAGCCTTCAATGAATCAATTTTTGATGAATGCGTCGTCTTCTTTCATCTCAACCCTTCTCGTGGTCAACTCGAGATCTTGCCAGTATTCATCAACAGTTCAATTTCCTTGCTTCATATTGGACAGATAAGAATGTTGTTCCATCAAGTATGTAGGCGAAACATGATAATATGAAGCTCATACTTCAATCTCTTCTAGGTGGATATAGGTTTCTCCCCGGAAATTTATCTCGATTCTCTTATATTTTTCCACCATTCAGCCACATAATGAGTGAAGGAATACTGTGCCACCTTGACATTTCTTTGTCCCAATAATTTTTGAGATCAAACAGCTTCTCGATGTGTCACTCTCAATCAAGATACTTCACCGGATTGCGTTGACCATCAATTCGATGGATGTCATACTTCAACCCCTTGATTTCTCAAGCAGAGTCTGAACTTGAATTGGAACCCAAGGTGGCCCTCAATCTCCTTTAGAAATGATGATTGTTGTCGTGATACCTTCTAGAAGATCCTCGGTGTGATCGTCTTTCCAAACCATCATCAGAATATTCATCTGAACTACTATTACCATGGAATTGGTGGACAAATCCCTGAGACCCCTCTCTCTTGGCCAAAAATGGGGGTGTAGGTTGCGCTATGCTGCCAACGTTTCTCGCCAATCTTTGTACCTTGCTCATAAGTGCATTTATTGTGACAGCAAACCGATCTAGATTAATGGGTTCACGAGGCTTGAATTGATATCACTCCCAACTGCCTGGAGCCTCATCTCATGGTTGTTCACCATGCCTGCTACCAGAAGTGTTCATCAATGGTAAATTTTTAGAATTGCTAACAAAATGTAGGACGAATGGATCATCGTCCGGCATCTCCATTAAGTTACTAAGAAAAATAAATGGTTAGTATAAAAATTGCCCCCCAATTCCCTTTGTTTATTAAGGCCATTCACTACGTGTATAATACTCACAACTCACAAGGCAAAGGATAATGTAAGGGCAATCGATCAATTCACCGTAGATTCAAAGAAAAATAAAAGATGAGTACAGCGAAACCTTATTTCAAAATTAAAGAATATATAAAATCAAAATTGGGCTCTACGATTTGGAATTGCAAATTCTTAAGAGAATAAGGAATAAAACACAATTTGAATGACTTGAATCAGAGCTGAGATATGATCAAAATAAGAATGCTTTATATAGGCGACAAATAAGTTCCAAAAATTCAAGTAATTTTTCCGAAATCAAATTGGATTAGATACCCAAACCCAAATCTTTTGTAGAAAAGGATTTTAATTACTTACTTGCAGCACAAGTAAAAAATTAAGATCAAATCCCCACTCTCAATTGGCTTTTATTTATTTTTCCTTCTTCGATTAGGATTTTGTTTTCCTTTTCCTTTTTCAAATCGGATTTTCTTTTTCTTCTTTCTATTTTAGCCACAAATTCAATTTTCACACAAAATATAACACTCAAAATCACAATATTATTCCCCCAGAAAGAAAATTTTGAGTACAATTACCAAATTTTTGAAAATTGCAAATTAGCCTCCAAACTTTCAAAAATTACAAATCATCCCCAAATTTCCAATTTCAAAACTCCATATCACGATTTCAAAACCCCATATCACGATTTCAAAACCCATAAATCTGCTAACTTTTGTTTTTGTTTTAAAAAAAAGTTTTGGAACAAATTCGTCTATATAAAACTTGGAATAAGAAATCTCCGACAACTTCCTCTCGATTCAAATGAACTTTGAGGTATGCAAGATCGTTAGGATCAAGAATATGACACTATATCTGAAAAACAACACAAAGACTATATTTCTTTGTATAAGGTGTAATCAAGAATTCAAGAATTCAAGATAACGAAATCAAAGAACGATAAAGAAAAGAAATAGGATTATGAGCATGCAATAATTTCAGAAGAGTGGACGAAGAATATCACAAGCACATTAACAGTATAAGCTACCTAAAAACTATGAAAATGACCCGGGAGGTGAAGGCGGATAATACTCGTTAACGCTTAGACCCTTCGACGTCCTCCTGCTCGATTAATGAAGATGAAGGTAGATAGTGATACAAAAGTATTCTAACTCTCGGACCTTTCGATGTCCTTTGTCTCAAGATTCAATCCTCCTTATAAGAAATATCAAACAAACACAGTTGAAAATATGATACAAAAGAGTTTAAAATTTTATATAAAAATCAAAAATAAAATTTGCAAAACTTGAAACCCTGATGAAGATTTTCGGCCAAGGATCTTTCGCTTTGCTCTGATTGCGAATACTCTGTATTGTGGAATTTTAGATCTTTAACTAAATGATGGATTTTGCAAACCATATTATAGCCGCACGAATTGATCAAAAATAACCCTTAGGATCTTGAACAACTCGAGATCTATGAAGCTAACTAGCCCGTATTAATATCTAATTAACTAGCCCGTATTAATAACCCTCGAGATTAGTTCACAAATCAAATGTATTGATACCTAGTTAACCTGCATGATTAAGAAACAATGAAGAATGCTCGCAAGTAAGGAGTATGAACTCAAAAAGTCTGAATATATGATTGATAAAAGTGTGTGTAACATCTCGGCCAAACCCCTATATTTATAGGGTTTGATTTTGGCCTAAACCCTAATCACAAACAGAAACTGAATCAAGTTATGGCAGCTTTTAAAAAACTAAAATCATATCCAACTAAAATACCTGAAATAACATGAATATGACCGAATTATTCCATGCTAAGCCTTGGATGAATATTTTCTTATCAAATCTTTCCAAAACTAATTCTAATCAGAATAAAACTGAATATTCTAAATTCCTAATGGACCTGATTTTTGAAATTAAGTTCTTCTAAGCCCACATGGTCGAAACTTAATTCCAAAATCCAAAATGAAATAATTTCACAATAGTTTACAATGATCACACTACCTCATTAAAACCCAGTGGAAAAAAGTATAGTGTTCTTCATGATGTCTTCAGTTCCTCGACACTCTTGAACAATAATCCAAGATGTTGATAAAGACTTATCCTACAATTTTTCATCACAAAGTTTATCCATCAAAGCATTTAAAGTAGCATCTTTAAGCTTTGTCCTTGCCCTAGTCATAGGGCCTGCCATGTCACTTAGAGGATCCTGAACATAACCTTTAAATGTTTGATCAAGTCATGGAATGTCTTCATATATGGTGGTAGTAGTCATGGCATCTCCATCAATCATGATATCTACAGTAAATTCAACAACCGTTTACAGACAAACTACTCATTTAGGAAGCCGCAACATACAAAGATTTATAATTGTTAAATTGATCCAAGAGAGACCGGTACGAATAGCTACCTTGCTGGAAAAAAAGTAAGTGGACGCGTTAAAAAGATAAGAGTATGTAATTTTTTTGGATTTTCTCGATGATATAATTTCTAACTGCCTGAACCAGAAGAGTAGCAGAGCTTGACATGGTCAACGACGAGGGCTTGGTGATAGTGGCAACGATGGCGGCGTTGGTGATGAGAAAGCCGATGACACCTATTTCTTCTTCTCCTCTCTCGCTCGACGGAGGAATCAAGAAAAAAAGGATCGTAATTGTCTTTGTGTAATTGTGACCAAATTCTCCAACCAGCCTATTAAAGTTACATATTTGCAAAAGGAGCCCCATAATAATTATATACTACAAATAGTACCCCACACACTATTTAATATGTTATGTTTCCTATTTTAACCCTCGTCTCACTACAAGACAGACTCGTACAAGACTTTATCTAAAATTATTAATGACAATGATTCAGTTATAGTGAGTCATAACCAACATTAATGAACTGGTGTTTTAAAATCATTTTATTTTAACGTTACAACATTTGCATCCCTACACGTGTAATTTACGTGCAAAATTTATAATTTGCACATAAAATTTGCACGCAAACCACACACTTGGGTGCTGTACTATATACTCCGTATGGGTAATGGATATGAATACGTAGTCAGACATTATATTCAATTATTTCAAATTTTAACTTTTAATTTTTAACGAATAATTATCTATCACTGCACTTTATACATATACCAACACCTCCGCTAACAACATTTAGATTCAAGGTGTGTATGAATCAAATGTTATTATAAATATTTTATTTTAACAATTATTAATGTGCGTAAAGTTAGTTTTTGTTGCCGCGCCTTTTATGCTATACCATTTCACTTTGCAATTTAAATAAGGACTGATCCTCGCGACAACGACGATGAGGAATATATTGATGAGGAGTTTCTTTCAGGATGAGCAGGTTTTGGTGTAGGCAAAAGTAAGGGATTCTAACCTATTTTTTGGTGTATTCAGGAATAATAAGGACCGATCCTCCCAATTTAATAAGGTAACAATTGTGTTACTATATATGAGTATATTAATAAGGTAAGAATTGTGTTATTATTTGTAATACTACATGTAAATAAGGTAAGAATTGTATGTGTAATAGTATATGTAAATAAGGTAAAAAAATGTGTTACTATGTGTAAATAAGGTAAAAATTGTGAGAATTATTTTTCTCATCTTGGTTAGCAATGGAAGGAATATTTATACATTCAATGTATCTTGGCGATCAAATGGCTCGCCCTCTGCCGCCCCAGCCGCATCGATACCACAGCTATAACCGGAGAGGTAAATCACAGCAGACACCTGACCAAGCCCCTGGACCCTCGACTGTACTCGCTGTCCACAAGAGATCCCTCCACTGGAGAAATCTCCACACTGTGGCTAGAGAGAGTCGAACCCGAGATCAATGGGAGTAAAATTCAAATGCCTAACCACTGGGCCGATCGAGTGGGTGTACATTCAATGTATCTTGGGATCAAAGAAAAGGTGGCAAGGTGTTTTTGTTCTATGGTACGATTTTAAGATCATCTCCAATGGAACAGAATCTTTCCATTCCACATCATAATTTGGAGAAAATGAAACTGAGACTTCAATGGTATGCTAATCTTGTGTGGCATTCCGTGGATCTACATCAACGTGTTAAATTTAACGCGTACTGCACATACTCCAAATGTGTTGTTATTGTTTTTTCCTTTCTTTTCTTACTGCATTTTCTCCTTTTTCTCACACAGATTTTAGCTTTGTTTCTTCCTTTCTCGTTTTACATTTCTCTTTACTACTTTTTAATAAAGATGTAAAACAATTAGAATCAGGATACTAAATAAATACCCTTCTCATTGATTTTGTGTATATTCTGTTCCATATTTGTTTATGTCTTGTATACCATTTGTACTCACTATATATATATGAATACACACAGCCACAATTATTTGTGGGTTTTACATTCTATCATGGTATCAGTCAGGCTTCTCTAAATATTCTCTGGCTTTTCCCAAAATTTTCCATATTTTTCTTCCCATCTTTTTCCGATCATAGGCCGCACCCACCCGCCGATCTCTGCCACTGCAACCTCTGCTTGTCGGAATTGGCCGATCGAATCTTTCTCCGCCGTCGCATGCGCCGTCACTCACCACCAGTTGCCGATCGCACGCACCGCCATCATGTCCTCATGCGCCACCAATCGGACTACTATTCCAGTGTCGTGGTATGCTCTTTGCAGTTGCTGCTCCATCATTGCACATTAGTTAAATCATTTGTTCACTGCCATTCACAAGCTTGTTGTGTGTTTGGTGCGATTTGATTTCTCTCTTGTGTTTGGATTTGTTCCTGTTTTTTCCTGATGACGTCAATTACGCTTCCATCACCGATCAGCTGCATCACCATCAAGCTTGATGGTTCCAACTATGCTCATTGGTGTACTTAGGTTACTTCTGTTTTTTGTACTGTCAATTTGATTGATTTTGTTGATGGATCTGCCAAGTGCCCTGATCCCCCTGCGAGGTCGACTTCTAAAGAAACTGATGGCAAGGCTTGTGAGGAGGACAAGGCTCATGATGCTTGGATCCAGCAGGATCAACTAGTCCAGGCTGCTATTCTCTCATCCCTATCACCGACTGCAATGTCAGTAGTTGATGGTATGGTCACTGCTGCTCAGGTATGTGATGCTTTAGCTACAAAGTACCAGAAAAATTCTTGTTTTTGTCGCCTTTTTCTTTGTGATCATATGTACGACGTTCGTCAAGATGACCAGTATGTTCAGGATTATTATTCTCGCTTTAAGGATATTATTGATGAATTGGGTGTACTTAAACATCCTCTTCATGATGAGGATGTTACTGTTGTTTTTTGTCGTGGTTTAAATAATCACTTCTTTGAGTTTTCCAATTATGTTATGATGAGAGATCCTTTATCACCTTTATACAATATTGTTGCTGATGTTGAGGCTTTGCAGTTTCATCTCAAAGCTCATTCGTCAACTTCTGAACCTGCACCTGCTGCTTTTTTGCTAGTCAACAGGCGTTCGGACAGGCTCACCGTGGCAGGGGAAGCTGCAGTAACATACGAGGAAGGGGGAGAGGCCGTGACCGTGGCCAAAATCCATTGCCGGCCGGCGGTCCTCCATTCACACCGGGTGGTCGTGGTGGTGGTACCTACGTCTGCCAGTGGTGTTATCGTCTAGGTCATCTTGTTGGATACTGCTACAAGCTTTCTCATGGTGCTCGCGATGATATTGCATATACTGCAGATGCAACTTACCCTCAGTACTATCAGCAAAATAACTCAACTCCGGATTGGTACATGGACTCCGGTGCTACCAATCACATGACTGCTTCTGCATCCAACCTAGATAGGGTCGCTCCTTATAATGGTAATCGTCGTGTTTAGTTTGGCAATGAGGCCTCTTTGCATATTTTCCATATTGGTGATTCCCAAATTTCTAATTCCCTTACTTTATCTGATGCCTTGGCTGTTCACCACATCACCAAGAATTTATTATATATTGCCAAGTTGACCAGGGATCTAAACTCTATTGTTTGTTTTGATGACACTATTTTCATTATTCAAAAAAAGGTTACCAAGGAGCTCGTGGGCAGAGGACACAGTGAGAAAGGTCTCTATATTTTAGATTATGGTGGTGATGCTTTAGTTTCTTTTGTTAATGCAAATAAAGCCAAAGCCTCATTTGAGCTATGGCACAGTCGTTTGGGACATGTTCCTTTTAATGTAATTTCTTCTTTGAATAAGACTTGTAGTTTGTCAGTTACTAGTTTGCTGCCTAAGTCTCATTTGTGTCCTTCTTGTGAGATGACTAAAGGCAAACGTCTTTCTCTTAATGATAATTTAAAATGCACACCACACATACTTGATTTAGTTTATTGGGACCTCTGGGGACCCTTACTTGTTGTTTCTCACGTCAGGTACCTTTATTATGTCATTTTTATTGATGATATCTCTCGGTTTACTTGGTTATTTCCTTTATGGCAAAAGTTTTTTTTGTGGAGGAATACATGCAATTTGAAGCTCTTGTTGAGAACCATTTTTCTACCACCATAAAAGTATTATAGAGTGATGGTGGACTGAGTTTGTAAATCATCGCATGAAAACTCATTTTGCGCCTAAGAGCATTCATCATAAGCTCTCCTGTCCTTACACTCCTGAGCAAAATGGTCGTGCAGAGAAGAAACATCGTCATATTACGGAGGTGGGTTTTTTGATGCTCTTTCATTCGGCCTTCATCATTCATTTTGGTATAATGCTTTCTCTACGACGGTCTACATCATCAATAGACTGCCTACTCCAGATTTATTTGGTTAGTCTCCACTCTATGTTATTTTTGGTACTACGCATGACTTCTCAAATTTTCTTCCATTTTGCGGTCAAGTTTTCCCCTATTTAAGGCCCTATGCTGCGCATAAACTGGCCCCTCAGAGTATGTCTTGTATATTTTCTAGATAAAGTTCTCAGTACAAGGGTTATTGATGTCTTGATTTACAAAGAAAGAGTACATCACTCGCCATGCTCAAATTGATGTGTTGTTTTTTCCAGCTACACGTACTGGTACTGTTATAGATTCTTCATCACTGGATGTTTATGATTTTTTGGACCTTTTTTCAGTTCCATCGAAAGTGTTTGAGCCAACTTCTTCTGCACAACCACCCATTATTTTGGAAAATTTAAATTTTCCTCCTATACCAGAATCTCAGGATTTTTCAAAAAATTGCAGTTGTTTGCCACAGGGTGACCAGCAACGTGTTCGACACCAGCCAGCGCCGCCAGCACAGCCGACGTCACTGACTCACTTGCCGGCCATCCCGGCCGCGCGTGTACGCCACACACCACCCCTAGAGCCACTATCATCTTCACTGACTTCATCGGCCACCCCTGCTTCCCTAGTTCTACCATCACCGCTACCTGCTCGAATGCCACAGTCTATCTCAATTTCCATGCTCAACGCCTTAACCTCCGCGCCTTCCTCGGGATTTTCACCTTAGCCTATTATAGGTCCATTCTCTCGACATCCGATGAATACTCGCCTGCGCACTGGTTCTCTACGGTTGAAGAATTTTTCAGATTATGATATTTCTGGTTTACATAGTGCTTTATTTTCTAAGACCGAGCCCCGGAGTCATTGCTCGGGTGTCAATGATCTTGAATGGGTCGCTGCTATAGACTCAAAGATGGATGCCTTACGCACTCAACATACATGGGAGTTGGTTCCTCGTCCTTCCAATGCAAATGTTGTTGGTTCAAAATGGGTTTACCAGTTGAAGTATAAATATGGTGGCTCTTTTGACCAACACAAAGCAAGGTTAGTTGCTCAGGGTTTTTCGCAATTGCCTAATTTTAATTATGATCATAATTTTAGTCCATTGGTGAAGGCCACTACCGTGCATATTATTTTATCTACTGATGTTCATCGAAATTGGTCATTGTGATAGCTTGATGTGAAGATTGCTTTTTTAAATGACATTCTTGATTCTTTGGTTTACACGGAGGAGCATGCTGGTTACAAAGACCCTATATCCTGATTACGTTTATCGTTTATGCAAGGCCATTTACGGTTTGAAACAAGCTCCCCATGCTTAGTTTCAGTGTTTCAGTTCTTTTTTGATTGACCTGGGCTTTGTATGCAGTTTTCAGATACCTCCTTTACTCTTTTTATTGGTTTTATGTTGATGACATTATTCTTACAGGGAATGAAGGTCATCTTATTCAGAAGTTTATTGATCGGGTTAATTAGGAATTTAAGATTACCGATCTTGGCACTCTACAGTATTTATTAGGATTAGATGTTCGTACTTCCAACAGCTTATTCCTTGGTTAGGCCAGATATGCCAATGACATTTTACTGCGAGCTGACATGCAAGATTCTGCTCTAGTTGCCATCCCAGTTGTGGTTTTTTTTGCAACTGTCAAGCTCTTCCAGTAAGCCATTTGGAAACCCCATACTTTATCATTTTTTGGTTGGTACGCTATAGTATTTGCCAGTCACACATCCCCGATTTGTCCTATGCTGTGAATACGGTCAGTCAATATATGCAAGCTCCTATTGATGACCATTACCAAGCTGTCACTCAGATTTTGTGCTATGTTCGTGGTATGCTCCACTATGGTCTTCAGTTTTGTGCAAACTCCTCTGCTTTACTAGTTTTGGATTACTTTGATACTGATTGGGCTCATTGTATAGAGACCCGTAGGTCTACATATGGTTATGCCATTTTCCTTGGTGGTAACCTGATTTCCTGGAGTGCTAAGAAGCAGCCTACAGTTTCTCGTTCTAGATCAAAAGCAGAGAACCGTGCTATGGAAAATACTGCCGGAGTTAGCTTGGTTGATGAATCATTTTCGGGACTTACGTGTGACGACGCACGCCCCACCCATTTTGCCGTGTGATAATAATAGTGCTCTCTTCCTGGCTCAGAATCCAGTTTCTCATAAGAGAGTTAATCACATTGATATTGATTATCATTTTGTCCGTGAGATGGTGTCTTCTGGCAAGCTTAAGGTTGCTCATGTTTCTACAGACTTATAGCTTGATAACATCTTTACGAAGATTCTACCCCGTCCTCAGCTTGAGTTTCTACGTTCCAAACTTTGCATTGCGACCAGTCCTACGCTTCGCTTCAGGGGGTAATAGAGATGTAAAACAATTAGAATCAGGATAAGAAAGGAATACCCTTTCTGATTGGTTTTGTGTATATCATGTTCCATATTTGTTTATGTCTTGTATACCCTTTGTACTCACTATATATATGAATACATACAGCCGCAACTATTTGTGGGTTTTACATTCTATCACTTTTCCAAATTTTTTTTGTTAACTGTTTAACATTATTTATTTTTATCCGTTCCTTTATATATGTACAATATCTGTATTAGTTATATATGGAAATTAATTATTTTATTCCTTTTATATTTATTACATTATTCGTAATTAAAGTATGTATGAAAATTACTTATATTATGCTTTTATATTTTGTACATTATTTGTTACTCATTATATATATAAATAAATAAATTCTTTTTAATTTTGGACAATATGTTTTAGAGATTATGTACGAAAATTATTTATGATTAAAATAAAATATTTTGTAGTTTATAAAATGTATTTTTGTATTAATAAAAGCTAAATATTTATGTAAAATAAGCATATAATCTCTAAAATGTCATAGCATAAGTTTTATATTCTTTTTTAATTGTTGTTATGTTTTCTTGAAATGTTGTATAGTTTATGTTTAGTTTTTAAATTGGAAAAATCTAGGTAAAGACGGTCTTTCCATATGCTTATGGAAAGACGGAATTTAATTAGAATAATAAAAGGTAAAAGGTCTTAGTTGACATATTAAAAAAATATTATGCAACATGTAGTAGTTATAAAATTTATAACCTAATTCATGCAACCCAAAAATTTTATCTTCATTTCTTCCAATTTTCACCTAAACCTTGGTTTTTTGATGCCTTATGGAAATACCGTCTTTCAAGAGACGGACTCATTTTTCTTGAATTTTTTTATTATTAGTTATCATCTATGATTTTAAGTCTTTCATTAGTAATATTATTTTTTAATATCAATTAAATATATATTTTTACAATAAAAATAACAATTCAAGGTATACATATAATTATGATAAATTTTTAATATAATAAAACATTAAACATGTTACAAAATTAGTATTCATAGAGAGTCTAATAGAATATTCTGTTTAGAGGAAGGTATAGAAACCATTGGAGTAAATACACTGTAGATCTATGAAAAACTACCGTAACTTCTGCAAGATAGAGTAACCACTGGAGATGTTTTAACTTGACTTTTGTACTCCATTTCAAGCTGCAATTTTAGTATTAACTTAGCCAAAAATTCCTAACTTTGATCCTAAAACTGAGTTGGTATATAAGTATAAATACTATTGCGTGATACATTTTTAGATTTATTATAACATATATTTTAAAAATATTAAATTTTCACAAGTCTTAGTTATCCTTACCAAAAGATATTAAGGATAAAATATTTTTCAAATTAACTGTGAGAATTCAAAATGTAAAGATTGAAATGAGATAAGGGGAGTATTATGGAATAAGGTAAGACTTGTGGTACTATCTTTGAATTAATGAGGTAAAAATTGTGTAATACTATGTGTAAATAAGGTAAGACTTGTGTTACTGACTATCTATAAATTAATGAGGTAAGAGTTGTGTTGCACTATGTGTAAATAAGGTAAGAATTGTGTAAATTATTTTTCTTATCTTATTCATTAATGGAAAGAGATATCTCTATATTTTAAAAGCGGAAATTCAGGGAATGAACAGTGATTTTTCGTTATCGTTAATTCTTTTTCTTTTTTATTTCTCCTTCCCATCTCTACTAATACGTGTCATGATGTCTCTTTCTGTGCTTCTCTCTTTTTCCACGGTCGTACACGCATCCTACACTCCTGTGGGTTGTGATTAATAATGTTGATGTTCCTCTTTTGTTGATGTGGTCAGTAAAGCATCATCATCTCATCTTTAATTTTTTCCTTTCTTCCAGTGAATTTGATCTTTCTAGTGATTAATTTTCTCCTGCGTCTAATTGATATATCCTCGATATGCAATAGTGGCTCTGAGGATGACGGCTCCTCACCCCCTCTATTTCGTTTGAAGGTTTGTACAATCTAAAATTTGCTTCTTTTTTTATGTCGTTGTTCTTGTTTATTGTGCTTCATTGCCATGGCGATGACGCTGGTTGTTCAGGATTTATAGGGTTTTAGATTTGGTGATGATGTTAAGGAGATGGTTGAGTTCATAAAGAATCAGGGGCTGAGGTTGAAGGGTGAAGCTTAAGTGTTCGACGAAATGAACCTTATCGAGGTTTTTTTCATCTACGTTGGCTTAACGCCAAGGAGATCATATAGAAGTGGCAGAAGTATCACAGCCTCGCCATCTTCTATTTGTACAAGTAGAGGAACAACAACATTCGATTAGAGGTTAGGGTGGTCATGGGTTCGAGTGGTATTGGTTCGAGTGGAGAGGGTTCGAGTAGAGGTTCACGTAGAGAGGTTCGAGTGGAGAGGGTTCGAGTGGTACTGGTTCGAGTGGTGAGGGTTCGAGTAGAGAGGGTTGGAATAGAGGTTCGAGTTGAGAGGGTTAGAGTGGTGCTAGGTTTGAGTGGTTATGGGTTTGTGTGGTGAGGTTCGAGGGGTGAGATTCGAGTAGAGGGGGTCCGAGGGTTCGAGAAGAGGATTCGAGAGGAGAGGTTCCGAGTACATGGTTACAGTGGTGAGGGTTCGAGTGGAGAGGGTTCGAGTGGTATTGGGTTCGAATGGAGAGGATTCGAGTGATACTGGGTTCGAGTGAAGTGGGTTTGAGTGGTGAGGGTTTGAGTGGTGAGGGTCGAGTGGAGAGGGTTCGAATTGAGGTTCGAGTGATACTAGTTCGAGTAGTGAGGGTTTGAGTGGAGAGGTTCAAGTGGAGTGGTTTGAGTGGTGCTGGATTCGAGTGGTTCTGGGTTCGAGTAGAGAGGTTAGAGTGGAAATGAGTTAGAGTGGAGAGGTTCAAGTGGAAAGGGTTCAAGTCGAGTGGTGAGAGTTCGAGTGGTGAGGGTCGAGTGGAGAGGGTTCAGATAGAAGATTCGAGTGGTATTGGTTCGAGTCGTGAGGGCTCGAGTCGAGGTTAGAGGGGAGAGGTTTGAGTCGAGGTAGATGGTTGATGCTCTAGGAGGGATGGTTCGAGTGATGGCAAGTCTGATGGTTGATGGGTCGATGGGTGATGCCTTGAGGAGGATGGTTGATGGTTCCAGGGCCTCGAGGGATAATGAATCGAGAGATGATGCCTCAAATCAACATCCCTCGAGGTGGATGGTTAATGTTCAAGGGGTGGATAGTTCGAGTGATGGCGAGGCGGATGGTAGATGAGTCGAGGGGTGATGCCTCAAGGGGATGGTTCATAGTTCTAGGGGCTCGAAGGTTGATGATTTGAGGGAGAATGCCTCGAATCAACACCCCTCGAGGCAGATGGTTGATATTCAAGGGGTGTTAGGTTTGAGTGGTGGCATGGTGAATGTTCGAGAACTGATGGTTCAAGGGGTGATGGTTCCAAGAGTGGATATAAGATGGACCGACAAATGGATGGTTGATGTTCAAGGGGTAGATGGTTCAAGTAGGGTTGTGTGGTGGATGTTCGAGGACTGATGGTTAGAGGGGTTATGGTTCCAGGAGTGGATGTAAGATGGTCCGACAGATGGATGGTTGATGTTCCACGGGTGGATGGTTGATGTTCGAGGGGTAGATGGTTTGAGTGGTGGTGTTGTGGATGGTTCGAGGGGTATATGCCTCGAGTGGGTCATGGTTCGAGAGCTAATGTGGATGGTTCGACGCTCACAGTGGTATCCACTCTCCAGATGGATGGTTGATGATTCGAAAGGTAGATGGTTCGAGTGGTGGCGTGGTGGATGTTCGAGAACTGATGGTTCGAGGGGTAATGGTTCCAGGAGTGGATATAAGATGGTCTGAAAAATGGATGGTTGATGTTTGAGGGGTGGATGGTTGATGTTTGAGGGGTGGATGGTTGATGTTCGAGGGGTGCATGGTTCGAGTAGTGGTGTCATGGATGGTTCCATGTGTATATGCCTCGAGTAGGTCATGGTTCGAGAGTTAATGTGGATGGTTCGACGCTCTCATGGGTATACCCCTCTGGAGGGGTGGTGTACCCTTGAGGGCTGGTGTACTCTAGAGGGGTGGATGAGTTTAAGTGATACTGACATTGAGGGGTGGATGGTTTGAGTGGTATAGACGTTCGAGGGGTAGATGGTTTGAGTGGTACCGACACTGACGTTCGAGGGGTTGATGGTTCGAGTGATAGCGAGGCGGATAGTTGATGGGTTGAGGGGTGATGCCTCGAGGGGGATGGTTGATGGTTCCAAGCCCTCGAGGGTTAATGGATCGAGGGATGATGCCTCGAATCAACAGCCCTCGAGGTGGGTTGTTGATGTTCGAGTGGTGGATGGTTCGAGTGGGTGATGCCTCGAGAGGGATGGTCGATGGTCCCAGGTGTTCGAGGGTTGATGGTTTGAGGGAGAATACCTCGAATCAACACCCCTCGAGGTAGATGGTTGCTGTTCAAGGGGTAGATGGTTCGAGTGGTAGGGAAGTCTCGAGGCGGATGGTTGATGATTCAAGAGGCAGATGGTTCGAGTGGTTGCGTGGTGGATGTTCGAGAACTGATGGTTCAAGGAGGTATGGTTCTAGGAGTGGATATATGATGGTCTGACAAATGGATGCTTGATGTTCCAGGGTGGATGGTTGATGTGCGAGGGGTAGATGGTTCGAGTAGTGGTGTCGTGGATGGTTCGAGGGGTATATGCCTCGAGTGGGCCATGGTTCGAGAGCTAATGTGGATGGTTCGATGCTCTCAGTGGTATACCCCTCTCGAGGGGTGGTGTACCCTCGAGGGCTGGGGTACTCTAGAGAGGTGGATGTGTGACCTCTCGACGGGTGGTATACCCTCGAGGGCTGATACACCTCTCTCAAGATGTAGATAGCGTACCCTCGAGGGGTAGAAGGTGTACTCTCTCTAGTGGTGAATGGTTTACCCACTCGAGAGGTAAATGGTGTATCCTTGAAGGGTGGTTGGCAAACTTCTTGAGGGGTGGATGATACTCTCTCCAGTGGTGGATGGTATACCCCTCTCGAGGGGTGGATGGTATTATCTCCAGTGGTAGATGGTACCCTTACGACCCGACTCTCACCACTCGGACCCTCACCACTCGAACTTCTCAACTCAGACCCTTTCCACTCTAACCTTATACTCAGAGCCTTTCCACTCGACCTCTCAAACCTCCTCTACTTGAACCCTTTTCACTCGAACCCTTACCACACGAATCCAGTATCACTCGAACCTCTCTACTCGAACCCTCTCTACTCGAACCCTCTCCACTCGAACCCACTTTACTCGAACCCTTGACTCGATTCCTCATCACTCTAACCTCACCACTGGAACCTCTCCTCTCGAACCTTTCCACTCGAACTCTCTCCACTCAAACTTGTCTGCTCGAACCCTCTTCACTCAAACCAGTACCACTCAAACCAAGTATCACTCGAACCTCTACTCGGACCCACTCTACTTGAACCCTCTCCACTCGAGCCCTCTATTCGAATCCTCTCCTCTCAAACCCTCTATTCGAACCCTTTTCACTCAAACCCTCTTCACTGGAACTCCTATTACTCGAACCACTTGACTCGAACCATCTCCACTCGCCCTCTCCATTTGAACCACTCCAGTCAAACCCTCTCCACTCAAACCCGTGTGGTAAAGGTTCGAATAGAGGAGGGTTTGAGTGGAGAGGGTTCGAGTGGTACTGGTTCAAGTGGTACTGGGTTCAAGTAGTACTGGGTTTGAGTGGTACTGGTTCGAATGGTGGGGTTCAAGGGGAAAGGGTTCGACTAGAGGTTCGAGTGTAGACGGTTCGAGTGATATTAGGTTCGAGTGGTTATGGGTTCGTGTGGTGAGGTTCAAGTGGCGAGGTTCGAGTTGAGGGGGTCAAAAGGTTCAAGAATAAGTTTCGAATAGAGAGGGTTCGAGTGGAGAGGGTTCGAGTGGAGAGGGTTCAAGTGGAGAGGTTCGATTGGTAAGAGTTCGAGCGGTGAGAGTTTGAGTGGTGACCCATTGTCGACAGCACGCACTTCGCGTGGGCTGGAGACCCCTAGTTATACATTAAATGTATATATGTCGGAATCAAAGAAAAGGCCCTTAAAGATAAGCATGAATGAATCCCCTTAGTACACAAAATAATTTCCTATTAGAATTCTAGTTCTACTCTAATTATGGGGATCTATCTCAAATATTTTTCCATGGATCTTGCCACAATTGTTTTTCCAGGGACCTTTTCCCAATATTTTTTCAGTCACTTTTTCCTAATTTTTTCCTCATCATTTTGATCCTACTGCAATCCGCAAAAACAAAAAAAAAACCAACAAAAACCAAAAACGTGTTTAAAAATTGAAAAAATCTATAAGATCATCAAATTGAAAAGAAAAAAGTGTTTTTATAACCCTACTTAGTTCACATAAGTGCCAATATAACCATTCAGTATTTGAAAGTGCCAATATAATCCTATCTAGTTAGTGAAAGTGCCAATATAACCCTCTCCGGCAACTTTTAGCCGGAATTTGATAAAATTACATGTTTTCCTTCTGAAAAAAAATAAAATACAAAAAATAGGAAATGGCGTTATTACCCTTAGAATCGCTGCCGGCCCGCCGCCAGCCGCCGCGGAACATGTAGGGTTATATCAGCACATTATGAAATCTTATTAGGTTATATGTGCACATTCTTAATGTTTGTAGGGTTATATCAGTACATTTCTAATTTTTGTAGGGTTATATCAGTAAATTCTTAAAATTATAGGGTTATATTAGAACTTATTATAAATATTAAGTGTGTGGTACTCGACTGGCTTTAACGGGCGACCACATCATAATATACACCATTTTAACATTATAACAATATCATATACAACATAAAATTTGACATCATGGCACCATCATTAATATTAAACACCATTATCACATATCATAGCCTCATTTCAAAACTTATCAACACTAAAAATCTGGGTCGAAGAACACAGCAAAATAACAATCACACACAACACCAAAGGTCATCGAATCATCAATCCGGACTAAAAAAAAAAAATAAACAAAATATCATTAAAACCTTATATTCTACAGTATGTGCTGATATGACCCTACATTTTTTTACTAATGTGCTGATATAACCTTATAAATTTTAGGAATGTGCCGATTTAACCCTACCAGTTTTCATAATGTGCTGATATAACCGTACCTAATCCGGCAGCAATTCGGCGGTGGTCCTGTGGTGGTCCAGCGTCAGTCCAGCGGTGCTTCGGCGGCGGTCCGATGGTGGTTCGACGAACTATGAGGGTAAAATTTCCACCCAATTTCAGAGTTAGTCCAAAGGGGATTTTGGTCAATTTACATAGAGTTAATGCTGGAAAACTGAGACCAATGCCGGAAATGGGGTATGAGGGTTATATTAGCACTTTCATTAACTAGATAGGGTTATATTTGCACTAAAAATTATCATAGGGGGTTATATTGGCACTTACTCAAATAGGTAGGGTTATATTGACACTTATTCCAATTGAAAATCATAAACATCAGTTACAACTATCAAAACATCAATTGAAAATCATAAAACATCAACAATGATTAAAATATTAATTTTTTAAAACAAACTACAAATAGCAACCCATATCACCTAAAAGACTACAAACATCAACTCATGTCACACCTCAACTGGAAAATGAAAAACATCAACATGAGAGAGGAAGAAACTACAAACATCAACTCATACCACCTAAAACTCACCCGAACAATGAAAAACATCAACATGAGGAGAGGTGGGGTGGGGTGGGGTGGGGGGCGGGAATACAAACATAAACCCATATCACAAAAGAAAACTACAAACACCAACTCATATCACTTAAACCTCACCCGAAAAGTGAAAAACATCAACATGAGCAAAAAAAAGACTATAAACATAGACTCATATCACAAAAAAAAATACTTCAAACATCAACTCATGTCAACTAAACCTCACTCGAAAACGAAAACATCAACATGAGAGGAAAAAACCTACAAACATCAACTCATATCACCAAAAAAAAAACTACAAACATCAACTCATATCACTTAAACCTCAACTCATTTCACTTAAACCTCATGAGAGAAAAAAAGTTACAAACATCAACTCATATCACCTAAACACCACTCGGAAAATAAAAAATATTAACACGAGAGAAAAAGCTACAAATATTTACCCATATCACCCATAAAACTACAAATATCAACTCATATCACCTAAATCTCATCCTAAAAATAAAAATATCAACTCAGAGCCATCAAGAAAATATATATCATAAACCTCAACAAAAAAAATACGAACCTCTTTATATATAATGTTAACCTCATCATAAAAACAGAAAGCTCAACAAAAAAACAATAGGCAAATCAGGCTTGATATATTTAAACCCAACACAAAAACTCCATACTTTTCGGGGTGGAAATCAATTAATTTCAGAACACTCGAGTACATCCATCACAAGAAACTCCAATGACCTTTGTCTAGTGCATGATTCACACATTAGATACGAATAGCAACACTTGCCACGAATTTATGATGATCCTAATCATACATTACTTATCATGAAATTCATATATAATAGGTCATATCAAAAGATTAAGTTATAAAAAGAGAAGTTTTAAGTCATATAAAACCCCACATAAAAATCGCATACTTTTCATTGGAAAACAATTCATTTCAAAAACTAATCTTTGATCTAAAAACCACTAACTCTTTTTTTAAAAAAAATAATCAATCATAGTTAATGGAAAAACGCCCAACATTGATCACAATAAGTGAAATTGACATCCAATTCAATTACCCTCTAGTAATAACTAATCTATAGCAAAGATATCTAAATTACATGTCAAACAGACTAATCGCGTGTGCTGTTACAAATTAAAGATCCAATAAAAACTATAATATCACCATCAGGATATTAACTCGCTTCCTGCAAAAATCATGACCACTTGGCAGCGAGGAGCGTATCACACATCAATCTGTTCGCCAAACAACGATCTTCATGAACTGCAACACCATTTGACCCAAAACAGATCTATGTTGTTCAAAATGTAAACATCTTGAAAAACACAGATCTGAAGCATCCAAATTAATGGAAAACCTAACCATAAATACACAAAATTATAAAAACACGATTTGTACTACCAGATTGAGAACAAAACTTTGATGCGAACAACTAAATAGAATGATCATCACGAACACAACAAACTAATCTATCAGGTCGAAGAATAATACTAATGTATGGAGACATATCCATACTTATTTAATAATATAAAAATCAAAGAATATTATTAAGGAATTAGAATATTTACCATAATACTTGTAGATGTAATTGTATTCTATTACCTTTTCCTAGCTTGTATAGGTATCATGTACTACTATATAATGTATCCTGAATTCATGAATACATACACATAATTATTACCCTTATTTTCTACATGGTATCAGAGCCTAAAATCTGAAACCCTAAATAGAAAATTTCTGCTGAAATCCCGAGCTTCTTCCGCCGTTCGGATCCACCGCACGCGCCACCACGCATCTGCATGCGCTGCTGCGCATCTCCATGCGCCACTGCCATCCCACCGCATAGGTCACCGTTTCACCTCCCGGGCCCGCTGGAGCTTTTCAACCCTCACGCACTGCCTCTTGTTCAGCGCATTGGTGTGTCCTATCGATCTGATTTGTCGCTGGTTATCGTTCCTGTTTCTAATATTTACCTAGTCTTCCACTATGTCTGGCTCTGAAGAACAGACTAGTCTTGATACACCTGAGGCTCCGAAGCTTCAGGATATGAGTGGTTATGATGTGATTGCAACTTTAGTTTAGCAGTTGCAGTTGCAATCTGGCCCTCAGACTACTTTACCTATTGGTCGTATGTCGACTGATCCTTACTTTATTGGTTCTGGGGATGGTCCAGGTTTAAAACTCATACCAAACACGCTGAAAGGTTAAGAAAATTACATTTAATGGTCTGACGCAATTTGCCGCGCATTCCTGGCTAATTCCTGGCTAAGAACAAGATTGGGTTCATTGGTGGATCCATTACCAAACCCCAGGATGGTTATCCTGATGCTGCTGATTGGTATGGGATTAATGCTACCCTTGTTTGCTGGATCTTGCAAACCCTGGATCCGGTGTTGAGATCTTCTACAAGCTCATTTTCCACAGTTAACGATCTGTGGGATGACCTGAAGGCATGATTCATTCTTGCCAACGGTATGAAGGTCTTGCAAATGCAAGAGGCTATTTAGAGTTGCAGGAAAAATGGTTAGCCCATCGATATTTACTTTGCCAAACTAAAGAAGTTGTTTGCAGATTATCACTGTTTGAGGCCTCCCCTAGTTTGTACCTGTGAACAAAGCAAGGCATTATGCCATTGCAATATTTCTGCAAAAGTCTTCCAAGAAAGAGAGAAGGATTTGATCTATCAATTTATCTCTAGCCTCGATGAAGGTTTTCACACCTTGCGATCACATATCATGAGCATTGATCCAATGCCATTTGTCATGAAAGTGTATGCCCTTGTTGCTCAGGAGGAGAATCATAAAGCTGTCATTCAAGCTCGTGATCCTTTTTCAAACTCTATGGCTTATGCTGCATGACGTCCACCACTTGCAAGTTCTTTGCCAGTTGTTCTTTCTGCATGCGACCGCAAGAATCTTGTTTGTACACATTGTCGTCGCAAGGGTTATGATAAGGATACCTGTTTCCACATACATGGTGTACCAGAATGGTTCAAGGAGTTGAAGGAGAAAGTCGGGACCACCAAGAAATCGGCGCCAGCTTTCCGGCCGTCCGCCACCACTGCCGGTCTCTGAGGTGCTGCCGCGGCCCTCCCTCTCTCACCACCGTTCGCCGGTGCAGCCACATCGCCGCCCAGTCTAGTGGTGGCGGCTTCCTCTGGCCGTGTCCCTGGCCAATCCGACTCTGGCCTTGTTTTGTCTGATGACCAATGGAGCACGACCATGCAGTTAATCAATTTAATTCTCTTACTGACAATGAGTCTGGTAAGTCTACTTTACCATGGATACTTGATTCGGGAGCCTCATATCACATGATTGGTGACAAAGGTTCTCTTACTGATCTTACTACTACTATCGATACTGTGAATATCGTTCTAACTGATGGCTTGGTGTCATCCACCACTCAATATGGTTCTATTTGCTTTGGTGATGTTATTCTACCTCATGTTTTATATATACCTACATTGCGGTGCAATTTGTTATCATGTTCTAGATTGTTATCTACCCTGAACTGTCTAGCTTTGTTTACTGAAAATTATTTCATTTTACAGACAATCAGTACGAGAAAAGTGATTGGTGTGGGTGAACAGAAGGGGGGGGGGTGTTTTGGCTCCGTCTGCTGGATACTCATATTTATCGTCCTATCATGCAGTCTCTTCCTACAGTTGCTTTCGTATCTTCTTTTGACTTATGGCATCAGTGTTTTGGACATCCTTTCTTCACGGTGTTGTCTTCTATTTCTTCTATTGATTTTGGCACTGATAAACATTATGTTCCTTGCTCTATATGTTATAGAGAAAAAAAACTAGACATGGTTTTCCATTGAGTTCTACAAATGCTACTGCATTGTTTCAATTAATTCATTGTGATGTTTGGGGACCTTATCGAACACCATCTTCTAGTGGTGCATGTTATTTTTGACTATGGTGGATGATTATTCCTGAGCTATTTGGGTTTATTTATTAGTTGCTAAATCTGAAGTAGTTTCTAGATTTTTAGAATTTAGTGCCTTAGTGAAGAACCAGTGGGGACGAACAATTCAACGAGTTTGGGCTGATAACGACACTAAATTTTTGCCTTTGCAATCTCACTTTACTGCATCTGGGATCGTCTTTGAGATATCTATGGTTGACACACCTGAGCAGAATGGTCGAGTTGAAAGAAAGCATCGCCATTTACTCAATAAGGTGTGTGTTTTACGGTTCCAAGCCGGTCAACCTATTAAATTTTAGGGAGAATGTGTCCTTACTGCTGCTTACTTGATTAATTGAACACCGACACAACATCTCCAAGGTCGCACTCCCTTTGAGTTGCTCTATGGGCAAGCTCTGAATTACTCATCATTAAGAGTTTTTGGATGCTTGTGTTTAACTATTCATGTTCCCAGTCATCGTGACAAGTTTCCACCATGAAGTCGGCGGTGTCAATTTCTTGGTTATCCTGCCGGAAAGAAAGGCTATCGTCTTTTTGACTTGGAATCCTGTGTGATCTTTACCAGTCGGGATGCCAATTTTTTTGAAGACCAGTTCCCATTTCTGCAATTCCTACTTCTGCTTCTTCCTACGAACCTGACATCGCCACCACATCACCGCCGGTTTCCTCCTCCCTACTGCCGAAGTTGCACGGAATTTTTATTCCGCCAACTATCGTCAGCCAGTTATTACCGGCTGTCGCCAATCCTTTGCCGCCATTCACCGCCGGCCCACCGTCTTTCGCCAGCAGTTATTTTCTATCGAGTGTTGTCGGTTCATCACTGCCGTCCGACGCTGATCGTACGCCGCCGTCCGCCACCGGCCAGTCACCGCTGGTTAGCCACCGTCTTCCGTCGCCGGTGCGTCGCCGCTGGTCATCCTCCGCCGACTGCCACCGGTCATTCACCTTCGACATCAATATTACTGGCATCTCTGGTCCTAGATGGTTCCGCTGCCAAGTTACCACCTACCAGACAGAGTGTTCGATCTCGTCGACCGCTATCTTACTTAGCAGATTACGATTGTGATGATTATGCATGTGCTCTTACTACTGAAGACCCCCCCTTCCGACTATGTTCCCTCATGCGTCGTCACTTTCCTCAGGTGTTCTCTATCCCCTTACTGATTATGTAAACTGTGATAATTTTTCTAGTATGCATTCTAGATTTTTGGGTGTTGTAATGTCTAGTGCATATCCCACTACTTATTCTGAGGCTTCCCAGTATACTCATTAGCAAGCCGCTATGAGGGAAGAACTTACTGTGCTAGAGCGCAATCAAACATGGACTTTGGCTCCTCTGCATTTAATAAAAAGGCCATTGGGTGCAAATGGGTCTACCGGACAAATTTCCGGTCCGATGGTACTATTGAACATCATAACGTGCGCCTAGTGGTTCTTGGGAATCGCCAGGTGAAAGGAATTGATTATACTGAGGCCTTTACTTCGGTTGCGAAGATAAGTTATGTTCGTTTATTCTTGTATGTTGCAGTTATTCGTGGTTGGGAACTGCATCAGATGGATGTCCACAATGCTTTACTGCATGGTGATTTGCATGAGGGTTGTTTATGCAAACTCCACCGGGTTGTGCTGTGCCATATGGACAGGGTTGTCGCCTTCAGAAATCTCTTTATGGTCTTTGTCAGGCTCGTAAAAATTGGTCTGCTAAATTGGCTCAGGCTTTAAGAGCTTTTGGATTTGTTCAGAGTAAGGCCGATTACTCTCTATATGTCTTTTCTCATGTATCATTTTCTTTACATGTTTTGGTTTACAGTGATGATTTGGTTATAGCTGGTAGTTCTTCTTCGCTCATCTCTGAGTTCAAAAAATACTTAAGTTCCTGTTTCCATATGAAAGATCTCGGTCTATTTAAGTATTTTTTGGGCATAGAAATTGCTAGAAGACCGGGGGGATGTTTCTTTTGCAAAGGAAATATGCTTTGGACATTTTATCAAATACTGGTTTATTTGCCTCTAAACCGACTGAATTTTTGATGGAGCAACAACATGATTTGGCATGTGTTGAAGGTCCAGCCTACCATGACCCGGAGCAGTATCGAGGCCTGGTTGGGCGTCTGATATACCTGACTATTACTTGCCCTAAACTTAGTTATTCAGTCCATACTCTTGTTCAATTCATGAAGTCCCCTTGTGTTCCTCACTGGCAAGCTGTTGTTCGTGTGTTGCACTACCTGAAGAGTCATCCTGGTCAAGGTTTATTTCTCTCTTCTCGCATTAGTTACAATTGACTGCTTATTATGATCCGGATTAGGTTGCATGCCCGATTACTCGGCGTTCTCTTTCTGGTTATTTTGTAATGATTGGTGATTCTCCAATTTCTTGGAAGACTAAGAAGCAACCTACTGTTTCTCAGTCTTCTGCTGAAGCGGAGTATCATGCTATGGTGGTTACCTGCTGTGAGTTGTTATGGCTTAAGTCTTTACTGAAGGACTTAGGGGTTTTGCACTCCTCTCCTATGCAATTGTTTTGTGATAGTCAATCCGCTCTTCATTTTGTTGCAAATTTAGTTTTTCATGAACGTACAAAGCACATTGAAGTTGATTGTCATTTTTTCCGGGATCTTGTTCAGTGTGGCACTATTGTTAATCAACATATCCGTATGACATACCAACCTGTGGATTTGTTCACTAAAGCTCTTGGACGTAACCAGTTTCATTCTTCACTTGGCAAGTTGGGCATTTTTTATCCCCATGCTCCAACTTTAGGAGGAGCGTTTAGAAATTAGAACATTCTTACCATAATACTTGTAGATGTAATTGTATTATATTACCTTTTTCCTAACTTGTATGGGTATCTTGTACTACTATATAATGTATCGTGAATTCATGAGTACAGACACACAATTATTACCCTTATTTTCTACAAATATCAATTGAAAAAATTATTGTTTTCCTACTTTCCCATGATGGGAAAAAGAAAATTGAAGAGAAAGTAGGATTTTTTTAGAGAGGGGAAGAAGGAGATACGACGGAAGGGTTTAAGGAGAGGTAATATGTAACATATCTAAAAAAACACTAACATTTCTCAAGCTTCATGTTGAAATTTTATCGTAGTTGTACTTGGCTCATATTACATCAGAAAATGCGAATCCATTATTGCAGGGCTGATAAAAATTGAGGTGGCCAAACTTTGTAGGCCATTTCAATTCAGGGTATATTTGAGCCCTGAACCAAAGCAAAGAAGTAATGAGAGCTTGAATATGGTCTTTATCTGGTTACTATATAAAAGGAATACTTGGAAACGGCATGCTTGTGTCAACCGTCGTCATGGGCATAGTAGTCATTTCCTAGCAGAGCCAAATGTGTGCCCTTCGATGTGCTCTCAAGTGGCTGCCCAAAATGACGTCGTTTTGGTCCTCGAAGGATTGAGTCTTCAGTCCTCAAAGGGTTGAGTCTCCAGTCCTCGAAGGGTTGAGTCTCCAGGCCTCGAAGGGTTGAGTCTCCAGGCCTCGAAGGGTTGAGTTTCCAGTCCTTGAAGGGCCCAGCTCTTAGCCCTCGAAGGGTTGGGCTCTTTAGTCCTTGAAGGGTTCGACTCCTCAGTCCTCGAAAGGTTTAACTCTTCAGTCCTCGAAGGGTTCGACTCTTCATTCCTTGAAGGGTTTGGCTCTTCAGTCTTTGAAGGGTTCGACTGTTCAGTCCTTGAAGGGTTGAATCTTCAGTCCTCGAAGGGCCAAGTCTCCAGCCCTCGAAGGGGTAAATCTTCAGCACTTGAAGGGATGGAGCCTCAGCCCTCGAAGGGGTGAGTTTTTAGCCCTCGAAGTGGTCCAGATGCCAGGCCTCGAGGGGTTGAGCCTCCAGTCCTCGAAGAGTTGAGCTTGGAAGAGGTGAGTCTTTAGTCCTCAAAGGGTTAGACTCTTCAGTCCTCGAAGGGCCCAGCTCTTAGCCCTCGAAGGGTCCAGCTCTTAGCCCTTGAAGGGTTGACTCTTCAGTCTTCGAAGGGTTCGAATCTTCAGTCCTTGAAGGGTTTGACTTTTTAGCCCTTGAAGTCGACTCTTCAGTCCTCGAAGGGTTTAACTCTTCACTCCTTGAAGGGTTCGACTCTTCAGTCCTCGAAGGGTTTAACTCTTCACTCCTTGAAGGGTTCGACTCTTCAGTCCTCAAAGGGTTGAGTTATCCGTCCTTGAAAGGTCGAGTCTCTAGCCCTCGAAGGGCTGAGTCTTCAGCACTCGAAGGGGTGAGTCACCAGCCCTCGAAGGGGTGAGTCACCCGCCCTCGAAGGGGTGAGTCATCAGCCTTCGAAGTTGTCCAGATACCAGGCCTCGAGAGGTTGAGCCTCCATTCCTCAAAGGGTTGAGCCTCGAATGGGTGAGTCTTCAGTCCTCGAAGGGTTGGACTCTTCAGTCATCGAAGGGCCTAGCTTTTAGCCCTCGAAGGGTTGAGTCTTCAGCCCTTGAAGGGTTGAGTCTTCAGTTCTTGAAGGGTTCGACTCTTCAGCCCTTGAAGGGTTCGACTCTTCAGTCCTCAAAGGGTTCGACTCTTCAGTCCTCATAGGGTTGAGTCATCAGTCCTCGGAGGGTCGAGTCTCCAGCCATCGAAGGGCTGAGTCTTCAGCACTCGAAGGGGTGAGTCTTTAGCCCTCGAAGGGGTGAGTCTTCAGCCCTCGAAGTGGTCCAGATGCCAGGCCTCGAGGGGTTAAACCTCTATTCCTTGAGAAGTGAGTCTTCAGCCCTCCAAGGGTTGGACTCTTCAGTCCTCGAAGGGCCTAGCTCTTAGCCCTAGAAGGGTTGAGCCTTCAGTCGTAGAAGGGTTGACTCTTCAGTCCTCGAAGGGTCGGACTTTTCAGTCCTCGAAGGGTAGAGCCTCCAGTCCTCGAAGGTTTGAGCCTCCATTCCTCGAAGGGTTGATCCTCCAGTCCTCGAAGGGTTCGACTCTCCAGTCCTCGAAGGGTTGAGTCTTCAGTCCTCAAAGGGTCGAGTCTCCAGCCTCGAAGGGTTGAGCCTTCAGCACTCGAAGTGATGGAGCCTCAGCCTTTAAAGGGGTGAGTCTTCAGCCCTCGAAGTAGTCAAGATGCCAAGCCTCGAGGGGTTGAGCCTCTAGTCCTCGAAGGGGTAAGTCTTCAGTCCTCAAAGGGTTGGAATCTTCAGTCCTCGAAGGGCCCAACTCTTAGCCCTCGAAGGGTTGAGTTTTCAGTCATATAAGGGTTGAGTCTTCAGTCCTCCAAGGGTTGGGCTTTTCAATCCTCGAAGGGTAGAGCCTCCAGTCCTCGAAGGGTTGAGCCTCCAGTCCTCAAAGGGTTAAGCCTCCAGTCCTCAAAGGGTTAAGCCTCCAGTACTCGAAGGGATGGAGTCCCAGTTGTCGATGGGGTGAGTCTTCAGCCCTCAAAGTGGTCCAGATGCCAGGACTCGAGGGGTTGAGCCTCCAGTTGTCAAAGGGTTGAGCCTCGAAGGGGCGAGTCTTCAGTCGTCGAAGGGTTGCACTCTTCAGTCCTCGACGGGCCCAGCTCTTAGCCCTCGAAGGGTTGAGTCTTCAGTCATAGAGGGTTTGAGTCTTAAGTCATAGAAGGGTTGAGTCTTCAGTCCTCGAAGGGTTGAGTCTTCAGTCCTCAAAGGGTTCAACTCTTCAGTCCCCGAAGGGTTTGACTTTTCAGTCCTCGAAGGGTTCGACTCTTTAGTCCTCGAAGGGTTCAAATTTTCAGCCCTTGAAGGATTGACTCTTCAGTTCTCGAAGGGTTGAGTCCCCAGTCCACGAAGGGTTGAGTCTTCAGGCCTCGAAGGGTTGAGTCTCCATTCCTCGAAGGGCCCAGCTCTCAGCCCTCGAAGGGTTAGACACTTCAGTCCTCGAAGGGTTTGACTCCTCAGTCCTCGAAGGGTTCGACTCTTCTGTCCCCAAAGGGTTCGACTCTTCAGTCCTCAAAGGGTTCGACTCTTCAGTCCTCGAAGGGTTCGACTCTTCAGTCCTCAAAGGATTGACTCTCAGTCCTCGAAGGGTTTGGTCTCTAGTCCTCTAAGGGTTGAGTCTTCAGGCCTCGAAGGGTTGAGTCTCCAGTCCTCGAAGGGCCCAGCTCTCAGCTCTTGAAGGGTTGGACTCTTCAGTCCCCGAAGGTTTCGACTCCTCAATCCTCAAACGGTTTGTAGTCCTCAAAGGGTTCGACTCTTCAGGCCTCGAAGGTTTGACTCTTCAGGCCTCGAAGGGTTCGACTCTTCAGGCCTCAAAGGGTTTAACTCTTCAGTCCTCGAAGGGTTCGACTCTTCAGTCCTCGAAGGGTTCGACTCTTCCATCCTCGAAGGGTTCGACTCTTTAGTCCTCGAAGGGTTTGACTTTGCAGTCCTCGAAGGGTTGAGTCTTCATTCCTCGAAGGGTCGAGTCTCCAGCCCTCGAAGGGTCGAGTCTTCAGCCCTCGAAGGGTCGAGTCTCCAGCTCTCGAAGGGGTGAGTCTTCAGCCCTCGAAGTGGTCCAAACGCCAAGCCTCGAGGGGTTGAGCCTCCAGTCGTCAAAGGGGTGAGCCTTGAAGGGGCGAGTCTTCAGCCCTCGAAGTGGTCCAAACGCCAAGCCTCGAGGGGTTGAGCCTCCAGTCGTCAAAGGGGTGAGCCTTGAAGGGGCGAGTCTTCAATCCTCGAAAGGTTGGACTCTTCAGTCCTCGAAGGGCCCAACTCTTAGCCCTCGAAAGGTTGAGTCTTCAGTCGTAGAAGAGTTGAGTCTTCAGTCCTCGAAGAGTTCGACTCTTCAGTCCTCGAAGGGTTCGACTCCTCAGTCCTCGAAGGGTTGACTCTCCAGCCCTCGAAGGGCTGAGTCTTCAGCCCTCGAAGTTGTCCAGATGCCAGGCCTTGAGAGGTTAAGCCTCCAGTCCTCGAAGGTAATAGAAAATATAAATAGAAGAGCAATTTATTTATTTATTAAAGACGTATGTATATATTAATATCTACAATATTAATATCCTTTTTCTCCTTTGTTGTATTGATGTGCATATTTTAAACAACATGATTTATGCTAAAATAGAGATTTTCTATTCAACTCTGAGCTATAAAAATTTTCTGAGAATTTCATCTAGGCAACATAAACATTTAAAATTTAAAATAATCAAACAAATACAAAGGACTCAAGTTGTACGCCGTCCAAATCTCGAGAGTATAAGATTCCGATGTGTCCTTAATAAGAAACTCCCAATGTGTCATGGCGAAGTGAGAGTCTAGTTTTCTAATCAATTCGGCGAAGTGAGAGTCCTGGCGTGTCACTGCCCCTCCAACGTCGCACTTTCAGAAGACGAAGAGGTGATCACATCTTTCCATAAATTTTTATATTTCCAATGAGGAAATTATGATCCGTCACTTCAGTCTCCATATTTACCTCTCATTTGCACCTCCATATTTCCTATTCTCCTTTGCAGGCATCTTTCTACAAAATTTGGCTTCTATATTTCTCTTACAGATCGATCTGCACTTCCATCACTTCTTTCCAGAAATCAGTAAGTTCTTTCATCCCTATTCTTCTTCTATAGTGTACTTTCATCCCTACTCTTTATAGTTCTTTCATCACTATTTCTATTCTCTTTTTCCCATTTTCACGCTCCCCCTCCCCCACATTATCATGGCTCGGTCTGACGAGGGTTCCACCTCCGAGAAAGTTTCCGCTAGAATTAGTCTAAGCGAGTCCACCATTAGTACGTTGGCTAAAATTGCTACCGTCCTGAAATATCCAAGATGCTAAAACTGGAGTATCTTATCCTCGTGTTATTACTCCTGAGGAAGAAGGGTTCATTCTTATAACCCATATAATACCATTTTAGAGAACTGTGGAAATTGGCTTCCGAGCATGGACAAACCTTACATGATGAGGTTCCTTGCAAGTGGCAAAATTGCCATTTACCCTCCTCCAACCCCAGAGGATAAAACGTTAGGGAACCCCACAAACCATCCTTGCCTCAAGATCATCGTTAGTAAACCTGTTGTGTTATTATTTTATCATTACTGGAGATCATCATCAGTAAATCTGTTGTGTTATTAGATTTATCAGTATTAGCTAACTCTTTTTCTTTTACCAATTTTAGTGGGTTTCACAAAGGGCTTAAAGAAGAAAAGTTCGTGGAAGCATAATCAAAGTCGGTCTGTGGTGGTACTTGATCCTTCACATCAGACTTCCATCCACACAACTCCAGTGTTTCCCGTCTTAAATCAGGACTCCCTTCCTAGACCAGACCTCCAAAGGCCACTTATGGGAATTCAAGCTGGTGAAGATGTTCAACCACAAACTTTGCCCTTTTCAACTGATGCAGTGCCTACATTAGAATTCAACCATCACCTTTCAATAACTGCCTCCAATCCCAAGGTTGTTTTCCATTCTCCTATCTATTTCTTTCTCTCCTATTTTTAAATTTTTACTCCAACTCAGCTGAATCGTTTCATAAGGCTTCTAGAGTTTACCATGAAGTGACAACCAATATAGCATCCCTCATTTCCATTGGCAAAGAAAGCCTTCGTGAGGATCTCAACAAAAAAAATGCTAAAATTTTCTGCCTAACGGAATGTCTCGAAAAGAAGCAGAAAATGCTCGAACAAAAACAAGAGTTGTGGGACAGTGACATGCATGAATGGTTGACAGAAAGGGATACCCTCACTAAAGGGGTTCAGGCTGCAGAAGATAAAATTCAAGCTGCAGAGAAGAACCTTACAGAGGTTGCAGCCACCCCTCCTCAACAAAATTCCCTAATCACTCACATGGAAGAAATGATTGCTTCAACATCAAAGGAAGATAATTCTAAGGTTGGTCCCTGATAGGAAAATTCTCCCCTCTGTTTTACTTTCAATTTTTATTTTTTGGGAATCAATTGAAATATCCACTTATTAGATTTTTCCTTTGTTTTCTTTCATAGTATAATTCAATGAAAATGGTACTCGAAAGCGCTTGCAAAGATCTCTCAGGTGCCCAAAAAGAACTGGATGAAACAAATAAACAGTTGCTCATTGCACTTCGAGATGTTTGTAAATGCAATCAAGAGAAAGATTTGTTGAAGGACAAGCTCCACAAACTTGAGGCAGAAATGAAGCTATGGCAATCTAGAGATCATCCTCCCTTCAAGGGATCATCCTACCTTTTGGAAAAGGGCAACCCTTCTGATCATCCTGATAAAGAACTAGAGGAAATGATGCGGGAAATTTATTTGAAATTTGATTCTTTGAAGTGATGCCTTGCCACTGCAACCAGGCTGTCACTAGTGGAAGGGCGTTTGATCGGTTGCATGGGCGAAAATAAAAAACTGGTAGCCCAGAGAAATTCAGCTGTCGAACATCATCTGTTAGCTCAAGAGAAAGTAGCCAGCCTTGAGGATGACTTACTGGCTTGGAAAATAGCACCTACCGGGGACTTCTCTTCAACAACTGAACCCGCTTTAGCCCCTCAAACCCCCTGAGAGAGCCCTCCAACTGAAGACACCTCTTTGGTGGAATCTCTTTTATCAGAAAACACCAAACTCTCTGGGGAAATCGAAGCTTGGAAGGTACAATTAACAGAAATGGAGCAGCGTTTTGCTGAGTATGAAGAAGAAATTGCCACACACAAAGTAAGCCTTCGTGCTCATATGCTTTCTCACGAAATTCCTTCCTCCTCTTTGATTACCAAAGACCATCTTCCAAAATTTCCATTAAAAGCTGCACACCACTGGATGGAGGAGGTCAACGTTAATGAGAATGGGACTCCCCAACAAAAAAAGGCTTTGGACCCAATTCTCGATTGGCTAGCGGAACTAAAGGTAAAGGGATTTACTCCCTCGAGTGGTGGCCCTGCCACTCGATCACAAAATTCTGCCATTAAAGAGGCTGAACGACACCTGGTCCAATTAAGAAAAAATAACCAAGGACCTTCCTCAAAATGCCACAGAAGCACTAGGTCATACTCAAAGGCCCCATTCGAACCTTCGACAAAGAAACGGTGTTAGACCGACACTGTCATTCCTACAGAATACCCTGTAGAGGAACAAATAAGGGATATCGGGAGGGCGGCTGGCAAAAAGCTGGAAGAATTCGAAGAGATAGAGACAAATCTTAACAATCTACGAACCTCTAAGTCCACTGATGATTTGTTTCAAGCAGGATTCCCCCCTTAGATGAGATTAATTTCAATAATTGTTAGTATCAAATAGTCGAGACTTACTGTATTTGTTGAAAGACTCCCAAAGTAATTTTTATGACACTCACCGACCATTTTCAACCATTAAGTCAGCGGGATGAAGACCAAAATTCCCTTCTAACGTAAAATAAATAAATGCCTTCGAGTCGATTGAAACTAAAAACACTCCCTCATCAGAAGGCCCTCGGCCATAAATTTAATTTCCCAATTCAGCGGTTGTTTCTGCTTATTGAGCAGTCTGACTTGATTCATGCATGGGCACGAGCAAAAGCCAATCAAATAATTTTCACTCTATGATTCATTCTCTAGATTATTTTTTTTTCTTTAAATCAACCCATATTAATAGGAGGGATATATATTAAGTTCCCCAATCCTAAAAATGGTAAAAAGGTTCTTTTACAAGACTTTGCTTCAAGTAATCTTCAAGACTTCGTACGATGTCGTTCAACCTCGAGGGGATGAGCCTTCGGCCCTTGAGGAGATAACCCTTCACCCTCGAGGGGGTGACCCTTCAGCCCTCGAGGGGGTGACCCTTCAGCCCTCGAGGGGATCAGCCTTCAGCCCTCGAGGGGGTGAGCCTTCAGCCCTCGAGGAGGTGAGCCTTCAGCCCTCGATGGTGTGAGGTCTTCAGCCCTCGAGGGGGTGAGTCTTCGGCCCTCAAGGGGGTGAGTCTTCAGCCCTCGAGGGAGTGAGTCTTCAGCCCTCGAGGAGTTGAGCCTTCAGCCCTTGAGGGGTGGAGCTTCAGCCCTCAAGGGGGTTAAGCTTCCGCCCTCGAGGGGGTGAGTCTTCAGACCTAGAGGGGGTAGATCTTTAGCCCTCGAAGGAGTGGCGCTTCAGTCCTTGAAGGGATAGAGCTTCAACCCTCGAAAGGATGAAGCTTCAACCCTTGAAGGGGTGGAGTTTCAGCCCTCGAAGAGGTGAAGCTTTAGCTCTCAAAGTGGTGAAGCTTCAACTCTCGAAGTAGTGAGTCTTCAGCCCTCGAAAGGGTAGAGCGTCAGCCCTCGAAGGGGTGAGTCTTCAGCCCTCGAAGGGTCCACTCTTCGGCCCTCGAGAGGGTGAGTCTTCTCCCCTCAAAGGGGTGGAAATTTAGCCCCCAAAGGGGTGAGACCTTAGCCCTCGACGGGGTGAGTGTGCAGTCCTCGAAGGGGTGGCTCTTCAGCTCTCAAAAGGGTGAGCTTCAACCCTCGAAGGGGTGAGTCCTCAGCCCTCAAGGGGGTGGACCTTTAGCCCTCAAAGGGGTGGAGTCTTCAGCCCTCAAAGGGGTGGAGTCTTCAGCCCCCAAAGGGGTGGAGTCTTCAGCCCTAAAAGGGGTGGAGTCTTCAGCCCTCGAAGGGGTGGATCTTCAGTCCTCGCAGGGGTGGAGTCTTCAGCCATCGAAGGGGTGAATCTTCAGCCCTCAAAGGGGTGGAATCTTCAGCCCTCGAAGGGGTGGAGTCTTTATTCCTCAAAGGGGTGGATCCTTCAGCCCTCGAAGGGTGGGTCTTCAGCCCTCGAAAGGGTGGATCCTTCAGCCCTCGAAGGGGTAGGTCTTCTGCCCTCAAAGGGTGGATCTTCATCCCTTGAAGGGGTGAGTCTTGAGTCCTCATAGCTTTGAGCCCCTCGAAGGGAAGAACTCTTCTATCCTCTAAAAGATGTAACTCACAGGCCTCAAAGGGATAGACTCTTAGTCCAACTCTCAACCCTTGAAAGAGTCCAGTTCCCAGCCCTCGAAAGGGCGAATCTTCAGCCCTCAAAGGGGTCACTCTTCGACCCTCAAGAGGGCGAGTCTTCTCCCCTCGAGGGGGTGAAACTTCAGCCCTCGAAGCTGTGAGTCCTCAGCCCTCAACAGGATGAGTGTTTAGTCCTCGAAGGGGTGGTTCTTCAGCCCTCGAAAGGGTGGAGCTTCAACCCTCAAAGGGGTGAGTCCTCAGCCCTCGAGGGGGTGGACCTTCAGCCCTCGAGGGGGTGGACCTTCAGCCCTCGAAGGGGTGGAGTCTTCAGCCCTCGAAGGGGTGGATGTTTCAGCCCTCGAAGGGGTGGAGTCTTCAGCCCTCGAAGGGGTGGAGTCTTCAGCCCTCGAAGGGGTGGATCTTCAGCCCTCGCAGGGGTAGAGTCTTCAGCTCTCGTAGGGGTGGAGTCTCCAGCTCTCAGCCCTCGACTAAGTCGACCTCTCACCCTTCAAAGGAATGGACTCTTCTATTACATGTCTAATTGGTACATTTATAGTCAATTACAACTCTTTTTCCATTCTACAAAGTTTCTATAATTTGTTATCAAACTCACCGTGCAACGCGCGGTGTAACCAATCTAATAATGCTAAAACAAATTCCACTCCTACAGCTGGAAAAGATCAGGCTAATTATCGATTGCATGCATCCAGAGGTGTCGATTCGGGTTATTGTATCATATTCGAGCCATGTTGGAAATGTGTCGTGTTGAAATAGGTCAGATTGATACGTGTTAATTCCATTTATCTTTTCGGGCTGGGTTGAGTTAGAATACTGTCGTGTCGGGTTGAAAATGTATCAATTTTTTTCTCGGGTGGGGTCGTGTTAGGTCGAGTTAATATTGGATCGGGTTACTGTTGTGTAATTTTTATACTCAGGTTAGGTCAGATTGGGTTGAGTCAGAATATTGTAGGGTTGGATCAGTTTGGGTTACTGTCGTGTCACCTTTTGTACTGAAGTTTTGTTCGAGTCTAATCATGTCAGTTATCTTTTATAATGTTTGATATTGGATTCAAATATATTTCGGGTTGGATTATTTTAGATCGGGTTATTATGCTACCCAATTAAATTTGGGTTGGTTTAGGTTATGTTTCAAAAATATTATTGTTACAAGTGCAATATTATCATTTTTTGTTTCGTTGTAACTTGTAACTTTTAGTTATACATTACTGGAAAACGAGTATATAAGCACGATATATCATTGTTGGGAGAGCAATCTAAGTGCTAGAAATTTCATAGGCACCGGCAATCTGGTGTACGAAACAAAATACTGGTGCCTATGAATGAATCCAACATCAGATCACTGAATACCAGTGCTAGATACTGGTACCAATGCTAATATCGGTGTCTATGATTGGAATAATAATTTTTTCTATTAAAATTGTGGTGGCAAAATATCTAGCACCTATACCAGTGATAGGATTGCATTTAATTCAAAATTTTAAAAAATACATTGAAGCACCAGCATGCAGTTGCGTTATAGTTGTATATGCACAGTATGTTGACGAATGGCACCGGTAGTCATGCCAGTGCTTGATACATTAAAAAATTCCCAATATTTACAAGCTAGAATAGGAAAAAAGGTTTTGAAAAATGGATTTAAAAAAATTCTCAACAGTTACTGTGGAACATGTACTAGTGTTTCCAACATTTCACCAAAAAATTGATTTATTTAATATTTTTATATTTAGGCAACAATAACAAAATTCATGTATTTTGGAGTAATGGATAATTGGGTAACACAATGTCAGTTTTCAAAACTGTGTAGAAGTAATTAATGTTGGCTTCGAGGCCATTATGTTTGCCCACACATGCCCAAATTTCAAAGTCGCAATCGTATATTAATGAATTTCATTTTGATGTCGCCAATTTCGTGATTCGACAACTCCAACTTTCTTGGAGAGACCTAAGTGCAAAAGGTAAAAACTTTACTCGTAACACCAAATTGAAACCCGCTCGAAAGTGATGCTACCATATAAACCCCCATTGTATTTTTCAAGTACGTAACATAATATTTATCAGCAATCGAGCATAAGAACATACTCATAAGAACATACTCATAAGAACATACTCATAAGAACATACTCATAATCATTTTATTTTCACCAAAAAATATGTATTTTGGAGCAACGGATAATGGGGTAACACAATTTTGGGCCCCAGTGTAATTTTTCAAGGTTGTGTAGAAGTATTTAGTGTTCACTTTCAAGGCCCTTATGTTTACCCATACATGCCCAAATTGCAAAGTCGCAATCTTCCCTTATTGAATTGCATTTTGGTATCGCCAATTTTGTGATTCGACAATTCAAACTTTCTTGGAGGGACCTAAGTGCAAAAAGTAAAAACTTTACTCATAACTCTAGATTGAAATCCGCTTGAACGTGATGATACCCTATATACCCCCTGTGTATTTTTCAAGTCCGTAACGGAATATTTATCAATCATTGGGCACAAGAACATATTTGTATCCTTTTCGATTCCCCTTCCTTACCTCTAAGTAATCAACTTTAAGTTACTCTAGAATATGTACTAGTGCTTTCAAACATTTCACAAAAAAAACAATTATTTTCTAGTTCTATATATATGCAAGAATTAAAAAACTGTGTATTTTGGAGCGAAGGATAATGTCGTAGCATTTTTTTTGGCCATAGCATAATTTTCCATAAATATGTTAGGGGCGTGTTTGTGCCTGCTATCTTAATTGAATAAAAGTGCTGCATATTTATTGAATTCAACTCACTTTTTAAAATATTTTAGTGCTTTTTTGAATTGTAATAAATATTTTGATTCTAATTTTTTTAAACAAAAAACTAGTGGAATCCCACCGCGCATTGCGTGGAATTAAAAAATTAGGATTAGCAAATATCATTAACCCAGAATTTAGTGAGCGGCGCCAAATCTTTTTATGTACTTTTCATATGCATTTAGTATTTAGATTTTATGTTTCTATAGTATTTCATTCAAATTATTTAAAAAATACTTATTTATATGTTGAGCTCATTTTAAAGGTTATCATAATTATATATATCTCACTGAATAAAATTAAATATCAAATATTCTTATTAGTCCCACTAATTATAAATTACCCTTATCTAAGAGTTACTCGGTCTATAGCAAGAATTTGTGATAATTTATTAATTAATCTTTACAATATTTTTCAAACTTTTGAAATTAATATTTAGTCGACTCTCTATAATTACTTATTCAAAACCATAATTTTAATTAGACTTCTCTCTTTATTTTACTATTATACATTAGATTTATAAATTTTGTTATGTGCATTTTTAACTTAACCTTGTGTATTCAGATTTGTTATGAGTTGACTTTACACACTTGTAATCATATCTATAAACTCGAAATGTATAAAAACTCCACTTTATTATAATAAGTATGTCTAAATAGTTTATTAGTTTGACTCATAATCAAGTTGACTTGGTTCCGTATTAAATGTTAATTGACTTTTTATAACTACATCTGTTTTGGGTTGATTACACGTAGGGTTATATAGTTGATTTAACGGGTTGGATTGGGTTCAGGTAAGATCAGGTTCGAGTTCAGATTATCGAGTAATATTTGAGTTTTGGGTTGAATTCGGTCGTGTCGAATTCGGTTACAAATCAATATTCCTCGAGTTAAAATAGGATTTCGAGTTGAATGCGATCGTGTCAGATCAAGTTTGGATCAATATTTCTCAGATCAGAATGGATATTGATTGATTTAATCGTATATTTAATCGTATCGTTCCATGTCGGGTTCTCGGTTCGTATTAGAGATTGAAAACTCTACTTGCATCGAATAAGTTGTAGGTCAAATGTTATGACACAAAACCTTAGCCTGATAAAATTGAAGAATGTATTCTTCTCTTCATTTTCAACTGATAACAATTCAATCACAAAGAATTAGAACCAGAGAACACAAAAGTTCAATGGTATTTCATATTCTAAATTTATTGATAACATACGGAATAACCAAACTTAAACTGAACAACTAGGTTATTTAGTTTCATGAGTGTGAGATATCGAGAAGGTTCACTTCAATCAGCAATTCCTCTCCTTCCACAAAAAACACTCTCCCCTCTCTCCTCTCCTTTCACAATTAAACCCTAGTTGCTAGGGGCCGCCGTCGAACAACCACTTCCGGCGGCCCCCTTCCCATTCTCACCCTCCCCAACACCCCAACCCCCCATCTCCAACCTATCTCGTAGCGACGGCGGAATTCCAGATCCATGGTTTCAAGGTCTATCCATCTTCTGTGGTGTAGAGGGTTCCGTTTCAAAGGTTTCCGACCGGTTGCAGACTCGCCTGGTGGCCGGGGACCCTTCGGCGCCGAGGGGTCCGTCATCCAATGGTGATGACTTACAAGGCGGTGCTCCTAGCAGTCTCTGGGGTTCAGATCCGTCCTCTACATCTTCACTCAGAGGTAATTTGGGCGGTCTCCTGTACTGGTGGTGGCCTGAGTCATGGGAATGGTCTGAGTCGTGGTGGCCTAAGTCGTTGTTTCTTGAGGCTACCTCAACGGGACTCGGCCGACTCAACGGACTCGCCAACTCGCTGACTTGGCCGACTTGGCCGACTCGGCTGACCAGCCGACTCACTGACTCGGCCGACTAGCCGACTCAACGCGACTCACGGTGAATTGGTCGATTCGGTAAGGCAAACTCGGCCGACTCGGTGTGGCAAAATCGGAAACTCAGGAACTCAGTCACCGGACTTAAGGATTGCAGTCGTAACGGCGAAAAGAGTGTTATTTGGTTTTTTAGTGATGTGACGGCATCATTCCCACCACTAAACCCTAATCCACAAACCCTTATGTCAGCGACTGAGCCCGAACAATTTTCTGGGTCAACCAACAACCGAGTGTTGAGTTTCTTTTCCGGAGGTATCAAGGTCATGAGGGGATAATTCTCCATTTTTGTTTTTATTCTACAACCTTTTATTTTCTATTTTTGGGTGGGAGGCTTTTAATTAATGTCAGTAATTTATTTTTTCTGCTTTTCCTCTCTTTTTCAGTTTTTCAATTGGGAAAATATCTCAATGGTTTTTTTTATTTAGAGTGTCCGAAGGAATCATCTCTGCCAATGTATATTTTTTCGGCAGCTTGAGTTGTTAAAATATGATTGACTTCAGATTTGATAACTTAAGAGACGGTGAGGAGAAATCCAAGTCAAAGTTGTAATATACGAAATTTTGGCAATACTGTTTCTCAAGTAAATAAGATTTGTAGATTTTGATCCATAAGGGGGTTGAGGCCAGTTTATTGAGAAATCGATTAACTTGGTCACAAATACCTTTTGGATTTAAATTAGGGATAATTCTACGCATAGAAGTGACTTTAGTATACCGATGAATTATATTTTTGGCAATTAAAATGACGGGCCTTAGTCTCCGAGCGAGGAAATGGTCTTTACGGGTTAAATGGAGGCGGACTTGATCTTTAGTTGGGGAGATTTAATTATTTTGTTTTGATTGCGTATCTTTTGATACTTCACCGTGTTGTTCTGATGGTAGTCTTGGGTCGTTTTATTGTGACTAAACTATGGCAATTCAGTAGAAACCACATATCCTCCACGTGCCCTTCTCATTGTCACATATGCTTTTGCTCAGTATTGTAATATTTATTAGGGCTTATGTGTATGTCTCACTTTATTTCTATGAGACCTTAGATTATAAATGTAATATTTAGCTAGCGTTTCAGTGTAAATGGGTGATTCCCATATCATATGTTGTAATGGCACATTGTGCAAATTTGAGCTTAATATAAAAGGGAAGGGAACCCTATAAACCCACGTCCTAGTAATGATTCTGAAAAAAATAAAAGAGTGAGATATATATTTTAATATACTCACCCGTGTAGGGCACTAAATTAAAACTAATGTAACACTTTGAAAGTGTAACTTTATGTACTTAATTACTAAGTTTGATCTATTGCAATATTTTTATAAGTATTACTTTAGGTGATGTTGCACTAGATCTAACACAATACTTTTCAAGATTTATGCAACATTTTTTAAAGGTTTAAATATCACTTTATAAGCTATTATAACATTAAAGTAAGTATTGATAAAAAAAGGTTACAATAACCCTAATTTATAGCAGTGGGACGAGCTCAGGTTCCTTGCACCTGAACAAACAAAATCAAACCAAACCAAATAAACCAAACAATTCTAAAAGGGATCCTTCCATCTCTAGATCAAACTAGATCTAAAACCGTGAAGAAATCATATATGAGCCCGTTAGGATAAAGGGACATGATGTGTACAAGCGCATTGGTATGTCATGATTTTAAATATATATTGCAATATTTGCTAATATTAGTCTTTAATGTAAAACTTCTACACTTAGTGTAATAACTTTACATTGTAAATGTGGAAAAAGTATATCGATTTAAGGAATGATATATGAATATCTCTCTATTTTCCAGACCCTTTCTCTATAGTTTAATTCTATATTGAAGCATACAATAAACCCTAAGTCGCCGCACCTTGTTTCTTCTCTCAAGTTTTTTTTTCCGATTTTCTTTTTCCGATCTTTCTATTATGGGGAGATGGGGAAATAATAGTTATTTCAATTGGTTTTCTTTTGATATTTATGGTATTGACTAAGTGTGGATTTATTTCCATACATTAGTATTGCTCTTCGATATGATAGACTAGATTGAGATGTTTATGATGATCATTCAATTTAATTGTTCATGTTGATGTGTTTTGTTCGATCTGGTTTTACAGATCATGTATACGTTTCTCTATCAGGAGTTCCGTTCTCGATCTATGTTTTTCAAGGTGTTTATAGTTTGGACAATATAGATAGAGTTTTGGATCAAGATCAAGTGCTGTTACAAATGTTTTATATTGATGATACTCTTATGAAGATAGAATTGGGCCGCAGACCAGTCCATTAAATATTACCTTTAGCCCAATAAGGTTTTGTCATGAATGAGCCAATATGGACATTCAATGGGCATTTAATAAGAATTGCGGTTACAGACAAGGGGGGTTAGAGTTTAATTAGTATAAATATAAAGGTATGTCATTCATTTGAGGGGATTGACTATTATTCCTTCTTTATGATATCAATTACTGACTTCATCATCGGAGGGTTTCCCCCCCGAGTCTGTCCGGGGGTTTTGTCTTGCAGGTCATGAATCAAGAATCCAATGGTGCAGTTTCTTCAGAGTTCCCAGACGCATCAATGGGCACCGTCCGTGGGGATCGATGAAGTCAAAATCGAGATCCTTAGTATTGTGCTCTCCTGTTCTTCTAGCATCGCCATCTCTGCTGCTCAGAATTCTTATTGTATTTCTTCAACAAAGGTTAACAATTACTTTGTGTGCCATCTGTTTTCATATTTGATGAACTCCTCGCCACATCATATATTTGGTTAAATCTATTTGGTAGCATATTCCGTCCCACTGGAAATACCATGTATCCCCCTAAAATTCTATTCTCAAGCGTTACCCTTTTCGAGAGCCCTTCGTCGAGAGGTTTTCTCTTCGTCATTATCATGACAAAGCCTCCCCCTAGATAGATCATCGGCATCATAGAAGACTTCCCTGGAGGGCTCGTTGTCGAGAAAATTTGTTAGTTCATGAGAGCTCCTTGTCGTCACAGGCGGAACCACTTTTAGGCGGGGGCAGGCGCGCGCCTGCCCTGAGATCCGTCGGCCAGGCGGGAGCTACTGTTCCCGGCCGACGGATCGGTGGTTTCCGCCTACGGCGGCGTAGGCGCGCCGCCCGATCGCCGGAGGAAGCTGCTGCTTCCCTTTTTTTCCCCCAATCACAACGTCAAATGACGTCGTTTGATTAAATGTTTTTTTTAAATTTTACAGATGTATGGGTGAGTTTTAAAAAAAAAACTTATAAAACCCAAACAAAGCCAAACGGCCCAACGACCAAACCCAAAGCCAAAGTCCCAATTCCCAAACCCAATCCGCCACTGCAGTAGTCTCTTCTTCAACTCCCGCAGTCCCTCTCCCAGTCTCCCTCTCGGTTCCTCTCTCAGTTCGCCGCCGCCGCCGCCAGTCGTCCGCCACCTGCCACCGCCGTCCGCCACCACCGGCACCGGCCACACCGCCAAGATCCACCGCCATTTAGGTATTTTAAAAATTCAAATTTCAATTTCAATTTAATTCAAACTCTTGAACTAAAATTGAAAGATTCAAAACATGAATTTAATTGTTTCTAGTTCAATTCCTTTTCAATTTTGATTTTAGTTATGCAATATTGTTTTTATTCAATTCATTTTAATTTTCGTTTGAATTGTGATTTGTGAGATTTTGAAGAATTTGTGAATTGTGATTGTGAGGTTATTTAAATTCATTGTAATTTTCGTTTGAATTGTGATTTGTGAGGTTATTTAAATTCATTGTGAATTTGTGATTGTGAGATTTTCGTTTTTATTCAATTCATTGTGATTTTCGTTTGAATTGTGATTTGTGGGATTTTGTGAATTAATAATTTAGGCTTTATCATGTATTCATGTTGATTTGATTTATTAATAATTTAGGCTTTATCATGTATTCATGTTGTAATATTCATATACTCTTGTAGATTTTATAATGAGTTGAATTTGGTGTTTGATAGGTTATGAAGAATTTAGTGCAACGGAGTATAGGATTTCCACCTTTGAAGAAGAGAGCTCTTGAATGTGATGAAGGTACCCAAGATAAGCATAATGAGGAGGGTGGTAGTGGTAGTAAGCAATCTCGTTTACAATTTTGTGCCAATGATGTTATAAGTGATCCTGCCTTAAGAAAACCTATAAATGAGTATGATGCTTCTATTATAGATAATGTGAGGTGTGAATATGTGAAAAGAGGGCCTTGTCAACCTAGGAACCATAATTTTCCCAAAACATTTTATTCAAGCGAATATAGAAAGTTTCAAAAGAATTGGTTTGATATGTTTCCTTGGTTGGAGTATAGTGTGTCAAATGATGCCGCATATTTTTTTCCTTGCTATCTTTTTAAGGATCCCACAAGTAATGATGACTATAGTGTGGATGGGGTGAAAACTTGGAAGAATGCCCTAAACTCTTTTAGGAAGCATAAAAAACATGTGAATGGTAAGCATCATATTGCCAATGGGAAATTGTCGGACTTTAGTAATCCAAACCAAAGAATCCCACATTTTTTGGAGGTTCATGGGCGTGAAGTAGAAGAGGCATACCGCATCCGTTTGAGTGGGATTTTGAATGTGATAAGATTCTTGTTAAAGCAAGGTTTGGCTTTCCGTGGTCATGATGAGAGTATTGATTCTCTCAACAAAGGTAATTTTCTTGAATTGGTTGATTGGTATTGCGATCGAAGTGAGGATATTGCTAAGGCAATGGATGATGCTCCGGGAAATAACAAGTTGACATCCCCCTTAATTCAAAAACAACTCTCACATGCTTGTGCCGAAGAGGTAAGTGATGCTATCATTGATGACATTGGAGATGGTGTATTTTCTATTCTTGTTGATGAGGCTAGAGATTGTTCAATGAAAGAGCAAATGGGAGTTGTTTTGCGATATGTCAACAAACAAGGATGTGTTCTTGAGCGTTTTCTTAGTCTTGTGCATGTGAATGATACTAAGTCTACCACTTTGTTTCTTGCTCTCAAGACACTCATTGGAAATAAGAAATTGTCGTTGTCAAGGTGTAGGGGGCAAGGATATGATGGGGCTTCAAACATGCGAGGAGAGTTTAATGGGTTGAAAGCTTTGATGTTGAAAGAAAACTCTACGGCAAGGTACATCCATTGCTTTTCTCACCAACTTCAATTGGTTGTTGTTAGTGTTTCAAATAGTACTCTATCAGTGTGTGAATTTTTTTCGTATCTTGTTGACATCGTGAATCTAGTTGGGGGCTCTTGTGTTAGAAAAGATATGCTTAATCGTTTAGAACATGATAGACTTGCGGAGACACTGGAAAAAGGAGATAAAGTTAGTGAAAGAGGCAAAAATCAGGAAATGAGTTTGAGACGGCCTGGTGATACCCGTTGGGGATCACACTACACTACTATTCTTCGTTTCGAGTTTATGTGGTCTTCCATTGATCAAGTGCTTCTTAATATATGTGAGTATGGCAATTCAGCTGAAAATGCCTCTAAAGCAAAGGGTTTGATGGATAGAATGGAGAGCTATGAATTTGTATTTTGTATGTTTTTGATGAAACATTTGTTGGGAGTTACAAGTTAGTTGTCTCTTGCCTTGCAACAAAGAGATCAAAATATTGTACAAGCCATGCATTTGATGAATACAATGAAGCTTGAACTGAGAGAATTTAGAGCTGGGGGTTTTGAGGTATTGTTGAATAAAGTCGAGACCTTTTGTAAGAAACATGAGATCACAGTATGCCAGATGGAAGATCAACGGAAAATTCGTCACCGTTCTAGACGTCGTGGATAGATGGAAACCAATGGTGACTTTTATCGCGTTGACATTTTTCTTCAGGTAAACTTTAAAATTTATATACTTTAATATATTTTTTAGACTATTTTACATGTATTTTTTATCTTGTTGATGTTTTTTTCTTTTTTTTTCTAGACCGTGGATAATATGATTGTTGAAATGAATGATCGATTTTCTGAAGCAAGCTCGGAGTTACTCACTTGTATTGCATGCCTTGATCCGAGAGATTCATTTTCCAGCTTTAATGTTGGTAAGTTGGTTCGCCTTGGTGAACTATATCCGAATGACTTCTCTCGAATTGATTGTCTTCAACTTGAGCAAGAACTTAACACTTTCATTCGTGATGTGAGACATAATAATGCTTCTTGGCCAGTGATCAATGATCTAGGACGTTTTGCTCAGCATATGGTTGAATCACGTAGCCATGTCGTCTTTCCATTGCTATATCGTCTTATTCAGTTGGCATTAGTTCTACCCGTTGCAACTACTTCAGTTGAACGAGTTTTTTCTGCTATGAAAAAAATCAAGACTGATCTACGTAATAGAATGGGAGATGAATGGTTGAACGATATTATGAGGGTTTATGTTGAGAAAGGGGTTTTTGTTAAGATTGAGAATGAAGCAATCATGCAACGTTTTCAAAGCTCGGAGCCTCGTAGGATTAAATTGCCTCCACTTCCTAAATCTGCTTCTAGCATTAGAATGTAGTTTTTTTAGTAGTGAATTTGTAGGACTTATTGTATTGTACTCATCTTATAATATTATGTTAATCGATCATTTGTTTTTGAGTTGTACAAAAAAAATTTTAAGTACAGTGCAATTTCAGTCTACGCTCACATTTTTTCCTGGTTCCGCCACTGCTTGTCGTCGTCGAAATATCCCCTCGAGAGCTCTTCCTTGAGAAGTTTGCTCGTTGTCGTCATCATCAAGAGGCTATATCCCCTCGAGAGCTTTCCGTTCAGATGTTGCTTGTATATTGGAATGAAACCAATATTCTCTATGTGCCAATATGCTTAGATGGCCATTTAAAAATGCATCATAGATCCCAGAACTTCTTTGTCTAGGAAAGATATTGCTGAAAATTGTAACTCTTTTTTTGCTCCCGCTACTATGAGAATTTGCTTTCTGTGTTGGCACTATTGCAATTCCTTTTCGGTTAATGATTTATATTGAACAAATAGGAGTTGAATAGGGAGATTAATTGTTGTTTCAACCTCTTTCCTTGTTAAATATGAGAATGTGTATTTGAATCATGAACTGTATAGCTTCATTTACTGTATTAATGTACATATGTTATGTTGATGGTCATTGTTAGAATAAAGCAAATTGATGATTAGATAAGATTTTATTCTTGATGATTAGGTTAGAGCTATGTTTACACTAGTTTACTTGGTACTCTATTTATATTCTTCTTAATCAATCAGAATTATTATAGGAAATCACTATTTCATGGTATTAGAGCAAAATCTGATCCTAAACTCGAATTATTTCTTTTAATTTTCATGCTCTCTCCTACTTTTTTTTTTCCTGCCGAGCAACCTCCACCAGGAAACCGGTGAAATTCCGGCCAAGTCCCGATCAAGTTTCGGCGTCTTTTCTCAGATCTCCGACGTCTTCAAGTTTCGGCCACTTCCCCGGCATCATCTCCACCGACAATTCCGGCGGAAGATTCATCTTCGTCGGCAGCGGCTCTGCCTCCAGTGGCTATCCTCGTCATCTCCTCAGAATTCATTCTTCGCCCGCCATACTTTTACAGTGGCAATTCTTCAGCTGCTGACTCCGGTCTTCTCCATTTTTACCGGGCGTATATTTTGTCTTCTCCGGCGTAATCTTTGGCGACCACCTCCAGATTTTTCCGGCACCTCTCGCCTTGCCTTTCCGGATCCCTCTACAATTGTCCTTCTCCGTTCGAGGCAAAGCTCAGTTCAACTAGTCGCCAGCAATGGTTTGCGTGCTCTCAATTGCACAAGACCTCCTGGCGTCAGCGAGTCCTCCAGGTGCGTGCTCTCAATTGCACAAGACCTCCTGGCGCGTGCTCTCAACCGCGCAAGACCTCTAGGCGCTTGAACCCACTCACGCGTGCTCTCGACGCGCTAGCAGAGCCAGGCGTGTGAACCCACTTGCGCGTGCCCATCACGCGCCAGTAGCCTTTCCTTTGGCCAACGCCTTGCGCGCCATTTTATTCCTCACCACTTTACCACTTTACAGTATGGCTCCTTTTAATGGTATATCATAATTTAGGCCTTCTAGCAATCGGTGGATTATAGATTCTGGCGCTACAAAGCACATGGCATCACCTCCTGCTGCTGTTGATTATGTGAGACCTTACCATGGCTCTTCCACATCTATGTTGGTAATGGTTCTCAACTCCCTATTACTCATGTTAGTGAATCTCAGATTTCTAAGTCTTTGCCTATTTATGATGTGCTTATTGTGCCTGATATTACTAAAAAAATTGCTTTCTATTAGCAATTTAACTCAAGATTTAAATGCTGCCGTCTGCCTTGATGATCGTTCTTTTATTATTCGGCATAAAATCACAAGGGAAACCTTGGGTCATGGTTATATTGAGGATAGTCTTTATGTTTTAGACTAGGGTGCATCTACTTTAATGTCTATTGTGGAGTCAAATAAGTCACGTGCGTCCTTTGAAATCTGGCATGCTAGACTTGGTAATGTTCCGCATTCCATTAATTATGGTTTGTGTGCTTCTGGATCCTTAGTTGTCTCGTCGGTTTTGCCTAAACCCACCATTTGTGAAGAGTGTGAAAAGGCTAATGGGAAACGTTTAGCTTTTCATACAAATGATAAACGTGCTGCTAGGGTACTTGATATAGTTGTTTGTGATTTATGGGGGCCCTCTCCTATTATATATGCCGATGGGTTCTCCTACTATGCAATTTTCCTTAATGATCATTCCTGACTCTCGTGGTTTTACCCACTTTGTTGTAAATATGATTTTTGGGATGTCTACCGCCAGTTTGAGGCTTTTGTGAAGAACCCATTTTCTTCCACCATTAAAGTGTTTCAGAGTGATGGGGGGACTGAATTCGTAAATGGTCGCTTACGCTCTCACTTTCAGACAAAAGGAATTCATCATTAGATTTATCATCCGTATGCTCCTGAGTAGAACGATCGGGTTGAGCGTAAGCACCACCACATTACTCAGATGGGCTTGTCTATGTTGTACCACTCTCATGTTCCTCTGCCCCACTGGCCACACACTTTTGCTGCAGCTGCTATACCATAAATCGGTTACCCAGTCCAGTTCTTGGCCGACGATCACCATTTGAAGTTGTCAATGGTCGGGTTCCCATAAATACAAACTTTCATGTATTTGGTTGTCGTGTGTACCCTTATCTTCATCCATATGCAGCTCACAAACTCGCTACTTGCAGTTTGCTCTATGTCTTTCTTGGATACGACTCACAGTACAAGGGTTATCGATGTTTGGATCCTACTTGTAGAAAGGTATATGTCAACATACATGCTCGGTTTGATGATACTTTCTTCCCTTATGCCGATGGTTCTACTTCAGTATCTCTGTTTTCTCTGGACGTCTCTACTTTTTTGGATCATGCTGATCCATCATTTGATACTCCTACTTCTTCCACGGTGGCATCTCTTCCTGCTCGGTCTACCACTTTGGTTGCCAGCCCTCCTGGTTCATCAATGCTATCGTCCTTACCAACTACAACACCATGTTCTAAGTGCTCTGATGATTCAGACCATCCAGTGGCCTCTCGGACTCATCCAGCTCCTTCTATCCCACCATCGACCAGCTCACCTAGTCCACCAACCAGCCCATCTGATTCTCTGGCCATCTCATCGGCTCCTTTGCTAGTCACCTCACCGGCCATTTTGTCTGCTGCGACTGCTCCTCCAGTTTCTCCACCTCGGATTTGCACTCATCGTATGGCTACTCAATCGTCGACTGGAGTTATTCAGCGCAGAGATTATTCTGATATCATTGCTCATGGTCTTACTGTCACATTACTTGCACAGTCAGAGCCCACGGATTACCGCACTGCTCTTCAGGATACGGCTTCGGTTTCTTCCATGGATGACGAGATGGAATCTCTTCGTGGACAGCACACTTGGGATTTGGTGCCTCGCCCACCGGACGTCAATATTGTTGGCTCCAAATGGGTTTACAGACTGAAGTATCGACCATATGGAACTATTGAGCGTCATAAAGCTAGGCTTATGGCACAGGGTTTCTCACAAATTCTGGGTTTTGACTTTGACCACACTTTCAGTCTAGTGGTCAAAGCCTCCACTATTCGAACAGTCCTCGCCATAGCCACCATGCGTTCCTGACCACTTCATCAGTTGGGCGTCAAGAACATTTTTTCTCAATGGTGTTCTTAATGCTCCAGTCTATATGAAGCAGCCTGTTGGTTATCAGGATTGTGCTCATCCAGACTACGTTTGTTGCTTGTGGAAGGCCATTTATGGTCTTAAGCAGGTTCCCCGGGCTTGGTTCCATTGCTTCAGCACTTCAGCGGTTATCTGACACAGCTTGGTTTTCAGTACAGCTCAGCCGATCCTTCTTTATTTGTCCTCTTGAGAGGGTCTTCGTTACTGTACCTACTTGTGTATGTGAATGATATCATTCTTACAGGCAAAAACTTGACTCTTCTTCGCCAGTTCATCGATCAGACACACAGAGAGTTTGCGATCAAGGATCTTGGTGCTCTCCATAAATTTTGTGGTCTTGAACTTTCGCCTACCTCCTCAGGGTCACTGCTTAGCCAAGCAAAGTATGCTCGTGATATTTTGAATCGGACCAGTATGTCTGACGCGGCATCTATTTCTACTCCATTTATCACTGGTTCCCAACTTCACAGCTCTACCAGTCCTCCGTTCTAGGATCCTACATTTTATCGTTCTCTTGTTAGTGCTCTCCAGTATCTCACCATCTCTTGCCCGTATTTGGCATTCTCGGTTAACATACTGAGTCAGTTTCTTCAGGATCTCATAGATGACCATTTCGCTGCAGTAACACGGATTTTATGGTATGTTCATGGCACTCTTCATTTTGGTCTTAGCTTTCATTCTGCTAGTACTCCTGATGTGTTAAGGTACTCTGATGCTGACTGGGCTCGCTTTCTAGAGACTCGTCAATCCACTTATGGTTATGCAGTTTATCTTGGTGGGAATATGGTTTTTTGGAGTGCCAAGAAATAGCCCACAATATCTCGCTCTAGCACTGAGTCTGAATACCATGATCTCGCCAGCACTGCTTAAGAAGTGGTATGGCTCACTCATTTGTTTCGTGATATTTGGGTTCCACTTTCTGGTTCTCCACTGTTGTTATGTGACAATTGCAGTGCTATCTTCTTGGCTCAGGATCCGTTGGTGCACAAGCGGGGCAAAGCACATCGACATTGACTACCATTTTGTTTGTGAGTTGGTGACATCTAGAAAACTGTACGTTTCTCATGTTTCGACTTCTCTTCAGATTGCGGACATTTTCAACAAGGGGCTCTCTCGTTCGTTGTTCGAGTTCTTCAGGTCCAAGTTGTGCGTCAGCGAGCATCCGACGCTTCGCTTGAGGGGGGGTGTTAGAATAAATTAGATTCCTGATTAGATTATGATTTATTATGATTAGAGTTCTCTCCTTATTTCACCTCTATTGTCATCTCTATATATTCAGTCATCAATAATACAAATCCTTACGGCAAATCATTATGTTAGCTCATCCCTCGAGATACTGTAAAGCAGTACAATGCTCTTCATGCTTAACATTTTGGTTACATAGATTTGGTGCATCTGACTTCCTCGAGTATGTAGCTAGTAGTTCCTCAAGCTCCCATTGTGCCTCCGTCGACCTTCGAGACCCACTGCTATGACTCTCCTTTGGATCATGAGCTTACTAGATCGATCTCGAGCTCATCGCCCAGAGATTCAAAATCTCCCATAAACTTGTCCCCTTGAAGAGATCATCCCTCAAAAGCCCCCGTCCCTCGCAACATGAGCAAGCTGATACATCTGAGGAGTTGATGTCGATGCTTACGCGTACTGGCTCAAGACGCATCTCAACACCTTTCTAACTCCCCAGATTTACTCGTTGTCGTAAGAGCTTGCAAATGTTCAAAGCTTTCACCGAAAGCATCCCTCTACTTCATTGCCGTTAGTCTAAAAGCATAGGACCGGTATTTTCACAATGCATCATTATCCTTGAGCAACATCATGAAGCTGAGAGATTTGTATCTTAGTCTATTTCTTTTACACTCAAGAGTATCCTTTCTTCCAAAAAAGAGATCTTCCAAAAGCTAAAAGTATCCCCTAGAGAGTTCTTCGTCGAGAAGTATGCTCGTGGTTATCATCAAAAACTTGTCAACGAAGGCTCCCCTCGAGAGCTCGCAACTTTCCATCACTTGATGCCCGAGCACGTCGCTACAGCTCTTTGACAGAGCCTATCGAGCCCTCGAAGTTGGGTGCCTCGAAGTCGGGTCCTCGATTACTCATCCCTTGATGATCTCCTTCATCACCCTTTGATGTTTTCCCTCAAGCTTCAAAAGAGATAGATGGACCATCAAAGTCTGAAAATAATGGAAATCACTGAACCAGAGTTTAGAAATAAAATGAGTGAAGAACAGTTAGGAGCAAATCTCGAGCAGGAAGAACTTGGGGGGGGAATTTCTCTGTATTGAATGAGTTAACTTACACAAATGGTATACCTCTTGTACATTTATAATGTTCCAAAAATAGCTAACAAACGAATCAACAAACTCTCAACTAATTGTAGCTAACTGAAAAACTAACTAACTATTTAGAAGCTAACTAACTATTCTAGAAACTTCTGCCTCCTGATGTTGTTTTGCTATTTTGATGCCTCCTGATGCTGAGTAACGTCCTTATAATCCATTACCCCCCGGTTTGCAAAAGCCCATTTTGAGCTAAATGGGCAAAAACTGAGTGCAGGACAGAAGTTTATTGAAAACATCTGCAAGTTGGGAGGAAGAACTAACTTGGAGAAGAGTAATGAAGCCATCTTTGTATGCATCTCGAACAAGATGGCAATCTATCTCAATGTGTTTAGTCCGTTCATGGAAGACCGGACTCTCAGTGATATGAATTGCAGCTTTGTTGTTACAATGAACAGGAATAGGAAAATGAAGCTGCAACCTGAGATCCTTAAGAAGATAACTAATCTATTTCAGTTCACAGAGAGTCATAGCCAAGCTCCTATATTTAGACTCAGCAGAGGATCTAGATACCGTAGACGACCATTTGGATTTCCAGGAGATCAAGGATGATCTGAGGAAGATGGAAAAACTAGTCATAATCTCCTCATTTCTTTGCAAGTTCCCCAATCAGTATCACAATAACTACTAAGATGAAGCTGAGACTGAGATGGATAGAATAGGCCAAAGGAGAGATGATGTTTCAAGTATATAATAACATGCATAGCACCAAACCAGTGATGTTGAGTAGGTTGGTGGACAAATTGGCTCAGTTGATGTACTGCAAATGTAATATCAGGTCTAGTAAAGTTTGGATAGAGTAATCTGCCAATCAACCTTCGATAAGGACCATGATCTAGTAAGAGAGGAGATGATATATCAGTGCAAATCCAGTCCACAGGAAGAGGAAGAGGAGAACCTGTAGCCCGTACTTGATCAAGATGCAGGTTTGAAACCAGTCCTGAAATATACATGTTTTGAGTGAGAAACATTCCATGTTTGGATCTGGCTACTTAAATTCCTAAATAATATTTAGCATGACCAAGGTATTTGATTGTAAAAGCTTTGTGCAGAGAAGCCTTCACAGATTGAATGGCCACTTCAGAATTTCCAGCAATGAGAACATCATCCACATAGACTATAAGAGCCAGAATAACTGAGCCAGTGAATTTGAGGAAGAGACATGAATCCTTATAAGACTGATGGAACCCAAGGTACTTCAAATGCTTGGTAAATTCATGATTCCACTTCCTAAGGGCTTGTTTAAGGCCGTATAGGGACTTTCTCAGTCTACAAACAGTTCCCTTTTCAGACAAGTGATAACCAGCAGGTGGCAGCATGTAAAGTTCTTCATCAATATAGCCATGTAAAAAGGCATTGTTCACATCACATTGATGAAGAAACCAGTTCTGTGCAGCAGCTAAAGCAAGGAATAATCTCACTGTAACAGTTTTTGCAACTGGAGAGAAACTCTCATAGAAATCTTCACCTTCAATTTGACTGTAGTCTTTAGCCACTAACCTGGCCTTATATCAGGTGACTGATCCATTAGGATTGCACTTGATTTTGTATACCCATTTACATCATATGGCCCTCTTTCCTGGTGGTAAAGAAACCATATCCTAAGTGTGATTATCTTCCAACGCATGCAATTCCTCATTCATAGCAGTGATCCACTCAAGATAAATAATAGCTTCTCTGTATGAAGATGGTTCTGGAATCTGAGCTAAAGTGGTGAGAAAAGAAATATGTGTAGCAGAAAAAATAAGAGTATATGAGGAATCAAGAATTGAATTAGTAACAAAGTCTTTTAGCCAGAATGGTTTATTTTTAGGTCTAATACTATGTCTAGGCTGAATTGGTTGAAATGATGGAGATGAATCAGAAGATGGTATGGAAGAGGCAGTGGTAGAAGCATGATCTGAATCTCCTTGAGCAGAGTCACACAGATTTATAGAAGTAGTTGGAGAATTGTGGAATGGATCAGAAACATAAGGATTAGTTGTGGGGTCAGGAATAGTGTAGAGAATATCAGAATTATGTGGATCATTTGTGTGATCAGAATGAAAAATATTTGGATTCGGGAAATATGCTGGAAGAATTGGAGAAGAATTGGTAATGTCTTGGATCAAAGAAGTATGGGGGGAAGACTAATAAGTAGGATATGTTGGTGAAAATTTATGAAAAACATTATCAGAGTTCATCTTGTATGGAAAAGTATTCTCATGAAAGGAAACATCGCTGGACACAACTGATTTAGCATGTAATATATCAAAGAGTTTGAAACCCTTTTGATTTGATGGATATCCTAAAAATACACAAGGAAAAGCTCTTGGTGAGAATTTATCTTCCCGTGGTGACAAATTAGAGGCAAAGGCAAGGCAGCCAAAAACTTTTAAATTTGTGAGATTAGGTTTTCTGTTAAAAAGGATTTCATATGGAGATTTCCATCCTAAGACTGAGGTAGGCAATTTATTTATGGTGTATGTAGAAGCTAAAACAGCATCAGCCCAGAAATGTTTTGGCAAACCAGATTGAAACATAAAGGCTCTAGCCATTTCTAGCAAATTCCTGTTCTTCCTTTCAACAACTCCATTTTGCCGTGGTGTGTAAGCACAACTTCTTTGATGAACAATTCCTAGCTGATAAAAAAAATTATGACATTTTTTGTTTACAAATTCTGTTCCATTATATGTTCTAATGGCTTTGATGGATCTTTCAAACCGTGTTTTGATCATTTGTATAAAACTATGCAAAGAATCATATACTCTATCTTTTGTTTTTAAAAGAATGGTCCATGTGGATCTGCTGAAATCATATACTATGGTGACAAAGTACTTGTATCCACCTATAGATGCCACCTTATATGGACCCCGGAGATCAACATGAATCAGTTCAAAGCATGCAGAAGTTTTAATATGAGATAAAGGAAATGTGAGCCTAGTTTGTTTAGCCAAAGGACATATATGACACTGAAAACTGCCTTTATTTTTTATGTCAAGATGCTGCAAGAATACATCAGATGCATGCCCAAGCCTTAAATGCCATATGTTTGAATCTCCTATTGAGACCTTATTTACTACCACAGATGTTTCTTTCTTTTTGGAAAACAATGAATTGAAAGATTGAATACAAGATGAAATGAAATTCTGATCAGAAGCATGAGTAATGAGATATAGTCCTCTACTAGCTTTAGCCACCCCAATGACTATGTTAGTCTTAAGGTCCTGAATGAAACAAACAGATGGATAAAAGTTAAAATGGACATCTCCTGACTGAGCAAGTTTATTCACAGAAAGAAAATTATATTTGAAGCTATTTACATATAGACAGTCATTCAAAATGAGAGATGGTGTGAGATGAACTGATCCTATAACAGTAACAAGTTGTTAGGTATCGTTTGGCAAATAAATTGGAATAGGCACTGAGTTTGGAGTGTATGTTTGGAAAAGATTTTTATTGCTACATACATGACTTGATGCACCACTGTCTAGAATCCATGTATTATCATGAAATTGAAAAGCCAAATTTATCTGTTGAGTTAGAACACTACTTGGGAAGTCAGAAAAGTGAGCTAGATTTACAACCTCTTCTGGTGATGGTTCTATACCTTTGCCATTTTGCTGTTTGTTCAACTCCACCATCTTCATGAATGATGCAAACATTGCCTGCATATTGTTTCCATTTTGCACATCAAAGACATCAAATGGAGTCTCATCTTGCTCCTGTGTCATGGCCAAATTAGTCACAACATTCTTACGTCTAGGCTTTCCTTCCTGCCACCAATTAGGATAACCATGGATTTTAAAGCAGAAATCCTTAACATGTCCAGTTTTGTGACAATGATCACATTTTAAGAGCTTCTTTTATTGAGAATACCGTTTCTTGAAGCCTCATTTTCCCCCATAACTCTGTCCTGCAGCATCGGAGTTTGATCTATTAAACATGGCAGAATGTTCAGTACAAGACACATAACTGCTGATTGTGTGTTTCTGACTTTAAGCCTTTGCAAGAATTGAACAAACCTTCCCAATTGAAGGATTTGGCTCCATTTTTAGGATCTGATCCCTACCTGCTCAAATTCCTCAATCAATCCAACCAAGAACTGCTGCACTTTGTCTTCATTATCATCCTATGCAACAGCCTCATCATAACCACATTTGCAGGCCTCTGAAAGACACATACATCTTCGTTTTGGCCTTAAACTTTCCAGTTCATCCCAAAGACGTTTTAGATCTGAAAAATATTGATTAACTGAACTCTGGCCTTGCCTGAATTCAGCAATCCAGTTCCTAAGATGATACAGCATTGGTCCATTGCTCACAGAGAATTTTTCTTGAATCTCACTCCAATGTTTTTGTGCATTATCAACAAAAGAAAAACTCCTTTCTATCTCTGGAGTCATATAATTCATGATCCAAGAAACTAAAATAGAATTCACTTTCTCCCACTGTTTGTAGATTGGAGACTCGGGTTGAGGATTCTGAAACTCACCTGTGATGAACACTAGCTTATCCTTTGCCTTCAAAGCTCTGAGAATAGCTCTGTTCCAGATAAAAAAATTCTTCTCATTGAGCAGTTCTGCAACAAGGCTCAGATTTGAGTTATCTGCAGTACTCAAATAGAGAGGATCCTCCACCCTAATCTTGACAAATCCTTCCTCATCCACAATATATTTTGGCTACGGATTTTTAGAGCGTATAGAATTTGAATAAGAAGAAGAAGCTTCCATTCAGATCAAGAGAAAAAAAAATGGATTCAAAATGTAGGGAAAGAGATCACAAGTCAACACAGAACTTTGAGTTTCAGGTCGTCAATCCTGAAGCTCTGATACAATGAAAACAATGGAAATCACTGAACCAGAGTTCAGAAATAAAATGAGTGAAGAACACTAACCATCAAAGATGTCATCGAAGCTTCAGAAGAGATCATATGTCATAGACCTTGTCCATAGAAGAGATAAATGGACGCCTTTCTCGTCATTGAGGTCTCATCAAACATCAATGAAGTCCTCCAAACTCGTCTTCACAGATTCTCCTCTCAACAACGAGTCATTGAAGCCTTGCCAAAGTCTCATCAAAGGACGAAGAGATGTCACTGGAGAACTCGATGCCATCGTCTTTCGAAGCCTTCCTCGACGAGCCTGTTTGTCATCTTTCAAGTAAACCGTCCACCTTCGAAGGCTGCACTTGGCACCCAATTCTATCTTCGAAGCAACCGTCATTTGAGAGATGTAATTTCTCGAACAAAAATAGATAGGTTTTGATGCTCGTCTTCTCGAGAGCCTTACTAGCGAAGTAGGGCTCCGGTCATTCGCAAGTATTAATTCGTTTCGAAGCTCGATGTTCGAAGCTTCCATCCCTCTTCATTCCAAGAGATCTTCTGTTGAAAGCTTATCCCTTGAGCTGCTTTCATCAACCTTCGAGAGCTTGTCCATAAACCTAGTTCCGTCGAAGCTTCCCCCAAACCTTCGAGCTCACATTCAAGGTCGTGGCCTTCGATGATAGCTCATCGATGGTCTGTTAGTTGATAATAGCTTTGAAGGCAACCATCCCCTGTGTCAAAGCCTCAGATGGAATAACCTTGAGGGCTCAAAGCACATGGGAGTACCTTCGATAATTGGCAAGCGTAATATGTTACTCCCCCGGCTTCGCCAAAGTCTCCTCTGCCGTCATTAGACAGGAGTTATGAAATGTTTCCGAGAAGGATCATCGAGATCTCGATGACTCGATAATTTAATGAGTTGCACGAGGTGTCTTCACCATTTCGACCCTCGAGAAGGGTCTTCAAGTTCGTTCTATGCAGTAACATTCAAGTTTGTTCAAGTTCGTTTGTTCATTCAAGTTCGCTCAAGTAAGTAGTTCGTTCGTTTGTTCGTTTAAGTTAGTTAGTTTGCTCGTTCATTCAAGTTCGATCAAGTTTGAAGCGGTAACATTCAAGTTTGTTCGAGTTCGTTCGTTCAAATTCGTTCGTTCATTCGTTCAAGTTCGATGAAGTTCGTTCGCTTGTTTGACTACCTAGAGCTCGTTTGACCGCAATCCATTTATCAAGAGCTTTTACCTCGAGCTCATGTTTTTGGATATATCAGCTTCGATACATGCATATTCGTTCTTTTACAAAGGTTGATATTTTATACTAACATTTCTCTTGCAGGGAATTAGATAAATTTCTTATTTTGATTTTCACCATGCATTAAGTTAATGGGATTCGTATGATTTTACAAATTGCTGCCGGTGATCTTAGTAATTAGGAGTAAAATGGGAGAAGGAAGAAGAAGTGTTCTCGAGGGGAGAATTCGAGAAGATATACGATTGAGAGCTTGTTCCTTGAGAACTCAACTCTTGACCACTTTTCCCTTGAATTCTTGTCCTTATAAAGCTCATCATCGAAGCCTCTCGTCGATCGATGAAACTACCCGAAATTGAAGTCACAGCTTCTCATCCCTTGGCGGAGAACTCAAACCTCATCAAAGAGATACCATCAAGAGCTGCATGTCCTTTGAAGCTTCCAGGCTACAGTCATTATCATGGCTTATTATTAATTATTTTCAGGGCTGAGCAAATGGGGAAGAAGTTGTAGGCTTTGTCGAGGTCATTTTATTTGGAATCAAGAAGCTTTATAGTAAAAAAGGTTGGTCCTCAAGAGTTCATCGTCGAAGCCTCCACTCAAAAGCTTATTTGTCGAAGAGCTCATAATGTAACAAGACTCTCGATGAATCCTTGCTACGACATTTGGTTCATCTTCTTCTATCTCTTCGCAGAATCGTAACACTCGACGGTGGACTTCTTAAGAACATCTCCTGGCAGATGTTCTTCCACTCCTTGAGAGCTTCGAAGCCATCGAAAACTGAGCTTCCAGCATTCTTGCCAACTGAACCAGGGAAGCCTTACCTCTCTTCCTATAATTTCATTTCACTATTATACATTATCTATCCATACGATACTTAGAGCTTTACATATAACTCCCTGAATGGTACTTATGCTTTGACTAGTGGCTATTTTCATGTCCTTTATGAACTCAGATGTGCTTTACAATGATTTTGTTGTAGCTTGTTGACTGCAAATTTGTTTTTAGTTTGAAAAGGCACCCCATTTACATGGAAAAAATTGAACATCCTGCTTTTATGATTTGAATTCAGTAAGAGTTTTGATAATTATTACCAAACACTGTCAATGTTCATGGGGTATTCGAATAATATTGATGTTGTGTTTTGATATTTGACCAAACAACTTTGATTGTAAATTAATTCATGTGAGAACCTTGTTTAATACCTGACATTTTGATTATATATGCCCATAGTTGGCAGATTCTAGTCGATTGACTAATAAACTTATTTTATATTATTTTACTTTATAAAAATTATTTTAAATCCTTTTCAAGATTTTAAAATAATTTTGGGGGCAGTAACTATGCACCAGTCTCCAGTATGATATCTCTTTCCCATTTCAGTTGCCATTATGAAATGAGTTACATTGTTATTTGAGTAAAACTATACTAAACCAGTTTCCCTAATCCTTGCACACTTATAAGGTGTTTGTTTTAATCCTATTGGAGAAATGTTAAAAGAAAAAGGTTTGAGCTTAAGTATTCGATGTGATTCAACTTACACTTTTCATATTCGAGTATCTGTTACTAGAATGTTTAGCTTAATGACTAGTGAAATTGGAGTCAGTGTTACGCTAGCTCCGGTGATCATGCAAGTTCCTATATTATGAACGGGGGGATTGATGCAACATGTGTTATTTATTTGAGGAGCTTCTTTATTTAAACCTCTCTATTACTCAGGATGGTTTTCGATATTGTTTTGTGATGGTGTGATATTCTTTATTTAAGCCTCTATATTACTCATGATGGTTTTTGATATTGTATTCTGATGGTGTGGTATTCATTACTTTTTTGAACTGTGGGGGCGTTATGGTATGAAGTGGAGATGTGTGATTTTGTTAAATGCATGGAAATGAGGAGTATATCGCTTTTGTTGTAGTCGAAGTGCTAACCAGGTGCTACATTATGCTTAGATGAGTGAAAAGTTTTCTTATGATTGGATAGCCCACTCTAGTTAGTCTCTATATCATTGTGGCCTTTTTTCAAAAACCAGAAAACAAGTGGGCTGATGTCCTTCGACTTAGGGGGGTAGGGCACCCGAGGAGAATCACCATTATAAATCGAAGGACATCCCCCTCGATACTAGATTATTGATATTGTTGTTGCTCTTATGACCTCGAGGGGGTTATCGACATGATATTCAAGTGGTTTTCTCTAAAGCAGCACTCTAGTTGATGTTCGAGTGGTTCGCTTTAAAGCGGCATTCTTGTTGATGTTCAAGTGGTTCACTCTAAAGCTCTAGTGATGATCGAGCGGGTTGCTTTAAAGTGGCGCTCTAGATGATGTTTACAGCCACGGCTGATGTTCAAGTGGTTTGCTCTAAAACGGCACTCTTGTTGATGATCGAGCGGGTTGCTTTAAAGTGGCACTCTAGATGATGTTTGCAGCCACGATTGATGTTTGAGTGGTTTTCTCTAAAGCGGCTCTATAGTCGATGATCGAGCGGGTTGCTTTAAAACGACACTCTAGATAATGTTTCCAGCCACGATTGATGTTCGAGTGGTTTCCTCTAAAGTAGCACTCTAGTTGATGATCGAGCAGGTTGCTTTAAAACGGTGCTCTAGATGATGTTTCCAGCAACAGTTGATGTTCTAGTGGTTTTCTCTAAAGCAGGACCCTAGTTGATGCTCGAGTTGTTTGCTCTAAAGTGGCACTCTAGTGATCATCGAGCGGGTTACTTTAAAGCAGCACTCTAGATGATGTTTCCAGCCACGACTGATGTTCGAGTTGTTTAATCTAAAGCGTCACTCTACTTGATGATCGAGCGGGTTGCTTTAAAGCAGTGCTCTAGATGATATTTCCAGCCACAACTGATATTCGGGTGGTTTCCTTTTAAGCGGCACTTAGGGTGATGATTCGAGTGGTTTGCTCTTAAGCGACACTTATAGTGATATTCAAGTACCCTCTCTAGTGGTGGTTTGAGTATGCTGATAAGCTTCCCTCTTTGTGATGATTCAAGTATGCTGATAGGCTACACTTATTAAAGTAAGTATACCCAAGAAAACCACTGTCGAAAGTAAAATGATGCCCTCATTATCTCCACATTCATTATTAATGAATCACACTCCCAACATTACATACAACTATGAGATTTATAAAATGTATGCTCTGTGCTACATTTTTACTAGTGACTTGCTCAGCTTCGTATACCTAGAGCAATATTGTCCCAATCTACATCGATTCTAAAACTCCGTAGACTAATTAATCGAGTAAAATTACTTCCAGTATACCTTAGTATATATATAAATATTACAATATATAGCATGATAGGCTACCATGATATACTTTCTTAAAGGTTCCTCGAAAGACTTAATGATGAAACTTTATTGAGAAGACTATCATTGAAGTAGGAATCGTTGTTTGCAATATCTCCAAGCATTGTACCATGGCCTTTAATAGTCCCTCGCTAAATGTTGATTTCTTCCTTGGCATACCTATTTTTCTCCACTATATTGCTATCGCGAGCTTGAAATCTCCTTGCCTCGTATTGTTGAGAGACTATTACTACACTGGGATTCTAATTCTTCGCTGGCGTTGGTTAAGTCCTCTCAAACCTCATTAACTCAAGGGATAGTCATAGTCGAATGATAATAAGATTCCTCTAATGCTTCCTTCAGATTCATACACTATAAAGGCAACAAAAAGAAATTCCTTAGTCTTGGCCAAAGAGAGTCAAGTGCTGAAACACTTTAGTCTGGGTCATTTTGTTGGTACAAACTTTGAGTAAAGAAAGCTGGGAATAGTGTTATATGCTTTCTCTAAGCATGCCTTATGAATCTCGGAATTTTTACCCAGCTGATCATCGATGCTAGGGGCTTGATATTAAAATTCTCCCTTTTAAACAAAATATGCAGCTCGGGAGTACAAGATTTTGATAGACCCTTCGAGTGAGGGAGGAAAACTCAATATATTCAAGGATATGATGTTAAGAGAACTAAAGCATTCCTACGATGTTAACGTATTTTAGTTTAAGTTGATTCGAAAACTTGAACATAGCTATCATGCCTCGAGTTCTCTGGGGGCTCTTGATGATACTCTTATGAAGTTAGAATTGGACCGCAGACCAGTCCATTAAATATTACCTTTAGCCCAATAAGGTTTTGTCATGAATGGGCCAAGATGGGCAATCAATATGCATTTAATAAGAATTGCGGTTACAGACAAGGAGGACTAGGGTTTAATTAGTATAACTATGAAGGTATGTAATTCATTTGAGGGGATTGACTATTATTCCTTCTTTATGATATCAATTACTGACTTCATCATCAGAGGGTTTCCCCCCCGGAGTCTCTCCGGGGGCTTTGTCTTGCGGGTCATGAATCAAGGATCCGGTGGTGCAGCTTCTTCAGAGTTCCCAGACGCATCATAGATCCCTTTTGGCATAGTGATATTGATGCTGATACGCTCCTCTTCGCCAAGTGGTCATGATTTTTGCAGAAGCGAGTTAATATCCCCGAGGGAAATATTACGGTTGCATTAGATCTCTATTCTGTAATAGTACAGACGGTAAGTCTAGTTGACATGTAATTTAAATATCCTTGCAATAGATTAGTTATTGCTAGAGATTAGTTAGGTTAGATGTCAATTCCACTCATTGTAATTGCCGTTGAACATTTTTCCCAGTATTTTTGAATGAACGAATGATTGATTTCAAAAAGAAAAATTCAATATTCAAGCCTTGTGTCAAGATTGTAGTCGGGGAAATATAGTCTTTCTGAGATGGGCTAGAAATGATGTTGAGTGGGCTAGAAATGGTGGGTAGAAAAGATGTTTGCAGTTGAAGGAGGAGGTTAGAACTCATTGAATTTTCCTCTTGCTTATATTTTAAGTACTCGGATTATCTTTGCAATACAATTGACCTTAGAAACTAAAAATGTGAGGAATTCTTTGGAGAGATTTTTGAGTAGTATCAACCACATGGTAGAGAGCTTCTCAAAACAAAAAAATAGGACATGTCTAATTAACAATCAAGATGGAATAACATGTATAGAGAGGTGTCAAATCTCAATGAATTTTTATCTTGCTTATAATTTAAGTGTTGAGACTATCTTTGCTATAAATTGATGTCAGAAATTGGAGATGTGAGAAATTACAGAGAGATTATTTTAGTAGCGTCAGCCATTTGGAGAGAGCATATGAAAAGAATGCAAGAACATTGCTTCCTGCTTTCTAGTAGAGTCAAAATGTTCAGCCCTAAGGACAAGGCTAATTTGTAGTATGATAATATCTGTCCTTAATGTATATTTTCTACACTTAATGTGCTCTTTTTTCTTTTTTTTAAGTACAAGCAAATTTCATTTCATATCACGTGTGTCCGGATTATATGCCTTGATATACGCCTCTCTATTAAGGGTATTTATCGTGCTGACGTGGGCCTAAGGTGCTCTCGGCCCAAGGTACTCTTGGCCCAGCCGCGGATTTACCTATCATCAAGAGCCCTCAGAATATTTGAGGGTAACCTCGGGGTTAAGATCCTCGAGTCTATCACTCGTTACTAAGCCCCTGGGTTCACGTGTCTCATAGAGGATGTCGATGATCCCCACTTGTGTTTTTCTGGAAGAAGAGATCCCTAACCTTGAGGTGCCATCTAATTTTCTTCATAACTATCATTTATTATTATTTTCCTTTTAGCAAAATTCCAGGGGGTACACGCACATGTGTTAGTTGTACAGGGAAGCGTGTGTCAGTGAACAGTTTATGAAAAGGAATGCCAACTTTTCACGCCCTTGCAAATTTTCACTTCGCCCAAGTTAATCATTACTCTAGCCGCCTTTTTTGGACTTCTGAACTTCCCATTTTCTCCACGTTCTCTTCACTTTAACTGCAGGTGACTTCAAAGGTTTTATCAGTACTCTCCTCTTCCTCCGTTCCTCGCTTACATTTTCCCTCCTTCTACTTTCATCAGTAAGTTATCCTAACCTTCATCTTTTCTTCACTTCTTCTCTTCTTTTGTGCTCATGGATGATTCTAGCGAGAAATCCTTTGAGAGGGAGAATCTTGACGAAATTGAGTTTGGGAGATTTGAGGGGGAATCACCCAGAAGGGGAGATTCTCAAGCTACGCTTAGCAATCCGGGGCATTTTCCCTAGGGTTCCAACCCTAGCGATGATGAGATTGGTAATTAAAGCTAAATACCACTTTTGGATTTCCTTGAGAGGGGTTTTCCTCGTGTTTGGCATCCCGACCGAGGGAAAGGGTATATTAAGAGGTCATCGTGTATTGGAGACATTGAGTTTGGCGCCCCTTATCCTAAAGAGGGAGGCCCCTAGAGGATGTTAGAGGAAGATAGCGGGCTGCTCCACTCCAAAGCCTCCTTCACCGTTGAGCCCCTGACCCCCCTTTGGAAGAAGAAACGTACGGGCCCCCAGCCCCAGATAAGTCTTAGACTATATCATGGGTCTTACGATTGCTACCCCCAGATCAGAGGGTTCCTGCTCACATGGAATTAGAGTGGTTAGAGGCAACGGAGTCTTACGAAGATCCCCCTGAGGGGAGGTCATTTTTTTTAAAAGTAGATCCGGTCATGGTTGTGTTTTCCTTTTCCCCCATATTCTCGAGGGTACTCAAAGATTTTCGAGTAAGCCCTACTCAAGTCCATCCTAACGCCATAACCACCCTCATGTTATTTCTCTATCAGTGTTACAATCTAGACATTGGGCCCGAGTATAAGTTCTTTTGCTCCCTTTTTACCATGGCCTTCAATGGTAATTCTTCCAACAAGATCATTACTTTTTCCCCATCAAAGGAGACGCAAGGTTTTTACCCTCCCCGGGAACGTGGGAAAGTGAAAGGATGCCAAAAAGGCTCTCACATTTAACTGCCTTAGATATAAGGCTCCTTGATGGAATCCTGACGTTAAAGTCGAATCCTAACTCCCTGACAAGTTTTTTTCCCTACTCGCCTCAAGAGTGCTAGAGATTTTTTGCTATCCTCACCCTTTTCCTATGCCTTTTATACCAATTCTAATAACTTAGTCAGGGGTCAAGCCTGGTCCCCCCGAAGTTTACAAAATGTTTGTCTACAAACCTGGTAAGAAAAGAAAATTGATGAGACAGCCCCGTTTGGTTCTTTCCGATGAGCCTTTAGTAGGTTCGAAGAGAAGGAAGCTAGTTAAAGGGTATAAGCCACGGCCTTCTCAGGACTTAGTAATCCCAGAACCCTCTCTCGAGGATTCCCTTTTCTGTCAGGATTTTGAAGGTGTCATTCATGTATTTTGTGTTTTTTTTTGCTGCTAACTACCATATATATACTTTTTTTTGTTGCATCTTGTCTAATATCTTCTTCTCTCTTCAGTGGGCTGGAGTTTAGCGAGTGATATGACCAAGAAAGGAGAAAACACCATCTCCCCAAAGGAGAAGGTTACCCCCGTTACCCCCCTTCAGACTGTTGCTCCCGCAAACAACTCATTGAAGTGGAAGCCCGAGGACGATCTTTACGTTAGGGAGGGTGTCAAAAAGTTTCTCACAAGAGGTTTTCTCCTGAGGAATCTAATGACGAGCTCGACATCGTGGATTATAGTCTGGTCCCTTCCTCAAGCCCTCAATCTTGGAGACCAATGCATTAGGTTTCTTCGTGAGAAACTCCGAGGTCAGTTATTTTATCAAAATTAATTTGAGAATAATTATTCATGTTGTTATTCTACTCATCCCTGCAGCCTATTTCCAGGTTGTCAAGGAGTTGGATGGTGTGAGGTCCACCATTACCGCTAGCCTGACTTCTTCTCTGACCTCTTCCATGTCCTCCTTCATTCGGAACTTAGGTTCTGAATTATCCTCCACCTATGAGGAGAATAATAGGGAGATAGCCTCATTACAGCTTGAGCTCAAGGCTTCCTAACAAAAGGTTTCTGAACTCCAGAATGCTTAGGAGCACTTAACATTTGTAAAGAATTTGACTGTCGAGGATGCCAAACTAACCCAAGACCTAGAGGCTCAAATGGTCATGCTAGAGACATTCAAAGACAAAGTCCTTCAGAGTCAGGAGCTGTTCAACCTCTTTGCGAACCTTCTTAGTGTTGCCCAGGGCATTGGGAGATCTAGATTAGTGGATGAAGTGATCCTTCCTAAGATGGGATAGTCTCTATCCGAAGACGATGCCAAAGCATTGAAAGAAAATGTTAAGTCTGAAGGTCTTGAGACGATAAACCAAAAGTGGGCAAGTGCCGTGAACGAGGGTAGAATGAGCTTATTAATGGTGATCCTTCTTAGGGTTCTGGGAAATACATCACCCTAGAAGATATTCCTGCCTTGCCTGATCCAGATGAAGAAGACAAACATACAGAGGCAGAAGCCGCATTGGCTCAGCAGGGCCACGTGGGGGATAATGTAGTAGGGAGCGATGTATAATTTTACTTCTTTAGGCCCCCGTGTAATTGATTTTGATTTTTTATATGAACATTTTATTTCCTTTATTGATGTGTTTTTTTTCTGCATTTTCAATCTTATAGTTCAACGTTTTGCAACAGGAACTTCAATCCACCTGCGGAGATTTCCTTAAGGTCAAAGCCAAGCTTGAAACTGCTAGGAGGGACTTATCCCATGCTGTGACGTCCTTGGAGTAAAGCTCGGAAGAACTAGAGTCATAGCGTCATAAGACCCACCCCTTTATAATCGGCCTTCAAGACATGATCTCCAACTAAAATTCAGCTACAAGGTCCTTCCAAAAGGAGCTTGGCGGACTTGAAAACTTGGGAAAGTGAAAAACACCCAGTTTTCGTAGCGCGCTTAAAGGATCACAATCGTAAAAACTTCAAGGGTGCCGTCCCTCTCAAGGTTGTTGACGATACTGACCCCCTAGAGGTCGACTGTGAAAATGACGTTCACTGCATTTTCCACAAATTTAGGTGTCTTTCAGATTCTGTAAGGATCCATACAGCCGAGAGTTGTCTCATAGCCACTCGAGGTCAAGCTCATAGGCTTATGGCTCAGACACGCAGAGGGAGAACGTCAAGTTGGAGAAGAAAGATCATTATTGCTATCAGAGACTTCACGCTCATAGCGTATTTCAAAGTGTCTCTAATCCCAAAATTATCTCAGACAAGTTTTTCCCCAAAAATTTTCTCCAGGCTTCGTACCATTGGCTTATAAAAAATGAAGTGGAAACGCGCGGGACGTTTAAGCAGAAGGAAGCTTACACAGCTATCCTCGAATGGATAAAGAAGTTACCCATTCCCCCCCCTAAGAACCGAAGGTCCTCGAGGTTAGAAGGAGAGGAAGTGGCTAGGGTGGTAGTTCGTCGAAGCAACCATTTGGGAGGTCTGCAAGGAAGTGGACCTATCGCCATGGTTCTCGACCCACTTTGGCAATAAATGCTGATGACTATCCCAAGGAAGAACAACGAAAGAACCTTCAACATCCCACTGGTATCAAGGCAGACTAAATAACGAGGATATAAGAGGAAGTAACAAGAGTAGAAAAGGAATTAAAGAAACTATTGTAACTCCGTTCTATATACCGCTAGTACTATTTACTACTCTTTTTCCTTTGAGTATACTTTTTTCCTATTTTTGCCTGTATGATCTTGGCTTTCTGAGCCTTAATAACTTAGATCGTGATGTGCCAAACTTGCGACAAGCTAATTGCATGCACTTAATAATCAACTGGAAAGTTAAGAAGAACAACACCAATTTTACCCAGGTTTGGTGTTTCCCACCTACATATTGCAATAATTTTTCCACTAGATCTTCTAGCAACGTATACAACCAGCAAGGGTATTAAGGATATTACTTTCATACTCCTCCCACTTTCTTTGACCTTAAGAGCTCATGGTTGTGGTCCTCAGCCTTAGATGGAATACAATTTATGAGCTCGTGATTTTAATCTACATCCTTGGCTTGAATACAATTTGGAAGCTCGTGGCTCTATTCTAGTATCTTAGCTGGAATAAAATTTGGGAGCTCGTGGCTCTATACTATAACCTTAGCTGGAATGCTTTGCATGCGCATTTAAGCTTGAGCCTTCAGTCTTAGCTGGAATTCTCTACATGAGCGTTTAAGCTCGAGCCTTCAGTCTTAGCCGGAATTCTTTGCAGGAGCTCGGGCCTTTAATCTTAGCCGCGAGCTTCCCTTCCGGCTCTTTCCTACTTTTTTCATTCTTTCTTATAATTAGATCGTCGGGTGCAAACTGCACTTTTTTAACCCTTCGATCTTAGTAACGTTTCACCTTTTCTTTCACGTTAGCCTCATGTATCAAGGCTAACTCTCGTGCTCCATTGACCATATCCAGATCCAGATGCCAATTTTCACTGTTAACATCTTCCCCGACCATAGCTATCATTCCCTGGCTTAGCAGCCCTATTTCAACTGGGATCACCGCCTTGGAAACATAGACTAGGCTATAAGGTGTTTCCCCTGTGGCCGATGATTCCATGGTTCTGTATGACCATAAGACGCTAGGCAATTCCCATATCTAATTACCAGCTGCCCTCTCGATCCTTGCTCTGATTCCATTAACAAGAGAGCGGTTGGTAACTTCTACTTGGCCATTTTCCCATTGATAATAAACAGCCATCAACTTTTGTTGGATCTTATATTCTTCGCACCACTTCTTAAGGGGATCATTGGCGAACGGCTTCCCGTTATCCGTTGTGATCGTCCTTGGGATCCCGAACTTGCACACAATCTTTTTCCAGCAAATGGCAATAACTGTCTTACATGTGATATTGGTCAATGGTTCAGCTTCCACCCATTTCGTGAAATAATCCACCGCCATGATAAAATATTTGAACTTTCTCGAGGCTTCAGGAAATGGCCCAACTAGGTCAATACCCTAGTTATCAAATGGCAATGAACCGTGAATACTCACCATCTCCACCTGGGGAATGTGTTTCAATGGCGCGTGTTTTTTGCATTGGTGGCAAGTCTATATATACTGGTTTGCATCTTCAAATATCATAGGCCAATAATACCCAGCTCAGATAAGCTTCCTCGATACTGAACTAGCTCCTTAATGGCTCTCATCTATACCTTTGTGGGCCTTCCTTATCAAATAATAATCTTCGAGAGGGCTTACACATCTGAGCAGTGGTTGTAAATGCCCTCTCTTATAAAGAATTCCCTCTTGCATCACATATTTGAGCGCTTTCAGCCTGACTTTTTTGGCTTCAACATAATCCTGCGGAAGTGATCCGTCTCGAAGATACTTAATAGTGGGCGTTATCCAACAAATTTCTTCCTCCATGACCATTACCCTGTTCTCCTAAAAACTTTGATTATCAAGGGTCTCCATGAGAAACTGCCCTTGAGACTGCTCTTCTAAATTCGATGAAGCTAGCTTGCTCAAGGCATCAGATTTATGGTTGTGTTCTCTTTTTACTTGATCCAAGTTATAGCTTTTAAATTTCCTGAGTAGAGGCTTCACAAACTCTAGATACTTTTGCAAGTTGTGCTCCTTGGCCTCGTATTCCCCCTTTACCTACTACACCACCATCTGAGAGTCACTACAGATTTCCAAATTTTCCACATTTAGTTCCGCAGCTAAATGCAAACCAGTGATCATGGCTTTGTATTCAGCCTCATTATTTGTTGCCTAGAAGGTTAAGTGCAGTGTGTACGGGTAGTCTTTTTCATCAGGGCTAGCGAGTAAGACTCCCGCTCCACCTCCTCCTGAATGTGAGAAACCAGCAACATATAGCCTCCATACTTATTTCCTTCGAGATCCCTTCTCCTCCTTCATCTCAATAGGCTTGATAACTTCAGTAGTTTCAACTATGAAGTCCGCCAAGACTTGACCTTTAATCACTGCCCCAAGCTGAAATTGCATGTCGTGTTCTCCCAATTCTACTGCTCATTTCAGCATCCTCCCTGAAGCTTTGGGTTTCAAGAGGACTTTCCCGATGGGATAATTAGTGAGTAAGATAATCGTATGCCCTTGAAAATAAGGTCGCAGTCTTCGAGCGGCATGTACCAGAGCTAGTATGTATTTCTTAAGGGTGGTATATCATGTCTCTAGTCCTTGTATGGCTCAGCTTACAAAGTATATAAGGTGCGGCACTTTACCTTTTTCTCTCACGAGTAATGCACTGATAGCCAGGGGCGAAACATAAATGTATATAAACAGGACCTTCCCTTTCTCGGGCTTCATGAGTGTCGGTAACCTTCGAAGATGATCTTTGAGCTGTTGAAAAGCTTGTTCACACATATCGGTCCATTCAAACTTCTTTTCTTTTCAGAGAACATTGAAGAAAGGCAACTGTTTCTCAGCTCCCTTTGACAAAAATCTGCTCAAAGCCGCCAAGCATCCAGTGATCTTCTATACGTCCTTCGTCTTCTAGGGGCTCTTCATCCTTATCGGGGCCTCAAACTTCTCTGGGTTAACGTTGATCCCCCTCCCCGATACCATGAACCCCAGTAATTTTCCTTCCCCCTCTCCTATGACATATTTAGCAGGGTTCAGCTTTAGGTTTGCATTCCTGAGTATCTAGAAAAGCTCTTTCAGATCCATCAAGAATTCCTCATAACTCCTGCTCTTTACCCCGATATCGTCCACATATATCTCCACATTCCTACCAATATGCTTTCTAAACAACTTGTCCACTAGCCTCTGGTATGTTGCCCCTGCAATTTTCAAGCCAAAAGGCATCTTCTTGTAATAGAACGTGCCAACATCTGTGATAAATGAAGTATTTTCCTTGTCCTCATCAACCATCAATGTCTGGTGATAATCCTTGTGGGCATTGAAGAAATCCAATACTTGATACCCTGCAATTGCCTCCACCAACTTATCCATGGGGGGTAAGGGGTAACTATCCTTTGGGCAGCATTTGTTCAAATCCGTAAAATCTATACACATCTGCCAAGTACCATCATTCTTTGGGACCATAACTGGATTAGCTAGCCATTCCAGGTAGAATTCTTCCTCGATTACATAAGCCTTCAACAATTTGTCCACCTCGACCTTGATGGCTTCTGCCCTTTCTGGCGCGAATACTCTCCTTTTTTGCTTAATGGGCTTGACCCCTGAATCAATGTTTAACCTATGGACTGCTAATTCCCAGGGAGCCCTTGTAAGATCTGAGGTATCCTATGAAATCACATCTTCGTATTCCTCTATTAACTTGCTCAGCTTTTCCTTCATATCCCCAGGGGTAAGCTTCCACATAGCCACTATCCCCTTTTCCAAGATTGACATTTGTTCAGTTTCAAAAAGGCTAACTTCCCCATGTACCAAAGCTACATCTCTCACCTTCCTTGCTTCTCTTACCCTTGTGAGGTTACAAATTTTAGCCACAGCCAGATCCCCTCAGGTGGAAGCTTCCACTCTACTCATTGGAAATTTCATCATTAGATGATACGAGGACCACACTGCTCGGGCCTGGCACATCCAAGGCCTTTCCAAAATTACATTGTACGGAGAATAAGCATCACCCGAAGGTGCACTCAATCGTTATCCCCCTATCCCCTTCAGATATCCATACTGGCAAGGTGACTTCTCCTATGGGATATATAGGGTTTCCTGTAAATCCTGAGAGGGGGGTAGCTGACTTCTTCAAATTATTCATTCCAATATCTAACTGATGGAAACATTCGGCGAACATTATCTCGACCCCACTTCCATCATCAATAAAGACCCTTTTCATTAAGGTCGTTCCAATCATCGCTGTTACATCCATCATATCTACATGTGAGGTTTGGTTTGGGATAGCATCCGCTTCTAAAAATGTGATTGTCTCGTTCGACCAGAATCTCTTGTGGTTCGGCTCTTCCACGGGAGCCCTTTGAGAACCAGCCTTCATGATTGAGTTTGAAGATCTCTCTCATGTTATTCCACTTATCATGTTGATCACTCTCTGAATAGGAAGATTTTCCTCGTTCCTATTGTCCTGGTTTCCAGCGGGCTGTTCTAGCAAACCCTCATCCCTTCTCTCCTGATCTCTGCCTCGATGTTCTTATCCTTGATGTCTTCTATCTCATCTACCCCCGTTGTTCTGAGGATATCTCCCGTATGGCGGACGGTCTCCCCTGGGCGGAGGAGGTTCCCCTTGATTTCCCCGTCTAGGTCCGGGGCCCTGAAACCTCCCCTCTCTTTCATTCCTTTCTATCTCCCTTTTTAAATGGATGCAATAATTTGTATCATGTCCATAATCCCTATAAAAGTCATATAATAAGTTTGTAGCCCTTCGCCCTGCTACTGCGGTAGGTGCGTTTGACAAGGGTTGCAGTTGTCAGAATACCTCTCTGTAAATACTCAGGATCTGTGTTGGAGGCCTACTAGCCGGAGTATACCTCTCGAAGTTAGGCCTGAGTGCATCTACTATCTTCTTCCCTCAATGATCAATACTTCTTCATGGCCTATCGATCATACTCTCTTTCTTTTTCCTGGTGGCCTCTTCGACTTTCGAGTGCTGCTCAACTATCTCCTAAAGCTTCTGTAGGGTTTGAGGAATATTGTTACTTAATTTCTTGTATATCTCTATGTCTCTCAGCCCGAGCAAGAATTCTTGGATCACTTCATTGTTTGTGGTCTCCACCACCACTAAGATTTCATCTACATAGCGATGGTGGAAGTCTTCTGTTTTGTATCGTCTGGTATAACTCCAGTAGGGTTTTGGTAAACTTCTTCTTTTGTACATATTGACTCCACAATGTCGCGCTAAAATATCCGTAGGAGTGAAAAGACCCCTTTGGAAGCTGGTTGTACCACTCTTGAGCTTTTCCTCAGAGATAACTCTCCACCAATTTGCAAGTCAGTTTTTCGTCAAAATCTCTCAAATTCATGAGACTAAGGAATGTTTGAATGAACTCCCTGGGATCAGACTCTTCACTATACGTCGAGAGCCCCTCCGGAGGTTCGGTATATGTGAGCTATCATTCTGAGGTTATCAACGATGAAAATGGAGATCCTGCCACCTGACCAAGTGGCCCAATCAGCCTGTCTAACTCTCTCTTGAGGGGGTCTCCAGTATCTCCCCTTTGCTCTCCTAGGTTTAATAATCCTCTATGGGGGTCGCCATAAGCCATCTGATGCCGAGGGGGTTGAATTTCCTGTACAGGGTTTGCCCAGGCCGTCATGACCTTTGAACTTTCATTGTATAACCCATAAGGGTCATACAAGCCATAACCTGCTGACTGGTTCAACATCCTTATGCTTCTATATCCCGGAGACCCATACCCCATCTCGGCTCTGGGATATCCTCCTATCAAGGTTGCCGAAACTGCAGGGGCCCGAGAATGCACTAGCCCTAATGGAAGCTGATATACTCTGGGATATCCTCCCATCAAGGTTGCTGGAACTCCAGGGGGTCCAGGACGTGCCAACCCTAAGGATTCAGGGAATGAAGCTTGAGGTCGTGTCTGATACCCCTCTCGAGGATATCCTAAGTAGGGAATGCTATCATGGGTTGAGCGTCGTTGCTGGTTGGGGCTTCCATGACCTTCAAGAGAATAGTCAGGGCTTCCATGCCACGAGAGGGGCTATCGTGGCCGAGGTAGGCATGACCTAATATCCTGACTCCGCCAATATCTAAACTACACTGGCTAAGTTAGATTGCGAAGTATTCACACCTGTTGCTCAATTTACTCGTAATGCTTGTTCGTAAGCTTACATCTGCGAATCACCGGAAACCTCCGTGAAATGACCATCTTTTTCATCGTATTCCCCGATGTATGCATCTAGCATAGGATTTGCAAGCCCTGTTCCTCGGCCTGCACGGCTCATGATGGGCCGAAGGGTCCAGCTACATCTTGAGGGCCCTCGAGGATCACTGGAATCTGTCAAATGGAGCCTTGCCCTCATCCCAGCTCTCCAGCTGAGACTTGTACATCTTCTAGCTCCAATTTATGGGATACTGGAGGGTTAGCCATTCTTCTTCTTCTTCTTCCCTGATAAGGTGATTGTACTTCTTCGGTAGCACCAGTTCCGTTCAACTTTAACCTCTCACTCCTTCGAGTATTCGTGGAGGTGGACATAAACCAAGGAACTCAAACGTGACTAAATCGGTCCCACTGGGCATGCCAATTAATGCGTCTGGAAACCGGTCGAGTCACAACATCGAGTCCCTCGATGATAACCTACAAGCAAAAGCCCCGAGAGGTCTCAAGGTAAACTCTCTGATGCTTAAGTCAGTAAGTGTTTTTAGTAAATGTTCAAAAGTCCCCTATAGTAAGTGCGTACCTGTCTGTTTAAAACGTAACAGGGAATAACGTATGTCCAAATTATATGCCTTGATATATGCCTCTCTATTAAGGGGATTTATCGCACTGACGTCGGCCTAAGGTGCTCTCGGCCCAAGGTGCTCTTGGCCTAGCTGCAGGTTACCTATCATCAACGTGTTTTCCGCAAATTTTTTGTGCAACAAGCCAATCAAATCTGCGCACAAACATGGGCATCCCAGTTCTCCCCAGACAATTTGAATCAAAATTCAGTGCATCACCTAATATAATGATGTTCATCTCACCTAAACTTTCCTTTGGTTCGCATGCAAGCTGCATGGCTAAAGCCTCAACATAAAATGGTTCAGTAACTCCTTCAAACCCATGTCCAAGTACTTACTTGAAGCCTTCCTCGTCGTCTAAAAGCCAGGCAATGCAGCCTGTTTTCCCTTGCGCCAAACCAACATAAAAGAAAATCCTTCTTTCCATCTTTGGTGGCCTAACCAATGCCTCTGCTGGAAGACAACTTGAGGCAATCTCCAGCCATAGATTTGCTTTCAGAAACTGGGCCAAGCTTGCCCGAATTGAAGAATCTAGCGATATTGGCTCTACACATTCATTTTCGAAGAGTTTCTAATTACGTTGGAACCAAACTTCATCACAGATCATCACTATAGCAATTATTGATGTGCAATGTCATTGTCAACCAATATATTTCTGAACCAAAAATCACCCCTTGTCCGGACACTTGCTCTAATTAAAGATGAGAAGCCTATAACACTCCACACGAAGCGTGTGTATCTTCAAACAAAGTGTTGGTATGCCTTGAATTTGGGCCGAATTGTGTTTTGGCCCAGTTTGTTAGGGTTTAGTGGAGACAATATATAAAGTGTCTCTCTTCTCTCTGTAAACATTAATTCTGTTCTGCACTTAGATAGGTAGAAATCTGGCCAATTTCTTGGCGTCTGTAACCTGTTACCTATTATAGTGAATCCGTCTCCCGTGGATGTAGCCAAATTGGTGAACCACGTAAATCTTGTGTCTTGTTATTTTCGTTCATATTTTTCTGTTCTTTCTCCATTCCGCACAACAAACTGGCATCAGAGCGGTTTCTTTTTCCGGTGATATCCGTAGTGGGTATATCGGATTCTGGGCTCATCAGATCGGGGCTGATCGGGGAGAAAGATGTCTGGGTTGAACGTGAAGATCGACAAGTTTACTGGGAGAAACAGTTTCAGTTTATGGCAGATCAAGATGCGAGCTTTGCTGAAACAGCAAGGTTTGTGGACTCCGCTGACGAAGGATTTCGCGAGCAGTTCTGGCGATGTTGTGAGTCTGGACGAAAAGGCACACTCGACGATTATGCTGTGTCTCGCTGACGAAATCATCACTGAGGTCTCAGATCAGGAGACTGCTGCACAACTGTGGCTGAAGTTGGAGAGTTTGTATATGACGAAATCTCTAACCAACAAGTTGCTTCTGAAACAACGCCTCTTCGGTCTCCGAATGCAGGAAGGTTCGCAAATCAGAGACCATCTAGAGCAATTGAATACTTTGTTATTAGAATTGCGAAATATAGATGTGAAAATTGAAGATGAAGATGCTGCTTTGATTTTGCTAGTTTCTTTACCACTTTCGTATGAGAATTTTGTTCAGTCATTTATTGTTGGTAAAGATTCTGTGTCTCTGGAGGAAGTAAGATCCTCTCTCCATAGTAGAGAGTTGCGACATAAGGCAAACAGTACAGGTACAGAAAGTCAGGCCACTGGCTTGTTTGCTAGTGACGGAAACACAAAAGGCAAGGAAACCGACAATAAGAAGAAGGTCAAGAAGTCATCTTCAAAGGGTCCCAAGGCCAATGATTTTTGTAACTACTGTAAGGAGAAGGGGCATTGGAAAAAGGAGTGTCCGAAGAAGGCTAGTAAATCTGGGGGTACATCTGGTACTGCTGCTGTGGCTGAAGGGGATTTCAGTTCTGAAGATGATTTTGCTCTAGCTGTTACTGGGCAAAATAATCATTCTAATGCGTGGTTTCTTGATTCTGGGGCATCCTACCATATATGCCCAAGGAGAGATTATTTCTCAACTTATGAGCAAGTTGAGGGCATCATTACTACGGCAAATGGTGTTGCGTGCAAGGTAGTTGGGACTGGTTCAATCAAGATCAGGACGCATGATGGTAGTTTCTGTACTTTGAACGATGTCAGGCATGTTCCATCGATGACAAAGAATCTGATTTCTCTTCCTACGTTGGATAGAAAGGGTTTCGTCTACTCAGGGAGTGATGGAGTTCTGTGTGCCTGCAAAGGTTCTAGGCTGGTTCTGAAAGGTGTTCTGCATGGTACTTTGTATTTTCTACAAGGTTCCACGGTTATGGATTCTGTTAATGTTGCATCTTCGGAGGTTCACCGGGATGATATGACTAAGTTATGGCATATGAGGCTTGGTCACATGGGTGAAAGAGGGATGCAGATTCTGTCGAAGTATGATCTTCTTGGTGGCCACAAGATCAAGAGCTTGGACTTCTGTGAGCATTGCGTTTTTGGGAAGCATCACTGCAGCAAGTTTCCTAAGGCGATTCATAAAACAAAGGGCACATTGGATTACATCCATTCTGATTGTTGGGGACCTTCCCGAGTTGAGTCACTGGGAGGTCACAGGTACTTTATTTCTCTGATTGATGATTACTCAAGGATGACTTGGGTTATCATGATGAAACATAAGAGTGAAGCTTTCTCGAAGTTTAAGGAGTGGAAAGCTTTGGTGGAGAATCAGACCGGGAAAAAGATCAAGAGGCTTCGAACAGATAATGGGCTGGAATTCTGCTCGTCTGAGTTTGATCAGTTTTGTAGGGATGAAGGGATTGCTCGTCATCATACAGTCAGGAATACGTCACAGCAGAATGGCGTAGCTGAGCGGATGAATCAGACATTGCTGGCGAGAGCGAGGTGCATGCTCTCTAATGCTGGTTTGGAAACGAGATTCTGGGCAGAGGCGGTGAGTACAGCTTGTTACCTGATCAACCGCGGGCCTCACACGGGTATAGAGTGCAAAATACCTATGGAGTTGTGGTCAGGTAAAGTTGTTGATTACTCCAAGTTAAAAGTTTTTGGTTGTACATCTTTTTATCATGTTAGTGATGGTAAGTTAGAGCCCCGAGCCAAGAAGGGTGTCTTTGTGGGTTATGGAGATGGAGTTAAAGGCTCCAGGATATGGTCTCCATCTGAGAAGAGGGTTATTATGAGCAGGGATGTTGTCTTTGATGAAAATTCTTTGCTTAGATCTATGGTGAAGCCCACAGTTGTGCCAGAAACTAGTGGAGTTGATAAACAGGTGGAGCTTGAAGTCACTTGGTGAACGTCGTTTCACTCACCAAAATAATCTGCAAACTCTAATGATGAAATTAGTACAGTAGCAAGCAGAGTCGATCCCACGAGGAACAGTGTAATTTCTATCAAATTTAAACTACCAACAGGGTTTGGTTTAGCAACCACGCCTTAATTTTCAGATTTATATAATAACTAATAATGCAACTAACTAATATAAAATAATAATGCAACTAACAGATATAAATATCTAGTAAATATATGATGAATGCAATCGGCTCGGAATAACTCACATTAGTTAAACATCGATCATAGGCGCAAAGATAAATCAATTCATATGCATCTATCAGTTATAGGAAAGTAGGTACGCTTAACCTTCCCAATTCTTTCGTACTTTATCGACAATTAATTAATTAATTGTTTCTCTTACCAAGATGCCTCCGGAAAGTATTCGCTGAACCAGATACACACCTCGATAGCATTAAGAATGAAAAGAACCTGATATAGCAATTACCCAAGTATTCGCAAGTAGTAACGCACACTTAATTGTTCCCCATCTTGCTATTACAGTCTTAGCTAGTTAGCTGTTTTTCACAAGAACTCGCTACTTATTAACCCTTTCCAACGATTACGTATCGGTAGAATTAGATAGCATTATCCCAATAATATTCAAGTTGATCAGGCTTAAATATATCAAGAATAAAATAATCCAAGAACAATCAAGAACACATAAGAATCAATTATAAAACAATTAGGCCTCACGATTCATAAACTAATGCTTGTTATTCCATGCCGATATATAAATTAGCTACTCATAATAATTAAACTAAACAAACATATAATATAATAATAACTCATAATCAAAATAATAAATTAATTAACTAACCGAAAATCAAAATCAAACCAGTGTATGTTTTCATGCAAAAAAACCAAACTGCAATCTTCAAATTCTTCCGTCCTTCTCCGTGTTATGTCTTCTCCTATCTTTTCTTGCTTTTTGTTTCTCTCGCCCAGGAAACAAAGTGCATAATTCCTCCTGGCCGTGTATATTTATATACACCAAACCAAAACCAAAACCAAATCCAAATCAACTTCTAATTACTTTTCTTCTTATGGAAGAAATAAGGAAATAAGATAATATCTATTCTAATTCTAAATAACTAATTCCTACATTTAAGGAATTTCAAATGGAAGGAGATAATACAATCCTTATTAATATGGGCAGTGAATATATTTATTTTCTTCAAATCCGCATCTCTTCAATAATTCACTTTTCACCCCATAACTTCAACAATTCTTCTTTTGCCTCTCTTCCTTCATCCCTGGAAAAATGTCTTATAAAATAAGAACATTTTCCATTGGAGCACATCGTCTCATTAAAAACCTTAACCTGGAAAACCCAGTGGGAAAAAACCGTTGGTTAAGGGAAAAAGAGTACAATGTATAACTCCCTCTCAATTCTCCGCAATCAATGAATTCCTGCACCAAAAACACCTTAAAGTGCAGATTATATCTTAATAAAATCATAATAATCCCACCAAATATGAACACAATATAACACACATCAAATATCCTCACACTTGAATTATGCTTGCCCTCAAGTATGAAGTGAAGAATATAAGAGTAATCAACAATCCACAATGTTCATAAGTTCTCATTCCCTCATATGACTCTATCTAAAATGACCCTAAAAAGAAAAGGTAAGATGAAAACACAATTCACACAACTAAACAGATAAAAATTCAACATTTAAAAACTCTAGATTCTACTCTTATAACGATAAATTTTCCCCTGCCAAGGAGTAAAGGATCACGTTAACGCACCTGGACATCATCAACCCTTAAAGTAATTTAAATGAAAATGTTCAAGATCGGGAAATTAATCATCAATTCAGTCAAAATCGGACAAGCAATGAATATTTCTCACGGTTTCACTCAATCACTCTCAATATATGAAGGACATTCACTCAAATAATTCACAAGTTATAATATAGAGAAGTTAATATGCAAATCAGGAAGGTCTTTCTCAAGGGTTGTAACGGGGCTAGGGACCATTCAGATTGGTGAGATCCTAAGGGTTCTAAGCTCAAACAATATCGATCAAAATATTATGCATGTTTTCTTCTTCAACCATCATCCATGTATAGTAGACATTCACCAACAATCTTCATCTCATGGCTAGTATGAGAAAGCCAAGTAAGATCACATCAAAGTAGGTGCTATTTATTTTTTTCTTTTCTTTTTTTTCCCTTTTTTTTCTTCTCTTTTTTTTCTTTTTTTTCTCCTTTTTTTTCCAGCACCATTCTTCTTCAATACAGTCCAAAACTGGTACTTTTTTTTTAGAGGAAAATCGCAACATAAAAATATGATTTTTTCCTCTCTTTTTTTCACTGTTACGCCCCTCAGTTTGGCCAAACGGAACCCCAGTGTCACTGTTCATAATAAAATTCAGCCTTCAATTTTCGAAACCGTTCAGTCTGGGCAAACTAGACACATACTCAGTAATGTCATCAACTCAAGAGAACACAATGGATGAATTCATCAACATTAACTCCAAGAACATGCATAATAGGGCCAAGAGAAAGGATAAAACAAGGCTTTGGCTAAATATATAGTAACTCATATCAAAGAACATAGTCAAAGCTTCAAAGTGTTTCACTAGGGGTTAATGTAATTGGTAGGCAATTTAAGCTGTGTGGTTCATCCTAGTGCCTTCCATCACTTTCACACATAACAACTCCAATTATAACAATGTGATCTCTCAGAACAAAGATTGATGTAGAGAGTGCTCTACTCTAGCTCAAACCTCACTTTAGTAGGCTAAAATATTCAATTAAACTTGTCCTTTTTCGTCATCCCAAAAATCATATCAATCAAATTTCACAAATCATAGAAAATCTCATTCAATAAATTCAAGGCATATTAGATTTACCAAGTTTGTTACAATGAAGTTTACAACCGGCAGGGTACTTTTATCAAGAGCCACTAGAATTTCATCATGTCAAATTATCGACTCAAACAACACAAAAAAAATACATGTTTCACTGTAAAAATAAAAAACCCAAAATAAATAAAAATATATATGTTTTATTTTTTTTAAATACAAAACACACAAGAAACCTCCTCACACTTAAACTTTGCTTGCCCTCAAGCAAATAATGCAAAGCTCTTATGAGAAAATGATTAACACATAGTCAACATGAAAAAAAAAATGACAAAGGAAGAGGGAACTTATAGTGGTGGTTTTGGAGAAATTCCTAATCAAGAGGAAAGCGTTGGATCATAATCAGATTCTGCCGCAGGCCTCCCGTTTGGCCAAACGGAACCCTGCGAGTCCAGCTTTCCAAATGTGTGAATTCTCCATGGTGCAAATTCAAGTACTTCAAATCTGTAGATCAAGAATTGAGATCAGATGAGACATTGAAATTCCTAAAAGATTAAAAAAAAAACTTAAAAGAAGAAAGAAAAAAAAACTAAGAAAATTGGGTTGCCTCCCAACTAGCGCTTTTGTTTATAGTCTTTGGCTAGACTTTTGGATGCCTTTAATGACTATTTGTTGGGCACAATGGAATTTTTTCCATTAATGCCACCTGAGAAGAATCATAGTATGGATTGTCAGCATTGGGATCCGCCTCTCCTCTGTCCCCCATCTCAGTGTCGGAAACAGATTCAATCTCAGATTCGGATTCTGTCTAGGAAACAGCCTCTGTTTGGCCAAACAGAGGGTCTGCGGCAGCTTTCAGCTTCCTCTCCCTGGCGAGTTTGTAATTCTTCCTAGTTGTCTTTTCAACTTCAGAATCAAATATCAATTCCTGCTCCTGGGACCTGGTCATATACCAATGACTAAAAAAACAAAAAAAATCAGTAGCCAAATAAATAGAAATTAACTACCGTTCCCCGGCAGCGGCGCCAATTTGGTGAACGTCGTTTCACTCACCAAAATAATCTGCAAACTCTAATGATGAAATTAGTACAGTAGCAAGCAGAGTCGATCCCACGAGGAACAGTGTAATTTCTATCAAATTTAAACTACCAACAGGGTTTGGTTTAGCAACCACGCCTTAATTTTCAGATTTATATAATAACTAATAATGCAACTAACTAATATAAAATAATAATGCAACTAACAGATATAAATATCTAGTAAATATATGATGAATGCAATCGGCTCGGAATAACTCACATTAGTTAAACATCGATCATAGGCGCAAAGATAAATCAATTCATATGCATCTATCAGTTATAGGAAAGTAGGTACGCTTAACCTTCCCAATTCTTTCGTACTTTATCGACAATTAATTAATTAATTGTTTCTCTTACCAAGATGCCTCCGGAAAGTATTCGCTGAACCAGATACACACCTCGATAGCATTAAGAATGAAAAGAACCTGATATAGCAATTACCCAAGTATTCGCAAGTAGTAACGCACACTTAATTGTTCCCCATCTTGCTATTACAGTCTTAGCTAGTTAGCTGTTTTTCACAAGAACTCGCTACTTATTAACCCTTTCCAACGATTACGTATCGGTAGAATTAGATAGCATTATCCCAATAATATTCAAGTTGATCAGGCTTAAATATATCAAGAATAAAATAATCCAAGAACAATCAAGAACACATAAGAATCAATTATAAAACAATTAGGCCTCACGATTCATAAACTAATGCTTGTTATTCCATGCCGATATATAAATTAGCTACTCATAATAATTAAACTAAACAAACATATAATATAATAATAACTCATAATCAAAATAATAAATTAATTAACTAACCGAAAATCAAAATCAAACCAGTGTATGTTTTCATGCAAAAAAACCAAACTGCAATCTTCAAATTCTTCCGTCCTTCTCCGTGTTATGTCTTCTCCTATCTTTTCTTGCTTTTTGTTTCTCTCGCCCAGGAAACAAAGTGCATAATTCCTCCTGGCCGTGTATATTTATATACACCAAACCAAAACCAAAACCAAATCCAAATCAACTTCTAATTACTTTTCTTCTTATGGAAGAAATAAGGAAATAAGATAATATCTATTCTAATTCTAAATAACTAATTCCTACATTTAAGGAATTTCAAATGGAAGGAGATAATACAATCCTTATTAATATGGGCAGTGAATATATTTATTTTCTTCAAATCCGCATCTCTTCAATAATTCACTTTTCACCCCATAACTTCAACAATTCTTCTTTTGCCTCTCTTCCTTCATCCCTGGAAAAATGTCTTATAAAATAAGAACATTTTCCATTGGAGCACATCGTCTCATTAAAAACCTTAACCTGGAAAACCCAGTGGGAAAAAACCGTTGGTTAAGGGAAAAAGAGTACAATGTATAACTCCCTCTCAATTCTCCGCAATCAATGAATTCCTGCACCAAAAACACCTTAAAGTGCAGATTATATCTTAATAAAATCATAATAATCCCACCAAATATGAACACAATATAACACACATCATCACTCAAGGTGAAAATAGATTGGAACAATTTGAGGTGGATCAAGAGCCACAGATAGAATCCGAGATACCGGAATCTCCACCACCAGATCCTCAACCATCAGGAGCTACAGTCTGCAGTTTAGCTCAGAACCGACCCAGGAGGGTTGGAGTTGGGGCGCCAAAGAGATATGGGTTTGAGGATATGGTGGGTTATGCACTGTCAGTTGCCGAGGAAGTGGATACTCAAGAGCCATCAACCTTCAGAGAGGCTACTTCATGTACTGATGCTGATAAATGGCTTGCTGCAATGGGAGATGAGATGGAGTCTCTTCAGAAGAATCAGACATGGGAATTGGTCAAACAGCCTCAAGGGAGAAAGGTAATCAGTTGCAAATGGGTTTTCAAGAAGAAGGAAGGAATATCACCTGCAGAGGGAGTCAAGTACAAGGCAAGAGTTGTTGCAAGAGGTTTCAGTCAAAGGGAGGGGGTAGACTATAATGAGATTTTCTCACCAGTGTTGCTAGCCTTGGTGACACATCAGGATTTGGAGCTCGAGCAACTTGATGTGAAGACCGCTTTTCTACATGGAGAGTTGGAGGAAGAGTTGTACATGACTCAGCCAGATGGTTTCCAGGTTCCTGGCAAGGAAAAGTATGTTTGCAAGTTGAAGAAGTCTTTGTATGGACTTAAGCAGTCTCCAAGGCAGTGGTACAAGAAGTTTGACAGTTACACGCTTCAGCTGGGATAAACGAGGTGTGCTTATGACTGTTGTGTCTACTACAGCAGGTTGAGAGATGGGTCATTCATCTATCTGGTGCTTTATGTAGATGACATGCTGGTAGCCGCAAAGAGTAAGCACGAGGTTCAGAAGTTGAAAGGACTTCTTAATGCTGAGTTTGAGATGAAGGATCTGGGTGCAGCTCAGAAGATACTAGGAATGGAGATTCTTAGGGATCGAAGTCAGCGGAAGCTTTTCTTGTCACAGAAAGGCTACATTCAGAAAGTGTTGGCTAGGTTTGGCATGTCTACAGCCAAGCCTATAGACACTCCTAGTGCTGCAAATATTCATCTCACCACTATGTTTGCTCCTCAGTCAGACGAGGAGAAGGAGTATATGTCTCGGGTTCCTTATGCCAGCGCGGTGGGGAGCTTGATGTATGCTATGATTTGCACGAGGCCAGATTTAGCACAGGCAGTCAGTGTTGTGAGCAGGTTCATGGGGTAACCGGGAAAGGAACATTGGCAAGCTGTGAAGAGGATTTTCAGGTATCTTAGAGGTACGTCTGATGTGGGTCTCATTTATGGAGGTGATACCGAGTGCTTAGTTACAGGCTACTCTGATTCTGATTATGCTGGTGATGTTGACACGAGGAGATCGATGACTGGTTATGTATTCACTTTGGGAGGTTCTGTGGTTAGTTGGAAGGCGACTTTGCAACCTACAGTGACGTTGTCTACTACGGAAGCAGAGTACATGGCTCTGACAGAGGCTGCAAAGGAGGGAATATGGCTGAAAGGGCTGGTTAGTGATCTTGGTCTACATCATGATCAGGCTACTGTATATTGTGACAGTTTGAGTGCAATCTGCCTAGCCAAGGATCAGGTCCATCATGAGAGGACCAAGCATATTGATGTCAGATATCATTTCTTGAGGAGTGAGAGGAGAATCAGGGTGAAGAAAGTGGGAACTGCTGACAACCCCGCTGATATGTTCACCAAACCTGTTTCACATAGCAAGTTTCAACATTGTTTGGACTTGCTGAACATCAGAGCTGATTAGGTGCTCTATGGGCAGTCCCAGGAGTGGAGGGATAAGTCTGCTCATCTGGCACTGTAATGGTGCGTCTGGAGTTTCTGCTTTGAGGATTCAAGTCAAGGTGGAGATTTGTTGGTATGCCTTGAATTTGGGCCGAATTGTGTTTTGGCCCAGTTTGTTAGGGTTTAGTGGAGACAATATATAAAGTGTCTATCTTCTCTCTATAAACATTAATTCTGTTCTGCACTTAGATAGGTAGAAATCTGGCCAATTTCTTGGCGTCTGTAACCTGCTATCTATTATAGTGAATCCGTCTCCCGTGGATGTAGCCAAATTGGTGAACCACGTAAATCTTGTGTCTTGTTATTTTCGTTCATATTTTTCTGTTCTTTCTCCATTCCGCACAACACAAAGAACACATGTCCGTTTGAGCTATCTTCCTCGTAGCAAAGCGGGCCTTCTTAGGTTACGTTCATGTCTTGGCATCAAAGATTTTCACTAGTTGAAAGGGAGTCCGTGTGCAAATGCTAGGAATAATGCTTCACTCTTTGAGGAACTCGGAGCTTCCAAAGATTGGCCCAAAATGCTCTAACCCTGCCCAGAGTTGGTGCTTGAATCTGATGGTGAAGTTTGAGCGAGGGTCTTTAACAATGGCATGGTATTCTGATTGGACAGAATTTTCCATGTTTTCCTTGGTGCCAAACCCAATGATCCATCTCGTTCTTAGATCCGCATATCCAATATTTGCGCCCCATCATTTTCCTGGAAATGTTCCCAAATCACACCCACGTGCCACCTTCTGGTATCTTTATGTATGAGGTATGAAACTCGCAAAATACATGTGGATTTCTTTCGGATTCTCCCACCATGAAATTTTTCGAGTTCGGAAGCCACATGTCATGGAATATACTTCCTAATGAACCCCGCTTCGTGCAGCCCAATTTCAATACGCCAAGAGGGACAAATTCCAAGTTCTGCCTCAAACATTGAAGTGCTAGGGAAACATTTTTGTTTGTATGCCCAAGCCAACAACGATGTTGGAGATTAAGGATCCTCCAAGCTTATTTGCACAAAACCGCCACATTTGCCACCTTTAAGTCTCTAAAGCTGATCCCGTCATTTACCTTAGCTCTCGCAAGTTTCATCAAGGCAACCCAATTTATTTTTCCTTTTGTTTGTCGAATCACCCCACCAAAACTGACTAATCATACTCCTTATGTCAGCTCTTCCCTATCTCTGTCAGTAATCCTAAATATTTCCTATGCAAGGATGCCTCTGGAATTTTTAGGATGTCACAAAATTTGCTTCTCTTTCCTTGGCCAGTGTTAGGGCTGAATACTATCACGAACTTGTCAGAATTTATCCTTTGCCCATATGCTTTCGAAAAGGTTGATTGTCGATTGCATATAAGTCGCCTCCGACTCTGAAGCCTCTCCAAATAGAAGCGTGTCTGTTGCAAAGAATAGGTGGATAAATCTGGACCAAATCGGGATGTCGTTATACCTTTCAATTGTCCTACACTCTTGAAGTTGGTTAACAATGAGAATGATACCAGTGCGACATTTTCGAATGAGTAGCACAAACCTCTGAGAAGCCCAGCTGAGCTAATATATTGGTCACGCATATACACTCGATGTGGTCTAAAGCCTTGCTCATATCAAACTTGACACTCGTATGCCCAAGTCTGTTGGTTTTGAAAGAAAACCAGAGCACAAAGAAAAGGTTTGGTGCAGTAAAAAACTTACTACTTTTCTTCATTCATTTGGCTATAAAAAGAGTTGAAAAATAAGTTACAAATGTAGGAATAACTACAGCTCCTAAATACTCCTAAATGCTCCTAAATGAGAAGGAGAACATGGGTGAATTGCATGCACCTCTTAAATGCTCCTAAATGCTCCTAAATGAAATGGAGAACATGGGTGAACTAAATGAAAACAAAAAAAACTGACAAGGTTATTAATATAACAAATCACCCCCTAATCTTGTCGTTGCTTATGTTGTGTCGGCAACACCAATCTTGCTCCTTAGTTCCTGGAAACGAACTCGTCCAAGTGACTTCGTCAGTAAGTCGGCAAGCTGAGCTTCAGTGTTGACGTGATCGATTTCAAGTTCACCTTGCTCCACGTAATTTCGAATCAAATGGTATCGGGTGTCGATGTGTTTGCTCCGATCATGAAACACTGGATTTCGGCTGAGATCAATTGCCGATTTGTTGTCCACCAGCAGCCTTGGTACTTGTGGTGGCTCGTTTTTCAGTTCTCCTAACAACCAGCTAAGCCATATTCCTTGACAAGCTGCAGTTGCAGCTGCGATATACTCCGATTCACAGGATGATATTGCTACCACCCTTTGCTTTTGCGACTGCCAACTTACAGGACCTTGGCCGAGGAAGTAAATTAAGCCCGTCGTGCTCTTTCGATCGTCTACATCTCCTGCCAAATCAGCGTCGCTATATCCTGTCAAACTCAGAACTCCATCTCCTCTCCTGTAAGAAATTCCAAAATTTAGAGTTCCTGCCACATAACGAAGTAGATGTTTCACTGCTGCATAGTGATCCGAGTGAGGCTCCTCCATAAATCGACTAACGTAGCTGACTGCATATGTGATGTCTGGCCTTGTGTGCACCAGATATCTCAAACTCCCCACTAAGCTTCTGTATAATGTGGCGTCAACTAAACTTCCTTCACCAACTTTGCGCAGCTTGAGTCTTGCCTCCATTGGAGCAGCACATGGATTGCAATCAGCTATTCCCGCTCTCTGTAATAACTTCTTCGCATAAGCTGCTTGACAGAGAGTAATTTCACCATCCTTTCTCTGTACCTGAATCCCTAGATAATAACTAAGATTTCCGAGATCACTCATATTGAACAAACTGATCATCTCTGCTTTGAACTTGGTCACTTCTAGGATTGAGGCTCCAGTGATTATTAGGTCGTCGACATAAACACCAACTAGGAGCAGCAGCTCTCCATTACCTCGACGATAGACTGCGTGTTCAGCTTCACTACGCTCAAAACCGAGATCGCGAAGACTAGCATCAAGCTTCGCGTTCCAAGCTCTCGGAGCCTGACGAAGGCCATAGAGAGCCTTTTGAAGTCGTAAAACTTTGTTCTCCTCGCCTTGAATTACAAACCCTGGTGGCTGTTGAACGTAAACCTCCTCTGTCAGTTCACCGTTGAGAAAGGCGGTCTTCACGTCCATATGGTGAATAGGCTAGCCATGGTGAGCAGCGAGTGCGATCAGTACTCGCACTGTTTCCAACCTCGCGACAGGAGCGAAAACCTCATCGAAGTCCACCCCCTGACGCTGCACATAGCCTTTCGCGACCAATCGCGCCTTCCGTTTCATCACCTCTCCATTTTCGTCGCGTTTGAGTTTATAAACCCATTTCAGTCATATCGCTCGTTTTCCTGCAGGTAGCACAGAAAGATACCATGTTTGATTCGTCTCAATGCTAGCCAGCTCTTCCACCATCGCTGCTCGCCACCCCTCATCCTTCTCGGCTTCAGTGAAAGACGCCGGTTCGTCAGCGATGAGGAGACACAGTTCATCATCTCTGGTTTCAACAGGGATTGTCGAGTCAAGTAGATTATCCATTGTGCGATACCGTCGAGGCGCCTCCTCGCCCGGAGATGACTCCGTTGCAGCAGTTGGCGGGGATACAAACTCGACCGTTGGTGCAGTCGGTGTTGCAGTCGGTGTTGACGGTTCCTTGTTTGTGTCTTGTTCATCAGTTCCGGTGAAACTCCGGACATGCGAGGACGAGCCATTTTCTGTCGTGTGGTTACCTGCAACCGTTGAGACAAAACGATCGACAGAAAATGTCTCCATTATCAGCGGATTGCGCTTCTCTTCGCCGTCTGCTGAGTTACTCCAATCCCATGCGGTGTCCTCGTCGAAAACAACATCGCGGGAGCACTTCACTCGATCCGTGGTCGGGTCATAGACACGGTACGCCGCTGTACCTGGTTCATACCCAAACAGAACCATTGGCTTGCTCCTGTCGTCCAATTTCTTCATGTGTGGGTCGGTGGTCTTGACGTGAGCCAGGCACCCAAAAACACGCAGGTGTTGCACGCTTGGCCGACATCCGTGCCAAGCTTCGTAGGGTGTCTTGCCCGCTACACTTTTCGTCGTTCCACGGTTCAGAAAATAGACCGCCGTCGTCACTGCTTCTCCCCAGAACTTCATCGGCATCTCCTTAGCCTTCAAAAGGCAGCAAGCCATTCCAACCACGGTTTGGTTTCGTCGCTCAACTACGCCGTTTTGCTGCGGCGTATATGGTGCCGTGAGTTGCCGATGAATGCCGTGCTCCGAGTAGTAATCACCAAGACTATGGGCGGTGAACTCACCACCGCGGTCAGTGCGTAGTGCCTTCAGTTTGCATCCACTCTCGAGTTCAGCTGCTGCAACTATCTTCTTGATCGCGTCCGCGGCTTGATCCTTTGAGGCAAGCAAAGAAATCCACATATATCGACTATGGTCATCTACCATTAGAAGAAAATATCGTTTACCTCCTGGCGTGGGTGGATCGATCGGCCCGCATAAGTCCGCATGTACCAAGCCGAGTCGCTCATTCGCACGATTCCAAGCCTGCTTAGGGAATGTTGCTCGCTTCTGCTTCCCCGCGAGACAGGCGTCGCACAGCCACTTCGCGTCATCAATCATTGGGAGACCATGCACTAGGTTGTCACGCGACAAACGCCGGAGTGCCTCAAAATGCATGTGCCCGTAACGTGCGTGCCATCTCCATCCATCTTCAGAGCCGTGCACGGCTAGACACACAGGGCGCGCCAAGTTGAAATGTATGTTAATTTATCTTATCATATCAGTTTGATTCACTTGTTGTTATACTAATTACATATCTTGTGTCGTAGATGAGCACTGCTGGTCAACCTGACGGTCATGGTCGTTCCATACGACGAAGAGGTGTTAGTGCCTCGGCGAGACAGGCTAGAGGCCGCGTGGTCGAGGATGAACCGTCGCCTCGCCCGCGGGAGTGTGATGTAGGAGCGGAGCAGCCTTCTCCACCGAGCGTTCGTGCATTCGATCCCATGCCAACATGGGACGGTCCGGAGATTAACATTCTCGCGTCTGGTGGAATCCGTCGTGATAGTGTTTGGCAGATGAATTATGACCTGCCGGCAGATGTCCCCCCGATGGGCCAACCTGGCGCGAGTGTGCCATTGGATGCCGGGATCGAACGTTATGCTGCAGCTGGAGCCAGGCACACCGTGAGGAATAGAGCTGGTCAATTCGCACAGTCTTCTGGTGGATCGTGCAATGCCGGTGAGACTAGCACCGGAAGGGCACCGAGGAATAGCAGGAAGCGACCCGCCACCGATGAGACGTGGCTAGTGCGGGGACCCGTGGCTGGTGGCCCGCAGGATGACCTCGTCATACCAAGCTTCGGAGGACACGTCGCTGTTGACGTTTAGAATGGTATAGAGCGAGGTGTGCTGAGATGCCATGCTCGGTCGCCGCTATGCAAGCAGCTAGTCGCCACGCTCCCCGAACTGAGCGATGTTGCACAGGCCCGGATACATGCGACCGGGTTGGCCCACCTGCCTGCGATTATGTTCCAGTTCCTTGACATGGAACTGATATCCACTTTTGTCGAGAGGTGGCAGCCGGACACGAACACGTTTCACATGCCTTTTGGGGAGATGACCATCCTGATGCACGACGTTGAGATGATTCTTGGCATTCCCATCGATGGTGGCGCTGTTGCAAGTACCATTTCGGCGGAAACTATTGAGGAAGCGTGCGCTGAACTGTTTGGGAAAGACGTGGAGTCCTTTCTCGCGGAAGACTGGAACGGGGGTAACATAGATGCCCAATCGTTGATGGCGAGGTGTGTAGCGGCGGGGCAGAGCGAGAACTTCCAATTTATGTGCTACATGCTGACCCTGTTTTCATCCACGCTTTTTGTGGATAAAACTGGGAATAAGGTTAGAGCCAACCTTCTACCCCTGCTTGATTCGCAGTTGTCGTGGGGCTCGGCGACGTTGGCCAGTTTGTATCTGCAGTTGGGAATTGCGTCCCGGTCCAAGGCGCGCGGCCTGTGCGGATGTTGCACGCTGCTTCAAGCGTGGATATAGGAGTACTTTCCGATGTTTCGGCCGAGACCGAGTACATTGCCAGCTCTTCCGGGCTGCGCCAGTCGGTGGCACACAGGGGATAAAACGGGGAGGGGTACGGGGAGGCTCGGTGCCATCAGGCGACAGTTGGATGCCTTACAGCCCGACCAGGTATGAATTCCATGCTTTTACTCTTATTCTGACAGTAGTAGATAGATCGGATTCCATAGAAACGTAACATGTCTGTGAAACTTTTTGCAGGTGGATTGGTTGCCATATGGAGTGGACGTGGTTAGGGCTGCGGGGGGGAGGACTCACTACCGCGGCGTGATTCGACACCTCGACGCAATGGAGGCGTACATGCCAGATTGCGTTGTGCGGCAGTTCGGTCTCCTACAGGGTATACCGCGGGGTCTTGCAATTGCGCCCGACCCTTGTTCCCGCCCAGCTGATCCAGCCGGCTATTCAGTGACCTACCCAGGGAGGCTGCAGTTGACCCTATGGGAGATGGCACACAGTTGGCACAACGGTCAGCTTGCGGCGTTCCCGATAGCCACGAGCCAATCAGAGTGTACCATGGATTACGAGGACTGGTACGCGACTCATTCGCACCCATTGATCGTAAATCCTGAACATGCTGCCGCGAGTGGACCGGACAGGACACATCATCAGTTATCGGTAAGTTTTCCCGAACTGTTTGCTTCGAGTAATTATATTACATTGTACTGTCTCGTTATTGTAAAATCTGTTTCCTGTGCAACAGATGCTGAGTGACATGATGAGCGCCCTGGATCCATTTGACTCGGCGACCGTTGGTGGACTCGCCGCCGACCCCAGCGTGAGGGAGGTGATGACGACTTTTGTCAGTCATCGCGATGAGTATCGCAGGCTCGGTTATGGACCCATTCCTTAGACGACTGTTTGCTTATGTGTGACCCCACAGTTTTGCCATATTCTGCTCATTTATGTAATCGGTAACTGTTTGTGCATACCAAATTTATTTGTCATCGATTTTTGCAACAGTAACGCTTTCAAAATAATTACTCGACGCTTCGATAATAACTGTAACGGTTGCGTACATGCCGAAATGTTTCGCTGGGTTGCAACAGTTAATTACTCTCAGAGTATGCTCTTCTCCAAGCCCTTATCCTCCTACGAAAGGGTAACTCCCAACCTACGACATCAGGCTTCCTCAATGTGGTCCACATATTAGCCACGGGGGGCATGGGACAGTTTTCCTTCACGTGTACCCGGACAAAATGGCTTGCACTACGAACGTATACAATGTGTAGCTCCCTACTTGTTCCATCCTCGCCCCCACCCGCCCTCAGTGGAAGGACTGTGCAGCAATGGTCCGCCGACCCATTCTCTAAAATGTAATATAAAACTACAACCGTGTTGTAGTAGGTGGCGACAGGAAACATGTCTGCAATGACCGTAAACCAATGCTCTGGACCACATGGACCGCTAGTGTGGTGTATACGGGCTCTGGCGAGTTCAACGTCATTCTGCGAACCGTATATGGGAACATAGTCAGGCCAATGAGCTGATATCTCGTTAAATACTGCCCGACGCGCTGTAGACCATTCACCTTCACCGTCTACGTGGAACGCATCAGCAACGCATCTGAAGCCACAGTTTCCATCACTCTCGACATCGTTCCAGCCTTCGATGTAACGCCCGACAATGTGGGGGACACTTTCGAGGAACGGGAATGTCGCTGCAGGAGAAAACATTAAGATTAATATCTTGTTCAGACGGACTTCATTGGGAAGAATGGTGCTTGTACTTACCGTGCCGGCGACCGCTCCTTGAAGCACGCCCCGGGGATCTTGAACTACGCCCGTATCGCCTGTTCACGTGCTCGTGGTAGCTCGGTGAACGTCGGGTTGATCTTGATCGGGGGACCTGCTCGCTTGGTCTGTCACGTGCACTGGTACAATTGTCCGGCTCGCCAATGCCACTCTCCTCCGGCCGCAACTGCGCATCTATGTAGGATGAAACTCGTCGGCAGACCGAAGGGTCGCTGCATGCCAGCTCCTCCAACAGAGTGTTGAACCGCGACTGATCTTGTTCGGCCCTCGCAATGTCTTCCGTGCTCCCCACGTGATCACCCAATGCCAGGCTCTTAAACAGCGGATGAATGTCGTCCAAGTACAAGGGGATTCCTTCAGCAACTGCCCCTGCCATGACGCATGCACACGGTATTCCGTGTGTCGAGCGCAGCACACAACCACAGTAAGCATATACCTGTGCTCCGAGTGCATCAATCCTCCCGGACTCGACCGTCAATTTATCCAGACAGTATTTGGACACATTGTTGATCAAGTTGCTGAAAAGGGCCCTACGGTGCAATCTTCCAACGACAGTTCTTGATTTCTCCAGGCCGGTCTTGATCATAGTAATCTGCTGGGCTATCTGCAGGTCGACACGCCTCCATACCGTGTCCAGCGAACCAGTCGACGTTTGTAACCACCCTTTCAATGACGAGTGTGCACTTTCGACCCTGCATGTAGTTGTGTTCCCGAAATGCAGAAATCTGTTCGTCCATGCCCTCACAAATTTCTCCTTATGGGGGGTGAGCCACGTCGTCTCAGCGTAACTAACAACAGCCTCGCTCCAAGACCATCCAGTCCTCATATCCACCAAGGCGGTTTCGTACTCTGGAACGGTGGACGCATTGCAAACTCGGAACCATGCACCATTCTTGAACGCTGCCCCGTTCCTCTTATTCCCTGTCAGCACAGTAACACGTGCCTCCACATCCTTGTTAATATGCCAGGTGCAGAGCAAATGGTTCGATTCCAGAAACACAGTCCGAAGTGGCCTAATCAGTCCCATCTCCCGATCGGTGACCACAACCTCAGGGAACGGTCCATCCACAAGCAAGTTCTTCAGCGCGTTCAGCACCCACTCATAGGTATCTGCCGTTTCGTCAACGACAATTGCGTAGGCAATCAGGAAGTTTGTGTTGCAAGGGGACATCCCAACCATCTCAATGAATGGCATGCCGTAGCGATTGGTCTTGTACGTTGAGTCGATGGCCACCACCCACGGAAACGTGCGAAATGCCACAACAGCATCGGGATTGGCCAAGAATAAATGAGTCAAAGTACCATCACCTGCTGAGCGGTGACTAGTGACATACCCTTTCGCGGTGGCCAGATGCAAACAATTCTCCGCTGTGTTGCGCCCGCCTCACCTTTCTGTTGCATATGCCGACCTCTCATTGTACACCTGCCTAATGTTCTGATGCAGGTCCGGAAACGAATTACTGAGGCTGGCATTGATATGCCTTGGGGCAGTTTCTGAATCTGTCAAGTCTCTGATCATTTGCTTCGCGTCCGCATGGAGCTTGCTGCTCTGTCTATGACCCTCGGGGTACACTGAGAAAGGGTGGTTGTGCATCCCTCGTCTAGGATCCTTGCACGGCACTACATTCCAACCATTCCCCGTGATGCTCTGTTTCAAGACAATCGCGAACGGGCAGCCACAACTGCTGGTCGAGCTGCTACTCCGTCGGACTACATCAGATTCGCTCGTATCTACATCCTTATCCTTTCGGCCCCGATTGCAAATGCAATATAACCTCAGGGGACCATTCCTATTATGTTTGTAGGACCCCGTCACAAGTTCAAATCCCACCTGCAGAGCAATCCGTTGCAGGTAGGAGTAAGCCTCGGCAACGTCTGGGAACACAGCTGAGGTGGCAAATGGAGAGTATCCGTTCCGCCCTGCAGCAGCTTCACATGACTGATTGTCATCCTTAAACAGCAATAAACATCAAGTAATTAGTTACACTCAACTGCTATACCAATTACAATATCAAAATTAACGTAAAAAAATGTAAATTAACGTTACAATAATTAACAAAATAACAAAATTAACAAAACAACAACATTAACGTCACAATAATTAACAAAATAACAAAATTAACAAAACAACAACATTAACGTTACAATAATTACAATTAACGTTACAATAAATAAAATTAACGTTACAATAATTTTTACGTTACGATTAATAAATTAAAATACTAAGATGAGCATAAATTAAAAAACTAAGATGAGCATAAATTTCTTTCTCATTAACAGCTAAAACATACATGTAGTGGGAAAAAAATGCAATAACATCGTGGCTAGAATTAATATAACATTCTTACAGTTCAACAAATTAAAATATTAAAATAACGTAAAAATACGTAACTTAACGGTACAATAATTAACAAAATCACAAAATTAACAAAACAACAAAAATAACTGCTTCAATAATTAATAGGACATACATTAACGTTACTGCTATTAACAGGAGATAAATTCATAGGAGATAAATGTGCAATAATTTCATCGTAACAGTTAATAAATTAAAACACAAAGACGAGCATAAATTTGTACGGCAAAAATTATTAAATTTAACAACTACTTACGGACAGAAAGCTAATTAGTAAAATTACCTCCGAAGACATGGAATTTCTAACACCCTTTTCGGAGTAATTTTTGCTCGTCTTGGATAGCAATATTTTTCGAGTGCCCTTTGAATGAGTAAGAATTCGAGTGCCCTTTGAATGAGTAAGAATTCGAGCTCATTTATAGCAGTTAAATTTTTGGAAGCAGGCTGGCACGGCCCGCGCCCAGCCCACGGCGAGCCGCGGCGCGTCCGGCTCGCGCCCCAGCCCTGGCGAACGGACCGCGCGCGGCTCGCGCCCACCGCACGGCGAGCGGCCCGGCGATGGCTCGCGCCCACACCACGGCGACCGGCCCGCCGGCGGCTCGCGGTCCACCGGCGGCGAGCGGACCGGCGGCGGCGCGCGGCCTGTCGGTGGCGACCGGCCCGGCGGCGGCTCGCGGTCCGCCGGTGGCGACGGAACTGGCAGCGGCTCGCGGCCAGGCCGCGGCGACCGGACCGGCGCCGGCTCGCGCCCAGGCCATGGCGAGCCGACCGGCGGTGCATCGCGCCCAGGCCGTGGCGAGCCGGGTCCGGCGGCGGCGTCCGGCGGTCCGGCGGCGGCGTCCGGCGGTCCGGCGGCGGCGTCCGGCGGTCCGGCGGCGGCGACGGCGGGCGGCGGTCGGAGGCGTCCGGCGCAATTTAGATTAATTAACTAAATTCGTTCCGTTAATATTAACTAACTACAATTATCTAAATTGATTTTAATTTAGCTATTAAAAATAAAAAAATAAAAAATACTGTATACGTATTAGGGCGAGAATAGTAAAATACAGGGCGAGATATAGCGATCCACCTTCTTTTTGTACAATTTTGAAGTGGGTATAAACAAAAAAACCAAACACATCAGATTCTCTTTTCATACTCCACTACTTGGTCCCATTTCCCTTTTTTGATAAATTTTTTTTACCCTTTCATCAATTACAAGTTCAATTCTAGAATATCAACTTTTTACAAATTTTATTATACTTAATACTCCCTTCGCTCCATCAGTTTTGGTACTTTTTCAAAGTCAAATTTAGTAAAATTTGATCATTAATATAAGTTTATATATATGATAAAAATATCATGTGAGATATTGTTAGATTCATCTTAAATCTATTTTCTAAATATTATTTTTTATGCAAAATTGGTATAAGTGGCGATATGACGGTAAAACATGATTATTGAAAATCGTAAAAAATTAGGGTTGCCAAAATTAATCAGACGGAGGGAGTAAAAGATGGGATCAAATAATTTTTTAACTAAGCATTGAAAATTAAAGTGTGCAATTTGGTTTGGGACAAAGGTAGTATATGCAATATTAAAGAAATATTTAATACTAGGTTTGGCAAGTATCACATGGCTCGCATACAAAATTTGTACTTGTGGCTCGCATCCGAAATTTCAACTTATGGCTCGCATTGGCTTGCAACATATGGCTCACATTTGATTTTTTGTCTTGTGGCTCGCATTTGGATCGATGAGAATCACATATGATAGTCGCACTATTTATGAGCTGTAATTTTTTTCCCTATAAAGAAGGCTCTAAAAAAACATGGTTGGGTAGGAAAAAATGGTTCTTTTCTTGTGTGAATTTCAGCTTTAGAAACTCCATGATATTTTTTTTTATTAAATTGTTCCTTTTGTTTAGTTTTATATTTAATCATTAATAGTTTGAAAGATAATTTATTATTATTTTGATGAAGTAACATTTCATGATCAAGTAGTGGTTGAAAATTTAGTCTTACATTATAGATGAAATTTAAATTTATGGACGTCATTATGCAAGTTGTAATTTGTTGTTATGATTTTTGTAGTTGTTAGAATGATGCATAGACAATATCTAAAACGTAACGTGGTTCTAGATTTTTTCATAAGTAGTAGAAATTAGGTTATTTTAATTTAATATAAGCTAATATGTTATTTCTATATTTATTGATTAAAAATGAAGAATTTACAAAAATAAGTAATAGTGTTTTTTGGAAGACAGTAGGTTGGCTTATTTAATTTATAGGTAGGTGGCTTATTTATTGAAGACGCCGATGGGTACTTTGTATATTTATTTTTTGAAAATTAAATAATTTAAGAAAATAAATAATTTGATCTCGTTATCATGCAAATAACACAATCGGTGAATTATGTAGGTATATTATTGAATGTATGGTTCTAGACTCCACCACTTGATGTTGAAATTATGTTAGTTTAATTTTATGCTAGTTAATATGTTTTCTATCTCTATTAATTTTAGTTAAAATGAAGAATTTACAAAAAAAACAAGTCATATACATGTGTATGTGGCTTTTTAATTTATCAGAATGATGTATAAAAAGTAGATATTTAATGTGGTTGTAGATTTTGTCATCAGTAGTGGGAAGTAAGTTATTATAATATATACAAGTTAGGATTGCCATACGATGATACATCAGGTCAAGATCTTGATGGGGGCGCCATGCCCAATCCTTAAGGCCGGCCCCCAACACAAGATAATCTAATAGGGCCTCATGATCAATGAGTCAATATTAGAGCATGTACAATGGTAAAATCGCTTTCGAACTGCTCTTGTGGTTCCAGTCCTCCACCTCAGCAATTTGAACTACAAATAAATCACTTTATTTTTCTCTCTACAATGGTTGAAACCACTTTGCAACCACTCCATAGACCCCACTTGATTTTCTCTACCATACTTATTATTTATGTCTTTAATATTTAATTTAAATAAAACTATCCACCCAATTAAAAAGAAATGTGAAATTTAATAATACATTTGTAATTTTTTAATCCAATTTCATTTTTTAAAATTTCATATTTAAAATTAATTTTAATTTTTAAATTTTTTTTTATGAACTAGAATTAAAAAGAACCATATTTTTTTTAAAGAATGTAATTTCAATTTTAAAAAAGAATTGGAATTTTAATTTTTAGTGTTAAAAAAAATAACAATAAAACATTTCTAAAAAAAAGAGAAAACAATTGTTGCCACGTGGCCTAGTCAGAAACCTCCACGTGGCAACTTGGGTTTAAAATTCATTAAACCGATCATCGGTTTAAAATGCTGGGTTCCATTTGGAATCCCCATTGTGGGGTTCCAAAGTTTCAAATGGGTTCCAAATCAGATTTGGAACCGATTTGGAACCCCCATTGCACATTATTAGATAAGGAAAATGACTTGGTTTTAGGCAACTACTATTAGGGTTCAAAATGTATAAATATAGAGGTATGTCATTTATTTTGAGGTTATTCACTATTCATTTACTTACCTCCCAAGACTGACTTTCGCATTAGAGCTTTTTCCCCCGGAATACTCTGGGGTCTTTTTCTCTTGCAGATTGTGGATTATCGCTAGGGGGGTTTGAAGATGCGCCTAAATCGGGTATTAGACACATCAATTGGCACGCTCAGTAGAGCTGATTGAAGTTAGATCTAGATCCATTAGTGTATGTCCACCTCCACGACCACCGCTTGAAGGAGTTAGAGGTTGAGAGGCAAAGGAACGGGTGCAAATGACAAAGTACAGTATGTTTACAGGAAGAAGATAATTGTCATCCCAACAACCCAGAATTTAGGGATGAATCTAGCTGAAACATTAATGGGCCCTAATTCAGCAATTATTGTCGTAGAAGGGTCGCATGGTGGGGACACAGAGATGTCTAAGGAACAAGAAATCACTATCGAACCAGGGACTGGAATCGACACCACAATGCCTATAAAGCTCCCCACCGTAGGGTTGCGAGGTGTTGATAGTCATTTCACTTAGTGTTCTAGTGACTCACACAACGAGGCTTACTAAAGGAGGATCAGGGAGAATCAGAGCATGAGAGGTTTGGTAGGGCCGCATCCATATTTCTAGCAGATCTTGCAGATGTTGATGGCGAATGGGTACCAGGTCATCTCACCATCGATAGTCCTCGGGGCATTTAGAGTTCAGTGTTATCGATACCTAATGCGATGGTCTGTTCAGGAAGATTTCTTGCTTGTTCCCTCTATGATCCTTTCCTCTTGAAAAACAAGCCCATGAGTGACTCCGAGGGAAAACTCCAATGATCAAGTTAGTCAACCTGTTAAGAACTGGGATGTCTCAAGATATTCACGCTTACCTTAGATCCTTGTCAGTTTGATGTATTTATAGACTGGCATAGTTATGGTCCTTATTTTTAGGAACAGAGATCCTGGTTTACACCACAATCACCACGTTCTGAGTTTGTGGCCTTCATGATCGTTGGTCGCTCCATGTTTCTCAGCCCACATTCCTTTTAATGAATGGGCGTCTCACACGTAGTTAACCGATGCTTTGGGCTAAAAATGCTTAGCCTCATTATGGGATGCCATTGGGCTGGGCTTAACGACCATCGGCCTTTTGCTCACTGGACCACATATAGATCATAAGCCTCCAGCCACGAAGTCAATATAACACAAAGCTATACCCAGGTTCATAAGCTGCGTAACGAACTATTATATTGCCTCGAAGCTATGCATAATAGTATGTTCGCTTACGTTGTAATGTGAACTGCTTTTGAAAAGTGTTGTATTATTCTTGGCTATATATTCCAACTTCCTGAAATCTCCTACTTATTCGAATTTCAAAATTTTAGATTATTTCTTATCACATATGTAATTAGCAGTTACGAACTTGCAGCCGAGATTCACTCATTTGCATTCGTTGTTCATTCCGCAAATTACTCAGCTGCTATTTCAATTTTCCCTTCTTATAATTAAATTTATTTTTATGCTTTGAAAGCTGCCCCTATTTAGTGTATTTCTGCCGCCTTCTCGAGAATCTAAAAAGGTAGCTTACGTTTTGTCAGGCTGTCGTGATTGCATATTATTCCCCTTTTCATCTCTTAGCTCTTCACTTTCTCTAATTAAAACCTTACGTAGATTCAGACTCATTCATCTTCTACCACCTCCTTTATTGCTCCCAATTTTCTCTTGCTTGTCACGCTAAACCAGTAAGTTCCCCTATGTCTTTCTTTGTTTGCTCTTAGTCGGTTTGTGTAGGTTTCAACTTGTGGATCTGTATCTTTTGTAGTGTGACTTTATTCTATTGTAAATGAGGTTATTTGTTATATTTTCTTCTCCATCGCTCTGTTTGTGCCCTAGATTCTGGCCAGAATAGTTTATTCTGGCCCCTGTTATTTTAATTTATACCACCTTCATCCGGATTTTAGTGATCTTGAATTCATCAATGTTTGCTTCTAACAATGTTGGAGTCTCAGCGCCAGCCAAACACCCGTGAAATCATTGTTGATTCTCGGGAGGTTTTCGACCACCACACCGGTTCTTCCATTATCAATAGCCTTCCCACTTATTCTTATAATAGGATTTGAAAAATAGCTTCCCTTTTTTACACTCCTACGAAATTAAGGCACCTGAGGCCTCTGAGATTGTTCGCACTCCTCCGTCCGGTTATACTTCCTGTTATGTGGATTACCTTAAGTTCGGGCTTACGTTTCGCTTGCCCCAACATGTGCTGGATATGCTTTCTCACTATAAAGTTGGTGTATGTCAGTTGTACCCTAAATTTGTCTCGATTTTTGTCTTCTTTTAACATGTATGCAAAGTGGCCAGTATTTCATTTACTATTGATCAATTCTGCAACCTCTATCATCTTCGCAAAGTAAAAAAATCCACTGATGATTTCACCATTTGGCTTACCTAATTTTTACTGGCCATCTTTGAAAGTGCATTAGCAGCTCCATTAGCTTCTCTGAAAACATGTTGGATTGTGAAGTCAGCCTGTTTGAGAAGCTGCCAAATAGTTGTCATTGAATGCAGACATTTTAAAGGTATTTTGTACTACTTATGCACCATTGTGATAAGAGTTTCTGAATCAGTTTCAACATTAGTGATGTGTTGGTTTAGTGCTAATTGGAGTCCATGTATCAGTGCTATGGTTTCAGCTTGCAAGCTAGATTCAACCCCGATGATCTTAGAGATAGCAACAATCACTTTACCACTATAATTTCTTATGATGCATCAAATACCTGCAGTTCCAATCTTTAGACAAGAACCATCAATGTTCAATTTATAATTAGAGGGTAAAGTTCATCTAATGGTCCTTATTGGTTTTTGAATTTTTTCACTAGGATACATCAGTTTAGGGATATTTGATAGATCCCATTTAAAATTCAATTTGAAAGCCAATAGAGTATTATTAATATGATGCAATATTCTATTGATGATGTTTCTTGCATCAGGTTTTACCCTCTCAAAATTATAAGTGTATCTAGCACACCATAGGTACCAAATAACAACACTAGGTATGATTCGAATTAATTTAGTAAATATAGCTTCAGCAGTATCCACGTGCCAGTAGTAATAGTATCTATTTCATAAGTACTGAAAGACATTTATGCTCAGGTTAAAGACTATGTCAATGCTGTTCCAGATCTGTTGCACTTGTCCACAGTGATTAAAACTATGGTGTATGAACTCTATGTCTTTGAAATAGAAGCACCATCTCGATGGTAAGTGGAAGTGAAAATCCTCTAGTACATCTGGAAGTGCAACTAATCTGTTAAGTAGTTTCCAATTCATGTAGCTTATTTTTTTTGGCATTAAGTTAGACCATATAAATTTAAAAGAAGGTATCTTTTTTTTCTTTAGCCTAATTAATTCATAAGCTGACTTAAGAGTGAACTGGTCACTTTGTGTTGTTTTCCATGTAATTTATCATCATATTCTAGAAAAAAAAGTCTATGATCCAAATTCAGAATGTTGATGATGTTATCAGGATGTTCAGTTCTGAAAAGGTTTACATAAAATGTATTGTTTGTTAAAAAATAAACTATTGAAATATCTTGTTATGGCACTTCAGATGAATTATGGATCTGATCAATTAAAGGACCAAACTCAGTCAAGTTTGCATACCAAAAGGATACTGACCCTTTGCAAATCTGAACTTGTGTATTATCATATGCTATTTTTTTAGTCTCCTTGATTCTTTTCCATGTTTTTGAGGTCTTGCGAGTGTTAGTCATAGACCACATGGTTTGGGCCCAAAGAGATTTCCCTTGTTAAATTTTCCACTATAGTTTGATGGAGAAGCTTTTAGTTAAAGTGTTTACGTTTTTAAAATTTAATCCATTTTCATCTAATGGAAAACATAGTTTAGGATATGATTTTCATGTTTTCTTCTTTGGATTACATTTAGGACTGGATTCTGAATTCCAAAAGAATCTTGCTAGTATTTTATGAATATGTGTTATTATATGTTTGGTTGGTTTTTAGACAGTGATTAGATGAATTTACATTGTGGCCAATACATGTTTTATCAAAACTGCCTTACCAGCTGGGGATAAAATTTTATTATTCCAATGATTAATTTTTGCTATGATTGAGGTTAGCATCCCTAAAAAGAGTGAATTTTTTGTTCTTCATGTGTAGATAGGGCATCCAAAATATTTAAAGGGTAGGGAACCTTCCATCATTCTTGTTTCTTGTTTGATTAGGTTAATAATCCTATTAAGTGTGTGTTTTGAAATGTAGAATGATGATTTTTCAAAATTTACTTTTTGCCTAGTAGTTAATTTAAAAGATTTTAGAAAACTGAATACTATTCTTAGACTGTTTTTAGAGTATTTTAGTAAAACTGTTGTGTCAATAGCAAAGGAAAGATTGGTAGATGTTTTCATTTTGTAGGGTAGCTTATATGGATGAATATTCCCATAGTTAAAAGAAAGTTTAAGTTTCGAGAAAATGCTTCAGCCATTAAAATGAAAAGTAGAGGTGATAAGGGATCTCCCTGTTTGAGCCCTCTAGATGATGAGAAAAAACGTACTGTCTTTCCATTAATGAGCAATGAATAGAGAGAAGATTTTACATTAAACATGATTAGATTGACCAGATGATTTGTAAAGCCAAGCTTGATGAGAATTTTGGATAAAAATGTCCATGAAACTCTATCAAAGGCCTTTATCATATCCAACTTGATAATAATATTATGTCCTCTTACTTTAGTGTGAAAATGATTAGTTAATTCTTGCATTAAAGGACATTATCAAAAAGTTCCATGCCTGAAACAAAAGTTGATTGTTCAAGGCTTATTATCAGGTCCAGAAAGTTTTTTAGTCTGTTAGAAATGATTTTTGGAAAAAATTTGTTCGTGAAATTAAAAAGACTTATAGGCCTATAGTCTTTGAATATGAAACACACATCTTTGTTGGGGATTAGTATAATCAAAGCATATGATATGGCTTTAGGAATGTCTTTTCCTTCAAAATAATCTGCAACTACCATTAGTACATCAGCTTTTATTATATCCCAGCATTTACGAAAAAAACTCCAGAAAAACAATCAGGACCAGGAGCTGATTGGCTGTCAATGAATTTTATTACATTAGTCAGTTTTTGCATTGTTATGGGCTTAATTAGCTCAGAATTCATGTCATCAGTTACTAATCTTGGAATGTTTTCCAGGATCCATGCAATGTTTACACCTGAGGGATCTTGGTTTTCTTCAGTTAAGAGATTGGAGAAGTATCTTATAGCTTCATCATCTATTTCAACTGGTTTATGCAACCACTGACCCACACTATTTTAATTGAAGAGATTATCTATTTTTTATGCTTGCTTTGGACTGTTTGATGAAAGAACTTAGAGTTGGCATCCCCTTCTTTAATCCATTTTAATCTAGATTTTTGTTTCCAAAAGACTTCTTGGTTAATCAAAGCTTGCTTCAATTTTGCTTTTGCCAAATTCATGGATTCCAAGTTCTCATTGGTTTCTGAATCTTGCAAATCCTTTTCAGCTTTCAACACCATATCTTCAAAGATTTGAACATTATTAAAAATGTTACCAAAGTAGTTTTTATTCCAGACTTTAAGAGTGTTTTTTAAGTGTTTTAATTTAAAAGCCAACATATGCATTCCTTTTTTATAAGTATAAATGTTCCAAGTATCTTCAATAGTTTTCATGAATGTTGAATGATTGCATTCTTGAAATTTGAATGGTTTTGGATTGGATGTTGGAGATGATTCTGAAATCTGGAGTATTAAGGGAGTGTGGTCTGATTCTTCTCTTGCTAGGGTTTTAACTTAAAGTCTTGAAACAGTGACCACCAAAGATTGTTAGAGATTCCTTTATCCAATCTTTTCTAGACCCTTCCTTTTGGCCTCATTCTAGTATATGTGAATAGGCTTCCAGAGGTAGGGATTTCAGACATATTTTGATTATTTAGAAACCGATTAAACTTTCTAATGCTTCTCTAGTCAGGGATGAATTTTCCTAAATACTCTTCATTTTTGAAATCATATTAAAATCTCCTATTAGTCACGAAGGTTCTTGATTCAATTGTGCTAAGTTATTCCACAGTTTATTTCTCTCTTTGAATGTTTTAAATATTTTTTTAATCTTATTTGAGTAGATTTATTTCCTATTCCTCTTATATTCCATACACATATATTTAAACCTACCATAAATGTGTCTTGGTAAGATTCAAAGACGGACGGGTAAAAACCATTTTTGGAGTAGAGGAAGAGTCCTTTTTATTGTATTTCCTTTGTTTTTATGTTCTGAATTGTTTAACCGATTTGACCTCGTCATTGATAATCATGGAGTGGGTAGCAATGTTTGGGTCCACCCCTCCCATGTTCTGAATGCTCCTTGCAAAGTTTCTTTGTGGCTTCGTAGGATTTCTGTAACTCTCTTTTTTTCCCTCATTCAGAAGGTGTTTTCCTACCTTTACACACCTCCAGCTATCTTCTTCATCCAGGCTAACTAGCTTAGCTTCTTCTCCTAGGTCTGCTACTGATTCTGGCTTATCTGATGATCCACCCTTTGAGATTGTGTTAGCTAACTTCACCTTCTCTCCCACTATCCCTGCCTTCATTGCGATGACCATGCACCGTTTGCTAGTTTCCTCTTATAGTCGCAATTTTGAGATGGAGTTAGGAATTTCAAGACCAGGTGGTAAGGGGACCATGTCACTTTTGCTCTGTTCATCCATGGTCTTCTATGATATCATTAAACATACTTAGGGCGTCTATGATTACGAAGTCGTACATGACAGTGCAATTTCTTCCACTTTCTCCAATAGTAACATGTAGATGTATATTGCTCAAAAGCGTTTCTGCTCACCTTGTGATTCCAACTAGCGAGGATGTGGATTTTTTTAGATCAGTTCGCTTGAAACCCAGCCTGTTGTAGCAGTCAACAAATAGTATTTCAATTGTGTTTCCATCATTTACGAACACTCTGTGTACCATAGCGTTTATAATTTTTGCTATAATTACCATGGGGTCATTGTGAAGCGAGACGTTAGGCACAACATCCTCCTCGATGAAGGTGATTTCCTCATCCAAGAAGAGTCTTTTTTCAACATGTTCTTGCGAGGAGAGTATCTTGCATTAACCTTTCAAGCATTGTTGGACAATAACTCCGTAGATCTATGTATGGACAAGATTACTGTTTCTGGTACTTTGTTGCACGCATCATCCTTGTAATCTACTGTCGCAATCATTTTATGATTATTTTTGGCAGCGTGGATGCCGTCCCCTGATTCCTTGGTAAGAGGTTCATTGTTTTGTTAATGTCACCATACTGGCTTCCTCCTTCCTTTCTATATTGTCTTAAGAAACCATTCTTAAAAATTTTCTTCAATTTGTCTTCTTAAGTCTCTGCAATCAATGTCATGACCATGGTCCTTGTGGAAAGCACAATAATACTCCCTGGATCTCTTTTCTGGGTGCTAGCATAGGTGCTGGTTCTCAAAATAGTTCCTTGTTTGCTTTCCATATTTCTTTCATTGGCTTCGTTAGAGGCGTATCCTATTATGGTGCAGCCTGCGGACCCAGTTCTCTTCTTTTGAAAGGGATGCTTCCCTTTCCCTTTTTCATAACTCCCTTCTGCAAGTCCTCCATCGTTCGCTTTTCACCTTGTTCCCCCTCTATCTTGTGGTGTTTGCCTCCTTCGTTCGTACATGCTGTTCAATCATCTTTCGTAGTTCCCTTAGGTTTTCAAGCATATTCTTCGTCAGTTCTTTGTAAAACCCTCTTGACCTGCAGAAATTTCAAAACAAATTGACTATGATACTCTGCTAAGCTTTTATCACTTCGCTGGGCTATGTTATTAAGGTCTACGATCGGTTTAGTGAACTTTTTCTTCTTATAGAAGCGACCCAAGAATAGGTATGAAAATTGTGCCCAAGATTTGATACTTCCATTTGGAAGGTCTTCGTACCAAGTGATCGATGTTCCTGACATAAAGATGGAAAACGCTTTGCACACTAATTCGACGTTCGCATCCCTGAACCTCGCGTTGTTTTTATACAAGTGTAGGAACTCCTTTGGATCTATAGCCCCATTGTAAATTTTAACATGTGAAGGAATTTTGAAGTCCTTGGGCATCTTAAAATCTCGCAGATGCGGTGCTAGTGGTGACTTGTCTGGTGGTTATGACTCCTCTCATTTCTGGTGAACACCAACATCTTCCTAAAGGATCTTGAAATGAAAAAGAGAAAAAAAATTTCCCTATGGATGGCGCCAAATGTTTTGGTGGTCCATTCAAATAGATTTCTTGATTGTTCTCTCTATGAGCCTTTCCTCCTGTAAAACAAGCCTAGAAGTGACTCCGAGGGAAAACTCCAACGATCAAGTTAGTCACCCTTTTAAGAACTGAATTTCTCAAGATATTCACACTTACCTTACCTCCTTGTCAGTTTGTTGTATTCTTGTATTTGGGAACAGAGATTCGTGGGTTACACGATGATCACCACGTTCTTAGTTCGTGGCTTTCATGTTTGTTAGTATCTTCATGTTTCTCAGCCCATATTCTTTTTAGTGACTGGGCATCTCTAACGTAGTTAACCAATAATTTGGGCTGAAAAGGCTTAGCCTCATTATGGGATGCCGTGGGGTCAGGCTTAACGGCCACCAGCCTCTTGCTTGTTGGACCACATATACACCAATAATTCTGGAGCAAGCAAGAGTTTTTCCCCTTGCAAGTCAGTCGAGGCCACAACCTTTATTTCTCAAGCATATGCAAAATGCACTATTCAATGCCAGGTATAGTGCCCACATTCCCAGTGATCGAACAGAGAATGGACATGGAAGACATGATTATTATAACCGGGTGCATGTACCTATCATGCATCCAGGAAGTTTGGGAGCTGGGCCTTATTCGAGACATGTGACAGTGTAGCCCATGTATGCATTTCCGTACGAGGAGCCTCATCGAAGGAAAAATCACAACAGAAATCTTTCAGCCGGGGAAATTGGAGATGCACTGGGGAAGGAGGTAAACAGATTGATCGGACTAATGAGGCAATCGACATAATCCCATTTCAGTTCAATGATAACCATATATCGATAGCCGACCGATACGAAGCCACCAGAGGGGCTTCCAACTTATGGGGGAGACTCGGATCCACGAGAATTCATCCAAACTTTCCTGAGCTTGATGAACTTCTATGACTTTGATGAGAAGATAACATGCAACCTTGTGGGTAGTTATCTTTGAGGAAAGGCTCAGGAGTGGTTTAACAAGCTACCCAGGGGTTCTTTGCAATCGTACCGACACTTTAGTGGGGGCACTTACCGAGCCAATATTGCCAGAAGAAGAAGTTTACGAAGACATTGAAAGAGTAGTAACAGATGAAGTAGAGGCAGGGGGAGTCCAATGCAACGTTCTATCATAGATATGTCGATAAAATTTTGGGGGTTATTAAAGGCACGAAGAATGAAGTAATTCAATGATAATTGTTTAGGATGTAAGACTTAGAGTTGTACATGAATTTAGTGACTAAGACCCCAAAAACACTCCAGTGGCTTCAGGAAGCAGTAGAGCATCATTCGAAGATCGAGGATGCGGCCAGAAAGAGAGAAGGGATGATGGCCAAGCATGAAAACTTGGTGAGCCTCGAGGAAAAATGCCAATGGAAGCACCAAAGTCAAGGTTTGAAAAAATACACACCTATGCGGCATTCTCAAGCAGAGATTTGGAGTATTCATCAAGGGCTTTTTCGAACACCCCCACTATAGAATGGATCAGATGAAGTTATGGATGTGCAAATGGCCATGAAGAGGTTTTGTGATCACTATAGGGATTATGGCCATTGCACGAATGATTGTGGTCACCTCATGATAGAGATCGAGTGGTGTGAGAGAGAAGGCCTCCTTAAGGAACCCAACTTTCAGAAACTGCCCTAAGATGATTCATTAAGACACAGGAACGAGTGTGGGAACCGAAAAACCTTTAGAAGAAATTTCAATCCTGCCAATAGATCTGACCATACCCCTAGGCCCAAAGGTAGGAACGATGAGAAGAACCACAATAAAACATGTAATGCCCCAGCCCAAAATTGCAGGGGACGTTAATTACAATGATAAACTATTAACAATTATTCTTGTTTACAGTGGAAGCGGTAAAGTCTAAACGAAAAATGCTAAATGCATAAACCAAAAATGTGTCTTCAAATAAAATAAATGAAACTAAGGGTGAAAGGTTGCATGCGTCATTCACTCATTATTTTTGCACGGTCGTACCTTACCTAGCGCTTTAACCTAAAAAGATTTTAAAAAGAGTGGGGGTGAGCTTTCACTTGTGAGGGCTCCAAGTTTACAACCATTTTTTGTGATGCAATAAGGATGCTATGCATGCATGATGTTTTGTGAAAACAATTTTATCCACTTGAAATAGTAAGCAAGAAAGCATGCCATGCATGATCAATCATAAGTAATATCACATACAGATCACTTTTCTTGAAATAAAATTTGGCACTATATCACTTAGAACGATAGTAATATCACATAGAAAATGATACAGGTCAAGTGGGAGGTTATCGGGGTGTTCTACTCGTGGCCTTAGAATAGGATCCAGATAATCACTCCATGCTCTGCCAAAAACTCCAATGGCTATAAGGCAAACACGATATTACTATAAGGCTAACACAATACATCTATTAGGTCAACATGAAATGACTATCAGGCCAACAAGAATTATCTCGAGATAACTGTCAATACCTACAGAAGCTTAGCCGAGAAATCAGGCCGTGTATCGACCCTACAAGGTTTTGGTTATCTATAAGGGTTTGGGATCCCATGATAGGCAGTACAAGCCGTATAGTAATGTAGTCAGGCTATGGATGATAACATACATCCATAGTAACAGGTAAACAATCAAGAGAAAGTTAGGCTATGAGTTATGAAGTACACCCATAGTCATAGGTAAACATTCAAGAGCAAGCCAGGCTATGGGTGATAAAGTACACCCATAGTAACAGGTTAATAGTTAAGCACAATTCAGGCTATGGGCGATAAGGTACACCCATAGTTATCAGGTAAACAATCAAAATCAAGATATGCATATGCAATGCAGGAAACTGACTCGAGTAGCTTTATTTAAAATAACACGATTCGATAACATATTTAGATCAACATATTTTAAAACAGGTTTTAAAATGATAGGAATAAACATTAAAAAATGATTGTAAAATAAACTTGTTTCCAAAATATTTTCTTGAAAAGGTTTTGAAAAGTTTTGATTCTAAAAGGGTTTTGATAATTTTTGAAAAGGTAGAAACCCTCACCTTTCTTACAACTAAGGACTATGATTCTCGGTGAAACCTGCGAATGTGATATTTCACGAACTAATTAAAACTTATTTCAAGTTCTACATAACACAAGGAAACCAAACACTGATATGAAATTGAAGGATTCACTGCGGACTAGCACTCACAAAAACAACCATAACTCTCTATACATTCAAAAATTATAAATTTTAAATCAATAAAAACAAGACTTCTATAAATTTTGTTTTACAATTTAAACTTTAAATTCCATACACCATTACCTATTACGCAAATCGATATAACACGGGCTGGAACATATTAAGTTAAAATTGACCAGTACTCACGATAATAGTCATAAATCATCACATACTATTCCAAAAATTACAAAACCAAAACCCTTAAGAACAACACTCAAATAACTTTCATTAGGAAGTACACACATTGAATTCCATACACGATTGACCCTCAAACAATTCACTTTAATAAGTATTGGGACCGGACGAATTACTGATGACCAGTACCCACGAAAACTATCATATTTAATCCCGATTTATTTAGAAAATTATAAAATTAAACCTTTAAGAACTAGAATCAATTAGCTTTCATTATAAATTTCACACATTGAAATCCGTACACGATTGACCCCCAAACAGTTCCTTTTATCACACACTGGAATCAAAAAGATTTCTGGTTGACCACTCCGTACTAAATCGACCATAACTTCCTACTCAGAAATACTAAAATTACAATTATATATCATTAGAAACTAAATTTAAAGAACTTTAAATAGGTATATCATACATAAGTTTTAATTACCTATCTCCTGTTAAAATATCTAGTACAACATGACTGCAGAACTAAACAAGCACTGCAATCAGACGGATTATTGGTTGGCCACTCAGTACTAAATTGACCATAACTTTCCACTCAGACATCTAAAAACTCCAAATCATATATCATTAGAAACAATATTTCAAGATATTTCATTAGGTATATCATACATAAATTTAAATACCTATTGCCCATTCAAATCTTTAGTACAATGAAGACTGCAAAATTAAATAAGCACTGCAATCAGACAGATTACTGGTTGAACACTAAATACTAAATAGACCATAACTTCCTAGTCGGACATCTTAAAATTCCAGAGACTAAAATATTTTTTTAGTCCCCTACAATGTATCTTATACCATATTTTGGTTCCCATTTGCAAATCTACCCTTAGACAGTACCTAACAATTTTCAAACAATTTGTTCGATCCTCAATCCTAGTTTCAGGCCAGTTTTCTGGTTTAATGGCGCACGTGCAGGACACATGACATTTTTTCTGCTAAGGGAAGGGGTAATTTAGTAATTTTACAAAATAAAAATGTTTTCTACTTAATTATTTAGTCTGTTCTCTCCATTTCCATTTTCTCTCCACCACCATTTCCCTTTCTTCACCGCCATCGCCCTTTCCACCACCACCGCTATGTTGTTCTCAATTGCCGCTCCCTCGAGCTTCACAAAGCTAGAATGGTGGCTCCAACATATCAGCCCCAATCGTTCCCCAAAGTCTAGACAGAGGGGTCTTACCAGAGCCAGAGTTGGACGTCGTGGTCCATGAGTCTCGGAGGTAGTAGCTGGATCCTGTCATCTTTGCCTTTCTCCCATCGGCGTTAACCCGTTGTCTTCGCATCTCTCCCGTACTCTTAGCACTTCCCCATGCTAATTTCCCTCTGTTTCTACCGATGTTGGCCTTCATTTTTGCCAGCACAGGCCTCCTCCGCCGGCGTACAAGGCTGGTGTTTCAGGTACGAGGAATGCACATCTGTAATTTAGGGTTTTGGTGATTTAAATTGGGGGTGGTGGTGAATCTGGGGTGGTGATTTAAAGTCTTGAATTTTCTAGCACTTGGTTGAGCGGTGCTGGGGTCTAAGGAAAGATGGGGCAAAGCGGGTGGTAGATGTGGTGGCTGGTGGTGGGAAGGTGGTGGTGGATGTAGTGGCCAGTGGTGGAATATAGTCGCTGGTGGTGGGAATGTGGTGGCTGGTGGTAGGAATGTGGTAGGAATATGGTGGCTGGTGGTAGGAATGTGGTAGGAATATGGTGGCTGGTGGTGGATGTGGCGGTTGGTGGTGGGAATTCGGTGGCAGATGTGGTGGCGATGGTGGTATCAGAGGTGATTGAGGTGGTGGCAGAGGTGATTGAGGTGGTGGCAGGTGGTGGAAATGGAAAACATTTTTATTTTGTAAAATTACTAAATTACCCCTACCCTTACCAAAAAAAATATCACGTTTCCGGCACGTGCGTCGATAAACCAGAAAACCAGCCTGAAACTAGGATTAGGGACCGAACAAATTGTTTGAAAATTATTGGGTACTGTCTAAGAGTTGATTTGCAAATGGGGACCAAAACATGGTATAAGATACTTTGTAGGGGATTAAAAAATAATTTTTTCTATTCCAAATCATACATCATTAGAAACTAGATTCAATATCTTTCATTCAGTATATCACACATAAATTTTAATTACCTATTTCTAGTTCAAATCTCTAGTGCAACATGACTGTAGAACTAAAATCCGAACTAAAAAACATATTTACTCTTTCGTTTGGTGGCATAAATTTGACAAAAATAGAAATTATGTTCAACTACGAAAGGCATCAGGGTAAAGCTCGTATGTGTGTGTTCGTCGGTTTTGTTCTTTCCAACTCACACAAACAATGCATTCGACACCTATGCCACATTCAGTTTTTTGTCTTCTTCTCCTTAATCCTACAACGTTGTCGACTCTTGGTTGCCTTAGTTTAGTAAAATTGATTATGATGGAAAATCTATAGGTAAAACTAATTTTTTTTCTTGATAAAGCATAAGGAGGAAGAGTTACATACGGTGAATTATCTTGAAAATAATTCAGCACAATTAGTTAGATTCAAACTCCTAATAGTTGGGATTCATTGACTGATTCAATTCAGTTATACTTCTATTGAGATTCATTTTCTTTATTATTTTTATTATCTTTATAAATAGGTATATCTTTGATGATTTTAAAATAAAACCTATGCTGAATTCAAATTACAATCTTTCTGGAGTTAAACTCCATTGAATCTTTCCGCCTTGTTTTCTTTTAATTATTATTATTATTATTATTATTTTGATCCTAAAAATATGTATCATTCTAAATTCACCCAATATGAAATATATTATTGATAGAAGGTTTCTTGTTTAAAATGAAGCAAAATTCTTGGGTCTCACAAAACCTTCCCGCAGGAAACCAGAACGCAACGAAGGAAACCTGGTGGTTCAAAGGGTGATCAACATCATCAACGGGGTTATTGGCGAAAGATCTTCAAATGGAGTGATGAAGGCTGGGTCAAGACATTTCCCCGCAGGAGAGCCATCTCACATGATATTCCGACCGAATGAGACGATCATGTTCTCGAAGGTAGACATTGTTCCCAATCAAACTTCTCATGCAGACCCCATGGTGATGTCTATAGTGATTGGGACTTCGTTGGTTAAAAGGGTGTTCTTCAATCTTAGGGGTGAGGTTGAGATAATATTTTCTAGCTACTTGGATCAATGAGACATTGGTCGTGGCAATTTGAAGAAATCTACATCCATTTTGCTGGGGTTCACAGGGAAAACATTGTAAACGTTAGGTGAGATCGCTTTACCAGTTAGAGTCGCAGACATGGATAAAAGAGTGGAAATATACTGTAGCTTTGCGATTATTAATGCATATTCCCCTTACAATGTGATATTGGGGAGACCTTGGTTATGTGAGGCTCGAGCAGTGTGGTCACCTTGCCATTTAATGATGAAATTCCCTATAAATAATGAGGTGGCATCTATTTGAGAAGATCATGTGGTAGAAAAGAATTGTACTTTGACAGCAGTGAATGAGGCAAGGAGAGCGAAAGATGTAGCATCGATCCATGAAGAGGTTGGACCCGCTGATACTGAACAACCCCGAATATGAGATTTAGGGACGATTTTTGTTGGCAGGATAATACCGGAGGTGACAAGGAAGGAGTTGAGGATTATACTCGATAAGTATTATGATGTATTTTCCTGGTATGCATCAGATTTGACTGGAGTACTTGCGAAGTTGGTTTTCCATAGATTGAACATCGATCATTCGATAAAATCTGTTAAGCTGAAGAAGAGAACGGTTGCCCCTGAAAGGGCTGAAGCAATAATGGTAGAGGTAAAGAAATCCTTAAGGTAGAAGTCATCGAGGAAGTGTTTTACCTAGAATGCCTCGCTAACCTAGTCATGGTCCCAAATCACAATGGCACATAGCGCATGTGCATTGACTTCACTGATCTAAACAAGTGTTGTCCGAAGGATAGCTACCCCTTGCCTTTGATTGATAGTCTTGTAGAGGAAATAGCGGGATATCGGGTTTTAGCCTTTTTTATGCTCACAATGGTAATCACCACATACTAAATACAGAAGAAGATAAGGAAAATTTTTTTTTAATAATGAATGTCGGTACTTTTTGCTACTAGAAGATGCCATTTGGTTTGAAACATGTTGGGGCTACCTAAAGCGGTTGGTGGATGAAATATTCAAAAAAAAACATATTGGGAGGAATCTGGAAATATATGTGTATGACATGGTGGTAAAAATTAGGGACTACGATCAATTTTTGAATGATTTGGAAGAGATGTTTGAGGAGTTACAAAGGGTGAATATGAAGCTAAATCCTGCAATATGCATCATCGGAGTGGGTGCAGGAAAGTTTGGGTTTCATTGTATTGCAGAGTAGGATTGTTGTGAACCTAGAAAAGGTGAAGGATTTGATGAATATAAAGAGTCTAGAAACCATAAAGGAGGCTCAGAGGCTGACAGGATGCCTAGCAGCGTTGAGTCATTTTTTATGAAAGGGTGCAGGGAAGCATTTGCCTTTCTTCGATGTCCTGCGAAATGAAAAAAGTTTAAATGAGCGAAGGAGTGTGAAAAGGAATTTATGGCACAAAAGGAACATCTTCAAGCTTTACCCACACTTATGGAGCCCGATAAAGGGGAAGTATTGTACCTTTATATTTCCGCTTTGGTTTTGGCGGTTAGTGTCTTTCTGGAGAAGGAGAGAGAAAAACAGCAGCACCCTGTGTACTTTGTGAGTAGAGCTTTGCAGGGCTCAAAGATGCATTACACTGCCTTCAAAAGATTTATTCCGGCATAGGTTCACGCTGGTTTGAGGCTACGACCCTATTTTCAAGGGCATACAATAGTAGTGATAACAAAGTTCTATGTCAGGCAGGTGCTCCTAAAACCTTAAGTTTTTGGGAAGGATGATGAAGCGAGCAGTGGAACTAGGCAAGCATGACATCCAATTTCAACCTAGGACAGCGATCAAAGGCCAGGCTCTGGCCGACTTTATCATGGAGACAACAAAAGTGATCGAGATAGATGAAGGATCTACAAATGAAGGTACATGGAAGTTGTTCATTGATGGGTCTTCACACTCAGGAGGAAGTGGAGCATGAGTGTTACTCACTAGTACTGATGACACTGATTACCCTTATTCCCTACACTTTAAGTTTAGGGCTACAAACAATGAAGCCGAGTATGAAGCTTTGATCAGTGGGCTTTAATTGGCCAAGGATATGAAGGTGGAAAATGTGGAGGTGTTCAGCGATTCCCAAATAGTGCTCCAGCATGTCAATGGAGAATATGAAGTGAGAGAACTCGGTCTGCAATGCTACCTGGAGTTAGTTAAGCCTATGCTAAAGTCCTTTCAATCATATACCTTGACTCAGTTACCAAGGGAGAAAAATCAAAAGGCAGACGCTCTCAGCAAACTAGCTTCCTTAGACCTGGGAGGATTATCACAGAAGCCGGTGTTATTTGAAACTTTATATATCGATGTTTTGAGGAGCTCATTGTGATGGAGGTTTATGAAGGTGAATTATAGATGACCCCAATCGTTAGATATCTCCAGGAGGGAGTCCTTCATAAATGACCGGTCTAAGAAAGGAAAATTTGCCTCGCAACGCCAAGGTATGTGATACATGATGGAACTTTGTATCGAATAGGGTACTTACAACCTTTATTTTGAGGTGATAACCCAGGAGATGCACGATACTTAATCTGGGAATTCCACGAGGAGATTTGTGGCAGCCACCAGGGGGGGCGTTCTGTAGCTAAAAGGATGATCCGTGTTAGATATTATTGGCCAAGGATGTTCGAAAATTCTAGACGATACATCCAGACTAGTGTCAGAGGCATGCATCTATAACCAACGTTCCCCAGATGGAGATGATGAACTCGTGGCCTTTCGACAAATGGGGGATTGATTTGGTAAGACCCATTCCAGAAGCACCAGGAAGGTTCAAGTATTTGATAGTGGATGTTGATTTCTTTACTAAGTGGGTCAAGGCCGAGCCACTGGTGAATATAAAGGGGAAATTTTTTATCTCATTTTGTAGGAAGAATATAATTTTTCGTTTCAGTATCACGAAGGAAATCATAGTTGATAATGGAAGAAAGTTCGCTAATTGTCCTTTCAAAAGTTGGTGTGAATAATTCAAGATCCACCTAAAGTTGACAGCATTGTACCATCAACAAGCGAACAGTCAGGTCAAAATTACCAACCGAACACTTGTCAAAGGGATTTGAGCGAGGCTCGAGGGAGCAGATGGGAACTGGGCCAATGAATTTCCAAGTGTATTGTGGGCGTATCAAACGGTAGAATCTTCTACCACTAGGGAAACTCCGTACAGTTTAGTTTATGGCTCTGAAGCTGTGATTCCAGCTGAAATCGGCTTACCAAGCCCAAGGAAGATGACAGCTAATGAAGAGATTAACGAGGACAATTGGAGACTGGACTTGGAATTGGTGAAGGAGAAGTGAGAATTGGTGTCAATTCAAGAAGCCAAGGTGAAGCAAAAGGTTAAACGTTACCATGATCGAAGATTAAAGAAGGTGCAGCTCCAAGCAGGAAACCCCATCATGTGAAAAAATGAGAAGAGCAGGTGAGAGCAAGAGGGGAAGCTAGACCCGAACTAGGAGGGGCCCTACAGAGTCCTTGAAGCGCACTCGGGAGGAAGTTATGTGCTTGGAGAAATGGATGGAGAGTGGATACCTTGAAGGTGGAACATCGTCAACCTTCGAAAGTACCACCAACTTTGATGTTTTGCAGTACGCTTTTATACCATGCCTAGTTGTTCCCAATATTGTATACTATGCGCTGCAGTTGGTCGATTTAATGAGAGTTCCTTGGCTTCTACGTGGTTCAATTTACAATTCCGTTTGCGCCGATAAGGTCGAGTTTGAAAAATTCCACTTGCATCAATAAGGATAAGTTCGACCAATTTCGCTCACACCGATAAGGCCGAGTTCAACCAATTTTGCTCATGCCGATAAGGCCGAGTTTGACCAATTTTGCTTGCACCGATAAGGCATAGTTCAACCAATTTTGATCGCGTGGATAAGGCCAAGTTTGACCAATTTTTCTCATGCCGATAAGGCCAAGTTCGAAGGATTTTACTCTGGCCGATAAGGCCGTGTTTGACCAATTTTGCTTGCACCGATAAGGCTGAGTTTGACCAATTTTGCCTGCACCAATAAGGCTTAGTTTGACCAGTTTCACTCGCATCGATAAGGTCAAGTTCGTCTAATTTCTCTTGCGCTGATAAAGCCAAGTTTGACGAACTTTGCTTGTGCCAATAAGGCCAAGTTTGACAAATTTTGCTTGCACCAAAAAAGCCAAGTTCGACCAACTTCGCTTGTGCTGATAAATCCAAGTTCAAGAACCTCAAGCGATGACAAAAACACAAAACAATTTTATTCATAAACATGATTTTCATCGTGTCAAGGAGACAACATATTATCAGTCGTTATCGAACAAGTTCAAAACAATTATAGTATTACATTATTTTTACAAGTACATGGGTAACATCTAATCACACCATTGAATATTCTTAGACTTAATCCCAGTAGTCCTTTTGAACAGACGATCTACTTCACCTTCAGGGGCCTCGAGGACCCAAGTGATACACCCTTGACATGGAAATAATTTCTCACACGGCGAAGAAGCTCCCTATTGTCATAACCTTGTATCGATGAAACACCCTCGCCACCACTGCCATAGACTACCGTTGTAAACCTACTCTCTAGCAGTTTCTTAGCTAGTGGAGTTTTGGGTTTTTTGGCCTGAGAAGACTTCTTAAAAGGCCTCTTTGAGTATTACTTCCGCACAGTATCCATTTTCCATGACTGGCGCCAGATGATGGTCGAACACGAACCAAACACTCGTGAACTGCATCATATAATACGTAGTGAGAAGGTTCCCGGTCTAAGCCATTTTCCATCATGGATTTTTCTATATCGTACAAGGATTTATGGATGTCAACGATGAGGCCCATATCGAGGACTCCATGTGCATGCTAACCCATGAGCTTGGAGAATTGTTTAGAAAGCCTCGATAGTAGAACCTGGCTCATGTTGGAAAATGATTGTAAAACAAGTTGAATTTTGTCAACTTTTGGGCTTCGTTTTTGAGTTGGGTTCGAACTGAATTAGAGTCAGTGGGTGTCGTTTTTGGATTCTCCTCTGCGAGTACTATAAAATCGACTGTTTAAACTCTCAAAACGGATAAAGGGTGAATGAGATATGGATGCTCAAAGAGTCACTCTGAGAATGGAAACTTAGGCGGAAATTCATCCGTACGTACTAAGTATTCTGTAATATTTTGACTGTCTAAAATGCGTTTGGATCGCGTGGAAGTCTCCAGAAAGCCCAAACCGCGTAACAAATATTCTAAGAATCACGTGTGGAATATCTGAGATTTGATACGCGGTTAATCATGATAAGGAATATGATATTCTTATCTTTCCAGAATCTATTCAAATATTTGTAAAATATTTGGTGGTTAGAGAATATTTTCTCTGATTACGGAAATCAGATCTTCCACGTATCTTTTCATATGGTTTCTTAGACATCTATAAATAGAGCCTCTATGTCAGACAGAAAACTCGCACCATTCTCAAGTTCCTCCCTACTTCTAAACTTGAGTCTTATCTTCTTACTCTGTCTTTGTCGGTGATAGTCCTTCGGGCTTTGTGTGACTCCGAGGTAATTTTAATTGTTAAATTACCTTCGATGGTTTTATCCTAGGGAACGATGTCCACGACGGGACTCATTCGTTTCAAGGACAGCGAGTGTACTCGTGACTCCATCAATATGTGATATATGTGATTGCTTGAAACGTGATTATTAATGGTACGTGTGAATAATTAGTAATATTTGATTATTCATTAGCAATATTCCAAATTTGTTACTGATGTTAAATTGTTTGTATAATTTCGACATGTTTTGTTTTCAATATACGATCAAGAGTCTTGAAACGAATGAAATTTGTTGGGTTATATTGAAAAAAAAAATATATAAAAAAAATATATATATAAAAAATTTTACACGTCATATATATTAATATATTAATGCTTATGCGAATTATATGGCTTGTGTGGATATACATACATGTCAAATGTGCAATACATGTCGTATGCAAATTATATGCATGTGCAATACATGTCGTACGCAAATATGCAATACATGTCGTATGCGAATTATATACCTAGTGTGGATTAATAGTATATATGTAGTATACTTCGTAAGTAATTAGAATTTTCGAAATTTATGTTTCCTTACGTGATTAGATAGTTAATCTGCATCAATATTGCATGCCTTACATTACCATATTTTTGCATGGTTCGCATACGCATGCGTAAGGTTCTACATTACTTGCATGATTTAATATATTCCATATATGTGACTTCATGCTTTATACAAATTGTAAGTTTGGAAAGATATGCATGCTACTAATATGCATGTGGTTTTGCAAGTCTGCGAAAATATTTGATTGCATGCTTTATGGAAATTGTATACATGCTAATTAATTGGTTTTGGTTGTTTACAACAGAACCATGTCGAGCGATGAGACTATCCATGAGGCGACGCCTCCTGTGACTGTTCAGGCTAAGACTACCCCAGGGGTGACGCCTCTTATGGCTGTTCCTCATGCTGAGAAACCCGAGAAGTTCAATAATGGTATGAACTTCAAGATGTGGCAACAGAAGATGCTCTTCTACTTGTCCACTATGGGTTTGGAGCGCTATGTTCGCGAAGATCGTCCATTTGCAGATGAGACTAGCAATGTGGAAGTCCAAAATACTGCGGTGGAATGGAACTCTAAGGAGTATATCTGTCGCAACCTCATTTTGAATAGCCTTCACGAAGCCATTTGGAGTGTGTATCAAGTGAAAGAGCCTTCTAAGGTGCTGTGGGAAACTCTTGACCAAGAGTACAGGGGTGAGGAGGTTGGATCCAAGAAGTGGGTCGTCGGCAAGTTCCTCGACTACAAGATGGTTGATGCCAAGTCTGTGGTCAGTCAAGCTCAAGAGCTTCAAATGATGATCAATGAGCTGATAGCCGAGAAGATGACAATGTGCGAGACTCTCCAAGTCTATTGCATCATCGAGAAGTTGCCTCCAAGTTGGAAGGACTTCAAGAGTTATCTAAAACACAAGCGAAAGGTGATGACCATGAGGGATTTGATCCAAAAGCTTCGTGTTGAGGAGGATAACCGCATCTCTGAAAAGAGGATGAATGGATATGTGCCTGTGGCAAGGGTCAATCTCGTGGAGGTTGGTGGGAGCTCCAAGTCAAAGAAGGCCAAGGCAAAGAAGGGATCCAAGTTAGGAGCCAAGGGTGGAGTTTCGAAGAAGTCGAAGTTCACTGGCAAGTGCTACAATTGCAACCTCATTGGCCACAAGTCCTCCGAATGTAGGAAGCCAAGGAATGCCAAGAACGAGGCCAATATGGTTGAAAATCTTACACTAGATGTGAAGAACATCGATCTGTGTGCTGTGATTTCGGAAGTCAACATGGTGGACTCTAATCCAAAGGAATGGTGGATTGATACAGGTGCTACTAAGCACATTTGCTCTGTCAAGGAAGTGTTCTCAAACTTCAAGGCAATTGAAGATGGAGAGACCATCTACATGGGCAACTCTGCAACTTCTATGGTGAAAGGGCGTGGCACTGTGGTACTGAAGATGACGTCTGGGAAGGAGTTGACTTTGAAGAATGTTTTGTATGTGCCAGACATTCGCAAGAACCTTGTGTCCGGTTCTATGTTGATCAAGCATGGTTTTAAGCTAGTGTTTGAGTCTGATAAGTTAGTCTTGTCAAAGCAAGGTATGTTTGTAGGCAAAGGTTATGAGCTAGATGGTATGTTCAAGTTGAACACCATGGCTGTACCTCCTAAGAAAGATGAAATGAATGCTTCTTCTTCTGCTTACATGATTGAGTCTTCCAATTTATGGCATGGTAGACTAGGACACGTTAATTATGATTTGATAAGAAGATTAATTAAAATGGAAAACATACCTAACATGGAAATTGATGCAAATCATAAATGTGAAACTTGTGTTGAAGCTAAGATGACTCGAACGTCTTTCAAACAAGTTAAACGAAACACGAAACCTCTTGAGTTGATACATACTGATATCTGTGATCTCAAGTTCGTGCAAACAAGAGGAGGTAACAAGTATTTCATCAATTTCGTGGATGATTGTACGAAATACTGTTATGTGTACTTGCTGAAAAGCAAAGATGAGGCAATTGAGAAATTTGTTCTCTACAAAACAGAAGTTGAAAATCAACTTGATAAGAAGATCAAGGTGATTAGAAGTGACCGTGGAGGTGAATATGTAGAGCCATTTAGGGACTATTGTTCTAAACATGGCATTATTCACGAGGTCACTGCCCCCTACTCGCCTCAATCTAATGGTGTGGCTGAACGTAAAAATCGGACTCTTAAAGAGATGATGAATGCGATGTTGATAAGTTCTGGGTTGCCACAGAGCATGTGGGGGGAGGCTATTTTGACGGCCAATTATCTTTTGAATAAGATACCCCGTAAGGATGAGAAAGCAACTCCTCATGAGCTGTGGAAAGGCACGAAGCCATCCTTTACGTACTTGCGAATGTGGGGGTGCCTTGCGAAGGTATTAATCCCAACCCCCAAGAAGTTAAAGATTGGACCTAAAACGGTTGACTGTATCTTTATAGGATATGCACATGAGAGTAGTGCTTATCGCTTCCTTGTACATGAATCTCATCATCCAGAGATTCACAAGAACACAATCATGGAATCAAGAAATGCAAATTTCTTTGAGAATGTGTTCCCTGCCAAGGAAAGGTCTGAATCGTCAAAAAGGACCGTTGAGTCACTGGACGAAGGCGTAGTAATTCCCGACGATCTCGAGGATCAAGAGGAGGCAGTGGATGAACCTAGACGAAGTAAACGGATTAGAACCGAAAAATCATTTGGTCCTGATTATCTAACGTTTATGCTTGAAAGTGAGCCACAAAGTTATAAAGAAGCTATGAATTCGTCGGAGGGGCCTATGTGGAAAGAAGCGATTAAAAGTGAAATCGACTCGATTCTATTTAATCATACTTGGGAGCTAGTGGACTTACCTCCGAGGTGTAAACCACTGGGCTACAAATGGATCTTCAAGAAGAAGATGAGAGTAGATGGCTCGATTGACAAGTATAAAGCAAGACTTGTAATCAAAGGTTATAGACAAAAGAAAGGTCTTGACTACTTTGATACTTATTCTCCAGTCACGAGAATAAGCTCCATTAGAATGATACTTGCTATCGCCGCGTTGCGTAAGCTTGAGGTTCATCAAATGGATGTGAAGACTGCCTTCTTGAATGGTGATTTAGAGGAAGAAATCTATATGGAGCAACCTGAGGGGTTTACGGCTCCCGGACAAGGAGGAAAAGTCTGCAAGTTGGTGAAATCATTGTATGGTCTCAAACAAGCACCAAAGCAATGGCATGAGAAGTTTGATCATATCGTCCTTGCCAATGGTTTCAAAATCAATGAGTGTGATAAGTGCATCTACGTGAAAGACACGGAAAAGGGATATGTAATCCTATGTTTATATGTAGATGACTTGCTCATTGTGGGTAGTAATGAAAAGATGATCAAATCTACCAAGGACATGTTGAATTCTCGTTTTGACATGAAGGATATGGGACTGGCGGATGTGATCTTAGGAATAAAGATCATCCGAAGCTCTGATGGTATCACCTTAACCCAATCCCATTATGTAGATAAAATCCTTGAGAAATTCAACAAGAATGACTTAGAGGTGGCGATGACTCCAATAGATCCAAATTTGCATCTACGAAAGAACAAATTGGAGGCTATTAATCAGGTGGAGTACTCGAGAGTCATTGGGAGTCTGATGTACTTGATGAGTTGTACTAGACCAGACATTGCCTACACTGTAAGTAGGTTGAGTAGATACACGAGTAATCCCAGTATGACTCACTGGAAAGCAATAACTAGAGTATTGAGATATCTACGTTTCACTCGTGATTATGGTCTACATTATTCGAGTTATCCAGCTGTAGTTGAAGGATACAGTGATGCAAACTGGATACACGATATAAAGGATCTGAAATCCACTAGTGGGTATGTATTTACACTAGGTGGAGGAGCAGTCTCGTGGAAGTCCTCTAAACAAACGGTTATTACTCGATCCACAATGGAATCCGAGTTTGTTGCCTTAGACAAGGCAGGTGAGGAGGCCGAATGGCTCCTTCAATTCGTAGAGGACATTCCTAGATGGCCGAAGCCTGTGCCAGCCATATGTATACATTGTGACAGTGTATCTGCTATTGGAAAGGCTCAGAATATGCTCTATAATGGGAAGTCTCGTCATATTCGACGGAGACATAGTTCCATAAGACAACTTCTCTCAACTGGAGTGATCACAATTGACTATGTAAGGTCTAAGGACAACATAGCTGATCCCTTGACTAAGGGGTTGAATCGAGAGGTAGTTGAAACATCATCGAGAGGAATGGGACTGAAGTCCATTAAATGATGGGTTACGTACGTGGACACCCAACCTATGTGACTGGAGATCCCAAGATCTAGGTTCAAAGGGACAACTAAACTTCAAAGACCCATCGCGATCACTGTGGGGGGTTCATACCTCCTGTCTTATTTCCTATGATGAAGAAACAGTGAAGTGAGTGGAGGTTAAGCATTAAATTGCTTTTAATGATTCACGGCATCAAGTGTATGATACTTGAAAGAGCGCATAGTTTGCAGAACTGCTCTTACGCTAAGAATCACCTATGTAAGCGAGAAGTGTGGCCGCTTCGAAAGGGTATTGTTGGGACGCAATTCCTTAGAAACCTTACAGAACTAGGCGTGTGCCATGGCCTGATTAATGGACACAACCGAGGAAAGCACAAAGGCTAGGAAAGATGTCTGTGGGAAGTGCATTGTCGTTCACACAAGCGGTCGGGGAAGTTCAAGGACATCGCGTCTACTTCCTAACCAGTGGGCTAAGTGTACTCTCTCAAGGGAAAGTTCAAAGGGTGACACCTACTTATCCTATGCAGCATCTATGCCGTCGAAATGAATCTATCACCAAGTCAAACTCCGTGTCTGGCGTGATTGATCTGATTCCACATCAATATCTATTCATGTGGGGGATTGTTGGAAAATGATTGTAAAACAAGTTGAATTTCGTCAACTTTTGGGCTTCGTTTTTGAGTTGGGTTCGAACTGAATTAGAGTCAGTGGGTGTCGTTTTTGGATTCTCCTCTGCGAGTACTATAAAATCGACTGTTTAAACTCTCAAAACGGATAAAGGGTGAATGAGATATGGATGCTCAAAGAGTCACTCTGAGAATGGAAATTTAGGCGGAAATTCATCCGTACGTACTAAGTATTCTGTAATATTTTGACTGTCTAAAATGCGTTTGGATCGCGTGGAAGTCTCCAGAAAGCCCAAACCGCGTAACAAATATTCTAAGAATCACGTGTGGAATATCTGAGATTTGATACGCGGTTAATCATGATAAGGAATATGATATTCTTATCTTTCCAGAATCTATTCAAATATTTGTAAAATATTTGGTGGTTAGAGAATATTTTCTCTGATTACGGAAATCAGATCTTCCACGTATCTTTTCATATGGTTTCTTAGACATCTATAAATAGAGCCTCTATGTCAGACAGAAAACTCGCACCATTCTCAAGTTCCTCCCTACTTCTAAACTTGAGTCTTATCTTCTTACTCTGTCTTTGTCGGTGATAGTCCTTCGGGCTTTGTGTGACTCCGAGGTAATTTTAATTGTTAAATTACCTTCGATGGTTTTATCCTAGGGAACGATGTCCACGACGGGACTCATTCGTTTCAAGGACAGCGAGTGTACTCGTGACTCCATCAATATGTGATATATGTGATTGCTTGAAACGTGATTATTAATGGTACGTGTGAATAATTAGTAATATTTGATTATTCATTAGCAATATTCCAAATTTGTTACTGATGTTAAATTGTTTGTATAATTTCGACATGTTTTGTTTTCAATATACGATCAACAGCTCAGCCACCTGATCTTTGAGCATAGAACTCTGAGCCATAAGCTCTCCATAAAATCGAGCGTAACATTGATAATCTTCTGAAGCCTTGATATCTTCTCCTTGAAGCGCTTATTTTTCTAAGTCATTTCACCAACCTCAGCTTCATATTTCTTGATCTCGTTCTGATAATATTCAATATCTTTCCTCTTTCTCAAAGTTCGATATAACCTAGCGTCAATAAGACAATGATACATGGTGGGGTTTTCGATCACCGTCTCCTAATTAAATTCTCGATGTCTCATCTTAATGGGAGTGCACATGTCTCAACCACGTCAAGGGCAACAATCGTACGACTGGAGGACGACCCCCTTCGTAATCTCTGAATAATTTCTTGGATCGAGGGGTGGCTGTTATCACGCCAGGACAAGAGCTTTTTATTGGCAGTAGATAAATCTTGAGTTAATCAGGCAAGCTTATAACGAGCCTTCAAAAATTTGATCTTGACTTTGGCTAACTCTTATTTAGATCGTTCCAGCTCATTTCTCAAATGAAGGCATTGCGACAAGTAAATGAGGGATAATTAAGATTAAATGCAAAATAAGTAATTCATAGTTGCGAAATCAAATTCGTCGATAATCATTTTTAAGGGAAGTACAATCAGGAGAAATTCATACATTGTCCTCATCTACACTATATTGAATCTCCTCCTCGTCAGATCCAGGATTTTGAGCCTCGGGATTTCCAGCATGGTCATCTCCACCTTCGAAGATCTGGAGGGATGCGACCCCTGAGCCTTGTTTGACTTTGCAGTAGCTTTCTCAAGCTTCTTCAGCTTGTCAGCGGTGAGGAATCTCTTCACTTCTTATAATGAGGTCGAGCAGTAGGAACTGGAGACCGCCATTGATAGCACCCTTCCACTTTGATTGCCCCAACCACTTAGCTCCGGTTTCGACATGTGGCTGGAACGCGGGTAAAAATACCTCAGTCCGACCCATACCTTCGCGACCTTCAGGAGATCGAGGAAAAAATTATAGAGCTCTCTAGAGTTCACCAGCTTTTGAGCGAAGCATTCCAGCAAAGCATGCTGGACCTCAGGCTGATACTTCTTCGAAAGCCGCTTCTCTGTCTCTCGACTTCTTCAGGATATCCTTCAAAGTCCCGATCTCTGACTTCAACTTTGAGCGCTCCTCCTGGTGAGGGCCACCATAGCTGCTTCAATGGGAACTTGCATGAGGGAAGCTATGGACGATTGAACATTGGCCTGAATCTGGAACATATCGAAAGAAGTTAGAAACTCGCAAAACAGGTCATAACGAAGGTTAAAAAATAACTCACCGAAGGGTCTTTGTCCAACGCTCCAAGAAATTCTAGGGAGAGAGACGGTTTAGAGTCGACATAATTGAGCTTGTGGATCTCAGCCCTCTGTTTCTTCGTAGAGGGCTCTTCGGCAGGAAACCTTGGACAGCAGTGGCGGAACCAGAAAAAAATGTGAGGGTAGGCTGAAATTGCACTGTACTTAAAATTTTTTTTGTACAACTCAAAAACAAATGATCGATTAACATAATATAATAAGATGAGTACAATACAATAAGTCCTACAAATTCACTACTAAAAAAACTACATTCTAATGCTAGAAGCAGATTTAGGAAGTGGAGGCAATTTAATCCTACGAGGCTCCGAGCTTTGAAAACGTTGCATGATTGCTTCATTCTCAATCTTAACGAAACCCCCTTTCTCAACATAAACCCTCATAATATCATTCAACCATTCATCTCCCATTCTATTACGTAGATCAGTCTTGATTTTTTTCATAGCAGAAAAAACTCGTTCAACTGAAGCAGTTGCAACGGGTAGAACTAATGCCAACTGAATAAGACGATATAGCAATGGAAAGACGACATGGCTACGTGATTCGACCATATGCTGAGCAAAACGTCCTAGATCATTGATCACTGGCCAAGAAGCATTATTATGTCTCACATCACGAATGAAAGTGTTAAGTTCTTGCTCAAGTTGAAGACAATCAATTCGAGAGAAGTCATTCGGATATAGTTCACCAAGGCGAACCAACTTACCAACATCAAAGTTGGAAAATGAATCTCTCGGATCAAGGCATGCAATACAAGTGAGTAACTCCGAGCTTGCTTCAGAAAATCGATCATTCATTTCAACAATCATATTATCCACGGTCTAGAAAAAAAAAGAAAAAAACATCAACAAGATAAAAAATACATGTAAAATAGTCTAAAAAATATATTAAAGTATATAAATTTTAAAGTTTACCTGAAGAAAAATGTCAACGCGATAAAAGTCACCATTGGTTTCCATCTGTCCACGACGTCTAAAACGGTGACGAATTTTCCGTTGATCTTCCATCTAGCATACTGTGATCTCATGTTTCTTACAAAAGGTCTCGACTTTATTCAACAATACCTCAAAACCCCCAGCTCTAAATTCTCTCAGTTCAAGCTTCATTGTATTCATCAAATGCACGGCTTGTACAATATTTTGATCTCTTTGTTGCAAGGCAAGAGACAACTGACTTGTAACTCCCAACAAATGTTTCATAAAAAACATACAAAATACAAATTCATAGCTCTCCATTCTATCCATCAAACCCTTTGCTTTAGAGGCATTTTCAGCTGAATTGCCATACTCACATATATTAAGAAGCACTTGATCAATGGAAGACCACATAACCTTGAAACGAAGAATAGTAGTGTAGTGTGATCCCCAACGGGTATCACCAGGCCGTCTCAAACTCATTTCCTGATTTTTGCCTCTTCCACTAACATTATCTCCTTTTTCCAGTGCCTCCGCAAGTCTATCATGTTCTAAACGATTAAGCATATCTTTTCTAACACAAGAACCCCCAACTAGATTCACGATGTCAACAAGATACGAAAAAAATTCACACTGATAGAGTACTATTTGCAACACTAACAACAACCAATTGAAGTTGGTGAGAAAAGCAATGGATGTACCTTGCCGAAGAGTTTTCTTTCAACATCAAAGCTTTCAACCCATTAAACTCTCCTCGCATGTTTGAAGCCCCATCATATCCTTGCCCCCTACACCTTGACAACGACAATTTCTTATTTCCAATGAGTGTCTTGAGAGCAAGAAACAAAGTGGTAGACTTAGTATCATTCACATGCACAAGACTAAGAAAACGCTCAAGAACACATCCTTGGTTGTTGACATATCGCAAAACAACTCCCATTTGCTCTTTTATTGAACAATCTCTAGCCTCATCAACAAGAATAGAAAATACACCATCTCCAATGTCATCAATGATAGCATCACTTACCTCTTCGGCACAAGCATGTGAGAGTTGTTTTTGAATTAAGGGGGATGTCAACTTGTTATTTCCCGGAGCATCATGCATTGCCTTAGCAATATCCTCACTTCGATCGCAATACCAATCAACCAATTCAAGAAAATTACCTTTGTTGAGAGAATCAATACTCTCGTCATGACCACGGAAAGCCAAACCTTGCTTTAACAAGAATCTTATCACATTCAAAATCCCACTCAAACGGATGCGGTATGCCTCTTCTACTTCACGCCCATGAACCTCCAAAAAATGTGGGATTCTTTGGTTTGGATTACTAAAGTCCGACAATTTCCCATTGGCAATATGATGCTTACCATTCACATGTTTTTTATGCTTCCTAAAAGAGTTTAGGGCATTCTTCCAAGTTTTCACCCCATCCACACTATAGTCATCATTACTTGTGGGATCCTTAAAAAGATAGCAAGGAAAACAATATGCGGCATCATTTGACACACTATACTCCAACCAAGGAAACATATCAAACCAATTCTTTTGAAACTTTCTATATTCGCTTGAATAAAATGTTTTGGGAAAATTATGGTTCCTAGGTTGACAAGGCCCTCTTTTCACATATTCACACCTCACATTATCTATAATAGAACCATCATACTCATTTATAGGTTTTCTTAAGGCGGGATCACTTATAACATCATTGGCACAAAATTGTAAACGAGATTGCTTACTACCACTACCACCCTCCTCATTATGCTTATCTTGGGTACCTTCATCACATTCAAGAGCTCTCTTCTTCAAAGGTGGAAATCCTATACTCCGTTGCACTAAATTCTTCATAACCTATCAAACACCAAATTCAACTCATTATAAAATCTACAAGAGTATATGAATATTACAACATGAATACATGATAAAGTCTAAATTATTAATAAATCAAATCAACATGAATACATGATAAACCCTAAATTATTAATTCACAAAATCCCACAAATCACAATTCAGACGAAAATCACAATGAATTGAATAAAAACGAAAATCTCACAATCACAAATTCACAATGAATTTAAATAACCTCACAAATCACAATTCAAACGAAAATTACAATGAATTTAAATAACCTCACAATCACAATTCACAAATTCTTCAAAATCTCACAAATCACAATTCAAACGAAAATTAAAATGAATTGAATAAAAACAATATTGCATAACTAAAATCAAAATTGAAAAGGAATTGAACTAGAAACAATTAAATTCATGTTTTGAATCTTTCAATTTTAGTTCAAGAGTTTGAATTAAATTGAAATTGAAATTTGAATTTTTAAAATACCTAAATGGCGGTGGATCTTGGCGGTGTGGCCGGTGCCGGTGGTGGCGGACGGCGGTGGTGGGTGGCGGACGACTGGCGGCGGCGGCGGCGGCGGTGCGGCGGCAGCGAACTGAGAGAGGGGCCGAGAGGGAGACTGGGAGAGGGACTGAGGGAGCTGAAGAAGAGACTACTGCAGTGGCGGATTGGGATTGGGAATTGGGACTTTGGCTTTGGGTTTGGGCATTGGGCCGTTTGGCTTTGTTTGGGTTTTATAAGTTTTTTTTAAAAAAAACTCACCCATACATCTGTAAAATTAAAAAAAACATTTAATCAAACGACGTCGTTTGACGTTGTGATTGGGGAAAAAAAGGGAAGCAGCAGCTTCCTCCGGCGATCGGGCGGCGCGTCTACGCCGCCGTAGGCGGAAACCACCGATCTGTCGGCTGGGAACAGTAGCTCCCGCCTGGCCGACGGAGCTCAGGGCAGGCGCGCGCCTGCCCCCGCCTGAAGGTGGTTCCGCCTCTGTTAGACAGATGTTGGTGTTAGTGGCTTGGATGGTTTGGTTCGCACCCACCACCGGAGGAGAAGTCAGATCCTGCTCGAGCTCATTCATGAGGCTCTGCGATGTTCCCTGCACAAAGATAGAAATCAGTTATTGACCTCAACATATGAACAAGAATAGAATTAAAAGTATCTTTCGTCCTAAGAACCTTGGGAAGCATCCAAATTTGAAGACCCTGCACGCTCCCCCCTTTTCCTTTTATTCTTTCCAGCCACGGGAATGAGGTGTGGTCCCTGGGGAATCGTTCACTCGGAATTTCGAAGGGCCGCTGAGTTGTAAATGTTATCATATAACCACTGAGGCCAAAGGAAGAGCTTCGCCCGCCCCATTCACATTGGGGTGGTAATGAGACCTAAAATGCATTGCTCATGAGCACTTTGGAGTAGTTTAGTCAAGGCCATTCATAATGATGGTAGAAGATTGAAGGCGACTTCCAAAGTGGTAGAAGATAGTTTGAAGAAGGAAGACGAAATAGGGGAGGAAGAATAATCCAGGTTTTTGTAGCCAATTTCTGAGAATTATCCGAGATGAATTGGTGTCCATAGATGGCATCACTGGATTAGTCTTCGCGAGTACAATAAAAACTACTAAAGAACTCCCAAAATGGATCAGCGGTTCACCCGTAGCCAAGGAAATAAGAAGAGGGCAAAAGACATGGTGCAGGGCCGCACCATATAGCACGGCCTGCAAAATCAGCTTAGATTGACATTTTTGTCCTTTTTTCACTATTCTCTTGGACTATAAATAGACCCCCTTCTTCCCCGTTTGAGAGAGCCCAACTTTGGGGGCCTCCAAAACACTAGTTTTTATATTTATCTTCAATTTCTTCCATCTTCTTTGTGGATTTGTGTTCTATGTTATGTGTTTTGTTAATCTAGTCCAACTATACTCTTGGGAGCAATTGGTAAGCATTTCTAATATGAATTTGTGAGATTTGGTTTATCCTATTTTGTGCTTTGATTATCAAGTACTCCCTCCGTCCCAGCTCTTTCTGCGGAGAGAGAAACTGGAAGTATTTTTAAGGATATATTATTTTATGTTTTTGCAGTGGGGTATCTTGAAATTAAAGTGGGGTATCCTAATATTATTGAGTTAAAAAAATCAGAAATTGGGCCCAAATTGAGTAAACAAAAAATAAAAGCAATCCATTTATGGCAAAAAATGAGGTAGTACAAAAACAGCTGGGACGTCCAAAAAGGGAAAAAGTGCAAAAATAGTTGGGACGGGGGGAGTATGTTTTATGTTTTGTTGTGTGATTAATGCATGATTTAGACTAGGATGATCAACTACTTGAAGATTGTGGGTTAGTTATTTGCTAGATTTTTGGTCAAACCCATAAGACTTTGACTTTTTGTCAATGTGATTATTGTTGGTCAATGCTAGGTTATAATTGGGAGTGACAACTAATTATAATTATTGATTGATGAAATTTCTCAGATTTATGATGAATTTGAATGAGTTTAACTAATTATCAATGTGGCCCACTAATAACGATTAGCATGAAGGCCGATCCTCGTAGTTTTTATTAGTAGATATACTTGTGTTATCTATGTGTTTCTCGCTTGTGGGACATTGTGGTAGTTGTGTTGGGTCTCCATGCATATTGCTATCCCCGGGGAAGTCTATGACGCCGATCATCTAGATTGACTCGAGGGTAACGGTTATTGTGTGGCGCCGATCACTCATTCTAACTATAACCGGGGAGAGGTGAGAAATGTCTTCACTCGAAAGGTCTTCACTCGAAAGGTCTTCACTCGAAAGGTGTTGACAAGTTCTCCACAATATGTGGTTAATGCATGAAATAGGACAATTAGTCAATAATCAAAGGATACTTAGAAACATAAACCAATTGCACCCAAGACTCACTATAATCTTAGTTCCATCATTTGTGCTATTTGCGATTGTATTTGTATCGTTCTTTCTAATCGTTTGTTAATCCAGTAGTTTGAAGTAGTTTTAGTGTTTTTCAAAACCAACCCCCCCACTTTGTTACAACACTCGATAGTAGTTTGAAGTAGTTGTAGTGTTTTAAATACGCTTTAACACTCGATAAAACCCTATTTTCCTCGTGGACGACCCCATCTTACCACTAGCTACTATTTAGTTGTTAGCTGTAATTTGAACATATAAATAATATCTTTGAGAGGCACGGTGACGGCCTCTCATAGGATCTAGCATCTAGAGTCTCAAGGCCTTCGAGACTCGTTATATCTTTGCACATATCTAGGGGAACCACGTACCCCCGCTTCCTCGGTTCAATCACCACCTTTGAGTTCCATTAAGGGGTTTGATAATCCCCAGAATAGTCGAAGGTCAACACCTTGTCCTGCCACCCCTTGTTATTCAAATGGGGAATTCATGAACTTCTGACATGCCCTAACATAAAGGGTATTAGTCCCCTTGACATCTCCGTTGCTAACCTAGGAATATATGGCTCGAAACAAATCATAGTGAGGATCTACACTAACCTCCTTACATCGAACCAAGAAAGCTATGATGATTATGATGGCGTTAGGATGTAGCTAAGACAAACTAACGTTAAACTCTTCTATCAGATCAGATATAAGAGGGGGGAAGAGGAAACATAACCCTGATCTCAAATACTTGTTGTATGTGACCGCCCTTCCGATAGGTAAAGTAGAGGGAGACTCATCCTTTTTGAGAACCTTCAGCATAGCATCTAGGGGCATTCGCTAGTAAGGAGAGACTTCCTCGATAATCTTTTTTACTTTACCGGGGAGAGTATATGCTTAATCTGAATCATCATTTTCCCTATCCATTGAAGGCCCACCAGAACTGCATTTGACGACAAATTTTCTCTTTGATGAGCATAGGAAATAACACCCTTTGACTTTTCAATTACAAGGGGGCTCTACAAACTCGGAACCCTCGCCGGTTGGACTCACCAAACCCTCAACCGTACCATCGCCTAGTAACTCCCTAGGGAAATCCTTCCTATTGTGAAATTCATAAAACTGACCAGGATCGGTATAACTACGAACCCATACTACTAGAGTTTGTCATTTCTACATCGGAATCGGCCAAAACCTTGTCAGAACCTAGGTTGTCAGAGATGTTCTTTTCTAATGAATCTCCACCCAAGCTAATATAACTAGAAGAGTTTGTCGCGGTAGGATATTGAGAGAGAGTTTGTAGGATTTTCAGTAAGGATAGGATTTTCAATAGGGATAGAAGAAGAAAAAGCCATAGCAGACAAGAACTTACTCGTGGAAATCGGGAACTGCAACGTGAAAAAGGCAAAAGCTGACAGAGATAAGAGTCTCGGAGTTGTGGAACTATGAAATAAACTTGCAAAAAAAAGTTAAATGAGGAAGGGATCGAGATGGGTTTTCAGCAAAATAAAAGGGGAGGAGTGAGAAAACTAGGTAATGATTACCTAAAGAAGTGGAAATTCTAAAAAGATGCAAGGGAGTAGGAGGGAATCTTATTTCTGACCCACCCACGTGATCTATCCTCCTGTCTTTTCCTTCCTCACGCGCGTCTTTACAAATTCAAATGAAACAAGGCCACTATTTAAGAAAATCTAAGTGCTCATCTAACAGATACAACCTTGCCCCAGGCTCAACCCATTCGAAGAAACGAATCTTTAAAGTTGTGAGCTCGGTAGGCTGCTCGAAAACACGGACCTTCGAAGATAGAAAACCACTTAGCTTTTGATGATATATCGGGTCAAGACCTCGATGGGCCACCAGGCCTAATCCTTAAGGTTGGGCCTCGGCCTAAGATAACCCAATAGGGCCTCATAATCAATGAGTCAACAGCAGGCCCCATTACTAGATAAAGAAAAGAACTAGGTTTTAGGCAACTACTATTAGGGTTCAAAAGGTATAAATATAGAGGTATTTCTTTATTTTGAGGTCATTCACTATTCATTTACTTGCCCCCCAAGACTTACTTTGGCATCAGAGCTTTTTTCCCTGAATACTCTAGGGCCTATTTCTCTTGCAGATTGTGGATTATTGTTGGTGGATTGGAGCTGCGCCTAAATCAGGTCTCAGATGCATCACCTTCATTAGCTATTAGAAATTTGAATTGTATCCATTCTCAATCTGGCTTTCACTCCAGTGCCATAATTAGGGATGATAGGATGTTCAATATGGAAAATACTATATATACTCAAGTTACAAGTTGAGGGATGGTAACATTAAAATCAATAGTCTTAATGATGATATGGGCTTCTATCATGAAATGGTCTGAATGGGAACTTTCCCTATTATGAGATATTTCAGTCAACTTCTTTGTTGCATGACTAAGGGGTCGTTTGGTTCATGTGGGAATTCAATTATGCGGTAATTCGTATTTCATGGGAAGTTGTTTCCGTGATCAAATTTCTAGGATATACACAAATCGTGTTTGGTTGCACATGCGGATTCTATATTTCCTATGAATTAATTCTCTGCATGTTGTTTGGTTGACTTCATTTGGGTATGCGAGAAGACGATGAAGTAGAAGGAAATGAAAAATTGTCGCGTGAAGGAGGGAAACCATAACGTTTTACGCGTCATAGTTAGGATAAAAGTGTAATATCACACAAAAGCATCGCAGAATTGCATTCGACCGAGGAGGTACTCGGTAACATATTTCCCACGTTATGTGGGAAATTTAATTTCCTCCGAATTACAACTCCCATGTATTTACTACTTTCCGTCAACCAAACAGTTCTACCAATCCTAAAATACGCAGAATTTATAATCACCGTGTATGGTACGCATACCAAACGACCTCTAAGAAGATAATTGATTATTCTACTGTTATTTCTCTATATAAATAGATGTGTATGAAGGGCATTCTAGTTAATGAGGATAGATGGTAATATAGAAACAAGAATATCGATTGAATGGATGGAATTTGAATTTCTTTCTATCTTCTTCCCCCTCAACTGATTCTAATTCTTCCTCCTATTCAACTCTTTATGTTATTAAATGATTCTTATAGCTCAAGACCCTAATTAAAATAAAGGCCTAGTACAAAAAGTCAGTGAAGTTCCATCTAAAACCAATAAGTAATATGAAGAGCAACCCACTAAATTTATAAACTGAACAATTGGTCTTTTCCACTTTTAATTTGGGAAATATTATCCAATATGTTTTGTGGTGAATGAAACCGTATTGAATTTCTGACTGAGCTTATACTATACATGTCGTGCACATGTTCCCTTGCTCTAATGAGCCTGGATATATGTGTTGGGAAAATTAATTCCATGCGCTGCTCAAGATAAAGATAAAAGAAAGAAATAAATAGAACATGAATTTTAATGTGGTTCACTAAAAATGTTGGTTGCCTCCACAAATAGAAACATATTAATTTTACTGCCCAAACGAGCCAAACAGATTGATGTCAGGAATTATGTCACACGGGACCACTGGACTTAGACTACAGATACACAAGGGACTATATTCTTCCCACAGCTTACAGATACAGAATGGGTAATTTGAAAACCAAAACATATGTCTACCAAACTCACACCAAACAACTCTAACTCTTCCTCTATTTATAAGAGCTCAAGTGCGGACCAAAAGTCTTCCAATTCATGAACTTAACTCTTGGGATTCCTCAATTCATGAATCCAAAATTCTTCAACTCTTATTAATTAATCCTTTTATAATTTGAAGAGACCCAACAATTCTCCTCTCGATTAAAAATCCAAAACCGGATAAGAGCAAGATACAGATGGACATTCCTGATGCAGACACACGTTAATTGTGCTAGATGTACCAGATGCCCAACAATTGTGTCTGATGTACCAGATGCTCAATCATTGTGCCCAGTGTATTAGATACATGATGATGATGCCATATGTACCAGGCGCACGGTGATGGTGTTAGATCTACCAGACGCACGATGGTTGTTCCAGATCTACCAGATGTAATAGGCAGATATATATATATATATATATATATATATATATATATATATATATATATATATGTGTGTGTGTGTGTGTGTGTGTGCATAGGAGAAGCGCTAGACAGACATACTAAAGGTATCAAGATACCACCAATCAGAATAAATCCAAACAAAAAATGATTTAACAGACATAACTATTCGACGACGGCCCGAGACCAGTGCGGGTTGGGTGCACGCACTAGGCCCAAAATATTTGGGGCCCAAAAATAATTTCCACCCCTTTATATGTGTTATTTTTATTTTATTTTGGGTGTCAGGAATTATTTTAGGTTTCACTCACTAAAGGGTTGAGACTGGCCCAATAATTGATCCCAGTGACGAAATTTGAGCTCTTTAATACCTGGCCCAATCTCAATTTTTCATTAAACCATTCAATATTTCAGCCCTTTACATGATTAAATTAAAAGAATTTCATCCCAAATGGAATGGCCCTTTACAGTATCTCATTTTTATATACTATGTATTCTTTTTATTCTTTTTATGTAATGTTGTGGAAGTGCCCAACCAATATTACTTTAATTTATTTTATACATTCATTTTGTTGTTTTCCTTTTAATTTTATGGACCAACCCTTTTTTAAAGAATAATAAGTAAATTTCATCTCTTGAAAGACGACATTTATATAAATTATGGAAAAATCATATTTCAACTGCAAATTTTCAAAAATCAAGATAAATTTTTTAGGTTGCTTTAATCGGGTCATAAACTTATAACTACAACACGTCGCATAATAAATTTTTAATACCTTTTTATAATTCTAATTCAACCACATGTTTCATATGCATATGGAAATGCGGTCTTTTTCAAGATTTTGCCTAATAAGTATGCATTGCATTTTACTTTTAATTACACAAATTCTTGTTTTAAACCGCCTAACAATTAGATATGCTCATTTAAAAACTAAAAGGGATATATAGCAATTTAATTCTATCTACTTGAGTACGTGCCAATATAAGTGTAAAAATATCCCAAACTAGTTGGTATAAGTGCCAATATAACCCTGAGACACTATTTTTGGCATTGAACGGCATTGACCACATATAAAATGACCAAAATTACCTTTAACTTAAAATTTTAGGACAAATTTGCCCCCACCACCCCACCCCCATTTTTGGCCATCACAACCACCACGCCCAACAACCGCAACAATCAGCTCTACCACCATAGTCCATGACCACATCTAGCCACTACAACCACCACCTCCCGGCCACCACAACAACAACCACCACCCCTAACAACTACAACCAGCTCCGGCAGGAAACTTCAGCCTTACCTTTTGGGCTGAAATTGTACTAAGTTTTCAGTAAGTTTCGGCCTTCCCTTTTGGGATGAAATTGTATTTCGTGGGATGCAACCTCTCACTATCGGGTTTTATAACCATGTGCAGTGGGTAGTGGATTACTTAATTAGCATACGCGAAGTTAATTAATCCAATGCTAACACTAATACTCGAATTTGATGAAACATGCGCCCTATGCTCGCGCTACACTTTACTGTGTTAAATTAGCATAAAGTTGTCCATTTGCTTAAAATGGAGTGGGCGATTATAGAACCGCCGGGTTTGACACGCACCGTACAAGTGTGCCTGTTCTCTCTACCACTAGGAGGGAGATTTTTGGGGGATTCATAAGGGTTATTGGTACTGCCTACGGACACCTTTACCCTAAAAAATTACCCCGGCTCAAATCACGGGAACGTTTAATGCTAAGAAAACTCCTCTTTCTTCATCTTAGGGGTGTATATGGTAGAAGCTGCTCCACCTATGGCGGTCCTAGCTTCACACGGATTAAGCAACACCAGCACAACATGGCGACCACGCAAGACCCGAGACTACGACACTCGGCTGCACTTCATCCCCAGCATTGGTTGCCCCTCACCACCACCTCCTCTTCAAGACCCGAGACCCACTTCTCGGCTACGAGGAAGAGATTATATGAAGAGCTAGCACAGTTTTGGTTGCTATGTATAGGTCCAGACCTATGTTTCATTCTGGACTTGAATTTACCTCCCTAGGCTTATCACCATCTAGCATGTACCTCCCAAAGCTTAGTACCATCTAGCTTAGGGTCACATTTTGGAGGGGGGGAGTGTCCATTGGACACCCCCTCCCCCGGGTATCTCAGTTTTCCTTAGGCTTTTCACCATTTAGCGTAGGGTTTTCATTTTTCATGTAGGACTTTTGTATTAGATGGGGTCTCCTGTTCCCTCAGGGGGCCCCGTCTGATGTTTCATCATCTATACTATTTACCATATTACCCTACAACAACCAGCTCCGACCACCACCTCCCCATCCACAAACCACCACTGCTTAGCTCTACCCCACTGCCCACCTCCACCACCGCTTGCGAGGAAAGGCACACCGGCCATTGTTTCAGTCATTGCGGTGCCAGATAAGGATTGTACGGAGCCAGCGGTGCTGGATCTTGGTGGTGCCGCGGTGGGTCTTGCCACTGGGAACAGCGGCGACATATCTTAGTACCGTCATGGTGGCTCTCGCCACTGGGAACAAGGGGGATATGGGAGACGTTGCGGCTGGTACCCAGGACTTGGTGGATGTCCGGTTGCTGGCTTTCTTAGAGATGGCGTTGGGCCCCAACGACCTTCACGATAAGCGGGAGGGAACGAACCATGTTGTCTTTAAGGTTTGGATCAAGACGAGGGAATGGGCAGCGTCGGCGACCATGGTGCTACAAAAGAAAGGAAAAATGAAGAAAAAGATGAATGAGTGGCTCAGACACCGGAAGAAAAATGAATAAAAAACAAAAAAACGAAGAAGAAAGTGAAAACAAAGAAAAAGAATAAGAAAATGGGACATAATAGGATTCAATGTTAAGGTTAAATGAGAAGTTTCCCACAACCCTCATTTCTAAATTTACCCAAACCATATCAACCTATCAATTCATTTCTATCTCTAAAACATTTTCAAATCTCTAATTGGCAATCCCAAATCCAATGGTACACGGTGAAGCTAAAGACATGTATAAAGTTCAAAACATATGCTCTATTTAATATCAATATATCAACCTAAAAACTAATCGAACCATCCAAACATCCCCCTTGGTCTGGGTGGCACTGAGCATCTTGAATCGAACCAACCTCTCAGCAGTGATGAGGTAGGAAGTGCGCCTCCCTAAGCTCAAAAAGTCAGCCGGAGGAACCAATCCTAGGTACTCCGCTAAGAGGCCTATCACACCTCCAACCATAATATTCCCCTTTGACTTTCCTACCACCTCTACAATCTTTTTCATCCACAGCTTAGCCTATAACCTGTATCCTAGTCCCTCACTCGTCAAGTGCCACAGAAAGTGAATGTCGTTGTCAGGCACATTCGTCGGCTCCACCGAGAAAAGTATTGTGCCAGCCAACAGTCGGTGTACATAACGGAGTGCAGGGTGGATGATGACATTGCTCTTTTCATGGGAGTTCTTTAGCCTCATGTTGATGACACTCCAAAATTGCATGTCATCCTTGATCGATCGTTCCTAGGCATATGGGTTCCACCTTGCTCGTATCTCTGCAGTGTCCCATCCAAATGCCTCTGTAACCTGCAAGACGGTTATCTATCGAGATATATCATCCAAGTGGAAAATGGTATATCTCTCGCATGGTTGATCATCTCTCATGCTGCATATCCTGACCGTAGACAGGAACTCTAGTGTGTATCGCTCGTAAGAAGGGGCGCTCCTGCTCATGAAACCCTCCATCCCCCCTTTGGCAAGGATGCATCAGACTGGCTGGCCCAAGAGCGTCTAGTGTGAGCACGTCTACAAAACTCGTCTCCTTGAGTTGACGGCTTGCCAGGCCTCCCATCTCTCAGCATAGGACCCGGTTATTTGGGTTAAACCCATGTACTTATACGGAGGGGGAGGTACACGACTTAACTTTGGAGTTGGTGGTGGAGGCGGAGATGGAGCGGTTATACGCCCAGCTCGAGGAGGAGCCCAGGGTCTCTTGGTAGGGGCCCTATCTGGTACTTAGAATTTTTTTTCTGATTTCACCTCTTGTCTTCCTTCTTGACTTCAATCATTTTGTCCCTTGAAAATTCCAATGCCTTGGTTTCAAATTTCTACAAAATCATGGGAAAAAAACCTGTGAAAAGCACAAAGCAAAACAATGAAACTAATGAAAAAATCCAAAACCAAACAACATCAGCGGAAAGTCACGAATGACGATCCAGATGATCAAAACCAAGTATTTTTAACGTCGTCGGCATGACTCACTCCATTTTCTTGGAGTTTACTCACAAACTGGATCGAGGAGATCATCATCCTCTCCCTTTCCCGGTAAAAAATTCTCGTGGTAAGGTTTCAAACGTTGTCTATTGACCTTGAATGTATTGGACTTACCTCGATCCAGAATCTCCACCGCGCCATGTGGTAATACCTTCACCACCTTAAAAGGACCGATCCATCGGGACCTCAACTTACCTAGGAATAGGCGAAGGCAAGATTGGAATAGGAAGACTTTTTACCAATGTTAAATTCCTTCCTAATGATCATCTTGTCGTGCCACACCTTTGTCTTCTCTTTATAGATTTCAGGGTTCTCGTAGGACTCCCTTCGGATCTCATCTAGTTCATCCAATTGTAATTTCCTATGCAAGACGGCCTCATCTATATCAAGATTGAATTATTTGACCACCCAGTAAGCCTTATGTTGAATTTCTATCGGTAGGTGACAGGGCTTACTAAACATTATCTGGTATGGGGACATACCGATTGGTGTCTTGTAAGCCATCCTATACGCCCACAAGGCATCATTCAACTGAGAACTCCAATCCTTCCGGTTAGGGTTAACCATTTTTTGAAGGATGGACTTGATTTCCCAATTGGAAACTTTGGCTTGCCCATTGGTTTATGGGTGATAGGCGGTGGATATCTTATGAGTGACGCCATACTTCATCAAGAGTGCCTCTATGGTCCGATTGCAAAAATGGGTGCCACGGTCACTAATCAAGGCTCGAGGTACCCCAAACCTAGAGAAGATGTTATCTTTCAGGAATTCTGCAACCACTTTAGAATCGTCACTCCTAGTGGGTTTTGCTTCAACCCACTTCGACACATAATTAACGGTAAGAAGAATATATGTAAAGCCATAAGAACTAGGGAAAGGTCCCATAAAGTCAATACCCCAAACATCAAAGATTTCACAATATAGCATAGCTTTTGGGGTATCTTATTTCTAGATGAGATATTTCCTACTGTTTGGCACTTGTCACAAGCCTTAAAAAATATGTATGCATGCTTATTCAAAGTATGCCAAAAAAACCACTTTCCAACAGTTTCCTAGCGGTCCTTTTAGCTCCAAATAGACCGTTGCATGCATGAGAATGACAAAAAGTGAGAATTGAATGCACTTCATTATTGGGGATGCATCTCCTTACAACTTGGTCTACATAATGTTTCCACAAAAAGGGATCATCCCACACATAACATTTAGCGTCGCTTTTTAGCTTATCTTTCTGTGCCTTAGAAAAGTGAGGAGGAAATTTACCAGAGACAAGAAAGTTCACAATGTCGGCATACCATGGTTGGAGGTCCTTGATAGCGAACAACTGTTCATCGAGGAACTCCTCTTATAGTTGCTCCTACATTAATAGATTTACCTCATTGTCTTGGCAGGGTGCCAACCGGATCAGGTGATCAGCCATGAGGTTCTTCATGCCCTTCTTGCCCTTCACTCAGGAGTAGGATCCACCAACCATCTTGGCTTGGCCTCTTCCTTCGTCATTAAATAATGAAGAGCTGCATGATCAATGTACACAATAACTTTTGTACCAAGCAAGTAAGGTCAAAATTTTTCCAAAGAAAATACCACTGCTAGCAACTCTTTTTCTGTGGTGGAGTAGTTTCTTTGGGCTTCATTGAGAGACATTAATGCATAATAGATGGCGTGAGGCACTCTCTCCACCCTTTGACCAAGCACCGCTCCAATGGCGTAATCACTTGCATCACACATAATCTCAAAAAGCAACGACCAATCCAGGGGTTGTATGATAGGGGTCGAGACTAACCTTCCTTTCAATGTATCAAAGGCTCCTTTACAACCCTCATCCATCACAAATTCCACCTCTTTTTGCAACAACTTGCCTAAAGGAGATGCTGTCTTCGAGAAGTCCTTGATGAACCGGTGATAGAATCCTGCATGGCCAAGAAAAGAGCGCACTTCACGCACATTGGTAGGATAAGGAAAAGTTTGAATTGTGTCTATCTTTCCCTTCTCAACCTCAATACCCTTAGAGCAGACAACACGGCCTAAGAAAATGCCTTAATCTACCATAAAATGACACCTCTCTGAATTTACAAAATACCTTGCTCTACCAAAAAATGACACTTCTCAGAATTTAACACAAGATTAGTATCGATGCAATGTTTAAGAACTTGTGCCAAATTTGCCAAACAATTGTCAAAATAATTACCATGAAATCATCCATGAATACCTCGACAAAGTTTTCAACAAATTATGAGAAAATGCTTACCATACATCTTTCGAAAGTTGCGGGGGCGTTACATAACCTGAAAGGCATACGTCGGTAGGCAAGCGTACCAAAAGGGCACATGAAGGTGGTCTTTTCTTGGTCTTCTGAGGTGATAGCCACTTGAAAATACCCCGAGTACCCATCCAAAAAGCAATAGAAAGGGTGGCTTGCTAACCTCTCGCGCATTTGATCAATGAATGGCAAAGGGAAGTGATCCTTCCGGGTCTCCGCATTTAGCCTCCGGTAGTCAATACAAACGCGACACCCATTTTGAACTCGAGTGGGTACCATTTCATCCTTTTCATTTTCGACCACCATCACCCCACTCTTCTTGGGTACCACTTGAGCTGGACTCACCCACTTGCTATCCAAGATTGGATAGATCATGCCCGCTTGGAGTGACTTGAGGATTTCCACCTTTACCACCTCTATCGTAGGCGGGTTTAAATGACATTGGGATTGTCGCACGGGTCTTGCATCTTCTTCCAACAAAATTCTATGCATGCAAGTGGATGGATTTATGCTTTTGATGCCGGCAATAGTCCATCCAATTGCTTCCTTGTTCTCTCGTAACACCACTATCAACTTTTATTCTTGCTCCTTGGTGAACTTGCTTGAAATGATAACCAGAAGCATCTCCCCTTCCCCCAAGAAATGCGTACTTGAGGTCACTTACCAAAGGCTTAAGCTCAATCGCCGAAACTTTCACAAGTGATGGGAGGAATTCCGGTTCTTTGGTTCCTCTAAGACTAGAGGGTTGGGACTTTGCACCACTTCCTCAAGAATGCTTAGCTCCTCAATGCTTTCCTTCAAGTTAGTACTCATGGAATATACAAGACATGCATTTTCAACATCATTTTTCAAAGCAACTAATAAGGAATCATCACCACTCAATTCAAAAACACGGTGTACAACATTGTCAACAAAATCAATAGGCATGGCAAGAATACTCTTCAAGAGGATACTTCATAGAGTCATTTATGTTAAACTCTACTTTTATCCCATGAAATTCAATGGTGAGGGTACCATTATGCAGATCAATGATGGTCCTAGAGGTCTTTAAAAATGGCCTCCCCAACAAGATTGGGGCGGCATGTGTAATCATGCTCCATGTCTAGGACATAAAAATCCATGGGGAATATTAAGGAATCCACCCTAACCAACACATCCTCGATGATACCCTTAGCGTACGCACTAGATCGATCAGCTAGTTGGATCACCACCCAAGTTTTACGCAAAGTACCAAGATTGAAGCTTTCATACAAAGAGTAAGGAATCACATTTATTTATGCACTTAAGTCAAGCATTGATTTTTCAAAATGTGTATTTCCTATCATGCAAGTGATTGTGAACAAGCCGGGATCGCTACATTTAGGGGGTAACTCTCTTTGGCACAAAGCAGAGACATGTTCACTTTTCCCATTTTTATGCTTGTTCTTCGTTCTTTGTTTCCAATTTACCTCACATCTGTCCTTCAAAATTTTTGCATAGCTAGAAATTTGTTCAATAGCATTCAAAAGATTGATATTTACCTCACACCTACGAAAGACTTCGTAGATGTCCTTGTTGGACTCCTTCATCCATTTGTCCTTGAGTAAATAGGTAAATAGTATAGACGGTGGAACCCACGGTAGAGCCATAAAAGAGCCCTACCAAATACAAAACATAATCCAACCCTAAGCTAAAAACCTAGGGAAAAAGATGCGGGGGGGGGGGGAGGGGGATACCCAATTGAGTACCCCCTTTCCCCCCCCCCCCCCCACGATTATTTTTAAAGAAATGCTAATCCTAAGCTAGAAAGTACTAAGCCTAGGGAAAAATAAATGCAAGTCTAGATGTGTGAATCTGGACCTATACATAGCAACCAGAAATGTGTACTGGCTCTTCATATGAAAACTTCATCGCAGCCGAGACTCGGGTCTTGAAGAAAATAGTGAAGAGGACGCCAGTGGTTGACAAAACGTGCAGCCGAGTGTGGTGTACTCGGGTCTTGAATGGTCGCCATAGTGTGCTGGTGTTGCTGAATCCGAATGAAGCTAGGACCGCCAAAGAAGGAGCAGCTTCTACCATATACACCCCTAAGGTGAGGATAGAGGGGTGTTATTGGCCTTCAAACATTCTCGTGATATGAACCGAGGCTAATTTAGAGGGCAAGAGTGTCATAGGCAGTGCCAATAGCTCTTGTGAATCCCTCTAAAAGTAGCCCTCCTAAGGATGGAGAGAACGGACACAACTTATACGGCGTGCGTCAAGCCTGGCGATTATGTAATCGCCCACTCCATTTTGAGTAAATTGACAGCTTTATGCTAATTTAACACAAAAAAAGTGTAGCGCGAGCATAGAGCGCGTAATAACCATCAAGTCTAAGTACCGACTAGTAGTGGATTAATTAATTTTGCGTACGCTAATTAATTAACCCACTACCCAACTCCTATGTTCGGGCAACCAAATGTAGAAAGGCTGCTCTCCCACTCTCCAAGGGGAAAATATGCAAATATCCCCCCAAAACAATTTTAGCCCAAAGAGAAGGCCAAAACTCAACAAAACAAACACAAATTGGAGCCCAAAATGAAGGAAATTTGGCCCAAGAATAATGCATGTAAGCTGAAAATTTCACTATTTTAATTAGGCCCTAAGTACCTTGATTTCCGCCCACATGAGTTATTTTTCACTTGGCCCAGCAGCACCCCATTTTTGGCCCAGCAGCGCCCATTTTTCAGCCCAGCAGCACACATTTTTTTAGCCCAAGAGCACGGCCCAGGTCACAAACCGCATGACCCGGCCGGATCATTCACCCGCGCGCCAACCGGGTTATAAACTGACCCGGACGTCAAATAAACTTTCAGCCCAACAGCCAACCGGACGGTTCAGCAGCCTTGGCCCAGCAGCTAGGGTTTAAGCCCTTGATCCAAATGCCTTTCTTAACGGGTCATATGACCCGGCCGCCACCAAATGGGTCAAAACCCTAAGTAGCCTCCAACCCGTTTCACCTTGTTCGGGTATGATGACCTGACGGTGCTCGCAAACGGGTTGAGTGCCCAGATCCACTTTATCACCGGACTCGTAGTTTTCCGGTGCCGGAGACCCGCCGGATTCTGGAAAAACCGCCGAAATCCACCAAAAAAAATTTTGCAAAACTTTCCACGTAAATCTGGGCACTCTTCTCTTATGAAATTCTGGCCGAATTTAGCACGTAGAACTAGAAAATATCACCTCCAAATCTGAGCATGCTTTTTTCCGACCGAAAAGTTGCCATTTACCTTGCCGGAAATGCGGTTTTCCGGCAAGCAAAAACAACACAATCAACACTCATGTATTCTCTTTTCCAACCTTGAGATGCATCTCAAGCATGAACAAATATGAATCCGAGTCTAGGGGCAAAGAATCGAGGCTATTTCATGCTTCCCCATCGCCGGAATAGCATTTTTCCGGCGACATCCGATCGGAAAATCCAAAAAACCAACCTCCAAATTAACTTCAAATCCGAAATTTCCTAAATATTTTCCGATCGGATGTTGCTTAACCAAAATGAATCCAAAACCTTCAAGGCATGATAAGCATTATAACCCACCGGAAAAAGTTTTTTTCCGGCGAACTCGACCAGAAAATTTTAACAATCAACATCCAAATAATCCAACATGTATGAAAAATCTGCTCCTCCATTCATCTAGATCTGAATACTATCATGAGATTGAAACAACAAGGAGAAAACCTTGGGCCTATGGTCGTTAATGATTCCAATTAAACCAATTAACTCCAAACATCTGTCTTGAATCCGACTAATCCCAAACCATCAACCCCATCGAACAATAACATTCAAAAACAAAATCTTGAATCCCACATGATTGTTCATCAGTCAAGAAAATAAATTTAAATTCTTGGCATGAAACATAGCAATCTGGTCGAAGTTCCAATTAAAGCAGACAATCATGGACAATGGGGCATCTGATCACATGAATGCCCTCTCAACAGATCCATCATGAACTCTTCCAAATACTAAAAAATCCATGCTTCAAATTCATCTATACTCTCAATCCAACATGAACATCACATTGACTATCCACTACAAACAAATAATCTTCCATACAAATCCACATAGATTCATCATAAATAAACCCCTCATCAATCATCCAGATTAGATCTATCAACGAAAGATTAAAACTTACTTGGAACAATGATAGATCTTCATCAAATACGCTCCATCCACAACTTCAAGATCGAAAAGTCTGATCTTCACCCAAAACCTCCAAATCCAAAGATCAAATCTTCAAATTCAAGCACAAATCATACCTTGAAAGATGCCCGGTGAGGAATCCAACATTAATGTCGGATTCCTCATCGGAAACTCTGAATCGTAGGAGAGAAACTGGAAGAAAATCGGCCCCGATATTCCGGAGAAGGGCTGCGCCCTTTTTTCTCTCCCTATCTGTTTGTCCTTGAGCTTCTGAGAACGGTGGTTCCAAGACATATGGAGGAATTTCCACTACTCTTTCCTTCTTGTGAGGAGGGGATAAAGGTTCAGGAATGGAGGTTTATTTCTCAACGGTGATCTCCTCTTCCTTCTCCTTTCCCTTCCTTGCTTGCTCCTTGGCCACCTCCTCATTCTCTTCCTTCACTTCTTTATCAAGTGTTTCAAGCTTTCTAGGTTTGTCTTCAACAACTTCAACAACCGGGGGAGAGGTAACCTCTTTACCACTTCTTAAAGTGATACCACTAGAATTTTGTCGAGGGTTGATCTCCGGTTGGGAGGGTAGTTTACCCTTTTCCCGGGCCTCCATCCGATTCACTACTTGAGCTATTTGGCTCACTTGAGTTTCCATGTTCTTGATGTTTTCCTTGGCTTCATCTTATAATTTCTCACTTTTCTCTGTACATATGCCCAACCAGTGAATGGCTTCCATCACCTCATCATTTGTTAGCCCCGAGCTCTCCCCTTGGTCTTGGGGGGTGTTTTGGAGGCTTTGAAATTATTGTTGGGGTGGCCTATATTATTTTTGAGAAGGCCGATATAGTTGAGGGTTTTGGCTTCCTTGAGGGTTTCCATATAGGAGGTTCGGGTTATCACAATTTCCCAAATTGTACAGCCGGTTTTGGTACCCTTGATAACCTTGGTAGCCTTTCCAACCTTGATATCCTTGGTTTCCTTGGTAGCCTTGATTTCCTTGATATCCCATGGTACTCACCTCCTCGGCATAGTTCTCTTGCAAAGTAGGGCAAGCGTCTGTATGATGCGCCAAGTAACAAATTTCACATGATTTAACATGTGGTGCATTTCCGGGCTTCATCATCAATGATTTCACCATGGATGCAAGGGCCAAGACTTAATCCTCAAGCTTTTCACTATTGGAAGGGTCACTTGCGGGCATTGGATTTCTCCTTCTCAAATCGGCCCTTGAGCTAAAGTTTCTTGATTCTTTTGCTAGCTCCTCATACAATTGCATCACTTCGGATGAAGTCTTATTCCCAAGAGTGCCACCACAAGAACTCCTTACCAACCTTAGATCCTCATCAAAAAGGCCATTGTAGAAGTAATAAACCAAATCGCCTTCCGAATAACCGTGGTAAGGGCAACTTGCGAGAAGCTTCTTGAACCTCTCCCAATAGTCAAAGAGAGATTCTTTATGCCATTGGAGGGTGTTGCTTATGTTCTTCTAGGCAGCGGACCTCGAGTCCGGGAAGTATTTGGCTAGAAACTTCATTTTCATATCGAGCCAACTCTTGATGCTCTTGAGCGGTAGGTAGTGCAGGAATGCCTAACTTATAGAAATATTCATCCACTCCATGGGGGACCGTACCACCATACAAGAAGTGAAATTCGGTGAGGTGTTTGTTGGCATTCTCCCGTTGCCTACCAAGGAAGATGGGTAGCATGTTGATGAACCCGGTCTTTAGCTCAAAGTGTCTGTTTGGTCCAACCACGGGATACTCAATGCACATTGGTTGTTGATCGAGGTTAGGGCCATGATGTCTCTTAACAATGCTTGCCCCAAAGGAATCTCCCTTTCTTGGAGAGGAGGAGCTCGCCCTTGGAGAGGAGGATGTTGATGTTCCCCTCTCGGATGCTCATCTTCGTGCTCAAGTTGATGTTCCATAGAGGAAGAGGTATTCACAAAATGGTCACTAGGAGGGGTGTTATTCACACTTTCCAAAGAAATCCTCCTAGCCCATCTCAAATTCAACTCTAACTCGGGTCGTAGTATAGGGGTTCTTGTGAAGAGGATCGCGTACGAACCATACACCAAGAACTCGAACAATATGTCTCCAAGCCAAGTGAAAATGGCAAATCAACTAAGAAATTGAAATAAAAACAAACTAACAAATATTTACAATTAGCATATAATCACATAATATGTCCAAACACTTAAAAATAAATGCCTCTTCCCCAGCAGCGGCGCCAAAATTTGGGAGGTCATCGTCGTACCTATCAAAAGAAATAATTTTAAGCCCTAATACTTCCTATCTACAATTAAGTAGATAATTGGAAGTCGGGGTCATCTACGAGAAGAGGGATATTTTCAAGTGTTTAAACAGATATAGGAGAAAACATAATAGGCATATACATACATAGATATATATATATATATATATAAGCATGTAAAAAGGGGGGTTTGAGATACAATTAAATTGAAAGTCAACAATTAGCAAAGCAAGAGAACTGTGCTAATCATGCAATACAACTAAAGATGTGATTAAAATGATAATTAATGGAACCTTGGGGGAAATTGACTTCCACTTCTAAACTTCCTATAGCTCAGTGATTCATTCACTCATTCAATTATATTTATTCTCTATGGGTGAATTTATCACTTTTCATTCAAAGATCAACTTTCATTCCTCCTTAAAAGTAGTTTGCAAAGACAAACAACGACCATTTGCAAACCCCATTGATGATCACCAAAGACAAACAACATCATAGGGGTATTTCATCAATGGCATTTCACCCAAAGAACCATAGGTTTGATAACAACAAGCCTTCTACCAAAGACATATTCATTTAACCAAACAAACCATTTATTAGGTTAAACTTAGAACAAACAACATTCAAGGTTCAACCTTTCTTTGCATCTATATGACAAATATGAAAATAATCCACATTAACATACTCATCTAGCTAGAATTACCACACATGATACACAATAAGTTCTAAATCCATGTGTTTTGATTTCATATCAAATTAGTTAAGAAATTTGCAACTTTCCTAACACTCTAACATTTCAATCATACAAACATTTCATATACTCAAACAACCCATGGTATAAATGAGGTAAAACACAACATTAATGGCATAATAAATGCTCTCCAATAAATATACATAAATGAGCAAATATAGAATTTTACTACATAAGGTTGGAAGCTTCAATCAATTGCTCCCAAGAACTAGATTTAGCTACAAGATTTCATACTAATTAGTGCTAACAAACCAAACATAATACAAGAGAATTCAAAGATGAAAAATGGTAGAAACTAGGGTTAGAAACAATACCAAAAATGAAGGAAAGAAGAAATATGAATGAGAGGAAAGAGAGTATTAATTATAGTACAAAAAGGATAAGGTTAGGTTCTGGCCACCCATTAGTCGTGACTCGCGACGGGTTTGTCGCGACTCGCGACGACCGCCAAAACTTAACCTTGTTTTCTTTTCTTCTTCGTGTGGTAAACACTTATATTCACAATGATTCCTCTCATTTTTCAAGTCTTCAACTCTTTGAAGAAAGTCTTCAAAGTCTTCAAAAATGGTCTTCGACGGCCTTCAAGTCTTCATGTTTTATAAGCAAATCTTCAAAGTCTTCGAAAATTGACCTTTAATGGCCTCTGGTCTTCAAGTCTCCATGTTCTTCCTTTGTCGCAAAATCCACTTAGAAGAGGTAAAAGAGCGTAAAGTTGCTCCTACATCTCCTAAGAGAATTTCAAGGTAAAACACAAGTTCTTGATAATAAATGAGCACAAAAGTGACCCAAAAAGTACTAAATTATGCACATAAAATGGACATATCAGCGACCATGGTGCCGTAGAAGAAAGGAAAAATGAAGAAGAAGATGAATGAGTGGCTCAGACACTGAAAGAAAAATGAAGAAGAAACAAAAAACGAAGAAGAAACAAATAACGAAGAAGAAAGTGAAAACAAAGAAGAAGAATAAGAAAAGGGGATATAATAGGAATTTAAAATTATTTTTAGTTTTTATTTTTCTTTTCAAGGGGTAAAAGTGTCTTTGCACGTACATTAATTATCTAGGGTTATATTTGCACTTTCAATTATCAAAAGGTTATATTGGCACTTATGTAAAGTATGTAGTGTTATAAAAGTACTTTTCTCTTAATGAAATGATTTTATGTTTACTTTCATTTAATGCAACGAGGTTCATATTATATTTTAAAAAATTAAAATATATTTTTAAATATAAATAATTATAATATGAAACTAAAAGTCGAACAACGTTTTTTTATGACTAATTGTTAGGCGGTCTAATAAAAATATTATTATTTATCTAATTCAAATCAAAATATTTTGTTGTCTAACAAAAGAAATTATTTTTTTTTGTTTATTTCAAATCAAAATATTTAAAATTGACTTTTACAAGAGATGTTTGGTTCTCTTTAAAAAAAATTCGTCTCTTGAAAGACAAATTTTTCATAAGGCATGGAAAAACCAAGGTTTAAAGTGCAAATAAGAATAAATGAAAATAAAAGTTTTGAGTTGCATGAATCGGGTTATAAACTTTATAACTACTACATGTTGCATAATAAATTTTTAATATTGCAACTAAGACATTTTACCTTTTATTATTCTAACTAAACCCCATCTTTCCATAAGCCTATGGAAAGATGGTCTTTCCCAAGACTTTGCCTTGAAAAATGAGATTAATGAAAGCAATAAATTTATGATGGAATGAAAGCAATAAATTAATGATGGAATGAAAGCAACTAGCACCCGTCGCTGGGGGCTATGGCACCAGTCGTTCGTGCCTCCTTCTGACTGGTGCCTGAGTAGGGTGGTGTTGAAACGTAGTTACTATGGCACTGATCATTGAAATCGGTGCTGGAAATTCAATATTACAACACCGGTTTTTGATATACCGGTGATGAATGTTGAATCCTTTTTAATGATCAATGGTTATTTGACATCACTTGTTACTAACATAAACCAGTTCCGTTAATCTGAACTATAAAAATAACAACACGGGTTTATTTTTAATTTACTGGTGCTGTTGTTGTGGAGATGGATGTTTAAGCACCGGTCGTTGTATTAGTAAAACCAGTGTTTATTTTTTAAAAATTTGCAAAATCCTTGTTACATTATACCTGGCCCTTTCGAAATTGAAACCAGGGAAAATTAAATTGATTGTAATCAAGAACATACTCAAAATATATGAATCTATAGTGGGAAAAAAGTAATCCATTAACAAGATGTAACTTAACACAAAAGGTCAAACTTTGTCCCAATGATATACATATTGAAAGTACACCAGATCCACTGAAGTCTTGGTTTGTTAGGATGACACATGTTCACCCAAGGCTCACACCTTGTGTCTGAGACGTTTATCATCCTTTCCATTGTACGCTCCTCTTGACGGGGGGTAATATCTATCCTACACAAAATAATTAATTGTTGTCAAAAAAACATTTTAAAATGTTGAAATGATGCAGCATTTAAGCACCAAGGAAACATGGTGTGTATACATATGTTTTAACAGTGTATTTAACATCAATACAGTTTAATGTTAAACACACAGTGTAAAACAGTTAACGATGAACACACCATGTCTACTTGGTGCTCATACACTACAAAATCTCCACATTTGAAATTGTGGAGTTCTACAAAGGTTATAGCACTTTTTCACAATGGAAGAAGCATTACATAGTTAGAGGGCACTATATGAATAGAAATATACCAATGCAGTGCCCTTAAACTAATTCTTCCTCTGTTGACCTTGTTCACAATAACAATTAGCATAGAAAACCATTTAAGATGTCAAAATGATGTAGAATTTAAGCACGAAGAAAACTTTGTGTGTATAACTATGTTTTAACATTGTATTTAACATCAACAATGATTTAATGTTAAACACACAATGTTAAATAGTTAATGCTAAACACACCAAGTCTACTTGGTGCTTATACACAACAAAATCTCCACATTTGAAGTGGAAGATTTCTACAAATGTTACAGCACATTTTCATAATGGAAGCAGCATTACATAGTTAGAGGGCACTACATGAATAGAAAGCAACCACTGCAGTGCCCTTAAACTAATTATTCCTCCGTTAACCTTGTTCACAATAACAATTACAATACAAAACCATTTAAAATGTCGAAATGAAGAATTTTACAGCACCAACGAAACATGACATGTATAAACAAACTTTTTGAAACACGTCATTTACTTGTCGAAACATGATATGTTTACTTTTTGAAACAAAATGTCGAAATGGTGTGTATACCTATTGTTTAAACAAGTAGACATACCAAATTCCTCGGTGCTCATACACTACAAATTATCCACAATTTTTAGAGTTGTACGAATGTTACATCACTTTCCTAAATGGAATAAGCATTACATAGTTAGAGGGCAATACATGAATCGAAGGCAACCTATGCAGTGCCCTTTACCTAACGGTTATTAGTTTCAAATGTCAAAATGAGGAAGTTTCTTGGGGTGACCGAAGCAAGGAGTGTTTAAAAAAATCATGTCAAACACTTCGAGTTTTGGTGGCCTCGGTAGACTGCAATATCTCAACAGTTTAAACATCAACTAGAAATCATCAAAACACCTACAAATTTTTCACAATTTAAATTATGGAGTCGTACAAATGTTACAACACTTTTCGTAATGGAAGAAACATTACATAGTTAGAGGGCAATACATGAATCGAAGGCAACCTATGCAGTGCCATTTCATTAATGCATATTTCAACTTTTAAAATGTTGAAATGAAGTAGTTTTGCAGGGCCACGGAAGCAAAGAGTGTATAAACAAACAATGTGAAACACTCTAAGTTTTCATGGACCTGGTAGACTGCAATATCTCAATAGTTTAAACATCAAGTAAAAATTAGCAAAACAAAGAAAAAGACCTTTAAACTTTAATCTAACTCATCATTCATTCAAAACATTGTAGTTGTTCGACATCATTTAAAACTGAAACATAAATACATCAACATCACACAATAAAGTATATCACATTAGTTACAGAAAAAACCTACAATTTACAGAACAGTTATACATAATGCAGAAAATGTCAGACAGTAGAAAAACATCATAAACATACACTCATGGAATTACGAATTAATTGTTACTTGACCCGCCTCCACCCGACGTCGTTAATTGTAGCTAATTAACCCGGGCGGAGGGCTTACGGGTTAAAGATAGAGATTTATAATTCTGCACTTGTTCTCACTGCTAAGCTACCAAGGAGTACTAAGTGACAAGCCCTGGGTTTATCCACAAGAATGTTGGGCATCAACTACTAGTTAAAACACAACCTCGTGTGGGTCATCAATCCACACGAGTGAAAGGAATAACTAGTAATGTAAACATGCAACGAGGTTTTTTGGTATTTTCAACTAACAACTACAAAGTACGAAATTAACAAACGAGTAAACTATTTGTACTAGGCACATGGGATTCATCTAGCAACATGGTAGTTCTAATGCTTCAATCCTTGATTCAGTCATATAAAGACTTACAAAAGACCTATTAGTGTATTCAAAACACGTGGTGTAGCTGATGGTATACATTTCCACATCCCTGTATCGGTGGGTGCACTCGCAACCCTCCATTGACACCGCCATCATAATTAGGGGAGTACAACGAGGTCCGACCATCGTTGTAGATCTATTTCTCCCCCATGCTATTACGTCTCGGGCTTCCACCAAGAATACCACTACTTCTCCCGGGTCCTATATATGTTAGGCTCGAGAACCGTAGGTATCTTATATGTGATACTAGGGTTTCAACACAACACCCAACTTGCTACAATTAGCTATCTCTACCTGCAACCTCTCAGACAACAGTTACGAAGTCAGCTAAGACTGGTGTGATGGAAAATAGGTAAGAGCATTCTCGAATCCCCCATGCACACACCCACGCAGACGCATTCTCTCCTACCCATTCTAACATCCAGGGTCCTTTTCCCAAGGAGGCATCAATATTTGCACCATACATGAATATATCCCAAAGTATGTGCTTATATGTGGTGTACTATTCATGCATTTATAGCATTCAAGAATAATCACAATAATATCATCAACACAAAGATAAGATGAATCTAATGAATCTCATAAAGCAAATAAAACATAAGATGAATCTAATGAATCTCATAAAGCAAATAAAACATAAGATGAATCTAATGAATCTCATAAAGCAAATAAAACATACCAAGTACCAAAGTGAATAAAAAGTTAAAAATCTACCCTACAAAGGCTAGATCCATGGAAAATATTAGGTTGGATGCCATGGATCTAGAAAATAAGATGAAAGGAAAAATAGAACAAAAGAAAAAGAGAAGGAAGAAGAAGAAGTATTCTCCTCTTCCTTCTATCTAAACTAGAGAGAGAAACTAATCTACATTATGCCTACTTAGGGTTTACAAGAAGACTAAGGCTCCTATATATAGTAGCAAGAGATTGGGCCTAAAAATAGGCCAAAAATAGAGAGAGAAACTATTCTACATTATGCCTACTTAGGGTTTACAAGAAGACTAAGGCTCATACATATAGTAGCAGGAGATTGGGCCTAAAAATAGGCCAAAATAGCAAAACCCTAGGTCAGCCGCCAAGGCTTCGCAGACTGGCACGAATGTTATGGTCCTTGAAGCATGCAAGCTCAGGGCACCAGATCTAGCACATTCTGTGAACATTCATCATCACGAGCCGTGGGATCTAGCACGGTCTGTGAAGCTTGTCTCATGCCATGGTCTGTGAATCTTGTCACGGGCCGTGAGCAGTACATGGTTTTTGCTCAGAATTTTTCTCACGGTCCATGAAGGTATTTACGGACCGCGAGCTGGAAGTGGTATTGCTCAGAAAATTCATCACGGTCTGTGAAGGTTTTCATGGACAGGCTCTATGCTTAGCCAAATCTTCATCTCCTTGATTCATGGCTCGGGGCCTTTGTCAGGGCCTAGCGCTTGAGCTTTGTGAAGGTCATCTCATGCCACGGTTTGTGAAGATTGTTATAGGCCACTTGGGCTTTACCACATGCGGATTATGACCTGAAACTGGTGCTTCATTGGTTGAACTTCGTTTGCTTGCAACGGGAGAACCGTTAGTCCATATCAGAAGTTCTGGTAGTCAATTTTATAGTTATCGACAAAACGAATCCAATGGAACTAGCCTTGAAGGCTAATTATTCCTGAATTGTTCTCGGAATAAGGCAACACTCCTCTGACCATGATTCACCATTTTCTGCTTTGGCCGCCTTGAACTCTGAAGCTTCCTATCTTTGGCTTCGATCTCCTTATACCACACATTGATGTTAATGGCCTTCATCTTCTACCATTCTAATGTGAATGGCCATCGCCTCTTCTACCATCCTTGCGAACGGCCTTCAATCTTTTACCACCTTTGCGAATGGCCTTCATGTAGAATGTAACCAAAAAGTACCCATAAGCAATCTATTGAAGATGATCACAAGGAAGATCAATGAGCCTGTGGATACAAGATGTCCATTAGTAACAATTAAGTACTCCCTCCGTTTCTTTTATTATGGCACCTCTTTTTCTGACATTTTTTGAAGGCATGTTTGACCATCGATAACTTTTGTTGCGTACGATATTATATTATGAAAGTTTACTTTTCGAAAACTATACGTTACTGAGAATCCAAAGACATCTCACATAATGTCCATACATATATACAATAAAAGTTATCGCTGGTCAAACATGCCATGAAAAACTTCATGGTCAACGTGTGCCATAATAAAAGAAACGGAGGGAGTATACAAAATGCAGGATTTAGACAAGAAAACCAAAATGGCCGTCTAAACCCCTTGTCACGTAAACTCAACTATTATTAGCAATCTACCAACTAAAAGTAACTAAAACGTATGCCAAAAGAGATGGTTAACGCACACGAAATGAAGCAGATCAGAATCCTCACACTTAAACCTTTACTCGTCCTCGAGTAAATCTAAGACAAGAAAAAGAATCGAGCAAAATGTATCGTGCAAGCATAAGTTAACCGAGGCATTCAACTTATTCCCAAGCTACCCTAGTTTCCCCAAAGAAGTGAAAATCCTCACAACTCTCACACTCCTCGAAGATCCTAAAGAAACCTATCCTTCAAAAATAAAATGTGGAAAAAGGTAAGCCAAAAAGATAAGTGTTAAGCTAGCTTACTTTTCCCAAAATGATCCCAAAGCAATCAAAGAGTCATCTTAAAATACAATCCATCGCGGAAGCATGCATTCAACCTAGCTTTTTATATTCTTTCAATTTCTCTCATTTTGCCGAGGACGCCTTTTGGGTTTTCATCCCAGCTTTAACACACAAATGGTACTCACTTCTCACCTTTTTCCACACAACCTCTCATTTTTGCCTAGGCTCGTAAGCCTAGTCAGAACTAGCCTCTCATTTTTACCAAGGTATTTTAACATATCTGGGTTTTTCCCAATGTTACCCAACTTGCCCTTTCGGGGTTTTGACTTTTTCAGGTTTTAATTTTTTTTCATTTTTCAAAATTTTCAAAATGTTCAATAGAAGAGCTATTAGCTACATGGAAACAACTAAAAATTGTAAAGTCAAGAGGTATTCATTGAATATTTTAATTGGAAATTTTGTGAACATATTTGGGAACGAAAATCTTTCCATGTTGGAACATGCGGATTAGCATATAAACGCCAATCAGATCTTACGCATAAAGGGTCAGAATATTATGGCATTTGTGATATATGAAAATCTGAATATTCTGCTATATATTAGGCTGTAGAAACATAGTTGATTTATGGAAAATCCCTACAAATATGGTGTTGATATTATCGAATATATGGGAAATATTGTGATGAGGAAAATCCCTTTATTTATGGGATTTGGATATGCTTCAAGAAGCAGATAAGGAATCGAAATATTATGGAGATAATCAGGGAGAGTTCTGATCTGCTCATGGCTATAAAAGGGGACACCCACGGGTGCATTCAATACGGTTTTAATCAGAGAAAATCTGCACACATATTTTCAATCTTTTGAGAGAAGTGCAAAGAGCCAAAATTCTATGTTCCAACATACGTAACCTACCGTTCAAAGTTCAAAATCATATGCCTTAATTCCTCGGGAGGAGGAGATCCAGCGTCGATGAGTTTCGAGGTCAGAGAGAGTCTGATCAAGTCGGATCGATAGCTAGGGGAGCTAGCAGAATTCACACTTTTAATGAGTAAAGATAAGTATTTTGTATGATGTACTTTGTACTGTATCTTTCTGATTAGTGGATTCATTCCGAACTGGGCCAGGTCCTGCAGATGTAGGTGGATTTCACTGAACTGCGTAACCAATTCTTGTGTCGTTAATTCTTTACTTTATTGCATACTTGGTTAGATAGGTTATGTTGGAACATACTAGTAAGAATTAGAAAATTTTGGTAAAACCAAATTTCATTTGGTATCAGAGCTTGGTTACTTATTTTTCCCTTGGTTGTGTCAAGGAAAGTGTGATCTGGTTTCACCATGGCAACCAAAGAAGGAGCTTTGGTGTCTCGGCCACCTTTTCTAGAAGGCAACAACTACAGTTATTGGAAGGCACGCATGAGAGTTTTCATCAACTCACTGGATGAACTTGCGTGGTTCTATGTTGAAAATGAGTGGAATCACCCTACTGAAGATGCCGATACAAGCTCTAAGGCGAAAGAAGGAGAGTCAAGTCCAAGGGAGCAAAAACTCAAAGACAAAACTAATTGGACTCCTGATGGCCTCAAGGCATCTCTGGAAAATTCAAAGGCACTAAATGCAATCTTCACTGCAGTTGATGAAAACTAATTCAAACTCATCTCTACATGTCATCAAGCTAAGGAAGTATGGGATATTCTGCATACTGTTCATGAAGGAGCTAGTCAAATTCGAGAATCTAAACTAAAGATGTTGGCTACTAAGTTTGAGGAACTCAAGATGGAGGAAGATGACACCATTGCTATATTTAGCGGAAAACTCAGGGATATCTCCAATATGGCATACCAACTTGGAAAAGTCTAAAAAGAGGCAAAGTTGGTGAAAAAGACCTTGAGATCACTTCCTAAAAGGTTTGCAATGAAGGATGTGGCAATAGAAAAAGCATGAGATGTAGCCACCATGAGCTTAGATGAACTAATGGGATCATTACAGACGTATGAGATGACGTTTCAACCAGCTACAAAAAGGGTCCAAAGGGAGTTGGCATTCAGAACATCTTCATCAAAGGACAATCACGAATCTGAAAGTGATGATGAATTTGAAAAACTTGCACTTATTACGAAGAATTTCTCAAGAATGCTGAAGAAAGTAGTAAACAAGAAATCTCAGGAGAGGTTTGGAGGAAATAGACCAAGGCCACAGGATTCTGGTAATAATCGTGGAATGAGATTTGAGCAAGGAAATCACCAGTTCTCCAGAAATCAAAGTAATGAGCTAAAACAGCCTGGACAAATTCAATGCTAGGAATGTGAAGGATATGATCATATTCAGGCTGAATGTGCAAATACCCAGAAGAAACAGGGAAAATCTTATGTCATCTCGTGGAGTGAAGATGAAGAAGAATAGAAAGACGAAGAGGAACTTGTAAGCAACTATGTGGCATTTGGAGCAAAAATGTATGATGCATTGGAGGGTGGATGTTCTAACACACTAGATAACGTTGAAGCTGTATGTTCCAACATAAACCCATATGAAGCATCCAGTGATGAAGACGATGGACTTGCTATTAATGATGAAGAAATCTACAACACTTATGAAAAGATGTATGCTATGTGGCTCCAAGTGGTTGACACAAACAAAGAGCTGAAGGAAGAAAAAGTGCAGTTGATGGAAATAGAAAGAGAATTGCGTGTAAAAGTTGCTGAACTCAGAAAGGAGAATGATGAATTAAATGAAAAGCTAATATTAGCAACCAAGAGAGCTGAGACTTCTAAAGCAGTAATTTTTAAGCTAAATTCTGGAAAACCTAAGCTTGACAATATTCTGGATATGGGAAAGAACTTTGGAGATCGACACGGAATTGGGTATTCCAACCCACTCAAAAACACAGGCACACTCAAGCTTGAGGCACACGAGTTACTCAAGAGTCCAGTGAATCTCAAGACAAAGATTCGAGAGGTAAAGAGAAAGTTCAATCCCTATCAAAGGAAACCTCTCATCTACAGCTACTGTTCATATCAAGGTCACTCCGAGGATAAATTCCAAAAACTATTCAGAGATCAAATGGCAGGACATCAACTCGTGGTATGTTCCAACATAGGTGAAGTCTAGAAAACCAGAATGGTCAAAAAGGTATGGGTTGTCAAAAGATCTGGTACATGCCTTGTTGCACATACTTTGATTATATCATATTTCAGAGATTCGTGGTACTTTGATAGTGGTTGCTCTGTCCAAATGACTGGAACTCCAAAATTCCTTACAAATATCACACCTTTCGATGGTGGTTATGTTACGTTTAGTGGTGGAAAGAAGAGTAGAGTGGTTGGAAAAGGTGAACTACAGATTGAAAGATTTCCAGTATTCATTAGTGTGCTGTTTGTGGAAGACCTGAAGGCGAATCTACTGAGTATAGGTCAATTGTGTGACGACAACATGACTATGGAATTTCAGATAGACAAATGCATAGTGGCCAAGGTTCTTTCAGGCATACGATCATCACATAATTGCTATCTGCTGGAACAAAAAGTACGATGTATGATCTCGAAATAGGATGAAGGAATTCTGTGGCACAAAAAGCTTGGTCACATCAATTACAAAACCTTGGTGAAAATTGCAAATGCAAAAGCTGTACGAGGTATGCCTACCTTAACAAGCAAGAACGGAATTGTGTGCGGACCATGTCAACAAGGTAAACAAATTTGATCTCCCCACTCGTCAGTTCAATATATAACCACCTTAAGAAATCTGGAATTATTGCATATGGATTTGATGGGTCCAGTCAATACACCTAGTATAGGTGGAAATAAATATATCTTTGTATGTGTTGATGATTTCTCCAGGTATACATGGGTAGCTTTTTTAAAGGAAAAATCTGATATGGTGGAAGTATTCAGAAGTCTGGTGATAAATTTACAGGATGAAAATGAAGTCCAGTTGGAAAGATTGTTCGAATTCGTAGTGATCATGGTAGAGAATTTAAAAATTCTCAATTTAATGACTTTTGTGATAAGCTCGGTATTTAATATGAGTTTTCTGCACTAATCACTCCTCAGCAAAATGGTGTTGTGGAACAGAAAAACATAACCTTGTAGGAGATGGCTTGAGTTATGTTAGCCGAGAAAGAAATTCACAAAAAATGGTGGGCAGAAGCTATTAACACAGCTTGCTATACGATTAATCGAGTATATCTACGTCCATTCACCATCAAAACATCTTACGAGATATGGAAGGGTAGGAAACCAAATGTCTCATACTTTCATGTTTTTGGAAGCAAGTGCTACATCCTCAGAGATAGAGAGTAATTGGCAAAATTCGATAATCGCAGTGATACTGGAATTTTTCTTGGGTATTCTATCAACAGTCGTGCTTATCGTGTTTATAAAAATTGGACCAACACACTTATGGATTCTATAAATGTTATCGTGGACGATTCTGAAGAAGGACAAAAGTCTGATGTCGTAGAAGAAGAACCAGGTAACACTCATGTTCCAACACTGCCTCGTCAACCTGAAAAGGCAGATCCATCACATCAATAGTAGACTGATGTATAAACATCTGAGCAGACTGATGTTAAACCAGTTGACACTGGGCATGTTGGAACATCATCCTCCACTGCCGCATCCTATGTTCCAACACATGATCAACTTGAATCAAGGGCACGGAGTACTCTACCAGTTCCTCGGGTGGATTACAGGAAGTTGGTTGGATTAAAATGCTTCATCTCTCTCATTGAACCAAAGAATTACAAGGAGGCATTGCTGGATGAATACTGGATTGCTGCAATGCAAAAAGAACTAGGTCAGTTTGCAAGAAATGATGTATGGTATCTCACTCCTCGCCCTAAAGGTGTAAATGTCATCGGCACAAAATTGATTTTCAAGAATAAATCTAATGCTGGTGGACATGTTACTCAAAACAAAGCTAGACTATTAGCTTAAGGATATACACAAGTTGAAGGTGTTGACTTTGATGAGACATTCGCACTAGTTGCCAGGTTAGAGTCAATTCGAATTTTAGTTGCTATTGCCTGCTCTGTGAACTTTAATCTGTATCAAATGGATGTCAAGAGTGCATTTCTAAATGGTGTGGTAAATGAAGAATTTTATGTGAAACAACCTAAAGTATTTGAGGATCCTCATTACCCTCATCATGTATCACCTCAAGAAGGCCATCTATGGTTTAAAGCAAGCACCCGGGGCATGGTATGAATGACTTACTAACTTTCTTCTTGAGAAAGGTTATCATCGAGGGGGAGTAGATCGCACTTTATTTGTGTTTGATAAGTCAACAAAAATTCTGATTGCTCAAATTTATGTGGATGTTATAGTATTCGGCTCTACTTCACCATCTATGGTACAGGATTTTGTCACTGTTATGCAGGCTGAGTTTGAAATGAGCATGGTTGGAGAGCTCACATATTTTCTAGGACTGCAAGTTAAGCAAGGAAAACATGGCATGTTCATAAATCAAAGTAAGTATGCATTGAATCTAGTGAAGAGATTTGGTTTAAGCAATGCTCGAGCAGTTCGAACGCCTATGGGGGTTTCTGAAAAACTGGTCAAGGATGAAAAATGAGTTGCAATTGATCAAAAGTTATGCAGGGGAATGATTGGGAGTCTATTGTATTTAACAGCAAGTAGACCAAATATATGTCTCACCGTTCGGATATGTGCAACATTTCAGGCTGATCCAAAAGAGTCTCATCTCACTACAGTCAAAAGAGTTATTCGATATGTCAGTGGGACTTCTGAGTATGGTGTCTGGTATTCTAAATATCAAGATTCTGATTTGATTAGGTACAGTGATTCTGACTGGGCTGGTAATGCCCATGATCGAAAGAGCACTACAAGTGGATGTTTCTTTATTGGCATGAATCTGGTTTCTTGGTATAGCAAGAAACAAAATTCTATCTCTTTATCTACCGCGGAAGCTAAATATCTTGCTGCTGGAAGCTGTTGTACGAAATTTTTATGGATAAAGCAAATGATGAACGACTATGGAATTCATCAAGGCCCTTTGAAAATCTTATGTGACAACACAAGTGCTATTGATATTTCAAAAAATACAGTCCAGCACTCTCGAACTAAGCATATTGATATAAGACATCATTTTATTAGAGATCTTGTTGAAAGGAAGGAAGTCGTGGTAGTCTATGTTCTAACATACAAGCAAATTGCTGATATATTTACAAAGTCATTGGACACCACCACCTTTGAAAGTCTCAGACAACACTTAGTGTTTGTCAAATTTGAATTAATTCTTGCCTTTATTTAGCTGTAAATATTTTATTTGTTTTGTCGAAAAAATTCAAAAAAAAACAAAAAAAAATTAGAAAGAAGAAAAACTTTACAAAAATAGAAGTTGTATAGTTATTGTATGTTGGAAGTTAGTATATTTTGAGTTGATGTCTTGAGTTGACAAGAGAGAAAAGCTACATCATTGCTCATCTTGAAAAGGGGAAAAGGTTTTGCGGCAACCAAGGAAGTTATGCGAAGAATTTTGGTTGGTTTCAAAATTGTGTAAATCCCTCAAAATTCCTCTCTTTTCGGCCATTATCCCACACATCTTAGTTTTTTAAAATTCTTGCCAAACTCCTCCCCAATTTTTCTCTACTCAACAAATCCTTGATGAAAGATGTCTTCGAACCAGACCTCTCTCACGGTTGAAGAGAAAATTCAAGAAACTCTTCAAGCTTCAGAAGACATGAATGATGAGCAGATGAAGATATGGGGGGTGAAGATCATATTAAGGTATCAAGTGATGGAGAGCAAGCTGGAGAGCCTGTGTTTAGATAGAATAAAACAGACCAAGACCAGCATGTTGGAACACAGCCTGGTGAAGATGACGAAGCTGAAGATACTGAGTATGTTCCAACACAGGAACATCCTGAGATGAATTACTCAAGTGATGAGGTGCTAGATGAGTTCTTACAGTCTGCCAAGGGCAAGATAAAGGTGGCTGTTGCAGAGGTTTACCCACCAACTAAAAAGGCCAAGAAGAATCAGGAAGCTTCCAAGAGGAAAATACTGCCTCCTCTACCTGTAAGTGATGCTCTGTCATTCTCATACTTTGATATAAAATGTGAAGAGATGGGAGAAGTATTTGCAGAAAGGAAGTTTATCTCTGAGAGACCCATGGACCTAGAGATATACAGGGCTAGTGGTTTTTCAGATTTTTTGGAATGAATAGGACTGAAGAGGGTTTCCACTGTACAGCTTCAATATAATAGGCAGGTGGTCATTGAGGTGTATGCAAACCTGGTGGCTGGAAATTTAGAAGCTGACTTTCCTTGGTTTGAAAGGGTGTACTTGCGGGGAAAGATAGTGGACTTCTCAGCTGCCAGAATAAACAAGATTTTGGGACTGCAAACACCAGAGTTTGAGGATGTGTTTCCAGAGGATCTAGAAGTGACAGATGATCAGATTCTGGAGACAATCTCAGGAGGATACAAGACTAAGTGGCCTGAAACTGGTTATTCACAAGCTTCGTGTTTGTCATCACAGTTCTTTGGTTTGTATCAGGTAGCAATCAACTGCTGGATGTCATCCTCGATTACGACAACCTTGACTAGAGAAATGGTTAAGTTGTTGTTATGTGTTGGAACACATAAATCAGTCAACCTTAGATTGTTCATTCAGCAGAATTTGGTGAGACAGACTACAACTCCTAACGAAAAACATGTCATTGTATATCCCTGTTTGATTTCGGTGTTGTCTAAGAGTGCCAAGGTAAAGTGGAAGGCAAAAGATATGATTATAGACACGGAATTTCTAAGGTCGAACAATAAGACATTTGGGATGAGGGATGTCCATGATCTACCGTGGAATCCTTCTGGGTCCACTTCTTTAACTGCTGAAAAGAAGGCTAGATTGGTGGTCATGAATGCAAGATTGAGGGCAATAGTCATTCAAATGGCAGCACTTGAAGCAGAAAAGGCGAAACTGGAGATTGAAAAAGTGCAGCAGGAGGCCTGCTCCTGAACAAGAGTCAGGGGGGCCTACTTTCTATGTTCCAACATATATGTCACAGTCAGGGGCAGTCTGCTTCCTGCTTTTTCTTTGTTTTATTTGCCTTTGGCGTATTTATGGCCCCAGGGGGAGAATTTTGGATAATTTGGCTATAATCTGAAGTTTATTTTTTATGGTATTTCTGGAATTCTGGTATTCAATTTGGTATTCAATTTTTTATCAGATTCAGTATTGTGCATATGTTCCAACATAGGTGGATTTGGGAAGACCTATGTGTTTGATGACAAGTTTTTCATTGTAATATTAATGGCCAAAAAGTTTTGGATCCACAAAATGCCAAAGGGGGAGATTGTAAAGTCAAGAGGTATTCATTGAATGATTTAATTGGCAATTTTGTGATTATATTTGGGAACGAAAATCTTTCCATGTTGAAAAATGCGGATTAGCATATAAACGCCAATCAGATCTTACGCATAAAAGGTCAGTATATTATGGTATTTGTGAGATATGGAAATCTAAAGATTCTGCTATATATTAGGGGTGTAAAAGCATAGTTGATTTAGGGAAAATCCCTACAAATATGGTGTTGATATTATCAAATATATAGGACATATTGTGATGAGGAAAATCCTTTTATTTATGAGATTTGGATATGCTTTAAGAAGCAGATAAGGAATGAGAATATTATGGAGATAATCATGGAGATTTTCAATCGGCTCATAGCTATAAAAGGGGACAACCACAGCTGCATTCAATACGGTTTTAATCAGAGAAAATCTGCACACAGATTTTCAATCTTTCGAGAGAATTGCAAAGAGCCAGAATTCTATGTTCTAACATATGTGACCTGCCGTTCAAAGTTCATAATTATATGGCTTAATTCCTCGGGAGGAGGAGATCCAGCGTCGATGAGTTTCGAGGTCAGAGGGAGTCTGATCAAGACGGATCGGTAGCTAGGGGAGCTAGCGGAATTCACACGTTTAATTAATAAATATAAGTATTTTGTATGATGTACTTTGTACTGTATCTTTTTTTATTAGTGGATTCATTATGAACAGGGCCAGCCCCGCAGATGTAGGTGGATTTCACCGAACTGCACAACCAAGTCTTGTGCCTTTAATGCTTTACTTTATTACATACTTGGTTAGATAGGTTATGTTGGAACATGCTAGTAAGAATTAGAAAATTTTGGTAAAACCAAATTTCAAAAATCATAATTGATATCCAATGCCCTAGACTCCCCACACTTAAAGCTTGCATTATCCTCAATGCATATACAAAATCAAAGAGCATATGTCAAGGGAAAGAAATAGGTAAGCACTTATAGTGAAAAAGGAAAACTAAAATCTACCCTTGATGGCACAATCATGGAATGTAAAGAACAAACTAAATAATCTTTTCTGCATTGGTCAATTTTTTTAATTAGAGCATTAAATTTCACCTGAGTAGCTAAAATACTGGCTTTTATTTCTTCAAAATTCAATTATTCATGGTTAAAAAATTTGTTCCTTCTGTCTTTTAGAAGTTTATGTATTAAGCCAGTCTAGATTTTTAATGTTTTTCCTGTTAGATGATAGTGGAGAGGAGTCACCTCTATTAATCTCTATGAAATCTTCATTTGATTCAACAGGGGGATCATTACTGAATAGCTTCATCTTTGGATCAGAATTCAACTCTGGGGAAGCATTAATCTCTAACCTAACCAGGACCTCTTCAAGATGATAAGTTGGTGTTACCGTAAGATTGACATTGTTATTTCCATTCAGCTGTTTGTTTTTTAAGGAACCAACCTGAGTATGTTTTAAGACAACATTCACTTCTTTAGATGAATCATTATTAACATTTTTATTCCCTGTTAACATTTCAAATCAGTAGATAAACACAACAGAGGTTCCGGGCTGACAGACTCTTTTTGAGAATTAATCAAAATTTCAGATTTAGAACTAGAAGTAGCCAGAATAGAGTGATTAATCAACTTGTCAGATTTAGAACTAGTGGCATCCTGAATAGAGTGATTATTCTCAGACAACAAATTAGTAAGTACAGATGGAAGCACAGTCATTCCAATCTGTTCTCAAAGTTCAAAATAGCAGAGTTTTTATTTTGAGTTTGAGATTGAACCTGGGATACTTCTTCAAGGATCAATATTTTAGAACTTGCATTATCATGTATTTGATTAGTACTCTGCAATCCATTGACATTAGTTTCCTTAACCTGTAACACTTTTTGAGAAAGAGTGTTAGCTTTAATCTTATGCACTAGGATATAAATCTTCTAATGAGATGAGTAAATAGGAGAGGATGGACCATTCCGTTTACCTGTGGTTCTGCCCTGTTCATCAGTGGGACTGGATTTGTTACCTTTCTGAGTGTCTGGTTCCTTTGGCCTCCAGAAAGTGAATTTGGAAGTATTCTTATCAAACAAACACACAACACCTGTATGTCCTAGCTCAAGGCAGTTAGAGCAGTGCGTAGGTACTCTCTCATATTCAATGTATTTCCAAAAATCTACATCTCCAAAACTTAACCATATTCTTTCCAACATAGGCTTAGTAACATCAATTTCAACACATATCCTTGCAACATGTGGTCTAGTTCAATTTAGAGATGCTTTATCTACTCTAATTGAATTTCCTATGAGGTTACCAATTAACATTAACACCAAGTAATCAAATAATTTTTGTGGTAAACCATACAAAGCAATCCAAAATGGGGTAATAGGGGAATCTGAATTAGGGTTAAAATTGGGTACCCCTTTCATCATTATAATTGAATATGAACCAAAATTCCATATTTTGTGAAGCCAACAGTAATAATAATCATCAGGCAATGACAAGGATATCAGAACCTGTCAATTGTCTAGCAAAGTGATATTAGTGTGGCCTTTTAAGTCTTTCCTTAGTTTTCCATTTGTGCTCGGCTTTAAGAGAACTTCCCGACCAACATCCAACATGGAGGGGCTACCAATCTCAAGCATTCATCATCAGAGAAGTGAAGACCAGGATCGAAATGCTCAATTTGCATTTTTGGAATGAAGGGAGAAATGTTGATATTGGGATTTTTTATTGGATTCAGATTTAGGGATTCGCAGAGTTAATCTTTCAGAGATTGAGCTTAGGTGATGGGAGGATTAGGGCTAGTTGGTGGCACCGCCACCACTGCGGTGCCAGAGCAGAGAAAGGGAGGAGTGTATGTGAGATCATCGTTCCTAGAATTCTAGAGCAATATCAGAGAATAAGCGTTGATCAGAGTGATCCAGCTTACTTCATCTGTTTGGATTTTTTATACAATAGTTGACACCATGCTTCTGATTGGAATGGCTTCTACCACTATGTCTCAATGTCACTTAGAGAATAAAATCCTGATGTCGCCAACTTACTTAGTGCATCCTCCTTTGTATTTTTGCTTCGTGGTACATGCTGTATGTTGAAGTATTCGAGATGGGCTATGAGTTGTAGAACTTTCCTTAAATATTTAACCAATTGTTCTTCTTGAACCACATAGTCTCCTCACACTTGTTGGACAACGATTAGCGAATAACTTGACACTCGGATGCTCCTAAATTTTTTTCTGATGGTAGGATCCCATCCACAAATCAAGGTCTCATATTCTGGTTCGCTGTTGGTGAGCGGGAAATCAAAGCGTAATGAGTATCTATGTTCACCTCTGTGTGGGTTTACGAACAGCAATCCTGCTCCACAACCTTCTCTGCTGGACTTGCCATCAACGAACAATGTCCATGCAACTTCTTCCCACTTTGATTTTCCTTTATCGATTCTCAAGCTCTTCTACATGCTCGCTTTCTGTGCTTCTTCGATGGTCATTTCTGTAATGAAGCATGCTAACGCTTGAGCTTTAATCGTTGTTCTAGGTTGGAATTAGATCTCAAATTGACCTAGTTCTAGGGACCACTCCGTTGTTAGTCTGCCTGATGATTCAGGCTTGTGAAAAACGTTCTTAATTGGAAAACCAGTGTAGATCGTGATGTGGTAACCGTGGAAATACATTCGCAGTCTTTGTGATGAGTATACTAAGGCCAAAATTAAATTCTCAACTAGCATATTCATTTTCTCTACACTCCGCAATAAATAGCTAATATAATAAACCAGTACTTGTTTCTGGTCTTCAAAGTGAACCAAAACAGAGCTGACTACATTGTGCGAGATTTCCCAATACAAGTATAATGTTTCTCCAGGGGCAGGTGACTTCAGCGTTTACAGTGCTAGAAACTGTTCCTTTAAACTATCTTATGATGTCTGACATTCTTCACTCCAGCTAAACCTCTTGGCCTTTCTTAGAGTTTTGAACAGTGGAAAGTGCTTCTCCGCCACCTTTGAGATGAATCTGCTAACCGCGCTAGCGACCCCATTAGGATTTGTACTTGTTTGACAGTTCGCAACTGGGGATGATTGACTATAGCTTGGAATTTCTCTAGGTTGGCTTCGATACCCTTTGAGAACACCCTATATCCTAAAAAATTACCTACACCCACTCCAAATATGCATTTATTAGGGTTGAGCTTTATCCCTATTGCACTATTGCACGTAATGTTTCTAAAGTCTCTTGTAAATCTGCAACGAAGCCACCCACCTTCCTGCTCTTGACTACCATGTCATCGACATATACCTCAACATTTCACCCTATTTGATTATGAAATGCATTGTCAACTACTCTTTGGTATGTTTCCCCTACATTTTTCAACCTAAACAGCGTCTTTACGTAACAAAATGTCCCAAAACTTGTTATAAAAGCCATTTTCTCTGCATTCTCTGGATTCATTAATATTTTGTGGTATCCCTTGTATGCGTCTAAAAATCCTAGGGGATAACAACCATGTCTAACTTCTTTACCATGACTGGGTTTGCTAGCCGCTTTGGGTATATGACTTCCTTTAATAAACTAGCTTGAAGCAGTGTTGTAAGTTCTTCTTCGATCGCTTTCTACCTATCGCTAGCAAAGCAACGCATCACCCCAATATACTCCCCCAAACCTCTAATCAATAATAATCAATCTAACCACTATCATGCATCACAAATCGAATAAGGAATTGAGTCACAATAGAGATTTACCTCTAAGGTCTTGATGTGTGTGTCTCAAAGGTTTCGAGGGTAGGTGGGTTTGAGTGGTACTTTTGTGGTGGTTGGGTGGTGTAGGAAAGTTTGTGAGATTCATGGGTCGTGTACGTCTACACGGCCCATGAACATGGGATTTGGTTCTCCTCTTTCTCCACCATTTTGAGCATCACGAACCATGTACGTCTTCATGGTCCATGAGTTGGACTCTCCGGTTGCTCACCATCCTCCAAGAACCATATGCTTCCTATAAAACAAACATGCACACCATGTGTAATAGTGTCCCAAAAACAAAAGGAAAACTACAAGTAGGAAAACACACCAAAAATATCGAACTAATCTACTTTTTCAAAGATCGGGTTGCCTCTTGAGAAGCTCCATATATTTAAGATCGTCGGCATGACCCTAATGTTATCCATATGGTGTGGGTTTGTACCCCATCACCATGGACAACCAAACATAGAGAGGTGGGGGTAAGAATCTCCCAAAAGGAAGATATAGTAGAGAATGAGTCAACCTTAGAGGAATTAGGTGGTTTGGAAGCTTAGCATATTCAATTGGCTTCCCTATGGTTTATTCTAAGGTTTCCAAAAATGTGGGAGTAGGTTCTATAGGTGGAGGTAGGGGTGCAAATAAGTAATATGGAAACTTAAGTATAATCACCCCTTCCTCGATTTCTTCACTCTCAACAAACCTTTCCCCATCCCCTTTAGATTCATCTACCAAAATTTCACATTCAACTAGGGAAGGTTCATTTTCAGAATATTGGGTTTCTAGTTGGCTCACCCTTTTCATCAAGTCAAACACTTTCCCTTCAACTTTCTCAGTAGTTGAGAATAGTTGAGTTCCCAAATCGCTAATCTCGCTAAGCATTTGTGATTGGAGTAAGTCACTACTCGTGGTCACATTAGCTATAGCTTGCAAAATTTCTACACAATCCAATTTGGGAACCAATCATAGTGATTGGTTTTGAGGCATTGGGTAGGTTAGTGAAATCCAACTATCTAACCCAACGTGTTGGTTTCCCGATGCATCTCCATACCACGAATTTGAGTTACCACTAAACCTCAAATTTGGAAAGTCGTGGTATAGGTAACAATCTTGATCCCATCGGCCTTGGGAACCAACAACTCCCACCTCTCTCTCTCTCAATTTTGCTCATCCAAGAGCAAGACTCTGTAGGGTGATCACAATGACATATCCTACAAAATCTCGCTCTTTGAGATATTCTTCTCCCAAATTCACTCAACCTTGGGCAATAATCTATAGGATGATTGCAATGACACACCCTACAAAGTGCCCTCCGTTGAGTGCTTTCCCACATTTGTTTTCTTTTCTATTAAGCACCAACAAAGAAAACACACAAAATTTGGAATCGTAGTGTAAGAGTCCTCGGTTTTCACCAAAAACTCAAGAAATACCTACTCCGGAAAACAAAAACCAGAAAAAGATAAAAGGAATACTAACTACCACTAACATGTTATGCTCAACTAATACTCGAATTGAAAAGCATCCTTGGTAACGGGGCCAAAATTTGACCCGCCTTCACCAGGGGTCGTTAATTGTATTTAGTTAATCCGGCCGGAGGGCTTATAGGTCAAAGATAGAGGTTTACCATGTTGCACTCGTTCTCACTGCTAAGCTACCAAGGGGTAGTAAGCGGCAAGCCGTGGGTTTGTCCACAAGGATACTAGGGCTCAAGTACTAGTTAAAACACAACCTCGTGTGGGTTGTCAATAAGCACGAGTGAAAGGAATAGCTAGTAATGTGAATGTGCAATGGGAGGGTTTTGGTATTTTCAACTAACTACAAAGAATGAAATTAACAAACGAGTAAACTATTTATACTAGGCACTTGGGAATCATTTAGAAACATGGTAGTTCTAATGCTTCAAACCTCTATTCATTCACATAAAGACTTACAGAAGACCTATCAGTAGGGGTGGGCATCGGGTCGGTTTTCAGTCTATTCGGTTCGGGTTTTTCAGTTTTTTTCCTTAAAAATTAAAAACCGAATCCGACCCAAACAAGTCAAATAATCCAAATTATCCAAACCGAATTCAAAATTTGGTTTCGGTTTGAAACCGAATTCATCCGAATAAACCAAATTTATTCTTCAATCAGATTTTTTACCCACAAATTTAAAATAATTACAACTCAATAATTCAAAGCCAGATAATTTATCATTTAAGGCCCAATTAAGGCCCAAATGGCAATTGTCAATTACATCAGAAAGCTGATGGTTTGCTATGAAAGAGAGGAAGAGTGAGTCTAGTATTTATAATTGTAAGATAGGCTAAGTCTCCTTCCTTTTGCCGATGTGGGACTAAATGTGTAGTAATGCTTTGGCAGCTTTGTCATTGCCTTCATGCCTTGGCTCTTCCTTTCCTTCAGCCTTCACGCCTTCACTGGCTTCACATGCGAAAATCATTTCCAAATTTTCAATTTTATTACTTTTTTTTTGTTGAATTTATTAATTATTATGAGTCTATCTCTTGAAAGACGATTTTTTCATAAGTCATGGAAATATTATGGTTTAAAATACAAATTAGAAGAAATGAAGATAATTTTTTTGGGTTGAATGAATCGGGTTATAAACTTTATAACTACTACACGTTGCATAATAAAATGTTAATATTGCAACTAATACCTTTTACTCTGTATTATTATAATTAAACCATGTCTTTCCATAAGCCTATGGAATAATGGAAAGACTGTATTTTCCAAGATTTTGTCATTTATTATTACATTATTTAATTTGAGGAGTATTTTGTGACTGAAGATTATTTAATACCGTTTAATCTCAAATCCTTTTTATTATTGTCACGCTGTTAATTTGACTTATGTTTTTACCATTTCCATACATGATGAATGTGTTTATAATATATTTTATGATTTCTTTCTCTTCTATTTATATAAGTAATTTAAATACATTTAGAGGGTGAAACAAAAATTCCACTATTAAATTAACACAATGTCTTGCTTTAGACTAACAAATCATTATACGAGGTTATTTTATAACTGATATAACTAATAAGTTGATTTAATATTTGTTTTTATTTATTGCAACAAATTTCTCATAACTTTTAAAATGTACAGTAATGTATAAATAATTATAATTTGACCATAATAGTTATTAAAACGAGATTTTTCATGATTAGTCTAACATTTAGATGGTCTAATAGGAGACTTTCTCCTAAATTAACTATGATATTTATATATTACGGTTTTTAAAAAATTTTTAAGTTTAAAATTACATATTTTAGTAGATGTATTCATCAAAATTATTAGGAATTGTATTTTTTTTAAACTAAGAGTTAATGTATTAAAATGTATTATATTTAGTTCAAATAGAAAATCTAAATTATCATTAATTTTATCTCTTACATCTTTATGTTTATGTAAAAATGATATTTTATACATTCTAGATCGTGTATTATGCGAAATTATTTTTCTACTATTATCATTCCGCCCCTCCTTAAAATCAGTTCTGGTTCTGCCACTGTCTGCGGTTAAATAAAGGTTGTACCAGGCTAGTTGCTTTAGGTTATATACGAGTAGATTTAAACGTTGGTTTTGACTTTGAACTGACATATTTTCTTCTTCTGTTTTAGTGAATATGGGAAGTGGAGACTGGAGATTACGAATCAGATTGAAATAGGCTCATTTTCATGCTACCGGAAGCATAACCATTACACAACGATCCACATCCTCACTTGTTTATGCTTCTCAGTTGGCTAATCACTGTTTTCATCTCTTCACCAAGTAATCTCTTATGAGTCCATTGTAGTTTGTTAATTTTTTTAGAGCAGAGGAAAATGCCCATTGTTTGAGGAATGCTTTAGTCTAGTGAAAGATTACTGTTGAAGAATTAATTATACGTGCACCTTATCACTGTGATTAATAAGATCATTGTAGTTTAGATATGGATATTTATTGATTACAGTTAATACTTTCCGTTAACGTTCATTCCAATAAGAATTTATAAGAATATATATATATACACATATATATATATACACACTTGTTTTTAAATTTATAAGAAATTTAAACGAACTAATTTATTAAACTTTTTTTATAATGAATATGGATTGTAAAACACTTGAATATCAATCTATTGTCTATTTGATCCATTTCACATTTTCATGTTAAGATGTTTGGGGTAATTTTTTAAAATGTATAGATTAGTCCTCCCACTTATATTTACTTATAAATTTAGTTTTGTATTTTTAAATTTTATTTATTATTATATATATTTTATTTATTTATTTATTTACAATTCGGTATTTGGGTCGGTTTTCGGTTTGAGTTTCAATATCCAAAACCAAACCAAAAACCATATTCAAAATTCGGTTTATTCAATTCGGTTATCCAAAAACCGTATTTTAAATTCGGTTCGGGTTATTCGGATTCGGATAATTCGGTTTTTGGTTCGGTTTTCAGTTTTCAGTTTTTTTGCCCACCCCTACCTATCAGTGTATTCACAACACGCGGGGTGGCCGATGACATACACTTCCCCATCCCTGTCACGGTAGATGCACTCGCAACCCTCCATCGACACCGCCATCGTTATTAGGAGAGTACAACGAGGTCTAAAAATCGTTGTAGGTTTGTTTCTCCCTTGTGTTATTACATCCCGGGCTTTCACCACAAATGCAACTAATCCTCCTGGGTCCTATATACACTAGGCCCGAGGATCGTAGGCACCTTATCTTTGATACTAGGGTTTCAACAGAATGCCTAGCTTTCTACTATTAACTATCTCTACCTACAACCTCCCGGACAACAGTTATGAAGTCAGCTAAGACTGGTGCAACGACAAATAGGTCAGAGCCTTCTCGAATCCCCCGTGCATACACCCACACGAACGCATTCTCCCCTAGCCATTCTATCATCCAGGTTTCTCTTCCTAATGGGGCATCGATATTTGCACCATACATGAATATATCCCAAAGTGTGTGCTTATATGTGGTGTACAATTCATGCATTTATAACATTCAAGAACAATCACAATAATATCTTAAACACAAAGATATGATGAATCTAATGAATCTCATAAAGAAAATAGAACATACTAAGTGCCAAAGTGAATCCCAAAGGTTAGATCAATGGAAAATATTAGGTTGGATGCCATGGATCTAGAAAATAATATGAAAGGAAAAATATAACAAAAGAAAAAGTGAAGGAAAAAGAAGTATTCTCCTTTACCTTCTATCTAAACTAGAGAGAGAAACTAATCCACATTATGCCTACTTAGGGTTTACAAAAAGACTAAGACTCCTATACATAGTAGCAGGAGATTGGGCCTGAAAATAGGCCCAAAATAAACCAAAATAGCAAAACCCTAGGTCAGCCGCCAAGGCTTTGCAAACTGGCACGAATGTTACGGTCCGTGAAGAATGCAAGCCTAGGGCGCCAGATCTGGCATGGTCCATGAACATTCACCATAACCGGCCGTGGGATCTGGCGTGGTTCGTGAGGCTTGTCTCGTACTACGGTCTGTGAAGCTTGCCACAGACCGTGAGCAGTACATGGTTTTTGCTCATAAGTTTTCTCACGGTCCGTGAAGGTTTTTACGGATCGTGAGCTGGATGTGGTATTGCTCAAAAGTTTCTTCATGGTCCGTGAAGGTTTTCATGGACCGGCTCCATACTTAGCCAAATCTTCATCTCCTTGCTTCAAGGCCGAGGCCTTTGTCACGGCTCAGGGCTTTAGCTTCGTGAAGGTCTCGTGAATTTCTCGTGAAGGTCATCTTGTGCCACGATCCATGAAAATTATCACAGGTCGCTTGTGCTTCACCAGGGGCGGTCCGTGACCGGCCGCTAGTGCTTCGATGGCTGAAGTTCATTTTCTTGCTACGGGTGAACCGTTAGTCCGAATTGAGAGTTCTAGTAGTCAAATTTATAGTACTCGAGAATAAAATTCTAATGGAACCAGCTCTGAATGCTAATTATTCCTGGATCATTTTCGTATTAAGGCAACACTCCTTGGACCACGTTTCACCATTTTCTCCTTTGGCCACCTTGAACTCCGAAGCCGCCTATCTTTGGCTTCAATCTCCTTCTACCACGCATTGATGTTAATGGCCTTCATCTTCTACCATTATAATGTGAATTGCATTCACCTCTTCCATCGTCCTTGCGAATGACCTTCAATCTTTTACCGCCCTTGCGAACAGCCTTCGCGTAGAATGTAACCAAAAGGTACCCACGGGCGACCTACTAATGTGGATCACAAGGAAGATCAACGAGCCCATATATACAAGATGTCCATGAGTACCAATTAAATCTACAAAATGATTGATTTAGACAAGAAAACCAAACGTCGCCATCTAAACCCCTTGTCACGTAAACTCAACTAATACTAGCAATCCACCAGCTAAAACTAACTAAAAAGTATGCAAAATGCAACGGTTAACGCACACAAAATGAAGTAGATCATTACTTCAACAGATTAGTGTGTAAAACACATAAACTTCAGAAATATGAACAATATCAGTTAACCCAAATGACTAGACTAGATAAATTAATACAATCCAATGAATTCCAGAACAAGATAATCAATACCAATAATCTTGGAATTTTGAACAAGAGTTTAAAATCTCATAATCAAGTCAACGATAACTTCATTCATCATATGAAACTAAAATTTTAGATCACAAAATGCAGAAAATTTGATGCCCTAAAATCAAAATAGAGAAAATGAAATATTGGCCGATATATTAAAATGACATAGAAAAAAATGTAGACAGCCAAAAAAACCATCATAAAAACATGATATGGGAGGAGGAAGAAGGTGGTTATGTAGGGAGGAGGGGCAAGGTGGCAGCGGTGACAGTTGGATGTTTAGGAGGTGGCGGTGGTAAGGAGAGGAAGAAGGTGGATATGGTTGGTTGTTTAGGGGCAGGCGACGGCGGAAATAGAGAAGAGGTGGAGTAGGAGGATGAGAGGATGAGAGGCAAGTGAAGGAGTGAGTTGCTTTAGGGTTTCATGTTTGGTTTATATAAAAAATTTTGAAGGGTTGAGATTGAATCAACTTAGGGGAAATCAAGACTTCAGATTTTATCTAGATGCATGCAGCACTAATTACGAGAATCAGTGCTGTGAATTACTAAAACCGGTGCTAAAATTTGTTCAAAGCAGCTTCTTAAAGCTGCTATGGTATTAATTTTTGTAACAACCCGAGAGCCAACTTATAAAAAAAGTCTTACTCTGGAGCAGCGGTTGTCCGACCGGCGCTAGAACGGAAAAATGGTGCATTTGTTAAAAGCAGTTGTCTGAGGCTGCTATAGTATTAATTTTTGTTACAACCTATGGCAGACTTAGAATTTTTTTTCTAACTCTAGAGCACCAGTTGTCCGACTGGTGCTAGAACGGCATACAGGTGCTAAAACATGCTTAAAGCAGCTGCTTGAGGCTGCTTATTCCCGACGCGCTATAGAATCCAAGCAAGGTATTTTGTAACCAGTGTTGTGTGCATTGTCATACTGGTGCTGAAATTAACTTTGTTAAAATTTGAATTTGAATGTCCCACCCAAATACTGACCAATTTGTTTCATCTGGTTCATCCAACCTTTCTGAACACCGATAAATCAACAATCCTGACCGATGCTAACATTTGAGACAATTATTTCTAAATATTCATTTAAAGATCCTATGTGGGAGGAAAGTTTTTTCCATTGTTTTTTATGTTCAATTGTGCTAAAAAATATTCAATTCAACACTCAATAGAGCTCATGTTTCGAATTTGTGTCCAATGGATACCCGCAAACCCTCTGACCAGAACTTTGTGAAAATCACACTGTAGCCTAAAAATTAAATACGACTCCTTATTTGTGGCCAAATAACACCACATTGTGTATTCTTGGGTTAATATATGTTATAAAAATATGTCATGTTTAATTAGAACTTGGTAAAGCGCTAGCTCATGTGCTAGAGTATCCGATTATAGATGACTCAGAAGTTAAGAAGTTCAAACGAGATGTTTTCTTTGTTATTTATTTACACTGGAAATTGAATTTTTTTTATTAGTTCTACAAATTCACATATGGTTCCAAGAATGTAGGATTGCATCCGAGCGGAATCGAATTTGGATGTCCGAGTGAAGTTTTTTCTTTTTGTACTTAGGTCACTCCAAGAATTTGGAATTGTCAAAACACAAAATCGGTGATTCAATACGGCAATTGAGTATTGTAGGATCATAACTATGCAAGTACAACTTGATTGGGTGAATGGAACATCCTCAAAACTGATCATAGATAACAAGTGCTACATTTACATAAATTGCAGTTTTGGCCAAAACTATGTTTCAACTTCAGCATTGATTCAAAGCACTTGATTCTTGTTTTTACTTACTAAATATATGAATTCTAAATAATGGAAATTTTTAATGTATTAATTTCAAAACATTAGTACATGTCCTAGACTAAAATATGCCAAAAATATTTATAAATATAAACAGAAAATCATATTCCTTTAATGTCATACGATAATGTAAAATCAGAACAATCCTCGAAGTAGTGGAAAATAATGATATTTCATCTACAAAATAACAAAGAACTGTTTCGAGCCATAATCCAAAATAAAATCACTACAAAAATGATTGTTCAATATAAGAACAATGAGGATCCAAAATCATGAATAATATCTAGCAAATGGCTAGTCATCTAACATTTGCGTATGTTCTGAGCAGGTCCCAACATCGTTCTGCCAAACACTTGTGCATGGATATATAGGGAAAGGTCCAACTGCATACATGGCATCCGGGAACTGGTGTTCAAAAACCTTTCCCATGTGATCGCACCAAGACCTTTGATATTGTGATTTTGTCAGCAGACTTTGTACACCCACCTCCAACGCCGTGAATCTAGATTCCAAAGTAAGACCCACACTATCCTGAGGGAATTTGAAGAAAGCATGTGTTGTAATCTTACCCTTTGGATGCCCGTATAGTGGGGGACAACTGCTTTTGTGCACAGTTTGGAGAATAGGCTGCAGAAACCGTAACAACTTGTTCTCTTTGCACCATGTCTCAACTCGTTCACTATTTGCTTACCCATATTCCATCAGAGTTTTTTTTAATGGCGTACAGATGTCTCAGCCTCATACTATGAACCTCAGTGTTCACTGTGACAGGGTCAATTCTTGGTGCTACAAAGTGGTACCATTCATTCATCTAAGGAGTTAGTAGATTCTTTGGCATCTTTTTCCAACCTGGTTTAACAATAGACTCTACATCGGTTTCCTCTCTTGTTACCGTTCTCACGATCTCCCGCCTTGTGGGATTGTCAAAATCCCAACCCTCGTCGGTATAGTAGTGGAATGCAAGAAATTCTTCCTCCTCGGAGGGAACATTTGGCAATCCGTCCAACTCGTTTATGGATTCTGCAGTTTATTTCACTATTTTCCCACAACAAAACACCTCAGCCCACCTTCCAGCATACCGCAAATTAGCATAGAACTCACTCACTATGCTAAGGTTGAACATTGGAGACGTGTCACACAATTTCTCCCACCTAAGCGCCCTGATTGTTTCTTCAAAGGGGGAGCATATTCAATTCCTCTCTCCGAAAAATGTTGCCTTTGTTTGTAGGTTTGTGCCATTAATTTTTCCACCTCCAAAACGAACCTTTTCTCATGTTGTTCAACATTGGACTGCACTTCTGGAGAGGAAGGGGATGCATCACGGGTCCTCTTGTGGGGAGTTTTGGGTGCCATATCCTACAATGTCAAATGAGGCATTTCAAAAAACACCTTCCATGCAACCAAAAAAACCTATTCAAAACTTGCTTTCGTGAACGTTAACATACCCTCGATGCTGCCCAATCAAATCCAATCTATACAAAAAAATTGTTGTTGCACATTAACTCTATGTACATAATGTCAATATCGACAAAAGTTGGAGAGCAAAGTGAACCAACATTGAAAAAAAGTTGTTATTCCTCCAAAAACTATGAGTTCATGATTAATAATCTAGTACAATATAATAGCAATGTTTGAAAGACAACTCACCTAAATCCTTCACAGAGTTTGGGAGTCTGAACCAATGGGGAAGATGGGTTAATTTTCCTCCACAAAGTTTTGAAAATGAAGAGCAGCTGCGCGTAGAACTGTTAAGAATTCTAAACTTAAATTAAGTAGCACCAATACGAGGCATATAAACTGGTACTAAAACAAGCAAAAACAGCTGCTTCAGGCAGCTATGAATTAATTTCTCAGCATTTTCTCCCAACCCAAGAACAAACTTTCCAAAATATTCTAAGGGGGCAGCACAGGCAGAAACATAGATGCTGATAATTCAAAAACCGGTGCCAAAAATAAACAAAGCAGCTGTGTAATGCTGCTTTCATTGATTTTAAAAAAAAATCTTCTTCTCAACCCAATAGATAATCCCACATATTTTTTCTAAGTACATAGCACCGATGTACGGACCGGTGTTGTAATTACAAAAATCAGTGCTAAAAGAGAACAGAGCACCTACTCTGTTTGTCAACCTTATACAGTACTGCTAACGTTACTATTATCAGCACCAGTTTTCTCAAAACTAGTGTTATTAGCTTCCCTGCATTTTTTGCGTGAAATTAATTATTTATTAGTTGATGACCAATTATAGCAGCGGTTGTGCTATAGCCAATTCAGATACTGGTGCTATCTATTATGTATGGCACCGGTTTCAAGCACCGTTTCAATAAAGCGGTGCTAGAAACATAAGTTAGCACCAGTGTTATAGAATTATGTCACAATACCGGTGCCATAAATTGGTTTCAACACCTATTTTGGAGGCCTGCTAGTTTCCGACCGGTGCCATAAAACTTGTTTTCCAGTAGTGTCCAAATACATTGGACCGGCGCTGAACATTTTTCACCAAGTCCAACCAGGAAAGGTCTTGTAGCCGAACATACAAGCTTAAGAAAATTCAAACCGAAAAGAATTTACCATTGGAACAGACGAATGATACCAAGTTCAACCAAGAAATAACTTGTCACATACAACAGCTCGTGAATCTCACTAGAGGCGTCAGAAACAGATGTCTTCTCTAGACTCGCCAACAGATCATGACCCAAGCTCAGATTGTTTTTCCCTATTCTTCTTCTCTTCATCTTGAAACGGAAGCTGATCAATCAAAGCTCCTATATCACTTGTTGTATCATTGCGTAGCTCTGATACCACTTGTTGGGGAAATTAATCCCCCTGCACAGAATCAAGACAATAGAAAAATAAGGCATTAAAAAGGAACACTGAAATTTAACGTGGTTCACCTAACAGGTTGGCCTCCTCCACGAATATAAAAAGATTAATCTCACTGCTCAAATGAGCCATACAAATTACAGATGTCCGGAATTACGTCACACGTGACCACTCGACTCAGACTACAAATACAAAATGGACTACATTCTTCCCATAGCTTACAGATATTTAATGGGTATTTTGAAGACCAGATTAGATGTTTATATAACTCACACCTAGCAACTCTAACTCTCTCTCTATTTATAAGAGTTCAAGTACAGACCAAAAGTCTTTCAATTCATGAACCTAACTCTTGGTAGTCCTTAATTCATGAATTAACCCTTGAGTCACACATTCATAAATGCAAAACTCTTCAACTCATATTAATTATTCCTTTTGGAATTTGAAGAGACCCAACAATATCTTCTGAAAGGAATAAACTTTTTTCCGAATGGAATGAGTTGCTTTAATTTAAAATTCATTTTTAATGTATTCTAAATTTGTGCTTTAAGGATTTTTATTATATTAATAGATTTCTAGGAGAATCAATTAAAATCTAATTTATGTTCTTATCATTTGATTTGAATTAAATGGAATCAAATTGAACTAAATGGAATCAACATTTGATTTGAATTAAATGGAATCAAATTGAACTAAATGGAATCAAACTAAATTTTTCAAAAAAAAAACTAAACTCTAAAACTAAATCAAATTGAACTATGATGCAATTTTTTTTTTTAAAAAAAAGACATAAATGAACTTAATGATAAAAAAAATAGTGAGAACTTGTACTCCTTTCGTTCCAGCCAAATATGCACATTTTTTTTGTAAACTTTCTCAAGACACGTTTGACCATAAATTACAAATAGTATATAGGTATTGATATCATCATATGAAATATTTTTAGATTCTTGTATCACGTAATTTTTAAATATAAACTTTAATACACATTTAATATACGTAACTAAAGTTATTAGTTGTTAAATATGATTTGAGAAAGATGACCAAAAAGTGTCTGACATGGCGAGAGGGGGGAGTACTTAGAAGAATCACTTGATAAAAATGGCAACATTAATCTTAAATTAAGGCCTTCTTCTTTTCCTAGTCTGATCTAAAGTGGATTGTATTGAACAAAAAAATAAACTGAACTATATTTAGGGGTGTTCGTCAGTTCAAGACCAGATTGGACCCAAACTCATAAAAAAGCTTGGACCAAAAATCGGACCGGTAAGTGATTATTTAGGATTGGGATCAGACTGGAATTATTCCAATTTTAGACCAGTACGGACCGGATGGACTAGATTTTAGTAAGATTTATTCTTTTGCAAAAAAAAATGATGTTGAAAAAATTAAATCAAATTAAAATACGAAACTAACCCTGTTATTTTCAAAAAGTACCAATCTAACCTTGTATAATCTGAAAGTGAGATTTAACCCAAAGATTTTTTTTAACAAATGTGCTGATGTAACTGTTAGGATAAATCATATTACTGATTAGATTATGATTTATTATGATTAGATTTCTTTCCTTATTACACATCTATGGTACTCTCTATATATTCAATCATCAATAATACAATTCCTTATGGCAAATCATTCTTTCTTGGTATCAAAGCCTCTTCTGATCCAAAACCTAAAAACTTAAAATTCCTGTCGACAGCGGCTCCATCACGTGTTCCCCCCTCTGTGCTCTGCTCCTCTCTGGATTCGAATATTCTCCGGACATGCACAGCTCCTCTCTGGATGCTCCGCTTCACTCCGCCATTCCGCTCTGGACATACGGCTCCTCTCCGGACGCGCGCGGCACTTTTTCAGTTCCGAACAAGTGGCTCCTCTCCAGACACTCCGCTCCATTGCTTTTCCTCTCAAGTTATGGATCAAGAAAAACTCTCCTACAACACTCTGCTCCAGATGATGCAGATCAAACTCACTCCATCAGATTATCTTCTCTATAAGCATCAAGCAAGTTATGTCATTCGTCCTCAAGGTTTATACGGTTTCATTGATGGCACTAGATCTCATCACACTCTCCCCAGTCTCAACACCGCAGACCATATCTTTATCTGGAGCAGACCCTATTATCATCCTCAACCCCGCTTTATGCGGATGTTCTTGCCCGTGCCAAAAACCATGAGGCCATTTTGTTGAATTTAGGGGGACACTCAGGACCACCGTAGGAAAGGTTGCATTACAGACAAGCAACGCACCTCAAGTCGGCCATACGTGGGATCACATGCCGGCTCGAGATGGCCGCGTATTTCCTTCTCGCGGGGGCTATGGCGGTCGCTTTGGTGGCAGGCGCGATGATGGCCAGCAGTCTTTTTCCAGTTCTCAGGCGGCTTGTCTGGTCCCTAGTCGCGGTCGTCCTCACTATTCCTGGTGTGGACAGCTTGGTCACTATACTATGATCTGTTACCAGAAGCAGGCACAAATTTGTCGTTTGCCAAGCACTCATTTGGCATAAAATCATCACTCTTCTCAGCAGTCCGATACTTCTTCTTGCCTGTCAGATTAGTACGTTGATTTCGGTGCTACCAGTCATATGGTGACTTCTACCTCATGCCTAGATAGTTTCACTCCTTATATTGGTAAATCTCGTGTTCTTGTTGGTAATGGTGCTCCAGTTATTATATCTCATATTGGTGATTCTAAAGTTTCTAAGAACTTACATTTGTCTGGTGTTTTGGTTGCGCCTTATATTACCAAGAATTTACTATCTATTAGTCGGTTAACCAAAGATATGGGTGTCCTAATTACATTTGACGACCGGAATTTCATCCTTCAGAATAAAGTAACCAGGGCCATCGTGGGTCGGGGGCACAGTAAGGATGGATTGTACAGCTTGGACAGGGGAGATGCGGCATTTGTTTCAGTTTTACAGCAAAATAAGAGTCGAGCTTTATATGAGTTGTGGCATGCACGCCTAGGTCATGTTACTAGTGCAGTGATTACTAGTTTACATAAGTCTGGTTTACTTTCAGTTTCTTTTTTTTTTGCCTAAACCGCATATGTGCGCCCTCAGTGTTATGGCGAAAGACCAACGTTGGCTTTTGTTGAGAACCCTAAATGTGCTGATAATGTTCTTGATTTAATACATTGTGATTTGTGGGGTCTCTTCCTAGTTTTATCTACAAATGGCTTTTCATATTATGCATTATTTGTGGATGATTATTTGAGATTCACTTGGTTGTGCCCTTTTCATCGCAAATCAGATTGGGTTGACACTTATTTGTAGTTTGAGGCACTTGTTGAGAATCAATTTTCTGGAAAAATTAAAGATTTTCAAAGTGATGGTGGCACTGAATTTTTGAACACCAGACTCAGATCACACTTTACGGAAAAAGGTATTCATCATTAGGTTTCTTGTCCGGCCACTCCGGAGCAGAATGGGCGCGCAGAACGCAAACATCGTCATGTTGTTGATATGGGTCTTACGATGTTTTTTCACTCACGTCTTAATATTTCTTGTTGGGATGATGCGTTCACCACTGCTGTTTACATTATCAACCGTTTGCCTACTCCAGTTCTGCAGGGATCGACACCTTATCGTTTTCTTTATCCGCGAGATCCTATCTATGGTAACTTTCATCCTTTTGGTTGCCAGGTTTTCCCTTTTGTTTTCCCAACTGATGATCATAAGCTATCTTCCCGTAGTATTCGATGTATATTTATCAGTTACATCTCGCAGTATAAGGGGTTTCGGTGTCTCGACCCTACCACTGGCAAGGTCAATGTTACTCGTTATGCTCATTTTGACGAGGCTTATTTTCCTCTAGCTCCGACATTGGGAACTGGGTTTCCCTCCTTAGGTTTAGATGTCTCTGCTTTTACTGATCCAGATCATGGGACGACGTCGTCACTAGCCTCGGCTCCATCCTTACCTCAATCTTGGATTCCTAATAATGAGCCGTTTCAGCCTGCTGCCCCACAAGCTAACCTGTGTCTGCATCCTGTCTCACATCTGACCACGGTGGCTCCTTGCCCACAGCCAGCCGCGGTGGTCTCTCGCCTATGTCCGGTCATCTCTCACCCACGCCCATGCCCAGGTGTGGTGGCTCGCGCCCAGTAGCCACGAGCTCATGATCCCCGGATAGCCACAACCACGGATGACCATGGCTACGGGCGGCCACGGCCCTTCCTGCCTCAGCCATTGACAGCCTCCTTCCCACCCTGGCTACGACCATGGATGGTCACGGCTCCGTCGTCGTGGCCACGTCCTAGATATTAGGTTCTCCATGTCCACCAGCTTCTCGCATGGTTACGTGCTCTTCCACCAGAGTTATTCAGCGCCGAGATTATTCATATATTCATGCTCATGGTATTCTTGTGGCTCTTCTTGCTCAAAAAGAACCGACTGATTATCGTTCCGCAAACTAAGATCCTTCTTGGGTTTCTGCCATGGATGAGAAGATGGCCGCTCTTTGTAGTCAACATACTTAGGATCTTGTTCCACGCCCTCTGGACGTTGACATTGTTGGATCTAATGGGTTTATCGACTGAATTACAAACCTAATGGTTTGGTTGATCGTCATAAGGCACATTTGGTAGCTCTCAGATTCCCGATTTTGACTTTGACCATACTTGCAGCCCTGTGGTTAAAGCATCTATAGTTTGAACCGTTCTTGCTATTGTTACCATGCGTGCTTGGTCTCTACATCAGCTGGACGTTAAGAATGTCTTTCTTAACTATGTTCTTGATTATCCAATTTTTATGGCGCAACCTGTTGGCTATAAGGATCCCACTCATCCAGACTATGTTTTTCGTCTATGGAAGGCCATTTATGGTCTGAAGCAGGCACCTCGAGCATGGTTTCAACGTTTCAGTACTTATCTTTTGCAGCTTAGGTTTCGTTGCAGTTCTTCTGATACTTCATTAATTGTGTTGTCTCGTGGCTCGTCATTGTTGTATCTTTCGGTCTATGTTGATAATATCATTTTGACTAGCAATGATTCAACTCTTATTCGGCAGTTCATTAATCACACCCATCAGGGGTTTGTAATCAAAGATTTGGGTGTCTTACATTACTTTCTTGGCTTGGAGGTCACGCCCACTACCTCAGGACTTCTTCTAGGACCGACAAAGTATGCTTGGGACATTTGTTCTTGAGCTGGTATGTTAGATGCAGTGTCAATCTCTACACCATTTCTACCGAATTCTCAGCTTCACAGCAGTGCGAGTTCCCAGTTCAAGAATCTAACGTTGTATCGCTCTTTGGTTGGTGCTCTCCATTATCTAACCAACACTTGTCTGGACTTAGCATTTGCAGTTAATTCTATTAGTTAGTACCTTCAGAACCCTCGGGAAGATCATTTTTCGGTTGTCACTCAGATTCTCCGCTATGTTCGGGGAACCCTACATTTTGGTCTCAATTTTCGTGCACCTTCTTTTCTGGAGGTGCTCATTATTCTGATGCAGATTGGGCCAGGTGTTTGGAGACCCGTCGTTCTACTTATGGTTATGATGTATTATTGGGCGGTAACTTGGTTTCTTGGAGTGCGAAGAAACAGCTCACTGTGTCTAGGTCCAGCACTGAGTCGGAGTATCGTACTTTGGCCAACAATGCTTCTGAGGTTATCTGGATGACTCATTTGCTTCGTGATCTTCATGTTCCTCTTTTTGGTGTGCCTCTTCTGCTTTGTGACAACAATAGTACCATCTTCTGGGTTCAGAATCCGGTGGCGCATAAACGGACTAAGCACATTGACATTGATTATCATTTTGTTCACGAGTTGGTTTCTTCGGCCAAGGTTCATGTTGATCATGTTCCTACATCTCTATAGGTTGCAGATAACTTCACCAATGGTATTTCCCATCCCTTGTTTGATTTCTTCATATCCAAGCTTTGCGTCTCTAAGAATCCAATGTTTCGCTTGAGAGGGTGTTAGGATAAATCAGATTACTGACTAAATTATGATTTATTATGATTAGAGTTCTTTACTTATTACACCTCTATTGTACTCTCTATATATTCAGTCAACAATAATACAATTCCTTACAGCAAATAATTCTCTCAGTAACCTTTTCATATTATTCCAATGTTAACTTAACATTTTTCGGCACTGAACAAATCTTAAATGACTAAAATACCCCTATTCTTAAAACTAAGAATTTAATGACAAAAATACCACTAAGTTCTTCTTCATCTCCGTCACTACCGCCATCGCTGCTCTAAAATCTAGCATCTCATTGAAACAACCACACGATCGGCCAAGTGGTTACGCCTCTGGTTTAAATCAAGCCGTAGCGTGAGGATTTTTCCAGTGGAGGGGTCTCTTGTGGATAGCGAGTACAGTCGTGGATCAGGGGTTTGACCCTGGTGTCTGCTGTGATTTACCTCCTTAGTGATGGATGTGGTGTCGGTGCGGCTGGGGCCTTGAGGGCAAGGGTATCTCCTTCTGGCATCTCTTAGAACGAGTTTAGCATCTCAATTAGCTTCAGAGATAGACACGACCCCTTGGGTTGAATCATTCGGAACGGGTTTCCAAATGGGAAGAAAGGCATGCTCGGTTCCTGTGCACGCCTCGTAACAATAAACTAAATAACTGCACAAAGAGAGAAGCAATATACTCCCTCCGATTTTTTCTATATATGGCACCATATATTTAGTCGTTTGAATTTAGGTGAAGAAAATAAGTAGATGAAATTAAATGTGTAAAGTAAAAAAAAAGAATGAACCGTTTAAATTGAAAAAATCTTGCCAAAAATAAAATGAATATCAAATAAAAGAAAATAATAATTTATGTTAAGTGTGTCATCAATAGTAAATCAGAGGGAATACTACTCCCTCCGTCCCAGCCGAATCTGCACACTTTTTGGTCAACTTTCTCAAGACACGTTTGACCATAAATTTCAACTAGTATATAGATACCAATATCATCATGTGAGATATTGTTGGATTCTCTGCATGTTGTATTTTCTAAATATCAAATTTTAACACAGCGTTAATATACGTAACTAAAGTTATCGTTGGTCAAACATGACCTGTGAAAGTTGACCAAAAAGTGTGCACATTCGGCTGGGACGGAGTAATACATAACATGATTCAACCAATCCATCAACTTAAATAAGAAATGAAATCCAAAAACTGATGCCGAGTTCATTGGATATGAGGCTCCTGCTTAGCTTTCCTGGCCCCACCCTTCACCAACACCGGATACGATCGGAGCAGACTGGGGATGCGCGGCTGAAGGGAGTAGTGGACGGACTGAGCTCGTGTGGACTCGCGGCGGACGGTTGCTGTTGTGGATGGTGTTAGGAGGACTCCAGCGGGCTGACTGCTGCGACCGGAGCTGGTGCGACGGAGCTGTTGGGCGGTGGCATGGGGAGATCGGTGAGCGGAGGTGGGAGGGACTGGGAGCTTCCAGCGACTGGTGCGGGCACGAAATTTAGGGGATTGAGCGGTCGATTTCAGATTCAGGATGAGGTTGGAGGCTTGGAACGGCGTGACTGTGTGTTTTCTGTACTGTTCTAAACCCTTTTCTTCCAAGTCACCTAGGCTGAAATTCCATTTCCGTTGTAGAGTTCTCCACCTAATTCTCTCATTTGGATGTCTTAGGGTCGTGTGGGCAGGTAGAGGTCGCAGACCCTACTAGTCCCCAGAATTTTCCGAAATCCCGGAGCACGAACGAAGAAACGTGAGCCTCGATGGGAATGTCCGGGACATGCACCGAGGATCACGAAATCTCGCTTCGTTGTTCACCCGCAGCCACCAACTAAGAAGAGGGATTTCTGGGATAAAAGTTGTCTTTTTTTTTTTTTTAATTAAGGGTATAATTGTCAATTTATTGTTTTTCGATCAAATTCATGTTGTCAGGGTTGGATTGACACTTTCGTCCTAACTTAGGGATAGATTTGTATTTTCAGATTTTACAGGATTACATTGACGCTTTTTTTTATCAAAATATAGGGTTATTTTAACACTTAACTCTTAAATTTTTATCTTCAAGAGATATTAACTAGAAGTTATTAGAAAAATTTTGCCTCGATATATAGAAGAATTCTATTAGAATAGAAATAAATATAAACCAGTATATAAACTTAAACTATATAAATACATAAAAAGTATACATAAGAGTAAGTCACTAATCCATCTGATCCGAACCGAGAAATATTCAATTTTGGACCAATTGAACAAGATGCCAAAATTCTAAAAAATCTAGGAGCGAAAACTAAATTCGAAATTCTATATATCCTATTTCGATCTTTATATTTCAATCTAATCCAGACGACATCACCACCCCTAACTCTACTTGTATATGAGCAAATGGTAGCTAAAAGCTAAAGCAAACAAAACCTCGATCACAACTCAGGAACCACAACAATTGGGGGTGTACATCAATTGTATACACACAAAAAACTCATTGCTTAGAGACATCTTTTTTCAACAATTTATACTCTTGAATCTCCTTACCATTTGGAGTCCTAACAAACCTAACTTTCACATCACAATTATCGTTACTATTAACAAACAATCTCGTACCCCTACTCTGCAACATTCCCGTTGACCTAGACCTCCTCAACCTCACCGTAGGCATCCTCACAGCCAATCCCCCCCTCCTTCTACTACTGCTGCTAGTACTACTACCTACATCCAAATCCAAATCCAACGTCCCAAATTCAATCTCCCTGAACGAGCCGATCGATCTCGACCGTCCGATGCGATCGCTCCCCTTCCCCCCAATCAGACGACCCACATCCGTCTCGGTCTTTCCTTCCTCCATGCAACTCACCGCATCGGATACTTTCCTGTTCCTTCGGATACTCACTTTAACGGCCTTGATCGCTTCCCCGCCATCCTCATCCAACGGCTCGTATTTCGTGCTGTCCCTCACGCAGTCCACGCGCCGCCCTATTTTGTTCCAAATCGGATTGTTCACTCTTTTCAACACGTGCTTCAAACACTCCACCACCTCCACCATCGCCGGCCGCTTCCCCGCCACCGACCTCACGCACTTTGCCGCCAGCAACGCCAGCTGCATTAGCGCCGCCTCGTCCTCCGGTGGACCAATCCTCGGGTCACATATGGCGGGAAAGTCCCCGGACCGTATCGCCGGCAACGCCCAGTCCACCACTGACGGCGGGGAGAAGTTGACGTCGATGGCATTCCGGCCGCTGATGATCTCCAGAAGTAATATTCCAAAGCTGAAGACGTCGGACTTCGTGCTCAGATCACCCGGCGAAAGATAGCCGGGATCGAGGTACCCGAGAGTCCCGGCCGGTGGCGTGCACCTCACGCGCACGTCATCCACGTGGCCTCTCAACGCCAGCCCGAAGTCACTGAGACGCGCGTTGAAATTCGCGTCGATCAAAACATTCGACGACTTCACATCGCGGTGGATAACCGGCGGGTCGGAGGAGTGCAGGTAATGAACCGCCTTCGCCACCTGCAACCCGAGCCGAACCCGCCTGGACCACCCGGGCACCCGGGTCGACCCGTGAAGCAAGTCGAATAACGAGCCGTTGGGCATGTACTCCACCACGATCAATCTACTGTTATTGGCATCCACGGCGTACCCGAGAATATTGACGACCCGGGAAGAATTGACCCGGGAGAGAATCTCAATCTCGTTCTCCGTCGGGTTATTCGCCGCCGGGTTGCTGGGATTGGCGGGCTTGGTTCTCTTGACGGCGGCGATAAGGTGGCCGCCAAGGTGGGCCCGGTAGACGCTGCCGTGGCTGCCCTTTCCGAGGAGGTGGGACTTGGAGAAGCCATTGGTGGAGGAGAGGAGATGGGAGTAGGAGAATTCGACGATCTTTTTATCTGGTTTGGTGTTTTTTGTGGGCTTTGAGGATTTGGTGAATTTGAAGTTGTGGGAATCGCAGGCGGCGATTGCTGATTCGGCATTGCATGAGAGGTATCCCATGGTAATGATGACGAGATTGAGGAAATGGTAGATTTGATGGAGGAGGAGAATGCGGAATTATAGAGAGAGAAAGGACAGTGGCCATAACTAGTGAGGTGGTGGTGAGTTTGAGTGTAGCTTTGCATTGTTAAATCTTAATGCATAAAGCGTGATGGTAAACAAGGAAAGGGGAAGGTCCACTTTTTCGATTTAAATGTATTCCAATTGGACGCATGCTCCAATTTTTTATTGTCTTTTTTTTTTTGAATTTGACTGGTTTAAAAAATATTTTCACATAATTATTTATTTTACTATTACGTCTGGAGAAGGTTTACACGGAGATGGAGGTCTTTTCCTGAAATTGTATAGTACAAAATATTCACAATATCAAAAGGAGAACGGTGACAAGCGGTTATAACAAACAATGTTGGTTCTTTTTCTTGAAGGGTAAGGGGGCCTTCGAAAATTCCTACTCACAAATATTGGGTTTTTAATTCACAAAATTATCCAATTAATATAAATTAATGTTATTATAAAAAACATTATTTTACTATAAGTATTATGTATAAATTGCCAAATGAGATTCTATCAAAAAAATGTATAATGTATATTTAAACAAATATATCATATGTTTTTTAGTTGGATATAATTAAAAGTGCTAATGATTAAAAATAAATCCTATCAAATCGTGAACACTAAAAACTGATTTAGCAAAAAAAAAATTATACAACTTTCTAAGCTCTATTCACTATTGTGGGGGTGTCTATTCCAATAGTTCTAAGCTTCATTATTTATATAAGTGTATTACTTTATTAATATCTTGATTCCTTGGGGTTGTTGACCGATTGTGTATTAGATGTCTAGCCAAAGAATCCCTAGCATTGTTGATATCATCTTGGGAGTAGGGCTTCGATGCCTTCGTGAAAACCTGTCAATAACGAGTTAGTAGAAAATAGAAGAAAGGTTACTTAGATTTGTTGCTAGAAACAATTGTACACGAACCTTATCAATTTGGAGGAAGTCATCTTTGACTACTTGAATGCACTCAGCCTCGTATAACATGACGTAACAATCGTACTCCCAAATCTGTGCTTGTTTATTGTACTGATTTAAATAAACATAAAATCCTTAATTAAATTTTTATATAAATTAACTAAGTATAGTAAATTGAAAAAATAATGTTCATAGCCCACCTCGAATTTCTTTCATTGATTACCATCTGAAATATGTCTAATCACTTCATCTGTTGGCCGGACCCTATCCACTTGCCAATGCAACAATTTTGCATCTTCCCTACACACATACAACTTCTTCAAATGGGAATGATAGGGAGATACCATAACACATTTTCCGGTGTCTTTTTCTTTGATTTGGATACAACTTCCGCACCCACAGCAATTCCACTGCTCTTCAACTTGTACCGAGACTCACCGCAAACCCGACAAGTTTCTCGATTTTTGTCTAATTCCTCCTATACAATATACAATCGCTTGGACATGCATGAATTTTTTGCAGTTCCAATCCCATTGGACATACAAAATTTTTTTGCGGCATACAACCTATCGGGCAATACATTAACTTTGGGAAGGAAATCCTTAAACAACTCGAGAGCCTCGGCCATCGACTTAGCAGTTCATCCAAATTTTGCCTTTAGATTCATTATTTGCAATGTTGCGCTCAAAATCGAGTGTTTGAAGCCGTTGTACAAAAGCGTCCCTTTGTCATCAATCAGTGCCTGTCACGACTCGAGTTTACCTTTGAACTCGTTTGCAATACATTCTACCATTTCATCAAACTTCACATTGCCATCTAATTCGTCTCCCACCTTCGTGTTGCTCAATTCAATAGTTTCAGAGGGATGTTCAATTACTTCCCCATGTCATACCCAACGAGTGTAGGTAGTTTGAAACCCCCTCCTTACGAGATGTTCCCACATCTTCTTCCTCCCTAGATAGGCATCATTTCTACAATCCTTACACGAGCATTGTGTTCGTACCCCACATTTTTTAGAAGCATCTTCAAACGCTATAGAAATAAATGATTCTACCAATGACATGTACTTGGGCGATTTTCTAAGATAATTACCAATGAATTCATCTCGATCCATTATTATCTTACAAACAAGTCAATTAAATGGAACCCATGACCATTCATTCAACAATAATCAAATCCCATATCACAAACCCTAATTGAACATATACATATATATATATATATATATATACATATTATTGAAATCATCACAACCCTTAATATTTGCAAGACTTTGAAGTAAATAATTTGAAAAAAAACCTAACCTCTTCCAATGGAAAACTGACACACTATAGTATCATTTATTCATTAATGAACAAGAAATTTGAGCAAACCCTTCACACAATTTTTTGATTTTAGGCTTTTAATGATTAGGGAGCCCTTTTTTTATATACTTCCTCAGTTTCCAAACTCTGAAATTTCCGAACTCTGAAATTGATGACATTAATACATTAATGGCACGAATGATATTTTCCGAGTTCAGAAAACATGTACGACAAATTTACAAATTGGACTAGTGTTCTTCTCTTCATGTCCAGGAAACCATTGACTTACGAGTTCGGAATTCATGTCGGACCTCTTTTTTGAGCTCGGAGTTTGCAATTTTTAAAGGCAGTTCTGACTAACCGCTTTTAAATCGGGTAATTTAAAGACGGTTCTGACCTCAACCGCCTTCCATTAGCCATATTTAAAGGCAGTTACTAAAAAACTGCCTTAAAATCGAAATTAACTACCTTTAAATTTGTTGGTTGGGTACGACGGGCAGTTTCTGAGCTCAGAAACTGCTATTGAAGGCGGTTATAGGTGGATTTTTTAAACTGCCTTCCATTGCCGCCTGTAATAGAAGCCTCTTCACTAGTGATTCTTTTCTTATGATTTGTATGAACCGGACTTAACTAAATTAAAAATAAATATATTAAATTACAATAATACTATTAAAATAACTTGAGAAAGTCTCATGTCATACCGACTTACATTTAGGCCAATTATGAAAATCTTCATTTCAATAAATTTTTTGGTTCAATAATACTTATTTATATATTACAATACATTTTAAAGGGTTTTCAAACTTATTAGAACCTCGTTATAATAAATAAAAACAAACATCAAATCACTTTATTAGTTACACTAATTATAAAATAACTCCATTTAATAATTAGCAGTGTAAAACAAGACTTTGTAAAATAACTTATACTTTATATAAATTAAATTTTACTAAAAAAAATAAAATATACAAATAAGTTGAAAAAGAAAACAGAAGATAAGAATACAACTGTAAAGGTGTGTAATTTTTTTTTGAATAATTGATGAAAAGGGAGGGTAAACAATCATTGTTAATAACTAATTGAAATCTAATCCCGCTCATTTATGTTAACATTAACGAAAAGTAATTAAGTAGATGATTAAATTATAATAACTTGATAAACGGCAATATAGATATATCATCATCATCATCATCACCATTATTAAACAATCATGCCGGACACCCACGGGTGTACCTCAGTGGTTGGGACATGGGTGGGTAAGCCAATAATCCCAGGTTCGATCCTCGGCAGCGGCAGTGTGGGGAGTTCTTGCTTTGCAAGGCTCCCTTGTGCGCACCGAGGCAATGCCAAGCCCATGGGTCCTGGTGCTGGGCTACCGTGATTTACCTCTCATACGATGGCCTGGGTGTGGGCTGGTATGGGCCGCTGAGGGCGAACGGATTAATCGCCTTTTGCCAAACAATCATGCCGGAGTCATTATAAGGAACTTTATCATACCTATTTATTAGATTACACCAAAAGGACGGTACTCTCTCTCACATTTACAGTTATGCACTTTTAACTTTTAACGTTTGACTCAAAAAATATTTGATCCTCAATATATTTCATCAAGAATAACTAAAATTTGTGAGAAGTTAATATTTTTAAATGTATATATATATATATTATAACGAATCCAATAATGTATCACTTAATAGTATTTGTACTATATATTAATTCAACTTTATGATCAAAGTAAGAAATTTTAACTAAATAAATAGTTAAATTATAGTTTAACATGAGACAGAGGGAGTAAATAACTTTTCAAGGAGAAATTTTAACTAAATAAATAATTAAATTGTAGTTTAAAATGAGACGGGGTAAATGACTTCTCAAGAGGTCATTGTTTTTCAGAATTCGTGACAAGCTAGTATCATTAGAATATGCCGATTAACGTTGTAAATGATTGAAAGTAAATTAGCGTTGAAAATAACTCATTATGATACATATTATTTGACTACAAATTTGTACAGTATGTTGAGAATTAAAATCTTTAGTTTAAAAGAGAGAAGCGCGAAAGATGGTAGTGAAACAGAAATAAAAATATGTTATACTTTATTGCCTCAAACGCACATCAAAATGGGTGTTGGATAAAGTTTTGGTTGCGAATATTTTGTAGAACTCGTAGCAAGCAGTGATTACAACTACTTAATGGGAAAGTTAGAAGATAGAGAGTCAAAAGGTGGGCAAATGGCTTTCATAGGGGTGGGAATATCTTGGGCATGGGTTTATCCCTTGCTTGTGGTGTGGTCAGGTCAAATATCATTGTCTACATGCATGCTCAATTCCTCATGGCCCCCTTTTTTAGCAAATATGAATGCGGTGTTCCTTTCATCTATAACCATAAAAAAAAAAGGAAAAAAATATCTAACTGCACTAATATAAGAATCATCACTGGCGGATTCATTGCATGCTAGTTATAGTTTTGGGAAAAGTATAAAAATAACCCTATTAAACTGAGAGACTGTACGAATAACCTTGTAAACTTTAAAAGTGCAAAAGTAACTCTATCTTTTAGTTAAAATGTACATTTTACCCATTTTCAACATTGACCGATGTAAGTCATGCGTTGACCAATAATAAAAAGACATAAATACCCTAAGTTTTAAATAGAAAAACCTAAAGACTATTTCACCCTCACATCTTCTTCTTCTTCAGCTTCTCTTTCCGAGACTTGCCGCCGCCGGAAATGAAAAATTAATCCAAATTCCAACTTCCCGATTCAGAAGAGGGGAGCTTTTGAACAAAAACAACCTTCTTTACTTAGTCAGGTTAGCCTCTACTGATTAAGCTACAAGAACAACTCAAAAAAGACAACAATTTTTCGCACAAACCAAATTTAAACTGTTCCCCCATCAAACACACAAACTGCAAACACACAAACAAGAAATTCATAGACAGAATATGTCTCACATGATTCATATCCAACAAGTCATATCAAACACCTAAATCCATCCAACAAAATAAACAAAAAAAAACAGTCATAAAAACACAAATAAAGAAAAAAGAGAGCAATTTCTCAAAGATACGAAAACATCCCATGATCACCGAAAGAACACAACATCAACACACCCTTTAAGCCCTCTTTAAGATCCGAAACAAACCCAGATTACAATAAGCAAAAATAAATAAATCCAAGAACCTACACAAAATTCGCATAAAGCTCCCATTTTTATTGACGGGATTTCTCTGATTTACCTGAATACGAATCCAATAGAGCTCCAAGTCAGTGGAAATACAAATTTGTTGCCGCTCCACCTCTCCGTCGCCATAAACAAAAAATTAATCCCAGAATTCCATCATCATTACACCTCTGACCTTGCCTAACCTAGAAACCCTAGCCCCACCACTTTAGCCCCGTCGTCCCACCATCCAGAGAGCTCTGTCACAACCTCGTGCTGCCACCGTCACCTCGCCATCCCGTTGCACCGACCCATCGCACCATCACCAAGCCATAATAGAGAAGAGAGTCAAATATCAGAGAAGGGAGTCGATAAGGAGAAGGGAATATCGAAGAAGGGAGTCGATGGGATGAATATCGGAGAAGGGCCAGATGAAATTGGAACTGGAGAAGGGAGTCGATGGGAGTCGCATCAGATTTTGGCTCGAAATTCGAGTGGCCCAGAGGTGAAAATTGAGAAAGTTGGAACACAAAAGGAAGAAGGGAAAACAGAAGCGAGAGGTGTGAGGCTAAGTGAAGAAATGGGGGAGGGTTATTCTTGTCTTTACATGTTATTTTGTTTTTTTTGAATTTTAACTTGAGGGTATTATGGTCCTTTCACCAATTTCTGGCCAAATTGGATGTTGACAATTTGGTCAACAATTTTCACGGTTATTTTTGCACTTCCAGATTTTATAAGGTCATTTCTACACGTTTGCCCAAAACATATGGTTAAAAACACATTTCACTCTATAGTTTTTATAGTCAAATTAACGACAGACTCTAAAAATCCATTTAGACGGTGGTTGGTGAATAATTGTCGTCTAACGTAGCATGATCAATTGCGGTTGTGCAATCGCCGTTGAAAGTGTTATATGAGTACAAAAGATGTACAAGACCTAAACAAATATGGAACAAGTTATATATATAACCAATTAGAAAAGGTATTCCTTTCTTATCCTGATTCTAATTTATTTACATTTCTATTACCCCCCCCTCAAGCGAAGTGCAGGACTGGTCACAACACAAAATGTAGAAACTCATATTGAGGACGGGCTAGACTCTTCGTAAAGATGTCAGTAAGCTGCAAGTTTCTAGAAACATGAGCAACCCTGAGCTTGTGAGAAGACACCATCTCACACACAAAATGATAGTCAATATCAATGTGCTTGGCTCTCTAATGTGAAATTGGATTCTGAGCAAGGAAGATAGCACTATTATTATCACACAGTAACACATGTGGTGTGTGCGTCGTCACACGTAAGTCTTGAAGAAGATTCATCAACCAAGCTATCTTTGCAGGAGTATTTTTCATAGCACGGTACTCCAATTCTTAACTAGAACGGGAAACTGTAGGCTGCTTCTTAGCACTCCATGAAACCAGGTTGTCACCTAGAAAACTGGCATAACCATATGTAGACCTATGAGTCTCTATACAATGAGCCCAATCAGCATCTGAGTAACCTAGAACTGGTAAAGCGGACGAATTTGTGCAAAGCTAAAGACCATAGTGAAGTGTACCACACACATAGCGCAAAATTTGAGTGAAAGCTTGATAGTGGTCATCAGTAGGAGCCTACACATACTGACTGACAGTATTCTCAACATAGGACAAGTTGGGACGTGTAATTGAAAAATACTGTAGCGCACCAACCAAAAAAAAGATAAAGAGTGGGGTTTCCAAATGGCTTAACGGAAGAGCTTGACAGTTGCAAGAAAGCCATCAAATGGGATGGCAACTGGCGCAGAGTCTTGCATGCTAGCTTGCAGTAAAATGTCCTTAGCGTATTTGGCCAGACCAAGGAATAAGCCGTCGGAAGTACGAACAACCTCAATCCCAAAAAATACTATAGAGTGCCAAGGTTGGTGATGTTAAATTCCCGATTCACCCAATCAATAACCTTCCGAATAAGATGACCATCATCCCCGGTAAGAATAATTTCATCAACATAAACCAATAAATAAAGCAAAGAGGCACCCTATGAGAAAACAAATAAGGAGGTATCAGAGGAACTGCATACAAAGTCCAGATCGGAGGAACTGCATACAAAGTCCAGACCAATAAAAAAAGAACTGAAATGCTGAAACAAGGAACAGGGCGCTTGCTTCAAACCATTAATGACCTTGCGTAGACGGCAAACATAATCAGGACGCATAGGATCTTTCTATCCAGCAGGCTGCTCCATGTAAACTGGAGAATTAAGAATGCCCTTTAAAAATGCATTTTGACATCAATCTGTCACAAGGGCCAATTGTGATAGATAACAATAGATAAAATAGTACGAACAATAGATGCCTCCACCACTAGACTAAATGTATGATCATAATCAAATCCAGATAATTGCAAAAAAACCCTGAGCAACTAACCTTGCTTTGTGTCAGTTAAGGGAGCTATCCAATTTATACTTCAATCGATAAATTTTGAACCAACAACATTGGCATTTGAAGGACGAGGAACCAACTCCCACATCTGTTTAGTGTGTATGACATCCATCTCTGAGTCAATGGAAGCAACCCATTCGGGATCTTTAACAGCTAAGCGATGACTGCGGGCTCGGTCTTAGAAAATAAAGCACTCAGTAAACCTGAGATATAATAATCATAAAAATACTTATACTGTAAAGAACCGCATGCAAATGAGTAGTTATCAGAGGCCATGAAAAAGGACCCTCAGCTTGTAAAGGTGCAGATTGCGAGCAAGGCACGGACACCAAGGCATCGGGCACAGATCCTGGGGCAGATGGTGGTGACCAAATGATGGTCGATGGCGGCACTGGAGAAGTTGGGTTGGCCGGTGCTGTCAGAGAGGACGCTGGCGGCTGGTGGAGTGGCACGTGAAGCACACGCACGGCCGAGGCACTTAGTGCGTGAGTCCGCGGCGTTGACACCGGCTGTACTGGCGATGCTAGCTTTCATTGATCATGCTGCTGGTCACCCTGTGGCAAACAAATGCAATTTTCTGAAGAGTCTCGAGCTTCTGGTACAGTTGGAAAATTTAAATTTTCCAAAATAATGGGTGATTTTATTGAAGAAAATGGCTCAAAGACCTCCGATGAGACTGACGAAGGCTCAAAAAAGGCATAAACATCCAGTGATGATAAATCTGTAACAGTGCCACTAGGGGTAGTAAGAAAAAACAACTCATCAAACTGAGGATGGCGAGTGATGTATTCCTTTTTCGTAAGAGGATCAAGACATTGATAACCCTTGTACAGAGAACTGCATCCCAACAAAGCTGATGATGAATACTCTTTGACGCAAAATGAGTCTGCATGTGATGGTTTACAAACTCGGTTCCACCATCACTCTGAAATACCTTGATGGTGGTAGAAAACTTATTCTCAACAAGAGCTTCAAATTGCATGTATGACTCCACAATATCATACTTTCATTGTAGAGGAAATAACTAAGTAAACCGAGAGAAATCATCAATAAGAATGACATAATAAAGGTACCCGATGCGAGAGACAATATGTGAGGGTCCCCAGAGGTCGCAGTGAACTTAATCAAGTATGCATGGCGCACTTTTTAAATTATCATTAAAAGAAAGACGATTGCATTTAGCTATCTCACAAGAAGAACACAAATGAGGCTTAGGCAGCAAACTAGTGACTGACAAACTACTAGTTTTATTCAAAGATGAAATTACATTAAAAGGAACATGTTCTAAATGACTATGCCATAGCTTAAATGAGGCATTGCCTTTATTCGAATTACAAAAAGAAATTAAAGCAGCACCATCATAATCTAAAATGTAGAAACCCCTCTCATTGTGTCCTTGGCTCATGAGCTTCTTTGTAACCTTTTTCTGAATAGTGAAAGTAGTGTCATAAAAAATAACAACATTTTGATCCCTGGTTAACTTGGCAATAGATAATTTTTTGGGTGATGTGGGGAATAACCAAGACATCAGATAAAGTAAGGGAATCAAAAATCCGGGAATTGTCAATGTGGGAAATATGCAAAGAAAAATCATTACCAAAATAAACACGATGATTACTATTGTAAGGAGTGACGCTATCCAGGTTGGAAGCATAAACAATCATGTGATTGGTAGCACTAGAGTACATGTACCAATCCGGAGTTGCATTATTTTCCTGATAATGCTATGGTTGAGCCGTGTACGCGGTGTTTGCAACATCATCGTGGGAAACATGAGAAAGCTTGTAGCAGTATTCAACAAGATGGCCGGGACATTAACACCACTGGCACACATAGGTACCACCGCTAGGACCACCTTGCGCAAATGGAGCACCGTCGGCCGACGACAAATTTTGGCCGCTGCCACATCCACAACCCTTCATCGTACATTTCTATGGCCTTCCCTACCACGGTTTGCCTGTCCTGGCCCTGATAACTAGCGGAGAAAGTAGCAAGAGCATGTCCAGGGGTAGACGAACAAGCTTTGAGATGAAACTTCAAAACCTCGGCATCAACAACAATAGTAAATAAAAATGCTAAAGGGTCCTTCACCATTTGAGTGGAGGAAAACAGATCATTCAAGCCACGACAAAAAATAACAACAGTATCCTTATCATTGAGAGGATGACCCAAAACATGAAATTCATCAAGAATGTCCTTAAAATGACAATAGTAATCCTGAACAGACTGGCCATCTTAACGAATGTCATACGTACAATCATAGAGATAAAGTTGACGAGCACGAGAATTGTTCTGGTATTTAGCAGCTAAAGCAGTCCATAGTTGAGTAGTAGTGACCATACCGTCAACTACTGACATTGCAGATGATGCATGGATGAGAAAAGATTAGTCTGGACCATTTAGTCTGTCTGGATCCAAGCATCACAAGCATGGACATCCTCAGAAGGCTTGCCATCAGTTTCCTTCGAAGTCAAGCTCGCAGGTGAATTAGGGAACTTGGCAGATCCATCAACAAAACCAATGAACTGGACAGTATGAAGAACAGAGGTAACCTGAGTACACCAGTGAGAGTAGTTGGAACCATCAAGCTTGATGTTGATGCAGCCGATCAACAGTGGAAGCGTAATGGCTGTCATGGGGAACAGATCCACACACAAGAGTAAAATATAATCACACCAAACACACAACTAGCTTGTGAATGATAGTGGACAAGTGATCTAACTCTCGGGAATATGGAGCATCAACGAAAAACAGCGGAAAGGGCAGACCACCAGTGGACAGATCAGGCGACACGTAATCGGCGGCTGGTAGCGCATGCAAAGGTGCATTGAGTAGCTGCGTTAATGTTCCAATCGGCGATCATTAGCAACCTGAGAACGACGGCAATGATCGGAAAATGAGGTGGGTGGGCGGCGGTCTTAGATTGGAAAAACACAAGAAGAGAAAATATGGAAACTTTTGGGAAAATCCATAGAAATTTTAGAGAAACCTGACTGATACCATGATAGAATGTAAAATCTATAAGTAATTGTGGTTGTGTGTATTCATATATATAGTGAGTACAAAGGGTATACAAGACCTAAACAAATATGAAATAGGATATATACAAAACCGATCAGAAAGGGTATTCCTTTAATTTCCCGATTCTAATTGATTTACATCTCTATTAGTTCCGAAGTCGCAACATGTGCTTGGAGTGCACTAAAGTAGACAACAAAGATCTAACCGCCGTCAAGAAATCTTACAAAAATATGCACCATAAATTACTATTTTAAGGCATTTTTGAAAGAGGAATCATGTATGAAACGCATTTCCAAAACACCCTCCGACATCAAAACTAATGTTTGGAGTGTACTAAAGTAAGCAGCCCTAAAAAGTTTTTACCGCTATTATGCCCCTCCAATAACCGTTTTCTTTTTCAAAATTTTTTTACATCTTTCATTTCTTTCTTCCTTCCTTCTTCTTTCTTTCTTCCTTCTTTTCACTCTCTTTCCGCAAATCTAACACTTTCTCTCTTTCATTTCAATTCGACTCTATGGTGAAGACTTCAAGTTTGAAGAATGTGTGTTGACAAACTTCATATTATCATGGTATGATTTCTTCTCCGTTTTGAATTTGTTATTGGTAAACTCATCTATAAATTTTGATATATGGTATTGTTCAAGGTGGATTAATGATTTATTTTTATAATGTTTGATTGCAGGGAAGTTTGATATGATGTAAGGGATAAGGATGATGTGGTTTTGCTGTGTTGAAGATGAATGTCGACCCGTGTTCATATGAAGAACGAGACGATATGGTTGATCTAAGTTTTCTAGTTTTGGCAGAACAAAAAAACTCATATTTTAAAAAATAATTTCCAAAAGCAATGCAAAGTAGGAAGTAGCTTCGAAAACATTGAAACGGCGTTGAAATGGTTGTCTCATTGCACGACGGGTCCTCGACAGCTATACAACGGTCGTCCTGTTGCATGACAATGCTAAGAACGATAATCAGAACCACCATACACCACCTTGTTAATGTCCCTATCTTGCACCAGTGTCATTGTAAAAACTTTTAATTCAAAAGCTCATCATCATCATATATTTCAACTGTCAGGGTTTGTGCTTTTTTCACATGATAATAATTCAATTAAAATAATTTTAAATTAACTAAACTAAAATTAAGTAATTCAATATTAATAATAATAGAATTAAGTTAACATAAATTTCACTAATCAGTGAAAGCATTTTCTATAGAGACATTGCTTTGACTACGAACGACGCTAATTTCTCCGGTGATTATGCTGAGCAGAGAAGAAGAAATGGAATGGAAGAAACTGTTGAACTTCACTCCAACACCATAAAATAAATCTACGAAGAAAGAAGAAATTATCTGCTCTTTGGCCAAGCGCCTCATTTGCAAATTGTGTCAATCTCCAAAAAGTTTTATCCCGGTTGGAAGTAGCTCATCTCACCTTTGCTGAACTACCGTAGAGGACCTCTGCCGAGTTTTGGTAATCCTATGTCAAGGCCAATTTTTCCAGTAAAAATTATGCACAGTGATGATATTTTGCAGGATAAAAAAGGGCACCGGAGGCAGATCTTTGAAGAAAATGCGGTCAATAAGGACCAATCTTGGCCAAATACTACTGATATTATTATCAAAAAACCAGATCACTATAGAAACTCATACTAAAGTAGGCGAAGGAGGAGACCTAATTGCTGACTCAATGAAGAGAAAGGCTGAACGGCTTGAAATAATTGATGATGCAGAAAAAAAAGTGAAGACAGGAAAAGAGTTTATCTTTCTTTCAATCTTGAATTTCAGTGCAGGGTCGACACCTGCAAAAGGACCAGCGATAGGCCTTACTTGGAATTGTCGAGGATTATCTAGTCCTCGCGCAGTACAACATTTCAAAAGTTTGTTTTGCAAGTTTAGTCAGCATTTTATTTTTCCCTTCAGAAACAAAATGTTCTTCCTTTGAATTGGCAAAAGTTAAAGATCAACGGGATGATCTTCATGGAATTTTTGTAGAATCCAATGGAAATTTGGGAGGTCTTGCTTTATTTTGGAATAAAGACATAGAAATTACTGTTTTGTCTTACTCTTTCAATTTTATTTGTTTCACCATAGATCTAGTTACTCTTGCATTTTGGAGTTCTAAAGTGTATAAGGCAAACCTGAATCGAGCAAACAGAAATAATTATGGGAAAAATTTCCAAATCTTATTGCGAATTCACAGTTGCCATGGTTATGTATTGGGGACTTTAATTAAATTTTACACCAATCCGAATTGGAAAGTGAAAATAGAAGGCCAAATTGAAAAATTGATGTCTTCCAAAATGCGCTAAATGAATGTAATCTAAATGATGTGGGATATTTGGGAAATAAATTCACATGGTGTCGGAATTCGAGAAACCCACACACTGTGAGAGCATGGCTAGATAGAGCAGTGGCTTCACCAAATTGGATTAACTTATATCCCACGTCAGAAGCCAAGCATCTCTTCAGTCAAAGATCAAACCACGTCCATAGCCTTTTGCAAATTCGGAAAGATAATAATCATCTATCAAATTCTAGAAAACAAAGAATTTTTGGATTAGAGAATTATTGGATGCAATCACCAAATTGTGAGACAATGATCTAGATGATTTGGAATGGAAGTGAATAACTCACGACCACAATTATTAATTGTGCATGCCATATCTAGAGTTGGGCCGGGACAAAATTTAAGAACCATGACAAAAAATTAGAAGCCTCGTCTTAAGAAATCCAAAGATTACAAGAAGGTATTAACTGAAGAGGTCCAATTGCAGATATCAACTCTAAAGCGTGAAATTGAATATCTTCTTGACATAGAAGAAGAAAACATAGAAGAAGATAAATGGAAACAACGAGCAAAGCACTATTGGCTCCAACAGGGAGATAGAAATACAAAGTTCTTTCACTCTTATGAAAACAAGAGGAAAAGAAGGAATTCTATCCATGGCCTGAAAGATCAGTCAGGAAGATGGTGTACAAAGATTAGTGAAATGGAGAATAGTATCCTCCTTCATTTTCAGGAGTTATTCACCTCACGGGATCCAGACCTGGGGATTATACAACAAACAACAGTGAGAATATTACCGAGGGTCTCCTCACAAATGAACTCAAATTTATGCAGGTCATATACAATAGATGAGGTTACTAAAAAATTTAAGGAAATGGCTCCAAACAAATCTCCCGGTCCATATGTTATGCCACCATATTTCTTCCAAAGATACAGGAATATAGTCGGACCGGAAGTATCGGCAACTGTATTACTAAACTAGAAGTTGCCAATGGACTTGATGAATGAGAGAACAATGGTCTTGATTTCAGAGGTAAAAAACCGACAGAGGTTTCACAGTTCAGACCAATCAGCTTATGCAATGTCATATACCACATACTTGCCAAATGTGTGTTGAACAAGTTGAGACGAATCATGGGTTCAATAATTTCTAAATCCTAGAGTGCTTTTGTTAAAAACTGACTAATTTTTTATAATACCCTTGTGTCCCATGAAGCACACCACTATATCAAGGGAAAGAAATCACCTAGAAAAAGGATATGTGCCTATCAAGCTGGATATGAGTAAAGATTTTGACCGAGTCAAATGGCCATTTTTACTGGAGGTTTTACTCAGAATGGGTTTCCAGTCACAATTCATATTTCTCATTGAAAGATTCACTTCTTCTATAAAACTTTCCTTCAATATGAATGGAAGCAGATTAGGGGAATTAATTCCATCAAGGGGTATTCGACAAGGAGATCCCTTATCCCCATATTTATTCATTATATGCGGTGAAGTTCTCTCGAGTATGCTTAAGGAAAAGCTACAAAATAGAAAAATATTGGGGTTAAAAATAGAAAGAACCGTGCCAATCTTATCACATCTACTCTTTTATGAGGATACCCTGATTTTTGGAGAAGCCACTTAGAGGGAAGCCTCCCAACTGAAGCATATTTTACAAGATTATGAAGCGGTTTTGGGATAGAAAGTAAACATAAATAAATTAGCCATATCGTTCAGCCCAAATGTCGATCCTCAAACAAGATCCACTATTCTAGAGATTATGGAAATGATAGAATCTGATGGACCAGACAAATACCGGGGTTTACCAATCACTTTTGGAAGGTCCAAGTTGCCATCCTTAGAAAACTTTAAAACAAAAATATGGACAAAAGTCCAGAGCTGGGAACGTAAACAATTATTAAAGGGTGGGAAAGAGGTACTCATCAAAGCCGTATTGGAAGCTATGCCCACCTATACTATGTCATGTTTCAAGCTTCTAGATACTTTGATAAATTCTATTCATTAATCTTATGCACGTTATTTGTAGGGAAGAAAAAATGAGAAAAAGAAAATCCACGGGGGCCATATGACTTTCTATGTTCACACCAAAAGCTATGAGAGGTTTAGGTTTTAAGGACCTAAAATTTTTTAATAAAACAATGTTGAGGAAGCAAGCTTGGAAGTTGTTAACAAACCCATAATCTACAATAGCTTTGATAATAAAAGTGAGATATCATCCACAATCCTCCATCTTCGAAGCACGTACTGGATACAAACTAGCATATTCTTTGAGATCTATCATTGATGGTAGAGACCTATTACTTCACGGAATCCAGAAGAGGATGGAGTATGGAAAGACAACAAAAGTTAAATTAGGTTTGTTGATACCAAGAAAATGGGCAGCAAGGCCAACTCACTTCCAAGGGACTATCCAGAGAATGTTACAGTTGACACATTAATGGAGTCAAATGGGACAAAATGGAATTCTAACTTAATCATAAACACTTTTTATAAAGATGAGGTGGTGCTAATACTTGCAATACCAAGGCCTTAATATCAACAGAAAGACACGTGGAGCTGGTAGCATACACATGATGGTAATTACTCGGTAAAATATGGCTATAAACTTTCTGTTAATTCCATAGATTTGGACAATGTAGGTGATATGGCTAGTAGTAGCACTGGACCATCCCCCCTCCCACTGGAGCAAGATTTGGAAACTAACAGTTCCACCGAAGATAAGCCACTTCATATGGTGAATATACAAAGATCCTATTCCTACGGCAAAACACCTTATCCAAAGGAAATGTCCGGTGGAATAATTCTGTCTTACATGTACATCAAAAACACTTATGCGGAACCCATCTTTTTCCACTATCAACTTGCTCATCATGTATGGCTTGCAGTAGATATTCATAGCTAAATTTACTCACTTCAACAACCATCAATGGAACTATGGTAAAGAGACTTACTATTTGATCTTGACTAGGAAACAATGTCATTAGTAGCCATTTTAATGGACCACTTATGGTTTCACTGGAACTAGCTACTGCATGGTGAAGTTCATGACCTACAACCCTTGGGAGTAGTTCAGTAGCCCCTATCCTAGATTGAAGAGATAAATAGTGGAAAATCCAGGGAAGAGCATGATAGTAGTCATGATGAAAATGCTTAGTCTGTCCACGATGCAAAGGTTACAATTCTAGGACCTACTCTCTTCTTCGATGCGGCCACATCAGCTATAGGAGTAAACTTAGGATAGCATGTCTAAACACATGATAACATATGGGTATTTGGAGCAACAAAATGAGTCAAAAATAGATACCCAACCCAAATAGCATGAAGCAATGGCTTTAACAGAGGCCGTAAGAGGATGCATAGAACAACAAATATTTCAAAAAGTTATCAAGGGTGATGCAAAGATAGTAATACATGCTATTCAATCAAATGATAGGGTGAATCAGATTCGGTCATGCTTATAAATGATACAAGATCACTCATACCTGCCCTAGGTGACCTTATAGTGCAATGATTACTAGAAAGTAAAATTCAATTGCTAACCAACTGGCGTAATTCCAAAAAGTCTAGTCCACTAGATAGGATTTCATGGACGACAACTCCATCCTTTGTAAACTTTACCAATGATTAATGAAATATATTCTTTTTTTTCAAAAAAAAAAGAAGACAAAAATTGTGGGTCCGAATCTAGGGATGGCAATGGGGCGGGGCAGATACGGATTATGGTACCACCATACACATACCCACCTAAAACTTTTATACCCACATCCACCCCATTACCCATGATGGGTACAACTTTAAAATTCACCCCCACCTCATCGGGTATTATACAAAATCCATACCCGCCCCATCACCCACTTGGGTCTCCCTATCCATTTCATACTCATTGTACTCATCCCACTTATATCTCCAAAAATAACTAAAATCCACTTTTTAAAAGTAATTTTTATATAAAAATTAACAAATGTATTTACATGAAAATATTATAGGTGTGACATATGCAGTATAGATTAAAATTTTTTTATATTATGTTAGCGGTTATATAACGGGTTTAGCGGGGCGGGGCAGAGATGAGACGGGTATGAACTAATATCCACGCCCTATCCACTACGCATGTTGGGTATGATTTTCATACCCATACAAGCCCCACCCCAACCAAACTACACTAGTGTAGGCATAGGGGATTAAAGTCGGTTATTTCAGACCAGAGAAGGCACTTTTAAGGTCTTTTCTGATCCTGCCTTTGATCCTCTGCCATCAAGAACCGCCTTTGTTAAACACGCAAGAAGGCGATTATCTTCCGCCATTGAAACTCTCAAGAACTGCCTTTGAATCACTTCTGATATCAGAACTAGTCCATACCCCTCCGCTACACTTCGCCATTCCGGTACCGGAACTGCCCTAGTTTCCAATACCGGGTATAGTTTTGGGAAAGAATATTTGGTTCCTGAATTGGGTGTATGATCAGGTATAAGGTTATGAATTTGGAACTTGCAATGTAAAGTCAGGTGATTTTCAGGTTTCGGTAACGGAACATGCACATGGTTCCTAAGTTGCATGTCATTTCCGGTCCAAACCTGGTTGAGTGAATACAAAAAATTGCATGGATTTAAAATGCTTCTGAATTCGAAAAGGGAATCGGCTAGCTGGATTTCGAGTTCGGAATAATAGTTTGTGCCTTTGTTATTTTAGGATCTAGCGGTTCCGAAATCGAAACTAAATTCGGCTGGAATGGCACAGGAAAGATTTCATTGCCGTAACCCCTAAAATTAAACTAAAAAAAACTATATTCAACAAACATCGTACACACTATTTGCGCTTACAAAAATATATAGATAATGCTAAACAAGCAATTATCTATACATAGGAATAGATTCTACTATGATTTCTATTCCACAATTGACCTGTCAATTCCTAATGCTACTTCACACTCAATCACATGTTCGTAGTTTCAACAAAAATCTATAGATAAGGCTACTCAATCAACTCTCTATAGATAGGAATAGAAAACATGCTTATCCTATTCCTCACAAATGCATGTCTCGAGCGTATAGTAATTCTCTAAGGTACCACATTTGGAGTTCTAAGAGTAAGGGATCGAACATGAACTAAATGACTTTCTAAACAATTTCGGGCATTGTTGATGTCATCTTGACAATACGGCTTAGAATCCTTAGGAAAATTATGTGCATGAGTTACACCATATTAGTTGTTATGTGCTAGTTCATAGATCAACAAAATTTGGCATAAATATTGAAAAAATAATCACCTTATCCATTTCAAGGATATCCAATCGTATATCTTTAATGCACTCTGCGGCATATAAAATTACATAGTACCCACACTCCCACGCTTATACTTATTTCTTGTACTAATATGTAGAGAATATTATAAGTAGATACTAAATAACAACTTTAAAGTAATTGTAAATATTTATCAGAACTTATACCTTGATTTTTACTACACGTAAGGGGTTTGTGACATTCAACCAATTGAATGCACTCCCCAAGATATCCAAAAAAGGTTGTGAAGGTTAATAGTGCGACGGATCCATGCAGTACATAATCTTCTTTTCTGGAACAGTCATAATTAGTCTCCAATGATCACTACATACAAACATGTAATTTAATTAAATACTTACACATGCACTAACATCAAACGACATGTAGAACATAATGAAATTTAAAACATCACCTCTCTGTAAGGTGAATGGTTGACTTTGTCACAGTTGCATAATTCCTGGAGATCATTCCTCAATGCAATTATGTCTTGTTTTCTTCCAAATACACATTTATTTCCCGAAAATGTGTATGTGTAATTACAACTATGTGGGTTGATCCAATTTCACAAAACATGAACAAAATGCGGAGAACCCTTTTGGAATTCTGGCTTAGTTATAGAGGGGTTTTTTTTCACTTACATTCACAATTGTTTTCTTCATTTGTGGTCTGGTAACCTTCAAATGACCATCTTTCTTGGGATCGGTGTATACTAGTCATCGAGGCCAAAGAAGGAAAACCCTTGAGCGGTTTCTACCTTCTTATAATCTCCCTCCGGCATTGGTAAGCTTTCATTTTGCACCAAGGCTTTCTCCACCGTTACCCTTGGGGTTCTATCAGGGATTGGAATTGAATGATGTTGTCGCATCAATTTGTAGAAAACACCATCCCCAACATTGATCGGTTTTCCTCTTTCACCAACATCTATGAAAAGCTCACATAGTTGAGAACCCTGCATCAAACACATATACTAAACATTATTTTTAATTCAAAAGTGTAGAGATATGAATAAATAATCAATCTCACCTTCTTTAGGGGTGAGAGAATGTTATGTTTGTGAGAATCCTCTATCCTTGGGATGTGGGTTGCACTCTCTTGTTGTTCACCTCCATCTCTCCTAGAGAGTGGCGAGATCCTCTCAATGGTGGCTCCCAATTGCTAGTTAGATCATTAGGATCATTGGGCAATTGAAGTCCGGTGTGCTAGACTAACTTGCGAATTATTATAACTTGTAGTTCCAAACACTTATCTCTTAAAATTGCTTCTTTTTGCAAGGTGTATAGTCTCGATGGCTTAGCCTTGTGATATAAACGTACAATGCCGAAAGCCTCCCTATGTGTCAAGAACACACCAACCCCTCTTGTGCGGCCAACGTGGTCAGTTTTTCCTATGGCCTCGCACAGAATGTCATGCTTTCCCATTGGAATGAATTGACCTTCAAGTTCATCTTGTTTCAACTTAGCCTACACAATTTCAACGACAAAGATAGTGCCACTTGATGCATCTCTGACAACTGACCGGTTTGTGGGCTTGAGTTCTTCTCGAATGGACCTGCAATTAAACTGTCCCTGGGGGTTCCAGAGGTTAGCACTCTGATGCCTAAGTTAGCCCAAGAATTTCATATGATTAAGACAGAGTGAAACACAAGTAAATGCGTACCTTATATTCATACCCCATGTCCAAAATAACGTTCTCCTTAATTATCTCTCTTAATTTCATGAATGCGGTAATTATGTTAGGGTATTAAATATTCTCCTAACTGGGCTACCACATCTTCGGCCCAATGACCTTATTGGGCTTTACCTCTATCAAGAGCCCCCCAAAAAAAGTAGGTTGTCGACCTCAGAAGACTGGAACGTCATGAAGGTTCTTTGAGGTCTCGAAAGCATGGGGCAGTTCAAGGACTTTGAAGACTCAAAATGAACCTTACACTTTGTTGCTCAGGCCTTCGAGAGAGGAAAATTAGTTTTCTAATCAAGTTTGGCGTTAGGATTCCAAAAGGTGTGCGCGTGCTGTACAACTGCATGTGTCACCGCTCCCCAAACAGCGCGTTGTTAGAAGACATAAAAGCAATTACGTCTTTTAACAAATTTTTATATTTACAAGGCAATTATTATCCACCATTTTAGCCCCAATTACTACCTCTTAACCGCTCTCCCTTCTTTCACTTTTCTCATTTGCAGGAAATTTTATTACAAGCATCCTTTCTGTACTTCTCTCTCGAGCGATCTAACTTCCATAACCTTTCCTAGAAAATTAGTAAGTACCTTCATCTCTATTCTCATTCTATTTTTTGTTTCCTCACCTTACAATCATTCCCCGCTCTGATGAGGGTTCCATTTCCAAGAAATTTCCCGGTGAGATTAGGGTAGGCAGGACGGGGGGCAGTATGCAGGGAAAAACTACTAGTGACTCGGAATGAACTCATTCCAAAGAATGCCAATATGATTCAGATGCTTGAGAAGGAATGTCTGATCAGATTTCTAATAGTCATGGGGAAGATAGGGTTTTCCCAGTAAATTATATACCTCCACAAGATCCCATTGAGAACTGGTCACCAGGAATGGGCAAGCCCTACATAAGGATCCCTTACAAGTGGAAAAATTGGTTTATACCCTTCTCTAAATCTAGAGCTCGAATTGGAAGGGGGGGGGGTCAAATACATCTCTGGTCTGCAAGGAAACGCCTCTCGAGGTCATAGAGGAGGAGGAGAATGCATCTCTTTTGAGAGAGAGGACGTCCCTTGAGGGGGAGGAAGTGCCCTTGAGAGCACCTCAGGTATCTTCTTTGGCTAAAGCCTCTCAAAAGAAGAAAAAGGGGACCTAAGGCTAAGGGACTCAGGTAGGGAGCCCCCAGTTCCAGTAGTGGGGACCGCTATCTCAAAGATTTTGGACTCAATCCCTCTTAGCCAATGAATAGCCCCAGATGCCTATTTTTTACCCTTTCGAGAGGAGGATACCCCCATAACCTCCCCGAAGAAAGATCATCCATTTCCCCCAGACATCTCCGCTGTGGGCTCACCTTTCCCTTTCCGCCCCTTTTTTTCCAAACTTCTAAAACAATTCCAAGTGAGCCTTGCACAAGTCCATCCCAATGTCGTGGTGATCATCATAGTGTACTTCACTCGATATGATGAGTTTGGTATCAAGCCCAGATACAAGCTGTTTCGCTCGCTATACTATAGTGGGCGATCAACCGACACGATTGTCACTTTTACCAGTCGAGAGGCACATCACAAGGTTTTTAGAGTTCCTGGTTATTCGGGTGAGTGGAGAAGCAAGAGGTATCGAGTTTGACAGCAAGAGGTATAGAGTTTAACAGCAAGAGGTATCGAGTTTCCCTATGGAATTGGGTCGTGCGAATCGAGTCTCCCAAACCCGAGGAATATATCTGTCTGGATGCTCTCGAGAGGGACAGACAAAAACCGTTGTCCAGCTTCCTTGACTACAACTGCTTCAACAATCCTAATTCATGGATTGGCGGCTTTGCATTCCCTCCTGCAATCTACGAGGAGTATGTGTATAAAGTACTCCGGAAGAATATCTGGAAGAGGAGAAGAGAACTTGAGGGCCCCAAAGAAGGCCCTCCCCTCGCGATCCTCGTTAGTGATTTTAGGCACTCAGAAGCCTCCGAAGATGCCTTAATAGAATTCAACTTCTCCTGTTTGTTGTATTGTTAAGTTTACTATTACTGATGCTATATTTGTTTTCCAGTGGGCCTTGCTCTTGGCTTAAAGAAATAGAAGCCTACGAAGCAGGGTCAGGCTCCTCCCAAAGGGACCGTTTCTTCCTTGAATGAGGCCTCCACTCCATCGAATCAGGCCTCCCCTCTCTCAAACCAGGCCTCACCTCTTACAGTAGGTGGAGAAAGGCCTACTCCAACAATTGGTGATGGCAAGCCTTCTCACACTAGGAATGTTTTCCAAAAGAGAAGGATGAGTGGCAACAATGTTGGTAACATCTCCCCAACACCATTAATAGGAGCATATGGTGGTGAGAATGTCAATCAACAGTCTCCACCCCCTTCAAATGATGCGGTGTCCATATCCAGGATTGAGCATCATCTCTCGAGGATGGTCTCTGACCCAGAGGTTTTCCTCCAATCATTTTCAAAATTTATTTGTCGTCCTCTTTCCTAGCATTAATCTAAGTTGAACTGTTTTGCTAGGCCTCCCATTTTTTCCTCAAGGCCACTGAGAAGATGGCGGATTTTTCCTTAACTTGTACCTCTGGCCGCGGTTCTCTCCAGGAAAAGCTCAGCAAACAGGAAGCTGAGATTTTCTAGTGAAAGAAAGCCCTCGAGGATAAGGATAGGGTGATCTAGGAGAATGATAGGGTTATCGAGGAGAATGATAGGGTGCTCGAGGAAAAGCAAAAAAAATTCCTCTATGAAAACAAAGAATTCTGGAAGGGGAGAGGCAAAGCGTTGAAGCCGAGAGGCGTCAATGGGTGCTAGAGAAGGTTACCCTCGAGAAGAGGGTTCATGCGGTTGAGGATCCGGCCTCACAGATTCAACTACTCGAAGCCTTCAAACACACACTTTTGAACAACCCTGAGCTGCTTTAACTGTTGATAGACATCTTGGAGGTGGCCAAAAATATCATCTGTAGCGAATTAGCCGAGAAATTTCTGAAGCTAAAAGTGTCCACCTCCCTATCTGAAGGTCTTTCTAAGTAGGTTAACGATCTAGTCAACCCTGAGCTCAAAGCCACTCTGGATGCGAACAAGGCAATAAAGAATGATGGCCTTCGCCTTTCCCTGATGGATTTCATTGAGTCCAAAAGGAAGGTCTTCACTGCTGAGGGAATTCGAGCGATACCCCTTCCAGAGGCTACATATGCCTCCCCCGAGCAGAATTCAACCACCGTCCGAGTGGAAGAAATAATTGCTTCCACCTTAAAAGAAGATGATTCTAGGGTTTGTCCCTGATTTTAACTTTGCCAATTAAGGCCCCAATTGTAACTTTTTTCTTTTGAGTATCAATATAAGAATATGTCTTTTTCCATGACTTATTGATTTTGCCTTTGTTTTCTTTTCATAGTATAATTCGTTGAAGACAGTGTTAGAAGGTGCTTGTGAGGAGGTTTTGAGTGCCTAAAAAGAGTTGGGTGAGACACACAAATAGCTATTGAAGGCCTCCCAGGATCTATCTAATTGTAATGGAGAGAAGGAGTCCTTGAAGGACACGCTCCACCAACTCGAAGCTGAGATGAAGCTGTGGTAGTATAAAGACCATTCAACCTTTAATGGGTTTGTTAAGGATTTCCTGAGCAAAGAATTTAATGGTACATATTCTTTTGAGGTGGTCGAGGGTCATGATTCCATAGATAAAGACCTCGAAGAGCTGATGCGTCAAATCTATTTAAAGCTTGGTTCTCTGAAGTCCTGTATTGCTACTGCGACCAGGCTTCCAGTAGTGGAGGGGCACCTAATTGGTTGCATGGGCAAAAATTGCAGGTTAGTAGCCCAGAGGGAGTTACTTTCCGAACAACATCTATTAGCTCAGTGCAAAGTAGCTAGCATTGAAGAGGAATTGCTTGCTTAGAAGATAGCTAGCGAGGATCCCCATTCTTCAAGCGAATCTCATCCAGCCTCTCGAAGGAGCCCCCTGGTTGAAGATAGTTATTTGGTAGAATCCCTCTTGTCCTAGAATGCATGATTCGCATGTGAGATTAAGGCCTGGAAGGTATAGGCCAAAGAAGTAGAGGGGCATATCGCTGATTTTGAAGAAAAAATTTATGCACACAAAGTAAGCCTTCGTGCTCATACGCTTTCTCACGCCATTCCTTCCTCATACTTAATTAGTAATGATTAGCTTCTAAAAGTTCTACTCAAAGCTGTTTGATACTGGATGGATAAAGTTAACGTCCATGAGAATGGAACTCCTCGGAAGAAAAAGACCTTTGACCTTATTCTTGATTGGTTAGAAAATCTGAAGGTAAAAGGATTCACCCCCTCGAGTTATCATTCTTCTCCTCAGTCACAACAATTTGCCATTAAAAAAGCTAAAAAACATCTTGTCCTCTCGAGCAAAGTTACCAAATGATCTACCTTAAAATGTTGCAAGAGCGTTGGGTCCTCCTTGAAGGGCCCATTCAAACCTTCCACAAAGAAGCGGTGTAAGACCGTTGCTCCCCTGGATCCTTCCAAATATCCCATAGAAGAACAAATAAAGGACATCCAGAGAGCTGCTGGTATAAAGCTTAAAGAGCTCGAAGAGATAGAAGAAAAAGTGAAAGGGCTGGGAAAGCCTATATTCACCAAAGATTTGTTTCGGGAGGGGTTTCCTCCAACTAGATGAATACATTTAGACGATAATTTTATGTACTTTTCAGTACCAAAGTTGTACTTCTAATAATTGATAAAGTTTGAATAAATAGCATGTTATACTCTATCTCAAATATTTTACCCCTCGAATATGAGGGCCACACGCAACTTCCCAAGGCAAAGCATAGTATGAATATCTTTGGTAAGTAGAAATTGAAAAATTCAGTGACACAAGCATTTTACCCAAGTTCGGTGTTTCCACCTACATCCTGCCAATCTTGTCCACTAGTTCATCATTCCAAGATTACAAAAGTAGCCATCGAGTGTTGCTTAAAAGAACACCACCTAAACCTCTGACATAGCTTGGAACATCATCTAGAGCGTCGCTTAAGAGCAACCCACTCGAACACCAGCTAGAGAACCGCTTTAGAGAAAACCACTCGTACATTAACTAGAGTGCTGCTTTAGAGCAAACCACTCATACATCAACTAGAGTGTCGCTTTAGAACAAACCACTCGAACATCAGCGGTGGCTGGAATATCATCTAGAGCGCCACTTTAAAGCAACCCACTCGAATATCAACTAGAGTGCCGCTTTAGAGCAAACCACTCTAACATCAGTCATGGCTGGAAATATCATGTAGACCGCCACTTTAAAGCAACTTGATCGAACATCAACTAGAGTTCTGCTTTAGAGCAAACCACTCAAACATCAGCCATGGCTAGAAATATCATCTAGAGCGTTGCTTTAAAGAAACCCGCTCGAACATCAACTAGAGTGCCGCTTTAAATATTAAAATGAGAATAGAGATGAAGGTACTTACTAATTTTTTGGGAAAGGTAATGGAAGTTGGATCGCTTAAGAGAGAAGTAGAGAAAGGAAGCTTGTAAGAAAGTTCCTGCAAATGAGAAAAGTGAAAGAAGGGAGAGTGGTTAAGAGGTAATAATGGGGGGCTAAAATGGCGGATAATAATTGCCTGGAAATATAAAAAGTTGTGAAAAGATGCAATTGCTTTTCTGTCATCTGACAACACATTGTTTGGGGAGTAGTGACACGTGTGGCTGTACAGCACGCACGCCTTTTGGAATCCTAACATCAGAGTTGATTAGAAAACTAGTTTCCCTCCCTTGAAGGCCCGAGCAACGAAGTGCAAGGTTCATTTCGAGTCTTCAAAGTCCTTGAAGTACCCCATGCATTTGAGACCTCAAAGAACCTTCATGACGTTTCAGCCTTCTGAGGTCGAGAACCTACTTTTCTGGGGGCTCTTAATAGAGGTTAAGCCCAAGAAGGCTATTGGGCTGAATTTGTGGCAGCCCAGTTAGGAGAATATTTAAACCCTAACATAATTACCGTATTTGTGGGTAATTAATGGCGATAATTAAGGAGAACATTATTTAGGACATGGAGTATAAATACAAGGTACACATTTACTTATCATTCATTATGTCTTAATCATATCAAACACTTGGGCTAACTTAGGCATCAGAGTGCTGACCCCTGGAACACCCCAGGGACAGTTTGATTGCAGGTACATTCAAGAAGAACTTAAGCTCACGAACCGGTTGGTTGTCAGAGACGCATCAAGTTTTACCAGGGCCGTGTGATTGCCAATGGCGACGCAGAAATATACAAGTATATCGTCTCATCCTTGTCTGGCTTCCTAAAGGTAGGTAATTTCCCCAAGTGTTCCTTCAACTTCTTAAATGCCTCATTTTCCACTCCACTCAAACTTCTTCGCCCTTAGAAGGACATCGAAGAAGGGTAAGTGCTTCTCCACTCCCTTCGATAGGAACCTGCTCAATGCTACTAGAGACCCTGTAAGCTTCTGTACATCCTTCATTGATTTTTGGAGTTTTCATTGTCCTCAAAGCTTCGAACTTTTCCATGTTTACATCAATCCCCCTCTCTGAGACCATGAATCCAAAAAACTTCCCCACCCCCACACAAATAACATACTTAGACGGGTTCAACTTCAAATTAGCCCCTCGAAGCCTACCGAATGTTTCCTCCAGGTCTAAGAATTCTTCATAAATTTTGCTTTTGACAACCATGTCATCCACATATACTTCCATGTTCTTCCCTATTTGTCCCTTGAACAGTCTATCAACCATTCTCTAGTAAGTAGCCCTAGCATTATTTAACCCAAAGGGCATCTTCTTATAGCAGTACGTGCCTACAACCGTAATAAATTATGTTTTTTTCCTTGTCTTCCTCTTCCATGAGGATTTGGTGATACCCATTATGCACGTCGAAGAATGCCAAAATCTGATATCCAGTGATGGCTTCCACCAGCTTGTCGATTGGTGGCAATGGGTAACTATCTTTAGGGAAGCATTTATTTAAATCAGTAAAATCTATACACATTCTCCATGCTACATCGTGCTTTGGAACCATGACTGGGTTAGAAATCTAATCGGGATAGAACACCTCCTCTATAATGTCTGCTCTCAACAACTTCTCCACCTCTTTTTCAATTGCTTCAGCTCTTTCGGGAGCAAATACTTCTCTCTTCTGCTTCACTGGTTTAATCGAGGGGTTAATATTCAGCCTATGCAGTACGAGACTTAAAGGTACTCCCATAAGGTCAGAGGTATCCCATGAGAACACGTCTCTATGTTCTCCTAATAAGTCTCTCAGTCTCCCCTTGACATCTTCAGAAACTAGCTTCCTAAGAGCCACTGACCCTGTATCCTGAACAAGCATCTGTATTGTATCAGCTAATCCCACATCTACGTGTACCATTGCTACATTGCTTTGCCTTCTCGCTTCCCGTACCGCCATAAGGTTAGGTTACATTTCTGAGCCACAGTTTGATCTCTTGAATAGATGCCACCTCCTTTGCAGTTGGGAACTTCATCATCAGGTGATAGGGTGACCAGACCGCCCGAGACTGACACATCTATGGCCTTCCTAAAATCACATTATAAGGGGAAGGAGCATCAACGACAACAAAATTACACTTGATGGTTACCTCTTTGTCGTCATCTGCCACACGAACGGGCAATGTTATCTCTCCCGTGGGGAATAATTGGTTTCCCGTGAATCCTGATAAAGGGGAGGCAGACTTTTTCAATTTTTTGTGCCCTATGTCCAACTAGTCAAAACACTTAGGAAACATCATTTCTCCTCCGCTTCTGTCATCAACGAATACCCTTCTTATCGAGGATGTTCCAATAACGACTAAAATTACCATAGGATCCGTATGAGGTGTTTCGTCCAGTACAACATCCACTTTCGAGAAAGTGACCATCTCGTCCAGTCGAAACCTCTTGTGACTGGGCTCTTCTGCAGGAACCCTTCAAGTCTCTGCTCTTATCACAATGTTCAAAGATCTCTCTCCCACCATGCCATTGATGACATTAATTACCCTCCACACGGGTGGATTATCTCTATTTTGGTTATCTCGATTTCCCCTTATTGTTCGTGGGGTCTATCCTGCCTTCCTTCCTACCCCCTGTCTCGAACCTCCTATTCTCGAGGCCTTCTATCTTCTCTACCCCTATTGTATTGATTGTTTCTTCTAAGGCTGCCATTGGATCATTCGGGGCCTCGAGGGGGCAACCTGGTTCCTGTGTCCTTGCCCTCGAAACTGTTCTTCCCGCTCACACCTATCGATCTCCATCCTTAACTGCATGCAATTTTTTGTTTCATGCCCATAATCCCTGTGATGATCACAACTGCAATTTTTTGCCCTCCGGACTGCCACCAAGTTGTGCAAACTCTGCAAGGGTAGGGGTGCTTGGAACAACCCTCTCTGTATACTTAAGATCTGTGCAGGGTTTCTTCCTATGAGCATGGGTGGTAATGGAGTGTATCTCTCGAATGGTGTTCTTACTGGTTCACCCGGCATTTTTCCTCTGTACTCTACATTTTTCCCATTTTCTCTGTAAGGTTATCTCTTTTCCTTATAGTTGCCTCATCTACCCTCGAGTACTGCTCTACAACCTCCTGAAGTTTTTTTCAAAGTCTTAGAGGTATTAGTACTCAGCTTCCCGTACAATTCTAAGTCCTGCATCCCCAGTAGGTACCCCTAGATTACCTCATTCTCTATTGTTTCTGTTACTCCCAAACTCTCGTCCACATACCAATGATAGAAGGCTTCCGTGCTTTCCCCCATTTTTTTGCTTCGTTTAGTAGAGTTATAACAGAGTTTTGGTAAACTTCTTCTTCTGTGCGTACTAGCTCAACAATACTCTGCTAAAATCTCGATACGATCGAAGCAAGACCCTTGGCAACCTATTGAACCACTCTCGTGCTTTTACCCGCAGGTAGCTACCTACCAGCTTGTATGTTAGTTTCTCATCAATATCCCTCAAACTCATCAAGCCTAGGAATGTCTGTATGAACTCTCGAGGGTTAGCCTCACCACTGTACGTGGGAAGTTCTTACAGGGGCTTCACTTCTATTGGCCATTGAATCCCAGTGATCACTGAGCTCAAAAGAGACCCCGCACCCTGGCCCAAGGGTCAGATCAATCTATCAAATTTCCTTCTTAATTATTCGCTTGCATCCGACAGGGGTTCCTGTTGCCCCCCTAATAGGTTCAGCCCCCCTGTCGTGACCACCCAACTGTGGCATATAAGAAGGTTGAGTCACTCTATATCCAAGGTTCATCTAAGGCTTTCCGAGGTTTGAGTATGCTGGTGGTAGTGGTTGGACATAAGGATTGTAAAGCCTCTGACTGATTACCATACTTCCGTATCCTTGCATGGAAGAAGAGGCCATTACTCTATATGCTGCTCCTGGACTGGGCAAGTCGAGGGAAGGAGCAGATGGGGTTAGCAAAGGTAACAAATATACGAGACCCTGGGAATAACTAGAAATAGAAGGTTGAGGCCTAGCCTGTAATGGTTCTCCAGCATATGCGTGATAAGGGTAGGGTAGGCTATTGGGGGTTGAGAGGCCCACCCCGTAGTTATTCCCAAAGGTGAGGATGGCAATGCCCCTAGCGTGACCTATAATCCCTTGGAGGAGGGCTAATTTGATAGCCAACTGGCCAGGACGTGAGCTGCTCGTTCTACATCTTGATTCGGGGTCGCCCTCCCCACATTATGATTTCCTTGCCCGTGTTGACCGTAGGATTCAATATATGAATCTCTTGAAACCTCCAAAAACCTACCATCCCTCGGATCAGCTACCTTTTCGAGCAGGGAATCAGTGTTTCCATGTTCTTGCTCTCCCATCATTTCCAACGTCCTCAAGGGCCCCAACACATCGTTCTGGATTGGTACCAAGGTATTTTCTTCAAGCGCCTTTGAAGTTTGCCCCTCATCATGGCCTGCGCCTGTAATAGGCTCCGCACATAACTATGTTCCCAATGTTTGAAAGTTATCTATTTCAATGTTCTCGACACGGGCATCATCTCCTACTCCTGGATTCTCAACTGTTAACCTTGGTGGAGATCCAGACCCCGTTCCTATTGACCTTAACCTTTCACTACTTTGAACAACCGTGGACATAAACTCTCGAACCCCTTGATTCGGCTTAGTCGCCCCCATAGACGGTAACACTTGATGTGTCTCTGACAACTAACCTGTTCGTGGGCTTAAGTTCTTCTTGAATGAACTGGCAATAAAATTGTCCCTGGGGGTTCCAGGGGTCAGCACTCTAATGCCTAAGTTAGCCCAATGGTTTAATATGATTAAGAATAAATTAATGATAAGTAAATGCGTACCTTGTATTTATACTCCATGTCCTAAATAACGTTCTCCTTAATTATCGCCCTTAATTACCCACGAATGTGGTAATTATGTTAGGGTATTAAATATTATCCTAACAGGGCTGCCACATCTTCGGCCCAATGGCCTTCTTGGGCTTAACCCCTATCACAATGTATATGGACATCCTAAATTATGACACTTGATATAAAACAAGTTAATAGTTCATACCACTTTTTCCACGAGTTTGATTGCCTCATCCTTCACATATTGACCATCCTTGTCTCATTGAGCTCTTAGGAATAGATCGCAATGGTCATTGATCGACTTCCAATGGAATCATCAATTTCTTAGCCTCTTCCTCATTCATCCTCCCTCCATTGCCAATAAGACATCTTGTTCAAATTTTTCCTTTATAATCTTCAGTGCCACCAGCCCATAACCTCCACGGCTCTTACGATGCGGATTTATGTTCAACTTTGCATTTCTTTTTTTTCATCTCTCGTACCCTATGAGAAACATCGGAATCCATGTAACAAGAAAACTACACAATCAAGAAAAAAGTGTTCTATTGATTTGTAGCGTACTAATGTTTTGGTCATTCTCTAAAGCTCTTCCCTTGTAGATCTCCCAACTCTCATGCTAAATATACGTGTAAGTTAGGCATGAACGATCCCCTTTTGTTGTTGATAAGATATAATCTCTTGAAAATGTGTACTTGTGTTCTCTCCAACTTTTTGATCATGTTCATCATTCTCTTTCTTAAGTAGTCCATGTCCGGTGCCTCAATTTCAAACGGCCTCTATTATGGAAGAAATGACCAAGTTCAGATTGAAACTATGGTTAAGAGACAAAAAATAGGGTTACAAAGGAGATGCAATTAAGTACATATTAGTACCTTGCATTCCACCCATATGGTGGCTTTGTAATCTAGAGGCATATCGCGCCAACTATCATATTTTGTGTCAACCCTAGTCCGACCCACCTTCCCCACCAAACTTGACCACTTAGCACGTTCTTTCGACAAGCATAAGCCATTTGCATTGAAAACCAAAGGGGTCAATTCTTTTCTTGAAATCCTCAGCTCAAGTGTTCTACAATGTGTTTTCACAATACCTACGACCACCAGATCCCCCTCCTCTTCATTCTCATTCTCATCCACCATTGTTTTGGTGTTCCCTTCTCCAGAATTTAACTAATCCTCATGAATTGTTTTTTTTAGACATTGTTCGACACACTATAAAAAAATATAGTTTTCGAACACAATCACTATATGATCAATTCTATGCAACATTTCAACAAAAAATATACCCATATGACAATTCTTTCTTTTATGCACACAATTTACATAAAATATTTCCACCAATAGCACAAGTATTGTTGCATACTAGTACTAAAAATAACACGAGCACACATTCGAACCCTAGAATCTTAAGTACAAGTTTTGCCACACAATATTAAGTATTAGAGAATGGAAAACATACCACATACCTAGAATTTAAGTAGAAGATGATGAAAATCCTAATGGCTTCATTGAACAACCATCAAAACCCTTGTACATTTGTCATTAGCCTCAAATCAACCCCCAAATATTTGCATAATCAAGCTCCATTGCAGCGATAGGTATTTTTTGAAATGAAAACACAAAAGAAGGGAAATATTTTATGGATGATGATGGGTTAGATCATTTGGGCGGGTATGGGAGGAAAAAAGGTGGGAAGCTCCTGCCTTGTGTAATAAATTAATTACCCCCTTTGAATTAGCTTTAATGCCTTTTAGGGTTCGCCCTTAAGATAAATTTCGATTGAGGAAGCCTGTCACCTCTTCATATTTACATACCTGATAAACTTACACATTTGGAAGCATTGCGTCCTTTCAAAAACTAGCAGATGGAAACCTTCCTCATTTGGAACTCATTGCTGCTATAAAGAAGCCCCAAATCGACCATCACAATCTCTCAACACCTATAAACCCTCAAAACCTTGTCTCCACCATTCCAAAATCAGAAAGAAAAAAATGCTCTACACCATCTGCTGAGAATGTCGAGGATCAGGGGCACTGGAAGGAAGAACAAGCATGGAAATGCTTTGACCCGGAGCCACGATTCATACACAAGTATAGGGAAGAGTTCTAATTTTTTTAACCAGGCGGTGGAACAGAGGTACATTGATTTTCTTTGCATAAGAAAATTACTAATCCTAAGGTAGTCCGTAGCTTGGAAATGGAGAATTTATCACTAGGTTATATACTTCGGTATTTCAAGAATCAGGAAATGGATAAACTAATGACATCAGAGGAAGGGTTCATACTGACGAGGTTGTCCAGTTTTATGCTAATTTAGGACAGAAATTTGGGAATGGTGATTTGTCCATGGTTAACAAAACTAATGTCACTGCCACGAAGTACACAATCAATGTTGTGTTAGGAAATGAGCATACCACCACAAGTGAACTTAGGCCCAATAATCCCGATGGTCCTTTCAAAATCTACCATAAAAAATAGTGGTTGGGTGTTAGTGAATCTACACCCTTATACCCGGTTGCAATGGGTAAGAAGTACTTTAAAAGGGTAGAGGATACCCCAGGTAGGGCCAACCGTTACGATGTGGGTAAACTAACTGTAGAACAAAGGCTTGTTTATGAATGGATTTGTATGAATGTTTTGCCATCGGGGAACCACGCTTGCGAGCCAACAATAGTTAACCTCATGCTGTTCTATTGCAGGTTCGACCTGCAAAGGCTACAAGTGTAAGGATGTTTAAGTAGTAAAGAAGTTTTTTACCATATCACCTCATGTTGTTCATTATACGCGGGGTGTTTTACTCTTATCTTGTCCATGTGAATCTCTATATAGGGGACAACATCTTCGTGATTGCGAAGAATATAGAGGTGGGCCGAACACAAATCTTCTGCACTAGGGCTATAAAGCTCACCCTGCCTTACACCTTGTCCCTCTATCCATCCATTATGTCTAGACTTTGGGAGTCCAATGGAATCGACTTCCTTCAAATATTCTGTACAAAATTCGATTACCTCCTCCGCCATGTAATGCTGAACAATAATCGCATTAGGCTTGTATCGGTTCTTCACAAATTGTTTGAAGATTTTCATATATCTCTCGAAAGGATACATCCACCTCAAGAACACGGGGACAAACAACTTGATCTCACAGACCAAATGCACAGTCAAATGGACTATTATGTCGAAGAATGATGAGGGAAAGTACATTTCCATGCGACACAAGACTTCAACTATTATTGATTGCAAACAATCAAGCCTGCGGTGACTAATGTTTTTCGAACATATAGAATTGAAGAACAAACAAAGTTTTGTAATGCACAATCGAACGTGCAGAGGCAAAGTTGGCATGATGGAAATGACATTCGATTTCTGCATCAATCTGTGGCAATCGTGTGATTTCAATCCAACCAACTTACACTCTTCCAAAGACACGCATGAACTTATATTAGAAGAGTAAGCACCGGGCACCTTTAATTTGCCAACGTCTCACAGTAGGATTTCTTCTCTGACTGAGAAATGGAATAGTATGCAGGTGGAAGATAATAATCATCACCACTTATTACTAGCCCCAAACCACTCTTGATTCCCATTTCAACCAAGTCAAGCCAGGCCTTCAAACCATCCTTTGTTTTACCAGGGGTATTCAACAGTGTTCCAATAAATGAAACGAACACATTCTTCTCAATAAGCATTACATCAAGACAATGTCGTACATCCAAAAACTTACAATAAGGAAGTTTGAAAAAAAAATGTAGCATTTCTTCCAACTACCTTCACTTTGAACTTTATGCTTCTTCTTCCCAAATTCATGAGGAAATTCCTTAACTATCTCATAAACCTCAACGCCCGTAAGTGGTACCGGTGCCACTCTCTCCTCTACTTCTCCGTTGAACCCTTTCTTCACCGATCTCCATGGGTAACCATCCGGAAGGAATCTCCTATGACCTTGATATATGGTTTTACAACCATGTTTCAGTTGATAGAATGAAGTTTGATTCTCACACACTGGGACAAGCGTAGTGGCCTTTGAATGAGTACCCGGACAAATTTCCATAGGTGGAAAAGTCATTTATCGTACAAAACAACAATGCCTTCAATGAAAAAATATTCTTTTACCAAACCATCGAAAGTACGGACCCCTTTGTTGAACAACTTCAACAAATCACCCACCAATGGAGCAAGGTACACGTCTATATCATTACCAGGTTTCTTAGGACCCGATATTGTCATTGATAACAACACGTACTTCCATTTCATTAGCAACCACGAGGGGAGATTGTATATGACTAACATAACAGGCCAACTTTTGTACGTGCTGCTCATATTAACGAATAGATTCATACCTTTTGTTGAAAGCCCGAGTCTCAAATACCGGGCCTTGCCACTGAATTCGGGGTACATAGCATCAATATTTTCCACTCATCACCGTCGGACGTATGTCTAATCATGTCATCTGCATGACGATCTCTCTCAAAATGGCAACGCAAAGACTTTGCATCTTCTTTATAAGAAAACAGCTTCTTAAGCCGAGGAATGATATGGAGATACCATAAGACTTTATCCGGTGTTTTTTATTTGAAACCAAATCAACATCCGCCCCAACTGCAATGCCTCCTCGTTCTAAATGTAACGCGACTCACCACAGACCCGAAATATGTTGCGATCCTCATCTTCTCAACCTATGTACAACATGCAATCATTTGGGCAAACATGAATTTTTTTCAACTCCAATTTCATATGACAAAGAACCCTTTTCTCGGCATACGATCTATCAGACAAAAAATTGCCTTCAGGAAGCAATTCTCTAACTAGTTCAAGCGTTTCTATCATACCTTTATTAGTCCACCCAAATTTGGCTTTCAAATTCATCATTCGTAAAGTGGCACTCAACACCGAATGCTTAGAACTGGTGTACAATGGCGTCTTCTTGTCATTTTGCAAAGCTTCAAGAATTTTGGGTTTAACGTGGAATTCTCTAGCTATATCCTCCACCATCTCCTCAAATCCATCATTTACATCTAAATTGTCAACCTCTTTACTGCATACATCTTCAACACTAGACTTAACTACCTCTCTGTGCCACACCCAAGAAGTGTAACTAGTTTGAAACCCTCAGATGGTGAGATGTTCACATATCTTCCTCCTTCCCAAATATACATCATTCTTACAATCCTTACATGGGCAACGTGCCCGGACAACACCATTCTTCGAACCATTTTCAAAGGCAACCACAATAAAGGATTCTACAAAGAGATGTAATTGGGTGATTTTCTCAAATCTCTACAAATCAATTCAATTCTATCAATAGTCAATCACCTAAAATAAAATCCAATTAACATCTATCCAACACATAAGCTTTCAAAAAACATTCATGAAAGGAACAAAAGGGACAACATTAATTCAATGAACAAAAACAAAATCTAAACAATATCCACTCCTTGATTTGTACACAATTACATACCTAATCCAATGCACATAGGTAGCCACCTTAGTTGTTCTTCTTTTCCAACCCCCATTTGTTAACACAACTATGAAAGTTCTATCCACATGACCCAAAAACATGTTTTTTAACCACTTACACCGGTTCCGAGTTCGGAAGCTTTCACCCAAAACCCTATATAAGCATCTGCCTAAGTTACAAAATCGGAATGACACGCGAATAAAGTTACGTAACTGTAACAATTTCCTGCTCCTCCTTATTGAGATAAACTGAAACTTCTTCAATCGGAAGTACTTCCTGTGGATGTTACGAGTTCGTAACTACCTTCAATTAAAGGCAGTTTGGCATAACCGCCTTTAAATTAGACCATTCAAAGGCGGTTATAACATGAACCACCTTTGATTTTATTGGATCAAAGAAGGTTTTCAGATAACCGCCTTTGAAATTCATTTAACCACTTTTAATCTAGGGGGGGGGGGGGGCGAATCAACCGGCTTCTAAGTTCGGAAGCCTTGAATGAAGACGGTCTAGTTTTTTCCACGGAACCGCCTTTCAAAGCCACCTTTAATCAAAGGCTCTCCACTAGTGCTACCTCCATACCCACCCTAATGGGGCAGATGCGGGGCGGACCTCCACCAAAATCCGCCCCACTGCCATCCCTATTCGAGTCGCGTCAGTTCCAACAAATTAATTATATACATCCATTCATCTCTAAATTGAACTGAAATAAAATAAAATAAAATTAATTGAATTTGAACTAAATTACAATATAATTAAATTGAAAAATTAGAGACTTTGGTGTGTGTCCACGGATCTATTTGGTTTTTAAAAAAAACACTACCATTCTCTTATTATTGTTATTCTTGTAAGAATATATTTATATTAATTGGACACTTTATTTTTAAGCCAAATAAGGTAAGAATTAAATTAATACCAACACTTGATTTCACTTTATATAATCATTTTGGTGTAAAGAGTGACGAATCAATAAAAAAAAATAGAGGAAATATAAAGACCGATCTCATTATAATCTCACTCATATAAAGGGAAGGGAAGGGAAGGATAATAAAAAGAACTCTGTGAAAATGGCGTAGGTTTTAATAATTTAACTAATGTTGAGCTTAGTTGGCATCTGGCAGCGAGATGGAAAAAGATTAGATATCCACAGAGAAAGTCTCAGGAAATTGATTATTTATTTATTATGTTCAATGAACCGCCCGTCGTTGGGTTTTCAGCGTTTCCGTCGCAATCACGATGACATTAAACCGGGACGTTTATTTCAACTGCGTAGGCGGCTCTAGTTTGGAACTTAGCAACAATAATATTGGGTGTTAATTATGGGATACTTGTACGTCTACGCACCAAATATCATGCCCTATTTGATGCATAAACTATTTATTTTCTGTCTTTTGTATGAATTTGGATCCTCTATTTTACGACTTTAGATAAAAAGAAATATCGTTTAAAAGGGATGATTAAGAAGAGTGACCCCCGTTAAAGAAATTATTCCTTTTGTGTGTGTAAAAGCTATGTATAAATGTGACTCTATTATAGTGAGATGGATTTTGTTTTATTGGTCAATCCAGTCTCCATTAAACAGGAAGTTTTAATGTTCAAATTACATTAGTAATTTTTTATAGAGATTATCTAATGGTGCACAATTGTGCCGATAGTTTTCAACGTGGCGTACGTTTCACATCTTGTAATAGGCGATGAAGGTTTGATTGTGATTCTGGATTCGCTAGTGACAATGCAGTTGTGGTGATCTTTGGTGGTAGCACCAGCGGAGGTGCCTCTATTAAAGGTGGTTCCTTTGGACAATGGAAGTCACTTGGGGGTGACTTATCTGGACATGACTTCCATTGATGAAGATCAAAGGCGGTTCTTGGAACCGCCTTCAAACGAACCAATGGAAGGCGGTTCCAAATCGCCTTGTAACGATACCGCCTTCTATCAGTTTCGAACTTGTAACAACATGTATGTCGTCAGACTAGGGCTCATGTTACGAACTCGTAATGTAAGTCACACCGTCAGATCGTTGTGATTGTTACTGACTCGGAACGAGCTCAAAACCCTCAAATGTATTAATGGGTTCCAAACTCGGAATGTGAGGAGTTTATCGGATTTATAGATTTGTTACGAATTCAGAACTCGCGTGAATTCCAAACTCGGATGTATTTTCTTATCCCAATCCGTTAGGTTTTTGTTTATGATCATTTAATGTTGTATTTTACTTTCCAGACTCGGATCAGATTTGGGATATTGTGTTCCGAGTTCGTAACATTGAATCAAATCTTTGATAATAATACAAAGAAGCACTGACAGCCGTTCAGAATTTGGAACACCATCCAGAAAGTATGGTCAAAATTGTGCAATTTCAATAGAATCCTGCTATACGAAAGCCCTAAATACCAGGTCAAGATACATCAAAATAACTTGTCATTTCCACACTATCCATAAAAAATATATAGACTATGCTAGGGCAGCAACAATCTATAGATATGAATAGAAATCTAACAAACTCTATTCCAATGACAATTTCTTCATATATACTACCTACTTATACCAATGCTACGTTGGGATTTCCAATGGAATTGGAACGGGCATTGACAATATACCTTGCCAAGCAATATCTTGCCATGTTGATATCAGTTTGCGAATATGGCTTCTCATCCTCTTTAAAATTCTGTGAATTTGGGAATGCTATTTATATGTGCAATAAACCTAGAGCAGTGAATAAATGGAAAAAGATCTAATTCAAATCTTACATCGTTGATTTCGAGAAAATCCATACGGATTTGTTGAAGACACTCCACCGCATATAGCATTACGTAATACTCGCACTCCCAATTCTTCGCTTGTTTCTTGTACTATTGAAATGAAAGAATTAAATAATCATACAAAACTTTAGAATTCTAGAATCAAATTGAATTGCGAACATGAAAAAAAAAGTTCACCTTGATATCGACTATCCCCAAACCCTTTGTAGATTCGGTGGGATAAGTGACGGAAGCATCCAAAATCTTAATGGAAGGTAGATAATGTAGAGGATCCATCCAATAAACGTGGTTCTTCTCCGGGACGGTAATATTAATCTCCAATGGTCCCTACATGAATGTGATACATAAAAATGATCCGAAAAATATGTTGCTTTAAGTAGACTTGATATTTGACCATTACCTCTCAATGTATGGGGAGACGAATATTTTATATTTGTTCGTCCAAGAGTTTTGTGGATTTAGTCCCCGCTCTTTGACCGTGTTTCCGATTTCTTGTGTCATCACCGAGCACAAATACCCTATCTACCCTTTCTACCTTTGGTTAGCAAAATAATACATGTACCTTTGAAATAGAATGAGAAAACATTAATTGTAAAAAATATTAAAGCTAATAAATTATTCCTTCCAATTATAAACGTATACTTACATTACGTACAAGGACATTATGGTTTGATTGACTTGGTCACACCTCCACAAGCCTTTGAAGGCCTCCATTTGGCAATTATTTCCCTCTTTTGACCACATACACATTTATTGCTCAAAAATGTGTAGGTTGAGCTGACTTGGGGTCCGCCAATCAAATCATACAAGACTCTTACAAAGTGCGGTGATTCCTTTAAAACTTGTGCCCTTGTGAGTGTGGGCTTAGCCTTCTTCGGTGTTTTGTGAACTATTCCCGGTGCCGTTTTAGGCCTGGACTTCAAATGACCATCCTTTGTAGGGTCCACATAGATTATGTGACGATGCCATAGGAGAAATAGTCCTTCGGCGGTTCCCACATGCTTGATTGGCCATATGCAATTGGCAATAGAGCGTTGAGGACTAGTGACTTCTTCAGTGAGACTCTACATATCCCATCTCGAATTGGTACAGAGTGATGAAATTGCATTGACTCGTGCAAAATACCATCGAGTGTTGGGAAAAATAAACCCCTTGCACATTTCAAGACATGAAAAGGAAAGCAAAAAAAGAGAACACATAATTTTACGTGTTTCGCCAAACATGTTGGCTACCTCCACAAATAAAAACAGATTAATCTTATTGCTCAAATGAGTCAGACAGGTTACAGATGTCAGACCATCACGCAGAACCATCCGACCAGATTACAGATTCAGAAGGGACTACATCTTTCCCACATATTACAGATAAAGAAGGATGATTTTAAGACCAGAACAGATGCCTACAAAACTCACACCTAACACATAATGAAGAATTCTCAGATCAGAACAGATATCTGAAGAAAACTTACCTAAACTCCCCGACTCTCCCTTTATTTATAAGAGTTCAAGTACATCTCAAGAGTCCCTCATTCATGAACCCAACTCTAAAAGCTCTCGTTCATGAACCAATCATTGGGTTTCCGATTCATGAATCCAAAACTCTTACTTCCTACTTAGTCAAGATTTAGGATTTGAAGAGATGGCCAACAATTCCCCTCTCGATTCAAAGTCCCAAATACAAATCAAGAGCAAGATGCTGACAGACGAATATCCCAGATGCAGATGTACCAGATGCCCAACGGTGTTAGATGTACCAAACACACGGGGACGATGCCAGATGTACCAGATACACGATGGTTGTATCAGATGTACCAAACAGCTACGATGCATGGAATAAGTGCTAGACATATGTACAGAACCACCTACCAAAATAAATCCAACTAAATTTTTTTTATTAAACGGAACAAGTTCAATCTAAAAAGAACTTGTTAACTGAACCCGCTCACACAATATCTTGAACGACAAATTCATTTCCCGGACCGCCACAAAAAAAAACCACGACAAAACTTCAGGAGACTAACCAAAAAACAGAAGTCACGGCTGCACCATGAAACCAATTGCCACCTAGACTAATTGATCACCAAAACTAATAATCTCTAGACTCTTACCGCAGAATGAATAATGCCTCCCAAAAATGCACCATTTTTTCTCCTTCTACTTCTCTTCATCTTGAAACGGAAGCTGATCAGCCAAAGCTCTGAAATCGTTTGTTGGGAAAAATGAACCCTTGTGCACCTCAAGACAAGAAAGAGAGAGCAAGAAAAGAGAATATAGAATTTTACGAGGTTTTCCAAACATGTTGGCTACCTCTACAAAAAAATAGATTAATCTTATTGCCCAAATGGGTTAGAGGAATTACAAATGTTAGGTTGTCACGCAGAACCATCCGACCAAATTACAGATTCATAAGGACTACATCTTTCCCAAATATTACAGATACAAAAGTGTGATTTTAATACCTAAACATATGTCAACAAAAGTCACACCTAATCCAGAGTGAAGAATTCTCAAATCAGAACAAATATCTAGAGAAAATTTACCTAAACTCACTAACTCTCCCTCTATTTATAAGAGTTCTAGTACATCTCAAGAGTCCATCATTTATGAACCCAACTCTTAAAGTTTCATTCATGAACCAACCTTTGAGTTTCCGATTCATGAATCCAAAACTCTTGACTTCCTACTTAACAAAAATTTGGGATTTGAAGAGATGCCCAACATTGGCAATGTGGATTGGCCTACTATTCTTTGCGTGATCAATGTATAACTCACACAAATCTAATATCTACAAAAGAAAAATAAATAAGTCTTAACAAATGAAGGTAAATGAAATTAAATATAAATATAAATATAAAAATTTTGACATTTTTTTTCGGCGGACTTAATGGTGATGTTAACGTTATTGACTTCATCTCCAACGAATCAACTAAAGTTTCAACAAAGTCAATTTGTGGTACCTCCTTATTCAGTTCTTTTAACCGAGTATACATGTAAACATGATTTGATTTCATTATAGGGTTGTTTGTACTCTTCCCTATAAAATATCATTCTATTATAAATGGTACACAATGTTACCTTAAAAGTGTGATAAAATATCCCATGCCCTATTATGTCACGGCTTATTTCATAAACAACTCCATTTTTAGTTGTTTCAAGTTGCAAGATATGATGCGTAGATGTATTAAATAATTTCACATATTTAACAAACATTCTCACAAGATTAACGTGATCCGTGGAAACAAATCTAAACAGGACCAAAATGTCCACACACAAAGCTTATAGAGTTGAATTTAGATCAGAAAAATTTAACAATATAGAGCTTATAGACTGATATTAGAAAAAATGATTGTAGGGAAAATCAGAAAAATAAAATAGGGCAAGCAGGTGAGATGCAATAATCGTAGTTTGGTGAGAGGAGACATGAAAATTTAAACGTGTTGGCCACTAATTTCTACCAAGTACATGCGCACCCTCTTTCCAATAAATTTTTAGACCATCTTGAAAGACGGTTTTTCCATATCTTATGGAACCATCAAGGTTTAAAGTGTAAATTAAAAGAATTGAAGATAAAATTTTTGGGTTGTATGAATCGGGTTATAAACATTATAACTTCTATATGTTGCATAATAAAATTTTATTATTACAACTAAAACTTTTTACGTTTCATCAATAAAATTAAACCATATTTTTTTCATAAAATTGTAGAAAGACAAATTTTCCCAAAACTTTACCAAATTTTTGAGCCAAAACCCATACCATTTAATCTAATTTAATAAATGCAGATTGGGCTACATTCACATCTACTCGTAGATTTTGAAATTTTGGATCTGTTTCATACTATAGATCATTCATATTCTTAATAATTTATTGAGTAGCACATCACTGCTTTTTAAGCATGGATTTTTTATCTGTAATTATAAATTTGATTAGAAGAAGTCTTGGGAAAAAGACGCTTATCCATAAATCTATAGATAGATCAATCTACTGTTTAGCGCAAAAATTACATTTTAAAATTTTTTAAATATTATATTTATAATTTAAAATAAGTAATAATGTGTATATATACGCGTGCGCGCACGCGCGCACACACACACACACATATATATATATATATATATATATATATATATATATATAAAAGACTCTTATGAGACCGTCTCACCATAACTTATGGTGAGACAATGTACAAAAGTAAGTTTTAGAAATTACATAAAGTACCTCATATCATCTTTCATCTTTAAATAATTGTATTAAAACCCCCGTCTCACAATAAATTTATGTGAGACCATCTCACCTAAGTCTTTGTAATATATATATATATATATATATATATATATATATATAATGAGTACGTCTCTTGAAAGACCAAAGTTTAAAGTGCAAATAAGAAGAAATAGATAAATTTTTTGGGTTGCATGAATCGGGTTATAAACTTTATAACTATTACACGTTGTATAATAAACTTTTAATATTGCAACTAAACTTTTTACCTTTTATTATTCTCATCAACCCCCGTCTTTCCATAGTCTTTCCATAAGACTATGGAAAGACGGTCATTCCCAAGACTTTGCCATATACAATTTACAATTTTTAACATTTTAAAATTGAGTGTGTCTCTTGAAAGACGGTCTTTCCATAAGTCATGGAAAGACCAAGGTTTAAAGTGTAAATTAGAAGAAATTAAGATAAAATTTTTGGGTTGCATGAACCGGGTTATAAATTTTATAACTACTACATGTTGCATACTAAATTTTTAATGTTGCAACTAAGACCTTTTATCTTTTATTATTCGAATTAAACCCCGTCTTTCCATAAGCATATGGAAAGACCGTCATTCCCAAGACTTTGCCTTTAAAATTTTAAAATGTAATGTTTAAGTTGAAAAAATACAATGGCATGTCCATAATTTAATGATAGACCATCTGCCATGAGACTTTCTCATTTAACTAACAAAACGTTTATGTTAATTCTGAATTTAACTAAAGGATTTTTCTAACGAGTGCCCATGGGCACTTGTTAACATTAATAGATTCCATGAAAATTTGTTTAATGGTGGAAGTACTTTATAAAATATTAATAACTAATACCATCTAGATAAAACACAAAACAATATTACTCCTCATTTAACTCAACTACTCTTTTAATTAGTATTTTACAAATATTCAATTCCTATCATACTTGGTTTCTTTTATACGTATAATTATTATACTTAATATTCTATTTTTGTAATCATTATTCTACATGTATTATACTCGTTCCAACTAGTGCCTAATCCAATACTCGATTTCCCTTGAAAACTCAATTCCTCCATGAAAATATTTTAATTCATTTAATACTTGATTTCTTCAAACTATTAATGTAAGAAAAAGTTTTGGTAAAGACCATCTTTCCATAAGATTATAGAAAGACAAATTTAATTGAAATAATAAAAGGCAAAGTCTTGGGAAAGACGGTCTTTCCATAAGCTTATGGAAAGACGGGGTTTGATTGAAATAATAAAAGGTAAAAGGTCTTAGTTGCAATATTAAAGTTTTAGTATGAAACATGTAGTAGTTATAAAATTTATAACCCGATTCATGCAAGCCGAAAATTTTATCTTAATTTCTTTTAATTTACACTTTAAACCTTGGTCTTTCCATAACTTATGGAAAGACCGTCTTTCAAGAGACGGACTCATAATAAAAAGCTAAAAAAAATTATTTTTAATATTAAAAATTTGTAATGCAACGTGCAATAGTTATAAAATTTATGACCCGATTAATGCAATCCAAAAATTTTATCATCATTTCTTCTAATTTGCAGTTTAAACCTTGGTCGTTCCATGACTTAGGGAAAGAACGTCTTTTAAGAGATGGACTCTTAATTTAATTTGGATAATTGTAATATTTATTTATAATTAACCATTATTTTCAGTCAAAATCTTGGGAAAAACGTTTTTCTAGCTTAATTTTTTTAAAGAATAAAAGAGTTCGTATATACAATTACGTATTTGTTAATAGCATGTATTTTTAGTAAAATTATTAAGACTACTCGGTAAATATTTTGTACAGAATACCACACGTGTGCAACTCAAATATTTGTGTTCAAGAACGAATTCTCAATACATTCATCTAAATAGGTTCCGCATATTCCATATCATAATTTTGACATATGTTAACAATTAATAGACGGAGTATTTTCTAGTTTAAAATGTAGAATAAACTAAATTATATTGTATATTAATAGTTTTACCTAGAAAATTTAAACTAAATATAATAATTACATGTATAAAAATAATCAAGCATAATATGAATTGAAAAAAATGTAAAATACTAATTATTGGAGCAGTTGAGTTTAATGAGGAGTAATGTTACTTTGTATATTATTTAGGTGGTACTAGTCATTAATATTTCATAAAGTATTCCACCACTACACAACTTTTTGTGGAATTTATTTATGTTAGCAAGTGTCCCGGGATACTCGTTACTAAAAACCCTTAACTAAATTTTAAATGATCTTACTAGACCACCAATCATCACACAAAAAATACCATCAAATTTGCAGATATATTCACCATTGTTATAACTTATAGAAAAATGTAAATTTAACTCCATATTTTGATTGAAAGTGTCAATTAACCCTGTAAAATTTGAGAGTGTCAATCTCACCCTGAACTTTGTTGACCAATTTATTAATGGCTAATTTGACTAGAAATAGTAAAATGCCGATTATACCTATGATTTAAATTTTATTTTTTAAAAAAATAATGGAAAACACTAGATTACCCTATTTTCTTATAAACTAAATATTTCCCCCTTCTTCTTTATTCTCCTTCTCTTTCTCTTTCTCTCCTCCGCCACTCGGCTCTACTCCATCTCCATCCATGTTCCGCCGCATCAGTGGTTCTCCATGGCCACAACTACCTTCCCGGTGGTCCAGATCTCCACCAGAAGCATCAGTTTGGCTTCTCCGATATTGTTAGAATAAATCAAGTTGATGATTAGATAATATTTTATTCTTGATGACTAGGTTAGAGTTATGTTTAGACTAGTCTACTTGCTACTCTATTTATACTCTTCTTAATCAATCAAAATCATTATGGGAAATCACTCTCTCATGGTATCAGAGCAAGTTCTGATCCTAAACCCTAATTATTTCTTTTAATTTTCAGCCTCTCCCATTCTTCTTTTTTCTTCTGGCCGATCAACCTCCACCGAAAACTGGTGAAATTCCGGTCAAGTCCCGGTCAAGTTCCGGCTTCTTTTCTGAGATCTCTAGCGTCTCCAGGTCTGCAGCGGTTCCTTCCAGTGGCGGTCGTCTTCAGTTCTGGCCACTTGCCCAGCATCATCTACACCAACAATTTCGGCGTCAGATTCATCTTTGTCGGCAGCATCTCTGCCTCCAATGGCTATCCTCGTCATGTCCTCAGAATTAATTCTTCATCTGCCATACTTTTCCAATGGCAATTCTTCGGCTGCAAACTTCGATTTTCTCCATTTTTACTGGCGTATATTTTGTCTTCTCCGGCGTAATCTTCGGTGACCACCTCCAGACTTTTCCGGCACCTCTCCCTTTATCTTTCCAGATCCCTCTACAATTGTCTTTCTCCGTTCGAGGTGAAGCTCAGTTCAATTAGTCGTCGATAACGGTTTGCAGAGGCAGCAGCGAGTTCTCCACGTGCGTGCTCTCAACCGCACAAGACCTCCAGATGCGTGAACCCACTCGAGTGTGCCCTCCACGCGCAAGCAGAGCTAGGAACGTGAACCCACTCGCGCGTGCTCTCCACGCGCCAGCAGCCTTTCCTTTGGCCAGCGCCTTGTGCGCCATTTTATTCCTCACCACTTTACCATTTTGTAGTATGGCTCATTTTGTTGGTATATCAGAATTTAGGTGTTCTGGTTGTATATTCTGGCTCTACAAAGCACATGGCATCATCTCCTGTTGCTGTTGATTATGTGAGACCTTACCATGGCTTTTCACACGTATATGTTAGTAATGGTTCTCAACTCCCTATTACTCATGTTGGTGAATCTCGGATTTCTAAGTCTTTACCTATTTATGATGTGCTTATTGTGCCTAATATCTCTTAAAATTTGCTTTCTATTAGCAAATTAACTCGAGATTTAAATGTTGTTGTCTTCCTTGATGATCATTCTTTTATTATTTGGCATAAAATCACAAGGGAAACCTTGGGTCACGGTCATATTGAGGATAGTCTTTATGTTTTAGACAATGGTGCATCTGCTTTAATGTTTATTGTGGAGTTAAATAAGTCGCGTGCGTCCTTTGAAATTTGGCATGCTAGACTTGGTCATGTTCCACATTCCGTTATTTCTAGTTTGCGTGCTTCTGGATCCTTAGTTGTCTCGTCCGTTTTGCCTAAACCCTCAATTTGTGAAGCGTGTGAAAAAGCTAAAGGGAAACATTTATCTTTTCATACAAATGATAAACGTGCTGCTTAGGTACTTGATATAGTTCATTGTGATTTATGGGGGCCCTCTCCTATTATATCTGCCGATGGTTTCTCCTACTATTCCATTTTCCTTGATGATCATTCCCGACTCTCGTGGTTTTACCCACTTTGTCGTAAATATAATTTTTGGGATGTCTACCGCCAGTTTGAGGCTTTTGTGGAGAACCAGTTTTCTTCCGCCATTAAAGTGTTCCGCCAGTTTTCATCATCAGATTACTTGTCTGAATACTCTTGAACACAATAGTCGGGCTGTGCGTGTAAGCACCGCCACATTACTGAGATGGGCTTGTCTATGTTGTACCACTCTTATGTTCCTCTCTGTCACTAGCCACATGCCTTTGCTGCAACTGCTTAAGCCATAAATCAATTGCCCCACTCCAGTTCTTGATGGGCGATCACCATTTGAAGTTGTCAATGGTCGGGTTCCCATATACACAAATTTTCATGTATTTGGTTGTTGTGTGTACCATTATGTTTGTCCCCATGCAGCTCACAAATTTGCTCCTCGTTGTTTGCCCTGTATCTTTCTTGGATATGACTCCTAGTACAAGGGTTATAGGTGTTTGGATCCTACGTCTGGAAAGGTATATGTCACTAGACATGCTCGATTTAATGATACTTTCTTCCCTTGTGCCGATGGTTCTACCTCAATATCTCCGTTTTCTCTGGATGTCTCTACTTTTTGGATCCTGCCGATCCATTAGTTGATACTCCTATTTCTTCCACAGTGGCATCTCTTCCTGCTCGGTCTACCACTTTGGTTGCCAGCCCTCCTGGTTCATCGATGTTATCCTCATCGACTACAACACCATGTTCTAACTGCTCTGATACCATGAGAGAGTGATTTCCCATAATGATTGTGATTGATTAAGAAGAGTATAAATAAAGTACCAAGTAGACTAGTCTAAAACATAATTCTAGCCTAGTCATCAAGAATAAAATCTTATCTAATCATCAATTTGATTTATTCTAACAGATATGTGCCTAATGTCGTGGCCACAACAGCATCCAGCATCGACGTTCCTGGTGGTTCTCCATGGTCGTGACGACCTTCTTGGTGGTTCTCCGTGACGGCGGTGGCTGAAGGAGGCGATTGTGCGGCCGCCCAAAGCGGGATCGATGCTGAAGCGGCGTGCAAGAAAATTGCGACAGCGGGGACATGGGTGGAAGAGAGGTGAGAGAGGGAGGAGAGAATCGGCAGTGTACGTAGTTACGGAGGAAGGAAAGGAACATTGAGGTGATTATGGTGGTTGCATAAGAAGGAAAGGGAATCAATGATGGACAGTGAGTTGGTTGCGAAGGAAGGAAAGTGAATCAGAGGTTGACAGTCAGGTGGTTGTGGAGGAAGGAAAGGAAATCGAGGGTGGATGGTGAGGTGGTTGTGGCGGAAGGAGAGGAAATCGGTGGTGAGTGGTGAGGTGGTTGCGGTGGTGAGGTTGTGGATGATGGGAATCGGTTGTGTGGCAATAATGAGGTGGTGGACGGAGGAATTGGTTGTATGGCAACAATGAGGTGGTGGACGGAGGAATCGGTTGTGTGGCAACAATGAGGTGGTGGACAGAGGAATCGGTTGTGTGGCAACAATGAGGTGGTGGACGGAGGAATCGGTTGTGCGGCTGCAGGGAGAGAAGAAGGGGGAGAAGGGCGGCAGGCGGCAATGGTGGTGCGCGAGCAGCGACGTGTTAAAAGAAGAAGGAAACCAGCAGGGGTAGAATGATCATGAAATTTTCAGTAGTCTATGGGTGTTTTTGTCTTTCCAAATTAGGTCAACTCTTACGTTCCTTTTGTTCACGATGGAATGGTGCAATTTGGGTCTATCTGAACAATTGCTCAAAATCTTTGGGTCAATTTCGCACTTTTAGATTTTATAGGGTTATATTGCTATTTTCATAAAAATAATAGGGTTAAGAACGTAAATTAATAATTCAATCTACAGTCATTTCCAATAAGTAAATAATCTCGACACCTTTACAAAATTTAGAATTCCACCACCAATTGAAAAATAAATTGAGGCTACATATGCACTTTACTACAATTTATTTTTGCATCTCCATGATGCACATAATTATTGTACCCGGCTTTAACATTTTTGCTGATTTTACAAATAAATGGATGATATTTTAATTAGAGAAAGTGTCGTGTTAGATCGACTAACGGCTAGATCAATTATAAAAAAATTTGTTTCAATAACTTTTAGGGTCAATATATAATTATTTATATATTACAATGTGCTTAAATTTTTTTTTAAGTTATAGAAATTTTGTTCACATTAATTACATCAATTATAAAATAATTTCATCTAACCATTAATTAGCCAGTTGAAATAAAATTTTGTGTTTTGATTATTTTGAAGAGCACTTTGATAATGTCACAAAATGGTTCAAATGTTTTAAACAGGTGTTTTTTTTAATGAAAACACCCGAAGGTGGGGGATATATATAAGGTTCCCCAAGCCTTAAAACAAAAGAATATACAAAGAGTTCAAGTGTTCACTAGGAGCACCGAGGCAACATAGTTGCCTCCAAAAGAGATACCTATCTAAGCATACGACTAATCTAGAAACTAACCAAAGTAAAAGAGATTAGGTTTTAAAGTTGCGATTCCAAAGAGAAGAATCTCCACCCCTTGTGTTAATTCTTCCTTTAGCCAGGAAACTTTAATCAAAAGAGTACACATCCCATTGTTATAACTGAATCTGTAGATGTGAATCACACAATCCAATATGAAGTGTTGGATCGGACATTCACAGAAACGACAGTAAGAATCCATTAGAAACAGTGTTGGAGAGAATTTAGTTGCTTGGAAAGCCATCCAATGGACCTGCAGAAAAAAAAAACTTGTCAGCAGTATTAATCCTTTGAGGAGCCATTTTTATGCATTCTAATATAGGGAGTATGCTCCTTATCTAAAGAAATGAGTCCTTTAATATGTATTGGAACATTAGTAAGGCTAAGACTCTGATTATGCGTAGAATGATGTTTAGCAATTGCATTTGCCACTGAATTGGATTCCCTAAAAACATGTTTAAGCTCAGCATTACTTAAGAGGGATTTTACTTTCGAAGCCAGATCGAACAGGTGCCAATGTGCAGTATATGGATCATTAATCATTTTAACTGACAACATAGAGTCTGATTCAATTGTGAAAGTATGATCCAGTTGTGGAAAAGTTTGGCAGGCAAATAGTATGGCTAAGATCTCGGCTTGGAGTGTGGAAGCAGCAGTAACTGTTCCTGATTTAATCATGAGTGGTGTTCCAGAACTGTTCCTTGCAATTAGCCCTGCTGCAGCTTTGTTTGGGTACCAGGATGCATCTATGTTGATTTTTATGGAATCAGTCTTAGGCCTTTCCCAGAAAATAGTAGATATATTTAGCTTTGGGGGTGGTCTAAGGTATGGAATCAGATGCATAAGGGTAGGTGGAATAGCTGAAAGGGAGACCCGGTGGGAAGGTTTAGCATAGAGAGACAGTTTAATTTGATAATGAACATCCTTACATATAAGGACTGAAGAGAAACTCTTCTGATCAAATAAGAACCTATTCCGTGCCTTCTAAAGACACTAACAAATCAGAGATGGGAGAATTTTACAAATCAGTTGGTGCCACTTAGAGAGATCATGACTATTCCAGAAGAGAAAAAAACCTATCGTTGATGGAGTGTTGGTCATTGAGGTGAAAGTTCACTAAAGATGCCATATTATTCCATACAGATTGAGCAAGAGGACAGCATATGAAGAAATGTTGAATAGAATCTGAATGACAACATGCTGGACATTTAGAAGCTAGACTAAAACCACATCTAATTAGCACATCATCAAAAGGAAGGAAATAGTGCAACATTTTCCATGTGAATATAGAAACCTTTTTCTGTAGTGCAGTGTTCCAGATAAACTTGGTTGCAGGAAAATTACCTGATGAGAGTGTGAGCTCCTTATATGCTGACTTGAAGGAGAAAGCCCCTGACACTTCTGATTTCCATATCAACCTATCCTCCCTGTCTTGTGTAATTACAGCTTCCTGAAGAAAAGAAAGAGTATCATGTTCCAGGAAGGGGGAAATCTGAGCAAGAATGGTAGCTTTGTTACTAATGAAATCTGCCACAGAGCAATATGGCAATGTAGAAGAGATGTGGCTGGGAATATAGTTAATAAGAGGGCCATTGGGGCACCAGTTAGCAGTCCAAAGATTGCAGCTACCTTTGCCATGAATGATGAGAGTATTATTTTCTGCAAAGGAGGTCATAGAACAGATTCTTTTCCAAGTCATTGATTTCCTATGTGAATGTGGCAAGGACCATAACAATTTTGACCAGATGGAAATACCTAACTGGCTCTTCCACCACAGTTTGAGCGAGCAGAAATCAATTGTGGCTTGGATTGATCTAACCTAAGCCATTCTGGGCTATTGGTACAGCTAATTCAGACCATCTTTTCCAAACTTTGTTCTTTCTACCATCTGAGTCTCCCCAAAAAAATCTAGCCAGTTTTTTCTCAAATGTTTTTACTATGTGGTTTGGGGGTTTGTTAACAGTCCATAGATGCTGTGGCATAGAGTATAAACATGATTAGATTAGAATCGATTTACCCCCTGAGCTCAGCCATTTATTTTTCCAGTTTTGTAATTTTTTATCAAGATTTTCCATCAAAGGTTGGAAGTATCTATGTAAAGTTTTGCCTTTGAATATAGGGCAACCTAAGTATTTGAAGGGAAAGGAGCTTTTTTTCATTTTCAAGATCATCTTCACCTGATTTAATTTAGCTGTTGTGGCCCTTTTACTAATGTAGAAGTCAGATTTCTCAAAGTTAAAATTTTGACCTAAGGTATACTCGAAGATCTCTAGGAAAGCTTTAATCTTAATGATGTTAGTCCTAGAGGCTTTCATAAAAATGATTGTATCATCAGCATACATTATATGAGAAGCTGCTAGGATTGTAGCAGGCAGCTGATAATATGAGAGGCTATTGTTCCAAAATATAAAAGATAGGTTCCTAGAAAAAGCCTCTGAGAATATATTAAAGAGGAATGGAGAGAGGGGATCACCTTGTTTGATACCTCTAGTGGCTTTGAAAAAGCCCACAGGATTGCCATTGATAAGGACTGAGAAATGAGCTTGTGAAAGATTGTTCATAACATCATTTAAGAAGTTACCATTAAAACCAAACCTAGTCAAAACATTTCTAAGAAAATCCCAGTTTACTCTGTCAAAAGCCTTCCTTAGGTCCAATTTGAGTATACAGTTAGGAACTCTACTCTTTTTATCTAGAAATCCTATCATTTACTGCATATAGAGTATGTTATCTGAAATGTCTCTATCTTTCATGAAGGCAGATTGATTTGGGGAGATCAGTTTATCCATGTGAGGTCTCAATCTTTCCATTAATACCTTAGAGTAGATTTTATTGATAACATTAGATAGACTAATTGGTCTGAAATCATCAAAAGAGCAAGGTGTAGCCTTTTTTGGAATTAGGGTTATCTAGGTACTGGTTATTCCCCTTGGCATGTCAAAACCTAAAATAAATTCATTCACGGCTTCAGTTAAATCATTTTTGATAATAGTCCAGCACTTACTATAGAATTTATTTGAAAAGCCATCCGGACCTGGACTACTATTTTTATTCAGACCCTTAATCACAGATTCCAGTTCAACTTCTGAGACTGGTATGGATAAAGCTTGATTTTCCTGGTCAGTGGTGATGATTGGGATTTGACTGAGGAAGTGAGGATAATAGGTGTCATTTTCCATTTGGTTAGGCTCAGTCAACAGATAAGAAAAATAGGAAATATCTTCATTTTGAATATCCAAGTGTGAGTTTAGCCACTGCCCTTCCCTATTTTTAATTTTGGTGATCTGTAGCTTACAATTTTTCTCCTGCACTGTCTTATGGAAAAATTGGGTGTTGTTATCTCCTAACTTATGCCATTTAGATCTAGCTTTTTGCTTCCAAAATTTTTCCTTCTCTTTTAGGGCTCTAAGCAGTAAAGCTTTTTTCTCATTTAATTTGATAAGTTCAGAATCTGAGGGGGTCAAGTCAAAGACAAGTTCCTGAAGTCTTAAGGCCTTCTCTGCTGAAATTACATTTGCATCAATGTTTCCAAAGAAATCTCTATTCCAGATTTTTATCACCTTCTTAAGTCTAATCAATTTTAGATAGAATCCAAGCATACCAGACTCAGGAAATGGGTTTTCCCAGTTTTCCTTGATTAGGTTTATAAATTCTGGTTGATTGAACCAAGTATTTATAAATCTAAAGGGTTTAGGGTGGGAATTAGTCAAAGTACATACCTGGAGGAGAAGAGGGGAGTGATCTGAAGTTCGTCTATTCAAGATTTGGATAGAGGATGAAGGGAATTTATAGTTTCATGAAATTGTACAGAGGCCTCTATCTAATCTTTTGGAGGTAGGGATCCTAAGTCTCGAATTGCACCAAGTGAAAAGATTTCCCACTGTGTTAATATCCTGAACTCCATAGGAACTAATCCAATTATTGAAGTCTCTAATACTTCCTAGAGAAGGGGATCTAGGGCCTCTGTATTCCAAAAGTGAGGTGATGGTATTAAAATCTCCTATGAATATAGTATCACCTTTAGTAATGGTTGTCAGATCCTTCCATAAAGTCTTCCTACCCTCTCTATTTCTAAGTGCATACACAAAGAATGCTTCCATATCTAAATGTAGAGACATGTGTGATATCTTAACATGCAGAAACTGTTCATGGTGAGAGATGAGTGTGAGAGAAACTCGATTAGTCCACATAAGCCATATTTTGCCATTATGGAGAGTCAAATTATAAGAGAAATTAAGCTTATTCATATATGTTTGACATTGAGTGTTATCATGCATTGGTTCGATTATACACAACAGTTGAATTTTCTTAAGCTTAACTAAATTAATTAGCCTTAGCATAGAAGATTCCATACCTCTAAGATTCCAAACTAAAAAATTAACAGTTAAGGTTTGTGTCATTGTTCACTTGATCTATGACTTTTTGCAGCTGATCTGAGCATCATCTTGTTCAGTTGACTAAAGTAATTATTCATTTTAACCTTAGACTTACCTTGCTGGGAATTCTTACGATTGAGCTTCATAGAGTGTGAAGCTGTAATGTCAAGATGATAGGCCGTAGCCTGATCATCAGAATCTTGCACTTCCAGTTCATCATGTCCTTGGGGGAGATTGTCTAGATCCTGCAAAACAAAAAACCTATTTTCTATCTTTCCCTGTAGGGAAAGTGGGGGGTTATTTGTAGGGGATTGGTTCAGGCTTAGCCTAAGTGAGCCAATTTGGATATCATCTTTTGCATAGGCCATCAGAGTAGGTTTGGACAGAGCTGTAGCATTTAACAGCTTTGAGATGGACTTATCAGAGTTTACCTGAGGTTGGATTCTGGGTACTTGAACAGGTGATTGTAAACTATCATTACCAGGCACCCTGTTAACCCCTGGGGAGGAGTTGGAGTCAAGGTTGAGGGATGAGATCGTTATAGCTCTCTGATAAACTACATTGTCATTATTAGGGGAGGAGGAGGAGTCCTGATTACCTAAGGAGATCAGAGGAGGCTTGCTAAATTTGTTTCTAGTAGCCTGCCACTGTGAATGAGTTTGGCTCTGGGCTATGTGATTTTCCACTGATTTACCATTGATATTTTGTGGGATAGCTCTACATTGACTTAGAGAATGTCCTAATTTAGCATAGTGATCACAATAAAGGGGGACATCTTCAAACTCTATTGGGTACTTCCTATTGTTAAAAAGTGAACCTAGTCTAATATAGTTACACAACGGCTTCTGAAGATCAATTTCAACACAAAATTTAATTGCAGAAGGCCTTGTGAGCATGTCAGTAGCTAAATCATTCTTAATAAAACTACCTATGCTATTTCCAATTGCTTCAATAGATGCTGAATTGTAATAGTATAAAGGGACTTCCCTGATCGTACACCAAATGGGTACAATTGGGGATTCTTTGTGCATTGAGAATTCTGGAGTCCATTTTAGCATCTTAAGGAGGATTCCATTGAAGTTCCACACTCCTTTCATCCAGCATCTTTGATAATCGTTAACTTGCTCAAACCTAATCAGAACATGTTTGTAATCTAAGGAACCTAACTGGTATTTACCGGCAAAACCTACCGTTTTGAAGGCCAGTTCCAGATGCTCCATTGAGAGTCTTCCTTTTGTGAACTTTCTGACCAGAGCGTTTGCATAGTGTGCTGAGAGTTTGGCAATTTGATCGTCGGAATAGAGACAAGCCGGATCACCTAGATGTTCTGATTTAGGGATTAGTTCTGGGTTACCAGGCAGTGATTTCGACAGTGGGGGGGGGGGGGATTTGTTTTGGAGAGCAGCAGTGAAGGATTTGGGTGAGGGTTGATTGGCATTGCTTTCCGCCATAGCGGTCGGCTTAGCAGTGGCCTTCTCCCTCGTGAATTATTAGCGGCAGGAGTAGCCATTAACGGCAGGAGTAGCCATTAACGGCGGGAATAGCCATTACCAGCGAGGATGAAATGAAAGAGATGAAAGAGATCGACTTTTTTTTCACTGTAGCAGGAGATGGAAGAGACTTTTTACATTTTTTTTAAACAGATGTTAGAAGTAATGCTGAAAGTAAAATTGTGACTTATCCGTATCAAAAGTCATGGCATGTAGTTGTTTGCGTAATATGCAAACATAATCGTTTATGTTGGAGAAAGTGTAGATATAACTTTGAATTGTTTTTTAGTGCAAATATAACCCTAACTATTTTATATAAGTGCAAATATAATCCTGAAGCTATTATTCCGGCATTGACCGACCTGAAATGACCAAAATACCCTTTAGCTTAAAGCAAGAGATTAAAAGACAAAAATACTCCCGCCCACCACCCCAGCCCGCTGAACACCACCATTAGTTCACTCTCCGCTGCTCCGCCACCACCGGTCCACCACCACCTTTCCCCTCCACTTTGTTTTTGAGATATGGAATTTTGGAGGCTTTAGCAGCTTGAATAGCAGAGTGTTGTAGCATAATGTCATCGTCCCGAACATGCTACTCATCATCCATCAAAACCCCCTTTTCTTCAAATCAAATCACATCCCAGTTTAAGGCAAAATCACAATAATAAATAGTTGCACACATACACGCACATGCACTGCAATCAAATCGTAAGTTGAGTTTGAGTTGAGAAACAATCTGTTCGACTCATCCGCAGTCGAATCCACCGCAGTCGCAACCCTCTGATATTAGGCTTATATCATAGCCATGATGGAGGACCTAACTCTGTCTCTCCTCCGCCATGATTCTGCCGAACTCCGTCGGGAACTTCAGTCATCTCCACCACTGACCTTCGTGAACAGACCAGCGGGAAATTTCAGTCATCTCCACCGTATTAACCTCACATCACCAGTGTTTTACACCACATAACCATAGCATTTAGACAAATCCTCATCTCCAACATTAAATTCATCATAGCCGACCACCTTGTCCTCTGCCTTGCCCTCACCGCAAAACACCTCTACAACGGCGAGTTGGAGAATGCACTATCGTTGGGGACAAAGAGCGTGATCCCATCGCTGCCCTCGTCCTCCTCAAACTCGGCCTCTAGGCTAAACACCGTCAGCATCACCGCCACCTCCAAGCCAGTTATCGTACACTTTCATTGGAGCTCAGCCACGCCGCTAGCTTTCTCTCCCACCAGCGGCAAACCTTCACCCACCCAGACCCATCACTCGCCACCGCAACGTTAACTATGCCATCTCTCCACCACCTATGCTCTACCACCAATCCTAATCTAACCCCAATCTAACCCTACAATCTAGCCCCAATCGTCTACCCCCAATCGACAATCATTGGAGTATGAGGGCTGAAGATGATAATCGAAGAGTGGCGGTTGGAGATGGTAATCGGAGAATAAAGGCAAAGAGGTGAGGGCTGGAGAATAAAGGAAAAGAGATAGGGGCTAGAGAATGATAGAGAAGAAGCTACTTTTGGTTTAGGGTTTGGTTAGGGGTATAATGGTAATTTTAGTTTAATTTTAGTTTTTTAGATTTTTAAAGGGGTAAAAATGTCTTTTCATGAAATTCCAGACTCAAACTATCGAAAAAGGTTATATTTGCACACAACCTAAATATCTAGTTATATTTGCCTTTTCAATTTAGCAGGGTTATATCTTTACTTTCATCAATTATGTAGGGTTATATATGCACTTTGCTCTGGTTGTTTTGTTGCCTCTTTTATTTTTTTAATATTTTCATTTCTTGTTTTCTAGGATTGGCCTCCTTCAATAAAATTGATTTTAATATCATTACGTGTTAGTTAGGACATATTTAAAAGTCCGTCTCTTGAAAGACGGTATTTTCATAAGTCATGAAAGAATCAAGGTTTAAACTGCAAATTAGAAGAAATGAAGATAATTTTTTTGGATTTCATTAATAGAGTTATAAATTTTATATAAACTACACATTGCTTAGTAAATTTTTAAGACTGTAACTAAAACATTTTATCTTTTTATTATTCTAATTAAACCATGTATTTCCATAAGCCTACGGAAAGATAGTATTTCCCAAGACTTTGCCCATATTTAATACTCCATCGGCTCCACTTTAAATATCTTATTTACTTTTGGAGAGTCAAACTTTGTAAACTTTGACCCTAAATATAAAATTAATATATAAATAATAAAAATATCACGTGAGATATTGTTAGATTTATCTTAAAATCTATTTTCTAAATATATTTTTTATGCAGCATTATTATAGGTAACTTGAGATATTTGCGGTCAAACGTACTCATAGAAGACCGTGAAAAAGTAAATAATCAATTTAGAGTGGGACAAAATGAGTATATTTTTATCGAAAGTTTCCTGTTAAATCGCCTAATATTTAGACCAATCATATGACACTACTTCATCTCCAACTCCATCTTCCCATGATGGAAAGATGAAGAATACCAATTTATTTTAATTGATGTTCTTTGATTACTTATTTTGCTAAATATGTGTGGAATTTGTTTCTATGTATTAGTTTTGTTCTTCGACCTGATCGATTAGATCGTTGTGTTCTTGATGATAACTCTGTTTAGTTGTTCAAGTCGATGTATTATTCCTGATTTGTTAGTACAGATTGTGTGTTTGTATTTTTGGGCTAGACTTCCATTTATTTGGATTTTTTGATTTGTTATCGAAGGTGTTCACAAATCGTATTTTAAATCTAATAGTGTTACAGTTGCAGACAATCACTATTTGGGGCAGTGATATAATGTTTAATACACTCCTCACATTCAAGTGGTCATGATTTTTGCGGGAATTAAGTTGATATTCCTAGCTAAAGGCGATATTACAGTTTTTATTTTACATCAAATCGGTTATAGTCCAGACCGATATGTCTGGTTTACATGTAATTTAAATATCCCTACAACATATTAATTACTGTTGGAGGCTAGTTAGATTGGATGTTAATTCCACTCACTGTAATCGCCGATGGGCGCTTTCCCAATAGCTAAAAATATGGTTAGACCAATTATAAAAATTTTCATTTCAATAACATTCAAGGTCAAATAATAATTATTTATATATTATATTGTAATACATTTTGAATTTTTTTCAAAGTTATAAAATTTTTGTTGCAATAAATATAAACAAAACCTCAAATCGTCGTATTGGTTACATCAATTATAAGATGATCCCATCTAACGGTTAGTTGTAACAGAGATGTAAACCAATTAGAATTAGGATAATAAAGGAATACTCTTTCTGATTGGTTTTGTATGTATCATGTTTCATATTTGTTTAGGTCCTGTATAATCTTTGTACTCACTATATATATGAATACACACAACCACAATTATTTATGGGTTTTACGTTCTATCATGGTATCAGTGAGGTCTCTATAAAAATTCTTTGGCTTTCCTCGATAATTTTCCCAGTCTTTTTCTGATTCTCGATAGCACCCACCCACTGTCCTCAACCGATCTCCATTTGTTAAACTCTAGCTGCCGATGATTGTGAATCGGAAACAACTAGCCGCCGACCTCACATGCCTCCATGCGCCGCCGATCCAGTTCCACACATGCCGTTGCATCCACCGCATGCCCGTCTGCTGCTGGTTTTTCCACTACTGCTCGCTGCCATTTTCACTGTTACTCCATATTCCATGCCCTAAAGTTAGATCAGTCATCCACTGCCATTCACAAGCTTGATGTGTGTTTGGTGTGATTTAATTTTTCTTTTATTGGTGGATCTGTACTTGCTTGTTCCTGATGACGTCAATTACGCTTCCTTCAATGATCAACCGCACAACCATCAAGCTTGATGGTTTCAGCTACTCTCACTGCCGTACTCAGGTTACTTATGTTTTACATACTACCAAGTTAATTGGTTTTGTTGATTGATCAAACAGGTGTCCGATTTCACCATCTGGTTCAGCCTCAAAGGGATCCACAGACAAGAATTCCGATGATGTTGAATCATCAAAAGCAGTTGCAGAAGCTTATGATCCTTATATTCAATCAAATTAGCTAGTCCAAGCAGCTATTTTCTCATCCCTTAATCCGTCTGCAATGTCACTAGTTGATGGTATGATCACTGCTGCTCAGGTATAAGATGTTTTATCTACTAAATCTCAGAACTGTTCTCGTACTCACCGTATTCATCTTTGTGATCTTTCATATGGCATTCGTTTGATCAATATTTTCAGGATTACTACTCTCGCTTTAAAGATATTCTTGATCAAGTGTGTGTTATGGGTCACACCCTTACTGAAGATAACATAGTTCTGCTATTTCTTTCGGGGTTTCAGTGATAACTTCTCCCAGTTTTCACAAGCTCAGATTATTAAAAATCCACCACCTGAGCTATTTACTATTGTGGTTGATGCTGAAGTTAAATAGTATTCTTTTAAAGCTAGATCGACTTTTACTTCTGGACTGACTCCCTTTACCGCATCCCAGCAACCATCCGGACAGTTTACCCACAGCAGAGGGGCCGTAAAAATGGCCGCGGTAGAGGAGGCTGAGGCCGCGACCATTGAAGAGGCATTGGCCTGTCACCGACTCCAGGCGGTGGCTCTAATCCTCAAGGTGGCCTTGGCGGTGGCACCTACTTCTGCAAGTGGTGTCATTGTCCCGGTCATCTTGCTGAATATTGCTACAAGCTCTTTCATTTATCTTGCCATGATGTTGCAAATTCCACAAATACTGCTTATCTACAATAATACAATGCCACTCCTGATTGGTACAGTGACTCTGGTGCTACCAATCACATGACTGCCTCTGCATCCAAACTGGATACATCGCTTCTTATAATGGTAATCGTCATGTTTATTTTGGCAATGGTTCTTCTTTGCATATTTCTCACACTGGAAATTCACGAATTTCTGATTCACTCACTTTATCTGGCATCTTGATTGTTCCAAAAACCACCAATAATTAATTATCAATTGCCAAGTTAACCATAGATATAAATGTTAATTTTTTATTTTGATGACAATTCTTTCACTATACAGAACAAAGTTACTAAAGAGCTCGTGGGCCGAGGACACATCGAGGGAGGTCTCTACATTTTAGATTATGGTGGTGCTGCTTTAGTTTCTTATGTCAATTCAAATAATTCCAAGACCTCATTTGAGCTATGGCATAGTCATTTAGGACATGTCCTTTTTTTAATGTTATTTCATCATTGAGTAGAACTAGTAGTTTGTTACTTACTAGTTTGCTGCCTAAGCCTTATTTGTGTTCTTCTTCTGAGATGGCTAAAGGCAAGTGTATTACTTTTAATGATAATTTAAAATGTGCACCACACATACTTGATTTAGTTCATTGTGACCTTTGGGGAACCTTTATTATGTCATTTTTATTGATGATTTTTCTCGGTTTACTTGGTTATATCCTCCACGACGAAAGTCTGATTTTTTGGAGGCTTATATGCAATTTGAAACATTTGTTGATAACCATTTTTCCACCACTATTAAAGTATTTCAGAGTTATGGTGGAACCAAGTTTCTGAATCATCGCATGCAATCTCATTTTGCGACTGAGGGCATTCATCACCAGCTTTCTTGTCCTTATACTCCTCAGAAAAATGGTCGTGCAGAGAGGAAACATCGTCATATCACCGACATAGGTATGTCAATGCTCTTTCATTTTGGCCTTTATCATTATTTTTGGTATGATGCTTTTATAACTGCAGTCTACATCATCAACAGACTGAACACTACGGTTTCATCTGCCCAGCCTCCACTCTCTGTTATTTTTGGTACTGCTCCAAACCACTCCAATTTTCATCCATTTGTTTGTCAGGTTTATCAGTATTTGAGGCCCTATCATGCGCATAAATTAGCGCCTCAAAGTATGACTTGCATATTTTTGGGTTACAATTCACAGTACAAGGGTTATCATTGTCTTGATCCTCGTACAAAGAAGTAGTACATCACTCATCATGCTCTGTTTGATGAGATATTTTTTCTAGCTACCCATATTGGTTTTATTACAGATGTATCATTACTGGATGTGTCTGTATTTTTGGAGGCTTCGTTGATCCTGTCAAAGGTGTTTGAGCCATTTTCTTTAGCCACATTGCTAATTATTTTGTACAATTTTATACCGGGAGCTCAAGGTTTATCTGAAAGTTGTGTTTGTTTGCCACATTGTGACTAGTAGACTGCTTGACTGCCGCCCCCACCACCCTGGTAGTGTGTGTTCAACCCGTGCCACCTGCCACCATTCCGGCTGCTCAGCCAGTCATTCCAGCGTTCCCTGCTTTGCCAACGCCACCTTTGTCAGCTGACTTTCCAGCTCAGCCTGTCTTGAGTTTTGCGCCCACCTAAGGATTTGTACCATATTTGACGTCAGGTCCCTCTTCTCAGCATCTGATGGCTACTCGATCGTGCACTGGTTCACTCCGGTACAAGATTTTTTTAGTATGATATTTCTGGTTTATTGAGTTCTTTATTTTATAAGATCGAGCCTCGCAGTCATTGCTCGCTGTTTAAGGAACCTGAATGGGTTGCTGCTATAAACTCAGATATGGATGCTCTTCACACTCAATAGACATGGGATTTGGTTCCTTGTCCTTCCAGTGCCAATGTTATTGGTTCAAAATGGGTTTATCGATTGAAATACAAGGCTGATGGCTATCTTGACATGTATAAGACAAGGTTAGTTGTTCAGTGTTTTTTGCAATTACCTAGTTCTGATTATGACAATACTTTCAGTCCAGTGGTGATGACATCTACTGTTCGTACTATTTTATCTCTTGATACCCATTAAAATTGGCCTTTTACGACAACTTGATGTTAAGAATGTATTTTTAAATGGCATTCTTTACTCTCCGGTTTACATAAAGACCTGATGCATCTTGATTTAGTTTGACATCTATGGAAGGCCATTTATGGTTTGAAACAAGCTCCCCATGCTTGGTTTTTGCGATTCAGTTCAATTTTATTAGCCTGATTTTATATGTAGCTCCTTTGATACATCTTTATTAGTATTTTCATAGGATACCTCTTTGCTTTACTTGTTAGTTTATGCAGATGACATTATTCTTACTGGGAATGATGGTTGTCTCATTCGAAAGTTTATTGATCGGGTTAATCAGGAATTCGAGATTACCAATATTGGCACACAGCTGTATTTTCTAGGTTTGGAGGTTGTTCGTACTTTCGACGGCTTATTCCTTGTCCAGGCTAGATATGCCAAGGACATTTTACTGCGAGCCGACATGCAAGACTCTGCGCCAATTTCTATACCATTAGTAACTTTTTTCGCGTCCGATAAGCAGTTTGGAAACCCCATACTTTATCGTTCTTTGGTTTGTGCACTTCAGCATTTGTCGATTGCCCGTTTTGACTTGTCCTATGTTATGAATACGGTTAGTCAGTAGATGCAAGCTCCTACTGATGACCATTATGAAGCTGTTACTCGAATTTTACGCTATGTGCTTGGTACTCTTCACTATAGTCTTCAATTCCTTGCAAATTTGTTTCCTTTACCAGTTCCGGGTTACTCTAATGCTGATGGGGCTTGTTGTAATGATACTCGTAGGTCTACATATGGTTATGCCATTTTCCTTGGTGGCAACCTGGTTTCATGGAGTGTTAAGAAGCAGCCTACATTTTCTCGTTCTAGTTCAGAATTAGAGTACCGTGCTATTGCAAATACTGCTACAAAACTAGCTTGGTTGATGAATCTTCACCAGGATTTATGTGCATTGACTCATGCGCCTCATGTTTTGCTATGTGATAATAATATTGCTATTAATCTGGCTCAAAATCCAATTTCACACAAGAGAGCCTAGCACGTTGATATTGACTATCATTTTGTGCGTGAGATGGTGTATTCTGGCAAGCTCAAGCTTGCTCATATTTCTACAGACTTGCAGCTTGCTGACATCTTTACAAATGGGTTACATCATCCTCATTTTGAGTTCTCACGTTCCAAGCTTTGCGTTGTGACCAATCCTACGCTTCACGTTCCAATCAATTGGAATCAGGATAAGAAAGAAATACCTTTTCTGATTGGTTTTGTATATATCATGTTTCATATTTGTTTAGGTCTTGTATACCTTTGTACTTACTATGGATATGAATACACACATCCACAATTATTTATGTGTTTTACTTTCTGTCAAGTTGATCTGAAACAAGATTTTGTGTATTTATACTCTACCATATTTTTCATGTGCATAGCTTAAAAAGTGTACATTTCATCTAAATTTATAAGTTTGATTAAATTCCAAATCCACAGCAATTCACATTCTCAGTATATTAATTTTTAAATAAAAACACAGACTTCAATTTTCAAATTTTGAAACTTTATGTGGTTGCGTACCAAGCTAGTACCAATCTGTGTTAAATTTTAATAAGTATTAATGGTTGGACATTTCGTGCAACGATGACACAAATGGTCGTCAGGGGAGCTGCTATATTTCCCTAATTTATGCTTCATTAGTTGCTTCTTACCCATTTGTCTGCCTTTGCATGCATGTCTTCTTTTTTCTTTTCATTTAATTAGCAAAAACTATAATCTCAGGGTACTATATAAAAGAAATCCTCCCGACCCCATGGTTCACACAAATGGTCGTCAGGGATAGAAGGGTTCGAGTGGTACTGGTTTGAGAGGTACCTCTCGAGAGGTGAAGGTTCCACTACAGATTCGAGAGGTGAAGGTTCCAGTGGAGGATTCGATAGGTGAGAGTTTGAGTGTAGGGTTCGAGTGGTACTGGTTCGAGAGGTACGAATTCGAGAGGTAAATGTTCCATTGGATGGTTCGAGAGGTGAAGGTTCCATTGGAGGTTTGAGAGGTGAGAGTTCGAGTAGAGGGTTCCAGTGGTACTAGTTCGAGAGGTACAAATTCAAGAGGTGAAGGTTCTATTGAACGGTTCGAGAGGTGAAGGTTCCATTGGAGGTTCGAGTAGTGAGAGTTCGAGTGAAGGGTTTGAGTGGTACTAGTTCAAGAGGTACTAGTTTGAGAGGTGAGGTTCCATTGGACGGTTCCAGAGATGAAGGTTCCAGTGGAGGGTTCAAGAGGTGAGAGTTCGAGTGAAGGGTTCAAGTGGTACTGGTTCGAGAGGTACGGATTCGAGAGGTGAAGGTTCCATTGGAGGGTTCGATAGGTGAAGGTTCCAGTGGAGGGTTCGTGAGGTGAGAGTTCGAGTGGAGGGTTTGAGTGGTACTGGTTCGAGAGGTACAAATTCGAGAGGTGAAGACTCTATTGGAGGGTTCGAGAGGTTACAGTTTCAGTGGAGGGTTTGAGAGGTGAGTCGAGTGGAAGGTTTGAGTGGTACTGGTTTGAGAGGTACTGATTTAAGAGGTCAAGGTCCCATTGGACGATTTGAAAGGTAAAGGTTCAAGTGAAGGGTTCGAGAGGTGAGAGTTCGAGTGGTATCGGTTTGAGAGGTAATGGTTCGAGAGATGAGGTTTCATTAGAGGGTTTGAGAGGTGAAGGTTCCATTGGAGATTCGAGAGGAGAATGTTCCTGTGGAGGGTTCAAGAGGTGAGAGTTCAAGTGGTACCAGTTCAAGAGGTATTGGAGTTCGAGAGGTGAAGGTTCAAGTGGAGAGTTCGAGAGGTGAAAGTTCAAGTGGAGGTTCGAGTTGTACCGGTTCAAGTGGTAATGGTTCGAGAGATGAAGGTTCCATTGAAGGGTTCAAGAGGTGAATGTTCCAGTGGAGGTTCGAGAGGTGAAAGTTTGAGTGGAAGGTTTGGGTAGTAGTGGTTCGAGAGGTACGGATTCGAGAGGTGAAGGTTTCATCGGAGGGTTCGATAGGTGAAGGTTCCAGTGGAGGGTTCCTGAGGTGAGAGTTCAAGTGGAGGGTTCGAGTGGTATTGGTTCAAGAGGTATGGATTCTAGAGGTGAAGGTTCCAATGGAGGGTTCGAGAGGTGAAGGTTCCAATGGAGGGTTCGAGAGGTGAAGGTTCCAATGGAGGGTTCGAGAGGTGAAGGTTCCAGTGGAGGGTTTGTGAGGTGAGAGTTCGAGTGCAGGGTTTGAGTGGTACTGGTTCGAGAGGTACGAATTGGAGAGGTGAAGGTTCCAGTGGAGGGTTCGAGAGGTGAAGGTTCCAGTGGAGGTTCGAGAGGTACTGCTTCGAGTGGTGCGGATTAGAGAGGTGAAGGTTCATTTAGGCGGTTCAAGACCTGGTTCGAGAGGAGGGTTCAAGATGTACTGGTTCGAGAAGTACAAGTTCCATTGGACGGTTCGAGAGGTGAAGGTTCCAGTAGAGGGTTCGAGAGGTGAGAGTTCGAGTGGAGGTTCAAGTGGTACTGGTTCGAGAGGTACGGATTTGAGAGTTTAAAGTTCCATTGGATGGTTCGAGAGGTGAATTCCAGTGAAAGATTCGAGGGGTGACAGTTTGAGTGGAGGTTCGAGAAGTGAGAGAATGGTACGTTGCTTTAGTTGATAGCTCAAGTTAATTATGAGCTTCAATTACATGTAAACTTGGTACATTTGTAGCTTCAATTACAGCTCATTCCACATTCCTATATTGTAGCATTATTCCTACAGTATTTCTATACTTTATTATCAAGCTCATCACTCATTGCGCAGTGTTACCTCACTAGTTAAAGAGAATAGAAATGATATGAGCAAAGACTAATTTGGAATCAAAATATTCAAAGTTTAAACTTAAATTATTATGTTTACGAGGACACAAGTATACAAACGAATGAGTAATTTGTGTATCTTCTTTAAATTTAAGCATGCTAATAGAGGTTAAGCCCAAGAAGGTCATTGGGCCGAAAATGTGGAGGTCCAGCTAAGAGAATATTTAATACCCTAACGTAATTACCGCATTTGTAGGAAATTAAGGGCAATAATTTAGGATAACGTTATTTAGGACAAGGAGTATAAATACAAGGTACGAATTTTCTTATCATTCATTCTATCTTAATCATATTGGACTATTGGACTAACTTAGACATCGGAGTGCTGACCCCTAGAACCCCCATGGACAGTGTTATTGCAAGTCAAATGAGAAGAATCAGGGCCATGAACCGGTCGGTTGTTCGAAACGCATCAAGTGGCGCCGTCTGTGGGGAAGACTAAGTTGGATCAAGGGTTTTGAGAGTTTATGTCCACGATTGTTCGAAGGAGTGAAAGGTTGAGGTTGATAGGTACGGGGGCTGGATCTCTGCCAAGGTTAACAGCGGAGAATTCAAGAGTAGAAAACAATGTCGTGTCGAGGACATCAAAATAGCTAACTTTCAAATGTCAGGAATGGAATTGCGTACGAAGCCTGTTACAGTTGTAAACCACAAAGAAGAGCAAACCTCTCTGGATTTTGATGCAAATACCCTGGCACCAATCCAAAATGATGTGTCCGGGGACGTTGGAAATGACGGGAGGGCAAGAGAAAAGAAACCCCGAATCCTTGCTCAAAGGGGTAGCCGATCCAAGGGATGTAAGGTTTACAGAGGTTTCTGGAGATTCATATATGAAAGCCTATGGCCAGCACGGGCAAGTAAATTAGAATACGAGGAGGGTGACTCAGGATCAAGATGTAGAACGAGCAGCTCAGGTCCTGGCTACGGCTAGCTATCGAGTTACCCCTCCTCCAAGGGATGAAAGGGTCACGAATGGAGTATTGCCACCTTCACCTGTAGGAATAACTACAGGGTGGGCCTCACAACCTCCAATAGCATATCCTTATCACGCATATGTTGGAGAGTCATTGCAAGCTAGGCCACAGCCTTCTATTCCTGGTAACTCACATGGTCCAGTATATTTGTTACCTTTGGTAGCCCCATCTGGTCCTACCCTCGACCTGGCCAGTCAAGGAACAGCATTTGGGATAATGGCAGCTTCTACCATGCAAGTATACAGAAGTGTGGGAATTAGCCAGGGGCTTTACAATCCTTATGTCCAACCACTACCACCACCAGCATACCCAAATTTTAGACAACCTTGGATGAACCCTGGTTACGGTGCGACTCAACCTCCTTATCAGCCTCAGTTGGATGGTCACGACAGGGGTCTGAACTTTCCAAGGGGGCAATAGGTACCCCCCCAGATGCAAATGAATCATTAAGAAGGGAATTAGATAGGTTGATCAGACCCTTGGGCCAGGATGCAAGGTCTCTTTTCAGCTCGGTGATCGCCGGGGTTCGATGGCCAATAGAAGTTAAGCCTCTGAAAGAACTTCCCACATACAGTGGTGAGATTAATCATTGAGAGTTCATCCAGACATTCCTGGGCTTGATGTGTTTGGAGAATTTTGATGAGAAATTGACATGCAAGCTGGTCAGAAGCCACCTGAGAGGAAAAACACATGAGTGGTTCAATAAGTTGCCAAGAGGCTCGCCACAATCGTACCGAGACTTCAGCGGAGCATTGTTGAGCCAGTACACATAGAAGAAGAAGTTTACCAAAACACTTTTAGAACTCTACTAGACGAAGCAAAAGACAGGGGAAGGCACGAAAGCTTTCTATCATCGGTATGTGGACGAGAGCTTTGGGAATGGTAGAAACAATGGAGACAAAGGTAATCCAGGGATACTTCCTGGGGATGCAGGACTTGGAATTGTACAAGAAGCTTAGTACTAACACCCCCAAGACCTTACAAAAACTTCAAGGGGTTGTAAAGCAGTACTTTGCAGATTTTGCACAACTCGGTAAAGGCCCAGAGGGCAACAAATTGGTATTGCGATCATCACATGGATTACGGCCATGACACAAACGATTTTATGCAGTTGAGGATGGAAATTGATAGGTGTGAATGGGAAGGGCGGTTTCGAGGGTAAGGACATAGGAACCAGGATACCCCTTGAGGCCTCGAGTGAACCAATGACGGCCTTATAGAAGGAACAATAAAAACAACGGAAGAAGAGGAGATAGAAGACCTTGAGAACAAGTGGTTCGAGATAGGGGATAAGAAGAAAGGCATGATAGGCCCCAGGAACAATAGATGGAGATATCATTATAACCAAAACATGGAAATCCCACCCGTGTGAAGGATAATTAATGTCATTAATGGCATGGTGGGAGAGAGATCTCTGAAGATAAGAGCAGAGGCTCAAAGGGTCCCTACTGAAGAGCCCAGTCACAAGAGGTTTCGACCGAACAAGATGGTTAGTGTCTCGGAAGTGGATGCCATACCATTCTAAACACCTTATGCGGATCCTATGGCTATTTCAGCCATTATTGGAATGTCTTAGATAAGAAGGGTATTCGTTGATGGTGGAAGTAGGGTAGAAATGATGTTTGATGAGTGTTTTGACCAGTTGGACAAAAGGGGCGACAACTTGAAAAACGTTAGCCTCCCCTTTATCCGGATTCATGGGAACATGATATTCCCCATAGGAGAGATAACCATGCCCATTCGCATAGCGGATGGTGACAAAGGGGTGGCTATCAGCTATAATTTCACTATCGTGGATGCCCCTTCCCATAAAATGTGATTTTAGGAAGGTCATGGATGTGCCAGGCTCGGGCGTTCTAGTCACCCTATCACCTGATGATGAAGTTCCTATCTGAAAAGGGGGAAGCATCCATTTGATAATATCAAACTGTGGCTCGAAAATGTAACCTTACGGCAGTGCGAGAAGCGAGAAGGCAAAGAGATGTAACGACGATACATGCAGGTGTGGGATTGGCTGATTCAATACATATGCCTATTCGGGACATGTGATCATTAGCTGTGGGGAAGCTAATCCCTGAAGATGTCAAGGAGATACTGAGAGACTTTTTGGAAGAGTATGGAGACGTGTTCTTGTGGGATACTTCTAACCCCTTGTTTAAGCCAGTGAAGTAGAAGAAAAGGGGTTGTTTACTCCCGAAAGAGTTGAAGCAATTAAATAAGAAGTGGAGAAGTTATTTAGGGCAGATGTCATTGAGGAGGTGTTCTACCCCGAATGGATTCCTAATCCAGCCATGGTTCCAAAGCATGATAGGTCCTGGAGAATGTGCATAGACTTTACAGATTTAAATAAATGTTTCCCCAAAGATAGTTACCCATTACTACCAATTGACAAATTAGTGGAAACCATCACTTGATATCAGATTCTGGCATTCTTTGACCCGTATAAGGGGTATCATCAAATCCTCCTGGTGGAGGAAGACAGGGAAAAACATCCTTTATTATGGATGTAAGCATGTACTGCTATAAGAAGATGCGATCTGGCTTAAAAATGGTGGGGCTACTTACCAGAGGCTAGTTGATAAACTGTTCAGGGGGTAGATGGGAAAGAACATGGAAATATATGTGGATGACATGGCTTTCAAAAGAAAAATTTATGAAGAATTCTTAAAAGACCTGGAGGAAACATTTAGTAGGCTTCGAGGGGCTACTTTGAAGTTGAACCCGTCTAAGTGTTTTATTGGTGTGGGGGTGGGAAAGTTCCTCGAATTCATGGTCTTGAAGAGGGGGATTGATGTAAACCCAGAAAAGGTTGAAGCTTTGAAGACAATGAAAACCCCACAATCAATAATGGATGTACAAAAGCTTACATGGTCTTTAGCAGCATTGAGCAGGTTCTTATCAAAGGGGGCTGGAGAAGCACTTACCCATCTTTGATATCCTTCGAAGGGCAAAGAAATTTGAGTGGAATAGAAAGTACGACGAGACATTCAAGCAATTGAAGGAACACTTGGGGACACAACCTACCTTGATGAAACCAGATAAGGGTGAAACGTGATACTTGTACATTTTCGCGTCACCATTGGTAATCAGTTCAGCCCAAGTAAAAGAGAGAGAGAAATGGTTCAGTATCCAATTTACTTTGTCAGTCGTGCCTTGTTGGGGCTGGAGAAGAGGTATACTGTTCTCGAGAGACTGATTCTAGCCCTCGTACATGCAGCTAGAAAGTTGAGACCCTACTTCCGGGGACACAAAATAGTGGTGCTCACGAACCACCCCGTTCGACAGGTCCAGCTAAAGCCAGAGATTTCAGGAATAATGATGAAGTGGGCAGTGTAATTGGGAGTGCATGATATCCAATATCAACCTCAAGTTGCGATTAAGGGACAGTTGCTGGCAGACTTCATAGTGGAAACTACAGAGCCTCTCGAGGTATGCTTGGATCCCATTCAAAAGGTGGGAGCGATCCAAAAAGAGGTATGGAAGTTGTATGTGGATGGTTTGTCACATTCAGGAGGAAGTGAAGTAGGGGTTCTGTTATCCAGCCCCAATGGCAGAGATTACCCTTATATGTTGAACTTCGTATTCAAAGAAACTAACAATGAGGCTGAGTATAAAGCACTAATCACTGGATTGTGCCTCACAAGGGAGCTAAAGGTGAAAGAATTGGAGGTTTTCATTGACTCTCAAATTGTGGTTCAACAGGTGAATGGGGAATACAAGGCCATAGAATGTAACTTGCAAAGATACCTTGAGGTAGTAAAGAACAGGTTGAAAACTTTCAAATCTTATACTTTAATGTAGGTTTCAAGGGAAAGCAATCATAAAGCAGACGCTCTAAGTAAGCTAGCTTCTTTGGATTTGGGAACCCAATCCCAGAAGCAACTACCCATGGAAACTTTGAGCAGACAAAGTTTCGAAGAGCCTGTGGTTATGGCGATGGAAGCGGAAGACTCCCAGATGGTACCGTTCATAGCATATCTTTGAGAGGGAGCCCTACCAGAAAATTAAGTGGATGCCAGAAAGATAAGGTTGAAATCTCCAATGTATGTGTTGCAGGAAGAAGTGTTGTACATAAACTTCGATGTATTAACACTCATGAGGCTGATTATCTTATAAGGGAAGTTTACGAGGGGGTGTGCAGCAGCCACCAAGGAGCCAGATCCATGGCGATGAGGCTGTTTCGAGCAGGATTTCACTGGCCGACAATGTTCGAGGATGCGAATCGATACATCCAGGCTTGCCACCAATTTCAGAGACATGTTTCTATAAGGCATGTTCCCCAGGAAGAGATGAGCAACATCTATAGTTCATGGTCATTTTATAAGTGGGGGATCAATCTGGTGGGCCTTTTCCATAAGCGCCAGGAAAATTCAGATACCTAATAGTGGCGATTGATTGTTTCATGAAGTGAGTAGAGGCTGAACTCCTGACGAACATAAGAGGAAAAATAGTTATCTCCTTTTGCTGGAAGAACATTGTATGCCATTTTGGAATCCTAGGGACGATCATTACAGATAATGAAACACAGTTTGCTCAAGATCCCATCAATAAGTGGTGCAAGGAATATCAGATTAAGCAAAAGGTGACATCATTTTACAACCCCCAAGCTAACAAACAAGTGGAAGTGACCAACAAAACCATAGTAAATGGAATACGAGCACGCCTCGAGGGGGCGGAAGGTAATTGGATATGGGAATTACCCAATGTGTTGTGGGCATATCGGACAGCTGAGTCTTCCACTACTGGTGAAATGTCTTATAGCCTAGTATATGGCTCATAGGAAGTAATCCCTGCAAAAATAGGTGTTCCCAGCCCAAGGCTGATAGCCGCTGCAGATGAGATAAGCAATCAGTAGAACCAATGTCAAGACTTGGATATGGTGGAGGGAAAAAAGAGTTAACTTATTTACATGAGGCTAAAGTCAAAGAACTGGTCAAAAGATACCATGACAGAAGGGTAAAGAAGGTGTTGTTTAATCTGAGGGACTTGGTAATGAGGAAAAATGAGAAAAGCATAAAGGAACCAGAACGGAAATTAGCTGTAAATTGGGAAGGACCCTATAAGGTGATCGAATCGCACCCAGGAGGAAGCTATGCTCTCAAAGAGATGAATGGGGTTCGAGTGCCAAGGAGGTGGAATATCACCAGCCTGAGAAAGTACTACCAGCTATGATGAGTGGGTTGCTTTTAAATGGCACTCCCGCTGATGTTCGAGCAGGTTGCTTTAAAGCGGCACTCTATATGGTATTTCCAACAGACTGATGTTTGAGTGGTTTACTCTTAAGAGGCACTCTAGATAATGTACGAGTGGTTTTCTCTTAAGTGACACTCTAGATTATATTCGAGTGGTTTGCTGTAAAGTGACACTATAGATGATGTACGAGTGGTTTGCTCTTAAGCGGTACTCTAGATGATATTTGAGTGGTTTGCTCTAAAGCGGCTCTCTAAATGATGTACAAGTGGTTTGCTCTTAAGCGATACTCTGGATGATATTTGAGTGGTTTTCTCTTAAGCGGCACTCTGGATGATGATCTAGTGGTTTTCTCTAAAGCGGCCTTTTAGTTGATGTTTGAGCGGGTTGGTCTTAAGCAGTGCTCTAGATGATATTTCCAGCTATAGCTGAGGTTTGGGTGGTATGCTTTTAAGAAGCACTCGAGGGCTACTTTTGTAATCTTTGAATGATGAACTAGTGGACAAGATTAGCAGGATGTAGGTGGAAACACCAAACCTGGTCAAATGCTTGTGTCTCTTAACCTCTTAATTTCTACTTACCAAAAATATTCATACAAAGATAGCCTAAAGAAGTTGCACGTGGCATTTATATTCAAGGGGTAAAAATATTTGAGGGAGTGTAGGTATGAGCAATGTAAATCATGATATAATATCTTAACTTCACCGATGTTAATAACAGAGGTTTGAGAAACCCGATCTGCATTTTCTAAGAGTGAGAGTAAACATAGGCTATTTATTCAAACTTCGTCAATTATCAGAAGTACAATTTTGATACTAAAAGGTACATGAACTTATTCGCCTAAATGTATTCATCTAATTGGAGGAAACCCTGCCTGAAACAAATCTTCGGTGGAAATAGGTGTTCCTAGCCCCTTCGCCATTGCTTCTATTTTTTTGAGCTCTTCAAGATTTATACCAGTGGCTCTCCAAATATCCTTCATTTGTTCTTCCATAGGATATTTGGAAGAATCAAGGGGAGCAACAGTCTTACACTGCTTCTTTGTGAAAGGGTTGAATGGGCCCTTCAAGGAGGATCTAATACTCTTGCAGTGTTTTGTGGAGGATCCCTCGATAACTTTGCTCGAGGGGACAAGATACTTGTCAGCTTCTTTAATGGAAGATCTCTGTGACCAAGGAGCAGAACTATAACTCGAGGGGGTGAATCTGTTTACCTTCAGCTCTGCCAACCAATCAAGAATAAGGTCAAAGGCTTTTTTCTTCCAAGGAGTTCAATTTTCATAGACGTTAACTTCATCCATCCAGTATCGAGCAACTTTGAGTAGAAATTTTGGAAGCTGATGATTGCTGATTAAATATGAGGAAGGAATGTCATGAGAAAGCATATGGGCATGAAGGCTTACTTCATGTGCAATTTTTTCTTCAACATCAGCAATATGCCCCTCCACTTCTTTGGCCTGTACCGTCCATGCCTCGATCTCCTTTGCAAGGCATGCATTGTCAGGCAAGAGGGATTATACCAAAGAACTATCTTCAACCAGGGGGCTCCTTCAAGGGGCTGTATGAGGTTCGCTTGGAGAATGGGGTCCTCGCTAGCTATCTTCCAAGCGAGAAATTCTTCTTCAAAGCTGGTTATTTTGTGGTGAGCTACTGGATGTTGCTCGGAAAGTACCTCCCTTTGGGCCACTAGCCTATGATTTTTGCCCATGCAACTAGTTAGGCGCCCTTCCACTATTGGAAACCTAGTCGCAGTAGCAATGAACGACTTCAGAGAACCAAACTTTAAATATATTTGACGTATCAACTCTTTGAAGCGTTTATCTATGGGATCACGACTTCAACCACCTCTAAAGTATATGTACCATTAAATTCTTTTGTCAGGAATCCCTAACAAACCTCTTAAAGGTTGAATAGTCTTTAGACTGCCACAACTTCATCTCATCATCGAGTTGGTGGAGCTTGTCCTTCAAGGATTCCTTCTCTCGATTACAATTAGATAGATCATGTGTGCCCTTTAATAGTTGTTTGTGTGTCTCACTCAATTCTTTTTGAGCACTTGAAAGCTCCTCATAAGCATCTTCTTACACTCTCTTCAATGAATTAAACTATGAAAAGAGAACAAAGGAAAAGTTAATAAGTCATAAAAATAGCAAAAGATATATTCTTATATTGAAGTTTCAAAAGAAAAAAAAAGTAACAAATGGGGGCCCTAAGTGGCAAAGTTACAATTAAGGACATACCCTAGAATCATCTTCTTTTGAGGTGGATGCAATCATGTCTTCCACTTGGTTGGATACTGAATTGTGCTCGAGAGAGGCCTGTGGAAGAGGGATCGCTCGAATCCCCTCAGCAGTAAAGAATTTCCATTTGGACTTAATGAAATCCAACAGGGCAAAGCGATAGCCGTTATTCTTGATTGCTCTATCCCAATTTGCATCCAGAGTGGCTTTGAGCTCTGGGTTGACTAGATCGTCCACCTGCTTAGCAAGATCTTCAGACACTTGAGGCTTCAGGAATTCACCGGCTAATTTTCTACAGCCGAGATGTTTGGCCACCCCAAACAGATCTACAAATAGTTGAAGTAGCTCAGAGCTGTTCAAAAGTTTGTGTTTAAATGCCTCGAGCAGTTAAACCTTCGAGGCTGGATCCTCAGTAGTCTGAACCCTCTTCTCGAGGGTATCCTTCTCCAGTATCCATTGACGCCTCTAGGTATCAACACTCCACCTCTCCTCTTCTAGAATTTTTTGTTTTTCCTTGATGAATTTTTTTTCCTCGAGCGCCCTATTCTTTTCTTTGAGTGCTCTATTCAATTCCAAAATTTCAGCATCCTATTTGCTGAGCCTTTTATCAAGGGAACCATCACCAGAAGCACAAGCAAAGTCAAACACTGCCATCTTCTCAATGGCCTCGTGAAAAAATTGGGAGACCTAGCAAAATAGTTCAGCTTAGATCAATCTTAGGAAAAAGGATACTAAAATAAAATTTTCATAGGAATGGATGAAAACCTCAGGCTTAGAGGCCACTCTCAAGAGATGATGCTCAATCCTGGACATGGACGCCGCATTACTCGATCGGGGTGCCGACTATTGATGGGCATTCTCATCGCCGTGTGTTCCTATTAATGGTGGGGTAGGCATTACCAACGTTGTTTCCATGTGCCCTTATCTTCCGGTAAACATTCCTAGTATGAGGAGGCTGGCCATCAACAATGGTCGGAGTAGGCCTTTCACCACCTACTGTGAGAGGGGAGGCCTAATTCGAGGGAGTGGAGGGTTGATTTGAGGGAGTAACGGTCCTTTTAGGAGGACTTTGACCCTGCTTTATGGGATTTTGTTTCCTTAAGCCGCTAGTGAGACCCACTAAAAAACAAAAAGAGAGACCATCAGTAAAAAAAAACTTAATCATACAACAAGCAGGAGAAGTGTAATTCTATTAAGGCACCTAAGAGGTTTCCGAGTGCCTAAAATCACTAACGAGGGTCTTAAGGAGGGGCTTCTTTGGGGCCCTCAAGTTCTCTTCTCATCTTCCTGATATTTTTCCAGAGTATTTTATACACATACTCCTCGTAGATTTTGGGAGGGAATGCAAAGCCGCCAATATGGGAATTAGGATTTTTGAAGCGGTTGAAATCAAGGGATCTGGACAACAACTTTTGCATATCCCTCTCGAGGGCATCTAGACAAATATACTCCCCAGGTTTGGAAGACTCGACTCGCACGTTCCAAATCCATGGGGGAACTAGATACTTCCTGCTGTCAAACAAGATCCCCATCTTCTAGCTTCTCCAAACACCTGAATTAATAGGAATAATAAAAACCTTGTGATGGGCCTCCCGGCTGGTAAAAGTGACAATCATGTCAGTGGACAGCACACTATAAAAAATGAAATACAGCGAGCGAGGCAGCTTTTACCTTGGCTTGATACCTAACTCATCACATCATGTCAAGAACATTATGGTAATTACCAAGACATTGGAACGAACTAGTGCTTGGTTGAACCGAAGTTGTTTAAGAAGTTTGGAAAAAAGGGGATGAAAGGGAAAGGTGAGCCCGCAGCGAAGATGTCTGAGGGAAATGGTTGATCTTCACTCAGGGAAGTTCTGGGGGGTATTTTCCTCTCGAAAGGGTTGAAAATTTCTATATGGGGCTATTCGTTGGCCAAGAGGGATTGAGTCCAAAATCACTGATATAGTTTTCCCCACTACTGGGGCTGGGGGTTTCTTTCCCGAGTCTCTTAGCCTTATCCTTTGAGAAATCCCCTTTTTCTTTCTTTTGAGAGGGTTTTGCCTGAGAAAATACCCGAGGAGCTCTCGAGAGTGTTTCCTCCTCTTTGAGGGACATTCTATCTCTAAAAAAAGACGTATTCTCTTCCTCCTTTATGGCCTCGAGGGACGCTTCCTTGCAGGCCAGAGATGTATTTGACCCCACCCCCCATCCAATTTGAGCTCTGGATTTGGAGGAGGGTAGAAGCCAATTTTACCACTAGTATATAGGGCTTGCCCATGCCTGGTGGCCAGTTCTCAACAGGCTCTCCAGGAGGCATATCAGTTACTGGGAAAACCCTTTCTTCCCCATGATTGTTAGTAACGTGGTCAGACATACCTTCTCCGACATCAGAATCATATCGAAATCATATCGAAGTTCATCGGAATGAGTGCATTCTGAGTAACTAATAGCTCTTCCTGGCGTACTAATCCCCACCCCTCCTAACCTAATCTCATCGGGAAATTTCTCGGAGGCAAACTCATCAAAACGGGGCATGATAGTAAGGTGAGGAAACAAAAATATTAGAATAAGAAGAGAGACGAAGGTACTTACTGATATTTGGGGAAAGTCGATGAAAAATAGATCGCTCAAGAGAGAATTAGAGAAAAAGTACTTGTAAGAAGTTCCCGCAAATGAGAAAAGTGAAAGAAGGAGGAGCGGTTAAGGGGTAATAATAGGGGATGAAACGGTAGAAAATTATGACTTCCTTGGAAATATAAAAAGTTATAGAAAGATGTGATTGTTTTTCTGTCTTTTGACAACACATTGTTTGGGGAGCAGTGACACGCGCGTGCCTTTTGGAATCCTAATGCCGAGAGCAGTGACACCCAAGGTTGTACGGCACGCGTGCGTCTTTTGGAATCTTAACCCTGGGAGTTGATTGGAAAACCAAGTTCCCTCCCTCAAAGGCAACATCAACGAAGTGCAACGTTCATTTCGAGTCTTTAGAGTCCTCGAAATGTCCCATACATTCAAGACCTTGAAGAACCTTTGTACTATTTCGGTCTTCTGAGGTTGAGAACCTGCTTTTCTGGGGGCTCTTGATAAAGGTTAAGCCCAAGAAGACCATTGGGCTAAAGATGTGGCGGCCCAGCTAAGAGAATATTTAATACCCTAACGTAATTACTGCATTCGTGGATAATTAAGGATGATAATTAAGGAAAACATTATTTAGGATACGAAGTATAAATATAAGGTACGCATTTACTTATCATTCATTCTATCTTAATCATATTTGACTCTTGGACTAACTTAGGCATCGGAGTGTTGACCTCAGGAACCCCCAGGGACAATGTTATTACATGTCAAACGAGGAGAACTCAGGCCTACAAATTGGTCGGTTGTTTGAGATGCATCACATACAAGAGGATGTGTTTTTTACATTTGGTTAGATCGTCTAACCCTTTTCAAAATATTTTTGTCGTTGTTTTCTCGGGTTTACTAATATTATGCTAAATAATGTTTTTTGAAATTTAATTAAATAAATAAATAAATTGAAACACAAGAAGTTATTTAAGGAGTTAGATCGATTTACTGTTTCATTTCAGTTTTCAACGGGTTCGGGTTAAAAAACTTCGTGCGTACAAAAGATGATTTATGTACATCTAAAACTATTATTTTTGGTGACAAAGAGCTATAAGATTATGTCTCCTATTTTCGCAGTAGATCTCTAACTTAATGGGAATGGATCAGATTTTCAGTTGAGAAGTTTTAAATTAAAATTATATTTCAGGGTTGTCTTGGTGGTGATGAGAAAAATGCAGTTAGAATGAATTTTACGTGTGAATGGTGTCTCACTTTACTTTAGTGCCTGCAACTTATAAAGGATACCTATCAATTATAATGCTTGCTACTATGACCGATTTAAGCTTAGTCGGTGGGAAATTAGTTTGATGGATTTGGATTGAACTTGTTTGACTTTTTGATATGTGTAGAAAATAAGGGTAATGATGTGTGATTGTATTCATGATCCCAAGGTATATTATATAATGGTACAAAAGACCTATACAAACTAGGAAAATGAAATAGAATCTAATTACAATTACAAGTAATATCTATATTCCTTAATAGTCCTCCTCAAGTTGGAGCATTGGGATCAGAAATGCTCAACTTGCCAAGTAGTGAATGAAACAGGTTCCATCCGAAAGCTTTGGTAAACAAGTCTGCAGGTTGATCTGAAGTGCAGATATGATAAGTAACAATAATACCAGACTGTACAAGATCCCAAACAAAATGACAATCAGCTTTGATACGCTTCGTACGTTCATGGAACACCGGATTTGCCGCAATATGAAGAGCATATTGATTATCACAAAATAGTCACATAGGAACATAATGCACAACACATGAGTCTTTAATTAAAGACTTAAGCCACAACAACTCACAACAAGTAACATTCATAGCATGATACTCTACTTCAGCAGAAGACTGAGAAACCTAGGTTGCTTCTTAGTCTTTCATGAAATCGAAGAATCACCAATCATCACAAAGTATCTGGAAAGAGAGCGTCAAGTAATAAGGCAATCACCCTAATCAGAATCACAATAAGTAGTCAACTGTAATGCACTACGAGAAGAGAAATAAACCTTGACCGGGATTATTCTTCAGGTAATGCAAAGCTCGAATTGCAACTTGCCAATAAGGAACACATGGAGACTTCATAAACTGTGAAAGTGTATGAACCGAAATGCCCAACTAGACGTCGGTATTGCTTCAGATCATGGTAACATGGACCTTCAACACACGCCAAATCGTGTTGTTGCTCCATAGGAAAATCAGTCAGTTTAGAAGATGATAAACCAGTGTCAGATAAAATCATGTTGTTGCTCAAGATCACCCTCTTCATCTGTCCATATCCGTGCACTATCAAGCTGTACTTGCGCATGATATACATGCGCTCAGACTCCTGCGCACGGTATAGATGGGCTCAGCTTCTCCTACACATTTATTACATGCCTCCAACATTTTTTTGGGTAATGTTTTGTCCTTTTGTGACTGTTTATTTTCCCTAAGTGATATAGCTCTTTTTGGCTCTCGATGGTGTGATATTTCTAGTTATAATGGCTTTTCTCATCATCGGCAACACGATGGCTCGAAGTGGATTGTGGATTCTAGCGCCACAAAACATATGGCATCGTCCAACACTGCTATTGACAATGTGACACATTATAATGGGTTTACATGCGTCTATGTTGGTAATGGTTCTCAACTCCCTATTACTCATGTTGGTGATTTTTGGATTTCTAAATTCTTGTCTCTTTATGATGTGTTTCTTGTGCCTAATATCACTAAAAAATTGCTTTCGATTAGCAAATTAACTCAGGATTTAAATGGTGTTGTCTTCTTTGATCATTGCTCATTTATTATTTGGCATAAAATCACTAGTGAAACCTTGGGTCACAGTCATAGTGAAAATAGGCTTTATGTTATAGATTATGGTGAATCTGTTTTGCCGTCTACCGTGGAATCAAATAAGTCTTGTGCGTCTTTTGAAATATGGCATGCTAGACTTGGTTATATTCCATATTCTATTATTTCTGGTTTGTGTGCTTCTGGATCTTTATCTATCTTAACGGTTTTGCTAAAACCTACCATTTGTGATACGTGTGAAAAGGCTAAGGGGAAACATTTATCTTTTCATTCAAATTATAAACATGCTGCTAGAGTACTTGACTAGTTCATTGTGATCTATGGGAGCCCTCTCCTATTTTATCCACTGATGGTTTCTCATACTATGTCATTTTCCTTAATGATCATTCCCGACTCTCGTGCTTTTACTTACTTTGCCGAAAATATGATTTTTGGGATGTCTATCGCCAGTTTGAGGCTTTTGTGGAGAATTAATTTTCTTCCACCATTAAAGTGCTTCAAAGTGATAGGAGGACTGAGTTCATAAATGGTCGCTTACGCTCTCACTTTTAGACAAAGGGCCTTCATCATCAAATTTCTTGTCTGTATACTCCTAAGCATAACGGTCAGGCTGAGCGCAAGCACCGCCACATAACTGAGATGGGCTTGTTTATGTTGTACCACTCTCATGTTCCTCTCTCCCACTGGCCTCACACCTTTGCTGCAACCGCTTATACTACAAACTGGTTGCCCACTCCGGTTCTTGGCAGACGATCACCATATGAGGTTGTTAATGGTTGGTTTCCTATATACACGAACTTTCATGTATTTGGTTTTTGATTGTACCCTTATCTTTATTCATATGCAGCTCAAAAAATCACTCCTTGTAGTTTTCTCTGCATCTTTCTTGGATACGACTCCCAGTACAAGGAATATCGATGTTTGGATCCTACATCTGGAAGGATATATGTCTAGACATGCTCGGTTTTACGATAATTTCTTCCCTTATGCTAATGGTTCTACTTCAGTATCTCTATTCTCTTTGGATGTCTCTACTCTTTTAGATCTTACTGATACATCAGCCGATATTCTTGCTTCATCCACGGTGGCATCTCTTACTACTTGGCTTGTCACTTTGGTTGTTAGCCCTCTTGGCTCATTGATGCTATTGTCATCACCGACTACGGAACTTTGTTCAGTCTGCTCTACCGCTACAAACTATCCAGTGGCCACTCGGACTCATCTAGCTCCTCCCATCCTTCCATCGACCAGCTCACCTGGTCCACCGACTACCCCCTCTGATTCTCCAGCCACCTCACCAACCCCTTCATCGGCCACTTCACTAACCCTTTTGTCGGCTGCGACTACTCCCCCAGTCTCTCCACCTCGGCCTCACACTCATCGTATGGCTACTCAATCGGTAACTGGGGTTATTTAGCACAAAGATTATTCTGATATCATTGCCCACAGTATTACTGCTGCCTTACTTGCTTAATTAGAGCCTATAAATTACTGCACTGCTCTTCAGGATCCGGCTTGGGTTTCTGTCATGGATGACGAGATAGCAGCTCTTTGTGGATAGCGCACTTGGGATTTGGTGCCTCGCTCATCGTACATCATTGTTGACTTCAAATAGGTTTACAGACTGAATTTTTGGACAAATGGCACTATTGAGTGTCATAAAGCTAGACTTGTAGTGCATGGCTTCTCACATATTCTGGGTTTTGTCTTTAACCACACTTTTAGTCCAGTGGTCAAAGCATCCACAGCTCATACTGTTTTGGCTATTGCTACGATGCACTCTTGGTCTTTTCATCAACTGGATGTTAAGTATGCTTTTCTAAATGGTGCTCTTGATGCTCCGGTCTATATGATGCAGCCCATTGGTTACAAGAACCCGCTTCACCCAAAGTATATTTGTTACTTCTGGAAGGCCATTTATGATCTTAAGCAAGCTTTGTAGGCCTGGTTCCAGAGATTTAATACTCACCTGGTTCAACTTTGTTTTATCTGCAGTTCCACTGATACTTCTCTATTCGTTCTACCTCAAGGATCGTCAATGCTGTATATGCTGGCCATTCTTACATTCTACTTCGGCAGTTCATCGATCAGATGCATTAGGAGTTTACTGTCAAGGACTTGGCCACTCTTCACTACTTTCTTTCCTTGGAAGTTACACCCTCAGACTCGGATTTACTTCTTGTCCAAGTTAAGTATGCCTAGGATAATCTTACTCGAGCCGGGATGCCAGATGCTACACATGTATCTACTCTATTTGTGCTAGGATCGCAGCTACATAGCTCCACTAGTCTATTTTTTTTGGAATCTGACACTTTATCACTCTCTTGTTGATGCTTTGCAGTATTTGATGATCACTCATTCTGATTTAGCCTTTGTAGTCAACACATTCAATCAGTATCTTCAGGATCCCCTTGACGATCACTTTGCCACAGTTACTCAAATTCTACGATATGTTTAGGGAACTCTTCATTTTGGCCTTGCATTTCGATCATCCGGTTCTCCCGAGATTCAGAGTTTCTTTGATGCTAATTGGGTTCGTAGTTTGGGGACTCGGTGATCTACTTATGGTTATGCTGTATTTCTTGGTGGAAACCTGGTTTCCTAGAGTGCTAAGAAACAACCCAATGTGTCTTGTTCGAGTACAGAGTCCGAGTATCATGCCCTTACCATTATCGCTTCTAAGGGTTGTTTGGCTGACTCGTTTCCTTCGTGATCTTTGTGTTTTATCTCCTGGTTCTCTGCTACTCTTATGTGACAACAATAGGGTGTTAGAATAAGTCAAGTTGTTGATTAGATTTGATTATGCTATAAATAGAGTTGTTAACCAGACTAGGTTATACAAGTACTAGCCTTCTTTTGTACTCTATTTATCATTATCAGTAACATAATATTTATTGCGGGAAATTATTCTTTCAAATATCATCAGCCATAGCATCAAACCAATGAGAAAGCTTTGACGCCTCAGAGTAAGTTGTGGGATCTGCACTAGAAGTTACTGGACCCAAAAATCTAGAATGAGTACCAGAAAAATTATCACAATTTATCAAATGAGTAAGAGGATAGAGAACACCTGAGGATAGTGATGGTGCATGAGCAATCATAGTAGTGGGGAGGGGGGTATCAATATCAGTAATATAACACATATAAACTTCCAAGTATGGAGGGGTAGACAATCGCAAACACTCTGATAGGAAGGAGGCAGCTCGATGGCATAAGGCAACGCCGGGATAGCTGGTGAGGCATGCAATGGAGTAGGCATCATACAGTAGTAGATAGCAAGGTCCAAAGCAGGGGATGTTGCCTCAGGCGACAAGACAGGAGGAGTTGGGACGTTGTCCCAAGGCACGTGAGGTATGTGGCTGACGGTAGCCTATGGCGCATGAAGCATGTGTGGTGGGTCTGGCATTGGCTTAGGCACTGCATCAGAGGACTAAACACCATTCAAAAGTGTAAGCCAGTAATCCTGATGGCCATCGTGTTCGATTACAATGGCGAGTAAACGGCCAGTGGCGGGTAGGGCTCCAACGGCGGCGGTAATACCGGCAGGGAGGTGGTGGCACCACTCGTATGCACTGGTGAGGTGATGTGATTTTATACAGTTATAATAGGAATTTGAGGATTCACTTTTGTACACTTTTGTGCTCTAAATGTGGCATTTTTCCTTGAAATTCTTTAAGGAGAGTTAAAAGCGACTTTTACGCTTTGATTACTTTTCGAGAGAATTTTGTGTGACAAGGAAATATTTTTGAAGACTTTGAAGAATACCTTTGAATATTTGAATATTTTAAGAGTTGTATTTGAGCTTTTGAAGATTTGAATAATTGAAGAAAAGTGAAGTGAAGAGGAGGACATGAAATAAAAAGAAGAAAGAAATCAAGATGCTGGAACTGTGCTCTGTCACAACTCGCGGCGAATGTATGGCCAGAAATCTTTCTTGCTTTTTTGTACTATAAATACTCACCTTATCCTCTCCTCTTAAATCATCTTCTTCCTGTAATTTTTCTAGGTTCAAATCCTAGTTTCTCTCTTCTTTCTTTTCTAAGTTTTTGTAGGTTAATCATGTCTTTTCATTATCTAGCTTAGTTTTATCTTGGGAGCAATGGATTCAAGCTTCCATATCTATGTAGTAAGAACTATATTTATCTATTTAGTGCTTTTGCTATTGTGCATTTATTGAGCTTTGAATGTGAATTGTTAATGGCATTGATGTTGTTGAAAGCTTGAGTATATGAATTTCTTGTATGGTTACTTGTTATGGTTCGAAAAAAGTAGCTAATTCTCCCCTCTTTTAATGTGGAATCAAGAGCATGACTTAGAGCTTCTTAATGATGTTGATGTGTTGATAATTGCTAGATGAATGTGATGATGTTGAACTCGTTGTCATGTTTGTTTTAGGTAGAAAATGAGATAGTACAATGATTGTCGATCGTTCTTGACTAATCTTATGTAAATGCATGAATTGGTTAAATGCTTAGACACGGTGTAATGTTTATAAGTGTTGCGAAACTTGTTGGTTCTTCGTGCTCAAAGCCATCAATGGGATACTTTTAGTTGTGTTTTGGCTAAGGGAGTCATTGGTGAGGTTTGAAAATTCACTCTTGAAAACTACTATCTAAGAAGGTTGGAAGATTTATCTTTACAACAAGTAGTGGAAGTAGTGAATAGATTGTTTCACTCGTTCTTGAAGCCTTTGTTATTTAGCATTCATGTGTTCTTAATGCTATGTTTTACTTCATTTATACCATGTGTTGTTTGAGAATAGGAAGTGTTTGCATGATTGAAGTGTTATGGTGTTAGGAAAGTGACGAATTCCTTAGCTCTTTTGCATTAAAATCTAAGAACATGAACTTAGAACTTCTTGTGCATAATGTGTTGTGACTCTTGCTAGATGAGTATGTTAATGAGGATTGTTCTCATATTTATCTTATAGATGCAATGAAAGGTTGAACCTTGAATGTGGTTTGCTCTAGGTTTAGCCTAATGAATGCAATGTTTGGTTAAATGGCTATGTTTTTGGTAGAAGGATTGTTGTTGTCAAATCTATGGTCCTCTGTGTATAATTCCATTGATGAAATACCCCTATGGTCATTGTTTTTCTAGGGTGATCATCAATGAGGTTTGCAAATGGCCGTTGTTTGCTTTGAAAATTACTATTAAGAAGGAATGAATGTTGATCTTTCATTGGCATTCCCCATAGGTAATAATTTTGATAGAATGAGTGAATGGTTCAATGATCTACATTTGGTGTGGAAGTGTATGTTAATTGCCCCCAAGGCTTTGTTTTTGTAGTTGTAAAACCCTTTTTCTTAGTTTGATTGATGATTAGCATAGTTACTTGACTCTGCTAGTTATCTTGTCTTTTAACTTTCATAACTTAGGACCAAAAACCAACCAACCCCCCCCTTTACTCACTTTTATATGTATATATATATATATGTATATCTACTTCTAGCATAATATCAACCTATTATGTTTAAACGCTTAAGAAAATCCCTCTTCTTCGTGGACGACCCCGACTTGCCGCTATCTACTTAGTTGTAGATAGTAAGAATTTAGGGCTTATAAATATTAACTTTGAGAGGTATGGTCACAACCTCCCAAATTTTGGCACTCCTGCCGGGGAAGAGGCGTTTATTTTTAAGTATTTGGGCATATTTTGTTGCATATTAGCTAGTTGCTTTATTTTCCACTCCTTGGTGGTTGTTTTTGTTCGAAGTAGGTATTGCTTGAGTTTTTGGTAAATTTTTATCGAGAATCCTTGCAATATGATTTCAGACTTTTGAAAATTTAAAAATAAAAAATAAAAAAATAATGGAGCATCTCACCTTGAGGGAACTCATGATGAGAAGAGAGGCTCAACAAGCAAGGTTTTGTAGGATGTATCATTTCGACTATCCTACCGAGTCTTGCTATTTATTGTGGGAAGAGCACTATGAGGGGGAAAGGACCCTTGGTTTCCAAAACCAAGGGTATTATGAATAGTGCTACCAAGAGGTAGGAGATGTTGGTTTTCAAGGGCAAGAAGCCCGAGAATGGTATTCATACCACAATTCTTACAATCTAGAGTGGAATGGTAATCCAGATTGGTGGTATGAGAATGAGCCGGAAAGCCAACAACACAAGAAAAATAGTTAGCCATCATCACCTTATACCATACCCCAAAACCCTGCCCAACAAGGAAGTTCAAGTTTGACACGTGAGGAAGTCATGAATACAATAGCAAACTTGAACAACTTTACTAGTGAGGAGTCGGACACTCGGCTCTCCTCTGGTGTCGAGGCTATTGAGGGGCATGCGAGGAGTATATTAGAAGCGTTGGCCCGAATGGAAGCTCGTGATTCCAAAAATACACCATCCTAAATCGAACTCGAGGACTCGGTGAGTGAGGTCACCATGGGAAATAAGCTTGAGTTCGAAGGGGATGAGGAGTTGGTTGTTGAGGTTAAAAAAATGGAGGAAGAGGTGATTGTGCTACATTCATTAGCATCATCACCCCTCCTCCCACCTGGTGAACCAAATCCACCATTTTCGGAAGTTTTGAGGGAGACAAGAGAGGAGCCAAAAGACTATCCCAAGCCTCCTAACCATCCAACTCCCTTTAAACCATCTCCACCTCAACAAGACTTTCTCTTGAAAGTTTTGTACCCCCACCTCTCTACTTTTGGATACACATGGTGAAGGGGTTCAATCCTTCACCATATGGATAACATTAGGGTCATGCCGATAACCTTAAATATACGGAGCTTTGTCGTGCTGATGACGTAAATAAATTTGGCCTTTATTTTGGTTTTTGTTGTTTAGTTTTTGTTATTTTTTCTTGTTCTTTTTACGGTGTGTTTTTCTATGATTTTGTAGCAAAGTGAAGTGCATTACATTGGAGGAGATGAAGGAATGAGATCTATGAGAAAGGGAAGAAAGCTTGGAAAGTTGGTAACAAAAGAAAAAAAAATATTTCTAAGTGCTGGGATACCCTGTCGTCGTGAGTCACGATGGCTCTGTTGCGACAAACAAGGGAGAAAAATGAACTCCCAGCATCAACTTTTTGCAAGTCGTGACATGGCCAATGTGAGTTGCGACCATCCATCGCAAGTCTCTACGTGTCCATTGCGAGTCGTGACGTAATTAAAAATTCTGTGTTAAAATTCAGCTCCCGGCCTCCACTTTTTGCGAGTCACGATGGACCATCGTGAAACGTGACGAAGTGGTCACGAGTCAAAATGTAAACAGTGACTTCTGGTACTCTTTGCTCTACCCATCACCTCTCACAATTGTGCCGTCACCTCGAGGGCTCGTCGTCGCCTCGAGGGCACAAACCCGTGGGTCCATCATCCCTCGAGCCATCAGCCCCTTGAGACCATCCCTTTGACATCATCCCCTCTAGACCTCGGGTCTTCAAGGCCTCAAGCCCTCAACTTGAGCCGAAGCCCTCGAGACCTCGGGTTCTTAAGGCCAGAAGCCCTCGACTCGACGTGAAGCCCTCGAGACATCATTCTCTTGAGACCTCGGGTCCTCGAGGCCGCAAGCCTTCAACTCGAGCCGAACCCAAAAGTTTATCATCTCTTGAGAAGTTACCCTCTCGAGACCTTGGGTCCTCTAGGCCAGAAGCCCTCGAGACCAGTGAAGCCTTTTAATCCCTCAAGAACCACTTATCTCTTGAATCTGAAAGCCAATGCCCCACGAGACATCATCTTTCATCCTCGAGCCTAGCCAGACTCGAGCCCTCCCTACCTGTCGCGAGTCGCGACCAGTTCCGTTGCGAGTCGCGATGATGAAAAAAAAATTAACTTTTCAACTGTTCTTAAACACTACATAATCCTTCCTTCTTCTCCACCAAATACTCCCTAGAACCACCACACATCCATTCATTCCTCCACCATCTCACATATATTGACATATGAAAATTCTTGCATCTTTATAGTATCTTTGTTGATTGTAGTATACCGACTACATCATTTAGTCTTTAATTTCTATATTCTATAATGATGCTTGGATATGTGTCGATATATGTTGGATATTTTTATTCTTATAGTGGTGATTGCATGATAGATTGGTTGTTCTTTGAGAATACTATGGTTATTAACGTTTGATGCTAAACCTAGTATTACAAATCCTTATGTACTTGTGAGTTTGATGTTGTTCTCTATGGTGTTAGTCTTGATCAAACGGTGCCAAGGAGACAACATTTTGCTGAAGGGGTGAGTTCTTCTACGACACTTTTGCTCCCCCTTTCGGCTCTAAAGCCAATTTTGGGACCAATTTTATACAATCACATTGGATTGCGCCATATCACTGGCGACTATGTGGAGAAACGGGTGTCACTCTACCTCTTACCTTGAGTTTTATTGTTCCTGCCTTACATGTTTACATTGAGGGCAATATAATGTTTTAAGTGCGGGGAGGGGTGACTCACATGCATGCTAGCTTGATTTGGAATGCTTTTCACTACTTTCGATTGGAAAAACATGAGAAAAAGGAAGAAAAAAATTGAAAATCAAAAATTTTGAAAAAAAACAGAAAATGAAAAAATAAAAAGAAAACCCACTAAGTGGAAAACCCGAGATGGCAACTTAGGAAACATTGGGGGCCTGGATAGGTCAAAAACTCAAAAGGGCGACCTGGGCAAAAATGAGAGGCCAAATGTGCGGAAAAAGGTGATATGCGAGCCAAAGAAACATGATGTGTGGCTAGGATGAAAACCCGAAAAGGCTCCTAAGAAAAATGACAGAAAGAGAGAAAAAAGGAAAATGATATGATTTCACTCACTTGTCGGCGTTAGAGTCATAAGATTGTGGTTGTCATATGGATGGATCGGGTAGTTCAACATCTTTAGAACTCTTGGGATTGGGTAACTTAGTGGGTTGAAAAATGAAGTATGGTTATGAAATTCTTGATTAGTTTATACTTCATTTTGGTTGATATATTGGCATTGGGTGAAGTATGTGTTTAAACCCCTTCTATGGTTTTGACTTCATTTTGTGTCATTGGATTTTGGTTGACATATTGGTATAAAGTGAAGTGTGTGCTTGAACCTCCTATATGGTTTTAACTTCATTTTGTGTCATTGGACTTTGGGATTATCAATTCGGGACTTTGAAACGCTTTTAGGGGTAGCGAAATGATTAGTGGTAGGTTTGGTTAGATTTAGGAATTGCGGTTGTGTGTGTGAAAAATTCTCATTTGAGCTTTGATTTTGGGATTTTTGAAATTGAGAGTTTTTGTGAGGTTTTGATTGGGGGAATATTATTGTAGGATATGGACATATGAATTCCTTCGTGTGCTTCAATCTTTTCTTACTCGAGGGCGAGTAAGATTTAAGTGCGGGGAGGTTTGGTGTGCCCATTTTATACGGTTATATTGGGACTTTTAGGATTCACATTTGTACACTTTTATGCTCTAAATGTGGCATTTTGCCTTGAAATTGTCAAAGGAGAGTTAAAAGCAACTTTTACACTTTTATTACTTTTATAGAGAATTTTGTGTGACAAGGCAATTTATTTGAAGACTTTGAAGAATACCTTTGAAGAATACCTTTGAAGATTTTAAGATTTTAAGACTTGTATTTGAGCTTTTGAAGATTTGAAGAATTGAAGAAAAGTGAAGTGAAAAGGAGGACATGAAACAAAAAGAAGAAAGAAATCAAGAGGCTGGAACTGTGCTCCGTCGCGACTTGCGACGAACGTATGACCAGAAATCTTTCTTGCTTTTTTGTACTATAAATACTCACCTTATCCTCTCCTCTTAGATCTTCTTCTTCCTGCAATTTTCCTAGGTTCAAACCCTAGTTTTTCTCTTCTTTATTTTCTTAGTTGTTGTAGGATAATCATGTCTTTTCATTATCTAGTTTAGTTTTATCTTGGGAGCAATGGATTCAAGCTTCCATATCTATGTAGTAAAAACCATATCTATCTATTTAGTGCTTTTGCTATTGTGCATTTATTGAGCTTTGAATGTGAATTGTTAATGGCATTGATGTTGTTGGAAGCTTAAGTATATCAATTGCTTGTATGATTACTTGTTAGGGTTCGGAGAAAGTAGCTAATTCTCCCCTCATTTAATGTGGAATCCAAGAGCATGAGTTAGAGCTTCTTAATGATGTTGATGTGTTGATAATTGCTAGATGAATGTGATGATGCTGAACTCGTTGTCATGTTTGTTTTAGGTAGCAAATGAGATAGGTCTATGAATGTCGATCGTTCTTGACTAATCTTCTGTAAATACATGACTTGGTTAAATGCTTAGACACGATGTAGTATTTATAAGTGTTGCCAAGCTTGTTGGTTCTTCGTGCTCAATGTTATCAATGGGATACTTTTAGTCGTGTTTCGGCTAAGGGAGTTATTGGTGAGGTTTGACAAGAGATATCGAATTCAATCTTGCAAACTACTATCTAAGAAGGATGGAAGATTTATCCTCAAAACAAGTAGTGGAAGTAGTGAATAGATTGTTTCATTCGTTCTTGAAGCCTTTGTTATTTAGCATTCATGTGTTCTAAATGTTATGTTTTAATTAATTTATTCTATGTGTTTTTTGAGAATAGGAAGTGTTTGCATGATTGAAGTGTTAGGGTGTTAGGGAATTCCTTAGCTCCTTTGCATGAAAATATAAGAACATAAACTTAGAACTTCTTGTGCATAATGTGTTATGACTCTTGCTAGATAAGTATGTTAATGTGGATTGTTCTCATATTTATCCTATAGATGCAATGAAAGGTTGAACCTTTAATGTGGCTTGCTCTATATTTAGCCTATTGAATGCTATGTTTGGTTAAATTGCTATGTCTTTGGTAGAAGGCTTGTTGTTGTCAAATCTATGGTCCTTTGTGTATAATGCCATTGATGAAATACCCATATGCTCATTTTTTGTCTAGGGCGATCATCAATAAGGTTTTCAAATGGTTGTTGTTTGTCTTTGCAAATTACTATTAAGAAGGAATAATTGTTGATCTTTCATTGGCATTCCCCATAGGTAACAATTGTGATAGGATGAGTTAATGGTTCAATGATCTACATTTGGTGTGGAAGTGGATGCCAATTGCCCCCAAGGCTTTGTTTTTGTAGTTTTAAAACCCTTTTTCTTAGTTTGATTGATGATTAGCATAGTTACTTGACTCTGCTAGTTATCTTGTCTTTTAACTTTCATAACTTAGGACCGAAAACCAACCAACCCCCCCCCCTTTACTCACTTTTATATGTATATATATATCTACTTCTAGCATAATATCAACCTATTATGTTTAAACGCTTAAGAAAATCCCTCTTCTTCGTGGACGACCCCTTCTTGCCGCTATCTACTTAGTTGTAGATAGTAAGCATTTAGGGCTTATAAATATTAACTTTGAGAGGTACGGTGATGACCTCCCATAAGGCTTAAGTTGGAGAGGCAGCATACCGAAATTGGTGTTCGAAGATATTAGGATCTCGACTGTTGAAGAAAGTATGAGACTCCAAAACATAAAGGCGATGGCCTTTCTTTCCGGCAGGGTATCCCAGAAATAAACATTGGCGACTTCTTGCACAAACTTGTCACGGAATCTGAGAATGTAGGAAGCAAAACACAAGCATCTATATACTCACAAAAGCTTGCAATGTGGAGCCCGGCCATAGAGTAACTCAAATGGGGTGTGGCCATTGAGTTGCTTTGTCGGTGTCCTATTAATCAAATAAGCAGCTGTAAGAACATATTTTCCCCAAAAGTCAACTGGCAGATTAGCTTGAAAATGCAAAGCATGCGCCACATTTGACAAATCACGATGCTTACACTCAACACAACCATTCTGCTGTGGTATATCAACCATAGATGTCTCAAAAATGATCCCAAATTCAGCAAAGTATGATCTCAAAGGCAGAAATTATGTACCATAATCAGCACGGACGCGATAAATGGAGTGGCCAAACTAATTCTTTATCAAAGCACAAAAATTAATAATTAGAAGCTACATCTGACTTAGCAACGAATAAATAAATCCAAACTACTCGAGAATAATCATCAACTAATGTTAAAAAATAAAATGCACCACTAGAAGATGGTATTCTATAAGGATCCCAAACATCACAATGTATTAATTCAAACAATGCACTAGCATTTGAAGAACTCAAAGGAAAACTATGTCTAGTTTCTTTTGCTCTATAACACACAGAGAGCAAGGAATAGAAATATTATATGTACTAAAATCAAGAGAAAAAACCGAAGATAACACCGTTGAGGAAGGATGTCCAAGACGTTGATGCCATAAATAAGATGAAGAAACTGAAGTAACTGTCAGAATAGACCGCTGGATATGAGGACGAGCACGAGTATCCAGCAGATAAAACCAATAACCCCCCCCCCCTGTTGTTCACCCATGTCAATCACAGTAAGAGAACCCTTGTCACCGGTCATGTGATATGAGGCTCCCAAATCAAGAATCCATGGTAAATTAAACTTACCTAACCCATGGTCAGACAAAGAATTAAACTAATTAAATAAATGCATGGACATGCTCCATTGGTCATCAGACAGAGCAGGGACAAAATTAGAATGGGTAGGGGCACCACCGTTGGAGCCCGCGGCTGTAAACCCTAGCGGCATGACAGCAGAGCCGGAGAATAGTGATGGAGGTGGACGGGCACCGGCGGCCAGAACATCGTTCTCGGCAGTGGCAATTGATCAAGCAGCTAGCACCGTCTTCTTGGTAGTTTTGGCTCTCTCCCTCATCTCTGAGTACCATTCTGGATAGCTTGTGAGCTAGAAATAGGAAGCTTTTTCATGACCCTTGCGATGACAGTGCGTACAGACGAGATTCTTATAATCAGCTAAAGCGATAACAACTGTCATGGAGTCAGAAGAGGCTCACGAGACCGAATGACGACTTTGTGATTTTCCTCCTGAGCAACAAGCACATAGACGCGCATGACAGGTGGCAGTGGATCAAGATTCATGGCATGGGATCCTAAGGTGTGATAGCCTTCATCTAGAACGAAGATAAATTGATAGATCAAATATTTTTCACGCTCACGGGAGGCACCTGAGGCATGGTTGCAGGTGCACACCGGTTTGCAAGCTTCACAAGTGCAAACTAAAGGAGGCCGTAGAGAGTTTCAGTCATCAGAGAGCTTCTTCAATTTGCCAAAATGAATGGCAATGATCTAACCATTCTGCAGAAAAGTCTATCTATCATCACACATCTGCAGAATTTTCATACCATCACCAAGAGTAAATCATGCACTTAGATCATCCCACAATTACTTAACTGGGGAAAAGTAACTTGTAGAAGATCGCAATGCTGGATCTTCGGTCTATAAGATCCAGCAGACAAGAGTAGCATTAACTCTAGGCTAATCAACAGCATCAGAGTGATCGTCCGGGGGTTTGGTAATGGTCCATCAATGAAACCAATCTTATTCTTTGCAAGCATTGCACTAAAAATTTCAATAGTCCATTCAAGGTATTTCTCTTCACCCTTCAACCAAACCGGGACCTTCAGAAGATCCAAGGTAGTAGGGATTATTCGGATGGCGACCAAAAGGTATAGATGACTTAGTGACAGATTGTAATTGTAACTGTTTCAGTAAAGTTGACATAACCTTAGAAGCATTCAGATTCTGTAGCTTATTGGCCTCAACTTTAGCATCGTTGCTAGCCTATTCAGTGGCACCGGGATTAGATTCAGAAGTCAACATGATGCAAAATCAAGATTGGCGGAAAACTGGAAGATCGGCGCAACAGATCACATCACGGCGATGTGTGGGCTTCACGGCAGCGACGTGTGGAATGGGACGTCGGTACGTGTGGATCACTCACGGATGGAACTGGGTAGGGAACAACGGTAGTCAATCGTGGAAACCTGGAGGAGCGGTGCGGCGAGCGGCAGCAACGGTTGGACGGTGCCGCGTGGAGGTGACGCATGGCTTACAGCAGTGTCGGCGACTCCAAAGGCAGTGGAAATTTCTTAGGATTTCAGGATTTTAGGCTCTGATACCATGTAGAAAATAACAGTGATAATGTGTGATTGTATTCATGATCTCAGGGTGCATTATATACTGGTACAAAAGACCTGTACAAACTAGGAAAATGAAATAGAATTTAATTACAAATACAAATGTAATTACAAGTAATATCTATATTCCTTAATAACACGGAATCACTTACTATTTTACATGTATTTTTCTTCTATTAGATAGGTTGTTTTATGATTTTATTTTTAAACCCTTTGCTATAGGAGTCCGTCTCTAGAAAGACGGTATTTTCATAACAAGGTTTAAATTTCAAATTGCGAGAAATCCAGATGAATGTTTCGGGTTGCATCATTCGGGTTATAAATATATAACTACTGCACATTGCATAATAAAATTTTAATATTGCAACTAAAACATTTTATCTTTTTATAATTTTAATTCAACCGCATCTTTGCATATGCCAATGGAATGACGGTCTTTTTCAATAATTTGCTTTGTTATAAATGTAATTATCTCATATTTGATGTAATAGGTTATTCAAATAGTAAACTTTTGGTCAATCTATAACGTAACACTAATGATTGAATTCTGTAATAATTCCATCAATAGAGGTTTTGAAATTAAATTAAAATAGTTAACTAAAAATAGATTTGTTGAATACACAGATTTCTATTCAATATATGAACTTCCTTAATTTACACTCTAATTTCTGTTGCCTTTCCTCAAAAACTAGTAAGTGCCTTCCTTTCTTTCCTTATTCTACTCTTTTTTTCTTTTCTCACTTAACAACCATGGTTCGTTCTAATGAGGGTTCCGCCTCTGAGGGATTTCCCAGTGAGATTAGGGTAGATGGGGCGGAGGTTAGTACATCAGAAAGAGTTTTTACTGACCCAAAATACACTCATTCTGAAGAATCCCAGTGTGAATCTGATGCTGGAAGAGGTGTGTCTGACCATATTTCTAATAGTCCTGGGGAAAGGAGGGTTTTCCCGGTTACTGATATGCCTCTTCAAGGGCCTGATGAGAATTGGCCGCTAGGTATGGGCAAGACCTATATAAGAAGATCCCCTACCGATGGAAAAATTAACTTCTACCCTCCCCAAAATCCAGCACTCGAGGCCCTAGGAGGGGCAAATGCATCTCCAAAAATTGGGGAAGTATCCCTCGAAGCCATAGAGGAGAAGGAGAATGCATCTCCTTCAAGGGAGAGGATATCCCTCGGGGAGGAGGAAACGCCCCAAAAAGTATTAAAGATATCCTCTGGAGCTAAACCCTCTTAGAAGAAAAAGGAGAAGGTATCTCGAGGGGTAAAGTTGAGGGTTTCTGGGAAGGAGCCCCCACTCCCAGCGGTAGGGAAAGTTATCTCGAAGATTTTAGACTTGATCCCTCTTGGCCAACAAATAGTCCCAGATGTAGATTTTCAACCCTTTTGAGAAGAAGATACCCCTCATAACCTCCCTAAGGGAAGATCAGCTATTTACCTTAGACATCTTCGCTACGGGCTCACCTTTCCCTTTCTGCATCTCTTTTTCAAACTTCTCAAGCAATTCCATGTGAGACATGCACAAGTTCATCCCAGTGTCTTGGCAACTATTATGATTTCTTGATACGATGTGATGAGTTTGGTATCAAGCCAAGGTACAAGCTGCTTTGCTCTTTGTACTATGTGTCTTATAGCGGGAGATCTACCGATGTGATTATCATGTTTACTAGCCGAGAGGCACATCACAAGTTTTTTGTTGTTCCTGGCAACTCGGGTGACTAGAGGAGTTGAAAGAAGGGGATTTCATTTGATAGCAGAAGGTATCGAGTCCCCTAGTGGAGCTGGGATGTGCTAGTTGAGTCTCCTAAACCAGGGAAGTGTGTTTGTCTGGATGCCCTCGAGAGGGATAGGCGAAATATGTTGTCCAGCTCCCTTGACTACAGCCACTTCAACAATCATAACCCATGGATTTGTGGCTTTGTATTTCCTCTTGATATCTACAAAGAGTATGTGTATAAAGTACTCCAGAAAAATATCAAGAAGAGGAGAAGAGAACCTAAGGGCCCCAAAGAAGGCCCTCCTCACAAGACCCTCGTTAGTGGTTTTAGGCACTCGGAAGCCTTCGAAGGTGCCTTAATAGAATTCTATTTCTTCTGTCTTTTGTGTTGTTGCACTTACCTTTACTCATGTTGTTCTTCTCTTTCTTTTTTTAGTGGGTCTCGCTAGCGGCTTAAAGGAACAAGAAGACTCACTCAAAGCAGGGTCAGGGCCCTCCTAAAGGGACCCCTACCCCCTCGAACTAGACTTTCACACCTCCAGTAGGTGATGGAAGGCCTACCTCAACCGTGGCTGATGGCTAGCCCGCTCACACCAGGAATTTTGCCAGAGGACGAGGGCAGATGGTGTTAGTGTTGGTAATGCCCCTTAACAGCCATTAATAGGAGCAAGTGATGGTGACAATGATAACACCCATCAACAATTACCATCCCTAACACCCCCTTCTAGTGATGCGATGTCCATATCCAGCATGGTCTCTAACCCTCGGGGTTTCTTTGTTTCCATTATAAAATTCATTTTAGTAAGCTTTTTTCTAGCATTTATCTAAGTTTAACTATTTTACTAGATCTTCCAACTTTTCCCTGAAGTGACTCAGAAGATGGTCACCTTCGCCCACGCTTGTACTTCTGGCCATGGTTCTTTCCAAGAAAATTTAGGCTAGAAGAGGCTGCTCGAAGAGGAGAAAAGGGTGTATAAGGAGGACCAAAAAACCTTGGAAGAGGAGAGGCAATAGATGGCTAATTTGATCCGAGAAGTGTTAGTGGATACTAGAGAGAGATACCCTCAAGAAGAGGGTCCAGTATGCTGAGGACCCAGCCGAGCAGGTTTAGCAGCTCTAGGAATTTAAAAGCAAACTATTGAACAACTCAAAGCTGCTTCAATTGTTTGTAGATCTCCTCGAGGTGGCCAAGCATCTCAGTTGCAGCGATCTGGCTAAAGAATTCCTAAAACCTCAATTTTTTGCCTCCCTGTCCGAAGAGCATGTAAGCAGGTGGATGAGCTTGTCAAGCTAGAGCTCAAGGATACTCTGGATGCAAAATGGGACGAGGCAGTCAAGAACGATGGCCTTCGTTTTGCCCTGATAGATTTCATTAAGTCCAAGGGGTAGTTCTTCATTGCTGAGCGAATTCGAGCGATCCCCCTACCCAAGGCCACAGACGCATCTGCCGAGCAGAACTTAACTGATGCCAGGATGAAAGGAATGATCGTATCCACCTCAAAGGAGGATAACTCTAGGATTCGTTCTTGATTGTAACTTTGCCAATATGGGCCTCCTGATGTAACTTTTTGAAGCTTTGATATAAGAATACTTTTTTGGAATTTTTATAACTTATTTATTAATTTTACCTTTGTTCTTTTTTCGTAGTTTAACTCGTTGAAAAGAGTATTAGAAGGCGCTTGTGAGGAGCTTTCAAGTGCTAAAAAAGAATTGTGTGAGACACACAAATAGCTATTGAAAGCCACACATGATTTATCATTCTATAACAATGCGAAGGAATCTTTGAAGGACAAACTTAATCAGCTCGAACCTGAGATGAAGTTGTGGAAGTCCAAAGACCATCAAACCTTTAAAGGGTTTGTTAGGGTTTTCTTGACCAAATAATTTAACGGTACATATCCTTTAGAGGTGGTCGAAGATCGCGATCCTGTAGATAAAAGCTTTGAAGAGCTAATGCATTAAATAGATCTAATGTTTAGTTCTCTGAAGTCATGTGTTGCTAATGCTAGGCTTCCAGTAGTGGAAGGGCACCTAATTGGTTGCATGGGAAAAAATTGCAAGTTAGTGGCCCAAAGGAAGTTAATTGTCGAACAACATCTGGTGGCACAGAGAAAAATTTCCAGTCTTGAAGAGGAACTTCTTTCTTGGAAGATATCTAGCGAAGACCCCCCTCTCTTCAAGCAAGCCCCTAACGCGGAACATCCCGACCGAGGATGGTACTTCAATAGAATCTCTCTTATCTGAGAATACATGACTCGTGGGGGAGATCGAGGCCTAGAAGCTACAAGCCAAAGAAGTCGAGTAGCGCATTTCAATTTTAAAGAAAAGATAATTGCCCACGAAGTGAGCCTCCATGCCCACAAGCTTTCTCATGGAATTCCTTCCTCATATTTAATTGGAAGCGATCTGCATCCAAAATTTCTACTCAAAGTCGCTCGATACTAGATGAAGGAAGTCAACGTCCATGAGAATGGAACCCCTTGCCAGAAAAAAAACCTTTGACCTTATTCTTGATTGGTTGGCAGAATTGAAGGTAAAGGGTTTCACCCCCTCGAATTATTGTTCCGCTCCTCAGTCACAGAAATCAGCTATTAAGGAAGCTGAAAAACATCTTGCACCCTCGAGCAAAGCTACCAAGGGATCTTCCACAAAATGTCACAAGAGTGTTGGGTCTTCCTCAAAGAGCCCATTCAACACCCCCCACACAAAGAAGCAGGGTAAGACCATTGCTCCCATGGATCCTTCTTAGTATCCCGTGGAAAAAAATGAAGGATATTTGGAGAGCCATGGCATTAATTTGGAAGAAATCAAGCATCTAGAGGCAAAGGTGAAGGGGCTAGCTCCTTCCACCGAAGATCTGTTTCAGGAGGGGTTTCTCAACCAAAAATGTAATTTTATTTATTGATGATGTTGAGGCCTATTTAATTCTCGCTCCTAGAAAACACAGGTCAAGTTTCTCAACCCACTATTGTTAGCGTTAGTGAGCTTTTAAAAATTATAGCGGGATTTGAGTTGCATGTTCGTGTACTTCTTCGTAAATTTTATGTCCCGAATATTAGTTATGTGCATAACTTTCTTACGTAGAGATATTATGAACATCTTCGCTAAGTAGGAATTGAAAAGTTCAAAGACACAAGCTTTTTTACCCAGGTTTGATGTTCCACCTATATCCTGCCAATTTTGTCCACTAGTTCATGATTTCATGATTACAAAAGTAGCACACGAGTGCCACTTAAAAGCATACCACTCAAACTTAGCCTTGGCTGGAAACATTTACTAGAGTGCCACTTAAGAGCAAAGCACTCGAATTTTCATCTAGAGAACCACTTAAGAGTAAACTACTCTAACATCACCCGTAGCTGGAAATATTATCTGGAGTGCCATTTAAGAGAAAACCACTCAAACATCATCTAGAGTGTCGCTTAAGAGAAAACCACTCGAACATCATCTAGAGTGCCACTTAAGAGAAAAGCACTCGAACATCATCTAGAGTGCCACTTAAGAGCAAATCACTCAAACATCAGCCGTAGCTGGAAATTTTGGCTAGAGTGTTGCTTAAGAGCAACCCACTCGTCATAGGTGGTAGTACTTTCTCAGGTTGGTGATGTTCCACCTTCTTGATACTCTAATCCCATTTATCTCTTCAAGTACATAGCTTCCTCCCATATGCACTTAAGAGCAAACCACTCGAACATTAGTCGTAGCTGGAAATATTAGCTAGAGTGCCGCTTAAGAGCAACCCACTCGTCATAGCTGGTAGTACTTTCTCAGCTTGGTGATATTCCACCTTTTTGGTACCCGAATCCCATTTATCTCTTCAAGGACATAACTTCCTTCCAGATGCAATTCGATCACCCTGTAGGGTCATTCCCAATTTGCAGCAGACTTCCCTTCAGGTTCCCTTCTGCTTTTCTCATTTTTCCTCATTACCAAGTCCCCCAGGTTGAACAACACCTTATTTACCCTCATATCATGGTACCTTCTAACCCATTTTTTCACTTTAGCCTTGTATAAAAAAGCCCGCTCTTTCATTTCTTCCACCATGTCCAAATCCAGACATTGGTTTTGCTGATTGCTTATCTCATCTGCAGCAGCCATCATCCTTGGTCTAGGAACACCTATCTCCGTAGGGATTACCTCCTCTGAGCCATATACTGGGCCATAAGGCATTTCACCTGTAATGGAAGACTCAGCTGTCTGATATGCCCACAACACATTAGGTAATTCCCATATCCAATTACATTCTGCTCCCTTGAGCCGTGCTCGTATGTCATTTACCATCATTCTATAAGTCATGTCCACCTGCCCATTAGCTTAGGGGTGGTAAACTGATGTCACCTTTTGCTCAATTTGGTACTCCTTGCACAACTTCTTGAAGGGATCTTGAGCAAAATGTGTTCCGTTATTAGTTATGATCGTCCTTGGGATTCCGAAATGATATATACTATTCTTCCAGCCAAAGGAAATAATTGTTTTTCCCCTTATGTTCGTCAGGGGTTCGGTCTCTACCCATTTCGTGAAATAGTCAATGGCCACTATTAGGTACCTGAATTTTCCTAGCGCTTCTGGAAAAGGACCCACCATGTTAATACCACATTTATCAAAGGGTTATGAACCATATATGCTTCTAATTTCCTCCTGGGGGACATGTGTTATGGAAGCATGTCTCTGACACTGGTAGCAAGCCTAAATGTATCGATTCGCATCACCAAACATTGTTGCCAGTAAAATCCTGCTCGAATGAGCCTCCCTACAACTGATCTGGCTCCATGGTGGCTGCTGCATACTCCCTCGAGGACTTCCCTTATCAGATAATTAGTTTCTTGAGGGTAAACGAACCAAAGCAATGACTGCAAATGACCCCTTATGTATAACACTCCTTCCTGTAACACATACATTGGAGTTTTCAACTTTACCTTTCTAGCATCAACTTCATTTTCTAGTGGGAAACCCTCTCGAAGATATGCCACAAACGATGTCATTCATGTGTCTTCCACTTCTACCACCATAACTACAAGTTCTTTGAAACTTTGTTTTTTCAAAGTTTCCATGAGTAATTGCTTCTGGGATTGGGTTCCCAAATCCGAAGAAGCGAGCTTTCTAAGAGCATCTGCTTTATGATTGCTTTCCCTCTGAACCTGCGTTAATGTGTAAGATTTAAAAGTTTTCAACAGAGTTTTCACTACCTTAAGGTATCTTTGCAAGTTACGCTCTCTGGCCTCGTATTCCCCATTCACCTATTGAACCACGATTTGAGAGTCACTGAAAACATCCAATTCCTCCACCTGCAGGTGGAGAAGTTGTTGAAGGCAGCTGCAGGTGGAGGAATTGTTAATTGCTTTGAATGAAAAGTTCAACACATAAGGGAAATCCTTGTCGTTGGGGCTAGTTAATAGAACCCCAGCTCAACTTCCTCCTGAATGTGACAAACCGTCCACATATAGCTTCCATACCTCCCTTTTACTTGCTTCCACTTTTCGAGCGAAAACCTGATGCTCGAGGGGCTCAATAGTTTCCACTATGAAGTCCGCCAGTGCCTGACCCTTAATTGCAACTCAAGGTTGATACTGGATATCGTGTTCTACCAATTCCATTGCCCACTTCATCATTCTACCAGAGATCTCTGGTTTCAATTGGATCTGCCAATTCTAGTGGTTCGTGAGCACCACTATCTTGTGCCCCCAGAAGTAGGGTCTCAGTCTTCTGGTTGCATGTAGGAGGGCTAGAATCAACCTCCCGAGGACAATATACCTTGTCTCTGGCCCCTGTAAGGCACAAATAAAAAAGTAAATTGGGTGTTGCACCTTTTATTTCTCTTTTACAAGGGTCGCACGAATTGCCAAAAGAATGCAGAAATGTACAGATATAGTGTCTCATCCTTATCCGACTTCATCAGGGTAGGCAATTTTCCCAAGTGCTCCTTCAACTGCTTGAATGCCTAGTCACATTTGTTATTTCACTAGAATTTCTATGCCCTTCGAAGGGCATCAAAGAAGGGTAGGTGTTTTTCCGCCCTCTTTGATAAGAACCTACTTAATGCTACTTGGGACCCCCTAAGCTTCTGCGCATCTTTTATCGATTGTGAGGTTCTCATTCTCTTCAAAGCTTTGACCTTCTCTGGGTTTACATCAATACTCCTCTTTGAAACCATGAATCCGAGGAACTTCCTTGCTCCTACACTAATAGCACATTTGGAGGAATTGGATGTTTCTTCCATGTCTTTTAAGAATTCTCCATGGCTTTTGTTTTTGACAACCATATCATCCACATAAATCTCCATATTTCTCCCGATTTTCCCCCTAAAGAGCTTATCAACCAACCTCTGGTAAGTAGCTCTGGCATAATTTAACCCAAATGGCATCTTCTTATAACAGTATGTGCACATATCTATAATAAATGATGTTTTCTCCTTATTATCCTCTGCCATGAGTATTTGGTGATACCCTTTATGCGCATAAAAGAAGGCCAGAATCTGATATCCAGTGATGGCTTCCACAACTTGTGGATTAGTGGCAACGGGTAACTGTCTTTGGGGCAGCATTTATTCAAATCGGTGAAATCTATACGCATTCGTCAGGCCCCATCATTCTTTGGAACCATAACTGGGTTAACTATCCATTTGGGATAGAACACCCCCTCGATGACATCTGCCTTCAACAACTTCTCCACCTCTTCTTTATTTGCTTCAGCCCTTTCGGGAGAAAACACCCATCTCTTCTACTTCACTAACTTTATTGAGGGATGAATATTCAACTTGTGTAGTGCAAGACTCGAAGGAACTCAAGTTAAGTCAGAGACATTCCATGAGAACACGTCCCCATATTCTCCCAATAGGTCTTTCAATCTTTCCTTAATGTCTTCAAGAACTAGCTTCCCCACAGTACCTAATCCTATGTCTCGAACAGGCATCTGTATTGTATCAACTAATCCCACATCTTTATGCACCGTTGCTACATCTCTTTGCTTTCTCACTTCTCGTACTGCGGTAAGGTCACATTTTCGAGCCACGGTATAATCTCCTTGAATGGATGCCACCCCTTTTTTTATCGGGAACTTCATCATGAGGTGAAAGGGTGACTAGACCGTTGGAGCCTGGCATATCCATGGCCTTCCTAAAATTACATTGTAGGGGGAAGGGGCATCCACAACAGCGAAGTTACACCTGATAGACATCCCTTTGTCACCTTTCTCTACGTGAATAGACATGGTTATCTCCTAGGGGGAATATCGGGTTTCCTGTGAATCAGGAAAGAGGTAAGGCTGACATTTTCAAGTTGTCCGCCTAATATCCAGATGATCAAAGCAATTAGCAAACATAACTTCTACCCTACTTCTGTTATCAATGAATAATCTTCTTATCAAAGATTTTCAATAATAGCCTAAATTACCATATGATCTGCATGAGGTGTTTAATCAGGCATTGCCTCCGCTTCCGAGAAAGTGACCATCTCGTTCGGTCGAAACCTTTTATGGTTGGGTTCTTCTGTAGGGACCTTTTGATCCTCTGATTTTATCACACCATTTGAAGGTCTCTCTCCCACCATGTCGATGAAATTAATCACACTTTAGCGAGTGGGTTTTCCATATTTTGGTTATCCAAATTGCCCCCCCCCCCCTATTGCTCATGGGGTTATCATGCCTTACTTCTTGCCCCCTATCTCGAGTTGCCTGCTTTCAAGGCCTTCTATCTCTTGTACCCCTGTAGTTTTGATTTTTCCTTCTATAAGGTTTCCATTGGTTCATTCGATGCCTTGAGGGTGCAACCTGGTTCTTGAGCCCTTGCCCTCGAAATCGTCCTATCTGCTCACACCTCATGATTTCCATCCTCAACTACATGCAGTCATTTGTGTTATGGTCGTAATCCCTGTGATGATCGCAATACCGATTTTTTTCTCTCTGGGCCACCATCGAGTTATGTGAATTCTGCAAAGGTATGGGTGATCAGAACAACCCTCTATGTATACATAAGATCTGTGAAGGGGTTCTCCCTCCTAGTGTTGGTGGCAATGGAGCATATCTCTCAAATGGTGTTCACATGGGTTTAACTGGCCTCTTCCCTCTAAGTTCTACATTTCTTCCCATTTTCTCTGGAAGGCTATCTTTTTTTCTTTCTGGTTGCTTCCTATACCCTCGAGTATTGCTCTACAACCTCCTAAAGTTTTTTAAAAATTCTTAGAGGTATTAGTACCCAGCTTCATGTATAATTGTAGGTCCTGCATCCCCAGCGGGTACCCCTAGATCACTTCGTTCTCCGTTGTTTTTATCACTCCCAAACTCTCATCCACATATCGATAATAGAAATCCCCTGTGCTCTCCCCTATCCTTTGCTTCGTCTGATAGAGCTCTGATAGAATTCAACAATGCTCCACTAAAGTATCGGTGGGATCGAAGCGAGCCTCTTGGCAACATATTGAACCACTCTTATGCCTTTCCTCGTAGGTAACTTCCTACCAGCTTACATGACAACTTCTCATCGAAATCCCTCGAACTCATCAAGCCCAGGAACGTCTGGATGAATTCTCAAGAATTGGTCTCACCAATGTACGTGGGAAGTCCTTCTAGAGGTTTTACTTCTATTGGCTATCAAACCCCCGTAATCACCGAGCTGAAATGGGACCATGCTACTTGGCCCAAGACCCGATCAACCTATCCAACTCCCATTTTAAGGATTCACTTGAATTAGAGGGGGGCTCTTGTTGCCCTCATGTTAAGTTCAGCCCCTTGTCATGACCTTCCAGCTGTGGTAGATAAGGGGGTTGAGTTACCCCGTACCCAGGGTTTGTCCAAGGCTATCCTAAACCCGGGTATGCTGGTGGTTGTGGTAGATGTCCATAAGGATTGTAAGGCCCCGGAGTAATCATTATTCCTAGAATTACCATACTTCCATGTCATTGAATGGCAGAAGAAACCATCATTCTACATGTCGTCCCTGTCCCAGGCAGGTCGAGGGCAGAGGAACAGATGGGGCTAATGGAGACAACGAATATACTAGTCCATGTGAGTAACCTGGAATGGAAGCCGATACCTAGCTTGCAATGGCTCTCCAACATATGCATGATAAGAGTAGGCTATCAGAGGCTGAGAAGCCCATCCTATAGTTGTTCCTATAGGTGAGGGTGTCAGTACCTCATGTGTGACTTTGTCATCCCTCAGAGGAGGGGTAACTCGATAGCCTGCTGCGGCCAGGACCTGAGTTGCCCGCTCTACATGTTAGTCATAGGCTTCCATATAAGAATCTGCCAAAACATCAGTAAACATTTCGTTCATTGAGTTAGCTGCTCCCTCGAGCAAGGGATCAGGGTTTCTCTATTCTTGCTCTCTCATCACTTCCAATTGCCTCAAGGACCCCGGTGTATCCTCCAGGACTGGTTCCATGGTATTTGCAATGAATGCAACTGAAGTTTGAGGGCTAGCCATGCTGGTATCCTCAACACGAGCTTCATTACCTTCTCCTGAATCCTTTGTTCTTAACCTTTGTGGAGAACCAGCCCATGTACCTATCAACCTTAACCTTTCACTCCTTTGAATAACCGTGGACATAAACCCTTAAAACCCTTGATCTAGTTTAGTCATCCCCATAGTCGACACCTCTTTATGCGTCTCAAACGACCGATAAGTTCTTGGGCTTGAGCTCCTCTCAAATGGACCTACAATGAAATTGTCCCTAGGGGGTTCCAGGGGTTAGCTCTCCAATGCCTAAGTCATTACAAGAGTCCAATGCAATTAAGAAAAAATGACTTATGAATAAATGCGTACCTTGTATTTATAATATATGTCCTAGATAATGGTTTCCTTAATTATCGCCCTTAATTTCTCACAAATACGGTAATTATTCTAGCGTATTAAATAATGCCCTAATTGAGCCACCCCATCTATGACCCAATGCCCTTCTTGGGATCAACCTCTATCAAAACACATGCCCCCACTGGATCCACATATTTCCCTTGGAATGCAGTTTTGAGTTTAATAGATGCGCAACCTATTTTGATTATTCAGTTAAGTACTGTGCCGATTTTCTTTGGGGGTAATTCATGCGGAGTACATATATCTATCCTAATCCAGATCTTACTAAAATATTGTTTTCTGTTTGATTTGTCTATTTTAGCTTCAATTTCTATTTTTGTTGAAAGAATAAGTTAGGTATTTAATAGATATATAATTGATTTAGAATCAGGATTAGAAAGGAATATATTTCTGATTGGTTTTGTTTATATCCTGTTTCGTATTTGTTTCTACTTTAGATACCATTTGTACTCAATATATATATATATATGAATATCAGTTAGGTTTTCTGGGTTTTCCATTGTATCATATGGTATCAGTTAGGTAAAAGTCCTGGCTTTTATCTCCCTCTCTTCCCAAAGTTTCCAAAAATAAAATTCTCGCACCTTTTTCAATCAACAGCACCAGCTTCCGCCACTGCCATCGTCTTCTTCCGCTGGTCATATCAACTCTACTCGGCTTCTGCCACCATCCGATCTTCGATCCATCCAGCTCCAGATCATGTTTCACATTTTTCCAATCCCAGTTCTTAGCTCTTCTCAAGGCATCATACTTACAGATTTCTCGGTCGCTCTTCATTGTCAAGGAGGCATCTGGTTTTGTCATCTTCTCCAATTGCTTGTAATTTCTTTTTTCCAGCGTTATCTGTAGCTCGCAGACCAGGCTCTCTCCGTCAAGATCAATGTGCCCGCCAGCTCTTTTTTAGAAACGCGTGTAGCCTCACGCGCTCTACTGTCTGTCGTGCTTGTCATCACATGCTAGTTCTCTAGCTTGTGTGTGCAACGCGTGTCCTTGCCAGCCTTTTCCTGAGTTCTAGTTTGTTTTTCAAGTTGAAGCAAGTTCTCCAGAGTGATCTAGTATCTTGTGAGTTTTTAATGTCCAGTCAGCACCGACTCTTTTAAAAAATATAGTTTGGTATTTTTGTATTGTGGCTCATTTTGATCAACCATGGTGTCAATAGTGTCACGTTTGGGGTCATGTTTCTTCTTCTTACTCTAAATTACACAATGAATGATACCAGTTGCAGTGTCAATAGTGCAAGAAATTTGGTCACATTGCCTCGACGTGTGCTCACTTGGTCTCACGAGCTCCTTCCCTTGGCTCTTTACCGTGTTCTTCTACAAATGCTCGCTAGATAGCTAATTCTGGTGCGACCAACCACATGACTTTTTCTCAGTCCGCTCTTGATCGCGTGACTCCTTATTCTGATAACAGTCGTGTTATTGTTGGTAATGGTTTTGTTCTTGACATTACCCATGTTGGTTGTTCTTGAGTGTCTGATTCATTATCTTTGTCCGATATTTTGGTGGTTCCACAAATTACTAAAAATTTGCTATCTATTATCAAGTTGACTCGGGATAGGGATGTTTTTATTTACTTTAATGATTCTTTATTCACTATTTTGAATAAGTTTTTGGATTATGGTGGTGTTGATTTATCTGCTTTTGTTTCATCGAGTGCCTCTAAAGCAACTTTTGAATTCGGCATAGTATATTGGGGTCATGTTCCCCACAACATCATTTCTTCTTTGAGTAAGTCTGGATGTTTGTCAGTTACTAGTCTGCTGCCTAAGCCTCATTTATGTACTTCTTGTGAGATGACTTTAGGCAAGCATCTTTCTTTTAGTGATAGTTTAAAACGCACACCACTCATGCTTAATTCAGTTCATTGTGATCTTTGAGGGCCCTCACATTTTTTCTCTCGAGCCAGCTACTACTATTATGTCATTTTTGTTGATAATGTTTCTCAGTTTACTTGGTTATATCCTTTGCGGTGAAAGTCTGATTTTGTGGAGGCTTATATGCACTTTGAGGCTCTGGTTGAGAACCGGTTTTCTACCACCATTAAATTATTTTGGAGTGATGATAGAACCAAGTTTTTGAATCATTACATGCGATCACATTTTGCGTCTAAGGGCATTGATCTTTATCAGCTTTCATGTCATTACACTCCAGTGCAAAATGGTCATGTAGAGCGGAAGCATCGTCACATCACTGAGATAGGATTGTCGATTCTTTTTCATTTTGACCTTCATCATTCATTTTGGTATGATGTAATTTCTACAATAGTCTACATCATCAACAGACTACCAACCCCAGTTTTATCTAGTCAGTCTCCCTCTTTGTTATTTTTGGTACGACTCCTCACTACTCCAATTTTCATCTATTTGGCTGTCAATTTTTTCCATATTTACACCCTTATGCTACATATAAGTTGGCACCTCGAAGTATGCCTTGTATAATTTTGGGTTACAGTACAAGGGTTATCGCTGTTTAGATCCTCTTACAAAGAAGGAGTACATCACTCGCCATGCTCGGTTTGCTGAGATGTTTTTTCCATCAACCCATACAGGTACTATCATTGATCTACCTTCACTTGATATTTCTGCATTTTTGGAGCTCCCATCTGTGCCATTAGAAGTGTTTAAGCCATTCACCACAGCTGAATTGTCCATTATTTTGGAAGATGTTGATTTACAGTTTGTACCAAGAGTCAGGGTGTATCTGATAATTGTATGTCTTCCGCACAAAGACAAGAAACACATGCCGCCAGCCAGCCACAGTACACCCCACCAGCAGGCAGTGCGTTCAGTCTGGCACCATCTTGTGCGGCTTATGCACTGCCAGCACATGTGGCTCACACGCCACCATCTCCGGTTCCAGCGGCATCCGCATAAAATCTTCTATCTGCTCAGCCTATGCAATCTCCGATGCCAACTTCCATTGCTCAATCTCTACCACCACCGGTCATGAGTTTTGTGGCTACCTCAGGATCCGCGCTATCTCATGCATTGGGTCCATCTTCTCGTCATTCAATGGCTACTCGATCGCGTACTAGCCCTCTTCAGTACAAATATTTTTAAGAACATGATATTACTGGTTTACTAAGTGCTTTGTTTACTAAAACCAAGCATGGTTCACAAGCTATCAAGGATTTTGAATGGGTTGCTGCTATAGACTCAGAGATGAATGCTCTTCACACTCAGCAGACGTGGGATTTAGTTCTTCGTCCATCCTTTGCAAATGTTTTTGGTTCAAAATGGGTTTTTCATTTGAAGTATAAAGTTGATGGCTTTCTTGACAGACATAATGCAATGTTAGTTGCTCAGGATTTTTCACAACTACCCTATTTTTATTATGATCATACATTTAGTCCTGTGGTGAAGGCATCTACTATTCGTATTGTTTTACTTCAGTCTGTCACTCGTAATTGACCCTTACAGCGTCTACCACAGTATTTTTTGGGTTTGAAAATTGTTCGTACATCTGACAGCTTGTTCCTTGGTCAGGCCAAATATGCTAAGGACATTCTGCTATGAGTTGGAATGCAAGATTCTTTGCATGTTGTTATTCCCTTTGTGGTTTTTTGCAAGTTTCTAGATCTTCCGGTAAGTTGTTTGGAAATCCCACTCTTTATTGATCTCTGGTTGGTGCACTTTAAAATTTATTGATTACATGTCCTAATTTGTCTTATGTTGTGACACAGTCAGTCAGTACATGCAGGCTCCTACTGATGACCATTTCCAAGCCGTCACTCGAATTATCCGCTATGTTTATGGTGCTCTCCACTATGGTCTTCATTTTTGTGCAAATTCATCCACTTTAGCAGTTCTGGGTTATTCTGATACTGATTTGGCTCTTTGCATTGAGACTCGTAGGTCTACAAATGTTTATGTCATTTTCCTTAGTGGTAACCTGGTATCTTGGAGTGCTAAGAAGGAACCTACAGTTTCTTGTTCTAGTTCAGAATCAGAATATCGTGCTATGGCAAATACTTCTACAGAGTTAGTTTGAGTGATGAGTCTTCTTCAGAATTTACGTGTATCGACTCATGCACCTCCTGTTTTGTTGTGTGATAACAATAGTGCTCTCTTTCTAGCTCAGAATCCAGTTTCACTCAAGAGAGCCAAGCAAATTGATGACTAGCATTTTTTACTTAAGATGGTGTCTTCTTGCAAGCTCAAAGTTGCTCATGTTCCTACAGATTTGCAGCTTGCTGACATCTTTACAAAGGGGCTACCTCGTCCTCAGTTTGAGTTCTTACGTTCCAAGCTTTGCGTTGCGACCAGCCATACGCTTCGCTTGATGGGGGGGTAATAGATGTATAATTGATTTAGAATTAAGCTAAGAAAGGAATACCTTTTTTAATTGGTTTTGTATATATCCCGTTCCATATTTGTTTCTACTTTGTATACCTTTTGTACTCACTATATATAAAAATACACACAACCACAATCATTTGTGGGTTTTACATTTTATCAGTATTCACTGTAATTAGTTACGAAATACTTTATCGTTTAATTATTATATTGTTTAAGTATTTTTGTTTAGGGAAATTTTTCTGTTAGACAGACTAACTGTTAGACCAATCATGAAAATCCTCATTTCAATAATTTTTAGGGTCAAATTATAATTATTTATATATTGCGGAATATTTTAAAATTTTCATAAAGTTACATGAATCTCGTTGTAATAAATATATATATATATATATATATATATATATCAAATTATCTCATTAGTTACATCAATGATAAAACAACACTTCTAATTGTTAGTTGATTTAATACAAGAATTAGTTTTTTGTTTATGATTTTAAATTTAATAAAGTACTACTACATTTACTTGATAAGTCCATATACAAATTATTACAATAAGAAATAATGATCCCCAATTAGAATTTTGAAAAAAAAAAACTAGTGTAAATTTTGATTATAACTAGAGTTCGATTTAAAATATTAGAAAATGTCTTTAACTTCCTTTATAATTTTGAAATATAAATATATTGACATATATACATATATTTTTGTAATTACTTCCTTCATATGAGTAAAATTATTAATTGTACTGCAAAAACATAGAATAATTTAGCTAATTCTATGTAGCTTTTAACTTTTTTTAAGGTTATTGTTCCCCTCTAAAAACCTATTCTGGATCCGCCACTGCTTGCTCATGTTATGCTCAATCTGTTGGTGTGGATTCTATCGAAAAGTAGGAATAAGTTTATATTTGATGGTATCCGGACCCATATTTCAAACTTAAAGGTTGAACTGAACAAACTTATTTCCTCAATCTTTACAATCCATCCTCAACTTGTGAAAGATGATTGTAGCCACATCAGAACACTTGGTTTATTTCAAGTGATCAATTCTCCCAAGATTAAAACATGGACAGCACACACACACACCCCCACACCCCCCCCCCCCCAACCAACCCCCAACCCCCAACACCTCTCTTATCATGGTTTTATATTAAATATTGTTGTATCTTGCTAAAATACTAGAATGTCCAGGGAATGTTACATAATTAGGAATACATCTAGAATGACTTTAATGATAGGAACAAAAAATAAGTAATAGGTGTTCTTGATAGTGCACACGTTGAACTGAAAGCTTGCATCCACGGACTAAGGCCCTGTTCTCTGGAGGTTATCTGAACTAATCTAATCTGATTTGAACTGAACTGAACTGAAAATAACCTTGTTAAAAATAATAATATATGACTAAATAAATCTAAATTCTACCAAAAATAAATTCACACTAAGCTGAACTAAACTAAACTTATTTGAACTAAACTGAACTGAACTGAAATGCTCTACAGAACAGGACTTAAGCCTTAGTTTGCTTTAAATTGATTCCTTGCAGGTTGTCCAATGGTTAAAAGGTGAAACAAAAATACCATGGAGGATGGAAACAGAACTTTGGTAGGCTCATCAGATCATAAAAAACAGTTTGGTCTCCTTCAATCACATTTATGGGGAGCAAAACTAGGTTGCTCATCATCTTGCACAGCCTAGTCACACCCTGGATGGAGGCAAAATTTTAACCTGGGATTAGGTATTCCAAGAAATGAATATGGCATTAAAAGACGATGAACTTGACTTCCCAACAATCAGGGTTCACCCACAGGCTACTTAGAAATCAGGGTTCACCCACAGAACATCTAAAGGACTTCAACACTTAGACTCTACTTCTACCAAACTTCACCATGCTCGGTAACACTTTTATTATTTTAGGAGTCAAGAGTGTTCAAAATAATTATAGAAGATCAAAGGTGAACGATGACAATAATTTAGGAGCCACAAAAGTTGTTTGCCCTTCTATGTAGGTTGAGTGTAGTTTCCATCTTCACCTTATAAAAATCATATTAAATCTTGGATAATATGTTTCGTATTGTATACATAATTAAAGGTCTCTCCTGGCAGGTGGTCTGTCCATAAGCTAATGGACAGGCTACTATATTTTTTTGATTATATATTATATTTTTTTGATTATATATTACATTTTTAAAATTACATACTAAGATTAGAAATTTATAAATGTATTTATTATACTATATATTTTTATATATATTTCACTACTATAAACTAGAGCTATCGTAACACTTTTCTTGCAACACTTATTAAAATGTGACATTAACTTATAAAGTGTTTCTTAAACCTTTGAAAAGTGTTACCTAAATCTTGAAAAGTGTTGCATTAGATCTAATGCAATATCGCCTAAGGTAATACTCGTAAAAGTGTTGCAATAAGTTCAACTTAGTATTATTAGCACCTAAAGTAACACTTTCAAAGTATTACTGATAGCATATTATGGTTAAACCCTTATTGGGCCGACAATTCTATCGACTATAGAGAGATCCCATAACCAAAGTCACACCTAAGTGGGATTGGTATTGGGCCAAACACTAGAAGAAAAAATGAGCTAGGTCATAGACCAGAGGATATTAGGGTTTTGGAATAGTATAAATAGAGGGCTATGTCTTCTATTTTTGGTAACATTTTCTTTACCTACTTTTACTCTCTACAAAATAGCTGACTAGACATTTCGAGAATCTCCCCCAGGAGTTCCCGGTGCCAGTTCCTTTTTTTTTACAAATGCTACGTTGATCAGATCTGGGTCGGGTTGTGAACGAAGGTCACCATACGCATCAAGTGGAACACCCAGTGGGATCTGAAGTTTAACCAGATCTAGATCTCACATCGTATGTCTGAGCCGATGACTTCAACTCATCGGAGTGAAAGGTTTAAGAGCAAAGGGACTGGTGTGGACGTTAAGGTTATATCTTTGTACAGGTGAAGGGAAGGGGAAAAATAGCACCTCCCACCGTAAGCCAAGATACGCCCACAACACCGGTCGAAGCTTTGGCAGGACCTAGCCCAATGACCCTTGCGATTAAAGAATCACAGGCTAGAACCCTACCCGGAGCTTCAGGAGCAGAGTTTACCATTGAGCCTACCGAAGGAATTGGCGATGTGATACCATTAGTTGGACCGCAAGGTGTCAATAGTCATCTCACAAAGTGCTCTGGAGATTCACATGTGGAGGCTCATGAACAAAGATTCCAGGAAAATTGAGCGGTAGATGAAATCAGGGGATCCCCATGGATTTTTTATCACATCACACAGATATTGGTAGTGGAAGGTTATCATGTTGTCCCCCCTTCGATAGCCCCTTGCCATTCGACGACAGTGTTACCTTCAACGACTCATGTTCCCTCGATAGCCCTTGACGCACATATCAAAGCACTACCCCTGGTAAGCCAGGTGTCAGAATCCCATACATGGGGCATGAGAGGGAAGCTGTGCAGCAGAGGCCCCAACCCTTCTACCCTAACCATATGCAAGTGAGTTACCCTATGTCAGTATTGATGCCATGTTATCCTCTCCAGCATGTTGAGCAGGTCGAGGGGCCATGCCTTAGGTCAGGGTCCCTGCCTTAGGTCAGGGTCCCTGCCTTAGGTCAGGGTCCCAAAACTACCTGGTGGCCAGGGAGGCATACCCTCCGTTCACCCAAGATACCTTCGAGGACCCAATCCAGGGAACACCGGTATGATGAAGCTGAGACAGCCCTAGGCAGGGAATTGGACAGATTGATAGGGACGATTGGGCAAACTGTCAGGTCCCCGTTAAGCTCGGCGGTGATGATAGCTCGGTGGCCCCGGGACATGAAGCCATCAAAAGGGCTTCCTACCTACTCAAAGGATTCAGACCCACAAGAGTTTATCCAAACTTTTATCAAGTTGATGAATTCTTGAGACTTCGATGAAAGGTTAACATTAAAATTGGTGGGTAGCTACCTTCGAGGAAAATCTCAAGAGTGCTTCAACAAGCTACCAAGGGATTTGGTGCATTCATATCGAGACTTTAGTAGGGCCTTTCTGAGTCAATATTGCCAGAAAAAGAAATTTACTAAAACATTGACGGAGTTGTACCAAATGAAACAAAAGTAGGGGGAGTCCACTGCTTCCTTCTACCAAAGGTATATCGATGATAGCCTGGGGGTGGTCGAAGGAATAGATAATGAAATTATCCAGGAATATCTGTTGGGAATGGAAGATTTGGAGTTGTACAGAAAACTGACAGCGAATGCCCCAAAAATGCTTCAACAACTCCAAGAGGTCGTAGAAAAACATTAGAAGGTAGAAGGAGCCATTCGAAAGAAAAGGGAAGGGCTAATGGCTAAGCAGTCCAAATCTACTGACCCCCGGGGAACAAGACCAGTCGAAAGACCAACCTTCAAAAAGTTCACACCCATGTGCCATCCCCAGCAGATATATGGAGTATCCATGGGAGATTTATCAAACCACCCCCTCCCATGAATGATAGCCAACGAGCCTCAATGAATAGAAGAGCCACCAAAAAATATTGTGATCACCACAGAGTTTATTGGCACAACACGAATGAGTGAGCCCACCTTTGATTCGAATTTAACCGATGCAAGAGAGAAAGCTTCTTAAAAGAATCTTTCCGCCAACCCCCTGAGATGAAAACCCAAGGCATGGGAATGACTTAGGAAACAGGTAGCCCCCTAAGAAAAATAGGGGGGTCGTGGCCCCCAGGGGCAGCATCACGAGCATCGCGAAGAGAAACAATAAAACCCCTAGGCTACATAAATGAAGGGAACTCTACTATTCACAGGGTGTTCAATGTTATTAGTGGTGTTGTTGGTGAAAGCTCTTCAAACGCAGTTATGAAAATACAGTCACAGCATGTTCTAGCAGAGACCCAGTGGGAGAAGAGGCTTCGATCGAACAAAACAATCATGTTCTCTGGGGCAGATGCAGTACATAACCAAACCCCTTATGCTGACCCTATGGTCATTTCGGCCGTAATTAGGACCGTGCTTAAGAAGAGAATATTCATCGATGATGGAAGTGGAGTAGAGATCATATTTTAAAACTATTTTGATCAGCTTGGAATTCGACGTACGAACCTAAAAATGTTAACCTCACCCTTGCCAAGATTTACTAGAAAGACGATCTATCCAATAGGGGAGATAACCCTACCTGTGAGGGTAGTGGATGGTAACAATGGGGGTCACTATACAATGTAGCTTTGCCGTTATCCATGTTTTCTCTCCCTATAAAGTTATCTTGGGGAGACCATGAATGTGCTAGGCCTGAGCTGTTTCGTCACCATACCATTTGATGATGAAATTCCCTACGGAGAAGGGAGTGGCATCCATTCGAGGGGATCAGATTGTTGCTCAAAGTTGTAACTACAAAGTAGTAAAGAGTGTGGGAAAGGCAAGAAATGTATCTTCGGTCCATGAGGAAGAAGGACCGACTGACACCCAACCGCTCTCCATTCGAGACATGGGGGATGTGGCGGTAGAAAGCATGATGCCTGAAATGATAAGACATGAATTGAAGGCTCTATTGGATCATTACTACGATGTGTTTTCCTGGGATACTTCAGATTTGACAGATGTACCTGCAGAATTGGCAGTTTACAAATTGAACATCGACCCATCGATAAAGCTCGCTAAGCAGAATCGAAGAATTTTTTTCCCATGAGAGATCTGAAGCCATCAGATCAGTGGTTGATAAACTTCTCAGTGCGGGGGTTATCAAAGATATGTTATACCCCTAGTGGTTGGTTAACCCAGTCCTGGTGCCAAAACCATATGGGACATGGCACATGTGCATTGACTTCACAGATCTGAACAAATGTTGCCCAAAGGATAGCTACCTATTGCCTTCAATGGATCAGTTGGTGGATGCGATAATAGGTAACCAAATCTTGGCCTTTTTTCATACTCATAAGGGTTACCATCATATACTCATGGCTGAGGAAGATAAGGATAAAACTTCATTCATTATAGATGGGGGCACCTTCTGTTATCAGTAGTGAAGAGCAGAACCTACGATCAGTTTTTATAGAAATTAGGTTAGTTATTTGAGGGCCTCCAAGGATCTAATTTGAAATTGAACCCCTTAAAGTGCGTGATTGGGGTCAATGATGGAATATTCTTGGGATTCATGGTCTCAGAAATAGGAATTGATGTTAACCCATAGAAAATAGAAGCCTTGATAAACATGAGGAGTCCTCGAAGAGTGAAAGAAGTATAGAGACTTACAGGATGCTTGGCGTCGTTAAGAAGATTCTTATCAAAAGGGTGCAAAGAAGAATCTCCCCTTTTTTATGTGCTTCGCAAAGCCAAAATGTTCAAATGGACAGAAAATTGTGAAAGGGCCTTCATAGTTTTTAAAGAACACTTCAAAACCCACCCTGCCTACATTGATGAAGTCGGGGAGAGGAGAAGTCTTGTACCTTTATATCTCAGCATCTGCCTTGACCATCAATCTAGTGCTAGTAAAGGAGAAAGACATACAGCAACACTCTGTGTACTTTGTTAGTAGAGTCTTGCAAGACTCGGAGAAAAGGTATACAGCCATCGAAAGGTTATTCCTGGCGTTGGTTCACACTACTCGAAGGTTGAGACCCTACTTCTAGGGTCATTCCATATGCGTGCTCATCAACTATCCGATAAGGCAAATACTTATGAAACTTGAAGCCTTAGGAAGAATGATGAAATGGGCCATAGAGCTGGGGGAACATGACATACATTACAAGCCTAGGGTTGCAATCAAAGGGCAGGCCTTAGCAGATTTTATTGTGGAAACTACAGATCCCATCGAAGATATTTTTCAGAGAAATGAGAAGGGGGTATGGAAGTTGTTTGTAGATGGATTCTCTCATTCGGAGAGAAGTGGTGCAGGGATACTACTCACTAGCCCCAATAGTGCTAACTATCCTTATGTCTTGCTTTTCAAGCTCAGAGCCACAAACAACAAAGTAGAGTACGAGGCCTTGATCACCGACCTTCGATTTGCTAAAGAGATGAGGGTAGATGAAGTGGAGATATTCAATGACTCACAAATCATAATCAATCAAGTGAACGAGGAATAGGAATCCCGAGAAGCTAGCCTACAACGCTATTTGGAAGTAGTAAAACCTTTGTTAAAATGTTTTCAATCATATACACTTTCGTAGGTACCAAGGGAGAAAAATCATAAGGTTGGTGCCTTGAGAAAATTAGCTTCTTCTGATTTGGGTGAATTGGCGCAAAAACATGTAAAATATGAAACTTTGTATCAACGAAGCTTCAAAGAAATCATAGTAATGGCAGTTTTTGAAGAGAGACTTAGACAACCCCCATAGTTCAATACCTTCAAGATGGATTGCTCCTAGAAGACCCCATCGAAGGACAGAAAGTTTGACTCATGGCACCAAAGTATGTTATACAGGATGAGACCTTGTATCGAAGGGGGTATCTACAACCCTTACTTCAATGTGTCACCCTTATCGATGCACAACACTTGATGCAAGAAGTTTACGAAGGAATCTGCGGTAGTTATCAGGGAGCTTAATCGGTAGCAAGAAGGATGATTCATGCTGGGTACTATTAGTCAACCATGTTTGAAGACACCAACAGGTATATCCAGGCTTACCACCAGTGCCAAAAGCATGTGCCTATAACCCATGTTCCCCAGACATAAATGATCAACATATACAGTTCTTGGCCATTTGATAAATGGGGAATATACCTAGTGGGACCTTTTCCGGAAGCACCCGAGAGGTTCAAGTACTTGATTGTGGCGGTTGACTACTTTACTAAGTGGGTCAAACCTAATCCATTAGCAAACATCGAGGGGGAATCTGTCATCTCATTTTGTTGGAAGAACATTATCTGTCGCTTCGGTATACTAAAGGTGTCCATATGAACAATGGGACCCAGTTTGTGAGTGATCCTTCAAAATTTGGTGCGATGAGTTCAAAATCCAACTAAAAGTCACATCAGTATATCACTCTCATGCGAGCGAGCAGGTCGAAGACACCAACTGAATCCTGGTCAATGGAATTCAAAAGAGACTAGAGGGAGCAAAAGGAAACTGGGTCAACGAACTACCTAGTGTATTGTGGTCCTATCGAACTGTGAAGTCTTCTACCATGAGAGATACACCGCATAGGCTAGTGTATGGTTCAGAGGTCGTGATACCCGCAGAAATTGGCATGCCCATTCCCAGAATGATGATAGCCAGTGATGCCAGCAATGAGGATAATAGTTGCCTCAACTTTGATCTAATAGAAGAAAAATGAGCCACAACATCCATCCATGAAGCCAAAGTCAAGGAAAGAGTGAAGCAATATCATGATCGAAGGATGAAAGGATGAAAGGAGCACAGTTTGTTATAGGGATCTCGTTATGAGGGATAAGGAGAAAAGCAAGCAGGAACTAGAGGGGAAGTTGGGCCCTAATTGGGAAGGACCTTATATAGTGCTCGAAGCTCACTCAGGGGGGAGTTACACCCTGAATTCGATGAATGGTGACCGCATTCCTAAGCTGTGGGACATAGTTAACCGTCGACAGTATCACTAGATGTGAGAAGATTTAACCTTAAGGCTTGTGCGGTTGAAGAATAGTTGTTTTCACTATGTAATTATTCCCAGAATTCTATGCTCTGCACAACAACCAGTTGACTTAATGAAAGTTTTGATATTTCCCCCAAAGTACAGTGTATATTTCTTGCTCTCAAGCGATCGAAACTTCGCTCTAAAGCATTCAAGTATTTCTCGCTCTCAAGCGATCAAAACTTTGCTTTTAAGCATCCAACTACTTCTCGCTCTAAGGAGATCAAAATTTTTATTTTAAGCGTCCAAGCATTTCTCACTTTCAATCGATTCAAACTTTTCTTTTAAGCGTTCTACTACTTCTTGCTCTCAAGTGATCGAAACTTTGCTATAAGCGTCCAACCGTTTCTCGCTCTCAAGTGATCAAAACTTCATTTTTAAGCATCCAACTACTTCTTGCTCTAAGGTGATCAAAACATTTCTTTTAAGCGTCCAACAATTTCTTGCTCAAGCGATCGAAACTTTGCTTTTAAGAGTCCAACTACTTCTCGCTATCAAGCGATCGAAACTTTGCTTTAAGCGTCCAACTGTTTCTCACTCTCAAGCGATCGAAACTTCGCTTTTAAGCATTCAAACTACTTCGCACGCTCAAGAAATCAAAACTTTGCTTTTAAGAATCCATCTACTTCTCACTCTCAAGTGATCGAAACTTAGCTTTTAAGCATCTAATTACATCTTGCTCTCAAGCAAGCAAAACTTCACTTTAAGCGTCCAACCATTTCTCGCTCTCAAGCGATCGAAAATTCACTTTTATGTGTCTAAGTATTTTTCACTCCCAAGCGATCGAAACTTCCCTTTTAAGCGTCCAACCATTTCCCACAGTCAAGCATTCAAAGCTTCTCACTAAGTGCACAGTAATTCTCGCTTTTCAGTTATCAAAATTTTTCTTCTAAGTGCGATGTAACTCTTGCTTCCCAAGCGATTGACGACTCACTCCCAAGCAACCGAACACCCAACTTCTGACACCAAGGTAATTTTTATTTGCTGAACGGTCAAAAGTTTTCTCTTAAGCGTTAAAGACCCTTTAGTAACCAAAAGTTCATTAAGTGCAAATAAATACATGCTTATTTCTCTGTGATCGGGTGGTTTGAAATTTAAACAAATAGATTGTATCCGATCGAAGCAAGATTCTTTAGAACCTTTTTTGAAAAGACAATTAATAAAACAATCAAACGGTTCTTCTATCTTATATGAATATGCTCAAAAGGCAACCAAATGCAAAAAAAGGTTATACAAACAAGAATTTTATTAAGGTTTAACATACAATACAGGCTCATTTAGACCATTGAATGTTCTCTTGCTTCACCCCCATGGAAATCGTAAATAGGCGGTCAACTTGACTCTCTGAAGCCTCAAGGATATGGGTTGCGCAACGCCTTCGATGAGGTGCTTAATTCCCAAAAGGTGATGGCTCCCTTTATGTATCATCCTCAACATCATGAACATATGCTAGAGTCTCCTCCACGGGTTCGACTGATAGTACTCAACTAGAAGAGCCAATGGGGAGAGTTGTAACCTGAGGCTGGGATTTACTTTGGGTTTTCTGCTTTGCCTGATTATTCCTTATCGATTGATTTTTCTTCTAAGAAATACTTCGGGAACATATACGCTTTGGAGGAACCTTAGACAAGGGGCCTCTATTTGATGGACCCGCTCCTTGTAAGTGGGAATTATTCTCTGATCAAAGGCGCTCTTTCCACTCGCCAATGGCATCAAATGCTGCACGATTATCTGGATATCTATCTAAATCCTTTCAAAGAAAAGGTATCTCAGTTTCATACAAACACCTAAACATATCACCAATGGGACCATATCAAGGACCCAGTACGATAACCCATGTGCTCAAATACTATCTGAATAAACTTGTATGGTGGCATCATGGGCTGACACTTGGCTTAAGAGCTGGGAGTTCTAACTTACAAGCTTGCTGTAGAACCACTGGTTATCATTGATAACCCCTTGTAACCTAGAAACTTCTTCGGCGAGGAAGCTGCTTTGTTTGGCTATCTTGCTAACCTGAGATTTGAGCTCCTTGACCGTATCCTGATAGCACCTACTATCTCCCCACTAACTTAAACTTTGATATCACCTGCCATCAGTAAGACACTTATATAAATTAGAATATTCCTTCATCGTCTCTCGTAAAGTATCCTGGTGACTAAATTTGCTATCACTGTATGCTTCCTCTACTATGGCGAGGGAAACGGTATCTCGGTTTAATTAAGAATCTCTCTTATCGAAGGATGGCTACCATCGCGCCACAATAACAACTCTCTGTTAGCCTTGGATAAATTCTCACTCAATTGGGCCAACCTAGTAAGAGCCTTCGAGAACTCTACCTTAAACGTGACAAGCTCTCGAGCTGACTTTTCCATCTCATCTTGCATTATAACCTTCTATACAGTATAAAGGATTATGGTCAAAACATTGCGGTGCGGCTAATAAATGGCATAAAACACGCTTGACTATCCCAAAATTATCCGACCATATTTTAATCTCTATCGAGGATCACAAAACATGACTTAATGAAAAAAAGGATTAGAGCTCATACATCTATAGTCTCTTACCCTTTGCTAGCTCAGTCTCATCCTTCCCAGCCTTTTCGTGGTCAACCTTGGCACCATTTGCATTATCCTTCAAAGCTTGAGCACTAGACTTGGGGGCATCCTCCGGGACAGTCAAAGCACAAAGGTCAGAGGCGGAGAGAAACTTCTTCCCCATCTTGATGATGTCGAGGATTCGAGGTTTAAGGCCACCAGGACCAGACAGTTTGCCCTATCCAATCTTCATATTCTCCTTGCCATCAGGGTCAGTGTGAGTTTTGAGCGTCGCAGCATGCTCAGTGGTGAGAAAGTTAGCCACCTAGCCGTAAACATCAGTTTGACCCCATGCCTTTCCAATGCCAAGAAGATAAAGGAAGGTGTCTTCCATATCCTTCGACCTCATCAGCTTATCAACGAAGGCCGTTAAAGGAGTGTACTGAGCCTCTAAAGCACACTTCCTCGCCAGACATTTTTCCTTTCTTTCGAATTCTTCAGACCCTTCTTCAACTCTATAATCTCCTTTTGCGACTTGGCACGGTCATCCTGCCAAACAACATCAGCGACGGCTTTGACTGGTCCTTGCAAGAGGGGAAAGACCTAGTCGGCAAAGACATCAATTGACTACAAGATCGATCGAATGACCGCTATGACCTAAGTTAAAATAGCACAACAAGATATCAGAAGGAGCCAAAACAAAAAATTGTATTATAAAATGATATAAGCCAACTTACCGAAGGTTCACTACCTAGGTTCCCAAGATAGTCTAAGGATAGATTGTCATTCTCAACATTATAGTAGAGATTATCAAGATCAACCTCATCTCCAGCAGCTTTGTGAGAAGTTCCAGCCTCCTCAAACCTGGGTTTCTTCTTATGATTCTCATAAGCAGGAGGTTTTTCTTGGGACCCCACATGGGCCTGAGCTGGAGTAGGATGCATGAGTAGCACCCTAGTCTTGAAATTACCCTCCTTCTTGAGGGTGTCCACGAGCCTCTGCGCCTTGCTCACTATGCCAAAAATAAAAGAGACAAGTTACAAACTACAGCATAAGAGAAGAAAACCTCTAAAATAATAAGACATTGCATCTTATAGACCTTCACTAGAGTTCGAAAAGGATATCTCTTCGATAATCACCCCCCATGAAGGGTCCATCCTTCGAAGAGGTCTTGGATAGGGCAATTTATCATCCCCCATTTTCCTCTTATTCAAGCCAACGGAGCCCTCTGGGATAAATTCTTTAAATGCTCAATGATCAGTCATAGCATAGATGCTCTCATAAACCCACTCCGGCCAAACAAAATATTTAGCACCCTTAGCGGCCACAGGGTGATAGGTGTTGATATCTAGGGATTCTGGTCCTGGAAAATGCTCTACGTCCTTGCAAAATCTATCAGGGATGACATATTTCCCCCCTCTTGTCTCAACTAAAGCATCAGGATTCCATTGAGGGGTTCGATAGACTCCCGAATAGTCAAAAGACAGAGCTTTGCTCTGCCACCCAGAATTATTGAAGGGGGAATGATAAACCTTTGACCAGAAAGCCTATTACTTAAGGTGAAGGTACCCTTTACATCCCGTTTACTAATTAAGAGGTATACATGGATCAACGCTTACTTCCTCACATTGAACCCAAGAAGGCAATTATTATTACTATCACGTAAGTGTGGAGTTGGGCAAACTCACGTTGAACTACTCCATAAGGCTCGATAATAAAGAAGGAAAGGGAAAACTAAGGCCTGATCTAATAAGTTTACTATATGTCATAGCCATTCCCAAAGGTAAAAAGCATACCTATCCACTTCAAGAGGCTTCAATTGAGCATTCACAGGAATGCGCTGATATAGAGGGACCTCTTCGATAAGTTTGTTTATTTCTTTAGGGAAATGTTTTTATCTGAACCAGCATCCTTCGACGATGGTTCGGTGCATGAGCGTACGAACTTCCTCTTTGAAGGCTCGTAAAAATATTTGTTCGCATTTCTCTCAACCTTGGAAGTACTTATGTTTTCATAAATACCCTTCGAAGACCTGGCTGCTTTCCTACGGGCACACTCACAAAACCTATGGGACCCAACTTTAACGAAACCAACCCCATCGTTGGGATTGGGCACCTCACCAAGACTGTGAGTCAGGCTTGCTGACTCAGTGTTTTCAAACTCGGTCAGAATCTCGACTGATCGAGGGGGATGAGTTAATGAAAGAAGAGGAATAAGCGATGCTCGAATACCTAACCCGCGATGAATCTACCCTCTCACTGTCTCTCTCTGGATTTACAGGGGAAGAAGATGGGAAAATCACAGGGGTAGCGCTAGAATCTATGGAGACTTACTTGTCAAAGGGCAAGATCAAAGGTTTAAGCTTAGGGGCTGGAGAAGAGCAAACGTCAAAATTTCTTGAAGAAAACCTGCAAGCAAAAGAGTGAGAATGAAAAAAAGAGAAGGAAATTTTGTAATTTAAGGATATATAGGGGGGAGAGAGAAGAAGGCGCGGGATAATCATTGCCTGAAAAGACGAGCAATCTGAAAAGGCACAAAAAAATGGAAAAACTATTAAATAGCCGTTAGCACACGCTTTCTTCATCCATTAATATTCCCTTCAAGCGCCTTCCTTGGAAATCCCAAAGGTCGAAATGTCTGAGAAAAATCCAAGTGCTCTTCCACAAACCCAACAAGCAAATTACCTTCAAAGATCCCTCATCTCGTTGTTAACTGCGAATTGTAGTAAGAGTACATAGTCCCTGACAAACCGAAGCTCGAAGGCTAGATCTTGATAGCCAAAAGCTAACCTTTGATAACTTTACCTTCAAGGATGATCCCAAGAATAACATTCGATGACCAACCTTCAATGACGAGGGTCTTCGAAGGTCATAAGATCACTTGGTTTTTTCTGGGGGCTTTTGATAGCATATTAGGGTAAAACCCTAATAGGGCCGGCAATTCTATCAATTAGAGAGAGATCCCATAACCCAAGTCACACCTAAGTGGGCTTGGTATTGGGTCAGTCACTAGAAAGCAAAGAGAACTAGGTCATAGACCAAAGGATATTAGAGTTTAAGAATAGTATAAATAGAGAGGTATGTATTCTATGTTTGGTAACACTTTATTTGCCTACTTTTACTCTCTACAAAATAGCTGACAAGACCGTCAGAGAATCTCCCCCCCCCCCCGGAGTTCCGGGGGTCTGTTTCTTTGTTGTAGGACATAGGCTATGTTGATAAGATCCGGGTTGTGAAGGAAGGTCACCATACGCATCAGTTACATCAGCCTTAGTTTGTAGTAGTGTTTTCACATTCAAATACTCATTATTACTTGTTTTAACTTTTAAAATACAATATTTAAATTTTATTTAAAAAATTACAACAAGTAAGAAATTAGGGTGTGTAACCATAAATTTATAGATATGTCACCTTTCGTGAGACTTTCTCTGTATAATTATACATTAATTGAATTAAAAGTTTTCACAAAAATATTTTTATTTATTTTAAAATGCCTGAAAGTAAAGAATTACCGAGATCATAGTTCTCATTGAATTCCTATGGTATACTTATTGTTTATCACCCTATTTGCTATATAATCAATAAAAAATTATTGACAATTACATTGGTGTATCCGTCCTTGACAATCAGCGAAAGCTGTTGTTGTCAATTGATGGTTTGGTTGAGTATATCTTAAGTTTTAGATGGTCTCAGTGTATTTGGTCTTTTTCACTAGCTAGGAGGACTTCATATTATTGGAAAGCACAGGTCCGCCCTGATCAAATGTTTATACATAATGATGCAGTGGAGATCGTTGTTCCTGGAGCTATTCTGGATGCAAAATGCAGCGAGTAGTGCCCTTTTAGTCGCGGGTTGGCACCGGATGAGCTACTCATTCCCAGACCAAACTTCTTTGTCTCAGCAACTCATAATTTACATTCGAAGAGTCCACGACATCGCTAAGAATGCAGTCACGGATGGGAGAGACATCATATTCGGGGTTGGTTCGACACATGTGATAGGTGCTGCTATGTTTGCCCTCTCCTCCCAGAATGCATCCTGCCCTTCAAAAGTTGTTGCATCCACCCCTTATTATCCGGTCTGTTGGCGAACCTCCTCAATACTTCCTTCTCTTCTGCTCTGCTCTCCTAATATTTTAACTTAGTCGTGATACTGATGGTTCGATTACTCGCAGCTTTATAAAGAACAGACTGAATACTTCCAGACTGCACATTTTGAGTTTGAAGGAGATACATCTTTGGTGAAAAACAACTCGGATTGTTTGGATGTGATCGAATTAGTAACTTCGCCCAACAATCCAGATTGTCAGCTCAGGAAAGCTGTTCTGAGAGGGCCTTCTGTAAGAACTGTCTATGATCATGGGCTATGTTGATAAGATCCGGGTTGTGAACGAAGGTCACCATACGCATCAGTTACATCAGCCTTAGTTTGTAGTAGTGTTTTCACATTCAAATACTCATTATTACTTGTTTTAACTTTTAAAATACAATATTTAAATTTTATTTAAAAAATTACAAGTAAGAAATTAGGGTGTATCCATAAATTTATAGATATGTCACCTTTCGTGAGACTTTCTCTGTATAATTATACAGTAATTGAATTAAAAGTTTTCACAAAAATATTTTTATTTATTTTAAAATGCCTGAAAGTAAAGAATTACCGAGATCATAGTTCTCATTGAATTCCTATGGTATACTTATTGTTCATCACCCTATTGATTTGTTTCTTGTTTCCACGGGGTAATTTATTGGAATACTTTGTAACATAAAAATGTCAAGTAGAATTTTTCTAGGAAAATTTTCGTTGCATTTCTGAGAGTCGAAGGTCCAAATTAACTTGGAAGGAGAGCGGACACCCACATATTTTAGAGCACAAGTCATAGTCAGCAGCGACAGTGTAATGAATGCTACTTAATTTGCATGATCTGGATTTTCTTTTTCTGCTGCGAATTTACTGATCCAATGAAAGCCTTCTTTAGATCTGAAATGCAGAATCATCAATATTTTAAGATTGAAGATTATGATGCCCCTCAATGTGGATCGCTATATCTCGCCCTGTATTTTACTATTCTCGCCCTAATACGTATACAGTATTTTTTGTTTTTTTATTTTCAATAGGTAAATTAAAATCAATTTAGATAATTGTAGTTAGTTAATATTAACGAAACGAATTTAGTTAATTAATCTTATTAATTTCCGCCGCCGGACCGCCGACCACCGCCGCCGGACCGCCGACCGCCGCCGCCGGACCGCCGACCGCCGCCGCCGACCGCCGCCGCCGGACCGCCGACCGCCGCCGCCGGACCGCCGACCGCCGCCGCCGGACCGCCGACCGCCGCCGCCGGACCGCCGACCGCCGCCGCCGGACCGCCGGACCCGGCTCGCCACGGCCTGGGCGCGAGGCGCCGCCGGTCGGCTCGCCGCCGGTGGACCGCGAGCCGCCGGCGGGCCGGTCGCCGTGGTGTGGGCGCGAGCCATCGCTGGCCCGCTCGCCGGCGTGTGGGCGCGAGCCGTGGCTCGCCGTGCAGTGGGCGCGAGCCGTGGCTCGCCGTGCGGTGGGCGCGAGCCGCGCGCGGTCCGTTCGCCAGGCCTTGGGCGCGAGCCGGACGCGCCTCGGCTCGCCGTGGGCTGGGCGCGAGCCGTGCCCTTTTTTTTTTTTTTTTTTTTTTTTTAGCACGAATTCTACTCATTTTGAGGGCACTCGAAATTTTTTGCTATCCAAAACGAGCAAAAATTACTCCGGAAAGGGTGTTAGAAATTCCATGTCTTCGGAGGTAATTTTACTAATTAGTTACGTAGTTGTTAAATTTAATAATTTGTGCCGTAGAAATTTATGCTCGTCTTTGTGCTTTAATTTATTAACTGTTACGTAGAAACTATTGCACATTTATCTCCTATGAATTTATCTCCTATTAATAGCAGTAACGTTAATTTTGTTGCTAATTTTGTTACGTAATGCTGTTTCTAATTTATCTACAATAATTTATGTCCTATTAATTATTGTAACGTTAAGTTACGTATTTTTACGTTATTTTGATATTTTAATTTGTTGTACTGTAAGAATGTAATATTAATTCTAGCCACAATGTTATTTCATTTTTTCCATTACGTGTATGTTTTAGCTGTTAGGGAGAAAGAAATTTATGCTCATCTTAGTTTTTTAATTTATGCTCATCTGAGTATTTTAATTTATTAATTGTAACGTAACGTTAATTTTAATTATTGTAACGTTAATGTTGATGTTTTGTTAATTTTGTTATTTTGTTAATTATTGTGACGTTAATGTTGTTGTTTTGTTAATTTTGTTATTTTGTTAATTATTGTGACGTTAATGTTGTTGTTTTGTTAATTTTGTTGTTTTGTTAATTATTGTAACGTTAATTAAGAGTGAAGCCTACTATAATCATTTCCAAATTTAAATTAAATAATTTCTAACAATCTCAATTTCTTCGTTTTAATTCCAAAATTCATTAAATTTCTTATATTAGATTTCTCCGAATTATTCTACATCTTAATCTCCTATTATCTTATGAATTAAATTAATTTAAGAGTGAAGCCTCCTATTTTCTTATATTTACAACTAAACCCCTCATTCGCACGAAAACAAAAAAAATTCGCACGAAAACTAAAAAAAATCCTCCAAAACTTACGTTTTCCGGCGATTTTCCGGCGGATTTCCGGCGGGCGGCGGGCGGCGGGCGGCGGGCGGCGGGCGGCGGCACCTGGCCGGATGGAATGGAGAGAGGGAAGGGGGAGAGGATTTTAGGGTTTTTAATTTTTATTTTTTAAAAAATATTAATACGTGTATTTATACGTATTAGGGCGAGAATAGTAAAATACAGGGCGAGATATAGTAATGCCCCCTCAATTGATGATAAGATGAGATTTTGACTCCCTAATTTGATCACCTTGACTCACAAGTCACAATCCACATTCATAAACTTTTGACTTTTTTTCCTCCGTAGTTGGATCATTGATCGCATGCCTGTGGAAGAAAAGTCTTCACCCGTCCATCGATGAAACACATGAATCCACGTTCTCATGCACAGTAAAATCTACATCAATTATTAATATTAAAAATGCCTATACTGTGGGAGTCCAAATTTTGAATCCCTTTCGCTTGGGATCTTTTCAAAAAAATGGCACTGAAACTTAGAAGAACTCTCTATTCCAGATCATATTACATGGTATTTGAAAAAGGAACTAAAGATAAGTGAATGGAACATATAACACGAATCTTGCACAGTATTTAAAAATTAAGATCAAGGATATTACTTTTAACCTTACACGAAAAGATTCGCGCTAAATGTTCCATTCTTACTCTATTTCCACACGTGACTTTCGATAACTACTTAGCATTGACTCCTGATAAACTAGAATTTTTTTTATGAAAAGTAATGCAAGCGGTGAAAATCATATAGTAAGAAGTAAATTGAATAGATAAAAATAATATAAACTTTGCCAAAAGGGAATGGCCATTGTTAAAAAACCAATAATGGAAAAATGCTAGTACTCCCTCTTGCCCTTTATAATTGGCCTCCTTTAAATTGGCACAATATTTTTAAAAAGTATGATGAGTGGTGAAGGTTGTAATGAGAGAGTAAAAAGTAAATTGAATGGATGAAAATAAGCTAGTATTAACCAAAAAAGGAATGAGCTAATATAAAAGAACTATCAAAAAATGAAAAGTGGACCATTATTAAAGGACAAAAGGGAGCAGATGAGAGGGAGCACATGCAAAAGAAGAGAGAGGGACAGCTTTGGTGTACGAGTGGTACTACCGAGTTGTTGCAGTGTGATTGAAGACGGGTGCAGGCAACGGCAGAGGCGGTGGGAGGCAACTAAATTAAATGAATCCAATCTACACCCCTCTATTTCGGGCCCAACCGCCCACCATATTTAAGTCATGCTTACTCCAGGTCTCCTCGCCTGTCTCCTTTTTCAAATTTTTGATAAAAAATTTCTTACACAGAAACATGCAATCCAAAAGATTTAAACAAAACATGTGAAAGGGTAAGATTGCTTAATTATGTGAAACTGTGTGATAATGACCTGGAGAAATGAACTCTAGGTGCCTTATCCTCGCCCTCCTTTATTAGATCAATATATTAACTTTTATATTCTTACTTACGATGACCTGACTCATCAAGCTTGATCGGAAACATTTATATATTAATAACAGTGTGATAACTTATATTAGAGGGAGTACTATGTTTGCTCTTATTAGAATGTATATGTTTTGATTGTATATTCAGTTCTTCAAGCAAAATGTTAACCCTTCATCTGCTCTAAATTGTAACTGCACATCTTCTTTATCATAATTTATAAGGCATCACCGATAGCTTTAGTCCCGGGTAAGAATAAGGCAAAGTTTTGGGAAAGACGGTCTTTCCATAGACTTCTGGAAAGACGGTATTTAATTAGAATAATAAAAGGTAAAAGGTCTTAGTAGTTGCAATATTAAAATTTTAGTATGCAACATGTGGTAGTTATAAAATTTATAACTCGGTTCATGCAACCCAGAAATTTTATCTTCATTTCTTCTAATTTACACTGACCTTTTCATGACTTATGAAAAGACCATCTTTCAAGAGACGGACTCCACGTGTAATACTAGCTTATACAAACTAACATTTTAATAATTAATATTATAATATCATTGATTTACACTGATTACATATTATAATCACAAGTATCTGAATAGAAATTTATTAGAAAAAAGTGTTACATTTGGAATGGCTGAGTACAAATGTGCATTGTGCTGAACAATTACATTTTCTCGCCCAGAGCTGGGTAACAGATACTTGGGGTTTTTCATTGGATACTCGCCCAATCATATGTGCATAGATACAAGGTTTCCAAGGGACAGATTGTCGCTGGAGAGCTTGGGCCTTTAGCTGTGTACATTAGACAAACAGTTAACAAAGCCACAATATGTCATACTCCACCCATGTTCACAATCAAATCTAGAATAGATAATCGTTGATATTTTTATTTTATTTTTTATAATGAGATTTTTTTTATGGAGGATGGTGACGATTCATAACAAAAAAACAAGACAAAGTATTGTGCAATACCGCCTCACACTAAGACCAAGGGTTAATGTGCAATATTATAAAGTTTTGTAAAGTTTAGATTTATCTAGTTGGCAATTTGTGAAAATTATGCAAATATGAAATTTGAGTGTTGAAACATCAAAGAAGGAATGATTGAGATTTATGGAAGTTTGCGAAGAAATATAAGAAGGAAATATTTCGTCCATAGAGTTTAAATTCAGAATATATCAATTTCCATGGGATTAGATTGGATTTATGAAAATTGGAATTGATTTGATAAATTTCCTTTGTGGAAGAATTTGGACATAATATATTAACTCCTTTCTTTAAGAGTGTTAGAATAAAACAAGTAAATGATTAGCTAATATTTTATTCCATGTTGATAACTAGTACTAGAGTTATATTTAGACTAGTATTCTTTGTACTCTATATATATTCTTCATCATTATTTATGAATCATTATGGAAAATTACTTTATCATGGTATCTGAGCAAACCTGGTTCTAAAACCCTTTCTTTCTTTCTTTTTTTCCGGTTGTAGCCCTCTCCCTCCTTGCTTCCGCCGCTGGCGATCTCCCCCCTCCTCCTTGTGAAAATTTTAAAATTTTTCTACTTTCATCATGTCTGACGAGAAATTGTCTTATAATACCTTGCGCCACATGATGACTATCAAATTGTCATCATCCAATTATTTCTTGTGGAAGCGTCAAGCTGGTTATGTTCTCAGACCCCCAGAAGCTGTATGGTTTTCTTGATGGTTCCAGGCCCTGTCCATCTGCTCCTCCTCTCCCTCCGGCCGACGCCTCTCCCATCTCCTACGCTCTGGCCGCCGGTGCCACACCCAGTCACGGCGCCACCACCAAGCCTGATCTCATGGAGGCTTACTTGAAGGCCCGGTATGATTATGATCTCTGGGTTAATGAAGATCAACGTGTGTGTTGTCTTCTTTTTTCTTTTCTCACGCTAGAGGCCTTGGCTGTTTTACCTGAATGTGCCACTTCCAAGGAGATTTGGGACAATCTTCCGTCCATCTATCACGACAACAGTGCCTCCTCCATCATTCGTCTTCGTGTACGTAAGACTGGTATAGTTCATGAACTCCATCTCCAATTTAAAGAAATTTTTGAGCAGTTTTCTATGATGGGTTCACCTGTATCGAATGATGATCAACTTATTTGGTTTTTTACTGATCTTGGAACTGAGTTTAAGGATTTTTCTGCACCTTTAATTAATTTCTCGCCTACTCCGTTGTATGCCGATGTTCTATCTCGTGCCAAAAACCACGAAACTTTTCTGAAAAATTTACAGGACCATTCAGCCCCAGCCACTGGGTCTGCCGCCTTCACAGTATGCATTTTTCCCTCGGTAGGCCGCGCACGGGATCACGCACCGGTGAGGGGTGGCGGCGCGTCCAGTTCACGCACCGCCAGGGGAGGCTGTTTCGGTGGACGGCGAGGTGGCAGGTCCGGCAGTCAGTTCACGGCAGGGGCTGATCGTGGTCGGCCGCAGTGTACTTGGTGTGGTCGTCTCGGTCACTATGCTGCGACTTGTTACAAGATGCTTACTTAGACTGGTTCTCAGGGTCCAACTAGTCGTACAGAATCCACTCATCTGGCCGAGCATTTTTAGTCATCGCTGGAGTTAGAGCCTACTACACGATCCTCCGATTGGTATGTTGATTCCGGTGCCACCAGTTATATGGCATCCTCCGCCTCAGACTTAGAGTCTGTCTCTCCATATTCTAGTAATTCTCATGTTTCCGTTGGTAATGGAGCTTCTATTCGAATCTCTCATGTTGGTGATGCTAAACTTTCTGATGATTTATGTCTGTATGATGTTCTGCTTGTTCCTGATATTACTAAGAATCTGCTATCTATTAGTAAACTAACCAGAGATTTAAACGCTTTTGTCGCTTTTGATTATCGGAACTTTGTCATTTAGAAAAAAGTTTCCAAGGCGGTCGTGGGCAGGGGCCACAGTGATTGTGGTCTCTATGTTTTGGATAAAGGCGATTCAGCATTTTTCTCGCATTTATAGCAGAATAAAGGACGGGCATCTTATGAGCTGTGGCATGCTTGCTTGGGTCAAGCATCGGCATCAGTAATCTCTAGTTTGCAGAAGTCTGGTTTAGTTTCTTTGTCTTCTTTGTTGCCTAAACATGTTGCATGCGCGCCCCCTATGCTATGGCAAAAAGTCAACGGTTGGCGTTTGTTGAGAACTATGAGCGTGCTATGCATGTACTGGATTTGATTCATTGTGACTTATAGGGACCTTCCCATGTTTTATCGACATATGGTTTTTCATACTCTGCTTTATTTTTAGATGACTATTCTCGTTTCACCTGGCTTTATCCACTTTGTCGCAAGTCGGACTTTTTTTATGCTTACTTACAATTTGAGGCTTTTGTGGAGAATCAGTTCTCATCCAAAATTAAGGTGTTTCAGAGTAGTGGTACTGAATTCCTGAACAATCGCCTACTGGGTCATTTTGCCACTAAGGGCATTCATCATCAGATATAGTGTCCTTACACTCAGGAACAGAATGGTCGTGCGGAGCGCAAACATCGGCATGTTACCGAGATGGGTCTTACTATGCTCTTTCATTTGCATCTGCCCATTTCTTACTGGGATGATGCATTTTTCGCAGCTGCTTATACAATCAATCGACTGCCTACTCCGATCTTGCATGGTTCTTTGCCTTATGATCTTATATATGGTCGTGCTCCTTGCTACTCAAATTTTCATCCTTTCGGGTGCTGGGGTTTTCCATTTGTTTGACCGTGTGATGATCACAAGTTATCTCCCCGCAGCATTCCATGTGTTTTCCTTGGCTACAGTTCCCAGTACAAAGGTTTTCAGTGTCTCGATGCTTCTACAGGAAGAGTCTACATCACTCGTCATGCTCATTTTGATGAGACATATTTTCCATTTGCTCCTTCTACATCTTTGGGATCTTCCGTATCCGTCCTTGATGTCTCTGCGTTTCTTGATCCTGATGGCAACTCTATGATCTCTGTGCCAGTTTTGGCTTCATCTCATGCACTGCTTTGCACCATGTGTCTACCGGATCTGGAACCAGCTTCTCCGCCGCCGGTTCCACCTTCTCTGCCACCGGTCCCAGTGCCACAGTCAGCCTCGGGCATGCCTTCTCCAGCCTTGTCTGTGGCTCGCCGATCGGATGGCTCTTCGGAGTCTTCCCCGGCATCATCTGCTATTCCTACTCATCCGGTCTCGCCACCTCCACCTCGCACTTATCGGATGGCCACTCGGTCCGCCACTGGTGCTATTCAGCGACGTGATTGTTCGGACATTATTACACATGGTCTTACTGCTACTCTGCTTTCTCAGACGAAGCCCACGGATTATCGTAAGGCCCTTCAGGATCCAGCCTGGGTTTCAACTATGGACGATGAGATGTCTGCTCTTCGTGGTCAGTACACTTGGGACTTGGTGCGTCGACCCTCGGATGCCAACATCGTTGGCTCCAAATGGGTATATCGGCTCAAGTATTGTCTGGATGGTAAGATTAATCATCACAAAGCCAGACTTGTTGCGCAAGGTTTTTCACAGATTCTGGGTTTTGACTTTGACCATACTTTCAGTCCTGTGGTCAAAGCCTCCACTGTTCGGGCGGTCCTTGTAATTGCCACCATGCGTTCTTGGCCACTTCATCAGTTGGATGTCAAGAACGCCTTTCTTAATAGTGTTCTGGATGCTCCGGTCTACATGGAGCAGCCAGTTGGTTATCGGGATTCGTCTCATCCGGACTATGTTTGTCATCTGCGGAAGGCTATTTATGGTCTTAAGCAGCCTCCTCAAGCTTGATTTTAGCGGTTTAGCAGCTACCTTACCCAACTTGGTTTTCGGTGCAGTTCGGCTGACACTTCTTTATTTGTTCTTGCGCGGAGGTCCTCCTTGTTGTACCTCCTTGTGTATGTGGATGACATTATTCTTACTGGGAATGACTCGACTCTTCTTCGTCAGTTCATTGCTCGGACACACAAGAAGTTTGCAATCAAGGATCTTGGTTCTCTTAATTATTTTCTTGGTCTTGAGGTTTCTCCTACTTCCTCCAGGTTGCTTCTTGGCCAGGCGAAGTATGCTCGGGACATTCTGACTCAGGCTGGTATATCTGATGCTGCGCCAGTTTCTATGCCGTTTGTTACCGGTTCTTAGCTGCATATTCATCTAGTCCGCCGTTCAAGGATCCTACTCTTTATCGCTCTCTTGTCAGGGCGCTTCAGTATCTCACCATTACTCGTCCGGATTTGGCCTTCTCGGTCAACATGGTGAGTCAGTATCTTCAGGATCCTAGAGATGATCATTTTGCTGTAGTTACACGGATTTTGCATTATGTTCGTGATACTCTTCATTTTGGTTTAATTTTTCATTCCGCGAACACTCCGGATGTGTTAGGCTATTCTAATGCTGACTAGGCTTGCTGTCTGGAGACTCGTCGTTCCACTTATGGATATGCAGTCTATCTGGGTGAGAATCTTGTTTCTTAGAGTGCCAAGAAACAACCCACTATTTCTCGTTCCAGTACGGAGTCTGGGTATCGTGCTCTGGCCAACACTACTTCGGAGGTTGTTTGGCTCACTCATTTGCTTCGTGATCTTTGGGTTCTGCTTTCTGGTTCATCGTTGTTGTTATGTGACAACAGTAGTGCTATTTTCTTGGCTCATAATCCAGTGGCGCACAAGCGGACTAAGCATATTGATATTTTTTATCATTTTGTTCGTGAGCTGGTGACTTCTGGAAAGCTGCACATTGCTCATGTTCCTACTTCTCTTCATATTGTTGACATCTTCACCAAGGGACTCTCTCGTCAGTTGTTCGAGTTCTTCAGATCCAAGCTTTGCGTCGGTGAACATCCGACGCTTCGCTTGAGGGGGGGTGTTAGAATAAAGCAAGTAGATGATTAGCTAATATTTTATTCCATGTTGATTACTAGTCCTAGAGTTATATTTAGACTAGTCGTCTTTGTACTCTATATATATTCTTCATCATTAATCAGAATCATAATGGGAAATTACTTTATCAAAGATATTAGATTTGGTAATTTCTATCTTCAAGGGATTTGATTGTAATCAGAATATTTATGTGGAGAAAGAAATTATATTTGCAGAAAACTTCATGTGTATCAGAATTGGAGATGGAATAAACTTCATGTGTGCAATGACTTTCCATGTTGGAACATATGGAAAGCTGAAGCCTAAAAGGTTTTTACCGTTGGCTGAATATTGCATGGATATTTATTTATGAAAGAAAGGAGATTTCGCAATATGGTAGTTTAGGCGTGTGGTAGAAGCATACCGGGTTTATGGAAAATCCCTAATATTATGGAAAAAGATTTATGGGATATTTGAGATAAGGGATATCCTTTTATTTATAAGCTTTGGATATGTTTCAAAAGCAGATAAAGAATAGGAATATTATGGAGATAATTATGGAGAGTTCAGATCTGCTCATGGACTATATATAGAGGACATCATGGCTGCATTAATCTCACAGACTTAATAGAAAAATCTGCATACATATTTTATATCTTTTGAGAGTATTGCAAGAGCCAAAATTCTATGTTCCAACATACGTAACCTGTTGTTCAAAGTTTATAATTGTATACCTTAATTCCTCGGGAGGAGGAGATCTAGCGTCGACGAGTTTCGAGGTCAGAGGGAGTCTGATCAAGGCTGATCGGTAGCAATGGGAGCTTGTAGGATTCACATTATAGTTAGATAAGATAAGTATAACTGTATGGTGTATTTTGTACTGTGTCATTCTGATTAGTGGATTCATTCTGAACTGGGCCAGGCCCCGCAAATGTAGGTGGATTTTACCGAACTGCGTAACTAAGTATCGTGTCTTTATGCTTTACTTTATTTCATACTTGGTTAGATATGTTATGTTGGAACACAATAGTGATAATTGAATTAATTAGGTAAAACCAAATTTCAATTGGTATCAGAGCGAGGTCACTTATTTGTGCATTGGTTGTGTCAAAGAAAGTGTGATCCAGTTTTACAAATGGTGACTAGAGAAGGAGCTTCTGTGTCTCGGCCACCACTGCTGGAAGAAACGAATTACAACTATTGGAAGGCTCGCATGCGAGTGTTCATAAATTCACTAGATGAACTGGCTTGGCGATTTGTTGAAACTGAATGGAATCCTCCGACTGAAGATGCCAAAACTAGCTTAAAGGAGAAACAAGGAGAATCGAGTTTGAAGAAGCGGAAACTCAAAGACAAGTCCAATTGGTCTCCAGATGAACTAAAGGTGTCATTGGCAAATTCAAAGGCATTAAATGCTATTTTCACGGTGGTGGATGAAGAACAGTTCAAACTCATCTCAACTTGTCATTAAGGAAAGAAAGCTTGGGATATCCTGCAAACTATTCTGAAGGAACAAGTCATGTACGTGAATCCAAACTACAGATGTTGGCTACAAAGTTTGAGGAACTAAAGATGGAGGAAAATGATACTATTGTAATATTTAATGGGAAACTTAGAGACATCTCCAACGTGGCGTATCAACTTGGAAAAGTCTACAAGGAAGCAAAATTTGTGAAAAAGACCCTGAGATCACTTCCCAAAAGATTTGCTATGAAAGTCACAGCAATTCAAGAAGCAAGAAACGTAGCCACAATGACCCTAGATGAACTAATGGGATCCTTGTAGACCTATTAGATGAGCATACATCAGCTTGTGAGGAAAATTCAGAAGGAGTTGGCGTTCAAATCATCTTTATCAAATATCAACCATGAGTCTGACAGTGATGATAGTATTGATGAACTTGCTTTTATCACCAAGAATTTCTGAAGAATGCTGAAGAATGTGGTAAACAAGAAATCACAGGAAAGATCTAGTGGAAATAAACCTCGTCCTTAAGATTTTGGTAATATTGGAACTCTGATGGAACAATGAAGTCAGCAATTCTCTAGAAACCAAAGTGGTGAAGGAAGGCAGCCTGAAAGAATTCAATGTCGAGAATGTGAAGGATATGGTCACATCCAAGCTGAATGTGCAAATACTCGGAAGAAGCAGGGAAAATCATATGTTACCTCATAGAGTGAATACGAATAAGATGAGAAAGGCGGAGATGAACTCACAAGCAATTATGTGGTATTTGGAGAAAAAGTCCTCAATAGATCAGATGGTGATGCATGTTCCAACATGTCAGAGAAGAACGTTGTTGTATGTTCTAACACAGGTTCTGATGAATCGTCCAGTGATTATGAAGGACAAGTTATGAGTGATGAGGAGATATACATGCCATACGAAAAAATGTATGGCATGTGGCTGAAAGTAGTTGATACAAACACAGTGTTGAAGGAAGAGAAAATTCAACTTGCCACACATGAGAAGGTCTTGCTGGATTTAATAGTTGAACTCAAAGGAGAGATTAAAGAACTAGAGTCAAGTCTAGTCTCAATAACTAAGAGAGCTGAGATGGCCAAAAAAAGTCATTAACAAGTTTAACACTGGTACGACAAAACTTGATAACATCCTGCCCATGGGAAAAGACTTTGGAGATAGACAAGGAATCGAGTATGACAAACCTACACGAAGCACCGTCACCCTCAAAATAAAGATACGAGAGATAAAAGGAAAGTTTCAGACTCACCAGAGGAAACCTCTCATTTATAGCTACTTCATGTATCAAGGTCATACAGAGGAACAATGCCGGAAACTGCTCAGGGATATCATGAAAGGACGATAACTCTCGGTATGTTCCAACATAGACGATGTTCAGCGAGCAAGGATGGTCAGAAAGGTATGGGTTATTAAACACACTAGTACTTGCCTCGTTGCTCATTAGTCTCTCATAGCACATTCTAGAGACTCGTGGTACTTCGATAGTGGATGTTCTCGACACATGACTGGAAATTAGGAATTTTGAAAAACATAAAATCATATGATGGTGGTTTTGTGACTTTTGGCGATGGAAAGAAGAGTCGTGTTGTTGGAAAGGGTGAACTGCATATTGAAGGATTCCCAGTATTCACAAGTGTTTTTTTTGTTAAAGACCTAATAGCAAATATATTGAGCATTAGTCAATTGTGTGATGACAATATGATAGTGGATTTTTAGAAAGACAAGTTCATAGTGATACATGGAGAAGATAAAGTCATTTCAGGCATTCGATCATCAGACAACTGTTATTTGCTAGAACATGAAGTGAAGTATTTGAGCTCTAAACTGGATGAAGGAATCTTGTGGCACAGAAAGCTTGGGCACACCAACTACAAAACCTTGGCGAAAATTGCAAATGTGAAGGTTGTGCGAGGTATACCTATACTTACAAGAAAAAATGATTTATTTGTGGACCATGTCAACAAGGTAAACAAATTTGATCTCCCCACTCTTCTGTTCAGTATATAACTACCTCAAGAAATCTTAAATTACTGCATATGGATTTAATGGGTCCAGTCAATACACCTAGTTTGAGTGGCAAGAAGTATATATTTGTATGTGTTGATGATTTCTCTAAATGCACTTGGGTAGCTTTTCTAAAAGAAAAATATGATACGGTAGAAGTGTTTAGAAGTTTGGTGATAAAGTTACAGACTGAAAAATGAAGTCCAGTTGGTAAGATTGTTTGAATTTGTAGTGATCATGGTAGAGAGTTTGAAAATTCTCAATTCAGTGACTTCTGTGATGAGCTCGAGATTCAACACGAATTTTCTGCACCAATCACTCCTCAGCAGAATGGTGTTGTAGAATGGAAAAACATAACCTTGCTGGAGATGGCTTGATTTATGTTGGCCGAGAAAGAAATTCATATAAAATAGTGGGCAGAAGCTATTAACACAACTTGCTATACAATTAATCGAGTATGTTTGCATCCATTCACCAGCAAAACATCCTACGAGATTTGAAAGGGTAGGAAACCAAATGTCTCGTACTTTCATGTGATTGGAAGCAAGTGCTACATCCTCAGAGACGAAGAGCAATTGGCGAAATTCGATAATCGTAGTGATACTGGAATCTTTCTTGATTATTCTGTGAATAGTCGGGCTTATCATGTTTATGACTATCGGACAAACACACTCATGGAATCTATAAATGTTATTGTGGATGATTCTGAAGAAGGAAAATGGCCAGATGTTGTAGAAGATGAACCTAGTAATACTCATGTTCCAACACAACCTCGTAAACCTGACAAGGAAGATCCATCGCATGTTTGAACATCTGAGCAGACTGATGCTGAACCAGTTGAAGCTGAGCATGTTGGAACATCATGCCCCACTGCTGTATCCTATGTTCCAACACAGGATCAACCTGAATAAATGGCACGGAGTACTCGATCAGTTCCCCGGGTGGATTACAGGAAGTTGGAAAGATTACAATGCTTCATCTCTCTCATTGAACCAAAGAATTACAAGGAGACATTACTGGATGAATACTGGATTGCTGCAATACAAGAAGAACTAGGTCAGTTTGCAAGAAATGATGTATAATATCTCACTCCTTGTCCTAAAGGTGTAAATGTCATCGACACAAAGTGGATCTTCAAGAATGAATCTGATGCTGACAGACATATTACTCAAAACAAAGCCAGACTAGTAGTTCAAGGATATACACAAGTTGAGGGAGTCGACTTTGATGAGACATTCGCACCAGTTGCCAAGTTAGAGTCAATTCAAATTTTACTTACTATTGCATGCACTATGAATTTTACTCTATACTAGATGGATGTGAAAAGTTTTTTTTCTCAATGGGGTGGTAATGAAGAAGTTTATGTTGGACAACCTAAAGGATTTGAGGATCCTCATTACCCCCATCATGTTTTTTTACTCAAGAAGGCGTTGTATGGTCTGAAACAAGCACTCGGGGCATGGTATGAACGACTGAGTAACTTTCTTCTTCACAAAGGTTATCGTCGAGGGGGAGTATATCACACCTTATTTGTGCTTGAAAAAGCATCAAAGATTTTGATAGCTCAAATCTATGTTGATGATATTGTGTTTGGCTCTACTTCATCATCAATGGTGCATGATTTCATGACTGTAATGCAGGCTGAATATGAGATGAGTGTGGTTGGAGAACTCACATATTTTTTAGGGCTTCAAGTCAAGCAAGAGAAGGATGGCCTCTTTATAAATCAGAGTAAGTATGCACTGGATTTAGTGAAGAAATTCGGACTAAGCAATTCTAGAGCAGTCTGAACACCTATGGGAGTGTCTGATAAGTTGGTGAAAGACGAGAAAGGAGTTGGAGTTGATCAGAAATCGTACATGGGCATGATTGGGAGTCTATTGTATTTGACAGCTAGTAGACCAGATATATATTTCATCGTAGGAATATGTGCAAGATTTCGAGCTGACCCGAAGGAATCTCATTTAACTGCAGTCAAAAGAATTATCAGATATGTGCGTGGAACTTCTGAGTATGGTGTCTGGTATTCTAAGAATCAAGACTCTAATCTGATTGAGTATAGTGACTCTGATTGGGCTGGTAATGCAGATGATCGTAAAAGCACTACAGGTGGGTGTTTCTTTATTGGCATGAATCTAGATTCTTGGTATAGTAAGAAACAGAATTCAATCTCTCTATCTACTGCGGAAGCTGAATATCTTGTTGTTGGAGGTTGTTGTGCACAACTATTATGGATGAAGCAAATGTTGAAAGACTATGGAATTCATCAAGGGTCTTTGAATATTTTATGTGACAACACAAGTGCTATTGATATTTCTAAAAATCCAGTTCAGCACTCTCGAACAAAGCACAATGACATAAGACATCATTTTATTTGAGATCTTGTTGAAAGGAAGGATGTGGTGGTTGCATATGTTCCAACATGTGAGCAATTTGCAGATATTTTCACAAAGCCATTGGATACTGCCACATTTGAGCTCCTCAGACAACACTTAGGTGTTTGTCATATTTGAGGTATTTCTTTAAAGCTTTTATTTAGCTATAGATTTTTATTTTTTTGTACATAAAATTAGAAAAACAAAAAAATCATAAAGAAAAAAAAGTGAACAAAAAACAGAGTATGGAGACAGGGAGAGAAGATGTGCACATGAAAATAAATGAGGCTGGTGTAATTAAAGATTTTGATGTTTAAACATCAGTAAATGTGGCTGGAGAAAATTATGATCTAAATGGTGAACAAGCCTATGTTCCAACACCAGCATGGAGATAGGGGGAGAAAATAATGATGAAGTGAAGGAAGCAGAGCAGGTGATGTTCTAACATCAATACAGACTTGAGGTGTTAATTCTTAAGCAATGAAAGGATCTTATGTTCCAACATAGAGAAAGCGGGTGAAGCTGGGAGCTGCTATGTTCCAACATCAGTTATTAATGTTCCTACACAAGTTGAGCATATTATTGAAAGCACTACTGATCAGACTGCAATGAGAGATATGATATTAGCTAAGAAGATAACTGATCTTGGTGTATATGAGGGGTGTGAATTTACAGCCTACTTGGACTATTTGGGTCTCAAGATTGTCGCCTCAATCTACACTGAGTGCAATCTGGAGATTTTACGAGAATTAGAAGGAAGGAAACATTGATCCAGATTTTGAGTGATACAACATCAGAGGCAAGACTGGAGGATTTCAATCTCAGTGACCACGCAAGGGAATGCTATTGTATCTAGCTTGAATATCAGACAGGTGCATGATATACCCTGGAATTCTGAGGCTACAACTTCTGATGTTGATGAGAAGAAGGCTAAGTTTGTGGCCATTAATGCGAAATTGAAAGCACTAGCCATTTAGATGGTAACTTTGGAGGTAGAAAATGCTAGATTAGATGTGGCACAGATAGTTGCTCCTGAAGAGGTTTGAAGGTTCTGATATGGCTATGTTCCAACATAGGCCAGATATTTGTTTCAAGGGGAGCTGCATTTATTGGATATTTTGATTATCTGTGTCTATTGCGTTTGGCATGTTTATGGTCCCAAGGGGGAGATGTTTTGGATTTCTTGGATGACTTTATTGGCTCCGTTGGGTTGATGTTCCAACATGATCATTATTCCTGAATGTTGAGGGAATCTGGAAGTTAGGGGGAGATGTTATGTTCCAACATCCAGAGTGGTTTTCAAGGTTGATGTCTTTATTTGCATAAGCTCTTGTGATGAAATGTCAAAAGGTGATTGGTCCACAAAATGCCAAAGGGGGAGATTGTAAAGTCTAGATTTATCAAGTTGGCAATTTGTGGAAATTATGCAAATATGGAATTGGTGTGTTGAAACATCAAAGAAGGAATTATTGAGATTTATGGAAGTTTACGAAGAAATATAAGAAGGAAATATTTTGTCCATGGAGTTTAAATTCAGAATATATCAATTCCTATGGGATTAGATTGGATTTATGAAAATTGGAATTGATTTGATGAATATCCTTTGTGGAATTTGGATAGAATATATTAATTCCTTTCTTTAAGGGATTAGATTTGGTAATTTCTATCTCCAAGGGATTTGATTGTAATCAGAATATTTATGTGGAGAAAGAAATTATATTTGCACATGTCTTAATGAGTATCAGAATTGGAGATGGAATAAACTTCATGTGTGCAATGGCTTTCCATGTTGGAACATATGGAAAGCTGAAGCCTAAAATGTTTTTATCATTGGCTGAATATTGCGTGGATTTTATTTATGGAAGAAAGGAGATTTCGTAATATGATAGTTTAGGCGTATGGTAGAAGCATACTGAGTGTATGGAAAATCCCAATAATTATGGAAAAGGGTCAATGGGATATTTGAGATAAGAAAAATCCTTTTATTTATAGGATTTGGATATGCTTCAAAAGCAGATAAGGAATAGGAATATTATGGAGATAATTATGGAGAGTTCAGATCTGCTCATAGACTATATATAGAGGACATCACAGTTGCATTAATATCACATACTTAATAGGAAAAAATATGCATAAAGATTTTATATCTTTCGAGAGTATTGCAAGAGCCAAAATTCTATGTTCCAACATACATAGCATGTTGTTCAAAGTTCAAAATCGTATACCTTAATTCCTCGGGAGGAGGAGATTCAGTGTCGACGACTTTCGAAGTCAGAGGGAGTCTGATCAAGGTTGATCGGTAGCAACTGGAGCTTGCAGGATTCACGTTATAGTTAGATAAGATAAGTATAATTGTATGGTGTACTTTGTACTGTATCTTTCTGATTAGTGGATTCATTCTGAACTGGGACAGGCCCCGCAGATGTACGTGAATTTCACCGAACTGCGTAACCAAGTCTTGTGTCTTTATGTTTTATTTTATTGTATACTTTGTTAGATAAGTTATAATGGAACACAATATTGATAATTGAATTAATTAGGTAAAACCAAATTTCAAGTTTAATTAGAGATGAAGTTCCAAATGTAATTTAAGAAAATTTGGGAGATGAAGGAGTGATATGAATGCAAATATCACTTTTTGGGGTGCTGGGCATAAATAGTTGGGGAATTAATAATTCTGGGTCATAAGATTCTCACGGGTCAGGGTCAGCTGTCCAAGTTAAAAAATTCATAGGTAAAAAATTCACACTCATTCCGGCACAATACTCGCATTTTAGTACCAAGTGCGATGTTTTAATTCCAGAACTTGATATTTCAATCAAAACTTGTGATGTTTTTTCAAATACATTTTTTCAAATCAAATCATGTATTTTAAAGTTACAAATTGATGTTTTTAGATAAAATCTTGTGTTTATATGTTAAATTTTTTACTCTTTATACATTTGATATTACTTTATAATATTTTACTATCTTAGTTTTCAAATTTCCAACTTATACTTTTATTTTAATTGATGTGAGGTTTTTAGAGTGTTGTTTTAAATATAAATATTGATTTTTTTTAATATTATAAATTTATAGTATGTATGAATTGAGATCCAATGGTGTTGAATAGTCTTCTAAATTATAATGAAGATGTTTTAATTTTTTTTAAAAATATTATTGTCACATTTTAAGTGTTTTAATTTGATGTATTAAGTGTGTTCATCTGATGTTGAATTATTTTAATTTTATGTGAATTTTTTAGAATTCTTGTATGATGTTTAACAACTTAAAATATGAGGTGTATTTTAGTACTTTATTTTATATTTCTCACAAAGCACACACGATATGTATTTTTAATGTTTTAGTTTGATGTTTAAATATTTAATTTTTTATGTATATTTTAGTATCTTTGTTTGGAGTCCGTCTCTTGAAAGATGTTATATTCATAAGTTATGGAAATACCAAGGTTTAAAGTGAAAATTAGAAGAAATGAAGAAAAGAATTTTGGGTTGTATGAATCGGGTTATAAACTTTATAACTACTATACGTTGTATAATAAAATTTTAATATTGCAATACCTTTTACTTTTTATTATTTTAATTAAATTCCATCTTTTCATAAGTTTATGGAAAGACGCTATTTCCCAAAAAAATTTCCTTTGTTTGATGTTTTCTAATTAAATCAATGTGTTTGATTGTATTTTTAATGTTTGAAAAATAATATTTGATGCGTATATTATAGTATTTATTTGATGTTTAAATATTCTAATTTGATTTATATAGTATTTTATTTGATGTATAATTATTTTTCAAAGCCTTTGAATGACCGTATTTCCATAAGCATATGGAAATATGAGGCGGAATTAAAACTATATAAAAACAAAAAGTTTTAGTTGCAATATTAAAAATTTATTGTGCAACGTGTATTAGTTATAAGTTTATGACCCAATCAATGCAACTCAAAAATTTTATTTTAATTTATTCTAATTTACATTTTAAATTTGGTCTTTCCATAATTTATGAAAAGACCGTCTTTCAAGAGATCTCTTACTATTTTAACATGATGGATAATTAAATTTTTTTATTATTAAATCTGCAATTATTTAAGGTAAAGTCTTGGGGAAAACCGTCTTTTTATAGGCTTATGGAAAGACGGGATTTAACTAAAATAATTAAAGGTAAAATATTTTAGTTGTAATATTAAAAATTTATTATGCAAAGTGTGGTGGTTATAAAGTTTATAACCCGATTCATGCAACCTGAAAATTTTATCTTGATTTCTTCTTACTTGCACTTTAAACTTGATCTTTTCATGAATTATGAAAACACTGTATTTCAAGAGATTCACTAATTATTTAAAGGCAAAAATTAGGAGCCCAAATTCCATTGATTCAATTAGCCCACACTTGTTTTAGTTCTCCCAGAATAAAGGTCCAATAGGCTCTGAGCAGAAATAGATACAAGAAATAGTACTTGTTGTAGCTCAAGTCTGAGAAACTGACCCCTTAAATGCCGAAAATACTACCGGGATGGCCAGAAAAAAGAAAACCAACCGCACGACTGTGTGATACAACCGAGCTTACAGGAGATCGACCGGAATGCCACGAAAGCAAAGAGAAATCTGACGTCTCTGGCAACCGTGCGACTGTGATTGGGACTCATATCCGCTCGACGGTGAACTGTGCTTTGGCACCTTCATCTCCGGCAATTGTAATGCCAAAATAAATAGAAATACGACGTCTTCAACGCTTTCATCTCCGATGCTTGCGTTCATACTTGACCATCTACGGTCACTAGCTCTGACAATGACGCACCGCCGGTTAGGTCTCTAGGAGGAACTGGGGATTTCCTTTTTTTAGGGTGTTGCTATATCACGCCCTGTATTTTACTAGTTTACGCCCTAATACGTATATATATGTATAATACTAATTTTCATTTTTCAAAATAAAACAAAAATAATAAAAAAATAATCTGAGCCACCACCGCCGCCGCCGCCACCACTGCCGCCGCCGTCGTGCACCACCACCGCTGCCACCGCCCCCACCATCGGAACCACCACCGTCCCCAGCTCCACCATCCGTCCCCAGCTCCACCGCATCCAGCTCCACCGCCGTCCCAGCAAAACCCTAGCCCACTGCCGTCTCCTCCTTCGTCCTTGCCGATCCACACAGCGCCACCGCCACTCCATCACAGCGTCACCGCCACTCCATCACAGCGTCAGCTCCACCGCCGTCGCTACCTCATCCCTGCCTTCTCGTTTCTCCGACGGAAACCCATCCCTGAGAGAACGACGATGAGAACCGAAGGTGCACACGGGCAAGGGCGAAGAGAACCGGGTCGGGCAAGGGTGAAGGGAACCGGGTCAGGCAAGGGCGAAGAGAATCGGGAGACAGAATGGGAGACGAGAACGGGCGACAAGAACCGGGTCGGGCAAGGGCGGCGAGAATGGGCCAACGAGAACCGGGTCGGACTATGGAAACGAGATCCGGACGACGGAACGTGCGAGGAGAAACGAGCGATGGGGATGGAGATGGTGGCGGAACGGGGATGGAGATGACGCGACGGAGATGGTGCCGGGGACAGGGGACGGATAGTGGCGGAACGGGGATGGAGATCTGGGATGGAGACGGAGATGACAGAGGAGACCAGAGAAGCGGAGATCTGGGGCGGGGACGGAGATGACGGAGGAGACCGGAGAAACGGAGATGACGGAGGAGATCGGAGAAATGAAGAAGGAGACCGGAGAGCGTAGGAGAAGGAGGAGAAGAGAACGGCGGCGGCGGCGGAAACGGCGGCGGCGGTGGTGCTATATAGTAATTTTTATTTAATATTAAGGGTAATATGCAAATATAACCCTATATGTTGGAGAAAGTGCAAATATAACCCTGCGTTATTTTTTAGTGCAAATATAACCCTAACTATTATACATATGTGCAAGTATAACCTTAACTATTATACATATGTGCAAATATAACCCTAAGGGCATTATTTCCGGCATTGACGGACCAGGGTTATATTTGCACTTTCAATTATCGCAGGGTTATATCTGCACTTTCATTATTGTAGGGTTATATCTGCACCTTCATCAATTATATAGGGTTATATATGCACTTTTCTCTAATATTAATTTAAACATATTTTAATAATTTAAATTAAATTAAAATACATATTGTATATTAAATAGTATAAATACATGGCGTAATCAAGTAAAATACAGGGCGTGATATAGCGATTCACTTTTTTTATGAAAACTTTGCAATTAAATCCCTAAATTTTGGGGCATCTTTGAATATAACCCCGATGCATAAATAACTATGATTTAACCCCCAAATTTTCAAAAAATTTCAAAAATTTTAGGGGAAAATGCAAAAATGACCCTATTAAACTGAGAATGTGCAGATATAATCTTGCAAAATCTGAAAGTGCTGAACTAACCCTATCTTTTGATCAAATTGTGCATTTTTACCCAATTTACTTTAGTCCTGATCGAAGAAATTCAAGCATTGACCATTTATGAAAAGACAAACATATCCCTACTTTTAAAACAAAAAATTGAATGACAAAATACCCATATATTCTCCTTCTTCTTCACCTTCAAACCTGCCGCACCACCAGCTTCGCTGCTAATAACCCTGCTCTGACCATAACCACCACCTCCACCCTAAACCCTGGCAGCGCCGTCCACTGACCACCACCATGCCGCCCACCACGATGATGCCCAAAACCAACACCTCCGCCCTAATCATTTAGAACATATACATAGTACTCATTTGGATTTCAATTTGACACAATCGGAAGTAAATTAATTGTTCTAACGAAAATATTCTCATGCTGATTTTATGATTTTAGAATCTAAAATACAGCATAGCTCTATATCACAGTAATCAAAACCTAATATATCTGCAAATCTCAAAATGTTGAAAGCACATCGATTTCTTAAGAACTAAATGACTTACATGTAAGGTCTTGGTCACCTCCACTTATGACCAATTGGTTTTAAGATGGAAGACTAAGATACATTGAAATTTAACATGGTATCAGAGCCCAGGTTGAATTTGTTGGGCCGATGCGTGAATCCCTTTTAATTTGGCCTGATATGGGTCGTGGAGTATTCCACGTTGGCACGTGAGGGAGCATGTTAAAAGATATATCACACACAAATTTCTTAAGAACTAAATATATCTTACATCAGTTTCTTAAGAACTAAATGACTTACACATAAGATCTTAGACACCTCCACTTAGTACCAATTAATTTTAAGATGGAAGCATAAAATATCTCAAAATTTACACAAAAAGAAGGAAATGTCCACATGGGAGGACATATTTTGCTGAAGGATTCAATGTCTTTAACATTTCAATGCTCTGGCTTTCAACTGAAAAGTGTAATCTCACGCAAATGTACAAACAACTCTGAACACTGAGAATCTTCCCATCGCAAACTTGTTGCAATCTGCTCCGGAAGCTCGAGAAGAAGGCCAGGCCATTTTGGCACAAATTCCATGTGACCGGAGAAGAAAAGGAAGTTGACGGAACATATCTCCGGCTTGACCAGTGGATGTAACTCTAATTAGCGGACGAATCAGACGTAACCCAATTCAAACCCATCACCACCCGGCGTCAGCGGGCGGATTGTAAAACCCAACATCAGAAGCAGGCATGTGAAACCCAACACCTCCACGACCACCAAACTCTGAACTTCGACTGTGGTGGAGCTCTCGGCGCTGCTCCGGAGCGGGAAATGGTTTTCCGGCGGTGGTGGAGATTGAAAGAGACGGAGGAAATGGTAAGGCGTGAGGAGGGGTGGTAGCCGGGCGTGAGTGAAGAAATGGGAGACGGAGGAAATGGAAGACAATTGGGATTGCGGGGATGAAGAGAAGAGAAGGTTAAAGGTTATTAATGTTTTTCCAACGCTATTAGTTCTGAATTTTTTAATAAGGGAAAAATGGTCATTCAATTTTTTGCCATTTTTAGAGTTGACATTCTGGTAAATGGTTTGCAGGGTTAATTTTACGCTATGTGATTTTACAAGGTCATTTCTATACTTTCACCCAAAACCTAGAGTTAAAAATGCACTTCATTCAAACTTTTATTATACTTACATATACACCATTTATATTTAGCTCTTGGTCTTATCTTGAAGGAGACCAACTGTAAAATGAAGGGGTGTTGTAGTCTCAAATGAAAACTTTATTTTTGATTTTTTTTATAATAAATTCAAGAGTTCGTCTCTTGAAAGACGGTCTTTCCATGAGCCACAGAAAGATCAAGGTTTAAAGTGTAAATTGGAATAAATGAAGATATAATTTTTGGATTGAATAAATCAGGTTATAAACTTTATTGCTACTACACATTGCATAATAAATTTTTAATATTGCAACTTAGACCTTTTACCTTTTATTATTCTAATTAAACCTCATTTTTCCATAAGGTTATGGAAAGGCGATCTTTCCCAAAACTTTACCTAAATTCAAATTTATTTATATTTGCTGAAACCAAATATTACAATATAAATATGAGAAAGTCTCATGTTAGACCGACTAACGGTTAGACCAATCATGAAAATATTTGTTACAATAATTCAAATTATAATTATTTATACATTGCGATGCAATTTAAAAAATTCCAATGTTATAGGAACGTCGTTGCAATAAATAGAAATAAACATCAAATCATGATAAAATATAAAAGACTTTATTATGCTGCATTGATATTAATCGATGACACATCTCATCAATGATGAAGATTACAATATATAGGCTTACAACAAACCAAAATCCAATAAGAATAGGATTCTAAGTCTGTAAGGAAACTACCATCTATAACTTTTCCTACAAGGAAAGGTTTCTATTTCCTTAACACCCTCCCTCAAGTTGGAGCATGATGGCAAGAATGCCCAATTTGCGAAGAAGATTATGAAATTGCTAATCATTAAAAAAAATACTCAGTAGGTGTAGAAGTAACAGTAACAACGGTAACAGTAGCAGCTAGTAGAGCAGTATTCAAATTCATTATCAGTAGTATTTGTAGGAGATCATTCAAGGTAATTCTCTTGACACTTCAGGATGATGGGTGCAATAACCAAACGAGGTTCGTCAGAAGAGCCAATGAAGTAGGGATTAGTCGACAAACGACTAACATGTACATGTATCTTAGGGCCAGATTGCAACTGCAACTGTTTCAGTAAAGTCACAATTACCTCATGGCTATTAATGTTCTGAAGCGCAGTAGCCTCAAAACCAACATCAGTATGGGCCTGTTTTTCGAGATTACTTTCGGAGGTAAACATAGTGTAAATTAAGGTACAGATCAGAAGTAGGTACAATAACCGGCGGCAGATCGGATCGGTAAGACACACCGGCGCGTTGAACGGCGGTGCGTGGAGATCAGTGCAGTGGCGCGTGGAGATCGACGGTGGCACGTGCGATTTGGTAAGGGCGGCAGACGGCGGCCGCTAGGTCACAACTGCTGTGGTCGACGAACGGCGAGCTTCAGCAGTGGCACGGCAGCGGCGCGTGGAGGAATGCGCTGTCGTTGGCGACGCCAGGAGCTCAGGAAAAATGGCAACGGAATTTTATTTTAAGGTTTGAGGATTTCAGGCTCTGATACCATGTAGAAATAAAATAGCTATGATACCATGATAAAATATAAAAGACTTCATTATGGTGCATTGATATTAATCAATGACACATCTCATCAATGATGAAGATTACAATATATAGGCTTACAGCAAACCAAAGTCTAACAAGAATAGGATTCTAAGTCTATAAGGAAACTGCCATCTATAACTAATTATATAAGGTAACTACCATCTATAATATTTCCTACAATGAAAGGTTTCTATTTCCTTAACAAATTATTTTATTAATTACATCAATTATAACATAATCACGTCTAACGGTTAGTCGATTTAAAACAAAACTTTATATATAAATATTAGAATCTTGAGTAAAAAAATGCATTAATCAATGAAACTAAATTATTTAAATATTTTAATTGAAATGTTGAACTAGTATACGAAGGAGTAGATAATTTTCAACAATTGTAAAATGTTGAAATTTGGTTTTACCTAATTAATTCAATTATTACTACTGTGTTCCAACATAATCTATCTAACCAAGTATGCAATAAAGTAAAGCATAAAAGACACAATACTTGGTTACGCAGTTCGGTGAAATCCACCTACATCTGCGGGGCCTGGCCCAGTTCAGAATGAATCCACTAATAAGAAAGATACAGTACAAAGTACACCATACAATTATACTATCTTATCTAACTATAACGTGAATTCTGCAAGCTCCCCTTGCTACCGATCTGCCTTGATCAGACTCCCTCTGACCTCGAAACTTATCGACGCTGGATCTCCTCCTCCCGAGGAATTAAGGCATATGATTCTGAACTTTGTGCATCAGGTTCGTGTGTTGGAACATAGAGTTTTGGCTCTTTGCAATTCTCGAAAGATAAAAAATCCGTGTGCATATTTTTTCTATTAAGTCCGTAAATAATGCAGTCGTGTTTGTTCTCTATATATAGTCCATGAGCAGATCTGGATTCTCCATGATTATCTCCATAATATTCCTATTCCAAATCTGCTTCATGAAGCATATCCAAATCCCATAAATAAAGGAATTTTCCTTATCTCAATATCTCCATATATTCGATAATAACAACTCCATATTTATAGAGATTTTCCATAAATCAACTATTCTTCCATACGCCTAATATATAGAAGAATATTCAGATTTCCATAAATCACAAATACCATAATATTTTGTCTAAATATGCTGAATTTCGCATGCACACATGAAGTTTATTCCATCTCCAATTCCATAGCATTAATCAAATCCCACATATATAGGAACTGATATATTCTCCAAGTCAAATACAACTTGGACTAGATGTATCCTTCTCGGATTCAGTCTTCAATCTTTCCTTATTTCACCAAAATTTCTTCTTTGATGTTGCAACTCAATAATACCATATTTGCATAATTTCCACAAATTGCCAACTAGATAAATCTAGACTTTACAATCTCCCCCTTTGGCATTTTGTGGACCAATCACCTTTTGACATTTCATCACAAGAGCTTATGCAAATAAAGACATCAACCTTGAAAACCACTCTAGATGTTGGAACATAGAAACATAACGTCTCCCCCTAAATTCCAGATTCCCTCAACATCCAGGAATAATGATCATGTTGGAACATCAACCCAGCGAGGTCAATAACGTCATCAAAGAAATCCAAAACATCTCCCCTTTGGGACCATAAACATGCCAAACACAATAGACACAGAAAACCAAAATCTCCATTAAATGCAGCTCCCACTGAAGCAAATATCAGGCCTATGTTGGAACATAGCCATAGCAGAACCTTTTAACCTCTTTAGGAGCAGCTATCTGTGCCTCATCTAATCTGACATTTTCTACCTCCAAATCTACCATCTAAATGGATTGAGCACTCAACTTCATACTATTGTACCACTCAAAATCTGGATCAATGTTGCCTTCCATAGAATTCTTCTACAATCTCTCATGGCAGTTTGATCAGAAGTGCCTTTAATAATCTGCTCACCTTGTGTTGGAACACATCACCACACTTCACCATACTTGGTACAAGACTTTGTGATGTTGATGCCATATTTCAACACATCACCTACTCAGCTTCCTTCACTTCATTAGTACTTTCTCCCCATATCTGGTGTTGGAACATAGACTTGTTCACCATCCAGATAATAATCTTCTCCAACCACAGTTACTGATGTTTGAACATCTGAATCTCTAATCCATTTCCACATCTTCTCAACCTGTCTCCATACTCTGTGTTGAAACATGACCAACACCACTGCCTTCCAAACTTCTCATCATCCTAAACCAGAATACCGGGAAGACCCATCTCTCTGATCTATGCATCTCATCAATCACCATAATATCTTCAACACCAACTTCTAACATGTCCAACTACGTCTCCATTTTTTCTCCTTTTCAATTTTTTTTGAATTTTCTGAAAAAAAATAAAATAAAAACCTACAGCTAATAAAAGCTTTAAAGAAATACCTCAAATCTGACAAACACCTAAGTGTTGTCTGAGGAGCTCAACCGTAGCAGTGTCCAACGACTTTGTGAAAATATCCGCAAATGGTTTCGATGTTGGAACATAGGCTACCACAAATTTTCTCTCAACCCAAATTATCCTTTTGACTTCATTCAAGTGAGATTTCTTAAGATCATCCTGAATTCTTACAAATACTCCCACCATACTCATCTTCAATTCAGCTTGCATCAAAGTCACAAAATCTTGTTCTCGAAAAACAAGCATGGTGCGATCTTCTCCTCCTCGACGAGAACCTTTCTGAATAGGAAAGGTTGTGAGTCGCTTATATCACGCACGTGGTGCTTGTTTTGATCCATACAAAGCCTTATTGAGTCGATGATATACTTCCACATGAACCACACCATGTAGGGGAGCACTCTTGACAGCTTTTTGGTACATCGTAAAATTCATAGTGTAAGTCATAACAAGAAGAATGCGAATAGATTCTAACCTAGCAACTGAGGAAACAACAATGAGGAAGAGAAAACAATGCAGACCAACGAGTTCCCCATAATTAATTTGAGGGATCGATCGAGTCCTTCTTCTGCTTGATTCAACCCGCACTGATGTTGGAACATGGGAGAGTTCTGGAGAGGATGATGTTCCAACATTGCTGAAGTTATAAGAGTCATCAGCTTCATCTTTAAGATCTGTCTCATCTGATGTTCCAACATCATTACGTCCCTAATCTGAGAAATCATCCAATGTTGGAACATAGTCAGTCGTACGATCTACTTGATCACATTTGACATTGTAGTTGTTCACTTCTTGTTCCAATAAGTAACATTTGTCCGATGATCGAATACTGGTAAGCACTTTGTTGTTGCTATATTTCACTATGCACTTTTCCTTATGGAATTCCACAGTCATATTATCATTACATAGCTGGCTGATACTTAGGAGATTAGCCTTTAGATCTTCCACCAACAAAACACCAGTGAATACGGGGAATCCTTCAATATGCAGTTCACCTTTTCCAACCACTCAACTTTTCTTTCCATCGCCAAGCGTAAAAAAATCTCCATCATATGGCTGGATATTGGTCAGTAATTCTTGATTTCCAATCATGTGGCAAGAGCAACCACTATCAAAGTACCACGAGTCTCTAGAATGTGCAATAGGAGACGTGTGAGCAATAAGGCAAGTTCTCGTGCATTTAACAACCCATACCTTTCTAACCATTCTTGATCGCTGGGCATCGTCTATGTTGGAACATACTGAGAGTTGTCACCCTGTCATGATATATCTGAGCAGTTTTCGGCATTGTCCCTCTGTGTGACCTTGATACATGCAGTAGCTACAGATGAGAGGTTTCCTTTGATGGGTCTTGATCACCTTTTTCTTTATCTCTGTCTTGAAATTAACTGTGCTACCCGATGAGTTGTCATACACAATTCCTTATCGATCTCCAAAGTTCTTTCCCATGGTCAGAATATCATCAAGTTTTGCTTTACCAGTGTTCAACTTGGTAATTGCTTCTTCGGCCATCTCAGCTCTCTTAGTTGTTGAGCTTAGATTCAAATTTAACTCTTCAATCTCTCTTCTGAGTTCACCAACTAGAGCTCGCAACCCCTTTCCCTTCTCAGCTAGATGATTTTTCTCTTCCTTCAACGATTTATTTGTGTCAACAACTTGAAGCCACATGGAATACATCTTCTCATATGTACTGTAGATATCTTCATCACTCACAGCTAGTCCGCCATCATCACTGGACATGTCATCAGAACCTGTGTGGGAATATACAGCTTCGTCTTTCTCTGACATGTTGGAACATACCTCAACTGATCCACTATGAAATTTTGCTCCAAATTCCATATAATTGCTTGTAAGTTCCTTTTCGTCTTCTTCATCATCTTCACTCCATGAGGTGACATATAATTTTCCTAGCTTCTTTAGGGTATTAGCACATTCAACCTGGATGTGGCCGTATCCTCCACATTCTCGACATTGAATTTTTTCAAACTGCCTTCCTTCACCACTTTGGTTTCTAGAGAATTGCTGACTTCCTTGTTCCATCCGAGTTCCACGATTACCAAAATCTTGAGGACGAGTTTTGTTTCCACCAGATCTTTCATGTGAATTCTTGTTTACCACCTTCTTCAGCATTCTTGAGAAATTCTTGGTGATAGGAGCAAGTTCTTCAATTCCATCATCACTATCAGGTTCATGGATGACCCTTAATGAATAAGATTTGAAAGCCAACTCCTTCTGGACTTTCTTTGTAGGCTGTTGTATTGCCATCCCATTAGTTCATCTAAGGTCATGGTGGCTACATCTCTTGCTTCTTCTATTGCTGTTACTTTTATAGCAGATCTTTTAGAAAGAGATCTCAAGGCCTTTTTCACCAATTTTGTTTCCTTGTAAACTTTCCCAAGTTGATACGCCATATTGGAGATATCTCTAAGTTTCCCATTGAATATAGAAATAGTATCATCCTCCTCCATCTTCAGTTCCTCAAACTTTGTAGCCACCATCTGCAGTTTGGATTCACGTACATGACTTGTCCCCTCATGTACAGTTTGTAGGATATCCCATGCTTTCTTTGCTTGTTGGCATGTAGAGACGAGTTTGAACTGATCTTCATCTACTGCAGTAAATATGTCATTTAATGCTCTGGAGTTCGCCAAGCTTCCCATTCTTTCACCTGGTGTCCACGACTCTTTAGGCTTAAATTCTCCTCCTTCAGAATTTCCAACAACAGGGGGTTTCCATTCTGTTTCAACATAGTACCAAGCCAATTCATCCAGTGAATTTATGAACACCCGCATACGAGCCTTCCAGTAGTTGTAATTTGTTCCTTCCAGCAGTGGTGGCCGAGACACAGAAACTCCTTCTCTGGTCGCCATTGGTAAAACCGGATCTCACTTTCCTTGACACAACCAAGGAAATAATAAGTGACCAAGCTCTGATACCAATTGAAATTTGGTTTTACCTAATTAATTCAATTATTACTACTGTGTTGCAACATAACCTATCTAACCAAGTATGCAATAAAGTAAAGCATAAAAGACACAAGACTTGGTTATGCAGTTAGGTGAAATCCACCTACATCTGCGGGGGCTGGCCCAGTTCAGAACGAATCCACTAATCAGAAAGATACAGTACAAAGTACACCATACAATTATACTTATCTTATCTAACTATAACGTGAATCCTGTAAGCTCCCCTTGCTACCGATCCACCTTGATCAGACTCCCTCTAACCTTGAAACTCATAGACGCTGGATCTCCTCCTCCCGAGGAATTAAGGCATATGATTATGAAATTTGTGCGTCAGGTTCATGTGTTGGAACATAGAATTCTGGCTCTTTGCAATTCTCGAAAGATAAAAAATCTGTGTGCAGATTTTTTCTATTAAGTCCGTAAATAATGCAGCCGTGTTTGTTCTCTATATATAGTCCATGAGCATATATGAATCCTCCATGATTATCTCCATAATATTCCTATTCCAATCTGCTTCTTGAAGCATATCCAAATCCCATAAATAAAGAGATTTTCCTTATCTCAATATCTCCATATATTCGATAATAACAACTCCATATTTATAGAGATTTTTCATAAATCAACTATGCTTCCATACGCCTAATATATAGAAGAATATTCAGATTTTCATAAATCACAAATACCATAATATTCTGTCTTCTTTTTCCGTAAACACCTTGGCGTAAATATGCTGAATTTCGCATGCACACATGAAGTTTATTCCATCTCCAATTCCATAGCATTAATCAAATCCCACATATATAGGAACTGATATGTTCTCCAACTCAAATACAACTTGGACTAGATGTATCCTTCTTGGATTCAGTTGACTAATGATATAAAAAACCATCAAGCGTTGGTCATCAGAAAAGAAAAAAACAATGCCACCCAAACTCAGAATCACAAGCATCATTTTACAGAGAAGGAACAACTACTGAGAAAAGTTTATGAGAAATCAAGGCTGGAGCTTGCAGTCAATGATATGCAAATACAGAAACAAAAAAACACTCTCCACAGGCTCAATGGCTTCCTTTCCCATTTTTTTAAAGTTATGATGTATGGTGATTCAATGTCCTATTCTCATGGAAACATGTACATGATATTGGGTGAAATAGAAGATTACAACTCCTAGGAAAGTGTCGAAGATCATTCACAGGAGTAAGAATCTGATCAGGATGTATCACAATCAATTTCATCCACCGGCAGTTCGTCAAAGCCAATCAACTTGACTCAGGAAACTCATAATCAGGTATATCCAAACTCTTCTGAATTGACAATAGTTAAAAAGAAAATAAACTACTTTACTGGGATAAATAAGATTCAAAGGTCATCACAACGCAGTAACAGTCTAATATGATATGTACAAAGATAAAAGGAAAATTGATGGTGTGGAACATAAATGGAATAGGATCGGCTCTAGATAGATTAAAACACCTCATAATGTCTCATATAGTGACCTTACTTTGCATAATTGAACATATGCACAAAGACTCGAAAATGCATGATCCAAAACCTAGGTTAAATTTCAACCATTGTCTTCTTGCAGATAATAATAAAATTTGGTTGATGTGGAACCAAAACTTTTAAATAAATCTATTTGAAAATCATCAATAATTCATTTTCGTATCAATAGTTGATACAAGAATTCAATTACAATGGACTGGTTTCTTTATATATGCTCTTCAAACTATGAAATTAAGGAAAGAGTTGTGGCTGGCCTTGGAAATAGTTATCCTAAAACTGAACAAACCTTATATACTGAAGATTTCAATACCATGGCTTCTCTGTCTGAATACAAAGGAACTAGGGTACCCCCTGCAGGTAGTATGAAGGATTTTTCCAAATTTCATCAACCAAATGGACCTAATGGAAATCCTGACTGTTGGTTCACTTTACACATGGACCAATAGAAGATTAAGGGATTCATTACTAAAGAGACTAGATAGAGACCTAATAAACTATGATTGGCAAACATTATTTCCTAATAGTAACACAATTGTACTCAATAAATCTTTCTCTGTTCATGCCCCGTTGGTGCTCACAATTCAAGTAAATCAAATAACCCACCCTAGACCTTTTAGGTTTCAAAAGATGTGGTTAAATAGGGAAAGCTTCTTAGGGATGGTTAAACTAAACTGGGAACAACCATGTACATGGCCTCCTATGATAAGGCTATGGAAGAAAAATAAAAATATTGAAGCCAATAATTAAACACTGGAACAAAGAAACCTTTGGTACATTTTCCTGAATATGAAAATGCCAGAAGAAAACGTAAGGGGAGATAAAATACCATTTGAAAATTGAGGGCATGAAAGTCACATAATTGAGCTAAATAAAAATACAACCTTATTATTGAGGGCAGCAAAAGAACATAACACTTAATGGGCAACAAAAGGCTAAGAATAAATGGATAAAAGATTAGAGATTCTAACATAGAATACTTTTACAATACTTGTAAAGAGAAATCAAGTAGGCTAACTATAAGCAAGATAAAATGACGTGATGGCAGCTAGATGATGGATGATTCTCTTATATCGAAAGAATGTGAAAATTTCTACAAAGATGTACAATTATAACCACTTTTTGAAAATTTAGGAACATATTGGAGCTTCTTCCTACAAGAAATTCCTTCATTAATCATAGAAGCGTACAATGAACAATTAACTAAAATCTGTGACTTGCAGGAACTTAAAAGGCAATTTTTTTGCCTAAATAAAGACAGTGCACCTGGTCCAGACGGTTTTTCAGGTCACTTCTTTACAATAGCCTGGGAATTCATTAATCAGGACCTCCTAGACGTTGTACATGAGTTTCTAAAAGGCAGCATAATCCCAACAGTGATATCCTCAACATGGATAACATTAATACCAAAAAAGACTACACCAGCAACCTTTGGGGAATTTAGGCCAATAAGTTTGTCTAATTTCACAAATAAAATCCTATCAAAAATTCTAATGGAGAGGATAAAACCCCTCATGAATAACATTATCGCATTATAACAATCTGCCGTCATATTCGAGAGGGATATCTCAAACAATACCATCTTCATGCAAGAGATGTTGGTTTTTTTCAAACAAAAAACAAAGAGATACAAACATAATCCTTAATCTTGATATGCAAAAGCTCACTATTGGACAAAAAGTTAATTACCAAAAGAGCGAGTACTTCATAAGCCAAAAGGAATTACATAATAAGCATGCTACTATCTAGAGAACCATGAAGATGAAAAAAGGGTCACATCCATTGAATTTGATAGGGATCCCAATATCAATGGTAGAATAAAGAACATTCACTTTTGGCCCTTTTTTGGAAAAAATAGATAAAAAAGATTGGTTATTAGAATAATAAGTGGTTAAGCTCAACTGCAAAATTAGCTCCAATTAACTATTGTGTTTCCTCCCTGTGTATGTATACTTTTACTGTTCTTAAACCTCCTAAATACATAACAAAAAGAACTGAAATTGCAGTATCTACTTTTTTCTAGGGCTAGACAAAAAATAAAAATAGATACAAATGGAGGTCTTGGAGTAAATGGTGCTACCCTACTCAGGAAAATGGTCTGAGAGTTCGAGGCAATAGGACCGTTGTACATTTCCTATCGTGCAAATTATGGTGGAAACTACAGCTAAATCAAACTCTATGGACTAAATACTTATGTGATCTCTCACTAACAGGTCATGCGTCACTAATTAGAACTAGGTTAAAGTCAATAACTGAAGAAGCTAATAGAATGCTAATAGGCTTGGAAACAGAGCGTTATTCTAAAAAATCAGCAACCACCTACCCCCATTTCCGGACATCACAATTGTACAATTCATTTCCAATAAGCCATATTATAACACTCTCCTGGAGCCACATTTGGCTACCAATATTATTAACTCTTTACAGGAAATGGACATTTCAAATACTCACGAGGATCAGCTCATTTGCATACCGCAGATCAGAGGTGACTTCTGCACCAAAAGCATTTCCAAGGGATGACTTCAGCACCAACATTATGGTCAATTCACATAATGTTCCGGAGACTCCCATATATAGGCATATAAAGGGATGATTTGACAAAATCAAAATGTGGCGAGCCAGCGGATGGATTTCGACCAAATCTCGCAAGTATTACTTGCAGCGGGGTATCAGGTGGTTCTCCCAGTGGTTCTAGGTTCATTGGGAGTGGAAGTACCTTCGATAACTTGGGAGCAGATGATAGCTCTACCTTTGGCAAGTCAGATGATGGGGATTCTATATTTCGGGCATCAGGAGGAGACTCAGCCCAGACCAGTGCCTTTGTTCCCAGAAGGGATGATGGAAAACACACATGGCCACCGCTTATAGGCTTTGAGGAAAGGAGAGAAATGACCATCCAAGGGGGCATGACTATAGCCAGAGGGTTGTTTCATAGGGTTACCCAGGATGTGCTGGAATGGGGCCCTACCCAGGGAAAGTCGTTGCGCCAGCATATGGCATGTCGTGGGGAGATCATCAGAATCAAAACAGGGAGATGTATGAAGAAGATACACTCGAACGGGAGCTCGATAGGTTGATAGGGACAATGGGGCAATCAGCTGGGTCCCCCTTCGGTGAAAGGGTAACCGAGTGTCGTTGGCCAGGGGATACAAAGCCACTGGAAGGAATTCTGACGTATAAAGGAGACTCAAACCCTCACGAGTTCATTCAAACCTTCCTCAGATAGGATCTCGATAGGTTAGAAGGAGATACACTCGGGCGGGAGCTCGATAAGTTGCTAAGGCCAATGGGGCAATCGGTTGGCTCCCTTTCGGTGAAAGGATAACCAGGTATCGTTGGCCAGGGGATACAAAGCCATCAGAAGGACTTCCGATGTATGGAGAAGACTCAGAACCTCACGAGTTTATTCAAACCTTTTTAAGTTTGATAAATTCAAGGGATTTAGACGAGAAGATAACTTGTAAGCTCATAGGCATCTACCTTCGAGGAAAGGTGCAATAGTGGTTTCACAAGTTACCCAGGGGGTCTTTGCAGTCGTATAGATATTTCAGTCGAGCCGTGTTGAGTCAGTATTTTCAGAAGAAGAAGTTTACGAAAACATTGATGGAACTATACCATACAAAGCAAAGGCCATGAGAATCAACATTCGTGTTCTATCACAGCTACGTAGACAAGATCCTGGGAGTGGTCAAAGGGACAGAAAACAAGGTGATTCAAGGATATTTGATTGGGATGGAAGACTTGGAGTTGAACAAAAAATTGACAACGAAAATGCCCAAACTCTCCAACAACTCTAAGAGGTGGTGGAGCATCACTCGAAGGTTGAGGAGGCAACCAGAAGGAAAGGGAAAGGAATGATGGCTAAGTAATCAAAGCCATCGGACCAAGGAAAAAGGTAGGTGGAACCCTCGAGGCCAAGGTTTGATTGGTATGCGCACATACGGCATTCTCCAGTGGAGATTTGGAGCATCCACCGGGGATTTTTCCGGGTACCCCCTCCCTTAAATAGATCAGAGGCTGCTATAACAACAAGAAGTGCCACTAACAAGTTTTGTGATCACCATCGAGACTTCGGTCATTACACAAATGATTGTAGTCACCTCAGGATGGAGATTCAGAGGTGTGAAAGAGAGTGCCTCCTTAGAAAAGCTAATTTCCATCCACCCCGAGGGGGGACAATAAGGCACATAAATGAGCAAGATCGTTGGCTGTTCAGAAGAAATGCCCCCTCCTAAGGATGATCGTCTGCCCCCAGTGGTTCGGCAAGAGCCACAACAAAATCCTCCAGGCAATCCTAACCAAAATGAAGAATCAGTCATTCGTAGAGTTGTGAAAGTTATCAATAGATTCACATATGATGGGTCTTCAAATAATGTGATGAAGGCTGAGTCAAATCGTGGGCCTGCAAAGGAACCATCTCATAAAATACTTCGACCTAATGAAACGATAACTTTTTTGGAGGTGGACGCAGTTCCTAACCAGACCCCCCACATAGATCCAATGGTGATATCCACAATAATCAAGACCTCGTTGGTTAAAAGTGTCTTTGTATACAATGGTAGTGGGGTGGATATTATGTTCGTGAATTATTTTGACTAGCCAGACATTGATAGGGGTAATTTGAAAAAATCCTTGTGCCCCATGTCGGGATTTACAGGGAAAATGCTCACTCCACTTGGTGAAGTTCCTTTGCCGGTCAGAGTGGCAGATGGAGATAAGGGGGTAACATATTGCAACTTTGCAGTTATCGATGCCTACTCCCCTTATAATGTTATACTGGAAAGACCTTAGATGTGCTGAGATTGAGCTATGTGGTCTCCATACCACCTGATGATGAAGTTCCCAACAAATAAGGGGGTAGTTTGCATTCGAGGAGATCGGGTGGTAGAAAAAAGTTGCAACTTAGCAGCGGTGAAATGAGCAAAGAAGGGTGATGTAGCATCAGTACACGGAGAAGCAGGACCAGCTGATATAGAATAGATATCAATCCGAGTTTTGGGAGTTATTGAGGGGGGTAAGACAATGCCAGGATTTATAAGGGGCCAGTTGCAAGCCCTGCTTGACGAATACTCGAATGTGTTTTCTTGGAATACCATAAATGTGACAGGGGTGCCAGCAGACCTGGCCATTCATAGACTGAATATTGACGCTTTGATAAAGCCCATTAAGCAGAAGAGAAGAATGTTCGCGCCAGAAAGGGCTAAGGTGATACAGGCAGAAGTGGAAAATCTCCTTGAAGCGGATGTTATTGGGGAGGTGCTTTATTCGGAATGGCTCTCTAACCTGGTGATGGTTCCAAAACATGATGGGACTTGGCGTATGTGTATTGATTTCACTGACTTGAATAAGTGTTGTCCAAAGGATAGTTATCCCCTCCTTTCGATGGATAGGCTCGTGGAGGTAATAACCGGATACCAAATCCTAGCATTTTTTTGCACACAAAGGCTATCACCAGATACTAATGGCGGAAGAGGACAAGGCCAAGACTTCATTCATTATGAAGGTGGGCACTTTTTTCTATAAAAAATATATCGTTTGGTTTGACGAATGCTGGGGCAACCTGCCAAAGGTTGGTCGAAAAGTTATTTATACATCAGATTGGAGGGAACTTAGAAATATATGTGGATGATATGGTGGTAAAGAGAAGGAGTTATAATAAGTTCTTGGAGGACCTAAGGGAGACATTCATTGAGTTGCAAAAGGCCAGTTTAAAACTGAATCCTGCCAAGTGTGTCATCAGTGTGGGGGCTGGAAAGTTCTTGGGTTTTATGGTATCCAAAAGGGGGATTGAGGTAAACCCCAAGAAGGTGGAAGATTTGGTGAACATGAAAATCCCAAAGACAATGAAGGAAGTTCAAAAGTTAACAGGATGCTTAGCTGTTTTGAGTCATTTACTATCGAATGGGGCTGAGAAGCTTCTCCCTTTCTTCGATGTATTGCGGGGAGCCAAGAGGTTCACATGGATGGAGGATTGTGAAAAGGTGTTCGTGGCTTTGAAAGAGAATCTTCAAGTCTTGCCAACACTGGTGAAACCTGACCCAGGAGAGGTACTTTACCTTTATATCTTGGCCTCAACCTTGGCAGTTAGTGTGGTATTGATCAATGAGATAGAGAAGCAGCAACATCCCATATACTTTGTTAGTCGAGCTTTGTAGGGTCCTGAGACAAGGTACACTACTCTCGAGAAGTTAATTCTAGCACTGGTCCATGTCGCTCGAAGATTGTGTCCCTATTTTTAGGGCTATACCAAAGTAGTCTTAACGAATTTACCCATCAGGCAGGTGTTCCTCAAACCCAAAGCTTCAGGAAGAATGATGAAGTGGGCTGTGGAATTGGGTGAGTATGACATCCAGTTTCAACCGAGGACTACGATCAAGGGCCAAACCCTCTCTAATTTTATTGTAGAAGCGACATAAATGATTGAGGTAGAAGAAGGCACGGAGACAGGGGAGTCGTGAAAGTTGTTTGTTGATGGGTCTTCGCATACAAGTGGTATGGGGTTGGGGTGTTGCTCACCAGCCCCAATGGCAAGGATTACCCATATGCATTGCACTTCAAGTTTTGGGCCACAAATAATGAAGCTGAATACGAGGCTCTGATAACGAGGCTTTGTTTAGCCAAGGAGATGAAAGTGGAAAGCATAGATGTGTTCAGTGACTCACATATTGTGGCCCAGTAAGTTAAAGGAGAGTACGAAGCCATGGAACCCAACTTGCAGCGATACTTGGAGGTGATCAAGCCCATGCTGAAAGGTTTTTGATCATTCACCCCGATGCAGGTACCTTGAGAGAAAAATTATAAAGTAGATGCCCTCAGCAAATTAGCTTCTTCGGACCTTGGGGGGTTGTCCCAAAAACAAGTCTCATTTGAAGAGTTGAGCATTCGGAGCATTGAGGAGACATGTGTGATGATGATCAAAGAGTCAAGACACTTGGATGACCCCTATTATTAAATACTTGCATGAGGGTGTCCTTCTCCTATAACTTACCCAAGACAGAAAATTTTGCCTAATGGCACCAAGGTACGTAATACAAGATAGCCACTTGTATTGTAGGGGTTATCTACAACCTTTACTCTTATGTGTTTCACCTTGTGATGCAAATTACTCAGTCAGGGAAATCCAAGAAAGAATATGTGGCAGCCATCAGGGAGCTCGCTCAGTGGGTAGGAAAATTATCCTCGCAGGATATTACTGGCCAACTATGTTTGATGACACAAATCGATAAATATAAGCTTTCTTCCAGTGCCAAAAGCATGCACCAATGATCCATGTGCCCCAAACAGAGATGATCAACATATACAGTACCTGACCTTTTGACAAGTTGGGAATTGATTTGGTGGGACCATTCCCAGAAGAACCAGATAGGCTCAAATACCTCCTGGTGGCTGTCGATTATTTCACTAAGTGGGTTGAAGTTGTACCGCCAGCTATATTAAAGGGAAGTCAGTGGTGTTATTTTGGTGGAAAAATATTGTTTGTTGATTTGGAGTTCCAAGGGTCATTGTGTCTGACAACATCATGTAGTTCGCCAATGATCCTTTCAAAGGGTGGTGTGAGGAACTCAAGATCCATTTGAAGTTGATGGCAGTCTATCTTCTACTGGCCAATGTTCAAGTTGAGGTTACAAATCGTACCCTCTTAATGGAATCAAGAAGAGGCTTGAAGGAGCAGCTGGCAATTGGGTGAATTTAATCAGTCCAACTTAAAAAGAGACTATTCGATAGTCCAACTTAAAAACTAACTTAAACTTTATGCTAGAATACCATACAAATTAATCAGTCCAATCAATTATTTTGGGTTTTATACCCGTCGCCATCTCAAACAAGCAATCAGTTTTGCCTTCTGTAGCCTGAGGGATTCATAGGACACGCTTCCGACATGGAATTAAGTCCTCATAATGTGAAGCATCTCCATCGATAATCTTAATGGGGCTTTTGATTGTACTGTAGTTAACCAAAGAAGGAGGGCCACGTTTCTTAGATCGAGTGCCAACATATGTGACTGATCCCTTAGTAACTTTTCCCTTCGAAGATGGGCGATCATCAGCAGTAACCGTCTCGCTAGGAAGTGATTTCTTAGCTTTAGCAGTCGGTTTTTTTGGTAACAGTTTCTTGGTTTAAGCACTAACAACGACAAAAGGATTCCTAACTTGAATGCTCTCACATTTTTTCTTTGGTCCAGATTTGTGAACAGGACGGATATTAGGACAAATACAGACGAGCCAGTCATGAATAATGTTGATACCGCAATGTGATCAGGATCCATATCCAAGCCCTGCCTCATCATAGATATCTCGATCTCATAGAGAAATCTAGGAATGTCGTCTATAAGGCCCAAGCCGAGATGGCTATGCAATAGACCATATGCTCGAAGGCTGTCGGAGAATGCCAAAATGATGGTGCTTTGCTCGAACACTTGACTCTAGAGCTGAGAATTCTGAGCCATTAACTTGTCACAAAGTTGAGCGTTGCTCTCAATAGTTTTTAAAGTTGAGATACCTCTGCTAAAAGAACAGAATTTCTGACAATCAGCTCGTTGACTTGAGATTTGTACTTTGTGATCTCTTGGTAATGACTCACATCTTTCCCCTTACCCAAAGCACGGTACAACCTAGCTTCGGTAAGACAATACACCAGGGTAGGGTATTCTTTCATCATTTCATGAAGAACTTCTTAATGTAGTACCTCATTAGGAGGACATGATTCTTCAACGACAGCAAAGGCCATAACAGTTTTACTGGAGGAATTCTTCTTTGCCTCCTCAAGAAGTTTTTGAATTGAAGGGTGGTTGTTGTCGTGCCAGGACTGCAATTCCGTGTTCGCAGAGGACAAATCCCGAATAAGCTGGTTTATTTCCTTGCAAACCTTCGATAGTGTCGCCTTAGCTCCGACTAATTCATATTTAATTATCTTCAGCTCTTTTTGTAGGAACAAAAACTATGGTGAAAAATAAAAATTAATTTAAGTCCCAAAATCAAATTCATTTCATTAAAACAAGTACAATCAAGGCACTAGAGTTCATACATCGTTCTGAGCCACACTAGGTTTCTCGACATCAATAGTCTCCTTAGCATTGCCTTGAGTGATAGTGGAGTCTCTATCATTGCTCTTCGAAAAGTTGGCCCTCTGCGGGATCTTAGGATCGACAGCATGGAGCTTCTCAGTTGTGAAGAACTTCTTCAAACCTTTGATGAAGTCCAACAGGTTGAAATGAATGCCCCCGACACTAGCCTCATCCCACAGAGACTGAACTTGCTCCTCGGCTTTGCCATCAATGAGATTTTGAAGTTCTTTGGTATATTCGGTCGGAAGGAGGGGGATCAAGTGATTGATCAGTTCATTTTGGCCCATCCATTTTGATAAATTCAAATGCCCGATGAAGAGATCTTGGCAAAGCACACCAGCAAAGCGTGTTGGCTTTCTGGTTGGCATTTCTTCAGCACTTTTTTTCTTTTTCTTTTAGTTTCTTCCGATCTGACTCAAGCTCCTTGGACTTTGTTTGGAGTTCCACACGCTACTTTTCCAGCTTGGAGTGCTTTTCTTTCCTAGCAGCTTCGAACACCACTTTGAGTAGACCCTCGAGTAGAGAGGGCAAGCAGGCCGAGAAGACGCTCGCGGACTGCATGCTTGAATGGAGGGCCACAATAACCTACATCACGACAGATTGTTAAGAGAAACTTCTAGTATCTAAATGCAATCAAATTAATGTCCCAAAAACTTGCATAAGGCGCCCTGCCAATCCTTTCCAAGAACTTAACAGACTTAGGTAAGTATGGATTATCAATCGTGAGCAACCTTCCTTGATAAGAGGAAACTTTAAACCTCCATTTTTTCCCTTTCCTCCAAAATTCTTAACTAGTTTTCTATTTCAGCCATCGGAACCGCACCGGTAGCCACTGGAGGGACGGTAATTAATTGCACAGTATCGGTAAGATTCTCCCTAATATCATTGAGGATGCCCATACCTATCATAAAAATAGGTTATAGGTTTCAATAATACAATTAAGATATACAAAATTAAAATTTCTAAGCCCGAAAGACCTTCTAAAGCATAGGGAGCATCCATATCCATAACCTCCACAGAATCATCTGGTGAACAAGGGGAACGTCTACCTTGTTCCCACAGCTTTCGAAACAAAGGATATAGCTGGAATCTTATGGGTTTGATTGGTCAGGGTGTTGATGGGACGTCGACGCTAAGATGTCTTCGTATAACCACTCTGGAAAAATGAAATACTTTGTTCCCTGTCCATTTACCTCAGGGCGAGGGAGCTTGGTTTCTAAGGAATCTAGTTCCCTTAGGAGCACGACATCTTTGAGCAGAGGATCGGGAATTGAATGGCCACTCCGCTTTCGGACCTCAACGTTTACTTTAGAGTTCTAGCTGGGGGTTCGATAAGCCCCAGAACAATCGAAAGTGAACGCTCTTCATTGCCACCACTTATTGTTGGAAAGAGGAATAATAAACCTATTGTCAACGGTCTTGTTGGTTAAGGTAAATGTACCTCAAATTCCTCGGTTATAACGCAATGTGTGAGGCTCGAAATAGCTCGTAACGAGGGGCAACTCCGACTTCCTTGCATCGAACCATAAAAGCCATTATAATGGCAATCACGTTAGGATGAAGTTGACCCAAGTTAATTTCGAACTCTTCCATTAGAACCACCAAGAGGGGGAGGAAGAGAAACACAACCCAGAACAAAAATGGTGGGCATAAGTGATCGACGGTGCTACAGGTAAGGTTGAAGGGGATTCATTTTCATCTAAAACCCTAATTTTAGCAACTAAAAGAATTCATTGGTAAAGGGGAATCTCGTCAATTATTTTCCCTAATTTCTTCGAACTATATATTCTAATTCCGAGCTCCCCTCGCTCAATGAGTCAACCAGTGTGTAGCATTTTTCGACAACAAACTTCCTCTGAGAAGGGGTGTAAATGATTTTCTTCGTCTCATTACCTCTAGAGAATACCTGAGGATAAGGGCTTGATTAATTAACAGGGCCATTACCCCATAGAGGGTGTAACCGCCCCTGACCCTTTACTTACCAGAGGTCGACCAGATTCTGCAAGATTATCCCCCGGAGAACTCGTCACTGAGTCACCCGAGTTAGATCGAAGCTTGCCGGAATTTGAAACACTATGCACAAGATGGGATTCAACCTCCTCAGAGAAAGTCCTCTCTGAGGAACCCCCTTTTGACCCAGCTAGACTTTTAGAATTATGAGGAAGAAGGAGATTTGGGGAAAGATTGGGGAGAAGAGATGTTGGCAAACAGTAAATTGGGGTTGAAAGAGGAAGAGGCCATAGTGAGAGGAACTTACTCATGAAAAGAATGGTGGAAACGAGAACGGAGAGGGAGTGTAAATCGAGAGGAAGTCTTTGCCAAGTGAAATTCTACCTACAAACAAAAAAGAGTTAAATGGAGAATGTGATGGGGTGGAAGAGAACAAAAAGGAGAGAGAAACTGTGGTTGGGTAATGATAATCGCATAAAAGGGGGAGAATTCTGACAAAACGTGGAGAGTGGGAAAAGAAACACCCCCTCACGCGCTTATTTTTCCTGCTCCTCCTTATCCACGCCCGACCCGTAGAATTCAAAGAGGTGCAAGGAAGGAAAAACCCTTTGAAGAAAACCCAAGTGTCCAGGTATTATCGAAGTCTCGTTCCAGCTCACGATATCAAACTTTTAGATAAGGCAGTTAAAAAAAAAGTCGTTCGTTAACACGACTTTTCGATAACCGATCACTTGGCTTTCCTGGGGCTCTTGATGGAAGACTAGCCTAGAAGGCTTATTTGGCCCCGAACCCAATAAGCCAAAAAAACAATAACAACTTATTAAGGCACATCGCTAGGTGGGCCTTAATGGGCCTTTGAACAAAGACAAGCAAGGGAGCAACCCTAATTAGGTCTGGAGATGTATAAGTAAAGAAGTACGTCACTTATTTACATTGATTCACTATTGTCTAATCAACGGCGGTGCACTGACTTTACCATTGGAGCTCTTCCCCTCGGGCACCTCCGGGATCTTGGTTTTGCCAGTTACAGGTTTGACAGCTGACGGATCGGATCGAAGTTAACGGATCGGGTTCGAAGATACATCAAGAAGCAAGTGCCCAAAGCTAAAAGGACTCATCTACCTTGATAAAATACGAGTTCCGAATATTAGATTTAATCCTCCTTGAACTATTGATGGTGGCTGTTTTCCTATCTTATGTGTAGGAAGAGAAATGCAGGAACTCAATGGATGTATCATTATCCTAGTTGCAGTCATGCACGTTGCAAAGGATGCTGCAAGCTTTAAACTTGAACACACATGATGTTTGCTTTTGAAAGCTAAAGGATGCTGCAAACTTACACATACAGGATTCTGCAGGCGTCTTAAAATGATTATCCAAAGCTATGAATGTTGCGGCTTCAATAAATTGGGACTCTATTGGATTATTTTGGAATGATTCTCAAGCACGATTGCAGCTTTAGGCTTCTTCTTCTATAAGTCCAGAAGCCAAGAAATCAAGTAACTGCATTAAGTATATGACTCGTGTGAATTATTTTACCTAACCTTAGGAATCCACTGTTGTAGGTAATTAAAGGTCACAACTTATTGGATATCTGGCCTTCTATAACTAACACAAGGGGTGGAAGCTATTAAAAGAAAACATATCCAAAAAGATCATCTTTTGCTACAGATTAGAGCTATGAACAAAACTGTGTTTGTAACAATGTAATGATTTTTGGGTTTCGGGTATTGGGATGCCTAAAAAAGTCCTCTTCCGCTGAGATGAAAGTTTCATTAGAGAAAAAGAAAAAATCAACTGTACTTATTCACCTTTGCTGTATAAGGAGCTATTTTATGAGGTACTCCCTCCATCCCAGTTGCATTTGCGCTTTTACTTTTTTACACTATTATCTATCAAGGCTTGACCGCGTATTTGAATAGATGTATGAACAGTCATATTATTGTATATGATATTGTTCAAATCTTCGTAACAAGAGGTTTTAAATATTAAAATTTTATTTACCATTATTATACGTAGGTAATGATATTAACGATTAAACATGTGTCTTGAACATATAAAAAGTAAAAGTACAAAAACAGGTGGGATTGAGGGAGTTCCCTATAATTATATTTTAATTTAGTATATCACAAAAAATACCATACCTACAATATTCCAGGAACCTTGTATAATTTGCATTTTTTTCAATATGATGTTATACCGATAACAATCATAGCAAATTATAATGATGTTTCATCCTCACCTTCGTCGAAGACTGGCTGCTTAGTCTTAGCCGGGGGCCTTTTCAGGGCAAGAGCACTTTCTGGTCTAGTAATTGCAATTGTAAAGGCTGGAAAATCACTCTCAGGATTGAGGCTGTCTACTCTCTATTGTACTCCGGAATTCGGATGCAAAAAATCGAAAGCCCTTCTTTTATTTAAGTTCCTCTCAGATACATGACTTACATACCTGGCTCAACCCCTTCCCGGCTACTGGATTACTCCAGTGCTTCGAGTGCTATGGACCCTCTGCCATCCATTGCATCAGAGCCCTTTCATGAAAATAAAATTCTAGGATGCTTTGCAACTAAGTTGATGGACTTTCTATAGGACTTATTTTACTAACCGGATTTATCACTACCTTAGCGACTTTAGCAGCTTGACCCATTACTTGAGATTCTCGAGTACAAGATTAGTTGCCCCCATGAAAGTGATTAAACCACCAACAGCATGTGTCTTCCTTGTTATAGTCTCCGTTTATTATTAAAAGCACCTCTAATCCAAACTTAACATGTGTATTACGTTTGTCCACACGAACACGAGGTCTCAGCTAAACAACATCAACTGTGACGAAATACCAAAACAAATCTCTTCTTAGTTCTTACGTTACGTGTTCGATAAATCGACCGACCCATTAAATTATTATCTGACGACCCAGTTCTAGTGCATTTGTTTAGGTGTGAATGCTGAATTGCTAGAAGAGCACAGTTAACTTAAATGTATTTATTTGCCTAGCATTGTCCTGATTATATCAAATGATTTGTCACTTACCTCATATGCAACAAAATTCGACCGATTTTTCTCTTTTAAAGTAATGTTATTTCATTAAATTTGTCGACGTTTTTGTTTAACAGTGACACTAGGTTACTACGAATACATCATCTGGATTTGACCTGAACACCGTTATGTAGTACTTCATTTGTTTATGCAAACATCAAGTACAGTATTAAGGGGGAGCCAGGATACATATATGGTGGAGCAGATCTGTCAATAAAAAAAATTCTCAAATTTTTCTTTAATCACAAGGGAATGATAATTTTTAAAATATTTTACTCCCCAAATTTCATGTAACTTTTGTCTCGGCGGGTTCCAGCCCCCTTATAAATTCGCCTCTGACAGTATATGAAATTGTATTCACCTGGTTTGATTTGAATTCAAATCAAACAAATTAGAAAAATAGTGATAAAAATATAATTTAACCTGAATTTCATTAAATTAATTAAGGTGAAATTAAATTTAAAATAATGAGAAAAAAATGCGAAAAAGTTTAAAAAGAACACGGGACTAAAATATACTCTCTCCGTCCTACAATAAACTTTTTAGTCGTCCAACAATAAACTTCCTAATTCTACCCCTTCCTTATTTAGTAAGAAAAATTCACCTAAAACACCCTCATGATTAGTGACACATTAGTTGAACCCCACATGATTCACCTAATTTTTTTAGTTTGGAGCAAACCCATGTGACAAAAAGATTTTACATCAACTAGCATAAAAGATTGTGGCAAAAATAATTATTTCATCCTATTAGTAGCACCTAGGTTTATTTACTCAAATTCTCCTTGCCTCTGAACTAGCATAACTGTTTTCTTTCGACCAATTGCGGTAGTTATAATGGTTTAGTTTCAACCATGCAAGATTAATTTCATTCACCAGTTAGTTAAGACTGTAGGTCGAATTTGAGAGTTGTGCTGGGAGCGAAGAGAAAGGTGCAACAGCATCATTTATTGGTCGTACGATCAATCTAAACGTTATATGCGATGATAAGGATGTCGGCCGAGCGAATATTTCTTGGAGCTCTGAACTATTGTTCATTGCTTCACAAACAAATTCTAGCCCATTATCGTTAGCTCAGCCTGGCTATAAGGACTTTGATTTGAATGAGGAATTTGACTAGGAGCTAGGTTAGTACGAAGGTATAGTCTTGAGTGATCAGATTCGAGAGCTGGAGATCTAAGTGCGGCAGACAACAGTGGTGGTGAAAACCTCAGAAGTGGCGTTGATCTTCAATGACATTGTGAATTGGGATTTTAATAGAGAGGTTATAGTTGTAACAAAGACACTAATGTTACTGGGATGAGGATAGAAATTTGAGATTTTGCTAGTCAGTGCAATCAACTGAGTTGGTGTGGTAGTGAAATAAGAATGTTCGCAACGCTATGACTATGTGTGGTGGTTGTCGGTGATGGTGTTTCAGAAAATCGTGGTTTAGGATTGTCTATCTGACATAAGATAACAAATGTTTGGAGATGCCGGAACGTGATATTATGATGGAATTGTGTGCATCAGTGTCAACGGTGACGGTCTAGCGGCATGAGTGAGGAAGTATGTAGGGTGATGGTATCCTATAACTATGTGTAGAAAAGACAATGCGTGTGTTTGGTAAGGATGTGCTTATAAGTAATGATTGTTTGTTTCGAAAGTAGGGAAGACTAGCTTGTGATTCTACATTCAAAATAAACTATTTTTTAACACTTTACCAAACACACAAAAGTGTTTCACTTATAAGTAAAACAACTTATAAACCCCGCCAAACACACCAAATATGATGTAGTGCCATCATGGTGGCGGGACAGAAAGAGGAGCGATAGTGATTCGAATATATACTTCCCTCTTCCAATAAAAATGACACATGCTTTCTTTTTCGTCTGTTACAACAAAAATGACAAGTTTTAAATTCCCATAATGTCATTTTTGTTTTCGATAGATTTCACAATGAATCTATAACTTTCTCAAAATATTCTTAAGTTTTTACATGTATTATCTACCACATTAACTTGTAGTATAAAAGAGCGAGACAAAAACAATTCCACCCCTTTAATCGGGCGGAAGAAGTTCAATTCATCTTCTGAAAGATACACTATACACACATGCAAGGTTTCATATCAAGAAGAGCGGTAATTCGGACGGCCCCCGGCATCTCTTTCTCCTCTCTCTAAAAAAACCCTACTTTCTCTTCAACTTTCTTTTTTCCATCTTCCCATCATGGGGAGATGGGGAAACAGTCATTTTTCTATTGATATTCTTTGAGTATTTATGTTGCTGAATGAGTATGGATATGTCTCCATACATTAGTATTGTTTTTCAACTTGATAGATTAGATTCTTGTGATCGTGATGATCACTCAATTTAATTGTTCACGTTATTGTTTGTTTTCGATCTGGTTGTACTGATTATGTTTTCGCAATTTTGTGTGTTTTGGTTATGTTTTCCATAATTTGGATGTTTCAGATCTGTATTTTTCAAGGTGTTTACGGTTTGAACAGCATAGATCGTACTTTGGGTTAACTGGTGCAGTTTTTGAAGATCCTTTTTTGGCGAAGAGATTGATTTGTGATACGCTCATCTCTGCCAAGTGGTCATAGTATTCGTATGAAGCGAGTTAATATTTTGATGGCGATATTACAATTTTTTATTGGATCTTTAATTTGTAACATTACAAACGATCAATCTGATTGGCATGTAATTTAGATATGTTTGCAATAGATTCATTATTGTTAGTAAGTAGTTGAATTGGATATCAATTCCACCTATTGTATGAAATTATTGTAATCGATGGTGTGCAGTTGATTATTTTCAAAAAAACGAAGAGCGGTACTCCGGGTATTTCATATCATATTTAAGAGCCGGTAATAAAGGCGAAAATCTTTTTGACCAATTCGAGTCATCAAATATTCCGATCAAGATTTTGATAATGATGTGCTTATCAGCTTATGAAATAAAATTGAAAAGCATTTCGAATAACAATAGTATGTACTAGTAGAAGAAAAGGTTGAATGTGTAATTAAGTCGAAACCTCATCCAACAGCTTGTATCGCCTAACCTTATTTCTGAAACCATGTTTATACACAACACTTTTCGGTATGTCCGATTTTGTCCTCCTCAAATTCTCCTTCTTCATCCCGCCGCCGCCGGCCACGGTGGTGATCCTCTTCCGAGCTGCTAACATCGGCGATCTCTGGCTCTCCGGCGATGGCGAAGACTTCTGTTTCTTGATCGAACGGTTATTGACACTCACCTTCAGCTGTGTGTGTATCGGCGAAGACTTGGTGTTGCTTCCATTGATTTTCTTCTTGTTCTTCACCGCCAAATCGTCCCGATCGCCTGTACTTTTATTGGAGGATGAAGAATTGAAGGAGTTCTGGGTTTTCTCCGGCGACCCTTCCTTCTCACTCAAACACCAATTGCATGCCCGGTACGATTCTGCCCTCGGGTATATATTGCTGCAATACCTGCAAAAATTGAGAAAGATTGATTATCAGACAAATGGGAAATGGGGATTTTGTTTTTCGGTGTGGAAATTGATAGGTTTTTGTTCATACCGGTGTTGCGATCGGAAATGGCAGATTTTGCACCGGAAGAGCTCGGAGCTGAGGCCCAAGTCGCCGCACATGCAGCACTCGGTATGGCCCTCCGCCTTGGGCAACGGAGAAGCGGTGGCGCCACCTGCTTTGGTGATTGTCATCATTTTTCTTTTGTTCGGGTTCACTAAAAAATGTTTTGAGATTTATAGTTTAGACTTTGTGCTAGTGTGCTTTGCTGTGGGATGTCCGCCACAGAATAAATTAGAGAAGAAAAATGACTATGATTTGGGATTATTAACCTCAAGTCCTTATAGTTTAAGAGAATTTGAGGGGGAGCCCTGAGACTCTAAAGTTTTACTAATTAATCTTGCTATGTAGTTTTTGCTTCTGCTTATGTTTGTGAATGTACGGTTGACCATGCATAATTGTGAAGGGCCAATATAACCTCTGTTGTGCGGAATGGAGAAAGAACAGAAAATATGAACGAAATTAACAAGACACCAGATTTACGTGGTTCACCAATTTGGCTACATCCACGGGAGACGGATTCACTATAATAGGTAGCAGGTTACAGACGCCAAGAAATTGGCCAGATTTCTACCTATCTAAGTGCAGAACAGAATTAATGTTTACAGAGAGAAGAGATACACTTTATATACTGTCTCTACTAAACCCTAACAAACTGGGATTGGAACAAAACATAATTCGGCCCAAATCAACATCAGTCCAAATTGGAATTGGAATTATATTCTTATCATAATTGTAGATGTAGTTGTATTCCAGGTCAGGGTCGCAGAAGCGGCTATTACAGTATTCAAGGCATACCAACAAATCTCCACCTTGACTTGAATCCTCAAAGTAGAAAACTCCAGATGCACCATTACAGTGCCAGATGAGTAGACTTCGCCCTCCACTCCCGGGACTGCCCATAGAGCACCTAATTAGCTTTGATGTTCAGCAAGTCCAAACAATGTTGAAACTTGCTATGTGGAACAGGTTTGGTGAACATATCAGCGGGGACCTGATCCTTGGCTATGCAGATTGCACTCAAACTGTCACAATACATAGTAGCCTGATCATGATGTAGACCAAGATCACTAACCAGTCCTTTCAGCCATATTCCCTCCTTTGCAGCCTCTGTCAAAGCCAGGTACTCTGCTTCCGTAGTAGAAAACGTCACTGTAGGTTGCAAAGTCGCCTTCCAACTAACCACAGAACCTCCCAAAGTGAATACATAACCAGTCATCGATCTCCTCGTGTCAACATCACCAGCATAATCAGAATCAGAGTAGCCTGTAACTAAGCACTCGGTATCACCTCCATAAATGAGACCCACATCAGACGTACCTCTAAGATACCTGAAAATCCTCTTCACAGCTTGCCAATGTTCCTTTCCCGGTTGCCCCATGAACCTGCTCACAACACTGACTGCATGTGCTAAATCTGGCCTCGTGCAAACCATAGCATACATCAAGCTCCCCACCGCACTGGCATAAGGAACCCGAGACATATACTCCTTCTCCTCGTCTGACTGAGGAGCAAACATAGTGGTGAGATGAATATTTGCAGCACTAGGAGTGTCTATAGGCTTGGATGTAGACATGCCAAACCTAGCCAACACTTTCTGAATGTAGCCTTTCTGTGACAAAAAAAGCTTCCGCTGACTTCGATCCCTAAGAATCTCCATTCCTAGTATCTTCCGAGCTGCACCCAGATCCTTCATCTCAAACTCAGCACTAAGAAGTCATTTCAACTTCTGAACCTCGTGCTTACTCTTTGCGGCTACCAGCATGTCATCTACATAAAGCACCAGATAGATGAATGACCCATCTCTCAACCTGTTGTAGTAGACACAACAGTCATAAGCACACCTCGTATATCCCAACTGAAGCATGTAACTGTCAAACTTCTTGTACCACTGCCTCGGAGACTGCTTAAGTCCATACAAAGACTTCTTCAACTTGCAAACATATTTTTCCTTTCCAGGAACTTGGAAACCATCTGGCTGAGTCATGTATATCTCTTCCTCCAACTCTCCATGTAGAAAAGCTGTCTTCACATCAAGTTGTTCAAGCTCCAAATCCTGATGTGTCACTATAACTAGCAACACCCTGATGGAAGTGTGTCTGACCACTGGTGAGAAAATCTCATTGTAATCTACTCCCTCTCTCTGACTGAAACCTGATCAGGACGCATGATGGTAGTTTCTGTACTTTGAACGATGTCAGGCATGTTCCATCGAAGACAAAGAATCTGATTTCTCTTCCTACGTTGGATAGAAAGGGTTTCGTCTACTCAGGGAGTGATGGAGTTCTGTGTGTCTGCAAAGGTTCTAGGCTGGTTCTGAAAGGTGTTCTGCATGGTACTTTGTATTTTCTACAAGGTTCCACGGTTATGGATTCTGTTAATGTTGCATCTTCGGAGGTTCACCAGGATGATATGACTAAGTTATGGCATATGAGGCTTGGTCACATAGGTGAAAGAGGGATGCAGATTCTGTCGAAGTATGATCTTCTTGGTGGCCACAAGATCAAGAGCTTGGACTTCTGTGAGCATTGCATTTTTGGGAAGCATCACCGCAGCAAGTTTCCTAAGGCGATTCATGTAGAAAAGCGATCTTCACATCAAGTTGTTCAAGCTCCAAATCCCGATGTGTCACTATAACTAGCAACACCCTGATAGAAGTGTGTCTGACCACTGGTGAGAAAATCTCATTGTAATCTACTCCCTCTCTCTGACTGAAACCTCTAGCAACAACTCTAGCCTTGTACTTGACTCCCTCTGTAGGTGATATCCCTTCCTTTTTCTTGAAAACCCATTTGCAAGTGATAACCTTTCTCCCTTGAGGCTGCTGAACCAAATCCCATGTCTGATTCTTCTGGAGGGACTCCATCTCATCTCCCATTGCAGCAAGCCATTTATCAACATCAGTACCTGAAACAGCTTCTCTGTAAGTGGATGGCTCATGAGTATCCACCTCCTCAGCAACCTGTAGTGCATAACCCACCATATCTTCAAACCCATATCTCTTGGGCGCCCCAACTCCAACCCTCCTGGGTCGATCCTGAGCTAAACTGCGGACTGTAGCTCCTGATGGTTGAGAATCTGGTGGTGGAGATTCTGGTATCTCAGATTCTGTCTGTGGCTCTTGATTCACCTCAAATTGTTCCAATCTATTTTCACCTTGAGTGACTTCAAGCTCCACTAGTTTCTGGCACAACTGTGGGCTTCACCATAGATCTAAGCAAAGAATTTTCATCAAAGACAACGTCCCTGCTCAAAATAACCCTCTTCTCAGATGGAGACCATATCCTGGAGCCTTTAACTCCATCTCCATAACCCACAAAGACACCCTTCTTGGCTCGGGGCTCTAACTTACCATCACTAACATGATAATAAGATGTACAACCAAAAACTTTCAACTTGGAGTAATCAACAACTTTACCTGACCACAACTCCATAGGTATTTTGCACTCTATACCCGTGTGAGGCCCGCGGTTGATCAGGTAACAAGCTGTACTCACCGCCTCTGCCCAGAATCTCGTTTCCAAACCAGCATTAGAGAGCATACACCTTGCTCTCACCAGCAATGTCTGATTCATCCGCTCAGCTACACCATTCTGCTGTGGCGTATTCCTAACTGTATGATGACGAACAATCCCTTCATCCCTACAGAACTGATCAAACTCAGACGAGCAGAATTCCAGCCCATTATCAGTTTGAAGCCTCTTGATCTTCTTCCCGGTCTGATTCTCCACCAAAGCTTTCCACTCCTTGAACTTCGAGAAAGCTTCACTCTTATGTTTCATCATGATAACCCAAGTCATCCTTGAGTAATCATCAATCAGAGAAACAAAGTACCTGTGACCTCCCAGTGACTCAACTCGGGAAGGTCCCCAACAATCAGAATGGATGTAATCCAATGTGCCCTTTGTTCTATGAATCGCCTTAGGAAACTTGCTGCGGTGATGCTTCCCAAAAATGCAATGCTCACAGAAGTCCAAGCTCTTGATCTTGTGGCCACCAAGAAGATCATACTTCGACAGAATCTGCATCCCTCTTTCACCTATGTGACCAAGCCTCATATGCCATAACTTAGTCATATCATCCTGGTGAACCTCCGAAGATGCAACATTAACAGAATCCATAACCGTGGAACCTTGTAGAAAATACAAAGTACCATGCAGAACACCTTTCAGAACCAGCCTAGAACCTTTGCAGACACACAGAACTCCATCACTCCCTGAGTAGACGAAACCCTTTCTATCCAACGTAGGAAGAGAAATCAGATTCTTTGTCATCGATGGAACATGCCTGACATCGTTCAAAGTACAGAAACTACCATCATGCGTCCTGATCTTGATTGAACCAATCCCAATTACCTTGCACGCAACACCATTTGCCGTAGTAATGATGCCCTCAGCTTGCTCATAAGTTGAGAAATAATCTCTCCTTGGGCATATATGGTAAGATGCCCCAGAATCAAGAAACCACGCATTAGGATAATTATTTTGCCCAATAGCAGCTAGAGCAAAATCATCTTCAGAACTGAAATCCCCTTCAACCACAGCAGCAGTACCAGGTGTACTCCCAGATTTACTAGCCTTCTTCGGACACTCCTTTTTCCAATGCCCCTTCTCCTTACAGTAGTTACAAACATCATTGGCCTTGGGACCCTTTTGAAGATGACTTCTTGCCCTTCTTCTTACCACCGGTTCCCTTGCCCTTTGTGTTTCCGTCACTAGCAAATAAACCAGATGCCTGACTTTCTGTACCTGTACTGTTTGCCTTATGTCGCAACTCTCTACTATGGAAAGAGGATCTAACTTCCTCCAGAGACACGGAATCTTTACCAACAATAAACGACTGAACAAAATTCTCATACGAAAGTGGTAAAGACACTAGCAGAATCAAAGCAGCATCTTCATCTTCAATTTTCACATCTATATTTCGCAATTCTAATAACAAAGTATTCAATTTCTCTAGATGGTCTCTAAGTTGTGTACCTTCCTGCATTCGGAGACCGAAGAAGCGTTGTTTCAGAAGCAGCTTGTTGGTTAGAGATTTCGTTATATACAAACTCTCCAACTTCAGGCACAATTGCGCAGCAGTCTCCTGATCTGAGACCTCAGTGATGATTTCATCTGCGAGACACAGCATAATCGTCGAGTGGGCCTTTTCTTCCAGACTCACCACATCGCCAGAACTGCACGCGAAATCCTTCGTCAGCGGAGTCCACAAACCTTGCTGTTTCAGCAAAGCTCGCATCTTGATCTGCCATAAACTGAAACTGTTTCTCCCAGTAAAATTGTCGATCTTCACATTCAACCCAGACATCTTTCTCCCCGATCAGCTCCGATCTAATGAGCCCAGAATCCGATATACCCACTACGGATATCGCCGGAAAAAGAAACCACTCTGATACCAGTTTGTTGTGCGGAATGGAGAAAGAACAGAAAATATGAACGAAATTAACAAGACACAAGATTTACGTGGTTCACCAATTTGGCTACATCCACGGGAGACGGATTCACTATAATAGGTAGCAGGTTACAGACGCCAAGAAATTGGCCAGATTTCTACCTATCTAAGTGCAGATGAGAATTAATGTTTACAGAGAGAAGAGAGACACTTTATATACTGTCTCTACTAAACCCTAACAAACTGGGATTGGAACAAAACACAATTCGGCCCAAATCAACATCAGTCCAAATTGGAATTGGAATTATATTCTTATCATAATTGTAGATGTGGTTGTATTCCAGACCAGGGTCGCAGAAGCGGCTATTACAGTATTCAAGGCATACCAACAACCTCCAAGTTTTCAAAGGTAAACAAACCACCCTAAGATATTAATGAAATTATTGAATAACCCTCAGGTATCATTTCAATGTTAACTGTGACAAAGATGGGGTTGACTAAATTCGAAAAGACAAAAAAACTCCTCGACTAAAAATTTAAATTTTTAAGGACTTTTTTACCCCTATTAATGTGCGGTCCACAAAATTTTGTTTTAAATCTAAAAATTATCAAAAATTTTAGGCCACCATGTCGCTGCTCCGCGCACATCTGCCACGCCACCCGATTTCATCACCGATTGCATATTCCCCCTGCACCAAATACTTTTCAGAATCAATTCATAAACAATTAGTGCCACCATCCCAAACCCAACTCACCTCAGCACCAGTGTGACGTTACCATCCCAAACCCAACTCACCTCAGTACCACCGTAGTGTCACCGCCCGAACCCCTAGTCGCGCCACCACCCCAAATCCACCTCGCCGCAGTGCCACTGCCCCCAGCTCTCACCACCGCCCGATCCAATTCCCAACCACATCCCAAACCCAGCTCATCACCGTAGTGCCACCTCCCCAATCCCCAGCTCACTCTGCCACCCAATCCAATTCCTAAATCTATCTCAAAACCACCTCATAATCGCAGCACCACCACCCTAATTCTCAACTAGCCCCACCACCTAAATCCCCAGCTCACTCGATCCCCAATTCTTAACCCCAGTCGTGCACAGCGCCACCACCCAAGAGTGCAGCCCCGCCACCACCCCAATTGGACGATGAGGGGGCACTTAAGCGCGATGGTGGAGCCTCCGGTGTGGTGAAGCCGGTCTATGAGGGAGGATGCGGTGGTGTGTAAGCTATGAACGTGGGAGAGGAAGCTAGTGAAGAAATGGAAACAGAGGTTTAGATTGTCTCTTTCGATGGTGGTTTGCAAAATAGGGAAGAGAAACGAAGGGTATAACAATCATTTCATATTATCCTATTTACATTTTTTTGCAAAGGGACAAAAGTGTCATTACTTTGACTTCCGGCCAAAAATAGCCGAATTGGATAGTTTGGTAGGGCCATTTTGGCTCTTTCAAAAAAACCAAAAAGTTATATTAACACCTGTGTAATAATTGTAGGATTATTTTAGCACTTTTTTCAATATGATTTATGAGTATAAGAGATTACACAATCAGTAAAGATAAGGGATATGGGGATTGCTAAGGGCAAGTGCAGTGGGGGATTTCTTAAATTTAAAAAATCGCTCTAAAAACCAAAAACACCCACAATGGTGGTTTCTAGGCCGGTTTCTTGTTAAGAAACCGGCCCATAGTTGCCAACTAGGGAACCAGTTGTGTCAGCACTTGCACATGGCACAAGGCCGCCTGATGCGGCCCAATTTTTTTGGCTCAGTGGGACACGTGTCACCCATGCATTGGGCCACGTGTCCCACATGCAGAATACTTTTTTTGTTTAAAATCCGTTGACACATGGCGTCTTCTGGTTGGGCCACGTGTCCAACGAATTTAAAATTTCAGAATGGGTGATTCAAAAAATGAATGGGACATGTGTCTCACTTATATGGCGACACGTGTCCATCTCAACGGACAAATCTATCATCCAATTTAAATGGGACACGTGTCCCAACCGTATGGTGACATGTGTCCCAACGGCAATTCTTTTTTTAAAAAAATTGGAAATTTAATTTTTTAAAATTGAATTTCAGATATGTTAATGTGTTTAATTTTTTTTATACGGCTAATTTTTTTTTACTTATAAATAGAGTCAATTCACCCAATTAAACCACACCACTTTCTATTTTCAATTCGTAATAATTGGTCGGCCTAGATCAAATATTTTATCATTTAAGTATTTATTTTAATTTATCTTCTCGTTATAATTGGCCTCTCTAATGTCAAGTTTTAAACTTATTTTTATAAAATCAATATATCTTATTCTTTATTATAGATAACAAAATATTTAACAATTTCATGACAAGAAAAAATAAATTTCATTTCATTTTAAAATCATAAATCACGAAAATTATAAATAAATAAAAGTGAATTATTTTATAATTTTTAAACAAAATAAAATTATATTAATAAAAATTATAATGTATCATTCAATTTCACATTCAATTTCACATTCAACTTATTTTGGATGAACAAAATAAGTTAAATTAAATGTTAATGGTAACATTAATGAGTAGGATAGAGAAAATCAAGAGGGATCAATGAATATTCAAAAGTGGTTTCTTACCATTGCGGAGATAAAAAATAGTGATTTTTTAATATTAGGTGGAAGAGAGAATGAGAGAAATAATATATTTATTTGTTAAGATACTGATAGCGGTTTTTATCATTGCACATGCTCTAATCACGAAAGCCTACCTTACTCATGCATTTATTATATCTTCAAACAATAGAGTGTTGACGATGATTTTATAAATTTATTGAGATTAGAGAAAAAAATTGAGATAAACTATATATCGATAAATTCGTATATAAAAAGAGGAATGATACTTAGTAAGAGAACTAAATGGTAATTTTATGTTTGAATCAATTCGGTGCGCTAGTGCTCACATTGCCTCTTTCGTGGTACTATTCCTATAAACGTTTAACAATTAAAAAGTTCCATTTTCTTAGTTTTGATTGCCTTAGAGCTTTGATTAGAAGTGTGAATTGATCATTTTGCGTGCGTTTCATTTGATACTTCCACGGTGATGGTTCTGGTAGTCTCGGGTCGAGTGTATTGTAATTACACTAGGACTACACAGGGAGAACCACTTATCTTTCGTGTGCCTTTCTCGTTGCCACATAGGTTTTTGTTTAGTATTGTAATATCGATTAATGCCTCTGTATATCTCTCTTTTAGCCACTGAGGCTTTAGATTAGAATTTTAATATTTGGCTAGTGCCTTAGTGTAAATGGATATATCTCACATCACATGTTGTAATCGCACATTTTGCACATTTGAGGTTAATCACTACAAGGAGAAACCCCCCCCCCCCTCCCCACAGGCACCAGTATTTTCACCCCATAGGCACCGATATTTTGAGAATTTTCATATCGGTGCCTAAGTGACCTGGTGCAAAATGTGTAGTGTCATAGGCACCGGTAAGTTGTAACGGTGCTAGAACAGTACCATTTACCGGTGCCTATGTCACTACACATTTTGCACCAGTGTAACGGTGCTAGAACAGTACCATTTACTGGTGCATGTGCACGAAATACCGATGCTAGTAAATAGGCGATCGTTTATAAAAAAATCCAGCCAGTGAAAATAAACTCACCGGCTGGAATATGAAACCCATAACGAACAAAATGCAAAAAAAATTGAAGGTCATGTAAAAAACTTGAAATTTCATACCACAACCCAAAACTTCATTAAATATAATTGAAAATACATAACACCTCTCAATACATAACAATTCAATACATATAATCAATCATCCTAAAAACTAGAACCTAATTTTTCAGAAACCCTAGATAACATCAAAGAACCAAAAGTGAGGTTGCATCTGAGTTGAACCAAAATTTTGGTGAAGCTCGCAACTCCGACCAGCAACCAGAGCACCGCGGGGAGATGGAGTCGAAGCTGGTCCAGAAGATGGAGTCGGGGAAGCGTCGAAGTGGTGCCGAAGTGGAGGAGTCGGGGAGATGGAGTCAGAGCTGGTCTGTGAGATGGAGTCGGGGAGGCGTTGAAGCGACGTCGTCGACGCTAGGCGTTGAAGGGGTGGCAGCAGTGCTAGGCGGCGGCGGAGAAAGGGTTGGTGGAGGAGGAGGGAGAAGATAGAGAAGAGGTGAGGAGAAGATAATGAGAGGGAAATGAGGGTGGGTAGATTTAGGGTTTCAGGGGTAGTATATATAGGCAAATTTTTAACGGTTGAGATTCAATGAACAAAAGAAATCAACAGTTTAGATGAAACAAAGTTGAGGTTTTTTAAAAGTGTTGAGCACCGGTATTGGTACCAAAAATGCTCTTGCCGGTGCCTAAGAAATTGAACACAACTGCTTAAGGCTGCTTTGAATGATTTTTTAAAAAAACAAATTTGAACCCAAGAGTAAACCTTGGAAATGTTTTCTAAGTGTTGAGCACTAGTACCAATACTGGTGCCCAAAATGCTCGTACTAGTGCCTAAATATACGAAACACAGCTACTTAGGGCTGCTTTGAATGGTTTTTTTTAAAAAAAATTGAACCTGAGAGCAAACTTGGAAAATGTTTTCTAAGTGTTGAGCACCGGTACACATTTACCGGTGCCTAAGTAACTAATACCGGTTCTCATTCCAAATTTTCAAAATTTTCAAAATGTCTACAAAATTTGGAATGAAAATTTAAAAAACTCATTATCCCGCCATAACATAGCACCGGTATGAATGAAAAACAATGACAGTGCTAGTCTCATTTGATCTCTAAGTTACCTTTAAAATTTTTTACTATTTGGTCCATAGAAGGAATTTGGAGGCTGCAAATCACAAAATTGAAGGCACCAAAATGCAATCAAATAAGAGATGATTGCGTCTTTAAATTTTGAGGTACAATGGGTGGACGGAAGCCCCTCTAACATATTTTTGGAAAATTACGCTGTGGCCCAAAAGTTTGTTACAACATTATCATTCTGTCCAAAATATACAATTTTGTTATTCTTGCATAAATATAGAAACTAAAAAATAAATTATTTTTTTGATGAAATTTGAAAAGCACTACATGTTCTATAATATTCTAGAGTTGATTACTTAGAAGATAAAAAGGGAAATCTAAAAGGATTATGGATATGTTCTTGTACCCGATTGTTGATAAATATTATGGACTTGGAAAATACAATTAGGGTGTATAGGGTAGCATCACGTTCGAGCGGATTTCAATTTGAAGTTACGAGTAAAGTTTTTACCTTTTGCACTAAGGTCCCTCCAAAAAAGTTGGAGTCACCGAATCACAAAATTGGCAGAACCAAAATGTAATTTAATAATATATGATCACAACTCTGAAATTTGGGTATGTATGGGTGAACGGAAGGGTCTCGAAAGTCAACATTGATTACTTCTATAAACTCTCGAAAAATTACACTGTGGCCCAAATTTGTGTTACCCCATTACCCATTGCTCCAAAATACATGATTTTTTTTATTATTACCTAAATATAAATATATAAAATAAATTATTTTTTGGTGAATTATTGGAAAACGCTAGTATATGTTCTAGAGTAACTTGAGGTTGACTACTTGGAAGTTACAAAGTGAAATTGGAAAGAATTATAGATATGTTCTTCTACTCGATTTTTTGATAAATATTCCCTTACATGCATGGAAAATACAATGGGGGTGTATATGGTGGGATCACGTTGGAGCGGATTTCAGTTTGGAGTTACAAGTAAAGTTTTTTACTTTATTGCACTTAGGTCCCTCTAAGAAAGTACAAGTCGTCGAATCGCAAAATTGGCGGAACTAAAATGAAATATACCATCATAACTCTGCAATTTGGGAATGTATGGGTGAACGGAAGGTTCTCGAAAGTCAAGTTTATTACTTCTATAAATTCTTGGAAATTACACTACGGCCCAAAATTGTGTTACTGGTGTTGAAATTATTCAAATGCACCGGTTTTTTGTGTACTAGTGCTAAATTTTAGCTTTGTAGCATTGGTATTCAGTGCATAGGCACCATTTTTTTGTGTATTGGCGCTAAAATTATTCACAGACACCAATTTTTATGTACCGGTGCTGAATTTTGGTTTTGTAGCACTGGTATTCAGTGCATAGGCACCAGTTTTTTGTGTACCGGTACTGAATTTTTGTTTTTTAGCACCGGTATCACTGATATATTGGTGCATGTGTCATTTTTAGCACCGGTATTACGGCACCGGTACATTTTTACCGATGCCTATGTACATATTTTCCAGTAGTTAATTATAGGGATGAGAAACCTACAAATCCTCATCCTAGAGACGATTTTAATTTTTAAAAAATCATTGCATGTAATTTTTCTAAAATTCTAAAATTTAGACTATTAAATTTCTAAATTTCAAATTAACGTTTAACACTAAGTCTCAGGAAATGCGGTATTTCCATAAGTTTATAGGTAGTCCACGAGGGTTTTTACCTTAAATATTGTATTTTTTAATAAAATTTAAATATTATTTTTTATAAGTTAAAACGGTATTAATATGTATTTGAATGTTAAAATATAAAAATATAAGGTATAAAAATATTTTTTAAAATTATAAATTTTGTACATATATAATTTAACAAATGTAGTATATAAGGTAAAAAATAAGCGGTTTATCCATAAGTTTATGGACAAGCCGCCTGTCAGGAAACTCACTCAAAAGTATAATATTTCCATACTTCACGTCACGTAATATTTTATTAGAATTTCACTTACTCCCTGCATCTCAGGTCAAATTGCACAAATATTTTTTCAGGATTTCCAACATACACATTTAAATGTAAATATATGTAGCTATGTATATTAATGGCACGTAAAAAGTTTAACCTTTAGAATTACATGTTACGATGCATCTAACAGTATCTCATACAATAATATTATTTTTCATATATTTATTCAAATATGCAGTCAGAGTTTTGCAAGTTTAACTAAATCTTTGACTTTATGCAATTGAACTTGGGACCGAGTAGTATAAGGTGTTGGTGTTTTATAAACACAAACTATTTAAGTATAATTGGATTCGAGTAGTTGTGACCCCAGGATGTTAAAACAAGTTTGGTGGTGTGGAATGTACATTTGTGAGAACTATTTACGAGTTTACAGGCTGATAGAATAAGGATCAATTGTGTTGGTCATAACTAACATGGCTTAGCATGAAGTGTGGAAAGATGTATCACTTCAAAGTTTTTATAATTCTAATAGCGGTGGTGCGTAGTGCCTAGTTAAGGACGAGGATGGAATAAGGATTGTGTACGGGATGCAGCGTTGATGCCTAACTCTTTTGCTAGTAAATGAGTTTACTGCATCTGATGTGGAAAGATACATCGTTATAATTATAATTCTGATAACTAAGTGGCTTGTCCTAGAATGATGAACCGTTGCATTGTTTCATGACATTTGTTTCCTATATATACATGCGTACATGCATGGAAAAGATACATAGAACACAGAAAACTCAAGCATGACAAGGGAAAAGACAAGATTTTGCCAGACATACATAGCAACCAAAAACACAGTTACTTAAAAGTATTCTCCTGATTCAAGCCTAGAACATGAGGGTTTCTCGATTATTTTATCCTCAAAGGGAATTTGTGTAACACAAGGCTGTAATATGGTCGAATTACTCTTTAAGGAAAGCATATGTAACGCGACTCATATCGATCTCCAAGAAAAGCTTTACTACAATCATCCAAGTGTGATTTTGTTGTTCCACTAGAATACAACATTATAACAATTATTACTCCAATATAAGGTTATACTCCCCCTGGTCCCTTAATATTGGCTCCTACTTTGAGCACACATATTTTTGAAAAATAAAATGGGTGGTGGAGGTTGAGTTGAAAGTGTCAAAAATAAATTGGGTGGATGAAATTAATCTAATATTTGCCAAAAAAGAAAATGAGCCAATATTAAAAAAATTATTAAAAAAAAAGGAAGTCAATATTAGAGTCCGTGATGGAGTACTCTTGTTTGAACCAATCATACCAGGGTGTTCAATAACATTTTGAAATGTAGGGGCTTGATATAAAGATATGCAAACCATCATGATTGCTAATGAGAATTAACAGTAGTTGTGGTCCTTTTGTGTGAAAAAAGAAAAGGCGTACGATGGGAGATGTTGAGAGTTGAGAGTAATTTATTGCGTGCGCATCGGGGTTACGGTTTATATCGCTTTCGCGGTGGCCGTGCATGACAAGTACTCCAAATTTAAATAATGCACATTTGACAATTTGTAGCCCTATGGACCAGGTGGCAGCCCAAATCATAATTATATATCTGCTCTATTCTTTTAATACCGATATTTTACTATTTAATTGTTAAAATATAAATTAAAATATACGAGAAGAATTTAAAGTTGAGAGTGAAATGATTAATGCGTAAAAAATATGAACTGTGCCAATTTTTAAAAAGCAGATTAGAAGGGACAATGTGAGAGTTGTTCATTTTCTTTTATATTGTTGTTGAAGGGATTCTCTAATTTATTTTATTCTTCACGGCAATACATTATTCAGTTGGTATGTGACCTGTGGGGGTCCATTATGAAATAAAGTTGATTCGGACACACGGAATAGAATAAAAATGTTGGCCACCACCTTGAATATGTAAATAGATTAATTATCATTCTTAAATTTCTTGTTAAAGTTCAGGTAAAATCTTGAAAAAAGACCATTTTATATATATAGAAAGATGAACTTTAATTAGAATATTGAAAACATAAAAGTTTTTAGATGTAATACTAAAAATTTATTATACAATGTGTAGTAATTATAAAGTTTATGATCTGATAAATGTAAACCAAAATATTTATCTTTATTTCTTTTAATTTACACTTTAAACTTTGATATTTCTATGATTTATGAAAAGATTATCTTTCAATAGACCGATTCTAAAGTTTAACACGCTGATTGTATACATTTAACAGGAAATAATAAAATTGTTGGATCTAGGAAAGGGTGCTAAGGAATTGACCACGCAATCTCCTCCATTTGGTTCGACTCGTTGGTAGAACAGAAATGTGAATGCCATATTGCTCAATTATTTTTTAAATGTCCTTAGTGAGAAAGTAAAGGAAAAAAATGAAAAGGGGCCTTACATCCCCACACGTTATTGTCACAAACAATTGTACTCCCTCCGGTTCTCTAACAATGGCTCACTTTCTATTTTGGATGGTTCTTTTATATTGGCTTATTCCTTTTTTTGGCAAATACTAGATTGTTTTCATCCACTCAATTTACTTTTTACTTTCTCAATACAATCTACACCACTCATTCTACTTTTTAAAAAACTTTGTGCCAATTCAAAGGAGTCCATTGTTAGAGAACCAAAGGGAGTACTGATCTTAGACAAAACGAGATCATAGATGATCGATCAATGTAAGAATAGGCTACGATGACTTTAATAGATATATATATTTTTTATAAATTTTAAAAATGTATTTTAAAAGGGAGGATTAGTTGTCGAAACATATATTGCAAGTGTTAAAAGTCGGTTCAATTTTGAACCACCATTTATAAATAAGCTTTTAATAGCTGTTAATAACATTTAACGATGGTTAAAAAAATTTGCAGGCGGCCATAGCAAGGGAGCGCTAACCCAGATCCTAGCGGGGGAATAGGGCAGAGCAGAGCCGCTGACGAGATACTCAAAGCTCCCGAGATGAAAAGAGGGAAAGTCTAGTGAAGTTTTCTTTATTAGTGATCGAAACGTCGTAGACGATACCGCAGGTCAGATTTGACTTGTGTGGGGGAAATGACGGTTCAATCAAACAAACAAATGATTGAATTTGATAACCAATATTGGGCTAAAATAAATATACAGGCTAGGCTTTTTTTCCTCAAGCATGGCTAATTCTTATATTTCTTTTGCCTCATTTGTCCTAGCAATTACCGGTCGCGTCCAGCTGTAGACACGTCATCCTCATGGTGACCGTGACAGTAAGACAACGTGAATCAGTGGACAATGTTGGTCAAACAAGATCTGGGCTACTTCATAGTCGAGTCGAGTCACCCAAATAATTTTTTTCAGTAGTGGTGATGGGTTGTGGGCCGCAAACGAAATGAGCCATCTTGTGGAAGATACATGGCCCGACTCATTGAAAAATGGGTCTTCATGCAGTAGTATGCATTCGTCAAATGGAGCTTTCCATCATACACTGGAGTTTCTAGGGGGGTGGAGGGCAATGCTCTCTAGTCTATGCCTATTTAGGTTATGGATTGACTCCTAGAATGACAATGGGAGTTTAGTTTAATTTTAAAGTCTAGATTTATCTAGTTGACAATTTGTAGAAGCTATCCAAATATGAAATTTTGGGTTGCAACATTAAAGAAGGTAATTTCGGTGATACACAGAATTTGGAGTTGTAATCCGAGAAGAGGTATTTTTGTCCATGGTGTTTTTATTGAAGAATATATTAATTCCTATATTTATGGGATTTGACTATATTTATGGAAATTAGAATTGATGTGATAAATATTCTTTTGAATGAGATATGGGCGAGATATTTTAATTCCTTTCTTTAAGGGATTAGATTTGATAATTCCTATCTCCATGAGATTTGATTGTAATCATAATATTATGTGGAGAAAGAATTATATTTGCACATGACTTCATGCGTATCAGAATTTGAGATGGAATAAACTTCATGTGTACGAAGACTGTGTATGTTGAAACATACGTACAGCCGCAGCCTAAAAGGTTTTTACGAAAGAACAAAATATTGCGATTGTGTTGATTTATGGAAGGTTGAATATTTTGCAATATGTTAGGCGGTGTTAGAAGCATAATGGATTTATGGAAAATCCCTATAATTATGGAAAAAGATTTATGGGATATTTGAGATGAGAAAATTCCTTTTATTTATGGGATTTAGATATACTTCAGAAGCAGATAAGGAATAAGAATATTATGGAGATGATCATGGAGGTTCCGATCTACTCATGGACTATAAAAAGAGGACATCACGGCTGCATTAAACTCACGAACTTAACAGAAAAAAATCCGCAGACATATTTTATATCTTTCGAGAGTGTTGTGAGAGCTAGAATTCTATGTTCCAACATACATAACCTATTGTTCAAAGTTCAAAATCGTATACCTTAATAACTCAGGATGACCAGATCCAGCGTCGACGAGTTTTGAGGTCAGGGGGAGTCTGATCAAGGTGGATTGGTAGCAAGGGGAGATTGCAGGATTCACGTTATAGTTAGATAAGATAAGTATAATTGTTTGGTGTACTTTGTACTGTATCTTTCTGATTAGTGGATTCATTCTGAACTGGGTCAGGCCCCACAGATTTAGGTAGATTTCACCAAACTTCATAACCAAGTCTTATGTCTTTATGTTTTACTTTATTGCATACTTGGTTAGATAGGTTATGTTGGAACACAGTAGTGATAATTGAAGATCCACCGTCGCTGAGTTTCGAGGTCAGAAGGAGTCTGATCACGGTGGATCGGTAGCAACGGGATCTTGCATGATTCACGTTATAGTTAGATACGATAAGTAAAATTGTATGGTGTACTTTGTACTATATCTTTCTCACTAGTGAATTCATTCTGAACTGGGTCAGACCTCGCAGATGTAGGTGGATTTCACAAAACTTCGTAACCAAGTCTTGTGTTTTTATGCTTTACTTTATTTCATACTTGGTTAATTAATTGAATTAATTAGGTAAAACCAAATTTCAATTGGTATCAGAGCTAAGCCAGTTGTTTTACCTTGGTTGTGGCAAGGAATCTAGTTTTACCAATGACGGCTAGAGAAGGAGCTTCTGTGTCTCGGCCACCACTGCTAGAAGGAACAAATTACAATTACTAGAAGGCTCGCATGCGAGCATTCATAAAATCACTGGATGAACTGGCTTGGAAATTTGTTGAAACTGAATGGAGTCCTTACTGAAGATGCTGAAATTAGTTCAAAGGAGTAAGAAGGAGAATCAAGTACGAAAAAGTAGAAACTCAAGGACAAGTTTACATGGACTCGAGATGAACTAAAGGCTTCATTGGCAAATTCAAAGGTGTTGCATGCTATCTTCACAGCGGTAGACGAAAATCAGTTTAAACAAATCTCAACATGCCACCAGGGAAAGAAAGCTTGGGATATCTTGCAGACCATTCATGATGGAACAAGTCGTGTACGTGAATCCAAACTAAAGATGTTGGCTACAAAGTTTGAGGAATTGAAAATGGAAGAGGAGGATACTATTGTTGTAGTCAATGGAAAACTTAGAGACATCTCCAATATGGCGTATCAACTTGGGAAAGTTTACAAGGAAGCAAAATTAGTGAAAAAGACTTTGAGATCCCTTCCTAAAATATTTCCTATGAAAGCTACGGAAAATGAAGAAGCAAGAGATATAACCACCATAACCTTAGATGAACTAATGAGATCATTACAAACTTATGAGATGACAATGCAATAGCCTGCAAAGAAAATCCAGAAGGAGCTCGTCTTCAAAACCTCGTCATCAAGAGTCATCCATAAATCTGATAGTGATGATGGAATTAAAAAAACATGCTCTTATCACTAAGAATTTATCAATAATGCTCAAGAAGGTGGTAAACAACAAATCACAAGAAAGATTTGGTGGAAATAGACCTCGAGCACAAGACCTTGGTAATATTCGTGGAACGCGATTGGAACAAGGAAATCAGCAGTTCGTTAGAAATCAAGGTGGTAAAGCAAATGCGTCTAGAAGAATTCAATATAGAGAATGTGAAGGATACGATCACATTCATGTTAAATGTGCTAATACCCGAAAGAAGCAAGGAAAATCATACATCAACTCATGGAGTGAAGATGAAGAAGATGAAAAGGATGAAGAGGAACATATAAGCAATTATATGGTATTTGGAGCAAAAGTTCACGGTGGATCAGATGATGATGTATGTTCCAACATGTCAAAGAAAAATGATGATATATGTTCCAACATGCGAAATAAAAACAAGGATATAAGTTCCAACACAGGTTCCAATGATACTTCCATTGATGGCAAAGGGCAAGTTGTGAGTGATGAAGAGATCTACACTGCATATGAAAAAAAAAGTATGACATGTGGCTAAAAGTTGCTATATAAGCATGTCGTTGAACGAAGAGAAAAATCAACTGGTTGATAAGGAGAAGGAATTGTTAGTTCTTGTAGTTGAACTCAGTAGAGAGATTGTAGGATTAAATTTGATTCTAAGCTCGACAACTAAGAGATCTGAGATGACCGAAGTAGCAATTACCGAGTTGAACACGGGTAAGGAAAAACTTAACAATATTCTGACCATGGGAAAGAACTTTGGAGACTGATACAAAATTGGCTATGAAAACTCACCGGGTAGCACATTTGATTTCAAGATGGATATTCAAGAAATAAAGAGAAAGGTGATCAAGACTCGTCAACGCAAACCTCTCATCTGTAGCTACTGCATATATTAAGGCCATACCGGAGAAACAATGCATGACTTCTTAGGGATATTATGACTGGATGTCAAATTGTCTGCATGTTCTAATATATATGGTGTCCAACGATCAAGGATGGTAAAAAAGGTATGGGTCATTAGACGCACTAGTACTTGTCTTGTTGCTTATACTTCCCTTATTGGCCACTCTAGATACTCGTGGTACTTTGATAGTGGTTGCTCTTGCCACATGACTGGAACTCAGTAATTTCTGACAAAAATCAAACCATATGATGGGGGTTATATCACGTTTGGCGATGAAAAGAAGAGTCGGGTAGTTGGAAAAGGTGAACTGCGTATTGAAGATTCCCCGTATTCATTAGTGTTCTGTTGGTGGAACACCTAAAGGCTAATCTCCTATGTATCAGCCAGTTAAGTGATGATAATATGACAGTGGAATTCCGCAAGGAGAAGTGCATAGTGAAATATGGCAACAACAAAATGCTTACTGGTATTCAGTCATTAGACAAATATTGCTTGTTGGAACAAGAAATGAACTACTTGGGTGTAGAATATGATGGGTAGATTTTACGGGTAACCGTGTTCCAACTTCAGATGATTTCTCAGATCATGGACGTAATGATGTTGGAACATCAGATGAGGTAGATCTTACAGATGAGGCTGATGGCTCTTATAACTTCAGCAATGTTGGAACACCGTCCTCCCAGAACTTTCCCATGTTCCAACATTAGTGCAGGCATTGGCGGAACCAACGGTACGCTAGGTAGGGCTGGAGCCCTACCTAGATCGGCGGCCTGAGCTAGGAGGAGGCGGGAGCGCGTCTCCGGCGCGGCTGTGCGCGTCTCAGGCGTGGCGGCAGCAAGGGCCAAGCCCTGCTCTCTGGAGAAGAAGGCCGCGTGCGGCCTTCTTTTTTTAATTCATACTTACTAAAATGGCATCGTTTCACGTTAGTGAAACGACGTCGTTTCGTTTGGCCTTATTTTTTTAATACCTAAGTAGTAAAATGACGTCGTTTCACTAAGTAATATGAAAAAAAATGAAATCAGAAATGGATTGGGCCAAAAACTGAGCCCAATCCAATAGCCAAACATTAATCCATTCTATAAGCTTGGAGGCGAGAAAGACAGCAAGTCAGCACTCCTTCCTCTGCCTCAGCTCACAGCCTCGCTCCGCCTCAGCCCCGTCGCCGTCGATCCGTCCGCCGCCGCCATCCGCCACCACCGTCCGCCACCTGCTGCTGCCTGCCTGCCTCGTCCCGCCGCCTCTCCAAACAACGGTAAGTCTTCTCTTTATGCGCATATTTATTAATTTTAGGGTTTATAATTTATTGTCTTTTTAATTTATTTCTTCAAAACTTAAATATATCTATAATGTGAACATGATTTTTAGATTGGATGTTGAATTGAATTTATATGGTTGTATTATATATGATTGTTGAAGTTTAGTTGAATTGCATAAATTGATTTAGTTGAATTGCATATTTAGTTGGAATTTAGTTGGAATTTAGTTGAAATTATAATTGTTTGATTTATTTTGTATAATTGTATGTGACAATGAAATTGTCAATTTGTCATAATCGGTTTATGGAACTATCAATTAGGGATATTTGTTAAATTGAATTTAGATGAATATGATTTTATAAACTTTTTATTTTCATTTGTTAATTATCAATTAGGGATATTTTATTAAATTGAATTTGAATCGATGAAAAATAAATCAATTTACATATTTTTCCTATTTGATATTTAATAGGTTATGGATAAAGTTTTAATTCGAAGTAGCGGATTAAAGAGATCGAATGAATCTAATGAACAAAGGCACAATGAAGAGGGTAGTAGTACAAAACAATCTCGTGTAGAATTCAATCAGAATGATGTTATAAGTGATCCCGGGCTACGTAAACCTATTGAAGAGATTGATGTTTCTATTGGAGATGAAGTGCTAAGAGAATATATATTAAGAGGTCCTTGCCAACCTAGGAATCATACTTTTCCAAAGACAGTGTTCAATGATGAATTTAGAAGTTTTCAAAAGGGTTGGTTTGATGAATTTAATTGGTTGGAGTATACTGTTTCAAAGGATGCAGCCTTTTGTTTTCCTTGCTATCTTTTTAAGAATTCAGCAAAGGGGACGGCATATACTGTGGATGGGGGATTGGAAGAATGCCCTTAAAGTATTTAGGAAACATGCTAAGAATGTGGATGGAATTCATCATGGTGCAGCAATCAAATTGAGAAATTTTAGCCTTCAAAAGCAAAGTATCTCACATTGTTTGGATGGTCATTTCACCGAAGCAAAAAAGGCATATCGTACACGTTTGAATGCGGTTTTGGATGTGACAAGATACTTGTTAAATCAAGGTTTGGCTTTTCGTGGTCATGATGAAGGTTGGGATTCCCTCAACAAGGGTAATTATCTTGAATTGGTTAAATGGTATTGCAAGCGAAGTGAAGATGTTGCTAAGGTAATGAATGAAAATGCTCCCGGAAATTACAAGTTGACATCCCCCAGAGTTCAGAAACAGCTCTCAAGTGCTTGTGCTGCGGAGGTAACTGATGCTATTGTTAATGACATTGGAGATAGTGTATTTTCTATTCTTGTTGATGAGGCTCGAGATGCATCAATAAAAGAGCAAATGGGGGTTGTTTTGAGATATGTCAACAAACAAGGATGTATTCTTGAGCGTTTTCTTGCTCTTGTGCATGTTTCCAATACTAAAGCTATTACTTTGATGGAGACTCTTAAGCAACTGTTTGTAGATAATAAATTGTCCTTGTCAAAGTTGAGAGGCCAAGGATATGATAGGGCTTCAAATATGCGAGGGGAGTTCAATGGATTGCAAGCTTTAATATTGAAAGAAAACTCTTCTGCGAGGTATATTCATTGCTTCTCTCACCAACTTCAATTGGTTGTTGTTTCTGTTGCATATTGTACTCTATCTGTGGGTGAATTTTTTGGGTATCTTGTTCAAACTGTGAATCTAGTTGGAGGTTCATGTGTTAGAAAAGAGATGCTTGTGCAATTAGAACATGCTAGACTTGTAGAGGCATTGGAGAGTGGGGACAAGGTTAGTGGAAGAGGCAAAAATCAAGAAATGAGTTTGAGAAGGCCTGGTGATACACATTGGGGATCACATTACAGTACTATTCTTCGCTTTGAGGCTATGTGGTCTTCAATTATTCAAGTGCTTCTTAATATTTGTGAGCATGGCAATTTAGTTGAAAATGCCTCTACAGCAAAGGGTTTGATTGATAGAATGGAGAGCTATGAATTTGTGTTTTGTATGTTTTTTATGAAGCATTTGTTGGGAGCTACAAATCAATTGTCCCTTGCCTTGCAACAAAGAGATCAAAATATTTCGATGGCTATGCGAATGATGAATAGAATGAAGACTGAATTGCAAGAATTCAGAGATTGTGGTTTTGATAAATTATTGGATGGAGTCAACACATTTTGTGTGAAGCATGAGATCACATTAGACGTGATGGAAGCACAACGGAAAATTCGTCACCGTTCTAGACGACGGGGAGAAATGTCAACCAATCATGATTTCTACCGTGTTGATATTTTTCTTCAGGTACTACTTTAATATTTACATAGTTTAATTTATTTTGTTTATAATATTTTATACGTATTTTTTATCTTAATGTTATATTTTTTATTGTTTCAATACTAGACCGTTGACAAGATGATTCTTGAAATGAATCATCGATTTTGCGAAGCAAGCTCGGAATTACTCACTTGTATTGCATGCCTTGATCCGAGAGAAAGATTTGCCATGTTTGATGTTGGTAAGTTGCTTCACCTAGCTGAACTTTATCCGGATGACTTCTCCCTTGTTGAGCGTTTAGAACTAGAGCAACAACTTGATTTCTTCATTCATGATGTGAGAGATGATGATGCCTATTCGGCCATCAATGATCTTGGAAGTCTTGCTCAGCATATGGTTCGATCACGTAGCATGGTACTCTATCCATTGGTATATCGTCTGATTGAGTTAGCATTAGTTCTACCAGTTGCAACTGCTTTAGTTGAGCGAGTTTTTTCTGCCATGAAGAATATCAAGACCGATCTTCGTAATAGAATGGGAGTTGAATGGTTGAACGATGTTATGACGGTATATATTGAAAAGGATATTTTTGTTAAGATTGAGAATGAACCGATTATGCAACGTTATCAAGCCATGGAGTCTCGTAGATATCTGTTGCCCCCACCGTTTTCTAGTTCTACTTCTAGTAATTCGAGCGTTAGAAAGTAGTTATTTTAGTAGTTTAGTGAACTTGTAAAAATATTATTGTATGCTACTTGATTTATTATATTATGTAGTATTTTTCATTATTGTTGAGTTGAATTTTGAAAATTTATATGTCATTAATATTTATCACCCTTTCTTCGCTCCGTCAATTCCCTCCTCAGCCGAGAGCCCTCCGCCACCAGGTCTCCGCCGCGACGCCACCGGAAGCTGCCTCGGCACGCCGACCCCGAAAATTTTTCAGCCTCCCCTGAAAAAAATTTCTAGTTCCACCCCTGAGTTCAGGCTGAATCAAGCAGAAGAAGGACTCTATTGATCCCTCGGGTTAATTATAGGGAACTTGCTGGTGTACAACATTTTTTCTCCATCATTGAACCCAAGAATTACAAAGAGGTTCTACTTGATAAGTATTGGATTGCAGCAATGGAAGAAGAACTTGGAAAATTCAAATGCAATGGCAATAAAGAAATGTCAGTTTCTCAGGACTACACTCATGTTGAAGGAGTTGATTTTGATGAGACATTCGCACTAGTTGCCATGTTAGATTCTATTTGCATTCTCCTTTCTATGACTTGCATTATGAATGCTACGATGTACCAAAAGGTTGTCAAGAGGGCTCTCCTACATGGTGTGGTTAATGAGAAAGTATATCATCGACTCAAGATGGCTTTGTATGGATCAAAACAAGAACCAATAGCGTGGTATGAGCGACTCACTGCCTTTCCTACTCAGAAAGGTTATCGCCAAGGGGGAGTAGATCGCACCTTGCTTGTTTTCCGAAAATCATCAAATATACTTATTGCTCACATCTATGTTGATGATATGATCTTTAGGTCTACTTCACCATCCTTAGTACTAGATTTTGTGACTTTGATGCAAACTGAATTTAAGATGAGTGTGGTGGGAGCATTTGTAAGATTTCAGGATGATCTTAAGGAATCTCACTAGAATGCAGTCAGAAGGTTAATTCGATATGTTAGTGGGACTTCTGAGTATGGAATCTGGTATTCTCATAATCAAGACTCTCATCTGGTTGGTTATAGTGATTCCGATTGGGGCAGTAATGTAGATGATCGTAAAAGCACCACAGGTGGATGTTTCTTTATTGGTGGAAGTTGTTGTGTGCAATTATTATTGATAAAGCAAATGTTGAGTGATTATGGAATTAAATAAGGGCTTCTAACAGTGTTATGTGACAACAAAAGTACTATTGACATCTCAAAAAATCCAATACAACATTCTCGAACAAAGTTCATTGATATAAGCCTTCGTTTTATTCGAGAACTAGTTGAGAGGTAAGAAGTGGTAGTTGACTATGTTCCAACATCGGAAAATTTTACGCCTTCATTGAACTGGTTGGACTCTGCAACTTTTGAGCTCCCCAGACAACACTTAGGTGTTTGTAAAATTTGAGGTATTTATTATTTTCTCAAGCTTTGTGTGATTTTTTTTACATATATTTTAAAAATACAAAAAAATTGAAAAAGAGAAAAAGAAAAAAATGGAGGCGTAATTTGACATGTTGGAAGTAGGTGTTGAAGACATTATAGTAATTGATGAGATGCATAGATCAAAGAAATGACTCATCCTGGTATTCTGGTTTAGGATGATGAGGAATTGGAAGGCAATGATATTGGTCATGTTCCAACACAGAGTATGGAGACAATTAGAGAAGATGTGGACATGGAAATAAATGAGCCTGATGTGATTAAAGATTCTGATGTTCAAACATCAGTAAATGTGACTGGAGAAGATTATGATCTGGGTGGTGAACAAGCCAATGTTCCAACACCAGACATGGAGATATGGGGAGAAAGTACAGATGAAGTGAAAGAAGCTGAGCAACTGATATTCCAACATCGGTACATACTTGAGGTGTTGATTCTAAAGCAATGAAATAATCTTATGTTCCAACATAAAGAAAGCGGGTGAAGCTGAGAGCTGCTATGTTCCAACATCAGTGACTGATGTTCCTAAACAAGTTGAGAAGATTTATGAAAGCACTACTGATAAGATTGCTATGAGTGATATGATATTAGCTATGAAGACAACTGATCTGGGTGTATATGAAGAGTGTGGATTTACAGCCTACTTGGACTATTTGGGTCTCAAGACTACTGCCTCAATTTACAAGGAGTACAACCAAGAGATTGTAGAAGATTTTTATGGGAGGCAACATTGATCCCGATTTTGAGTGGTACAACAGAGTTTACATCATAGGCAACACATTGAGATTTTCTGGAAGACTAATCTATCAGTGACTTAGACTACATATCCTCAAGGATTTAGAAACTGTTTGTGCTGGGGACTTTGGAATGGCAGACGATCAGATTCTGTTGGAAATTACTGGAGAATTTTAGTCTCAGTAGCCACTCAAGGGAACGCTACTGCATCTATCTTGAATATCAGGTATTTCTGATTGATGTAAATAGTTGGATTCTCTATTGAAATACTACAGCTCTTACTCGAGACGGCCAAGCAAGAGCATTTGATCAAAGACATGTGCATGCTGGAATTCTGAGGCTACAACTTTTGATGTTAATGAGAAGAAGGTCAAGTTTGTGATTAATGCGAAGTTGAGAGCTCTAGCAATCCAGATTAGATGAGGCACATATAGCTACTCCTGGAGATGTTTGAAGGCTCTGCTATGGCTATGTTCCAACATAGGTCATATATTTATTTCAGGGGGGGCTGCATTTATTGGATATTTTTGTTTCATGTGTCTATTGCATTTGACATGTTTATGGTCCTAAGGGGGAGATATTTTGGATTTCTTAGATGACTTTATTGGCTCTGTTGGGTTGATGTTCCAACATGCTTATTATTCCTGGATGTTGAGGGACTTCTGGAATTCAAAGAAAGATGTTATGTTCCAACATCCAGAGTGGTTTTCAAGATGTTTGTATTTGCATAAGCTCTTATGATGAAATTCACTAAGGTGATTGGTCCACAAAATGACAAAGGGGAAGATTGTAAAGTCTAGATTTATCTAGTTGGCAATTTGTGGAAGTTATGATAATATGGAATTGTTGGGTTGAAACACAAAGAAGTTAATTTCGGTGATATAAGGAATTTGGAGTTGTAATCCGAGAAGAAGTATTTTCTTCCATGGTGTTTTTCTTGAATAATATATCAATTCCTATATTTATGAGATTAGACTTGATTTATGAAAAATAGAATTGATGTGATAAATATTCTTCGAATGAGATATGGATGAGATACATTAATTATTTTCTTTAAGGGATTGAATTTGGTAATTTCTATCTCAAGGGGATTTGATTTTAATTAGAATATTATGTGGAAAAGGAATTATATTTGCACATGACTTCGTGTGTATCAAAATTGGAGATGGAATAAACTTCATGCGTACGAAGACTGTGTATGTTGGAACATACGTGCAACCACAACCTAAAATATTTTTATAGAAGAACAGAATATTGTGATTGTGTTAATTTATGGAAAGTTGAATATTCTGCAATATGTTAGGCGGTTTTAGAAGCATAATGAGTTTATGAAAAATTCCTATAATTATGAAAAAATATTTATGGGATATTTGAGATAAAGAAAATCCTTTTATTTATGAGATTTAGATATGCTTCAGAAGCATATAAGAAATAGGAATATTATGGAGATAATCATGGAGGGTTCCAATCTGCTCATGGACTATAAAAAGAGGACATCACTGCTGCATTAAACTCACAAAATTAATAGAAAAAATCCACAGACAGATTTTATATCTTTCGAGAGTATTGCATTTCGAGAGTATTGCAAGAGCCAGAATTCCATGTTCCAACGTATGTAACCTGTTGTTTAATGTTCAAAATCGTATACCTTAATTCCTCAGGAGGAGAAGATCCAACATCGACGAGTTTCGAGGTAAGAGGGAGTCTGATCAAGGCAGATCGGTAGCAAGGGAAGCTTGCAGGATTCACGTCATAGTTAGATAATATAAGTATAATTGAATGATGTACTTTGTACTGTATCTTTCTGATTTGTGGATTTATTCTGAACTGGGCCAGACCCTGCAGATGTAGGTGGATTTCACCAAACTACATAACCAAGTCTTGTGTCTTTATGTTTCACTTTATTGCATACTTGGTTAGATAGGTTATGTTGGAACACATCAGGGATAATTGAATAAATTAGGTAAAACCAAATTTCATTAATTTTAATTTTAGTTATTATTTTCATGTTCTTATTTTCTAGGTTAACTGTTAGTGATTTCATAGTTCCTACAAGATTTAGGTGCCTCTCTACCACTGATCGGAGAAATTCAATGACAACTTCCAGAAATTATCTAAGCCGAAATCTTAGAACTACGGAGTTTTCGAACACCAATGGGGATTACCCCCGACCAACCATGAATTAATATGGAGGCAACACAGTATTGTACTGCTTCAAAACAAAAGTAACAACTCCTACCCTCGACACTCCTTTAACAAGTGTGAAATTTGGTTTTATCGAATTATCTTAATTATTACTATTCTCTTCCAACATAACCTATATAACCAAGTATGCAATAAATTAAAGCATAAAGACACGAGACTTGGTTACGCAGTTCGGTGAAATCCACCTACATCTGTGGGGTTTGACCTAGTTCAGAATGAATCCACTAATTAGAAAGATACAGTACAAAGTACACCATACAATTATACTTATCTAATTATAACGTGAATCCTGCAAGCTCTCATTGCTACAGATCCACCTTGATCAGACTTCCCATGACCTCGAAACTCATCGACGTTGGATCTCCTCCTCCTGAGAAAGTAAGGTATACGGTTCTAAACTTTTATTAACAGGTTACGTATGTTGGAACATATGAATTTTGACTCTCGCAATACTTTCAAAAGGTATAAAATATGTATGCGGATTTTTCTATTATGTCTGTGTGTTTAATGCAACCATGATATTCTCTCTATATAGTCCATCAAGCAAATAGAAAATCCCATGATTATTTCAATGACATTCCTATTCCTTATCTACTTCTGAAGCATATTCAAATCCCATAAATAAAAGGATTTTCCTTATCTCAAAGGTCCCATAAATCATTTTCCATAATTATATGGATTTTCCATAACCCATTATGCTTCTACCACACGTCTAAAATACCATATTGTGGAATTTCCTTTCTTCCATAAGAAAATATCCACGCAATATTCTGTCAATGATTAAAACCTTCCAGGCTTCGGTTTTCCATATGTTACAACATAAACAATCTTCGTACGCGTGAAGTTTATTCCATCTCCGATTCTTATACGCATGAAGTCATGTGCAAATATAATTCCTTCTCCACATAATATTCTGATTACAATCAAATCCTTTGGAGATAGGAATTAATAAATCTAATCACTTAAAGAAAGGAATTAATATATTCCGTTCAAGTTCTTTTCCACAAAGGAAATTTATTAAATCAATTCTAATTTTCATATATAGGAATTGATATATTCTTCAACAAAAACACTATGGACAAAAATACTTCTTCTCGGATTACAACTCCAAATTCCTTATATCACCGAAATTACCTTTAATGGTTCAACACAACAATTCCATATTTACATAACTACCACAAATTATTAACTAGATAAATATAGACTTTAAAAAGTTATTTTCTACCGTTGATCGAAGAAATTCAGTAACAACCTAACCAAATTTTAATGCAACCAAGTGAAGATAGCCTTGAAGTTTGAAGGCACGAATTGAGTAGTCGAGTAGCAGACTGTTAGAATGGCATTTGGCACTACAAGAGATAACACATTTTACCTCGGTTATACAGGGGTTTTTACCTCGGTTTTTTGACCCAAAAAATGAAGTAAATAGTGGCAGAGTAAAATGTGTACATTTTACCTCAGTTTTGAAAAAATTAACCGAAGTAAAAACTGTAATGGGAGCGACTTACTAGCGAGGTCGCTAGAATGGAATCATAGTAAAAATAATTGCCGAGCATATTGCGACATCGCATATTAATATTCCAGAAATTTTTTTAAAAAAAGTACCGAAAGCAGAATTGACGTCGATTCTGCTTTTGGTAGTTCATTGGCATTTTCGGTCAGATCCCACCAAATCCCAGAGTAGAAAACAAATTTCGAAAAAAACAACATAACAAAAACAATGACAAATAAGTGAAACAACAAGTTCAATTCAAATGAAATCAATAGCATACATATCTATTGCAGAGCTATACACTGAAACATCACCATGATTTAAAAGAGATAAATAAAAACATTTTTGTTCTTGACAGAGCAGAGGCAGACTTCTTGCATCTCGCGGCGGACTGTGGCTGAGGGCGACAGAGTTTGACTGAGCGCGGCGCAGCCTGGTGGAGAGCGGTGGCTGGGAAGTCTCCGATGTTGTCTCAGCCGGCGGCATGGGAGGACTCTGCTGGTGGCGTAGCATCGCTAGATCGGAGAGTGGCGGCGTTCTGCGGTGGCAGAGGCAGACTTCTTGCATCTCCCGGTGGACTGTGGCTGAGGGCGATGTAGTTTGACTGAGTGCGGCGCAGCTTAGTAGAGAGTGGGGGAGCACGTTAGAGATTGGAGGAGAGCGACGGAGCAAATGAATAGAGTGGCAGCGTCAAGGAGAAGAGGAAGTGAATGAGAAGAGTTGGGTGAAGGAGAAGAGAAGACAGATGAATGATGGAGGATGGATTAACAAATAAGGGTTCGGCGGATTTGGCATAAATATAGGATATGGGTTTATGGGCTTAAATAGTTGATGGGCTGAAATCAAACCCAAATAACAACTATTTATAAATCAAAAATTAATTCTAATCAAACTCAATTAATTCTTATTTTTCAATAATTATATCCAATCAAACCAAATTAACTATTATTTTATCAATAATAAAATATAAAACAAACATTATTAAAATATGAATTTACAAAATTGGGCTGACCAATTGTGTTAAAATAAACATCTAATTTGAGCATTTCAATTTATATGCTTAAACTATTCAATTGTGTTATTATTTTTGTGAAAATTCAATGAATTTATTCTATATTTAGATGTTTATTTAATCAATGAATTTATTCTATATATTCAAAGGGAAAGTCTCTAAAATGCTACATTTTCATAAGGTTATGGACAGTCCACAAGGCTTTTACCTTAAATGTTGTATTTTTTAATAAAATTTAAATATCGTAGTTTATAAGTTAAAACAAGTAATAAGTATTTGGATGTGAAAATAAAATATATATATATATATATATATGTATATGATATAAAAAAATATTTTCTAAATTTGTATGTAATTTAACAAACAAATTGTATAAGGTAAGAAAAAAAGGCATGTCCAGAAGCTTATGGATGGGCCGCCTGTCAGGAGACCTACTCATATTCAAAATTCATCATGTTATACTAAGTCAAATATTCATGTTAAGTAAAAGCTTAGTTTGTATAGGATAAAATAATTATATATCTATCAAATAAAGTAATCATTCAATTTGGTTATTTTTTAAAATGAACCAAATATTACACTATGGCGCAAAATTGGAAAGTAAACTAAAAAGTCAAATGAGGGTTGACCATTTCTTAAAAAATTATACTGTGGCCCAAAATTATGGAACCCTATAATCTATTCTTCCAACATACATGATTTTTGTTATTCTTGCCTAAATATAGATATATAAAATATATTATTTTTTTTGGTAAAATGTTGCAAAGCGCTTGTACAATTTCAGAGTAACTTAGAGTCGGTTACATAGAAGTAAGAAAGGAAAATAGGGAAAGATTACCAATATATTTTTTGTGCACATTTATTGATAAAATACTATGTTATGGACTTGGAAAATACAACTTGGGTGTATAAGGTACCATCACGTTCGAGCGAATTTCAATTTTGGTTTACGAGTAAAGTTTTTACTTTTTGCACATAGGTCCCTTCAAGAAAGTGGGAATTGTCAAATCACGAAATTGGCAACATCAAAATTCAATTCAATAATATACAATTGTGATTTTGTAATTTGGGCATGTATGAGTGAACGGAAAGGCCTCGAAAGTCAACATTGATTACTTATACATAATCTTGAAAATTTATACTATGGCCCAAAATTGTGGAACCCTATAATTCATTCCTCCAAAATACATGATTTTTATTATTCTTGCCTAATATATATATATATATATATATATATATATATATATATATATATATATATATATTGGGTGGAATGTTGCAAAGCGCTAGTACATGTTCTAGAGTAACTTATAGTCGGTAGCATAGAAGTAAGAAAGGAAAATCTGGAAAGATTACAAATATATTTTTGTGAACGTTTATTGATAAATATTATGTTATGGACTTGGAAAATACAACTTGGGTGTATAGGGTACCATCATGTTCGAGCGGATTTCAATTTGGAGTTACAAGTAAAGTTTTTACTTATTGCACTTAGGTCCCTCCAAGAAAGTTGGAATTGTCGAATCACGAAATTGGAAACACCAAAATGCAATTCAATAATGTACCGTTGCAAATTTTCAATTTTAGCATGTATGGGTGAATGAAAGGGTATCGAAAATCAACATTGATTACTTATACACAATCTTGAAAAACTACACCATGGCCCAAAACTGTGTTACCTCATTATTCATTGCTCCAAAATATATAATTTTGTTATTCTTGGATATATATATTAAATAGGTGAATTTTTTGGTGATTTGTTGCAAAACGCTAGTCCATGTTCTAGAGTAACTTAGAGTTGGTTATATAGAAGTACGTAAGGTAAATTGGAAAATATTACAAATATATTCTTGTGTATGTTTATTGATAAATACTAAGTTATGGACTTGAAAAATACAACTTGGGTGTATAGGGTACAATCACATTCGAGTGGATTTCAATTTGGAATTACTACTTATTTTATATAATTATGAATAAGTAGCATATAATTACTACTTATTTTATATAATTATGAATAAGTAGCATATAATTACTACATATTTTGTATAGGGTACCTCATAGCAACCAAATTTCATACTACTTATTTTATATACTTATGAATAAGTAGTATATAATTACTACTTATTTTGTATAGGGTACCTCGTAGCAACCAAATTTTATACTTCTTATTTTCTATACTATTTATTTTATATAATTATGAATAAGTGGTATATAAAATTTTATTTGGTGAAAAAATAAAATTTATTTATTGATATTCGACTTTGATCACATATTACTCGAACTCTACGTTTAATTTATTTCATTTGAAAAATATAAACATAAAGTCATAGTTAAAAGTATAATTATAAATATTTTAAAATTTCAAAAGAAATAGAGTAGTATAAAGAGTTTGCAAAATTATATATTATTTTCATTTAACATTAAATTTAATTACTCCCCCTATCCCACTCGTTTCTGCAATTTAACTATTCATTTAGTCAAAATTACTTAACTTTAACCTCAAATTTGAATCGATAAATAAGTTAGGATACTGTCATATTTGATCTTGTTAGATTCGTAATGACATGAATTTTTACAGTATCAATTTTTTATAACATGTATTTGCACACAATTATAGGTATCAATGATCAAATATTTTTTGAGTCAACTGATGAAAGTTAACTTGTGCAGAATTGGGTGGGACAGAGGGAGTATTAAAATTTTGATCACGTGTTACTCGAACTCTACATATAATTTATTTCATTTGAAAAATATAAAACATAAAGTCATAGTTAAAAGTATAAGGCAAAATCTTGGGAAAAATGGTCTTTCCATAGACTTATGGAAAGATGAGGTTTAATTAGAATAATAAAAGGTAAAAGGTCTAAGTTGCAATATTAAAAATTTATTATGCAACGTGTAGTAGTAATAAAGTTTATAACCCAATTCATGCAAACCGAAAAGTTTATCTTCATTTCTTCTAACTTACCTTTTAAACTTTGGTCTTTCCATGACTTATGGAAAGATTGTCTTTTAAGAGACGGACTCAAAGTATAATTATAAAATCTTTTAAAATTAAAAATGAAATGGAGTTGCATAAAAAATATTTTTGTTTTGTTAAAAAAATTATATTATTAATGTATACATTCAATTATTTTACATCGGACATCACAAGGGTGTCTGTGAGAGGTGCATGCGACGTCGGTAAGCTAGACATGCGTGCGGCGTCGTTAATTTTATGTCTGCGAGAATTACGTACGATGTCGGTCACAAAAACAGTCGACGTAGGTAAGTCAAACATGTGTGTAGCGTCGGTCATACGTGGTATGTGCGACCTCGGTTGCAGAAACAACCGACGTAGGTAAGCCATACATGCATGCGACATCGGTTATATGTGTCTGGGATAGGTATGTGCGACCTTGGTTACGAAAACAACCGACGTATGTAAGTCAGACATGCGTGCGACATCGGCCATATGTGACTGGGATAGGTATGTGCGAGTTCAGTCACAAAAACAACCGACGTAGGTAAGTCGGACATGCGTGCGGCGTTTGTCATGCAGAATTTTTACCTCATTTTTTAAAAATACGCGGTAAAATGTGTACTTTTACCTTAGCCGAGGTGAAAATATTTTTTACTTCAAAAAAAATTAACCGGGGTAAAAGAGCTTTTTACCTCGATTTGTTGGGGTTGAGGAAAAAATCGAGGTAAAATGGGCAAAGTAATAGGTGGTGTTCCTTGTAGTGTGGACTTTAGTCCGCAAATTTCTCATGATTGACAAGTTCATTCATAGGAAGCTTATCCTACAATGTGTGAGCCAATCGATACGTTTGAGTTTAGTAAGATTAGTTATAATTGTTAGTAAGGGAATGTGCGCTCCAGATATGGTACAATGGTGTAACAATGTTTAAATTAATAAGATTGAGAATATTGTTCAAAGAAAATCCATGAGGCCACTCCTGGGAAAAAAAGGTGTAAATTTTGGATAAGTTTTTAATGGATGAGGAAAATTTTGGTTAAACAAGTAACGCACCAAAAGATTTGTTATCTTTCTCAAAGAATCAAAGATGCCCCAAATTCCATGTGTTGCTTTCCTGAATTTAGGAAAAGTTTACAAGATTTGGAGGATATACAGTGACTTTTTTCTCTACTTTGTATGGGATGTCCGAATTCCCTGATTTTTTTAGCCGAAAGGATGGCACCTTACCAATTTGTTGAATTTGTATATATGCAAAATAGACGTTAGAAAAGGAAGTTGAGGATAAATATGCATACATCAAACTTTACTTCTTCTTCTTTTTAATTTGGCAAAATTTTGAGAAAGAAGGTATTTTCATATGCCAATGAAAAAATGGGGTTGAATTAGAATTATAGAAAGGTACAATAATTTAGTAGTGATATTAAAATTTTATTATGCAACGTGCAGTAGTTAAAAGTTTATGACCTGATTAATGCAATCCAAAAAATTTATCTTAATTTCTTCTAATTACAGTTTAAACATTGGATTTCCATAACTTATGGAAATATCGTCTTTCAAAAGATGGACTCTTTTAATTTACTCTCTTCATTGTATTATGTTTGGCATCACAGGTTTTTGTATTGACTTTTTTGCAAGTTGAAATGTGTGGCAAGAATTGAGTGAGAAAAAGAAAAAGAAATAGTTTAATGAGTGGCTGAAAATGATTCACTTTTTGTCATAAAAGAAATGTGACCATTTTAGAAAAATATACAAAACGAAATATATGTTTAAGAATACAGAGGGAGTAATTATAAAATTCAACTCACAAGCTAATAGTCCAAATAATAACACATGATAGATCGGGTAGTGTTGAGGACTACGTATGCGTACCTTTTCAAAAATATATATATTTAAATTGTCACTCAGAGTATGTGCAGTGGGAGTTTCAGTTGAAACCACACTAACACTTTGAAATGCCACAATGGGGATTTCAAAATGATCTCAATAGCTAAAACTCACACTGAAACTTTGAAACACCACAGTGGGGATTTCAAAGTATTGAGACCACCCTTCGATTTCACATAACTGAAACCAGCTCACTTACATTTCCGTTAAAAGACCACGGGAAGCAGGGGGTTCACACATCAGCACGATCCATTTTCTTTTCCAGTCTTGCCAATGGTCGCGTCCTGATTGGGACATGTGGCAACCATCACTCCCCCCAACACACCTTTTTGGGTATGATTGGGACACGTGACCCAATTCGTGGTGCCACATGTCCCAATGAAAAATTATAGAAAATTTGAATTTTACAAAATTGAAAATTAATTTCTATAATTTTAAAATTTTGAAAAAAAATCTTAAAATTTTTTGATTTTTTTTTAAAAAATGAAATTAAATTTTGGTTCTTTTTAAATATCTAAATTACATTCTTTTCATTCAAAAAAAAATTACATTCTTTTAAAAAATATATAGTTTTTTTTTAATCTTGGCTCATAAACTAATTTTTTTTAAATGAAATGAAATTTGAAAAAATAAAATTCAATTCAAAATTACAAGTGTATTATTAAATTCACATTTTAATTTATTTTGAGTAGACAAATTTATTTAAATTAAATATTGAAGATAAGTTTAATCAGTAAGATAGAGAAAATCAAGTGGAGTCCATGATGTGGTTTCATAGTGGTTTCAACCATTACGGGGGGTAAAAATGAAGTAGTTTTTTTATAGTTTCAGTTGATCAGCTAGAAGAGAGAGATTGAATATTTAATGAATTGAAACCACAAAAATGATTTCACCATTGTACATTGTCTCAGTCCCACTCAAATCACCGCTCGACTAACCATGTCTACTTCTTTTTCTTATTTTCAGATAGTATAAAGTACAACTTGGATTCAATTCAGAAGTAGAAATAGGGTACTCCATTCGTCCCATCTCAAACTGCACACTTTCCATTTAGGGGTGTCCCAGTTTAAATTGGAATTTCTGATTTTTGCCAAAAATGGCCAAGTTGACTTGATACAAAATTCCATTTTTACCCCTTATATTAGCTAAAATGGCATTGGGCTTGGGCTTGTAATTAGGGTTTAAGAGATAAATTAGGCTGGCTTCTCTCTTTTTTTTTTTCAAAATCCAAGCAGCTTTCTCTCTTTCATACCTTCTCTCTTCTCTCGAATTTCCCATGCTCTATCTTCCTCTCCCCCCTCTCTCTCACTCTCACTCTCTCGAATCTTCCTTCATCTTTCTCTCCGCTCAATCTTTTCATCTTCTCTATTTTTTTTTGTTCTCCACGAATTCTCTCTTTCACCCAAAAGTAGCCGCGACCTCTCGAATGAACGACGGTGGCTTCATGTTTTTGCCTTCGAATTTGTAAGTTTTTAATTGTGTTTTTCGAAAATATTGGTTAAATGTTCATCTCTCTTGCGTTCATAACAATTTTTACTTGTTTTTTGGGTTGAGTTTGGTTAATATGGGAAATTGGTTATGGTCTCTCAGATGTGGTTGCTTGAAGGTTGTTTTAATGTTTACAACGGTTTGAATGTTGAAGAATTTGTGTAATTTGGTAATATTATTGCTTCTATTTGAGCATGTTTGATATTTTCTGAGCTTTTAGGTTGGGAATTTTGATTTGTTATTGTTTCGTTTCCTCTGAAGTTGGGGTTTTTTAACTTTGTTTTTGCTTCATTTTTTCTCTTTTTTTGCTTCATCTGCTCCTCGTGCTCCGAAGTTGGGCTGTTTGCTCTGCTTTTACTCTGTTTCTCTGTTTAAGTTGGGTTTTTGCTCTATTTTTTGGATCTGATAATTTGCTCTGTTTTTATTTTCAGATCTCGGCTGAAGAAAATGAACGGTTGGTTTAGAAGCCATCAGCTAAAAAATGCAGCTTTTCTAATTTATTTTGTAACATGTTAATGGATAGTTTTATAAATTTGAATAGCAATATTACTTTGTAGTTTTTGTAATTAACGTTGAGCACTCATTATGACCCATCAACTTTTTGTCATTTCAAGTCAGTTTTTTCCAACTTTTATCAATATAAATAAATACCCTCTTTGTTTCTCTCTCTGCAAATTGAGGTGGGTCAGAGGGAGTAACTCGTGCAAGGGGTTAGATTTGGTTGAAAATGCCACAATCGGTATTGTGTAAAAAATGTCACAAGTGTGACGTGACATGGTATAGCAGTTGAATCAATGTCTCCGGACCTCAAAACCTCTTTTCAAAAAGGATTTTTTTGCCACTTTTAAGGGGTGGCAAATGGTGAATTGACCATGGTTTAGTGGTAAGGGCATTGGCAGTGGTGATATCTTAATAAGAGACCACCTCTCGGACTCTTGAAAGAGACCACATTGGAGACCGGTTGTGGGCCAAAAATTATGACCCAATTGTCAGCCATGTGGCCGCTCACATGCGGCCCCTTTTTTGTTCAATTCTTGGGCATATGTCACCCATTGATTGAGCCACGTGTCCCATTCTTTCTTTTTTATTTTTTAAAAAATATGATATATTTTTAAACTAGATTTAAACATCTGAAAAATATTTTGAAATTCTTGTAATTATTTTTTAAAAAAATTGGAAAATTTTTATTCACAAATTATTTAATAATTGTTGAAAAAATAAAAATAAATTTAAAAATGAAAATATATTATTAAATTTCATATTCAATTTATTTTGTATGAACAAACTTATTTAAATTAAATGTAAAATTTAATGAGTAGGATAAAGAAAATCAAATGGGGTTCATGAATAGTAGAGACTAGTCTATTACCATTGTGAAGAAATAAAACAGTGGTCTCTTAAGTGGTCTCTTAAGGTGTGGTGGAAGAGACAGATTGAAAAAATAATATATTTAATTGGTAAGAGACCACTAGCGGTCTCTACCATTGCCTTTGGCCTAAGTCACACTCTCTATAATTGAGAGGTCCAGAGTTCAATACACACCCCGAGCAAAAATTGTGAATATTAAAAAAATTTCTTGATGGAGATTACCCAGCGTCATAGGAGCGTGTCAGTGGTCCTCGCTGTAGTTTCCCAACCTGCAGGTGGCCGATGATGGTGAGATTGTAGTGGTTCTAGTTTCGGTGGCAGCGGTTCATTGGTGGTGCAGCGTTTGGGTGTTCTCAGGAGGGCGTCCCTAGCTATTCAAATGGATAAAGTTTCAGGATCCACTGAGTTTCAATATATTTAATGGTGGTGTCTCATAGTTAGGTTCTATATAAGGATGTTAATATTTAATTTAGCTGTTTGTACGTAATCTTTCAAAAAAAAGTGGCAAATGGGCAGACGAGTCGAATATGGGTTGGGTGACATGGGTACTCCCCCTATCCCGGTTTAAATTGCACACTTAACCATTTGACACTATTCCTTATCAAACTTTGACTGCATATTTTAATAGATATGTAAGCAACGATATTATTGTACGTGATATTGTAGGATTCGTCGTAATAAGTAGTTTCTAAATATCTTTTTATTTATTGGTATTATGCGTAGTTAAACATATCAATGGTCAAACCTAGGGGTGTTCATGATCCGGTCTGGTCCGGTGAAATGTAAGGACCGGACCAAAAATGTAAGGACCGGAATTGTATAAATGAAATTCCGGTCCGGTCCTCGGTCCATATTTTTTTTAGATTCCGGGTTCCGGTCCGGTCTAAAATGGAATTTTTCCGGTTCGGACCGGATGGACCGGTATTTTATTTCTATATATTTTTTTAAAATGATAGTGAATAAGTTTAACATACTAGTTTAGATTTATTCGTGACAACTAGTATTCTTCTATTATTTTGAAGTGAATTTTTCTAATAACTTCTATTTTACTATGTTTTAAAGGGAAAAAGATATTGATTTGGCATTTTTTTATAGAAAAATGTAAAGTAAAAAAATAAAGTATACTAGAATCCGGTCCGGACCGGTCTAAGACCGGAATTATTCCGGTCTGGTCCCGATCCAAAATACCCACTAACCGGTCCGGTCTTTGGTCCAAGGTTTTTGGCGATTTCGGTTCCGGTCCGGTCCAGTCCGGTCTTGGACCTATGAACACCCCTAGTCAAACCCGTTTCTTGAATATCGTGAAAAATATTATATGTAATTTAAGTTTGGACGGATGGAGTAATTAAAAAAAGTGAGTATTATCCATTTTACCCATTTTATGATGAGTGAAAAAATGGGTCGGCTCAAAACAAGGTGGGTTGAAACCTGATCAATCCACGGGTCAAAATTTATTCCAACTCACGGGTCAAAATGGGTAAACCTGCGGGTTTCATTAAACGCTTCCCTTTGGCCTTTTCAAATGCATCACAAAGGGTAGGTTTTGACAAAACCGATAAGACAAATGAAGATCCAGAAGCTCGCAAACCAAAAATAACGGAGTGGGGAACATGACCAAGTCTAGCATTCCAAATTTTAAATGACGCACGCGACTTATTTGATTCCACAGTTGACGAAAAAGCAGATGCACCATAGTCTAAAACATAAAGGACATTTTCACTATGACCGTGACCCAAAGTTTCACCAGTGATTTTATGCCGAATAATAAATGAATGATCATCAAAGTAGACAACAACATTTAAATCCCAAGTTAATTTTCTAATCAAAAGCAAAGTTTTAGCGATATCATGCACAATAAGCACATCATAAAGAGACGGGTATTTAGAAATCCAAGAATCGCCAACATAAGTAATAGGGAGTTAAGAACCATTACCAACATAAACGCATACAGAACCATTATAAGATGTCACATGATCAGGAGAAACGAGAGACGATACCATGTATTTTGTAGCGCCAGAATATAAAATCCACTTGAACCCATGGTGCTTCAACTGTGAGTACCCACCAAAGTGTGCCATAATTCAAAATACAAGGTTGAACAAAAAAAGGTCATATAAACTATCAAGCGCGTGAGCTGAAGTGCTGGAAGGTGACCTGCACATGGATTAACGCACTGGAAGGTGACATCATGTGGGATATGGACGCACTGAAGAAGACCCCATGCGTGAGATGGACTCGCGCGTGAAATGAACGCGCTGAAGAGGTAGCCTGCATGAAAGAAGATCGGCCGCTGCAACTGATGAGAAACCTTCTGCGCTGCAATCGTGAACGGAATTCCTCCCTGTAGAATGAAGATTAGCCGTTGGAACCTTCCGGAGACTTGTGCATGTGACTATACTAAGGTCTGAGAAGGACGTCGACCGCAGGTGACTTGACACTAGTAAATAGAGAGGGCGGCGATGCTTGTTTTGGAAAGGACACCGGTGACTTGACGTCGGGAACAGACGACCACTGGGAACCTCATTAAAATAACTAGTTTTGAACGCCGAAAAACCAATTGGAGAAGAATAATCTAGACCATCGCCGTCGGAGATCGTAGGGAGAGAGAAGCCCAACAGCATCGCCAGAGTTGACGAAATTTTTTGCCATAATTTGATCAGAAAGGGGATGGAGGTTAGGGTTTTGGTCACTAGAAAATGGAAGGAAGGGGTGACGACCAAATTTGGAGAAAGTTTTAGGGTTTTAGACTGAGGATCAGAACTTGCTCTAAAAACACAAATGAATGTATATTTCGTGATGAATGTTATACTACTGATGAGAATAAATAGAGTACAAAAGAAGGCTAGTACTAGTATGACTCTAGTCTAGTCAACAACTCTATCTATAACAGAATCAAATCTAATCAATAACTTGACTTATTCTAACACAACTCATATATAAACCCATATGGGTTTATATAGCAACCCATATGGAAAAAAACCCCGTAGGTTTAAACCCATATGAGTTTACATATCAATTTTTCAAACGAGTGTAGTTTTATGGTAACCCAACCCTTAATATTAACGATCAGATAGGCTAAAAGTTTTACAATGAAGTTGATCCTATTACAAGATAAGTGAGAATGATTCCCTTTACACAGAAGCACTAAATACTTTAAGTACAAATCTAAAATTTTTGTGGCAGCATAGAGTTTTGTATCAAAGAAATCATCCAGTTAAAATAATAGTTGTCAAAAGAGTAGCATGCCATCTTCATACTCCTAAAACTGAAATACTGCTGTGCAACTCCAAAGCTTAAAACAAATCATATTACCTCTATGAACTAAAATTATCCCAGTCTAAATCAATTTGTTGAATCTAGCCCTCTGGTCATTATGTAGATACAACCAGTCTTTAGTTGTGTTGTATTTCTAAGGATATCTTTCAGGCCCCCCTCCCCCCGTCATTGTCTGACATGCAGAACTAGCTAGAGTTCATGGCTTTCACTCAAACAAATTTTCTAAAAAAGGAATATATTGTAGAGCTGCTAATGGAGGATACAACAAAATTTCTCTATCTACGGAATTTCTATTTATTTGGATTCAAATGTAAAAATAGTTTTAAAATAAATTGTCGATTTGAATGACTTTATGAAAATACCTTTATGGAGTGAAAATTAAGAGAATCAACCCGGTGGGTTCCAATGAGAACCCTTTGTTAGTAACTAAGTTCAACCGTTATGTTGTGCCGGCCGACCCATCCCGTCCCGTCAAAACTAGTCACCACTTAGTGTCCAGTTCGATCCGGCCGCTTCAGTATAAGCCATGTCGATCCAGTAAACCAACCTTACATGGTGGCTCCAACAAAGCTAGTTGAAACGACCAGTAGCTTGACGCAGCCAGACCAACCAAACTATTAACCAAAGGGCTCAAATCCTAAGCCCAACTTGTGACAATTGGAGGCAACTGTCGGCGGAGGAAAATAAGGCACCTGAAATTTGTTAGCTTTCCGACTGAACGCGCCACCGCCCAAAGACATATTTAACCCACAACAAAGCCATTGTCATCGACATTTCCGTAGGTCACCATTAAATAAATGAAGAGCTCATCGAAAAAAAACTATCACCAGAGGCAGGGAGAAGCTTGTCAGCCTCTCCACCACCTCTACTTGTAATATGAAGAATGGTTGTCTTCCTTCCACCACTCCACGAGGTATGGGTTGTAGATCGACAAGTTCTTTATCCTGCAAAAGAGAAATTAAAAACTTAAAGAAGTTTGGACAAGAAGCCCGGGACAGAGAGAAGAAATAAAGAAGATTAAAACAGAAAAAGAAAATGCGGTCTCCACAGTTGCTGGGTTTTTTGTTTTGAGAGTTTTGGTTTTCTAGAGAGGGAGAGCTTTTTTTTAGTATTAGGCTAGTGAAATTATCATAACTTTGGGTAAATCAACCTATATGGGTAAACTTGCGGATTTCTACCCATATGGGTAAACTCGCGGTCAACCCACAAATCCAACCCGTCAACCCATATTTTTCAATTTTCCATTTGATCCGCTACCCATTTTATTCATACCCATACGAATTAAAAAATAGACAACTCTCTTTACCCATGGGTTGCAGGTTTATTTTACCACTCATACTCTCTCTTTTTTATCAAAAGGAAATATAATATCACTAGGGAAATTAACTTAATACATCCTAGGACAATTGATAGGCCTCTTGTACCCTAGCTCTACTTACTTTATTAAAACTAATAAAATAAAAATGGAACCACTTAAATAGAGGAATCGATTGTAATTCGTCCTTTGTTCCCCATCGCAACCGGGGATAAAAAAATACCAAATTTGATAATTTAGTAAGGGAAATATGAAGAGCATGCTACTGAAGACATTACAACATATGTCGAGAAGGCCTCCGTTGATTGTGTACGAACAAGATACGAGTCCAAAGCAGGCTAAGAAAGGGTTTAGCTAATATCCCTTTGGTGACATAAGAGATGTCGTTCCTAGTCTATATTTATTTTCTATATATGTAATTTAGTATCCTTATGCATGAAGATAATCAATTTGGCCGTTGTGATCGGACTCTATTATGGATTTCTGACCACATTCTTCATAGGGCCTTCTTATAACTTCCTTCTCCGAGCTCGGGAGCATAAACGAGAGGAGCTACTCCTCTCTTCGCTACCTGTAGGAATGGTGCGTCACTCGGCTATACCTTGTGCACCTTTAGTTAGTCAAGTTTTCTTGTTATTACCCCTAGATCGTGATCTGAGTAGTCAACAGGTCGACAAAGAGGATTACGACCCTTCAGTGACTCATAAGGGTTCCTTCCCTCAGCTCAGCTGAAGCTAACTTGGTTGTCTGAGCTAAACCTAATACATCCTGGATTTCATTACAGACTTCCAAATATGGTTTTTGTCTGAGCATAAGGAAGGTAACATATAGAGTTTAGTCCCAGAGGATCACAGATTTTCTGATTCCAAAGATGGACAAGTGATGCATTGTTGATATAATAGCACAAAATTTTGCTTGGAGAGGGGAGGTTGATGTGAAAATTTCATACGAGAAGATCTTGTGTTGTAATCCCGGCGTAATCCCCCAAGCTCCCACTGCTCGATTTCTCACTTTGTCAAAAGATGCATTTGTAATGCAGACCACTAGATTTTAATCTAATTGATGAAGATGTTTAGGAACTTATACTGCTTGAATCATTGTGATTACCATCAGATAGTTGTGTATCAGGAAGATATTAGCTTTAATAGTTGTTGTTAAGCATATGTGCTTGATTCCAGATAGATATTGGATCTTCATCCACCTTTACCGCTCTTTCCCTTCAAATGATGTCGTTCCTGAATATCCAGATCATCCAAATTATATAGAAATTTAGAAAAAGATTTTCCATTTGAGAGGCTTGTAAAATCCAGTCCTGTAACCAATGCTTGAAAGAATCATATGTGTTCTCAAAATCAAAGCCTAAAGTACTTGTTCTCCAGATTCTTTTAGACAACTGAAAATCAGCCATAATGTGATCCTAAGTCTCCAACTCTATTCCAAAGATTCTAAAACCAGGATTAAAGATGCATTCTCTGATCATCAGTTTGTCACCTGTGGGAAAAGTTTCAGTTAAAATTCTCCAAAGGAGAAATAGGAATATCACAGGTAGTTTATCTCTCCAGAGCTTTTTCCATAGAAAATGATTGTTATTCCTTGCAGAAGAAGTTATGGATGATGATTGTTGTGGCTCAGACAAATTTTTTCTAAATAAGGCCTCCCTATGGCCTTTTTTCACACTATATTCCCATGTATGTGACCTTGTCCATACCATCTTGTTCTAATCAGGATTTTCATCAGTGGAAAAAGATGGAATTCTTATATTAAGAATCTGTCTTGCAACATAGTCTGGAAAGAGACACTTCACCATATGTGATCTTCATTGTTTGGAATCATTTATTAGATGGGATGGTGTCAAAGAAGTATGATTAGCCCAGGAAGATTGAAGAGAATTCTCTATCCTTGGAATCCAATTGTCATGAATTCTGATTTCCCTTCCATTTTTTAGTTGCCACTTGAGTTTCGATCTAAACAGTTGTGCTCCCCAATGAATTGATTTCCATCCCATAGAGAAATTACTACGAAATTAATCTATCCAAAAATACACAATCTTATACCTGTGAAGCATGAATTTTGATAAAAGACTATTCTTTTCTGAAATGATCCTCCACGCTTGCTTGGCTAACAAAGATTGATTCATCAAACTAGAATCTTTCATGCCCATTCCTCCCTCATGTTTGGAGTTGCATAGCTTTTTCCAGCTCAGCCGATGTATTTTCTCTTTTTCTAGCTTACCACTCCAAATGAACTGTCTTGTGAAAGCATCCAATTTATTACATATCTCTTTTGGTAACTGGAAAATTGACATTGTATATGTTGCAACTGAGTGCAAAGCTATTTTTGCCAACATTGTTCTTCCATTGACTGGAAGACCCTCATATTTTGATTTTGATATCTTCTTGTTGTATCTTGTGATCAGGTTCTGGAACATCTAAGCTTTCTTTCTGGTAGGCAGAATATTAGCTCCTAAATATTTATCTGGAAAACCTCTTCTGTGAATATTAAGAGCATATATAGCCCATGTCTATTACCATTGAGAAGTGTTAAGGCTAAAAAAATAAAGAATACTTCTCAAAGCTTATTTTTTCCCTGCAAATCTTGCATATGAATCCAGTTTTCAAGCTAATTCCCGATGGAATTCTAACTATTTTCTAGAAAAATGAGACAATCATCAGCACACATCAAATGAGAAATCTTTTCAGCTAATCTGGCAATTAGAATTCTCAGCCTTGAACAAAACTAAAATGGACTATTGAGAAGTGAAGACAAAGCTTGCTAACATAGAATGAACAAATATGGTGATAATAAGCAACCTTGTATGAGACCTCTGATGGGATGAAATTCTTGAGATTGATATCCATTTACAGAGATCACATATGTCATTGTGGACACACATTGCATGCTTATATGTATCCAACTTTCAGGAAAATCCATTTGGATCATGACATCCTCAAAAAGGACAGGGAAATCCTATCATAAGATTTATTCAGGACCAATTTAATGGATAAATATGATTTCCTACCCTCTTTTTCCCTCTGGTGTAGTATATAAGTGCATGAGCCATCAAGACACTTTCTCCAATGCTCATGCCTGGAACAAAACCATTCTGGTTTTTAGATATCAATCCATATATGATTTTCTTCAATCTGATTTGTAGCAGTTTTGCTAAAATTTTGTACCGTGTCTTGCAGAGACTAATGGATCTGAAATTTTTGACAATCGATGGATTCCTATTCTTAGGAATGAAGATAATCTTTGTCTGATTCCATTCCATGTTGATCAGCTGCCTCTATTGGAAAGCCTGCACACACTGAAAGAAATATGGCTCAATGTCCTTCCAGTGTTTCTGATAAAAAACAGGGGGAGAACCATCCATTCCATAAGAAAACCATGATTTCATGCTAGAAGCTGCTTCTCACAGTTCATCTTTTGTAAAAGGCTGCTCCAGCATTTTCTTTTGTTGGCTTGTTAATTTCTATTAGATATGTAAGATCTGCTCTTGAGTATAATGGCATATGTGGATAAACATCTTGCTGAATGTATATTTGCTTGAATTTACTGTGGAATTCTTTAGAGATATGTTTATGAGAATTTAACCAGCTCCCTTTTTTCAGTTCTGATCTCCAAAACTTTTCTTGCCCTTGATATTCTCGTAGATCATTTGTGAAAATAACTTATCCTAGTGTATCCTTTCCCTTTGCTTCCAATAATCATTTTGGTAATCCAAAAGCTTAATCAGTTCTTTTTTTATCTGGGCTCTTCATCTTCCATATTTGTTGAGCTTGTTATAGTTGCCAGTTCAGTTTCCAATTTTCTGAGATTACTATCCAAATTACCACATGAGTGTTTATGCCAATTTTGTAGATGGTTCATGGTAATTTCGAGCCATGCAGAAAATGGTGTAGTACAATCCAAAACAGCATCAGTTTGAAAGCTTTGGCTTGCTGAATCCCAAATTGTTTTGACAATTAGATGAATTGATTCATCTTTCACCCAAATAATTCATATCTTCTGAACCTTGTGAATTCGTTGGCGCTTAGTTCAGAATCGAACAGCGGATGACTATGATCAGAAACTGCTATTGCTAGATTTTGTACCACTGCTCTAGGAAATAAAGAACTCCATTGTTTTGTTGCATAAACTCTATCCAATCATTCTCATATTTTTCGATTTCCATCCCTACCATATTTGCTAAAAAGGGATTTCATCAAGCTCTAAAATTTTTTGTAAACTTATAAGTTTCTGAGCTTGATCCATATCTATATCATTACCTCCTTTCTTATTAGATAGTGATGTAAATTGATTCCAATCACCTAAAAGCAGCATGGGATAATTTTCAAATCCTAACAATCTTGAATCCACTTCCAAACCAAAGGGAAACCCTTATGATCTAGGCAACCATAGACAAAAGTGATCAACCATTGTGTATGATGGTGATTGGATAACCTAGCAATTGTTACATTCTTAGACTGATCTACTACTTGGAGGTTTCCATCATCACCCAAAAATGGTACCAAACCCCCAGATAAACCTACTGGATCTACGCAAGAGAAGGAGTTAAAATAAGAAGCATCCATAATTTTTTCAATACTTCCTTGTTTGATTTGTTTCCATAAAAAAAAACCACATCCACCTGATACTTCAACACCCGTCACTTTAAAAAATTCTGTGCAGGAGTACGGATGAAACCCTTGCAATTCCATAAGAAGACTCTGATGTTTGCTGCGGTGGCTGATTTGGAACAACCACCGGCAAACCCAGAGGTGAATCAACAAGTAGGTTAGCAATAACATGCAGTTATTCATTGTATGACAAATCAAAAATACTTGAATCCACATTCATGTGATCAGTAGATTTTGGCTCCTTCCCTAACTTTTCTATTCCTTCCTCTTCATCATTGGTACTACTTTCAGGATTATCTATATTAAGATTCTTCAATCCCTTAACCTTGAACTGATCCCATTCCTCCTTAATATCCTTATTGCGAGTTAATAACATAGGTTTATCCCTCAAAGTTGGGAACTCCTTAAACTGGAATCTGCACTTCTTGGATATGTCTGAGTCCTACTCTAGGATTCCTAATTTTCTCTTCCTTTCTTCACACATGATCTTCCTTCTCTTAGCACTTTGGTCTTTGATTGAAGCCCATTGATCTCTAATTCTATTAATAGCCCAAGTAATTGTTGTAGGTGCTTCATCTGATGGTGCTATAATTAATGGTACATTTTGCAGTATCTGAGTGATGTTCTCCACCACCTCATACTTCTCAATCTGGACACCTGGTGCACTCTTTTGAATATAAGGATTCATAGGGGTATCATTTTGGGCATATTAAAATGGGTTAATCTCCAATAGAAGCTGATTTTGTGCATGAGAAGCCTGATCTTCAAAACTAGATTGAGGTCTCATCAAATAGCTAAGCTACATTATCCTGAAAATGATGTGAAAGCTGTGGAACTAGGGGGACTTGAACATCCTCCAAAACTTGGTTCGCATAAGAAGTGGTTGCATGTCATCTAAAATAACAAAGGAAACAATATCAGGCATTTGCATGTCAAGATCAATAATATTAAATACATGATCCATAATTGGTTGCTCTAGCTGAAACAACTGGTTTCCCACTTCAAGATTTTGTACTCCAAAAACCTCTTCAAAAAGATCCATTATATGCTTCTCCTGGGACACCTGGGGCACGTGACTTTGATTCTGGGACTTTTGAGATCTGCTGCATGAACTCGTTGTTGTCTCAAAGATCCCCTTGAGCAGATGATTCATCCATATAAAAATTTTGACCTCTACCCCCTAGATATTGACAGTCGGCCCAGTAGATTGAGGGGTAAAACTATGAGGGTATGATAAACTATTATCATGTTGATCACTTGCAGTGACTGCAAATCGATACCTTAGAAAAGGTAAACCCTCATCCACTATAGCAAAAAACTTAAAACCGTTGGCGATTGAATTAGCCTGAGAGGGAAATATGGTCCATTGGTCGTCAACAAACACCATTGGAATTCTGGAGTTGAGATTTTCTGGCTTGAATGCATGGACCCTCAAAGCATCTGAAAACATTTCTATAGAGTTGTCCTAGATAACGTACATACCTCAATTCGCAAAATGATTGAGTACTGCATTATTCATGAAATTTTCAATATCCTGATCATTAACAATATTGCATCTTGAAGTTTGATGTCCTATAACTTCACATTTCTTGCAAAATTTAATCCCCCTCTCATACGCACATGCAATCCAATGTTGGTTATCGTCCAAACCTTAGAGATAAAATCCTGGAAGCAGAGGTTGAGTAGGGTCTATCCAAACCCTTGCCTTCAAGTACTTAGCATTGATGTTGTCTCTGAAGTTGGTATTGACATGCTCAACGTCTTTGATCACTCCTGCTAAGTCATCTCCAGCAATGTGATTGAGCATGACTATATTTAGGTTATACAGCCTGATCTAGGCTAAGATCTTAGTGACTGAGAACTAGTAGCCCTTCATCCACTGTAGATGGGCCATTGTTGAGTATGACAAGCATCTCCACCCATCTTTCAAACCCAATGACCAGAAACTTATAGTGTATGTGTACAATCCAAGCCCTTGGACCCCAGTGTTGAAAACACTGAGTAAATCTGTGATTTGAAAAATCACAATCATCCATCCAATAGCCTAGCAAGCGAAAATGTAGATTTGGTTATGAAACATAATATGCTCCTGTGTAATCCTTATCCACTATGCCCACTTCTCCTTGCAACCCTCCCACACCCCTACTTTCTCTGTTAGAACATGAAAACATCTTTTTGAACTTAGTAAGGGTCCACAAACTTTTGTCTTGAATTTGATTAAAAATCTTAAATTTGATTTTAAAAAATGCTCATATCAATATTATATATATTTTTTAAAAAATCATGTGCTGACACTTACTAAATTTAATAGAAAAACTAACATTCTCATCCTCTTAGCCTGAAAACTACATTTGTTAAAGTAAATTTCTAAGCACTTTTCACGTCAGGATCTGAAAAATTATTTTTTTTCTTTGTAGGAGCCTAAAAAAAACTTAGTGGTTGTTAATATCTAGAATAATAAGAGAATAGATATTTTAGACACAAAAACCCACGGTTCATGTTGTAGAAACAAAATCAGTAGAACCAATTTGACCTAGTAGTAGTGTAATGGTTAAGGAACACTTATGCGCTAGTATTACTCTTTAGCGACTTATATTCACACGAGGTCATTTGGGAAAATCATTGATGTAATGGTTTTAATTTATCATTGAAGTGAAATCAGTTGGAATCAAAGATCAAATTGCTATATTACCCTATGGTGCTCTTATAATGACTCTCTTTATATTTTAAAATGATTGTTTTTGCAAATTTTACGTTATTTTCTTCCATTCTTTTTCAAAAATAAATAAACCACCATGATGTGGGGTGTATATTGGTTCCCCAAACCATAGCTAAAAATAATGTAATTTACAAAGATGAGTTTATGGTGATAGCGCCACGTTCCCTAGCTACTGTTAACAAAAGGTGTAAGCGCCAATCTCGCTTCTAAGACAAAGATAAGCTGCGTTAAGTTATTTTTAGTTGAATTGCGTACCTGACTAAGTGTCTCCACCCCTCATGCTAACACTTGTTAGTCCAGACAATTCATCTAAAAAAACTTTTTCGAGCAAGAAGACCTAGGGAAACCTATGAAACCCTTTTGGTCTCATTTTTTTAAATGTGAGCTGCTTTCTTCAAACGAATGAACATAATTGGTTCTTGAACACAACTGTGAGCTACCCTTTTGAACTGCTTCCTTCTAATAAATGAACAAATCTTCTTTAGCTGAATTTACATTTTAGTCTTCCAATACAACCTTTGCCCCTCATTTCACTTTTAAAAAACCTTGTAAGAGGGACAATTATAGAATCAATGGGAGTTCTAATATAAGAGATAGTGAGACCCTAAGTTAGGGTGAGACGGGGGATTCGAATGCAATTTTGAGCAACATAAGAAAGAATTGCGGGTCAACTTGATAGACCAAAACCGGGTCATTGCATTATTTTCGGGTCACCCAAATTAGAAAAGGGAAATCCCCAAATTTAAGATCTGTACACCCGCGAGAAATCCCCAAATTTGGCAAAAGGCGATCAATCCGCTCGCCCTCAGCGGCCCATACCAGCCCACACCCATACCATCGTATGAGAGGTAAATCACGGTAGCCCAGCACCAGGACCCATGGGCTTGGCATTGCCTCGGTGCGCACAAGGGAGCCTTGCAAAGCAAGAACTCCCCACACTGCCGCTGCCGAGGATCGAACCTGGGATTATTGGCTTACCCACCCATGTTTGGGATCTATGCACCGGCGGCCTTCAGAGGAGAAATCCTCACCGTTCCTCTCTTGATTGATGCGCGAGGCTGTGATGTGGCTACACGGGGATTTAAGAATCAAACGTTATGTTGCTCGATTTGATGTCGAGGTGTACAATGCATTGTTCTCGTTCTTCATGAAGGCACAGCAAACCAGAGTTAAGAAATTGTGCTGAGCCAGATTACTCATGCGTGTGCTAATTTCCCGGGCTACACAGGGGCTGTGATGCCTATTATTATCATCATTTGCGCATGATTTTGCTGATATGCAAAAGTTTAAATGCAATCCAAGTTCCAAGAGTTTTCTTCCTCGGGATGGAAACTGGGAAGAGGTACTTTGGGGAAGATGAAGCGGCAAAGGTCTTTCAAGGGCTAATTTGGAGTGTTTTTGAGATTTCAGGAGCTACTTATTGTATCCCGTTTTGATATGCATAACCAAAGAGTCATGAAAACAGAGTGGAGAGATTAAGCATACAAATTGGCGTATTCTTGCAAGGTTTCGTTGAAGAAAAGCTAACTGACCCTTCCCATGTTCTGTTTACTTTTATCTTAAGAAAAAGTAAAAGTCCAAACAAATTCTTTAACATGATTAGCAAACATTCTAAACATATGAACTAATTATATGTTTTTTAATTGTGAGTTCTATCACTACCTTTTAAAAAATAAAATTCAAAACAAGGTTCTCAAAACTATTAATAAACATTGTAAACATGTGAACTAATTATACGTTTGTTAAATGTAAGTCCTATTATTATTTTAGAAAAAATCACAGCCTAAACGTAAGAACTAATTATAAGTTTATTAATTGTAAGTTCTAGCGTTATCTTTTTTAAAAAAATAAAACTTTAAATAAATTCTTTAAAACGATTAGCCAATATTCTAAATACATGAACAAATTATGCATTTATTAATTTTAACGATTATTATCTTTAAAGTATTTAAAACTGCCAACCTATTTACCAATTTCCCTCCGGCCTAAAAGTATGTTTTATAAAAAATTTTTTTAATAATAATGAACTAATGCATAAACTTGTGATTATAAACTAAAAAATTCATATTAATTGAAAATATCTTTCATATATGAAAAAGACATTTTAATATAATAATGAACTAATGCATTAATCTTGTGACCAAACTAATTAAAACTATGTACTAAAATTTTATACTAATTGACAATTTATTTCTTTTATGAAAAAATAGTTTAATATATTAATGAACTAATGACCGAAAATTGTCACATAATCACTTAAAATGTTATCTTGCAAAAGTTAAAAGCTCTTAAAACAATCAACAAACATTCTAAATGCACAAACTAATTTTTATATTTGTTAGCAGTGAGTTCTCTCATTATTAATATATTTGTTGTAAGTTCTGTTATTATTTTTAAAACAACAAAAATCTAAAACAAGTCATTAAAATGATTTACAAACATTTTAAACATATAAACTAATTAATATATTTGTTAGCTGTCAATTTTATTATCCCAAACACCATATAATAGATATTGTTTGCTTTTTATCTGTCAATCGGGGTATTTGAGTCATTTTAACTACCCTAAGCCCAAAAAATTGTCTAAAAATAACATATATACCAATATTATAATATGTTACTGGTTTTAATTATCTACTATGTATAATCAATCATAACTTATTAGCATGCAAATATTATAATATGTTACTAATATTGATTTTTTACTATATATAATCAATCATAACTTGTTAAAATATATAACTTTTGAAATTTGGTTTTACCTAATTAATTCAATTATCACTAATGTGTTTCAACATAACCTATCTAACCACGTATGCAATAAAGTAAAGCATAAAGACACGAGACTTGGCTACGCAGTTCGGTGAAATCCACCTACATCTGCGGGGTCTAGCTCAGTTTAGAATGAATCCACTAATCAGAAATATACAATACAAAGTACACCATACAATTATACCTATCTTATCTAACTATAATGTGAATCCTGCAAGCTCCCCTTGCTACCGATCTGCCTTGATCAGACCCCCCCTGACCTCGAAACTCGTCGACGTTGGATCTCCTCCTCCCGGGGAATTAAGGTATAGATTATGAACTTTGAACAACATGTTACGTTATGTTGGAACATAGAATTCTGTCTCTTGCAATACTCCTAAAAGATATAAAATCTGTATGCAGATTTTTTTTCTATTAAGTCTGTAAAATTAATGCAATTGTGATGTCCTCTATATATAGTCCATGAGCCGATCGGAACTCTCCATAATTATCTCTATAATATTCCTATTTTAGGCGTGTGGTAGAAGTATATCCAAATCCTATAAATAAAAGGATTTTCCTTATCTCAAATATCCCAAAAATTTTTTTCCATAATTATAGGAATTTTCCATAAACCCAGTATGCTTACCACACGCCTAAAATACCGTATTGCAAAATCTCCTCTCTTCTAGAAATAAATATCCACACAATATTCAGTCAACGGTTAAAACCTCTTAGGCTTCAACTTTCCATATGTTCCAACATGGAAAGTCATTGCACACATGAACTTTATTCCATCTCCAATTCTGATATACGCATGAAGTCATGTGAAAATATAATTCTTTCTCCACGTAAATATTCTGATTACAATCAAATCCCTTGGAGATGGTAATTACCAAATCCAATACCTTAAAGAAAGGAATTAATATATTCCGTCCAAATCCTTCCACAAAGGATATTTATCAAATCAATTCTAATTTTCATAAATTCAATCTAATCACATAAGAATTGATATATTCTGAATTTAAACTCCATGGATGAAATATTTCCTTCTTTGATTTTTTTTTTTTTTTGCAAACTTCCATAAATCTCAATCATTCCTTATTCAATGTTTCAACACAATAATTCCATATTTGCATAATTTTCACAAATTACCGACTAGATAAATCTAAACTTTACAATCTCCCTCCTTGGCATTTTGTGGTCCAATCACTTTTTGACATTTCATCACAAGAGGTTATACAAATAAAGACATCAACCTTGAAAACCACTCTGGATGTTGGAACATAACATCTCCCCCTAACTTCCAGATTCCCTCAACATCCAGGAATAATGATCATGTTGGAACATCAATCCAACGGAGCCAATAAAGTCATCCAAGAAATCCAAAACATCTACCCCTTGGGACCATAAACATGCCAAACGCAATAGATACAGAAAACCAAAATATCCAATAAATGCAGCTCTCCCTAAAGCAAATATCTGGCCTATGTTGGAACATAGCCATAACAGAACCTTTAAACCTCTCCAAGAGCAGCTATATGTGCCTCATCTAATCTGGCATTTTCTGCATCCAAAGCTACCATATAAATGGCTAGAGCTCTCAACTTCACATTAATGGCCACAAACTTGACCTTCTTCTCATCAACATCAGAAGTTGTAGCCTCAGAATTCCAGGGCAGATCATGCACCTGCCTTAGATCAAATGTACTATTGTTTGGCTATTTCTTGAGTAAGAGTTGTAGTACTTCAAGAGAGAATCCAACATTTTACAACAACCTGGAAGAGACAGAAATACCTAGTAGTTAAGCTAGATGAAGTAGCGTTCCCTTGAGTGGCCACTGAGACTAAAATTCTCTAGTAATTTCTTGCTTCTTATGTAAACTCTGTTGCACCACTCAAAATATGGATCAATGTTGTCTTCCATAGAATTCTTCTACAATCTCTCGGTTGTATTCCTTCTAAATTGAGGCAGCAGTCTTGAGACCTAAATAGTCCAGCTAGGCTGTAAATCCACACTCCTCATATACACCCATATCAGTTGTCCTATCGACTAAAATCCTATTCTGACACACAATAACATATATCGCATGGCTATCCGCATCAAAAAATAAAGAATTGAGTGCATCCTTGATTGAGGGAGCTGCTCTTGAACGATGTTCTCCTTCTGATTTAATCTTATTCTTGGTGATTGTGCTTCTTCTTTCACTGATTCTGCAGTCTGATTAGTAGTACTTTCAATAATCTGCTCACCTTGTGTTGGAATATCAGTCACCGATGTTGGAACATAGCAGCTCTCAGCTTCACCCATTTTCTCTGATGTTGGAACATCAGATCCTTTCATTGCTTCAGAATCAACACCTCCAGTCTGTATCAATGTTGGAACATCACATGCTCAGCTTCCTTCACTCCATCAGTACTTTCTGCCCCTATCTCTATGTCTGGTGTTGGAATATAGACTTGATCATCACCCAGATCATAATCTTCTCCAACCACATTTACCGATACTGAGCATCTGAATCTCTAATCACACCAAGCTCATTTATTTCCATGTCCACATCTTATCTAACTGTCTCCATACTCTGTGTTGGAACATGACCAACATCTCTTCCTTCCAAACTCCTCATCATACTAAACCAGAATACCAGAAGTAGCCATTTCTCTAATCTATGCATCTCATCAATCACCATAATGCCTTCAACACCAACTTGTAACATATCCAACTATGCCTCAATTTTTTCTCCTTTTCAAATTTTTTTGTATTTTTTCTAATGTATGTAAAAAAAATCACACAGCTTGACAAAAATAATAAATACCTCAAATTCAACAAACACCTAAGTGTTATTTGAGGAGCTCAAAAGTTGCAGAGTACAACCAGTTCAATGAAGGCTTAAAAGTGTCCGATGTTGGAACATAGTCAAATACCGCTTCTTTCCTCTCAACCAGTTCTCGAATACAATGAAGGTTTATATCAATGAGTTTTTCCCGAGAATGTTGTACTGGATTATTTGAGATGTCAATAGCACTTTTGCTGTCACATAACACTGTTAGAAGCCCTTCTTTAATTCCATAATCACACAACATTTGCTTCATCAATAATACTTGTGCACAACAACTTTCACCAATAAAGAAACATCCACATGTGGTGTTTTTATGATTTTCTGCATTACCGCTCCAATCAGAATCACTATAACCAACCAGATAAAAGTCTTGATTCTTATAATACCAGATTGCATACTCAGAAGTCCCACTAACATATAGAAATATCCTTTTGACTGCAATCATGTGAGATTCCTTAGGATTAGCCTGAAATCTTGCAAATACTCCCACGACACTCATATTAAATTTGACCTGCATTAAAGTCACACTATCTTGTACCAAGGATGGCGAAGTAGACCCAAAGATCATATCATCAATATAGATTTGAACAATCATAGTATTTGATAATTCTTGAAAAACAAACATGGTGCGATCTTTTCCCCCTCGACGATAACCTTTTCTGAATAGGAAAGGTAGTGAGTCGCTTATACCACTCCCTTGGTGCTTTTTTTATCCATAAAAAACCTTCTTGAGTCGATGATATACTTCCTCATTAACCACGCCATGTAGGGGAGCACTCTTGACAGTTTTTTGGTACATCCTAAAATTCATAGTGCAAGCCATAACAAGGAGAACGCGAATGGATTCTAACCTGACAACTGATGCGAATGTCTCATCAAAATTAACTCCTTCATCCTGAGTGTAGTCCTGGGCAACTAACATTGCTTTATCATCATTGAGTTCGAATTACTCAAGTTCTTCTTGAATTGCCGCAGCCCAATACTCATCAAGCAAAGTCTCTTTGTAATCGTTGGGTTCAATGAGGGAGAGAAAACATTGTAGACCAGTAAGTTCCCTATAATTAATCTGAGGGATCGGTCGAGTCTTCTTCTGCTTGATTCAGCCTGCACTGATGTTGGAACATGGGAGAGTTCTGGAGAGGATGATGATCCAACATTGCTGAAGTTATAAGAGTCATCGGCTTCATTTTTAAGATCTGCCTCATCTATAAGTCCTTGATCTGAGAAATCAACCAATGTTGGAACATGGGAGAGTTCTGGAGAGGACGATGTTCCAACATTGCTGAAGTTATAAGAGTCATCAGGTTCATCTTTGAGATCTGCCTCATCTTTATGTCCCTAATATGAAAAATCAACCGATATTGGAACATGGTCTGCCGTACGATCTACTTCATCATATTTGACACTCAAGCAATTAATTTTTTTCCAATAAGTAACATTTGCCTGATGACCGAATACCAGTAAGCACTTTGTTGTTGTCATGTTTTACTATGCACTTTTCCTTATGGAATTCCACGGTCATATTATCATCACATAGTTGGCTGATACTTAGGAGATTAGCATTTAGATTTTCCACCAACAAATCATCAGTGAATACGGGGAATTCTTCAATATGCAGTTCACCTTTTCCAACTACTCGACTCTTCTTTCCATCGCCAAACGTAACAAAGCCACCATCATATGGCTAGATGTTTGTCAGTGATTCTTGAGTTCCATTCATGTGGCAAGAGCAACCACTATCAAAGTACCACGAGTCTCTAGAATGTGCAATAAGAGACGTATGAGAAACAAGGAAAGTACTCGTGCATTTAACAATACATACCTTTCTGACCATTCTTGATCATTGGACATCGTCTATGTTGGAACATATTGAGAGTTGTTGTCCTGTCATGATATCTCTGAGCAGTTTCCGGCATTGTTCCTCTGTATGACCTTGATACATGTAGTAGCTATAGATGAGAGGTTTCCTTTGATGGGTCTTGATAAACTCTCTTTTTACCTCTTGAATCTTCAACTCGGGACTGACTTTGATACCTGATGAATACCCGATTCTGTGTCGATCTCCAAAGTTTTTTCCCATGGTCAGAATGTCATCAAGTTTCGCCTTTCCATTGTTTAACTTGGTAATAGGTGCCTCAGTTATCACAGCTCTCTTAGTTGTTGAGATTAGTTTCAAATTTAACTCATCAATCTCTTTTCTGAGTTTAACAGCTAAAACTAACAACTCCTTCTCACCCAGATGATTTTTCACTTCCTTCAACACTTTGTTTGTATCAACAACTTGAAGCCACATGGTATACATATCCTCATATGTACTGTAGATCTCTTCATCATTCACAACTAGTTCGTTATCATCATTGGACATGTCATCAAAACCTGCAGTGGAACATACAGCTTCATCTTTCTCTAATATGTTGGAACATACCTTATCTGATCCACAGTGAAATTTTGCTCCAAATGCCACATAATTATTTGTAAGTTCCTCTTCATATTCTTCATCATCTTCACTCCATGAGGTGTTGTATGATTTTCCTTGCTTCTTTAGGGTATTAACATATTCAGCCTAGATGTGGCCTCCTTCACATTCTCTACATTGAATTCTTCTAGTCTCCTTTGCTTCACCACCTTGATTTCTAGCAAACTGCTGTTTCACCTGTTCCAATCGTGTGCCACGAATATTACCAAGGGCTTGTGCTTGAGGTCTATTTCCATTAAATATTTCTTGTGATTTCTTGTTTACCACTTTCTTCAGCATTCTTGAGAAATTTTTAGTGATAGGAGTAAGTTCTTCAATTTCATCCTCGCTATCAAATTCATGGATGGCCCTTGATGAAGAGGTTTTGAAGGCCAACTCCTTTTGGACTTTCTTTGCAGGTTGTTTCATTGCATCTCATAAGTCTGTAGTGATCACATTAGTTCATCTAAGGTCATGGTGGCTATATTTCTTGCTTCTTCTAGTGTTGCTACTTTCATAGAAAATCTTTTAGGAAGAGATCTCAAAGTATTTTTCACCAATTTTAGTTCCTTGTAAACTTTCCCAAGTTGATATGTCATTTTGGAAATGTCTCTAAGTTTCCCATTGAATGTAGTAATAATGTCATCCTTCTCCATCTTCAGTTCCTCAAACTTTATAGCCAATATCTGTAGTTTGAAATTTTGTAGCCAATATCTGTAGTTTGGATTCACGTACACGACTTGTTCCTTCATGAATGGTCTGCAAAATCTCCTAGGCTTTCTTTGCTTGGTGGCATGTTGAGATGAGTTTAAACTGATTTTCATCCACCACTGTGAAGATAGCATTTAACGCTTTGAATTTGCCAATGAAGTCTTCAGATCACCTGGAGTCCATGTAGACTTGTCCTTGAGTTTCTGCTTCTTCGTACTCGATTCTCCTTCTTTCTCCTTTGAACTAGTTTCAGCATCTTCAGTATGAGGACTCCATTCAGTTTCAAAAAATCGCCAAGCCAGCTCATCCAATGAATTTATGAACACTCACATGAGAGCCTTCTAATATTTGTAATTTGTTCCTTCCAGCAGTGGTGGCCGAGACACAAAAGCTCATTCTCTTGTCGCCATTGGTAAAACCGAATCACACTTTCCTTGACACAACCAAGGCAGAAATAAATGACCTCGCTCTGATACCAATTGAAATTTGATTTTACCTAATTAATTCAATTATCACTACTGTGTTCCAACATAACCTATCTAACTAAGTATGCAATAAAGTAAAGCATAAAGATACGAGACTTGGTCACGCAGTTCGGTGAAATCCACCTACATCTGAGGGGCCTGACACAGTTCAGAATTAATCCATTAATCAGAAAGATACAGTACAAAGTACACCATATAATTATACTTATCTTATCTAACTATAACGTAAATCATGCAAGCTCCCCTTGCTACCGATCCGCCTTAATCAGACTCTCTCTGACCTCGAAACTCGTCGACGTTAGGTCTCCTCCTCCCGAGGAATTAGGGTATACGATTCTAAACTTTGAACAACATATTACATATGTTGGAACATAGAATTCTGGCTCTTGCAATACACTCGAAAGATATAAAATATGTGTGCAGATTTTTCTATTAAGTCCGTGAGATAAATGCATTTGTGATTTCCTCTTCATATAGTCCATGAGCAGATCGGAACTCTCCATAATTATCTCTATAATATTCCTATTCCTTATCTGCTTTTGAAGCATATCCAAATCTCATAAATAAAAGAATTTTCCTTATCTCAAATATTCCATAAATCATTTTCCATAATTATAGGGATTTTCCATAAACCCAGTATGCTTCTACCACACGCCTAAAATACCATATTGCGAAATCTCCTCTCTTCCAGAAATAAATATCTACGCAATATTCAGTCAACGGTTATAACCTCTTAGGCTTCAGTTTTCTATATGTTCCAACATGGAAAGTCATTGCACACATGAAGTTTATTCCATCTCCAATTCTGATACGCATGAAGTCATGTGCAAATATAATTCATTCTCCACATAAATACTCTTATTACAATCAAATTCCTTTGAGATAGAAATTGCCAAATCTAATCCATTAATGAAAGTAATTAATATATTCCGTCCAAATCCTTCCACAAAGGATATTTATCAAATCAATTCCAATTTTCATAAATCCAATCTAATCTCATGAGAATTGATATATTCTGAATTTAAACTCCATGAACGAAATATTTCCTTCTCAGATTTCTTCGTAAACTTCCATAAATCTCAATCATTCCTTATTCGATGTTTCAACACAACAATTTCATATTTGCATAATTTTCACAAATTGCCAACTAGATAAATATTGAAGAAACACATAATCTGAAATATTCTGATTTTTTATGGAATGATAGAGTACTTTTGATAGAAATATGTATACATATTTATTTATATGCGACAAAATCTTATTTTAAATTGACTAACTGTTAGATGAGAACACTTTATAATTAGTGAGACTAATAAGGTCACTTGATATTTATTTTTATTCATTGGCATGAGATATATACATATAATTGTGATAACCTTTTAAAATAAATGTCAACATATAAATAATTATTTTTTAAATAATTTGAATGAAATATTATAAATTAATCAATTTTTATTTTATTCAATATTTAACGTTTTCCAACTAAATTAATTATTTCACTTCCTAATTCATATAATTTTCCTTAAATGACTAAAATTTAAAATTTTAAATAAACCTTAATTTCAATATTTTAATTAATGATATCGTGAATCATGCGATGGTACTGCAATACTATTATCTTAAATGAAATAATAGTCTAAACTACGTCTTTAAATGATTAAGAAAAATTCAAGGAATAAAAACTAATTACTACACATTATATTTTAAAAAATAAAAGTCTAAACTAATTCTTTATAACGATTAACGACAATTCTACATGTATCATGTCTAATTAATATTTGCATGAGTTGAATAGTTTGCATAAATAATAGGATGTTTGGTTACGAAGATTGGATAAAAGATGCGGTCGGGATTGTTGGTTAAAGTCAGCGATGTTCTCCAACAGGTCCCAAGTTCATCTCCCCCACTTGCAGTTACTTTTTCCACTTTCCGACCCAAAGCCCCAGCGAGTTTCTACTATTTTTAAAAATTACACATAAAACCTGTTCTCACCATTGGACGGTCCTTTGTCTAATATAATGTGGGAGAAGCCAGTGCTGTTTCTTACAAGAGAACTCAAGCCCACAAGCTTATCTAAATGCCAGGTCCTCGTTGATATGGATGGACCTTGGCAAGGCATTTTCGGTGACAATGTGTATTTTTATTTATTTAGAACACTCCCTTAATCTCAGATTAAATGACATTGTTTAACTTTTCACATCTGATCCTTTTAACGATTATTTATCCCAAGCACCCTATAATAGATATTGTTTGCTTTCTGTCTGTCAACGGGGGTATTTGAGTCATTTTGACTACCCTGGTTTACAAAATGACATCGTATTCAATCAAGTTTTTTCAATCGTAAACTTCCTCTTCTCTGTTTTCCAATCGCACACTAAGGTAAAGTTTTTTTTTTTTTTAAAATTAAACCATCCTGAGATGGAGGAGAGTTATATTAGGCTTCCCAGACCCTTAATGAACAATAAAGAAGCCGAAGCTTAGTTTGTTTACAAAATGAGAGCATATTGCTCTTAAAGCAACACCTTGTTGCTTCCAAAATAGTTGAAAAAAAAAAAAAACCTAAGTAAAACTAGAGGATTACAAATACTAATGGCTTGGTAGTTGGCGCTCGAACTTGTTAGTGAATCCGAAGAGACACAAGTCAGTCAGAGACAACCTTAACCAAAACCAGAAGCCTATCCTCTAAGTCTTCGTGGAAACTTTGCCAATGCTATACGATGGCTTCGTGGAAACTTTGACGAATCTTTTGATGGTGGCTGCCCGTAATCTTCCTGAGTAAAAATCCTGCCATTTGTCGCCATTCTTCCTATGATCATACGCTGGATAACCTCTTCCTCCTCAGCCTTTTAATCTGCAATGAAACAAACAAGAAGGAAGCAGTATCTGGTCCTGTAGAAAACATGTGCCCGAGATAACATATTATGTATAGATTATGTTTCCACTTGCTGTTCCTATTCTGACCCCATGAACTCCATTTTTATCTAGCCAAATCAATCCTTTAAGAAAAGGTGGAGTATTGCTTGAGTCTAAATCTCCAGTTATGGAATTCTCCCTAGCATATTTTGCCAAAAAATCAGCCACTGTGTTTGCTTCCCTAGAGACATATTGGATTTGGTTTTCTGTATGCATCTCATGCAAATGATAGTGAAGAGAAAATAGTCTCCATGAGCCAGAGTAAGGATCATGTATAGCTCTTATAGCTTGCTGACAATCTGACTCTAGTACACTACCTCTGATTTCCATTTCTAAGCAGATTTGATATGCAAATAAAATACCTTCCAGCTCTGCTTGTAGAGGGGAGTCTGATTTAAAGGTTTTAACTCTCATTAGTTTCACATCTCCCCTCCAGTCTCTAATTATTACAGCACAAGAAGAGTCTCCCCCCTTTACCCATGAAGCATCCATGTTCAACTTGAGACCATTTTTTGGTTTTTCCCATTTAACTGCTGAGATTGAGATTTCTTTGTTCCTTTTTAAAGTAATGCTAGGAATGATTCCTGCCTGAATTAGCTTCTTATGTTTATCAGGATTTCCTTTCAACGGGTTAGCAGTAAAAATTATGAGCAACAGGTCCTTAATATTCTGAAAACATGCTTCTACTGAAAAAGCCATGTTTTCATATAGTAGTTTATTCCTGTGTGTCCAAAGAGACCATGTTGTTACAATGAGTGCAGCTATGTATACATTATTCAGACTGTTAGTCCCTACCTGAATGGAGAGGTAATGATCAACTAAATGACAGAAACTCCTAAAAACAGGTGGATGTAAATTCAGAATGCTATTAACTTTTTTCCACACTGCAGTTGCCTGGTGACATGAGTTAAAAAAGTGGTTGATTGAATCCGAGTGGTTCGAGCAAAAGGGGCATTTAGAAGCTAGTGAAAAACCAAGCTTACATAGAACATTTTCAAAAGGCAAAATTCCATTCAAAGCTCTCCACATTAATATAGACATTTTAACTGGTATGAAATTTGACCATACCTTGTGTAAACTTCTGATGCTTGTACCCCTCTGCCTCAGTATCTTGTATGCTGAGCTGACTGAAAAATTCCCATCCTTAGAAGGCTCCCAGATCAGTCTGTCCTCATGTGAATTCTTGATGGCTACCTCCTGCAATATTGAAACTATATTGGTAGCCAAATGTGGCTCCAGAGAAATAATATTAGAGTCTTTGTTCAGGATGAAGGTGCTTAAGGTGATATCAGGGAAGGGAAGTTCCACATCCTCAGGCCATTTATAAAATAAAGCACCTTCTCCTGACCAATTTGCATTCCAGAAGGAGCAACCCCCTTTTCCATGAATTACTCTAGTCAAACTGTTTGTTTTTTCAGTAATGGAGCAAATTCTCTTCCATACCTGAGATGTCTTGTAGGAGTCAGGTATGGACCACAGATGGTGAGACCATTGAGTGGTGTTCTTTTGGAGCTTCCACCATAACTTGCAGGAGAATGAATCAACTGTGGCTTGGAGGTCTCTAAACCCTATCCCATTCTCTTGTATAGGCATACTCATTTTACTCCAAGCTCTCCATTTTTTTCTTGCCTCTGAACTTTCAGTTGCACCCCAGAACAGACCAGATGCCATTCTTTCCATCTTCCTCAAAATTACCTTGGGAGGTTTTAGTACAGCAAACAAGTGGGTTGGGATTGAAAGAAAGCAGTGGTTTATTAATATGATCTTCCCTCCTGTGCTAAGCCACCTATTTTTCCAGTTATTAATGCTTTTTTCTAATCTCTCCAGTATAGGATAGTAATATCTCTGAGTGTTCCTTCCTGTGAATATGGGAATACCTAGGTATTGAAAAGGAAACTCTCCCATAGTCATTCCTAAAGACCTTCTTATAATCTGAGTTCTATCAGCTGGGGTGGCAGGATCAACATAGAAGTTGGATTTAGAGAAATTAACTTTCTGACCTGTTGTTTGCTCATATGCATTAAGAAATCTTTTAAATCTTTTCAGATTTTCCTTATTTCCACTGAGAAATACAGCTGTATCATCTGCATACATTAGGTGAGTTATCTGTGGACATGTCTTAGGTAAATCAAAATTTTTCAGAAAGCCAATTTTGAAAAGTTTTTTAATTCCTCTGGAAAAGGCCTCAGATAGTATATTATACAGAAATGGGGAGAGGGGATCTCCCTGTTTTATTCCTCTATTAGATGCAAAGTATCCTGAAGCTACACCATTAATTATCACTGAAAAATGGGCTGAGGCTATATTCTGCAATATCCGGTTCACAAATACTCCATGGAAACCAAATTTAAGGAGAATTGAATTAAGAAAAGACCATGATACCCTATCAAAAGCTTTCTGCATATCTAATTTGATGATTAGGTTCTGCTTCCTTGATTTCCTTTTTAACATTCTGGTCATTTCTTGCATCAATATTATGTTATCTGTGATATCCCTCCCTTTCATGAAAGCACTTTGCTCAAGAGATATTAGTTGAGACATGAATGGCTTAATCCTTTCCATCATCATCTTGGAAAAAACCTTGTTCACAAAATTTGAAAGGCTTATTGGTCTGAAATCTGAGAATGTGACAGGTACTGTTCTTTTAGGAATTAATGCTAGCCATGTACTAGAAATAGCATTAGGAATTTTACCATTCTTCAGAAAGTCATTTGCAGCCTCAAGTAAATCTGTTTTAACATTATCCCAAAAGGTGGTATAGAAAAAACCAGGATATCCATCAGGACCAGGTGAGCTGTGTTTATTAAGATCAAAGACTGCAAACTTAAGCTCATGGATCAGGAAGGGAGATAACAGTTGATCATTTTCTTGTTCATTTATTATTCCAGGTATTTCAGCTAGAAAATTATTCATATAAGTTCCTTGCTTCTGTGGTTCTTCTTCATTAAATAGAGCTCTATAAAATCCCACTGCTTCCTCCTTAATCTTTGTTGGATCAGATGTCCAAATTCCATTTTCATCTCTAATTTTACTGATTCTGGATTTAGTTCTTCTTTCCCTAATTGAGTGATGAAAATAGCTAGTATTGGCATCACCATATTTAAACCAATTCAGTCTAGCCTTTTGCCTAAGGTAGATTACTTTCTCCTTTTGAGCCCTCATCAGCAACTGTTTTGTGTTATTCAGGTCTGTCAATATGGAATCAGTTGGTGTTTGTTGAAAAGAGATTTCCAAATCATTAACCTTATTCTCATATTGCATCAGATTCTGATCAACATTACCAAAGTGTGTTATATTCCACTGCTTTATTTCCTTTTTAAGCCTTTTTAATTTATAAACCATCCTATACATTCCTCTATAAGGGGTGTCCAGGCTCCAATTCGATTTCACTAAATTAAGAAAGTCCTGTCTACTAATCCACATCTCCTGAAATCTAAATGGTCTAGGGGCTTGTTCCTCAGATGATTGTATGGATAATAAAAGAGGAGCATGATCCGATGAAAGTCTATTTAAAACATGAATAGAGCTGTTAGGGAAGTTATCAAACCAGTCTAATGAGCAAAGTCCCCTATCTAACCTTTGGAATATTAACTCTTTACCTCGTTCCTTATATCTGTTATTGCACCATGTTAAGGAGTTACCTACAGTGGGAATATCATGCAAATCCAGATCCCTTATAAAATTATTAAATTGTTTCATGCTTTTTTTAGGGGTTGACTTCCTCCCTCTATACTCAGATACTGAAGCTACTGTGTTAAAGTCACCAATAAAAATAGAATGAGGAATATTAGTTGCCTTTAGGTCCTGCCATAAGGATTCTCTGATTGATCTATGTACACTTGCATAAATAAATACACAATTCCAGCTCAGAGAAGATGATGAATCAATTATATTTACTTGTACATACTGATCTGTCTCACTTAACACTGAGATACTATAAGACTGGTTCCAAAATAGCCAGATTTTAGCTCTCTGAGCAGAGTAAGCATTCTGATATCCTAGATCATATTTAAACTTTATGATCTTCTGGTTTTCTTGCCATGGTTCAATTAGGCACATTATGTCTAACTTATGTTTTTGTTTCAGAATCTTAAGTCTCTCTATTGAGGTACCAACTCCCCTTACATTCCAAACTAACACATTCCCAATTATGGTGTGTGTTATCATTTAAAAATTTTGGGGTTGGCTTTTTGTGTAGATCTGAGATTTCTACTAGTCTTAGCAGAGTTTTTACCTTTTTCTCCTGACTTACCATTGTTATTAGTAATCACAGATGAAAGGTTCTGCTCTGAGGGTCTTACCTGAGCCTGTGGCTGCTCACTTTCTTTCTCCAAACTTACCATTTCAGAGCAGTCTGATGTTTTCTCTTTCAGTTCATCCTCTATGCTGGAGCTTTCCTCTGCTGAATGTTTATGAACTTGCTCTTCAAACTCCATTTGTACTTGTTCTTTAAGTATCACAGAGGAAATATTTTGGTTAGTATTAATATCAATTGGTAATGTAACTTCCTGTGACTCAACTGTTTCATGGTAGATCTCTACAATCTCCCCTTCCTTCTCTACCTGTTCATCATCACTGTCTTCCAAGGATTGAAAAGCATTAGAAATTGTAACTGTGCTAATATTTGTTTCCTTTTCCCTTGTGGGGGAATGGGTAGGGGAATGGTTCTTTTTTCTCCAAATGGATGTGGTTATTGGCTTAGATATATCATCTAGTGAGTAAAATGGACCATTACGTTTTCTATGACTTACCTTAAAGAAATTTATGTTGCTATCAGTTAAGATTCCTGTGTTTATTGTTTGATTTTGCACATCCTTTTCCTTTTGAGAAACTGTTAGAGCTGATGTCCCTCCCAAGTTAGTTTCCTCTGTTGGGTGAGGGCCAGTTCTCTGCTTAATAGTGGCAGCATTTTCTAACTTCTTATTAGCAGTTTTCCTCAGATTAGGATGCAAGAAATTGCAGCTTGAGTTACTATGACCAATTATTTTGCAGTGAGTGCAATATGTTGGCAATTCCTCATATTCTATAGGATATTCAGCTATCTTGTTTCCTATCCCTACCATTATTGATTTAGGGAGCTGAGCTAACAAGTCTATTTCTACACAAACTTTAATTGCTGAAGGTCTTGTTAATGCCATTGTTGCTGCATCCATCTTAAGAAACCTTCCTACCTGACTACTTATTCCGATTATAGCAGAGTTATTATAGAAATGGAGTGGTAGTTTGTGAAATGTTACCCAAACTGGTACTATCGAGGATTCCACTGATGGGGAGAAATCTGGTGTCCATTTTTGCATCTTCATTGTGTAACCTTGTATTGACCACTGTCCCTTCATCCAACACCTTTGGTAGTCTTCGTTTTCCTGAAATCGAATCAAAACATGACGATAATCAATAGAACCAATTTGAAATTTAGATTTAAAACCTATTGATTTGAAGGACTGGAGTAGCGATTCCATCTGCGGTTTCCCTCTGCTAAACTTTCCGACGAGGGCATTCTGGTAGTGTGAGGCTAGGATTTCTCCTTCTTCGGGAGGGAGTATGAATGCAATCTTGCCCTTGTATTCTGTTGTCGGGTGTAAGTTTGGGGTATCCGGAAGGGACGAGAGGAGGGGGGATTGTTTTGTGTTGAGAGCTTGGGCAAAGCTTCGAGCGACCAGTGGCTTAGGGATAGGATCCGGAGGCGGAGGAGGCGTCGGCGACGCCATGATCGTCCGCCGGTGTGACTATCTCGCAGATGGTGAATTTGTATCAGGCGAATCAGTTGCAGTTAGAAATGGTGAGATCAGTAGCAGTTAGAAATGGAGGTGAAGAAGAAGAAGGATGACTGTGTGAAATCGCACCGAAATCGCACACAGGCACAGTAATGAGACCGTTTTGGGTTTTTTTTAAAATTGCTTAGGTAAAGTTCACCAAACCTTTATCGTAGCTGCTTGCTGAGTCCACCTTTATATCCTTTTTCTTCCCCAAAATACTCTCCTCACACCCACACACATATCCCCGCTGCTTTCTGGAATAGTTATGCAGTTTGAATCGATCGGTCGATTCAATCTTTGTTCTTTGATTATAGTTACTTTCATTATCTTATTCTACTTTCACATATCAGTTTGAAACGCGCCGCACTTTATTTATTTTTGTTTTTCACCTATGATCGGAGGGTGAAAGATGGGGCAGATCCAGTACTCGGAGAAGTAGTTCAATGACATTTTTTAGTACGGGTACTTTAATTTACAAATATTTTTATTCAGATGAGTTCTAGATGTGGCAATACTTTTGGAAGCTATTGTTTTCTCTGTTAGAATCGGTAATTAGTTGTGATAATTTAGGCACGTTGTTCTTCCTCCAGAAGTTGCAAAGTTGTTTCTGAAGATTTGGCTTCTCTCTGAAAATAGGTTTTTTCTCTTGCTTAATTACCTAGGTGCTGATATTACATGTTTATGTTTTACTGTCTATTGTGGTCTATTTGAGATCTTAATTGAATTTGTTGACTGGGATATTAAATTGATTTGTAATGAGCTGACGTCAGTGGTTGTAAAGGAGAATACTATGTTGAGGGATGTTGTCCCTATTAGGCAGAGAGTGGCAGTTTGCATTTGGAGGCTGGCTACTGGGGAGCCTCTCAGGCTCGTTTTGAAGCGGTTCAGATTGGGGATTTCAACCTGTCATAAGTTGGTTCTTGAGGTTTTTTCTGGCATTAGGAATGTTCTAATGCCTAGGTATCTCCAGTGGCCTGATGAGGAATCCGCACGTAGGATAACAAAGGAATTCAAGTCCTTTTCGGGAATTCCTAGCTGCTGTTAGATCGATGTACACAACTCATATTTCGATCATTTCCCCTAAGATCAATGTTGCTGCTTATTTCAACAAGAGGCATACTGAGAGGAATCAGAAGGCATCGTATTTTATCACTGTTCAGGGCGTTGTTAATTCTAAAGGCATGTTTACAAGCATATGCATAGGCTTGCCTAGGTCCAAGCCTATTGATCAGGTGCTGGAGAAATCTTCCCTTTTCCAGAGGTCCAATCAGGGGCTGCTGAATGGTGTTTGGGTGTGTGGGGGGGCTCAGGGTACCCCTTGATGGATTTGGTTCTTATGCCCTACACACGGCAGAATTTAACATGGACTCAGTATTCTTTCAACAAGAAGATTGGGGATGTGGAACAGATCGCGAAAGGGGCGTTCGCAAGATTAAAGGGCAGATGGTCTTATCTGCAGAAGAGGACTGAGGTGAAGCTTCAGGATTTGCCTGTAGTCTTAGTGCTTGTTGTGTTTTGCACAACATTCGTGAGATGAGAAATGAGGAGATTGTTCCAGAGCTCAAGTTTGATCTCTTTGACGATGAGATGTTCCCTGAGGCCCTGTTGCGATCCATCAATGCCATGAAAGCAAAGGATGCTATTGCTCACAATCTTCTCCACCATAATCATGCAGGCACTGGTTTCCTTTCTTGAAGGAGATGATCATTTTAGTTTGCATGTTCAATTCAACGGTTGTTTTTGCTGCTATTGTACCCTTAAGTTGTTTTGCTTATTAGTCCAAAAGATAAAGTAGGCTTGTTTTTTAAATTTCAATTTGGTGATCAATATTGTCTTCTAGGTATACGCAGATCATAGGTACAAGTTATTACTCAATTTCCATAACTTCAATCCAGCTGGCAATCAAATGAAGAAACTTATTCTATTTATTTCAAGATTTTCTTTGTGGCATTCTTGTGCATTTTACTGGTTAAGTGCCTATGTTTGGGATGCAACAATAAAGTCCTTTTTTCTAAAATTAGCCAATTAAGTTATGCTCATTTTTAGTTAACTGCAGTTTGGTTTAACTCAGTTATGTTAAGTTTACATTATAGTATAATCTTAGTTCAATCGAAAAACTGCAGAGTAGTTTGATTGTTTTCATATTTACAAGTTGTTTACAACGATAGTCTTATTTTGACAACTAAATTAGGCATAACAAAGTACATGAAATAACTACTTCTCTAGAGGTTATCTACACTTAAATTCATTGAATCAAAATATTCTAATTAATAAATAAACAGTAATTAAGGAATATCAAGAACAATCTAATAATGTAAAATTTATATAAGGTAACTGTCAATTATGATATATATAATTAGATTTATAGCAATATGTTTTATTTAATTAGTGCATATATTGTCTCCACACCTACCATTGTCTTCACATGGTTTAGATATGTTTCCCAAGATTATAGATCTAACTAACATTAATCAATCAACTTACGTTATCAAATCATACAAAAAACAAGAGCTCGTAAAGTAAGGCAATTGTTACGTGAGTAAAGAGGTTCGAGTGGAGAGGGTTTGAGTGGTAATGGATTCAGTGGAGAGGGTTCGAGTGGTACTGGTCCGAGTGGTGAGAGTTCGAATAGAGAGGGTTCGAGTAGTAATGGGTTTGAGTGAAAAGGGTTCGAGTAGTACTGGATTCGAGTGGTACTGGGTTTGAGTGAAGAGGTTGGGTGGTACTAGGTTCGAGTGGTACTGGGTTCGAGTGGTACTGGGTTCGAGTGGTACTAGGTTCGAGTGGAGAGGGTTCGAGTAGTACTGGGTTTGAGTGAAAAGGGCTCGAGTAGTACTGGATTCGAGTGGTACTGGGTTCGAGTGAAGAGGTTGGGTGGTACTGGGTTCGAGTGGAGAGGTTCAAGTGGTACTGAGTTCGAGTGGAGAGGTTTGAGTGGTACTGGGTTTGAGTGGAGAGGGTTCGAGTAGTACTGGGTTCAAGTGGAGAGGTTCGAGTGGTACTGGGTTCGAGTAGAGAGGGTTCGAGTAGGACTGGGTTCAAGTGGAGAGGGTTCGAGTAGTACTGGGTTCAAGTGGGTTTCGAGTAGTAGTGGGTTCGAGTGAAGAGGGTTCGGGTGGTGAGGGTTCGAGTAGAGAGGTTCGAGTAGAGAGGGTTTGAGTGGTACTAGGTTCGAGTGGCCCAGGTTCGAGTGGTACTGGGTTCACATAAAGAGGTTCGAGTGGTACTGGGTTCGAGTGGAGAGGTTTGAGTCGAGGCGGATGGTTGATGTTTGAGGGGTGATGCCTCGAGAAGGATGGTTGATGGTTCCAAGACCTCGAGGGTGAATGAATCGATGGAGAGGTCCGAGTGGTACTGGGTTCGAGTGGTAATGGGTTTGAGTAAAGAGGTTCGAGTGGTACTGTGTTTGAGTGGAGAGGGTTCGAGTGGTGAGAGGTCAAATGGTGAGCATTCGAGTGGTGAGGGTCAAGTGAAGAGAGTTCTAATAGAGGATTCGAATGAAAAGGGTTCGAGTAGAGGTTGGAGTGAAGAGGTTTGAGTCGAGGGGTGATGCCTCAAGGGGGATGGTTGATGGTTCAAGGGCCTCGAGGGTTAATGAATCGAGTGGAGATGACTCGAATTAACACCCCTCAAGGCGGATGGTTGATATTCAAAGGGTGGATGGTTCGAGTGGTAGGGAGGCCTCGAGGCGAATGGTTGATGTTCGAGAGGTGGATGGTTCAAGTGTTGGCATGGTGGATGTTCAAGAACTAATGGTTCGAGGGGTGATGGTTCCAGGAATGGATGGATGGTGTTCGAGGGGTAGGTGGTTCGAATGGTGGTGTCGTGGATGGTTCGAGGGGCATATGCCTCGAGTGGGTCATGGTTCGAGAGCTAATATGGATGGTTCGACGCTCTCAGTGGCATACTTTCTCGAGGGCTAGTGTACCTTCGAGGGCTAGTACACCTCTCTCGAGACGTTGATGGCGTACGCTCGAGGGGTGGAAGGCGTACTCTCTCCAATGGTGGATACCCTCTCGAGAGGTAGATGGTGTACCTTGAAGGGTGGTTGAAAAACTTCTTGAGGGGTAAATAATACTCTCTCCAGTGGTGGATGGTATACCCCTCTCGAGGGGTGTATAGTACTCTCTCCAGTGGTGGATGGTACCCTCACCACTCGAACCCTCACCACTCAAACTTCTCGACTCGAATTTCTCCACTCGAACTCTCAAACCTCTTCTACTCGAACTCTTTCCACACAAATCCAGTACCACTCGAACATAGTATAACTCTAACCTCTCTACTCAAACCCTCTCCACTTGATTCCTCATCACTCGAACCTCTCCACTCGAATCCAGTATCACTCGAACCCTCTCCACTCGAACCTAGTATCACTCGAACCCTCTCCACTCGAGCCTAGTATCACTCGAACCTCTTTCGAAACCACTCTACTCGAACCCTCTCCACTCGAACCCTCTATTCGAACCATCACCACTCAAACCCAGTACCACTCGAACTCCTATTCCTCGAACCACTCAACTCAAACCATCTCCACTCGAACCCTCTCCATTCGAACCTCTCCAGTCAAACCCTCTCCATTCAAACCCTCTCCACTCGAACCTCTTTACTCGAACCCATTACCACTCGAACCTAGTACCACTCGGACCTCTCCATCGATTCATTAACCCTCGAGGTCCTGGAACCATCAACCATCCTCCTCGAGGCATCACCCCTTGATCCATCAACTATCCGCCTCGCCACCACTCAAATCATCCACCCCTCGAACATCAACCATCCGCCTCGACTCAAACCTCTCCACTAGAACCCAGTACCACTCAAACCTCTCTGCTCGAACCCAGTACCACTCGAACCCAGTCCACTCGAATCCAGTACCACTCGATCCCTCTCTACTCGAACCCTCTCCACTTGAACCCTCTCTACTCGAACCCTCTCTACTTGAACCCAGTACCACTCGAACTCTCTCCACTCGAATCTCGACCTGAACTCTCTCCACTCGAACCCTCCTCACCGAAACTCTCTCCACTCGAACCTCACCACTCGAACCCTCTTCACTCAAATCCAGTACCACTCGAGCCCTCTCTACTCGAACCCTCTCCACTCGAACCTAGTACCACTCGAGCCCTCTCCACTCGAACCCTCTCCACTCGAACCCTCTCCACTCGAAACTCTCCACACAAACCCAGTACCACTCGAACCTCTCCACTCAAATCTCGACTCGAACTCTCTCCACTCGAACCTTCACCACCCGAACTCTCTCTATTCGAACCTTCACCATCTGAACCCTCTTCACTCGAACCCAGTACCACTCGATCTCCACTCGAACCCAGTACCACTCGAACCCTATCAAATTCATAGTGTTCCTGTTACGGCAGCGGCGACGATAGTTCGATGGTTGTGGGTAAAATTATAGTTGTCCACCCAAATTCAGCTTTTGGTCTGATGACATTATTGTCATTTTAAGGTGGATCAACAGTTGGAAAAACACCATCAATGCTGAAAATTCTACCAGAGGATTATATTGGCACTTTCATTAATTAGGTAGTTTTTTTTCTAACTTTCAAACAATTGAAGGTTATATCGGCACTTTCGCAAGTATATAAAATTATATTGGTATATAGACAACAATTCTCCAAAATAAATATATAGACAATGATTGTGATAAAGACTTGTCTGCATTTATGCCACTCAATTCATTGTTTAGTTCATATATACACTCAGTTCCTTGTTTTTCCACAAGTTCAACGTTTCTTTTTTATATTTTACTTTACTTCATGTACTTGCAATATATTATTTCTTGAAAGGATATAAAAATAATTTTTTTATCTTATTGATTGTTTAATAAATTCCAACAAAATTTATTATTTGTTTTACAATTTAGATAGTTATTATTATATGAATATTTATTTATTCATTTCAATTTCAAATGTAACATGTAAAAATTAAATATTAATTAAATTAAATATTTTTAATCAAGAACACCGCACAACGCGCGGTGGGACTCCCGCTAGTAATTATTAAAAAATTACTTTGAAAATATAAAATCATAGCAAATCTAAGAAGTCGTCCCACACTAGATTGCTTGTTTACTTTTTCACTGTCTTCAATGAGTATGGTTAACCGTAAATATCTCTAGCTGCTATATGTAGAAAATAGATGTTAAGACAAATCTAACAATATCTCACATAATATATTTATTATTTATATATTAATTTATATTTAAGTTCAAAGTTTATAAAGTTTAATTCTCAAAAAGTAAATAAGCAATTTAGAGTGAGACGGGGAGTATATGATAGTACTCTTAATAAATATACCAATTCAATGTTGTGAACAAATTAAAAAACGAGATGAACAATTGAAATTAAAGTGGTTGATTTAACCAAGTGTTGATAATTTTAAATTGCTAATATTAAACCCATTCCATTGTTTTACATGTTATTTTAAGATTAGCAAAATCACTTTCATTATCATCTCGACCAAAACGTATAATAAAATAGTAAGTGTTGCTTGAACTTAGTGTTTGATAATAGCCAAAAACTTTCACAAAATACTCCCTCTGTTTCACTAATATTGACACCATAAGTTTAGGTGTTTGGATTTAGGTAGAGGAAATGAGTGGATGAAATTGGATGTAAAAAGTAAAAAGTAAAATGAGTGGATGAAATTGAAGGAATCTTGCCAAAAATGGAAAGTGTGCCAATATAAAAGAAACATCCAATTAAGGTAAGTGTGTCACTAATAGAGAAATGGAGGGAGTAGTACATATAATGCACATTATTATAACATGAAGTGACATAGTGGTACTTTCCCCGTTCAGCTCACTTGAGACAGTATTCAGTCAAATTAAGTCACGTTTGACCATAAATTTCATATATTATATATGTAGTTTTGTTCTCGATTTTAGTATTGTTAAACTTTTCGTAACATGCACTTTCTAAATATCAAAATTTTTACATGTCATTAGAATATGTATCAAAACTTATTAGTAATCAAACCTGCTATGAAAAAATTGGCTGAAAATTACTGCCATAATACAAGACCTCCTGGTACGGCCAACTAGGTCAAGTCGACCCAAACTCAGTCGTTCCCATCCATCTACCAAATATGACTTTTTCCACAGCTTTTTTTTTTCCCCCAACTTCTTTGAAGAAGAATAAGTGTGGTCTTTTACATGGTCATGACCCTTCATCAGTTGGAATAGGACATCAGGAACACAACACCCACGGGTATATCCCACTGGTAGGGAAATTGGTGAGTAAGCCAATAATCCCAGGTTCGATACTCGGCAGCAGCAATGTGGGGAGCTCTTGCTTTGCAAGGCTCCCTTGTGCGCACCGAGTCCATACCATGCTCATTGGTCCTGGTGCTGGGCTACCGTGATTTACCTCTCATACGATGGCCGGAGTGTCAGCTGGTATGGGCTCGCTGAGGGCAAGCGGATGATCGCCTTTTAGCCAAGGACATCAGGAACGCTTCATTGTTGACAATCATAAAATCCAAATCCAAGGAGGAACCGAGTTTGCAAAAAAAGAACCATTCAATTCATATGCATAAACCTCGCATTATTATATTGGAATGAGTTTGATACAAAACCGCGTTCTAGTTCTAATGCTCTCACAGGTCACAGCTTCGATGCTATCTCATATATAAGCTTTATAACGATTTTCTCGTACTGATTCTGAAAGCTTATCCGAGCAGACATAAATAAGCTAAGCATACCATCATATATACAAAGGGCAGACAATCGGGCAGATAAATATTTACACGCCCAGAACACATCATCAATGCATCGCAAGAAGATACTACTAGATAAAATTACAAAATTCCTCAACTCCTTGATCTGAATGCTTTACAATGCCAATACATAGCTGGAACAATAACTAACCGGCACCTGCGAAAACAAGATAAACATTGAGGACCTGAACAATTGCTACCCAATACCTACATGGTGTGTATATCTATTTTATTTCTTCAAAATTGAGATGAACAAGTAGCAATGTACCTCGTGCACGCAGGGAGATGCACGAGAAGTCACCTGCACTCAAGCGATGATGTTCATTAGCTCTGGGTGCACTCAAATGGATGCAGATTCCCTTCTGCAAATTCGTGCATCCGAAACCTTTCCAATATCTCAAAGGGCCTGTTGCACATCACATACCATGATTAATAAAACTTCACATCCACACCACAACCAGTAAGAGAGACACTAGGATAACGTAGTAGGCAGGATATCACCAGAGTAATCAGAAATATCATAAGATCAGAACACAAAAAGGGACAATGGGCAGAATACTAATCGAACCAGAAAAACTCCCGCAGGCTTTTTCACTATGGAAATTATAAGTTTACTTTGATAGCACCTTGTACTCACAATTCTACCAGCCGTGGGTTCACCACTAGGCTAAGTCCGAACAGGCTACTCTGGTAGCTCCTAACTAGACAAGATGTAGCCATGTTTTCCACAATTCTGTATCTGGAAGCTTCTTACAGAACCCCCTTTTTCTTAATCATTTGTCAGTGTGTGCATGAGAGAGAGAGAGAGAGAGAGTGGCCTTACAAAATTGCATTCTGACGCCGTCTTAATTGTCGCTGGTTGTTCTCCATTGCTTCTACCACATCTGCTTTTTCAGGGACAGCAGATAAACCAGCTACAATGGAAGGGACTGGAGCAGCAGGTGTCCATATCTGCATCAATAAAACACAATATACTATCAACAACTAAATCCACTAGTGTCCAGAGTAAAATATACAATTTTCATAATGCTCGCCTTTATTGTATCATCAATCCCACTGGTAGCCACGACAGAATCAAATGGATGGCACTGAATACAATTCACAACTGTAGATCCAGGAGTAGGAACTTAGAACATATGATTTTGTTTCAGAAAGATAAATGAAGATTGCATTTTTGAAAGCCATAGATTCTTGAGATGCAGTAAAAACAAAACTAAATATTACCAGCTGCATCTCCATTAAGCATTTTCACGAGTCTACCAGTCCTCTTCTCCCAGATAAACCATCTTCCATCATCACTTCCGCTAGCAACATAATCACCTGCTTTTGGCCGATAGTAGGGTTACACTAAACACTTAATCATAATGAACTTCCAAACAATGTCACACAGTTAAGCTGAACTCTTCCAAAGTGCATCTCCTTCCATCCCATAGTTAAATCATTTTTGGACCATATGGAAATTTCTGTAGGTTGGTACAGCACAAACTATTCATTTTCGTCACCATTTCTTCCCATTCCCTGGCATATTTATTTTGAATACCACATGTCTACACACTTGCACCTTCATTTATTTTGGAATGCTTCGTGTCTATATTAGTAAGGGTATGTAACATACAACAAAAAAGTGAACTTCCTTTTTGGCAGAATTTTTTCAGGAATATGGACTTTAATTGTGAGAGGGAGGGACTGGCACTCCCACAAAGATTTAATAGCCCATGTAGCTTGACAAGAGCAAGATAACTTGCATTGAAACCCTCATCCAATTAGAGAAGAACTTAAATTTGTAGCTCATTGAATAACAATATGCCCAAAAGAAGATTGAAACTACCTTTCTGCCCAAGGAAACTGGCTTGCTTTATGTCAGTCCCCACATTACAATGTCCAACATATCTCTGTTTCATGTCAATCGCTGCCTCAAACTGCCACACAAACACAGGTTTAATTAAGAGAAGACAGTGTGATGATAGGAATCCCTGAAAAAGGATATTCTACCTAATCAATCACTTCCTTAAGGCACTTCCAAAACAAGAGAACAAAAAGCGTAATCTGGTGCACTTCTTGCAAGTCATGCTAATGTACAAAAACCATGTGGCCATATTTCCCCTAAAACAGCATAGGCTAAATAGAAATGACCATAACCAAACCTGGTATTTATCGTTTTCAGATGAGGATGTCGGTGATTCACCAGAGCCATTTACTTGTCCAATCTCTGTTGAATAATCGGGTCTCCTGTTAATTAACAAATTTAAACTCCCATGAAGAACATTTGACTCCACTTCAAGCCCTCCTTCAGCCATTGATGTTTCAAAATCCAGCTCTAGTTCATCATCATAATCTGAATCTTCTCGGTCAGACCTTGGACCATGTTGTGAAGCATCACTGTTACCCTCGTTACGGTAAAGTATGTCACTCAAAGGTAGTAACCTTGCAGATCGAGATTCAGGATTGGAGCCCCCGTTGACAGTCTTGTTAACTTTCTCTGCTTCAGCTATTAAAAGAAGGAATAAGATCCCAAATTAACTAATGAAGGCCTTATACCCTCACTAACACAAGCATGCTGCAGAACAAAACAATGCGTATAAATTTAGCAATTTGATGTTCAAATGGTGCAAGAGCCAAGAACCCACCATACCATCAGGCATTAGCGCATTGTAGGAAGAGATGTGAAACCAGAAAATACAACACAATCAACAGTGCAGCAGTTTGAAGAGCCAAGTCATGTAGCATTGAACTAAAATCAAAGTCTGATCAAATCACTCTGGTACCTTCAAGGGTCTATACAGTACCAACTTAAACCAGATTTTACCTATTATTATAATTTTGTCATTCACCTCATTATATTTCTAATACACAATACAATACATATTCCTAAATGTTGATTTTAAAAAAGAGCTTAGACCACAGTTTGCAAAATCTATCATAACCCAGACAGCCTTAACCCCCCCTTTAATAACATAAAACAGAAAAAAAGGTGGGAGACGGCAAACAAAATCAATGCAGTTGGATAAATAGTCAAATCAGCATAATGAATACTCCCTCCGTCCCACCATTAATTGTTTAATTTGACTTTTGAAAGTCAACTGCATCAATTTTTAACTATTAATATCTTTATTTATGTGTAAAAAAATTTCAGAAAAATTATTATATAAAAATACATGTTATGATGAATCCAACGACATATAATATGATAATAGTCTTATTATATATATAATAATAGAATTTAATGGTTGAAATTGGGTTAGCTTGACTTCCAAAAGTCAAATTAAGCAATTAATGATGGGACTGAGGGAGTATGCGGCAGCATCTACTGCCTACTGGTATGCCAGAGAAGGTGGGATTGGGCACCCTGACACTATACGCTCTACTAGTGTCATAAAACTAACCTGCAGCAATAACACCCTTTATGTTCTCCACTTTTTTCATGACTTCAAAATCACATGGAGCCAGCGATTGGGCTGAAATAGCAAAATCAAGAGCTTCTTTATGTTGCCGTAACTGCACAAATAGTTAAAATAAAAATGTTAGTATTGCATCCTGAACAGAAAAATAGAGTCATGACAGATTACAGTTATATAAATGTACTATAATAGTATCTGACTCAGTCTAATGATTACTACAACACCCACTCCTGGTGCAAAAGCAAGCTGGCAAAGCACCCTAGGTATGACCTACCATGCGACGTAAGTTCGACATAAGTCAATAACATTTACGTCTGACTGAGTTTCATTACCTCAATCATTGTGCTAAATTAACTTTTATTAGGTTGAAGAAGAATATATACACACAAAATCTTACTTGCCTGTGATAATGCTTCAGACATACAAAGCAGTGCCTTCACACAAGAAGGATCTATCTTCCTAGCACTATAACAGTCTCTGATAGCCAGATGAACATCATTTTTCCATTTCCTCTGAAGAACGATGGAAAAAAAGGGTTAGTAGTGCAACTTAATATAAAGCTAAACTCTTGGATTAGAGGTTGTGCACACCTTAAGTAACAAGGCCGCACGAATACATAGACACTCAAGCATTAATGAACAACCAATTTTATGACCACAGCCATCCAGAACTTCATTGCAAGCCTCAATTCCATAATAATGACTTGCTTCTCCATTCAATGATTTTTCGGCAAACTGAATGAGTTTTCTGCACCTATCAAGCTGATAACTCACAGAGAGGAAGGCAAAAATCAGAACACATCAGCACAAGCATTGATACAAAGTGACAAAGACTGTAATGAATACAAAGAAGCACACCATTGAAGCAAGACAGCCCTTTAAACTAGATCTATTTGAGTAGACATGCTGCTTTGACGATTGCAATTTTGCATCGTTCAATATGGGAGTAAAGCTATTAAGCTTCGCCGCATCTCCTGATGTATAACGCATACAACCTCCATCTGCTGCAAAATAATAATAATTTTACTACATTAGCACTTTATGATTGTCATGAGCCATTTAAGGAATAAGGATATGCTCAATCTCTTCAGTTCAGTAATAACACATTAAATTCAGCACAGTAATTATGACCTCAGAGACTTCACCCTAATAACTGCACTCCAACTCTATGAATCCATAATGAACTACCACCTCGATACCTATATGATTATGCCACATATGCATCTGTGAAATTGCGACTATGAACTTTGCTACGCTACTAAATCATCAGAAATGAATTTGCAAGATTGTCAAATGCACCATAATCATGGAACAGTTACAAAGACAATTATCAAAACATCTGAAAAAAGTACATCAATTTGCACAGTTAACAGTAAGTCAGTAATGCACCTACTTAGTAGTTTAAAAAATTATGAGGGAAATTCCTGGCCTCAATGGTATTAGAACCTCAGGACCAGGTATCTGCAGTAGGCAGGTATTAAACTGCCAAACATATCAGGTGTCAATAAACCAAACCACAATTTTCCTCTAGACTGTCAAGACATGGAGCATGGAACACAAGAACAAAACCTAGTACCCCAAATTGAAAATGAAATTCATAAATTCTTAAAGCTTCACAAAGAGATATCCTTTGAGCGATTTGCATTATACACGTCTGAACAAATAACGTACCGGGGTTTACATCCATCAGGTATACATGCTCTCCACTATAACTAAGAAGCACCTCCTCTGAGTTGGGGCTGAAAGTGACATGCGTTAAATGTGGGCTTGAACGTGCCTGAAGTACATATTACACAGTTCGAACTTCGTAAAATTTTCAAACTCCAATAGTAGTTGTCAGTGAAAATAGTGGAATATTAGGAAACAGAATTGATCATCTAATTGCAATAATCTAGATTACTAGCTTAAAAAAAACTTCATCTGTAATCTAAAGAGAAGCTTAGTAAGCTGCAATGTCTCACAATAGCAAATCCAAACATCACTTTTCACTCAACTCTTAGCCTCTAAACACCTTTCTACAATAGCAACAATATCAAACACCCAGAGCTGAATCAATCAACAAGCATAGTTCCAGGACAATGCAAGTGCATAAAACTAAGTCTATAAAAAAAATCTGTTAATATTACACAATTACATGACAGCAGCACAAAACAATTGTGACAAAGAACACAAAGCTTCATTGGCCAACAGAAACAAGATCTAACCAATATTGCCAGAAGTAACATTCTAAGGCTATGTCTGGTTATGTTCTCTTTTCTTTTACTTTTTCTGATATTATAATTATATTTCATACACTGTACACTGTCAATGCACGTATACAGTTTCAATAAAATTCCAATATTTCTAAAACAAAGTCTAAGAAAGAAACACCAACAACCAATCCACGCAGGGCTTTAAAAAAGATCTACCTGGTTAAGAAAGATGCATAGGACATATATAGCTGACACATATATACCTGGTCAGAAAGATGCATCGGACATATATAGCTGACACATGGAGGTGCTGGCGAATTTTTCCGACTTGAAGACATTGGAGGCAACATTCTTCTATCATATAGTCGAGCAAATGAATCACTGCAAAATTAATTTCTCGGATATTACTTGAAATAGTGATACAATGTCACCTCCTGGAAAAAAAGGGAGACAGGACACATTACCCTCCACCAACAAGGAGCAGATGAGGTCTAGTGGGACTGAGATCACAAGACTTCAAAGCAAGAATTTTCTTAGGAGGATCAGATAACGACTTCTTGGCTCCACAGCGCAAATCAATCTTCCACCAAAAGACACCAATTTAAGAACAGAAAGTGTAAGTTAATTAGAAGCTACCATTTAAACCAACCACTAACTTCAATGTCTGTCCAGGGTGCATTCTAAAGGAAGGGAAAAGATGGCATACAATATCAACCCACTAAAGAACTACTCCCTGAATTTGAGTTAAAATATTAACTCAAGATCTATTACTGCCTTCTGGCCCAGTGAACTTATGCATAAAAGGTATAGCTCACTCCATCAAACCATCTAGTCCAATTAGATAGCCAAAAAGAGCGCCACTCAGGGCAAAAAAAGAGATATCATTCATTCTGACCCAGTGAATACGGAAGCAACAAGTAATTAAAATGATCATGGACCACATCTTAAGCATTAAAGAAATTATGTGGTTGAGTACTAACAAGGATATTACGACACTCGTGGTGAGATGATGATCCTGCAGAAGGGCACGAAGCACCTTCCCGGAAATCATGCTGCCTCAAAGTTCCATCCTCACTTGCACTCCACACAACATTTGGATTTCCAACTTCTACCTGTCAACAAGTTTAACATGAACATATCAATCCGCAGAGCAGTGTCCAAGTTACACTTGATTTGAGACCCACATTTCATAGATAAATGTGAACTTACGGCTAATTTCTTAACCCTCATAGCATGACACTGGAAAACTGCCAATGGATCGATGACATTTTCTTCAAGACCTCTGCCTTTTGATCGTGACAAATTAAACAGACGAACCTACCACATGCAAAGATAGAAGTTAGAACAACCAAAATCACTCAACTGCTTCTAAGCCATACATCCAATAAATCAACAATTACTTCAGCATCTCCTGCACCAGAAACCACTAGTTCATCTAAAGTTTCAGGAACAAATTTGGTACAAAATATATTGGTAGAATGGCCAGTCTCAACAGACTGCAAAAGCTTCCTGCTTGAGTAACTCCATATATTGATCTGCAACGAAGAAGAAGCATGCATGAGCACACTATCTTAAATCAAGGATGCTCAGATGAGTAGCAACAGATAGTGCAATGCATTTTTATACATATATCAAGATAATACACAAGGAGTTGAATCGCATTACACAGGGCAAACCCCACAAGTTCTACATATTAAAGAACAAAGACAAATGGGGGTGATCAAATTAAAATTAATACGACCGTACAACCTCAAAATATGTCAAATCTACTCCTTATAAGTATAACGGAATAAGAAGTATATCCCTGATGATGATATTGAAAAGGATAAGAAAAACCACCATCCCACGTGGTCAGTAGGTCCTGGTGATTTTTTAATTCACATTTAAGTGCAAAAAGTTTCAAACATATTCACTAATGACTAAAAATTTACATGTCAATTGGGAATGCCAGTTGCCAAGGCAAGTCAAGAAAACTGCAACACATGAGTCGCACCAATTCATGAACGGATGACTATACATGCATCTAGCACAGATAGAAAAATCTGTAAGTTGCAATATCTTACTCTGGTATCATCAGATCCAGATATAAGAAGTGAACCTTCTGAGTTCCAAGCTATGGTATTAACACAACCCTGATGCCCCTGTGCAAATTAAAACATAAATAATTATTTAGTAATATTTACAAATAAATGGAAGCGCTATGCTATCCAATACACCCACAAAACATACATAATGAAATTGTGAAAATGTGCAACTCCAAATGGACTAAGCAAATTTCTTAAAAAGCCAAGCTCAATGTAACTAAGATTGAAAGCGAAATTCTCTCCCAATAATTAGCAGAAGTCAGACAAAACAACATGTCTGTCTACAATGATGCATAGGAGTGACACAGACATAACATAGGAGAACCACAAAATTCCATTGAATAATTATTTTTAACCAAAGACAATTTCAAACGATTATCCACCTGAAGTTCTCTCTCGAAGGACAGCCTCCTCACCAAAGAGGAGTGCATTTGCAAACTGCGGTTGTTCTCCTGTCCAACAGTGAATCAGCAGCAACACATTAAGGTGAAAAAAATTCCAAGCCCAAAAAAATATAATTAAAAAAAGAAGACAATAAAGTACTGAATACTAATTCAAAGCCAGGGGAACAACGGAAAATTTAAGAGCAGAGGTACGCCTAAAATCTTCAAAAACCTCACCCAATGGTTGGAAGTTGTTGTGAAAAACATTAATGTGCAATGCTAAGAAATTCTGGACCAAATGGAGGATATACATGTATACACACAAAATGTACTCACTTATTTCAATCTATGAAATAGTTCACCCTAAATAGCTCATTATCCAGCTTACTAACCTGACACGGATTTAAAGAAAATTTATAGCCACAACATTAGCCCCACCCCGACACCCACAGAGACTGCCTATGGCCACTAGTGACCCTCCACATTCAGCCATCCCAGCTTGAAGCCGATCCATCTCTCATAGAAAGGTTGAAGATTCTTCTCACAAATACAACAAAACACACTCATCTGCATATCCTAACTTCTACTAGAGGCCTCATCTTAAAATATGGCAGACAACACAGCACATCTAAGCCCCTCATAATAAGAAATTCTTCCGCGAGATTCAATGTGCATAGTAAGAATGCTTTATAAATTTTTGAAAGGCAGAAAACTGATATTCATTTAAACAAATATCATATCTTTGGTTGGAAACATGCAACGAGGATAGCATCAAGATAAAGAGTAATTTTAATCAAGACCAAAAATCACTCAAGTAACGAAAGACTGAACTACCAAGCCCATTAGGAAAGTTTACGAAAATCAGGGGGGGAACAACTAACTATACCGAACAACATTGAGGCGTCACGAGAAGATTGATCAACGGATAAAAACAGTGAAACAGTCACGAAATGACAGAATCGGCAAGCGAATCGAGCGTTTTACACATACATGATGCGGTTCGATACTCCGGCGATCGATCAAGTTCGCGATGCTCCCATCGTGAAAGCTCGTCCAGTCCATCACCTGAAGGAAGCTTGTAGAAATGAACCGGTTACACAACATGAAATTAAGTGACGGGAAATAAGATGCCGGCGAAACAACAAATACCTACGTCAATTTCCGGCGCCGGTGAGGATGATGATAAAATCGTGCGGATAAATTGCAGTAATGAGAGGATCAAACAGCTGTTGAGGAAGTGAGTCGGTTCTGTGCTAAAGCACGACACGGTGCCAAATCAGGGTGACGTCAGCTTTAGTTCTCGTCTCTTCCTCACTCAGTTTCTGGCATTTTTCTTTTTTTATTTTTTTTATTTGGCACACTGTTATTGTTAATAAGATTCATTATACTTTTATTTTCTTTCTCAATTTAATTTTATTCACTTATTTTATTCATCTAAATTCACACATTTAAATCTAGTGTCACATTCAATGAAACGGATATAATAGTACTCCCTCTGGTTCTTTTATTATGGCCCTGATTTTTGGGCACAAACTTTTTCAAAAAAATAAATAAATAATAGAGATTGTATTGAAAGTATAAAAAGTAAAATGTGTGGATAAAAACAATCTAAAATTTACTAAAAGGAGAATGATCCAATATAAAAAAATCATCCAAAAAAATTAGCTATTATTAGTGGATCGGAGGAGTTTTTTTTTCCCCCTTTTTTAGGGATTGATGTGTAATTTTGGTGGAGTATGTCACCTGTTTATTCTATTCTTGAGATCCGGCACAATAGCTATCTCTTTAGGGCAAAGTCTTAAGAATTACTGTCTTTCTATATGCTTATGGAAAGATGGGGTTTAATTATAATAATAAATGATAAAAGGTTTTAGTTAGAATATCAAAAATTTATTATGCAACATGTAGAAGTTATAAAGTTTATAACCTAATTCATGCAACAAGAAAGTTTAACCTTCATTTCTTCTAATTTGCACTTTAAATCTTGATTTTTCCATGATTTACAGAAAGACCGTCTTTCTAGAGACTACCTCTCTCTTTATTACAATTTACAGGTAAAAGTTTGCTCCATTCGAACTTGTTAATTTTCTTTTACGAGTTCGAATTGAGTTTGAATTGCTTGCGAATACAAACATATAATTTCGAAACTAATTTTTTTAAAAGAAGTTATATAAATAGAGAACGTATCATGTTAGATCAACTAACTGTTAAATTAATCAGGCAAAATCTTGTTTCGACAATTTTAGGGTCAAATTATAATTAATTATACATTCTAATACATTTTAAAAATTTTGTAAAGTTATAGAAACTTCGTTGCAATAAAGAAAAATGAGCAAAGTGCATATATAACCCTATATAATTGACGAAAGTGTAGATATAACCTTGTGATACTTGAAAGTGCAAATATAACCCTAACTATTTAGGTTATGTGCAAATATAATTTTTTTCGGCAATTAGAGGCCGGAATATGGTGAAAAGATAAATTTACCCTTCTATTTTAAAAAATACAAAAAAAACACTGAAATGACATTCATACCCCTGGAACTTTAACTCCCCTGAAACTGTAACTCCTTCATCTTCTTCTTTCCCTTCGGCAATCTCCAATTCTCTCCGCCAATCTCCAATTCTCTCCGCCATAGCCATTGAAACCCAGAAGACCGACCACTACACCAATTCCGCCAAGGTCTTATGAGTCTCCAATTCACTTCTAGGTCTCCAATTCTCTTCTAGGCTTCACCAATTTCGACGGTCATGGCTTACCAGGAGGTGAGGAATAAGAAAGGCGTGGCTGAGCGGGCTAGATTTTAGAGGGAGGCTAGGTGGCGGGCGGAGATGATGATGGCGGGACCTATCATCGAGGCCTTACTATATCGGAATTCATAAGCCTTCTTTCGAGACCTCCATCGAAGAGCTCGACCATCAATTCCAGTCGTTCATCGTCGAGAAATTGGTCTCAGCTTGAAGGTGGTGTGGTGGAGGACAGCGAAGGAGGAGGGAGAGAGAGAGATGGCGGCGGGAATCGATGGTCTGGTGGTGGAGGGCGGCAGAGGTGGCAAGCAAAAGGAGGAGGACGACGGTGGAGTCCATCATTCTGCGGCGGCAGAGAGCGGTCATTCTGCAACGGTGGAGTCGGTCTTCTAGGTTTCAATGACCACTAAATCAAATTCTCCACCGTACTTCTGACAGCCTGGGATCAAATTCTCCACCGTCGAAGAAGGGGCCGTCAGTCATTGCCAGAGTCGTCATTGAAGGAGGAAGAGGACGGAGTGGCAGCGGTGAGTCCGGTGGTTGTGGTGGCGGTGGAAGAGGGAAATGAGGAGGAGGAGGTAGTGGTGTCGTGGGCGGTGAAAACTCCTCCGCCGCTCGGGTTATCTAAAGTTCCACCGTCGCTCGGGGTTATACAAATTTTCAAGTTGTCCTTCTTCAAATTGTTCTTCATTTTGCAGATTTTACAGAAATAATTCACTTGTTTGAGTGTGGTGGTGGGCTGGAAGGTGGTGAGATGGAAGGTGGTGGTGGACCAGTGGCGGCGGAGCAGCGAAGGGCTGGAAGGTGGTGGTGTTCAGCGGCTGAGGGTGGTGGGTTAGAGGGCATTTGTGTCTTTCAAGTTTTTGTTTTAGGTTAGAAGGGCATTTTGGTCATTTTAGTTGGTCAATAGCCGGAAATGGCCAGTCAATGCTGAAATAATGGCTTTAGAGTATTTACACTTATGTATTAGTTAGGGTTATATTTACACTAAAAAATAACTCAGAGTTATATCTGCACTTTCTCCAACATATAGGGCTATATGTGCATATTACCTAAGAAAAATAAACATCAAATTACCTCATTAATTACATCAATTAGAAATTATTCGACTAACACTTGGTGGTGTACAACAATACTTTGTCATAAAATAATGACAAACTAATGTATTTTATGTTATCCAAATTTGTCCAATTATGGTTTGATAAAAAAACGAAGGGAAAATGTGAGGAAAGAATGTCTTTCCATAATTTTATGGATAGTACACAATGGTTTTTAGTTTAAATGTTGTAATTTTTTATAGACTAAATTGTTGTTTCCCCTTACATATTTTGCAATACCTTATTTTGGTCCCCCAAGGTCAATATCGCGTTTAAACACTAATTAACATTTTGAAATTGATTTCTTTGGTCCCCGGAGGGGGTTTTTAGGTAAAGTCAATGGTAAAATTGATCAAAACATATAAAATGACCATTATATCCCTGAGTTTAAGAAAATAAAAACAGAAAAGAAAATTATACCTCTCCTCCGTCTCCCACCACCGGCACCGCTGCCTGACGTCTCCTCCGTCTCAAATCTACTTCCACCACCGGCACTGCCCAATACCTCGTCGTCTCCTCCATCTCCCACCACCAGCGGCGCCTCAACATCATTGTCGGGAGCTTCTTCGAGGGCCTCAACAACAGCGTCGACATCATCTCTTTCGATGACGTGGTGCCTCCATCTAGCCCGTTGCGAAGCTCAACAACAGCAACCTCAGATTGGTTATGAGCGTCGCTCACGTCATTCGACTGGAACAAGGTGGAGTCACGCTGTGTCAGAAAACCCAGAGTCTCAATTTGGGAATGTGATTTAGGGTTTTGAAATCCAACCGCCACCACCAAACACCGTTGAATCATCATCATCATCATAATCATAATCTGCAACACCATCAGCTTGGGAAATATTTAGTGCAGAGTAGTACAAGCGTGAAGTTGGCGAGCCACGAGTCGATTCCGGGAAACTTCTGGTTCAGGCGGCGAGGAAGAAGATGTGCATGTCTCCACGCTCATTCTAAGGGAACAATTTTTGTGTGCCTGGCTTCACGTGCGGTTATATGTATGAGGCTAAAATTTAATTTTTCATATTTTTAAATAGTAAAATTACTAAAATACCCCTGGCTATCGAAAAACCATGCCGGTTTGCTTGAAAACCACATTCGGGGACCAAAGAAATCAATTTCATAATGCTAATTGCTGATTAAACACGGTATTGGCCTTGGAGACCAAAAGAATGTATTGCAAAGTATGTAAGGGATGAAAAATATAATTTAGTATTTTTTATAAAATTTAAATATTGTATTTTAAAATTTAAAAGATGTAATAATATGTATTTGAATGTGAAAATAAAAAATATATTTTTAAAATTTCAAAATTTAGTATGTAATTTAGCAAATGCAGTGTATAAGTTAGAAAAAAGAGTGGCTTGTCCATAAAATTATAGACAGACTACATGTAACACCCCAAACCCACCACACAGTGTCGGGTTGGGTTTGGTCGTGCTATCGAAAATGATAACAGTAACAAGTAGATAGATTATATGCGGAAGTGATGTAGATAAGTTCAAATCCTAACTTACTATTACAGTGAAAGTGTTAATGTTAAATGAAAGTTTCACCTAATTATTACAGATTCAAATTTCATGTTAAACTTCATCCAGGATATCTCTTAAAATAAGTAAAGACATCAAAGTGCTTTTCTCTTACAGTTCTACTTCACCTGAAAAAGGTTGTTTAACTAGGGCAACCCTGAAAAAGGTTGCTTAGTGAGGTTTCATTGCCAGTATTTGCCCAGTTGAATTTTAGTGATCATAGAATATCAAATAATAAATAGACACATATGTCCTAGCACATAGTAAAAGGATACGGGTGGTCAGTGCAGAGTTGCTGTCAAGTGCCTATGTGGCAACTCTGACTAACATACAAGGCACAACCTTTCAGTAGTGCCCGAAGGTAATCAGTTCAGAATTCAGTCTCGACAACCACGCCCAATCAGATGTTCAGTTACGAGCTCGTATCAGTACAATACAGTGGGTAATGCTAGCATACCAGAAACTCCACGAGTAGCCGGTCTAATCAGACGGTCCGGTCAATGCCGTTCCCCGCCGACTTCAACTGAACTACAATCGCGTCGGGGCCCCGAAATTCACAGATAGGTAATCAGGTAGCAGATATTTCAAGTTAGACACGGCAAGATAAAGTACAAGTCGGTCATCCACATAACATATCAGAGCAGTATATGATTCAAGTTTGACACGAAAAGATAAAGTACAAGCCGATCATTCACAGAAAAATATCGGAGCAGTTCATAACTCAGTTTCATGATACTTGAACACAGTAGTATACATACTCAGTTTAATAGTCAGTATATATATTATCAATTTAAGTTTAACAGTATGTCCCTTTATAATGGAGTTCGAGTACAGGTTCGAGTATGTATTTTGAGTACAAGGGTTCAAGCAGTTGGGTTCGAGTGCAAGGGTTCGAGTACAAGGGGTTCGAGTAGTTGGGTTCGAGTAGTGAATTCGAGTGGAGAAGGTTCAAGTGGAACGGGTATCGAGTGGTACTAGTTTGAGGGATAAGTGGTACCAGTTTGAGTGGTGAGGTTCGAGTGGTAAGTATTACCAGTTCGAGTGGTGAGGTTCGAGGGGTGAAGCCTTTCAGTGGGTTCAAGGGGTGAAATTTTCAGTGGTTCGAGAGGTACTGTTTAGTAGAGGTTCGAGGACAGGATTTCGAGAGGTTACTGTTTAACAGGGGTTCGAAATGTAGCTTTCAATAGGGATTCGAGGACATGGGTTCGAGAGGTTACTGTTTAGCAGGGGTTCGAGGACAAGGATTCGAGGATGTGGCTCGAGGGGTATTGTTTAGCAGGTGTTCGAGGGGTCAAGGTTTAACTGGGGTTCGAGGACAGAGGTTGGAGGATAGGGATTCGAGGGCTACTATTTAGCAGGGATTCGAGGGGTCAAGGTTTAACAGGGGTTCGAGGACAGAGGTTCGAGGGCATAAGTTTAATAGGGATTCGAGGACAGGGGTTCAAGGGGTTACTGTTCACCGGTGGTAGTCTGTACGCATACAAGACAATATATATGTATATATATGTATATAAGTATATATATGTATATATGTATATATGTATATATATGTGTATCTGTATATATGTGTATATGTATATATATGTGTATCTGTATATATGTATGTATATGTATATATATGTGTGTATATATGTATATATATGTGTGTATACATGTATATATATGTGTATATATGTATATATATGTTATATATGTATATATATGTGTATATATGTATATATATGTGTGTATATATGTATATATATGTGTGTATATATGTATATATGTGTGTGTATATATGTATATATATGTGTATATATGTATATATATGTGTATATATGTATATATATGTGTATATATGTATATATGTGTATATATATATGTATATGTGTGTATATATATGTATATATGTATATATATATATATGTATATGTGTGTATATATATATGTATATATATGTATATATGTATATATATTTTACTTCAATTCATGCTAAGACAATGAAAACACTCACTGTGGTTAGACTTGGGCTTGGCAACTTCCGTCTCCTGCTTTACCACTGCTCACCACTATTCTTTTGACAAGAAATTTTTCTTAAGGCTTGTGTGAGGAGGTAAGAACTGGAGACCTAATATTTATACTGGATAAAACATAGGTTCTGACACCTACCAACCTGAAATTTTATCCTGTAATCCTACATCCACTTGCCCAAAAAATACTTTAGATAACTTTCTCACGTTCGTCGTCCGTTTCTTCTTTCCAGAAATTTTCATTTGCCCAAAATTACTTTGAATAAAATCTTTACGTCCACCGTTTCTTTCTCCTAGTCATTTCCTTGCCAAAATTACTTTGGATCAAATTCTTACGTCCGTCGTTTATTTTCTCTTCCCAGCAATTCCATTTGCCAAAATTACTTTGGATCAAATTCTTACGTTCGCCGCTTATTTTCTCTTCCCAGCAATTCCATTTCTCCTTAATTTTCCTTACTTGTTCATTCATTCACTTATTTATTTATTACTTACTTATTTATTTATTATTATTATTGTATATATAATGTATACATATGTATAAATAGGTATATTCTCTTCTCGGTATTTTCTCTTATTTATTTATTACTATTGTATATATTACTATTATATATATATATATATATATATATATATATCTTCTTCCCGGTAATTCCTTTTGATTTATTTATTTATTCATTTGCTTCTTCATTAACTTATTACTATTAATACTATTATTATTATTAGTATTATTTTAATCATTTCTTTGTTTTCTCTTGTACCCCAAATATTTTCTTATGACACCACAACCCAGCGTACTATTTGGTTTCCTTTTTGGTATTTTAATTTGTTTGATCACTTATTTTCTCATTTTATCTTTATTTGTTCTTTTCTTTCAATTCTTTATTTACTGGTTTTTCTTCTTTTTAATTTACAATAGTTATAATCAATCATATATATATATAATATAATTATATTCCTTGAAATCAAAACAGTTATTTATTTTATTCTTATTTGTAATTACATATGAAAATTACCATTATATAAAATTGTGATAAGTATGAAAGAATATTTATAAAATTAGTGTTCCTCAATAAATTGAAGGAATATTTTTTTAGAGGAAAATACAAGGTAAACCATTGGAGATGTTTCTAGATAATTATTTAACAACTCAATTTATCTCTTTTAAAATGTGCATATTGTATATCGTGTTTCCATTCTGATTCGACGTACTATTATTTACTTCCTCTTTCTTAAGTGAAACCTATACTAAACTTTATTATCGTTTGATATTAACTAATATATTTATTTTTCAATAATTAAGATTATTAATTCAAATTTACTTCGTTCGAGATTAACATCTAGGTTAATCCATAATAAAGAAAAATTAATTATTTTTTATTTTTCCAATTAGAGGGATTAAAAAGGTTCAATTGAGATAACATAATTTGTATCAGATGTATATTTTATTTATTAATCTAGTTGGGTTCGAGGTTTCACACTACCTGTTAGGAGACCCACTCAAAAATGAATTATCTACTGAGCAATAAATTTTGAGTGGGTCTCCTGACAGGCGGCATGTCTATAAGCTTATGAACATGTCATTTATTTTTTACCTTATACACTGCATTTGTTAAATTATATACAAAATTTAGAATTTTTGAAAATATTTTTTATGCCACATATTTTTATATTTTCACTTTCAAATACATATTATTACTTGTTTTAACTTATATAATATAATATTTAAATTTTATTAAAAAATTATAAGATTAAATATAAAAGCTCATGTGGGATATTCATAAACTTATGGAAATGACACATTTGCTAGCTTGACCAAGTCCAAATCCTATAGGGATATTATAACTCACCGAGCTCATTGGTTAACTTTTGAGTAGAACCCAATAATTTTCAATTCTTTTAGTCGAACGGCCCATAGAGTTTCCCAAAGAAACTCTATGAGACTATGACCCATGAAGAGTAAGTGGCAATGGTGTTTGAGATTTTAACCTCTAAAAGATTTTCTTGTCAAAAATTAAGGGTTTTTTTTTAAAAAGGGTAATTACTCAAATGAGCACCCAATAAAATCCCTCCCCTCCACCATTAAAAATTAAGGTTATAAGTTGTCAAGAACAAGAGAAAGAAAGTTTTTTTTTTACATTTGAGTTTAAAAGCTAGCATAGCGAGTAGTATTACAGATAGAACAATTCATCCACCTTTTCTGTTACAAATCCGATGAGGCGGTTTTCATTCATTTGTATAAATAGGGCCATAAAAATTTATATAACACATTTGCTTTCAATCTTTCACACCTCATACAATTTTATTTTTCTTTCTTATCCAAATATGATCTCTCGGCTAATTTGACCGGCAAATTACCCTTTTATTTTCCTATATTTTCTTGGATCGTGACAATTGATATCGGAGTTAGCATTCCTCAGCGTGAAAATTTATTACAAAAGTGTCGAAGTGTTCCAACTATAGTTGGTCCATCATTTTGAGACCACAAATCAAGGCAGTTAAAGCATCATGATAAAGTATTCATAATCTTTTCAGATACCGTGAAGATTATGTTGTTGCAACAATGTATGGAAGGAGATACCCAAGATTGGTTTCAATGGTTACCAGAAAAGCCCAGAGAGTGCCTTAGGCTTATCTTTCTTTTTGGCTCTTTGTAACCTTCTAAAATTGGTGGGAGCAATTGCCATATAAACCTCCAGAGCAGGTCAAAGTTTCAGTGGATCACAATATTAAAATCATGACAATTTGGACAGTATCGAGATGTGAAGAGTATCTCCAAATTCATCCTGACCAAGAAGAGGAATGCGTCGGCAAAAGAGTTTTATGATATGACAATTGTACAATTTGGTTGCGACGAGCTTATAATGGAAAGGGAGATTGATGCTTTGGATGGTGGAATAAGAGTATCTGAGGAGTCAAACATTGTCATGAGAGAATACTTTTACATTTATACATTTTTACAACAATGGAATACTTTTATTTCACTTTCATTTGGTTCTATTCTAAAATCATCCCTAATGATACTCTACTATTTTCTAAAAAAATAAATTCATTGATAGAAATTAAGATTTTGTTATTTTTGCATGATTTGAATTGAACTTAAATAGATTAATTGTAACTTAAGCAAACTGAATTGTTGTAATAATAGAATGAAAGTAGGCTAAATTTTATTTAGTTGGACTAAATTAAACTAAATTGCATTCAATATGATAAGAACTTGATCTTATTCTCACTCATTCATTTCAATTTTGCACTCTCCGCTATAAATTGCTTAATTGCTTTTTGGGGGTCAAACTCTAAAAACTTTGACAGTATATATATATATATATATATATATATATATATATATATATATTAATCTATATAATTTGTTAGATTCATCTTAACATCTATTTTCTAAATATCAATTTTTTATGTGACACTATTATAGGTAACTAGAGATATTTACGGTCAAACATGCTTATTGAACACCGTGAAATAACAATTAAGAAATTTATAGGTGGACAGAGGGAGTATGCTTTATGATGTCATAATATCTTATTACACGAGAAGGTTTTTTTTTAAAGTAAATTTGTATTTCATTAAGAATTGGATTGAATTACAAAGTGTGAAGTCGAGCTCCATGGGTAAAAGGACAAGCGATTAGTCGTTGGGTATTGTGCTAACTTGTGTGCTACACTATTCGCTTGTCTTGGAATCCATTGTACTATTGGATTGTGTAATTTTGACAATAATTTTTTTATATCTGTGCATAACAATCCAAAGTCCGACCTGTCTTCTTCAACATAATTTATGGCCTTGATTAGTATTTGTGAGTTCCCTCTGACTGCATCTGGATATATTTGTAGATCAACACTTTTAGTGAGTGCACATCTTAAGGCCGCTTCTTCTACAAGTTGTGGTGAAAGAATTTGATCTATTCTAGATGATTCTCCATAATTCCTTGGATTGTCTGCCTCTGAGTTTTTTTATGAACCATCCAACACATGTGAAGTCTCTTGTTGTTGCTGCATCAAAGAAGAGAGTAGTCCACACAGTTTGCAATACATCGGTGGTACGTGTAGCATCAGTCCATGTGTCATTAAGTTTATTTTCTCCACGTTAGAGTTCCTCTAGTTGTTGCAAAGTAAAATTAACGCACTGGGATGGTAGAAGCTCGTGAAATTCACCATGTAAGAGTTTATTTCGATGGAACCATAATTGATTCATTAATGTTTCTATAATCGCCATCGAATCTCTTTCTATATTAATAAGCATATCGGCTACCCATAGGGTGGATTTTTGTTGTTGGAAACGGTAGACTTGTTCGTGAACATCTGCTGTAAACCACATTTGGTGAGCGACTGGGCAGTGGAAAAAGATATGTTCTAAGAACATGTCATTATCTGTGCATGACAAACAATGACTTTATGCATGTCTTCTTCTTTGCCGTAAGTTCTTTGCCGAAGGAAGTTGATCTTTACATAATCTCCAAATAAAATGGGGAATTTTGCTTTGTGCGGGCAACTTCCATAATGCTTTCCAGTGAGGGGAGGGTTCTTGACTGCTACTTGCTGCATGACCTGCATTGTTGAAATACATTGAGTTAATAGATAGTTTATAACCTGAGTTAACAGAGTATATACCATCCAGAGTTGGGATCCATGTCCAACCATCTTCTTGATTTGCGTGTGGTCTCGGCATAGAGTAAGAATTGGACACAATTTTAACATACACAGGTTTGGGCTACCAGATAAATATTTAGGGATGAATATGTTACATGACAGGAGAGGATGAGTCTTGTTTCAGAATTTGATTATGAACTTTAAGAGGACGATTCAGAAATGGCGGGAATATGGGATATAAGTTAATGGGAGAATAGTCACTGGCTTTGTATGCCATAACCTCAATAAGTTTGTGATAAGATCATCAGAAACTTAGTCTGGAGTGGAAAGGAGGATAGAATAGATGTCCATCGAAAAAATTGGCAGACACTATGTTCCCATAAACATAGAGGAGGTATAGGGCTGAAATCCACAGGAGCCATGAATCAAGCAAACATGCATGGAAAATCCTTGTTTGGTAAAGTTGCAGGTGATAAGTATACTCAACAAATAATATATCTTGGGGATGGAGATCTATTAGATGGTTAAAGGAAATCAGACAAAAATACGTACGAGTATCAAATTTTCTCATTTAATTGATGAGAACAATGAAATTTTGGACATTCTGCACATTCTTTTAATCTAGGAGTATTGTGTTTCTTAATGTAGACAGGAAGTTGGTGCAACAGGCTCATCTGTTAGCCAACGTCTAATAAACTATTATGCTTATGATAAAAAGAAGACTCAGTGGGCTTACTTTCAAATATATGACTTGTAATTAAGAACTCTGCGTAAGATTAGCCAGAAATCAAAACTTGAAGCAAAAAATAGTGCTATCATTGACAAATGTAACAACTGAATCTTGAACTTTCGAGTAAGATGTCCTGACTTTTCAACACTCGAAATATGGCAACAATTTTGGCTGGTTGTTGCAGGGCATCGTAATAAAAGAGCGAAGAGTTCACATGCGCATTCATACTTTTAAACAACAATGTTTTTGTAAGCAAGTGAAGGAGACTTGGACAACATAGAAAACGTTTCTTCTGCCAGGTTATAATTACATCTCTCTTTTTTTCAAGAAAAAGACCTGGTCAATTTTCTCCAAACCTAACCCAGTAGTAGTATACTTTTGAAATCACTGTCAACCACTTCGATGAGCTTAAGACTAAATAAATCAGGTGGTCATGAAATTAACTTTTAAATTTCTTATTAATACGTCGCCCTTAATAATTAAAAACCTGTTAATAATTGGTATTTTGTATTAAGATTAGCTATGAACTGCACTGAGAATTATTTTATTTTATTGTTATAAAAACTGAAGTGCATGAAAACGAAGAACGATTTTGACAAAGATGGCACATGCTCTAAATTATTGGTATTGTGTGATAAAAATAATACACAGATTAATGTTTTCCATTGACCCGTTGGCCCAGTTGGTTAGAGCGTCGCACTAATAACGCCAAGGTTGCAGGTTCCAGGCCTGCATGGGCCACTTTTATTCTCTTTTTCTACAATTTTATTTGACATTCTTTTTAATCAAGACACATATTTTTTTGAAAAAAAACAAAACCAATTTCATAACTTTTTTTATAAAATTAAACTCTCATAAGTATCACCATAAACAATCGTAGCATTAAAAGATCGGAATATGAGATCTGAGATTGATTGAGTGATTTCATGATGGAAAAATGAAAGTCAGAAATTGAGGATTCCACATTGAAATCATAAACACGCCCCAAGTAGAGACAAAGCCCGAGGTTATTATAAGGATTCTTTTTTCAGGTTGTTCACATCAAACCATACGAAAAAAGGCACATAGAAAAAATGGGCGCATGCAGTGAACACCTCCTCGTCCTCCCCAAACAATGACCGCATGTGGTCCCTCCAGTTCCAAAACCATGGAGAAAAGTTTGCATTTTTCACTCATTTAACTAGGAAGAAGAAGAAGCAAGGAATCAAAACTACCCGCATCCTCTACATTAGGCTAGCAAAGCCCATAATTTTTCCATTTAAGTAAATCCTGTATGATATGAAATAAATGAATGATAGATCAAATAGGCTCAAGATCTTCTGTTACACTTTTGTGTATCACTGTGTGTTACATCAATAGGATTCTACCACGTGTCTCTCCTAAATTAGCTAAAATTAGGTTAATGATTTTTATCTAATTTTAGCTAATTTAGGAGGAACACGTGGCAGAATCTAACTGGTGTAACACACAGTGATATATAAAAGTGTAACAGAAGATCCTGGCCCGATCAAATAGGTAACCGAATCATTGAAAATATACTCGTGTCAATATATTCACTGGAAGTCGTCCGTTGAGTGATTTACAGCCTACAAGTTAATGGTATTCAACTCGACCATTTAAAATCTGTCATAAAACGAGTTCATACAGATCATATTCATATTTTTTTAATTATTCATCTTACCGACTCACTTTTAATCCATTCGACGCGTACGTTCCAAACAGTCTGATGCACTAGTGTGCTAGCCCCTTTCAATTATTACCCAATTATTCATTAAAAAAAACTGCTACAGTACATGCACATCGGTTTCTCCAAAAACAAAATCTAAATTGGTAATCACAAACGCGTGCACGCGACGTAATTAAAAAAACAGTAGTCATACATAACAATCAAATGTTGATGACAGCATAAACCGAACAGAAATCACACTCAAAAAAGTCAAACACCGAAACAGTACTTGATTACACGAACTACAGTACCATCACCACACCATAGCCAAAGAAGCCCCAGTTCCACAGGAAAGTGGCCTGTCCTCCATTGATGTTCTTCAAGAAAAACCTTCAGCAGATAAGATATGAAGCAGTATAATAATGGCAGTGCCAAAATAGTCACAAAAAAAGGCCAACAAAGTGAGGGTTGGGGGGCCCTAATCAGGCGTGCAGTTCTTCACTTTCTTGGGGCCCTAATCAGGCGTGCAGTTCTTCACTTTCTTGAGGCCAAGGGCTGGACTTGTTCATTAAGTCTCCCTCACACTCCTCCCACGCCACACCATGATTTTCAATGAACAACCCTCTCTTAGCTCAATCATTGGAATATCTACTAATCTTGCATCAATCAAAAACCCAACTTCATTTGAACTATGGTGTTCTTATTCTCGCAAATTATAGATAATTATCAATACTAATAATGGTACCATTTAGAGGGTGTCAAGCCCTAGAGCCCTGGCTTTGACTTTCAAGGACTTCAGGTACTGAATGGCTTCGTCGATGACCACCATCCCGTCCTTGCCCTTCACACCAGGGATTAGGGTCTGCAGGATGCTGACTGTTTTGCGAATTTTTTCCTTTCTAGCTCGTTTCTTGCCAGACAGGGAAGAATTTGATTCTTCGGGGACTTGGTCATGGTCGAAGTTGCCACAGCTTGATTCTGCATCGTTCTCTAGCTTGAAGAGCTTGGATGGTTTCTTGGAGGTGGGAGCATTTGTAGGAGAATGCACGTCAGATTCTCCATTTGATAGTTTCCGCTTCTTGCTTGGACTGGCTGAACTGGCAACTTCTTCACCTTCCTCGAGCGAATCCTGGATGCCGTGTTCAGTCATAGTGCTAGGGGAATGACCAGTGCTCGTAACCTCATCATCCTCAGAACTCTCACTTTCATCATCAGAGTAGAGCAATGCATTGAGTTCCTCAGTGTCTTCATGCATCTGGCTCTCCAGTTCATCTTCGTCTCTTTGATTCCCCTCATTGTCCAAGTCATTGCCAAAGGGGTTAAAGTGAGGGAACATGAATCTTTTAGCCCTGAAATCTTCCTTAATCGGATCATTAGCCGCCGGGGGGCTTGGATTCCAGGTTTTCAGGCATGGCACAGGAGCCCCGATACCTGAGCTGTAAATCAAAGTTGTCTGATCACCAGACTGATCAAACACCAGAAACTTCTTCTGTGCACAACCAGTGTCTGCCTTCAGAATTCCAGTTCTGCCGCGATTCTCAGTGGGCTCTGAAGGAACCAAAGAGTTCACAACCGGATGAGCAAAGGCCTGTGGATAGCGGGGCAGACTGTTGTGAACCCATGGCTGGTTCGGTTGGCAGGCCTTTGGCAGCAGCAGGCCAGAGGGCGCAAACGCGGGAAAAGTCCCGTGGTTAGAGAGCTCATTTAAGCAGGGGTTCGTATTGGCATAAGCAGAAAGAGAATTCTGCCACCCTACTTCGAATGAAGCGCTCAAGTGATTCAGGTGGGGTGATTGCCGCCCTGAATGCTGGTTATGGAACCAGGATCCGAAGTCCTTTTCCATTCAACAACAACAATCACCTAGTTAAAAGCAGCAACACAGGTGATCAGAACAAAAACAAGATTAAAAGAAGAGAAGATCAAACATCTAAACAATTAAAAATGCTTACCAGTTCTAAAAACTGCAATAACAAAAGGATCTGACTGCTTTTGTTTCTTTGAATAATGATATGAGGAAGATGATAAACAAACAGGAAAAATGAAAAGAGGAGATTCTTGCTTAATTTGAACGCTGTGCTAGGGGAATATATCTACGTGACAGGCTTCAGCAAATGTCTGAAATATTCAGCCTGCAACGAAACATCCATCTGATGAATTAGACCCCAAAAGAATCCAACCAAAGAATCCAACACACAAGGTATCTTCAAAAGCTAATAAAAATATAAGAAAATGAAGAAAAGCACAAACCTGGCAATCTTGGAGAGGTTGAAAACATGCTATTACTTTAACAACTATGGTGGCACTACCGGCAACTCCACTTTCGTGCTTCAATGCCCGGAATTTGGTTTGACTGGCTGCTTGGCTTACCATAACTACTTCTTCCCAACCCTTATAAAACCCAAATACCACCTCAATCTTTGCAGCAGAGAGTGATCAGATAACCCAACAATAGCAACTGATATCCCGTAAACTTTGCTAAAAACTCGACAGATGAAGTCTTGCAACCGAAAATGACTAGAAAACAGCTGAGTTTCAACTACTCGAATGCCTGAAGACTAATCAAATACTACTAAAACAATATAGCAACAAGAATTGGAGTGAATTGGGGTGATATTACAGAATTCTGCGGACGTAACAAGGGATGACGATAAAGCGAGTGGATCCCATGGAATATGAGTTAATATATATCAGATCTTCAAGAGAATGGAGGTTTAAAGAAGCAAGAATAGAGGACTGGTTGCTAGAAAAAATGGGGGTAATTTACAGAATGACACGGCAATACAAGTTGAGGGAGACAACTTTCCGATATACATCAACAGACAGACTAAACCACCGCATGCTGTTCTTCAAAAATCAATCGCCGCGCGCTTAAATATCCAAGAAGATTACAAAACAATCTAGCTCCTGTCCAAAATTCAGATAAAATGAGACCCAGATCAGCAAACAACAAAAGGGCATCTCATAATTTGTTCAATCCACCAAGAATTCACAGCAAAAGGCAATCAATCTTTCTCGCAGAAAATGCAATTTCAGGACAGATAAAGGACAAAAGCAAGCTCCCTGGTTGAAATTATCAAAACTACTTTACAATCAAATGGGCATCATATCTCCACAAAATGCACAAGTAATAGCCTCATGAAAAACAAAAGATTGAGAGATCAAACACTAATTCCCCCTCATATCACAATCTTTCCTCAAATCCCAACAAAGTAGAAACAATTACACATGAACCTGAGCAAATTTCACAACCAATGAATAATCAGAAACAAGCCCACCAGTTATCAATGGTCAGGAAACACAGGAAATCAATAAAGTTGCGAGCTTGGGGACTTACAGTGCAAAGAATGGGAAGGGAGGGATCCGAAATGGTTATGCGGGAAGAAGGCGGAGGAGAGATTGAGCAAAGGAAGCAGTGGTGAGGAAAGGCTAGTGGAGTGCGTGAGTGTGTGAGAGAGAGTGTAGAGAGAGAGATATAGAGTCAAATGTGAGGAGTGCACGGAGGGTGAGGACTATATAGACAATATTATTGACCTCTTTTGGTGCGTGTTAATTGGCTTCTCTCATACGTGTGAACCGCACGCTTGTGTTTTTTTCTTTTCTTTTTTCACACAGCTAAATGCTCTTTCAGTTCCACTATAAATTAATTATTTACTTTTTAAAGTCTTCAATGAGCTCGTAAATTCTTATAATAATTTCTCATAAAAAGATGTTAAGACAAATCCAACAATATATCACATAATACATTTATTATTTATACAATAATTTATATTTATGATCAAAGTTTACAAAATTTGACTCTCAAAAAGTAAATAAACAATTTAAACTGGAAAGGAGGAAGTATTCATCTTCATTTTTTGTTTAAGCCATAAAAAATAGTTACTCCCCATCCGTCTTACTACGTGTGACATCGATCATCCGTCTTACTACGTTTGACATCGATCCTCCGTCTTACTACGTTTGACATCGATTCTACGTCTTACTATGTTTGACATCGATCCTCCGTCTTACTACGTTTGACATCGATCCTCCGTCTTACTACGTTTGACATCGATCTATTTTTTCTGTCAGGTGATCTATTATTTCTTTATAGTGTATAAAATAGTGTCAAGGCACTATGTATGAAAAAGTGAAGAAAGTATAGTGAATTTTGAAAATAAATGAAAGGGATGGTGAATAATGGAATGGAAAAGGAGAAATAAATGTGGTAGAGTAATTAGTTGTTGGTGCGATAATAATAAGGGTTCGTGGGGAAGGAGAGTGGCGTGGGTGGACCCAAGGGTGGTTGTATAATGAATCATGATTCTCCCACAAACCACCAATAGCCTTTGCTACACTAGGCCCTCAGCTTTCCTTTTATTTCATTTTATCCCTTTCCTTTTTTAAAAAAAGAATTATTCTTATTCACAGCTAATTTTCTTGTTCTTTCTTTCTTGTATACACTAGGATTCCATGGAATCTTCCTCAGCGTCACTTCTTTACTTCTTGGAAGCAAGAAAGAAAATGAAAAATAGCGAATTTATCATGAATTATTTCATTTGAGTAGCTCTCCTGATATTCAGCCTGTCAATAAGGTTATGTACATCTTACTTATACAATATATTTGTTAAATTACATACTAAATTTAGAAATTTTAAAAATATTTTTTATATTATTTATTTTTAGGAAAAGTTTCAGGAAATGCAGCATTTCCATGAGCTTATGGACAGTCCTCAAGGTTATTTGCCTAAAATGTTGTAATTTTTTTATAAAATTTAAATATTGCATTTTATAAGTTAAAACAAGTAATAATATGTATTTGAATGTGAAAATATAAAAATATATGATATAAAAAAATATTTTCCAAAATTTTCAAATTTTGTATGTAATTTAAGAAATGCAGTGTATAATGTAAGAAATAAGTGGCATGTCCATAATCTTATGGACAGGCCACCTTTCAGGAGACCCACTCATATTTTTATATGTTCACATTCAAATACATATTATTACTTGTTTTAACTTTTAATATACAATATTTAAATTTTATAAAAAAATACAACATTTAAAGTAAAAATCATTATGGACTGTCCATAACCTTATGGAAAAATGAGCTTTCCTGAGACTCTCATTTCATTTACTCCATTCTCTTATTGTCATACTATTATTTTTCCATAAAAATTTTAAAAAAAAATTGTAAAAAAGAGGGTAAACATTAACATTGATGTATTACTCTCTCTCATTGGTGCGGGCGAACACATGCACTAAAGGTGTGATCAGAAAGTATGAAGAAGTGGTGGGGTTGTCCAAGGAAAATGGTGGTCCTGTCGCCGGAAGAATGGAGATCTATGAAGGAGGAACGATCACATGCACAAAAAGGAGGGGGGAGAAAACACTGCGGATGAATAGGGGAAGAAGGAGATCGAGCAAACGCAAATTGAGAAAGGTGAGGTAAATAAATAAGATTCACCTACTATAGTTGATAAAATTGGTGGAGATAAACTGTAGGTGGACGTTATTAGTAGAAATCGGGCACAAAAAATAGGTTGAAGATTGATTTTATAGCTTCTAAGATTGTGAATGGGGATGTGGAAATTGAGATAGAATTGGATGATGTTGAGGAGATTAAGTACTAGGATTCAGCTCTGATAATCTACGTAATTGGGGGAGGATCCGACAATGAATACCCTGAAAAAGGTATATGATTAAAGATGTGGTCATTCGTAGCCCTTCCTGAGATGTGTACAATGAAGAAGGGTACTTCATCCTGAGATTCAAGTAAATTCAGGATAGAAATGAAGTTCTGAAATGAGGTCCTTATACGATCTTCAATATGACCATGTTCCTGCATACATGGAAGAAGAATTTCTCCATTAAGACTGATATGATGCGTACCCTACCAATATGGATCAAGCTACCTAAGTTGCCACTGCACTTGTGATGACCAAGGAGTTTAGGGAAAATTGGTAGCGTTATTGGACTTCTTCTCTTCATTGATTAGTGCGCTGCCAATAAGCTGTGAATCTCTTATGAAAGGATCTCGGTGGATGTTGATATAACACAAAAAGTACATGATTTAGTTACTATAAAGGATGTGGAAGGAAACAAGATACATCAGTGTATTGAAATGGAGTGGAAACCATAGTTCTGTGATAAATGCTTAATGGCAGGACATTGCTGTAAGAAGGAGATGCCTAGGGTGGTGAAAAAAGGGCAAGTTAAAGAGCAAGAGAGAGAGAAAACTGAAAAGGAGCTGATCAAAGAAGACGAGGAACTGATGAAGGAGTCTCAGGAACTATTAGAAGAAATATGGAGTGTTGATAAATCTAGAAGTAAAAGAAGAAAAAAGTGGTCGGAGAGAGCAGTGTAAGGAGAATTGATACTAATATGAAGGTTTAGAGAGGGTCAGATGATGATTTTGGGCATAGCCCAATATGATTATCACTTGGAATGTAAGGGGGATGAATAATTCAGCGAAATGTAGAATAATTAGCTCCAGTATCTATGATTTAAATTTAATGCATGTTGTATTGGTGGAAACAAGAATCAGAAAAAAAAAAAAGAGGTCAGGAGAAGGTTTGGTGATAGGTGGAGTTTTGTTGACAACCATGAAAGTCATCCAAATGGAAGAATTTGGATTCTTTGGTATCAAAATAGAATTGAACTGAGGGTAGTGCAGAGTACATCAGATGATTTTCTGTGAACTCAAAGATAGGAATGGGCAACCTAGAGTTGGTTTACAACAGTATATGTTGAAGATCAACTGAAACAAAGGAAAGTCTTATGGAGAGAAATTGAGAAAATGAAAAGTAGTATACAGGAGCCATGGTTTATTGCTGATGATTTTAATAATGTGTTGACAACAAAGGATAGAATTGGCAGATATGATGTTCAGGTGAAAGAATTTTGGGACTTAGAACAAATGATGGACATGGTTGGACTGTTTGAACGTGAGAGCATGGGGGAGTAGTTCACATGGTCAAATAGGCATTTGGAAGGTGCCATATATTCGAGGATAGATAGAGTTATTGCAAATGTGGAATGGTTTCAGAGATTTCCCAATGCTCAGGTTATAAATGAAGAACCAAGTGTTTCAGATCATTCAATGATTAGAATCCGTGGTCAGGTGGAACTGAGGAAGTTTGGCAGAAGGTTCAGATTGTTCAATTGTCTGTTGGAAGATGACACAGTTCTGCAAGTTATAAAAGATAGCTTGGAAAAGTAGATTGTAGGGAAGGCTATGTACAGAGTTTGGAAGAAACTATGCAAGCTACAAGTGGATTTGAAAGAGCACACTAAAAGAATCTCTGGCACACAAAAAGAACTAGAGCTAGGCAAGGAAGAATTTAAAGGAAACACATGTGGAGCTAGCGAGGAACATAATGAATCCATTGGTGATACAAAAAGTAATTGATTGTATTGGAGAGGTTAAACGATGGAATGAGATAGATGAAAAGTTTGCAATGCAGAAGTCCAACGTAGATTGGTTGAGACTGGGAGATGTAAAGAATGGGTATTTCCATGCTTCAGTTAAAACGAAGAACAAGGCTCTAGGAATTATGAAGCTGGAAAGAAGTGATGAAACAGAGACTTGCATGCAGGAAGAAATGGAAGAAGAAGTTTTTAACTTCTATGACCAGTTGGTGGGAAGGACAGCTGGAGATATAAGAGAGGTTGATATGAAAATTATGAGAATTGGTAAAGTAATGAGCTATGAAGCACGGAGGAGATTAGTGAAGGATGTTACAGAGCAAGAGGTGGTGAAAACTTAAAAAAAAACATTGGGGACCTGAAGACCCATGGAGAGGATGGTTTTGGAGCAAATTTTTTCAAAGTAAATTGGAAAATTGTGAGACATGGTGTAATGGAAGCAGTACACGAGTTCTTTGATGAAGGCAGATTATACAGAGCTGTGAATTGCACCACAGTAACCCTGATCCCTAAGCACCCGAATGCAAAGAAAATGAAAGACATAAGGCCTATCTCTTGATGTTCCACAATGTATAAAATCATTTCAAAAGTGTTGACATGGAGACTGAGCAAAGAAATCAAGGAAGTGGTTAATGAAAATCAAGCTACATTCATCCCAGGTAGAATCATTCATGATCATATTCTATTAGCTCTTGAGTTGATATGAGGTTATCACAGGAAAAGAGAAGGTGATAGATGCTTGTTTCATATGGACATCTAAAAAGCATTTGATACTGTTGATTGGAACTCTTTGGAGATTATTATGAAAGAACTAGGAACCCCTGACAGATTTGTAAGATGGGCAATGACATGTGTGAAAACAATCTCCTTCAAGTACATGATCAATGGATGTTACACGAAACTGGTCAAGGCTAGGAGGGTCCGTAGACAAGGTGATTCCATTTCTCCTTTACTCTTTGTTTTGGTGATGGAATATATGAGTAGATGTTTACAAACCCTGAAGAAAGATAATGATTTCAAGTTCCATGCTAAGTGTGAAAAAATGGTCTGATCAACCTTAGTTTTGCTGACGATGTATTACTAGCGTCGAAGGGAGATCTGAACTCAATTAAAGCACTAATGTCTGCGTATAGAATATGTGCTGATTTTACAGTGCTTAAGGTGAATGAAGCTAAATGTAGAGTTTTCTTTAGGGTTGTGGATTATAAGATGAAGAAACAAATTATTGAATACACGGGGTTTGATGAATGTAGCTTTCGTTTTAGATATCTGGGAGTTCCCTTGACAAGTAAAAAGCCTAATATGATTACTTGTCAACTTTGATTGAAAAAATGGTTGGAAAGTTGAAGCATTGGAGCGCTAGAACATTAAGCTTTGCGGGAAGGCTACAACTTGCTAATAGTGTGTTATTTGCTATTGCCAACTTCTGGATGCAAAGTTTCCCACTACCTAAGGTTGTTCTGAAATATGTTGAAGCTTTATGCAGGTTCTTTCTATGGAGTGATGGTAAAGTCATAACAAAAAAAGGCTCTTGTTGCCTGGGGTAATGTGTGTGAAGAAAAGAAAAGAGGGGGTTGAATGTGGTTTCTTTACAAGATTGGAATGATGCCAATATGTTGAAGCTGCTTTGGAATTTAAGTAAGAAGGCATATATACTTTGGATTAGATGAGTTCATGAATATTACATACGAAATGGGGATATTATGAACTCTGTCTTTCCTAAAGACTGTTTTTGGGTGCTTAAACCTATACTTAAATGCAGGAACATAGTGAAGGAGTCTGAAGGATGGAGGAAACATATGAAAAAGAGTAAATTCAATGTGAAGAGAATCTGCAGGGATATTAAACTAAAGCAAGAGAATGTGAGCTGGAGATAAATCTTTTACAGTAATTACGCAAGGCCAGGGGCTAAATTCTATTTGTGAATGATGCTTCATAAATGCCTTGCTACAAAGGATAGACTCAGAAGATTTGGCATGCATATGGAGGCAAAATGCGTATTCTGTGACTATGATGAAACTCTGAACCATTTGTTTTTTGTTTGTGAGCATACTCATCGGGTTTGAAGTGATATCCTGATTTGGCTGCGGTTTAAAAGAATTCCAAAAAACTGGGATGTGGAATCAAACTGATTGGTGCAAAACAACAAAGGAAAAGGATGGAAATGTGAAATGTTAAAGTTGGCTGCTGCAGAAACATGCTGCAGGCTGTGGAGATGGAGAAATAAAGCAAGTTTTGGTAGATTTGAGAACAAGAATCTTGTTGTTAAGGATATTCTTGAATGTATAATTTCTAGAGTTTGGGCAAAACCAAAATTAAGAAAACACTGTGTTAGATTTATGCTTTTAGAGCAGTAGTAGGAAGAGAAGAAGAGATGAATGTAAATGTTACAGTTTTGGGAGTAATGACAGTTCATAGTTAAAAAAAACATTGATATATTTATTATTGAGTGAAGTGTTAAAATGACCCTAACTTTATGCTGAAAGTGTCAATATAACCCTGCAAAATGATAAAGGGCCCAAATAACTCTAACTTTATGATACATGAGTCAATCTAACCCTGGGCGTCGTTGACTTTAATTTTCAATGGGGGATTTGGCCAGAATTTAGGGATCGTTTGGTTCAAGCGGGGAAAGGGAAAGAAATCGGGAAAGGGAAAGGAAAAGAATGGAAAGGAATAATCATATTTTAAAAAATCTGTTTGGTTCAACTGTGGAAAGGGAATCAAATTTTTTCCCATTCCCTTTGTTACTGTTTGGTTCACACTAGGAAAACAAATATTAATTTCTAGAATTATTTATAAAATAACATATATAAATAGAAATTATTTCACATTTTTAAATATTCTAAAAAAATATAAAGTATTTCATTATTTTCGTATCGAGTTCATATAAAAAATATTTTATATATAATATGTAGCTCATCATCTTTTATTTATTAATATATTGTATGTGATTAAAAATATGTAAATCTATTTATAATTTATGGTAAATATTTTATTTACATATTTTCATCTTTATATATTTTTTATTTTATATCACATGCGACATATTGATTTAAAAATCTGTAATTCATTCAAAATAAAAATGTGCTAATAATAATCTTTTAAGAATGGGCGTACAGAGGATATTATTAAAAAATATGTAAAATCGATGCAAATCCAAAATATTACATAAGGTATTATATTCATCAGCACAAAAATATTTTCTAATAAAAAAATTAAATTTTATAAATCAAACATTGATTATTCAACATAGAGAACCTTATTATGCCTGAATATCACAACCTCCATCAAAAGTATCAGAATCAAGTTAAAACTTCACATATTGTCTTTTCATTTGGGTAGGACAGCGATATGATTTTCAATTTGTTTGGCTGGCCTCTATAATATAATAATATTTATAAAACAATATTATATTTTATGAAAATATATAAATATTAATTTTATTAATATTCCAGCCATGTAAAACATAAAACATAAAAAGTAAAATTATAATATTATTTTTTACGTATGAAAATAATTTTTCATCTTAAGTTAATTAAATTAAAGTATAAGAATATTACTTAATATATCAATATCAATATTATATAATTATAAAATAATAGTATTTTTATAAAAATAATATATTATTATAAAATAATATAACTATTAGTCATAGTATAAAGTTAAAAAATAATTTCTTTATTTTTACTTAAACAATAGTGCATATGAAAATTATAGTTTATTTAAATTTGACCTATATACAATACAAAATATAAAATTATAATATTTTAATTAAAATAATAATTTTGTAATTTTTATTTTGATAATAAATATAAAGTATAATTTTATTTTGGAGTTGATAAAATAAAGAGGGAAACGAAGAGGAGGGAAAGGGAATCTCAGTCCCAATGTAAGATTAAGGAATCAAGTACACCCAATTGAGGGAATGGTAAAACTAGAAATGGGGAAAGTAAATGATAAAAAAAACCAAACCAAACACTAACTAAGGGAATCAAACTCTCTGATTCCCTCTCTCTTTCCTGATTCGCCCCAACCAAACGCCCCTTAAGGAAATGATAACTTTACCCCTAAATTTAAAGTGATATAATGGAAATTCAACTTATGGGGTAACGATATTTTCGGCATTTCACATACGGTCAACAACCAAATTGCTGAGTCAACGCCAGAATAGTGACAAAAGGTTATGATTATTTTGACACTTTCTCATTTTTCAGGTTATATTGACACTTTCATCCTAAAGTTAGAATTAGATGGGTAAAATGACCAATTCTTATTTTATTTTATATAGAGATAAAATGTGCAAATAAATAAAATATATAAATAGAGTCCGTCTCTTGAAAGACGGTCTTTCCATACACTATGGAAAGACCAAGATAAAGAGCAAACTAGAAGAAATAAAGATAAAATTTTTGAGTTGCATGAATTGGGTTATAACATTTATAACTACTACACGTTGTATAATAACATTTTAATATTGCAACTAAGACCTTTTTACCTTTTATTATTCCAATTAAACTCCATCTTTTTATAAGCATATAGAAAGACGTTCTTTCCCAAAAAATTTCCTATAAAGTATGTGAGTAATAAAATTAGAGAAATAAATATAGGTTAGATAAAGAGGAGTATGAGCAATGTTACGGTCGTTAAATCTATAATTTAATCTAAAAGTATAACTAGTAAATCATCTAACAGGGGATTAATTATGTCAAATATATTTATAAAAATTATTAAGTTCAATATAACTCTTTATAATTTAATATATTTATAAAAAGAATAAAATTAAGAAACCCGTTACAATAAATAAAAATATTTTTTTGCTCAATAACCAATTCTGGAAAAATGCATAGCTATGTTGTGGGGGATTTTCACTTACTAAAGGTGAGATTCTAGATACGGCCATGAAGCAGGGGCGGGGACGGCCACGAAAGAAGGCGGTGTTGCCACCGGAGGAATGGAGCACCTCAGGCAACGCAGGGAACATGGAGATTGGGAGCACACAGCAGATTGGGGATTTGGAGATCGAAGATGAGGACGAATCGGAACACGAAGCTGCGATCAAAATGGAGGTAAGCGCTAATTCTAAACCTACTGAATTAGGGGAGGAATTGGTATGAGCTATGCCTAAACCATGGATAGAGGTTATCAGTGGCAATCGTTCTCAATTGAGGAGGATGCAAATCGAGTATGTTGCACTAAAACTAGTAGATGGGAAAATGGAAGTTGAACATGATATGGAGGATGTTCAGGATGAAATATCGTTCTGGGAGAATTCATTAATCATGTATGTTTTGGGGGGCGATTTGAGTATGAATGCAGTGAGAAAGTTTATGGAGAAATCTTGGTCATTTGTTGCTAGGCTTGGGTTATTCTATAATGAGGAGGGCTATTTCATAATGCGGTTTAAAACTAAGGACGATAGAGATGCTGTATTAAGAAGGGGACCTTATACTATATACAATATGATGATGTTCTTGCATATCTGGAAACATAAATTCTCCCTGAAAGATGAGATATTTAGAATACTTCCAATCTGGGGGAAACTGCCACAATAGCCATTGTATTTATGGGGACCCCGTAGCCTTGGAAAGATTGGTAGTGTACTTGGAAAGCCTGTTTGTACTGATGAGTGTACAGCTGCAAAATTGAAAGTTTCATATGCTCGATCCTTGTAGAGATAGACAATTCTCATGATATCCCACAGTCTGTGCCTACCAAGGATATGGAGGGTAATGTCTTTGAGCATGTACTAGGATTGGAGGGACGTCTATTGTATTGCAGAAAATGTCAGATGGGAAGACACTTGTGCCCTGAACTGAAGGAGAAAGATAAGCTTGTATAGAAATGGATGGTCAGGAAGAAAATAGATGCAGGGGATACCGGGCAAAAAGAGTCTGAGAGTGATGCCATGATTGAGAACGCTAATGTGGAGGGAAACTGAGAGACGATAAGGAGCTTTTAAGTGGCAAACTACAGGGCAAAAAAATGTAAGAGCGGTTGGAATGTGGTGCAGTCAAGACACAGAGGTAAGATGAAAATAGGGGATAGTTATGGGAATGAAGTACCTGGAGTTAGCAATGGAGAATGTAGTAATGGGAATCGACCCTTGGGGATTTGGCAGGATCCTTCAGGGAACTATGATGTCCCATGATATATGCTTGGAATGTACGGGGATTGAATAACATAGCAAAGTAGAAGGAGGTTAGATTCTGCCTCTTAGAACAAAACTGTATGTTTGCTATCATTATAGAAACAAGGGTAAAAAAAGAGCAAGCTGATGGGATCAAGAAAGGCTTTGGGGAGAGATGGCAGTATGTTGATAATTATGAGGAGCACCCCAATGGGAGACTTTGGGTGATGTGGGATAAACAAAGGGTAACTGTACAAGCTCAGAAGAAGACAGATCAAATGATTCTGTGTCAGGTTTTGAAGGATGGAAATGTATTGTTCTGGCTAACTGCCATTTATGCCAGTAATCAGCTGAAATCCAGGAAACAATTGTGGAAAGATGTGGAGCAAACTCAAAAGGTGATTCAGGGGCCTTGGATTGTTTTGGGAGATTTCAATAATGTATTGAGATAAGAGGATATGATAGGAGGTAATGAGGTTCAGGCTCAGGAGTTTTGGGACCTAGAACAGATGCTAATGAATGTGATTCTATAAGTGAGTATTATACTTGGTCTAATAGACAAGTGGAAGGAGTGATATATTCTAGGATAGACAGGGCTTTGGCAAATACAGAGTGGTTTTAGGAATTTCCCTGATACAATTGTGGAAAATTTGGTCCCTAGGATCTTTGATCATTCCCTTTTGAAGGTAACTATACATGAACAAATAGTTCGGAGGAAAGGACAGTTCAAGTTCATAAAGTGCGAGGTTGTGGAAACAATAGAGAGAAGCTGGAGGGAGCCTATAGAGGGAATAAAATGTTTATCCCATGGAAGAAGTTGATCCAGCTACAGGCAACTCTTAAACCGCATATAAAAAAGCTGATTGGAGTCAAATTACAGCTGGAGAAGGCAATACAGGACCTGCAGGAGGCACAACTGGAGTTGAACAAACAAAAGCTGAATCCAAATATGATCAACAAGGTGATTGTAGGAATTAAGGCAGCAAAAAAATGGAGCCTAATTGATGAAAAAATTGCCAGACAGAAGTCCAAGATAGACTGGATGAGGCTTGGAGATGGAAATAATGCATATTTCCAAGCTTCAACTAAGGCTAAGAACAAAATGGCAGGCATACAAAAGTTGGAGATAGAAAATGGCATAGTTCTAACTGATCAAAAGGAACTTGAAAGGGAGGTGCTTAGTTTCTATGGCCAACCGGTGGGACAGGAAGTAGTGAGAACAGAGAAGGTTGATGAAGAGATCATTAGAAATGGTGCTTGCCTTAATAATGAGAGCAAAAGATTCTTGATTCAGCCAGTCAGTAGAAGAGAGGTGGAAGAGGCTATAAAAGGTATTGGTAACTTAAAGGGTCCTGGTTATGATGGGTTTAATGCTAAGTTCTTCAAGCAGAATTGGAAACTGGTGAAGGAGGATGTTATGGGAGCAGTGGAGGAGTTTTTTGAAAGGAGAAAATTGTACAAAGCTGTAAATGGAACCCTTGTGACCCTTATTCCCAAGCATGAGACAGCAGTGAAAGTCAAGGATCTCAGGCCAACTTCTTTTTGCACAACTGTGTACAAGATCATATCCAAGATTCTAACACTCAGATTGAGTAAGGTAATATCTGAAGTGGTTAATTTAAACCAGGTAGCTTTTGTACCAAAAAGGAGTATCCACAATCATATACTGATGGCTTATGAGCTGGTGAGGGGTTATAGCAGGAAAACTGGGGGACCTAGGTGTGTGATCCAAATGAACATCCAGAAGGCCTATGACACGGTGTCCTGGGACTGTTTGGAGGAAATTTTGAAGTATATGGGGATACCTGAGCAATTTGTTTGTTGGGTAATAGTTTGTGTAAGATTTGTATCCTTTAAGTATATGGTTAATGGTTGTCCTACAGAGTTCTTACAGGCAAAGAGGGGTTTGAGACAGGGTGACCCTATCTCACCACTTCTCTTTCTTTTGGTGATGGAGTATATGTCTAGGTGTTTACAGGTGGAAGCAAATAACTCAAGGTTTAAGTTCCATCCACGGTGTGCAGGGCTGAGAATTTTGAACCTTAACTTTGCTGATGATGTCCTTATGTTTTCCAGTGGGGATCAGACCTCAGTTAGACTGTTGATGCAGGCTTCCAAAAGTTTGAAAACTCTACAGGATTGAGAGTAAGTAAAGCTAAATGTAGGGCCTATTGTGGGGGAATGACTGAGGAGCAGAAAAATAGTGTGTGAGTATTACGGGTTTTGCAGAAGGGAGATTACCTTTCAGATACTTGGGCATACCATTGGCAAGCAGGAAGCTGAATGTCCAAACGTGCTTGCCCCTCATTGACAAGGTGGCATCCAGAGTGAAGCATTGGAGTGTGAAGCTACTAAGTTATGTAGGTAATCTTCAACTGATTAAAAGCGTCCTTTTTGCTGTAACAAATTTTTGGATGCAAGCTTTGCCAATTCCAAAAGCGGTGCTCAAACACATTGAGGCCATTTGTCGATCATACTTGTGGACTGGCAGTGAAATCATTTCCAGGAAAATACCCATATCCTGGGAGAGGATATGTGAGCCAAAGAAAAGGAGTGGAATTAATGTTGTTAGCTTAACAGATTGTAGCTTTGCCAGTACGTGTAAAATCTTGGGGAATCTATGTCGGAACACAGATAGATTGTGGATCAAGTGGGTCCATGAGATGTATATCAGGGATCACTCTGCTATGGATGTAAAGTTCCCACAAGATTGCTCTTGGGTGTTAAGGGGGTCAGTAAGTGTCGATATAAAGTGAAGACAATGAAGGTGTGGCAAACTCAGATTTCTGGACGAAAGTTTAGCATCATACATCTTTATAATGAACTGAAAATCGAGAGCCTGGGAGTTAATTGGAGAACACTGTTTTATGGAAATTTTCCTCAACCAAGAGCAAAATTCACCTTCTGGATGCTGTGTCATGGCCGCTTGTCGACGAAATACATGTTACTAAAGTTTGGTATACATGTTGATAGTTGTTGTGTGTTGTGTGGTAAAGAGGAGTCACTGGACCATCTGTTCTTTGGCTGTATGAGAACTAAACAAATATGGCAGGAGGTGCTGGCTTAGATGCACATTCAGAGGTAACTTGAGGTATGGAGTGAAGAATTTGAGTGGATTTTGAGGCGGTGTAAGGGCAAAGGTAAAGTTGTGAAGATGCTGAAAACGACAATCACAGAGATAACCTACGAAGTTTGGCAATGGCAAAATGGAGTGTGCTTTAATGGTGATCGACAGGTGGGTAATATCCTGCCAAAAATACTATTGTATATAGGAGATGAGAATTACCTAAAATGAGGGAAATTTGTGCTAAATTTATGATAGGGAAAGACAGGTTGATAAATGGAGTTGTAAAGGTGGAATTGGATTTTATGATGAATGGAAAATTTATACTGTCCCAAAAAAAATTTTAAATCATTTCAATAATGTTATTAAATAAGACTTTATAATTAAACTTTAAATGCGGCAGTGTTGAAAAATCAAATGTTAGACCGTGTTTCTTTAAATTCAACATAAATTCATTTCATAGATTTGCTTTTACTTTAGATTGTTTTAATTTATTTTATTTTATTTTCGTCTAGTTTAGTTTAGTTTAGTTAATCTTATTATATTAATATAATTTTATATTACCTAGTTATTAGATGAGGTTATTTTATAATTAATTGAATTTGATGTTTATTTTCATATTGCAATATAATTTTTGTATTAAAAAAATTAAAATGTATCTCAAAATAAGAACGAGAGTTGTCATAATTTGTTTAATTGTTCAAACTCTCTTAATTTTATTGTCATCAACTGTATTGGTATTAAGATAAAAAAAAAGCATACATATACTTGATTTATTTCAGTTCAATTTATTTAAATTTAATACTACTTCAATTTATCTTCAACTCAATTCTCTTAAGTTGAAATCAAGATAGCAAATATACAAGGACGTAAGTGCACGGCAAAGTTTTGGGAAAAACCGTCTTTCCATAGGCTTATGAAAATATGAGGTTTAATTAAAATAATAATTGGTAAAAGGTCTTAGTTACAATATTAAAAATTTATTATGCAACATATTATAGTTATAAAGTTCATAACCCGATTCTTGCAACCCAAAAAATTTATCTTCATTTCTTCTAATTTGCACTTTAAACCTCGATCTTTCCATGACTTATGGAAATATCGTCTTTCACATGACGAACTCTAAGTGCACTTCACGGCTCTACCAATTCAATTTATTTTACCAAATTTTAATTTTGTAAAATTTAACTTGCTTAGGCTGAAAATGCCAATATACCCCTGCAATCTCAGGCAGTGCCAAATTAACCTTTGACTCCGCTGACTCTTTAGCCAAATATTTGATGGTTGGATTTTGTTGAAAAGACCAATTTGCCTTGTCAAAAAAAGGGGAAAAAGCATTGCTCTGTTTCTTCCTCCGTGACTAAAAAAGAAAAGACCAATGGCCAAATTTCTTCCTCCGTTTCGCCGCTGCCTTGAATTCCTCTGTTTCATAAACTCCTAAATTTCTTCCTTTGGGGGTGCAAGCAACGGGTGGAGATCGGGGTTCAGGTGGTGGGGCTAGGGTTTTCGGTGGGGTGACGGGGGTTATGAGGCTGTGTTGAGAGGGATTTGGAGCGGCGGTAGGTTTAGATTGAGCGGCACTAGGGTGTAGGCAGGTTCATATTAAGCGGCGCTAGGGCGGATGCAGGGGGAGGGGAGGGGTTGGGTCTAGGGTTTCTGGCAGCGACGAGAATGGGGGAGACGACAGTGGGTGGGGAGGGACAGCGGTGAGCACTGAGGGTGAGTTGCTGGAGAGCTGGTTGGGGTGGTGGTAACGGGGTGGGGAAACGGGCGGGAAAGGGGGCTGAGGGTTGGGGTGGGGTGGCAGAGGGCGAGTGGCTGGTAGTTGCGGTGGGAGGGAGGAAGAAGACTAGGTGAAAAGTTATTTTTGTTGTATTTTTTTTAAAGAAAGGGTAAAATTTGAAAAATAATTTAGCTGATGCCGGAATTCATTTGGTCAATGCCAAAATTAGGGAGTTTGGTTATATCGGCACAAATTTGTTAAAAGTTAAGATTAGATTGACACATACAATAATTAGTTAGGGTTAAATTAGCACTTTCTGATATTGCAAGCACAACAAGAAACAACACATATTACTTCGTCCTTTTTACCTCGATTTTTTCCTTAACCCCAAAAAACCGATGTAAAAGTTCTTTTACCTCGGTTTATTTTTTTTAAGTAAAAATATTTTTGAACTCGATTAAAAAAAACCGAGGTAAAATGTCTGACTTGACCGACGTTGCACACATGCCTGGTTTACCAAAGTTGTGGCTGACGTCGCACATACCCATCCCAGACACAAATGACTGACGTCGCATGCATGTCTTGCTTACTAACGCTGTGACCGAAGTCGCATGTACCTATCGCAGACACAAATGACCGACGTCGCATGCATGTCTTATCTACCGACGTTGTGACTAAAGTAGCATGTACCTATTCCAGACACAAATGATCGACGTCGCACGCATGTCTAGCTAACTGACGTTTTGGCTAAAGTTGCACGTACCTATCCCATACACAAATGACCGACGTCGCATGCATGTTTGGTTTACCGAGGTTGTGACCGAAGTCGCACATACATATACCAGACACGAATAAGCGACATCGCACGCATGTATGGCTTATATGAATAACGTATAACACCATCTTGCGATGCATAATTTAAAATAATTGAATATATACATATATATTATTAATAATGTAATTTATTTTTTAACAAAACAAACATATAATTTTAATTTTTTTATACAACTCCATTTCTTTTGAATTTTAAAAGATTTTATAACTATGCTTTTAACTTTGACTCTATATTTATATTTTTAAATGAAATAAATTAAAAGTAGAGTTGTAGTAATACGTGATCGAAGTCGAATAAGAATAAATAAACCTTATTTTTTGACATAATAAATTTTTATGTACTACATATTCATAATTATATAAAATAAGTAGTATACAATATGTATTACTAAATATTTTATATCCTACTTATTTTATATAATTATGAATACGTGGTATATATAATTTTAATCGGTAAAAATAGAGTAATTTATTAAGAATCGATTTTGATCACATATGCCTCAACCACTACATCAAATTTATTTCATATGACACATGACTAAATCTAAAGGTGACATGTATCATAGGTGACGTGGCTAAGAGTTGCTCTTTTAGTATTTTCCATTTGACACGGGGCTAGTCTCTTTCTTACTTCAATGTAATTAACTCTAAATTACTTTAGAACATGTACTAGCGCTTTGCAACATTTCACAAAAAATTACATCTATTTAATATTTCTATATTTATGCAAGAATAACAAAAATTATGTATTTTGGGGCAATGAATTATAGGGTAACACAATTTTGGGTCATAGTGTAATTTTTTAAGATTGTGTAGAAACAATCAATGTTGACTTTTGAGGCCATATCGTTCACTCATACATTTCCAAATTGCAAAATCTCAACTATATATTATTGAATTGCATTTTGGTGTCGCCAATTTTGTGATTCGCCAATTCTAATTTTCTTGGAGGGACCTAAGTGCAAAAACTAAAAAACTTTACTCGTAACTCCAAATTGAAATCCGCTCTAACGTGGTGCTACCTATACACCCAAATTGTATTTTCCAAATCCACAACATAGTATTTATCAATAAACATGCACAATAATATACTTGTAATCTTTTGCGATTTTCATTTCTTACTTCTATGTAACAAATTCTAAGTTACTCTAAAACATGTACTAGCATTTTCCAACATTTCACCCAAAAAAAATCTATTTCATATTTCTATACTTATGCAATAATAATAAAAAATTGTGTATTTTGGAGCAGTGAATTATAAGGTAACACAATTTTATGCAATCGTGTAAATTTTCAAGATTGTGTAGAAGTAAGCAATGTTGACTTTTGAGGCCCTATCGTTCACCCATATATGTCCAAATTGCAAAATTGCAATTTTACATATTATTTAATTGCATTTTGGGGTTGCCAATTTTGTGATTCGACAGTTTCAATTTTCTTGGAGGGACCTAAGTGCAAAAAGTAAAACTTTACTCATAACTCCAAATTGAAATCCGCTTGAACGTGATGCTACCCTATACACCCAAATTGTAATTTTAAAGTCTGTAACATAGTATTTATCAATAAACATGCACAGGATTGTACTTGTAATCTTTTACAATTTCCTTTTCTTACTTCTATGTAATCATCTCTAAGTAACTATAGAACATGTACTAGTATTTTCCAACATTTCACCAAAAAAATCATCTATTTCATATTTCTATATTTATGTAAGAATGAAAAAAATCATGTATTTTGGAGCAATGGATTATAGGGTAACACAATTTTGGGCCATAGTGTAATTTTTCAAGATTGTGTAGAAGTAATCAATGTTGACTTTTAAGGCCCTATCGTTCACTCATACATGCACAAATTGCAATTGTATATATTATTGAATTGCATTTTGGTGTCGTCAATTTTGTGATTCAATAATTCCAATTTTCTTGGAGGGATCTAAGTGCAAAAACTAAAAAACTTTACTCGTAACTCCAAATTGAAATCCGCTCTAACATGATGCTACCCTATACACCCAAATTGTATTTTCCAAATTCATAACATAGTATTTATCAATAAAATGCACAATAATATACTTGTAATCTTTTGCGATTTTCGTTTGTTACTTTTGTGTAACAAAATCTAAGTTACTCTAGAATATGTACTAGCAATTTCCAATACTTCACCAAAAAATAATCTATTTCATATTTCTATTGTGATTCGACAGTTCTAATTTTCTCGGAGGGACCTCAGTACAAAAAGTAAAAATTTTACTCATAACTCCAAATTGAAATCTGCTCGAACGTGATGCTACCATATGCACCCAAATTGTAATTTTCAAGTCTGTAATATAGTATTTATCAATAAACATGCATAAGAATGTACTTGTAATCTTTTACGATTTCCCTTTTTTACTTCTATGTAATCAACTCTAAGTAACTATAGAACATGTACGAGCATTTTCCAACATTTCACCAAAAAATTCATCTATTTCATATTTTTATATTTGTGCAAGAATGACAAAAATCATGTATTTTGGAGCAATGGATTATATGGTCACACAATTTTGGGCCATAGTGTAATTTTTCAAGATTGTGTAGAAGTAATCAATGTTGACTTTTGAGGCCCTATCGTTCACCCATACATGCGCAAATTGCAAAATTGCAATTGTATATATTATTGAATTGCATTTTGCTGTCGCCAATTTTGTGATTCAGCAATTCCAATTTTCTTGGGGGATCTAAGTGCAAAAAGTAAAAACTTACTCATAACTCCAAATTGAAATCCGCTCGAACGTGATGCTGCCCTATACACCCAAATTTTATTTTCCAAGTCCGTAACATAATATTTATCAATAAACATGCACAAGAATATACTTGTAATCTTTTACTATTTCCATTTCTTACTTCTATATAACAAACTCTAAGTTACTTTAGAACATGTACTAAAGTTTTCCAACATTTCACCAAAAAATTCATCTATTTCATATTTCTATATTTATGTAAGAATAACACAAATCGTGTATTTTTGAGCAATGGATTATAGGGTAACGCAATTTTTGGCCATAATGTAAATTTTCAAGAAATGGTCAACCATATTTGACTTTTTATACATAAACACTAATGAAATGTTTGGCTTCACTAATCAATGGTCAACCCTTATCCGACTTTCGATACATAAACATTAATTTTAATGTTTCACCTTAACAAATGAATGTCCACCCCTTAATATTTATCCAAATTATATTTGGAAAAAAGTTTTAACAACTTTGGTTAATAAAAATATTTGGTTCAGTTTAAAAAATAACCTAGGATGATTACATGTGCAGAGTACGTAAAATTATTGTAAATACTTTACTTGATAGATATATAATTATTTTATCCTATAAAACTAAACATTTACTTAACATGAATATTTGACTTAGTATAACATGATTAATTTTGAATATATAGCATAAATTCACTGATTAAATAAAAATTCATTGATTAAATAAACATAAAAAGATTAATAACTTCATTTTACTGAATAAAAAAACAATACATTTAAATATTTAAGCAAGAATATAAAATTCATTTTAAAATAACTAAATTTGGTATTTCAACCCTCAAATATAAGTTGAAGGACTTGATTTTTAAGCCCAATCCAGGCCAAAAAAAAGAGGCAAACCCTAGCCCAATAAATAACGCCCTAATCGATCCTCATTCACTTCTTCAAAAAAACCTATCTCTCTCCCCAGATCTCTAACTGTCGTCCCCAAGCCATCTCTTACGCCGCTGACGTCCTCTGCCCCACCGTTTTCTACCCGACCACTGTCGTCCTCCCGCCCATCTCCGACATGTCACCGGCATTGTGAGATTGTCACCGACGTTCTCGGCCTTGGCTCCGTCATTCTCAACCTTGGTTAAGCCGTTCTTCGACGTGCCTCCGCGTTCCCCGCCTTGTCACCGTCGTTCTCCGATGTGCCTGCGAAGAGCCTTCGTGGATACGCCATTTATCGTCATGGTCATGGCGTCGCCGGTTACCGTCGTGGCTCCGCCGTTCGTCGCTATGGATCTGCCACTGTTCGACTCTGCTTTGCCATCCTCTTGAAATATGTTTGTTTCTATTTTTGTAAATCCGCTTAATGTATACAGCTCATAATGTACTTTATTTGTTCCAGCAGTTGAATTGAAATAATAGTTGTTTTGACTAGTTTCTTGGTGCCGTTTATCTTAGATCTGGCTAGGAACTCTGGTTATGAACTACCGAATGCAGAATCAACGCCGATTCTGCTTTTCGTAGTTTTTTTAAAAAAATCTGGAAATAAAACGTGCGATGTCACACTATGCACATTCATAATATTTTACTGCGGTTAAATTTTATCAAAAACTGAAAATTGGGAATCGATGTCGCATCTGCGTCGCTTTTGATTTTTTACCGTGGCTTAATCACAACCGATGTCTTATGCCCCTCTGTCCAGAACCGAGGTAAAAAGTATTTTTTTACCTCAATTTTGAACGGAGGTAAAAAACCTACTTTTTACTCTGGCAGTATTTACCTCAGTTTTTTTGCCTAAAAATCGAGGTAAAAAGCCATAAATAACCGAGGTAATAGGTGATATTTCTTGTAGTGAGGGTTATATTGGCACTTTCAAACTAAAATTAGGGTTATAAATGAATTTATCCCTTAATTAAAATATGTGAGTACTAGTTGTCAGTTCAATTTATTTCATTAATTTAGTTTTCATTTCAATTTTTGTTCGGTTAAATTAATCAGGAAAAAAGACCATGATCTTTTTTTTGAAAAAACATATCATTCCATGATGTTGGAAAAAATGCCCAACAACATTACAATAAGTGAATTTGAAATTCAATCAAATTAGCATATAGCAATAACCAATCTATTGCAAGGATATTCAAATTACATGTCAACCAGATTGATAGTCTATACTATTACAGATCAGAGATCCAATAAAAAAAACTATAACATCGCCCTAGGGATATTAACTCGCTTTCCGCAAAAATTATGACCACTTGGTGAAGAGAAGCGTACCAACATCAATATCACTACGCCAAATAGGGATCTACAACAGCTGTAACATCACTTGATCTTGATCCAAAACTCGTAATGTCCAAATTGTAAACACCTTGAAAAACACAGATCAAGAACAGAACTCCTGATAGAGAAACGTAAACGAAATTACGAATACACGATTTGTAAAATCAGATCAAACAAAACACATCGACATGAACAATTAAATTGAATTATCATCATGAACACATCAATCTAATCTATCAGATCAAAGAAGAATACTAATATATGGAAAAAAAATCCACACTTATTTAATAACATAAGCATAAAAAAAATTAATTGAAATAACTATTGTTTTCCCATCTCCCGATGATAAAAAGATGAAAAAAAAGAAGATATGGGAAAACTTCAAAGAAGAAGCAAGTTGCGGCAGCTTAGGCCATGGGCAGTGGTAGAGACTGCTAGCGGTCTCTTACCAATTAAATATATTTTTTTTCTCTCTCTCTTCCACCTCAGCTTAAGAGACCACTAAAGAGACAACCCATTTTTTTCTCCACAATGGTTAAGAGACCACTATATACTATTCATGGAATCCACTTGATTTTCTCTATCATATTCTTTAATTTAACCATTAAATTTTATTTAAAATAAATTAATGTGAAATTTAATAATATGTTTTAACATCTAAAATATAATTTTATTTTTTCAAAATATGTTTTATAATTTATTTTTCTCGATCTTGTCAATATCATGCTTCGGTGTAAAAAATTAGTCAGGTGGAAGTATTGAAATTAGAAGTAGTGTGATGAAATGAGTTAAAATCATCTATATTTATATGCAAAAATTGGAGGATCATGGAATAAAAAATAAATTTGAAATTCTGATTTTTTTAAAAAAAATAAAAAATACGGCAGGGACACATGTTGCCACCAGAATGGGACACGTGTCCGATTTAAATTTTTAAAAAAGAAACAACTTAGTGGGACACGTGTCGCCACGAGAATGAGACACATGTCCCAATCAAAATTTAAAAAAATCAGCAAATTAGTGGGACACGTGGCCCACTCAGGGGGCGACACGTGTCTCAGACTGTAAAAAAAAAATGGGTGCGCACAAAGCCCATGTGCGTGTGTCAGTTGCTTGGGCCACGTCCGGTCTCTTGCACGGTCTCTTAGCAAGAGACTTTTAAGTGGTCTCTTGTTAAGAGACCACTCTAGAAACTACCACTGTGGTGGTTTTCTGTCTCTAGAGCGATCTTTTAATTTTAAGAGACCATCACTGCCCATACCCTTAGAATTTTTTATATTTGCAGTTAAAAAAAAAAGAAAGAAAGAAAGACCATGGTCTTAGTACACTCCAACGCACGGATTATTATCACCACTTGCTAAGATCGATCTTATTTCGAACTCGTTGAATAGTCGAAATCTTTTTTTTTTGTCTAGAATGATTATTACCAATGTTTAATTTTTTTACTACATATTTTTAAATTTGATTCTGGCAACCTATCATTTAAACGAGTTTGCTTAAGCAATGTAGATATTACTTTTAATTCTAATTAATTTTTTTTTCTTTTCTAGCTTGTATAGGTATTTTATACCACTATATAATATATCCTGAGATCATGAATATAGACACACATTATTATCTTATTTTCTAAATTGTATCATAGCCTAAAATCCCGAACCCCTAAGAAAATTTTCGTTGCTTTGTTGAGCCGCCGCCGCAATCACGTCCAGCCGTGCATTTGTCACACGTGCTGCCAATCTCCACTGTCGCTGCTCGCCGATCTCTGTCTGCCAATCGCCGCTCCGAGTCTCCAGGTTGATGCAATCGTCCGACTGCCCATTGCTGTCCATCCATTTGCACGTCATCCTTCACGCTGACACCGATCCACGTGCCACTGCCGTGAAGCCCACACACCGCCACATCGTCCTGCTCACTGACCTCTGTCCGCCGACCACCGCACCGAGTCTCTAGGTTGTGGCGATTGTTTGACAGTCCACTACCGTCCTTGTGTTGCCCTCAACGCGCCGACTTCGAACTCCATGCGCCGCCGCCATCTAAGCCACGCGACGCCATGCCTTGCCAATCAAATTTACTGTCGCCGATTCGATTTGATCTGCCGCTGCTACTCTATTCTGATCTGCTTCAATGTCTACCTCTAAATTTAAATATGTTACCCGCCGCTGTTCACTAGTGTCGTTACCTCGCTGCCAGGATTTGCAGCTGCGGCCTCCAGCTCCCCATATGATCTGAGTTTGACCCTTCTCTGTCTGATGACCAATGTAGTACGACCCTTTATTTATTTAATCAGTTACATTACCCCTCTAACCATAGGTCAGGTAAGTCTACTTTACCCTGGATTCTTAATTTGGGAGCCTCATATCACATGACCGGTGACAAGGGTTCTCTTACTGATATTACTACTGCTATCGACTCTGTGAATGTTATGATGCCTGATGGATCTGTGCCATCTACTACACAATATGGTTCTATTTACTTTGGTGATGTCACCCTTACTCATGTGCCTACATACGTACTTTGCGATGCCATTTATTATCATGTTGTAGATTGTTATCTGCCTTAAAATGTCTAGCTTTGTTTACTGAAAATTATTGCATTTTACAGAAAATCAGTACTAGGACTATGATTGGCGTGGGTGAACAGCAAGCGCGGGGGGGGGGGGGTGTTTACTGGCTTCATCTGCTGGATACTCATGTTCGTCCTCATATCTTGCCGTCTATTTCGACAGTTGCATTGGTCTCTTCATTTGATTTATGGCATTAGCGTCTTCGACATCCATCCTCTACGGTGTTGTCTTATGTTCCTACTCTTGATCTTAGCACAAATAATACTCATATTCCTTGCTCTGTGTGTTATAGAGCAAAACAGACTAGGCATAGCTTTCCTTTGAGTTCTTCAAATGCTAGTCCTTTGTTTGAATTAGTACATTGTGACGTTTGGGGGCCTTATAGTTACCCATCTTCTAGTGGTGCATTTTATTTTTTAACTATAGTTAATCATTATTCCCAAGCTGTTTGGGTTTATTTATTAGTGGTTAAGTCAGAAATAGCTTCTAGATTTATAGAATTTTGTGCTTTGATCAAGACACAGTTTGGGCACACCATTTGCAGTGTCCGTGCTAATAATGGTACAAAATTTTTGCCCCTGAGATCCTACTTTGCTGAATTCGGTATTGTTTTTGAGACATCTATAGTTGTACACCTCAGCAGAATGGTCGTGTAGAGCGCAAGCATCGTCATTTGTTGAATGTGGCTCGTGCTTTGCATGTTCAAGTTAATCTGCCTATTGATTTTTGGGGAGAATGTGTTCTCATTGATGCTTATTTGATTAATCAGACACCGACAAAGAAACTCAATGGTCACACACCATTTGAGATGCTCTATGGACGAGCTTCAAATTACACACCTTTGAAGGTATTTGGATGCTTGTGCTTTGCTGCATACATTCCTAGATACCGAGACAAGTTTGCACCAAGAAGTCGGCGATGTTTGTTTCTTGGTTATCCTACTGGAAAGAAAGGCTATTGCATTTATGATTTGGGATCCCGCACTTTCTTCAACAGCCGAAATGCCAATTTTTTTGAAGATCAGTTCCCACATACAGTCACTCCGACATCGGTCTCAGTGAACCCCAGCAGCGCCACCACCTCATCGCCGGTGCCACTGCCGCCTCCACCAGAGCCTTAACCACCGGCCGCCGATCCACCAGACCAGCCATTCGGCCTGTACCACTGGCCCACTATTTTTTCGATCTAGTTCAACGGCACACAGTCGGAGTTGACACCACCGCACGTGCCTCATGCGCCACCGACTTCTATCGACAACACACCTCATACGCTGCCGTTCCTGACCCACCTGCTGCATCGTAATCTGACGTGACGTCTCTGAAACTAAACACTTCCGTCCACCGACTGCATCGCCGGTTACTCTGGCATCGCCTTCCACCGCCGAGCCACCTCCTCTCCAAAAGAGTACCTGAAATCGTCGACCTCCTCCTTACTTGGAATAATATGACTGTGATGATGATTATGTTTGTGCTATTACTACTGAAGACCCCCTACTGATACGTTCACTCATGCGCTTTCACTATCCTTAGGTGTTCTCTATCCTCTTACTGATTATGTAAATTGTGATAATTTTTCTAGTATGCATTCTAAATTTTGGGTGTTGTAACTTCTACTGCAGATCCCACCACTTATTTTGAAGTGTCAAATCATGCTTATTGGCGAGATGCTATGACTGAAAAGCTTACTGCGCTTGAGCGCAATTAGTTTTGGACAATGACCTCTCAACCTCTGGACAAGACTGGAATTGGTTGCAAATGGGTTTACCGTACAAAGTTTAAATTTGATGGCACCATTGAGCGTCATAAAGCGCACTTGGTGGTTCATGGGAATTGCTAAGTTGAAGGGATTGACTATACTGAGACATTTGCTACTTTTGCAAAGATGAGTTTGGTTTGTCTATTCTTGTCCGTTGCAGTTATTTGTGGTTGGAAACTGCATCAGATGGATGTGCATAACGCTTTCATGCATGGTGATCTGCATGAAGAGGTTTTCATGCGACCTCAACCAGGCTATCGTGCGCCCCCTGGACAGGTATGTCGCCTTCAGAAATCTCTTTATGGTTTTAACCAGGCTCCTCACAATTAGTTTGTGAAACTAGCTCAGGTGTTACGTGCATATGACTTTGTCCAGAGTAAATCAGATTACTCTCCATTTGCTTTTTCCCATGGTTCGGTATCTTTACATGTACTGGTTTATGTGGATGGCATGGGTTATTGCTCGTAGTTCTTCATCGCTTATCTCTGAATTCAAGAAATACTTGAGCTCTTGTTTTCACATGAAAGATCTTGGTCCGCTTAAGTATTTCTTGGGTATAGAGATTGCTAGAAGACCCGATGGGATGTTTCTTTCACAACGAAAATACGCCCTGGACATTTTATCTGACACAGGTTTATCTGCTTCTAAATTGACTGACTTTCCAATAGAGCAACAGTACAATCTGGCGCGTGTTGAAGGTCTACTTTACCATGATCCTGAGCAATACCGGCTTCTGGTTGGGCGCCTGATCTACCTCACCATCACTCATCCTGAGCTAAGTTATTCGGTTCATACTCTTGCACAGTTTATGAAGTCTCCTAGTTTTCCTCATTGGCAAGTTGTTGTTCATGTTTTACACTACCTGAAAAGTCAACCTGGTCAAGGTTTATTTATCTCTTCCCGTAATACTTTGCAATTGACTGCTTACTGTGATTCTGATTGGGCTACATGTCCTATTACCCCTGGCGTTTTCTTTCCGGATACTTCGTGATTATTGGTGATTCTCCGGTTTCTTGGAAGACTAAGAAGCAACCTACGGTCTCTCGATTTTCAGCTGAAGCGGAGTATTATGTTATGGTTGTTACATGTTATGAATTATTATGGCTTAAATCTTTACTTAAAGATTTGGGGGTTGCACATACTTCTCTTATGCGTTTATTTTGAGACAGTCAATCTGCTCTTCATATTGCGACAAATCCAGTATTCCATGAACGTGCGAAGCATATCGAAGTAGATTGTCATTTTATCCGGGATCTCGTGTAGTCTGATACTATTGTTACTCATCATATCCATACTTCTGATCAATCTGCAGACTTGTTTATCAAAACTCTCAGACGTAACCAGTTTCATTCATTATTTGGCAAGTTGGACATTTCTAATCCCCATACTCCAACTTGAGGAAGGGTGTTAGGAATGTAGATATTACTTGTAATTGTAATTAAATTTTATTTCATTTTCCTAGCTTGTATAGACATTATGTACCACTATATAATGTATCCTGGGATTATGAATACAGACACACATTATTACCTTTATTTTCTACACTTTGAAATTTATTTGTTTATTGTTTAACATCTTATCGGGGAAGATAATTGATTCTCGTCACATAAGCCAACTCTTTAATACTCGGTTAATGTAAGACAAGCTACTAAGTAGCTAGCTATACACATAATTGAACTACTTAATTAGTGACTAATTGACAATAAAAGGACAAACTGGCACGGCAATGCCGATCTTACTCGTGAGCTAGCTAGATTTGCTTCCTACTTAATTAATTATTCCCCTCGGAAATTTATAGAGAGAGAGAGTGAGAATTAAAGATTATGAAAAAAAGCAATATTTGTATGAATAAGTTTGTATTCTTTACAATAAAGTTGTACTTTATTCTAGTTCAGTTCAGTTTAGTTTATTTAACTTTATTTTAGCTCAATTTAATTTAATTATATTACTCCCTCTGGTCCTCTTATATTGGCCTACTTTCCATTTTGGGATGGTTTTTTATTTATGTCTCCTTCCCTTTTTGGTAAATTCTAGAATATTTTCATCCACTCATTTTACTTTTTACACTTCCAATACAATCTCTACCATTCATTTATCTTTTTGAAAAAATTTGTGCCCAAAAGTTGAGGCCAATATAAGAGGACCAGAGGGAGTATTATTCATTAAGTTATTTAATTTTAGTTATATATAATCCAACTCTATTCAGTTCCATTAGGTAAAAAGGCATAAATTTATATCATTCATTTTTTTCCTTCATTTTTCACCCATGACACAAATCTTAATTTGTTGTTTTTAAAGAATTTTAGGTCCCTACCAAAAAAAATAAATTGAAAACGACTCCCTACAAATTGATACAGACTAATGGCAGAGGATGCTAATTACCGACTCTTTAGCTGCTCCCATATGTATACAAACAAGAAAATAATGCAAGACCATTCTCCAAGTCTTCCTTTGTTTGTTAATCCAGTTACATATTATTATGATTTATTGAGTATTAGGTTTCACCAACCGTTTATGACCAAATTCTTCAGAGTCTTTCATTGTCTCACCTGATTGATCATTAATTATGATCCAAGGCATTATCATTTTGCAAATGCAGTTACACAATATTTAATCCACTTCATTACCGCTGCTTGTGAAACCCTACTTTAATTAATTATGTCCATTCCTAACTAAACAATTAAGTTCAATTGGTAGTACTTGTAATGATCTTACTCGTATCCAAAGGTGATTTCACGCTCATCACCATTATTTCATACACCCCACATCACATCTTGTCAAACGTGATCTTGTTAGATTCACAATACCATGCATTTTTAAAATACTAACTTTTCATAAATTATAATTACACATAATTATATATATATAATTTTTTTTTGAGTCAACTAAAGTCAAAGTGTGCATAATTGGTATATTTATACACATATATCAATGATTAAACTTTTTTGAGTCAACTATAGTCAAAGTGTGTAGAATTGATTGAGATAGAGATAGTACAAAAAAAACACTTTGCAGCGCCACAGCTTCCCCCCATTCCTCTCAAACTTTAGTTTTTCTTCAGTTTTCTTTTCTCCATGAATAATTTTTCAATAAGTAATCTTTGAGTTTTATTTTAGTAAATAAGTATGGGTTTGTCTTCGTACAATAGTATTATTTTCGACTTAATATATCAAATTGTTGTACTCATGCTGATCACCTAATTTAGTTATTCACGTCGATGTTTTGTTCTCGATATGGTAGTACATATCGTATTTTTGCAATTTTGTTTGAATATTTATACAATTTCCTTCCAAATTGATGCGTCAGATATATGTTTTGCATCTTGGACAATATAGAGAGTTTTATATCAATGATGTTGTGGGTCTTGAAGATTCCTGTTTGTCGAAGTGATTGATGTGAGATTATTGGAAAAAGAATATGTATTTATGGAAAACCAAATTTGGATCCAAGATGGTTGATGCTAAGTCTGTGGTCAGTCGAGCTCAAGAGCTTCAAATGATGATCAATAAGCTGATAGCCAAGAAGATGACAATGTTCGAGACTCTCCAAGTCTATTGCGTCATCGAGAAGCTACCTCCAAGTTGGAAGGACTTTAAGAGCTATCTGAAACACAAGCGAAAGGTGATGATCATGAGGGATCTGATCCAAAAGTTTCGTGTTGAGGAGGATAACTGCATCTCTGAAAAGAGGATGAATGGATCTGTTCCTGTGGCAAGGGCCAATCTCGTGGAGGTTGGTGGGAGCTCCAAGTCGAAGAAGCCCAAGGCAAAGAAGGGATCCAAGTTGGGAGCTAAGGGTGGAGTTTTGAAGAAGTCGAAGTTCACTGGCAAGTGCTACAACTGCAACCTCGTTGGCCACAAGTCCTCCGAGTGTAAGAAGCCAAAAAGGCTAAGAATGAGGCCAACATGGTTGAAAATCTTACACTAGATGTGAATAACATCGATCTATGTGCTATGATTTCTGAAGTCAACATGATGGACTCCAATCCAAAGGAATGGTGGATTGACACTTGTGCCACTAAGCACATCTGCTCTGTCAAGGAAGCATTCTCAAACTTCAAGGCAATTGAAGATGGAGAGACCATCTACATGGGCAACTCTTCAACATCCAAGGTGAAAGGGCGTGGCACAGTGGTGCTGAAGATGACGTCTGGAAAGGAGTTGACTTTGAAGAATGTTTTGTATGTGCCAGACATTCGCAAGAACCTTGTGTCCAGTTCCGTGTTGATCAAGCATGACTTTAGGCTAGTGCTTGAGTATAATAAGTTAGTCTTGTCAAAGCAAGGTATGTTTGTAGGCAAAGGTTATGCGCTAGATGGTATGTTCAAGTTGAACACCATGGTTGTACCTCCTAAGAAAGATAAAATGAATGCTTCTTCTTCTGCTTACACGATTGAGTCTTCCAATTTATGGCATGGTAGACTAGGACACATTAATTATGATTCGATAAGAAGATTAATTAAAATGGAGAACATACCTAACATGAAAATTGATGCAAATCATAAGTGTGAAACTTGTGTTGAAGCTAAGATGACTCAAACGTCTTTCAAACAAGTTAAATGAAACATGAAACCTCTTGAGTTGATACATACCAATATCTGTGATCTCAAGTTCGTGCAAACAAGAGGAGTTAACAAGTATTTCACCACCTTCGTGGATGATTGCACACAATACTGTTATGTGTACTTGCTGAGAAGCAAAGATGAAGCAATTGAGAAATTTGTTCTCTATAAAACGGAAGTTGAAAATCAACTTGATAAGAAGATCTAGGTGATTAGAAGTGACCGTGGAGGTGAATATGTAGAGCCATTTAGGGAATATTGTTCTGAACATGGTATTATTCACAAGGTCACTGCCTCCTACTTGCCTCAATCTAATGGTGTGGCTGAACGTAAAAATTTCACTCTTAAAGAGATGATAAATGCAATGTTGATAAGTTCTGGGTTGCCACAGAGCATGTGGGGGGGGGGGGCTATTTTGACGGCCAACTATCTTTTGAATAAGATATCCCGTAAGGATGAGAAAGAAACTCCCCATGAGTCGTGGAAAGACACAAAGTCGTGCTTTACGTACTTGCAAATGTGGGGGTGCCTTGCGAAGGTATTGATCCCACCCCCAAAAAGTTAAAGATCGGACCTAAAACGGTTGACTGTATCTTTATAGGATATGCACATGAGAGTAGTGCTTATCGCTTCCTTGTACATGAATCTCATCATCCCAAGATTCACAAGAACACGATCATGGAATCAAGAAATGCAAATGTCTTTGAGTATGTGTTCCTTGCAAAGGAAAGGGCCGAATCGTCAAAGAGGACCATTGAGTCACTAGACGAAGGCGTAGTAATTCCTGACGATCTCGAGGATCAAGAGGAGGAAGTGGATGAACCTAGACGAAGTAAATGGATTAGGACTGAAAAATCATTTGGTCCTAATTATCTAACGTTTATGCTTGAAAGTGAGCCACAAAAGAAGCTGTGAATTCGTCTGAGGGGCCTATGTGGAAAGAAGCGATTAAAAGCAAAATTGACTCGATTCTACATAATCATACTTGGGAGCTAGTGAACTTACCTTCGAGGTGTAAATCACTGGGCTACAAATGGATCTTCAAGAAGAAGATGAGAGCAGATGGCTCGATTGACAAGTATAAAGCCAGACTTGTAATCAAAGGTTATAGAAAAAAGGAAGGTCTTGACTACTTTGATACTTATTCTCCGGTCACGAGAATAAGCTCCATTAGAATGATACTTGCTATCCCTGTGTTGCGTAAGCTTGAGGTTCATCAAATGGATGTGAAGATTGCATTTTTGAATGGAGATTTAGAGGAAGAAATCTACATGGGCTTCCTCTAAATCTCCATTGAGCAACCTGAGGGGTTTACGACTCCCGGTCAAGGAGGAAAGTCTGCAAGTTGGTGAAATCATTTTATGGTCTCAAACAAGCACCAAAGCAATGACATGAGAAGTTTTACCATTTCGTCCTTGCCAATGGTATCAAAATAAATGAGTGTGATAAGTGCGTCTACGTGAAAGACACGGAAAATGGATATGTAATCCTATGTTTATATGTATATGACTTGCTTATTGTGGGTACTAATGAAAATATGATCAAATCTACCAAGGAAATGTTGAATTCTAATTTTGATATGAAGGATATGGGACTGGCGGATGTGATCTTAGGGATAAAGATCATCTGAAGCTCTAATGGTATCACCTTAACCCAGCCTCATTATGTAGATAAAATCCTTGAGAAATTCAACAAGAATGACTCAGAGGTGGCAATAAATCCAATAGATCCGAATTTTCATCTACGAAAGAACAAATTGGAGGCTATCAATCAGGTGGAGTCCTTAAGAGTCATTGGGAGTCTGATGTACTTGATGAGTTGTACTAGACCAGACATTGCCTACACTGTAAGTAGATTGAGTAAATACACAAGTAACCCCAGTATGACTCATTGGAAAGCGATAACTAGATTACTGAGATATCTACGTTTAATTGTGATTATGGTCTACATTATACGAGTTATCCAGCTGTAGTTGAAGGATACAGTAATGCAAACTGGATACACGATATAAAGGATCTGAAATCCACTAGTGGGTATGTATTTACACTAGGTGGAGGAGCAGTCTTGTGGAAGTCCTATAAATAAACGGTTATTACTCAATCCACAATGGAATCCGAGTTTGTTGCCTTGAGGAGGCCGAATGGCTCCTTCAATTTGTAGAGGACATTCCTAGATGGCCTAAGCCTGTGCCAGCCATATGTATACATTGTGATAGTGTATCTGTTATTGGAAAGGCTTAGAAAATGCTCTATAATGGGAAATCTCGTCATATTCGATGGAGACATAGTTCCATAAGACAACTTCTCTCAACTGGAGTGATCACAATTGACTATGTAAGGTCAAAGGACAACATAGCCGATCCCTTGACTAAAGGAATGAATCGAGAGGTGGTTGAAACATCATCGAGAGAAATGAGACTGAAGTCCATTAAATGATGGGTTACGTACGTGGTCACCCAACCTATGTGACTGGAGATCCCAAGATCTAGGTTCAAAGGGACAACTAAACTGTAAAGACCCATCGCGATCACTGTGGGGGTTTCATACCTCCTGTCTTATTCCTACAATGAAGAAACAGTGATGTGAATGGAGGTTAAGCATTAAGTCACTTTTAATGATTCATGGCATCGAGTGTGTAGTACTTGAAAGAGTGCATAGTTTACGAAACTGCTCTTACGCAAAAAATTATCTATGTAAGCGAGAAGTGTGGCCGCTTCGAAAGGGAATCGTTGGGACGCAATTTTTTAGAAACCTTACAGAACTAGGCGTGTGTCATGGCCTGATTAATGGACAAAACCGAGGAAAGCACAAGGGCTAGGAACGATGTCCGTCGGAAGTACATTGTCTCTCACACAAGCGGTAGGGGAAGTTCAAGGACGTCGTGGCTACTTCCTAACCGGTGGGTTAAGTGTACTCTCTAAAGGGAAAGCTCAAAGGGTGACACCTACTTATCCTATGCAGCATCTATGCTGTCGAAATAAATCTATCACCAAGTTAAACTCCATGTCTGACGTGATTGTTTTGATTCCTACATCAATATCTATTCATGTGAGGGATTATTGAAAAATGATGGTTAAAAGGTTGAAATTTATCAATTTTTGGGTGTCGTTTTGAGTGGGACCCAAATGGATTTTGGGTCGGTGGATGTCATTTTTCGGTTCTCCTACGCGAATAATATAAAATTGACTATTTAAACTCTCAAAACGGATCAAGGGTGAATGAGATATGGATGTTTGAAATGTCACTCTTGAAAGAGAAAAATTAGGCGGAAATTGGCCCAGATTAATTTTTCTCTGGACTGTCCAAAATACGTATGGACCGCGTGGAAGTCCCTGGAAGGCCCAACTGCATAGTATATATGGAATTGCTTGTGTGTAATTCTTAAGAGATAAGAACAAAATACTTCAATATTTTGTGAGATATCTTGTCTTAAATAAATATGTGGTTCACCATGTTTAATACCCTGAAGAATATTTTTGCAAATATTTCTTCCATTTCCAGTAGATTTGATTCGAGTATTCATGGAATGTCTCGGATTTGGTGAGTTGGTGATTGGAGAATATTCTTCTATAATTACAGAAAATCAGAATATCACGTTTCCATGATTAGGGTCTCTTAGAGCAGTATAAATAGAGCTTCTAACTCAGTCAGAAATTTTTGCACCATTCTCAAGTTCCTCATTTATTCTAAACTTGAGTCTCACTTCTTTCTTTCTCTGTCGGTGATAGTCATTCGGGCCTTGCGTGAATCCCATGTAACTCTTAAATGTTAATTGTTACCTGTGATGGTTTTATCCTAGGGAACGATGTCCACGACGGAACTCATTCGTTTCAAGGGCTGCGAGTGTTACTCGTGACTCCATCATTACTTGAAACATGATTTATGCTTTGATTATTTGTAATTTAAGATTTTCGATTGTATGCTTGAATAATTAATAAAATATTATTCTTGCATATGTTAATTGCTCGTTCAATTTTTGTTATTTGGGTTTTCGCATGATATAATCAATATATGTCCAACAGAAACACAGTTCAACTCTAAAACTACACAATTTCAATCTCATTGGGGAGTTGAATTTCTCTCTAGTTATCTTCATTATCAAGGTATTGCTCATCGTATTTATGCTCATCATACTATGTATCAAATTGGTGCTGCTGAACGTCGTCATCGTACGATTATTGAAAAAGGTCTGTCTTTTCTCCCTCGAGCTCGTTTACCTATCACTTTTTGGGAGCATTCCTTTCACACGTCAGTTTATTTGCATAATCGTACTCTCTCTCCTACTCCTAATAGAAAATATCCCCATGAATGTCTTTACCATGAAATTCCTGAGTATGATTTTTTAAAAACATTTGGATGTCCCTTTTACCCTTTCTTGCGTCCATATAGGTCTAATAAACTTGAATATCGTTCCTCTCCTTGCATATTTGTTGGTTATAGTTCCAATCATAAAGGTTATCTATGTTTATAATTATTGTAATCGTTGTTGAACGTTTTTTCCATCACCAATTATTTTTGAAAAGAATAATTGTAGTACTAAAACAAATTATACTCAAAAGAGGTGCGAGTTTAGATTCATTGATCACTCGATAGAAGCGTGGATCTTTCAAAAGTTTTGTTAAGGAAATGTTATAAATGATAGTTACATTATAGAATTAGTTTCCTTATAGAATTAGATATCGATGGTAATTCCTTCTAAATTTAGAATTTTATTCATGTTATACTTTAATTTATTGTAGGCCTATATATTGTAATCCTGACGGATCTGGTTTGGTTAATGCACCCATCATCATGAAGGATCAAGAGAATTACCTTGAATGATCTCCTACAAATACTGCTCTTACTAAAGTTGAATACTACTCTACCGCTAATGAAGTTGAATACCGCTCTACCGTTGCTAATGCTACTGTTGTTGCTACTACTTCTACCGCTACTGAAGTTGAATCTCGATCTATGGTGATTTTTTTTAATGATAAACTATTTCATAATCTTCTTTGCAAGTTGGGCATTCTTGTCATTATGCTCCAACTTGAGGGAGGGTGTTAAGGAAATAGATACTCTTTCCTCGTAAGAAAGGTTATAAATGGTAGTTGCCTTTTAGAAATAGTTTCCTTATAAAATTAGTTATAGATTATAATTCCTTATAAAACACACTCCTCCTTCATTCTCTTAATATAATATCAATATTTTCTAATACAATTATATTAAGTGTCACGCTTTCTTTTACGATAAATACAAATTATTTAGATTCATTCATTAATTAGTCCTTTCCATCTCTAATCAATTTCCGACTCACACTCCCATTTACATTAAAAGTAGATTTAAATATTAAAATGTGGTATGAAAACAGAGAAAACAAATGCTTTTAGAATACGTATCTTGTTTAAATTTCACCCACTAAGTTCACTTCTAAATACTTGCAACACATTCCTCCAAAAAAAAAAAAAAAACTTACATTTCAACCACATTCATCACTAAACTTTAATTGCAAGAATCTCTTCAATCTCATTGTATTCATCCTAAAAAGGAATCAACCATCGGATTAATAAATCTTGGAATCAAAGAGATGGTTCTAGCAAATTGAAAGGGTACTTGCGAATGATCAATTACAATTCCTTGGTATGGGATCCTATGTTTAACATATGAATACCATGATTTGGAGCTTGACCGTTCAAACCAAGATGATGATGCAAAACATACACACACAAAAAAGTGGCCCCCAAAAGAGAAAGAGAACCACCTCTTTGTTGCCATATGATATCTAAAAATTCACCCCACCTGACACTTTGATCCTCCAATATCCACTTATGTTATGCAAATATATACCCCATCAATAACCTACTCTAGACTGGGGTTAAAATTCATAAAGACCTCCAATGGCCTACACTTAAAAAAGGGAATGGTACAAAATTATCAGATATCTTAATATTGACACTTTATTATTTACATAAAGTTTTTACATAATTTAAAATATATCGAGATAATTGAATAGAATGTGAAAATATTAATATTCCTTTTGCTCCATGCCAATCTGCAGTTTAAATATTCATTTAGTCAAAATTTGTTAAATTTGATCTCAAAATTAAATTCATAATGTAGATAGTAAGGGTAATAATGCGTGTTTGTATTCATGATCTCATGTAGGAGTGTTTAAAAATACCCGGCCCGCACTACCTGGCATGTCTATCTGCCGGCCCGGTTTAAAATAATCGGGTACTTTTTCATTTTTCAGGGCCTGGTACCCGGCCCGGTAATTTTTTATTTTAACTGGTCCGAGTCATGGTTGCAAAAATTCTATTTCTGGGTACTCGGTAAAATTCAAATATATTTAATTAATTTTAATATTATGTAATATTTTCTACATATCTACACCTCATTCTTAGTTGTCCATACATATGTAATATTAATTATTAAATAATGTGTATTAACATAATAATCAAGTGCTAAATTTTCAATCATTCTCTTTCAACCTCGAATTTTCAACTGTTCCTCTATGTTCCGCCCTTTCTTTCTTAGCCTCAAATTTTCAGTTGGGTCCACGACCACAATTTTATTCAGCCGTACGTCCAAACAAATTTTTTATCATTTGGTTTTCACAAATTTCATATTAAATTATCATAACCTCTGCATTAAATTAAAAATACAATAATTTTTCCTCTTCATTTCAGCATATTTTGTTAAGTTCATCCAAACTAGGGAATGATGATGATGATTAAAGACTTGTTACTCTCAGATAAAAGGTGATAAATATTTGTGTACAAAATGTCACGAGAGTTCAATTGTTAAACTGCATTATCCAATCATTGTAATGATATTTTTCTTGCACTAATACAAATTTATGTAATATAATAAAATAACAATTTATCTCAAAAATTAAAATTTTAAACGGGTTACGGGTACCCTATTACCCAGCCCGATCAATTCTGGTACCCGTATTGCGGGTACCTTAGTTTTCCGGGCCGGGTCACAGGCTGCATTTTCAACTACCTGCATAATGCGCCCCAATTTTCCGCCGCTGCTGCTTCGCCGTGGGTGATCGGAATCTGCAAAGACAAAGCCCCCGGAGGTTTCCAAGGGGAAAAGGCTCCAACGGCCAAGTAAGCAAACATGCTACCCAAGTGTAATTAGAAATGAATAGTTCAGTAGTGTAGGTTTACCTTTGGCCTTTATATAAGTAGGCAAGTAGAACAACTATTTTGTTTGCTTGTGAAGCATGTAATCTCACCTTGGGCTAGTTCAAAAGGCTTTAGCCAAAGGAAAAAGCTATTGACTTAAGGTCGGCCGCATAGGTATTTAGGCCCATACAGATTTACACATTATCAAGAAACCCCTGGAAAGATTAGGGTTCGGCCTTACCCTCCGAAATCCTTCAACACATCCCGGGGTACGATGATAATGCCCCTAGCGACGTGTTTGAAGGTTCGTTCTAGGTTGAGGCTTTGAACTTACCGTTCAAGCTGATCAATGTGTCAGGGGTTTGACCCTTGGCTTTCTAGTCTGTGTTAGAGCCCAATAGCCTAAATCCTGCCTCTTTTTATGTCCCCAGGGGCTTTCGAGCCCCTGATAATACTTTCCGAGGGATCCAGTCTTTGGGTCTTCTAATATGTGTTAAAGATCACGGTCTCTTAAAATCCTAGAGTCTAAGATAAGTTTGGACGTCGACCTCCCAATATGCGTTAGAAGTTTGGTGCGTTCGAACATGAGCTTCTGGTTATATAGGGTTTAGATTCCCACCTTCGTTCTTTGGGTCTTATAAAATGCGTTAGAGACCACAGTCACTCGAATTCCTAGAGTCCAACGTCGACCTCCCAGTCTGTGCTAGAAGTTTGGTACGTCTAAACATGAGCTTCTGGTTATATAAGGTTCGGATTCTCACCTTCTAAACTGTGCAAAAATCCAAGGAATCCACATCCTTGGTATAGTGCGTTCGTCCCTCGAGTGTCTGGTCTGTGCTAGAGTTCGAAGTGTGAACACCTGCGCGTTTAAGCGCAAACGACTTCGGGTTCCCGGGGATATAGTCTGTGCTAGTGTCCCTGGAGCTCGAATCCGTGTGTTTAAGCATAGAGACTTCGGGCTTCCAGGGTTCTAATCTGTGCTAGCATCCATGGAGCTCAAATTCATGTGTTTAAGCATAGAGGCTCCTGGCTACCAGGGTTCTAATTTCTGCTAGCGTCCCCGGAGCTTGAATCTACTTATTAAACAGATGGGGGGTTTGATCTTCTGGCTCCTATTCTACATCAGAACTTGACAGGTTTGAACTCATAGCGGGAGGCGGGAATGTCACGTGGGGTTTTCTCAATTTTTGTAATTCAATTTTAAGGTGGAAAGTGGAGGAGTCACGAGCGTGGTGTTAACTTTATTCTTTTGGGGCACGTGAAGCCCCAGTTAGATTTCCACATGCGCGCTGCCTTCACCATAAATGCCTTGGGTTTAGCTCCCCCACGCGACCCGTTTATCCATGCATTTACTTTTTATTTGGTGGCCCATGGTAATGATTTCCTTTTAATGTCCTATATATCAGGGCTCTCCACTGTTCCTACTTCACTATCTTTCCTAAATTGCTCCCAATTTCTCAGAAACCATCTTTTCCGTCCGCCCGATTTTCCGGCGATCTTTCTCAGAAAAACTCGAGTTATTTTTCCGGCCACTTTACCAATAAGTTCCCATTCCCTTAATCTCTCATTTCAATTTATAATGTCGCAATTACCGTCGTCGAGGAGAGCTTCATTCCAGCCCATTTCCCGGCCATCTCTGCCGCTGGTGGTGTAGAGAGTTCTCACCTTCAGGACTCAGGCATCGTTCCTTCATCAGCGGCCGGTTCTCTTTCGAAGGGTTCGGAGGCTGGGGGAAGTTCTACCATTTGCTCGGTGATGCCTCAGGGTTATCACCGAAAATAGGTTTCTTCGAGGTCTCAGGTTCCGAGTTAGGCCAAAGTTCATAAGGACAAGGATGGTTGTCCCTACTTCTTCAAAAAGATTCTAACTCCCGTCTTTGAAAGCCGTCCACACCACGTGTATCCAGAAGTTGCTGAATTGTTAAAGAGGCTACCTCTGTGGATCCGGCTCCTGGAGGATCTATGGTTGGAGGTGCTTCGAGAAGATGAAAATTTGAGAGATACAAGGCTCGTTCGGTGTGCAGTCTACAAACGTCACCTTCGGTTTGGCTTATGTTTCCCCTTGCCCCCATCATCTCTCATCTTATCATGGAGCACCGAATAAACCTGGCCCAAGTGCATTCAAACGTCATTCTCCTCGTCATGATCTTCCTGACTCAATGTAACAGCCTGGGCATCGTACCCCGCTACGTGGTCTTTCAATCTGTGTACTATCTCTCCGGGAGTATAGCTGTGGTGCATTCGGATGGGTGTCAAGATACGAAGCTTGGGGGGATTGTAACCTATGCAATAGGTTCCTAGATCATTCAGTAAAACTTTCTTCTAACTGTAAATGGTGGCATCTATCCCCCATTTACATGTTTGAGAAAGAGGCTGGGGAGTACTATGTACCCGATTGGAATTCGAGGCCCAAGTTTGAGAATCCTTCACCTATGTTGCTCCGGAGGATGTGATAGCTGATAGGGATCAGCTGCTGAGTGAGCCCCTCGACATTTCAAGGAATTTTGACTTCGTTTGGCCGGAGGAGGTATATGACTGGATTTACCGTCAGAAGCCAGTCCTGATAGAACCCCTTCCTCCGGCGAAGACCGTGAAGCTTTCTTCCGACAAACAGAAGAAAAAGAGTAGTTCGAAGGATAAGAAGGGGGAAGGATCTGGAGGCGCTCAACCTAAGAAAATAAAGATAGAGAGGAAGGCATCTTCGATTGATGATTAAGATGCTTTGAAAAAACCAAAAAAAATAGAAAAAGAAGATCGAAAGCTTAAAAAATTCTGGGCGCAGAACTGAGCCCGCCAGGGCAAGCAATTTCGAGGAGTCACCCATTGGAATTTCTTCCTCCCCCTCCGAAGGTGTTTGCAACACCCTTAGTTTTTACATGCCTTTGCTTTTATCTGGTATTCTTTTGCTTTCTTTATGTTGGCTAATTCGTGTTTTACCCTTTTTTTCTTTTGTTTAGTGGATTTTGCTACAACTCTTGGCTTAGACAACGAGATGGAGGCCGGGACAGTGTTCGTAGAGGCCTCTCCAAAGGCCCCTCACAGCCACCCCACTTCCAGCCCCGTTCAATCGGAAGATCCCTCCGAGGTTCAGTCAAAGCTCTAGGTTGAAACCGGTAGGAGCAAACAGGGTCATGATGGTGCCTCGATTCCCCGGCATTCTCCAAAAAGGCCAAGAACCAATACACCCCCTTCCATTCAACCACCCGGCCTTACATGGTCCCCCCGGGAACACCAGCTTGGAGACTGTCCCCCTCCCAGGGAAGAGTAACTTACCTCCTCCGAGTAGGGAAGGTCGCTTGACTCTTGTCCCGGAGGCACCTTTCTCGGCTGCCTTGGACTCTGTTGTCCAGGCCTATTTGGCCAAGGTTCTGGAGGCTAAGCAAGCTATTGCTAAGTCTAAAGAGCTTGAAGTGGAGTTGCGCAAGGCTGCTTTCCATTACAAGGAAAACCTGGAGAAGGTGGCCTCCGACTACGAGGCCGAGCATGCAATCGCTGCCCTTGCCCATCGCGTGGAGTTAGAGAAGCAGGCTCTTGTTCACAAAGGGGAGCTCGAGAAACAGACCACCGATAGAGACAATATTTTGAAAGGGCTCTAGCTGAAACTCTCGGAGGCTAAGACGGAAATTTTCAAATTGTCTGGCCTTTCCTTTGCTATCCCGAGCAACATGCTTCCACTTTTGAGGCCTATACTAATAGGGTGGTGAAGACCTAGGGGTTCTGGGATTTTTTCTCCTCCCCCTCCATGGTTTTGGTTAGGGTTACCCGACACAATTTAGGTTGCTTAGTTTCCAAGGATCTCCCGATTGAGTATGCTACTATGCTGGATGTTTATAAGAACAATTCAAAGCCCAAATAGCTGAGCCATCTCTGGTGGAAGTCTATCCAAGATGGGGGGATCAAACTCCTCTTGCTCGACCATTTGAAGGCTTTCAGGTAGTATTTCTCGGTGGAGAAGATCCACAACCTGGAGGTGCATGAAGACACCGAGTGGAAAGAGCCAGATCCCCTTATCACTCTGAGGTCTCAGCGTAGGCCTGCCCCTTCGAGTTCTTCCCAGGAGACATCTAGTGTAGGAAAAGCTGTATGAAATTATTTTTCCTTTGGGGCTCCTGATGTACTTCTTTTCCTTTGATTAATAAAGACTTTCATTTTCTCGTACTTATCTATTTCTCCTTTTGTGTTTCGTAGACTTTAGACTTGGTATCATCCCCCCATCTCCAAAGGGGTACTTCTTTCGATTTCTTCTTTCAAATCATGAAGGAGTGGTATCACCGGATTGAGGAATGGGCTTGGGAGTATCGAATCGAGGCATCCCATTTTTGGTACAATTATGTCCGGCTCGAAGAGAAGCTTCGAACTAAGTACGAGGAACTGGGCTTATGGCATAGTGGTTTTCACGAAAGCTTGCAGGAACTCCTCGAAGTATTGAGCCGTTCGAGGGAGGAAAGGGATTCCTTAGCTGGTGTTAAGGATTAAATTTTGTGAGATTTTCGATCTCTCGAAGCCTGACATAATGAAGTTCTCGAAGAGATAACTACCAAGGCTAGGTTTACCTCGATGCATGAATGTCTTTCGGCTGCTAAAGCTTATAAAGCCACTGGGGTAGTATCAACTTCTCGACCAAACAAATCCATTGAAAGCTACCGTCGTTCGGCTCAGGTGGCCTGAGAGAACGTAGAGGTGGCTCGAGCGGCCTTAACAATTGCTACCAAAAAACTCAAGTAGTTGAAAGAAGAAGTCTGGACATATCAGCGAGACATGGCTCCTGCGTTGAAGCGAACCATTAAGGAGAATCAGGCCCTCATTGCTATCGTTTGTAGGGACACATATAAGGTCGATAAGGAACTTTCCAAACTGTGTACAATGTATAAGGCAACGACCAACAACCTTCGAGCATATGGGCTCTGACTCGGGACAGTTAAAGCTCCATTGATTAAAGATTTTGAAGGCCAGTAGCTTAGGTCCAGTAGCTCTATTAATATCATGGAGCAGAAACATATTACTTGAAATCCCAAGTATTGCGATGCATATGAAGAGGCTAGGAGGTGGCTGGATAGAGTGCAAAAAGTGAAAGCAAAAGCTTCAAGTTCCCATACCGCCCCTAGGAGAAACGAGGCCTCAGGATCTGGTGAAGCCCCTCCTCCCGTGGCTTCAACTCGAAGAACTAGCATGACTCAAAGCCCCTCCACCTCTGGCTGAGAGGTTCTTCACCCCATTGGGGAGGTAACACCATTGGTCAAAGTCGACCATGCCCCTTCGACGCCGGAGATTAACCTTTAGTTAGAAGACCCCGACACTAAGTCTTAAGGTTTATGTATTTTCCATCCGAAGGCCAGTAGCTTAGGTCCCCTAGAAGTTTTCCTACTTTGTAAAAATAGTTGCAATTTATTTCTGTGTACTTTTAAGCCGTGCTGGCATAATATTTTGGAATAATACGTTCTTCTCTTCGCCGTTGTCAGAGTATTTTTTTCCTTTTTTCAGTAGGGTCATTGCCCCCAAGCTAAATTTATTTAACTTGTTTCTCTGACTTTTTTGAGTGACTAATGAGGTCTAAGCCTTATGTGATTTATACGATCGGACGAGGCTTTGTTAACTCTTCAAATATTTTACAAGGTTTGTGCCTTGGGCGCTTGTTGTGAGTTTGATAGGGATTTGTTAACCCTTCGGACAGTTTACAAGGTGTACCTTAGGCGCTTGTTCCACGTTCGATAGGGCTTTGTTGGCCATTCGAATATTTTACAAGGTTTGTACCTTGGGCGGTTGTTGCATGCTCGATGGGGCTTTGTTGGCCATTCAAATATTTTTCAAAGTCTGTGCCTTGGGCACTTGTTGCGCATTCGATAGGGCTTTGTTGGCCCTTCGAATATTTTACAAGGTCCGTGCCTTGGGCGCTTCTTGCGCATTCGATAGGGCTTTGATCACCCTTCCAATATTTACAAGGTCTGTATCTTAGGCTCTTGTTGCACATTCGATAGGGCTTTGTTCGAATAGTTTACAAGATCTGTGTCTTAAGCGCTTGTTGCGCATTCGATGGGGCTTTGTTGGCCCTTCGAATATTATACAAGATCTGTGTCTTAAGCACTTGTTGCGCACTCAAATATCAGTTACTCCAATTTTAGGAGAGTGGGAATCAAGAACTTTTTTGAAGGTAACACGTTCTGATACAAGATTTCCAAAGGCAGAGGGATCCTCTCAGCTTACAACACTATTGGGCCGAGGGCGTCCTCCAACCCAAAGATACCTCGAAGCAGGAATTTTTTTACCTTCCCAAGTCTATTGGGATTTTGGAGAATAATACCTCCTAAGGTTGGAGACGTTCCATCTACGTGGAATCGATTCCCCTTAGAGGGCTTGTAACACATAACTGCTTTCTGGGCCGGCTTCAACAACTCAGTACGGTCCCTCATAGTTTACTGAAAGCTTCCCCTCTAGCTCTCTACAATGCTTCTCATTTCTCCTGATTACGAGGTCTCCCGGGGAAAACTGGACCTTTCGAACCCTCCGGCCATGATACCGCTTCACCCTTTCTTTGACCCTGGCTTCTTGGAGTTTGCCTTCTCTCTTTTCTCTTCGAGGAGTTTCAGGTCCAAGCAGTGTTACTCATGATTGTCTTCCTATCGTCCTTTGCTTATAGCGAACCTTCAAAATATTGGCAGTCTTATCTCTGTTGGAATGATCGCTTCCGAACCATAAACCAGGCCATATGGGGTTTCTCCCGTAGCAGAAGATTCCATTGTTTGGAATGACCAAAGTATGCTAGGTAATTCGTTGATCCAGTTTCCACCTGCTCCTTCGAGTCTCGACCGAATGCCATAGACAATGGTTTGATTGGTGACCTCCACCTGCCCATTAGCTTGGGGATGATAAACACTGGTGACCCTTTGGAGGATTTTGTACACCTTGCACTAGCTTTCGAATGGGTCATTGATGAACTGATCACCATTGTCACTTATGATCATTTGAGGGATCCTGAATCTGCATATGATAGTCTTCCAGCAGAACACAATCACCGCCTTCCCTTTTACACCTATTAGGGCTTCGACCCTAACCCACTTTGTAAAGTAGTCTATGGCCAAAATCGAGGACCAAAAGTGGCCAGGGGTCTCCGAGAAAGGTCCCACCAAGTCGATCCCACATTTGTCAAATGACCAAGAACTGTTAATATTTAACATTTCTTCCCGGGAGACGTGGGTGATTGGTGCATGTCTTTGGCACTAGTGGTAAGCCTGGATGTATTTGTTTACTTACTTGAGCATCTTTGGCCAATAATATCCGGCCAGGAGATTTTTCTTTGCTACCGATCAAGCCCCCTAGTGGCTTCTGTAAGCCCCTTCATGGGTTTCACGGATCAAGTAATCAGCTTTGTGGGGGGCTACGCATTTGAGGAGTGGTTGGAGATGGCCTCGACAGTACATGATGTTTTCATGAATCACGTATCTGGGCACTTTCAGCCTAACCTTTCTTGCTTCGATGAGGTATTCCGGGAGAGTCCCATCTCAAAGATAGCTTATGATAGGCGTCATCTAAGACTTTTGCTCATCGACCAGCATTACTGTTGTTTCCTTCTCGAAGTAAACTTATTCAGTGTCTCCACCATTAGATGCCCATAGGATTGCAAGTCCATATCCGACGAGGCCAATTTGCTTAGAGCATCAACCTTGTGATTCTTTTCTCAAGGGACTGGGTTGAGGGTATAATGGTAGAAGTATTCGAGGAGGGGTTTTACCACTTCTAGGTAGCGTTGAAAACTTCTTTCCCTATCCTCATATTCCCCCTTGACTTGAAGAACCACGATTTAGGAGTCACTAAAGATGTCAAACTTTCGAACTCCCAAATCTTTGGCGATTTGAAGGCATATGATTAGTGCTTCGTATTCTGATTCATTATTTGGGACCTTGAAGTCAAAGTGTAAGGCATAGGGGTAATCTTTTTGATTGAGGCTCATGAGCAGAACTCCTGCCCCACTACCTCCGGAATGAGAGGACCCATCAATGTAAAACTGCCATGTCTTATTTTTTTCATTGTCCTCTTCGATTTCTATTGGTTCGGTGGTTTCGACAATGAAGTCTGCTAGTGCTTGGCCCTTGATAACTGTTCTTGGGCGGAACTGGATATCGTGTTCACTCAGTTTGATTGCCCATTTCATCATTCTTCCCGAGGCCTCCGGCTTTAGAAGCACCTGCCTGATTGGATGGCTTGTAAGCAGGATTATCCCGTGGCTATGGCCAGAGGTTTTTTGCACCATGAAAAGGGGCCAAGATCAGTTTCTCCAGGGCAGTGTAGCGGGTCTCTGGGCCATGCGGTGCCATGCTTACGAATTATATTGGGAATTGGAATTTTTCCTTCTCTTTTACCAGAACGACGCTCATTGCCAGGGGGATGCAGAGATGTACAAATACATATCTTCCCTCTTTTCTGGTTTCATGAGGGTGGGTAAACTTCGTAAGTGCTCTTTAATCTCCTGGAAAGCTTTGTCATAGTTATTCGTACATTCGAATTTCTTTTCTTTTTGAAGCATATCAAAGCTTTCGGAAGGTCTCTTTGAGATCTAGAAGAAATTGGTCGAAGCCCCTACTTTTAACCACCATATCATCAATATATATATCTCAATGTTTTTCCTAATTTGCTTTCCGAAGAGCTTATTGACCAACCTTTGGTAGGTGTCCCATGTGTTCTTCAACCCGAATGGCATTTTCTTGTAGCAAAATTGTTCCCGCGTCAGTTATGAAAGACATTTTTTACTTTTCCTCTTCTGTCATGAGTATCTGGTGATAGCCCTTATAGGCATAAAAAAAGCCAGGACATCATATCCTGTTATGGCTTCGACCAGTGCATCAATGAAAGGAAGGGGATAGTTGTCCTTGGGTAACACTTATTGTGTCATAGCTCGATTCTTTGTGTTATACCCTTAGTGAATCATGTGAAATCGATACACATCCTCCAAGTACTATCTTGCTGGGGGACCATCACATGATTCACTATCCATTTAGGGTAGAATACCTCTTCGATAACCTCAGCTTTCAACAATTTTTGACTTCTTCCATTATGGCCTCGGCCCTTTTGGGGGTGAAAGATATACGCTTCTATTTGATTGGCTTTTGGGGGGGTCCACATGCAGCATATGGACCATCAAGTACTTAGGTATCCCTGTGAGGTCGAAGGTGTCCCACGAAAATACATTGACAAAATTGTCTAAGAGGTCCTTCAGCTATTGCTTTGTTGCGAGTGGAATGATTTTTCCTACAGGCACCGTTCCTTTATCTCGAACGGCCATTGGCTCTGTGTTCGCAGGCTTAATGTCTCCCTCAATTGAAGTCACCCTTTCCTCATTTCTAGCCTCTTTGAGGGCTAGAGCCAAACAGCTTGTGGCTGCCGGTTGATCCCCTATGATAACTTTCATCCTCCTTTTTGTGGGGAACTTCATGGGCAAATGATATGGGGACCATACCACTCATGCCTGGCATATCCTAAGCCTTCTAAGGATCATATTGTATGGGGACACAACGTCAACTATTGCGATACTACATTCAATTGTGATTTCCTTGTTCCCCTCAGCTACTTTAATCATGAGGGTACCCCTAGGGGTAGCACCGTTTTCCCGGTGAAGCCGGACAAGGGAGATGTTGTTCTCCTTAGGCTTTCACGTTTGTGCCCTAACTGGTTGAAACAGGTGGCGAACATTACTTTGACCCCGCTGCTGTCATCCACGAACACCCTTTTGATATAAAAATCTCCTATGGTTGCATGGATCCCCAACGGATCCATGTGAGGGGTTCAGTTGGGCACCAGGTCAGCCTCCGAGTAGGTAACTGCTTCTTTGGGTCGGAAATTTTTTTGACAAGGTTCTCCGGGGGGCACATATCGGGACTGGGATTTGTTGATTGTGTTCGAAGCTTGGTTGCCCCCAACTCCGTTGATGAAGTTGATCACCCAATTCTCCCCGTCCTTGCGGTTTCCATCTAGCCTAGCCCCTACTTAGTTTCCTACTTGGTCTCCGTCATTCGCCTGCTATTCTCTGCTGTTTTGGTTAGCTCTTTTTTTCCTTTCCAACGACATTTCACTCGGCCCCTCGAAGAGGATTCTCCCCTCGACAAAGTCTGGGAGTAAACCCTCCCTTGCACATCTTTCCACTTCCTGACTCAAATGGGTACACTCATTTGTGTCATGGCTCCATTCTTTGTGATGATCACAAAATTTGGGGGAGTTTTTCTTCCTATAGTAGTATTTTCCAGGAGGGGGGCTTCGAAACATCCTTTTATGGATGGAGTGTATCTCCATCAGGTACTTGGTCAAGGGAATAAAGCTTTCGAACCTTTTTTTCGGGTGGTCAAGTATTTTTTTTTACTTAGGCTCAGAGTGTTTATGTCTCTTTTTGAGCCATCTATCCCCTTTCCATTTTCTCTTCGCGGCCTCTTCGATTTTCGAATACTGCTCTGCGATTTCCTGTAATTGCTGCAGGGTCTTCGATTTCTTTGAGACCAGCTTTTTGTATAGGTCGAGGTTTGACATTCCATTCATATATCCAAGAACTACTCCTTTCTTGGTCCAATTGATTATGCTAAGACTCTCATCCACATATCGATGGTAGAATGCCTCCGTCGACTCACCTTGTGAAACCCTGAACCCAATTAGATAAATAAATAAAATAAATGAATAAAATTTATTAAATTTCCTTATGCTACTCTATATTCTATGTTTAATTTTTCATTGTATATGTGAGTATTTATGTTAATTTTATAATAAAATAAATTTTAAATATATATATACCTATATGGACGTCGGACACTACAATATGGAAATTCAAATACTAGAAATTAATTAGTTAAAAGAAATAAATTATCATTTCTGATATTGTTTTTGATTTCAAGGAATATAATGGTATTTAGTATTTACATATATACATACATATATATATATATATATATATATATATGAGTCCATCTCTTGAAAGACGGTCTTTCCATAAGTCATGGAAAGACCAAGGTTTAAAGTGAAAATTAGAAGAAATTAAGATAAAATTTATGGGTTGCATGAATCGGGTTATAAAATTTATAACTACTACACGTTGTATAATAAATTTTTTAATATTGTATCTAAGACCTTTGACCTTTTATTACCATAAACTTATGGAAAGATGGTCTTTCCCAAGACTTTGCCTATATGTATCATTTATTATTAAAAGAAGAAAAGCCAATAAACAAAGAATTAAAAGAAAGGAACAGATATAAATGGGATGAGACAATAAGTAAATAAACAAATTAAAACACTAAAAAGGGAAAACAAATGGTACGCTGGGGATCCTCCAGCACTCGAGCACTCGATCCTCCAGACTCGAGCACTCAAACCTCCAGACTGGAGCACTCGACTGTCGAGCACTCGAATCACCAGACTCGAGCACTCGAACCAAGCGGCAAACAAGATGACGAGGCACAACATACAAACAGATCTCCAGCACTCGAACCATTTTTATTTATAGCCTTTTTGGAGGTCTGGCCATTTGTCCATGTTAACACGAGGGGTGGAGACATGGTAAATGGAATCATCTACAAAAAGGCCCTAAGGAGACTTCCGATTAGAAATTTAGACAAATATATTTTATCTTTTGGTGCAAAGTCTTCAAAATTACTTGAAGCAAAATCTTGTAAAAGAATCTTTTACCGTTTATAGGTTTGGGGAACCTAATATATACCCCTCCCATTAATATGGGTTTATTTTTAAAAAAGGTACGCTGGGATATGGTACCATAAGGAAATAATTGGGTACAGGAGAAAACAAAGCAATGATAAAAAATCAAAACCATAGAAATGGGGTCCCCTAACCTTGTAACTTGCAACCTTTTAATATCACGGAGGAAAAAAATGAAATTCGAGAACGTGGGAGTGAAAAGTTATCCAAAATAAAATTGGGCAAGTAGATTAGAAAATTTATGCAAAGTGAATTATGGGCAAGGGGGCTTGAACCTTATCTAGATGAAGGTAAATGGATAAAATTTTAGGCATTAGGTGTCAGTAACCTATGTCCCCTATCATGCCGTCATCCAGTATAAATGGCAATTGCTGCCTTCCCAAACTTACAGCCTTACGATATTTTCTTACCAAAATAAGAATAGCAGTTGAGCGACAGCAAAGTAGAAACAGAGCTTGCCCAAGCCAAGTTTAACTAAGGTGAGTGTTGCATCGCTTTAGCACGAACTGAGTTAAACTGGGTATATGTTTACATATATATATATATATATATATATATATGATGCCATCAGAACCTGACTCTCTCGAACCTTCTCTCGCACACCTACTGAAAACTTCACCTCTCGAACCCCCACTGGAACCTTCACCTCTCGAACCCATACTGAAACCATCACCTCTCAAACCCTTACTGAAACCATCACCTCTCGAACCCCTACTGAAAATTTCACCTCTCGAACTCCTACTGAAACCATCACCTCTCGAACCTCACTGAAAACTCACCTATCGAACCCCTACTGAAAATTTCACCTCTCGAACCCCTACTGAAACCATCACCTCTCGAACCTCACTGAAAACTCACCTATCGAACCCCTACTGAAACCACCACCTCTCGAACCCCTACTGAAAACTTCACCTCTCGAACCCCCACTGGAACCTTCACCTCTCGAACCCCCACTAAAAACTTCACCTCTCGAACCCCGACTGAATACTTCACCTCTCGAACCCCCACTGGAAACTTCACCTCTCGAACACTCCACTGAAAACTTCACCTCTAGAACACTCCACTGAAAACTTCACCTCTCGAACACCACTGAATACATCACCTCTCGAACCCCACTGAAAACTTCATCTCTTGAACCCCACTGAAACCTTCACCTCTCGAACCCCACCAACTGATTTAGTACCTCTCGAACCTGTACCTCTCGAACCTTACTTTTCGAACCCATCTCTCGAACTGGTACCACTGAACCTTTATCTCTCGAACCTACCTCTTGAACTATCTCCCAAACTTGTACTACTGGAACATTTATCTCTCGAACCTCACCAACTGAATCAGTATCTCTCGAACAAACTTTCTCGGTGCTGAGGGCTCTGAGATAAGCGATGAATTCGGCGCTGAGTATGCTATCATTTGCGGTATGCTCGGGAGTGTTGGCTAAGGCTGTGTAAGGGCACCAACATTGGCTTGATAGAACACTTTCAAGGGGGGGAGGGGTGTATGGTTGGAATCTTGACTGCAACACAAGGGGCATTGAAAGTTGGGTCCCTATCTGCTTTGTATCACCCTATGGTAGAGCATAGGAGGCTCCACCTAATAGCCAGCAAATCTGAGGGATTAAGCCCCCAATGCTAGATCTTGCTGTAATGGGGAGGCACCTTGCTCGTACCCCTTGATGCTTGAGCATCCTCTCTTGAGATTTTTGTTTGCGGATTCACCGTAGCATGAAGCGCTTGACTTTGCGAGGCAGGAGCTTCATCTCCATCCACCTAGGGTTCTACGCTGACCACCGTGGTCTGAGGGGTGCGCCAGTTTCTTCGCGAAGAGCTTCCAAACCCCTCCCCTTGGGAACCTGGTCCTAGCCAGCTTCTGGAGGCTTAATACCGGCACTAGAGGGAGTGAGATCCATAGGCATATTGGATCTACCTCCTCTCATTTTTTTGGTATGAGGATAGTACTTCTTCACCGATTCCCAAAGCTTTGCCTTTACACTTTTCACTCCTACGGAAGGCTCTTACTGTAGATATGGATATAAACAGCAAGTACTTGATCGCATATCTGATTGACGATCCCACCGGGCGTGCCACTTCATGCACCCAAATTTACCACCGCTGCTGCTTCACCGTAGGTGATCGGAATCTGCAAAGACAAAGCCCCCAGAGGCTTCCGGGGGAAAGAGGCTCCGACGGCCAAGTAAGCAAATAGGCTACCCAAGTGTAATTAGGAATGAATAGTTGAGTTGTGTAGGTTTACCTTTGGCCTTTATATAGGGTAACTATTTTTTTGCTTGTGGAGAAAGAACTCTCACCTTGGGCCAACCCAAAAGGCTTTACCCAAAGGGCAAAGCTATGTAAGGTCGGCCGCATGGAAATTTAGGCCCATACAGATTTACACATTATTACCGCACATGCGGGTATTCGCATTTGAACACCCCTAATCTCATGGTACATTATATAGTGGTACAGAAGACCCATACAAACTAGGAAAAAGAAATAGAATCTAATTACAATTACAATTTCAAGTAATGTTTATATTCCTTAATACTCCTCCTCAAGTTGGAGCATGGGGATAAGAAATGCCTAACTTGCCAAGTAGTGAATGAAACTGGTTTCGTCCAAGAGTTTTGGTAAACAAGTTTGCAGGTTGATCAAAAGTGTGGATCTAATGAGTAACAATAGTACCATACTGCACAAGATCTCGGACAAATGATAATCAACTTCAATATGCTTTGTAAGTTCATGGAACACCGAATTTTCTGCAATATGAAGAGCAAATTGACTGTCACAAAACAATCACATATGAGTAGTATGTGCAACCCCAAAGTCTTTAAGCAAAGACTTAAGCCATAACAATTCACAATGGGTAACAACCATAGCACAATACTCCCCTTCAGTAGAAGACCAAGAAATCGTAGGCTACATCTTAGTCTTCCAAGAAACTGAAGAATTGCCAATCATCACAAAGTATTCGGAAAGAGAACACCGGGCAATAGGGCATGTATCCCAATCAGAATCATAGTAGGCAGTCAACTGTAATGCACTACGGGAAGATAGAAATAAACCTTGACCAGGATGACTCTTTAGGTAGTGCAAAATATGAACTGCAGCTTACCAATGAGGAACACAAGGAGACTTCATAAACTGTGCAAGGGTATGGACCGAATAACTAAGCTCAGGACGTGTAACCGTGAGGTATATCAGATGTCCAACTAGGCGCTGGTATTGCTCGGGATCATGGTAAAGGGGACTTTCAACACGAGCTAGATCGTGTTGTTGCTCCATCAGAAAATAAGTCGATTTAGAAGCTGATAAACCCGTGTCAGATAAAATGTCCAGGGCATGTTTCAATTGTGAAAGAAATATCCCACCCGGTCTTCTAGCAATCTCTATACCCAAGAAATACTTAAGCAGACCAAGATATTTCATGTGAAAATAAGAGCTTAAGTATTTCTTGAATTCAGAGATAAGCAACGAAGAACTACCAGCAATAACCAAAAAGAGAGTAATCTGCTTTACTCTGAACAAATCCAAATGCACGTAAAACCTGAGCCAACTTGGCAAACCATTTGCGTGGAGCCTGCCAAACACCATAAAGAGATTTCTGAAGGCGACACACCTGTCATGAGGGTGCATGATAGCCAGGGGGAGGTCGTTTGAAGACCTCTTCATGTAGATCGCCATGTGGAAAAGCATTATGCACATCCATTTGATGCACTTCCCAACCACGGATAATTGTAACATATAAGAACAAGTAAACCAAACTCATCTTTGCAACATGAGCAAACGTCTTAGTATAGTCAATCCATTCAATCTGAGGATTCCTAAGAACCACCAGGCGAGCATTGTGATATCCAATGGTACCATCAGGCTTAAACTTGGTACGGTAAACCTATTTGCAACCAATTGCAGTCTTATCCAGAGTTAGAGAAGCCATCATCTATGTCTGATTGCGCTCAAGAGCATCAATCTCCTCGGTTGTAGCATCATGCCAATGAGCATGCTTCGATGCCTTAGAATAAGTAGTGACCCTGCATGAAGCTTTGTCGTGACCCTGCAATGATAGTTCGTATAGATGAGATTCTTGCGATCAGCTGAAGTAAGGACAACTATCAAAGAAACTGTAAGTGGTGGCCATCGTACGGTAACCATGGAGTCAAATGAAGACTTACGAGACCGAATGACAGCTTAGAGTTTCTCCTCCTGAGCAACAAGCGCATACACGTGCATGACTAGTGGCAATGGATCAAGACTCATGACATAGATCACAAGGTGTGATAGCCTTCATCTAGACAAGAGAGAAATTGATAAATCAAATATTTTTCTCTCTAACGGAATGCACATGCGGCAAGGTTACATGTGCACAACGGTCTGCAAGCTTCACAGGAGCAAACTCAAGGAGGCCGCAAAGAGTTGTAGTCATCAAACAGCTTCTTCAGTTTGCCAAAATAAATAGCGATGATCTGACTATTCTGCCGACAGTTCTAAATATCTTCACACATCTGCAGAATTTTCATACCATCACCAAGGGTAAATCGTGCCTTTAGATCATCCCACAGTTCCTTAACTATGGCAAAGGTGCTTGTAGAAGATCGCAATGCCGGATCTAGAGTCTGTAAGATCCAGCAGACTAGGGTAGCATCAACTCCAGGCCAATCAACTTCATCATGATGATCGTGCGGGAGTTTGGTAATGGATCCATCAATGAACCCAATCTTATGCTTAGCAAGCATATCACTACAAATTCCAGTAGTCCATTCAAGATAATTCTCTTCGCCTTTCAGGATGGCAGGTGCAATAACCAAACCAAGACCGTCAGAAGGGCCAAGAAAGTAGAGATAAATCGGGAGACGACCAAAATGTTCAGATGACTTAGGGCCAGGTTCCAGCCGCAACTGTCTCAGTAAAGCTGCAATTACATCATAGCCATTCTCATATTTTGCAGCTTATTGGCCTTAGCTTGGGCAGCGATGCGAGCCTGTTTAGCGGCATCGGGATTAGGTTCAGAAGTCGACATAATGGCAAAGTTCATATCGGATCTTCGACATGAAAATCAGATCGGTGAGATACAGGGATCGGTGCGGCGGCACGTGGTGAAGACCAGCAGCGACGCGTAGATGTCGGCGGCGGAGCGTGAAGCAGAACACGCTAGTAGATCGAAGCAAGAGTAGCGTCAGACAGCCATGGCAACCCAGTGGAAGGCTACGGCGATCGGCGGACGTCGGTGATGCGTGATCGGAACGTGTGGCTGACATTGGAGGCGATGGGAACTCGAATAAAGCAGCGGGAATTTTTTTTTAGGGTTTTCAGGATTTTTGCTTTGATACCATGTAGAAAATAAGGGTAATAATGTGTGTTTGTATTTATGATCTCAGTGTACATTATATAGTGGTACAAAAGACCTGTACAAACTAGGAAAATGAATAGAATCTAATTACAATTACAAGTAATATTTATATTTCTTAATAAATAATTAAGTTAGAATATTGTCGTATGTGATATTGTTAGATTTTTAATAACACGCATATTGAAAATATCAACTTTTCATAAGTTGTATTTACACAAAATTATAGATATCAATGATCAAACTTTTTTTGAGTCAATTGACGAAAGTCAAAGTAGTATGCAAAATTGGCTGGGACAGAGGGAGTGACTAAATAAAATGATTTATTTTTATTATTTTTATAAAGTATGGTGATATTTAAAGTACTCCCCGTGTCCCAGTTGAATTTATACTCTTACTTTTTTGATACTATTATCTATCAAAGTTTGACAACATATTTGAATAACTATATGAACAACAATATTATCGCATATGATATTGTTCAATTCATCGTAATAAGTAATTTTTTAATATTAAATTTTTATGTGTCGTTATTATACGTAGGTAAACATATTAACGGTAAAAAATATTTCTTGAACAATGTGATAATGATGAGATTACAAATTCAATTGAGACAGAGGGAGTAGTTGACTAAATATAAATAAAAATAAAAATAAAAATAAAAATAGTATACGAAGTAACAAACATAAAAAAGAATACTTTTCATTGATGTGATTTACGGCCGTGCTTTAGCCATCAAGGAAGCCATCAATGGTTGTTGCCCTAAAACCGGGGAAAGAGAAGAGGGAGACAAGCACCATTTCCTCTCCCTTTCTCCTCTTTAACCCTTTATTCATTCCCTTTGTCATTTTTAGTATTATTATAATACGTACAAGTTTTTATATTCTCCCATTTCCTCTCATATCTAGCACTGTCACGTTTGTTTTTAGCACTAACATATAAATAAATATAAAAACGATTTAAATATAGAGATTAAAATATAAAATAAATACTCAAATAAAAAACCTTCTACTACCTTTTATCATATTTAAAATGTATTATTGAATAAAAATAAAGGAAAATAATTGTTTTGAAAATAAATAATAAGAATGTATAAAACGAATGGAGTATTCATGTAAAAAAGTGTTTTAATGATTTCAACAGTTTTACGGTTGAGTTGGGATTTACATGTGATCATTAATGATGAGAAAAGGTTTATTTAACCTATAAAGTTCAAATTTATGTATTGAATGATTTTTTTAAAAAATAAATATTGTAGAAAATGCACAAATAATGTATATATGTGTGTATATACAAAACAATGAACATTTACTTAATATAAAAATATAATAATGCAATATATGATAAAATAATTTAAATTATATATTTATTCATTCATGAGACACACACTCTTGCAATCAAATGATAATCATTTATAACTTAAAAAAAACGGAAGAGTTGAATTGGCGACATACAGAGCACTAAATCTAGAAATAATTCACCCATTCTTCTAGCATCAGTAAATTATTATAAATTGAATCTTGTTTCAATGGTTAATTTTGTCATCTTTGTATAAGTTTCTTAATCTTTATAACATGTAGGTTTCAAGTTACACCCCAATTAAAAATTATGAATGTAAAGTTATTTTCAATAGAAATTATCCAATTTTACAACTTTAAAGTCATTCTTATAATGTTGTTTATGGAGTAGGAGTATGTTGTTTATGGATTTGTTTGTAGTATTTCCTTAAATAAAACTTATTACGTAGGAGGAAGGAATATAAATCATATTTTTAAATAATTTATAGCATATGGCGATCCACTTTATCTTTTACCAGCTTGTGCCTCTCTTTCAACTTTCTAACAGTTATGATGATGATATGCATTATTATTAGAGCTGTCAATCTTTGATCCGAATCGAGAACCCGATCTGGATTGATACGAATGAATCAATCCAAAATTCGATCTGATCCGAGAAATATTGATCCGAACCCGACCTGACACGATCACACTCAACCCGAAACCCAATTTTGACCCGAGAAATATTGACCTGTACCAAAGCCCGACACGACCGAATTCAACCCAAAACCCGAATATGACCCGATAATCTGGACCCGAACCCGGTCTGAATACGAACCCGAATATGACCCGATAATCTGGACCCGAGTCCGACCTGAATACGAACCCGAATATGACCCGATAATCTGGACCCGAGCCCGACCTGAATACGAACCTGAATATGACCCGATAATCCGGACCCGAACTCGACCTGAATACGAACCCGAGATCAACCCGAACCCGATTTAACACGAACCTAATTCAACCCGATAAATCAACTATATAACCATGCATGTAATCAACTCAAAACAGATGCAGTTATAAAGTCAATTAACATTTAATATGGAACCAAGTCAAGTTGCTTGTGCGTCAAACTAATAACAAATGGGGTTTTTAGCCATATGATTACTAGTACGTAAAGTCAATTCATAACAAATGTGAATACACAAAGTTAAGTTAAAAATGCACACGACTAAATATATAAATCTAATGAATAATAGTCAAATAAAGAGAGATGTCTCATTAATACCGTCTTTCCATTATTCCATAGGCTTATGGAAAGATAGAGTTTAATTATAATAATACAAAGTAAAAGGTCTTAGCTGGAATATTAAAATTTTATTATGCAACGTGTAGTAGTTATAAAGTTTATAACCCGATTCATTCAACCCAAAAAATTTATCTTCATTTCTTCTAATTTGCATTTTAAACCATAATATTTCCATGACTTATGGAAAGACCGTATTTCAAGAGATAGACTCATAATAAATTCAACCAAAAAAAGGTAATAATAATTGAAGGAGTTGGAAAATGGAAAATGAATCTACATGTGAAGTCATGCAAGGGCAGCAAGACTTTTAAAATGATGAAAGAAGACTTAGCATTACTACATTAGTCCCACATCGAAAGATGGTGGAGACTTAGCATTAGATATCAATTATAAATACTAGGGTATCACTCCTCCATTTCTTCAAAGCAAAGCATTAGATGCAATTGGACCTTAAGTGACAAATCACTTGGCCTTGAACTATTGGGTCGTAATTGTTAATTTAAAGTTAAAATTTTGACATGCTTATGGATTTTTTGGTTTGGCCCACAATTGTTGTGGGCAAAAAAATCGATTGAATTGAATTTGATTGGATAAATATTGGAATCAATTCAGTTTATTTGGATGAATTCGGTTTCAAACCGAAATTGAATTTTGAATTCGGTTCGGATAATTTGGGTTATTTGAATTATTTGGGTTGGATTCAGTTTTTTATTTTTTAGGGGAAATATTGAATAACCCAAACCGAATAGGCCGAAAACCAAAAAAAACCGAACCAACGCCAACCCCTAACGTACTTGGAAAATACAATGGGGGTGTATAGGGTAGCATCACTTTCGAGCGAATTTTAATTTGGAGTTACGAGTCAAGTTTTTATATTTTGCAAGTTACAACGAAACAATACCTGATAATAGTGCAATTGTAACAATAGTATTATTGAAATATAACCTAAATCAACCCAAATTTAATTGGGTGACATAAAACCCGATCTAAAATGAACCAACCCAAAATATATCTGAATTCAATGTGAAACATTATAAAAAATAATTAACATAATCAGACCCGAACAAAACTTCAGTACAAAAAATGACACGACAATAACCCGATCCAATCCAACCCGGCAATATTCTGACCCGACCCGATCTAATCCGAGTATAAAAATTACATGACACTAACCCGACCCGATATTAACTCAACCCGACACGACCCAATCCGAGAAAAAAACTGACACGTTTTCAACCCGACACGATAAGTACCCAATCCAACCCGACCCGACACGATAAATGAAATCAACACGATTCAACCCGACATGTTTCAACACGACACGTTTCCAACCCGATACGATAAATGAAATCAACACGATTCAACCCAACATGTTTCAAACCCGGTACGAATGTGACACGATAACCCGAATTGACACCACAAATTATTATGCTAATGTGGAGTAGCAAATTAAAGCAGTCGTGTGACACGCTTACAATCATCTCATTACTTAACACAAGCATACTACTGTTAGTATCGAAACAGTTGGTATAGATTAGATTTGATCACTCATATAGCTTTATAATTTGGTGTTTTACAATTTTTAATCTCGACTAACCTCTATTTTAAAAAAAATATAATTGTATTTCAGTTTGATTCATATTAATAGAGTTAATCTTAATTTAACCGCATTGTTGCTATTACGTATTTGGTTTTCTTAATTTGAATTTAATGCATTTTAATCCTTTTCTAATAAGGCGAGAAGACAGGGGCTAACATCTTTTTTTTTATAACATGGTTGACTGTTTTTACTAACCACAACCTAGTCTATTACTGTTACGGAAGTTTGCTACATTGTGTTCCCGTACTAACTGAGAACGAGGAACTTTGACAAAAGTTAAATTATCAAACCACTTTTCCAAATCTCTTAACTCCTAAATCATGGTCTTCTGTTGTCATCTTGCAATAGTTACATTAGCATCTCACAATCTGATAAGACATTTAATCTCCTCAGCCCTAATTCCTTTGCCATCTTTAAGCCCTCCCGACACCCAATTGCCTCTGCAGTCAACGACTGACACGGGAAATGCTTTTGTTGCATCGGCGTAAGGGTATGCCCACCGAGAAATCAAACCCGAGGGAGGAAGTACGTCATATCTGTTGTGCCCCAACACAACGCATAAGGGTATGCTCAACATCCTCCTGCAAATCTTAATCACATACCTGACAAGATGGATATGGCAGAATGTGCCCGTGCTGTAAATATTTTGCTGTTGGAAGAGCATTGTGCAGTGCTTGCCAGACACGTACTAATATTTTTTGAGGAAGCTTAATCTCCATAGTTTCTTCTACTGAGCTTGTGTCTACAATTGCGCATTAGGCTGACCACTCCTTAGTTGAGAAATCAGAAGATTATATCCCAATTTGACTGAATATTCTCCATCTGTTGTAAATGGCCAGACCTGTTTATCATTCTGGCTTGTTTGAGTTGGGATCACAATTTTTAGAATCCGTTGCACCAGATTCTCAGAAAATAGACTCTTAAGTAGAGGAAGTCTCCACTTCTTGTGTTGATCAATTAAGTGTTCCCCTCTTAATGATGTTTGCATCAGAACTGTAGGAATTCCATGCCTTTCTCGTTCCCCTGGAATCCAATTTTCTCCAATTGGAACCATTTCACCCGCTCTAACTGACCATTGGACATTTCCGGTTATTAAGTCTTTTCCCCCACAAAATTGATTTCCATGCCCATGAGTGGTAAGTCCTTGGTTTTTGCTGCAGAAATGGAATGTTTGACCAATATTTCTATTTGAACGGCTTGACAAATAAGGAGTCCTTGTCCTGCAATAATTTCCAGGCATGTTTTGCTAACAATGCCTAATTCAACTCTTCTGCCAACCTTAAACCTAAACCACCATGTGTTGTTGGCGTGCACATCTTATCCTAGGACACCCAATGTATACCTCTGTTATTTAACTCTCATGTCCAAATGAATCTTGCTGTGATCTTATCAATCTCCCGTGCTACTGTCTTTGGCAGCTTAAATATGCCCATTGTGTATAATGGCATAACTGTCATAACGTGGTTTACCAACGTAATTCTACCAGCTAAAGATAGCCACTTGTTTTTCCAGTGATCAAATTTCGCCTGTATCTTCCTGATGATACCTTGATGTGATTGCCTCTGTGACTGTCTTAACATGATATCAAGTTCTAAATACTTGCCCCATATTCCAGAGTTGTGGATGGTCAGGCTGTATCTTAGAAAGCTTTCTGCCCATGAGGCAGTGTTAGGACTTACCATAATGGCTGATTTTCCAAAATTTATGCATTGCCCAGAATATCTTGCAAAAGCATCTAAGTCCTTAGCCAACTGTCTTATTACATGCTCTCTGACCTCTATGAATATGATGCTGTCATCCGCATACATCAAATGCAAAATTTTTGGGGCCTTGCACATGGCTTAAATCCACCTCCCTCCATATTTCGTATTCTATGCTTGATCAAACTCGATAAATACTGTTGTCAAACGATGAATAGATATGGGGATAGCAGACATCCCTTTCTCAGTCCTCTTATTGGCTGGAAAAATTCTGATTGCCAGCCATTTAGTTTTACTGCCATTCTAACAGAGGACACACACAACATTAACAGGTTTCTCCAATTATGTGGAAATCCCATTGCAACTAAATCATGTTGTAAGAAGTCCCAGGATACTCTGTCATATGCCTTGCTCATGCCAATCTTTATTAAAGCGAGTCCAATCTTCCCAGATTTCTTGTTTTTTTGAAAATTCATCATTTCATCCACTATAAGTACATTTTCCGCTATATATTTTTCTTTAACAAACCGTGCTTGCTCCAAATTAGTTAACGAGTTCATTACCACTGCCGGTCTTCTTGATAGCACCTTAGCCACAAGTTTGTACTTTACATTACATAAGGCCATTGGTCTGAAATCCTCTGCTATTTCTGGGGGCTATTTCTTTGGGATAAAAGTGATGAGAGTCTCATTCTAGTCCAATGGTATTTCTTCCCAATTTAAAACATTTAAAATTTCCCTGATTACTGTCTCCCCTACCTGAGACCAGTGATGCTAATTGAAGAAACCAGCTGGAATCCCATCCAAACCTGGAACTTTCCAGGGCTTCTTTGACTTCAGTGCTTGCCACACTTCTATTCCCTGAAAAGGCATGTTTAAAGCCTGAATCCGTGTGCTGAGAGACCTGTGCAGTTATGCTCTAAAACTTGGTGACATGTTTCCTATAATCCTCAGATAATTTTTAGTGCAAAAATAACCCTAACTAGTTGATGAAAGTGGCAATATAACCCCAAGACACCATTTTCGGCGTTAACCGCACATAAAAAGGACTAAAATGCCATGTGGCCTAAAACCTAAAAGTGTTAGGCGATTTTACCTTTAGGCTACCAACACCACCACCTCCCCCTCAGCCAGCCCCGCCATCACCCCCCTCCAGCCAGCCCAACCACCACCCCCAGCCCCGCGGCCACCAACCCCAGCCCCACCGCCATGAAACTAATCCCGATGCCACCACCCTCACCCCAGCTCCAGCCTCGCCGTTGCTCACCCTCACCCACCACCCGCCGCCACCAGCCCCAGCTCCATCCCTGACCCCACAGCTGCTCACCATTACCCACCACCCCGTCACCAACCCCATCCCTATCCCCGCCGCTGCTCACCCTTACCCACCACCCACCGTCTCTAACCCCAGCTTCGGCCATAGCCCCGCAGCTGCTCACCCTCACCTACCACCCGCTGCCACCGACCCTAGACCTAGCCCCGCCGCTTCTCACCCTCACCCACCACCACCAACCCCGACCCTGAACCATAGCTTTGCTCGTCTGCCATGAAGAGAAGAAAAGAAAGCAAAGAAGTCAGAAGGTAGATGTGAAAGAGAAGAAAAGAAAGAAGAAGAATAGGTTTTGGGGGACATAATTGTAATTTCTTTCTTTTTATTTTTTTAATTTTTTTCTAGAGGGGTAAAACCATCTTTTCAATCGAATCCGGCCTTAATATGCCGGAATGGGTAAAATTGCACTTACATCAACTATGTATGGTTATATTTGCATTTTCAATTATCAAAATGTTATATTGACACTTATTTATGTGAAGTAGATAAAGTTATAAAAAAATTTCTTTTTAAAATTCTGGGCAATATGGTCATTTCCTTGATTTCTGGCCAAAATTCCCATTGACAATCGAAGTCAATGGCGTCCAGGGCTAGATTGGTACATACATAAAAAAGGAGTTATTTTAACACTTTCTAACTTTGCATGGTTAGATTGGCACTTTCAGCCTAAATAAGAGCAAAGTGCATATATAACCCTACATAATTGACGAAGGTGCATATATAACCCTACGATAATTGAAAGTGCAAATATAACCCTAGATTTTTAGGTTATGTGCAAACATAACCTTATCAGGCAGTTGGAGGCCGAAATTTATTGAAAATACTATTTTACCCCTCTATAGAAAAATTTTAAAAACACAAAAATATTGAAATTGCATTTATACCCTTAAAACCCTAAAAATTATCTACTTTCTTCACCCCTAATTACATTTACCCCTCTTTCTTGTTTCTTTTTGTTTCTTCCCTGTTTTTTTTTCTTTTTACCCCTTTGTTTTGTTTTTGTTTCTTTATTGCCGCTTTCTTCTTCCCAGGCATTTTCTTGTTTCACATTTTCTTCTTTCCGTTTTCTTCTTTTTTTTTTGTTTCTTGCCATTTCTTCTTCTCAAGCACACATCAAATTTGGTGAGTGTGTGGTGAGTCTCCGGCAAGAGTGCGATGAGTTTGCGGTGGTGGGTCTCGAATTTTGGGCAGAGGAGTAGGCGGGGCTAGGGTATGGGTCTCGATTTTCCGGTGCTTGGCTGAAAGACACCGAAAATGGTGGCCGATGATGGTGGAAGTGGCGTGGGGCTGTGGAGGGAGGTGTTCGCGGTGGTGGGTTTAAAGTCGGTGGTGCTAGGGGGGGAGAAAGGAGAATGGGCGGAGATGGTGGTGGTGGTGGTTTCAGAGGGCAGATGAGGCGGTGGTTTCAAGGAGCGGCGACGGTGGTTTCAGGGGGCGACGATGGTTTCAGGGGAATGGGAATGGGTGGTGATTGGGCCGCTACCCAGATTTCATATCTGTAAATCACTCCACCGCTACCCAGATTTGGGACACCGCATTGCCACTGAATGGGAAGGGATTTGGGACACCTATGACGAAGAAGCTATGGGTGAAGGTGGCGTACGGTGGAAGATGGAGCGATGAGAAAGAAAGGTGGAGGCAGTACACCAAGGCCTAGATTTGGGACACCGCCTTTTCACCGAATGGGAATGGGTGGTGATTGTGAACATGTGGAGCCATTGATGTTACGGGTGATTGCATAGCAGTTTGTCAAAGATGGCAACAGTGGTGTGGATGTTTGTGGCATTGATGAGCAGAGATGGTGGTGGCAATGGTTTTAGGGAGCAGCGAACGGTGATTTTCAGAGGGCTCAAGGGCATTTTTGTCTTTAGATTTTTTATTTGGCCCAAATGGCATTTTGGTCATTTTCGATTGGTCAATGATCGGAAATGGGCAGTCAATGCCGGAATAACGGATTGAGGGTTATATTTGCACTTATGTATAATAGGTAGGGTTATATTTGCACTAAAAAACAACATAGAGTTATATTTGCACTTTTTCCAACATATAATGCCTATATTTGCATATTACCCCCTAAATAATTAGGATTACAAACACACTTTCATCTAAAGTAAAATGACAAAACCTTACCGAAACTTCCAGTCTCTACATAGAAAGAGTACCATCAATATCAGACAGCTCAAAACTTCACACATCTTAGCTTAAATTTATTCATCTTTTCAGATACACATCAAAATCACAGAGTGATCGAAGAATTAATTTAGCAGTGCTGATTAATTAATATGCGAATGCAATTTGGACACATATGCTAGGGTGGTTCAAGAGCTTGAAGAGGGGATTAGATTCCATTCATAATTAAAATCTAGTTTTTATGTCTAGGGCCAAGTATACTGTTGGGTAGGTGTTTGATGAAAACGATAGTCAAATATCAAATTTGACTTCTTAATCCATCTACTAATCATAAAAGTTGTTATCTAAATGTGTACACTTGACAATTGATGCTCAAATGAGTTGTGTGCATTTTAATATTTAGAGGAGTACTTTAATTTATTTCAATCCAAACTATCACAATTAGTTCTATCGTAAGATTAAATCAAAAGAAACATGATTCTTTTTTTAAAATATTAGATAATTATTGTACATTTTGATTTAAACAATGTATTTTTTTAATATAGATAATATATATATTATAAGTGAAAAAAGTAATAAAACATGCACGTTTAAATGCGAAATTGTAAGATATTATGTATAAAAAGTTTAATGTTCAAATTAAATCGTGTTTTAAAAAAATGTTCCTAAAGAGAACTCCTCTTATTTTAGTTAAACTCAATATAAAATAAATAAATTTATCTCTATTATTACTATATTTAAAAATATTAAATTTTAGTTCTATCTGGTCTATTCATGTTAATACCGAAAGAACAGGTCTAAATGCATTATACAATATATGTTTAATTTAGCATTATAAGAAAATGGAGCGCCGTCCCCTAAAAATACACAATTGACTATTTGAGGTAGTAGGAGCTAAATAATACTAAGATAAACATTAGTTAGAAACTAGCTTTCCATTTCAAACCTTCTCAGATTGACAGTGATGGAGAAAAATACGAAGCCGATCTTGATTACTTTTGCTAGAAGTTACTGACAGATATTATATCTATTTTATAATATAAAGTTATGGGAAAGTCTGGGAAAGTCGGTTTGTCCATAAGTTTATGGACAATCTAGAGACTCAAATTGTGATTAATTAAAAAATAGGGTAGATAGTATAAATCTTAATTTCCTTCCTTTTTATTTTTCTTTTTCTATGCGGTTTTTAGCATTTTTTTTCTTGAAAACTGTTAATCCATTTACTGTGTTCTCACGCGTGAAAGACATTTACTCTGTCTTCTGACGGTAAAACTTCATCTTCTTCTTCTGCGTTTTCTCTGTTCGATTTCTTCAATTTTCTCTTTGTTCTTCACCAAATCTCACCGCAATCTCGATGTTAAGCTTTGCCACAATCTCGCCGTTCATCTTCGCCGATCAATTTCTTCGTCAGGGATAGCATTCGGTAAGTCTGTCATTCTAGGTTTTTAAATGTCATTGCCGTTCTTTTCCATTTTTTCTTTACAGTTGTTCGGCATTCCGATGTAAGGTTTTTCTGTGTATTTGACCTAGTCTATGGGTAGGGCGAAGGGGAAAGGTTTTCCTCCTAAAGCTGAGAAATTGTCTCAACCTTCTCCTTCTCCCGGTTCGTATTTTTGTTTTGCGTTTTGAATATTTGGAGGTTCGCGCCTTTTTTGTTCTTGTTGTGTGTGTATGTGTATTTTTTTAGTCGTGTTGCTGTTGATTTTTTTTAGAATGTTTATTCGTAAGTCATATCTGCATACGAGTTGTTGTTGTTGACTTTTTTTGTAAGTCAGATCTGCCTATTTTGAGGCTTTTTTATAACATGCATTTGATTGTTTAGACGTTGCATATGTTATCATAAGATATGTATTAGTTGTTTTTTTGCTGCATGTTAGCAGTCCAGTAATTGTTTTAATGTGCATTTGTTATCTTAGGAATTACATACGTTGGGCTAATAAATGTACTAAATAGTTATTCTGTTATTCTGATTTGTATGTCAGATCTGCATATTTTTTACTCTGTTTTATAATGTGCATTTGGTTTCTTAGGAGTTCCATATGTTAGGCTAACAGATGTATTAGTTACCTATCTTGTTTTCCTGATTTGTATGTCAGATTCGCATGTTTTGACTCTGTTTTATAATGTGCATTTGTTGTCTTAGAAGTTGCACACGTTAGTGTAATATATGTATAAGTTACTTTGTTTTTCGATTTTACTGGATGATAGTCAGTCCACTGATTGTTATGTTGTGAATTTGTTGCCTTAGAAGTTGAATATGTTAATATAACATATGTATTAGTTACTTAGTCCATGTTTTCATTTTCACTGATTGTTAGCTACTTATTGTTATTCTTTCTGATTTGCTAGGATGTATATGTTTCATTACAAGTTGCACATGTTAGTTTACTATATGCATAAGTTAGTTATAATGTGTATGTCAGATTGTGTTGCTTACTGTCTGTCAGGCTATGCACGCATTTGTTTCATTACAAGTTGCATATATTAGTATAGTATGTGCATTAGTTAGTTATACTGTGTGCTTTACATATTAGGTTGCTTATTGACTGTCAGAGTATGCATGCATTTTTTTATTACAACTTGCATATGTTAGTATGCTTTATGCGTTAGATTCTGACTGTGTGGTATATGATTATTTTTAGCTGTGCCTGAAGGAGGTGAAGATACAGTTCAACATCAAGAACCTGAGATAGAAGAAGGTGATTGTAATTTTTCTGTATTACATTTATTTACTTATTTGTTTATACATTTACTTATTCAAATATGTTATGTTTTTTAGCTTCTAAGATGCTGGTTAGGAAATCTTAAAAGAAGGATGGATCTTCTCTTCAAGATGAGATGAAGAAGGTTAAACAGTCTTATGCTTCTAGAGGTTATTTTATTTCCTTTATATGTTGTATTTTATTTGTGTGATTATGTTTGTTTTTTTTAATATGTGCTTATACAGTTTTTGTTCTTGTTTTTTATGTGTAGTAGCTGCAGTGGCACATAGGTCTGTAGAATTGGTGGTGGTGCTACTCCACAGATTTTAGTTCCTACTGTTCCTAAGCAGGTAAATAAGAAACAGATGAATGTGAGTGTGAATAAGTTGAAAGATGTTGAAGGTGGATCAACTGTGGGTGAATGTGGATCAAGTTAAGAAATTGACTATGACACACTGCTGACTGATGTTATTTGAATGAGTAGAGAGTCAGCTGGTGTGGATGAGGCTGGGGGTTTTAAGGTTGGTGAGGAGGGTTCTAAGGTTTGTGAGAAGGAATCTGGTGTAGAGGCTGGTGAGGTCTCTAGAGCTGTTGATGGGGGTGCATTGGTTGGTGATGTAGAGAAGGTAGTTACTGGTGGTTTAGAGGGTGCTAAGGCTATTGATGGGGATTCTGTGGTTGATGTGGATGGGGTAGTGAAGAAAGATATTAGGGAGGTTTTTGGATGTGATGATTGGCAATGCTAATGTTGTTGTTGAAAGTGTTGGTGTTGAGGGTGCTGAGGGGAAGGATGTTTCAACAGAAATTGATGCTGAAGTTGATGCATATTTTGAGGATGATGGTAAATGTGGGTCCGGGGAGGATGGTGAGTGTCAGTCATTGGATAATTCAATTACTGAAAGCATGGTTAGAAAGTATATTAATGAACATCTTTATGTTTTGGATGCAGTTGAGAGGGAGGAGGTGCGAGTTGCTGCAGCTACGCGTGAGAGGGAGAGGATGAGGTTGATCAACCCAATGTGGCTGTGGGTGAGAGTCAGGATTATAGTAATGAGAGTGAGGGTGCTCAAGCTGATGTGGATGCGCGTGAGAGTGACGATGTTCGACCTACTGTGATGATCTCTTTTGAAGGACAGAAGAAGAAGTTACTGGTAGCTTTGAAGAAGAAGAAGTCTGCAGTCGGTTTGAAGAAGATGTCCTCTCCTCGTATGTTGAGCAAGCAGAAGGGTAAAAAATGTGAGACCCCTACTGGACTGTTTAAAAGGAAAGCGAAAGAAGTTGCTGCAAAGTTGCCTGCTGGGAAGGCAAAGACGACAAAGGCAAAAAAAAAATTGTTGTGAAGAAATCTGTTAAGAATGTGAAGAACTCTGCTAGAGTTGAGAAGAAGTCTGTTGACAAGGCAAAAAAACCTAGTTTGAAGAGGAAAGCGGACAGTGCTGTTGGTGAAGCTTCGGGGTCGGGAAAAATGGTTGCTGGTGAGGAAAGAGCTGCGAAACAACAATGCAACCGTCCGAAGAATTAGGTGGTTGAACGTATTGATGAGGAGGGTAACACGTAAGTTTTTCCCCTTGTTTACAGTGTTATTTGAATATGTTATAACCTATATTTCTTTCATAAAATATTGCATTTTGTAATATTCAGTGTTTACTTGTTATTCACAGTTTGTGTGTCTTTAGTTTCTATTTTCCTAAATGTTGATAAGAATTTTTTTTAAAATGTTGCATATGTTAACATTCATAGTGTATTTGTTATTTTATTTCTATGTAAATGTTTCTTATCCAAAAATTGTTTGTGTTCAATGCTATTTTAGAAACTATTTTTGTTTGTTTAAGTATTGCATATATTAGTCTTCATGTTGTCTTAGTTAAGTATATCATGTTTGACTGATCTTTGTGTTTTAGATTTAAACTTACACTTTTGAAGATATGTATGCTTACACTTTTCATATTTAATTTTGTTTAGTTTTGCTAAGAAATTCTCAACTATATGTTTTCCTTCGAAGCTAAAATCTTTAATTGCCACACTCACTCTCGCGCAAAAGATAGATGTTGAAGAGATAGGTTTTGGTAGACTTCTTGCCTTTGACATCTCATCATTCCCCTTTGGAATTGTTCCTTGGATCGTTGACATGTTTGATTATGTGGGCTGATTTCATATTGTTTTATGTTGACTTCAAATTGTTCTAGGCTGACTTCTTCTTCTTTTTTCTAGATTTGATTTTATTGGTTGTGTCCAAGAAATAGCCAGCTCAAGGTACGTCACTACCCCTGATGATGTGTTTAACATATTTTGTATTCCTGGGATTCTAGGTTGTCCTGTTGGTTTGGTTAGGAACAATGGGAGGGGTTTTTCAAGGGATGTGGATATTAGGAATAGATGGAGGGATGAGTTAGGTGCTGATAATTATGGTCATATCTCACATGCTAATTTGTTTGAAGATTTGGTTAAACTATGTGATGGTGGTGATCCTTTTAAGAGATTTTTTGTTATGTATGCCATGTGTACTTTCTTAGCCCCAACTACAAGAAGTTTGGTTGATTTTAAGCTGGTTGGTGCTTTAGAGAATGTTGGGACTAATAAGAATCTTGATAGGTGTGGATTAGTGCTTGATCGTCTCCGTGAGGGTGTTAGTAGCTTCAAATATGATTTTGGTAAAAAAGATGTGTCTTGTGTTGGTGGTTGTGTGTTTGTATTGTTATTGACTTATATTTATAGGTTTCCATAAGTCATGGAAAGACCAAGGTTTAAAATGTAAATTAAAAGAAATGAAGATAAAATTTTTAGGTTGCATCAATCGGGTTATAAACTTTATTACTACTATACGTTGCATGATACATTTTTAATATTGCAACTTAGACCTTTTACCGTTTATTATTCTAATTAAATCACGTCTTTCCATAATGTTAAGGAATTAGAATTGTATTCTTACCATAATTGTAGATGTAATTGTATTCTATTACCTTTTCCTAGCTTGTATAGGTATCATGTACTACTATATAATGTATCATGAATTCATGAATACAGACACATTATTACCCTTATTTTCTACATGGTATCAGAGCCTAAAATTATGAAACCTTAAATAGAAAAGTTTCCGCTGCATTCAATCTTTCTGATCTGCCGCCGTCTCGCCGCCACGTGCCACCTCTCTCGACGCCATGCACCGCCACTCTTGCCGCCATGCGCCATCCGCCGCTGCCACGCATCTGCCGCCATCCGCCGCCGTCCGCCGATCACCGTCCGCCTTCACGCACCGCTACTTGTTTTACGCCAGTGTGTCCTGTTGATCCGATCTGTCGCTAGTTATTGTACCTGCTCCTGATCTGTCCCTGATTTTACAACATGTCTGGTCCTGAAAAACACACTAGTTTTGATGCTCCTGAGGGTTCGAAGCTTCAGGATATGAGTGGTTATAATGTGATTACAACTTTACTTCAGCTCTAGATTGTTACCAATGAAGATTACAAGGCATGCCAGTGCAATTTGGCTGCGAAAGTCTTCCAAGAGAGAGAGGAGGATTTGATCTATCAATTCATCTCTGGCCTCGACGAATGTTTCCACACCTTGCGATCACACATCATGAGCATTGATCCAATGCCATCTGTCATGAAAGTGTATGCCCTTATTGCTCAGGAGAAGAATCATAGAGCTGTCATTCAAGTTCGTGAGCCTTCTTCTAACTCCATGTCGTATGCTGCCCGACGTTCACCACCTGTAAGTTCTTTGCCAGTTGTTCTTTCTGCAGCCGACCGCAAGAATCTTGTTTGTACCCATTGTCGTCGCAAAGGTCATGATAAAGATACCTGTTTCCAGATACACGGTGTCCCAGACTGGTTCAAGAAAAGCAAGAAATCGGTACCACCTTCCAGGCCATCAGGCACCACCGCCGGTTCCAGAGGTGCCGTCGATCTCCCGCTCCCACCGCCGTTTGCTGGAGCTGCACATCGCCGCCAAGTGTGGTGGCGGCGGCTTCCTCTTCCGGTGGTGTCCCTTCCCGTTTCGAGTTTGGCCCTGCTCTTTCTGATGACCAGTGGAGCTCTACCTTGAACTTGTGTAATCAGTTTAATTCTCTTACTGGCGATGAGTCTGGTAAGCCTACTTTACCATGGATTTGATTCGGGAGCCTCATATCACATGACTGGTGACAAAGGTTCTCTTACTGATCTTACTAATACTGTTGATTATGTGAATGTTGCTTTGCCTGATGGCTCGGTATTATCAACTTTCCAATATGTATCTATTTGCTTTGGTGGCTTTATTCTGCCGCATGTTTTATATATACCTACATTGCGATGCAACTTACTGTCATGCTCTAGATTGTTATCTACCCTGAACTATCTAGCTTTGTTTACTGAAAATTATTACATTTTACAGACAATCAGTACGAGGAGAGTGATTGGCGTGGGTGAACAAAAAGGGGGGGGGTGTTTTGGCTTTTTCTGCTGGATGTTCGTGTTCACCGTCCTGTCTTGCAGTCTCTTCCTACAGTTGCTTCAGTATCTTCTTCTGATTTATGGCATCAACGTTTCGGTCATCCATCTTCCACGATGTTGTCTTCTATTTCTTCTGGCATTAATGAACATTTTGTACCCTGCTCTATATGTTATAGAGCAAAACAGACTAGACATAGTTTTCAATTAAGTTGTACAAATGCTACTGCATTGTTTCAATTAATTCATTTTGATGTTTGGGGACCTTATTAAACACCATCTTCTAGTGGTGTATTTTATTTTTTGACTATAGTAGATGATTATTCCCGAGCTGTTTGGGTTTATTTGTTAGTAGCTAAATCTGAAGTAGCTTCTAGATTTTTAGAATTTAGTGCCTTAGTGAAGAACCAGCGGGGCAGAACCATTCAACGAGTTTGGGCTGATAACGGCACTAGATTTTTGCCTCTACGATCTCACTTTACTGCATCTGGGATCATTTTTAGACCTATATGGTTGATACTCCACAACAGAATGGTCGAGTTGAAAGAAAGCATCATCATTTACTCAATATGGAGCGTGCTTTATGGTTCCAAGCCAGTCTTCCTATTGAATTTTGGGGAGAATGTGTTCTTATTGCTACCTACCGATCAACCGAACACCGACTCAGCATCTCAACGGTCGTACTCCCTTTGAGTTGCTTTATGGGAAAGCTCCAAATTATTAATCCTTACGGGTTTTTAGATGCTTGTGTTTTCCTGCTCATGTTCCCAGAAATTGTGACAAGTTTGCACCACAAATTCGGCGGTGTTTGTTCCTTGGCTACCCTGCCGGAAAGAAAGGCTATCGCCTTTTTGACTTGGAGTCCTGAGTGATCTTTAACAGTCGGGATGCTGATTTCTTTGAAGACCAGTTCCCGTACTCAGCAACTCTGACATTTGCTATATTCGATGAACCTGGCGGCACCACCACACCACCGTCGAATTCCTCCTTCTCGCCAGAGCCGCACAGAATTTTGGTTCCACCTTCCGATGCCGATCCACCGCCGCCGGTCACCGTTGGCCTTCTGCCTTCCACCGCCGGCCAGCTGCTGCCGTCTGCTGTCTCGTAGGTCACCGTCAGCCAATCACTGCCGGTCAACGTCGGCCAGTCAACACAGGTCAATGCCCACCGGTCAACGCCGACAGTCACCGCCCTATCAACGTCGACAGTCACCGGATAGTTAACGCGGGCAGTCGCAGGTCGCCGCCGGCCGATCAACATTGGTCAACGCCAGCCTACCTTCGCCATTCACTGCCGGTTCTTCTCCACCAGTTGGCGCCGATGCTACACCCTCAGTCTCTACTTTGCTAACTTCTCTGGTACCGGATAGTTTCGCTACTGAGTTACCACCTGCAAGACAGAGTGTTCGATCTCGTTGTCCTCCATCGTACTTGGCAGACTACGACTGTGATGATCATGCTTGTGCTCTTACTATTGAAGACCCCCCTTTCGACTACGTTCCCTCATGCGTCGTCACTTTCCTTAGGTGTTCTCTATCCTCTTACTGATTATGTAAATTGTGATACTTTTTCTAGTATGCATTCTAGATTTTTGGGTGCTGTAACATCTAGTGCAGATCCCACTACATATTTCAAGGCTTTCCGTCATTCTCATTGGCGGGATGCTATGGCTGAAGAAATTACTACGCTGGAGCGAAATCAGACATGGACTTTGTCTCCTTTACCTACGCATAAGAAGGAAATTGGGTGCAAATGGTTATACCAGACCAAGTTTTGTTCAGATGGTACTATTGAATGTCATAAGGCGCGCCTCGTGGTTCTTGGTAATCGCTAGGTTGAAGGAATTGATTACACTGAGACTTTTGCTCCGGTTGCAAAGATGAGTTCTGTTTGATTATTTCTGTCTGTTGCAGTTATCCGTGGTTGGGAACTTCATCAGATAGATGTTCATAATGCCTTCCTGCATGGTGATTTGCATGAAGAAGTGTTCATGCGTCCTCCGCCCAGCTACGCTGTTCTGCCTGATCAGGTTTGTCGTCTTCAGAAATCTCTTTATGGTCTTTGTCAGGCTCATAGAAATTGGTTTGCTAAACTGTCTTAGGCTTTACGGGCATTTGGTTTTGTTCAGAGTAAGGCCGATTACTCTTTATTTGTCTATTCACGTGGATCAGTTTCTTTACATGTTCTAATTTATGTTGATGATTTGGTTATTGCTGGTAGTTCTTCTTCGCTCATCTCTGAGTTCAAGAAATACTTGGGTTCTATTTTCACATGAAGGACCTTGGTTTGCTTAAGTATTTTTTGGGCATAGAGATTGCTACAAGACCTGAGGGGATGTTTCTCTCGCAAAGGAAATATGCTTTGGACATCTTATCTGATACATGCTTATCTGCTTCTAAACCAATTGATTTTCCGATGGAGCAACAATATGATTTGGCACGTGTTGAAGGTCCAGCCTACATGACCCGGAGCAATATCGACGCTTGGTTAGGCATCTGGTATACTTAACTATCACTCGTCCTGAACATAGTTATTCGGTTCATACTCTTGCGCAATTCATGAAGTCTCCTTGTGCTCCTCACTGGCAAGCTGCGGTTCGTGTGTCATCCTGGTCAAGGTTTATTTCTCTCTTCACGTAGTTCTTTACAATTGACTGATTATTATGATTTGGATTGGGCTGCCTGCCCGATTACTAGGCGCTCTCTATCTGGTTACTTTGTTATGGTCGGTGATTCTCCGGTTTCCTGGAAAACTAAAAAGCAACCTACTGTTTCTCGGTCTTTTGCTGAAGCGGAGTATCGTGCTATGGCAGTTACCTGCTGTGAGTTGTTATGGCTTAAGTATTTACTGAGGGACTTGGGGGTTTCGCACTCCTCTCTTATGCGATTGTTTTGTGAGAGTCAATCCGCTCTTCACATAGCGGCCAATCCGGTTTTTCATGAACGCACCAAGCACATTGAAGTTGATTGTCATTTTGTCCGAGATCTTGTTCAATTTGGTACACTAATTACTCAACATATCCGTACTACAGACCAGCCTGCGGATTTGTTTACTAAAACTCTCGGACGTACCCGGTTTCATTCTTTACTTGGCAAGTTGGGCATTTCCGATCCCCATGCTCCAACTTGAGGAGGAGTGTTAAGGATTTAGAATTAGAATTGTATTCTTACCATAATTGTAGATGTAATTGTATTCTATTACCTTTTCCTAGCTTGTATAGGTATCATGTACTACTATATAATGTATCATAAATTCATGAATACAGACACATTATTACCCTTATTTTCTACACATAACCTTATAAAAAAAATCGTATTTCCCAAGACTTTACCTTAAATTAAAGGGTAGATATTTTTGAAAATAATTAAAGGGTAAATAAAATGAAAGAACATGAGCGCTAGCAGTGGGCAGCCGGCAGGGCATGATTTAATCACCTGAAACAAATCTTAGGGGCCTGATCAGAAGATCCCGCATCAGGCCATGGCCTCATTAGTTTTAATCTGCAACATTAATTAATCTACTCCCCTCCGTACCACTTTAAACTTTCTAATTGTTTTTTACGGTTTTCAATGAGTATGTTTGACAATAAATATCTCTAGTTACATATAATAATTACACATATAAAATTGATTTAGAAAATAGCTATTAAGATGAATATAACAAGATACCACATGATATTTTTATTATATATATATATATATATATATTAATTTTTATTTAGGATTAAAGTTTGATTTCCAAAAATTAATTAGAAAGTTTAAAGTGGGGCAGAAAGAGTATTCATAAATGATAAGCCCGTTTTAATGTTTAAGACAGAGTTTAAAGTTAAATAAAAATGGATAGGTTCATCCCTTAATGTTTGGAGTGGAGGGAACAATGAACACGCCCCCAATCAAGTCCTAATTTTCTTCTTTTGGTAGCACTTAAACACCGCACCAACTTTTCCTTATATGAGTGAGATGTAAAGCTAATCTAAAAATACATGTGCTGCATTCAACTTTTTTTTCTTCTCACGCTCGAGACAAATTGTTATTCGAAATGATAAAACTATAACTAGCTAGTTATGCATGATAGCTTAATTTATTAAAATTGAATGGTTGTGAAGTGACTACAAGTATAACTCATAAAAGTAATTAGTCATAAATCATGTCCCCTACATCAATAGTCATTGTTAGATTTAGATAAGGATTTTAAATCTTTTATACGGCGGTAAATGAATGGACGGGTCAGGTTGAATAATACGAGTATGATTCATTTTAATTCATTAATGCATTAAAAAGGAGTCGATTGTAATAGTTTGGATTGAAACCACTCAACCAACAGGTTGTACATCATTCAATTTGCGGCTTTCGATCCATATGGATTAATATGTCAATCCATATGGACTAAGATGTAATTCAAAATTGTTTTTATATTTTTGAAATGATCATATAGTTTTATTTTATTTCTTTAATTGAATTTTATGAATTGGAGATTGCTTATATTTTGTAAGCTTTATTTTTTTAACTTAAGTTTTTTATAATCTCCATTCCAAGTTGGGATGGGAGAACAGTATGTAAATTCGCAGGTTTAACCCTCAAATTTACCTAGTTATCAAACCCACAGTCAACCTATTCCAACTCTGCCAGTCTATATTTTTATGTTAATCATTTAACTCGTGGCTCATTTTATCTGTATCCAAGTGGGTAAAAAAAGTTAAACGTTTATTTTACTCACGGATCACAGAGTCATTTTACCACTAAATTTCTTTATATTTATTTTGTACGTGTATATTACTTATTTACTACTGAAATTCAGGTACATAAGCATCGATATGTCAGTGCTGAGAGAGCAACACCGATGCAAGAAATTTCATAGGCACCGGTAATCTGGAAAATGAACCAAATACCAGTGCCTGTGAATAAATCAAGCACCGGTTCGCTGAATACTCGGGGTGGATACTGGTGCCTTTGAAGAAACATTGTCTAAATTTAATATTGGAAAAAGTGCAAAAATGACCCTATAATATTGAGAAAGTGCAGGAATGACCTTGTAAAATTTGAAAGTGCATAACCAACCATATCTTTTGATCAAATTGTGCAGTTTTACCCAATTTACACTATTCTGGCATTGACCGAACAAATTCAGGCATTAACTATTTATGAAAAGACAAATCTATCCCTACTCTTAAAACAAAAAATCGAATGATGGAGATACCCCTAAGTTATCCTCATTCTTCATCTTCAAACCTGCCGCACCATATCCGCCACCTACCGCCACCGGCTCCACCACCAGCTTAGCCGTCATCCATTGCCAGCACAACATTTCTACACTGCTTAAAAGCATACTTCACCAGAAAAACAACAGAAACAACACAAACTGAAGCCAACTGCTCTCTGAACACAAACAACTAACACAACAACGAATTAAACTTCATGAATTAAACTTCAAAGCGCAACTATAAAACTGTTAAACTTCTTAATACAACCTGTTCTTCCTTTTTGATGGTCATTGAACAAGAATAAAATGATAGAAACAATGTTGCAATTTTGCAATTTGCCAACAACTTTCCCTACTTTTGTTTTAATAGCTTGAAATGGCACCGCCGTCAGCACTAGCTCCGCCGCCGTCCGTGCCACCACCTCTGCACCAATCCCTCCGCCCAGATCCGCCTTAACAAGCTCCGACTAACCCCCCTGCCCACCACCTTTCCCCCACCACCGCTTAACCCTATCCCAGCCACTCCTCTCCACTGTGCGCCACCTCTCTTCTGCCACTACTCAACCCTAGCCCCGCCCTCAACTCTCTTCCGCCATCACTCAACCCTAGCCCCGCCATCACCTTTCTGCCGTAAGCCACCTCTCCTCCGCCACCGCTCAACCCTAGCCCCGCCTCTGCTCACCACTGTGCGCCACATATCTTCTGCCACCGCTCAACCATATCCCCACCCTCACCTCTTTACCGTGCGCCACCTCTTTTGATCGGCAACCACCTCCGCCATCGACAAGGGCAGAAGAGAAAGAGAGGATAGTTCTCCTCTCTTTTCAATTCCAAAGAAAAGAAAGAAAGGGGGCATTAATATCCTTCAATTATTTTTGTTTTTAGAATTTTTAAATCAGGGGTATAATAGTCATTTTACTGATTTCTAGCCAAAATGGTTGTTGACATTTCGATCAACGATTTACAGGGTTAATTTTGCACTTTCAGATATCACAAGGTCATTTTTGCACTTTCACCCAAAACATAGGGTTAAAAACACACTCCACTCTTTAATATTTTCCAATATCAGTTTCGGATGAATGACATATACCAATGCCTATGACCGGAATAGTAATTTTAGCGGGTAAAATTTTGATGGGAAAATAGCTACCACCGGTATAGGATGTAATATGCCGGTGCTAGCAGTGCATTTAATTTAAAATTTTTAAAAAAGCTTTAAAGAATCCCCACGCAAGTGCTTTTATAATTGTATTGGCACTGTCATGTTAACGAATGGCGCCAGTAATAGTACGGTACTCGAACATTGATTTAAAAAAAAAAAAGAGTCTATGGTATGAGATACTCTTGAAAATTGGTTTATTATATGAGTTAATCAATAACATGTCCTAACATTTTCCTACATTTCACCAAAAAAATATTTATTTAATATTTCTATATTTATACAAGAATAACAAAAATTGTGTATTTTGGAGCAACAAATAATAAGGTAACACAATTTTGGGCAACATTGTAATTTTCCAAGACTGTGTAGAAGTAGGGCTGGTCATGTCGCGGGTTGGGGTGGGTCAGCTGTCCGGGCCCAAATTGACCCAAAATTTAGGGTCAAATGGGTCAGGTCACAAATCGACCAAAATTGACTTAAATCATATTAATTTTTCTATATTTATCCAAATAAAATGAACATTTTAAAATATAATAGTACTTAAATAATAAATAAAATATTAATTTATTTTTATTTAATTTAAGAATACAATGTTTTATTTAATTATAAATTATTCACTTATAAATAAAAATACAATTAGTTTCATTCTACTTAGTTGGAATACTTTTAATATTTCAATTTAAAAATAATATTTTTACTAAAATTTATTTATATAATTATGAATATATATTTCATGGCAAAGTCTTGGGAGCGACGGTCTTTCCATAGTCTTATGGAAAGATGTGGTTTAATTAGAATAATAAAAGGTAAAAGGTCTAAGTTGCAATATTAAAATTTTAGTATGCAACATATAGTAGTAATAAAGTTTATAACCCGATTCATGCAACTCAAAAATTTTATATTCATTTCTTCTAATTTACACTTTAAACCTTGGTCTTTTCATAACTTATGGAAAGACCGTCTATCAAGAGACGGACTCATATTTCATATTTTAATAAATATACTATTTATAATTAGAGTCCTTCTCTTAAAAGACGGTCTTTCTATAAGTTATGGAAATACCAAGGTTTAAAGTGTAAATTAGAAAAATTGAAGATAAAATTTTTGAGTTGCATGAACCGGGTTATAAATTTTATAACTACTATGTTGCATAGTAAAATTTTAATATTGCAACTAAGACCTTTTACCTTTTATTATTCTAATTATACCCAGTCTTTCCATAAGTTTATGAAATGACCGTCTTTCCCAAGACTTTGCCTTATAATTAATAGTAGTTTTACATTATTATTTTAAAGCCTAGCCGATTGTTCTGAAACCTAGCACTGGTTTTTTGGGGTCTAAAATACCGGTGCCTAAGTAGGGGGTGAAACTGTTTCCCCAATTTTTAAAAAACTAGTGTTAATCTAGCACCGATTTTTTGTGGGCATTGCTGTTAATATTGTTCCCCATTAGCACCGGTTTTAAAAACTGGTGTTAATTTTGTGACCCGTTAGCACCAGATATATTTGGCACCAGTTTTTAAAAATTAGTGCCGAAGTTTTTTATAGATAAAAAAAATTCCCTTCCTCTGTAGGGCATTAATTTAATAATAATATTAACTTCAAAAAATTGATAATGTAGAAATAAAACAAAAAAAATGTATGATACAAAATTAAAAATCTATGGGACTAAACAAAAATATCCCAAACATAACTATTTATGGGACTAAACATAACTTTAACTTGAACTAGCAATTGAATCACAAAAATCTAAACAAGAAACAACGAATTAAATCTCCAAATATGACATGGCTTGCCTGAAGCATGTCAATCAAGGGCCTCACAACACCTCTTTGGACAACATGTACCTTTATAGTCCCAACAGAAATTCAAAACATAAATATGTAGCATACTCGATAGCGATAAATGGCTTGGGTTGTTTTATTCAACCTTGCAATATGTATCTGTTGCAGCGAATTGCCCAAGTAGCAAAGCAGCTTCTCTCTGGTCCTCTAAGCAGTAGGAACTATTGTAAAAGTATAAAATTGACAAGATAATGTTTAAATATTATAGGATTAGGGATGGGAGTGGGGGCAGATACATAGATATACCACCAATCGACAGTAATGACAAAGAACAAGTACCTAAATAACCCAATAACAGGTTGCAATGCTCCAGCTGCAAGAACTTCTTTCTTGATGTTCTTGAGCCTCATACGGATCCTCGAAACTACCCATTCCTACACACATTGCAGTTGTTGCCAGCAAATATCCAATCATACATGCTTAAATCAACAACTAAGAAACTATACTACAAAAAATTAACAAACTTTAAGTTCAAACTGTAAAAACAAATCATGTAGTAGCATTAAAGTTCACCTTTTTTTAGAAGCGCCTTTCTTCTCTTTATCACTCCCCCTCTTCCTCTCTATCCTCTTCATCCTCACAATCCTCCTCCTCATCCTCGTCGTATTCTTCATCGTCTTCATCGCCCTCGCTGTCGTCAGAATCGCGATTGGAAGGCTCTGGATTTTCGTAGGAGCCGTAAATCTTGGGGTCATGGACAAGGAGCACGCAGAGGTCATTGGGGAGCTGGATGTATCGGTAGAATGATTGCTTCAAAAGAACATCATCTATAATCACAAACTACAATTCCTAGTTATAATTTAACCTAAACTCAAACTGGAGCAAAGGGAAATGTACATACACAAAATGAATTTCAATAAAACTATAGACTCCCAGCATGATAAGATCTGGATTTTCCACAAAAACTCAATTACTGTTAACTATCATAAAGATCATGAGCATTTTTATCCATCTCAAAGTCACCATGAGCACCACTCATCCTATACTGAGATTTTTTCCATCTATGCTAAACATTCTAGATCTTTTGGGTGTTTCAGCTATCAACATCTATCCAACACAACGACTTTAATTTAAAACAGAAAGAACCTAGATAGCTGCCATTATTGTAGATGAAGGACTACCAAGGTAACCTTGAAACAAGTTATTTTCTCAATTAAGATTCATCAAAGGGAAATAATGTACTTAACTAAAGTATCAATTTCTATCAAACACAATTCACCAAAGTTGCCTACTTTTACACATGAGATTGATAGAGTTTATCGATTGACATACTATCACCATACTAACTTTGAGACAAGCTCGACAGAAAAAACCATTTGTAGAGTGACAAACAGAGCAATTTGATTTCCCTGCGGTAGAATGATTCCAATTAGTTTATCTCAACCTAAATAATTGTCAACTGGGGAAGACAAGACTTGGAATCCATTCAAGTAAAAGAACCTAGACAAGGTTGATCCAATTCCAGATGACCACATCTTCTACAATCATCTTCACCACATAATTGTTCTATCGGTAATTGTATCGTGATAATAACATATTACTCAAAGATAGAGCTGCTGAAACTAACTAGTTTTTAAAACAAAAAGTTGCTCTATTACTATGTTAGAATCTTTAAAAGGGCTCCACTCTATCTCCAGGGATTTGCCCAATTTTAATCACTCTAATATGTGCACATGGTGAATCATCCAATGTTGTATAGGGCCCCAGAAAAGTTAAAGATTGTGGGCCATAAGCAACAACGTAGAAGCAGATGGCAAGAATTTAGCACATTCACATCATCAAGACAAAAAATCTAGGATTGAAACCAATTGTCACAATTAAGTGCATCACATCACCAAAGATCAAAGACTATAACATCTCTCACACCAACACATTAGGAGGAATCTTCAAAATTTCAAAAAAATCAAATGTCTCTAAATGGAAAAATATCCAACCTGTAGAAATGGCAAGAAATCCCATAAGTGGGTCATACAAACTCTTTCTTCCATTACTATTGCAGCGGTGAGCCAAAGCTTCCTGCGAAAATGCTTGGGCCTTCCTCAACAAAGGTACATTTGCGCGCCTCTTCTCACCAAAATCATCATACTCCCCGAGTCGTTGTCACCCCCATCAAGACTGATAACCCTCATCGACGTGGAAAGCTGACTGGATGGCCACCATCGAAAAGAGGTACAGGTTCCAGATGCCCACGTCGAAGTCAATGGCCACCACCGAGAAGTCCAGTCACGCGAGGTAAAGGGCCACATTGGCGACTCTGCCCTTGCCGGAGGTGATGACGACGACTCGGGGAGTCTCGTCGATGAGTTCTAACCTACGTTTATACTAGAGGGGGAGTGTATTAGGGCTTTGAAGGAATGGTAGAAAGGGCTTGGCGGGAGTGAGAGCAATGGAGTACAGAGATTTGAGGTTTTGAGAGAGGGGTAAAAGGGGCATTTTGAATATATATATATATATATATATATATATATATATATATATATATATATATTTTAAAGCATGTATTAGCATATACAAATTAGAGTTAAGTACCCATACGACCCTATGTTTTGGTCAAAAGTATCAATATTACCCTGTAAAATCCAAAAGTGAAATTATAACCCTATTATTTGTGCTAATCTAACCCCGACAACCTGAATTTAGTCGGAATTATGTGAATTGATCATTATACCCCTCTTTTAAAAAATTAAAATTTCAGAAAATGTCTAGATAACTATTTTACCCATGCCATTTTTGCTTTATTCATTTAGACCCAACATATAACCCTAACTATAAGCCAACGTTAAGGTCAAAGTCAATTTCAGAAACTTTTCATTTGCATACCACCCGACTTCGTTCACCACAGTCAAGGTCTCCACTTTATGACGCTTAGGTGAGCGGCGCCAAAAAAATGGTGGCGGATGGCGTGGGGCTATGGGGCGCCATCCTTGACAGCTTCTCTTCCTCCTTTGATAACGACCACTACAACCACCACTAAGCCAGCGAAGACCTGCATCTCGTATGCATCGACAAGTCCTACTGCCGCTACCTTGAATCCTCTGATGTCATTGAGAACTCCCTCTTCTGAGAGCTCAGTAACCGCTCTGACGACTGCATTACCGTTAGCTGTGAAGTCGTCTTCTTCAAACATATCCTCTGGATGCTCGAGAATGCCAATCTCCAGCCAGAGTCCCTGGATGAACTGGTTGAGTTATATGCTTGCTGAGAGCCTGAGGAAAGAAATTGTTGCCCGGTGGGGGAATCGGCAGGGTGACGGGAATTCTTGATTCAGATATGACCTCTGGCTAGGTTGGCTAAGGAAGAATGAAAATGGTAGTTGTGTTGCTAGGGTTAGGGAAGGTGGTGAGTAAGGGGGGGCTGAGGAACGGTAGGGCTGGCGGAGGAGGAATACAAGCTGCTTCAAAAAGGAATTGGGGTAGAAACAAAAGGGTGCCTGCTTTATGAAGAATCAAAGTAAATTCTTTGTTTATTTTAGGGATATGAATCATATGATGAGAAGAAAGAGGAAGAAGGAATTGAAACCATTGTAAGAAGGGATTTGGTTTTAGTTGACTTTTCTGTTTTCAACTTTGGAATGCCATTTTTGGAAACAAGCCAAGCGCGTACTGTTTTAGATTTAGACTGAACCAAATTGACTCTTTACAAAAAATTTAGGTAATGAAGATGGGGGTGGTGTTGCTAGGGTTAGGGAAGGTGGCGAGTAAGGGAGGGGTTGAGGGAAGGCGGCAGATCGTGGGGGGAAGAAGTGGGTCTGGACAGAGGGCGGAAGTGGTGAGGCGGTTAGCTTCCGGCGGAGCTCCAAATTCAAGTGGTGGTGGAGCGGCGGTGGAGGTGGTGGAGCACCTGTGAAGAGGATGAAGAGGAATGTAGGGTATTTTTGTCTTTGTATTTTTAGTTTTAAGATTAGGGTTATTCTAGTCTTTTTTATTTGGTCAATGCTAGAATAGTGCCAAAAGGTTATATCGCCATATTTGATGCAACTTTTAGGGTTATAATCACACTTTCAGATTATACAGGGTTATATTGGTTCTTTTGAAAGGGTTATATTTGTATTTTATTAAGTAAAATAAGAGTTGATAAGTGTTTACATATAGAAAGTCAAGGAAGAGTTGGCCGATTATTAATTAAATTAAACTTAGTTGCTAGTGTTTATATATAAAACGTCAAGTAAGAGTTGATCGTTGATTAATTAGAGTCAACTAAGCTATTAGTATTTATGTATAGAAAATCAAGTAAGATTTGACCGTTAATTAGTGAAAGTCAACCTAGTTATTAGTGTTTATATATTGATTTCTTCCAACTTGCAGTTTAAACTTTGATCTTTCCATAACTTGTAGAAAATTACGGTATGGCCCAAAATTTTGTTACGACATTATCCTTCTCTCCAAAATACACAATTTTTGTTATTCTTGCATAAATATAGAAATTAAAAATAAATTTATTTTTGGAAAAATGTTGTAAAGCGCTAGTTCATGTTCAAGAGTAACTTACAGTTGATTGCTTTGAAGTAAGAGAGGAAATCGAAAGGACTATGAATATGTTCTTGCGCCACATTGTTAATAAATATTCCCTTAAGGGATAGAAAAATACAATTAGCGTGTATAGGATAGCATCACGTTTGAGTGGATTTCAATTTGGAGTTACAAGTAAAGTTTTTAATTTTTGCACTTAGGTCCCTCCAAGAAAGTTGTTGAGTTGTCAAGTCACGAAATTGGCGACACCAAAATGCAATTCAATAATATAAAATTGCAACTTTGAAATTTGGGCATGTATGGGTGAACAAAAGGACCTCGAAAGTCAACATTGATTGCTTCTACACAGTCTTAAAAAATTACACTATGGCCCAAAATTGTGTTACCGTATATCCACTTCTCCAACATACATGGTTTTTGTTATTCTTTCATAAATAAAAAATATTAAATAGATGAATTTTCTGGTGGAATGTTGAAAAACGCTAATACATGTTCTAGAGTAACTTAGAGTTAGTTACTTGGAAGTAAGAAAGTGAAATCGGAAAAGATTTACAAATATGTTCTTGGGCATGATTATTGATAAATACTATGTTACGGACTTGGAAAATATGATGAGGGTGTATCGGGTAGCATCACATTTGAGCAGATTTTAATTTGGAGTTACAAGTAAAGTTTTCACATTTTGCATTTCGGTCCCTCCAAGAAAGTTGGAGTTGTCGAATCAAGAAATTGGAAACACAAAAATGCAATTCAATAATATATTATTGCAAAATTTCAATTTGGGCATGTATGGGTGAACGAAAGACCCTCAAAAGACAACAATGATTACTTTTACACAGTTTTGAAAATTACATTGTGGCCCAAAATTGTGTGACCCTATTATCCATTGCTCAAAAATACATGATTTTTGCTATTCTAGCCTAAGTCAAGTAAGGGTTTATACATTTAGTGTTTACATATAGAAAGTCAAGTAAGGGTAACTGTTGCTTAGTTAAAGTCAACTTAGTTATTAGTGTTTACATATTCAAAGTCAAGTAAGGGTTGAACATTTATTAGTTAAAGTCAAATCTTTTTATTTGTATTTATGTATATGGTAAATCAATTATGGGTCGGACGTTTATTAGTTAAAAAATCCAGTCCTAGAGAGGGGTCTCTAGGGTAATTATTAATGTTTATATATACAAAGTCAAGTAAGGTTGACCGCTGATTAGTTAAATTGAAACATTTGTATTCTTATTTATACATACTAAGTTAAGTAAAGTGTGACTGTTGATTAGTTAAAGTAACCTTAGTTATTAGTGTTTACATGTAGAAAGTCAAATAAGGGTTAACTGTTGATTAGTTAAAGTCAAACATTTTTGTTTGTATTTATATATACTAAATCAATCAAGGGTTGAACGTTAATTAGTTACTGTCAAACTTTTTATTCTTATTTTTATATATTAGTTCAATAAAGATTGATCGTTGATTAATTTAAGTCAACTTAGTTATTAGTTAAAGTCAACAAAAGAAGTGATGAAGGGCGAATGACGACGAAAATTGAAGAAGCGATGGATCGCCACAAAGGTCCAATACGGTTTTGAGGTGGTTTAAGGACTCAAAATGGCAATTTATTGTTTTTAAGTGTTTTCCAATTTTCATTTTATTTCGGAATCTACTCCAAATTTCCTTTTTTTATTTTTTCCGAATTAATTATAGTATTTAAGGACCTCTTGTATTTTCAAAAATTTCATCTTTCATAATAATATTTTTGAGAATTATTTTCTCTCTGGTGGATTATGAAACCAAACTCTAGGATTCGTGTTTGCGAATCTTTTTCGTGTATTCGTTCTGCGTCAAGAAGGAACGATTTTGAAAGTTAAGAAAAAAAGAATTTAGCTTAAGGCGGCCCATGAGGCGACATTTTTTTAAAATTTTTTGCAAATATTTTGGAATTTTTGGTGGGAAGATTGAAATTTTAAAATTTTTAGCACTGATTTTTGAAAACTGGTGCTATTTTTTTCCAATGCCGGTTTTGGCACTGATTTTTAACTAGTGTTAAAATTAAAAAATCAGTGTTACATTAACACCGATTTTTTAAAAATTGGTGCTAAATTAGCACCGATTTTATTTAAAACCGGTGTTAAAATTAAAAAAATTGGTGCTATTACATTTTGGGTAGATTTTCAAAAATCGGTGCTAGGGGGGGGGTGTGTCTCTGTGGTAGTGAATAACATATTTGCAATCTTTTCCAATTTCTCTTTCTTACTTCTAAATAATTAACTCTAAGTTACTCTAAAACATGTACTAGCATTTTTCAACATTTCATCAAAAAAAATATTTATTTTCTATATGCAAAAAACAAAAATCGTGTATTTTGAAAAGAATGATAATGTCGTAATGAATTTTTGGACCATAGCGTAATTTTCCATAAATATGTTAGAGGCGCTTTTGTTCACCCATTGTAGCCAGAATTTGAAATACGCAATCATCTCTTATTTACTTGCGTTTTGGTGTCTTCAATTTTGTGATTCGCTGCCTCTAAATTTCTTCTATAGACCTAATAGTAAAAATTAAAAAGTTAACTTAGAGATCAAATAATACTAGCACCGGCATTGTTTTTCATTTATACCAGTGCTACATTATGGCGGGAAAATAAATTTTTTGAATTTTAATTCAAAATGTTGTGAGGATTGTTGAAATTTTGAATATTTGATTCAACATCGGTATTAGTTACTTAGGCACTGGTATGTATATCGATGTTATATACTTGAAAAGTTTTCTCAAATTTACTCTTGTTCAAAAAAATAATTAATTTACCCCATTTAAAGTAGATCTAAACAGCTGCTTTTTATATAATTTGGCAAAGGTATTTTAAGGGGTCCGGATACCTGCATCTGTGTACCCTTTGCTGTAGTGATTAATCCATACATAATTGGTCAAACATATGTGTATATTATATACAATATTTTTTTTAATGCACCCTAAGGTGAGGGATATTTATTAGGTTCCCCAAACCTATGTAGAACCAAAAAATGTACAATGATGTTTGGGATATTACATCGATAAGGCAACCTCATTGCCTTCAAAAGAATAAACTAATAGTAGTGGACTAGTGGATGAAATGTAAAAGAAGTAATGCTTGCTGGGTCGAGGTCTGGAGGGGTCGAGTCTCCATGGTTTGAGTGCTTGATGGCTAAATGCCTCGGTGGTTCGAAGGCCGCTTAGGGTCGAGGGCTTTAGCGTGCTCGAGGCCTGGGTGTTCCAGGTAACCGGATCTCGAGGCCTTCAGGCTCAATGATTACAGTGACTCGAGTGCTCGATTGCTCGAGTGCTTGACGACTCCAGTGCTTGAGGGCTTCGGTTCACTAGGGCTCGAGGCCTTGTGTGTATCCAGTGCTCGACGGCTGGAGTGTTCGAGGGCTAGAAAGTTCGGGGTATCCCGTGCTCGAGGGTTCCATAGCTGTCGAGTGCCTTAGTTCTCGAGGGCTCGTGCGCTCGTGTTCGAGGGCTCCATAGTTCGAGGGCTTCATGATTCGAGGGCTTTCGCTCGAGCGCTCGATGCTCCAGCCTCGAGCGCTCGATGCTCCAAGGTCGAGTGGTCAATGCTCTAGGCTCGAGTGCTCGATGCTCCAGGCTCTAGCATGAGTGCTCGATGCTCCAGTCTCGAGTGGTCGATGCTCCAGTCTCGAGTTCTCGATGCTCCAGTCTCGAGTGCTCGATGCTCCAGTCTCGAGTGGTCGATGCTCCAGTCTCGAGTGCTCGATGCTCCAGTCTTGAGTGCTCGATGCTCCAGGCTCCAAACATGAGAGCTCGATGCTCCAGGCTCCAAGCATGAGTGCTCGATGCTCCAGTGTCGAGTGCTCGATGCTCCAGTCTCGAGTGCTCGATGCTCCAGTCTCGAGTGCTCCATGCTTCATGCTCGATGCTCCAGGTTCCAAGCATGAGTGCTTGATGCTCCAGTCTCGATTGCTCGATGCTCCAGGCCCGAGTGCTCGATGCTCCAGGCCCGAGTGCTCGATGCTCCAGGCCCGAGTGCTCGATGCTCCAGGCCCGAGTGCTCGATGCTCCAGGCCCGAGTGCTCGATGCTCCAGGCCCGAGTGCTCGATGCTCCAGGCCCGAGTGCTCGATGCTCCAGGCCCGAGTGCTCGATGCTCCAGGCCCGAGTGCTCGATGCTCCAGGCCCGAGTGCTCGATGCTCCAGGCTCAAGCAAGAAAATAGTCTATGTGCAATGCCGTGATTCAAACTGATATCTTTCGAGGTGTCCAGTTCTTGAGTGCTCTATAACTCGAGGGCTCCAATACACGAAGCCACCAAAGCTTGATTGCTCGAGGGTGCTAGGGCTCGAGGGCTCCCTGTTCGAGTGTTCGACGCTCCTGGCTCGAGGAAGAAGTAGTCTATGCTCAATGGTGTGTCCTTGCACAAAATGCACTACATTTATACAATAACTTAAACCTTTTTAGAAAGCGATATTAAAATTTAAACGTTTAATCTAAAAATTGATTTGAACAAACCAAAACATATACCATCAAACCGATGGCCACCATACATGTAGTGCATGCACATATATAGTGGTGGATTTTTCAATTAAGAGTGTGACACTGATACTTCCACCGTTTAATTGGAAGTGACACACTTTTTTTTTTACTTGTTTTTGTAAATTTGCACACTTTTATTTTATGGTTAGATTCTTTCAATTTCATCCACTTATCATACTTTTTCCTTTCTAAATTCAATTTTATTCATGTATTTTATTTACTTAAATTCAAGCATGTAAGGCTAATGTGTCACTTTCAACAAAACGGAGGTAGTACATAATCAAAGAGATGTACATAGACATAGCATACATGCGGGACATGAACGTTCAATGTGGATGTCATGATCAAAATGAAAACAGACATTTCGTATTTGTGGTGAAAGAAAGGATTGGGGCCTTCTTATGATTAATCAACTTCAGATTTCTTTCTGGATTTAGACATTTATTAGATTTCTTCATTGCATGCGAATGATATTTCGCTTGATTTAGACTAAAAGTGTTATCCAATTACACCACCAATACTCTTCAATGTTGAATCCATTGTACTCCCTCCGTTTTTTTAATATTGGCACCTCATTTTTTGTGTTAGAATTTAGGAGATGCTAAATGAGTGGATGAAATTGAATTGAAAGAAGAGAAAGTAAAATGAGTGGATGTAATAACCTTAAACTTGACATAAATAAAAGGTGCCAATGAAAAAAAAATACCCACTTTTAGTAAGTGTGCCAATATTAAAAAAACGGAGGGAGTAGTATTACATGACTAAACCAAAGATTAGTAAAAGATCATATTTAAGCTCGTGTAATTTTGGTAAATCTCAAAGTACTCGCAAATATTGCGTTGTAAAATTACTACTATAGAAATCAAATGAAAAAAGTAAGGTTAATTTTTTCTTATTACATTTCAATTTAGTTTAATTATGCTAATTTTAGTCCACTTCATTTTATTTAATTCTAATTCTAATTCTAATATAATAATATGTAACTTAATTTAATTCTATTATCATTAATACTTAGAGGTGTCAATTCGGGTTATCGTGTCACGTTCGTATCGAGTTGAAAATGTGTTGTGTTGAAACAGATCGGGTTGAAACGTGTTAATTTCATTTGTTGGGTCGGGTCGGGTCGGGTTACTTTCATGTCGGGTTGAAAACGTGCCAGTTTTTTCCTCGGGTGGGGTTGTGTCAGGTCGAGTTAATATCGGGTCGGGTTACTGTCGTGTAATTTTTATACCCGGGTCAGGTCAGAATATTGTCGTGTTGGATCATATCGGGTTATTGTTGTGTCATTTTTTGTACTGCAGTTTTGTTCGGGTCTGATCATGTGAGTTATTTTTTATAATGTTTCACATTGGATTCAAATATATTTTGGGTTGGTTCATTTTAGATTGGGTTATTATGTTACCCGATTAAATTTGGGTTGGTTTAGGTTATATTTCAATAATATTATTGTTACAACTGCACTATTATCAGGTTTTTGTTTTGTTGTAACTTGTAACTTGCAAAATGTAAAAAACTTGACTTGTAACTCCAAATAAAATTTCCCTCGAAAGTGGTGTACCATAAACACCCCCATTGTATTTTCCAAGTACGTAACAAAACTATTTATCAACAATCGAGCATAAAAATATATCCATAATCATTTTCGATTTCTCTTTCTTACTTCTAAGTAATCAACTTTAAATTACTCTAGAACATGTATTAGCGCTTTCCAACATTTCACCAAAAAATAATTAATTTATTATTTCTATATATACGCAAGAATAACAAAAAAAATTAACAAAAAAATGTGTTTAAAGTAATGAATAATGGGGTAACACAATTTTGGGCCACGGTGTAAATTTTTAAGACTGTGTAGAAATATTTAATGTTGACTTTCAAGGCTCTTATGTTCACCCATACATGCCCAAATTGCAAAGTCGCAATAGTACATTATTGAATTGCTTTTTGGTATCGCCAATTTTGTGATTAGATAATTGTAACTTTCTTAGAGGGACCTAAGCGCAAAAAGCAAAAACTTTACTCGTAACTCCAGACTGAAATCCGCCCGAACGTGATGATACTGTATACAGCCCCATTGTATTTTTCAAGTCCGTAACAGAATATTTATCAACAATTGGGCACAAGAGCATAACCGTAGTCCTTTTTTATTTCTCTTTTATACTTCTAAGTAATCAACTTTAAGTTACCTAACGTTTTTCAACATTTCACCAAAGAAATTATTTGTTTTCTATTTCTATATTTATGCAAGAATAACAAAAAATTGTGTAATTTGGAGAGAAGATAATGTCGTAACATTTTTTTGGCCCATAGTGTAATTTTTCATAAATATGTTAGAGGCGCTTTTGTGCCTACTATCTTAGTTGAATAGTAGTGTTGAGTATTCATTGAATGCAATTTAATTTTAAAAATACTTTAGTGCATTTTAGTTTTGTAATAAATATTCCGATTCTTTTTTTTTAATAAAAAACTAGTGAAGTCCCACCTCACACGTTACGAGGTGTCATTAATTAAAAAAGCAAGATTACTTTTATGTATTTTTGTGTCTTACATTTAAATTGAAAATAAAGAATTTTATTTACAATTTTGAAGTTTAGTTATCTAAGGAAAACTATATGAGTAATGAAGTGAAATAATTAGTTTAGTTAGAAATCATTACATATTAAATACAATAAAAATGATTATTTTTATAATATTTCATTCAAATTATTGAAAAAATAATTATTTATATGTTGAGCTCATTTTAAAAGCTATCATAATTATATATATATATATATATATATATATATATCACAGAATAAAATTAAATATCTAATATTCTTATTAGTCCCATTAATTATAAAATACCCACATCGAGCAGTTACTTGGTCTATAACAAGAATTTGTGATAGTTTATTAAATATTATTTTTACAATACTTTTGGAAGTGATTTTTGAAATTAATATTTAGTCGATTCTCTATAATTACTAATTCAAAATAATAATTTTAATGAGACATCTCTCTATGTTTGACTATTATTCATTAGATTTTTAAATTTAGTCGTGTGCATTTTAACTCAACCTTGTGTATTTACATTTGTTATGAGTTGACTTTACGTACTAGTAATCATATACTATGTAAACTCATAATATATAAATAACCCACTTTATTCTAATACAAGTATGTCTAAAGAATTTATAGTTTGACGCATAACCAAGTTGACTTGGTTCCATATTAAATGTTAAATAATTTTTATAACTACATCTGTTTTGGGTTAATTACACGTAGGGTTATATAGTAAATTTATTGGGTTGAATTAGGTTCGTATTAAATCGGGTTCGGGTTGGATCTAGTTTGGGTTGATCTCGGGTTCGTATTCAGGTCGAGTTCTAGTCCAGATTATCGGGTCATATTCGGGTTTTGGGTTGAATTTGATCGTGTCGAGTTTGGGTCAGGTTAATATTTTTTGGGTCAAAATCGGGTTTCAGGTTGTGTGCGGTCATATCAAGTCAGATTCGGATCAATATTTCTCGAATCATATCAAATTTTAAGTTGATTCGATCTTGCCAGTGTAGGTCGGATTCTTGATTCAATCAGAGATTGACAGCGCTTTAATATTGTAGTAAGTTTGTTCAATCCTAATATTGTTCAATTCAGTTTAACTTCAAGCCAGTCTACATGAAGGGTCCAAAGTGACACCCGATATAGGACCTCCTCATTTACATAGTCTCATTCTTCTTCTCTCTCTCTCTCTTTTTTTTAAATATAATTATAATTATAATTATATACATATATAATAAGTTTTATCTTTATAAAGGCTTTTCAGTCTTTATTGAAAGAAAATAATCTAGATTTAATGACGTTAAATAAAAAAAATTCTAAACAAAGATTAAACTTACTTTCCTTCAAGTGTCAATATAACCCTATCTACTTGAGTAAGTGCCAAAATAATCTTATGATAATTTTTAGTACAAATATAACCTAACTAGTTAATGAAAGTGCCAATATAACCCTCAGACCCCATTTCCGGCATTAACCTCAATTTTTTAGCTTTGACTCTATGTAAATTGACCAAAATACCCTTTGGCCTAACTCTAAAATTAGGTGGACAATTTTACCCTCATAGTTTTCCGGACCACCACCGGAACAGAACATGTAGGGTTATATCAGCACATTATGAAATCTCATTCAGTTATATCAGTACATTCCTAATGTTTGTAGGGTTATATCAACACATTCTTAAATTTATAGGGTTATATCAGCACATATTATAAATATTAAGTGTGTGGTACTCGGATGACCTTAACGGGCGGCCACATCATCATATACACCATTATAGCATCATAACAATATCTTATACAACATAAAATTTGATATCATGACACCATCTTTAATATTAAACACCATTATCACATATCATAGCCTCATTTCAAAACTTATCAACATTAAAAACTCTAGGTCGAAGAACACAGCAAAATAACAATCACACACAACACCAAAGGTCATCCAATATCAATCCGGACTAAACACAACAAAATAAACAAAATATCATTAAAACCCCTATATTCTATAGTATGTACTGATATGACTCTACATTTTTTACTAATGTGCCGATATAACCCTATAAATTTTAGGAATGTGCTGATTTAATTCTACCAGTTTTCATAATGTGCTGATATAACCCTACCTAATCGGTAAGGCGGTGGAGTCTAAGGGTAATAACGTCATTTCCTTTTTTTGTATTTTTTAGAAGGGCAAACATGTAATTTTATAAAATTCCGGCTAAAAGTTTCCGGAGAGGGTTGTATTGGCACTTTCACTAACTAGATAAGGTTATATTGGCACTTTCAAATATTAAAAGGTTATATTAGCACTTATGTCAACTAAGTAAAGCTATAAAATCACTTTTTTCTATTTTTAATTAGCGTAGTTTTTTCAATATCACATTATGTCACTATTTCTCGAACTAGATCAATTTAAATCAATTCATTTCAATATATATCAGGAAATAAAGGAATGTAAACCAAAACTTCATAAAAGTACTTATGTTAATCGTTTGGAAAAAAATATTGGACCATGTTTCACCCATCATATGAAGTGAACTCTCTTTAATTCATCCTTGTCATAATTATTGATCAAGGGTTATTCCATATGATGGTTTCTTTTGAGAAAACCCATAGCAAAGGGATTCATGCACAAGCATAAATTGCTTTATGCCTAAACATGAGAAGTGTGTGGGACATGGTGGAGACGATGGAGCCAATTTGGTTGTGGATTCTCCAACAAATACCATCCCACGCTTCCAAAGCGCTACCTTACTCTCCACCAGGCCGCGCGCACTACTAATTCTTCTTTCTCTTTTCTTTAAAATAATTTTTTAAATATCAGTTTCCGTCCATTCGCATTTATTTTCATCACATTGCTACATCAACTCACCACTAAATAAACCTGATTTTCAGTGTAATTCAACATCAATAAATCAAGAGTAAACTATATTAATGCTCCCTGTTTCTTGTTTAGTGTACATACAACTTTCAATTTTTTAAAAATGCATATATACCTCAGTTCCTTGTTCCATTCACATATAATCTTCAGTTTTTCAATATCAACATCCTACTATAAGGATATATGTGCACTTTCAAAAGGTTGAAGAATATACATAAACTAAACAATGAACTAAAAGGTATCCTAAAATCAACTCAACACCAAATAAACTCAACCGGTCATGACATAGGAAATTAATTAAAGGTGCGCAAAAGTGGGGAATCCGTGCCCCCCTCCTCCGATATTATACTACTACTCCCACTTTGTTAGACTTTTTATCCCCAAAACACCTTTATTTAATTATAATGACAATAATAATAGTACTAATAAAGTGTGAGCGTACTTATCATCTTCTTCCTTTCTTTAAGGAAGCATTGGGGAAATGGAAATGGGAGCTAGCTACAACTACAAGGCTGGTGTTTGCGTGTTAGGTTTGAATTTCCATCATCAAACACGTGTGGTGGACATGCTATGTGCATCAAAAGGCCATCAAAATCATTTGAGAAAAATAGTTATATGACCCTATGTTTTGGTGGTATGTGCTAATGTGATCATGTGAAGTTGGAAAACGCTATTGTAATCCTGTCTTTCGCATTAGAAGTGTCAATATAACTTTGTTGGTACTATTCCGACATTGACTTTGTATTTTCCGGCATTGACCAAATACAAAAATGCTAAAATAACCCTAGCATTCAAATTACAAATCTATTGACTAAAATACCCTATGTTTTTCTTCCTCTTCATCTTCAGAAGCACCATCACCACCACCACTACCGCCACCACCAGAACAGATATATGTGACCCGAAAATCCCAACCAAATATTTGACGGGAAGATCCCAACCAAAAATTCCAAACAATAACAGCCAAAAATCTTAGCAAACAATCTAAAACCATAATTCCGGATTCATTATACAAATCAAATATTAAAAAAATCAAAGCAAGAAACACAATGCAAACCTTGCATAGCGGGTTTGGGAGTGGCGGCGCCGCCGCCACATAAACGTCCAGATGGCGAGACCGTTGCACCCCGCCTTTGCACCACCGTGCCCAGTCACTGCCCCGCCTCTGTACAACCGTGCCTCACCCTACTTCCCCTTCCCCGGCTCCGCCTCCACCCCGCCAGACCCTCTTTGCCCCGATGCTTCTCAGCCTAGATCTGCCCTGCCGATGCTCACGTTGAATCTCACGTCTGCATATTCCCAAACTCCACCACCCTAGATCTCTCTAGCAGCTAGAACAACATCCCCGTGTTAAGCATCACGAACAACACCACCGCGATCACCACAGCGCCCCAATCCGCCATCTTCTTCTTCTGATGATTTGGATATTACTGTTTTGTAAACCTAATTTGGCTAATTGGGGGAAATCATGGTGTATTTATAGCGACGAACATGCTCTCTTTGTAGTAGTTGTATGAGGTCATTGATCAATAGCGGTGTGAGGCCATTGATCTTGACTGCATTTAAGCGATTGGGATTTGCACAGATGCATCCCGAGATGAAGAAGTGAAAAAGTGGGATCTGGTGTGAGAGAAGAAGAAGAATTTAGGGCGATATAGTCTTCTCCAAATTTTAGAATTTTTTAATAAGGGTAAAATAGTTAATTCATAAAACTCCGGTCAAATTCAGGCCTCCAGGGTTATATTAGTACTTTCAAGCAAAACATAGGGTTAAATAGCACTTTCCAACTTCACGGGATCATATTGGCACATACCATCAAAATATAGGGTTATATGAGCACTTAACTCATCATGCATTGCCCAAATGTGAAATCAAATTATACATTTCAAACACACTTTATACATCTACATCCTATTCTGTTTATACACACATATATGTATATATATTCTAACTTTGATTTATTCAGTTTTTTTCCTTCTTTTTTGGAGAAGTTTAAGATCATGTTTTTTTATAAGAAAATTTTAAAACTTAAGTTCATGTCAATTTATTACAGTTTAATTCAATTTATTTCGGTTTAGTTCAGTTTGGTTTGATTCAATTCAATTTAGTTAAATTTGATTCCATTCAATTTATTATGTAAAAATGATTTCAGTTCAATTTATTTGAATTTAATTCAGTTTAGTTTCTTATTAAGTTTATGTTATCATTATCAATTAAGCCTCTTTCTTCCAACTATATTGAAGTTTTATTCATTTTTGTTTGATTGAATTAAGTTTGGTTTAGAGTATATTAATTTTAAATTGGGTGAAAAAATAACCTTATACTGATATAAAATGTATAACTTCATGAAATGTATAAACCTTACACAAATTTTTATTTTGGACCGACTAACCGTTATACAGGGTCATTTTATAATTGATGTAATCAATGAGGTAATTTGATGTTTGTTTTTATTTATTGCAACAAGTTCATATAACTTTAAAAGGCTTTTAAAATGTATATAAATATACAAATAATTATAATTTAACTCTAAACGTTATTTAAACGGGATTTTTCATGATTAATCTAACTGTTAGACGGTCTAATAAGAGACTTTGGCTAAACCATATTATTATTTTATTATTTGAAAATTTCATTTTCACTTCCTCCCAATAAAAAGGGAAAAATAAAATCAGAAGATGATTTTTTAAAAAACCTGTTGATCTTGTTGCAAGTTTACGTCCCTTGAAACACAAGAAAGAAACATGAAGGCCCCTGGTCTTACGAATTATGGTTCCTTGGAATAGTTATACTACCTCCATTGCAGCTTATATTTCACACTTCTAAACCAAATTTATCAAGATACGTTTAATTATAAATAATAAATATAATATACAGTTAATTATTTTTGAATATCTAATTCTGATATAATGTCATTTTTATACATAATTAAAAGTATTGATGTTCAAATAAATTTCATTAAAAAGTGAGAATTAAAAAGGGAGAACGGAAGAAGTGGGGCACAACTTGGAAACTTTATACTTCCCCGTTTCACCGAGGGTGGCAAATTTATTTTATTGAAATAATTTTTTTGTTTAAATGATACACTCTTCATTTCAGGTAAAATTCCTAAAATCCCATTCATCCATTCTAATTTTTACTGTCTAACCTCAGTTTCAATCACTCATCTTATTTATATTAATCCAATAACCTAAATGTAGTGTGATAGTGTTAGTGAAACGAGGGAGTACGCATTCTCATTTCTCCATGACGATGGAAAAACAGTAGTCACGCGGGAGTGAAGAAAAAGACATGCTGAGTGTTTGGCATGAGGCTGTGAATACTACGTTATTTTAGAATAATAGTTTCTACAAATCGTCAAACAAATATATCTTCCCTCGCAACGAGTACATATGTCAACCCCAATTTATAGACTAGTTGGATTCAACACCTCACCATGCACTCTCCTCCATTCCTGATACCACTCAACTTCCACTTCCTAGTCAATGCTATTTCTTTTAGTTCGTAAATATTTTCTTTAAAGTACCGAAGCGATCACGGGCTCTCTGAAAGTGGTTAAATATATCTGAACTCGTGATCGTGGCAAAATGGCCTTGTAATTTTGGCATCAGTTTTGACACAAATTGGATATAATAGCGGTAACATTCGAAGAGTACTCAGCATTGTTTCAGTTCACCTGGCGCTCAGAGTTGTGTCAGCACTTTCAAAAAATTTAAAGTTTTAGCACTTTCAGAAAAAACTTAGCATCACTTTCAGATTTATCCATGACAGGGAAAACGAAAAGCAGGGTCCGTGAATTTGTAAGAAATTATTATATGCATTTATGCTGGCTAGAAAAGAGTTGTGGCTTCTTTGCTAGATAGCACACTAACTGGTTGTGCATTGGAGTTTTTCTCTTTTTCTTTTGTGATATAAGTTAAATTTGACAGTGTCACAGTGACACTGAGGAAAATAGCGCTACGTACGAGATAGTTTTAATGTGTGTCCTATGTCCAACAGGGAAGCACTATATATGAGGAGCCACAGGGTTTGAACGGCCTAAACGAAAATTGCTATAATTAAAAATTCATTTGCATAAGTAAATACTATAGCTGAACCACTGATGGAAAAATAACTTTATTATTTCACGCATTTTACTTTATTTTGTGAAAAAGGACTTGGCAATCAAAGTTAATGGAGTATAAAATATTGAGTTCCTTGGAATAACGAGCAACTCAAAGCACAAAAGCTTGACCCGTGCAATTTGATCAATTATAAACACACTTTAATTTGGCGGATTTTCCGGCACACCTTGTTCATCTGTTTTGGGTAATTATGTCTGCATTACTGTTACACGCACACACATATGCTTTTCTTTTCCATGTTTTCAAAAGCACTTAGAAATGGAAATCATTTGGACTGCCCATTTTTTTCTTCGTTATAGCAGTGCAAAGTAATTAATACCCGGTTGAATGTGCTTCTCTTTCTCGATTATAGTTGATCAAGAACTAACTTTCAAACTCGCAGAGGATCACAAAAAACTTTCAAACTCGCAGAAAATAATAAATTAATGATGCCTGATATTCTCATTCCTGTCAGGTGGTCATGATTTTTGCAGGAAACTAGTTAAGAATTCCGGGGCAGCATTACATTATTTTATTGAATCGCTAATATATAATAGTATAGACGATCAGTGTGGTTGGAATGTAATTTAGATATCATTGCAATATGTTGGCTGTTGCTGGATTCTAAATATGTTGGACGTCAATTCCATTCAATGTAATTCCAGTTGGTCGTTTTTTTTCTTTTGTAAAGGAATAACATGTTTTAAAACTTTTGAAAATAGAAATATACCAGAAATAATATACTAGTAGTGTTTTAAATACTAATCATAACATATTACATTAAAAAACCTCCCCCCACCCAAAAATCATGGGTGGGGGTACCAAGCACTTGGAACTTTTTTATGATGGAATTAGAAATGGCAAATGTCAAATAAGGATTGTGTAGTATGAGTAACTAAAAAATATGGGTACAACCCATTTTAACCCATTTTATAATAGGTAAAAAAATAGGTTGGGTTAAAACGGGTTGGTTTGAAACCGCTCAACTCACAGGTTAAAAATTATTTATCTCAAGGGTAAAATATGGATAAATCCACGAGTTTCAACCCATACATGAATCCATATGAGTTTGTATACCAATCCATATGGGTAAAAGTCGCAGATTTCAACTCATATCTTGACCCATATGTGTTTACATCCCATATGGGTAAAAGTCGTGTGTTTCAACCCCTATCTTGACCCATATGTGTTTCTTTACCAACACATATGAGTAAATCCGCGAATTTCAACCCATATGGGTTTATATCAACCCATATGGATAAACCCGTGGTTAACTCATAAACCAACCCGCCCAACCCATACTTTTCAATACCTATTTGACCCATCACTCATTCAATCCATTACTCATTTTACCCTTACACATTTAAATTTAGAAATATACAACCCATTTTATTCATGGACAATGGGTCTATTTTACCACCCTAAATGGAATGTCATGTACTCATGTTCATTGTTAATTAAAGATGCATTTATTAGGGCCAATCAAATAAAACTCCCTTGGGCAATGATCAATAGTTGTGGGCGTAATTTGAGTATCACTGTGAGCAATAATAGCAATTGTGACCGAATCAAGAATTTGGTGAAGGAGTTTAATTAAGGCAAATGATGGCTGTTGAGAAGTTCTAATGAGGGTTGAAATTAAACTTGAAAAGTGCCTTTGAACTAATTAATTTTATTCATTAATTAACATCAATTTCACAATACAAAGATTTGGGTGAGACTGTCTCACCCAAACTTATGGTGAGACCAGTGATTAGGGGTGTGCATGATCCGGTCCGGACCGGTAAAATGGATCGGACCGGACCGAAAATGTAAGGACCGGAATTGTATAGATGAAATTCCGATCCGGTCCTCGGTCCATGTTTTTGTTAGATTCCGGGTTTCGGTCCGGTCCGGTCCGGTCCAAAATTGAATTTTTTCCGATCCGGACCGGATGGACCGGTATTTTACACACATATATATATATTTAAAATGATAATGAATTAGTTTAAAATACTAGTTTAGATTTATTCATGATAACTAGTATTCTTTTATTATTTTGAGGTGAATTTTTCTAATAACTTATATTTTACTATGTTTTAAAGGGGAAAAAATATTGATTTGGCATTTTTATAGCAAAATGTAAAGTAAAAAAAATAAAGAATACTAAAATCCGGTCCAACCGGTCCGGATCGGTCTAAGACCGGAATTATTCCGGTCCGGTCCCGGTCCAAAATACCCACTAACCGGTCCGGTCTTCGGTCCAAGATTTTTGGTGATTCCGGTTCCGATCCTAACCGGTTCCGGTCTGGTCCGGTCCGGTCTTGGACCGATGAACACCCCTACTAGTGATCTCTTACAGATTTAAATTTCTAGGGGGCTTAAAGCAATACTATATAATATACATATTTTAGGAATTATTTCAGTTTTCATTTTATTTCTCGGAGCTTCTTCTCCCCCAATTTTCAAATGCAAAAAACCCTCCCTCAAAACCTCTCAAAATCACTTGCCATAACCTCTGATTCAACCATCTGAAATCTGTTTAAATTTGCAATTTGCAGTGTCATTGCATTGCTTTGTTCAATCCAGTTTCATTGAGGTAAAATTTTCTGATTTTGTTGGATTTTGTATTTCATATTTGGGGCTTCTTGCTTTCTTCAAGTTTTCAGTTGTTTACTATTTGATTCCGTCGTTTATCTTTGTAAATTCGGTCGTGCATGTGTTTTTTTGGCCTTATATTGTGTGTTTTCAATTTGTGTTTCGGTATTTGTAGATATGATGAAATCGAAGGAAAGTATTGCTGGTACAAATGAACTGAAGGTTGATGACGATGTTTCTAGCTCATCCGTTGTTGAATCAAAAGGTTTTTTTCCCTATTTTTTGTATTGTTAGGGTTTTGTATTTTTTTTCCTTTGATTTTTCTGTTTTATTGTTGATTGATTTGATGTGTTGTTAGTTCTTATTGATGTTTATCTGTTTTTTGTGTTGATGTTGCTCTGTTTTGCTGAATTTTTAGATGTTGCTCTGTTTTGCTGATTTTTTTTGTGTCGGTGTATAACAGAATAGTTAGGTTGTTTATGTGTTTAGTTTGCATGTTCTTGTGGATTTCTTGTGGTTTAGTTTAGCCTCTGTTTAGGTTGCATATTTTCTGTTTGCATTATCTTTTTGTTAGGATGTTTATGTGTTTAGTTTTCATGTTCGTGTGTTTAGTTCAGGTTTTGTTGTAGATCTGTTGTGGTTTAGTTTAGGCTCTGTTTAGTTTGCATGTTTTCTGTTTGCATTGTCTTTTAGTTAGGTTGTTTATGTGTTTAGTTTGCATGTTAATGTGTTTTCTGTTTGCACTGTCTTTCTGTATATGTATATACATAGTTATATTTGTTTGTTTAATTTAGGTGTTTTAGTTTTTTATTTATGTGTTTATGTGATTACTTTTATGTAGATAATGTAATTATCTTGAGGAAATTTAGTCGATTGCAGTCTAGATTGACTGTTAAAGATGGTATGTATACTGTTAGTTTGTAAATTTGTTATTTTAATATTTATGTTTTTCTTTTAATTGATTGTGTATTTTTCAGGTTCTAAAGCTCCTATTTTAAAAAGGAAAAATAATCAGCAAAAAACTACTACAACATGTATTTAAATATGATGGAATTTTATTCCAATTTTTGTTGGTTTTTAATTAATTGATTTCTCTATTGCTGATAATTTCTTTTTTTATAGCTTATATTGTGAAGAGATTACGCAAAAGTGGTAGTAAATCTGGTGTGGATAAGCCAGATAGAGTTACTGGATCATCTGTTAATGGCTGAAATTTTAATTTTTTGTTTTACTTTTACTGTTTAGTGCATTACCTTGTATATTTAATTATATATTTTTTAATCGTAGCGGGATGTAATTTGACCGGGGGTGAAGATAAGCTTGGCAAATTTAATCTTTTCTGGTCTCTATATGTTTTACTTTAACTATTTAGTGCTTTACCTTTGGTATTTAAATATTTTATGTTTTATTTGTAGTTGGATGTGATCAGACTGGGGGTCAAGATAAATTTGTTTACTTTTACTATTAGTGTGTTACCTTTGGTATTTACGCATTTTTTTTGTTGAAGGATGTGATCTGACTGAGGATCTAGATAAGCTTGGTAAATTTAATCTATTCTATTTTTTTGTTTTACTTTTGCTATTTAGTGATTTAGCATTGTTATTTAATTATTTTGTAGATGGATGTGATTTGACTGGTGGTCAAGATAAGACTGGTAAATTTAATATATTATTGTTTCTCTTTGTTTTACTTTTATTGTTTGTTGATTTAGTTTTGTGATTTAAATTATTTGTTTGTATTTTGTAGTTGTTGCTGAGGCTGAAATTGCTGCTAGTAATCCTCATTGTTAGTTCGGGTTTGAAACTTATTAGATGAATCTATTTTTATGATGTATGTAGTTGTGGATACTTCTGTGATCATTAGTCCTCCACCTTCAGCAATTATCGAACAAAGTGGTTAGTATTAGGAGTTTTAACCTTTTTTTGAGTTATTAGTTCATATGTATAAATAGTTAGTTCTTCTATTTAACTCATTAGTTACGATTGGAGATTGCACTTTGTAATCTACATCAACTATTTTTATTATGTAGTTGTGGAGAAGCTTGTGATTATTAGTCTTCCTGCTTCAGCAAATATTGAACATAGTGGTTAGTATTAGGAGTTTTAACTAAAAATTTTGAATTATTAGTTCATATGTATTTATTTTTAGTTATGCTATTAAACTCACCAGTCTTTGTATTTGCATCAGAACTTGGAAGGATTCTGCTGAAAGAAATATTGTGAGTCTCCTCCAACACATATTGAAGGAAATGTTGCTGTTAATGGTACTTTTTAACATTATGTTTATTTAGTATTTGTTATTTTTTAAAAAAAAGGCTATACTCTTGTTGCTGAGAGTCCCATGAGTGTTGGGATAAAAGTTATTATATGAAGAATTGGGATGTCAAACTTCTCCTGGTATTTATCGATTTCTCTACTTCTAATTGTGTTTTTGATCTAGTATTTATGTTATTTTTTTTTCTATTTGTGTGTTGTAGGTCGGAGTTTTTGTAGAAAGAAAGGGGTTAGGAAGAAGGTTAAAGTTGTTCGAACTACCCTTGTTGATGAGAATTTTCTTGAAGATGATTTTATTGATCCGCCTCCTCCAGTGGTGGATGCAAATGAAAAGGGAAAATAAAAGGTTTCTGAAGGGAATGGAAATGAGCCGGTTGTGAAGTAGACTGATACGAAGAAATCGATTGTGAATAAGCTGGCTGCAAAGAAACTGTCTGCAAAGGAGCCGGCGATGATGGATCCTACAATGAAAAAGCCCACAGCCAAGGAGCCCGCAACGAAGATGCCTGCAGTGGAGGAGCCTGCAATGAAGAAGCTCACTGTGAAGAAGCCTGCTGATAAGAATCCCGCTGAGAATAATTCCACTAAGAAGAGCCCTAATGTGAAGAAGCTATCTGGGAAGACAATTAAGGATGTTGTTAGAGATGGGAGTGGGCCGTCGAAGAAATCTTCTGTTGCGTGAAAGCGCAAGTGAGAAGTTGGAAATGTTGAGGCTGGTCATGGAGTTTTCGTACTTGTGTCGAAGAGAAATGTTCATGCTCATCGTTTAGCAGGGAACACTAATGATGACACAGAAATGACATGCCAGGTTAAACAAGTTTGTGAAACTGAGCTTTCTAATTGTTCTAGGTATGCTATTATATATATATGTGTGTGATTTTACTTTATATGTGTAGACATTCATTTTGAATATTTCAATTTTTTTGCATAATAGCTTGAATAATTTCGAATTCACTAGTTTAGGTATTTTGTACTTTACCTTTGGTGTTTCAGTGTTTTATATAACTATACATTTTAATTGTTGATCTGTTAGTTTAAGTTTTGATTTCAAGTGTTTAATAACTTTTTGTGTAGAGTTTTTGTGTGAATAGTTCATGTACTTGTTCAATTTATTTATGTTTTTAACTATTTAATTTGATTATACATTAAGTTTCTTTGTTACTTTATTAGTTTGTTATGATTTGGTTGTGTATTCGCTGCTGGAAAACAGGTACATAGGCACCGGTACAAATGTACCGGTGCCAAAATACAGGTGCTAAAAATGTCATAGGCACCGATGTGTTAGTGATACCGGTGCTAAAAAACTGAAATTCAGCACTGGTACTCAAAAAATCGGTGCCTATGCATTAAACACCGGTGCTACATAACCAAAATTTAGCACCGGTACACAAAAAACCAATGCCTATGAATAAATTCAATACCGGTAAACAAAAAATTGGTGCCTATACACTGAATACCGCTGCTACAAAACCAAAATTCAGCACTGGTACACAAAAAACTGGTGCCTTTGAATAAATTCAGCATCGGTAACACAATTTTGGGCCACATTGTAATTTTCCAAGAATTTATAGAAGTAATCAATCTTGACTTTCGAAACCCTTCCGTTCACCCATACATGCCCAAATTGTAGAGTTCCGGTCATATATTATTTAATTGCATTTTGGTTCCTCCAATTTCGTGATCCAGCAACTCCAACTTTCTTGGAGGGACCTAAGTGCAGAATGTAAAAACTTTACTCGTACTCCAAATTGAAATCAACTTGAACGTGATCCTACCGTATACACCCTCATTGTATTTTTCAAGTCCATAACAAAACATTTATCAACAATCGGGCAGAAGAACATATCCACAATTCTTTCTGATTGCCCTTTCTATCTTCCGAGTAATCAACTCTAGGTTACTATAGAACATGCAGTAGCGCTTTTTAAAATTTCATCAAAAAAATAATTTATTTTCTATTTCTATATTTATGCAAGAATAAAAAATTTGTATATTTTGGGCAGAAGGATGCTGTCGTAACAAAATTTTAGGCCATAGCATAATTTTCCAAAAAATATGTTAGAGGCGCTTCCGTCCACCCATTGTACTTTGAATTTTAAAGATGCAATAATCTCTTATTTAATTGAATTTTGGTGTCTTCAATTTTGTGATCTAATAGTAAAAATTAGAGTTAAGTGCTCATATAACCCTATGTTTTGGTGGTTTGTGCTAATATAACCTCGTAAAGTTGAAAAGTGCTATTGTAACCATGTGCTTTGCTTGAATTTGCTAATATAACCCCGGAGGCCTGAATTTGCCCGGAAATACATGAAATACCTATTTTACCCCTATTTTAAAAAAATAAAAATTCAGAAAAAGTGTAAAAGACTTCATTGCCCTTACCCTTGTCAACCCTAATCAAAAACTTCAAAAAGAGAAGTCTCCATTTCTCTAGAAAAAAATTTCATTTTTCTTATTCTCAAACTTCCGACGGTGACGATAGAGGATGGCCAAGTCAAAAAATGTTCACCGACGGCGGTGGTAGGAGGTCATTGCAGAGGGCGGTGAGTGGCTCCGGGAAGTTGAAGAATGGGTGTCGGGTTTATCGAGTTCAATCTAGTGGTCAGAGAGTTTATCGGGTTTAATCGAGTGGTTGCAAAATGATTTATCGGGTTCAAGGAGGTATCAGGTTTATCGGTGGTGGTGACGGGTCTTCGTCAATCTTCTATGAAGGGCGGTGGCGAGTGTTCGGAGAGTGATGGTAGTGGTTGGGACGAGTGGTGGCGGTCGCTGGGGAGAGTGATGGTGGTGGCGGTAGCAGAGGTGGTGGTGCTGGGGCTGGTGGCTAGGCCAGGTGGTGGTGATGGTGGTGTTGGGGCTGGTGGCTAGGACAGGTAGTGATGTTGGTGGTAAACAGGTAAATAGTATAAACAGTGGAACCCACGGTAGAGCCCTAAGAGAGCCTTACCAAATACAAACCAGTCCAACCCTAGGTTACTTTGGTGAACCTAGGGAGCAAAATCCAATAGGTAGTGATGTTGGTGATAGGATGGGTGGTGGTGGTGGTGCTGCAGAGGGCGACGGGTGGCTCCGGGAAGCTGAAGAAGGAGGCATCGGGTTTATTGGGTTCAATCGAGTGGTCAGAGAGTTTACCGGGTTCAATCAAGTGGTTATAAAATGGTTTATTGGGTTCAAGGAGGCATCGAGTTTACCGGTGGTGGTGGTGGGTCTTCGCCGGTCTTCGAAGGTGAAGGGCGGTGACGAGTGGTCGCAGAGTGATGGTGGTGGTAGTAGCGGATGTGGTGGCTTGCGGTGGTGAAGGTGGTGGTGCTGGGGCTGGTGGCTAGGATGGGTGGTGGTGGTGGTGCTAAGACGGAATGTGGTGGTTGGTGGTAGTTGGTGGTACTAGGGCGGCGGTGAATCCAATCTCTATCCATTTATACATGTGGGATTATTGATCTGATTGACTCAGATGTAATTCTTCTTTGTGCTGTGTCTGAATTTGTTGATTGTTAATATGAATTTGCTATCTTGACTTGTGTGGGATTATTCTTGTTTGGGCTATTTTAAATTTCTTCTATATTGAATGTGATGCGGCGGCGGTGTGGCGGAGATGTGGTGGTGGAGCGGTGGATATGCGGTGGTGGTGGCGGAACAATGAAGGTGTTGCTGGAGGTGCGGTTGGTGGAACAATGAAGGTGTTGCTGGAAGATGAAGATGAAGAAGAAGAACCTTACTTAGGGTATTCTTGTCTTTAATTTTCAGATTTCAAGTAAGGGGCATTTTTGTCTTTTTAAATTTAGTCAACATCGGAAATTAGTCAGTCAACATCGAAATGGTGCCACAGGGTTATATCGGCACTTTTTTTTTTGCAAAACACGGGGCTACAATAGAACTTTCCAACTTTACAAGGTCATATAAGCACAAACCTTCAAAACATAGGGTCATATCAGTATTTTGCCCTAAAATTTTAAAAGTTAACTTGGAGATCAAATAAGACTAGCACTGGCATTGCTTTTCATTCATACCGGTGCTATTTTATGGTGGGATGATGAATTTTTTGAATTTTCATTCCAAATTTTGTAGAGATTTTTTAAAATTTTGAAATTTTGGAATGAGCACCGGTATTAGTTACTTAGGCACTGGTATGTGTACCGATGCTCAACACATAGAAAAAAATTCCCAATTTTGCTCTCGGGTTCAATTTTTTTTAAAAAAAAAATCCATTCAAAGCAGCCCTAAGCAGCTGCATTTCGTATGTTTAGGTACCGGTATGAGCATTTTGAGCACCGGTTTTTGTACCGGTGCTCAACACTTAGAAAAAGGTTCCAAGGTTTGCTCTCGGGTTTAATTTTTTTTCAAAAAAACCCATTCAAAGCAGCCCTAAGTAGCTGTGTTTCAATTTCTCAGGCACCAGTATGAGCATTTTGGGCACCAGTACTAGCGCTCAACTTGGTTTCATCTGAACTATTGAATTTTTTTGTTGATTGAATCTCAACCGTTAAAAATTTGCCTATATACACTTCCCCCTGAAACACTAAATCTACCCACCCTCATTTCTCTCCTCTCAATCTTCTCCCTCCTCCTCCCCTCTCTGCTTCGATGCCGCTGCCGGCGCTATCTCTAGACGCCATCTTTGGACACCATCCCAACTCCATCTCATGGACCATCTCGACTCCATCTCCGGACCATCCCAAATCCATCTTAAGGACCATTCGACGCCATCCCCGACACCATCTCACAGACCATCTTTTCCCTCCTCGCGGTGCACCATCCCCAACACCATTTCCCCGCGCTCTACTCGCTAGTCGGAGTTGCGTACTCCACCAAGATCCAAGTCACCTTCACTGTTTTGGTTCGTTGATGTTATCTAGGGTTTTTGGAAATTATGTTCTAGTTTTCATGATGATTGATGTTGTTAATCTATGTTTAGGTATAGCTTGTTTCATGAATTGAGAGGTGTTATGTATTTTCAATTATATGTAATGAAGTTCTGGGTTGCAGTAAGATTTTTCCAGTTTTTAGATGAGCTTCTATTTTTTTTGTTCGTTCTGAGTTTCATATTCTGGCCGGTGAGTTTATTCTCACTGGTTGGATTTTTTTAATTGATTGCCTATAAACTAGCACCAGTATTTCTTGCATAGGCACTGGTAAATGGTACCGGTGCTGAAATATATTCTAGCACCGGTATGAAAAGTGAAAATTGAGCACCGACAAGTGATATCCGGTGTTGGCTTAAATTTCTAGCACTGGTACCACATACTGGTGCCTATGTATCACATTATTAGCACCGCTCACATACGCACCGGTATGAAAATTCCTAAAATACCGGTGCCTGTGGTATGAAAATACCAGTGCCTGTGGGGGCACTTTTCAGTAGTGATTGATTAAGTTTTCTATTTTAAATTACTGCATGTTTGCTTTATGTTTTTGTATCTCTTAGTTTTGGTATTTATGTGCATAGTTTGAATATTGCTTATTGTATTGTGTTTTTCCATGGGATTTTAAAGAAATTTATGCCTGGAAGCTGGTCATAGATCTATGCGCTACTCTCACTGATCAGCAGAAGGCTGGTGTTAAAGCGATTTGTTTCGGGAGCCTTTTAAAGCTAAGATTGGATATTGTACTTCCTGCGGGAATAGTGCATTGGTTGGTCAGTAATTTTAACCCTTTTACATATTTTCTGATGGTTAGGGTAGATAGGTACTTTGTTACTACTGATATTGTATTTCATGTCCCGTCCTTGCCCCAGAATCCTGGTAAGAAATTTGAGCAGAAAAGAAATTCTAGCATGGCATGGAATTGCGGGATATGTATAAGGCTAGGTTTGGTAGGGAGACTGAAAAGGATATACCCCTTCACTTGATTTTAAAAAGGATAACTGAACTTAAGGAGGGAGGGGATGAGTTTAAGAGACTTTTTGTCATTTATTGCTCTTCGTACTTTTTAGCTCCTATATCTACTGGGAAGGTAGATATGAATACTCTTGAAGCTATTGAAAAGGTTGATGAGATTAAGAATCTTGACTGGCGTAGTTTTGTGTTAAATCAAATGGCTTCAATGATTAGGAGGTATAAGAGCAATGATGAACACCAAACCTGTAGTGCTTGTGTCCTTATCCTTCTCATTCAGTATTTGCATAGATTTCCTGTCCGTGGTGTGTTGGAGCCAACATCCCTTCCTCTAGTCCAGTATTGAACTAATGCAAAATTGAGGGAGAGAGTGAGGGTGCTGGAAATCGGAGGAGGTTATGACAGAACAATCATGGTGAAAGATGGCCATCCAATCAGCTGTGCTGGAAAAGTGAAAGAGGGTCATATGGCTCAGCCTGAAATTGGAGCTCTTTCAGTTCAAACGGAAGTTGTAGCTCCAGTTTCTTCGAAAGGGAAGGAAAAGGTGGTTGATGATGTCCTTGAAGATGATAATGTGCTGACGTTCAAAATCCCACACGGAATTATGACAAACTCTAGGATTAAAAGTTTTGCTAAGAATGTAAGCGTTTAAATTTTCACCTTATGTATTTTCTGGGTTAGTTCTGGATTTTAAGATGATTCTCTATGTGTTTCAGTATTTAGTTTAACTTTTTATTTTTTGATTTTATGTGCTAGTTTAGGTGTTTAGTTTCATTATTTCATATTGTTGACTTTTAGTGTGGTTAGTTAATGTGCTTAATCTTTCTGTTTAGGTGTTTAATAGTTTAGTTCAGTTTATATATGAACTGTTTATGGTCAATTTGATTATGCTTTCATTGAGTATTTAATATGTTTGTTTAGGTGTTTAGTTTAGTTTTCAGTATAAACTTATTGATATTTTTCTTGTGTAGGCTTATAATGAGACCCTCATGATTGTGAAACGTAACTTTGAAGTTGTTGCTACTATTATGTATGAGAGGTTGGAGAAGGTGAAGAGTGATGTTGTGGATGAAGCATTGCAATTTTTGCCACCAAGTGTTGGGACTAGTGCAGAAACTCATATTCAGGAAAATGACTTTGATGATTCACCATTGGAATGTAATGACAAGTTCATTGCTATGGTTGATGAAGCTTGCAACAAATGGAGGAGAAGGACACAATATCGGCCTCATAACCAGCCTATCTCAAGTTTTAACTTGTTTCATGGTGGTGAATTGGATGGCCTAGTAGGAACGTCCACATCTATGCAATCCCTAAACAAAGGATTTTAAGATGTTAGCAGGGACTAATGTATTTGAATGATGTGATTTGAATTTTTTATGGTGTGATTTGAATATTTAAATTTGTTGAATTGAAGTTATGAATGATTCTGAATGGTCAATTTGCTAGGTTGTTGGATTTGTTTTGTCATTGCTGGATTGAAACTTGTAATTTTTTAAAGATGATTATAGTATTAATGTAGTTCTGAAGTTTATCTCTTTAGTTCCATTGTTTATAGATTTAGTTTTCTATTAAAGTTTAACAGTTTGTCTAGTAATGATATTTTGGATGTTGATATTTTTCTTTAGCAATTTTGCTATCTTTTTCTGATTGTTATTTAATGTATTGTTCTGTTTATAGCCATGTGTCCTTTAAGTATATTTTTCGGTTATTTAAGTATATAGTTAGGTTTTAAAATTAGATATTTTCTAACCATGTGTTGTTGTTTACTTTTCGACCCTCATATTTTCATTTACTTTTTCTAACATTAGTTCATTTATATTTTCATTTAGCTCATTTATTAGAGTCATTAGTTTCAAACATAGTTTTCTTGGTTGAATATATTTTTATTTAATTAAACTGAACTTGTTAGTTCAGGTGTTTAAAGCATTGAAGATCAATTTAAATGATTGACTAAATTATTTTTTTGGTCGCTAACATAGCATCTTAAAATTTGTTTGATCTCCAAGGCCAATACCATGTTTGTTAAGCAATCAACAAACTCAAAATAATTTGTTTGATCCCCAAGGTGGTTTTCAGGTAAAGTCAATAAAAATTCGGTAAAACATAAAAAATGACCATTATACCCCTGAGTTTAAAAAAATAAAAAGAAAGAAAGAAAAGAAACAGAAAATGACCAACCTCTTCTCTGTCACCAGCAACACCAATTTACGATGAGCACCAATCCAATCGATGGCGAGCACCAAGCCGGATTGCCGCTTCTAATCGAATCCGGCAGTGAGCACCAATCTGCCTCCTAGGTTTCCAATGAGTTTGCCTAGGTTTCCGACGACAATGATTTGGGATGGGCAAAGCCAATCACGGTGAGAAGAGGCATGGCGAACAAGTTCGACTGCAAGATCTCAACGTTCTCTGGCTGGGAAAAGAACGGTAGCGTGATTCTAGAAGTGGTGCTGATGCCAGAGACGATGGCGGCGCTGGAGAAGGATATGAATGCGCCAGCGACCGAGCCTTAGACACAGGGAAAGAGGGTTCAGTTGGCAAAGAGGGGCCCTGAACGCTGGGGAAGAGGCCCTGGATCGGTGGTGATCTTCGACGGAGAAACCATGACTAAGGCAGGAGGAAGAAAATGCGTGGCTTCATGCGCTTTGTTACAACTAGAAACATTTCAGCGTGTGGCTTCACACGCGCATTTATAAAACTGTGACTTGAACCATTCCCTATCTTCAAGCTGAAAATTCTTGATCATATTGTTCCATGCCATTTCAAATTCATCTTTTTTTTACAGTATTTCAAACAATGCTCAAATGCTTCCTTGAATGGACCATCCTTTTCTAATTCACCAAAACGATTGATGGCATTTTGTGTAATGTACCATAGGCACAACCTATGCCTCGTGTTTGTGAAAAACTGTAAAATTTTGTGAATAATTTTATTCAGAACAAGTTCATATGTAAACATATGATCTAAAACAAATTAAACACGAACTGAAGATATAGACATGAAATGTAATTGTTCATTATTTTTTCTAATAATTGGGTTTTTTATGGAAAGATTACTGAAATTATACATTAGATATTCTGAACAAACATGGGAACTAATGAACTAAACACTAAAGGTAAGTTCATAAGCATATCAACCGAAAATAGTCCAGATCAATCAAATTTAAGAATGGTCACCTTTTCGATTGCCTTGGCCATGGATGGATCTTGGTATGTAAATATTGTTACTGGCTCTTTGCCACCAATTAATTTTCTAAAAACATCAAGAAGTCATTCGAAAGTTGAAGCTTTCTCGTTGGCAATAAAAGCACATCCAAACATCACTATATTGACGTGGTTGTTCATTACGACTATTAGAGCACAAACCAAGTTGTATTTGTTGGTCCTGTAAGTTGACGAATTATTTAACAAAGTTAGATTATGTCACTTCATGTGTTAATGCAGTTACACCATTTAATTATTATGTTACTTCGTACGTTTCAACAAGTTATAAGTACCTAAATTTTCTCAAAAAAATACATATATGTCAATTTTAGACCTTGGTGAACCATCAAGCAGAATTATATGACCTTTATTCATTTTTTCCTGTTGTTACATTGTGTGTTTAATATATTACTTTATATGTTTTATGAAATTTAAAAATAGCCAAATTTTCTCAAAAAATGCAATATATTTCACTTCATTTGTTCATGAAGTTACATCGTGTGTATAACATACTAGTTTATATGTTCATGCCGTTACTTCATTCTTTTAAATGTATTTTACGAAATCTAAACCATACATGTATTTTGTGTCAAATATCATTAGATTGTCGTAGAGGGAGTAGTCTTCCTTCATCATTGAGTCCCTCCAAAACAATTCTGTTAGCCTACCATTATCATCCAATTTAACTTAGAAGAAGAAATGTTGTTAGCACTCTTCTGTGATAGTCTTTCAATTACTTGTTGAGCATTGCCTCCTTCAATCTCCTTCATGTGCAACATGTTCACATAGTTTAGATAATCCTTAATCGTGTGTCCTAGGCTCTGAATACCATCAGCTTTAAAAACCATAAACTTGAACCCATGGCTAGGTTTTAATCATGCACCTTCCACTCTTTCTATAGCTTTCCCTTTTTCCTCGGTAATTCTCCTTTCACTTCTCTGCAAACACTACCATTTGACTCGAGTGAAAGGATGATTGTGAGATGTCACATGATGCAAAACTTCATATGCTTCATCGATAAATTAAACCTGAATTCCAGCTTTGCATCCTTTTCTTGCAACCACATTTTTCCTTGTTCTTCTTCTTTTCTTCTCAGAGCCCTCTTCAATGATATTGTTGTTGGAAGGTGTGTCAGGTGCTTCTTCTTCACTTTTGTGTTTCTCTAATTTGAGTAGATAAAATACTTCTCTAGGATGGTTCCATTTTTTAACCTATTTGTGTTGAACATCGCACCCCAAATCCCAATGCATTTGACTGTTTTTGGTATAAATCATGAAACTCTGATAGTGTTTTTGCTCTCAAACTTTTGAAGCAATCTGTGACATCAACTTTCGATAGGTCGCTTAAATTGGTGACATAATCTGGTCCTTCAAAATTGTATCCTTCAAGTAACCCATTACATAAACTATTATATTGGTTTGTTCGTGTATTTTACAATTTAGTTTGGTCTTCATAAACAGTTGTTTAGTCACTGATAAATTTGTACAGAGAGGCACAATATCAAACAATTTTGATAAAAAATCCTACTAATTAAATTTTAGACATTAAGCACGATAGATTATATATTTATTGAGCTAAATCGTGTATTTAACTTATTACTTTTTGTGATAAAGTAAATTTGAAAACATAAAAATATTCTTAAGTTAATGCATGTAATTGAATTTTTGACGAATCATCTTACAAAGTTCAATATTTTTACTTCATAGGTTCATGCAGTTTCATATTATTTACTATGTTACTTCATACATTTCAGAAAATTAAAAAACACGTACATCTTCCCAACAAATTGCATATAACCAAATTTCAGACCTTGGGGAATTGTCCATCAGAATTATATCACATTACTTCATGTGTTCATGCAATTACATCATGTGTTCATCATATAACACTAGTAGAGGCAAGCCAAATAAAGGTGCATATTTAAGGCGGTTTAGGGAAAAAAAACATGGAACCGCCTTAGTCAAGTGGTTCCAAACTCGGAACCCTCATTCCGGTTCAAGAAAAACATATTCAAACTAGTTTCATTCCGGTTCAAGACAATTTTAGTTGAATCCATTTGACTTTTTTACCGACAAACCTGTACTCAAACTAGTTTGAGTACAGGTTTGTCTGGTCCAAGCATATCTTGTATTTACTACGAATTTTTTTACTTGGTTAACAACAATTGTAATTTTTCCAATATTTAAAAACTACAACTAGGAAGCCTATATTAACATTTATTAAAGGCACTTTTAAGTAAAACCGCCTTTAATTAGCCTAATTAAAGGTGGTTGTGTCTAACTGCCATTAAAATGGATTGGTTACGAGTATATAACAAGGGACGATCAGCCTACCGAGTTTGAAAAAGGCTCCATCCTTTATTTCTGAAAAGACAATTGCCTTTCCGAACTCAGAATTTGATCGGGGGGCCTATTCCGAACTCGAAACAATTTTGAACGAGGTAAGGGTCTTATGAATTTGGGTTCCGAGCTCGGAACCAGTTATGTATATAAAAAATGTGGCCATTTATTTGAACTCAAGAAAACAAAAATATTGTTAGGTTTTCGCTCTCTCTCACAATCCATTGATGAAAAAGTAAAGTCAATATATACATTGAAGAGCATCAAGAAGGTAGAAATTGTTTATAAATATATCATTGGAAATTATCTTGAATTTATGGTTTTTCATATTAAAATTTTAAATTATGGTTTGTATTTTGGTAAAATAGGGGTGGGTTATGATCAATGTTGCAATAATGCTAATGGGTTACATTGTAATTGATTTGTAGGACAATGGACCACAGTGAACTCATTGGTAATGATCTTAGAAAATCACCCGATTACATGTCATTGATTGAAACATTTGTCACTTTTGCGTTTGAGGATGCTTCAACGAATGAGGTTTTGCAAGCCCGGTGTCCATGTAAAGATTGTAAAAACAATGTGTATCTTGGGAGAAAAAAATTGCGGGGACATCTTATAATGAAGGGGTTTGAAACTAGCTATACTCGTTGGGTCTGGCACGGGGAAGTTGGAGAAACGGCTAGGACAAATGATTTGAGTAACACCAATGTGGAAAATGAATTAGATGGGAATGCGGAATTTGACAAAATGGTGGAGGATATTGCGAGAGAGTTCAAAGGTAAACCCAAAGTATTACAAACGTTACTTGACAACAAAGAGATGCAATTGTACAACGGTTCTAAACATTCGATACTTAGTGTGACTCTGAAGATAATGAATTTGAAATCTAAATATGGGTGGACCGATAAGTCGATGAACAAAACTATAGAATTGCTTACGAATTTTCTCCCCGAAGGTAACATGATATTGGATAAGTTGAATGCGGTGAAGAAAGTTCTTTGTCTGATGGGATTGGAAATGAAAAAATCCATGCTTGCCCTAATGATTGTATGTTGTACAGGGGGGAGATGAAAATTGAGAAACATGTAGGGTATGTGATGAGTCTCGTTACAAATTGAAGAGGGGTACAATTACGGTGGGTGCACGGAAGTGGTAACTAAAAAAAGAAAAAGACACAGGCAAAAGTGATGTGGTACCTTCCTATAGTTCCACGGTTGCAGAAGTTGTTTATGTGTAAGGAAGATACGAAATTGATGTGTTGGCATGCAGAGACGGATCAACTGGCTGATGATGTTATTAGACATATGTCGGATGCTGATCAATGGAAAAATATCGATGCCTTTCACCCTGAGTTTGGTGAAGAGCCCTGACATTTAAGGTTCGGCCTGTGCACCGATGGAATGAATCCATTTGGTAATATGAGTAGTACACACAGTTCTTGGCATGTTATGTTGGTTATCTACAATCTTCCGTCATGGTTGACAATGAAACGTAAGTACGTGTTGTTATCTGTGATTATTTCGGGCCCCAAGCAACCAGGTAATGACATAGAAGTGTATCTTGCTTCTCTTGTTGAGGATTTGTTGACCTTATTCAATGAGGGTGTTTGGGCATATGACAAAAGTGTCAAAGATTACTTTACATTGAAAGCGATGTTATTTTGCACCGTTAATGATTTTCCAGCATATGGTAATTTGTCCGGCTACTTAGTTAAATGTCACTTTGCTTATCCCATCTATGAGAGGGAGACTGATTACCACCAATTGAATCATGGTTGCAAAACTGTATACCAAAGTCATCGTAGGTTTCTTCCGGAAGTAGAGGGTAGACAAGCACTGGTGGTACGAACCGGCACTCGGGTTTTTGAAACTTTGAAGAATTTTCCCAATAACTTTGGGAAGAGGAAGCGTAAAGTGGCGGTGGGTGGGAGTTTTAAGAAATTCTCAATTTTCTTTAGATTTCCTTATTGGGAGCATTTATATGCTAGATATTGTCTCGATGTCGTGCAAATTGAGAAGAATGTGTGCGATTCTTTGATCGGGACATTGTTGAATACCCCAGGGAAAACAAAGGATGGGCTGAATGCTAGGTTACATTTGGTTGAGATGGGAATTAAGAAGAACTTTGGGCCAGTGAATTCAAGTGAAAATTGTTACTTGCCGCCGCTTGCTATTCTATGTCACAAAGTGAGAAGTAATCATACTATGAGGCCCTTGGAAATGTTAAGGTCCCAACTGCATATTCATCCTACATTAGTTCTTGTGTTTCTGTGGAGGAGTTGAGGTTGGCTGGTTTGAAGTCTCATGATTGTTACAATCTGATACAGGAATTGAATGTGATTGCAATTTGAGGATCATTTCCATCCCATGTAAGACTGTGCATTACAGAGCTATGTATGTATTTCAAGTCCATTTTTAGCAAAAATATTTGCATGTCGAAGTTGGACGTTTGCAGACAATGATTGTTGAAGTGTTATGTCGGATGGAAATGTACTTTCCCCCATCATTCTTCGGCATAATGGTCCACTTGCGTGTTCATCTTGTGCGTGAGATAAATATTTGTGGTCCAGTGTTTCTTAGGTGGATGTAACCATTCAAGAGGTACATGAAAATATTCAAGCATTTTGTGAAGAATCGCTACATGCCTGATGCAAGTATTGTACAACGATATGTAGCAGAGGAGTCCATCGAGTTTTGTACTGATTACATGAATGAAGTCAATTCGATTGGGGTTCCAACTCATAAACATGAGGGATGGTTGGAAGGTTAAGGGGTTAGGCAAGGGAAACTGTTGCATCCGAGTGCTAAGAATTATGTACTGCCCATCTATATGTTCTTCGCAATCACGAAGACGTTGTCATGTATCTAGAGATTCACATGGATGCAATCATAGTGGCTAACACCAATTTCAATGAAGCGCTATCCTACAATTACACAGTGGAACTTTTGCATCGTGGTTGCTTAATCAAATATCTATGGGGATCATCCATTGACAGTTAAATGGTTGGCTCGTAGACCACTTGGTACCTTACTTTCTTATGGAGGGTACGACATTAATGGTTTTACCTTTGCCACAAAATCAATGGAAGATAATGGCGTGTCATAGAATAGTGGAGTTTCCATTGTGTCTGAAACTTTGCATGTCGATAGTAGAAGTGGTAATAGTCCTATGTACGTTCATCAGTGTTACTTTGGAACAATTTCAGATGTCTGGGAGCTTGACTATGTTACCATGTGACTCACCATTTTTAAATGTCAGTGGGTTGATTTCAACAGTGGGCAGCAGACCGAGGAATTTGGTTTCACCCTTTTGGATAGTAGTCGAATAGGTTGGCAAAAAGATCCATTCATATTGGCATCTCAAGCGCACCAGGTTTTTTATGTAAGAGATCCATCTGATCCTCGATGAAAGATTGTGGTGGAAGACAAATGCGCTTTCATTGAAGAATATGAATCCGAAGAAATAGTCAGATTCGGTCACAATGCAACAGGTGTCGGAATAGACGATGCTATCTTGCTTGAGGAGGACGAACAAATACTTAATTGTTCTGTCGGTCAAAATGATCATGCTGAGGGAATTCAGTTGGACATATGTGGCAAGGTTAGCCGTAAACGCAAGAAGGCTAAAAAGGCTACCAAGAAAAGAAAACAAAAGAAATAGACAAATCCTTTGTAATTGTATTTTGTAATCAATATTAGTTTCAAATTAGTGAGGCTAAGGATTCAATTAAAATGTGACATCTTCTTAGGATCAACCAGTAACAGGTTGGTGGGATGAAATCACAATCCAAATAATGATCTCCACATAAAATCCATACAATGAAATCATACCCTACTACGAATAGATATGTCATAACAATGAAATCTGCATAACAATCTCCAAATCAAATTCCACATTCTCAAATTGTTCATGAAACAGAAACCATCAAGATCATAAATTTTGCCTCAATGGTAATTGTGACTCCAAGTATCTTCAAGATCACCTGTAGACGTTGACTGGCCAAGATGGGGACGCTGGGTGGAATTGAGATTGCGTTCGTACGCCCATTGTATTTTCTCCATTTTCAATATCGTGGCATTCATTTTCACAAACTCTTTGCGCACCCACTTGTAACAATCTTGCACACTCATGAGATAGGCCTCCCCCTCATCTACAACTTCTAAACAACAATGAAAAAAATATCGTAAGTAAATTATTTATAACATGTAGAAACTACAATCAAACAAAAGAATTCACTTACCATTATCCACTCTAGGCCTTTTTCTTGGCTCCCCTTCTCCTTCATCCCAGTAGTACCATTTTCCATTGACAAACATCATTCCCCTATTTTTTTAAATAGGTCTTGTCGAAGTACTTCAGTGCTTTCTTCTCACCGTGTCAACCCCTCAACATTTCTCAATATTTTAGTGATCAAATTCCCATAAGGGGAGCTTCCTACTACCCTAGTTGATTCCCCATCATAAAGCACGTGCCTAAATATCGCCGCTCAGGGTTAATTCTCTTACCCTCCAAAATGAGATAAAACAACATCTAGGCACTATAGTTGGGCTCGGTGACGTGTTCGAATGTGGGAACCAAACATTTAGCAATCATCTCGTAGACAATGAGAGAATCTACGGGTAGAAATTTGAGGCTAAAAGTCTCCATCTTACCTAAATCCCTTGCATTACGTGAGAAGTACTTAAAACTACATTGGATATGATCAACATATGGGGGTTCTGCTACTAATGGCCATCTTTCCCTAAAGTAACAATCATCCTATGGACCATCGGAATCTTCGAGATATACATCTTTGGGGACCTTATAAGGCAATCTAGGGCTTCATTCAAAATCCACTCACTAATTGGAATATCAATTCCCCCAACCCTGGTTGAATAGTCACCATTCACGTCTCTTAAATTTCTATAGAATTGGCAGCATAAATCAAAATAAGAAGATTCATCAAGCCCTAACGTGTCAGTGTGTTGGTCCTTAAACTTGTCTAACAGGTCGGCTAAACCAATTCCAGATACTCATTAAAATAAACAATGTAGGCATCAATCAATTTACCCTTATCACGTAGAATGTTGTACCTAGCTTGTGCAGGAAAAGAGACAAATTTAATGGTATCATACCCGGGGTTATTGCCAGCCGATTGAGATCGGGGGATGCGACGTGAACCACCTCTAGCCATTGGCATTTGAATCACCTTGTTGATGCTTGAAGAATTGGAGGTGCCGATCTGCTCTCAGAACTCGCAAATTGCCCCTAGGGTTTGATATTGAGGCAATAGAAACGACAATCTGGTTTTTGGGGAGGTTTTTTCTATATAGTTTGTTTATTACAAGTTCAAAACAGTAAATCGGCCCTTTATAAGTAAGGGCCAACTTGCTTCTGAGTAAGGAACCAATTTATGCACCCAAAAAATACACGCCCATTTTTAAACAGAGGTGGCCCGGATTTGTCACCTGAACTCGGAACCATTCTTTCTGAGTTCGGAAGAAAATTTGGCCCTTTACTCAATTCAACCCCCCTATTCTTTCCGAGATTGAAACCCTGAATCGTCTCTTTGCTCTATTTACACCCCCCTGATTACGAGCTCAGAAACTGACCCGGCCTGTAAATCTGAATGGCTGATTGATTTATGAACTTGGAAACCATTCCCGCACAATGGTCAAATTTTGATAATTGGGGGATTATACATTCATAATTAAAGCTTACCCAAATATGGTATATCTATCTATAACTAAATTACAATTGATAAATTTTGCTAAAGTCAGGTTCAATTGACTACACAATATTTTAATGCATCAAGAACCATTTTTCAATACTTAATAAATGACAAGCATCAATGGGATAGTAATCTAGTCTCAAAAAGTTATCCAAACCATCTATCAGTCTTAAATCACAACCAAATTAAAACCCACTTTTTAAATTCCATGTAATAATCTAGCGCTAACCGAACATGTGCTCCACCTCGGCGTCTGATGTGTCCATTTTATATGCATAATTTAGTACTATTTAGGGTCACTTTTGTGCTCTTTTATTATCGAGATCTTGTGTTTTACCTTGAAATTCTCTTAGGAGGGATAAGAGCAACTTTATGCTCTTTTACCTATTCTAAGTAAATTTTGTGTGACAAGGGAAGAACACGGAAGCAATGAAGATTGGAGGCCATTGAAGACTACACTTTCGAAGATTCGCTTCGAAGACATGAAGACCGGAGGCCATTGAAGACCATTTTTTGGAGCCGTTGAAGACTTGGAGATTGAGAGGGATGACTATAAAGATGACTGCATGCCACAAGAAGAAGAAAAAGACACAATACAAAATTCTGGCACCCGTCGTGAGTCGCTATGGTTTCGTCGCGATGACCGGCACGAGTCGCGACGAGCCATCGCGAGTTGCGACCAACGGGTGGCCAGAATTCTGCCTTATCTTCTTTGTACTATAAATACCATTCTTTTTCCTTTCATTCATACTTACCTTCCAGCTGCGATTTTAGTACTATTTCAAACCCTTTTCTTCCATTTTTCATCCTTGATTTCTCTTGTTTTTATGATTAGTTGTTTAGCATTGATTAGCATGTACTCTTGTAGCTAATCTATCTCTTGGGAGCAATTGACTAAGGCTTCCAAACCCATGTCCTAAGAACTATTTGTAGCTTATTTATTGCTCTTACTATTGTGCATTTATGGAGCATTGAATGTGTTTGTTGATATCATTAATGTTGTTGAAAGCTTGAGTATATGAAATACTTGTATGAATTGCTTGCTAGGGTTTGGGGGAAGTGGGTCGATTTCCCCCTTTTCTTGTTAGGAATATATGAGTATGATTTAGAGCTTTTGATTGTGTTGATGGATTGATGATTGCTAGGTGGATATGATAATGTTGAACTCTTTGTCATGTTTGTCGTTTGTAGCAAACGAGAGAAGTCTATGAACGTAGATCGTTCTTGACCAATCTCGTGTAAATGCATAAATAAGTTAAATGCTTAGACGCGGTGTAGTGTTTATAAATGTTGCCGAGCTTGTTGATTCTTCGTGCTAAATGCCATCAATGGGATAGCTTGAGTCGTGTTTCGACTACGGGAGTCATTGGTGAGGTTTGACAAGAGATGTCGAATTCACTCTTGCAAACTACTATCTAAGAAGGATAGAAGTTTAGCCTTCACAACAAGTAGTGAAAGTAGTAAATAAGTTGCATGATCAATGATGGATAAGAGGTTTGGAAGTGGAAGTCAATTGCGCCCAAGGTTCCGTAAATTGTTATTTTCATCTTACTCTTAGTTGTATTGCATGATTAGCATTGTTCTATTGCTTTGCTAGTTGTTGTACTTTAATTTGTTAACGTAGGACCAACTCTCAACCAAACCCCCCCTTGTTTACAAGCTTATATATATGTATGTGCTTAGTATGTTTTCTCCTTTATATGTTTAAAACCCTTAAAAAGATCCCTCTTCTCGTGGATGACCCCGACTTGCCATTATCTACTTAATTATAGATAGGAAGCATTTAGGGCTTAAAAGTATTAACTTTGAGAGGTACGGCGATGACCTCCTAGCGTCCTCACGATTGTCTTTGTTGCCACCACTTGCATAACTATTCGAGAACTCAGGATCAAAGTTTTGAGGCTCCTCATCCTCACTTAGTTCGAGGTGGATTCTCTGAGCTTTCAAGAAGCGTTCTTGCTGCGCCTCTACTCTAGCCAACATTGATGAGGTCTCTTCAGCATTGCCACAAAAGCAGTTGAAGTAGCGACTAGTTGTAATCTTCCAGTTGCTTTGGGAACCTACTCAACAAAGGAAAATTTACAATGTACAATTATCAATAAAGAGCGACAAAAAAAATCTGTATAACTAAAAATAGAATTTTAGTCAAACACTTACTAGATCTCGATCCCTTTGCTCTTTCAAATTCCGCCTCCCTTGCCCATTTGGAATTCTTTGATTGGTCTCCTAGGATAACCCTTAGCTTCCACTTAAGGTTGGCACCGATCTTCAGGCCCTTGTGATAAAACCACACCTCGTCATAATACTCTTGGCGGAGTGGGCGGTCTTTCGGTTGGACACCGGACTTCTTTATCATTGCGGTGATCAAGCCACCATATGGGAGATTAATTTTCTTGGCATTTTCCGCCTTTAGCATACTCATCAGGATCGTATAACTGGGGTTAATATTTACACTCTCCATCACATAGTAAAAAATTCATGAGATTGCCAATGGTCGGCTCACACGTGTGTCATCCCGTGGGCAAATGATTCAAACACACCCACTCATAGATTATTCTTTGCTCTACCGTCAACTCACCTATATCATAGCTATCCATCGGTCCTATGGCTACAACCCCGTGGAAGTATTTCGTAGCCATTTCTACGAGATCAATTGGGGTGGCTTCAGTGACGGAAGACCAACTCTGTTGGTGATAGATCTCGAGGGGGCCATGGCCATCTTCCTAGTTCACTTTATCTGGGGAAGAGTATTCGCTACCTAGGGCATCCATTATAGTGTATTTACTAACCGCTATGTCTTTTCCATTAACCCTAGTACAATCACGATTGTTCATGCTTTGTCCCAAATTTTGCATAGAATTGAATAACCTCCTCTACGTAAACCCGATCCTCCAAATATAACAAATTTTCCAAATGTTGGTTCTTGAAACTCCTTAATAAATATCCTAGGCACAAATAATTGATCGACATTCTAAGGATAACTTTCAAATTAATAACCTTACATTTTGAAAATTCAACATACCTCTCCCCAACCCTTCCACTGATAAATTTCTCCGATGTCGAAAGCTCCCTGTAGGGTTCATGGCATTGGTTGCTCGCCACCCCAGTATTCTTCTTAGTGCACATTGACCTCGACATTTTGAGTGGATTGGGTAGAAATTGGGATATTGACCGATTGGGTTTTGGGGTTAGGGTTCTTGAGTTTGAATTTGGGTTGTGTTATGTCTATTGAGTTCTACATTTTTTTATATATTATAATAGGTTCCGAGTTTGGAACGTAATCCGGGGTCTTTTAAAAAGACATGAATGGGTTCCGATTTGGAAGCCTACTTAGACAACAAAAAAATTGAAAATCGCATTTTTCCCCAAAGGGTATTAAGTACCCTTTGGTTGCCCGCGTTTGTTAACCCTTTTACCTCAAAAAAATCTTCTTCTCCCATTTATCTCTCCATCTCCAATCCATTATTTCATCCAAAGGTGATTTGCGGTAATATTTGAAGCATCCAAACCCTACATTCCTCATCTCTACTTTTATTTTGTTCTCATTCCATTTTTTCACTGTTTGAAGGCGATGATCAAAACTAGTGATTTGAGACTTGATGGCACACAAGGTGTTATGGAATTCAAGTTTCCACTCCTTTGATTTGAAGGTTAGTGTTTTAAAACCCTAGTATTTTGAGTAGTTACACAAATGGTTCTTGAATTGGGGGGGGGGGGGCGAGTTTGAGGGTTTTTTTTATTTATAATGTTTAGTAATGTTACACTGTGATAACATTGAGATTGTCATTTTTGTTTCATTCCTTATAGTGTAAATCTAATGGTGGTTCATTCCCGTGACAAAAATAATATTATATGTTGGAAATCATTATTAATGTGGTATTTCATTATAATAATATATATTTTGTGGTTAGAGTCATGATTTGGTGCCAATTTTTTGGATGTAGGTTCAATAATGTCTAGAAAAAGGACTTGTGACGATATGCCACATTCACAAAATAGTCAGCCCCCAACATCGAAATTTGGTTGTGATGATGACAATGATGGATCCCACGAGGTAGGAATAGCAAAAACACATTGTAGAACTTTTATACGTAGGATAGCTAGAAAAGAGTTCTCTCCATTAGTTTTTAATAAGTCGGGAAAATGTTCATCCAAAGAGCGTGAAAAATGGTCTAGTTGGGTAGCAAAAGTCGGTAGAACAGGATGGATGTAAAGTACGATAGTTGAGATGAGGTTCCCCAACACTATAAGGAGACCCTATAGATGGAGTGCAAAGTACCGTATTTAGAAAAATTAACTGTTTTTTAAATTCCCCACTTAAATTGTCCCATAACCTTGTTGAAAAAAATTAAATATAACTAATTGTACCATCCCATTCTCATAAACCCCCCTAGAGACCATTCAAAATCGATGCACCGGTATGACATTTCTAAAAAAGATGGCAATGACCATGATGTGCAAGAGTTGGCGAGAGCACAAATACACTTTGTCACGGGACTACATATTTTCTTCAGAGAAGGATTATCGACCGTGGATAACTGACATGCACATTTAACTGGAGAGTTAGGAGATCCACAAGAGAAGGGCTTTGGAGAATGCTTATAACATTAGTAACAAGAAATTGACTTTGACAACTATTTAGATGTTCTTGTCTTAAGTCATGTCAATCCTCTAACAAGCGTGCGTAGGGTATAAGGAAAGAAAAGCAATGCAATGCCGGTTTGAATGTGATTCCCCATCGTTTGAGCTGTGGGGGTATGGATTGGCGGCTCTCAAGTACGTTGAAGAACGTCTTGAGATGAATGTTAAAAACTCAAGTGAGGCGGGGATGACGGAAGAGGAGGCAAGGGCTATAATGTAACCAATAGATTTCGAAGACATGGAGAAGTGTGATGTATTCCTCAGAGGCCATCACAACAAGAAGGGACTATACGAGAAGCCTAAAGAAAAAGAACTAGCGGAACAAGTGGTAGACCCGAACCCTAAAATTGTTTTTGACTTCTTCAAATAGTGTACATATTACAATATATTTATGTTCTAAAATTCACATATTTGAAATAATTAGGAGAAATTGAAGAATCATGTATTGAAAGGGAAATTCATACCCACGTTCAAGAACGACATCCTTTCTGTGGCTACCAATAAACCCGACCATGCGGGTCGTGTTAGGGGAGTAGATGGGTACTTGAACAAATGTGAGGAATTTGGAATTACTCGGTACTATGGTCGTGCAACGCCATTGCATGTCCACACTTTGCAAAAACACTCCCATGAACAAGAGAAACGAATAGCGAAACAAGACATTCTCATTCGAAAGTTGATCCAACACACCAGACTCGTGCTTCCTGGGATTGCACCAATTGATTTGACACCCAATTGGACACCACCATCAAGAGGATTGCACCATTCACCAAAAGATGTTGAGGTCAATTGGGTGGAAATCATTGAAACTACGACAAACAAAATCGACAACCACGACAAGACCATCCTCGCTTGTGATAAAAATGTAAACATTTAACATTTATCAAATCTTTAATTCAAAGTTTTTGTCAAATTTAACAAATGTAGTTGGTGTCGATTAAGGTTCACTTATATGCGAGCGATACATTGATCGAGGCATGGGTGATGGTCCACTCCATGCATCCGATGGAATTTTGCAGGAGTTAATGAAACATCATCATAGCGTACCAAATCCAGAGGGTTTGTCAAGAGTCTCTTTGGAGAAGGCATTGATGAAGAGTGCCTCATTTCCATTTTTGTACGGAGAATACAAGAATGTTGGTTCCGTTCGCAACATGCTTCTTTTGTGGACGCGTTGACTAGTATATGCTGATCCCATAAAGGATAGTCATTTGAAAGTCAAAAGGCCGACAATGCCAAAAGCGGTACAAAGTACACCAAAGACGGTTAAAACTTCACCTAAACCCATCCACACTACACCCAAACCAGACCAAAAGGAACCAAAACAAGATCAAACAACACCCGAAAAGATTAGACAACCACTTCCAAGGGCACAACTCCTAAATTACGCACCCCACTTTGTAAAAGTGATATGCAACTAGCTTCAACCGCATCAACGCAACTCAACTTACTCATTCATGGGAAACAATGGTGTATTTGGTGCCAAGAGAGACATCATCGGGATGTGGAGTGATTTCGAGGACCTTTGGAAACGTGAGCAAGTTAATCAGACGATAATGTCCATATACATCTTGTGGGAAACATTTATATTTACATACTAAATTCAAGTTTACTATTTCATTTTCTCCACTTGTTTACGACTAATGCGAAACATTTCATAATTTCAAGGTACATGTATTGTATGTACAATCGAAAGAAGGACTGGGTCAGATACATGTGTCTGGTGATGACTCAAGAGATCGGTTGTATAAACTAACAGAGAATCGACCACATTCTCAAAAACCTTGGGAGAGAGGATAAGAAATTATTCATTACACCCTACATTGAAAGGCTAAGAAATTATTCATTACACCCTACATTGAAAGGATAAGAAATTATTCATTGCACCCTACATTGAAAGGCTATATTTAGAATCTTCATTATGTTCAACCACATCATTTACGCACTTTCATGAAATTACATTCTATTTTTTACAGGGATCATTGGAGATTGATCATCATTGTTCATGTGAAAAACAAGTGTGTGTATTGGATGGATCCATTGCACTTCCAACCATCGAACTCATTTTTCAAGATTTTGGAGTCTGCTATGGAGGACAATAGCGAAGATGATGAAAACAATTTCAGGTGGTCGAAATCAAGGTATAATATGCATAAATTGCTTCATTTTTTCCAACGAGATAACCTTATGTTTTTCTTTACACTACCGATTTCATGTTGTTTAAAACATTACAAGAAACAAGTGCAAACATGGGAGTGCGACTATTACATAATGTTGTACTCAATAGAGTGCATAGAGGTCGTGAACTTGGATTTTCTTGAGATTGGCAAGGTAATTGTACATTTGGTTATAATAGACATTACTAACTCGCTATGCATATAGGTTTTCCCAAAGGCAGCAAGGCCCTATTCAAAACAAGATACCGACACTATAGGAACTGTTTGGCTAGGCATCTCATTCTCAACCGCTCACATCTTCTTGCAAACTCTAACTTGGTACAGTTAGGTAACTAGTTGTGATATAAAGCTTTAGAATAGAATTTGATTGAGGAATGAAATTCGGGCTGAGTTTAAAGAGGAATGACATTCGGGCTGAGTTTAAAGAGGAATGAAATTCCTTGATTTTTGGGAGAAAAAGATGTGACAGTTATTTGGGAGGAGAGAGAAAATTGGGTTGACCCATATCTTGTTATAACCCGGTTTTGACCCATTTTTAGCCCTATTTTTTAGTATTTGCAATCTGGTCCATTTTTTAGCTCTCTTCCTATTTATTGCAGTTTGATCACTGGTCTCACAATTTGTTATAGTGAGACAACCTACACCAAGTTGATTATTACTCGTCTATTCCCACTATGGAAACAATATTTTAGTTAATTAGACCACGAGTAATCTATGTTGAAGCTAAAATGTGATGTTTCTTTTTTTTTGAAATTTTTTTAATCCAACACTACAATTAATGAGGGGTTAAATTATAACTTTCTATCTAATATTGATGAAAAAGTAAATTAGGGCATCTAAAAACTAGTCACCTTATGATGTTTATATGTACGCATTTGTGTCAATTTATTTTATATTTTCTAAGTTAGACAGTGAAGAGCAAAGGTAATAAAAGTAAATTTAGTTTGGCACACCTTTCGTCCGATCACTCGCTAATATAGGAGAGGTCTATTAAAGGCGGTTATATCAACAATTTAAAGGTAATTTCTAAGTGTCTTTAGTGGCTCCGCCTTTAATCGATCAGAAAATAAGATGGTTCAAGGAACCGCCTTTAAAAATTGCAATTAAAGGTGGTTAAAACCCGCCTTTAATTTGAAGATATAATCGTCTTTAATGGGAACAGAAACAGTTTTTGAACTCCGAAACTATTTCTTACCTTTCAAAAAAATAGCTGCCGGAAATCGATTTGCCAAAGAGTAATAGATAAAAAAAATTAAGAACACAACAAAAACAACATCAACAGATCATTGACGCAACAAAAACAAATCAAGATCCCACACAACAAAACCGTGAATAGATTAACACAGCAGAAGCAGAGCACCAACGTACAAAACAGCAAAAAAATTTAAAAATCCAAAATCCGGGGAGGACGAGCCGGCGGTGGAGACAGAGGCGGAGGACACTTTAGCGGTGGAGCTTCACGGAAAAATGCAATACACTAAAACCCTAGCGTTGGCAGCGGCGAGCGGCAAAGTAGCTTATATGGCAGGCTTCTCCTTCTCCGGAAAGAAACCCTTAGCGAACCGAGTGGCGGCGATTCTCCTTCTCCGGTGAGAAACCCTAGCAAACCGATCGAGTGAGCTTCTCCTTCTCTGGCAATAACCCTAGCGGATCGATCGAGCGGCGAGATTCTCCTTCTCCAGCGGTGGTGGAGGCACTGGAGCTTGATCTGGTGTGGTGATGGAGGTGCTGGACTCGATCCAGCATGGTGGTGTGAGGTGGGGGCTCAATTGTAGAGGGAGGGTGAGGCGGCGAATGGGTGGAGGCGCCGGTGGTGGGGTGTGGTGTGGAAAGAATAGGTGCCGATAAGGAGAGAACGACAGAACAAAAATAGAGAGGAAAATAGGGTTTAGGCTTAAGAATGAGAATATAGAGGAGTTTCGGGCTAGAGCATGAAAATAGAGAGGAAGGGTGATGAATCCTCAAACCCGATCCGAAAGCTCAGCTTCAACCCGCCAGCTATCGACCTGTCACCTGCAAAATCAAGACCCCGGGGGTGTCCGGGGGGGAGGAAGGCTCTGATGCTAAAGTCAGTGTACGGATACCGCTAGATGAACAATGAATAATCCTTAAAAATGGCATACCTTTTTATATATACCACTTAAACCTAATTAGGGTTGCCTATCCTTCAAGTCTTTGCTAGCGTTGAATGTCCCCTTAAGCCCTTAAGGCTCATTAATGCCATGCCTTAGCTATCCACCCTTGGTTCTTTCTCAGCATTAGGCTAGAAGCCCAATAACCTCTTGGTTTAATTCTCCATCTTTTTAAAAAAAATAAAAAAAAATAAAAGGAGGGGGGTACAACACGAGAACTTCCCAGGGGGTCACCCATCCTAGTACTACTCTCGCCCAAGCACGCTTAACTTCGGAATTCTGATGGGATCCGGTGCATTAGTGCTGGTATGATCGTACCCGTTTAATTCTCCATCAAAGGGTTTGGGCCAAGAAATGGCTAAGTATGGGTTTCAGGATGACCTTATAAACAATTTCTGAATTCGAAAATGTGCCATTTTCAAACTCAAAAATTCTTCCAGACCTCAATTAAAGGCAGTTCTAAAGGGTGAACCGTCTTTAATCGATTACCATTAACGGCAGAACCGCCTTTAATTAATTCAGAACCGTCTTTAATGCCGTTTCCAAACTCGGAAATGCCTTCGGGCCTCAATTAAAAGCGGTTCCTAAGGAACCACCTTTCTACGATGCATTTAACAGAGGTTTCTCTACTAGTGATTGTTCATACGATAAGTCATTTTTTCTCTACAATTCTTCTTTAAGTCCATTATGTTTGTTTTTGTTTTTATTTTTTAAAATTCAAACCACCTAAGTGGTTTGGGTGGCCAATCAAGTGGAAACTATTTTTATTTTTAAAATTCAAACCACGCCTCCAATTCTTCTTGATTGGCCACCCAAGCCTTTAAAATAGAATCGTTTAATACAAAAGTTCAAGATATCTAGAACTTGAACATGCCAAAAAAGTTCAAGATATTAGAGTCGTAGAGAATAGTTGAGCAATGTATTTGCTTCCAAGAGAATGATAACTGAAGGGTTTAAATGGAAACGATTCCTGTGAAAACAAGCTCCACACCTCGTGTTACTTGCTTTATAGGCTCCATTATGTTCATTTATTCGTAAAATATGTGCCCAATAATATATTAGTTTCCTATTAAATTGAGGGGTACATTAGTAATTTTAAAATATTGTCAAAAGTTCAACTAAATTTCAATATTTAATCGTTAAAAAAAGACTGGATTCATTTTCATTCCCGTAAAGGAGTTACTCCTGTGGAACGAAATAGTACTAATTCAACCTTTTTATTAATTTAAATTTTATTAACTAATCTAACTGTTAGTATTACTGTTGCACTGTGACTAAAATTTTCAAAGTCATGATTACTATAAAAATAAAATTAAAGGCATCATCATTTGATTTGAAAACAAAATCAACATTTTTACGTTTGAAGACGGGGCTGGAATAATGCTCCAAAGTCGTCACAAATCTTTAATGTTGCGTTAAAAGATTATACTCTATTCAATGAAAGAATGGAACGAAGAAACGAAAGTTTCAAATAGGAGCTTTGAATAGTAATGGTGAATGTGACACGAAATTCGACCATTTGACCTCGTAGTCTATAAGATGCTTTATTTATGATATTTTGAACTCTGGATAAATTAAAATTTCATTTATTTCATTTCACCTCGTAGTCTATAAGATGCTTTATTTATGATATTTTGAAACCTGGATAAATTAAAATTTCATTTATTTTAAAAGTAAAAATATTTTAATTGAATAAAGATTAATAGTTTTAATACTTTTAGAAACATACTCATACGTCTCCGCAAATTAATTGTAGCAGTATAACTTGCTGGTAGACATTGCTAGAGTATATACTAGAATATCGTGTGGCATTGTTTAAAAAATACTAGTGGGATTTTTCCGTGTGGTATTGTTAAGTAAAAAATTAAAATAAATTTTCATGTCCTTTTTTACCTCTCACATAAAAAATAGGAATAAACAACTTTGCTAGATTCTAAAATTGAGTCTACTAAGAAAAATTATATAAGTTAGGAAGTGAAATCACCAATTTAATTAGAAATTATTAAATGAGTGTTCTGAGCATGTCTTTTCTGAAAGTACATATAAATCACAATGTATCTCCTCCAAGAATAGAGTTTACTTTGTTTACAAGTAGATTCTCTCAACTAAACAACTCAACCATTGTTCTGACTCCTTCAGGAATTTTAGTTCGATGCATTTTCTAAAGCATTATATTTGAGTTGGCACAAAAGCATGATTGTCTTCATCCCATTACTTTCATCCAACGCTAATATTTCTTAATAAAAAAAATCGATTGATAATTCAATAAAGATAAGCCAAGTGAATTTTGCATATAAATTATATTAAAAAAATAACCTTCTGCTCTCAGAAGACATAAACGATTCCAAAATCTCTTCTTCTATTGTTCCATCAAGTGATACATCTTCCATTATGTTTATGGTTTTTTTGCATTATCATGGAGAGAAAAATTATTTTGTTGCCACTGCATAACAAAGTAAATACTCGGTTCCAGGTAGCCAGAACATTCATTACAAGCCCTAATATACAATCACACAAGCTGGAAACTTTGCAACATTAAACATTTAATTCAATCACATGACTACGTAATTTGATCAATCCCTGTTATACGAAGACACAAGTATGAAACTTTGCGATTGACCTCTGTGAAATTTGATAAGTCTAGCATGAGATGATCGCTATAACTACTCAAGTCTTATTCTTCTCAAGTCAATTCAAAGTTCGTAATTTCTTCCGATTTTAGTAAGCTACAACTATAGCTACTCATATACAAATTCATGAAGAGTGAATACAGATAAACAAACACTATCAGATTACAGTATAGTTACTAAAATACAAACTCTTGAAGAATGAATTCAAGTAAACAGATATCATCATATTACAAAATAAAAGATCCTAGCGTTGAAGGTTCAAGACGATCTTGAAGCTTTAAGATGAAAACCAAAATCATATTTGGAGTAGCGGTTTTCTATTATCAAATTGGAGTTAGTGAAGGATTTCGGCCAAAAACAATTATTTGGTTTAAGGACACGTGATATACTGAGAAAACACTGCTGGGTATTTGGGTCCCTTTCTATGTGAAAAAGTCCAATATTTTATTTGTTTTCATCCCACCTTATTGTTCCTAGGGTTGACAAAAAAGAGGGACTTGTGAGCAGTGGCTGAACCACTTGTGAGCAGTGGGGGGGCGAGCTAATGCATAATTTTTTTTCAATCAAGGTAATAGAGATGAAACGGTCTTTGTCGGTCAATCGACTCATATGTTATGTTAGATCCGTTGTAACATGTATTTTCTATATAAAAAAATCATGGCTTATTATGCTTAATTAAATTTGTTTGTGGTAAAAGTGTGTTAAAAATTATAATAAAATTTATGTAGTTATAGATGGTATGGAAAGTACGGAAAATACTTTGTTGCTTGGACAAAATAAATCAAAAAAAATAATGATTAATTTTTAAAAGTATAAACATTACTTTCACCAAGCCAAAAATTAGTCAAGGCCCAAAACTTATATTTTAGTTTGGTTTGATTTTTATAAATTAGGCTACATATTTGGCTAAGGCTGAATAGTAATAAGATTTTGGGCCTTTGTTTCTTCATCATACGTCATCATCTTCTTGTTGTCATATGTCGTCATCTTCTTCGTCTGATCCTCACCTTCAATTCGATTTCGGTGATGAAAAATACTGCCATTCTCTGGATCTCTCAACTACCATGACCAGCCAGACGCTTAAATCATCGTCGGGGTGGAGCTCTCACCAATCTTAATCAGCCAGGGCGGAAATGTGAGAATGAAAAATACTTCCCTTACCACCTAATTTTCGGGGGGGGGCAACTAGCTCGACCCCCCTAGTTCCGCCATTGCTTGTGAGTGGTTCAAGGTAAAAAGAAAAAGAGAAAGACAAGTAGAGAGAAATTGAGAGGTCTAGGGTTCTGCATTTTTCCCCTTTTTGGTGTCCAGTTTTCACAATTTAGATCTGATCTAAGTCCATCCAGTGCCCGATTGAGCTGAAAATTTGGCAGAAGCTTTGGAACATATTGTGCTTCATTTTGAACGGTTGGATCGTTCATTGGTGCTCCGGTTTTGGACAAATTGCAGCTTGACTAGGCTCTGCATATTTGGTGATATTCTTCACTTTTATCTCTTGCTTGTGTTGCTAAATATGATTGTCTATGGTTGAATATGTTGTGTAGCCATTTGAGACTTGGATATTTTTTGTGTAACCATCATTTGATCATAATAAAATCAATTGGGGTGAACTCCTAATCGTCCCGTGGTTTTTACTTTTCACGCCGAAGAGGTTTTCCACGTAAAAATCCGTGTGCCTTGTCTTAATTGTTTAGGTTGTTGTTTTGCTCATATTATTGTGATTACTCTACTGGTTTGCTGATTATTTTTGGAGACTTGTGATTTAGAGAGTCAACCTTATACTTGGGATTTCCGCATTTGTGTTTGTTGTTGAACAACACTTGTTGTATAGGGTGTTTACCCCCTAACATTATGGTATCAGGGCTGTGGTTATTTGGTTGATTTCTCCATGGATTTTACTAATATGAACACTAGTAGGATGGCTATTTTGAATGGTACAAATTATCATCTTTGGAAACAAAAGATGAAGGACTTGTTGTATGTCAAGAGTTGGCATTTCCCTGTGGTTTGTACTGAGAAACCTGAAGGTAAGTCTGATGAGCAATGGGCTTTTGAGCATGTACAAGTGTGTGGTTTTATTCGTCAATGGCTTGATGATAATGTCCTTAATCACATCAATGATGAAGTACATGCAAAGTCTCTTTGGGAGAAGCTTGAATCCCTTTATGCGAGAAAGTCTGGCAATAACAAGTTGTACTTGATCAAGTAGTTGATGGGGTTGAAGTTCAGGGAAGGCAAGGCATTGTCTGATCACTTGAATGATTATCATGGCATTATTCAATAGTTTTCTGCTATGGAGATTAAGTTTGATGATGAAATTCAGGGGCTTTTGTTGCTTAGTACTCTACCAGATTCATGGGATACTTTTAGAATGACACTTTTCAACTCAGCACCACATGGCAAAGTTATTTTGGATTTTGTTACGGTTGGTATCTTGAATGAGGCGATGAGAAAGAGATCTCATGGTGTCTTATCTTCTTCCGAGGAAGCTTATGTTGTTGAGAACAGGGGAAGAGGTAAAAGTAGAAGTCCGGGTGGAAGAGATAAGAGTCGGAGCAAGTCCCATGGAAGATACAAGAATTTGAAGTGTCATTATTGTGATACAATGGGTATATCCAGAAGTACTGCTACAAGTGGAAAAGAGAGAACAAGGGTGGCAATGGAAAGCAAGAGAGGAAGCAAGATCAAGATAATGGTGATCGAGCTACAACTGCAACGGTTGAAGATCTTATCATTGTACATGATGAGAGTTTTGTGAACCTAGCTAGCTTTGAGACAAGCTAGGTGATTGACAGTAGAGCCTCACTTCATGTGACTTCAAGGAGGGATTATTCACGTCTTATACTCCATGTGACTATGGGGTATTGAAGATGGGTGATGATGGTTTGGCTCAAGTTGTTGGTATTGGAGATGTTTGTTTGGTGACTGGTATTGGAGCAAGGTTAGTGCTCAAGAATGTTAGGCATGTCTCAAATGTTCGATTAAATTTGATCTTTACCGGGAAGCTCGATAATGAAGGCTATTGTAGCACCTTTCATAGTGGACAATGGAAATTCACTAAGGGGAACTTGGAGCTAGCTCGTGGGAAGAAGCTCACAAGCCTATACTTGTTGCAAGCCACAATTTCCACAGATGGTGTATGTGTAGCAGATAATGATCTGGCAAAGCTTCGGCATAGAAGAATTGGCCACATGAGTGAAAATGGGCTAAATTGTCTAATCAAGAAGAATAAATTACCTGATTTGAAGAGTGCAAAACTGGAGAAGTGTGAACATTGTTTCACTGGGAAGCAAAATAAAGTCTCTTTCAAGAGACATCCTCCTTCTAGAAAATCAGGCTTGCTTAACCTTGTTCATTCTGATGTTTGTGGTCCTTTGAAAGTTAAAACTTTTAGTGGTGCACTTTACTTTGTAACCTTTATTGATGATTGTTCAAGAAATTTTTGGGTGAATGCTTTGAAAACAAAGACCATGTACTTGATGTATTCAAGATGTTTCAAGGTTTGGTTGAGAGGCAAAATGGAAGGAAGTTAAAGTGCCCTCGTTCTGACAATGTCGGGGAGTCCATTGGACCATTGGGTGACTATTGCAGGTCATTAGGTATTAGGCATCAGAGAATACCTAAAAAGACTCCATAGTTGAATGGAATTGCTGAGAGGATCAACATGACTTTGTTAGAGACAATGAGGTGCATGCTTTCTGAGGAAAAGTTACCGAGACACTTTTGGGGTGAGGCTTTATTCACTGCTATTCATGTGATTAATTTGTCTCCTTGTGCTTCCTTAGATGGTGATGTTCCAGATGAGGTTTGGTTTAACAAAGAGGTGTCTTATAATCACTTGCGTGTTTTTGGGTGTAAGACATTTGTGCATGTTCCAAATGATGAAAGATTGAAGTTGGATCCTAAAACTCGCCAATGCATTTTTGTGGGTTATGGTCAAGACCAGTTTGGCTACAGGTTTTATGATCCTGTTGAGAAGAAATTGATTCGTAGCAGGGATGTAGTGTTCATGAATATCGGACTACTGAAGATATTTATAAGGTTTAAGAAACCACATCTCCTAGTGGCTATGATTGGTTGATTTGGATATGCCTCCTTTGAGTTATGCACCTACACCAGTTGAGGAGGTGCATGATAATGGCAATGAAGCCGATGTTCTCGAGGTAGATAATCATGATGATGATGAGGAGGCTACTGAGATTGGTCATCCTAGTTCTCCTGAAGTTCAACCAGCTTCTATGAGATGGTCTACCAGAGATCGAAATCCTTCTTTGAGGTACTATTCTTCTTATTATGTTCTTACTCATGGGGGAGAACCCGAGTCCTTTGGTGAAGCTATGGATAGTGATGACAAGCAGTGTTTGATGGATGCAATTAAAGTGGAGATGAAATCATTGCATGGTAATCACACTTTTGATCTCGTGAAGCTACCAAAAGAGAAGATAGCTTTGAGGAATCGATGGGTTTACAAGCAGAAACAATATGAGAATGCGAAGAAACTGCAATACAAAGCTAGGCTTGTTGTTAAGAGTTGCAATCAGGGGAAATTAGTCAACTTTGAAGAGATTTTTGCACTGGTTGTCAAGATGTCCTCAATTAGAATTGTTTTAGGTCTTTTTGCTAGCCTTGATTTGGAGATTGAGCAGTTGGATGTGAAGACCACATTCCTTCATGGTGACCTTGAAGAAGACATCTACATAGAACAACCCGATGGCTTCAAAGTCAAGGGTAAAGATAATGTTTTGTAAAAATTGAAGAAGAGTTTATATGGCCTCAAACAAGCTCCAAGACGATGGTATATCAAGTTTGATTCCTTTATGGGAGAGCAAGGCTACAAAAGGACTTCTTGCGATCATTGTGTTTTCTTGCAAATTTTTTCTTGAAAAGGTTTTCTAGACAACAAATTTATCATTTTTCCACTATATGTTGATGGTATGCTTTTTGTAGGACAAAATGTGGCTCAAATTGTCAGTTTGAAGCAATGGTTAAGTAATGCTTTCTCTATGAAGGAACTCGGGCTAGCAAAGCACATTTTGGGGATGCTGATTATTCGTGATATCGAAGGTTATGGTTATCCCAAGAAGCATATGTTCATAAGAGGTTCAATATGGAGAAAGCAAAACATGTGAGTACTCCTCTTGCTTTTCATTTTAAGTTGAGTAGTAAACAAAGTCCTTCCACCGATGAAGAGAAGGAAAGTATGCATCAGGCCTCTTATGCTTCAGCTGTGGGTAGTTTGATGTATTCAATGGTTTGCACGAGGCCTGATATAGCTCATGCAGTTGGTTTGGTTAGTAGATTTCTCTCTAATCCGGGAAAGGAGCATTGGAATGTCATTAAGTGGATTGTGAGATACCTACGAGGCACTACTGATATGAAGCTTTATTTTGGGAGTGATAGGTCTATTCTTGTTAGCTACTCAGATTCTGACATGGCAGCTGACATTGACTCTAGGAATTCTACTTTGGGTTTATGGTCACTTTTGCCAGGGGAGAGGTGTCTTGGCAATCAAGGTTGCAGAAATGCATGGCATTGTCTACTATTGTGTTAGAGTTCATTGCAGCGACAGAGGCATGTAAGGAATTGCTTTGGATAAAGCAATTTGTTCGTCGGCTTGGATTTACACAACAGAGGTATGTGTTGTATTGTGACAGTCAAAGTGCAATTCATCTTTCTAAGAATTCCACTTTTCATGCTAAGTCTGAACACATTGATGTGAGATATTTTTGGATACGTGATGTTCTTGATGCTAAACTACTTGAGCTTCATAAGATTCACACTGATGATAATGGCTCCGGCATGATGACCAAAGCATTGCCAAGAGACAAGTTTGAGACTTGTCGTTTGCTTTCCAGAATGGTATCTGCCTCCACATAGTTGGGAGGGGTAGATTTGTTGGGTATTTGGGTCCCTTCCTATGTGGAAAAGCCCAATATTTTGTGTGTTTTCAGCCCACCCTATTGTTCCTAGGGTTGAAAAAAAGAGGGACTTGTGGGTGGTGAAAGGTAAAACGAAAAGGAGAAAGAAAAGTAGAGAGAAAAAGAGAGATCGAGGGTTCTGCATTTCCCCCATTTTTGGTGTCCAACCTTCACAATTCAGGTCGGATCGAAGGCCATGATTGAGCTAAAATTTTGGCAGCAGCTTCGAGACATATTGGGCTTCATTTTGAACGGTTGGATTGTTCATTGGTGCTCTGGTTTGGGAGAAATGGCAGCTTGACTATGCTCTGCAGATTTGGTGATATTCTTCACTTTTATCTCTTGCTTGTGTTGCTAGTTATGATTGTCTATGGTTGAATACGTTGTTTAGCCATTTGAGACTTGGATAGGGTTTGTGTAACCATCCTTTAATCATAATAAAAGCAGTTGGGGTGGACTCCTAATCGTCCCGTGGTTTTTACTCTTCATGCCAAAGATGGTTTTCACGTAAAAATCTGTGTGTCTTGTCTTGATTGTTTAGGTTGTTGTTTTGCTCATCTTATTGTGATTACTCTGTTGGTGTGTTGATTATTTTTGGAGAATTATGATTTAGAGAGTCAACCTTATACTTGGAATCTACGTATTTGTGTTTGTTGTTGAACAATTGTGGAACAATCCACGCCTCTTCAATTCATAAGGGAGCCAATGGTGGAGCCATTTACGCATTGCAATGAAAAGAAAGGAAGACCATGAGCTTTTACGCATTTGCATTCAGGAGGGTTAACTATCTATTGGGAGTTTCAAAATTCAGAGTTGGGCCATGGTCCAAAAAAGACCTACCCAAACATTCTCGAAAACCCGAGCCCAACCTGAACCAAACTGCTCGTGTGTGGGTTTGAACTGAGTTCTCCCACAACACTGGTTTATATCCGTAGTGTTTACTCCTAGACTTTATACTAAAAATATTGCTCTCCCATTTCCAATTTGATATTTTCAATATCCCACAAAACTCAAAATGTTACTGTTCAAGTAATCACTTATGAACTCTCATTTCTCATTCAAACGGAACCCGAATTTAATGTATGAGTATAGTACGATATAATACTCGCGGAGCCCAGCAAAATCTTGCTCGAAATTTTTTGGCTCCAACAGTTTTTAATCATAATGATTGATGTGTGATTAATTGATACAATGTTTAACATGACACATTAACATAAAATAAATCTTAAGGAGCCAAGTTTTCAACATCCACATGATGCTTACTTCATGCATCCCCCTGTGTCTATTTCAATGACTTCATTTTGAATATTAAAAGGAAATAGATTCAGAAAAATCTAGAGATAAAAATGGTCAAATTAAGCCATTTGACGTCAAGAACCACTCAATGAGGCACTACAATAATTATACTCGTATGGGGTTTTGTTTGTATTATGGACTCATTCCACATTAATCATCATATACAGTGCAAGAAAAAGGACAATAATGTAATTAATTGGGATAAGTGGATTAAAAATTAGGTGTCGATTAATGAACAAAGGCGTGGAAGCCACCTGAAACGGGGTGTCTATGTTTCCCGAAATCAAACCAATAAAAAAAGGGCAAGAAAATCTTGGAATCCCGACCACAATATCTCTCAATCCAGCAGTAAAGTAAGCCTCAGACTTTACCAAAATATAGAAAAGGCATTCACGCTTCCCATTTTTTAAAGATCACGCCGTTTCGTTCTTTCTGTGACAGGAGCAGGCTGAGCAGCAAGCCAGAAGAACATGAGACACTTCCTTCCTATATCCGATGTTAAACTATATACTTCCTCCGTCCCACCACAAGAGTTCTATTTCTTTTCTGTATGAACATTTATGCATGTTAATGTGGCTGAAAAAAGGAGAATAAAAATGAATTGACAAAATTTATATCATAAATTTTAACTCAAATAAGAAAATAAAAACTTTTGATCGAGACAAATGAAAATGATAAGTAGAAATCTTATGTTTTTATATTTCCGATGTTAAACTATATACTCCCTCGTTTCCAGTACAAAAGATCAATTTCTTTTCTACATGGATATGTATGTATCCGAAGTTTAATTTGATGAAGGGAGGGTAGTGCATTGTTGCCACTTCGTTTGTCACGTGCTACATTCTTCCTGCCATCATCACTTCAAATTTTCAACTCAATAACAAATCAATTGCCCATATAAACTAACTTCAATCCGTCACCCATGAGGTTAACCGTACTTGCTTTGTTGTCCTCTAGCTCCTTTGGCATCATTTATCTCCTCAGAGAGTAAGAATAATGTAATAAGAGAAAGTGAGTCCACTTTTAAATTTTCATGATTGATAGTTTTGCCCCTTGTAGTGTTATTCAGTTGATATAAAATGATAACGAACATGCTTTCTAATGGAGTGATTTTGTTACAAATGATAAAATGCTTTCTATTGAACGATTTCTTGCACCCAGCGGAGAAGATGACAAACGGGAGTGGAAGAAGAATAGAGTGATAGAAAGTATTTTCCATAATGAAATATGAAAATTATGATGAGAATAAATAGAGTATAAAAAAGGTTAGTATTAGTATGACTCTAGTCTAGTCATCAACTCTATCTGTAACAAATCAAATCAACAACTTGATTTATTCTCACACACACACACACACCCTCCCTCCCCCTCTAGCAAAGTGTCGGATGCTCAGCAATGCCAAGCTTGGATCGAAAAAACACGGACAGCGGACGAGAGAGCCCCTTAGTGAAGATGTCCACAATCTGAAGGGTCGTAGGAGCATGAGTAACACGGAACTTGCCAGCTGCAAGCAACTCTTGAACAAAATGATAATCGATGTGCTTCACCCGCTTATGAGCAACTGTAGCGGAGATCCAGCAAGCGAGATACGAAGATCACAAAGCAGATGAGTTGGCCAAACAACCTCAGAAGTGGTGTTGGCAAGAGCACGATACTCGTACTCCATACTCGAAAGAGAAACATTGGGTTTTTTCTTGACACTCCAGGAAACAAGGTTTCCACTAAGAAAAACTGCATAACCATAAGTGGATCGTCGAGTCTCCAAACATCGAGCCCAATCAGCATCAGAATAACTCAGAACCTCAGGAGAGCTGGCTGATCAAAATGCAAGGCCAAAATGCATAGTTCCCCAAACATATCGAAGAATCCGAGTAACTGCTGCAAAGTGATCATCACGGGGATCCTGAAGCTACTGTCTGACTGTGTTGATTGCAAAGGCCAGATCAGGATGAGTAATCGTCAGATAATGCAGAGTCACAACAAGAGAATGATAAAGTCTCAGATTCCAAAAAGTAGGATTGGTGGAGCTGTGCAGCTGTGTAGCTGCGTTCCTGGCACAAATAGAGTAGAGACTAGTGTAGCATCTGACATCCTGGCTCGAGTAAGAATATCCCTGGCATATTTATCTTGGCTGAGAAGTAAACCAGAGTGTGAAGGTGCAATTTCCTAGCCAAGAAAGTAGTGAAGAGTGCTCAAGTCCCTGATAGAAAACTCCCGATGCGTCCTATTGATGAACAGTCAAAGAAGAGTCGGTTAATTGCCTGTAAAGATGATGTCATCAACGTAGACCAACAAGTACAGTAGTGACGATCCCCGAGACCATACAAATAGAAAAGTATCTGTAGAACTTCAGATTAAACCAAGTTAAACTAGATAGGTACTGAATCGCTGGAACTAGACCCTCAAAGCTTGGTTAAGACCATGAATGACCTTCCACAAGCGACAAACATACTCTGGGTGAAGCGGATCCTTGGAACTAACAGGTTGCGCCATATAAATTGGGGTGTCACTATTTAGAAAGGCATTATTAACATCCAGCTGATGAAGAGGCCAAGAGTGCATCATAGCAATAGCTAAAATAGTACGAACTGTGGATGCGTTGACCACTGTACTGAAAGTGTGGTCAAAGTCAAAACTCAAAATCTATGAGAAACCATGCACCACAAGCCTAGATTTGTGACGCTCTATAGTGCCATCTGGTTGATACCTTAGTCAATAAACCTATTTGGAGCCAACATTGTAGGCGTCCGAAGGTCGAGGCACCAATTCCCAAGTGTGCTAGCATGGAGAGCTTCCATCTCGTCATCCATAGCAGAAACCCAAGCCGGATACTGTAGGGCAGTGTAATAATCTATGGGCAATGGGCTCAGACCGAGCAAGAGCAACAATAAGACCATGAGTGACAATATCCGAATAATCCTTGTGCTATATAGCCCCAGTAGCCATCCGATGGGTACGCGGCCAAGAAGGAGAGGTCGTAGGAGTGGAATCAGCCAATACAACTGGAGATGAAGGGGCCAAGTTGATCGGAGACTGGGTAGCTGGGCTTGCCAGCGGTGAAGCACGTGCCGGTGGCCGAGGAGCCGGTTTCAGATCGTTGGAATAGACTGAGCAGGGATCTGGATAAGGTACGACTAGAACGTGCAAAGGATGAGCTGACTCGCTATCAGGACCAATAAATAATGAAACATCCAGAGTCGACAAAGAGGAGCCAGAGACCGAAACAGTAGATGCAGCCATTGGAAGATGTGTCTCATCAAATCGTGCATGGTGAGTGATGCAAACCTTTCCAGTAGAATAATCAAGGCACCAAAAATGATTGTACTGGGAGCTATAGCCGATAAAAACACAAGGAATACTGCAGGGAGCCAACTTATGATCGGTATAAGGTCGAACAAATGGAAATACCCGACACTCAAAAGGATGAAAGTTCGAGTAGATTGGGTTGCAGCCATAGAGAAGCGCATAAGGAGAAGCACCCTGAAGAACCAAAGTAGATAATCAGTTGATCGTGTAGGCAGTCGTAGCAAAGATATCATCCCAGTGAGAAATAGGCATGTGCGAGTGAAACAACATCATGACGCCCATTTCAGCGACATGTCTATGTTTGCGCTCTGCTCGCCCATTCTTCTCTAAAGTGTATGGGCATGAAATCTGGTGGTGAATGCTTTTAGTGGCAAAATGAGATCATAAACGAGTGTTCAGAAACCTCGTACCACAATCACTCTGAAAAACCTTAATTTTGGATGAAAAATGGTTCTCGACTAGTGCCTCAAATTGCAAATAAGTATCAACAAAATCTGATTTTTGACGATGTGGAAAAAACCAAGTAAATCAAGAAAAATTATCCACAAATAAGGCATAGTATGAAAAACCATTCGATGATAAAATAGGGGAAGGGCCCTACAAGTCACAAAGAATCAAATCAAGTATGTGCGCAACACGTTCATGGTTCTCAACAAAAGCCAACCGTTAACCTTTCACCATAACATATGGGGCACAAGTTTGCAGTTTAGACAACAATAAAGAAACTAAAATTAAACCAAACTTCTGCAAACTGGAAATAACTAATGTCAGTGCATGACCCATGCGAGTGTGCCAAAGCTAGTAGGTTGCTCGCCCTTAATTTTGCTGCAAATGAGAAAATAGAGTTGCCTTGCCTCTTTCCAAAATGTAAAGTCCTCATTCACTGTGACCCCTGCCCACGACTGCCTTGGAAACTTTGTTCTTAATCACGAAGTTTCGATCATCAAAGGTGACAATAACATTTAAATCTCTGGTCAGTTTACTAATAGACAGTGGATTTTTAGTAATATCAGGAACAACCAGAACATCAGATAAGCATAAATCATCAGAAATCTTAGAGTCACCAATATGAAAAATATGAATAAAGGCATCATTACCAGCAAAAACATGAGAATTTCCATAATAAGGGGTCACACCCTCCAAACCAGAAGCCAAAGATGCCATATGAGTGGGTGCACCAGAATCAATATACCAGTCTGAGGTGTGAGTGGAAGGCTCTAACTGCAGGGATGACTGAAAACTTTCAGCCAGATGAGTCGAATAAGAACGAAAATCTTGTGAACCAGTCTGTGCTAGCATTTTATAACAGGTAACAGCATAATGACAGGGATGACCACACCAGATGCAGTACGGTCATCCACAGCCAGAACCAAAACCTGGCACAAACTAAGCAGGCCATGGAGCCCTGCTGCCACAGTGTCCTCATAAACTGCCATGCATGGCGGTGCGTGCCCCATACGCACCGCCGCCCCTTGCTGGCGCGTGATCCTATGCTCAGCCGACCGAGGGGTTTTCTCCAGCTACAAACATGACAGGCCCTACTGCTGGGGCTGATTGTCCCTGTAAATTTCTCAAAGAGGCTTCATGATTTTTGACACGTGACAAAACATCGACATATAATGGAGTAAACAAAGAATTAATCAATGGTTCAAAAAAATCTTTAGACTCAGTGCCAAGAGTAGTTAAAAACTAGATAATTTAATCATCATTCATAACAGGACAACCAATCATATACAACTGCTCAAAACTTTCTTTAAATTTAAGATGAAGTTCATGAACTGTACCAGTCTTACGGATACCGTGGGCATCAGCACAAAGAAGAAGAATATTTGAGACACTGTTGTTATGAATAATAGCTGAAATACTATCCTAGATGGCTTTGTATGTAGCACAATCAGAGATTTCTGCCAAAGCTTTCGGTGTGAGAGAGGAGAAAAGCAAACTGCACACACGTTGATCTTCATCAATCCATTGATCATACTCGGCCTTGGCTTTTTTATAGGCTACCATGGGATCAATCTTGTCACCACCACCAGGGGTGATACCAACCACCTGCACAAAGGTGAGGGAGGCGGAGCCACTAGCTTGCGGAAGAGAGGGGAGCGTCAGGCAGGGCTTAGATCCGTCGAGAAAACCAAATAACTTCTGTGGCTTGAGGACATAGCCGATTTGACACTTCCACAAAAGATAATTTGACAATGAAAGCTTGATCGTCATCATTTGGAGCAAGGCATTGTAAGAGAGTTTTTCTTCAGACATGATAAGAGGCTTAGAGACAGCGGAAAAATTGCATCAGAGAGGAGAAGGAGGGGGACGATTGGCAGCTTAAAAAAGAGAGAGGAGAGGTGGCCGATCAAAGTTTAAGGGTTTTGGAATGTTTGGACCAGGTTTGCTTTGATACCGTGATAGAAAGTATTTCCCGTAATGAATATAATATTACCGATGAGAATAAATAGAGTACAAAGTAAGGCTAGTATTAGTATGACTCTAGTCTAGTCAGTAGCATATCCATAACATATTCAAATCTAATCAACAACTTACCTTATTCTAACAGTGAGTAGAAGAAAAAAAATGAAAACATGCTATTTTCATTTTTTTTAATTCTAGGGGGAAAATGGTCATTTCATTTATCGACAATTGAAGTCAACGACGTCGAGGGTTAGATTGGCACATACATAATAAAATTAGGGTTATTTTGATATTTTCTCTTTTTGCAGGGTTATATTGACACTTTCACCCTGAAGTTAGGGTTATTTTAGCACTTGACTCTAAAATAAATCTCATTAAAAAAAAGTGTGCCACTAATAAAGGAATATAGGGAGTATACATATTTGGGTAAGGATGAAGTGGGTGTGAAATAATATCCACATTTGCTTCATTACCAATAATTTTTATATCCATCAAAACCCCCCACCGTCTCTCATCATTAAAATAGATATAGATGAGTTTTCACAAAATATCACCAAGCTATATTGAGAAATATTTTATGATTATTGATTCTTGTAGAGAAAGGCGTAGACTATAAGTTTTTTCCCTTTTTAAACTCTGTATAGGTAGGTCCATGTATTGTTACTATCATGATGAATATAGACATATGTTCATATATTACATGGTATTGGAGTCAAAGATCCTGAAACCCTAAAATTCTAATTTTGATCGGAGTCGTCATCCTACTCGCCATAGATTTCCAATGCCGCCTCCCGATTTCTACGTCGTTTCATTGTTGTCGTTGTCTGCTGCCCGCCGCTACCTACCATCGCAGCTCGTTCGACTGATTTCTGCTGATCTCCATGTTGAATCTTGATGTTGATGTTGTTGCTCAACTTGAAGCTGCTCGTCTCGTCGTTGAAACCCATGCCACCCATGATGCCATTGTCGCTCACCTCCGTCAACTGCAGCTGAATGTTGGTGGCCCGCCCCCACCGCCACTCGTTGAATTTTGTGTACTATCTACATGCTTCCAATTATCATGGTTTTATGATCAGTTCGGTGATCCTCAAGGGGGATAACTACAGAGAGTGGACTACTGTTATCCAAAGTGCTTTACGTGCAAAGAAGAAACTTGGTTTTATTGATGGAACCATTACGTGCCCTCCGATTGATGATCATGAATATGAAGATTGACCGGGAGTTAACGTTATGCTTGTTTGCTGGATAATTCAAATCGTTGATCCATCTGTCCAATCCTCGGTCAGTTACTTTGACACTTCTAAATAATCATGGGATGATCTCGCTTTGAAATTTTTAGTTGCCAATGGACCAAATATTGTGCAGATACTGGTGACATCATTAGTTACTGCCATGATAGACAATCTAATATTTTTTACTATGAAAAACTCAAGAAGTTGTATGAAGAATTCAATTCTCATGTGCCTCTCAAGGTTTGTACCTGTGAAACTTGTAAAAAATTGTGCCACTACGATGCTACTACCTTCGCTATCACCGATTATGAGAATGAGATGGTTATCAATTTCTCCTTGGTTTGGATGATACCTACAACCAGGGTTGGTCATGCTGACCCACACATCTGGGCGGGTTAGCGGTCTCGGCTCAAATTAGCCCAAAATTTTGGGTCAAACGGGTTAGGATGGGTCAGGATAAAATTCTCATAGTTTCGGGTCATGTCAGGCCAGGCCAGATTATAAATGACTCTAATCGACCCAAATCATATAAGAAAATAGATTTTTTTATTAATTTATTCAAATAAAATGAATATTTAAATAATATATAAAATTACAGTTTTTTATAATACTTTAAAATAAGAATTTTATATTTCGTTTAATTCTATAAATTTACTACTCCCTCCGTCCCAGGGGAATCTGCAGAGAGAGAAAATCTCTCTACAAAGTTTCCCCCTGGTGAAAAGACTAATATACTCCCGCCTTTTATAACCCTAAATCTGACTCCCTCCCTGCAAATTCCTCAGCCGCCTCATTTCAGCTCATAATCTCCCGAATAATCTCCACATCTTTGACTCATCTCTGCATCCCTAAACCTCCCGACACCGCCTCAAATATGAAAATCTTACGCCTTCTCCGCCTTACTCCTCTCTCAGCAGCTCTTCGACTCACTGCACATCCCACCGACTCATCTCCGCCTTCCTCCTCCTGCCACCTCATATTTGAAAGCCCTACGCCTCCTCCACCTTCTCTCTGTTTTCCTCCTCCCGCTGCTCCTCTCCAATTTGATCTGCCATTCCATGGCATCTCTACCTTCAATGCCAATGACACCACTTTTGCCACAGTTTCGCTGACTCAACACCCCCCCAATTAATAACCCATTGTTGAAGTTGATGGAGGAGGGCGACGAAGTTGATGGCGGCGGCCTCCGGTGGTAGGGTTTCGGTCACAACGACAGAGTTTCTGGAGTTATGCATTTTGGGGGAAGATAAAACTAGAGAGAAGGGAGAAGAGAGAAGTAAAGTTTTGGGTGGATTCGTGTAAATATTAAGATGTTTAAGGGTGAAGATGTCTTTAGAGGTTAAATATTTTCTTAAAGGGAAAGTGTGCAGATTTTCCTGGGACACCCATAAAAGGAATGTGTGCAAATTTCCCTGGGATGGAGGGAGTAACTTAATAAAAACAACAACTATTTTCATTTTACTTAGTTCGAATAGTTTTAATGTTTCGTTTAAGAAAATAAAATTTTACTAAAATTTATTTCTATAATTATCTGATTAATTATGAATATATATATATATATTCATATTTTAATCAATATATTATTTATAATTAATAGTAATTTTACAAAATTATTTTTATCTTTATAAATATTTTTTTCCATATAGATATTTGTTATTTTTCAATAATTAGTAAAATAAATATTTTTTAATTATTTTTGTAAATAAAATAAAATATATATTACTATGCTCACTTATTTACATCATGAATTGCACGGGTGTTAATCTATTCGTCTTATTATTCAAGAATATTAAACTTATTTGTGAAGTAAATTAATATTGGATACTAATTATTTTTATTAAAATAAATATATTTTAATTCTTTCAAAATATTCATATATATTTTTTAGAAGAATAAACATATTTCCACTATGTGTACTTTCCTACCTTTCTGGAATTCCTGATCCAGCAAATCTACGCCACCATGGGTAGATCAGGTGGAACAAGGCTAGCAAAAAAACACTAACCAGGTTGCGGTTAGAATAGAACGGGTTGAAAATAGCATAATCAAAGAACGAAACGTTGGGGGAAGGTCTGAAAGGAGTCTCATAGGATGGCCCAGGAAACTCTCTAAAATTGATTGTGGAGGTGCAAGAGATATTGCAAAGGGAAAGGGAGGATGTTGAAATGTTTGGAGTAATTTCACTGACGAAGATAAAGACAGAAAAGGGGGAGTGTTCAAACTCTAAATTGGAAGGTAAACATTTATCCTGGGGTGAAAGAATGGAGCAGGAAGAGGGGGGAAATGGAGTACACTTTTCACAGAATGATAAGAGGAGGTTTGATTCTATGAGCCTGTGAATGTTGAGGATCTGGTTATGGGAGAAATCACAGAAGCTGAAGTTGAAGAGAGTTCAAAATAGTGGGATGAAGCGGTGATTTGCAAGGTGTTTGGTTGCAATCCACCATTAGAGATGATTGAGGGGGTTCTTTATCAAGATATGGGGGAAATGTATGAAAAAGGTGTGGATACTGGAGAAAGGTATTTTCGTTGTTCAATTCAGTAGTAAAACGTGTAGAGATGAATTTTTGGAATAGGATAGCTTTCTTTTTTATGGTAAACTAGTTATAATCAAGGTCTGGTCTCCAAATATAGATTTTAATGAGTCTGATATTGTGCTTGTATGGATTCAACTTCCTGCTTTACCTCTAATGTACTAGCATCCTCGAATTATTTCTAAAATCATTATCCCTCTAGGCAATCCTATATGTCTTGATAGAGAAACAAAGGAGAAAAAGAGATTATCCTATACCAGGGTTAAGGTTGAGATGGGGGTAAGAGATTATATGCCTAATCATGTAATGTTTCTAAATGAAAAAAAAAGTTATAGTGCATCAGAAAATAGTGTTTGAATGGTGTCCAGTGAGATGAAATGAATGTAATTTGTTTGGCCACTCTGAAACTGTATGTAGAAGGAGACTGGAAAAGAGGAAAAAACCTTACATGTTAAGAAGGTCTATATCCCTGTCGGTAAGGAAAAGAATGAGAGCCATGTAGAAGGAAGTACAATGGTGAAAACAACTGCTGGGACATTGAACATGGTGGGGAGAATGAAAGAAGCAGTTGTTGATGATGATCAATCTGTCAGATATGAAGGAAGAAAGGGTGATGGACATTCTGAGCTTGAAGTTGTAATAACAATCAATTATCTGTTAAAAGGAGATCCCCCTGATGGCTGTTAACTGGACTTCATGGAATGTTCGAGGCCTAAATAAAAAGAGCATACACTTACTGGTGAGGAGGTTTTGTACACATAACAGAATTAGTTTGATTCGATTGCTTGAGACAAAAATCAAAAAAGAAGAGAAGGAGAAATATGGAAGAACATTGGCATGAACTGGGGGTTAGCAACAAATGGAAAATTGACAAATGGGGGAATAATTTGGTTTGCATAGAGGGATGAACTGTTTGAAATAGTCTCTAGACAAAGTATCTTTGTGTTCCTGCCAACTCTTGTACATTATAGTCGTTGCCTTCTTCCTTAGAAATGTCATATCTGGGCAATCGATTTCAAAGAGTGATCAGTGGATAGACATTGAGTGCACTTTCAGGAGCTCTCAGTTGAACTGTTACATTACAGTGGTGCATGGTTCAAATTCGAGTCAGGGGAGACTAGTTCTTTGGGATTTCTTAAAAGGATTGGGAAACAAAAATAAGGCATGGATAATCATGGGGGATTCCAACTCTCCCCTAACTTTTGAAGACAGATTAGGTGGACAAATTGTTGATTATAAAGAGACAGAAGATTTCCAGGAGGTTGTGGAGCAGACAAAATTGATAGAAATGAAAACAGTCAAGGCACAGTTCCCCTGGAGTAACAGGAGGGTTGGAAGTGACATGATATGGAGTAAGATAGACAGAGTTTTGATCAATGCAGACTGGTTGGAGAAATGGAATGATGTTTTCTGCGAGATCAAGGATGATTCCACATCTGATAATTTGACTTTCATAATCAGGTTTGATAGCAAAGACAAGAAAATGAAGAGATCATTCAAAATTTTCAACCATTGTTCTCTTTCTCAGAACTTTGAAGGCACAATGGAGAAAATCTGGAACTGTAGAGAGGTGCATAACTTACAGGATATTGCTATCGTTTTCAAAGCGCTAGAAAATCCACTCACACAGATTAACAGAAGGGAATTTGGCTTGATTGGTGAAAAAGTGGAACTATGTAATAAAAGGTGGGAGGAATCACAACAACAGCTCAATGACAATCCTCTATCAGTGGCCGCTCAGGAGTCTGAATGTAAAGGAAGAAAAGAAATGGAGAAATGCAGGATGCTGAATACCAATTTCGGCAATAGAAAGCAAAAATTGATTGGCTAAATGAAGGCAATCAACATATATCTTTTTTATGCAGCTTTAAGATCAAAGCAGTACAAGAACAACCTGGTAACTTTGAGAATTAGAGATAAATGGGAGACAGATGAAGTGGTCATAGAGAAGCATCTTATAAAGCACTTTGCTGCTCAACTGGGAAAGGAGACCTGGACCAAAAGGCTAGATCAGACGATAGCAGTTCATGGCCCAATTCTAAATGTTCAACAACATGTTTCACTTGTTACGCCCATTTCTGAAGCAGATATTTTGAAAGCACTAAAAGGCATTCATTCAACTAAAAGTCTGGGCAAATATGGCTACTCAAGTTTATTCTTCAAAAATACTTGGCTCAGTGAATTGAGAATACCAAATATGGTGATCACTTGGATAAGGAGGTGTATTGAAAGTTCCAATCTCTATCTATCAGTCAATGGTTCATATTCAGAAACATTCAAGGCTAGAAAATGGGTGAAGAAAGGAGACCCAATGTCGCCTCTATTTTTTGTGATCTGCATGGAGTACCTTACACGCATGTTGAACAAGGCTTTCAAAGAAAAAACAATGGATCTCCACTAAAGATAATGGAAAATATGAGTTCACACATTGCTTTTTGCAGATGACCTGTTACTTTCTATGCAGTCAACCAAAAAACCATCGAAGGAGTATGAGGTATTCTGCATCAGTTCAAGGAGACCACATGACTGGAGATCAACATTGCAAAATGAAAATTTTATTTCTCGAAAATGGAGGGTATAGAAAAAGACATCCTTACCTTAATTTTGCAGGTAACCAGGGGGGATTTGCCTATGAAGTATCTTGGATTGCCATTGTCATCAGTACAATGAGAGAAATCAGTTTGTGAAGGGATGGTAGAGAAAATTAGAAAACAAATCAAAGGCTGAGTTTCGAAGAACGTGTCCCACGCGGGGAAACTGCAACTCATACTGTTCTTCTCAGCATCTTAGGTTACTGATGCAGTATCATGAAACTACCAGAGAGCATTCATAGCAAGATTTTCAAAATTTGCACTTGCTATCTATAGGGGAGAGAGGATAACCAGAGGGGCAGTGCAGCGGCTTGGAGCTCTATTTTTATGGGGAAAAAGAAAGGTGGAATGGGAATCAAAGACCCCTCCATCTAGATTCAGGTGGCATTATGTAAACATGTTTGGGGTGTCAGCACTAAGAAGGATATCCTTTGAGTGAAATGGATTCAAGTGTATTACTTGAAAGGCAAGGGTATTCAGGACTGTAACAATGTCGTTGCTCATAGTTGGTCTTGGAAGGTTTTACTGAACTAAGGGACAGAGTGTTTGGTGAACTTCAGCACTGCACTGTTGGAAATGAGAAGCTGCTTATTACTGAAATTTACAACAAGTTGAAAGGAGGGCACTCAACAAAAGGAAAAAGCGGAATCATATGGCATAAACAGGTACATCTGAAACATCAATTCTTTCTTTGGTTGGTGTTAAACTGTAAAATAGCTACGGTGGATTGACTTCAAAACTATAGGATACTTGGGAACCAACCCGCGCGCTATCTGTGCAAGAATGACTATGAAACGGCGGAACATCTTTTTGTGAATTGCCAGTACGCCAAAAAATTGTTGAAAAACTTTAAGAAGAGATTGTATCTATTGTTGAGAAAGAGAAAAGGGGAGAAACTTGCTCATATATGTTCGGGACTGCACAATTTGTGGTTGGAACAGAACAGAAGGGTTTTCCAGAATACAAAGTTGAAGGTTGACACGCTTATCTTTCAGACAAAACCCAAAACAGAATGGAGAAAGAGGAATGGGAACATAAATTGAAGAATATGTGCTTGGAAATTGCAGAGGAGGATGGAGATCAATAGTTATAAAGTCTAGGCCTTTCGTTTGGGCCGAAAACATGTAAATGTTAGCTTAACTTCGGTTTGTCGTGGATTAGAGTAATGGCCCAAATATTTTTCTTGGTTTGATTTAATACATCTGATATTTCGATAAAAAAAGAATAAATATATTTTAATTCTTGTTTGTAAATAAAATATAGTATTAAAAAATTGTATGAATTAAATTAGTATTAAATACTAATGTCGTGCGGGAGTATGTTGTATTAATTAATTTTTTTTATGAATTTTTTAAAAGATTGAATTTTCTCAAGAAAATAGCGGAATAATATGGCATAAACAGGTACATCTGAAACATCGATTCTTTCTTTGGTTGCTGTTGAACGGTAAAATAGCTACGGTGGATCGACTTCAAAGCTATAGGATACTTGGGAACCAACCAGCGTGCCATCTGTGTAAGAATGACCATGAAACGGCGGAACATCTTTTTGTGAATTGCCAGTGCGCCAAAAAATTGTTGAAAAACTTTAAGAAGAGATTGTATCTATTGTTGAGAAAGAGAGAAAAGGGGAGAAACTTGCTCAGATATGTTCGGGACTGCACAATTTGTGGTTGGAACGGAACAGATGGGTTTTCCAGAATACAAAGTTGAAGGTTGATATGCTTATCTTTCAGACAAGACCCAAAACAGAATGGAGAAAGAGGAACTGGAAACAGAAATTGAAGAATAGGTGCTTGTAAATTGCAAAGAAGGATGGAGATCAATAGTTATAAAGTCTAGGCCTTTCGTTTGGGCCGAAAACATGTAAATGTTAGCTTAACTTCGTTTTGTCGTGGGTTAGAGTAATGGCCCAAATATTTTTCTTGGTTTGATTTAATAAATCTGATATTTCAATAAAAAAATAATAAATATATTTTATTCTTGTTTGTAAATAAAATATAGTATTAAAAAATTTTATGAATTAAATTAGTATTAAATACTAATGTCGTGTGGGAGTATGTTGTATTAACTAATTATTTTTTATGAATTTTTTTAAAGATTGAATTTTCTCAAGAAAATGGGGTAAAGTTGCATATGAGTAAAAATGGGTCGATTTGGGTCCAAATTCAACCCGGCCAAACCCAAATTGAATTGATCTACTTGATCCAAATGGGACCCAACCCAACAAGACCCAAATGATCTGGGTGAAAAAGGGCCGGTTCAAAAAGGGGCGAGCTATTTGAACACTTCTAGCTACAACACCCTGCTATCCAATGTCCTGGCCTAAGAACCGTTGCAGCCACTTGGTCGAATTTACGCTCTTGCAATTCAGGAGGTGAATTACGAAACCACCATTCAGGTGCGTGATACTCAAACTGATTCAATGGTGTTTTCTTCCTTCGATCATTGGGAGTTGGACATTTGGCATTGATGTGTCTCTTTTGCAATAGTCAGGTAACTATTCATATTGGGGCCAATCCTGTTTTTCCATGAACACAAGAAGCATATTGAGGTGAGTTTTCATTTTGTTCGCGATCTTGTTCAGTCAGGTGAGATTGTTACACATCACATTCGTAATGTTGACCAACTGGCAGACCTCTTCATCAAAACTCTTGGTTGAAGTCAGTTTGGGAATTTTCTTGGCACGGTGGGAATTTTTTATCTTCATGCTCTAACTTGAGGGGGACATTGAGGAATATTTTGTGAATATTGTTTCTTGTAGATGAATTCTTAGACTATAGGTTTTTCCTTTTGTAACTCGATAAAGGTAGGTCTATATAATGTAATTTTCGTGATAAATATAGACACATGTTAATATTTTTCAAGCTATCATCCCTATTGTAATTGGTGGCTCTCGTCCAAGCCTCATCGTTGTTGGATCTCGCTCGAGCCGCATTGCCCGATTTGGATTGCTAGAAAAATGAGCAACGATGAATCCGTAAGAATTTCAACGGTAAACAAGCACTCACATTTAAGTTTAGGCTGCCAAAAACGACGGGACAATGAGCCCTCCCCATCGTTGAAAATCCCCACAAAGTAGGCTTTGTTCTATCTCTCTTTTTCGAGTGAAAACACCAGAAAATTCGATGCTGAATTTGCCAGAATTATGATATAGATTTGGGAAGTTATGTCGACAATCCACTGCTTGAGAACCACCATTGTGGGTAGGGTTTTGTAGTATTGGAGATGACATGGGCTGGATCTTTATACCCTCTCAATTTTCTGGCGACGTTAAGGAGATTCTGAAAACTTGGAGGGAATTCCGACAAGGGGGAAAGGATTACCGGTGAGGAAGGTTTTTGAAAATTATTTACAAATTAATTTTATTTAATTTTAAAATTATAACAAAAAGTATTTTATTCAATATAAATATAAGTGTAGTTTAGTAAAATACAGTGTGGAAAATAGTAATCCCTTTGTCTCAGCTCTATTTGCACTTCTGCTTTTTAAACAATATTCTTTATCAAGTTTGATCTCATATTTGAATAGATATATGAACAAAAATATTATCGTATATGATATTGTTGAATTTATCGTAACAAATAATTTATAAATATGCATTTTAATTTTTTTTTATTTTACACAGTTAAACATATTAACGCTGAAACATGCTTGTTGAACAACAAACTCCCTCCGATTTTTTTATATTGGCAATCTTTCCTTTTATGTTTGGTCTTTTAATGTTGGTATATTCCATTTTTGGAAAAATTAAGATTAATTTCAACCACTCAATTTCCTCCTATACAATCTCTTCGAGTCATTTTACTTTTAAAAAAAAAGGTGTGTCAATTAGTTAGGTGCCAATATATCTAGTCTAGAGGGAGTAATAATAATTACTCCCTATGTGTCATAAGTAATGACACAATTACTTTTTCAAAGTCAAATTTAAAAAACTTTGAACCTGAATAAAATTAATATACTCCCTCAGTTTCACTTTGTTTGGCACCATAAGTTCATGTGTTTTTTTTTGTAAGTTGAAATGTGTGGAGGAAAGTGAGTGAAGAGAGTAAAAAGTTTAATGAGTGGTTGAGAATGATGTACTTTTTGCCATAAAAGGAAAGGTGACAAACTTAGACAAATATACTCCCTTCGTCCCAAATTAAATGGTATGAGAGAGAATTTTGGCTGCAAATTTGTACAGTAAAATTTGTACAGCTTTTCAGTACAAAAGGCTGAATTTTGTACTTTGATGTGAGAGATGGTTTACTGTTCAAAACTTGTTAAATTTTTACTGATCCCTGACGGGAACAGTATCCATTCTCTCCTTTTTCTAATTTCTGGTTCCAAAATTTCAATTCTGGAGCCAAATGAAGCCACTATTCACAAGGTTGAAAATTTTACCCTAACTCCTACAAGTAGGGGCATTTATTACAGCTCCTAATCCAATTCAAAAAAAATAGCTCTCAGAAATATTTTGGCCAGTTCCTGAAGAACTGGCTAGATACAAAAAACAAATCTCCCTCCTTCAGTTTGAATTCATCATCGAGCACAGCTGTGATGGTTGGGGAAAACCTGATAGATGAGCAGAGGTAGAAAATAGCCCATTATCTACTTCAAAACTTTAAAAATGGGCAGATTCAGCGGCAACAGAGACTGGAGGTAGCAGAGAGATGGTCATGTTCAGTTCGGACCATCTCTACTATATGGGCGTGTGTGGAGCATCAACTTCAAAATGGAGAAGCTATGAATGCCCGTTCAAAAAGGTATGGGCGGTGTGGCAGAACCAAGAAACCAATCGATGTGGAGGCCTTAATGGCAGTGCCACTTAGGTACCTGCGAACCTGTCGGAGCACAGCAGCACAGTTGCATGTTGGAAAAAGCACAATACATAGAGCTATAGCAAGCAAGGAGATCAGAAGCCACACTAATGCAGTGCATCCACAACTAAGTTTGGCATGCAAAGAATCAAGGCTAGAATGGTGCCTAAGTAAACTGGAGTGTAACATGCAGTTCCAGCCCATGGAAAATGTGATACACATCGATGAAAAGTGGTTCTACTTGACAGAGGCAACAACAAGGTATATTCTAGGTTCCAATGAACCTGAACCATACAGAATCACTCAAAGCAAGCATTACATTCCAAAACTCATGTTTTTATGTGCTGTGTGTAGACCTTTACTTGACTTAGAGGGTAATGTAAAGTTTGATGGGAAAATAGGGGTGTTTCCATACGTGGATTATGTACCAGCCAAGTACACCACAGTAAATAGACCTAGAGGAACTATGATTCTCACACCCATATCATCAATAACTAGAGACATCATAAAACACAAGCTGATTCATGAGCTGATACCAGCAATCAAGTATAAATGGCCAGTTTGGGCAAGCAAAAACATTTTCATACAACAAGATAATGCCCTTTGTCACATATTTGCAAATGACTCTGAATTTCTAGCTGCAGCCACCTCAGATGGTTTCAATATACAGTTAGTGTGCCAACCATCAAAATCACCCAACCTAAACATTATGGATTTGGGGTTTTTGCCTCAATTCAAAGTTTACAGCAGCAGAACCCTAGTTAAAACCTAGATGAGTTACTACAGGCTGTGTATAATGCATTTCATAGATATGATCCAATAATTATTGACAATATTTTCCTGAGTCTACAATGTGTCATGGTGGAAATCATGAAATGCACAGGTGGGAATGAGTTTAAACTGCCACATATGGGAAAAGATAGGCTAAGAAGGCTTGGGATGCTGGCCTACAGTTTAATTGTTGACCCAGATCTAGTAAGGGGTTGTTTGGAACACATGGTGACTATTGGAAGAATAAGGCACATTCAAGACCTGCTGATCAGTATGGAGATGGTTTAGATGTGCATGGATCTGTACTTTTGTAGGGTTGTGCTTCTAGATTCAGGTCTAGGGTAAACTTACCAGTTAGTTTTGGTAAAGGTAAGTTTATAGGGCAACCTTGTAAAAGCTGGTAGGGCTAAAATCCATTCAGTATGCATGCAATTTGAAAAACATGTGTTTTGTAAATTTATGTTTTAGAACTGAGGCAAACAAACATTAACTAAAATGTAATGGATGACTAGACACACACAGCCATTTCGTGGCAAAAGGCACTACAAGGCTGCCATCCATGTGTTTTTAACAAACATAGTTGCAGCCTAAGTGTGAACAAACAATATCATCATAGGTGGCTATCAACTAATACAGGGTGGATTGGGCAAATAATTTCATAGCTGGGTTTAATCACATCATGCCCCGCCAAGATCAAATCAGTTTTGAGGCTGGTAGGCATGGCTGCATGTTTTAATCATTCATCACAGCTACATCATTAATCAAGGGTTCAACCAGCACATAAACATGCTATCACAAACAATTCAAGAAGCTATGATATCTTATACAAAATGCAGTTACCATTTGCCTAGCCAAGGTCAGTGAGTTTTGGAAATATCACTGCATGGCTGCATATGAGAACCACAAACACATACACATGCATAACTTTCACTGCTCCATTATTGCTCTTGATATGAAACATACCCTGCCTAACTCAGGTTCTGCATCGGATTCAGATGAAAACTGGTTAACATTCACTCGGGTTTCAACTGAATCCGAGTCAAAATCTGAGTGGTTGCACATTTGATCATTAACAACACACATACTCAAGTACCCAGCATAAAAATGTTGCTAACAGGCTATCACAGACAAGTAGCACAGAAGATATCACAGACAAACACAACACCAAGTAGTTGCACTACCAAGCAAACCTGCATTTAAAGGTAACATGTTAGTACATTCTCAATAATATTACATTCCAAAGCAAGTGCAGAAATGAAAGCGCACATTTATTACAAACCTGTGAGTAATAAATCTATTTTCCAGCATCAGAATCAATATGACGAACATATCCAGTCCAGTTACCAGGATATAGACAGGCCCCAGTTTCCCAGAAACCAGGCTCACCATACTTAGGAAATTCATTACCCTTGAAGTACACTGGTGGATGTGGATCACACCAGGATTCAAAATCAGATTTATCAGAATCAGGGGGGCTGTGTTTCATCAGAATCAAGGGGGCTGTGTTTCATCAGAATCATGGGGCAGTGTTTCATCAGAATCAGGGGGCAGTGTTTCATCAGAATCAGGGGGGCAGTGTTTCATCAGAATCAGGGGAGTGTGATGCATGTGGATGAAGGGGATGTGTTTGGTTTGAATCAGGATCTAAATCTGAGTGATACGGGATTGCCTCAGGTACAAGACTAAAATGTGTTGCCATAGGGGTATCCCAAGATTCGAACGAATCAGTATCTAGGACAGGATACTGAGGTGGGGTGACTTCACTTCCCTTCGTTTGTGGCTCAATGTCATCAAGGCCAGTAAATAAAGTAGGATCAATACTCGCATGAAACTGAGAGTCATACTTGGAATCACTCAAGGATTGGCAAGGGGCAGACTCACCCTGCCGAGCCATGACCCTGTCACCGTGATCCATCAGGTAAGGGTAGACACAATGGGTGGGGAATGGGTTTCGGAAGCAAAGAATGACATGCAAAAAAAGTAGTTGTCTATGACTAGGGATGGGACTAGGGTTTCAAATGCAAACTAACACCAGGAAGAAGCAATACAGTATCAGTAAGGTTAAAGTTGTACACAGCTGAACTCTCACACAACAATACATTATTAGTAAGGTTAAATTGAATGGGAGTGATGGCCAAGGACAGAATTAAGAAACCAATAGAGCTTTAGAACTTATTCATAATTTAACATTGAAAACTATTAGAAAAACACATATACATCACATGCAAGCACTTTCAATATCACATGTTTTTTAAGACCACTGATTTAAAAAATTTCATACCCTACTAAAGTCAGATCTATGACATTAAGAATCCATAGAGAAAGAATAGTAAGAACAGTGGCCCTTCAATCACAGATCTGGCAACGAAGTTCAACAAAGCCGCCAATAATCACAAATTAAGCATGCATTTCTTGACAAAGAACACAAAATGTAACGAATCTAGGATGAAAATAACCCGGATCAGGAACAACACCACAAACTAGGGCATATATGTGTCAAATCTGCCAAACGGCTTCAACATATCCAACAAAAAGAACAAGAAATTTAGGTTTCTCAAGCCAATCAATTCAAAACCACATAAATTCTTCACATGCAGCCGGTTTTATACTTCAAAACTGTAGATCCGTGTACATTTCAACGATTTTAACACACAGCCCACTAAGAAACCAGAACCCACAAGTTAAGAAGCAATCAATTGAGTTCAAAACCCACTAAATGAAAAGCTCAAACACAGACCAGAACAAGAAAATGATGTGATAGAAACAAACGGAGCAGAAATCATACTCATTTTCGAAACCGCCAACAAAATTTTGAGAAAACCCTAGATTGGAAACCCAAAAGGCTGTGATAAAAAACAAAAACCGAGCATCGATTAACGAGGATCAACAGAAACACAGTTTCTTCAACAGATATCGGATATGGCGGGGCTAGGGTTTTCAGGCTTTGAGGGAGTAGAGAGCGTCACTGTGATTGTGTAGACAGAAAAGAAGGAAATTAGCTGTGAATGGAGCGTTTAGCAGCAATGGAGAAGGGAGAAAGGAAGCGTTGGAGAGCAATAATGGAGATTGGGAAGAGCAAAAGTTACGCATGCGATAAGTCTGACCCATTTTCAAATGGAGATTGGGAAGAGCAAAACAGCACACTTGCACACTTCTCTAGGACGCAACACACGTCTTGGAGAATGCTTAACACAGGGATTAACAGATTTAATCCCTGTAATTTTGCAAGGGTCCAGGGGCATTTCTATCTTTTCACCTATGGTCAAATGGGATGAATTGGGTAAATTCTGACCATTGCAATTTAATTGGGGACAGCCAAAAATGGAAAGTGTGCAGTTTAATTTGGGACGGAGGGAGTACAAATATGGTAAGTGTGCCAAACTTAAGAAAATAAAGGGAGTATACATAATAAAAATATCATGTGAGATCTTGTTAGATTTATTTTAATGTCTCTTTTCTAAATATCAATTTTACATGCGGAATTATCATATATAGTAAGAGATATTAACGGTTAAACACAATCATTAAAAATTGTGAAAAAACATTTACGCCATTAGTTATGGGAGGGGGGGAATATGGTGTAAATAGCTGTTACGCAGCAAATAAGGGTAAAATGCAGGGTAACTAATGAAATGTAGGGGATTCGTTATACTGGGGAAGAGAGCCGAGCGACGCAGAGCACGCCTTGGGCAGAGGCACGGTAGAAAAAGCAGCAGCAAACAATGACAAGCAACCAAAAGAGGATCTTGTTTTTACAGTCCGTGCAATACGCATCACCGTCGGGATCTATATCTATAAGACTAGGAGTACAAGTTAGAACTAGCATATACAATTAATTTTTTGCTGTACCAAATTCCACGATTATATGATCCATGTGTTTGACATTTTCCCAGAAATGCAGAGCCCCGCGCATGCAATCCCTCGCGCTTTGGCCCAAGTCACGTCGCTCTAAATTTTCCCCAATCTCAAAAGGGAAAACACCCGTGGTCTTTTCTTACTGCTCATACCCAGATTCCATGAACTTTCTTCATCGTAGATGTGTTCTCTTCCGACCTACTCCCTCCATCCCATCAGTTTGGCCTATTTACATTTAAAAATAATAATAATTAAATTTGATAAATTTTGATCATAAATATAAATTGATATATTCATAATAAAAATATTATTTGAGATATTATTATATTCATTTTAACATATATTTTCTAAATAATAATTTTTATATGAAATTAGTGCGTGTAGTTAAAGATATTAACGGTTAAACATGGTCATTGAAGACCGTGAAAAAGTAAATAAATCAAAAATTGATGGGACGCCCTTTGTCCCAGCTCAAATTACACATAATCTTTTTACGATCATCAAGAAGCCTGTCTAACCGTTAATATGTTTAACTACGTATAAAAACCGCCAACAAAAAAATTATTTTGAGAAACTACTTGTTACGACGAATCCAACCCTATAACATATGATAATATTATTGTTTATATATCTATTCAAATATATGGTCAAAGCTGGACAATGAATAATGACATAAAGTGAAGTGTGCAGTTTGAGGTGAGATGGGGGAAATATTCTTTTAGGTGAATGAGAATTTTTGTTACTCCTTCCATCCCATGTTTATTTGTATTACAATTATTGTCACTTTACTCAAGAAACATGTTTGGTCGTTAATATGTTATGCATAATAATGGGAAAAAAACTTGATATTTGAAAATAACTTGTTATGCCGAATCCAACAATATCGTATACTATTATATTATTGTTCATATATTATTCAAATATGCGGTCAAATTCTGATAAAGAATAGTGTAAAAAAAGTAAGAGTCCAAGTAGAGCCGGGACAGGGAGAGTACATGAATTCCATTCATTTTCTATGAAGCTCGATTTTGCACAATGTGCGGTTGCAACAAATGATGTTGGATAAACTCATTCATGCCGAGTAACTAAAATTATTATTGCTAAGTGGCAATATGAGAGATATACAAGGCACAAGTCAACAAGGTCTATGTGGCAATGTTATGTGGCAATGTTATGTGGCAATGTGAAGGACACACCGAAAATAAGTGTTTAATGCAATAATATATTAACTTTGGATAAAATGCATTTATATTCTCGAGTTCTTTGTTTAGTGCATATATATCCCCAATTTTTTCAAAGTACACATATACATCTCCCATAATTTTGAAAGTGCAAATATACTTCTAAGTCGGAGACCGACTTTTAAAAAACCGAGTGTTATATGTACACTAAAAAGGAATCTAGAGTACATGTGCACTTTAAAAAAAAGAGAGTAAATGATATATGTGCACTAAACAAGTAACTGATATGCATGAATGGACTTTACTCCTTAAGGCCATGTCCAGATTAGATTATTTGATGCTGGATTTAATTTGTTAGTGCTAATTTAAGTTATTGGTGCTGATTTTAGAATATTTATGTTAAATTTAGTTTAGCACTGAATTGAGTTTATTGGTAGTTTATTTTTTCAAAAAAGAAAAGAAAAGAAAAGATAGACTCCCAAAATAATGTTGTACCGTAACATATTTTACTTAAGACTTATTACTCAACTAGTAACTATCGAGAACCCAAATAAATATTTATTTAATTTTTTCTTTCAGTGCTAAATTTATTGATTCTAAAATTTATTTATTAATATTAAATTTAGTTTATTGATGCTGAATTTAATTTATTAGTGCTGCCCAACTAAAAGACATTACATAAGACATCCCTTACTAGGCTGCTGCAACTCTCCAATTCCAAGTCATTAATTAGTTGGATTTGAGAAATCTTTTGGTGTGGAAGCAAAGAAGTGAGGGTCAAATGATAGTTTAATTTCTTGTCAAAGGCGTGCACGCGGGGAGTGACTTTGGGGTGGTAAAAGATTTTCTACGAATATGATCAAATTATTGCTGCCGAGGACACGTGTTGAGCTGTCAGAAGACCTTTCGGGTGATCTGGGGTCCACGTACCAGCGGCTTTGGCGGAAGAATAAGCCGCCAGAAGCCAAGCGGCCGGCGTGCATTCTCGGCGTGTTAAAACTGTAGTTATCAGTTGTAACCTTTTTACGTGATACGTTCAGAACCTTCTTTTTTCAAAAGGTTTCGGCTTTGATGACTCCGTCCTTCCTCAGCTTCGGGTTTTTTCACATTCAACCCTTTGATTAGTTTCTAATTAAGATTATTTCCAACTTATTTGCACTTTATTTTAATTTATTTTAATTCAGTAAATTTTAAATTAATTTATCATTATTATTATTCTATAAACTAGCGGGAGTCCTCCACGTACTGTGCAATATTTTTTATTGAAAAATTAGGATAAATTTTTATTTATTTATTATTATTATGATATTTTTCAATTATCCTTGATCTCTTTCAAAAGAACAATAAATTGATTCTCAAGGTAACAAAAAGATAAAACTAAAACAATAAACATGAAACTTTGTCTTGTCTTTCATGAGCTTATCTTAGGGTACTGTATAAAAGAAATCCTCCTAATCCCATGGTTGACACAAATGGTCATCAGGGGTAGAATGGTAATTTTGCTGGCTACTGTAGACGCACATGGCTGCCTCACCATGTGCGTCTACATGTGTTGTCAAGTGGCTGACCAAAACGACGTCGTTTTGGGCATTTTAAAAAAAAAGCCTGCCTAACCATGTGTGTCTACATGTGTTGTCAAGTGGCTGGCCAAAACGACGTCGTTTTGGGCATTAAAAAAAAGCCTGCCTAACCATTGCGTCTACATGTGCTGTCAAGTGGCTGCCCAAAACGACGTCATTTTGGGCATTTAAAAAAATTGGAGGTTCGAGAGGTATTGGTTTGAGAGGTACGAATTCGAGTGGTACTGGTTCGAGAGGTACCTCTCATGAGGTGAAGGTTCCATTGGAGGTTCGAGAGGTTAAGGTTCCAGTGGAGGTTCGAGAGGTATTGGGTTCGAGTGAAGGGTTCGAGTTGTACTGGTTCGAGAGGTGAAGGTTCCATTGGAGGGTCGAGAGGTGATGGTTCCAGTGGAGGTTCGAGAGGTGAGAGTTCGAGTGGTAGTGATTCGAGAGGTGAGAGTTCGAGTGGTAGTGGTTCGAGAGGTACGGATTCGAGAGGTGAAGATTCCATTGGAGGTTCAAGAGGTAGTGGGTTCGAGTGGTACTTGTTCGAGAGGTGAAGGTTCCATTGGAGGGTCGAGAGATGAAAGTTCCAGTGAAGGGTTCGAGAGGTGAGAGTTCGAGAAGAGGGTTCGAGTGGTACTAGTTCGAGAGGTGAAGGTTCCATTGGAGGTTCGAAAGGTGAAGGTTCCAGTGGAGGTTCGAGAGGTAGTTGGTTCAAGTGGTACAGATTCGAGAGGTGAAGGTTCCATTGGACGGTTTGAGAGGTGGAGGTTTGAGCTGTGAGAGTTCGAGTGGAGGTTCGAGTGGTACTGGTATGAGAGGTACAGATTCGAGAGGTGAAGGTTCCATTGGACGGTTTGAGAGGTGAGAGTTCGAGTGGAGGGTTCGAGTGGTACTGGTTCGAGAGGTACGGATTCGAGAGGTGATGGTTCCATTGAACAGTTCGAGAGGTGGAGGTTTGAGCGGTGAGAGTTTGAGTGGAGGTTCTAGTGGTACTAGTATGAGAGGTATGGATTCGAGAGGTGAAGGTTCCATTGGATGGTTCGAGAGGTGAGAGTTCAAGTGGAGGGTTCGAGTGGTACTGGTTCGAGAGGTACGAATTTGAGAGGTGAAGGTTCCATTGGATGGTTCGAGAGGTGGAGGTTCGAGCGGTGAGAGTTTGAATAGAGGTTTGAGTTGTATTGGTTCAAGAGGTGAATGTTCCATTGGACGGTTCGAGAGGTAGTGGGTTCGAGAGGTACAAATTCGAGAGGTGAAGGTTCTATTGGAGGTTCGAGAGGTGAAGGTTCTATTGGAGGTTCGAGATGTGAAGGTTCCAGCGGAGGTTCGTAAGGTAGTAGGTTCGAGAGGTACGGATTCGAGAGGTACGGATTCGAGAGGTGAAGGTTCCAGTTGAGGTTCGAGAGGTAGTGTGTTCGAGAGGTGATGTGTTCGAGAAGTGGTGTGTTCGAGTTGTACGGATTCGAGAGGTGAAGGTTTCAGTGGAGGTTCACTTGAACCAGTACCTCTTGAACCCCTCCACTGGTGAGAGTTCGAGAGGTGAGAGTTTGACTGGAGGGTTCGAGAGGTACAGATTCGAGAGTTGAAGGTTCCATTGGATGGTTTGAGAGGTGAAGGTTCTAGTGGAGGGTTCGAGAGGTACGGATTCGAGAAGTGAAGGTTCCATTGGCCGGTTCGACGGGTGAAGGTTCCAGTGAAGGTTCGAGAGGTAGTGGATTCGATAGGTGAAGGCCCTAGTGGAGGGTTCGAGAGGTGATAGTTCGGTTGGGGGTTCGAGAGGTACTGATTTGAGAGAATGTTCAGGTGGAGAGGATTCAAGTGGAAGGGTTCCAATGGAGGGGTTCGAGAGGTACCGATTCGAGCGGTGAAAGTTCAGGTGGAGAGGTTCAGGTGAAGATTCGAGGGGTGAAGGTTCCACCTGAACCTTCACCTCTCGAATCAGTACAACTCGAATCAATACCTCTCGAACCCCTCCACTGGGACCAGTCCACTTGAACCTCTGCACCTGAACCTTCACCTCTTGAATCAGTACCTCTCGAACCCCTCCACTGGAACCCCTCCACTTGAACCCTCTCCACCTGAACTTTCACTACTCGAATCGGTACCTCTCGAACCCCTACACTGGAACCCCTCCACTTGAACCCTCTCCACCTGAACTTTCACTACTCGAATCGGTACCTCTCGAACCCCTACACTGGAACCCTTCCACTTGAATCCTCTCCACCTGAACTTTCACATCTCGAATTTGTACCTCTCGAACCCCTCCACTTGAACCCTCTCTACTTGAACCTCTACACCTGAACCTTCACCTCTCAACTCAGTACCTCTCGAATCCCTCCACTGGTACCCCTCCACATGAACCTTCACCACTTGAACTTTCATCGCTCGAATTGCTCCACTGGAACCCTTCTACTTGAAGCCTCTAAACATGAACCTTTACCTCTCAAATTGGTACCTCTCAAACCCCTCCACTTGAACCTCTGCACCTGAACCTTCACCTCTCGAATTAGTGCCTCTCGAACCCCTCCACTGGAACCCCTCCACTTGAACCTCTGCACCTGAACCTTCACCTCTCGAATCAGTACCTCTCGAAACTGATTCGAGAGGTGAAGGTTCCATTGGACGGTTCGAGAGGTGAAGGTTCCATCCGAGGCTTGAGAGGTGAGGGTTCGAGTGGAAACATTCCTACAGTGTTTCTATAATTTATTATCAAGCCCACCGCACAATGCGCTGGAGTCCTACAACACTTTGTGGATTTTTTGAGTAAAAAGATTAGGATAAATTTTTATATTCTCACATTTAAATTAAAGACAAATAATTTTGTTAACTTTTTTTGGAACCATATGAATTATGAAGTGAAATAATTAATTTAGTTAGGAATTATTTTAAAAAATAAAATAAATATCATCATTTTGTAATATTTTATTCAAATTATTTTGTTGTTTAAATTAAGTGTCATTTTCCTTGTTTCCCTTTTGAATTTTCTTGCAAATGTTTTTGTGAGATCTAATGTGAAAAGGAGATAACAGTTTGAACTACACTATATAAGAGACATTTTTATTATTATATACTACTATTCACACATTTACGTTGCACAGAGTTATTAATTACAAAATTCAGATAAATTTTTATGTGTTTTTAGGCCTCCCAACTAAGTCGAAAAATATTTTTTATTAAATTCTAAAGTTAATCATTTAAGAATGAGTATGTCTCTTGAAAAACATTATTTCCATAAATTATGGAAAACCAACGTTTAAACTACAAATTAGAAGAAATGAAGACAATATTTTCGGATTGCATTAATCGGGTCATAAACTTATAACTAATGTACGTTGCATAATAAATTTTAATATTGTAACTAAAAAATTTTTACCTTTCTATTATACAATTGTTCCAAGGGTTATGGAAAGACGATCTTTCCTAAAAAAATGTCTTTAAGAATAACTTTATGAATAATGAAGATGAAATAATTATAAATAAATCCTCATTTTATAATATTTATAATCTAGATTAATATATAACAATTATCTATACTTATTCACAAAGTCTTGTTTTAGACTGACTGACGTTAGATATAGACATTTTATAATTGATGTATGTGATTTGATATTTGTTTTTATTTATTGTAACGAGTTTCCTATAACTTTGGTAAACTCTTAAAATGTATTGCGATGTATAATAATTATATTTGAACGCTAACAGTAAATGAAACGCTATTTTTTTAATGATTGGTCTAACTGTTAGTCGGTCTAACATGAGACTTTTTATACTCCCTCTGTCCTAGATTAAATTGCACAGAATCTTTTTCACAGTCTCCAGCACACACGTTTGACCATTAATATATTTAACGACGTATAATATCAGTAAACAAGGAGTTACTTTTTAGAAACTACTTGTTATGACGAATCCAACGATATCACATACAACAATATTATTGTTTATATATCTATTCAAATATGTACTCTAAGTTTTCTTAGTTTGACTGAATCTTTGATCTTGTGCAATTTAATCCGGGACGGAGAAAGTACTTACTTTTGTATTTTATACTCCCTCTGTTTCTAATAGTGGCACGTTATTTTTGGTGTAAGAATTTATGAGATGCTAAATGAGTAGATGAAATTGAATTGAAAGAAGAAAAAGTAAAACGAGTTCATGTAAAAACATTAAATTTGTCATAAATAGAAATTGCCAATATAAAATAAACATCTCAAATTAGAAAGTGTATCAGAGAGAGGAATAATTATTGTGTAGCCACAAGAAATATCAACCATCAATGCAGCAAACAAGAGTAAGGGGTTTCTCAATTCTTTATCAATCCTCATTTAAATCAGTGTAAATGCACATAGTCCAGAAAAAACGTGTATAAATCTTATGCATCTGCTATAGGAATACAATAAGTTGCAGGTGTTATTGTTGGCTTTTCAAGCCCTATGAGTTGTGTATGGAGACATTTGAACATGGCCGCGAATCGCGATACGTTGTCTTCTGTTAAGCTCAAGAATCCTACAAAGGAAGATTTTCTGGACTTTGATCATGGAACTTTTATGCTGCATTCATATCTGTGGCAGCATATCAACTTCAGAAGCAAGCCCGCGATTCAGAGTAGGAGGTTCAAGTTTGATGCCAAGATGAGTATTTACTGGCGACGCCAATGCGGAACAAAAGATAACCACCCGAGCTCCATCCCTAGATTGCGCATGGACTATGTAGCCGGTGGACGTGGCTTTCAAATTCCTTCAGGAGGCAGAATGCCTTTCTTATCAGCTATATCTTGAACCTCTTCTTTCAGAACTCTCTTTGAAGGCTTAACTTAAATTGTTCTTTTTCTTCTTAGCCATAGACTTCATAGATCATAAAACAGTAAATCATGTATCTAACTAAAAACTAATGGAGACCCGTGAACCCAAGCTGTACCATGCGTTTCCATTAGTTTGGGTTCACCGGCCTATAAATGGTATTCAGAGAATGCATCCACTAAAATCGAATTAAAAAAAATAAAAAAATCAGTGGGATGCATTCACGTGAGTCCTCCACAATGCGTCCTTCACAAATGGGGTCATTTTTCGAAACGAGCATACCTGCATCCGAAATCATGAAATCCAGCACACTCAAACAATCCCTTCCTTGATAACAACCCTCATACAAGAAACAACCAATCAAAAGCTCTATACATGTGAAAACAGATACTCCCTCCGTCCCAAAATAAATTGTATACTTTCCATTTTTTGCTGTCCCCAATTAAATTGCAATGGTTCAGAAATTTTCAATTTCAGCCAAGTTGACTGAAATGCCCTTGGAGGTTGGCAAAATTACATGGTTAATTGGCTGATTAATTAAGGTGTGGGATGCGTATTGAAGCATGGCTTCGTGTTTGGGAAAAGCTGTCAAATATCACATGCGTAACTTTTGCTCTTCCCAACGATTCCATTATTGTTGCCCAACGCTCCATTTCACTCCTGAACTCTCCCATTTCTCTTTTTTCGCTCTTCAAACTCACAACTACTCTCTCTCAACATAGAAAACCCTAGCTACTTCTCTTCTGATTTCTGTCTGTTCCTTGGTCTATCCCTTTTGATTTTCTTATGCTTCTGATGTTTCTGTGTGATGAGAATCTGGGGTTGTTGTTATCACAGCCTTACGAGTTTCTGAACTAGGGTTTTCTTCAGTTGTTCGAGGGTTTACAAAATTGACACGATCTGTGATCTGTTAATGTTTGTCACATTATTTTGAGTCCCGATCTGTGTTGTGCTCGCTCTTTTTTTGGTTTCGAGGTCATTTAGTTGGTTTTTGAGTTTTGGGTTCTGGATTCGTTGTGTTTCATATGTTGAATATGATGAAATGTACTTATTCTTGAGTTTTGTTGAAGAAAACTGATTGCATGCAAAGATTTCTGGTGTTTTAGAACTTGTTACATGAATTGCTTGTTGTTTTTGTGATTTTTGTCGGATTTATTGAGGCTTTGCGGCCGATCCCTGACTGAAACACCCCTGTCAGTGGTGTTGTTACTGTTATGGGTTTTTTTAGTCTCTGTTTTCATGTATTTTTGTGTTATTTGACTAGAAGAGGATGTCTATTTTGTGACTATTGGCAGAGTTGTTCATCCTTGATGCCAGATCTGTGACCGACATACCCTTGTCCATGGTGATCTTGCTGTATTGCTTGTTTGAAATCCTATATTTGACTTGATTAGGGTTTCCATAGATATTTTGGACTTGTTTTTGAAACACATATTATATGAAATCTGTTTGCAGGCGAAGTATATTTGGCTGTTTGATTCTTTCATATGCTCAGTCATGATATAGTTGTGAAATGCATGCTTCTTCCTGTTTTTGAAAACTGTGAAATGCATACTTCTGGGAAACGTGGGCGTGTCTATATCTTGGTAACTGGACTTGATATGTTCGTCATAGTGATTGTGACGCTGGAAAATAGTTTTATTTCTCACAGGTTTGTAATCAATGATCCCTTTCAATTATGTTGTTCATTTGGAATTTAATATTATTGAGCATTTACTAACAATTTACCTCTTACTGCAGGTTTGCTTTATACTGCAACTACTTGGTGTTGTGTTTGTCTGCGATATCTTGTGTGCTACTTGTCCGTGATAGCCTGTGTGCTATTTTTTATGCTAGGTAGTTGAATCTTTGTGTTGTTTATGAACAAATGTGCAACCACTCAGATTTTGACCCAGATTCAGTTGAAACCAGGGTGGCTGTAATTTTTTCATCTGAATCTGATGCAGAACCTGAATCAGGCAGGGCATGTTTCATATCAGGGGAAATAATGGAGCAGTAAAAGTTATGAATGTGTCTATGTTTGTGGTTCTTATATGTTGCCATGCAGTGATGTTTCCGAAAATCCATGTCCATGGCTGGGCATATATTACCTGCATTTTATATGAGATATCATAGCTTCTGAAATTGTTTGTGATGGCATGTTTATGTGCTGGTTGAACCCTTGATTAATGATGTAGCTGTGATGAATGATTAAAATATGCAGCCATGCCTATCAGTCTCGAAACTGATTTGATCTTGGCGGGGCATGATGTGATTAAACTTAGCTCTGAAATTTTTTGCCCATTTCACCCTATATTAGTTGTTAGCCACTTACGATGATATTGTTTTTTCGCTCTTAGGTAGCAACCTTGTTTGTAAAAAAACACATGGATGGCAGCCTTGTAGTGTTTGTTGCCTCGAAATGACAGTGTGTGTCAAGCCATCCATCACATTCTGGTTAATGTTTGTTTGCCTCCGTTCTAAAACATAAATGTTTAAAACACCTATTTTTCAAATTTCATGCATACAGAATGGAGTTTAGCCCTCGATGTGTCCAATTTATATGCATAATTTAGTACTATTTTGGGTCACTTTTGTGCTCTTTTATTATCGAGAGCTTGTGTTTTACCTTGAAATTCTCTTAGGAGGGGTAAGAGCAATTTTACGCTCTTTTACTTCTTCTAAGTGGATTTTGCGTGACAAGGGAAGAACACGGAGGCAATGAAGACCGGAGGCCATTGAAGATCACACTTTCGAAGACTTGCTTCGAAGACATGAAGACCGGAGGCCACTGAAGACCATTTTTGTAGCCATTGAAGACTTGCAAATTGAGAGGAATTGCTATGAAGATGATTATATACCACAAGAAGAAGAGAAGGACACAATGCAAAATTCTGGCACCTATCGCGAGTTGCGATAGCCTCGTCGTGAGACCGTCACGAGTCGCGATGAGCTCGTCGCGAGTCACGACCAACAGGTGGCCAGAATTTCACCTTAACTTCTTTGTACTATAAATAGCACTCTATTTCCTCTCATTCTCATTCTTCATCATCTGTGATTTCCAGTACTGTTTAGAACCCTTTTTCTTTCCACTTTCATCTTTAAATTCTCTTATTTTATGATTAGTTGTTTAGCATTGATTAGCACGAACTATTGTAGCTAATCTATTTCTTGGGAGCAATCGACTAAGGCTTCCAAGCCCATGTCTTAAGAACAATTTGTAGCCTATTTATTACTCTTACTATTATGTATTTATGGAGCATTGAATGTGTTTGTTGATGTCATTAATGTTATTGAAAGCTTGAGTATATGAAGTACTTGTATGATATGCTTGTTAGGGTTTGGGGGAAATGGGTTGATTTCCCCCTTTCTTGATAGGAATCCAAGAGTATGATTTAGAGTTTTTGATTTTGTTGATGGATTGATAATTGCTAGGTGAATATGATAATTTTGAACTCTTTGTCATGTTTGTTTCTTGTAGCAAATGAGAGAAGTCGATGAATATGGATCATTTTTTACTAATCTTGTGTAAATGCATAAATCGGTTAAATGCTTAGACACGGTGTCATGTTTATAGGTGTTGCCTAGCTTGTAGATTCTTCATGCTAAATGCCATCAGTGGGATACCTTGAGTCGTGTTTCGACTACGGGAGTCATTGGTGAGGTTTGACAAGAGATGTCGAATTCACTCTTGCAAACTACTATCTAAGAAGGATAGAAGTTTTGCCTTCACAACAAGTAGTGAAAGTAGTAAATAGGTTGCATGTTCAATGATGGATAAGAGGTTTGGAAGTGGAAGTCAATTGCGCCCAAGGTTCCGTCAATTGTTATTTTCATCTTATCTTTAGTTGTATTGCATGATTAGCATAGTTCTCTTGCTTTGCTAGTTGTTGTATTTCAATTTCATAATTTAGGATCAAACCAACCAAACCCATCCCCCCTTGTTTACATGTTTTTAATAATATGTCTATGTATGTAAATGTCTAGTATGTCTTCTCCTATGTATGTTTAAACACTTGAAAAGATCTCTCTTCTCGTGGACGACCCTGACATGCCATTATCTACTTTTTTTGTAGATATGAAGCATTTAGGGCTTAAAAGTATTAAATTTGAGAGGTACATCGACGATCTCCCAAATTTTGGCGCCGCTGCCGGGGAAGAGGCATTTATTTTTAAGTGTTTGGGCATATTATGTGTGATTATATGCCTTTTGTAAATATTTGTTAGTTTGGTTTTTATTTTGATTTCTTAGTTGATTTTCCATTTTCACTTGGCTTGGAGACGTATAGTTCGAGTTTTTGGTGTATGGTTTGCACGCGATCCTCTTCACAAGAACCCCTACACTATGACCCCGAGTTGGAGTTGAATTTGAGACGGGCTAGGAGGCTTTCTTTGGAAAGTGTGAATAACACCCTTCCTAGTGACCATTTTGTGGATACATCTTCATCAATGGAACTTCAAATCGAGCATGAAGATGAGCATCCGAGAGGGGAACCTCACCATCCTCCTCTCCACCAAAGAGAGATCCCTTTGGAGCAACCCTTGTTGAGAGACATCATGGCTCTCAACCTCGATCAACAACCGATGTGTATCGAGTATGCCGTGGTTGGACCAAATGGGCATTTTGAGCTAAAGATCGGGTTCATCAACATGCTACCCGTCTTCCTTAGTAGGCAAGGGGAGAATGCCAACAAACACCTCACCGAGTTTCACTTCTTGTGTGGTGGTACGGTCCTCCATGAAGTGGATGAAGAGTTCTATAAGTTGAAGGCATTCCCATTCACACTAAGGGATGGCGCAAGGGATTGGCTCCACTACCTACCGCCCATGAGCATTAAGAGTTGGCTTGATATGAAAACAAAGTTTCTAGCCAAGTACTTCCCGACCTCGAGGTCCTCCGCTTTGAAGAAGGACATAAGCAACATCCTTCAGTGGCATGAAGAATCTCTCTTCGACTATTGGGAGAGGTTCAAGAAGCTTCTTGTAAGTTGCCCTTATCACGGTTATTCGAATGGGGATTTGGTTTATTCTTCCACAATTGCCTTCTTGACCAGGATCAAAGGTTGGTGAGAAGTTCTTATGATGGCACCCTTGGGAACAAAGTATCCTCCGAGGCTATGCATTGTATGAAGAGCTAGCGGAAGAGTCGAGAAACTTTAGCTCATGGGCCGATTTGAGAAGGAGGAATCCAATGCCCGCAAGTGACTCTTCAAGTATTGGAAAGCTCGAGGATCAAGTCTCAGCCCTTACATCCATGGTGAAATCTTTGATGACAAAGCCCAGAGGAAATGCGCCACATGTTAAATCATGTGAAATTTGTTACTTGGCACATCCTACGGACACTTGCCCTACTTTACAAGAGGATTATGTTGAAGAGGTAAGTGTCATGGGCTATCAAGGCTACCAAGGCAACCAAGGATATCAAGGTGGGCTACCAAGGTTATCAAGGGTGCCAAAACCGGGCATATAATTCAGGAAATCGTGATAACTCAAACCTCCGGTATGGAAACCCTCAAGGAAGCCAAAACCCTTAACCATATCGGCCTCCTCAACAACAATATAGGCCACCTCAACAACAATTCCAAAGGCTCCAAGATAAACCCTGAGACCAAGGGGAGAGCTTGGGGCTAACAAAGATGAGGTGATTCAAGCCATTCACCGGTTGGGCACGTGCGTGGAAAAAAGTGAGAAATTCCAAGATGAAGCCAAGGCTAGCATAAAAAACTTGGAGACTCGAGTGAGCCAAATAGCTCAAGTGGTGAACCGGATGGAAGCTCGAGAAAAAGGCAAACTTCCCTCCCAACCGAATATTAATCCTCGACAAAATATAAGTGCAATCTCATTGAGAAGTGGAAGGGAAGTGAAGGAGCCCCAAGCAAGGGTTGTTGAGTGGTAGGTTGAGAACGAAGAAGATCATGAGAAGAAGGCAGGGGAGTTGTCCATGGAGAGCCAAGGAGAAGAAACAGAGGTGGAGACATTTGTGCCAAGACTGGGATCAAACCCCAAAACCTCATCCCCACCTCACAAGAAATCAAGAGGGGTGGAGATCCCTATCTCTGTGCCAGAACCACCATTTCTGGAGGCACTAAAGGATAAGAGGACCAAGCAGGACACCAAGGACATCTACAAAGTCTTTCGTAGATGCGAGGTAAATATCCCACTCTTAACTGCTCTAAATCAAGTTCCTAGGTATGCTAAATTTCTTAAAGAATTGTGTACCGTCAATAGGAAACAACAATTGAAGAGTAAGAAAAAGAGTGTGCAGAGTGAATATGTCTCTGTCGTGTTTGATAATGAGATACCCCCTAAATGTGATGATCCAAGAATGTTTGCAATCCTTTGTGAGATAGGAGGCAAATCTGTGAACAAGGCCATGTTAGACTTAGGTGCTTCAATCAATGTGATCCCATATTCCTTGTATGAAAGTCTAAATCTAGGCACTTTGCACAAAACAGGGGTTGTTATCCAACTAGCCTATCACTCTAGCATATACCCAATAGGTATTGTGAAGGATGTGTTGGTGAAAGTGGATTCTTTAACATTCCCCGCTGACTTTTATGTTCTTGAGATGAGAGTTGACAGTAGCTCTAAACCTATCCTTTTGGGAAGGCCATTTCTAAAGACTCCAAGAACCATAATTGATGTGCATAGAGGAACATTAACCATGGAATTTAAGGGGCGGAGGGTAGAATTTGACACTAATAATTCTATTGATCACCCTAGTAGATATCATTCTTGCCAAACTATTTATATTATTGGTGACGAAGGGCAAGATGAAATTGATCCCAGAAATGGCAGTTCCTTAAATGTTTCCATAGATGATGTTGTGAGTGATATTTTGATTTCAAATGTGGTTAGTACTAACTTGAAGGAAAGCAACAACGAATGCACTCCTGAGGATGCAACATCCGACCCTTTTCGTGTATCCGCGGGTAAGCCAGTAAGGGTGTTTTTCCCTCCTTCTCTTGAGAAGACTTCGGTGGAAAAGTGCAAACCACCACTGAAAGCTCTAAAATGTTCATCCCTTGGAGAAGGAGAGCTACCCCCGAATGCTTACGTGCTTAAGATCACCATGGAACGAAAAGGTAAGTTGTTGGAGATGTTAAGGGAACATGAAGAAACCCTAAGCTACTTGAAGGAGGTTTTGTTGGGGGACAATGCGAATCCCGATTGCTTTGACCCTGAACAAGGAAAAGGGATCGATCATCTCGATTTATTTTGTGAGTGGCGACCACATCATCACGAGTCACGATGGGCTCAGAAATCTTATGTTAAAATGGAAGTCTCGGACTCCATTTTTCGCAAGCCGTGATGGCCTCGAGAGGGCCTCGTCACAAGCCCTCGAAGTGTACCCCTTCGAGACATCACCACCCCTTCGAGACCTTGAGGCCACATGCCCTCGAGACCTCGAGGCCACTAGCCCTCGAATCCAGTCCTTCGAGACCCTATTAGCCCTCGAATCCAGTCCTTCGAAACCCTATTAGCCCTCGAATCCAGTCCTTCGAGACCCTAAGCCCTCGAGACCTCGAGGCCACAAGCAATTGTGTTTAGAACTTGAACTGATTGACTTGATTTTGGTTTGTCTTGTGATGATGAACTAGTTTAAAATTGAGTATGAATTTGCAATATTGCATATACACATATTCCTGTGCATTTGTCTTGTTTGCTGTGATTGTTAGCTATGGCCCCCACGAAGAGACCTAGGGCTCCCCCACAAGGCGAGCGCACCACCGCTCCACCTCCACCTCATTCACCAGCTTCAAAATCGAGCCATGTACCTCTCCTTATGGATAGGTACATGGGTTTGACCCGGATCACCGGGTCCTATGCGGAGAGGTGAGAGGCCTTAGAGAAGCAGCAACTCAAGGAGACTAGCTTTATCGATGTGCCCACATTAGATGCCATCGGCCTCACTCAGCATGTGAGATGCCTCCTCGTAAAAGGGGGAATGGAAGGGTTTATGAGTAGGAGCGCGCCCTCTTACCGGAGGTACACATTTGAGTTCTTGTCCACGATTCGTATGAGCAGTATGAGGGGTGATCAGCCATGAAAGAGGTACGTTGCTTTTCACTTGGATGATATGTCTAGGAAATTGACCATTTTGCAGATTGAGGATGCCTTTGGATTTGACACCACCGAGATACGGACCAGGCTGGACCCACATGCCCAGGAATGATCAATAGAGGATGACATGCATTTTTGGAATGTCATCAATATGAGGGTGAAGAACTCCCACGATAAGAGTAGCGCCATTATCCACCCTGCACTCTGTTATGTGCACCGACTCTTGGCTGGCACAGTACTTTGCTCCGCGGAGCCAACGAATGTGCCAGACAATGACATTCACTTTCTATGGCAATTAACGAGTGAGGGGCTAGGATATGGGCTGTGGGAAGAATTGTGGATGAAGAGAATCGTGGAGGTGGCAGGAAAACCCAAGGGGAAGATCATGGTTGGAGGCATGATAGGCCTTTTAGCAGAGTACTTGGGATTGGTTCCTCCAGCTGACTTTCCACGCTTATGGAGGCAGACGTCCTATCTTATCACCGTTGAGAGGCTAGCTAGATTTGAGATGCTTAGTGTTACACAGACCACGGGGCTCTTCCATTGGTTGTATGGTGCGAGGAAGGTCACATTTATGGCACTTTCTCAGCAGTGCAAGACGAAGCTGGAATTTGACACACCTCTGGGAGATTTGGAAATTTCACCAGACTCCTCATGTAGAGATAATTTCCAACGCAAGCTCCGCGACCTCGGCCCAGCTCCTGTCCAGCGTGATGATAGCACTATACCTCCCTCTGAGCGACAGCAGCATCACCACTCCACGCATCCTCCACCAGAGACAGAGCCCATGCAGGAGGGAGATGCTCCACCTCACTATTCCCAGCCTCCACCAAACTTCTACGAACGGATGATGCAGACTGTGCATGATGGATTCCACCTACAGGAAAACATGATATTGGAGCACAATGTATTTGTCTCCCAGACTTTGATTGATATGGACAAGGAGATTGACCACTTGTCAGCTCGCATCCATGAGTTGCAGTCCCAGTCAGGTGGTGTTTCAGGCCCTGATCCAGGAGCAGAGAGGCGAAGAGTGAGGAGGTAGAGGAGCACAGAGTGGCTGGCACAGTATTAGCAGCGCTACTTTGGCGGTGGCCCTTCTTCATCACAACATTGATTTTGTGAGCACCACATCTTTACCCTTTCCATACTTTGCTTTGTACGTTTTTGCCCTATTGTCTACATTGAGGGAAATGTAGTGTTCTAAATATGGGGAGGGGTATCTACTATTTTGAGGTGATTATGGTTGGAGACACTTTTGCATAACTCTTGTGTTTTGTTTTGGAATATTTTTCTTTTGATGTACTTGGATAATGTTGATTTTGATACTTTTCTTAGCCTTAACATTTGAAAAGCAATTTTCTACTTTTTGGATTGGAGACACGTGAAAAAAAGGAAAAAATAATAATAAAAAGAAGAATCCCGTAAGTTGAAAACCCGAGAGGGAAAATTAGGCAACATTGGGGGCCCGGATAGGTCAAAAACCCGAAAGGGCGATCTAGGAAAAAATGAGAGGCTAAATGTGTGGAAAAATGTGAGATGTGAGCCAAAGAAACATGATGTGTGGCTAGGATGAAAACCCGAAAGGGCTCCTAGGCAAAATGAGAGAAAACGAGAGAAATTAAAAAACGTTAAGTGTCTACTCATTTTCCGACGTTGGAGTCATTAGGTTGTGGTGACCACATGGATGGATCGGGTAGCTTGACATTTTGAGGACCTTTTGGGAGTGGAAAATTTAGCGGGAGAAGACGGAGTAAGTTTTGAAATTCTTGATCATTAATATGCTTCGTTTTTAGGTTGATATATTAATATAAAGTGGAGCATGTGTTTTGAACCTTATACATACCTTTAGCTTCACCTTTTATCATTGGATTTGGGATTATCAATTCGGGATTTGAAGATGTTTTAGGGATATCAATAAATTGATGGGTTGATATGGTTTGGGTAGATTTAGGAATAGGGGTTGTGGGAAACTTCTCATTTGACTTTAATATTAGGATGTGTGATATTGAAAGTTTTGTGAGGTATTGACTTGGGGGATTAGTAGTTAGGATGAGGATATGTCATTTCCTTCGTATGCTTGGATCTTTTCTTACTCGAGGGCCAGTAAGGTTCAAGTGTGGAGAGGATTGATGTGTCCATTTTATATGCATAATTTAGTACTATTTTGGGTCATTTTTGTGCTCTTTTATTATCGAGAGCTTGTGTTTTACCTTGAAATTCTCTTAGAAGGGGTAAGAGCAACTTTACGCTCATTTTCCTCTTCTAAGTGGATTTTGCGTGACAAGGGAAGAACACGGGGGCAATGAAGACCGGGGGCTATTGAAGATCACACTTTCGAAGACTTTTGAAGACTTGCTTCGAAGACATGAAGACCGGAGGCCATTGAAGACCATTTTTGTAGCCATTGAAGACTTGAAAATTGTGAGAAATTGCTATGAAGATGATTATATACCACAAGAAGAAGAAAATGACACAATGCAAAATTCTGGCACCCGGTCGTGAGTCACGATGACCTCGTCGTAAGCCCGTCGCGAGTTACAATGAGCCTGGGGTGGTTAGTATTTCACCTTATCTTCTTTGTACTATAAATAGCACTCTCTTTCCTCTCATTCTCATTCTTCATCATCTGTGATTTCCAGTACTGTCCCTTTTTCTTTCCATTTTCATCTTTGAATTCTCTTGTTTTATGATTAGTTGTTTAGCATTGATTAACATGAACTCTTGTAGCTAATCTATTTCTTGGGAGCAATTGACTAAGGCTTCCAAGCCCATGTCTTAAGAACAATTTGTAGCTTATTTATTACTCTTACTATTATGCATTTATGGAGCATTGAATGTATTTGTTGACGCCATTAATGTTATTGAAAGCTTCGGTATATGGAGTACTTGTATGACATGCTTGTTAGGGTTTGGTGGAAATGGGTTGATTTCCCCCCTTTCTTGATAGGAATCCAAGAGTATGATTTAGAGCTTTTAATTGTGTTGATGGATTGATAATTGCTAGGTGAATATGATAATGTTGAACTCTTTGTCATGTTTGTTGCTTGTAGCAAATGAGAGAAGTCTATGAATGTTGATCGTTCTTGACTAATCTTGTGTAAATGCATAAATCGGTTAAATGCTTAGACACGGTGTCGTGGTTATAGGTGTTGCCTAGATTGTTTATTCTTCATGCTAAATGCCATCAGTGGGATACCTTGAGTCGTGTTTCGACTACGGGAGTCATTGGTGAGGTTTGACAAGAGATGTCGAATTCACTCTTGCAAACTACTATCTAAGAAGGATAGAAGTTTAGCCTTCACAAGTAGTGAAAGTAGTAAATAGGTTGCATGTTCAATGATGGATAAGAGGTTTGGAAGTGGAAGTCAATTGCGCCCAAGGTTCCGTCAATTGTTATTTTCATCTTATCTTTAGTTGTATTGCATGATTAGCATAGTTCTCTTGCTTTGCTAGTTGTTGTATTTCAATTTCATAATTTAGGATCAAACCAACCAAACCCCCCTTGTTTACATGTTTTTAATAATATGTCTATGTATGTAAATGTCTAGTATGTCTTCTCCTGTATATGTTTAAACACTTGAAAAGATCCCTCTTCTCGTGGACGACCCCGACTTGCCATTATCTACTTTATTGTAGATAGGAAACATTTAGGGCTTAAAAGTATTAACTTTGAGAGGTACGACGACGACCTACCAGCCCTCCCAACTTTTACAAGGTTGCCCTATAAACATACCTTTACCAAAACTAACTAGTATGTTTACCCTAGACCTGAATCTAGAAGCGCAACCCTACAAAAGTACATATCCCTTGCACATGTAAATCATCTCCATAGTGATCAGCAGGTCTTGAATGTGCCTTGTTCTCCAAACATCCACCATGTGTTCCAAAAAAGACCCCTTTCTAGGTTAGGGTCAACAATTAAATTGTGGGGCAGCATACCAAGCCTTCTTAGCTTGTCTTTTCCCATATTTGGCAGTTTCAATTCATTCCCACCTCTGCATTTCATGATTTCAACCATGACACATTGTAGACTTAGGAAAATCTTGTCAATAATTCTAGGATCATATCTCTGTAATGCATCATACACAGCCTCCAGTAACTTATCTAGGTTTTGACTAGGGTTTTGCTGCTGTAAACTTTGAATTGAGGCAAAAAACCCCAAATCCAGAATGTTTAGGTCAGGTGATTTTGAGGGTTGGCACACTAACTGTATATTGAACCCATCTGAGCTGACTACAGCTAGAAATTCAGGGTCATTTGCAAATATGTGACAAGGGGCATTATCTTGTTGTATGAAAATGTTTTTGCAAGCCCAAACTGGCTATTTTACCTTGATTGCTGGTATGAGCTTATGAATTAGCTTGTGTCTTATGATGTCTCTAGTTATGGATGATATGGGTGTGAGAATCATGGTTCCTCTAGGTCTATTTACAGTCATGTACTTGGCAGCTACATAATCCACGTATGGAAACATCCCAATTTTCCCATCAAACATTACATTACCCTCTAAGTCAAGTAATGGCCTACACACAGCAAATAAAACATGATTTTTGGAATGCAATGCTTGATTTGAGTGATTCTATATGGTTCAGGTTCATTGGGACCTAGAACATACTTTTCATCGATGTGTATGACATTTTCCATGGGCTGGAACTGCATGTTGCACTCCAGTTTACTTAGGCACCATTCTAGCCTTGATTCTTTGCATGCGAAAGTTAGTTATGGATGCACTGCATTAGTGTGGCTTCTGATCCTCTTGCTTGCTATACCCCTATATATGGTGCTTTTTCCAACATGCAATTGTGTTGTTGTGCTCCGACAGGTTCGCCGGTACTTTAGTGGCAGTGCCATTAAGGCCTCCAGGTCAATCAGTTTCTTGATTCTGCCACACCGTCCATGCCTTTTTGAACAGGAATTCACAGCTTCTCCATTTTGAAGCCGCTGCTTAACACGCGTCCATATTGTAGAGATGGTCTGAACTGAACATGACCATCTCTGTGCTGCCTCGAGTGTCTGTTGCTGCTCAATCTGTCCATTTTTGAAGTGTTGAAGCAGAAAATAGGCTATGTCCTGCCTCTGATCATCTGTCAGGTTTCCCCCACCCATCACAGTCTTGCTCGATGATGAATTGAAACTAAAAGAGGGAATTTGTTTTTTGTATCTGGCCAGTTCTTAATTTCCGAGAGCTGTACTTTGGTTTTTGTTTGATTGGTCTGGGAGCTGTAATAAATGCTCCTATTTATAGATATTATGGTTAAATTTTCAACTTCGTGAACAGTGGCTTCAATTGACTCCAAAAATGAAATCTTGAGCCAAAAATTAAAAAGGAAGGAATTGTTAATGTTCCCATCAGGGATAAGTAACAATTAATCCATTTTGTACAGTAATTTTTCAGTCCCATCTCAGTACAAATTCAGCCTTTTGCACTAAAAAACTGCTCATTTTTTACTATTTAATTTTGCAGCCAAATTTTTCTCTCTCCTACAATTTATTTTGGGACGGAGAGAGTAATATATTTTACCCATAAATACCAATTCATCGATCACATGGTTCAACAGAATAATAGTGCATGAAAGCGTTAATTCCTTTTTCAATCTTATGAAAAGCCAAAGAGATCCATGTACCAATATCCTTATTCCAAAAAACTAAAAGAATTCAACTGCCGCTATCTTACTATTCAATTATTCTAACCATAACCTGAAGATTTCATGTAGAATGTGTATCTTTTCCATCCCACCACTTGATGAGCAACCATCCACATGGTCATCCGGACAACATTCATTCACAACAAAACCAGTTTTATACTTTCTTACACCCACTCAAATAGATCTTTTTCCTTTCCTTTTCAACTTTTTTTTCCAGAAAAGCCAACCTCCCTGTAGCATTTCTTGGCATTTAAAAAACCTAGTTCCATATTACGCTTAAGTTAATCGAGAATAACTGCATGGAGTTCCTCAAGTTCCAATCTTTACAAACTACCCAACCTTCAATGCATCCTCATTCATAACCTTGCAAAGAAAACAGCGAAATGCGTCAATTCAATCACAATCATAAAACTTTCTTTCAGCTATTTTATCAAACAGTTCATTGGCACTGAAGATTTTGGGGCATATCATGATCTAGGAAAGCATATTCAATACCATGCACCGAGAAGCATATGCAGAAACCAGAAATCCTATACGTATTCTAGTATAAATCTAAATCTCATATGATAGAATGATTTGCCGTAATTAATTGTATTATCGATATCTGAATATATAAAGCGTACAATAGATGTATAATAATGAAATAACTCTAATCAGACTAAATCATAATCTAATCAGGAGTCTGATTTAGTCTAACACCCCCCCTCAAGCGAAGCGTCGGATGCTCGCTGACGCACAACTTGGACCTGAAGAACTCGAACAGCGGATGAGAGAGCCCCTTGGTGAAAATATCTACAATCCGAAGAGAAGTCGGAACATGAGCAACGCGCGGCTTTCCGAATGTCACCAACTCACGAACAAAATGGTAGTCGATGTCGATGTGCTTCGCCCGCTTGTGCGCCACTGGATTCTGAGCCAAGAAGATAGCACTACTGTTGTCATATAACAACAGTGGAGAACCAGAAAGTGGAACCCGAAGATCACGAAGCCAATGAGTAAGCCAAACCACTTCTGAGGCAGTGTTGGCGAGAGCACGGTATTCAGACTCAGTGCTAGAGCGAGAAACAGTGGGTTGTTTCTTGGCACTCCAAGAAACCAGATTCCCACCAAGAAAAACCGCATAACCATAAGTGGACCGACGAGTCTCCAGACAGCGAGCCCAATCAGTATCAGAGTATCCTAGCACATCAGGAGTACTAGCAGAACAAAACCGGAGACCAAAATGAAGAGTGACACGAACATACCGCAAAATCCGAGTCACAGCAGCAAAATGGTCATCTCTGGGATCCTGAAGATACTGGCTCACCATGTTGACCTAGAATGCCAAATCCGGGCGAGAGATGGTGAGATACTGGAGAGCACCAACAAGAGAACGATAAAGTGTAGGATCCCGAAATGGAGGACTGGTAGAGCTGTGAAGCTGAGAACCAGCAACAAATGGAGTAGAAACAGGTGCCGCGTCAGACATACCGGCCCGATTCAAAATATCGCGAGCATACTTTGCTTGGCCAAGCAGTAATCCTGAGGAGGTAGGCAAAACTTCAAGACCAAGAAAGTAATGAAGAGCACCGAGATCCTTGATCGCAAACTCTCTGTGTGTCCGATCAATGAACTGGCGAAGAAGAGTCGAGTCATTGCCTGTAAGAATGATATTGTCACATACACAAGCAGGTACAGTAACGACGACCCTCTCGAAAGGACAAACAAAGAAGTATCAGCTGAGTTGCACCGAAAACCAAGTTGTGTCAGATAACTGCTGAAACGCTGGAACCAAGCCCGGGGAGCCTGCTTAAGACCATAAATGGCCTTTCTCAAACGACAAACATAGTCTGGATGGACAGAATCATGATAACCAACGGGCTGTTTCATGTAGACTGGAACATCAAGAGCACCATTAAGGAAAGCGTTCTTGGCATCCAACTGATGAAGTGGCCAGGAACGCATGGTGGCTATGGCGAGAACCGTCCTAACAGTGGATGCTTTGACCACAGGACTGAAAGTGTGGTAAAAATCAAAACCCGAAATCTGTGAGAAACCCTGTGCCACAAGTCTAGCTTTGTGACGCTCAAGAGTGCCATCTGGTAGATACTTGAGCCTATAGACCCATTTGGAGCCAACAATGTTGACATTTAAAGGTCGAGGCACCAAATCCCAAGTGTGCTGACTACGAAGAGCAGCCATCTTATCATCCATGGCTGAAACCCAGGCTGGATCCTGAAGGGCAGAGCGATAATCAGTGGGCTCTGTCTGAGAGAGGAGTGCGGCAGTGAGACCATGAGCAATAATATCCCAATAATCCCGGCGCTGAATGGCACCAGTAGAAGACCGAGTGGCCATCCGATGAGTACAAAGCGGGGGCAGCGAAGATGGAGGAGTCGAACCAGCTGATGACACCGAGGAAGATCGAGATGCGCTGACCTGAGAGTGGCTGTCGGAAGTCGCCAGAGAAATAATAGCCGATAAAGGCTGAGACGGTGGCTGAGGAGTGATGGCCAGCGGCTGAGGTATGGTGGGCGTTGGCCGAGGAGCCGGGTCCAGGTCAACCGTCCAGATGGAAGATGGTGGTGAAGGAGGGGCAGCTGGAACAGGCACAGACACAGGTGTGGTGGCCATAATCGATGAAGTAACAGTTCCATCAAAAAATGATGAAATCTCCAGATCTGAAATCGAACGACTGTCCGTGGAAGATGAGACATAAGGGAAGAAAGTTTCATAAAAAATGAATGTGGCGAGATATATATATATATATATATATATATATATATATATATATATATATATATATATATATATATATGCACCGAGAAGTCTGGTCGAGACACTGGAAGCCCTTGTGACGAGGGCTGTAGCCAATAAAAACACAGGGAATGGATTGGGGTGCAAACTTTTCAGTAGCAGTGGCACGCAGACATGGAAATGTACGGCAACCAAACGGGTGAAAGAGGGTATAGTCAGGCACATGACCAAAAACAACCTCAAAAGGTGATTTCCACTCAGAACTGAACTAGGCAGACGGTTAATAATGTAAACCGCAGAGGAGAAAGCTTCCACCCAATAACAGTGTGGCACAGAAGAGTGAAAAAGTATAGCAAGACCAGTCTCTGTGATGTGACGATGCTTCCGCTCAGCCCGGCCATTCTGAGCAAGTGTATAGGGCGAGGACATCTGATAATGAATGCCACATGATATGAGATGAGCCTGAAGTCGGTGATTAGTAAACTCGGTGCCACCATCGGTCTGAAATTTTTTAACCCTAGCAGAAAACTGATTCTCAACGAATTTCTGAAACTGGATAAAAGTGTCATAGAAATCCTACTTATGCCGCATCATAAGAAACCATGTGAATTGCAAAAAATCATCAATGAAAACGGCATAATAAGAGAAACCACCGACAGATAAAACAGGAGTTGGTCCCCACAAATCACAATGTACTTTATCCAATAAACCGTAGCGCGTTTGTCACTAGTGGAAAAGGACAAACGGCTATTCTTGGCCATCTGACAAGAAGAGCAACTGACAGGTGCATGCATAGCAGAAGTGACAGAAATAAGGCCCCGTCGATTCAATAACTGAACAGTATCATGAGACACATGACCGAGGCGAGAGTGCCACTGCTCAAAAGAAGCATGAAGCTTTGTAGAGCGTAGTTCGCCTAAAAAACTGGAATCACTAGTCTCAAGAAAATAAAGACCAGACCTATGACGGCCTTTACCAATCATCACCCCTGTAAGCTTGTGCTCAATGGAAAATGCATCGGCATCAAATATAAGACGGACAGGTAGATCACGAGTAAGCTTACTAGTGGACAATAAACTTCTAGTAATCTTAGGGACCACAAGAACATCATTAACAGAGAAACCAGATAAATGACATTGGCCGATGTGAGAAATAGATAATGATTCACCATTTCCAACAAGAATAGAATTAGAACCACGATAACGTTGTACTTGATCAAGATGACTAGTGTGAGCAGTGATATGAGATGTAGCACCTGAATCAACAATCCACTGATTTAACGAAGAATGATAGTTGGGACCATTCAAACTGGCCTGAAACAACACCTTGTCCGCAATCCAATTAGTGGAGATATAGGGCCCAAATGAACCATAGCGGAAGATTGGAAAATTGCACAGAAATTGACTGGATGCTGACGAGAATTTGAGAAACTCATCGGAATGTGAGCAACTTGCGAGAATTTGATTCTATTCACGATAAATTGATCAACTCGCGAGAATTTGATTCAACTCACGATAAATTGGAGGCACGAGAAACTCCATTGCTGGCGAGTCAAATCGCGCGTGGCTTCACGTGCGGAATATTCCTTCTTGCTGGCGAGTCGACTCGCGCGTGGCTTCATGCGCGGAATATTCCTTCTCCGCTTCACTTGGTTTTCTTCTTCTCCGTGTCGTGCTCGCGCTCGGAGTTGCTTTGCCGCGGTTGAAACTCTGGAGGAGGAGGCCTCCAGAGGAGGAAGACGCCGCTGAAAAAGATGGAAACTTTACCGGAAAATCGAGAGCTGGAAAACACCGATGGAAGGAGCCGCCGCTGGAGGAAGACGCCGCTGGAAAAAGATGGAAACTTTGCCGGAAAATTGAGACTTGAGAGGACGCCGGAGAATGGAGGAAGATGCCGGAATTTGGCCGGAACTTCACCGGAATCAGAGCCGGAAAAGAGAGAAGGAGGGAGGCACTAAACAATAAATTAAAATTTAGGGCTTAGGATCATAACCTTGCTCTGATACCATGATAGAATGATTTGCCGTAATTAATTGTATTATTGATATCTGAATATATAGAGAGTACAATAGAGGTATAATTAGGAAAAAACTCTAATCAAAATAAATCATAATCTAATCATGAGTCTGATTTAGTCTAACATCATACACCAACATCATGGAGCTAAAAGGAGAATTTCACATTCACTGTTAAAATGATAATACAATATTAAACTCCAGAGCAGGAAATGGACTATCTGAGAACTATAGGCATGATCCGACAATTTTCACTTGATTCAACCAAATTATGAACCTTTCTTAACGATCATTGATTAACCTTAAAGTCAAAATTTTATCGGCATGAAAATGTTATGCTTGTATTCTTACAAATATAAATAGGTCGTAAAAAGCACTCAACATCTTTCAAAAGCAAAATATATTGTTGGAAAATGATGGTTAGAAGGTTGAATTTTGTCAATTTTTGTGCATCGTTTTGAGTGGGATCCAAACGGATTTTGGGTCGGTGAATGTCATTTTTACGTTCTCCTCCGCGAGCACTATAAAATTAACTATTTAAACTCTCAAAATGGATCAAGGGTGAATGGGATATGGATGTCTGAAATGTCACTCCTGAAAGAGAAAAATTGGGCGGAAATTAGCCCACATTATTTTTCGCTGGACTGTCCAAAATGCGTATGGACCGCGTGAAAGTCTCTGGAAGGCCTAACCGCATAGTATATATGGAATTGCTTATGTGTAATTCTTAAGAGATAAACACGAAATACTTCCATATTTTGTGGGATATCTTGTGTTAAATGAATACGCGGTTTACCATGTTTAATACGCTGAAAAATATTGAGAAAATATTTCTTCCATTTTCAACAGATTTAATTCGAGTATTTATGCATGGAATGTCTCGGATTTGGGGAGTTGGTGATTAGAAAATATTCTTCTCTAATTACAGAAAATCAGAATATCACGTTTCCATGATTAGGGTCTCTTAGAGCAGCATAAATAGAGCCTCTAAGTCAATCAAGAAACTCGCACCATTCTCAAGTCCCTCCATATTCTAAACTTGTGTCTTCTTTATGTCTTTCTTGAAGTTTCCGTCTGCTGCTCTGTCGGTGACGGTCCTTCGTGTCTTGCGTGAATCAAAGGTAACTCTTACGGGTTAATTATAACTTGCGATGGTGTTACCCTATGGAACGATATCCACGACGAGACTCATTCATTTCAAGGGCAGCGAGTTTACTCATGATTCCATCACTTTGTGATTACTTGAAACGTGATTTATTTATCGCACACATGCTTTAATTATTTGTAATTTAAGCTTTACGATTGTATGACTGAATAATTAATAAAAGTTTATTATTCTTGCATATGTTAATTGCTCATTTAATTGCTCATTATTTGATTTTCGCATGATAAAATCAACATATGTCCAACATATACAATGATGAGAACATTTCTATTTGAAAAATGAACTTTTTTTCACCAGTTGCTATTAGTACCAGGACATCCCAACTATAACACGAATACTAAGGCTAAATATTTCTCCGCAGATGTCAGAAAATACAGAGCATGATTTAACAACCTGATGAGCGATGCTAGCAATCGAGGCTTATCCTTATGCTCGTAAGCTCTCTGCAAACGTAATACAATCCTTTTGAGTAAAAGTGCACCAACTTTGAAAATTTTAGTGCTTTTTTGTCGGAAATAAGGGCAATAATATGTTTTTATTCATGATCTCAAGGTCAATTATATAGTAGCACAAAATACCTATACAAGATAGGAAAAGGAAAATAGAATCTAATTACAATTACAAGTAATATTTCTATTCCTTAACACCCTCCCTCAAGTTAGAGCACGGGGATCATAAATGTCCAACTTGCCAAGTAATGAATGAAACTGGTTACGTCCTAGAGCTTTGGTAAAGAAGTTTGTAGGTTGATCTGTAGTGAGGATATAATGAGTAACTATAGTACTAGACTGCACAAGATCTCGGACAAAATGACAATCAACTTCAATATGCTTCGTACGTTCATGGAACACTGGATTTTCTGCAATATGAAGAGCATATTGACTGTCACAAAATGAACGCATGGGAGCAGTATGCGCAACCCCTAAGTCTTTCAATAAAGACCTAAGCCATAACGACTCCCAACAGTTAACAGCCATAGCACGATACTCCTCTTCAGCAGAAGACCGAAAAACTGTAGGTTGCTTCTTGGTTTTCCAAGAAACTGGAGAATCACCAATCATCACAAAGTAACCGAAAAGAGAATACCGGGTAATAGTGCAAGCAGCCCAATCAGAATCACAGTAAGCAGTCAACTGTAATGCACTACAGGAAGAGAGAAATAAACCCTGACCAGGATGGCTCTTCAATTAGTGCAACACACGAACTGCAGCTTGCCAGTGAGGAACACAAGTGGACTTCATGAATTAAGCAGGTGTGTGAACAGAATAACTAAGCCTAGGACGTGTGATGGTAAGGTATATCAGGCGCCTAACCAGTCGCCTGTACTGCTCAAGATCATGGTAAAGCGTGCCATCAACACATGCCAGATCGTGTTGCTACTCCATTGGAAAGTCAATCGGTTTAGAAGCAGACAAACCTGTATTAGATAAAATATCCAAGGCATATTTCCTTTGAGAAAGAAACATCTCTTCCGGTCTTCTAGCAATATCTATGCCCAAGAAATACTTAAGTAAACCAAGATCTTTCATATGGAAACAAGAACTCAAGTATTTCTTGAACTCAGAATGAGAGCAGAAGAGCTTCCAGCAATGACCAAGTCATCCACATAAACCAGAACATGCAAAGAAACCGATCCATGGGAAAAGACAAACAAAGAGTAATATGCCTTACTCTGAACAAAACTAAATGCTTGTTAAGCCTGAGTCAATTTGAAAAACCAATTTCAAGGAGCCAAGCGAAGACCATAAAGAGAATTCTGAAGGCGATATACCTGACCATGGGGCGCGGCATCGCCTGGTGGGGGTCGCATAAAAACCTCTTCATGCAAATCACCATGCAGGAAAGCATTATGGACATCCATCTGATGCAATTCCAAACCACAAATGATTGCAACAGATAAGAATAGACGAACATAACTCATCTTCGCAACCGGAGAAAATGTCTCAGTATAATCAATCCCCTCAACCTGGCAATTCCCGAGAATCACTAAGCGCGCCTTATGATGTTCAATAGTACCATCTGACTTAAACTTCGTCTGATAAACCCATTTGAAACCAATCACCTTCTTATCCAGAGGCGGAGGGGCCAAAGTCAAAGCCTGATTGCGCTCAAGCGCAGTAAGCTCTTCAGTCATAGCATCGCGCCAATGAGTACACTGTGATGCCTTATAATAAGTGGTGGGATCTGCACTAGATGTTACTGCACCCAAAAATCTAGAATGCATACTAGAAAAATTATCACAATTTACATAATTAGTATGAGGATAGAGTACACCTGATGATCGTGACGGTGCATAAGTGAACGTAGTAGTAGGATGGGGGGTCTTCAGTAGTAAGAGCACATGCGTAATCATCATAATCATAATCTTCTAAATAAGGAGGAGGTTGGCAAGCGCAAACACTTTGTCGGATAGAAGGCAACTCAGCGGCAGGAGGAGACATCGGAACAACCGGAAAAAAGGCAGCGGAGCTGATAGAAGAAATTAGCGAACGGAATTAGTCGGGGCTGGAGACACCACATTAGGCAAGAAGGAGTCACCAGTGCTGGAGGCGCGTGAGGCACATGATCACCGATGGTGTCCCGGGCGGTGCATCGTCAAGCCGGACTGTCAAGGGTTGCCCGTGATCTGGGTCGATCACCGGAATCGGAGAAGTGGCCGGCGGTATAGGCACGACGGTGACTGGTGGTATAGGGTCGGCGGGATTGGTGGTGCCGTGATCTGGGCATGTGACTCCGGTGGTGGTGGAAATGATGTCGACGGTGAGGTGGTGTGCCGCGATTTGGGCATGTGACTCCTGCGGTGGTAGAAGTGATGCCGGTGGTGAGGTGGTGTGTCGTTGGGATCTACGGAAGAGGCTGATGTCAGAGTCGCTGTATACGATAACTGGTGTTAAAAAAAATTGGCATCCCAACTGTTAAAGATGACGCGGGATTCCAGGTTAAAAAGGTGATAGCCTCTCTTTCCAGCAGGATAACCAAGAAACAAACATCGCCGACTTCTTGGTGCAAACTTGTCGCGGTATCTGGGAACGTGAGCAGCAAAACACAAGCATCCAAATACCTTTAAAGATGAGTAATTTGGAGTTTTTCCATATAGCATCTCAAAGGGAGTGCGACCATTGAGATGTTTCATCGGTGTCCGGTGAATCAGATAAGCTGCAGTAAGAACACATTCTCCCCAAAACTCAATTGGAAGACTGGCTTGAAACCTTAAGGCACATGCCACGTTTTCGTAAATAGCGATGCTTTCGTTCAACTCTACCATTCTGCAGTGATGTATCAACCATAGATGTCTCAAAAATGATCCCAGATGCAGCAAAACGAGATCTCAAAGGCAAAAATTTTGTCCCGTTGTCAGCCCGAACATGCAGTATAGTTCGGGCTTAGCCACCAAAGCACAAATTTCCAAAAATCTAGAAGCTACTTCTGGCTTAGCCACTAATAAATAAACCCAAACAGCTCGGGAATAATCATCAACTGTTGTAAAAAAAATGCACCACTAGAAGATGGTGTTCCATAAGGACCCCAAACATCACAATGTACTAATTCAAATAATGCAGTAGCATTTGTAGAACTCAATGGAAAATTATGTCTAGTTTATTTTGCTCTATAACATACAGAGCAAGGTATAGTAGTATAATTTGTGCGAAAATCAAGAGTAGGAATAGAAGACTACACCGTAGATGATGGATGACCAAAACGTTGATGCCTGAAGAAACCAAAGCAGATGTCGAAATAGACTGCAGGATAAGAAAACGAACGCGAGTATCAAAGAGACGAAGCCAATAAATCCCCCCCTTCTATTCACCCACGCCAATCACAGTCCTTGTACTGTTTTTCTGTAAAATGCAATAATTTTCAGTACACAAGGCTAGACATTTTAAGGCAGATAACAATTTAGAGCATGATAATAAATTGCATCGCAAAGTAGGTATGTAGAGCACATGAGTAAGGGTGACATCACCAAAAAAATAGACCCATATTGTGTAGCAGACGACATAGATTCATTAAACAGTATAACATTCACAGAATTGGTAGCAGTAGTAATATCAGGAAGAGAACCATTGTCACGAGTAATGTGATATTAGGCTCCCGAATCAAGAATCCAGGGTAAAGTAGACTTACCTGACCCATGGTCAGATAATGAATGAAACTGATTAAATAAATGTATGGTCGTACTCTATTGGTCGTCAGACATAGCAGGGCCAAAATAAGATAGTGTAGGTAAGCTAGAGGAGGCAGCCACCGCAAACCCTTGCGGCGACGTCACTACGCCGGCGAAAAGAGACATAACACAATTTATTTATTGTGTTTAGTAAATAAATAAAAGAATAATAATTTCAGCAATTAAATGTTGAGTACATCAACCAAAAAGAAACGCAGGCGTGTGTACATGCGCTGAGCAGGTGTCCTGCGCGTCCCTGTAATGACGTGTGGTTACACGCGCTGAGGAGGAGGGAGACGCGGCTTGCAGTGCGTGCGTGATAACGCATTGAGGTTGCGCGCGTGAGTCTCACGCGCGCCTTGTCTTCTAGAGGGAACGGACGCTGGCCAAGGTTGCAGTCGAGCAACGGATGAACGATGCAAATGGAAACTGCGCAAACGCCACCAGAGAAGTATCAGATCGTGACCGCGGGAGGAGTGTTGAACGAGCTGCCGAAAGAGTGCAGAACAAGCTCATCGAAAACTGAGGCTCACCGGGGTCGAAGTTCGGATCGGCGGAGCACTGGGAAAAGCAGGATTTTTAAAAAAAATAGAAAGAGGAAAGCAAATTGGATCGGTGGTGCGTCATGCACGGATGATGGCAGTAGTATTTACAGAAAATTTAAGATGAAAAATTTAGGTTCTTAGGTTTCCGGATTTTAGGCTCTGATACCATGTAGGAAATAAGGGTAATAATATGTTTTTATTCATAACCTCATGGTCCATTATATAGTAGTACAAAATACTTATATAAGCTAAAAAAGAAAAAATAGAATCTAATTACAATTACAAGTCCTGAAATGCAGCAACTAATGCAGCAAACACATCTAAAAAATCCTGAAATGCCATTTAAGATTTCGAACACAAGCGATAGAATAAACCTCTTCCCCTGACCAAATGTTAAGCAAAGAGAATACAAGTGTTACCTGATAGACTTTTGTTAAGGTCTCCGTTGTTCGACTTCGATGATCCACTCCTCCCGGCCATTGCTTCTTCAATTACCTGCACAATCACCAGTGTTAGTTCATATACTTTAATACAAAAATAGATATTAGCTGACCAAACAACTACATAGAAAACATTAAGCCAAAAGAGTAGCATAGAACACAAAAACACCGATACAAGCTTAACCTAAATTCAGATTGTTGGAAACTCTGAGAATTATATCGTTAAATAAGATCTAATATCAACAATATTAAAAATATGAATCAACAATAGAGAGAAAATAAATGTTTCTATTACCTGAATATGAAGAGGCGGAGCGCTGACGTCCGAAGGAAATAGAGAGCAGCGAGAGGCTTCTTAAGAGACGGTGGCATAGAGGAGACGAAGTGATGGTTTGTAGTAAAACGGTACCATTTTAGGAAGTTAGGAAAGTCAAAATGACATGATTATCGCTGGTTGAAGAACCATCCAAAGCAAACAATTTCTATTATATGGTGCTTGGAATTAAGTTTATTTCTCTTCAATACAGTTAGAAAGAACATATTCTCTCTGTCCCAACTCAAATTGCACATAATCTTTTTCACATTCATCAAGAAACTTGTCTAACCGTTAATATGTTTAACTATGTATAATAACGGCAAACAAAACGTTAATTTTGGAAAACTATTTGTTACGACGAATCCAACCATATAACATATGATAATATTATTGTCTACGTATCTATTTAAACATGTGATCAAAGTTGGATAGTGAATAGTGGTATAAAATGAAGTGTGCAGTTTAATGTGGGGCGGAGAGAGTAAATATTTTATAAATGTTTAAGCTACTATTTCAATGTTTGTCACTCCTCCACTGGGAAATCCTTTATATTATTGTAAACTTCCCATCTATAAAGGATAATGATAACTTTATTCCACTAAAATTAAAGTAACAATGTATTTGAAACAATACTAGTCATGATCTGAACTATAATGCAAAGGAAACTGTGAATTTTCGGAGGTATTACACATTCATGACATAACTGAAAATGTTAAATATTAATTTGGGTAAGCAATACGTTTCAACTAAATGGTAAGAGCTTTTGTTTGTTTGTTTGGAGTGGAGCACACAAATTTAACATTAATGAGTGTCTAAAAGGGAGTATCACCTTTTCAGAAACAGGCCAGGGGTACTAGTGCGAGAGTGTGAAAGTTGTGCACCAAAAGCAAATTTGAGAAGTGTAGTTGGAGCTTAAGTGCAAAATGAGGATGAAAATTTCAAAATGGGAAATGAATGCGCTGCGCATGCCTGAGGGTGGGGTCAACTCTGACTTATGACTGTGGAATGGTGATTTCCATTTTCAGGAGTAGTACTTCTTGTACTCGTTATTTCTCATTTACCAACCATAGTGAATATATTCATCTTACCATTTAAAATGTATTTTACTGTGCTGTTTGTTTGATAGTATGATCCTATCCCATTTAAATGCATAAGAAAATACAACATTTTTGTTTTGGTATACTTTAGAGGTGTTTATTGTTTGTGTTTGAATTCGATGCAAGTCGAACGAAGGTTAAGTTGGTTTTGTTTCGTATTTGTATGGTACTGTCGTGTCGAATATGATTTTAGGGTCTAATGTCGTGTTTGTGTCTCTCGTGCTTTTACAAATGAAAATCGTCCCACAATCTGTCCACATGCTCTGTATTTGTCGTGCCCAGCCCACGTTTGAATTGTGCTTTGCTTAACTGCTTCGATTGACTCGGTGAAATAAAGTTAGTCATTTTTAATTGAATTATGAACATATACACAAAAATAAAACTATAAATGACTCAAACATTTTTTAAAGAAATATACATGACTCAAAAATCTAAAAGCTACAAGCCTAAAATGTATGACTAAAATTTCAGTCGATGGAACCGTAGACTTTCCACGAACTTATGCTAATACATCGAGTTTTCAGTGATTCGATGTTTCACTAAATCTTACACAAAATGAAGATTATAAAATTACATTGCCACTTAAGCGCATGAATATCTGCAGAGGCGGAACCAATGGTACGCGAGGTAGGGCTCCATCCCTACCTAGATCGCCAGCCGGAGGTAGCAGGAGGCGGTCTGGTCGTCGAGCGCGTCTTCCGGCGGAGTCGAGCGCATCTCCGGCACGGCGGCAGCAACTGTCCAAGGTTTGCTCGTCGGAGAAGAAGGCCGTGCTGCGGCCTTCTTTTTTTTAATGCCTAAGTACTAAAATGACGTCGTTTCACGTTAGTGAAAAGACGTCGTTTCATTTAGTAATATGAAAAAAAAAGAAATGTGAAATGGATTGGGTCAAAACTGAGCCCAATCCAATAAGCCAAATCTTAATACAAAACATTGGAGGCGAGAGCAGCAAAGCAGAGCCTCTCCTCCATCAGTTCCCTCCTCTGCCTCAGCCGAGAGCCGTTCGCCGCCACCGCCGTCCGCCGGAAGCTGCCTCGTCCCGCCGCCTCTGTACGTCGGAAGCCGACTCTCCAAACCACGGTAACCACCGCCGGTATACTTCTTCTCTTTATGCTAAGATTTATTAATTTTAGGGTTTATTCTCTTTTTTATTTTTTTTAAAACTTAAATTTATGTGAACATGATTTTTAGATTGGATGTTGAATTGAATTTATATGGTTGTATTATATATGATTGTTGAAATTTAGTTGAATTGCATATTTGAATTTAGTTGAATTGCATATTTAGTTGGAATTTTGTTGAAATTTTGTTGAAATTATAATTGTTTGATTTATTTTGTATAATTGTATGTGAAAATGAAATTGTCAATTTGTCATGATCGGTTTATGGAATTATCAATTAGGGATATTTGTTAAATTGAATTTAGATGAATATGATTTTATAAATTTTTTGTTATCTCAATTTGTTATTGTTTCGTAACTCTTTTAGATTTTTTAAAATAAATCAATTTACATATTTTCCCTATTTGATATTTAATAGGTTATGGATAAATTTTTAATTCGAAGTGGCGGATCTCCATCTTTAAAGAGATCGAATGAATCTAATGAACAAAGAGATTGAAATTTTGTTATAATCGGTTTATGGAATTATCAATTAGGAATATTTGTCGTGAGTTGATTCTACACTCCCTCGTCCCGCCACCTCTGCACGCCGGACGCCGAAATTTTTTCAAACTCCCCTGAAAAAATTTTCTGGTTCCGCCCCTAATATCTGAGTCTCTTTTTCCAATGATTTCAAGAGTCTTTCTTGCATATCTTCTTATTGAGTTACATCAGTATTCATGTAAAAAAGGGATGTAAGTGAATTGAATCCCCAATATAAATGGCCATTCCATAATTTTGCACAAAAGAGGAGGCAACAGCAGCACATGAAGAAGGCATAATGACTGGGCCACTTGGCTTACTTGGGTGATAGAATTAAAGGGAAGTATAGAGTTATAGAGGCAGTCTCGCATTTTCAGTATTCAGATCGTGGTTTAGGCCGGGCCCTATATTTTAGTTTGGACTGATACAGGCCGAAGACGAGCTTTTTCTCATGACCCAGACGCCCAGCACGCTTGCCGTATTTTGGCCTTGCTCGTGCTTAAAACGGGCTTTATACATCATTGGTCAAAAATTGGGCACGGCCATCCACGGGCCGTACAACTCTAAGACCATGTACAATGGTAAAATCGCTTTGCAACTGTTTTTGTGGTTTCAATTTATTAAATATTCAATCTCTCTCCTCCACATCAACTACTGAAATCACAAAGAAGTCACTCCATTTTTCTCTCCACAATGATTGAAATCACTTTGCAACAACTTTATGGACCCCACTTATTTTTCTCAATTTTACTCATTAATTATACCACTAATATTTAATTTAAGAGCTCGTCTCCTGAAAGATGATCTTTCCATAAGTGATGGAAAGACCAAGGCTTAAAATTTAAATTAGAAGAAATGAAGATAAAAATTTTGGGTTGTATGAATGGGGTTATAAACTTTATAACTACTACACGCTGCATAATAAATTTTTAATATTGCAACTAAGACCTTTTGCTTTTTATAATTTTAATTAAATCCCATCTTTCCATAAACCTATGGAAAGACGGTCTTTCCCAAGAATTTGCCTTAATTTAAATAAATTTACCCAGCCCAATGTAATTTAAAATGTGAAATTTAATAATACATTGTAGTTTTTGAATTGATTTTCATTTTTTAAAATTAATATTTAAAATTAGGCAAAGTCTTAGGAAAGACCGTCTTTCCACTGGCATATGAAAAGATGGGGTTGAATTAGAATTATAGAAATGTAAAATATTTTAGTTGCAATATTAAAAATTTATCATGCAACATGTAGTAGTTATAAGTTTATGACCCGATTAATGCAACCCAAAAAGTTTATCTTAATTTCTTCTAATTTACAATTTAAATCTTGGTCTTTCCATAACTTATGGAAAGACCGTCTTTCAAGAGACAGACTCTTAAAATTAATTTTAATTTTAAAAAATTATTTTATGAACCAGAATTAAAAATAACCATATTTTTCTTTGATAAAAATGTAATTTATATTTTAAAAAAGAATTAAATTTGATTTCAATTTTTGAAAATAAAAATCAGAAATTGTAAAGTTTTTTTTTTCGATTTTTTCAAAACTTTAAGGATTTCAAAAAATACATTTCAAATTTTAAAAATGCAGTTTTTTTTAAAAAAATTAGATGGGACACTAGGCATTATGTGATTGGGTCACATATCCTAATCTGGTTAAAGAAAAATGAGAAACAAAAAGCATGGGAAACCATTACGTGGGTTCTGCCAATGTCAGATTGGGAACGATTCCTTGTGCAACCAAGAGTCGATTTCAATATTGTGGAACCATATTGAAATCCCCATTGTGGGGTTTTGTTCCATTTCGGTTCCAAGGTGGTTTATGAAACTCCCATTGTATTTGCTCTAAGATCATGTACATTGGTAAAACCGCTCTGCAACCGCTCTGCAACCGCTCTTGTGATTTCAGTTTATTAAATATTCAATCTCTCTCCTCCACACCATCAACTGAAATCATAAAGGAAACATGATGCGATATAAAAAATGTCATTTATTAAATTTTCTTAGTTTAATATTTATTTAACACTATACTCTTTTTCACATTGGGTTTTTAATGAGGTAGTGTGATCATTTGTAATTTATTTCATTTTAGAATAATGCTCATTAACTCTGTCATGTTGGCGTTAGAAGAGTTTAATTTTGGCTATGCTTTATTATAGGGTTTAGAATATTCAGTTCTGATTTGATTAGAATTAGATTCGGTAAGATTAGATAAGGCAATATTCATTCAAGATTTATCTTGAAGAATATAGTCATTTATTTTAGGTATTCTAATTAGATATGATTTTAGCCTTTTAAACTGTCATAAGTCATTCCAGTTTCTATTTGTACTAGCCAAATTATACCGTATAAATAGGGGAGACCATCATGATTTTGAAAAACCATTTATATCAATCAAATATAATACCTTTTGAGTTCATTCTCATTGCTTGCGAGCTATTCCATTGTTGCTTAACCCCGGTGACTAGTTGAGTACCAATAACCTTGTGATCTAATCTTGATGGTTAGTTAGAGAGCAGGTCGAAATTGAGTATACCCCGAGGGCAAGACCTTGAATTTCGTCCGGCACTAGAATGGTTTTACGAGTTTCCTTGTTTTGTCAAAAATCTTAATTCCGCAAACCAGCTTCTTCGCAAGGGGATTCATATCAAACCACTCCATTTTTCTCTCCACAGTGGTTGAAACCACTTTGCAACAACTTCATGGATCTCATTTGATTTTCTCTATCATACTCATTAATTATACCATTAATATTTAATTTAAATAAATGTACATACCCAAATAAATTAAAATGTGAAATTTAATAATACATTTGTGTAGAGTCCTCGGGAGTTGGACTTATTTATGACATATTGCGAATTCTGGTGATCTGGTGTTTTAACACCGTTATTCAGGTTTTCCGAACGAAGGATTCTGTCCACGAATTATGGAGCATATTATGGAGTATATTTATGCGATCAAATCAGAATATTGTGAAGAATATTATCTTATTTCGTGGCAGTCTAATTCTGGTAAACAAATATTCCTGTAATATTTAGGAATTGATTAAGTAGTTTATTTATGGTACAAGTCCTATTGATGAAGGATTGTCCATTTAAATACCAGATTAGAATTAGATCTTTCCTTAGTTTAGAAGTCTATTAATGGTAGAGTTAGACAAGGAAAGAGGTTGACAGAAGGCAGGATTGCGAAGGATATAAATAGAGAAAGAAGCAACGCAATCAAGATACGCGACCAAGAACTATTCTCTACGTGAGAACTTTGGAGCGATTTGCCTGTGGTGTTTGGAGGAGTGGTTATTCATCCGACCAAGTTGTTAAAGATCAGAAATAAGGAAGCCTTAATTCCTTGGGAGGAGGAGATCCAGAGAGACGTGTTGATCGTGGGGGTTCAACGGCGTAGGATCGGCAGTGAGGGGATCTCACAACATTCACTCTGTAGGTTAGCAATGGATTAGTATTTAAGTTAAGCTTCTTGTACTAAAGACTGCTTTCTAGTGAATGGTTTCTGATCTGGGCAAGGCCCCGCAGATGTAGGTGTAATTGCACCGAACTGCGTAAACAAGTTGTGTGTACACTGTGTTTTTATTTCGTGTTTCAACACCAAGCATTAAACAACTTGGCGTAAAAGTAGAACTTTAGGTGAAACAGACTTTCAATTGGTATCAGAGCAAGGCACTTGCTGACCTACATACAGGGAGAGTGAGATCAGGTTTCACCATGGCACCAAAGGAGGGGGCTTCGGTCACGCGACCACCGTTGCTGGAACAAGGTAATTATGCTTATTGGAAGGCACGTATGAAAGTGTTCATTGGAGCACTAGATGATCAAGCCTGGAACTATGTCATAAATCAGTACACTCCACCTTCAAGTGACGAAACTACAGGGTCAAGCTCATCGACGACCAAACCATTCTCTAAATTTTCTCCTGATGAGCATAAAGCACACGTGTCCAACTCAAAGGCGTTCAATGCCATCTTCACAGCAGTGGATGAAGATCAATTTAAGATGATTTCAAATTGTGAGACTGCGAAGGAAGCATGGGATGTGTTACAAACGTATCATGAGGGGACAAGCTCTGTTAGGGAATCAAAGTTGCAATATTATACGTCAAAATTCGAAGAATTGAAGATGCGTGAAGATGAGACTATTTCTGAGTTTAATGGACGAGTCCGAGATATTGCAAACAAAGCGTTTCAGTTTGGCAAAAAGTACAAAGATCAAAAACTTGTCAGGAAAGTGTTGAGGGCGTTGCCTCCACGGTTCAATATGAAGGTCACAACTATTAATGAAAATGGAAGGATTGGGACAATGACTCTTGATGAGCTTATGGGATCTCTGGAATCGTATGAGATGGAGATGCTGGAAACAAAAACGGGAAAGAAAGAGATGGATTTTTCAAGCACAAACTCTGGAAAGGCAGATGATCTTACGGATAATGAAGATTCTGATGAAATTGCGAACATTACCAGAAACTTCTCCAGATTTATGAAGAAGATGGGCAGGAAATCTCAAGATAAGTCAAGTGGGAGCAAAAATCCTAACGCCAACTCCACTCCAAGATTCGGTCAAGAAACTGGTGTTGAAACACCAAAGATTAAATTGACAAATCTGAATCTGAACAGGAAAATCCAGTGCAGAGAATGTGAAGGTTTTGGACACATACAAGCTGAGTGTGCCAATACCCTTAAAAGGCAAGGAAAATCGTATGCTACAACCTGGAGTGATGATGACGGAGGAGATGATGTTAAGGATGGAGAAGAGTATACAAATCACGTTGCGTTTGGTGTGTCAATGGTGGAGTTAGAAGACTCTATTACGGACGGTCTCGGAATGCTGAATGAAGAAGATAGTTGTAGCTCAGATGAAGAGACTAGAAGCATTAGTGATGATGACATTCGCAAGGAAAGCATGGAGATGTACAAGATGTGGTTAAAAGTGGCTGATGAAAACAAAGAGCTCAAGTTTGAGAACAAGAGACTGAGTGAGAAAGTTAAAGTGAATGAACTTGAAAAGGAAGAGGCAATTGGAGAACTGAATAAGTTTAAGAAGGATTTTACAGAAGTGGTGCAACGAGCAGAGGCAGCAGAACAAGCCATTAGACGTCTCAATACGGGGAAAGCTAAGCTCGAAGACTATCTACAAATGGGACAGACGACCAAATATGGAATTGGTTATGAAAGGACAGTAAATGTGTTGAAAAACGAGGCAGATCAAGGTGCACCAGCTCCAAGCATAATCAAGAAAAATTGGCCTATCAAGAGGATCAGACGATGTGGATACTGTGGAGTTCAAGGGCATGTTAGGAACAGGTGTTTTAAGCTGCTTAGGACACTGTCTGTCAACACAGCAGATTGGTGTTTCAACACCATGCCAGAATATAGGTCAAGTCATCGGCGTAACACTGGAGGATACAGAACTGGATTTCTGAACACACGTGTCAATCAAAATCCTAATCACATCCATCGATCAGTAAACCAGGTATGGGTTCGAAAATCTCAAGATGTTTGTTTTTCAAGTTTCGTTTGTTTTGGGGCACATACAGGAAACTCTTGGTATTTCGATAGTGCGTGCTCAAGGCATATGACTGGAATACCTGAATTTCTCCAAAAATTCAAACCTGGATTTGGTGGACATGTTAGATTTGGTGATGGGAAGCGAAGTAGAATAATCGGCAAAGGTGAGTTAGTCATTAAAGGGCTTCCTGTGTTCCAAGATGTTTTACTGGTGGAAGGTCTGAAAGCTAACCTGTTGAGCATTAGCCATATATGTGACAATGAAATGACGGTGTTTTTCGACAAAGAAAAGTGTGTCGTCAGCCATGGTACTGAAGCATTCACTGGTTCTAGATCAATGGATAATTGTTATTTGCTCGACCAAGATGTCACATGCTTCAACTCAAGAAATGAACTCAGTACAATGTGGCACAGAAAATTGGGACACATAAATTACAAATCCTTAGCTCGTATTTCCAGACTGAAGGCAGTCAGAGGTATTCCCGAGATCAGTGATAACAAAGAGATAGTCTGTGGGTCATGTAAAGAAGGAAAGCAAACCCGGATACCACACCATGCCGTACATGATGTTTCAACGTCAAGACTTCTGGAGCTACTACATATGGACTTGATGGGGCCGATTAATACTCCGAGTGTGGCAGGAAAGAAGTATATTTTCGTCTGTGTAGACGACTTCTCGAGGTATACGTGGGTATCATTTTTAAAAGAGAAGTCAGAAGCTGCTGGGGTATTCAAGAACTTGGCGCAAAAACTACATGCTGAAAAAAGGAACCACTCAAGTCAGAATTGCACGTATCAGGAGTAACCATGGAAAAGAGTTTGAAAATTCTACGTTTCATAACATCTGCGAGACACTTGGCATACACCACGAGTTCTCTGCCCCCATAACTCCTCAACAAAATGGTATTGTGGAGAGAAAGAATCGAACACTGCAGGGAATGGCGCGAGCAATGTTAGCCGAGAGAAAAATTAATGCTAGATACTGGGCTGAGGTGGTACACACTGCATGCTACACCATCAACAGAGTATATCTGCGTCCGTTTACCGAAAATACACCATATGAGATTTGGAAGGGGAAGAAACCAGATGTGTCGTATTTCCATGTCTTTGGCAGTAAGTGTTATATTCTGAAGGACCGGGAGCCCTTAGCTAAATTTGAATCTAGAAGTGATATCGGTATATTCTTGGGTTATTCTCCTACCAGTCGAGCTTACCGAGTGCTTAATCAACGTTCTGGTACGGTCATGGAGTCTATCAATGTGGTGGTTGATGATTCAGAGGACGACACTGTCGGTGAGAATGATGCCTTTGACCCAGTGACTCCTACTGGTGTTGAAACACCAGCATCGTCAACTGGTGTTGAAACTCCGGAAGCTGGAACTCATGAATCTATTCAGCATCCGACTAGACACATGCAATTAAGGGATCAACCACGGGTAAATTACAGAGAATTGGCAGGACTATCTTGTTTCATCTCTCTCACTGAGCCAAAAAATTACAAAGACGCTCTTCTCGATGAATATTGGGTTTCGGCAATGCAAGAAGAACTGCAGCAATTTGAGAGAAACAATGTTTGGTATCTTACCCCCCGACCGGATAATGTGAATGTGATCGGAACCAAGTGGATCTTTAAGAACAAATCTGATGCTGAGGGTAACGTCACAAGAAATAAAGCGCGATTAGTTGCTCAAGGGTACACTCAAGTTGAAGGGGTTGACTTTGATGAAACTTTTGCACCAGTAGCCAGATTAGAGTCGATCAGACTGATGTTGGCTGTGTCATGTATTCTGTATTTTCAACTTCATCAGATGGATGTCAAGAGTACGTTCCTGAATGGCCTCGTAAAGGAGGAAGTTTACGTGGAACAGCCTAAGGGATTTGAAGATCCACATTTTCCTGACCATGTCTATCGATTGAATAAAGCACTGTACGGACTCAAGCAGGCACCTCGTGCATGGTATGAGCGACTGACTACCTTTCTGATTCAGAAAGGATATCGTCGAGGGGGAGTGGACCGTACACTATTCGTGCTGTGTAGGGGGACAAATATTCTCATCGCACAAATCTATGTGGATGATATTGTTTTCGGATCTACCTCTTCAGTATTGGTGAAGGAGTTTGTTAACTTAATGACTCAGGAGTTCGAAATGAGCATGGTAGGAAAATTGTCATACTTTCTGGGATTACAGGTTACTCAGGAGAAGAATGGTATTTTCATCAATCAACAGAAATATGCTGAAAACTTGATCAAGAGATTCGGACTTACAAGTGCAAAAGTAGTACGCACTCCAATGGCTACCACTGACAAGCTTACAAAAGATGAACTGGGTCAAAGTGTGGATCAAAAACTGTACAGGAGCATGATTGGCAGTCTGTTGTACTTAACTGCAAGCAGACCAGACATCTGTCTGAGTGTTGGTATTTGTGCTCGCTATCAAGCTAATCCAAAGGAGTCACATCTGTCAGCCGTGAAGAGGATTATTCGGTATATAAGTGGAACAGTGGAGTATGGAGTATGGTTTTCTCGAAACAAGGATTCGCAGTTGGTAGGTTTCAGTGATTCTGACTGGGCCGGGAATGCTGATGATCGTAAGAGTACCACTGGTGGATGCTTCTTTGCTGGATCAAATCTTGTTAGTTGGTACAGTAAAAAGTAGAATTCTATATCATTATCTACGGCTGAAGCAGAATACTTAGCTGCCGGGAGTTGTTGTGCGCAGTTATTGTGGATGAAGCTGATGATGAGAGATTATGGGTTCAATGATGTGAGTTTGACAGTCCTGTGTGATAATAAAAACGCCATTGATATTTCCAGGAATCCTGTGCAACACTCTAGAACAAAGCACATCGATATCCGACATCATTTTATCAGAGACTTGGTTGAAAAAGGAGAAGTCGCAGTCCAGTATGTACCAACAGCAGAACAACTAGCTGATATCTTTACAAAACCTCTGGATGGTGAGACGTTTGAAGGCCTCAGACAGCACTTGGGTGTCTGTCGAATGTAAGGTACTCTGATTTGTACTTTCTATTGTATTATTTACTGTTGTGCTGTTTCTTTTATAATATGGTGAAAAAGAAAAAAATAGAAAAATAAAAAATATCAAAAATATGTGGAGTGGTGTTTAAACACCGAGGAAAATTAGAAAGAAGGAAATCAGACGGGCTGAAATTTGGGCCAGAAAAATTATGCTGATGGGCCTAAGTGTGCAATTGCTGTACTCAGAAAGAAGGAAAAGTAGAGTGGCTTTACGGTTTTCGAAAAAGGTAAGTGAGAGTGACAAGTGGTTGATTCCCACACAAATTCAACTTCCTCAACTGTTCATCTTCTCTAACCAAGCTCCGCAAGTATCCTGTTCAGACTGAATTTTTTTTAAAATCCCACAAAACCGCGCATTCCAAACAAAGCCTAGTGGACAATGGTGAATTTTACCCACAAGAGATGGTTTGGGGGTTTCTCGAGTGTGAAGATTCCGGAGAATCCTCGGGTCGAAGAACTTGACCCCGATACAGAAGTGGGAGAGCGCGCAGAAGGCCGAGAACAGACCATAATTCAGTGGGATAGAAGAAACCGCCGCCGCCCTAAGCCCAGGTTTGACCATTCGTTTGTTCGTGATGGTGTTTATTTTTCCTCTGTTTTGGAATTTATTACTTGGATGGTACAAAACAAAGGTTATATTGATCTTAGAAAGTATAAGAGTTTGCATGGAAAGTTGAATGGGTTCAAGTTGGAAGATCTGTTAACCGAGGGAATTGGAGAAATCCGGGAAATTAGCAAATTTCATGCCTCACTAGTAGGAGTCAACTTTGGTGAGCAGTATAAAGTGGGAGAAGATATAGATCAGTATTTTACAATTTATACTCGAATAAGATCCCTGCACAGGCCTGTTATTAGAAGCCTGGATGATGATGTTGTGATTCAGCCCTGGATAAAAGTGGTAAAATCCACTGATTCTGCTATGGCTGGTAACACAGAGATAGGTTGTTTTGATGAACCCCTGTTTCAGATTCAAGAATCACTGAGACTATTGCCTATTCCTGTTGTGGAGATTAGTGATAGTGAGGAAGAAGCTGGTTGTGCAGGAGGAACTGATATAGATGACACATTGATGAACGAATCAGAGGATTCCCCTATGCTAAGTGAGGCACTGGCAGAGTTTTTGCAGTCAGACTCTGAGATGGAAGTTTCTGAAAATGTGGCTGAAGACAGTGTGGATGGTGCTGATTTATTTGATACTGGTGTTCAAACACCAGCGGAGAAGATAACTGTGAGGGAGAAATTGCCTACTGATCTTGGTAGTGGTGTTGGAACACCACCGGAGACAAGTCCAGTCTAGGGACTCAAGAGGAAAAGAAAGGAGGTCGGTGTTAAAACACCACCTGAGTCTGGAGACAGATCTGTACCTCAGATATCTGAGACTGCCAGGGAAAGATTGGCCTCTGACTCCAAGAGAGTTCGAAGATCAAAGAGGTGCAGACACAAGAGTACAGCTGACAGTGAAGACAGTGATGAGCCTATTGGGCAGAAAATGAAGAAATTGCGTGCAGAACGGCTGAAGAAATCTGCTGAGCAAATGAAGACCAAGACACTGCCTGCACCAGAGATCAGTAAGGCTATCTGCAATGAATTTTATGATGATGCGAGCCAAGAAAAAATGGATTTCATCAGTGGGAGAAGGATACTGGCAGAGAGGCCAGCAGATGCTGAGAAGTACCGAGACTGTGGCTTTACTGATTTTCTACAGTACCTCAAAGTACTTAAAGCTTCCACGTGTTTTACCAAGTACAATAAGCAGATGGTGATGGAGTTTTACTCAAATCTGAAGGAGGACTGTGAAAGTGAAGATTCCCCTTGGTTTCACAGAGTGTACGTGCGTGGGGAAGTATTTGAGTTCTCCCCTGAGGCTGTGAATAGATGTCTGCAGCGTGGAAATTCCAGGAATGTCCAGACGGTGTTCCAACACCGGATGCTAGAGAACTTTGATGATGTGGCAGTGGAGTTAACTAGTGGGGTGGAAAGAACTTGGCCACTGACGGGCAGACAGCAGATTCCTGCATCAAATCTTACATCCAGATATTATTCTCTGTATATGGTAGCTGTTCACAACTGGATCCCTTCGGTTAACAATACATGTGTGACCAAAGAAATGGCAACTCTTCTCTATAGTCTGGGAGCGAGGCATAGGGTTAATTTGGGAAGGCTGGTATTCAATGATGTTTTGGACTGTGCCCGGAAGACTAGGAAGGAAGCTCTAGTACATCCCTGTGTAATCTCCATGGTCATGCAAAAAGGGGGTGCAGCTGCAAGAGAATCTGATGAAGTGGTTGCTACTCAAGCCTTACGGCCTACACTCAGAACTTTTAGTGGTCGTATTGTGAAGGATCTACCCTGGATGCCTCCAGCACAAGCATGCTCGGATGAAGGCGGAGCTCGATTGAGAGCCATTAAGGCTAGAGCAGCAGTTTGTCAAGAGCTTCTTGGACGTCATCAAGCTGCCATAATAAAGATTCAGGGGGAGTTAGCTGCTCTGGAGGCTGAGCGAGGAGACTTGTTGGCAGCAACTCAGACTGAAAATGGGTCGAATGATAGTGCTTCGGACAGTGCTGGATCAGAAGAGTCAGATGACAATTTGGAATAATTGATTTTCTTGGTTTTCTTGGTTTTCTTGACATATTGCTAAATTCAGGGGGAGAATTTTGAATGATTTTGTGTTTAAATGATTCTGATTTGATTTTGATTGATTTTTGTTCGGTCTGAATTTTTGGGCAATTGTGCCATCTGGGTGTCTATGATTATTTGTGCTGATGAATTCACCAATATGCCAAGGGGGAGATTGTAGAGTCCTCGGGAGTTGGACTTATTTATGGCATATTGCGAATTCTGGTGATCTGGTGTTTTAACACCGTTATTCAGGTTTTCCGAACGAAGGATTCTGTCCACGAATTATGGAGCATATTATGGAGTATATTTATGCGATCAAATCAGAATATTGTGAAGAATATTATCTTATTTCGTGGCAGTCTAATTCTGGTAAACAAATATTCCTGTAATATTTAGGAATTGATTAAGTAGTTTATTTATGGTACAAGTCCTATTGATGAAGGATTGTCCATTTAAATACCAGATTAGAATTAGATCTTTCCTTAGTTTAGAAGTCTATTAATGGTAGAGTTAGACAAGGAAAGAGGTTGACAGAAGGCAGGATTGCGAAGGATATAAATAGAGAAAGAAGCAACGCAATCAAGATACGCGACCAAGAACTATTCTCTACGTGAGAACTTTGGAGCGATTTGCCTGTGGTGTTTGGAGGAGTGGTTATTCATCCGACCAAGTTGTTAAAGATCAGAAACAAGGAAGCCTTAATTCCTCGGGAGGAGGAGATCCAGAGAGACGTGTTGATCGTGGGGGTTCAACGGCGTAGGATCGGCAGTGAGGGGATCTCACAACATTCACTCTGTAGGTTAGCAATGGATTAGTATTTAAGTTAAGCTTCTTGTACTAAAGACTGCTTTCTAGTGAATGGTTTCTGATCTGGGCAAGGCCCCGCAGATGTAGGTGTAATTGCACCGAACTGCGTAAACAAGTTGTGTGTGCACTGTGTTTTTATTTCGTGTTTCAACACCAAGCATTAAACAACTTGGCGTAAAAGTAGAACTTTAGGTGAAACAGACTTTCAATTTGTAATTTTTGAATTGAATTACATTTTTCTAAATTTAATATTTAAAATTAATTTCAAAATTATTTTATGAACCGGAATTAAAAAGATCCATATTTTTCTTTAATAAAAATGTAATTTTAATTTTTAAAAAGAATCAAAATTTGATTTCGATTTCTGAAAATAAAAATCAGAAATTTTAAAGCTTTTTTTTCCATTTTTTCCCAAATTTTAAAGATTTCAAAAAATAATTTTCAATTTTAAAAAATGCAGTTTTTTTTGTAAAAACAATAGTCAGGGCACGTGGCACTACGTGATTGGGTCACGTATCCTAATCCGGTTAAAGAAAAAAGAGAAACAAAAAGCATGGGAAACCATCACGTGGATTATGCCAATGTCAAATTGGGAACGATTCCTATTTTGTGCAACCAAGAGCCAGTTTCAATATTGTGGAACCACATTGAAATCCCCATTGTGGGGGTTTTGTGGTTCCATTTTGGTTCCAGAGTGGTTCCATTTTCAAACTGGAACCACTCTGAAACTCTCACTGTACATGCTCCAAGACCATGTACAATGGTTAAACCACTCTGCTTGTGGTTTCATTTATCTAAATATTCAATATCTATCCTCCACATCATTAACTGAAATCACAAAGGAACCACTCCATTTTTCTCTCCACAATGATTGAAACCACTTCATGGATCCCATTTCATTTTCTCTATCATACTAATTAATTATACCATTAATATTTAATTTAAATAAATTTTCCAACTCAAAATAAATTGAAATGTGATATTTAATAATACACCTATAGTTTTTTAATTGAATTTCATTTTTTTCATATTAATTTTGTTTTTATTAAATTTTAAATGGAAAAAAATATATTAAAAAGACAAAATAAAAGCAACAAAGGAAAACAAGCGTCCAAACAAGTGCAAAAATAAAAATAGAAGAGAACAATTTTACAGGAAGAAGTGCAAAAACAAAATGAAGGAGGCAGTTGGGACCCAACCTTCACATGGGATTGTATTGGTTTTCCATCTGGGCCGGTTCTAGTATTGGGGAACTACTGCCGAGTTCCAGTTAATTGGAATACTTTGAAACCTCTATTGTGAAGTTTCGTGGTTCCACTTCGGTTTTAGAGTGGTTCAAATTCTGAATTGGAACCACTCGGGAACCTCCATTGTACATGATCTAAACAGTTTAGTAAAAGTATGCTCATTTCAGCAAAGTTAACTTTAGCTCAGTTCTTTCCATTTTAAAAAATAATAAATCAGTTATAATTAATGTTATTACTATCTTAATATAACCACTATTACAGTTATTATCACTGCAAATAGTATACTTGTGATTACTATATTTTTACCATTATATCAATTTACCCAGAGAAATGATACAATTATACAATCCTGACTAAACTACATTGGGTTAAACTGGAAGCTTAACACTGCTATGCTAGGGAAACAGGTTGGAGAATATTTAGCAATCCCAACTCGATGGTCGCAGAAGTTAAAGTCCAAATACTTCCCCCATCTTCTTTCACAGATGCTAGACTTGGCTATGATCGCTCATATGTATGGAGTTCTATACTAGTAGGCAAACAATTACTGAAGTTGGGCGTATAAAGGTGTATAGGTTGTGAAGAGACTACTTATAGAAGACACGATCCTTGGTTACCAATAGTCTAGAATTCAAAACCCCAATCTCTTTCGACATCTTTCCCAGTTAATCTGAATGTGAACCATTTGAAAGTGTGGGACACAAATTATCAGAATGAAAGCCTTATTTGAGAGAATTTTAATGAGAAAGAAGCCTTTCTCATATTATCCATGCCTTGTAGTAACAACCATCATTAACCGAATAATTGGACTTTGCAGCCAACAACCAATGGTAAGTACACGGTTAAATCAGGATATAACTTGGGAATGAATTTACGAATTATTCCTAAATAGGTTACATGGCAAACAGTAGCACGGGAACCTCCCCGCACTGGAAGAAAATCTAGAAAATAGGGGTACTGCCAAAAACAAAAGACTTTATATGGAGGCTGTAAATCAATGAACTTTTGTTACCAAATAACATTCGCCAAAGGCACTCGAAGCACGAAATTACTTGCTTATCATGCTCATGTGAAGACACATCATTGACCCATGTATTCTTCATTGCCCCGTAGCACACCTGATCTGGTTCGTAGCAGACTTGCATGAAAAGATATATAGATATCACCAGCCACGTTTAAAACTTTGGGTACAAGAACTTATATTAAAGTTGAATAAACAAGGCATAACTCTTACAGCTATGATATTGTAATAGTTGTGGGAGCATCAAAATAAACTACTTCATGAAGAGCAACTTGTCATTTAACCCCAACTTAGTGTTCTCTGTGCTACCAAACAACTAGATGTCTTATACATGAAAAAAGGTAATTTATTTGGGAATAACCCAGTCCATGCTCTAGATACCCCATCGGAGAACACCCTATTCTTTGATGCGGCAACATCGAGTGACAACACTTGTCTGGGATGTTTCGTAAGGACCTCGAACAGAGATTGGGTATATTGAGAAGTGCCCATGCTAACCTTCCCAATTATTGCTAAGCATTCTTAGGCTTTACCTCTGAGGACATACTTACAATCATCATTAGACAAAGGTCTACCAGTTCAATAGATTCAAGGATACGCACAAATTGTCGTCAATGCGGCTAATAGCCAGAATAATGACCTATATGATTTTGGGAAAATCATGAGCGAAATCTTAGACCCCCATAGAGCATCACCATTTTAAAAAAAGTAGTTTGGATTAAAAGATAAGACAATGTAATAGCTCACACATTGGCTAACCATGCCAAACAATCGAAAGACTATGTCTTTCAATGGGATCACATCCCACATTTTTTAACACTTTTCTTTAAAAATCAATGAAATCCTTAACTTTCAAGAAAACATTGAGTTTTCAAGAAAACATTGAGTTTAATGGTATTATCAATTTCAAGTGAATCTTGTTTTAACTTTGATCGAGTCCAATATATTTCAGTCTTGTTTGGTTTAGCCCAATTCAAGTCGGTTTTGCTCATTACACTTGAGTCTTACTTTCAAAATTTTAAATTATATCTTATATGAAACTATTTTAATATTATTATTGAACTGAAATTTATACTCTGCATGATATTAATTCAATTGTATTTTCATATTTATGTGATACTTTTATACTAAATTCAGGTATTTCTAAATATGTATAACTATTTATAACTCCTTCCGTCTCACGAGTTGCGGCATGTTTACTTTTTCAAAGTCCTTAGTATAAATTAATATATTTATAATAAAAATATCATATGAGATACTGTTAGATCATCTTAACATTTATTTTCTAAATATCATTTTTTATGCAGAATTGTTAGATGTAGCTAGAGATATTGTTGGTCAAGCATGATCATTGAAGACCGTGAAAAAGTAAACATGTCATTACTCGCGGGACAGAGGGAGTATTATTATTTTTTTAAATAATCATTCAGGGTGCTAAGAAAAGCGCCAACCAACAATTACACTAAGTAGAATTGACATCCTACCTAACTAGTGTCAAGCAATAACTAAGATATTGCAAGGACGTCTAAACTACTTGTCAACTGATCGTCTGTACTATTACATTAGTTATCCAACATAAACAATGTAATACTACCATCAGAATATTTACTTGCAACACTCAAAAATTATTACAACTTGGTAGAGAGGTGTGTATTAGGCATCAATTTCACTGCGCCAAGCATGGATCTTCTACAACTGCAACACCACTTGATCTTCTACAATTGCAACTCTATATTTATGTTTTCCAAACTGTAAATCCTTTGAAAAACATAAATTGGTGTAACCAAATAAATAGAATCCCTAATACAAAAAGATAAAAAGAGCTACAAACACACGATCTGTTAGGTTGGGATGTTATAGGCCCAATCAGAGAGATTGGTTGATAAGGAAGTGGTTGATTGGACTTGCTGGAGGGGAGAATGAGGTTGGACTAGGCTGAGCCATGGCGGTAATAGTGGGAGGGGGTACCGTATTTGTAGGATTAGATTGATGGTGTAGTATGTATGGGAGATTATCACTTTAAAAACTATGTGTCAAATTTGGAGGTATGCCATTTGGCAAAGGGAAATTGGGATTCATCGAACACGACATGTCGACGTATAGTAAATTTTACACATGACAAGTCATAACATTTATATCCCTGATGATTTTAAAGGTACCCCAAGAAGACACTTGGCACATGACGTTTATGTATATTACTAGATGGAAGGAGAGGAAACAACTGAAAACCCATTGATGTGAGTAGGAAGGATCATGTTTATAGAGTATTTGGGTGGGGGAATAGTTTGAGACTAACTTTCTAGGAAGAATGTTAAAGAGATAGGTTTCCATTTGAAGAAGCATGATGCCAAAATGAAGGTGGCATAGAAGAGTGAGCAAGAAGGGTTTGCATCACATTGTTTATGCTTTAAATTTTATGCCTAGCCTTACCATTTTGAGATGATGTGTAGGGACACGCTAATTGAAAACCATCCCATTTCAAAGGCAAATTAAATTTTCATTGCAAAATCCCCCCCCCCCCCTTTACATTGAAAACATTTAATGGTCCTCTCAACTTGTGTTTGAATCATAGTATATGATAAAATGAAGTAAACCTAAGATTTTTTTCCAATGGGAAAAGTCCATACGAAATTGGAATAGTCATCCAAATATAAGATGTATTACTTATAACCCATCAAACTTAAAATGAGTGATTACCACAAATCACTATGCATTAAATAAAAAATTCAATGCAAGAAGTAGAAGAGGAAAATAGGAGATGTTCCCGGGAATTCAAAACAGATGTTCCCAGGTATCCCAAACGATCATACCATAAAATAGGAGAAATAGTTGCAAAAGTGGATGGAGAGGTGACAGAGTAGTGCGGAGGGGTGGACACATGATATAGATCTTCAGTGCTATCACATATCATTAGTGGTATCCCCTTCCAGAAGTCCTTCACAGAAAAACCTAAAGGATTAAACTCGATAGAAACATTATTGTCGACTATGAAGCGACACATATTAGTTTTTAATTAGTTTTGGTGCTTGGGATATCAAGTGAGTGGTGGGTGATGGGAGGGGAGGTTTGTGTGACCATAGGTACAAATACGTATTTCTTGTCCATTGGCAATAATAATATTTTTGTTTATTTCTCATTTGAAAATAATATGAGAGAGTACCTTGAGATGTCGCCATGTGTGAGATTGCACCATTATCCATGTATCAATTGTTGTCATCTGGGCCATTGAGAGTCATGGCGTGCATAGCTTGCTCAATGTTAGTGGGAGCATAAGTCGATGAAGCATAAGTCGACGGGGGGGGGGGGGGGTTGTGGTACATAGTTGCATATGCCTGTTGTGGTCGACTTCTAAAAATGTTGGGCTATCTCAGTTGTGGTGGCTTAGTCCACGCAGAGGTGGGATAAGGGCCAGAAGATGATGCCCACTGTTGTGAACTCTATCCCCAATCTAAGAAATTGCTGCAGGTTCCACTGTGTACTCTGCCGCTGCTTCCAGGGTTTGGTCTGGAAAGGTGGTTGGTTTCAACCACCATGTTGGTTGTTACCACCAGGACCACGACCCATGCCTCAATGTTTTTCCTTGTACTTATTGAGGTTATTACCATGTCGTTGTTCATTGGAGTTGTTATTATGGGGTGGAACACTGATAACATTTGAACCTCGAGGCTCATTGGCATTTTGAGTCACTACTGCAGGACATGGGCAATAGTACCGGTAAAATATGCTAATAGCACCGATATTTTGGCGCCCAAAAATACCGGCGTGTAAGTATAGTGGTGTAAAAAGCAACGTATTTGCACCGGTAATATCAGCCGGTGTATGAATGTTGTATGCACCGGTATTCACAATCGGTGTAGAATGTTCAAAAAGGTAGGGGCACAAAATATTTGCACCGGTAGGTTGACAGAAGCCAGTGTAAAATGTTTGCACCGTTAGGTATAAATGTACACCTATTTAAATGTAAAACACCTGTAACATATGCACCGGTATTAAAAATTACCCTGGTATTTAAAATTACACCCGCAAGAGACTCTACACCGGTATCTAATAATTTTTTTGCATTACCATTGTAATGTATGCATAAATTATAAAATATATTATTTAAATTTGATTAGTTTTTTTACACCGGTATTTGTAGGTTATACCGGTGTATGATATAATAAAATTTAGCATTGCTTAATTTGTTTTCCAGTGGTCCTTCCTGAATCATTTCCGGGGCAACGAATGCCAGAAATACTTGAATTAGAACTATTATAAATTTAAAACCTCAGAAATTGTAAGTAACTTCAAAAACCTATGATAATATCGATTGGAGAACACAAGAATTAATTTTAAAAATGAATAGAAAATGTATCTTCAACATGAATGGAAATAAATTAAAAAACCACACAAGTTTAGTATGACCAAACACCAACAATAGAATTCTACTATAATCATCCACACAAAATCAACTATCAACCTATTATGTCATTTTTATCATCGAGAAGTTGCAACAAAGTGTTCACCTGATACTGGTACTCATCGAGCTAAGCCCCACACAATCTCTCTGCGACAACTTGAATTTTGTACACATGGTACAACCTTTGGCCCTCTGGGAAGATCTGTCAATTTCAAACTTACAATGTTAGTGATGAATGTTGTATGTAATAGAAATTTACAATAACTAATTTTGAGATCTAATGTTTACCTCCAGGATATTGTTTGTCTCTAGGTGGTTAACAAATTCTTCCATTAAGAGCATAATGGAGTACCCGCATTGCCACAAACCATTCTAGGTTCGGTACCGCATAGGAATGGTATATTTTAGTACCAATTTTTAACCTAATAAATGGCGTGGATGAAATGACAGAATGACTTACCTTAATGTTCATGATTTTCCAAGTGTAATTGGGTTCTGGCTCCGTCTTTCTCTTCTCCCTTTGGTATGAGCTTGTAAGCTTGTCAAGAAAGTAAATGAAAATAGCTATTTCTTCTTATATATTACAAAACTCGGACTTATTATTTGAGTGGTTGTAATACCTGGAAATGGCCCTGAGTTTGCACAAGTTTGTTGGTTTCATACCCCCCGACAATATGTCTAGCGTGAAAACCACTTCCATTCTGGGATGGATAATGATGAGGTATCAATGATTGCTGCCAAAAAATTAGGGTAATTAAGAAGTTGTTTAAAATGTAAATGTTAAATTGTGGAAAAAAACTTTACGTTCTAATGTAGGGGACAATGTAGAACTGAACATATGTTTCCTTTATTGTTTCCTAGATAAGGCTGAAACGATGTTCGAACTCCTGCTAGAGTTGGACAAGTTTCCACAGTTTCAAGGGTAGAATTAGACGCAACCAACATTATTTTCCCAGATATTCTCCTAGAGGTGCACGTACCAGTAACGATACTAAAAATGAAATCCTAATTGATTAAAAATATAAATAAGGACGTAAGGTTTTAAACTCACCCCATCCACACATCGATCTGTGCACTATCAATCCAGATCATCAAATGCATGTGTCTCAGTCTCCTCCCTAACTCGACCAGGACATCTATTCCCACACCGCTAGTGTAATTGCGTGCAAAGGTCGATGGTCGAAAGACAGGGAAGAATATGCAGTACTTTTTCTTTATCATTTCTAGGTGGATTCCCGGATGAATCTCTCTATAGTGGGATAATCTGTCAAGTCCCGTCTGTTGATAATCTGTGCAGGAAAAAATACAGGAAATGCTCACTTAAACATGTAGAAACTGACGGTCGTAGGAAATAAAGAACAAAGATTTTTGGTTCAGTGAAACACTTGATTTGGTAGCTTCTTGAATTTTTGTCTCGTTGACGGCCGGTAATTAATGCTCGAGTGTGATCTCTTCTCTGTATCACCCAGTTACACAGATTAATAAAGATATGCACATGTCACTGCAGTTTGTGCGAAATGAAAGTTTAGGTGTTACAATTATGTACCTCATTGTCGATGGTGAGAGTAATACCCTCCTCATCCTCGTTGATATCGCCACGTCGACATCCTCCTCATCTATGTCACTTGGTTGCTCATCTCCCTTTCCTATCAAAGACATAGACCAATCAACGATGCTATTCAAGGCCTCTCCAACATTATCAAACTGGTTGTCTACCGAGGGAAATCCCACCCTAGGATGGTAGACTGGCTCGCATACTCTCACGCGATCCACACTACCAAGTTGGGTATCTTGACGATAAGGTATTTGTCGTAACCTATGCACGACCATTTTCTTATTACCGATAATGTCTTTCATGTACAGAGTCACTTGTTCCCCATCCTGTTCATTACAGAGTTAAATAAAATGATAAAATGGTTATGGAGGTTTTGAGATGTGTAATTCAATGTATATAAGTGTGTAGGCGTATCTCCTCACCCCCTTCTCCATCGATGGGCTCTTCACGCGACTTTTTAGCACCCGCAACCAGGTCATCCATCGCCTTCTCGATAAACTTCTTGGGATCATCAAGGCTTGATGGGATCGTAACACCCCCTGCATATGCGATGCCCTTTACCAGTTGCTCAAGGTATGATACCACGACTTTCACGATGGGTTGATCATTAAATGGTCTCCTCTGTGGGGTTTGCTTGCTAGAAGAACTATTTCCGCACTTGCTACGAGAATGATGAGGAACAACCACCAATGTAGGTAGACCCGTCTGAGTTCCCCTATACCTGCATGAGCGATCCTTCTTCTTCGTAATATTTATGAGAATGTCTTCACCCGGCTGTAGTACCAATGTTCATTTTTCCTTCATCTCATTCATTTTCAATTGTATTGACATTGGAAAGAAAATTTCTATATGAAGAATTTTGAAACAACGTACACATTAATTTACGTGAGATATTTCTGTAACTTACAACGTTCTTTGCTATCTTCTGAACCTCTTTCGATATGTACAACCATTTCTTGTCTTTGTTTGCCTCAAGGTAGATAGGAGATATGTCTTGTGTGAACTCCTTTTGACTGATTTGTTGCTCAATCTCCTCTTCAGTGAAGCCCTCAGCGGTCAACCTAATTGTCTCTTTTTCCTTTAGCTGCGCAATTATTTTGTCCAGGACATATCTATTACCTTTTCTCCCAGTGTAGTGGGTGTAATCCTTGCCCTCGTTGTGCTGAATAGCTGTCTCTGGAAGTGCCTGATATCGTTCATATAATTTCATATATAGTGTAACGGAATTTATGGGCAACATACTTACTAACAATAATTCTATGGAATCATACCTAAAACTAAAGCGTTTGATGCCTCCGCTCAAACAAATGTCATTCTTCTTCATTCATCCACTTGTACTTCTCACATGGCTTCACTCCTGATTTGTTGACTCCACGGTCCACTCCGTGGATGAACTAGTTTTCCACCTTAGTCTTCCATTTCCGATGTTGGTCTCTTGCCCTATCTGTGCAATCCTTTTTCAGCACTTCAAGTTGAGCTTCAGTCAACTGGTTTTCAATTGTGAAGCTCGCCAACAACAAAACATATAACCACAGACATTAATCACGTGTTCACTGTGAAGTGATTAAACATAAAATTTTGCACTTAAAGTCTCAAATAACTTACCAAAAAATCCTTCCACGAATCTTCCTTCATATCTTCCGTCACATCACACCAGTGTTCGCAGGTGCTAAATTTGATGCGGCGCCATAATGCATAATTGTCGTAAGCGTGTCACGTTGTCCAGTTCTTAGTGCAAACAATGTGTTTCCCACAGTTCTTCATTCTTTGCACTAGTCGATTCATGTTATGGTGGTGCTTCTTCCTCAAATTGTATTTGCAATGGATCCTTTTTGGAGGCAGTTCTTGTTCTACATCATCGGCCTTAACAGATTTAACCTCCTCTTCTTTCTTGCAACTAGTCGCTTCCTCTTCATGTTTAATTTCCCTCTTTTCGGCGGCATCTACGATAGTAGAATAGATAATTGTTAACTCAGTAAGTCAACTAACACATTGGCCTCATAAAATGATACCCAACAATATGTATAGAAGGTCAACATTTATATAACATGACATAGAACTTGAACAACAAAATGATAAAACTTGATAGAACATGACATAGAAATTGAACAACATAATAATAAAATTTGATAAAAAAATGTCATAGAAATTGATAGAAATAGCATAGAACTTCCCTTAATGATACCTACTACAAGTTAGCCAATGATAAAACTTGAATAACAAAATCCTACTTACACAAGATGTACAATCTCCTCAAATGTACTACCTACATGATCACAAACCACCGCGTCGCATAACCAAATATATTTCCACGAAAAACACGATTCTCAAGATCCTATCATTTTTATAATCATACCACACACGGCTATGAAATGGTGTTTCCCCAAATAACATCTTTTTGGTCATTGAGGCATTTTTTCGAACATGTATTGGGCATATTAATATTAATGATTCTTTCACAAAATTTTGATATGGAAACCCATTGATAAATAAAGAAATCTTACTAACCTTCACCGATGCAACAAAAATGTGCAAACATCCACTGCTAGATGGCTCAAAAAGGCGAACTTGGTGAATATGGAGAAGTTGTTCTTTCTCTTGAACTTGGCCAAAGGTTGTGTGTTGTTCAACATTTTATATCAAAGATAAGAGAAAATTATGGCAATTTATGATGATTGATGATGAGTTATGGTGGTTTATCATAGTGGGAATTGAAGGATGAAGAGTGGAGGGCAGTTTTGGAGAGAAAATGATGGGGTTTGAATGAGAATATGTGGTTATGCCGGTTTGAATGCCAAATTTTTTTATATAACCGCACCTTTTACGCCGGTACTTAGGATACTACTGGTGCGTATGTATCAACAAAGTAAGGATTTGAAGATGCAAAATTTTCTAAGTACCACTTTAACTAAATTTTTTGGTGACCCGAGAGTAAACGTATGAAATATTTTCTAAGTATCCAGCACCGGTACTGTTACCAGTGCAAAAACTATTTCTACCAGTGTAAAAGGTGGACAAAAGCAGATGTACACAGCTGCTTTAAATAATTTAAATTCCAAAAAAGTGCCGAGAGGAAGTGGCCTTATATTTTTCTAAGTATCCAGAACCGGTACATATACTGGTGCAATTAATACATATACCGGTGTAAAAATTTTCCCTCCATTGACCAAAACAAAAGTTAATTTTGTTTTCATTTTGTGCCATGGAAAATATAAGGCGACTTCCTCTCGGGTTCTTCATTCTCTGCACTAGTCGATTCATGTTGTGGTGGTGCTTCTTCCTAAAATTGTATTTGCAATGGATCCTTTTTGGAGGCGGTTCTTGTTCTGCAGCATTGACCTTATCAGTTTAGCCTCCCCATTCTTGCTTGCAACTGGTCACTTCCTCTTCGTGTTTAACTTCCCTCTTTTCGGCGGTATCTACAATAATAGAATAGATAATTGTTAACTCAGTAAGTCAACTAACACATTGACCTCACAAAATGATACCCAACAATATGTATAGAAGATCAACATTTATATAGAACTTGAACAACAAAATGATAAAACTTGATAGACCATGACATAGAAATTGAACAACATAATAATAAAACTTGATAAAAAATGTCATAGAAATTGATAGAACATAGCATAGAACGTCCCTCAATGATACCTACTATAAGTTAGTCAATGATAAAAATTGAACAACAAAATCCTACTTACACAAGATGTACAATCTCTTCAAATGTACTACCTACATGATCATAAACCACCACGTCGCATAACCAAATTTATTTCCACGAAAAACACGATTCTCAAGATCCTAACATTTTTATAATCATACCACACACGGCTATGAAAGGGTGTTTCCCCAAATAACATCTTTTTGGTTATTAAGGCATTTTTTTCGAACATGTGTTGGGCATATTAATATTAATGATTCTTTCACAAAATTTTGATACGGAAACCCATTGATAAATAAAGAAAGCTTACTAACCTTCACCGATGCAACAAAAATGTGCAAACTTCCACTGCTAGATGGCTCAAAAAGGCGAACTTGGTGAATATGGAGAAATTTTTCCTTCTCTTGAACTTGGCCAAAGGTTGCGTGTTGTTCAACATTTTATAGCAAAGATAAGGGAAAATTATGGCAAGTTATGATGATTGATGAGGAGTTATGGTGGTTTATCATAGTGAGAATTAAAGGGATGAAGAGTGGAGGACAGATTAGGAGAGAAAAATGATGGGGTTTGAATGAGAATATGCGGTTATGCCCATTTGAATGGCAATTTTTTATATAACCGCTTCTTTTACGCCGGTACTTAGGATACTGCTGGTGCGTATGTATCAGCAAAGTAAGGATTTGAAGATGCAAAATTTTCTAAGTACCCTGTACCAGTATGAATACCGGTGAAAATGCCTGGATACCGGTATACAATTTAGGTGAAAAGTAGCTGCCCGCAGCTGCTTTAAATAAATTTTTTGGTGACCCGAGAGTAAACCTCTGAAATTTTTTCTAAGCACCCAACACCGCTACTGTTATCGGTGCAAAAACTATTTCTACCGGTGTAAAAGGTGTACAAAAGCAGCTACGCGCAGGTGCTTTAAATAATTTAATTTCCAAAAAAAGGACCCGAGAGGAAGTCACCTTATATTTTTCTAAGTATCCAACATCGGTACATATACCGGTGCAATTGATACCTATACCGTTGTAAAAAGTTTCCCCCCATTGACCAAAACAAAAGTTAATTTCTTTTTCATTTTGCGCCACAGAAAATTTGAATCTTACACCGGTATTATATAAATATACCGGTGCATATACTGAAATTCTACCTTATAATTTTTTGAACTCTTTCATTTACATCCCATGTGTTTTCTTAGACACTATAATTATTCAAATTGAAGCATAATTTATTTGATTGGACATACTATTAGTTGTTTGAACCTTATTTTGACTAAGCATGGGCCACGTACGATGAAATGAATAAGCATTTCTATATTTTGTAAAATTTCCACTTTGACCCTAGACATTTATATTCGCCCCGTCGACCACAATTCCATGGATCCGAATACCATTTATTGTTGTTGGAAACTTAATACGGATAATTTCTTTACATCCAAGATAAATACGACTTTAAATATTGTTAATATTCTTTTCTTGCAGTTAAGTCCCCGAAATCTGACATGCGTATACAACACGTTTGGAAACCATATAAAGTACGAAATTAAATATTCTAGGGTTTAATCATAATTGCAACATAATTGTGTCCTGGTGGTGAAATGACTGAAAGCACTAGCACATGCTCTAGAGTAAACGGTAAAGGTTTTCTTCAAAGATTCAATGTGTAATTCGATTATCTCCCAAACTCACTATAGGGTCCGAACCCATCCATTCCCCAATTATGCAGCTTGGAAATACAATATGGATGTTTGGACTATCATCATGTTCAAGTGGATTTCAATTTCGATGTACGAGTAAACTTTTTAGTCCCTCGAAGAATCTTGGAATCGTCAAAATTAAAATTGATGGCACTAAAATGCAATTCAATACAATACGATCATGTTCATGCATTTATGCCAAACAGGTGCTCGATAGGGCCAGTAAAACCAACATTGAATGTTTGCAATATATTACCAAAAATTGCATTGTGGCCCCAAATATTTTTATGGGGAACCTCCATAGCTCCGAATTTTACAATGTTTTTATTCTAACCATTCTTGTAATATAATGAAGGTGGTGATATATCTTCCAGCCCAAATATATGTTTTAGACATAATTTGTGTGTTCGAGAGTAATTTTACCAGAAATAAAACCACAAAGATTATAAAATCTCTAACTCGAACCATCATTTCCCAAGTTATTTAAGCTTGAATGAATTGATTCTAATAAAAGTACAAGTGTTAGACCATCTAAGTGCAACAAATTAAGGGGGTGGAGAATTCAAATTTTAATCAACAGATACATGTTTTCTACATATAGTAATAAGAAAATGGTTCCACATCATCATCGTCTCCTACTGCATCCCATCACTGGTACTTGTACTAACATCCATGTTATCCACATCGCATTTGCGAAAGGTAGGGAAATTTTCAACAGCTTCCACGACGTTGGGAAATTGATAGTTCATAACCTTGGCCATGTGGTCGAACCTGGACCTTTTATACTTTGATTCTTCAAGCAAGTTCTGTACACCGACCTCTAAGGATGTGACTCAAGATTCAATGGTAGGGACAGGCATGTCAGATGGTAGTTTGTAGAAAGAGTCCACACAAATCTTACCCATTGGTTGCCCATGAACGTCATGTGGACGGGCATTAACTCCCGCACTTGAACAAAGGGCCGAGATGATACTGCAAAAACCACACAACCCCATCTTATCCTATTTTGCCTTCAACATGATACAAATTTGACGACCAACATTCCATCTAAGTTTCATCTTTATTGCGTACAAGAAAGTCAGGCGAATTTTGTGGACCTCCGTGTTCACAGTTACTGGGTCTATTCCAGACGCCACAAAGTGATACCACCCATTCATTTCCAGATTCAGAGTCTTCTTCGGTATTTCGCTCCAACCTGGTTTGACAAGCTCATCTATGTTAGTACTTTGCCTAGTTACTGTCCAAACGATCTCCCTTCCAATTAGATCTTTTAGATAATAGTCGTCAGCACCAACGTTATAGAGTGCTAGAAACTCATCATTATCGTTTGGAACATTGGGAAACCCAAACAAATCATTTATAGATTTTGGCGTGATAGGAACAATTATGCCTCTGGAGTACACCTGACTCAGGTTTGGTCTGCACCTCAAGTTTGCATAAAACTCACTTATGATGCTTATGTTGAATAGCTATGGAGTCTCACAAATTTTTTTCAAACCAAGCGTGCAGATGGTTTGTTCGAATTGGAAAGCTGACTAAATTCCTCTCTCAGGGTGATAACTACATCCTTTGTATGATTCATGTACCAACCTAGTCTCCTTGGACACAAAGGTACCATCCGGGTAAGTGTGTGACGACACATTTGGCAGAAAAGGAGAGGATGATTAGTGTATCCTTTTCAAATTGGATTTAGGTGCTATATCCTTAAAAACACATTGAAGCATTTTATTAAACAACTTGCATGCAAGTCATGTTATTCATGATATCAAATGGTTAATCAATGTAGTTGAGATTCCAAGGTTAGTTAATCATATAGAAAAGGCATTAAAGTGATTTACTTGATTCTATCGGCACCGTTGTTGGATTTCAAATGATATGCCTTTGAGGGAAATTATATAGGGTGAGAGATGCAAAAATTTCTTTGTGAAAATGTGTTGCTGCTTTGAATTTAAATGACACTTTATTTTTTTTACACCGGTAATTACAGTATACCAGTTTAAGGAAAGGAAAAAACCGCTACTTTAAGCTACTTTAAATGTTAAAAAATTGCATTTTTTTTACCTGAGGCAAAAAAGTCTAAATTTTTTTCTAAGTATCCTGCACGGGTATATATGTACCGGTGAGTACGTAATCCAGACCTGTGTAAATAATGTCCAAAAATAGTTGCTTGAAGCTGCTTTAAATGTAAAAAAAATCATTTTGAGACCCCGAGACAAAAATTGTGAATTTTTTCTAAGTATCCAGCACCGGTATTTACACCGGTGTGTATGTGAACCTTACTGGTGTAAGTAATAGCCAAAAGCAGCTGCTTAAGGTTGCTTTAAATGTATAAAAACATACATTTTAAGACCCGAGACAAATTGTGAAAATTTTTCTAAGTATCCAGCACCGGTGATCTGCACCATCACACATACTTTAACTAATGCATTTGACATAGTATTTAGTTGGTTTTAGTGGTGGATTGCTAATATTAGTTGAGTTTACATGACGAGGGATTTAGACGGCCATGTTTCATTTTCTTGTCTAAATCCCGCATTTTGTAGACTTAATTGGTACTAATGGACATCTTGTATCCACGGCCTCCTTGTTCTTCCTTGTGATCCTCTTTAGTAAGTTACCCGTGAGTACTTTTTTGGTTACATTCTATGTGAAGGCCGTTCGTAAGGGCGGTAGAAGATTGAATGTCGTTCACAAGGACGGTAGAAGAGGCAAAGGTCATTCACATTATAATGGTGGAAGATGAAGGCAATTAACATCAATGCATGGTAGAAAAATATTGAAGCCAAAGATAGGCGGTTTCGAAGTTCAAGACGACCAAAGGAGAAAATGGTGAATCGTGGTCCGAGGAGTGTTTCCTTAGTCCGAGAATGATCTAGGAAGAATTAGCCTTCAAGGTTGGTTTCATTGAATTTGTCTTCTTGAGTACTACAAAATCAACTACTAGAACTCTCGATTCGGACTAACGGTTCACCCGTACCAAGCAAACAAAGTTCAGCCGATGAAGCACCAATGGCCGGTCACGGTCCGCCCATGGTCAAGCACCAGCAGCCTGTGACAAAGCACACAGCCAGCACTGCACAAGAGTTCCAGGGGATCCGTGAAGACCTGCATGAGACCTTTACGAGGCAAAGGTGCCGGACCGTGACAAAAGCATCGGGCCGTGAAGCTTAGAGATGAAGAATTGAAGATTTGAATAAGTATGGAGCCGGGCCGTGAAAACATTCACGGACTGTGAAGAAATTCCTGAGCGAGACCATGTTTTGTTCGCTGTCCATGGAAATCTTCACGGACCGTGGCACAAGGCCTGCTTCACGGACTGTGCCAGATCCCACTACCCGTGGCTCTGAATGTTCACGGACCGCACCAGATATCACGCCCTGTGCTTGAATGCTTCACAGGTCGTGACATTCATGCCGGTGCGTGAAGCCTTGGCGACTGACCTAGGGTTTTGCTACTTTTGGCCTATTTTTAGGCCCAATCTCCTACTACTATATATAGGAGTCATAGTTTTCTAGTAAACTCTAAGTAGAATAGAAGCTAGGAATAATGTAGAGTACATTCTCTCTCTAGTTTGGAGAGAAGGATGAGGAGAGTTCTTCCTCTCCTTCCTTCTCCGTTTCTTTTCCTTTACTTTACTTTTTATCTTATTTTCTAGATCCATGGTATCGAACCTAATATTTTCCATGGATAAAACCTTTGTAGAGCAGTTTTTTAGCTTGGGATACATTTTAGCACTTGGTTTGTTCTAAATGCTTTATTGAGATTCATTAGATTCATCATATCTTTGTGTTTATGATATTATTATGATTGTTCTTGAATGCTATAAATGCATGAACATTACACCACATATAAGCACACACTTTGGGCTATATTCATGTATGGTGCAATTATCGATGCCGCCTTAGGAAGAGAAATCGGGATGTTAGAATGGGTAGGGGAGAACGAGTCTCTGTGGGTGTGTGCATGGGAGATTTGAGAATTATCTGACCTATTTGCCATCACACCAGTATTAGCTGACTTCCTAACTGTTGTCCGAGAGGTTGCGGGTAGAGATAGCTAATAGTAGCAAGCTAGGCATTGTGTTGAAACCCCATTATCACAGATAAGATGCCTACAAACCTTGGGCCTAGCGTATATCGGACCTGGGGGGAGTAGTTGCATTCGTGGTGAAAGCTCATGATATACTAAAATGAGGGAGAAATAGAACTACAATGATAGCCAGACCTCGTTGTACTCCCCTAATTACGATGGCGCTGCCGATAGAAGGTTGCAAGTGCACCCACTGTGACAGGGTTGGGGAAGTGTATGGCATCAGCCACACTACATGTTGTGAACACACTGATAGGTCTTTTGTATGTCTATATGTGAATGGATCAAGGATTGAAGCATTAGAACTACCATGTTGTTAAATGATTCCCAAGTGCCTAGTATAATTAGTTTACCCGTTTGTTAATTTCATGCTTTGTAGTAGTTAGTTGAAAATACCAAACCCTCCCTAATTGCATGTCCACACTACTAGTTGTTCCATTCACTTGTGCGGATTGACGAACCAGACGAGGTTATGTTTCTAACTAGTACTTTAGCCTTAGCATCCTTGTGGACAAACCCAGGGCTTTCCACTTACTAACCCTTGGCCGCTTAGCAGTGAAAATGGGTGAAGAATTATAAATCTCTATCTTTGACCCGTAAGCCCCTCGGTTCATGTTTTAACAACGGCCACACCTTGTACTATTCATGGACCATGAAAACTTTCACGGATCGTGAGAACTTCTGAGAAAAAATCGTGAACTGTTCGCGGTCTGTGACAATCTTCACGGATCGTGGCACGAGGCCTACTTCACGAACCACGATAGATCCCACTGCCCGGAGCTCTGAATGTTCATGGACCATGCCAAATCTCACACCCCGTGCTTGGATGCTTCACAGATCATGACATTTGTGCCGGTCTGTGAAGCCTTGGGGGACTGACCTAGGGTTTTGCTACTTTTGTCCTATTATGGGCCTATTTTCATGCCCAATCTCCTACTACTATATATAGGAGTCATAGTCTTCTAGTAAACCCTAAGTAGGATAGAAGCTAGGCATAATGTAGAGTAGATTCTCTCTCTAGTTTGGACAGAATGATGAGGAGAGTTCTTCCTCTCCTTCCTTCTCATTTCCTTTTCCTTTCCTTTCCTTTTCATCTTATTTTCTAGATCCATGGTATCTAACCTAATTATTTCCATGGATCTAACCTTCGTAGACTAGTTTTTAGCTTGGGATTCATTTTGGCACTTGGTTTGTTCTAAATGATTTATTGAGATTCATTAGATTCATTATATCTTTGTGTATATGATATTATTGTGATTGTTCTTGAATGTTATAAATGCATGAATATTAAACCACATATAAGCACACACTTTGGGTTGCATTCATGTATGGTGAAATTATCGATGCCCTCTTGGGAAGAGAAATTGGGATGTTAGAATGGGTAAGGGAGAACGTGTTTGTGTGGGTGTGTGCATAGAAGATTTGAGAATGCTCTGACCTATTTGTTGCCACACCAGTCTTAATTAACTTCGTAACTGTTTTCCGAGAGATTGCAGGTAGAGATAGCTAATAGTAGCAAGTTAGGCATTGTGTTGAAACCCTAGTATCACAGATAAGATGCCTACGAACCTTGGGCCCAGCGTATATCGAACCCAGGGGGAGTAGTTGCATTTGTGGTGGAAGCTCGTGACGTAATAGAATGGGGAAGAAACATACCTACAATGATGGTTTGACCTCGTTGTACTCCCCTAATTACGATGGCGGTGCCAATGAAGGGTTGCAAGCGCACCCACCGTGACAGGGTTGGGGAAGTTTATTCAACTGGCCACACCACGTGTTGTGAACACACTGATAGGTCTTTTATATATCTATATGTGAATGAATCGATGATTGAAGCATTAGAACTACCATGTTGCTAAATGATTCCCTAGTGCCTAGTATAATTAGTTTACTCGTATGTTAGCTTTGTAGTTGTTAGTTGAAAATACCACCCCCCCCCATTGCATGTCCACACAACTAGTTGTTCCTTTCACTCGTGTGGAATTGACGACCCGCACGAGGTTGTGTTTCTAACTAGTACTTGAGCCCTAGCATCCTTGTGGACAAACCCACGGTTTGCTGCTTACTACCCCTTGATAGCTTAACAGTGAGAACGAGTGCAAAATTATAAATCTCTCTATCTTTGACCCGTAAGCCCCTCGGCTCAAGTTTTTAATGACGGCCAGGTCGAGGCCAAGCCAATCGGTATGTATACTAGTGTGTATATACCATATACCAGTGCGTATGTAAGAAACAGAGCATGTACTTTATTTTTCTACATCGGTATCTGACCCTTTTACCGGTGCAAATGTTTTAAGCACAAAAAATAGTAAATCATGATTACTAAGTTTTCATCCATTCAACACGAATGCATTCCAATGGTAGTATAGATCATAACATGAAATTATAAAAATAAAGCGGTCCACATTCATGTCTAGAGTAATTGACAACATAAAGCGATGGGTATTAAACAAAACATTGGTAGGAAATCCAATTGTGTGAAAATTACAATCTATCTCTTCCGCTTCAACACATTATCACCACCTACAATTTCACCGCTGCCATCAACCCACAAGACCACAACCCATCACCAAGAGAACGCCAACCCACCACTGCTCCTCTTACATCCTCCAAACCAGGAAATACTGATGGAAACTCTGGACTATCAATTATGACTGGGTGATCAATTTCCCCTTCAAAGTAAAACTTCTTCCCATAAAGGACCACATGGAACTTCTCATTTGAAGGGTCCTTGATATAAAAAAACATGTCGTGCCTGGGTAACTAATATGAACTTGTCATCTTCGTATCTGACACGATTCAAGTCAACCAACGTAATGACCATGGACTTTTTGACTACAACACTGGAACCATGTTCACTTAATGACACTTGAACACAACAACTTTGAGCTCTGCATAATCCAACTCCCAAATTTCCTCAATAACCCCATAGAAAGGTATTACAACAACAACATGATGTTTGTCTCTCTTGCTTGCCTGCCACATGGATTCAGATTCAATATAAACACCATCGTTTTGTGTCGTGCTCTTCTCATCATTCTCCAATGTTGAGAAACTGAATCCATTTATGTCATAAGCATAGTACCGTCTTACGGTACAATTTGGTGTCCTTGAAAATGCCCGTACCTTACTGGGCATCCCTTCCACATTGCAACACTTGTAAAACCAATTAACAAACCTTGAAGAATGCTCTACTTGTATTTTATTCAAGGGCCAGTTGGATGAATTTCTTCTAACATGGAAACATGCTCTTGAACGTATATTGTGGTCTTACTACTATTACGTAAAACATACAGGTGAACTCTCATCAACTCAACGTTCAAGGGTGTATGATGCGTACCCTTAGACCGTGGAGTCACATTTCTCCTCCCGCAGTGTGGTCAACTGGGAACACCAACCGCTCTTTTTCCAACCAAGTTCGATGTACAGTACTCGATAATCTCCTTAGTGATGTACCTCTGAACAATCGAGGCATCGGGCCGACTACGATTATGAACATAATTATTGAAAACAACCATTTGACACTCAAATGGGTACATCCAATGCCTTCCAACCACCCCGCATATACGTATCTCACTAACCAAGTGTACCACAAGGTGCACAATGATGTCAAAGAATGATGGGGGGAAGTACTTCTCCATAAGGCATAAAAAAACAATGGTCTCCCACCCCAGTTCATCTAGTTGTTGCATGTTAAGATTTTTCCCACATATCGAGTTGAAGAAGAAACACAAACGCATAATAAAAAAAATCTAAATTCCTTATCCAAACAACCTCAGATCGCAATGGGCCAAGGTTGTTGCATAAGGACATGACAATCGTGCAATTTCAAAGCATTAAGACACAATTCATCATTCACAAACCGACTACATTAGAGGAGTAACCGGATGGTATCTTCATTCCTTCAATTCTCTCACATATTGATCTCTTCTCAGCAATTGACAGATTGTAAGGAGCGCGAGGCAGATACGTTCGCTTACCTTTAATCTCCGGTGCTAGATCCAACTGACTACCAAGGTCCACTAAATTTTTCCTTATATTTAAGCTATCCGTAGTCTTCCCAGGAATGTTTAGTAGTGTGCTAATCAAACTCTCACAAACATTCTTTTTTATATACATGACATCCAAATAATGGTGAACCTCCAAATTCTCCTAGTACGACAAATCAAAGAAAATAGACCTTTTCTTCCATGGTCTTTCTACAGCCCACCACCCTTTGATAACTTCTTGCCAAGAACAACATTCAATTGCTTCACCTTAATGTGAATAACTACACCGGTCAATGGTTTAGGTGCCTTTCTCCTCTCCTTCCCACCAACGAATGCAAAAGTGTTATCTCGCAACTTGTGCATCAAAGGGAGGAATTTACGGTGACCCAAATAAACAGTCTTACGCCCATTTTTCAACTAATAGTAATCGATCTCATCCTCACAAACATGGTAAGCCTTGTGACCCTTGACTACATACCCGGAAAGGTTACCATATGCCGAGAAATCATTGATGGTACAAAAAAGCATCGCCTTTAAGGTAAACTCTTCACCACAAAAACCATCCAACATTAAGGCTCCAACTGACCATAACACCTTCAAATCTTCTATCAAAGGGGTAAGATAAGTGTCTATGTCATTTCCAGGCTGTTTGGGCCCTGAAATCATTATGGGCATCAACACATATTTCCTTTTCATGCACATGTACGGGGGGGGGGATTGTAAATGGCAAGCATGACCAGTTATGAACTGTGTTTCAAGGACATATTACCGAATAGGTTCATACCATTAGTACACAAAGCCCTTCTCAAATTTCTAGGTTCGGATGCAAACTTTGGATACATCTTATCAAATTTCTTCCACTGGTCCACATCAGTCGGGTGACGAATCATATCATCATCTTTACAACCTCCCATGTCTGTGTACCATATCAAGTTCTTTACATCCTTAGAATTCTTAAACAATCTTCTCATCCTAGGAATTATCGGAATGTACCATATACATTTGGCGGGCACCCGCCTCCTCACTGACGCAACATGCTCTCCACCAACAATTACATTTCTCTTTTTCTTATAACGCGACACATTACATACTGGACAAACAATCTTATCCTTTAGGTCACCCCTATATAAGACACAATCGTCCAGACAAGTATGTATCTTTTCATATTCCATTCTCAGCGGACACAAAATTCTCTTAGCTTCGTAAAGGTTGTTCGGCACCCCATTACCTGATGGAAGCTTCTCATTCAAAAACTTAAGTAGTTTATTCATGCTAATATCACTCTATGAAGCAAGACCTTTCAAATTAAACAATTCCATGAAACATAACACAACCATGTCTTTCTTCTTGCAACCGGGATACAATGATATATCTTTCACACCTAGAAAGTTAGCCAAAACCTTGGCCTCCCTCTAAATTCATTAACTGCCTCCTCACACATGTCATCCAATTTAGCATCCCTAAAACACTCTTCCTCACTACTAACTATCACCTCTGGTGGTGATTTTTCCCCATGAAATGTCCACACCACATAATCTTTCGCAAACCCCCAGCTATACAAATGGAGTTTTAGCATGTCCATGTTATCAGTATGATTTTGATTTCTACAATCACGACAAGGACATAATATTCTCTCCTCACGACTAAAAGCATGGTCCAAAAACTCCTCCACGAAGTTAATATCTTCACTGTTCACCCTACTAACGTTGGTATGCACATGCTTACGCCTCTCGATAGCACGATACAACTCTACATTTCAACAAATGTCCAACAATCAAACTTCAACACATTAGTTACAATAGAATTTCATGACCACATCCAAATCATGCAAGATCATTAATGCACACCAATTTCCACATTCATAAAATGTCCTACAATATAATAATCAATAGACATAGCATTATAACTACTTCAACCTTGAGAACAAAACACAAACTAATATCAACCAGGATGTACTAATCAGGAAAACAAATCATTATAAATATATATATATGTGTGTGTGTGCAATTATAAACAAAAAGTATTAATTGAAAATCAAATAATTCCATACTTTTAATTATTTGGTAGTTTTAGTCCTTACCAAAAAAAATTCCCCCAAAGTTTTGCTACTTCAAAGTGGAGTGGAAACGCTGGCTTTCTGGAGCCATTGTATGATGTTCAAGCTCGAACACAACCGGTTCAAGGTTTCTCCTTTGTGCGGAGAACTGTATAATTAATACAAATAAAAATTAATTTCAATAAAGTGTGCATATATGTATTAGTAAATAAATAAATATAATATATATATATGTAAAATGGTAAAATACCTGAAAAAGGGGGCTCCTAGAGGATCCTTCACCAACCATTAGTCCTTGTATATGAAGTGAACAATATGTTTAGGGCAAATTATCCTTATAAGAACAACATGCGACGTTGATCATGTGTCGCAGGAGCATATCGGTCTGAACTAGTGGCTGAGTCGACATGTTCCAGTGATGTCGTCGGTGAGTCGGCTAGACCGATATCATGACCGACGACAAAACGAGGTCGGAAAAATGAACATTAAGTTAACTTAAATGCCTACATGCGATGTCGCTAAGACATCGATAATATCGATGGATAAATCGAGACTACTGCGACAACTTATGCATAACTTGGAATAAGAATGTGAGACGTCACATACATAAACCAAATGGAGTGTGACTATAGACCGACTTCGCATGCGTCAGAGACAACATTGGGAATAAACACAGAAACCCAACAAAAAAACATGTATTAAGGAAACAAAATTACACAAAAATGTCCTAAAACAAACAATAAAATAATACCTGGGTTTACATGTAAGAAAAATTAACACTATAACAAATCTGAGTAAGAACAAGAAAACCAAGTATACAACCCAAACAAAAAGCATAGATTAATTAAACAAGGTAAAGTAACAATTACAAAAATTTAGGCAGTACAAGGGTATAAATTCATGCCTTTGTCAAAGGAAAAGAGGAAATGGGTGGAGAGACTTTTGGTATTCACAGGAAACTTGGAAATGAAGAGCTTGAACTAATTCTGAGGGACCCTTTATTTATAGCCATTTTAAAACGACGTCATTGTGGGACCTTGTGTTGTCCGCCGCGGTTTGTGCGACATCGCACCCATATCGCTTGTGTTGACAGATGACAGACTTTATAGTGACGTTACAGGATTAAGTGGGCAGACAAATATACTAAAAATGGTTTTGAATTTATTAAAAAATATTGGCGAAGACAAATATTTTCTATTTTAAGGTATGGTTGAAACAAAATAATCATTACACATAAGTATTTTATAGTATTATGTATGATGGTAACATAAAACTTTGGTTTCATATGGTAAGTTAAATATTAATGATTCAATAACATAAAAATAACATTCAACAAATAGATTCAAGATTAATTTAGATAAACATCACATTCAATAACATAGTCTTAATGTTACAGATGTTTGTCATAATTTGTAACAAATTCTAAGTACTAATAGGGTCGGATGATGACATTAAAAACTATAAGCGTGGAACCATCAACCAGCTCAAAGTAGAGTGTGTCCCAAACCTCCATGTCCTCTCCATGAAGGAACTCGCTAAAACCCTTTGAGGTCAGGTTAGCCTTCTGTCTCCCGAGTAGTACATGTGATATTCTCTTCCGTGGCACCTCAAGACAACATGCGTCTTGAACTTTGGTAGGAGCGGCTTGATTTGGCTCTGGATGTACTAAATTATAAACAAAAAACCACATTTAGTATATATGAAAATTAATTTGAGAAAATTATAATTTTAAATAAAATAAATGTGTAACGCAAATTAATTTGAGAAAATTTTAATTGACAAAATGGAAGGACTTACCAAAATCGGAATTGAACCGAAGTTCATCCGAGTTAACGTACGTACGAAATGCGGTATGATATCACTGAATGAAGTCCGCACACAGTCCTTATCCGGATCGCTACAAATATGCATTTGGTCAATGGAATTAGTAATAATTAAATACCAATATTAAATAATTTGCGTTCTAAACCAAGTATCGATCGCACCTCAATTGGTACACGACTACTAGAACCTTCGCCACAAGCCATGATTCCTGTAAATCATATCGTCATGGATGAAATGTGTAATGATAGATAGAAATTGGCCCGATTCAAATCATTTCAATTAATCGTTTGAGTCAAAATGTAAATACGACGTCACAGACCTGTTGGTATATGCGATTGGTTAATCGAGATGTGTGCGGCATCTCATCCAAAGGTGAGGAGCAAAAATATGAAAGTTCGACATTACACATCAATTGCATAGACCAAAATGGAAACTACTAACAAGCGATGTCACGTAAAACCAGGCAGCAATATCACAAAACAGCAGAAAACCATAGATTTTACAGGTTCTAATCCCTCGACCCTAAATCCCGTGGGAACTTTGAAATAAACAACATAGAGAACACATAATTCACACATCATATACATAACAATATTGTCTATGCAAAATACGAATTTGAAAGAAATCTAAATAATCTAGGAACCATACCTTTTAGAAACGTGGTTGAAAGATTGTTGGAATGCGAGGGAAAGTTAAAAGTTTGAAATGATTTATGAGGTGGGCTCTATATATATAGTCGTGAAGTGCCCTTGTGAAATCCGCTCGGCTAATGCGACACCGCACTATAAATGACCCTACTGACATAATAGCCGGCATATGAATGACGTCGGTAATTGTGATTTTGGGCCTCACCATTTCAGCCAACTAGCATATGAAATGGGCCCACATTTGACCAAAAAATATACAATTGACCTTAATAACGCTCTATAGTATATTAGTAATACTTATTGAATTTTATAATAGTCCATGAAGTTTATTAATGTCCGTTTCGATTGGAATCGCTTTTGGGAGTATGGGTCAACTTTTTAATTTTTACACATAGGTCCCTCCACGAATGTGGAAGAAGTGGAAATGCCAATTTGGAGATACCCTAATCTAATTCACATCGTCAGGACCAAGATGTTCCAATTTAGGCATGTCCGGATCAATGGAACGGGTGTTCGTCCCTCATTTGTATCAGTATTTCCATTTATATCCTTAGGATAAGCGTTATGGAAATGGTAATTTCCACCACATAGAATCACATGAAATTTCTTATTCTTGTGTTTTTGTGAAAATAAAATGTAATAAACTTCTATCCATTATATTTTAGAAAGCACTAGTACGTGGTCTAGAGTAAATTTTAGATGATTACTTATTAGTTTATAAGGGGTTAGTTGGAAGAACTTGGTTGGGAAGTCCCCGTGGAATAAGAGCAGTTTCTTATTCGTTACTCTTGGTTATTATAAATTCAACTAGATATGACAACGTTTCTTTTTTAGGTGATCGGAATCGAGTTTGGGACAACCAGTGAACTTTTAAATATTTACACTTAGGTCCCTCCAAGAAAGTGGTACAAGTCCAAATGCAAATTTGTAAATAACATTTTTGTATTGATATTTACATGGCATTGTCGTTTTCATTTAGGATTAAAAGAGTCGAATGAAAGTGCCCCAATCTTAAAACGGAGTATTTAACGACACTTTTCAAAAATTACCCATTGGCCCTCGTGTGCAACGTCGAAGGTATGTCGCCAAATGCGGATCCACGACCGAACTACCCGACGTCGGTAATAGTGAAATTTCCAACAAGAAACGAAAATTGGAGCCAAAAATTTGAAGCAAAATTCCACCCCCCTCCCCCCCCCCCCCAAATTTCAAGTCATTAGTACCATCACCATTACCCATTTTTCATCTATAACACACTTTCTCCAAACCCTAGCTACAACACACCATCCTCTCCATCCACACCATAATACAACAATTCAAGAGCTCAATCAAATTATTTTTCCCACACATCAACAAGTGTCCAACGATGGAGCATCTCCGGGTTCCAATTAATTGAGGTAGTTTTCCATACATTCAATGTTAATTTAGAAATTTAATTACCATACCTTCTATATGTTATTTTTCTCATTGATCAAAGCTTGTATATTTTCACAATGTATGATGATTGTGTTACACGTTATATAGTGTATATTGTTTTTGTTTCCAAGATGATCCCATGTTTGTAAGGAATGAGAAAAAAATGCTTAGATTAGGGATGATTGTGTACAATAATTACTTTTTCCTATGAACACAATATGAATGTGCGACGTCGGAAACTGTTAGTCGGCCTTTGCAATGTACAACCAAATTAAGACCGACGACACACATGCCAATAAAAAGCATGAAACATCTTGAATGTCCAACGTCGCACTTAGGTCGGCCTTAGGTTAATCAATTACTCTAATGTGTGACGTCGCTTCAACCCATATCCGTTCTATTTCAAGTTGACATTCACGTCATCTAAGTATGACTGTATTATGTGTTTTTCAATTCGGGACTGCTGGGAGTCATCATCGTATCTCTCAAAGTTAAATTTATAAGCCCCAAATTCTTCATATCTACAACTAAGTAGATAATGGCAAGTCGGGATCGTCCACGAAGAAGAGGGATTTTCTTAAGCGCTTAAACATATAAGGTTCATATTATGCTAGAATTAAATATATATATATAAGCAAGTAAAAAGGGGGGTGTGGTTGATTGGTTTTCCTAAGTTGTGAAATTAAAAGACGAGATAACTAGCAAAGTCAAGTAATTATGTTAATCATCAAACAAACTAAGAAAAAAGGGTAAAAACTACAAAACACAAATGTAGTTTATTGAACCATTCACTCATTCTATCACATTTGTTACCTAGGAAATGTTATCACTTTTCATTCGAAGATCAACATTCATTCCTTCTTAATAGTAATTTGCAAAGACAAGGAATGACTATATGCAAACCTCGTTGACAATCACTCTAGATAAAACCACACAATAGAGGTATTACATCAACAACATTTCACACGAGGGACCATAGATTTGATAACAACACGCCTTCAACCAAAGACATAGTCATTTAACCAAACATATCATTCTTTAGGCTAAACCTATAAGAAACCACATTCAAGGTTCAACCTTTCATTGCATCTAGGATAAATATGAGAACAATCCACATTAACATACTTATCTAGCAAGAATCACAACACATTATGCACGAGAAGCTCTAAGTTCATGTTCTTGGATTTTCATACCAAAGAGCTAAGGAATTCGTTAACACCCTAACACTTCAATCATACAAACACTTCCTATTCTCAAAAAACCCATGGCACAAATGAAGTAAAACATAGCATTAAGAACACATGAATACTAAATAACAAAGGCTTCAAGAATGAGTGGAACAATCTATTCACTACTTTCACTACTTGTTGTGAAGATAAATCTTCTATCCTTCTTAGATAGTAGTTTGCAAGAGTGAATTCGACATCTCTTGTCAAACCTCACCAATGACTCTCTTAGTAGAAACACAACTAAAAGTATCCCATTGATGGCATTGAGCATGAAGAATCAACAGGCTTGGAAGCACCTATAAACACTACAACGTGTCTAACCATTTAACCAATTCATGCATTTACACAAGATTAGTCAAGAGCGTTCAACGCTCATAGACCTCTCCTATTTGCGACAATAAACAAACATGACAAAGAGTTCGACATTATCACATTCATCTAGCAATTATCAACACATCAACATCATTTATAAGCTCTAACTCATGCTCTTGGATTCCATATTAAAAGAGGGGAGAATTAGTTACTTTCTCCCAACCCTAACAAGTAATCATACAAGCAATTCATATGCTCAAACTTCCAACAACATTAATGTCATCAACAATTCACATTCAAAGCTCAATAAATGCACAATAGCAAAAACAATAAAAAGCTAGATATGATACTTAATACATTAGCAAGGAATTATCAATCAATTTCTCCCAAGATTAAACTAACCTAGATGATGAAAAGACATGATTAACCTACAAGAATTAAGAAGAGAAAGAATGGAAAACCAGGGTTTTGAACCCAGAAAATCCCAGAAAGGAGAAGAGGGTCTGAAGAGGAGAGGATAAGGTGAGTATTTATAGTACAAAAAGTAAGAAATTTTCTAGCCACCCGTCCATCGCAACTCGCGACCAACCAATCGCGACTGAGCCCAGTTTTAGCATCTTGATTTCTTTCTTCTTTTTGTTTCAAGTCCTCATCGTCACTGTACTTATCTTCAATTATTCAAGTCTTCAAAATTTCAAATGCAAGTCTTCAAATCTTCAAATCTTCAAAGGTAATCTTCAAAAGTAATCTTCAAAGTCTTCAAACAATTTGCCTCGTCACACAAAATCCCCTACAAAAGTAATAAAAATGTAAAAGTCGCGTTTAACTCTTCTTAGTGCGACATCGCCCATTCAAAACGACATTGTATTATTCATCATTCCATGTCAGCACGCACACGACATCGGTGCACCGCATTGCGCGATGTCGCTGTTCTTCATATCGACGTCGATTGGAACGATGTTGCAGACTTTCCTCTCACATCACTTATCTTGTTGGTATGGCCGGCGTCATTTGTTTTATAACTCAACGTAGATATGGACAATGTCACAAATATCATATACTATTTCCGGCCTTAGTGCTAGGTGCGACGTCGCACAAAACATCTGCCGACATCGGTCTAAAAACTGAGGTAAAAGATATTTTTTACTTCACCCACATTTAAAATAAATTGAGGTAAAACTCCCTGAAGAATCTAGGCAATAGATGATATCTGTTATAGTGTGAATATTTAATAATTTTTTAGAATAAATATTAATAAGAGTACAACGTAATTTTCAAAGGAAAAATATAGCAGTGACCAATTTCATCAATGATATCACTTTGTTCATTGCCCAATAAACATTTTGGCTCAAATTCGGTTGATCGTTTTAGTAGAGTCATCTTCAAAGAATATCAGTTCATCTCGGCAAAGTTCAGTTAAATTGTTTAGTTATGTACAACAGTGGCGGAACCAGGATTGTTTTTCAGGTTGGGCTGGATAATACTACCCAAATTTAAAATTTTAAAAATTAACTAAAAAATAATTTAAAATAGTACATAATTTAATAAATCGAGTATGATACAATAATGTTCTCCCAAGTTCACTAAACTGCTAAAATAACTACTTTCTAATGCTCGAATTACTAGAAGTAGAACTAGGAACACGTGGGAGCAACAAATACCTACGGGACTCCATGCCTTGATAACGTTGAATAATCGATTCATTCTCAATCTCAACAAAAATATCTTTCTCAATATACACCATCATAACATCATTCAACCATTCATCTCCCATTCTATTACGAAGATCGATCTTGATATTCTTCATGGCAGAAAAAACTCTCTCAACTGAAGCTGTTGCAACTGATAAAACTAATGGTAACTCAATAAGATGATATACCAATGGGTAGATTACATTGCTACGTGATCGAACCATATGTTGAGCAACACTTCCAAGATCATTGATGCCTGAATAGGCATCATCACCTCTCACATCATTAAGGAAGTAATTAAGTTGTTGCTCAAGTTCAACACGCTCAATTAGGGAGAAGTCATCCGGATAGAGTTCAACAAGGCAAAGCAACTTACCAACATCAAACGTGGAAAATCTTTCTCTCGGATCAAGGCATGCGATACAAGTGAGTAACTCTGAGCTTGCTTCGGAAAATCGATGATTCATTTCTAGAATCATCCTGTCAACGGTCTAGTATTGAAATAATAAAAAAAATAAAACAATAAGATAAAAAATACATATAAAATAATATAAACAAAATAAATTAAAGTATGTAAATATGAAAGTAGTACCTGAAGAAAAATTTCAACACGGTAGAAATCATGATTGGTTAACATTTCTCCACGTCGCCTAGAATGGTGATGAATTTTTCGTTGTGCTTCCATCACATCTAATGTGATCTCATACTTCACACAGAATGTGTTGACTCCATTCATAATTTATCAAAACCACCATCTCAGAATTCTTACAATTCAGACTTTATTCTATTCATCATTCGCATAACCATCGAAATATTTTGATCTCTTTATTGCAAGGCAAGAGACAATTGACTTGTAGCTCCTAACAAATGCTTCATAAAAAACATACAAAATACAAATTCATAGCTCTTCATTCTATCAATGAAACCCTTTTCTGTAGAGGAATTTTCATCTAAATTTCTATGCTCACAAATATTAAAAACCACTTGAATAATAGAATACCACATAGCCTCAAAACAAAGAATAGTAGTGTAATGTGATCCCCAACGAGTATCACCATGCCATCTCAAACTCATTTCCTGATTTTTACCTCTTCCACTAGCATTCTCCCCACTCTCCAATGCCTCTACAAGTCTAGCATGTTCTAATTGCACAAGCATCTATTTTCTAACACATTTACCTCCAACTAGATTCACAGTTTTAAGAAGATACCCAAAAAATTCACTCACAGATAGAGTACTATATGCAAAAAAAACAAGAACCAATTGAATTTGGTGAGAGAAGCAATGAATATACCTTACAGAAGAGTTTTCTTTCAATATCAAAGCTTGCAATCCATTAAACTCACCTCGCATATTTGAAGCCCTGATGTGTGTTATTGTTGTTGTTTATTTTATTGGGATTAACTGTGATTTTATGGGATTAATGTGCACTTTAAATGTTTTATTTGTAACAGATCACATTTTTCGAGTTCAAGAGGAATTTGGAGGAGAATAGGGAGTATTGAGCAATTATTACAAATGAAGCAGTGAAATGGAGAGAAGAAACCATAGCAGATATTTTGGAGCTGATTTTGATGAGATTTGTGGAGATATCCTTGAAGATATTTGGAGATAATTTGGAGATTTAATTAGATTTTTATCTCTTCAAATCAAAATTTAAATTAGGAAAGAATTGTATTTTAATGGGAGAATGGGATTTTCGGAGAAGGAAGCTTTTGGAAGATTGAATTAGACTTGGCTTCCTTTTCTCGGAAGTACTGGACATATAAAATCGGGACAGGAGTTAGGCAGAGAAGGGAATGTTATCTTGGTTTTGTTTTGTTTTATTAGGCAGAAGACATTTGCAAAGTTTTTTTTGGTTGAAGAATTTCTTTTTTTTTTAATTAAACACCCCTTGTAATAAGGAGAGAGGGTTGTATATGGGCTACCCTAAACCCTTTAAAAAACTGAAAAAGAAAGAGGAGCTTAAGCTCAGTTCGTTACAAAATGACGAAGCAAATTAACTTGCTTCCAAAAGCGATAGTGTTGGATGCCACACAGCTCCAATCGCAAATTAGTAGTTAGGATGTCGGTTCCCGTTTCAAGGCAATATAAGAACCAAACGCAGTTTAGCGAATCGTAGATACGAAACTCAAATTAGCATCCGATCTATATCAGCCTTAAACAGGAACTCAAATACCACTAACCATATTAACAAAAGAATGGTGGGATGTAATAGTCCTCTATAATGATAAAAAGTGATGAAGGATTGAGCACCAATAGAATCCTTGCAGGTGCTGCTCAGAAAGATTACTGATCAAGGAGGCTGATGGATTCTGATTGTGGGAAGATTCAGAGCATCCCCAGCTATTGCTTGTTTTAATTGAAGAGGAGCCTCATGTGCAGAGATCTGACCCCTGTTTTCATCTTGTTGCAATAAACTCCTAGCTAAAGAAGCTAACTGATGAGCCACCTGATTTTGCTCCCTGTAGGCATGAACAAAGGAGATGTGTTTATCTGCTGTGAGTTCTTTTATCTGCCAGATGAGTCTCTGAATATTCCAAGGCACATGTTTAGCACCATTTAAGAGTTGCACACCCTGCAAAGAGTCCATTTCTACAGTCAAGGGGAACAAGTTAAGTGCACAACATATTTGGATCCCTGTAAAGGAAGCCATTAATTCTGCAGTTAGGGGATCAGATATGGAGTCCATTTTTTCCATTCCCATAAAAAGAATCATGCCTGAATTGTTTCTGATAACAGTACCTCCTGCATCATAGTTTAGCTGAGGACAATGTGCATCAGAGTTTAATTTATAACCAAGATCTGGGGGATTCCATTTGTAAGACTTGATCATCCGAGGTTTTGGAGTTTTGAAACTTGTAAACATTCCTATGGCTATCAAATGATTACAGTCAGGGTGCTGAATAATAGGTTGCAATGAGAAAATAGATACATCCATTTTCTGAATCTGTATGATAATTGACTTTTCCACAATATTTTTAGAATCATACAGGAAGCTGCATCTATCCTTCCAAAGGAACTAGATCAATAAATTTGTCAAAATATGACATGCATTGTTTTTTGATTTTGAGAAATGTGAGATCGACCAGAACCATGACAATTCATGAAAAATATGCCCAAACTGTCTGCATGGAATTTCCAGAATATTGAACAATCATTTCCAAAGCTTAGAGGCTAGATGACAGTGTAAGAAAAAGTGAGTGAGTCTTCATTTTGACAGCAGATGCACTTAGAAACAACTTGAATACCCATCTTCCTTAGTTTTTCATCGAAAGGTAAAAAGTAGTTAACCATTTTCCAAACAAACACAGATATTTTAGAAGGAACCAATAGATTCCAAATCTGTTTCATTGACCTAATATCTGACCTTTTGCTGGAAATGGTTTTGAAAGCTGATGATACCGTGAAATGACCTGTAGAAGATGGTGTCCAAATCATATGATCATCCCTGTCAAATAGTGAAAAGGGTGAAGACAAGGAGTTTATCAAGTCCAAGTTAAAACCATCCGAGAGCTGGGGTAGAAAAAGATTTTTGTTTTCCTGGAACTGAGCTATTGTAAGGTCTGGGAAAGGGAATTCAGAATTTGCTTCCCAATGATCTGAGAGGAATCCTGAGCCCCTCCAGTTACTGTTCCAAAATTTTGAAGTTCCTCTTCCAACCTGTACTTTAGCAAAGGTCTCAGCTATATGAGTTATAGCTTTGACTCTTTTCCATGAGTCTGATGATCTAGCAGAGGGGGTAATGACCAGATGAATCTAGACCATAAGGTGGATCCGATCTGTAATTTCCAATAAAGCTCGAGTGAGAAGCTATCAATTACTGTCTGGAAGCATCTGAATCCAAAGCCATTCTGAGACTTAGGATAGCACAGATCAATCCATGCTTTCTAGTGTCTCTTTTCCCCTTGGTCTGATTTCCCCCAAATAAAATTGCTGCACATTTTTTCCATCATTTCAATCGTATGTTTAGTTGGGGACATGACACACCAAACATGTTGTGGGATGGAAGCAAGAACATGTTTCACCAGAATTATTCTACCAGCCATATTCAACCACCTATTGTTCCATTTCAGAATCTTTCCATTCAGATTTTCAATAAGAGGCTGAAAATATACATTTAACTTCCTACCTTTATAAATAGGTACCCCTAAATAAGTGAATGGAAAAAAACCTTCTGACATGAGTGTTATGTTTCTGATCATCCCAGTTCTTAGAGAACTAGTTTTATTTCCTACATAAAAAGCACTCTTTGTGAAATTCACCAACTGTCCAGAAGCTTTTTGATAATGTTTTAGAAATAAAACTAGGTTTTTTAGAGATTTCTTAGTTGCCTTAATGAAGATGACAGTGTCATCCGCATATGACAAATGAGAGATCTCCATTGAACCCAGTGGGACTGCAAATCTATCAATAAATCCTAACTGAAACATGCACTTTAGGCCCCTATTTAAAAGCTCAGTGATAAAATTAAACAAAGTAGGGGACAGAGGATCTCCTTGTTTGAGACCTCTAGAAGCCTTAAAAAATCCATATGGAACCCCATTAATTAACACTGAGAACCAGGCAGCTTGAATGTTACTGAGTATCAGAGAGACTATGTGTCTATGAAAACCATATCTCAAAAGCAGGGAATTTAGCATAGGCCATGACACTCTATCAAATGCTTTAGACATATCAAGTTTAAAAATAGCATTTAGACTCTGCCCCTGCTTATCTAACAGCCTAACCAGCTCCTGCATAATCAGTATATTAATTTCTCTACCCTTTATGAATGCAGATTGCTCCTCTGAAATACATTTATGGCTTAACAGCTTTAACCTCTCACTCAGAATCTTAGATAAGGTTTTGTTAGAGAAGTTAGAGAGGCTGATGGGCCTATATTCAGAGAAGGATGTAGGGGTCTGAACTTTGGGAATCAAAGTTATCAGAGTGCTAGAAAAAAATTTTGGCACTGGAACACCACACTGAAATTCCCTCACAGCAGTCAGTAAATCATGGTTTATAATGTCCCAGCAAAACCTATAAAATCTACCATTAAATCCATCTGGACCAGGGGCACTATTTTCACTTAAATAAAAAACAACCTTCTTTAACTCATCCATTTCCACCAGTTTGAGTAATGAAATATTATCCTCCTCTGTAATGGGAGATGGGATATATCTTAGAGAATGGAGGAGATCTTGACCAGAGGGATCATTGTTTTCATCAGATAGGAGGAGTTTGTAGAAGGAAACTGCAGCCTCACCAATACTATCCTGATCACTACACCACTGATTGTTACCTAAATTGATTTTATTTATCCTAAGTCTAGCATATTTATCCCTAACTGACTGATGGAAAAATTTAGTATTTTTGTCACCATTTTCTAGCCAATTATTCCTAGCTTTTTGTTTCCAAAAAGACTGCTCCTGGTGCAAAACTTTTGTCAATTCAGCATTATTTTTTGATAATAATAGTAAATCAGATGGATCAGCAGATATGTCATATTTCCTTTCCAATTCCATTATATCTGATTCCATGATTTTTATTTTATCAAAAATATTGCCAAAATGTAGTTTATTCCAGGTCCTAAGATGCCCCTTTAATCTACTCAGTTTAAGTGAGAATCCAACCATACCCTGAGGCCCTATGGGGATTTTCCAGTTATTTTCAACCTCAGATAAAAACTGTGGGTCAAGTGTCCACATATTTTGAAATTTAAAAGCTTTTGGATAGGATTGCTTAGAACTTTGGGCATCTAAAACTAATGGAGAATGGTCAGATGGAAGCCTGCCTAAAATCTGAATGGAGGAGTTGGGATATTTTTGAAACCAGGCAGTATTAGCAATAGTTCTATCTAAACGTTTTGCTACCTTATGCTCCAATTTCCTACCATTTGTCCAAGTAAAGAGATTACCTACTGTTGTAATGTCATTTAGGTTATTAGAGTTAATAAATGCATCAAAATCATTTATGTTGTTTATATCAGGTGATGACTTACCTCTATATTCACTGATAAACCTGATGACATTAAAATCCCCAGTAAGTAGACAGGGAAGAGAGGTCCTTTTTAAACTATTTTCAATATCATTGAACATTTTAGACCTCTCTGATCTATCATGGAATCCATAAATAGCATACAGATAAAAATCAATATCATGGATAGCATTTGAGACAGATAGCAAGGAAAATTGTTCATGGACTTGGATCATAGAGGCAGTAAAAACATCTTTCAACATTATCCAGGTCCTAGAATCAAAAGAAGAGAATGAAAAATGAAAACCTATCTCATTTTTGAAGTGATCCAGTTTCCCAATTTGCTGTTTGGTTTCTACAATAACCAATATTGAGATTTTATGAATTTTGACAATTGTTTTAAGTCTCAATAATGATTTCTGTATTCCCCTAGCATTCCATGTTAAGATTTTTATATTCATTTTTAACTTGGGACCTGGTTTTAGCACGAGAAGATTTTGAGGTTGATATAATATTAGGTTCTTGAAAGAAAGTCCTAATATTGTCATGCAAGGATGCTAAATTCCCAGGGTCATGACTAAGAGCCTGTGATGTCAATTGATCAGCGGAAATTGGAGCAGTAGAAGTTGGAGGTGTACCTGATGAGGTATCATGGGATATGGGATCAGGATTGTCTGAGTTACCCTCCTCTCCCTCTAATATTTTCTGGTTCTGTTGGGAATTGGGAGCAGGATCTCCTTGCTTATCCTGCGTTTGTGAAGAGGGGGTCAGTGGTTGTGGTTGGTATGTCTTTGTCTTGCTCTTGATTTTTTTGAGTGTCTTGTTGCTGCTGAGGAGTTGCTGAGTCTTGCTGAGGCATAGGAGCTTCTGATTCTTGTTGCTGCACAGAAGCCTCTGAAACTTTCTGAAAGTCATCAGTGGAAACCTCCTGAGCTTCTTGTATTTCCTGCTCTTCTTGTATTTCTTGCAAAACTTGCGTTTCCTGCAGTTTTGAGAATTTAGAGGACAGAGTCAATTGGAAATCTTTGAACTGTTGAGAAACAATGGTTCTATTAAAGTCAAAGGGTTTAGGAGTCTTAGTCTGTGAGAATGAGTGCATAAGATCATCAGTAGATTGCCAGTTAGAATGATTTTTGCTGGTCTTGTTTTTCACTGGCATCCAATGCATTAATGTTGGGATATTGTAAGGAGTGACCAGATCTGGGATCTTCTTGCCATATGTGACATTATGCTGATCTTCCTGAAGAGAGTCCACCACTTCAATTACTTCTATCACTTCTTGGACTTCTTGAGAACTGTCAGCTTCAGCCTGATTCATTGGCAATTTGCCAAGCTGTTTTTCAGTGAGAAAGACAGGAGTTGGAGTGGCTGATGGAGCTTCACCATTTTTTGAGTAATTCTGAGTGGTCTTAGGTGCCTGAGTATAGGATTTGGGAACCGCTTTGGCATTTTGTGGTTGAAGGTTACCACTGGAAGATGCTTGTTTCTGAGCAGGAGCTAATGGTTGAGCTGATGCCTGTTTTGGATGGAACTGAGCTGATGGTTTAGGGGCTTTAGGCTTGTCACAGTCACCATATTTGTGTCCTATTTTGGAGCATTTGGTACAATAAGAGGGATGATTCTCATAAGACAAAGTGTACCATTTATTCTCAGTTTTTGAACCCAACCTGATTCTATCAGGAAAATGTCCTGTGAGATCCATTTCTACACAAATCCGAATTGTTGATGGTCTAGTATGGTTCAATGTAGGAGGATCAGCAAAGATCAAGTTTCCTATCCTACTTTCTATCAAAGGGATGTAATCATAATCCAAACAGTAGGCAGGGGGGGATTCTACAGTTAACCATATAGGAACAAAAGGAGGTTCTTCATTCACATCAAATGATTTCGTCCATTTAAGTACCTTCATTGTCGAACCTCCTATGTTCCAGTTTCCTTTGATCCAGCATCTCTGTATATCCTCATCATGCTCGAATTTGATGAAGATGTGATTTCTGTCCAGAGCTGTGATTGTGGCTTCTCCGATGAAGCCGATGCGCTTGAATTGGTGCCTGATGAAGTTGAGCGCCGGTCGTCCTCCTTGAAACTTTCCGAACAGGTGCTTGCTCCACGGCTCAGATAAGATGTCTACGTCAGAATCATCAAGGAGCACCGCTATTTCACCTTTGTATTCAGTAATCGGGTTGAGGATGAGATTCCTCGACTTTGATGGTTGTTGTTGGTGGGGTTTAAGAGCTTCTCTGTATGATCGATTGGGATTGGGGGTGTTTGTAGTGGTGGTTGGAGTGAATTACCACCACCAGGGTTGAAGAATTTCTGGCGCAACATTTGTTTTCAAAGTCTTGTTTGATTTGCATTCGGTAGTGAATGATCAGTTAGTTTGCATTCCAGTGCACAACTTTCCTGGTTTGGTTTTCATACATTCGACCTTATTATTTAGATAAAATATGTTCAATTTTTATTTTAGTTATGTGTTTGGTTTAATTATTATGAGTAACTAATTCATATAACGGCAGAGAATAACAATGCTAGTTTATAAATCGTGAGGCCTAATCGCATTATAATTAATTCTTGTATGTTCTTGATTGTTCTTGGTTGAATTTTATTTCTGATATGTTTAGGCCTGATCAACTTAAATGTTTTTAGAATACTGCTATCTAATTTCTGCCAATACGTAATTGTTGGATGGGATTAGTAAGTAGCACAGTCTTGTGAAAAACAGCTAACTAGCTAAGACTGTAATAGCAAGATAGGGAATAATTGAGTGTGCGTTACTATTTTCTTTTACTTTGATAATTGCTATATCGGGTTCTTTTAATACTTAATGCTATCAAAATGTGTTCTAGTTTAGCGAATACTTTCTGGGAACATTTTGGTAAGGGAAACAGTTAATTCATCATAATTAGTTGACTGTCGGTAAAGTAAGGAAGAATTGGGGGGGGGGGGTTAAGCGTACTCACTTCCCTATAACCGGTTGATGTGTAGGAATTGATTCATTATTGCGCCTATGATCGATGATTAACTAGCATGAGTTATTCTTAGCCGATATCATTCATTTATATATTTATTTCTCATATATTTAAGGTCGCCATTTGCATTTTTAGAGTTAGTAAAATCATTATATTTAAGGCGTGGTGGCATCACCAAAAGGGTTTTCACAAATAGTAGAAAAATAATTATTTATTATTGCTTTTGCTCCTCGTGGGATCGACCCTGCTTACCATTGTACTAATTAGTATTAATCTGAATTTGCAGGTTATTTGGCGAGTTAAACGACACTCACCAAGCCCCATCATATCCTTCACCTCTCAACTTTGACAAGGACAATTTCTTATCTACAAAGAGTTTCTTAAGAGCCTCCATCAAAGTAATAGCTTTAGTATTGGAAACATGCACAGGAGCAAGAAAACGCTCAACAATGCATCCTTGCTTGTTGATATCTCAAAATAATCCCCATTTGCTCTTTTGTTGATGCATCTTTAGCATCATCAACAAGAAGAGAAAATACACTATCTCCAGTGTCATTAACAATAACATCAATTACCATACTAGCACAAGCACTTGAGAGCTATTTCTGAACTTTGGGGAATGTCAACTTGCAATTTCTAGGAGCGTTTTCATTCATTACCTTAGCAACATCTTCACTTCTCTTGCAATACCAGTCAACCAATTCAAGATAATTACCCTTGTTGATGGAATCCCAACCCTCATCATGACCACGAAAAGTCAAACCTTGTTTTAACAAGTATCTTGTCACTTCCAAAACCGCAGTCAAACGTGTGCGGTATGCCTTCTCTGCTTCAGTAACATGAGCGTCGAAACAATGTAAGATACTTTGTTTTTTAAGGCTAAAATTTCTCAATTTGATTGCTACACCATGATGACTTCCATCCACATTCGTAGCATGTTTCCTAAATAATTTAAGGGCATTCTTCCAATTTTTCATCCCATCCACATTATATGCCGTCTCCTTTGCTGAATTCTTAAAAAGATAGCAAGGAAAACAAAAGGCAGCATCCTTTGAAACACTATACTCCAACTAATCAAATTCATCAAACCAAACCTTTTGAAAATTTCTAAATTCAACATTGAACAATGTCTTGGGAAAAGTATGATTCTTAGGTTGGCTAGGACCTCTTAATATATATTCTTTAAGCACTTCATCTCTAATAGAAACATCAATCTCTTCAATAGGTTTACGTAGCCCGGGATCACTTATAACATCATTCCGATTGAATTCTACCCAAGATTGTTTTCTACTATTACCCTCTCCCTCTTCATTGTGCCTTTGTTCATTAGGTTCATTCGATATCTTAGAAGATGGAAATCCTCTACTTCGAATTAAAAATTTGTCCATAACCTATTAAATATCAAATAGGGAAAATATGTAAATTGAATTCATTCTTATAAAATCCAAAAGCATTATGAAACTATAATAAATTATAATAACAAATCATTTATAAAATCATATTCATCTAAATTCAATTTAACAAATATCCCTAATTCCATAATTTGTCAATTTCACATAAATAATAAATCAAACAATTATAATTTATAATTATACATGTGCAATTAAATTGATACAACAACCATATAGCTTCAATTCTACATCCAATCTAAGAATAATATTCATATAAATTAAATTTTTGAAGGAAAAAATAACATAAACAATAAACCCTAAAATTAAATTACCTCTTTCAAGTCATAAACACAAAGAGGAGACTAAATGAAGAGGAAAACGGAGGGCTGGACGGGTAGACGGTGGTGGGGCGGCGTCCGGAGTCTCTGGTCGGTGCGGGACAACGGTGGCAGCGGCGGCCGGAGCTGAGGCTGGAGCCTGTAATGCTGGCTGATTTACGTTCAAACCAATTTTAGGTTTGTGGCAATTGGCAAAATTGGTTTGTTGCAAGATTTGGCAAAGGGTTTTGTATTTGGGTCATCCTTTTTTAGATTGTGGCCCAATACAAATACCCAAATTCGATTTCATTTTTTTCTTCTGCACTAATCAAAACGATGTTGTTTGACTTAAGCCAAAATGACGTCGTATTGATGTATTATGGGCCAAAAAAAGAAGGCATGCTACAGCCTTCTTCCCCGATTGATTATGCCGGGAAAACGTGGAATTAGCCGGAAAACTCCGCTTTGCCGCCGGGAAGCGCTTTAACCGCTTATAACCACTACTACCATGACGGAAGAATCTCAGGTAGGGCTGGAGCCCTATCACGCGCCATGGTAGTTCCACCCCTGATGTACAATAGATTTCAATGTAGAATTTTGTACTTACTGCAGTTCAGTTCAGTCCAATTTAATTTATTCAAGTCCATTCTAGTTCAACGCGATTCAATATTCACTCTTATGGTGTCTTCATAACTACTAGTCATTACTTTTTATTTCTATGTTTCTTTTTCAAATTATAAATTGTTCAGTCCATTTGAATTTGATCTATCGTAGTTGAGTGTCATTTAGTTCAGTTCAATGTTCTTCTAGCGCAGTTCAGTTCAATTCAATCTAGCGTAACTTAATGTTATACCTTTAAGTCCATTTTAGTTATGTCTAGTTCGTATCAAATCCATTCAATTCATTAAAGTTTGGTCTAGTTCAAATCAGTTGATTTGAGTTCATTCCAGTTCATTCATGTCCAATCCAAATTTTACTATTATGGTGTCTTCATCATTACCAATCATTATTTCATCTTTTCCAATTATAAGTTTTTCATTCTATCATGGTTCATTTCATTTTAGTCCATTCCAATTTATTTTAGTTCAACTCATTACATACCTATACAGTCCAGTATAGTCCACTAGAGTTATTCCCTCTTAAGTGCATTTCAGTCCAAATCAATTCAGTCTAATTTCATTTTTATTTCATTAGAGTTGAGTCCATACATTTGAAGCTTGTTTCAATCACATGTAGTCTAGTCCAATTAAGTCCAATTATGTGTATCACCTGACTTTTTTTTTCGAATTCATTTTTTCATGTAAATTCAGTACTGTCCAACGATTGTTCATGAAAATTACCAAAGCCTACCTGAACCACTCTTCGATTTCAACTAGGATTGTCCGCGAAGTTATTGTAGTAGGGAAAGTCTCAGTTCCTTTCCATAAATTTATCTACAGTTCTCAGGGGCATAAGCTTATGTACAGTTCTTAGGGGCATTTACTTTAAATGTTGTAATTTTTTTTATAAAATTTAAATATTGCATTTTATAAGTTAAAACAAGTAATAATATGTATTTGAATGTGAAAATATAAAAATATATGATATAAAAAAATATTTTCAAAAATTTTAAATTTTATATGTAATTTAAGAAATGCAGTGTATAAGGTAAAAAATAAGTGATCTGTATATAAGCTTATGGACAGGCCGCCTGTCAGGAGATCGTAGAAAAGTCGTTCCACAAGCCCTTCATGTTAATAATTCTTAGTTTCCTTGTTCCGTTCTTTGACTATTTCTTCCATATCTATCCAGCCGCTACGTTAATGTCGTTAGTTGAGAGAAATCTCAGACAGTATGTTAAAAATAGTAAAATATATGAACGAAAGAAAAATTCTTTCCTTGCTCTTTTATATGGTATCAATATAGAGCGATCCTCCAATTCTGACTCTCTCTCCATTTAGAGGACGTACCCCTCCGATCTATCAACCAACTTCACCGGGGCTACTGGATCATCTTAGCCAAAGTTTCTTGTCACCAAAGAGTAAAAAGATGTCCAATCGCATGCAGAAAGCTATATCTCCATGTTCACCAAGCAACTCCCATAGAGCCCACCTCCATTACGAAAGGTCTCCGAGATCCACATTGGCACACTGCTATGCAATCAAAATTTGGTTGGTTTTAAATGGCTTTTCTGGAGGAATCGGCATTCAAATGGCTCCATTAAGAATGCTTAAATCAGCGACTTGGTTGGGACTACGCTGAAACATTTTAGTCCCTTGGGATTATTCTCTTGCTTGTTGTACGGCATGGATGGTTGCTTCGCCAACTTGATACAGACAATTATTTCCTCCAACAACAATTTTACAGATAATGTTTTTTGGTCCGAAACAGGATCCTCGTGCCCGGTGCATTGAAATTACACTTTCTTACTTTCCCTTGGTATTGAAAACTCTTGTGTTTTAGGGTCAATGTTCATGTATGGAAAGGGGATTGTTGGTGTGAATGTGTAATTCAGAATGATTTCATTGATGCAAGGTGTTACAATTTATAGAGTACAAGAGCTATACATTCATTGTATCTAGCCTACTCTAAATATAGACAAGAAATATTACAAATAAATACAAGAATATCTTAATATCAATCAAGATATTCTATCAATAAATACAAGAATATCTTGATATCAATCAAGATATTCTATCACCCCCTTCAAGCGAAGCGTCGGATTGCTGGAGATGCAAAGCTTGGAACGAAACAACTCGAAGAGCGGGCGAGACAGTCCCTTAGTGAAAACATCAGCCACTTGAAGAGAAGAGGGAACATGACTAACACGAAGCTTCCTAGAGGTAACAAGCTCACGAATGAAGTGGTAGTCAATGTCGATGTGCTTAGTCCGCTTATGGGAAACTGGATTTTGAGCCAGAAAAATGGCACTACTGTTGTCACAGAGCAGTAGCGGAGTGGAAGATCGAGGGAACCGAAGCTCACGTAGCAGTTGACACAACCAAGCCAACTCAGCCGCAGTATTGGCCATGGCACGATATTCAGATTCACAACTGGATCGAGAAACAGTAGGTTGCTTCTTAGCACTCCAAGAAACAAGATTTCCACCAAGGAAAATGGCTTAGCCATAGGTGGAGCGGCGAGTCTCGAGACAACGATCCCAATCAGCATCAGAGTAGCCAAGAATGGGAAGACCAGCAGGCGAAGGATGTAACGAAAGTCCATAGTGAAGCGTCCCACGAACATAGCGAAGGATGCGAGTGACACCTTGAAAATGATCATCCTTAGGAGACTGTAGAAACTGGCTGACAGAGTTAACAACATAAGATAAATCTGGGCGAGTGATTGTCAAGTACTGCAGTGCACCAACAAGTGAGTGATAAAGCTTGGCATTTGAGAATTCAGGACCAGTAGAGGTGACAAGCTGTGAACCAGGCACAAACGGTGTAGAGACAGGCGCAGCATCCGTCATACCAGCTCGCTGTAAATTTTCCATAGCGTACTTAGCTTGCCCTAAGAACAGCCCAGAAGAAGATCGAGTAAGTTCAATGCCCAAAAAGTAGTGAAGAGAACCAAGATCTTTGACGGAGAACTCTCGATCAGCATGAACAATGAACCGTCGAATGAGATCATAGTTATTTCCGGTGAGGATGATGTCGTCAACATACACAAACAAATATAGCACAGTCGATCTTCGAGCATAAACAAACAGTGAAGTGTCAGTCAAACAGCACTTAAACCCTAAACGGAGAAGAAAGGAGCTGAAGCGCTGGAACCAAGCCCGAGAAGCCTGCTTGAGCCCATATATGGCTTTCCGAAGGCGACAGACAAAATCCGGATGAACAGGATCAGAAAATCCAGCTGGTTGCTCCACGTAGACCGGAGAATCAAGAACACCATTAAGAAAAGCGTTCCTGACATCGAGCTGATAAAGAGGCCAAGAGAAGGTTGTGGCAAGACCAAGGATGATCCGGACAGTGGAGGCTTTAACGACAGGACTAAAGGTATGAGTAAAGTCAAACCCAGGCAGCTGAGTAAATCCTTGGGCAACAAGACGATCCTTATACCTGTCAATAGAGCCACTAGGACGATTCTTGATACGATAAACCCATTTGGATCCAACAACATTAGCATATGAGGGTCAAGGAACAAGATCCCAAGTGTGTTGCTGGCGGAGAGCTCGCATCTCCTCATCCATGGCAGAAGTCCAACGGGATCTTTAACAGTGGAATGAAACCCTCGCGGCTCAGTCTCGGCAAGCAATGCAGCAAGAAGTCCAGTCATCTCATAATCAGCAAACTGACGATTAGTGGTAAGACTGCCTGTTTGCAAATGGGTGGTCATGCGGTGAATCGGTTGCGGTGGTGAAGGCGACGGAGAGGAAGCAGACAGTGCTGGAGATTGAGACGAGGATGGCAGTGATGATGGTGCAGGAGTTGAGGTCGGCGACGGTGTTGGAGTCAGATTTATCGACGGTGCTGGAGTCGGGTTTGCCGATAAGATAGGATCATCCAAGTCTGCAAAGATAGAAACATCCAAGGTTGCTGGAGTAGCAGAAGTAGAATCGGTAGCTACTGGAAAGGAGGTCTCATCGAAACGGGCATGGCGAGTGAGGTAGACCTTCTTGGATGAGGGGTCAAGGCAGCGAAACCCTTTGTACTGCGCACTGTAACCAACAAAAATGCATGGAACACTTCAAGGAGCGAGCTTATGGGATGCAAACAGCCGTATATAAGGATAAACTCTACACCCAAAAGGATGAAAGTTAGAGTAATCAGGATGACGACCATGGATCAGAAAGTAGGGAGACACATTGTGAAGAACAGGCGTAGGGAGACGGTTGATGGTATAAGTGGCAATGGAGAAGGCAACATCCCAGTAAGATGGTGGTAGCTGAGAGTGCATCAACATTGACAGTCCCATTTTCGTAATATGCCTGTGTTTGCGTTCGGCTCTACCATTCTGTTCTGGTGTGGCTGGACAAGAAATTTGATGAAAAATTCCCTTAGCAGAGAAATGAGGCCGTAAACGCGCATTAGTGAATTCAGTGCCTCCATCACTTTGAAACACCTTAATCGAGCAGGAAAACTGATTTTCAACCAAGTTCTGAAACTGCACGAATGTCTCAAAAAAGTCCGATTTCCGCTTCAATGGATAAAACCAAGTAAAGCGCGAAAAATCATCCACAAAGATCGCATAATAAGATAAACCACTTTCTGATAAAATATGAGTAGGACCCCATAAGTCGCAGTGTACTAAAGCAAGTAAAGAAACGGCCCGTCTGGGATTTTCCATAAATGAAAGCCTTTTTCCCTTAGCTCGTTCACAGGAAGAACATAGAGAGGGTGTAGGCGAAAAGGATGTAACCTTAACTAGGTTGAACTTATTCAATAATGAAATAACTGAAGGGGAAGTATAACCTAGTCTAGCATGCCATATGTCAAAAGACGCCCTATGTTTATTTGCTTGAATATAAGCAACAAAAGAAGCACCACCTTGTTCTAGCACATAAAGACCTTTCTCACATCGTCCTCGGCCCACGATTTCCTTTTTGGACCGTGTCTGAATAAAAAATGAATTTTCATCAAATGATATCACAGCATGTAAATCCCTTGTCAGTTTACTAATTGAGAGAAGGTTTTTCGTAATATCAGGTACCACCAACACATCAGATAAGCATAAATCACGAGAAAACCGACGCTGACCAATATGTGTAATTTTAACAGATCTACCATTAGCAATAGCGACTGAACGGTTACCGTTATAGGGAGTGATGTTGTCAAAACCAGACGATGTGGAAGCCATGTGGTTGGTAGCACCAGAGTCTAGATACCAGTCAGAAGCATTGTCGAGAGACACCGAGAACTGAAAAGCATCAGCAAGATTTACAGACTCCGGATTCGGGTTGGTGCAAGTGCGAGCCATGTGACCAAATTCACAACAAAGTTGGCATTTGGGATTCCACCTTCGTTTACTACGACGAGCATCGCCACCACCACCAGCAGATTGACCAGAGGAGCCACCAGAACCGCCAGAGCGCCCAGAACCGCTGCTAGATCGGCCGCGCATGGGGTTCGATGCGCCTGTTGGTGGCGCGTGTTGGCCACGCACCTGGGAGTTCGAGGAAAAACCACCTGAAAATGCCTGTGCAGAGGCTGCAAAAGCGACGGGAGCGGGATCAGAACCCATGTCAGTATGAGAACCACCAGAAGCGAGGAAGATCTCGTGAATTCTGGCCCTTGCGACAACGTCGGCATACGCCGGAATCTGGGGTTGCGACATTTGCACCGCCTAGAAATTGGAGAAGGCTGAGCCGAGACCGCGAAGAAAAATCATGACGCGATCCTTGTTGCCGACTGGAGATCCAACAGAAGCAAGGCCGTCGGTGATGGTCTTGAGGCTGCGGTGATATTCCATGACAGTGGAGGAGCCGCGATGGATTGTGTGCAGCTCGTCACAGAGTTGCAACTCTCGAGCGTCGGACGTGTTGTCGAACGCCACCGCCAAACCCTCCCACATGGCCTGAACAGTCTCGCAGCCGATCGTTTCTAACATGGATTCTTCAGTGAGCGACGATCGGAGAAGAGCCTGAAAGACCTTGTCTTGCGTCGTCCAAGCCTCTACCGTGAGGGCTGAGGGATCCGACGTTCCAACAGCAAAAGCGTTGGGTTTTGGCAGAGAACCGTCGAGGTACGCAAAAAACCCAGCAAATTGAAACAACACCTGCACCTGAGATCGCCACACCATGGAATTTCCGGTGTTGAGCTTGATCAGCAACATATGGATCATGGTGGCGTAGGTCAGAGATTTTTTGGTCTCCATCGGGACGACGAGAGCACACCGGCGGTAGGATTTGGTCTGGATCGGAAAAGCTTTAGACACCTAGCAGTGGGCTAGGGTTTGTAAGGTTAGGGTTTGAATACTGCACCTAACGAATGTGTATGAGAACCAGCTCTGATACCATGTGAATGTGTAATTCAGAATGATTTCATTGATGCAAGGGTGTTATAATTTATAGTGTACAAGAGCTATACATTCATTGTATATAGCCTACTCTAAATATAGACAAGAAATATTACAAATAAACACAAGAATATCTTGATATCAATCAAGATATCCTATCAATAAATACAAGAATATCTTGATATCAATCAAGATATCCTATCAATAAATACAAGAATATCTTGATATCAATCAAGATATCCTATCAATAAATACAAGAATATCTTGATATCAATCAAGATATCCTATCAATAAATACAAGAATATATTGATATCAATCAAGATATCCTATCAATAAATACAAGAATATCTTGATATCAATCAAGATATCCTATCAATAAATACAAGAATATCTTGATATCAATCAAGATATTCTATTAGGATCCTCGTGCCCGGTGCATTGAAATTACACTTTCTTACTTTCCCTTGGCATTGAAAACTCTTGTGTTTAAGGGTCAATGTTCATGTATGAAAAGGGGATTGTTACACTGCATTTACTATATTATTGTCTGCGGAAGTTGCTCTGTGTAAGCTAATTGCGTCTCTAGTTGCTTGGTTATCATTGAAAGATTTAAGTCTCGCCCATCTGAACATCAGTTTCAACACAAACAAGCTACGTAAGTTTATGCAACAACCAACTATGGCTTACTGGTCCGCTCTTAGACGGGTTTCTCGGTATCTCGACAACGCGAGTGGCGAAGGAATTTTCATTCCAGCTTCCACACTGCTTACTATGTCTCTACCACTAGGTATTTACTTTACCTTGGAAGCACCCTATTTCTTGAAGATCTCCTAAGCAACTGTCTGTTTTAAGATCGGTAGAGTATAAGGCTTTTAAGATCCCCATGTTTGCTGAACTCGGTCATTCTCTGTTTGAAACTGCAGTCATCTATTGTAACAATCTTGGTGCTACGAGTTTAAGTGCCAGCCTTGTTTTTCACTCAAGGATTAAGCATATAGTGTTAGCCTATCATTTTGTTCAAGAAAATATTCAGAACGGGGAGTTTGTGTCTTCTTTGTTTCAACAGATGATCCGCTTGCTGACGTACTAACCAAGGCGTTGCTTCTTCCCCGATTTGACTCTCTACTCTTCAAGGTGAACTTATCTTCTTCATCATCCTGTTGGACATATATTGATTATATCATACGGAAAATCAAATAACAAAATTGAACGAGCAATTAATATATGCAAGAATAATAATTTTTTATTAATTATTCAAGCATACAATCGAAAAGCTTAAATTACAAATAATCAAAGCATAAATCATGTTTCAAGTAATTACAAATTGATGGAGTCACGAGTAACACTCGCTGCCCTTGAAACGAATGAGTCTCGTCGTGGACATCGTTCCCTAGGATAAAACCATCGAAGGTAACAATTAACACGTAAGAGTTACCTCGGATTCACGCAAGGCCCGAAGGACTATCACCTTGACAGAGCATCAACTGGAAACTTCGAGAAAGACAGAAAGAAGACTCAAGTTTAGACTTTGGAGGGACTTGAGAAATGGTCTGTATTTTCTGACTGACTTAGAGGCTCTATTTATACTACTCTAAGAGACCCTAATCATGGAAACATGATATTCTGATTTTCTGTAATTAGAGAAGAATATTCTCCAATCACCAACTCACCAAATCCGAGACATTCCATGAATACTCGAATCATATCTGCTGGAAAAGGAAGAAATATTTGTACAAATATTCTTCATCGTATTAAATATGGTAAACCGCATATTTATTTAAGACAAGATATCTCACAAAATATGAAAGTATTTTGTTCTTATCTCTTAAGAATTACACACAAGCAATTCCATATATACTATGCGGTTGGGCCTTCCAGAGACTTCCATGCGGTCCATACGCATTTTGGACAGTCCAGAGAAAATTACCTGGGCCAATTTTCGCCCATTTTTTCCTCTTTCAAGAGTGATATTTAAAACATTCATATCTCATTCACCCTTGATCCGTTTTGAGAGTTTAAATAGTCGATTTTATAGTACTCGCGGAGGAGAACCCAAAAATGACATCCATTGACCCAAAATCCATTCGGGTCCTACTCTAAACGAAGCCCAAAAAGTTGACAAATTTCAACCTTTTAACCATCATTTTCCAACAATCCCCCACATGAATAGATATTGATGTAGGAATCAGAACAATCACGTCAGACACAGAGTTTGACTTGGTGATAGATTCATTTCGACGGCATAGATGCTGCATAGGATAAGTAGGTGTCACCCTTTGAACTTTCCCTTGAGAGAGTACACTTAGCCCACTGGTTAGGAAGTAGACGCGATGTCCTTGAACTTCCCCAACCGCTTGTGTGAACGACAATGCACTTCCCACAGACATCTTTCCTAGCCCTTGCGCTTTCCTCGGTTGTGTCCATTAATCAGGCCATGGCACACGCCTAGTTCTGTAAGGTTTCTAAAGAATTGCGTCCCAACAATTCCCTTTTGAAGCGGCCACACTTCTCGCTTACATAGGTGATTCTTGGCGTAAGAGCAGTTCCGCAAACTATTGCGCTCTTTCGAGTACTACATACTCGATGCCTTGAATCATTAAAAGCAATTTAATGCTTAACCTCCATTCACATCACTGTTTCTTCATCATAGGAATAAGACAGGAGGTATGAAACCCCCACAGTGATCGCGATGGGTCTTTGCAGTTTAGTTGTCCCTTTGAACCTAGATCTTGGGATCTCCAGTCACATAGGTTGGGTGTCCACGTACGTAACCCACCATTTATTGGACTTCGTCATATTCCTTTCGATGAGTTCTCAACTAACTCTCGATTCAATTTCTTCGTCAAGAAATCGATTGAATCCTTTCGTCAAAGAATAACAACTCTTATCATATTGACCTTACGTAGTCAACACCGATAATTCTCGTAGAGAGTAGTCGTCCAATGGTAAAGTGTCTATGTCGAGACACACCATCATCGATATGGCTTTAAGCTACAAGCTTTACGCTACACCAATAAGCATACAAGTGCTTTGGTCATCCTAGGGTATATCTTTCCCAATTTTTTCCAACACAATGGACATAGATTCCTCTATGAATCTAGCATGAGAGAACCATTTCTCTAGACAACTCAAGCCATATCCACGAGTCTCACACACAGCTTGTTTCCAGTGATCTTTTCTAGATTACTCGTGTATCATCTTACTATCCATTGTAAGAATAGTCTAATGTGCACTTTAATAAGTACAACAGACTATCAATGACTCTTGAGTTCTCTTCTTAAGAGACATCTCACCTTTACAAAAAGGTAACTCATAATGTTTAGAGTCATTCCATTGAATACGACATATCTCCTAGAGACTCAATCCTCGTATCAATTTTACTATCAATGAGAAAACCATCAATTCAAAGACATAAATGACATGATCATTTTTCGTGTCCCTTAGCATATCTGCCTTCATCAAACTCATTGATTCAATATCATTGGCTACAACAATTAGTTTGGTCACATGATGGATCATTTAGGAGCATTGAGCTTATCATTTTGCTCCATTCAGATTTTAATATCTAAATCTCCAAATAACCATTTAGGTCCATTAGATGTACTTCTAGCTTTCACAAAGCTTTGATAGCAAATACCATCACCCTTGGACTATTCTCACGTCTAGAGAACACCCATCAAGTACACAAATATACTTACTAATTGTTCAAATCTACTAGTACTCTAGTGATTTGCACTCATGGTAGATCAATCTCTCTATTGATCACCACTTTCCACAAAAATTATTTCATGGAATCTCGTTTCCTTCGTTGGTTTATCCTGATCCTTAATGATTTCATCTATTGACTCTTAAGTCCATTTAAGATAAATCAAGATCTTTAACAGAAACTTCCACAAAATACACTTTCCATCAAGATATATTTCTAGTTTCTGCATAATATTTCTTGTGAATTTCAAGAAATTGATAGCACTTCAACATTGTGCATATCTAGTAAAGATACTGTTTAAGTATTACTTTTACTACATTCGCAATATGCCAACCCACACATTCGAAAGAACTTTTAGGATTGCTCTATGAGGAGCTTTATTTTTCTCCTTCTTGGCGTATCTTATTTAAAAGATCGCCAGCCAACTTAAAGGCTCCCCCACAACGCTTGATCATTTCTAGCAATTTCCTTCAATCACCAAATGACCTTGCAAATGTCTACATTGTGAATCACATTCCCCAAAGGATTCTATGTATTCACATCATGGTCACAGATAACCTCATATGTTTCCTGTGCATCACGTAAGGGGTTTCGTTAATATACAAACCCAACTTACTAAAAGTCCGTGTGTTCAATAATGAATCAAACACTAGATTCTTACCCATAAAATTTCTTTAGGGCTTGATCCTTTCAACAATCAAAACACCTTCATGTATTGATCTTTTATCGTGAAAGTCTCTCTTATTCCTTCAACTCCCTTGGAATTAGAGATAACTAAACTTTCCGATCTCAATTAATCATTCTTCCTCGCATGACCAATACCACAACCGATGCAGTATCAATCAATCGAGGATTCGATTAACTCTCACTAGGGCGCAGTGTGAGTTTACCAACTCCACACAATTTCATGCCCATTTTAAAGCCAAGATTCAGTACAACTGTACTTTACTTTCAGACTACTCAAATCAAACTTGAGTGTCTTTATGCTCGAAACACATTCAAGTCCATTGCTCAACTCAAGTTTGAGTGCACTGCTCGACTTGATTTCAAGTTTACCCTTTTGGTTCGAGTTAAAGTCCTCCCGACTTGATCAACTTGATTCAAATCTCTCGTGGTTACTTTTTCACTTCAAGTACCTATCAAAATTCATATCGTCGTTGAATTTTTAGGTTTTCGTCTACCCCCCCACATTGGGCTGGTTTATACACATGTTAAGTTTCTCAAAACCTCGTGTCTTGGGGTTCCTAGACCAAATGTCTTAGGATTACTCATCTCAGAATTCTAAGGCTTTCCAACCAAAAATCTAGAGAATTGACCAAATGTCTTGGGATTCCATATCTCATGATTCTTAGATTTTTCAACCATAAATCAAGAGATTTGACCAAAAGTCTCGGGATTCCCATTCTCAGGATTCTTAGTTTTCTCAACCAAATTCTTGAGATTTTCCCCTCAATTCTTTGATTACAAATAATCAAAGGTTTTTAGCATAGTCATGATAACTCATGCTTTAGGGTTTATACCATGGTTCACAAGAACCAATACCCTAGACATAGTTGTAAACTAATGTCTTCACGTTCACATTTATCAGGTCATACAAAATAACCAGAATATGTCGAACTTCGAGCTCATATGCTCTATCTGTGCAATCTAAAAATTGTCACTCGTGAGCCATATGCTCGTAAGCGATCAATCAAGATAGCCAATTATCGGGACAAGCCTTGTCAAGCCTTTCATTGCATCATAAGGGCACTTTCCCAAACAATTAATATAATTATAGCATATAAAGCATAACACAATTTTAGACACAACATAGATCTAAAATTTTTGTATATGCAGCTAAATCAAGTCCCCAATGTCACATACTTCATTCATGCACAAATATATTTCACTCTTGCCGAGAGATGTCATGTTTAAGTGCAAATGAAGTTTACCAAGTCATGAATCACTAGCAGCACATTTGCACACAAATATGGTTTAAATCTTTAACCAATATGAGCAGCCCACATCACCAAATTATTATACCATGCAAAATAGGTATTTCAACATTTGATTAAGTATTTAAGCAAATACTCTAACATTTCAAGGGCTTCGGAAATTAAACATGTCTCATAATTTCCAAACATATGTACTGCTTTCATGTAATTGAATAATAATGTCTGATCCCATATTCTAAACTCATGGCATTTTTTCCCGTAAATTTAATTCAATCTTTCATGCAAAGAATCAAATATGATTTCTTACCATATCAACATTTAATCTCATAAGCATGAATATCACGGAATTAGCATATTTTCATAATTATGCCATGTAATTTAACATACATGCTTAACTCAGTTTTCCACATAATCAAGGGATTAATATAACCAAATCCATTTACTATCAAATTTGATAGCCTTAGTGTACTGGACATATATGTGCAAATATTATTCACATAACTCTCTTTGTAACAAAGTCATGTTTACGTCCAGATTCACGCAAATGGTTATCAAATATAATCCAAGCAATATATGTATATATAGCATATGCCATGATTCACTTTAATTAACGTGTATACGTACCATAGTTGCAAAACCGTGGTTACACTCTTGATTCTTTCATGTTGCCAAGCAAATCCTGCCGTATCTCCATGCCTAGTTTCCCTTCCATAAGAGATATACAACCGTGTATACTCGGATTCACCAATGCGTACATACAAAAGATTTCCATCGTTAAATATATGTACAAATCTCAATTATCGTAGTATAATATTTTAAATAATTATACATAACAAATTGCTCAATATGATTTTGTTGTAAATAACCAAAACCACTATCATGCATAATTTTGCAAACATACAATTTCCATAAAGCATGCAATCCCATGTGATTTGCGCAGAATTACAAATCATATGCATATTTTCGATAAATATGGCATGCAGATGGTATGCCGATTAATGAATATATCAGGCAAGTCGAGCAAGTAATATATGCATTATTACCTTACATAAATATTTTGCAAGTAATATAAGCATACCATATTTATGCAAGCATTATTACCGCATGATTATATCCTATGGCACATGCATATTTTCCAGAATCTTCACGCATGCATATTCTTCATGGAAAATTGGAAGTTCACGCATGGAAAAACTGATTACTTATTATTCACGCATGCATACTGATTAACCAAATCAATATAAATCAACATAAATCATTCGTTTCAAGACTGTTGGACATATATTGATTATATCATACGGAAAATCAAATAACAAAATTGAACGAGCAATTAATATATGCAAGAATAATAATTTTTTATTAATTATTCAAGCATACAATCGAAAAGCTTAAATTACAAATAATCAAAGCATAAATCATGTTTCAAGTAATTACAAATTGATGGAGTCACGAGTAACACTCGCTGCCCTTGAAACGAATGAGTCCCGTCGTGGACATCGTTCCCTAGGATAAAACCATCGAAGGTAACAATTAACACGTAAGAGTTACCTCGGATTCACGCAAGGCCCGAAGGACTATCACCTTGACAGAGCATCAACTGGAAACTTCGAGAAAGACAGAAAGAAGACTCAAGTTTAGACTTTGGAGGGACTTGAGAAATGGTCTGTATTTTCTGACTGACTTAGAGGCTCTATTTATACTACTCTAAGAGACCCTAATCATGGAAACATGATATTCTGATTTTCTGTAATTAGAGAAGAATATTCTCCAATCACCAACTCACCAAATCCGAGACATTCCATGAATACTCGAATCATATCTGCTGGAAAAGGAAGAAATATTTGTACAAATATTCTTCATCGTATTAAATATGGTAAACCGCATATTTATTTAAGACAAGATATCTCACAAAATATGAAAGTATTTTGTTCTTATCTCTTAAGAATTACACACAAGCAATTCCATATATACTATGCGGTTGGGCCTTCCAGAGACTTCCATGCGGTCCATACGCATTTTGGACAGTCCAGAGAAAATTACCTGGGCCAATTTTCGCCCATTTTTTCCTCTTTCAAGAGTGATATTTAAAACATTCATATCTCATTCACCCTTGATCCGTTTTGAGAGTTTAAATAGTCGATTTTATAGTACTCGCGGAGGAGAACCCAAAAATGACATCCATTGACCCAAAATCCATTCGGGTCCTACTCTAAACGAAGCCCAAAAAGTTGACGAATTTCAACCTTTTAACCATCATTTTCCAACACATCCAACATACGGGGGAATGTTAACCTTATTATTTTCTTGGAAAATGTCTTTCTTACTTAGATAGCCACTGTGTTAGGGTTGTTAGCGTTGTTAGTTGAGAGCAAGCTTAGGCAATCTGATAGCCTTTTATCTATGGTGAACTATATCAACGGAAAACCAACTCTTTCCTTACCTTTTCTATACTTCACAAGTCTTAGCCCAATTTTCTATTTTTCATAGCCTACAAATTATTGACCACTTCCCTGAATTTTAGCTCTACCACCAATCGAATTTTTAGTTTGTATTAAAATAATTATCAATAGGGTGTTTGAAATTTGGCAAAGTCTTGGGAAAGACGGTCTTTCCATAGGCTTATGGAAAGACGGGGTTTGATTAGAATAATAAAAGGTAAAAGGTCTTAGTTGCAATATTAAAGTTTTAGTATGAAACATGTAGTAGTTATAAAATTTATAACCCGGTTCATGCAACCCAAAAATTTTATCTTAATTTCTTCTAATTTACACTTTAAACCTTGGTCTTTCCATAACTTATGGAAAGACTGTCTTTCAAGAGACGGACTCTTGAAATTTTGATCCTTATATTCATTGAATTAATCAAAACCTACAATTCGAGTGATCCTTACGTTATAAAATGAGATAAATCATTTTACACAAAGATTAAATTTTAAAAGGGTAATGTGCATAAATAACTCTATTAAATTTTGAAAGTGCATATATGACCTTGTAAAATCTGAATGCACAAAACTAACCCTATGTTTTTGAGCAATGGTGCAGATATGCTCAAATTGCACTATTCCAGCGTGGACTAACAGGATTCGGACGTTAACCTAATTTGAAAAGATAAAAATACCCCTATACTTAAAACTTATAATGCAATGATCATTCTACCTCTGGACTTCTTCATCTTCTTTATCTTTAAAAACACCTCCGCCACCGCCGCCTCTCAGCCGCCTGCTAAAATCTTGAGATTCATTATCCCTAGCTTGTCAACCACAATCATTTTTTCTGCAATATCCCCCACCACCAAGAAATTAACGGAGAACCCCCACACTCACTTCCACTACCCTCTCCGTGAAACCCTCTCATCCACCCTCTACGAATCGAAGTTGATCGGCGGAGCAGCAATTTCGATTCTCCGGCGAGGTGGCATGGCAAAGGTTTCGAACGAAAAATTGCTAAGAAGCTACGACCCATGAAGTTGTGACCCGCAAGAAGAAGTCCATTGAATTAAAGGTGTTCAAAGGCGAGTGATGGAGTGGCATTCCAGATCTGGCAATGGAGAAGTAAAGTGGTGGTGGCGGAGAAGTAAAGAAGAAAAGAAAAGGAGGAAGAAGAAGAGGAGGAGAGGATAAATTAGACTTTTCCTATTTATTTACTTTTAATTTTTCTTACGCAATGGTCATTTTACTTATTTCCGACAAATTTCAAGTTGACAGAGTTAGATTGACACCTTTGTCTAAAACTTAGAGTTAGATTGGCACTTTCAGATTTTACAATGTATATTGGCAGTTTCAGATTTTATAAGGTTATATTGCCACTTTCAGATTTTATAAGGTTATATTGCCACAGATTTTATAAGGTTACATTGGCACTTTCGACCAAACCATAGAGTTTAAAATGCACTTTTCTCATTTAAAAAAATGATTGTGCCTCCTGATAGACGGCCTGCCCGTAAGGTTATGGACAAGCCACTTATTTTTTACCTTTTACGTATTTGTTAAATTACATACTAAATTTAAAATTTTAAAAATACTTTTTTATATTATATATAAAAATATATTTTTACATCCAAATACATATTATTACTTGTTTAACTTTTAAAATACAATATTTTTATTTTATAAAAAATTACATTTAAAGTCAAAGGCACTGAGAACTAAGTCCATAAGGTAATGATATATTTTCACATTTAAATAAATATTATTACTAATTTAATTTTTAAAATACAATATTTATATTTTATAAAAAATTACAATATTTATATTTTATAAAAAATTACAATATTTAAAATCGAATGCACTGTAAACTAAGTCCATAAGGTAATGAGCGTTTTTCCTGAAACTAACACTTGAAAAATAGTCTTGGCCGTTAGAATTGTCATTCAATCTTCAACTGTCTACCGCCCCCTAAAGTTGATACGGCCCGCAAGACAAAATCCGATCCAAGTCAGCATCCCAACATGAATCAATAACAATTTCAAGCATCAAAATTAGAGCGGTCAATCTCTGATCCGAACTGAGAATTTGACTTGGACCAAAATGAACGAATCAATCCGAAATCTGATATGATCCGAGAAATATTGATCCGAACCCGACCTGACACGACCACACTCAACCCGAAACCCGATTTTGACCCGAGAAATATTGACCTGTACCCGAACCCGACACGACTGAATTCAACCCAAAACCCGAATATAACCCGATAATCTGGACCCGGACCCGACCTGAATACAAACCCGAATATGACCCGATAATTTGGACCTGAATCCGACCTGAATACGAACCCGAATATGACCCGATAATCTGGACCCGAACTCGACCTGAATACGAACCCGAGATCAACCCGAACCCGATTTAACACGAACCTAATTCAACCCGATAAATCAACTATATAACCCTGCATGTAATCAACCCAAAACAGATGCAGTTATAAAGTCAATTAACATTTAATATGGAGCCAAGTCAAGTTGGTTGTGCGTCAAACTAATAACAAATGAGGTTTTTAGCCATATGATTACTAGTACGTAAAGTCAATTCATAACAAATGTGAATATACAATGTTAAGTTAAAAATGCACACGACTAAATATATAAATCTAATGAATAATAGTCAAATAAAAAGAGATGTCTCATTAATACCGTCTTTCCATTATTCCATAGACTTATGGAAAGACAGGGTTTAATTATAATAATACAAAGTAAAAGGTATTAGTTGCAATATTAAAATTTTATTATGCAACGTGCAGTAGTAATAAAGTTTATAGCCCGATTCATTCAACCCAAAAAAATTATCTTCATTTCTTCTAATTTGTATTTTAAACCATAATATTTCCATGACTTATGAAAAGACCGTCTTTCAAGAGATAGACTCATAATAAATTCAACAAAAAAAGTAATAAAATTGAAAATTCTGAAATGAATTTCGCATGTGAAGGCGTGATTGTGAAGCCGTGAATGCTGAAGGAAGAGCCAAGTAGGGGTGGGCAAAAAAACTGAAAACCGAAAACCAAACCAAAAATTAAATTATCCGAATTCGAATAACCCGAACCGAATTTAATATACGGTTTTTGGATATCTGAATTGAATAAACCGATTTCTGAATACAGTTTTTGGTTTGGTTTTGGATATTAAAACTCAAACCAAAACCCGAACTGAATACCGAATTGTAATTAATTAAATTAATTAAATATATATAATAATAAATAAAATTTAAAAATACAAAACTAAATTTATAAGTAAATATAAGTGGGAGGACTAATCTATAAATTTAAAAAAATTACCCCTAACATCTTAACATGAAAATGTGAAATGGATCAAATAGATAATAGACTGATATTCAAGTGTTTTACAATCCATATTCATTATAAAAAAAGTTTAATAAATTAGTTCGTTTAAATTTCTTATAAATTTAAAAACAAGTATATATATATTCTTTTAAATTCTTATTGGAATGAACGTAAACGGAAAGTATTATCTGTAATCAATAAATATCCATATCTAAACTACAGTGATCTTATTAATCACAGTGATAAGGTGCACGAATAATTAATTCTTCAACAGTAATCTTTCACTAGACTAAAGCATTCCTCAAACAATGGACATTTGCATCTGCTCTAAAAAATTAACAAACTACAATGGACTCATAAGAAATTACTTGGTGAAGAGATGAAAACAGTGATTAGCCAACCGAGAAGCATAAACAAGTGAGGATGTGGATCGTTGTGTAATGGTTATACTTCCGGTAGCATGAAAATGAGCCTATTTCAATCTGATTCGTAATCTCCAGTCTCCAGTCTCCAGTCTCCAATCTGATTCCGGTAGCATGAAAATTATAATTATTTATACATTACTGTATATTTTAAAAGTTATAAGAAATTTGTTGCAATAAATAAAAACAAATATCAAATCAACTTATTAGTTATATCAGTTATAAAATAACCTCGTATAATGATTTGTCAGTCTAAAACAAGACGTTGTGTTAATTTAATAGTGGAATTTTTGTTTCACCCTCTAAATGTATTTAAATTACTTATATAAATAGAAGAGAAAGAAATTATAAACACATTCATCATGTATGGAAATGGTAAAAACATAAGTCAAATTAACAGGGTAATAATAATAAAAAGGATTTGAGATCAAACGGTATTAAATAATCTTCAGTCACAAAATACTCCTCAAATTAAATACTCGTAATGTAATAATAAATGGCAAAATCTTGGAAAATACCGTCTTTCCATTATTCCATAGGTTTATGGAAAGATAGAGTTTAATTATAATAATACAAAGTAAAAAATATTAGCTGCAATATTAAAATTTTATTATGCAACGTGTAGTGGTTATAAAGTTTATAACCCGATTCATTCAACCCAAAAAATTGATCTTCATTTTTTCTATTTTGTATTTTAAACCATAATATTTCCATGACTTATGGAAATACCATCTTTAAAGAGATAGACTCATAATAAATTCAACAACAAAAAAAGTAATAAAGTTGAAATTTTGAAATTAATGTTGCAGGTGAAGGCTGTGAAGTGAAGCCGTGAAGGAAGCCAAGGCAAAGCACTGAAAGCACTACACTCATTTAGTCCCACATCGGAAAACTCTTGGAGACTTAGCCTATCTTGCCATTATAAATACTAGACTCACTCCTCCTTATTCTCACAGCCAAACATCAGCTTTTAGATGCAATTGGTAATTGCAAATTGGGCCTCAAGTGATAAATTATTTGGCCTTAAATTATTGGTTTGACCCATAATTGTTGTGGGTAAAAAATTTGATTGAATTGAATTTGATTTGATAAAAATTAGAATAAATTCAGTTTATTCAGATGAATTCGGTTTTAAACCGAAATCGAATTTTGCATTTGGTTCGGATAATTTGGATTATTTGACTTGTTTGGTCGGATTCGATTTTTAATTTTTAGGGGAAAAAACCAAATCCGAACCGAATAGACCAAAAACTGAATAAACCGATCTGATGTCCATCCCTAGAGCCAAGGCAATGGCAATTGGCAAAGGCTGCAAAGCATTAGTATTACTACACATTTAGTCCCACATCGGCAAAAGGAAGGAGACTTAGCCTATCTTGCAATTATAAATACTAGACTCACTCCACCTCTTTTTCATAGCAAAGCATCAGCCTTTAGATGCAATTGTCAATTGGGCCTTAAATGATAAATCATTTGGCTTTGAATTATTGAGTTGTAATTATTTTCAAATTTTGGTCCATAATTATTGTGGGTAAAAAATTCGACTGAAGAATAAATTCGGTTTATTCGGATGAATTTGGTTTTAAACCGAAATCGAATTTTGAATTCGGTTTGGATTATTTGACTTGTTTGGATCGGATTCGGTTCTTAATTTCTAAGGGAAAAAATCGAATAATCCAAACCGAATAGGTTGAAAACCGAATAAACTGATCTGATGCTCACCCCTAGTTGTAACAATAATATTATTGAAATATAACCTAAATCAACCCAAATTTAATTGGATGACATAAAACCCGATCTAAAATGAACCAACCCAAAATATATCTAAATTTAATGTGAAATATTATAAAAAATAATTGACATAATCAGATCCGAACAAAACTCCAGTACAAAAAATGACACGACAATAACCCGATCCAATCCAACCCGACAATATTCTGACCCGACACAATCTAATCCGAGTATAAAAATTACACGACACTAACCCGACCCGATATTTACTCAACCCGACACTAACCCGACACGACCCAATCCGAGAAAAAAACTGACACGTTTTCAACCCGACACGATAAGTACCAAATCTAACCCGACCCGACACGATAAGTACCAAATCTAACCCGACCCGACACGACAAATAAAATCAACACGATTCAACCCGACATGTTTCAACACGACACGTTTCCAACCCGATACGATAAATAAAATCAACACAATTCAACCCGACATATTTCAACACGACACGTTTCAAACCCGATACGAATGTGACACGATAACCCGAATTGACACCACTAATCAGAATTGGTGTTTTCTCTTCATTGTTGTAACTCGTCGGGATGTATTTCCAACACAAAAGTACCTTGACAATTTATTTTCGGAGAACAAGAAAGATAAATGGGGCTTGGGTCCTTTGCATTTATTAAGTGAAGGAAGGGACACTCATCACTCACAACTCAAATTTCGTGACCAAATAAATGCAAAGCTTTGAACACTCACCATCATTCCCAGAGCTTTGATATTTGAGATTATACTCCTGGTATGTTTTTATAGATTGAATAGTTTCGCATAATATATGCACCACTTCTTAAATACTACTACTACTGCCCTGCATTTATGACTGCGCTTCTTCAATTCCATTGTATTTTTGTCCTCCCTCTCATCTACTATCTGAAAATCAAACAGTCAATTTCGAGTACAATGTTGGGATTTCATTTACCTCTACTAGCACAATGTAGTTAGGCCTGTCAAATGGGTTAATTGGATAACCCCAATATTCAAACCCAATAGATCATTATTCAATGGGTCATTATCCAATTAATCCATTTATTAAATGGGTCATAATGAGTTGGGTCATTAAATGGACAACCCATTGGATAACCCATGAGATATTCATATGACCCAATGGGTTAAAATATATTATCCAATAAATCATTATATAATTAACCCAATAAGTTATCATTAAACATTTTATATCGATTTGGGTTACAAATTGTCATTATCCAATGGGATCAGGTATTAAATGCTCATTATATTTTAGGATTTGAGATGAGAATAATTATTTTAATGGGAATTTTTTATCTCAATGGATCCCATCTTATGTTAACTCAATGGGAACATAACAAATACCCAATAAATATCCAAAATTATCCAATTAAATGCACGTGTAATATTTAACATAAATATTCACTATAATTCACAAATTATACAAATTATTATTCACAAATTATTCGAGTTCAATCTCGTACAATATTTGAGTTCGTACAGTATTTGAATTCAATCTCGTACACTATTCGAGTTCGTACAAAATTCGCACTCAATCTCGTACAGCATTTGAGTTCGTACAATATTCGAGTTCAATCTCATACAGTATTCGAGCTCAATCTCGTACAGTATTCGAGTTCATACAATATTCGAGTTCAATCTCGTACAATATTCGAATTCGTACAATATTCAAGCTCAATCTCATACAGTATTCGAGTTCGTACAATATTCGAGCTCAATCTCGTACAGTATTTAAGTTCGTACAGTATTCGAGTTCAATCTCGTACAGTATTCGAGTTCGTACAGTATTCGAGCTCAATCTTGTACAGTATTCGAGTTCAATCTCTTACAATATTCGAGTTCGTACAGTATTCGAGTTCGTAGAATATTCGAGTTCAATCTCGTAGAATATTCGAGTTTGTACAGTATTCGAGCTCAATCTCATACAGTATTCGAGTTTGTACAGTATTCGAGCTCAATCTCATACAGTATTCGAGTTTGTACAGTATTCGAGCTCAATCTCATACAGTATTCGAGTTCGTACAATATTCGAGCTCAATCTCGTACAACATTCAAGTTCGTACAATATTCGAGCTCAATCTCGTACAATATTTGAGTTCGTACAGTATTCGAGTTCAATCTCGTACAGTATTTGAGTTCGTACAGTATTCGAGCTCAATCTTGTACAGTATTTGAGTTCGTACAGTATTCGAGCTCAATCTTGTACAGTATTCGAGTTCAATCTCGTACAATATTCGAGTTCGTACAGTATTCGAGTTCGTACAATATTCGAGTTCAATCTCATACAGTATTCGAGTTTGTACAGTATTCGAACTCAATCTCGTACAGTATTCGAGTTCGTACAATATTCGAGTTCGTACAGTATTTGAGCTCGAGCTCGATCCCAAGTAATATTGTTCGTTAGTTTCGTCGAGTTTACAAAGCCAACATATTATATATTTTTTAATTTTATTAAATATAATATAATATAATATAATGTACATAATATTATATTACATAATATAATATTATGAACTTGAATATGAACAAAACATTCGAGTTCGTACAGTATTTGAGTTCAATCTCATACAGTATTCGAGTTCGTACAATATTCGAGCTCAATCTCGTACAGTATTCAAGTTCGTACAGTATTCGAGTTCAATCTCGTACAGTATTCGAGCTCAATCTTGTACAGTATTCGAGTTCGTACAATATTTGAATTCAATCTCGTACAGTATTCGAGTTCGTACAATATTCGAGCTCAATCTCGTACAATATTTAAGTTCGTACAGTATTCGAGTTTGTACAGTATTTGAGTTCAATCTCGTACAATATTCGAGCTCAATCTCGTACAGTATTCAAGTTCGTATAATATTCGAGTTCGTACAGTATTTGAGCTCGAGCTCGATCCCAAGTAATATTGTTCGTTAGTTTCATCGAGTTTACAAAGCCAATATATTATATATTTTTTATTTTTATTAAAAATAATATAATATAATATACATAATATAATATTATTAACTCGAATATGAACAAAACACAAACCGATTGATGAACAAAACGCAGACCGATTGATGAACAAAATGCGGACTGATGAAACAAAACGCAGACTGGGAAGTGAGAAGTGAGAAAAAACACGGACTTGATGGGTAATTCACGTTTCACCCAAATAAATGACCTATACCCAATGGGTCATTTAGTTCGACCCAATGGATAATTAGTATGGACCCAATGGATAATTAGTATATACCCAATGGATAATTCAGTATATACTTAATGGATAATTGGTGTTTTCAACCATTTAAACTTTAAATGGATAAGTCACGAAACATTTTACTTTGAGTGAAAAATTACGATTAACTCTAATCATTTTTTGATAGAGGCTGAATCGTGTACATAACTACAAAAGAGGAAATATTTATTCGAGTGGTTAAATGTGGGGATTTTATTTATTATTTTCTTATGTTCAATAAAAGAAAATTTTTAAAAAAATCTTCGTATTTCATGGAGGAGATTTTTCAAATTTAGTAAAAGTTTCTTAAATACTACTTCTACTTCTTTCGTCAAGATCTTTTATCAATTTTTAATTGGTTCAAATTAAAATTGATTAAGACATGAACCGAAATCGATAAATATGATGAATCGAGAATTTGATCGTTTCTAAAATGATTATATATGTTAGCGAAAAATTAAATCATTCGTAATCAAACTTGTGAAAATTTTGTTATCTTATGATATGAAATTATCCACGGGTCACCCGTTACCCAACCCAACTCGACCCACCCAAAATTATCCAAGGGATAATCCATTATCCAACCCAACTAAACCCAATAACTACAACCCAATTATATCCATTAACCCAATGGGTCATTATCCAATAAGTCTTATCCAGTAAGTGAAAATAGTATATGGGTAACGGTTATCCAATGGATCACCTGACCCATTTGACGGGCCTAAATGCAGTATAGTATACTCCCTTCCTGTTCCTTTGTTTATGTGCTACTCGATTTAACAACAATAAGTGTTGGGAAATTTAATCCCCTTTGCACAGCTCAATATAAGAAAAAGAAAGGAAGAAAAATATAACACCATATTTAATTTGGTTTACCAAACATGTTTGCTATCTTTACGACCAGAAACATAAGTGTCAGTATAACCCTATATACTTGAATAAGTGTCAATATAACCCTGGGATAATTTTTACTACAAAAATAACCCTAACTAGTTAATGAAAGTACCAACAAAACCCTTAGACCCCATTTTCCGGCATTGACTTTGATTTTCTAGCATTGACTCTATGTAAATTAACCAAAATATCCTCTGGACAAAATCTGAAATTAGGTGGACAATTTTACCCTCTTAGTTCGCCGGACCACCACCGTCGGATCACCGCCGAACAGCCGCTGAAACAGTTACGGTTATATCAGCACATTATGAAAACTGATAGGGTTATATCAGTACAATCCTAAAACTTGTAGGGTTATATCAGCACATTCCTAAAACTTATAGGTTATATCAACACATATTATAAAAGTTAAGTGTGTGGTACTCGACTGGCCTTAACAAGCAACCACATCATCATATACACCATTATCACACCATAACAATATCTTATACATCATGAAATTCGACATCATGACACCATCATTCATATTAAACATCATTATCACATATCATAGACTCGTTTCAAAATTTATCAACATTAAAAACCCTATGTCGAAGAACACGGTAAAATAACAATCACACAGCACCAAAGGTCATCCAATAATCAATCTAGACTAAACAAAACAAAATACACAAAATATCATTAAAACGTCTATATTCTTTAGTGTATGCTAATATAACCCTACACTTTTTACAAATGTACTAATATAACCCTATAAATTTTACGAATGTGCTGATATAACCCTATAGGTTTTAGGAATGTGTTGAGCTAACCCTACCAGTTTTCATAATGTGCTGATATAACCCTACCTATTTTTACGGCAGTTCGGCGGTGGTTCGGTGGCGATCCGACGCAGTTCGGCGGTGGTCCGGTGGCGATCCGACAGTAATCCAGCGGTGGTCCGGCTATATTGAAGTATTAATGACTCTAAGGGCAATAACGCCATTTTCTTTTTTTAGTATTATAATTTCTTTTCAGAAGGGCAAAAATGTATTTTTATAAAATTCTGGCTAAAAGTTTCCGGAGAGGGTTATACTGGCACTTTCGAACACTGGAAGGTTATATTGACACTTATGTCAACTAGGTAGGGATATAGAAGCATTTTTCTCTTAATATTATTGCCCAAACGAGCCAGACATATTACATATGTAGGGAATTACATCACGCTGGATCACTCGGCCGAGATTACAGATACAGAAGGGACTACATTGTTCCCACAGAAGGGTGATTTGAAGACCAAAACAGTCGTCTACCAAACTCACACCTAATCTAGAGTGAAGAATTCTCATACCAGAATAGATGTTTGAAGAAAACTTACAAAAACTCCCAGACTCTCCCTCTATTTATAAGAGTTCAAGTACAACTCAAGAGTCCCACATTCATGAACCAAACTCTTGAAGTTCTCATTCATGAACCAACCATTCAGGTTCCAATTCATGAATCCAAAAACTCTTGACTTCCCCATTAATCAATATTTGGGATTTGAAGAAATACTCAACAATAAGGACATGTTCTCTAGAATTTATCTGCACTGATCTGATCTAAACTAAATTGAACTGAACTAAAATAAATCTGTTGAAAAATAGTAATGTATGACTAAATTAAGATACAAATTCACCCAATTAAATTTACATCTGAAATAAACTGAACTGAACTGAAATTCAGATAATCTCTGGAGAACCGGGCATAAGTGATATAACCACAGCAATAAGTGAATAAAAATTGAATTAAGTGAAAGAAAAAGAAAATTAATGAAAATAATAATATATAATTCCTTACAATGGTGTCAAAATTTAAATAAATTTTTACTAAATAAAGATTAAAGATACTTAATAAATTTCTTTCACTTTCAATTATTTTGCACCAACAAAAATGATTTGGACCTTGATGGATTTAATATGAATAATCGAAATGTTACCACACATTAAAAGGAGGACAACATTCCAAACTATGAAAAAGAAATAAAGGAAAAGTGCAAAAATGACCCTATTAGTTGAGAAAGTGCAGACATAACCTTGTATAATCTGAAAGTGCGGAACGGATCCTACCTATTGATCAAATTGTGCCGTTTTATCCAATTTACACTATTTTGGCATTGACCGAACAAATTCAGGCATTGACCATTTATGAAAAGACAAATATATCCTTACTCTTAAAACAAAAAATTGAATGACAAAAATACCCCTAAGTTCTCCTTATTCTTTATCTTCAAACCTGCAGCACCACAATCTCCGCTGCTATCTGTCACCAATTTCGGCGCTGATAACCCTGCTCCGCCTAGAATCACCACTTCCGCCCTAAACCCTAGCAGTGCCGCCCACCACAAACAACGCCCAGGACCACAACCTCTACCCTAAACCCTAACAGCACCGCCCATTGACCACCACCGCGCCGCCCACCACCTACAATGCCAAAACCACCACCTCTGCTCTAAACCCTAGCAGCGCCATCCATTGACCACCCTACTTCCACCTTAAACCCTAGCGGCGCCGCCCACTAACCACCGGAACCACTACCTCTGCCTTAAACCCTAGCGGCGCTGCCCAACTTCATCTCCCAAAATTACCACCCCCGCCACCCATCCCACCTCCTCACCACCCCCATTTTCAAACCTGATTTGCAGAACCAATTTTCATTCAAACTCTATTTGCAAACCCATCACCACCCGTCATCGGCGGCAGATTGGCAAACCCAACACCAGAAGTGGGTCAATGAAACCTAACACCAGAAGTGGGTCAATGAAACCTAACACCAGAAGCGGGTCTGTGAAACCCAACACCCCTACGACCACCAAAGTCTGAACTTTGGCGGTGGTGTAGCTCTCGACATTGCTTCAGAGCGGGATATGGTTTTTCGACGGTGGTGGAGATTGAAAGAGGCAGAGGAAATGGGAGGGGTGAGGGGGAGTGGTAGTCATGCGTGAGAAATTAAATGGGAGATGGAGGAAATGGGAGACAATTGGGATTGTGGGAAAGAAGAGAAGGTTATTGATGTCTTTTCCAATTCTTTAAGTTCTAAATTTTTTAAATAAGGGTAAAATGGTCATTTTAACAATTCCAGGCCATTTTTAGAGTTGACATTTTGATCAACGATTTGCAGGTTTAATTTTGCACTTTGTAATTTTATAAGGTTATTTCTGCACTTTCACCCAAAACATAGGCTTAAAAACGCACATTACTCAAGAATAATTTAACCCTCTCATCTACTATCTGCAAATCAAACAGCCAATATCGAGTGCAATGTTGGGATTTTATTTATGACTAAATTATTTTTTGTCCCCTACAAAGTATCTTATACCATGTTTTGGTCCCCATTTGCAAATTAACCTTCTGACAGTACCAAACAAATTCAGAATGATTTGTTTGGTCCCCAAAGGTGATTTTCTGGGAAAGTCAACGGTAATCTTGGTCAAAATATATAAAATAACCATTATACCCCTGAGTTTAAAAAATAAAAATAAAAAAGTCTTCGTCTTCTTCGCTTCCCCACCGCTTCTAATTTGAATTCACCAGGAAAAAAAACTTCCACCAAAACCCAATGATCGAAATATTCCGCCTAAAACTCATCTCCGCTTAAAAAAACTTCCACCAAATCATCTCCGTCTAAAATATTCCGCTAACAGATTTGCAGAGCCCAAAAATATCTCCGCCGCCGCCTAGAGCCCGAAGAATGGACTTGAAGAAAGGGATCCGGGATTGAATAACCTCAATGTAGCTAACATCTTTGTGCCCAGCATATGAATCTGCTTTTGCGGCTGGTGCAATAGCATTCATCGAAGAAGAAGGAGGGAGAACCTTCTTAATCGCCCGGGAAGACTTCACCCATCCTCCGACCATCACTCTCCGCCCAGCTAGCGTCAAACCGTCGTTATTCCAGCCAACTATGTCCAGCAGGAGAACCCTCCTCGAGTACTTGGAAAGGGGCGCCAGAATCGCGTTCTGGGCTTGAAGGAGGTGATGGAAATTGATGAGGCTTACCGGTAGAAATTGAAGGTGGCGGCGGTGGCGGAAGGAAAACCATTTAATTGAAAATAATTTCTAATTATGATTTTTAAAGAAAATTTTTAAAACTAGGAATTTTTAATTGAAAATATTTTTTTATTAGTAAAATTACCATTATACCCCTGAATATACCGGAAAACCATTTAGTCTTAGCTAAAAATCACCTTTGGGGACCAAACAAATCGTTCTGAATTTGTGGGGTACTGTCTAAGGATTGATTTGCAAACTTGAACCAAAACATGGTATAAGATAAGGGACTAAAAAACAATTTAGTCTTTATATATCTCTACTACTACAATTTAGTATAATGTACTCCCTTTTTCCTTTGTTTATATGCCACCTGACTTAAACATAACATTTTATGAAAGAGTTTGTCTCTTGAAAAGTAGTCTTTCCATAAATCATGGAAAGATCAAGGTTTAAAGTGCAAGTTAGAAGGAATGAAGATAAAATTTTCGGGTTGAATGAATCGGGTTATAAACTTTATAAATACTATAAGTTGCATAATAAAATTTTAATATTGCAATTAAAACCTTTACCTTTTATTATTTTAATTAAACCTCGTATTTCCATAAACCTATGAAAAGATGATCTTTTCCAAGACTTTGCCTTTATTAAATGAGAAATAAGCAAATGAAATTGAATTAATTAGAAGAAAAGGGAAATGAGTGGAAAACAATAGGTTATAGGAATATACAAATATAATCCTATATATTTCAATAAGTGCACATATAACTCTGAAATGATTCGAAATACAAAAATAAGGCTAACTACTTTACATAAGTGCAAATATAACCCTAAAAACTATATTCCGGCATTGATAGCCATTTCTGACCATTGACCGAATGAAAATGACCAAAATGCCCTTTCAGCCCAATTCAAAACTTTGAAAGACAAAAGTGCATTTTGCCTGCTATTGTTCTACCTCCACTGCCACTGCTCCACCACATTTGTCGACGTCGCTCCACCACAAGCCACTCCTCCCACTGTCCCGTCAGCCTTCCCCTCATGATTCTGCTGCCGTCGTTCCACCTCCACCACCACCCATCCCTCCCGTTGTCCCATTAGCCTTCCTCCACGCCACCATCAACCATCCCTCCTGCCATCCCCTTAGCCTTCTCCTCGTGCCTCCGCTAGCGCCGCTCCACTTCCAACCCCAGCCACCCCTCACGCCGTCTCATCAGCCCATCAACCTCCCCTCTTCCACCACCATCAGCCACCCCCACCCCCCGTGCTAAGGTTTCCACCACCAGAACCCATCTCAGCATCCGTTGTGTCGAGCCCTACCCTAGCGCCAATGCCAGCCCAGCCCTACCCTAGCACCAACGCCACTGACCCCTCCCCAATCTAACCTCACCACTGCCACCTCTCAAAACCCTACCCGTTCCACCACTGCTTGTACGATGCTTAGCCGTCGATCAACGCTCTGCCACAATTTTTTACTCATTTTCCATCAACCATCTCAAACGTCTTCGTCAGAAATGGCGGTTTCCCGGCTTGGTAAAGCCCCTCCATCGGCTGTGGCTTCCCAGCCACCATAGCCCTCGACGAGCTCGCCATTCTGCTGTGGCGACCTTGCCTCGTGAAGCCTCTTCATCAGCTGCGACACCCCCGTTTCCACAGCCCTTGATGAGCTCGCCCCTCCGCGCCGCCATAATCTAAAATTGAAATTGACTAGATAGAGAAGAATATAGTAACTGCGATAGAAGAAGAGGGGAGAAGAATGGGTTAGGGTTTATGATTAGGGGTATAATAGTCAATTCACTTTTTAATTTTATTTCTTTCCTTTTTTCATAAGGATAAAATCATGTTTTAATGAAATCCGGACTTAAACTACCGGAATGGGTAAAATTGCACTTACATCAATTATCTAGAGTTATATATGTGCTTTCAATTATCAAAAGGTTATGTTTGCACTTATGTGAATTAGGTAAGGTTATATATGCACTTTTCTCTTTTAAAATTCCTTATAATTGTATCAAAGATTTTAATAAAAAAATTACCCAATAAAGATTAAATTTGATACTTAATAAATTTCTTTCACTTTCAGTTCGTTTTGCACCAATAAAAATAATTTGGACCTTGATGGATTCGATATAAATAATCGAAGGGAATTGAATGTTAGCCTAGCGGTTGAAGTCTAGTGCTACTACCATGAGGTCATGGGTTCAATTCTCACCAGGGCAAGGGGAGGGGAGGGATTTTATTGGGGGCTCATTTGAGTTATTACCCAATTTTTTTTTTTTAAAAAAAAAAAGATATAAATAATCGAAAAATTACCTCACATTAAAGGAAGGGCAACATTCCAAACTTGAGAAATTATAAAGTATTTTCGGTAAATAAGTTTTGTATGAAACTGTATCATATCATAGCGAGACTTATTAATTAATATGTACTACTTATAATGAAGTCGTAGAAGGGATGGTGTTACAAGTGTATTTTACATAAAGTCTGAGATATAAGGAGGGATCTAGTTACAAAAATTATTTTTGGGATGCTGGGTATAAATAATTGTGGAATTGATGATTTTGGGTAATAAGAATTTCGCGGATCAAGAATTTGGGTTGGAGAAATTTACGGATCAATTTTTTCACATTTTTCCGCAATGTGCGGATCATTGCTAACATGTATGATGTTTTATTTTCAATACTTGAGTTTTTAACCAAATCTCATGATGTTTTTCAAAAAAAAAAAATTTTCTCACTAAAATCATGTATTTTAAAGTTCAATTTTGATCTTTTAATGTAAATCTTGTGTTTAAATGTAATATTTTCGACACTATATACATTTTGACACTACCTATTGATATTTTAAATTTATTTTTAAATTTATATTTTTATTCGATTGATGCCTTATTTTTTCAATGTGTCATTTTAAAATTTTATATTGATTTGTTTTTACGATTAGTAATGTATGTCTTGACATTTCAATGGTGTGAACCGGTTTTTATATCGTTGATTTTTTTTCAGTGTCATATTTTGAAATGACACTGATGTTTTTAAAATTTATGTGTATTTAAGTATTTTATTTTATGTTATTTTAGTATAGTGGTTTGATGTTTATCTATTTAAATTTGATGTGTATTGTAGTGCTTTTAATTCAGTGTGTTTTTTAATATTTTTATTTGATGTTTCAACCTTTTATTTTGATGTGTATTTTTAGTGTTTTTATTTGATGTTTAATTATTTTAATTTTATGTGCATTTTTAGTACTTTTATTTGTCGCTTAACTATTTTAAATTAATATATATTTTATTGTATTTACTTGATATTTAACATCTTTATTTGATGTGTATATTTAGAATTTATTTGATGTTTAACTACTTCCTTCGCTTCTTTAGATTTGACACAGTTTCCTTCCTTAGTTGTTTTTACGGGTTGGCACTTTTTTTTTACTAGATTTGTTCAATTTCTACCACTCATTCTAATTTTTTCTCAACATCAATTTCATCCACCAATTTCATTCCTCACAAATCCAAGCTCTTCAATATATGGTGCCAAACCCAAAGAAATAGAGGGAGTATAATCTAGTATTCTTTTTGAGTTTTTATTTGATGTTTAACTATTTTAGTTTTATGTCTATTTTAGTATCTTTATGTGATATTTATCTATTTTAATTTAGTTAATTTTTAGAATTAATTTTTAACTATTATATTTTGATGTTTAACCATATTAATTTGATGAATTATTATTTAGATACTAAATTTTAGGAATCAGACCAAACACAAAACAAACCCCAAAAAATAATCAAATTAAATCCATTCTTCAAATCTGACTGAAATCCGGAATCCCACCCAATCCGTCGCCAGAAAAACTCAGAATCTAGTAGCAGAGGCCTACGAGAAGAGCCCACCCTGGTTGCGTTCACCGGAGGAAATCTTGTTTACCACTCATTCTCTCGCGGCTCTGAATTCATTACCGGCTAGAGCAGTTGGCTCGTGCTGACGGCCTTGTGGCTCACATCTCCAACATCAATCCTGATGTCGATGACTGTGTCGCTTTCTTCGATTCTGTCTGGGGAGAAAATGCATCCCCCAATTTGCCCTCATTTTGGGTACTCATATCGCCGGAAATACTAAAATTGCCAGGGGATTACAGGCAGAGTCGAGATACACCGCTGGGAGGCTCGGGTTCGACTAAGGACTGCTATTGAGGATCTTTGCTGACAAAAAATTTAAGACAGCTCAAAGATGAGGAGAAGCTCCAAGACGGCGAAGATGGCGCATCCGGCAGATGAGGGAAGGTTCTAGCCTTCTTTTTAAAAGTTACCCAAGCCATATAATGATTATATTTGGAAAACTCTTATTTTATATGTTCAATATATATCATTTTTAGTGTTAGAATTTAAATTTTTGGCGTTAGAATTTAGGAGATACTAAATGAGTGGATGAAATTGAATTGAAAGCAGAAAAAGTAAAATAAGTGAATGTAATAACCTGCCATAAATAGAAAGTGTCAATATAAAAGAAATACCTCAAATTAGAAAGTATGTCACTATTAAAGAATCAGAGGGAGTATCTAGTTTATCATGAGACGGTAGTGTAGGAAACGAACTCTTTTGGGTCATACTAATTGCATTTCATGAATATACTACTCCCTCCGTCCCACAGTCCAAGTCAAACTTAGTAAACTTTGATCATGAATATAAATTAATATGTTTATGATAAAAATATCATATGAGATATTATTAGTACTATACTCCAAAAACATTTATAATACTATGCAAAGTTTTAGGAAAGATCGTGTTTTCATATGCTTATGGAAATACAAAGTTTAATTTGAATAATATAAAGTAAAAGGTTTTAATTGCAATATTTAAAAATTATTATGCAACGTTCAATAATTATAAAGTTTATGAACCAATTAAGGCAACCTGAAAATTTTATCTTCATTTATTCTTATTTGCAATTTAAACATTAGTCTTGTCATTGCTTATGCATCTTTTAAGAGACATACTCTTACACAAAGTTTAATTGTGATTTCATTAATTTTTTTTAACATAAAATATTATTTAAAATACGGTGCGCATTGTAACTTAGAGTGGTGTATACTTATTAAAACAAATCTAACAAAACAAACTAATCATTCTTCAAGAGGAGGTTAAATAAGTAACAGAACACACAAAACAATTTGTAGGCATGGTACTCTATGAAGGCCATATTTGTAAGGCGGAATTTTGAGAATTCCCGTATTTCCATAGATTTATGAAAAGACGGAATTTAATTACAATAATAAAAAGTAAAAGATTTTAGTTGTCAACGTAATACAGTTATAAAGTTTATAATGCAATTTTTAATGCAACTCAAAAATTTTATCTCCATTTATTCTAATTTTCAATTTAAACCTTGGTAATTTTATGACTTATGAAAATGCCATCTTTCAACAGATGGACTCTATATCATGTATGGTATTTCTGTCACTAAATTATTTTTAGAATTATTTTGAATATAAAATTTATTATTTATATTTGTGCATTACATTATTAAGTCACATATTTAACAATTAAGTACAAATAGTGCCTAGAAATACCGTAATATGTATCCAAAATTACTATTATGATTCTTGAAATTAAAAAGTTACTACGTCTATTATGAACAGTCAGCACTCATTTAAAACAGAGAATTGTGAATATTATTTTAATAACGCAAGAGATGGTAAGGTTGTTGGATTTTAAAACACAATCCATGTTCTATAGCTAAAATTGATATATCAAAGGCATTTGATCGTGTTTCGTGGCATATGCTTAATAGTTTCACTTATTCTTGAAATCATTAATAGTTCGTGGTTTTCAGGATTTATAAATGGAAACCCTTACGGTTTCTTTAAACCCGTAAGGCTTTAAAACAAGAGGATCCCCTCTTCCCTACCATCTTTAAATTAATTACTTAATTGCTTAATAGGGGCCTGAAATTCATGATCCATAACATTTATATAGACAAATTCATTCTGACTAGAGGTGCTGAAACTATCACACATCTATCCTATGTGGATAACACTGCAATTTTTCTAAAAAAAGTAACGACCAAATCACTGAAAAATCTCTGAGCAAAGTGTATATATAACCCTACATAATTGATGAAAGTGTAGATATAATTCCGCGATATTAAAAGTGCAAATAGAATCCTAGATATTTAGGTTACGTGCAAATATAACCTTTTCCGACAGTGTAAGGCGAAATTTAGTGAAAAGACTATTTTGCCCCTCTATAAAAAAAAGAAAAGGCATTAAAATTATTTTTCCCTCCGCCTTTACTCTTCTTCGCCTCTTCCTCATTTCTTTCCGCGTTTATTTGCCCCTCTGCCCCACTGAATACGCAAGCAAAAAGGGATTAGGTTGTGCAAATATATATGAACCCCAGTTGCCTTCTTTTCTTCCAATTTTCCCCAAATTTGCACTTTCAATAATCCAATCTTCAACTTTCAAAAATATTTCTTTCAAATTTCGATTGATCGAATTTCAAGATTCAGATATGGTTGTCAATCCAGCTACGATTCTGCTCCCGCCTACCATCGCTACCGTCCACTACCACTACCACCATCTCTCTGTCTCCGCTGCTACTGATCCCGACTCGTCTCTCTCCGTTTCTCGCTGTTTCTCACCATTTTTTTCTTGCCATTTTCTTTTTCCTAGGCTCACAGCCTCCTCCGGCGAGTCTGCGGTGGTTGGTGAATGGGCGAAGGGTAGACCGTGGTTGGAAACCAGAATTGGAGAACGTGGTTCCAGGGAGCGGCGAATGGAGAAAGGATTTGGGTGGAGATGGGGCGATGAATAGGAGAACGTCGCAAGTGGAGTGGCTATGGTGGTGTCAGATGGTGGTGTTCAGGAGGTGGGTCGCAGCGGGGAGAAGATTGGTGAGCGGATAAAGGGGGTGGTGGGTCTCAGTTTTTTTGTGCTTGGCTGAGCGGCCCCGAAAATTGTGGCGGATAGTGACGATGAGGCTACTCTGGAGAAGGGGGATGAGGTCGGAGATGGGAATCTGTGAGCGGGTGAAGAGGTAGCACTTCTGGATGTAGTGGCATGGGAGCATAGAAAGATCGAAAACAGAGAGCTTGAGATCTTAGATGGCTGAAGTGAAGAAATGGTAGACCGTGGTTAGAGAGCAGAATTGGAGACCGTGGTTTCAGGGAGCGGCAAGCGGAGAAAGGGTTTGGGGGGAGAAAGGAGAATGGGTTGAGATGGTAGTGGCGGCGATGGTTTCAAGGAGCAGCAACGGTGGTTTCAAGATGGCAGATTGGTGGTGGGATGGTGGTAGAGCTTGTGGTGGGTGGCGGTGGATGGGTGGTGGGATAGTGGGGCTGGTGGCAGAGTTGGGTGGTGAGGGCATTTTTTCTTTTAAAATTTGTATTAGGTTAGAAGGGTATTTTAGTCATTTTTAATTGGTCAATGGCCAGACAATGTCGGAATAGTGGCTTTAGGGTTATATTTGCACTTATGTATAATAGTTAGAGTTATATTTACACTAAAAAATAACTCAGGGTTATATCTGCACTTTCTCCAATATATAAAATTATATTTACATATTACCCAAAATCTTTTCTAGTTCTTAAAGAGTTATGAAATAGCAACTGGTCAAAAGGTCAATTACCAAAAAAGTGCTATTCTTATTGGTAAAAATGCCAGCTCATTAAGGATTAACTTAAATGAGGCTAAAACTAGATTGTCACAAGGCCAGTTCCCTTTCTGTTTAGGAGTTAATAGTTTCGGAGGTAGAAAAAAGAACATTTACTTTCTCTCACGAAATGCGTGCTTTCCATAAGCTTATGGACACTTCACAGGGATTTTTACTTTAAATGTTGTAATTTTTAATAAAATTTAAACATTGCATTTTATAAGTTAAAATAAGTAATAATATGCACTTAAATGTGAAAATATAAAAATATATGATAGAAAAAATATTTTCAAAATTTTTAAATTTTTTGTATGTAATTTAACAAATGTAGCATATAAGGTAAGAAATAAATGGCACGCCCACTCCACTTTCAAAACCTGGTGGAAAGAATTAACACTAAAATAAGTAAATGGAACAACAAATGGCTTAATCAAGCAGGTAGGATAATGTCACGACACACGGTGCATAATGGCACCCACTGCACACATACTGGACACGATCCGTTCCAGCTGCTCCAACTTTTTATGGGGCAAAACGGATTTAGGTCTTAAGAAGCACTGAAATCATGGTCTTCACTGCGTTATCCGAAAGGGGAAAATGAGTTTGTTTTCAGTTATTTCAGGACTATAATTGACGGCTTCTCGGTGAAGTATGGGGAAAAGCTCAACAAGGTAATACTCTGCAGGCCAAATACATTTGGTCCATCTCAGGTTCTAATGGAACTTTAGAGGCTTGGAGAAGGGTGGTTGCAGTTACAGGCTTTGCAGAATCAAACTCCCAAATTCTGATAGGGAGAGGGACCTGCAGTTTCTGGGTAGCCAACTGGCTTGGGGATGGGCTTCTGTGGCAAAAATGGCCGCAGACAAGAGATATCCCTTTCCCCTATTTTCAAGTCAAGAAATTCCAGCAACAAAAAAACCTTTATCTGCCAGCTCTTGATGGATTATTGCCAGACTAGATACTACAAAACCTCAGGAATGAAGTCATCATATCAGACAATAAAACTCTCACATTCGTCAGCAATCCAGAGGCTGAGAAAGAGAAGAAACCAAATTCAATCCCTAGAGCTAGTACATATCCCCGAGGTGGTTTAATTTATTTTGTTTTTTTAAAAAAAAACATTAGTTACAGTTCAGTGCTTACCCAAATCAATTATGGAGATGAAAGTCTAATTTGGCTAATGATTTTTGAGGGTTGCTTGATATATAATGTGGCTAGTTTAGTTAGATGATTTATTACATATTTAGATTAGTTTGGTTAGATGATTTATTACATATTTAGATTAGTTGCTAGATTTAATAAGTTGTGTTTGATGAATAATTGTTAGTTGTTAGTTTTTGTTAGAAAATATTAATTATTTGATATTTTAAAAATAAAATTCAACTCAAAAGGCCACTCATTCTTAAATTTCAAGAAATAATATCTCTTCAGCAACTACTCCCTCTATTTCAGATCAAATTACCCATTTATTTTATCAGTACTATTATCTATCAGAATTTTAACAGTGTATATGAATAGATACATGAGCAACAATATTATTCTTTGTGATATTGTTGAATTTTCCGCAACAAGTGGTTTCTAAATATCAACTTTTAATTTGTTGTTGTTACACATAGTGAAACATATTAATGGTCAAACATATTTTTTAAACAACGTAAAAATAATTGTTGTACAATTTAAGTTGGACTGAGGGAGTACCAAACAAATTTTCTAACTTGTTTAACCAGATAAAAAGTTTAAAAATCAACTAAAATTGACTATTTGAACGCCCGAAATTTCTTGGGTAATATGCAAATATAACCTTATATGTTGAAGAAAGTGCAGATATAACCTTCAGTTATTTTTTAGTGCAAAAGCAATCCTGCAAAAACAACCCTGACTATTGAATGAAAGTGCAAATATAACCCTCCGACAATGATTCTAGCATTGACTAACATATTCCGGGCATTGACCCACTTAAAAGGACTAAAATATCCTTATGCCTCAAACCTTATAATGAGAAGGACAATTATGCCCTTATTAACATGTCTTTCCTCTATATATCATCACCGTCATTGTCGATAAACCAAGGTAGTAGCGCCATCGTGTTCTGCCTCCCACCACTCCCATCAACCTCCCTCACACCACCACCACCGTTGTCGCCGTCCCTCTAAACCTAACTCCCTCTGAATATAATGCAACGAAATTGAAAATAACATGACTAAATTACAACGCTGACAGATGGGTTCTGAAGGGATGATTAAAAGAATAACTTATTGATGTTTGAAAATTTTTACACCACCAAAGTGCAGATGGCTGCAGGACAGCACTGTGTTTCCCACTCCAACAAATGATGATGAACATAATTATTAACAATGAATGTTGCAGCTTTGTCTTTTCCTCCTCACCAGTCACAAATCAATCCCCTTTTCACAAATCAATCCTCTGAACCTAGCCACCCCTTCCGATTTTCCACTGCCACCACCAGCCACTCCTCCCATCAGCCTTCTCTCTGCCACCACCAGCCACTCCTCCCATCAGCCTTCTCTCTTCCACCACCAGCCACCCCTCATGCCAGCCTTAACCCCGCCGCTAGGGCTTCCACCACCACCACCACCGGGTCTAGCAGGTTGAGCAGTTTGACGGTGGAAGAACCGGATCCAGCAGGTCGAGCAGCAAAGGGACGGTGGCACCACCTAGCACCGACAAAAAGAATTGCTCTGCAGCAAATGTTCACTTTTGCAGAGCTATTTGGTTGGGAACAGATGAAACGGAAAAAAAAAGAGAACGGCTGGAGGAAGGAGAAGCAATAAGGGTTACAAATTTTTGGGGTCAAATTAGTTAATTTCACTTTTTTTTCATTTTTTTTGAAGTGTAAAATTGATATTTCACCTAATTCGGACCTCAAACGGCCAGAGAAGGTTCTATTTGCACATAACCTAAATATCTAGGGTTATATTTACACTTTCAATTATCACATGGTTATATCTGCACTTTCATCAATTGTGTAGGGTTTAATATGCACTTTGCTCAAATTTCTTTCACATGGTGTTAATCTCTTCCCTCTCTCTCTCTTTTTTTCATCAAAAGTGTTAATCTACTTAAATATAAGTTCAGCCTCTTGCTTAATGAACCATTCACTATTGGCTTAGTCATGAAAAGTAAGCATTTTCATTAGAAAATGAAACAATTACGACAGTCGGCAGTACAACCTCCATCCCATAATTACTTTCTAATTTAATTTTTTTAAGTAAATTATATCAATACTTTAATATATATTAATATATTTAATTATGTATTAAAAATTTGAAAAGATAATAATTTTAAAAGAAAGTTTCAGGAAATGTGGCATGTCCATAAACTTATGGATAGGGCTCCTAACTTTTTTTTAATAGTTAATCGGGTTTATAGGGTTCCCAGCCCTTTTCTATTAAAGATCAATTGTTGCCTGAAGGCTTACATCAAGCGGTGCTCGCAGGCTTACATCAGAAGATGTAGGATAAACTCATTACACTGAGGCGAAATATAATTTTACACTTCTAATCAACAGCCTTAGTGGCACAAAGAGAGATACACATAAGCCCTAACCAATATTATTACAATACTGAACGAAAAGCTTATGTGGCGATGAAAAAAGGGCCCCAAGAATAAGTGGTTGACATTGTATTGCCATATTATAGTCATAATAATATCGATTCAAGACTACCATCAGAATCAACACGGTGAATATCAAATAATACACACACTAAGTGCTTTGTCCACACTTCCGATCAAACGTCTAAGGCAATCAAAACGAAGTAATTAAAGCCCCACAACTAAAACATCTGGTTCGTCTCCATTCAACCCGTAAAAATCTTTTCCTAAACTATGAAACTGCAACTAGTCGTTTGAATTGCCAAAAATATCTTCTATCAGTTTTATAAATCACTTATAATACGTAGAATTCACTCTAACTTGGCTCCAAAAGGCTCTAAAAACCAATTAAATTGACTTAGCAATATAATTGGTCTAGGCATCCTAATGGACCAAAGCCTACAAATTTGATTTAAATCCTCAGAAAACAGTAACACCAAAAGTTCGTTGTTTGAACGACTTTGACTTGGATTTCTCCTTGCTGTCTCATTGGATATCTGATCTAAAATCAATCAAATTTTACCGACTCAGGCTATTGAAAAAATAGAGAGAAATAATAATAATATCAAAATTCAAAAAAAACCCAAAAAATTTCTGGCCCACGACTAACATTCCAACCCAAAAACCTAATTTTTTAGAAACTACCCCATTAATTATGTGAAAAGCAAATTAAAAACAGAAAATAATTAAAAGCCTCCCAACTTGAAAAGAAAAATGAAAAGTAGAAGAATAAAAGTAAAAACGAAGAAGAACCCCTCTTAACCTTATATCTCTGGAGCTATACTAAGCTCTTGTTGACCCGGGTTGAAATTGAGTCAACCCATTGTTGACTCGCCACTGAGTTGACCCGCTACTGAGTTGAATCGAGTTGGCTGTTACTAGATCTGAGTTGGCCAACTCAGATCCGAGTAGACTCGGAAGACCTCCGGCTAGTCACTTTACAACAAGGTTGAGAAAAATGGTGAGGATATGGTCTTAGATCTGGGATGGCTGATGGTGAAAAAGGCAGAAGAAGCTTTACTGGTGGACATGTGTGGCACCGGCACCGGGGCCGCTTGAACCCGGTCTGGAGCATCTCTGCTTTGAACCCCCACAACGTGGAGCACCGCCATAGCGCCGCTTGGAGCGTCGATTCCTCGTAGATTGAAGCATAGGCGCTGCCGCATCGCTTGGAGCACCATCTTCGTCGCGTGGTTCACCACCGAAGCAACCGGAGCACCACCGGGGCAGGAACATCAATGTTTGATTGCCGCTTCGATGCCGCTCTCAGATCTGACATAGCAGAGGTGGGCCGGTGCTAGAACTGGAGTCATATTGTCCGAAGACTGCCGGACATGGGGTTAGGGGTATTGGGGGTGAGATTGGGAAGGAGGAGCCACCAAAGGATGAGATTTCTAGCGACCCCCCAACAAGGCAAATGAAAATTAGGGTTTCTAGTGAGAAGGGAGAGCAAAATGGGTTTAGTGAGAGAAAGGTGGTTAGTGTGTGGGCCCCTAACTTTTTAACTCAAAAATTATAATTCAATAAAAAAATGATATCTGATATTTTTAATGGTAAAACAAGTAATATTGTGTATTTGGATGTGAAAATAGAAAAATATATAATGTAAAAAATATATTTTTAAATTTTGTTGTAATTTAACAAATACAGTGTATAAGTGGAAAAAATACAGTGGTTTGTCCATAACTTAATGATAGGCCACATGTCAGAATATCTCCTCTCATTTTAAAATATATGTTATGATTAAACTAAAAACATATCACATGATCATAATAGTTTTACATTTATATTACGATAATTTAATGGTTGAATTTGGCTTGATTTGACTTCAAAAGGTCAAATTATGAAGTTAGTCATGTGGGATGGAGGTAATATATTTTTGAAAATGTGTGAAAATGGCCCCATATTTTTTCAAAGTGTTGAAACAACCATGAGCTCTTTGAAAGTGCAAAACTGACTTTAGACCCGTTTGACTTTTTTTTATCAATGCCCATTTTGGTCGGAATATCTTAAAAAGACCAATTTACCCTCCTAATTTTTAAAAATACATAAGATCTGAAATACCTAATTTACCCCTTGCACATTCCATGTATATTCTAACCCAAATTTTGCATCTCCTTTTTTTCCAAATTCCTTCCCTCGTTAGCTTCATCGCCCACGGTCCATCCTTCTCCTCTATTATTTGAATTGTTATAATAATAATAGAAATTTATTGAAATGCTATTGGCCATCAATATTTCTGCATCAGGAAAGCAAGCCAGGGGTGAGGGAGAAGTGAGAGAAGGACTGGTTCCCTCCCTATGGTCTTAGAAAGCACAGCTGAAGGATTGCATGTTGAGTTATTAGCTCACATTACTACAAATTAGAGTTACCATGACACTTTTCTAGCAACATTTATCAAAACTTAGTTGAAATCAGAAAATGAAAAAGTAGAGAAAAGGAAGAAGAATTTTGTGTATTCGTCATCTATTTTGTGTTGCCAAAAACTACAGAACGAATGAGTTGTGTTGGTTGCTTTACACCAGAAAGAAAAAATAAACTAATCCCAATTAGAGATTGACATGTATAACCCAAAATAACAAACTAAAAATAGCAAAAGAAATAGCATATCAAATAACGTTATTCCACTCTTGGTGCCAAATTTTTGAAATGAAGAACTGCCGCCAGTGCCTACCGACTTCAACCTCACTTCAAGGTTTAGAAAATTTTGATTCAGTCTTCACCCCCTCCTCAAGATTTTCTATGGGAGCACAAGAGTTGAGCTTGAACAAATTGGCATGGAAAGGAGCAGGTGACAAGGACTTGGTTAAAATGCTAGCCAATTGCATCTAAGTATACACAAAAGAAGGAAGTAGAAAGCCCTCAAGATAATAGTCCCGAACCAGATGAAAGTCAATGTCCAATGCTTTGTTCGTTCATGAAACACAGGGTTCGCAGTGAGATGCAAAGCTACATGATCAGCACAAAACAAAGGAATAGGAAATTGAACCTGTAGATGAAGATCCCTAGCTAAATAACTGATCCATTTGAGTTCACAAGAAGTCATGGATAAACTTCTGTATTTAGCCTCAGCGGAATACTTGGATACTGTGGATTAATTTTTAGATTTCCAAGAAAGCAAAGCATATACTAAGAAAACAACATATCCTAAGAAAACAGCATAACCAGTAACTGGCTTTCTTGAAACCTTACAAGTAGCCCAATTCGCATCATAGTAGGCATGGAGCCTAAGATCCATGATCTGGATGATGGTGAAGGTACTTAACAATGTGCAAGGCTCCAGTGAGATGATGATGATGAGTGGGAGATTGGACAAACTGAATTAACTGATATCCAACTAAAGTGACATCAGGCCTGGTATAGTTGTGATATGGGAGTCTTCCAATGAGTCTTTGGAATATGTTGGGATTAGGCAAGAGAGGAGAAGACTCCTCATGAACTAACCAGGTGGTGGGAAAATGAGTAGCAGCAGGTTTACAGTTGGAAAGCCCAGAGTCTGAGACTATATATGAGATGTATTTGCTTTGGTAAAGGTGCAGACCAGTGCTTCATCTGTGCAGTTCCAGGCCAAGGAAGTAGTGTGCAGCTCCAAGATATATTATGGTGAACTTGTGATGCGGAGATTGTATAACTGCAACAATGGCATCTAGAGAAGTCCCCATGATCAGTACATCAAAAGCATAAACTACTAGAGCAAGTACATAAGTGGAACTGTATTTCAAGAAGAAACATTGATCATGATGAGATTGATTAAAATCTAGAGCCAGTAGACGTCGTGTAAACTCCTTATTCCACTGTCTAGAAGCCTGGTTTAGTCCAAAGAGGCTTTTAGTCAGTTTGCAGACTAGTGTAGGATATGGAGCTGAATAGCCATCAAGTGGCTTCATATACACTTATTCATCAAGATGACCTTGAAGAAAAGCATTGTTAATATCCAATTGATGAATATGTCATCCAAAAGCAGAAGCCAAAGCAAGCAACAGATTTGTGAAAAGATTAAACAAAAGTTATTAGATTTGTTGGTTAAATGATTTCCTTAAATTAAAGAGGTCTCTAGTTCAACTCCCCACAAAAATATTTTTTTATTCCCCCCAGCTGCAAAAGTGGTTTTCAAATTTGCACATAAAACCTTGGGTTTGTAGGAGACTATATCTTTTCAACATTTTTTTATTCCCCCGGCTGCTAAAGTGATTTTTGAAATTGCAAATGAAACCATGGGCTCAATATGAGACTATATTTTTTTTATAAAACGTTTACAATGAGTGAATTAGATAAAATCAACTTTTTCAAATATTCATATCAATTAAAATTTATTAGATAAACATACGCACATCCATAATTATTGTTAAGGGAAGATAACAATAAACATATATCATAATAATTATTTATATAATAATATTATATACATATTTCAAAATTTTATTAATGTTTTGTTATCTAAGTTGAATACAGTATTTTTAAAAATCATAGACTTAATATTTTTAAATGATAACTAATATAATTAAATCAAATATAAATATGACTAGCAAGTTAGGAGTTTTATGAATTATGATCAACAACAAAAATAGAAAAAACATCTAAATACAAACTATTCTATTTAGTTAGTACATACTATAATCTTTAAGCGATAATGCTTATGCATTATGCGTACACAGATACCATATTTTTCACAAGAGAACCATTTTTTTCATTTTAAAAGATTGAAAGTATACAAAAAAATTGACTACATAAAATATAATGTGTACACATATATAAGGGGCAGCACTGATCAAGACACACAAAAATGAGGAGGATTTTGAAGATGCTAAAAGGACTATGGAGGCAGCACTGATCCACCTCTTTCCACACTTCCTAGTGCATTATTTCAGGGAAAATAATGTGCAAGAGACTGGTACGGGAGGCCATCACTTTTTGTCCACGCGGGGAGTGGAGGCAAAAAACAAGGAAGGTCGTACTAGATCTCGAAATGGGGATAAGGCCATCACCATTGCTAAACAGGGGTTTAAGCAAAGAGAATGGGTTATAAGAAGGCCTTTCATGCCTTACTCTGGTTCAACTTGTAAAATAGATGCTTGATGTACATACCTAAACTCATTGTAGCATTTTTGCTTATGTTTTTATGGCTTGGGGAACCAATAAATACCCCCTCACCTTGGTGAGTTTTAAATTTTATTTTTTTTAAATGTACACACATATATAAGAGAGTTTTTAAGAAAAGCAATATATTAAAAAAAGTATTAATTTTCATTATAATGACATGTTTGCTACATTTTAATCTGATCAAGATCCGAAGTGAATATCTCAAAATCTGACCAAACTCGACCTGAAAGAGGATGTACCTGAAAGTACCAAAACCAAACTGACGCAAACCAAACCCGAGCCGAACCCGATTCAAAAAACATATACCTGAATTGTACTTGAAACTGAATCAACCAAACCAAATATGATCTAAACCCAATTCAAAAAATTTAAACCCAAATTTACCCGAAATCAAAACAACCTGAACCAAACCCAATCCGATCTAATAATATTCAAAACTATCGAATTACACCCGAACCTAAACACACCTGATCATGACCCGATACCCAAACACAAAACAATCTACCGAATCATACCCGAACCAATTGGGTCTCTCCCAGACCTGGCTAAAAAGACCCGTTTGCTAGGTGTAGTATTTTCCTTAGAAAAAATTTGATCTTATTTTCTTGGTACCAAAGTAATTGTGTACACCGACCATGAAGTGCTTTGTCACTTGATGACGAAGAAAGAGGCCAAGCCGACATTGATTAGATGGATTTTGCTTTTGAACGAGTTTGATATGGAGGTAAGAGACAACAAGGGTGTGGAGAACCTCGTAGTTTATAATTTGAGCCGATTGGATCCGTGCCAAAAGTTGGTAAAAGTGCCTACGACGGAGAAACTACGGGAAGAGTTTCCCAATGAACAATTGTTCGCAATCGGGGACCTCCAATCGTAGTATGCTGACATCAAATGGAGAAGAATGGGTGATAGCATAGGGATGATTGAAAGACAAAGGATCTGATTCAAAAGACGGTGAGAGTGTAGGTTGATCAGAATCCAAGAAATTAAGAGAAAAACAAAATTGAGTAGGATCAGAATAAGGAGAAAGTGTTTCATGAAATACCACAACTCTAGAAATAATTACTCTATGATTTTGGAGATCAAATATTTTGTATGTTTTCTATCATGTGGGATAACCAATAAGGATGCATGGGAAAGCTCTTTCCATGAAATTATCTTTGTGAGAAGAAGTATTTGTAGAATAAACTAGACAACCAAAAGACCTAAGAGTGTGAAAATCTGGACTAATGTTAAAAAGAAGCTGATAGGGTGAGTTCCAGGAGAGAGTGGAACTTGGCAGTCTATTAATAAGATAAGTAGCTGTCAAAATTGTATCTCCCCCCAAAAAAAATTTGAAGATGAGACTGACATAAAAAGCTACTTGAAGAAGGTGTTGATGCTTCCTCTCTCCATTTTGTTGTGGAGTGTAGAAGCATGATTTTTGGTGCAAAATATCAATCTTAGAAAATAGTTTGTCACACTCAGTGTTCACAAATTCAGTCCCATTATCTGATCCGAGATACTTCACTAAAGTATGGAAATGATTTTTGATCATAAGAAGAAAGGTTTTTTAAAATGAATGGTACTTGATCCTTAGTTTTAAGAAGATAAGTCCATGTGCTTCTTGTAAAATCATCTACAATAGTCAAGAAATACTTGTAATCTGTGATTGAACCTGTTTTATATGGCCCCCAAAGATCAACATGTATGAGAACAAAAGGAGAAGATGTAAAAGAAGTACTTGATGAAAAAGGTAATCTGTGTTGTTTTGACATAGGATAAATAGAACAAACATGACATCACGAGGTGTTTTGATTACATTAAGATACTTCATTACATCAGAAGAAGGATGCCCTAATCTATAATGCCAGGATTTAAAAGACAAAACTGGTTGACTAGCCACTGCACTGATTTCAGGACTTCTTGGAACTTGGTGAGTGTAAGCTAACTGAATTCTCTATTGAAGGACTTTAGATTTAAAAGACTGGGGATCTAGAATGTATAATTCATTGGTGTCTTTGATTACTGCTGAGATTTTCTCAGTCTCGAGGTCCTGTAGTAAGCAATGCTTGGATTAGAATTTGAACAAAACTAGCATTAACTTTGTGAGTTTACTGACTGAGAGAAGATTGTATTTAAAATATGGAACATGTAAACACTCAAACAATGTGACTGGTGGACTTAGGCAGGCTGTTCCTAAAGCTTTAACTAGTTTGGTTGTATGATCTTGCATATAAACTGGAGTAATGTTATGTACTGGAAACATAGAAGTAAAAACTGACATATCCCTGCACATATGGCTTGAAACCCCACTATCCACAATCCAGCTATCATCAATCAAAGTAAACATATTAAGTGAAAATTTTGTAACAATGCTACCTGCACAATCATTATAAAAAGCATATTTTCCCGCACCGCCTTGATTCTGCATATATTTTTTTCCCTTTTACTTTTTTTCCATCTGTGCTCCCACCATTCTTGCAACAAGTGCCTGCAGCTTAGCATCCATATCACTCTTTTGAGTGTCTTCCTCTTCAGTCACAGCATGAGCAGAATACTTCTAATTGGATTGATAAGACTTTTGGTAACGATGTGGAGTAAAATGTGGCTATTGTAATGGTTGAGCTTTCACTGTCATATCTCTACTTCCTTTCCACCACTCAGGATAGCCTTTAATTTTGAATCAATTCTCCTTAAGGTGTCCTAGCTTTCCACAGTGATAACACCTCAAGTATGTTCTCTTCACATTTCTTTTCCTCATGCCATCCGAATCATTATATTGCTCAGCACCACCATCTCCCATTTGATAAGGAATTTTTTTTATCTCTGTATATTCTGACTGCCATAGGATAATTATTTTTGCATCTCTCGATAGGCTCCATGCACTAATTTTTGCTTTTCAATCCTGCTAATCATCTGGCAAGGTTTTCCAACACTAGAGAATGGATCATCTAACAAAATTTGATGAATGATAGCATTGTATTCCTCATTCAATCCCATAAAAATTTATGCAGCTTATCATCTTCCTCTTCAGCGGAAAGACAAGTATAATTGATACAATCAACATATCACCTCTTTCTAGGTCTTAAACAAGCATATTCATTCCATTCATCTTTCAATTCTGTGAAATAAATAGCCACTGATTCATTTTCTTGTTTTAGTTCACATATATCTTTCTTCAGTTTATAAATCAAAGGTTCATTGCATTCACCAAATCTTTCCTTCAAATCCTTCCATAGAGCACTTGCACTCTCAACTTGCACTCTCACAAAACATAAATCTTCTTGCTATCTTCTTAGAAATCAAATTCAATATCCAGGAAATCAAAGTCGAATTTACATGTCCCACCTGTCAAACAAAGGATCATCCAAGCCCGGTGTTCTTATTTCACCAGTGAGGAACTTCAGCTTTCCCTTTGATTTGATTGCTACAACCATCGATCTTCTCCATGTAGTGTAATTGTACTCATTCAGTGGCTCTGCAACTAACACCAGGTTGGTGTTGTCATAACTTTGAAGATCAAATGGATCATCTACTTTGTTTCTCCTGGATTTGGCATTTCCTCTGTGAAAATTAGATCTCACTGAATGTCCAATTGAGTTCATGAATTCTTAATCGGAAGACATGGTTTATGGAACTCAAAACAAGCAGAATTTTAGTGTTATTAATTCAACATCACCAGATCTTCCCAGTGAGCTCTGATACCATGAAAAAATAGTTGAAATAGAAAACGAAAAGTAGAGAAAAGGAAGAAAAAATCAGTGTATTCATCACCTGTATTGTGTTGGCTAAAATTACATAACGAATGAGCTATGTTGGTTGCTTTATACCAGACAGCAAAAAACACTAAGCCCAATTAGAGAGTGACACGTATAACCCAAAATAAAAAACTAAAAACAGCAAAAGAAAAGGCAGATAAATGATGTCGTTCCACTCTTGCCGCCAAATTTTTGAAATGAAGATTTGCCGCTATTGCCAACGACTTCAACCTCACTTCAAGGTTTAGAAAAATGTTGATCCAGTCTTTAACTTATTAAAATGTTACAATACTTTATAAAGTCATGTTACTTAAATCTTTGAAAAGTGTTACCTAGAACTTTGAAAAGTGTTACCTAGAACTTTGAAAAGTGTTGCGGTAGATTTAATGCAACATCACCTAAAATAAATATTTTTTAAAATGTTGCAATAGGTCCAACTTAGTATTTTTATCACCTAAAGCAACACTTTTAAAGTGTTACATTAGCTTTAGTTTGTAGTAGTGTCAGCGGCCTTTATTACTGAATCATGCTGATGCGAGTAAGTTGTGGTATGTTTCTCTGTACGTCACTTGAATTTTCATGTTGTAGAAGCAAAATTTTTTGCAAGAGATGCTCGGATGTCGAATCAGAGGAAAATAACAGCAACAGAATATAAGATTAAGTCTCTGGTTGTTGGACGAATCGTCTCAAATATGATGTTAGAGGAGGGGGTGGAGGTACGGCGTAGAAGAGATAGAAATTGTGGCTTGACAAAGTAGATGGCGTTGTCAAGGAGTGTATTTTGACCTTGAGAGTTGGTCGCTAATTGTGTTGGTCAATCTGCATCATTATTGAACGAACGAGAAATTTAGCCGATAAATAATTATAGGGTACTTCAGACTATTGTTAACATGATTAGATCCCATAGAAAGTTGTCTAGTGGTTGAGTACTTGAAGAAACAATAATAACTAATACTATCTAGTTAATATACAAAACAACATATCTCTTATTAAAATTAGTTTTTCTATTAATTAGTATTTCACATGCTTTCAGCTTTCCTCCAAAAGTTGACTTACATTTTTCCTCTGATTTGAGTTTCTTTTTTTTTTCAATTCACACGTCTAATACTTTATCCAAACTAATATGTTCAATGTAAATTATACACAAACTCTTCTTTTAGGCAGCCTAAACTTTAGGCCAGGGTTTATTCTGCAATTATTGTAAATTTGAAATTAGGATGGGGTTTTTTCTAAAATTTGCTAATAAATTTAGGGGCGTTCTATGCAATCATAAAATTAATATCTATAACAAATTTTCATTTTTTTCATTTCTTTCCTCCCCCTCTCCTCCGATCTGAATCTTGCAACCACCGCTAACCACCACCGCCTATCAGAACCACCGATCCACCGCTGCATTTCCTCTTCTTTTTCCAGCATCGTGGCAGAGCTATGGCACCTCACCGGTGTCATGATTACAAGTCACCGACGGAGCTAGAGTAGCGTCATGATCATCACCAGCGGAGCTAGGTTTCAGCGTCAGCACTATCGTGTGAATCTCTCGTCAATGAGAGGCATCCTAAGAAACCCTTGTTCTATTCAGGCGATGGAATATAGGATTAACAACAGTGATAGAATCGAGGATTGACAACGGCGATTACGGAGAAGGCAGTGGTTACGGAGAAGGATTCGGTGTCTGTGCGACGGGCGTTCATGTGACGAAGGAGCAATACTTGAGCATAGCAGTGGAGCTTAGAAAAGGTGGGGCGGAGTGGAAGTGGAGCGCAGCAGAACACAACGATGGTCCGGCGGAGTGGAAGAGGAAGGAGGCGCCGTCAAAATTGCGCTGAAGAAGAAAGCACGTGTGATGCACGTGCCCGAAGGAAGAAGAAGACGCATGTGGCTTCACGCGTGGCCTGAGGTGGCAGCATTAGATGGTGACAGACTGGGGATTTTCATATCAGAGGTGAGGCTAAATTTTGTGGTTTATTTTTTCCAAAGGCTTGGTAAGGTTTAATATGTTTTGATTGAGGTCATAAGTAATGAAAAGCTATTTGGTGTAGTGGTTTGTTCGTTATCTTATGATGTTGTAGGCCTGAGTTCGAGTCTTGTTGCATGCATTCTTTTTTGAAGAATATTCTAGAGGTTTTACAGCTGATGTTTAAAATTTATTGGACAAGCTGAGATGATTAGTAAACGTTCTTTGGTGTAGTGATTGTTCTCTACTTACTGAGGTTGTAGACCTGGGATCAAATCCCACTAGAACTTTTTTTTTGAAGAATTTATGTTATTGAGGTACTGTAATTTTTTTGTTGAGGTTTGTAGCTTTTTTTCTCTCATGTGTACGTTTTTCATTATTCTGGTGGGGTATAGTTGATATGATTTGATGTTTTGTAGTTTATTTGGGTGATATGGATTGATATTTGTATCTTTTAATTTTTTTGTTTTCTCATGTTAATGTTTTTCATTTTTTAGTTAAGGTTTTGGTGATAGAAGTTGATGTTTGTAGAGCCTTTTTTCTTATATTGATGTTATTCATTTTCCGGATGGGCTCATGTATAAGGAGTTTATGTTTGTAACTTTTGGGTGATATAGGTTGATATTTATAATTTTTTAAAAAAAACAAATGTTGGTAATTTAGGATTTTCAAAGTGAATAATTTATACTTTCGAGGAACTGTAGCTTTTTTGTTGATGTTTTTAGCTTTTTTTTCTCTCTTGTTGATGTTTTTCATTTTTTGGGGTGAGTTTTAGTTGATATGAGTCGATGTTTTGTAGTTTTTTTGGAGTTATATGGGTTGATATTTTTAGTTTTTTTCCTCTCATGTTGATGTTTTTCATTTTCTATGTGAGTTTTATATGGTAGGGGTTGATGTTTGCAGTTTTTTGGTGATATGGCCAATGTTTTGCATTGATTTTTTTTCTTATGGTGATGTTTTTCATTTTTCGGGTAAAGTTTAGATGATAATAGTTTATGTTTTTAGCTTTTGGGTGATATAGATTGATGTTTGTAGTTTTTTTTTAAAAAAAAAATTGATAATTTAGCTTGTTGATGTTTTTATGATTTGCAGTTGATTTTTGTTAGTTGTGGTCGATGTTTTTTAATTTTTTTTGTTGATTTTTATTTGATTTTTATATATTTTTTGCTATTTTATTTGATTTTTTATATTTTTTGCTGCAGTTTTTAGTTGATATTTTATGATTTTTCGTCGATGTTCTGCTATTTTTTGCTGCAGTTTTTATTGATTTTTTTGCATATTCCAAACATTTTTTAAAAAAATTGAATTTTTTAAAATTGCAGGTGGCGGGAAAATGATGGAAAAACAATTGGACAAAAAACCCCCTGGAAGTTATAAACTATAGGTTCCTGTAAAATTATTAGAGATAGGTCCCTGGAGCTAGAATATTATTAGAATTTCATAAAAGCTCCTGCCTAAAGTTTAATCTGCCTCACAGGAGACCATCTCATATATATATTATCTACGGTGAAAATTTTGAATTCAATATTTTAATTCATATATGTACAATTACAATGTTTTCTAAAAACATGTATATTTGTAAAATTTATTAAAATCACTAGGTAAATTTTTATACAAAACACTAACGTGTGCAATTTAAAGATTGGGAAAAGTGCAAAAATGACCCTATTAAAGTGAGAAAGTGAAAATATAACCTTGTATAATCAGAAAGTGCATAACTAACTCTATGTTTTGATCAAATTGTGCAGTTTTACCCAATTTACACTATTCCAGCATTGACCGAACAAATTCAGGCATCGACCATTTATGAAAAGGCAAATATATCTCAACTCTTAAAACAAAAAGTTGAATGAAAAAATACCCCTAAGTTCTCCTTCTTCTTCATTTTCAAACCTGCCGCACCACCATATCCGCTGCCGTCTGTCGCCATCTCTGCCAGTGATAACCCTCCTTCACCCAAAACCACCACCTCCACCCTAGACCCTAGCAGCGCCGCCCACTGACCACCACTGTGCCGCTCACCACCAACAACGCCCAGGACCATCGCATCTGCCCTAAACCCTAGCAGTGTCGTCCACTGACCACCAGAACCACTACTTCCACCTTAAACCCTAGAGGCGTTGCCCACTGACCACCAGAACAACTACCTCCGCCTTAAACCCAAGCGGCGCCCGCTCATATTTTTTCGGCGGTGGTGGAGATTGAAAGAGGCGAAGGAAATATGAGGGCGTAAGGAGGGGTGGTATTCGGGCGTGAGTGAAGAAATGGGAGATGGAGGAAATGGGAGATGATTGGGATTGTGGGAAAGAAGATAAGGTTATTGATGTCTTTTCCAATTCTATTAGTTCTGAATTTTTAATAAGGGTAAAATGGTCATTTTAACAATTTCTGACCATTTTTAGAGGTGATATTTTGGTCAACGATTTGTAGGGCTAATTTTGCACTTTGTGATTTTACAAGGTCATTTCTGCACTTTCACCCAAAACATATGGTTAAAAATGCACATTACTCTTAAAGATTTAAGTTGGAGAAAAAGTTGATCATAATTTTAACACATGACAACGATTAATTGGAGATGGAATACTGGATTCAAGTTTTCAACAATTAAATCATCTAGCTTCTCCTACTATGATTGATTGGCACCATCGTATAAATGGTGTAATAATGCTGATCGGATCCTCTGCGCCAGTGTTTGTACACCACCCGTGCGACACAACTACTATGATGTAGTTTTGTGGTATTTGTATTCCTTTCATATTTTTCAATAGCATAAACGGTAAGCCCTTCAATTTTTTACCTTTCATGTTTCAACTTTATTTCACTCATTTCTCTTCTTTAATTTCAAAAATAATTGTTTTAGGGATAGTGTTCATCCAAATTATTATTTTTAACAATAATTTTACTTTATGAGTAGGTCTCGCTAATACCAGAACACATCTACTAATCCACTAAACGATTAAATCAATCATAAAAAATTCATATTTATAATTGTTAAGGTCATATTCATTTTAAAGGGTTTTCATAATTATATGTAAATCATTGCAATAAATTAAATAAAAATAAGATCACCCTGTTAGTCATGCCTAATTTTATAATGACCCATTTAACGGCTAATCGGTCTTAAAAAAGACTTTATGTTAATATTATATGTTATGAATAAGTAATAATGACCCAAATGAATTTTATTATTACTTAATATAATATATAATATTCATATGAGTCCGTCTCTTGAAAGACGGTCTTTCCATAAGTTATGGAAAGACCAAGGTTTAAAGTGCAAATGGAAAGGAATGAAGATAAAATTTTGGCGTTGCATGAATCGGGTTATTAACTTTATAACTAAAACATGTTGCAAAATAAATTTTAAATATTGTAACTAAGACCTTTTACCTTTCATTATTCTAATTAAACCTCGTCTTTTTGTAAACCTATGGCGGATATCCATGTGGTCAGGGTGGTGGATTTCCAGTGCTTGGCTGAGCGACATTGGGGTCTGAGCAAAGATGAGATGGAGCGGGTGGCGGAGATGGTGGATGGTGGTGGCAGAGGTTGTGGCTGGCGGAGGTGGTGGCGGAGGTGGTGAAGGCGGTGGTTGGTGGTGGCAGAAGTGGTGGCTGGTAGAGGTGGTGACTGGTGGTGGCAGGGGTATTATGAGGATGAAATTTTTAGCTTCCAGATCAAGGGTATTTTAGTCATTTCAGCATTTCATCATTGCCAAAATTGAGAGGCTCAATGCAGAATAGGAATTTTGGGTATATCGGGACAATATATTTAGAAAATTAGGGTTATATTGGCACATACAATAATTAGTTAGGGTTAAATTGACACTTTCTAAGATTGCAGGGTTATGTTGGCCCTTTCAGCCTAAAGTTAGGGTCATAAATGTATTTATCTCAAAATATAGATCCAAAGGCCACAAAATTATAGTTGAAAAAGGAATTTCACCTACATTTGTTCGACATCTATACTATAAAATATGTTTTACAATTACTAATTTATAATAAAAATACTAATTATAAGATATATAAAATAAATTTTAATATTATTTATTTATTTATAATATCTAATATTTTTGTATTAGCGGGACCCAACAAATTTAAATGATTTTAAGTATTAGAATCTGGATGAAAACTATAGTTAAAACTTCTTTTTTGAACAAGGGAGTTGATGAAATAAATTTGAAACATAAAAAGTAAAAAATTAGGATAGGCATAACATTTATACTATTTAAAAAATAAAAGCAAAAATTTTAAACCCAAATACCACAAAACTACGTCATTATAGTTGTTGTGCAGTGTGCATACACTAGCGCGTAGGATCCGAACGGTAATTATGACCATCATGTTTACAAAACCTAGAAGTTTTCACTTGGTATTCAATTATGACTCTTTACGATGAATTCTGATTTTCAATTGTACTGCCAATTTAATTTAAATGGCTATTTACCTATCCAAATGTACCTATAATCATCCTTTATCTTCGATTAAAGATTGTGCATAATTTTAATTTAAATGGCTATTTACCTATCCAACTGTACCTATAATCATCATTTATCTTCGATTATAGATTGTGCATAATTAATTAGTCATAAAAATATGAAAATAGATACAATTACTTTTACTCCTATTAAATTTAATTTATTTTTACTATGTTGAATAAAATATTTACACGGTGTTATTTTTTATTGTTATCGATTTAATACTTGATTTTCATTTTTTTATGTTGACACTCTAACAAAATTATAATATAAAAAATATTTTTTGAAAAATATCACAAATTATATTCATTTCAGTTTTAATATTTTTGTGGAAAAAATGGCGATGATTGTAGGTGCGATTTCACACACCTAAAGTGCGATCGCATCATCCATGAAGCATGGAAGGGGAAGGCCAATGAAGAAGGTGACTCTATCGAAGGTGGAATGGTGTGGCTCTGCGAGGGAGGATGGCGTGGAAGCTACCAGTCTCGATTTGGATTTGGATCAGAAGGAGGAGAGTAATATGAAAGAGGAAGGAGTTGTAGAGACAAACCGAGAATCAGTAAGGTAGATTGGAGTAGCTCGAAATGGGAATTCAGACGCAATTAAGGAAACAGTAAGACCTGAAATCCCTGTTTCTGTTAATACTATGAATCGATTTGATAAGGGTAATTTATGGGTTGATGTGATTAGGGGAAATAGGATACCAATGAATGGTCTAGATATGGAATTTTCTGCTCCTAAAATTGTGAATGGGGATACCAATGAATGGTGGAAATCGAACCTGGTGGTGTAGAGTCTGAATTGAAGTACTGGGAAACTGCTCTGATTATGTACGTTATAGGAGGGGAGCTAACAATGAATGTAGTTAAGAGATTCATGCTGAATAATTGGCCATTTGTTAAGACTCCTGAGTTGCTGTATAATGATGAAGGATACTTTTTTTATTAAATTCAAAAGCAAGAGGGATATGGAGGAGGTCATGAAGAAGGGTCCTTATACAATCTATGGAATGGCCATGTTTCTGCATCTGTGGAAGGCTGGTTTCTCCATGGAGAAGGATATGCTGAGAACAGATCTAGTATGGGTGAAACAACCTAGGCTACCACTGCACCTGTGGGGGGTTAAAAGCTTGGGTAAGATAGGAAGTGTGATTGAGAAGCCTTTATTCACAGATGAGTGTATAGCTAGCAAGCTAGAGATATCTTATGTAAGGATGATGGTGGAGATAGATATATCCCAGGACGTGCCAGAAAGTGTGAAAAGCATAGATGTTGATGGAAGTATACTCAGTCAGAAAATTGAAGTGGAGGGTAAGCCACTATTTTGTAAGAAATGTCAGGTTGTGGGACACAGATGTGGAAAAGAAATAAAAAAGGTGACTCGGCAATGGAAAGTGAAGATACAGGAGAAGTCCAAGGAAAACAGTGAAGTAAAGGGGAAGGATGGAAAAATAGAAAGAGTGGAAGCAAGGGTAGAAGAGGAAATATAACCTGCTCAATGGACCCTAGTGCAGTAAAAAAACAAAGGAAACAAGGTAATGGAGCTTGAGCAAGTGGGGATTATTGAATTCCACAATGAAGCAGGAAACAGTATAGGAGGAAATTTTAAACATCCTCTCACGATTTGGAAAGATCCTGAGAAGGATCAAGGCATTGGCCCATGATAGGTGCCTGGAATGTTAGGGGGCTAAACAAGGCAGCAAAGGGGAATGAGATTAGCTCCCGTCTCATTGGCCTAAAACTAGATGTTGTTGTGCTTCTAGAAACAAGGGTGAAACAAGATAAAGCTGAGGGGATAAGGAAGAAATTTGGGAACAAATGGAAGTTTGTTGATAACTTTGGCAGTCACTACAATAGAAGGATTTGGGTAATGGGGGATTTCAGGAACGTGGAGAATCTGACTCATGAAATGTCTGATCAAATGATGTTAGTGGAGATGAAGGTCAAACATGGAGATAGGATGAACTGGATGACTGTTGTGTATGGTAGAAACTAGTTGAAGATGAGGAAGAAGTTGTGGAAGGAGATAGAGGGGGGCTAACTCAAAGTTGAAAGGGCCAGTACTGGTTGTTGGAGATTTTAATAATGTGCTTACACTAAAAGATATAATTAGAGGAAGTGAAGTAGTGGTGCAGGAATACTGGGACTTGGAGCAGATGATGCAAAGAGCATATCTATTTGAATGTGAAAGAAATGGAGATCATTACACGTGGTCTAATAGGAAATTAAATGGAGTGGTCTACTCTAGAATAGATAGAGCAGTAGCAAACCTGGAATGGTTTACAAAATACCCTGAGATGGTGGTGGATAACCTGGAACTCGGGGTTTCTGACCATGCCCTGGTCAGGATCACTATACAAAAGGAGCAGAAACCAGTGCATAAACAGTTCAAATTCCTGAATTGTTTATTGGAAACGAAGGAGGTACTGGAGGATATCAAGAAGAGTTGGCAGAGGGAGCTCAAACGGAGGCCAATGTTTGTGGTCTAGCAAAAGCTGAAAAGGCTTCAGGGAGACATTAAGGAGTATTCTAAACAAGTCAGTGGAGCACAAAAGAAACTGGAAGATGAGAGAAGAAATCTGGAAATGGCTCAGAAAGCATTGGGGCGGGATAAAATAAACAAGAAGAAAATAGAGGCAGTGATAAAGGGGATTGAACTGGTTCAAAAATGGAGTGATATTGATGAAGGCATAGCCAGGCAGAAGGCAAAGGTAGAGTGGCTAAGGCTCGGAGATGGCAATAATGCCTATTTCCATGCCACAGTAAAAGGAAAAAAACAAAATGGTGGGATTGGAGAGACTGGAGACAGAATCAGGGGAATTGGTCAGTAAGCAGGAGAATATGGATGGAGAGATACTAAACTTCTACAAGAAGCTAGTGGGTGGAAAGCTGAAAGCTTAGAGAGAGTAAATATTGAAGTCATAAGGAAAGGGGGGGAGATTGGGAGTGGAAGCCAGAAAAATGCTAGTTCAGGAAGTTCAGGAGAAAGAGGTATGGGAGGCTCTAAAAAGCATTGGAGATCTGAAAGCTCCAGGCACAGATGGTTATGGAGCAAAAATTTCAAGATAAATTGGCAGGTGATCAGGGTTGATGTAATGGAGGTTGTGCATGAGTTTTTTAAACAAGGGAGACTGTATAGAGCAGTAAACAACACCCTTGTTACTCTGATCCCAAAACATGCTGCTGCCAGGAAGGTAAAGGACCTAAGGCCTATCTCCTACTGTTCCACAATGTATAACATCATTTCAAAGCTCTTAGCAGGTAGACTAAGTAGGGTCTTATCAGAGGTGGTTCGGGAAAATCAGGTAGCCTTTGTGCCAGGAAGGAACATACATGACTACATTATGCTTGCATATGAACAGGTCAGGGGATACAACAGGAAAAATGGAGGTGACAGATGCTTAATCCAAATGGACATACAGAAGGCCTATAATACTATAGAGTGGAAGGCTTTGCAGGTGATATTGAGTGAAATGGGAATACCTCAGCAGTTTGTGGAGTGGGTTATGTTATGTGTATCCACAGTCAGCTATAGATACAGCATAAATGTCAAACTGACCAAATTTGTTACTGCTGAAAGAGATTTGAGGCAGGGAGATCAAATATCCCCACTGTTATTTGTGCTTGTAATGGAGTATATGTGCAGGTGTCTTCAAGCAGTGGAAGGAAGGAAGGAGTTCAAATACCACCCACATTGTGAGGAAATCAGATTGATTAATCTCAGTTTTACTGATGATGTGCTCTTACTGTCAAGATGGGACCCTGAATCAGTGACAGCCCTGATGCAGGCTTACAAGAAATTTGAGAAGTCCACTGGCGTAAGAGTGAAAGTTGCGAAATGTAAAGTGTACATCGGATCAGTGAAAGAGGAATAAAAGCAGGAGATATTAGCCATAACTGGCTTTGAAGAATGTATGCTTCCTTCCAAGTACTTAGGTGTTTCACTGTCCAGTAAAAAATTGACAGTGGTGGTATGTCTGCCATTGGTAGATAGGATGATTGAAAAACTAAGGCACTGGAGTTCTAGATTGCTTAGTTATGCAGGTAGATTGCAGTTGGTGAAAATTGTTTTGTTTGTTGTGGTTAACTACTGGCTGCAGTGCTTTCCACTACCTAAAACTGTGATCAAGCATGTGGAAGCAATTTGCAGATCCTTCTTGTGGAGTGGAGGTGACAGCATCACCAAAAAAGCACCTATGGCCTAGGAGAAGGTCTGTGACTCAAAAAAGGCTGGAGGACAGAATGTCATAGCTTTACAGGAATGTAGCATTGCAACTAAGAGTAAGAATCTCTGGAATTTGTGCAGAAAATAGGATAGGTTGTGGATAAGATGAATTCATGCCATATAAATAAAAGGAAGAGAGATGATGGAGGTGGAGTTCCCAGCTTCAGCTTCCTGGATGTTGAAGAGCCTAAGAAAATGCATAAGTAAAGTAAAGATGATGGATTCCTAGAAGAAGCAATTGGACAAGGACAGATTCAGTACCAGGGAAGTGTAAAAGGAGCTAAAGGGGGATCAAAGGAAAATAGAATGGAGTAAAATCTTTTGTGGTAACTTAGCTAGACCAAGGGTACAATTTACACTATGGTTGGCATGTCATGGAATATTACCAACAAAACAAAGGCTGAAGAAGTTTGGATTACTAGCTGAAGACAAATGTGGCATGTGTGGTGAAGTAGAAAACATTCAGCATTTTCTTTTTGATTGTGTAAAAACAAGGCAAATTTGGGTTGGTGTGTTGCAATGGGCGCAAATCTGGAGGAGGCCACAGCAATGGGATGAGGAGCTGCAATGACTTATTTGCAAGTGCAAGGGGAAAGGATGGCGAGCTACTCTAATGAAGACATTGATTGTTGAGACGGTGTATGAAGGGTGGAGGGTAAGAAACGAAGTATGTTTCCGGCATAGTGAGACTGTAAATGTAATAGAGGTGACAAAAATAATTTTGAATAGTGTGGTGTATAGAGCATGGGTGAATCCTAAAATTAGGAAACATTAACTCATGATAGCAGATTTGTAGGGTTGAAAAAAATATGTAAAGTTGGTATATTCAAGATGACATGAAAGTCAATTATCCCAAAAAATAATATAACAAATTAATGTTTTAAGCAAGAGTCTTAATCATGGCTGATAATTTTGATACAATAAAAAAATTATCAATAATTAATTGTTACCCCGAGTATATAATTCTCGAGTTTCAATATAAGTGAAAAGAATTATTAACAATTAATAGTATCTAAAAATCAATATATATATATATATATATATATATATATATATAACCACATAAAAAATCATTAATCATCTACTCCTTTTTAACAATCATTCTTCAATCATAGTATATAAGACATAAAATTGTACAATAATTTTTTTATATCATTAAAATAACATAAAAATAATTTAAAGATATTTATTAATTTTAATTTTTTAAGTTTATTTTTTTATTAACATTGAAAGAAAGATATCAATAAAAGAAATATCAAACAAATTAAATAAGATAATAATAAAGTGCAAGAAATACCTACTCCCTCCATCCCAACTCAAACTGGACACGTCACATTATGTCACTATTCATTGTTCAACCTTGACCATATATTTGAATAGATATATAAATAATAATATTATCATATGTTATATGGTTGGATTCGTCGTAAAAAGTTGTTTCACAAAAGTAACTTCTTGTTTGCCATTATTAAATGTATAAGTTAAATATATTAACGGTTAGACAAGTTTCTTGATGAGCGTTAATATGATCATGTCCAATTTGAGTTGGGACAGAGGTAGTAAATTACAAAAGTACAAGAATTATAATTTATGTCTCAAAAGAAAAGTTAGAAACGCTTACAAAATTAGCTTGTTTAATAGTTTTCCCAAAATCCGAGGGAAGATGTAAGTTAATTTTTGGAGGAAGTTGAAAGAATGTGAAGTTCTAAATAATGAAAAAAACAAATTTAATAAGAGATAAGTTGTTTTGTATAGACTAAACTATTTTTGGTTCCTAACATATGATCTAATGCCATCTTTCCGTCCCTGAAACTAATACCATGTCCTTTCAGTACCCAACAAATTCTAAACGGCTTGTTTGGTCCCCAAACTAGATTCCGGGTGATTTTCAGGTAGACTAAATTGTTTTTTATCTCTAACATATGATCTTATACCATCTTTTGGTCCCCAAAATAACCAGAAAACCACCTTGAAAATCGCATTGGGGACCAAACAAATCGTTTTGAATTTATAGGGTACTGAAAGGATGTGGTTTTGATCTCGGGGACCAAAAGATGTATAAGATGCCATGTTATGGATCAAAAAAGTAATTTCATCTTTTGTATATTGTATAGGTAGTATTAGTTTTTTTTATTTCACCAAATGCTCAACCGCTACACAACTTTCTATGGTATCTAATCATGTTAAAAAGTGCCCTTGTGCACTCGTTAGAAAAACTCATAATTATATATTGGATGAATTTGGTGTCAGGTGTCTGTTTTCCACTATTTACTGCATTTAGAATGTCATTATGCTATGAATCTAGTAATATTCTCCCTTGGAAATTGTTGTAGGCATAGACTAGTAAAAAATTTGCAAAATACTTTCATATCCCCCAATTCTTTGATAAGTGCAAATATAACCTCAGATGTTTGAACATGCAAATGTAATTGGCTCCAAATGATCCCACGACCGGAGTCTACAAATTTATCCATAATCTAGTGGTCGAAATTGCTAAAAATCTAGTTGATGTATACCCAGCTCATAAATTCCATAACACTGGACGGCTGGCCGGGAGAATAAATGGGCTCTACGCTAACCTGCAATGTGAACCAAAAAAGATGGATTTAGGATAAGGTAAGTCAACCCACGAACTAAGAAAGGCGGAGACCACGATCAAGCATCACACACGAACCGCCTTTATTGGAACCACGTTACAATCCACGATGGGGAAACCTAATAAGGTGGAACCACGATTATAACACACTATAAAAGGAAAGAGGGAGAACACTAGAAGGTAAGTGCAACTAGAATAAGAATACTTGATTCCAAAAAGAGAAGTTACTGACTTGAACGTTGGAGTCTTTTCCCCGGAACCACTTATGGAATCTCTTCTGCAGGGGCATCGCGGTGAACAACGATCACTTTGACAAATCAGGGATACCACAACATTTGGCGTCATCTGTGGGGATGGAATTTTTTTTCCGGTAATTCATTCCTGGAAAATGGTGTTCACCAGAAGTGAAAGAAGCCAACACCACCATACTCAAGAGTAAACAAGTGGAAGTAACAGGAAAATACATCCTAGTCAAGATCAGGATTATGTTCCCAACAGAGAACAAGAACACGTTAAGGATGACACAAAAGACGAGGGAAAGACAGAGTCTCCTAACATGAACAAAGAAAAGGAAAGGAGAGCATTCTCGTCGTTCTAGAAGTAAACAGAGAACAACTGTATGATCAGTTTTTAGCCACTCTCAAACTGAAGTCCCTAAGGGTGGGTCAAAGATTGGGTCAAAAGAATGATGATCTTAAATATGGGAAAGAATTATGAGACATGGTAGCAGACGATGATAGACAAGTCACCGCTAGCACCAAATCTTTGCAATTTCAAGATGCTGAAAGACTTCAAGTTGCTGTTACATGTCAAAATTTACGATGGAACAACTGACCCAAGGGAATTCCTACATTCCTATAGTAATAGCATGAGGTTCCGCGATGCTGAAACTGAGTTGGTGTGCAAGGCTTTCCTAATCTTTCTATAGGGAACAATGATTACATGGTATGAAGATTTACCCAACAGAAGTATCACATCTTTGGAACAGCTCCCGAACCTATTCTTGGGATGCTTCTACCAAAAATAGAAGTTCGCCAAGACAATAGCGGACCTAAACAACATAGCACAATGAAGCAATGAAAGTTTGGAAGGGTATCACAGTAGGTTCGTCACGAAGAGCTTGCAAGTTTGTGACCTTTCTTTTCAATCTTCCTTGGGTACGTTCATGGGGGGATCTACAAAAAATGATAGAGCGGTATGTGCAAATCAAAGAAGCAAACAACCACAAAATAGAACGGGAGCGAGGATAGAAAAGAGTAATGGAGGACTCACAAAGAAATATGGAAAGGAAGAGAAAAGGAAGTCTCTTTTTCAAAGTAAGAGAAATGGAAACTCAACATACTGTCTCAAGAGACACCGCTTACGAAGCCACGAAAGGAAATCTAGAAAGCGAACAGAGATTTATTTTATGACCCAACACCGATAATAGAATCTCCGGAGAAAAGATCAAGAGAATACTATTGTGCTTTTCATAAATATCATGGTCACCATATTGAATATTGCATATATCTGAGGAGGTAAATAGAGGAAAACTTGAGAAATGGCTATCTAAGCCAGTAAAAGAAAGAGGATGGAGGAAGCAGATACAACGGAGCTAACAAGGCAGGAAGCTCCATAGCTAAAATCCGGGCTACAATGAGCACTCAGAACAAGAATCAAAAGATAAGAGCAGTGGTAGATTATGAAGAGGGCGCATCTATTGAGGCTCCAGAGAAATTAGTCTTCACAATACATGGGTCAACGGAGTCTTTGTCAAATAATGCTTGGAAGGCTAAGGCCAAGTACTCACCACTACAGGAGCCTGTAGAAAAATGATTACGTGTGGATGAAACAATCACGTTTAGCGAAGAGGATGCAGTTCCTAACACTTCACCTCACAATGATCCGATGCTCATTATTGCTAAGATCGGAAATGCAACAGTTCATAGGGTGTTTGTCAATGATGGGAGTGTGGTAGAAATCCTTTTCGTAGACTACTTGGATAGATTGGGATTCAAGAGGACCCACTTGAAAAAGTCCACATCCTTGCTTGTAGGATTCACGGGACGAGCAAAGACACCGTTAGGCAACATACAGCCACCTATAACAATTGGCAAAAATGATAGGAACTGCACTATAATTTGTGACTTCGTCATCATGGATGCTCTATGTTTGTTTAACGCTATCATCGGTAGTCCATGGATGAATAGAGCAAAAGCATTATGGTCTCCATACCATTTATTCATGAAGTTCCCAACCCCAACAGGGATCGCAACGGTGAGAGAAAACCAACAAATTGCCAGACAGTGTATGGTTATCACGATGAGAGCATGAAAGAACATGGAGCACACAAAAATGGTTAGTACTACCACAAACAGTTACTCACTCAACCAAGTGGGCCCTCCAGTAGATCTAGGAGAAGAGACTAAAGATGTCATTTTGGATGACAACGATACTTCTAAGCGTGTCAAAATAGGGAAATGTCTTCAAGATCAGGAGAAACAGAAGGTGATACAAATTTTGTGAGATAACAAGGACAAGTTTGATCAAACAGGTCAAGTAGAAGCAAAGAAACTTCGCTAGTGATAAACAAAACGCAATGGAGGAAGAGGTAAAAGTTGTTGCTGCAAGCTTGGATCATATAGAATGTAATATACCCAAAATGGCTAGCGAACCCAGTGATGGTGAAAAAGGTAGATTTCGGATGGAGAATGTGCATAGATTTCACCGATTTAAACAAAGCATGCCCAAAGGATTGTTATCCCCTGCTAAAGGTCGATCAGTTAGTGGAAGCAATTTCTGGATACAAGGCCCTGGCCTTCTTGGATGCCTATAAAGGATATCACCAGATATTGATGAACCTAGAGGATGTAGAAAAAATAGCCTTCATAATGAGCTTCGGGATATTTTACTAAGTGAAGATGCCATTTTGGCTAAAAAAAATGTGGGGCAACATATCAGAGGGTGGTTGATAATGCATTTCGCAGTCAAATGGGGCGAAACATAGAATCATATATGGATGGCATGGTCATAAAAAGCAGGCGAATATGTGACTTTGTGAATGACTTAAGGGAAACCCTAGATACATTAAGTGCAATTAGAATGAAGCTAAACCCCAAAAAATGCAAAATCGGGGTAAGCGCATGAAAATTCCTGGGATACAAGGTATCCTCAAGAGGAATTGAAGCTAATCCGAAGAAAATACAAGCAATTGTTAACCTCCCCCAGCCATGAACAGTTAAGGAAGTCCAAATCTTAATGGGATTGCTAACATCGCTTAGTAGGTTCGTTTCAAAGGCGGCCAAAAGACATTTTCCACTCTTTGAAGTCCTTAAAAAGGCTAAAAAGTTCAGCTGGAGCGAAGATTGTCAAATAGCAAATGAGTCATTGATGGAGCAACTTCAGACACTGCCAATTTTGAAATCACCAATTCCTAGAGAAACATTACACTTATACTTGGTCGTTTCAATAAATGAGGTGAGTTCAGTTTTGGTGAGGCAAGAAGACCAGAAGCAGATACCATTGTTCTACACCAGCAGAATACTACAACAGGCTCAAAGAGCGTATCTGCCAATTGAGAAGTTGACTCTAGCTTTAATATATTCAGCAAAAAGATGGCAAACGTATTTCCACAGTCATAGGATTTCAATCTATACTCACTACCCAATCAAGAACATCCTAAGAAAACCCGAGCCATCCGGGAGAATAACTAAGTGGGCTCTTGAATTAGGGCAGTTTGAGACTCAGTTTCAACCATAAACTATAATTAAACCATAGGCATTGGCAGACTTCATCGCAGAGATGACAAGTGTAGGGACGCAACAGGTGAAAACATAGTATTACCTTGACATTGACAAAGGAAAGTCCAAATGGGAATACATCGCTTGGAAACAATTCGTTGATGGGGCATCTAGCAAGGAAGGATGTGGAGCAAGGTTGATATTGATCAACCCAGACGGAGGAGAACACAGATGCTCCCTTCATTTTGATTTTTTTACTTACCAACAACGAAGCTGAGTACGAGGCACTAATATGTAGCTTATATGTCAAAAAAATGAAGGTTAAGAGCGTTCAGGCACTTAACAATTCATAGATAATGGTCCAACAAGTACGAGGAGACTACGAAGTGCTAGAGAAGAAATTGATGAAACACTTAACCAAGGTTCGTCAACTCATTGCTCACCTTGTATACTTCAACATCCAGCATGTTCCAAGAAGTGAAAATATGAAAGCAGACGTCTTAAGCAAGCTAGCAATAGCGGGGTTTGAGTCATTAGTCAAACTAAAGGATTTGAAGGTGGAGGTCGTTCCAGTTAGGAGCACAACTGATATGAAACTCCTTGCGAAGACTCTGGATTGCGGAATTAAAATCTTTGACCAAATGAAGGGATCTGTAAACCCTCACCAAGTTGCACAAAATTCAAGAACCAAGCCCTCGGGATGCCCTCAATCTCAATTTTCTCTTTAACTAGCCTGTGGGATCAGATCACAAGGTTTATTGGTACTTAATTAACCCTCGGGATTAAGCAACAATGAAGATAGCTCGCAAGCAAAGAATATGAACTCAGAAGGTTGTATATTTAATTGATAAAAGTGTAAGGTAAAAATAATGTTGAAAACCACCCCCTATTTATAGTACATAAGTATGGTCTTCAAGAATACAAACAAGAAACTTAAAAGAATTATGGCAGCTTTAAGGATCTTATACCATATTTCACTAGACTACCTAAAATAAATGTAGATATGGACGAATTTAATCAAGATAAATCTTGAATGAATATTGTCATATCTAATCTTACCAAATCTAATTCTAATCAAATCAAAACTGAAATTCTAAATAAATCATGGCAGAAACAGTAATTCTTCCAAGGCCAACATGTCTGAATAAATGGGCCTTATTCTAAAATAAAATAAATGATCACACTATCTCATTAAAAAACCTAGTGGAAAAAATAGTATAGTGTTATCTACTAAAAATCCTAATTAATGAAAATAAATAAAGAAAACCTAATTTGTATTAACAACGAGGACAACCGTGTCAACAGTTCAAACAGAGGGGGTAAACTGGATGGCACCGTTAAATGATTACTTTGAAAGGGGGAAGCTACCGACATACAAGGTACAAGCTAGGAAGTTAGAATTGCGATCTCATAACTATGTTTACGAAGAAGGGACTTTATACAAGAAAGGATTCTTGTCTCCATGGATAAAGTTTGTGAGGCCATTTCAAGCAACGAGATCTTGAAGGAAGTATACGAAGGATTATGTGGGACGCACCAAGGGTCACAAACAATCGCGAAAAATATCATTCAAGCTGGATATTACTGGCCAATCATGTTTAATGGTGCATACAACTTTGTTCTCAGATGCAAAAGTTTCCAGATTATTGCTCCATTATCACACAAGTCGCGGTCTGCCTTAACAAGAATATATGGAGCTTGGCCTTTTGATAAATGGGAAATCGATATGGTCGGACCTTTTCCAAAAGGTGCTGGCAGTGCCAAGTTTCTAATTATGGCAATTGATTACTTTACAAAGTGAATGGAAGCGAAGTCATTAGGAAGAGTCACATCGGAAGTAGCAAGAAAGTTTGTTTGGCAGAATATAGTTTGTTGCTTTAGAGTGCCGCAAACCATCGTCACCGACAATGGCACACAATTCACAAGTGGAGTCTCTACTAAATGGTGTTCAAGCTAGGAATTGCACAAAAATTCACTTTTGTAGCTCACTCTCAAGCGAATGGCCAGGTGGAGGTAGCAAATAGAACAATCATGCAAGGTATCCAGAAAAGACTTGAAGGAAAGCAAGAAGGCTGGATCGATAAGGTACCCAACACCTTTTGGTCATACAGAACAACAGTACGACAACCAACAGGAGAAACACAATACAGTCTTGTATATGGGTACGAAGCGGTAATACCAGTGGAAATCGGGAACTCAAGCCTTCGATTCAAAGAATATAAAGAAGACGATAATCCAGAGATTATGAGGTTGGATTTAGATGAACTCGAAGAAAATATACAGAGGGCAGTGATTACGGAAGAAAAGTACAAAGAAAGGATGGATAGATCATACAGCCAGAAAGTCAAGGAAACACAATTTCAAATTGGTGATCTGGTGCTAAGGAAGAATGGAACTAGACTGGCAGAGGAGAAAGGAAAGTTGTGCCTAAAAGGGGAATGACCGTACAAGATAACGAATACACACAGATCAAACTGCTATGAGTTAGAGAGATTGGCACATAATCAACTTGAGAAAGTTTTATGTGTAGCATTGATGTGCCCATTTTATATGGTTATTTTGGGACATTAAGGGTTCGCTTTTGTACACTTTTTTGCTCTAGATGTGCATTTTGCCTTGAAATTCTCTAAGGAGAGTTAAAAGCGACTTTTACGCTTTTATTACTTTTCTAGATGATTTTGTGTGACAAGGCAATTTATTTGAAGACTCTGAAGAATATCTTTAAATATTTGAAGATTTGAAAACTTGCATTTGAGCTTTCGAATACTTCAAGAATTGAAGATAAGTGAAGTGAAGATGAGGACTTGAAACAAAAAGAAGAAAGAAATCAAGATGCTGAAACTTAGCTCGGTCGTGACTCGCAAAGGATTGGTTGCGAGTCACGACGGATGGGTGGCCAGAACTTTTTTCTACTTTTTGTACTATATATATCAAACATTATCCTCTCTCTCTTCCCCTCTTCTTCTTCCTGTGATTTATAGGGTTACAAAACCCTTGTATTCTTCTTTCTTTTCTTAATTTTTGTAGATTAATCATGTGTTTTCATTATCTAGGTTAGTTTTGTACTTGGGAGCAATTGATTGATGAATTACTTGTATGATTGATTGTTAGGATTTGGGGAAAAGTAGCTAAGTTTCCCCCTTCTTGATATGAAATCCAATAGTATGAATTGGAGCTTTTGATTGTGTTGATGGGTTGATAATTACTAGATGAATGTGATGTTCTTGAACTCCTTGTCATGTTTGCTTATAGTAGCAAATAGGAAAGGTCTATGAGTGTAGAACGTTCTTGACTAATCTTGTGTAAATGCATGAATTGGTCCAATGCTTAGGCACGGTGTAGTGTTTATAAGTGTAACCAAGCTTGTTGATTCTTCGTGCTCAATACCATTAATGGGATGCTTTTAGTCGTTTATCGACTAAATGAGTCATTAGTGAGGTTTGACAAGAGATGTTGAATTTACTCTTGCAAACTACTATCTAAGAAGGATGGAAGATTTAGCTTCACAACAAGTAGTTAAAGTAATGAATAGGTTGTTTCACTCGTTCTTGAAGCTTTTTTTATTTAGCATTCATGCGTTATTAATGCTATGTTTTACCTCATTTATATCATAGGTTGTTTGAGAATAGGAAGTGTTTGTATGATTGAAGTATTAAGGTGGTAGGAAAGTTGCAAAATTCTTAACTCATTTGGCATGAAAATACAAGAACGTGAACATAGAACTTCTAGGGCATAATGTGTTGTAATTCTTGCTAGACAATTACAGTTACAGTCTGTCTCTTGAAAGACAGTCTTTCCATAAGTCATGGAAAAATCAAGGTTTAAAGTGCAAATTAGAAGAAATTTACATAAAATTTTCAGGTTGCATGAATCGGGTTATAAACTTTATAACTACTATGTTACATAATAAAATTTTAATATTGCAACTAAGACCTTTTACCTTTTATTATCCTAATTAAACTCCGCATTTCCATAAACTTATGGGAAGACGGTTTTTCCCAAGATTTTACCATTATTTTATTTTATTTTTTTATAAATTTCCTACTCCGGATGAGTATTTATATAAATTTATATAACTTTCTCATAAAAATAAATTTATAATTATATAAATTTGTATAAATTTTTTATAAAATAATTGTATATAGGTTTGAAATTTAACACCTTTCGCCATTTCGCCATAAATGTATTAAATATATAGTGTGATTTTCAATGCACGACGACTGGAACAAAATATTTTTTCTATTTTTGTAAAAAATAATTTTATTATCTATTCATTATAATAATTATATTTTAAATAAATTTATTGTTGTTATTGTTGTACGTGGAGATTGTACACTTGATAATATTGAGATTGTACTATACGATCTTATCAAATTGTATGGAATACACTTTTTGCTATTGAAAACATTTAATGCTTCCGACATCAAGGATGTTGCTCTCAAAAACTACAAGTGCTTGAAAGCTACAAATGTGAATTCTGCAACAACGATAGGCTACACTGATGTGATTTGTGAAATTTTGCCAACAAATCCAAAAAATTCAAGATGCTCGTGCTCAATGTTTCAAACTCCTAACATATATCAGATTTACCTTCTTAAAAATAATATAAGAAGATAAATCTATATATTTTGATTACGGATGCATGGCAAGAGAGCCATTTTAATCCCTATCACTTCATTTTCATTTAAAGAAAAGGCTCTTCATCAGCGTTTGATAAAATAGCCACATGAGTGTAAAGATTGGATGCATGATTTTTTAATGAAAAACAACTAAAATCATGATTATTTTAACATTGTGATACTAGGTGAACACATAAAGAAGATGTGATATACTATCTATCACATGAAGTTTGTCGTTAAAGGATTTAAAACTATATAAGTGTAACACTCAAAAGAGCACACAAATGTTGATTTGATGGAGGATTGAAAGAATTTGTATATTTTTTAACAAAAAATAAACTTATAAAAGGCATTTTTTTATAAGGTAAGAAAATATTATAATAATAATTTTTAACTTACATACAAAAATAAACTTGTAAAAAGCATTTTTTTTATAAGGTAAGAAAATATTATAATGATTTTTAACTTACATAGGGTGTGTTTGACAGGGTTTATAAGTGTTTTGCTTATAAGTTAATCACATTTTTGAGGTTTAGCAAACCGCTAAAAAGTGCTTATTTAAGAAGTAGAAATTATTTGTTAGGGAAAACCGAAAACTGGTCTCCCCCAACTTTCAACATAATTTAAAATAAGTCTATTTCATTTATAAGCACAGTTCTACCAAACAGTGGCGGAACCAATGGTACGCGAGGTAAGGATCCAGCTCTACCTAAATCGCTGGCCGTAGGTAAAAGGAATCGATGTTCGGCGTCCAGCGCGTCCTCCGCCGCCCCTATTCTGCGTATTCCGGCCACTGTTTGAAAAGCTCGGAGAAGAAGGCCGCTTCGCAGCCTTCTTTTTTTTTGCAATTCGCGGCCTTCTTTTTTTTTGCAACTGAAGTAGTACAACGACGTCGTTTCATTTGTCATAAGGGAAAAAATAAAAATGAAATATGGGTTTATATATATGTAATGGATTGGGCCAAAACGAAAATCTCAATCCAATGGGCAATACCATTTCTTTCTCCCAAAATTTGAAAAGGGAAAAGCTGAAGAGAGGAAGTAGCGGCTCAGCTCTCTCCCGCCACCGCCACCGCCAGGTCTCCGCCTCCTGAAGCTGGAAGCCGCCGACGTCCCGCCGCCATAGCTGATGACGGCCGCCGCCTCTCCACTAAACCACTGGTTCTCTACTTCTCTTTATGCGAAGGTAATTTAATTTTAGGGTTTATTCTCTTTTTTATTTTTTCCTTTAAAACTTAAATTTATGTGAATATGATTTTTAGATTGGATGTCAAATTGAAGTTATATGGTTGTATGATTGTTGAAATTCAGTTGAATTGCATATGTGTGAATAATAAATTATAATTTTTTATTTATTTTGTATGTGAAAATGAAATTGTCATAATCGATTTATGGAATTATCAGTTAGGGATATTTGTTAAATTGAATTTAGATGAATATGATTTTATAAATTATTTGTTACCTCAATTTGTTATGACGGTGTATATTGAAAAAGATATTTTTGTTAAGATTGAGAAATTAATAAATTAATATGCAACGTTATCCAGTCATGGAGTCTCGTAGATATTTGTTGCTCTCACTTGTTCCTAGTCCTACTTCTAATAATTCGAGCATTAGAAAGTAGTTATTTTAGTAGTTTAGTGAACTTGTAAAGACGTTATTGTATGGTACCCGATTTATTATATTATGTAGTATTTTTTATTATTTTTTAGTTGAATTTTTTAAATTAAAATTGAAGTAATAGTTATCAGCCTCCTCTCGAAAAATTTTCTGGTTCCGCCACTGCTACCAAACATACCCATGATATACCTAAACTTTGCATTTAAACTTAAACGCATGATTAACTGTATTTGAATGATTATACTTGAGTCACAAAACAATGTCATATAAAAGAGAAAGACTCATGTGAGACTGTCTCACCGTAACCGATGGTGAGACAAGGAATTAAGTGAAATTTTAAAAATTACAGAAGATACTCTATATCATCTCTCATATTCAAATAATTGAACTTATACCATCCGTCTCACCATAATATTGAGTGAGACCGTCTCACCCAAGTCTTTGCCCATACAAAATGTACAATGTTTAATTTTAACCTACAATGTTCAAGTTTAAAATCAATGCGGTTGTTCAATAGACTAAGAAAAGGTCGCATATTAAACCAAATTAATATTGTATCGATGCATACAAAGTATAAAGGTTGTTAACAGAAGAAAAAAAAACGTTCAATATTTTAGAACAAAACTTATCTAATTTTTTTTATATAAATACATGAGAAAGACACCACAAGAGACCCAGGCTAGGAGGTGGTGGTAGTTGTTATTTGTCAACTTGCTTAATTTAGTAGGGGGCAATGCAAGAAAAGAAAAGGGAAAAAATTCGGTCATGAAAAATTCATCTCAAAATCAAAACAATATAGAAATATTTTTTAATTGTAGAAAACAGAAAGGAAAAAAAAAGGTGTTATATGACAATTTGCTCATGAATTATAAATTTAGAGTTTCAAAAGTTGTAAGTGCAAAATACACTTAATTTGGTTCTTGAATTAGAATTTTGGAATTCAAAAATTTTAAGTGCAAAATACATTTAAATTTGCTCATGACTTAGAAATTTGGAATTCAAAAGTTGTAAGCGCAAAACGCACTTAAATTTGCTCATGAATTAGAAATTTGGAATTCCAAAGTTGTAAGTGCAAAACGCACTTAAATTTGCTCATGAAATTAGAAATCTGGAATTCAAAAGTTTTTAAGTGCAAAATACACTTAAATTTGCTCATGAAACTAGAAATCTGGAATTCAAAAGTTTTAAATGCAAAATACACTTAAATTTGCTCATGAATTAGAAATTTGGAATTCGAAAGTTTTTAGTTAAAAATACACTTAAATTTGCTCATGAGTTAGAAATTAAGAATTCAAAAGTTTTAAGTGCAAAATACACCTTAAATTTCCTGGACCGTCGCAGGCTGTCAGTCAACAAAATTTTGAGCATCGAATTCCCAAAAATCCCATACGACTAGATATGATATTCACCAAATCCCATGACTTACTTTTAAAAAACGAAGTGCCATTTTGACTTCCAAAAATAACAAAAGTTGCATTTGATTTGAATCATAAGCCTAACCCATTTCCCTTCTCGTTTCTTCATCTAAGCATGTGTGAAAAATGAACTTGAATTTCAAGAAAATACTATACGTCATTCAAGAAACAAAAAAGAGCCATGTAAAGATGCAACCAATGTACAAATAAACAAAGCTTTCAAATATATAAATTCCTTTTTTTTTTCTCCTCTCTTTCTTAGGTCCTCATCAGAACCACAAAGAAAGCTGCAAATCCATGCAAAATAGTATATATAATGTCCATGCAAAACTCTCCTGTAATATTTCATGGTGCCAAAACTATAGCCCCCTCTCAAGCTGTTAAAATCTCTAGATAGTTTAACAACTCATCATAAGGACTTAAAACTTCCTCCAATTATGCAAAAGAACCCTTTTGGAAATGAAGTTTAACTCAATCATCCTCAAAACAGTATAAATCCCTCCTCTTCAAGATCAAGATCTCCCCTCCCCATCATTTTTTTACTATATGTTCTTATATCCCTTTTTAACTTAGCTCTTTTGATCTTAAGGGCAAAGGGATATTTCTCAAAATTTACCGCTCGATTTCAGCCTCGTCCTAGAGGTCCATATCAAGCCTCCTCCTCTTGGCCACGGGAGTGGTCTCGGAAGAGCTAGCACATGATCCAACTCCCCCGTCGTCAGCTATGGAACTAAAGCATGCAGCATCCAGCACGCCAATGGGGCTCTGAGGCAGGAATGGACCCGAAGCGTTAGTTGGAAGATCCATTAAGGATGATAACCCCTTGATCAGTTCCAAACACTTGATCACTTTGTCCTGCAAAGCACATCAGATAACCGAAAAGATTAAGAAGTGTTGATGTAGTTCAGTAAAAATGTCAGTACTGTGGACCACTGTATGTTATTACCTTCTGTCCATCCTGAACAAGAGTAGATAAGGCAGTCTCAATGCCCATCGATTGAGCTTCGCCCAAAACAGATATTGCTACGGCTGCAGCAATTTCAGAAGGCCTGTACTCCAAGAAGTCGATCCCTGCATTGAATTCCCACCAACCGCCTATCAGTATACAGGTAAAAAGTTTCCCGAATCAAGTACATATAGACACTATCTCAGTGAAGGAGACGACCTTTGAAAATGCTTATTATGAGCTGTGTCGCTATAGCGATTGAAGGCCTTGAGCTATCTTGATCGTCGTTCAGCTTCTTGAGAAAATAGTCTATGAATGAGAATGGAGTGATTGCCTGCATCCTCCACTTCAATGTGTTCAACACGAGAAGCTCCATTCGCTGAACTGTTTTCCCTTCGAAGATGAACTTTGAAGGATATTTGCCAACCTACCATATTGCATATAATTGATTTTAAGCTCAAGTGAATTGTGAAGCATAATGCTTATTAGATGCACTAATCATCCATTTCACATTTCTCACCTGCATATCGAGGCTCAAAGGGACATCTGATTCTTCCATTTTGGAAGCAAGAGCCAAACATGCTACAGCCACAAGCTGCATCATCCAGGTTTTGGCCTTGTGCCAAAAGAGGGAATGTAGTCAGCATTGATGGTCAACTAATTGAACGCATACAAACTTATCTAAGGATGACGGATGGCATCACAACTTAGCATTTTGATCAGAATGAATACTCACAGGTATTTCATACACGGAAAGGAACCTGTCCAGATAGTTTATCGACAAGTATAAACACAAAGGTCCAAAGTTGCATTGAGCATGAACCTGCCGTTTAGTCAAACACGAAAACACGGAATACGTTAGCAAATACTTTCACCACAAATGCCAGATCACAAATTAAAAAATATCACCGCATCCCTAGTATGGAATCCACTATCAAAACCGCAACATTTAAAAAAACAAGACTACCGCAAATTGATGGAGCTCTGACTCGACAATCATACACGTGGCCGAGCAAAACAACATATAAACGTAACTCCAACCACAAAGATAAGACTTTGCGCGTAAAATAAAAATGTAACGGCGAAAAAAATCAAACGCTACGCACCAGCATTAGTAAAAAACAAGCACGGCACCGCACCAACCTCAGTTTTGGTGTGAATGGACTAAATTAAAGCAAGACTCTATCACGATGGACACCATTGCCACTCCATCACACACCTAATAGCTAATAACAACAATTGAATACTACTAAATCATCCTCATCTTCCTCCTTGAAAAAATTTGACCATCATCTCCAGAATCCAGAAAAGGCAAAGATGAACAGGATCAAAATCATGTCTTAAACATACATCTTAATCTAGCTATCGAACTAACAATCCACAATCATCTTGTACTGAATCTAGCAGATGTTTCATCGGAATCCATCAATTGCAGACATAAAAATTCCTTTTCTGGGACAATCAACCATCCATAATCAATCATCAAGACAATCAGTAATCAAGAAAAGGAATGATCTTTGGAGCAAAGGAAATCACAAACCTTGTGAATCCAATCGATGGCCTCCATCCTAGTGGCCACATCCAAGTCCCCATTTTTGAGCCTCTTGAGATAATCGGAAGCAGGCAAATGCTCGCATTCCTTGTTGATCATCAAAGCTACAGACTCGTCACTGGGAATAGGAAGGGCAGTGAGAATCTGCTGCCCGCCGCCCACCATTCCACTCCATCCCTCCTCAAACTCATCAAAAACGACATCATCATCAATCTCATCAAAAACACAGCTGCCCTCCTCAGCACAGAGGAGGCTAGACACAACACAATCAAAACTTGGAGCCATCTTAATCAGATTAAACAAAGAACAAGCCTTTTTTTTAACTTTTTTAAGCAGATTTTCAGGACAATCAATCCCTTTAAAGTTCCAATCAAAACCCCTCAATCTGAATCAGTTGCAAGCTCGTATATACACAGGCAGCGAAGTTCTGGGATTCACAAAGAATGGAAATTTGAATAAAGAATGAAGATTAAAGTAAATGGAAAATGCTCCCTCCCTTTAGTGCCAATGGAGGCGCTCTCTCTGGTTATGGAGGGAAGGTGGGGTTTAGTGGTATTTATGGCGGAAGAAGATGGAGGGAAGGGGTGATGGAGATGGGGTCAGGGTGAAACCAAGGGGTGAAAAAAAATGGAAAATTAAGCAAGAATTTGCTTGGACACTCTCCCCTGTCCTGACTGCCATGTAAATGCCCAACTGCTCTCTATTTAGGTGCCCTCTACTTCTAGTACTGTGTGTTGTGCGTCTCTTTTTCTTTTTTACTGCCTACTGTACTGCTCAAACCTCTGATAAGAGCGAGGGCGATAAACACAAAACCAACCTTGAGTTTCACCAAAATATTATTTCAGCCCCCAACTTTTCCAAAGCATCACTTTTAAACCCTATGTTGGTCGAAGATTTGACATAAACCCCAACTCTCACCTTTGGCCCGGTTCGCCCGAGATCACATGCACTTCAGTTCAGTTCAGTTCTATCTAGCTCAACATCAATTAGGTTTGACGAAATTTAGCTTCATTTAGTCATAAATTTGTACTATTTTCGATACACTTATTATTAATTTAGTAAAAATAATCCCGGGGTATCATGGTCTAAGTCCGACTATAATTAAAATGAGACCATCATCGAACCACCTGTTTCCAACCAGAAAAATCACCAATAGATATGCTCAAGGTCGTCAATGCCGCATGCTTTGAGAAGGGTAAATTAGTCATTTTCACCGATCAGCGAAATTGAATGTTATATACAATGAGCCTATAGCTCAATTCACCATCTCAGAAAATGCAGAGTTTAAATTGTAGTTTTTTATAAAATTGAAGGTTACGTTAACATTTTGCTCAGGGGAGGGAGCAAAGTGAAAAGGGATTTGCTTTGTAGGGCGGTGTGTGGAAGGAAAATATTCCGCGTTTAAGTGTTGAGAAAGATGGGTTGGAAATGCAGCTCTTCTTGCCTTCCCAAAAACTAATTTATTGAATGCATGGGCACCGAAAATCAGACTCTGTTTCTCCATGTGCTTGGTCATCGAATTTAAACCAGCGTAATTAGTGCTCATAAACCATAATTCAAATTTAAACCATGCGGATAAGGGGTTTCGTTGATGAATTCAAACTATGAGTAAAATGAGAAACTCTGTTATGCAACTAAAACAAACGTGTATTAAAGAGGATGGTTCATCTTTGCTGGAGATCTTGTGGCTCGAAGAAGTTACCAAATCTTGATTTGGCTTTGATTTCCAGTTCATGGTTTCAAGACGATTTTCTTTTTAGAACGCGCCATCAATTAATTGGAGTTGATCACTTGATTGTGCTAGTAATTAGTAGCATTCGTAATTTTAACAGAAGATGGACACCTTATTATAAATAGGTGAACGTATGTATCGTGTATGAGGTACATAATGTACTGATACATTTTTGGAAAGATTTACCTTACAAAATTTGTTTGAGGGGATTCGAGCAACTGCATACATCAGATTAAAATAGCAAAACGATTAACGAATGATATTACCTTGTTGCGTGTTTTCCATGTAAAGATTAAAAAAGAATTCATCGGAACACATACATTTCTCATTCAACGTATAACAAGTTAAACCATAACACGAGTATTAGTTACTTTAAAACCAAAATTAACCTCAAGCTAAAACGGTATAAGTTGTTGCTGTATTCAAATTATTTAAACGATAAAATTACACTCTCATGTTTTTTATAGACATATAATAAAGATATAAAAATTTGGGTGAGGCGATTCATTCAATCTCATGGTGGTGCGCTGAGTTTTAATACAATGGTTTAAAGATGAGACATGACATGTGATACTTTTCTGTAATTTTTTAAATTAAACTGAATCGCTTATTTTATCATAAGTTATAATAAGATGATCTCATATAATTCTTTATCAAATAGATAGTATTTTGGCACATCCATAAATTGTAATGAGTCAATTACTTGAGCAAGTGATGCAGGGTGAATGGCGGCGAAAATTGAAAAATCGATGGATCGCCGTAAAGATTTGGTACGATTTTGAATGTAACTTTCGCGTTTGGAGTTAAAATCAGTCGATTCCGGCGGCGTTGGGGTCCGTTTCGCCATTTGAGGTCGTTTAAGGCCTTAAAACGGCAATTTACCATTTTTTTAGTGTTTTTCGATCTTAGTTTTAATTTGGAATTTATTCCAAATTTTCTTTTTTATTTTTTTTTCCGAATTCATCATAGTATTTAATGACCTCTAGTATTTTTGGAGATTTCATCTTTTCATAATAATATTTTTGAGAATTATTTTCTCTTTGGTGGATTTCAAAACCCAGACCCTAAGATTCATGCTTGCGAATCTCTTTCAATTATTCCAACTGCGTCAGCAAGTTGGGTGTACTTTTGGAAAATTATGTTTATAAATAAAGATAATATATTTTGAACAGTGAGATAAATCAATGTTTATTTTTTCCTCAAATTTAATTTTGAATTTTTTTTATCAAAGTAAAAACTTCCACAACCTCATGTGTAAGGTAACATATAAAATCCGCGCGAAATAATCTTCAGAAGAAAGGAAAAAAACCGCGCCAAACAGGTTGCGTGAGTTTTTGATGGGCTAATGCGAGTTAAGCGAGTTTTGGACGGCCTCGTTACTTATTTTTCCCTTCTGCAACTGCCTTTTGTTTGCTTTTCAATTTTCATACTCCCTTCGGTATTCCAACATGGCAAAGTTTTGAGAAAGACGGTCTTTCCATAGACAAGACGGAATTTAATTCAAATAATAAAAGGTAAAAGGTCTTAATTGCAACATTAAAAATTTAGTATGCAACATGTAGTAGTTATAAAATTTATAACCCGGTTCATGCAACCCGAAAATTTTATCTTAATTTCTTCTAATTTACACTTTAAACCTTGGTCTTTCCATGACTTATGGAAAGACCAACTTTCAAGAGACGCACTCTTCCAACATTGGTTTTTTAAAATTTTATTTTTTTATTAAGAATGGCTTCTTTCCCTTATGGTAGAGATTAGATTGTTTTTTTCCACTCAATTTACTTTTTTTTTTAATACAACTTCCATCACTTATTTTACGTTTCTTAAATAATGTTCAATTTTGTTTGAGGACAATCTTAAAAAACCAAAGGGAGTATTACGCAATTTATATTGTATATCTGGGATATGGTTTATCATTGTATTCCCATATTAAATGTATGCGTAAGTGGAATGGTAGATAATTATATGCCTAACGCCCTGTCCAGTTGAGCTTATTTGGTGCTGAATTTAATTTATTAGTACTGAATTTAGTTTATGGCAAAGTCTTGGGAAAGACGGTCTTTCCATAGGCTTATGGAAAGACGGGGTTTAATTAGAATAATAAAAGGTAAAGGGTCTTAGTTGCAATATTAAAACTTTAGTATGAAACATGTAATAGTTATAAATTTTATAACCCGGTTCATGCAACCCGAAAATTTTATCTTCATTTCTTCTAATTTACACTTTAAACCTTGGTCTTTCCATAACTTTTGGAAAGACCGTCTTTCAAGAGACGGACTCTTAGTTTATTGATGTTGAATTTAGTTTATTAGTGTTGAATTGAATTTCTTGATAGTTTATATTTTCGAAATATGAAAAGAATGATTCCCAAAATGATATTGTACTTATAACATATTTTATTTTTAGACTTATTACTTGATCGGTGTCGGTCAAGAACCCAGATAAATATTTATTTACTAATTTTTCTTTCAATGATGAGTTTATTGGTGCTAAATTTAATTTATTGATGCTGAATATAGTTAATTAGTGATGAATTTAGTTTATTCGTGTTGAAATATGTTGAAATTAGTGTCAACGTGACGGGGGCCAAAATAGTAGAGAGAAATTATTAGTTTTTACTGAAGTTAATTTATTTATTAGGGATACAATGTGGTGTGTATCCCTAGTGTATAGTATACTAATTGTTCATATTGTATGCCATTTAAATAGACGAGGTAATATAATTAAGAGAAAGGTGTGTTTTTAATCATATATTTTGGTTGAAAGTGTTAATAAAATCTGAAAGTACAAATTTAGTCCTATATTTTGATCAAAAGTGTCAATCTAACCCTGACAATCAAATTGTGCCAAAATTCTTTAAAATAAACATCATACCCATTAAAGAATTAAAAAGACAATATCACCCTTCCCAAAATGTGCTCAAACCCTTCTGCCGGTCAACTGTGGTCGACGCCAGTCCCGCTGTCGTCGGACCACCGTCGGCTGATGGTGGCTGGGTTAGATCAGTACTTTTATTAATAAGAGAGGTTAGATCAGCACTTTAGTGAAAAATACAGGATTAAACAAACACTTATGTAAAAATGATAGTGTTGGATCATCACTATCATAAAGAAAATCTTTTCTGGGAGAGCCCACTTCTTATATATATGCCTTCATTACAACTTTATAATCTAATGTAGCATAATATATTTATAATTTGTACACAATAGTTACGAAAGTAAGATATTTTTGTAAATACTTTCCGAAAGAAATTCAGAAATTTTGGTAGATAATTTCCTTACGAAATTCAGTAACTTTGTCATTAGAAATCGACACATATTGCTACTTGGATATTGTTAGGGACAGAATCAACTTTTCATTATAGATACATAATTTGTATACTTCCGTCGTCCAAGATAAATTGGCATGTTTTTACTTTTGGAAGTCAAACTTAGTCAAATTCTATCATTAAATTATATTATTATATATGTAAAACTATTATGATGTCAAATGTTGTTGGCATCATCACATATATTTTTAAATTATTATTTTCTTAGATTTTTTTACACACATGAATAATAATATTAGTACTTCCCTCGGTCCTCTTATAATGACTCATTTTCTAGTTTAGGATAGTCTTTTTGTTTTGGCTCATTTCTCTTTTGGCAAATTCTATATTATTTCATTCACTCAATTTAATTGTTACTCTCTCAATACAACTTCCTCCACTCATTCCAGCTTTTAAAAATCCTTGTGCTATTTTATAAGGGGCCATATTAAAGGACCAGGGGGAGTAGTTGAAAGTTGATTCAGTTGATTTTCAAAAGTCAAAATGTGCCAATTTATCAGGAATAGAGGGAATAATGAAAAAATAATTAGAAATTAACATACGAATTATAAATATATTTATTATAAATTAGATTATGAAGTTGTAATGTATGCATATTTATAAGGAGTGGACTCTCCTCAAAAAGATTTTTTTTATGATAATGTTGATCTAACCCTATCATTTTTTACATAAGTGCTTATTTAACCATGTATTTTTTACTAAAGTGTTGATCTAACTCTATCTTATTCATAAAAGTACTGATCTAACTTGTCCATCATCAACCGGAGGTGGTCCGACGTTGACCACTGCAACCGTCATTGACTGATGTTGATCGATGTTGACCGAAGATAACCGGCGTTGATCCTGGGGTATAATGATCCTTACAATTTTTATTTTAAATTTAGGGGTATTCTTGTCTTTTTATATTAGGTCAATACCTGAATTCCTTTAGTCAATGTCGGGATAGTGCAATTTAGGTATATCTGCACCATTTATCTAAAACATAAGGTTAGATTTGCATTTTCAAATTTTATAGGGTTATATTTACACTTTCAAAATTTAATAGGGTTATTTGTACACTTTTTCCTATAATCAATTAATAACAATTATCGAGTTTTATTTGCTAACGATGTTTCATATTTTAAATATTATTAAGATTTTTAATTTGAATTTTCGGCTTAAAGTTTGTAAAGGAAGTCCTTTGGAATTTGGTAGGCAATCCTATTTCCGATAGGGGCAGTTGACAATTGAATCCGATTTTGACCATTATTTTCATATCCTATCCGTAATAGTGCAAAAAGAAGGCCCGGTTCCAAGTTGTTCAAGCCTAGTGGCATTGAGTTCTCGACCCTTTGACTTACGATTAGTCAGTTCTATATTCTCGACATACGATCAATTATCATATGATTTGTTGTCTGATCTTGTTGAAGTATACAAATCTTATTGCATTTATACTTGTTAATTGCTAACTAACACCTCTTTATTCACAGAGCTTTATTTTAGATCGTCTAATTATTAGAGGGATCATTTTATAATTAACATAGCTTATGAGATAATGTAGTATTTGTTTTCTTTTGTCACAATGAGATTTCTATAATTTTAAAAGTCTTTTAAAATATATCTTAAAATACAAAACAATAATAACCTGACCTTAAAAATATTAGAGATAAAATTTGTTGTAATTGATCTAACAGAAGTCGTACTCCTCTTTATTTCTTGTTTTTCCATCCCCTTATTATGGGAAGATGAGAATATATTTATGCCCCATTTGAATTATGTTTATATCAAATAATCTTCATCCATTAATGATTGTTTCAATCGGATCGATTAAACACAATGATTCATGATCTTTGATTTAGGCCCCATTCTCTACAATATACCTTTGCTTCAGTTTATTTTAGTTCAATTCAATTTGATTTAAATTGGGACCAGCATGAAGAATTGATATTAAAGAACATTATCCATCTATAAAGTACAGAACACAAAAATCATGACCTTGCATAGTTACAACATGTAGCATGTAAGTTTTTGCACTGAAATGCTTGGTTAAAAAAACAAAAACCATACTCACACAATCACAATTTAACTATCATAATAACACATATAAAAGTTTTAAAGTAAAAACACACATAGCAATCATGCGAGAAACCTTTTAGTACGTGTCTAATTGTCTTTATCTTTATCTAAGTAGGTTTACAAACCCATAAAAAAATCAATTGGAAAATTTAGGATGTGAATTATTGGAGCATGCTCATTGCACTATTGTGTATAGGTTAGTAACACTTTTTAACTCTTTCATGACCAAATCGGGCTGTAATGTTGACGTCTAATTTTTGGAGCAAAATGACCAAAATTTTCGGCAAAAAAACCCGGGAGAGTTGAATGCTGATAAATGATGTGGATTTCATAATGAATTTTTGACTTTTCTTTAGCATCCACCCAAGTCTTGATGGAATAGAGCATTTTTGGATCACAAAAAGGGGTAATTGAAGAAAATTTTATTATATTTATATTATACAAACAAGGGGCTAAATTATTAGGATTTCTAGCCGCCTATCTTTGTCCTCTTGAACCCCAAATGAAACATTTCATCGTTTCTCCATCTTTTATAATGAACTAGTTAGGCAACACTGTGAATCGTGCGGGGAGCTTGATAATAAATTATAGGAATACTGTAGGAATGTTGTTACAATATAGGAATGTGAAAAGAGCTGTAATTGAAACTACAAATGTACCAATTTTACATGTAATTGAAGCTCATAAATAACTCGATCTATCAACTAAAGCAACATACCATTCTCTCACCTCTCGAACCCTTCACTCGAACTCTTACCGCTCAAACCCTCCACTGGAACTTTCACCTCTCGAACAATCCAATGGAACCTCCACCTCTCGAATCCGTACCTCTCGAACCAGTATGAATTGAACCCACTACCTCTCGAACCTCCACTCGAACTCTCACCGCTCGAACCTCCACTCAAACTCTCACAGCTCGAACCTCCAATGGAACCTTTACCTCTCGAACCGTCCAATGGAACCTTCACCTCTCAAATCCATACCTCTCGAACCTCCAATGGAACCTTCACCTATCAAACCATCCAATGGAACCTTCACCTCTCGAATCCATACCTCTCGAACCAGTACCACTCGAATCTCCACTCGCTATCTCACCTCACATGACCCCCACTGGAACCTTCACCTCTCGAACCATCCAATGGAACATTCACCTCTCGAATTCGTACCTCTCGAACCCTCCAGTCGAACTCTCATCTCTCGAACTCTCACTAGTGGAGGGGTTCGAGAGGTACTGGTTCGAGAGGTACTAGTTCAAGTGAACCTTCATTGGAACCTTCACCTCTCGAATACGTACCTCTCGAACCAGTACCACTCGAATCTCCACTCGATATCTCACCTCACATGACCCCCACTGGAACCTTCACCTCTCGAACCGTCCAATGGAATCTTTACCTCTCGAATCCGTACCTCTCGAACCCTCCAGTCGAACTCTCACCTCTCGAACTCTCACCAGTGGAGGGGTTCGAGAGGTACTGGTTCGAGTGAACCTCCACTGGCACCTTCACCTCTCGAATACGTACCTCTCGAACCAGTACCACTCGAACTCACCACCTCTCGAACACACTACCTCTCAAACACACTACCTATCAAACAAACTACCTCTCGAACACACTACCTCTCGAACCTCCACTAAAACGTTCACCTCTCGAATCAGTACCTCTCGAACCAGTACCACTCGAACTCACTACCTCTCGAACCTCCATTGGAACCTTCACCTCTCGAACCTCCAATAGAACATTCACCTCTCAAATCCGCACCTCTCAAATCCGTACCTCTTGAACTAGTACCACTTAAATACTCCACTCGAAATCTCACTGCTCGAACCTCCACCTCTTGAACCCTCCACTCGAATCCATACCTCTCGAACCAGTACCACTCGAACCCTCCACTCGAACCTTCACCTCTTGAACCTCTAATGGAACCTTCACCTCTCGAATTCGTACCTCTCAAACCAATACCACTCGAACTCTCCACTCAAACTCTCACCTCTCGACCCTCCAATGGAACTTTCACCTCTCAAGAGGCACCTCTCGAACCCTCCACTGGAACTTTCACCTCTCGAGAGGCACCTCTCGAACCAGTACCACTCGAACCCTCCACTCGAATCCATACCTCTCGAACCAGTACCACTGGAACCGTCCACTGGAACCTTCACCTCTCGAACCTCCAATGGAACCTTCATCCTCGAAGCCATACCTCTCGAACCAGTACCACTCGAGCACACTACCTCTCGAACCTCCACTAGAACCTTCATCTCTCGAATCAATACCTCTCGAACCAGTACCACTCGAACCCACTACCTCTCGAACCTCCATTGGAACCTTCACCTCTCGAACCTCCAATAGAACCTTCACCTCTCGAATCCGTACCTCTCGAATCCACTACCTCTCGAACCATCCAATGGAACCTTCACATCTCGAATCCGTACCTCTTAAACCCACTACCTCTCGAACCTCTACCTCTCGAATCAGTACCTCTCGTACCAGTACCACTCGAACCCTCCACTTGATCTCTCACCGCTCAAATCTTCACCTCTCGAACCGTCTAATGGAGCCTTCATCTCTCGAATTTGTACCACTCGAACCAATACCACTTGAACCCTCCACTCGAACTCTCACCGCTCAAACCTCTACCTCTCGAACCCTCCACTCGAATCCATATCTCTCGAACCAGTACCATTCTAACCCTCCATTCGAACTCACTACCTCTCGAACCTCCACTGGAACCTTCACTTCTCGAACCTCCAATGGAACATTCACCTCTCAAATCCGTACCACTCGAACTAGTACCACTCGAACCTCCACCCGAACTCTCACCTCTCGAACCTCCAATGGAACCTTCACCTCTCGATAGGTACCTCTTGAACCAGTACCACTCGAACCCACTACCTCTCGAACGTCCACTCGAACCTTAACCTCTCGAACGTCCACTCGAACCTTAACCTCTCGAACCCTCCACTCGAACCTTCACCTCTCGAGAGGTACCTCTCGAACCAGTACCACTCGAACCCTCACCTCTCGAGAGGTACCTCTCGAACCAGTACCACTCGAACCCACTACCTCTCGAACCATGGAACCTTAACCTCTCGAACCCACTACCTCTCGAACCATGGAACCTTAACCTCTCGAACCCTCCAATGGAACCTTCACCTCTCGAGAGGTACCTCTCGAACCAGTACCTTTCGAACCAGTACCACGCGAACCCACTACCTCTCGAACCCTCCACTGGAACCTTCACCTCTCGAACCGTCCAATGGTATATTATTATTGTGTTTTTTAAATTCCCAAAACGACATTATTTTGGGCAGCCACTTGACAGCACATGTAGACACACATGGTGGCAGGCCTTTTTTTAAAATGCCCAAAACAACGTCGTTTTTGGCAGCCACTTGACATCACTTGTAGACGCACATGGTGAGGTAGCCATGTGCGTCTACAATAGCCTGAAAAATTACCCTTATACCCCCGATGACCATTTGTGTCAACCATGGGGTTGGGAGGATTTCTTTTATATAGTACCCTAAGAAGAATGGGAGGAGTTTTCTTTCTTAAATTTATTTATATTGATAATATTTTCTCTCTTTTTTTGGAATTTTGTATTGCAAATAAGCATGAATTTATTTATCCATGCACAAACTCTTGTTTAGACCACATAACTATTAGACATAGTCATTTAATAATTAATGTAACTATTGAATGATTTCATGTTTATTTTCATTTATTGCAACAACATTCTCATGATTTTGAAAAGCTTTTAATATATATATATATCTTAAATATAAATAATATTAATATAATCTAAAAAAATTATAAAAAATAATTTTTGTCATGATTGGTCTATCCATCAGACGGTGTTATGGAAGACACTCTTTTATCCATAAATAATTGTGGGTATTTTTGTTATTTGTGTTGGTAATCAATATTCAGTTGGTGTTAAGATCTGTCTAGTATTGCACGAGTCAAGTTATCGTTCTTGTGCGTTTGTAGGTCACGTAAGTGTTATTCTTATAGGTGTGTTTGACAGAGTTTATAAATTACTTGGCTTATAAGCTAAGCAGGTTTGATGTTTGGTAAACTCTCAAAAATCATTTTATTTTAAAAGTTGGAGTTGTTTTTTGGGAAAATTCATAAGTTGGTATCACCATACTTTTAAAATAAACCTACTTTGTTTAAGCACAGCTCCACCAAACACACCCTATAACACTCCAATTTCACTTGCAATATAGTTGCAGGAATGATAGTGATACAGATTTTGATGGAGACTTATCCCATATTCATCTCAATAAAGCAGACATGGGTGTAGTTTTGATAGGGATGAAAGGGAGATGGGGATAGAATTGATATCCTCCATGGATAATGAATCCGACATAGATATTAGTTCACACCCCTAACCATTCTCGAACCGCTCACCACCAGATTTGTTATCTCTAGTAACAAATTAAACTCATGACCAAAATTTGTCTATATTTTAATTATAATAACTATATATAAGTAGTTATTGCATTTTAAATACTCCCTCCGTCCCATTAAAACTTGCCTAATTGCTTTTGGATAGTCAAATATTACAAACTTTGGCCCTAAATTTCAACTAATTTATGAATAATAAAAATATCATGTGTGATGTTGTTAGATTTGTCTTAACATCTATTACTAATATTAATTTTTATTCAAAATTATTATAAGTAGTTAGAGATATTGACGGTCAAACATGATCATTGAAAACCGTGAAAAAGTGAATGAGCAAGAATTAGTGGGACAGAGGGAGCATTAAAGTTTAGTATAAAAAAAGTAATTTTAGGTGGGTGCGAAGATTCAAGTGGCTTGAATATAGGGGTGGCAAATGGACAGGCGTGTTGAACATGGGTCGGGTGATATGTGTAATAAAAGAATATGGGTATGACCCATTTCAATCCATTTATAACGTGTCAAAACGGGTTGAGTTGAAACTTGCTCGACCTGCAGGTCGAATATCATCCAATCTACGGGTAAAAAAATAGGTAAACTCACAAATTTCAACCCATATATTTATCCATATAGGTTTGTATACCAACCTATGTGGGTAAATATGTGGATAACCCATATATTGACCCATATGGATTTACATACCAACCCATATGGGTAAATGCGCGGGTTTTAGCCCGTTTATTGATCCATATGGGTTTATATACCAACTTATATGACTAAATCCACACGTTTCAACCTATTTATTGACTTATATGATTAAACATGCGGGTTTCAACCCATATATTGACTCATATGTGTAAACACGCGATCAACCTACATACCCAATCCGCCCAGCCCATATTTTTTCAATTACCTATTTGACCCGTTGACCATTTTTATCTAGGGCAAAATACAAATCAGCCTTATGTATTTCAGAAAAATGGCAAAACAACCTTGTAAAATTTTAAAACATCAAAATAATCCAAAGTTATTGACAAAAGTGCTGAAATAACCCAGCCGACATTTACTGTGGAAAATAAGGTGTTGACTATATAAAAAATTACAATAATACCCCTGCTTAGTTTTCTTTTTTTAAAAAAGAAAAAATGGACAATTTTACCCTATAAAAATATAAGGTTAAATCAGTACCTTCGATAAAAACTTAAGATTAGATCAGTACATTTTAAAAATATAAAATTTTATAAGTACATATTTGAAAACCGGATGTTTCTTCTTCACTCCCTCGCTTCTTCCTACCCCCTCCAACTTTTTTTTTTACATAAAATATAGATAAAGATCATTCCCATACTCTACCAGATAGAGTCAACAAATTAAATTGTGAGCTGTGAAAAAAATTTCCTCTTGTTCCACATGATGAGGGGGTTTAATCTTTTGTTTCCGGAATTGAGGTCCTGAAGGGGACTAGATTGGAAGTGCATTGAAGTGGGGGGATAAGAGTGTAAAATAGGAAAGAGGAAGGAGGGTGGAGAGCGACCAATCGGGAATAGATTTGTCATTTTTGATCTGGGGTACTGACACGTGGGCTCTCATTTCCAGAACTGGACTCTCCCGTCTTCAGTGCACCCTGGTTTTATCACCTGCTTCGCTCACAACACACACACACCCCACTAGTCCACTTATTCTGCATTAACTGTATTCTGCTCCCTCAATTTTCAACAAAATTGCAAATGTTTCTTATTTTTTATAACAGTCACATCCTAATCCCTCTCTCATCCCAATATTGTACAAACACATTTCTAATGTCATAAAAATTTTAAATAAATAATGTCCACGCACTTATTAAATAATATATTTTATTTTTATTATTTTAAATCATTGAATATGTTTAATTTGAAGTCCCACGGTAGAGGCAAGAGTTGGTTGTCGAACGAAAATTTTCTTTACCTTCTCTCTAGCACTCTCTGTCTCTCTCTCTTCAGACTCATAACACAAAACCAAAACAATCATTCTCTCCTCACCTAACATGGCAGTACCATTAACGCCCGTATTCTCAACCAAAGAACACCCTCTGACCGCCGCACCATGGCGGCTCCGCCCACCATCATACCTCCATCCTGACCCAAAAACAACAACTAAACCAACCACTATCTCATCTCTACAAGAATTCGCACCTAAAACTTAACCCCATAACCAAATTCAAAGGAGAGATAGCTGTGCTTTTTCAAGAAGATGTCATAGATCACCTCTCAGAACCCCTCAAGCGCAATTTAATCGGCAAGTTCGCAAGGGGGAGGCCATCTCTGGAGTTTATTCGGCAACAATTCAAAAAGATAGGTTTCAAAAGTGAAGCAAACATCACAGCTCTGGACCGAAGGCACGTGTTCATCAAATTTGATCTTGAGGAAGACATTCAACGTTGCTGGATCAAAAGGGAGGCACAATCATAAAGGTCCTTAAGTGGACAAAGAATTTTGATGTAAAGGAGGAACCACCGGTGGTACCAATCTGGCTAACAATTGAGTTCACCCGGCATACTATCTACACAAAGATTGCATCCCCTTTATAGCCAGACGCCCAGGAGAGCTCATATTTGCATACCAGCCAACTATCAACCACACAAGACCTTCAACAATACGCCTCTGTGTGGAGATGGATCTCACTGACGACTTCCCGGAGAGAATAAGACTGGGCTCTACAAAAGATAGCAAGTGGTACGATATCCGATATGAAGACCATCATTTCTACTGCACCAAATGTCTAAAGATTTGGCACAAAACAACCAATTGTGGGGTTAGAAAAGCCCCAAAAGAGGAGAAAGAACAGTGGCACCCAATCCCTAACCTTGAACATGGTTCAAGGGGACACAAACAACAGCAATGGAGAAAAACAAATGAAATGCAAAATGAGGAGGATGAAGTATTTCAGGATGCCGTCGACAGCGTATTGCAGGAAACGACAGAGAAGAAAGATGAAAACTCGGAGGACATCCCAACTAAGGAAATGACACTGAAAAAGCAAGCAAGCAAAAGGACTAGTCACAGTGCAGAACCAAAGGATACAACCAAAAGAAGTCACAACAACTGGAAGTTTCTCGATGGCATTAAGATCAATGCCAAAAATCATATCCTTCAAACCTCAAATAAATTGCTTATTTTTCAGGATCTTAGAAATTCTTAAGCAAAACTGACTGAAAAATTTCCATCTCAGGTACAAGAGGTTGAAGACAAGCAAGTAGAACACAAAGAGGGGAATGAGGAACAACAAATGGATACACACCAACAGACCCCAAAGTGTTATTCAAATTCATATTCAAGACCAGGACAACAATAATGGAAAGAGCCTTCAACAAAGAGAACAACCAGAAACCTCTATACAAGGTAATCACACCCAAGGTAACATCAAACCACATGATAAGGAAAAAAGTAGAAATTTCTTTAGATATCCTAATCCTATAAGCTTTTGCTTGAAATTAAAATCAAAGATATCCAATGAATGTTAAAATCCTAACTTGGAATCTGAGAGGTATGGCCGGATCTTTGATCAGACTTAGACATCTTTTACATGTTCATAATATATCTGTACTCATAATTATCGAGCCTAAACAGAACAAAGAAAGACTTAATGGATTTAAACAAATATTGGGATTTGAGGAATGCTATGCTACAGACAACTCTAGGATATGGATAATGGCTAGAAATGGATATGGGGGGAATTGTCACAACTTTGAATGAACATTTTCTCAGTATTAACATGAAAAACACACAGACACTAAATGAGTTTCATATAATAGTTTTCTATGGAAAACACTCAAGAGCACTTAGACAGAACATGTTTACAGATATAGAACATGCCTTGAAACAAATCAACACCCCATGTATTGTAGCAGGAGATTTTAACGTTAGTAGAACCCTACTTGAATATAGAGGGAGATACCTGCAGAATCCCAATAGTATGCAAGATTTTGACACTTTTATAGTGTCAAACAATCTAGAAGACATACCAACGGTTGGGATTTATTATACATGGACAAACTCAAGGAGGGGCCATGATAGAACATGTAAAAGAATTGATAGGATATTAGGAAACTCACACTGGTTTAATAAATATCCAAACACATCAGTTCATGCTTTAGCCAGGATGCCCTCTGATCACTCACCTCTAATCTTAGACACTAACATACAAGATAATACATTTCCAAAGGCCTTTAGATGTCAGAATATGTGGATAGATAGACTTGAATTAATGCAACTAATACAAGCTAACTGGAATCAATCATGCCCACACATGGGGATGTTTGGATTTGCACATAAGCTAAAGAGATTAAAATTGGAGTTGAAAACATGGAACAAAAACACATTTGGTAATGTCTTCGAAAATATGAAAACTACAGAAAAAATGGTCCAAGAATTAGAAGCTAAATATGACACTGATCAAGATTTTAATGATCTAAATCTCCTCTTAGAAGCCAATATAGAGCTAACCAAAAAGTTAAAAGAAGAACATCTTTTCCGAAAACAAAAAGCGAAACTCAACTAGCTAAAAGTGGGAGACCCCAACACTATATTCTTCCATAAGTCTATCAAACAAAAGCATAACAGACTCAGAATTAACAAGATTAAGGATGAGAATGGAAGCTGGATTACAGATAAAAAAGAATTGGGGGATCATGCTGTAAAATTCTTCAAAACATGCTAGCTGATACTAATAATGACAAATCTACAAATTCCATGTTGAGATATTTAGAATTCATACCCACAGTAGTGACAGAATAGGAAAATGGTGTAATGATCAAGCTAATTCAAATGCAAGAGCTGAAAAACATTGTTTTTGGACTTGACCCTAACAATTCTGCAGGGTCTGATGGTTTTCCCGGTAGCCTGTACAGGTATGCATGGGAAATTATAAATGTAGATCTACTTTCATATGTGCAGGAGTTCATGTGTGGTATTGCTATACCTAGGAGTATTAGTAGTACACTAATTTGCCTAATCCCAAGAATTGAGACACCAAACACACTATCTAATTTTAGGCCTATTTCTCTGTCCAACTTTGTTAATAAAATATGCTCAAAGATCCTGGTAGATAGAATGTCATTAGTTGTGGATAAATTTATATCTGAATAACAATCTGTCTTCATTAAGGGGAGGGAAATAAGTGATAATGTACTTACTATGCAGGAGATGGTCAGACTTTTAGATAAGAAAAACCAGGCCTTAAACCTAATAGCAAAAATAGACATGTCCAAGGCCTTTGATAAAGTCTCCTGGCCAATGTTGAATTCATTGCTATTGAAACTTGGGTTCCATGGCGATTTTGTGAAACTGATCTTACAAAATATTTCAAATGCATGGTTCTCAGTTTTACTTAATGGTAAACCCAATGGCTTTTTCCATGCCACCAAGGGATTGAAACAAGGGGATCCCATATCCCCCATCCTTTTCAATCTCATAACTGAGGTACTTAACAGAGGACTGAAGGTCATGTTCAACTCTGAACTGATGGATTACTTCCAGATCCCAGGAGGATTTAAACTCACACCTATCATATGCAGATGATACAGTGATTTTCTTAAAAGCCACGAAAAAATACATCCTAAATCTGGTAAAATTCCTACACCACTATGAAAAAGCCTCTGGAAAAGTTATAAACTACCAAAAAAGTGCTTTTTACATAGGTAAATAGGCTAGCACGATCATAATTCACAGGGTGAAACACATCACAAAGATGAGTCAGGGAACATTCCCATTCACATACTTAGGAGTTTCTTGCTATAAAGGTAGAAAACCAAATGTTTACTACCAGTACCTAACAGAGAAACTCAACAAAAGAGTCTCAAACTGGAATTCCAAGTTACTAAACCAGGCAGGGAGAACAATACTCATTAGACATGTCCTTACAGAAATTCCACAACATACCTTGTGTGTCTTAGCCCCAAGAAGTCACATAATCTCTGAAATGGAAGCCATTTGTTCTGAATTCCTATGGGGAAAAAAATGAAACTGACACATCTATAAGACATTGGAGATCCTAGACTAGATTGTGTTACCCTAGGCTAGAAAATGGGCTCAATTTCAGGGAATTCCATACAATCATAGATTCATTCTCAATGAAACTATGGTGGAAACTAAATGAAGGGTAAAGTATATGGGCACAACTCATATGGTCACTACCAAAATCTAGCAGAACATCGGATCCGTGGAAAAGAATCCTAACAGTAAGTCCTAAAGATGTGGAGAACTCTAGAGTCATAATAGGTAGGGGCCTTTGTAGTTTTTGGACAGCTAATTGGACTGGACTAGGACTACTAATTGATAATTGGAACCATAACTCTGAACCCCCCAACCTATATATGACAATTAAGGATTTCTCAGAAAACAGGAACCACTTGATGCAGTCACTTAGCATAGGTTTCAGTTCATTGATTATGTCAAAGTTGGAACACTCTATTATGCTCTTTGACAAACAGGATCACATGGTGTGGACACCATCTACTACAGGTAAGTTCTCTATACATTCTGCTTATCAACTTCTTAGGAACAAGAAACAACATGTGTCAGGACTGGAAAAGGTATGGAGCTCAATTTTACCCCAAAAGATTGCAATATTTGTTTGGAAACTGATTAATAAACTGCTCCCAGTGGATGATATATTGCAAACTATGATGATTAATGTTGCCTTAAGATGCTATCTCTGTTTTAACCATGAGAAAACTCTTAATCATATTTTTAATAAATGCCAGGTCACTGAGAAACTTTGGAAACATACTGCTTACTTGCTAGAAATAAATGACCATACATGTGATCATATATTTGAAAAATTATCTTGGTATTGGTCGAACACAACCTTCTCAAAAACAAAAACAAAATTGCTCAGATCCTACCATCTTTACTTTGTTGGATAGTGTGGACAAATAGATGCTCAGCTGTGTATGACAACAAAAAAGTGAGGGCTGGCAGTATGATTTTTGAATTGAACAGAATGTTGGCTGATATTTGTACTGTACATCCTCAAGTTATATATAGAGATTGTGACTCCTTGGTTTTAAAGAACTAATCCCAGTGCAGAAGCAACCAAAATCTAAAATCATTAGAGCCTATAAATGGGAACCACCGAACTTAGGGTATAAACTGAACACAGATGCCCCACACTCCCATTTATCTTACTCTAAAGCTAGAATAATTGTTAGAAACAAGGAATGCATAGTCAAAATGGTAGTAATAGATAGCATACCATCAGCAGACTCGCCATTAGAGGCGGAACTTTTGGCCATTAGATCAGGTCTTCACTTATGCGGGCTAAATAACTTCCACCCATTGATAATTGAAACTAATTCTATGTAGGCTGCAGATACACTACGAGGTAGGAAAATATCACCATGGAAGATCAGGAAGTTATGTTGGCAGATCAATGATGATGCAGTACACATAGGAGCCACATTTCAACACATCTTCAGACAACAGAATCAGGTTGTGCACGAACTTGCACATATGGCAATCAACCTGGATACTTAACTAATCACAACCTTAAAAGCTCAAGACTTCAACCAGAGAGTCTAAGCAGCAATCACGACAGATCAAATGCGACTGTCGAACATTAGAGTCCACCACTAAAATTTTGTGGAATATTGGGTGCCTCGAGCACTCGAACATTAGAGACCTCGAGCTCAAACCCAGGTATCTCGAGCCCTCGAACCTGGTCCCTTGAGCCTCGAACTTCAACTCTAGAATGCTCGAGCACTCCAACTTCAACACTAGAATGCCTCAAGCATTGAGGCTCCAGTAAACGAACACTTGCCTTCAACCTTCAGCCTCGAGTCCTCGAACTCAAGTCTCGAACCTCGAACTCAAGTCTCGAACCTCGAGACTCCTTCCTCGAGACTCATGCGTCCAGCCATCGAACAACCTCTGGGCCTCGAGGCCTTCAACATCCTGCCTCAGGCTGCCAGTCCTCCAAGATCCTGCCTCAGGTCTCGAGGTCTCCAACATCCTCGAGGTCTCGAACAGCTTACCTCATGCCTCTAGTCTTACAAGATCCTACCTCATGCCTGGAGGTCTTGAACGTCGAGCCCTACAATCCATGGCGGTGAAGACAAGACTGGACAACATATGGAAACCTGTTCCTTTTTCATACTTAGAGCTTTTAGATCAATCTGACCTTTTACCCATGTTAACACGAGGGGTGGAGACATGGGAAATGGAATCATCGAAAAAATCCCCCTAAGTAGATTTTTGTTCGGGCAATTCTTTATTGCAGCAACTTACCCTTTTGCAAAAAGTCTTCAAAATAAATTTTGAAGCAACGTATTGTAAAAGAATTTTTTTTTTTTGCATTTTTAGGTTTGGGGAACCTAATTAATATCCCTCCCATTCTTATGGGTTAACTTAAAAAAAAGTTGGTTGTCAAAAGATTCGAGGTATTAGAAATCATTAATTTTTTATCGGACTAGAATTATAATTTGTGATCATATTTATAATATTTGAAGTTTTGTTACAATTATTATCAACTAACTTAGAGCAAACGACTTGAATGACCCTCGAATTATCACCATCATTCACCTTTTGCCCTCCAATTTTTCAACACCTTTGGCTCATGAACTTACAAAACTAGTGAATTTTCGTCAGGTTAAACCGTTAAGTCTGGTCAAAGCATCAGTTTGGAGGGGTAAAATAGTCATTTCAAATCTTTTTCTTTCTTTTTCTATTTTCTATTTTCTATTTTCGTTTTCCTTTTTTTCATTTCCCACCCCACCCCTTTCCCTTCCCTGTTTCCCTAACAACACTTCCCCGTCCCCTTCCACCGCCGCATCCAATACCCCATCCTCCTTCCCTCGGCAATGCCGCGAACCCATAAACGTTGACTCCATTAGCCGCTCAAAGTCCCTGCTCTCTCCAGCCGCGTCCTCGCTCCTCCAGCTGCTGTCCCCGCTCCTTCAACCGGTGCCGCCCGAGATACAGCGGTGATAAAACGTCAGCAACCTGAGGACGATGAAGATACGGTGGCGCGCCGCTAATAAGGGATGTGATCGAGGGGTTCGTGGAGAAGTGATTCGACGGGGTGCGGCGATTCGAAGGGTAAGCGCTGAAAGTCGACGAGGAGCGGAAATTCAACGGACACGATGGCGGACAGCCGACGGTAAGGTATGGGGGGGCTGGTGTAGCCGAGCGGTGAAGCGGAGGGAATGAGGAAGGAAGGTGGCGCAAGGTGGTTCTGAAGTTCAGGGTGGCCTAGGGGTGGTGCTGAAGGGCTGAAGGACATGGGTGACGCAGGGGTGGTGGTGAAGGTGGGCTGGGGCTTGGTTGTAATTAAATAAAAATGGGGGAGAAGTTTGTTTTTAATTAAATTAAGATGGGGGAGGGGATGGGTTGTAATTAAAAAAAGAAGCAGGGGGTTTAAGCTTGTAAATAAAATAGAGGAAAATAAAAGAAAAATGAGAAATGTCACTTTTACTCTTAAAATTAATGTTGAAAATCTATTTTAACGGTTTGACCTGATGAAAGGGCCACAATTAATTAATTTTGTAAGTTCAGAGGCCAAAAGTGTTGGAAAAAAAAATTAGAGGGCCAAATATGGACGATGGTGATAGTTTAACGGCCACAGAAGTCGTCTGCTCACTAACTTATATGTAAATATTTTGAATATATAATGGATTACTCGTGTTGTTTATGATTTATATCAAAATATACATTGTTAATTAATACTCACATACTGTAGCCATACTTGCTCATGTTTTTTTTTAAAAAAAAACATGAACTAGATAATTTATTATAATGATTTCATAATACATGAGGTTAAGTTATGAACCTCATCGTGAACAAGTTGTCCGTTAACTTTCTTAATTCTAATTGAGATGAAGCAACCTAGTAAAAATCTAATATCATTAACTTCATTATGGATATATATTTTTTAAAGAGCTTCACATATATCTTTCTTTTTTTGTACAAGTATTAAAAGAGAATGTAAAGTTGTGGAAGAGAAATAACTAAGTGTACAAAAAAAAAAGAATAAAAGGAATTTTTCCATTTCTAACCCTAAATTTAGGTTGAAAGTGTTAATTTAACCTTGCCAAAAGAGAAAATGTCAATCTAACCCTAACCTTTGGCCTATTTCCGACATTGAATGAAGGATTTTGGTGTTGACTGAGTTTGAAATGAAGAAATTACCCTTACCTCATAAGTTGAAAATTGTTTTCCCATTTCACCCCACCCCCGGTCATCGCACACCACCATCTCCGATCTCTACCACCACCTCCCGCCACAACCCGCCAGCCATCACCTCTTCTCTTGCTGCCACTCGCTAGCCACCCGCCAGCCACCACCTCTCCTCCCGCAACCACTCACCAGCAACCACCTCTCTTTGCCTTCTTCTCTCCACCACCTCTTCATGCCGCTGCTGCCCAACCCAGCCCAGCCCCTCCTGCCACCTCCTCCTCATGCCTCAGCCCAGCCCAACATATTCTTCTCTCCACCACCTCCTGCCCAACCCCTTCTCTCTCCACCACATTCTCCTGTCGATGATGCCCATGCAACCTCCTCCCCCTTCCGCAACCCGGGTCAACCTCTTCTTCTTTCCACCACCTCCTCTTGCCTAGCCCTTCCGCCCAGTCCACCACCACCTCCTGCAACCCAACCCACCTCTTCATCCTATTGCAGCCCAATCCATCCCCCTTGGCCAGAAAACAAAAATTAAAATCCTATAACCTGAGCAGGGTTTGCTAATCTCCCCAAGAACTGGAGGTGGTCGGAGCTTGGCGACACACATAGCTGGAGTTGGCTACCTCCAGCCAATCAAATCGCGGTGGTCAGATACGGCGTAGGTCCGATGAGGTGGTGTGGAATAATAAAGAAGAAAATAAGGGGGGGGGGGGTAAGGAAGAAGAAAGAAGAAGAAATAGAGGGCATTTCCATTTTTTAAACCTTTTTCTTTTTCTTTTTTAAAATTTAGGGGTAAAATGGTCATTTCACTACATTCTGGCCAAAATTCCCATTGACAATTGAAATCAATGGCGCCCATGGTTAGACTGACACTTTCTTCCTAAAGTTAACCTTATTTTAGCACTTGACTCAAAAGAAAATTATCATAATGAGTGGATGATAATAAATAAAAATATCTTTTAAAATAAGAATATAGTGAAATAAATGTTAATTGTAATATCCATTAATAAGAAAAGTAGAAAATTATTAATGATTTGGAGGAGCATATACTAATACTTCATTTTGTATGATATTAAAAACATACTAATTAGTTATACTTTGCACTTATTTTATAATTTTTTTAATAATTAAGTGAATCCTTCCCTAAAAAACATATTAGTCCTTGCCCTTTTTTTAACTAAAAAATTACATGCAAGCAACCAAATTATTTATTAGCATCCTAATTTAGTACCTACAATGGCGGACCATAGAGGGGATTAGGGGGTGACTGGTCTCCGCCAATATTTGTTTTTACATTTGTATTTTGTATTTTTCTTGTATTTTGCATTTATTTTATAAATTAGTTATACTTTGCATTTATTTTATATATTTTTTAACAATTAAGTGAATCCTTCCCTAAAAAACATATTAGGCCTTGCTTTTTTTTCATGAAAAATTACATACAAGCAACCAAATTATTTATTAACATCCTAATTTAGCACCTACAGTGGCGGAACATAGAGGGGATTAGGAGGTGCCTAGTCTCCGCCAACATTTTTTTTGCCATTTTTATTTTGTAATTTTCTTGTGTTTTTCTTGTTCTTGCATGGTAAAAAAACCCGAAAATAATATTTACAACATGATACACGTAGAATTGAAGTAGCAAACTCGGTACTTTTTTTTGTTTAAATTTTAGAGTACAACAATAAATATAATTCCTTCTTATCTAATTTTACCTTTATTATTATCCAAATTATACTTGAAAAATATTTTAAAATAAATTTTATATTTAAATATCCATCCAACTAAGATTTGATTTTATTCAATTATATGGGAGTTTTTGTACCGTCCAAGTTATACGTGTTAATACCAAAGTTAAAAATTATTTGGATTCCAATATCTAATACCTATCGATATGTATTATCTTGATTTCAATTATTTCTATTAATCGGAAATAATTTTCAGAAAGGTAAAACCCGAGTTTTTAAAGGTATGCGCAAGTTTTATTCAATAGAAATAATATGTTCCATTTCAGATTTGGTTTTTTTCTTAATACTAAGATAGTATAAATAGACGTGACATGATTTTTTGCGAGATTATTTTTTGTTCTATATCGAAAAGGATAGTGTAGAGATATTTAACATTGATTCGATCGTCAATACCTTTTAAATGATCAAAGAGAGGAGAGCACAACTTAAATAAAAACAAGGCGGTCGTCTATTTCAAAAGTATCAATTTTGCATTAATCTTAGCACTAGTTTGTCTTTCGCATTTGATTTTTTTGTCCAATAAATGAAATAATTAATTATGATTTGTTATTTTAATGGTCGATTCAATTTTTTTCATATAACTTTGGTCCCCCCTATGTGAAATTTCTGGTTCCGCCCCGGAAGACCTAACTAGGAGACATCACCATTGAATCTATTGAAGTTCAGTAGAGTTTGAAAACCCATCCATTGAATAGTTACGGACGCCCTCCTTGAGAACACCCAAACGTTGCTCCACCAATGAACCACTGCCACCGAAATTGGAACCACCACGATCTCACCATCATCGACCACCTGCAGATTGGGAAACCAAAACAGGGACCACCGACACGGTTTCATGACGCTAGGTAATCCCCATCAAGAAATTGCTCTAATATTCACAATTCTTGACATGAGTGTGTTTTAAACTCTAGACCTCTCAGTTATAGAGAGTGTGGAATACCACTAAACCAGGCCCTACCTTTAGTTGGAGTATTTGCCTAATATAAATTTATGGGGGAAAGTATTATATCTCCATCGGTAGACTTTTTTTAAAAAAGAAAAAAATAGTTATGTATAGGTGATGAAAAAAAACACTTAGTAGCAATTACAATTAGTAAAATTGACATTAAACTCAACTATTCTCTAACAATAATTAATCTATTGTAATGATATCTAATTACATGTCAACCAGATTGTTCGTATGTACAATTACAAATTTGAGATTTAATAAAAACTGTAATATCATTATCGATTATTAACTTGTTTTCGCAAGAATCATGATCACTTGGCAGAGATGAGTGTATCACACATCAATATCATTGCAACAAACATGGATTTTCAAGAACGGTAACACCATTTGATCTAAAACACAATCTATGTTGTCTAAACTGTAAACACCTTGAAAATACAACACATCCAAATAAATAGAATTCGTAATATAAAAGTACAAAGGATCACGATACACGATATGTACAATCAGATCGTACAAAATACATCGATGTGAACAGCAAAATCGAGTGATTATTATAAACACAAGATCTAATCTATTGGGTCAAAAAACAATACTATGTATGGAAACAATTCCACACTTATTTAATAGCATAAACACTCAATGAATATCAATTGAAAAATCTATTATTTTCCCATTTCCCTATAATAGGAAGATAAGAAAAATAAAATGATTAATTGATAGTTTAAGTGCCCACTTTTAGGTAAAATTATAGGTTTGGTTCAGTGTTTTGTCCCATGTTCCTAAAATATTCCAAAATTATAATTATGAAAGATTCTCATTTGGTTCCTTTACTAGACATAACATGTTCTAATGAAGTTAATGAACCAGTCAACAACTACCAAGATTTTAAAAATTGTATTATAAAAACTTTTGAGTTTAAACTGAAGTTTTTGAAAATTTTCTTCTTCCTGTTTTTTCGGCACCGTCTTCTCCAAAATGTTTCGATTTTCATTAATTCCACCATGTTCACTATCTCTTCTGCCAACCTTGTTTTCCATGTTCCTTGCTTCACAATGGTGACACTATCATCACTAGAAAAGTTGACTCAATGTTAACTCATTTAAACCGGCTAATAATGTGGGAATCAATTGAGAACACTTTGTAATAATACGAGAATGTTTTTAGGAACAATATACAAAAAAAAGGAACGAAATCTGTAAGTCACCTAAAATTGGGTACCAAAACTTTCATTTTCTCAAAATAAAATTGAAGAAAATTAAGGTAGGATTTTTCAGGGAGGGGAGGAAGGGATTGCGGCAACTTGTTTTATCGGTAGACTTTATAGTGGGTGATATCGGTCAATTTTCCTAACTCAATGTTATGGCTCCACTACTAATTAAAATGATTTATTATTAATTTACAATTTAATTGATGACACTGTAGAAATGCCCACTTTAGAGGTTGTTCTATGGGAAACGGGTATGTCAATGAAGTTTATAAAGTGGATAATGACTTGTGTGAAATATGTGTCGTATAGATACATGATAAATGGTATTCCATCAAAGTTATAGAAGGCAAAAAGAGGGTTACTACGGGTGACTCTTTGTCACTGTTTTTTTGTACTAGTTATGGAGTATATGTACACATGTCTACATACACTTCCAAGAGAACCAGAGTTTAATTTCCATACTAAACGTGAGAGGTTGAGTATTGTAAATATATGTTGTGTAGATAATCTGCTATTTTCCTCAAGAGTGGATGCAAAATCTATGGATCTGTTGATGAAAGTCTTTCAGACGTTTATAAGAATAGTTAGTCTTAGTGTGAATCCTACCAAATGCAAGGTATATTATGGAAACGTTGAACATTCTAGAAAGCAGCCGATACATGGTATTACATGATTTGATAAGGGTGCCTTACCTTTTAGAATACCTTGGTGTACCTTTGGCAAGTAAATGGTTAACAATGCAAATGTGTTACCTTTTGATTTCAAAATGGTGGATAGAATTAAACACTAGAGTGCTAGACTACTTAATTATGCAGGAAGAGTTCAACGTATAAGGAATATGTTGTTTGCTTTGGAAAATTACTGGATGCAGTACTTTCCTTTGTCGAAAAGAGTTATGAAGCACATTGAAACTCTATGTAGATCCTTTTTGTGGAGTAGAGAAGAATGGATTACAAGAAAAGCACAAATGGCATGGGATAAGGTATGTTCTTTTAAAAAATCTAAAGGACTTAATATTATCTCTAGTTGAATGGAATGTTGCAAGCATGACAAAGATTTTATGAAAGTTATATAGCCAGGCTGATAAACTATGGGTGAAATGGACACACTCTTATTACATGAAAGATGACGATGTTGTAACACCTCAATTTGCTGCCAACTGTTCATGGATTCTAAAGGCACTTATAAAATGCGGATCTGAGATTCAAAACTTTGATAATTGGTGGAGATTGGTAGGAAGGGATAAGTTTTGTACACAACCGATATATAGAGAGTTTAGAGGTGAAAGTGAGGTTGTACTCTGGAGAAAGCTATTCAATAATAATCAAGCCAGTTAGGGATGTTCAAATTTTCCAACCCGATCCAACGCGACTCATTTTTTACCCAACCCATTTAGGTTGGGTTAGGTCAATGTCCCATTTGGGTCAAGTGAGTCAATTCAAATTGGGCCGGGTCATGTATGGGACGGGTTAAATTTTTACCCAAATCATTTTGACTCATTTGTATTTTTGCCCTATTTTCTTGAGAACAATCATTCTTTAAAAAAAATTCATAAAAAATGAAATTTATTAATACTCCCTCCGATTTTTTAACATTGACATCCTTTCCTTTTTGTTTGGTCTTTTAATATTGGCACATTTCCTTTTTGGCAAAATTAAGACTAATTTCATCCACTCAATTTGCTCTTTACCCTTCCTATACAATCTCCTCCACTCATTTTGCTTTTTTTTTTTAAAGTGTGCCAATTGGTTGAGTGCCAATCATTCTAGACCAAGAGGGAGTACAACATATCCACCATTAATTTACTTCATAAACAAGTTTAAAATTCTTAATTTTTTTAATAAAGATAAAATGATTTTTATAAACTACTATTACTTATAAATAATATATTGATTAATATATGAAATATATCTTCATAATTATATAAATAAATTTTAGTAAAATTATATTATTTTCAATCAAAATATTAAAAATATTCTTAGTAAGAAGAATGAAAATAATTGTGTTTTTCTTTATTGAATAATATGTAATTAAATATAATATAATATTCTTATTTCACAATATAAGAAAATATATTTTAATTTAATTTGTTATTCAAAGATCCAATAAAAATTGTAACATCGCTCACATGGATATTAACTCGCTTTTGCAAAAATCATGACCACTTGGTGAAGAGGAGTGTATCAGCTTCAACATCTATGCCAAACAAGGATCTTCAACAATTGTAACACCACTTGATCTTGAACTAAAACACAATTTATATTGTCCAAACTATAAACACATTGAAAAACACATATCGAGAACTAAATTCCTAATAGAAAAACACAAACGAAATCACGAACACACAATTTGTATAACCGGATTGGACAAAACACATCAATCTGAACAATTAGACCGAATGATCATCATAGACACATCAATCTAATCTATCAGGTCGAAAAACAATACCAATGTATGGAAACCAATCCATACTTATTCATAACATAAACATTAAAAGTATATAATTTGAAAAAAATTATTGTTTCCCCATCTTCTCATTATGAGAAGATAGGAAAAAGAAAACTGTAGAGAAAGAACAAAAAAAGGGCGGCAACAGGGTTTAGAAAAAAAAGTACAGATTAGAATTTGTATATGAGAGGATAGATCACTTGGATTACTTTTTATGTAACTATTTTTGGTTAATGCGAAGTATTCTTTTAATTCTAAAAAAAAAACTTCCCATGTCCCTCTTTTAAGTTCTGAATTGCTTTTGGCCGAGATTTTAGAAGGGAGTATTTTATTGTTTTTTCTGAAAGGCTAATGGTCAAAAAAGTCAAAAATACCATCGTCACCTAATGGCAAATCTGGAGATGAGAAGTATGATCACATCTTCGAAAGCAATTGCCTCGAAGACTCAAACGTTTGAGCTCCGATAGGTCAATGTGCTCGAAGTAAGGGCTCCGACACCTCGTACTACCAATACACATCAAATTAAGGTGCACAGAACACGATCACAATTGTGACTTTGTGGATGACGATGGCTTCGACTGCGTGGACGACTCAAGCGCAAATTCTACTATGTCGATGACTGTCCGCCAGAGTTGCAAATTTGAGAAGAGAGAGGTGGAATAAGTGGTTGTGGGTGGTAGAGAATATGAGAAGGATGATATGGGTGAATATGTGCTAAGTCGTCGTTATTTAGGGTGGAGGAGAGGTGGTGCGCCGTCGTGATTTATGGTGGAAGATATGTGGTGATTTTGGGAGGATATGGTTCTGAGAGGAGGGAAATTGTTTGGGAAGGGAAGATGGGGAAATAGTTTTTTTTTCATTTGACATTGTTTATTTTTTCGAATAAGTGTGGATTTATCTCCATATACTAGTATTGTTCTTCAACCAAATAGATTAAATTATTGTACTCATGATGATCACTCGATCTAACTCTTCACGTCTGTATTATGTTCCCAATCTGGTTGTAAATCGTGTGTTGTGTTTCTTGGGTGTTTTATAGGAGTTCCATTAATTTGGATGGGTCGATCTGTGTTTTTCAAGGTGTTTACAATTTGGACAGCATAAATCGTGCTTTGGATCATGTGGTGTAATAGTTCTTGAAAATTCCAGTTTGGCGCAGTGGTATTAATGCATGATGCACGCCTCTCCGCCAAGTGATCATGATATTTGCAAAACTAGTTAATATCCGCAAGTGCGATGTTACAGTTTTATTGAATCTCTAATCGTAACAGCGCAGACGATCAATCTTGTTGACATTTAAGTTAAATGTCCTTAAAATAGATTAATTATTGCTAGAGACTAGTTGAATTGAATGTGAATTCCACTTATTGTTGTCATTGTTTGACATTGTAAAGTCCATATATAGTTAATTGGCAATTGGTGAAATGAAAATATGGAAAGTATATGTTGAAACATCAATATGGATAGATATGCGGCAAAAGGAAATCTGAGGAAAGATATGTGGTAAAAATATCCCATCCATGTTTGAGATTGTAGAATATATCAATTCCTATATTTATATATCAATTCCTATATTTATGCGATTTGATTGAATTGGAAGAAATTGGAATTGATATGAAAATATCCCTTTCTGTATGGGATTTAGTTTGATTGGACATATATATTTTAGTTCCTTCTTTCAAGGAATTTGATTTGATAATTCATATTTCTATGGGATTTGATTGCAATCAGAATTGTAGATGGAATAGTAATTGTTTTTGGACAAGGCTTTCTATGTTGTAACATGCGAAAAGTTGAAGCCTAAAAAGATTTAATTGATTGAAGAATATACCAGAATATTGGTTTATGGAAGATTGAATATTTTGCAATCTATTATTTTAGGCGTGTGTTTGAAGCATATTAGATTTATGGAAAATTTCTATTCTTAATGAATTTGATTTATGTAATATTATGGGATATATTGAGATAAGGAAAATTCCTTTATTTAAGGGATTTAGATATGTTTCAAAAGCAGATTTAGAAATGAAATATTTGAAGATAAATGTGGAGAATTCCAATTTTCTCATGATATATATATTGATGGACATCACAATTGTGTGACTCACATATTCAATTGAAGAAAATATGAATCAATATTTTTATATCTTTCGAGAAGTACTCTAGAGCCATTCGTCTGTGTTCCAACACGGCATTAATAATTAAACTAATTAGATAAAACTAATTACAATTGGTATCAGAGCTAAGTCATTTGTTTTACATTGGTTTTGATGAGGAGAGTGCGATCTAGTTTTACCAATGGCGACCAAAGAAGGAGCTTCTATGTCTCGACCACCATTGCTGGAAGGAACGGATTACAACTACTGAAAGGCCTGCATGCGAGTGTTCATAAATCCACTGGATGAATTGGCTTGGCACTATATTGAAAAAGAATGGAAACCCCCAGTTGTTGAAATTTCTGAAGGAGGAGAATCTAGTTCTAAAGAGCCAGTAGTCAAGCCTAAAGAGTCGTGAACCCCAGTTGAAAAAAAGGTGGCTTAGCGAACTCCAGAGCATTAAATGTCATCTTCACTGCAGTAGATGAAAATCAGTTCAAACTCATCTCTACGTGTCATCAAGAAAAGAAAGCATGGGATATCCTACAAACCGTGCATGAGGGGATAAGTTGTGTACGTGAATCAAAGCTACAAATGATGACCACAAAATTTGAAGAACTGAAAATAGAAGAAGACGAGACTATTGTAGCATTCAATGGAAGACTAAGAGACATAACAAATATGGCAGATCAATTGGGGAAAAATTACAAAGAGTTTAAGCTGGTGAAGAAGACGCTGAGATCACTTCCCCAAAGATTTACCATCAAAGTAACTGCAATAGAAGAAGCAAGGGATGTGGCCACAATGACTTTGGATGGGCTGATGAGATCACTACAAAACTATGAAATGACGTTGGAACATCTAACGAAGGATTTGACATTCAAAACTTCGTCGTCAAGATACATTCATGAAGAGAATAGCGATATTGTAAATGAAGGCCTTTCTTTTATCACAAATAATTTCTCAAGGATGGTGAAGAAAGTGGTAAATAATAATTCTCAGGAAAGTATTAAAGGGAACATATCACGTTTTCAAGATTTTGGCAACAACTATGGACCAGGGATGGAACAAACCACTCAGCAATCCTCAAGAAATCAAAATGGCGAATTGAGGAAGTCAGGAAGGATACAATGCAGAGAGTGTTAAGGGTATGTACATATCCAAGCCGAATGCTCCAACACTCGGAGAAGCAAGGAAAATTATACGTTACTCCATGGAATAAAGATGATGAAGAAGAACTGATCAGTAATTATGTGGCTTTCGGAGAAAAACTTCATAGAGATTCTGAAATTGATATTGGATGTTCCAACATCGGACAAGAAGAAGTGGATCAACGTTCCAACATGGTTCAAGTTGCTGAAGTTTGATGTTATAACACAGAGAAGGTACATGAAGAATACTCCTCGAGTGATGACGAAAACATGATTGTGAGTGATGAGGATTTCTATGCTGCATATGAAAAGATGCATGAAATGTGGTTGAAAGTTGTTGATGTTAACAAACTCTTAAAGAGGGAGAAAATCCTTTTAGCTGAAGAAGGAAGAGAGATGGAATCCCTAGTGGAACAACTCCGAAGGAAAATTGAGTTGTTGGAATTAAATTCGAGTTCGACGATAAAGAAGGTTGACGTTGTTGAGACGGCTATTGAAAGATTGAATTCTATAAAAGCAAAATTGGATAACATTCTCACCATGGGTCAGAGTTTAGGAAATTGACAAGGGATAGACTACGAAAAACCATCTACCAGCATTGAGGTATTCAAAACAAATGTTCAAGTTATGAAGAGAAAAGTGGTCAAAACACACCCACAAAAAGCTTTAATTTGTGGTTACTACACCTATCAAGGTCATACATAGGTACATTGCTTTAAGCTTCTCAGAGATACTATGAATGGACATTAGCTAGCAGCATGTTCCAACATGGATCAAGTACAACGGTCAAGGATGGTCAGAAAGGTATGGATCTCTAAAACCCCTAAATTGTGCTCTGTTGCTCACACTTCCCTCATTGCACACCCTAGATAATATTTGTACCTTGATAGTGAATGTTCTCAACATATTACTGGATCTCAAGAGGAAACACGGAATATCAAACCCTATGATGGTGGATTCGTTACATTTGGTGATGGAAAGAAAAGCTGGGTAGTTAGAAAATGCGAGCTGTCGCTAAAGGGATTTTTAACATTTACTAGTGTTCTGTTGGTAGAAGATCTAAAGGCTAATATCCTAAGTATTAGCCAACTAAGTGATGATAATATGACCATGGAATTCCATAAGAAAAAGTGCATAGTGAAACATGGTAACAACAAAGTGCTTACTGGTATTCAGACATCCAACAAAAGTTACTTGTTGGAAAAAAAACTAAACTTCTTGAGTGTTCCAAAAACTGACCATGTTCCAACATCGGATGATTTCTCAGATCAGAGAGTAATGACGTTTAAACATCAGATGAGGTAGATCTTGTAGATGAAGCTAATAACTCTTATAACTTCAGCGATGTTGGAACAACATCTTTCCTAGAACTCTCTCATGTTCCAACATCAGCGCAAGCTGAATTAAGTAAAAGAAGGCCTCAACCGCTCCCCCAGGTTAACTATACGGAACTTGCTGGTCTACAATACTTTCTCTCCCTCATAGAACCCAAGAATTACAAAGAGGCTCTACTTGACGAGTATTGGATTGCTACAATGCAAGAACTAGGGAAATTTGAATGCAATGATAATAAAGCAAGGTTAGTTGCTCAGGACAACACTCAGATTAAAGGAGTTTATTTTGATGAGACATTCGCACCAGTTTCCAGGTTAGAATCTATTTTCATTCTCCTTGCTATGATATGCACTATGACACTATACTAAATAGATGTCAAGAGTGCTTTCCTAAATGGTGTGATTAATGAGGAAGTATGTCATTGGCTCAAAAAGGCTTTGTATGGATAAAAAAAAACACCATGGGAATGTTATGAGCGACTTAGTATCTTTCCTATTCAGAATGGTTATCGTTGAGGAGGAGTAGATCACACCTTGCTTGTTTTTCATGAATCATCAAATATATAGATTGCTCAAATCTATATTGATGATATGATCTTCGGGTCTACTTCACCATCCTCGATACAAGATTTTTTTACTTTGATGCAAGGAAAATTTGAGATGAGTATGGTGGTAGTATTTGCAAGATTTCAGGCTGATCATAAGGAATCTCACTTGACTGCAGTGAAAAAGATAATTTGGTATGTTAGTGGGACTTCTGAGTTTGTAATTTGGTATTCTAGGAATCAAGACTCTCATCTGGCTGGTTATACTGATTCTGACTGGGTTGGTAATACAGATGATTGTAAAAGCACCACAGGTGGATGTTTCTTTATTGGTGGAAGTTGTTGTGCACAATTATTATTGAAGAAGCAAATGTTGAGTGATTATGAAATTAAAGAAGGACTTATAACAATGTTATGTGACAAAAAAATTTCTATTCACATCTCAATGAATCAAGTACAACATTATCAGATAAAAAGCTCATTGATATAAGCCTTCATTTTATTCGAGATCTAGTTGAGAGGAAAGAGGTGGTAGTTGACTATGTTCCAACATCAAAAAAAATTGCGGATATTTTCACAAAGTCTTTGGACTCTGCAACTTTTGGGCTCCTCAGACAACACTTAGGTGTTTGTCGAATTGAGGTATTTATTATTTTCTCAAACTTTGTATGATTTTATGTTGACTAACTTGTTTTTTTGGTCCTTAACATAGCATCTTACTCTATCTTTTGGTCCCCTAGACTAAACCCACGTTCTTTCAGTACCGTACAAATTCAAAATAATTTGTTTGGTCCCCAATGTGGTTTTCAAGGTGGTTTTTAGGTGGTTTTGGTGACTAAAAGATGGTATAAGATCATATGTTAGGGACCAAAAAATAATTTAGTCTATCTGAAAACCACCCGGAATTTGGTTTGGGGACCAAACAAATTGTTTTGAATTTGTAGGGTATTGAAAGGATGAAATTTCGATCTCGGGGACCAAAAGATGGTATTATGTCATATGTTAGGGACTAAAAAAATAATTTAGTTTTTTAATTTTTTCTATACATACTTTAGAAAAATACAAAAAAAGTGAAAAGGAGAAAAAAGAGAAAAAATGGAGGTGCAGTTGGACATGCTGGAAATTGATGTTGAAGAAATTATGGTGATTGATGTGATGACTAGTTGGTAAAAAGATTAGGAGAATTTATGATTGGCATGCTAGTGAGGATGATTATGAAATGGTCATGTTTGATGACGAGAAGCACGTGATTTTGGAATAGATCAGAGGGATGGCTCCTCCTGGTATTCTGGTTTAGGATTATGAGGAGTTGGAAAGCAGTGATGTTGGTCACGTTCCAACACAGAGTATAGAGATATGTAGAGAAGATGGGGACATGGAAATATATGAGCCTGATGTGATTAGAGATTCCGATGTTCAAACATCAGTAAATGTGGCTAAAGAAGATCATGAACTGGATGGTGAACAAGCCTATATTCCAACACTAGACATTGAGATAGGGGAGAGAGTACTGATGGAGTGAAGGAGGCTGAGTATGGTGATGTTCCAACACCAATATAGACCGAGGGTGTTAATTCTGAAGCAATGAAATTATATAATGTTCCAACATCAGAGAAAATGGGTGAAGCTGATAGCTGCTATGTTCCAACATCAGGGACTGATGTTTCAACACAAGTTGAGCCAATTATTGAAGGCACTACTAATTAGACTACAGAGTCTGTGAAAGAAGAAGTACAACCACCAAGAAGAAGATTATAGCAGAAGGAGGACATTGTTCAAGGGCAGCTCCCTTAGTCAAGGATGCACTCAATTCTTATATTCTTTGATGCAGACTGCCATGAGAGATATGATATTGTATGTCAGAGAAGGATTTTAGCTGAGTGGATAAATAATCTAGGTGCTTATGAGGAGTGTGGATTTACAAACTACCTGGACTATTTGGGTTTCAAGACTGCTGACTCAATCTACAAGGAGTACAACCGGAAGATTGTACAAAATTTTTATTCAAACTTAATGGGAGGGAACACTGATCCAGATTCTAAGTGGTACAACAGAGTTTACATCAGAGGCAAGGTAATGAGATTTTCTGGAAGACCGATCAATCAGTAATTTTGACTAATTACCCTCAAGGATTTGGAGATTGTTTATGCTGAGGACTTTGTAGTGACATACAATTAGATTCTGTCAGAAATCACTGGAGGATTTCAGTCTCTGTGGCCACTCAAAGGAACGTTACTGCCTCTAGCTTGATTACCAGGCTACAACTTCTAATGTTGATGAGAGGAGGTCCAAGCTTGTGGCCATTAACGCGACGTTGGGATCTCTAGCCATTCAGATGGCTGCTTTGGCGGTAGAAAAGGCCAAATTAGAGGAGGAGAAGGCACAGTTAGAGACACAGATAGCTGCTCCTGAAAAGGTTTGAAAGTTCTACTATAGCTATGTTCTAACATAGGCCAGATATTTGTTTCACAGGGAGCTGCATTAAAATGGATATTTTTCTTTGGTTTTCTGTGTCTATTGCGTTTGTAATGTTTATGGTTCTAAGAGGGAGATATTTTGGATTCCGTGGATTTCTTTTTGATGACTTTATTGGCTCCGTTTGGGTTGATATTTCAACATGCTTATTATTCCTGGATGTTGATAGAGTTCTGGAATCCAGGGGGAGATATTGATGTCCGTATTTGCATAAGCTCTTGTGATGAAATGCCAAGAGGTGATTAGTCCACAAAATGCCAAAGGTGATTGTAAAGTCCATATATAGTTAATTGACAATTTGTGGAAATTATGCAAATATGAAAAATATATGTTGAAACATCAATATGGAAAGATATGTGGCAAAAGGAAATCTGATGTGGTAGAAATATTCCGCCCATGTTTGAGATTGAAGAACATATCCATTTCTATATTTATGCAATTTGATTGAATTGGAATAAATTGAAATTGGTATGATAATATCCCTTTCTATATGAGATTTAGTTTGATTGGATGGATATTTTTAATTCTTTATTTCAAGGAATTGGATTTGATAACTTCTATTTCCATGAGATTTGATTGCAATCACAATTGGATAAGGAATGTGAATTGTTTTTGTACAAGTATGTTGTAACATACGGAAAGCTGAAGTCTAAAATGATTTAATTGATTTTTAGAATATTGCGAGTATATTGGTTTATGGAAGATTTAAAATTTTGGAATATATTATTTTAGACGTGTGTTTGAAGCATATTGGATTTATGAAAAATCTCCATTCCTAAGGATTTGGATTTATGGAATATTATGTGATATATTGAGATACAGAAAATACCTATATTTAAGGGATTTAGATATTCTTCAGAAGTAGATTTGGAAACAAAATATTTTGAAGATAAATGTCGAGAATTCCAATCTGCTCATGATATATATATTGATGGACATCAAGACTGTGCGACTCAAGGATTTAATTGAAGAAAATCCGCACCAAGATTTTCATATCTTTTGAGAAGTACTCTAGAGTCATTCGTTTGTGTTCCAACATAATCATAACCGTTGATCAAGTTCAGAATCGTATATCTTAATTTCTCGAGAAAAAGAGATCTAGCGTCGATGAGTTTCAATATCAGAGGGATTCTAATCAAGGCGGATCGGTAGCAAGGGGTGATTGCAGAATTAACACGTTATAGTTAGATAAGATAAATATAATTGTTTGGTGTACTTTGTACTGCACCTTTATGATTAGTGGATTCATTCTGAATTGGGCCAGACCCCGCATATGTAGGTGGATTTCACCAAATTGCGTAACCAAGTCTCGTGTCTTTATGCTTTACTTTATTGCATAATTGATTAGATAGGTTATGTTGAAATATAATTGTAATTATTTAGTTAATTAGGTAAAACCAAATTTCAGACATTTTTCATAAAACCTTTAAATGATTCTTTCAAAAAAAGTTCTAACTCAAACTCTAATAGGCAATATTAACACTTTAAAAAGAAATAAATATCGACTGCATTCTGTTATTTGACTCCAGGTAAGACTGAAAAGAGACGGGCATGGGATTCCTTTTCTTCTTCTTTCTTTTCTCTATAGAAAATAAAAAGGAAAATAAGTTGTTTATAATTTTGTGTGGATTGAGATCAGGGATATTCAACTCAAGTGTCGGGACATGAATGCTATCTCTTCCTTTTAGTTGGTGGATTATAAACCAAATATCAGTAATTGCCATCGAACTCCATTATTTTAACAATTGCTTGATTGGATCAATTTCTATTTTTAGACACCTATATCACATGTGTGTTGCAAGTTCATACATGAAACTACATCCTAAGTGTGAAAAGATATAGAGTTGAGATAATACAGTGTATCGTGGTGAATGATTGATGAAATAAGAGTCGATGATAGATGATCACAGTAAAATTAAATGTTATCATACAAAGTTAATTTCACGGGTCTTAAAATTATTTCTTTTTTTAATCACAATTTTTTTGGCTGTTTGTTTTATAACAGTAATACACAAAACGACTCTATAATGTGATTAGTGGCTCAATGGCGTCATCTTTTTACAACATAAATACACACAATGACTCTATGATGTGTTCAGTGACATTTTCCTAGTTAAATGTCTATAATACTATAGAAATTCATATTTACAATGATTTTTTTTTTGTTGTAAAATATGTTACACACAACAGTTCAATTTAGTTAGAAAACACATTACATGTCATGTAATAATTATAAATTGTAAATCAGTCGTGATTATTTGTATATCGGTCGTGATTATTTGTATAAAAATAATCAATTGAACAAATTACTTGTCGTGGTTATTTGTACAGTGATTGTTTTGTTTTAATTTATGCCCATATATTGTAATTGTAGGTGCCTCTATGGAGCTTGTCTCGCAGCTCTGTTCATAGATATATCTCCATCTTATATGGTGTGCGTAGATAATCAACGTTTGATCTTCTACCAAAGTTTATCCCCGCACATTCAATCATCAAATTTCCAGTTTGTCAGGTAAATTTTCAAATATATTCTTATTCATTTTGTTTTGGTGTAATTAACGCTTGATAGTTGTATTATAATGGTTTGTTTTTACATCTGAATTTGGATGGTTTTCGTGAATATAAATGATAATTTTCTAAGTGCAATCGATGTTAAACATGCTCTATAACCACAAGTTTTGTTATACTTCCAAAATCCATTAGAATTTGAATGTAGTCCGAAAGTGAAAATCGTCGTTAAAAGTGCTTTATAACATTTTAATTCCGACCAGAGGTATTATTTGATAAAAAATCTTTGTGATACACAAAAATTAACCGCCACAAAAAATCCAAATTGAAGTAATGATGAATAACTTTGAGAGGTTGTGCATATAGTTACATGATCATCACTAGATTTTGGTCTATTTTTTTAACTCATGAAATGTAATTACAGTGTGCAGCCAGCCAGATCCATGGACAGTACAACGGGATTATTCCACTAAATAGTTAATTTTCTTTGGTTTGAGATCGATATGGGTTGGAATTAAAGGCAATACTACACAAAAACACCTCCTTTTTGTTTTTTGTGGTGGTTTATTGAGAAGACACATCAACAGGGACCATTTTTGTTGCCTCCTAAGGCCAATGAAATTCGACCCCTCAAATCTTTCTTACAAATTGCAATTATTTTGTAAAAGTGGATCCATTCCCTCATACTTTTCTCCTGCATTCATTTACTCACATGCATAGACATTTCGATGGTACGGTATTAGACTAGTTTATTTCTAATACAAAACTAATTGATATTGTATTTCATAGATGCTTTCAACGTCTTGAATATAAAGGTATAATTACTTTTTGACTCACTCTCTAATGCAAGTTGATAGGGCAAGAATTAAGTCCGAAAAAATAGGAACATATAGGGAAAGTAGTTGGCCCAGTCCAAAAATTTTCGAAGTTAAGAGACATTGTGAAAATTTTACAACATATTTTTGTATCATTTTATATAATTTTCAAATTGCGTCATTTTATCTAGGGCAGAGGGAGCGTATTGAGTCATAATTTTCTTTTCCACTAACGTTAGACTCTTAACACATTCCCTTATTGGTACTGTGTAAATGCGGTCTATGATTTTTTATACATTAAGTTATAACGCTGTTTTTCACCCATGTGAAACTCTTGACACACTTTAGCTAATAGAGATGTAAGTCAATTAGAACCGGGATAAGAAAGCAATACCTTTTCTGATTGATTTTGTATATATCATGTTCCATATTTGTTTAGGTCTTGTATACCCTTTGTACTCACTATATATATGAATACACACAACCACAATTATTTGTAGGTTTTACATCTATCATGGTATAAGACAGGTTTCTCTAAAAACTCTCTAGCTCTTTCCTGAAATTTCCTAAATCCTTTTTCCTTCAAACTCCGATCTCGGCCGTGTCCACCCGTCGTTCTCATCAATCGCCACTGCTCTCCAACGCCCGTCGATCATCAATTGGAGTTCCACCGATGTCGCCCTCCCACGCGCCGTCCACGCACAACCGCATCTCTGCATGCGTCACCGATCCGCCGCCGTTACCGCCGCTGCTTTCTGTTGTTCTCGTTTACTGCTCCTGTCCACGCATAAAATTTAAATCAATTGTCCACTGCCATTCACAAGCTTGTTGTGTGTTTGGTGCGATCTGATTTATCTTTTGTGTTTGGATATGTTCTGCTTTTTCCTGATGTCGTCAATTACGCTTCCATCGTTGATTAGAAGCTCCACCATCATGCTTGATGGTTCCAACTATGCTGATTGGCGTACTCTGGTTACTTCTGTTCTTCGTACTGTCAATTTGATTGGTTTTGTTGATGGATCTACCAAGTGCCCTCATCTCCATAAGAGCTCGAATTCCAAAGAAATCGATGACAAAGATTCTGAGGAGGACAAGGCTTGTGATGCTTGGATTCAGCAGGATCAACTGGTCCTGGCCACTTTTTTCTCATCCTTGTCACCAGCTGCAATGTCAGTATTAGACGGTATGGTTAGTGCTGCTCAGGTATGGGATGCTTTAGCTACAAAGTACCGGAACAATTCTCGTTCTTGGCACCATTTTCTTTGTGATCGTTTGTATGGTGTTTGTCAAGATGACTATTATGTTCAGGATTATTATTCTCATTTTAAGGACATTATTGATGAGCTTCGTGTGCTCAAACATCCTCTCCATGATGAGGATGTTCATGTTATTTTTTGTCGTGGTTTGAACCAACAATTCTCTAAGTTTTCCAATTCTGTCATGTTGAGAGATTTATAACCACCTTTATACTCTATCATTGCTGATGCTAAGGCTTTGGAGTTTCACCTCAAAGTTCGTTCGTCAAATTCTGGACCTGCACCTGCTACTTTTTCTGCTAGTCAACGGTGCTCAGACAGTCTAACCGTGGTAGGGGAGGCAGCAATAACGGACGAGGAAGGGAGAGACGTCGTGGTTGTGGCCGTGGCCAGAATTCATCGTCGGCCGGTGGTCCTTCATCAGTGCCAAGTGGCCGTGGCAGTAGCACATACGTCTGCCAGTGGTGTCATCTTCCCAGTCATCTTATTGAATTCTGCTACAAGCTTTCTCATGTTGGTCGCGATGATATTTCAAATACCGCGGATACAGGTCAACCATAATACTATCAGCAAAATAATGTATCTTCAGATTGGTACATGGATCTCGGTGCAACCAGTCACATGACTGCTTCTGCATCCAACCTGGATAGCGTCGCTCCTTATAATGGTAATCGTCGTGTTTATTTTGGAAATGGTGCCTCTTTGCATATTTTCCATATTGGCAATTCCCAGATTTCTGATTCCCTTACTTTATCTGATGCCTTGGATGTTCTCCACATCACCAAGAATTTAATATCTATTGCCAAGTTGACCAGGGATCTAAATGTTGGTTTGATGATAAAGTTTTCACTATTTAGAACAAGGTTACCAAGGAGCTCATGGGCCGAGGACACAATGAGGGAGGTCTCTGCATTTTAGATTATCGTGGTGTTGTTTTAGTGTCTTTTGTTAATTCAAATAAAGCCAAAGCCTCATTTGAGCTCTTGAATAGTCGTTTAGGACATGTTCATTTTAATGTAATTTCTGCTTTAAGTAAGGCTGGTCATTTGTCAGTCACTAGCTTGCTGCCTAAGCCTCATTTGTGTTCTTCTTGTGAGATGGCTAAGGGCAAGCGTCTTTCTTTTAATGATAATTTAAAACGTGCACTAGACATACTTGATTTAGTTCATTATGACCTTTGCAGACCCTCACTTGTTGTCTCTTGCGCCGGGTACCTTTATTATGTCATTTTTATTGATATTTCTCTCAGTTTACTTGGTTATTTCCTCTACAACGAAAGTCTAATTTTGTGGAGGCATGCATGCAATTTGAAGCTCTTGTTGAGAATCAGTTCTCTACCACCATCAAGGTATTTCAAAGTGATGGTGGAACCGAGTTTGTAAATCATCACATGTGGACTCATTTTGCGTCTAAGGGCATTCATCATCAGCTTTCTTGTCCTTACACTCCTGAGCAAAATGGTCGTGCAGAGAGGAAGCATTGTCATATTATGGAGACAGGTTGTCGATGTTGTTTCCTTATGGCCTTCATCATTCATTTTTGTATGATGCTTTTTGAACGACAGTCTACATCATCAACAAACTGCCAACTCCAGTTTTATCTGGTCAGTCTCCACTCTCTGTTATGTTTGGCAGTGCACCTGACTACTCCAATTTTCATCCATTTGGCTGTCGAGGTTTTCTTTATTTGAGGCCCTATATTGCGCATAAATTGGCCCCTCAGAGTAAGTCTTGTATATTTTTGGGATACAGTTATCAGTACAAGGGTTATCGTTGTCTTGATTCTCTTACAAAAAAGGAATACATCACTCGCCATGCTCGGTTTGATGAGTTGTTTTTTCCGGCTACCTGTACTAGCACTATTACAGATTCTTCATCACTAGATGGTTCTGCTTTTTTTAAGCCTTCATCAGTTCCATCAGAAGTGTTTGAGCCATCTTCTATAGCACAACCATCCATTATTTTGGAAAATTCAAAATTTTCAACTGTTCCGGAAGCTCAGGGTTATTCAGAAAATTGCATTTGTTTTCCACAAGGTGACCAACAGCGTGTCCGACACTAGCTAGCACACCCAACAATACCGCCGCCGCTGACTAACGCAATGGCCACCTCGGCCGCCCGTGTACACCACGTGTAATCTCTACAGCCACCAGCGTCTTCACCACATTCACCCGTTGCCCCTGCTTCTCCAGTTTCGTCATCACCGCCGCCATCAGCCTCGAGTACCGTGCCCACAACCTTGGTCTCTGCACCCTCCTTGGGATCCATGCCTTCACTGGTTGCAGGTCCCTTCTCTCGGCATCCGATGACTACTCGCATTCGTACTTGTTCTCTTCGGTACAAGGATTTCTCTGAATATGATATTTCTAGTTTACTGAGTGCTTTATTTTCTAAGACTGAGCCTCTGAGTCATCGCTCAGCTGTCAAGGATCCTGAATGGGTTGCTGCTATGGACTCAGAGATGGATGCTTTGCGCACTCAACAGACATGGGAGCTGGTTCCTCGTCCTTCCCATGAAAATGTTGTTCGTTCAAAATGGGTTTACCGATTGAAGTATAAATCTGATGGCTCCCTTGACTGACACAAAGCAAGGTTAGTTGCTCAGGGTTTTTCGCAATTGCCTAGTTTTGATTATGATCATACTTTTAGTTCACTGGTGAAGGTCTCTATTATTCGTTTATCCATTGTTGTTCATCGCAATTGGCCATTGCGACAGCTTGATGTGAAGAATACCTTTTTAAATGGCATTCTGGAATCTCCGGTTTACATGGAGCGGCCTGCTGGATATAAAGGCCCTATGCGTCCTGATTATGTTTGTCGTCTACGCAAGATTATTTATGGTTTGAAGTAAGCTACACGCGTTTGGTTTCAGCGTTTCAGTTCCTTTTTTATTAGCCCGAGTTTTGTATGCAGTTTTTCAGATACCTCCTTATTTTTTTTCTCACACTCTATTTATTGGTTTATGTTGATGACATTATTCTTATTGGGAATGATGGTCGTCTTATTCGGAAGTTTATTGATCGAATTAATTAGGAGTTTAAGATTACCGATCTTGGCATTGTGCAATATTTTTTTGGGATTGGAGCTTGTTCGTACTTCTGACGACTTATTCCTTGGTTAAGCCAGATATGCCAGGGACATTTTACTGCGGGTTGACATGCAGGACTTTGCGCCTGTTGCTTTTCCATTTGTGGCCTTTTTGCAACTATCCAGCTCTTCCGGTAAGCCGTTCAGAAACCCCACACTTTATCGTTCTTTGGTTGGTACGCTACAGTATCTATCGATCACGCGTCTCGACTTGTCCTATGCTGTGAATACGGCCAGTCAGTAAATGCAGGCTCCTATTGATGACCATTACCAAACCGTCACTTGGATTTTGCGCTATGTTCGTGGTGCACTCCACTATGGTATTTAGTTTTGAGCAAACTCCTCTGCTTTACCAGTTTTGGGTTACTCTGATGCTGATTGGGCTCGTTGTATAGAGACTCGTAGGCCTACGTATGGTTATGCCATTTTCCTTGGTGGAAACCTAGTTTCCTGGAGCGCTAAGAAGCTGTTGGTATGCCTTGAATGCTGTAATAGCCGCTTCTGCGACCCTGGCCTGAGGGTCCGGGGGCCGGCAGACGCCCCCGGCTAATGGGGTCTCGCTGCCCGGTCAGCGAGTCGGGGGGTCCAGGGGAGCGGAGCGCACCCTGGCCTAGGGGTCCGGGGGGGCGGAGACGCCCCCGGTCCGACGGTATAGCTTGTCTCTTTATTCGACTGCTGTTAATTTGGGCCGAATTGCATTTTTTGGCCCAGTTTGTTAGGTTTTAGTGGAGACGGCATATAAATTGTCTCTCTCCTCTCTGTAAACACTAATTTTGTTCTGCACTTAGATAGGTAGAAATCTGGCCAATTTCTTGGCGTCTGTAACTTGCTACCTACTATAGTGAATCCGTCTCCTGTGGATGTAGCCAAAATTGGTGAACCACGTAAATCCTGTGTCTTGTTATTTTCGTTCATATTTTCTGTTCTTTCTCCATTCCGCACAACAGAAGCAGCCTACAACTTCTCCTTCCAGTTGAGAATCAGAGTACCGTGCTATGGAAAACACTGCTGCAGAGCTAGATTGGTTGATGAATCTTCTTCGGGACTAACGTGTGACATCGCGCCCCCCATTTAGCTGTGTGATAATAATAGTGCTTTCTTCCTGGCTCATAATCATGTTTCTCATAAGAGAGCTAAGCAAATTGATATTGACTATCATTTTGTGCGTGAAATGGTGTCTTCTGACAAGCTCAAAGTTGCTCTTGTTTCTATGGACTTGCAGTTTGCTGACATCTTTACGAAGGGTCTACCCCGTCCTCAGTTTGAGTTTCTACGTTCCAACCTTTGCGTTACAACCAGTCCTACGCTTCGCTTGAGGGGTGGGGGGGGGGGGTAATAGAGATGTAAATCAATTAGAATCTGGATAAGAAATGAATACCCTTTTTTATTGGTTTGGTATATATCTTGTTCCATATTTGTTTAGGCATTGTATATCCTTTGTACTAACTATATATATGAATACAGACGACCACAATTATTTGTGAATTTTACATTCTATCAATAGCCATTGTACAAACGTGGACCGGAAAAAATTATAGACCAAATTTTACCGATATTGATCTCTTAATGCATTCATATACTATTACAATTCACAGGGTACGATATAGGAATCGATGAATTTATATTTATATAGTTTTAGCAAGGAGATATAATTGGTGTGTTATGTAGTAAATATGATTGCAGATGAGCCCAAAGGTTAATGATGAAAAATAAGAAAATAAAAATATCCAGAGTTGTCATCAACATCGGATAAAATTAAAGGACTGACCAAAGCATCACTAAAAGAAATGGCCTTTCCTATCGCCTCTTTTTCTTTACTTTCCGGGAGCGTCTTTCCCTTTGGCTCCTCTTAACTCTTTCATAATATTACTCCCTCCGTATTACTCTCTCCTTTCTTCTTCTATTATTCTATATATGACATTATAAATTTAGATATTTGAATTTAGATGAATAAAGTGAGTAGATAAAATTGAATTTAGAAAGTAAAAAAATAGAATGAATGAATAATATTGAAGAAATTAGTCTTCCCAAAAATAAAAAATATGACAATATAAAAGAAATAAAAGTGATTTAAAGAGGAAAAGCAGGGGAGTGTATGATATCTATGTGTATGTATATTTTGTGTACACGCACACGCACACACCCACCCACCCACACACGCGCACACACACACGCATGCAAGCACACACACACACACTCACACACGCACGCACACACACGCTCGTGCGTGCGCGCACACACACATATATGTGAGTTTGTTCCTTGAAAGATAGTTTTTTCATAAGTCATGGAAAGATCAAGGTTTAAATTGCAAATTGAAAGAAATGAAGATAAAATTTTCGGGTTTCATGAATGAGGTTATAAACTTTATAACTATTACACCTTGCATAATAAATTTTTAATATTACAACTAACACACTTTACCTTTTATTATTCTAATTAAACTCCATATTTTCATAAATTTATGAAAAGACGGTCTTTCCCAAGAATTTGCATATATATATATATATATATATATATATATATATATATATATATATATTCGTACATATATGATTTAGGACAGTTTTGATTAGGTTAATTGGATTATGTGGGATTATTTTGTCCTTAACTGTCAACCCTACTTAATCAGGTGTACTAATACGTGGTGCCTAGCTAATGAGTAATGGTACACTTGGTTTTGATGTATAGTGACACTTGGCACATTTTCTAATTAATTTGTTTAATTTTTATTCAGTTTAGGCAAAATTTTGTGAAATACTGTCTTATTCTTAGACTTATAAAAATATGGGGTTTAATTAGAATAATAAAAGGTAAAAAGTTTTAGTTGCAATATAAAAAATTAATTATGCAACGTGCTGTGATTATAAAGTCTAGACAAAGTTTTGTGCGAGACGGTACACAGCGAGACCAAGGATTAAATTGTTAAGAATATAGCATGTGGTTTCAAATTGAAGTTTTATAAGTTTAGGGGCTGGATGTGTAATTTCGTTAATTTACATTTAAGTTCAGGTATAAATATTAATATTTCATCATTCTTCTCTCATATTTTTCTGATTCTTTCCATCTCCTCTCATTTCCTCTCTGCGTGAACTACCTCCTTCTTCTCCCTGTTCTCCATTTCTCTTCCATCTTCCTGCTCGACCGCTCCTTTTCTTCTAATTAACTACACATCCTCTCTATTTTTCCCTCCTTTCTTGCGCGCAATGGTTCGTTGAGATTTTTGGAAATTTTCGGTGAATTTTTTGGGTTTAGCTTCGGTTTCTGGAGGCCGAACACAATACGATATTCATTCTGTGTTTATCTTTGATGGTAATCTCTTTGCTCAAATTTTTTATGCATATTTTGTTGTTTTTAATTTTTGTTTACTTTCTTTGACTCATGTGATATTCTAGGGTTTGTGCTGGTTATACTGAGTAATATTTGGGGATTTCTTTATTTTTTTGTGTTTTGTGAGTTGTTCTTACAGATTTGTGCTAATACTTGTGTTACTGATGCACAAATAAAAAAATGGTTTTTATCAGATTTTGGCCCAGTTAGTCCTCTTCTTCCTCCCGTAAACCCTTTCACATTCCTCTTGTCGCGCCACCGTCTGCTCCTGCCGCGCCTCCGTCCACCAGCCCGTTAGTCATCCCGCCGTGCTTCTTCGTCTTAGTCGGCGGAGCACAGGACCCGAGTAGGGTTCAATCCCCACCGGTTGCGTCCGTGATTTGAGCTGCCAGTCGACGCTAACCTTTAGTGATCCTGCCACCGCACTCATCCACGTCGCTGAGTAGACCGGAGGAGCATAGGACCGACGAGGGAGTGGAAAAGAAATAATTTAGTCTATTTGAAAATGTTTGGGATTTTTTAAATTAAAAATCTTTGGAAAATTTTAAATGAAAATATTTTAAATTTGTAAAATTATGAAAATACCCCTGTTCATATCGGAAAATGGTTTCATTTTACCTGAATACCACCTTCGGGGACCAAACAAATCATTTTGTATTTGTTGGTTGCTGAACAAATGCGATATTGGCCTTTGGGACCAAAGGATGGCATTGAATCCTATGTTGGGGACCAGCGTAGCAAGCAAGATGAAAGAGGAAGACGCATTCAATGTCATTTTTTTTGTTATTTTCTGTTTGGTCCTTCATCTTTTCTGTGTTTTTTACTCTGGCGCCAATTTTTTTTTTGTATTTGGACCCCTGAATTTCATTTGCTATTTACCTATTTTCACTCTAGTGGTCTTATGGTAAGACGGTCTCGCAAGAGACGAACTCTAAAGTTTATGATCCGATTAATGCAACCCGAAAATTTTATCTTCATTTATTCTAATTTTCAGTTTAAACATTGGTCTTTCCATGACTTATGGAAGGACCGTCTTTCAAGAGACGGACTCAGTTTAATATTGTTTAATTTTAGTTCAATTTAATAAAATTTAAAAATATTTTTTATAATAAAATGACAATTACAAGTAGAATACATCTTGGAGGACAAATGAAGTTGTACATATTTTTATCATGATTCTGTTTAAAGATAACTGTATCATATGTTGCTGACAAAATTTAAAAGAAAAAGATATTGAAGGCCCTTTAATTATATAGTTTGGTGTAGGAAAAAAGGATAATTCTTATAACTTAATTTTCAAAAATACAATATACCAGGTTAATATTGTAAATGCAAGAGAAGTCGTTTAGAAAATAAAAAGTGAGAAGTCCCTGTCACATTTTTTAAAAAACTTTAAGCAATATTTTATCTTAAATTTTAAAGCTAATCAAACACGAATGACTTGACGAATTATATAAAATGTATTGTCTTGCAAACTAAATAGCCATAGCCTACAAATGAGCCTCGTGTGATGTATTTTAGTGATTTTACACTTTGATTTGAGGAAAATTGGATGATAACAAAGCCAGTAGTCCGGGCTTCAATTTTGTTTTGGAATATATTTCACGAAGACTCTTTCATAAATTTAGCACTAAAATTTAGTAAATGATAAATAAGATGAAGAAATTAAATTTTAAAAAAATGAAAAGAATAGTTAAAAACAACCTTAAATTTATCAAAATTAGAAGATGTAAATATAAAAATGTCATAGCATCAGCCAATTAACCATAAAAATGAAAAATCACGAGCACTTGATTATACTTTTGATGCATTTTACCAAAAAAAAATTGGAACAGCCTGTTGATGTTTGGTACTCAGGAAGAGAATACGTACTTTGTCTCCGCAAGAGAACCAAAAAGCAAGATAATTATGAGATGTGAAATTAATTTGATTATGAGATGAGTATAAGGTCTTGATTAACAAGACAATTCACTTGGGTCTTTCAGGGATCAAGTCACAAATTCTTCCAGTGCATTTTAAAGCAATTTTTACATAGGAATTGGCTTGTATTGTGGGATCTCCATTGTAATTTTCCAACCTATCTTATAGTTGACGGAGATTGCGATAATTTTTGTTTAAGTGGTGGCGGTGCGGCAGTGCGGAGTTTTCAGAAAAGCTTGTTTAACTGTACAAAAATATCGGATTTCATACTTCATTAAATTCCAATAAATTTAAATGGTAACTTAGTTTTAGAGTGGCATTTTTGGATGTCATCTACCTTTTAAAAAAACAAGTCAATTGATTCCATCAACCCAAAAAAGAAGAGGTACCTTTTGATTGCTCAGTCTTTGGGTTGTGTTTCCAGCCTTGCCGACCCTTTTCTATTTCTGACTAAACAATGTGTTTGTTTAGTTTTGGACTTCATATGGTCACTTTGAATTGACCTAAACCTTTTACCAATCCTTGTGGTAATAATTGATTTTGGTTCAACGGTAAAATTTCAGTCCTGGTTGTGAGTTTAAGGAGCATATGAACTTAGGATGCCTCCAGTCTCGTGTTTTCTCGGAAACAAATATGGTACTGCAATATATTCCGTGCCTCAGGCAACACGCTTGCTTACAGGGAATTTAAGTAAAGAAACTTTATTTAGGACACAAATTCCCAACCCTTTTCCTCAAATTCCCTCTTTTAAGCCACCCCTCCCCCTTTTTTCCCCCACTTTTTTAAATTCACCTTTTCGTATCTCCCTTTCATTTTTTTACCCTACTTGTTTTTATATATGCTTAATTGGCCACTTTCTCTCGTTGGACCAAGAGTATCAATTGTAACCAATATAAATATAATAACAAGTTTTTTTAAAATGTGGAATAACATAATTAACGAGGGACTTGATCCGAATTAGGTTTATTTATTTATATTTATTTATTAGGATTTTTAAAAGACAACACTATACTCTTTTTACCACTGAATTTTTTTAATGAGATATTGTGATCATTTATTTTATTTTAGAATAAGGCCCATTAATTCAGCCATGTTGGCCTTAGAAGAATTAATGTTTTGGTCATGCATTTATTTTAGTATTTAGAATATTCAGTTCTGATTTGATTAGAATTAGATTTAGTAAGATTAGATAAAGCAATGTTCATTCAAGATTTATCTTGAAGAATATAGTCATTTATTTTAGGTAATCTAGTTAAATATGATTTTAGCTTCTTAAAGCTGCCATAATCATTTTCAGTTTCTTATTTGTATTTGTTGAAGACCATACCTATGTACTATAAATATGGGTGGTTTTCAACATTATTTTTACCTTACAACCTTTCATCAATCAAATATACAACCTTTTGAGTTCATACTATTTGCTTGCAAGCTATTCCATTGTTGCTTAACCCCGAGGACTAGACTCCTGAATTCCGTGCGAGATAGTGCGGGTTTGCAGATCCCTTCACTAGATCAAAGATATTAATTCCGCAAATAGTGAGTCTTCGCAAGGAGATTCATATCAGTTGGTATCAGAGCAAAGCAAAAGATCCTTGGACGAGTTCATCAACAGGGATTTCAAGGTTTGTTTGAATTTTTTTTTGAAATCATCTAAGAGCTTCTGCCGCCGGTAAGCTTCATCTCCGGCAACTCCGTCATCTCACCACTGCCGCCGCTCAGCTCCATCTTCAACCGATCACTGCCATCCGCTCAGCATCTCCGACGAACCTGCCACTCCATCACTGATTTCTTCTCAGTCTCCGGCCAACCGCATTCTGCCACCAAGTCAGCTCGTCGACCAACGCAGATCTGACCTACCACCATTCATATTGCCGTCAGTTGTAGGAAGAAACGTCACCGTTGCTCCGATCGAATCCGCTGCCACTGAAGCGTCGACCCCAGAATTCTCGTCGTCCACCCCACAACGGTCTTCAACTCTGAAGAATCTGGCTCTTCCACCGGCTATCTCACTCAGTCTCCGTTTAAGTTCCTAGTTTAGCGTAGAAGGAAACTCCGGCGAAGAAAAGTTCAGGAAGTAGTTCCAACAAGCGAGGCGAGGAAGACACCCCGCACGTGTTCTTCACGCGCTCACTCACAAAGGGCGCGTGGGACCCACGCACAAGATGCTTTTGAAGCGCGTGTCATTCACGCGTGAAACAGCCAGGACACTCTCTATGTCGCGGTCTGTTCTTTGTCTCGTGAGTTGGTCGTTTTACCGTGATACATTGAATTTATCGCGAGTTCTCACCAGTGCTCCTTATCTCGCGAGTCAAGCCACGTCAGCATTCTAGTCACTGCCTAGTCAGTATTTTGTCACCGCTTTATTAGCAGTTCTTAACAGGGATGGCTTGGGACGTTGATCTATAGTTATTTTTTAAGATCGTTCACGTTTCGAGGACGAAACTTTTCGACCTCGGAGGGAATGATACGAATTAGGTTTATTTATTTATATTTATTCATTAAGATTTTTAGAAGATAACACTATACTCTTTTTTCCACTGGGGTTTTTAATGAGAGAGTGTGATCCTTTATTTTATTTTAGAATAAGGCCCATTAATTCAGCCATGTTGGCCTTAGAAGAATTAATGTTTTGGTCATGCATTTATTTTAGTATTTAGAATATTTAGTTCTGATTTGATTAGAATTAGATTTAGTAAGATTAGATAAGACAATATTCATTCAAGATTTATCTTGAAGAATATAGTCATTTATTTTAGGTAGTCTAGTTAAATATGGTTTTAGCTTCTTAAAGCTGCCATAATCCTTTTCAGTTTCCTATTTGTATTTGTTGAAAACCATACCTATGTACTTTAAATATGGGTGGTTTTCAACATTATTTTTACCTTACAACCTTTCATCAATCAAATATACAACCTTTTGAGTTCATACTCTTTGCTTGCGGCTATTCCATTGTTGCTTAACCCCGAGGGCTAGTTAAGTGTCAATAAACCTTGTAATCTGATCTTGATGGCTAGTTAGAGAGCAAGTCGAAGTTAGGCGTACCCCGAGGGCTAGACTCCTGAATTTCGTGCGAGATAGTGCAGGTTTGCAGATCCCTTCACTAGATCAAAGATATTAATTCCGCAAATCGTGAGTGTTCGCAAGGAGATTCATATCAAGACTGAAGTGCCTTTTTAATCATCAAATTATGCTAAAATTTAGATTTTGATCAATCATTCAATAATGTTTTGACCTATTTTGATCATTGAACTTTAAAAAATAAAAATATGAATTTTACGCTAATTCTTATACATTCCTAAAGTATCTTCTCCTTTTCAATCTTCATCACCACTATAGATTCTCATTTTCTCCATTCTTATTCACCTAAAATTTTCCCTGTCCTTATCTTAGCAAATCTGAAAAGAATTGTGCGTCAATTTCGATCTCCATCTCTCACTCATTGGCGACTTCCATTCTAAATCCCAGGAACCGTGGCAAAAAAAAAAGGCAGCCAAGATCGTGGAAGATGAGGGCCATGTATCTGTGAAGAGAGCACAATTCACTTGGAGATCATGAAGGGGTGGATGAAGAGCCTGGGGAATAAGGAGGCAAGGAGGGAGTAGATTGTATGTTACCTTCATGCATTATGGTATTTTTACACTTCTAACCTCAACTTTATGTTGAAAGTACCAATATAAGCATGCAAAACGAGAAAATGCCAAAAATAACCCTAACTTTATGACGAATTGTGCAGTTATGACCAAACTTGAAATGAAAAAAAAATACCCTTGCCCCCTATAAGCTGAATTTTGTTCCCCCATTTTACCCATTTCCTTCTTCTTCAAGCCCCCCTTACCCCAACTACAGTCCGCCACCACCATGCCACAACCGTCACTAGGGAGATGTTTTCGGCGTGCCCAATATCGGGTTTCCAACCATCCTTCACATTGTCGGTGGACTGGAAAGGCTCCAACCACCTCTCCTCCCGTCACCACCCGCTAGCCACTACCTCTTCTCCCTTTCTTCTCTCCACAACCTTCTCCTGCCGCCCAACCCAACCCGTAACCCAGAATATAAAAAAATTGAAACCCTACCCGCGTGATTCCATCCCTTGTTGTGATAAAATGGAAACCCCTAGAATACGAGGCTGAAACTGGATAATTATGGGAGAGTTTGTGTGGGCGGGGGTTTCAATCGTCACCAGATGGTGGAACAAAATTTGTGTGGGCGGGGAATTTCGATTGGAAAATAGTTTGTGTGGGCGGTTTCGATTGGTTATTCTTTACCGATCATCCCTACCTACGCGTTTCCACCGGTTATTCTTTATAGGGGTTCGATTGGTGTCGAATGATCAAGAGACTGCGGTTGACAGGGAGCTGACGTATACTAAGGCTCGGTTTAAGCGGGTCATCGGGTCAAAGAATTCGGAGGCAACTCATGACATGGAGGTGGATTTCGAGGAGGATGAGGGCGGCGTTAGACGCTGCGGGTGAAGAAGAAAAGAAGAAGATAAAGGGGAAGAAGAAGAAAAGAGGGAAGAAGGGCATTTATGTATTCTCTTTTATATTATTTTATTTTTAATCCGGGGTAAAACGACCATTTCATTAAATTCCGGCCTAACTTCTTGTTGATAATTGAAGTCAACGGCGCCATGGTTAGATTGACATATACATCAATAAGTTAGGTTATTTTGGCACTTTCTTGTTTTGCATAATTATTTTGGAACTTTCAACATAAAGTTATGGTCATTTTAGCACATTATTCTAATTTTTACTAGGCTTATTTCAATACATTGAATCAATTCATATTTATTTAATTTAGTTCTCCAATCTCTTAATGTTTTAACTTCAAAATCGAACCAATGGAGCATAATTTTGAGAGGGATGTGAACAAGATAATTAGCTAGGTAGATTAACAAAAACATTCAAATAGATGGAGTAAATTGGACAAGTGTTGAGCTCTCAAAAGCATCCACTCAAGCATTACAATAATTGTAACTACTACTTGAAAGATCAGATCTAACAATTTAGACCATGCGGATCATGTCATGTTGGAAATGTATTAGTAAGAATTCTCTATTGGCGCCCTCTTTTTTGTTTCATTGACCCAATCGGCGCCATATTATCTAAAAGAATTAAAATTGGCGCCATATTTATTTTATTTTTCCAATTTTGTTTGATGTGATGCTTTCTTCGTAGATTTTTTTGAATAAGATAAGGAGAGAGAGTAGACATGATAGTGAAGTGAAGAAACACGAGCGATGATCCTATTTGAAGGTTTTTTATAAACTCTACCAATTTAAATATTTGTTAAAAAGATGGTTTTATTCCTCATCGGTTTGAGATCTGAGCTCTCTAGAGTGTCATTTACGACTCACAACCCCGTGATTTTACCTGCATTTTTTAACCTATTCCTAAATTTTCAATTTTATATTTACTTTATATTCCGGACAAATGGCAAACTCTAATCTTTAGTAATATCAACGACACCTTTTAAGTCCCTCATGAGTATCATCAAAGTTCATGAGTGAAACATCAATAAACCTATTTTACAAGTGAAAATGGGTTCTATGTACTTTGTGTTGATAATGCTAGATGTTGATATTTATGGGAGCAAAAAAATAAAAATAAAAATAAATATAGATTAACTAATTGAAGGGTACTGATTTAACATGTCATTATTTTTTTAAAATTTTTGCTTGCTTAGAATTACTGAGGTACCTCAATTTCCAGCAGTAAAAGAATGCATTATGATCTAACTAAGGACCTATATGAATGAAGTTAAAGGATTAATTCATAATATATATCCAAAAACCAAGGAGGCATTTTGTAATTTACCCCTTTCTCTTCTTTAAACTGCTTCGAGACCCAAGAACTAACGTGAGTTGTGACCATCTTTTTAAGTGAAAGTTTTTTGATCAAGTGAATTAATTTTTACTAATTTTCAGTCTTTGTCTCACTGAGTGTTTGGGGATAGAGGTGCATGTGTCAACAATCCAGGAAATATTTCAAATGATTTATGTTAGAATCGCTTGATTAATGAATACGTTAGGTGCAAAAAGAAAATCAATTGAGTAATTATGAATGTTTCTTTAATAATTATTTGTGTTGTGAAATAAAATAGAGAAAAAGGAATCATGATTCTGAACTTTTTAGCATGCATGCCTAATTGTTCTAACTGGCATCTGATCGTGTATGACTCGTGAAATAGAGAGTAAAGAAAGAAGCTCTTTCTTTGTAATTTTCTGTGATGGCCAATATTTGTGTAGATCAATGATCTATTATTCACATAGTCTGAACTAAATAAAAATGAACTGGACGAGTTTAAGTGAACTGAATTGAAATGAACCGTAACCGTGTGGAAGAAGGCTGATAAGTAGGAGGAAATGTGGTAATTGGAGCCCTGATTGAGCCGCGGTGGAGCGATTAGGAGGTGGCCTTGCAAAATTGAAAGGAAAAAAAACTTTGCAGCAACAGTGGTGTTGATTTATGTCAAAGGAAAATATTTTGGAAGTGTTTTGGTATAGGTTTTATGATCAGTAGGTTCCCAATCTTTTCGGGGGCTATTTTTGCTATAGGCAAAGTCATTTTCTGAGCCACATTTGGAAAAAAATATTAATCTCTAACATATATAATTGAGTTAAGTGCCCATATGACCCTATGTTTTGGTCGAAAGTGTCAATATAACCCTGTGAACCTTAATTTGGCTGAAATTATGTGAATTAACTATTATAACCCTTTAAAAATAAAATAAAAATTCAAAAAGTATTAAAGGACAATTTTACCCCCCGTTAACCAAACAATATCCTTTTTCCCCTTCTTCTCAGATCTACTTTTCTGCTTCTTCAATGTTTCTTCTTCTTCCGATTTACAAATATACCTAAAATCATCTGCTCCATCTCTCTTCATCATTTGCAACTACTGCCACCACCTCCCCAAAACCCAACTCCCTTTCAGCTCCTTCTCACTCTCGAAACTCCACACCACTATTTCCCCCATTCATTCTTCTTCCTATGCCTTCTCATTATTTTCCAACGAGCCCTCCAAATCTCCGCCGGAGGAAGACGCGTCGGGAACAAAGCCTACGACGTTCACCAACGAATGGGGTGAGAAGAATGAGCCCGTACTCAAACTCCAAGAGATTCTCTGCCCTAGACCCTTCTTCTTGAGAGGATGCAAACGACGAGTGGGGCGGCCCCGAGTTTAAGGACGGTGGGTTTGGAAACGAGACACCTCCAATTACGGTGAATTACAACAAGAGTAAACTACGGCGAGGAGGACTTGAAATAGGCAGGGGAGGTGGTGCGCAACTGGGTTGGGTGGCAGGTTGAAAAAGTGGTGGTGGGTTAGGGTTTTAGGGGACAGAGCAACGGCGGGTATTGAATGATGAAGGAGAAATATAATTGGTGGCAGAAGGAGGCGGTAGGGAAGAGTATGGAGATGATGATTTTGTGGTGGTAGAGGCGCGGATGGCTGAGCGGCTAGGGAGGAGGGAGGCGGTGGATAGATTATGAATAAAAGAGATGGAGCAGATGATTTTTGGGTATATTGTAATTTAATTTAATTTTGGGTTTCTTTGAAGAATTTCCAGATTTGCGAATTGATTTGATGGTTGATGAATCAAGCCTACCTTTGTTGGCCTTAATTTATTTGGTTTGCTTTTGCAATTTGGTGCTTTGCTTTTCCAGTTCCTGACGACGGAATTCCAGTTCCCAGCGATAGAAATCCAGATTCCGGCAGTGATGGTGGAGCGGCGGTGAGTGACGGTGGTGGCGGAACAGGCGGAGGTGGTGCAGAATGTGGTTTTGAAGATGAAGAAGAAGAACCTTAGGGGTATTCTTGTCTTTAATTTTTTTTTTGTTTTAAGACTAGGGGTACTTTAATCCTTTTGTACTAGGTCAACGCTGGGAATTACAAAGTCAACGTCACAATAGTGCCAAAAGGTTATATTTGCACTTCTGATGCAAAACATATGGTTTTTTAACTTCACATTGTCATATTAGCACTTATAACCAAAAAAATATAGTACTCCCTCCATCTCAGATATTTCTGCGAAGAGAGAAAGTGCATCTCAAAATAGTGACCATGTAAATTGACAACAATGTCTTCCATCTACCTCCCTTAACCACCACCACCACCACCACCACCACTTATACTGCAATCACCACCACACCACCTTTAACACACCACCACCACCACTGGCACCATTACACCACCACCACCACCTACGCCACCACCTCACCGCCACCACCTTCCACCATAACTACTACTACAATCACCGCCACACCACCTTCAACACACCACCACCACCGTCGCCACTGTCACACCACCACCACCACCGCCACTGTCACACCACCACCACCACCACCACCACCACTTATGCCACTACCCCACTGCCACCCACCTTCTCCACCAAAAATTGAAACCCCCGCTAAAATCAAACAACATCAAAGCCTGAGAAGAAGAAGGGAGAAGAAAGAATCAGGATGGGGCAGAAGAAGGAATGCCAAAAATTGGAGAAATAGTAAATGTTTAGAATGCTATGGTATTGAAGTTTTTAACATTATAATTGTTTACCCAAAATGGTAAGAGTTTAAAAACAGATGGGACATCACTTAATATCCGACATCGATGGGCTATTTTTCTTGAATTTTGATTTGAAATTAGACGTCTAACAACAATCATTGGTTATTCCAAGCGTTTTTCCAAGTGTATAGATTGCCACCGTGGTTACCAATATCGGTAGGCTTCTTTTACTACAGTTTTTGAGAATTTTGGATTATGAGTTTAAAAAAAATGTTAAATAACCACTCTTTCCGCAGCAGCAGTTAACTGTCATTTTTAACTGCAATTTTAGATAACTACAATTTATTTTCCCTTTTCTTATAATAGGACAAAGTTTTGGAAAAGATCATCTTTCTATAAATTCATAGAAAGATGAGTTTTAATTAGAATAATAAAAAGTTAAAGTCGTAGTTGAAATATTAAAAATTATTATACAACGCGTAGTAGATATAAAATTTAGGGATATATACCAATATAACCATATCTACTTGAGTAAGTGCCAATATAACCCTCATATAATTTATAGTGCAAAAACAACCCTAACTAGTTGATATAAGTGTCAATATAACCCTAAGACATTATTTTCAGTATTGACCGGCATTGACCATATATAAAATGACAAAAATACCCTTTAACCTAAAACCTATAATTTTTAAGACAATTTTTTCCTTATGCATTTCAGCAGTTTCTCCACTGCTTCACCATATATCTCATCGCCTCTGAACGCCTCCATTGCCAATCCAACATTGTTGTTGTGCTCTTCCACCTCAGTACTCGGAATGCTGCCGATGATAGGCCGGACAACAACCAGTGTCGCCCCTTCTATATCCATCCCATTGGAGAGCTCCATCTTGGCCTCATGCCTCATCCTCACCACCGGAACCACAGTACGATTGTTCTTCCACCACCCCAGTTCCTCTGTTAATGGTGTTGGCGGCGGCTTTAACTCGCTCGTCCCCCGAGTCGACTCACTCCTCCTCCGAGTCGACCGAGTCATGTCCGCCGCCGGCGGTGAAGGCAACATCGATGTCAACTCCTTTCTCCGATCCATCTTCAAGTATCTCCACACCCTCGTCTCCCCCCAACAAGAAACCCCCTGTCTTCGCCGCCTAGTCCCGTGTTCAGAACTCTCTGGCCCAGATCCTTCGCGGCTTCGATAGCATTAGGGGGTTGCAAATCAAGCTGCCCTCCCGTGACATTTGGCGAGAGAAGGGGACCACCATCAAGTGGAAGGCCCAATTCGACCAGACCTTCAAGAACTACGTAATTTTCAGCTTCCGAACCAGATCTGAGACCGCAAACTTCAATTGCGATGTGTGGTGGCTGGGAGCGGTGGTTGGACGCGGAGGCAGCGGTGGTGTGTGGTGAGGTTGAGCCCGACGACAGATTGATGAGAAGAATACGACGAAGAGAAGAAGAAGAAATAATAGGTTTTGGGGTTAAAATTTTATTTTCTGTCTTTTTATTTTTTTCAGAAGGGGTAAAATCATCTTTTTAATTAAATCAGACCTTAAATTGCAAAACAAATGGGTAAAATTGCACTTACATCAACTATCTAGGGCTATATTTGCACTTTCAATTATCAAAAGGTTATATTGGCACTTATGTTAAGTAGGTAGGGTTATAAAAGCAGTTTTTTCTAAAATTTATAATCTGATTCATGCAATTCGAAAATTTTATCTTCATATCTTCTAGTTTGCGCTTTAAACATTGTTTTTTTTTCATAACTTATGAAAATACCGCCTTTCAAGAGACTGTCTCTAACCTTAGTGGTAGGGGTGTAACTAAAATTATTTTTTTGTCATAGGTGGATCTGGATGTACCCCATAACATTTTAAATCAAAAATCTTTTACCAGTAAAAATTCATATTTCTACTACTGAGAAATTAGAAGACCAAATAATAATAATAATAAAACTAAATTCGATTATGTTTTATTAAAGTGAAATGAGTTGAACTTTATCTAAATTATATTTTAAAAAATATATATTTTCAATAAAGAATAAATTAAAGCCTTCGTAAATTGAAAACAACATGATTGTGTGTGCATTTCCCTTGATGCTTTACTATGATCAGTTTTGTTTAGTGGTATCGGATCTAGACCACACATAGTGAAAATTAATTATCCTTGTGTGCCATTCTTATTACCGCATAGGCATTTGTTTAGAGTTTTAATATTCACTAATGCCTTTGTGTATCTCTTCTCTTATTGTCACTGCGGGTTTTGTGAGCACCTTGGTGTAAATGAGTTTATCCTACATCAATTTTTTAGTTTGATTCTCCATCACAATTACGTATCAGACTTTTAGAACCCCTCCACTAAATTTAAAATCTTAGTACAATGATTTTCTTTCAGTTGGTTTAACACATTTTGTTAAATCCATTAAAGTTAAGGAATGATGACGTTGATTATGGACTTGTTACTCTTAGTGACCACTATATGCTGAGTTTTGGAATGTTACAAGGTGATAATAAATTGTACAAAAAATGTCACAATAATTCAATTATTAAATTACAGTGTCATCATTGTAAAGGCATTTTACTTACTATGATACTAGTTTATATATTATATTGAAATGATGATTATCTAAAAATCTGCAGTTATAAATGGGTCATCGGGTACCCTGTTACCCGACTCGAACAATCAAGGTATCCACACGTTTGAGTACCCACTTTTTTTGGGTTGGGCCACAGATCGCATTTGAACATTCTAGATGTGATTAGTGGTTGGATTGAAATCATTGCAGCGAGTCGCGCAACTCGTTGGAAAAGGAGAATTATCTCCTCCTTCTATTGTATTTTTTTATTCGGGCTGATATGGACCAATTTGAACCTATTTTTCATATTTCAGGTCTAAATGGGTCGGATCAGATTAATGACCAAGGGTTGGTCAGTTCAAGGCGGGTCAAATAACATAAACCCAATATTTTACACCAATTTAATTTAAGTGTAGTCTTTAAATACATATGAATGATTCGAATGTGTAATTTCATATGTTTAGTCCCTTTATATAGCTAATTTATCTTGTCTCAGGTTATTATAAGATTAATTTATTGTTAATGCCTCTTACCAATTCGATCATTAATATAAAGGATTGGATTTTCTAAAAATCCTATCATTCGAGCGTTTTTTTATTTTTAGAAGGCTTATATACCAATTTAAATCTATATAGTTGCAAAAATGCCAATATAACCCTCAATTGTTTGAAAGTAAAAAAAAATAACTCTAACTATTTAATGAAAGTTCCAATACCCCTAAGTTGAAACTTCTGGCTTTGACCTTGCCATGGACGTCGTTAACAATACTTAAAGTGACAAAAGTGCCCCTTGGGTAAAAAATTGAAATTGTGTGGACAATTTTACCCTTACCCACCGCCGCTGTTTTGCCATCTTTACCGTCGCCGGCCCAAAACCTTAGCCCCACCGACGCCCCCTAAATGGTTTCTCCCCATTCTCGCCGCCCAAATAACCCTTCCACCACCACTAACCTTCCATCGCCGGTGTCAATACCCTTTGTCTAGTCTCACCATTCGTCCCACCGTCCCTCATCCCGCCGCTGCGAGCCCACCACTGTTCCAAACCTTCCATCGTTAGCCTCAGAATCCTGATTGATTTGTTGTGAGCGTGCTGCGCGTCAAAACCCAAATTTATTTTTTCCTCATTCCGCCACCGTCTTAGACCTTCAATCACCGGCAACGCAATTTACAGAGAGCCTTATCCCATCGATGCAATTTACAGGACCTTTCGTCTATGCCTTGTAGTCGTGGTATGCTGGGGTGGATCGGCGATCAGTTTGGGAGAAAAAGATGGGTCTCGGTGGAGAGTTTAGGAGAAGAAGAGGGTTGCTCGGCCATCGCCACTGCTTGAAGAAGAAGGTGAGCGGCGCTGGAAGAAGAAGGTGAGTGGTTCTGGAAGAAGTAGGAGAAGAAGTACAAATGCGATTAGGGTTAGGATTAGGGGAACAATAATCATTTCACTTTTTTTTTCATTTGTTTCTTTTACTTTTTCAAATGAGTAAAATAGACTTTTCACCGAATTTCGATCAAAATTTTCTGGAATAGTTAATTATGTACTCTCACTGTTATCCAAAGTTATATCAACACTTTAAAAAATAACAGAGTTAGATTAGCACTTATATCATATATATTGGGGTTATATTAGTAATTTTCTCTCTTTTAAACTAGAAGGAGATTAAAAGAACAATTGGAAAGCCATGAAAATTAATTTCTCTCTGTTGGAAAATGATGGTTAAAAGGTTGAAATTCGTCAACCTTTTGGGCTTCGTTTAGAGTGGGACCCGAATAGATTTTGGGTCAATGGATGTCATTTTTGGGTTCTCCTCCGCGAGTGCTATAAAATCGATTATTTAAACTCTCAAAACGGATCAAGGGTGAATGAGATATGAGTGTTTTAAATATCACTCTTGAAAGAGGAAAAATGGGCGAAAATTGGCCCAGGTAATTTTCTCTGGACTGTCCAAAATGCATATGGACCGCATGGAAGTCTCTGGAAGGTCCAACCGCATAGTATATATGGAATTGCTTGTGTGTAATTCTTAAGAGATAAGAACAAAATACTTCCATATTTTGTGAGATATCTTGTCTTAAATAAATATGCAGCTTACCATGTTTAATATGATGAAGAATATTTGTACAAATATTTCTTCCTTTCCAGCAGATTTGATTCGAGTATTCATGGAATATCTCGGATTTGGTGAGTTGGTGATTGGAGAATATTCTTCTCTAATTACAGAAAATCAGAATATCATGTTTCCATGATTAGGGTCTCTTAGAGTAGTATAAATAGAGTCTCTAAGTCAGTTAGAAAACTCGCACCATTCTCAAGTTCCTCATTTATTCTAAACTTGAGTCTCACTTCTTTCTATCTCTGTCGGTGATAGTCCTTCGGGCCTTGCGTGAATCCCAGGTAACTCTTAAATGTTAATTGTTGCCTGCGATGGTTTATCCTAGGGAACGATGTCCACGACGGGACTCATTCGTTTCAAGGCAGCGAGTGTTACTCGTGACTCCATCAATTTGTGATTACTTGAAACGTGATTCATGCTTTGATTATTTGTAATTTAAACTTTTCGATTGTATGCTTAAATAATTAATAAAATTGTATTATTCTTGCATATGTTAATTGCTCATTCAATTTTTGTTATTTGATTTTTCGCATGATATAATCAATATATGTCCAACACTCTCAAATTACAACCACAATCAAAATATGATCCTACGTTTTCACTTTTACCATTGCAAATCAATCAATTACGCATAGGAAAAAAGTAGTAACAACTACTTCTAGTTGACTTATCAAGAAATGCACAAACATCGTGATCTTAGAAAAACCAAAACTTCCTTTTCTGTGCATTCATCTACTTTAATCAGTGAGTAGATATACGTGGCCTATGCATCCATACAGAGACAAGAAAGTCAGAAATATAAAATGAATCCATACTGAAAATTGAAAAATATTTTTAACGGTAGGATTATAGGCAGTATTATTAGGTATATCCGAAAAAATGCAGGCATGTGGTAGTACATTCATCGTACTGTTGTGTTGGTCTGCCACCACAACCATTCAGAGGCCGTAAGCCGTATCTTCTGAATGTTAATTTTCGCCACATGCTCTCACCCTCTAATTATTTCTAGACTAACACTAAATTTAGGTAAACTACAAATACCATTAAACACTACATTCATCATTGGGGTAATTTTCTCGTTAGCAAAGGGTGACCATTCAAATCGTATTCTGGTTAACGGATCGACTAAATAACAACTGGGGAATATGTAGAAATAAATCACTATAATTGAGAAAGTGCAGATATAACCATGAGATAATTTTTAATATAAATATAACTTTAACTATTATTGATAAAATATAAAAAGTCTTTACTATGGTTCATTGATATCACATCAATGACACATTTCATCAATGATCTCATCAATGAGGCTACTACAAGACAAAGTCTAATATGAATATGATTCTAATTCTATAAGGAGATTACATCTATAATTTAACGTACAAGGAAACTAATTCTATAAGATAACTGCTAGTAAATTAATAATTATATAGCAGCGGAATATATATATATATATATATTATATATAACTTAAATTGATTTCATGCCAAGAACACATTGTAATCATAGAATAGTACATATATGATCGATGAACATTATGTTTGTATTACCTCGATAGAGAATCAACTTGATAGTCACGATCTGTGGTGAATTGACCACAAGTTGCACACGTGTCCGGCCTCTATAGGTATCCGCACAGACTGCTTTCTCGGGATCCTCTAAGGATTAATCGGTTATTAGATCAACGACTAGGTTTGAAGAGTTCTATTGTGTTTTTCATCTCTTTTAATCTCAACAACCAAGACTTTACATAAGGTTAGTATTGGGCTTAACCAAAACTCTAACACCTTATTTATCATTAAGTCTCTAGGATTCATATATCTTATATATTAATCCTTCAAGTTATTTTAACCCAATAAGCAGTCATATGTGTGTGATAATCACGCTGGCGGTAGATATGAATTGGTTTTAATACATAAACCAACAAATTCCCACTTGGTCTAAAGACAATTAAACCCTGAGATTTCCAACCCATATTTACAGATCAAAATTGGCCTCTAGTTAGACATCATGACCACCCAAGTGATAGGAAATATATGTGACCGTTTTCACCTTTCCAAATAACAGGATGTCATGCAACTAATATCCTTTCACCATGCTATATCCAATTAGTTCAAGAGTAAGGATAAGTGCTAACTCTTAATGGGCTAATTATTTCTTTTCTTGTTCTCCAAATATGACTTACATGAAGTTTACTTTAGAACACCTTCTAAAATGACTTCTTGTTTGCACAAACATTTTAAAGTCATATTTCAACAAGTGGCCATAAGGAGATATGTTTTTCTTACTATTGGAAGTGGTGAATCTTTTATTGACCATAAACTATCCATCCATGTTTCGTACTACACCCAACTCTAAAAGCACAATAACCAACTAAGGTTAAGGACAATAAGAGAAACAAGTATAATACTCCACAATCTAGACACTCTTATGATCTCAAGTCGGGGGATCATTTTCACTTTATGTATAGAGATAATTCCATTAGCACTTAAATAGTTCACCTTATGAAAAATCTCAAGACGGGTCAATCCAATGAACTTGTTCTCAAACAAGCATCCACACATTTGTTCTTGTGTCTCTACACAATAGTTGATGAGATCAACTACTCCCTACAATAGGAAGGAACAAAACATGTGCTAGCTTATCTGTATTAACAATGTCTCATCTTATTAATAATATGACTAGGGGTGCTTTAAGAATAATATTTAAGCATGCAAAGAATCTCATCATCGTAACACTTTACGATTTCTTTCATACAAATATTATTCAAGGGACTTTATTATTTATCTATCGTAATTAAACAAAAATAATAATATATACATATCACCAATTTTTTTTGCATAAACTCAAGTTGGATTCTATCTTGTCCACATACAAAACTCCCACTTTGACTAAACCAATTCCCTCTAATTGTTTTAGTCAACTATTAAACAACTTCATCTTCAACGGAAATCTATTGGACATTACTTTCTACTCTTAGTATCTTATCATTGATCAAAATCAATTGATAATACTTCACATCAATGGGTCCAATAAATATTTGAACACTCTATTGTACTAAAATAATCAAGAGTTAGTCATGAACAATTTTGTTTTTTTAAGATCTAAATCATCAAAAATTTACATTACTGTAATCAGCCCAATTTCTATCGAGAATAGTTTCTAATACCTCACAACGTATCTAAAATATTCTTTACGTGTTTTAAAATGTATCTTCCCCTTGAATACATACAAACAAAATCGTATATCTAATAAACACTGACCGCAAAAGTCAATGTTTTGAATTCAAACATTTTAGAATTATCTTCTTGAACTTTCTTGAATTCATTTTCTACATGCATTTATCGCATATAATGCAGTAAGAAAATATTATCGCTCCCACTAATTTATTTTGACAAAATCAACTCACTGATCTTCAAATAAAATTTTTAAAATTCAAATAAAATTCGTTATTTTGCACAATCTATGATAGTCTTGATATGGAATTCAAAGTTACTCTCTGTGTCTCACTCTAAATTGCTTATTTACTTTTTGGGAGTCAAACTTGGTAAACTTTGGCCCTAAATATAAAATCAATTTATAAATAATAAATATATCATATGAGATATTGTTAGATTTATCATAATATCTATTTTCTAAATATCAATATTTTATGCGTCATTATTATAGGTAACTAGAGATATTTACGGTCAAACATGCTCATTGAAAGCCGTGAAAAAGTAAATAAGCAATTTAGAGTGGGACGGAGGGAGTATATCATATAAATCCCATCTTGTACGATACAAATTCGTAAACCTTAACTATTTCATGCAACTATTGCAATCACATCAACATGTGACATATTTATTCCTATAGTTGATTTTGCTATTTGCGGCTAAAATTTCTCAAAAATTCTCCCAATTATTTTTCTGGAATAAATACTATATTTTTTAAAAATACTTTACTATGAGACAACTTCTCATAGAGAACACATATCTTATATAATCAACGATATGAAAATAGGAGACAGTACTATGGTATAATCTAAAGACTGCATATATCATATGTATCAAATACTTTAAATTTATTTTTATACATCACTATCCTATAGTGTGTATAATGATAACTGTACAATCCAATCATAATACTAAATTACCCTTATTAGGACATCTTGAATTTCATTTCTTTGTTTGAATTGTTGAAATTTTAAAACTGATACACTTCAATAAGTGTTATTTAATCCTCCGAATGCTAAAAAATTGAGTTATGAAAATGCTCTCTAACATTAAACTAGTTATAAGACCAAATACATCAAATATATCATCAGTCTACAATAATTTTAACTTCTCACTTAAAAGCAATTCGGTCAATAATCAAACAGGGCAATGATATTTACATGTCATAATCGATTCAAAATCAAAAGTATCACATATTATCAACCAAACCTATTTTGATGCTAAATGTCTGCTATCTTATTTGGATAGTATAAATCATTCATACATATAAATCAATTCAAAATTAATTTTCATTATATAAAAAACCAACTAATTTATTCATCATAACATGTCAAACATGATAAGGCTTATTTTATTTAGTCAAACTATAACGATTTATTATTTTTTCAATAGTGAAAAAAATAATTTCAAACATGTACTTTTACAACTGTTGTTAAGTATATGAGTTATTTCACAATTATCTATCTGATAGTTTTTAAATATTATGTGTACACATGGTATCATACATACCAATAATTTAAACATAAATTATAACAATAATTATCCTTGAACCTGATGAAGAAGATACTAAAGTTCCTCATTTCAACGTCTACCATCTCTTAGTCTTAATCAAGAAATAAAATAGTTAATTTCACAATTAATTCCAAAATTAACTATGAATCATATCCAGTAATAAATCGTATTTCATTCCTTATCTTAAAAGAAATCTCTCAACTTTCAACATTGAATAACTGTCTAACTAAGATCACACTTTCCACTCCATAACAATTTAGAACTGCGAGTTTAAATGGTTATATCATCATATCCTCTGCGTTTCCTTTAAACACTCTAAATTTTCCACCTTAGTTACATTGAGAAAATTTAGTCATAATCTTTGGATGAGAACCATTCTCAAATTTTCAAGAAAATTTTAGAGCCGACTAATTACTGAATTGTAGATTCTACTTACTCATATTCTATTGTACACAAAAAAGCAGAAAGTTAAATTTATGCAATTTAACAAAACCAAAACATGTGGATATGGAAATAATCAAAGTTTGGTTTTGCTCCCACTATTTTATTCAAATCAATAACCCTTAAATACTGATTCGAGAATTATCTTACAATTCCAAGTGGGCTAGGATCCCTGCTAGTTATCCTGACCTTGAGCATTCCCAACAAATCAAAACAATTTTGCAAGGTAGATACATTTTATCAATTACAACACTTTGTAACTCCTAGATTATTAGGTTACTAACTCTTAGTATGCACGGTATACATGTTACCTAACTCATTGCCTCGAAACATATGACCTTAAGGATACCCAACAAATCACATGTCCAGTTAAGTAGAACCCATTATTCAAAGATCACATCTCATAGCATCAAACACATCATAGATTGAACAATCTTGAGGAATTCCCAACAAATGAATTTGCACGAGGATGTTGTAATGCTATAATAATGGAAGACAACTACATAACTTAATATTTTGCCTCAAATCACAGAATTTTGAGTAAGCTCGTTAAATTCTATGTTTTGTTAAAAGGCCCGTTTTTCAAAGATCATATCTCATATGACTAGAAAAAAATTTCCTCTCTGCAGAATACACCTTGGGGATTCCCAACAAGTGAAATTCGCACAAAAGTTCTATTTCTACAAAATAATGGAAAGACATACAAGGGATTTTATTTAACCATTGAAACAATTACACACTAATAATAATAAATTACTAAGTATGATATATGTAACAATGAATCTATAATCAAATTAGAGATGAATTATTAAAATATTTTGGATCTCCTCATAAACATTTATCATAATCCAAAATTTATCATCTATAAATCATAAAATTTTAATCATAATTGTCAATTTTTTTGACATAATTCAGACTATGACTTTAATCATATTTGAAACACATTTACATACTTATGTCCTTTTGTAGTTTTGAAACCAATTTAAAACTTTAACACATAACATTACAATGTCCAATTTCAAACTATTTGAAGATGAATGTATTTAAAGTTTAAATCATATTTAAAACTTTCATCTCCACAAACCATTTAATTAAGACAAATGTGTTAATTGTGAAAATATTAAATTACATTTAATAGTTATCAAATATAAATTTGATAAACAACTAAATATTAACTGAACTAATATTTAGAATATTCTTCAAATTATAAGTACATTATAAATTATATATTGTTCATCTATATGAACTAATACTTTTGATTCACAATCATATCAATAATTATTTAAGATTTGAAACTATTTTCAAACATAAATTATTTATGTCACAATTTGAATGTTAATTTGCAAATAATTTCATAATTGTTTGTCATATGAATCGCATTTATAAACGAAGGTTGAAACTAGTCATTTATGATGTTTTAGAACATTCGTAAGCGCTCAATGGTTAAACACAATTAATCATATTTATTGCTATCAACTTAATTCGACATATTAATCACATTTATACATGAATGTTGAATGTGAGTCATTTATAATATTTAAAACTCGTAATATTCGTAACCGTTCAACAGTTAAACACAATTAATCATAATAATTGTATTTAAAATTTAATTAACCTATAAATCATATTTATAAACGAATGTTGAATACAAGTTCTTTATGACACTAAATACTCATAACATTCATAACAGTTTAACGAATAATTTCAATTAATCTCATTAATTTTATTTTATTTCAATCAGTAAAATTTAAAATATGAATTAATAACTTTTAACCAATCGTGACAATTAAATTTATAATTTTTTAGTTACAAATATAACTGATTTAACACTTCTAGAATTTCCTCAAAAATTCCCAGGAATGGCTTGTGGAAGGGTCACAAATGGTCCCACTTAGAATCGTCAGCCTCCTCAAACAGAACATTTTTTTTGGTCATTACTAAGATTTTCTTGGTTATTGATATAATACTTCTAGAATTTCCTCAAAAATTCCCAGAAAAGGCTTGTAGAGGGATCACAAACGGTCCCACTTAAAATCGCCAGCCTCCTTAGACACAATTTTTTCGGACATTTACTAAAAGTATTTCTTAAATTATTTATTGAATAGATCTATGGCTTCTAGAATGTCCACACAAAATTTAAAGAAAAGACATGTGTAGAGGTCACAAAGGTCCCACTTTAATCTCCATCCCTCTTATACAAAAGTTCTTGGTCTACTTGAAAGCCGTCATTTAAATTCTTGATTCAAAATAATAATAATTCATATAGTAGGACGGAATTCTTAGTAAGAAGTGGTATTTAAATATTTTTTCTTATATTAACCACAATCATATTTAATTTCATTAAATTATATTAATAAATTAAATTTTATTAATCATATTTAATCATATTAAATGGTATTATTTTGGATTAAAGCATAACAATACCATTTGATTTTTTTAAATCATATTAATCAGCTAAATGACATTAATCACATTAATGCATAAAACTCAATTAATCATATTTAATTTTCATTAAATCATATTAATCAATTAAATTACATTAAGACATTTAATTGTATTAAATTATCTTAATAGTATCCAATCACATTATCACCATAATGTTAAAACTTGATTAATCATATTAAATCTTATTTATGTTTGACATTAATCACATTTTAATGTGATAAAATCATATAAATAAATTAAATCAAATTTAATTTAATTTAAATATATCAATCAATCATAACATATTAATCATATTTAATTTACATCAAATAATATTAATCATGTTAATTGACATTCATTTCATAAATGCACAAAATGCAATTAATTTTCATTGATTTAATTAACCACCACAAGATAACTATTATCTTTAATTCTCATTTTAAATGTAGAATTAAGTTAATTATAAAACGATCTTATAAAAAATTAAATTTCTGATCAATTTAAAATTAATCAAAATTTTAGGGTTAAACCATTTTATACAATTCACATGTAATAGTCATAACACGATACTCCGCTTCATCAAAAGACCAAGAAACAGTAGGTTGCTTCTTAGTCTTCCAAGAAACTGGAGAATCACCAATCATCACAAAGTATCCGGAAAGAGAACGTCAGGTAATAGGGCACGCTGATCAGATTGGCAGGCAGGCGGCGCGACGGTGCATGAACTTCACGACAGCAGCATGTGGATCAGGATGTCGGCACGTGTGGATAATGCATAGACATAACTGGGCACCGGACAGCGACAGGCGATCGCGACATGCTGGAGGAGCACGACGGTGATCAGTGGACGAAGATCGGCGAGAAGCAGTGGCTGTGCATGGAGGTGATGCGCGGCTGACGGCGGGTGGCGGGAGCTCGAAGAAGGCAGAGGAAAATTTCTTTAGGGTTTCAGGATTTTAGGCTCCAATACCATGTAGAAAATAAGGGTAATAATGTGTGTTTGTATTTATGATTTCAGGGTACATTATATAGTGATACAACTAGGAAAAAGAAACATAATCTAATTACAATTACAAGTAATATCTATATTCCTTGATACTATTGCCCCTGTAAGACTCATGTTTATCAAAATACTGGTGCCTATGAATATATTCGCACCGCTATATGTTATACCAGTGTAGGATCAGTTGTAAGAAATGTGAAAAAGTTGTGAAAATATTAAGTTTCACACCAGTAAAAATATACCGGTGTTCGGTAGCGGTGTTACTGATAAGTATTGCACTGGTATTAATTATACCGGTGTATAAGTTTTGTTATGATGTAAGTTTTTGGGGCCAAAATTTTTAATTCCAGAACAGGTAATTTATAAAACATGTGCATATGGAAAAAATGTGTGAAATGGAATAATATTTGCACTGGTATTGATACTGATGTAAATGCAGATTTTTTTAAAAAAAATACATTTGTACCGGTAAATGGCTAAAATTTCTGTGTAAAAAGTGCATTTAATGCTCACCTACCACATTTTTTTGGTGAGTTAAAAATGGGGAGTTTGGGAAGATGAGTTCATCAATGGCTATTTTGGGTTGATGAAAGCATTGAATAATCTACTTTGGCTCTGTTTAGCAGAGCTTATAAGACGCTTTTCTTATAGGCAAAACACTTTTTAGTGTTTGGAAAAGTACTAAAAATTAGCTTATTATGAAAGTGGAAGCTATTTTTGGGGAAAAAACAGAATCTAGTCTCCCTCTACTTTCAAAATAAGCCAACTTTGCTTATAAGCACGAGTAAATTGCTGGTGTTTAGCCAACTTTGGTCTATAGAGTCATACTAGCATGAATAAATTGCTTAAGTTTTTGAATGAGAAGCTTCCATCCAGTAATAGGGTGCCAGACAACCATTATGAAGCCAATAGAATTTTGTGTCTGATGAGAATGGAGTATAAAAAGATACATGCTTTTCCGAACGACCGTGTCTTATATAGGGGTGACTCAAAGGATAAGATTGCTTGCCCCGTATGTAATGTGTCCTATTATAAGAAAAAGATAATTGTGGTTGTCGGTAGAAAGCATGTTGTGTCGTTCAAGAGGTATGTGGTACCTTCCGATTATTCCGAGGCTGAAAAGGTTGTTTAAGAATGCTAAAGATGCAAAGAACTTGACATGGCACATGGGTAGGGGAGGTTCTCAAGATGATGATATGATTCGTCACCCAACTGATGTAGACCAGTGGAAGAAATTTGATAAGATGTACCCAAAGTTTGCTTCTGAACCTAGAAATTTGAGAATGACTTTGTGAACTGACGACACCTAAATCCAATTTGAAAAGGATATGCCATTCATCCCTCATTCGCTGCCAATTGCATCGACACATAAGTACCCGTGTACAAGGAGGCTAGGTTCGTACATGAATTATACAAAGGATGTCGTTATCACCAAGAGAGAGGAATAGAGACATCTCTTCCATTCGAACAAACAATCCATAGTCTTGGGTGGGAAACTTTTTTTAGACTCCACAACCATTCAACTTAAGCATCGTAAGTGAGTTCTATGCCAACTTGAGGTGCAGTGTACTGTAGAGGCAAAATTGTCCCTCTCACACTAGAGGCTATAAATGGTTTGTTTGGGTTGTCCAATGTTCCAAAAGATAAGGACGAGTTTCTCGAACTCCATATTGACGGTGGCGGCTGCTACTACCTACAAGATGCAATTGGGAAGGAGATCATTGGGACAATAATACAAAACCGCATGTGAAAGCTTCATTATATTACACATTTGGTAAGAATACAAAAAAATTGTCTAATTCGGAGCTATGGAGGTTCTCCTATTGAATTTTGGGCCCACCGTGCAATTCTTGGTAATCTAGTGCAAACAATCAATGTTGATTTTTAGGTCCTTCCGTGCACCCGTTGGGGGTAGAAACGCATGGTCATGATTGTGTTGTATTAAATTGCATTTTAGTGTCACCATTTTTTTTTATTTTGACGCTTCCAAAATTCTTGGAGGGACTAAATTGCAAAAGGTAAAAAAGTTTACTCGTACATGGAAATTGAAATCCGCTTGAACTGTTTGGTACTCCAAACATCCCTAGTGTAATTCCAAATTACACAAGTGAGGAAACGGACAGGTTCGGGCCCTAAAGTAAACTCGGAAGATAATCAGATAACACTTCATAACTTTGAAGAAAACCATTACCGGTTACTCTAGAACATGTACTAGCATTTTTGGACTATTTATCACTGGGACACAATTATTTTACAATTATGATTTAAGCCTAGAATATTAAATTTGGTATTTTTCTATAGTTACGGAAAGTATCATATATGCATCTCACGTTTGGGGGAACTAATTGCAAGAAACGAATATCAACAAGTTGTAGAGTCGTATTAACCTTGGAGGTCCAACTATTCAACTTACATAGTATGTATTCGGATCCTTGGATTAGTGGTCAACGGGGTGAATGTAAATGTTTAGGGTCAAAGCGGAAATTATACTAAACATGTGAATGCATATTAATTTCATCGTATGGGGCCAGTGTTTTGTCCAAAAAGGTTTAAAAAATTAATCGGATGGCTAATTAAATCAATAAAGCATCAATTTGTCTAATTAGAGTGCCCAAAAAAATATGTGGGAGGTAAATGTTAATTTTTTTTTAAAAAAATGTATTATGGCCAAAATACACTTACATACACTGGTAATATATTTGAAAAATGCCGGTGTATAATTCAAAATTTGTGGCGTGAAATACCAACAATTTGAATTTTTGTGTCTTGAGTAGGAGGGAATATTTTTACACCGGTAATCTTAACAATGACATTTGTAAAAGTACCGGTGCTAGGTACTTAGTGAAAATTTTGTGAATTTGCTCTCGGTTTGTCGATTATTTGCAAATAAATGATTAAAACCAGCAACAAGCAACTGCTTTTATATATTTATTTGCACCGGTAACACTTACATTTGCACCTGTATTCTTACCAGTGCTAGGTACTTAGTGAAAATTTTGGGCATTTGCTCTTGGGTTCAAGAAAAAATGAATTAAAGCAGCGGCACACAACTACTTTAATACCTATCCCTACACCGGCATTTAACCATTTGCACCGGTATTTTATACCGGCTCTAGCTACTTATAAACATTTCACATTTCAAAACTTTATTGATATTCACATATGCACCGGTAATTGCAACTTTACCGGTGGAAAACCTGCAGGTATATAAAAAAAATGCGCTTCAAAAGCTCATACCTGCCCTCTCTTCATCAATCACCATAACTCCTCAAAACCCTTCCCATTCAATTCTCCCATCAACTTCCATCAAATTAACCACCATAACTCCTCATCAATCATCATAACTTCCAATTACTTTTGCTATAAGAGGTTCAAGAGCACAACTCTTTCCCCAAGTACAAGAAATAGAGGAACTTCACCACAATCACCAATTTCTTTGGGGATTAAAGTAGAGGAAGTTTTCCCATTTTCGTTGCATCCGTGAAGGTTAGTCATCTAGGTTTACTTTTCTGTGGGTTTCCATCTCAAAGTTTGGGTGGGAACCAATACTACTGATATGTCTAAAACATGTTTGACAAAATGCCCCAATGACATAAAACATGTTTGTCTAAAACTCTCAATGAGAAATAACATATTATACAAATATGGAAATCTAGTGTGTTATGGTTCCATTGTGATATATCGTTTTCTTGGAAATATATTGGGTTATTGTACATGATGGTTTGTGATGATATTTGTAGTATATAGCTTTGTTGGTGGTGTTGTACGTCGGGTTGTTTCATGGGCACATTATTTGTCGTTTTGATGGTGTACTTTCAATGATATGGAATGCATTGTGAGAGTGTATGGTATCGGCCATTGTTTTTGTTGCTTGTGTTGTATCAATTGCGTACTTCGTGTAGTATGAATGGCGTAGTTTGTGACGGAAGGATTTTGTGTGAGTGTACTTCTTATAGCATCAATGTTGTTGTTCATGATGTATTATTGGGTAACATTTTGTTCACTCAATGGCAATAAGTTCAAAATATATTTTTTAAAATTCTATTGTGATCAATTTGGCTTCTCTACTCTATTGCTGTAAAAGCCACTAAAAAGAGGGAAGTTAACCACGAAGAGGAAGCGACCTGGAGCACAATAGAAGGAGGAGTTTATCGTTGTTGAGGTCGATGTGGCTGAACAAGAACCACCACAAAAAAAGATCCCATTGTAAATACAGATTGAAGAAGAAGGACCACCAAAACATCAATCAAAAAGGGAAGACAATGAAGAACCGGCCTTAGATGAAATTGGGAATGAAGGGGATGTTGAGGGAGACGATGCGGGGGGGGGGGGGGGGGGGAGGGGTCAGTGGCCAAACCTCGAGTTTCCAAGGGAGAGGCAAAGAGCACTCGAAGATGAAGAAGGAATTTTAATAAACAAGAAGAGGGCTTGTAAGGATGGGGGCAAATTTTGTGAGGGATTCGACAAGTTCAAGATCAAAAGTTGGTGCATGAGTTGTGGAACTACTACGTGTTAGCCCATCATGCTGGAAAAGGAGAATAATCTCATCCCTGTGGTGTTTGAGTTCCATGGGAAAGATGTGGTTTGCACGAAGAACTGGACAGCGTGGATGACTTACGAAGATTTTGCATTCCGGCGCCGCATCAAATCTGGATCCTGCGAACACTAGTGCGATGTCCCAGACAATGTGAAGGAAGAGTTGTTGAAGGATGTTTTGGTAAGATAATCGAGAATTTAAGGACTATGTTACTTTACTTATTCAATAATGAACACATGATTAATGTCTCCATGTGCATATATATCATTGCAGGCGAACTTCACAACTGAAGACAGTTTGACCAAAGTTTAAACTCAAATGTGGAAGAAGGATGTTACCAAGAAGGCAAGAGACCAACATCGGAACTGGAAGACAAAGGTGGCAAATAAGTACATACACGACGTAGACATCAGACACAACAACTCAACTATCAAACCATGGGAGAAGTACAAGTGGATGGATGAGGAAGAATGACATTTGTTTGAGCGAATGCGTCGAACCCCTGAAGTTCAGGTATTTTTTTTAATAAAATTACAAGTAGTAAACTATCTTGCCCATCACTTTCATTACTGTCTATATTAAAGAATTTGATGATAAGTCAATCCCTCCCCTTAGGCAATTTGATAAACAACAATTGAGCACAATTTGGGCAAGGATTACACCCACCACACTGCTAGGATAATATATAATCGATATGTCCTGGAGAAACTTGCTGAGCAGCTAAAGGAAAATGAGAGAATGAAGTTGTTTAGTAAAGGCTTCACTGAAGAGGAATTGAACAAAAACTTAGTCAAGACGAATTCAAACCAGACAGATCTCTTGTTTACCTGGAGACAAACAAGGACATTGGAGGGAAATACACATCAAAAGAGGTTCAGAAAATCACAGCAGCAAGTGTATGCGAGCCAATCTACCATCCTAGGGTGGGATTTCCCTCAGCCAACCACCAGTTCGATAGTGTTGGAGAGACCTTGGATAGCGTGGTGGGTTAGTTGGTCTCTTTGATAGGCAAGGGAGACAAGCAACCAAGTAACATCGATGAAGAGGATGCCTACAAGGAAATGGATAACAAGGACGAGGGAATTATGATTCTCACCGATGATGAGGTCTATTCTTTTTACACCTTCACTATCATTTCACACAAAATACGATCACATGTGCATATTAATGAATTATTGTAACAGGGAAAAACCGTAACATTTTCTGGCAAGAGATCCCACTCAATCACCAATTACCACCTATCAACGAGAGAAAAAATCACCAAGAAGCTATAAAACAGGTTCTTCACTGCACCACAAACCGTTTTTATTCGTTGGCCATGACCAATAGTTTTAAGTTATTTAAATTAGCATTTCATATAACTTTGCCTCCACATGTTCATAACAGGCAAAACTTGAAAGATTGATCGATTATGTAGGGATTCATTGTGGATTGTGATGCAGCTATCCTAGATATGTTAAAGAATAAGGACTGCATGTTCTTCCCTGTTTTTCAACCATTGACCTTTGGAGTCAAGTACACCACCCGTGTGGGCATATATGTACTGGTCGAGTTCCATAAGAAGCTCGGAAACTACAACTAGATGACTAGGATCGATAATGCACAAATCGATGTGTGGATGGGGTGAGTTTTGAACCTTACATCCTTACTTTTATTTCTAATCAATTAAGATTCAATTCTTTAATTGCCCTTTCCGGTACAGGCACCTTTGTGAGAAAGTCTATGAAACTAATGCGGGCCGCATCCAGTTCTGCCCTACAAACACAGTTGACCACTATCGATCAGGAGGTTGAAAATCATTTTAACCTTATTCAGAAGCAAACAAAGGTTGAGTTCTACATTGTCCCCTACATTAGAATGTAAGGCTTTTTTCCGGGTTTAACATTTACATTTCTAACCTCTTTCATTTCAGCAATTAATTCCTGTAATTTTCCCGCAACAGTCATTCGTACCTCATCATTATCCATCCTAGTACGGATGAGGCTTTTACACTGGGCGCATTGTTGAGGGGTATCAAACCAACCAACGTGGTAAAAAACAGGGTGCTTTCTTGATTTTACGATCAATCAAATAATAATACATTAATGTAATATACTCAAAGATGTTCACATTTTCATTTTCTTTCGTGAAAGGCTTGCTTGCACGTACCAAAGGGAGAAGAGAAAAACAGAACCAGAACCTGACTACACATGAAAAATCAAGAACATAAAAGTAAGTCATTCAGTCATTTCAGCAACATCATTTATTAGCTTAAGAAATGGTGATGAATTATGTCATTCCTGTGCAGTACCGAACCCAGCTTGGTTCCTGGCAATGTGGGTACTCTGTCATGCTCTTCATGGAAGAATTTGCTCTTTATTCAAAGTCAAACAATATCCTGGAGGTAAAAATCACATCTCACAATTAGTTATTCATAATTTCTATTACACACAAAATTCTTCACTAACATTGTAAGTTTCAAAATCATAGATCTTCCTAGAGGGCCACGGGTTGTACCATGTGTACGAAATTCAGGGTGTGGCCGAGAGATGGTGTGTGGCTTGGATCGATGAGTATCAGCACCAGGCGAACACTTCGTTGCAACTTGTGATATGAAAAATCACATAATAGGTTGATAATTGAATTTCTATGGTTGATGATATTGAATTTGAGTTGTTGGTGTTTAGCCACTGAACTTGTGCTTATTTATTTATTTATTTGCATTCACGGCGAAGATACCTTTTCTCATTATCAATTCAATAAATTTGTGCATTCGCCGATGTATATTGTCACTACTACAAAATAAGGCTAATGCAACACTTTTCTTGTAATACTTATTTAAAATGTTATGATAGTTTATAAAGTGTAACTTAAACATTGAAAAGTGTTATATGAATATTGAAAAGTGTTACCTAAAATTTAAAAGTGTTACGTTAGATCTAATGTAATATTGCCTAAGGTAATACTTGTAAAGGTGTTATTTTAGGTGTTATTGTAACACTTTGAACCTATTGTAACACTTTTGCACGTATTACCTTAGGTGATGTTACATTAGATCTAACGCAACACTTTTTAAAATTTAGTAACATTTTTTTAATATTTATGTAACACTTTTCAAATGTTTAAGTAACAATTTATAAACTATTGTAATATTTTCAATAAGTGTCAAAAGGAAAGTTTTATGATAGATCTAATTTTTTAGCGGTATCTTCAAACTTTCTTACATTTTCTTAGGTTGAATTTATAATAGTTCGAACTAAAATATTTCTAGTTGTAATTGCCTTGGAAGTGATCTGGGAGGGACCACTAGAAAATAAATAGGCCATTGGAAAATTTAAATAGCAAATACACCGGTAGAAGTCAAACATATCGGTGTAAAAAACACAAACCAGTAAAATTTTTTTAGCGATGTCTAATTCAGTACAGCGGTATTGCACATAGGTGCATCGAATACCAGTTTACATTAAATACCAGTGTATAATGTAATATCAGTGCATATATTACAGGTGTAGTTGTATTATACCGGTGTAAGTAATCACAATATATTATACATCGGTATGCATCACCATACTGGTGCAATTGTATTTTGCCCCCCACCCCCGCCATTTGGAAGATCACCTACAACGGTACTTATTTACTGCACCGGCAACAACAATTGCAGTGCCTAGAATCTACATCGTTCCTTTCATTTCTAGCACCGGCTTTTATTAACGGTACATAAGGAATTATACACCGGTATTTGTTACCGGTGCATATGTTCACCCGACTTACACCGCTATACTTACTCTCTAAAATACCGATGCAATTGCGGAAAAATACCGGTGCAATTGCACCTGTCATGTAGTAGAGTATAATCCACATCCTTTAGTTTATAATTTGACCAAACTATCAAAGATATTTGATATTTTCCCCTTGTACGACTAAAATCTTAATGTATGCAAAAAAGAAGTAGTTGGTGTTTTATGAAAACACAAGGCTATTTAAATATAATTAGATTTGAGTAGTTGTGAACTCGGGGTGTTAACAAGTTTGATGGTGCAGAGGGCACACTTGTATAAACTATCGATGAGTTTACAGTTTTATGATAAGTATTAAAATTGTGTTGGGTTAACTTTCTAATGACTAACATGCCTTGTCCTAGAGTGTGGAAAGATGTATCACTTCAGAGTTATTTATAATTTTGACGGTGGTGTATAGTGTCTAATTCCTTGACTGAAAGGATGAAGGCGAATTAAGGATTGTGTATGGGATGCAGTGTTGGCAGCATGCCTAACTCCTCTTGCCAATGGGTTTACTGCATTATCCTGGGATGTGGAAAGATACATCGTTACAATTATAATTCTGATAACTACATGGCTTGTCGTAGATATTTGGTGCATCGTTTCATGACATTTGTTTCCTATATATACATGCGAACGCATTCATGGTGTAAGTGTGGAAGAACATAGAAAACACATACACGACAAGTAAAGTCTAAGAATTTTCCCAACGTAGCAAACAAATGTTGGGAATCTCTTTAAATCCCAAATATTAATTAATGGAGATATCAAGAGTTTTAAATTCATGAATCGGAAATTCAAGAGTTGGTTTATGAATGAGAATTTCAAGAGTTGGGTTCATGAATGAGGGACTCTTGAGTTGTACTTGAACTCTTATAAATAGGGAGAGACCGTGAGTTTAGGAAAGTTTTCTTCAGACATCTGTTCTGGTATGAGAATTCTTCACTCTATGTTAGGTGTGAATTTTGTAGACGTCTGTTCTGGTTTATAAATCACCCTTCTCTGTCTGTAATCCGTGGGAACGATGTAGTCCCTTCTGAATCTATAATCTGGTCAGATGGTCTTGCTTGACATCCTGACATCTGCAATCTGTGTGGTTCATTTGGACAATAAGATTAATATGTTTATATTCGTGGAGGTAGCTAACATGTTTGGTGAACCACATTAAAATATGTGTTTGGTTTCTTGCTTCCTTTTCTGTCATCTTGATTATGCACAATGGGATTAATTGTCCCAACAAGTGGTATTAAAGCTTTGGTTGATCAACTTCCATTTTAAGATGAAGAAAAGAAGAAGAAAACTCTGGGGCTGGTTTAGTTGTTGGCGAGTCTAGAGGAGAAATATGTTTTTGTCGCCTCCATTGGGATTCACGAGCTACCGTGTGTGACAAGCTCTTTTCTGGTTGAACTTATAAACATTCATCCGTTCTGCTAGTAAATTCTTTCCTGTTTAAATTTGTCTATTCTATCACAAGCCCTTTCATGGTTGGACTTGGCGAATCTGTTCTGTTTAATAAATTCTTACTTGGTTGGATTTATTCTCTTGTTGGTGGTATCTGGGTACATATATGGTGCATCTGTCTGGCACTTCTTCCATGCATCTATTGCTGGGGGTACATCTGGCACAACCACCTTCATCTGGTACATCTAGCACCGTCCCCGTGCGTCTGGTACATCTTGCACCGTCATTATGTGTCTAGTACATCTGGCACAACCAATGTGCATCTAGTACATCTGGCACCATCAATGCGCATCTGGTACATTTGGCACCATCAATGCGCATCTGGATCTAGGATATCTATCCGTCAGCATCTAGCTCTTGTTCTGCATTTGGGATTTTGAATCTAGAGGGAAATTGTTGGGAATCTCTCCAAGTCCCAAATATTGATTAATGGGGATATCAATAGTTTTGAATTCATAAATCGAAAAATCAAGGGTTGGTTTATGAACGAGAGTTTCAAGAGATGGGTTCATGAATGAGGGGCTCTTCAGATGTACTTGAACTATTATAAATAGAGGGAGAATCTAGGAGTTTAGGCAGGTTTTCTTCAGACATCTGTTCTGGTATGAGAACTCTTCACTCTGGATTAGGTGCGGGTTTCGTAGACGTCTGTTCTAGTCTATAAATCACCCTTCTGTATCTGTAATCTGTGGGAAATATGAAGTTCATTATGAATATGTAATTTGTTCGAATGGTCCTGCATGACATCTTGACATCCGTAATCTGTCTGGTCCATTTGGACAATAAGATTCATATGTTTATGTTTGTGGAGGTAGCCAACATGTTTGGTGAACTACGTCAAAATATGTGTTATGTTTCTTGCTTCCTTTTCTGTCATCGATTCTGCGCAAAGAAATTAATTTTCCCAACACCAAAAAAGCAGCTACTCAAAGTTATTTTCTTGATTCAAGCATAGAACAAGAAGAATTTTCGATTGTTTTATCAAGGGAATTCGTGTAACCCAAGACTGTAATAGGAACGAATTACTTTTTAAGGAAAACGTACGTAACCCAACTCATATCAATATTCAAGAAAAGTTTTACCACAATCATTCAAGAATGATTTCGTCATTCCATTATATTACAATATTACAACATTTACTACATAAATATTGTGTGATGGATCTGATGGTAAACAGTTGATTGGTGGTCACATTGTAGCAGGATCTATAATTAGCAAATTAATTAAACAGCTTTGCAGCAGGTAATTGTATTATTACAGTTGAGGCAAGTTGATCTTATCATATCAACCAAAAATTTTGTTATATTTTATGCATATAAATGTACTATTCGTTGTGATTAATTATAAGATGCATGGTTTTCAGATTAGATATAATTGGATCACGAGCCGATTCAACGAAAGATCTTTCTCCCAGTTTCCCAATAACTTAAAAAGAAGTCCCAATACCATAATTTTTAGTCTTTTTTTTTCTTCATTATCCCGGCCAAATTACTTAAAACTTAGTCAAGGTCTTCTCCTATATATACTTCGAATAAATACATAGCGCATTTAGTAGTCAGTTTATAAATAGGCACTACTACCTTCAAATCAATCCACAACTCAATTTGATATGGTTTAATTAAATTCAATAAAAAACCAATTCCTATACATCTTGTGCAAAGTAATCCATCCCTCTATATTAATTGCATTGTATATTACTCAGTTTCACTCAATTTACTCCTTATTTTAACTACATTTAGACACCACCACCTCTATTAATTATCATGAACACATTGAACCACGATAAAAATAGAGGATATATAAATGATCTTATTCGTTGAGAATTTGCTTTCAAATGCAAATTTTTTTACTAGTGAAATTAAATTATTCCGTGAAAACCTTTGACATGTTTGCTTTTATGATCCACCATTTTTGTAGGGTATTTTGCAATCATAATTTTATTTAAAAGTGAACAAAAGGCACTCCAATGATAAGCTTACAGAGGGCCAAAAGGTTGTTCACAAAAATAAAGGGAAGTGGCGTCCCTAATGGATTTGTTTTGCTCTTGAGCTCTACCAAAATTCCCACTTGATAAGCCAAATCATCAACATTATTACTAATTCAAATAATTTCGTAAGATTCTTAAATGTGGAAAAATAAACAAAAGCAATTTAGTTTTAATAATTTTGGTCTTGGTATGTTTATTTTATTTTCATAGTAACCGGCCACTGAATAATTAGGGAGCACAAGATTAGGGATGGCTAGTGGTACAGTGTGGGTGACGTGAGCTGACGATCAAAAGATTCTGACGGCCCAACGGACCCTTCTCAACGTCTATATTTTCCGTGAGCCATTTTGGCTTAATCGGATATTGCAAGTTCAACGAAGGCGTCGCATTTGATGCTCATTTTGGCCAGACGTGGTAAAAGATGCATACGTTTGTGTGCACTTTCGTAAGAAATTTTGACATTTAAACTACTGCTCCCCATACGGTCCCACTGCAATTATTATCGCATTGTTCGAAAAAATATTTGACCGCTAATATATTTATCTAGGTATAATAGCGGTAAATAAAATGCTGATATTTAAAAGCTATTGGTCATGGCAAATTCAAGAATATCATATACGATAATGTTGTTATTCATATATCTATTCAAATATATGGTCAGATTTTGATAGAGAATAATGTAAAAAATAAATAATAAGAGTGCAAATAGAGTGGAAGGGATACAATACTATATCACAATCATTTGCTTACCTACAACTTTTTTTTTACGTTGCTTTGATATATGTATGTATAATAGATTTTATATAATAATATAATTGGTTTATATGTAAATTTTGAAATACACGGGTACTCAATTGATGCATCTTTAAAATAAAAAAAAATCTTTTTAAGAGTAATGAAATGCATGACTTTAGATGTAGTATGAATTTCCATTAAAAAAAATTGGAATAAATACATTTATAACGCTAACTTTAGATAGAAAATGCCAATATAATCGGTGATTTCAAAAAGTGCCAATATAGCCGGTTATTTCAAAAAGTGACAATTTAATCCTAACTAATTATTGTATGTGTCAATCTAATCCTAACTTTTGGATGAATTGTGCAATTATAACCTTTTGTGTCATTTCCGGCGTTGACCTGGGAAATTCGGCGTTGACCATCTAGGAAATGACCAAAATACCTCTGGTCAGTTTTCTAAGAAAAAATGGACGATTTTACCCTTCTCACCATCAGAATTACAGCATTACATAAGCACTAGTTTTTTTATTTCTAGAGTTATACCAGCACTTAATTATGATTTCTAAGATAACAACAGCACTTTAAAAGAAAAGGTCAGAATAGTAATTTTAAACATTTTCCAAAATTACTGTAAACAAAACGTAATACATATTTATCAATTACAGACGCCCATTTATCTATGAGAACTAACACTAACACGACTTTGTATTGATTCATAAAACAAACAAACAAACAAACAAGAGTAACTGAACAACCCTAATTTTAAATGTAAAATTGATGTTGTTTCCATACAGTAATTTCCAATAAAATATCTAAAGACAAAATGCTATCAATCACTTGCAATAAAATTCTTGCACAAAGGCGCCCGCGCCCAAAACTAACTAAAATTCAAGGATGATAGATAACACACTGCTCCCAAACAGAAAATTAGATTCCTCCAGCTCTCTTGCTCATCATAGTCCAAAAATCTCTCAAAATTCTTCTAGCAAATCCTATATAGGTGTGGAAAATTATTGTAAAACAAGTTCAATTTCGTCAACTTTTAGGCTTCGTTTTGAGTTGGGCTTGAACTGAATTAGAGTCAGTGGGAATCGTTTTTGGATTCTCCTCTGCGAATACTATAAAATCGACTGTTTAAACTCTCAAAACGGATAAAGGGTGTATGAGATATGGATGCTCAAAAAGTCAATCTGAGAATGAAAACTTAGGCGGAAATTCATTCGCCGTACTAAGTTTTCTGTAATTTTTTACTGTCTAAAATGTGTTTGGATCGTGTGGAAGTCTCCAAAAAGCCCAAACCACGTAACAAATATTTTAAGAATCACGTGTGGAATATCTGAGATTTGATACGCGGTTAATCATGATAAGGAATATGATATTCTTATCTTTCCAGAATCTATTCAAATATTTGTAAAATATTTGGTGGTTAGAGAATATTTTCTCTAATTAGGGGATCAGATCTTCCACGTATTGTCCCATAGGGTTTCTTAGACATCTATAAATAGAGCCTCTATGTCAGACAGAAACCTCGCACCATTCTCAAGTTCCTCCCTACTTCTAAACTTGAGTCTTATCTTCTTTCTCTGTCTTTGTTGGTGAGTGATAGTCCTTCGAGCTTTGTATGACTCCGAGGTAATTTTTACTCGTTAAAATTACCTTCGATGGTTCCTAGGGAACGATGTCCACGACGGGACTCATTCGTTTCAAGGACAGCGAGTGTACTCATGACTCCATCAATATGTGATTATATGTGATTGCTTGAAACATGCTTATTAATTGTATGTGAATAATTAATACTATTTTATTATTGTTAATTATGTTAAATTGCTCGTGTAATTTCGTTATTTAATTTTCACATATTTTTTTCAATATACGTTCAACAGTCTTGAAACGAATGATTATTGTTGATCTATATTGATGCGGAAATTGTATATAATATATGACTGCATATATGATGGTAGTGAAAATTTCTATGCAATCCAGAATTTGCAGATTGCATGCGATCCAGAATATATGATCACGAATTTGTAGAATTTGCGATCCAAAATTTCCATATGTTAAGTGCATGCCGATATATTGCATGCCAATTCTTGCAACTATATGCCATTTTAAAATTCAAACAAAATATCCCACGATAGTGGTTACGTGTGCATGCTTAATTCGTCTTATTTGATATGCTTATTTGTGCAATTTGTTTATCAATATTGCATTGCATATTGTATGCTACATACGGACATTGCATGCATGCTTGAGAAATTTCATTTTGATATGATTTTCCGATAGCATGCTTAATTTTGTGCGGGAAAATTAGTTTGGAAAGTCTTATGACTTTGGAAATTTATTGGATTTTGGTTGCTTACGATAAAATTATATTGAGCAATTTGTTATGTATAATATTTAAAATATTATACTACGATATTTGATGTGTACTTATATTTAATGATGAATAATTTTGTATGTACACATTGATGAATTCGAGAACCATGTCAAGCAATGATGCTGCAAAGACTACCCCTGGTGCAATGCCTCTTGTGGCTGTTCCTCATGCTGAGAAACCCGAGAAGTTCAATAATGGTATGAACTTCAAGATGTGGCAACAGAAGATGCTCCTCTACTTGTCCGCTATGGGTTTGGAACGTTACGTTCACGAAGATCGTCCCGTTGTGGATAAGAAAAGTGCTAAGGAAGTTCAAGATGCTACGGTAGAGTGGAACTCTAAGGAGTATGTCTGCCGCAACGTCATTTTGAATAGCCTTCACGATGCCATTTGGAATGTGTATCAGGTGAAGATGCCTTCTAAGGTGTTGTGGGAGACTCTTGACCAAGAGTACATGGGCAAGGAAGTTGGATCCAAGAAGTGGGTCGTCGGCAAGTTCCTCGACTACAAGATGGTTGATGTCAAGTCTGTGGTCAGTCAAGCTCAAGAGCTTCAAATGATGATCAACGAGTTGATAGCCGAGAAGATGACAATGTGTGAGACTCTCCAAGTCTATTGCATCATCGAGAAGCTACCTCCAAGTTGGAAGGACTTCAAGAGTTATCTGAAACACAAGAGAAAGGTGATGACCATGAGGGATCTGATCCAAAAGCTTCGTGTTGAGGAGGATAACCGCATCTCTGAAAAGAGGATGAATGGATATGTGCCTGTGGCAAGGGCCAATCTCGTGGAGGTTGGTGGGAGCTCCAAGTCAAAGAAGGCCAAGGCAAAGAAGGAATCCAAGTTGGGAGCTAAGGGTGGTGTTTCGAAGAAGTTGAAGTTCACTGGCAAGTGCTACAACTGCAACCTTGTTGGCCACAAGTCCTCCGAGTGTAAGAAGCCAAAGAATGCCAAGAATGAAGCCAACATGGTTGAAAATCTTGCACTAAATGTGAATAACATCGATCCGTGTGCTGTGATTTCTCAAGTCAACATGGTGGACGCCAATCCAAAGGAATGGTGGATTGATACTAGTGCTACTAAACCCATTTGCTCTGTCAAGGAAATGTTCTCAACTTCAAGGCAATTGAAGATGGAGAGACCATCTACATGGGCAACTCTACAACTTCTATGGTGAAAGGGCGTGGCACTGTGGTGCTGAAGATGATGTCTGGGAAGGAGTTGACTTTGAAGAATATTTTGTATGTGCCAGACATTCGCAAGAATCTTGTGTCCGGTTCTGTGTTGATCAAGCATGGCTTTAAGCTAGTGTTTGAGTATGATAAATTAGTCTTGTCAAAGCAAGGTATTTTTATAGGCAAAGGTTATGAGCTAGATGGTATGTTCAAGTTGAACACCATGGTTGTACCTCCTAAGAAAGATGAAATGAATGCTTCTTCTTCTACTTACATGATTGAGTCTTTTAATTTATGGCATGGTAGACTAGGACACGTTAATTATGATTCGATAAGAAGATTAATTAAAATGGAGAACATACCTAACATGGAAATTGATGCAAATCATAAGTGTGAAACTTGTGTTGAAGCTAAGATGACTCGAACGTCTTTCAAACAAGTTAAACGAAACATGAAACCTCTTGAGTTGATACATACCGATATATGTGATCTCAAGTTCGTGCAAACAAGAGGAGGTAACAAGTATTTCATCACTTTCGTGGATGATTGTACGAAATACTGTTATGTGTACTTGGTGAAAAGCAAAGATGAGGCAATTGAGAAATTTGTTCTCTACAAAATGGAAGTTGAAAATCAACTTGATAAGAAGATCAAGGTGATTAGAAGTGACCGTGGAGTTAAATATGTAGAGCCATTTAGGGACTATTGTTCTGAACATGGCATTATTAACGAGGTCACTGCCCCCTACTCGCCTCAATCTAATGGTGTGGCTGAACGTAAAAATTGCACTCTTAAAGAGATGATGAATGTGATGTTGATAAGTTCTGGGTTGCCACAGAGCATGTTGGGGAGGCTATTTTGACGGCAAATTATGGTTTGAATAAGATACCCCGTAAGGATGAGAAAGCAACTCCTCATGAGTTGTGGAAAGGCACGAAGCCATCCTTTACATACTTGCAAATGTAGGGGTGCCTTGCGAAGGTATTAATCTCACCCCCCAAGAAGTTAAAGATTGGGCCTAAAATGGTTGACTGTATCTTTATAGGATATGCACATGAGAGTAGTGCTTATCACTTCCTTGTACATGAATCTCATCATCCAGAGATTCACAAGAACACAATCATGGAATCAAGAAATGCAAATTTCTTTGAGGATGTGTTCCCTGCCAAGGAAAGGTCTGAATCGTCGAAGAGGACCGTTGAGTCACTAGACGAAGGCGTAGTAATTCCCGTCGATCTCGAGGATCAAGAGGAGTAAGTGGATGAACTTAGACGAAGTAAACGGATTAGGACCAAAAAATCATTTGGTCATGATTATCTAACGTTTATGCTTGAAAGTGAGCCACAAAGTTATAAAGAAGCTATGAATTCGTCTGAGGGACCTATGTGGAAAGAAGCGATTTAAAGTGAAATCGACTCGATTCTACATAATCATACTTGGGAGCTAGTGGACTTACCTCCGAGGTGTAAAGCACTGGGCTAAAAATGGATCTTTAAGAAGAAGATGAGAGCAGATGGCTCAATTGACAAGTATAAAGCCAGACTTGTAATCAAAGGTTATAGACAAAAGGAAGGTCTTGACTACTTTGATACTTATTCTCCAGTCACGAGAATAAGCTCCATTAGAATGATACTTGCTATCGTCGCGTTGCGTAAGCTTGAAGTTCATCAAATGGATGTGAAGACTGCCTTCTTGAATGGAGATTTAGAGGAAGAAATCTACATGGAGCAACCTGAGGGGTTTATAGCTCCCGGTCAAGGAGGAAAAGTCTGCAAGTTGGTGAAATCATTGTATGGTCTCAAACAAGCACCAAGAAATGGCATGAGAAGTTTGACTATATCGTCCTTGCCAATGGTTTCAAAATCAATGAGTGTGATAAGTGCATCTACGTGAAAGACACGAAAAATGGATATGTAATCCTATGTTTATATGTAGATGACTTGCTCATTGTGGGTACTAATGAAAAGATGATCAAATCTACCAAGGACATGTTGAATTCTCATTTTGACATGAAGGATATGGGACTGGCGGATGTGATCTTGGGGATAAAGATCATCCGAAGCTCTGATGGTATCACCTTAACCCAGTCTCATTATGTAGATAAAATCCTTGAGAAATTCAATAGGAATGACTCAGAGGTGGCGATGACTCCAATAGATCCAAATTTTCATCTACAAAAGAACAAATTGGAGGCTATTAATCAGGTGGAGCACTCGAGAGTCATTGGGAGTCTGATGTACTTGATGAATTGTACCAGACCAGACATTGCCTACACTGTAAGTAGGTTGAGTAGATATACGAGTAATCCCAGTTTGACTCATTGGAAAGCAATAACTAGAGTATTGAGATATCTACGTTTCACTCGCGATTATGGTATACATTATTCAAGTTATCCAGCTATAGTTGAAGGATACAGTGATGCAACTGGATACACGATATAAAGAATCTGAAATCCACTAGTGGGTATGTATTTACACTAGGTGGAGGAGCAGTCTCGTGGAAGTCCTCTAAACAAATGGTTATTACTCGATCCACGATGGAATCCGAGTTTGTTGCCTTAGACAAGGCGGGTGAGGAGACCGAATGGCTCCTTCAATTCGTAGAGGACATTCCTAGATGGCCGAAGCCTGTGCCAGCCATATGTATACATTTTGATAGTGTATCTGCTATTGGAAAGGCTCAAAATATGCTCTGTAATGGGAAGTCTCGTCATATTCGTTGGAGACATAGTTCCATAAGACAACTTCTCTCAACTGGAGTGATCACAATTGACTATGTAAGGTCTAAGGACAACATAGCCGATCCCTTGACTAAGGGGTTGAATGATTTTAGTTTTAGGAGGCTTGGACACTAAACTTCGTTGATATTTGTAGGAGATCCCTGGATCGTCTATTGTGAAGGCATTGGCGTCATCCCTTTGCAAACCAGGGGTCTGGACAATCCCACGGGATTATATGGTGGCTGGAACAATCTTAATGGTAAGAGTTATAAGGTTGATTTTTTTAAAAATCTGATCCCAAGTGCATGGTTTAGCTTTTGTCCTACTGCTAGTAGTTTTGTCTTGTGATGTTTGGGGTGTTCTTGTGTGTGGTATCAGTGTGGTTGATGAACCGAGGAAACAAGAAGGGGATGCTGAATTGTCTCTATGTTCCGAACAAATTGAAATGTCTCATTACAGTAGTAAGAGGAAGGAAAATATACATACATTCATCAGCATGAAATGTCTCTTAATTTTTCAGAAAATCTCCCTTTACAACTGTGTATAGTGTACACTTTTACTTATAGTATCAGTATCACCATATACAGATAGTAGCAAAATGAACATAGCAAGAATATTTGACGTCGTATTGGTCAAATTTGATGTCCTAAAGCCTAGGGAACTGAATAAAAATTGATGTACTGAATATTCCATGACAGAGTTTGTTTATATGTGAATTACTATGTGTTTTGCTGCTTGGTATGAACTTAATTATATGTTTGCATGCCCGAGGACCGATCTCCTGAGCACGCTGTTGAGCTCTTCTGTGCATTTCTTCTTTAGTTAGTCTCAGCTCCATATATGCCTTCTCTACTCGCAGGCGATAGGCCCCTAAGTTGATTCTCAGATCATTGGTTAGGCAAATGCATTCGCTTTTCTATTTCTGTCCACCTATCTCGTTCCATCTCTAGCTCTTCATCGGTGTTTGCTCGACCAAGTGTGCCACGTTTCCTCAGTTACATTGATTGAGCCATGAGAGAAGTTCTAGTTGTTGTTGAGGGTTGATGTATCAGTTTGGAAGTTCAGTTTGTATTTAATATTTATGTTGTTTAAGCTTATGAATGCTGCAACTGATATACTCATTTTCTTGCATACTGCACTTGCAACTGATACACTCATTTTCTCTACCAAGTCATTCTCTTTCTCTAATTTTTCTAACAAATTCAGATAACTCCCCCCCCCCCGAATTCCTCCATACAATATCTGAAATTCAAAATTTTATGGGCCCTTCACATATATCCTCCTGAAATCCAAACTACAAGAGCCAATCTTATTCCAGACTGCCTATTGTTCTAAAACATTGTCTTCATGAATTCATCCCCTCACGAAAAAATTTGAAATTTTTAGCAAAGCTTCATTAGTGTGTCAATCAACTTCTCACCAGTTTTCAGGATTTTCTAGGCATCGTTCCTTCTGCTTCACATTTTCCATTGCTAATCTTACTTTTCACAAATTCTCACCATTTACTGGGAAGCACTCCATATTCTTCTCCAAATTTCTTTCATCAGCATCAAAGCACTGCCGAATTCTGACAATTAGGTTCCTGAATTTTTTGTGACCTCAAGAATGCTTCAAAAATTCTAAAAAAAAATTTAGAACTAACATATGTAATCAAGTCATCTGATATGGCAGAGGAGTTTGTTGAGCCTGTAAGTTGGGATTGAGGCCATTGATGTCTCATGTGAATTATTTCAGGTTTTGTTTTTCTTTTGGATATGTACTAAAAAGATGGCTATGTTTGATAATAATGGTGATGTTCAAGCATTGATATAGTATACTGGTCTCTCATGATCTTTTGGATATGTACTACTGCTACTTATTGCTATAAGACATACTAATCAAGAAATTAGAAGTTGTGAAAAAAATTGTACTGATTTAGCAACTTGGCCGTTTCAAGAACCAACATCGATCCCAGGCAAGGACTTGAGTGTGAGTCTTGATTGAAATAAACTGGAACAGTTCTTCAAGGTAAACTGGCCTCTCACTCGAATACTCTTTCGCATGTTTACTGTACAACTCTGTCATTGATTGCTAATTTGAGTAAGCTTTGTGTTTGCAATATGTAGTAGTTTTGAGCTAACTTGGTATATAAGTTATGTGTTAATTATGGTTGGCTATTTGTCCTTTTCTTAATACTACTACTTATTGCTATATGTAGTATGTACACAGAACATGCACCTACTAATACTGCTCATTCTGAAATAATAATTCTTTGATTTCAGAATGAGTAGGTTCGAAAATTTTGGTACATGTATTAGTAGGTTCTTAATACTGCTACTTATTTCTTATTGCTATATTATGTACTGCTCAAAATGAGTGTTTGATTGAGGATGAGTGTGGTGTGATAATGTAAATTAAAATTAAAGTGTTGCATACATCATATAGATGTTTTATTATATATATGTTTTGAAGTGCTTGCCTTTGTTTTGTTTTTTTACTTTTGTGATTTTGTTTTATGAGTTCTTAATTTTTTTTTCAAACTCTGGTTTTGGTGGTTTGTTTAGTAGGACCAAATTTCTGAAGAACCAAAAGTAAGCGAGGAAGCATAGCAAGCAGGTGAGTATTGTAATATTTCCCCATATTTACTATAATAATTCTTAGTTCGGCTACTCATGTGCCTAGGTTTACTAAGTTATTACTAATAATACTGCTAATACTGCTACTGCCTACTGTAATACTGCTACTTATTACTAATAATACTAATAATACTGCTGATACTGCTACTGTAATCTTACTGTAATACTGCTACTTATTAATAATAATAATAAAATGACACTAAGTTTACTCTGATGACATTTACAGAACATGCACCAAAATTTCAAAAGTCTATCCTAACAAATACTGAAATACACGCGTAGGTAGTAAAACCTACAAGAATTTCAGCTGTAGGCTTCTTCTTCTTCAGATATTAGTTAATGTAGGCTTCGATGCTTTTTAACGTTGGCTGTCCAGTTTGGTAAAGTTCATAAACTAGTTTCTTTGTCATTTTAAAATTTTATTTTGTTTTGCAGATTGAAAAACAGCGAAAATGTCTGATGAGGTTGAAGAAAATAAGAGCAACGTTAATTCAACTTTCTCTAGTAGGGGTTCACAAGGAACTAATGGAGCTGTAGGGGCAAAGGGTGTGCATGATGTGCCCTGAAAACGGAAGACGTACAAGAAAAGGTCAGTTGTTGGAGGTCACTTTATCGAATTCACTGATGATAAAGGTGGCTTGAGAAGTAGATGCAAGCATTGTGGTAGAGAATATGGTTCTAATAGTAAATCTAGTGGGACCACTAATATGAAAAACCATATTGGCACATGTACAATGAACCTTGATAATAAGCCATCAACCCAATCCCAATTGACCTACAATACATCTTTAAATGGGACTAGCGGTGAGGAAAAAGTTAGTTTGGTGGCTTGGAAATTTGATCAAAAATATGGTAGGTCGAGTTTAGCTCAAATGGTTATTATGGATGAACTCCCATTAAAGTTTGTTGAACATGAAGGGTTTAAACGTTTCATAAGAATTATTCAGCCTGCCTTTGTGATTCCATATAGAAGAACATTGACTAGGGATTGTTATCAGTTATATGTTGAAGCAAAATCCAATCTTAAATCCCAGCTGAGAAAAATAGCCCCTAGAATGTGTCTTACTACAGATATTTGGACATCAGTACAACGAATTAATTATATGTGCATCACTGGTCATTTCATAGACAATGATTAGAATTTGAGAAAGGTTATATTGAACTTTTGTCCGATTGATAGTTATAAGGGTCATGATATTGGGAAATCTGTAGAAAAGTGCTTGGTTGATTGGGGTTTGCATACTAGTTGTACTGTTATAGTTGATAATGCAAGTTCTAATGATGTTGCTCTTGACTACTTGAAAAAAAAAGTGTGTTAATTGGGGAGGGTCTTGTATTTTACAAGGAAAATGGATGCATGTTAGGTGTGTGGCTCATATTATCAATCTAATTGTTCAAGATGGGGAAAAAGAACTTGGTAATTCTGTTGAAAGTGTTAGAGCATCGGTGAAATATGTTAGGCAATCACCGGCTAGGCTAAGGAAGTTCTATGGTTATGCAAAATTGGAGAATTGTGAAAGCTCTAAATCCCTATGTTTAGATGTTGCTACTAGATGGAACTCTACTTATTTGATGCTAAGTGTGGCTTTGGAGTATGAGAGAGCTTTTAGATACTTGGAGCAAGAAGATGACAATTTTGTAAAAGAAGTGGTTGTTCCACAACTTTGGGATTGGGATAATGTTCGTTGACTTGTTGTTTTTCTTAAACATTTCTATGTGCTTACTGTAAGAATTTCGGGTAAAAAGTATATTACTGCCGATTCTTATTTGTATGACATTAGTTCTATATATGCACTCTTGAAAGAGAGTTTAAAGAGCCCCGATGCTGAAATTAGAGAGATGCCATCCTCAATGTTGAAGAAGTTTGAAAAATATAGGGGAAATGTGGAGAAGTTCAATATGTTGGTTTTCATTGCTAGTGCTTTTGACCCAAGGAACAAATTGGACTATTGTAAAATAGTTCTTTGTCAAATGTATGGTGATGAGGAAGGGGCACGCATTGCTGAAATCGTTAAGTGTGATATGTATGAAGTGTTCAATGATTATAGGAGGATTTATAGTGTAGGAGTTGGAAATCTGGTGAAGTATCTACGTCATCAACATCTTCTTGTTCATCACATTCTTTTTTGAGTGACAATCTTGACCCATTGAAGAAAATTAGGGATCAAAACAGGGCTGCATTGAAAAAGAAAAAGACAGAATCCGATTTTGTTAGGGATTTCAAATCAGAACTTGATAGGTACCTAGCCGAAGAAAGTACTGATGATACAAGCATGTTTGAAGCTCCAGATTTCTGTGTGTTGAAATGGTGGAAGAGGAATAGTCCTCAATTGCCCATATTGTCCAAGTTTGCTAGGGATATTTTAGCTATTCCAATATCTACAGTTGCTTCAGAGTCAGTTTTCAGCACATGGGGAAGAGTTCTAGATGCATTTAGAAGTTCCTGAACTACTAAACTTGTACAAGCCTTGACATGTGCTCAAGATTGGTACCGTGGTGCTGGAACTGAAATTAAAGTGGAAGAAAACATTGAGGAGCTTGAAATTTTTGAAGAAGGTAATATCATATTCGTTCTAATTATTTAAATTCTAGTTTGCACTTCTTTAATATATATTTTTTATTGCAGAAATCCAACAAACAACGACGGAGTCAACTGTTGTGGATGTTTAGCTGCTCCTTTGCTTTGGATTTTTGAAGGTCTGTACAAGATTTATATCTTAAGACCTTCATATTAATTGACTATGATGCATTTAGTAAATCTTAAGGCCTGGATATGATGCATTCAGTAACTCTATCTGCTCCTTTGCTTTATACTTTGTTTTGATTCAGTAAATGCATTCTCGACTGATACTTTACTGTGCAACATAAAGCAGATAGAGTTTGTATTTACAATAGAATTTAATTGTGCAAGGTGACTAGTTGCCATCCTTTTGGGTTGATTAGAATTCGGTTAGATGTTGTGCTTGTAGTTTGTACTGTATATCCTTATTAGATGATGTGCTTGTAGTTTGTACTGTATATCCTTATTAGATGTCGTGCTTGTAGTTTGTACTGTATATCCTTATTGGACCAGTGACTTATGAGACTAGTTATTTTGCAGATGACCATTTTAAATCAGCTAACCATTTTGTTGGTTTTTATAAATGCAACATATTTTTATATGGGCAGAAAATGATGATCTGTGACTTTTCTTTTCAGGTTGCCTCAAGGTGAATCAACGGCTTGAAGAATGTGAACACTTTGAAAATAAATTATAAAATGAAGTTTTTTATTTTAATGTTAAATGTAATGCTAAAGTAAAATTATTGTGGTTGAATTTGTAAGGTATTTGTTGGATTTTTATTTTGAAAACTTGATTTGGTTGATGTAAAATTTAGATTTTTAGTTTTTATTAAATTTCAAGGCAAGATATATAATTTTGGTAATTATTTAAAATATATTAAAACCAAATCGGTTTATTCGGTTTGAAACTGAATTCAAACCGAAACCAAATTCCAAATTCGGTTCGGTTTATTCGGGTTGGTTTCGGTTTTGGAATTTTTTGAAAAATAACCGAACTGAATAAACCAAAAACCGAATAAACTGGACCGACGCCCACCCCTAATGGTACATAAGCATATAAAAGCCCGTCTTTTGGAAGACTGTTTTTTCTTAAGCTATGAAAAAAATCAAGGTTTAAAGTGTAAATTAGAAAAAATGGAAATTTTTTGGATTGCATGAATCGGGTTATAAATTTTATAGCTACTATACGTTACATGATAAATTTTTATTGCAACTAACACCTTTTAACTTTTATTATTTTAATTAAATTTCATCTTTCCATAATCTTATGGAAAGACAGTCTTTCCCTAATCTTATGGAAAGACAGTCTTTCCCAATATTTGCGAGCATATAAAACATGTTTGATGAATTGTATTTTTTAAAACCGTAATAAGATGATAATTTATATGTTTCTCAACCCTTTTTCTATAATTAAAATGAATAAGAATGTTTTTACACAAGCATGACTAATGGAAAGATGTTTATAGAGTCAATAGACATGAGTAAATCACATTCCAACATACTTGTAAAATGTGAACATCTTTAGTATGGTGCATGGATTGAACACATCATCAATAGTGCGGATTACAATATATATATAAGGTTATAAATTAAAGTTTTAAAAAAATAAAATTTTAACTCTATAAGAAAATTATCATCTATAATCTAACCTATAATAAAATCTAATTCTAAAAGATAACTACCATCTATAACATTTAATACAAGCAAAATAATTTCTATTTCCTTATCAATACTCCACTGATCATTTCATAACCTAATCTGCAAATTAATCAGACCTGCTACATTACCCAGCCCAACCCGTTTAGGAACTTAAATTGATTTGATCATTTAATAATTGGCGAACATATTAGTAAGACTCCCTCTGTCCCAGATTAAATTATCCACTTACTTTATGACACTATTCTCTATTAAAGTTTGATTCCATATTTGAATAAATATATGAAACATAATATTATCCTATGTGATATTGTTAAATTCGTCGTAACAAGTAGTTTCTAGAAAGAAACTTTTTGTTTGTCGTTATTATATATAGCTAAACATATTAATGGACAAACACGTTTCTCGAACGGTGAGTAATGATTAGACTGTAATTTAAGTTGCGAAGGAGGGAGTAGTACCTTTAATTAGCATTCCTTGTTGGTACCAGACATGCCACATATTTTTTAAAAACAAGGGTGAGTCTCCTGACAAGCGATCTGTCTATAAGGTTATGGACATACCACATATTTTTTAAACTTATATACTACATTTGTTAAATTACATACTCCCTATGTTTTCTTAAGTTTGACACACTTACCATACTTGTATGTTTTTCAAAATTTGCCAGCTTTTCTTTTATGGCAAAAAGTACATCATTCTCAACCACTCATTAAACTTTTTACTCTTCTCACTCAATTTCCTCCACACATTTCAACTTACCAAAAAAAATAACACCTAAACCTATGATGTCAAACATAGTAAAATGGAGGGAGTACAAAATTTAGAATTTTTGAAAATAATTTTTTATCTCATGTATTTTTTATATTTTCAACTTCAAATACATATATATTATTACTTGTTTTAGCTTATATAATACAATATTTAAATTTTATAAAAAAATTTACAACATTTAAGATAAAAACCCCTATGAACTGTCTATAAGCTTATGAAAATACCGTCTTTCATTAGACATTCTCTAAAAATAACTCTAATAGTCTTGCACCTCATTTTAGGCTAAGCATCTTTGTCTGACAGCAGCAATTCTAGTCTTAGGGTACTTATTAAAAGAAATTCTTCCAACCACATGTTTGACACAAACTGTCGTCAGGGGTAGAATGGTAAATTCCCACGCACATGTTCACACATATGGCTGACTAACCATGTAGTTCATGTCAAGTGGCTACCCAAAATGATGTCATTTTGGGCATTTTAAAAAAATGGCTGCCTAACCATGTGCGTCTACAGGTGCTGTCAAGTGGCTGCCCAAAACAACGTCGTTTTGGGCATTTAAAAAAATAACATACCATTGGACGGTTCGAGAGGTAGTGGGTTTGAGTGATACTGGTTCAAGAGGTACGAGTTTGAGATGTGAAGGTTCCATTGGACAATTCGAGAGGTGAAGGTTCTATTGGACAATTCGAGAGGTGAAGGTTCCATTGGACAATTCGAGAGGTGAAGGTTAGGGGTTCCATTAGGGGGGTTCGAGAGGTACCCATTTGAGAGATGAAGGTTGAGGTGCAGAGGGTTAAAGTGGAGGGGTTCCCTTAGTGGTTCGAGAGGTACCGATTCGAGAGGTGAATGTTGAGGTAAAGAGGGTTCAAGTGGCGGGGTCCTTTGGAGGGGTTCAAGAGGTACACATTCGAGAGGTGATGGTTCAGGAGAAAAGGGTTCAAGTAAAGGGGTTCCAGTGGAGGGGTTTCAGTGGTACTGGTTCGACAAGTGCCGATTGGAGAGTTCGAGTGGGGGAATTGTAAGGTAATGGTTTAAGAGGTGACGGTTCCATTGGACAATTTGAGAGGTGAAGGTTACAGGTTCCAGGGTTCGAGAGGTACCGATTCGAGAGGTGAAGGTTGAGGAACAAAGGGTTCAAGTGGGGGGTTCCAGTAGAAGGGTTTGAGAGGTACGGATTCGAGGGGTGAAGGTTCCATTGGAGGTTCGAGAGGTGAAGGTTCCAGTGGAGATTCGAGAGGTGAGAGTTCGAGAGGTAATGGTTCGAGAGGTGAAGGTTTCATTGGACAATTCGAGAGGTAGTTGGTTCAAGAGGTAATGGTTCAAGATGTGAAGGTTTGAGAGGTGAAGGTTCGAGAGGTGAAGGTTCTATTGGAAAATTTGAGAGGTGAAAGTTAGGGGTTCCCTTGGAGGGGTTCGAGAGGTACTGATTCAAGAGGTGAAGGATGAGGTATAGAGGGTTCAAGTGGCAGGGTCCATTGGAGGGGTTCGATAGGTACCCATTCGAGAGGTGATGGTTCTGGTGAAGAGGGTTCAAGTAAAGGGGTTCCAGTAGAGGGGTACTGATTCGAGAGGTGAAGGTTCAGTTGGAGAGGGTTCAAGTTGAGGGGTTCCATTGGAGGGGTTTGAGAGGTATGGATTCAAGAGGCGAAGGTTCTATTGGAGGTTCGAGAGGTGAAGGTTCCAAGAGGTACCGATTCGAGAGGTAGTGGGTTCGAGTGGTACTGGTTTGAGAGGTACGGGTTCGAGAGGTGAATGTTTCATTGGAAAATTCAAGAGGTAGTGGGTTCAAGTAGTACTAGTTCGAGAGGTAAGGGTTTGAGAGATAAAAGGTTCAAGTGGTACTGGTTCGAGAGGTACATGTTCGAGAGGTGAAGGTTAGGGGTTCCATTGGAGGGGTTCGAGAGGTACCAATTCTAGAGGTGGAGGTTCAGATGGAGGTTCAAGAGGTGAAGGTTTAGGTGGAGGGTTCAAAAGGTACGGATTCGAGTGGTGAAGGTTCCTTTGGAGGTTCGAGAGGTAAAGGTTCCAGTGCAGATTCGAGAGGTGAGAGTTCGAGTAGGGGTTTGAGAGGTAGTGGTTCGAGAGGTAGTGGGTTTGAGTGGTACTGGTTTGAGAGATACGAGTTCGAGAGGTGAAGGTTCCATTGGACAATTTAAGAGGTAGTGGGTTCGAGTGGTACTGGTTCGAGAGGTAAGGGTTCGAGAGGTGAAAGGTTCGAGTGGTACATGTTCGAGAGGTACAGGTTCGAGAGGTGAAGGTTACGGGTTCCATTGGAGAGGTTCGAGAGGTATCGATTCGAGAGGTGAAGGTTCAGGTGGAGGGTTTGAAATGTATGAATTCGAGTGGTGAAGGTTCTTTTGGAGGTTCGAGAGGTGAAGGTTCCAGTGCAGATTCGAGAGCAGTTCGAGTAGGGGTTCGAGAGGTGAAGGTTCCAGTGCAGATTCGAGAGGTGAGAGTTCGAGTAGGGGTTCGAGAGGTACTGGTTCGAGAGGTGAAAGTTCGAGAGGTAGTGGGTTTGAGTGGTACTGGTTCGAGAGGTACGGGTTCAAGGGGTGAAGGTTCCATTGGAAAATTCAAGAGGTAGTGGGTTCGAGTGGTACTGGTTCGAGAGGTACGGATTCTAGAGGTTAAGGTTAGGGGTTCCGCTGGAGGGGTTTGAGAGGTACCCATTCGAGAGGTGAAGGTTTAGGTGGAGAGGGTTCAAGTGGAGGGGTTCGAGAGGTACCGATTCGAGAGGTGAAGGTTCAGGTGAAGAGGGTTCAAGTGGAGGGGTTCGAGATGTGAAGGTTCTATTGGAGGCTCGAGAGGTGAAGGTTCCAGTGGAGGGTTCGAGAGGTAGTGGGTTCGAGCTAAGGGTTCGAGAGGTATAGATTCGAGTGATGAAGGTTGAGGTACGGAGGGTTCAAGTGGCGGGGTCCATTGGAGGGGTTCGAGAGGTGATGGTTCAAGAGGTGATGGTTCGAGAAGTGAAGGTTCTATTGGAGTTTCAAGAGGTGACGGTTCTATTGGAGTTTCAAGAGGTGAAGTTTCTATTGGGCATTTGAGAGGTGAAGGTTCCAGTGGAGGGTTCGATAGGTACGGATTCGAGTGGTGAAGGTTCCTTTGGAGGTTTGAGAGGTGAAGGTTCCAGTGCAGAGGCGAGAGTTGAGAGTTCGAGTAGGGGTTCAAGAGTTAATGGTTCGAGAGGTGAAGCTTTGAGAGGTGAAGGTTCCATTGGAAAATTCGAGAGGTGGAGGTTAGGGGTTCCATTGGAGGGGTTCGAGAGGTTCCCATTCGAGAGGTGAAGTTGGAGAGGGTTCAAGTGGAGGGGTTCCACTGGAGGGGTTAGAGAGGTACCAATTTGCGAGGTGAAGGCTGAGGTACAGAGGGTTCAAGCCTAGGGGTTCCAGTAGAGGGGTTTGAGAGGTACAGATTCAAGTGGTGAAGGTTCCATTGGAGGGGTTCGAGAGGTGAAGGTTCATGTTGAGAGGGTTCAAGTGGAGGGGTTCCACTGGAGGGATTCAAGAGGTACCGATTCGAGAGGTGAAGGTTGAGGTACAAATGCTTCAAGTCTAGAGGTTCCAGTAGAGGGTTCGAGAGGTACGGATTCGAGTGGTGAAGGTTCCATTGGAGTGGTACAATGGTAAATAGAAAATGCGGTGGAACGTTCGAGTGGGTGACATGAATGTGCCCCCACCTGTATTACAATGTTGATCCTACTTACCCCAAGCTAATTAATGATGAGCTAGGGTGGACTACATGCATATCCCTGTTGTGAATGGGAAAACTAGAGGGTAAGGAAAGGTATAATAAGTAGGGGTGAAAACAAATTCACTGCCCCATTCCAAAATCCTGGTTCTACCTCATACATCTAAGGCCTTTAATATCCGCTGAGAAGTGTTTTTCACCCTGAGTGTGAGTCCAGATTGAGTGGGTAATCCGGACCCATACGTACTAACCAGAGTGTGCACTGGCTCTACGTACAAGGCCGAGGGTTCGGACTGGTACAAGGTAATACACAACTGGCACCAAGGCTCTGGGTTGACCCTTTACTTGAGAAGAAAAGAATGTGGAATGACCCGGACATATTAATGGAGAAATTAACTCTTCAAACTGAGCTGAACAGTGGCAATGGCGTGGATTTTATTCTTTCTGATGATGAAGTGATAAAGGAACTGAACAAACCATTATTTGGTTTTATGGGGGTTTTTCCTGGCTTCTTCCCGGGCATGTATGCCATCCGCAACTTGTTAGTTGCAAAATGGAAGGTACCGTGCACAGTGCAACTAAGGGAGAATGGCTTCATGAAGTTCAGATTTGTATCGGCAGAAGATAGAGACTCAATGCTACATGGAAATGATCATTTTTGAACGGGAAAAAACTATTTATCCATGAAGTTCATGAGACAGGACGGTTCGACATGCGAGATCAGGCCTTGAAACCCATTTGGGTCAGAATGGAGCATTTACCAAAATGTTTTTGGCGCAAGAAGGCATTAGAGAAAATTGCCTCCTCTATAGGTGAGCCTATCCTCATGGACAATGGCACACTTGAGCTAAGAGGATACTATGCCTGACTCTTAGTTCAAGTTTACACGTCGAAAAGGCTTAAGGAGAAGGTGGTATTTTGAAAACCGAATGGTGATCTTCATGCTCAAAAATTTATCTATGATTATTTCCCACCATGGTGCCTGAATTGTGGCCAAAACAATCACCTAATGGAGGCTTGTGAGGACTACTGAAATTCTAAAGAGGAGGTTGACCGAGTTTCTAAGGAGAGGAAACTTAAAGGCAAGACAAAGTGGTTGCCCCTGAACCGGATAAGGGTGCTCGGATGGACAAAATAAATGATGGTATGGAAATAAATTCACACCTCGCCCATGTGGAGGCAAATGAAGTGAAGGTTCCATTGGAGGTTCGATCGGTGAAGGTTCCAGTGGAGATTCGAGAGGTGAGAGTTTCAATGGGGGGTTCGAGAAGTGAAGGTTCCATTGGACAATTCGAGATGTAGTGGGTTCGAGAGGTAGTGGGTTCGAGAGGTACTGGTTCAAGAGTAAATGTTCGAGAGGTGAAGGTTCCATTGGACAATTCGAGAGGTGAAGCTTAGGGTTTCCATTGGAGGGGTTCGAGAGGTGAAGGTTCCATTGGACAATTCGAGAGGTGAAGCTTAGGGTTTCCATTGGAGGGGTTCGAGAGGTACGGGTTCGAGAGGTGAAGGTTCCATTTGACAATTTGAGAGGTGAAGGTTTGTGGTTCCATTGGAGGAGTTTGAGAGGTACCAATTCTAGACGTGAAGGTTGAGGTACAGAGGGTTCAAGTGGAGGGGTTCCATAAGAGGGGTTCCATTGAAGGGGTTCGAGAGGTACTGATTCGAGAGGTGAAGAGGGTTCAACTGGAACACTCACCTCTTGAACCTTCCAATGGAAACTTCACCTCTCGAATTCGTACCTCTCGAACCTCCTCTCAAACTCTCACCTGTCCAAGCTTCTACTAGAGCCTTCACCTCTCAAATCGTTCAAAGGAACATTCACCTCTCGAATCAGTACTTCTTGAACCCTTCCCCTTTAACCCTCTCCACCTGAACTTCACCTCTCGAATCGGTTCCTCTTGAACCCCTCCACTGGAACCCTTCCACTTAAAGCCTCTCCACCTGAACCTTTACCTCTCGAATCGGTACTTCTTGAACCCCTCCACTTTAACCCTCTCCACTTGGTTCAAGATTAGGGTTCGAGAGGTACTGGTTCGAGAGGTGCAGATTCCATTGGCCGATTCGACAAGTGAAGGTTCCAGTGGAGGATTCGAGATGTTCGAGTTCGAGTAGAGGTTCGAGTGGTACACTGCTTTACTTGATAGCTCGAGTTAATTATGAGCTTCAATTACATGTAAAGCTGGTACATTTGTAACTTCAATTACAGCTCTCTTCACATTCCTATATTATATCAACATTCCTACAGTATTTCAAAATTTTATTATCTACCTCACCGCGCAACGCGCGGTGTTACTAACCTAGTGCCTATCAATTAAAATCCTATTAACACCGCCTCCTCCTCCTTCTGCAAAACAAAAATTATGAATATAACTCCAACTAACATGTGAATTGTACTTTATGAAGTTACCTCTACATCTATTTTGTTTCACTATATGCGGATATTTTTTTAAGTGAAAATTCAATGAAGATATAAACCCAATGTCACATTCATATGATTGATGAATTAATTGGTGGTGGATGGATAGATTGATTTCCCTTTTTGTCTATTACAGTTTAATTACATATTTGAATATATATATATATATACACACAACGATATTATAGTATATGATATTGAAATTGTCGTAACAAGTAATTTTTAAATATTACAAAATTATTTTTCATTATTATATGAAGGTAAATATATTAATAGTAAAATATGTGTTTTTAACCGTGTATAAAAATTAAAAGTACATAAATAAGTGGGATTGAGGGACCATTATTTAGAAGTAGTGATCAGCACCCGTATAACATAGAAAACCAACCAATTACACCCACTAAATACCCCAAGTGGTTAGGTATTGTGATTCCATTTCCCATGAAGAGGAGTTCGAATCTCGGCAGACGCAGTGTGAGAGTATCCTCCTGTGGAGGTGCTCCTTGTGATCACCGAGTACATTTGAGGACCACATACCGAACGCTTGAGAACTGTAATTTACACCATCAATTATGGGCATAATGTTGTTACGATCAGAGCCATGAGGACGAGGATATCGTCTTTAGACAACCAACCAATTAATAGGACGATTTTTGGGGTCTCTCTCCACCCCATCACAGAATTCGATTCTTGAAACAGTGAGCAGACCAAAACCCTATTTAGCATCAAACATTGGGCCACAAAGTTGCACTCATGCCTGAGGTTGGGACTCAATTCCTCCAATGTTCCAACTGTCAAATTATGTTTTTTTTCCACTTTTATTTATTTCGATGCACATATGTTTCATCATGCTTATCTTTTGGTATATATTTGTCTAAAGTGGGTGAAATGGATGCTCTGTATTTGATTCAATTGCTTGTAAATTACTCTATGTGTTGTGGGGTGTTTTAAAGTTCCCCGATCAATTTTTATTTATTTTTTTTGAAAAATATATTATTAATACACTAGATTTAGGAAATTCAACGCTTTATATCATTTTAATTATATTGCCAAAATGCTATATCAGCACCAAGGCAATCTAGAAATAAAAGAAATTTAAAACCCCTTAACCTATAATCCGGTCCATCTCCAGTTAACCATTCCACTCCTCTTGCTAAAGTAGGAGACTTTACCGGTCATTTTTTTTGTCACCAAAAATGTCTTCTTGTAAGTGTATAAGATAATCTTCTTAGTGTATGAGTGTCTCTAACACTGGTCAGTTTGGACAATTGAAATCGATCTAACTGACTAGAAATAGCAGTGGGGCAGGTTTTGGTAGAAATCTGTCCCGCATCCGTCCCGAAGGGAGAGTATGAAGGTAGTTTTGGTGGGAGTGGGTGGGGTGGGTATGAGTATGAAAATACCCGCTATGGGTAGTGGGTCGGACGTGGATATTAGTTTACACCCACCTCACTAGACACGCTATCAGGGGCAGAGACAAGAAATGTATATGGCAATTCACAATTTGTTTTCATAGCAGAGGGGGCTTATAAGAAATTTTTTTAAATTTACATTAGTAAATTACTGTAATTTTCTTCTTGGCGGGGGCTTAAGCCCAGGCCAACCCCCACGTGGTTCCATCCCCATTTGCACTATACATACTAATTTAATATACAATAAATTATTATAGATATAATAAATTGTTTTTTATCTATAATATACATATCTTCATGGGCGGAACTACCATGGCGCGTGGTAGGGCTCAAGCCCTACTTGAGATTCCGACGCCATAATAGTAGTGGTTATAAGCGGTTAAAGCGCTTCCCAATGGCGGAGCGGAGTTTTCCGGCTTATTCCTCATTTTGCCGGCATATTCAACCGGGGAAGAAGGCTATAGCAAGCCTTCTTTTTTTGGCCCATAACACATCAAAACGACGTCGTTTTGGCTCAAGTCAAATAACATCGTTTTGATTAGTGCAGAAGACAAAAAATTGAAATCGAATATGGGTTTTTGTATTGGGCCAAAATCCAAAAGGATGGCCCAAATACAAAACCCATGGGCGGAAACTTGCAACAAAACAAAACAAATCTTGTCAATTGCCAAAAACCCAAAATTGGTTTAAACTTCGAACGTATATCATCCATCTAGCTGCCAACCAGCGTACTTCCAGGCTCCAGCCTCAGCTCCGGCCGCCGTCGTCCCGCCACTAGCCAGAGACTCCAGACGCCACCCCGTTACCGTCCCGTCATCCCTCAGTCCAGCCCCACCTGGAAAAAAATCCCGGTTCCGCCACTGCATATCTTACCTATAACATTTTCATGTAAATAATTATTACATGTTTATATTAAAATTATTATTTTCAAGTGAATTTTAGTTATTTTTGAAAGTATAAGTGGAGTGATTACTATGGGTTTGAAGTGGGTTAGGAGGCCAAAGTAGGTGAAGGGGAGGTGTGGATTATAATTCCCGATAGGGCGGGTGGATTTTGAAGTTGTACCCACTATGAGTGATGGGGCAGGAATGAAAATGAAAAGTTTAGGTGGATGATGCGTCTTCGACCACCAACCGGTTCGTGGGCTTGGGTTCTTCTCAAACTAACCAGCAATCAAACTGTCCCTGGGTTTCCAGGAGTCAGCACTCCGATGCTTAAATTAGTCCAAGCGTTTTGTAGGATTAAGACAAAAATGAATGATAAGTAAATGTGTACCTTGTATTTATACTCTGTGTCCTAGAGAGCATACACCTTAATTACCGCCCTTAATTACTCACGAATGCAGTATTTAAGTTAGAGTATTAAATACTCCCCTAACTGGGCTATCATGCCTTTTGCCCAATAACCTTCTTGGGCCTGACCTCTATCAAGAGCCCCCAGAAAAGCTGGTTCTCGATTTAAAAAGCTGGAACGTCACGAAGGTCTTTGAGGTCTCGAATGTATGGGACAATTCGAGAGCTCGAAATGAACCTTGCACGTTGTGTTCCTACCTTTGAGGATGAGAACCCAGTTTTCTAATCAAGTTCATCGTTTAAGATTTCAAAAGGGCGCACGTGTGCTATACAATCGCGCGTGGCACTGCCCCCCAAACACTACATCGTCAAAAGAGGAAAATGCTATCACGTCTTTCTATAACTTTTTATGTTTCCAATGCCGAAATAATTACCTGTCACTTCATCCCCCATATTTACCCCTCATACGTGCTTCCTTATTTACTTTTCTTGTTTGCAAGTGCCTTTTACAAGAGATTTTTTCCCCTATATTTCTCTCACGAGCGATCCAACCTCCATCACTTTTTCCAGGAATCAGTAAGTTCTTTTATCCATATTCTCTCTCTAATCTTCTCGTTTCCTCGTTTTCCATCATGGCCCACTCTGATGAGGGTTCCGCCTCCGAGAAACTTTTCGGTGAAATCAGGATAGGCGAGTCAGGGGTTAGTAAGCCAGAAATAAGTGTTAGCGACCCGGAATGTACCCCCTCCGAAGAACTCCAGTGCGACGCTGATGCTGGAGAGAGCATATCTAATAGTCCTGGGGCAGAGCGGATCTTTCCCATAACTGATATGACTTCTCTAGAAGTTGTTGAAAATTGGCCGCCTAACATGGGCAAACCTTACATAAGGAGGTCCCCCACGAGCCGCAAGATTGGTTTTTACCCTCCCCCTAATCCAGAGCTCGAAACCATAAGAGAGGAGGAAGAAGTACTTCCTTTGAGGGAGGAGGCAATCCTCGAGGGGAGGAAAGCTCCCTCGAGTGGAAATCAAGAATCTTCTCTGGCTGAGCCCCTTTAAGAGAAGAAAAAAGGGACTTGCCGAAGATTAAGGCTAAAGAACTCAGGAAGGGAGCCCCCCAAGTTGGATGTGGGAGCCGGTATTTCCAAAATTTTGGACTCGATCCCCCTTGGCCAATGAGTAGCTCCAGATGCCGATTTTTTACCCTTTCGAGAAGGTGACCTCCCTCATAGCCTTCCCAAAGGAAGATTGTCTATTTCTATCTGACACCTTTGTTGAGGGCTCACATTTCCCTTTCCGCCCCTTTTTTCCAAACTCCTTAGGCAATTTCAGGTGAGCCCCGTGCAAGTCCACCCCAACGTTCTAGTGATCATGGTGATGTTCTTGATTAGATGTGATGAATTCGGTATTAAACGCAGTTATAAGCTCCTTCGCTCACTATACCCTGTGTCCTATAGTGAATGGTCAGCCGATATGATCATCACATTTACCCATTGCAAAGTACATCATAAATTTTTTGGTGTTCCTGGCAATTCGGGTGAGTGGAAAAGATGGAAAAAGGTATCTCATTCGATAGTAGGAGGTATCGAGTTCCTCCATGGAATTGGGCAGTACAAGTTGAATCTTCCAAACTTGGGGAATACATCTGCCCAGATGCCCTCGAGAGGGACAAACAAAAATTGTTGTCCAGCTCCCTCGACTACAATCTCTTCAACAACCCTAGCCCTCGAATTGGCAGCTTTGCGTTCCCACCCAGAATCTACGAAAAATATGTTTATAACACACTTCGGAAAGATACAAGAAAAAGGCAAAGAGAACATGAGGACCCCAGGGATGACCCTCGTCTCAAGGTAATTGTTAATGACCCTAGGCATTCGAAACCCTCCGAAGGTGCCTTAATAGAAATATGCTTCTCTTATTTGTTGTGTTATTATGATCATTACTATTGACTTAATCTCATTCCTTTTCCATTTTCAGTGGGTTACACTAAGGGCTTAAAGAAGCAGAAGCCCTCGAAGCAGGGTCAGGCTCGCTCCGAGGGAACTATTGATGTTCAAATCAGGCTTCCATTCCCTCAACTCCAGTGTCTCTCCTCTCGAATCAGGCCTTTTCTCCTGTAGAAGGCCTCGAGAGGCCCACCTCAACCGATGATGCTGAGCAATCACCTCATACCCGGAAAGTTTGCCAGAAGACCAGGGGGGACAATAAGACTATCAGCTCCTCCTCACCAAGGCCATTTATGGGAACCCATTACGGTGAAGATGTTCAACAACAATCACTGCCCCCTTCGAATGATTCGTGTGTCGAGAATCACCTTTTCGAGACTGGCCTTAATCCTGAGGTTCTTTTCCACTCTCTTTTCTCTCTTTCTCTCCCTTGTGAAAATAATGGCTCTCCATTCCCTTGGCTCCACTGGAAAGGATAACCTTCGTGCTGAGAATTTACAGCTAAGGGAATCTCTCGAAGGTCACCAGCAAGTTATTGAAGGGAAAGACAAAATGCTCGAGGAGAAGGACAGGGCGCTTGAAAATGCCGCGAGAGGTGTTCAAGAAAAACAAAAGCTCTGGGACAGGGAGAAGCAAGGTATAGATGCCGAGAGGCGTCAATGGTTTCTAGAGCGGGATGCCCTCACTAAGAGGGTTCAAACTGCAGAAGAACAGGCTCAAGCTGCAGAAGATCCACCCACGCAAATGCAACTGCTCAAGGCCTTCAAACACAAGCTATTGAATAGCTCAGAGCTTGCTGAATTTTTCCTGGACATTCTAAGGATGGCCAAGGAGATCAGCTGCAGTGAATTAGCTGGGGAATTTTTAAAGCCCCACATGTCCGCCTCTCTTTCTGAAGATTTGGCTAAACAGGTGGACAAACTGATTAATCCAAAGCTCGAAGCCACCATGGATGCAAAATGGGATAAGGCTATTAAAAACGATGACCTTCGCTTTGCCCAACTAGATTTAATCAAGGTTAAAGGGGAGTTCTTTACTGTCGAGGAGATTTGAGTGATCCCCCTTCCGGAGGCTACATGCGCCTATCCTGGGAAAGATTCCCCCATTAATCAGGTGGAAGAAATGATTGCCTCCACATCAAAGGCGGATGATTCCAGGGTTGGTCCCTGTTTGTAAATTTTTCTTCTCTTTTTTTTGTTGTTGTCTACTTAGGGCTCTTTAATTGTAACCCTTTTGAGAATTAATGAAAATACACCTATTTTTTCTTTTTGCTGCAACTTATGATTTTATCTTTGGTTTCTTTTCGTAGTATAATTTGTTGAAAATGGTGCTAGAAGGTGCTTGCAAGGAACTTTCGAGTGCCCAAAAAGAGCTGAATGAGATGAATAAACAGTTACTGATTGCCCTCTGAGATCTTTTTAAATGTAACCAAGAGAGAGATTCCTTGAAGGACACGCTCCACAACCTCTTGGTCGAGATGAAACTGTGGCAATCTAAAGATCATCCTATATTCAAGGGGTTTGTCGAGGATTTCCTTAGCAAGGAATTTAATGGCACTTATCCTTTAGAGGTGGTCTAGGGCTGTGATCCCGCTGATAAGGAATTAGAAGAAATGGCATGGGAAAATTTATTTGAAGTTTGGTTCTTTGAAATCCTGCCTTGCTGCTGCAATCGGACTCTCAGTAGTTGAAGGGCGCCTAATCGGCTGCTTGGGCAAAAATCGCAGACTGGTGGCCAAGAGGGAATTAATTGCTGAACAACATCTGTTAGCTCAACGCAGAGTGACTAGCTTGGAGAAGGATTTACTTTCCTAGGAGATGGCAGCTATCGAGGACCCCCCTTTGGCAGAGGAATCCCCTTCGGCCCCTCAACCCCCTCAAGAGAACCCTCGAGTAGCTCTTTGGTGGAATCTCTTTTATCAGAGAATGCCAAACTCACTTGGGAGATCAGGGCTTGGAAGGTACAAGCTACTAAAATGGAGCAGCATATCACTGAGTATGAAGAAAAAATCACCACCCATGAAGTGAGCCTTTGTGCCCACATGCTTTCTCACGGCATTCCTTCCTCCTACCTAATCAGTAATGATCATCTACCAAAGTTTCTATTAAAAGATGCCCAGTAGTAGATGGAAGAGGTCAACATCCATGAGAATGGGACTCCGCGGCAAAAGAAGGCTTTTGATCTCATTCTCGGCTGGCTAGCAGAACTGAAGGTAAATGGATTTACCCCCTCAAGTTTTCACTCTGCTCCTCAATCAAAGAGGTCTTCCGTGAAAGATGTTGAATGACACCTTGTCCCGTTAAGCAAGGCTAACCAAGGGCCTTCATCAAAACATTGCAAAAGCACCGGGTCACCCTTAAAGGCCACATTCGAACCTTCCATGAGAAAACAGTGTAAGACCTTTGCCGTCACTCCCTCAGAATATCCTGTAGAGGAGCAAATAAAGGATATCTGAAGGGCAGCCGATATAAAGTTGGAAGAACTCGAAGAAATAGAGGCACGTGTGAAGAAGTTGGGAAATCCCAAGTCCATTAAAGAATTGTTTCAAATGGGATTTCCTCCCAATGAATGAATATACGTAGATGGATTAACTTGGATGTTTGTTGGTGTAATTATCGTATCGTTAGTATTTTTAAATTTGAATGTATAATTAATATTCTTTTCATTTCTGTTATTATACCCCTTGAACAGGAGCACCCTATGCATGTTGTTAAATAGAAATTGGGCAATTTTGGAGACAAGCATTTTACCCAGGTTTGGTGTTTCCACCTACATCCTGCAAATGTCGCCTACTAGCTTACCATTTCGAGTTTACAGTTTTGCTTTCGAGTGTCGCTTTAGAGCCAACCACTCAAACATCACCTAGAGCACCGCTTCAAAGCCACCTGCTCGAATACAAACTAGAGTGCCACTTTAGAGCCAACCACTCGAACATCATCTAGAGCGCCGCTTTAAAGCCACCCGCTCGAATACAATCTAGAGTGCCACTTTAGAGCCAACCACTCGAACACCATCTAGAGCACCGCTTTAAATCCACCCACTCAAATACAATCTAGAGTGCCACTTTAGAGCCAACAACTCGAACATCATCTAGAGCGCCGCTTTAAATCCACCCGCTCGAATACAATCTAGAGTGCCGCTTTAAAGCCAACCACACCGTAGCTGTTAGTATTTTCTCAAGTTGTTAATGTTCCACCTTCTTGGTACTCGAACCCCATTTATCTGTTCGAGAACATAACTTCCCCCAAGATGCGATTCGATCACTTTATAAGGTCCTACCCAATTCACAGCTAACTTCACCTCAGGCTCCATTTTGCTTTTTTCATTTTTCCTCATTACCAAGACTCCCGGGTTGAAGAACACCTTCTTTACCCTTCTGTCGTAATATATTCTGACCCGTTCCTTGACTTTAGCCTCGTGTAGAGAGGTTAACTCTCTCTTATCCTCTATCATATCCAGATCTAGATATCTATTTTGCTGATTTATTGTCTCATCTGTAACAGCCATTATCCTTGGGATAGGAACTCCTATTTCTGCAGGAATTACTGCTTCTGAACCATACACCAGGCTATAAGGTGTTTCTCCAGTAGCAGAAGACTCAGCTGTCCGATATGCCCACAACACATTTGGTAATTCCCATATCTAGTTATCTTCTGCCTTCTCGAGGCGTGCTCATATGCCATTTACTGTTGTTCTGTTGGTCACTTCCACTTGCCCATTGGCTTGGGGGTGGTAAACAGATATCACCTTCTGCTTGATCTTATACTCCTTGCACCATTTCTTGAAGGGATCCTGGGAAAATTGTGTCCCATTGTCCATAATAATTTTCCTCGGGATTCCAAAATGACATACAATGTTCTTCCAACAAAAGGAGATGACCATTTTCCCCCTTATATTTGTCAATGGCTCAGCCTCTACCCACTTGGTGAAATAATCAACAGCCACTATTAGATACTGAACTTTCCTGGTGCTTCCACCAAATCGATTCCCTATTTATCGAACGGCCACGAACTGTAGATGCTTCTCATTTCTTATGGTGGAACATGTTTTATAGGCACATGTATTTGACACTGATGGCAAGCCTGAATATACCAATTCGCGTACTCAAACATTGTCGGCCAGTAAAATCCTGCTCGAATGAGCCTCCTCGCCACGGACCTGGCTCCCTGATGGTTGCCACATATCCCTTCCTGAGACTCCCTTACGAGGTAATCCACCTCGTGAGAGTCGACACATCAAAGTAATGGCTGCAAATGGCCTCTTCTATATAACCTTTCCTCTTGCAACACATACATTAGAGCCTTCAACCTTATCTTTATGGCATCCACTTCATTTTCTGGCAGGACTCCCTCTCGAAGATATGTCACGAATGGTGTCATCCAGGAGTCTGTCACCTCAATTGCCATCACTACAGGCTCTTCAAAACTTTTCTTACCCAAAGTTTCCATGAGAAGTTGATGCTGGGATTGGGTTCCTAGATCTGAAGAAGCGAGCTTACTTAGAGTGTCTGCTTTGTGATTGCTTTCCCTCAGAACCTGCGTCAACGTATAAGATTTGAATTTTTTTAAAAAAGTTCTTTACTACCTCGAGGTATCTCTGCAGATTATGCTCTCTGGCCTTGTATTCTCTATTCACCTGTTGGACTACAATTTGAGAATCACTTAAAACCTCCAGTTCCTCTACTTGTAACTCTTTCGCGAGGCACAATCCAGTGATCAATGCCTTATATTCAGCTTCATTTTTGGTTGCCTTAAATGCAAACTTCAATGCATATGGATAATCTCTATCCTTGGGGCTAGTAAGTAGGACCCTCGCTCCACTTCCTCCTGAATGTGACGAACCATCCACATACAACTTCCATACCTTTTTGCACATTATGTCTTTAGTTTGGATGGGCTCCAAACACACTTCCATGGGTTCTGTAGTTTCCACGATGAAATCTGCCAGTGCCTGCCCCTTAATTGCAACTCGGGGATGATACTGGATATCATGCTCTCCCAACTCCACTGCCCACTTTATCATTCTTCAAAAAATCTCTAGGTTTAGCAGGATCTACCGAATTGGGTGGTTCGTCAGCACCACTATCTTATGTCCCTGGAAGTAAGGTCTCAACCTTCGGGATATATGCACAAGAGCTAGAATCAACCTTTCGAGAATCGTATACCTCGTTTCTGGTCCCTGCAAGGCTTGGATAACACAGTAGATTGGGTGCTACACCTTTTCCTTTTCTTTAACCAAAGTTGCGCTAATTTCCAGCGATAACACAGAAATATACAAGTACAACGTCTCATCCTTGTATGGTTTCAACAAAGTATACAATGTCCTCAAATACTCCTTCAACTGCTCGAATGCCTCTTCGTACTTGATAACTCATGCTTTTGACCACCATGTCATCCACATACATCTCCATGTTTTTCCCTATCTGTTCCTTGAACAGTTTATCAACCAGCCTTTGATAAGTAGCCCCAGCATTCTTCAACCCAAAGGGCATCTTTTTATAGCAGTACATGCCCACATCTGTGATGAACGATGTCTTTTCCCTATCTTCCTTTTCCATGAGAATTCGGTGATACCCCTTGTGTGCGTCAAAAAATGCCAAAATTTGGTATCCGGTGATGGCTTCCACCAGCTTATCGATTGGTGACAATGGGTAACTTTCTTTGGGGCAGCATCTATTTAGGTCCGTAAAATCTATACACATCCTCCATGCTCCATCATGATTTGGAACCATAAATGGGTTGGCAATCCAATCTAGATAGAATACCTCCTCGATGACATCTGCTTTCAATAATTTTCCACCTCCTCTTTAATTGCCTCAACTCGTTCGGGAGTGAACACTCTTCTCTTCTGCTTCACCGGCTTTATTGAAGGGTTGATGTTTAGTTTATACAATGCGAGACTCAAATGGACCCCCGTCAAGTCAGATGTATATCATGAGAACACATATACACACCTTTCTAACAATCATTGCAATCCTTTTTTTACATCTCCAGGAATCAGTTTCCCCACAACTTCTGATCCTTTATCCTGAATGGGCATTTGGATTGTGTCAGCTAGTCCCGCTTCTGCGTGTACTACCGTTACATCTCTCTGTTTCCTCGGCTCTCGCACTGCCGACAGGTTACATTTTCATGCCACAGTATGATCCCCTCGAATAGATGCCACCCCCTTTTTCAGTTGGAAACTTCATCATCAGGGGGGAAGGTGCATCTACGACAACGAAACTACATTTGATAGTCACTCCCTTGTTGTCATCCACCACTCGAACAGGCATTGTTATTTCTCCTATGGGAAATCTGGGGTTTCTCGTGAATCCCAATAGAGGGGAAGTGGATTTTTTCAAGTTCTCAAGCCCTATGTCCAACTGGTCAAAACACTTAGCGAACATTATTTCTACCCTGCTTCCATTGTCAACGAACACCCTTCTGATCAATGATGTTCCAATAAGGGATGAAATTACCATAGGGTCTGCATGGGGCATTTGGTCCAGCACAACATCCTCTTTCAAGAAAGTGACGGTCTCATCCTGCCGAAACCTCTTATAAATGGGCTCTTCCGTGGGACCCTTCGAGCCTCACCCCTTAAAACAACATTCAAGGATCTCTCTCCCACCATATCATAGATGAAGTTAATTACCCTTCGAATGAGTTGGTTTTCTTCATATTGTTTTCCCTAATTTGCCCCTTGTTATTCCTGGGGTCTATCCTGTCTTCCTTCCTGCCCCCTGTCTCGAGCCACTTGTTCACGAGGCCTTCTATCTCCTATACCTCCATTGTTTTGATTGTTTCTTCTGTAAGGATGCCACTGATTCATTCGAGGCCTTGGTGGGACAGCCTGGTTCCTGTGTCCTTGTTCTCGAAACCGTCATTCCCACTCGCACCTATCAATCTCAGTATGTAACTGCATACAAAAGTTTGTGTCATAATCGTAATCCCTGTGATGATCACAATATAGATTCGCTGCTCTCAGGGCTGCAATCGAGTTTTGCGAACTCTGCAAAGGTGGAGGTGTCTGAAACAAACCTCTATGTATGCTTAAAATATGTGCAGTGTGTATGCTTAAAATATGTGGAGTGAATTCTTTCTCCGAACGTTGGGGACAGTTGATTATACCTCTCGAATGGTGTTCTTATGGGTTTGACATGCCTCTTGCCTCTATGGTCCACATTTCTTCCTGCTTTCTCGGCAAGGCTATCTCTCTTTCTTCTAGTTGCCTCCTCTATTCTCGAATATTACTCCACGACCTCCTGAAGTTTTTGCAATGTCTTAGTAGTATTGGTACTTAGCTTCTTGTATAATTCTAGGTCATGCATCCCCAACAGGTACCCCTAGATTACCTCATTCTCTATCGTTTCCATCACCCCCAAACTCTCATTCACATATCGGTGATAGAAGGTTTATGTGCTTTCCTATGGCTTTTGCTTTGTCTGGTAGAGTTCTAAAAAAGTTTTGGTAAACTTCTTCTTTTGCGCGTACTGGCTCAACACCGCTCCGCTGAAGTCCAGATACGATTGGAGCGAGCCCCTTAGTAACTTATTAAACCACTCATGTGCATTTCCCCGCAAGTAGCTGCCTACCAATTTGTATGTCAATTTCTCATCAAAATCCCTCAAACTCATCAAGCCCAAGAATGTCTAAATGAACTCTCGAGAATCAGTTTCACCACTATATGTTGGAAGTCCTTCCAGGGGTTTCACTTCTATCGGCCATCAAACCCCTGTGATCACCGAGCTGAAAGGAGACCCAACTGCCTGGCCTAAGGGACCGATCAACCTATCCAATTACTTTCTCAACGATTTGCTTGCGTCCGACAGAGGTTCATGCTGACCCATTGGCAAGTTCAACCCCCTATCGTGACCACCCAACTGTGGCATATAGAGAGAGGTTGGGTTCTTCCATATCCTGGGTTCATTCAGTGCTGCCCATGGTTCGGGTAGGCTGGTGGTGGTGGCAGTTAAACATAGAATTGTACAGCCCCTGGCTGACTCTCATACTCCCATATCCTTGCATGTTTGAAGAAGTAATCATTCTGTATGCCACTCCTGGGCTGACTAGGTCGAGGGTAGGAGCAGACGGGGCTAGCGGAGATAGCGCATACACAGGACCTTGTGAATAACCAGGAATGGCAGGCTGGGGCATAGCTTGTAGCGGCTCTCCAACATATCCCTGATAAGGATAGGCTATTGGAGGTTGGGTCTGAGAGGCCCAACCTGTTGGTATTCCCAAAGGCAAGGGTGGTACTGCCCCCATCGTAACTCTATCATCCCTCTGAGGAGGGGTGATCCTGTAACCGGTCGCAGCCAGGACCTGAGCTGCTCATTCCACCTCTTGCCTTAGGGTTGTCCTCTCCACATTTTGGTTTCCTTGCCCATGTTGGCCATAAGCTTTCACATACGAGTCTCCCGAAACCTTCGTAAACCTTCCATCCCTTGAATCGACCACCCTCTCCAGCAGGGAATCGGTAATTCCCTATTTTTGCTCTCCTATTACTTCCAGGGTCCTCGAGGGCCCCGACACATCGTGCTGTATTGGTGCTAGGGTGTTTTCACCCATCGCCATTGAGGTTTGTCCCCCCTCATGGCTTACACCCACACTAAGCTCTACTCGTAACTCCACTCCCGTCATTTGAGTATTAGACATGTCACTGTCCTTGATGCGAACGCCATTTCCTCCTTCTAGATTCTCCGATGTTAACCTTGGTGGAGATCCACCCTCCATACCTATTGACCTCAATCTGTCACTCCTTCGAACTACCGTGGACATAAACTCTCCAAACCCTTGATTCGGCTTAGTCGTCCCCACAGTCGGTGCCACTTAATGCGTCTTCGACCACCGACCGGTCCATGGGCTTGGATTTTTCTTGAACTAACATGCAATCAAACTGTCCCTGGGGTTTCAGGGGTCGGCACTCTGATGCTTAAGTTAGTCCAGGCATTTTGTATGATTAAGACAGAATGAATAATAAGCAAATGTGTACCTTGTATTTATACTCTGTGTCCTAGATAATGTACTCATTAATTATCGTCCTTAATTACTCACGAATGCAGTAATTAAGTTAGGGTATTAAATACTCCCCTAATTGGACTGCCATGCCAGCGGCCCAATGATCTTGTTAGGCCTAACCTCTATGAGTGGACATAGGTATGGCCGGAGCATCATTCACAGCCGCCCGCCTTATTGCCCTTTCTATAACTAACCTATGTAATCGAAGTGAACTGGTATAATTGGTCTAGAAAATGTCAGCTGAAGCCTACAAATATTGCATGCATATATTTTCTAATCATAATTGTCAAAGGTTAGTTATTTTTAAACATTTTTTACTCAAATTTTTCCTAAACCAAATTTGGAAAGCATGTTGAAAGCCTATAAGTTTTTATCAGAGACAATGTAATCGAGAAAATCTAACTTGGCAAAGACATTCGAATCTAATGCCTAAAACCAAAAAAAAAAAAAACTATTTTTCATCCTACCCATTTGTGTGGAATGTAAAAAATGTCACCTTCTATCACCCATTTGCCGCTATAAACAATATAAATCATCGATGACCAAGAAAATACCATTGTGTACAGTGATTCTGGCGGTTGGCAATCTCCACCGCTTTGACCTTGACTCTGCTGTCTCTGCATAGTAAAGTATTGATGATTTTTACGCTATGCTTCACCCTAGCCTACGTCAAAACAGAGTCGTCTTTTCGTTATGTGTCATCACTAGTTGTCGTCCTCTCCGCTCGAGTTTAGAGCTCCATCACTTTTGATGCCAGGGCTAAGCCTAGTTGGTTAATATATAAGGTTGAAATAAAAAATAAAATATTTATTAAATAATTTAGATATTACTTGTAATTGTAATTAATTTTCATTTCCTTTTCCTATCTTATACAGGTATTCTGTGCCACTATATAATGTACCATGAGATCATGAACACAAACACACATTATTACATTTATTTTCTACATGGTATTCGAGCCTAAAATCCTGAAACCCTAAAGAAAAATTTTCCTGCCTTCGTCGAGCTCCCACCGCCGTCAGCCGCGCGTCACCTCTATGTGATGCCGCTGCCACTCACCGATCTCCGTCCGCCGATCGTTGTCATGGTTCTCCAGCCTGTCGCAATCTCCTGCTGCTGTCTGTTGTCCAATCTCGTCTGTGCGTGATTCACACGTGCCGACTGCTGATCCACGCGTCACTATCGTGAAGTTTATGTGCCGTTGTGTCGCTTTGCCACCGATCTGATCCACCGTCGCCACTTCTGGTTTGCCGTTGATTCTTGTCCTCCATTATGTCTGCCTCTGGAGTTAATCCTGATTCCGCTTAATGAGTTTGCATAGATGCTGAAGCTGAGACCAGCAAGCTGTAGAACATGAACGACTATGAGGTAATTGCAACTTTACTGAAACAGTTGCAGTTGCAACCTGGCCCCAAGTCATATGTACCTTTTGGTTGCCTACCGAACGATCCTTACTTTGTTGGCTTTTCTAACGGGCCTGGTTTGGTTATCGCACCCACCATCCTCAAGGGCGAAGAGAATTACCTTGAATGGTTTAATAAAATTTGCAGTTCTATGCTTGCCAAGCACAATATTGGGTTCATTGATAAATCCATTACCAAACCACCGGACGATCATCCTGACGATATTAATTGGCTTAGAGTTAATGCTACTGATAGAGTATAGAATATCATAATTGATCTTGGATTGATCGGGATTGATACTTTACATATATAGGATAGTATATGATCAATGCAATTAGCTAGTTGTACTCTATTTATTCTTTCTATGACAGACACACCAGATATGGTGAATTACACATTTTCATGGTATTAGACGGGCAACGATTCTAGCTTTGTTTTTAAGTTATTTCTAAAATCTTGAACCTTCCATCGCTCCAATGGCTGTCAATCCATTAAGATACTCAAGACTCATTCATATATTGCCAATTAAACTTAACTATGGACATTATATGATATGGAAGTCGCAAGTTCATGTGCTCCTAGAATCGGAGGGTTTCTTTGGTTTTTTAGATGGGTCAACCTCAAAGCCCATTGTTATTTATGGAGGTGAATCCTCCTCAACTGGGTTTTCTTCTCAGACTGGAGATGTTGTCTCTGATGCATCTAAATCCTAGGCTGTGTTGACTTCCTAGGGCACGACAAGAGACTCCAAGCACTGCTTCGTTCATCGCTTACCGATGAGGCTATGCTAGAGACAATCGGATGTGCTACAGTGAAGGAGATGTGGGATTCCTTGGCCGCAGCTTTTGACAATTCCTCTGCTTCCCGTGAACTGAAACTCGGAGATGAGCTTCACACTATTTACCGTGGTTCATCTTTGGTGATGGATTTTCACCGCCGCTTCAAGATCGTGGTTAATGGTCTCGCCGCTATAAATGCACCAGTCCTGCCCAAAGATTGGGTGATAATTTTCTTGCGCGGCTCAGCTTAGGGTGTAGCGAGTTCACCAGTGTTCAACTATCGCAGTCACCGTTGCCAAGTTATTCCGACATGGTGGCCAGAGATCCCAGCCATGAAATTCTCTATCAATCGTCACAGGTTTTTGGAACTGGGTTAGACGTTGCTCTAATCGCATTCGCTGCCTCTGGATCTGCATTTTTTCGGTGGCTATGGCAGCAGCTTGCTAGTGCGTGAAGCTCATGTGCCGTCCCCAGGCACGTCATCCACCACATGCGGCGGTGAGAGATGGTTCTGGTCGTCCATTCCATTCTGCTGGGGGTTCTGGTTCTGCTTGAAAAAAGTGCTGGAATCCGAAGTGTCAAATATGCCACAATTTTGGTCATACAGAGTGTTCTAGGCTCTCTTCAACGGCTCAAAAATCTGAGTTGACTCATCTTGTTGATTCTTTCCAAACCTCTATTTCACTTGACGATTCAGCCTCTGACTGATTCTTGGATTCTGGCACAAAAAATCATATGGCTTCCACTTCTTCTGGCCTAGATAGTGTTATCCCCTACACTGGTAATCGTTTCGTCATTGTTGCTAATGGTAGTACTATTCCTATTACTCATGTCAGGCACAGTTAGTTTTCTCATAATTTATCTTTACCCGATGTGTTGGTGGTCCCTAATGTTACGAAAAACCTGTTTTCCATTAGTAAATTGACAAATGAATTAAATGTTGTGATTTATTTTGATGAGAATTTGTGTGTGATTAAGAAATGGTCCACAAAGGAGATCGTGGGCTAAGGTTGATGTGATCGCTGCCTTTATGAAGGTGTAGGTAAATAAAAAGAACTATGATCGCTGCCTCTATGTGCTTAAGAGACATGGTGCTGCTTTTGTTGCTTATGTTTGAGCTAATAAACATAAAGCTTCTTTTGATATTTAGCATGCTGGACTAGGCCATACATCCATTTCAGTTATTTCTTTGTTAAATAAACTGAATCTTGTTGAGGTTGTTTCTTTACTGCCCAAACCTTCTCTTTGCTCGCCTTGTGAAATGGAGAAAGGTAAAAGGTTTTCTTTTGTGGACAATTCTAGACGGGCACATGTTGTCCTTAATTTAGTGCATTGTGATTTGTGGGGCCCTTCTCCAGTTTTATCTGATAGTGGATTCTCTTACTATGCTATTTATATTGACGACTTGTCGCGTTTTACCTGGTATTATCCGATGGCGAGAAAATCATACTTTTTTGAGACATTCTTACAGTTTCAAAAATTGGTTGAAAACTAATTTTCCTACTTGATCAAAGTGTTTCAAAGTGATGGGGGCACCGAATTCACAAATGCATCCATACGATCCCATTTTGCAGATATAGGGATCCTTTACCAGATTTCTTGTCCATCTACACCAGAGCAGAATGGTAGAGTGGAACGTAAACACCGCCACATTGTGGAAATGGTTTAATCAATTATTTTCTCTTCTAGCTTGCAGGTCTCTTATTGGGATGTTACTTTTTCCATGACCACCTACACCATCAACAGGCTTCCCAGTATTGTTCTTCGCAATGCCTCTCCATATTCCCTGCTTTATGGCCGCCATCCATACTACTCAAACTTTCATCCCTTTGGATGTTGGGTATATCCTTTCATCCGGCCGTTTTCTCCCCACAAACTGGTCCCTCGCAGTACTACATGCATTTTCATAGGTTATAGTGCTCGATATAAGGGTTTTCGTTGCTAGGATCCAATCTCCAAGAAGGTTTATCTCACTCGTCATACTTATTCGATGAGACTTCTTTCCCATTTGCTAGGGATACTTCCTCTACTGCTCCAGAATCTCTGGATGTCTCTTTATTTATTGATCCCGACTTGGATGATTTGCATGGTCCCTCTACAGCTTCTTTGCCACCCACCCACAATTTTTCTGATATGTCGATCCCATCCCCACCGGCCAGTTCTCCAACACATGCCTCTCCACAAATATCTTCTCATGGTTCTCCTATGCCATCTCCAGCTGTCGACCCACTTCCTCCTCCACCGACTAGGAGTCATCGTATAACCACTCGCTCTCAGAAAGGCAGTCACACAACAAAGCAATATTCAGACTATGTGATGACAGGATATCTTGCGGCATTACTAGCATAGACAGAACCTCGGGGATATTGATATGCTCTTAAAGATCCTTACTGGGTAGCTGCTATGGATGAAGAAATGGCGCTCCTCGTCAACAACACATGTAGGATCTTGTTCCACACCCTACTGGTGTCAACATTGTTGGCTACAAATGGGTTTACCGCTGCAAGCATCGCCAGGATGACGCTATTGATAGGTACAAAGCTTGCCTCATTACGCAGGGATATTCCCAGTTGCCAAGCTTCAACTTCACCCACACTTTTAGTCCTATCGTCAAGGCCTCCGCAATTAGAATGATCTTGTCCTTGGCTTCTACTTTCTCTCGGCCTCTTCACTAGTTAGATGTTAAGAATGCATTTCTTAATGGTCTCCTTGATGTACCGGTCTATATGGAGCAACTGGCCGGCTACACTGATCGCGTTCATCCTGATTATGTCTACTGTCTTTGCAAGGCTATCTACTGTCTCAAACAAGCTCCCCGAACTTTGTTTCAGCGGTTCAACTCATATTTACTTCGTTTGGGATTTCAGTGCAGTTCTTCTAACACCTCTCTGTTTGTGTTCTCTCGGGGCTCGGAGATTCTATATAAGTTAGTGTTAGTGGAGGACATCATTCTTACCAGAAATGATCCTCTTCTCATTCGTCGGTTCATCACCCGCACTGATCGTGAGTTTTCCATTAAGGATCTTGGTGTGCTTCACTATTTTTTGGGATTGGAGGCCTCTCGCTCATTATCTGGGCTTTTTCTAGGACAGGCTAAGTATGCAATGAAGATACTTCAGCGTGCAGGCATGGCAAATACTACTCATGTCTCCACACCTTTATCCCTGACTTTCAGCTTCACAGTTCCTTGAGTTCTAAGTTCTTGAACCCTAAGATTTACCACTCGCTGGTCGGCGCCTTACAGTATTTGTCCATCATTATCAGGTTATCACACACATTCTTCGCTATGTTTGTGGCACACTCCATCGTGACCTCTCCTTTTGGCTATCTACCAGTGGTCTTTTGCTTTTGGGCTACTCTGATGCTGACTAGGCACGATGCCTAGAGACTCGGCGATCTACCTATAACTATGTCATTTTCCTCGGAGGAAATCTTGTCTCTTGAAGGGCTAAGGAGCAACCGACGGTATCTCAATCCAGTTGTGAATCTGAGTACCATGCTATGGCGAATAATGTGGCTGAACTTTCTTGGGTGTGCAGTTTGCTCAAGGAGCTTTGGGTTCCTCTCTGGATGTCGCCTCTCCTACTTTGTGACAATAGAAGTGCGATATTATTCAAGCATATTTTCCACATTTAAGGAACTGTGAGATGACCTGAAGGCAAGATTTACCCTTGGTGATAGTATGAAAATTTTGCAGATGCGTGAAGATATTCAGAACTATCGGCAGAATGGTCAGACCAACGCCATTTATTTTGGAAAACTAAAGAAGTTGTTTGATGACTACAACTATCTTAATTATTTAGTTATCTCCCGTGAAGCTTTCAAACCACTGTGCACTTGTAACCTTGCCTCCCTTGCCTTCCAAGGGAGAGAAAAAGGTATAATTTATCAATTTCTCTCTTGTCTTAATGAAGGTTATCACACCTTACGATCCCATATCATGAGTCTTGATCCACTGTCTTCAGTCATGCGCGTGTATGCGCTTGATGCCTAGGAGGAGAATCACCGAGCTGTTATCCAGCTTTGTGAGCCTTCTTCTGACTCTATGGAATATTCTGCATGACTCCCACCACCTACGGATTCTTTGAAAGTTGTCCTCACTTCAACTGATTGTAAGAATCTCGTCTGTACGCATATCATCGCAAGGGACTATAAAGCTTCATGTTTCCAGCTCACAGGCTATCCAAAATGGTACACGAATATGAGGGGGAAAGCTTACACCACCAAGAAGATGACACCAACTGCTCGACCGAATGTTGCCTTTGGCCCCGAGGTTCCCACAGCCACAACCCATCCACCTCCGCCGGCGTTTGCCAGTGCTGCCATGTCACCGCCGGGGTTTGTGGCGGCGGCCTCCAATGGCAGTGCCCCTACTCATTCTGATTTTGGCCATGCTCTGCCTGATGACCAATGGAGCACGACCATGCACTTATTTAATCAGTTTAATTATCTATCTGACCATAAGTCAGGTAAGTCTACTTTGCTTGGATTCTTGATTCGGGAGCCTCTAATGACATGACCGGTGACAGGGGTTCTCTTACTGACATTACTACTACTATCAATACTTTAAATGTTATCTTGCCTAATGGATCTGTGTTGTCTACTACACAATATGGTTCTATTTTCTTTGGTGATGTCACCCTTAATCATGTGCTCTACATACCTACTTTTGGATGCAACTTATTATGATGCTCTAGATTATTATCTGCCTTAAAATATCTAGATTTGTTTACTAAAAATTATTGCATTTTACTATTAATCATTACAAGGAATGGGATTGGCATGGGTGAATAGCAAGGGGGGGTTTATTGGCTTCGTCTGTTGGATACTCATGTCCGTCCTCCTATCATGATGTCTTTTCCGACAGTTGCTTCCGTGTCTTCTTCTGATTTATGACATCAGCATCTTGGACATCCTTCCTCTACAATTTTGTCTTATGTTTCTTCTATTTATTTTAGCACAAATATTGCTTATGCTCATTGCTCTGTGTGTTATAGAGTAAAACAGACTAGACATAGTTTTTCTTTGTGTTCTTCAAATGTTAGTTCATTGTTTGAATGAATACATTGTGATGTTTGGGGTCCTTATGAACATCATTTTCTAGTGGTGCATTTTATTTTTTGACAATAGTTGATGACTATTCCCAAGCTTTTTGGGTTTATTTATTAGTTGCTAAGTCAGATGTAGCTTCTAGATTTATGGAATTTTGTTCTTTGATAAAAAACCAGTTTGACTGCTTCGTTCAGTGCATCTGGGCTGATAACGGTATTGAATTTTTGCCTTTGAGATCATACTTTGCTGAATCTAGGATAATTTTTTAGACATCTATGGTTGATACACCACACTAGAATGGTTGTGTTGATCGCAAGCATCGTCATTTGTTAAATGTGATGCGTGCCTTGCGTTTTCAAGATAATCTGCTAATTAACTTTTGGGGAGAATGTGTTCTTACTGATGCTTATTAGATTAACTAGACACCGACAAAACATCTCAATAGTTGCACTCCATTTGAGATGCTCTACAGACGAGCTCAAAACTACTAGCCATTGAGGGTGTTTGGATGCTTGTGTTTTGTTGCTTATGTTCCCAGATTCCGTGACAAGTTTGCGCCAAGAAGTCGGCGATGTTTATTTCTGGGATATCCTACCGGAAAGAAAGCTATCACCTTTATGACTTGGAATCCCACACTTTCTTCAACAACCGAGATGCTAAAATTTTTTTTGAAAACCAGTTACCATATGCAGCCACTCCAACATCAACCTTAGTGCATCCCGAAAGCACCACCACGTCACCGTCGGTATCACCACCGCCGCCGAAGTCTTACCCACCGGTCGCCGCTCTGCCTCTGCAGCCAAACCTGCAGACCAGCCCTTATTATAGGGAACCTCTTCTGTTGGTTCAGCTGACAATGCCTAGCCCAAGTTGACGCCACCGCATGCACCTCATGCACTGCCAGCTCCGGCCGGCAACGCACTTCACGTACCGCCAGACCCAGACTCGATTTCTGCTTCGCTCCCTAACGCAGTGTCACTGATGCCAGACTCTATCGTCTGCCGCCACCTACTGCCCGCTCTGCTGCCTATTTCATCGGTTACTCCTGTGCAGCCTCCTGCTACCGAGCTGCCTCCTCCTCGACAAAGTGTCTGCGGTTATGGCCCTTATCCTTACTTAGATGATTATGTTTGTGCTATTACTATTGAAGAAATCCCCCCACTACTATGATCACTCATGCGCCATCACTATTCTTATGTGTTCTCTACCCTCTTACTGGTTATGTAAATTATTATAAATTTTATAGAACGCTATATAGATTTTTGGGTGCAGTAACTTTTAGCGCATATCCCACCACTTATTCTGAGGGGTCAAAGCATGCTCATTGGAGAGATGTTATGGCTGAGGAGATTACTGTGCTTGAGCGCAATCAGACATGAACGATAACTCCTCTACCTCTGGATAGGACTGCGATTGGTTGCAAATGGGTACACTGTTCCAAGTTTAAGTTTGATAGTACCATCAAACGTCATAAAGCTTGCCTAGTGGTTCTTGAGAATCATCGGATTTAAGGGATTGACTATACTGAGAAATTTTCTCCTATTGCAAAGATAAGTTCGGTTTGCCTGTTTTTGTTTGTTGCAGTTATTCGTCGTTAGGAACTGTATCAAATGGATGTGCATAATGCTTTTCTACATGGTGATCTGCATGAAGAGGTCATCATGCGGCCTCCCCCTGGCTATCATGCACCCCCCGGACAGGTATGTCACCTTCAGAAATCTCTTTATGGTCATCGCCAGGCTCCTCGCAATTGGTTTGCCAAATTGGCTCAAGCTTTGCGTGCATTTGGATTTGCTCAGAGTAAAGCAGATTACTCTCTTTTTACATTCTCCCGTGGGTTGGTATCATTGCATGTGCTTGTTTATTTGGATGATTTGGTCATTACTGGTAGTTCTTCATCGCTTATTGTTGAATTCAAGAAATACTTAAGCTCTTGTTTTCACATGAAATGTCTTGTTCTGCTTAAGTATTTCTTGGGTATAGAGATTGCTAGAAGATCGGATGAGATGTTTCTTTCACAACGGAAATATGCCCCGGACATTTTATCTGACACGGGTTTATCTGCTTCTAAACCGACTGAATTTCCAATGGAGTAACAACACGATCTAGCGAGTGTTGAAGGTCCTCTTTTCCATGATCCTGAGCAATACTGGCGTCAGGTTGGGCGCCTGATATACCTCAGCATTACTCTTCACGAGCTTAGTTATTCAGTCCATACACTTGCCCAGTTCATGAAGTCTCCTTGTGTTCCTCACTGGCAAGCTACAGTTCGCGTGTTGCACTATTTGAAGAGTCATCCTGGTCAAGGTTTATTTTTCTCCTCTCGTAGTGTGTTACAGTTGACTGCTTACTGTGATTCTGATTGGGCTGCTTGCCCCATTACCCGGCGTTCTCTTTCTGGATACTTCGGGATGATTGGCGATTCTCCGGTTTCATGGAAGACTAAGAAGCAACCTACAGTTTCTCGGTCTTCTGCTGAAGCGGAGTATTGTGCTATGGCCGTTACCTGTTGTGATTTGTTATTGCTTAAGTTTTTTCTTAAAGATTTGGGGGTTGCACAAACTACTCCTATGCGTCTATTTTGTGACAGTCAATTTGCTCTTCATATTGCGGCAAATCCGATGTTCCATAAACATACGAAGCATATCGAAGTTGATTGTCATTTTGTTCGGGATCTGTGCAGTCTGGTACTATTGTTACTCATTGTATCTGCACTTCAGATCAACATGCGCGCTTGTTTACCAAAGCTCTCAGACGTAACCAGTTCCATCAATTACTTGGCAAGTTGGACATTTCTGATCCTCATGTTCTAAGTTGGGGAGGAGTATTAAGGAATGTAGATATTACTTGTAGTTGTAATTAGATTCTATTTCATTTTCCTAGTTTGTATAGGTATTATATACCAGTATATAATGTACCATGAGATCATGAATACAAAGGCACATTATTACCCTTATTTTTTACAATATTTAAATTAAAAAATATCATTGTTGTTTCATAAATTATAGAAAGACAACATTGTATGAGATGGACTCTAACTCTTAGATCACATTTGTTCACACTCATCTAGTATGATTATCACAATTGCCTCCCTCGTACTAGCTCCCAACCATTTGGGATAAGTGGAAGGAAAATATAATGTCTCATCTTTTAAGTAAACTTGCGATCGTGAGCGGATTCATAATTTTATTTGGGTGCACAAATTGTATATACAAAGCTTAGGGCGAGCATACATATTAGTTGGATATTGATGGATGACTTCGGTAAAGGGAGTAGAACTAACTGTTGGATTAGGGTAAATAGGTGTTCTTGGACAAACTTTGCATTACCAAGGGTTTCTTTCATTCAGGTTTTGAGGTATTTTAGTAGTGTCAGTAATAATTTGGGCTAATGTACGTGCTTGAAATTTAATAATTGCGTGAGAATTTTTTCTATAAAAGAGTTTTGCGTGGTGCACTAGATTGGGTGATGGACTCTAAAGACAATCGTTATACAATTTTTGTTATTTTATCGTGATGTTGGATTGAAAGGACCTTTAGACCGGGTTTATCGATCACCATGTTTTCATTAAAAAAATAAATGAAAAAGGTCCAGCCCAGCTGCAAGGGTCAAAAGTGGCCTTCATTTGGAAGGTGAGAGGTTGGGGTGCAATTCTCATTGGTTGAAAATATACAGAATCATATCCAACCTAATCTTTTTATCTCCTTAATAATATATCTGATTTTATATTTTTATTATATTTTTGTAACAATGCAATAAACTACATTTTTCATTCCCTATAAATAGAGGCCAAATTTGTCATAGTTCAATGCACAACTAAATTTGGTATTGAAGTGATACGATTGAACTTTTCCCATGATTTAGTTTATTATATTTCTAATTGTTAAATGTATATGTACAAATTTTTAAAAAAATATATTATTTAAATATTATTATTAGAGTCCGTCTTTTGAAAGACGATCTTTTCATAAATTATGGAAAATCAAGGTTCAAACTGCAAATTAGAAGAAATGAAGGTAAAATAGAAAGGTAAAAGGCCATAAATTTATAACTATTGTACTTAGCATAATAAATTTTTAATATTGCAACTAAAACCTTTTACCTTTCTATTGTACTAATTAAACTTTGTCTTTCCATAAACTTATGAAAATACACTAGTGTAGGAATGGCCTATCTAAGGCGGTTCTAATGGAAATTTAAAGGGCCTTTTTAGGTGTCTTTAATGGTTGTGCCTTAGATCACATCAAGAATAAGGTGGTTTGCGGAACCACCTTAAAAATGGCCTTTTTAAAGCGGCTAAAAATCACCTTAAAAAATTTCCGACCTCGAAAGATATTGTAAGGTCATCGTATGTAGCACAATGTTTCCGAACTCGGAAACGTTTAGTTTACGATCTCGGAAAGTTTGTTTAAGGTGTCGTGTTTTGAAATAGTTTCTGAGCTCGGAAACCTTTGTCAGTTTCGTCACTTTGGCAATTTTTTTAAGGCGGGTTTGTTTCCAAGTTCAAAATTTGATTATGACCTATTCACAAATGCATTCCTGGATCCGAGAGGATTTCCGGTTTCAGAACTATGCTCTGGTCTTTTGGTAAAATATTTGTTTCATTAACAATTCCGGTTTAAAAAAATCATGATTCACAGCCACAATGTTAAAATAATACACGATAGTATGTTCTACCTTAACAAAAATCTATAGATAACGCTAACCAAGCAATAATCTATAGATAGGAATAGAAATGACCACAAATATATTCCGACATTCCTAAGCTTCAATATTTATCGAACTTGCACTACCCTACCAATACCCGGATTCCCTAGGAAATGAGACCAATTGAGAATTAGATGCTTAGCGAAACTATTCCTCGCATTGTTGATTTCAACTAGCGAGTATGGTGGCGAATCCTTTATTGAAAATCTGTTAGCAACAATATGGTACACCATCAATATTTAGGAGAGGTTATATAAAGAGATGACTACGAACAATTACACAATTACCATGTTAAGTTCAAGTACATCTTCCTAGATTTTCTCTATGCACTCAAACGCGTATAGCATGACGTGATCCCCACACTCCCACGTTTTTGCCTGTTTCTTGTACTATTTGTGAAAAACATAAATTGTTAGCTATGTTGGACCAATTGTGTATATTAAAATAATAATAAAGTTATCGGTAGACCACTTTGATGTTGAGCAACTGAAACGAAGTTTTATTTTGGTCGCTTGATCCCTTCATTGCAGATTCCAAAAATGTGAACGAATGCGTCCGACGATGGAAAGTGTATGGGATCCATCCAATACACCCTCTTATTTTTGGGCACTATCAAAATCAATCTTCAAGGATCGCTAAAAACAAAATTTTTAATTATGATATGAATTACAATGAAACGATTTTGGAAAAGAAAATGAATGTAGTAGATAACCTCTCGATGTATGGTGCAACGAAAAACTTTTTATCCTTCCTGTCAAGGCATTTTTGAATGTAGTCGATCCTCTTTTGTTTCGTACAACCAACTTCTTGTATCATGACCTGGCTCATGTATCCAATCCATCCTTTTTTTATTAGTGGTGAAAAACATGTACCTCGAGAATTACAATTTAGTATCATTTACAATAATTCTTAGTGTAGTAGCACTACTGGGAGTACCCCCCATAGGCACGGGTAATTTCACACAATAGGCACCGATATTTTGTGCATTTCCATGTCGGTGTGTAAGTGACCCAGTGCTAGTAATGTGATTACATAGGCACCGGTAAGTGTTACGGGTGCTAGTAAGTGACCCAGTGCTAGTAATGTGATTACATAGGCACCGGTAAGTGTTACGGGTGCTAGATATTTAATCTAGTACCAGATAACACTTGTTAGTGCCTACTTTACCACCCACACCCATAGGCACCGATTTGAAAATATTCAAAATACCGGTGCCTATAGGGTACATACCGGTGATAGTATTTTGGCAAGAAATGAAAAAAATCCGGCCAGTAATTATAAACTCACTGGCTGTAAAATTAAACATAGAGATTCATTGTGAACAATAGGTCGTACAGAACAACAATAAGAAAGGTAAGTTCATGTAAAAAACTGAAAAATATATAACCACAACCAGAAAGTTCATTACATTGATTCGAAAAAACATAACCCTACATTCTTGAGACAAACTGGACCCAAACATGGTCAAACGCGGTCACCGATTTTGTTGAGAGCTGAGGCACGGCTGATCTGAGCTATTACCTACATTTTTGGTGCTCTAGTAGGGTTAGGGTGTTATAACTATTGCTTTATTCCATAAGTTTTTGAACAATACGATTTTTCGAAGAAAACTATTTAAAATATAAAAATTATGCAGCGTTTAAGCACCGAGGAAACTTGGTGTGCATAACTATGTTTTAACTATGTATTTAACAAGGTGTGTTAGTGTTTAACATGGTGTGTTTAACATTAACTATGTGTCAATGTTAAACACACCATGTTTCAACAGTGCTTATAAACTGCAAAATCTCCACAATTTAACTTTTAGATTTTTGCAAATGTTACGGCACCTTCCATTAAGTTTGTTCATGAATGATTTGTCAAAGAAAACTATTTAAACTGTCAAAATTATGCAGCGTTTAAGCACCGAGGAATATGTTGTGCATAACTATGTTTTAACTATGTATTTAACACTAACTATGTGTTAATGTTAAACACACCATGTTAAACACTAACACACCATGTTTCCTCGACGGTCATGTATTGCAAAATCTCCACATTTTAAATTTTAGAGTTAGGCAAATGTTACGGCAGTTTCCGTTAAATTTTGACTAATTCTTCTTTCGTTAAGCGTGTTCACAAGAACAATTAACATATAAAATCATTTAAAATATCAAAATGTTGCAGCATTAATTACCAAGGGTTTTGGTGTGTATACCTATTGTACAAACAGATAAACACACCAAAATCCTGATGCTCATACACTACAAATTCTCCACAATTTAAATTCCAGAGTTGTACAAATGTTACAACACTTTTCGTAATGGAAGAAGCATTACATAGTTAGAGGGCAATACATGAATTGAAGACAACCAGTGCAGTGCCATTTAGCTAATGCATATTTTGACATTTAAAATGTCAACATGAAGCAGTTCTGTAATGCCACGGGAGGAAGGAGTGTACAAACAAACATTGTCAAACACTCTAAGTTTCCTTGGCCCTGGTAGACTGCAATATCTCAACAGTTTAAACATCAACTGCAAATCACCAAAACACCTACAAATTCTCAACAAGTTAAATTATGGAGTTGTACAATTGTTACAACACTTTTCATAATGGAAGAAGTGTTACACAGTTAGAGGGAAATACATGAATCAAAGGAAACCAATGTAGTGCCCTTTAACTAATGCATATTTTGACATTTAAATTGTCGAAACGAAGCAGTTTTGCAGGGCCACAGAAGCAAAGAGTGTATAAACAAATAATGTTAAACACTCCAAGTTTCCTTGGCCCTAGTAGACTGCAAATCTCAACAATTTAAAAATCAACTACAAATCATCAAAACATGGAAAAATACCTTTAAACCTTAATTTAGTTTGTCATTCATTCAAAACGTTCAACATGTTACAAATTCTAATTATGACAAACCCCCAAACTTGACACAATCATCTATATATATCACATGTGCTCCAAAAATTATTTCAGGCAAAAAAACCTAAACATCAAACCATACATTGTTAACGTATTGAAACATTTGTTAAGATAATGAAAACTGAGGATCTATTTGTAAATCTAAGAAAAAGTAAATCGATTGGAAAGGAAATAAACATGGAATATAAGGAATACCTTCAAGCGGTGGAAGAAACATTAAAAGATCGGCACCAGTTTCCTCCACTGGGCTCTACCCACCGGGCGGCGGACCAGTTTCCTCCATCTTGGATGGAGTGCTCACCTATTTTTGGCTCTACCCACATGACGGAGTCAGTTTTTGGCTCTACCCACCGGGCGGTGGTATGAGTAATGTGAGGGTTTAATAAAATGGACAAACATAGTGATGAAATTTGAGAGGAATCAGTGAGGGTTAATAGGGAGAAGGTGTGCAAGTGAAGTGTGGGAGGGAAGATGAGGTGGGGGAAAAGTATGGTTTTACGGTTTATATGGATAGCAAAACCCGAATGTTTCAGATCTATTCGTCAACATAGCACCGGTAATGAATGGAAAATAATGGTTCCTATCTTATTTAACGCAGCTGCTCCGAGCTGCTTTAAATAGATTTTTTTCATAATTTTTGGAACCCGAGAGCAAACCCGAATGAGTTTTTCTAAGTACCTAGCACTGGTACATCATTTAAACATGTGCTCAAATTAGATAAAGCAGTTGTTTGTGGCTGCTTCAGAATTATTATTTTCCAGAAACATGGAGGAAATGAGAGAAAAATTTTCTAAGTACTTAGCACCGGTACACATACCGGTGCTATAAATTCTCAACAGGTGCTCAAATTAGCTAAAGTAGCTGCCTCAGGTTGCTTTACATTTTTTTCAACAAACAGAGAGGAGAGCAGAGAAATTTTTTCCAAGTTTGTAGCACCGGTAGCTTTCAGACTGGTGCTATTTTTAAAATTTCCAAAATTAAAATTTTCACCCCACACTTTTGAAATCAATTATACATTCTGTCTTTCCCATGTTTGGAAATGGTGTATGACGAGTCCCCGAATTGGATCCGTACGTAACATTGCTGAAATTGCACTATTACTCAAAATTACGTTACATCGTCATTTTTTAATCAAATTAATTTCATATTAGGTATCCTTGGGTTAATTAATGTTTTGAAATAGAAAAGTAACTTTTAGTGAAAATTTATAAAGCGCTAATACATGCATTATAGTATCTTACTATAGATGACTAAGAAGTTTGAAAGTTCAAACGGGGAGGATTATTGATAATATTTTTTCAAGAAATATTAATAATTTTTTTTGATTAAGTCTTGGAATATACTTTAAGAATTCATAATGTAGCATTACATTTAAAGCCGGTTTTAATTTGGACGTCCGAGTGAACTTTTTTACTTTTTGCACTTAAGTCCCTCCAAGAATCTTGGAATTGTCAAAAAACCAAAATTGGCAATTCCATATTGAAATTTCATAATTCAAGTTCACCACTATGTGATTTGGACATGATTGGATAAATGGAATATCCCCGAAATTGAAAAGATAAATCTTGAATAGCATACTGTTGAAATTGCACTATTGCCCAAATTTGAGTTCTGTAACTATAGCACGGGTTCTGTACTATAGCACCGGTGCTACAATGAAAAATCAAATTGGTGCTAAAATTTTCCAATTTCCCGCGTATGTTTTATGCTTAAATTTTCATATTTACCGCATATTGAGCACCGGTTTGTTGGTTACCGGTGTTGTAAATCATAAAGGCATCGGTACTTGTTCAGATGTTTATACATGTGCTAATGATATATTTAGCACCGGTACATTTGTACCGGTGCCTATGTACTTGTTTTCCAGTAGTGTAGAAATAGATTTTATAAATGAATTTTAGAAAATCACTCACAAGGTGTAGATCAACATCATCAATTGATTAACTTGGTCATATCTCCATAGGTCTTCAAAATCACTCCATAATGCCATGATTTCACCTAAGAATGTATATGTTGAGTTTTGATCATGCGGGTGCAGCAAATTATAAAGCACTCATACGATATGAGGTGTGTCTTGTAGGGTTTGTGTTGTTCCCAATGGAGCTCGAACCCTAGTTGGTGTTGTTGGGATGTATTTGGGGGTTGTTTTGACCGGTCTTGGTGTAGCCTTCACCGGTTTAGGTGATGCGGGCCTTGTTTCCTTCAAATGTCGATCCTTGATGGGATCGGCGTAAATAAGTCTTTGGGGCCAAGTAAGGAACATTCCCCGGGCAGGGCCAACTTTCTTGTATTCTCCACTTGGGATTGGCAAAGGGGTGCCCATCACCAAAGGATTCTCCAATGAGACCCTCGAAAAACCATCAGCAATAGGCACAGAGTGATGATTTCTCATTAACTCATGCAAAACTCCATTGGCAACATATAGTGGCCTACCTTCTATGTATTGATCAATGTACAGTTCACATGGACATGATTTCTACGGACATGAAGAAAATATATATTAAACTCGATATTTATTCATAGAGCGCTAAGCATGAAAATGAATTATGTACCTTTTTATCATTTGCAAGTATGGCATTGTCGAGGTTGTCATGTTTGAACAATTGCCTATCGATTCTTGGATTTTGAAGAATTGGCTTGCGATTGACCTCCACGTTTGTGGGAGAATGTCGTGAACCCCTCGACGATAGTGTCCAATCGGGTGTCAAGTCATCTAAATTGTTGGGAAGAATGAGCCTGGTGTGATGGACCAATCTTCGGATTAGGATGTCTTGTTGCTCGATTCATTTTTGTTGTTGTTGGGCTTTCTTTTTCAAATTATGGATTCCCAAGGGTTCCGCTCCATTTTAGGACTGTAGTCTCGTTGGGTGAAGAAAATACCAACGCCTCTTGCACGGCTCACGTGGTCAGATTTTTTTGTGGCTTCACATAGTATGTCGTGTTTTCCCATGGGAATGAATTGACCGATCGCTTGATCTTTCTTCAAGTTTTCCTAAGTAAAAAAATAAATAGATAAACAAATGTTAGTTTCTTATACCCTAAACAGTCTACAACCTTAATAATAGATTAACTTAAACATTTTCCTACCACTTTTTCCGCCAGTTTTTTCTCTTCATCATGTTTATATACACCATCCTTGTTTCTCTGGCCTCGGAGAAATAGATCACACCTTTCAATGTCATCCACATTAATCGGTTGCACAAAAATTATTGCCCCATCCTCTGTCACCCCCCCCCCCCTCCATTGAAATTTGCACTTCTTGTTCTAGTCCTTCTTTCACTATCCCCAATGCCGAAAACACATAACCCCCTCGACTCAATCAGTGAGGAATCTTATTCTCCCCGGCAACACATTGTTTTTCTTTCCTAGTACCCTAAGTTAGAGGTTAGGTTAGTATTATGACCAAAGACATTTTAATCAAATTAAGCTTTAGAATATATTATTTTACTAAAATTTTCATCATTCTCTAATGCCCTTTTCTTAAGGATCTCCCAGCTCTCCGGTTGAATGTGCGTGTATGTTAGCCATGACCGATCACCTTTCTTTCGCTAAATATGTAGTCTTTGGACAATTGGTACTTATGTTCACGCCAACTCTTGCACATCATGAACATAGCCTTTTTTCCGCAAAGCACCCACATCCGGTGCTTCGATTTCAAAAGGTCTCGAAGGGGATAATTATAATCACATGGATTGAATTATGGGGTTGACACTAGTAGGATAAAGTTTGTAATACGAAATATAAGGAAATTGATTGACAAAACACTACCTTGCATTCTAGCCACAAGGTGTCCTTGTAATCTCGTGGCACTTCATGGAAACTATCGTAGCGGATATCTACCCTTGTTCTACCCACCTTCGCAACCCAACTAGAACATTTAGCACGTTGCTCCGAGACACAATTTCCCAACTTTTCTAAACTTATCGATATCGACTCTTTCCTAGTCATTCTACGTTCTAAGGCTCTACAATGAGTTCTTGGTATTCCCACATCCCCCAATGCGTCATCCTCATCCCATGTCGCACCCATCAACGGGGGGTTTAACATTCCCCAAAATTGACACATCCTCACGATTCCTTTTCTTAGATGTCATTATGTACTCTACAATTAAAAATTATAATTTAAGAAGAATACTACTCATTATGTACTCACTATTTTATGGAATACCAAAAAAATCCCCATTCAAGAAGAATGTGTTTTTTTTTATAAAATAACAAGCAAATTTATAATGAAATTGCAATTGAATTTTAAACACAATTTTATCTAACCAAGTATTTAAACCACTCTACCAATACCAAAAACAAATTTCCTCTATCCATAGCATCATTTTACCATCCAACACCATTTTGGGACCCAAATCATAATAAAAAACACTAATTGTGTTACATAACAAATTCAATGTACAATAAACTAATAAGACTCATAAAATGTAAACCCTAGCCATATTGAAAACAAATATTTGGCTATGGTCATTTTTGTTCCTAAATCGTGAATCCTAGATAATGAATCAATAGAAAGATTTACCTTTTGGACAAATCAAAGGATATGAAATACTCCGCCATGTCTTCCACCTATTAGACAAAAACATTAAGGAAATTTAAAAATTGCCATGGAAGGGGGAATGGAATAGATTTTGGATTGGAAACTTACCTCTCAACATCTTGTGTGTAATCTTGAAGTTTAGATGAGAGGAAATGAAGTGAAGATTGAGGGAGGGTTTTGGGAGAGGGAAAGGGTGGAGAAATCCCGCTTTTTTAAAATGGGTATTAAATGGACATTTGAAACTCGCTATATCAGTTTTTTTCGCGTAAGAATGGATTTTCGAACTCAAAAACCTTGTAAAATACTTTACGAGTTCGAAAAATTGTCGTCTCTTCACAATAGAAGACCATACTGCTTTCCAAACTCAGAAAGTCTTTTAACATATAAAAAATAGAAATGAGGTTTCAATAAAACCCCAAATCAAAACCCTTGTTTTTAAAACACAGCAATCCAGCAATTCCCAAATCTAGCAATTCCCAAATCTAATTTCTCCCACACAATTCACATATTCCATTCACAACGAGTCGTAAGAGCACCGCAAAACAAGGTCAGGCTAGTGACAGGAGTCATCGTCCGTTCAAGGAGATTTCCCCTTCTAGAAAATTCTTTGGGAAAGCCGCTGAGCAAAGGTATGTCAACTTTTGTAAGATGAGGGTAATTAATTCGAAGGTTATTATGGAATCTGATATTGGTAAATTATCGTTTGATTACTTGATAGCACACTTAAAAAATCAACATCTTCACAAATTGCTATGTATGGATGAGCATGTTTATACAAACAAAGTCATACAATTCGATGCAAATTTGGGGCAAAGTAAGAACAACCGTGAGGTTACTAGGGTTAATGGGAAAATGGTGCATGTAACTAAGTATACTATCAATGCTGCCCTAGAAAGCCCTTACACTTCCCCCAAGAAATTAAGGTCGAATGACCCCAATGAACCCCTGGAAATTTATCACAAACACATGTTTGGTGGGGTGTTAACAATACTACCACACTATGTCCTGTAGAAATGGCTAGGAAATATTTTAAGAGACAAGGATCCTGTGTGGGGAAAGCGGAAAGTTTTGACATTGGAATGTTGACCGTAGGGCAGCGTTTTGTCTATGAGTGAATGTGCCTCAACGTGTTTCCCACGGGTGACCACGCGTGCAAGCAAACAATAGCTAACCTCATGATGTTTTTCTACGTCATGGAGGGGGTCAAGATCATTACCCCGGCCAAACATATCCAACAAGTTCAGTTTACCTTTGAACTCACAATATCTTCAATTATTTCATCAAACTCCACGTTCACATCTAATTCATCACCCACCATCAACTCCTCCAATTCATTTGTAGTAGAGGCTTCCACAACTTCACCATGTCATATCCAACGAGTGTAGCTTGTTTGGAACCCCCTTATTATGAGATGTTCCCGCATCTTCTTCCTCACTACATACACATCATTTCTACAATCTTTACACAGGCATCATGCTGGGAAGAACCATTTTTAGGAGCATGTTCAAATGCAAACGTAATAAATGATTCAAACAATGACATGTACTTGGGTGATTTCCTAAGATCATTACCAATGAGCTCATCTTGATTCATTATCCTAAAAATCAATTGCAATTCAACACATGAGGATCCATTCAACAATAATCATAACCCTATCTAATATCAAACCCTACACAATCTTACATAGAAAGCATTAAATACACCTTCAAATATTTCAAGATCACTAGCAATATAATTTGAATAAAACTAACCTTCACCAATGGAAAATGATGAATTCACAAGTACAACACCTTTTCTTCAATTGGGGGGGGGGGGTGAGAAAAAATAGGGTTTTGATGCAATAATTGCAATTGGGCACTTTTTTTTTACTTATGCAGGAGAGTTTTCAAACTCAGAAAGTGCATTCATCTACGAAGAGACACGACTATATATTTTCCGAGTTCGGAAATGTTATTACAAAATTAGAATAATGGTCTTCCCTATGTGATATGGTGGCATATTGGTTTCCGATTTTGGAAACCCGTTCGTATCCTATTTTTGAGTTCAGAATACATAATTTTTTAAGGCAGTTAGTCACAACCGCCTTAAATTAAGGTCATTTTAAGGCGGTACTACCTTGAACCGCCTTAAAATAGTCTAATATTAAGGCAATTTTTTTAAAAATTGCCTTTGATCAGTCAAAAGCTTCCTTCAATTATATGAAGGGGAGGCAAATAGAGGTTTCCGAGCTCGGAAAAAAGTTTCTAAGGCGGTTCCAGACCAGGAAATTGAAATCGCCTTCCATTTCTACCTTTAATAGAAGGCTCTCCACTAGTGATATGGTCTTTCCCAAGAGTTTTCCTTATATTTAATTAATAATTAATATTTTATAATATATTGTTTATATATAGGATTAAAATAATATATAAAGAGATAAAGTTTGGTTGGGTCAGGTCATTAATAAACCTTTAAAAAGAAATGAATCGGTTGGATTGTGTGATCATGATGATCACTCGATTTAATTGATCGGGTCGATGTTTTGTTCTCGATTTGGTTTTACATATTATGTTTTCGCAATTTCTTTTGTGTTTTTGTATTAGGGTTCTATTAATTTGGATGAGTTCATAACTACGTTTTTCAAGATGTTAGAGCTCGGACAACATTTGTTAGATTGTGTGTTCATGATAATCACTCGATTTAATTGATCAGGTTGATGTTTTGTTCTCGATTTGGTTGTAGATATCATGTTTTCACAATTTTGTTTGTGTTTTTGTATTAGGGCTCCATTAATTTGGATGGGTTCATATCTGTGTTTTTCAAGGTGTTTACAACTCGGACAACATATATCGTGCTTTGGATTAAGTAGTGTTATAATTCTTGAAGACACATGTTTGGCAAAGTGGTTGATGCGTGATACGCTCCTCTCTGTCACATGGTCATGATTTTTGCAGAAGCAAGTAAATATCTCGATAGCGATATTACAATTTTTATTAGATTTCTAATTTTTAATAGTACATACGTTCCTTGCAATAGATTAGTTATTACTTGAGGCTATTTGAGTTGGATGTCAATTCCACTAATTGTAATCGATGTTAGAAGTTTTTTCCCAACACTTATGAATGATAATTGTCAATATATATATATAGAGAGAGAGAGAGAGACTAAAGTGGGGATATTTAAATTTTAGAGTCACGAAACCCTACCTAGATGCAAATGTTAGTGAGAATCCTTCTACTCTTTTGAACTCTCCTTTGAAATTTCTTTTATCAATTATTTTGGACATTTTCTAATAGAGTAAAGTGCTAAAATAACCCCAACTTTAGGTTAAAAGTGCCGATATAACCTTGCAAAACCATAAAGTGTCAAAATAACCATAAATTATGATGTATATGTCAATTTAATCCTGAGCGTCGTTGACTTCAATTGTTGATTAGAAGTTTGGCCAAAATCTAAAGAAGTGACCATTAGGGCCCTAGATATTTTTAAAAAAGGAAAATATAGAAATTCCCTCATCTTTTACCCTTCCTTTTCTTTCTTCGCCGACCGTTTTCCTTCTTTCTTGAGCTGGTTGATCTGGGAACTCACTAGATCTTCCCGAAGATCTAAGTCTCCACCACTGGAGATCGGAGAGCTCAACTGGAGCAAATTGCACTCATTTATCCTAACCAAGTGAGTAAATACGTCGATCACATTGGGGTACTTCTGGAGAAACTCCTCGATGGGCACTTGGAGAATCCCGGCAAACAGACCCCATCTGGAGAGTAGGAGGAGGGAGAGAAAAGGGTCGCCTTTTCTAGCAAAGAGGAAGCGGTGTCGATTGAGGATCCGGTTGAGCCGGACGATTTGGGTCGTGAGAGGGTCCAATTTGGGGTCCCGAGTTTGAGCGTGGAGTCGAGTCACGACTGTGATGATGTGCTTTTTCTTCCAATGGGTTTGGATGATTGTGACATCGGTGGAGAAGAGTGCGGAAGAGAGTGGGATACAACGATGGGAGGAAAACGGTCGACGAAGAAAAAAGAAAGGCTGCATGATTGATTTGGGTTTTAGAACTGAGATGAGTAGAGGTTCCGACGATGTGCTGTTGTAAAGAGATGGAGGTGAGCAGATTACGTAAGCGACTTGGCGGTAGTGGTTGGTGGCATGATGATGGCGTGGTGGTGGCGAGCAGTGGCTGGGATAAGGGGGTTGAAGAAGAATAATAAAGTAATGATCGAGGGCATTTTTTACATTTCAGATTCGGTTAACCGCCAATTCCTTCTATCAAGTCTGGAATTAGACCAAAATGTTATAATTGCACAATTCGTAATAAAGTTAGGGTTATTTGATACTTTCTCATTTTGTAGGGTTATATTAACACTTTCAGCCTAAAATTCAGGTTATAAGTGTAAAAATCCCCTTCTAGTACTATAAAATGAATGTTTTTTTATGTTCATTTCAAAATAAAAAATAATTCAAATAATTATATTTGGTGATGGTATAAATTGGTGGGGGTAATCAACCCATTACCCAACTTGATAAATTGTTATAAATGGATCATGATCTAACACAACACACTAACTAATGGATCATAATGATTTGATCACTTACAACTTAACCTGTCAGTTACATCTTATTATTCAATGCGTTATAACTTATTTTAGTTAATTTATCATTATTATTGAACTAATAATTCATTACTAAATTAAATTAATTAATTATGTGCTATTTAATTAGTGAATAACTATAATAATAATTAACACACTATAAGTCTAACATTTAACTAGATATAAAAACTCATTATCTTGTGGACCGTCGTAAGGGGATAACAAGTGCATGTGATCCCACTATTCGGACACAAGGTACGTTTCCCCATAGTTATCCGACATTTGGGCATGTTGGATTTGGGTCAGGTTCAGCTTGGGTCTAGGTCTGGTTGAATTTGGTTTGGATAATGACGGGTCAGGATTAGGTTTTTTTGGGCTTGTTCTAGGTTTTAATTTAGACCAGATTGCGGGGTTTTAGGTCGGCCAAAATTGTTCAATTTTGATTTATATCGTGCGAGATTCGAGTTTGTGTTATGTTCGGGTCAGGCCTATATCCAGTTTGGGTTGGGTTTAGGCTAAGTTTGGGTCCGGGTTGGGTCGGATTTGGGCCAGGGTAGCGGTGGCTCATGTTCAGACTGATCGAGTTTGGGTGGGGTCGTGACAAGTCGAGTTTAGATTGGGTTTGAACTACAATCACGTTAGTACAAATCGAGTTAAAGTCTAATTTGAACCAAGGTCTCAGTGGGTCAATGTTTAGATCGATTTTTTTTGTAGTAATTGAATTTCATTTAAACCCCAAATGACAATTATCAAAACTTATACTCCCCATGTCCCAACCTATTCTGCACAAAATCTTTTTTGGTAAAAATGCCAAACTTTGACCACATATTTGAATAGGTATATGAACAATAATTTTATCGTATGAGATATAGTTAGATTCATCGTAACATGTAGTTTCTAAATATCAGTTTTTGTGTGTCATTATTGTTTGTAGCTACACATATTTACAGTCAAACATGTTTATTGGAGATATTGAAAATATTCTATGCAGAATATGCTGGGATGAAGGGAGTAGTATGTTTCAAATAGTAATAGTACTATAACTAGATAGTAGAGAAAATAAATAAAATAACATCTACTATAATTAGAGATAAATTAATGTTATTATTAAATTATGTTTAGTTGAATTTAATTTTAGCACAAATAATTTTCAATTTGTAGAAATAAATTCAGTTCGACAAATACAAGTTCAGTTCAATAAAAATAAATTCAGCTTTGATCTAATATTTTATAATTCAACTCATAATCAAGTTCATTATTATCCATGATCATTGTTATAATAACTATTATCATTATGAAAAATTGACTTATTATTAGATATTATTAGATGTTATAATTATTTTAAATTTTCAGTCCAATTATCTGAAAATTGATTCAACTCGCCCTAGTTCAGTCTACTATAGCTCGATTTAGTGAAAATTAGTTTAATCCAATCCGGTTCAATTTAGTTTATTATATTCTAGTCAAGTTAATTTTAGTTCAGTTAAATACGCTCATTTCAGTTAATTCTATTTAATTTAGTTCAATGTAGTTCAATTCGATTCAATCCTTCAATTTAGTCCATTGCAACGTACTCCTGATCAGCAAAAATAAATTAAGCTCGGCCCAATCTAGTTTAGTCTAGTCCCGTCCAATTCAGTGCCCTCAGTTCAATTCAATGCATTTTAGTTCATTATTTTTTAGTATGGTCCAATTCAGTCCCGCCGGTTTGGCTATATGGACACAAATTTTTTGAAAGTTAGGGTTGGATTGAAAGTTAGGGTTAACTTTCAAAAAATTTGTGTCCATATAGCCAAATTCCCTAATTCCGGCATTGACCAAATGAATTCAGGTATGAGTAGAATATGAAATGATCATTTTACCCCTAATTTGTTTTATAAAAAAAAGAAGGCTTCCACCCGTTTATAACCTTTCTCCGTCGTCTTCAAGAAATCGATCTGTCGGTAGTTACTTGAGCCAGAGACAAAGAGGAGCCTATTTCTCCCAAGTCCAGGGGCGGAACTAGGGGGACGAGGGGGTACTAGCGCAACCCCTATGATCCGGCGGCCTGGAATTTAGGCCTAGAGCCATCAGGAGCCACCAGATTCCACCCCCCTTGAGCCACCGGCGGCCCGGAATTTGGCTCCAGGTTTGCAGCGGTGGGCTTCCAGGAGAAGATGAAACATTGGTTTTTTTTGTTTTCTAACTAACAATACGACATCGTTTTGGCTTAAGTGAAACAACGTCATTTTATTGATGTAAAGCCAAAAATAAAATAAATGAGGCCAATTGGGCTGAAATCCAACTGGCCCAAATAAGTTAAAATATATTTCCGCCAAAACCCAATTGGGCCTATTATTATTGTATGAATATAATTCCTCTTATGTGTTGTCTTCCTCCCATTTCCGCCAAAACGCACCGCCGAGCAGACTGCCGTCCGTCCGCCTGCCACCGTCCCCTTCATCAAACACAGCCAGCGACTGCGTCCGAGCTAAATCCAGGGCAAGGTATCAGGTATACGATTGTTGGGATCGATAATGAACTAATTTTGCAACGTTATCAATGTATGCAACAACGTAGGATACAGTTGTCTCCCGTGGTTAGTGGTTCTAGTTCTAGCAACCCAAGTATTGTAACGTAGTTTTTTATGCAGTAATAGTTCTTTGTTGTAAAAATCTAATTATTGTGTATTCATATTAATGTAAGTGTTGTTTGTTAAAGTATTGTTGTATTTAGCGTTGCCAAAAAAAATTCCTTCTTTTTAGCCTCCCTTATATATCGTCCTAGTTCCGTCAGTAAGCGATATGAAAGAAGGAGATCCCCAACCTTTGAATATACAACTTAAAGAGAAGCTAAAATCTGTATCCTGCTACTAGAGACCAGTCAAATAACATTTGCAATTCTCAAATCTGTATCAAGCCAAATAAATATTCCTGCTACTAGAGACCAGTGAGAGGCTGATTTGAGAATTGCAAGGTCTTTGCCCATCATCAAACAACTGTAATTTTGGTTGGAGTCTAGTCCGCGTCGAGAGAAAACCACCATCATTTTCGAGGAGAAAACCGACCGCAATTCTCCGGCGTTGCTGAAACTGTGTCTAGCTTGCCGTACTTGGAGACAGCGGCGTTGACTCTGATTCTTTGCTCACGCCCTACAGCCAGACCCTAGCGCCTCCTCCTCCCTCTCCCGGCGCTCAGCCCCACCCCACAGCCACTCCCTAGCGTCTCCTCCTCCCTCTCCCCGCTCACTGTTTGAAACCCTAGCCCCACTAAGCCCAACCGCCGGAAATTCCCTCTCCCAGCCCCGCCGCTTAGACCCCACCCCGACGCGGATAAGACTCCAACTAGCGGTCGCATTTCTCTCGAAGGATTTTGGCAACGGAGTCAAACATGAACGGGGAGGACAAGTTTTCTACTTTTTTCATTTTAATAAGGCGAGGCAAAATTTTTTTGGATAAGTGTCAATATAATCCTATCTACTTAAATAAGTGTCAATATAATCCTATGATAATTTTTAGTGCAAATATAACCCCAATTGATGAAAGTGCCAATATAACACTCAAACCCTATTTTCGGCAGTGATTCTTTGTAAATTGACCAAAATACCTTTTGGGCAAAATCTAAATTTAGATGGACAAGTTTATACTCATAGTTCGCTGGACCACCACCAAACCATCGTCGGAACATGTAGGGTTATATAGCATATTATAAAATCTTATTTGGTAATATCAGCACATTCCTAATGTTTTTAAGGTTGTATCAGCACATTTCTAATGTTTGTAGGGTTATATCAGCACTTTCTTACACCTTATAGGGCTATCAGCCCATATTATAAGACAAAGCCTTGTATAAGACCGTCTCATGGTGAGACCAGTGATTAAATTGCAATGATTTTTAAGATGGGGTTTCATATTGATATTTTAAAAGTTCAGAGATTTAATATGTAATTGTGATAATTTGCAATTTAGTCCAGTTCTATTAGTTTTTTACCCCCAAATTTAGTTTGCTCTTTTCCTATTTTGCCTCTAGTCCTTGGTCTCACCATGAGACGGTCTCACAAGAGACGGACTCATATTATAAATATTAAGTATGTGGTACTTGGCTAATCTTAGCGGGTTACCACATCATCATATACATTATTATAACAATATAGCAATATCTTATACAACATAAAATTTGACATCATAACATCATTAATATTAAACACCATTATAACATGTCATAGCATCATTTCAAAACTCATTAATATTAAAAACCCTAGGTCAAAAAACACAGCAAAATAACAATCACACACAGTACCAAAGGTCATCCAATCATCAATCCGGACTAAACACAACAAAATAAATAAAATATCATTAAAATCCCTATATTCTATAGTATGTGCTGATATAACCCTACATTTTTTACTAATGTGCTGACATAACCCATAAATTTTAGAAATGTGCTGATTTGACCCTACCAGTTTTCATAATGTGCTGATATAACCCTACATAATCTGGCGGCGGTTTAAGAGTAATAACGTCATTTCCTATTTTTTGTATTTTAAATTTTTTCAGAAAGGCAAACATGTAATTTTATAAAATTCCGGCTAAAAGTTGCCGGAGAAGGTTATATTAACACTTTTACTAACTAGATATGGTTATATTAACACTTTCGAATATTGAAAAGTTATATTGACACTTATGTCAACTAGGTAGGATTATTTTCGCACGTATGTCAACTAGGTAGGGTTATAAAAACACTTTTTTCATTGATTTTTAATAAGTCAAACACAAATGTTACTAAAAAATTAATGGAGTCAAAAATTATTTTAACACTTTTTAAAATTGCAGAATTAGCTTGCCACTTTCGGACTCTTCTTTATTCCTGGAAATTGGCACCAACCCATAGGGTCCTAAATTGGCATAAAAATGAGCATATCGGCATAAACGGGCCTACTGATATGGCAGTAAAGCCCTCAGCTCTAGCTTCAGTCGTTCGTCGCCGATTGCCTATAGTTGGCGCCCTCTGTGTTCTTAGCTTCGGCATTTCCACTCTCCGCCCATCTTTCTCCCTTCTCCCAATCAAGGGCTCTGCTCAATCTCTCCCGGGGTAATCAACTCCTTACTTTTGTGCCGATTTATTCCCTAAAGTTCGAGTCTTGATTGTTTAAAATCATGTTTTTTTGGGGTACTTTGATTTTGTTTCAGGCCAAAAGTCGGTAGCACAAGTGCTCATAGTACCATCATAAGGATGGATTCGAGTAACAAGATCGTTCCCAGCATTGTTGTTTATGTTACTGTTCCAAATAAAGATGCAGGTTTTTTTCTATCTCATTTTATATTCATGAATTCATAGGATTTTTCATGGTTTCTGTTGTGAGACACTGCTGATCAGATGGTAAAAAGGGTCAATTATGTGGTAATTTATATTAGAAAAGCTAGTATTCTTAGATGGTTTTAAGTAAAAGTGGAGCCTTGGTGCATTGGTTTGAGTCATGAAACAGCTTATTATTTGGATGTATGAATTAGTTTTGAAGAAAAAGGACTTTAATGGAGGTGGCATCAGAAGAATAAATGTTTGGATTGCAAAGGCGAGAAGATTGATCGGACGGGATTTATTTTCCGATTCATAGAGTAGGTCTTGTCTGTCCTTTGATCTCCTTAAGTGGGATACTTCCTTTACAATATTGAGATAAACTTGGGTTGTATTCTCAATTCCTTCATCAGACCTGGACATTAGTTACTCAATTACTGAATTCGAGACCGTACATTCATACACATTAGAGACGATGATCTTATATGATGGATATGATTTTGGCACTGCATACATAATTTTGAATATCAATGGATATCCTGACAATCCATTTGTTGTTGTTCATCATGTTCTATTTTAGTGGGCCTCCTTTACAGCTGATCGATGAGTTATGGTAATTTGGTCCCCTGTGCCTATTGATACAGGTAAGAAACTGGCTGAAAGCATAGTAAAGGCGAAGCTTGCGGCATGCGTAAACCGGGTGCCAGGCAAGTTCCGCCCTTTGCTTTTGTTTTCATAAGATTTATTATTCTGTAACTGACCGGTCTTGCTTTTAGAAATCTAAGAGTGATTTTAGAGATTACGTTCTTTATTCCTTAGTGATTGCTGTCTCCAACAAAGACTAGATTTCACTCTTATACTTCTACATGTACTGAGAAGTGTGGTCACTGAAGATTGAAACTTTTCACGAGCCTTGAAGATTGAATACTTGCATGCTTAAACAAAAATTCAGAGTAATGGCTGTTTCATGTTATTACGTTTTAAAAGTTTTTCTATGATGCTTGATCTCATTTCCTCTGGTTTTTTCGTTTAATTTGCTTACGAACACTGGACACTGTGTAATGGATATCAAGTATCACATTATGGTATGCAAGAGTGTTGCTTACTGGCGTTGGCTTTCTGTTAAGCATCTTGGTAAAAGAATTTTGTTGTCATTTGATCCTTATGGTTGAAGAAGCTGTCAATGCTAACTCAGTTATGTTCTCTTAACTGCTAATAGGGCTTCATAGTCGTACTGTAAATGTCATCTGTTAGCTCTCAGAGTATTCAATAATCTCTTCAGTTTCACTTTATAGTTGAAGTTTCTAATTTATAAATTTTCCCCTTTTTCAGGAATAGAGTCTGTCTATGAATGGGAAGGGAAAGTATGGCTTGAACTTCACAACTTCATTTGGTATATGAGCACAGTTAAACGACAGTGATCCGTAATAAGTGGTTTCCTTCACTTTGTGAGTGCAGATACAGACTGATTCTGAGGAGTTGCTGATAATCAAGACCAGGGAGTCGCTCCTGGAAGCTCTGACAGAACATGTGAAGACCAATCATGAATACGAGTAAGCAATGCGACACTTTTCTCACGACATAGATCAATAGTGCGCTATTTCTCCAGATGTTCACTCTTTTTTTTTCTTGTTTTTTCAGTGTTCCAGAAGTCATCTCCTTGCCTATAACTGGTGGCAACATCCACTACCTAGAGTGGCTGAAGAACTCCACTCGAGACTGAAGGGTTTAAATTCTGCGTCTATTTCAATTGCCTCTAAACCTATCATATTAACTCATCACCTTCGCCATTGTATAAAATTGTTTACTATGTGCAACATTTTGTTCATATTTTTCCATTTAAAGTGAAATCCTTGTATGAGATATTGGCTTTGATTTGCATTGCTAAAGCTTGTGCAAAGAATTTATCTTGCAATTTCATTTTCTAGCCGAAAACTTAACAAGAACCAGGCACCAAACTACAAGTTTAACGTTAATCACAACCATAAGGATGACACGAGTTGAGAATTGAGATGCTGTCCAAGATTTTAGAAGACTGTTAAGGAATGCATGAATATGTGCGATCAACTTCCATCAAATTACATAAATTATAATACAAGTAAAAGCCCCAGAAGACAAACGTACAAAATCGGTAAAGGATGCGAAAACCCATACTACTTCAAAATTAAAGACATGACGAAATCAAAGATTAAAATTAGATCCATTCGTTCATTCTATAGTTCCAACACTAGGATTGTTCTGAACAAGTAAAAATATCAGTTCTGAAACTTGAGACCCTATTGGGATCACAGATACATGACATTCGAAGCCCACCTCCTCGAGGAGACATTGAGAGGAGTTCGACAATCATGGCTCATCTAACTGATCCTGCATTTACGAAGTTGCATTTAAGTTCGAGGCCATGAAGAGAAGGGGAAAAAAAGGCTCATTTTACCCCGGCAGGAAGCCAAAGCCTAAGACCTCATACCTGAGCATCTGAGGTCCACAGAGTCAGGTTATCCCTTAATAATTGCATAATGAGGGTGCTGTCTTTGTAGGATTCTTCGCCCAAGCTATCCAACTCAGCAATGGCTTCCTCAAACGCCTACATAAACCAATAATAATAATTTGTATCAGCAATTCCAGAAAATGCCCATACTTTTTGCAACTAACAACTAAAAATAGAAGAATGTAATAGATTTCGCACTGCGAATTGGGATAAAGAAATATCCCTCACACCTCAGAGCATAATACACAGCTATTCTAGTGGAAAGCAACTATGCAAATAGAAAAACCAAAAATCCTGGTTGAGCAGGCAGCTTCCTATCAAAAAAAGATCCACTATGAAAGCAATCCCATGTGAACACTCTGCAGAATCCAGAGAAGAATCTATGACAGTATATTCCACTTTCCTACACTATAAGGATTTTACCAATAGCATTAACTCCATTTATTTGGAATAGACTAAGAAGACTATAAATCGCCGAAGCAAAGGGCCAGAGCTACTATTGTCTGAAGTCAATAACAAGGTTGAACCAAAATTCACAATATGGTTAAGTAAAAAACATAAGCATAATTCCCATAACTAGCAAGTAATGAAGCACTTCATTAAAACATTCCTTCGATGCTCGTATTAACAAATTTAAGTCCTCATCTTAGCAATGTCAAACAAAGTAACAAACAAACTCTTGCACAAGTCAATCTAATTCTACTGAGTCTCCCAACAAGTTGTGAATCAAACCTTAGTAGAAATGAACAACAAAATGACAAACAGGCCAAAAATGACAGACAAGCACATATTCGGCAGTAGGGACTACGCAAAGAATAAGATCAACTAGGACAGCAAAGACGGCTATAATGAGCAAGCTACAAAAGATAACCTGTTTCGCCATACTGCAAGCTTTGTCCGATGAATTGAGAATTTCATAGTAAAACACAGAGAAATTGAGTGCCAGTCCCAGTCTGATGGGATGAGTAGGGGGCAGATCCGCCAGTGCAATTTCCTTCAACCAAGAAGTCACAACCCAAGTCAGAAATCAAAATAGAATCATAATCAACCATATTACATCAATAAAACATCCAATTAAAAACGATTTCATAAATTCCAAACAGAATCAACTAAATTGCAGTCTCAACTTTACACAGATTTTGACTCAAAACAATATTCTTATTCTTACACAAGTCAATTGAACATAAATACTAAGGTCAACTTCAAGCAAATTTGACCACACACACACAACTGTCCAAAAATAACAACCAGAGATGCGGTAACTGAAATCAACAGACAACGTAGTGTATACATACCTGGGCTAGCTTGTAAGACTTCATAGTATCCTCAGCCGCCTCCTTGCGCTCGTCGCCAACCTTAAACTCCGCCAAGTAGCGGTGGTAATCGCCCTTCATCTTCAAGTAAAAGACCTTGGACTCACTGGCGGATGCGGAAGGGACCAGATTGGAATCGAGAAGCTTGAGAATCCCGGCGCAAATGAGCGTAAGCTCGTTCTCAACCTTAGATCTGTAGTCCTTGACGAGGACCACGTGGTCGTCGTTCTTGCGGGACTCCTCCTTCTGCTCGATGGAGGAGACGATCCGCCAGGCGGCGCGCAGGGAGCCGATGACGTTCTTGTAGGCCACAGAGAGGAGGTTGCGCTCCTCCACCGTGAGCTCCGCGGCGGGGGTGGCGCTTAGGACAAGCTTGTCCATGAACTGGACCATCTCCTCGTAGCGCTCCGCCTGCTCCGCCAGCTTCGCCATGTACACGTACTGCTCGCGGCTGAAATTGTCGGGGACGGCGGCGGCGGCGGCCATGGCGGTTGTTTGGTGAGAGAGAGAAAGCGCGTGGGTGGGGGAAATAATTTGCTGTTTTGGGGCGGACAATTTTATGGAGAGAGATTAATAGTTTTTCAGGCTGTATGTGGAAGAGCTGTGTTGAGGGATTTTTATTTAAATTGACTGTAGTTGACTTTTCTTATTTGATTGTAATTTTGTTTTTTTTTTTTAATTAAATCATCCTTAGATGGGGGAAATTTTATTAGCCTTCCCAAGCTGTTAAAGAGAAAACAAAACCGACTTAAGTAGCAATTTAAAGCCGAAGCTTAGTAACTTTACAGATTGAGCATATTGCTCTCGAAGCAACCCTTGTTGCTTCCAAAAGAATGTACTAGATTGATGTAACAACCCGAGGATTACAAATACTAATGACTAGGTAATCGGCTCTCGAACTTCTTAGTGAGTCGAGTAAACGAAACACAAGTCAGTCAGAAAAGACCTTTACCTAAATCATAAGCCTATCCTCAGATAAGAAATTCAGGAATCATTGTACAGAGTTCAGTTGGGAAGAATCACTTTAGCTGAGCTAGTCCGTGCTGGATGATAGCAATTGTTATGTGCCGTCCCTGCAAAACCAGAATTGTAATTTTGTTTCGTTTTAGGCAGTAGAATCCGGTCATAATTGTATTAATTTACTCATCACAAGATTATCGTATCCTCGCTATTCATAAATAAGATCCTGCCAAAATTATAGAGATCTTAATGCTAATATGAGTATGTCTCTATTGAGTATCTTTATACTTTGGAAAGTTCGTAATACTAATACGAGTATGTCTCTTCAAAATCGTATCTTCATACGATATGCAAAATTTAAGATTTAAACTCTAAATTAGAAGAAATTAAGATAAAATTTTTAGATAGTATTAGTCGAGTCATAAACTTATAATTACTACACATTGCATAATAGATTTTAAATATTACAACCAAAATCTTTTACAATTCTACCCCATATTTTCATATGCAAGGACCTTGCATATTTATATTTATTTCAGTTTATTTAAGCAAATTTTGAATTGAGTTTATTTAACTTAGTTACTCCGTATGATTTATCATTATTATTATTATTTTTCATTGTGTTAAATATTATTTCAATTTGTGTTTAAATTTAGTTCTACATAATGTATTCATATTTGAAAAAAATGTTTTTATAACCCTAACTAGTTGACATAAGTGCCAATATAACCTTTCAATATTTGAAAGTGCCAATATAACCCTATATAGTTAGTGAAAGTGCCAATATAACCCTATAAGTTTTAAGGATGTGCTGATATAACCCAACAAACATTAGAAATGTGCTGATAATAACCCTACCTAATTTCAGCGACTATGGCGGTCCTGCGAAATATGAGGGTAAAATTGTCCACCCAATTTCAGAGTTTATCCAAAGGGTATTTTGGTCAGTTTACATAGAGTCAATGCTGAAAAATTAAGGTCAATGCCGGAAATGGGGTCTAAGGGTTATATTGGCACTTACATTAACTAGTTAGGGTTATATTTGCACTAAAAGTTATCATATGGTTATATTGACACTTACTCAAGTAGATAGGGTTATATTGGCACTTATCCCTTCATATTTTTATATAAATTTGACAAAAAGACTTTTGTGCCGCCTCAACTATCACCATCATCCACCTTTGACCCCTTAATTTTTTTGGGCACTTTTAATCCCTCAACTTACAAAATAGTTTACTCGTAGCCCCTCCATCAGGTCAAACCGTTAAGCATGGTCAAAGCGCCAATTTTAGGGGTAAAATAGTCATTTCTCGTATTCTCCTTTCTTTTTCTGTTTTTTCATTTCTTCTTTCTTTTTTCTTTTCCCCCTTCTCCTTTCCAGCTCTCACTCCATCGCCCCACCACTAGTTCCTCTTCCCCGACGCCACCACCTTCTCCTTACACAACACCACCCCGTGTTCCCTTTCCCCGTATCGTCATCGAAACCTGTCATTCACTATTCCTCTCACCCTCTCTAAGCTCGCAGTCGACAAAAAGCTCATTAACACTGGAGAGGAAATGAGGGGGTTTAGGTGGTGGGTTTCAACTTGTGGGGCAGAGGATTTGAGGTGGCGAATAGGAGAGACAAACGTCTGGGCCCGACGAAAAATGAAGAAGACAACAAGAGTCTAGAGAAGAATGACGAACGAACAAACCCATATAATCCACGCGAAGAACAACAAACAAAGTGCAGAAATTGATCCCAACGACGGCTTTCCGGTGACGAACGACGAATGGAAATCCGACGAAGAACGACAAACTGACCCGGTTTTGAGGGAAGGAAAATCGGTTCTAGCGGCGGCTTTCTGATGGTGGTGGGTGGCGGTTTCAGGCAACGGCGGTATCAGTTGGAAGGCGGTGGAATTCGGGAAAAGGAAAATGAAACTGAAAAGAAAAATAATATGTCTATTAAAACACGGTCTTTCCATAAGCCATGGAAACACCAAGGTTTAAAGTGAAAATTAGAAGAAATCAAGATAAAATTTTTGGGTTGCATGAATCGGGTTATAAACTTTATAACTACTACACGTATAATAAATTTTTAATATTGCAACTAAGACCTTTTACCTTTTATTATTCTAGTTAAACCCTGTCTTATAAGCTTATGGAAAGACGATCTCTCCCAAGACTTTGCCAAAGAAAAATGACAAAAAAGAGAAATGATAAAGATAAAAGAAAAATGAGAAATGAGAAATGCCACTTTTGCCCCTAAAGGGGCTCGCTTTGACCGTTAAGAGTAGGTAAATTAACGTTGAAAACCTACCTTAACAATTTGACCCGACAGAGGGGCCATGATTAAGTTGTTTTGTAAGTTGAGGGGCCAAAAGTGTTCAAAAAAAATTAAGGGGCCAAAAGTGTTCAAAAAAAATTAAGGGGCCAAAAGTGTTCAAAAAAAATTAAGGGGCCAAAGGTGGACGATGGTGATAGTTGAGGGGTCACGGAAGACATTTGCTCTATAAATTTTATTTAGTTTTGTACTTAGAGCATAAACAATCGTACGAGGATCTTCCATGTTTTTGAATTTCACGTGGCAGATTTTGATTATAACTTTAATACGCCATTTGTTTCATTCGATGCGATACTTTCTTTTTTTCGTTGTTTTTGTGAATTTGACACACTTTCTTTCAATTTCATCCATGCATTCTACTTTTTTTTTCTGAATTCAATTTCATCCACTTATTTGATTCACCTAAATTCAAGCACTTAAAGCTATGGTGGCACATCTAACGAAACAAATGTAGTATGGTGTAAGTACATAAAAATGATTAACTATATTTTCTTTAATTTCACCTTCAATGCTACCTTATAATCATTAATTTAATATAGTGTCAATAAATAAATGGTTAAGACTTTAATAAAAAAAATAAAATGAAAAATATTAGCCAAAATTTAATGAGGTGAGATCGTGACGGTGTTACTATAGGGCTCGAAAAATAGAAACTCTATTTAAAGGGATCACTTAAAATATTTGCAATGTAGGTCTGGTTCTTTAGAGTTTATATGAACTGAATTGAATTTAACTAAAAATACGTATATTGATAATAGATATAAGAGTCCGTCTCTTGAAAGATGGTCTTTCCATAAATTATGGAAAGTCCAAGGTTTAAGGTGTAAATTAGAAGAAATTAAGATAAAATTTCTGGATTGCATGAATCGCGTTATAAACTTTATTACTACTACATGTTGCATAATAAATTTTTAATATTGCAACTTAGACCTTTTACCTTTTATTATTTTAATTAAACCTCGTCTTTCCACAAACTTATGGAAAAGCGGTCTTTCCTAAGACTTTGCCTAGATATAATATGATTAAATTAAACTAAATTTTATCAAGTCAAATTTCTGCTGAATTAACTGAATTGAATTGAATTAAAATGCAGATAAATTCTAAAAACCAGGGCCTAAGATTGACGTCTACCGCGGATGATTTAGTATTGAGAGTCTATTATAATGATGTATCTATCAACTCATGCTTGTATTGAAAATGCTCTTACATTAGTTCAATTCAATAGAACTGGAAATTATTTAAAAAATTAAATTTAATTCAGTTCATTTCATTAAGATTATGTCGCTTTGTTTTATGTTTTAGCTATTGTATTGTAGTTGCTTCAGATATAGCTTTTATTTTTTATAAAGAGTTTGTCTCCTACGAGACCATCTTATGGTAAGATGGGACTAGATCATAAATAGTATAAGGCATGCGCCTAATAAATTGAGTCGCTTTAAAGTAGTAATATTTGATTCGGGATATTTTTTTTAAAAGAACTTTAGATATTCATAGACTTATATGCAAATTCAGGGAAATGAAAAACATATACCCTCAGACTTAATCGTCTCCTATAGGTTTCGCCGGTGGTGGAAAATTTCCAGATGCTAAGGAGCTTAAATTTACGTGTGTTTCCATGTGTATATGGATTCCCATCCTTCGCTGGCGCTAATCCAATCGTCTTCATTGAAAATTGTTGTCCTTCATCGGTGCCTTCATTATTACGTCGTCGTCGTAGGCCAATCGCATCTTGTTGCAGTAGGAACAATGTCGTCTCCTAGCCGGAAGCTTTGTCGTTGTTGAGGCGATTCCGGAGGGGCAAAGATTAATCTATGGGTTCGCAGGCGTAGTCAAGGTCAAATTGGCGAGGGTTTTGCGTTGACGTTGTCATCGTGGCCCGATTAGCGAGGTTTCAATGGGGAAAATTATTGATCCGATGAGCTAGGGGCCAATGGTTTTGCGCCGGCATCAAGGTCGGTTTTGATCCGGCGTCGTCGTCAAGAGACGACTGCCCAGTCGTTACCGGAAATTTGCATGAAGGTTCAATGGTAGAAGGAAGTTCGAAATGGGCTGAAATTAGGTAAAATATTTTGGGCAGAAAACATATACCTATTGTTGGCCTGACATGTATTTGGCCTTAATTCACAATTCACATCTAACTAAGGATATATCAAATTAAAAATAAGTAACATCAGATAAAAACTATAAACCTTCAAATTATATATTATACTAAAATATACATCAAACTAAAATAAACATCAAATTATAATGCTACACATACACAAAATTATAGAGTAAAACATCAAAATAATATTCTAAATATATACATCAAATAATAATTGTTTTTTTTGGAAATGGTTTAACTTTCATTACCAAAAATGCATATTTACATCATCTCAACTCTTCAATTTTTCTTCTACCATAAACTTTACACATTTTTTCGTCAACTTTTGGTTTCATCCATGCTCTATACACTATGCAATCTATTATCAACATTTTCCAGTCACTGTCTTGCTTTCCTTTGTTAAAACTGGCCTCATTCCTTGGTCACCACAACTCGTATACTGTCTCTGTGAAGGACAGTTTCAACATCTCAGATTTCGTTCATTCCCTACTGCAGTTCTTCATCAACCAGCAGCTCTCCTCTTTCCAGCCTTTTAGCTCCCTTTCCACTTGCATCAATTTGAGCACATCTCTCCAAACAGCCTTGAATTTATTGCACTCAAATTATATATGCTCTAAGCACTCCTGTTCATCACAGAAAAGACACTTACCATCAGTTATAATGCCTATCTTTGCCATCCTATCCTTGGTTAATAGTCTACCATGACAGGCCATCCATAGAGTAAATTTTACCCTAGGTCTAGCAACATTCTCATACATCAGTTTCCTCCACGACACCTCATCCTTCTTCTCCGTGATTTCCTTGTAAACCATACTGACCTTATACTTTGTTTTGTTCAGTTGAGCACTCCATTGCTTCAATGATCTTGCTTTCTCCCTGCATTGCATAATTCTTTTTATCATCCAAGAGCTGGTTCTGGGAATTACAGCCTCCATAATTTCTTTCTCCTTAATATAATAGCTGTGAGCCTATTTGATCCATAGACTATCAGTCTTCCTACATAGATTCCATAGAGTTTTCATCATCACAGCCTCACTCCAGTCCAGCAAAGCTATCACATTTAGGCCTCCTTCCCTCCTTGTTGAGCAGATTTTCTCCCAAGCAACAGGTTTTTTTTGGTGATCCCTTCTCCTCCACTCGATAAATATGACCTGCAGATTGCCTCTATATGCTTTAAGACCATTTTTGGCAGGGGGGGGGTACTAGATCCAATAATTTTCCACAGCAAAAAGGACACTTTTTATCAATTGTAATCTGCATGCATAGCTAAGCAGCTTAGCACTCCAGTGCCTGATTCTGTCTGTGATCTTCTCTATAAGGGGCTGGCATGCTTCAATTGTCAGTCTTCTGCATGTTAAAGGCACCCCCAAGTATTTGAAGGCCAGTTCACCCCTTTCAAATTCAGTAATATCAGTGATCACTCCCCTCTCTTCTTCTTCTACAGCTCCAAAGATTTACATTTTGCCCTGTTTACTTTCAGCCCTGTAGTCTTTAAGAATTTCAAAAAAGCCTCAATCATCAATTGCACTGATATGTTATTTCCCTTGGACAGTAGCAGTAGATCATCAGCAAAACATAAGTTCACTATTTTCATTTTATCACATCTGTCATGGTAAACAATTCCCTCATTTCCTTCCAACTTCTTCATGCATCTATACAGGTATTCCATAATCTGCACAAACAACAGTGGGGACAATGTTTTAGCCCTCTCTTGGCCTGAATAGGTTCTGTTAAATTGCCATTCACCATATACTGATATGATACACTCTTCACACATATCATAGTCTAGTGGATAAACTTACTTGGAAATCCCAACTCCTGCATAATTCCTTCCAAAGTCACCCATTCCAAGTGTCACATGCCTTTTGCAGATCCATTTGGATTAGGCATCTCTGTCCACCAGTTTTCCTGTTATACCCCCTGATTAGTTCATAAGATAACATAATATGCTCATGAATGTTCCTTCCAGGTATAAATGCAGCCTAGCTTTCATGTATAATTCCTGCAATCACTGAAGTCAGCTCGGTGGTCAAGATCTTAAAGATTATTTTGTATAAAGTTGAGCAGCATGAGATAGGTCTCAGTTCCTTCACTCTCTTTGCCTCACTGAATTTTGGTATGTTAACAACCTTATACAACCTACCTTTGTCAAAGAAGTCTTGTATAGCGTTCATCATATATGTCCATATTATTTTCCAGTTCAGCTTGAAAATTTTAGCACTGTATCCATCTATGCCTATGCCTTTTTTTATCTCCAATCCCTTGCAAGGCTTATAGAATTTCCCTCTCAGTCACTCCCTCTATCAGTCTACTTCTTTCATCAGGGTTCAGAGTTTTACCTTTCCTCACAATATTCTTGTCAATAGCCTCTAATCTGGTTGCAGCTTGCCTCACCAACTCCTCATAGAATTTCATGATTTCTAATTCAATGCCTTTCTGATCCTCTACCATCACTCAATTCTCCTTTTCAATCTTTGAGATTCTTGTCTTAAGATTTTTTGGCTTTGGTAGAGGCATAGAAATAAGAATTATTTCCATCACCTAATGTAAGCCAGTCTATTTTGGCCTTCTGCATTGCCACCTTCTCATCTAAGCAGTTCCATTTCAGCACTTCCTCAGTACAGTTTATCACCAACCTCTTCTTATTCATCCTTTGAAAGATCAAGTCATTATGTGCCTCCCTAAGTTCACTCCTGGTGTTCTCCAACTTTTTAGTGATCCACGTTATCCTCTTTGTGTGAGGAGTTAGCACTTGTTGTAATCTGAGAAGTTTTTTCCACACCACATACATTGGTCTCCCCTCAAAATCCTACTCCCAATATGCTTTGATTGCCTCTATAACTTCTTGGTTATCAAGCAGGCAGTTTAGTAGTTTAAAATTTCTCCTTCTACCTTGTTTCTGCTCCCGTGTTTTGATTCTGATCAGTGCATGATTAGAAACTCCTAGTTCCAGGACTTCTACGGTCACATTTGGGTATTTCTAGTGCCATTGGATATTTGCAAGGACCCTGTCTATTCGTGAGTAAATAATCTCATCAACATGTCTGTTGGACCATGTAAAATGATCTCTCATTGTATCACATTCAGCCAATCCAGTTCTGTGCATCATTTCTTCCAGGTCCATAAATTCACTTAGTTGTAGATCACTTCCTCCAATTCTATCATTTTTAAAATCCCCCACGATGATCCATGGTTCTCCACTATTTTGTACACTGATAATTTCTATTTCCTTCCATAACTGTTTTCTCTTTTTCAGCTGATTGGCAGCATAGACAACTGTAAACCAAAACTGGAGCTGACCATGTGTATCACACACCATAGTATGGATCAATTGGGTTGAACTGTTTATCTGTTTAACTTCCACCCTACTATCCTAAAGCAGCCAAATCCTGCCATTCACATGCTTATCATAGTTATCCAGGTAGCACCATTTAGCCCCCAGTTTTTTCCTAACTTTTTCTACATTTTCACAGTTTACCCTTGTTTCAACCACATCGGCAATTACAACATCCATTCCAAAGATACGGGAGCCAATCTCTCTAATCTTTGCCACATTATTTAGCCCCCTTATGTTCCATGATACAATCATGGAACATGTTCATAAAACTCTCCAGGATCTTTCCAAATCCTGAGATCCTCATAACATATCCCCAGACTTGTGTTGCTACTGCCTTCAATCTGATTAATTAGTACAACAATTCTCTTACCTCTATTATTTGATTTCACTATGATCCATGGCCTCTCATCAGCATCACCCTGTGCCTTCTTAGGTTCCCCAGCTTTCTGCTCCACAACTTCTTCCTCCTTACCTTTCCTCAGTTCCTCACTTCCACCTTTCTCCATCACAAGTCCTCCTTTCTTAACCTGCCATTTATGTATCACCCTAGCTTTATTCACAATCTCCTAGCATTTACTGCAAAATATTGGTCTCCATTCAACTTCAATTTTCTGGTTTATCACATTGCCAGTTACATCCTTAATGGTTATAGTTTCAAGTACATTCTGGGAGATATTAACTTCAACCAGTAGCCTAGCATAAGATACTCTCAGTTTATGTTGTACACTCATCAGTAAAGAGTGAATTTCCTATTGCACTCCCTATTTTCCCTAGGCTTCCAGCTCCCCACAAGTGCAAAGGCATATTAGGAAATTTAACCCAAATAGGCAGCGTTTTAACCATATCATCCTTCATAGAAAAATTAGCTCTCTAGACATGTAGAAACATAGGCATGTTATGAATGGTATAATGCCCCTTCCTCAGAATCGCTTCCCTATCTTCCATAGATTTAAGTTTCATTATAAAATATCCCTCATCATTGTAAAATAGATCAAGTAAAACAACAATGCACCAAAACTGCATCATGTATCTTTTGAAAGCTAACATTGTTAATTCTCCTCCCACAACATACATAATCAAGGCTGATTCCCAGTATTTTAGTTCGGACTGTACATCTTCGATTCCAATTTCAATTTGCACTTCTCCATTAACTACAATAGGGGCATTATATTCCATCTTCATACCATTTGATCTAACCCGATTACCACTTATTACATCTACCCAGAGCCTGTCCAATTTAGCATCATCATTCATAACCACCTTCTCAGTAATTGGGGATTTAGGTTTTACCTCATCTCGATCCACCTCTGGTTCTGCTAGCATCTGCTCCAATTCTCGTATAATCTCCTTTTGCTCCTTCATATCTTCCTTCTCCAGACTGACAGTATCTGCACAATCCTCCTACACAACACTATTCCACTTCACCGTCGACGAGATCACCCTCTTTCTCGGCCTACCACGTCCGTGCTTCACAGTTTCAGTGATTTACACGCTCAATGTGTGTAGATCGTCCTCACAATCTTTCTCCATCCGAACTTTGAACATCAAGTAAATACACTAAAATATATTAAATTAAAAATAGTTAAGTAACAGATAAAAATACTAAAAATTCATATCAAATTTAAATAATTAAACATCAAATGATAACACTAAAAAAATACATCAGAATAAATATAGTTAAAACATCAAATAAAAACACAAAATATACTAAAAACACATTAAATTAGAATAGATAAACACCAAACCAATACACTAAAAACACATAAAAAACTTAAATACACATAAAGTTTGAAATATCAAGTGTCACATCATAATGTGACACTAATATCAAAATTAATGAAACATTGGTATTAAACTTTTAAAAACTAATTCGCACCCTTAAAACATAAAAGGAAACACAAAATAAAAATAAAAATATTTCAAAAAGAAGAAACATCAATATCAATTTTAAAAAGACTAACTGAAAAACCAACACATCAATCAAAATGGAAGTATAAATTATAGATTTTAATTTAAGACAATAAAATATCACTAACTAATGTCAACATATATAAAATGTCAAAAAATTAATATGCAAACAAGAGATTTACAATAAAAGATCAAAAGGTGTGGTTGGAAAAACAAATGACAAGGTATGGTTTCAGTGAACAAAAAAGGCTTACAAAAAACATCACAAGGTATGGTTGAAACAAACATAAGTCTGGTAGTAAAAATCAGCGCATTACACGGAAATGGGGAAAAAATTGATTCACAAATTTCTTTGACCTAGATTCTTGACACGCGAGATTCTTATGACCCGAAATCATTAATTCCCCAATTATTTATACCCACCACCCAAAAAGTTATATTTGTACCCAAATCCATCATTCCTCTCCCAAACTTTCTTAATCATATTTAGAACCCCATCTTCAAATTTCATATTATTACACATTAATCATTGGTCTCGCTGTGAGACGGTCTCGCTGTGAGACGGTCTCGCACAAGACTTTGTGTTTAATAATTATTTTACAAGAGCTATTCATTCGTATTAAAAACCAGATGAATGTTGAAGAGATGAACACCACTTTGATTTGTTAACATCAAAGTAATCTGCATAGACAATGAGAATTGAGAAGTGTTGGTTATTCAGTTTCAGACTTGAGTTCTTGAATAATAGGATAATATATAATGGTAAAATTGCTCTGCAATTACTCTTTTGGTTCAAATTCATTAAATATTCAATGTCTTTCTTTCACTTCATCAATTGAAATAAAAAAAACAAATCACTTTATTTTTCTCTCCACAGTGGTTGAAACCACTTTGCAATAATTTCATGGACCTACTTTGATTTTCTCTATCCTACTCATTTACTATACATTTAATATTTAATTTAAAATAAATTTACCTACTCAAATAAATTGAAATGTGAAATTTAATAATACACTTTTAATTTTTAAATTTTATTTCATTTTTTATAATTTAATTTTAAATTTAAATTTAAATTTTATTAAATTTTAAATAAAATTTAAAAAAAATTGAACCTGCCAGACACGTGGGCCAATCACCATGTACCACGTGTCCCACTGGAGGAGACAAAAGCCATAGAATTTGTCAGCATGGCAGTAAAGGTGGAGGGGTCATCAGCTTGGCAAAATTTTGGGTGTTGCTATATCACATCCTGTATTTTACTAAGTTACGCCCTAATACGTATATACATGCATAATACTAATTTTAGTTTTTCTAAATAAAACAAAAAACCAAAAAAAACAATACTGCCACCACCGCCGGAGCAATCGGCACCTCCGGCGCCGGAACCACTGCCGTCAAAACTACCATCGTCGTCCTCGACCTTCATCCCCAGCCATCTGTCCCCAGCTTCAGCATCGTCCCTAGCCCACCACTCGTCTTCTCCTTCGTCCATGTCCCCAACAAAACCTAGCCTGCCGTCGTCCCTAGCTCACCGTTCGTCTTCTCTTTCGTCCTTGTCCCCACCAAAACCTTAGCATGCCGTCCCCGTCCCCAACCACCCACCGTCGATGCCCCGCCAATGCTCCACCTTTGTCCCCCACCAAGCAAAATCCAGCCTAAAAGGAGAAATGAGAACAGGAGAGGAGAAAGAGAGCAGGGGCGGAGAAGAGCCGGGGTGGGAGAGCCGGGGTGAAAGAATCGGGTGAGGAGAACCGGGTGACAAGAACCAGAGAGGAGAAGGAGAAGCCAAATCGGAGAAAAAGAGCGGGGAGAGAAGAAGGAGATCGAGACTGGAGAAGGATAGCGGGGAGAGGAGATCGAGGCAACGAGAACCGACCGGGGTGAGGAAATGAGAACAGGCCAATCACCGGAGTCGCCGGAGAAAATGAACCAATCGCCGGAGAAGATGAGCTCACCACCAGTCGTCCTCCCCCCTTTGAAATCACTGCTACTGTCCTCCATTGCCGAAGAAGACAAACTCACTGCCAGAGAAGATGAACTAGCAGCTCTGATACCTCTGGCAAAATCACTGCAGGCCGCAGTGCACCACCGCCTGGAAACACCTCCAGATTCACAAGGATCTATACAAACCTTTCTATGGTTTTCTGGGAGTGTTCCTAGGATTCTTTCCTGGAATGTTTGCCATACGTACGCTTCTAGTTGCTAAGTGGAATGTTGCTTGTACTGTTCAGACAAAGAAAAATGGTTATGTGATGTTCAAGTTTAACAGTGCTGAAGATAGAGATTTGGTGATGAATGGTCCTGACCATTATCTCCACGGGAAGAAGTTGTTCATGATGAAGATAGCTGAATCCGGGCAGTATGATATGACAATCCAGGCCACTAAACCAGTATGGATAAGATTGGAGCATCTGCCTAAGAGCTACTGGCACAAGAAGGCATTGGAGAAGATAGCTACTTCTATTGGAGAACCAATCCTCATGGATAATGGCACACTCAAATTAAGAGGTTACTATGCGTGCCTCTTAATTTGGGTTGACACATCTAAAGAATTGAAGGAGAAGGTGAATTTTCATGTACCAAGTGGGGAAGTTCATACACAAAGGGTAATTTATGATTACTGTCGACCTTGGTGTCCGAGTTGTAGTGAAAACACTCACCTAATGGAGGAATGTGAAAATTTCTGGAAAGCTAAAGAGGAGGTAGTGAATAATCCCACGACAAGGAATGAGAACAATGGTGACAACTTAAGGAGGAAGACAAATCGTAAAAAATGGGACAAAGACCAAGTTTGGGTTAGAAAGATGCATGCTACAAATCTTGGTGATAGCCCTAGCGTAGCCTCGGTCCAATGGGGGGTGATGATGTAGTCCCCGATGATAGATCATCAGATAATGAAAATTCTGAGAGGTTAAGAAAGGGTAAGGGAAAGAGTAATGAAGGCATAGGAGGGATCTGTGATGAGGTAGGGACTGCCGCTAAACAAATCCGACCATCGGGGATTAGTATTGGTGTTGCAAGTAAGGGAGTCGTGCAGACCGTCATGGCGCTGCCAGCAAGAAAGGCGCCCGAGGTTGAGAACCATCGCGCTGAACAAAGTGCTGGGCACGCCAAGGAAATTCATGATACGCGCCGTGGGCGTAGTGAGGAGCATTCGAGTGTTAAGAAAAAACGTAGCGCAAAATCTGCCGATGTCGCGCATGCGCAATTACACGGTACACAAGAACCATCCTTTGGAAATGATGATCATCCAATTTGTGGGGCTGGAAAATTGCCCACTCAAATGATACATCCGGAAGTAAGAGGTTCCAAAATTTTGAGGTTGTACAGTAGTAAAAGTAAGAGTAGACCTCTACCTGGATCAGGAGCTACCACTAGAGCACGAAGTAAGAGTCGATCTCGCATTCCTAATCATGAGAGAGCAATTCAGAAGCCTTACCAGCGTATGCTAACTGCCACGCAAAGTAGCTTAGATGTTCAGGCAATAAATCATATGAGGGTGGCGGTTCGAAGCCACAAGGGACCTTTGGTTCCCAATGAATGCCGCATTAATAAATGTTAGGAGCTTATCGGCCCCTGTACATATGATATGGGTTAAAGGTATCATCTCCACGCATAAGGTTGGCATTTGTGGCTTGCTAGAAACAAAAATGAAGGAAAAAGTTTTGAGTATTTTCTTGAAGAGTTTTAAGGGGTGGAAGTTTACGCATAATTTTGAGCTGTGGCAGAACTCGAGAATTCTTATCATATGGGCTCTGAAAGGTTATATGGTGGATGTTCTTGGAAAATCTCCGCAATGTATTCATCTCAAGGTGCTAAATCTTTCTACTGGTATCGAATTTTTATATACTTATGTTTATGATCATAGTGAGGGTAGAGCGGCACGCTTACCACTATGGGCGGAGTTAAAATCTTTTGGTGGAAATTTGAACACTCCTTGTATGGTTCTTGGTGATTTTAATGCGATTCTGAGTCTTAATGATCATTATGGTTTGACAGTGCCAAGTCTATATCCAATGAGGGAATTTCAGGATGTTTGTACAAAGTGTGGTTTGAGGGACACGCCTTCTATTGGGGAGCACCTAACGTGGCATAGTGCTGACTAGAAAATATGAAGGAAGTTGGACCGTGTGCTATTGAACCATAGATGGGATCCTGATGCTTGTCGAACCACTTTTCTTCCGATTTCTACCCAATCAGATCATAGTCCCATGGTTGTTAATATGTCACAGGAAATGGATGGTAAATTCAGGCCTTTCCGGTTTCTAAACATGTGGTTAAATCACCCGAATTGCAAGAAAATTGTGGATGATTATTGGAAGCCATCGGTTGAGGGTACATTGCAGTATTCGGTGTGTAGAAAATTACTAAGGCTAAAGCGTCCCTTGAAGGAGTTAGGCGTGATCGATTTTAATCATATCTCGGAAAGGGAAAGGAGGGCGGACAGTGAGTATAGCGATGCTTTCAGTAATTTTAATGCGATGAATGCCTTTCCTGAAGACATAGAAGAGTTGAGAAGGTTGAAGAAAAAGGCTATGCTCTACCATCTTGCGGAATCATCCTTCCTATCTCAGAAAGGAAGGATTAATACTTTGGTAGACAAGGGATCATCGTATTTTCACACAATGGTCTCGGGAAGAAAGGGAGGAGGTATTCCGACAATTCTTGATGGAGACAATCGAATTGTTACTTCTAATATTCGCAAGGGACAACTTTTTGCGGATTTCTATAAAGGCCTATTCGGAACACCAAGGGATAGGGTCTCTATTGATCAGGTGATAATCAGTTCGGGTCCTATATTGACGGATATAGACAGGGCATTCTTGAATCAGGATATTGTGAGTACAGAAGTAAAACAGGCGTTATTTGCAATGGCTGATGACAAGGCTCCGGGCCCAGATGGTTACACTGCCGGATTCTTCAAGAAGCAGTGGGATGTTGTGGGAGTGGAATTAAGAGGTGCGGTATTGGAGTTCTTCCAAATAGGGGACATTTTGGCACAATTGAATCACACTTCGGTTTCCCTTATACCGAAGAAGACAGACAATCTTAAGGTGAGTGATTTTAGGCCAATAGCGTGCTGCAATGTGGTCTAAAAGATTATCACTAAGATTATTGTCAATAGACTGGAGGGAATTTTGCCAGGTATAATTGATCCGTGTCAGGCTGCGTTTGTCAAAGGTAGGAATTTATCGGACAATGTCATTCTAGCGCAGGAATTTGTTCGTGGTTATGGGAGAGCAAGGACTTTGCCTAGGTGCATGATCATGGTGGATTTGCAAAAGGCTTTCGATACGGTCTCTTGGATTTCTTAGAAGAAGTTTTACTTGGACTCGATTTTCCAGAAAGACTAAAGGATAGAATCATGACGTGTGTCCGAACTTCCTCATTCTCAATAGCAGTGAATGGGAAGCTATGTGATCACTTTAAGGGTCAAAGAGGCATTCGGCAAGGTGACCCCTTGTCGCCTCTCCTTTTTGTGATATGTATGGAGTACTTTTCGAGATTACTGAGGAAGAGGACCAAATCAAGACACTTTACTTATCATCCGAGATGTGAATCGCTCAAGATTACTCACTTGGCTTTTGCGGATGATCTCAAGCTTTTCTCTAAGGCAAACACGGGTTCGGTCCATATACTTATGAATGCCCTGAATGAGTTCGAGCGCACTTCTGGACTAGCTATTAATGCGGCTAAGTCAAAGTTTTTTGGAGTTGGATTGAAAGAGGACTTAAGCTTCACTGGCATTCCATGGGAAACATTTCCAGTAAGGTATCTAGGGGTGCCACTTGATTCTAGCAAGTTGAAGGTGACCCAATTCGGAACTCTGCTTAGAAAGGTGGATTCAGAGATTCGGCCATGCCGCCAAAACGATATAAAGGATCCAATGGGAGCAAGAATTTCCAGGAACATTTGGAACATTTCGTTTCTGAGAGATTGCTAAATGGAAAGGACATACGCTTTCTTATGCTGGTAAACTGGAGCTTGTTAGATCCATTGTAGGAGGTATTGTAGGGTTCTGGATCCAGAAATTTATTATACAATCTACAGTTATGGATGCTCTTGAGCAAAAATGTAAGTGCTTCTTATGGGGAGGAAAGTATAACAGCAAAGTATCGTGGAAGAAGCTATGTACTCCCAAGTCATTTGAGGGTCTCAGATTAAGGGATTTTGTAACATGGAATTGTGCTTCAATGGCTCAGAGGATATGGGATATTCACATGAAGAATGATAATTTGTGGGTCAAATGGATTCATTCTTTTTATCTCCGAGATGATGGGTTTTGGGGTATTAATCCGAGGATCCATAATGGTTGATTGGGTGAGAGGTTTTCGAGCTATTTTGGTGATTTGTGCAAGTTGTGAGATGGCTTGGGTGATATGTTTAATGGGGATGTCCAGGAAGTAAAAAATCATCTTAGTTCTTGGGCAGGTTCAGGAAAATTCACTAGCAAGGCATATGGTTTCATGCATCAGCACAAATATCTGAGATTGTATAAGGAGAATGGTAGAACACGTGAGAAAGTTTTTAATAGCATTTGGCGCAGCTTTATCCCTCCAAAAACTCTCTTTTATTGCATGGTTGGCAACAATCCGGAAGCTACACATAAAGGATAAGCATCGTGTTGAAGAGGATGAAAATAATGGTAAAATTTGTTCTCTATGCCACCTAGAGGAGGAAACAAATGAACACTTGTTTTTCAAGTGCGAATTCTCGGAAGTAGTATGGGGCGAATAAGGAATTGGATAGGGTTAAGGCAACGAACAGATACGATAGCAAGTTCTATGAATTGGATGAAACGGCAAGTAAAGGGTTCAAAAATTTGCAAGAAATTTAGCCCTCTAGCTTTGATAACTACGTTTTATCGTATTTGGAGGGAAAGGAATAATGTTGTTATGGATGGTGCTCAGCCAAGTTCTGATCGAGTAATTAAGATCATCATCAAGGATTGTTACATGGTCCTTAATCGCCTATTTTCGGATGAGCATTTGTTTTAGCCATCTCGGTTGCTGTACACGGGATGTCAAAACAGGGCGTTTGGGGTGCTGGCCACTGGATGATCTGGGCGCTGTGTGTAGGCATTTCGTTGACTGGGCGCTGGTCATTGGGTGTTGGGTGCTGGGCACTGGGACCTGGGCACTGGCCGTTCGACGCTGTTTTTCTGGCCTTTAGGTGATGGGCGTTAGTTGTTGGATGTTGGCCACTTGTTGATGGGAATTGATTAATTAAAGGAGAAGGTGGCAATGAATTTTCAGGTATTTGGTGAAGGCATGCTGGGCACTGGGCACTAGCATTTGGTTCTGGGCGTCCTGCTTGGGAGCTGAACACTGGGCTCTGGGACCTGGTCAATGGTCATTGGGCGCTGATTGTTGGGCAATGGGTGATGTTTTTCTAGACTTTAGGTGATGGGCGTTAGTTGTTGGATGTTGGCCACTTGTTGATGGGAATTGATTAATTGAAGGAGAAGGTGGCAACGGCTTCAAGTATTTGGTGAAGGCATGCTGGGCGCTGGCATTTGGTTCTGGGCGTCCTTCTTGGGCACTGAGCGCTGGGCACGGGATCGAGGCAAATGCGTTGGTGCCATGCCAGCAGGGAAGCATCGACTCAGGCGTTGGAGCCATTTGCTAGGCATCCTGCGCAATATTTTTGATGGGGTCATAATGCTGGAAAATTTTGGCTTTATGGCTAGTGGTAACTTCGATTTAACGGTAATGGTTGTAGGTTTTAAAGTATTGGCTTTTGGTGTGTATGAATTAACGGTTTATTTTGCGCTCTATGCTCGCGCTACACTTAGTGTTAAATTGGCATAAAGTTGTCCATTTGCTCAAAATAGAGTGGGCGATTACATAATTGCCACGCCTGATGCACGCGGTACAAGTGTGTCCATTCTCTCATCCTAAGGAGATTAATCTAGTTGGGAATCACAGGAGTAGGAAGCACGACTCCTATACACTCTTGCCTACTGGATTATTCTCGGCCCTATAAAGAGAATGATAGAAGGCCAATAACATCCCTATTTCTTCATCTTAGGGATGTAATGGTAGAAGCAGATTTCCACTCGCGTCAATGGCGCAACAAAGGTTATCAGCTTCATTCAGAGATCTATGCAACGTCCAAGACCCGAGACCACTCTCGGCTGCGATAGGACTTCAATTATTAATTACATTGGATTATGGTATCATCAAGATTTCGATGAGTGAACCTCTTCAAGAACCGAGAGTTAATACTCGGCTGCATTATGGAATCCAAATGAAGAAGGCCCCACTTGTTAGGGGTAGAAGCGGATCACATGGTCATGGGTAGTGAGTTTGTTCTCATCCCATTTGTCTTGAGTTTCATAGCCCGTTCTCACTCCGGGTTGCGATAGTTAGGTCCATTTTCATTCTTGCATCTGGACTTGCATTTCTTTTCCCTAGGCTTAGTATATCTAGCTCAGGGTTAGTAGTTTTTACGTAATTGGAGAGGGGGAGGGGACATTGCCTACTAAGGTACTACCCCCCCCCTCTCCCGGACTTGTGTTTCCCTAGGCTTCACCATTTAGCCTAGGGTTTGCACTACTTTGTATTTGGTAGGGTCGCTGGTATTTTCCAGGGGTCATACCGCGGCGTTCCACCGCATTTTCTATTTACCATATTTACCTGGAAACACCTCCAGTGGCGGTGTGTTTAAATTAAAATTTATTTAATATTATTTTAAAAAATTTTAAATTATTTAAATTAAATTAAAAATACATATTGTATATTCAATAGTATAAATACATGGTATAATCAAGTAAAATACATGGCGTAATATAGCGATTCACAAAATTTCTCAGTTTAATCACGTGGGTTTGCTGACAAATTCTCATCTGGGTCGTTCCAGATTATCCCAACAGAGAGGCGGTTCCAGCTAAGTGGAACCACTTTGAACCCCCATTGTGGGGTTTTGTGGTTCCACTTCAGTTCCAGAGTGGTTGCAGTTTTGAACTGGAACCGCTCTGAAACCCTCATTGTACACGATCTAATGTCATGGGAGAAGAAGCAGGGTGAGACTATATGACTCACGCATACAATGGCTCCACACCTAATACTCTTGATTACACTTAATGGGGTATAAGAGCATGTACACTGGGGGTTCCAGAGCAGTTCCAGTTGGGAACTGAAACCACTCTGAAACCGAAATGAAACTTTGGAACCCTACAATAGGGGGTTCCAAAGTGGTTCCACTTTTGTGGAACTGCCCAGCAGTTGGCCGAATGTGGAACCGGCTGAGAGTTAACAATGTCAGTTGGCTATATGAGCATTGGGCCCGTGCTGAAGCGTGGGCCATTTTCTTTGACCACAGTGCCACGTGTCAATGAGGGTTTCTTTGTGATCTCTTTCTAAAAAGACCACAAAGAAACTCCAAAGAGACTACAAAGTCCCACAATGAGGGTTTCTTTATATTCTCTAAAAAAGACCACCCCATGGTCTTTAGTCCAAGAGGCTGTCCCAAGTTTGTCTTCCCATGTGCATGGGTTCTCTCCCAAGCCTGTTTCTTTTCAAGCTTTTTTTTCTTAGCTAATTTTGTCCTTTTCTATTCTTTTAAAAACAATGTTCAACCTTTTGTTTTTACACTTTTAACAAGCATTTTTTTCATTTTAAATTTTTTTAAAAATCAAATGAAATTTAATTTAAAATTTTGAAAAATGAATTTAAATTTTAAAAGACAAAATTAAAATTTATTATTAAATTTTACATATCAATTTATTTTGTGTTGAAAAATTTATTTAAATTATAAATTAAAGGTAAAATTAATGAGTATGATAGAGGCAATCAAGTGGGGTTCGTAAAGTGGTTTCTTAGTAGATTCTACCACTGTGGGGATAAAATTGAAGTAATTTCTTTGTGATTGCTTTTGGTGAGGTGGAAGAGAGCAATTGAATATTTAATTGAAAGAAACAACGAGAGTGGTGTCTTCCATTGTAATGGGCTAATGCACTGGTCACTTTCCTGTGCATTATTGAGTAAAGTCAATTTCCTATTTATGTGGCAAGAAAAGTGTCAATTTAAAATAAAAGTAAAAGAATATTATTTTGATTATAAAATTTTATTTTACGCTATCAAATTATTATTAGATGAGTTATTTTATACTTAATATTATTAATGAGATAATTTAATTTTTATTTTCATTCATTAGAATGAGATTTTTTAAATTTTGTAAATTTTGAAAACTTTAAAATATATTATGTCAAAATATTTGACTCCAAAAGTTTTAATAAGAGTAGTGTAATAGAAAACATTTTTACTTTGTGAGTAAGTTTCGAAAAATACAAAAAGTTTTGTATTAGGCAGACTAAACTTTAGGCAGGGGTTTATTGTGCAATTATAAGATAGTTTTATTTGGGATGGGGTTTTTAAAAAACTTATGCCAATAAATTCATGGACTTGTTGGGCAATTATCAAACTGCTATAAATATCACAAAAAAATTTGAAATTTTCTTTTCTTTTTTCCGATCGGAAATTCGTAACCACCGTCAACCACCTCTATTCCGCCACATTTCCGCCGCTCTACCGCCACCACTTCCGCCACCGTTCCACCGGCGAATTCCAGATCGAAGCCTCTGGTGCATCCTGAAGATGACGACGAATCCAAAAAATTGAAGCCTCCGCCAGATTTGCTTTTCGCGTCCGCCTCATCTGTTTACGCTGATCTCTTTGCAATTATGCCTTAGCTCTGCGATGCCTCTGCAATTAAACCCTAGCTCCGCCGGTGAGGTGATCACGAAGAGAGGCAAGGAAACCGCGACGACAACGAGGAGAGGGTGAAGCAACGACGAGGCAACAACGAGGATAGACGTAGCAACGGCTAGACGAGGCGTAGCATTTTGACGGTGAGGACAAGCAAAGCAACAACGAGGCATGGCGTTGCAACGACGAGGCATTGCGATGAGGCATTGCTGCATTTTCCCTTGAGGCGCGTCAGATCCACGCGCCTCAGTGAAGAAGAAGACCGTTGGGAGACCGTCGTTGTGCCTCTTAAAGATAGTATTTATATTCCTAAATTATGACTAACAACTAATTAGTAGCTAGTGTTAAGACGGGGTCATCCACAAGGAAAAAGGTTTTTATCGAGTGTTGAAGCGTAGTTAAAAGCACACGAAGAAGTCATTCTACGTGCGTGGTAACCAAATTGGGGGGTTTTGATTTTGGAAAAAAAACTACGAATACTTTAACCTACTGCATTAACAGCCCAATAGAAAGAACGATGTAAATATGATCACAAATAGCACAAATAACTTAACTAAGATTATAACGAGTATTTGGCGCAATTGGTTTTATATTTCTATTCATCCTTTGATCATCGACTTATTATCCTATTTTTTATGCATTAACCACATATTGTGCTTTATCAATTCATTTCGAGTGTTAATATTTCTCACATCTCCTCGGTTATAGTTAGAGTGAGCGATCGGCGCCATAGAATAACCCTTACCCTTGGGTCACTCTAGACGATCGGCGTCATAGACTTCCCCGAGGATAGCAATACACATGGAGACCCAATACAACTACCACAATGTCCTGCAAGCGAGAAACACATAGGTAGCACAAGTATATCTACTAATAACGACTACGAGGATCGACATTCATGCTAATCGTCATTAGTGAGCCAAATTGATATTTAGTCAAGCCATTCAAATTCATCCCAAGCCTAAGAAATTTCATCAATCAACAATTATAATTAGTTGTCGCTCCTAATCATAATCTAGCATTGACCAACAATAATCACATTGACAACAAGTCAAAGTCTTCCGTGTTTTATCAAAAATCTAGCACATAATCAACCCACAATCATCAACTAGTTGATCATCCTAGTCTAAATCATGCATTAATCACAAAAAAAAGCACAAAACATACTTGACAATCAAAGCACCAAATAGGATAAACCAAATCTCACAAATTCATACCAGAAATGCTTACTAATTGCTCCCAAGAGTGTATTTAGTCTAGATTATGAAAACCCACAACAAACTACAAGAATTCAGGAAAGATATGAACAAACTAAGAAAATATGAAGAAAAACTAGGGTTTTTGAAGGGAGAAATTCGGGTAGGATGATTGGGAGAGAGTGGGTGTTTTGAGGCTGAAAATGAAGATAATAGCAGCCCAAACCCGTAGTTGCGGGCTGCAATGTGGGTCGCGGCCCGCAATGGTGCCACTGTTCTCTTCTTATTTCCATCGCTATGGGTGAACCGTTGCTTCTATTTTGGAGTTCTTATAGTTGATTTTATAGTGCTCGAGAAGAAAAATTCAATGATGCCACCCTTGTATGCTAATTATTCTTGGATCATTTTATGAACTTGGTCCAAACTTCTGGGTTACAATTCATCCGCTTCTTTGTCTTCCAACGTTTTGGCTCGTGGCCTTCACTAAACCACTCCAAAGTGCTTACGAGAAATCTAAAAATTAAGCTCACAAAAAGGAATCTATATGCTCATAAGGACCAAAAACCCATTAGACTATTAATAGGTTACAAGATGAAGGATTTAGATATGAAAACCGAGAACGGTCATCTAAGCCCCTTATGATGTAAACTTACCTAAATCTAGCAATCTTCCAACAAAATGATGACAAAAGAGATGTTAAATGCTTTGAAAAATATGTATTTGGTGTCTCATCAACCACACGTGCAACCACACGGGGACGGCGGCACTGTGGTGGCGGCGGAGCTGAGCTTCGACGTTTGAGGGGTGAAGTTTAATATTGTGTTCTACTTCTTTTTTTTCAATACTAGCTGAGGTTTAATAATTATCTGATTGAGCTTTTTGTTAACTATGTTTGTTTGGTCTAGTGGTTAGTACTGTTGTTGTTGAGGTATGAGGTCTCGAGTTCGAGTCTCTGTAGACCTTTTATTTTAAAGAATTAATGTTTAGCATGTATATGCTGAAATTTAATATTATTTGACTGAGTGTATGTTCAATAAGAGTTTATTATGTAGTGGTTATTACTCTATGCTTTGAGGTTAGTGACCTGGGTTAAAGTCCCACTAGGTCCTTTTTTTTGAAGAATTTTTATTTTTGAGGTACTGTAGTTTTTTTGGTGATGTTCGTAGCTTTTCCTCTCTCTTATTTTGATGTTTTTCATTATTCGGGTGAGGTTTAATTGATATGAGTTTATGTTTTACAATTTTTTTGGATGATATGGATTGATATTTGTATTTTTTAATATTTTCTCATATTGATGTTTTTCATTTTCTGGTTGAGGTTTTGGTAATAGGAGTTGGTGTTTGTAGTATTTTTTTTCTTATGTTGATGTTTTTCATTTTCCGGATGAGGTTCAAGTGTTAGGAGTTGATGTTTGTAGTATTTATTTTAAATCGTTGATGTTTTTATAATTTTCAGAGTGAATAATTTATAATCTTGAGGTATCATAGCTTATTTTGTTGTATACTTTTAAATTTTTTCCTCTCATTTTGACATTTTTCATTTTCTGGATGAGTTTTAAGTGATAGAGGTTTGATATTTGTAGCTTTTTTAATAATGTGGTTGATTTTTTTTAGTGTTCTTTTTCCTTATGTTGATGTTTTTCATTTTCTGGATGAAGTTTAGATGATAATAATTGATGTTTTTAGCTTTTTTGGTGATATAGGTTGATGTTTGTAGTTTATAAAAAAATGATAATTTGGCTTTGTTGATGTTTTAATGATTTTAGTTGATTTTTTGTCAGTCAACTTTTTTCCCCAATTTTTTGTTGATTTTTATTTAATTAAACATTTTTTTGGTTGTTTTATTTAATTTTTAATATATTTTTTGCTACATTTTTTTAGTTGATATTTTACGATTTTTCGTTGATGTTCTGCTATTTTTCTGCTGATGTTGGTTCAGTTTTTTTATTATTGATTTTTTGTATTTTTTTTGCATATTGTAGGTGGCGGGAAAATGATGGGAAAAATTGGATGAAAAAATCCCTGGAAAGTTATTAGCGATAGGTCTATGTAAAATAATTAAAGATAGGTACATGTAAAATAATTAGAGATAGGTCTCTAAAACTAGAATATTATTAGAATTGGTTAAATGCCCCTGCCTAAAGTTTAAACTGTTTCACAGGAGACCATCCTTTGAAAATAATGTTAAAAAATCCTCTCCTTCCAAATATACAAATCTAACTTGCAGAAAGATATATACACGTATTTAGTTAACTATTCATAATTTTTAAAAATATAAAATTATGTTTTATACTGTCTAATTATTGAACAGATTATTTTATAATAAATATGGTTAATGAAATTTTAATATTTATTTTAATTACTACTATGAAATTTTCATAATGTTAAAAATATTAATAAATTTATCTAGAAAATAAAGTAACTATTATGTGATCTTAAAATTATACTTTGTAGGAAAGAAGTTTGTCATAAGTGCTCCAACCGTTAAGTGGTCCAACGCTCTCTTTTACATATTCCTTTTTTTTCTCATACTAAATTGCATAGGATAGAATGTAAAATCCATAATTGTTATGGGTGTGTGTACTCATGCGCCACCACCAAGCCCACCCGCGCCTACATGCTAGGTCCCTATGCCGCCGAAACCGCTTCCCTCATCCCCTGTCGCACTGTCGTAGGGTTTGCAGCATCCTCCCTTCACCGACTCCTCAGTCTGCGACCTCGGGCTATGCATCACCTCCGTCGCATAAGCTCGTCTCTCGCCATCAAATTGCCACTCGTTCCCTCAATGGCTCCCTCGGGTGCAAAGATGTTTTTAGTTATGATAATTTTAGTTTATTAGCTGCTTTATTGGCTAAGACCGAGCCATGAAGTTATCACTTGACTGTTAAGGATCCTGATTGGGTTGCTGCTATGGATTCTGAGATGGTTGCACTTCTCACTCAGCATACGTAGATTAAGTTCCTCGCCCTCCTCATGTTAATGTTGCTGGTTCAAAATGGGTGTTTCGTTTGTAGTATAAAGTTGACAGCTAAGCTCCTCCAGTAAGTCCTTTGGTAATCCCACTATTTATCAATATTTAGTTTGTGCACTTCGGTACTTATCGATCACACGTCCCGACTTGTCTTGTGTTGTCAATACAAACAGTCTATTTATGCAAGCTTCAACTGATGACCATTTTTTGACTATTACTCGGATTTTTGCTTATGTTCGTGGTACTTTTCATTATGGTTTGACTTTTCGCCCAAAATCTTCCATCTTACCAGTTCTTGGTTATTTTGTATGCTGACTGGGCTCGCTGCATTGAAACTCGTAGGTTTACATATGGTTATGTCATTTTCCTTTGTGGCAACCTTGTGTTTTGGAGGGTTAAGAAGCAGCCCGCGGTCTCTCGTTCTAGTTTGGACTCAGAATATCGGGCTATAGCCGATACTGCTACGGAGTTAGCCTGGTTAATGAATCTTCTTTGAGATTTACATGTGTTGATTTTTGTGCCTCCTGTGTTGCTGTGTGATAACAACAATGCTCTTTTTCTGGCTCAGAATTCAGTTCACATGAGAGAGCCACTCTGATTGATATTGACTATCATGTGTGTGTGAGATGGTGGCTATTGGTATGCTCAAGATTTCTCATGTTTGTTATGATCTTCAGATTACGGATATCTTTACAAAGGGTCTACCTCGTACACAGTTCAACTTTTTACGGTCCAAGCTCTGCGTTGCTAGCAATCCTACACTTTGCTTGATGGGGGTAATAGAGTTATAGATGGAATAGAAGCAAGTTAAGGATTGAATACCTTTCTGATTTGATTTTTGTGACATCATGTTTCATGCATGACTCTGTCATGTATCCTTTGTACTCACTATAAATATGAGTACACACAGCCACACCAATTGTGGTTTTACGTTATAGCAACACACATATAATTTGGCAGTTAACATTATGAAACTTTGATTATATATTTTAGAGTCAATTTCTTGACAGGCGGTATATCCATAAGCTTATGGACATGCCACATATTTTTTTACCTTATACATTGCATTTGTTAAATTACATACTAAATTAAAAAATTTTAAAATAGTTTTCTATATTGTCTATTTTCATATTTTTCACATTCAAATACATATTACTGTTTGTTTTAACTTTAAAAATACAATATTTAAATTTTATAAAAAATTACAACATTTAAGTAAATATCCACGGTAAACTGTCCATAAGTTTGAGGAAAGACCGATTTTCTTGAGACTTTCTCTAATTTAAAAGGCAAAATCTTAGGAAAGACCGTCTTTCCACATGCATATGGAAATACGAGGTTAGATTAGAATTATAGAAAGGTAAACAGTATTAGTTGCAATATTAAAAATTTATTATGCAATGTATAATAGTCATAACTTTATAGTGCATCTCTTGAAAGACGGTATTTCCCTAAACCATGAAAAAACCAATGTTTAAACTACAAATTAAAAGAAATGAAGATAAAGTTTTTGGATTGCATTAATCGGGTCATAAACTTTATAACTAATACATGTTGCATAATAAAATTTTAATATTGCAATTAAAACTATTCACTTTTGGCAAAGTCTTGGGAAAGACAGTCTTTCCATAGGCTTATGGAAAGACGGGGTTTAATTAGAATAATAAAATGTAAAAGGTCTTAGTTGTAATATTAAAATTTTAGTATGCAACATGTAGTAGTTATAAAATTTATAACTCGGTTCATGCAACCCAAAATTTTTATCTTTATTTCTTCTAATTTACACTTTAAACCTTGGTCTTTCCATAACTTATGGAAAGACCGTCCTTCAAGAGACGGACTCCTTACTTTTTTATTAAATAAATTAAACATAGTCTTTCCCAAGATTTTGTCATAAGTTTATGCCCGACTAATACAAAGCAAAAAACTTATAATTTAAACTTCGACCTTTGCATAACTTATGGAAAGACCGTGTTTCAAAAGCCCGACTCAATGTAAAACATCAAAACCTTCCCAGCAACAGATAACGAGTTCCAATTTTCCATTAGGGCATGGGCAGTGGTGGTCTCTTAAAATCAAAATACCGCTCAAGAGACCAAGCCCACTGACAACGCACATGGCCATTTTGTACATTTGATTTTTTGACCGAGTGGGACACGTGTCGCCCCCTAAGTGGGCCACGTGTTCCACTCAGCCGCAACTATTTTTTAAAATTTTTTGTTGCGGACACGTGTCACCCAGGGATTGGGCCAAGTGTCCGCAACGATTTTTCTATAATGTGGACGGAAATTTTTTTGACTGGGACACGTGTCCCATTCTGGTGGTGACACGTGTCCCAATCGTATTTTTTATTTTTTAAGAATTCTAATTTTAATATAATTTTGATTTTCAAATTGTAATGATTGGTCGGATTAGATCAATATTTTATTTAGTATTTTCTTTAATTTTTATAGTTATTATAATTGTTTTTTTGCAATTTTAATGGTTTTTATATAATTTTAAAAACATGGAATTCTCTTATTATTTATTTATTAATTTAATTTTAATAAATATATTAAAATTTACATTTAACTTATTTTTGGTGGACAAATTTATTTAAAATAATATTTAATGGTCAAATTAATGAGTAGGATAGAGAAAATTAAGTTGGTTACATGAATAGTATATAGTGGTCTCTTAACCATTGTGGAGAAAAAAATGGGTTGTCTCTTAAGTGATCTCTTAGGCCACGGGCAGTGGTAGAGACCGCTATCGGTCTCTTACCAATTAAATATATTATTATTTTTCTTCTCTCTCTTCCACCTCAGCTTAAGAGACCACTTAAGAGACAACCTCTTTTTTTCTCCACAATGGTTAAGAGACCACTATATACTATTCATGGAACCCACTTGATTTTCTCTATCCTACTCATTAATTTGACCATTAAATATTATTTTAAATAAATTTATCCACAAAAATAAGTTGAATATAAAATTTAATACAATTATTAAACTGAAATTAAAAATAAATAATAAGATAATTCTATGTTTTTAAAATTATATAAAAATCATTAAAATTGCAAAAATCAATTATAACAACTATAAAAATTACAGAAAACACTAAATAAAATATTGATCTAGTCCGACCAATTATTACAATTTGTAAATCAAAATTATATTAAGAGTGTGTCTCTTGAAAGACGGTCTTTCCATAAGTCATGGAAAGACCAAGGTTTAAAGTGTAAATTAGAAGAAATTAAGATAAAATTTTTGGGTTGCATAAACCGGGTTATAAATTTTATAACTATTACATGTTGCATACTAAATTTTTAATGTTGCAACTAAGACCTTTTATTTTTTATTATTTGAATTAAACACTGTCTTTCCATAAGCCTATGGAAAGACCGTCTTTTCCAAGACTTTGCCTTATATTAAAATTGGAATTCTTAAAAAATAAAAAATGGAAAAAAAAATTTAAAAAATATGATTGAGACACGTGTCACCACCAGAATGGGATACGTTTCCCATTGAAAAAAAATTCCAGTGTCCACAGTACAAAAAACTGTTGCGGACACGTGGCCAAATCCCTGGGTGACACGTGTCCGCAACAAAAATTCAAAAAAAAATGGTGCGGCTGAGTGGGACACGTGGCCCAATCAGCGGGCGACACGTGTCCCACTCGGTAAAAAAAACAGGCGCACAAAATGGCCCATGTGCGGTGTCAGTGGCAATGGCCCATGTGCGAACTCTTAACCAGTCTCTTAGTAAGACCACCACTGTGGTGGTTTTCGATCTTTTAAGCGATCTTTTAATTTTAAGAGACCATCACTGCCCATGCCCTTAAGCTAAGGTGAGAGAAAGAGGAAAAAAAATATATTTAATTGGTAAGAGACCGCAGTCTCTACCATTACCCATGGCCTTAGACCGGTAGATCAAACGCTGCCTTGCCGCCCAGTACGTTAAAGAAACGTTCCATAATCCATTCCATCGAAGCGACGTCGTTTCTCCTCGTAACGGACAGCGCCTCCGCTTCCCCTCCTAGGGTTCATCCATGTCCGACATCTCCATTCAGGTATCCCTCATCTTCTGTAGACAATTACTTATATTAGAGGTTCAGTTAATCGTTATACATGCAGCATAATTTTATTTTTTTTGCTTTTATTCATTTGGATAAGGTGTGATTATGTGAATGAATTTTGGGATCGAGCTGCAATTAAAGGCTAAAACTGTTGTAAATGGGCTTCTATAATGGAATAATGAACCCTATGATTCTTTTAAATTGTTTTAAAAAATGTTGGTTTTGATGCAGTTTGTGTTGTGCTGAATGAACATATGCAATGAGAATTGTTTGTAGAGGTGGGTGCTTTTCCACGGTTTCGCAGTCCCAAATTCAATGGATTTCTCCGCTTCAAACTGTGGAAAGCACTTCCCAGGTGGGGAGCTCAGATATTGTTCCAAGGAGATCCAAGTTTGTATCTCACGAGTCTGCTGTTGAATTGATCAAGCGCGAGAAAGATCCGCAGCGAGCCCTAGAAATCTTCCAGAAGGCGTCGGAGCAGAGGGGTTTTCGCCATAATAACACTACATATGCAGTTGTCCTTAACAAGCTTGCACAATGCAAGAAGTTCGGGATGGTTGATAGGCTCCTTCATCAGATGAGCTACGAGACTTGCAAGTTTCACGAAGGTTTGTTTGTCAACCTGATGAAGCATTTTGCTCAGTCTCCTTCTCCTGAACGGGTGCTTGACATGTTCCGTGCAATTGAGCCTATTGTTCGCGAGAAGCCTTCTCCTAAAGCCATCAGCACTTGTCTCAACCTGCTGGTTGAAGCCG